>CM072886.1:68971858-74094534 GCA_037013685.1 Acridotheres tristis
CCAGAAGACAGGCTGGATCTATGGGATGTGGATGAAAAGAACAGGGGTTGCAGGAAACATTTATGAGCTGTCTGCAGAGACAATCATTAGAACTACTCATACCATTTCATTCTCCAATACATTCAAAGAGTGTTCTCAGAAGAAAATTTGGCCATGCACCATGGGCAGCTGCATTTTTAAGTGGAAACTCCTGTTAAATTATAATTTTTTATAGCATGAGCTCTACCATCTGTTGTCTAGCTCATTTATGACCAGCTAAGCTTGCAAAAAACCCAACAAGGAACTGAAATGATGCAAAAGGCAAATGTCCCTGCTGAAACTGTTTTGTATTTCCCAAAGGGAGCAAGAACTTTTGTGCTTGAGTGGCACCTACAACACTAAAAGAGAGAAAAATGAATGTTAGAACTGAACAAAAGGGAGAAAAATGAATGTTAGAACTGAACAAAACTAGAGAGAATAAAGAAAGTAAGCTGCTTCCTAAGGATAGGTAATTGAGAACTGTAATGGCAGGCCTGCTTGCTAAAAACACCTTCTAGATACTCATGTGAGGTGCTTCAAATAACTGAGACTTTGTATAAACAGCCTTCCATTATAATCCAGTGATGATCAATAGGAACAGCCTGTTGAAGCAGTGGTTTCAGTTCATTTTGTATTCTTTTTTTTTTTTTTTTTTTTTTTTTTTAAGAAAGAGAGAGAGACATCCACAGGCCTGATTTCATCATATGGAAACCCTGGATGAGTTGCCAGCTGCTTCTTCCCCTGCAGGACAGAGGAGACTGAGGTCTCATCGGATAACACCTGGTACTGGACACTGGGAATGAAAAAGCCACCAGGATGCTGCTGACCATGCTGCAATTTCCAGCAGCAACAAGTTGCTGTCTTCTCCCCACATGTCTACAGGGCAGTGGGATCTTTCAGCCTCTGCTCCTCACACCAGCTCTGGCCTTTGCCTCTCACCCTCCCCTTCTTACAGGTGGGAAATCTGAAGGCCCATTCCCAGGCACAAGATAAAATTTATTGACCTATAACCAGACACAGGCACAACAGTGGGGAACGTGGTAAAATGTTAGGTTTTTCTATCATTTTAGAAACCAGCTAAGGAAATAGCTCTATTAGAAAAAAATCAACAGCTTCCAAGCTTTTGAGGGAAAATAGAAAAGGAGGAAGAGGGATTATACTCTACATAAAAGAGTGATTTGAGAACATGTGCAGGAGGACAGATCAGCTGGGTGTCTTTGGGTCAAAATCAGAGGAGTCCCCGTCAAGGCAGTGCTTGTGGTAGGTGTCTGCTATGGAAGACCTGATGTGAAAACAGATAAAATCTTCTCAAACCATTGAAGACTGGCAGTGAAAGCCTTGGCTGCACTGATAAGATTACCCTAAGGAGTGTTAAGAAGGTGACTAGCAGAGTAAAGCCCAGACCTTCATAAGAGCAGAATTCATCTTGCTCAGAGAGCTGTCAGGAGGTATCCCAGAAGTCTGCCTTGAAAACCAAAGGTGTTCAGGAGCATTGGGAGACATTCAGACAGCATTCTCCATGCACAAGAGCAGTCCATCCACCTAAGCAAGCACAGCAAGAAACCAGCCTGGTTAAACAGTGAGATACCGAAAGAACTCAGATGCAAAAAAAAAAAAAGGAACATGAGAGTGATGGAAAAAGGAAGAGGCTTCCAAAGCAGAATATAGAAATATCACTCAGGCATGCAAAGATGCAGAGTAAAGGTTAAAGTCCAGCTGTAGCCTGAGCTGGCAAAAGATATCAAGAATAGCAAGAAGTACTGACATCCTGTATTGTGTGTTAGCAAGCAGGACAAGGAAAAGGTAGGTCGCCTGTTGAGTGGGGTTGGCCAGTTAATTACAATGACCGAGGGAGACCTGAAGATTTTCCTTTATGCCTTCTTTGCCTAGGTCTTCATGAAGAAGGTTATGCTTCCAAATCTCTGTGGAATCAATGATGAAGCAAATAACAAACTGCTGACAGTGGAGAAGGCTGAGTTAGCTGAGGTATGTGTTGGCTTCTACCAGTTGCCTTCTTCTTCTTCATGACCAGAAAGAGCTTCCAGGAGAAGCCACTCCATAATTTTTCAAGGTACTCAAGTGAGATTGACTCATCTGTAATTTCCCAAATCTCTTTTTTTTTCCTGTTTTTGTAGATGGGCGTAATATTTGCCCTTTTCCAGTCAGCTGGGACTTCCCCCAAACTCCACGACCTGTCACAGATGTTGCAGTGTGCCTCTGCAATGATGTTGACAAGCCCTCCCAGCAGCCTTGGATGCTTTCTGCCAAGTCCCATTGACATGTATATGTTCCACTTGTACAGGTAGTTCCATACACTCCTGAGCTCATTTGCTCTCCTTGGAAACCTTTCCAACAGTTTCCTGTGAAGCTGAAATAGTAGTAATTTCATGTATGACCATCTCTGCATATATTGTATAGAAATGTGAGACACCAACAGAAACATGATGGAACAGACCTGTCAAATTTGCTGCAAGTAAAAACTGGTGCAATGCCCAGGGACCGACCAAGTGTGAGACAGGCTAAGAAATGAACCAGAAGAGCTGTGGTAATCCTCAGCCAAAACAAAGAAACCATAAGTCAACTAGCCAGAAGAAGAAGAAATAAAAAAAGCAGTGTTAAAACACATCCGACTGGACGCTTTGGCATCTTCACCTACCGCAACATGGTTCCTTAATGTTATGCGGTCATTGCCTTGTTCAAAAGCCAGAGAGAATTGGAATAAAGCATTTTTTTCACAAAGTTCATGCTTATGAATGCTCACATTTTACAACACAACAGATGTTTAACAATGCGACAAGTCAGCTGGAGAGCCTGAAGACTGGAGCAACACTGCAGAGATAACACAATCATCTTGGAGGCCACAACCAACTTTGATGCTGGCAGAAGGAAAAACAAGAAACCACACTATCAAAGTGAGAGCAATGAGAAACAGGGGTATATGCTGGGGTCTGCCAAGGTGCTGCAAAGTGAATTCTCCATTAATGGTAGATTATTTTTACAGGGGCACTGCTGCCTAATGTGCATGAAGGAATCTGATAAAATGTGAGCTCTGATAAGCACAAAGACATCTTTCAGTAGGGTTCTGTTTTACGATAGACACAGGGGTGTAATTGCTCAGATACCATCAACATGATAAAAAGGGGGAAACCTGAATGGACAAGTAGAAATGGCATTTTAGTGGTGCTACTCCCAGGAACGCTATAAGTCTTACAGAGTAACTTCCAGTCTCTGTGTGAACACGTAGCAAAGTACACAGATTAACAGCCATTACTGCCTATATTGATCTTCAATGCCATATTCCATGGAGATAAGAAGGGCTGCTCCAAAGTTCTTGTTTTCCCATGGCTATATGCAGAATTACTTCTGTCCTGTCAGGTCTGAAAGTGTCTGACTTTCAAGAACACCTAGTATATCACCAAGGACAATTCATATGACTCCTCAAACTAAAAGACTTGTAAAAAAGCATGCTGTGCAGGAGGAAACTTCAGGAATGAGCTGGAATCTGCGCCTAGCTCTCAGCAGTAAGGCATTACCACACCAGGTCTATGAGAGCTCCTATCTGGCTCAGTGCAGGTACAGAATATGCATTGCAGAACACACTGTAGAAGATAAGCACTTCTTGTTAAAACAATCCAACATACAGAAAATGTTACAAAAGCCTAACTAGGAATGTAATTATACTCACATTTTGATCTTTTTAAAAATTTTCTTTAAACAGGCAGAGGCATATAATAATGCATTTTATTTTCCCTATTTATTCAAATAAAACCTTCACCTTTTCTCAAATAGGTATTTCAGATTTTTATTATCATTAATTATGTGTATTACAATAGCAGCCAGAAGCCTCCAAATTAGTGCCCAATGCATAGGTCCCTGTTGTATAAACAGATGGTAAAAACCACTCCCAGCTCCAAACTGATGACAAGTGAAATCATGAGGATGAAGAAGTTCCTTTGGGATCCTTGTCTAAGGAGTCAGGCAGAGACCCAGGTAAAATGCAGTATGCTAATGGCTGTGATACTGTTTTTTCACTTTAGAATAGAGTCTGGAGGAAGAAAAGAACTGGGTCTGTTGGTGCATCGTGTTTCCCATATGGGACTCATTTCTTCATGCTTGCTGATGATCCTAGTTTCAATCCTTGCTCATTGTGAACCTGAATTTCAACAAGCGAAAAATGTGTTCTCATTGAGGACACAGTAAATTCCCATTGTATCACTTCAAACCAGGATTTTGAGCCTACCCTCTGGTGGCAGTTATAAACCAAGGGAAGAAAGAAGCTGCAAAAGACAGACTTGGGTAATTTACCCAGAGATGAGTGCAAGAATTCAGTCCTGCCTGCCCTGTAAATGGGTCTGGTTGTATACTTTCCAGCAGGACTGATGTCTTAAAGAATGCTTTCCAGAAAAAAAAACAACTGAAAAAATTAAGATGAAGTGGGAAAATATCTATACCACTCTGCCTGAAGGTGATGGTGGTTCTGCTTTCTTGTCCCTACCAGTGCCTAGGGGATACAGAACTACTCCAGAAGAGACTAGAAAGAGGTTGGAAAAGATCCAGCGGAAAGACAAAATACCACAGACAAGAGAGCCTCAGTTACACACCTTCAGAGAGGCAGAGGTAGCTTGGACCATCACTAAATGGGACACTCTACCTGCCTGTCTGAGGCAAGGCTAGCGTGATCTAGTTTTTCGAAGGCCACATAAAGGTGGAAGTGATACCGATTGTTCATCTGCCCTTTATGCCAGTCACCCAAGAGTCTTGCAGATTTGTATTGAACTTTACATCCCAGATATATAAACAATGCAGAATTATTCTCCTGAGAGATGAAGGTGGCTAAGACCATCCTTTTGTTTTATGCATGAGAAGCTCATAGTGACAGAGAGATCACCTTGTCAGCTTTATACATGCTCTTTCCCCACAGAGCAGTACTACTGCAAACAGCAGCTATGCAGTGAACCCCTCAGCTTTAAAACCTTCCTGGGGAGAAGCTCTCCCATCTAGAGACCTTTTCCACCAGGGAAGCCAAAGCTATACTAGGTAAGAGATCCCTTTGCTGTCCGGCAGGAAACAGAGCACTTGCCCTCCTGAAGGCTCTGGCTGCAGACAGATTCCTGCAAAACTTACACCTGCAGGAGAATGTCAGAAAATTATCCCTTGTCAGAAAATCATTAAAAATGTTATCTTTTTCTCTTGGGAGCTCCTTGAGACTCTGTTCTCTTCATCTTTCTCTCTACAGTGGCTGCTGGAGAAGGCTGCAGGATATTGGACATGAACCAAAGCCAGCTGAGTAGCCAAGATTCTCTTCTAAATACAACTACTATTACTCTTTAATGCTAAACCTTTGGTCCCATTGCTCATCAGCCCTCAGTGTGACAGAGGCTACACTCTGACTTCAACTCACACAGGCCAAGTTCTGGAAATAACTTCATGCTACCTAAGTAAATCTCTGCCTATTAATGAAAATAGGCAAAGAGAATGACAAAACTGTTTGGGCAGATAAAAGAATGAATGTTTGAACCTGACCAAATTCTCCATCTTTGGAGATGTAATCTCCAAAATAATCCTTCCCTCTCCTGTAACTCAGGAAATATCCACAGCTGGTTGTCACAGACCCTTTCTCACCTACTAGCAGCTTTGTCTTAAACTGTAGTGATATTACTCCTGCAGCAGTGTACCAGGCACATATCACTCTCATCTCCAGAGGTTTGAACTCCTCTGGAGAACTGCAGTAAGGCAGAGGTGAATCAGGGTCACTATAAATACTCTTTGCTCGAGACTAATCTGGTATGCTTTTGAGGCATATCAGCTGTATTTTGCATGTTATCATCCGCTTGTGGCAGCATTACACACACCTATTTATACCCACAAGTCAATAAGGGGCAGCCCAGGACCTTGGCTCTGGTGCCGATTTGGGACTGGAGTGTCTGCTTCCTTGGGGGAAGAATGGAAGGGATGATGCCACCTGCCACATCACCACAGGGAGGCAAAGGTTGCAGCAGCACCATGGCTTCCTTCCACCTCCAAGACCCAGCAAAATGGGTACAGCTAAGCTGCAAAAGAAAGCCCAAGGCAGAGCTCAGGGGTCCCCATGAGTCCGGTCCTTGGCCACACCGTCCCCTCTCCAGGAGCATCCTGCACACCTGGCCAGCAGTGCTCTCCTCCTCACAGAGTCCCCACGTCGATCGATCTCAGCTCCCTTTTGCCACCTGCCAGGGAGAGGTGGCAGGGAATGGGGGGCAGGCAGGGAGCCCGTCTCCCTGTGGGGGAGAGAAGAAAGCCCTGCTGCTGCTTCTGCAACAAGGGCAGTGTGCCTGGCTTCACATGTGCACCTGTCCCCATTGGCCACCTCCACCCACAGCACCACCACCGACACGTACACCATGAGGGTCCTTTCAGCTGTAAAATTTTCCAGGAGACACCTAGGCAGCAACAGTCTCCCAGTCTATCGTGACACCCAGGATTTTGGCAGCACGGCAGCAGCCCCACACCTCACTGGGGGCTGTGTGCCGGTGCCCTTGGCCTGCAACGAGGACACCGTGTCCCCTCAGTTCAACACCTTCTCCGAGAAGTGTCCCAGCTTCCCTTCCTCCTGCACGGGCTGAGAGGCTTGTCCACCGCAGGATGGGCCTCGCTCCTGGGCCAGGGCTCCACCAGGCCACCGTGGCCCCCCGCTGCCCGGGGCCGGGCGGGCACCCTGCAGCTCCGCACACTTCTCCTTGTAGTGCTGGGCATTGCCGGCGAAAGTCTCGCAGCGGCTGAGGTTCTCCTCCTGCACCGGGCTGCCCACGTTCTCCTCGCTCAGCCCCGAGGCCGCTGCCCCCTCCTGAGAGTTTTGGCTAAGGTAGACAACAATGATGTCGCCCTTGAAATTCATTACTTGTCCACTTGAAATAAAGGTGGAGTTACTGTTTCCAGTCACATTTCCTAAGGAAGGAGGGGGAGAAAAGAAGACACACATGATTAATATTTTCTGCTCACAAGGTGAACATTTAGTGCAGTGAACTTAATCTGCTGTGGTGGCTTTGTTCTTGTTCCATTATTTTTTTTCCCCGTGACATGAGGATGCTTTTATAATCAATGCCTTCCACTGGACCTTTTCATTATTTCCATTTTCGTCTTCTCAGGACAAAGTCTGTCATACATAAGGAGCCTGTCTGGAAGGGTTGGAAACATTTTCCCTCTGAGCTGCGATCTGGGAAGCCAGAGAGAGGGTGATGATCTCTTGTTCCCTGTGCTGCCTGATGCACAAAGCTGTGTCCAATCTGCCTCTGCCTGCGGTTTGTGAGGAAATGCTAATTATTTCTGATTATGAGATTTATTTTTCCTTGGAGTCCCAGAAATCACACTGTTTACCAGAGAGGCAATAAACCCCTAATCAATCCTACCATTTTAGATAGCAGGCTTACTGAATAAATACTGGAAGACTTAACATCAGATCACACAGTTACACAGTGTCCAAACAACACAGAGCTTATATAATTATGTTATATAGTCCAGATCCTCCACATAACACTCTGGCCCTCACTTAGCCCCTGCACGGATTTAGCCAGATATAGACTGACACCATTGAAGAGACAGAGTCTATATTATAGCAACTTAACAGAGTTATGGTCTCAGTCAGTCTGCCTGAGGTTAGAGATTTTTCAGTATAAATGCAATCTTTTTGCTATTCAAGGACTGGGCTGCTGACCTAAGTGACAGCAGGATCAGGCTCTGGGAATTAATAAACTTTCCTCAGAGCAGAAAGAAAATAACTGAGAACAAACTTCCAACAAGCTTGATAAAGTTTGAAAGTGAAACAAACTGAAGAAACCAAGTAAACAAAATTTTCCTAGCCTGTGAACACCCTTACTAAGAAATGTTTTTCCTGCTGTGCTTCGCTTCATCATTAGTTGCAGAATGATCCGAGTCCTTTTAGGTATTTTGTGCCTTTCTTCATTACATTCCTCAACACTTGAGACATTTTCACATTTCCCTCGCAGATAAACATGGCCCAGCCCAGAGAAATGCTGTTTTTCCAATGGCCAGGGGTAACGTTTGCACACCAACACTGGGCACTGGTCTCCAGCTGTGTGGAGTCAGGATCTGTGCCCGCTCAGAGCTGAGTCTGGGCAGCACTCGAGCATCTCTCTAATACGCCCCCCCTTAAGCAATTTTATTTATTTCACCTAAACCACTGCATTGCTAGCTCTTTGCTTTCTTTCCAAGTGCTGTTGATTAACATGAGATGTCCATAAGGGTTTTCTCTGCAGGAACTTTTCTCTGCTGGTTCTTTCCTCTGTGTTCGATTTAGTTTGGATATTTGCCAAGAACAAAACTCTTGGGCATAATGGCAGTACAAAAATAACTGTTTGTCTTTAAACAGATTGCCTTGCAAAAGGTGCTGTGAAGAAAGTAACCAGTGCTCAGCAGGAGATCAAAAATTTAGAAACATATGTGACAGTGGGGAGGGAAAAAAAAGGCAGATTAACACATTTATAATGTTTAGCTGAACATGGCTGGCAAACCTTCTGTGCTTTCTGAAGACATCATGCTGAAACAAAAGAATATTTAAGGCCTGAAAGCACAGAAAATGGACACAAGAGCTTCCTACACTGTGCCAAGAAAAGTGCTTCCAACCTGAAAAGTATAGGGGACACATTCAGAGTGAAGGCATTGTTCTCTGCAGTGTTTCAGCGTTTTGATCTCTTCAGACTATCTGATATTAATAACAAAGACAGATTAACTTTTGTGGTAATTGTTTGCTAAGAACTAGAATAACACAGGCAAATAATTTTCTCTGAGACATTTAATGGCCTCTAGGTGGTGAGAACTATTTGTCACTGCCAAACCAGGCTGGTTTGGAATCTGGAAGTGAAAGGCTTTTGCAAAACCAGTCCCAATTATGAGTCAGCTAAGTTTTCCTGCACAGGACTTGAGGTGGGCTTGAACTGACCCTTCATGTTCTGACTGCCTCCAGGCTTGTGGGCTTTGAAGAACTGCTTGAACTCCACCTCCAGTGGTAACCCCTGGAAGGGGCACCTGTCCAGAGGTTCACTTTGGTTCTCTAGGATTGTTTCACAGGAGGGACAGAGTTTACCAGTTCTGTTGTCATTCTGAGTGTTAGTGAACCAAGACCAAAACTTTATGGAATTTCCAATAGTCTTTTTCTTCCCATTTTTCATCCACCCTCTTTTGTACCATTCTGTTTTAGCATAACTGTATGCAAAGCCTGGTGGCTTCAGTTACTTTGAGAAGCTTTACAGAAAGTTATTTTACAGGCACATTTGTTCCATCTGGGCATTTCACAAGGCCTACCAAAATGACAGATGCTGATGCACCCACACGTGCAGCCGTGGTGTGGCTGGGCTGCTTCAGTCAGGAACCCATGACAAAGCCCTGTCCTGGTCTTCATGCAACCAGGAGCTGCCAGGGGGGCATGGCCATTCTGCGGGCAAAAAAATTACTCTGCCAGCAAGCCAGGTTACCCACAGATCAACTAACCCATGCTCTGATACTGCCCACAGCTCTGTCAGTATCTTCTTGCAGTCATGCGTAAAAACTGGCAAATTAGGAACACGGTATCTGTGCTCAGGTTTCACCAGATGGCACTACAGCATGTATATATCCAAAGGCACAGACACAATTAAAATCCCACATAAAGAATTGTGCTGCAGATATAAGATGGCACTTGCTAGCACAGCACTTATATCCAAGCTTTCCTGTATGCTCTATTATTCCTTAATATTTTCTCTTTCTCTTTGTGTCATATTTAGAAAGAAAAGCAGTACCAAATACAAGTTGTATGTCAAGAGTCCAACAATAACAAAAAAAATAATCCGTGTTCTCTTTACTCCTGCTGCACTTTGTATAGACCAGACAGTGAAACTGTGTCAAGATTTCAGGAAACTGAAGCAGCAGAAAGTTTCTGCTCTTCAGAAGATGAATGCTACACACTTTTAGATTCCCATATGGAATGCATGTTGAGAGAGGAAGGGCCTTCAAGTGTGTTGTTTTGGGGCTTTGGCAGACTGACAAGAATGTCTCCGTAAGAAATTTTAAGGCACAATTGGTTTTAGAGAAGGGCAACAGCTTACAACTGCTGTGGGTATTACAGTAATACTTGGATGTCCCACTCAACACTAAGGTCTCATTATGCTTGGCAGTGCACTGATATAAATAAAAATAGAGCATCCAACTTTATGAGATTATAATCTAAAACGACTAATAACATATGACAGGCAGATTGCAGACTTTTATACTGAAAAAAAGTCTTGGGAAGGAAGGTTTCATCCAGAGAAGGCACATAACTTCCCTTCTGCTGGTTTTGCTTCGGTGATTTTTTTCCCTGTTTCCATTTAACAATTTTGATATATTTACTCAATTAATAAATTGGTAGACAATTAGTAAACTAATCAGTGTTTCAGAGATGTTTAGGGGACAAAGTATATGTGTATGGAGAAACGGTGTCTGTATGAAACTATTTTATGTGAACGCTTATATCCCAGCAAATAAAAACAGAGAGAAAGAGCTATAAGCAGAAAATTGCAGATAATCTCTTAGACCCAGTTGGGGCCACCAGCTTACAGCTCCAGCTGGAGTTACACTGACCACTGTATAAATGTAACTGGACTTAAATCTAATGGCAAAAATATGTGTGCATATTGGTGAATGAAAAGTATCTGTCTGAGGATTATGCATCCTTCCTTAGCTCATACCTAGGTCCCTATATAGTGTTCTTTCTAATTTTCTCCAATACAAACACCTGCTAACAGAACTGCCTGGCCTCTCCAGTGACAGCCAGAAGGTGGGTTCTGCATTGGTGGTTCAGGGTGGGACAATGGTCCCTTGCTGGGCTCATTCTTCTTGCAGATTTCAATACAAACCAAATGGCCTTAAAATGTCAGGATTTTTTTCAGACTAGCTTCAGGGCAATTAAGTGAAAAATCATCATTTTCTTCTCCTAAGTCAGATCCTCTGAATACTACTGAGGTAGCAAAGAGAATAATCCTATACAACTGTGTATGGGTGAGGTCTAATGGGCTTACCAGATGCTGGAGGGAGGTCTGAAGTGCTGCTGTTTGTCCCTGAAGTGCTTCTGTGTGTCCCTGAAGTGCTTCTGCTTGTGTTCTGGTACTTCATGTTGGTACTATCTGAAGGTGAATCTTCCACACCAAGATCGTTTGCTAGAGTGCTCTGACCAGCAGAGATAAAATTCAAACCACAGGTGCACTGGGCACAGGAACCAGTTTCTGGGGAGGTGGAGGTGCTGTCAGCAGCAGCACAATAGGGTTTGCTACACTTTCGGGGAGATTCTCTGTACAAAATGCCACACCTCACACAGATCTTCTCTGAGTCAGAGTTTGTTGCAAAATGATCTGTGTCTTTGTTGCATGTTTCCTTCAGGCAACTGTGGGAATGTTGGCAAGATTTCTGCAGAAGCTGGTCTGTGGCAATGTGTGCCCCATCTTTGCTGGAGGGAGGGTGAAAGCCTTGAGAGACTGATACATCCTCTGTGCTCCCAATACCTGAAAAGTACTGGTTCAAGCTGTCATTCTCCCCTGCCTCCATTGGTTCTGAAAATGATGATGTGGTTTTACTGCCAGTTCGACTTAGGAAAGATAAATAATCAGTGTTATTGAGATCCTTATCCGTGTATTCATCTTCTGTGGGAACTGGTGGGAATTGGTAATCATCAGTCTCGGTTACCACAGAAAACTCTCCTGTCTCACAAGGCTCTGTGCTGGGGCTCTCATTCCTGCAAGAACTGTGACCAGAGGTGCAGCATGAGTTTCCAGGGACAGGAGAGCCCGAGGGGACCAGGAGACTTTTGTCTTCAGCAGTCTGGGGGACAGCAGCATTTGTGATGCTCACACTAACAAATGCATCTCTGGAGGGTTCCTGAAAGAAATTAAAAGTAAAAACGTCTTTAACAAATAGATCAACATGAAGTTATTTTTTAGACAAAGAAGCAAAAGGTAGATCATGGTCCTTCCTCTGTGTGGAGCTGCTGAGATTGAGCAGTGCTGCTATACTTGAGTCTTGATATGCAATTCTACTCTGCTGTGAAACTGTGACTGGTGATGCTGGGCACAGCAGGTGTTCAGAACGAAATCTGGTGGCCTGGGGAGCAATAACATTTAATCTTGTGAGACAACTAGTCCTAGTTTTTTTCAAGGGCACTTAAGAAGAGTTAATAAACCTAGGAGAGTTGCTGGATTCTGCTGTTCCTTACAGACCTTTAGTAAGACCCACCTAACTTCTTATTAGGTTTTGGAAACACGTCCATGTGTCTGAAGGGCTACTGATCTGTGAAGGCCTTACTGAGGGCTGAATTTTTAATATAAGTAATATCTGAAGGAAGAACCTGGGCTGATTCAGAAGTTCTGAGACAAGCTAAAAGAAAACACAGTCAAGGCTGTATTAACCTGAAAGGTTAGGACAACAAATGCAAAGGCTCATGACATAATGTTTCACAGTACTTGATAAAGTAAAGCTATATTTTAGACAGCAGCTCCAAAAAAACGGTTGGGAAATACTTCAGGGGTTTTCTTCCATTTGTACAAGTTGTGCTTTAAAGATGGGAGTTTGGGAACTGATACCTTTAATTTCTAGCATCTGTTCAGATCTTCCAGGATAGAAAAGAGAGTGTAAGTGCTGCCAGCCGCTAATTGCTGTTGATTCACTCCTCTGTCCCAGAGGACCTGAGTGACTGCCAAGACAGGAGGTTGCATGAAGACTTATGAGACAAAAGACTGCCTGGTCAGAAAGGTGGTTTTTTTTGGTATGTTTGGTTTTTCTTTTAAGCAATGAAATTTGAGTCTTTCAACAGCTAAGCTCATCACAGCTCCTAGAAGGGGTGGTAGGACACCTAGGACACCTCAGTCCACATCCAGGGTGTTAAGCAGGCTGTGCACATGAACTTGAACCAGTGCCACCATCTGTTTCAAGCATGTGGCTGCTCTTCTGGAGCAAAAGCTCTTATTTATTTCATATTGGAATGCACAAGCAGAATTTCTTCCTCGCTAAAATTAAGGAGTCAAATGGTTTCTTTAGCAGACTGCTCTGTGTTTAATGCCTTGCATGCCTGGCATTTTTGGCATGACCCAAATCCAGGTTCCTTCCCTGTGAGCACTCTGGTATGCAACAAGGGGCAAACTCAGCTGAAGCTTTTCCTGCACTTAGGATTTAGAAAGGCTCTCTCCTAGGCAGGCTCAGGTGTTCAGCAATCAGTGGGCTCATGATTAACTTTCTTGTCACAAATATTAAATAATCACGAGACCTTTATCTCTGTTAAAACTGGCTGAAACCAGAGAGCAGGTTCAGAAGCTATTTGTGAATGGTGATTTCACATGTCTCACATTTACAGAAAACCAGACTGAAAAAGCCAAAGCTGCGAGCAATTTTTGAGGAACTCAAAGCCAAAGATTACCATAAAGACTGCTTCAGAAGGGGTGTCAGGAATGCCACGAGGAAAACACAAAACAAAGAGTAAATGCTACCATCTTTGAGTTTACCTTTGTTCCTTTTATTTGGCTGCACACTTCATTAGCCCAGTTCTGTAGATCTGCTGTAGGGAAAACAAAAGAGCAGCTGTAACATATAGCAGGCACTTAAGTTAACCACAGACCTAAACACCCACAGTCATTCACAACCCGCAATATCATATTAAATAAAACCAGCAAGCCTGTTTTTACTGCCTGTTCAAGTGCCCCAGCACTGGCCTAGCTGAGTATTCATTGTAACTGGAACAGGGATATATTTCTGTGGAACAAATGTTTCCAAGCTCCTAAAATAGACAACGGTTAAACTGTGTTCCACATCAAATGGGGTTTCTTTCCTGGTCATATGTCGCACCAAGCTATGACTGGCCCAACAACGACCCACTCACAGCAGAAATGGTCTATTTCAAGAGAAGTCACATGGATGGCCCAAAGGCCCTTCCCAGACAGGAGTGAGAAGCCTGGAGAGAAGACGGTAAGCCACTGAAACCACCGGATAGCAGGCTCAAATATAGCATAGTCTACTTAATCAGGGCATGCTTAATGGGGAAATTCATTCCAATTTCTTTGGAGTATCTCCTGAGGAAAAGCTTTAGGTCCAACATGCTTTAGGGCAACAACTGACACAGTGAGCAATTATTGGTTTGTGTTTATAAATTAGGGAGACTTTGCAGGGCTCAAGTCCCATGTACATATGAAGTTTACGAGGGTTTTGCATGGCTGAAGATAGATCAGCTGTGCAGCCACTGCCTGGTCCCAGCAATGTCCCTGTTGCTCTGATGTTGATTTAGCACCAGTACCCACACCAAGCAGGAAGGGCTTCTTCTGGAGCCAGCAATTCTCTGGAGCAGCATTCCCCATGTGAAGGTAAGGAGGGACTGTCACTGCAGAGCAGCAGGGCAATAGAAAAGTCAAAGAAATTGCATTCCCCCCAACCTGCTCTGCATTGCAAGTATTTGGTTTGTGAGCAGAGTCACCATTTCCTCCAGCCCATCCCAGAAATTCCAGATTTAGCATAACCCATGTTTAGTGTGGCAGAAGCAGCCTATTTCTAAAACAGACTGAAATATACAAGAAGTATACAAGAAGTGAATTCTGTTGTCCTTTCTACTGCTCCCAAAACTTTTCATAAATTGCTTGGACTTGGGAAAGGAAATGATGGAAAAAGCTTTTCATGTTTAGAGGAAAAAAATTTGAAATCAACAGAACAATAGAGGTATGTCCTTCACTAAAGAGACCCTGGGCTTAACAGAAAGTGGAGGAATGTGAAGGTATTTCCATCCTATTAATAAAAATCTCAGTATCCCACTGTTATCCAGTATGCCTTTGGCTAGAATTTTTCTCTTTTTCTACTTTAACTATTCATTATATTTCCTTATAGTATTTCTTCAATACCTCATCAGAATTTCAGCTTTCAGCTGAAAACATTGTCTCCATCATAGTCTCAAATACACATCAGACCTTTGTCTTGAAATCCATATTTTAACCTGTCCAGATGCAGGTTTTTGGGTGCGAGGGAAAGAAAGGTGAAGTAGACAGGACTTCTATCTGTCCCTTCGACCAAGGGGTCAGCTGTGCAGGGTGCTGCAGAGCAGCCAGGCTGCTATGAAAGCTGCTAGCACCAGCCCTCCTCCTTCCAACCACAGTCATGTCTGCCCTGAGGATGGTCACTCCATGGGTCAAGTGTAATACGCTGTAAACTACTGTCTGCCTAGAGGAAAGGAATTTTTAGACTGGCTTTGTGCTGGATAAAGCATATCCATATGGACAGACACAGAGATGGCACAGAACTTCCAGTGTAATTCCTGAGCTTCTTAATCTGTTGGCTACCCTTGAAATCAGAGCGCACAGAGAGCCACAGTTGTCACACTCATTAATACCATTAGCTATGATGTACCTGTCAGCTTTTTCCCCTTCTTCTTGTAGTATACGATGAAGACGACAATGCCAATTAGTGTCACAAAAAACAAGATGACAATCAATACGTATAAGATCCTGTTTGTTCCTGCAGGGTGTAGAAAAGATAGTGCCATCAACGCATAGCAGTATGACAATCCTTGCTCATTTTACCTGCTTTTCTACAGAAGAGGGTTGTTTTTCCTTCCTATTTGATCTTTAGTTTCTATAATTAGAAGAGTAACTCTATCATTCATGCAATTCTGTGACAAGCAGTCACACTTGGTACCTGGTACCAAGATATCTCCATAAAAACCAGAATCTTGGTGTTACAGAGCAATGTTGTCTGGTCAGGCTTCTCTTAATGTTCCCTTGCAAGCTGCCAGAAGGCCACGGGGCTGAGCTTGATTTCAGTCAGGGACAAAGGACATACATTTCATGGAGACTATAGATAAAGGTGGAAAAATTTGTCCTTTATCTCAGGTTATGATGGATCACTGCATGCCAGGCAAGCAACCTCCTTGGTACGATATCCACATTTGAAGAAAGAAATGGACAGTGGGCAAGAAGGGACATCTGGGAGGGATCAAGCTGAGACTCCATCATTGTTATAAAATAAGCAAGAAGAGGAGCTGCTACTCTTTATACATGTGATGGGTGTGTGGAAAGCACATAAAAATGAACAAGCTGTAAATGTGATGGAGGCATGGGAATAACATGGCTATAACAGAACTGCTGCCATGCAGTTTTAGTGGGAGGTGTCAAACCCTGCTTAACAGTGGACATAGGACCTGGAGTCACCAGGCCTGAAACAATTTTCAAAGGCGGTATTTTCCAAGAGCACTGTCTTGGTCTACAGCTGCTCTCCCTAGAGCCACCCACAATGAGAATGGATGTAAGCCAGCCCAAACCTCTAGTAATCACATCCCTCCTCCTCCCTGCTACTTTCCAACTGACAATCCATACGAGGACACAAACCATCTTCTGATGGCTCAGGCATCTTCCGTTCTTTACAAACTGCATCAGACTTGTCAGTCCCAGGCACGCTTTCTTCCAATCCTAGAGCTGTACAGCTAAAAAAGAAAGACAAAGAGGCTAGGTTCTCTCAAGGAAGCTTGTTGTGCCTCCTACACTTATGCAGAGCAGTACTTTCTGTTGTAAAATACTATGTTTCTCCACCCCTGAGAACCTCAGATACTTTATTTCTGGCTCAGTAGTTCTGTTGTCACTGCTCTATCTTGTTCACCTATAAGGAGAATTCAAGCTTTAGCCTGATAGTGCCTTCATCACTGCACAGCCGACACTGATGCTCTGTGTGCTCTACAGGAAGCCTGGAACACCCACTAAGAAATGTTGTTGCCCAAGCTTCTCCCTGCCTTCTGGCTGGTGTGGTCCATTTACAACACCCAAGGACTTACTTGGTCCAGGATTTACACTCGTCGGTGGATGAAAAGACCTTTGAGAAGTAGCCTCTGGGACATGGTATGCACATTGTGTCCCTGTCTTGTTGCACTGTGTGTAGGAAGGAAAAATGTCATAGATGAGTTTCTGTGGGTTCCTTCCAAGCAAGAGGAAGGTGACTATGCTCCCCATCCTCCTGCTCCCCTTCCCCCACAATCCCCCTAAAAGCTTTCTTAAAGAGCGTGGTCTTACATTATGTTAAGGCAGCAATGACAGTACCATGAAGTACCGGAAAGTCTCACTTGAGCACTTCTCTACATGATCAAAATGAGAAATGACCAGGAGCCATTTGTGTTATTTATTGTAAAATAACACACAGCTGTTATATCCTTCCCCTTCTATTTATTCCCTCATGATGATGCTGTGTCACAGACAGTGATGCTGACTGGTATTGTCACTTCTCTGAAGCCACAGTAAACAAAATCCTGTATCAGGATTTGTTAGGCTGGAGAAAAAACAGCAACTGTCCTCCAGACACATTAAGCATTTCTTCCTCCATTACTCTATTACTTGCTGCTTTTTTGGGGTTTCTTATGCCTGGTGCAGCTGTTCCTAGCTCTGAACTTAACTATCTGCTTCCCACCAACAAAACACCTGCATCTTATTTTAATTAGACTTAAGAGTAAATTAAATGCCTGTAATCAACCTTTGCACTACTAGCCATCCAAGCCAGAACACTTGATAAAACAGAATACATGAGCTACCTGAAAAGTGTAAATCACTTTTAACTTGTTGGTAACATTAAAAAATGGCCAAGTCATTGCACAAAACCAGATTGCAAATCTGACCTCAGAAGCAACCCCAAAAAAAGTGCTTCTCTGAATACTGGAGCAATGCAAGACCTAGTGACTCATAGTCAGACACCTCAGCAAACATTAGAAATGTACTGGACACCTTGCAACTACTGCCAGGTCCACGTGATATCTTGCAGAAGTCACTAGAGCCAAGATACTATTTAAACTATGGAGGCAGAAGCTTTCAAAATGTGAATAGTCCAGGAGGATTATATGCAGTAGTAATGACAATTCAGACAGGCATCCTCTGTTGACAGTTATCTGAGAGACTGAAGGTCCCTCTCTAATGTCACAACCCACACGATGCTGGCCTCATCCAGTAGGCCTGAGCTGGACATTTCACTCTGTACACTCCCTTTCTGTATCTTACCAGGAGGCTTGACTCCAAGTCCAGGAGCACACACGGTATTTCGCTGACAGCAGTCGCAGTCCTCGTTCCAGTGGTAGCCCATCGTACAAGCACACTGCCGCTGGAATGTGCTGTTCCCTGGGTTCACTTCTCTCAAGGCCTTCCCTAAGAGAGAAAGAAGATGAGAGTAAAAATCTCTCTGATAACAAGCCTCAAGTTTCTGAACCTCCTGTTCTACCTACGTGCTTTGCTTGAATGGCAGATGCAAACCCATTCATGTTAGAGGAAATAGTGTCTTTCAGGAAGCACGGGAGACCCTTTATCAGCACAGGGCTCCTCACCCACTGCACTCCTAAACAATACATTTCCTTGTGGCTTTTGCAGAAAATAAAAACACAGCATTTGCAAGGGTGAGACAAACATATTAGGGGAAGTGGATGCAGAGCGTGCTGAGCAAAAGAATGACTTCTAAAATCAGCTCACAGGGGTGAATGGCCCCAGTGAAGATAATCACTATCAGCAGTACAGAGACTGCAGTCATGCACAGCACAGGATCTCTGCTGCCTGGGGACCTCCCTCTCTGCCAAGCTCTTTTGCAAGCTCAATGCTGGGCACCTGAACAAAGCAACTTCCCTAGATCCACTTTCCCATCTTCATGCTTCACTAATTTGGATTAAAAGGTTCTGCAGTATGAACAGCTCACCTTGATCACATATTTTATGTAGTAAGCATTTATCTTCTTCATTCCAGACATCCATATACTCGTTTGGGCCACATGGCTGGCAAATGCTATCAGAAGTAGCAGTGCATCTAGCAGACAAATACTTCCCTGTGATTGAGAAAAGGACAAGTAGGTCATCTGGAAGCTGCAGAGCAGCTGTCTAAGGAGGTTAGAGAAAAATAAGGTTGAGTGCTAACACTGCTGTGGACAATCTTTTCTTCCTGCACCTTTCTAGTTTGTCAATCTGGTCTCCATTTAGTGTGGCACTGAAACATCTGTGAAGTGGAAAGCCTGGGAGCACAAGAATCGAGCTGCCTTCTGTCTCCCACAGTGGTTAAGTGCTAACCCAGCAAAACAGCTGCTGTGGCCTTTGCTCAGGCCAGCAGGACCGCTCCTGCCCTTGGAAGGCACTCGAGATCAGGCACCTGCAGGGCACGTGCCAATCCATCAGCAGTCACAAGAGCTGACTGCCTCACCAGCGACCCGAAGAGCAGCTCCTAATGAGCCTCTCAACCTCTCAACCCAGTCACTGCTCACATACCTGGCTCACACTTCCTGCAGCACCGTCCAGAGTACTCATAGTGTTGTTCGCTCTCACACGGTGGAGTGATTTGTAGTGACAGCTGGAGCAGGGAAGCAAAGAGAGGACATGAGAACCAATACACCTGGAGAGCTTCAGACCTACCCAATCCTAGTGCTGGCAGAGAGAAGGAAGACTTTCCATCTGTACAGCATTGTGGAAAGTCAAGCAATAAAACTTACCCAACATTTGTGACATCAAAGGGGCTTTGTAGACATGCTAAAGGTATGTACTTGATGCTGTACACACAGGGACTTTTAATAGAGCCAGGTGACAAATAAATAACCCATCTTGCAATTTGTCATGAACTTTTAGCCTGCTACATAACCTTTTCTTACAGTACCCTTTTATTTAAAATCTACGTCTTTAAAACAATTGTAAAGACAAAAAAAAAGGCATAGAGATATCTCTGTAGTCTCTTCCACAGAAATTAGATCAAGATCTGGGAAACTGCCAGTTTTAATGTAGAGCATTAAGCAAACAAGAAAAGTGAATGATTTATATTCCTGAAAAAGAAGAAGTTCCCAGCTTCCCACTGGGATACTAAATGCTCCTGGCTAGTCCCATAAAATAGTGGACTTAAATTTTGCTGCTTTTTATGGCTCCCACTGTGTCCTGCAGAGGTGGTCTCATGGAACAGAAGCAGCCATCCAGAAAGGTGATGCAATTAAGCCAACACCATTTTGTGTCTCAAAAAAAGCAAAGGAAAACCAGCACAAACCCACACAAACCACCTCCTTCCCCCCCCCCCCCCCACCTGAAATAGGTACACGACAGGGCATCTGCAAAATGGGCAGTAGAGCTGCCTCTGGCCCTCATGGAGCCCAGGCTTCAGGGCATGGCTTGTGCTGGGGATCCTGGCCAGCCAAGCATTGCGCCCAGCCCATCACTGACCCTGCTCTGGCAGCCCAGAGTCCTCGAGGCAAACTCAACACCTCACAACCAGTCATTGAGCTTGAAATTAGATAAGGTGATTCAAAATTGAACCCATTGCAAGGAATTCTTCACTCTTGGATACAGCCCTGAAAACTGCATTTACTTGGACAGAGCTGCAATAAAGCTCCTGCTGCTGTTTAAAGGGAGCTTTTGCTGTCTAATAGCACATGACAACCCTGTGCCTGCTGGTGCTGGTTCCCATTCCTCTACTTAGCATTTTCCTCTTGTTTCTTCCAAGTCTTTACATCTTCTCTTTCCTCCTTTTCTAGTTTAAGCAACTTCTTTAAAAATAAATAGATTTCCCTAAGCACCCTGCCCTCTTCTAAGGCTGGGAAGGGTCTTGTATATTAAAGATGGCCAAAAAAGAATGAGATTTTTTTTTTTAAATACCACCTGTTGGCTTGGAGTTTGAGCCATAGTTTGCTGCATGACTTGTGTTTCTCAAAACTGTGCTAGCTGTGTCTGGAACAGAAAAAGTAGCACAAGTCAGAGGTCTTTCTTTTGCAGGGTATAAACAACTTACAGCCTTTTTTTTGCCATCACGACAATCCTGGGTCAAATTAGGAGTCTAGTGTTCTGTTGTCTCATGATTTCCTTTCTCTTATTTCTCTTATTATTTCTCTTTCTTTGCATTCATTAGCAGTACCTTTCCTGCGATTAGATAATGCATTTTTGGAACAAACACTGCCTTCCCTATTTACACAGCATCTCCAAGGAGGAGCACAAGACAACAGCCAGCGCTGGTGAGGGAAGAGGCAACCTAGGAAAAGGAAAGCTGGGCCAGCCTGGCAGCTGAGCAGTGACACAGCTCAGTGACCCCTATACTTGAAAGAGCTCATTTTCTGTAATGCACTTCAGGCTAAAACACTGAAATATCCAGCAAAGGGTTGAGGTGATGATGTGGAACCAAGCACAAAGAGTGTCTTGAGCAATTGATTCTCTAACCAGCCATCCGCAAAGGTGAAAGTCGTGACCCCAAAAGCAGGTCCAGTCACTTGCTTTTTGTTACAGAATGTCCTCTCCTTCCTCGTTTGCCCCTGTTTAATAGTTCCTCTTTAGGCAAAAAGACTAAAAAAAATTACTGAAGTGTCAAACAAGGGCAAAGTCATCCTTTTTACGGAAGGATATGCAAATCTGCTAAGAAGCATTCATCTAAAGGGTCTGGAATAATTCCACAACTCAGCCTGAGGAGAAGCAGCAGGGCCCTCGAACCAAGATGAAGGGAGCAGGCTAATTGTTCAGCCACCTTCTGGACATTGTTTTATACCACTAGACTTTGGGACACAATGAGGGCTATTGTTATGGAATAGCTCATAGCTGCACTAACCTATGCTCTGTGTCAATAAGCAGCCTCCTCTGCGTCAGTGTCCTTCCCCTTTTCACACAAGAAAAGGCATTCATAAAGCTGCAGTACTCCTTCTTTTGATTTATGCCCAATGGTGCAAACACAAGGCTCTCAGCACCCATGGGCTAACCCCCTATGAAGGTGAGGGATTCTAGCCTGGTATGAACTGGCTGGACCTGCCGAGCATGAAAGCTGGGGAAAGAGTGGACAGGAAGGGAAACAAGAGCAACCCGGAGTTTTCTTATGATGGGAGCCAAACTCAAGACTTTTTGCTAACACAGCTCTGTTGATGTTAGGCTATCCCGTGTTAATCCCTCTGCCAGGCAGACGTGTGTCTCAAGCTGTACATTAACTTCCTTTGGAGGACTGAGAAGTACTTGTGCTGCTGGCAGCGCAATGACCTGATACTTCACCATCACCAGCACATTCCTGCCAATGTGTCCTTCATGAGACATGGGGAAGTGCAATTCATTTGCAGATGAGGAACTTGTACCAGGAGGCCATCTGGCTTTACAGAGGTGACAGGAAACCAAACCAAGTCTCCCAAGGCTCAAGCTTGCTCCGTAACCCCTGGAACATCCTTCCTCTCCTCAGATGCTGGCCTGTGGGTCAGAGTGATTTGGACACCACCAAGCTCTTACCTAGAGAGAGAAAGTGCCAACTTCCTCTGAAGTGCTTAAATGAGATAAAACCCAGCCTGGTCATTCCTTTAGTGGTCTTGCTATTGATGAAGCTGCTCATTAAGACCCACCACCATGTGCAAATAAGTGCTTCAGAGAGCTCTAGGTATCCTGTGTAAGTTTAATTTGTCACTTCAAAAGTGTGCAAAGCACCCAGATTTGCACCAGTTCCTAAAAAACCAGGCAGCTTTCCTATTTGATAAATATTACTTCAGAACAAGTATATCCAACAGGGGAAGAAGCCGGGGGAAAAAGACAAACCTCCTCCAGGCTTGGCAGATCCACTTTGGTAAAGCACACCAACACCTGCTTACCTTTAAGCACATGATTATCACAATGGACTTATTTGGAAAAACAGGTATGCTTACATCAAGGTTTGCAGAAAACTTGTGTTTTGGTGTTGAGCTGCAGGCAGACTTTTCAGCTTTGGGTTTTTCTTGCTTATTTGTTGAAAAGGACACTAAGCAAGAGTGTGCTTGTGCTTTTAGGGTTGGAGAACATCGATGACAGCACTACAAAGCACCACTGTGTTACTCACACCTTAAAAAAACCACGCACACAGGTGCTTCTGAAGGGGAGAACCAGCAGCATTCAGACTCCTGTCCTCAGGCTCAAGCACGTATTTGTTCTTTGTGCCCTTGAGCAATCAGAGGGCAGCAGAAGCTGTGTGTCATGGATGCTAAAATTACTCTTCTTGCTCTTCACATTTCAGAAAAGATAGAGTTGCATGGGCCTCTTTCCTTTAAAAAAAAATCTGGAAGAACAAGGTCGGGGGTTTCCACAGTCTTTTTCCCATGACACTTCTGAACAAGAACCTGAGGCCTCAATGAGGATTGCTCATTAGCGATAATCTCAGTTTTGCAAAAATTGAGATGTAAAGAGACACGTCAAGGGGTAACTGTCTTTTAAGACACCTTCTTGATCAGTGTAGTTGTTTCTGGAGAGTATTCAAGTCATCTGTCATCATTTCACTGAACAAAGCATATTTTTTTCTCCATTTATTATTACAGCATCAATGTACCTATGGGAAAGCAAACTACGGTCTGTCCTGCTTTGCACACATCACTACTTTATGCTCTGGAGCCCAGGTTAATTCAAGCCACTTGCTTTTGAGGTCCTTAGACTTGCCTGCTATAAAACAAAAAAATCGGTGGATTTGGGACTTTATTAGCCTTTATCAACAGGAATAAGCTTCGAGCAATGTTTCCTGAAGAAGCCCCTGCAAGCACAGATAAGATGGTCTCTGCAGTCGTCTGCTGCTGCTTCTTCAAATATGAGCTACTGCCTCTCCCCTCAGAGGTACCAACTGTGCCCACAGCCTTGTAGCCTCCTACCTGATTTGGGTCAGCAGTACGGCCAACCAGACCCCAGACTTCTTCAGCCCATTGCCAGTTTCAGAGGCTTGACTAAAAAATCATTTAAAAGTAAAAATAGAATCTGGTTGTCGATGGGCGCTGCTCTGTGGCTAGTGCTCCCAGGCACTCTGTTGAGGCACATAATAGTAACAACTCTGGAAAATTTTACAGTTGTGGGTATACAAGGGAAAGAGGAGTCCTGCGTTACAGACTTAATCATAATCACATTGCATGCAACAGCTCCTTCATGGACAGTCTTCACTGTCCATAAAAATTAAATCAAAGCAGCACCCAAGTCACAGCTTTGCAATTCCAGTTATTTGCTTGCAGGCCCGTAATTCATCACAAAAATCTTAGACTGTGAATGAAATGCTTTTGGTGATGTCAACTTTCCAGTGACCAGTAAACCACATCACAGAACTACCACTACCACGTGGTAAAATAGAGCCGGGAAATGGCAACAGCTTAAACTAAATATTATTTCACTTTTAAAAATAGGTCCTTAAAACCCTGCTAGAGCCTGAATGCCTGAAGAGGCCAGAAAGAGCACGAGGGATAAAATCACTAATGAAGAGGTGAAGAAAAGACTGTAAGGTATGGCCAGGACCTGGGCAAATGGTGGCAAAAGTTCTGTCCTGCCTATTCCCCTTGTCCCTCTGTTCCAGCGTGCAGCCAAAAGCAAACACCTGAGCAACTGGTGCTGCTCCACTGATGGGAAGGAGCATTCCTCAATCTCGAGCCCACTAGAGCTATTTCTGGCCAGCAGCTATGCAAAGGAGAAGTGCTACACTGACAGCTCTCACGGTGGGGCAGGGGCAGGCAGACAGGAACCTCAGGTTCAGATCAGATATATATCAGATATATCAGATTGGAGATGATGGAGGTGAGAGATGGCAGGGCTGAAACAGTGACTGACTGAAGCTGTGAATCAGCCAGCCTGCTTCTACAGGTTGAAGATTTGCCATCACGTGCGCAACATTTGTCATTCAGAGACAAAGTCATTTCCACACCGCAGCCAGAGGAGCACACTTAACATTTTCACTGCCTGGGCAGTCAGCAGTGCCTGCACATTGCCTGCACTTTGCTGCAAAACCTCATGCTTTAACCTACGTACCCCCACAGCCACAGCAATTCAAAGACTAACAGCTGCTAGGTAGAATGCTCTGAAGGTGAATCAGAGAATAAGAACCCAAAAGCTAACAAAACCAAAATATTTAACAAAAAGGCTTGACAGCAAGACCAACAGTCCATAACAAGCAGAAATAAAGACTGAAAATACCTAGGTGTGCTTGTGGTAAGGCCTGCAGAGGCAAATCTCTTCTAGATTAAACAGGTGTAAGAGCAATGCTCCAAAGGAAAGTTTAGTAGCCTTACCACTCCAGGTACAGTCTCAATGACTCATCATGAGTAACCCTGCACTCATTCATGCTTAATAAAAAAAAAAAAAAAAAAAAAAAAAAAAAAGCAGCCACAATGATTTAGGAGGAGCATGATCCTCTTGCATTTTAGTTCAGCAGATAATTTTCCTATGCTTCATCAGCTGAAGCTGAGTTTTAATGAAGAAATGACCACGACAAATTTCTTGGGCTGGATGCCAGATTAGAAGTCCAATGGGGCCTTTCTATGCTTAAAATCTCTATATTTATGTACCTTTTTCTTCCAGTATGCCCTCAGGGTGGAATGTAACACACTAATCTCTTACCAGGCAAGGAGAGATCCCACGGTCCTAGCTGAGCTGCTGGGCAGAATGAGAAAGCTTGTAGAAGAGAGGAAGCTTGTTTTCACCACCTGATGCTCTGCTTTGGCTTTCCTCTCCTGGATTTTAGCATTGACTGTGGAACAACTGCAGAATACTCTGCAGGCAGAAACATGAAGGGCAGTGGTGGGGCTGCAGCCTTTGCTTGGGGTGATGGCTGTCAAGGGGGATGCATGCAACACCCACAGACCATTCTGCTCTCGTGTGAGTTAGAGGGAGGATTGCATGACTGTGTCTGCACCTTCTCCGTTGTGAAGGAATTGCTGCCTTTATTAAAGGGTTCAGAACTGGGCTGAGAATTGATTAGTTCACTCCTTAACTGTCATCATGAGGAACCAGCTCTGCCGGTGACTGCGTCCAGCAGTGTCTATGGAAATATTCTTCCCTGATTTGAAGAGGCTCTGGCTGCTTTCCATAAGCAGGCTGTTTTACAACATGTGGTATTGCAGGGGAGAGCTTTTCTTCCTGTGAGATCAAATTAAAGGAACTATCTCATCCTTGCTACCAAACAATGCAAAGTTACTGAAGAATATGTTGCTCATAAGGCAAAACTCTTCGCTGTGGCAAAATAATGCACTCGAAATAGATTTCCTTGTGTGCTACATAAGCAATTTTAGGACTTCATATGAACGTAGTTGCACATTTTTCCCTATCTGTATTTCTGCATTCCAGATTAATGGGTTGCCTAACAAAACTTCACAGTATTTTTATTTCCATGCAAGATTCTTTTCTTTTCCCTCCACTTTGACCACTGACTAAATATATTCTGCACCCATCTGCAGTCACAAATGTTGTTCTTTGTCATTCTTGAACAGACCCTATATACTTTTTTTTCTTTTGGAGTAGCCACAAAGTGGTGAGGGTGAATGACCTCATTTTTTTTCCCCCTCCTTGGCTAATTGGCTCTTGCAGGGTGGATTAAACCAGCCAGCTTGGCTCTTTTATCAAAACACAGCCTTTCCTGGTTTCTTTTATCTAGGTTTTAAGAGGGGAGGCAGCCAGAGGGCTCTGCAGAGGCCAAGAGGCGACCCTAGGTCTCAGCTCTCTGCCTGCCCACTGTTCTGCTATCTCCTGCCAGAGCCCCTGCTCTAGCCACTCCTTTGGGAATGGCACAAACACATCTGGCCAAGAGGTGTGGGAAATGTGCCTCTGCCGTGGGGATGCTGCTGGGGTCCTGGGCAGAAGAAGATCCAGAGCACAGGGGTGAGGGCTGGATGCTGCAGCCTACGCTGTGGCATCCGGCCAGGGTCGTATCCACTCCCTTCCCGGGCCTGCGCGGGCAGACCTCCCTGTGACTTTGGTGGGAAACAGATGGGGCGCTATCCCAAAGTGATTAATGACTCTGGCTTCGTTTGCAGCCAGGACATCCCGGGCACTGCACAAACACCAAAGAAAGCCATGCCCAGAGAACTCACACCCTGAGAAGGCAAACAGAAGAGGTAATCATCAGAAGCCCTGCACAAAGCAGCTTAGGTGGCTACAGAGGTCTGAGACACAAACCAGGATGTCCTGGAGTGCCAGGGTGATATCAGCATTGCTCCTCCTGTGCAGTGCTGAGCCCTCCAGAAGGCACCCCATCACAAATATAGCACACTGCAGTGACACAGAGACAGGGACAAATCAGGAAACCTGCTTTCCTCAGTGCCAAAGCAGCACATCAAGTCCTGCTCCTACAGGGCAGGCACAACAGCAGGCTGCCCTGAGTGCCATGCAGCCAGATTCCCACCTGCAGCCCACCTTGTGACTTCCAGCCATTGCTGCTTGTGGAGTTTTTCTTCTTCTACATGAACTTTGGACCATTTTCAAAGACGAGTAAGTCATAAAAAGGGGCAAGTTCTTGCAGGTAGGCTATTGTGTTGCACAGACCAAGGCCTACTCAAGTCCAGAGTGCAACCTGGTTAAACATCACTTAATTTTTATCTTTCATTTATAACACACAAATATTTGTTTTGCATTTTCAGCAATAATGAGCCATTCTCAGAGCAGCTGCTTCTCCATGCAGCAACGCCAGCCAAGGTATCCTCCTTAAAAAAAGGCATGAGTGGCTGCAGCAGAAGCCAGTGCTGCCCTGCAAGTTAAGTTTCCATGGAAAGGAGGGAGACAGTCTATGCAAGGAGCAGAGCTGCAGCTGACGACATGGTGAACCAGCTATCTCTGTTTTCCTCTTCCCTCCTGTGTAAGCTAAACCAGATCTTGAAGCAACCATCTCCTCCAAGTGTCCAGCAGCCTTTGCTGCAGAGCAGCCCCTTGCAGCACAGAGAGCAAGATGGAGGGAGATCTGAATTCTGTGGTCACAGCATGTGGTGGCAGGAACCCTCCTGGCTCTGGTCACCACAAAGACTTCCTGGAGACCTGGTCATACAGAGAGGAAGCGGGCAGGGAGAAGCAGGACAGCCTTGCAGCAAGCTTTGCTTTTTCCTTGCACCTACGCATGTACTTATTACAGGAGAATCTTTCACCACTTGAACTCCTAGGGACAGATGGATAAACGTAGCAAAGTGACTCAAGTATGATTCCTCTAAATAGTGTTAAGGTATAAATGCTAAGAGGGCACCACTTTGAGGTTTCTATGATTTTCTATGTCGTAGTTAGGCATGCATTCCTTTTACCATTTGCACTGGCTCTTGCCCAGCTGTCAAGTTACATCCCACTTTTCTGAACTTAAGGGTAATAGACAGTAACGGGCAACAGAAACAAAAAAAGACCCTTAGGGATGCAGTCAATCTTTCTGCTTGACCTGTTTCTTTATTGTTTTTTTTTTTCCTTCTGGCACAGTATGAAGAAAGTCGATGACATCGGTCAATACCCTTGAGATGTCTGATAAGCTTTGAATTCTATCAACTCGTGAAATGTGGCAAAGGTTTGTTTTGGTCCTTTCGGTGGGAAAGAAGAAATTACATCAGGCAGATGATGCTTAACATGAAAAGAGAAGTGGGACAGATTTCTTAAATTGTGGGTTGATGTAGATTTGCATACATTATATTCTGTTGATATGAGGTGCTGTAAGATTTTTCACATGTTCTGGGGGAAACTGCAAAGCAATTAGAGGCTTGCCAGTGTTCCTAAAGGGAGCCATTGCTGCAAGGGAATTTCTACAAATGAACTAATTGAATTACAGTAGTTTTGAAGCCCATGCTGTTAACGGCAGAATAAATCCAGGAGTTTAGATACTGTAGAACTTTTGCTCTACTGAATGATTGCTTTGGCCCTGATCAGAGCAGGAATAATGGACCAGGAAAGCCCATGGTGTAACACAGTATAGTCATTGTTACACTCTTTCTCCCTCCTCTCATCATACAGTCTGTGCATTTTAGGAAGTTAGAGAAAAATCTGTATTTTCGCCAAAACTTTTCTATATTGCAAAGAATTCCAAATGCTTGCAATGAACAAACTTTATCTATGAAGTAAACGTTACAGAGTAGTGGAAGGACCCATCCCATGCCACAAAAGGGGAGATGAATCTATGGTGCAACTAATTTATTGCACATTTGCAAATGCACATTCTCAGAGACTTTAGCTCCCATCTGACAGTAGCACTGATACTCTTCACTGGTGTTAAGCAAGGAAGGGGATGTGACTATTCTGTGCAAAGAAGCTGAGCAGATCATGCCCCAGAAAGCAAAATATCTCTTACAGGTGCCCAAAATGAATCACTTGTAAAGATCATCTTGTGGCTGAAGCACAAGATAAGCAGGGCTGAGCTCTGCTCCCAGAAGTTCTGTTCCACGCTCAGTGTGTGACCTAGAGCAAGTCACGAATTCTCTGTTCCCATTTCCTCTTTGGTGAAAATGATGACAATGATCATGTCTATTCTCAGCAGAATTATGAGTGAATATGCAATAACTCACATTTCCAAATGCTTCTCATTCTTTGCAGGAAATACACTGCAAATATCACTGAGCACTATTCCACCCTATTAACCAGTCTAAACTAACACAAATGCATCGGAAAAGCTTCAACCCTCCCACAGGTATTCTCACATTTGTTCCATCAGAAAGCATCACTCTTCTAAGAAACTACTGCTCAGATCAGTCAGACAAAGGAGAAAATGAAAAGTTGTTCCAGAGCAGCACCTCTCTAAGCTTCCCTTTCACATCCTTCTAGGTTCTGCTCCCCACTGAAGGTAGAATATTAAATTAATGGGCTCTTTGACAAATTATGTTTTATTCTTATCCTTACACTACAGCTTTCCTGGAGCTTCCTACAGTTTTGTGCTACTTGCCCAAAGTAATGGCGATGCAAAGTTGCACCCTGAACAAACACAGACTCAGAATAAAGCACGTGTTGGATGCAGTGGAAAGATTTTACATATCAGCCCAAAATAAATACAAGTTCCTTGTTCTGTGTCCTGTGAAAGGTTATGAATCAAGAGGTGAGAAATGATGGGGAGCTCTGGTTCCTACATCAGGGTACCTGAAACATGCTGGGAGCTGTACCATGGAAATCTGAACTTCTAAGGTTTGGTCAAAAGCTGAGCCAGTTCCAGGAAATGAGGATATTCCAAAGGGAAAAATTGCACTAAACCCAAATGACTCCAGAAGGAAGCAGGCTAGTGACCTAAAGGCACAAAGAGACTTAAGGTCTGCTCTTCCTTCTGCATTGATCAGTCCTAAGGACCAGAGCAGGAAAAAAAGAGACACAGAGGATACAGAGGGATAGGACAAACCATCTGAAAGTGATGTAGAAGTCACTTTTGACATTTACAGGCTCATTCACATACATATGGAGGACACCTGGAAAGCAGCGATTTGAGAGAAGCCTGAGAGTGAGGGTGGACAAAATGAAACGTATGTTTTAGAGGGGGAAAAAAAGGCCTCTGTGGTTTTAGGCAACATATTTAGGACCAGGGATCCAAAGGAAGGGCTCTCAGGACTGTGCGGTCAGACATTAAATTGTAAGCTGTAGACAGCAGAGGGTTTTCTGTTTTGGTTTGGGTTTTTTATCTTTTTTTTTTTCTTGAAGCTGCACCTTGCTCTCAGGGAACCCAGCCATGGCCTAGTTACAGCCTCATGTTGAGGGAAGCACTTTAAGTTACATAATTTATCAAGAATAATGAGACACAGAAAAATACCAGAAGTTCAGATGAAAGAAATACAGATGGCAGCGAGGCTACCACACATTGATTATTGGAGGAAATAAAGTGCAAATAAAGGGCAGCACGGTATTTGTAAATCCCGCCAGTCTAGAAAGGTCTAAATAACCAGAAGGGAGAAGGTTAATTCTAAATCTGTATAATTAGAAAGAGCAAAGCAAGCTTCTGCCGACGTAAACAGCTGGAGGAAACGCGATGTACGCCATTCACAAGGCTGAGCAAGAGCTGGCTGTAGCAAATGGTCTTTCCGACAGCAGGGGAAGACCAGCCACGATCCCAAGTGTACCACGCTGACCAGCAGCCACCTGGCATCGCGCAGAACTGCGACCAGAGCACGCTGTGTTTGCAAACAACCACAGAGCCAAAGCCCGTCAGAGGAAAGGGCTGCCCTTTGGGGCGGCTGACCCGGCACCGGGCTCGGGTTCCTGGCTCTGCCATGAGCAGCAAATCAACCTCCAAGCGAGCTATGCGGCCGCTCTGAGCCTCAGCCTCCCACTCGTGGACCTGGGGTCAGAAGGCCGTCCCACGTCCCGAGGCTGTCAACATTTGGGATGTCGGGATGGCCAGAGCGTGAGGGGACTCATCCCGGTGGGGAAGCCGGGAAGCTGAACCTGGGCTGCGAAAACCCCGCGTCCCACGCTCTCTCGAATAAATCTGTTCGGTAGGGTGGAGTCTGCCTTATTTTAACTCTACATGCAAATCATATCCCTCAACAACCTCACTGCAAATATTTTCTGGTTTCTCACACCCTGCCCTGGGCAGAAGCAGGCTGCTTTTTTCCCCGCAGATCCCCTGGCTTCCTTTGCAACTTTGGGTTTGGACTACTTTGATTTTTCAGAAGCGAGAGAAGCTTATGAGTTGCTGGGACAAAAACAAAACCAAAACCCAAACAAGCAGAGCAGGGGGCAAGGCAGGCGAAGCCGCTCTGCCCAGCCCCGCGGGATGCTCCGTCCCGCCGATTGCCCCGAGCAGCGGGACGGGCAAACCCCAACCCTGCGGGATGGATGAGGGATGCGGCACCCACCTCCCCCTCCGCCTAGGGCTCCCAGCCTTACCTGTTTGCCAGCGGCAGCGAGGCACAGGAGAAGGAGCCAGCAGCCTCCTGACGGGACGGGCATGTCTGGCTGTCCGTCTCTGCCTCCTCCTCCTGCCGAAGGGAAACTAGATCCTTCCAGCCAAGCCCCCGCGCCCCGGTAGCGCAGCGAGGCACATTTGAGCTGACTACTTCTCTTTCTTCCTTTCCTTCCTCCTCTCAGCTACACGAGGGGAGAAGAGAGAAGAAGAAGAAGAGAAAGAAAAAAAAAAAAAAAGCGCCTGGCTGTAGTTCCCACAGCATTTCCTCAGCCTTGACATACACGACTTGTTTTTTTTTTTTTTTTTTTTCCTCGCTTCTTGTCCCTCCCTTTCCTTTCTCCACCCCTTTTTACAAGAAGTTTAGTCACCAAGCCCACGTCCCTCCTCCGGCCGGTGGGGATTGCATTCCCGGTCAGTCCTTCTCGGCAGGGCCATGCATCCACCTGCCCCCGCCTCTGAGCCCTCCTGCTCCAGCCCCAGCAACTTCCCTCGCTGTCATCTCCCCTGGAATTGTTGTCCTGTCTTCACGGCCCCGGATATCGCCTGTCACTGCCAGAGGACATCTTGGGCCTCAGACAGCCTCACCCCTCGCCCCCCGCCCGCCCTGGGCCTGCTCCCAGCTCTGAGGAAAGCTCCTATCCCGTCCCTTCCCGTGCCCTGTTCCCTCTCGGTGTCCGTGAACATGGGGGCGTTCTGGCACCGCTCGAGGTTCCCCTCCCTTCCCCCTCCACGTACTTTAGCTGATGTCGGGAGCTGGCGGACGGGATTGCTGCCAAGAGGGGAAGAAAAGCGGAAGATGTGCTTTGGGAGCTCTCCCAAACCACTCCACGCCGTGCACGGGGCCAGTCCCTGCGACCTGACTCGGAACGCTGCAGGGTGGCCTCCTGACCCCCAGAAGAGCCTCCAGCGCCAGCCCTGCGGCAGCCGCCCTGCCTGCAGGCCAGGGGCCGCGGCTGTGGCATGCCCGGCACGGCCCGCGATGTTCCTGGCTCACAAAGGGTCAGGAATCCTCTGTGCTGCGGCAGCACGGGGCCGGGCTATTGACACAGGCTGAGTATCCAGCAGAGCTGACCCTGGGGATGCAAAACCTGCCCTGTGCTCACATACTGAGAAATAAACTTAGGAGCATGTTTCTGGCTTAGGCAAAGAAGGAAGTTGTTCTTTCACTTATGTATTTAGATATAACCCTTGACCAGGAAAAAACTAGAGTTTCTCTATGTTTTCAAATAAATAAATACATTCAAACACAAAAGAAGAAGAGAATATTAAAAACTCAGCCTTCCTCAGTGGTGCTGTTATCTGATTTCTGCTCAGAGGAATGATACGCTCAAGACAGAAACAGCTGCCGAAGTTTATTCCTGTAGCTAGCAGAGGGCCTGCCTGCACAGCAAAATGAAGCTGTGACCTTCACTTCACCCCTACATAGTTTCCAGGGGCCATAAAGCCTTTCTAACCTCCCTAAAGTTGCTTGACCCCTGCAATGTCCTCAGCAAGCGTTGGGCCCTGCCTGATCAAGCAGGTGCTGCCGGTCTCCTTCCCCTGCCTGGTCTCTGACACCATATGGCTGTTTGGGCCCTGGTGGCTCCTAGGTGAGTTTGATGCTCCACAGTGGGCTGTAGCTCAAAGCAACACTGCCTGATGTGCCTGGCTTAGGGCCAGCAGCTGCTCCTGATGCCCTCATTCTTGTGGAGGTGATTGGGCAGGGATCATGCTGATGGCTTTCAGCAAGCCATTGAACAGTGTCAGAGCCCTGTCATGCTGCTTGAGGAGTCAGGTCTCACCACACTTGGGCTGGACAGGCAGCTGGTCTGGAACAGAATTGAGCAGGGAGTGAGGAGTTGGAGGGATGGGCACAGCACCCAGCTTGCCAGGTAGGGAACAAATGCAAAGCTGGGGCTTTGCAAGGAAAGGTGTGACATGTGGGAAGGTGTGTGCCCGGCTGCTGGCAGCAGCGTTAGTCCTGGCGGGTCCTGGAGGGAGCCCACTGAGAGGGAGGGACAGTACCGAGGCAAGATCCTTCTGTCGGAGCCTCGTCCACCCATTGCTGAAAGCATGCAGCTCTGTGCCAGCCGGGATGTTTTAAAATGTTTGTGTTTATAGTACAAGGAAATGTTTCTTTTTAAACAGAACAGTCTGTTAAGTCTCTTCCCCTTTTCACATTTAGCACAACACCGAGGCTATAGGCTGTGTTTATTTACCAGCTGCTTGTTCTAACCACAGATTTGCAAGAGCAAACTCACGCTCTCACAAGCAGTTAGATGTGTTATCAGCTTGCTCTGAAGGTGTTAAGTGAAGAGTTTCAAGGCATCGAGTAAAGCCAAGCCCTGCACAGCTCAGAGGAGCTCCAGAGCAGTCAGGATTGCATATCAACTCAATTAGTTTTGCATTCTCACCCCTGATCCTGCCTGAAATATTTGTTTGGGCTGAAATTTCTCTCATTTTCTACCACTATGTGAAAACAGCCTTTTTTTTTGAAAGCTCAGACATTTTCCTCAGAGTTAAATTTTATGTTTCTGAGCCAAAACCCGCAGAAGCCACTACTGGGTGCTTTACAGTCTTAATTATGGATTGCAGTAGATTGTTAGAAACTAAAATATGAATGCTATAAAATATGAACCAGAGAACATGTAGCGCTGTCAATTCTCTCATATTTATCACATATATCATTCTATGTAGCACGAATAAAACCTGAACATTTATACCAAAATTGGTTTGTCTGCCTGTTCTAGAAATTTTTTTTCCTCTTAGAGAACATTATTTTGTCAGCTACCTTTGCAAAGCACCTGTTTTGAATAAAACCAAAATGCTTGAAATATTAAGGTTTCAAACTTAACCGTGACATTTGGGTACCTCTTGTTTCTGTTCACCACTGTGGCGCACCAGCATAAACTGGACTAGCCTTTGGGAAGCTCTTATGAAAGAGGAGAGGTGGAAAACCCTGTGGAGCCTTAGAGGTGTGACAGAATGAAAATAATACCTTGAATAATTCCAGGAGCCCTTCTTTGGTGATGCCTGCCATGGAAAACAAACTGTGAGCCCAGCTGACCGCTTAGCAGGGCTGCAGTCAGTATGGATCTCTTCTTACTTCCTTCCTAGAGGGAAAAAAGTGGGTATTACCTCCTAAATGCTATTCTAAAAGAACGCGTGAAAATTAAACCCCTTCAGTATCAGTGTAAAAACTCCTCTTTTATAGCTTAGATAAATGGCAACTCATTCCCAGCCAATGCCTGAATTTGTCTCCCATCTTTCCAAAACTTTCAACCCCAAAAGCAAAGGCCAGGAATGGTTCCGTGGGTATATCAGGACATCTGAGCAGCACCTGTACACTCATGTTCACGTCCCCAGCTGTTCCTTCACTTTATCCATGCCACTGAACTCCCCTTACCTGCACATGGACACGAACACCTTGTGATGCCTCCTTTCCCCAGGAGGCTCTCTGTTAAATCCAGGTCTTCAAAGTGATGTGATGGAAAATTGGGCAGAGAAGCAACACTGAAAGGCAGATGGTTGCACCCTGGGAAACCTTTTCACATGTGCAGGAAGGCTGTGAAGGCATTCCCTTGCCTCTCACATGCTGTTGAGGGATAGAGGATGAGATGAAGGGTTTTGATTGATCACAATCAATGGTTTCCTTTCAATATGTGTCACAAAGGTTATTTGGGGTTTCAGTCTGTGTTCTAAATACAGGCTTTGTAAATATGAGCATCTTCCTCTCAGCAGGTGAGCAAGAAAGGCAGTGCAGTACAAAGCTAGAGCTCTAGGAAAGATCCCTCTAAATCAGGGTGATGTCCTGTGAGGCAGATGGGTCACAGTGCAGCTTCTGGAGTACCAGCAATCTATGCAGAGTCTGCCATGGGACCAGGAAGAAAGGCTGTCTTCAGCTGCCTCATCACCCACTGCAGGGAGGGAGCCCTACTGTACGACCCAGCATCTGGAGCTTTCTACACTTGGAGAAAAAACATAGAAAAATATCTGCACATTTTAACACAGGAGGCTCTAGTTTTATTTGAGAACTCTAGCTATTAAAATAAATACATTTTAAAAATGAAATATCTTATTTACAAAAAACCCCAACCCATACACAAAATCATGTCATCAACTTGAAATTGTTTTCTTCCTGTAAAAGGCAAGTTTCCATAGCATTCTTTTGCCCAGTCTCCTTGAAATTTTCAAACACACAAATATTTCCCATGACAGAGCAACTATAATAAAACTCCTTAGTCACACTGGTGTGGTTTACACAACACACCTTTTACAGTCCCACAAAAATGCACCACTGCTAAATGCCTGTCCAAAAGCCTCAAGTCCCCAGCATTCAAAAGAAAAATGCTCTCAACCACCTACCGCTAGTACGTCACCTATTCGAAGTACATGCAAGCAGACGCTGAGCTGATAGGTTATCACCAGCCACTGTGGCAACTGCTATGCCTGCATACTCCAGGGAGGAAATACAAAGTCATGGGGAATTTTAAACTTTGATGTTTATAAGATACCTGTCAATTTGAGTCATATATTCACCCTTGGGACAAGAGCAATACTGGCATGGCCTGGGGACCTTGCTCTGCCCAGGATAGTCCTCAAGTCCCGGAGATGAATCTTTAAGGCTGGCTTACACCTACCAGAAGGGGGACCAAGACCCTAACTCATTTGCAACACCCCATTACCAGCTCCCTAGAGCCACCCTGCCATTTTATCTAACAGCACAATTAATGATCCCAAACTCCTTTGAAACTCACCTGATTGAGATGATTCATACTTACATCAATAGACTGCATTGATCTGTCAGCAAGGGATCAAACCTAAATGAGCCCTTATTGCCTATTAAACATGGCAGCTGCTTCTTCCCCATCACCACTTCCCCTCCCCTTGCAGTGTACTTAAAGGGAAGGTGCAAATGCCTCACAGAACAACCCACATGATCCTATAAGGCACATGCTCTGCTACAGCTGCTGTCACTTCAGCAGGACTCCACTCTACTGCCTCTACCTCCTGAAGAGGCCTCTCAGGTGTTGTGGAATGAGAAAACACTCTGAAAAGTGCAGGGCAAGGAGTAGCAGCACAAGGCCACAGCCACAATGGTTTTGGGAATGGTAATACTCAAATACACAGCAAACAGATCTATTTGCAAACAGTATTCAAACGGTAGAACAAACAGCCCTCTGCTTCTGTGGGATAGTGAAGTCAAGAGGGTGCAGACCAGCCTGACATGGGGTAACTGAGGTAAGCAGTGGCAAGCACATGTAGTGCTGGGAAAGGAACCAGACTGGCCACTGTCATGGTGTTGGCCTTTGATACCAAGTGGTGAGTCAGTATTTCAAGTCACTGAATTCTTCAGTAGAACTGCTCATTCTCAGAAGTTTCTAGGAAATTGAAATCTTCAGCCTAACGAAGTCTTTCACCAAACCGAAGTGTGATGGACATTCAAGCTCAGCATGTAATGCAGATGCCTCCAAAGACAGGCTGTTTACCACTGACTTGCCTGTTACTAACTGAAAGCAGTATCATCTTTTCCTTCAGCTTACCTGTATGGATGAAAACTAGCCAGTATTAAACCTAAGGAAACCTTAAAACAGCTTCTCTGGAAAAATGATTACTCATTCATGGTTACTCATCTGGATTAGTTAACACACGATATATCAGTGTACACCACTGACATCCAGAATCTGAGAGCTTTATTCAACAACCATGCTCCTCTAGGCTTTTGCTGACCAATTTCATAGTCTAAACCAAATTAGCTATGGATCCAAATGTATTTACTAGAAACATTAGCCAAATGCACTCATAAAACCAGTGAATCAGTTTCCTTGAATCTTGTTGCCTTCATTCCTGTTATTCATCAGCACTTACATTTGATGCAGGAACATCTGTGATTCTACCTTGGATCAGTGCCATGCCAATCAGTCGGCTGTCATGTCAGTGACTTTCTGCTTCATGAACCTTTGCCCATACTTTATGATTTACTTAACTATCATCATCAGTAAATTCCATATGGGAAATCACTTAAAACATTTGGAATCCATCACACAAACCTTCATAAATAGAGGCACTGACTCCTGGAACAGAGAAATGACATTAACAGTGTCACAACAGAGAGAGGAGAAATAGCCCACAAATCTACTTTTCTGCAGAATCTTGTTGAATCATCTTATCATCCCTATGTAGCAATGAATTCCCACAATATATTACAAAAACTCCTTGTTCTTCACAAAAGATGTTTTTCATGGATAATTTTTAATCTTTCAATCCATTAACTTCCTTGCCTTCTCTAGCCCCAAATCCATTCAAACACTGCTTCTAGTTCTCCTAACCAGAATATACTTTCAGGTACAGTAGTAGCAGGATTGTTTTTCTTCTTGGTGCAGAAGGGGAGTAGAGAGACTGACAGAAGACTGAGCAGCTTTTCTTACAGAGCTCCCTTTATTCACCTTGCTTAGAAGATTAAATTAGGCAAATTGCTCTTTTTGTGAGTTCTAGAAGACAATCTCTTTCAGAACAAAATATAGGCATAACATCAGTTAGCCTTATGCTTAATCTACAGAAAACATATATTGAGGCAGCCAGGTACCTTCAGCCCACTGGTCACTTTTGTTTAAGAACACAAGCCAGTATTTTAAATAAAGATACTAAGATTTTGTCTGAATTTCAATAGGGGCAGCATGATACCTTTTGACATTTAAAGCTAAGAAGCTGAAGTAGTTCAGGCAATGCCAATAAAGGAAACATTTAGGTTTTTCACAGAATCCTTACTCAGGCAGAGCCATAAGCAACTGAAGACAACCCTTAGGGAATGAACTGCTTTCTTTTAACAAAACATTTTCTCCCAAAAGGTTCACTTATTTTGAATAGTAACAAGAAAGGGGGGGAAAGGTTAATTTAAAATATTCTGATAACTCTTCTCATTAAACGGTTCTCTCTTTTATTTCCCAGTCCTAAATCCTACAGTGCCATAGCTAGGACAAATAATCAGAAAAAAACCCAAATATCACCAAGTCTCCCCCCCAGAAAAACTTCTTGCAATCCTGAAAGTCTGTTCATACTTGAAAACCAATAAACACTTTTAAAAACTCCTGCAACTAACATATACTAACAGAGACCTGAAATTTAAGAGGCAAAACCCCTGAAGAACAACCTTCAATGGAAGTCTGCTGCCTACACAGTAATTTTTTCACCTCAGTCGTTACTGTGCTGATCTTCCTGGGATCCTCGCTCAAATTCCTACAATTAGTGTGAAGTAGAACCTTGAGTAGCAAAAGCTACAATTTTCAAGGGGCTGGAGAGACTGGACCTATTACCCCATGGGTGTAAAGATGCTGCATTTATACTAACAAACTAAATAGTCTCCTCCACTTTTTCCACAGTTAAATTGCTGTCAGAGTTTTTTGGCTCAAGCAAATTGACAAGTTTTCCAAACACTGGATGAAGTTCAATGTAGATGAGCAGCCACTCTCACAGGCAGCTGCTCTGCTTTAGAAAGCAGCAGCTTAACCATGGTTATTTCAGTCTCATGATTACAAAGCTGTCTCTGGCACTGCAACTGCTCAAGAAGTCAGAAAAAAGGAGGAGAAAAAAAATCCAAAACAAAACTGTGGCACAGGAGACAGAGGAGAAGACCCTGCATGAAAATCGCAGTAAAGCCACAGGTTTAAGAGCCAAGCACACAGATAGGAAATTGAGCAAGTTCAGTCTACCACCTGCTATGTAAAAAGAGTTATGGCCGAACAGGAGAGACTTCTAATGCACAGAAATTGTAACAGCTCTGTTGATGTGATTATCGTTTTCAGAGAAGAGCAGAAATATGAAGACAAGGCAGGTATACAAAACTTTTTATTGACAACAGAACAATAGAGAGGAACGTCACCACTTCCCATTCCTCAGGAATGTCTCCATTTCACAGTCAGTCTGCTAAAAGCATACTTTTCATGGTAATGAGCAACATGAAGGCGTGGAGCTGTCTGTAACCTCCAGAAAAACGTTCCATCAGTGCAGTGCCAGGGGACTGACGGTGTGCACGTGAGCAGCAGGCCCTGTCACAACACAAACGTGGCAGGAACAGCGTATGCAGGGCCAACAGGCAACAGACATGAGGCAGTCAGAAGCCTCAAGTTATCTCCATTCTCTCCACCTAAGGGTGATACCCGACCTGTTAGTCCATCCATATTCTGTTTCAGGAGGGAATACTTTATTCCCTTGCTCTTTTTGCTTTCCCTGTCCTCAAAGACATCCATACTTCCAGCTGAATGGTACCGTGTCAGAGAATGCCTGAGCTCTTATATTTTGCTACCCATACCAGTTCATGCATGCACTTGAGTTTACATTCAGAAGCTTACATTAAAACAAAGAGGGGGGGAAAAAAGTGCTGCATAAGAAGAAAAGGATTTACTTGTTAATGCTTCCTTGCTAACAGAAATATTTGGTAGTCGAATATACTCCCTGTAATGTCATTTTTAAAATGTATGTAGGCTGTCTACGTAATGTTTTAAAGAAACTGCACATTAAACTCAGCATGATCTCAAACACTGCAAAATTAAATTTGAACTGAAATTCAATCTAAACAAAATATCTTTAGTTTTCAGTCCACAGAACTGCACACTGAGTGCAAGATGAAAGCTGTCTCTCTCCTGCATAAGGTTTCCTCTGCCTGCAGAACTCAGGTCCTCAGGTACTGAGGACCCTGTGTAGTAACTTACACATTTATTAACATTTATCATGTTTTTCCTTTTCTTAATGGATGTGCCTGCAGATGTGTAGACTTGTAAAGTGCTTTAAAATAAAACAAAAACCCCTACAAAAGAAAAAATTCCTCAAAAAACCACATAGATGCGAGAATTTTATCTGAAGGACTTTGTACAGCATTTACAATGTCAGCATAAAGCATGTGAAACGAGCATTCTCTGCAGACTGATGCACTGCAAGCAGTCTCATACATTAGATGCTGCAATTCCTCTGGATTCAAGATGCACAATACTTACAAAAACAACCCTAGATGCACAGACAAATGCTGGTGGCTCTTCCTCTTCTTTTTAGAAACATAATTAAAAAATCTGCATTACTCTCTTATAATTTAAATACATAAGTAATCTCCACTTTTATTACTTCATGACAATGACTTCAAATTTACATTATTTTAAGTACCGTCAGAATAGCTCCATGTATAATACAGATATTTGCTGATATCCTGTCAGAAAATAAAAAAGAACCAAAACCTTCCACTATATAAAAAAAATTATGCTGGAAAGACAAAAACACAGAACAGGGACTTGGTACAGACTATGATTTCAGTTTTATATCAACCACAGTTAACCCAAAATTAACAGATACACAGCGATATTCAAAAGCAGTGCAAATATCTTTGGAGGTTAGAATAAAATTATACTACAAGAACATAAGACAGAAGAAATTAAAAGGCAAGTACTTCAAGTACAGGAACCAGTCTCTGTGAGGTCCACCTTAGTGTTAGCTGGGAGTTCCTTTTCCCATCTTACTTCTTCCTCTGGAACACATTAGCCAACATGGCACCTGATGTAGTCAGCTGGCCCATTTTGTTCAAAAACTTGGTCTTTGTATCTTCACTCACCAGGCTTGCTGCAATTGACATTGAGCTAGGAAAGGAAAACATTTAGTGACATAAAACTACAAACTAAAAAGAACATTATGTTGTTATTTATTAAGCAACTAAATGGTTTTTGTGTTGCAGAGGTTTCAATAAAAAAAGACCAGTCTGTCAAGAATTGAAAACCCATCACTACCTAGTCCATATATACACTGTTAAATTTATTGTAATGTGCTCACAGAGCCTGTGAAAATGGTAAAATATTTTTGTGCACACTAATTTTTAGTACTTTTGGATGTCACCACATTACCTTTCGCTACCTATTGGGGAATTGCTGTAGTGACAAATACCTCTGTGAAAGACTGGCTTTGCGTTCTCACCAGAAATGTCAATCCTTATGTTTATTTAGTGTAAGTTCAACAGTATTGGTTCAGACACAGACACCTTTTTAACCCAAGTAACCTGCCTCCAAGAGTGAAATTAGCAGACATGTAGAGACGAGCAAAAGCTAGGTAAGTACAAAAAAGTGACCTTTCTCCTTAATTTTCAACTTTTTATTTTCCAACTACTTCCACCTGAGCAGAGTTAAAAGCAGAGCTGATGAGGACTGTCAACCTACTAACTCTCAATAAATCTTCATTTTTTTATTAATTACTTGATCAGCTTTCCTTTAATCTCCTTACATTTCTTGCAAACCCCACCCTGACTCTTACTGGGTCAGCCTCTCGCTGGGTAAGGAGCTTCTCCTTCTGGTTTTTGTGAATGTGGCTCCTGTTACCTGTGCTTGGATGTTCCTGCTTGAGACATACTAGATAGGACAATGGAGAGTTCATAAGTTTCCCACAAACTGGACTGGAAGGAGCAAGCCAATCAATGCTGAAGCTAGGGATGCTAAGCTTTGAATAATATGTTAAGAAATTATCTCTACTATGTGAAATTAACAGACTTTATTTTTTTTTTAATTAACTTATCAGCAAACTCAACTTCAGATATATATAACTGTTTAGCACAGTTGGAGTCATCTGTCTTGAAGCAGAGCAAATGTACATAGCAGGAATATTAACAAATATTCCATACTTCCTATATTTATAGTCAAAATGGCAAGTGTTTTTCAACATTGGACAAGGACAGTTTTAGAAAACATTACCAAGTAAATTCTCCCTCATAAATTCAGCATGGACTTTGCATTTCAAAATTATAGCTAAGACCACAAAATCTGTTTTACTGACAAAGGCCAGATTCCAGGAACTGACTTTGCAGTCTGAAAAGTTATAAACAGTTCTGTTAGACACATTTGCATCAAGGAGATCAAACTGAAGTTAACTCTGAATTGTTTCAGGAGAACTTGAATGATTTCTTCAAAGGTAGAAGGGATGCACCCAGTACTTGCTCCCATTTCACACCACAAAAAAAGGTGCTTAGTGATAATGATTTCTGGTTGTTTTAAAAGTACCTTAAAAATAAAAGGGAAGCTTCTCACTACAGTTGTATTGTGGATTTGCAAATGGTTTAATTATAAACTTTTAAAGTAGAATATTTATTTCAGGCACAATCACGTAGCCAGACATCTTTGGCTTGATTAAACATCTCCAGCCAACTAATGAATCACATATTTCCAGCTGATAAAACTCAGCAGGGAAATTACTGCTACAGTAAGATGGATGCCTTAGGCAATTTCCTTTGATTTCATGATAAAGCAAGGGCATATAAATTATATAAGTAACAGTTTACTCACTATCAGCTAAGTTAAGGACAAGAAGCTATCTCACTCTATGAAGTATCCCAGAGCTGTGTATAGGTATGAATATTATTTGGGAAATATTGCACATTGCAAGCATTACCAGCATTAAGAAAATAAAACTGCTCACTTCAGAAAAGAAAGCCTAGCAACTCGTGACAAACCTGCAGTTTTAAACAAACTGTGCTTTCATTAGCCTAACGATCCTGAATAAGATCGAGGAAAACAAGATGTTCCATTGGTTCTCTTGTTTGAAACAGTCTTTGCATTTATTCATTATTTAAAAACCAAAACAAAACCCAACCCACAAACAAAACTAATGTGTAAACATCAAATTTTTCCTGATGTCTGGATGAATCAGATGCTACACAGAGTTCTAGCTATTTTATGGGGAAGCTCTAGGCCAAAACAGACATTCCTAATGGGCATTTTATAGCAGTCAGTTTCTAATGTAAGTTGTTACCCACGATTGAAATGCCTTATTAATTGCTAAAGAACATATTTAACAAAAGTGGCGATCCAGTATTTAAAAGTGCATAGTTTATCTTCTGAAAAAACTATTTCTTTGATCCCATATTATTTGGCCAACTTTTTCTAACAGCAAGGGGAAAAATCAAGAGAAGAACATCTGAAGATTGCTTTTGCACCCATTTTGATTTCTGTGCGTGCCTTTTCAACCTGTTAACAAACCCTGGTAATTTATATCCCAGTCACATTTAAATCCTTTGTCAAATATACTTGCCATTGAAATTAGGAACTGAAATTAGCAAGCACTTAGCAAGAAAACAGAGATATTTAAGTATATGAAAAGGTCATTTTTTCAGTGGTAAAATATTTCTTGTTAATTCTGTACAGTACAAGACTGCAACCATAGCCTGATGTTGAATAAGAAAGGGGAAGGCTAATTAAAGAACAAAGGAACAGACTGCAAAGACTTATCCTTTTCATATCTTAGTTTTCAGCAGCTGCATTCTTAAACAAAATACCCTAGATGTTGTATGAAGTTTGCATTTATCTGTTTCTGCAATGGCTTAATAGGACTGACTGTGATTTCAAAGTATTTACTACTAGTAAGCCTGAACTATTTTACTTGGTGCGTGAGAGACTGACCCTTTTTCTACTTCATGTTTCTTCTGTTCACTTCTTGTACACTTTTCTTGTTTTAGTCATTCTCAAACACCAATTGCTTCCAGGACTATAGGCGAGCTCTTTCAAGAAGCAAAATCTATCAGTTTGTTACAGACAAGGAAGCACGATATGAACAAGCTTCAGTAATTGTCTCAATTCTCATGACAAAGCCTTGGGATTGAGAACAGATTCTCTTTTCAGATACCTTCTCATACACTTCCTGGCAACACTGCTGACGATTTATTAAGTTACATAATCATCCACAAGAATTTACCTGCTGGCATGCCATTCCAGGCAATAAGCAGTCAACAGAGCACGTATATACAACTCATCATCATGACACTGAGCATTCTAAATTTCCATGTCCAAAGTGGGTCTGTTGGCTACTTTTGTTATCAGGAAGTGGACACATATGATACCATCTCTAAGTGTGTAGAGTATGAATGTACATGCACCATGTGTCTGCTGCCTCCCTGGAGAGCTCGGTTTACTCTGTGTTTGTGGAAAGGGTGTTTTACCAAAGTGCTACACAGGTGGCATTTTCCCAAAGTCAGCCTACTTCCTAACCAGCACACTCGCACAGAGGTCAATTTATACTCTGGAGAAACTGTTCTCATGTGCATCAGTTATATACAAGCCAGGACATCAGCCTGAAGCAAGCCATTCCCAGGACCAGAACAATTCCCTCAGCCTGCAGCTTGCCATCCCCATGGGTGGGAAAGTGCCTGCTACATACATTGCTCTAAGCACTTAGGCTGGACACTCCCTGATATCTCAGATTCAGGACAGAAATTTAAATACTGCTTTAAATGAATAAAAAATTAAGAACCAAGAACATAATTCCTATTAAAAAAAATGTCCTGTGTTTTACACTGTAGACAGAAACAACTACTGTATTAAAGTTTCTAAGATCTGTTTTCCAATACAGCATATGTCAGTGCAGGATTTCAGGTCACAAACCTTGGACACCATTATGGAATAAGCTCTGCGGAGCACTACTCTGGAGGCACATAGAAAAAGGGAAGTGGAAGTCTTACCCTTGCGGTTCTTGGACGGTCTTGTTTTCCACTTTCTGTTCACATTCTTTTATCATGGAGCTCAAAATAACCTGAGACACATAAGGAAGAGAGATACATGGCATTTGACATTTTTCCTTTTACGTTAACACTTCTCATGAAATCTACTCTGCAAATAATTCTGACATTAGCAGAACTGTTTAAACGTTTCCCTGTTTTTTTTTTTCAAATGCCTTTGAGTTCCAGTTATCTGATAATGCTTGTGGTTAGAAACAACAGAAACGTTCAAAATAACTTAAGAAAAGGTTTTCCAGATAGTTACAGAAGTTCAGGACTCCCTCCTTTTCCCCCAGACTTTTAAAAATAGAGCTAAAACAACATCTGTGACACATGATATCTTCATGAACATTATGCATGAAAGAAAAAGCAAGGAAAGAAAAAAGTGTGGTGGCATCCTAAGACAACATCTTAATGGAAGGAAGTGCTAAATTCAATTTGGTATCATCCTACTGGTATCCTCCAGAGTTCCTATGACTCGTGGCTTTTTTCTTTTATTTAAGCAATTAAGAGTGTTAAAGGTTTCTGCAGAGTATTTAAGACTGAAGACACCTCCACAATGACATTTTTACATTTAACCAAAAATAATGATTCCCAATAGCAGGCTTAAAAAAAAAAAATCATACAGTTAATTCATGGGACACGTGCCCTGTTCACAACAGTACTGTTAACATATTAAGACAAAAGTATTTTGAAACACTTAGGCAAAAAAGTCAGAATGCAAAGTATGAAACTATAAATATATACATACACACACATATATACACATTGCATAAATGGAAATTTCCTCTGCCACAGCTCAGAGGAAAGCTAAATACTTTTTTAGGACACTAAACTTAAAACCTCAAAGCTACAAGCAATTAAAATTAATACTGACTTACCAAACCTGAATATATACAACAAAGGAAAAAAACTATTTTGAATCTCTGAAATACAGATCAGTCACTAACAGTTACTACCAACGGGTAACTATTTTAAAATGTATTTGTATAAATTAAAATGCTGGTTTCTGTCAAGTCTACAGCACAACAATTAATAACACTGCTAAGATGCGGCCTGGTCTGAAGATCTGTGCCACTGCTCGCTCTATTTCTTCAAAAGTATTACTTCAGCATTTGAAACATTTTAGGTAGCAGGTGATACACACCCTTGAGTGTTTCAGAGAGCGGCATTCAAACAGGACTACAACTCTTCCTGCTAAATTTGCTGTCCTCCATTTGCACAAAATGTTATACAAATACTTAACGCTCAAGTGTACAGAGGTACAAGGAAAATACATTCAGAATTCCAGTGAAAAAACAAGCTTTTTGTTCTCTACCAAAAAAGCACTGAAATTTCTAAGCACAGCTGCCATAATTTTTGTTACTTAGCATTTCTGCCTGCGCACTGGAGCTTTCCTACATTTTTGTACATCTGAATCCAGATGTTCCAAATATCAATAATATGAAGCCTTGATCAAAGGGGAGAATGATTCATCAGAACCCAGGATCATTTCAATAACAGAATGGATTTCCCATCCATTGCATAGCTCCTTCTGGGAAGGCTGTGCAATTCCTGGATGAAGTGGAGCAATTCTTGCCTCTTCCACAAATTAATTTCTAAATTTCTACATTATGGCTTTGCACATACTGCTCAGACTTACTGCCTTGGGTTCTCTTTGTTTGGTCATAGGACTGATTATGAAATCACATCTCCTTAAAGAAAAATATTTTAGAGCACTAACTCTATATTTAGAGACACTTAAGAGACTTAATGTGCTGAAGTCTTATAAACAATACCACAGTATACGGACTAAATATTTTTACCAAGTACTGACTCACTGTCGTGCAACTCAAATCTGCTTACTTTGAAAACCCATACAAAGCAAGTGGAAAATGAGCTAGAGATGCTGGTAAAAGTATCTGAATGTCTGCACAAGGTGAAATGTTTCCTTGAAAGATGAGAAGGTCTGACCTAAATACCCAACTGAAACTTTCATTTATACGAAATAAAGGAAAACAAGTATAAGGTATGAGTAGTGAATGCTGCCAGACAAGACCACACAAGCCAATTCAACAATGTTGCAATTCCAAGATAAGCATAAACTGCGCCTACATTAAAGCCATTAGTGCTAACTAAGGCTCCGTAATTTAGAAAATGTGTATTTGTCAAGTGATATGCCATTGAATCATGATTAACACCATAGTGGCCAAAATAACGAAAAAAGGCTTAATTCTGTTTATGCAAATGTCTAATTATTTGAGATGGTAAATAGCATTCATTTCAGAAAACATGATTTTCAGATAGAAGGCTTTCAAGACAGACACTAGAACTCACACGGCCTCAGAAGCCTCTATCATGATGCCTACAAACATCCTATTGAAGTGACAAGCTGATCAAACACTAGATACCCATTTCTACAAAAAAAGGAATAAAAATTGTAAACTGTAGTGAGTTTTCTAATCCACTGGAGCACAAGTAAATATTTTTAATTTTATATTGCTTTCTGGCTAAAAAACAAAGCACTTGGCATCACACCTGAAGTAATTTAAGCATAGCAATGCAGAATGTGGTAATGGGAGATTGAGAACTGACTTTACTTATGATTTATTTTAAATCCTATTCCAGTCCTCAGTTCCTTCTCTGACTACAAGATTCCAACTCAATCAAACCCCTTGTTCTAATTCAGGGTATCTTTTGAACTGATTATGTCTTTAAACCCTAGAAGTTACATTAGCTACAAAAATGAAGTAGCAGTATTTGTATCAGTTATCCCATTGGTAAAAGAAAATGAAACTTTTGCCTACTGCAGCTTTCAGATATATGCTTATGATCTAAGGTCCAGTCCATCTTCCACCTCTCTCTGAACACAGAATATCTATCACTACCACACCTCCAGTGCTGCCTGTGATAAGAAAGCTCAATTCTGTTGCCTTTGAGTGATGCTCAGGTCACTGCTGTTCTTCCTGACTCAGCCTTCTGAACTCAGATCCTTTCCTCACAGGTTGAAAAGTTCCTCCAATAATAATATACAGAAAATAAAAGATTGATACTATAGGCGTTTAGATGGAAAACGTAACTGGAAGAAGGAACTTTGTTACGGAATATAAGAACTTAGGACTCCTAGAGAATAGTCATCTCAATTCCAACACTTTTGCAAACACAAGGAAACAAAATTAATTTTCTCACCAAGAATTTAATGAAAGTGCAGTATTAACCTTCAAAGACTACAACAGTACTCTTCTGTACATTTTGATTAAGTCTTTTCCTCCATCCCTTGAAATGTTCCTCCAGTTAAGATTTTCTCCAACATGCAACAAAACGACATCTCTTATTTCTCCTACTGACTTAATATCTCTTTGTTTCAATCTGTTAGTATTCATCCTCTTCAAGTACTTACCAAAAAAGTGCATATGGCCAAGATTTTCAAGTTGATCAAGCTGGCTTCTTCTGCTAACATTTTTGGGGTTTTTTGCTGCTTTCTGTAAGCTCCTCCTACCAGAGAAGATCTTGTTCACTCCCATGTTGTCCTGTCTGCTTCTTTTAATTTGGTCTTTACAATTCACAGAATCACAGAGTGGATGAGGTTGGAGGATCATCTGATCCAACCCCCTGCTCAAGCAGGGCCACCTGAAGCCAGATGCCGAGGAAGAACATGTCCAGATGGCTTTTGAGTATCCAAGCATTTAGACTCTACAACCTCTTTGGACGATGTGGGCCACTGCTCAGTCATTCTCACAATAAAAATAAACAAAAACCAGCTCTGCCCATGGTCTCTGGTCTTGTCACTGAGCACCAGTCAGAAGAACCTGGCTCTGTCATCTTTGAACCCTCTCTGTGGGTACTGATAAAATTCACCCAAGCCTTCTCTTCTCCAGGCTGAACAGTCTCAGCTCTCTCATTTTCTCCTCCAGCCCTTCACTGGACTCTCTCCACTAAGTGCATGCTTTTGTAGTGGGGAGCCCAGAACTGGACACAGTACTCCAGATATGAAGTGTACCCCAGGTATTTTAGGACTCTACTTCCCTAATCCTTAATAGTTTCTTTCCTGCACGCCACCAATTTTTATCTACATTTCCTTGGATATATTGTAGCCATTGATTTTAGTGCATCCTTAGTTTAACACAAAGATGGTAAAAACATTTCCTTTTTCTTTAGTCAAGGAAGATCTGTGTTTGTACATGCATTTCTGACAGTTGAATATTTGTCTGCAGAGGTCTTCAGCTTAGAAATACATTTTACAAGGTTTTACTAGTTTTGAAATCATGTGACCTATTCTTTATCAAAAAACTCCTCAATGCCATGTTTTGATACCACTTAAGAGCAGCCTTCCTTAACTTCTGGTTTTAAATGCCATCACATTTCAACTTCTGCCACCTACATCTCATACTCAGTAAACATAGCTGCTCACCTCATGCTCTGGAGAGAGATGTTCCATGTCCGTTCGTAAACACTTCAATCCTGGTAAAAAGTGATTGACCATTAAATCCTCTGAAATAACTAAAACCCACTTGGTTAAGGTATTATAAGGACTGCCTTTTGAAATTACACTTTTTTTTTTCTGTCTTCTGATAATGTTGTTTTGTGGAACACAAGGACAGCAGCAAAACTAAGAAAATGGAACAGCATTTGACACTTCACGACTAATAGAAAGGAAAAACTTAAACATACTGACATCTTAAACATCATGTATTTCATACCTCCATACAATTATTTTAAGACTTTTTCTTGATTTATTGGTTAAGATCAAGAGTGCTGTGCTTTGGTACCTAGAAAGGTGTTGGCAACACAGCAGTGCTTAGGCTAATGCTAAGCAGTGCTGACACAGCATTGGTGCTGTCTCTCAACATTCTCTCCCATCAGTAGGCTGGGGGACGGCACACAGCCTGGACAGCTGACCCAAACTGACCAGAGGGATGTTCCATACCATATGATGCCTGTTCAGATATAAAAACTGAGAGAAAGTGATGGTGGCAGGGCAGAAAACCATTTGTTATTGTGATTTTTGTCTTCTGGAGCAACTGTTATATGTACTGAAGCCCTGCTTCCTGGGAAATAGCTAGACATTGCTTGCTAATAGAAAGTAGAGAATAAATCTTCTGTTTTGCTTTGCTTCCATGCATAGCTTATGCTTTATTAAACTGCCTTTATTTTGACACATGAGTTTTGCTTCCACCTGATCGTCTCCCCCACCCTCACCCATCCTGCTGAGGAGGGGAATGAAAGTGGCTTGGTGGGCACCTGGTGTCCAGCTAATTCATGATATTCACCATCTCTGAAAACCTCTCCCTTATGCTGAATAGACCATGTTTTACATCACAAAGACAAACTTAGTTATTTCTCTAATGTTAAATTTCTCTCGCCACCAGAGAAATAACAGGTAAACTTCCCCTGAGAAAAGGATACAACAACAGGAAAGAGCACTGTAGGACTCAAACAGGTGTGTAGCGATATCCAGTCTCTTCGAATCAACAGACTGCTGGTTGTTGACCAAGGCTAACTTGTGCAAGTGTGGAATAACAACTGGAAAAGTAAATACAGCAATAAGTATTTGAAACTGTTTTCTATAGAAATGCTTGTTTAGCATTAAACAGGTGCTATGTGGCAAAGGCAGGCACCTGAAACTTCACACATCAGCATGGAATAAGAACTGCAAAGAATTGCTTTTGATGGGATTGCCCTAGCATATTTAATGGATTGACTAAAACTTGAAATAAAAAATTGTAGTAGCACCACCTAAAATAAAAAGGTACCTTGGAGTACCTTTGAAATAATAACCATTCACAGAAAAGAAAGAAAAACCCCAATGTAACCAGCATACCTATTAGCTTTCAGACAGAGGAAGACTGCATCTTCCCATGGATGCAACTTACATTCGTCTCTAAATCTGGGCTCAGCGTTAGGTCCAACTCTTCCAAATGTTTTTATGATTTCTGTATGTAAAGAATGTTGGTCTTGATACTGAGGGTCCTCCAAGAAAGATGCCAGCTGCATTTTTACTCTCTCCAGAAGCTTAAATATTCCCAGAGAAATAGAAAGAACACAAAATAATGAAGATGCTAGAAATTGTTAAGATCAGTTCAGGGTATGTTTACAATCTTCTGTATTTCAGATGACAGATTGTGGGCTTTCTTCTAATTTACAGATTTTTCTAACAGGATGTTTGCAACTCTTCAGTGCACCTCTATATTTTAAAGAGGTTACCAGGGTTACCAGGTACCAGGGTTTTAATCTGATATATCTTTTAACAACAGACAAGTGCTCCCATATAGCTGATCTTTCCTCCTGAGGTTTCCTTGAGTCTGATATTCCCTTTTTTTCCCTGCTATTACAATTCCCCTCTTACTATTAATAACTACAGAGTTTTCCTGTTTAATTAGAAATCAGTTAATGGCATTTTTTGTAATTTATCTCAATCTCAATTAATTTTATAATGTATCTCAATTAAATGATTGTTTTTTTGCAGAGGACAGAGATGCAAAAGTAACCACCATAAAATCAATGGAACTATAAAGATTTATTCAACTAAAGGCTAGAAAACCAAAAATGAGATGAGATAGGTATTTAATTTGGATTCAAAGTTGAAAAAATAACATTTTATGATGCATTTTAGAAGGTGCTATCACCTCTGTACTCAAAGGCTTATTATAATTAGTGCAATGGATACAGTAATTTCTGTGTGGTAACACAACAATATTCTTCCCAACTGATTATAGGCATGTATTCCAAGCTACAAAATTCTAACTTTTCCATCTTCCAAGTACGTGTGAGTCATCACTGACTTGACTCATATTACTCACATTTCCTCAAACACATTCTTTTAGAATATGTTGAAATTACGGGAAGAATGCAAACTCTGCAAAAAGCTGCATGGACTTACAGAAGAAATTCGATTGCACAGTTGTTACATGAAACAAAAATCCAGTTTTCTACTGCTTACAGCAAAATTCTGACTGTCTTCAGAACTCTTATCTATTACCATAGTATCATCATTTAAAAAACAAGGAGGAATCGCATCTCTACATTATCTTCAAGAAATACTTTGCTAATGTCATTATGTCTTTCAGTGCCATCTTGGACACCAAGGGCTAAACCAGCAGATATGACTGGAAAAATAAGACTCTTGTGCTCTTCTAAAGTATTTGGGAGCCAAGCAGGATACCCTAAAGCATGTAAAATAGTACAATATACAATAGTACAGTATGCAGATGTTTTTGGTCACCATTTTAAAATAGAACTATTTCAGCTGGAAATAATGGAGTTAGATTTCACAACTGTACTAGAGAAGGTTTTAAAAAACATTTTGAGCATGGGATTTCCCATCTTGAAGCACAGGCCTCCCCTCTACTTATCTGTCTCTGTTTGTTTATGTTTGGTTGAGATTTAGAAGGAAATGTTTTTACTAGTTATAAGGGTTGGTTTGTTTAGGAAAAAAAAAAAAGCCATTGCAAAACCGGAAAGCACTTTGGAAGAGAATATGACAAAGAAAGAAAGAAAGAATTTATGAGTTGGCGTTGCCCTTCCTTTTATTCTGGATTTATTAAAAAACCATCCACTTTTTATGCTACAAAAACACAGGTGACAACAAGTGTCTTACCTCTCTCTGAGTAACAGTTTCCATGATGGTCCCAAAAGCAGGGATTGTAGCAATCCTTACTGAACTACAATGGAAGAATAAGGTCTTTAAGATGTATTCAACACCAAGAACAAAATTACTTAAAAATTAAATAATTAGTATTTTTAAGTTACATTAGTTGCTAGCAATGATGAAAGAAACGAAAAAAAAAAAAAAAGCAGACCAGGATTAACTCAAGGTCTCAGTCTGAAACTCACAATTCAGAATCACTGGACAAGGTAACAAGGGCCGGAGCAACCCGCTTGTCAACTAATGCTTCACTCATGCCTCGAAGAGTCAGCTGTAAACCAGTCAACATGCAATAAAAAACGCTTTGGTAAACTTGAAGAACTGGGTTAGCTGTGACTGAGGATGGGCAGGCAGACTCTTGGGGTTGTTCTTGGTTTAGTCACCCACACAAGACATTAAAGCCACTAAGACTCTAGTCATGCTGGAGCATCTGTTAGTATCAAGTTGTTAGTGAGATTAGCAAAGCATCCCTCCTTAGCTTGAAAGAAATACCACATCAGAATGTCCAGGAAATGAAGTGCCATGGCTGTCTATCAGAAATGAGATGCAGCCAAAAGTATTTGCATTTCATTAATGCAGATGATACTTAATTTTGCATGAGCAAAGCTGATAGCATTACAGAATAGTAGTATCCAGCTTTCTGCTAGAAATGATGTAAGCAAATTTGAAAACTGCAAACATGATTAAATATAGAAAACAAAAATTAAATTACATGGATTTAAGTTTTCTATTTCAAGTTTATTCAGCACTTTTATACAGTTTAATTCCAGGTGTTGCAGTAAACCTTTTCATTTAGAAATAAGTGATTCAAAGGTTACTTTCCTTTAAAAGTACTTCAATTTTTGTTCAGCTAGATTAAGAGACATAACTGATGGTTACTTCTTTCTAAGTATTAAGAGGGATGCTAGGTATATAAGACAGTCAGGGAACTTACATTTCAGGGTCACTGGAGAGAGTAATGAGAGCAGGAACAACTCTCTGAGCTACCAGAGTTTCATGTACCCCCTTCACCAACAGCTGAATGGTCGGAGCAGGGGGGTATCACAGGTGATGCACGGAAAGAGTGAGCACAGTATCATGGGAAGAAGAACGGCACAACCAAGAGAGAGAAAGAAAAAACACAAAAAGCAAACCAAAATTAGAAGCTAAGCAAATACTGCTACACTAGAGCTTCATAAATGCAAAGGCGTGAAGAAAGCTAAAGTGGTCTGGCAATCAGCACAAACATGACAAATTCAACAATAAAATGTTTTCTTTATTTTCAGATATTTTAAAACTTGAACTCAAACCTTTAGCAACTAATTGCATGCTCTATTTCAGATATTATTTTAATTATAAATAAAGTTATGTATAATTAAGTAATAAAGTGATGCCAATTTGAGTTTTACAATTTCAAATGTAAATCCTGTTCCTAACTCAGCACAACAGTGTTTATCATAGTAGGTGGCTGTCACATGCAACACAGAAATCTTGACTAGGCCAAATGTGTGCAGATTTCCCCACACCAAGTGATACCTCTCACAACTTTTACAATGAGACAAACAGCATCTTCCCAGATGCCAAAATATTTTCCTGAAAGTCATTCAGGACACCTTGATATTTAACAACCATTCAAGCAGTATGTATGCTGGTACGTGCAGGTAGAAAATGGAGAATCCTTGAACTATTCATGAAATGTATTTCCTCAAGTCTTTTTGCAAACTAAGGAAGAGATATATTTGTTGCAGTGCATCCCAAACATTAAACAAACAGTAAAATTCACTATCCATAAACAAAAAAAAGTTGTTTGAATCCAAATGTTCCTAGGTGATTTTTTTACATTACCTATGTAGTTATACACAAGCATTTGCTGCATATGTTGCAAATATCCTTTACATGCTTTCTTCATATGAAAACCTACTAATTTTCAAACCAAGTTGCAAACTTTTTTCATATTCAACAAAATGGTGGGTTTTGTCCTCATTAACAAAAAGAGCAAAGATTATATATTTCCATTTTGTGTCTCATGTAAGGAAGTTTGCATGTGTTTGCTGGTTTTAGGAGATAAATAGAAAAATCTTATCAGCAAGGTTATATGAGAAATATGAAATGTCTTTTTAATATTTAGCTATATTCTGATTACTCACATTGCATAATGAACACAAATTAAATTCTAAGCTTTTCCCCTGGGAAAAGCAGTAGCTGTCAGGATATCAGTACCAAAACCAGGCAGTATTTACATCCTCTAACTAGGGAAGATTTTACATTCTGCTATTTGTTAGAGCATTCCTGTTTTACCAACTCTGAATTTAAACCAAAGTAAGTTGTGAAAGATTGGAAGGAACCTGACTTTTCAGAAGCTTCTGTATAAAGCAGTTGTTCCTATTAAGCAACATTTGTGTGTGTGTATGTGTCTGCATTCCCGAGTTCACACAGACATGGAACAGTGTGAACCACAGACAATTACTGGAGAAGAAAGAATGGGGACAAACTGTGTAAGAACATAAGACACTATTGCTGCAAAGCAAAGCACCTGGAGGGGCAAAGTTGCAACATCCTATACTTGTTATTCAGAAAGCATTAGGATGTCAGTTCAACTACAACATTTAACATTAATACATTTCACAATTATTTACATTGGCAACAACTCCAAGTGCCAGTCTGTGGAGTTCATGGGCTATTCTTCAAACAGCTGTTAAGGATATAGCTCACAGTTTTTTCTTAAGATGGTTTTACTCTCATATATAGCTTTACTAATTTTCACATTTATTAAAATAGAGAATCCTTATAATTTTCCATCTTGGAGAAACAGAGACTTGAGCTTTCTTTGCCAACCTTCATTTAGAGAAGAGCCTAGCAGTTATACAGTGCTTTGAAAAGAAAAATCCAAACCCTTTGGATTTGTATAATTAGCAAATAATTTAGAATGATCTCAGCTTCATTCCTGCCTGGTCTGCCACATTTCTAAGTATGGTAAAGCATGGTGAACAGATGCATTCCATCATACAGAAAATAATACAAGTGTCATTCTGAAGATGTGATCCTAGTCCTGAACCCAAACAGACCAGTAAAGCTAATGTATAATTCAACTGTGTGCTTCATGTTCTAATCAGAGCAATCAAATCTGTTTGCATCAACATCCAAATGGAAAGCTGCTGGCTAAAAATATTAATACAGAAGCAACAGGAACAGCTGGATGGGCAAAGCCACATAGCAGCATGTAAGGTTAGTCTGAGACAGACAATGTAAACGGTTATATTTTTTTTAATTCCCCTAAAAATAATCAACATGCAGGTGAATTTGAAAAGAAGCTGCAACCAAGACAACAACCTGTTGTAACCGAGTTCTTTCACATGTTTGGCTACTGTTTATTGGGAAAAAGGCTTATTATTACAAATAGGATATAAAAAATGCTTTTGTGAGAGGGAAAATATGCAAATAGATTTTAAGGGTGTCCAAAAATTGCCATTTCCTTTTTAAAAGGAGGGGCCAAAAAAAAAAAAAAAAAACCAACCACCAAAAAAAACCAACCAAAAAAAAAAACCAACAAAAAAAACCAAAAAAACCAACCACCCAAACCAGAAAAAAAGGACATTGTTGGATGTTTTCAATTGACGTCTCAGGATGGAGCTTGTTGTGGTTGTTTACTGCTTTCTCTGCTCTGACTTGCAGTGTCTCTAAAGAAAGCTCATGGGTATGTTAAGTGCTCTTTTTTTCTGACGCAGACTTCAGGTTTGCTTTTGCAAATAGATACAAGATGTCAGGTTCAGACAGAGGTCCCCTCCAAATGAGAAAAACATGAAAGAAATGCACAAAAAAAAAGAGAAGGAAAAAGTATTGGTGATTAGAAATATGTGTTTCTAACGTGCAAAGGATAAAAAGTTCTCTTTGTTCAGCCAATGCAGTATGTCCCAGAGTTTTTGCATATGCCTTTTAAAAGGAACATTTGATGAAACAAATGCATGATGTGAAAATAAAAGCGAACTTACTAGGTATACATTTCAGTCTTTATTCTGATCAAAATGTATAGATGTTAAGGGAAAAATGAAGCTGTCATTATGAGGCAGGTAAAGTAGCTGTAAATTCTTTAAAAATTCTTTTAATTTTCACAAAAAATCCAGAATTAGTTGTATGTGTGTCTTCATCACCATATCTGGTACAAAGAAAACTAGTTTGAATTACAATGCAAGTGCATTGTATAAGCATACACAGGACTTACTGAAAATGGTAAGCTGTATATTAAACTACTGATGATGTGTTGAATAGCAAAAGCAGAAGTTAAAACTCAGAGATGCTTGCTTATGTTTAACTACAGACCTATAGAAAGATGTGCTGTTGAACAGAGAACAGATACAGAAACAACTGAACAACGACCTCCTGCTCCATCACACAGTACACAGCTTATTTAAATTGTTTGTAATTATTAAGAATGTAGCAACATTGTCTGATTGATCCCTGTTTTAAAAAATGAACTCTAGTTTTAAAAAAGTGAAAAACAGTTTGGATAACACTTACCTCAAACATTCTAGCAGCTGTACATCGAACAAGAGCAGAAGTATGGACAACTCCATACCACAAAACAGTTAACAGTAGCTCATGATAAGCTGGGTTTGCACTAGAAGAAAACAGTTGGGCAATTGATCAAACAAAAATGCTCTCAAGCCCTGGGTATGTTCTTTACCTAAAAAATGCAGTCTTAAGAATTCCTTGTTTGACAAATATAAAACTCCAGCGTTTATCCTTTCTGAAGGATACAAAATACTTATTCTGAAAGACTTGCAACATGTTGCAGTCTAGAAAATATGTTCCTTTTTAAATTAATTTTAAAAACCCCAAAGCTCAACTTTAAGAACATAATTTTCAATCAATTATTATATTGAATGCAAATACATATCTAGAACAAATGACAATAGCATGATAAATACAAAATTAATTTCCATTGTATTCACAATGAGTAACTTTTGTGGAAATTTTCTGTTTGGGTTTTGGTGTTTCTCTTTTACACTTCAGATTATTCTATTTTACTGCCACATTTTTAACCTAGAAATTACATTTACACCAGCAAAAAAAAAAGTGTACCCTTAACTCACCCAAAGCATCACAGATATTTAAAATTACAAACAGATTAGCAGCTTTTAATAAAAAAATCTAATTAGTCAACCCCCAGGTATATTCTTTACCCTAGTTCCACAAAGGAAGCTTTCAGGCTATCAAGAGGAGCATGGGACAATGACAGCATGGTCATTACATCTTCTAAGAACCCAACTAACAGCTTGCGGTCTTCTTCCTGAAATAAAGGAAGAAGGGAGTACAGTGATGGATGTGCTGGAAGGACTGCTGAGGTTGTGATGGCAACTTACAGCTGCAGAGGAGACAAACTATGAAAAAGAACAAATGAGATTAAGCATTTAACAATTTTCTTAGGAACTTCAAAAATGTGGTTAAAGAACAAGAGCCTTTCAAAGTAAACACACGAAGAGATTGTGTTTCATCAACTAAGCACATACTCGTGCATAAATTCTTTTATTAAAGGAACTTTTAAGAACAGTACTTAAGCACATTTATGACCCCTGAAAGTTTCTAAGTCCTAATCCACTAAAAAGTTGTAAGATTATGAAGAATTTCTTTTCTTCCTGTAAGATATGTATATACTAGAACTTGACTGCTCGTTGCAGGAGTATTAGGTAATATTTATAGTATGTTTGCTTTAGTACTAGGTAACATAAAATCTTAGACTCCAACTAGGCTTCAAATGGCAATTTGCCCGTTTCAGTATGTTCTGCACCAGGATGTTTGCAAAGTTCAGAGTTAAATGGCCAAGAACCCAATTCAGGAATAACAGTAATAGAGTTTTGATAGAAGGATGTGGTAACACATGATCTAAATGTACATCACCACCTGACCAGAAAACTTTGCTTGTAAATGTATTTACAGCTACCCATCCCTCTACCTATCTTCAAGGCACAAGCACAGTAAGTTTTTAACGAACACGGTAATGTTTAGGTATTTTTTAAAAATATTTTTCACACACTATTATACATTCAACAAAGAAACAGAAACCCAAACCTACCTGAATATAACATGTAAGGACCCCTGTTGCATAGATGGGAACTGTGGCTTTTGTTAGCACTCCATTACCTGCTGTGGAATCTAAGGAAACACAGTGAAGAATTGAGGTTTTATACATACATTGGAGTAGAGAACATATGTATTATATATAGTAGACTAAATGTGCATATTTAAGTACTTTGGATTTAAACACCTTTTTATATATACATGAAGAATTTATATGCATATATATACAAACGTGCTTAAATAATACTCAAGAGGTATTTGGATTTGAGATTATTTTTTACCTTACACACAGTCTACAACTTCAGAGTGTTCCATTCAGATTAAGACTAAATTTTTCAGCATTTCACAAAGATAACAATTTGAGAACTGCAGCCTGAAAATGTTATTTGAACAAGAGATTGAAAATCTTTTTCCTGTTGCAGTTAAGATCACTTTGTTCCAGTAAAAAGCTACTTACCTATATTTTCCTCAGACAGTCTTAAGATTTCCTGGAACTGTGGTTTTACCTACGCAAAGGATGATGAATTCCATGTAAGAAAACCTGTTACCAGTGTCAATTAACTTAGAAAAAAAAAAATCCCCCCAAACAAAAACAACAACAATCTCCTCTCTGTAGGCAGCCTGTACTGCTAACAGACTTTTATCTTTAGATAATCTGCTCATGTTTGACAATTTCCCTTAAGTATTTTTAAATTATATTCAGAAGTTATTTTATCGAGAAAAATTATATAATTCCTTGATAAAAATGTTTAGATACCTCCTACAGAAAATATTTCAGGCTAGGAAGGCATCAGCTTCAAATTTTTTAATCAAGTAAAGCTGGAGTACTTATATAAACTGCAAAGAGTGAACAGTACGATGCTCTGAAGAAAGGAAGTTGTTAAATAACCAGAATTAGGATGATCTCTCCTACTCTCTCCGTCATTCACAAAGGAAATATGAAGAACATAGTTTGAAAAAAAAAAAAAAAAAATTGTCCCTGGCTGGGCAAGATGAGAAGGCCATTCCAAAATGACCAAAACCAGAAAAAGACACAAATAGAGTTCTAAAAATAAGAGGTTTAAATGTACTTATGGAAAAGCATGAGTGTGACATGAAAATATAAATGTTCACAAAGTGTGGCTATTCCAACATACTGTAAATACAGAGAACATATGTTATCACGGTACTCTTTATGTAGAACATTTAAGGTAATATCTTACCTTAGTGTTTGTAAAAATTTTCCCAAATGTCCTACAAAGTCTCCAGAAAAATCTAGAGAACTCATGGACACAGGCAGTTGATGCTACATTGATCTTGCCAACTATTTCTATAAGCTGTGGTAGCCTAAAAATCAGGAAACAAAAGGATATTAAACACTATTCTGATTTTTTGCTTTGTCCATTTATGTTTGTATAGACTGACGGCTTGTATCAATAATACATGCAAACACAGAGCACTACTTGTTCTAATACAATTAACTACACGTTTTGTACAATTCTTGACCCATGAAGAAAGCAAGGGTTTAAGTGCCAGAAAAGTCTGACCCGTATTTTCAAACATCTGTTGCTATCACGAGATAGTCAGAATACAAGAATCTTTACTTCACAAGAGAATTAACTATACTGATGCAAAACCAAAAGAAATAAGTTTTCAGAGCAAATAGTTACCTACATGTTCTGCTAGACTTGATATTTTCTGAATAAAATCAAAGGCAATTCAGCATGAAAATTAAAATGCCTAAAATAAATTAAGAGTTTTCCTCTTTAGTAATTCTCAAACGCAATCATTCTTAGCATTCTTATATTCAGTAATTGTTAAACATGGCCATGCTTAAGAACTATTAACTCTGACACATTTTAAAATTAGTATCCTAAGACACAAATTAACTCACAGCTGATTGACTACCCATAGCAGAGTTTCCCAGCCCGTGGTGCCCTCATGTTCTAGCTGATGGTCGTACAGCTGCAACAACACTGCCAATTGTTCTCGGCTTCCAATGATGACGGCCACGTCCTGAAGAGGCGACACGGGTCGGGGAAACCTAGTGACTGTAACAGCAGAGAACAAACAGCCATGAATGAAAGAAGATGAAAATACCATGGAAGTGATGTCAGAGGCAGCAGCTAAGAAACTGTGAAACTCATTAAGTGCCTTCTCCACAAGGTTATCAATTTGCTTTTTAATAATCGGTGAGTTAAAATAATCTGAAGAAATTATGTAACCCTCAGTTAAAAAGAGAAAATACAGGGAGATTATGTTATTGTCAGCACAGCTTAACCAAGGTCAAACCCTGCCTGACCAACCTAGTGGCCTTCTATGATCAAGTGACTACATCTGTGAACAGGGGAGAGCTACAGATGTTACCTATCTGGACTGATGTCAGGCCTCTGAGAGTCTCCCAAAACATCCTCTCTGAACTGGAGAAATATGAATTTGATGGATCAGCTTTTCAGTGAATGAGGAATTGACTGGATGCTCACATCTGGATGGACATCAGTGACAAGTTGTGCCTCTCAGGGGTCCATACTGGGACCAGTAGTGTTCACTATCTTCACCAATGACACGGACAAAAGGATGGAGTGCCCCTTTGGCAAGTTTGCAGGTAACACCAAGCTATGGGTGCAGTGACACACCTAAGGGACAGGATGCCATCCAGAGAGACCTGGACAAGCTTGAGAAATGGGTGCATAGGAAACTCACGAAGCTCAACAAGGCTAAATGCAAGGTACTGCACCTGGGTCAGGGCAACACTGTACCACTACAGGCTGGGGGATATGAAGAGATTGAGACCAGGCTTGGGGCTGCTGATGAGTGATAAAACTGGACATAGCCCAACAATATTTGCTTGCAAACCAAATACCAACACTATTCCTGGGCTGCATCCAAAACAGCACAGCCAGCAGGATGAGGTAGGTGATTCTACCCCTCTGCTTCTCTTTCATGAGACCCCACCTGGAGTGATGCATCCAGCTCTGAGGTCCCTAGCACAGGAAAGGACCTGTTGGAGCAAGTCCCAAGGAAGGCTACAAAAACGCAAACAAAAAGATAGAGCACCTTTCCTATGCAGAAAGGCTGAAAGAGCTGTGCTTGTTCAGCCTGGAGAAGACTAGGCTGAAACCTGAAATTTTGGAATTCCTTATTTAACTAGTAACCACTCAGTGAGTAAGTGCTGATCTTCCAATTACTCAAGTCAGCTAAATGAGCATGTTTAACATTTCAGATAGTAATGTACCACTACCTACTTTCCAAATTCTCCTTTGCTACCCTTTCTTTGCATCTTCACACACAGCACTATAATCAGCATGTGGCAGGTGTTACCAACACCATCTTCAAAAAGTATTTGCAACAGTAGAAAATACTCCACAGGCTAGGATTGCTGATCTAAGGACAACTTCACCATGAGGCCATTCAGTCATAGAATGGTTTGGGTTGGAAGTCACCTTAAAGATCACTTAGTTCCAACCCTATTACCATGGGAGGGGGATACCTTCCACTAGACTGCTCAAAGCTCCACCCAACCTGGCCTTGAACACTGCCAGGGATGGGATGGTCTTCTAGGATATTACATAGGTAACAGATGGTGATGCTGCTGCATTATGCTGTGTTTTTACTACACCATAAATTTGTAAGAATTAACTGAAACTGAGGCCAGCCTTCCTGAGCTATTATTGGCTATTAATGGAAACCAGTTCTTTAGAAACCTTTAGGAAGTACAATTAAAAATTGCTTTGCTTTGTAAAAGCTTCTTATAAGAAGTAGAGAAAAATAGATGAAATTTTTTTTGCGATAATCAAGTATCACAAGCACAGCAAGGGACGAAAAAAGGAAATATTACTTAAGAATTTGCTACGACAGACTAATATGAAAAAAATTCACGTATCAGAAATTAATCAATTACCTTCTATTTGTGGTACTTCTCCCTGAAGTTTAGCTTTGCTTGTGAAAGGTGCATTCTGTAGCACCAGTGCAAACAGCGAAGGAATCAACGACTGCAGGGCAGACAGATACATGTGGAGCTTATGTTCATCCAAGCCATGTTCTCCTTCCTGAAACAAACACGACATGAACTTGAAAGTTTTCAGTTTGGATGATCTGTTCCTTAGGTATGTATTGCCTGGTAAACCATCAACACATCTGTGATGAGCTTCTCTCCAGACACACTAATTATAAAGCAATTTAGCCTAAGCATAAGCATATTTTGTCACTTTTAAGTCACCACTAATCAAAAGATTCAGGCAATACAGCCTTTGGCATTTAGCAGTTCATGCTGATGAACAGACTGATATTTTGCAAGATTTTTCAGCACATTTTGGAAACGTGGATCCTTTGCCTCAGAGACCAAGGCACCTAAACTGAATAAACAAGTCACTTGTAGTCTGAAAGCAAGCATCTTCTTTCAGTGTGTTAGATACTTATGAGGCACCCAATTTTTCTATAACTTTTGAGATATCTATCAAATTAAATGTGTAAACTGGATCATAACTGGAAATGACCTTTTCTTGCTTATTTAATAAAAACTGCTGTTTACTAAAATCTACACAATTGAAACATGGGGCAAATGCTATTAGGCTACATAACAAAAACAGTATTAAAGAAGTGTATGTTGGGGGAGCTCTGGTGGTTTTTTTTTTTGGTTTTTTTTTTTCTTCTTCCAAAGTACAAGTATAGAATACAAAGAAAATTCTCCAATGTAGAAACAGCTGAGTACATACCCTGAGCAATTTTTCAATTTTATTAAGCAGTGTAGGTATAAGATGGAACTGTAAATTTCCCAGTTCTGTTGTCCAGGCAGCGTAAGCAGGTAGAAATACCTGATGTGTTGCACTAACAACACGTTCTGAAGGGTCTCCTAAAGCTGAAAGCAGTAGTTCAAACCCCTGGTAAAAGACAGTAAAGAATGCAATTATTTCCCAAAAATTGATACATGCATTTTACCACTCTGTCTTCAAAAACTCAAAGAGAAAAGTTCTTTATTTTCACTTATCTGAAACATTATTGGGCAGCATTAAGCTGAACTCCAGATAGGCTTTGTTGTAGCAAACAAATGTTAGTAAGTGAGGATATCACACTGGCTAATAATATCAGGTGGGCAGTGAAGTGGTATGTTCTTAAAGGCAAATTATGAACTATTAGAGCAGCTTCTGTATAAGGTTTACACCTGAAATTCTAATGCTACCTGTAGTTTTTCTGTTTTGTCTTGGTGATATAATAAAAATCAACATTCATATAAATAATAAATTTTTAAAATATCTGGAAAGAATTAATAAAAATTCAGGAATTTAAACAACCCCCTATTATTATATAACACCCTTAATTATTCATGAAGTATCTATAGAAAGCATTTTATACATACAGAACCCAAACCAAATTATACCTGTTGATATTTATCTGGATCATCAATATAGCCCATAATGATGCCAAGGCTTTTGATCACAGCTTCTCGTACCAGATCTGCCTTATCTTCCATTAGCATTTGTTGCAGCATGGAAAGCACTAATGAACTACGAATTTCTTTCTGTTTGTAAAAGAGAAACATATTTGTTAAATCCAGTGAAACAAGGAATGTGGGCTTGTATCAACTATTACACAAAGTTTCCACTTCTATTAATGTTCACAAACAAAATCCCTTCCTCCAACTATAAATTCCTTTATGAATATTGCATATTCAGTTTTCACAACAGAAGATGAAAGAATATAAAATGTCAGTAGCTTCATTGGAGAGACTTTTGTCCTACAAAGCACAGAACTAAGGTCCTTTCATTCACATGGAACCAAAAAAACCTAACAGCAGTAAAACTACTATAGGCTTAGACTTAAAACTACGTAATCACTGCACTGCTAAATTGGAGAAATTTGGTTTTGATTTAGGTTCCCTTCCCCCGCCCTTTCTCTGAAGCTTCAAATTCTAGCTTACCGCTGACATAATTTCGCTGCTTCTTGCAACTGGCAGCACTCTTGATGCAACATTCCACAGCGTCTGAAGAATGCTACAATTGGGTGCCAATTCTTTTTCCATAGACTGTTTCCTTAATTGGTCCTAATTATCTTTTCTTTACCGCATTTTTACTGAAATGAGTATTCATATTGTTTTTAGAAACATTTTATAGCTAGATTAACCTGTATTTCTTCATTACAAACTATCTCCTTCTTAAAGTGACTTAGTGAATCTCATGTGTGATATAAAGTAGAAGACAGTGTGACTGTCTATGCATAACATACATACTTAATGTTTAAAATGATAAAGGATGCTTACATTATGCATCAGATTTTTACCTTGCTTTCCCTAGCAGGTATTTGGAGCCTATTAATACTTACTGGAAGGTAAGGTGCTAGAGCTCCACAGGATTCTGCTACCAGTAACCGTCGCTCTGGGTATTTGTGGTTGATCTGGTAAAGACAAAGAGATGGACTATTTGCTATGCAGTTAACAGCATTCAAAATCTGGTTAGAATGAACTGCAATGGAGGGATATGTCTGCAACTCATAAATAAACACTGAGCTCATGGAAGTTGCACCTGGGTACTAAGCAGCCTCAAATTCTTGCACTGAGGCATAAAGGTGAGGCAGTTATCCTACAAGACAGAGCTTATAGTAGGGAAAGAGTCAGAGGAGCACAGATGTATATGAGAAACATGTATATATATGCAATAAAAAGGAAAGCAGTGTGTGGGCTGCTGTACTCTAAAGAATGTGCTTAACTCCTGAACTGGCATGACATGAAATACTTTGTCCTATGAAGCCTTTCAGGAGCACTGTTCCTCCAAGAACTACACAAGTGCCCTCTAGTGCTCTGAGCCGAGCAGTGTAGCAGAGCTGCCCAGGACCTGCCGAGCAATCAGAGTCAAAAGAAGACAACTATAGAAGCCTAAACGCATTTGCATGCTATTAAAATTCTGCTCTCAAGTCCAGCATAAATACATCACACCTCTAAAAACAATTCATATTACCAAGAACCTCTTGATCCTCTGTTATTTCCCCTTTCTACTCAAAAGTTGCTTGAAAATTCTGCCTTACCAATTTAATATTTAATACTGACACTTCAGAATCAAGTTTGCATTCCGGTGGAGCCAGATTTAGTGGCTCATGAGATGGTTGTACAAGGAAACAATGAAGTGTTTCAAAATACTTTGTGAATAAAAGTCATTGGTAAAATGTTGAGAGTAAAATGTGAATTTTTTGATGCTGTCAGATAAAATAGGATATGCAGCATTTGGTGCAACTGCTTCTTTCCTGCTATGAAGTACAGCCTTGGTGAGGCAGCCATCTCACCATGAAAACAGACCAAGGGCTCACTGGCTTCTTTGTCTCTGCCTTGAAAGATTAGCCTTCAGTAGTATGAAGTCCCTAAAATGCATGCCAAACTCTGACATAAGGAGGACCTTTGGCAGAAAACTAGCAGGCCAGGAAACATTCAAAGAAATTGGACATACACTAGCCTGTGGGCTCTGATGGGGATGTACTCATGAGTGCTCAGGGATCTGGCTGATGTCATTCCAAGAACACTCTTGACAATTAACAAAACGTTGTGGCAATGGGGGATGCTCCTGAGGACTGGAAGAAAGCAAATGTCACTGCTACCCTCAGGAAGGGCAAGACAGAGTAAAGCATAGGCCAGTCTGCTTCACACCAGCTCCTGGGAAGGTGTTGGAGCAATCAGCCTTACAAAGCATTTCCAAACATCCAAAGGACAAGAAGGTGGCTGAAGTAGCCAGCACATATTTACACAGAAAAAATGAAACAACCAACCTGACAACTTTCCGAGATGACTAGCTCAGTACGCTCAACACTGATGCCTGACTCTTGACTGCTCTGATATGAAATTACTAGGAACTTTCTCAAGAATCAAGTGTGGAAAAGATTATTTCAAAGAGACTTAAATGAACAAATTGTAAGCTTCATGACTAAACCGAAGTCTCAAGCATGGGTGAATATTCTTTGAGTGTGTCTATCATTACTTTGCATTCATTCATCAATAGAGCAGCTGTAATAATTTTTGGACGTATGGAGATTTCACAGATGAAAAATATTACGGACAAAATAAGAGGCTGCTTTAAAACCTACTAGGCTGTGAAGGCAGTGAGGCCCTGGAACAAATTGCCCAGAGAAGCTGTCCATGTCCCATCCCAGAAAGTGTTCCATGCCAGGTTGGATGGGGCTTGGAGCTAGATGGTCTTTAGGGTCCCTTTCCCTAACTTCTTTATTATTCTGTAAAATCTTTGACTCATGTGCCATCTTTTCAAATGCAAATTCCCCACTGGCAACAGAGACACACATCATCTCCTGGAGCTCTGCCTACCACGAGGGAAACAGCAATGACTAGTTTCAGCTGGTTAGGGTGGTCTGGCATGGTGATACAAATATCACCCCTGATATTGCAAACACGTACTGGAGGAAAAAAAGACTCAAATTTCTGTCAGGTTTGTGTTCAGGGAAGTTGAGTAGCCCCTGGAAACAAAATGTAACTACAGTGTTTATTATGATTTCTTTTCCTTTTTTTCTTTAATAAGCAGTATTCCAATTTTGGAAGTCAATAACTGGTCACTAGTTTTGAGTGACCTTTTTAACATTCACAGAGCCTTCAACTAAACTGAATCAGTTACCAAATTTTACCTGCAAAAAGAGCATGTAGAGAGTTTACAAAGACTAGCCTGATAGCTCTGAGCTCCACAAGGTATCAATGAAAAGGATGAATTTCCAGGAAGCCCAGTCCTTTGCATCTGTAAACAGATTTTGGTTGGAGACCAAGAGCATGAATCCTTTTCATGATTTACACATCTACTGCAAAAAATAGAAATTCATGTCTATACTAGAGTTCCTTCTACAAACTCAAGACTTGTGACAGTAAGATTCAGCTGGTATTTCACTGGAGAAAATAATGACCTAGTTCCAGTACTGCAAAGTCTGGCAAACTGCATTAAGTAGGTAAACTATGATCTATGACTTGGCAGTCTGATATGCTGTACTTGTACAGTTGGACTCGCTTCTCTTTTGCATCAGCAATTACCAAGAAGTGGATGAGAAAAATGTGCTCTTACTGAGGTGAGAGGTTTTTTTTCCAAGCACAGTTTAAATTTCACGAGGATGAGGAAAACAAAATGCTGCTTACAAAATTAGGCAAAAATACAGAATTCTTTGTGTGGCTCCTTTCAAATTACTACTGTCATGAGACCTTCACTTATTCAACAGCTACATCAGTCATTCACAACAAGCACAAACGCTGCATACAATTTGTACTTCTACTGTCAGAAAGCATTAAGGCTATTAAAGCTTAGACTTTACTATGAAACACAGATTGCTGTGTTATGCAAGGAACAGTACAAAACTACCAGACCAGAAAGACTCTGCCATCAAAGCAGGCATTCCCATTCCATCATGGCTTAGTTATTCATTGTCTTTTCAAGCAATGATGAACTCCTTTTCCTTCACTATGGTAGGACAATACAACACATTTTCACCTGAACTCGTGTTGTTCTGCTTCTATGCCTCAGATCAAACAGTAAAAACACTTCAGTTTGGTTGTTCAATTATTTCTATTAATTTGGAGGATCTGTGAAAAATACCACTGTGATTCTACAAGTGACATGTAAACTTGGGACTCATCTCACAAGTGCCTATCTATGAGAGACTTGCCTATGAGCACTTTGGTCTTTGATTTTCTGTTTAAGAATTTAAACTAGCAGAAGTGTGGACAGTGCTCCAGAGACAATACAACATAAAAAAATCAGCAAATAAAATCTTTGAATGAAAATGGATTTCCAACAGGTTGGAAGGTACAGAAAAATTATAAAGGTACTACCTACCTAGCAGTATGTTACACAACACTGATGATGAACATGTGCTTATCTACATTTTAATATAACAAACTTATTCAGGTACAGGCAGGTAACTCAAATCTTCAGATAGTCTTTAATAAGCTTTCTGCTTCTGAGGTGTTTTTAATGTTAGATAAAAATATATACGATAAGAACAAAGAACATCCTAATATCTTTTTGAAAACCAAACCCAAAATCTCCTCCTTGAACAAATAAACCTCAAATTTAAGAAATTTTAACTCATTTTGGAGCATAAAGCAAACAATAATCAGTTACCTGCTCCCAACATTGCGGTAAAAGTTCAGCTTCTACACGTGTTGGTCCAACATGTCGGGCAAATGCCACACACCCAGTCAGTATCATCTGTCTGAAAATATAAATTTAAAGCTTTAATCTGTTTATAAGGTTTTATAATATATAACCTATATTCTTTAAGTTAGGAAAAGCACATGCTGATAGGCAATAGGTAGTTGTCTGCAGTCAAAATTTCACACCATCCACACTGACTTAAAGAGTAAATAATAAATTGAAAACCATGAATATCTGTGCTCATTGCAGGGTGGGGATTTCCTGACATGACCTTCAAATATCCATTCCAACTCAAACTGTTCTAAGATTTTACCTTGTTTTATATTCAAAATGCCTTTTCCAGAATCTTGCAGATCCTCAACTCCATAAACCAGTCTGAGAATCTCTGATTTGAGTATTTCTGATTTTCTAAAGTCTGAGATTGGGAGTCTCTGACTAAATCTCTCATTTAATTCTTAGTCCTGAATACTATCAGGCAGTAAAAGGGTCTAAACTACCTACTACTATCATATCATCAGTATTTTTCTGAAGTAAATTGATTTTATTTAGAAGCATTTGTAGATTTACTGAACTTTCTTCAGAGTAAGCAGCTTATTTCTTTTATGACATAGTTTTACAACATTCTAACGTGCAAGTTTACAGTTATCTCTAACAAAATACTGGACTTGACTCTTGTGACAAATCTTCTAAACCTCACTAAAAATGAAAGCAAGTAATCAATCAGTAGTATCTATGATCACCTGTTATTTGTATTCATATTCTTATATTTTTTACCTTTCATTAAAGTTTGCAAAAAATTGCCATTGTTCCATCAGTTTCACAGGCACCAAGGTATATTTAAAATTTCAGTAAGATTGTACTAAACTGTAATTTGTGATATTTTATTTCATGAGTGTCTACCTTGCTAAGATGTTTTTACTTCTATTTTCCAGTTGATAAGATTGGAATAATACCAATTTTGCATGCAATTCACCAATTCTATTTACCTTTAGTACCTACATGAACTCTTAAATACCCAGTTTCAAACGATAATGTGTGGACATGAGACTCAATTTTATCACTTCCTCAGCAAGATTAGGACACTACTCAGAGTTTGTTATTATTACTAAGTGAAATGTAAGCCAGAATTAATTTGTAGCCATTTTAGTGTTATGTCTAGACTCCTAAATACTTTCTGTACCAACAGCATCCCCTTAAGGTTGAAAGGCAGAGATTCTGCTGGTTATCTTTTAAACCCTTAGAGAACATAAGCCATCAAAAAAAGACTCATTCACTTTAAGAATTTTTAAGGAGAAAGACCTTATGAAAAAGTGGGTTTTTTTTTAATCCCAGCATTCTTTATGCCAGCAACCAGAGCAAACTCTCTTGTTTTGTGTTGTGTGTGTGTTTGGGTTTTTTACCTCTCTATCACATTCAGAGAACTAGGCCTTTAATCAAGGTAAAAAGCAGGGAGAAAACAAAAAAAACCCCGGAGGTTATGTGAACACATTTTTGCTCCTTTGCAGAAGAGAATTTGATAGGCATTTTTAAAAGTTAAACGGGATGTTAATGAACAAAGCTAGGAGGATAAAAGTGGCATCTTTAAAAGCAATTATTATTCCTACGTGTGCAAATATGTATTATATATATGCATGCTTTTTCCTAGAGTTTATGGCAGGCTATTTTTCTCAGGTTTCTCACGAAAACAAGTTATTTTTATATCTAAATTTCTAACTCAGAACAAAAATTGAACAAATTCAAGGAAAAAAGCACTTTTTCTGCTTTCTTAACTAGTGGAAAAGACACAACTCATGTACCTATAGGGGGATATGAAAAGTCTACTTGATAGGCCACCAATCCTGTAACAAATTAATCACAAGAGACTACAAGTAATTTCCTTCCTCTTCAACCACAAATTATTTTAGCTTCTCAATCCACATGGGACACTCAAAACATATCAGAAGCAGATTTCTAATGACTCTGAAGTAGAACCAGGACTGTATCTTTTTGTAATTTCAATCTGCATAGTGCTACTAAGCTACAAGTTGTTTTTGTTTATTTAAGCATTTTTCCTTGTCTCCAAAGCCATGGCATTCAATTATACCTAATCGCTAAATTTTACCATAGGAAGGGTTTAGAAAGATGCCTGAACACTTCAGTTTTGGAGAGCCTCCAAAAGAAATGCTTTCCACCTATTTCATAAAGCCTATTCTGTCTGAAGACAGCCTACAGCAACAATAGATACAGATGCTTTCCAAAACATCTTTAATCAAAATAATGGAAGAGCTACAGAACAAACATGAAAAGTCGTTCCACAATTTAGAGAAGGAAACATACCAGCTTGGGTACTGTCTTTCAACTTTAAGGGTATTCTCATCAAGATCAGTACAAAGTCAGATTTCCTGAGCACTAGGGAAGAATTAAATTTATAAAACAAAAAGTGTAATTTGTTTCAGATGCTTAACCAAAATGAAACGAAGTCCTTAACACTTGTCAGACCTAGACCACTGCTACATTCTTCTGAATTTTTTATTGCTACCATAGTAATGAGCCATACGTAGAAAGAGCACTATTTTTGCCAAAGAAATGTGGTGGTTATCTGAACAAACATGTAGATCACTAAGGTTTAAAAAAAAAAGCTGTTTTGATTTCTACATCAACCAGTGCTAAGAATCATGATGTTAAAGATCATTTTAACAGAACAGTTCATCTTTAAACAGAAAAAGGAACTGAAATGTTACACTGTAGCTAACAAGCACACTCTTACATTTCAATAACTAGGAAGCAGAGGTCATGGAAATGTAGAGTCCTGAACTTGGCATAAATTTGTCAACACTATATAAGCAAAATACTGGTTTAAACGTGTTTAATACCACCCAATAATATCCAATTTCTATTAGTTCTACTGCTTGGACAGAGAAATAAGTTCCTGAATGTCCCATACCACACAAGTGCAAACGCACCTTTGCTCATCATCTGGTCGTTTGATCAAATTGAACAGTATGTGCAGAAGCTGATCTCTCTCTTTGGGTTCAGGATGGAGGCAGGCTGTACACAGTATGAGTGGGATCAATTCCTAAAAAGTTGTGGATAGGGGAAAACCAAACAAAACGTAATTGTTTTGGGCATACATTCATTAACAGCAAAAGAAACTAAGAAGATAAACCTAATATCACATAACATCACATAACATCAAAACAGTTAGAAAAGATACTTTGGAGTTGTGATGTCTTATTAAGTGACGTGAGGTAAGTAAAGGTCTACAAAAGTTAGAATTAATTTCCTGCTAGGAAAAATCAGGGCAGAATCAGCACATAAAATGAAAAGTTCTGCAAAGATTACAATTAACATATGCAGGTCACCTGTAACCAGAATTAGAGGACAATCTTGGTTTCCATTGTTTTCACTACCTACTGAAATGAAGCTCCACAGACAACTATGGAAAAAAGCTCCTACAAAAAAATGCCACAGAGTTAAAGATTAAAATTTCCAATTAAACATCCACACAGTTTTGTGCACAAGTTTGAAAGAATAAACATTGAGAAACATACATTGGTAAAGGTGACTGCAGACAGATTTTGTGTTGACTGACAATTATCTGATTTTTGTAAAGGTTCTATGATTTTTTTTTTCCATACAAAAGCCATCTCTGAAGCCAAATTTTCTTTTTTGAGCAATTGAAATCCCTTAAAGGAGCAAATTACAAAGAAAATATTGTGTAAAACACGGAGAGAAAATATAAGGATCTTCAGAGTGAAGACCTCTTCCTTTCTAAATATGCCTACAAAGTTCATGGTATTCATTCCCAAAAGAAACAAATGTTTCTAAAACATTGTCTGGAAGTCCCTTCCCTTGACCTTGCTGATGGGAGCTTTTACTTCAACTGAATTTGGAAGCCAGACAGTTTTTAGGTGATTTAATATCTTAGGGACAGAAACATCACACTGGGAGGTCAGTAAAAAAAGAACAAGAAAAATCTCAGTGTCTGGAAAAAAAACATGGGCAAGTAATCTAGAGATTACTCTGCACACCTGCTGTGTACTTTGGAGCTATTTTCAGCAGAAAGACTTCTTGTGAATTATTAAGTTGTGACAAATAAGCAGGTGACAGTGGGAAACACATCTAATGTTAGTAGGAGAGATTATACAGAAGCTGGAAAAATCTGTGGTTGTTTTGAATGACTTTGCAGGGAGGTGCAAATTTCTTCTTGCAGATATTTAAAGAGACCTAATCTTGATGTTCTTGTGGACCTGTGGAAACACCACTAACAACATCTGCTCAATCTGTATTTTCCTAAACGGTAGGCGCCATATTTATATTAAACACAGAACAAAACTCCATGTTAGAGCAGTGTGTAAAGCTAGTCAACTCCTGAAAAACTTTTTCTTTTTTTCATTTTACAAGAATTCTACTTGGTGGGCTATTTTCCATCTCCAAAGATGACAAAGACACAACCTAAACTGTATTTTAACATTTTGTGATTCTGGAAGATATATTGGCTATATTTAACTCAATTATGATACAGAATAGGGAATTCATGACAGAGGAGAAAACGTGGAAATATCCTACTTAACACTTAATAAAATCTAAAAGGAGAGAAGGAGAAATGAAAAATAATTTGAACATTTTTATTTCTTAAACACTTTCAGGACTAACAGGGGGTTGTTTTTAAACAAGTGTAGCACAACACAAAATAACATGAACTGAAGACCTGTATTAAAGAAACTACAAATTAAATTGCATGAAGAACTAAATAACTTTCTTCAGCTGAGAGCTTCTTTTCCTCTAGAATCTGCATGTTAGATCTTATTATTTTTTGTTACTTTAGATTTTTGCCTATTTAAAGTGCTGAGAAGTCAGGGAGTTTAAACTATTTAACTTTTTTTTTTGTACTACATAGAATTTTCTCTCCTGCAAACATTGCTTTAATTCAAAAAGACTTGAAAGAATATTACTAAATTAATGCCCACCTCAATACCACCACCTATACATTAAACTAGAATCTTTTTTAATAGGAAATCTGATTGCAATTTGGAGATACAGAACAAAATTACTACCATAAAGAAAAAAGCTAATTAAAAAACTTAAAGCTAAATAAATGTGTTACTTTAGTGAAATCTAGCTTTCTGAAATCTAGCCTAAACTCAATTATTCAACTGCTCTTGCAAGTATTCTTAAATATGAAAAACTTTACAAAGAATATACTCCATGAAATGGGACATTTATGGGATTTTTGCTTCATCTGTTGAAACCAACACATTGATTTCACTTTCTTAGTACATTTGAGTACTTAGTCAAAAATCTCAACTGCTTACTCAAAACTACTGCTAGATTTTAAAAGAGTACCACGAAGTGGGGGTTTTTAAAGCTTCTAATGGAATTTAAGGAAGTTAACATTGTCTTTTTTCAGCTGAGTCTGCATGAAAGGAAAACACCTGAGACTATTCACCTAGAAACTATTGCCTTGTGTCTGAAAGGCTAATGAGTAACCTAACAGCATTGACATGGGGCAGATACAAGGCTGGTTCTTTACCTTGCAGAAAGCTGGTTATTATAGCTGATGGAATTAGCTGTATTTTCTTGTCCATTGGTCACATTCTCTCATGCATACTATGGGAGAAGAGAGTGTTCTCTGCATCGCTGCATCAGGGCTTCTACAGTTCCTTCTATTAAGGGGAGTGGAGAAACAGTGAGAAGTCTTGAACAGTGTTTTCTGTGCTCCCTATAGCTCTCAGGGACAGTAAGGTAAAACTGGAAGAAAAAGGGGACCAGAAGAACAAAACTGCTCTACAGAGGGACAAAACAGGTCAAGTGAAGTATCCCAAAGACTTATAAGTGGCAGATTCTTCTCAGAACATTCAGGAGCATTAAGAACAAAAACCAGCCTACAGGTAGGTTTGAGCTAATTTCTTCCTGTTGCTAAGGGTCATGCCTTTGATGTAGGTTTGTTTTACCAATCTCAGATTTTTCATTCTTGAAACCAGCAGAGAAGCTATAGAAAGTAGTAATTTTCCAATAAGACACGGTAAGATTAGTATTTATTTAGATTCAAGAGAAAAGTTCACAAGGTGGTTATGGAGACTCTATATAATTATTAATAATCAAGGAGTGGACTTCCAGTGCTATTTGAAACACTCTGCATTCCTTGGGAAGGAATACCACTAGTGCCGACAGTCATAAAGCAAGAACTTAAGTTTCAAAAAACCGAACAACTCTCCCTCTATTTAATTTGGGATCCTTCCTAAACATCCTGTTCATCCCCAAGTCCTTCTTTTCTCTTTCGCCTTTGAGTTCAGAGCATGAGTTTTGATAGCTTGTGTCAGTGATAGTCAACAGGAGTGACAAGTGATTTTCATGACTATAACAAGAACAGCAACTTCCAGAGCTTTGATACTGTTTTCCCATTAGATTCCAGGTAGACTGACATAGTAACATTGTCCACACTTGCAGCTACATGCAAGAAAACATTATGTGTCATAGGTCCCATTGCTACTATTGAAAAGCCAAGTTCAAATCTGAAGCAGTTTATCCTTGTGAGCTACTCAGAGGCAGAATTGAGATAAAGAAGTTATTTTGGATTTACTATGAGAGAAGCTCATCCAGGTGACTCACAGGCAATGCTCTGAGGCTAACCTAACATATTGCACAGGAGAACTCAAACAGCCCATTTTCTCTCTGCTCTACTTCTCTGTAACTCTCCATGTAGGTCTCTCCAGAGAAAAACTCACATTTTTCTCACCATAGTATCTCCGGACAACTTCCTTCTAACTTACAACAACTTTTTCGATTATCTTTGAAAGGGACTCGCTATTTAAGTTATCAATAAAGGCAATATTTACATGGGCATACAGAGTAGATTTGTCCTCATTATGGTCAAAAGAATATGGCTTTTTAATAGTAATTAGCACCACCTAAACTATATGCAAGACAGTTCCTCCTATATATTAAAAGTATTACAACAAAATACTAAACTTTTGGTTAAAGTGCATCATATAGCAAGCATTTTAGAAGGTAGCAAGGAATTTTGTCAATGTTGTTTCCATTCTTATAATAATGTTTTCCTAAACATTCCAACAAGTCTTCTACATCTTAGTTGCTCTCACTAATTACTGTCTTCTTGTTGGAGTGTTCATAAGCAAAATAATTATGTCAAAGAATAAATTTAACCAGTGTTAAGTGTCAAGACTGGTTACTTCAGTCGGTTCAAATTAAAATATTTTTTATTACTCCAAATATTAATGTATTGCAGGCGACAGTATATAAGCCAGGGTGACATGATCAATTTTGTTAATGTTTGCTTTTTAATCTTCTTTCATAGTCAATGCTTATACTGTGAACCAATGCTACGTTAAAATTATTCTGTAACTTAGCCTCGGACAACAAGTAAATAAAATAAAATGATCTTATTGTCTGCAAATGAAACAGCTGAAGGTACCAACAAAGCACTGATAGGAAATGCCTCGGGCAAGAAAGTATTGAAGTTCCAAATTCATCCTTTTAGTTTTAAAATGAAAAAAGAAATTTAATCATAGGATTAACACAACTCAAAACTTAGTGCTACTAATCTTACTAATATTATAAAATCACAGTTCTAATTACCTCTCGTGGAGCGAGACTATTATTCTGGGATCCAAAATAAGCCTCTCAGAGATCTCAAAGGGACGCTTTTACGTGAGAATCAATGGTAGTGTGTGGGTGTGAAAAAACTTGGTACTTTGTCTGTATCTACTGTTTATTTGAAAACACACATACAAAAGTTTGTGACACAAAAAAAGCTGGCTAGTCAACTCATAAACATCATATTCAATTCCTTGCATCCATGAACTATGGAAGCTTTATAGACAAAGTGTTGAAAGACATCAGCTTTCAGACTAGAGATGAAAAGGATATTTTATGAGACTGAGCTATTTCACTGTAAGGAAACTGCACTAGGCCCTCATAACAAGAAGGGATCTACAGGACTTAAAAAATGGTTACATCTCACGTTTCTGGAGAACCCTCACCCCCTGAACAAAACAGCCCTGCAAGCCAAAACCAACCCTGCATGTATACCAGAAAAGGACCTGCAAACAGGCCGTGGTCAACGCTACAATTTTTTTTAGAAACATAAGTTATAGACATCTACTGCAATCTAAGTTTTACAGAGTAACAAAAATTGTGCATTTAGTTTTCTTGATTCTCCCCTATAATGTGAAATTAAAGTGGTCATCTAGAAGATATTGACAGCTGACAATTTTCAAGCTCAGCAGCTTATGTTTATGTACCTTTATCCATATCCCACTAGAATGAAATCTACTTGACAAACCTCTGGAAACAAACAATTAAGTATACTGCCAAGACCTGACTCAATCTTCTTTTACATTTCTTTAGCATTTCTTTATGGCTTTTAAAGCATAAGACTGAGATGAAAATTTATAGTAAGACACTCAGCTCTACTGTGTTTTTAAGAGACACGCCAGAGAATTAAAGTGTCTTGGTGATATTTATGTACAGTTACTGCATATCAATGTGATTACTTTCAATCTACAGTGGAGATGTAGTGGAGTTGAGAATGGCATCAATTCAGAGCCTTAAGATTTAACATTTCTTTGCTTCAACTTCAAAAACAAATAAAAGCAAAGCCCTATTATTAGCATGTTGAACTCTCTATAAATAACAGTTTCTCAGTATAAATATTTAGTGGCATATTCAGTACACCACTACAATCATGATTTCACATAACACAAAAGAAAGTTAAAGACTAACACTGGAATAATGGGCGAGATCAAAGATGTAAATAATTAAAAGTGTTGATTAAGAACAAGAGTAATAAGACATTAAGCAAAACGTTTACTCTGTGCCAAACTCCATTAAAGGACTATATACTGCAGAGTATAGACGTTGTACATACACACAAGGTTACTGTTGTTTCCTGACAAAAAAAACTAATGCCTTTTACATCTAAGAAAGCATGAAAAATTAGTATTGCACTGATTAGTTATTTCAAAAATTTTAAAAGATTGCTTCTCTTTAATTACATTTTAGTCAAAAGAATTTTTCTGTGATACATCTGTTAACAAGTAGAAGGCGGCTGATTTCACTTTCGCGATTTTTTGATTATCAATGTATTTTAAGTAGTAAAATGACAATTGTGAAGGCATATTCCAATGTTGAATAGTTTTTATGAATCCAAGCTGCTCATCTGCAAGAAGTATCACAGACTGCATCCCACACAATGGCCTTTTTTTTTTTAAGAATTGGTTTTTAGCATTTTGTTACCGGTCATTCCACTTACTGTTATTCAGATTGCAACATCTCCTTTATTTCGAGTGCATTCATAGACAAATCTAAATATTGACATACATGTTTTCAGAGAGTTAAGATAACCTAGGTGCTTGAGATGAAAACAAAATTAAATTTATATGTTGTTACATGACTTTTGATGACTATGATTTGCTTTGAGGCAATTTTCCTGTATGATGCATTATTGATTTTACACAGTTGAACTGCTTTTTTTCTGAAACAACTAAAATTATCCTCTCAGCCACACTACTCAATACTGTGTCTTTTCTTCTTTGTTAGCTTCCACTGGAACCTAAACTACAGACACTGAAGAACAATAAAAGCTGCACCAATACACAAAAATAAATAATTACAGAAATGTCAACTATAATATTTGCCGGAACACTTACTACTGGATCAGGCAGGCTGCTACTGAGCTTAAAATGCTTAAAAGCATAGGAAAAATGGTTTCTGAATCTCTGCTAAAGGACAACTACTGAGAGACTGCCAACCTCCGCAAACTCAGTTTCTCTGAAGATTCAAAGCATGTAATTTTCAGCTTAAGATTTTGCAACCAATTTCAACATGATGGATGCTTAAAGAATGAAGACATTTCAGGGAATCAAAGAATTACGTTTAACTCTCATCCTAACACATTGATAGTGTAAGATCTTAAATACTACCATTCTTGTTGTTTCAGAACAGACTGGCGATGACTTGGCATTGTGATCTGAACCTGCTACACATCCTTCTCAAATTAGTGATGTTTAGTATATTTTTACACCACTTCTCTGTGCAAAAATCTCATTATGAGGTTGCTTTTGGACAAGACTCAAAGTTGTACCTTGTTGAAGACAGCGTATTTCTTAGGTTAGCTTTTCATAATTGGATTAAGATAAATACTGACAGATGGTCTATCCAACTTTTCCTTTAAATTCCATGACTACATCAGAAAGAACATTAAAATAGTTATAGCAAAAGGTGGCAGGTAACTAAAAGAAGGTATTTTTAAAGCAAATTTCAATTCTTGAAACATTAAGCATCCCGTGTAATCAAATTACTCAATTGTCATTTGTGGCTTTTTCAATTAAACTGGAACAGATAATTTAAGGCAAAAATACACGTAATCAAATGTAACTTCCATTATAAAACAACCTAAGTAAGAAATAGACTAAAAGATCACAAATATTCAATATGTTACACAGATTATGCTAAAAGCTGTGAAAAGAGGCCAAAATACCACATCCTGCCAAGCAGAAGGAAGGAAAGGAATAATTAAGAAATCAGAAATTAAGCACTGATCCAGGAACATTCACAGTATTATTTAAAAGACAGAAGCATTTCCAGAGCACCTAGTTAACACCCCCACCCCCTCAAAACCAAAAAGCCTTATTGAATTTTCAAAACACAGCACGTATCTCAAGTTCACTGTGTCAGCCGCTTATAATTATTTGTATGGTATAAAATTTTAGATTACAGGATCAGTACAAATTTCTTGAGGAATTTTCAAAGCCTCAAAATGAATTTATGCAAACCACACAACTAAGTCTACCATACTGTAGGTCCTGGTCAACAAGAACTAAAACTTGCTCAACGAGAAATGCTACTTCAAACCCTTTACTTCAGTGTCAAGTATAAGGACACTGAATTTTTATTTGATATGTCTTCTGTTTTTGGGGTTTTTTTAACCTATTTGGCAATGTGTGATATTTACACAAAGCAAAACAAAAGCAGTCACATTTTTTTGTATGCTATATAGCAGTAATGATTATGCAAACCATCACCTTCAGTTACATTCAAAATAAACATTACATGTTCATAATTTATAGTAATTCTCATTTTAAAGTTAAGGGAAACATATAAGCAAGATTGTTCATTTCCTTACAGAGGGGTATTTTTGATGAAGTTTTACAAGGCTGATACATGGAGTTTCAAAGAAAAGACATTATAATAATTTGTTTGTTGAAAATTATTTTTGTTGAAGTACATAGTGCTGCAAAAGAACCTGGACATTATTCCTAATTTAAATTAATAGACCAAATAAACGATACAATGTTTGAACTCGTAGCCCCTGTTTTTCAGAATGCACATTGATATGGTCTTCCCTAACAAAAACATTTGTGCTACCACAAACAGATGGACCTACAGTAAAAGTCTTGCTGAATGCTAATGGGTGCCTTAAGCAGAGGAAGAAATATTAGGATACCATGCAGGTTTACTGAACTCACCTGACAGAGGTGTAAAACCATTTTCTAGGAGCAGAGATGCATGCACAAAAGTAAGAACATGATTGCAAGTAATAGATTTTAATGAAATTAGACACATCTTCAAAATGAACAACAAGATATCGTGATAAAAATAAAATGTAAAATATCAGGGTTCCTCACCTCTCGCTTTGCAAGCAGCACATTAGGAACAATATGAGGCAAGCAGCGTCCCAACATTAACATGACACTTTTCTCACTGTCTGCAATCCGAGATACCTAGAAAACCAAGTTGCTTGTTTGCTTTTTTTAGAAGCACAGGAACAGGAAAATACCGTTTGAAAGGAATAATAAAAATTGCAGCAGGCTGATCACTTACCAGAAAAGTATTTACTTTACTCTCACACATTAAGCTGGAAGTTTTTGATGTGTCAGTAATTTCAAAGGCATGAATCCACTTGTAGAGACTCAAAAGTTCCCAGTAATTACACCTCTAGCACTAGGTTTCGTATTTAGCCTAAAATCTGAAAGCGTATCTTTATTTCTTAAATTTCATGCACATAGACTCATCTCTCCCTCTATGTCTTGTTTCAAAGCAATTATTGCTTGTTTAACTATTGCTGCCATGCAAAATGAAGGATCTTTTCGTTTATGTCAACTGGAAATATACCTCTGATCCCAAACGGCTGTCTGCTGACATCCGACAGAAAGACAGTAGTGCTTGATGGAAAGCTGGTGACAATTTCCTGAAATATCATCAAAAAAGGAGAGGGGGAAGAATGCATAAATCAGAAAGGTGATAAAACAAGTCCCTTAACTCTGGTTTCATCAGCTAGGTAAAATGACACCCAGAAAGCATGTTTAAGTGATTCATACAATGGAAGTTTTAAAACTATTTTTGACTTTTAGGGTGTTCAGATGTAGCAAGAAAAAAACGTGTCCTAATTAAGAAGTTAGTTTTAGTTCCAAAAAATTTAACATCTTTCAAACTGCTGCACAGACAAAAATAGGACTAAAGCATGAAGAAAAGGAAGCTTAGGCAATACAAGAGGAAGCATACAATTATGCAAACGGGGTGGGGCGGGCACAGAAATCACACTAAACAGTATTTTTGCCTAATGCTCTGATTCTGCAAATTGCATAAAAGTATTTTAGTAGTCAGTCAAGTTATGAGCTTCAGGCTTAAATAGAATTTGCTCAACTGCCACTTTGGGATGTAACTTTGGATTCAAACGCTGCCAGAACCTCAAAATCAATCTTAAACTGCTGTCTAAGCTGGTGCATTAGCACAAGCACTGCCTCATGGCCACATCCAGCACCAGCCAATGCAGCCAAGCTACTCAAAGCCTTAAGCATCTATATCAAACCCTGATAAAAGCTTCAAAACAGCCGTGTCTGAAGATGGCAATTTGGCACAATCGTTCTCAGAAAACAATTACTGACCACTACATTAAACAGGCAAGCAGCAGCACCCTCTTTTTCCCAGTAATGACAACTTTCTGTCTTATCTGAGGGCTGTACTTAGATGCTAATCTAACACTGCTTCATCCACTATGTTCAAAGAACAAAGACCAACATTTGTCTTACAAAACATGCACAGAAGCCATCTCACCCATTATCATCTGCTGTTTGAGTCCTCTAATGACACTGAGAAGAGGCAACTCCTATTTCTTATGAGGAAACTGGTAACACTTTTGAACCCTCGAAAGTACACATGAGCACACAAAATCCAACACATAATTATGTGCATGGACATACATTAGTGGATTGAAACATAGTATTTCTTACAGTAAATACACCATGAGTCACCCTTTTCTAACTGAAAAAGCCCATTAAGAATCAAAGCTCCTACTTATAATTACTTAAACTAATCCAAGAGGATATCGATAAATGTACCAGTTGTCCTCTTCTCACTATTTAGAAAATTGTTACAAGAATTTTTATTTATTATTTAAAATCATTTTTTTCTTAACAGTAGGGATTTTCAAAGTATGTTCTAAATTTTAATGAAAGAAGCTTGTTTTTAATTCTATTCAGTTTGGTTTTGTGCAAGGCTCACTTAAAAAAAAGTTATTAAACCACTTAAATGGTAGATAGTTGTAAAGGACCTCTGTTTCACAATATGGTAGTCCTTATGCTATAAAATATTCTTGACTGACAGATTTACAGGCTCTACTCAAGACTGTAGAGGTTTTTTACACTGAGATAACATGAGCAAGCACTGCAAAGCAGCAGCTTAACATTAACACAGAGGTGAGGCCTTGGCCAGTCCTTTGCCCAGGCTGTCCTTCAACTTCGCATTCATTCTACAGAAAAACACGTCCTTTCCCACTTAGAATCCTAATTAAAATCCTACCTAAGGGCAAAATTCCACTCCCACTTTGCAGAGAATAAAAAGTAAGTATGGCAGTATGTCACTGAATTTCCCTGTGGGTTAAATAATAGCAAGCTCTGGGCAGTGTGGATCCTGTTACAATTGCTGGCACTACTTGGAGTCCAAAAAGCTTCTCCTTAATGAAGTCTAACAAAATCCTTGATGGCTATGCTGGACAAAACCAATCGAAGACCAAGGCTTCTTGCACACAAGTCAGTGGCAAGTCTCTTCAGCAGCCAACAGATGCCAGTAGTGAAGACGTCCAGCTATAAGAAATACAATGAATAAAAAGCCCAAGCACTACTATTCTATTCTATATAACTCTAGGACTAAAGAGTCAATTCACTCAAAAAGCCAGGACTGCTATATACAGAAAACACTTTGCATTTGATGCAAATTACCACACACCTTAAATTAGTTGAATCAATACATGTGGTGCAGTCTATTTAAATCATAGCTAGTGCTTTGCACTGCAGTTTGTTAACTGATGCATTTTTCCAACGATGGTCATGTCCTCATTTGCCAGCATGCACACACAGCTGCTCTGAGTGCAGTCACACAAAGCAGGCTCACTTCCTCTTCTCTCTTCCCATCTGGGCAAGATTTATGCCAAGAAAACACTCTACAGATACAGTAGTAATGATCTTGCCTTTTAGGATAGAGTCTTAGTTTTTAACCCTTCTTAGTACATTCTGAATAAATTATAGTAATTGTCTTCTACAAATAACCCTGGATTGCAATCAATAAATATCCAGCATTTCCATTGTGCTGCTTTTCTCCTGCAGATCTCAAAACACTTCACAAATAATCTATGTTCTTAGTGAAAAAAATTACTGCATTATTACTAACCTAGGGCATAAACCAGGAAGAAAATTTAGTACTAGACACTGGTCTTTAAAACCCTGTATCAAATATGCTTTCCTTTGACCCTCTGCTGACACATTAAGCCCAAAGCAGAGTACAAAAATAGCTACATATTACACATGCATTACTTATTTCTGCAGTGAACTGCATTTGAGGAGGCTTGTGAATTTAACTCAATTCACAGCTTCACTGAACTACTTTTCAAATAAATCTATGTGCAGTTGCAGTTAAAACAGCTGTGAGCAGCAGAACAAATGGTGTTCTTCTAGACTGTGCTGTCATAAATTACACTGCAAATACACAGTTCATTCCTCACTCAGTGATTTAATCCTATTTTGATATACACCCTCACTATTCCCAAATTGTCAATCTAATATTCTTGCACTTAATGCCACCCAGCACTTCACCATTAATGTGAGCAGAAAGAAACTTGCAACAAGCCAAATGAAGGTAGGTAGACAAGTATATAGCAATCCATGCACAACAGCTCTAAGTTTTGATTACCGCATAGTCTAGGTTTTCAGCTAGGATTTGAAAGAAACTTAAAAAGAAAAAAATCTGGAAATCTTAAACTGAACCACTGACCATTTTCCAGAAAAATCTAGGCTGTTCTATTTTCCTGTCAAACACTAGTATAATCAACTGAGAGAGAAGAAATTTTTTATGAGACTCCAAAGTATTATATTCAGAAATCTCTCCTCCTGTCCAGTTATAAAAGCTAAGATATCACTGAAAAAGTAGCCCTGACCCTAGAAGTTAGTTCAAGAAGTACAGAAAATCCAGAAAAAGCAGGATTGTTAAGGTTTGCAAGGAAAGGTAATGACTAGTAGAGTAAGCAACTCCTTTTTTTGCGGTGTTCCTTCCCCCCCCCCCCCCACTATAAGCTTGCATTTATATTTCCATCTGCACAGAATGTCACACAGATTTCTACTTGGTATTTTCAGATGGAAAGATAATTCTAGAAACAAATTACAGTACCAACACCAGCAAAAGCTTGCTAAGGGAACTGACAAAAGATAAAGCAGGTAGGCTGCCTCCTTCCCTGGGAACAGTAACAGTAAGATCATAAGGTGAGCTACTTGCATATCTTTGTCCAAAATGGTAACAATTCCAAGTTGTACGTACCCTCATTATGTTTGTGGTCCATGTTACTCCTGATGACCACAGTGGTTTATCTATCACTTAATGGACAAGTCACTTCTCCTCTTCACTATCAAAACACTTGTATAGGATGAAAGGGCTTTCTCAAGAACACTTACAAGCACAAACTCAGGCTCCAAGTAAAAATACAACATAAATACCCTATTTTAGTTAAAAGAATCATAGCTACCAAGTGAAGACTTGCTCCAAAAAACCTCAAAAAAAGCAGTATGCCATTAGACACCTTTCTGATTACAAAATTAGTAAATGAAAAACAGTACTGCTCTCTAGCAGAGTTACACATATCTACATAGAAATAGTACAAAATTTTCCCAACAACTCTTGAAGCAAAGGGAATTATGAAATTAAAACTTAAAAGAGAACAGAACTCTCTTGTCTTCCCATTCACTATTCTGATTTTACTTATTTTTTGTCACAACAAACAGGGCTGGTTTTAAAAAAGCAGAAAGTGAAAAGAATTTCTGAAACTTAACACTAAAACTTCAGTTTTATCATATGTACTCCTTCCTAAAGAGATTAGGAACAATATAAAAATATCAGCACTGTACCCTAGAGATATATTAAGTCTTATTTGCCTTCAAAACACAAATGATCTACTCATCTGGCAGAATTTCACTATTAGAAAAATATCTACTCATTTTACAAGAATTTTTAATAATAGCATGCAGTTTACAACTTATCACTAACCTATTAGGTTTATCAAAGTGGACTGCAGCTTTAGATGATGGAGCACATGAAGACAGTTTCTCTGTCTCCTTAGAGGGCACAGAAATTAGCATATCATCTTTAGAAGTCCTTGAATCCACTTCAGTTGATAAAGCAAGGCTTGTTTCCTCGATGTTTCCATGTTTATTGTCATTCTCAGAGCTCTTGATATCCAAGTACCGTCCATTGTCCTCTGAGACTGTGAGAGGCACTTGTTTTAAAGAAGGATGGGGAGCTACACCATAAACCGATGACACAGCAAAGTTTTCATTCTTGAGAATATCTATTTCACTGAAAAAGCAAAATATGAAATACTTTCGTAGTTTTCTTTCAAATGCCGTTCAAATCACCCCACTGCAGCATAGAAATAAAGACAACATACTGAAGAGCTCAACATATTCAAGAGGTCCCTCTTCAATTCATGTATGTTTAAGAAACCCTCTAACAGAAGTAACTTTCATCACACAAGCTGTTCAAATAAGCACTTGTTTCATTGAGCACTTTAGTAAATAATTAGTAGCAGGAAAAATGCTGCACTCTGAGTGAGTGAATCAATGAAACAAGTGAGTAACAACAGTTTTATCTCCTTCTGCCAAAATCTGAGCCCTGAGACATAAATTGTCACAAGACAGAACTCTATCTAGGATGCAAACCATAAAATACTACAGTGGTGAATCAATATATACTATCCTATCTGGCTTTGAAATGATACATATGCAAGTCAATAAAGCCACTTAAAATTTATGCACTTTCCCACACGCTACATTAGTACGCCTCTTAAGAGGAATGATATCTTATAGCTTACAGAATGGTACGTTTTGACCAAACTTTAAAGTATTTTTTTGCTGTTTTTAAAGATATCATCATGTCTACTAGTCTTGCTCTTCAGAAAGAAAAATTGTGTTGACATCAGATGTTAAAACAAGCATCTTTCTGACAGTGTTTGCAAGCTGTACACACTAAGGAGTGACGTAAAGCTAACTGAAGAAAAAAAAACTGTGTCAAACAGAACAGAAGTGATTGTTTTCAAAGAAATAAAGAAGTTCTATTGAAAGAACAAACTTGGTTACCAAATTAAATAACAATAGGTAATAATAGGGAAATAGTCAGTTTGAAGTCTCTTCCTTTTTCTAAATCTAATACTACGTATTGAAAAGGAAAGATTGTCCTGCACTGAAGAATTCCCAGACATTTCCTATATCTAAGTTAATGGTTTCATATATGTGTTAGAAAAACATTGAAGAGTTATCCAACATCTGTCAAGAGTCAAGCAGGATAAGTACACATACCTTTCAAGTCTTTGGATTTGCTCCATCAAAGACCATTTCTCACTGTTTAACACACTAATTTGATCTTCTAATTTTTGCACTATTAAACATTGCTAAACACAAGACAGAAACAAAAGAGTTTAGTACAATAAAGTTAAGTAGTGTATCAAACAGCTGTAACATTTCTTCTGTGCAGTCTTACTTCTATCGACTGTTGTGTTGTTTCAAACACAGGGACGGTCCCGAGTATAGGAGTATCAGCCTCTAACTCATCATCCTCTACACCAACTGATGCATCCACCAGATCTCTTGCAGTAACATGATGGTTTCCAAAGTCACGGTAGAGTTGTAACAGGTCAGGAGGTTTTGGAATGTTCAATCCTACATCATCCCAAAGTTCAAAATCCTTCAAAAGAATAAAAGAAACTAAACCATACAATATACTTTCTTTTATTTTCATTTCTCTTCCTCATTTGACCACAAGGGATGCAACAGCAAAATAATCACATAGAGACCACATTGTAGTATATCAGATAGAAGCTAACTCAGCAAGAAACAACACTAGAAGAAGGATCCACTTCGTAAACTGAAGCAGTTTCACCATAAAGGCAGCTCTAGGTAACATACTAGAGAGAGTACCTTCCAAACCACATAGGTTACTTTTTTTTTTGCTAAGACATGAACACTTTTTAGAACAAGATATAACATTGCTCAAATTCTAGCAGAAGCCAATGCAGTTGATACAAGGCAGAAATATTGCTTTTCTGTTCCTATTTCATTTACAAGCACAGGAGTAATTTCCCTGAGGCAGACAATTACAGTATCACAGAATCATTTAGGTTGGAAAAGACCTCTGAGATCATTGAATCCAACCTTTGATCATCACCATGTAAACAAGACCAGAGCACTAAGTGCCATGTCCAGTCATTTCTTGAACACCTCCACGACAGTGACTCCACCACCTCTCTGGGCAGTCCATTCTGACATTTAATATTTCCATGAAGAAATTCCTCCTGATGGTCAATATAGCTCAAACAGCTCTGTAAAAAACTGATAGTGAGGTGGAAATGATAAAAGGGCCTCCTGTCTCAAACCATCACTCTATGGTCTTCCTTTCCTCATTTACATCTTACCATCCTATTAGTACAAGAATATTCCATGTCTGTATATACAAGTAAGTTTGTGCACTGTTATACAGGAGTTGTGACAGTCTCTTTAATGATATTAAATTTAAGTATTGGTTAAAACTGTTTTCCTATTGTTCCCAGTCTTCACTATATTTTTTCCATAGTCTAGCCACATACATTTATTTGAAGAAAGATTATTTTCTTGAAGAATTATGCGACTAATGTAAAAAAAAAGGTGCCTACTATATATTAATTGCATTATGTTTATATTTACTTTTTAGAATTAAGAATTTTGAGGTTTTTTGCTAGTTGCCTCACAACACAAAAAATTCTCAGCTGAGAGCACAAATAGGATAAACTACTCATCTTTTCTCTTTTGTGGGCGGTATTCTCCAAGTATTTGGATATTAAGCACAAATATTCAGTCGAGGTAGATGATTCAGAAATTCTACTTAACAACATATTTGCTTTACGGATTAGGATATGAAATGTAGGAAAAGTATCAGAGGACCAGTTGCAGATAAAACTGGATGAAATTCTGTATTTAATTCTTCTGGTAATATTCCAGTTTTGTGATGAATACATATTGAGTGTTGATGTTACTGGGTGTTTTGTCTACCCAGAAACAATCAGAATGTAATTACAACCTTCCAAACATTCATCCCAAGATACTCTTCCCATCAAATGTAAGCCAACAGAGATATAAAAAAGATAATGTTAAGAGAAATGCATCAAAGCATAGCTGTGTTGGGGAAGATCAAGGATAACACCTTATTACCAAGATCTTCTTCAATGCTGTACTCAATGCCACAAGTGATTAAGTACACTCACACACACATGCCCAGAAGACAACCAATGAGTAAACTGTATATCCTGCACAAGTCAACTGAGTAGGATCTAAGGAAAAGATTATGTTTGAGATCCAGATCCTTGAGTTTAACTGAATGTGTGTCACACCAGAATACAAGGAAATATCTAACTCACAGTATTTCACTTCTTGTTTTGCTTCCTTTAAAAGATGCAAGCATTCTGTTTCCTTCCTACAAATTTTGGGAAACTACTGCTCAAACTGCTGTGTTTTCAAACCATGGTTTATATACGAAAATGCTAACAAATATATTTTAGATTACTCATATATATGAAGTAAACTGCATGCACAGGAAAAATCACTTAAGTTCACTTGAGTTTATGACAAGATCAGAATATAAAAAGTGTGTGTGTAAAAAACCCCAAACAAACCCACAAGCAAACTTTACCTGATCATGATTTTCATCTGAAAATGTTATTGATGTAAGCTTGTAACTATTCTTCAATAAATATTCATTAACTAGGAAGTTTAGAGCTCTTTTCTCAAGAGGTCTGATTGGCTCCTGGAAAAAAAAAGAAAATATACTAGACTTTGGTTAATCTCCCTTCCAACTATGGAAGTAGATTCATACTAAAATCCATGCAAAGTTCATTTATCACCAGCCACCTACCTGAATTTCAGGACTTGATTTATAATTTTTTCGTTCCTGCAAAGGAACTTCATTTTCTGGGGAGGAAAAAAGAAGTAACTAAATTTTACTCTCTCACAGAGGATGAGCTCAGCTACTTCTACATTGTTTAAAGTAGAGACTTAAGAAAAGGTTTATGTACACCACCTGCAGCCTGAGTCAGGTTGGCTCGAAGGGCCTGTATGGTCTCCTTGGCTTTCCGTAGTTCAAACTCCAGGACTGGACAGGGATTTGGATTAAACACACACAGGCATCCAACCAAGGCAAGGGAAACAAAAATAAAATATAAAAAGCAAGGATGGGTGTGAAATAAAAGATACTGTTTGTATTAAACATAAAGCATGCAATCTTTATGGAACTTATGAACACATGCAGCAGAGTTGGTCTGAAAGCAAACTGGTGAACATTTTCCATAGTTTTACTGGCCTTAGGTTAGCTAAGTGAAAATTTCAAGCTGTCTGACAAGGACTTGCTGTAAGGTTTTGGGAAAACATTTGGGAGCTGATGCTGTCAAATGCTTTGTTTTTTGGGGGTCAAGAGGAGTATGTGGGCAATAAGAACACAGATCTAAAAGAAGCAAATATGCCATGGCAGCAGAGGAAGCTGTCTCCATGTAGCAAAGCTTAAACCTTGAAGTCAATGTACAGTCCCATTGGAACCACAGACTTTTTTTGGAAAATAAAATCATACAGCAAAATTTTAGCAGTTTAAATGAGAGATCTTGAAACGTACTTTATCTTACTAAAATGAATAACGTAATTTTAAATTTCTATTTAAAAATAGTGGAGCTTTAGAAATGTCCTACAGTCAATTAGGATTTTGAATTCAGTTCACTGAACTCAAACGAAGAGCACAAAACCAAAAACACCTCAAAAATGCAGCTCTTCTGCAATATTTATAAAAAAGTTTGAAAGAAAAAAAGTCTTTGCACCATTTTCTTGGAAGTTTACATCAATTTTCAAAGACCTAGAGTCAGCTTTAAATTCAAAAATACTTAATCCTAGCTATTCACTCTCTCTTACTTCACATTTCCATTCTCTAGTCACTGTTATTTGTTTCTCATGTTTCAGTGTTTCCCCCAGAAAGGGCCAGTGGTGATTTGCGTGCACTGGGATTTCATGTGTTTTGATGCTGTGGTCATATGTATATGGTGGCATCAAATTTTAACCTCCTGGATCTTTGCAAAACATATAGCAAATGTTCTTTAATATCCACTTACAGGTAGAACATCTGAGGAAACCTATTTAAGAGATTACCAGATAAACACATAGATTTCACTAGTTCTCAAATTAATCTAATCACACTGAAATATACAGTTACCAGAAGGAAAGTCTCTGAACTAGGAGAGATGAGCACAGAATACCTACCACGCTGAAGTGTTAGATGACCTATTTAGAATGGTTTCATACTTTATTCCATACAAAGCAAAAAATGTTATAGCCACTTGTAACAGCAAGGTTTCAAAGAGATCTTTAATCGCTGCCTGGAAATAATTTAACACAGCATTTTGAAATATTTACACAGAACACAATGCACAGCAAAAATACTGCATTGGCCCTTGCAGGTGAAAAATTTTACTAAAGGCTGCTAATAAAATCTGTTCCTCTTTTGAGCATCTGTTAATAAGACTCTTGCTAATTAGCACTCATGGAAAAAAGATTCACTCAGTTTGCAGTTCTGCATAAAAACTGAAGGAGTTACTACAGTACACCACATTTGCTACATGAAAGTAATTGTTTGATGCACAGAATTTTACTGCAGCAATACAAAAGCGCAACTGAGGATACAATGAATAAAATATGTAAAATCTCTCTAGTATTCAGCAATGCTGATCTGCAAATACTTCTGTGCAACAAAGTTAGAAAACACTCTCACGGTAAAGTAGGTACCTAATTTTAGCACTTCCTTGCATTTGAGTTAAGATGCTAATTTGTAACTTTTTGAAAATTTTAGCGAACTCAAATTAAATAATTTTTCTTATGGAAATAACTAGGTGTTAACATTTTACTCTTGTAAAATATTTTCAAAGACCAGAACAGTTGCAGATCAGGAGTGCCCTGCACTAGAATGATATAAATAATAAAAAAAAGTTAGAAAAACAATGCAAACTATAAAAACTCAGGAATCCAATTAAGGAAAATAGGAATAAGACATGTCTAAAGGCGTAGAAAGCCAAATAATTCATGTCAGACAAACCCATGTCAGACGGCAAGAATTGAATTTTAGTGAACTGCTGAAAATTCTTATAAAAGTCATTAGGACTTTACCCATTCGACCTTAAAAGTAGATTACTCTGCTGCATGTTTCTGTTACATAGTAGAAGATTCTAGACATAGTATATTTGATAAGCTGCCACTTGGTAGCATGTCACAACAGCCACATAATTCTACCACAACACAGCATTGTTACAGTTGTACCTCATCTAATCTTACCAATGGCACCGTGATAACTGCCATCATACAAACCTTGATGCTTTCAAGTCAGTCACAAATGTAGCTTTTATTTGAAGAAGTTTGTAGGTGTTTATGCAATCATACAGGTAAATAGCTGTAACATTAACTTCAGTCAAATGTTAAACTGTGATTAAAAGCTCAGTTATACTGAAATGTGATCCTCTGCCAAAACATGTAATGATTAATTCAACATGTCTGCCAATGAAATCAACACTAGTAATCCCCATTTGTTGATTCTATAACATTCTCTTAAATACAAAGGCAAACTTTTAACCCCTTTATTTGTAAATGGTTCATAACCATTATGAACTATTGACTTTAAATATAAATGACCTGATGCCTCTCCTCCTCTCCTGTTACAAAGCTGAAGCTACACCTTCAGAAGCACTGACAAAGCCAAGCTAAAGTTTAACTTCATGCTTGACCGGGCTGGTAACATGTAGAACTCCCAGTACTTGGTGAAGGAGCTGACACTCCTTAAGAATTATGGACTAAAGTTTTGCTGCAGACAGCCAAAGAAAGGAAAGAATCAGATACTACTCTACACCAGAAAAACAAAGAACAGAAATTTAGAGCCTTGAGGTTGGGTAATCTTCCTACAAGGAAAGGACATTTCTGAACAATTTAGTTTGCTTTAGAGGAAGAAACCATCCAAATTTCAGTGGCTCTTCTGCTTTTTCTTAATTAAAAATTTCTAATCACTACAGCTACCATCCCGAAAAAAATTACAAACCCTGATTTAAAATGGGTGAATCTTTCAAGCAAGCAATGATGCATTGGACCAAGGTTTTCAGATCAGCCATTTTTAAATGTTTCGGTTTCCAGGCAGGTAATCTAATACACCTTAAAAGAGAACTGCGAATCATGAATGAGTAGCTTGTCTGCTGAGCTTTGAAATTTCAAAATTAAACTTTCTCAAGGTCTTATTCTATTGACACACATTTGTTAATGACTTCATAAGTTACTGGATCGTAGATTGAGAAGTTATCTATGAAGAACCACCTGCAATTTGGGATTGAACTAGTTGAGATCTACATGAACAGCATTCCTGTTGAGCCAAGGCCAAAACAGTTGTGGAAATAAACAGTACTTCTAAAATCATCCAGCACTTGTGTTGTATAAGCAATAGTATTTCCAATTATATTAGAATTTTATATTGTATGTTTAGAATACCTTGTCAGAATTTTGCATACTTCACTATGAAGTACTCAGTATTTCAGATAATGGTAGAAAGGTATTTTTATGTTATGAAGCGACTATATGGCATTTGGACATGTTCTTTTAAAAGCAGTTCTCCTCTAAGATATCAAGGGCCCCTGTGCTTACCCAGCTTTCCTCACTTTAATACCATTACAAGTTGTTCCATAACTGCCATTTTGAGTCCTTCCTCCCTGCCAAGTAAATGTAGAACTCTACATGTCCTAAATCATGCCCTCTAAAACATGTATGACATCCCATTACATTTGATGAATCTGTACATACATTTTGAATCAATCAGAAGAAATTTAAATTCTCTGACAACAGCTAGCTATGAAGCCACTGTCCCAAAGACATTTCAGGACCTGAGATTTCTCAACTCCCACTTTCCTGATGGAAGTATTAAGAAAAAAAGCAGCCTTGAAATGTGAAACACTTCACAAACAAATACAAACACAAATAGCCTTGAATCAGAAAGCTGTACTTCAGCACAAGAGATGACTACCACACTACAAAAATTAAGACCAGCAGGAGGGCTCAAGGAGAAAGTTGTAATTCTAAGAGTGGGAAGCCAACACTTGACTCAGGAACCTCATTAATGCTTTGAAGTTAATGAGACAGGAGCACCTACAGAGAAGACCTGAACTACAGCAGACTTGTCTTCAAGCTCAACCCCTGGAGACCTTCAACCTGGAAGGAAATTTAAGAGGCTTACAACTCCTTCACAGGGCTTAAGATAGGCAGTGGGAAGACAAAAACCAGATCTGCTTTCAGGATGAATGAAGTGCACACACAATGTTAGCAAGTGATTGTCGTACTACAGATGCCTACTGTGTTCCATGTTTTAATTCTTGTTCGTTTTTTTAAAAGATTTTCCTTTGATTTTGGTATGCACAATTTAATAGTGTATACTAAAAAACACAAAAAAGGGCTCTGTAAAAAGCAGAAACTGTGACTCTAAGTCTAGATAAATGAAATTCTCAAAAATAAGTGTTTTTTTCAACAGGTCTCTTCCTTGCAAATCTTATTCTGCTCATCAGGGACACATAGCCTAGCTAGAAGTCAATGCAAATAAAGGGAAATCTGAGAACACATATGACTGAAACGGAGTTTGATTACAAGAATCATCTTTGAAAACACAGCTTGTGTTTTTAAAATTATTAGATTCTCAGAACAGTTGATACCAACGGCAGGTTAGCAATAATAAATATTTTGAATTATGCAAAGTAGAGGTTTTAGACCATGGCAAATTTAAGATGTGGCAGAAGATTCAGTTCCTTAGACTGAATGTCAGGCAACTAATTTAAATCAAATCCTGTGGGTATTCAAGTTAGGCGTACCCTTATTACACAGGAAGGAAACAGGTTTCCCATTCCCTAGCTGCTTCATGGAAAAAATTATGAGTATTTGGAGGAGGTTTGCTACCCCTAACAAATCCTTCAGTACTGAGGTTATCCTAGCAGCAATTATTCCAAGCACTGAATATATGACTTTGGATTCAAAACTTAGCAGTCTTAGAGAACAAGTTGCTTCCATCTAGTAAATTGCAAGCTGGAAGGATGCATTTTTGGTTTTTTTCATCTCTTAGTGGATTACAAATGTATTACCCAAATTGTTACATAACTCTCACTTTCATTAAGATCAGGTAGATAAAGAAGAAAATCTCTATCTTCTAAATTGCAGTTAGTTTTGTCAGACTTATCCACATCCTGACTGGCTCCTGTGACTTGCATCTTTTCAGTCAAGCTGATGCCAATATTAAGAAGGACTCACTTATCTTCCTTCTATCAGATTTCCCAAGTGGAAAGCTCAAAGCAGCTCTTCAAAACATGTGTGCTTCTAGGCCAAAACTTGATTCTAATGCCAAATGGAATGAAGTGGGCTAATAGTTTTAAATACTAAAATCAATTTCAAACAAAATTTGATACAATTATTTCCAGGAATTTCTGGACTGTTAAAACAAACAAAAAAATATGGCAGCTAGGCCTACCACTACTCAAAATGGGCAAATGGAATATGGTGGCTTTGGATGATGATACACATACATTTTTTAATTTGGGGCTTTATAACATTGCCAAGATGGGAAAGTGTTTGTAAAGTGGGTATGCTATAACTTCAGTTTTAAAGTCCTTCTGACTTGAAACCAGTTTACCAGTTTCATTTAGTGACTGATGTACATTTATTTCCTATCTTTTATTTGGTATGATAGGGAACTGATATGGAAATCACACGTTCTGTTCAAACAGTAAAAAACAAAGACAGCAGCATGAGAAAGGCATTTACAAAGAGAAACTATTAAAACCACATCTTCAGAACTACCAAAAGAAAAATACGACTATTAGATCATGGCCTCAAGCTTTGACAATAGATTACAATTTTAATCTCCTAAGCATCAAAGCTCTTAACTGAAAAGAAAGAATTTTAGAAGAAATAAGCAAGATGGACTTCCAGTTAGGTTTCAAAGTGCATTTGCAGCTAAGAACAACTTCAAAAGCAGAAGTTATAAGCCAGAATTTATTTAAAGAAGGAATTGGATTTGCAAAGGTTTTGAAACCTCTGTTGATAGTATTTTTTAATGTACAAAATAAATACTTATCAGTTTTTGAAACTGCTTGGGAAGATGGCTTTAAACAGGATTGAGGCAAAATATGTTAAGCAATTATGCCTGAACCAGAATTTTAAGTAGAAACATAATATTTTTGAAAACTTCCAGTCTTTAAAAACATCCAAAAATAATATTCAGTCTTAATTCGTTCAAGTTCTTGTGTTAAAGAACTCCTTGAAAAACACCTCTAAAGGAACACAGAACTGTAAATATCCTGACATACGATTTCCTCATTAATTATATATGACAGCAGTCAATCACTATATAGTAATTATCAAAAATATGGATCAATTTTAATATTTACTTAAACTTAATACTTAATTTTAGGCTATATTAATTTAATACTGAAAGTAATCAATACTTTGTTATTAATGTTTTCTCAGAAGATTACAGGTTCTACTGGATGTCAATTCTGACTGGTCTATATTTTCTATAAGCGTCTGTAACCTCGTTCCAAGGACAGCTCCAAGCAAAATCAAACTAGCTCTCTCAGTAACACTATTGCCAAGAAATACTGATGAGAATCAGGAAAAATCGATTAAAACAACGAAAATAAATAAAATATTGGGATTTTGCTTGTGTCTTCCTTAAATTCCAGGACACAATTCACAAATGCTTGGGCTTCTTAAACACAATTTGTTTAGAAGATTAGTTTTCTATTTACAACTATTGCCTCCTTGAAAAGGACTATATACTGAAAAAGAGTAGCCAGATAGTAATAAGAATCCAGAAGTTTCCATACAAATTGAAGAACAGTAAGTTCCTATAGTTCTAGACCAGAACATCAAAATACCTGGACTTGCTTTGTGTTTTTTAACTCAGCAACACTGGCCGGGTAAGAAAAATGAGATTTTTCCACCATTTCAGACTGACCCAGAGATGAAATTTCAGAATGAAGATGCTCTACAGAACTATGTTTCATCAGTCTTTCCATTGCTTGGTGGTTCAGAGTAGAGACAGTAGGATGGAAGAGAGACATGGCAGCTTGCATCACTTCAGGTTACATAAAGCTTAACCATGTGAGCAGAAATCACAGCATGGACAACTTCCATAAGCTCAGGATATTGAACAGCAGTAACTGACAAGAAGTAAACAGAGTTCTGTAGCCATTCCTGGAGCGCTTTTATGGGTTTCTCTGTGGAAGCTGTGAATAACTTATACGTGAACTTGGAAAAAATATGGACAGAGAAAAATGGCTCACATGCAAAAGTGGTTACGAAAACAGTATCAAATATAAGGCAAGGTTCTGCCTTTGGGGATGTAATAGATTCTGAAATTAAAAGTGCCAAAGGCTCAGAAGAAAAGGAAAAAAAAGACACTTCTTACCAACCTAACCAATTGTCTTGGGTTGACTGTATGATGCCTGTATCCCCAAATCATCTGTTCTGTTGGTGCTGAATATTAAATTCTGCAACTTTAAGACTGGTTCTAGGAGTGAAGTGGGGGAAGAAGAAGTGCAGAGTTTGTTATCAGAGACTGCACGGGCTCCCCTGCATTCCTGCACACTGACTGTGCTGCCTGTGGTGGACAGCGAGGGAGAGCTCTCCTTTGCTCTTGGTTAGTTTTCTGGCTAGCTGAGGCAGAGAAGACCCCTGGATTGTTTTGGTTTTTTTCCTTTTTCTGTTTTCCTGGAACTGTTTGAACCTGCTCTGGACTGAAAACCCAGCAGAGCACCAGGAGCTCACACCTGTGTCTCACCAGGCCTGGCCTGGGCCGCAGCACTGCCCAGCACAGGAGGGACTGAGAGCAGACTGAGTGAGCCGGGCAGCCATGGAAAGAACTCTTCTAAATCTGCCATCTCCTCGGAACGGCGACAGGTTTTGCTGTTTGATATTGTTCATTGTTGCGCTGGAAGGTGTGTTGCCTGTTGAATAAAGAGTTTTCTTTTTTTTTTCCCCCACTTCTCTCCAATTTTGTTTCCTTTTTTCCAGAGTTTCCTCCCAAATTTGTCCTAAACCAGGATACCAACCTTACACAATCAAAGAATCAAATAGAGAGAAAAGCACTACAATTAAGATTTGTAGCAAAGAAGACTTATGGAATTGAGTAAAACCCAAATTTGCTCTGGGTTTGGAAGTGCTTATTTGGTCTCGATGAAAGCTATATTTAAGAGATGACTTGCAACAGATCTTTACCTCAGAAAGCTCTCTCCCATGCAGCAGCCACAGACCACTATGTAGAATAATTTAGTGTACGTTTCAGCTTAACACGAGTAGTCAATAGTAAGCAATATCAGGATGCAGTTATATTGTCAAAGGCTGGGCACAATTTTCAAGTATACTGCATGTTTCTACACTGGCGGCATCTGGTATCACACAGAAGTACACCTGCCTGAATATTTAGAGTAATTATAGTAGAGGTGTCTAATGCATGATGCTATCAAGCAACTAGTTAAATCACCTCAGTGAAATCTTGTAATCTTCAGAAATGTTCATTAAAATATACTTAAGCTAGAAATAACATGTTAAACAGTAAAATTAACATTGTGTGATTTCTAAAACATATAGAACACTTACCTGCTACTCTTTCATCCGTTTCTCTATTGCCATCATCAGAGTATCTTGCAAAATCTAAAGAATCAAGAGTACTGATGCTTCCAGCACGATCTTAAGGGGTAGGAAAAAAAAAGAAGATATCAGAAAGAATCCTGAATAGCTGCCTTTTATCGAGAAAGTCACAGAAAAAGTCAAAACAGCATCTCATTTCAGAAACTAAAAATTGGAGGCTACATGTTCTGCAAGACTCAAGTTTTACTGCATTTTCTGAAGGTCTGTAAATAAAGACTACATCAGTAAACTTGAACCAAAAATGCAGCACTACAGCAAGTTCACTGGACAGACTGTAAGAGATTTTTGCTGCCCCCAAAAGGTGGCATTTCTAGTCTGTCCACAGCAGATAAGGAGCAGTGCATAGTAGCACTTCCCTTTTTCCACAAGGACCAGAGATTTTGGCTTAGACACAAAGGTGAGAATGTAAAAGGAACCAAACGGTTGTGTGATATGTTTCAAGCAGCTCCCATTTAACAGAAACTTGTATCTGCCTCAAATCCTCTACTTCCTTTTCCCAGTCTTAGTATTTTAAGGCATGTCAACGTGACCAAATACTTTTTTACATATCTCCTGATCTAGTTTTGACTTCAGTACATATCCATTTAATGAACGTTTTTTAAGGAAAGCTGTATCCAACAAAAGCATAGTTCATGCTATTGCAGGTACAATATTCACACTCTACAATTAAATCCTTAATTTAAAAAAGAAAAAAATCAAGAAATTCAGTAACCAGCATAAGGTTTGGATCTAATCTTTACATTTTTCATTTCATGGGAACGGCAAAGAAAAAAAACATCAACCAAAATGCAATTCTGGTAAGTCTGAAGCACATATTCACCTTTTTATTATAGAAATGCACAAATTACTTGGTAACAGAACTAAAAATAAATTGAACAGGTTCATAGCACAATTGAACATGCAGAAATTATATTAAGTACCTTAGTATCTTTGCTCTCCTTTTAAAATAAATTTCTATGTAGCACTTCAGAATTAATTTTAATTACATTAGAACTGTTGTCACATTAACAAAGAACAAACTCCACAGAGCTGCCAAAAAAACTCTTATCTGTCAGTGGAAATAGAAGCAATTTCATCACTTGTCAGTCAAGCTCTGTCATGACTGACATCTTTAAGCATTTAACCTTTCCTCCCATTTTGCATTATGTAAAAAAAAGAAAAACAAAACCAAAAAGAAAATTCTATTAATGACTTTCTTTGTATATTTACGTCTAAGTTGTACTGTAAGGTCATGTGACATTCTCTCTACATATTGAGAGAATACTGCAATTGCAGACCAGCATTGCACTCAAATAAGAACACCTGAATTAAGACTGATAAAAGCATTTCCACTTCAAAGGTACAGAGACACTAAAGTTACCAAGTCCAGCTGAGTTCCACAGCATCAAGACTTCTTCATAAGCCTGAAAACCTTAACTTGTCTGCCCCATGGACATAAAGTATATGACAGTATACAGTTTATATCTACCAAAGGGTTTTTTCCTGTTACAATACTTTCTTATCCAAACAATGGAACAGGCTGTTGCTCCTCAGTGAGTCTCTACTCAAGCCGCTGGTTTTAAACCTCATTGCTCATATGCAGGTTCCAGTCTTAAACTCTGCAATTTTTTCAGACGGTAGTCAGATTTAGTAATTCTCTGTAGGCTGTTCTATATAGCTTAGCAACACAGTACAAACGCTTCTTTTACAGTATCTTTGGAAAACAGACTATTGTGAAAATAAACCAGTGGGAAGCACATTGGAGGAGATTAAGTTCAAAGTAAACATGAATTCATGCACAGTATGACTTTTCAAAACATCCAGCACCTTGATGAGTAAATATTGCTCCAACTTATTTCATTGGGAGCTACACGGCCATTTTTTGAAATAAAATTCAAGACAACATTCAAATGGAGATCTCAACGAAAAGCTAATGTTGAAGAGAAGTGACCAAATCTCACATACAGCAGTGCTAGTGTAACTGCAAAAACAAAACTCTTCCTTCCTGCAGTCCTGCCATGTTCACAGATCAATTTTCTAATTGGTCTGTGAACAGAAGCAAAGTAACATCAGAGGAAAAATGCTTAAATTTTCACCTTAAGTCAACCTCACCATAAGCAACACAACCTTTTCTTCACATGACTAGTGGCGCATTTCAGAGGCCAAGATTCTCCCCTGAAAACTGATAAAACAAATCCAGGCATAAAACACAAACTTATTTGCCAAAGCCAAAAACTTCTTGAAAAAAACCCAAACCACCAGAACTCAGATGCCTATAAAAAAAAATCGGGGGATAATCACAATCTTTGTAGGACTTAGACAACTGAAGCTGTTTAAGATGATACCAGTGGCTGTGAATCCAACAACTCACAGTATCCATCAGTTCTACAACTTTAATGGTCCTAACAGGAACAAGCAACACCAAGGGGTTTATGATTTCAACACCCAGAAACTGCCTTAAGCACCACCCCTGCATGCACAGCAGCAATTTACAAGCTGAAACTTGTACATTCAGCATTCAACATTTATCATTACAGCATTCATAATAAAAGCAAACCTCTCACTTCCTTTTCACACAGGCCAACACAGTGAAGATGCACAAACAGCTAGATTCAGATTAATGAAACCAATGAAGACCTGCTAAGGAACACCAGCCTCATTGCCTGTTTCCTGCCACCATTATTTCACTCTGCCAGTAATGCTGATCTTCCTTCCCATTACAAAAGTCCATGCCCATCAGCACACCCCCTAACCCAAGATTATCAGTAGGTCAGGGCACACAGGCACTGCTGGGCAGGGCACTGCTGAACAGTGCCCACAGTGAAGAGCAGCAGCCTGTGCCATGGCCTCACCTGCCTAAAATGTCACCGTGGGGAACTGTGTCTGTGACCTTGCTACTGCCACTGTCTCTGTAGGCAGTCATCAGCAGAGGTTTAACTCCTAACACTAAGCCACTGTCTAGAAAATCATGGAATAATATCTTATAATCTCGTATTTTCCACTCCCATAAAGGATGTACCTGCTCTGCAAAGGATCAAGAAGATGTAAAAGGCACCTCCCTGCTGGCTGCACAATACCCTCATTTGTTAGGAAAATGGGTAGGGCTGTTTGAAGGAAAGGAATCAAAGGGAAGGGCTGTGCTCAGTCACACAGCTCACCCGAGGAATGTGAAATATCATCATTTGTATGAAGTACAAATAGTTGTACTCCAGGACACTGAGTGGATGCATTTCAACTACAGCATTCAGAAAAGAGAACTGTTTTTTAAACTGAAAGGGGAAAAGAAAAAAAAAATTAGAAGAAAACATACAGTCAATTTTTAAAAAAAAAATTTCAGTCTCAAGTGATTTGGCAAAGAATACCAAAGCAACTTCTTGTGGAGAAACCACTGAAAAGGAGAAGTACATTTTGGCTGAAATCTGCTGCTTTCCCAGAAAGAAACCTAATCTGCCCCAGCAGCGGGAATGCATTTTGTTGTCTTGGTATGTGCATTCTTATCAACAATCTCCTGTGCATGGATTTTAGCTTCTTTCTCTGAATCAAAACACTTTATAATTAGCAATTCCTGCTTGCTAAAAGCTTTCCTATGAATACCGGCAAAATAATTACTGTCAGTTTCATGTTTCAGAAAAGGTAAAAGCAAAGTAACAAGAACAATTTTGACAAGCAGGTATAAACAACTGCAGAACACGGATCACTTCAATATGGAACAAGAAAGTGCCAGAGTGCATCGAGAAGCAGCGAAATAGGCTTAGGGTTTTCATAATTCATACTAGAGAAATGCCAAGAGACATATTGGGATAATAAAGGAGACCGTTGTGCACAATTCTTGTCTCTTACCTTTACCACTGGAAAAGGATGAGGAAAATCAGAATGCCAAGATTCATATATTCAAAGATAAGAAGATTTTTAATCCATTGTTAAAAAATGCAGTGCATTTAATTTAATTTGTGAAGTTAAAAATCAGGTTCAGCATCACATTTTGCTTATTAACTTATAAAAATATTGCTTCATTCCAGAGGAAAGGCATTTTGATTCTTTTCTTATTCCCAGAACTGGAACCAGATAACATGGAGATTTCTGCTGACAGCTTCTGTTCACGTGGCATATATTCAGCTTTCCCTAAAAGTTGAGCGTAACTACCAAAGTAGGAAAACGTAAGGAAACCTCAAAGTGATACATCCTCCACCACTAACATACATAATATGAAAAAGGTTCTGTTTCATTCACTCTGATGATAAAAAGAGATTATTTTTACCAGTTTACCTAAAGGACACCAAGAAGGGTCATATTAACCATATTTGCACGTTAGCCATATTGTCACAGTACGTGCATTGAGCAGAAATAAATTGCAGTCCTCTACAAAATCTCATTAAATTATCTTTACATGTGCATGACACTGTAAATCAGCTAAAAGCATAGACAAATTAAGTGGCATTACTTATTGATAGGAAGGCTCAAGAAAAAATATTTTAAAAATTAATGTTTTAGAAGCTATTTGAATTTACTTTGCAAACATCCAAATTGATTTTTAAAATTACTAGTTGATAAAGCAGCCCAGTTGTCACATTTTCTCTAATATCACAGGAAATCATATCATCATGTACTAACAATTAATCAAATAGAACATATGAAGACCCAGAAATCCACAATTTTTCCTTGAAATTCAAAGGGAAGAAACAATACTATGCTTGTACATGACAGATTCACTTTGTTAACTAAATGTTCACTTGTACTGAAAAATATCTGTAATCCTGAAACCAGACGATTGGCATATTTTAAACTGCTGAGTGAAATTGCTGGCTAACCACATTTTACACTGATTGGAGAAATAACTGGCTACTGGAAGTCGGGTTTTGATTAGCATACAAATGGAACTACAAGTGAATCCTTCTCAGTCAGGATCAGAGCAGCTTCCCAATGGATTTTGCACATATTAGGACAATACATTTCCCAGGCTTTGCATGAATTATATGGAGGATGAAACAGCTGTAGGCAGATAGCTCATACATATCACAAGGAGATACAACCTTTTCAGGTTTTTTTGAGATAGTAAAGGGCTGGATAACTTGTAACTACAAAGCTATTTCAGGGCCATCAAGTGGACTCCAGCACCCACCCTCACACATCACTATTTGGAGAAGAAAAAACAAACACGACTTTGCATTGAAAAAAAAACAAAACCAAGAAAAAGAACACTCTTTGAATACATTTTAGCCAGTTGCTTAATACAATTGTATCTGTCATTTACTGTAGTATTATCAAACAGGAACACACAACATACCACAGGCTTGGAAAAAACTGTTAAGAACATTGTTCATGCTATGGGATACTACATAGATTTATAGCAAGAACTCTGAATATTCATCCAAGCACAGCTCTGCTTCCAGAAGCGCATAATTATTTCATTTTGTCTTTCTTTTTTTCTTTTACTTTAGACAAAGTTAAAATGTTTTAACGTTAGTGTTAGAATTATCCTACAAGCAACTTAATCCACCAGTAGTAATTTTGATGATAATAATACACTCTCTTCACTAAATTAAATTTTCACTACATAGGATTTCACTAGGGACAAACATAATACAAGGCCTGCCAGTTCAGTATCAGGTACAACCCTACTTAGAAGCCATTTCAGGTTAATGCCTTCTAGCTTATCCTGAATAAAACCAGACGTGCAAAGTTACATAAGTGAATGACTGAGGCTATCAAAAATTATTCCTTAGCATCACCATCTTGATGGATACTTCTAGGTAAGAAAAAACCCAATATGAATCCAGAATACAATTCTCTGCAACAATAGAAATAAGTTGCACTTCATTCTTGAACTGGGCACTGAAAATCTGTTTTGTAGAACAAAGTTATTAAAATAGGGAATTGCTAATGTTTGATTTTATTATGAATTAAAAATCAAAACAAGATAATTTGACCAACAAATATGCTACACCTTAACACGTAGCAGTAAATTAGACTCCAAAAGTTATGATCTATCATACAAAGAAAGTTATTGAGGACCATAAATGTCAGAAAAGCATGCAATTACAGTTGTATGTGGGAAAAACCCCAATTTACTCTGATACACTCTTTCAGATCTCTAAAAAGTGAGAAGACCAATAAACTATGGATTATTAGTAAGATAAAATTTAAAATAGCCATATTATTCCATGTAACTTTAGAAAACACACACAAATTTTTCCTGATGAGCTGTGCTATTTCTATGAGTTAAGCTGTCCCGCCTCCCAATATACACATAAATTCCTTCTTGCATGGAGGAACCTCTGATGGAAAATTTTCCATCTAAAAGAAAATTATGCATAAAGAGACCAAAGCTGAAACTTTAAGGTGTCTGCAAATCAAAGGTTGGAAAAAAATTCATAGACATCTGCAAAGATAATAGTACCCATATTTTATAGGGTATAGCTTATCTTTACTTTGAGGACACTCAACCTAATTTTTATATGCAAAGATACAGGTAAATTAGCAAGTACTCTTAACAGATCCCATCTGAGAAGCTTCTATGAAAATTAATCAGGACTGACACTTTTTTACTTTCTTCTCTGTGCTACAGATACAATAAGAAAACTATTGAAATTCAGACCAAAGGAAATGCAGATGTATAAATACACATTTTAGGAACATTTCTGCTGGCAGTAAAAAAGTCTGCAAGTGAGGTGTTTTACCTACCTTAAACATTCCAGACTTAAACTATCCAGTAGGGTCATGTAGCAGATGGCCTGCCCTTTTCTAGAGCTACTAATCTGAAAAAGCATATCCTTGAATAACTTGTATTTTCAGCTATCCTGCACAATATCACAGAAGCAAAACAGCAGAAGCCAGGAAAACAGGAGATGGAGGTTAATTGGGAAAAATAATAAATTTCGTCTTGTATTTCTTTGCTCATGCTTAAGCCCCATATTAGTACTGAACCACACACATGCCTATGTGAATAAACCAAAATGTGAGAGAGAGACAGTATGTGTGATAGAAGATGTGGGATAATGTGAAAATCTGCAGAGTTTTAATGAAGTCCTTTCTACATTAAATTAAACAATTAGACATCATTAACTCTTTAATAAGTGATCATCAGTTCAGTTCATATTTGTGACTACCTTATATAGCAACTGAAATAGATATGTTGTACAATACATAAGAATGAATTAATTAAACTATTTAATTTCCCATAAATAAAACTGCAAATTTATTTTAACCATACCACATTTCGTAAGACATCTCTGGAGCAATATGACTTTGACAAGTTTTAAAATCTGCCGCATATAAAATTTCTGCTATGTTTCAACTTGTTCCAAGCTTACTGACGCTGGGTCTTTCAGCAAAGCAAACTTGCTCCATTGCAGCAGACATGTGATCTAGTGTACAACCTTTACAGTAGAGACAGATTTATATAACAATTTTTTAAACCAACTTGAACTACTAGAGTAAATTTTACCAGATCAACACATTCCACATTGCTATGGTAACTCAGCGATGGAACAGAAAGCTTTACATTAATTCATTGCATCATGCACTAAACTGTAAGCACCTGATCTACCAACCTTGCCTCGCAACTCAAATGCCTCCTTTGCCCTCTCCCAGATGTTCCTAACCAAGGAGACCTGCAGAATTTTCCAAGTTAGTATGTTCTGAAAAGAAGACTTCAGACCCTCATCAAATGAAAAAAAAACTTAGTTAAGTAAAGCTGCTAGAATAAAACTAACTTCCAAGCTGTCAGAACAATCTACTTACCAATTACTTAGAACACACATTCAGTACTAGTCCATGATGGGCAATCCAAACCAGATTGAAATCAGAGGAGCAATACACTTACCTATTTCAGATTAATAGCAAGTTATAAAAATTCGTAAGAAGCATATGAGGGTAAATCCCTAAAGCTGGTTAGAGAAAACTAAACCATGCTTGCTGGCCAAGAACAGAAAAAAAATCCAAACAAATCAACAAAATCCCACCAACCAACCAACCAACCACATCAAAAAAACCCAATCACCAGATACGTAAAATAAATATTTTGCAGATACATTGAAACAAAGAAGTATTACTCTCACTCCCATGACAGGCACACTGCAGGAGCTCATCAGAAAGATGAAATTACATATAGAAAATAGAAAAGATCGTACACCCTAGCACAAAAATAACACGCTCACAGAACTGGGTTATGATACATATGCACCTGGGCTGATCTCCTGGAGAGCTATACCAAAAAAAGGCTGATTTGGAGAGAGGCTTACTGCATACACACTCTCAGGCAGCATCCGAATTAGTTGAGTCTGAAAGAATTAAGCCAGCCATGCACAAAGCCATTTGGATGCTGCTGCAGTGAACGCTGAGGTCCAGAGGGATGTGACCTTAGCAAAAGCATCAAACCCAGCCTGACCCCCTACAGATGTGCAAGGAGTAGCTCAAGATGCAGTGCTCTTGAGCAAGCAGATCTTCCCAAAACAGAACAGCTAAGGGCAAAGCATGGCATGTAGGTATACTTTCCCAGCTCATGACCCCACCTGGCTTTAGCAGAAATCAGAAAGTATCATCAGCATCAAATTAACTCCATATGCTTGATGCTGCAGGACTGTACTGTCTAAAATGTATCCATTAACTTGCACCAAAAGGATTTTTCCATTTGTCGCAGTAACCCAGCCTTCTGTTAAAGGCTAACATCAAGCAAGAGTGCATCAATTTAGTCCTTAAATGGTTGCCCTTGCTGAAGGACTACTTAAAGTGTATGGATAATATCCATCTTTAGTCTCAAGCACTGTAGTGCCTCAGTTTTTTCATATTTAAATCTCAGGAAGCTCTGATTTGCCCGTTTTCTACATTTATCTTAGGACAGTAGTAAATTTTCCAGTTACAACTTGTGTCCATGTGTTTTCTAGAGAATTAATAAAAATACCAGACCAAGGGAGACCAAAGCATTTCTCTTATAAGAAAAGGCTGAGAAAGATGAAGCTGTTCAACCTGGAGAGAAGGCTCAGGGGAAGTGTCATGATGTGTATAAATAATTGAAGGGAGGACACAAAGAAGACAGAGCCAGGCTCTTCTCAGTGGTGACCTGTGACAGACCATAGACAGTAGGCACAAACTGAAACACAGGAGGTTCCTTTGGAACATCAGGAAACACTTCTACTGTAAGGGTGACCAAGCACTGTCACAGATTATCCAGAGGGGCGAGGGAGTCTCTGTCCCTGGAGACACTTAAAAGACCATCTGGTCATGATCCTGGGAAACCATCTGTAGGTCACAGTAGTTCTGCTTGAGCAGGAGGCTGAACCAGATGATCACCGGAGGTCCCTTCCCATCTCAGCCATGCTGTGATTCTGAGATTATTTTTGCCATGGTTTCTCTTACTCCAAAAGTTTTTTCAAATGACAAAACAGCTCATACCTTTCTCTCTCCCCTAACATCAAATAAGATGAAAAAGCATTTGTTATATAAACAAGAAATTCTTATTCTGTGACTTTTTATGTAACAGTATTTCCTTCAATTCAACAACAAAGTAATCAGCTGCATCACTATCATAAGGGGTTTTATTGCAGGAAGGGAGGAAGAAAATTGCCTCTACCCTACAGTGCACTAGAAGAAAGAGTTCACTATTTCTCCAAAGTTTTTTCGACTTAGTCTCTCTTTAAAAAAAGTTACAGTTTTTTTAACTATTTGTCCAACACACTAAATATACTTAGTGGCATGTTTCCGGCATTCACATCATAAATAAATATATAAGGCCTACAGCCTTTACTGAATTACTCAATGTTTTACCCCCTGCTAGAAGAGATTTCAACTCAGTTTCTCAAACCTGCAACTTTACAATATACTAGAAAAACAACATCATGAAAACACGGAGTTGTCAGTTTGAACCCAGCAGTATAAGGTTTCAGGACTTAGCCTTTCCTTAAAAGAGACTCCTCAAGCTGTATTTTTGAGAGTTCCATAGATATAAGTAACCTAACTCAGTTTTTGTAAAAAGATCTTTATTCAGTTAGGAAGTGTAAGAACATCCTGAAAAAGATTTTTCCCATATTTTCGTTAATTCTGTGTTTACAGAACACAGAAGTCCAGTATTTACAAATTTTCAATTAGCAGAGATAGTCTGCACACAGATCAGCTTCCAACATAGCTGATACAAATATCTACTTGATAATAACTTGCTTGCAAATGCTAGACAAACCTTTTTTATTAGGTAATGAAATGTGTGTAAAAATTTCATCAAACATTCTCTCAGCTGGACAGAGTTTATGAGTCACATCTTCAGTTAAGAAAAAGGTAATTCTCAGAGGGAAAAAAGCTACAGGAAATTTGATATAACTTATACAGAATTGAAATGACATATGGATGAATTTAGAAAAGTTGTCAATGGCTGGTTCTGAAATGCAAAGCTCTAGGTCAATATTCTAATTTCCTTCTTTCCACCTACCCAAAAACTCAAAAAAACTCTCTTCTTTCCCTAACAGCAAAACCATTAGAAGGATGGCGTGCTGCTTCAGCACAAATTCAGGTTGTTTTGCTAAAGCTTTCAGCCACAGGATGGTTAAACTCACACATAACTGAACTAGCTACAGTGCCTATATAGAGAGGTTCACTTCTGCTTTCCTCAGCATCAAAAAGTAACAGGAACTCCGGCAAAGGAACAGAACAGAAGTCAGGACAAAAGCAAATAATTCCCCATCTCATCGTTCTGAGGATCCTAAAACAACTACAACATGCACTAAGTTATGACAGGGAAAAACACAACGTAGTCATCCTAGTCACTTGCTGCTCGGTGGATAACTCGACATTAACCTCCCTAGTAACTCCCTAGAGGCTTCTACTCTATCCTTCTTTGTCCACAACTGTCAACTTATGCTGCTTTATCTTGTTACTTCTTTGTGTAAGTTACATACTTATGGGGACTAACCTGAACAATCTACCATTACATCCCAAATCAGCTCAACACAGACATCAGCCCAAGCTTAGACTCATCCACCAGAACAGCTTCCAGCAGACCCAGTTTTAGTCATTTGACAAGTCCGACAGCTGTGAAAGTCTTAAGCAGCTTGTAAGCTATGAAGTGTATGTTACTGAAAACCTATCAGAAACACCAGTGTCAGTAGAATGGAGTGGGTTTAAAGCAGTCACGAAAGGAAAACCTCTGGCCTCTCTATTAGTAAAGCCAATACCAGAGCACCACCAAGCCTCTCAGGTTTCCTCCAGGCATCACTCTTTTCTGGCAGGTTTGAAGCAAACTCTGCTTCCTTTCAGCATTATGTCTAAACTTGAACTCTTTCAAATGCTTTCAAAAGTGACAACAATCAACCTTTCCCATCTGTTGATTACCTATTTATCTACACCTTTCCATCCCATCCTTTCTCAGGGGAGCACATTCCAAATCAGGTAGTAAAACCACTCTTACAAGTTGCCAGTCTATCTCCTGTTATCTGCAGATACAGCCAACAGGACGAGGAATTTTTGCTTGCTTTCATAAAGTAACAAGCCAAAAACTTTCACTGACAACACCAAAACACCTAACAAGTAGTCATTAGAACAAAAATTATTTGCCATCTTCTCAATTTTCTGTGTTATTTAGACTGCTATTTAAGCTGAAGTATAACGAACTGTTTGGAAGTAGCCCTGTTCTGCTATATTTTCATTCAGAACAAAAATCTGTTGAAACACCGGTCATGGCAAAGCCCCACACAAAATTACAATGTTTGTGATTCAGGACTGAGAAGAGCTGTTACCAAGACACCCCCTTCTCACAAAAGTAGTATCTGTATGCTCTTCCCACTTGGCTTTTTCCAGTAGGATCCATCTGAATGTCAAAGGCTACAAGACATTGTATCCTATGTAAAAGGAGCAATGCATTACAATATTCCACACCACTCTCCCCTAAAAAAACCCAAAGGAAAATCAAACACCCATATTTACCAAAATATGTTTAAGTCATAAACAAAGCCAGAAGCTTACTATGAAGACGCAGCAATACTTTATATCTTTGTGCCCAAGGATTAGTTTAATATGATTGGAATCAAATCCCCAGAAAGTTATAAACAATTTTATTATGGCAATAACTAGAAAAAAATTACACATGAAAATAACAAATGTAACTTAAGTAAGTGCTCAAACTCTTTATGATTTTCATTAAAGCTATTTCAAATTCTGGGAATGTTGAGCTTTTTTATCAATAAAGAAAAAAAATAAATGGCACATTTTAAGACTAACACTAGTCCTACCAGTATAAGATGCATTCCTTCAGGAGAGGGCATTCATCAAACATAGCAACCAAAGGGCATCATATTAATCACATTAAAAAGAAGTTTTCTTCACCCACTATGCACAAGCTTGAATTATGGAAATGGGTATAATAAAGATATTTGTGGTCCAGGAACACAGATGAGACATTGAGCCACAGTTTTATTTCTAAATTTTGAGTGTCTCCAGTTGTGCTGTACCTTCTTAAGCAAAAATGATAGGGACAAAAATTTATATTTAATACGCAGGTGCTGACTAAAGCCTTGTAAAACATCTGGAATACAAGAAGAGAGAGGGACTTCCAAACCATATTGCTCACATGAGTAGCATTAGAAAAGGGGTATCAAAATGTTCTAGCAGACATTCAGCTACTGCTATTGAAATCAATGGAAGAAGCTGTCAGAAGTCTGGGAACATCTAGCTGAGATACAGGACATGAAGGATGACGCTACACTGATGCTGGGCACCTAAAGGAATAATGCTATCTCCTTCACAGCCTGAATTTGCTTCAAACTAGAAAAGCCAAGTTGCTAGACACAAGATAAATTTCCAATATTTCATTACTATATGTCTTAGTCTATTTGTAGATGTGATGTTGCTGCTGCTGGAAAAAGGAAGGGTGTTTTTGCAAAGAAGTAAGAAATCCCAGTCATCTGACTGTCATTTGCTGTTGCAACCAAGAGCTCTGAAGCATGGTTCAAAGACAAAACAGCTTCTCAGTCACTTGCTGACCACATGATGCTGGTTGTTTAAATCCGATGACACTTCAGCAAAATCTTTTTGTAATAGTCTTTGAAGACAAAGAGGAGAAATAAAACCACACCACAATAAATTCCAGCTCGCAATCAGAGTTTACACTGGCACTTCTCAGAGTCCTTTTAGGCAATGAACACTTGTACTGAAATTCTCCCATTCTGTACAGCACGTAAAGTACGAAAGCTTTCTATTGCTCAGTGGAAATCCTCAGGCAGCATTCCAAACATACTTCACATTCAATAAGAATTGCCAGTCATACTTTTTCTGCATCCACTCCAATTATGAAAAACCTCAGAATAAAGCCAGAGAAATTAATTTAACTCGGGGGCTGGGTGGAGCAGGTACAAAGCTAGCACTGAGAAGAAATTCTGATTTCAGAAATCAGTAGAAGTAATTTTTTAAATCATGTTATGAACTTTTTTTTCACTGAAGCATAAAATTCACATGACCTTGAAATGGTAATCATGCCAACCTGCACGACTTTCTATATCAATAGTTTCTATTAAGAAAACTAGTAGTTTAGTCTCAAATACCTTTGGGCATGTTAAAGCAAGAGAAGGTACATGGCCAACTCTCTCATAAAAGCAGGTACAACAAACCAGATCTCTGAACAAAACTGGACATTTTGACTAAAAAAACTGTTCAGACTTATTCTTGGATCTGAACTATAGCTCAGTCATCTACCTAAATGAAAAAATACCAGATGCTTAGGAAAAAAGCAAGGGAACTCTTCCAAACACCCTGATTTTCAGCCCATCAGAGTCTTCTGCAATCTACTTTTCAGTATTTGGAAAATGACGTAACTACAGAAGTATGAGACTATCAGCTCTTGTTCAACCAGAATCAGTCTGAACAGCACTGTCACAACTGCTAGCTCAATGCTAGACTCCAGACTGCAAGAAAGTCTGATGGCACTGTTAAAAAAGCTACTTGAGCTACATAAAAATATTTTTTAATTGTTCTGCATATGTCACCTTTCAATGTCACTTAATGTGAAATCCCTTTTGAATCACTGTTGAAGCAAAAAAACACCTTTGAAATCCACTCTTTAACCTACTGTAGATATCAGATTTCAAGACACCTTTAGCATAAGGTCTAGCATGATATTTAATTTTAGCACTTCAGTATAATTAAACTTGTCCAAACTAAGCGTTAGTCCCCCCTTCCCTCTCTTCTCCACTGTATGGCCTCCTCCCTCTTTTTTTTAATAGAGACATCCCACAGGCATCTATCAATTAGCAAGTCAGCAAAATAATAATTAAGACATTCTTATGTAAGTGTACATTAGTCTAAGATTGCAAGAGAACTTTTTTTTGTGGTCATAACACAGCTACACATGCTGCCGTTTTGCCAATTCTGGAGTATGTGCAGTATCAACAACTGGAAACAGTGTCTTATGTTAGCAAAAAAAAAAAAGAGAATATTTAATCAATCAGATTAATTGACCGGAATCCCCAAGGAAGCAGCTTGGGGATGAAACAGAAATTTTTATCATTTCAAAGCCCTGAAGCACAAGTTCTTCCAACATTCACTAATTATATCGTGAGGAAGACCACACTGAAGATCTCAGCTAGACAAAGAGAAGTATGAAATTCTAATTATTCATAAAAAAGACAAGCAGAATATAAACAACACAGCAGAAATTGTTTTTAAAAGCCATACATTTTTGAAAGATCTTGAAATGCACTAATATCTTGGAGTTTAGATGTCTCTATTATCCCAGCCATCCAGATGCTACTAGTTATTTCCAAATTTAAAGTGCAACTTCGTGTCTTTGCAACATCAGAAATTCTTAAAGGAAATGAAAATACAGGACTATTCACAAAACGCTTTTAGGTATCTTGGTAAACACATAATTAAGTCTTTCACCTGTCTGCTACCCACAATTCCTTTCAATACTTTCCCACGAGTTCATTAAGTCCTCAAAAGTCGGTGGCTGGTCAGCTTCTCTTTCCCAAAGCCACTTCCACAGGATACCTCCTTTGTAGAACCCTTCATGTCTCGACAGCAACACTGACAAGGCACACAAATTATTCTATTCTAAGGCATGTACGCTACTTTTAAAGCTCAAAAGCATTTAAGGCCAGCTATGTGACAACTGTCCCAAGACCTGCACTCCTTTTGCTCCCCGAACTTATACCAAACTCAGTATATTTACCCACCTCGTTGGCTAGCCAAAGATTACAGACACATGGTAACAGGGTAGCGTTAATTATAGGAAGCATTGTATTAGTTGTGCAAGACCTGTGAAACTCAGCCCTATCTTTAGATGCACCAGCAGAAATAACACCCTGGCTCCGCATACCCCATTTCTGGCAGTTTTTAGACTTTAAATGTGGCACTCACGGCTTAACACCCCACTCTTTCTCCTAGCACCGATTTATCTCTTAGCAGTGAGCACTGAAGACGCTGCTGAAAATCATTTAGTCCACATTTGGCAAGCGCCCGTGACGTTCACAGAGATACTGAAGCTCGATCAAACTATCCCTGTGGGAACAGGGTAACACCGGTTCTGACAGCCCACCTACTCATCCCCCGGCTGCCCCGCTCCTACAGCCTCCCCCAGTCCCACGCAGGTTAGAGAGAGCAAGGAATGACAGGAACAAGGAGCGATGCCAAAAGCCTTTCCTGGCCGCCCAGCGACACCGAGAACCATCGCCACCCAGCCCAGCGCTCCCACAGACGGCTGCCCCCTCTCCTAGAGCCACCCCCCGGCCCCGAGTCACGGTTACTTACTGAGTTGCCCGGCCCCGGGCTCCCTGCCACCGGCTCCCCCGAGCCCGCTGCTCCCGCCCAGGCTGCCCAGGGCCCCGCCGGCGGGTGGAGTGCCGCTCTGCCGCTCGAAGTTGCCCGGGTTAGAGAAGAAATCGCGGAGCCGGGGCAGCTCCCGGCCGCTCTCCAGCAGCTCCGTGTGCAGCTCCAGCGCCGTCAGCAGGAACTGGTCCCGCAGCAGCTGGGCCGCTATCGCGTCCATCGGCACCCGCGGCAGGTCCCCTGCCCCCGCGGCGGCATCGCCCGGCGCCGCCGCTCGCAGACCCGGCAGCTCCTCGGGGCTCCCCGCCGCCGGCTCCGGCTGCTGCTGCGGGTACGCCGGCCCGCCCGGCTCGGTGCTGCTGCTGCTGCCGCCGCCGCCGGGCCGGGACTCTTCGGGCTCGTCCTCCTCCGAGTCGCTGAGGAAGGGGTTCACACTGCCGCCCCCGCCGGCCGCCGCCGCCGCCATCTTACAGCCCGGCGCGGCGCGACCGCTGCTAGGGCGCTACCGCAGCAAAGCCTGCGCGGACACGCCGCCACAGAAACGGCTCCTGGCGGGGCCGGGGCCCGAGCCGCTGCCAGGCCCCTGCGATGATGCTTATGATGTTAACGATGCTACTGCGGACGCTGCCGCCACCTGCGGCCACAGCGACCGCCCGCCGCCGCCTCCTCGGCGGTCTCCCACCCGCCCTGCTGCCGCTTCCGGATCCCCGCTCGCGCGAGAGTCCCCGCGGCCAACCGCGAGCGGCGCCTCGGCACGCGGCCCCGCCCCCTCCGTGTAGGGCGGGGCCCGTGGGGAGAGCGACGCTAAGGGGCGTGACCACAGCTTTAATGGGCGTGGCTTTTGGGGCACGCCCTCGGCGGGGCGCGAAGAGGGGGCAGGGCTTCGTGACGCAGCCGCTTTGGGCGGGGCCGGGCGCGGGGGGTGGGCGGAAGCGGAAGTGGCCGTGGGTCGCGGCGGGGAAGAGGAGTGAGTTTTGGCGCGTGGGCGCCGAGCGCTTCCGGCGGGGAGGGGGCGGTGGATCCTGGGGCTGCGGCCCCGGGAAAGGGGGTGGGCACGGGCTGCGCCTCTCTGCTTCCATAAAGCTTTGTCCGCTGCGCAGCCTCCTCGGCGCTACCCCACTTCGTATAGCCTCAGGGCGCTGCTAGGACGGGAGGAGTGTAGGGCTTGGCTTGTCCTTAGAGCCTGGGCTGGGGGCTCAGACTTTCGCTGGGTTGCGTTGACTGGGCTGGGGTAGGGCTTCCCAGGGAAAGCAGCGCCCTATGAGGGCTCCCGGGCACATGGACATTGGACTGCTAAAGGAGTGGTGGAGTCACTGTCCCTGGAGGTGTTTAAGCAAAGAGTGGACACAGCACTATGTGCCATGGTCTAGGTGATACGGGGGTGTTCGGTCGTGGGTTGGAGTCGATGTCATCATCTCAGAGGCCTTTTCCAACCGAGGTGGTTCTGTGTTTCCAGTGGGTGTGTGAGTCATCTCCCAGCATCAGGTGTTGCTGCAATTAGGAAGGGCGCGAGCACAGGTGGATAGTAAGTTGATGGCCTGTGGGAGAAGGGTTTGGCAAGTCAGGAGGACTACAGGGATGTTGTGAGCTTATGCTGAGAGAAAATTAGAAGGGCCAAAACCCATCTAAAACTGCTGTAAAAGACAACAAAATATATCTGTAGATACATCAGCAGCAAAGGGAGAGCTAAGGAGAGCGTTTATCCTTTATGGAATGCAAGGGGAAACAATGGTAAAGGATGAAGAAAGGCTGTAGTACGAAGTGTCTTCTTTTTCTCACTCTTTAATGACAAAGCCAGTTACCCTCATGATGCCCCTGAGCCAGATAAAGGGAACAGGGAGTAGAATGATAGTCCTGTTGCATCAGAGGGCTCATCTGTTGGAGGTTGGGAAGGTTCTGCCGAGGGATCTGGAAGAGCTACAGGCTGCAAGAAAAAACTGTCTGGAAGCTGGCCCAGCAGAAAAGGACCTGCGAGTGCTGATTGACAGTTGCCTGAAGATGAGCCAGCAATGTGCCCAGGTGGCCAAGATGGCCAGTGACATCCTGGCCTGTATGAGCAATAGTGTGGCCAGCAGTAGCAGGGCACTGATTGTCCCCTGTACTCGGCACTGGTGAGGCTGCACCTCGAATCTGGTGTTCAGTTTTGGGCTGCTCACTACAAGAAGAACAAGCTGAAGCTGTCCAGAGAAGGGCAGTGGAGCTGTTGAAGGGTCCAGAACACAAGCCTGATGAGGAATGGCTGAGGGGGCTGGAGAAAAGGAAGTTTAGGAGGACCTTCCTGTTCTCTACAACTACCCGAAAGGAGTCTGTAGCAAGGTGGAGATTGGCCTCTTCTCTCAGGTAACAAGTGATGGGAGGGAAAGAAATTACCTCAAGTTGTGCTATTCAAGTTTTTCCTAATATGTATAAGATTGGATCTTAGTAAAACTTTGTTCATTGGAAGGGTAGTCAGGCATTGGAACAGGCTGCCCAGGAACGTGGTGGGATCACCATCCCTAGAAAGATTCAAAAGACTTGTGAATGTGGCACTTGGAAATGTGTTTTAGCAGTGGACTTGGCAGTGCTGGGTCAACGGTTGGAGTCAATGACCTTGAAGGCCTTTTCTGACCTTAACGGTTCTGAGTCCATGAAGTTGTGCATCTGGAAGTGTGAAGTTACCACTTTTAAAAAGATGATGCAAAGTGGCTACTTTGTTCCCTGGCAAAAAACTTGAAGCTGGAGTGTAGCAGCAGGACAGGTGTGCTACTGAAGGAAGTTCAGCTCACTAGAAACTGCAGAACAGGGCCAGCACTGGTTTCTGTTTCGTTTCTTTGAAAATGCTGTTCCATTCCCACCAAGGGAAGCTCTGTGTAAAGCTGATCCACTGGGACCTGTTTATTGGGGCTGAACTCTTGGTAATAGAATAATGTGAATGTTTAGCAGTGACATGGAGATCTAAAAGCACTCTTGAGTACTCACTCCAAACTCTTTCATTCACCAGGTGATGTGCTGTAAAAGACTGTGTTTTCCAGTTTTGGATTTGCATAACTTTTCTGTAAATTTTATATTCAATTTAGTGTTCTGTCCTATAATAAACTTTGGATTTTATTACTGCTATGCTGTTTTATGTTGTTGATACACAGAAAAGAGTCTAAGTGGCAGAGCATGAACTGGCTGTAGCATAAAGTAAAATAGCAGTGTGTTGAAAATGCTTTAAAATTCCAGTGGGATCACAATAAAAATAGGGACAAAAACAATTTACTGTTGCTGCTCCTGTGGAATTGAGACCTTTTAACAAAACCTTCTGCTTTTTCTTTTCCTTTCTGGAGAGTTAGAGCGTGTTCAGTGTGAAATTTGTCGAAAGCTGGGTCTGGTGCTTTGCTTCCTTTGGGAAGGAGGGAGAACTCTGCCGGGATCCTGCAGCGGCCTCTGGTGGCGATCCGCGGCGTTTGCAGCGCTTGGGAAGGGACTCCAATCGCTCGTATCTGTCTTTCTCTTCCGAAACTCATTTCTGCCCACTTCTCTGTGCTGTGCCAGTAAGGACAAACTTTTTTCACTCTTCCACGCCGCAAATCAATTTAAAAGCATTTCACTGTCTCAGTGCTTTGGAAGAGGTTAGTTTGCATTTGTGAAACTAAATTAAATATTTACAGATGTCGCTCAGTTGTTCCAAAATAATGTGTGGATAGCTGGGAAAAAGCCGACTTTGCTGAAATGTGTATTCCAGGATTGAAGAGTATAGATAGAAAAATGTGCTTGTAACGATATGCTTAAAACAACTTCTTATGTGCCAAAGGGGTATTGTTTTGAGAAACCGGAGAGGAAAACGTGATAGTGTAGTGCCTCAGAGGATGCGTGGGGCAGAAAACGCTACATGAGTTCTGGAAATGGAGCATTATATAAGTCTACTTGAGGCAGACAGCTGCAAGTTAATTATTCAGTAGTCATTCTGAGAGAGGCAGATTGTTCATTAAGCTGCTTTGTCTCTTACTGGAGTTGCTGTTTCATTCTAACTTTAAAAGGATTTGAGTACTGTGTCTGAAGAAAAACGTATCTAAGTACATCTTGGAAAGCTAAGAGTCCAAAATACATGGGCTTGTACAAAAAAAATCTGAAGAGCTCTTTTTGGAGGAGGTGATGTAAATAATTTTTTTAGTCTATGCATGTTTTGTTTCATGAACTTCTAAATTTATAGTCTTTGAGATGAAAAATGACTTAAAAAAACCCCAGACTGCTTTTACTGAGTTGACTTTGGTAGGAGTGTTAAATCTTGAGCTAATGCCTGAGAGTTTAATGAACTGAAATATATGACCAGTTTCAGGTTCCCTCTGTTGTTTTGTGGGGTCATGAGTGTGTAAAGTGTTTTTTATTTTTGCACTACTCTGGTGCCACACCAGCCATTCTCACAGGCAGTGAATACGCAGCCTAAATCAAGCTTTAAGGGAGTTTTTGTTTCAGCTTCCCCAGACAAGATTCCTTTCATTCAAATAAGTTAATTCTATTGGGTACATACTGGGTCTTTTTTCTGTGCTGAATACTTGAAGTATATGAATTAATGTGTTCTAGTGGGTCCTACAAGGAAGTAGGGTAGCTTTTTTTATGATTGGAATCCCAATTAGGGCACAGGGATGTAATAGAGATACTATAGATAACAGAGATCTATCTGAAGCAAATCTGATTTCTACTTTAAAATAATGCTGATCTATGAGTTCTACCAACTCTTGCTTAAGTTTTCTTCTAAAACTGAGCTGTCTGAATCTTTGTCTATATATGTTTATTGAAGTTTAACTTTTGCCTCCTTTCAAAAGAAATTTGAAGGTAGTTATGATTTTTATGTTTGTTTTCAGGCCTTAAAAATGAATTTCAGTGGTTTGTTAACTCTAAGCTCTAAAATATTTTGATATTTTGCAGGAGCCAAGTAATGCAAATGGTGAGACTCATAATGTTGGTAGCTTGTGCTTAAAGACCTCTGCCATGTCTCTGAAATTGTATCCGTCCATTCCAGTTTCAAGGGAATGTTTTTTAATGAGAACAGCCTGTATCAGTAGTTAATGCTTACGTGTGCATTACATTCAGATGTAGCTTTACCCAGAGAAACTTACTTTATAAAGGGTTTGTTAAATTGGGATTTTAATTAAAGGTAGTACAGCAGTGTGAAGGGGCACTTGGACATATTTTCAGCATTAGCAAAAATGTGACAATGACCCATGAAATCATGTGAAGGCCTGGCTGAAACAAAACAACCCCCCAAAATCCCCTTGAATTCAAGTTTGGCTGTGTTTTTCTGCCTCCAAAACAGCTTTTTTGAAGTGTTACAGTAAACAGTGAGTATTTGGAAGCCTACCATCAGAAAAAGACATCAAACACACTAAGAGCCTAAGGAGAATTTTAGAAAACTGGTTCAGGCTTTATGCTGTGTATATTTATGTTTTTGTGAGAATGAACATGTAAGGAAAAATTGCTGTTACAGTTGACTGTGGAAATATAAATTGTGAATCAAAGATGTGACCTTTTATGACACTGCAGACACTTGAGTATTGAATTACTTGGGCCTTGTTCACTGTAGCCTGGAAGATGTAGCACATTGTCAGGACTGTAGGCCGCCCAGATGGGTGTTGCAGAGACTCTGGGATGGGTGCCTTACCCTGCCTGGCCGCGGTGAGGGACAGTGGATCTAGGGAAGAGAAGCTGCTCTGTGCTTTTGTTGTATGCTTCATGTTATTCCTCTTCAATTTAGTGTTTGCACAGTTTTGAACAAAAAAATCTGCGTTTTTTTCCTTATATGGCCTGCTGACTGCAACTAATGTGGGATGCATGCTTTAAAGAACGAGGGAATATGAGGACATGCTTTGAACATGCTGAGTTAGGTCTTTTGTTGGGAGGAGGTGGCATCCTGTACTGCTGCCAACAGAGGTTTGTGTTGGGAATTAAGGAAACTAAACTACAGCAAAGTCATCTTATTTTTCCTGCTATTTTTTTCCCCTTGAGGTTATTTTCAGTTGAATTCTTTCTCTAGAATGCTTAACTATCCGGTTGTACACCTGGCTGTGCCAGCCCAAAGTAAAGATCTGGCCTGGGAATAAGTGGGCAGGAGCAGAGGAGAACAGGACAGCTCTCTGCAGCTGTACTGGCTTGGTTTTTCTTGCAGTATTTTGAACTGTGAAAGTCTCTTTCTTATTCTGCTAACTGCTACCCTCATGACTGCTGGTTTTTTGTATAAAATACCTGATAAAATATATTTGCCTTGCTGGTCCCAAGTTGCGGAGAGCCAGGCTGAAAGGATAGTGCAGGAGGCAATCTTCCCCAATGACTTGCAGCTGTACTGGTTACCAAGGAGTGGAAGCACCTGTGCCTGCCCAGTCAGTCGGGGGATATAAAGGGCTGGGTTCCCTGGCCCTAGTTCCAGACACTTGGAGCTGGAGACCCAGAGGCTGCTGCAGTAAGAGCAGGAGGCTGCTGGCTGTGCTGTGAGCAGGTAAGGGATGTGTGCTCGTGTGAGGGACAGATAGGGTGAGAAGATGTTGTGTGAGGGACAGTCAGGGTTAGGTGGCTGGGAAAGGGACAGCTTGGGGTTAGCCAGTCATGCAGAATGAAAGAAGGAGTCTGAGCTATGTGGAACTACCTGTAAGAAAAGGAATCAGTACTGTGTGAAGCTGCCAAGAAGAGGAGTCAGAGTTATTAGACAGAGGTCTATGAAGGAAGGAGTCATAGTTGCACGAGAGAAAGGTCTGTAAAAAAAGGCATGTAGAGTTTTTGAATAAAGGACTGGTGGGAATGCCAGTTAAAGGGCTGGTAGTGTCCATCTTAACTGTGACACCAAGTATTTTGGAAAATATGCTTTTAGTTAGAAGCCAGTTTCTATAGGTGGCAGGGTCCGAGTGAATAACCAATACATAGATCAGCTCAATCTCAAATCTGAGAACTGGAGAGTTGTTGCCTATCTGTGTTCTCCAGGTTTGTGAGCTTCTCCCTAGAAGTTTTGGTTTTGAGCTCTTTTTTTCTCCACAGTGCATCTATTGTTGTTAGTTTGCCAGAAGAGTTTGAGTGCTGGGGAGGCATAATTTTAAATCAGCAGTTCCCCATATTCAAAGAAGCCGAATACTGGTTGTTTTCAGGAATGATTTTTTGTGTCTGTTAATTATTAGAGTGAGTCAGCAGCTGAAAAATAAAGGTCTGTTATACAAATGAAAAGTGGCTTGGCTTTATAATAAAAACAAATATAAGCTCACAAGACTTCAGCAGAGAGTGTTTTCAAGTTGATGTATCATAAATGCTAATGGATGTTAACTACTTGGTTAGTCGTGGCTGATGTAGGACCACAGAGAACTTTGTTCTGAAGTGAATGTCAGTATTTCAGGCTGCAGTAATTGATAAGTTCTGTGGGTTTTGAATCTTATGGGAGCTTGGGGGAATGCTTCCTTTGTGAACAGCTTGCAAGTATGGCTGCTGGTGGAAGAGTTAAAGGGAAGGCAATTCCTTTGAATAAGGATTTCTTACTGGATCTCAAAGTATCCTTGCCCAAACACTGTGTATGCTTACATTAACACTCGATGCTCTTTTAAAGAGCATTTTAGCATTTTTCTACACTTCACGATTTGCCTGTTGTAATTCTTCAGAAACTGGAAGGGTGGGATTCGCCAGGTTTGTGAATGTGCAGGACCCTGGAGAGCGCCCGGCGGTGGGAGGAGAGGAGCGGGCACCGCCCCCGACCCTTCCGCGGGGCGGAATTTTACATGTGGAAAACCTACATTTTACATGAGAAAAATCTGCATTTTCCATGGGTAAAATGTAGATTATGCTAGCCCGTTGAATAGTTTTCAGCTACACACTATAGTCAACTTGCTAGCACAACTAAGGAGAACTTTTGAACCTAAAAAATTCTGAAGTATTTTTTTTTAAAGAAAAAAAACCCCCAAACTTTTGAAAAGGTAGGAAACTATAAATTGATTATTTGACTTCTTTATGCCTTTTATTAAAGTATTATTGTATGCTTGGAAGGTTGTGGTCTTTTTTTTTTTTTTTTTTCTTTTTCCTTCAAACTGCAGCTATTGGTAAATTTGCTTTCAGAGGCCTATGTATGAGAGTCAACAGATGTGCTTGTTATTATATGACAATTCTTGTTTATTTGTGATGGTTGCTCTCAATAAGAAAATGTAACTTAGAAGAAAAACAACTTCTGCCAACTTTTTTAAGACTTCCTTATTCATACTAGCTTCTGTAGAACATATGTCAAGCTTGTTGTGGGGTTTTTTTGTTAAAGGGTATTTTTTGTCCTCTGTGTGTACATATAACACATTTGCAAACTAGTTTTACAACAGTGCGGCTGAATATTCTGTTTTTACTATCCTCATCCCTGTGTGGTCTACATTAATATTTGCTGTATGATTTTAAAGTATGATCCTTGCCCCTTTTGTTGTTCAAGGGCAGAACTGTCATGCTTGTATTGGTACTTCTGCTTTATTGTGTAGTTTTATTGCAAATGACTTTAAAAATACCTTCGGGGGCCTTCAGCCTTGGTTTGGGAGGGAGGGCTCCAGTAAGACAGAAGACTGCTGTGGCAAGCTACCTTCCATGTGCTTGGGTTCTCTTGTACTTTTACCCTGGCCTGTGAAAACTGATGTTTTATTAGACACTCTCAGGCTGATGTTTTTTCCCCAGAAGTGTCCCATAAAACTTTTAGTATGAAGAATCTGTCTACAAAATTTCCAAGCGGCTTAAGAAAAGTGACAGGAAAAAGTGCTTTTTTTGTTTTATTCAAGAATGCAGAAGTCTGAGGGAATCTTCTAATTTTGGTGGTACAAAAAAAGAATTAAACAGTCCATATTGAGATGAAAATTTATATATATATACGCAGTATAATGATGGTGTTTGAAGAAGACTTGCTGGTAAAGTACTGCTGAATGACTTAGAAATCAAGATATATGCAAGGGGATTTGAAGATGCTTCCTGAGACCAGGCATAGGTCCTCCAAATGCTGTTGCCCTGTGAAATAATTCACAGCAAGATCACTCAGGATTTCTTGTTGTTGGGCTTTGTTTTTTCCGAGTTCTGCATTTTTAGTTGCATGCATCCTGAGTGGATGTAATGCTAAATTTCTACTCCATGTTTTGCCTTCACTTGGCTAACAAGTGGTAATGAAGGATGGTGTTTTTGTTTTCTCTTTCATGCCTCAAAATGGTAATTGTTTCTTAATGAAGTGCTCTTGTTTTCCTTATCACTGCTATCCCATTGTCAGTGTTGTTCTCAGGTATGGTTTTTTTTCCTGGTTTAAAGATAATTCAGAGGAAATTGCATGGGCTGATACTGGAGTGACTGATTTGCAGTATGTTCAACTATTGGAACACTTGATGTTTTGATGATGCTTTGTAGGCCATAGTCAAACTTCTCCCTGAGAAATTCTGGCAAAAGAGACTTTTCTAGGAAGGCAGGGTAATTTTGATTATCAAGTGATGTTAAAAAGAAAATTAGGTAGTCTTTGAGCTCTTTGCCTCAGGTTTGGATGTGCTTTACTGAACTGCATTTAAAATTTAAACCAGTTGTCATTTGTTATTATAATCCCTAAAATGCTCAGTAAAGGTGTTGAACATTAAATAATTTTAAACAGATGGTTTAAATTACAAAAGCCACTTCAGTGCCAGAGCAAATGGAAATACTGTAGTCACAGTTTGATTGTCTGGCAGAGTATGTAATGCTTCAATAGAAAAAGAAAATGAAAATTTGGGAAAGAGGAAGAGGGAATTTATCATTTTTCCACTTCATATATGATGAAGTCAAGATGAGGATTTAGGATTTCCTATGTGTGCGTAGTGGGTGAAAATATGAGTTAATCAGAATTGGCTGGTAGGTCTCTTGTATAAATTACAACCTTGTGCAGTCAATAGGTGTGGGATGTGACAGCAGCAATGACTTGAGTGCATTTCCTGACTAGTGTAGCTCTTTAAAAATCTAAAGTAGTAAAAGAGTAGGGTAGGGACTGCTAACACCATCTTAGATGTTGTAGACCTGTCATATTATGCAAAGTACTGTCAGACCACCCAACTTCAATTTGCTCCTCTGCCCTAAGGAAAAGGATCATTTTTTATGTGTGGACAAATTGTACAGTCACAGCTTTGACAGTTAAATTACAACATACGCAACACTGTTTAGTTGAAAAATATTAGTCAGCCAGAAGCACAGCAGACGTTCTTGGTCTATTTCTTTTTTCCGTAAAAGATACTTACCAAGGCCATTGATGCTTATTGAAAATGCATTTCCAATGGATTTTCTTCATTTTAATCAACAGACTTGACAGTATTAGTGAAGCATGGTCCCTCTAAAAGAAATTGCTAATGTAACTTGAGGTCCTTGTTTTGACACTTCATTGTCCTTAAGAAAATATTCCTGCCAATGAGGCTTATTCCATGCAGTATTTTGTGCATGTTTTATTGCATATTTGGAGAAAGAAAAATATAACAGGGAAATGTTAAATTTCGTATGAAGAACTTAGATTGTGTTGCAGTAAAAGTATTGCTTTCTTTGCCTTATAAATAATGCTGAGAGATTATAACTTCAGAGGCAATGCACCTTAGCATTCATTTTCCCCAAGTAATCTACATCTGTGTTTAATTATATCAGCCTTCCTGTTAATTGAGAGATCTGATCCAGCCTGGTGCTGTGAATGTAGCTTTTATGGCATCAAAAAGAAGGTTGAAAAAACACAGTCAACAAATTACAGAGGAGCTCGAAAAGAGGGAAAAGCTCATGTGAAGGAGGTTTGGGTGGCTCATTGCAACTGTCTTGCTCCCCCGTCACCTTCACAGTATGGGTGTTTTAGTCTTTGCACCGACGTGGCTGCTGGAGAGGAACTTGTGGCTAATAGCAGGATTTTTTTGTATTGTTTTGATAGGTGTGAATAGAAAGAAAGAAAAGATCTCTTCAGCCCATTTGCCACCAGCTGGGAGCTTAACTTTCTCCTTGAGAATTCAGAGTGAGGGGAGAGAACTGCCAAAAAAACCGTCTCTAATCTGCATGTATCACTTTATTCTGGAAAAGTAATAAATTGCAGTCAGAAGCTCCTTGGTGCTTTTCTTTCTTTAATCTCTTAGGCTTTAGGAAAGTGTCTCCTGGTGCTTCCTTGCTGTCTCTCAGATGATCGCAGCCATCATCTTTTCATTCTCTTCTCTGATTGTATACGCCATCCAAAGAAGTGAGAAACTCTGAAGTCTCCTGGAGCCCCCTGCATCACCTTGCCACTGCTCATTTTCTACTTGCTCTGTTGATGTGAACAACTTGCATGTAACAGACAGTGAGTAGCTGAGTGCATCTTTAGTACTTTCCTGTTAAGGATCTGGAAAGGGTCTTTGTTTGAGAATCCAGGCCAGCTTTGTGATTTTTGCCTTCAAATTGTTTGAACAAAAATATTTTATTGGCGTTTAAGGTCTGATATACTTGGGGTTGGGCAGTATTGTTATCGGCTCTGTATAGTTTAGGAGATGGTGACAGAAGAGGGAAAACATAGAAAGAAAGGAATAAATTGGAGTCTGATATATAGCTTACTAGTTGGGCTGAGTCTATAGAGGAGGTGATTTGGCTGTCTAAACTGTATTAGGATTCCAGGATTCTGTTGTAACAAGTGATGTGTTTGGGTGGGCAGTAAGAAATGACACGTGCCAAATAGGTTGCAACATGCATCTCTTATCTACGAGACTCAGAGCATCTTTCTTTCCTCTTGGGGGGATAGGCAATGACTTAACAGAATAAAGTAATGCAGTCAGAATTTGAGCAAAGCTTGTGTTTTGCCCTGTGATAGTAAGGCCTGTGGAAGGTACTGCACTAACGGATTGCCTGAGAAAGTATCACAGGACACAAAAATATTGAGATATCCTTGGCTCAAGTTTTCTTGACAGAAAGATATAAGATGTGACAGTTTGTTTATCCACATTTTGGATGGCCAGGCACCTGAGGGCAGAGATGTTTTGGCACTAGTTGTAAATAGTTGGATGTGGGTCCTCATCCTCAAAAGTGTTTATGCTTAGTACATTTCTATTTTTCTTCTCTTGACAGGCTGTGCCTTTTGGTTTTTGTTACAAGCTAGTGCTTAATCCCGGTTCTTCTTTTATCCTGGTTATTTTTGCCTTGTGAGGAAGAAATTGTTATTGAAATCGTTAACCTTGTTTTTTCCACACCTTTCGAGCTGTCTTGAATAGTCGAGCACCAGGCTCTATAGAGAAATTTGCATTCAGCTGAATGCAATTAGGAGCTTTCCAAAGTTTCTGTACCTGTGGGGAAGTATTTGTAAGCTTGAGGACAGAATATTTTTCATCGACGTTGTGTCACAGTGATGACACACAAAGTCGTGTATTCAAGGAGCAGTGTAAGCTAAGGTAAAGGCAGAAGAAGTGGCAGGTGCCACCTATATGGGAGCTGCCTATATGAAAACCATGGGATGATGTTGAGCAGTTGGCTATGTTGGGCCCAGAAAAGTGGTTTAGATTAATGTAGTCAAACTGTGGTTGAAAAAGAAAGTATCCTTATCTTTTTTCTTTTCTCACTAATTCTGTAGATACTATAAGCATTAAATTTGAATTGTGTTGATTGAGCTCTCTTTTTTTCTGTGAGTGAAGACTAAAGCCTGGGGGGAATTTAAAGCAAAGAGAACTAGCTAGTGCAGAAAACCGATTAGGTTACTAATACTTTAATTAGAAGAACATAGAATATGTTAAGCTGTAGAATTGTAGCACTGGGAGCATGCAACAAGTATCTGATAAAAGTAACTGCTTTGTTTAGTAGGGTGTTTAGTCTCATCAGTTTAAGGCGTGAGTAGTTCATGTTCTCTTATCAAGCACAACTGCTTTTTCAAAAGAAAAACCCCTGTGGAAAATAAAACTGATTGAATAAAATGAGCTCTGGCACTGAACTTAGTGGTATTTCTGTGACTGAGATTTCATATATTTAAATTGATGCAGGAATTCTGAATACTTAAAAAATGAACTGATATTTATAGATATTCCAAATCTCTTGGAATCTCACTTGTTGATGTAAAAGCTTGTCAGTTCCCAATTAACAAAAAGGTTTTGTTCATTTAAATGTAACTACTACATATCTCTTTGAAATGTTGTCGTTTATCTCAATTTTTTTATGTCGTTTTCTCTCCAAATATCTCAAATGAGAAATTGCTATAGTAATGTTTCAGATTAGAGTTGGAATTCTTGGATCTGTGTTTCAGTGAGGAAAATGGGTGAAATTGGAAGCTATGTTTAAGTTGCATGCAGATCTGAATTTTCTTTGGGCTAGTATTGTGTATTAGCTTGCGGGGTTTTTTGTGTGTATCTTTTTCCTCTGGTTTTCCTGGCCCTTTAAGTTTTTTTGTTTTTAAAAAAACATCTTTCAGAGGTTTGATCAGAATTAAGGTTATTTAGTAGTGAAGCCTTGTATACTTATTTGGTAAGAGTGGTAGATTTACCATATGGTAGCTGCCTGTGTCTTTCAGCTACTGGAATTCTGAGAGTAAAAAGATGAGCTAATATATATATCTTGTCATTTAGAAGCACTAACTAGATTCTTAAACTGTTTCTTTTAGAGAGAGGTGTGTATTTACATAGGTAGTCTGAACCTTCCAGGCTGTTAAGAACATCTGTTTCTTGACTGGTGACTAGAGGTGATGTTTGGCTAAGGTGGATAATTAGCTAATATTTAAATAACTAAGCAGCTTAGGCAGCACTAATAGTTCTTTGTCAGAACTGAGCCTTGTTCAGGCTCAGGTCCCACACTTAGCTCAGCCAATATTCATATTTACTTCCAGGAGGCATCACATGAACCACACAGCACACTTGGCAAATGTGGACAGTTTCCAGTGTACCTGTTATTAAGCATATTCATATATCTAACATGACATCAGAGGATGACAGGGAAGGAAAAAAAATTCAAAGAGGGAATATAATAATTTCTGAAACATAATTTTTCAGCTATTGTGCTTTTGCTACTTACTTTAGAAGGGGAATAGCATTTTGTGCTCAGCACAGCATCTTCGTTCTTTTAAAAGAAGGTTTCAGTTTCTAGGCAGAGTATAATAGGCTCATATTTGATGGCAAATTTGGAGGGAAAAGAGCACCTTTGGATGGATTTTTATTATGGGATGGCTTTCTCTTAGCTGTCTGGCTTGCATTTGCCTGAACAGACTTCAACTCTGTTGTGCAACTAGCCAGTAGAGGGTAGTATGTTCATGGAGATATTGCCTTGTCTGAATCTTCTGTCACAGATGTAGCTCGCAAAACAAACTGACTTGATTCAGTGGTCTTTTGAAGCCATCTAATAAACCCCTAAGCACCAGAGATAAGTTGCTGAGACATAATGGATATATGACAGTCTGAATTAGTCATGCAGTGGCTCTGGCCAGGACTTCTGGGAGAAAAAAAAGCTTGTTGGAAGCAGGAATTGATTATGGGGATGTCTGTGGTTGTTGCTCCCATTCTTTAACAAATGAAATGAATATTGATTCTGATAAGTCTCATCTGCCTAACTTTATTTTTTTCTCTCTTAGTGTTGTACTTTGCCATTGCCAGCTGGCTGCTGCCATGGGTATACCAGTCTTCATACTTGCGGGGATCCTTGTGCATTGTGTGTTCTTGGTCTCCATTTTTGACATCTACTTCAGCTCTCCCCTTGTCCATGGAATGACTCCTCAGGAGACTCCACTGCCACCTCCGGCAAAACGTCTCGTGCTTTTTGTCGCTGATGGTCTGCGAGCAGATTCTCTGTATGAATTGGACAGCAGCGGCACACCCCGGGCACCTTACCTTCGGTAAGTCCAAAACTCTACTGAGCTACAAGGTTTTGCTTCTAGATGCAGCTCTATACAATGTTGAGAAGAGAACAACAACAACAGCAACTGTGGTGGCTTGAGTACTGCCTTCCTTCTGCCTTTGAAGTAATGAAGTTTGCAGAGTTACACTGTGCAGAAATGCGAGAGTTTGGGTTGGTGTCCCTTGTCAGGAAAGCTGTTAAAACTAGGACAGTCTAAATTTGGTCCATATTGTCCCCTGAACTCTACAAATAGCCAGCAACTGAGAGAGGAGTGAACTTTCTCCGTTTACATCAGCATGGTATCAATTCTGAAGCCTGGCAGTTGCTAATTTAAACTGCTTCCTGGATGCTCAGTTTAAGAATAGTGGTACATTAACTTGCTTGTCTTCTAATTCTAAGCTAGTGACTTAACTTTTTAAGGAGTGATTAAAAGAGATGTCCTGAATGGATATAACACCAGGCTGCCACTTCCTCTTCATTCCACCCTTCCTGCATGCATGACCCTGCTGCTTCCCTTGTGCTCTCTACAATGTGTGTCTAATTGCTTAAAGGAGTTATTTAGTTCAAGGCTGTGATAAAGTAATCCTGCTAAAAAAGTGTTAAAAGTCATATCCTTGTGTGCTTAGAGCTAATTTTCGTTAACTTGCATTGTCTCCTTATATCAAGATAATTATTTGAGCATAAGACAATTAATTTCCTAGACTGAAAAAAAGACAGGATTAAACGAGACTACTTTTCTGTGATGATGGAATTGGTCTGGCTTGAATATCAGAGGAAACCCAAATAATCAGTCATCACAAGCTCTGAGGGCTTATGCAGTCCACAGCTGCAAAAGTAGTACAGAAATGTGAGGAGCCCTTGCTACAGCTCTTGGCAGCTCATATGGGCTTACTTATACCTACTTGTGCTGCTGTTACTGTTTTTATAAGGTGCTGTTTGCCTCATCAGTGTGAGTATGCCATGTCTGTTCTAGCCGTGGACTTCACACTTACTCCAGAGCAGTTCCTTTTCTTAGCAGTGAAACTTGTTCTTTTGCCCCACCAACCAACACCATCAAGGTGTGAATGCTGTAATGGCCCCATCAGTAGGAGCAGGGGTGAGTAGCGGCCAGGAAAAAAATTGTAATGTTATATAATAGGATTTTTTTACCAAGTGATATAAGTTTTTAAGTTTCAGCTACTCAGTATTATCATACTTATCTAGAAAAAAGTTAAACCATGTATTAGCTTGTCGTCTGCTGGAAAATTGGCACTTTTGCTTTCTCTGCTTTACCTTGTTTGTGGAGTGAGGGAGCTTTCTATTTCAAAATGTCAAGAAGTAAAGCATTGTCACCAGTGCTGCAAGTACATGGGTGAATGGAGGGGAAGAACTGCCTTATAGTAAGCAAAGATGCTGGTAGGTTGCTGAGTGCAGGAAAATTCCAGTAGAGGTGCAAAGTGCCATCTGTATTTCTCTTGTTCTGCGTTGTAGTACATACATGTGTGAGCGTGTATATGTGACAGATGATGAAAAGAAAGAAACATGCAGCATACTGTGCCTTTTGAAATGTGGAGGATCAGAAAGCCCAGAGCGTGTCTTCAGATCTATTACACGAGCTGCCACAATTTTGAAGCGACAGGTTCAGTGTTTTGTTCCTGAGCCTTTGAGCTACACAACTTCCATAAGTTAACCTTGTAAACAGGCTGACAAGATCACGTGCTAGTTTCTGGAAGTGTTTCCTTTTTTATTCTGCCAAGTTATTGCTGTCTGGACGTTCCTTTTTCAATAATACTAACTCAAAGTATATCCAATTTAATATAAAGTTTACTTTTTTTGCATTTCATGCCTAAGTTTCAAGTGTTCAGTTCCTTACCCACTTTATAGTAGTGGTAACATAGCCAGATTATTAGTCTTATCCAAGTGGGATATCTTGAACTGTTGCATTGTTAATGAGAAAAGATTGTCTTTAAATGAGCAAGAGCCATTCTTGTAGCAATGTGTTGTTAAAAGAAGCAAAGTTTTAGTGGTATGTGGAATTAAAAATAAATATCCATTAGGCTTGAAGCAGATTGTTGGATAATACATGTGCGCCAAGTACCTAGTCTTCCACAATATTGTTGAAAAATCTGATTTTCAACAGTGTTCTCATGGCTGTGAGGGGGCCAGTAAATGATCTGAATTGCTGCAGTGGTGATTTTGGGGAACACGTTTTTTTCCTTGCTTGTCATGTTTCAGCCATATTACTATATCATATTAATACTTACCGTTATTATGGGTAGCTAATGCTTCTACTGTCGAATAGAAATTAATTTTTTTCAGTGGTTCTTCTGAGTGAAAGGCATTGAAGTAATTCAAAGTATCTAAATGAATTTTGAGTAGGTAAATGACAAATTTATATCTCATTTTTTCAGCCTGGTATGTGTTATTGTTGACTTCAGATCCTGAAGTCAACCTATTGTTGACAAGCAAAGGTAAAGAATTACTTTCCAATTCAATGGAAATCAAATTCTAATTAAATCAATTTTCTACCTATTGTTACAATGAAGTCTGAGAAGAGCTGCAAGTATTTTATTTTTGTTTTTAATCTTTCATGAATGTTAGTGCAATACATCCTGATCAGTCTGTAGTGAGAAAAATAAGAAACCACTTTGACTAATACATGAATCCTTTTTTCTAATCACTCTTTTCAGCACAACTTGCATTATCTCCTAGCTGAGATGAGAGTAGGAATGATGTATTAGAGTGCTATGTCTCTATATACTTTTATATTCCTCACTGTAGTATTTGGGCTATTCCAAGTAGTTCTGTGAGCTTTCAAGTAAGTCTGAGGATGTGAGGTTTAAGGTGAGTTTAAAAAAAAAAAACAAACCAACAAACAAATGGTGAATGCTGCAAGCTTAGAGTGGAGCCTGAAATTTTACAGTGTTTAAAGGCATGAACTTAGAATTTATTTGGATTAAAACACATAAACGTAACAAATTTGGCAGCTTTTATCATGAACAACAAAATTTTAATTTCCTGCTAACTTGACTGTTAAAAACTACTTTGAATTTATTTAGAAGATTCTGCTATTTTTTCCTAAAAATCAGTATAAGATATGTCTTGTTGTGTTTTGTTTTCTTCCCTTGCTCTGACAGTGAGTAGTGAATCTTTCTCTTCTTCCAGAAGATGGAGACGAGAAAATAGCATATGGTAACACTCACCTCTTGCTTCCTGACAGGCTCCAGCTGTACAGATCTTTGGCAGAAGAGAGTAGTTTGAGGCTGTTTCTTATGCTTGGGCTTTGTCCTCTGCTTTCTTTGCTTTTCATCTGTTCTAATTATTTACTGTTTGTGCATAAACCCTAGACATTTGGTGTGTTGCTGTGTATGTGGTGAGAATGTATTCTCCTTCACTTCAGTGTAATTGCAAAAGATTCAAGGTTTACTTAAATTTTCTCCTTGTTGCCAAGATTCTTTGCACCTTAGATATATGTGTGGCTGGAGTTCTCTTGGTGTTGCTTCCAAGATTCAGCACAGATAAAGGCAGACATGGTCACAAGAGCTCATTATAATTGAGTGTATTTAAAGAATAAGATAAGATCGAACTAGACACTTTCAGGCTAAATGGAAAGAACAAAAGAGTAGCACCAGGCAGAAACAATCTGTTGTGGGGGGAAAAAAAGCTATAGAGGAAAGCAGCAGAAAAAATGTAGTACATTAATTTAAAGTATATTAGGAGACTAGCTGAAGTCATCTGTTTGCAGTGCTGATGGGCCACAATAGTAATGTTCTCTGTGTGGTGTTGTAATATAGAACTACTTGCAGGTTAATGTTCTGCTTGTTTTACTGCATAGCATGTGGTAGTAAAAATCTGTTTTGGTCTGGGTTTGGGGCTTTTTTTTTTTTTTTTTGCATTTCCTGCCTCACATCTATCTGTCACTCTTTTTTGTCTGCAATTTGTTGTGCTTTGACAAGTCATGAATGTTAACTGCCTTGAATCCTTTTCTCAGGAGTATTTTAGAGAATAATGGCAGCTGGGGAATCTCTCACACCCGGGTCCCAACAGAATCCAGGCCAGGGCACGTTGCACTTATAGCTGGGATTTATGAAGATGTCAGTGCAGTTGCTAAAGGTAGGCTGGTCCTAAAGCTTTGAATGTTGTCCTCCAAAGTATAGTGTTTTAGTGATGTGGTGGGTTTCTGGATGATTATTGATAAATGCAATTTTAGTTTGTATGCCAAGATGATATGGAAAATAGTAATTTTGGATGGATTTCCCACTCCAAATATTGACAGCTAGGAAAATAGCTTACGTAAATTAATATTTTTTAATATGTTTGAATTTAGCAGCCTGAACCTAAAAGCAGAAGTATCTTATAGCCTCGCCTCTTCATGTAACAGAATTTTCAATTGTTATTTGGGATGCACTAGGATATGGCTAAGTAGATGTTACAAACAACAAATGAACTTCAGTGTCTCAGCTGAACCATTGCTAGCTTGAGCTGGAGAATTCAGGAGCAAAATAAAGTAAAAGCCCCAAGCTTTGTTTTGTCCAGCGATGTTATGGAGTGTTTAGGGCTTATTTATGCTGAACAACCCTTTGCATTGCTGACTTGGTCTTGTGTGCTACTCTGCCTTCCCTCAGGCTTCCAGGCTGAACACTAGTCACGTGTGTTGGTTTTGGACAGGGGAGGTGAGAGGAATGACTTGGTCTTGTCCGTGTTCCTAATGAAAAGGTTCTTCCTTCTGAAAACCACTATAAATGCAGGATTGGCAGGGATGTCTAGTTAAGAGCATCTGCATGTTTCTGTCAAGTGCCTTTTCATGGAAACAGAAAATCTTGAAGGTTTTATTGTAAGGAACTGCAACATGACTTCTGGAAATATATGTGTGTATCTTATTGCCTGAAATGCCAAAAACTGAATTGAGGCAATAGGAGATGCAGAATTCAGGAAAAAGCTTGCTGTTAGAAGGTAAACCAGCAGAAACCCTGTTTGAAACCTGCATAATGAGATTGGCCTAGGTTTTCAGCTCACTTCTTAATGAATGGGGGAGTCATTATAATAGATGTTTAAATGGAATTAAAATCAGGATGCATAAATTGGAGTTCATTGTGAAATAGTATAAGGGCAACCTATAAAAAAAAACCCTGCAACATTTTGCATGGAGTAGTGATTTTAGCAGTCAATGAGATCTTCTGGCAATGCCATTTAAATGCAGATGTGTTTGTTTAACAGGATGGAAGGAGAATCCAGTGGAATTTGATTCTGTTTTCAATGAAAGTAAATATACCTGGAGCTGGGGAAGCCCAGATATTTTGCCAATGTTTGCAAAAGGTAAGACTTAATTTTATTAATCTTTAACACCTAGTTATCAGGTAGTACAATATAGCCACTTAGCATTTTTTGAATTAGAGAAGAAGGTGAAAAGAGTGTTTTCAGTTTGTGTATTTCTGAATACTGGATTTCTAGTTTGTGCAATGAAGATGGGGTGGAGGAAAAGCAGCAAGCTTTTGATGAGGCTATCACTATTTATTACTCATTCATTTAAATAGGTTAATTCTGTCAGTGTACTAAAGTAATATGCCTTTAGTTATAAGGACATAGTACTTTTTTTTCTTTGGTGAGGTTTAAAATGCTTGTTTTGCAAGCCTGCAGCTGTGATTTTTCTTCAAGCCTGCAGCTCCCAGTGAGCTGGGGGATAAAACTGCAGCCATGCTTTTTCAGTGTCAGAGCTGAAGAAGTAGTTTATTGTGGGTTATCATGCTTCTGTTCAGAACATTAATATGTAAAGAGAAGAACGGTATGCAAGCAAGAACTTCCTGGTACTATTCCTGAAGCTGAGGTCTTTTGCCTGTGGTGTGCAGTGTGTTCAAGTCTTGTCAGCCCAGTGCAGTTGGTGTTTGAGCATGCAGAGATTGCTGAGCAACACTCCAAACGTTTAAAGGTTCTCCAAGTTTAATATTGTTGTTTTCTTGGAAGAATGAGTGCATATACACCCCTTTCACATAATCTCAGAATAAACAGACTCAAGTGAAAAGGGGGCAAGCTAAGGGCATGTGCTGCTGTTCTCTTCTAGGCATTGATATTGACAAATAAGAAAAATGAAATAGGCAGGATAGGAGTGGAATGTAATATTGGTTTAGAGAAAATATACCTCGTATTTCTCATGATGATTCTTGAACTTTTTCTGAACTTGCATCTCTTCCCCCTCACATCCTGACATTCCCCTCCATGCCCCTCTTTTCTGCTCTTTGCTTAAGCCTCATAAAATTATGATGAGCTGTAAAAATATCTCCTGATTATTTCCCATGACCTCAGATTACAGCTTGTGTTTGGAAATAGTGTGATGGTGGCTGGGGAGAGGGGAAAGGTAGTTGCCCTTGCACAGATTATTTGTGGTTTTTTTTAGGGATATGTTCTTGGGAAAATATTTGGGGAATTCAAGAATTTCCCAGAACCCTGTCCTTCTATTGGTTTTGTTTGAGTAAGATGATAAGCAGAGGACTTGTGAGCAGCTTTGATGTTATCTGAAGAGATGTGCAAGGATAATACTCTCTATATGGCTTGTTCTGAATGGTATCTAAAATGCCGTTTCCTTTTGCGGGGGGGGGGGAAATCCCCCAAAGTTGGCAAAGTTTAAATGTAGTCATGTATCTGAGAAGTAGATGCTGTGTCAGAATGTGAATAATTTTTCATGATAGATTAATTTCTTTTCGAAGAAGGTAGTTCCCTTTCTTTCAAAGAGGCCAAGTGTTTTAGTACAGAAGGGAAAGAAATCAAGTGTTTGTTCTTTATCTTTACCTTTACCAAAAAACAAAAGATGAGATAGAAAGAAATTAAGCTATGTTCCTCTTTCTTTTCAAGCTACAAATTAGTGAGGCCACAGGACTCTTCTTGTGTATATTTTATCATGCCAATATGTTCCAAATTTTGCTGTTTCATCACTTGCCTTGGATGGCTCATAAAGACTATATGACACCTGCTGCCTTTTGGGAAGAATAGAAAAATCCTTTGTTTGCTCTCAATACTTTTCTTGTAATAAAATGTATATTTCAAGAAAGGCTTGACAATTCTACAAGGAAATAAAAAAAATGCTCACAGATTTTTTTAAAATATCAAAATAGGTACACATGAAATCTAAATTTGGCACAGTTTTAATGACGTGAGGAGTATTTCAGTCTGAGAATATGTCTGAAGTATCTTGAGCAAGATTTAAAGGCATTTGTTTCTAATAGTTAAACTCACTTAAGATAGACAAATTCACTGTGTAATTTTAACCTTTTTTTTATTATGTTTTTAGGTTATAACCTTGAAATGGTTTGAAAATTCCTATTTTGATTCCAGAGTGCTCCTTAAAGCTTTGAGTTTCTCTTCTAGACTTGCCAGGATTTGAGGTTTGACCTGAAAAATCCAGCGCTGTACTGTTCTGTCAGCGGCCTGGGTTGGAGTATATTCCAGAGTATTAAATGTCATGCTGAAAAAGGAGCTGAGACTGTTGCTTCTCTGAGGGGAAGTAGATGCTAGTTTGTTGCACCCGGATTGCCCTTTGTTACATGGGTTCCCCTTCTCTTTTTTGGAAGCTTCCAGAAAGGCTAATCTACTGTTTTAATTTGTGTATGAAGAAAGATATCATCAAGATCATGGGAACAACTGGGACAAACCATTGCCAGGATTATTCTGAACAGACAGACCTCTCCATCTTCTGGTTTAGTTCCTTGTTAAATAATGCTGGATTTCACGTATCCCTCACATGGCTGTATTTGATGACAGCTCACTGATGGCCACATTCTGTCCTGCTCAGTGTCTGACTGTCCTTGGGATTCATTCTTTTTTGCCCTCTTTTGTGCCTGCAAAATTTGCTGGCAAATTCTCTTGTTGGTCTTGACTCTGACCCACGACAGGCTCGTCAGAGACACGACCTGCCCCACTAGGAGAGCGAGACATTGACTTTGTGCAGGATGTAAATCTTATTGTAAGAGTGTGTTAACTTCATCCTTGATCATAATATTTCAATATTGATGCTGAGTGTGAGATATAGTGGCAGAGAAGAGAGCAAAAGCAGTAGGTGTTATCTTGTTTGGGAGTTTGTGGCACCTCCAGTTATTTCCCATAATGTAATGGCATCATCAAACCCAGCAGAGCTCTGTACTTCTAAAAGATGGTTTCATCCTTGGCTTTCTTCTACTTCTCCATCCCATCTTTGCTTCCTCATTCCCAGACTTTAAGACAGTGTTGGCATACTGTTGCCCCCTCAAACAATAGAACTAAAATAATATTTCCTAACATTTTGCGTAGTAGCATTTCTTATTTAAGAAAAAAGAAAAGAAACAGTTATTTTATAAGCTATGCAGGCACTGTCAGAATTTTCCTGGTATGACTTCATTTTGCCACCATTTCTCTTTATAGCAGTGCAGGATTGGGTGGATTGTTTTGTTTTGATTTGGTAGAAATTAGAAATGGCTAAGTGGTAATGTATTCTTTTGTTTGTCTGCAAACTTTGTGCTGTCATTTGGCTTCTTTGGTGTGGCACTTCTCAGGTTTGCTGTGACACTGTGAAAGAACACTACAGCATTCTATCCTCTTAGACTATCAGTCATCCTGGCAGTGATGGACAGAACTTATTTCTTCTTTTGAACTCATTTATCCACCAATTGGAACTCCTGCATTTACTTTTAATGCCTGGCGGTATTTTCTTCCTTTTTTTTTTTAGACTGAGAACTGCAGTGAGTGTTCTGTGTAATAAGTAGTAGTAGCATCTCCAGGGGTGCAGGCGAGAGCTGCACCAGAAAATTGGTGCCAGCTTTCATCTTCCTGGCCTGAAATACCTGCATGCTTTTGTGTGGGCTTCTAAATAATCTTGGCTAAGCAGCTGCCTTATCCTGGGATGTTAGTTCATTCACAAGCCTGGAAGCTTACACAACTGCATTATATAATTGTGACATCCAGCAGATGGGATATATTCTCTCTGGTCATCAACTAATTGAAGAACATTTCCCCTCTGGGAGTTTACATAGTCACAGTATAAATGGCACCCCTGAGCTGTAACAGCTCTGCCATTGACTGAATTATTTAGTTAAACTTTACCTAGCTTCAAATCTTTCCAGGACTTCTGAAGTTTAATTTCTTGCTAGTCATTGTCTTCCCCCTGTCCCTTCTCTGCTTTGCTCCCTTGACAGTGAGTAGAGAATGGAGTTGCCTTGTCCAGATGATGTGTTTGCACATCAGTGACTTTTGTGTTGTACTTTGTGACTGAACCTAGTCCAGTAGTTCTCCCTTTTCTGTTTTGGATGCTTGTTTTAAAGATGCACACTTTGAATACTATCTCCCTAAAATTGTCCACTGGGCTTTAGTGGCTAGAATTGAAATACAGTAACTGTCCTGATGCCTTTGTTACATGTGATATGTGATGTTTTCCTTTATAAGAGACCTGTGGATAAGGTATTGTCTTGTATGATTCAGTTGAACTACCAAAAGCTGAGCATATTTTTCTTAAACAGCCTGCCCCCGAAACACATGTTCAAATGAGGCTATGAATATGTATCTTCCTTGGCTAGAAGTTTCAGTGAAATTCTTTGTTTTAAAACCAAATTCTGTTTAATTTGCTTAAACTGGGATTTGGTTTTCTCCTATCTGCTTTTCCACATTTTATTTCCTTGCCTGAGCATACTGGATAAAATTGTTCCTCATTCCTCTGAGGTGCTGATAAACTAATGAGGTAAAAATTTATCCAGGTTTCCAAAAAGGATTAATTATGGGAAAGTTCAAATTAAGGAGAAAATTTGCCTTCTTTCAGGATCATCATTCTTGATAGGTTTCTACTCCTGTGCATGGAAGTGTTTTTTGTCTATGAGAAAAGCAAAAAACGTTCTATCTTGTATCCCATCTATATTGTTTTTGCAGGTGCTACTGGAGATCATGTTTATACATTTTGTTATGCAGCAGAAAGTGAAGACTTTGGAGCAGAAGATGCAGCCAAGCTTGACACATGGGTTTTTGATCATGTTAAGGTGAGCAGAGAATCTTTTTGTGCTACCTGTTGATAAAAAGCACAGTTGCAGGTTATCTTGATCATAGAACATGTTAACACTTTATCATAGAACTAGAAAGTAAGAAGGTTTTGAAAGACCTATCACTTGGGGTCATAAGTAAAAATTTCTTCAATCAACTTTTGTGACAAGTGTAATACATTCTTTAAGGAAGTGTTTGTCAATGCTAATGAAAAAACTAATACTAATAAAAGTATCCTGTAAATACAGTCTTGGCTTTGTTTTGTTTGCCTATAATGTGAAACCCATCTTGGAGTACTATAGACCCTTTAAGATCTTGAATGCAATTAGTGAAGGATTTTATAATAGGTATTGCAGCACGGTAGAAATGGTAAGTCTTTGTCATGAAAGCAAAATAAGCAATATTATGGACTTATTTTTTGTCTAGCGTGTACTCTGATTGTAACTGTTCAACATGGCTTTTCCTGGTAGATGTAGCTGGCTTCTAATTTTCTGTTGTGGTTCACACTATGCTGTAGCTGCCAGAGCAGTCACAGTTTGTTTTGAGGGACAAGATGTGAGGCAGGGGCAGCTTAGGCCCTGGAGCTGTAGAATTTGATGATGTGGTGCTCTGCTCAGCTGAATTGGACCAGTTCTGGTTCATGACTGTTGTTTTCTGTGACACTCTCACCCAAGTCCAAGGCACATGATTTCTGATTATTCATTAATTCCTGTGTTTGTTATTCCATGCTACCTCACTTGTTCTGATTAAGAAATGCTGGTAATGGGCATTGGTGTATAAATATCTGTAGTGCTGAAGCAATTAAGTGAGATACTTTCTGGATCTCATAACAATGCTGATGGAGTTTCAGACTTAAAACTTTTTTTCACAAGAACTCTGGGCTGTATGCATTAGTATAGCATAAATCAAATGAAACAAAAAATAAAACAAAATAAATCAGTAAACCAAATCATCATAACTCTAAGAAGTGAAAGGCAGTTCTGCTTTAAACAGCGGCGTAGGGTGGAAAAGTTCATTATAGTTTGCTAATTTTCAAAGGAAGTGATTTTCTGAGTTTGCAGGTGAGAAGAGTTTTTTTCCACTAAGTGCTGTCATCTCCCTGAATGTGCACTTGTGTCATGTTGTGTGTTGTAATGCATATGAATAATACAAATCAAATTAGACTGTCAGTTACACTTGAATAGGTGTTGTCATAAAGTTGCACCCTGCTGTCATTTGGAGCTGCACAAGTATGTGAGGGTGGTACTACCTTTCTATTGCTTCAGAACACCTAATGGCATTTATCCTTTGAAGCTATAATGATATGTTTAAAATATATGTCATTACTGATTACCTTGGAGCCAGCACCATTCTTTTTAAGACTTATTTTGCCCATCTAAATTCCATACAGTGAATGGATAGGACCTGATTGACTGGCATAAACCACACATTCCATTAATCATCTCTTCATCTACACATCAACAATTGCTTCAGAAGTGTGAAACTTGAGACTTACTAAAACCAAGGTCACTGTGCTATTACAGCTCAAAAAATTTTCAGCTGTGCTAGTGAGATTGTATGTAAGTAGGAATGACAGTATGCTGGAATTTAAATTCTGGTTTGCCTACTCTTTTTTCCTTCTTTGTGTTTTATCTCAAGTATTTAACAATATGTTGCTTAACTCATATGTTGGCCAATGTGGTCCCTGGATTTCTGCCTCTTTAGGAAGGAAAAGACACCAAATGTACTTCCTCTCTACTTTGCAGTCCACAGGTCAACCATTGTGAGGGCCACTTATGCCTTCCTGTGCCCCAAAAAACGATGGGGATAAAATGAAGAATGGCTAACTCATGTTTGGACTGCTAGTGCTGGCACTCCGAAATTGCTTGTTCTCTTTAAAAATGCTAGCAGTAACTTACCATCAGGAGATGGTAAACTCTAACCAGTTTTTATTTGTATCTATGCTTAAATCAGGAGTAGAAGAGAAATGTATGACACTTGATAGTTCTTGTCCTATCTTATCTCCCTATTATACAAGGTGGTCATAATCCTTTTTTGGGACAGAAAATACACCACTGACCAGACTGTGTGGGCTTTTTATCTACAGCAGTGTGGAAATTCAGCAGTATTAATGTGCAGTGGTAATTTGGATTGGAGTTTGGTTTGGAGTTCCAGATGGGCATGGAGTTGATGGACTGAGGTTTTTTTACTGTTTTTGGGTTGTTTGGGGGTTTGTTTGGTGTGTTTGTGGGGCTTTTTTTAAAAAGCCAGCAAAATAATGAAGGGATGGAGTTTAATCAGTGATGTGGCTCAATGATTCTCAGTTAAATAACCTTTACCTAAATCATAGTTTGAGTCTATGAGTGCTAAGAAACTAAGGAGTAAAATAGTGGGAGTCTAGAGCAACTAATGGGAAAAAAAGGTCTTATTGATGCATTTCTGATTTTTTTTGAAAATATTTAGTGGAAAATAGTTTTGGAAGATTCAACCCTTTTTTTTTTTTTTTTTTTTTTGGTAAAAACCTTAAAATTACAGGAACTCAGTCTTGAAGATGAGTTCCAGTAATGTCCTAACCACAGTTTATTATGATCAAAGGGTAGGATATGCTCAAGATATTCTGTTAATGCCTTCTCACTGAAAGGGACATGTAGATACAGATGGCCAAAAATTGTGGAATTTTTTGTGTTCTTTTCTCATTTTAAACACAGTATTCCAGTCTTCCTTTGTCCTCTTTCTGCTAGAGAAAGGCCACCCAGGCCTTCAGACTGTCCCTTCTGTGTAGGGTGTTGGATGGAGTCCAGAACTGAATTATGTTAAACTCTGAAGCTCTACAGACAGTGCTGTGAGCGGATGTTGATTTGTGCCAGTGGATTTCAATACAGATAGCTCTGCTCTAATTAGCAGTACAATGATCTTATGATTTATTTTAAATGTGTTAGTGTCTTGTGCATGATCATGCTCAATGGATCTAAACGTGACATGTATGTTTGTCCTGCCTTTGTACTTTCGTTTTACATCTGAAAACTGGCATAACTATTTCAACTCTCCCATCAGTGCATGTGCACAACTTGAAGCAGCCAATTAAATTAAGTTGTCCTAGATTAAGGAACTTTATGAAAGGCACAAGTTTTTTGATCTCTCTGGTACATGCAATCAGCAACAGCTTATCAGCTTTACTAAAGAATCATGCTTCCATGGAAGACACTGTTTGAGAGAGCAAAAGGTCCCCAATTACTTAGATGGTTTAACATTTTAACGTCCGTATTTTGTTCAGACATCTGTAAAACATTTGTTAGATCTTCTAAGTAGTCTTTATTTCTTCTTTGCTTTCTGAGGAGGAGATGATTAGATCAAGATTTCACATAATTATAATGCAATACTAATTAAGCTACCATACCAATTTTAGTTATAACTAAGTTCACAGTTTGCTGTAAATGTTTTAATGGGGAGGCTTGTGCTCATCTCACTAAGTTGCATATCAGTTGTGACCAGCACATTATTTTGTTGTTAGTTGACAGAAAATCAAACAGAAGTTGCCAGAACCATTTAAAAAGAATGATGAAAGGAAGCTGTGGTTGTCTTGAGTCCAGCTCTCCACGAAAGAGCTTCAGCTAGAGCAATGTGCTCAAGCCTTGCCCAGTCAACTTTTGAGCATCTCAAAGGACAAGCCTTTTAAGCAGCTATTTCAATATCTGGCTATAGTTATGGTTTCCTAAATAATTTTTAAAAGTCTTTGTCTTACTGCAATTTTCCACATTACAAACTGTGAGTTTCCCCTGTCTCTGAGGCTTTCTGATCAGTCTGACTTAATCAGAGGATTGAGATTCCCTTCACCCTCACTGTAGATGGTTCTATACAGTAATGAGACCTCTCCTCATCTGCTTTTTCTTGAGATTGGAAAAACTGAGTGTTTTCAACCTCTTAATTGTTTACTTCTGTCTCTGAAACTTTTTGTTGAGATTCAGCTTACATAGACAGTGGAGGCAATATTACTGCATAGAGGAAGTAAAAGGGAAGCCAGAATAACAAAGAGTGAGACAAGAAGAAACTGAAAATAGAGTGGTGCATTGGAAACTAGTGTTGAATAGAGGTAGGACTTGAGTTTTGTGAACACAGTACCAAAAAGAAGAGGCCTTTAGCAGGCTATAAGGAGGTACGAGGATACTTCTGATCAAACGGTTCAGTGATGTCCAGAGCAAGGTACCTGCTTGCCAACTCACCACCTTTATCAGCCATCACTCCTTGTGGTGAGCTTCCTGTTGGTTTTGGGGATATTTTTTCAGTATACTTTTTTTTTTTTTTCCAAGTTTCATGGGTTAAATTTTGCTGTTTGCACTGGGAAAAGACATCACATCATAGGTTGCATTCATCTTCCTTTTGTCTTCTTGTTTGTAATTGGCCAGGATTTGGGCAAACTCTTCTGGCTGCTGCTGCTCTGGCTTACGAGGTGGCTGGGACTGGGAGAGTGGGATGCTTTTGATGTATCATAGGGACTCATCTGGTGGGAGAGAAGCTCAGGCCTTGCCTTCCTCTGAATGATTTCTTTTGGTCAAGCATTCTGTGATGGAAAAACATATGCCTTCTAATATTGATACACATTTTAGGGTTTAATTTTGGGGATTTTTCCTGTTTGTCTGTTTTGAAATGCTTTGTTTTGATTTCCTTTTATTTAATTGAAATTAAGGAAACAGTTTTATTGTATCCTGTAAATTACTGGCGTGCCCTGGAAAGCTTCTTCAGTCTGTGGTCAAATATGTGCAGGTGGATGGATCTCTGTGGGAAATGAAAATCTCCTTAAAAATAATTATATTGCTATTTAATGTAATCGGATTTTGTTCTTGTATCTTTATTTAAAATACCTCTGGACTTTGGTCATGATTTTGTTTGGATAAGAGCTGAAGCTGAGAGCATGCAAATATTAGTCCGTGCGGCTTGTGTGTACTCAGGGAGTTAGAAAAGTGGAATTGCATACTGTAGTGGTTTCCTGGCATAGCTCACTGTGATAACCTCACTGCCACTTTGGTCTTCCTCTGGGTACAGTGACCTTTGTTTATACAAGGTATGAATTTGAGATTTTAAGAGCTCCATCGCTATCACAGTTGTGTGGTGTACTGCCCTGTCCTTTGGTGGCAAAAATTCTTCCCTGCCTCTACCAGCATTTCCCTGCATGAAATTCAAAGACACTCTCACTTAAGTTTAGTGTACTAAAAGGTTCTCTAGATGCTTTTTGAACTAAGACCCTAGCCAGCTTTGTTTCCTTGGGCAGTACTGTTACTAAGGTGCTGATGCTGGAATAGCTGTCTGCCTGCATTTTGCATTGCTGTAACGTGGCTGGTCTAACACAGAATAGCTATGTCCAGACTCATTCATTCCAAGAGGAAAATCCTCCCCTGGCATCTGCCTCAGGGATGCTTAAGTAGGACATGTACAAGGCAGATATATGTTCTGTAGTTCATGTGTTTGCAAAGCACGTCATGATTTGTTCTGTTTTTATTCAGTTTCTGCAAACAAGTAGTAGCTTGGTATCTCAGTCCTGCAGAACCTGCTTCCAAAGCAAGAATGTTTGAGACCTTTGCTTCCAATTTAAATTCAGTAAATCAATAGAAATGTAGAGTCATAAGTGCCACTCAGGAATGGTTCATCAATTTGTTTGTACAGGAGGCAAAGAAGGGATGATGTATTTTTGCCTACGCAAACTCAAAAAACTCCTGTATAAAACCAATTCAAACTGACAAATAAAAAATCCAACAAAAAAAGCCCCCCCAGACAACAAAAGAGCACTTCAACGTAGATGTTGTCTTAGATAAGCTGAAAATTTGGACTGACCGTACTGATAGTTGTTGCCCTTCAAGCTGTAAATTGGGAAGTCATTATTCTTCCTCTTTTTAAACTCTAATAACTACTAGGATTTTGATATCAAAACAGTAGTGTTTTAGTTTTAATAATATGCTTATCTTCTTCCATTTTACTCAGATTAATGTATTAATGGCTTATTCCATACAGAGCTTCTTTAATTCTTCTAGAAGCAATCAAACATTGTTCTCTGCACTGAATGAAGAGAAAGTGGTTCTGTTCCTGCATTTGCTGGGTATAGACACCAATGGACATGCTCATCGGCCAAACTCAAGGTAATTGAGATATTATGCATGTTTTTCTTACTAGTTGTAAATGCATATAGTAACTTTTTTAGAAGTACATTTTATCAAGCCAGAAACAAGACTGTTCCCATGATCACCTACCTTCTGACCTTTTGGTGTTATTTTGTTTTTTGAAGTCCCATCCGTAGAAATGACAGATTTTTTCCTCTGTACATATGTCAGGTTATACTCCTGTGTTCAAGTCTGATTCCTAGCAATTGTCTTTCTTACAGACAACACATAATCCAGAAGATATGTAGGAAATGCAGTTCTAAACATAAAATGGATACAATTTTCAGATGCCCCACTGCTGAAGTCATATTGTTGAGTTTATAGACAGCAGTAGGCTCAGCAATAATGGCTGCAAATTCCAGCACTAGGTTTTGTTTTTTCCTGAACAAAGAGCTTAGATTAACAGTTCTCATCACCAATTCATCTTGAAGTGTGTTATTTGAGAACTTTTAATTTCTTCACATCCTGCTTTGCAGGATTTTACATTTTTCTCTTGATCCCTACATGCCTTGAAAATTCTCTGATTTCCTACATCATTCTGAAGTTCTTACTTGCTCTATATTTAATGCTCATTTATTATGATTTTTTTTGAAGACAGAGTTTTAAAACTGACTTTAGCAACAGATTGGAAATTAGTTGTCTGAAAGTTCATCATGGTCACTTTTTCTAAAATACACAGATTTTTTTGTGTAGCCTCTATTCCAGAAAGCTAGGGTCTGTCATGGTCTATGAAGTGTCTCAAAACACTGACTGCATGGTGAGATCTTTCTTTGCTATTTAGTTCCCAGCTTAAAGTAATTTTTGCAACTTACCATTTAAGGTGTTTGAGTTTTCCAGAATTCCTTAATTTTGGCATTCTCTTTAACTTGCCTGGCAGCTGTGAGTAGTAAAATTATAGTCCTGTGTCAAGGACAGGTGAGATTTGAAACATAAATCTGTTTGAAACTGTGATATCAGTGATCTTCAAACTGTGCTGCAACGATTTAAGATCTCAGTAAGACTCTCATCCTCTGAGTTTTTTACATCTAGGAAAAGCCTTGTGTTAGATTGGTGTTCATTTGAAGTTAAAGCTGTCTGTACTCAAAGGACAGGACTTTATGACCATGGATAATTTGTTTTGTACCAAGTCTGAGAGCCACCTTGAATTAAACATTTTTTTCCTATTTTTCAAGGGAATACCAGGAGAATATCAAACAAGTTGATGAGGGTGTGCAAGAAATTGCTTCATTGATTGACGATTTCTATGGAAATGATGGAAAGACTGCATTTATTTTAACTTCTGACCATGGAATGACAGATTGGGGTGAGTCTTTTTAAGTTTTGAGTCAGCTGAGTTTATGGACATCTAGTGTATGGTTAGAGAGCTCTGTCTCATGAGAAGCTTTGGAACCTGTGCTTTGATTTGGTATCTTAAGTGTTGCTTGTGTTTGAAAATCCATGCAAATTGCTGTGACAGCTGTGTTCCATGTCTGGACGGAAAAAAGACACTAAGTTAAAGCTTAACTTCCTCAATGACTGCTAGTAGGGATAGAAAGATGGGTGCAGAAAACCACCTCAGGCAGGAGGAGATAATGTTATTTGGCTGCCAGTAGCAAATTTGCTTTTGTTCCAGCCCATCTGGGAGATACAGTTCTCACTTCAGTGTTGTAAAGTGCCTGGAAAAGGTGGGAAATCTGTCCAGGAGCTGGTGAAAAACTGAAAACAGGGAGAGGTTTTGTGAGGGGTACAGAATCTTTTTGCTTATTTTGGCCTCTTAAGCACAGCAGAAAGGATGGGACTGCTATGTGATCTTTCCAGAGGAGATGGTGCTGGAGAAAGGTGAAGGAGCTGAGAGTACAGAGAGGAGAGCAAGGCAGGGGCCAGCTGTGCAGATTGCCACAGAAGACACTTGTGAAGGGTATGGCCACAGTGGCCGAATGCTTTGAGGGCACTGAGAAAAGTTTACAGTGGTAAGCTCATTTAGACATTTTTCCCTACTTCTTTCTTATTTCAAGGATCTGAAGAGCACTTCTGTCCTTGTGTGCAGCCAGTGAAAGTGATAAGTCTCTTTTCCAGTGCTGTGCATTTGCAGCTACTAACTATGACACGTTTGTACCAAGGCTGCTCCAGGCATGGTCGTGGCAAAACAACAGTCAGTATCTTACCCTGTGTGTGAAATCCTCAAGTTTGTCTATTGAAGGGATGCAGATTTTTTCTGTAATCAGGGATAACAAAAATATTTGTATATTTATTCAATCAGCCTAATTACCATCTGTTCATTTGCAAAATAGTCCATTTTGAGTATTATTTACTTTTAAGCTGACTGCTGCTTGCAATAAAATAATTCTGCTTTTTTTGTATGTTTCAATAAATTATTTCATATTTTGTGAAAACATATAATATTCCTTATAAGGAAGGGGTGTATAGGTGTGTATATATGTTTTTTAATATATAGGATCATAGGGATCTCAGGGTGTCCAACCAGCTGCTCAAGGCAGGATTAGCTTTGGAATCCAGACACAGGTGCTAGGGCTTTATTCAGCAGGGCCCTTAAAACCTTAAAGGGATGGAGCCTATGCAACCCTTTTGGGCAGCTTGCTCTGCTGCTTGCCTTCCCTCATGGAGGGGGAAAGGTTTTATTTATCTGCAGTCTGAACTTCCTTTGTTTCAAATTATGCCTGTTCTGCCGTGTTCCCACCGTGCACCACAGTGACATTCTGGCTTCATCCTCTCTTAAACCCCTTCACTGTGGGGTACAGGCAGGATGCTCTGGTGTGTTCTCCCCCAAGCTATTTCTTCTCCAGGCTGAACCAGTCCTAGTCCCTCAGCTGCTTCTCACAGGGCAAGTGCTCTTCACTGAGACCATTCCCAGCTGATGGGTGTCTTTCTGGCACCAGAGGAGCCCAAAACTCGATCCAGTGTCTAGAGGTTGTCCCGCAGGTACTGAATAGAGGACAACAATCCCTTCCCTGTACCATGCTCCTGGTTAACACTGCCTGGGATGCTGTTGGCCTTCCTCACTGCCAGAGTGAGCTGCAGGAGTGTTCCCATTATGTACTAGATCCTTTGAAGGGGGAATAAAAGATGTTAGGACTAACTTCTTCAGGGTTTGAAAACCAGTGGTCTGTCATAGTTTCCTGTCATCTCTTTCTGTCTTGAAGGAAAATCTTGATCTTGTGCCAGAAGTGTTAATAACTTTGAAGTTGACTTTAGTGGATCCAAGAGCAAACCCAGAGGTTCTGCTCAGGCCCATTGTGAGCTGTCTGAAGGGTAGTTCAGGAGCTTTAATTTGAGCTGGTTGGTAGTATCCACCCCTGCTGCAGCCTTTCAGTGGTGATTTGCAGAATGGGATGTGCACTAGTTTTAAAACAAATTAAGCATTGGAAGGACAGGGGGGCCTATTAGGGAAAAGAATATGATCTGAATTAGATGTGATCAAGACATTGTGGTTGCTGGCAAAAGCCAGTGAAGTAATTTGGTTTCTCAGTCTGACCCCATGATTTTGCTTTAAATTGATGTCAGATGGAATTGCTGACCACTAATGCAGGGTGTTCCACACCCACCCTCACCCTGGCCTCTTGTTCCTGCTACCATCCTGGCGCAAGTACCTGTGTGGTGTGCTGGACTATGGCAGAGACAACTAAACAGCACCCTTTTTCCCCCTTTGCCCTGAAAAATTCTATTTGGAGAGTGCTGGGGTTGGAACCTGGAACTGACCCAGCTGAAAAGAATTATTTTTCTTCCCCTCTTGTTATTCAGATCAGGCTGAAACTTGGTTCTTTATAACAGAGAGGGAGTGGGTACAGCTGCCTCTCTCAGCTGTATCTGTCTTAAAGTATTCATAGAGGCAGAATCTCAGTGAAATAGATGAATCTCAGCTGATGGAGCTGCTGGCTTGGCTAAAATGTAAACTCACCAAAATAGCACTTTCCTTCTATTGCAGTAATAAGAATGTAAATGATATAAGAAATAATCCCAGGTCCTGGGATGAAATAGGAAGTGCTGTCTCCATAAGCTCTTTTCCCAAATTCTTTGAAGAAGAGCAGTTGTTGCTGTTTTTTGAGCCCAAAGGGTGCCCACTAAGGAACATCAGAAATCTAATTCCCAGACCAGTGTGTTCTTAAGCTTTGGGCTGTTTATAGTAAGCAAAATTGGCTCTTCAGCTGTGCCACAGTGATTGTTTTAAGGACAGCATTGGGTATGAATTTCAGAGTAGCCTTGAGGCTGCACAACAATGTTCTTTCTCTGTCCTTTGTATTTATTAAAATATGTATTTATAGACAGGGAAGATCATGTGTCTATGCAAATATAAGGAAAATGTGTCATCATACAGACCATGCAGTGACCCATATAGGGTTTGTATAAGAAAGTCCTTCCCTTTGAGGCTGAGTTATCTCACTGCTTGGGTACCTCACCCACTGAGTTCAATGACCAGTGTTTCATTCAAGCTTGTGTGGATCCTGCTTTAGTACAGCTGCTGCTGAGATGTCATAGACTTCAACCTTCCTGCTTTTGGTGGCTGATATGTTAATCTGGAGGGAATCAATTTCAGGGAAGAAAGTAATGTTTTATCAATTTTTAAGGAGTGTGCTACTAGACTTGAAAACCTTAAAAATGTACTTCTATCACTGTTGGAAGAATGACTGTTGCAATGTATACTGCTTCCTGGTTTTGAAGTGGCAGTCTAATTCTTATTCAGAGGTCAGTTCTATAGGATTTTTTTTTTTTCACATGTGCCTGATATTACTGTAATCGGGCATTCTTGGTTTCACTGAGAAGCTCAGAATAAGTATATGTACATGTCTTGAGCTGGTAACTCCTCTATATGTTGAAGCTTTAAAACTACTATGGCTTTAATTTCTGTATGTTAAAATTTTGAGGGGTTTAATATAAAAAGATCTATCTTCATAGTCTTGACTTAACTGATACTGATTTCCCAACTTGAAATTTGAGTTTAGCCTTTATTGTTAGTGACATAAAAGTGAACTATGAAGCTGGAGTAGGTTGTCTGTAACAGGCTTTTAGTATGTCTGTAACAAGAGCTTAGTACCAGTGTGCCTATTTTTATTGCATGTAGATTGTTTGTTTTTTATAGCATGTCTTAAAGTTTCTATTTTTTTTTTTTCTTTGGTGTACTTTAGGATCCCATGGAGCTGGTCATCCCTCAGAAACTTTAACACCACTGATTGTATGGGGTGCTGGGGTAAATTATCCACAGAAAGTTGCATCTCAGTTCTTTGAAGACAATTTTTTGAAAGGTAGGTAAAATATAGAACTTAAGTGACAGATTCTGGTGGAAACTGAGTTGTTTTTAACCATTACACCTGTTGATCTTCAGTAACTTCTGTTCCATTTCAGTAAGTATGATTTGCTTTGTGTGGTGTGGTAAAGAAAAGGTGGCAGGGTATGCCTAAGGAAGATAGTGCAAAACTGGGTAGATAACATCAGTCAGTTTTCTTTTCTAATCCTAGAACTGGAAACTTTCTCTTTGTTGACAGGAGGCTACTCATCCTCCTAAAATTTAGTTCTGGAGGAGACTTAATTTTTAGGAGAGTCCCAGAAGTTGAATACTATTTGTACAGAAACATGATAAGTTGACAAGTTCCAAGACAGCTTTCTGATTTCTCAGCACAGTCCTGTGTACTTTCCAGGGGCTGTCTTGTCTCATTTGCATCCTTGTAGCTTTGTGCAAATGTGAACACCTTTTCTCAATGCAAAACTGTTATTCTTTACTGTTACTTTTCCCTTTTGTAATTTATATAAGAGTAAACTCTTCTTAAAAAACAATGGTTTATTATTTCGCATACATAATGCAATAAACACTGTCTTAGTGAAATATCAGTGGAGTTAGAGAGTCTTTAACACACTATTAAATTGTTCAAGCTGTTCCTCTTTCATGTGCCCATTCTTGTAGCCTGCTCTGTTTCTTAAGATGCCTTGAGTCTTGGGTTGTTGCTCACAATCAATCAGGTAATGACTTTGTATTTTATTGGATTGTTTGTCAAGGTACATTAGAGAAGACAGGCAAAAATTATTTCAGCCCTGAGATTTTAACTCCGCCCTGCTCTCAAGAAGGTATTTGGTAACAGATTAGGTCATTTCAGAAAGAGTGTGAACATTTCATTCTTTGTGCCTACTGCTGCTATAAAGCCATAACATCTGTGATAAAATTGAAAATGAGTTGTAGGAAAAAAAATAGGAAACAGGACGAAACAACTGATTTTGGTGTCTGCGATGGCTGATCTGCTAGATTTTTAAGGACATTTCATGTCTAAGGGCTGATCTGTAATAGTTGGATTTTACATCTGTCAGTTTTCTTGATTCTAAGCAGCTTTAGTACAAACCTCAGTATTTGACTTCAAGTCATGATCAAAATGGTGTGAGAGATTTCAAAAAGGATAAGCATTGAGCTGACTCCCAGGTGCACAGTAAGGAAAGCTGTATGGCCCTCTTCTGTTAGGCAATGTGTATTTACTTAAAGGACAACATTTGTCTGCACCCTGCTGTGCCTGCTTCATATTTTCCTTCTGATGGTTAAAAAAACCCAGCAAACCAAAAAACAACACAAAAAAACTAAGCACACCAAAGCAAATATCAGAACTCTTCAGTTCTTTTTTACAAGCTTTCTATCTGTCAAGCACACTGTTGCTTTGTTTAGACACTAACCTTGCAGATTCTTAATTGCCAAGGATGATCTCTATTTGAGATTTGAGATGCTCTGAGTATCTTGGGAGTTTCAATTTCTATTTGAGTAATAAGTATCTTCTTTAAAAGTGACTTTTCTCTCTATGGTAATGCATCAGAGCTTCTAGTAGGTTATGTAGCTTAGAAGTAGAGAGAAAATTGTTGAAATCGAACTTGGCACTTGCACAGGTCAATACAGTTCAGCTAATCCATTGTTACAATCCCAGATATTTTCACAATGTTAACATATTAACAAAAAAGCTGTTTAAAAGATTTGTCTTGAAATCTTCTTTGAATTTTGTCTTTCCTGCTCCATACAGCTGCAGCTGTGACTGTGTACAGTGGAGGAGGGTGTTTTCAAGATTGCTGTGTCACTGATGTATGCAGGTGTCAGGCTTATATTTGTAGTTGCATGCTCCAGTGTTCAAGTTCTTCCATCTATTGACAATCCTTTCTAGTGTCTGAGTTGAGTGTTTGTGGAAATATTGACAGAATGTTTCTACTGCTGACAAACTTCTTATGCTCTGTTCAGTGAAAGCAGGCTGTAGGCAGCTCAGTGAATTGTTTTTCTTCTCATTGTAGCCATGGAGGATTCATATCCCCCCCGAAGGCAGTGCCAACAGGCAGGACTTAGCCTGTCCAGTTTGTCACAGAGAGACGAATGTGCTCCTTGGATGGCCAGAAGGGCACAGAGTCTGCTCTGGGTTGACAGCCTTCTCCTCCTCGGTTTCATCACCTGTGCTCTGCCTTCCCTCAGGCCTGATCATGCAATCCTCTTGGAAAGATTTGTTATGGCAGCCTTGCATCCTGTGGGTGACATGTGGTATTACCCATTTGGCCACTGGTTTGACCCTTCTTGAGAAAGAAAGAGAACATAGAACTTCTCTCTAGCTCCTCATGAGCTGATGCTTGGCCCTGGGGCACAAGCCCAGAGGAGCTTGTGAGTGAAGGCACAACATCCTGCAGCATCAGGACGTGGGGTGCTTGATGACATTATCCACAAGCCTGGTTTCTAGGGGGCTCAGCCTGCTTTGCCACAGCTGAGGGAGCTCAGTGTATCCTCCACTAGTTTGGCTTCTGTGAGGTTTTTTGTGAGATTTTTTTTTTTTTATTATTCATGTAGCCTCAGCCTCTTTTTGAACAGGCACTTCCCTGCTGTTTCCCTGGACTGTTTGCATCTGACAGCCCAGCAGGCTGAGTAAAAGCAGACCAGGATGAAGGCAAAAAAAACCCTGTATAAAATGGGTGGGAAACTGCTGAGCACTGTACAGGAAACCTAGACAGTGAGCTGGAATCCTAAACCAGTGTGGGCAGCACATAGAGCCAAGATGCCTCACTCCTGGGAGTACAGCCTGGACTGCCCAGTCTGCAGGTGTGCCCCAGTCCTTAGGAGTTCCTGAGCTCAGTGTCCTGTGGTTCCTGGTCCAAAGCAGATGTCTTCAGTTCAGCGTTTTGGTGTCTCTGAGTAGAGTATGTAAAGATGAAAAAGCTTCTGACAAAAAGAGATGTTTTCTCTAGCAGAGATACAGTTTCTTCCTACCTTAGGCACATTTTGTGTGTGCATGGACAGTTTTCTAATGTTTTTCTTTGCAAAACTGTATTTAAAAGGAAAATAGACAATTCATTTATATTATAGAAATATGGGTAAGAGTATGTTTCTAGAAATCTAAGTCCATTTCCTTGTCTGGGAAGCAAACTTATTCCTTTTGGTGTGAGTTTAACAGAATTGTTATTTAATGCTGCTAGTACTTCCCCTGTGTTGCCATGGGAATTCCCTGTAGCTGTCTCACTACTGTAAAAGTACAAGTCTGCTCTTCAGGGTGCTTGTGGAACCAAATAACAGTGGACCTGTACTCAGACCCCCAAAGGCAGCAGTGGTATGAACTAATTGCTGAAAATAAGTTTGGTGTATGCAATACTACAGATGTACAAAAGAAAAAACCAAAAACAAACCTCGCTAAACTCTGTTTTTAAATAGCTCTCCACCCCCAAAGAAAGCAGGCAATTTTCTCTTTATTTCCTTAGAGGCCAGCACAGTGCAGGAAAATATAATTTTCAACCAGGCTTTTGTATGATGTGCCAAAGCTTTAGGATCTAATGTTTGAACCATGCTGTACCAGTGCATTTAGGACCTTGGGTTAGCATTTTTTTACAAACTATTGAAGAGATTTATAGAATCTCCTAAATCTGAGTTTGCTTCTTTTAGTTGGCACAAGAGGTAATACATCACTGTGCTGAAAAAAATAAAAGCCTTAGCCTTTCTTCTACTGATCTAGGTCACAATTGCAAGCAGCAATTTATCCTGCTGGATAAAAGAAAATGTGAACTGAAATGAATGCATTTTGTTGTTTCTGCCTGTTGAGTTCCATCTGTAACCCTTCTTGAGCTAGCAGCCTAATGTAAAATCATAATTTTCTTTAGTACCAGCACTTTACAGAAAATGGCAACAAGATATTAAATGGCAACTGAACTTGAACTGTCCTCTCAAATCTGTGTAGATTAGCTGTTCAGGTGCTCTTTGTTTCTTGCAGAATGGAAACTGGAGAACTTGAAGAGGCTTGATGTCAATCAGGTATCAAACATAGCTAATTTAATAGTTCATGAATTTTCACCTTAAATTATGAGTTTTGTGTGATTTAAAGTAATTTACTTAATTTGAATGAATGATCATGCTAATGTGTCATTTCTGTAGAAACAGGAACCACAATAATATAATGAGGATAAGTTTAAGTTGCTAGTTGGCATGTGACAGTACATGCAACTTCTCCTGAAGATGTGTTATTGCACTATTTATTTAAGTGATCCCACATGACTGTAGCAAGAGTGCAGTACAATATACCAGGTCCCCCAAGCTGCTTTCACTAAATCAAAACCATTTCTTGCTCTAGTGGTAAACTGTGAGGTTTTTTCATCTGTGGTTTGTGGGCAAATATTTTGCAATCTAGACAATTAGTACTGTATAGGAAGAAAAGAAGGTTGATGAACTTATCCCTTGATCCTAAATCAGTCAAGTATTTTTAAACTGTGGTGCTTCATCATCCTATGAAATCCAATATATGAATAACAGACTCTGAACCTACTCAAACAAGGGTTAATAATCATCTCATGGCAGAAGGTTCAAACTGGGAATGTTCTGGATCAGCTTCTTTCAGCAAAGCCCTGGTACAAAACTAGACATTACTTTTCCTCTCAAAGTTGGTAGGAGTTATGGCAATATTGTTTTGGGGCTGTATAAAAGAGTCTTCAGGAGTAATTTGTCCTAGATAAAGGAGTTCCCAAAGACAGAGCTTTTGTCTTGTAGTACGTGTGGGACTATGGGTAAAAATAGCCAACAAGACTTCTAATTATCATTACACTCCCAAGTGTATTGTTCTCTACAAATAATGGTTTAGAGTCTGCCCAGTAGATCTAAGGCTGGAGCAGTGCCTGTGTTTTCAGTGTAGTTTTTTCAGATTGATGCTGGAAAAATAAAGAATTTTGGTGTGTAGTCTTATATTAAAGCAAAATATATACCTGGTAATAGGCAGTGTTTATTATTGCAAGTAGAAGGAAATGCTAACTTATTTTATGAGATGCCTTGGTGTGGATTGAAGGGCCTTTCTGAGGATTGACTGGACTTTAAAAAACTGCAGAAACTCCCTCTGAAGGGGAGAAGATGAGTAATCTGTGCTGTGGAAGCATGGAATTAAAGAATATTGTGAAGAGCAGTGTATCCAGTATACTGCTTAAAACTGTAAATATGAAATTAGTTCTTTAGTCATATAAATAGTCATAAAAAGTAGTATGCCTCTCTGAGTGCAGTAAAGGAGGTGCTAAATTCCTGCAAATAAATACTAGGCTGGTTATATTTGCTTTTTAAACGAAATGTGGTTTTTTTGAAGCTTGATCAGCAGTGGAGCTTCACATTTTGAATCTAATCATGCCATGACTACCGGAAATTAAAAAACCAAAAAACTATAGAGCAGAGTTGTACGTATAACTTGGCAGTATTACATAATTAGCTTTTGCAAGTGCAGATGTGTTAAAATTAAACTGAATTTATTAGCTCTAGAGGCTGAAACTATTTTAAAATGGCAATGCTTCTGTTTGCACAGGCTGATATAGCACCATTGATGGCTTCTCTTATCGGTGTGCCTTTCCCCCTGAACTCTGTGGTAAGAAGTACAAATGTTTTTCTAGGTTATAAAATCGGTTCACTGTAGAGGAAGAGGTGTTGGGGACAAGACTTGAGGTGTATGAGGAGAAGGATTACAGACTTGTTAAAGTGTGATAGGGTGTGAAGACTGCTTGTAGCTTTAATTTTGTCTGTCTTTAGTTTAGAGTACCAACTGAAATCTTTTTATGTATTGTATAGGGCTTTTAATTGGAAAGGCAGCTGGTCCTTTTCTAATCTGCAACTTTATACTCTTGAGCTATGTACAAGTTTTTTGTTACTTTGTTTTTAGGGATGGTAAAAATGCAATGTGAGTTGAATAACACGTGACTTTGATCATGAAAGCTAAGCCTGTAAACAAGCCAGTTCCTGCAATTTAATGTTCAATTATTTCTTGATTAAACCAGTGTACGTACTTCAGATGTTATCTTGTGCCTCTAATTTAGTGAACAGTGAGATGGCTTTTTCTTTTAATTCCTCTCATATATTATTCCATAGTCCAAAAGTTGCCTCATAAATATTTAATTGACGATTAGCATTTAGTATGCTGTCTTGCTGCTAGTTTCACATATAAAACACCTATTTACAGCATATTTTTTAAAATATTTCTTCTGGAGACTCTACCCCAGGGATTTGTCCCCCTGTCCTGCACTCATTGCTGGTTACATGAGGAAAGCTGCCCAGTACAAGGTGGCATGGGAACTGCTCCCTTTGCTACCACAAGTACTGGATTGAGTCAGGCCCAGGTGAGGCTTTGGGTGGAAGAGTTTCAGGGGTGTCAAAATGGCTTCTGATTAGAGATTGAATTTATATGATTTTATTGTCCATAGTTTATTAATAACTTTTTTTATTTGTTTTTTGCATTCCTGTAGAAGCTGAGATAGTACAAACAATCTCTGTGATGTTACAAGTCTGTGTGAGAAGAGTATTTTCAAAGGAGTTACATGAGTTATTTCAGCAGTAATTTGAAGTATTCTTATTGCTTATTTGGTCAGCAATTCAGTTAAGAGAAATTCCTGTTATTTTATTTAATTTTTTTTTACTTATTATGTGTATTCTTCTTCCTCAGGGAACTCTGCCTCTGGAGTATCTGAACAGTAGTGCTCTTTATAAAGCAGAGAGCATGTTCACCAACGCTATTCAGATTCTTGAGCAATTTAAGGTACTAAACATATGGTAAAAAAGCCCAACTTACTTGAATAATGGTGGTTGCTGTGTATAAAACTACTGTATGACTTATCCTATACATAATGGGCTAAATTGAAAGGGTTCAAGTTGAATGCACATTCATGTGATCGAATAGCTGCGAGACTTATCTGAAGAAGTTTGAAAGCCTTTAATAAACAGGTTTGGTTGGTTTTTTTAAGGAGAATTAATAAATTTTTTCTTGCTTCTTAACAAAAATGGTCATGTTTATTTGTGTTAACGTAAACCTACTTGCAGTATGCAGGTAGAATCTGAATGCTGCTACTGGGGAAGGGAAATAATGCTTTTGCAAAGGGGGCTGGGAGACACGGCCTTACATCAGGGTCAGTACACAAACAGATCAGAAAGGTAATAGGCTCCTGTGCATTAAAGAAATTAAATTAGTGGCCTAATTAACTTTTACCTAATGCTGTTATATCTGTTGTTTTGCTTTGCAAGTGTTCATCTCTGGCTTCTCTGTCTTGATTCATTTAATATTGGATATTACATTATGAGAACACATGAGTGGTCCAAACAAAAAAGGTTCTGCTTCACTAAGCAGTGGAGTGAGAAACTGTCCAAAATCCCAAAATTGCCGTTTTGGTGAGGCATAAAAATACTCTGAGGGAAACTGTCCTCCACAGATAAAAGCTGAGATGCAAAACAACTGTTATCCTGTCTGGAAATTCATGTCATGATAGCAAAATAATGAGCTAGCATGAGATGACCTGCACAAGATTAGCACCTTCAGCATCTTCTGTCCCTTTGTGAATGCCAGGTTCACAAAGGTTTGGTTACCAGGATGGCAGTGTCAGCAGCAGAATCACTTTCAAAAATACGGTAGAGAGCTGGCATGTAAGAAGGAAAGTGACTGGTGGGGTTGGACATGAAGTTTGAAACATGCTGATATCACCTCTGCATTTGGAAGACCTCTGCTTTAAGAATTAACGATGACTCGGATATTTTTCAGTTAAGTAGGTATCTTGGAGATTTAAAAAGCAAAATAGGTTTGCTTCTTTCCTTTGAGCTTACTTTTGTTCTGTTGTTCTATAATGCTAGGTTATCGTTGTTGTTGTTGGCTTGGTTTTAGCACTGTATTGGAACGATCCTGTCTGAATTTCCTTTGTGCTTCTCTGCTGAAGCAGAAGTAGTGCACTGGCTTAGACATGCCAAGTGCATTTTTACTTTTCCTGCGGTGGGCTGACCTGACCAGAGTTTATGCTCCCTGGAGATGATGTTGCCTTGGATGGATAGGGTGAAACGTGTGGGTTGTTAAGTCCAGCCATCAGGTTTTACAAGTAGTGTGCTTAGCAAGTTCCTGACTGTACATTATGCCAACAGTCAGACTTGAGTCAAGCAGCTGCAGGAGGCCTTAAAGATGTTTTGGAGGACCTTAGACAAAGTGGCTCTGATGGCATCAAAACCTTGTATTTTTGTCCATGTGCTGGTTAATTGTTTTACAGTATTGCTTTGGCAGTATTTGCTGCAGTGTACTGGTGTCTGTCTGGCATAAATGGTGCTGGTTTCATTAAGGGAGGTTGTCACTGAAGCCTGGTAGCACTTGTAGCTATATCTTCCTTTTATCCTGCAAACTGTAGAAGTCCTTCTGAGAAAACTAGTGGCTGAAGCATAGTTTATTTTATTTACTTTAGAGCAGGTCTGAGTTTCCGGGAACTCAGAGGAGCTGTGCATACTGGAGTATAACACCCAGTTTCATGGACAGGATATTGACAATGTGATTTCATTCCTTTTCCCAATTCATAGAAGTTTTCTGTGTTTTTTTTGTAGTTTAATTCCTGATATAATTTTTTGTCTTGTTGCAACTTGCATGTAATGATTGAATGCTTTTTTACACAGGTTAAGATGAGTCAGAAAAAGGAAACTACATTGTCGTTTCTGTTCACACCATTCAAGTAAGTGTCTGTGAAAACGATGTATATTTTATCTGATTGTTTGTCTTATCACTTACTTCGGTATTTCAGTGAGCTGCAGAAACATATTCAGTCTCTTAAGTCTTTTTTTGATGGTAGTGTTTATCTGACTATGAAACTTTGCACTAGAACTCTGTAATTAACTGCTACTTCTCACCATAACTTTAAGATTGATTTATTTTTAACAATCTATTCCTTGCATTTAATTTTCCATTAAGGATTATTTGTCTGAGCTTTTTTTTGACAGTATAGCTATATAGATGGCACAGTAATTGTCACTGATTTTTTTTTTTTTTTTTTTTTTTTGCGCTATGGTTTTTTTTTTTTTTTTTTTCAGCATTTGTTGGGAGATACCAGTACCTATAGGGTCAGGAAGTGCAATCTGTTCATTTATGTATATGTGAAAGTTGAATTTAGAATTGTTTCTTCTGTGATTTAAATTCTAATGAAGAATAAATAAAATGCATTGCATCCAAAAAAGAACCTTACAATATTTAGCATTTGTATTGCCTAGTCTTTGTTTCCAGGGCTGTGCAAGGGTCTTTGTAGTGGTTTGTGTATCTGGGAACTCTGTTCTAGTGTATGGAACAGTTACTGCCCCCTCACCCTTCTGTCTTATCTAATTAAAGCTAATTTTTCCTTTTCCTTTCTTTTGTAAAGGTTTTTAAAAGCTTTGCCATGGGTGCACGTGATAATGTTCAGTTCTGCTTGCAGTTTGTGGAGTGCTCCAAAAATGCCTTGTCACCCAGAGCAGCTGTTTTCCTTTGGGAAACAGAACTCATGTTCATGTTTATATTTAAATCATAGCAGCAGCAAAAAGTACTCGAGTTGCTTCCGGAGAAGTATGTTTATTGTTAAAGATGATTTCTGTCTGTCTCAACAGACAATTGCTATGTTATATTGTACCTCTAGCTCCCACAAAGGGAAAAGTTCAAGACAGTCTGTGAGACAAAAGTCAAGTTAATCTTGGGCACATAATGGATCCTCTAGAATGAGTTCTGAATAAGAATGGCAGCTGTATTATCCAAGAATTTACTCATCTGTATGAAATAAAATGCCCATACGGAAAGGCTGGCCAGTCCTCTTTGATAAATGACTATTAGTTTGATTTCAAAACTCTTTCGCTTTTACCTCTCCTTGAGAAATAAGACTGATTCTCTAAAATAGGGCATGCTTTTCTTAATGCTATATTTATCTTTAAAGGAACTAAGTATTACTGATTGCTTTATGGATTACTGTCTTTCCTGTTTTATGATATGTTGGATTGTTTTAAGTGGAAATGCCAGAGACATTTATCACTTTGAAAATGCAACTAAAACTTGATATGAACATATTGTTGCTTTGGTATGGCCCACTGCAAAAATAAATTTATTTTCTTTAGATATGCTTCAAATTTTTTCTGAATCAAAATTTGGATTAGTAGTTGCTGTAGGAAAGGTTTTTATTTGAGACCAAAATAAATCCTTGGGTGTGTGAATGTCATGGAAGGAGTGATGCAACTTGCCCGTCAGAGAGAAGTAATAACTATTTCACGATGTTTGATAGTAAATGTGACAGTGGTTAGCAAGATTCAGTGGAAAGTAGACTTGATTATTTATTGTGTAGATGGAGGGTCAGAGAAAGCTGCTATGGAGACCCTCCTGTTGAGTTGTGAGATGCAGAAAAGATTCCCTTACATTCTAACCTCCTTCTCAAAGGGAGATTAGGTGCACCTGGGTCAAGACTTAGTCTCAGACATGGTCAGTGGTTTGTGTCTCAAGTATTATGTGTGTGCAAACAAAACTGTGTTAGTTAGCTAAGATTCTACATTTGGTATGCTGTTAATCACTTGTCAAGGGTCTGCTGTGGCAAGGAATCTGTCAGCCTTGATGAGCAGCCAGTGGGGTGAAGGGGGCAGGAAATCCACTACCGCAGTGAATTGCCTTACAGCAATGTGGGGATGAAGACTTTTTGTTGCTTCAAGATGATACTGTTTACTCATTCTAGGAAAGCAGAAAAAGACTCATACCATGTATGTTGACACTCTGTAAATACTCACCCACACTGTGCTGGGGATAGTTTGCCCAGGTTCTGATTAGTCTTCACAGCTCTCCTTGACTTTCAAAACTTGGCTCATGTCTGGGAAGCTACCAGGGGGTCTTGTCTAACCTCTTACTAATAGCTGGGATGAAGTGGTTGAACACAAACTTATTTTTAAACAGATACGTAATTTCCTAGTGCTCCAACATGCAGGAACCAAAGGAATTCTGAATGCGGTTTTAGGCGTGACCTGTCTATAGATCCATCCTCTTTCAGATGCAGATGATTGCATGTGAGTGCAGTGAATACAAGCCCGAACTTTAGCTGCAGGTGTGTGATCTGAGTATAAGGCAAACCACATGTCTTCTTCACACAAATTATGCTTGAATCTGAATGAGATAGGGAGGGAAAGGCATGCATTCCCTTTTGCTGTCTTTGTGAGATGCTTTTTTGGTGTTTAGATGAAAGGGTGTGGAGAAGGGTATGGTTACTTTTTCAGAAGTTAAAAATGCAAAGGTGAGGACACCTTACCTCCTGTCTGGAGCAAGAGGAGTCTTGGTGTGCTGTGCTATGTTTCAGAGTAATTGGTAATTGTATGGAGGTTGTGTTTCTGCATAGCTGTATGCTATTGGGAGTTTTCAGCCCAGGTTTAATGTCAGGTTTGACCCCTGATCTGTATTAACCTATGGTTGGCCTTAGCTGCTGCAGCTGAGCACAGTTCTGTGCTGTTTCTCTACTACTGTCGTTTCATTCAAACACAAATAACTTCTTCCACCTCTGCTCATTTTCAATTGCACAAAGGAGTTATGTTCTTTTTTTAATCATTCTGGTGCCTGAAATATATAACTTGAAGCTCAGAAAGTATGCGCTCCAGCATGTAATGCTTTATTTTCTTCATGGTTTATTGGAGGTTAGTGAAGTGTAATTCATGTCTGAAGTGCTTTGGGATCATCAAATTATGTCGAATATTTTAAATATTTTGTTTGTGACTGTTACAGATTTTGTGTTATTTCAGCAATTGGTGACCTGAAAATGAACAAAGAATCTCTAAAAAACTGGAATTTCTTAAATTATTTAAGGATGTAGTTAGATAAAGTCTGTATAATAGAAATGTAGATATGAGCTCCAGAAGAAATCTGAAGTCTAGAATTTGAGACATTCTGGTTTTAGAGGTGCAATTATTAATAAATATGTAGTTTTCAGAGTAGGTGAGCAGGGAGGATATATTCACAATGTGTTCTGTAGAAATGGCAACTTAACAGAAACTTAACCTGGACTTAATTTTTCGGTCAGAAATAGGATTAAAAAGTTTGTCTTAATATTCTGGGGGGGAAATCCTGTTTTCCAGTTTGATTTTCAGGTGTTTTATTACTGACTGAGAAGAAAACTGACCTGAAGTTCATCATCTTCAGCTGCAATGACTCAAAACTAGCCTGTGAGTTGTATGTCGAATATATTGCACCAAAAGCATAAACTAGTGCATACATATATATGTGGATACAGTAAGCCTATTTTACAAGTGTTGGCAACAGAGGAAGACTATTGAATTGATATAAAACTTTTGATTTCCACAGGGAATCTCATCCCTAGCAAAAGTGTGGCTGGCACAGTGGACAGGAAATGAAGGAGGGTAGTAGATATGTGCCCTTTGCTACTTGGATCTAAATTGCATCTCTCTCAGAAATCCATCTGTCAGGTGTCTAATGATGAGAGGGAGGATGCAGCTGATCATGGTGTTATGTCATAGAAACTTCAGTAGTGTTTACTTGACCAGACTTGAGGCAGGTTAGAGTTTGGATAGCAGACAGATACATCCTTATTAATAGAGCTAGTAATGCAATAATTTTGCTTTATCAAAGTGCCTTGATCAAGGAACAAATCTGGGTAAAAGTGTATCTTGAGGCTACTTGTGAAACTGTTGAGAATACATTTCAGAAACTTAGCTCCAAGTGTTTTATTCTGCCAGGCAAGGTGCAGTATCCTTTGCTGATACTGAGTACATACCTGCAGTTCCAGTTGGATATATGAAAGAAGCTATTTTCTGAAATGTTTCTTTCCCACTACTTTTCTCTCCCTACCTTTTTTTTTCAACTACAAAAGACTTATTTTCAGAAACCATTTACTTAGCAAAATCAGAGGTTTTTCTCAGAATTCTGAGAAGAAAAACACAATGCTTTGACCTTTATGTGTAAGAAAGGAAAGTGCCAAGATACCAGATGCTTTGAAAGAAGTGAGAGGACGAATCTGAAGACTGCTGACAGAGGAAAACTGATGTCCAGCATAGTGAACTATCTTAGGTTTCTGACCATTTGATGTACTTTAGGGCAACTGCCAAGCTGGCACAGCTCAAAGATGAATGTGCCAAGGGGCCAGATGCTACTGTTGCAAAATCATTCTCAAAGTTGGCTCTCTGGCCTGTGGCAGTAATCCTACAAGCAGTATCATAAGGACAGTGTGGTGTGGTGAGTAAATGGTGCATCAGTGTTGCCCTAAAATCTGCGTAACCAATTAGTGCAATTTTATTGTCCAAACAGGTACAAGAGATTTAAGATAAGAAATTACACCAAAGCACAGGAGTCCTTTTGCATAGTCCTGGTGTATGCAGTGCTTTCAGGGATGGCTGGGCATCCAGCTGTTCAGGTTCTGGTGCCTCACAGCAAGACAGCAGGAGCAGTAGTTTAAGAAACACCATACAGAAAAAAAAAAAATCTGAGAGATGAACATCTGAAGTATCATCAGTGCTTGCTTTCCACTAGCTGTTCTTTTTTTATTCAATCTCTTAAGTTGTTTTCAGTAATGCTTGGGTTTTTTTAGCAGGAAATAGAAACTTGACTTTAAGATACTTGAGCTATCTTCTCATATATGAAAAAATCCCATACCATCTTATGCTGCATTTTTAAAATAATCTAATTGTCTGAATACTACATATATTAATCATACCAAATAATTAATTTTGTGTGCATAATCAAGTTCTAACTTGCATATTTATATAGACAGTCACTGCTTTTTTAATGTGCAGTGTACAGCTATTAAATAAAAATGTACTTCTCACCACATGAAAATGTAACTCTCCCTTTGAGCTATCATCTAGTATGAATTGAGATATAACTCCCTTAAACATTTGTATGCATTTGGTGCAAGGAAATATCAATCATGTAGAGACTGAGTCTTTCCATATAATTGCACATTATGTGTTTTGTCAGTTATAGAAAACAGAGTGTAGAGTGTCTTTAAAGATTACAGAAACTTCAAAAAACTGCCATGTGCACAAATACCTCTTTTCTTCCTTTCTGTGATGACTGGAGATTCAGTACTACATTGTTGCCTCTGTCTGATGGCCTTTCAAAACTTAAATAATAGATATTCCCACAAAATTGACATTTGGGGTCAAAGTGAAGCAAATGATTTCTCTTCCACTATTGAGCGAGGCAGGATTCATTAAGATGTCAGTACATCCTTTGAAATGTAATATTCTTGTTTTGTTTAAATAAATTACTTTTATTGAAATAACTGGTAATATGTAAGATATTTGTGATATGTGATAATGCTTGCAAGAGCAAACATTAAGCACTGAATGCCAAGAGGAAATGGTAAAAATATTGCAGTAGAGAAAGATTGTCTAATAGTGATTACTCTCACTGGACATTTGTTGGAATACTTTGTGTCTTCAGAGGATTTTTTTTTAGCAGAAGCACTGATTTATCTGCAAAGAGCTTTTAGCCCCTTCATCCTGTGGTCAAGAATGAAAGACCAGCAGCTTCTATCAATTCCAAGTGAACCCTGGAAAGGCAGCCAGCCTTTTCCTTTTCCCACTTTGTCTCCGTTGTGTTATCAGGTGTGAGTCTAGGCATAAGGCTGCTGCTGGTACGAGCTGGCCAGTGTGGGCACCTTTAGCCTGCTGGGGACAGAAGGCAGACTGGAAGCCCTCTCCCCTCCACCCTTGGCTTTAAGAATATGTGTATCTATATCAAAAAACAGAACTGCAGTGCTGTAGAGACAAAGTGCTCAGATGAAAATAATGGCTTTGCATTATTTTTTTTTACTAAAAGCCCTCCTGATTAAATAATAAAGGTATTATCTCTTCAGGGAGAAATCAATGCCTGTTCTTCGGCAAAAATGTCAGCTTCTCTCTCAGTGAATGGGCCATGTCTGAAGCACACTGCTGCTCAGGAAGGATGCAATCCTCTTAGAAGGCAGACATCCTGCTGCTCTTGAGTTTCAGCAGTGCATTCGGGAGCTTTCAGTTTGTACATGAAAAGCTAACTGGCAGCAGCTTCTGCGCAGGAGGACTGGATGTAATTGGATTTACTATCAAGTAGGAAGTAGTAAGGTCTTTAGAAGGAGCTAAAAGCCTGGTGTATAAGATAAAATATCATAGGATTAATGTGTATTTCTCTGTTTCCTTGGATTATAAATCCTTTTGGCCTTTTCATGGAACTTGTGAGGCTTTGCTCAGTGAGGGTGAGGGAGGATTTGCAGCAGGTAGTGGGAAGGGATGGACAGAGAATGTCCTGCTCTGGGACATGAGGTAAGGAACAGAGTACAGGGCTCTTTCTGGATCTCAGTAAGAAAGGCCCAATAACAAATAGCTTAACAAAATAATAGCTATTTTAATGGTAGGAACAGAAGAATACAGATTGCAAGTAGACTGTACATCCCTTCAGATGCTGGGTACCGTCTGTTTGTGGAACATCAGATCAGTTTTCTGATGGTGCCACACGTTGTTTTGGTCATTCAAGCTGCTATGTGATTTTCTATCAAGAAATCAACTCTGGTGATAATTTCTAGTGTCAGACAGAAAAAAGGTTCACATGAGAACTCCTTGCAGCTCCTCAATGCATGAGGACAGGCAGGCAGTGTAATCCCTGTTACGGAGTGGGAATTGCCTACAGGGTCCTCTGTTCCTACCAGCTGACTGGGTCTGTCCTGTGGCCAAGGTATTTGGGCACCACAGGCCTGGGCCTGCTTATTTTATGTGGATCATTGACTCCTTGATGTACAATGGTCTCCTGCTCAGGATTAGTATGGGTGGTCTCCCAGACATGTTTTGGTGGCCACGGGGCCCTGCTAGCTTGCCCAGCACAGCACAAGCTGCCTGCTCTGGATGCAGCTGCTTGAAAAATGGTCACTAGGGTTTAGGATGGGCATGTAGGATTATGGAGCAGAAGAGGAGCTGTGGTATAACACTACATAGCCACAACAGGTGTTAGGTAACTAGATCAAGCTCATTGTCATTACTCATGTGTAAGTCATTAACATAAATCATCATATATCTTGCAGAGGTGAGGACTTGCAGCATTGGCAGGGTGTTGTTATGTACAGTCAGCACATATTCCTCCCCTGTAGTACTAAAATAGAAGAGACTTTAAAAATGGTGCCTTTCTTTTCCTTCAAAGATCTCCCACCTTCCCTGAAAAGCAGTTTCCCTTTCCAAGGCTGTGGCATCATGCCCTGCTATGGCTTTCTGGACAAACCCTCTGCCCCTGGAAGATCCCTGCATCCAGCTTCTCAGTTCTGCTTTAAGGGGGCCAGAGGGACGGTTTTGGTGGCCTCCTCTTTTCTGGCTTCTGGTTCTCTGAAACTCTTGTCATAGTAGTTTACATGCAAAATATGCTGTATGCAGCCCAGTTACCTTAATTGCTTCTCTGTTCAGTGAATTGGCAGCCGGCAGTTTGTCAGTTCCTTTTTCTCTCGTCTTTGTTATCTAAAGGATTTACATAAATACCCTAAGGCACTATGCTGTTGAATATGCTACATCAGGGATTCTGATTTGTGAATATTAAAGGCTATTTTAATTCCTGAGACTTGACAGTCCAGAGTTAGAGCATTAGCAGTCAGACCATTTCCTGCGGGTTCACTGATGTCCTGCTGTCCTTCTCTGCACGTTGTGAATCTGATGAATATAAAAGCATACATGTAATGATGGGTTTCTGCAGTGTGTCAATAAATATACTTTGTGCTACCTTTGGCCTGTTGGAAGTGTGTCCTCCTTTCATTTCATTATGCTTTAAAGAACAAAAACCTTAGAGCTTAAAAACAAGAGCCACTTATTGACTTTCTTAATCCTTTTATTGCTTTTGGAATGCCAACAGTGCTTTTTAATGTTTCTTAAAAGAAAAAGGATAACTGAGTTGCAAAGATAGTCTAGTTGTAGTAAGTTATCTGACTAAAAATTTAACACAGTAGTCCAGAAATCCAGAAATACAAAAGTCCGATTGAAATTTAGACCCTCTAAAACTGCAAGTCCTGGCAGTGGAACAGCAGGAGCAGAGATTAGATTAAGTTGGGAAAGGAATATTGTGGGTTCTCAGCTTTATGAAGCTGTAATAAGCCCTTCAGTGTAGGTTTATGTAGAGCACATTTTCTTTTTAAAAGCATAACTTTAGTGTACTGAAACTATGGCTGTAATTTTTAAATCTGCAATCAACATTTGTCTTCTAATTATGAAAATGAAATTTTTTAGAGCTTGCCTCTTTTAGCAGCTTACCTGAAAATATTTTAATAAACAAGTAAGATTAAGGCCATCTAAACAGATTAAAGATCACATAGTTGCCCCCTAAATTGTTTCATTTTGAAGCTTCACTCTTTGATCAAAACTAAAATGTATGCAAAGGATTTTCTTTCTCTCATAGTATGTGCTTTTGGTCTGTCTTTAGCAGATACTGTAAAACAGTTCTTTCTTCTGAAAAGGCCCATCTAAAGAAGCAGAATTGAATGCATTTTGAAAATGAGGAAAAATTGGCTTCTAGCCATTAAAATTCATGTAAATAGGTAATTTGGTGAGGTCAATAGAACTGTAACAGCTCTCTTTCCTGATCGTTGTCCCAGGTGTAACATCACGTACTCCGCGTTGCACAGCAATTTCCACAGAAAGGAAATATCATAGTTCCAAACTTTGGTTTTTTTGAAATACTTATTTGGTAAATTTTTTCATATTTTGTTGAATCAACTTAAGTCTTTGCATCACTTGCCATTCATTGTCTTTGTGATTGTTCTCTGCTGTTGATGAAGTAGGAAGGTTTTCTCTTATGCATTTTGTTCTGCTCCTACAAGACTGTGCACAATACTTTGTAAAGTAAACAGGAAAGAACAAACAGGAGAACGACTAAGTTCATTTAACAATTCTGGATTTGTTTGTGATTGCACTGTCATCAAGATTAAGTCTCTGCACTCATGGGTAGCTAACTGAAGTGAATTTGTTGTAGAACAGAAACAAGTGTGCAATCGTGTTTCTGCCACATTAATAGTGTTGAATGCAGAAAGATCTGTGGCTCTACTCTCCCATTACCCACCTGATGCTTTCTCAGGTGCCATCCTATTGTGCTCTGGGAATGTTTGAAGGCAGTTCCCATGGGGTATTGCATTTTTGAAGCCTGTTGCTGCACTGGCTCAGTTGCTTTTGAATAGCAGCCCTGCAAAAACATCAGGCCGGTATTACATCTGCATTTCCAAGATGACATTTTGCCAGCAGTGGATCAAATTATTGCTCTGTGGATCAAAGCAGTAGTAGTGGGTCCTGTAAGTACCATTTCAGCTGCTTGCAGAACTGCTGGAGTGGAAGCTATCTCTTCTCTGTAGTATGGCCCTCAAAGAGGAGTGTGTGACAACAGAGTTTGAATGTACTCAGCTGATTCTGTTGCTGGCAATTTTCTCCCATGGGGAGAGAGCACAGAGACCCTGGCACCTGTGCCCTCAGCAGTGTCTGGGTGGCAGAAGCCTTGGATCCTCTGCGAGGTGGATGGTGCCCATAGAGTTGGGTAACTATCCTGGGTGATTTATTTCAAGTTGCAAGTTAGTGAGGGAACAGGGATCTTCTTTCTGGAGAAGGGGACAAGAACCTGTAATTACTTAGCATTTTGGCAGAAGAGATTGCTAGAGCTGTTTGGACAGTGTCAGTCTGATGGCTCTTTTGCTGCTAACAATTCTGGAGTTAGAAATTTCATAGCAAAGCCTCTGAGAGGCTCTGCTTTATGTGGTCTTCAAAAGAAGGTCACCTAAACCAAGTCTGATCCTGCTCTTTTCACATGGCCTTGCTCCATCATGGGGTTGTCATAGGGATGTGTGTTCATATCCTTTAGCATTTTAGTTTTGCATTAACAGAAGGAGCTGATGCTTTCTTCATTATCTCCCAAATAGTCAATATGAAAAAGTTGGAAGACTGATGAACAGCTACTTCTGATTTGCTGCTGGATATGGATCATAGAAATGTGATCGCTGTCTTTTGCAAGTCTTGCCGCTCTCAAAGATTTGTAGGATGTACAGTATTTTTTTTCCTGATGGAACAGTGCAAAGGCAGTGATAGGAAGGTGTAGATATGCATGAGCTGACATAGGTGCATGGGGTGAGTGCATATGGTGAAGCATCTGAAATGAATTTGTTTTCATCTGATAGTAAGCTAGGCGAGGATCTCAGTCTTTCTCTTTGTATGTTTCATCCACAGGTCTGTGGTGCTTCCTTGACTTTCATTATTAAATCTGCAGCATTTTAAGTGTTCAACTAATACAGACATGAAGGGGTTACTTCTAATATTAGAAGTCTGGAAAATTTACTGTGCAATAAAATTACCGTATATCTTTACCCAAATAAGCAGGCATAATAAAATTAGCAGACTAGCAGTGGTGGATACAGATGTATTTGCAAGGCATCTCCTATTCTGAGATTTTTTTATTTCATAGTTTGTCTGCAGCATGCTACCTATGCTATTTGGGATGGTGATTTCTGTAGTGTGATGATAAACAAGACTCGTTGGCCAGAGAGAGATCCCTTTGACATTGCAATGGTGAATGTACTTCATCCCGGTCTTGTTGTGAATTGCTGTTATACGAAGCATGAATGATGTGCTGTAAAGATTAATGTTGTCAGGTATACCTATGACAAGGGTAACTAACATCTCAGAAGGGAGAGTTTACAAGCACTTGCACGATTAGTCCAATCATCTTCTCTCATAATTAGTTACGTTTATTCATGGATGAAGCTGTGATTTCTGTCTGGAACCAAAAACTTAATATCTGATAGCCATAACGAAAAATAAAATTACTCTGGCAGAGCCACTGTCATTTTCTGTGAAGAATGTAATCTTAAGACTTTAGAATCCTGATGGTATTGTGAATGCACGTGTGTTTATAATCTATGTGATCGTGGAGTTCTTGTCTTTTTTCTTTTGAGTTAAACCTCTCAGTACTACCCTTTTCAGTGGATGTGTTTTGCAATACTTTTAAGAAAAAGAGTTGAGTCCACTGATTGAGTTCTTTGTGCCTCTTAATAGGACAGGTATTTTTGTGTTATGGAGAAAGACCTCAGATTTTACTAGGCAAGGCTATTCATCTTGAGTTTGTTAGAACTGGATTTTGATGGTGGATAGTGGCAAGAGCATATACACATACACCCTAGTTTTCCTTCTAGAGTTGAGAAACTTCATAGTAATGATCAGTAAATTAACTTCATTACTATTAATATTAATTGCATGGATGTGTGTGTTAAGTGACCTTGAGAATACATTGACATTTGCTATTGCCTCTGGGATGCTGTATAATAAAACACAGGGAAAAACTCTGATCAGTTTATTATTTCCTAACTGTCTTCTACTGGAGACCTTTAAAGTATTTTAAGTTAAAATCAAGTGGTGCTATGAACAGTTCAAGCTTTAAGCTAAAGCTTTGAATTAAAATTTAAATTTTCTGTGTTGTTTTGGTTTTTGTTAAGTCTTATAGGTTTTATAGAACCACCATTTCTTAAGTCCACGGGTTTTTTTTGTAGGCAACTTTCCAATTCTGTTCATGGCTCATCTTTGTGCTTTATGCATCTTTTTCTTTATGCTTTCTGCGATGTCTAGATTTCTTTTCAATCTCTTATCTACTTTGTCAGCTTCAGGAAGCCAATCAGTGTCCTCAATGGATGATAAATTGCTTATGGTGACCTAGGCCCATTCTTTTATTGAGGGATTATCAGCATATTTGGTAACCTTTCTAGGCTGGTATAAAATACAAAAATTCTTTAATCTCTTCTTTGCTTTTTTGTTTAATACAGAGATAAAAATATCTTAAGATAATGAACATTCCTTGCATTTTCATAGTTATATATGACTAGTCCTTAGTTTCTGGTGAAATTCATAAATTTTACAAAAACAATTGTTAGGCAATTGTAAATTCAACCTCTTGAAAATTATATATATGGAAGCAAGGTAATATGTGTGTTATGATGCTCTTGAAAATTAACAATGCACCTGCCAATGGTAACCCAGTTTGACAAAATAATTGCTTTCAGTGTTTGACTTACTCAAAATTTTACTGTTTGAAAACCCCATTTATTCTGTTACACCATCCATGTACAGAGATCCTAGATGCTATCCTCTAAGAAGGAATAGGTGAAGGCTATTGTTCATTAATAATATAATGATTCAGTGAGAATAAAAAGATAATAAATGGGTTATAGTTAAATTACTAAAGATATGAAGTAAAATGTCGTTTTGTCTTGGAAGAAATTTGCATTGAATATGACAAGGATAGAATTCACAGAAAACAGTATGTGTAAAACAATAAAAATGAGACAGGGAACATGGAAACGTCTTGAATGTGTTTAAGTCCTAAATAAAGCTTCTGAATATTTATTTCAGATTTTTTAAAAATCCTTACCTGAAAGTTATTTTTTTTTCTTATTCCTATCAATCTCCATACATGGTGGAACTCCCACCTTGAGTGGGTGTTTTTTTCCCTTTCCCCTACCAAACAGCTGGGCAAAATCTGAGGCCACAGATTTCCTTGAGGTAGTGCTTGAGTCTGGTTTGTCTCCTTTAACAATTGTTTCTAATTCTCCTCAGCTTGTGGAGATGTAAGGCTGGCTTCCATGGGGACATGTAATGAAGGTGCAGAAACAGCCAGCACTCACTTTGCTATTTTTTAAGTCTGGTTTCTAAATCCTCTGTTTCCCCCTCAAAGTTAAGGTGATCAAACTCTTACCATGACCTTGTGATCATCTTTTTCTCCTTTTTTCATTTTCTATGAGACCTCTTTCTCCCTACTTTTTTTTAGATACCATCCTTTGATTTTCTATATTGAAAAGAGACAAACATTTTCTTAATATAGTTACTTACTCTTCTCAAAAGCAAGATTAATTGCTGTTCCAATTATTCAGTATTTTGAAAGATTCCTGCATGGTACTATGGTGCTCTGAACTTAATGAAATAGCATCAAAATATACCAGGGTGTTAGTACTTGTAAAAAATTCAGATTATTCAGGCACAGAATACTTGTAATATATGTAATGGCTCAAAGAATGGTGTGAATGTATTCCTGATGTATCAACTGCTGTATCAGGCTGTTGACTGGGTTGTAGGCAAAAATGGTTCATAGTTTGGAAGCTGCAAGAATGAGTGGTTCCATTCAGCAGCTGCCTAAAATCAAGACCTGCCCCTGGTGTTCAGCTGAGTGACCACACAGGCAACTGCTGCTGATTTAAATGATAGGAGTGACTTGATTTGGCACTGCCTGAAATATGAGGTTGGTGGTTGTGTATGGGGCAGGTGTGCCATGGCCACCTTGTGCCATGGATGCTGGAAGCTGCTGCTGTGCCACTGCTGTGTTGTGGAAGGTGTGAAGGAAACCTGCCCTATGCATTCCCTTGCTGTCAGCCGATGGTTTGTCTGTGGTGCCTAGAGCAACAGGGACTGTGTTGTGGCTTATAACTTGTCCAGGGTAAGGCTCATAACTTACCCACAATCTGGGATCCTCACGCTTACTGCTGTCCTTAAACATGGAAAGAAAATGGTACAGGAGAAACAGCTCCTTTTCCCTTCATTTCATGAAGTTGGTTGACTTACTTCTTTGTCCTTGTTACTACTTTCTGTAAGGGAAGAATGGTAGCAGTTGTTTAGGGTGATGATCAAATTCATTAAAATCAAAGAGATTTTTATCACTGACCTCAGAGTAGCCGGGTAGCTGTGTTATCCCCTTCTCTGGGGACTCAGCTAGTAGCTTCTTGAGTAACAGGAGACGTGGTCCTACTTATCACAAAGAAGATTGTCAGGCATCATCTACTGTTAATATGGAACGGGAGCAAATCATTCAGTGCTGTCTTACAAACTGCTTACAGCCATATTCAAATCAATTAAATTGCTTAATTTTTGTATGTGCCATGCTTCTTGTCCAGAGCAATGGTCAATAATAATGCACAAGGGAGATAATTTTCGGCAGTATTAGATGGGATCAGTTGCATAAAAGATATGCAGAGATTTTGTGCTAAGTTAAAAAGCAGCTGTGTTGACACATGTGAAGATGAATGCAGAGGAATAGATTAGTCTCAATTATCTAATTGCTCCTAATGAAGTTCAGAACATTTTGGTTTCATTACAGAGTAATTCTTTTAATTGCAAAGTTAATTTTTAGTGCTTGTGAAAAGGAGAAATGTTAATATCTCTTTATATTGTTGTACAGACCACTTTCTGCTTCTGAACAGATCAACTTTTTAAAAAGAATAAGATTATATATTCAGCAGCAGAAGTACGATGAAGCGGTAAGTCTGTTTTTGCTGTATGTAAATATTTTGTTTTCTTTAAGTTGAAATTAACTGAGAGATAAAACTTTTTTCGTTACTTATGATGCACGTCTCATTAATTCAAAACCCCACTGTAAGTCTTCAAAATTTTATATTTTTATACCAATTCTAATAACTAATACTGACTTGAAGTATTTTTTCTCATGCTTCTTAAACTGTTTGTTACTATTTCATAGTATAGTGACACACACTGTGTTTTATTTTCCACACTAGAAAAAGGGTAAGTTGAGAGATAAACTAAGGAAGGTAGTTTATCTCTAAGTAGTTTGCACTACTTAGACTGCCAGTTGCATGAAAAAAAGTGTGATATCTTGTTCCATCATAGATCCTGCTTTACCTGACTTTTTTTATTTATTTTTTTTTTTACCTCAACCAGCACTTCTTTGGGTTTACTTTCGCATTTCAGTGTGTCAGACTGGGAGCCATACATGGAATTATGCTTCCCAGCTCCAGTATTACTTTGCTAAGTGTCTGCTAACACTCACTGTCTGACAGGGTACTTGATGGGTGCAATTCACCAGTGCTTTTATTCTGATGTTCACAGAAGGAATTTGTAGAGCTAAATTATACCAGAAGTCTTTCATTTTAACAGGTTTAATTTGGTCATTGACTTCTGTGTTTAAAAGTACATGAAAATATTGAATATGTAAGCTTATATTTAACCTGCCAGATGCATGGAAGAATTCCATTATGTGTTAGGGTTCAGTTCTTTTTTTCCTAATATGATTCTTAGGGTAATAAATTATGGTTTTATGCACAGGACAGCTAAATCTATTTTATGCCTTTTTATTTGCTTTGTTGTAAATTGGAAATAGTTCAGGTTAAATAAATGGATCTACTTTGCTGTGGGAGAAAGTTTTCTTTTTGGTTTCCTAATACTTCTACTTAGCTGTCACATCTACTGATAGGAGACATTTTTTACGTTTCAGAAGTAGAACATCTGATTTTGTGTTGTTGCCTATATGTAAATTTGACTCCTTGTTCATTTGAGTGCTCCAGGTGTTTAAGCTGACTCTTGATTACTCACACATCAGACTTGTGCCTGTGCCCTGGTTACCCTCAGCATCCTGTATTGCAATGCAGAAAGGTTCTTCCATTCCCAGAACCTGGGGTGTGGATGATTCTTTGCCAGAACCTTGCAACTCTTTGCAGTGCAAATATGCACTCATAATTGGATAGAATAGGTGTCTTTTGAGGTGAGTTTGCCCACTGGCAGACTTGTGATCTCTTCAGTAGTTGCTGTACCTTTTTTCTTTGTTTTTTGTTGTTGGATTCCAACTGGATACCTGCACATATAAAAAGTTTCATTGTGTGTGTTCAGCTTCTTACTGAACATTCCCAAATCACACAGATGAGCTTCTCATCTTTGGGTAAATCACAGGGGTCAGCACACCCAAATTCCACAGTGGGAAAACCCACAGTGTTTATCATGGTGTCTCCCCAGTGGAGGTGTTGAGTGAAGGGACCTGTGATTAGATTGAGTACAACCCTTCTTGTTTCCAAATTATTTCTGTCCTGAGAGCTATAAGCAGCTGCTTTGTAAATGCATCTGGGACTCCAGTTTAGTCTCTGAATTCACTGCTGCTGCTTGTGGTATCAGCTACTGCTGGAGTGGAGGACATCAAAACCCAGGCAGGGAATACTTCAGGCGGTGGAGAGTGACTGTGTTTCAGCTGCATCCATAATCATCCTCCTGTGTAAATGTGCCTGCAGAAGCACATGACTGTTTTTTAATGGGGTAACTTACACTGGAATATGTACAGTCAAATGCTTGTGGGAAAACCAAATGGCATGCTTGGTAGTAGGGGGTTCAAAGTGTGCTGCCTGTGAGGCTTTCACCTCCTAACCACTGTCATCACCAGTGAGGATGGTGAAGCAGCCAGGTGATGGTGGCCTTGATATCCAGCAGGAGTCCCAAGCAGTATGTACTCCAGCAGTTGGTGCTGGCCAAAACATTGTACCTGAGCATGGAGAGGACACATGTGCCAGGAGTGGTGGAGCTGCTTGAGCTCCAATTGCTGTCAGGTTGATTTGTGGAACGGGGAGCTCACACTCTTCTAATATATAATTAAATGTTTTGTCTGTCTCCAGGTATCCCTGTGCAAAACTCTGATTAACCTTGCTTTGGAAGGCTTGTCTTACTACCATACATATGATAGATTATTCCTGGGTCTAAGTATTGCAGTGGGTTTTGTGGGCTGGACGACTTATGTGATTTTGATCATTTTCAAGGCCCATACCAATTTGACCAAGACTGTCCCAGCTGATAAAAAGGTAGGTTGGAAGCATTCAATTTTTTTTTCCTATCAGTTTTCAGTATTACATGTATGCTAAGTGACTCTGTGCAGGATACATTGAGTACTTTACATTTCTTTTGACTTAATGTGGAAACTGGCAAGCTGTTGAGTTTTCCAGCTGCTGTAAACCTGTGCAGTGTTGCTGTTAAGTCCATTGATTAGGATCAGTATTCCTAAAATGTGCAAGTCTGAGTGTACAGTACTGTGTTTCCTCAGTTTTTCTTCCTACAGCTGTCCATTTGAGATGCTAATACAAGTGTGTGAAGACATAGTGATTTAAAACTATTAAATGGTCTGTCTTTAACCAGGTTTCGTTTTCCCAGGTTTAATTTTCAGTATTAACAGCATTGTGTTGTAATAGTATTTGTTGAGAAGAATACAGATTTCAGAATATCAGCTTCATTGATGTTCTTCACTGTAAGGCAAAAAAAAAATCCCCAGCATGTCAATTATTTTATTTCTGCCCTTTTTGGCAGTTTTACATCTGTTCTCAGAAACTGTGAAGTCCAATCATGGCATTGTAAAAATGCATAGCCTGTTTTGATAGAAGGTGAGCCATGGTTTCACAGAACAGTGTGTTCTCTTGCTCTTTGTGATTTGCAAGTGTGCAGCAGAAGACATCAAAGATGAAGGAAGCTCTTTTTGGCAAGATTTTTATGGTTTGATTTTTCACAAAGTATAAAATACTAAGAATTTTTTTTCAGTCATTCATCAGGAAAAGAGAGACCTAGCTGAATAGGCAAAAAGCTATCATTTCACTAGAGAAGGGTTAAAGCATTTGGGGGGACGGGAAATTCCTCCGAACGTCAAGAATTTGTTTCAGAATAAAAGGAATTGTTTCGTTTTGTATTGTAGTTGAGACTGAGCACTCACTTAACATCTTTAGTGTCTTCAGTGTATTACTCTGAGAAAATTCCTATCATGCTATCTTGAAGTTTTTACTGCTGGCTGAAATGAGATAGTCTTGACCTTTGGTGAAAATGCTCAAACAAAATTAAAATGGAAAATATTCCTAAGTGCAGTACTGCATGATTTAGGTTTTCTTTCATCAAATAACTGAGAGGAAATAATCCAAGATGCATGTTATGTTAGATGCTCAGCCTACTTATTGTAATTATTTTGTTTGTGTCAGGCATATTAATAACTACATTAAGGGAAAATTTGCATTCTTAGTTGACATAGATTTTAATTTGGTATATTGATTTTACTTCTTGAAGACAAATTTTATGCTAGTGACACTGGCAGAAAAAAATTTCTTTGTTCTTTGTCTGTAGAATTTCTTCAGTTTTCATAAGAGACTCTTTTCTGTAGAAACCTTTTTTAGTGCTCCTAAATACTTAGAGAATCACAATGTGAGGCTCATGCTTCATATATGGAAGTTATTTGGTTTATAGCTTATGTTGAGGCAACTTAAAGAAATTTGCTGAGAGACTAATCTACCATTGACAAATAGTCTCCTGCAAAGCACACCCTTGTAAAATCAAGAAGCCTCTGAGTAATGAAACTGCATATACTGTATATATCATCTTTAAAAGTTTTTGACTTCTTATGCTGCATATGAAAAAAAGCAGGTATCTTTTGGTGTAGAATGTTATTTTGCCTTGTAAGAAGTATAACCTTTTAATTTATTTTAAAAATTCACAGAAATGCAAATCTGGTTTCTATTTTCAATGCATGACTGACTGTATTGGACTCTATAATACTTACGTCGCTATATGGGATAAAATGTTGATTGTTTACTCATTCAGTGATGAATTATATTGGGTGCATATCATATATATGCATATTCCTTCTGTCTATATGTCAGCAAATGTAAAATATAAAACTAATAAAGCAAAATTGCTCTAGGTCAGCTTTCTATATGACCTATCTTTTCTTAGTCTAATGGTATATCTTCGCAAAAACTCTATTTAAAAAATCATTTAGAATTTGCATTTGCTGTCAGTTTAGAACAAGGCAGTTGTACATCAGTTACAGGGAGGGGGAGCCAGAAAAGATGTTAATCCATCTAGGTGAACTGCTAGTTGATTGTCTCTTCTCAGCATATTTAATACAGTTGTGTATCTGTCTACCTAACTCTTGCACAAGACTAGCATTTGTGCAGAGGAAAACAGTGTATTTGTCATTACCTTTGCTAAAGCTGCCTTTGTTATGTCAAGTTGTAATACACACAGATAAAATTGTTTATTTAAAAGTTGTACATAATCTTCCCTTACCAGTAATTCTTCTGATATCTGAATGTTCCTGAATAAGGAAAAATAGTTCAGTGACCACATAAAAGGCAGAGTGCCTGTTCAGTGCTTCTCTTTGCACAAAAACAAGATTTCTGCTATCTCATGGTTAAGGACTGACCTGTCCATCTGAAATAACTAATTTTAAAATTTTCCTTCTCTCTTTGATGCTTCTCCTTAAGAGTACTCTCAGTGTGAGAATGTGTTTCTTTGAGTACATAATGTTCTAATCTTATATCTATTTTTTTTCTAAGAAAAGCCCAAAGCAGTACTTGCAGGTTAAGATGAAACACAATAACAGTTGTAGCTATGCTGCCTTTTAGTGCTGTGCAACACTAATCCTCTGTATTTTGAAATTATGGGTTCTTTGAGGAAGACAGTTACATCTGTGGAAGGTTGGTCACAAGCCTCCTTTTGTAGCTGTTCCTAGATCCTGAATAGTTGTGGTTTGTTTCTTTTTCTGGTAGGAAATATATTAGTATTTTAATTTAATTAATTCTCTTGCAAATGTCTTAGGCAGGAGAAGGAAATGTACTGATGGAATTTTTATTAAATGCTTTAACTGTAAGGCTATGAACTTGAACTAAGTAGGTTATATTCCAAGTCTATTTCTAGAATCTAAATTTGAGAGTTCTTTTTCCCAAATCCCTTAGCATCTCAGGCTTCAGATGGATTCCAAGTATCAGTTGAACATAAATAACATTGCATATATTGGGCCTCCAGATTCTACAAGTAGGTCTTCCCATGCAGGTTTTACTGCAGGACCTTATGAAGAGACATATTTAGAATTAAATCTTCAAATCCTACTGTTCTTTTTTTTAATCTGGCTGACAGCTTTGTCTGGAGTTGTGTAGAGACACATGGCAGCTTGTGTGACTGTTAAAATAGCATTTGTTTTACTGTGTAACTAAGTGGAAAATAGTGTAGTTTAAAACATTTTATCACTCTTATGAGAATGTTTGTCCAAACGTTTGTATTTCAGAAGTCTACGATTCTCTTCTATGGTTTTGCCTCTGCTGGAATGATAATAGCTTTTTTCCTGTTGATTCAAAAATGTCCTTGGACATATTATATATACTGTCTATTGCCAGTGCCAGTATGGTATGCAGTTGTGAAAGAGTAAGTAAAGAATGCAATTTATTAGTACTGTTTTATAAGACCAAGTCTGGACTTTGTTTTTGTAGAGAATTTAATTTTTCCCATAAATTTTGGAGAAAAAGTTAGGTACAATTCTATTAAACTTCCTTAAGTGTTTCCTGAGACATTCCAAAGGACTCTGGTTTATATTTCAGTTGACATAACGAGTAGTGTCCAAACTGACTGATACTGCTGCCAATTCTAGAAGATATCTTTTCTATTGGCAAAAATAAATTAAACTATTTAAATGAAAACATATTTTTAGTATTCTTGTAACTGTTGCAAACGAGTTCTCAATCTTTGCAAATACCTGTAGCAGCTAACTTAATTTGCAAAATGATCCTGTAAAGTATCAAGTCTGTGGAACACCAGCTGCTTTTGGAGAACACATGCTAGTCATGTTGAGTAATGTGCTCCCATATTGAAATATATTTGTCTTGTTTGGGTCTCCTTTTACTCCAGGCCCAAAAATATTTTTTATCTTTTGATTCCTTTCACTTTCTTGATCTACTGGCAGTTTGTAGATACTAACTCAATATTATTCAGAGAAAATGAGACCAACTGCAGTTAGATAATGAGCTGTCTCATAAGCACAGGAAAAGCTAACAAGGAAGGTTTTTTCCCTCTCTAAAGCTTCTGAATGTTTCATCAGTTATGACAGACATTAAGCACAACATAACCAAAAATATTCATATACTCAGAGTCAATTTGGGTAGTGAATAATCTGAAGCTTGTCCAAACACTGCAGAAGATGTGCCAAATATGGGAGGAAAAAAGCTGGAGTGCTTAATTGTAGATTTTCTGTCAAGTAAAACTGGGCAGAAGGATCATCTGGCCATCAACCATGGGTCTAGGCAGGATTAGTAATACCTCTAACTTTTTTGGGGCTCTGACCTCATCCTTGCCCTGTAAAAGTAAAATTATGTTATATCTCTTTTTTTTTTTTTTTTTTTTTAACATAAATGTTATCTTGTTCCATCATTTTGAACAGAATTCCTGCCATTCAAGACCTTGCCACTAATGTCTTGTCACTTCATGTTGGTCAATCTGTAGGATTCCTCTTGGTTTGTATACTGGGAATTGAAATACTAGTAAGTATTTTATCCTTATGTATCAACAGGGTATCTCATTTCTTGTAGTCTACCTCTTTGAGGAATTAATGTGTTTGATTTTCAGTCCTCTCTTGGATTTTTTTTTAATTAGGTCTTCAGCTTTTTCTACCGCTCTGCACTTACTGTTGGCCTCCTTGTCTTTGCTGGCTGGCCCGTGATCACACAGCTGTGGATTCAAGCTAAGGTATTGTATTCCTTTGGTGAACAGCTGGATTGTGTGTTGGGAATGCTCGTGTGCTTTGGAATGCTGCTTTAGATTCTCATTTGGTTATGCTCTTTTTGTGATCTCTGTTATAAGCTGCATGTAGCAAAGTAAGGGAATTTAGTATGACCTGGATAGATCTGTTATACAGTGCAAGTAATAAGAATGATTAAGAGTTTTGGGGTAGCTATGGGTAAGCTATCAGTTTTCTGTTGGTGACTAAAACATGTTTGACTCAATCATATGAAATGCACATCATTTATCGAACTTGCAGTGGCTTTGGTGTTGATGTACAATTGGTGAAGGTGTCACTGTTTAACTAATATCATTTATTAGAAAAAAAATATTGAAGATAACGGAAAGGCAGTTGTCAACTCATTATTGTCTGCAATCAGCTGGAGCACACTGTTCCTCAGAGGCAGCTTTCTATATTGCTTTTCCTTGGAAAAATCCTTCACTTTCATGAAGTGGCACAATATTTGAGACATTTTTCTAATTGTTGATTCCAATATCTCTTATTTCAGAGGATACCTAAAACTTAGGGTTGTGGGATAGAGAAAAGGAGTCAAATTGTTAAGTCTTGCTCTTGAAGAACTGTCAAGATGGAGACTTGTATTTGTTAAGTTACAATTTTTTTTTTGTAGTTGAGTAATCAAGTAATTTGTCTTAAAGCTGGATATGCACAGATGGTGTTCTGTAGCATGGAATTTCCTTTCAGGAATATGAATTTGGCTTGAGCTTGAAAAATTTAAATTATGCAGCTCGTAATAATTTTAGTTAAATAAAACACCTGGGTTAGGGTTCTTCTCCTCCTAGCAAATAGTTTCAAGAACTACTTAGATGATTATGGTGGCTAAATCAAATGGTGCATAGATGCAAAGAGTGGATAATGCCACCATATTCTCAGAGTATTCTCTCAATGCTGATTAATTAACTGCTGCAACCTTCTGAGAATAGTAGCTGTATGCCTTCCTTCTGTAAAGTCAATTCAGATTTCTGGTGCCTGCAATATGTGTGAAGGCTGCACTTTGAGAAAGTGCTTTTAACTGTAAACTTAGCTTTAATAATCATAGTCTTTGGGATTTTAACAGCTATATAAATGAAGTTATTTTCTGTATTAAATTGAAGTACTGTAATGCCAATGACTCCATGCTCTTCTTTTTTCTTTTTTCTTTTTTTTTTGGATAATTTTACTCCTTGATAATGCAGGGTCTTTGCTATGGGAGATGCTAGTAGCTGTTAGTCGTTTGCTGAAGTATTCTTTATGATTAGACAATTGTCTGTCTACATGACCTCTTTCTTCTTTTAGACAAAAGCATTGATCTGGACTCTCCTGTGTGTGCTCCTGGCAATATTTCCATTAATGCCTGTTGTAGGAAGAGAACCAAACGTTCCTCTCGTGTAAGAATCTCATCTTGTTCTTTAAATTTTTTATTCCCTCTTTGATTCAAAATTTAGGCTGCCTTTTGGTACGTGTGAGGAATTGCATTATTGAAAGCTGGCTGAGACAGGAGTTGAAATTCAGAATTTAAATAACATGATTATAGAGACCTCAGTTATTCACTAATGACAATGAGAATAGGCTTTTAATTATTTTTGCCACGTCCATTTGGTCTTTGTGTTATTCTGTAACTTCTTGTCAAGGGAAACATTTCTCACAATACAAAAACGTGCACATTTTACAGGAAAATAAAGAGTATCATTAAAGGAGAAGCTTCAGTGGGGTGCAAATATGGTAAACAGCACTGTTATAAATGAATAAGAATTTAGTCAAAAGCAATATACTCTTGACAGAATCTTTTAGAATTTGTCCATCCAATTTTGAATAATCTGTCTTTGAATAGCACTCTGTACCTAATGAGATATTTGGGGAAATAAACAGGATAGGCAGAGCTCTCTTCCTCTGTGTTTCCTGTGTGTGTTCTTTTTCCACTTCCACTTCTGTGTCTCGAGTTGTCTTTTCTGGTATTACTTGTCTGATTTTCTCCAGCTGTTGATTTGCATTGTTTTTCTAGTACATCTTTGTTATCGGTCCCTATCCCCTTGTGAGCCACTCTTTGGTCATAAGAGTGTTCTCTCATATCTGGATGCAATCCAGGTGGTTGGCCTGAAGGGTTAGGCTTGTGGTCTTTTTGTAGTTACTGCAGAAAGAGTGAATTTACCCTAGGATGCAATGGCTCCTGCTGGCTAGTAGAAGATACTGTGCCTCAACAGAGCCAGGATGCCTGATCCTCAGTGAAATATGGGATTGGAGCAGTAATATGTGATTGCAGGTAGAATTATGAGTCCAGAAATTTCCAAGATTGACTTTCTGCCTCAATATTTTCCACTGTGTTTTAAATCTATTTGTTGAAAACCCTTCTTAGTCTTGATCCTTGGACACATTAGAAATATTCAGCACAGATTTCCTTTGACTGTTTTACAGCCTCTCAGCTGTATATGCACATGCATGTATTTCTGCTCATCCAAGCTGAGGTTTTTCTTTTCTTTAGAATGTATGTGCACAGCTTAGGAATCAAAATGGAATTAAATTGCCTACAGATATTTCTCTCTTGACACTTCTTTATATTCACCTTGTCTGGGCTGTACATCTTTCTGTTTGTTCTTCTGATGAAACATTGTACTTGTTTGAAACTTTTCAAGAGAGTTTTGAAACTGGAAACGTTTGTAGCAGCAATTAAAAATACATGTATATATGACACTTTAGGATGTTGCAGCTAACTTGATGCTGGGGGAGAAGATACAAGAGGGAAAAATCAGAAAACCAGTGAGAAATAGGTGTTTCTGTTCTTGGGCAGTGATACTATCTGTCAAGTCAGGACTTTTCAGTACATTAATAAAACTTGTATGGTAGAAGCAGGGAGCTCCTGACTCCGCTCAGTCATAAAAAGGAAATGTGAGGGTGAAAGCAGGGTTAGATGATCCAGGAGGAACCTAGAGACACTGAATATTCAGGATGAATTAGGAAAGCCAAAGTGCTCCTGGGGTTGAATCTGATGTGAGATATCAAGAGCAACCAGACATCATACAGTAGCAAAATAAATTTTTGATTATGTTTTCTGGGATTTTATTGTTCTTTTGTTTTTGCAGAATAGCAGCTGGTTTGCTGACCCTCATGATATCTTCCTTCTCGTTGGCGTCTCTTTGTAAAAGTGAAAATAAGTACAGAAATAACGAAGATCTGAAAGTATATTTTTATCAGGTCAGTTGTTACTTTTCAGTAATTCTGGATGTTAGAGGGTTTTTATGTGCAGATTTTTACTTTCTAAGAATGTGTTTCTAACAAGGCCACAGTTTTCAAGAAAGAAAAGATTGTTCCTAAGAGTTTTCTCCTTGGCTATTTCAAGAGGGCCATGTGCACGTAATTAAACATCATCATGCTGTGTTCCCAAAAACCCATCTTTGCATAATTATATTGATTGATATATAGAAATGCTTATAGATTTTGATGTTCTGCTTGGAGAGTTTGAGAATTTGTCCTGCCTTTAGTCTGTGTATATCACTTCCAGTGTGACCTTTGCAGTAGTTGCATGTGCACACCAAGGACGAGCTTGCTGGTTCAGGGGGCTGAACTAGTTCCAGTTTCTGGCTGTAGAAAGCAATGTGAGACTGATACTGAGCTGGTTTTCTGTTGGTTAAGTCTTCTTTCAGGTGAATTATAGCTTCATGAAATAGGTTTTTCTGTGGAGCTAATTAAGTTCTAAAAGCTTTAGGATTCTAATAATACCTTGCATGTCTGCTGTCCTCTCTTTTTTTTCTTTTTTTTTTTCCCTCTACCTATTACAAGATAATAGTTTTATTTCAGGACAACTTTATCTGTTATGATTTAGTGTGTGCTGGAATTTCTTGCTGAGCAAAGCAATGCACTCATTATATCAGTGATATAGGTATGGAGCTCAAATTGATTGAAAAGAGCAAAGGAAAGAGTGATGAATGCTTAAAATGGTTTTACCTGAGCATGAATGCATGTGAAATGCGGTGGTGATGTCTCTTAATTTTTTCAGCCTACATGTTGGAAAGATATGTCAGTTCCTTTCCTAAGCATTTAGAACACAAATTTCCAGTATACACTTGGCAATGGATTTCTTGCTGGAATGCCTGAAAAAAGCTTACACTGAGTGGGGAAGTGAAGGGAGCAGCCCAGTAGGCAACTGGCCAACCTCAGCTCACCACACAACTGCTGCAGCATCTCATGATGGTAAAGAAATTGGTCCATAGTACAAAAGTACTGCCAGATTATTCTTGAGCAAACACAGAGAATCAGGAAATTCGCTCATAGAGTGATAATGTGAAAATGTTCTGCCTGCTTACTCCAGAAGTCATATTTTTATTTTCCTCCCAACTTTTAAGAAGATCATAAAGTTCCTCGAATTGCCTCTTTAATCAGAAGGTATTTTAGAATAGTGACATCTAATTACTAGTCTCTATTAGGTTCTTGTTTCAATACCTTAATTGGGAATGGAAAATGTGGGATCCACCATTCACATTTTAGGTAAGGAAAAGATTGGGAGGTGAGATTATTCAGATGTAGAGGGATAAAAGGACATTTCAGAGACATTATATGTGTTTCTAAATAAATATCTTGTTTTGAGGTTAGGTTACATATAGTTGCTTTGAAACAATACAAAAGGAAAATGCTTGTCGGAATACTGGTATTTCTAGACAATGGAATTCCCTAATTCTACTTTTCTATCTTCCTTTGAGTTGGACTTTTCAGTGGGAACAGGAAGAAGTACTCTTCAAAAATGCTCATTTTCAAATCCTGAGTTTTGATTTACAACTCCCAGGCAGTTTTACAGGTGAGATGAATCCCCTAGTCAGGGGATTCCTATTTTGCAGTGATAAATGGTGATCAGGCACTGACATTCAAATGGATAAGCACACTCAATCAGGTTCCTACTCTGCATCTGACAAGGGATTTCTTAAAAGTAGGTTTTGCAGGTCCCCTGTAAGTGGTGTTTGGAGGCAGTCATCAAAGGTTGTGCTTTCCTCTGATAACACTGTTACTTAATGTTTGGGGTCACTGAAGAGTTAAGCCTAAGCTAACCTAAACAATTATTTGATTTTGTGATCTCTGAGAGGTCATTAAGGCTTCAGTAATGATGAAAACAGGAGTCATTCATAATCTATCAGCTAGACTGCTGCAGTGCTTACTGTATAACTTAATTTTTACTGGGGAGAGAGCCAGCTTCTCTGCCATCCAGTTGATAGGTAATGTCCAGTTTCTGCCACACTACTGAAAACATGCTGTTTTCTTTGACTGGTAATATTGGACCAAGTTATTATTCTCAGGATGCTTGGACTTCATGTATGTCCAAGGTGGTCAGTTTATTAATTTCCTCCTCTAAATGAGAATTGTAGAATAATTTTGGTTGAAAAAGACCTGTAAGATCAAGTCCAGCCATTAACCTAACACTGCCAAGATCATCACTAAACCATGTTCCTAAGTGCAACATCTACATGTGGTTTTAAAATAGGAGAAATGAACAGTAGGAATCCATGTCATTCTGGTGGAATCAGGAGACATGAAGAGTGTTTTCAACCAGCCTTGTGCCCAGCTGGTTTTGCTGGTTCTCCTGCCATTCTCCTTACGGGTCCATGTGATGTTCGATGAGAGCTCCCAGCCAGAGCTGCTGGCAGTGTTGGGACTGCAGGTGTCACCCTTGGTTTCTTCTTTGTAGCTGTGACCTACAGATATGTGTATCTCAGACCCGCTCAAGCTGTTCAAGAATTATCTCTGAACATCAGAGAGGGTTAAGGATGAAGGGAGACAGATTCTTAGCTGGAGACTCTGCATCTCCCAAGTTTCTTCTGCTCAGTTCTGCAGTCCTGGGGGTGTTGGTGGAAACCAAGAGTAGTTTGAATGTTACTTAAAATGTGAACACAGATTCTTTAAAGCACATGCTGAGCCCTTCCCTGGACACTGGCATAGATTTAGCAGCAGTACATTGTGCTTACTAATGTTCTCAGGCTATCACAAGTCTTCCAAGGCACAGGATATATTATGGAGGGTGACACAAGGTCAGTGCAAAGTCATTTCACCAGGGTCTAGGGGATATCAGAGGAATTACCAGAGTTCATGACACTAAAAAGAACTTGATGAGATATATCAAAGGGCCTGAATATAGCAAAAGTGCCCAAAATAAACATCAGAGGTCTAAAAGGTCCAATTCCCTGAGCTTTTGGATGCCTAATGTTTTGACCTGGTTTATTGATGTCACAGAGAAATACAAGGTAAGTGTTCTTTTAGCCTGAAATTAAATAGAACCAGCAGATATTGAGCACCTGTGAAACTTGTCAAAAAAGAGTGCTGATGCTAAATGTATCCTCTGGGCTGATCCCAGTAGGTATCACTGCAGTCTAGCATGGAAATAGCAGCTATTCATATGGTACAAAGTGATGGGTGTGAACGGTGTAGTTGCTGTGCACTAAAAAAGCCACAACTGCAATTACATCTTGTAATGCAGTTTTAAAGCACATGTTTGCAAAGTACTCTACATGCTTGATTTGCCTTTTAGTGGAACTGCAGAGTTTTGAATAAATAGCAGTAATTGAAGACTTGGCTCAAGCCTTTCCTTGGATAATTGTCACCTTTCAAAAAGAACTGACTCATGGGGTAATTTTCAAAAGGTATTTTGCTGTAGTTGATGACTGAATGGTGTCTCTTGAATTAGTCAAAGAAAAAAACCTCTCCAGCTTCTCTGCTTCTGCAAGGCAGAGGGCTCTCCTTGAGGTGTGTCAGTCAATTCAGTTGAGGGGCAAAAAACCCAGCAACTTCTTTCCATCTCTTAAAAGCTGCCTCCAATTTGTTCTGCTGCTGTTTTTCTTCTTATAGGAGCTTTTCCCTTTTCCCTGTACCTAATTCTGCAGCAAATCCAAAGGCTTTGCTTGTTCTTTGTGGCTGCTGTTTGAGGACAAGTGCCCCTTGAAGGACTGGGGACATTTGTTTTCTGTGGTTTGCAGGAGTGTTTAAATAATTACTCTTGAGAAAGAGCGTATCATGCTAAATCAGTGGTCCAAGTGGATACTATTTTAAAATAGTACAAATAAATAATAAGAATGCTAATAAAAAGTAATCTGGACCTAAGTTTAAAAAGCCGGTAATTTCAAGTTATAAAAAATTATAAATTTTGACACTGTCTTTGACTCCCTGTTCTTATGGTGATTCAAATGAGGTATTTATGCAACTCTAAAGCATATTTGCATACTTAGGATGGGGTGGTGGAGATCAATACATTAATTTTGTGTTTCATTATCTGATTTCTTTTTTCTAGATGTTCAGTGTTGCACTTTCAACATATGTTGTGGGCAGTACCCATAACAGTCTTAAGATCAAACAGGGATTACCTATAATGAATCAAATTATTAGCTGGATCACGCTAGGTAAGAAAATCTTCTCTCTCAAACTTTTATGCTGTCAGCTTGTAGAGTCTGGGTTGAGTGGGGGATGATGTTACTTTTTCATTCGCATCTTATTGTCCTTTATCTGATTGCTGATAGTTCTTCTGTACGTTTGCTTTCCTAAGTGAGTTTTTTTGAGAAATGCCTTAGTCTTCTAAAATATTATTCCTTTGTAATTTTGTGGTAAAATGCAAATACTTTTCATTTACAAATAGCTTTATCTTTTATTTTGAGTGTTCTGAATATTTTGAAGACCACTTTTAGGGATACAATGGCATAAATTCCTTTTTTGTTTCACTTGGAGCCAGATATGAACGGTCTGAGATGTTCTGCCATCAATCCAGTTGAGCATAGGGGAAATGACCAAAGGTTGTTCCTGTAATTCAGTGTGAAGTTGAAGCTGCTGCAGATGGCAGTGACCCTTTTGGTTTGGAAGTGATTTGGAGAGCTGCCTTGCAAAATACCTGTGAAATAATGGTGATAGTGTATGTTTGATATCTGTTAGTATCTGATTATTAAAGAAAAAAGCAATTTGCAAGCCCATGAATTTTTCACCAGTCAAAAATCTTAGTGTGATTAAATAGAGCAAATGGAATTGCTCCTGGAGTTCTGGAATGCAGTGAAGCAATACCTTCCATATTTCAGCTCTAAAATAATTTCTATAGGACTTCATTAGAAAATGTTAAGCATTGTTTATCCCTGAGTGATCTGAAATGTGGCATTTGTTTTAGAGCTAAACATATCTCATATAAAGTTTGACAGGACCTTTTTGCTACAAGTCGAGATCAGGAATTTAAACATAGCTTAATGCAAGAACTGTGGCCAGTGTTACCTACTTGCTTGTCTTGTACATTCCTGTATTGGTGACATTGTTTTAACTTAAGCAGATCTTGTCAGTTTTGGCAATCCTACTTCTGTTTGAGCAAAGGGATTCAAGATTAAGTTCAGTGATTGTGATCAGCGTGTGTGAGCAATGCTTTCTTAGTAATGTATTTTTCTTTGGAGCATTTTCCTTTCCATCATGCTTCCCTAACTTTTTGTAGCCTGCTAAGCTAAATGGGGATCTCTGTGTGGATGAATTTCTTGCAGTTGTAAAGTCAATGAAATCAATGACGTCCTGCTTGGCTTACTGGAGCAGGAACTGAGTGTAAAGGTTATATTTCTCTCCTGTGTAAGGGTGAAAGAGAAACATTTTTCATCTAAGAGATGATTCAGGCAGTCAAAGAGGTTTAGAGTTATGAGGGAAAAGTATATTAGAAATTCTCTTTGTTGTGGGTGATGATAAAAATAAAGCTAACAGTGAAGTAAACTGTAGGTACTCAAAATGTCTACTTGCTGCCACAGTAGTATTGAATATTTTAGCAAAGTCTTTCAGACTGGAACCTTTCTAGGTGAATATGATATAGAAGATGGGAGCTTTGTGTACTTGCTGAAATTGCTCTCCATAATTAAACACAGAAATAAGCAGGTAAAACACTAAGGCATCCAACATGTCCTCAGTATTCCTCTTGGAGAGAAATGCTTTGTTATTACTATAACCACAACTTTGACTTTTTTGCTTAGTTGTGGAAGAATGGCTCTCTTACTGAACTCTCATTTTGCATCTCTATGTATTTATTGAGGTGCAAACACAGAGTTATCAGTATTTATTCATAATAATACTGATTTATTATTGTGTCAGGAGAATGATAATACTTCTAAATTTTTCTAGGGAATTTTTTGCTCCTCTTCTCATATTTATCCCGATTAATATGAAGCCTGTTTAAATTTTAACTTTGACCTACTTATTTTTTTTTTTTTTTTTTTTTTTTCCTGAGAAAGACTGGTATTTGAGGAACCAGGCAAATGATTAGTGATGGATGGGTTCCTGCAGGCCTGTATCCAAGTGGCTTTAGCTGTAATACTGTATGGGTCACACAGTGTACTTAACTGCAAACATAGAGGCAAAACCAGGAGGAGTAACATTAACTCAACTGCTTCCCATGTTCTTCAGAACCATCTTAACAGTAGCAGATTAATATGCATTCTCAATGAATGTATATTATGTCTTTAAACTTTCATCTGTGGAAATTTATCATAGCCATTGCCAAATGTTGAGGAATTTGGTGTCACAGCTGTGTACAGAGGTCATATATAGAGGTTTGTGGAGGCAAGCTGGAAACCTGCAGGTCTTTTTATGATTAATATCTGATGTATCATATCAGAGATGGAAGAGAGACCTACTAGCCACTGATCTGTTCCTACCTATGATGGCACTTAGAGTGATAAACATCTGATATATTCACAGAGGCCAGTTGCCATGCTGAATTTATTTCCAACTGTTCTGACTTTGAGTGAGATCTCTGGAGTTTTTCTTTGATTTGGGTCTTCTTGAAGCCCCTTGAAGTTATTTATTCTGTAATTGTAGCGGTGGCCAAGGCTGAAAGCCAGGAAATAAAACTTACTGACCCACAGGACTTAGAAACCTCCTCACCTCCTTTCATTGATATGTTTACTGTAAATACTAATGTATACAATGATGATAATCACAGGCAAGTACTTTGCATATCTTATAGTTTTGTGTTCCTTAGAGTGATTACTAATTTTGACTTATTGTTGATGCAACCTTTGACTGTTTCAGTAATGTGAAGTTACTATACTGCAATGAAGAATCACATGCATGTTATTTGTCAGCATGCTTTTTTCTAAACATGTGATTTTCATATTAAAAAAAAAAAATCAGGTTTAAAGATTAAGTCCCAGCAATGCTTGTCCTTCTCCCTTTCTCTTCTTCCAGCATTGGCCATCTCTCCTGTTTTTATTCCTCTTTACTCACTTTTGTAGTAGCCCAGTTCCTAATCTAATTACAAAGGATAGAAGGCCAGGTTAGATGGGGCTCTGAGCAACCTGGTCCTAGTGCAAAGTGTCCCTGCCCATGGCAGGGGGGTTGGAACTAGGTGATCTTTAAGGTCACTTCCAACCCAAGCCTTTCTATGGTTCTAATCCAGTGGAGCAGTGGCTTTGTCACTGCAGCCTTTGAGCTGCCAGAGGTCCTCAGGGTAAGTGGTTTTAAGACTAGTATTAAACAGTCAAGTTTGACTGGATTTTAGGGTAGTGCTTCTGCATCATCTTAAGGACATACTAACATCAGTTCATGAGAAATGATAAAGGCTGTGGCATAGAAAGACAGGGAATTAAAATGATACAGATCTGAAATTACTTTTGATGAATGTGAAGCATTGCAAACATTGGATTTTATCTAGCAAAAGGAACTTCTGAAACTAGAGGGTCATATATGATCTGTATTGTATTTCTGTACACAAAATGTCAAGATCTGTGGCAAGTTATCTTGTTACTGAGGATAAATGTTTTGCATGTTGTGACTGATGGATCTCTTCTTATTATTGCAGTTTCTTCCCCAGTGTTGCTGCTACTGAGCCCCACGTTTCTTTTTGAGAGACTGTTCAGCATATTGCTCTCCCTGATGTCCATCTACCTGCTCCTCAGCACAGGGTACTTCATTCTTACTCTATTTGAGTTGGTTTTACATATGAAAATCTAGGACTATATGTGAGACTGCTTCATCTCATGCATTTTTCCTGTTGAAGGTGTAACATGTGCTTCCAGCATTTATCTCCTTGTTTAGTTTGCTAAATAAAATTTCAGGAGAACTTTCATGTTCTTCCTTGTATTATAAACACAGTTTGTTGACATTCCTTTCAACTAGTTAAGGCAGTGGCTGGCAAGGGTGTGTGTTCAAACAATCTTGCACCAAAATAAGAAAGTCTGGTTTAGTTTATGCCTTTTTTTTGTTTTGACGTGTGCTTTTCTGCTCACAAACAAAAGGAAATAGTGTCTCTCCCAGCTGCACAGCACCAGTGTCAAGTTATGGCTTAAATGATGTGTGCCAGGAAACAGGTTGTCCTAAAATGAGGGAAAATTGTATTCTGAGAGATTTTTGTGGAAGTTTTTTTTTTTTTTTCAAAAGGATGTTGTTTCCCATAAAGACTAGACCTTGCTTCTTTTTGGATAAAACTCAATTGCTCTGATATTTTAAATGAGGAAAACACTGTGTCAGCCAACCCTTTCTTTTTTCTCAGACTAGTAGCTCTTAAGAGCATAATTAATGGGGAGTATAGGAACTGTTCTTTCCGCTTCCCCTCCCACTTATCCTCTGGATTTAATTACACTGGAAAATTAAGTGGAATAAAACATCTTGCAGCAGACATCTTGCAATAGCTGCCTCCTGTGGATACTCTCCTTTTAGCTGAAGCATCTCCTTTTTTTTTTCCCCAGTCTTCTGCCTCCCCTTCCTCCCACTTCTCCGTTAAGATTTTGATCCTAATGTTACTCCTGACTGCACACGCATTCTTACACTCAACCTTCTTAGCCTGTGCTGGCTACTGGATAAAACATCAATGTTGTTCTCTCTGAGGCTGGCAGTCTCCCTCTATGTATTTTGGCCCTGCAGCAGAACACGTAAATGCTGACAGCTCTCTGCTGTCTTCATACCATGTCCAAATAGATGAAAAAAATTTGGAACGATTCTTAAAAAAGAAAACAAAACCCAAGGCACTGGTGCCAAAAGTGTCCAGTGTTTCTCTCCTCAGTGCCCTCTTCTACCATGTGTACTGATAACCCAGCACTTTGCCTGGGTAATTGCAGCGCCTCACTCGGGGTAGTTGAGTGGAAATACTGAAGCCAGCTGAAGAGCATGGCTGCATACAACCACTTGTCACAGACTCTGTTGAAGGCATTTAATCTGAAGGCAAGTGTAGACCATTATGAGGGCTGTACTGTTTCTATTACTGACAGCATAATTGTGTCATCTTCATGTTTAGCTGCCTGTTGTTCTGATAATTGAAGTGGAAATGTCTATTCAAAATTTTTTGTTCCAGTTTGAAACTGTTTTGCAACCCAACAGAAACAATACCAAGATTGACTGCAATGATTTCCTTATTTTTTGACTAACAGGAGTTAGTTTGTCTAAGAAGGAAAAAAAAAAGGGAAACATTGACAATCTTATCAATATCAGTATTATAATTTTATCCTGAAAGAAGAAAGCTGGGGAGGTACCATGAAGTGCAACTGGAGAAACTAAATGTTATCCAATTTCAGTCTACACCCTTATGTTATCTGGGGGTATTAATCTCTCACATAAATACATTCATACTTTGGAATTTGAGTGCTGTAGGAGCCAGAAGTACTTCTCAGAGATTGAGGGTGTAGCTAGAACAGCTTAGTGGCCATGGTTAGAGTGTGACTTGATGCTGCTATTGTGAAGGATTGGAATACAGTGAAGAAAAAACCATTTCACTGAAGTGAAATGTAATGCTCTTTTTATTTTACAGATGTCTCTTTCCTTAGAACCAAACTGAGAACACCATAATAAGATTGTGTGATTAGGTCCTAAAGAGACACATCTCTAGCTGCTAAGTTGGGCTGTAACCCTTCAGTTCCAAGTTGCTCTCATTGAAAAATATTCTATTTTGCAGAAAATTAATGTCAAATACGTTTTTTTCTGTTTCTTTTAACTTTATTCCAGTTTTGTGAAAATTAAAAAAGGCACTCATCCAACATTGTGGCAGTCATTGAACAAAAAAAAAGCAAAACGTGACATAGCTGAAGCAAACTCTATTTCTACTTTTGCCATTTACCTACTTTATGGCTTTAAAATTCAACCAGCTGTGGGTATTTGGAAATGGAGAAAGAAGGGGGAGAATACCACTAGGTCTTGGTACATCCTTGTGTGAAGAAAAAAGAAAAACGTGTCAGCATTTGATGTTAATTAGTTGTCAGCAACTGGACTTACTTATGATGAATCCATTACTTTTCAGATATGAAGCTCTCTTTCCACTGGCGCTGTTTGGTTTGATGTTTATGTGGATAAATATGGAACAAGAAGCACTGCAGCACTATGGTCTTTCACTCAAACCAAAGGTAACAGCTCTTGATAGATATATCAATTTAATTAACAGCTTTATCTTTTTTTGAGGATGTCATAAATATTCTGAATGGTTTTCAGAGAGAAACGCTTTGAATTTCTTTTCACTTTGGGAAGCCAGCATTATCTGTTTCATGGACTAGGAGTATGACCTTGTAAGTAAGATTTGTAATTCATGTTATTGAAGATATTGTACATCAGAGCCATTTATAGGAATGCAGGAAGACAGTCTGATTTAGTAAGACACGGTGGTATGGTCTGTAGGCTACAGAGCTGTACCTGTCAAGTGTAGTGATGATCCAGCATAAGGTACAGTCACTCTTCAGAGTAAGTGCAATGTCACTGTACTTCTTTTGGTCTGATTGCAGATTCACGAGTGAGAGACTGAAAAGAAATTATTTGATTTCTGAAAAGACACATAGGAAATACTAGAAATCTTAATTTGACTTTGTCTTCTCTTTGTTCAAGAATGGAGACTTATTTCTGTTTAGACTGACAAGGAACTGTAGACCAACTTGGAACTGGCACCTTCTCAGATTTGCCTGGAGGAGGAGAGGAAATTTTGTAATCAATGCAACTTCCTCCACCTTAAAATTTAATATATTGTTAATAATTTGCAAAGGCCATGCTGCTCACGCTGCAACTTAGGTCTTAGGTTAGATCTAGGGTTGAACAAACTGGGGCTGTGCCGCTGTTTTGATCAGATCCAAAGTGCCAGTTACAGTGGTTTGGGTCCTTGGAGCCAGGTGGGTGTGCACCACAGCTCTCCCTGGCTTCTCCCAGACGAGCCCTCCTGGCTATGCATACATGGGAGTGGCCAGAGTCACTTGAAGTGAAGTGTTGGTACACATCTTTCCTTCCTTTTGCAGCTCATAATAATTAGGGAAAAGTCTTGGAGGTTGAAACCTGAGCCAAGACAGTCATCAAAGTGAACCTGACACATACTGTGGTTTTGTGGTGCTCCTATGAGGAAGAGAGTTTCAAAACTTGAGAGACCAGGCTTTACCAATTCAAGGCTGAAAAAAAGAGAAATAAAAACAGGAATCACTTTTTATTTATTATTTATGCTACCCTTACTTATGATAATTTGTGTAATTGTGTTTTGTAGCTTCTTAAGTTATTAGGGATGGAATCCGAATATCAAAATTACAGTTAGCATGATGCCACGATTGTGGCTGAAGGTGTTTAGCATCTGTGGGATGTATTTTCTCTTCCACTCTAGAACCCATTCTATCTTTTGCATCTTGTTGCAAGGCATCTGTGATTCTTGCCTATCTGCTGTTAGTCTGCTGTTCTCTTCGTTAGAAAATAAAATTCTATTAAAGTAGTATTAAACAATAATGAACACTTTACTAATCAAATGCAAATGAAATGAACATAGGTAGGCTATAATTATGTTTTAAGTTGTCACCCACTCTATCAACATTTGCTTGAAACTTTTGGTTTCAAATGCGAGGAACAATAATGCTTACCCTTGCTTCCTGTTTTTACATTAGAAAACATCATCCCTAGAATGTCTGTTAATATATGCTGCCAAGTAAACCTTGCATTAGAGAATGCAGCTCAATTCTCTGATGATGAGAGATTATTTTAAATTAAAATATTATCAGTCTTGAATGTCTATTACTTGACTTTTTTTCTTTTTCGCATTGTAAAGCAGTTCACTGACCTCTTAAATTCCATGAAGATAATTTCTCTTCAAGTCAAGTGATATTGTGCTGAGGACTGAGTAAGGGAGATGGAGAGTATTTTACTATTTTCACTCTCAAAATTAGTCAAATGAGGATAATTGCAGTCTTTTATTTCTGAGGATCTTTATCCATATGCTCATGTGAGCAGTGGAAGTGTATGTGTGTAGGAGGAATATTTCTGATGACAAAAGATGATTATAAGTCTGAGGCATACAAGTTCATTTTTAGTGTAGATAACACCAGAAGCTTCACTGTTCATTTGATCATCTCACTTGTGCAGTCTTTCTGGCAGATTCATTAATTCATTAAAGTATAATGAAAACATGGGGAAGGTTTGCAGTCCTTCTTATTATACTCTCATAGTGGGTGATAGGGAAATAGGTTTCTTTCTCATTCATTTCAGTAAAAATACAGTGGCTCTGTCTAAGTCCCATTAGTTCATATTTGGTATTGATTCCTTCTTTCTTCTTTGCTGTTGATTTCCAGCTTGCTGTTTTCAACTTCACCTGTGCTATGGATATAACTCAGTTTCGACAGCTCCACCTGGATGATGTCCGGAGGTCCTTCTTCTTTGTATCCTTTGGCTGGCTGCTGCACCCCAGGGCAAAAAAGGGGTTTGTTTCAAAAGGATCTGCAGTCAAAATTTGTAGCCAGGTACTCACTGAGAACAGAAGCTGGTAAAGATGATTTGACTCACATTGCTCAAAAGGCAATGGTCATGTACATGATGCATTTTATCGAGTAGTTAAAAATGCATTGTTTTAGAATCTGGTTCCTTGCCCACTTATGACCATTGCAGCTGAGGTAAATTTACTTCTGAGGAGTTCTGTTTTCAGTTTGGTTTTGTTTGATAATATTTTGGCTGGAGGGAACTCGCTCACCTTCAAAAATCAGTTGAAATAGGTGATATTAAAGTTTTTCTTGTTTTTAGAGCATGACAGTGTTTTAGGAAGCAGATATTAGATAGCAGGCAGATGAAATAAGAAGGAAAGTTCCTGCAGGCTCATAGTGAAACATGTTCCCAGAATCTGGCGTAGAATTATTTATATCTCAAGTGATTTCTGCTGTTGGAAATTATATGATCTTAGGAGGGAAGGACTGTTTGTTCACTAACATAGCAGTTAGTTTGCATTCCTGTACTGATACTGCAGCTTCTTTTGGGTGGTTTTTTAAAATAATGTACATTGATAACATTGTCACTTTTCTCTTTCATTGTGGGACTGCCATTAAGTGAGATCTGTTTGGTAGCAAGGATGATGGATAGGCAAATGGGAGAGGAAGTGAGCCAGTCTAGGACATAGGGGGGGTTTAGTGCAGGTGAGTTACTGTAGCTGGGGAGGCAGTAGTCTCAATACTGGTTCCTGCAGAAACAGGCTTTATGGCTTGTCAGACAACCACATCTGAGAGGGTGGATCACAGTCACAGAGTCCACGCTTTTGCAATTTGCGACTCTTCTTCAACATTGGGAACCTGCAGCAGAGCAAGTGTAACAGATATCAATTTAAGAAGGTGGATGAATGCTGAGAAAGAAGGCAAAATTATTTTCTAGGTGTTTGATGCTTGTCTTTGCTTTAGTATACTTAAAGAGCTGAAACCCCTGGCAATAAATCCATCATTTTCATTTGCTATTTTAGCTAAAAATATTCTAACTTAGGTAAAGCTACTACTGTCAGTCAGTTGCTAAATACTAGGAAAAAAATAATCTAATTCAACTGTATTTTTTAAAGCTCCAGCATACTACTTCTTTAACACTGTAATGTAGCTGTGCTGGTTTTGACTAGAGTTAATTTTCTTCATAGTAGCTAGTGTGAGGCAACGTTTTGCATTTGTGATGACAGCAGTGTTGATAATACAGTGCTTGCACAGGGTCAAGGCCTTTTCTGCTCCTCACACTGCCCCATAAGTCAGCACTACTTTAATATAAAACACTTGAATGTGTTTTGCGCAGCTCCTGAAAAAATAACCAATTTGCAGATCTCCTTTGCCTGCTTAAAACATGTTGTGACTTTTTAAAATTTAAATGCTGTTTAATGTCTAGAAATAGTGGTATTAGAGGAGAAACCTTTTCTATTAGAGCAGTCATACGGCAACGATGACCCTGTGAGCTGCATGTCTTTAGGTTGTCCCAAGGCTCCCATATCCAGCCCAGTAGCTGGCATCTGCTGAAAAATCACAGAGCCTGGTCTTGGAGGAAGAGATTCAGATTGCTCATGCTTACATTTTGATTAGACTTATATATTACTGGTATTTTTTTTGTTTGTTTTATTGCAGACCTGCTCTTATAAATCTCAACCCGCAGAACCGCACTAGGCTGTTAGACTGCCATGTTACTAAACTTGGAATTATGTGATACTCTTGGGAAGCCTGATTTCTACAGTTATGCTGACCTAATCCTTCCAAAATATTGCATGCAGAATCCCAGTGATTCTACTGAACAGTTGGTAACAAATTGTTTATGCAGAGATTTAAATGATCCAGTGCAGGAGCTATAACAGGAGCAAAAGGACCAGAGGGAGCTCTGGCAACAGTAGCCCGTCTTCACTGACTTATGACCCTCTGCCTTATGCAAAATAACTTAAAAACCATTCTTCAGCTGAAGCCTTGTGAGCTATAATGGGCTCCAATGAGCTCAGGAGCAAGAAAAATACCTTTCATGGGCTCATGTGGCAGCAAGTGTTGTATCTAGGTGGAAAGGGTAGGATTAGCTGTACAGATACTGCTGGAGTCGTCCTCCCTCAAGTGAGTTAAAAAATGGGAGTCCCATATTGCCATGGGTAGACTCAGCATAATCTTTGGACCAAAAAATTTATAGTAAGGATAGCATAGGATCCTCTAGCCTTTTTTAAGAGCCATGGTCAATTCCTCAATAAAGGAACCTCTTCCATGGTAGTTCCTCAATACAGCCATCTCTTTTGGTGTGCAGAACACATGCATGTGTCATCACTTCCTGCAAAAGCATGTGTTTGAATGCATAGCTGGGTTTGTGGTTCCTATCTTGCTGGGCAGGGACGCAGAAAGCCAGCTGCAGCTTTCTTACAGGGTCTTCAAGACAGGCTCTAAAACCTTACCTCGGCAGTATGTGTGTTTTAAAATTGATATAGTTGTGTGTGAAATCTAAGGTAGAGCAAGAAAATACCTTGGATTTCTTAATGCACTGGAAACCTGTAGCAGTGGATCAGCTTCTTGTGGTTTCATGATAGATTTTGAAAGTAAATTGCAATGAAGGAGGAGAAATGCTGGGTTTTTTTTATTGCAGACATTTCTGTAGTGTATTTTCCTTAAATACATCTAGGTTTTCTTCATAGTGACAGCCTTTTTTGGCACTGGAAACATAGCTTCTATTAACAGGTAAATCTTATTAATTTATTTGAGACACAGAGTACAAAAAATTCTTCCTGCAGCTGACGTACTAAATGTAAATTTAGTTAGCAAAATCAGGGCAGCAGAAACAAAACAGTTTTCAGTGGAAAGATAACAATTTATTTTGTTTCTGCTCTCTGCAACATCTTCCCTAAGAGCCTGAGCTTGTTCGTTGTGAGATGGTCTCAATTCCATTAGATGTTATCGACAGGATGAGCAGAGAAAGCTTGGTTGCTCACCAACAGCATGGCACCTTGAAAAACACAAACAGAGAAAAATTGTAGAGAAGGAAAGGTGAGGTTGGCAGTCCCTGCTGATTTAATATTTCATCAAGAGAAGATAAAATTGGAAGCCTTGTTTAAAAATGTATATACAACCCGGTGTGTTACAGGGTAATTAAAGGTTGGGTTTTTTTTTAAAATGGAAAATGCCACTTCAAAGACATATAATGTCTTTTTCATGTTTTTCTAGTTTTGATCCTGCTTCTGTCTATTGTTTCTTGACTGTGTTCAGTCCCTTCATGATGGGAGGCTTACTTATACTGAAGGTTAGTAATCTTACCTTGGTGAAATTTTCTTGAAGAACTGTGGAATAAATAACTTTTCACATACATGTTTGCTGCTTTGCAGTTCACAAAAACATATATATATATTTGAGCTTCATTAGGCTTCTTAAGTATGTGTGATGCTTTCAGTCTTTAATGTTTCTAGGGAGATCATTCTCTTTCCCAAAAGAGAAGCTAAAGTATGTGGAAGTATAGTTTAACAGCATTAGGTCAGTTTATTGTATTAAAATTGAAATTTCAAATGTTGAAAATGCTTTATTAATTTTTAAAGTTATAAGTTCTTCCTGTAGTATAATATCGACAGAAATGTTGAAGATATATATAATTAGCTTTATGGATATTACATTAAATAGAGGCATTGAATGTTCAGTATACTGATTAGGTTGTCATTTTACAACGGCTGTTATTTTCTGTATTTTTTAATAGTCTGTCAGAGATTGGATTGCACTTCTGGTTTGCAGGCAAGGTGTGGTAGATCTTTTCTAGTATTGAGTAAAGGATCTGCCAGAGGAGTAAAGTGGGACACTGAATTTATTGGTTATTAGTAAAATAAGCAGTATTTTCTACCACTGTTTTTCTGCTGCTTCTGTCCCAGAGAAAGCAGACTGATGTTACAGGTACACTACATGTTGTCCTGCAGGACACAGATCCATAGTGGAAATCTTCTGGATGCCAGTAGACAGGTTTTATACACTGCTAACAAAAGGATTGCAAATCAACTTTGGAAAGAGCAAAAGGCAACATTCATGTTTTCTAGTCTGTTTTGTTCTTAATTTACTGAGCCATTTACATTTGCTTGACTTGGCTCTGGAGGGGCACTGTGACCCTTGCCTTATTGAATGCCTTCTGTATTTAGACTTTTTTATGGTTGTGATGAAATTTTCCTTTCACAATTGAAACTCTGCAGTCTGTCATGTGAGATGCTGCATCTGAATAGTTCTGTCTTCTAGCCTTGTTGAAGTATTTATCACTAGTGCTAAAATGCATAAATGAAGTGAGAATATATTTTAATTATAATTTTCCATATTACCTCATGGCTTATTTCACTGCAGTTCAGCTGTGACCATGGAAGGGGGTTTTTATTAATAAACTGAAAATGTTTCCTGCAAAATTATTTTCTACCATATCTAGCCAATATTTTATTTTGTAACATACCCATTCTGTGATAATTTCAAAAACAGGAGAATGTTTCCAAATCTGCCCATGTTCTTTTTGTAAATATGACTATAACCCAAAATGTACCTTGTGTTTTGAACAGGTTGCAATCCCATTTGTTCTGGTATCATGTGCTTTCGAAGCTGTTCAAGTTACAACACAACTGTCTTCTAAGAGGTACATTATGTGCTGTATTTCTGCATTAGTAAGAGCTTCAAATCTATTTTGTAAGAATTCAGAATTTTCAAATCTCAATGTAAATTTAAAAAAACCTGAACTATTAGATCTCATTGTTGCTTTTATTTATTATGAGGGCTTGGGGTTTTGTTCAGTGATTTCTGCAAGCTCAGGGTTTTTTTCTTTAGTGATAAATGAGTAGAAATTGAAGTGTTGGCCTTGTCTGAAACAATCAGACATTTAATGTTCTTCATTGGCAATACACAGGTGGACACTTTTTCTTCCATAATGTTAAAAATGAGCCGAATTTAAAGTCTGATTTTTATTTTATACTGCATCTCTGCATATAGCATAGTGTTTTTTATGTAGTATTTTTTATGTGTATTACATTGTAATGTAAGCAATTTATAGCTTTGTAGTACTGACCTTGCCACAAACAGCATTAAAAAAAAATGACACTGGATGTCCTTACATTGCAGTTCAGTGCTTCCCAGATGTGTTCAGTATTACATATTTTTTGCAGTAGGAGCAGATGGCTGCCAGTCCTTTCCGTATCTCTAAGGACTTTTCAGAGATCAAAGTGTGGGTGCCTGGCATCACAGAGTGCTGTGTCCAGACTTGAAATATCCTCATGTTTTTCTCATCTCAAGACTTTTATGTTGTTAGCCCTGCTCACCCCATTCAGTAGACCCAGTGCACATGACTGAATCCTCTGATTGTAGTGTGATATTATGGATAGTGCTGAGATGGAGGTCCCTGTCAGCCATGTGATTTTGTCACTGTGGGACGTTCTGTGGGACTGACCAGAAGTCCTGTGTGCGGCAGGAGGACTTCTGGGATTTTCTCCTGTGCACTGCTCAGCTGAGTGTGAGGAAGCTGCCCTTGCTTGCTGCGGTGCCCTCTGCTTTTCTGTTTGCTTTCATCCTGCCTGACCCTGCCTGTTGTCTCCTTGCACAACACCACCCACTACGAAAAGAGAGGTGGTGCAGCCCAAAATCTGACTCCCTGTTGGAGTGGCAGCACGATGCTCCCCACCCCTTTTACCTGCTCTACCTTAGCTGTGTGCACACTATGCCTGCATCATCCTTGGACTCCCAAGGAAGGGTGTTCATCCTCATCCTTAAGGCTTGTGCAAGAGTGGGGCTGCATTGAGGACCTGGGGTTGCTCAGATGACCAGCTAGTGATTTCCATTTCTAGGGCTCAAGCATCGTAAAGGTCAGCATTTCCCAATTGGAGAATGCTTGCCTTGGCAGCACTGGTGATATTGCAAACTTCTATGGAATGTGCATGTGAGCGTGTGAGAGGGGAAATGATCCTGCCTTCATAAACCAGGGAACACAAGTATTTCTGTGCCACTTCATGAGGCTGTGGCTGTAATTCTGTCTGGTGTTTGTGCCAGCTTCATTTAGCTGTGCTCAGGTAACAAATGCAGTGATACTGCCACAGCATCCGCCTGGGAACAGAGCAGAAACCGCAAGGCGCACCCGGGATCCCTGGAGAGGTTGTGCTCTGATTGTCAGCGCATCCTGAAATCTGTGCTGCACTTCTTACGGCTTTTGCTGCCCCTGCTAGATAAATTAAGCCATCACTGGGAACAATCTTGTCTTTGCAGTGTATAATCATGCCCTCAAATTAGTCTTGTCCTTCTGTTGTGAAAGGCTTCCTGCAGTTCAGAAGGGCAAAAAGTGGATTTTTGTGATTTGGACAAATTGTTCCTAAACTCCCTGTTTAGAGATTAAAGCTTTTTTTTTTTTTTCCCTCTAGTGGAGAATATTCTGTCCCAATATGTTCTTGGACCTTGCCTGTGAGAAAACAGCCCTCTGAGTGCTTCCTAAGCTCTATGATTGCAACATCCTATCTATCTGAGCCATAGGTTAGCAGAGAGAAGCCTTTCCCTGTATCTGAGATACAGTTGGTTTGTTGCATCCTGATTTACTAACGAAGCACAACTGATGTAGGCAATATCAGAAAATTCCTCATTTGGATGCACTGGTATGGGTGTCTCCCCAGTACATGCTCTTGCAATGCTGCAGCAGGACATTTTCCAAAAAAACATTTGTAGTTTTATGATGGTGGTACTGATAAATTAGCTGTGTTCTAGTTAAAGACTTTCGTTAATGGGTCAGCTGTTTGCAACATTACTTCAGTGTCATTAACTTAGAAACCAGTTTTAACCAGTTATAGCAATTGCTTTCATGTAATTTAGGATTTACATAGTTTGAGGAAAAGAAGATTAGGTTAATGGGGGGGAAAAATAGCTCTGCCTCCTCCCTTCTGGTTCCTTTTACTAGCCTAAGCCTAATTTCCAGAAGTAAACTGCTACCTGTCAAGAGGCCCATGATTTGGGAGCATACCACCAGAATGCTAGGTGTTCTTGGAGCAGGTTATGGGCATCCAGAGTTTTGGAAGGGGGCAAGCACCTCCTTCAGCAGCCTCTGACCCAGCAGAGTGGTTGTCAGGGTGGGACTGATCAGCTCAGATATGTGCCAAACAGCTTTGCTCACTCGAGTCCATCCTGAAGCTCCTAAATCAGCTTTATTTGGTCCAACCAGCACACAGCTCTCTGCATCAGGAATGGGCAGGTGCTGTTCGTAAGATTCTTTTGTTCTCCAAAAAAAGATCATGTTAGGTTTCTCCTTTGCAAAACTGAAGCTCTATTAATGTGAAATTATAAATGCTAGATGTCCTAGTCATGTGTTTTCATTGTTTTCTAGTAGATTGAAATGTACCTGAGTGTTTGAAAGGCAAATGCAAGAAAATTTACCTTACTTTAATTTCTTTCTGTGGGTTTTAATAAGCTATTTTAGTGGCTGTGGCTATAAAGAAAGGTCGGTGGTCTGACTTTGCTGGTTTTTTTTGTTTGCAGCCTTTTTCTCATTGTTCTTGTGATTTCAGACATTATGGCTTTGGTAAGTTGTTGTTGCACATTCTCTTCAAATAAGATCAAGAAGCAGAGAGTTCTCCTAATTCCATCAAGAGAGATCTGAATTTGTTTCAGACTTCAAAGTTTTTCTAACTAGGGCAGAGATTGGATTGAAATCCTAGCATAACTTAGAGATAAAACTCTTCCAATCACTGCTTTTCAGATTTCATGTAATTAATGCTTCTGAAGAAGTAATGTTCTTATAATAATAAGAGACAAAAATGAAGTAATAAAGTAACATTTGGAGTTCCTCATGTGCTTTATGATCCAATTCCTTGAAAAAAGTTCAACAAGAATACCAGTTTTAACTGTGTGCAGGGTTTAGTTAATTGTTCAGGAATTCTCAACCTTTTACCCACAGCAACTTCTCTTGAAAAAGAGAGGAAAAGGAGAAATGCTTTACCCACCAGCTCCATTCAACTCGGACATGAGCAACATCCAAAATGACACTTTGTGCCCTATGTAATAAGCTGTCAGAAAATGCTATCTTCAGAAAGCCTGCATCCACAAACCAAGCTAGCCAAAACAACCCAAAGATGAACAATCCCCCAACACAATTTTTGCAAATTAAAAGTATGTTTTCGTTGCCCACTCCAGCTGTCTTCAAATCAGCAAGCAGTGCCAGTGGTAAATAGAAATCTTTTCAAATCAGCAGGTAGAGCTGGTGTTGTCACTTTATACATGCTGGTTTTGTTTTGTTCCTTGGAGTAAGCATTTCTGATCTTATTTCCTAGTACAGTGTGATCTGAAAATATCACTTGATAGGAAAAACAGCAAGTAAAAAACAAATAATTGCTCATTTGTCTCTAGAGTGAGAAAAGGAGAAGGTATGATTGTGTCAAGTTTGAAATAAGTTTGTGTGACTAATCTGTTTTTGGGTAACTTCCACAGGAAAAGAAATAGTATACCAATAAACCACATTCTCAGAATTTCACTACTAAAATCAGTATAATTAAACCAAAAGAAGACTACAGGTGTGTAGCAAGCCTCAGTATATCCAGGTCTTATATCTCATGTATTCTCCTATTTTGGTTTAATTAATTTGAAACAATTAGCAGGTATGTACTTGGTGTACAAAAAAAAAATACCTAAGAGGTTTGTAGAAGATACGTGGAACTCTATCAAGAAAAGAGAAAGTAGGAACTAAATCAAGAAAAGAGAAAGTAGCAGGACAGAAAGAGAACCTGTTTGTCGTTTTAAATCAATGGGGCCACCAATTATTCCTGCTTTACAGGTGGAGAACTGCCAGAGTTGCCCAAAGACATTTGTGTTGAAATTCCACCAAAACTTTTAGGCACTGTGTTATTTGGCATGTTATTTCAAACAATAAGGTGGTTTGACTTTTCTTATTGAAAAAGTTCTGGTATTTCTCTAGAAAGCTAGACAGAACTTAGTCCATATCTTGACATTTTTGTTTGATACCATGTTAAATCTATTTCTGGTTCCTACACTGTTCTTTACTGTGGTCCAAATAATCATTCCTGGAAAGATCTTGTGCTCATTGTGTGTGAAGAATTAGAAATTTGGAGTAAGCTGCCTGAAAAATTTGGGGTTTTATTTTCTGTTTCAAATTGTGCAGTGTTGATGTACTAATCAAAGTTGTTTTATTTCCTAGCATTTTTTCTTTTTGGTTAAAGATTATGGAAGCTGGCTGGATATTGGCACAAGGTAGAGTACCTTTTTGCTTCTGTTGCATTTTTAAAGCTTCATGGGTTCATACTATTGTTTATCTACTCATAATTCTTGTAATTTTTTTCCAATTACTCTGCTTAATCAAATACTTCAGGGATGTTCCCCATACTTTAAACACATGTGCACACATATGTATACATATCCCAAGCTTAAACTTGTGTCTTAAAATCTGTGCCCAGGCAACATAGAGTAAGTAATAAATCCAGCATGGCAAGAAATAGAGTTAGTAGGATTTGTTTGAAGAGTAATTACACAAAAAGTATTTTAATTAATGTTTTGCCTTTTAAGTAGTTGTAATCACTGTTAAAATAACAATTTATTGACGTTGTTAATTATCTTGTATCTAGTTAGGCCTCCATATACAGTTCAATGTGAATTAGTGACCGTTATGTAAATATGTTGGTGGCTACCATGGTCCATGCAATTTTCCACCCCCTAGACGGGGAAGAGTTTAGCATTTAAACATGGCAATTCCAGCTAAAATGAGAGAATTTGTTTTGTGTTACGAGTCATATTAACCTCAAATACAAGGAATACACATTTCAGATTTACCTTCCCTGAGTTGTGGAAATAGATAAAATGCTGTAATAAGCTTAGTAGGGAATGCGTTGTTACTAATCCAGCCAATCTGGTCACTTGACACTGTTATTTAAACAGAAGCTGAATAGTGACCCATTGTTAATATTCTGTTTAGACTACATATACTCTGTGCTTTGCTTTTGTGAGCCCCAGCATTCCCAGTTGCATGTGGACACACATGTGCACACGTGTACTGCCTGCTTTCTTTGGAGGGTCCAATTCCAGCTCATCATTGCCTTTTGAAGGCTCCTGGTGGGCAGAGGTACACTCAGATCCAACAGTGAAAATGTCACTTTAGCATCACACTTCCTTGCAATGGTCTGTTTATGCTAAGTCAGAGGGCTTCATCCTTTGGTTTGAATTCCTCTGCAGATTAATAAGGATATTAAAGCCTTCAGAAAATTTCTGTTCTGTTGGGCAAGATTTTTTTTAATTGGGAGTTAGCACCAAAAGTATAAAGTGTTACAAGTACCCAAAAGCTTCCTTTCTGATACATGATCTTTATAGCTAGAGCTTTACAACAGTAATGCATTGCTGGATCTATTTTAGCTGGAAGGTTGCCTTATTCTGAAGAGTTTAGGAGAGCTCATTATGCACCACTGTAATTCTGCCTTTCCATGTGTTTTCATCACTGAAGAAAGCACTGAAAAAGGCCTTTTGAAAGCGTAATTTGTGATTAATTTTTAATATGGAAATGCATAATGTTCAGGCAGCCTCTGACATTACTTCACTTTTGAGTGCTTGACTCTACCACCTATGTTATTTTATTGTCATCTCTTTATATATGTTTTATATGCAGGTATGTATATGCACATTAGAAGAATAATTAGATTGCATAAGGAAGGAAGTGAAGCCATAGGTGCAGAGCTAAGAGGTCCTCCTTTTGTCTCCCATGAGCATTATTTTGGCACCAGAACTTTCTCCTCTGAGGAGATTTCTAATGTGTGATCTTCAGGCTTGGTAAAATTAGCAGGCAACAGCAGAAGATATTTTTGTTTGTTTGTTTGTTCCTGAAAGGGAAGATGAACTTCAAGGGGTTTTGGGTGATTCCCAAAACCAGTGGGAGCGAGATACTAATATAGCTCTTTCCTGTCCTCCTGTTGCATGTGCAGTGACAGCTCTGTGGCATTCTTATTGCAGTGTTGTCTGTTGCTGCTTTGACAGCAACGTCTGAAAATACCCTGTCTCAGTTGACATTTTCCATGTTGCCGAAACTTTCCTGAGAATTGGAGCAGTCGTAGGGACAGCTGCTCTCATATTTTTCTTTTTTACTTGTCACACTGATAGGAAGTACCTATGTGTGTGTCAGCAAAGATATCTGGATTTGTGTTATGTTACTGGTTACCACATCAGTAAAACGAGAGGTGGAAAACCAGCAGTTAATTGCCTGGTGGAGATCGATTCCTCTCGAGTCTCTCAGAGTCCAGTGGTGTATATGCTATCTATTTGTAAAGCTTTGATGTGTGTTTCCTTACTCATCCTGTTTTGTGGTGATGGGCTTTCCATGGATTTTCTAATTACCACGGTTCAAAAGTTCTGTATGTTCTCTCTTATATTAAGAATATGCAAGTTGAGTAGGAGACTCATTAGGCAGTATTTGGTTTTTCCAATAGCCAAGGTTTATGTAGATGAGCTGGCTTTAAATCCTTTACAATAAAAAGACCTTCACTGCTTTTTTCACCTTGATGTTTTTTTTCCTAGTGGATCTCATTGTTTGGAAGTAAGGTTTGTTTTCTGAACTGACATTTTCTATTTTTAAAAATTTCACCCCTAACTCCTGGCTTTTACATCCTATTCTACTATGCCTTAACCACGTGCCGTGACATTTTACCATGTCTCACATTTGCCTTAACAATACGATGTCTTTATTCTCCCAGTGAAATACACCATGTCACATAAGTATTGTCTTTGAAGGGAAACAGATTTCTACCTCTTCCACTCTTCCAGTTTGTTAATGAAATGTTGAGCAGCAACAGATCCAGCATACAGTCCTGTGTTACCACATTCAGCAAATTGTCAATGCACCACTGATTCCCTCCTCTCAGTAAATTATCAATTTCCATAAATATTTATGGCTTCTTAGAAAGTTTTAAAGCCCCTTTTCTTAATGGTCATGCCAAAATCAATGTAAGCTTGTCTTTCAGAGAGTGCTCTTCATTGTTTTGATATAATAATGGGATAATAATCTTGCAGTGAATGCAGAACTCAAAGCAGCAGCTTATGCAAACTTCTAAGGTCTGCTAACCTTGGCCTCTACCTATATACCTTGAGATAACCTGAATTGCATCATATGCCCTAGAAGAACACACCTTTACATTTCTTAAAAATAATAATGTAATTTTTCTAGTGTTTTTGATGTATCAATGTGTAATACATTATCATGAGAAGTTTGTTCTGACAGATCCTTTTATTTTTGAATAACAGCCAAATGGAATAGCTAGCTTTTCAGCTTCTTTGTCACTAAAATAATTCTCTGCAGCTTAAAAGGTGTGTTTGTCTATCTCTATCTGTAGATTTCCAGAAAGAGAGAGAAATAGCCTTTAAAGCCTACTATATCTTTATAGTATATGCACTTTGTAAATAGTTGTATAACCTGATAGTAAAGATAAATCTTAAAGGTTCTTTATATGGCTATTATATAGCTTTATATAGACATATACTGTAATATTCTTTCTCTTTATAGCTGCTGGAAGATAAAGATATTATCTTAACTGTTCTTCTGGAGTTTTAAAGGTCAGGGGACATAAATAAAGCACAGATTTTTTTTTTTTTTTTTTTAGGTTTTAGGAATAACAGTATCGATTTCAGGATTGGGGTGCTGGGGCTTCTAGGTCAAACTGTTAAAACAAAATTTTGTGATTTGTTTTTGGTCAAACTGAGGAGAGAGGGTGTGGCATCTTGGCTGGAAAAGCAGGAAACTTAAAATTCAGAATCTAAATCTGGGGTGTCAGTGTCTGTGCTTGGGAACAGTTCAAAGAGCATGTCATGTAGAAATAATGTTTCCAGACTCTTCTGGAGAGTGCTCATCCCAGTCCTTGCACAAGTTGTTTTTGTTTTACTTTTTTTTGTTTATAGTTTTTTTAATTGCTATGGTGACTTACTCCACCTTCTTGTCTTTCCAGCTTCTAATCAGGTCTGTCATCTTAGGAATTATCCTGTCTTGGGAGAAAGCCAAGTTTTGGAACAAGATTGATTCCCACCACCTACCCCCCTCATTTTTTTAATACCTTAGATTCTTCTTGCGTTCTTTTTTGCTCACCAATATACACTGTCACAAAGCCACAGGTGGTAGTACCTCATATATTCTCCTTATGGTTTCTTGCTACTGAAACAGATGTCTTGATCCCTGATAAAAGTTTCTCCTACCACCAGCTTTGCCTGCTGACATTGATCCATACGCAGAGCACTCACTTTTCCACTCAACAGTGCTGCCTTAGCGTAGATCATCCATGATCCCCCACACCTGCTATCTCTGCCATCTCATCCTTTATAAGCATTGCCCCACAGCGCCCCATTATACTCTTCTCTTGTACCTGTTACATGGATCTTCTTCTTCCACATGGATATAATTTGCCTGGACCCTAGAATCTCACTCCTCATTAGCTCAGGTTTGATTTCTGATGCAGAAAGCTTATTTTAAGAATAACCACCTTCACTGTAAGTACAGATCCAGTTAAGGGTGCAGGTTCTGAATTGTATAGGGATCCAGATTTGACACTGCTGTTGTGGCAGAGTCTTGTGTAAGAGTCTTGTTTTCTTTGTTTAAATACAGTATTACCCCGGCCTAAAAAGTAGTTTACCAGGCAGAGCTGCTCACAGGCAGTGCAGTACCGGTTGCTGAGAGCCCCAGAGATGCTCGCTCTTTGTAATTACATGATAAATAGATTGGAATTTTTTTATTGTGCTCTATGGCACTATATATATGTATTTGAATGTCTGATTTTTTTTTTTTTAAATTAAAGGAGCATAACTGTGCAGACTTTTGCAGTATGGCAAGGGAGGAGTGTGTGCAATACTCTTCTTTACGAAAGTATGGAGGATCCAGTCCCTCAGCTGACAGGTGGCTAAGCAGAGTTTGAAGTGACCTTTTTGCTTTGAGAAAGCCCCTCTCAAATCACTGATCACTTCTGAAGGAGCTCCTTTGGGAGAGTGCATAGGAACTGAGATGTTTGTCTGGGGTCATGCATGGTCTGTGATGGTTTCAGGGTATAAAGGCAGGGTTTTCATTTGGTGTGTGATTTTTCAGATTTCTCATTCAAGCTTTCTTTGAAACTTTCAAGGAAAGTGGTGTTTGCTGCTTACATGAAAAACTAGAATTCTGGTGCCAGGTGAGAAGGAAAGCTGAGGTGTTACCCATAAGGCAGGAGACACTGAGTGTCCAGCTATTTACTAGAGTGGCTGTTCCCTTAAGAGCCAGCAACTTTATCTACCTGTGGTGAATGTACAGTCCCCAAGGGCACATTATGCCCTGAAGATAACTGTAGCAAGGGTTTGAGTTTCGTGTCAATGTGTCCTTTCCCATAGAGACCTGAAGCCAATGTTGTAACACACCCAGGTGGTCTCTCAAGGGCAGCTCTTGAGGGAGTTTATCTTTGTTGTTGTAAATGTGCTGTGAACTATGAAGCCCAGAGTGCACTGAGCAGGTGACAGTAGGCTTTGTGCCTGACTTCATGCTCTCCCTGTGTCCCTTCTTACATCTTTGCCGCAGAAATGGGACAGGAGCTTGGCTCTCATAGATGTGTTGCTCTGCCACTCATTGAGGTCTGAGCCTTTTTACGATAGTGGGTTTTTCTAATTGATTTCTTAAAACTAAGTATTTTGAGCAAGGTATTTGTGAGATGTTTTAGTCAGACTCAAAGAGAAAAATCTTACAGCATGCATCCAGTCTGTTTTCATGTAATCCATGTTTGGATCTTTGGTCACTGGCACCCCGGCTGTGGAAGAACTTTTTGGATTACTTTTATTCTCACACTGGTTAGTGGCCCATCTTTGTTGAGAGCTGGTGCTTCTCCACTTCGCAGGGCTAAATTGTGCTAGGCTAGCGCCAGAATTGTCACAGTCTCAGGGCTGTGAGGATTGATAGCGTTGGCATTATGAGCTTTACTGCTCTTCTGTGGCTAAACTCTCAAACTGAATGAGTCCTTTGGCAGAAATTCCAGGTCATTAAGCCAGCAAGCGTTCCTTGCAATCCTTTTTTGTGACTAAACTCAGACTTCATCGAGTCTGAAGTTACTCTGTTTGTCCTAAAGAGCCATCTACTTTAGAATAATAGGTATGGGTGCATCAGGAGGTATGGGTACCTCATGCCAGAGTACTAGTTTCTTCAGTAGTCCCAGGAAAAACCAAAGCCTCTCTGGATGCACAATGGATGTGGGTGCAGCAGTGTTTTAATCTGCAGCTCTAACCTGAAATGTCACTGTTTTTGGAAGATTTCTGCTTTCTGAATGACTAGTGCTTTACATTAACAGTATGCAATTCAGATCTTACAGAATCACACAGTGGTTGAGGTGGGATCACTGGAGTTCACCTAGTCCAGCCTCTCTGGTCAAGCAGGGTCCCCCAGAACACATTAGTCAGGATTGTGCCCAGATGGCTTTTTTCCAGGGAAGGAGACTCTACAGCCTCTCTGGGCAGCCTTGTTCCAGTACTCATCACCTGCACACTAAAGTTCTTCCTCATGTCAAGGTGGAACTGCCTGTGTTCCAGTTTGTGCCCATTGTCTCTTGTTCTGTTGCTTGGCACCACCAAGAAGAGCCATCGATCCTCTTGACACCCTCCCTTCAGATACTGATAGACATTGAAGAGGTCCTTTCTCACTTGTTACTTCTCAAGACTGAACAGGAGTAGCGCTCTCAGCCTTCCCTTGTAAGGGGTATGCTCCAGTCTTAATCCCTTGATCATCCTTGTCACCCTCTGCTGGACCTGCTCCAGGAGCTCCATGTCTCTCTTGTACTGAGAAGCTCAGAACTGGACACAGCACTTCAAATGTGACCTCACCAGGGCTGAGCAGAGGGGCAAGATCACCTCCCTCGACCTGCTGGCACTAATGCTCTTCCTAGTGCACCCCAGGATACCTTTGTCCTTCTTGGCCACAAGGACACACTGCTGGCTCATGGACAGCTCGTTGTCCACCAGAACCCCAGGTCCTTCTGTACAGAGCTGCTCTACAGCAGGTCAGCCCCCAGCCTGTACTAGTGCTTGGGGTTATTCTTCCCCAGGTGCAGGACCCTGCATTTGCCTTTGTTAAATCTAAGGCAGTTCTTCTCTGCCCATCTCTCCAACCTGTTGAGGTTGTTCTGAGGGGCTGCACAGCCCTCTGGGCTATCAGCCACTCCTTCCAGCTTTGTGCCATCAGGGAACTTGCTGAGGAGGCATCTGCACATGTTGATGTCAGGTTTGAATTAATGGTCTGTAATCCAGTTCTCCCACGTGAAGGGAAAGTCTGCCTTCCTGCAGGCTTTATTCCTGATCTCCTGGGTCAGGGATTCTTGAGAGCTAGCCTTGGCCGTAAAGGCTGAAACAAAGAATGCATTCAGTTTCTCAGCCTTTTCTGCAGCCTCTGTTGCAAGGGTTCCTGCACCATTCAGTAGCAGGCTCACATTTTCCATAGTTTTTCTTGTGTTATTGGTGTCTTTGAAGAAGCCCTTCTTCTTATTCTTGACATCCTTAGCCAGATTTAATTCCAAATAGGCCTTGAACCCATTGAACACAGAATGCTGAATGTCCTGGATCAAATCTTAGTCTGGCTCTAAATAGCCCACCTGTAACACCAGTGAACCTCAGGTAACAGAATTTGAGCAAGTAGAGGACAAGCTCAGTGTTTGTTAGCCTTTTTATCATTAGTGGCTTCAGGACATCCTAACCCAGAAGCTGCATTTTCATATTGTGTTTATTAGCCACTCTTTAACTCATCTCTTTAAAGTCTTTGCATGTGCTACCACAGCAGAGAATTCTACAGATTTTAGCAATGTTCAGGGAAAAAATAACGGGGTTTTGGTTCTGTTTTTTTTTTTTTCTTAAAGCTATTTGTCACTAGAACAGTGTTTTCTCTAGAAAATTGCACTTCATCTGACATAAATATCTGAGTTGTCTTACTACCAAGGAATGTCTTCTTGATGGCAAGTTCTGTCTAGATTCTGTTATAGTTGATAGCAAATGAAAGTTTTGCAACTGTTTCACTCACATATACTGAATTGTCCACTTGAATGAAAAGTATACCTGTACTGTTACTCACTTGGTATATGCTCAGTTGTGTTTTCTGTTGTCCCCACCATTTTATTTTGTCAGAGACTTGAGTTTCTGCATGTCAAGACTTCTGCAATACTTGTCTTCTAAGAGCAGTGTATATAAAGTTACATCTTAGGTGAACAATTAGGCTTAAAATGGAAAAAATAAATATTCAAAGGGTTGTTTATGTCAGTTTTTTTTTTCTTTACTCTGCAAATTTTTCTCTCACTTTTATCTGTCTCTTCCTTGCAGCATCAGCCACTATGTGCTGGTGATGTCACTGACCATATTTATGATGGTGATGAATGGACTGGCCCAGCTGTTAACTACACAGAGAATCGGACTTCCCAGAAGGACTAAGCACCATTCCACATGATGAAGAATCCTCAGATTTCCTCTGAACCAACCTCCAACTCTGGAATGTAAATAAGGGTTAATGGACTAGAGTGCAAAACCCTGTCCAGCGATCAGAGTGCTGCGCTGATACAGATTAAATGCTGTCACATGACTGAAATTTGCATTTGAGGGTTGCCATTTAGACACCAATGGGAATAAAAAAACCTCTGTTTATTCTTCAAGCGTACATATTTCTTGAAAATGAAAACAGCAACAAAATTCTTTTTAAAATATATAGGCAACTGTCTTTTAGGTTGGGTTTTTCGGGGAGCTGGGTTTTTTCTTTTTTTGCTGTTATAACTTGTCTCCCAGCTGTTTGTTCACACATACTCTCAATAGGAGCCTGCAAATTTCTAGCTTCATTTCATGTCTCACATAAGCACCTCCCAGACTAAGGCATGAATGAAATCAGTCTGGGTAGATCAGTGGTTTGTGTGTAACTGATGTGGCCCAGGTGTTGGAATATCTCTGAAATGGGCTGTGCTTTTTGCAAGCCGTGTCAGCGTGCCTGTGAGAATATCTTGAGGTAAGTTAAGGCTGGTGTGCTGTGAGGCTGCTGGTGTAAGACAACATCTTTCAGCTCATCCTGTTGTGAATTGCTGCTGCTGACTGTGCTCTCCTGCTGCCTCCTGAGCTTGGGTGGGCTGAGCAGTATGACACTCAGGTAGCTGATCCAAATGAAAAGCAAACTGGTTAAATAGCAGTCAAGTTTCCTGGGCCAGCTTATGACAGGGTGGGCAGGAAGGTTAGGGCTGATTGTTTCCATAGCAGCCCAGAGTTAGATCAGCATAAAGAGGTCATAACACTGCAGCTGAAGTTGCTGGCTTGCAGAAAGTGATGCCATGTGGAGGCTATTTTTTTGTTTCTTTGTCTTTCTTTCCACTTGTATTCTGCTCCTGATTACAAGTATCAGTAATGGCTGCACAAGGAATGTAATGTAGATTCCCTGTATATAATGATTACAAGTGAGAAGCAAGGAAAAGAAAAAATGTTGTTCATTCTGGCCCATTCTGTGATGGCATCACTGAAATCTGTGCTGTGTAATATCCCTGTGTCACACTCCCAACTAGCAGCCAGGCCTTTCTGTCTGGGAGCTGATACATATGGTGCATGATGCTGGCAGCCAAGGCTAGACATGTATCATGAGGGCTTCTCCAATGCTCTTTCCAGCCATCTGGCATTTGGCCATGGTCACATGTCTGTTACACACTCTGAAAACTAGTCATCCCTCTGCAGGAAGTTTGGCTGGGAAAAACCGGTCACAAACCTCCATCTGCTTGTTGGGTACTAGAAAAAAATGCCATCACAGGCCTGCAGTCATCCGTGCAGCTTCAGAGTGCCTTGTGAGAGTGTCTGAGTACTGTTAAGGGAGTAATTTTTTCCACTAGGTGGTGGTCCAGTGGTCTTACGGGGCATGTTGCCTCACAGCTGACCTCAGTCTCAGAAGATATTTTGCATCTGTTACAGGCTGTACCTGCAGACTGCACACATAGAGGTGGACATGTGCTTGATGCTGGTGGTTGTACCCTACAGCCAAGGCAAGGAGCAACCATGTGCAGCTGGGAAGTTGCCACTACAACAAAGTCTGTGTATAGGCATGGGAATGTGCTTCACTTGTTCCAGGATCCAGTGACTGTCTGCTATGGAGAGCTGTCCTCACCTCAGCCTCACTCCACAAGGATCTACAGTATACTGTATAATTGTGGGTACTTAGTGTATCCTCAGCTTTCTGGGACTTAACTGATGTCTTGAGACCTCTGTCCACAGTCTTGTCCCTTCAGTACACACACCTAAGCCGTTGACCATCCCAGTCTCCATTGCTGGAGTGACTGCTTTGCAGAATTAGTGTTTGTAGAACAAATTCACTCATGGGAGCAGATGAACAGCTGACATAGATGTGATGTGAAGAAATTGACTGAAAAATTGGGGATGTGGGACTCACAGGGCTGCCACCCCTAGTCTCACCTTTTGCAAGCTCATCAGAATTGCTTGTTATCTATGATAAGATAGATGTACCTACCTGTTGGGAGGTACATACTGCTGGCACTGCAGGATCCCTGGGAGAATGCAGAGGATATCAAGCCTGATGCCTTTTTTTATTTTTTTTTACCACATGGTAAATAAAGCAGCATCTCAGCCCACTGCATGTGGTGCTGCTTGTCTGTGGTAGTAGAAATAATCTATATACTCTGGTATGCAGGCAAATGGAAATGAATGTGCTAAGTACAACCTGCATCAGTTACTCTTGCTGCTTATGGTTTCCCTGGCACCTTTTTCTGCCAAGTGAATTTTGTTTCTTACGTTCTTCTTGTAAGAGAAGAAAGGGGATAATGAGCACAGGGGAATATTTGCAATATGTGTGTTGTTCTTTGTCATTTGCTCTGGTTGGGCCATGGTGGTAGCTACCTCAGCTGCCCTTTCCCTTTCCTCCTCTGGTTCCTTGCTTCTCTGTGTCATTTGTGAATTCAGTTTCTATCAGAAGCCACGGGAGTGCTGGAGAGCAGCTCTCATGGAGAAGCAGGATTGGCTGTGCTATTCTTGCATCTCCCCAGGGAAGGCTCTTGCTGGACTCTTGGCCTGCACTTCTGGGTTGACTCCAGCATGGAGAGGTGTCAAAAATTCTCCCACTCAGCTACTTTACACAGCCCCATGGGATGTGTGACAAAGTCGACTCTTCTCTCCCACAGACGTGTATTCTCTAGAAACAAATGGCATCAGCAATACAATGCCCTCCCTAACCTTAGCAGCTAAGGTCGGGAATAAAATTTTGTTTGGATGGGTTTAAGCATTCTTTTGTTCTACTTGTGGGTCTTCAAGCATCATCATCCCTCTTCATGGGGTCCCAACAGGATTCAGGCCACAGAAGGGGGGTTCTGAGCCAGCAGAGGGTTCCAGCACGTGTGAAGAACATGAAGGTAGAATTTCCCCAAGCCCTTCTGCCTTCCTTCTTTCACCTGCAGCAGAGCTGCACACTCTCTGACTCTGGAGCAGGTGAGGCTCCAGAGAGAGAAAACCTTAAGCTGGAAAACGCAGGTAGATTGGCATTGTTATTTATGCCAAGAGTGGCACAATTTTTTATTTCTTTTTAATTAAAAAACCTCTGCAAAGCTTCTATCTTCTTGATTTCAGATCCATGGATCCCTGAAGAGCTAATCATAAACCTAGAGTACCCATCAGGTGGTGTAATGCAAGAGAAACTGTACTGAAGAGCAGCAGATACAAAGGTCTTGTAATCTTCAGCACTAGTAATTGCTCTCTGCTTTTTTGTTATCAAGGCTGTACACAGCAGCCTTTTGATATCTGCCCAGGGAGTGAGCTGTTTCTTCAGAAATGATGAAGCTTAGATTGTATCAAGACCTCTTATGACTCAAACTAAATAACTTCCCCTTCTCCCTCACAGAGTAAATCAGATTTTACAAGCTTTGGCAATTTCAGTGCAGGCCGTGCCTGTTAGTTGTAAGTCTGGTACAATCTTCACATTTTTGAATGAGAACAAAGATCTGAATGAACATCCATGATCTCACCCAAACCTTAAACTGCAGTGTCTGGTTTGGAGAAGCCATAGTGCAAATATTTTTTCAGCTCTTACCACCCCAGCTAATTTGTTAGGATGTGATGCTCATTACTTCTCTGGATTGTTTGTGTGAATCCTGCAGTCCCTTTTCTTGTGGCTTTGGAGTGATGGCAGTACTTCTCCCAAATGTCTTTGGCAAAAAGGCTGTGAGAACATGGAGAGCGTCATGCTTCTGCATCTGGTAGATGTGGGGTTCTGTGAGCAGGAGCCAGCTCAAGAGAATATTTTTGGGAGCTATAGTTGTGGTAGGGAAGGGAGAATTTCTGTCTTGCACCTGCTCTGGGATGTGCTGTGTGGCACTGTGGTGGGACATCTCCAGATGCCCCCTTCTCCATCATCACATGGCCTCATCTAGCCCGAAGGTGAAAAACTGTCTTCTGTGTGTTGTTGGGAAGCTGCTTTGTGGCAAGCTTCCCACAAGCTATGGCTGGGGAAGATATGGGAACCTGTCTCTCAGAGCTGCTAGGTGTGTGGTATAGCCCCAGATCAGTCCTGGTTATCCATCCATGAGACAGAGCTTGTGGTGAGCCAGAACTGACTGTCATGGCAGCTGCTGGTCACCAAATTATTTGCAGTTCTCTCTGGTCTCTCTTGACTTATGTTCATAAGGATGTGTAGTGTCGAAACCAGTTCATCTGCTTTCAGAGGCTCTGTATTAGCTGCTTCCTGTAAGAGCTCCCTCTTCATCTTAGAGTAGGGCACAGTATTTTAGTATTTGAGGACTGAAAAGAGGAGGAAGAAGGCTGAAAGCATGGCACTCTCCCTCTTCCCATGACCTTTGAAATCAAGCTTGTTGATATTTTCATTATTTGTTTGAGTTATGCTTGGCATAACTTTCCAACTTTGAAGGTGGATAATACAAAATGGATGATAACACACCTTGTTTTGTTTGGATTTTATTTTCCATGTGAGTTGTAGGAGCAAGTGCCGCTAGTGTTACATAAAGGGAAGTTGACTTAAAGGTTTACCTCTTGCTCAGGTCAGTACTGCTGACAAACCTGTTAATAATGGCTGGATATCATCCAGTGCTTTCTCTGTGACAGGGAGAAAAAGCACCAGACCAAGTTCCCCCCAGCCATCTGTGACTTCAGTGGGATACAGTCAGGGATGGAGCCCACTTCTGCTCTGAATTTCCTGCCACCTGCACCCTTCTTCTCGGGGTGTCACCTCTGCTGCAAGGAGGTCCTTCCTGACCTGAATTGTCCTGGGACCCAGTGTACAGCCACCAAGTCCTGCACACCTGAAGCTGGGGCCAGTGGTTGAGCAAGGGACTGGGTAGAATAGAGTCAGGCCTGGCCTAAATTTAAATCACTGCAAAAGCAATCACAGCTGGGTCCAAAGTTTTTGCCTTTAAGTAGGAAGGGAGGAGAAATAGGAGAAAGTCATGTGTCGCTACCATGGCCCTTCACTGTTACCACTGCCTCCTCTTCTTTCTTGAGGGGTTTGCAGCTCCAGCAGTACCTGCCCAAGCCTGACCCTGAGCTTCAGCAACCACAAGCTGATCCAAAGGGCACACGTCCAGTAACAAACATTGCACAATTGAACGACTGCCATTTGGGGCTGGGGAAACCTCTGACCAAGACCTAGACTCCTGTAATTAAACAGCTTATCACTCTTGTGGAAGTGCAGAAGGACAAGGTGTTCTCAGTGCAGTTCTCGTATTGACTTTCTGTGGAGTAACCTTTATGTATCTCAATAGATGTGGCCTTTTAGTGATGGACATGATTATTCTGCCTTCTTGGCATGTGAGGCAGTGCAAAACAAAAACTACAGAGTAATTTCAACAGAGGATGAAATTTGGTGGTGTGAGTCCCGGTGAGCATGCAAGCAGAGACACACTCTGAAAATGCTGTGATTTTATTTTTGTATCAATTTCCATATTAAGTTAAGAGACACTAGAACTTACTGTACAAAGCACTGCTATCCAGAACTATATTTAGCTGCTCAGATATTTGTCTCCATCTCACCAGATCTCCAGAAGTGAGTGGGTATTTTCCATCAAGGGCTTGTTATATCTGACCTACTGTGAAAGGAAAATATCTTTTTCACCACCATGTATTTTTTCATAGGAGCGTTATCTTCTTTCTGTGTCTCTTCTAACCTACTTTAACACATATTTTCTTTTAAATGTTACAAACTTACTTGCTTCAATGTAACTTGGTAGTTAACTGGTAGTACAGCTAAAAGAAGAAATTAACATACATGTCATTTTAAAAGAATTACATAGTGCAGGAAAACCTCCTAGTATTTGGGATGATGGCCAAATCTCCATCCAGGAGCTGAACTGAACACAAGCCTTCTGAAATTTGTCTGAGGCTCCGCTTTTCCTGGGACTTTATTTCCTCTCCAATCCCAAAACAGCCATGCAGTGAACCCTGCCTAAGATTTCTTTTTCCCAAGCATGAGGGTTTCCCTTGAGGGTCCCTCCTACCTTTGCTTCTCTAGTGATCTGTGTTCTGGGTGGCCCAGGACCTGACCTACCAGCCCAACTCTGCAGGAGAATCTTAGGAGCATTTAGCAGTCAGCCCCGAAACACAGGACAGTTCCAGGGACGAGTTCTGTCCTGTTCAGTGATTCATGATGGCAGCTAGTCTATCATGGGAGAGCCCATTTGCTTAGTTTGCTGCTGCTTTGTTTGTTTGTTTAGGAGTTGGGTGTTTTTTTTAAATTTATACTTAAAGCTTGAGGTTTAGTTTTTTCCAAGTAATGATTGTGGGACCAGCTGTTGGCATTAATTTGCTTTAATATGACTCAATCTGAGCAGTGTTCAAGCTTCCTCTTAGAAAATGTAGCTGATTGCAGGTTTTTTTTTTTCAGGCAGTTTGCTTGACAGCGAATAAATTTTTACAGAAAGTTGCTCTACAGAGCAAGGGAACAGACTCTGTCATTTTCCCTTCCTGCTGCTCATTTCTTGCAAAAGTACCTGACATCTGGGGAGAAGCAGCCTTTTTATTAGTGGGTGCATGAAAGGCCCACGGGCAGGAGCGCAGAATAACTGGCTCTGCAATTTATAGACTAATTGTGTTTTAAGGCTCTATTTCAGTGCGGCACTATTGCTGCCTATCATTCCAATAAATATATTGGAACTGAATGCCAGTAACTATATTTTCTCTCCTTGTGGCAATTTTCATTCTTTGTGGAAAAATCATGGCAGCTGTGAGGTTTCTGAATACAAAGCAACAGAGCACAGGTAAGTGGAGGTGACATTCCCCTGTAGTTCACAGCAATTAACATCAGGAGGGAAAGAAAAATTAAAACGGTCAGTAGTGTTTGGGAGAATTACCTTGTGATGCATTGCAAATACCCTTGTAGGGAGTGATTGAACTTAATCTGTGCCAAAGTTATGCAAATATGCTTATGATACGTTTGACAGCTTGATCCCTTTCTCACTCTGGGAGTGGATGAGGAAGATGGATTGGTGTACATCCTTCTAGAGGCAAAATGTGTGATACTTGTCAGGTTAGAGCTAACTGGCATTATTTATTTGCTTACTTTGCAAGTCTGTGAATGTGCCTCACCATTAAGAAGACTAACACGGTAATGATTCTGTTTAATTAAGGGAGAACTAACTTTCTTGCCAGTTCTAAGTGTCGCTTGATCTATCTGAGGTGTCACAGGACTGGAGAACTGCAAAGGGCTGAGGAAGCATTATTTGCGCTCAGTGTGTGGAGCTTTACGAAAGCAATTTACATATTTGCACACTGAAGCATAACTACCAGAACATAAGCAGGGTGATAAATGATTAACTATAAAAGATTGGCAGCTTGGGCAAAAATCCAGCAGAGCACTTAAGCATGTGCTTAACTTCAAACAATCTGGCCCTGCTTGCAGTATCACGGCCTCTCTTAAGTTTGCAAATCTGCTCCTGCACTTTACTTAAATGTGTGCTTAAGTGACCGGGAGGACCAGAGTCTGGCTAAGCGAGCTTATAAACAGGAAAAGCTTTCTCCTAGAATGCTTTTAAATCGGGATGGCAGCTGTAAGCAGGACTGTAAACAGATCAGAGCTCAGCACAGATGGAGCATCCCCAGCTCCTATTGATGAAGTGGGAATTCTCAGTTGCCTAGCATTTCCCAGACAAAGGGCAAAACCAGAGGTATTGCAGCAAAAGACTGATCTAGTCTGCCCATTTCAGCATAATGTTTTGTTTTGTGCATTTGTTTTGTGGTTTGTTTTTAATTTTTGGGAACATAAACATGCTAAATATTTTATTGCTATTCCATGAAAATCACACTCTGCTTTGGCCAAATGTTGCTTTCACTAAATGGTTTAATTGAAAATGGGATTTGGCCAAAAAAAACCCCAAACAAACCCCAGAAAACAAAAGCCCCAACCTCCTAACAGTTTTTTCATTTTCCAGTAATTTGAAACTCTTCTCCAGCATTCATCTTGCACTCACCAAGAATCCGGTTAGTAACTTTGTTTCATCACTAGCCACTCTCTTTCGGTGTATTTGGAAGTTCCTGAAGCTGCAGGTAGAAGCAGCTGCTCTGTAGAACAAGTGTTAAGCAGACGAGGATCATTCTGATGGAGCTGGTTTTGGTCTCCATGTAACAATTCAGGAATGTTTCCATGCACCTGGTGGAATTGACCAAACGAGAACTACAAATGAAGTCCACTGCTTTCTCTTTTTATCCCTTCTAGAAGAGAATATTTGGGTTTATACCTGCTGTCAGAGTTACTTGCTCCTGGAGTTACACCTCCCATCTCCAGCAGATACCTGGGAGCAATGGCTACTGTGCATTCATTCAATCCTTGTGGGCTTTTATGTTACCATAGAGTGATACATACTGCTGTTGCATGTTCTTTCCATTTTGGGAAGCTTTTTTGGCTCCATAATTATTTTTTTTTAAATTATTTTATCTCTACTGATATAATTTCTCTTAAACCATGTCTGAAGTTCTTGGTGGTTGGGTGAAGCTTAATTAAAGCATGTCAGTGTGTTGGTGTCTTTCATTCAGGAGACAAGAAGGAAGATGATAATCTCCTTTTTTGGAATAAATGTGAATGGATTCAGTGCCCAAAACATAGGCTCTGGATAGTGAAGAAGAAGAAGAAGCACAGAATGGTGAAAATAATTTTTCCAGGACTCAAATTAAGATCTAAGCAATAAGATCTTGTTACTGAAGTGTGTTCCTAGCCTGAATACCTAGGAAACAAGCAGGAAAAATAGGATCTAGAAAGTCCTGGAGACAGAAAAAAAAATGTTGGAAATACAGTTTGGAGAGAATGGCTGAAAATTCTCATTACAAATACGAGTGCAGGCTAGAAAATGATAAATTATCTCTGATTTCATTTAGACTGTTTTCAAGGCTTTTGTATTTTTTTTCTTTTCAAAATCAAGAGGTTTGCATAAAATTACCTGAATCCCTCAGCAATTTCTCCTCCTAATGAACCTAACTTGAAAGACTCTGAACCATGATCAAACAGCATAAGACACACCTACAGTGAAAGCAGTCATATTTTTGTAGTCAGAGCGTGGGGGGGCTGGAGCTTTCTCCACATCTGTTTAAAGCATCAAAATGGATTTTATGCTTCTGTAAGGTATGGACCTCGGATATAAGCCAACAAGTGTCAAAATCTGCAGGAATTTCCTGAAGCCAATGGATTTAAAGGTCAATTGTAGATAGATGAACAGTCAAAGTGCTCTCTCAGGAGCATAAATTAAAGGCTGGTTATTACAAAATTCAAGTGCTTACATTTTTTGTAAGTCTACTATCCCTCCTTTTTTACAGCTGAGTTTAATATACTGGACCTGTACGGAAGTTGTGGCTTTCCAGAATGTTATTGTAGGTGCCACAGTGCTGCAGCTTTTCCAGGTAATGGTTCAGGTGACCACAAGCTGATTGTCTTCTTAAAAAACAACCCAACCCTCTCCCTCCAGCCAAATCCTCTATCTCCCTTGGGCTCAGATTTGAAATCCCAATCTTTACTCAAAAGTCTTTGTGCATTGTTCAACCCATGAGTGTGAGCAGAAGCAACACCTGGTCAGAACTGAAGAGAGGAAAAACCACTAATATTAATTTTCACAATCAATCCTTGTTCCTTGGGAAGAAGGTATATCAAGGTGGATTTTATCACTGGCAAATTAACTTGAGAATTGATGACGGATGTGGAAGAGGTTCCATTAGCATTATTGAGTGGTTTGGCTTTGCTTCTATTACTAAAGGAAACTTTTAAGATATATATAATGTACATACATATGCATATATAGTGGGGAGATTTTTTGTCCTTTTCCTCAGACAATTGATAAATCAGTAAATCACATAAATTCATACCAGGAGAGGCAAGTGTATTATTTTCTGGTTTAAACCAGTTCTTTTGTGTTTTGTCTTGCCTGCAAAATCCTTCCTGTTTCTCAAACGCAGGATAAGTAGGCAATATATGTCAGAAAATATGTGATAATAAATGTTTAACTGCAGTTTTCCATTCCACATGCTGGAAGTAATAAAAGTGAAGGGGGGTGGGAATAGACATGTTAATGATGTCCTATCATTATCATATTTTCTTAAGCTAGCATGGGAGGAGGATGCATAATTATCTGGACAGAGACTGAGTATATTGACTTCAGCTATTCCTCAGCTAGAGCTGTTTTTCAGCGTGTGAGCACAAAAAGCTTTAAGGAATAATGCATAAAAATGCTATTATCCTTGGAAAAAGCAATATTCAGCTGTCTTGGCCATTATGTAGGTGAAAACACAATGGGTACCAAGACTGCTGAGTACATTTGCATGAGATTAGTTAAATCATCTAAGCACAATGTCCCCCCTGTCTGTTTCACCCCATGCTCAGATGCTGGGGAGCCTGGGAGCAAAAGTAGAAGGAAGATGCAACACTGCATGAACACTTCCATTATTTTCTTCTGATTAAAGAGGAGGCACAAAAGATAGGGAGGGACTGGCTTGTCATGGGAAATGCCAGTGGGGAAGTTGGGCACCTCTGGGTTCTGCCATAGTGTGTAACACACAACTTTGTGTAACTTGATGAAGTGTCTGCGACCACTTTTTTGAGCTTGATTTAATTTTTAACAAAATGTCATGACACCAAAATTCCCACTTCAATCCACAGCATTCAGTGGAAGGGTCGGTTCTTCCCCTGTGAAATGGGAACTGTTTGAGAGGATGACCCATTCACACTTTACTCCTCCTCTGAAAGGTTAATAGCCTACCTGGACATGAGGGGCAATTTCCTTTGTACTTGCAGCAGGAATTTGATCTCCCATTAGGGTTTCTGGGAATCTCAGTGATGCAAATAATACTCCCCTCCAGCATCAACTTGAGTGCCATTTGCCAAGTTGTGACCACCTGGTGCTGTAAGGTACAATGTTACTTGCTGGAGCCAAGACAGACCCTGGCCTTTCTGGCACAGCACCACTGATGGATGGGGCCCTTTCTCTGGGCTGCATTTGTGTGGTTCCAAAGCCTTTGCAGGCAATTTAGAGAATATGTCCCCAGGATGTTGTGCTTTGGAAAACAGGCATAGGGATTGGAGCATGTTAGCTCAGCTGCGGTTTTACTGGCAGTATGGGACATAAAATAGCACAAAGTTTTTATTTGGGCATAGAAATGACTAAATAGAAGTACTTTACCACTTAGGGAGTGTAACATTCTTGTCATGTCTCAGCATTTTCAGCTACAACAGATGAAACAAATTAAATTATGCAAGCACTAAAAGAATGCATTGTTAGCCCCATCTAACTTGCCTGTAAATAAATAAACACAACTTATCGTGAAGATACTGTGAGTGAAATTTTTGCCTTGTGCTGGTCCATGGAACATATATACATGTGTGTGCATCTGTAGGTGAGCCATAAGGTGTTCCTGCTGCACATGTTGCTTGCTGGGTCTCACAGTGTAGGAGAAACCACATGACTGCACATCCCTTATTTGCATTCCAGTTGGGTACAGCTTTGGCAATTTGTTTATGCAGTTGAATGTAGGCAATTATCAATAACAGAATCCACAATAAGTCCCAATTAATGTTGCCTCAGGAATCTTCCTTTATGTTGTGCTGATTTCTGTAGATTTAAACACTCAGCATTAATGATGCATTACTGTTGTTTTTGCTTGTGTTTTTGGGGACTTTTGGGGGTTTTTTGGTTTGTTGGGGTTTTTTTTCTAAATTCAATGCTGTGTTTGCAGTATATAATCTCCCATTTATTTTGTTCTCTTTGCTCAGCAGGGACACTTTTTCCACTGACTCTTTATGAGACTTCTTCATGAGTACGAAAGCTATTTATCTTTATTAGTTGTATATTTTGCTCATCACCTCTCTTGCATTTATGAATTAAATATTTATTGATTTTTTTCACAAAGAAGAATGCCCCACTGCTCAGTAAGAACAATTACCAGCAGCTATGCACAGAGACTCCTAAGCAAAGCAAACTTTCATTACTTCTGCATGCATTTCCATGTCAGAAGTGACAGAAACTGAATCTGTCTTGTAATGGAGATCCTTGTAGGGCTAATTTCTTTCCAGGAATCTGTATAATGGGCTGTGAAAGTAGAGATTGCATCTGCTGGGGGGTTTTTTGGTTTTTTTATTTGCTCTTCCCCACTTTTTGCTTATAATCTCATTGGACTGATAGGTAGTCATTCTGATATCATGTGAAACCTATATAATTAAAACTGAAAGTGTTTAAAGTGATTTGCTTAATTACTTAAAATTAATTAATTTTAAGGATCAGTGTGGTCAGCTGCCAGATATTGCTGCATGAAGCCTACAGGCCTGACTGGATCTTGCTGCAGGAAGATGTGCAACCCTGTGCTGGAAATGGTGTGTTCATGTAGCATACAGTACAAATCTGTCACCCCTGAAAACAGGGAGATTGTTTTCAACCTAGATAATGTGCCCTCAAACTGCAGCCAAGGAATTTGATGCTGAGCCTCTGTCAAAGAAAGCAGTCCCAGAAAATGACTTTAAAATTGTTTCCTCTCCCCAGCAATATCCTGCGTTGTTTGAAGTTATGATCCAAGAGCAGAAACCCTGGTGGGCCCTGGGAAGACCTGTGCCTGTGCTCCCTTCCCCTGGCTGCCTGGCCATGTTCCTCAAGGGTCCAGGTAGGGGCCATGCAGACAAATGGCATTGCTGACCCACTGGCCAATTATGCCTGGTCTTGGCCATGTGCTCTGGGATCTCTTATTCGCCCAGACTGCTATGTCTCATCAGTCATGTGGAAGTTCAATTATTTTTGAGACTTATACCTCTGAGAGTCCTTTCAATTCAGCTGAAATTGGCTGAGAGAGAGAGGCAGAGAGGGATGAAGTCTCTTCTCCTAAGGTTAGTAACTCTGGCCTCCCAATGGCCATCCTTCTCTCCCCTCCCTTACTTGGCAATTGGAAATTAAAGACAATTTATGCCCGCTGGCAGAAATCATCTAGGTGGATCACCCTTTTTTTGGCAAATGAAGTTTTTGCCTATGCACTTTTTGATCCAAGTGGGCCAAAACTAACCCTGTCCCACTGTTCACTACTGACTATCTTGAAGTTGGAAGGGTGCTCTGAAGACCTGAGCTTTGGCTTTTTTTTCTCAGGCTTGATGGTGTACAGGAAGGAAAAGGAGCTTCTGTGTCCTGTGGGGCTGCTGGGTGCAAGTCTCCTGTGCTGGGCTGGGTCTGTGGCTGGAGCTCAGACCCTCATCAGGGAGCTGTTATGCACTGGCCCCTCCTGAGTGTACATGCAGATGTAGTGACTTTTTATCAACTTCTTTTTTTCAACTTCTTTTTTTCAGCTGGGCTGGCACTACTGGGATCACTGTAAGGACAGACAAAGAAATGTAGGTAAAGGCCTTTTTGCCCAGCATCCTTCACTGAGGGACACATTGGGTTTAACACTAGTGGAGTCAGCAAGCTCAAATGTCTTCCTTTTTCAGTGGACTCCCATAAAAACACTTTTTGCCAGCGGTTGGAGATTTGCTTCTCTTTTTGAAGAAATAGAAACATAGAGAGGAAAAAGCCTTTCCTCAGCAGCACTGTTGACACAGCCACAGTTTTCATTATCTGCACTTTTCTTCCACGGCAGCAATAATGTCACCTCCCTCGTCTCCTCGGGGCTCTCCTGACATATCAGTCAAATGCCCAGAGCAAGATTGCCACGAAATGGCTTTTGACAGGAAGGGCAGCTCGTGCCCTGCAGCTGCGGCTGACTGAGGACAGCGCGGGGCCGGCGCTGAGGCGGCGTCAGACACCGGGCCTGGCCTTGCTCAGACACCGGGCCTTGCTCCTCTGCGCTCCTCAAAACACTCCTTAATCTGCTTTTCTTGTGAGACTTCTCCCCTTTCACTCCTGATGGATTCATTTATTCCCTGCGGCTGCAGCCCTTTATTGGCTGTTGTGAAACATCTCTGTAGTGATCATATGAATGGCGACAACTGAAGGTTGTTTGCTGTGTGTCTTGGCTGAGGAGGTTTGTGTTAAAGCTTTCTTGCCAGGCACAGGCTGCAGAAGCCATCCAAATCTAGGCTCTGATTAGTCATCCTCCTACAATTTAAGCTCTGCTGATATGCATCTTCATTTTATTGTTTCTACAGTAAATCCTTTCTTTGGAAGATGCTTTCCTCTGGCTAAGGGTATGTCACCCTTTATGGAGGTGACTATGTCACTGGGATAAATACTTCTGAGGGACAGGAACCACACTGCCAGGAGACCCACCTGGAAGCATTGCTGCCTTTTGATGTTAAAAACCCCAGCCTTGTATGATGAGATTGAAATACTCATGTCCCAACTCTCTGTCCTCCCCCACTGGTGTTTCTAGGGTGAGGTGTTGCAGTGGGAAGGCCCCATCCCTCGAGTACCAGAGTGCTGGGATGGCCTCAGGGATGCAGAGGGAGGAGGTTAGCTCCATATCCTTTGTTGCTACTTTTTACCCCCACGGGCAAAAGCAGGTTCCCGCTGTTCCAGGGGCACTGTGGTCTCAACAGGCCTGTGCCCACCTGGGAGAGCCCAGGGCTCTGCTGCAGCTTGGTCGGTGCTTGTTGGAAATGGCCTGGCTCTGCCAGACAGTGAGTGATACATTCTCCAGTGGCATCAATCCAGGCACAGCTTCTCCTGTGTCAGGTTTGTGATGAAAGATACTCTCCACTGCCACCTCCTTCTCCTCCTCCCCACGACTGACTCTTTGAAAACTGTGGCTGGCTTTTAAAAGCTGGCTGTTAAAACGCTGGCTGCTAAAAGAGATAACAGCGTGCCTATCTATGAAAGCCAACCATGCTGGGTGAGCTCATGGGAAAATCTGATCTAACCTGCCTGTCTGAGCAGTATTTATAAGCACTGCTACCCAAGGATTAGGCAGCCCAGCTGCGCTGATGCAGTCAGTAAAAGCAGCTGTTTATATTTCAAACTTTCTGATGCAGCAGGTTTTTTTATAAAAAAGTCACGAGGTCACACTTTCTCTTTTTTTTAAACTTTTTTTTCTTTTTTTGGGCAAAGCCTCCAGAGAAACAAGCAATACTTCAAAACACTGCTCCCTCCATTTATTAAACATTTCAGGATCTTGCTGTCATGTCCCCACCCACCATCCCAAAGCTCAGCAAATAACAATTTTTATTTTAACACTGTAAAGGAAACCAGGATGCATTTAAGAGAGCCTTGCAGGATCCAAATTCCTAGAGTTGCACCTACTGTGGGCATGTGGAGATGATTTTCACCAGCTGATGAACTTTAACTGTCAGTGCCCTGCTGACTGTAGCACTGGGGTTTTCAGTCAGGTCTGGCCAAAACACAGCTGGTTTATCCCTCTTGAGTTGTGAGCCACTGGAACAGTGGCCTCTGGGCTATGAGTTTCAGTTGACTTTTTCAGACAGAGTGCTGGAGAATGATGGGAAGCAGCTGGGGAATAAGGGTTTTCCTGCTGGGCCCAAGACGTGGGATTGCTGGGGTCTTCCTACTTATTCTTTTCCTGGTGGTTCCAGTGGTCCTCCTCCTGCCGTGGGCTCCTTCAGGTAGGTGTCCTGAGCTCATTCTGCATGGGGGCTTGGTATGTGGCTTTTATCTTGAGGCAGAGAAGCTTCCAGCCTGCTTATGGATCTGTGCTGCATACCCTTTGTGTCCAGGATCCTTCCCACCCCTTTCTGAACATCAAAGGGGCTCCCATTCCCAGCTGCTCTTGAAGGAGCTTTCCTCCTCTCTGGGGAGGTTTGTGATACCCCAGGAATGTGTTGTTTTGGGTTTTTTTTCAGCTGTTGTTTGTTGTTAAAGCATACTAATCCTCTGATTCCACCCCAGAAGGATTAGAAACCCTGTGTTCTATGTTTCTCAACAGTCAGCGTTTTCACTAGATGAGATTGAACGATGAAGGATATTTACTTAGGCCTGAGGGTGTGTGATATGAGAATAAAGTTAATAAAATAAAAAGAACTATTAATATTGTACTTAGCTTTAAGTATTTATTTTTTCTGGCTATTCACTCAACCAGCTAGCTTTTTGGAGTAGTTCATTATCTGCTGCTACTGGGGCTGGGATATTCTTACCTCTTCCTCTGATTTTAAAGGTGACATCTAGAGAAACTATTCTGGTTGTCTTATTCCTTCATAGAAAAACTTTCTCTTCCTCCTGTCTGCTTGCCTCTTGGTGTGTGAAACTTACCCCTGGGACCTGGCTCTGTAAAGACTTGTATTGCCTCTGTGTTCCCCCACCCCCGCTTCAGGTTACTGAATTTACATTTCTATTGTACAAGTAATTACCTCATTCCTGGCTCCGGGCTGTATGCCTTTGCTTAGGAAAACACTTGTGCCGTGACTATAACATTTCTCATGCTGTATCATTTATAACAGTGCAAAACCCTTTGAGGATTTATAATTGGTAGCTCGTCACAAGCTTTGCATATAGCCTAAATGCATAAACATGACCAAAGGGTGATCCGACGACGTGCTTCCAACATGGTGGATGCTTGGCTCCCAGTTTATTAGGTTTTTGGGACTCCTAGCCCAACGAGCTGCAGAAGAGATGTTGGAATTCCCATAGCCAATGAAAGGCGAATCCCATACCTGTTGCTCTCCCCCTTTCGGCAGCATGTTGCTGCTTTTGCAGTAGTTTGTCTACATCAGTATCTGTGGCAGCTGCAAGCCCGAAGAATCGAGGGACCTCCAGTGCCTGGCTGGTGGCCTTGAGGAGAGGTTCAGGGCTCATTGGCAATGGTGTTCTGCCACCATCAAGGAGAGGACACGGGCTCTTCTGAGCAGGAAGGAGCTTGTGTGGTTGCCAACCCTATTTCTCCATGAGCTTTATGCATGGATGGGTGTGAGGATGCAAATCTGACGAGTACCTCCCTCTCTTCCAAGCCCCCAAAGCTGTCTGCAGCACTTGCCTAATAGTCCTATGGATGGATAAAGAAAATCTGATGCAGAGCCTTCCCCATAAGACCAGCCTTTTCAGAACTGATGTTATGATCTTTAAAAAGGTAGGTTGGAAAAGCACCTTTAGCTGAAAGGCAAGGCCAAAGAGGAAATGTTTTGCAGAAAAGTGATTTCTATCTAAAAAAAGTAACTCTTCTTTGCCTAGTTTCTAAATTTAAATTTTTATCAGAGCAAAAACTACTTTTGCAGGAAAGTTTCTGTGCAGAAGTATTACTGGTTCAGTGCAGGAGTCAGTCTCAAGAGAGAGCAACTGTTTGCTGAGCAATATATGAAAAAACAAGTCTCCTGTTAATTTTCTTTTTCCTGAAAAAATACCCTCTGTCACTTGAGAGTGTCTGGCAAATTTCAGGCTCACAGTTCCATAGAGCAAAGCTGTGCTGGGGCTAAATTCAGGCTTTATATTGGAAAGAAACTTGTGACTGTCTGTCCTTTTTCTACTGCATCTTTAGAATGGATGTAAATCCATGAACTTCATTGTCAAGATGGGTCTGAAGGACTAATTTGTTATATCCCCATATATAGATACATATGTTTGCTGTTCTCAAGTAGGGATGATCTGAATTTGCAGCCAAGGCTTGATTCATAGATAATAAAGCAGCTCTGAAATTCTTGATGTAGTCCTTGTAGAAAAACAGGATTAAAAATCTCTGTCAGGAAGCCAACTAAATGGTAAAGTTAATAATCTCTGCCAGGGCCCTAGGCATAGGTTGTCACCTAACAATTGGGATTTGTGGACCTTTAAGAGCAAACATCTACAATACAGCTCATGAATCTGTAACACTGTGGTGAAATTTTGTGACACTTTAGAAGTGGAGTGGGGAAGGGAGTCAATCAAAATATCTTCTCCTTGAAAAAAAACAACACTGAGAATGAACTCTTTTATCGGCCTTGAGATTTTAAGTTGAATGTGTTAAATCAGCAGAGCAGTAGATTTTTTATAACAATTATGAGATAATACTTAACTTTGTGAGGGTAAACCTCTTTTAATGTTTCTAATTTATAATTAAGCTAATTTCCATTAGAAATTATACCACTCTCCTGCCCCACAATCTGCCAATGCATTACAGTGAAAAAGGCTGAAAATGAACTGCTGTCTCCTTATGACTGAACAGATATGTGCATACCTCCAGCACAGAGACGGCCTATCAGCAATGGGCAACCTCTTTCTCTGTCGCTCCAAATTAGAAGGATTCAAGAGCTGTGAGAAGTCACAGACTCTTTCTGAAATGAGGTCAAGGTGTAGGATGGGCTGCAAAAATTGGCCCGAGGGCAGTGGTGCTTCTGGTGGGGGACTAAGCCTGGGCGGGTGGGTGACAATCCAAGCAAGGTTTTGCTGCTCATTCTCTCCGGTCCAGAGCAGGCACCCTGGATGCTTGGGGTGGCTGAAAAGTTCCCTGCTACACAGCACCCTGGGCTGGAGAGGGGCAGCCAGAGCAGCAGGGCTGAGAGTCCTGACCAGGGACATCCCAGAGGGCACCCAACTGGAGGGGTACTGAGGGAGGGGGGACTGCAGCACAAGGCCAACTTCTGGCAGCTGCTGCCACACCCTGCATTGACACCGGGGATAACCCTGATTTGGAAGGGTGCAGAGATAAAGTACAAATCCTATTTCCCTTAAATCAAAAATGTCCAGACAAACCAGCCTAAAATCAGGTCTAGGTTCAGAAGAAAAACGAAAATTGGAAAACGTATTCAAAACTTTTTTATATTTCTTCATTCCTGATATTAAGAAAAGAAATGGAACTTTTCTTTTTTTTGGTAGTGTGATGTGGGGGGAAATAGTTCCCAGAAAAACTGCGAGGAGGGATCTGAAAGAAGGTTTTGCTTTTAGTTTTTTCTCTGTTTGCTCATCTTAGCATGAGGTCTGCAGTTTGAGGATGCTATGTAGTCTGTATTCTTCTAATCTTTTTTCTTTTAGTCCTGTTTTTTTGTTTGGTTGGTTGTTTTTTTTTTTTTGTTTTTTTTTTTAATAAAGGGGCAAATTTATTAAAATACTTGAAGTCTACAAATCATCACTGTCTTGTATTACCTCATCTTAATAGAAAAATGAAAACACAAAGGCTTTTGGAGCTCTACTTGACTCCTCTGCACTATTTTCTCTCTTTTCCTCTCCCTCTCTTCCCTTCCAGAACCACTGATGCATCTCTAATAGGAAAAATGCAAAGTGTGCAAGTTGTCTTGGCACTGTGGCTCAACATCTTGTCATGTTGCACTATTATGTTGACTCTTCTGCACAGAGAGAGTGCATGAAAAAATCCCAGAAGCACTGTTCTGGTTCAGGCAACCAAAATTCCGTTTTTTATTGGCTCTGGGAAAAGAGATTCTATAGAGACGGACATCTCGGAGCTAATCAGCTGGTTTGACTTAAAGGGAGCTGTGTGGAGGAAAGCCAGTGGCATATTGCAGACCTAACTGTGCTCAGACTCAGTTATTCTTTCTTTTGTTTGCTTCTTTGGAAGCAGTAAGGAAAATGAAGGATGTGCAGAATTTTGCTTCCAGAAACTGGGTGTATTGAGTTGTTCATAATTATCTTATAAAATAGGAGAGGATGAAACAGGGAAACTTGACCCAATTATTTTCAAGGCTTCTGAGGGACAAATTTAATTATTTTGGTATTTTGTGGTTTTGCCCAGTGAAGTATGAAGTCCTTTAGCTACATGTGTCTGTCCAAGTGTTTTTAGTTTAGATTATTTATAGAGCTCCACTATTGTGGTAGATGTGCCTTTTACAACATTGCTCTGAACTAATATCGGTGACAAACCTGCTCTTTACACAAAGGGAACCAGGACAAAGCACATGCATTTGTTGGACTCGGATCAGGTTATTCCTCATTCAAAGAAGAATGTTTGTGTCAGTATATGTTTTATTATCATGTTTAATCTATTTGGCCAAGTCTTGAAGATCCTCAGCACAATGGTTCATTAAACCCACCTGCCTCATACTCACATACATCCTGTAACAAAGCCCTAGCACAGTCCAAGGAATGGGACCCAGCTTTCTAGGAGCAAGGAGTCCTTGGCCAAAGCAGATAAAAAGGCTCAGCAAGGAAGTAGAACTTGGTCCCTCATTTTTTTTTTATTACAGAATGGTTCAAAACAGACCTAAGGGTAATTTGACCAGAGCAGCAGCTTCCTAACTGCTCATTGGCTGAAGTTTTTGTAGCGGAGCTTTATGAAGACAAGGATGCTCTCTCTGTTTGAACAAGAGCAGCAGCAAATCACCAGCCTGTTAATTTTCTGGTTTGTTCACATGATGTGTGCCTGCTGAAAATGCTACCTTAGGTTAAAATAAAACTCAGTAGGAAAGCCATGTGACTGTGAAGGGAGAGAAAGGGCATGCTGAGCGATGCAGTAGCATATTAAAAACACCTGTTAGGCTTGATTGCAGAAGTTAAATGCAGTATCTTCAGCAGGTTTGGATCAGGCTTTTATGAAAAGTATTCAGGCTCATTCTACAGCAGCTTTTTGTGTTAAGAGATCTGTGGTTTGACTATTGCAATGGAGGGATCCCTCAAGGGGCTTTACACAAGTCACATGGACGTGAGCAGCTGTCTGGCCACACTCTGTTAGAGCAGGAGCCTGGAACGATCCTCTCTGGGGTCATTCCCTGTTCTGTTCTCAAACGTTGCTTCAGCAGTTCTGATACCACAGTGATTAGATTCCCTTAGAAGTTTGCATGGTCACAATTGTTCCAAGTCTTGATGTTCACACACTTGTTTCACTATCAGAATTTGTATGTGATCCGTCAGCCCTTCTCTATCTGTGTAAGCCACACAGGAAAGGCCTCTGAAGCTCTTCTTGTATCTGTAAAGAGGAAGCATTTGGGTTCAGGCATGTTAATGCTATTTCAGTGGACATTTTCTGGCTTCCCAGACTTTATTGATCCTCAGAAGTGAATCCCTCAGTAGCACCAAGAAGTCCAGGAAAGCTCTGGATCATGGCTCAGTACCCCATGCTGCATCCCTGGAGATCTGCTGTACCAGGGAGCATGGTTTGAATCCAGCCAGATCTGTGAAGCATGCTGAACATGACCCTGGGTACGAGGGGATCTTGCTGTGCTGGTGGTGAAAGAGTGCCAAGGGAAGAACTCATCTGTGTCTGCCAGGTTGGTGGGCTGGCTTGGGCTCCCTGCTACACAAAAGTGGGGCATCTTATCCTCGAGCTGAGCTGCTTTGGAATCAGTCTTTACTGTGTCAGGACAGAGAAGTCTCCCAAAGTTTGAGCTGAGTTCATAGAAGCAATTTCAATCTGCAGTCTTGTTGGTCTGCAACTAAAATAAGCAGCCCCTGTATAGCTAAAAGTAGCCTACTGAAAATTTATTCCTCATTATCATAGAATGATAGAATGGTTTGGGTTGGAGGGGACCTTAAATATAATCTTCCAACCCCCTGCCATGGTCAGGGACAAAACCTGGACTCCAGGGATGGGCATCCACATGCCTATGTTTTAATATTGGTGTCAACGTGTCCACATGAGCATGCACTGCCTTGCTGTACCGCTTAACTTTGCAGTACCTGAAGTAGGAGAGTCTTCATCCCTGTATTTTGCCTATAATACAGAGAGATGGGTTACATGGTCAAGCTGTTTGCTCTTTCAGTGAGGAAAAGGCAGTATCCTTAGCTAAGGTCACTGTGGCTCTGCTAGGGTGACATCAAGACATCAGCCTAGAAGTAGATGGTGCTTCTGCTGGGCAGACAGAGGTCCTTGGCCCAGGGACATTCATAGTGCACATCTGTTCTGCTCTTACTTCATAAAAGGGAAATTTTCCACACATCAGATCTGCTGGTTATTCCTCTGAAATATTTAATACCCTAATAAGTAAAGTTTATCTCTTTAGAGATGGCCATAAAACATCGATTTGGGATGTTGAGGTGATGCCATGGTTGGCCTGCAGTATGACAGTGGATTATAACCGTGTGTCAGCAATGCACTTTCAAAGTTTCTAAGAAGAGCACCCTAGATTTGTAATTCATAGGATTAGAGCTAGAAGGGACTATTAGATCATCCAGTCTGACCTGTATAATGCAAGTCATTAGCATTTTTCTGAGTAATTTCTGCTTCAGCCCTGTAACTTCTGTTTGAGCTACAGTGCACCTTATAAGGAAACATGTACTTTCAATTAAATGAAGCCAGAAATTAAGATTTAAAAAAATTATTATTATTATTATTCAGTGGTAGTTTGATCTAGCGGCTAATTACTCTCAATGGTTAGTGATTATTAAAATTAATTGTATCTTCTTAGCCAAGTTTCCAGCCATTAGATCTCGTTACGTTTTTTTCTCATAAAGAGTAATTTAGTATGAGAAATATCTTTTTACAGTCAAAATTTTCACTGTGAAAATTTCACAGGACCTTGATCATTTCAACTGGACACAATGCAAAGAAGAGAACCTCTGTGATCCTTAGATGGATCACTTTTCTTTCCTGTATGTTTTATATGCCTGCAGAATGGATTTGGCATTTGTGAAAATTAACAAAGCAAATCCCTTTTAATACATTACAAACAGCGCTCAAAGCCTGTTTTTTAGTCAGGCAGAGGAATTGTCTCCTGCCTTGAAAAAAACCTCAGCTGAAATAAAATTTATATTAGAGCAATGCAAAGCATTTCATCAGACTTCAGACACAATTGAACTTAGCCTTGGGCCAGAGGCTGAGTTCATGAACCACAGCTCATGCTGGCAAAAATTCAGCCGTGAGAAATGCTGCTTCTCCTTCTCCCATGACAACTTGCACCTTTTACCATCCTCCTCAGAGCCACACACAGAGGGAGGACATGGAGGGAGAGAAAAGCAGGGGGAAGCAGCTTACATCTGCTGTCACCACTCATTTTTGCTGAGGGAGGATTTAGTTGCCCTTCTCTGCTTTTCCCTCAGTGGGAGGGGATGGAGGAGGGCATGTGAATGTCTGAGACATCCATGATTCAGAGTGCCTTGTATTGTCCTTGAAGGAGTTTCTGGGTTGTTGGATACTAAGCCTGCCCAGAGGAAAAATAAATACAGGAAAAAACCTCCCATCTCATCTGATAATGTTTGGAGGAGTGAAATACTTTTATCAGAGGCGGGCATTTCCATCAGAAGCTTTCTGCTGGTAAAGTGTTCCTGATGCAGGAGTAGTTTATAAGAATCCCCTTAACAAAATACATAATGACTGCAAAATTGTTATTGCAATGGAAAACTTCAGCTTCTAAATCATAAAATGGAGCTTCTTGCTGCAGCTATGCTGAAAATGTGAAGTGTGGGCCACAGTTTAAGAGAATCTCTGTTGAAGTGGTTGGTACATCTGGTTAGTCACTACAGTGAGAAGTCAACTGTGAGGAAAAGATGTGTGATTAGGAAGTCTGGGATTTTTTTCTTAATACGGAAGAAAATTTGGAAGTAATAAAGATTACCCAGATGCCATAATATCTGATGGTTATGCAATAGATGCTACATAGCTACTTCAATCATAGAATGTTAAGGGGTTTGAATGGACCTTAAAGATCATCTATTCCCAACCCCCCTGCCATAGGCAGGGATACCTACCACTAAACCAGGTTGCTTATCCAGCCTGGGTTTGAACACTGCTAGGATTGAGGCGTCCACAGCCTCCCTGTGTCACCTGTTCCACTGTCTCACAACCCTCACAGTAAAGATTTTCTTCCTAATATCCAGCCTAAATTTCCCCTCTTTTAATTTGTGCCCATTACTCCTTGTCCTATCACTACAGTTCCTGATGAAGTCTCTCTCTCTCTGACTTCCCTGTAGGCCCCCATCAGATGCTTGAAAGTTGCAATGAGGTCTCTATGCAACCTTCTCTTCTCCAGGCTGAACAGCCCCAGCTTTCTCAGCCTGTCTTTAGAGGGAAGGTGCTCCAGTCCTCTCATCAGCTTTGTGTTTCTCCTCTGGACTTGCTCCACCAGTTCTGTGTCCTTTTTATCGTGAGGACCTCAGAGCTGGATGCAACACTCCAGGTGGAGTCTCACAAGAAAAGAGTAGAGGAGGAGAATCACCTCCTTTTACCTGCTGGCCATGCCCTTTTTAAAGAATGGAGGTTATAGTTCCCTTTCTCCAGTCATCAGGGACTTCATCTGACTGCCACGATTTTTCAAGAATGACAGATGGTGGCTTAGTGACTTCATCTCTCAGGACCTGTAGAGGAATCTCATCAGGTCCTATGGATTTATGCACACTCATGTTTAGGTTTCCTCCAATAGATGGTTACAGATGTTCTTCCCAGCTTTCTATTTTGGTATTTTATTTTCCAAATTTTTCAGCTATGCCTGTACTGAAGAAATGTGCTCTAATGGATTGGTGTGTGATGCAGCAAGAAGGTGGTCAGGAGTGTAGCATCTGTGTTTTGCTGGGTTAGCACCAATACTGCCCAGCCACATCAAGAGTTTCCACCAGCAAGAGAGACAGTGTGTCTTCAGACTTCCATATCCTACTCTTCCAGGGCCAAGTGGTAGCAAGAGATCTGTTAAAAGCATCTCCTTTACTCAGCACCTGTCAGTCCTAGAGTAGAGAAGTCCTTGATGGCTCTTTTGGAAGTTGCCATCATTCTCTCAGCTGGAGCTTTGTGAACAGGCTAGTCCCCATATGTGGCTCTTTTTTCTAGTTCTAGCTTTGTCTCTGCTGACTGGTATATAGCCCTTCTGAAAGAAATCTGGAAGAATTTGGAGAGAAAAGAAGGTACATACAGGTGATATCAGAATTAATAGCTGTGATGCAAGGTACAGAGGAAAGTTAATAGGAAGTTTGGTTGTAAAATTTGTGCCAGTGAAGAGATACTGTAAAGGAGATATGCCTTTCTTATTCGCTATTTGTTCCTGCCTCTTCTTTGTTTTGACACAAAGATGATGTAGCTGGAGATTAGGGTACTGATCTGGCTGAAAATAAGTATTAGAACCAGCAAACTGCTACACTGCTGGCTGCAAGTTGAGAACAATCTGTGCAGAGCTTGCTATAAAGGTGCAAAATCTGATGTCAGGTATCCTTCCAGCCATGTTTCTTTTCCTGGTGACTGCCCGCAGGAAAGCAAGCCAAGGTATTGCATCATAAATGTTTTGATAAAGCAGACTGATCCCTTGCCAAACCAACTGATTTTATTCGATTTTATGTCCGCATTTCTTTTAGAGCCAATTTCTATTGTATGTCTGATGATACCGCAGTGCTACTGTCTGTTTTGGTGACTCTGCATTGATGGCATGTTGGCAGCTGATTGATGGCCTCAAACTGCTGTTAAAAGACCCAGTGGTGGCAGTGCTTGCAGTAGTGTAGAAGATGCTTTGATGGTGCTACCGTAGAGTGCTGGACTGTAATGCCATTGATCTCATTGGGATGGCTCACCTGTAGTCACCGCTCTGATCTGAATGCTTCTATTCCCTTATCCCACTTGTAACAATTTCTTTGCAATGAAGAGGCCTGAGTAGCACTGGCAGAAGGATGTTTTATGTGGATATTTGTTTTCTATAAGTATATAAAGAGATATCCATCTAGATGTATAATAAACACCCCATAAAGCAGCTTGACTCTACATGGAGATTTGCAGCTGTGTTTACGTAGCCTGACACTGCAATATCCATACATCATCCCTTCCTCAAGGAAGTCTTGCTTCTCTTTTATCTCTTCTTGCCTCTTAAAAGCTCTGAGAATTTACTTTGCTCCCACATGACCAAAGCTTACCATGACCTCACTGCATCTGCTTCTTAGCAGATATTGTAGAAACAGAACAGCATAATAGTGTTGTGCTAACTTGGAAGAGGTTGACTTGAACTTGAGCACCACTGGTGCACATCTGGATCAGATTTAGACCTAGCTATTCTCATGCCAGCAGACTGTGAATCTCGTGGTCTCCTTGGCTAGAACTGTGCTCATATAAGACAATTCATGTAGTCTTACACAAATCTTTCCAAAATGCTAACAAATTAGCAAAGGGATTGCTCCTTTTGTACTTTGCTGATGTCACTTGTTATCAAGAAATGAGTTCTGCAAAATTCATCTGTGGAAAACAATACCTCATCTCTACAAGCAGCTTGGCACTGCAGGCACTGAGCTCAGATTTTTCAATGGAATCCCCACCTTCTGATTTGATTTGCTGTGGTTTCCTGAACTTGCTCCACAAGCTTGCCTAGGCAGAGCTGCCTTTTTGCTCAGTCCCATTCTCTTGCATGATGCCTAAGTAGGGATTAATTCATTCCCTTGTTAAAAATCTTGCAGGACAAACGGAGCCTGTCATCATCCATGCTCTTGGGAATAACCAACATCATTACAGTACATAAGCTTGTATGTATGCGCAAACTCACACTGAAACACCAACACACACTTCCCTAACACTCGAAATTTCCTGTAGGTGATAGAAAACTCCACAGTTTACATTTATTGCTCATCATTGCAAGTTACATTGCAGTGGCAGTAGGTAGAAGTCTCATCTTGCATCTTCTACACATGGTGACTAAAACTGTTGCTTTCCAAAGAGCTGGTGTGGAGTTGCCACCACAGGGTGTTGTGGAAGGTCATACCTCCTCTCCTTTGCTCCTCCTGCCTGTTTTCCTGACTGAGGATGAATGGCAGGAGCCCCAGCAGAGGCTGCTGCACTGTAGCCCTGGTTGTTCCTCCCAGCAGCTGGTCTCAGTGTGATGGCAGTTGTCTGATGCCATCTCAGCATGTGGCTCCTGAGGAGGGCAATGTGAGCCACAGATGAGACTAAAGCTCTGCCTGGTTTGGGCAGGACTGATTTGCAGCAGATCTAAGCAGAGCATGAGAGCAGACTCTCTACTCCTCTTCCCAGTCATGAACTCCTGAGCTGTAAAACCCCAAGTCATTCACACCCTCTGGCTCCTTGGGCTGAAGGAGAAAAAAGCAATTTGGCTTAGTGTGCCTGATTTTTCTGCCCTTTGTATTGCACAAGCAAACTTGATATCTAGACCTGAGGCTTTGAGTGAGTGGGATAGAAAAGCCATGATTATTTGTCAGCAATTCTATGGTGTGGAGATACCCTGTATCTAGAGATTACAGGATATTTTATAAGTGTTATTAATCTCATTTTCACAGACAAAGATGCTGCAGTGAAGGGTGGATAAGATGACTTTGTGAAGCTGTCTAGGAGGAGAGGGCCATTTGCTGAGATTTAAATCCACGGCAAAGTTATAGAGATTAAAAACATAAACTTGTATTAGCCTAATGTAAGTAGCCCTTCCATATGTTTGATCTACTCATCCTGTGTTTTCAGTTACATCTATCACGTTGTTAATGCCCAGAAATGTTTGTAGAAAAATTTAGAAAAAACAGTGCTGCCCTCCTTGCCCAGGCTTGGGATGTTTTTTCCACATTCCCCACAACTGCTCATCAGTATCTAGGAATTTAACCATGATTCCTCATCCTATTCAGGAAATGCCTTGTCAAAAATGGTTGTCCATTAAAGAGATTTATATCTCAGTACAGTTCATAGGAGTCCACTCTCAAATTACTTTGTTCCAGATGCTCATACTTGACGTCCATATTTCTAGAACTGATAAACTTGTATTTCACAGTAGTTCCTTGTGTGCCCTGCAGGTGAGGGTGAGGATTTCTGTGTTGGGCCCAAAGCAGCATTATGAAAAGGGAGCAGCTTCTACCATAGCCCTTGTGGACTGTCCTTGCTGGCAGCATGGGCTTGCCTTCACTGTGGGGAAGCTCTTAACAGTGATGTTTTGCAGTGTGGGCAGAATGCCTCAGTTGTTCAGGGTATGGAATTTATGGCTGCTCTCAAATCTCTGCATGACTGTGTCTCTCAGAGAATGCATGCTGCTCAGGTTTCAGAGCCTTGCTCATTCTTGCTGAGGCATCATAGGATGATTGCCCCCACTTTCTCCACAAAGCATCCTTGGTAAGGCAACTGAACAGTGTGTAAGTCACAGAAAATATTGCAGAAATTTCCACCAAGAATTTCCAGCAAAATTATTTTTCTGTGCCTCCTGTCTAACTATAGAGTAAATTTATAGACTATACAAAGAATAGTTTGGGCTGAAGGGACCTTAAAGCTCGCCAAGTTCCAATCCCCCCTGCCATTAGCAGGGACACCTTTCCCTACATGCCCTTGTCAAAAGTCCTTCTCTGGCTTTCTTGTATGCCTCCTTTAGGTACTGGAAGGTGCTATAAGGTCTTTTTGGAGCCTTTTCTTTTCCTGGTTGAACAACCCCCACTCTCTCAGCCTTTCCACATCAGAGAGGTGCTCCTTCCCTTTGGTCATCTTCATGTTCTCCTCCAGACTTGGTCCAATAGATCCTTGTCCTTCTTATATTGCAAGCCCCAGAGCTGGACTCAGCACTCCAGGTGAGTTCTCATAAGAGCAGAGTAGAAGGTAAGAATCACCTCCCTCGACCTGGTGGTCATGCTATTGTCAACATAGGGTACATTTTAAAGTAGGTGGATTTTTTTTTAAGAGTTTTCCAGCCCTTGTTTTAAGCCAGATACTGTTGTTATTGTTGACACACGTGGCAGATGTGTAATGGAAGTACTTGCATATGTCTTTGTGCTACTTTCTCTAATAGCAAGGGGCTTTCTTCTGTGTCTTCATCATATAGAGACTCTCTCATCACCTCTTTTTGGTGTCCTCTTCCTCCCTGACCTTTTTCCACTTACTTAGCTGACCTGTGTGACTTCTCTCCCACTCCAGAGCATGCTGCAGCGACCTGCCAGCTAATCACCCTGAATTTGCTCACATTGCTGGGACCTGACTTGCAGATTCCAGCCATCTTTACTTGAGGAATGGCAGCCTGGCAGCCTTCCAGACTGCCTGCTGGATCTGGGCCAGCTATTTATTGTGAAACTTTTGCTCCTCTTGGACTTTGCAGTAATTTTTATCCCCCTGGGGGATTTGCCTAGTACCAGGTAGAGAAATCCAATAAAAAGCCCTGGGAATTTGCTTTGTGCTCAGCAACACATAGTTGCTACTGACTCAAATCCTGTTTCTTTTACAGCAATATAAGGAGACTGTAAAACCAATAAAAGGTACTTTTACCTGTGACTGCAAATATTTTGGTGAATAGGAAAAAAGCTGCATGTGCTGGGAATTGAGATAAGGTACAGATTTGATGCTCAGTGTGAACTCCAGAAGAGCAGTAGAATACAGAGCATGTGGAAGAACAGTAATTTTACTCTCTACTTCACTTTTGGACCAAGACTGAACTTATCCTGTGCATTGCTAAGACTCTTTTCCTTTATTGAATATATTAAAATGAGCCAAACAAGCTGAGTTTCTCTGTTGTCCAGATGAGCCTCCCGCTGCTGCACCCTGTGCAAACAGTACTGTCCCCATAAAATGGGACCATGCTGCACACTCCATGCCTACCCAAATGGTTTCAGAGGGGCTCCTCCTGGAATAATCCCCACAGAAATGGGAGCCAGTGCTGTAGATGCGCTCCAGTTAAATAAATGCCTGTGCACCAGGTTACAACCAGTGTTGTTTCTTTTGCAGAGGACAAGATCATCCATCTCAGCATAGCTCCTCTGGCAGAATAAGTAAGTGTAGGAGCTGTTGCTCAGCATGGAAACTGCTGCTGCTGGTCTGTGTCACCCTGCACACAAGTTACCACTTGCTCATACATAATTTAATGTGGAAGGTGGGAAATCAGTCTGAGAGTGAGGTAAAATGCAAACCTCTGAAGACCGCAGGTCAGGTGGAAAAACACTTTGCTCCTATGTCCCCCTATGGCATGTAAAGAGGTGACCCACAGCCATGAAGGCTCATGGCCTAACAATTCCACTGCACTACTTTGGCCTTTGCAAATGCACACTAGGCTGGAAGTGAGGATTTGCTCAGTTCCCACAGATCTCTGCAGCCAACAGCCAGGCATTTTGAGGGACTGAGGGAGGATATGTGGTCTCCTGCTTGATGGAGACCAAAGATCAGTGCTAAGGGTCAAGCCAAGCCACACCACAGAGTTGCCTTGAGCCTGTCCTGAGGTAAAACCTGCAGCCATGATCCTCAGCTGCAGCTCTGGGAAGCACCAAGCTGGAAATTTTTTAGGGTGTCTATGGGCATCTCAGTCACATTCAGGTATCACAGTGCTTAAGAAGTAGTTATTTTGCTGGTACTTTTTACTGCAGCCGTGCTCCCAGTCTTGGCCTGGAAGCTACTTCCAACGAAGAGGATTGACACACCTTTGCTCTTTCTCTTCCTGAACTGTAGCTTGTGGGGTCTCCTAAGGGGTGGCATTGAAAAGGAAGGGAGCTAGGAATCGTTGGAGTGCCATCCTTCTTGAGCGCGTCTGGCCATGGTCCTGGGTGAAAGGTACCAATCACCCATTCCATTACCCTTGATAATATTTTATTAGTAATTGTGGCGATTATCTGTAATTGCCACTGTTAATAGTGTGCTATGATTGGCAGGATTCAGCTTACACTTGATTTCTGCCTTGGGTGGGGGAGGAAATGGCTGTTTAGTTTGTCACTGCTGTTGTCTGTAATAATACGTTTCGTGTCAACTAAAGGCACAGTTTAGGACCAAGTGGTTATGTTTAGGATGTTGGACTAAATTTGCCTTTCCATTTAAAGTCTAATGTCCCCTAAGCCAATTCCAGCCTATAAAGGACTTCTAGAAGTATCTAGGACCCCCAAGGAACATGCTGCATTATTTAACCATGCTTTGAAGAATTTAATTTTGTTTAAGAACACTCCCATTGCTAACTGTGAGCTGAATTAACACCTAAGTATCAGAAAACTTGCCTCTTCTGCATGGGAAAAAGGTTGGTTCCTTGGTTTGATATTTTTAAAGAAGCAGCCCCAATGTCATCCTGAACTAAGATTTCTATTTCAGAAAGCCTAGGCAAAGAAAGAGATTTGGCAGCTGTACAAGAGAAGGACTGGCTAGTTATCATTATGCAGCATAGAAAAATTTCTTCCCCAAAAGAGGGTTCCATGGATTTTGTTTCCTGACAGAAAAGAGTGCACCCTCTTGGCCCCCCAAACAATATGGGAATCAAAAGAATTATTTATCAGAGGTGTTTCTGAATCAAAATCCTGCTACAGCCTGAGCTCAGTGAGTTTCAGGTTTAGATCTTGATTCCCACCCTTGCATTTCTCTGCTTGGCTGAACTTGCTTCTTCAAAACTGCTGAGTTATGGGTGTTTTAGAAGGAGGGTTTTCTCAGGGGACAGATGAGTGTAAAAGCTGTACAGAAAGGAGCGTGAAAAATTGTACGGATGCAGAAGCACTTTATTACATGCCTTTGCAGTCCACATCTGCAGTCCACATTAGTTTCTGTGTATAAAATACAAATTTAGGACTTAGATCTACACTGGTATAGCTCATATGATGCCCCTGTATGTAACAGCCTTCCATAAAGTCCGATGGGCACTTTTACCATACATAAACCCTTACACTTTTCAAAGCTCTGCTTTCTAGGTTTCCTTCCCAGGTCATTGGAATAAGATGACCCTGTTTAGTTACCAATCAGAGGTGCATGACCTGCTTGTTTATAGGATTGAGGAAGACCCAGAAGACTGATGATCAATGGAATCCTGGGAGCAGCAACTTTAAAGCCACTTTAAACTAGCTTTTGTTTTCTGCCTGAGCTGGCCCAGAGAACTGGGAACAGTTTGGACTGGTTGTACTTAGCCGGGTGCATCCTGACAGTAATATGCTATATCCTGTCCTGCTGAGCACTGGAGGCAATGCAAAGCCAGTCTTTCAGGAAACAGCCTGGTGCAGCAGTGATGCAAACAGCACAATATACATTAGCTCTGAGCAGGCACCACTGGCTGAAGAAATTTTTTTTTAACCTTTTTCCAGTGCTTATAGTATGGCCATGACTTACTGCAAATTATGAAAATGTGAAGGAGTTGAATTCAACATGTTTATATTTGCCAGTCTTTTTGCATAGTTGCTTCTAACTAATTTGGGGGTTATTCAGTGAAATTTGGCTTATTTTTTTATTTTCCACCTACCAGTTTTGCTTTCAGGACCTAGGACAAAAAGGAAATTTAAAAAATATTTTCCTTTAAAGTGTTTCTTGGATTTGAGGAAAGAACCACAAGCATTAGTGGTATTTTTGCTTTAATATATATTAGTGTATGCATTTCTTATTTGTATAGTATGTGTATGTTGAATCAAGTTTGTCCCTCTAGTGTCTCTTTCATCTTTTTCTGGATTATTCTTGTGGTCTGATATTTGAAAAAAATTAGTCCTTTAGCTGGACACAAATACCACGATTTCACATAGCCACGGGTAGTTCTGCATTAATTGGCTCATTCTAAGACACTTAAAGGAGACTTGAGCAATTTAAGGAAGTGATGAGGATTGTCCCTTAGAAAAGCCAGCCTTTTATTTAAAGATGGGTCAGATCAGATGCTGGGGAACTAATGAATCCCTTGTGCTTACATCTCAAAACCCCTGGCTTTCCATAACTGACATGTGGTTGTCCCTAACAACAGCCAGATAAAACCTGAGTTAATGGTGTAAGAGGCAATTTAGCTTACAGTTATGTGCATTTTATTTAGATAATTGTTAGGATCTGCAATATGCTCACTAAGAAATGTGGAGACAGCTTACATTTACAGGCTCATCTTATGTTCATGTGAAGAAAAAATTGGGGATATGGTGTTTAAATTCCTGAGAACAAGTGCATGAGTCAGAAGCTGAACATCAGCGTCGCTCATGAAGGGTCTCAAGAGGGAAAACAAATGTCCCAACGTACAAATATTGTGTATTTATCTTTTTTTTTTTTAAGTGGAGCTTTTATTTAAGCTTCTCTTCAGATCCTAGCTTCTTCACTCAACAACACCAAAGTGGATTTTAAGATGATACTCTTTTATGAAAACATCTAGTTTAATTTTACTCCTCACATCCTTTGATGTATAAATCACCAGACTTTTAGGTGATAGTTCTCCCTTAGGGCAACAGAAGCATGCAAGAGCTTTAAAGGCCTTTAACCAAAGCCAGTACGGGGAAACCCTATATCACCAAAGTCTTTTGCTAGCACAGAGTGTCTACAGCTACCACCTTACCCCAGTCTACCTTAAGGAGAAGTTTCTCAGAATCATCAGGAAAAGAAAACCCTTGTCCCACTGACCTCTCTGGGGGATTTTTTCCTATATGCCAGCTTCACAGAAAGCAGTGCAGTTGGGATGCTGGTTCTCCCTGGGGTGGTGCTGGATGGCAGCCCATGAGCTCAGTGTGCTGAGCATGGCTGGGCACTGCCTCTCATGGAGGCAGCCATCCCTCCCCACCCTTCTCCATGCATCCTCACCCTGCCCTCTCTGAGGCACCAGTGCTCTTGGTGAGGCACATGAGGTGATGACAATTGTTACTTGTGACTTTCAGGCTCTTGGATCTTGGGCTAGAGGTGAATTACTGCTCTCACTCCGACTGTCAGTGTGTGAAGGGCTGGCGGGAGGGACAGGGGCACGTGGGCAGCCCTTCTGGCACAGCTCTGTGGGCTCCCTTCCCTGCCACAAACAGAAAGGCATATTTATTCTCAGTATCAGAGGTTACCTCCGGAAAACCATAATGTTGGTATTGAAAATACCATTTATCACCACAAAATCTGAGATGGCCACTATTACATACTTTGCCTGCCATAAAAAGATGTTCACCTCCATTTATCAAGGTTTATAAGCTAATGATACTATTGTTGGCTGTTGCTGCTGCTTTGCTCCTTCTCTGTTGTGTGACTTGTGTAAAGGCAGCTACATGGCCTAGGAAGGACATGCGAAGGACAGGTCCATGGAACCCAAAAGTCATGTGCATCCACGTGACTCAGGGAGGTGCCTGAGTCTGCACAGGTTTTAGTATGATATGTACCATGCCTTTGCTTGTATGTGCATTTTATTCTTCGAGGCTTCTGTGGAAAAGGGCCATGAGCTGGACCATCACACCAGTTTTGGAGCAGCTGATAAACCCCATGGTGTCCATTGGTGTACATTGGGAATGTGTTTATTCCCAGCATGAGACAGGGACCAGAGAGACAGGGACTGTAAGTTCACAGCCATGTGTGTGGCAAGCTTTTGATCCTTATTGGTGTCTCCATTTATTTTCTGATGTATGAGTAAGCCAGTATCATAAACATGTTTTTTCTGTTTTTTTTAATTTGGTTGGGTTTTTTTTCCCACCCCAAAAGAACATGTATACGACATCCCTTTCTCACTAAACAGGCAGAAGGGACAGTAAGGTCTTTCTTCTTTTAGTAGAGTCTAGGCTAGACAAAACTACTATGTGTATTTTCTTGATAGTATTCCCAAAACCTTGAGATTATAGTAATAGTTATAATAATGATAATAATAGTAGTAACAGTAATAGTAATCTCAGATGTGGTATATTATAGGATACCATGTCATTCAATATCAGACTCATCCAAATGCTGATCAGATGAAGCCCCTCCTCGAGATGCAATTTATTAGAAGTATTTCACAATTCAACAGTCAATTTAGCATAGAACAAGTTTTCTCTCCCTCTGTCTCTTGAGCCTTTCACTACAATCAATATACCCCGAGAGCAGAGGTGGGGCCTGGATCTGTGCTGCTGTTGGATCCCTGCAGAGTGCTCCAGCTGCCTAGGGCAGGGGTATTTTTCTCCTCACCCTTCCTGAGCCAGTGTCACTGTCCCCAAAACAGAGAGAGGACAGCCTCAAAAGTCAAGCCTCCTCACCCAGCTGATGGAGAATCTCCCATGGACTGTTACCTGATGACTACAGCAGCCAGTCCAGGTGACCCCAGCCTCACAGGGCTTCTCTGGGGCTTGTTTCTGAACACTGGTGCTGGTTCATCCACAGCGTTTGGGTTGGATACAGGTGGCTCCCAGCCACTTTTGCACTGCCTGCCCCAAAGTGATGTCTCCTGTACTGCAGAACCCAAGGAGATGCCTCTGCCTTCAGATCATCCAGATCAACACAAGCCAAAGCCCATTGGCTTCATCAACAGCAGTACTGAGTCCTTGGCAGCCAATTTAAAAAAGAAGCAGCAACAAAATAAAATAAGCATGGGGCTTCTGTGCCAGCTGAGGCCAGAGAACTGGTTGCAGGAGCTTCCTCAAGGAGCTTCCTCAATGAGCTCTGCAGAGACAGATCAGTCATGGTACTTCACGCCTACAGCCAAATCTTCCTCCGGGTTTCCCTGGCTCTGCCTCAATTCTCTTTAATGTCGGCTAGGATAAATGAAAAGAAAATTTGGCCTTTGCTGTCAATTGCATTTTTTATCTACAAAGTATCTTAAGGACACTAAGTAATGAGCTCTCACTAAGGCCTGTGAGGGAAGTGAGGTGTTATCACATTATCTTTTTAGGGAAGCCAAAGAGGCTAAAAGAATTGCCCAAGGCCAAAAACTATCAAGGCCTGACTATGTATGAGTCCTGAGCTCTTAAAGCTTTGTCCCAATGGCAGGGTCTCAGTTCATTTTCATAGTATCTTTACCCACAAATTCTGCATGAATAAAAGCACCTGGGTTCTTTGACATCCTTTACTTCCACTCCAAATGCAGCCTGATGCTTCCTTGTAGCATCCTCCTTAACTGCAAGCAAGAGCAAGAAACTTGCCTGTGATCAAAGGCTGCATTTTGACAGTTCAGGTGCAATTAGATGTGAGTATCAAGTAGGGTGCCTGCAGTTTATTATTAAATCTGTTCTGAAGTGCTGGCAAAAAACTAGAGCCACAGCACTTCCTTGGAGATCATGTAGTTAGGTATCTAAATGGGTGCACTTGCAGGCAGGAAATTGTGCTTGAGCCATTGGAGGTGTGGGCACAGCCCAGCTGACACTGAATAGCCAGCCACTCCTATAATGTATTTCTAATGGATTTCAGTGTATTTCATCGCACAAATAGGTCTCTCACCTTGCTGAAAGAGAGCCAGGGGCAAGCATTCAACAAAAAAATTTCTTTAATCATGGACCAGGTATAAGGGAGCAGACAGCTGCTGGCTTTAAAGCAATTTTGAATCAAGACCTTTTGCTGTATCCTTGGTATTTACACTCAAAGGCTTCTCTTGGAGCAAATGTCTGCCTGAGCATGGAAAAGCAAGATCACATTTGCTGTTGAAATCTGTTCTCTGGTGGATTAAAATCATAAATGTTTAATCCACGGAACAAAAAAAAAAAAAAAAAAAAAAAAAGTAGAGGAACTTATATTAAGCAAAATGTCCAGTGGGATCCAAATAGAATGAATACCAAAACCTCAGATGTTTGTTATGGCAGAGGAGAAAAGCAGTTCTTTAATTTTCTCAGCTCCTGAAAAAAGCACTCTTGCCTTCTGTTCTTTTGTAAGGGATCTTTAAACACGTTCAACTACAAGATAGAATTGATGACAACTTTGTGAATCCCAGTCAGTATTCTTGTGGGGTTAATAAGACATGCTTGGTCACTGGAGTGACAGGTAAGGTTCACTCTGAAAGAAATACGTCAGCTGCTCCATGGCTGTCCTGTCCACTGTTGTTTATCCTTGTCTCTCATCAGAAAGCAGTAATTTCTACTCTCTTGTGAAAGTAATGAAAATCTTTTGTCTTTTGCTGTCACCTCTCTTCCTGCTGGATTGGGGGTGTTACAGCCACTACTGGTATTACTGAGACTAAAACTCAATAGCAAGCTCAAGTCAGATTTAAGGAAATGAGTCAATAAGCAGAACAGGAAGGAAAACCACCAATTTAAGCCTAGAAAATCACATAATATGGGGGTTAATACATTTCTTTGTACTGGGAAACCAGGGGCATAAACTTTCAGGTGCAGTGGCTGTGACGGGCAAGTTCCTATTCTGTCTCAAGTCAAAACATATTCATTACAAAAAGATCAAATTGGCATGAGGCAGTGCTGTCTGTAAATATCGAAACATAAATTGCCTGAATGGGCTCACTGAAATGCTACCATGAGCAATGTGTTTGTCAACATTACTGCAAGGGAAAGCGAGCCAAATTAATGACAACTGCCAAAAAAGTAAAGCAAAAAAGGTATACTTTCCCCTGCGTGTCAGAAGCTGAATTTATGCCAGGCTGTGTCAGGATGCAAAAGAAAACGTGCTCAGAGGCTGCTGAATCCCACAAGTCTTCATTTCCCGCTCTAAGTATTTTCCTTTTTATATTTTTATTTGGCCAGGTGTAAGGGATGGTGATAAGGATAAATCCATTATTTTGTGGAGCAAGGAGAAAGACAGGACTGCTAGAAACATCTGTTAATTTGGATTTGGTGCCTTGAGGCCATTTCCTCTTCTCATTGTATCAGAACCAGCCATGAGAGCTTAAGGAAACTTCACTGCACTTCATGCCCCAGTGGTACCTTCCATGCAGGGTTTGAAAAACGCTTGGAAGGCTATAAACAAGTTTTTGAATGCACCAGAAGGTAGCTTTTATTCTCTCTGGTTTGCATATTGTGAAACTGGAGCACTGAAAAGTTGATTTTCAGTTTCCTACTGCTCAGCACCTGCATGAAAAGTCAGCATTTCAGAAGTGCTACGAGTGCTTGGGAGGAACCAAGCTCTTTCTCATAACTTTGAACAACAGCCACCTCTTTGCTAAATTTGCTAGTATGCAAATGCCGGATAAAGTCAGCGCTGATGTCGAATAAAGTGGAGTTTGCAATGTTTGTGGCACCCGATAGCACCTCTCCTTATCATTGTGGTTTTACCCTCCCTAATGACTAATGCACTAGGAATAAAGCAGCAACATGAAAACTGGCACATTTTTCAGCAAGCACAATCACCCAGGAAATTGGCATAATTTTTCTCCTTCTCCCCATCCTGCCCATCTTTCCTTAGGAAACTGTTTCTAAATGGGAAGGATCGCTTACGGTGCTGGCAAATGACTCAAGTAAAGGACTATAGACAGAGATGTCTCTAAAGGCTGGATTCTGGCACCCTACCACTTGAGCAATGGGGTGAACGGGAATTTGTATTTGAAGGCTTGGTCTGTGAATAAGAGACACGGCTGCTCACATTAGTGTTTTGTCTTATGACATCTCTGGGCAGGGAAGAAGGAGTATTTCTGTGACCCATGATCATGCCATAATCATCCCAGATATAAATGATGAGCTGGAGCCACAGTCATTGAAATTGAGTCAGTGACAGCGATTTTCACCTGATGTTTCTGGTATTATTTTAGAACTAGTGACCCATATTGAAGCACACAAACTGCTATGTATTTATTGCATAAACATATATAAATTTTGGAGAGCTGCAATACGGTGTGTATTCCTGTTGTTTTGACAGTCTTAGCTCAGTGAAATTACTAATTGAACTTGCAGTGCTCAAAATAATACAGCCATATGTGTAACTGCAGTGTGTACTTCATAAATGAGATGGTGCCACCATAAACTGTGAAAATAATGCAGCTGTATAAAATTAGAGTGATGAATGTGCATTGGCCTGCAATTCTATTGTGCAAGCCAAAGCTGGTACCAAACTGCTCCCTCAAAACCGCGGGTGTTTGAACAAGCTTTATAGGGCAGCAACTGCTTACTCTGCACTTTCATGTGCGGGATACAATGTTGGTATTTTTTTCCCCCCCTTTCATCCAATTTTTTCTACTTTGATGACATTTCTGTTATGATGGTCGTCCACCAACGCCCGTGGGCTTTGCTTCAGTTTTGGATAAAACCACCCATTCCGGGCTTTGACCGCCTGCTGTGGGCCAGGAGCTCCCAGATGGACGGAAGATGAGAAACGGAACAAAGCAAAGTGTGGCAATGGGGGATTTGAGTTTCGCTGCAATTGTTCTCGTAAAGATAGTAAAAATCCTCAATTTAGCGGGTTGTCACTATTACAGGTCCTCTCCTTCCCCCTTCTCCCGCACACAGCTCCTCAAACAAAGGACAAGTTACAAAGACCTAGGCCATCAAGGGCTGAGATCAGTAAGACAAGGAACATGAATACAGTCAAATGACACCTAAGTAAAGAGACAAAGGACCGGGAGTGAATCCCGATGACTCACAGAGGAGGGAGAGGATGAGGAGGTAAAGACCTGATTGCTATCAGCTCCTGGGGGGAACATCCCAGCCACATCCCAGGTTATCACATGGTGCCCGGAGGGAAGAAGCCAGGAGAGATGTTGAGGACTGGTTAAGTGAGTGAAACACCTCTTTGTGGTCACAGGCAAGCCTGGCCGAGACTGCTGGGACATTATCTGGAGAAGATAATGGTAATGAAACAGGTTAGGGATTGTTGCAGTGGGTTATTTTAAAATAATTTTTTTAAATAAAACATTCTGCAGCTGCCACAGTATTGCAACATTAAAAGATGAAGATTTAGCGCAATTAAATCTCTGGCCAGTGTGAGTAATCTGCTGGATGTTTCCTGAAAGGGGCATGCTCGGGATAAGGGTAGTTAAGCCATCAGCAGATAAACAGAGATTTGTCAGCTTCTAGATCCAGAGCAATCGCTGCAGGTGAGGGTGCATCGCTGGGGGTGACTGTCACTGTTTATCGATCTTGATAAGCATGAAGAAACCTCTGTGGACAAGTAGCACCGGGGCTCTTATCACTAGAGCCATAAACTGAGACACTACCTCTGATACTACTCCACAAAAAAACCCCAAACCCCTACGTCCCAGAAGCGATTAAGAGCATGTGAGAGATCTATGGAAAACAACGGTGAGTCCATATGCAGAGCCCTATGCCATAGCATACTTTTCTTGCCTAAGCTTACAAGTGGCAGAATGAAATAAGATGATGCACTACCTGTACTCAGCAGAAAAAGATCTCACCTCACAGACAGTCAGAATAGCCTTGCTCTGTCAATATTCACTATCTTAAATTTCATTTTTCATGCTGTTGCAACACCATTGCACCCCCTCTGCCTTAAAACAGTATTCACAAGAACCAACCCACTGGTGAGGCTGTGCCGGGCTTCAGACATGACTACATAGCATCAGCTCCAAAGAGAGGTTTGTCATGCTGCCATCAGCACTTTCTACTTATATGGGATGTCTGGACAGGTAGGACTTTGGCATTAGGCTCTGGCAAGCAGCAACCTGCAACTGCAGCTTTTTCCAGAGATCAAAAGTAATTCAATGTGAGGCAAGGATTGGCTGCACTGAGAGAAGCAGGACCGAGGCACCAGAGGTAGGCTCCTCCTCACCTCAGATTTGTACCTTGGTCCTCCTTGTCCAGTCGAGCACTTCTGCCAAAAGCCACCTGGCAATCGCCTGGAGCTGCCATTGCACATCAGAGAAGTTTTCCTCATAAATTGAAGGATAGAACAAGCTGGCTGGGGCTGGATCTGGATCTGGATCTGGATGGAGCAGGATGCTGTTATTTATAAGACAGCAAGGATGAGGAAGGTGGCTAAGGAGTTCAGGCTAAAGAATACTCTTCATAGCAGCAGGAAAAGAATTAATGGGCCATGAAGTGGAAAGAATAAAATAAAATCCTAGCACTGAGAACTATACTTCCTGGTCTAACTTTGATAAAACTACAACGAACAAGATTGAAACCATCTGGGCCAATGAGCATCCTGTGGAGAGCAGCCCAGTTTGCCTAAGGCAGCTATGAGGAGTAGGAAAGGTGACATCCCAAGCAAGAAAAGGGTTTGCTGAAGTTGATCTCTCTCATGATTCCGTTCAGGCATTGCCTGAAAGATGCTGATCCTGAGTTCAGAGCCTGGAGACCACTTGATTTTTCTACTTCTGGTATAGTGCAGTAGATAATCTGTGTTTTCTCATCTGTCACTAGCACCACTGGTGTAAAAACACATTCAGAGAAAGCAAAACACTTCTGACTTTAAAATGGAATTGAGTTCTGCCACACATAGGCAGATCTTTGTTAAAGTTGGGAAGATGATGAAAGGAAACATTAGCAGAAAAAAGAGTAAGATAAAAGAGGCCTGGACGTCTACAAAGTATTGTGGAGTTACATCAGAATAGTTTTAAAAGAAGATTAAAAAAGAAAAAATCAGTAGGAAATTAAGAAATGGAGAGGGGAAACCTGCAAGTAAGGAGAAAACCACAATTTAGGCTTTAAAGGAAGAGAGACAGGAAGAGAATAACCCACGATAAAAACTAAAATGAGAAACGGTTGGAAGGGAATTACAGTGTTAGAGGGAGAGCATGAAGAAAGCCGTGTAATATTAGGCCTGGCAAAGTGTATTTTATTTATTCATGGTTCTTCTGGATTATTTTTTGCTGGCAGCTGCTAAGGGTCCCATTGCTGCACATTCCCCTCCCTCCATGGAGAGCAGCCAAGCACTTCTGTTTGAGGATGATGAATGTGCAAAACAGTTTTGAACGCTTCAACTTTAAACAAAGCACTCTCCAAAGCTCTGTTCTCCCTTGGGCAGCCAACCCCAAGTCTCCCTGGTAGAAGCCTGGCAGCTTTCATGAACTTCTTTTGCAGGTTGGTCCATTATTAATGCTGAAATATAGATACTAGGATTGAAAGAAATGAGAATCAGGCAAAGTTCCCTTGCAAAAAAGAGAGGTGTAATTTACTACCTCCTTGCATGTGCTGTGCTCACTGCTTGCAGACAGGGGGCCAGGGATGTTCAGCTCTCCGAGATCTAGAGCAGCTTCTGTATGGGACCCTCCAAATCCTGTTGTAGTCAATGGAAACTCCACCACTCACTTCAATGGGACTTAGTGTGGCCCTGCAAGGCTCATAGCCCTGAAAATTACACCCACCTACACCCAGTGGCCTCTTCAGAAAATATGGAAAAATTGGGAAAGTTGTGAAGTTGAAAAACAGGCTAATCCTTTAAATTATTTTCCCGAGTAAGGGAAAGCCTTTTCCAAGCCTAAAAAGAATGTTGAACAGAAAAGTCTTTCTCACAGGTAATTTTTATTCAGCCCAACAATCACACAAATTTTTCAAAAGCTTTAAGGGTGTAAGACCCATCTGACTTCAGAAATAAGACTTAGGCAGTTTTTGGCCTGTCAGCCACATCTCTAAGGAGGTCTGTACTCCTTTAAGGAAGGTATGAAAATAGAGTTCTGAACACCTCCTTTTAAATCAGAGTTATGTTACAGGACTGACATTAGACATTTAAGCAAGCCTTGCAGCCCACAGGACTGAACTGGGAACTCTGCTCTTACCTTCTGGCAGCAATCTCACATGAGATACAAGCAGTGCTGTTCTAGAAAACATGAACACGCTTGACTGGAGGTCTAGAAGAGTGATTACTAATGAGACTGATCTATGAACTTAATAAGAAGATTATTCTCTCAGACCATAAGCAGGTTGTTTGAAAAAACACCTACTAACTGAGTGAGGCTGGGAAAAGACTGTTTTGAAGCTCTGCCACTCTGCAGAAATTCCCTCAGAATCAACTTGTATTGAGCAGGGCAGGAGGCAGAAGCCAGGAGCCCACATGGACATTGAGCAGCAACTGTAGTCCCCCAGAGACTCTGGACATGCTGACATAGGTTTGAGTGTATCTTCCTTGGCTGGTATGTCCTGAAGACATTTGCTTGCATAAATAAATTTCCAGTTAGACACCACTGGAATTCCCCAAGCTTCTTCCAGGGGTGTAAGGACTGCAGGATGAAGCCCTGAATGAAAGTCTGCTGTGCAACATTATCATCAACCAGTGTAGTTTGACCAGGCACCTCTAGCAGGGACAGTATTGTTTTTGATGCATTTCATGGATACCAGCAATGCCCTCCCCTCTGCAATGCACAAACAGGATGCTTTCATTTTCAGAAGCCCAAAAAACCAAAAAAATATTATTTACCTCATATATTCATGTACTTATCTGGCCATACTGTGTATCCCAGGAAATCCGTCGGGTTTCCTAAAGAGCTCTGCTACTTAATTCATTGTAAATGGTAGGGAATCTGCAGCTGTAGTGTTAGTTACAAATGATGTAATTTTCAAGAAATGTCAGGTTGAAGTGCAGTCATTGCCATGCCAGCACCCAGCACATAAATATCCACTGGGCTTGTTTTTCCATGAGTGCTTCAGATTTGACTCTGAAATTCCAGGCCTTGGTTCTCATTCTCTTAACACTGTGTGAGTCAAGTTACCCAGCTGAGGATGCTTCAGAGTAGTTTGTCCTGCAGGTAAGAGCTGGAAAGATCAGCCAGTGGCTTAGAAATGTGTCATGTAAACAAGTCAAGAAAACAAGTCTGTTTAAACATAGAGACTTGCATACCTCGCTTTATTTTCTCTGCTAAAGTACACCATGACAGACATGATGTCTGGATGATTGCTGGACTTTGTTGGACATGGGCTGGGTGTTCTGCCTGGAGGTTTATAACCAATAACCATAGGGTTTATAACACCAATCACGGGGTGTAAAACACCCTGAACCTGGTGACTGGTCCTAATTAGCTGTATTTAAAGTGTTTACACAGTGCAATTTCATCTTCTCAAGGCCTGTAGTGTGAACTGTGGACTCTTAGTATCCTAAGGATAATATATATGGGACTTCTGCTAGGCTAGAGAAAATAACCTTTCTTCTACTCAGTTTGCTTTAATTAATGTCAGAGTTGAGTTGCACCACTTTTTTTTTTTTCATATTTTGTAATTTGTTGAAACCTTAATCTTTTGGGTTAATATTTTCTGTGCCAGGTGAATACTTCAGTCTGATTCTGGAGGGATGTTCCTGGCTGTTCAACACTTTCTATGACATTTTTTTCCCGTGAAAGACATAAAACCACTGAATGCTTGAAACTAGATTTTCTACATAACATTAGTCACTGCCTAGCTGTGATTCCACTTCCAAAATGCAAGAACAAAAAAAAAAGTGGTGCAATTCAACTCTGTCTCCTGTGAAAGATGCCCAGATTCAGATAAATTATAAATCCTTGCAAAGTTGCAGTTTGCAAACTCCTGGCAGAGGCTTCTAAGTGTGACTGCTGATCTCTTTGATGTCTCAGTCTGTGCAGACTTGTGCTCTGATCTATCTATGGCTACAGAGACTGAGTGGGAGGTTTCTGGTAGTGCTCTTCTTGGTGCCTCCTGGTACAGCCATGGAGACTTGTGCTCTATGTCAATGACGTTCTGGATCCCAAGCGATGAGGAGGAAGGGACCTGGACTTTATTTGCTGAGTGGGCATAAACAGGTTGACTAAAGCACCTTGCAGTGAAAGACTGGAACTGGGGACTTGGAGTGGAGAAGGTATTTGGGCCTTGCAGTAAGAAACCTGGTCTGGGAGCTGGGGTTGGAAACTGAGGCTGGGAACTGCTGGGATGAAATGTGGGCAGGAGCTGGACAAGGAAAATGGGGGAGATGGTGCTGAATAGTAGAAAGTGGCCTATCAGAACTGGAGACCAGGAATGAGGGAACAGGGAGCCTGCGACATGGAACTTGGGCAGTGGCACAGGGGAAGATGACAGAGGAGGATGGCACTGGGGAGCAGGAAGCTGGGCTAGTGCTTCTGAGACCCATGCAACTGAAGGGAAGCTCAGGATGCTGTGAAAAGCAGCATGCACTCATGTAATGGAAGCGTTATGTCAGGAATGACTTGAACAGTCAGCCTTAATTTAAGTGTTTTCTAATTTTAAATGCTTATGTTTGCAACCTCAATTTTCTTTTTAATTGAGCTTTTTGTTAGTGATAGGACTACCTGTATTTACTCTGCAGAGCTGGTGCCAAAGGGCTATCATGACGCTTTAGTATGCAAGTCCTGAACAGCGAAGTAGTTGTTGCACTTAGTAAATTATGATGAAGTATCTTCATGCCATTTATTTGTGGTGCTGTTTGTATATGAGGACTGTAATTCTCTTAAAACTCATCTACATCAGAGGAGAATGAATTAACGTGGATGATTGAGGAGCTGTCTAACTAATGGACTTCCAATATAGTTAGTGCCCAGCAACGAATTCAGTGTTGCTTTGGATAACGGAAGAGTTAGGGTTTTTAAAATAATCGCGTTTTGGTAATTGAAATTCACTGATGTGAAAATATTTTTCACATATATGTTTTCTCTTTCATTTAATATACAGTGAACTACTAATTATTAAGAAGATACAGGCATGACTCAGTATAGTAAAAAACAAAATTTGATTAATATAAGTGTATTTTTCTAAATATTGCCTTGTGATGGGATAAGGGAAGAGAAAAGCGCAGCTCTGGATATAATTGCCAGAGCTTATAAACAACCCCTCCCTTTCATTTTGTGACAGCTGCAGCAGCAGAGACAATACCCAGGACTGCACAGAGAGCAACTGCTGCTGTAGCACCCCTGGTGTGTTCATCCAGCTCTGTGTACTGGCAGTAAATGCTCAAAATGCAGCAGGAGTCAGCCCTGAGTGCCCAGCTTATGCTGCCCCTGCTTTGAGCAGGGGGATGGACAGGACGATCTGCAGAGGTCCACTTCCACCTCGGCCGTGCTGTGCCCACATGGGGAACACATCTCAGGCACATCCACACATGCCCAGAGGTAGGTGATGGCACTGTGCTAGAGGTGGGACCCTGGCTGGTGGGATACGAGGTGACTCACTGAGAGGAGTCTGGACCACCACTTTGAAGGAAGCAAAGGGATGTGTCAGCAGATCCAGGTGGTCCCAAAGATCGGGAGCCTCAGGGGGCTCTTTGCACTGCCTATCTCTGGGCACTAAACTTCAGTGCAGAAAGCCTTTCCCCTTATCTTATCCGTGGAGGGAGATTAGCCCAGGCAGCAAGAAGGTGACTCAGAGCATGGGTTTCTGCTTTGAATCACCTCCAGGGACATCTCCCCTTTGAGTGTAAAGGCAGTCAGCTGGTACTGAAGGAGCAACTTCCCTACATTTTGTACTTACAGATGTCAAATCACCTGACATGTCAATGCAGAGAGAGTTGGGACTGTTCAGCTTGGCAAAGAGGAGGCTTCAGAATGACCTAGCCTTCCAGTACCTGAAGGGAGCTGACAAGAAAGATGGAGAAGGGCTTTTACAAGAGCGTGTAGTTACAGGACAAGGGGGAATTGATTCAAAGAAAAAAGAGTAGGTTTAGATTGGAAATTAGGAGGAAATTCTTTGCTGTGAGGACGTTGAGGCACTGTAACAGGTTGCCCAGAGATGCTGTGGAAACCCTGGAAGCATTCAAGGCCAGGCTGGATGGAGCTCTGAGAATCTGGTCTAGTGAAAGGTGCACCAGCCCATGGCAGATGGGGTTTGGACAAGATGATCTTTAAGGTCTCTTCTGACCCAAACCATTCTATGGTTCTATGATTCTATGATTCATTATTAAGGTTATAATTGATAGATAAGCGTTTATAAACTACTGCTATCAGGAGAAAATTATTGATCGAATTTCTGGACCCAACCCAAGGACAAAAAGTGGGTTGAATGGCACACAGGTGAATGGAAGATTTGTTGCTCTCTTAAGGCAGGCACATTGACCATCTTCTCCTGCTTGAAGCCTTTAATCTTAATGAAGGGGTGAAGGCTCTCCTATTAACTTTAGGGTGGAGTTTTTTACTTTTCCGAGGGAGACTGGGGTTTCACAGCAATTTATTAAATGAAGTTACCACAAATATGTGTCCTTTATACGTGCCTGTTTTCAGGTTAGCGACCTGTAAAAATACTCACTCTGCTGAATCTTTTAAAGCATGCAATAAAACAGAGTTTTATGGAAGAGAACAAGGAAATGTGTATGAGCCTGTCAGATTTCAATGAGCCAAAATGTTCATCCTAATTTTATCACAGGGTATCAATATGAGAAGTGACAATTACGTGTGATCAGCAGGGCTTGAAGCCGTTTCCACCAATAGAAGCTTTTTTAATCACTAGGGACTTTACTTTTGTCTCACAATTTTAGGCAACAGCCTTCTGCAAAGCTTTTGTGCAAGGTGTGGGGTTTGACAGGCCTTAACTCAGTTGCAATGGTCAATGTAATTTTCCCTCATTAGTCCCAGAACTCTGAGATCATAGCAGTCCTAATTTTTTTCCACTGAAAGATGTTACCTGAGCAGGGGATATTATGACATTTGGGATATGTGTCAAGCATGTGTGCTCACTGGCTGCTGCACTGGAGGGAAGAACGCTGAACTCTCCCTGCCTCTTGCTTGGGGAGAGTTCAAAGAAGCTTCTTTACCCCATTCCCTCAAAGAAGATTTCTTTGCCCCATTAATAATTTAATAAACAACAACAAAATTTAGGAGCATTACTGTCTGATTTCTTGTCAAGCTCTGACAGCTTGGCCAACTGTTTCAAAAGCAGCTGAAAGAAAACAGGAATATAGAAGGATACACAATGAGGTGATATAAACTTTGTTTCTCTAGGAAACTGGGCTAAAAAGAGTTCCTAGGCTTTTTAATAACAGAATAAATATTGGAAATATGATTTAAGCCTCTAGTGTTGACTCAGAAATGAAAAGGAATGGATCCCCCGTGTGCTGATTATTTTTAAAATGCTCACAAGTTCCCATAAAACCATTCAGTTTTATGATTATTTGGTGACTTGTTCCTGGACCTGAAAGTTTGACACTGAGGTCTTACATACATATTGTGTATTAAAGGTCTCTTGGGTGATCATAATGGAGGAACCATGAGTTATGAGTTTATTATGATATCCCAGTGCTATCCCAGCACTTGCAGGACTTGCTCCTATTATTCCTGTGAATGATAGGCGTTCCCACCTCCCCAGTACTGGATATGATTGAGTGAGTGTGTTTGATAGCACTTTGCTCTCATTCACTCATTGACTGTTACATATAAAATTGCTTATAAACTGTGCTTATAAAATTTGCTAGAAGAATCCAGATGTGGAAAAAAAAGTCCCCATATCCAACCCATGAGAGAACAGCAAAGGGCAAAGAGCACAGCTCCTTTGCATGGCAGAGTGCAGGGCCGTCCTTTTCTCTGTCTTTCGACGCCTCTGGCACTGGATGAACCCTTTTGATCCTTTTTATTCCGGTAGGAACTGAAAAGGGCAGTACCAAAGAACTTGCTGCCTTTTACAAATCTGTCTCCTACTGAAAAGTTTTATCGAAATAAACCATGTGAAGCAATGTGAAGATGAAATCTATTTATCTTTCTTTTTTTCTTCCTAAGCCTATTGCTGTGAACTTTTCAAGATTTCCTCCCCAGAGACTTACAGACTCTTCTCATAACAGGTGCAGCCTGGGGAACGATGGCGGCAATCCAGGGATCCTCCTGGGAGTAATTACCTTTTCCAGTTCCCCTCGTCTGCTGCATCTCTCTCTGGTAGCACTTCTGCCAGGAGCTGTGCACGTAATCCATTCAGCAGAGGGAGTCAGATGCTAAAATCTGAGATAGCCCCTCCAGAACAGGACCTTGTATTTGCATGCGGCATCTGAAATCCTTGATTCTTTGCTCTCTGCTAAACCGGGATGGGTGTGTATGGGGTGAACTGGTCTCAGCTGAGCTGCCTAAACTCTGCTGTGATGGTACAATCACAGCAGCAACAACAGCAATATCATTGAGTCATTGTGTAAATGCTCTTCAACACTGCACTGCGAGATCTATCTCGGCAAGCATGTGATCTTTTTCTACATCTGCATAGCCCCCCTGCCTTACTGGTGGACATAATTTGCAGCAGGGCTGACCAGTGCAGATTTGGAGGGAGATTTGGTTCCATTCTGTAATGCATTTTCCTCTCTTGAGTCCATGGAGATCTGGTACCATAGCACTGCTTGTAGGCACCAGATGCCACTTGTTTTCTGAAGAAGAAAGGGGAAAATGATCTAGGGAAGGGTAGGGACTTGGTGCACAGAGGCATGTAAGGAATTGTGCCTCCCAAACCTGGTGTGTCTCTTCAAAGACAGGATGTTACACAAATGCCTGATGTGAATTTGGCATAAGCATCTTCTTAAATTGTAAAAACAACTGTACAGCCCCCCTCCCTAGCATCTCAAAGGCATTTTCTGAACAAAATCTGTACAACCTTGAGCAGCCACGGTGGGAAGGTGTGGGTCACAGCAGATGTCCCAAGAGCAGAGGGAAGGACGGCGGGTGGCCCCTGTTCCTTTAAGAGACACCTCAGAAAAAGCAATTCGGATGTTTGCTCTTCAGATTACTCACCTGGGCAAGGGAGGGGAAGGGAAGATTGGCACAATATTTCACACAGTCCTTCCAGCTGATCAACAGAGAAGTGAAAGTCAGCTACATGTGCTAAAATGATGCCTGTGGTGTAAAATACATCGTGAGAGGTCAGAGATGGTAGTGACTGATACTTCAGAGTCAGACATGAAGGAGGAACCAGACTCAAACTGATGGCTGAAATTTGACCTATTTGACTTCTCCTGTGTTATCTCAATTATTTCATTAGGAAGTTTTGAATCAAGAAGCACTGTGGGATACAAAAATCTGCTTCAAACATTCATTGTGAGAATGGTAATTGAGTTTTAAATATTTATAGCAGAACCTGGAGTTGTACTAGTGAATGCATTATAGACTCTCCCTAGTGGTAAGCCTGGCTTGCTGGAGACCTTGTGCTGCAAATAGCCCCAGTATAGTGAAGAAGGGGGAAAGGAATTTTATTCTCTGAAAATGATTTATTTAGCTGATTATAGAGGGCTTACTCCTTCCTAGGCAACACCTTCAGCATGGCGCTACAGGTTATGGGAAGGAGAAGGGCGTTCTAAACAAGCCTGACACCTGGATAACACCTGGATACAGGTCTGTGTTCACACCACTTGCAACTGTTTGTCCCCCAAAAACACTGGATCTGCAGAAAGATGAGGCAATGAGGAGTGAAAGACGCCTGCCTACTGTTGTCATTTGTAGCTCTTGCCGCTTGGCATTACTGATCCCATGTGAGACGCTCGGAGGTACATATGTATTTTTTCTTTTATTGGTGATGGCAATAGGGTAGTTTTCTCTGCAGGGAGAGCAGAAACGAGTCTGTGGTCCTGTGCTCTGTTGCCGGCATAGGCCTTGGTGCAGTGGATAAAAACGAGGCCTTATTCCTTCGCCTGGCCCTGGGTCTGCTGTGATAAGACAACACACCACATGTACATATTACTTTAATGCGCACTACTAATAGAGCTCTAAGCCTGCAGCTGAGACTGATGGTTCTCAAGGCACTGGAGCCGGAGATGCTGCCTTGCGCGGGGTGTCCGACAGCCCGGCGTTCCCTGGGAGCAGCTGCGGAGGGTGCGCGGGGCAGGCGCCGCTCTGTCCCGCCGAGAGCGCGCTCAGGTGCAGCTGTCCCTCACCTTGGGCCAGGTGGCACCACAAACTGCAGCTTAAACCCGCAGAGCCCTTTCTCAGCCCCGAGGAACCCCCGGGCCGCCGCATCGCCCCCCTCCGCGCTGCCAGGGCCGGGTGGCACCGTGCAGGACACGGGTGTCCGCGGCTGCCGCTGCTGCGAGGCCGCCCCGCTCCGGCCCCCCTGGGCAGCCTTGCCCCAGCGGCCGGCCCGGGCTGGAGCGGGGTGGGGCGCACCGGGGTCCGGGGCGGCTCCGGCGCTCCCCGGCGCCTCGGCCACGCCTCGCTCGGCCCCGCACCCCGGCGGGGCGGGGGGACGGGGGGCGGCGCCGGCTGCCGGGGCGAAGGCGCCGGCTGCGGCGGCGGGCGCGGGGCTGCCATCCCGCGGGCAGGCACGGCGGCGGCCGATGGCGGCAAGGTCAGTGGGCGCCCGCTGCCCGCCGGCGGGGCTGCCCTCCCGGCCTCCCCCCGGGGCGGCGGGCGATGCTCGCGCGCGGTGGATCCAGCGGCGCGGACGACTCTCCCTCCTCCTCTTCCCGGCGGGGAGCGGGGCCGCCGCGGGCGCGGATGCCCCCCGCCACGCCTCCCGCCCGGGCGAGGGGCAGACGCGGGTTTCGTAAGCGCCTGCCCCGGCCGGCCCCGCCGCGCTCGGGTCCCCCCGGGCGGTGCCGCGGCGCGATGCGCGCTGCAGGTGAGCGGCCGAGCAGCGCCCGCGGCCGCCGCCGCGTCCCGGGAGGGCGGCGGGCGCCGAGGTTACTTCCAAACCCGCCGGGGTCGCGCCTGCATCGCACCAGCGCTGTTGCGAGCGGAGGAGGGTTGGTTGTCCGTGTGCTTTGCGAGCAAGTAAATCCAGATAACTTAGAGACGGGGTTTGGTGGGGTCCTTTGTTCCAGCGGGAGGTTCGGTGGTGCTTTAGCCTTGGTTTGGTTTTTTTATTTTTTTATTTTTTTTGGGGGGGGGTTGACTTCCCTTCCTTATGCCGGCAGTTAGCGGGGAAGATACGCGGTAACTCCGGTGCTGTCATTAAGTGCCAGACATCTCGCCGGGCTTTTAGAGGAAGGCTTTAATTATTTTTTTAACCAGCCTGGCGGAGAGGCGTGAAGCCCCCTGCCCAGGTAGGATCCCCGCTGAACGGGGCAGCAGCGCTGAGAGTTCCTTTCGGCGTTAGATGCCGACCCAGCTGAGGTCGAGCTGCCAAAAATGTGATTTACGGACCCTGCCGACATCCGTCACCCGAGCGCTTTGTTCCGATACGCCGTCCGGTGGAGGGACTTCTCCGCGAGCAGCTCTGCCTCTCCTGAAATGTGGATACACACTTAGGATATGTGCGCCAGGGTGCCAGCCGGCGAGGCATTAAGTGTGTGTGTGTTTGCGTAATAGGTGTCTTACAAAAAAAAAAAAAAAAAAAGCAAACAGGCTTTTGATTAGGTCCCATTAATTGAACTGTAAACGTAGTAATTCCTCTGTGCTTGTTTGCTCACTGAAACTCTTCCTCCTCCTCGTCGATATGGCTCATGGTTTGTTTTTGTTTGCCTTTTATTTTTGTTTTCAACTAGTACATTTTAGAGAGCTTTTGATACAGATTTGCTTGGATTTTGTGTCTGATTTAGGCTGTTGGAAATTATTTGTAGCCTTTCAACTTAGAATGAGTACGAAGGTCCTGTTCTCAGTCTTTCTGTACCACAGGCCTTTTTGAAATGCCCAGTGAATCTGCACTAATGTAGAGCCTATGGGATGACAACAGTAGCAATCTAGGAAAAAAGCCCTTCTGCTGAAAACTCTGGTTTTGGCTATGTAACAGTGTGCGGCTGGATTTCAGCTTCTTACTAGTTGCATGAAAGGTGGAACGTAAAAGTAGTCGTGGCTGAGGAGTGCAAAGCCTTGTGATGTTGCTGGCCATGGCACTGGTGGCACTGGTGTGCCCATGGTTGTCGGGACGGGGCTCTCTGGAAAATTCCCGCTATGCACAAGCTGGCAGTATAGTTAAAAAGTCCAAGCCTCTGGCTCAAAGCTGTGAGGTCTCAGGGTTTGGACAGCTGGCCAGGTATGTGAAGACAAATGAAAATGACGCCTGTTTTTTGCTGCTTTTCTGGAGGGAAGAAAGTTGGTTGGACCACACCTGATAGAAGTTTTATATGCATGTTGTGAAGTCTTCTTGGGAGTACTGGACAGTGCTGTGAGACATCCAGATTATGGATATGCCAGGAAGACGATAAATATTTTGGCCTTAATATTATGTGTTTAAATTATACATGGAAATGAACCTCTCGTCCAAAGACCTGGCTTAGCAGAGTGGCCAGGGAATGGGGAAGCAGATCCTTCTGGGTGCTGGTCACTCTTTCCCGAGGGTCTCACTTGGTCCTTCAGCTTTGCCAAAATCCGCGGGAATGTTTTTGTCATACCTGTTGTTGGCGTCAGTTCAGGGTTCTCACCTTGACTCCTCGATGAACTAGATCAGAAACTCCATCCGCTGCAGTCCGACAGAGGCTTCAGCACAGGTTTAACTTCAGTCATGTGAGTTGCCCCCAGTGAAATTAGAGATAGATACTTGAAAGCAAGCTTGCATATGGAGATTTCATGCTCAGAGCTGCCTCTCATCAGCTCTTCAGGGTGCAAGCTGCACATAGTTTTCCTTGCATGGGGCTGAGAGCAAATGCAGTATCATGTTTGGGTTCCATCCAGAACAGCTGACCATACTTTGGATCAGTACTGGCAGAGTAGCAGCAGTCGTGCTTCTCTGCTGGAGTTTTATGGAGCATTAGTATGTGCTTGGGGCTTGAAGTCTTGCTGGAAGCTAATGAAGCTTATACTCCTAAATACTTAAGCCATCCTTTTGAGCAGAATTTAGTTTTCTAAGTCAGTGAAGTATTTTTCAGACTGTGACCTCAATCAGCTGATGGGGCCTGGAGGATACAGGTCTAGTGGTATGAATGGATCTAGATGATGCCCTGATCAGTTGACATGACTCTACCGAAGATCTGGTGATTTGTGGTTCTGACCACATGGCTGTTGACTTTGGGACTTGGCCTAGGGCTCCAGCCCTTTTTAAGAAGAGTGTCCTTACAGTGCCTTTTGTATACTTGTGTTTATTTGTCAGCCAGTTCTGCAGCCCCCTTCCATACACCAAGTAGAAGATATTCAGGCAAGTAATGTCACTGACTTGAGTGTGGTTATTCAGCTGAGTAAATGGTGTGCAATCCAAGCTCAAAGCAGCAGATTTTGGGTGTGAGTCCTCTTTTTGTGGAGCATGTGGGAAACTAATTTCCAGAGCCTGGGATCTTGGCATGCCTTAAATTTTCTCCTGTTCTTATGTTTTGCCTCTATCCGGTGGGTGGGTGGGTGGGCTGGAAGTCAGATGGAAGGCTGGGCTTTCCTCCCCTTGCAGAAAGCAGCTCTTCAGAGAAATTCCACAGCTGTTTCTAACTCTGTCTGGAGTTGCCTTCTTGCTTTGTCGCTGCTGTTTCCTCCTGCTGTGCTGTGCTCTGCAAAGGGAGCAGAGGAGCCCTTGGAACTGATGCAGCTCTGTAGCATGATCTGTCACACGGAGTAAGGTTAGAGGAAACCCTCCTAGCCCTCATCAGTGCAGCTTCTCCCTGGGTCCTGGACTGGCCAGAACTCAGCATTTTCTGGTCTGACTGCAGCAGAACTGCCCCCTGCTTTAAAGGCAATGATGGTGGCCAAGGACCAACAACATGGGTTAAGGGATGCTGGGGATGAAAAGGAGAAGGATGCTGAGGTCTCTGTGATGAATTCATTTCCAGGGTTGTGAAGGAGAGCTGCTTTCACACTGAGATCTGAGTGGTGGTCCTTCAGCCCTGACAAAGCATTTCACTGTTTTCAAATGCAAATGCCCTTGCTCTGTTTTTCTGCTGCAGAAATTATCCCTTCAGAGCAACCCCAAGATGTAAATAAGTTTGAAATTTGCCCCTTCCTGCTCCAGATGTGTAACATCTGGGTAGTTACAGAGCTGAACTGTATTGTGTGCTATGCAGCTCACAGGCTGGATTAAGCAGGGCGTTTTTTTGGGATGTAGCAGAACATGGGAACACCACTAATCAAACATCATAGTTTTCATCTGGTTTTATTTTATTTCATTTTAACTGAGTTTCCCCAGGAAATGAGCACTGTTTGTGTCCTGTTTGGCCAGTTTCAACCAAATTGCACCAGTGTTTGGCAGTCTGGAAGATCACTAATTTCCCACTTGTGTTTGTTAAGAGTAGTGGGTGGGCTGGGAGGTTTTTGAAGCAGCTCTCTTTGATGAAAACTAGACTGCCTACAGCTACTCTGTGTTCTGCCTGGTAGTGGCTGCCCAGTCAGGCATTGCATGTATGGTGGTCAAACGCACAAACACAGCACCTCTGCAGCCCTGGCCAGTTTGCAGGGTGTGTGTAGCAGGGGCCGATGTGAGGCAGCACTGAAGGGAGCTGCAGGGGCAGGAGGGCAGAGGATGTCCCACAGATGAGTCCAGTTTGTTACTTTTCCTTGCAGCATGGCTACCCTTTGGTTTGTCAAGCTAAAGCCACCTGAGATTTAAAAAGGCTTGTGGGCTGACAGCCACAGCTTGGACGAACCTGCTTTGTCTGACCTCCAGGCCACCTTGGGAGGTGAGTGTTGGAGCAGATGGGAATGTGCATGCTGGGCAGGACTTAGCAGAGTCCATGTGCGTGCATGGGCAAACTCGCACGTGTGCAATGGCACTGTGATAATCTGGGCGTTCACTGGTGCCAGCCATCCTGTTGAATTCAGTGATTTTACAGTGATAACATTCTGTATGCTGTATGCTGTGCTGTATGTTTCTCCCAAAGTAGCTTCTGTGAGTTAATGCCATCTTGGATTCCCACACAGCCCTCTCCCCAGAGTTACTTTAGGTAGGTGTGCACTTGGGCTGAGATGCTGCTGTGAGATGTCAGGGACATGTCCGTGTGTTGCTGAGTATCCCAGTATAGATGCAGCAGGTTTGGCATGGCTATCTTGAAGGGTCTGCCTCTGAAAATCACCATTTTACTAAGAAAAGCAGACTTACCCTCACCTGGATGTGGTGAGCACATTTCTTCCAGACTTGGACTTGAAGGAAAAGACAAGGAATCTCTGATAGTAGAAATAGGAGTGTCTGAAGTGTCGAGCATTTATGTGCATCACATGCAATTCCTCACCCAGTGTGATACCCTTTTGATACCGTTTTTGTTGCTGCTGATTGTCAGACAGTGCATAACTGCTGTCATGGGGCACAGAGCATGCCCTGCAGACATCACCAGTGTCAGGCTCTAATGTCAAAATACTATGTGACACCTTGGATTTACCAAGGTAAATCTTAAGCACCCATATAGATCTAGGTAAAACCAGATGCATCTGTCAAGGTGAGGTGAAGGGAGGAACTGTATAGCTGGCTCTCCCATCATCCCCATTGGGTTTACAGAGGATGTGGAGCACTAAGTCATGCCAGCAAGGCAAAATGCTATTCCTTTTCCACACATAAAAACTCTGCCTGGGCATCTCTGGCATCCAAGTGTAATTCTCTATGCTGTTAGTGATATGTCACTTAGTGAAGCAGAACATCTCTTGCTTCCCTTCTTTTCCCGTCCATGAACATCATCTCTGACCACTGGTAGCTTGCATGGTAGATGACTGTGGTAGGCAAGAATGGACTCTTGGGCTTGGACAAGGCATTGCAGGTCCCTCCTCTGAAGGTGTCAGCTACTCAAGCTTCTGTGTCAGAAATCCTGAAGCAGGCACACGTGGTGTAAAACATGGCTGTGGTATTATCTTTGCCTGCTCTCGTTTGATGTATTGTGCTACCTGTATACATTTAGGGATGGTGCAGTGCTTTCTCTCTTAGCTTTTAAACTGAACTGAGCAGGTTGCATGCCAAGAGGGAAGGATTGCAATGTTTCCATTACCACAGTGGACTTTTCCACGGTGGAGATTTTCCAAAAGATGTGCACTGAGAGGAGCTAGTGTGACCCAAGTGCTTGGGACACTGCAGGCTCTGACTGCACCTCAGGGACTTGATAGCTCCAGATTTTGCAAGCTCTGTTCTCTGAGGATGGGGAAAGGTAGAAGTGAAACTTGCTTTGTTGTGTGCACAAGATCATGTAAAGCTTGTGGTAGTAGCTGCCAGCACCCCACAGATACAGTGAAAGTACTACTTAAAAGAAAGGCTGCGTGTGTGTTTGCAATTGAGGACATACAAAGGCAAATAAGACTTTTAAAAAGCACGAAGCATGCATAGGGAGCATGCTGTCAGACGCACTGCCTCTTGCCAGCTAATGCCATCTGCAAATAAAACAAGTTAGGTTGTTGCTATTGCAGCTGCTTTCCCTCAGAAAGCAGGGTGACCCAGACGCTGAGAAACATGTTGGCAATTGGCCTGAAGTCGGAGGTATGCAGCGTAATTTACTTAAAACACCCAATATAACAATTATCATCCAGAATGAACACATGCAACTCTTAATGTTAGCTTGCCAGTTGTATTTTATATGATGGCTCTCCCTGAAGTTGCTCATTGACTGCATCTACCAACAAACACAGAAACACAGCCTGGAGATGGTGGGCTTCTTCCCTGACCTGCAGTTAGGAGCAATGAATACACTTCAGTTTTGTTGTGAAGGTAGGAGGGATTCAGTGGCTTGGGCAGAGGGCTGTTAGCAGGGTCATTTGGGATCCAGGCCTTGGGAGCTTTCCTTCTGACCTTGTGCAAAGCACATCAGCTGCTCAGCGCCTTTGTTCACAAAATCTGATTTGTGACAATCAGCTTCAGATTAGGTGATTGATACTGATCTTGGTTTCCTCCTCTGAAACAACCCCAGGTGTTTGTGCATGGAATTGAAGCATAAAAGCTCGCTTTCTTCTCCTTGCTCTTTACCTCAGATAAAGGTGGAAGAAAAGGGGTCGTTCACACCATCTGTTGGAGGCATCCATCATGCTGGGAGCAGAGGCTGCCGGTTGTTCCACATATTATTAATGATGAAAAGATATAGACATATGATCACATAATTGTGCTGCATTTCAATTGCTTACAAAATAATGACATCAGGAGAACAACGGGGGTTACAAAATCAGACGGACAAAAGCAATGAAGTTCCAGGACTAATGTTGCAGAACTCCCCTTTGCATCTGCATTATGATACAATCTTTAATTCTGTAATTGCATCATTTTTTTCCCTTTCACAGAGTCCCTTTTTCACTAGATAGGTAATTGCTGCATAATTCATTTTCTCTTCCCAACATTTACTTTCTCCATGTGTCTCTACATCTATTTATTTTACACCCTACCCAGACCTTGAACTGAACAGTTGCTAATTCCATCCTGGAGGGCTTTCTCAGGTGGGGAAGTTATTAACAGGTTAAGGTACTATCTTTGTTTTCATAGTTGAGGAATGAAGTCAAAGAGCAAATCAATCTCAGGTGATTGAAACACCTTCGATTTTGGCTGCATCGAAGAGGTACTTGGGTATATTTTATTTTTCACTCATCCCAGAATACCTGGCATGATGTAGCTGTTCATCTTCTGGAAGCACAAGGACAGCTGATCTCAGCTGCTGGTGTGGGTAGATTAGCCCTAAATGCCTTGACTGGAGAGTTGAGCCACCCCATTAGGGGTCACCTGAAGAGAAAACTGGTTTCAGACTTACTGAGCTTCTTAAAAGGTTGAGTGTGGAGCCAAGAAGGAAGTAATTCCTGCCTGCAGGTAGCACGTCCAACTTCCTCAAGCAAGGTGGTTGTTTCTTTTTTTATGCACTGCTTTGTTCACTAATGTTTCTGATATTCACTGAGTGAGGCAGGGTTTGAGGGACAGCTGTTGCTTTTATCACACAACCTTTCTGCCTTTTTTTGAAAGCATTTGATTTCCAGAGCTCAGATGGTTTGTGATCATTGGATTGGAAACAGAGTTAGTTAAGATATATACAGAGGCTGGGTGAAGGTTGTATGGGTGGTCTTCATTATCATACCTCCTAATTTTGAAGTGATAAAGTTTGCAGTATTTGTATTAAAAATTAACATAGCTAGGTTTGAATTTAATTTTATAACTGTACAAAGAGAAAAGTGGGAGATGAATAAAAATTAGGCCTTGCCATGTGAATCTGCAGTGGCCTGAGTCATCCAGAGAGCACAGACCCTTGGGAATGTAGCATTAATTTCTAACCCATGAGATTAGGGCCTGGTGAGGGAGCACTGTTTGGCTATGGATGGTGGTCAGTGGCTGGAGTGGGATGACATGCTCAGCAGGTTGTCTGGTGCTGTACTGGGGGGCTTTACAGCCCAGAGTCTGGGTATCCTCAGATCCCAGTTAAGGATGGGGTGGGCAGAGTTCTGGTGCTTCTCAAGTCCTCTCTGACTTGCCTGTGTCTGTTCTGCCCTTCACTATGTGGCAGCCTGCTCATCCCCTTAAAGTCACCCTCCCCAGTCCTCCCTCCTTTCCCTCTCTGTTCCTATGTTCCCCTAACAAATGCCATCTGCTTCTCTCCATGCTCTTGGGTAACGTCACCTCAGCCTGTTTTTTCTGGTGGCACTTATCATTTTCCAGAGGTCCCAGATAGCCTGGTAGGGTTATGTGCAACCTTGATTCCAGGGCAGATCTGTAATTTTTGCTTGTTCAAACTGTAGGCGAAGGCCAGCCCAATGCCTTTGAAGCCTTTTAGAGGATTCATCTTCCTCACTTTTAGATCAGAGCCATTACTATGGGATACTTGGAGATCTAACAATGGGAAATGGCTGCTTTAGGCCAACTCTGTTTATGCCTTATATCTAAATATGCTGTGTTCCATCCTGTTCCTCAGTGTTTTGTTGTATACAGTCTTGCTTGATGTCACCTACCTTTTATGGGGTTGAATATGACACTAAAATTGCAACAGTTCATAGTGAGGAACACTAGTTGCTCATGCTTTGTAATTTTCTGGAAATTAATATTTCAACATGATAGTTCAAGAAAGAGTGTGCCGGTTCTGGAGGCTAAGCTTCCAGCTGAAATGCAAGTTGGTGAACTTGGCCACTTTCCAGTAAAATGATGTCTGTTGTTCCAGCAAGTCATTAGATGTCTGCACTTCTGTCTTCTGACCAATTTACAGCAAGTCTCTTCCTACATCTTTATTCAGGGGAGGGGAGTGGTTATTACCAACCTCATGCAGCAGCAAGAGAGGACAAAGTAAACATTTTCTGATTTTGTTCAAATGAGCATAACAATAGGCTTTCTTTATGTACTTTGGAATTTTTTTTGTTTCCTTTTACTAGATGAGGAAAAGTGGATGTACCAGCAAAGAAAATGTGCTTGCCAACAAATCTGGTCTTGGAACAGACCAGGCTGACCTGCAGTGAAACAGTTAGGATGATAATAATTTAAAAGATAGACTTGTGTTCTTGGGCATTTGTGATATAAATCATGGCCATGATCACTATAAACCATGTCAAACTAGATTCATAAAATAATGTCAGAGTGTCTTAAAAAGTTTCAGATGACTCAAAGGATTGTACACCTTTACAAAATAATTAATAAGCCAGATGCTAAAAACTGGCACCAAACGGTTTTTCTCCTTGCATTGCCACTGTGTTTAAGTCCAAGAGCGAGTATTTGATTACTGAAGTTCATGTATTTGAGGAGAGACAATCAACAGGAGCATGGGACTGGTCTTCAGCTCTTATCTGAAAGTTCTTGGGGTTCCAGGGACTTTATTAAGCCTGTGGAAGGTTACTGGGAGAAATGGCTTGTATCAATGGAAACATGTACACATTTTTAAGAGATGGGGGACAGGTTTTGTGGGGGGAGAAAGTAAACAGCAAAAGCCACTGCACACTACCGGCCAAGGCATCTCCAGTGGTGAGCCTGTATGCCTAGGATTTGGTCTGAGCTTGTATAGGCTTCACTTAATCCCTGATAGAACCTTGTTCTGTCTATTTTGTGTGTGTGGTTTTCTTTTGAAGTAAGCATGTTTAGGCAAACCTTCAGGCACTCTAAGTTCCCATAGCTCCCCTGGGAAATAAGCAGCTCCTCTGTGGGGTGGCCCCACGTTAGGTGTGCCCTGCTGGCCTCTCTCCATTCCTGGTTTGCCTCCCTCCTCTCCTCTTCCTCACAGCATCTGTGGTCAGATGCTAAGAGGCAGGGACAGGGCATGGAAAAAGCTGGCTCAGCAGAGGAGGTGGAGAGCCAGCTGATGCCACTATTAATGTTCTTTCAAAATTGATGGATGAGACGATTACAAAATTGCAGAGGGAAGTGAAAGTTAACAGAATCCATGTTTTAATTGTATTCTGGATTGTTTTCAGCAACCAGCTTCTGAGGTGCAGGACAGATCAAGCATTTTTGTGAGGACATTGATGTGGACTGCACACTGTACTGTTGTTAAAGAAAGAAAAAAATTGGTCCAGTCTGTTTTCTACACTCTGCTGCTCTCAGTCTTCTTCACTTGTCCTGTGTGATAGTATGCTGTGTCTAGACAGTAAATCAGATCTGAAATACTGTCCCGATGCAGCTAGAGGAAAAAAGAGGCTCTTGCAAGTACTTGTGGTGTCAAGGTGCTCAAGCCTGTAAGGGGTACCTAGGTTCTGGACTTGTAATTTCCTCTGGATGCCCTTCATCCCCATGGAAAGGAGTGAGGATGATGGAGCTGTGTGACTTGTGGGTGACCAGCAGGGCTGGCCTTTAGCCTGAGGGAGATTCTTTTTCAGCTGATGAAGCCCTCCTGCTCTGGAAGTAGGCAGTTGTGTGCATGAGATTTTCTTTCAGATGTTTTGCTTGAGTATGCTTCATCCAGAATTGGACCAAAACACTTTCTTCTAAGTTTTGTTTTTCTTCAGGCTTTAAAGAAACCAATTTTCTTTGTAGTACTTTCCCTTGCTTTTCTTTCCTCTGTGACTGAGAGCTTATCCCCATAGGCTCCTTAATTCAAACATAACTTGCCATAATTCTGCATGTTTTGAAAAAGTGCTTGTGTAGGTGGTTAAGAGGAGAAAGCATCAGTCTTTTCGCTTGCCTCCTCCTGCTTTCTCCCAAGTCAAAAGATAAGAATGGGACATCTTTCAGGAGTGGGCTCTTTAATTGAAGTCCCAATCTCAAAGTCCTGGCATCTTCATCAAACAAGCATTCTCTTCCATCAGTTGCAGGTGGAGTTGCATAAGAGAAGGTATCCTCGGGGTCTTGGAGGGCTGCTCTGTTTCTGAAAATGAATGATTTGGGGTGGAGATGGTCTTCTGCCTCAATGCTTTAGCATGTGTGTTTCTTCCATCTATCTCATACCTTTGTAAGTGTTTCTAGGATCCAGTTGGGCAGTGAGGAGCCTGCCCCCTTTCTCCCTACTTACCTTCATGGGGCAGCAGCTGCCATCCTAGTGGTGAGGTGTAGAAATTGGTTTGTCTGGCTTCATTTCCTGCTCTAGAGCTGGTTGGTATTTCAATGTCTGTAAGCTACTATTAGGCAGGGTAGCACACCAAGGAGCTGGACTGCTGTAAGGGGAAAAGTCCCTCCCATTCTTGCACGGAGGAAAACAGGCTTGTGAGATGTGGTTGTGATTCCTGTGAGTTCCAGAGGCGCCTTAGCTGAGCTCGATGGTAAGTGGGGAAGATGAGCAGTGGATCACAGCAGCTTTCTGACATCCTAAAGGACACAAAAATCTTTGCAGTGTTTACTCTGGAAATATTCTCTCTGCCTTTTCAGAAGTGCACTGTTTACACATACACAAACACTGAGATTTTGCAGTGTACGTGCTTGCTCTGTTTGTGCTGTGGGCACAGCTGGTAATGCTGATAGGAGGGTTTCTCTTGTACAGACGCTTGCTGCTTGGAAAGTAGAAATTTGCTGAGAGTGGCACTGGAAGCCCAGCAATTGTCCTTCCAGTGGGGTAGGGAATTGCTGGCAGGAGCTGAGCTGTGCCACAGCAGAACCAGGGGGGCTGAAGTGCTGGCACTGTTATTTGCAATATTTAAATCCTTTAAGCTTTTTTTCCCCCCCTTAGCTGTACTTTCTAAATCTGTTTAGTTAAAGGAACCTGAAATACGCTATTTTGCAGGTGCTTGGGAGCCTGTTTTCTTCCTTCTGCCGTGGTAGATCTGTTAACCTTAGTGACTACAGCTACAGGTTGCTTGTCCAGGTGAAGCTTGTCTTTGCTTTTTTGGTATCAAGCCCTGTTTGGTATATTTTGATCTGATTCTCACAGAATTTCCTTTTGTTTGCTGCACTGTTGTTTATGCCAGTTTCCCTGTAAATGTTATGAGAACTGGCAGTATGGGCCTGATGCCAAGGGTAAGGGACTAATACAAATACATTTATTTTTATTTTGGAAGCTCTTGCAATTCACACTTCGCTGGCAGGGTGGTAATGATGTTTCACAGAAGAATGCTTTTCTTTTCATTTTGATTTCAAAGTGCTCTAACAGTGTCCATCCACAGTCTTAGGCATGGCAAATGATGCACCAGGATAAGGAGATGGGGATGGAGATGGGCCTGGGGGAACAGGATGAGCCTGAGGTTCGTCCAGGATAACAGCACTGCTGTGCCATCCCTAGAGCAGGGTGTGATGTCCCTGGGGGTCTAAAACAAGGTCATGTTTCCATTTTTTAGTTGCCAGGCCAGTGCTGTAGCCATTCTGCTGCATTGCTTATTCAGTGTTTTGTTTTCGGGGACCTGAAGATGTGTTGCTGTAGCTGAACAAGGCATCCTCTGTGAGATCCGAGATCCCTGCCTTTGCAATTCCTGCCTGTTTGGGGTGTGCAGAGCCAGGGACAGAAGTGGCTGTGAGCCCTTAGGGTAGCTGAGGGTTTGCTTTGGCTCCTGATGTGGAGCTGTGCTCAGCAGGCTGTGGGGTGTACAGGGCATTGTGATGCTGAGGTTCTTCCAGTGGGACACGGCAGCTTTGGCACCCAGGGCTGTGCAGTCTGAGGGCACGGTGTTTGAGCTGGAGAGACACTTGATGGGAGGCCAGGATGGTTATTTGCATTACTGATGAGATGATTAGTGGATGGTGTTCATAGCTCTCATTAGAGACCTGCGGAAGATTGGGTTCAAACAGAAGGATCTCTGTGTGTGTAATTTATGAGGGCTGCTACTTGAACCTTCATTTGTACTCTTAATTGTTCCACCGTGGCAATGGGGAGGAGAAGCTGGAAAATGCTAATTGTCCTGTGCTCTCAAACAGGAACAAAGGCGGTTGTGGCATGTGGTCCACAGAGGCTTAGATGCTCCTCTATGCTGTGGATCAGCAGCTTAATGCAGGGGGACCTGATTTTCATATCCTCTGAATATCTGTTTAGAACTGATGATTGGCTTTCTTTGTATAGAAATAGTCATTTTTTAAAAATAGCTGAAATCAAAGGGCCAGGCTCTTTGGTTCAAAACTATTTGTTCTTGGTATTTGTCACAAGCTTAGTTGACTGAATTAATCAAATGGAAAATGCTTTTTCGCAAACCAGAAAACATCCGTGGAAAGAAATGTACTCCACCTATTTTTTTTTAATTTAAAAGCAAAATACAAAAAGATCTCTCTTCTCTGCTTCCTTCCCTCACCATCTTTCTTCTATGTTTCTCTTGATGGCAAAATGAGAAAAGTAAAAGGTTGAAGAAAATGTTTTGTATGAGTATTCACACTTGTATATATGGAGGAAAAAACCAAAAGAGATGGATGTTTTTGACTTACCAGAAATAGGCTAGCGAAAAGTCAGTGATTTATGTAAATTTACTTGTATGAAAAAGATGTATTTAACAGCTTGCAGGAACTTTGCAAACTATTCCACTTTGTATTCTGATGGTACATAAACAAAGGCTTAATTTTCCACTTTCTTGTCCCTGCATATCCTTTTCTAACTTACAGCACAGTTGCTATTCATGTAAAACTAGTCTAGGGTGTTGAATTAATTATCCAATTAATTTTCTTTAGCTCATTGGCTTTTTTTTTTTTTTACTATTAAGTAGTACTACCGATGGTGGCAACTCTTCTTCTGAAGTGTGCAGTGCACTTCTTGGAGTGTCCTGCCCTGCGTCACAGTTCAGGAGCCTCTCTTCTGCATTTCCTTCATGACACGTGTCTGAGCAAAAGCCAGTGACTGCCTTAAGAGGGTCTGAAGTCGTGGGTGTGATGTGCTGCATATTTTTGAGATGTATCAGCTTCCCCCTTTTGTAAATCAGTTCATCCTGTGCAAGGTGCAGTTCCTTTTATATTTCAGCACGGCTTGTTTGTTCAGTGAAAGGAATGCACGCAGTTGTCTAAGTGGATGGAACTGGTTTTGAGTATTTCAGTACTGCCACGGGACAGAAATTCGAAGCTTCTTTGTGTGAAATGTGTCTTTTCCAAGAGAGGAAAGTCCTTGACTATATTTTCAAAACCTGGGTTAAGTAATGACTCTATGACCACATTAACATTTTCTTTTCTTGCCACTTTTCCTATTGTGACAAGATTTGCAGGCAAGAAAAAAGAAAAGTAATGGAAGGGAGCAGATAGTTTGGGGCTTTGTTTGTTTGTTTTGCTTCTTTAGTGCATCTTACCAGCATCAGATTTCTGGCAGTGTTTTGTGACCTCCAGTGGCTCTCATGAGTGTTTTCCATTCGAAGTTCCAGGCAGGCAGAAACCTACAAGCCAGAGCGCTGAAAGCTCTGCACTCCCCAAAAGGAAAACCTTCTTGCATCAGCTCTTCCTCTTTTCTCCTGTGTTGGTGAACATTGAAGGCAATTGTTTAAGCCAGCTGACTTTACTTCAAAAGAAAGAAAGGAAAAACCACAAAACTGTCAACATCTGGAGATAAGTAGAAAGAGGACTGACCACTCCTACTGCTCCTCAAGGCAATCCCAAATTTATTGCTGGCCTTATTTCAATACATTTTTTAAGCTTTTGAAGATCAGCTTCATCTGAAAATAGAACTGTGGTTTGGTTGTATTGAACCTAGGAAGTGGAGATTAGTCTCGTGTGTCAGGATACATGTGTTTAGACTATCTGGAGCTTGAATATTCTTGGAATATTCTCAGAGTGAAAACTGGGAGTCACCTAGGCATTAGCTGGAGAAGAAAAGGTCTTAAGTCACAAAAATCATGAACAGAAGAAATGCAAGTTGCATTTCTTTAGTGCTGCATAAAAGGAAATTGCTAAACATGTTCATTTGGTAAGCAAATGGGTTCATGAACTGTATTGTATTGCCTTTCTTTTTTTTGGTAAATGCCTCCATATCATCAGCTTCTGTTCTAAGATAAATTGCTGGCACGTTACTTTCTGTAGCCAGGAATCGAGAAGAAAGAGGTTTGTAGGAGTAGCAGTTTCAGCGGACTGCCTGGAATCTCAAACTGCTTATTAGATTTCTTTGAATTACTGGATGATGTATTTTTTAGCTGGTGCTTTGTATCAGAAGTACATAATGTAAATACATTTAATTAGAATAGTGCTCAAACACTTTCCATCATTCTCTTGACTGTATTTCGCTAGCTTTGTCAAGCACAAAACTCCAGATACTGGCAAACTCTCTTCTTGTGAATGCCTTTCCTCTAAAAAGTGGTGCAAAGTAGTTCTGTTCTATCAAAAGGAAAGACTAGGAGGTGTGCTTGCCCCTCCTGAAAGCGCAGAGGTCTGTGTGCTACTTTGAGGATGCATGTTGATGATTTAGCTCTCCTTTCTTCACAGTTCAAGGGTTCCTCTTTCCTGGTGCCTTGGCTGCCACTGTAAGGCTTCTTTACAGATCTTGCAGTGGTAGATGAAGGTGCCCCTGCCCTTACCTGTTGAGAAAGTGTGCTCAGCATCTGGGAGGCACAGACACGGTAATGCAGCCCTTGCTCTCCCTGGGGAAGCTGAGGCCAATCAGAAAGAACTAGAGAAGCAGGGTCCTGCAGCCTGCACACTGCCTGCTTCCTAGCTGTCAGTACAGTGGCTTTTTGGAAGCATTGAAATTAGATGGCCATGTGCCCAGTGCAAGAAATTATTCACTCCACTGTATTTATTTTTATAGTGAAATTGCATTTTCATATCTCTGTGAGAGAGACTGTAGCAGGATACAAACCCAGTGAAGCATTTCTTTCTGTGGACATAGTGACTTTGGCACAGCTGTGATGAAGCTTGCTACTCTCTTCATGAAAACACACTGAGCTGGGAATACTGCTGGTTTGCATCCTCTCCGAGGAAATTTGGTGATGCAGTTGTGGTGGATGGAGATTTTGTATTTTGTCATATTCCAGATCAACATTGCTGTGCAGGAAAAGATGCACTGGACAGGCATAGCTTCAGTAAAGTTATGTGACCGTGATTTCACAGTGAAACATGGGATTAAGAACTATCTAGAAAATTATCTAATTTCACTTTCTAGTGACTCAGGAATGCGAGCACTTTAGATTTGAGGCACATTTCTTAAAGGGGTTTTACATTTCAGTGCAATGAAATTAATATGCATGTAAAAACTTGAGACTACGAAGTCTGTGCTTGTGAATTGGGCAGTTAGTGGTTTGGCCCACCTGCATTTTGTGTTTACATGCAAAGTGATTTGCATTAGTAGTAGAGCATTCCATGTGCATATAGCGTGTGTTAAAACTAATCTGTGCACAAACAACGTAGTTCTGTGAAATATAGGAGGCTGTGTAGTTAAGACAGGCTACTTGTTGAAGGCCACTAGGTCGTGTCTCGTCATAAAAACAGAAGAGGGGAAAAAAGTTGGAGGTGAGATAGCTGGTGGGGGTTACGTGATTGTTGTAGTTAGGATCCAGTCCACTTAGAGTAATGTTGCCTGCTGTTGATGTTAGAGAATTAGTCACGGCTCTGTTTCAACTGGTCTCCAAAATGACTCAGTGTAAGAACCGAGGTCATGTGTTTTTTTTTTTTTTAAAGACCTGTTGGACTAATTAGGCTATGCTATGTGGCTTAGTATTAGCTAAGCATGCCCTGAGTTACTGGTCAGAGTTCAACCTTTAATTTTCTGCTGGAAGCAACTTCCCTTCAAAATCCAGAGATGTACAGCAGTCGTGATTAGAGATTGTAACATACAAACCCCAAAGCATTGTAGAAATTATGGGGGAAGAAAAGAAGCTGTAGAAACTGGGAGTTAATTATATGACCAGGGATCCACTGAAAAAGCAGATGGCTTAACATTGAGTGTTGCAGGGAGAAGATAGATTGTATGAGTGTTTAGTAACTACTTTGAGTCTGTTCATGTGCATATAATATAAAAAGAAATATGTGGCTGCTGTTATTATGTATAATGGCTTATTATGTAGTTGTTAGAACAAGGCAACAGAGAAATAGACTTCCAGACTACTTTTGCTCATTTCAAACATTCAGTTCCTTTCTCTCCACCTCTGGACACGCCAAATGTTGCATGCACGTTATCTGTGTTCCCCCTTGCTTCCTGCTCGCTCTATGTCCCTACCCACCTCCTGCCCCTACCCCGGCCTCCAGCTCCCATAGGGTGTCTGGTATCTTTTCTGCTGCCTTCTCCATCCTCTTCACACACTTCCTAAACCTCAGTGATGCAGATGTAAATCAGGCAGATTTTTGGCTCCCCCTTAATTTTTGCAGCATATGTAAGTTCAAAAGATGTAAAAAAAAAAATTTAATTAAGGTCTTTGTCCAGTGTTTGTTTCCAGATACTGTAAATGATTGGTGAAGACCTTAATTATTTCTACAAGGAAACTCTCTTAGTTTAAAAACTTTGCCAAATTTTACATGGCTGAAAAGAACAATCTCTTAACTCGTAATTCCAGAAGGGTAATTTTATTGAGATTCAGACTCAGGTTTTGTATTGTAGGAAGTCTGTGTCTGCTAAGGAAGAGCCTTCACCTATCACATACTGTTTACTGTCCAGAGGCAAATTTCCAGTCTGGAAGTATGAGGCCATGTGCTATTGGGAAAGTTCTCTGAAAACTGGGTCCTTGTATTTCCAGACCAGATGGCAGTGTGATCAGATGAGCCAGAACAGTGCAGTGGGGTGTTTTTAGTGATTTTTATCAATTGCAGGAAGACAGAGGGACTACCTGGCTGTTCACAAGGCCTGCTGGGCAAATGCACTGAACCAGTAAAATCATATTGAAGCAATGCTGTGTTTTGTGCCTGTGGTATCCATGGATGAGCACTGGGTTGTGTCAAGACCATCTTTGCTGTTGTATGACATGTTGGCTTTGTGCTGGCAAAAGTTACAGGGTGCTTGTTTGTCCCAGCATGATGTTCCATGTGGTGTGCTTCCTCCAGCAGAAGATTGGCTTTCTGGTTGGACTTTGATCCAGAAGAAGTAACCCCTGCCACCACGGGGTGGGTACAGCATGGATGTTGTACACAACACCAGGCCTGCCCAGTTTAGTGGTGGCCAGTGCTGAGTCCAGAGGAGTTCTTTCCTTTTCAGCTGTGCTTGGTGTTGGCACAGTATAAGCTAAACCTAAGCTGCCTGAATACCAGCTTAGCTAACTTGTTGTTCTTTGCTATTTGATCTTCCCAGCACAAACATCACTTCATTTCTCCTCTTCAAATTCTGTTGTTACTCACTTTTTTTTTAATTTCTTCCCCCCCTCCCAGTGACACCTCCAGTAATGTTTCATTGCCATGCAAAAGGAGGAGAGCACTTTGTCAGCAGCCTACTTCAGGCAGATAAATTTATATCTTTGAGAAGCGTATCTACAGAACAGCAATTACTCAGATCATCAATATTTATATAGCAGATAATAGACATCATGGACAAGATGAATATTGTCACAAGAGCAATAGCTGCTGGGGGGGAGAGTGCAAAATATAATTGCTAGATTTCTTTAAATGGGATAATTATTTAACTTTCAAGTGATTGGTGAAAATAACTTAGAGTCTGAATTAACTATTGAATGGGAGTTCATATGCTTCTAGAAAGTAAAGGAAATGCCTCCTCCTGTCTACCCTCAGTTCACACAGTGAAAGCTGCCTGGTATATTGTCCCTTGAATGTGAGTTTAGCTGAAGGCAGTAATAGTGCTACTCTCAGAATGAGGAATCATATAAAATAACAATAAAGCAGTGAAGCAGCTTGTTTTGGAAATTAATTTTTGCTATGTCTGCTGTGGATGGACACTTGTGGTTGAGATGGAGACAGAGTCACACATGCTTTGATTTTGAAAGCTGACCCCCAGTGTTCAGGGAAAGGTGGCCATGCTGGGGCAGGGTTTTTACCAGAGCTTTGCAGCATGCTGCCTGCCAGCTGATGTGCTGCTGGCTGCCTTGGCGCTGCCTGATTGGATGGGCAGCCCAGTGAGTCCCTCTCTGGCCTCCTGGCCGGAGGGACAGACCAGGTCATGGCTTCCTGTTTGCACAGGAGATGCAGCTCCTGAATTCTGCAAAGAGAATGTCTCCTCCCACCCACCCTTTTTTTTAACCTTTTTATGGCAGTGTGATTATTTGTAGGGCTTTCATCCACTGGCAAGAAAATCTGCTAGCTTGTCCTGTTTTTGAGATGTATTAAATAACAAACTAACTGCATGTGGGCTGTTTGCTACAGATAATTTATTTGCTGACTTTTTTCTTCTGCTTGTGAAACGCCTCTGAATAGTTCCATTTTTTCTTTATACTGACTAACTCTTCACCTGTGGCTTCAGATGAGTATCTGAAACCCTGCACTCTCCTGACTTCTTTCAGCTGAGGGGGAACAGTGGATGGGAAGGTACAGTACTTGATGTTCAGTGTTTAGCTCAGTTGGGTTGGCTGTCATTTGTAGCATTAATCACATGGTTTTGAAAACATTAAAGCAACTTGGGAACATTTGCAAAAGAGTTGGTCCACAAAAGATTTAAAGTAGTGCAGTATCAAACCTCTGGGCTTTGTATTCTGTGGGATGCATATAACAAGGTTTCTTGTGCAATGCCCAGAGAAAAGCTGGAATGGGATTTGCAAAAGCTGGCATCCTAAATCAGGAGACACATGAACTGGCTGCAAGGGAGGAACAAGAGGAGGACTTCTAAGTCGGTATCCCTCTTTCTGTTGCATAAAAATCAGCTGAACTGCTCCTTTGTATTCCTTCCTGGAGTTAAGTACTTTCTGTTGAGTTGTAAGCAGTGGAGGAGCTAGGGCTTGCTCTATTTGAGTTAGGTCTGATACTCAGCCCAAAGGTAGCTAAGACTGAGTTCCAACCTTTGTCTAGGAGCTTTTGATTGTGGATCTTTTTCTCTTCATAGGTAAACTCATTAGACTGCCTGGATTCTAGCCCTTTTTCAAATTGATTTTTAATAAAAAATAGTTAAACATTCATTGGAGGAAGGACAGGAACTTCCTTCTCATACTCACTTTTCCTTTCTGACCTCGTTATTGAATTGCACACATCAAAGTGGAATGGGGTTAACAAGGAGGCATTGGTGAAGTTCTCCTGGACTACTGAAATTCCTGATACTTGAAACTTTAATTTGGGAGAAGGGAAAAGAATATTGTGACTTAATCAGATTCACCCTTAGTGAAGAAAAGTTTTCCTTCTGCTGTGAGCATACCCAGGTTCTTGTGTGGGTTCACTGAGTTAGCCACTGGCATGGTGGCTGAGGGAAATCCTGACCCTGCTGCATATAGCTTAATTTGAACTGAAGGCTTGTTTGAAGCTAAATTTAGGCCAGTTTAGATCTTGCTATTGCAGGTAAAGCTGAGATCTCCAATAATGTCAGTATTAATAGTTTAGATGTTCGTTCCAGTGCAGAACTGAATTAATAAGGGTGGTTTCTAAATTGCAGATCAGACCCAGTATTGCAACTATGCATGTTTCAACTTTTTCTAAAGTAGAACCCCCTAAGCTTTTAATGATGGTGGTGTAATCTTTGCTGGGAATTCAAACTTGCAGTCAACAGGCTCACTTTGTTAGTTACCTTCCCCGGATCCCTTTGAGGCAGCCACCCTTGAGACTGTTGAAAGACTGTCTGCAAAAGGGTTAATTTAAACATTATCTTCTGTCTGACGTTCTGCCTTGAGGAAAGTAAGCTCTAGATACCCCTTGGAGAGACCACTGCAGTTCTCAAGCCCCTTAAACAGGTGAGCCCTCTGACAGATCCATTCATTGCTCCTCTAGGCACATTGCAGCTTGGAATAGCTTTTTTTCAGAGTAAGGAGGAGAACAAGGGGCCATTGAAAAGAGCAGGTTATCAGCACTACTGATGTGGTAGATTATTGGATTGTGTTGAAATAACGAGTTTTTCATCAGGCTAGATTGTTTGTACCTAATTCTCTGAATAGTTTGTTCTTGTTTGGTTTGGCTTTTTTTTTCATTGGTGTAACTTGCACAGAGATCCTGGAGATGATGAGAAGGATTGCTTTCCCCTCATGTTTAATGAGGTACTTGCTGTGTTTTGGCTGTCTTATCCCGTTGCTAAGCCCTGACATATTTATATTCTAATTTGAGGATGAGGTGTTAGTGGCATGAGGAAATGGTGTGTTTGCAGCATCCAGAAGCCACGAGCCTCTCTTTATTCCATTCCCCTTCAGTGTCAAGCACTGGGCCATCACCATAAAGACTGTACCAAGGGCTTTCTGTCAGGTTGGGGCAAGCTAGACAAAGCCTTGAGGGGTTTTGGTGAGTTAAGTGTGTAAAGATCCATTCCAGTGTAGTGATTTTTAAGGCAGAAATGGGAAGAACTGCATGGTGTAGGATGGGGTCAGGGATACATTGCTACAAAGCTTCAAGAATGTTCTTAGAAAAATCCATTCTCCTTAGCTTTTGAGCAGTACAAGGGCGAAGCTTTGTTTGCCTCTTCAGTTGGTTTTAAGCTGGTTTGAGGATTTGCCCTGCATCGCCTTCTGGAAGAGTTTTTCTACATCCTGATTTTGTCAAAGTTCATTGGTTTATTTTATGGAGGGACACTGGGACATTGCCCTTCACCCCCCCCCCCCGCTAAATCTCCTTTCATTGAAAAATAGAACTGGAGGGTTAGATTGAGGAATGCTAGCACCATATCCCATGGGAACTGTAATTAGCATACTTTATTTCCCATTCTTCCCTCGGGGTTTGGCTTTATGGCTGACTTCCATCTCTTCTTTTAAAGTTTAGTTGCCATTGTGGCTGTGGGAGATGCAGTGTAGCTGGGAAGCCCAGTCCCTGTTGGAGGCTGGGGACAAGGGTCATCCTGTATGCAAGTACCTTGAGCTGGAGTAAGCAGCATTTCACAGTTCTGAAAATGGATTACCCATTTTCTAATATTTAGTAGAAAGGCACCACTTCCCTTAGTACAGGTGGCATAGCTATTCATTTCATGTAATTCATAAGGTGTTAATTTGAAAATTCATAAATTTTCACGAAACTCACTTTTCTCTATTTTTAATTCATCATCCTGGCTTAATTTGCAAGCACAAAATACCATTTTTAGGGTCTTGTCCCACACTAATTAAGTGTAATACTAGGATATTGGAGTTGTAAGTTCAAAGTGTAGGAAGTAAGGGACGTGATATGATTTGCCTGAGGAGACCTCTTGTTTGGCATAAATACTTCTGATATGTGGAATGGAGCTAGACTGGGAATAGGAATAAACCACTCTTCAGACTTCAGATTTTACTTTCTGAAGTAGATAAGATTACCTTCTTAATACTGAAATCAGCAGAAATGCTGGAATTGTGTTGATTGAACAGACTGATAGTCTGGAGTAGATGTGTCAGTGTGAAGTTAAGGAAGTCTAGAAGACAGAAGCTTCTGGTCAGCAACAGCAAATTAGTTAGAATTCAGTGGAGTTGTATTACTCACAAATTTGCTTTCAATAAGCAATGAGCTATTTTTACTAGGACTGTTTACAACTGCTACTTTTATGGTTGGCTAATTAGCAACTCCCTTCGGAAAGAAAAACGACCCTCCTGAAAGTCTTCAAGCATACAGAAACTTGGATTTTTTAATCCTCTCAATTTCACGGTGTCTTCTGCCTTTCAGCTTGCAGTCTCTTGCAAGCTGCCACTCTCCCTGTTTATGTGACTTCTACAGAAAACACAAGTAATAGTAGTTGAAAGGAAATTTTAAAATAGATCATGAAATCTAGGGCATGTCAGGATGATTTTGAGGTGGTCTTAAAAAAATCAAGTGGTTGTCTTCTTTGAAAGCTTTTACTGAATGTTTGAGATTTAGCCTTCCTCCTCTTTAGCTAAAGACTGGGAAGGTCTGTTCCTCTCAGACTGCACATGTCACATGTATTGGCATTTGGGAATTTGACTACAATGGCTTCTCCACTGGAAAGATTCCTGGGCAAGTCTGGCTCAGATCTATTATTGAGAACAGTTACTGTGAGAGGAACTTCACTCAGCTCAGTGGAACTGCTTCATCTGGAGGAGTGGTCAGTGGCAGAAAGAAATGCTGGCAGAACTGGACCTAGGCTGGTTTTCACAGCTTTAAAGAAAGTGTATGTTCACCTGCAAAGTATCTGTGATACATTTCCTTAAACTCATGTATAAATTTATAATTATTTTCGTCCATAAAATAAATTAATTCATGCTATCATACTGGTGCTCCTGAACATCTTTGCAAAAAAGCAAGGTAAACAAGCGAAAAGCATTTTGGTAAGAAAATGTGCATTTTAAGAGTTTATTTTGCCCATGTTCAAAAGCAGTTTAGGGAAGAAGCTCCCTCACACTGATTAACCTCTTGGCGTCCTGATGTACTGTTCAGATCTCTTCTGATGCAGCTGCATCCCTGACACAAGAAGGTGTGAGCTGGGCTGCTTCTGGTAGTGAGGAGTTATTTGAAGAAAAGTTAGAATTGTTGTGGCATACTGGGTTTCCTGCCTTAAGCCATTCTGCTTGGAGTTAGTGTGACCCAAAGATAAGTGGCGGTGTTTGGTAGGGACAGTGGAAATGTAATCCCACAACTACAGGACCTTTATGGCTGTAGCTCTTGGAGGAACTGCAGAAAAAAACTCTTCATATTTTGAGGAACCTGACTCATTTTTTCCAGTGTTACAGGCTTACAGTCCTGTGGTGCTGCTTCCTCTGCTGGCTGAAACTCCTTTATGTTATCCATTGTGGAAATTCTTATCTTGTATGTTAATGGGTGGTTATGAAATGAGAACAAAAAATTAAGGCTCATGAATGGGCAATTTTAAGAAGTGATAAGAGTCTACAAATTTGTCGTTTAATAAAATTATAATATTGTTGCTTTTTCAAATGAAGAGGGACACAGAGGTCCATAACCTGTACTTGTGCATTTTAAAATCAGGATATAATGCTGAGTTGGAGTTTTTTAGCTCGCTCCTTTAAAGGTCTCATTTTCTAGCATTCATGCTGATTTCTTTTGTGTCATTTTAAACAATATACAATAACATTTTTCCACGAGCAAAAGCCTGTGCATTTCAGTGACCTTTACTGCTTTCTTTAGAGGGGTTATGCAATCAACATACAGGAATGAAAATATTAATGATTTTTTTTTCTTAAAAGAGGTTTTATGTCTTTATTCTTATGATTGTACAACTCACACCTGTGTCTTGCACCTGTGTTCTTTATTTTGAGGAGCTTGAAAGTTTGCTTGCAAAATCTGAGCTCATTTGCAAAAAGCAGGCTTAAAAAAGAATATAGGTGGATAAAACTACTGTCTTTAAAGCAAGAAGCTTTCATTCAGATGTTCCTCTTTTGGTCTCCCAGCCCCATTAAATATGATATTTCTTCTAAATTTCACAGAATCACAGAACTTACGAAGGGATTTACCCTTTTCATATCTATTGACTAGTCCGTGACAGAGAATTGTGTGTGCCTTTCTGAACCTACTGACAATGCACTTGCTGCTTGGCAGCATTAAAGCTCCTGAGAATCCACACTAAGTGCAGTCTCCTCCCTAGAGACGGAGGTTTATTGCACCTAAGAGCAAGGAGAATACTGGAGCCTCATCACCCCTTAGTTCTGCTTCCCGATCAGGCGGGTGGGATATTGAAGAGAGCATCCATGTGTCTGTTCAGGGACATCGTGGAAACAGGAGATTCAAGTAAGTTCTTGGAGCAGCAACTGTGTGACTTGGAAATACTTCTGGTATTAACCAGACAGTTACACACTTGATTGCTGCTCAGTGTATGGGTTACAGTTATGCTTCATGATTTTTTTTTTCTACAGGTGAGTATTTTATAGTCCACATCCACAGTGTGATATCAGCTAGGCAGGCAGAGTAAGCATGAACAGTTGCCTCATTCTTCTTTCCATGCTGTCAGCCCATCTTTGTGTATTAAAGATAGCTTACTCTAAAAACATGTTTTGAGCAAACTTGTGTGCAGAGCATGTAGTGCATAAACCTTGACCTGAGCTGTGCTTCGTTCAGGGGGTGATACTAGTGAACCATCAAGAAAAAAGGTGTTTATAGCTTATGAGGAAATGAGTTTGAAGTCCTAAATTCAAAGGAATTTCCTAAACACAATGGATGTCATAGCACTGAACGTGGGCCCTGTTCTGCAAGAAGAACATACTACTTTGGATTTATTTGTTGCTCATATCCACAGATATGACCTTAAACTTTCCCAGTTTTGTGTCTATTTATATTTGGAGGGAAGAGGCAGGGAAATGCCAGTGATCTACTGACATATACAGGAGAGGAAAGGAAATTACTTTATGACAGATCTTTTCTGCTATTTCCACATGAGCAGATGGATCCTATGATACAGGTTTGCCTTTAAGGAGAGTTTAAACTGTAAATACTTTGCTTATTGTAAGAGGACTGGTTATTTTCCATGTTTGTATAGCTTTTAGGTAATTCATAATGACTTCTGATAAAAATGCAGGCTTTTTTTTTTTCCTTCACTCAGTTGTACGACCTTTCAGTACTTTTAAACTCTAAATTTTTCCAGGGTAGAACAATGTGAAAATTGCATCTTTGTCAACTGAAGCAATTCATTAATTCTCTAAATGTTGACTGCTGTGCTTAATGCCTAGAGTTGGACAAAACAACTTTTACAGTTTTTCTGTAAAATTCTGTTTTCTAAGGGAATGGCACAGTCCTTCTGGGTTTAAGGATACCTCCTTCTATCTTCCTCAAGTTGCACAGTGTTTTAAAGGGCCTAATTTTTAACATTAAAGGATTGGGAGTGTTTTCAGCAGGAGCAAAATAAGCAATTGCTGTTAAGAGTTGGATGAGAGATAAGACCAGGTGGGCCACAGCTGTTTGAGGTGGATTCAGACTGCTGACACATCTAGATAGAGGCTTTACTGACAGTCAGTATTTGATTCGAAGAAGTGCTGGTGTGACTGGCTTTGCTGTGGGAGGAGTGCAAGTGTTGGGGCGAGGCAAAAGGCTCAGAGCAGGGTGGCTGTCTTCACCCCTGGTGCCTTGGGGAACCTGTGTCACTACACTTCCCAGCCATGCAGGTGAGCGCTGTAGCTGTTCTGTGTGTGTAGGGCACAGCTAAAAATAAACACAAAGGAGCTGGTCTCCTAATTGCTGGGGTCTGTTTTTTGTTGGTGGTGCTGTCTTAAAGCACTAAAAGACAGTATTACTTCAGCTCTGTCCTGTGTTGGGAGGAGTGTAGGAGAATGGTGGGAGGCAGCAAGATGCTGGCACTTCTCCATGCAGGAGGTGGCAAAGCCACTCTGCCTGCCCTGTGGGAGCCCTCCCCTTGGCCAGGGAGTGAGTACTGAGCCCAGTGCTTTGGATGTGCTTCTAGAAAAGACTGCACAAGCTGTATCTTAGCGTGCTGGTGCATCCCATCCAGCACCAAAGGTAAAAGTTGGGACTGGCAGCACTTTTCCCTGCTGTTTGGGAGAGGGAAGGTGGAGACGATCATCTTAAACCAAACCTCCTGAAGGGTGCTAAAAGGGGTAGTGGGACAGCCAAGCAGAACTGACTTCTTTGGTCCCGTGAGCCCTGGTGCTTAATGGTTTATATTCTGGAGTGCCACCTGCTGGTATTTCTCTCTTCGCTTGCTCTTTTCTAGAGGCAGCTGCTCCAAAAGATGAGACACAGAGCAAAGAAAGCCTGAATGTTAATAATAGGAATAACAGTACTAACTATTTGTATTGATCTTTACATTATTTTTAATCATCATGGCACTTAAGGATCCTGTTTATTGGCGAAGATCACACTCTGGCAGGTGTTCTGCAAATTTGGCATGAAAGAAACTGGCAGAGGCTTTGTAGCTTAAAAAATAGAGAGCACAGTGTGAAGGAGTGGTTTAAAAAATAGAAAATGATTTTTCCAATCCATGCTGTTATTTGGCAAAATATGAAGCATTTTTAAAAATTTATGGCTTGCTTTAATAAAATGTTTGGATCATTTCTGTGGTTGGCAAAAAAAAAACCCCAAAGCAGTAACCATTCCATTGAAAGACCACCTGACAGTGAAAGCACTTAGGCAAAAGTTAAGAAAACACTGACTCAAATCTGAAAAGTAAAAGTTGTGTCAGTAAAGTAATTGTTAAAACCTTTTGGCTGTAAAGCAAGATATATTGTAGTTGGTGTCACAAAGCAGATTTGGGTCCAGAGCTGAATTTTTCTTCATCTTAGCCAAGAAGTTCTTTGGGCAGTATAAAAGAGGCAGTTTTTGATTCTGTTTTTTAACACTGATTTTCCATCTATGGGTCAAAGCCTAAATGGGTGTTAAGTCAGTGTGGTGCCTTTGGTATCAGTTTGGTTGTGTGCATTGGTGTTGCCAGTGTTCAGTGTGCCACTGTAAGACACAGATAAAATACTATAAGAAAAATGAGGTAAAGAACTCAACTGAGTAGAATATGGTCCGATCTTGCAGATATGCAAGCTGTGTGTATTCACACCGTGTCTTAGATAATCACATCCAGTGCAACACTCCCTAGACTTTTTTCCCTTCCTTAGTGAGTTGTCCCTAAGGCACCTCTTTAGTTCCTAACTGCTATTCTGTGTGATGTTGCATGGAATAGACTCACAGAATTGTTTAGGTTGGAAGAAGCCTTTAAGATCATTGAGTCCAACCATTAACTCAGCATTGCCATGTTCACTGCTAAACCATGTCCCCAGGTGCCTGATTTCCACATATTTTAAATACCTCCAGGCACAGTGACTCCACCACTTCCCTGGGCAGCTTGTTTCAATGCTTGACAATCCTTTTTGTGAATAAATTTTTTCCTAACATTTAATCTAAGTCTCTCCTGGTTCATCTTGAGGCTTCTTGTTCTGTCACTTGTTACCTGGGAGAAGAGTCCAACCCCCACTTCATCACAACCTCCTTTCAGGCAATTTTAGACAGTGATAAGGTCTCCCCTGAGCCTCTTTTCTCTCTAGGCTAAACACCTCCAGCTCCCTCAGATGCTCCTCATCAGACTTGTGCTCTGGACTTTCCACCAGCTCTGCTGCCCTTCCCTGGACTCACTTCAGCCCCTCAATGTTCTTCTTGTAGTGAGGGGATCAGAACTGAACACTGTATTCAAGGTGAAATCCATATTGGAAATACTTGGTAAGACTTCTCTGATATAAGGCCTCACGTAATTAATAATCTTGAGATGTGTGTTGGACAACATTGGGATGAGTGTGGAGACCTTGAAAGGCACTCCCAGTTAGAAAGATGTGAGAGGCCCCTCTCTCAGCCTCCTCCTTTTGATAACAAATCCTGTTCTATCAGGTCAGAACAACCTTTGTCTTGTTTCTTGGGTCAGCCCTGTGCCCTCTCCCTGTTCGTCAGCTTTCTGGTCACTCCCACCCTATTTCCTTGTTGGTCCCCATGCCCTAATCCCATCCTTGTAACACTCCCATGCCCCCTGGTAATTGGTCTCTGATACTATTTCCCCTGTCCCAAAACCCCCATGTACTTAACCTGGACTCTGAGACCAACCCCCTTGCCTTTGCCTTTATCTCTGAACTCCGGGACTATGCACATGTGTGGCTGCAATAAACATCTCTGTAAAACCCTTGCAAAGGCCCTTCCTGCTTCTTTACCTGCTTCACCTCAACAATTACCCCAACATCACCAGATGAGTGTGACTTTCTTTTTTTTTTAAAGACATCTGTGAAATGACCTGCATTTTTGCTGTAAGATCCTTCAGATCCCTTGCAAGAAACACTTGTAAAAATCAGCAGTCCTATTGGCTATATAGTCCTCTTCAGCTTTTGGTCATATCACAAAATATAACTTCTATGTTGAAAATGCCCCGTGTTGTGATTCTATTTTTAAGCCAACAGCCAAAAAAATCTGAGTAACAATTGTTGAAAACACACTTCCATAAAACTACAGCTAATAGTTTCAGTGCATCTCATTTGCCTTTGTTAGACTAGGAAAGTGCAAAAAGTCATTCTGCATCACTAGACTTAAGCATGCCACATTCAGCGGTGGAGTGGTGTGAGAGAGACTTCTGGCTCAGCCAGTGGCTCACCATATCAGAAGAAAAATGGTTCCAGAGTCAATACAAAAAGCTTTGTTTGCCCTTTACATTACCTTTTTATAAATTTCTTCTGAAAGAAGACAGTCAAATTGAAGTGGAAGTTCAAATGAGCTGACGTGATGGAAATTTCCATTTTTCCTGAAGGAGAAAGTATTTGCATAATTTGATCTGAAATTGTCAATGAGTTTGTTCACCTCAAAACTTCATTTCTTGAGTTAGCTCTAACTCTCATGCAGAAATCACGAGACTGGCCTGCAAATCAGAGACTGAAGTTTAGGGGTCCTACCTAACTAGGATCTGAAGTTGATCTTTTCAGACTTTTCTTCAGATAAACAGGACTAGCAGCCTTCTTTTTACAGAATATTGACTGGATTGAACGTACTCTTGTGAGCCTAGGACTCAGTGTGGCCATAGACTATCAGGATTGTGATGATGTGTTGAGCATTAGCAGCGTTATGCTAGTTTCCTTGTCTAAGTTCTGCTGTTACATTGCAAGAACTGCAGAACCAAGCACAAAATTAAGAGGTGTGAAACAGTTTGCTTCACTTTGATTGTTTTGCTCTAATGTGGCGTAACACAGTCCTTCCTGAGCATTTGTACTCCTTCATACAGCAAAAATGCTGTAAACTGTTAGTTTAACTGCTGCCAAATGGAGGGTATTTTCACACCAGGATATTTCAAAAGCAGATTTTGACTGGCAGAAGTATGATGGGCGATGTCTAGCGTGAACTTTCAAACTCACTGTAAAAGATGAAATTTAATGTAAGAAAGCTTGGCAAGTGTGATAAACTTCATGCAGCTACGGGAGTGGCTCTTGGAATTGAGTACCATCTTTGTGAAGGAAAGCAATAGTAGGTTTCACATAAACCTGCTAGGAATAGTTCATCTTCCCGTGCCTGGGCATTTGAGCAGCCTATTGCCAGTCCCCACCGCAGAGTGCCTGCCACAGCCGAAGGGGTAGCAGCTCTGAGCTCGGTGTCCCAGAGCTGTAATTTATCTCAGCCCACCAGAGAGGCTTGTGCTAGTGCTGACCTGAGTTAGGATCATCGCGCTGCATTTTTTAGCTGCAAGACTACTTCTGTCTGAAAACAGTGCTGGTTCATATGATGGAGAGACTGGGTGCAAATCCCTCACTCTGTCTAGGCTTCATTCTAGAAGTTGATCCTTGGGAATCTTGTTTCTCTCATGGGCATGGATAGAGCTGGGAGCCTTTCCTGGTGTTCGTTTGTTGTCTCACCGCTAATCTGCAGTTTCAGCTGGTGGTACTGGGGCTTTGTGGGAACGTGTGGAGCTGGTTGGGATAGCTGATGTGTAACCAGTTTGTTTAGTTGCAGCTATTTTGGGAAGGTTGCCATTGTGTTTCTTCAGATCACATCTTTTCAGCATGGTGTAGGGGAAGCAAAGGTGTCAGCACTTGGAAATTACCTTGATGTGCCTGTGGCTTCTGGCACCGGGGTTCTGTATTGGTGGTGTTGATGGATCATGTGTTAAGTATGTAAATGTGCAGCTAACCTCAAGAGCATGTGTCATCCCATTAACTTCCCTGGCTAATGTCAAGTCATGTGTTTCATGACTTGTCTGAACTGGTGCTTATGGAGTGTATAGTCACAGGTAGAAACCTGTGGTTTGGAAAAGCACTGGAAGTAATTATTTATCCGGTATAGCCTGCTACATCTCTTTGGAGGATTTTACTGGTCTAAAGACAGAGAGATAAATCATGAAATAGGAAATAATCAATATTATGCAGTTTAGGCTTGATCGAACTCTGCTTGTGATCCATATTTGCAGTGAGAGTTGGACTGTTCCCAAAATCCAGGAAGCAAAGGTGGTATTAATATTATAAGTTGACAGAATGTTACAGGGTGAATGATTAGTTTCCAATAAGAAAGGAGCTTTTGGATCAGTTCCAGTTCCTTTTGGTGTAATCTTCAAACCTGAATGACCAGTGCTGTGACCTGGAGTAGCTGTAGTGCTTATCAGAGGCCAGAACTTCATGAAGATCATGATTTGTCTGCATTATAAAATGACAGAGCTGTTGACCTTGAGGAGGCATATTAGTTGGCTGTCTTCCCCTCTCTTGTGAAGATAAACTCCTGGAAGTGGTGGTTTGGCATTGGCACAGCTGTTAGGCATTCTCTGTTGATAAACAGGGGGCTTTGATCCTTTGTGCTGCCCGCTTCGATTGCAGGAGACAGGTAAAAAGATGAACAAAGCTCCCTGTGCCCTTCTAATCTCTTTCAGACCTTATTCTACTAATTATGGTGTATGAAAGAAGATAATTTCCTTACTTGCTGTTGTGGCTTTTAACAAAGTATTTTCCAATTTCTTAATTCCATTTATTTCAATGTAAAAGGATATATTACTGGGACTCCCCTAGGTCTGTTGTGCTTTTCCCCACACTTGTTCTGAAGCAAAAAAAAAAAGGAAACAGCCTCTTTCTGCACTTGAAAAAGCAAACCCCAGGCCATGAGAACAGCCATGTGGAGGTGGGTCACATAGTCAGGTCCTTGGGGAAGCTGTGCTGGGTGAGTGCAGAGAGCAGAAACCATGTTAAGCAGGTGGCGGGGGGGGTATGAGGGCACAGAGCAGTCACAACAATTAAAACTGTCATTTGAAGGGCTTTTGTTTCCTGAGGTAAGTGTGAAATCGAGTTTGCAGTTTTTGCATTGTATAGACAGTGTATGAACATGTGAGCATTGATTCCTTTCTTTACTGTTTGGGCCCGTAGACAGGTAGATTTTATCCTAGTTTTATCAAAATACACTCAATGACCTTGGAGGGCTGTAGCACTCTATCTTGTAATTACAGACTAGTGTCTTAATAGACTCAGTCACCCACTGACCTGTATCAGTGAGAAAAGTCCACATTTGAGCTTTATTTAATTTTTTTTTTGATGATGTATTTTATAAGTCTAATACCAGATTGTCAGGGGAGGGAGGGAAGAATCTTTTAATTAAGTTTCTATTTAGGTATCAGGCAAATTCTATCAATGGCAGATGAAGCATAAAGCTGTAATGGGAGACTAAAATTTGTAGTTTAAGTTTTCAGGTGCTTCATGCCTCTCTCAGCGGTATGAATGCTACAGTAGTATGTCATAATGCCATAAGTGAAAATCCCTTAGGAAAAGGGTGAAAGATGTTACTGAGTGTGAGTTTAGCACTAGTAGCTCCTCGCGTATTTTGTGGGATTTTGGCCTCAGTGGCTTAACTTGTGACCTTATTTTAAGTTAGGGAAGTAAGTTAGGTTGTAAATCTCTACTAACTACCTAACCACTTGCCCCTTATGTCCTGGTCATAAAAAGTTACTGGTGCTGCTCTTTTTCCCACCACACCTTCCACTGTCATCTTTTGGTGTTGATTTGAATGGCAAATGGATCTCTCACTTGGTAGTGGAAAAACCTGGCTTTTCATTCCTCTCATCCAAGTGAGTTCAGGCATAATTAAGAGCAGCCAACAAAACTGAAGAAGTGCTAATAGTCTTGCAAGCATTGTGCCCAGAGTGGGCTGTAGAAATGAGCATCATCCTCTGGGATGCTTTGAATGCTGGAGATTCTGTTTATTTGCAAAATGCGAGGAGCTTTTTTATATCCCACACCGGAACATTTTCAGATGTGGTATGTCTTGACCACAGTCATGTCTTTCATCCTGCTAGTGCACTCTCCCCTCATGGAGAGAAGGGAAACTTAAAACAGCAGGAATGGTGAGAAGTATCATCACCCTCCTTTTAGCAGGGCAGAGTTGCACCTGGGGGTGCTCTTCCAGCCAGCATGGAGGGAGACTAGAAAATATAGAGAACCATAGCTCTGGGACAGCTTGACAATTGACCTTGTCAAAAACCTGCAGATATATCACAGTTGGGCTGATGAGGAGCAGATCATGCTCCCACCACCTGGTCTCTAGGATCACCTGCACAGAGCAGAGGGCTGCTAGGAAGTAGGAAAGCTGTCCGCTCTCTGTCTCTGCCTCTCTGAAATGGGCATATTTCTGTGGAGTATTTTAAAGTCAGATAATGTTTTTCACTTGTAAAGTGCCTCATGTGAAACTGTCTGATGAGCATATCATACAGAACAGCTGTACTGTTCTGCCTCAGCACAACGAAATGTTTGCTGACCTGGCACGTTGCAGGTGATTAGTAGTGTTTGCTGTTGGAACAAAGTGCAGCTTATCCTGGTCATATTTGACCAAAATAAGGTCTTTGGAGGCAGGGAATGTGGACGTGTCCAAGTTTGCAGATAAAAAGAGGGAGCAGCGCAGCTGGTCATGTGAGATGGAGCACGGAGCAGCATGTGAGTCTCTCTCTGTTTTCTCTAAACACCAAAGGCTAGTGTTTTCACCTGATCTGTTTTTGCTCCAAACCCATAAATGTCTACATCTCATTACATTCCTGTAGGTGACCTTTCTGCCTCTGTCTCCTCTTCCTAGGTCTGGCTGGTGACAATTTCTAAGGTAAATGCTGTGGAATGATACCTTGCAACTAGGCTCCTTTTTTGTGATCCAGCACTGATTTCTCAGCTGCCTGAGGGGCAGGACAAACTGGTGTTCTGTCCAATGTGTACTGTCGGGATCATCCATAGCAGGTTCACTTGCCATCAGTATGGATCCCCTGGTGCTGGTTCATAGGATATTACAGACTCATATATCACAGTTTCACTCAGCTTTATTTTTTGTGGCTTTATGCATCCAGGACTGTGTATACCAAGATGCTTATCTTGGCAAGGGACTGAATTAAAGCTAAAGGAGCAGTCACAGCTTGCAATGGCTAAGGCTTTGGCTAAGGCTTTTTCCTTCTGCAATATTTCTGTGTAATTGTGAATAATGAAATGGAAAGGATGGTGGGTGTAGGCTGCCTGGCTTACAGGAAGGTTCCTGGAAAACAGGTAATTCTGGAGAGAAGAATGGATTTACTTCGTTCTTTTATTGTTACCTTTATGTCCCTCAAAATGCACATAGTCTCTCAGTTGTATCTGCATGGTGGATGAACTGTGTCTGTGGAGATACGTAGCTTCTGGGGCACAGGCTCTCGTGTTTTTCATAATCTGTGAAAAAGCTAGTATGTTTAATGAAAGCCTCCCGCCCAAATCCTAGGCATACCATGGAGATGCTGCCAGCTGAAAGAAGTGGGGAAAAATGTGCAGGTTTCTGAGTTTTGTTGCAGAAAAGAATGTGTCACCTCTGCCCTGTGGCTCGTGAGGTGAAAAGTAGAGTTGTGATGAAATTGTGCTGGAACTTTGATGCAATCTGGGTGGTGCTTGCATGACCTTGGACCAGCAACTTTGTCTCTCAGCACTTCTTTTCTTAGATGATGAAAGAATATAATGATGATAATACTTGTCTCTTAACAAGGGTGTTGTGATGAATAAATTAATTGTTCGTTGTGCTGTTCTCAGTTACTATGGTAATTAGTGCTACAGAACAGCCTAAAAATAAATAAGATCATTTAGTGAAGGATATTCAGGGGAAATCAGGTAGTACGTTCTGGGCATTTGCAGTAGCCCGAGTGTATTTTATCCAGACGTGAATTTGAGAAAAAAGTTCACCGATGCTGAGTTTTTGTAGCAGAAATGCTTCCAATTATCTTTTTGGAAGTGACTCTAGCACACATTTCCTTCCGTATCTGTGGGCACATGATTCTTGCAATTAGTTCTTCTATTGAGAACAGCACTCCCTCCTCACCCCATCTCCTTTACAGCCTAAGGGCACCTGAAACGAACGATTCTTTCTTCTTCATAAATCATACATACTCAGTAATACTGCCAAAGAATTGTTAATGTATTTGGGGAGTTTACATAATGAACCTTTCTCGGTAAAGGTGAAGTATTGTCGATGCACTGCCTTGCTGGAATTCTGTTATAACCTTGCTGTATGGCAAGTAGAGCACCTAAATCCATGTGTAAGTCTGTGCAAAGTTTTTGAGGTTTTCTCTCAGTCACCAGTTAACTACATCAGCATGCCCCAGAGCCAGCCTTTTAAAATGTTATATGAGGTTTAATCATCTGTGAATTGTATTGGATTCCATAGGCATCACTGAAGTATATTTTTTGGTTTTTCAAGTTAATATAATTTTGGGCCCTAGTAAGTTAGGAAATATATCTTAAGGTATTTCTGAGTCCTTCAATGAAAGTGCCACCCCTTCATGGCTGTGGTTTCCATTGCTTAATATCACAGGGGATATCCTTACATGGGAAAGTTACCATGTTGCTAGGCCAGGATTTGCCATTAGTTGCTGTGTTCTCTGACTTTATGTACAGCTCTGGGCTTGGGTGTTCAGTGTCTTCCTTTGCACTGGGTTCCAAAAATAGCTGTCTTTTCTGACCTGGCCAGTTGGGGACCAGTGTGTAGTTGCGTTTGTGCAGAGCAAACGTGTGCTTTCTTCCTCTCACTGTCACAGCTACAGCAACCTTCATCTGTTCACCTCCTGCAGCACCTACCCCACATTGTGTTGGGAAGATGTCAATAGTAAGAGCAACAAATGCCCGTTCTGCTTCTTTGGGAGTGGGAAGCTGATGCCATGGCATTCCTGGCCTCCTGCTCACCCAGACAAAGAGAACTTGGGTCATTGCTGTGGTCTCCCGTGAGGTACTGGCAGAACAGATAGTGTGACTGACAGACAACTGAAATACTTGCTTTATTCTTCAGAGTTTTACTGCTCTTGAGTCATACAATTTGAAAAACTGACGGCTTGTGCAGAGGGCAGCCCAAACCAGCAAGGAGGACTTTCAAGCCATGTTCTCAGCCACCCACCAGCTGCTGGGGTCATCAGCTTTGCAGGTTTCTCCCTGGGTCTCTGTAACTGCTTGTGAATTCCTCTCCTTGCCAGCCAGGGGTAGCCCTGTGCATATTGGGCAGATGTACAGAAAGGGAGTGCAGGGCGGGCAGAGAGGCTTCTTTTCATGGCCTGTCTCTTCTTGCTTCCTTTGCTCCTGCTGCACCTTTCTGACACATGAGTTTTGGAGCTTGTGGATTTTCATTGCCAGTTAGTTATTATTTGTGTTACAAATTAGATGTGGAACTGAAGAATTTGCGGTTGCTGTCAAGTTTGCGCCAGGCCACCACTACTTGTAGCTTCTGTTGCTTCTGTGTTTGTGGTTTCACTGTCATAGTCCCCAGTCCTCGTTCAACATGCTCCTATTCTCACATACACGTGCTTTTGTAGAGACCTGTGGGTATCCCTGACCATGTTTTCTGCTTTTTCTCCCCCGTTTTCCTCTGTCAGCAGTCCCCTTGTCCACCTTGGGTATCACTGTGTGACGAGAGCGAACACCACAACAATGGTTTTGGCTGCTGCTTGACACGACCTGTGCCTTCGTGCAGTCCTGGCTGACTCTCTGTCTTTGTGCTTGAAGCACAGAGAAGAGTCTAGTCTGAGTGAGCTTTGGATGAGCTGTTCGCCTGTGACAGCTCAGTATCTTCAACTGGTGTGAGGGTGCATTGAGCACAAGCTAAAGAGCTTGGTCTCCTGTCCAAGAGTAAACCTGTTCCCTTGGCATAGTTATTAAAGTGAAGTGGTAGAAAGTACTGAGAGCTCCCATGGATTTTTCCTTCTTAGGTACGTAGTGCAAATTTTATTTCAAGTAGATTCTTACTGTAGATGATGGCTCGACTTTCTTTTATCTAGCGACTGAGCTGTAGCAGAGTGCAAGAGGGTTGTATGATTAGAAATAAAGTTGCATTGCACCTATGAAGCTACATGTCCAACCTTTGAACAAGGCAATGTCAGCAAAGGCCAAGGGGTTAGATGGCTGTGGCTACTCTTTAACTTGTCTTTAGTTATGTTCTGAAGGAATCATACTAACCTCTCTGCTGCTGGTCATTACTGCTGATCCACACCTCTGATTATTATTTGAGATGTTTTGGGAAAATATGAACAGTTTATGTCATGTAGGTGGCAAGCCCAGTCCTGACCTTGCAGAAATACTGATGTACATCTGCAGAAGGAGCACCTCCACTCTGTCCTTGGGCAGAGTAGTCATGGGACAAAGAGAAATGGTTTTAAAGTGACAGTAAGTTTAGGTTAGATATTAGAAAGTTCTTTACTGTGAGGGTGGTAAGACACTGAACAGATTGCCCAGAATAGTTGTGGATGCTCCATCCCTGGAAGTGTTCAAGACCAGGCTGGCTGGAGCTCTGACAACCTAGCAAGTGGAAGATGTCCTTGTCCACAGCAGGGACATTGGAACCAGGTGATCTTTGAGACTCTTCCATAATTTTATGATAAGCCTTAATTTCTGGATTTCTAGGCATTGGGAATTTTTCTTGTAATGACATTGCAGTATTGCAGAGGTTTTTTGATAGATTTGCAGGTAAAGCAGATAGGAGTTGTGTCTTGTAATGTCTGAGCTCAACTTTGACTTGGATGGTCTGTAACTGCAGATTTTGTATGGATACTTCTGTGCAAAATGCTAATCTGCTGGGTTGCTTGTGGCTGAAAAACTGGATCTGCTGGCTTCAGTGATACTTTTCTGAGTTTCTATAACTAATTTCTATTCTGACTGTTGTCTCTTCATATTTTTTTTTTCAGCTAGAAATTGCCCAGCATCATAGATGTCTCTCTTTCATTTCTCTCTCTCAGCTGCATGCCAGTCTATTATCACGTCAGCTCCTTTCTTGATAGTCTTCCTTTGTGTGTGCCTGTACTATAGGGATATAGAGATAGTAATGGATAAGGAAATAAGGAAGATAAAACCTCTCCTCATTTTCTTCCACTTTCCTTCGGTGTGGCCTGCACACAGGCAGCAGATGTGTAGCCCCTTTTGCAGCAGTGTTCAGCTTCGCAGCACACAGAGACTTTTGATGCCTTTGCGTAGCATGCCACTGGTATGGAGCAGGTGTCTCATGGGCTTCATGATGGTGTCCCTCAGCAGTGCCTCTGTGCCACATTAAGATAAAGCATCCCAAAAGTGCTGTGGACAGTGTGTGTCGCTTTCCCCTGCAGCCGTTGTACATGTTGCAGGAGCTCCTGCCTTCTTAACTGCAACCCCTGCTCTCTCCCAAGTCAGGATTATCACTGCGTGTTTGTTGAAGCATCTTGTAAGCCAAAATCCACTGCTGTTACAAAATCAGCAAGCAGGGCCAGTTCTGCCAATGTCAGTGATACCAGTCATCAGCATCTGAAGAGATGACGTGAATTTTGTTTTCCCTGTTCAAATACTGGTAACTGCCAGAAGCAGGGTACAGGACAGTGAGGTCCAGAGCGCTGTCCTGGGTTGCAAACCCCATGTCTGTGCCTGCCTTCTCTTCTTAAACTACAATATTTGTTATACTGATATCACCCACTGATTAGTGTGTTGCAACCCAGTTCCTATAATCTAGAGAGGAGAGCAAGAGCTTATTGTATAGAAAGGAAGAAGTCGTCTGAGAGCTGTGGTCTTTGGGTGTTAAGCCTAGTTTGGCAATAACATTGCAATAAGAGAAGATCAAAGGTCACCCTGCAAATATTTTGGATTTTCTTTATTCTCTGGAAGCAAATTCAGGCTGATACTTCTTCAAACACAGGAAGGAAATAAGTGTAAAGCTATCACCCCTTCATATTTACTGTGTTGGAGTGACCAAAATCAAACAAAGCTAAACTACACACTGTGCAGGTAAACACAGATGCCTTTTTTTGGCAAAGATGAAAGTAATAAGTGGGAAAACGGGAATTGTAAAGGGAATCCGTTTGTAGATTAGTAACAATTTGCTTTTAATTCAGTGCACTATCTTTCTTTCTGTTATTACTCTGTTTTATTCCTGTTCTGGTGTTCAGTGGTCCTGGGTCTAAAGAGAGCCTTTTGTCTGGTGTGAGGTTTTCATTAGCGAGAAGGTTTATGTTTCAGAGGGCCATGTTCAACAAGCTGCTTATGTAACTGGGCAAACAGTTAATTTGACTGAAAATGATACCATTCCTTTTCATTATGTGCAAATGTAGGTGTTGCAGTAAGTTGCTTGGTTGCTCATTCGTGCACAAGTTCAGGAGCCTGTGGAAATGCTTCCATTTAAACTGCTTTTTCTTTCCCCCACCTTTCATTCAGACTTAGCAGTTGAGCCAAATAGCTAAAAATCCTCAGGGATTTAAAGGATTAAATGAGAACAGTTGTTTTGGTGCAGGAAGGGCTAAAAAGTCCTGAAAATATGACAGGAGGTTGTTGCTGTGGGACCTGGCTAGTGAACTATACAGCTACCTCTGTTATGGGCATAAATATAACTGTGAGTGGTGGACTGATGGGATGATGGGGGTTTGATTTCTGGGAAAATTAGGGGAAAAAAAAAGAAACCTAATGATAATAGTGATGACTGACCTGAAGATTTGCCACTAGGCTGTTTGGTGAAGCTGATGGGAAGATGCTTTCTAGTGAAAGATAACAAGTTTGTTTCTCCCACCAGATAATAAATTCAGTGCTAGTTTTCATTCTCCCTTGGCTGGACTCTTCTGTTGCCACAGGCTCCTGTGACTAACCTGTTCTTTCACGTTTTTCTGTTTGTCTCAGGTACTGAAAGTTTCAGGCCGGAGGTTTTCCTGCGCTCTCCGTAGCTGCTGCCTGGTGCTGCCCTGAGGAGAAGCAGCGTTGGGAAGGCGGGTGCTGCCCTGAGGAGCAGTGGTGGGAAGGCTGCTGCCCCTTCCCTACGGGCTGTCAGGGTGAGGCTCATCACAAGGCCTGCTGTGCTTTCCCTGTGCCGGCCGCCATGGAGACCTTATCCCAGGACTCTCTGCTGGAGTGCCAGATTTGCTTCAACTACTACAGCCCCCGCCGGCGGCCCAAGCTGCTGGACTGCAAGCACACCTGCTGCTCCGTGTGCCTGCAGCAGATGAGGACCAGCCAGAAGGACCTGCGCTGCCCCTGGTGCCGTGGCATCACCAAGCTGCCTCCGGGGTACTCTGTGTCCCAGCTGCCCGACGACCCCGAGGTGATCGCCGTCATCGCGATCCCGCACACCTCGGAGCACACGCCTGTCTTCATCAAACTGCCCAGCAATGGGTGCTACATGCTGCCCTTGCCTCTCTCCAAGGAGCGGGCGCTGCTGCCGGGAGACATTGGCTGCCGCCTCCTGCCCGGCAGCCAGCAGAAGTCCCTGACGGTGGTGACGATCCCCGCCGAGCAGCAGCCGCTGCAGGGCGGCCTTCCCGCCGAGGCGGGAGCGGAGGAGCCGGACCGGAGAGGCGCTGTGAAAAGCTCCACCTGGTCGGGGGTGTGCACTGTGATCCTGGTGGCCTGCGTCCTGGTCTTCCTGCTGGGCATCGTCCTCCACAACATGTCGTGCATTTCCAAGCGCTTCACGGTGATCTCCTGCGGCTGAGGCGGCAGGGGCTGCGCTCCCCTGGGGGCCGGGTCGGGTCGGCGGTGGTGGTTTTGAGCGAGACAATTCCGTGCAGCTTTCCCCAGTGACTGCAGGACGCTGTGCGCAGGGGCAGTGGTGCTTGCCTGGCTGTGGCCTCTGGAGGGATGGCATCGGGCCTCTGGGCAGCCTGCGGAGAAAATCACGTCCCGTGTCTGGCGGCAGTGGCACTGAGGAGGACTGCATGTGTCACCGCAACCATTTATCAAAGGGACTGCAACTTCACAGTGATCTTTTTTTATTGCGTTACCAGATTAAAGACCTCTATATAGCTGGTTATACTGTGAAGTATACAGTACGGGCTCTTCTTTAAACACAGTATATTAAAATCAAAACTGCTCCACGTAGAATTAAATGAGAACTGGCGCACAGCTGTACGAGGTGTTCAATACCAGTCCACACATGCATTATTTTTTAATGAGGGGAGGGAGGGAGACTTGTAAAGTGGAGAAATCATTTAGCTGGTAAAGCATTTTATATGTTTTAAATGGCACGTTAATTAAACCAACTTAGGGAGTTGTACAGTTTTTAAGAAGAAGCATTTTACAAGCAATCTTTTCCTTCCTTGGTGTCTGTTTTTTGCCTCTGTTTTTCCCCATTTCTTTCAACTACAGGGAAGTGGTACTTCCAGCATCTTTTATTTGAAGGAGCTTTCAAGAAGGGACGCAAAGTGGGCTAGAAAGAATACCTAAAAGTGCAGTCAAAACAGTTCTGCCTAACTGGCTTTATGGGAAGGATAGCTTTGCATGGTAAACATTGGATATGCTGTTTTCCCTCCAGTCTGGCAGCAGACTTCCTGATGACCTGGCCTGCATAGCCATTAGTGAAGAAATGGGTCATTAGAAGTCCTAGGACTCCTGTGAGGATGTGTAACATACTGCTCTTAATTTTCTTTTTCTGCAGGTTAGGTTTACTTCATAGTTTTTGAAAAGTTTAGACCTATTTTGCCTCCCTCTTTCCTAATGGGTGGTGTGACAGAGGTGTTGCTCTAAGAAAGCTTCACCATTGGAACTGAGACCAAGGACTCTTGTATGTGTCTAGTAAGAGGCAGTGACATATCTCGGAGAAGAATCCAGGCCAGTCTAACCTCTTACTGGGTGGGCCACCCCTCCTAAACTGCTGTGGCTGTCCTGGTGTCAGAATGTCTGGGTGAGTGTAACAGAACCTCTTCCCATGTTTCAGTCTCACTAATGTTGATGATTTTATAAGGACAGATGTGAAAAACAAACACAGTGTCTTCCTCCACCTGTGACTGTCATGAAACCCCAGTCATTTGCAGTTCACTTCTTGGGAAGAGCCAAATTCCTGAATGTTCACTGTAGTAGCACCTTGCTCTAAGCAGTCCCACTATCTTTAGTGGTACTGCTCATAAGTAAAATAGAGCCCAGTGTGAATTTGGGTATTTGGCAAGTCTGATTGCTGAAACTTACATCTGATTTAGGGATTGGATCAAGGGGCACATGGCATGTCTTTAATAAGACAACAGAAACTGTTGATTTGCACTGCTTCTTTTTTTGAGTACAAGGCATAACTTCCCTGAAGTGCATCTACCTAGTGCTCTTTCCAATTCTTGGAGATTGCTGAATGCCATATTATAACATAGTTTTGACTATGCAGTGCCCAAGTTGGCTCCGTAGTCATCCTTGGTTTTCTGGTTTTGTCACAAAATCCAGTTGCTGATTGGCGATAAACACTCTCAGCTCACACTTCTGTCAGGAACATGCCTCTGACTTCATGCTGGATTTCTTTCCTTCCCTGTTTTGAAACTACCATTTTGTTCCTTGTTTCCCATTAACTGAAGAATAGGGTGCTTAGTTGTGATGATGTGTGTTTGCTCATGTTGGGAGAGGAACTATTGTGCTGATTTTTATCTACTGTCATATGTATGCATAACACAGGGGAAAAAAGTCTTCATATAACACACTCAATGCCTTTTTTTGTGCAAGGCCCATGTGCAGTATGCCTTGAACCTGGCTTGCAAATATTGTAATTACATGGACACCTCTCCGCAGCATGTTTCATTTGGTTGCAGTAGGGAACACCAGGTATTCCCAGATGTGTCTTGTGAACGTGCTCGTCTCTTGTTGCCAGTAGCTAGCCAGATTTCTACTGACATCCATGCTACACTGCTTATTGTGTAAAGGAAAACCAGTTCACAAAAAATCCTGCCTTTTATAAGACTCTGGAGGAACTGACCAGACACAGGACTTGACCCTCTACTGCCTTATCTTGTAGCAATTGCTGGGTGTACCAGAAGCTTATGGCATAGGTGAAGGATGCTCTGAGAACGGTGCTGGTGCATTTTGCTCCAGCTCCTGCATTTGTTTCCCTGAGTTATAGGTGAATGCACAAAACCACAAGGCAGTCCAGGAGCAGGTCCTGGCGACACCGTGGTGGTAATGTTACCTCCTTCCAGCCCTACCTGCCCGACTGAAGCTCTTGAGGCCGAGGATTCTCTGGCATTGCAAAGAAAGGCCCTCTTCATCTCCATATGGAGAGTGCAAAATAAAAGGGGAATCAGAAATTAGGTTAAAATACCACACTGCATAACACATTATACAACAGGCAGACCTGGAGTTTATCCGGAATTAACGACGTGTTATATTAGCAGAATACCATCGTGTACTACGTAACACAGTACATTGTTTCATTAATATGAATTTCCTGTACTTTTGTGCCTGCTGAAATGCATGTTTGACCTAATTTCTGATCCAGACATTTGCCTGCTCACAGCCTTGTGTAAGAGCAATAAGTAAAACCTCAAGATTTTTGCCTGCGTGTATGCGCATGGTGTGTATGTTCATTCCTTTTTATAAATAGGAGTTCTAGAAAAGTTTTTGTTCTGGCTTTAGACTGTGACTAGAATTTTAAATTTGCAGTTGTCATATATGTTAGATCACCTAGCCTTTTTGCTGACTTGTGTAGAAATGAACTAAATAGTTTGTTGTAATGTACAGTGTTAAAATGTTTCTCAAGTATGTCAGTAGTCATACTGCTTTAAAAATGCAGTGCAGTCTGTCCCATTCTTTGGTTCAATACCTGGCATTAAAAAGTGATACTGCAATTTTTTTTGCTATTATTTTAAAACAACCTTGTCTTTGTGATATTTCCTTTGTGGAGAAACGCATTTGGACTTCTGCCAAAATCATCAGGTTCCAGGTTAGCTTTTGTTCTCTGGTGTCCAGTAAGAAGTCCTTGCTCAGTTCCACCAAAAAGAAAGACAGAAGCTTACTGCGACCCAGTACTGTTTGAGAAACCAAACCTTATGTTAAAATGTGTGGGTAGTTATTCAAGCACCTGCATTTTTAGAGCACATTACTCTGTATGAATGTGTATTTATTTGCTTGTTTAATAGGAAGGATGTGTGTGTTGGGGTCTGGCTTCAGTTTTTTTTCCTGGACGGTCCCAACTTCCATTGTTGGCTTGTGCTTTGCTGGCAAACAGACTTTAGGGTTCACTCTGTGAAATTTTGTTTAGTGAATTTTAAAAATTCAAAATATGCAATTTTGGTATGCAGGATTTTTTTAGGAAACGTGTGTTCAGTGATTGTTCATGCTTAACCACGATGTAAAGGAGCCTGTATGTTTTGTAAACATGGAGCAGTCATGAGTCCAAAGTTTCATCTTTACTAATGAAGTTCATTCTGAATAAAACGTTAGCAGGAAAAGAATGATAGCAAGTGAATTATGGTTCCTCTGTTATTTTGCCATCAAATGAAGAGCATGGAAGGGAATTCAGCAGAATTGCTCCGTATTTCATGCGAGGGTGGCTGAAATTCATCACTCAGCGTTTAAAGGCAATGTATAAAGTATGGGTTGTGGTAAATAGTGAAAGGGCATTCATGTTTTAATTAGTATGGAATACAGAATTATAGCTGATGACTACTGAGCCATTAAACTTTTTTTTCTGTTTTAATAAAATGAAAACTTTAAACACTTTGCTTATAGGAGTGAGGGATTGCTGGCCTTCACTTAAGCTTGCATTATGCAGACTGGTACACTGATTCCCTCTTGTCTTGAGGACCCCTTCCCAGTCACAGGATTGCTGCAGCTATGGGCAGCCGGCTTTTTTTGATAGTGCAGAAGATTTTCTGGAGTGGAGATGGTTGATATTACACACTGGTTTTGTTACATTCACAGCAGGGCTGAAGCAAAACCAAACAATTAATCCATGGTCTGAACTCTGTAGATGTTCTAGAACCAAAAGCTCCACGTACCAGTCTTTCGTGTAAACTGAGCTGAGCCTGTGTTCTCTGGATCTTTTCACCACAATGCCAGGTAGTAGAGGATGTTGCCTCCTCACACTCATGAGAATGGATCTGTACCCACCATCCACAGCCAATGTAGCCCCAGGGAATGGGGCGTACTGGCATGAGGCACTTGCATGGGTACTGCAGGAGATGTTCACATGTCAAGTGAACGCCTCTCTAGTAAGTATTGGGGTTGATATGCCTCCTTATCACAATTGCACAGAAAGTGTGGTTTGAGGTTTGTTTTTTCCCAGACCTTTTCTATGGGTGGATGGAGGGGGAAGGGAGGAAAGAAGGTACATTGCAGCAAATAAATCCCAGCAGTATCTGGGAGGCTGCTGAAAGATCTGCTGGCCCTGAAGGCAAAGTTTTTGTGCAAGAGCTTCAGTAGAACAAGATTGTCTGTAAATGCACGGGATTTTAGAACATGTTAGTAACCTTTCTGGTGCTGTACAGTGTTCATAGGCCTGACAGCTGGGCTTGCTGTGTTCTCTCTTTGTCACTTTACCTCTTGCATGCTCCTGTCGACAGGCAAAGCTGCTTGCTTCAGCCTCAAGTTGAACAATTTTCAAGACATTTCTTAAGTTGACCTGAGCATCTCTAATGAAAAAAACTAACTTTCTAAGATCAGTGAAATTTAATGCTTAATGGATGTTCAGAAAATGCATTTTTCAAGCATTTGCATTTTCTTGTGCTTCAATATATTTTTATTGTAGTTCTAAATGCTAGAAATTTTTGTGCTAATCATGTTCCTGAATATCAGAATCAATTCAAGGGATTAGTTAAGATGCATAGGCAGAAGAAAACGTTTTCTGTCCATCCCATAGTCCCCCTTCAAATCTACATGAGTCTGTTTTTACTCTCCTTATCCATTTCACCCTGGAGCACATAAGCATTGGGATGCAATGGGAATTCATGGGCATGCATGGAGCACCTGTTCATATGAGGACAGGGGTGCATTCCCGTGCTCAGGGAGGGCATGCACACAACACATGTTCGTGTACAGTCAAGAGGGCTGGTAAAAGAGCCTCAGCCCCTTTTGTCTCAGGAAGGTTATGTACTTTATGGTGCTGGGATAGTTTGGTAACATGAAGCTTTGTTCTGGCTGCCTGGGTTTCCTGTGGGATGAGTTTCTAGATGGAACCCTCTGCTCCACAGCTGACGCCTCTTCTGGAGTTCAGGTGAGGAACCATACATTCCTCCAGGCTGGAATTGTCACCCAAAAGGGAACAATGAGATGCTTGGGCTTTTAGTTGATAAGGAGTTTGTAAGATCAACTGGAGTTCTTTCAAAACATAACTGTTTAGAGCACTTTTGCGTGCTGGAGGGCAACATGCAGACTTGGCCTAACTGGTTTGAAAGAGTGAAGAGTGGGTGGAGAAAGAAAGGACACCCGAAAATGAGCACACCATTGGACACTAGCCTGGAAATTCAGATCTGTTTGTGCAAAAACATCTGCTGGGCAGGTTTTACAGTAGCCTGCTTATGTAATTTCTGTCAAATTGTGCCTCAAGAATGTCACTGAAACTCCAGATCTTGCTTTTTCCTCAACACCTTTGAGCTGGGAAGCAAACTATTTCAAAAGTGCAGTTTTCTACCTCACTGAAAGACTTGATGGATGTACAGAAATTTATTAGGGTTCTCAATCATCACTGAAGCTCAGGACTAAAGCTGAACAGGAATTCAGTGTGGAGAAACTGGGATAAAAAAGCCAAATCTTTAATTCTCAGTGTGTGCAGTCGAGTCACACTGTTTAAAATAAAACATTCTCATGTGTGTCTCCCAGGACAAATAATGAAGTTGACAAAGTTGGTAATGCCAAACAGGACTTAACGAACCTGTTAGATCTGAGAAGCTGAAAACAAAAGAAGTGGCCATTTGGTACAGTTAGGGGTCTGTAGCTTTCTGGCTTGGTTTTCAAGATTAAGTAAAAAACCTGAATTGAGAAACCTGAGTGGTTTCAGGCTGAAGGTCATTTGCATTCCTGTCTTGAGAATTATGAAAAGATGAGTGTGTGTTGTCACTGCACTCATCAGGTTGGGAAACATTGCCCTATAGGTGCTTGCATGCCCTGACTTGATCTGAACCACTGGGATTTGCAACTGCTTGAGAGAAATCTGGATGTGCCTCAAGATGGGGGAGTGAGAGGGAGAGGAGAAAATCGTCTTCAGCAAGATGGTTTGAATTCAGGTGTCATTGTAAAGTATGTGGTCTCACTGAAGAATTTAAAAATGGTGGTGAATCTTACAAGACGTCAAAGCAGTGTGTTACGTGGTAGACACGTGGGGCTGGCTATGAGCATAACAGGCCAATTTGCTGATTGAATTGCAAATTAATAATTTCTCGCTTAAATTTTTTTGGAATAATGGTTGCAGATGTTTCTTGAAGATTTGCTTACGGAATGTATTTAAATACCGGGGATACAATTCAGGAAACATGCTAACTGAGAGAGCTCTAAAATATTAAATCTGAGGAAGCCAAAGGGATTCAGTCACAGGTGATTAAATACTTTCCTCAACAAAGGTGGACTTAACATTCATGTATTTGTTCCTTGATGCTTGTCTAGTTGTACGCAGTTCTTAAGGAACATTTGAAGTAAAAAGCTTTGCTTTGGGAAGGCTTTATTTTGGCATTTAAAAGTATATTGGCTAGGAGAGGCACTTTAATACCCCAAGATGGCTGTTTACAAGCATTTGAGTCTAAAAACTTTTATTTCTGTAGCTCCTGTTTTTAATTGCTTATTGCAACATAGCTGAGCGTAATTAATTTCTGTTGGAAAACCCCACAGCCTTGCAGTTCAAACCCACACCAAAACCCACCTTAGGAATTCAGAACAATGGTGGTTTAAAAAGCTTGGGAGAAATAAACTAAATTCTAATCACTTATTTTCAGCTATGCTGAAATGCTGAGGGATTTGCTAAACCTACAGGTCGATAAAACTGAATCCCTCCTTAATGGTTGTATTTGCTAAGCGAGGTAACTGCAATGGATATATAGTGTGTTCTTTCTTTTTAACCTCCCCTGGTTTAGAGAAGACAAGATTTGGACAGTTGTAGCTGGATTGAACAGCATGATAAGAGTTGTAAAATGTTACCAGCAAGGAGTGTGGTTTTGTGATAAACAAAGGATTGCAACACTGAATGTCTTTCGGCAGCCATCCAGGCAGAACAAGCATGCAGCAACTCCAGCAAACCCCTGGGATCGAGAGAAATGTCAGGAGGAGTGCATAAATGAGGATATTTTTTAATAGCATAGATACTGTCTGTTATTGCTGATGCTTGACATCTTTGGGTTGGGGTTCTTTCTTTTGTCCATTTAAACAAGCAGCCTAAAAATCACTTTGTGCTGCCTCCTTAGCACCATGCAGTCTCCTGTTTCCTCTTCTTCAGCCCTTTGTTTGTGGATGGCTCCTGTTTCCCTACCGATCTGCAAGGAGAAACTTACATTTGTATTAATGAGTGACTGCAAATTTCTACTGCATTTTCAGTGATGAAACTGGTAACAAAGTCTTCACAGAAACATCTCCAGGGTTCCCAAGTTCTATTTGCAATACCCCGTTATCTGCTGTTATTATCATAGGTCCTTTCTAAATCAGTATTTTGGATTATTGTTTCTTTAATATAGCCCAAATGTTTTTGAAAAAAGCAACAGAACAAGATAAAGCAACTTGGAGACTAGAGATTATTTTCACAATCTGATTTTTAAGAAAGGATCATCTATTAACATGAATGGATTTTTTTTTTTGTTTTGTTTTGTTTGGTTGTTGGGTTTTAGGGTTTCTTTTTGTTTGGGTTTTTTTTTGGTTTGGTGTATCAGTGACATTAATTTTGCGATTCTGCTTCCTTTAGTGAGGGAGGGAGATATGGAAGAAGAAAATCCATATTCACAGCTTGGATTAGATCTGCTGAGTTGCAGAATGTGTGTTTGCGCTTCTGCTTTGTAAAACCTCACAAACCTCCTAACAGCTGAAAACTGCAGTAGCACTGAGATCTTAATGAAATGTCACGTGCTGCCTATTCAGTTGAAAATGCCTGCTGAAATGTGCAGAGCCTGGACTTTCTGGGTGTTGAGCACACAGAGCCCTGCATGTGGAATTAGTTGTGACTGTCAGTTCTCTGAGACCAAACTTGAGTCTTATGCCTCATTTAGAGCTGTTAGCAGACTTGGGCTCTGAGGATCTGTCATACGTCCTAGATGCAGTGGCAGCCCTAACTTTATAGATCTAAAACAACCAGCCTTTGATAGGGAGACATTTACAAATTTTGAGGGCAAGTTATCCACCTCCTTAAGAGATTCTTAAATGCTTGATTTGGTTAATGATTCAGCTTTGCTAAAGGAAATGGAAGTTTGGTTAAATCTATCCTACCCTGCTCTTCTTGCTTAGTGGCCCAGAGGAAGGAGGTGTCTTGGGGTGGATGTTTGAACCAGGTGATGGGATGTGACCCACCACAAATCTCTGTTGAAGCAATGGCCTCATAAGTACATATCTCAGGTAACACTCCTTGCTGGAATGGTCCAACATGACATCTGGTAAGAGCATAGGATTCCTCTGTTGTAGATAAAACTTCTAAGCTTTAAAAGAAACTGTAAAATTCTGCAAGATTCCTTCAGCTTTCTAAGTTGACAGAAATGTAAAGCTCTTCTGGCCATGAGGTGCTCTGCAAAGTGGAGGAGCTGCTCTTCCAGTCAGCTTAAGGTGAGGAAAGTCCCAAAGTAACCTGCCTTGCAGCAGGGCACTGTGTCTGATGCTGCCCTGAGGATTAGTGTGCTGCTCAGATGCTCTTTTGCATAGCCTCTAAAAAGTATTTCTCATCCTTCCCCTCCTCCCTCACCCTTATTTTTTGCTTATAATTGTTTTGGAAAAAACAAAAACAGACACTAAGAAAAACAAAAAGAAGAGTAAAGCTGTTTTCCATGCAGGCCACGTTTATACCATCTGTTCTGTATCTATTTAAACTCTGTTGGGAGAAAGCAGAGATGCCCCCGAATTTCAGCTATGCCTCAAATGAATCCCATTTGGCTTCCTGTTTTGGAGACTAAATCTAGCTAAGCAGAGGGCCTCTGAGAAGAAAAAATTTTTTGAAGTTCCAGGAGTGAGCAGATGTGGTCGGTGGTTGCTGGAAAGAGCAGAGGGAGCAGTGGCAGTCCTTGCAGTGAGGCATTTTCCCTGTGCTTCGAGACCAGCAGGCTGGTGCAGCACAGGGCAGCAGCAGGAGGGCAGGACTGGCTGCACACACACAGATTCTCTCGGGGTGCTGCTTGACAGCTTCACAATGTTTGTTTTGAGCTGTTTGCAGTTGGTATCCGTTTAAATTACTTCAGCTACCGTATCCCTGATTGCTCCAAATACATTGCAAGTGAGCTGTAACCTAAAGCAGACATGAAAAGCCCATCCCACAGGGACTGTCTTTGCACTATCCCCATTAGCAAAGGTTTTTTTATTACTAGGGGAGATATGGAGGAGTGAGGATGGTTGGATGGTTGGGGTGTGTTTTCTTTTTTTGGTGAAGGCAAATAAACTTTGACAGGTGTTAAAACAAAAAGGCAAAGGAAAAATACTGAACAGTCTTTATGTCAGCTGAAGTGTCCTCAGCACAGCTTTGAAGTGAAAGCTAGTTCCCTGTCTCAGTGCCAGCTTTGAAGATGTGTGCCTCTATTCACATACTTAGTGTTTTAATTAAAACAAGAGCTGAATGAAGGCTTGTGTCTTACTTTAAGAATAGTTGCACCAGAAACTGGAAGGTTGAGTCTAGCCTCAGGCATGCAGGTATTACATGGCTCTCCTAGAGCTCTACCACTGTCTCTGTTCCTTGTTTTACACTCTTTTTTACATGGTCCCTTGCCTTCCCTAGGCTCCTTCCCCAGTCCTCATTAATTATATTCAAGCTAAATAAGCAGACTGGCAGTGTTCAGCGGCTGTGAACTAAAGTCTGTGATGTGTTTCAGAGGCAAGAACATGTATCACTTGGTTTTACATTACTTCCCCCTTTTTTACTTGTGAAGGGCCAACCAGCCTCTATAGATACAGGACCTGCTGGGCCACCATGTCAAAACCTTTCCAAATATATACCTTATAAGTGTGAAATCAAAGTGCTGGATAAATCAGAATATCTGGAGAAGCATTCTTTGCTTGCTGTGTCTGCCCTAGAAGTTGTCTCAAATACTGCTCAGTTTCTAACCACCTCCTTTTCCCCGCCCTATTTTAATACATGATACTTTTGTTGGTCAACCTCTGTAGTCCTGTCTTTTGTATAGGTGGAAACACCATTTGATGAGAACAGTTTAGACACATTTGCTATGATTAAAATTCTCAAAAATTATTTTCAATAGTGGACTAGTGTGTGGGTTTTTTTAAATACAAGAAATAAAATTGGCTGGGACATTCACTCATCCGTTCCACTGAGAGCTTTAATTGAGTTGTACAGTAATTGAGAAGGGAGGTGACATTCAAGTGGTCCATCAGAAAGCCACTATTGCAAGCTTGTGAGAGAGGGAAAAAAATGGTTTGCAGTCCCCATCTTTCCCTAGTCAGCGCTACCTTTTCCAGTAGACTTTGGTACAACTTTGGTCTTGGCTTAGGTGCAAATCTCTGTCCTTTGGGACAGGAACTGTTGTGATATTTCCCTATGAATACTCTGTGATGCCTGAGTGCACATGTGCTCATGCACATTCATGTCTATGCTCATGTGTGTAAATCTAGAGATGCTCTCTTACCTCCTTAACTTAACATACATCCTCACAAATATGGAATTAATGGGCTGCTGGTACTAATGAATGTAAATCCAATGACTTCAGAGGACCTCTGAGGAATTGCAACATCCAGAGTGAAGACCAATAGAAATAGAAATAGAAAACCTTTTATCCTTTTATGTTCACCAATCTCTGAAGTTTCAAGTCAGTGTATTATTCTGAAGAGAAGTGCAGCTTATTTTCCTTGTAAATCTTCCATTTTATAAAGCTTGATTTCGTATGGACATGAGACATGCCCCCACATACTCTGCATGTGTGTGTCCCTTTCCACTGACCTTTCAACCCAAATTTAATGCAGTGATAGATATCCAAAAGATAATTAAATTTCTGTTTTGATGATGTGTAAGTAGAAGAGTGGAGGGAAGACAGATACTGCTAGTCCCAAATATTTGAAAAAGCTGCAGTGTGTACTTGAATCTCATTTTAAAGACCATGTGGGAGATAACCCCCAATAAAAGATGCAAGCAGAAGAAACACTCAAATTGAAATTCCCAGTGAACAGTGAGACAGCACAGGAAATTTTTATTTTTATGCTTACTTTTATAACATATGTGGGTAGTTAGGCTGAAAGGATAGTGCAGGAGGCAATCTTCCCCAATGACTTCCAGCTGTACTGGTTACCAAGGAGTGGAAGCACCTGTGCCTGCCCAGTCAGTTGGGGGATATAAAGGGCTGGGTTCTCTGGCCGTAGTTCCAGGCTCTTGGAGCTGGAGACCCAGAGGCTGCTGCAGTAAGAGCAGGAGACTGCTGGCTGTGCTGTGAGCAGGTAAGGGATGTGTGCTCGTGTGAGGGACAGTCAGGGTTAGGTGGCTGGGAAAGGGACAGCTTGGGGTTAGCCAGTCATGCAGAATGAAAGAAGGAGTCAGAGTTGCATGAGAGAGAGGGCTATGAAAGAAGACATGTAGAGGTTGCAAATAAAGGACTGGTGATGAGACCGGCTGTGTCTGTCTTGACATAACTGTGACAACATAAATATTTATTTTTATAATGTAATGTAAAAATTTAAAGATTTTATGTTTGCTTCTTTTAATGTGGTTCCTTTTCTTTTGAAATGCAGCCTCTCCTAGCACTTTATACATATATTTTAATCTTGAGTGATGAATTTAAGTGGCACTGGTTCCTAATATACAGCTCAAGGCAAGTGGAGTTTTGCAGTCACCAGAAGCTGAATCTCTTCATTAGTAGAGTCATAACACAGCGTTCATGACATCACTTTAAACAACTTAGTAATTTCACTGAGATGGGGACAGATACCAATTGGCAGAACTGTAGAGGCGCATCATCAAAGGCGAATTCCCGGTAATGATGTGTCTGAATGGGTTTTAGTATCGAAAGCAAGGCAAAACCATCCAGTGCTCTGTCATTTATGATAGCATAGTAGATATGGTTGGTTTAGCTGGGATGAGCTAGGAGTGTGAATTAGATCAGGTGAGGTAACGTGTTCTATTACTTGAAGCAATAAACAGGAAATTAATGAATTATTATGCCCACAAACTCCCCTTCTTCAAGGCTGGAATGAGAGTAGCCGATGTCAAAACTAGGTACAGGTGACTTAGATATGCTACTTACTTGGAATACTGAGAGAGTTAGAGAGATACAGTCTATAGAAGAGAGGAAATTTTGTTGAGGGTCAGGAGAGCTTTTAGCCAAACAGAACAGGTAGAGAGTGCAAGAGGCAATTTCACTAGTGAAAAATTCAAGTGTTTAAGGGAGAAAAGGCCTGCGGGAGACTTATAATTTCATATGAAATATGGATATTCAGTAGATCGCAGTCTAGCAGATGAAAAAATTTCAGGATCCAGTACAACTGTTAATTCCAAAGCCAGATGGAAATATTCTCAAATAGTAATCATTCTTTTCCCCTCTGCCATGAACAGGTAGGCATAGTGGACATTTCCAGTGTCTTTAAACCAATTAATACCAAATAAGCTTCTGAGTAAAGCTCAATATAAGGGCATTTGGTATTTTCAATTGTGCAAGTCTCATATAAGGCAGATTTGCCCAAAGACTTGATACATTACATTGCTTCAGTGAGTAAAAGCCTTTTGTATGTCATTGAGCTATCTAGAATAGCTTAAAGAGTGCTAAGCAGTGAAAACACATCTGGGGAGCAGAAATTGTGTGTCAGCAGTTACTGCTTCAGACAGATGGAGAATGAGAAAGAAAAAGACTGAACTAGGCTTACCTAGGGGTTGAATAACCATTAAGTGATGCAGACTCCCCTGAAACCTGCACTTGTGCCTGTCCCAGATTGCAATCAAGAGCTGCATCTCCAGTGTGAGAATTACTTATGTCACTGTTCAAAGCGTGTGAGCATCTGGCAGCTGTAACCTGTTCCCTGTTGGTATAACAGGCAGGTTTGCTCTGCTGAGCTCGTCTTTTGGTGGGATGCTTCTCTATTTTCTGAGTACAAAAGGAAAGCAAAATAGGGCCAGTTGTAGTGATTCTGCCACTGGGCTTTATCTCCATTGCCAGTGCAGGAAGGTGGGAGGAGACTCCCTACAAGAAATGGAGTGAGGCAACAGCTGCGTGCAAAGGTATGAAAAATGTTGTTTCATCAAAACCACCCCTTTTGTACCATCTGAAGGCATTATAAAAGATTGCTGGTGGCTGAAGTCTTACGCAGGAAGACAGGTTAAATTATCACAGTGTTCTTCATGGCCTCCCAGGCAATGAATCAGTGAAGCAGCAAAGTGGGTTGCTGCTTTCACCATGGAAGAATTCATCACAGTAGCCAAATTAATGACTGCTTTTCAGAAGTTTCTCCTGGTATCTGAAGGACTGATTTGCTGTCTGCTGTTTGTTATCTGTGGCAGTTTTAAGTTTCACTGAGGTGAGTGTATTGCTTTGTGTGTTTAATGCCTGAATACATTCTTCCTAACCTTCATGATGTCTATTGCTTTGCAGTCTTCCTTTGCTGAGCTTGATGATGATATCACAACAATTTACCTAGCTAAGAGCCAGTTCCTCATTTTACCTTGTGGCTACATTAGAGAGATTGCCTCTGCCCCTTCAAATGGGTGTGCTTGCAAGCTGACTTTGGGATAGGAGCAGTAAGGCTGTAGTGTTTCACTGGAATGCTGTCTATGAAGATGTAGCACAGGGCTCTTGGTGGCACTAGGGAAGGGCAACAAACCAAACAGGTTGGAGGAGTGGATACAAGTGAGTTTATGAGGCCCTGAATGGAAGGATTTGCATACACCTTAAGCTGGGCTTAGATTATTGCCAGCACTGTTCTTGCCTGGGGCTCTTGCAATTTTTTTCTCTGTGCTTCTCTCACTTGCCACAAGCTGAGAGCTGTGGAGCTACAGTCAGAAGGCTGCCTGCAAAATGCAGTGGGTCAAATTAATCCTTCAGGGAGCCTGACTGAGAAGCAGGGTGTTGGTTGTGTTCCCTGGCATGGCTGAAAAATATATTAGTAGAATAAATACAGTGGCACGGCTAACAAAGTATGTTCAGTGGTTTTCACTCTGACACTATCTTTTACCCAAATAGCAAACCTCCTAACTCATACAAATTAATTTGAGTCTTTCATCAGCTTTATATAACAGCTCTTGCTGCTGAGGCTGCTGACACATGGTCTTGTCTCCAACTCTTCTGTGTCCAGGACAAACCAGAATCCTTAGACTTCAACAAATGAGGTGTCTCCTTCACTCAGGGACCCCCAGCTCTTCATTCGACCTGTATTTGAGAAGAACTGCAAAACAAAACCAATCCAAACAACCCAACCAAGTGTGTGAAATTTAGGATTCGGGAGACTCAAAACACACACATAAGTGAACAAACCAGTGTTTTCATCTGCTTCTGCCCTGGTTAGAAAGCCAGGACAATTGTCTGTGCCAGGCAAGCAGCCCCCAAGATGCTGTTCAGCTCAACAGCCTAATTAATGTGTCTTCAGCCTAATTAGTTGGTCAGAGGTGCAGATGAGCACTTTAATTGCACCAATGTATCATCACTTTTGAGCAGTCCCAGTCATGCCTACACAAGGAGAACAATGCAACTTGTGCAGATTTTTGTGGTGGCTCTACAAGGAAGGTGGATAAATCATGGAGGCCTCATTCTGCCACCCCTGTGCTCACAGAGTGAGAAGCCTTGTCAGGAGAGGGGTTTGAAGCACTGGGGCTAACAGTGAGTGAAATACTTTCGGCATGAGTGAGTGTTCCTGAACAGCAGATTAACACACTGAGCCAAGTGCTTATCTAAAATTAAGCGTTTTCCTCTACTTACACCCTGACATTCTTGTCTCCTATTATGTTTATTTTGTTTGCTTTTCCTTTTTTCTCTGTGTGTATTCAAATGCTGATGAGAGAAGTCTACACAGAGACCAAGGAATGGGTGAGGTCTGAGTAGCATACTAAAATAAAAGCTTGGGTGGAGTTCAGCTGTTAAATCTATGTTCTTTAACTATTATCTTCGGCTGGGTTTGAAGTACTAATGTACCTAGGCAAGAAAACAAATTTGTAATAGCTTAGTTAGAAAATCCTTCTCCAGGAAGAGCTAGAATAAGCAAAACATAACCTGAAACAGGGCCAGATTCCCTTGGAACTTATCGAAAGAGATCTTTGTGAAATCAAAGCAGTTGTGTTCTATTAAATTACCGCAGATCCCATTTGGGCACAGGCAGATACCCAGTCCCTAAGCTGCATTGCAGAGGTGCCCCAGCAGGACCAAGTTCACTCATGTGATCCCTGGTTTTACAGAGACAGCAGCTGCGGACACGGTGCCTCTATGTTAGTCTCCTGCCATACCATCCAAGGAAGGCTCTTGTTTATCTTTGTTCCTAGCACTGGGAAATCCTGTGTCTGCTGGCAGTGTGCTTGGACAAAAGGAGCTGGGCTGGAGTGCTGGGGTGCTACAGCTGAAGCAAAGGGAGGGTGCAGACAACTCCTGGTGCATTAGCCCCCATATCAGGGTCCCTCTTCAACCTCTAGCCCCACAGCAACTGGATTGGTTTGCCAGGAGTCCAGTAGAAGCAAAGTAGGACATCAGGCTGTAGGTGTTTTCCTGTGGTTCACAATCTGTTGCACTTAGGCAAATATTTCCTTTTTTTTATGTTAAAAGACAGTTTTGAGGGGAGTGTTAAGATTTCAGCTTCGTCTGCTGGCCTTTTTGGAGGTGGGGAGGTGACTTATTGCTAGTGTGTGTGGGCACCTGAAGGCTGCAGGGGAGCTAGGAGTAGCACTGCTTCCTGACCTTGCTGATAAGCATGTGGCATTTTTATAGGTATAAAATTGAATGGAGCAGCTTGCTGCTGACACTGAGCATTCTCTGAGAGGCCTGATGACCATGCCCTGCTCACATGCTTTTAGCAATGGTAATCAACAATGCTAAGGACAGCAAAAATACTTCCCTCTAAGGTTAGATGGATGTTGGTGTTCTGTCTCTTAATAGGCAGAGAGGTTCAGCTGCTGGGGCCACCTGTATGTTTGTCACACAGGATCAGACACTGGAGAGCTGCCAGGTGAGGATGATGCATCCCTCCATCTTATTTTCTGTGAGTGCCCTGTACTTTGACTTTTGCAGGAATGAAGCATACATGTAGCATCAGGATATTTGCATGAAACTGAGAATCAGGCCAGGTGGTTCTATAATGCTACATCTTTGAGATGTAGCATAGTCTGCTTGTGCAAACCTGAAAGAAAAACCCACCACTACCAACCCTCCATATTACACCTACTTGTGCAGCAATTATCTTAAAATACCATTTAAAAAATATATTCAAGTGTTGTTTTTAAATGAAGTCTCTGACCTCGCTCATTTGAGAATACATGGCTGAATTAAAAATGAACTGTGTAAAACTTGTTAAAAATATTGCCTTGTGTTTCAGATTATGGCTTTTATGCAAACTGCATATATATTCAAAATTGAATTGTATATTACTATATCAGCATCAAACATGTCTATTAATGTAATTAAAACCACCCTTTCATTGCTTTGGAAATTATTTAGCAGTTGACAACTTCAAGAGAGTAAAAATTTCAGACAAACATGGTTTTGTCCTTTACTTTAGTGAAGTAGTTATCAGTGTTAGTAAACTGTTCCTCTTGTGTAGGAGCTGCAGGTCTGGATGGTCGGGACTGAGAGATCTCTAAAGCCAGGTTTTGGAACTTATGGTTTATTGCCTAGGGCGTGGGTGAAAGGGCCTTGCTTGGAGCTGCCAGCTGCAGCTTGGAGCAGGCCTGTGAGAACAGGAGGGCAAGAATAAAAGGAGTAAAGAGAGGGCAAGGGGTAGGAGGTAAGAGGGGTAAGGGTGGTAAGAGAGGGGAGCATAAGACAGGTAAGAGCAGTAAGGAAATAAGAGCATAAGAGAAGAGGTAAGAACGTGAGGTTCCTGTTACAATACAATAAATCTTGTGTTGAATATTCTAATTTTCACTAACCAGTCTAATACAATATACAAATCCTGTATCATTTACATACAGCCTATAAGAATCATTACATTACCATGCTGTATTACACTTTAAACCCTAAAAACTCGTCTTTGGACCCCCTCTGCCAAGCTAGTAGGGTCTTTTCTGACCCTTGGACCTGTCTGCAAGCAAAGGGGATTATTCAATCATGAGGGGATTACTTTCAGCTGGCCATACTATTGTTTTCTAGCTGTTCAGTAACTAAGATTTGGTATCTCAAAGATGGCTTTTATTTCAATCTTGCTTATAGTTTCCATTTTCTCAAAATCTTTTGCCAGGCAATCATATTTATAAGGTTTTCCATTTTTGTCTTCCCCAACATTCTTGTATGTCTTTATTGTCTTAGTCAAACAGGAAATATGATGGTGGTATCATGGCAGAATTGGGTAAATTTGCCAGTAACATATATTCCTTGAAAATTTGTGAAATAATAATTATAATAATAGTGCTGCCACGATCAGATATTCTTTCATGTTTATCCAAAAATCCATGTGTAAATTTAGAAATAGTGCAAGCTGAAGCATATTTATAAATGTCAATGTGTATAAATAGACATTTATATATGTGCGTATATACATGTGTTTAATGATACATATATTGAAAAATTTCACACGGCATTACCTGAGAAGCTTCAGCAGCACAGAATAGTTTTTATAAGGTTATAGAAGACTCATAGGGAAAAGCTTGCAAAATCCTTTCATCTAAATTAATGACAGAATCATCATAGATTAACAAAATGGTTTGGGCTGGGAGGGACCTTAAAAATGATCTCATTCCAATCACCTGCTGTGGGCAGGGACAGCTCCCACTAGACCCAGTTGCTCAGAGCCCATATAAGGTTGGAGATTTTACTCTTCAGTGCATCTCACCTCATCATGGAGCTTTTCAGTTTTGTAAGGAGTGTTCTTTCACCCTTTCATGCATGCACATATATGGATGGATATACCTTCCCATAGGAAGTGACTCCAAATTACTAGATAGCTGTACTCCAGTGTTAAAAGAGCATCCCCTGGTCCCTTTCATCTTGGAAATAACTTTGTGACTGTCCTGTGCAAATTTCTCTATAGAATACACTGATGTAATATATGCATGTGAAAATCTGGAGGAATGCTTCATAACAAAGCTGGATGAACACTACTCTAGACCAGATATTGCCTGTGAGTAGCCCAATGTATTTTTAACTATCCTTTTTTTTTTTTTTTCTCAGCAGGAAATGATTCAGAGGTATCTCAAAGGCAAAAGTGTGGTAAACTGTGGTTTCTTTTTCCTGATTTTTTTTTTTTTTTTTAAATTAAAATGCATTTGTTGGTCCTGCACTCTCAAGATTACTGTTTTTGCTTCCATTTGACTAAATATTTGAAGGAAGCAAGCACAAGTAGATACACCTGAACTCATTATGCATTTAACAGAGTGTCCCGGGTTGGGAGGACAGGGTTAATTTTTGCAGCGGCCAGGAGGGACTATGGCTGGGACTTGGAGGTTCTTTTGTACCACCTCAGGTTATTTTCCAGGGATGGGGAAAAGGGTCCCTTCGGGGTTGGTGTAGCATGGTGGAGGGAGAGGTTGGGTATTATCAGGAGTGAGAACTCATGTGCAAATCCTTTGTTTCTTGCACACCTTTGTTATTAATATTATTGCTATTATTGTTCATTTTTATTTGGTGTTTCCAGTAAATTGTTCTTTTCTCAACCCATGATCTTTACCTTTTGTGGCTCCAGTTCTCCTCGCCATCCTGCTGCAGGGGAAGGGGAAGAGGGAGAAGGAGCGAGTGAGTGAAGAGCATGTAGTTTGGAGAGTCTCAGTGGGAGCACGAAATTGGGGAATACCACTTCTGAACCATGATATAGAGCAACTGGGGTGCTCTCATTCCACTGCCAGCTGAATGCAAATGAGACTCTTGCACATCTCTTGTTCTGTTGGTTAATGGAACCAACAACACTCTGTAGCTACAGCACTTGCATTTTTGTTTCTCGAGCTTCTCCAAAGTACAGGTGCTACTAGAGATTTTCATGCTTATAGCCCATAACCCCTCAAGGACACTGGAAACACTGCAGAGGAATAATTGGTATGCCTAGGTCAATTGCATTACTTGCAGCTGGGACCTGAAAATATGTAAAATGTTCTGTGGGAGACTTTATACTGGGGTCTTGCCATGTAAAAGAAATTAGGCTGTAGAATTTGGGGACAGGGAGGATGCTGGGAAAAAGGCACTGCAGTAGATGCATTATGCACGCAAATGTTATGTATGCTTGTAACCTAAGCTGAATTGCTGGGATTTCTTACACTATAGCAAGTTGTGTATCATATCTTTCTCTATCTCCTTTCTGTGGGCCTTCAATTTTTTTCCCTTCACCTGCAGTGTGACAGTCCATTTTTCTATGCTTATGGTTGCTACCTCATGCAAGAAAAAAATACATAATTTCCAGGGTAATCTTGTGTGGAGGACCAGGCATAAGCAGATAAGCAAGTTTTATTCTCAAGCATTCTGACTGTTGTGAAAGTTGTTAATGGAAGACAGGGTCCTGTGGAGATGGGGCAATATTCTTCTCAGCCAGCTTCCTTTTCTGCCTTGAGGCTTGTGCTCAGTGTGCCTGCACGACTCCCCCTCAGCCTGACTCACTTCCTGGAGGGCTTGAACGAGCTGTCTGTGTGTGCACGAATAATGTAATGTGAATGGTGTGAAAAACTTATTTTACATAAGAGATGTGCACCTGATAAACTAGAAAACGAAGTAGATCGGTCCCTTTCTCGCTTTCTCTATTGACCCCAGATTTGGTCTATTCATGGTGGCAGGACTGATATGGGATCTAAGGACTCCTGATCTTTTTCCTTCTCTTTCTCCGTTTTTCTGTCTTTATTTCTGTCCTCCCTTGCTTTGTCTTGGCAAAGTGCAGCTATCATATTCTTACCCTGTACTTGGTACTGAAGTTTGCTGTAAGGATTGGGTGCATTTTAAAGGTAGTTATAAAAGGTGAGAGCTTGTTAGCTAGCACTTCTCTGATTATATAGTGGGCTAGTTTCTGGAATTACAGCGACTGTATAATGAAATATAAGAGATCCCTGACATGTGGACTGGTGTCTTTTTTCAGCCAGGTGAGAATTTATCATGAACAGCATGTCCCCCCCTGAGTGGGCTGTGACATGCTGCCCATGCAACTTTGACCACCATGCAGAACAGTCCAGGTCCAGATGGAAATCCACCTGTAAATGAAATAGCTGACATCCATCCAGTGACATTTCCCACAACAGGGAATGTTGGAGATGTGCTATGCAACTGTGTTTTATTCTTGGAAGGGTTTGGATAGAGTCTTGAAAGCATCCACATCTGTGGGGCGGAAGTGAATGAATACTTGGGTTTCTCCTAAGCCCCATTGTGCTACAGGGCTTACTTGGGCTGTATTGGCACCCAAGTGTATGGTTTCACCTTGCCAGCTGGAGCTGCACTCTGTTCTAGCCATAGGCACCCAAGCTCTGCTCCTTTCATAGCCTTCACACAGAAGTTCTGCTTATGATCCATCAAGAAAGCTCCAGGATCAGATAACACCTCTCTCACTCCTTGCTTGTAAATCATCCAGGAGAAATAGTGTTTACCTCTGGGTTAAAGAACTGATCTTATAATGGTGGCTGCAGATGGGACTGACTATGAAAGTAAGCTGGATGTATAAAACCAAAGATGCCCCTTTGGCCTTTCAAAGCAACAGAGAAACTGCCATCTAGAAACCATCAGGGTTGTGTCCCTTTCTCTCCTGTTCTGAAACAAAGGATGAGTATTCTCCTATTGGCTTTTCTGTGTACTGATTTTATGACCTTTCAACTGCTGTCTCTCAAGTCTTTTCCATTGGCAGCATTGAGGCTCAGCTGTATGGTTGGAGCTTGGAAAATGTTTATATTTTTGGTTCTTAGTCAGATGAGTTCACAAAATCCTTGGAACTGAATGATATCATTTCTCACCTCTGTACCTCACAGGTCAAATGATTGCAGCTGCTCAGAGAATTGGAAGAATTCAGGCCGGAGAATTAGCCTTTAGCATGCATTTCTGCTCTTTGTGGAGTTAAGGGGAAATTCCTTCAGGATCAGAGTGGCTACCTGTTTGTGCACATTTGCTCATGCTGGAACCTGTGGCTGTATGCCACTATGTTGACTTCTGCATGTAAAAATAGATATCTTTGCAGAAACAAGGGGCTTTCTTTGTTCACATTTATTCCTTTATCCCTGACTGATTGTTTCTGTCTGTCAGCAACAACAAAGCCTCATTGTTTTGGTGCTCCAACTGGGACGAGTTAAATGGATCCTGTTTTCAGAAACTGCTGAGACACCAAGCCCTTGAGATATCTGCCCATTAGAGTGTTTCTCCCTGGGTAGCCCAAGTGGTGGCAGTTGCACCTTTCCTTCTTAGTAATGCCTGCTTTCGATGCAGTTTTCTGCAACTTAATGATTTAAAGCCCACCTAGTTTGTGATTTCTGGGGAGAAGAGACAGTAGATTGCTCTTCAGATACTCACCTTGGCATTTTCTAGAAAACACTGCCACTTTTTAGCCAAGTGATCTCTCACTTTTGTTCATCCTCATCCTTCTGACCGTTCATTCTCCATTCACCAGGCTCACAAACAACCTCATTTTTCACACCTACTTCTCCATTTGTTGACACTTTGGGCTCCTGCCCATTGCTCTCCCTCGGCAGCAAGCTCATTCACATTCCATATTCAAAACCCACAACATGATTCATTGAACACCAAAGTGCTTTTGCTTTGCACTGTTTGTCTGAGACTGACCTGAAGGATGACATTATAAATGAGCTCTTACATCTGAATTGCTTTGTCCTGATTAGCAAAGTCAGTAGAAAATGGCAAGGAGCTTTTGGTCTTGAATGGGATAGCTGCTTCTCCAAAGTTTCTCTACTCATTGATCTTATGACTTTGCTTCCCTCTGTTGCATGGAGTGTGCCAGTTTCAGTTTTTAGGCTCCTGAGGGAGATTTTTGAAAAGGACAGTTTGCTACAGCTGACTTTCACAAAAAAGAAACCCCAAAATCAAAACCAGCAACAACAAAAAACCCAAACAAAACCCCCCAACCAAATCCTAAACCAACAGAATGGAAGTGGCATTCAGTTTGAAAAGAGTTTGAGCTGGACGTTAGAAATGTTGTAAACCATGAGCAGCTGCTACTTTAATTTTGCTGATTTGAGAGGTTTCAGACTGTGCATTTAGAAGTTCATTGAAATTAATGGGAATATTCACTCCTCAATAGTAGAATTCAACTTAGAAATGTCACAGTATTTTCTAGATTCTTTGTTGGTCATTCAGACCAACATTCTAAATCCAGATTTGTGACTAATTTTGATGCATGTCACTAAAAGGGAAGAACCAAAGATCAGTCCTACTTTTGTCATTCACAGATTAATGTGAAAATATTGCCTCAGCGAGCAGTCTGTTTTGCCATAATTACTCAGTTTTTTTCTTAATTTGTTGTATTGTGTCCATGCCATCGAAATCTCAGTCATGGCCATAGACTACTGTTGATATCAAAATCAAGACTTAGAGAGTAGTGAAATACTACTCTGAAGGCTAAGTTTTTATTTTGAGACATAATGAGTCTCAGTAGACATCATAATAGAGATTATTAAGTGCTTTATTACACATAGTAGTTATTGTTGTCATGCAGAACATCTCAGCTTGTGACATAAAAGTGGAATATTAAGGAAAATGAGTTTAAAATTTGAGATCTAGTAGAAAACCATTCTTAAAAATGATCAGAGTAGGTTGTGAGCTTTCCTAGCACCTGTTATTTTTCATTGGTATGAAAGAAACTTTGGCATAATAGAATTGGCTGATGAAGAGCAAAGTTTTATTCTGTTATAGAAAGAAGTGAAAGTAGCAAACAAACATAAACATAGGTGAAATAAGTGTCAAACTTGCAGTGTTTTAACACTGTTGAAAGTTGTGACTCCTCTGGTTTTAATAAGTTATCATTCAAGGTATAAACAGGCTTTGGTGGAGTGGAGTAATGGTCTCAAGGAACCACTGGAATTCAGAAATGAGAATCTCTCAAAGCAGATGAGGAAGGAGAGAGAAGGATGTTATATAGGAAACAAGACTTTGTTGTACTTCAGGAAGGGTGAAATATAGGTAATACTTGTGGCTGATTTACTGATAATAGTTTGTGACCTATATATTAATATTATTAACTCAGCTATAAGTAAGCTGTTAGTTAATAGTATGTGACCCATATGTGGCCACAGTGAGATTGTTGCAGAGTCTTCCAGTGTCTGCTGTTTGAAAAGGATTTTTTGAAACGTAAATGAAGTGAGAGTGCATGTTTTTTGAGGGCATAGGGATCTGGTGTTGAAACAAGACTTAAGTATCTCAGTTTATTTTATCAGCAATGATAACCAAGAGGTGACAGGTTTACAGTGGAGAAGTTCTTTCAAGGAGAGAGAGTAATGAGGTCTAGACAAGTGTGTGACATGATCTTATAGCTGGAAGCTAAAATTACACCAGTGGAGACAGAAAATAAAGCACAGATTTTGTGCTAGGAGCTCTGGTAACAATGCAACAAAACCCCCACAAATTTCTTCCCCATCCTTCGGATGTTCATATCACCTCTTTGGAATGTGTGCTTCAAGTAGAAGGTACTGGTTCCAGTACAAGACTAGGTAGTTGAGTGCTAGTCACTTCTAAAATACAGAGAGGTAGACTGGGTCAATTAATTACTGCTCTTTGTGGCCTACAGCTCTGTGGATCTATTATGCCCACTCCTTTCAATCACAAAGTATTCAGAGACCAGGATCATTCTGTGTTATTCGTTCAGATGTAGTATCTTTCCTCTGTGTCATGAATATGGGTTATAAAAGTGATAGACACTCTCCTTGTTCCTTTAGCATTCAGGTCTGTCTTCTATTAGCTCAGAGTTTAGGACTGAGATTGCAGATGCTGCTTTGTCATGCAGTTTGTGGCTTTCATCACTGTTTTATCACTTAAATGTAGGATTTGAGTTTCAGATGTGGATGTTATCACAGGATTTGGACATAATGCCCTCATCGTTGCCATGCAGATGTAGGCAGCATGTTAAACAGTGCTTAACCAGTGTGGTCTTTTTCATGGCTCATACAATTGCTGTCACCTAAATTCTAAACTCTCAGACCTTGGGCACTAACCTTGAGGCACCGTTGTCCTGTGGTTACTGAATATAGCGTGATAATTTCTAGAACAAAATGACTAGTCACATTCTGTATAATACAATACTTGTTTCAATATTGCAATTTTTCTTAGAGGGGAAAAAAAAAATCTCTTTTCAGAACAGTATTTCCCCATTTCTATTATTTACTTGTTTATGAGGAATGATATAATAAAGATTGGAAAAAAGCATTTGAAATTTGAGATAGGAGGTGAAAAGATACACTTGTAGCCACTGTTTGTAAGGGGAACAGAAAATGACTGCTACACTTAGCTGTTCTTTGATTCTGGAAGTTTGAACAGAGTTTATGAAGCTTTCCTCCTATATGGGTGTCAGATAGAGCTGCTCTTTGCTTGGTACACAGGAAGATAATTATAGGGACAGAGGTGTCCTGGTCTCAGGCTTGGCCATTTATCAAGTGTTCTACCCCAAAGTGAAATCCAGTAACTTAGTCCTCACAGAGGAACATGTGGAGGAATTAGTGTACCAGGGTTTTCTCATCAGGATGCTCTAAGGAAATTGTTGGACAGAGGGATACAGAACAAACAGATATTTTGTTAGCAGAAGGTTGAATGGGAAGAAGATACAAGCATAAGAGGTGAGGAATGAAGTCAGAAGAAGGACAGCTGATCTGAGGGGGCAGGCCACTTCATAGAACTGCTTTTTCATGCCTGCTGAGCTGAACCCTGTGCTGGTCATGAACCAAAGTGAAAGAGCTGCCAAATCAGTTCAAGTGGAGCCTGTGTAAAGAAGGCAGGTGGCTTTGGCTGTGCAGTGCTGCTCTTGCAGTAATCCTGCACACCAGGAGGTGCAGGCAGACATGAGCTGCCCGGGTCGAAGCCTTGAGCTGGGAGGAGTGGGCAGAGACCTCTGAGCTGTGTGAGTGCATGGGTGCAGAGCAGTGAGCTGATGGAGCCCACTGTGAGGATGTGCAAGCACTCCCAGTTCAGTCTTGGGCTATTTTATCTGCTTGGTTTTACAGCCTGACAGCAGCTCTTTCAAAACAGTTTGTATACGTGGGATATATAATCAGTGTTTTATCAGTTTCTGTGTGCCCTTTTCCCAGAGAGTCAGCGTCTGTGAATTTATGGCACTGTACTGCTTGAACTGTGCCACTTCCATCTCCCTCCTTTAAGCTGGGAAGCTACAGCAACTGGTGTAATAGAGCTTATGCATTTAACCTGAGAGATTCTGAGGTAATAGGGAGGAGAGGAGATAATCTGTGTGTGTATCTCTATATGGAGCCAATTTAAGCCCTAAGGAAAGATTTCCATTGATTATAACACAGTTTAAATCTGGTTTGTAATACCTACTAAACAACAAATCAGGTTGTGATCCTTTTAAGCCATGACTTTTATACAAAATCAGGAGAATTATTCTTATTTATTATCCCTTTCACTTAAACCTTTTGAGGATAGAAATGCATTCAGTTTCAGTGATAAAGAAGGCACTGCAATCAATGACTTTGGAAAATCACTAAAAAGAAAGGGTTTGTGTATGAGATTGACTCAGTTTTTATCCTATAAGTACCTGTTGGGAAGGAACAGGAGTGATTTACTCAAAAGTTGTGGAGAAAACCAGAGCACAGCAGTCTTGATACTTCATGGCTAAGTGATAGAGGAAAAGTTTTTAAAATACTACAATGATGTCAGAAGCTTTTCATAGCTTGTAGGGTTTTCCCTACTAGAACTTAATTTCAATCTAACACAATTACCTGGAGTAGGCCACTCTGGGGAGTAGAGGGGGGAAATCCTTTAGTGTTTTCAAAATTGATGATGGAAAGAAAGTAGCTGTATTTTAGCTAAGACTGGAGCTTCTTTTTTCTTCATGCCTTCTCCACTAAGACTGCGACATACTCGAGGCTGGTATTCTGCAGTCTCATTCCTCATTGTCATCTTAACGGTCTAAAACTGCCTCTAACATTTGAATGAAGAAACACAGGAACAAATCACATAGAGTTTCTCTCATTTCTCAGTATATGTTTTCAGTATATGCTATTATCTGAAATGCCATTAATCATAGGAATGTTTGTTGTGTTACACCTATTCCTCAGGCCAATTTACAGAAGTAAACTATCCTCTGTATTTCAGATCATCTTACAGTATGAAGGGCTTGGCTGTGCCTCCTCAGCTTTGCAGGACAGTCTGGCAGTAAATGGCTGTGCGATTAAATTATTTTTCAACCAGTGTGGTATAAAATGTGCAGACATCAGAAATACTGATTTTACTGCAAATAACCTCCCTGTGTGGACCTCATGCCACAATACCTAAGCAACTCTTTTTTTTTTTTTTTTTTTTTTTTTTTTTTCTTACCCAAGTGATCTGTTTTGTCCTCCAGTCCCAGACTTGGAAGTTCTAGGCTCAGAGAGGCTGGGATACTGCATGGAAATCAGACCAGAAAGTCCTGGGTGAGCACACTGCCTTTTACCTCCCTGTTGGCTTAATGGGGATTTGTATTTTGATTATTTGCTTCAATACAGAGTTTAAAGCAAGGTTTGGATACATATCTATCCCTGGGGGCATCAGAAATTTATTTTTCTATGGAATGATCCCTCTCACTGAATTGTTTTCTAAATTGAACATACATTAGAAATTTATTTTTCTGTGGAATGATCCCTCTCACTGAATTGTTTTCTGAATTGAACATGAAGAAGGTACCTTTCAGTTCAATAGCAGCCTGCATTGGCTTTGTACCAGCTCAGTCAGGTGGTGCAGGCAGTGGAGCAAGAAGCCTTTTCTGTGATGTGAAACCTCTCTCTGGGGTAAGGAAGACCTAGCTTTTTCTAGGAAGCTAGCACTTGTGAGTAATATTTTGTAGGTTCCTTAAAGACAGATTCACAATTATACACATCCAAACCTAGCCTGTGAACTCTTGTTGTGCGAGTTTATATGATTGGAAAGGGGTCAGGTAGGTCAGTACCTTTGGTTTGCTCTGAATGACTGCCTCCTAACTTCTCTGCGGATGAAGGCAAAAGCATTTGTGCTCACATGCTCTGTCTAGATTTGGTAGATGCTTCCTTTGGCCACTCAATAGTTTTCCAAGAGGGCATATCACAGCTGCCTCTGAAGGGATTAAGCTCATGCTGCTTTGGGGCATTGACAGGTGGCCCTGGTGTGCAAATCATCTCCCCTCAGGCAAATCCATTCTCCTCAGCAGAAGCTATTTTATAGTTTTGAGTGATTACATTTCAAGGGTCGATGAAAGCAGCAACCCCATGCTGTTAGTCATGTGTGAACACTCCTTATGAATTACCTTTCAAAACAAGGTTTGAAAGGGGTACTTAGGCAAAGCAGAGTCCTGCAGTTAAAAGGGAGAGCTTCTTTAAAGTGCACTGTGACTGGGAAGATGCTCCTTCTCAGACTTCTGTCAGCGTGCAGATGTGTTTCCAAAATGGCTTTGCTCACTCCTTGCTCAGAAATCCTGTCATGTTCATACTTCAGAAGCGTACTGGCTCACTGAATACCAGGTTTTTACTGCCTGAGGAGAGGGCAATATTTCTCCCTTACAATACAATCTCAAAGCCTTATGGCAAAGCTTTTCTTTGACATAGGCAAAATATTTTATTTTGCCTGACTAAGGGACCAGGACCTTAATATATGCAATCTTTTAAACTGGCTCGGTTTTTAATGCTCACAGAAGTGAAGTGCCTTATGAATTACAGACTGACATCTCCTTTATCAAATGAAATTACTATGTTGGACTCATTCATGGAATATTTCCAAGCACAAAACTCACTCTGCTTTCTATTTCTGTTAAGAACTGATCCACAGTATTCTGGTTTATGCTCACTGGTGGCCATTTAACTCTTTTATAATAAAAAACTTTGCATGATGCTATGTGTGGTTGAGTAGAAACAATCTCTCCTGTGCTACAGTGACAGCTTTAAGATAAATAATGGTATTTTCAAAATCATTTGAATTTTGTTTATAGCTTCATCTACCACTTTAGTAGTAATGCACGGTGCTTTAAGATACATGAAATCATCATTAGGTTCCTGGGGAGGTGAATTTAGAGAGTATCTTGAAAACTCATTTGACAGATTTACTAGTAGCAAGAAAGTAAAGCAGATATAAACTATCATAAGTAAATCCACCCTTTTATTAAGAAGGCTCATATTTCAAACCCTTCTGAAAATTACTCTGAACACTGTCAGTCTGAAATTCAGCTGATGTAAATGAACACCCTCCTCCTGACACACAAGAAGATGTGGGGTTTTACTCCAAGTCTGTTCCCACGTAGCATCTGCAGAGTCTTTCTCCAGAACATGCATATCTGATTCCATTCATTTTTGATAATTAATGTATAGTCCTTGCAGCCCCACATCAGAAATGACAGTGTTGAAAGTACTGCTCATCAGGAGCAGCTGAGTTTAATGTGTTAACCCCATTCCAGTTTACCTTGGTCACTGAATCCAATGACAAAATGAAGATATGAGCTTGCAACACACCTAAAATTTTGCTCTTAGATGCACACAATTCTCACCTGACATCAGCCTGGCTTGGTACTGGTATGTTCATTAGATTTCACTGCATTTTACTTTCCAGGATTTTATCCATAATGTAGCTAATCTCAATACCTAATTGAAGACTAAGTTTCCTTGCTTTTTGTGTTTTGGACAGTGATAGAAGTGCAACCATCTTGGCACTCATGGTGAAGATTTGTCATTGGAATTCTTCTTTTAAGATCACTTCCTGTAACTCCTGTGGCTCACCAGCAAAGGCTCCCAGGGTTTCAAACAGTTGATAGTGTAAGAGATTTATTGCACAGGTACCATTGAGGAAGAGCCCTGCTCCTTTTAAGCTGTGCTCCAGTCTCATCTCATGTATTTCTTTCTAGACCAGTTCTTCAGGTCTAGAATTTTCCACATTTGGGTTCAGACCATTTACTATTTTGTGAGGAGTTTGGTTTGTTTGAATTCCAGGAACTCCCACCTAAACTAGGAGAATAACTTTACTTCAATATCTTTCCATACCTTCACCTCAGATTTTTGTTGTTGTTGTTGCAGACAGAGATATAATTCAAGGTTATAACAGCAATTTTTTTTCCTTCATGGTTGAGGTGTTTTATGGCAGTAAGAGCCAGATACAGAAGAAACTCATGGACTCAGTGCAGTCTCCTGCTATTCCAGTACCTGCAGCCCATAGTTGCAATCAGAAAATTGTCAATTTCCACAGTATTGAATTGTGAGGTAGGTTCTGAAGTAAATTGGTTCTGCAGGTAGGCATTGATGATGGAAGATTGTCTTAATCCAGCAGTTCCAGTTCAATTACAGTGTGAATTACTGAGATACTTCCATATGGTTATGAAAATTGTCTCAAACAAGAAAATGAAGGATAGGATTATTCACAAATGCCACATGGCTATATTTTGCCTTATGAATGCTGGACTACACTGTAAGGAGAAGTGTTTTTAAAGCAAATAAGAATGTTGCTTCTGCAAACATAGGTGCTTAAATATTAATCAGAGCTCTGCCCCAATCCTGCTGAAATACTTAACAATTTTCTGGCTGCCACTCACTGGTTCTGCTGGTGGTGATGATGTGCTGGTGTCAGGCCTGCTTGCCAGTGCCCTGTGAGACTGCAGCAGGTGTCATTCCTGTGTTACAAAGTGCCAATTTATTCCCATCCGTGTGGAGAATCCTGTGTAAATGCAAGGAGCAAAGTACAAAGAGCCAGCGTGACCCATCCTTTGCAGGCAAGGTGTAGGACCACCTCTTTTCCCTCTGCTCAAGGCATCCTCCAGAAATAGTGATGTGTGGTCTAAAGCTGCCTTCCAAGCCCACTCCAGGCTAAGAATATTTAATGCCTGAACTTTGGGATTTTCCCTTTAAAGGAAAAAGATGGGACACAGGCTATTGGTGTGGGATCTGGATAGGAAGTGTTTATTTTCTGTAATTAGATGACATTTCAATGTAACTACTTCTGCAGCCCATCTAGGCTTACTGCAAAGTGTGTGAATTTATTTTAACCCTGAAACTTTATCTAGAGATCACTTTATAGCCTTGCCAGGGATGAAAAACAAGCATAAAAATGACATTTATCTCTAATTCTATTTGTATTATTAGACCTCGAGCACAGGGAGAGGAAGAACACCATTTAGGTGTACCACCCTAGCCAAAGGAATACATGTGTCTATAAACAATTAAAATTCCTCAAGTCACAAGCCTTTAACTTTTCACAGGGTGGGTACCAACTTCCTGTGTTTTTTTTTTTTCTTTTCTGCACTGAAAAAGTCTTCCTTTTACAATGCCATACTCCCTTTAATATTTCTATTACATTTGAGACTGTGTTAAAATTAAAAAAATATGTATAATTAAATTTGGTATAGTTTAAAAATTAAATTAAACCCCACATACTAAAAGATAAATGGCTCCTTTTTTCCCCCAGGTTTTAATCTCCCAGGTAAATTTTCTGGAAAAAACACTTCACTTTTTAAACCTGACTTATAGTATATGAAGGTACAATCATATCCAAAGATTTTTCTATACTTCCTGTAGTATTATTTTTGCTTTTAAGGGGCTCAAATACTTGTATGCAGTAATATATGAGTGATTCTTTTCTGCAGCAACCTCTCTTTTGAAAGCCTATTCCACTTATTATTATGAACTGGAAGGTATATTTTAAAAGTAATGATGAAATATTGACGAGGAAATTGGGGGTGGCAGCCATGGGGGCCTGTCCTTCAGGGGAAGGAGCTGGTTTGTCAGGTGGCTGACATGAAGCACCTACGTTTGTCAGCTCTTTCAGTGCTGCTGCAGCATCCAGAAACCCTGAGTGAAGTGGGATCACCAGCCATGGTGACACTAGTCAGTGAATTTTACCTTCTCGTCTACTGGCCTGGGCTGGAGTTTGAACAAACACATTGCACTTCCTCTGGGCTTCCTTCTGGGAGAAATGCAGGCACAGGGAGGTTCCTTTGTGCCCAGCTCTCTCTTGGATGTGAAGGTGAAGTGCTGCTGGAGAGAGGTCATGTGTGCCCCAGCTGAGACACGGCTCCCATACCATGTGTGATGCAGATGCAGCCTCTTGTCCCTGTCACAGACTGCCAAGAGCAGCGTCCCAAGAGTGGTTGAGGCTGGAAGGCACCTCTGGAGGTCATCTTGAACAACCTTCTCTGCTCTAGCAGGGCTGTCTATAGCCAGTAACTAAGCCATGTCCAGATGGCTTTTGAATATCTCCAAAGACTGAGACTCTACAGCCTCTCTAGATAACTTGTCTCAGTGCTTGGTCACCCTTAGAGGGAAAAAGTATTTTCTGACGTTCTGAGAGAACTTTCTGTGTTTTGGTCTGTGCCCATTGAGTCTGATCTGTCACAGGTCACCTCTGAGAAGAGCCTGGCTCCATCCTTTTTGCACCCTCCCCTCAGGTATTTATACATATCATGAGACTCTCCCTAAGCCTGCTCTTCTCCAGGCCGAACAGCCCCATTTCTCTGACTTTCCTTGCAGGGGAGGTACTCCAGTCCCTTAACACCTCAGTGTCCCCTCACTGGACCCTTATTTTGGGCTGGGAAGCCCCAGACTGGTTACAGTCAGTCCTATCTTAATGCTATCCATCTTGGAGCACCTTTTGGGCCAAAACTCAGAGTGATTCAGACAACCAGGGCTCCTTAACCCTGGTGCTGGGGAGTTACCAGAGAGGAGCCCTGGGGGATGAGTCTCTCCTGTAGCCATGGGGAGATGAGGTTAGAGGGCATTTAGTGGTGCTCATGCTGATGGCTGTGTGGGGCAGGACAGCCCAGGAAGAATGCTCTGCCTGCCCTATCCAGCTGATGTGAAGGCTGGCTCTTGAGCAATCCATGACTGTCTAGCACTGGATAGCCCTAGGCATTGCTGGGTCTACTGCTGCCATCCTTTTTGGGTAAGGAGACATGCCATAGTGGTATCATTGAGAAGCAGTTGTGTTTACTCCTTCCTTTCTCCATCACTTCCAGCCTCTAAAAGTATCAACAGCAGTATGACCCTCCATGCAGCCCAGATTCTCCATTGTTCCTCCTTTTCTGCCCAAACTCCTGAGATGTTTTTGCACCTCAATTTTCTCAGGAAAACAATTCCCACCACCCTCTCCCTGTCCCTCTTTTCTTTCCATCTCTCCTAGGCACTCTCTAGGATGAGAAAGATGTTATGTATAATTAAGCTAGCACATGGATTCTACGTTTATATATACTTATGAAATAACAAATAATGTTTGAAACAACAAATAATGCATACAAATAAAATTAGTTCATTTGGCTGCAGATAAAGCTGAACTGCATACTAAGAAATGTTTGCTCATTTTTTTTTCACTTTTAATATAGCTGGATAAAGATAAAAGAAATACACATTTCTAGAGGAAAATACCCTTTCAATAAGAAACAAACTAGTGTATTTTATCTTAATGCACTAACTCAACACTATTATGTTGAAGAACAGAAATAACCTTGGATGCACGCTCAAGTTTAATAATTAACGTCTAACTTTGAAATAACAATTTGCCGATGTTAAAATGTCTTTTACAAAGTAAGTTTACTTTTAAACCTTATTAGTTACATATTCCCCTAAAAGTATATATAAAGATATAGAACTTATTAGTTGTAGAAAATGTGCCTTCCCCCATCAAAGACAGAGAGCGTTTCAAATAAACCCTTTTTTGGCTGAAACTCGATATTGATTTATTTTTCCAGTTTGGAAAACAAAGAACAGTTTTTCTGGTAACCTAATTCCTCTTCCCTCTCTGCACTCTGCTCTTCAGACCTCCTTCAGGTGAGAGATGCTGCTGCTGAGGTTTCCTCTGAGTTGCACCAAGCAGCGGATGCTCATGGTGAATAAACGAGAGGCAGACCTAGAGAACAGAGGTGAAGCGCCTCAGGAGAGGGGAGCAAAGCACATCTTGATTTCCTGAAGTTGGCTGGTAGGGATAATTATTTTCTTTGTCCACCCACCACAGGTGTTCACTGTCCAGCATGGTCAATGCTTCTTCTGACCTTGCTGGAAAGTGCAGCCCTGGCTGCCCAGCCTTGAGCTCAGAGAAAGCAGAGAAACCTTCAGGGTTTTCTGACTGAGACCAACATGGATGCACAGCCTTGGGACAGCATAAGCAGGCTGTTGGATTTTGAGACTCTCCCCATTTCAGGTTTTCATCTCTAGATCTGGAGGCATTCTGGCCTTGCACATCATTAGTAGGAAGACTAAAGGTGTTGCAGACCTTTCTCCAAGCAGAGAGGAGTAATGTGGAAAATCCTGGGACATTTTGTAGGAGAACTATAAACTTCTGACAACTTCATGCTGAGGTGCAGCCTGGTCAGAAAACTTCCATATTGCAGAGCTGATTGTTTCGCACAGGAGAAACCTGGAGTCACAGATGAGCAAAGAGAAGAGATGTGAAGAGACAGAAAACTACCCCCCCATGTTAGATCTTAAGAGAGGTGGTTGCCTGGGATGGGGCAGTTTCTACTCTGCCCCATGTGCTGGGTAATCTCTTCTGCAGAGACCCTTGCTTAGTCTAGGGGGAGTGTTAGGGCAGCCATGGAGAGGAGAAGGAATTTGCTCTGCTAGGTGAGATTAGGGAGAGAAAGCAATAACAAAAGCACTGGAAATTGCAATGAGGGAGGAGGTGTGCACTGTGTGCTCTGTCCTTCCAGGGGCTGCTCTGCTGCCTTTCAGAAGCGAAGCAGAGCTCAAGCTTTTAAACAGGAGGAGCACAAGATTGAGGCTGATAGCTTCACTTCTCAGACAGTATCATACCTTTGGATGCTGACAGGTTTTAACATGAATTATTGTCATCTAAGTTCACTGCTTGGTTGAGTTGCTTCGCCTGTCCCAAATGTCCCTCAGATGTACTTGTTCCACAAGGCTTGTCACCTAAGTACCACTGCAATAACAGAAATCTCTTGTCATATCCTCTTTGTTCATAGTCAAGACTTGGCACTGCTGTTACTCATCAATTTGGTGACTGCAGAACAGCTGCTAAGTACACTTGGGAAGGACTTATCTCAAGGTGCACCTGAGCTAAGAAATGTAACAATGAGAAAAAGTTGATATATCAGTCTCAGTCACTCACCTGCAGTGGGGATGTGGTTGCAATGCTCTTGCATTATGTTAGTCAGTATCTACAAAAAGAATCCAAATTAAACAGGAGATTAACCTTTTGCCCAATTGTGTTGTTTTGCCTTTGGCCATTTCTATTTATGTGTGGATTGTGTGTTATCATACATCTGTTTAGAATTCTGCTAAGACATGTGTGTTATATTTTAAAAATAGTATTCCCTTTCAACAAGAGCTACATCCTGTGGGGATGACAGGACTGCCATTCCAAGCCTCAAGTTGACATTAGAAGGCAAATAACACCAAATCTTCCCAACTTACTTTTTTTCCCCTGGATGAACTATTCTTTTTGTGTTTGTTTAGTATGTAATATTAAAGGGGTATTTAGCCTGTAATCTCCTATTAAATCAAATAAGATAGGACTGCTGATTTTGTTTAAGTCTGGTGGTGAGAGCTGCTTGCATGAAGATTTATCTTTGCAAAAGGGACCTGACTAAATAATTAATTAAAACAATGATTAATTTTTTTTTCAGGCAACAAGAGAAAGAGCTCAATAGGATAAACACCCAGGGTATTTCTCGTTAATTTAGAAGTCACTTTCATGAGAACAATAAAGAAATCACTTGTGGGAAGACAATCCGAAGTTAGCTAAGCCTTGATTCAGTGGTGATGGATTTGCTGTCTCCAGTGGTTCGTAATATGCCTTTAGGTCAGCAGCATTGTTCTTTAAAGTTTGGTCTTGGAGTCTGGTTGCATAAGAATTTAACTTTCATTTAAAAATAAAAAGAAGGAGCTTTCTGTAGTCTAGAAAAGGAATTTAAAATGCCACCAGAGCCAACTGTGATTAGGATGAATTTACTTTGTGTGAAGGGGGGTGAAGGGAACTCAGCAGTATTTATGATGCTGATAAGCCAGTGGCCACTGCCGTGGGGATCCACACAGATACACAGATGTGCATCAGAACTGGCAGCAGTGCATGTGCTGCTTGTGCCCAAAAGCACGATATTAAATCACGAGTGGGCTTGTGTGTGAACATGGGTCGTACCAGATTAAAATTAGACCTTTATTTAACCTGGTGACATTATGACATTTGTTCAGTGTGATTGACCACAAGGTATTGCATTGCCTCTGCTCTATTTGTTACTCTGTTTTGTTTGTGGTCACGATGCAAGTAGACTGCCTGGATACTGGGGATGCAAACTTTTGTACTAGTTTAGTAGCCAAAAGGTGAGATTTTTCCCAGTGGATACCCAACATGGGATACCTAAGCTGTAAAACCCTAGTTGTAACAAGACCTCTGCAACTCTTACCCTGTGGTACGAAAATGACCTCAGTATTTTGTGCCTTACCTGTGGGGTAAACTTCTAGAAGTTTGCCTGGAAGTGAAAACTACAGGAGCTTTGTCTTCCCTAGCATTTTATTGAGAATAGCAGATGTCAGCTTTTCACGTCTTTCTTCTTTAGTAATGAAGACAAAAGGAGTCTTGGAATACCACCTGAGTACTCTCAGTACCCTTTTCCACTGTAGGGACCATATCCTTCCCTGAGCAGTTTTGTGGCAAGTCATGACTCCTTTGTCAGTCCCAGCACTGCTTATCCTGAGATCCTACCACAATGTGTGAGGGAGAAACTCATACCTCTAAGGGAAATAGGATAGTTAATGTCTGTATGGAAAATTTCTGAAGACTTTGCATCACTGCTAGCATGTGAAAGAAGGGAGGGAGTTTACAGCAAAAGTAGTGATTTGAAATATTTCCTTAATAGACTAAAAAAAGAATCATGAGGAAGCATTGCCTGACAGGGAATATCTCCCCTCCCGTGTGAGGAGGCTTTAAAATATAAACAAAATTAAGGTGTGTCCATGAACTGTCAATCATCATTACTTCAGTAATGATTATGCATTCTGTTCTTGGGAGAACGAATGGAAGGTGAGGCTTTTCAAGCCTCTTGGGTCCCATTTATGCACCGGGGGTTTCTACTCAAATGCCCTGTTGTTCCCAGTTAATTGTATATGCTTGACTTTACACCTTAAAAATACCTTGGCCTCTCTGATAAGAAATTTCATGCATGCTCTGTCTTTCCAAGCAGAGCTTATATTCAGACATGCAAATTAAATCTTACATTCTTTCCCATAACGAGTTAGAGTTGTGCTCTTCTACTTCTCATGGTTTTTATCACATGGCTGTAAACAAAATAATGAGCAATGAAAAATATTTAGGCAGAGTTTAAAAGGCTAAAAAGATAAGTCAGTAGATATTTTGAAAACGAATAGCTATAGTTATATTAATCTCTAGTCTATGCAGATTGCATGCCATAGAATTCAGTGCAAAGAGCACAAAGAAAAGAAACAAAAACATTTCTGGTGTGTTTGAATCAAGTTTATTTTGGTGATGACTTCTTGCTCAGCTGTGCACATCAAAACAAAGCGATTGTTATGCTCTTGGTGAGAATTTTATTTATGTGCCATGACACTACCAGTACTGAATCATGATGTCCTTCTAACTCTCCCTAAAACAATGGTCTGGTTAAAAGTATTTAAGAAAATACAGCTATTATTGTTTTCTTACATGGTTTCATACGCTGAATATGGGAAGTCTAAAAACACAGCCAGAGTCTTGCTGACACTGTTGTTTTCATACAAGTGAAATGTGCTGTAATTTGTTTTGAAAGGAGGATCTCTCTCCCATCAGGGAAATTCAGAGGTGTCTAGGGCATATCATTAAAAAAAATAAGATTTCCCTTCTTGTGGTCAGTTGGTGGGTTAAGAGTGCTTTGGGCTTGCTTGGAAGGATATTCAAAGCCATGATTTGCTCTCTGTTCTCACAGTAATACAGATAGCAACATGCTGTGTTTCCTGCAGGGCTTTCACCGAGTTCTGCCTCCACCAGAGCCAGCTCTGGATGCTTTCACTGTGGCTTTTGTGTGACCTTATAGCTTTCCTGACTCATCTGAATTTGTTTCATGTCAGGAGACCACTTTCATTGGCATCTTGCCTGCAGCCAAATAACAACCCTTCTTAAGGCTTTATCAGAGTACTTTGGGGATATGACACTTTTCTTCATGACTCTCTCTCTATAGATCTGTATGTTTAACCAGTTAAAGGCTGTTCACACTCCTTAAATCTAGACAAGTGCCTATTTTTTACCAAGTGGGCCTTTGAAGGCTTTTCTTTCTGTTGGGCAGCTGTTCCCGATGTCCCCAGCCCTACAGAAGGACCTACAACTGGAGTGGGGTGTAAACTTTTATAAGGAAACTAAGCAAAGGGAAGAAAAGCCTGTTTCATTCCTTCTTGTTGTGCCTATCTAACAGGAAGATACCCAGCAATGACTGAAGTGATAGATATTTGCTGAGCAGAAATGCCTTCTGTTTAAAACCGTCTGTTGTAACTTTAAAATAAGAGCTGCTTGACTAAACCTTCTCCCCTGAAGTATAAAGAAATGAAGAGATGGAGAAAGTCTGCCCCAATTCCCATCCTTTGTTGAAAGTGCTGATCTGCATCCCAGCCTCCTTCATAAGTGAGTGCAGTGCCTTTGAAGGCCAAGCCCAAAGAACAAGTGACTGCCTTGCTTCTCTCCCAGTTCATATGCTGGAAACCCAGACTTGCAGCTGCAGATGTGCTAAGCATCGTGTCCCAGTGGAGGGTGCTATTGTCTATATATTGTCCTTTCTCCTTCAGACACAAGCCTTTCATCATTGCTGCTTAGCTTTGTGTAGAGAGGAAGTGTAAGTAGACTTGTGTTTCATTTATTAGTGGTTTTCCTGATCTGACAAATACCGATTACTGAATTTTCTTCGCATTTCAGTCTAGTACCTCACCCTAACTACAATTTGCCCCCTCTCTTTGAACAATTATGAATCTTTTACTGAACTGGGCCCTGTCCTGCCACCTTTGTGTGTTTCCTCTAGGTTCCACAAGCCCCAAGGGCCCTGCATCCCTTTGTGTTACCTCAAAAGTACTGGCAAAACCATCCCCTAGTGAAGTGCTTCAGTAATAGTCACCCTCTGCACTACTCTGGATCTGGTCTCTATTGTGGTGGAGCAGGTACCACACTACACTGAAGAGCCTGATATTTTTCACTCTAAAATTTTTTTATAGCCTCTTGTTTCCCATCAATTTTAATGGCCGAGTGTGCAGACTGGGAACCTACATGGATACTCACCCATTCTCAGCAAGGCTGCCCACTAACACCTTGGGTAAAATTTCCCATGTATGTCTGCAACTGACCATCACTGTACAAGGTAGAGCTTTGCAACTGATTAATGGGCAGATTGTTTTGGAGGAAACCCGAGCAGGTCTGCACTGGGGAATAAGTGTGAAATAACACTACAGGTTATCATCCAGTGGCTCAGTGTAAAAATCTCTTGTCAAGTGTTACGAGGCAAACCTGCTTTGTGAAAGTCACACATGGCATCTCAGGTACTCTGGTTGCTCACACAAAAACAAGGGTGCCACAGCATTATCTAACTGGGATACCTGTAGGGACAATATCATATCCAGCTAATGAGATGCTAATCTCTGTTAATATGTGATCTGCATCCCAAAGAGGTAGAGAAAGTGGCAACAATTTCCATGGAGAATTTTGTGAAGTCAGATATATAGACAGCTGTTGTTCTGGGTTTGAGATGCAACATAAAACAGGTAAGGGTCACAACAGATATAACCCACAGGTTTCACCTTTTAACAGTAACAGTGGTTGTAGAAGTGTAACAGATCCACTCTCTAAGTGTGAAAGCTAGAAGTGACCTTTTGCATTTGTTCAGCCTTTGTTGATGAGAAGAGATTGGCCTCACCACACGAAACTCAGCAGTTTGGTGTTGCTTTGCCCTGGGTAAAACAGTCTGGATACACTGAATATTTATAAATAGAGACACACTTCTCCATCTCTTGTGGAACCTCTTTGGCCCCCACTTGAACACTGTGGCAAGCTACTTATCTTGGGGGCATTTGAAAAGCAACAGCACAAATCTAGTCTTTTATCTTTCTATGAGAAGAGGGCAGTAACTTTTCTACTAATACTGTTCACAGCTATTGGAGTAGCAGAGAATGGGCCCATGTAACAACATCATTCCTGTAGATGTGGATGTATTGTTGACCCTTACCTATACAGCCCTCTGCTTTCACTGGTAAGTTTTACCTGAAGAGAGAAACTGCTGAGTTTCATTTTCTGAGAAGAACCCCATAGCTCCTGAATTCATTCACAATGGCATGAGAAGGAGTGATTTAGCAGAAAACCATAGAGCCTGTCAGCAAGGTGTTTTGCTCAACTACTTCTGACAAGAAATAGTGACAATATTTCTGACAAGAAAATCCCTTGGCATAAGGGTCAGCCCAGTACCATGAACCTGCTTCTAGAGCTTGACCTTCCCAGCAGCAGTTTTCTACCTCCTGGCCATCCACTAGCTCTTCTGAACAGGATACAAGCAGAAGGGAGAGCAGAGCTGGAGTTAACCCATTGTTCATAGCCAAGCACATAGTGCCATTGTTGCCATGTCACATGTTTTTTGGTTGACTTCTCTGTGCATAACACAGTGCTCAAATCCCATCCCAGTCCCTGTGGCTTAAACCGTGTAAGAAACTCCTTCCTGCCCCAGGTCATCAAGTCCTACTTTTGAGGTGCAAACAGATCCTACAGTCTCTTCCACAGATTAATCAATCTCCATTAAAAAATAGTTAGAACTTCCTGCTCTCTTTCTTCTGTCTTCCATTAGAAGGCTATTCATGAATAAAATTGCTTTGCCAGGCATAATTTGCTGGCTAAATGTATTCATTATTTGTCTTTATCCTCTGGTTCTTTGGCTTGAAAGGTTCTTTTCCCTGTCTCATGCTCACAATGTTTCATGTGTTCATAAAAACAGCTCTGGCAACCTTTTCCCCCGCTTCTTCTTTCCCAGGTAGAACAAGGCAATCTTGGTGTCCTCTTGTAATATAGTGCTTCCCCTTTGTCTGAGATTTTTGGTAGATTCCCTCTGGATGTCTCTCTTGAATATCACTGTTTTATTAGCTTGTGCTATACTTCCCTTAGAATTGCCCAGCCTCATATTTTGCTCCTGATTACATTAAGCCAGTGGCACTCAGAGACTGCTTAAGAACAGCTAAAGGCCATACAGAAATCAGGGTGTGTGTTAAGTGTCACAGGTTAATCCTTGTGAATTCAGAAGGTTATTCTATCTTTAAATGCTGAAGTCAATGAACCTGTTTGGAAAACATAACCCCAGCGTCATTATTAGTACTGATGGCTAACTAGGAAAAGAGATAATGCAACAGGACAACACATATAGCTTAATTGTTTTCAGCTGAAAAACACATTTTGTAAATGTGTCAAGCTCACAGATACTGCTTATAAAGAACTTCCAATATTTATATGTGTTATCAGGTGCAATTTTTGACTGATATCTGAAAATGCCCTTGTGGGAATGGTAGTTTGAAAATATTAGTCCTGTGTGATAGTAAGTAAAATATTGCCCCTGGACTCTCCACACACATATACCACCAGTCTGTACACATGATGCTCTTGCCCACGTGGCACTGGAACCACTGGTAGTGTCTCCTTAAGGTTACATTAAAAATCGCAAAGGCAGGGACTTTTTAAAAATTTTATTTGTATAGAAAGCTTTGTGCATCTTTTTGACACCATGTAAATAATATTACAGGGCTATGCTCATTTTCTTCCTCATAGATGAGCAGTTTCTGTCACAGCAATAGACAAGGATAAACTCAATAATATATCAAGATTAAGGTTAGATATTAGGGTTGACTGATGCAGACCTTTTATTCTGCATAAGCTCTTGCAGAGAATTGCAAGTGAAGCAGCTATTTAGACTCTGAAAATGCTTACCTGTTTACATTTGCTCTTCTCACCCACTAGAAATCATTTAAAATGAGCTGGGAGACAGAATTAACAAGAAGAATATGACTATAACCATAGAATGGGTACAGTTACTTGAGAAAATATAGATGAGTCCTGCTCAGGATGGAGGAAAAGATACTAAATGATAACTGGAATGTTTTCTTTGAAGGTCAGTTGTTTTCACATTGTTGAGCCAGCTGTCCAAAGAGTTTTCTTACAGTTGCCTCTTGGCTGGAGACGTAAATCTATCTATGTAGCTCATGCTGTTCTTAGGCTTTTTTCTTATTGACAAGAATGGGGTAGCCTACCAACCTATATTGTTCCTGTCAGCCCAGGAATACTGATTATGGCATTACAGATATCCTCCAGAAAGAGAATTTCAGGGTGCCTGTGATGTGTTTTCTGCTCCAGCAGTTTTCACCCTTGGGCAAGCTATGATGTATGATGCTGATGTATTGGGCATAACTGTTACCTCAGCATGTTGCTAGCAATTCTGTGTAGAATTTAAGATCCTCTCTCACCTTCACTATCAGAGCAAGTATTTTCTTCTGACACCTTGACATCTAATGTTTTTTACCAACCATGAGCCAGTGGTGAAAGAAACTGATTACAGAGGTATGAGCATGATTCTCTACCTGTTTGTACTGGTGATCCTCAACTGGTGCTGTGAGGTGAGTTGCTATACTCTTGACATGTTTATAGAGCATCTGACTATATGGGAAAACTTGACTTTTCACTGGTTTATTTTTGTACCATCTACATTAGCTTTTAACCTGTTTTTCTCCTATTGGTATACTGTAGTGGCAGTAAAGGCAGGATGAAAGGAAATACATTTAAAAGACTTAGTCTGTCAGGCAGGGTATATAGTATTGTCACAGTTCCTGTCCCATGAAGCTTATTGCAAGACGAGTGAAATGCAAAGTGTCTCTTCTCAGAAGGAGCACAGCTCCTCAGACAGTGCTGCTGACACTGCTTTGCTGGAATGTCAGGAGGATCTAAAGAAAAGTCCCTGTGGGTCAGTGTCCCTAGTTCTGGCAGCAGCCAGTGCCAGGCTCCTCAGAAAAGACTGTAAAGTGCAGGGCAAGCTGAGAGGGTTACCTCCTTGCAAAATCTACCCTGCTGCCATCCATAGGAACTTCTTGCACGGGAACTTGTATTAGTCTAATTTTTTTATAAGTGATTGAGAGAGCTCAATTTTTAATACAGCAAGAGCAGCGACAGATTTCACTACCAAATTATAGAGGAGGCTTACATCAGAGTCTGCTGTGTTCTGTATGTCCTGTCTCTTCTGCTCTGCAGCAGTTACACCCACTGTCTCTAGGGGTTCCCCCAATACCAAGATCTGACTTCTGTCTAGCAGGCAAAAGTACTGACTGTGTCTAACACACAAGCTATGCTGACACTTTTCAACACTAATCTATGTAAGATGCATTCCTTAAGGGGCTGTGGGAAGTTGAGTTCACTGAGGAGAAGGCAAGCCCATAGCAAAGTTTAGTGGACACCTTTTTCTGCAGCTCTGAGGTTCCCTGAGGTGACTCTTCCTTATGGCTTCAGTTGCTATATTCCGTATCATGCTGGGTGCTGATGGAACTGGTACAGTAAAAGATGAAAGAGGTAACCAGAGATTGCTTGGCCCTCTTTAGTCTTCACTGGTATTGGGATTTCTCTCCCTCAGTGAAAGGAGATGCTTTAAAAGGATCATCTGATCAGAGTGTGTCCTCTGTGACTAAAGCAGCTCTGGTATTGACCACAGAGGTTATGCTGCCTTTCCATTCCCTGTAGCTGCTAATTTGTAAATACATTAGCATCTGCATTAAGACACACTCTTCACATGATGGATGTAAATCGGAATAGCACCTGCACAGAGGCATTTAATCAGCAGCAGTCATTTAGCACAGCAACTTAATTGTTGTTACATAAGTGAGTCATATCATCACAGAGTAACACCTAATAGCTGGCTGATTGCTACACAAAGCTATGTGCTCTGACTGGGATCTTTATGTCCAACTGTTGCTAAAATGAAATCAAAGAGACTGATCCCGGCTGATGATGACTTGTGTTTCTCTGCTGTATTCGATATACCCCTTTGCACTGCTTTTTCCTCTCAGGGTCTGTCACACAATAAATCTACTGGAAGTCTTGCATTACTTGTGCCCTTGCGAATTATCCAGCAATATAATTTTTCTGTCAGTCAACCTCCAATTTGAAATGATAAAGCCTGCTTGCTTGTCACTACTGCATTATCACTGGTTCTGCTCTTACTGGTGTTAGCAATAGAAGCAATGGGCTTAGACTAGTTCATTTGTAATTCCATTTATCTGCTTCTTGCTAGTTCTTGAAAATCTGATGTCTAGATGAAGCATAGGCAGTTTTCCAAGAACTAATTTCTAAAAGCCTGCTTTTGGCTGTAGCAGTGTCCTGCCCTCAGAATCATGCAGATGAAGTTCACCCTCACAGTATGATGCTACTACCTTAATATTCTCATTAAAGAATAGTCATCAGAAAGAATTCTCATCAGATTTTTTTTAAGAAACTGTCCTGAATTGACTGAATTAAATCAGAGAAATAAGACCCCATCTGTGTTGCATGTGCAGGGATTTCAGTTGTTAGCTCAGTATTTTTCTCTATAAAGAGCAATGGGAAATCCTAGCCTTTAAGTAAAGAAGAAACATGATAAGGTAAAGAGAAAAAGACAAATGTTTTGTATGTGGATTAAGGAGATAATTTAGGCTCTCAGTCTGATGCATAGTGCCGGATTAAAAAAAAAAATCACATTTCTGTCTGCCTTACTGTGCCTATAAATGTTACTGATTATCCAAGAGATTTCAATTCTTTTATTACATTCCTTTTGTGTATTTCAAAGCACTTTTACATGGAATAATTTCACTTTTCCCCTGTGTACTGTCAAATGTTTCCTTTGTTGTCTATGTGGATTTTTTCCACAACAATGAAGGAGGAAAAAGATTTTTAAAGGCAAATGTAATTATAAAAACATTGTTTTAAAGAAACAATTATAAAAATGTTGCCAGGGGAATGTGAGATGGGGCAGCACTATTATCATCTCATCGATAGACTAAAGATAGTCTTTTTACTCTCTCCCTCTAGGGATCCCTCTTCTTTTTTCTCCCTTTCCTTGAACTATATTTTCCTGTAAATGAAACTGAGATGTACTCTGTAGAAGCGGAAGCTCCCATTTCCTTCAATATAAAATGCAATTCACTTGCTAGTCACAGGACTTCTTCTGTACACAATTAACATGAAGGTGTGGGGCAATACCTAGAACCTCTTCCGAGGGGTTGTACTGAAATTCTGCATATTGTAAAACTTTTTGAAGGCAGTGATCTCAGACACACAAATGCTTTTTAGACACCTAGTGGTTTATATTTATAAGGAGCAAAACTCAAGACCTTCCAGGAGTCAGCCAGCAGTGCAGCTGTGGGTAAAGAAATCCAGGTTTTGTCTGTTGGCTTAGTGCTCAATCATTTAGTGGTAGACTACAACCTGTTAATAAGTTTTCCTTCTGTTTAGATGAGCAGGAGAGGAGTATTGAGCCAAAGTCTATCTAGTGGCACTGATTTTCACCTTGAAAACATAGATGTAAGATATGAGCAGTGACACTGCATGAGGGCTCCCTTCTCCTAGTCCTGTCTAATTCTCTAAGATGAAACTCTAAAGTGTGCTAATACTGACCCAGGACTGTTAGTATCCTGTTGCTCAGCAGGGTTTTATGCAGAGCACTTGTGGGTAGCAGTATATTCCTCTTGTCCATGCCAGACACGCCACTACTTCCACTAGGATGTTTATGATTTGTTGTAATAACTTCCCTCCTCACCCTGCCTCTGCCAAGTTGTGGTCCTTGTCTGAGGTCGTGCATTTTGTTACCTCTAAGGGCAGAAGCTCCTTGTGTTGTAGGGCTTCCTGTTTTCTTGAATTTTGCATGTTTTTCCTGAGTGGGCTATAAAGCCTTGCTTTTTCTGACCCTGGTTCCCATTACAGGGCCTGATCCTGACCCCTCACCTGCAGGCACATATCCCAGCCCAGCCTTGGCCCCTCCCTGGAAAGGTGTACGGGGCTGTCCTGGTCTCTTCTCAGCTGCCTTGCTCCTGGGGCTGTGGGACAGATCCTGGCCCCACAAGTGTTCTGACACTAAGCTTTGTGTGGCTTATGTTTTCAGTTTTATTTTGGGTAGTATCTTGTTATTTCACAGTGTGAAGCCATTGTTCACATTTCCTAAGGTCAGTTTTACTCTGGTTGGAGTTCTCGTGCTTTCCCAACTACTCCAGGAATTTGTTTCCCTGTGCTCAGATCTGAGGCACATGCGTGACCCAGAAAGTGTTCCTGCTCTTCACATTAAAATGTGCACAAAGCTTTTGGTTTTTCTGACTTTTGCTTTAAAGCACCTTTGCCAAGCCTTTATCTGGTGTGCAGGCCTCTTCCAGCTCTTATAATTACATTTCATAACCTCCTGTACCTGAAATAACTAAAAGCTCTTTAAAATGTCAAATGATCAGAGTCAAAGCCTGTCAGGAATGGTGCTTGTCAGAAACAAAGCTATCTTCTGATTGCCCTCCACTTTGCTGGCATCCATTTCTTGCTGATACATAATGAAGCTCTGTTTAAATCCTTGGCAGTGGCCTCCTATTTTTCTTTCCATTTCCCATGAGTTTTGTCTCTGGCTGGGACTTGAATAATTCTGTTCTCCAAAGATGTTTTCTGAGCTTGCTTTACCCACAGGATGATGCGTAATTTGGGAATCACTCAGAGCCAAGGAGGCCAACAACTGCTTGGGTTGTCTGAGGTGGGAACCCATCATCCCAGCCTGTCAAACACCTCCTGTCCCTGTCTGCCTCTTCCTAAAGCACGCACAGCTCCTCACCATCCCATTGCTTTTGCTTAAGGAGGAGAGCTGCTTATCAGGACAGAGGATCCTCTAAGAGGAGCAGGCTGACCTCGTCTGGTATTGACCCTTGTATGGAGGTTACTTTTGTACAATTCACACAATGGGTTTTCCTTTCTGTTGTTTGAACGTGAACAATCCTCCATAGTTTTTAGGTTTTCAGTTCTCTAAGTAATGTCAGTTCTGTATGTGTGAAGTTTCTTTCCTGGTTTTATGTGTGGGTTACTCAGGTAAGAGGAGTCTGAATTTAGACTTCCTTCCCACAAGTTTCTCTGTGCCTCTGGGGTAGTTAGGTCACTCTGAGCATGAAACTCTTCCTTCTGCCACTGATAAAAGAAATAGGCAGATTGAGCTCTACAAGATCAAACGAGAGATAAACCCCACTATCAATCACTTTCCTTCTTCTAGAAATAGCAATTCATCTGACCTGTCTAGTGCTTTCTAAAGACAGACATTTGTGAGAAAGAGACCCAGCTTCTGCCCAAATCACAGTACAAAATATGAATGCTGTTAATAAAGGTTTCAAAACTTGGTTTCTCCCTCAGGACTGCTCTTCAGGCTGTTTCCCTGTGGTGAGGTGGTTTTTATGCATCTTTGCAAGATCCTGACAGGGGGTTTTTGCTCTAAGAAATGTACTGCCCTCTGCAAACCAAGCCTTTTAAGAAGGTCTGTGCCCTGCTAGTTTAAGCCAGCACTGCCCTCTTCTGGAGATGACATTAGGCCTTTTCATATAAATGGTTTTTCTGTGGCCTGGCACTGAGTCAGCTACATACTAATTCAACTTCTATATATGATGCAAAGCATGTGTGTAGGTCTGCTTAGGTGCTTGAGGACATCAGCATACCAAACTGAAATCATTAATAGTCTGACATCATAGCTTCAGTGGAAACATTTGTGTATAAAATCATACGTGTTTATACCAGGCTGAACTGTGTCTCAGTAAATTTTAAATTTTGGGGCAGCTCCTTATTTGATCCCTCACTAGGCTTTGATAATGTGCCCACACCGAGCATCTGCTCTTCAGCTGCCTTACAATCTCTAAACTAGTGTCTGTAAGGGTTTCATAGCCCTTCCTTCAGGCAAGGTCACTTTCACAAAAAGGAATAGGCTGTTATAATTGCTGAGGAAGGGGCTGTGAATCTCAGCTGCCTGGGCAGGAGGAAGCCTGGGTGGGGACAGTGTCTGTGCCTGTTCCATGTGGGCTGCATGTGTGCTGTAAGCATCTCTGGTGTACTGGACTTGCAGCTGTGGCCATGAGGGGCTTGGTTCCCCTGAGATGCACACATGGGTCTGAGAGCCAGCAGAAATTGCTGTGAGTTGCACCACTGAAGCCACAGATAATACTTTGTGTAGCTGGTTCTTGTAAAGCCCTTGAATTTTAAGTTACCTATCAAACTGTGTGTCAATTTTGAGAGCACTTTGTCTTATGGGTTGTGATGTGCTCAACTTGTTGCAAAGGCTGAGAAGCAGAGCTAGATTAACGTTATAACTGTCACCAAGCCCAGATTTCACTTTAAATATTTTATATTTGTGCATTTGCAGCCTAGAGAAATTTGTACCTCCCTGTAAGTTTTCTGAAAAATATCGTGTGGGGTATTGAAAAGGAAACTCCAAACCTCATTCAATGAAAGGTACAGTGCTATACCACTCTAGTAATTTCAGCCAAGAATTAGTGCTTTTCAAGAATCAATGACAAATGATTTACAGCATCCTTGTAACACTTAATGCATGTTATAATGAGAAAGCTAAGCTAAGTGACTTCTATCAAGTCATTGAGTACCTAATTTATGAATATAGGATACCCAGTGTCTAATTGGATCAGACATTGTGGTTGTTTTGGTGTGACAATCTACTAGGACTGCAAAACAAATAAGAACTAAACTTTGTTGATGTTCAATAGAGCTCGAAATAGACATTTTTAGACATTCTTTCTTTCTGTGAGCTTCCTAAATTTAGGTACTCCAAGAAGGGTAACTAGAGGAAAACAGAAAAAGTGGGCTAACTGATTACTTAAACATTACTATGCCACTAGCACAGGAAAACATTGCACAGGTGTATGAAACATATATGTTTTCCTACAATGTGAGAAACTTACATTCATTTGTAAGTTTTACTTTCTGATTGGTAATGCTTGGGTATTCTGAGGAAGTATGGAAAAGGCTGAAAGTGGGTATTTATCCAAACCAGGGCTCCAGCTTCTCAATATTTCAGCCACTTTCACTAATTGTCTCTCTGCCCAGCAAGACCTTGGTACGCTCAGATCTTTTCCTTTCAAGCTGTCCACATTTTTAAGAGAGAAGAGTCTTCTGCAATACCTTTTGAAAATATTCAGCACAAAGTGATTGCCTTTCTGATTTTTCTACAGACAACGAATGCTTGTCTTTTCATTATCTGTTGTGTGAAAAGACACATACAAGACTTTTCACATTCAACGACAGAAATCTCTACTGCCAGTGTAAATTAGGAGTAACTCAGCCAAAAGCTATGAAGCTCAACTGGTGTGAAACTGCTCTGAAGAATTGATTCAAGGGCAATTGGAGTTAATGGAAATGTTCCCATTGACTTCCATGTGCTTTGAAGTATGTCATGTGTAATGCAGAATAAGTAATGGACTTATGGGTTGATGGTGCTGGTGACAAGAAATGTTCAGAGATAAATTTTAGCATGGGAAAGCAGTTATCCTTAGTCTTTCTATGGAGTCAAAAGGGAGTAGGCCATTTCTCTTCTGGACTGCTCTTCCTTGTCACAGCTCTTTGAGTCAATAATTAGCATTCACTTCTGCACCAGTTCCACCTGTCTGATACCTTCAAAACTCCACTGAATCAGTGATTCTCCCCACCTTTTAATTAATGTTTATTATTTGAATTATTCTTTAATGGCTTTGCTAGCAATACTTTTTAAAACTATTGAAAATCCCATATAAATAGTACCCAAGTACTTTACATAAGATTAGTCATACTGGATGACTACCAGGTACCCACTTCTTATATTAGGGTCAACAATATTTCAAATAGAATTTTTGGTATTTAGAGATTTGTAAAAAGTTATGCACATATATCAGGAGTCAAGGACTCAGGTACTCCTGAGCACACAGAGTTTTCACATAGTATTCAGTTGCTGTGACACCTGCAAGAACAATAAGTTTTGAAAGAAAATAATATCTTTCAGGATTGGAAGTGTGTATATATATATATATTATTTTTTATGTTTTTTCCTTTTAAAGCTTTCCTTAACAGTAGGCAGTCTAGAAAATATCTACCACAAGTTTCATTTACAAAAGGGCTGTACAACTCTGAGCTAAGGAAGACATTGAAAAAATGAACAAGGCAACACTTCAGAGAGCATGAGCTCTGCACACTAGCTCTGCTCTGTCTGGCAGATTTTTGTTGTGATTTGTTGTGATGTTAAGTGTATTTTTCTTTTCATCTGACAGAATAGCATTAATTTTTCGTGGAAGAAATTAATTTCATGTTGGAAGATGAAAAGTTTTCTGGCTACTCTGTGGCATATTATAATACAGGAAAAAGCTGTGCATATTTTTAAAATTTGTTTGGCCTTCATTATGTCAAGATTTCATAGTGTTTCACGGAGATTTTATAATATTTCTGTGGTTATTACAAGCTCTCAATTACTATGGAAATTATAGACTGCTTGAATGTTTGAAGTGAGGCATTTTAGATAATTTCTGGTATGTTGGTCCAGTTTCTATGGTAATCTGAATAAGTGTGAATTAATTGCCTGTTTTTGCCGTGGCTTTCTATGGTAATTCCAGACTTCTAATGTTAGAAATGTACCAGGTTGCATGTTATACATGTCTTTAGTACTTGTTAACCTACCTCTTAGGATGTTCCAGAGATTACTGCCATCTGAGGGTGTTAACATGAAGAGCTGGAAGATAATCTTCTTTAAAAAAATCCCTCTGGCCACACTGGCTTTACTTTGCAAGAAGAGCCCAAGAAGAAGTCTATTAAGAAAAGCTTCCCATTACTACTTTAGAGTCTGGTTGGGACCCATGATCTTTCTTGGGCAGCCATGATTGGCAGGCCATTATTTTTTACTTACCTTTCTCTCCTGCTGTTATTATCAGATGGAACTGCTGCCAGTTTCAAAAATTTCTTGGGAAATGTAATGACCAAGCCAATACAAGAGCAACACTGAGATCCTTCTAAACAGGGATTTTGGGAGGGGGGAAAAAAAAGAAAAAAAAAAAGGAAAAGAATAAGAAGTAAATAAAAAAGAGAAGGAAATGCTGAAAAAAATGAGAACAATGAAAAATAATCGTTCATACAAAATTATTCTTCCACTAGTGTTAACAGCATTCTGGTGGATGATGAAAAGGAATCACTGCACCCTGAATGGGGTGGTGCAGCAGTGAAAAATGGTAATGGTCTTTCTTAGGGGGCAATTACTGTGTTCAGGATAAGAAGTCATGATCAGTGTAAGGTATCATTTATGGGTGAAGCCTGTACTTCATTTGGTGTTGAGCAATGTGGTGAGCAGGTGTCTGCTGTTGCGTGCATTACAGGAACATTCAGACTCCCATGCAACTGTGAGCCTCAAAACAGGCACAGGCTCTTCTTTATTTGTTATTCAGGAGAAAAAATATGAAAAACATGACTATCTAAGCATCTGTCTTTACCACCATGATAGGCAAATAATTATGGATCTGTCATATTAGTCATCATTAGCTACACACAACTCCTACATTAATTAAAGCTATTTAAATTGTAAAGTCTAAGATTTCAGGAAATACCAGTTGAGTTTTTAAATAACAAAATTAAGGTATTTGCCTGTGCAGGCTTAACTCAATCCCCTTGTGCATGGGCTTTGAGGTCCAGCCTTTGATTACATCATCAAGTAGGTTTGGTGCCAGGGTGGCAGTACTGTCTTTATAAGCCAGCTAGTTGATATTTTGTGCTCATACTTTCTTAGTGAGTGGTGCCAGGATTATTTATGATTTTCCAGTCAGACACTGTAGATATGTTAAATTAATTAAACTCCTTTTGTCTACAAAGGGAGTGGGGACACCAGCCACCCGACCATTTTCAGAAAAATGACATTTAAGGAAGAAAGGAACTTCATGAAAGTTGACAAATTTCCTGTAGTGCTCCTGCTACATCTATACTGTTTTGAAAAATGAAAAGCAAGCAGAAATTAAAAAATGTTAAACAAAATAAAAACATTTTAACATTTTGGAAGTACTGAAATGAATTGGTTCAGTATTTCAATACAAGCCTGTGAATCTCTTTTGTTTGAGAGCAGTGTATCTTTACACACTGTCTGAAAAGCAAGAAACACAGAAAATATTAAAATGGTTAAATATCACAGATAATTGCACCAGGAAGTTGTCTTAGATTGAATAAAATGTGTAGATGATTGTAATTGTCTGGAAAATATCTGTTTTGACTAGCTCTGGAACAGTTTTTTGTTGCATTTCTCATTTGAGCTGATGCGTTAAAACCCCAATTACTTTTGCAGTAAAATGTTAAAGTAACTGATAGCAGTAGTAGCTTCTCTATTAATCAAAATGAAATTGTGGAAGGATCTTGTCACTGGGCGTATTTATTGATGGGAAACAGCTAATCTAAGGGTAGGAGAGCATTACAATTTGGCTAATCAAAGTGTAAAAAGATCCAGAGATTAAGTTAGGTAAGTTTTATCTTCAAGTAAAGGGCAATCGATTGTCAGTGAGCTTTAGAAACTGTTAAATCTGTGGGGTTGTGTTTGTTTGTTTGTGTTGCTGATGGCAGGGCTCAATAAACTTGCTCTCGGGTGGAGGCATGAATGTGTCACTGAACACAATTCTTTAATTTCTACTCTTTCTATCTTGCTCTTTCTCCTCAAATCTTCCTTCCAAAGCTGGACAATGAACACTTGATAGAGTATGGCAAAGCAAGTAAATGAGTGCTGGGAGTGGTTGTGATTTGAAGTTGAGAGACAGTCTCCAGGCATCCCGTGAGAAAACTGGGGTCTGGAGAAAGGCTTTCTGGATCATCAGATCACAGACATCACTGCAGCCTGATTTCTTTCCTTGTGTGACCAATGCTACAAGGCCTCCCTTGTGTCACTGCTCTCCCTAGGCTCTTTCTGATGTTTTGTTCAAATAGTTAACAAGTATTTAAAATTATTGTATTTTGAAATTGTTAAGCAAAGTAAGAAAAGGAGGGGAGGGTTCCAAAAGACCCTCAGAGGAAAAGGACAGAAGGAGATGGCTCACCCAGTTTCACCTGGTGTTTTTACTCCCAAAGACCAGCTGGTAGAAGATGAATGGAATCAACAGTTTCCAAACCATCACTGAAGATCTTCTCTGTGGTGGAAGTCCAATTGCTAACCTGTAAAGAGAGAGATTCCTGTGAGGCATCTTTACTGGGTGAATTCAGAAGGGCTATAAAACTGCTGAGGAAAGATCATGAAGGGGAAGTGTGTAAAAGGCCAGAGCCACCCCTAGAATTCCCTCATGCTGTGTGCTCCTGACTTCCACATATCCCCTGGGAGTCTCTATGAGGCCACTAAGTACCAACCACACCTGCCAGATGGGCTGAAACTTTCTACAAAGTCGTTATATACCCACCTCTTCTCTGCAGAATTGTGCTGGCCTTGGCTGCTCCTTTTGGTATTCTTTAAGGAACATCATCATGCATTGTTCTAACAGGCATCCAGTCCTAACCTTGCAAGAAAAATAAAATGCTTATTTAACATCACTATAAAAAGAAAACCAACAACAAATCTAATCTCTGGTTGAAATTTGCTTTGAACTACTTGTCAGTATTTTTACCTTTCTCTTTTAATGGATTGCTGATTTTTTTCTGCTTAGGAGGCCTCTTCCTCACATTCCAATTACTTTTGTGTTTGTTGTTAAAGGCATTGCGCTCATTGCCTTTGTCCTTGTAAAGCTCTCACATTTTAAAACAGCTTTTTCACACCTATTTTTCATTATTCTGCAGGAAAAACAGCCAAAAGAACTGCATGTTTTTGCCTGGGATTAGTTTAAAGTAGTGACGTACAGAGGCAATGTCACCTCCTTTTCTTCTTAATGATTCTATTCTTTATGGATCAAGGCATCTCATCAATTGCATTTATTACAGCATGGGAGCCTGTGTGGAATTGTTTGTTCACTGTGGTGGTGAGATTCTTTTCTTTCCCCAGTCCTTCAGCTGTGTAAGGTGTAGGTTGTTCTGACAGGAGGGCATGGCACAGTACTTTATTGTACCACTTACCATATTTTATAACAGTGACTATTTAATATTTATTTCTGAATAATTGATAGGCGTATTTGTAAGAAGAGATTGTCTGACCACAAATACATACACTCTAAATGTGATTTGTTCTGCAGAGTGGGAAAGTCTGTGACTCAAAACGTGTGCATGCTTGGGAGTTCTTTAGTGTGGGGCTGCAAACTACTATAAAACATCGCGAATTGGTTGCAAATTTGTGCTGTGAACAACTGCTGTATTGTTATACTTTATTACTCCTCTTAAGAACAGGGAAAGTATATATAGATTGATGATTTATTTTTATACTTAATTTTTAATATTTAGGGGAAACTGAATCAAATTAATATAGTGTGACTTGAAAAAATTCTTAAGGTGACACGGTGCTAAAGCCATGAGAACTGCAAGCCCTTTGATTCCTAATCTCAGGATCCATTGCCTTATCTTTCTTGTCTCTATTTTCTACTTCAGGCATAATTCAGCTAAAATTTATGCCTGTCCTTTCATCATATGCCATCAAAGAGAGGATTTTCTGTGATCTGCTGCCTGTGAATTTTGTCATGATTTGGCTGAGCCTCCCTAGTGGATGGTGGCCAGACTGTGTTATTTGGACCTAATGTTAAAATTCTGTAGTAGAGCCCTCTTCTTCGAGCTGAATTCACTTCTCCCTTCTTGATGTGGATATCGTCAAATGCTCTTTCAGGGACACATCTTTTTTCTAGTGCCTTTCCTGCATCTCAAAGGCAGTGCTGATACATCCTAAAGCACATACATCCTGGCCTACAGTTTAACCCCTTTGGGAGCTTTGTGGCAGTTGAAATAAAGAACATAGGATTTGCAAAGGAACTTCCCAGGCACAGATATGTGACTTTAAGCAGTGCAAGCAAACTGCAGGTCCATGGAAATCAACACCTATCTGGATGCAGTGCTCTCTTCATCCTTCTGAAACAATTTCTTCTGTCATTCAATGGATTAAATTAGTGTCCTTCAGTTCTTCAGTTGGAGGGTTCACTTTCTTTAATGTTTACTTTACAGTTAGTGATACCTTTCCTCTTTCTTAGCATTTTCTGGATTTTTTATTCCTTAAATCACTGTGGGATTATTATTGCAAAAAGTCTCTAAAAGTCAATGATTTTGTTAAAACAGCTGTCTATTAGGATAATACTGTTTCAAATGGACAATCCCAAGAGGAACCCACTCAGCTTTTTGGCCAGGGTTTTTTCTTTTTTTTAAGCTGAGAGTCTCAGTGATACTCAAGGTGAAAATGAGAAGATTACTCTATTTACTTGAATAAGAATTGTATGCCAAAAACATACATACCCATGCACTATTAGCAAGCTGGGCACTTATCACAGTTATAAGTTGCTAATTTTGAAGGAAATCCTGAAAGAAAACATCCTGATTATTAATGTACTTTGTTCAATGCATTAAAGTAATAAAAACACTGATGTATATTCTGTGATCAGTCACAGGTAGATAGATGCTATAGCTTGATCAGATATTATGTACTCAAGTGAGAAATGTCATCTTCCTCCTTTTCCACAGCCTGGTAGTCACAATGGCTTGGTGGTGTCTTCTGACTCTCGTGCTCTTTCAGTATCATTTGAAAAGGGTCTCTCTGTGGTGTCTTAGCTCAGACTTGTCAGAGAGTTATGTTTTTGACTGTAAAACCAGCCTATTATTATTGGAAGAAGATTGTGTGAAATAAACATGCGTTCCCAACAAACTGAACAAAATTGCAGTGTTAACCCAGCAGAACATCCCTGGGCCGGTGGAAAGTTTGTGAGCCGTGTGCCTGCAGTCTCTGCAGCACAGCTTGCACTGCTGCTGATGGAATCACATGCCTGGCAGGAGGGCAGACGTGGTCCTGAAAAACAGCTGCTTGGAGAAACACATTCTGTCAGTACCTCTTTGTTGCTGTGCAATGCTGTGTCAAGGTTTGAAGGAAAAGAGCATCAAAGAGGTTGTGTAGATGTGGAAGGTTAGAAACAAGGAAAAAGGTCATGATGGAGGTAAAAATGAGATAATGTTTTAATGGCTTTTGTTAGGAGAGAAAAGAAATGCTCTGTAACATTTGGCTCACCATGTGCATAGCCCTGAAAAATACTGGTGGTGTTTTGGAATGAGAAATGAGGGTGCCTATGGGTAAAAACTCCACACTTCTCTTTTGAGAGTAAGCAAAAGCTGGAAGAATTTTTGGATTAAGTGAACAAACTCTTAAAATGCCTGGAGGCAGGATGTGACTGAAGACATGAATGATCCTCTGCAGTGCACTGATGGGTGCTTTCACTGCATTTGGACATAGATTTGTATTGCCCATTTTCAGGATTCACTCTATAACTGGGTATTCATGGTATAGGGTCACTGCTCAAAAATGGGAAGGGCTGGGAGCATAAGATGAGTAAGCAAGAAGAGAGCCCATTAATGCCCACCATCCATTAAGGGGATCTGCTCAGAAGCAAACCCAGCTAATTCAGGGGTTTTAAGAAAGGTAAATATTCTCAGCAAGGCATTGGCATGCTGGGACCTGGTAACAAGTGAATGTAGGAGGTGGTGTTGCATGTGCTGAAGTACAAGTATAATAGACCACTGAGGGACAGGAAAGGGAAGCAGAAAAATATATTTTTCCTTTTCCTGATGGGAAAATGTGAAGGAAACTATGACCAACTTCGCTTCCATTGTGGCCTATTTCCATACACTTTATGTGGCAGATGATGCAGAAAGAAGAAAAGCTAAGTAATTTAGCATTGTTTTAGTCTATATTCCAATATTCTGTGAGGTCCTGTATACACCATATAAAGCACTGTTTGCAGTAAACAGTTGTTGAATATGACTGTAGGTATTGTGGCCTGGCAGATATGAGGAATGTTGTGTTGTGTAAACACTGATAGAAGGAGATGCGAAATGGGAGAATTTATTGTAGCAAATCTAGGTATTGGTCCCCAGGAAGGAATGAAAGTGCAATCACTAACTGCTGTTCATCCCATAAAAATTGATTTTTCTGTCTTTCTATTTGGATGTTCTTATGTAGTATTATATTTTTTAAAATATCGTCCAGGAGTAAAAGAAGAATTGGGATGTGAACATTTAATCTTTAATCCAAATTCTTGATATAGAGGCAGCGTCTCACCTTTGATTTTCTGAGATTTGTGCTTTCTTTGGACTGCCATATTTTTCTTGCAATGACATTACCTCAAAAACATGTATTAGAAGTATCTGGTGTTGAGATAAGGGCAGCACAGTGATAGTAGCATAAAGACTATTGACAAACTGGATTACTGAAAAACCTGCTGATGCTGAAAAATGCTAAATGAAATACAGGATGGGAAACAACAAATGGATCTATTGTATATTATATTCTGGAAATAATTTTTCTTATAATTATTTTTGCATTAATCTCTGGATATTGTGGGTCAAAACTGATACTGACTCTCTACTCATATGAGAAGATGAATAATAGCTTTCTGGAATTCATGCTTTTGTGGGAGGAAGCTGACTGAGCTCTAGAGAAATCAGTGGAGCATCACTGGCCCAAATTAATTTTCTAAAGGAAGTAGTACAAGGTGGATCACTTTAAAAAGAGACTCGGTCTGCTGGCGCGGACTGTCTACCCAGTGCCTATGCTACTACTAGTAATTTCATTTTCATTTTTATCATTCCATGACGTCAAGTTATTAGAGCTTTTTCCCTTCCCAATGCTCCTTCTAGGTGATTAATGAAATGAAAATGTTTCTTCTAGGATAATGAGATCCAGCAAAGATGAGTCTGATAAACCAGCAATAGCTTCTTCCATCCTTCTCTGGATGGCATTTATCGAGAGTTAGAAGGGAGCCCTTCCAGTTTCTCTCATTTTTTCACAGAGATTTTTACCTCCTAGGCAGCTGTGAAGAGGCAGCTTTGTGTATTTAGCTACCTGTCCCTGTGCTCTCGAAGGTGATTTGCTATGTTCCACCAAGGGAGGGAGTGGATACATCCAGACCTCAGCTATTTTTTTGTAAGAACAAGGCAACTGAATTGTACTGTTGCAGAACTGATGAGCACAGCACAACCACCCCAGGAATATAAAGACACTTTCAAACAGGTGATATTTTTTGTAACTTTCTTGTCTTCCAACAGTCTTTTAAGTACTACTAAACCTTCAATATTTTGGTTGTTTGAGTGTTTGGTTGTTGGCTCTTTAATCTCAAAGAGCCCTGGCTGTGTCTTCCTTGCAGTAGGCAAAGAAAAATACAACAATTGAATTGTTTCATTGTTGCCTATTTTTATTTTGCTAACACCCTATATTCTGCATAGAGGTCACTGGAGAGTAATTTTCTGTGAGCATAAGAACATCTCTGGAATAAAAGCATTCATAATGTCTGACTAATGAGAGGGTAGCTAAATGGCATGAAACGATTTTAAAAAGATAGTATTAAAGAGGCAAAGCCAAGTACCTAGAAACAAAGAAATGTTGGAATTCATGCTCAGCAGAAGCCTTAATTTGCTTCCTCTCTATGTAATATGCCTTTTGTTTGCTATTTGGTCAAGTTTTTTCCACAGGTCTCCTGTTTCATCCAGCACACAGGACACTTGGTGCTCATTCACCAAATACCTTTCAAAGTATTTTTCCACTCCTCCATATATACTCTCCCATAAACATGGATTACTTCCTTTCACCTTGGACTTTTTTAGGGTGCTTGTGCTGAAATAACCTTCTAGCTTTCAAAGAGAAAAGATTTCAAAATTTCTCCTTTTAAGGAGTGGGGATGATAATACCCACTTTTTATAGACTGCAGAGTGAGACCTGAAGATTAAAGGCAATAAAAATCAGAAGGAAACCCAGCAGCAGAGATAGAGAATGGATTCTATTCTTCAGGTAGATTTTCAGTTTCTTTAACTATGAAATCTTACTGCTCCTCCTCCAGCTTCCTACCTACTTAGTGTTTAGTGCTCCTATGTTAGCAGATGACCGTGAGTCTTAAAGATAAATTCTCATTCCACTACCAAATGCCAGTTCATCCCCAGAACAGACTTATTCTGTAAAATCAAAATAAAGAAAAAAAAAATTAGGAAGGTTACATCCAAGCAACTACTGCATGTGGAAACCTTGTAGGATGTGGGAGACTGCAGACAGTTCAGGAACCATAGCAGTTATCACCTTTGAGAGAAGTGATGTGTACTGTCTTTGCATGAGCTGTTGTCAGTGAACTGAAGCAATCCAATGAAGACAAGTTAAAAGCTGCAGAAATTAGATAATTAAATGGAATAGTGAGAGCTTTAAATCCACAGAAAGTGCAGGAGAAAGAACTGAAAACTAATTGGCTAGTACAAGGCTTCAATGGGGTAATCAAGAAGAATTGCTGAGGGGCTTGGCCATGGAATGGGCACAGAAGCTGCCTACAGTGTATATCCATAGAGAAACAGCAGAAAGCACAGTAAAGCTGAATGATGAATTACTGAAAACTGACGTGGAAAAGAGAAACTGTGAAATGAATAAAAAAGCAAGCAGATGCTCTGCTTTCTGGAACTAGGAATAGAATTAGGCAATTGCAGAGGAAGATGAGGAATGCTTCTACAAGAGTTTTGTAGCCCCTTTGTGCAGACTTGCATGTCTCAAGACCTGTCTGATGTGCTGGAACACCTGTGAGAGCCTGAGGCATAACAGCATACTGAAACACAGTCTAAGTTCCCTCAACTTTGCAGCCTACCTGCGTGTGACAGGAGAATTACCATAGGCTTAGTGAAGTTGCAAGTCTCTTCAGTCATTTCAGGGACACAAATTTCTCTACAAATGTGGTAGAAAAAAAGGTGCTGAAGGTGGAAACAAGAATTTTTCTTATTAAGGGATGGAGAATTCCAGTGCACGTTCATAGTGATGCCTCCATGTTACAGTGATGTTGATACAGGCTAGCAGGGTGCAGATTTCAGATTCTCAGGTAATTTTCAGGTAACTAAAAGAAAATTACAGCACTTTCACAGGCTTATGCATGATTTCCCCTCCTTGTGTTTGGTTACCCTGCAACAGGATGAGTTTTTACAGCTTTTCTGAAGTGAAATTTAGCTCACCAGTGCTCCTTTCACAGACTTTGTTGAAGAAAACTTTTTAAGAATATAACCTTTAATATGAAATTTATTCTTTACTGACATACACACATATCTATCCTACAAGCACATATTGGATGTGACTTTGGCTTGCTAATCTTGAAGAATATTCAGAATACAATAGTAGCTTTTGCAGTTGGTTACTTTGTTTTCGTGCCTCGCCTTGTAATGAAATGGCATAGAACAATTTTGTTTATTTCCCTGTTATTGGATTGCAGAATCACAATTCAGTTGATTCTTTACCATTACGAGCACAACATGTAAGACTAGGCAAACCACACACAGATACACGTAATGCTCTGAAACACTGCCATCTTTTGGTGTCTGGGAAATGTATTGTGTAATTTGTTTTGGGTTTCTCACAGGTGTCTTGTAAGAGAGAGCTGTATTATGTGCTCCAATGACTTTTATCCTATGCAGCAATGCATTGCATCAAGGAGCCTGGAGAACATCTCCATATTTTGCTATTTACTTTGGTGCTTGGGAAATGCTGTACTAGTTTCCTTCCTGCACCTATCCAGGAAATGAATGAATATACAGCTCTCTCCTTAGGCAAGAGGAAAAATGACCTGCACATAGGAAAATTGTTTGGTGCTCTGCAGAAAAATACTTATAAAGACTTAGTGAAGGCTTTATGAGACCCTGTATGGAGCTGCTTTAGGATATGAAGGATAGCAGGTAAATAAGCCTGATGTGAATCTCATACTTTACCTTGTACCTTTTTAGGAAATGTGCCAAACTTTCTGGAGTTACCCATATCCTCCAATTAATGAGATTTCCATCCTATTTTTATTTACTGAGCATTTGGGAAGAGTTTTGCGACTTGTCTAGATTTCTGATCCAAATGTTTTTCAGTTCTGCTTGGGACCTTTGGCTTTTGTGGTGGACTGCCCCCCAAAACCTCCTTATCACTCACCTCCTCTGGAGGTGGACAAGGGAGAGAAAATAAAATTAAAAGCTCATGGGCTGAGATAAGGTCAGGAAGATATCACTCACCAATTAATGTCACAGGGAGAACAGACTCGACATGGGGAAAAATTAATTTAATTTATTTCCAATCAAATCAGAGTAAGGTAATGAGAAATAACACTGAATCTTAAAACTCCTCCCTGCCACCCTTCCCTTCTTCCTCGGATCAATTTCACTCACAGTATTCTCTACATCTTCCCCCCCTGCACCAGGAGGGGGCAGGGAATGGGGGCTGCAGTCAGCCCATGACATATTTATTGATTCTGCTGCTCCTTTCTCCTTAGGAGTAGGATCTTCATATTCATCTCCTGCTCCAGTGTGGGCTGCTCGGTCCACAGGTCCTGCCAGAAGCCTGCTCTGATTTGGTCTTCCCATGTGCTCACAGCCTTCTTTTCTGGGCTGTGGGGTCATCAGGTGGAACTCTGCTCCAGTGCGTGGAGCACCTCCTCCCTCTCCTTCCTCACTGATCTCGGTGCCTGCAGGGCTGTTCCTCTCACATTTTCTCACTCCTCTCTTCTCTAGCTGCAATTGCTTTGGCACAATACTATTCCTCCCTCCTTAAGTCTGTTATCCCAGAGGCCCATCACTGATGGGCTTGGCCTTGGCCAACAGTGGGAATGTTCTGGAGTCAATGGGCGTTTGTTCTGTTGGGCATGGGGGAAGCTTCTCACAGAAGGTGCCCCTGTAGCTCCACAGCTACAAAAACCTTGGTGTGTAAGCAGCTTTAGACTGGGCAGTTTAGGAATGAAGCCTGGAAATAGGAAGGAAGGAACACTAGGAGCAAGTCCCTGCCATGCTGAGACCAAACAGAGGAATTACAGGGTTTTCTCTCCATGCTGAACACAATCAGGGAAACTGTGAAAGTGATCTGAATCCTTCCCAAGAGCTCTGTTGTGTCCTTACCTGACTGCTTCCCTGGCAAGTGTAGCATTTTGGGAGATGATTAAGGTGACTATAAAGTAGGGCTGTAATCAGGAAAAAGAAAAAGGATATAGTATTGTATTTGTATTGACTAGACTCAACTTTCTTTTCCTCTGTGCAGATTTTTTTGAGGAGTTAACTCTGTTACTAAAGATTTAGGTCAATGCAGGAAAAAGCGAAATTAGGCTCTCTGATGCAAATGTCACATGCCATGGTAACACCTCTCAAAGAGCAGACTGAAATATGTGACAGAAGAATGAGATGCTCAGACTTACTATACTAATAGATGCTTACTGATATGTTATTGTATAAGAATGCAAGTTGGTAGAATTTTTCTTGGCAGAGAACCAGTAGAAATTGTCACATTAAATTACGAGTATCTACTTTAATTTTCTCCTTTTGACATCCTCCTATTGATTTGGTCCAAGTGACTTCATTCAATAATTCTATGGAAGGAAAACCAAGCAGTCTAGTTGCTTAAATAGCATTTATATATCAATATAGTTTTTAATACACGGGATTTCAGTCTGTCAGGACTCAAGTTATTTACCAAAGTACATAATTAAAAAAACTGAAAAAAACAAACAACCCCCCCAAAACCAAACACCAACAAAAATGTGTTTTAGCATGTAGCCTGTCTGGAAATCAGCTGTAGCATGGAAATGCCTTTTTCTCAGGACCATCCAGATTGCACTTTTCCAGCAGTAGTGCTATTATATACACATGGTTTTAGAGAGGATCTACCTCCTTGATTATTTCCTGTAATCAAAATGAAGTAAATAGAGATTATATGGCAGGAGGGAACTTTTACCCTATGGCAACCTTCTAATATGATGAGATTATCACTTATCCACAGAAGTAATTGCAAATGAGAGGTTATTTGTGAAGCTGTTTGGAGGCATCGTACCAAAACAGAAGGAATGATCTGAATATTTTCTGAATAGGATGACTTAATATATAAGTATCTTCTGATGAAGAAAAGTTTTATGTATTATCTCTTCATAAGAACTGATTACAATATTAGCAAAGCTTTAATGTATCTATTTTATTGCTCTATGTACATTTTGAAAATGTAGTTTGTGATTGTAATGCCTTCTTTGGAGGAGAAGTGAAAATGAAGTCTTAGTAATTTGTGAGGTAAGTCGGAATGGGAAGTCTGTTCTCTCTCTAACCCAGGCAATTTTATTTCATGAAATAATGCTGAGTTTACTCCAACACTTCCAACAGAACCAGTTGTCAATGGCATTTTTGTTCCCTTCCTTGTCTTTACAGCTGTGTTCTGATCCTACCAGCCCCAATGCAGTGACAGCATTTCAGGAGTTGCTGTTTTTGCATCTGTAGGTGAATGTAATTATTAATAATGTTATAGGGGTTGGAAGGATTAATAAGAAATTAATTCAGGAACTCACTGTATGCCACTTTTTGGGCAGAGTTTCTTTGCTCTTTGCTTTCTTTGCTCTTGTAGGGAAGAACTGGTGTGAATATGCACAGCTCACATTCTAATGTGTAATGATTACTGTCACACCCTAAATTTGTGAGGTCTCATCTAGTTAATGCATGATTATAATGGTTCAGTATTGATAATAACCAGAAAGTTGTCCATTAAACATTCATTGGTAGGCTGGCTAGTGTACAAGGGAGGGAATGTTTGGATGAAGACATGGAACAGTAAAGAGAAATTTAAGCAGAGTTCAAAGAAATGTGGTCTCTCGTGTAATCTACACACTTTGTCACACATGGATTATTGTGCCCAGTGAACTTCAGAAGGAAACATCCAGCCCAGCCTGCTAGACACCAGAAGACCCTATATGAAGAATTTATGTACAAAGTTTAAGACTAATTAGTTCTCCTGTTACCTTAGTAGTGCTAATTCATTTAAATGGATTTGATGGAGCACAGTTTGATCAAAAAAGGATCAGAGAGAGATGGTCATTGACAGCTGCTGATGGGAGGAACAGAAGTCAGGAGATTTATTCCTTTCTTCCCCTGTCCTGTTGGGTCTCTGAGAATTAGTGTTTGTAATGATAGCAGGCTTCAGAAGAGGCTTGCTGCAGTAACTAACTTATGATCCTGATTAATTTTCTATAACTCTGTAAACTGTAAATAAATGGATTAAAGAGCCATTTGATCTTCAAGAAGAGGTTTAAAGTGGCTTTGATGACTATGTACCTAGGGGAATACAATGGATTATCATGAATAATTGATTAAAGAAGAGAGAACATTAAATTGATGTTATATGTGAACACATAAAATTTACAATTTGTGCATGTGACTTCTATGTGTGCATAAGTGCAGAAACCCATATGCAAAAGTAGGTGTATAAAAGTATACATTACCATTTATTTAATTTCTTTCCTTTATAGTTAGGAAATGAGAGATGAGATGTTGCTCAGTTAAACTGTAATTGCATTTGGAGATGGAGCAGCATGCTACTAAACTCTAGGTGAAGTTCAGGCAACAGACAAATTTCTGTCAATCAGACACGCTGTATTCATTAGTAAGACTGTCTGAATGTAAAAGGCAGCACAATAACTGCAATCCCGTGTGAGCTAAAGAACTCACTGATGATTCAGAAGGTGGTGTAAATGCTAATATACATTGGAAATCTCGTACCATAAATAAGAGCAATGAAAACAAGGTTGTTCTTGCTGTATTCCCTGCTGTGTCTTAGTTTGGACACCAACATCTCAATCTGCTATGGGCGTGTGCTCAAAAAGAGACCTCTGAGGAAAAAATCTTAAAAACATGTGGGGCAAATAATAAGGGAAGAAAACGATCAAAGAGCTGCCCCCTCCAGATTGCTTGATGGAAGAACATAAAGAATTGTCCTCAGCTTTTAGAAGATCATATTTTAAAGTCCCACATGACCAGAAATTAAAACAATATAACATAACCTTGAGATTAGTTTTGTGACCTCGTCAGATTAAACAATTGGCTGTCCTGCTTTGTAAATTGAATTTCAGTTTGCAGTGTACTAGGTCAGCAGTGCTGTATAAATTGGCTAAAATAAGGATTGAAATGGAAACAAGTCAGTGTTGACCTTAGTCCTGTGAAGGCTAGCTTACAGGAACCGAAGTGAAACTATGTATTTTTAGCTCTCAATTTCTTTCATTCTCTTATGGTTGATTTTACGGATTCATTTTTCCTTCCCCTCATTTTAGTAATGACTCTGTGGAATAGGGAAGGTTGAATATAGCTTGGGAAGGGGAAGAGGGAAGTGGTGTTTGTGCCTTATGGCACTTACTTTCTTGCATCTGTGATGGTACTTTCAGTTTTGTCAGTTTCACAGTTTAAATGATAGTTTTACAGATAATACAAATGTTAAATGATATAAACCAATTCATTCCTTGCTTTTGCTCCTCTCCTGCATATATTCCCTGCCCAGGCGTCATTGCTGTTTAAAATTAAGTGGAGAGAGAAGGATTTATTTTGCACCAGGGCTTTGGGAAATCTAGAAAGCAGCTGTTCACTTCCACTAGAGCAACAGAGACGGCATAGAGTGTCCTCTGGGAACTGACATTGAGTATAGTACTGCATTATAAATACCATTTCCTAAATACAGACTTGGCTCCCTGAGGCTGATGAATAGACCCATGCTATCTTAGTGCAGGGAGCTAAAGAACAACATTTTCCTCACTTTCAGAGCAGGGGAAGGTGTCTTAGAGCATTTCTTTTACTTTACTGACTGTGTATATGGCTGGATAGATCTTTAGCAATCACTTATGGAACTGACCTTGATGCTTGCAGTGGCATCATAATTTCCTACTGAGGTGAGCTGTAATTAGGGGTGCAGATCCTGCACAGTGAGTTGGGCAAAATCCCACATGTGGGTCAGGACAATCACCAGCACAAATACAAGCTGGGGGAGAAGGGGTTAAGGGCAGCCCTGAGGAGAAGGACTCGGACTCTTGGTTGACCAAGAGCTTGACATGGCCTGGCAGTATGCACTTGAAGCCCAGAAAGCCAACTATGTCCTGGCTGCATCAAAAGAGTTTTGGACAACAGATCTAGGGAGGTGATTCTGCCCTGAAGTACTGTGCTCAGCTGTGGAGCCTCTGGTATAGGAAGCACATCAGCCTGCTGGAGGGAGTCCGGAGAAGGGCTGTGAAAATGGTCAGAGGGTTAGAGCACTTCTCTGAAGACAGGCTGAGAGAGTTGGGATTGTTCAGTTCTGGAGAAAAGAAGGCTCTGGAGTGATCTTATAGAACTTTCCAGTACCTAAAGGTGACCCACAAAAAAACCAGAGAGGAACTTTTTACAAGTGATAGGACAAGCAGGAATGGCTTCACACTGAAAGAGAGTAGGCTTAGATTAGATATTAAGAAGAAATTCTTTACTGTGAGGGTGGTGAGACACCAGGACAACTTGCCCAGAGAAAGAGGGTTCAAAGCCAGATTTTATGGGGCCTTGAGCAACCTGGTCTAGTGGAAGGTGTTTCTGCTGATGGCAGGGGAGCTGGAACTAGGTTGCTTCCAACTCAAACAATTCTGTGGTTCTCTAACCCTTTCCAGCGGAGCGAGAAGATAGATGTGAATTTGCACCCTTCTGTACCTCTGGGCTTAGGCATTGGTTTGATGCATAGCCCCATATAAATGGCTCCACAGCATCTCTGCATCACATTGCTGGTTTGTGAACTGGAGCCTAAACATCCTCATAGTACTGTGGGGATATCTCATAGGACTGCGGGGATACAGTAAGCCACATTAAATGTCTGTTGGCTTCACAGTGTGCCTCTCTATTCTTATCCATCTGAAATAACTTTCCAGGCTCATTTGGAGAGTTAAATGCCTCTTGGATAATAGAAAGGATTTAACTTTGTTAAACCAATACAAACTAAAATGGGCGGTAAGTAACTGGGTAAGTTCCCACTGGCTGCTGAAAATACTCCTCATTAAAGAACACTCATGTCTTTGGGTACTTGTATCCCTTTTGTGTTCCCTTTTCTTCAGTAAGATATAACTCTGTCTGTATTTTGTATTTTCATGCACCTGTTCACCACCAGATATTGTCTGAGGAGGTAAGGAAGTGAAGCAGACAGCACTGTGCAGCTCCCTGTGTCATCTGTGAAAAGCCTCCTGTGAATCACAGTTGAGCAGACATGTCCTCTCTTTAGAGAAAGCATCCTAAAACAAGACTGTGCTGTTAGGAGACAAACAAGCTGTAGGAGGAAGTGTGATTATTTTCTCCTTAATAATTCTTAAGTGTGTCTTTTTTACTCTGAGCTCTTCGTAATTAATCACAAGAGCATAAGCATTCAAAATGTACAGCTGTATGATGATTTTGTTCCTGAAGATTTGAAATTGCAGTAGCTGGCAGTATCTTAGCCCCCAGATGAGCTACATTGCAGTTGAAACTTTGGAATCTCCTGTCCCTGTCAAGGTCACTTCCATGCTGTGACACAAGCCCAAGATCCAGAGTTCAGCACACAGAGCAGAGATACAGGCAGTAAAGCAAGAAACAAGAGAGAATCCTGGTTGTACCTTCTGCATGAGGAAAGAAAGAAGTTGCAATAGGTAAATACAATTTTTCACAGGCTGGTGGGATTAAGTTAGAATTTAAAAGAAGGCATACTGTTTGTAATTGAAGATTTTTATAATCTCTTGATATACCTCCTCAATTAAAACTTTATAAATTAATTCCCAAAATTCATTCTTTCCCTCTCATTTTGCAGTGCATTTCCTGGTTATCAGGAAGACAGCACCTACCAATTGCTATTGGAGTCAATAAAAGCAACCATAATGTTTGCCTTTGATTAATAATGTCTGTGCAGGGGATTCTCTCGTGTGAATCTGTCCCTTGATTTTTATTAGAGAAATGGATATTTAGAGCAGTGCTATTTCCACATATTGTAAAAACCAGTCAACCAAATTAAACTTGTGTTTAAAACCTGATTCCCACCATTAAGGAAACTGTAGTGTAGATGGAAATTTAGGAGGAACCAGCTGGAAATTGAGTGTTTTTTCTTATGAAGAATTTAAATAATATTTCATAATTTCTCAAAATGTTCAGCAGAAATCTCAGTTTTTATTTGACAAAGTGAATAATTACTTTTTTTACCTAGCAAGACAGAGTAGTTGTTGAGAAAAGAATGCACTTTCTGGAATGATAACGATTTAACAACAATAGTAATAATAACAATGACACAACAGGTTTGAGCTGATGGGAAGGCTGTTGGAACAGGATGAGTGGGATGGAAAAGAGGTTAGAACAGGAGACAAAGCAAAACAGATGGGTAGTTCTGAACATTGAGGTTCCTAGGACCTGTGTCACCAAATAGCTTTGCAACAGCAATTAAAATTACCACCACCTCCAGAAAAAAAATCACAGAACCCTTCTCACTCTTCTTTCATTTGAAAGTGTTGCCTCTTTGTGCTTTGTACAACCAGATATCTTTTGCTTTCTGATTAGTAAAGAAGTTCCCTTACAGTATTGGTCTCCTCTTTTCCCTTGGGCCATGGTCAGGTGAGCTGATGGGACACAGGACGGAACACGTCTGTACAATAGTGCAATAATGTCACTTCTACTGGTACTGAATATGGATTTTCAGGTTACTGTACCATCCATGCTCCCTGTCTGAGTGCATTGTTTAATGCTTCATAGCCATTTCCCTTGGAAATAAAATCAGAAATGATGATTCAAGTTATGCTAAAAAGTGCTGATCTCGTGTTTGCAGCTTTGCTATTTCCCTTGAGCGTAGGCAGGACAGAGCTCTTAGTGGGAGCTGTGACTTGCCCCAAGGCAAAATTAGGACAAGGAAGCCCATGTGCTGCTTTTCCTTTCCTTCTTTGAGTGTGTCCTGTCTCTTTGGAGCAAAGTATTTCTGGTGTATTGCCGACACTAAATGAAAGCAAACAGGGCTGATGGGCAAGTTGCAAAGAGTTTAGCTCAACCAAGCATTCCAGGGTTATTTCTTATTAATTATTGAGAGTGTCTTTGTGCTGGAAATGGTGGAATACACGGAGGATAATGTGAGCTAGAGAACACGCAGTATAACTGAGTCACTGTATTACTCTTCCACCAAATGCAGTTTAGTGATGAAGGGTGAGAGGGGTTTTAGTGTCATCATGCCTGTGAGTCAGGCATGTGCAGACACACTGACTTCACGCAGCTTCCAGAGCACACACTTGGGATGACTTTTTACATGAGAAAGCCGGTGCTTACTTGATCCTGCTAAAACCTGGCTGTCAGGTGGCATGAAGAATCACAGGCTAACACTTTCCTCCTCTGTGTCTGGTCCTCCCAGTGTCGGAACTGGTAGTGTCAGTTTCCTTAAGGAAAAACTTGTTCTGGATTCTGTTTTTTCCAGTCTATTGTAGCATATGGGACTGTGAGAAATTAATTCACTGCTGAGCTGTGCTGTCCTCTCAAACTGAGTGGAATTCAAGCTGATGACTTAAAAGGGAAAAACATATAGGTTATTGGCAGTCATGTGGCATCAGTGCTTTGAACCTGTAAGAATGAGTCTTCTAAATTCTTCTCCCTACAAAATCAGTGAATGAAGTGTTTAATTCTTTCATAGCAGAGTCAAAAGGTCTGTTCACAGGACGGTTTCATCTGGAATAGAAATTGCTGTAGGACAAAATCAGGGCAGATATAAATTTTACAGTGAGAGGGATGCAGTAAGAGAGTGCATGATGTGAGTCACACGTACAAGCACCAAGAGAATGTGCTCTGAATAAGCTGCATTTGCAAGGAGGTTTAAAAGACGAACAATGGCACCCAGTTTTCAAAATAGAGGTGGCATAGAGCCCTTTCAGGTGCCCTCCATCTCCTGTACTCTGGCTGCTCTTCCAGAAGGTTGTGCCATGTGTGTCAATCCCATGAGGATGTCTTACATACCTTGGGGCATCTCAAATGGCATTTCACACTTATGTTCAGGTAGCCAAAACCCTGTGAATGACAATTCCACAGAGTGCTTAGATGGAACTGTGGGGACTGACCCAGCTTTTTGTTCTATATTAGTAATTCCTCCTAACATTTCTTTGTTCTGCATCACTGAAGTAAAAGCAGCCTTTACCACAGGTTATTGCACAGTTATGCCTGTCCCCACTGTGGGGCAAGGTAGAAACAGTAACTTCTAACTGAGGTTTGAAAAGTGAATAAATCTTACTGCCACATTAGGAGATTTATTAAAAACACAGTAGATGTTTTTAATCTCTGCTTGAACCACACTTCAGAACCTTTGACTGAGTAAAAGGATAACAACACTTTTTGCTAAATTATCAAAAAGATCCTAAAAGCAAGAGTTCCAGATTACAGTAGTATTTTCTTGTCCAGACAGTTAAAAGAAGAGCTGCATTAATTGTGTGCTAATCAGTGACTTAAGACAGTGGTTAACATTACCATAAATAATTAATAATTCTTGGACTTGAATTTGAATAATGAAACGTATTTGTGTCATATTTATATGTCTCATTATCTCTTCTTATTGTTCTCTTTTTTCTTATCAAGATAATAAATTCAGTTCTTCACAACTGTTCTGCTCCTTTTCTTCTCAAGGTACTCAGATTCCTCTCTGTGAATAATAGTTGCTTTTTAAAGCAGTTGTGTGTGCAGCAAAGGGCAATGCACTGGTATTTGGAGAATCCAAAGTTTTCAAATAATTAGATTGAGATGGGGAATTTTGTCTTGTTTATATGTCCACAAAGTGCTGTTTTTCTATTCTGTACAGGGCCATTAGTCATTTTAGCATCTGAGTGCCTTCTGGCACTGCAATAAGCAGTGTCCTTAGTGTTTTGAGGTCCCTGAGTTCCTCTAGATCAAAAGCAGAGTCAGACATTGCATTTCTTTTGTTTTTCTAGCTACACTAGGGACCAGTGAAGACACTGGATTTGATCCTCCCAGCTGAGCTGGAAACTTCAGAGTTACAAAATCTCCTTTACACTGGCTTTACAATATGTTGCTGTTTTGAAAATACATAGGCTGCTTTTAATTCAGCAATGCAGAACAACCAAATGTTAATGGGATTTACCAATACAGAGCAAATGTCTCATTGGAGCATATACAGTCCCAGGCTTGCAGACGATTTGGAAATCCTCTGAGATTTTAATGCAATTTAGCTTTCCTTAGAACAAAAGAATTATATGTTTGGGCATTTTAAGGACTGCTACTCCCAGCTAGATGGGTTAATCTGATAATGACTACGTGCCTAGAATTTAGTGATCCAAAATTTGCAGGTTTACATACAGAACTATATTTTGCTGAGGAAGCAATGTATAATGAGCTCTGAGGGCTGCCAGCAAGTGTCTGCAGCTTTAACTCATGCAGTTAGAAAATGAATTCAGCCCTGTGAATTGTGAGCAGCTCCTTGGGAATCTTTTTAACCTGTGTAAAGCAGGGTGTGCATAATAATAGCAAATGCACTGATACCACAGTGCAAATATTTTGGAGCAGGAAAACAATGTTTTTCCCACTGTTTTAGTTGTTTTAACTAACTCACGTGTAGCATCAAAAATGGTATCTGAGACCAACTCTGGGTTCTTGAAAAGTCCCTGTACTGTGTTAAACTGCAGTGGTGGGGTGATAAATTAGTGTGAGCCTGACAGAAATATGGCCCCATGCATTATTCTTCGCTGTGCTAATGTGAGGTTGGTTGCTGAGGCTTGGCATGGGTTATTGACTATCTGGGGAGAACAAGGAGCTTCTGCAATGATTGCTTACACCAGTAAGTTGTCAAGCTGATATTCTTATTGGATGCACTCTGAAGGCAGTTCAGATACTGCTGGCTAACCAGTCACCATGCTGGGGTAGTGAGTGACCCAGCTTTACTGGGTTATGATCTACCTGCTGGGGGAAAATGGGCTGCCTCGACTGGATCAGGGCTCCAGGACACTCCACATTCCAGCAAAAACTGCTGAGACTGTAACATGATGCTTCCCAAGAATGCTCCTCTGCAAATGTAGCTTTGATATCAATCACTGAGATATGTTTCACAATCTTTCCTTTATAATTAAGCTTTGGGGAATGGTGACTCTTTAAAGCTTTTAGATGCTGAGGTTGAACAAAAGCCTTTTCAATGACTCCCATGTTGTCTCTTGTTGTCTCAGTGCCTTTTTTTATTTTGCTTACGCTATTGCTACTGCTCTTTTCTCACAGAATTTCGTAGGCATGCCTCATACTGGCTGAGTAATATTTATATATATATGGTGTATCTTCTGTGATATCCTAGGTCTTCCAAAACATCCTGGCAAGCTTCCAGCAGTTTCACTTCAGGTGTTTTTTGCAGTGTGAGCTGAGTTAGATGCTTTTCAATATACTTATTTTCTTATGCCACTTACCTGCAGGATATAGTTGCCTTCTGGCATACTGATCTATCTTTGAGAAAAAAGAGAGAAAAAGAGAACACAGTGTAACATCCAACTTTTGATTATTTTTTTTTCCTATTTATTATTCTCTGTTACTAAATGAAGCAGAGCTCTCTTAGTTTGTAGGCATAACATTGCCTCTGTACAAAAGCTTTTTTTGTCATGTGGATCACCTCAATTTTTTACCATCCTCTGAACATAAACAATGAAAATTGTCTCTTTTCTTCCACCCTATCTTGTGAATTTCAATTATAAATTATGAGAGGGTCACAAGTAAAATGTACAGAATACGAGATGTTGCATTTTAAAGGTTTTATGGACACTTATTTGGGATGACATGCATAAGGTACAGGTCATGTAATGCTTTAATAAATTGGAAATAATTAATTTATAAATGAAATTAGGGGGAAAAATTACCATGAATTTTAATAAAAGTGTGCTATTCACAGGAATGGAACTTACTAAACTTTAAAATACGAGGCAGCATCTTCATCCCCTAGAGACTGCACAGTTGCAATTATAACAGATGGAGATTTAGAGGTACTAAATTGGCTGCATGAAGGCTTTCTAACTGGATATGAATAGTGTAAGAATAAAGGCGGGAGATAGTTGTGAAGAAAATCAAGACTGGGGAAAAAAATCCCGAGTTTATACCATGCCTGTTCTCCAGTTTGTGGTGAGTTATAATGTTCATCATCTGCACTATCCAGGGGTTTGCTTTCCTCAGTAAGAAAGGTAGAAGAGTTTCTCTCTCATATCCTTGCTTGGGTATATTCCCCACTAAAAGTACTTTTCTCTCTGAGCATGCTTTTCCTGTCTCACAAGGTGCAGCCTCTGTGCAACCTAGTGCTTCTGTCTGACTAGAAAACCTCCACACCACTGAGAGCAGATAGAGAGCAGCAGCTTTTTCAGTATGGCTTGCTGCAGACCGAACTGCTTGTACCTCTGACCTGTATGTCTCTCTCCTGCCAGGCAATGCTAAGGTGTCGTATGAATACTTGATTACAAATTTTCAAATGTGTTTTCCTAAGAAAAAAGCAGTTCTCTGTAAGCTGATGCTACTTGGGAGGCAGAATGGAACTGTATGTGCATCTGCTTTCTTTCTGCCTATCTCATACTAATAATTCTCCTGGTCTTTGGAAAAGTAAAGCTTGTCTGTGTTTATCCAATTTCTCCAAACAGAAGTCTAAAGTTTGGTTCTTTAGTTCTCATGCTTTTCTTGCATGTCTGGTCGGTGCTTAGTTCTGGTTCAGTTAATACGCATTTTTATGCCTTACTTTTCAACTGAACTTTTACCCGTCACGGGCTGAGAGGCAAGTTACATTGTCAGGCCTCAGTTAATTACCAGTGCCATTATTTTTTTATTTGTGGTGCCTAAGCAATCAGGAGAACAGCAGGTTAAGTCACATTTGCAAAAAGATCACAACTCAATTAGTGATTAAGCATATAAAATTAAAAAAGGAATAATTAAGGGTAGGGCAGTAACAACATTAAATGCCTGGTTTAGTGCTAAGGAACTTGCTCTATGTGGAAGCTCACTAAAAGAATGAAGGATTAGAAGGGATGTATATAATGCCTGAAAGCAACAGGGAATTTGTTTGAGAGACTCTTCTCACAGAAAAATTAGAAGAGCTTGTTAGAACAGAGCACAGCATCTGGTTCTGCAAAATCAAATGTCTTTGGTTTGGAGGATTTGCTGCATGGATAGTTTAATTTTGGTTGTGAAAACAGAATTAAAAAGCATCTGACATTCAAGATCATCCCTGTCCACTCTGATCAAGAAGGTCCCAAAGTGTCAAAATTTTACTTATTAGATCTTCTCTCTCTCGCTAGGGAAAACTGTTTTAATTTCTAGGTTCAGCCATGCTTCTTTCTCTAGCATGTTGTAGTTACACTAAATCCCACTTTTTCAACTACTTGCCCCAAAAAGTACTGAACTGCAAACTCAGTAACTGAATGGATTACTGCAGGAGATTGGAAAGGTTGTCTCTAATTTTATTCTACTTACAACCTGGTACTGACAGCGTGGAGAGGAGGTGGTACTTCCCTTGAAGTAAAACTGCTAAGCAGTTGGAGGCAGCTGAGGAGCCAGCTTTTTGGGTTATACATCATTCCTTGGAAACTAATTAATTTGAAAGACACTGCGTGTTGCTGTTTGTTAGCTGGGTGAAATATTTCTGAATGGGCTGGCAGCTCAAGGATTTTAAAAGGAATTCTGGAGAAGGAATTGTTGTACACAGGGGCAGAGATATGCCAAAAAACTGTTCACCTCCTTTTCCATTGAAAAGGCAGTTCCAGCTTGTCCTCTACGTCCAGGCTGAGAGGAAACAGCCTCTTGGCTGTGGCTTGCTCCTTCTCACACTGCAGATTTATGTTCCAAGTTTGTCATCTTGCTCACTCATCAGGGTAGTCTGTGTCTGAGCAATATACAACTGCTTACCTTCTCTATAGGGAGCTGGCTGTGAAAATAAGACTTTCTTCATGAAGAAAATCCAGCTGCTCTTAAATCTGGGTGCCTTCGGTTCACTTCTTTGTTGCACTGTTTTACTCTTCCTTAGTTTTTAAAAAACTTGCACACAGCCTCTGTGATGTGAGTCCGAGTAATGGAACTGGCAGCAATACACAGGAGAATAGGGAAACTGAATTGCAGAATTAGCACAGTAAAAAACAATACTGGCACTGCACCAGTCTGCAGCCGTGACTGGGTACATAGATCATCACAGAATGTGGATGGGGTGAATGTGCTTTTTTCATTGGGCTACAGATCCATTTAATGATGAGACCCTAGAGGAATTTGAATCTCCAGTGGAGAACAGCCACTTTCCTGTTGCCACTTGAATACACAGGCACCAATATGTTTATACCCCACAGTGTCATGTAGAATACATAGGGAGTCCACTTTTCCTCCTGGGAAAAGCACAGTCTGGTACTGTGGTGGTCTGCTCTAGAGCAGAGGTTGTTCTATTAGGAATTCTATTGTGCTTCTATTATGAAGCAGGGGTTACTATTTTGAGAGAAGTGAAATTTTTGTGTAGCAAAATTTCAGCTAATTAGTATGTGAACATTTTCTGTGGGACAGGGGTATTCACTAACACCATGGGGCCTCTGACAGTTTGAATAAGAGAAAGATTATCAAATATTTCTTTTTTACTTTAGGGATGTGTGTGTGTGTGTGTGTGTGTGTGTGTGTTTAAAATTGCATATGTTTTGAAATGTCTGCAAAAATTTTCTAAGTCTGAAAACTGATCAGGAAGCATGTTTCTTCACAGACCCTGCAACCCTTCATCAGGTGAGCTCAGTGCAACCTTAAACAGCTGAGGTTACCCTTAGTATAGAGATTTCATGTGGATAACATGAAATAACATAATAGGCCTGAAGTTTGATTACATTTGCTTTTCTTATAGAGGCAGCAACCTGTTTTCTTGGCAGTGTGTTGATCCTGGCTGGACACCAGGTGCCCACTGAAGCCTCTCTCTCCTTCCCTTCCTCAACTGGAGAGGGGAGAGAAAATGTAATGAAAGGCTCTTAGGTCAAGATACGGACAGAGAGAGATCATTAACCAGTTACAGTCAAAAGCAAATAGACTCGACTTAGAAATTCTAGTTTAATTTGTTGCCAGTCAAATCAGAGTAGAATAATGAGAAATAAACCCAAATCTTAAAACATCTTCCCCACACTGCTCCCTTCTTCCCAGCTCAATTTCATTCCCGATTTTCTCTATCTCCTCCTCTCCCAGCTGTGCAGGGAGACAGGACTGGGGCTTGCAGTCAGTACTTCACAGATTGTCACTCCTTCCTCCTCAGCAGGAGAACTCCTGCCCCTGCTCCAGCATAGGGAGCCTCCCACAGGAGACAGTCCTCCAACATGAGTCCATCCATGGGCAGCAGTTCTTCATGAACTGCCCCAGCAGCCCAGAAAAGTGGGAATATTGATGTGCCAAAATCACAGCACACATGACAGAGAGCCCTGTCAGAAACAGCTCTGAGCAGAAATCCAGGTAATGAGATGGGAGATCCTGAGTTCCTGCTGCTCCAGAAAATCAGGAGCCTCTTGCCTTCCAGGGCAGGCTGCCAAGTTAGTCACTCTCCTTCATCCTTGGGTTGCAGGTTAAGAGCTGGAAATTAATGGCTTTGAGGGACTGGGTGGGTCAGATGGCTTTTGTTTCTTTTATGGGGGCTTGTGCTCAGGGTATGTTCATGACTGGAGCTTTAGGGGTTAATAGGGCACTAAGGGGTGTTTTAGTACATGGTTAATTAGTTATCATGCAGGTTGATTGATTGCTTTTCTATTAAATCTTCTGTTGGTGGACTTATAAAATGTATTACTCATCTGTAAAATGGTTAGAACAGCTATAAATCATTTAAGAAACCTTGTAATTCCTTTATGAACCTATTCTTTAGAGTGAGGATCTTCATACCCTGTGTTTTGAAATTACACATATTATGACAGCATCTCATGTGAGTATATCTACCATACTGTACAATTCAATAGAAAGGATCAACCGTGCTTCATAGTGGCTGCCTATTTTCCTCTCCAAGTTTTGATCCTTGCCTTTGTGAAAGTTAACACGCTGCCTTTAAAGATGCTTTGCAAGGTCTGTGTCAAAATCCTGTATAATGGTTGGAGCCAAGAGGAGCACAGCCATTTGCTCTGTCAGTGGGAATTACTTGTTCTGGGCTGTTAACATCACCATGAGAACCAAAATGTGCCAGCCAAATGTCAGGTGTTCCTTTCCAGTGGAACCTGGACAGGTGCTCAGTGGCTTATGAAGAAAAATGTAAATTCTTGGCCAATAATGTTTTAATTTGATTAAGTCATGGGTAGCCTGGTTTAACCTGCTGGTACCTGAGGGCATTTCTGATTGTGCTTGCTTATGCTTGTTTGTGGCACTGAGGAATGATTCTAGGGACTGTGGAAACCTGGGAGTGAAGCCTGTTTCCAACCCTTCTTGCTCCCAGTAAAATGCTCTCTCTCTGGAGAGTAAGGGCTGTACCAGCTCTGTTTCATGCCATCATTTCTCTGCTTTTGGAGAGATCCTGTGGAGGACCTGTGTTGACACTTTTACTTAACCAGGGAGATACGTGGATGAGTTTGTGGTATAATGCTGGATATTTGTAAGGCTACATTTTTTTTTTTTTTTTTTTCCCCTTGATTCACCTACAAAGGTATCATTCAACCCCAGTGCTGTTGCTTGGAAGAGACTGCCAGGGCATTTTTTAAAATTAAATTTTCAAATGCTTCCTTCCCCACTCCTATGCTTTTTATATTAGGCTTTTGGAAATCAGAAATTGAAGTCTGTTTCCTCCCTCGGGTTTTCTCTCTCTTTTTTTTTTTTTCCTTTTTTCCCTTATATTGCTTGAATGTTTGATGACTGGTTTTAGAAGTCAGCCTGTAAGTTCATAAAATGAAACGAGCCAAGGAACAAACGGTACTACACTGAGATGCAAAGGGTGTTAATACATTTTGCAGAAAGGCTTTGCAGACTTCAGACACAGGCAGGAATGCAGGGACACAATAGGTAATATTAGAATGGAGTGAGTCCCATAAATACCTCTAGCACAGATGTGGGTTGCCAATAGGCAGCTGGTACCAGACAATGAAGTCTGCAGATCCCAAATGAAATGTGCCTCATTAAGGGACATCCTATATTACACCTCAGGACATGTTGACATGAGGGCTGGACATTGCAACACTTGTCCAACAAACTGTGCCAGCTTCTCTCCATCTCCTTAGTGCAGTGGGCTGTGATGCCATGCTGCTGTCTGGGGGTGATGCTGGCTCAGCCTGGCCTCCCTGGCACCTGACTCCTCACACAATGCACCAGCACCCCAAAGTGGGCCATGAGCCTGTGCCTGTCTTATTTCTCTTTCCACCTGCCCTTCCCTGCTGTCATGGGATTAACTTCAGGTGTGAGATAAGAAGAAAATCAGTCCCTTCTTTTATAAGAAAAACCTGACTCCAGGAACCCTGGCCAGTGTTCCTTGCTTGGGGGGGTTTCATCACAAAATTCTTGCAATTCATGTGTTTTCATTAAAAAAACCCACCCACTTAAGAAAGCAGTTCATCTTTTCAATTACTTAGAGAGATTTTTATCATGACTGGAAGCTCTGGGATGTGACCTCCAAAGTTGCTAGTGTTAGCGGCAAATAGTTAAAAACAAAATGCAATTACTTCTTAGAAGAAAAACTTATTATGATGAAGCAAAGAAAGTTTAATAATTTGGAGATAGATGCCTTTTGGTTTCTTTTTTTTTTGAATGCTTGTAACTGACATAACTGTTGCCCCTGCAAAAGAAAACATGGGGGTACGAGAGGATTACCTGTCCTCAATGTCTCCTAATTGCAGTGTGTTTTATACTCCATCTGTATGCTTGGTATTAATGATGCAAAAAACTATACTAAAAAAAATTATTCCTGTGCAAATTTTAGCTTTGTTATTGAAGACTTACCAGAGAAGGGCTTCTGGAAATGTTCAAATTAGCAAGCCCATATATAAAGAGAGGAGTTTTTCTCTTAGCCTATGGCCTTACACGAGGGTATAACCTCCTCACCTGCATCAGAAATTCCAGCATGAAGTAGCTGCTGAAGCCATTGTTTTTGTTCCTCCTCAGGTCTCTGTTCAGGCATTTCTAACATGGTCCTTCACTGTCTGCCCCTTTTCCTCTTCAGCTAAAAGAATATGAAGTAGCATCAATATTTTCCTCTTACTGTTGTTCTGTCATTGTGTTCTGAATGTTCTCTTTGCAGGGATAAACTGAATATCCTCACAACCATGAGCATCCTCACAACCAAATGCCTCCATCTTCTTTCCACTGTCCGATTCCCAGCCCTTTTAAATGGTATTTAAATGGTACTTTTTTGTCCAGTGTGCCCCAAATCTCATGGTCAGACAGCAGCTTCCCTCTGGCTTCCTGCTCCTTTTGGATGTGCACACTGCCCAGTGATGAGATGTTACCTCCTCCCCGCTCTCATGAGCTGTGCTGCTCTTAAATAGGAGTCCACTTGCACATCTCAGTCGTGCTTGGCTGACACATGGTGTGGATCTCAGGGGCCTGATGAAGCACCAGGTCTGGCTGCACAGGGTGACAGTTTGGGATTTGTGCAGCCTACCTGGGGTCTCAGTCTGCAATTAGATGCACCTTGACACCCTCTAATGCTGGTGATTCTGGATGGAACCTCTTCACTCCAGAGCAAGTCTCTGGAGTTAAACAGCCTTTGTCAGAGCTATTATGAATGCAAAGTAGTTATTATTTACTGTGTACTCTGTCATGCCCATCCCCTGCGCAGCAGATCCCCTTGTCAGTCATCTTAAAAGCAGCTCAGGGAAATCCTGAGCGCAGTTAAAACAAACAAATGATTCCTGAAGGCAGGACCTTACAGCCACAAAACACTTCAGTTATAAACTCAGCTCATCCTTAAAAACATTGCCAGGCTCCTCAAACACTGCTGCAGTGTGCCAACCCCAGTTACCTGTTGCAGGGAAGCGAAAGCTTTTCCTGTTTTCAGAGTGGTGCCATTGGAGCTGTTATAGGGACTGGACTTTGTTAGCTCCATGAAGAATCAGGGAAGTTGAAAGGTCTGAGGGGAAGCAGGAGGCTGGCATGTGCAATGGCTTGCAAGAAGCTGCATTAGAGCCTGACCACAGTGTGGCTCCTCATCCTTTGCTACATTTTCAGCAAAGGGAGACGCTCCAGCCTTTATAATGTATTGATTAGCAGGAGAAAATAGCATGCCTGGAGATGCTGTCTGAGGCTCTCTCAGTGAAAGTTTTCAGCCAAAACTAGGTCAGGTTTGAAAACCTAACGTGTGCACTGGAGCACAAAGGCAGTGATAGAGAGGACTTGTTCCCAGTAATGATATTTTAAACAAAAGGAAAGAGGAGGCATTCTGTTTGTTTAATGGCTGCAAGCTGATCAGATGTTTCACTACAGCTGTGTTTTGCTTTTAGATGCTATCACGGTATTTACTTGCAGAGACAGGACAATGAGTTGCCAGCAGAGGCTGGCAGGGAGGATGTAACAGCAAAAGTAGCTAAATAGCATAATTTTTCTTGTTATAATTCTGATACATTGCAGTACCTATTACCTAGACACAAAATGAAAGGTGCTTCCCTGGCCTTACAGGCAGAGTAGCTAAGGTGGAGGAGACCATTATCTCTGTGTTGTGGACAGAGATCTGATACAAATAGAAAAACAATTTGCTACAGGTCTGAAGAAAGTCTTTATCACACTGTGTAAGAAAACAGTGCCATATTCTTGCATCTGGTCATCAGCACAAACGTCTTTCAATTAAAAGAGGAGTTGGCCAGCTTGTTTTTGCCACATGTCAGATTGAGCAGTGAGGCAGGGGGGTAGTAGTTGGTGCTGACACCAGGTATGTCCACCAGCAGTGGATGTGCCTGCTGAGCTGTACACCTTTGTGAAACTTGTGAAGCAGTGTGTGCAGCACTACAGGTACCCAACCCGGTAAATTGAGTTCCTCTGAAATGTTACTCTTCACCAGGGTCTTTTGCATTCATGTCTTAATGAGATTTCTCTTCATCCTTTTTGGAGTTGTGCAGATCATAAAATCACACCACAGTTGGATTGGAAGGGACTATTAAGATCACACAGTTCCAGTCCCCTTTGGTGTGGACAGGGACACCCTCCACTAGACCAGGTTGCTAAAAGCCCTGTCCAACCTGGCCTGGAACACTTCCAGCAATGGGGCATCCACAGCTTCTCTGGACAACCTGTTCCAGTGCCTAACCACCCTCACAGTAAAGAATTTCTTCTGAATATCTAATCTAAAACTACTCTTTCTGTTTGAAGCCTCAGCAGTCCCTTGGGCACCTCTGGTCCACGGGGACACTTCCTGTGTGGCCAGCAGATGATGGCCTGGGGAGAGAGAAACACTCCTTTAGGGGTGACATCTTCCTGTCCTGAGAAGAGTATCTAAAGTAATGTGCATGTTTTGCTGAGGATTCATCCTCTCTCTCTGTTGTCTACAGAAAGAGCTCAGACATTTAATTAATTTCAAAATTTTCTAGAAAAAGGAGACTTGCTGTATTATTGGTCTCAAATCCTTCTGGGCTGCAGCAAGACACTCAGCTTATTTTCTTTAGCAATAGTATTACAATAATAGAGTAATACTCTCCCAGGGCTACTGATAACAGAGCCACTGTACACATCAAGAAAGCTGTACTGCTTTAGTTATTCATATTTATTGTGTGCTTTGATGTTTTTGGAGAGAAGGTCTGACAAAGAAGCAAAATATTGTGAGTATGGCTGATAAAATGAGACGAAGGGAATGATCTAGGATCTGGCTTGCTGCAGCATTTTCTTCAAATCTATTCTAGGTAGGCTTTAAGGGAGCCTGCATCCCTACAACCTCAGAGTGCTTTCCAGTAATGTGTTAAGAGATGCAACCAACATCTGCTGCTTGTGAGTCATCCTTCTTTTCCTCTTTTCCCATAGCTAGAAGGGTATGTGCTTTTTGAAAAGAAATATGCAGCTTTATATCCTATCTAGCATGTGCCTGGGGCTCTAAAATGCTTAGAAGTCTGCTTACTTAAACACCAAAATTCTTCATGTTATGATGTGACTTTAGAGTGGGTAGCAGGGACAGTTACCCCTGTGGTATGCTGGGTGGAAAGCCATAGCACAGAAAGAACATGAAAATTTGCCTGACCTGCATGTAGCATCAACATCAGAGTCAAAACCACTCCTCAAGTCCTCTAGTTCCTTGGTGTTGGTTGTTAGAGATGAGGTGGGAAAGCACACTGGGCCGTCTGTGGCTTGCACAGGGTTATGGCTGTTCACCAAAGTGTTGGTGGCAGATGCCTTGCTTTCTGTGAGCCCAGATATAAAAACATGGTACTGGGATCATAGGAAAGGTTTTCAGTCTTCCTTTCTCCTTCACCGAACATGTTTTTGGGGTGGCTGCTGCAGTGGTTTTTAGACTCTAACTCTGCCCAGGGGATGGAGCTGTTGTCTTTACTGACACTGGTTTTTCTTGCACCAACTGCAAATGAAGACAGGGCTGGCAAGGCACTGAGACTATACCTTATCAGAAATTGCTGACAGAAAATGCTTGTTTAATTTGGTCTTGTTCTAAGCAAGCCAGCAGTTTACCACATCTTTGAATGTGCTGTTCATTTATCAAGCAGAACCATGAGGTAGATGAAATTTGTCAGAGAAGATGGAGGAGGCACAATATCTTATAAATCGGTCAGTTTGGAACTCTCACTGTGAGTGATGTTTCAAAAATGCTAACATCATCTCAAAATTTGTAATTACTCAAAATTACACATAATTTATGTTGTGCTTGTTCACTTCTCCAACAGTCTAGGAAAACACTTCACATTTAACTCTGGATGATAAGATTTAATAAGAGCTTTCAGACATTTTTATCCTACTCATCTGTTTGGAAATGTAAACGCAACATTGACTTCTGATTTCTTTAGTGGTTGGACAGTTGGCTGAATAGTAAATGACAGGTTCAAATATACAGAAATCATGAAGTGAAATTCCCTTGAATTAATAGCAGAGATAATTTTCTGTTGTGGGACTATATTTATCATTTAACTCACAGATGTGTTTATATTATTGGTAAAAAATAATTTTGCACCTGAGCTATAGTTCAAAATTCTATTGCTCACTTGCCACCAATGCCATAGACATAATTTATTAAGTTGCAAGAGGAATTCTGTTTAGATCAGCAGACTGTTGGGACAGGTTACCATTTCTGCATTGATTTCTTTTGAAATCTTCATACTTTTTAGAACTTCTCTGTGTTCCCATTTATTTCTCTGTAAAAACCCCCAGACTATTCTGTAGCAGAATTTGCAAAGAACACTTTTGCAATCTCAAGACAAGAGCATAGTGTGTAGTCAGAATATGCAGTTTTTTCCTTCTCTCTAGTGTACATCTTCAATGCAAGATCATGGGCAGTAGGCACAAGATTGAGGCTGTTGAAAGTACATACCTCAACTAATTAGTTTTCTTTTTGAGCTAAGCTGAAAGTAAACAAGAGTTTTTGTAACCAGAAGGCCGCTCTGAGGTTGGAATAAGTTATATGCAGGCTGGGGCTCTGTTTATGTTTCCATTAAAAAGACATTTGATTGCTTTGTACCTCATTTTTTTCTACTTTTTCCACCTGTGATACCTATGATCTTACAGAATATTTGTTGAACTTCATAAAGAAATGATTTTGCTGGACAGGTTGCTTCCCTTTGACAAGCCCCAAGAATAATCTCTGCAAAGAAGACAAGAAATAATGCCAAATAACCCATCATGTGTTAGCACCATTGCTTGAAAGGAAAATTTTCCATATTTTTCTTCTCCTAGATATGGTAAAAAATACCAAATCTTCTGTTTGGCATTCATCATGGTTCTGTAATGCAGAGGAGGATCCGATTTACCCATGTGTGTTTGGCAGAAAGAATCATAGAATCATCATAGAACACAGAATAGTCTGGGCTGGAAGGGAACTTAGAGATCATCTAATTCCAGTACCTCTCTCATGAGCAGAGACATCTTTGACTTGTTCCTCAGAGCTCCATCCAACCTGGCTTTTAACACTTCCTGGAACAGCTGGAACCACTAATCCTTTAACTAGACATTCAGCTTCCTAAATTCCCTTATGAGTCTGGTAACCTTCACCCTTCCCACAAAGCAGAAGCAAAATCTGACCCCCATTATGACAGCTGTTGTCATTATTGTTGTTATTGGTTTTATGTGACATGGCAAGAGCTTCTGCTTCTAGTATTAAGGTGTAGCTTGTGTACCTTTGGGAAAAATATTATAGGATTAGCCCTCATGGAGCCAGCCTATAGATATTAAGATGTGCATTTGAAAATGTATATTTCCTATGGGTCTATTCTCTAATGGTGAGCTTAATAACAAGTGATATTTTCTCCTACATCAGCTCTTAAAAAAATCACATGATTTTTTAAAAGTCATTGTGAAGTGACTCTCTTCTACCTCCTTCACCATATTACTCTAATGTCTCTTGGGAAATACAGTATTAACATTGTACTGCTGCTTCTGCTCAGAGTCAGTGATGCAGGTGGCCTGATGTGCCACCTCTGAGGACAACAGCAAATTATCTTGTGTGTCAATGTGGGCAAGGTCTTCAGAAGGTTGATATAAGAAAGCCAAACAGAAAATCTGAACTTAGTCTTTGACAGTGAGACTCCCCAGCTCCTACTGCTTTCCTAGGATCATGGCTCTGACTCCACCTCAGATTCACTGCTGTCTGTTAATTTTCCTGTCTGTTTCAACAGGATACAGATTATTACTGCATTACAGTCCAAATGAGAAGCAAATCACTGACCTTTATGCAGGAGAACGAATCCCTTAGGTGATACAGCTGTTTTGCAGCAGTGACTATTTTGGAGTTCTCTGATTCCATATGGATTGGCATGAGGGAGACAGGGCACAACTGAGTGAAATGCAGCTCCTCCTCTTCTGAATGCTGCACACCTCAGCAGGCACAAATTAGGATGTCTTTGACAGACCCACTGCCTGTTTACACCAGCTTGGTGTGGAGACAATACATTCAAGGCTATTCCTTGGACAGGATGAAATGGTCTGTCTCACACCCTGACACACAGGAGGAAGGACAGCAGCAACATAACTAGCTCACAACAGTACAGATTTCCTCATGTGCCATTCTCACTTGTTATTGAGCCCACCTGCTCTCCTGAGCTTGATCTAACTGGTAGCTAAGCTGGCATAAACCAAGGTGGTCTTAGTAATAATACCCTGGCAGGACAAACACAAAAGCAACTGAATCTCCTCAGCTTTAAATTTGTCCAGGTCAGAACTTTTCTGGAATCTGTGAGGTATCACTTTGTGCCTCTTTTATATGCCTCCTTTCTCTTACTCATGGCCAGGACAAGTAAGATGTGGTGCATATGCAGAACAGACTTCTGGGACATATCCATCCCTCCAGTTTGATATGGTTCCTGGGATCTGTGCTCAGACAGCAGGTTCTAGCTTGTGCTATGTGAAAGTCACATCAAGGAAAATACTGGCACGGGCTAATAAATCGTATTTCAAGGTGACCAAAATATAACTTCTGGGTCCCCCAAGGATTTGTGTCACTGTTGGCTTTAATGAATGGTCTAAAAGGGAATTTTAGGCAACAAATGTGATGGTAGCATAAAATGATTAAGAGCAATAAAAGCTGGAGGAGAAATGACAAAATCAAGGGGGGGCCTAATAAAGCTGGATAAATGGGCAATGCAGCAACAAATGAAAGGCAGTGTTGCAAGAAAATTTACGTTAGGAAAAATGACGTTAACTCTTTTCATGCATTCTTGAGTTCTGTATTTTGCTCTGAAGAGATCTGAAGTCCTTGACAGATGGTTTAAAGAACACTGCTACTCAGAGTCTAGGTGTGATGACCAGTGCATAATAAGAGTGGCAAATCATGCAATCTTCCTAGACAAGACAGAGATGAGTAGTAGGAAAAGGAAAGAAAAACATCAGAGACTGTAGTGTTTGCCCGTGGTCACTTGTAAAACCAAATTTAGAGCAGAGGGCTTGGGATTGCCATGCCTAGGGCCAGACTGAGCAGCAGGGATGAATCCCTAGAGACCAGGCCATTAACTGAGAGACCTACAGCTCCAGGGGGCCATAGCATCATACAGATGGCCAGGATGGGGAGAATGAATCACTCTTTGTCTAACTCTGTTTGTTAGAGAGAGAGTTGAGATGGACTGCTTAGCCCATATGCTCAATTTTTAAGTGGCTGAAATTAGTAAAATGACTTGCACGCTCTGTTATTTTTTTCCCCTGAACCACTGATTTGCAGCCCCAGCTGAAACTAGGGGATTGTTGCTGGATAGCAAGTCCTTTTGTTTTTCCCTGAGAACTAGCAGCTGTGGAAAAAAGGTCATCAGAGGAACAAAACAAAATGAATAGTGGTAAAAGCTCTATGCACTCAGACCAGTCTTGGAGCACAGGGGACTGGGGACACTGGTGAGGGCATGTAGGACCTTGTCCTGGTCCTCTGACATTTCTGCCCTTCCACCAGCGCAGTGGATAGAGTGGGGTGCCATGCAGAACTGGAACTGTCCCTTGGAGTTGTCTGGTGGTGTGGCAAAGCCCAGTCCCTCCACCATAGCAGGCTGAACTCCCTGGCTGTAAACCATGAGCAGGTTTTATGTAGTGCTGCAAACTTTCATACACTTGGCCAGGCATGCCCTTGAGCAAAAAGCTGAGGACCTGTGTGACCAGTGTGCTTGTTGCACTGACAGTTTGTGGCATCATGCATTTTCTTTGGGCTTGGAGTCTTCTCTTCTGCTCTGGGCCTGCTGAGCCCTGATGTGTCTGAAAATGGATCCTTTTCATATCTCATAAGCAAAAGCAGAGGGTTCTTCAGTTTTGTTTTTGGCAGTGTGATAAATGCAAGTATTGGTTGTTGGCATAGAGATATCACAGACTGCAGAAACACTGTCACCTGTTCCATAAAACGGAAAAAATAAAGCACCAGACTGCCAAGTGCCTACTAAACACCAGCTGGTAAGTGTCACAACAAGCTGTGGAGCTATTGACTTGTGATCACAAGTTGAGGCAAACCTGAGGACAATCAGAGAGCCTAATGCTGACATGCAGCTTAGGAAGGTGGGTTATGAGTTCCCCTGTGGCATGAGTGCAAGCCCCTAGCAAAAGGACAAAAGTGCAAAAGCAAAAGTGTTTCCACACTGGGGGATACACAGCCTGAGAAGCTGACCCTGGCTGCTGCTTAGCCTGTCTTACAGAGGCCACGTCTGGGGGCTTCTGTGGAGTCAAAGCAGACTGTGAGGCAGCTCATCCTGGGAAAACCCTCAGTACATGCAGAGGGTTGAAGGCAATATGGTGCTGGACTGTACTTTTACACTCCATCCTCCCACTCTCCCATGGTAGGAGATTTAAACCATCATGGAATCAGGATATGAAGAGCAATCTAGAGGCTTTTTTGTTACTGCAGACTGTGACTGCTGGGAGAGACAGTAATGGTCTGAAAATACCAAATCATAGCTCTGTGGAGGGACAAAGTCATCTATGTGCATTGCAGACTTGTATGGCTGCAAGGGGTAGATCCTTATACTTCCCCTGGAAGACTTTCAGCAATGAGTATTCTGATGCCATGGAAGACTGCCTAGAAAGGTTACAGAGCTTTAACAGCTGGGGCTTTAAGAAGAAAAAGGCATCTGCTTAAAATATGTACAACTAATATTTAGATCAGACAGGGAAGTGGTGGAATTGTCCTCGTGTCTATGCTCTGCAGTATCTGTGGTGGCAGGAGGAGAGGAAGCTCTCAGACTTTCAACAGCAGCTTTGTGTCCTTTGTACTACTTCCTTGAGCATGATGGCTACAGTTCTAGTTTAATGTTTTAAAATCAATATGACATGTGAGGGTGAGTGTTATGGTATGAGTAAAAGAATCAAAATAATTATCAGTGCTCTTTCTGCAATGGTGTAAAGCATGTTCAGGTGATAAGCAGAACCCTTGGCATATTATGTTTGTGAAGGCCCAAATTTTCATCTCATCAGATTAGCAAGCAAGAAATCACTAAAACCTTTTTTCCTTGGTGGGTGCATGGCTCTCCAGGGATGCATGACTTTGTATGAGTCTATGGAACCAAGGCTTCTGTTTTAAATTGGTGCAATGTAAGATTAGGCAAAGGAGAGACTGCAATATTTTGTGCACATTTACAACAGTGACTGAGCACGGCATGCCCATAGTAAAAGTGTGGTAACTGGGTGGTTATGTATGCACATCTATTTTCTGGGCAATTGGAGGTGTAGAGAGCCCTTAGCTAGAAATAAACCTGCAAATTCCATTGCAGACTGTTCTGCTTTCAGAGGCCCTTCACCACTTTCCATGAAACTTGTGTTAGTAATTTCCCTAGCTCTTCTCATTTACACATGCAAAGAAGAGACAATCCAGGTGAAAAACTGACTGCAGAGTAATAATAAATGGATATTTTATCTTAGTTTGTCATGTCTCTGAAGGCATGAGACTCTGTCAAGGGCTGTGTAACTGGTTTCCAGGCCTATCAATGCCCCAGACTTAATGTTTCAAAAAAATCAGGCAAGACTTTCTTTTGACCTCAGCATCATTTGATTAGAAAGGAAACTAGTCTGGTGGGCTGTACTTGGGCTGATTCACTGCTAGGGGCAATGTCCAAGTGAACAGTGATAAAAGAAGCAGACAATCTGCTCGATTCTGCAAACTGAAGCCTTGTCTCCTTGACGTGATGCTGATGAACGATTTTTTCTTGATGCTCAAGGCATGTAAAGCTGCAGATAAGCACTAACTTCTGTGTGCAAAACAGTCAATAAATTGCCACCAGACTTTCCCTTCTGTTTAACTTTTATTAAAAGAGGTGCTAAGGTACTGTACTGTATGCAGTACATCATATTTATTACCAAAATTAACAAATATACAAAACTTATACATGTAATTTTCTTACATCCATTTATTGGTCTATAATACTGCATTTGTTCAAGTAGGTTATCTACAGTATGTAAACATCCCTTGGATTGACCTCACACAGATTAGGAAAGCCCATCTAACCCATGTAGTTACCAAATATAGCTTTTTCTTATTTTAAAATTTATTTGGCTTTCATTGGTAGAATCTAATCTTCACATTTGGCACATGGAAGAGACATCTACAGTGCAAAAGAGGCAGATTTTCTGGTTTTGTTCTGAGCAGTTTAGCAGAGTCAGGTTTTAAAGAGTCAAGAATAAATTTACACAAACTTGATAGGAGATAGATTAGTGTTAACGCCAATGACTCACAGATCAGCCATTAAACTAGAGCAGAAATCCAAAGCCTCTTCCCCAGCCCTCTCAGTCACATGGAAAAAACCCCCCAACCTCAGCCTTGTTTCTAAAGGATTAAAAAAGAACTCTGTTAGCAACAGAGGGAGGAGTTTAGTTTACAAGGAGCCCTCTGAGATTCCAGTTTCAATTTTCTGCTTTGCAGACTTTTTTTCTCTTGTTAGCAAGCAATTCTTTTCTGTTTTAATGGGGAAAAAAAGACCAGTGGGAAGCAACTCTTCTGTGGTGACAATTTCTCAGTGAGTTGGAGATTACAGTTGGAGTTTACAGATCTTTGAACCCTGATGTATAGAGCTCAGTAAGCTGCCGTGTACAAAGGGGAGAGAAAGGAAGAGAGAGAAAACAATGCCATATTCCAGGTGTGGAGCTCTCCAATTTTGCTATAAGAACCAGGAAAAAACTTCCTTCCTTCTGTTTCTCATAGTTTCAAAAACGTGACTTAATTTAACTGAGTAAAGCTGATCCAGAGAGACCTTCCTTCGCACCCTTCTTCCCATTCTCATCCAAGCACTGTATTGCTATTTTTTTATGAGGCCTCACCCACGTCCATGGAAGCATCTGATGAGAATGGACCGAACCGGACACCGTTTCACGTGGAAAGCCCTCTGCCATTCCTCCTCTGTTACCACAGGGCCCCGCTGCTGTCCGTGGCCCCGTACATCTCGGCCAGCTTCTTGAAGCGCGGCCCCCAGTCCGTCAGGTAGTCGTAGCTCTGGTCTGAGTCTGTCGTCACGGACTGTAAGGAGCTGAGCGACTCCGCCACCGAGCCGTTCCCTTCAAACATGTAGGTCTGGAGGGAGTCGAAGGGAGGCGCCCACAGGTCCATGTCAGCTTCGTACAGCTTGGCGAGCACGTAGTTGTGGACGTTGTTGTCCATGACGCACGCCTGAGGCACGTATCGGGAGAGGCTCTCTATTTCAGGGACCATGTCCTGCCGGTTCTTCACCACCAGCTGGGCCTCCCGCGGGTTCCACATGGCGGCGATGTCGAAGGCCTCCGTGTCCTCCTCCCCGCCACCCTCGTCGTCATACCTTACGATGTTCTCGTGGATGTTCTCCTCCTCGTCGATGATGTACGGCTGCTTCCGCTGGCGCCGCATGGAGAGGATGAGGAGAACCAGCACTGCGGGACACAAGCAAGACACGGGGCTGTCAGCAAGGAGCAGATCTTGCCAGGGCTTCAGACTTTCCTCTGCCCTTACTTTCCCCTGGGTGAGCCCAACCAGCCCCTTGGATTTAAAGAGCTGCGGTGTTTGTAAGCTGAGGGGTGTAGAAATATCTCTCTCTCTCTCACTTCCCACGTCAAAACCGGTAGCTTGAGATCCCGCTAATCTGTCCTCTTTCTCACCTGAATTCTTAACTCTTGGTGACACTTAGGGCATGTATATGCAGTGGTGCTTGCCACTTTTATGCTAGCCTGCTCAGAGGCCAGTAACAATTTATCTGCAGCAGCCTAGTGCCATAGAGATATTTTGTTTTCTGCTATGCGGGTAGGTTTTGCAGCCTCCTTTGGGCTGGCCACTGCATGTGACAGAGATGGATAGTGCTAAGGCACCACGGTGATATGTCTGCCTACACAGCAAAATGCAGAGCTAGCCCCTTAGTCTGCTGCAAAGAATTTTTTGTTTATCTGCAAGCTTCCTGCAATGCTGCAGTGCTGGTGCTCCTCACCCTCACTGTGCTTATTAGCATAGGGAGAAGTGGTCATACCAGTACCAGAGCCCTTTGCTGTTGAAAATGTGCCATCACTTTCTGACTATTTCCAGAGTTAGAACTCAGCTAAGATTTTGGATACTGAAATTTTGAACTGAGGTATCTAGGCTCTTTTGAAGAGCCAGAATTGAGGCATTTTAAAAGAATTTTTCCTGTATCTTACTGCATTGTTCTTCAAACTGGGTCCCCTGAAATTTCAGGGAATGTGTGTTTTGAACTAGTATCACATGATTTGAGAGAGTGAACAAGGGAACTGAAGTTCTTTTGATACCAACAGCTAATAGGGGATATAGAATGCCTGGGCAAGGAAAGCATGGAATTTAATTGTGGAGACAGAACTCATGCAAGACACTCAGCTCCTTTACTGCAGCACAGGAACAATTTAAATGTAGAGTCTCAAGGAAAAAGGATGGAGGTGGGGATATCTCTCTCCAAAAGAAAAGAAATGGAACTGAGCTTACCACTACTGTTTCCTATGGAGTAAGATGAGAAACTAACCTGCCCCAAGCCACAGCTCTCAATACTTCCCACCTTGCAGGAAAGCATGGCCATATTTTCACCCTAGCACACTGGGCATCTGAAAGAAATATTTGTAGGCCACAGTTTCTCCCCATTCCTACAGTCCAGAGCCGGAAGCCATGTGCAGCTGACTACACCATCGGGTCCTTGATTTGACCCTTCAGGCATGCATGTGTTTACATATACATGTGTAGACAGATGTGTGTGTGTGTATTTGGGTCCTACACCTTTGGTGGACCAGCAGCTCCCTGACCAGAACCGAAAAGTCTGTCCCACCCAAGAAGAAGGGAAGTCTTTACCTAGCAGGACAAAGATGCAGGCGAGGATGGCGATGAGAGCCCCTCTGCTCAGGCTGACAGGGAGGACGTAGGCCTCGGCATTGCAGGACATCACCATGCCCTCCTCGTCACAGCTGCACACGTGCACGGTCAGCGTGCCCGTGCTGCTCAGCACCGGGCGCCCGTTGTCGCTGATCAGGATGGGCAGGTAAAAGGTGTTCTGCTCGTGCTGCCTGAAGCCAGAGCGCCTTGTCAAAATCCACGCTGTGTTGTCTAGGGGCAGGAAATAAACAGAGAGAACAGCTTGTATGCAGAGCAAATACATTCAGTAAAGAAAGAATGTTAAAAAAATCAGCCCTAGACCCACATCCATATTTTCTTCTCTCTTCTTCTATTTTTTTTTTTAATCAGTTCATCACTAATAATTTTGCCTCTGCTTCCCCTGTTCCAGTATCTTCTCAGGACATGGATCCAAACCTGAGAGGCAAACCTTAAGAGTTGCCTTTACCCCTTCTGATATAAGATGCCCAGAGCAAACTCATGGTGCTCGGATTTAGCTAAGAGAGCTTTCAGAGGGCAAGAGAGAAATGAGCAGTTGGAGGCAACTTGTTGTCTCTGTTTGCTTCTACTCAGCAGCTTTTCTAGATCTCAGATGCTGCCACCATTTTAGAGACACTGGCATATAGCCCTTGTGGACATGTTATGGTACTCTGTGGTTTTTGATACATGGCATGGTCATCTGTTTGAGGCAACAAGGAGACAAAGGAAAAAACCCAGCTTGCTATCCTAAAGCAGCAGCGAGTTGAAAATTCGCAACTAAACATTTTTTTTTTCTGTGAAATACATGCAATTTCATTAGTACTTCTGCCATAGAAAAAAGTCAGAATGCTTTGTGTCATCGTTGTCAGAATTATTCTGCTTTGGTTTGACCATTCTGCTTAGTGTGACTGACTGCCTGTTTTTTATAAGAACTGAAATCAAAAGGAATCAAAATGATGCTGCTGACAAAGATAGTAAAAGAGTGACCTAACAGCCAGTTGCTGTTGGCCATTTCAAGGGAAATTCCTACCTTTGGGGCTTTTTCCTTCATATTCAACGTGGTTTTTTTAAATGTCAAAATTTACCAGTGGCATTTGAATTCCTGTCTATCTCTGCCCTCAAATTCCTTAGAATGTGCACCAAGTTTCCTAATTAAAAAAAAGTGGGGAAAAAGGTGGAAAGTGGATTCAGGAAGTTGTTCTCAATTCTCATCTCAGGATGCCAAAGCAAAACTCTTTGGAGATGAATGTTAATTTTGTCAGTGCTGATTTTGAGCCTTGTAGCTTCAGAGACTTTTGGCAAGTGGAAGACTGAATGTCTCCAATGTGATCTGGCTCACTAAGAAGTCCAGAGGACTTGATTGAAAATTGTCCTTTCTTACAAACATGTCTGCAAGGCTTGAGCTAGCAAAGATTAATGGGGAACACAGGTACTTTTCCGCTTTGGCAGATCTACAGACTCTGATTCTGCGCACTGATGCTGTGCCATTTTTTGGGAGATGATCTTCATACAGTTTCTTTTACTGCTTAGTTTTGTTTCCTGTTCCCTTGGTTCAAAAGAGGTCACGTGTTGGATCTCAGAAACCTGGGATCATGCAATCTGGCCATCTGCATCTCCAGGTTGTTAGCAATGTACATTTGTTATGCTTGAAAATGCAGGATGCTGATCAGCTGTTCCCAGGTAGATTGGCACAATGGGACTGCTGCCTGCGAATGGCAAGAAACCTTCTGATCACAAGTAGACTGTGAAAAAACCTAAATTATTAACATAAAAGTGTTCAATTTCCTTATTATTTCTCTGTTCACTTGCTGCTAAGATTTAAATATTGGGTGATTTTTTTTTCAGTGTAGAGACTCAGGTTACATGTAGATAAATTCAGATATATTATCTACTGTAGTCTGGACACCAAAAATGATTTGCTGGCTTTTTGAAAGGAAATCAGGAGCATCATATACAGCCAACCATGGAATATAGGCAAACTCAAGCTAGACTAGCCAGAATTGTCTCCTAGACTTAAACTACAGTCCAAGTTACAAACTCTGTGCTGCAAATCTTATGGCATCAGAGAGTACAGGCACACCTAAGTACTGAGATGTCAGTTTGTGAGATTAAGTTAAACTTTTGACATGTTTTTAAAAACAATCTCAGGATCTTTTTTCTTGCACGTCGATGACATTTCAAACTTTTACTCCGGTAACATAAAATTCTGAAGTGTGCTGCATGTCTGCATGCAAATATATAGTGAAATTGTAGTGTCTTGTTAAATCATGTGATCCCAAGAGCTGGAGCTTTGAGGAAAAACCACCCGATGAAAGATGAAATCCCAAAGTTGCTTAAAACTGATTATGTGTTAGTGTTTACTGATTTGACCTTTGATATGCAATGCAGCTCTGAGTATGTGCAGTGGGTATGGGCAGACATAGGTAGGTCTCTTCCTAGAAACAAGCAATAGGACAAGAGGAAACGGCCTCAAGTTATGCCAGGGGAAGCTTCGATATTAGGAAAAATTTCTTCACTCAGTGGATGGTCAGTCACTGAAAAAGGCTGTCCAGGGAACTGTTTGAGTCGCCATCCCTGGAGATACTCAAAAGATGTGTAGGTGGCCATGGTTTAGTGCTGGACTTGGCAGCATTAGATTAACAATCGGACTCAATGATTTTGGAGGCCTTTTCCAACCTAAATGACTCTGTGATTCAGGAATGTGTCCCAAAACCCATCAGGGAGCAGTACCCTGTGCCTCCCTTGGCTCCTGGGCAAGGAGAGTGCTGTGGACAGGAGCCCTTGCCTGCTCAAACTTTTCCCTTCTCTCTCCTGGGGCACATACAAGTGCTTTCTCTCCCTTGGGCTGTTTATGTGCCCTCTATATGTGCTCCATAGCTATTAATATCACATATTTTCATCACTGGGCCAGTTCTGGCATGAGGAAAAGCAGCCCAAAGGCAGAAAGTGGCAAAGTGCCTGCATTTATGCTGTGTAAATGAAAATACTTGAGTCACCCTAACTGTAGTAATTTGGTTGTTTTTCCATTTCCCGGGTGAAAGATTCACTTTCTTTAAGCTGACTTACAACAGAAATCACAATTTCTATTTAGGTGACAGCAAACCTTCATTTCATGTAAAATTGCTCTTTGTGAGGGGAAGATTAATTATTTGGAGTTAGTCATACTTCACTGTAAATGAAGTCACGGCCAGAGAACCTGACAGAAGCTGTGCAAAATCAATGGTCTTAAATCATTCTATTCTCAAACTAAAACCAAGTTTCTATAATCTAATCTATAATCTAATGTTGAACGATATGTATGTATATATACCTTCCACTGTGATGGGCTGACCATATCATCCAGGTCTCAAATGTTCTTGGTGATTAAATTCTCTTTGTAACTCCTAGCATTACATTTTGGACCTTTTGTTTCATTTTGCTTTGTACTAGGCAGACATCCAAATCATCCCTAAAGAATTGTTCTACCTGTTACTCTGCAATTGAAATACATTAATGCCAAAACTTGTGTGACATATCAAAAGTCAGTGTGATTTGACGAGCTAATGCAGTGCGAAGGACATGCTGGGATGTGATGCAGCATGGCACAAACTGGAATACACAATTTTAATCTAAATTTGATGTCTGCTAAGCAGCAGCCATCAAGAGAAGAGGGCTAGTGAGGACCTGAAAGCCCCATCATATCTAAAAAAAAAAAAAAAAAAGCAGGCGTGATAAGAATGCGCAATATTTTTTCTCCCAGCTTCCAACACAGCAGCACCTTTGGCTCATAGAGGGCTGGATGGCAGCACTTGGCTCCAACACTGAGCAGAGATGCTGAAGATTGCAGCATGGCTGATTCCACATTTGTGTGAAAACTGAATTTCCCACAGGCGTGCAGGCTGGTGTCTTCATGTGGTTGTGAGAACAAGCCATGGAGCACCATTTTCCTGCAGTTTTCTGCCTCACTGGAAATGATGTACCTATCTGGAGAGGTCAGGGGAATGAACTACAGTGTAGGTCCCAACCTTGAGATCAGAGCTAACCACTGCTCTTCTCACAAGAAAGACTTAGTTTCTTTCTGCATGCACCTGCAGAAGAACTGAGAATGATTGGCCTGACAATTCTGTTAGACTTTAAAAATGGATTGCAATAATTATGAAGAGTTAGGAACAATATACAGAAATATTCCACCAGGAGTGGGAGAAAGAACACAAGGACGCAGGCAATCTAGACGCGACCGGCCTGGGGAGAGAGTCACACCTTTCCTTGAGGATATTCAGCTCACTGCTTACATGTGTGAAGGGAAGGCAGAAATAGCTAAAATTTTTCCTAGGACAAATTTAATTGTAATGCGAAGAACTGCCAGAGGCTTCAATTGACAGGCCTGGTGGGGGTATGACCAATCCTGATCCTGCATCTATTAAAAAAAGCTTCTCTCTTCAACAGTTCCTGGTTCCCCAGGAGGGTAGTGATTAAGGTTCAACAGAAGATCAGCTCAGAGTTTAATCTGGAAATGCAGTAAGCTTATTTTGTTGTTCATTCTTACAGCAAGCCTCTATAACTTTTTCCCAGCATAGTCTCACCTGGAAGAAGGTGGAAGGAGGATGGCTTGCCAATGCCCTGCAGCAGACACCAAAGAGATGGGAGATTCCAGCTCAATTCTCTGCTTCATCACATTTATCCTATAAGGCCTTGAGAAGCCATTTGTGCCCAGATTGTTGCAGCTACTTAACACGTCTATTTCTCACTGATTTTACTGAACTCAAAGAGAACCTAGCGTGTAAGTAGCTTAATTTCTCCTTGCTCCAGATCCCCATCTATAAAGGAGAACAAAAGGATTTCTCTGTCTGTTGAAGATATGCAAAGAATGGACTGAAGAAGTTCTCAGAGACTAAAATTACAAGGGCCAAAAAAATATGTAAAACAGCTCATCAGAATGCAAACTGTGAGCTATCGGTTGCTCAGTATAAATCAAGGTTTTAATTGTTGCCAAGAAGGCTACACATCTTGCAGTTTCTCTTACTGCTCTATTGGACAACCAAGTAATCAGCACAATTGCTAATCTTAACAGTGCCTTCCCACAGCCTGGGAAGCATTCCTGCCTCGTGTTTATGGGCACAGTCTGAGACTAGCAAAGAGTGTTCTGTTTCTTGTCTAGCCACCCTGTGACAAATGGTATAGCTACCCCCTCTGTGCCTAAGTTATATGATTTATATAGTTCTTAGTGGTCCCTAGATGAAAATATAAGCATAAATTACTTTTACTGAAATGACTACTGCACTCCAAATTGCTGAGGCAGTAAATAAACCCTTAATCATAGAATCATAGAACAGGCTGATTGTAGGTATTCATCAGGATAATTGAGTCCAACTCCTGGCTCTTCACAGGACAGCCCAAGAGTCACAGTGTGTGCCTGAGAACTTTGCCCAAATACTTCTTGAACTGAGACAGGTTTGGTGCTATGACCACTTCCCTGGGGAGACTTTCCAGTGATCATACAGCTTCTGGGTGAAAAACCTCTTCCTCATAGCCAACCTAATCCTCCCCTGACTCAGTTTCATGCTGTTTTCTCAAGTCCTGTCACTGGTCACCAGAGAGAAGAGATGAGTACCTACCCCTCTGCTTCCCCTCACGAGGAAATTATAGACTGCAATCAAGTCTCCTCTCAGTCTCCTCCAGGCTGAGCAGACCAAGTGACTCCAGCTGCATGTCATACATCTTCCCCTCAAACCCTTCACCATCCTCATGGCCCTCCTTTGGATGCTCTCTAGTAGCTTAGTATTCTTATACTGTGGCTTACTTTGTGGATCATTCAAATAGTCAGCGGTTTGATACATAACATATTTATTTCAAATTAATAACTAATAGTACCCTAAGCTTCTTGTGAGACATATATATATACACACGCCTATATATCTATATCTATCTATCTGTATGGAAAGCTGTTATTTTATAGACAGTGGGAGGCACAGCCATTCAGTCACTGCTGTCACTATAAATTATTGCAATTATGGCCTTAGACAGAAAAAGTGCATCTGATGCTGGGAGTTTTGTGAGTTTCCTTTTTTAGAGCAATGCCTTGAGGATGAAATGAGCTTGCTTTGCCAAATGCTTTAGCAATAGTTGTGTTATGTTTGTTCATTTATTTTGGCAATATATACTCACAAATAAAAAAGACAAGGAGAGAAAGAATGGGATAAAAATACAAGAAATTGTGTGGGGAGGCTTCAGTGACACTATAGGAAAAAATGCTTTTGGGATGAAAGAGCATTAGCATGCTGTGGAGGAGGATTCCAGATACTGCAAGTAGCATGTTTTAAGACATGTTTGGTTAGTGAATTCATGGGATCCTTTATAAGCCTTTCTGTTGCTCTTTCATATGCCTGGAGAGGCTCAGATAGGGGCTTATGGAAGCAAGTGTGACAAGTAGGGATGTGTGGGAGTAAGGCTAGGCTTGGAGGCTGGCCATGGATGCTGCAGGTGGCCAGTCTTTCTCCCCATTTATTCTGGAATTGCTTGCTGATTTGTGGTATTTTACACACTAAACTCGTACTGAAACCCAGACCCTCAATACTGACTTTCAAAGCTTTGCACCAGGTCACTCAAGGTCATCTCTCTTTCCTAGTCAAGGCTGGTGTGGACCTGATTTTAGACCTTGTCTGCCCATGGAGATCATCTATCAACAGCAGCCATGCAAAGGGGCCTGCTATGGCAGGACTTTCCTGCAGGCTCTGAAGCCACCAAAGCTCTCCCAAAAGAATCAAATTCCACTGGTTAGAATATTCAAATGCCAGTGGTTTTCCATTAATCTTTCCACTGCTGTTTCAGTTTCTACTTAGGTCATCTTACACAGACCTTTAGCTGTACACCAAGTTACATCCCTAAGGCTCTGCAAATCCTCCCTACTTCCCTCTTTCCTTAGGGAAATGAGGATGTGCAAGGAGAAAGAAAGAAAGTGCTTGGGGGAAAAGACTGGAACAGTACAAGAACCTTCCGTTTTTCTGTGCCTGGGAGAAAACATGAAGAGTACAAAAAAAGAGCAATGTAATTCCCTTCAGATTTGTCTTCTAGTTACAGTTACTATCCTACCTTTAAGCATCTCCTTTTGAGCAAATGCAATTTCCACTCCGATAATCCGAGACGCCTGCAGCCTGACCAAAAGACCTGAATTTGCACAAAACACTGGCACATTTCTTTGAAAAAGAAAAAAAGAGGCCTATTGCTAGAGAATATTTATAGAGAAGAAAATATCATATAACCTTCAAGTGTATTAAATAGTATGTCATTTTATTATTGCCTGTAAGGAGCAGGTGTCACTCGGTATTATTTGAAATGGCAGTCTTATCACCCACTCTAAGTCACAGCTTCTCAAGTCCAACTCAGGCATTAGAAATTAGAGTAGCTAACTGTCTGTGTCCATTCTGATTACCTTGATTGTCCCTTAGGGTAAAGTTGGGGTTGTTGGCTGCCTCCGGAGCCAGGCTGTAGTAGAAGTGCTGACCCTCCTGTGGGTCATCCCTGTCGATGGCACTCACTGTCTGAATCAGCTATAGAACACCAGAGAAAAGTAGAAAGATGTGAGAAGCAAAATATTTATAATATAAACAAACAATCAAATAGATAACATGTATTTTATATGTATAAATATAGGCAACTGGAGCATTTGAATAAAATTGCCTTTCAGAAGTACAATCTTCTCTCAAGAAGAGACTCAAAAGCTTGCAGGGGTCATCTGTTTTGCTGTGGTCATGCACATCACTTTTAAACAAAGGAGGAGATACTCAGTTTACCTCAAATAACATAAATAATGCTTTCCTCTCATGCATTCCTATCTTCTGTTGCACATTTCTTTTTGCCTTTTGGGGGCCCAGGTTTTTCAGAAGATTCATTGTGCATTAGAGAGCTTGTAAGAAAGATCATACTTACTTTCAGCTTCATTATGCAGGTAGAAAAGGACTTCAGGTTGATTATTTTGCCACTCTTTTAGTTTTAAATCAATAAAATTCTTCCTAAGATGTCAGTGTAAATGAGAGAAAAGCCAACCATGCAGAATGCATATGCAATAAATAACACCAAACTAAAGAAACGAAGACAATGCTTAATCCAAAAAGAGATTTGTTACTTCACTTATAGAGGCTTTGTAAAGTAGGTCTAACAGCTTGAAGCACAATGAGCACTGTCTGAATAAACATTCTGGCGTCTTTTTGGACAAGGAATATATCTTCACCTGTTTTTTTTAACTTGAAAGTTATTTTGGGATTCAAAGGCAAATGTCAGACCCATAAAGGCTCTTTCACCACCTTAAAACTGATTTCAAAACTTTTTAAAATGTGGCAATAAAATTTAGCATTTTCTGCTGAAGGAAATAGTCCAGATTAGCATTCATAATAATATTGAACTTAGACAGCTTATTAGTTAGGACACTCACCCTTCAAAACCAGGAACAAAAGGTCTAGGTGATGATTTCTATTGCCTATATTATTAGGAACCTCTGTAAATTGGTGAGACAAAGATAACCTATATATGATATTTGTAAGGACAGTTACCCCAGCGGTGAGCAGCTATTTCATTCTGCTTCACACAGCTGGGAGAAGCTTCAGCAAACACACAGTGATCTTACTCGCATAATTTTTCCTTCACAGATCATGAGGGGTGTGTGTATGTGTTTAAATGCTATTTAAGTAGTCAGCTTTGCATTAGGAGGCACCAGTCCACACCGTGGATCCTGGTGGTGGAGCAAGAAGTGGCTCCCCACTAAAGATCAGCAGCAGAGCTAGCAGCAGGTCCAGCGAGGGAGAACTCATGTCTGTCTTGGCACTGGTGAGGGCTTTGATGGGGTTTTGGAAGAGAGAGGAGCAGAGTCTTCACCACTTGCTTGAAGATGCTCTTTTAGAGTGTATGCAATGGAAAGTCTTGTGTTGCTTTGTCTCTGTCATCTTCAGTTCACACCAGAACATATTGTGCTTGGCACCCCTTTCAACCTGATGTAGTAAGTTATGTCCAGCTCCCCTAAGTCCAGGTGTGCTTAAGGCTCTTAAAACATTTAGTAGTAAGCCTTGTCTGTCACACGTGGCCTGGGCTGATTCTGTGGCACTTCTCATAACACTTCTCCTGTCTTTGATGCTGCTACAGGACACACTGGCTGTTCGCCTGCTGGCACATGCCTTAGGGAAGGCTTTGTTTCAGCTATGAAATGTATTGTGCAGTGAGCCTAGAATCTACTTTGGGAGAATAAAAGAAATGTGGGAGAAACAAAAGAGGTGCTATATATGATATTCCTTCCAGTGCGATATGCTTGCCTTTGAAATGAAGCACAGACAGCTGCTGCTAAGAATTCAGATGAAACGTGTGAGTAGCTGAGCCCTCTTTCCAACACTCACCCTTCCTGGCATGCTGTCTCCATGTGGGACAGCATGCCCCTCCCAACCCCTCGTGTTAGAGGCATTTCTCACCTGGCCTGCTTTGGCATTTTCACAAACAAAAGTTTCATAAAATCTTGCAAACTCTGGTGCGTTATCATTCACATCCAGGACTTTCACCGTCACAGAGACACTGCCCACCTGTGAAGGGTTATCTGGAAGAAGAAGGTTTAATGTAAAGAAAGGTAACATATGACAAGGGGAAGAGGCTGCACTTCACTCTTCTCAAGAGATAAAGCAGGTTTTCCACTACTCGCTTGTGTTAAATCACATTTTCCCATCAGGAACTGTGGTGGCTTGGGTACTGTGTGACTCAGAGTGAAGCTGCAAGTGCTGCTCTCTGTCTAGCCTGGCTTCCTATCTGATCACATATTTTACAAACAAACAAATTCTGTAAAAGACTTCAACCTGGTTCGGTTCAATGAACTATTTCTAGAGCAAAGGTTTTAGACAATGCCCCTTATTTTGCTTTTTATTGACCTTGAACTGGGCAATACTGTTTGTTGAGCCTCCCTACTGGTGGCATGAATTAGGAAGGTACTGTTTTAAGGATAGACTTGTTATTTAGAACCTGTTAAAAATGGCAGTTTCTATCTCCAATTCAGATATGCTTTTGCTCAGAATTTATGTTCCTTGAACTCAAAAATAGTGTCAAGTCTTTGATACTTTGTACAGAGGGGTTTAAAATGTAATAACACATGAAATTGTACAGAAAAGCTTTCAGTGAAGCTTAAAATTGCAATGAAAATTTTACATTCTGCATGACATCATTTGTGATGTTTCTGTCCCACTGGTGCATTAGCTTTCTTTGCCAGTAAATCCGTATATCTTTTCACATATCTTCACAAATTCCAAACTAAGTGGCTACAAAATAATTTGTTTTTTTTACTGTGCTTGTCTGCCCCAAATCATCTTCCCACCCCCCCCGATTTAATGATAAAATGAAACTATAATAAGAAAGAAAAAAATAATAAGGGATCAGAAGAGATGTAAAAATCAAGAACATTCTTTAATATCAGTATTCTCATCTTCTTTTTAGCTGTAGCACTTTTTACATTGATCTCCAAATATATCTCCCTTTATAGCAAGAGATGATCTATTCATATATATCATATGTATTACATAAACTCAAGAATTTTCTTAAATGTTCACTGTACTGTATTCCACAACATGTCACATTGTGTTATTGAGATAATACTCAAACTGTGTTGTTTCTCCTTAATTTGTAATGTAATCTCTTCAGCTTCCCACATATGCACATATACCCCTTGCTAACACACCTGTTCTTGTGGCAGACAAATACCTGCATTTACACTCTTAGAAATAATTGATCTAGCCTTTAGCACTAGGGGCCTCATTCAGGACTGCACAGCTATGACATTTTTGAAACTATTCATGAAATTAAAATATTGTGCTGCACATGTACAGAGCAAAACTGACAGAGGATTGATGGAAAGGGAACCAAAGTAAGACTTGCCTTCCTATTGCTCTCACCCTCAAGTGCTGCTACAGGGGCAGCTTTTATAGAGTCATGGAATTGCAATGGCCATTGGTGGCTGAAAATAAAAGTAGTGTCAAAATAGATGGGGGTGAAATCCCATCGTCTCAACTCCTCTCACTACTTAAAAGGGCACAGAAAGGCATCGTGTGCTGTAACAGCCTGCAAATATGTGGCAGAGTCACTCCAACTTTTGTGAAATATTTCCCCTGCTTTCAAGCTGGCTGATTGCAATTTGGGAAGCTTGTTGAAACTTTGTTCCTCTCAAAGTGCCCCATACCTTTGGCACAGTCTAGATGTACAGGAAGCTTTCTGAGACACAAGGAATGACTCAGCTATTGGCACCAAGCAGCAGAAAAGCTGCCCCTCACAGATGAACTGAGAGCCTGAGCAAAAGCTATGTGAACCGAAGGAATTTAAGGTGAAGACTAGGTGAACCTTTTATTTGCATATATATCTGAAGCTCCTTTTTGAAGCTCACATCTGTCAGTATTTCAACTCAGCTAAATTTTTCATACTGACACTACGAAATGAGCATCTCCTTCTTACAGCCTTGAAAAATACCCGGCACAGATGAATCCTGAGCTGAGTTTTAGGTCATTGTAAAACCCAAAAGCATAATGAGTTCAGCACACTCAAAGATCCCAAAGCACTCTGGCCCAAATTATTTATGTAGCAAGCAGATGGCGATGTCATTTACTTGCTGCTGAACCAGAGCAGATTTCAACTAGTGACCTAGCAGTGTAGGATCACTGCTACCTACCAGTCTCTGCACCACTCAATCCTCCCAGGCAGGACTGGGAGTTCTAGCAGCTGTGCAGCCTTTGCAGTATTTACTTTAGCTGCCTAGCCCTTCTGAAGTGAGAGGACTCTGCCAGAAACACACCAGGATAAGTTTTAAATAAATCCCTGGAATGCTAATGAATTGAAGAAAAAGGACTCTGCATTTAATTCCCATCCTCTATGCCTCCCCCACCCTGTGAAAATGAGCATGAAAAATAAATAAAACGCAGCATTTGTGTGTTGATGTCAGAGGAGTAATTCACTTAATGCACCTTCCCACTCAGTGCACAACAATATGTGAACCTTGAATTCAGGTCTCTCAGCCTGCTTTGTCTACTGTATCTCTTTAATCGATGTACAGTCTGCATTCTCCTTACTCAGCTCCGTGGCCAACACAGTGATGTTGTGCCAAGAAATGTCCTCCCGGTCAAGAGGTCTTGCAGTCATCAGTGCTCCTGATGTAATGTCGACATAAAAGAACCGTCCTGGATCACTGCTCCTGTCAATCGAGTATCTGCAAGAGCACATAGGAAAAATATTATGCAACCCTTGTGAAAACTGTATGTTATAGCCAGCAAAGTATCCCAGCAATGGGGATAGTGTTGTGCAAAGCAGATCCACATTCTTCCACAATATAATTATGTGCTCCTTTGACTTGCATAGGTTCAGAGTGAGATGTTGGAAAAAGTTCACGTGGCTAATGGCATTTAACAGTGAGTACTACTTGAATGGAGCTGGAAGACAGGAAGATTTACAGGAATAAGCCTCAAAATAAGGCACAGATCAGTGCAGGAACATCTGCTTTACAGAAAAAAATCTGCCAGTGAGGAGTATAATTTCTTTTTCTAAGAGAAATAATTATGCCCTGTCCCTAGGCAAATTCAGACAGGATGAAAAAGGCTTCAGATCAGCTCATTCTCTGAGCACCTAGGCTTACGAGGAAGAACCATTCCCATCCTTGTTCTTCTATATTCTCTCCTTCTTCAGGGGAATAAACTCCACTCACATCCTGAAGCATGCCCCGATGGAGCTGTGTCAGCACAAGGGGGATTATGCATGGCTTACTCATAGCATCCAGTCAGAAAACCAGCTCCCTCTGAGAGGCTGATTCATTGTAATTACTGAACCTGCCTGACCAATGTCATGCCAGTTCAGTGCTGGGAGCCAGCTTCCTGCACCTGTGAATGGGGGATCGTGATGGTGCCTGCAGGCCAGAAAACCTGGGCAGGGAGGCAGCTGATTGACAGAGGTCACTGCAGTACTCGGTCAGAGGGAGGATTTTGCAGGGTGTGTAAAATACTCAGTATCCTTCACAGGCATTGCCTTGCTCTTCAAGGCACTTTGTGCAAGCTGCCTTCCCAGCTGACTGTTAGCATGGTAAGGGATATTTTGGCCAAAGCCACACACAGGCCTAGGTAAATGTCACAGCCTAGAACAGAGCCCAGACTTACTGTCCTTTTTGTTGGTTCCTTTATCAGAGTGGAGGAGAATTGAAAGCATTAGTCACAACAGACAGGATGAACTGAACAGGGCTCATTCTTCTGAATTTTCTCCCTTCAGCATGAATGTGTTCACTGGAACAAGCATGACAGCCTTAATCTTTATATAGGGACTTATTAAACCAGGATATAAACCACTATTGAAATATGTTGTTGGGAGATACTTTTCTACTCTTTTTTAGAACAATCAAAGAGGAAGGGATGGCAGGTTTGTATCCCTTTCCTTCCCAGTTCTTCCTATCTCTTCTTAAATAAAGAGGATTCTCAGGCATTTGATTTATTTAGACAATGACTATTCCTATATTTTGGTATAATAATTATTCTTGTATGAAGGCTATAAAAAGAATTTCACTCTGACATTTTAAGGCCAATGAGTATTTGAAATTGAATAAAGCCTTATAATTAGAGGTTCAGAATTAAGCACCAGTGTCAAGGTGGATCTTTTTCTAGATTCTCCAACTAAGTTCTCTTGTTAATAGTATCTGCTTCTGCACAGGAGTGCTTGTTTCCACTTAGATAATCTTCCTGAATCATTTAACAACAATCATGGCATATTTCCAGCCATCAGAATTTTACAGTGTGGGAGCCGGGTACTGGATGCTGGGAAAGTGAGGATTTGAGCCAGATCACAGTTTAAATTTCAGATGGATTTCAGCTTGTGCAACATAGTATGTATCTGAGATTATTCTCTTTCTTGCCTTGCCCTGTGCAAACTGAATTCAGTGCAGGCTTAAAACACGGCCAGATTGATACTGCACTGTGTTGGAATGAATGGAAGAGATTGCAGAAGAGACAAGAGCTAATTCTTAGTATCTGCATTTTAAATAGCATTACAAAGGGTATTTATTCTTACTTTTTAAATTTGCTTCTTTACCTCAGCATGGGGAAAAAAGGAGGGAAAGAATGAGGGAAGAAAGGGCAGTGGAAAAGGAAGAAGGTGGGGAGAAAATAAGAAAGAAGTTGTCAAGGAACAGAATTACAAAAGAGTCTGTGCATATTTACAACTTTTTTTTTAAATCTATCTTTGTTGATGGATTTTGTGCTTTATAGAGTGTTGTTCATCAAGAGCAGTCACTGAAAAGCTCTGAAAGAAACTAAGAAAAACCTCATTAAAAATAACAATGATCAATTCTACCCTCTGATAGTCCTCAGAATTATTCTTATACTATTTTAAGCAGATTAGCAGAGAGCTGTTTGCATTGCAGGGTTTGGATAATGCCAGACAGTAATCAGCAAAATAGGATGCGAGTGGAAAGAAGTTTAGGGTAATGAAATTGTGATGCAGACAGTATAATAGTTTTACTGAGGAATTGGAGACAATTTCATGAGAAGTATGATAACCATATCATAATATAGGCAGAAAAGATAGGTATATTAAAGTAGTAGAGATGAAAAAAATAATTAGACCATGAACACAGAGTGTAATGCCACGAAGAACAGGCTTTGTGTCCACTCAGATCTCCTAGCTGAAGCCCAAAGAATTGCTCATTTAGATTTTACTTTCTTAAAAAAATCCTAATACTCAATATTTCAACTCCCTCCTGTATTTCCCAGGGCTGCTCCTGAACACAGGCATCTCAGAAGCTGAAACAATGCATGGGTACTCAAACAGCAGCTCAAATCCCAAAACTCTCAGATGAGAGGAGCAGCCAACCTTCTGGGATAATCAATGTGCAGTCACTAGTTGCTTCTGCAGGTAGTGAAAATTTCTGTGTGGGCTGGCTTTGGAGAAGAACAGCCTCCTCTGATAAATGGGGCTGGCAGCCACTATGGAAAAGAGTGCTATGATCACACAAATCTGCTCCTTTGGCTCCTTGCTGAGTTGCAGCTATGAAGCTCCCATGACTGTAAATACACCTTTACCTTTCTTACCACCTCATGGGAATATCTAGCTCTGCATCTTTGACCAGACACTAGAAAATGTAGCAGTTCTTGAATATTCGCTTGCATTCAATCTACTCCAAGAGTAGCTGTGTGTTTGAGCTTGTTGTCAAGGGCAAACTTTGAAAGAGAAGAGGGAGAAAGGATGAGCAAGTTGATCACCTTGCCATCAGGATGGCAGCAGGTTCTCAGGGATGCTGTCAGGTTTTGTGCCAGCAAAGGCAAGATTCTGGGGTTTGTTTTTAATGTACACTACCAGGACATGTCTGATGGGCTCATTGCAAGGCTTGATGCTGATGTCCTCCACACCACAGAACAGGGGGAGCTCCTGCATTGCTTTAACAGAGCCCTCAGTGTGTGAGGTCTGGTTTGCTAAACCTACTGACCACTACTACTGGCTGGAAAGAGAGAGTCAGAGTCCCTGTCACTCATCACTGCCCCACCAATCAGATGGACTAAGGAGTGCTAGTAGGGCAACACACAAAGAGAGGACAGACCTGATGGAATTGTTGGTCACATCTGGGTCCTTGGCAGAAATGATCTGTATGGTGGTCCCAATCTCCACATCCTCGGGCACTTCCACAAAGTAGATGCTGGGCTCGAACACAGGAGGCTCATCCACATCCTCCACACTGATATGGACAGTGGTGGTGTCACGGAAGGGACCCAGGTTCAGGAACCGCATTTCCAGGTGAGGGTTGGCACCCTCTACTTTCAACGTGTAACTTTTCTTGCTCTCAAAACTTAAAGGCTGAGGGGAAAAAATATATATCTACCATCAGGCACACTGAGCCATATCATTATTACTTTTAATTTCAAGTGCAACAAAGATAATTATTTGCAGATGCAGAAAAAGTATTGAAAGACAGTAGTATTAGAAATGGCACTGTATACTTTTTCTATATTTTATTTGATATTTGAGCTGAAAAGGCCAGGAGAAATACTTGAAGATCACTTCAAAATACACATTATTTCATTCTTCTTGCTAAAATGAAAATATAAGCAGCCACCATACCATTGCGTTGTGATTCACACAACCTGTTTTATGCCACTTTGTGGAAAATACATGAAGAAACAGACAGTAATGGGAGTACCTGAAAATAAGGTAAGATAGTTGGTTCCTCAAAAATGGGCCCAGTGGCAGGAATAAGGATGCTCACACAGGAGGTAGGGATCCCAGTTAGCATCTTTTTTCCCCTGAGGATACTGGAGTCTTGTCTCCAAGACCCCTGTCTGCCAAGCTGATAAAGGGCTCCAGTGGGAGCAGGGAACTTGGTCAGTCTCTCTTGCAAGTTCTTCTTCCAGTTCTTATCTGTAATCCATCCTTCCTAGAAGTGAGGTTTTTTTCACCTCTTCCTTTCAGTAAGTATCCTAAACATGGGTTCACCCTCCAGGTATAATGAGTGCTAGGACTTGAATCTGCTCCCTGCCTAGAGAACAGTAATTTCCAAGCAGTTCAATTATAAAGTATCCTTGATATCTTCCTGTGGGAACTCTTTCACTTCATATGAAATGTGAAATTTTAAATACTCAAGTATTATTTGAAGCAGGGAGTGAGAATGGTCTCCTTTTCCCTCTTCGCTTTTCCCTTGTCCCTTTATTTTCCTTCCTGAGACAATGGATAAAGGGAGCCAGCTTCCTCTGGTAGTAGTTACATGAATTTGATTTCCTGTTTAGATAAAACTACTTATTTGATATACATAGATATAGAAGTAACTAATGCTGACACTGAACCTCTCAATAAATAAATTTTTCATCTCCTTTCCATCTTCTTTTCACAGATCCCTGAAGAAAATAAGGTGTCTCCAAAACTTTCTTAGAACTGAATGAAAAATTCCATATTTAATGTGCTTCTTACCAGACTTGGTAAGAGATAACTGTAAGGATTTGACAAACCAGAATAACAGTATGGAAGGATCAGTCCAAAATATAAAAAAAATGTTACCAGATGAAGTACAGCTCACAGAGGATACAGCCACACTTCTCAAGTTGCAGTGAGAAGTTGCAAGCAATTGTGCTGTGGTTAAATGGTCACAGCCACTTGAATAATCAAGTCACTTGAATAATCTGGGGAGGTCTGATGCTGAAAACCAGCACAGCTGAATTCCTTTAGCTTGCACAGATTCTGAGCAAGACAAAGTTTGTGCTAGGAAAGAAATAGTTAATCTTCAGGTGACGCAGTGGGGCACACCCCTCTTTGCCATATTAATAGTTTTCAAAAAGAGAGGCTTTATTTGGACATAAGGATTTGAGCCTCATGTGTGGAATTACTGCACACAGCAGCAGTTCATTCAGACAGCAATAAGATGTCTGCTGTTTCCATCCAACCCCTTTGCTTCTGCTATTCAGCTCTTTCTATTTGAAGAGCAACCATCAGACTGACACATGGAGATGGGCAGGAAAAGAAAGAGAAGGAAGATGCCAAAGTAATTGGAAGTCAAAGGTGCAAAGATCATTACTGTGGCAATAAAGTTCTCCTTTGCCAGTAATAACCCATTTCTTTACTGCCATGCTCAGTGTGGCAGCTGGCCAGTTCTGCAGCCATGAGGTATGTATTGGTTTACACAGCATCAGCCAGCAGAAGATTTCCATGCTCAGGCATGGCAGCAGTGTATACTATGGGCCTCCAAACCTCCTGAAGTCAGTCAAGTCTCCAGTACTTGTCTGCTGCTGCAACAGCTTCCTTCTTCAGAAGTGAGAATGTTGCAGTGACATATCAAAGCTTTTTTTACTTTTGCAATAAATTACCAGTACTGACGTCCTGCATAGGAATGCCTGACTAAAGACTGGCATTCTTGAAATTATAAAACTGAAAATCACTCGGCATTTAGTAAAATGAGAGTGAAGAGTGAAGACTGAAATGGGAACTGGTTTGTTGTGCTGGGGATATGATGGTCCAGTATTGCTGGAGATGCTGTACAGTGACTGAGGCAGTACAAAATGTGCAGTCTGTGGCTGCAGCTACAAACAGGTGATCTGGTACATCAGTGACTACTGCAGGCACAGCACTTGTCAGCAAGGGTTTGGCAAGTTCTACAGAAGTAATATCCCTGGCTGCAGAGTCATTATTGTCTATCAGTGGCATATTTATGTCCTGTAAAAATAGCAGTAAGATATTCACAGGATCAAGCAGCGCTTATTTTCCATCTCAAGGAATATGCAGTGCAAAAGTGCCTAAGCATATACTAAGAAAAAGGCCATTATATTTCATTTTTTCCCACGTGAAGAAAACTGCATAAGAAACACTGCATGTACACTACAAAGCTAAGTTATAAAAAAAGCAGTTAAATCATGGACACAACAGCTATAAAACCCAATCACATTATTAAATCACATAATCAGCTAGATCAAGTTAGAAAAATGAGAAAAATCAGACAAGTGTGCTAGATCATCACATTTTTGATGCTCCTGTTTGCCTTCATTGACAAAGATGACTTTCCCTCCCATTTCTCTCCTCTGCTAATGCTTCAACACCACTGTCTCCCTCAGATTTGTCTCCCATGGGTGCCTTCAGATCTCTTCCCAATGCTGGTCCCATGGAGAGGGAGGCAAGCTGCCTTCTCCTGTGAACTTAGCATGCTGCAAAACACAGCCAAGAGGAGAGGCAGCCTATGGAAAGCATTCCTTGTCCTTGTCCTTGTCCTTGTCCTTGTCCTTGTCCTTGTCCTTGTCCTTGTCCTTGTCCTGCCAGTGCTGACACAGGCACTGAGAGGGGCACCGTGCATGGGGGAATTCAGAAAGACCCATTGTGAGAAAGCGATTGATCAGGCAATGTCAGGGGAGGAAGGCAGGACAGGACAGGGCTCTCTTTTGTGCTGTGCTGGCTGGGTAAGCCACCACCCTGCCTTCTATGGGCACTGCAAAAGAGAAGGCAGGGAGAAGAGGATGGTAGACTGAGCATCAGTCTCCCAGATAGGGAGCTTGGAAGGAACTGTAAACCTTCAGGAGGTGCTCAACATTTTGTGGGATTAGTAGGCTGGGATAAGTAGCCACAACACCACAAGCAAGTCTTGTCTTGTAACTGTAAATTTTGGCTTCCTGATGTCCATTAGAACTGCTAATTATTTTGCTTGGGAAATCTGTCAAGAAAAATTAAAGGGAAAGTTTTGCTCACTTTTAAATAAGATTTCATTTTTGGTTTAGAAATTCTCTCTCCCCTTTCTCCCCATTTTGATAACCTTTTGTATTGACACCAGTCGAATCTTTTTTTTGTTTGTTTGTTTCTTGAGTGGTTTCAAAGGACAACTTTCCCAGAGCTTGGCTGTTGATAATCACAGTATTACATAAAGCTAGAGACATACATAAAATATTGCAAATGTTTATGTACAGTAGGTGGATTGAGCAATATGTACCTGATGACAGTACATATCTGGTATGATTGATACCATACATTTTATAACTCTTCTGGACATACATGAGCATGTAGCAAAACTGTATTCATAATAACAAAGGTCAAGCTTATTGACACATTAAATAAACTATTTTCTTTCATTGATAAATGAGTGGAAAAATACATTAGAGTTTGCATTCAACATCTATTTCATTCCAGAAGATATGCTTAACTTTAGGGACTAATATGCACAAAATAAGAGCTGGGGAAAGGTGACCATAAATACATGCTTAAATGCTTTGCTGTAGGGCATAGAGGCTTGTAAGGTCAAAGCTCTTCCCTGTATTGTTCCATTTTAGTGCACAATTTAATCCCAGGCTATTTAAATGGAAACTATACTTCCTTATTAGTACACTAGATATGCTTAGGCAGAAATATGGTTACAATTTCATACCCTAGAAACAGAGCTGAACTTCTAACATTTATGTAAGATTGTAGAATAAATATCCCATAGCAGGGAGCCTAAGCAAAATACTCGATGCCTTCCTGCATAGCCTGTGGTACAAAGTACTAGCAGTTTCACAGCTGCCATTTTAGAGACAGCTTCCTCTAGCCTAATTAGCATTTATGGATCTTCAAGCAGCAATTAAAAAAAAATACCACTGCCTGGGTTTTATTGGTTTATAAATAATTCCTAGGCATGCTTTATTATTGTTTGTGGAACACCAGAGTGAAAAATATGTACAGTTCAAATGCAAATATTGATCTAATTTCTTGCATTGTAGGATAATTAAGCTACAGAGAATATTTAAATAGATAAATAGGGAATCAGAGCATTCCTTTGGTGGAAAAAGACATATTTATGCTAATGGTGTTCCCACTTTATAAAAGTTGTTCCTAGGAATGCAGTCTGCTGTCATATTTTAGCAATGAATGTTAAAGAAATTGTGTTTTACAGCTGGAAAGGGGCTACTGTCACATAATGGGAACCAAGTTACTGCAGGCGTAAGGGAATATTCCACACATAAAATGTAACCAGGACAGTTAGCCATATAAATTACTGTAAAAAGGAAACTTTTTTACCTTTCTCACAGTGATGATGCCAACTTGGTAATTAGGATCAGTGTTAATATCAAAGACATCCAGTCCATCTCCATCCACAAGGCTGTATTTCATCTCTGCATTAATGCCTTCGTCCAGGTCTTTAGCAACGACACGGCCCACGGTGGAGCTGACGGGAGCAGACTCCAGCACACTCATCTGATAATGCTCTGGCACAAGCAGCACAGAGGGAGAGAGGAGAAAAAACAGGCTGTGAAGAGCAACCAAAAAAAAAACCTGCAAAGTAATGCAAAGAGTGGATCAGGGAGGGCACTCTCTGCATGGCCTGTAGAGAATCTGTAGTACCTGTCTCAAAGCTGGGACACCTCTGTGATTTCCTTTAAAAAGCCACAGCCCAGCTTAATTTCCCGGGGAAGTTTTATTTAGGTGTTTGTTATAGCAACAGTTTGTTTAATGTTTTTTTTTTAAAACTGCAATACACCTGAAGACAGGAACTTCAACTAGGAAAATAGGACAATTAACATCAGTGCTGTTGCAGCCATGATACAAAGCAAGATATGGAACAGATTTAATAAGACAGACATCTTCTTATTGGATCAGTTTGTACAGCAGGAAGTTTTGAGCACCACAAATCCTTTTTCAAGTCCCTACAAACTTTTTTCAGCCTTGAAGAAAGCTAAGGAGCTTGCCTGTTTCTTTCAAATTTACCAGTTACTCTATTAAAATGTATTGCTTCTCCCTCCAAACACTGTCTTGAGCACATTTGTTGCACTGCTAATTTGCTTAGCAGCAAAACTGGGGAAAGAACAACATGCTATTTTAAAAGTGTATTTTGAAAATATAAATGTGGTAGCTAAAATATGTCTCTGGCATTATGCTTTATTTTCAAACCTTCCTTGATGCACCCCCTCTGTTGACTGCACCAACTTTACAAGGCAGAATAACACCACGGATGAGGTTTGATGAATTGTAATTTTTCGTAATCAAGAGTTTGATATCAGTTACAGTTCATGCCAGTTTCAAAACACAGTTGGCAATGGTGTGCTCAATAAGTTGCTCTAAAAGAATAAAAGTGGAAGTTGAGGTTTCTTGCTGATCTTAGTGGAACACTTTGATTTAGCAGTGCAACATGCAGAAACAGATGGAGAAGAACACCAACAAAAAGAACTGCGGGAATTTGCATTACTCAGCTAAATGAGAAAAACATCAGAAGCAAAATGGCCTGAGATTGATTTACACCACTAAAAGAATCAGTTTTCTTTAAAAATCCCAAATTACATCCCTTGAAAGATTTAAAATCAAAACTGAAAAGCTTCTTTCGAATTTTTAACGGCAGTATAGAATTATGTAAATAAATGTGATATAAAAATCTTATAAACAAAGAACAAAATATTGCAAATCTTCTTTTGAAGTTCACTTTTGTAAATACAGAGTAGTGTTTCTGATAAAAGTGGAGCTGCCTATTTTTGCATCCATTAAGTATAGCTGTTAGGGTTTAACTGTATATTGCCAAGGTTTAGATGAACCTTTCCTGGAGAACAGCCTGTATGACAGCCCACTCCACACTGGCAGCACAGCTCCCAGACGTTCCCCTGCTGTGGCCTGGCTGGAGGGTTGAATGAATTATCTTTCAACTTCCAGCACCACCACATGTCCCTGATTTGAGAGACATCCTCTGGAGATAGGATGAAAAGACAATCAGAGCAGCAATTAGTAGCCAAAGGCAATGGCCATGAGCAGTCTAAACACAACAGTTCTCTTTCCTGCCTTTTTCTGTAAATTAATTTCCCATCCTTTAAAAAAAGTGTTGTTTTTGATAATTTGGAGGTCAGAAACTTTCTCTGAAAGGCAAGGTGTTGAATAATTCCTTTTGACATTAGTCTGAAGGAGAGTTCCGTATCAAATCTGAAATTCTGCTCATCTCTATTGTCACTCTCCTGAGTTTGAAAATGGCTGTCATGAGAGCAAACAGAAGACATAAAACTAAGCTACCCCTTCTTGCCTGTTGTGGCACCACGGGTACTCACTCTGTGGAAATCTGGGTGGATTGTCATTGACATCAGAGAGAGTGATGTTGACTGTGGTTGTTCCAGCTAATCCTCCCAGCTGTCCACCCATGTCCTTGGCCTGGATAATCACTTCGTAATATTCTTTTGCTTCTCGGTCCATGTTCATTAGAGCTGTTCTAATTAAACCTGAGATCGAGGGTGGAAAGGCATTTGGGGAACAAAGAAAATGGCAGTTAGAGAATACACAAAGAGTGCTCTTGCTACTGCATCCTATTCCCAGGGTCAAGAATGAGACCAGGCTCTGCACTGGGTCCCACCTTTCCTGGCAGAGTAAAACTCACCCAACTGGAATCTAGGTTAACAGAAGGTGTGAATTTTAAAGAAGCCTGTTAAAATGCATCAGCTCTGGGACAGGCTGCCTGTTCAAAATTAAAATGTTGCCTTCTAAGGAAAAGCTTTTTGGGAAACAGTGTGCTACGTTGAATTAAGGCCCTGCTCAGGATTACTATCTTTGCACAAAAGCTGGAAGTGATGTGCTTTGCTAAAAGATCCATTAAGACAAGTTTTCCAGAGCGTTCCTGAGCACGCAGTCCTGGAGACCACCTGACATGAGCCCGTGGACTTTCCTCATGTCCTTCGGGACCCGGGCTGGGGCTGCGAGTGCAGAATGTGGGGAGACGCTCCGGAGGGGCCACTCTGCTCCCCCAGACCGCAGGGCGTCCCTTCCCTTCGGGATAACACTACTGCGAGAGGACATGAGGTGGCAGCAACACTTCTCTAATGGAGGCTGCGAGCGCCTGCCCGGGCAGCGCCGCCGGTGCCGCGGGATGCCAGGCGCTCCCGCTGACCCCGCGCTGTTCCCGGCTGTCCGTCCTCTGTCCTCCAGCCTCCCAGCCCCACTCAGCCCCACTCAGCCCTCCAGCACCTCCAGGGTACTCCATCGAGCAGCCGGCAGTGCAGCCTGGGGATGCGCTGCCATGGGATAATCCCTTGCTAGCGACGCGTTTGGAATGCCCTTCAGGGTGGGGGCAAATGTGTCAGCCCCAGGCACCATCCCAGTCACACGGTTCAACACACAGCACTTGCACATAAGGACACTATTAACCTGATTGATCTGCATTTAGTCTTTATTTTTAGCAGAAAGACAATGTATGGGTTTAATAAAAAAGCAGTAAAAAGATATTGTGTTGGTAATTATCACTGTGTGTGAAGGGAAGAAATAGTGACCGGTATGGAGCAACTTGCAGTGCACTACTTTAATCTTCCTGCATGGAGTCCTTCAGAGTCCCATTCTGCAAAGCTGAGTGCCTCCTGTGAAGTTTTGTAGTTCCTCAGCTCCCATGGATATATAAATAAGATATGAAAATACTTAGCATTTTGGGGAATATTTTCTCCATATATGAATGCTGTGTAGGGAATTTCCACTCCTGGCTTGACCTAAAAAAGACATCAGTGCCTAAACCCTAGGCTCTCTCATGCCTATCTTTGGGGCCTCTGGTCCCTAGAGGAGAGCTAGTCCAGGACACCAAGAATCAGAGCCAGATCAGGTACCTAGAGGTGCAGAAATGGAGAGCTGCTGCACATAGTCCGCAAAGAAAGGCTAAGGATGGTGGTGAACATAAAACCCGTCCTTAGGGCTATGGGGAAGGCTATGGGAAAAGTTAAGATCCTCAGATCTTCCAAAGAAATGTACTGGCACCATTTCTTTCACGAAACTGAGTGAGGTTTGTACTCTTAAGAAAACAGCAAAAAGCAGAGGTTATGTCCTTTCTTTTCTATAACAGCCAGATGGTTTCTTGGGAAGTGGGAGAGTTCTTTTATCTTCTAGGGGAATATGATTGTGGTCAGGCTATAAAAATATTCTGGAAAAATGGAGGAGGAGGCTCTCAACTTTCCTTTGAAGTTGTGCTTTCACATAGACACTTGTTCAGCACCTGCGAGGACAGTGACAGAATAAGAATAGGAGCACACCTCTGGAATCAAGAGGCTATGTTGGGAGGTAAATGGTAAGGACTACAACTGCTGCTAGAGGAGAACTGTACTGAAATAAGTTGTCCACTATTGGATGTTTTAATCACTTATCTACCAATACAAAGGAGCTGCTGGTCACGTATGCTCTAGCTCTGTTTCAGAAGAATGTCAGAGTGGCGATAGCATTTTGTGAGCTACCAAATCCCACACGTGAATTTGCACAGGGGAAGCTGTTTACAGTCCTGTGGTTGTGATAGGGAAATGGCTTCTGGCTCACAACAGTGCTTACCCTAAATGGCAGTCCAGTTTCTGGCTGAGGCAGCTAAGGGCTGAGGCATCTCTGAGCCTGTCCAGAGATGCAGGTCTAAGTGACTGAAAAATTAATCAGAGGAGAAAAAGGCTTTCTTGGAGTTAAATACTGATAAAGTACATGATTTTGGACCTAAGGGCCTATCTTCTGTATAAGCTGCATTCTAGTAGTTAAATCTGTACTGGATCTAACCCTGAATACTGATCCTTTGCTTTCTTAGAAAAAAATTAGTACTCAGAAAATCTATGATTATGCCCATATTTGTCGGTGGTTAATACCTGACTACAAAAGGAGCATTAGTAGTTTATTTATATTGTAAGTATAAATAAAGCTGAGAAAATTACATGCCACGTGCAAGTTTGTCTTTGGCTAGAGCACCTACCCTGTAAACTGCTAACTTCAGAAGAAGTTTATTCAGTGTTTTTTCTGTGTTGTCCCTTAGGGCTCTGCAGTGACTATTGTCTCATGAGTTTCTGACCTTAGCACTAGGGATGCCCTTTAGAAACTGTCAAAATCTGTCAGATTCCACTTTTGAATATAAACCTTGGATGTATAGAGAAAAGTGAGAGAGAAAGCAAGCAAAACAGAGAGGGTGTCCTATAGATAAATGTAAGGTTATTAACAAGAGCACCCTTAGGTAAAACTACTCCAGATAACTGCATCCTTTAGCTTGCACTTTCCAGTCCTGACTGGTTCATATATTTCCCCCCCCCAAGCCTTGTTATCAACTAGGTCTGTTGAAGACATTTTTCAGTGATAGGAGCCAGCAAGAGTATTTACAGCACCAAACCCATCCAGATCCTGAGTTGCAGAATATGGTCATTCAGAGGAATATATCACTGGAAAAAGCATGTTCTTCTTCTAAAGCTCACTGCCACAGCATTACTTTACCCTTTGCACAGTGCTTCTCTGTCTTGGCTCCAAGCCACAAAAACACATTTCTCTGACCACAGCTATGATGCACTGCCCTTTCTTTCTGCTTGCAACTTTTTCTTTTGGTTTTCACACTGACTCATTCCCTGATGAAATAACATACCTGTCCGAGAGTCCACAGAGAAATATGGCTGTCCTTGGAGAATACTGTATACGACTCTCGCGCTGTTCCCATAGGTCGGGTCATCAGCATCTGTTGCTGTCACCTGGATAACAGAGGTGCCTGACAAAAAAACCATCAAGGTAAGACCTTGTGGGATAAAGAGCTGGCAGGAAAAGTACACAGTTCAAAGTAAATTGAAATGGCTAACAAGAGCTTTCCCACACCGCACTTTTTCACTCGGTGCTCATAGTGCTTGTACTTAGTACTTATTGTTCATACTTGTACCTCATTAGCACTAAAGGAATTAATAGGTATTAATTTATCATGCTTCTCTAGGAATATATAAAAGAGCAAGTACTCTATGGACCAGTTACAGAATTGCTGAACTAACAGTACTTTGTTATGGTTGGCAGAGAGATGGTAATTATATACTGCTTGCTTCTTTTCCCCTTGTCTTGATTTTAATATTATTAGGAGGCAGCATAAAGAAGTTTCATAGCCCTGATGACATAAATCGTGAACTGTTGTAGCAGGCCCAAAGATGCATAGTTGACAGAGGGATGGAAATTGTACACAAACAGTGAGCATCAAGGGATGTATCTCTGAGATAATCTCTCTGTTGGACTGCAGTTTACATTGCATGGCCTAGAGATTATACACTGCTGAAGTGCTTTTGCAACCCACACAGAGGCATATATATTTCTTTTTTCAATTGGTTTTCAAGGTCTGCTTCCTCTGAAGCTAGTAATGGCTTGCAGGTGATGTAATTTATCAAGAACAAAGAGAAGGTGAGGCACAACTGAAATATGTGGGTTTTGATTCCTAAAAATGTCAGACAATGCCTTTATGAATGTATCTAGCCTTCTACATAATGTTTTGTGTTACAAACAAATCTGATGTTACTAGATAAGCACTTGAAGATAAATCTGAATTCAAGCTAGCCATTACTATTAAGAAACATTACTTCTGACTGGAACTTCTGTATTTGATGCGTCTCTCTTGCTTTATGTCAACATAATATTGAAGAATGAGAAGTTGAAGCATATATGTAACTTCATGACATGAAATTTATATGGTATTATCTCTGATGTCACAGAGCCAAAAGGCAATAAGCAAGCAAAGACAACTCAAAAAGAAAGAAAAAAGTCCAGAAAAACAATATTTTATGTGATTATTTGATTTCTTATATGGAAATTATTTCTCCTGACTTGTGTCAGAATAGGAAGTTTGTCTTCTGCCTTGCAATAACAGGAGAGTCTTCTACAATGATCCCATTCTGTATAAGTTGATGGCAAATAGTACCAGAATCTCAGGATTCACTGGACTTTGTTTAGTGCAGGCTTACATGAATTAGAAGGAGCTAATGATTGTTTTCATGTCTCCATGTTTTCAAGGGCTCCTGGACAGTAGCTGAGGTACTGATTAGGATGGAAAGACTATGTTATTTTTGGGATAGTAATGGCTGTCTAATGGACATGATTATTCTACCATCTGATGTCAGATGAGAAGGGGCACTATGTTACTACAACTTGTCTAAACATGGCATGTTTGAATCACACCTTTTTTCAGTTCTCACGCTTCCTGTGGCATGTTTGCTTTCAGAGGACCTGATGCTGATATAAAGCCTGCTGTCTCTTTTCTACAGCAAGCAGGCACCCCAGGATAAGCTCCCCTCTCCCGCACCTCCTGCACACGGAGCAGAAACTCAGATCAAGAAGTCAGGGAGTTTGTGTTTTCGTAACCATCTCCAATTTGCTGATAAGGGAAAGAGACTCCACAAAATCTGTCTTACCCACAGGTGACATTTCTGGAACAGAGGCTACATAAGGTCCATCCAGGAACTTGGGTTCGTTGTCGTTGATGTCTTGGATTTTGATGATAAACTCTGACTCTGGTTCCATGGGCCGGCCCGTTCGCCTGTCCAGAGCCTGTGCTCTGAGGGTGTACTGTGACCTTTCTTCCCGGTCCAGCCGCTGAATGGCATGGATGTCCCCTGTCGTATCATCAATCGTGAACACAATGCCAGCTCCCTCTCCTGAGAGGATGTATTTGATCGAACCATCTCCCCTGTCCATGTCAGAGTGGAGCTGTGGAAAGGAACAGGATTCAATTAGACCACGAGCTGGGTAAGCAGCTGCTGAGAAACACTAAGCACGTGATCATCCTGAGCATTCTGGTCTCACTGTTGGGACTCACAAGCTGGTTTTAACGAACTCGCTTTGCTGAAAGAGGCAAATAGTAAAGTCTGTATCGCCAAGTTGCAATTAAAAGCCCTCTCCTGTCTTCCTGCTTCTGCACCCACAGCTGTGCCAAAAGAAAAGGCAGAGGCACCCAAACAGGAACAGGCTCTGTGCCTTTTTGGAATCTCACTTAACACAATAATTATATTTTGCCTTGTTGCAATGGCCACTGAGAAGATTTGGGATAAAATGAGGTCAGCTAAGCGGCAGACTGGGATTCCTCACATGGCTTAAGAGGAGTCAAATACTACAGGGGTAGCATAATGTTGGGGCAAATAAGGCAAATCTCTTTGGGATCAAGGAGAAAACAGAATGGGAGAGCTACCGAGTAAGTGTTATGATTCAGAAATATTTTAATCTTTCCCCATTAAATTTTAGTAATAAAATTAGTTTGGACTCTTATATCTTCAGGAAGGAATATTGTCAAACAGTAGGTAAGGTAACCAGCAAGAAACAGTTGCTTATGCCCATGGCAGGCTATAGAAATGAGAACCATCCAGATTTTCTAGGAAATTAGCAAACGGATTTATTGCATGACTGCTAATTAGTTCTGAGCAGCCACAGATATCTGTGAATGCAACAGAACAGAGCAAGAGTAAATGCAGTACTAATTATAATCTAAAACAGTGAAACAAATAATTCTGGAGACTACACTCTGTTAAACACCTGGTTCCCATGAAATATGGGAATGATTATCAAAAGCAATCAAATTGCATAACTTTACTCATACTATGAAAATCCACAACGGTATGCTCATACTTCCATGCTTTTGAGGAACAGAGCATAATGACCAATGCCTAGTGGCAGTAATCATACAGTACTGAAAGACAGGAGGGCAATAGACTGAGGTGCAATAGTCAAAACGGTTCAGATGTGATTACTGTTTTCCAGAGAGATTATGACTGTAGGAGATGAATAAAGCATAAATAATAATTTTTAAAAAGTAGTGAAAGTGGGCTGGATTCAATCAAGCACATTTAAAAATGCATATATGAGCAAATAATCTCAGAAATATGGTCAGAATTAGGTGTGTGTTTAATGGTGTGGTGAGCTTAAAGACATATGGGAGTAATCTTGGAGGATGGGGCCAAACACAGGTAAATATTTGTACTGGAGAGAAAAATCTTAGAATAATAAACTGAATATATGAACACAGGATTTGAAGAAACAATCTAAACAAAAATGGATAATTTGTGTCAAAAAGCAAAAGTAAAACTTTGTAAAATTGATCACAGACTATTCTCTCAAGAAAGAAAGAAAGAAGAAATCTCATCTCTGAGCCGTTGAAAAACATAAATAACCTATACAATAACTTATTACATAGGAAAAAGTTTAATAGGAATGTGGACAAAATGACTTATTTGACCTAAGCATTTCTAGTGCCAGTGAAGCAGCTCCTCAGATGTTTTTCAACATGATCCTGTTGACTGGGGATCGGAAAGACCTTTTCCCCAGCGAAGGGTCTGGCTGGGAGATGCTCATTCTCTGAAGGGTGTCTCCCTTACTTGCCTATGCAAAACTTGGACCCACTCCTGATTTTAGGGCAAGAGTGTTTTCAGCTGAGGTGGTATCCTGTGGTTTTCCATGGCATATCCCAGCCTGCAGACAAGTCTGTATGGAGGTGGCCCATGGACTCCAGGCAGCTGCTGGGAGAGCGAGTGTTAAGGGCAGCAGCACTGCAATCTGGCTGCAAGAGCTTGTGCAGATTGTGACAATGGCTGTGTCAGGCCACTGGTATTTCACCTCCTCCTCCTCTGCCTCCATCCCTGCAGTGGCTACTGCACCTGAGAAACATCGATATTTTGGAGAAAAGCTGGCAGCTCTCAGGTAATGAATTAACTGAATGGTGGAAGAACAAGCCCAGAAAAAGTTGGCAGTGGTAAACAGTTAAATTTAGATGGCTGCCATGTGTATTAATTCACATGCAGGCATCAGGACTGCAAACTGGCATATCTTCAGGAAACACCATCTTGTGATTAATTTAAAAAAAGACAGTGGTTGTCATTACTTACCCTAAGCACCCATAACTCAGAGATTATCACTGCAGGAGCTAGTAAACAGGATACTTCCAGAAGGAGGACACTATTATAGCTTTTCAAATTGATTCAGAACCACTAAGGTACATCTTGGGCATTTGTTTTAGTGCATTAGTGCACCAGTGAAAGAATGCAGCTGCCGAGACAGATACAGATGTTAGACCTGACTGGGGAATTAGAGCTAGGCTTGATGGAAGAAAATGTGTTTTGGAACACCAACAAATCCTCATTAAATAAGGGAAAGAAAAGAAAAAGAGAAAGAGGAAGTCAAAGTCAAATTCAAAGTCAAAAGGCAAAAATGAAACAGAAAATAAAGAGAAAAATGAAAAAGGAGTGAAAAACAAGGAAAAAAGAAAATGGAAAAGGAAAAAGGGAAAAGGAACAGGAAGAGGAAAAGAATGAAGAAGAAGGAAAAAAAGAAGAAGGAAAAAAGAAAGAAAAAAAAAGAGCATTTCTTGAATAGCAGTGGGTGTTCAGGAATTTTCAGAATACTTAGAAGCAAATAATGAATAAAACTCATGGGTTAAATTACACCTTCTGTCCAAAAGCCCTATTTGGAATAAATGCAGTTGTGAAGGGAGCAAACAAAGAATGAACATGGCATGCTATTAAGAATTTGGGAGTACAAGAGGATCTCTGTCTAGCTGTGATTTGTTAGAAACACTGGGTCTCAAGCAAGACAAGGCAGTAAGAAATGCTAGCAGCACTTTTGCAGCTTCTTGTATAACCTGCTCTTTCTAGACAAAGCAAAAAAGAGTATAAAAGACATACCACTGCCAGACTACAATAAATCTGAAAGAATTTGGTGTCTGAAGGGACTGAAGCTCTTACCAAACCTAATATCAGGATGCTGTAGTTTGGAGTGTAAAAGTCACTGTGTTAGAAAAGTGATCTAGTTTTAAGTTGGCTCCGGTTTATGGGTAGTGCAATAAATTCTGCTGCCATGTGGTTGATACAGAGTAGGAGGAATTAATTTGTACTTTCTCCTCCATATTAAGTAATGGGTTATTGGAAGAATAAAGCTGATAACTCCTGAGAAATTTTTAACTGTGTCAACTTGCGTTCCTTCTGTTGATGAGAATAGTACAAAAAATAAGCATGTTACATCTGCATTGGAATGACACATTTCCTGGCAAAGGGCATGTGGAAGAGAGTAGTGCTGCAGTGAGCAGCTCAGGGGAGAACCCACACAGCTCTGCTAACCAGTCTGTGACTCCATCTTCGATGTGCTTCTCCCTTCTCTGCTTCCAAGGAGCTAGCGCCTGCAGGGGATTTTTGTAAGGATGCATGAGTGAGTGTGGTTGAGTACATTGATAGTCTGTGGAGAGGTTGCATATTATTCATTTATTCAGCTGCTGTGATTCAAATGCTTCTTTGAAACAGGGTTAGGGAGTCTCCAATATGGCAGAATGGTGAAGTGTGTCCCCACTTCAATTACTGACAGAGTGTAGGCTTCTCGTTGAATGTGGAAAATACCTGCTGTAGCAAATGAAGAGGCATTAGTTTCCCTGGTTCATCCTATTAGCCAATAATAGCCACCTCTAAGAAAACGGAAGCCTTGTATTTATCTGTGACAGGACCAGGAACCCTCTGAAACTGAAGTACTTTAAATCACTATCATGAGCACTGGAGAAAAGCAAAAATTGTACTGACTTCATGGATTCTTTCATTTCCCTGTCCAGAACATACTTTGTACCTTGCCTTAACAGTTGTCTAGGAAACTTCACAGAATCATAACAGCCTTGGAAATCATATTAGGCAAGCCTGGACCTATGGGTCAAGTCAGGGTGCTTTTTTGGGTGTTCCAGTCATACAGAACCAGCCAGAACCAGCTGTACAACTGGCTCGTTGCTGTGCATTCTTTCTCCTTCTGACAGGGGCTTGGAGAGAGCAGATGGATGAAAGCAAGGCCTGGCTATGAGGACGTTTCGGGATGTTGTGGGTGGTATCAGTTAGAAGAGGTCCTGCCTGGCCTGGTGTGGGAGCCAGGGCTGGTGTGAGCAGCCAGCAGCAGACTGAAAGCCCTGTTGCACCTCCACCCCGCTCTGTGCAAGCCTCTACAGAACTATTTTTGAGTCAGCCTGGGGTGACTTGGGCTGAAAAATTTCTGGCCTGCCAGAACAATTAATTCACCCCACAGCCTATTCCCTGCTGACCCCTTTCCTAAGGATCCCTACGACTCAGGCAGCACAAATGCAGCTGAGGGAAGTGCTGCCTCTTGGGAGCGCCTGTGCCTGGGGCCGGGTGAGGCGAGGGAAGCCTTTCCCTCACGGAGCCCCGCCGCCCTCACCCACCGCCCGGATCGGGAACGGGAGGCCATGGAACCCCTGAGCCCCTCTCGGCAGCAGAGCTCCCCGGTGCTGGGGCTGCACGGAGCACTGCTGAGGTCGGAGGGTTTCCCAGGGATCCAGCCGTGTCAGCTCAGCAGTGCGCGGCCTTGGAAATTGTAATTGGCCCTGTTAACCGTGGGAGCCAATTATCCGCTGTGCACCCCGGTGCGAGCACAGCCGGCGCCCAGGCAGCCTTGGAGAAGCGCCCCGAGGGCAGCTTGGGCTTTGGAGCGGCGGGCACGGGCCGTGAGTGTCCCGGCGTCCTTCCCTTGGGCACAGCTGAGCCGTGGCAGGCTCAGGAATGCTGCTGACTGCGCACAGTTCATGCGCTCCTAAGGACACCATCAGGGCTAAAAGATGGGCTGGTTCCTCCCCGTACTTGCTTTACCTAAGATTCGGCTCACGAGTGGAAGCCTGAAGTCATTTCAGATGTAACTGAGAATGTGAAATAATAAGCCTGGCCCTTTGTTCCGAAGCTGGGAATTGCCTGAAAACAAATATTAATTTTTTTAATCAATAGAGATATCAAGAGCTGAAAAGCTAGGTGCACAGATGAATGAAGACTAATGAGGTCTCATCTGGAGGCAATCACTAGTAATACCATTACTGTGGGAGGAAGGAGAGCATATCTTGCCGTCAGTCATGCAGGGATAAATCAGGAGGAGGTCTTCTAAAGCCCGTGGATTCATTTTGATTTATACTGGTGTGACTGAGAGCACAGTTTAGCTCTATGGGGCTGTAGAATGATAAATATGAGTCCAAACTGGGCCTCGGGATATGTAATATTTTTTTTTTTCCTGCAGATAGATAGCTTGGAAGGAAAAACAGAGCTTATATTGCAAAAAAATAAGCAATGAAATGTGAAGGAATGATTTTCTGACATCCTTTCTAAGTTATTTTTCACATATACCTTTGTGTAGTCTCCACTTGTCATAGCTGTATGATATTCTAAGCATGTAAAAACTTGATTGTTCAAACACTTACGCACATTAACTCTCTCCACATTTTTGTCCAGATTTGTCACCTTGGTGTAGAATAGAAGCAAATTTGATGCTGACCATAAAACATTGAATAACAGGGTCAATATAGGGTCAGCGATTCAGGGTCTTTAAAACCAAAAAAAAAAAAAGGAGGATGGTTATAGTGAGACATTGTGTCAGTAGATGTCACTGGTCTGATTTCCATCAGCTTCTTCCTCAAGGAGACACAGAAATGTAAATGCAAAATAATACCAAGTACAGGTATAAGATGAGCTCAGGAATACATTTTACACATATCTGTATTGATGGGTAGGTTCTTGGGGTATAAGGGGTCCAAAAATAGGACCCTTCATAGTTGGATTTAATGAGGTGTCCATCTACTCTTCTAGATCTGGAGCAGCTTCTCTGTAGTCCACAAAATTAACCTACAGTCAAGATGTGGTATGGCAGAATATCTCTGACTCTGAAGATTTGCAGAAAACAAAACCTGAAATGTCAGTTTTCAAGGGAAACTGGCTATTTAATTTGATTTTGAATTTCAGCTTCTAGCCAACTTGATCATGGACAGAAGCATGATCACAAACTCTTCCTTTCTTTCCTAATCCTTATATGTCAATATAACCTTGCTTTGCCTTGACATTGTAGGAGTCCCTGGAAAGAACACTGCAGATTTTCTAACACTACCTCAAATTGCAGATGATGATTGATGCAGCAGATCTCTTTGAAATAGGCAAATATATTGACAGCCCCTTGAAATAGAAATTCTTCCCAAACAAAGGTGACATGGGGCAAAAGCTCTTGGGAGCAGAAGTGAAATTAATGCAGATAAAGTCACTGCCAAGAAAGAAGGCAAAGGCATTTGAGGAAACATCCCGCATTTACCACAGTCTGCAGATACACAGATGGATACAGTCTTACAGACATCCTCCCACTGTGGGTCTTACCTTCCCAACGTAGAGAGGGTCAGTTCCTGTGTATTCCTCCAAAACAAAAAACTGATTCCACACCCAGCTCCTCTTCATACGCTGGTGCAGCTTGTCTGGCAGGTTGTCTTCTTGCCCTTCAGTGAGGGGCCTGGCACTTCCGGACAGCACAGGTGTAGTAAGGTCCATCAGTCCCCAAAAATACAAGGAGACACCAAGTCCAAACAAGTTCTTTGCATTGCTCATTCTACCTGAAGTCCACATCCGTATACTAGGACTGACTTAAAGGTCCAAACACAGTAACTTGGGTTCCTTTGGAAAAAAGAAAATCCTCTGTGTAGTCCTTTGAAATGTCCAGGAGAGATTCTGGTTCTCAGAAATGCAGTATCCTGTAAAGTTAAAGGAAAATCATAAGAGGTTGCCTTTTTTCCTCAAGGCAACTGAGTTTTTTCAGTAGGCAAATATGCTATAAAGTATTTAATCTTCCATATAAAAATGTAAGATCAGGATGCACATCTTTTGAAAACAGAAATACTATTACCATATAAGCTGCAGACCCAGAGCCTTAGGTACAAGTAACATCAGAGTTTAGTCAATAAATACGAGTTCTCTACTTTGCTAATTTAGCTGTAGGGTTGCTTTATGATATTGATTGGCATGAGTTAAGTGCATACTCTTTAGAAATATTTATGACCAGAAGTCCTTAGAGAATATTTAAAAACAGTTCACTCTGGAAAATTATGATAGCTGGAGAACAATATTTGGCAACCATCTTTCTGTTTGGAAACTATGCCATTGTCATTATACACGTCCATGCACACATGTCTACATAAATACAGCTATTATTGCTATATTGCAAACCTTGAGTATAATTTCTGGAAGCTCCAAGTTATTTCTGGTTTTAATTATTCTTTCATCCTCTCTGTTGCTTGAATTCAGGTTTCACACTCTGTTGCCTCCTCTCTGAGGAGCTGATTGCTGCTACAAACGCAACATTTCTAGAATTTGAATGGTCAGTTAGTTATTTTATTACCCACAAAATGTTTCACAGTGCTGATGGCCACATACTGTATATCCAAGCAAGTAATGCTAACACATTTTTTCTTTCACAGTCCTTAAAGAACTGTTTAGGCAAAGGAATGCTGACCTCTATCAGAGGACACTTTCTCATGAGTCTAGGGTCTTTTCTTGTCATGAAGTCAGTTTAGCTGGTGACCCCACTCCAGGCTATGGATTACAGCAAACTCTTCCTTCACCATTTTGCTGAACTTAATGATCTAGTGTCACATGCAAGTTACTCTGTCAAAACACTCCATACATCCTCTGTTGGTCATTGGTCTGTTGGTTGTTCTTTTTTCATGACAAACAGATTAATTAGGAAAGGCACGTGGAGCTCTGAGTCTTAAGCCAGTAGTTCACACTTCCTTTTACTGCTGTTCTATGCTTAGATGTTTAGACTTAATTAATTGTTTTATCTTGTGGAAATGAATGTATCAGGAGATGTCTATCAAATATTTCCAACTGAAATCCTTGAAAGATTTCAAAATAATGAAAACTGTTTTAGACCGTTGTATTACTTTAAAGTAAAGACTGAGATAATGCAATGTTTTTAACAGAGGAGTGTGGCTGTGAATTCCCCAGCATCAAGGCTGGTACAACTGGAGAACTGGGTACACTTAGAAATCTACTGAAACAGAAATTTAAAAAATAATCGAAAAGTTGGCTGAAATCTAAAAACGGCAGTGTAAGTCTGGAAGTGATGTCTACAGCAGGAGTAGAGACAAAATGAGCATCTAAGATTAATTTCTACATAAAATCATGTTTGCAAGTATAAAGTCCAGAAGTATGACCACACAGTGCTGCTAGACTATACAGTTGTGAAGTGTAGCAAACTGATGGGTCCTTTACCTTGAAAAAGTTTACAATCTAAGCCTGAATAGATGCAACAAAGAAAGTCAAAACTATAAGCACAGAACATGGTAAAGTTCTTCTTAAGCAGAGCAATGTCCAGAACTGCTGGTTCTTTAGACACTGGCTAAATAAGAGTTTATTGCCTGAAAAGTTAAAGAAAGGGGATTTACCTAAGCAGTATAAGCCCAGAAGGACCACAGTAATCTCTGTGTGTCTGCCACTTCATGAAGAAGTTGTCAGCTGTTTGTGAGAGGCAGGCACGTGGCTCACAGTCCCTGCTGGATGCCCATAGCCAAAGGAATCCAGGAATTGTGTATGCAGAGCTTACTTCTCTGTCCTGAGATGCCCTTGCTCCAAACCTCCAATACATGTCTACACTGGGGAAAGCAGGTTGAAGCCCTCTGCACATAAGTACATCCACCATGCTCTTGTCATGTTCTAAACAACAAGTTATTCTCAGCAAAGTCAGGGGGACATTATTTACAACCCAGGTTTTGCTGGTGAGTAAATGTGGGGGAGAGCTTCCCACCACCCCCCAATATAATTTGAGGGAATACACCACTGCCTCTGCTCTGCAACGGGAAGAGAAACTGGGGGCAGGCTGTGATTCAGCAGCTAAGGTCCTACTTGGAGTTTTTGCTTTAAGAAATTCCATCTACTGCACAGATCAGTTGCATTTTTGTTTATGTGGCAAAGAGGTGATACAACGTGATGGACCAATTCCTGTGGCAATCAGAATTGTGTTTGTAGGTGAATTCTCAAGCCACAAATTCAAAACTAGTGGTGCCAGATGTCTCCTGCAATTAAGTCAGCCATCAAGGATCCACAGTGCTTAAGCAAGGTATCGAGACATTATTAAATGAACTTGCAGAGTTACCAGTATACCTGTAATGAGGCAATAGCAAAAGAAATCTGATCATCAGGAAGCTTTTCATCCACATGTGCATTAAATCAGCAAGAAGAAAGGTAAGTAAAAGCAGTGAGAAAAAGGTCAAGAAGAGTGACATAAATGCTTCAGGCTCTCCGTGAAAACAGCTTTTGTCATGTGAATGTGCAGTTTCATGAGGAACCTTTCTTGAAAACAGTGTACAACTCAGTGGTCCCTGGCAGCAATATCCCTAAGAATATTTCTTATTCCCAATGCAATCTTATTCTGGGGTATGGCAACTGTCAGGAGACTTGCCATTAAGTAATGTAAAGTCTCATAAAAGGATGTTTCTTCCTTGAGTACTGGTAATTTCCCCATTTAATGCCATCCCATGGTGACATGGTCATATATTTTTGTAGAAATGGTAGAAAGAGTAGTATTGAAGTGGAACAGACTGGGTTTTTTTCCTTTGTTAATAGCAGCGTTTCTGGTTTCTCATGCCTTTCCAAAACTATGAGCAAGCAGGCTCAAACTCATTGCATTTTGCTCCTTGCCTAAGAGCAAATTGATACCATTAATAACAATGTTTAGTCCACAATGGTTCCTCTCTGAGGCTGAAGGAGAATGACATGTTTTTTCTGTCTCAGGTTCTCAGCTGGTGTGAAAGGGATGAAAAATACTTCCGTTAATTTGTGGGCTGAGGTGCTGCTAATCTGTCTGGGTCTCTTTCCCCACAGCATCACCAACCCCAGGTGTGTACTCTTGGCTTCTGCATCTGCAAGGCCTGCAGGCCAAAGAACACGTTTCTCAGCAGTGTAAAAAGGCACTCACATACATTTAGGGTTTGAACTGTGTGGTAGCACAAGTGATGGCTGAGCTACAGTAAAGGCCATGGATGACTGAGCCTCTCAGAGGACCCATGCAGATGGCTTCTTCATCAGATGAGTGTGATGGATGAGTACAGAGTCACATAAACTGTAGACTCAACACTTGGTTACCATGCTTGGGGTGTATTAGCTTGGTGAGATCTCTAGACTCAGATGATCCACAGTGGGTTTTACCACAGATGGATGGCTCAGGCTTGAAGGCAGAGTCTGTTCCTTGCAGGCAATCAGGGGAGCCCGTTATACAGGAAGGGTTACTTGGCATTACTGAGTGAGGCAGAACTTTCAATGTTCCCTTAATGCAAATTATTTCTTGGAGCCCTTCAAGATGCATTCTTAAGGAAATCTTAAAAGATGGAATTGATGAGCCTCAGCTTGCTATATGAAGTATATTACAGAAACACATTTCATGACTTCAGCATGGGGATGTGCAAAGAATTGAAGGCAGTAAAGAGAGGGAAATCTTGTTTTCCTTGCTGAGACACAAAAATTATTGAGCCTGGGAAAGCTACATGACCAAAATCGGTGAGATTTCTGCAGAGGGTACTTTATATTTCAAGAATAACTAAAATGTTTCATTTTGTTTCTCACAGTTGTCTACTCCATTGTAAAACATTTAGGTGTATCTGTAGTTTATATCCCTGACCCAAAGTAAATGCCTTTCTTGCTCCTGCTTTTGTGACGAATATTTGATTATCAGCACAGTTGTTTAGGTTATGCTCCCTGTTCTTGCCTTGCAAACATTGTTGAAAATCCTTTTTCTCGTCAGAAGTTGCAAATATGACTTTTGGCTTCATAAATACCCACGAAGATCTGATTGATCTTTGTGCCACTTGTGGTCTATACATAGTACAAAGAAACTACCTAACTGTTCTACACAAAAAAGAGTTTGCCAATGAAATTATTAGTTTCTCTTTTAGCCCATATTGCAAATTAAAGTAGGCATATTCCAAGTGTGAACTACTCTTCATGCTACAATTCTACAGACATTTCTCCCCCCTCCTTCCCCCTTGCCCAGCACATATTTGTTCTGTCATTAAGTTATTCTTAATTGAATAGCTAATTCTGGGCAAAGATGAAAAGGAAAATGATATAACGGCCAGAACCAACTTCTGGCATTTCTTGCAAGTGATCTATTTATCTTGTTAATTCTGAAGAGAACAACACTTCCAACAAAAGGATAAAAACATTAATAGTTTGGATGACCGTATGGGCACCCCGAGAGTTCCACTGGGATTGAAATGTATTGTGCTCAATACATATTTACATGAATGCCAAGGATTTTATAGTCAAAAAGCTCAGACTTGAAAAGCTTTACTGACAAGCTTACTGTACTCATCACAATGAGCAAGTGGTCTCCCAGAAAGTCAGTGGACTATTTGCATTCATAAAATTAATTTCATGCTTGTATCTTTTATGCCTGGTCCTTGTAATGGATTTTGCTGTGTGGACTCAGCACTCTTGTAGAATGCAACAGACCCTAGTGGAACCCATGCAGGCACATTGCTTGAGCAGAGACAATTCATTTGGAGGGGATGTATTACACTGAGAAAGTGGGGAAGAGAGGCAACCAGTTTTAAACTGCCCTTTCCATTTTCTCTGTACATGGATACACAAATACTTGTGACACTTCTTAAGTAAATGTTTCAAATATGTCATGTTTCTTAGCAGCACATACACTGCACTAGGAATATGCAAAGGAAAATTATTTCTATGTTTAATGACACATTTAAAGATTTTCCCCACAGCATTTTGCAAAAGAAATTAAAAATATTGGTAATGATCACTGTAAGAAGAAATTAAATTTGACTGAAAATAATTCTTCCAATGAGCTATTTACTTTGTTCCTTGAATTTCTCAATTTTGATATTTTAAACCAAGGTGGAGGTGAGAGTGCTGTGCAGTTTTTTACCTACCATGAAATGGATTATTTTTTTTATGTTTTCACAGATTAGTTCTTAGGGGCTCCTGTACCCTCATTTACTTGCTGCTTTGACATAAGACACCTTTGGAATAAGCCCACAGGAGCACCAGTCGGTAAGCAGCTGTAGGCTGTATTCTGCACCAGACATACCACTACAATGGGTGTTAAAACCACACGCCAGGGATGGAGGCTCTGCTGATCCAGGAACTAAAATTTCCTCAGAAATTAATGCCATACTTGTCTTCTTTTCAGCCCTAGTGAGATTATATCTTGGAGTGCTGTTTCCAGTTCTGGGCTCCTCAGTACAAGAGAGACATGGAGCTCCTGGAGCAGGTCCAGCAGAGGGCAATCAAATGATCAAGGGACTGGAGCATCTCGCTTACAAAGAAAGGCTGAGGGAGCCGGGCCTGCTCAGTCTCAAGAAGGACTGAGAGGGGACCTCATCAGTGTCTGTAAGTATCTGAAGGGAGGATGTCAAGAGAATGGGTCCAGGTTCTGCTCAGTGTTGCTGTGCAACAGGACAGGAGGCAATGGGCAGAAACTGATGCACAGAAAGTTCCACCTGAACAGGAGGAGGAACTTCTTTACTGTGCAGATGACTGAGCACCGGAACAGATTTCCCAGAGAAGTTTTGGAGTCTCCCTCACTGGTGATATTCAAGAAATGTCTGGTCACAATCTTGTGCCATGTGCTCTAGGATGTCTCTGCTGGAGCAGGAAATTTGGACCAGATAACCGACTGTGGTCCCTTCTGACTGGAGCCATTCTATGCCATTCTATGATTCTTTGATTCTATTTTAGAAATCCTAATGCTTGCAGTACCTAAGTTAGTTATCTCTAAACAGGCTGCATAATTATAGTCCTAAATATTTCTGTACTACTTCCAGAACTTCCTATGCTTTATCTCTGGCCCAGGACAGTCCTACTGTTACTATTAACTGTTGTTATACTTTCTGGTCAAGTTTAAGTTTAAAGGAAAAATCTAGAAGTGCTCATTACTTTTCTTGAAAACAGACTGGGCCTAAACATGTATTTTTATTTTTACTTCACTTTATTAAGATCTTCATAAAAACAATGAAACTTGACAATGTACCATATGGTGCATAAACATTAACTCCAAATACAATCCATTGTCATAAAATCACATTTACAGACTAGTCAACAATCTCTCCTGAGACACATCAGTGAACTAATTTTCCTCAAGATCTGAAGTCCTTCAAAGCTTTGGAGTGTCTGCATAGTGAAAAATCCCACAGAACGATGGAGTCCCACCATATAAATCCCAGCCCTATGGTTATAAATGCATAAAAAGATAAAAAAGAATGAAAGACACACACAATCACAAAGTAAACATTTCCAAATAGAATTATGCTGGTAACTTGCATAGGGGAAGATCTGATTCCCAGCTTTTACTCAGTGTGAGGCACTGTAAGTACTATTGTAAAGTGCACTACAGGAGTACAGGACAGTTTCTAAAGCTCCATGCATGTCTAACTAACTCTGCTGAAGTCAACTTCAACAGGAACTAAGTGTAGCATTGCAAATACACTGCAAAATTCAAATAAATTTCAGATAAAACAACTCCTCTTTCATCAAGGATGTGCAAAGATGCACAAAACCTATGAAAATCATACTAATTATGCTTTCATTATTAAGCAAAACTTCCTTTTAATTCTCACATCCTGACTACTTCTGCCATGCTGTCAAAAACCCTGTACAAATAACTCTAAATTGTGAATTGATGTTCATATAAAGTAGCATATATGATGATTTTTTAAAGAAACATAAAGCCCTTCCTCTCCTCGAAGTGTGACCTTTCTTTGCAGCTGTATCAGGAGCCTTTGCTCAGACTTGTCTCAAGGCTCCTGAGCAATTTAGGTATCAGCCATTCCCCTGCTATGGGATAAAACCTGTTCCTGTTGCACACCTGGAATGCATTTCTAACTTGAGGTGTCCCTGTCTGTGTTCTATGGTGGCTATGGTAGCAGATCATGTTCTTTAGCTACAAAACATTGCATTTTTGTGTGCTAGTCCCCACAATATGTCATATTTCGTGTGACATGTAGCGGTGAAAAATGGTCTCTTTCTTATTCCACAGCTGCTGGATAGTTGATGAGGCTCTCTGGTAACCCCAAATGCCAAAGACAGAAAAGGTGTTTGTTATCTCCTATCTGGTGGCAGATATGAGAAGCAGCTGTCTGCCTGCACCAGGTAGAAGTAGTATTTCTTCCCATGCATGAAGATCAAAACCAATGATTGGCAAGGGCCTATGTGCTGCTGCTGGTAAAGACAACTTCCTAGTTTCACTGTGACTGTGTTCCTTGTCAATTTGGCATTTCATAAAGCATTTTGTCATATGAGAAATGGACCCAAACCCAACCCATTTCCAAAAGCAGCTGTTGAAGATGAAGAAGTTAATGGGTTTTCTTTTTCTAACCGGAAATCAATATTTTGCCATCTCATAATTACTATGTGCACCACTGGCACTTAGTGGGTAGTGGGCTTTTCTGTTGTTTGTTTGTCTGTTTGTGGGTTTTGCTGTTGTTGTTTGTTTTTCTTTCTTATTTTATTTTGTCTTTTCATAGGGAAAGGATATTCTTTAAGGATATTCCTTAACTTAGAAAGTAGCTTAAGGTGCTCTAAAGGTGAACTAATTCATGTTTCTCGACTCTGACATTGTTCAGCAGTACAACACTGGCACCAGCACCTCCCCTGATCTCATTGATTGCCCTGTCTGAGCATGAGGACATACACTACTAACCAAGAGGATGAACATTTTCAAGTCATCCTCTAGGTACAGTATATGAAACCAAACCAGCAAAAGAAATAGAAGTCTTATAGCCTCCTTTTCTCTCTGAAAAACTAGAGTCTACCTTGTTTTTATCATCTAGCTTCAAAGTGTTTCTAGAAATACAGAGTATGAGTGCTTAGCCTTCACAGGACACTTTCAAGCTGAAAGAATATAAAGTGATAAATATGTGCTGACCTAATTTATCCCAGTTCTAAGACAGCAAGCAAAAGGTTCATAAAGCCTGAAAAACAACCTCACATACTTTGCATGCCAGCCTCTAGGTTTTGGTCTTCAAACTCAACTGCTACTGGAAAGTGTATTTAATGTATTATCTAATTGTCCTCTATAACTGTGACATGCTCTAACAACACCTATCCCTCACAAAGAAGTATGTATTATATATTTTCCATCTTCTTCTTAATCCACTGTTGGGACATATTTCCAGCTTTCCCAGTGCCTCCCATTTCTTAAGATGAGTATCCTGGATGAAGCAGTTCCTCTGTCTGGATTGCTTAATGGCTAAGAAGAACTAGCATTTATTAGAATATAGAGGATTTTTTATCTTTCTGGCAAACTCTTAGCTTGTCATTTTGTTACAGGTGAATCGTTCAGAGTAGACTTCAAAACCCTATGCTCCATCTGTCTTAGTATTCAGTTTGTAATGGTGATGTAATAGCAGCTTTTGTAAGAGCTGAGGTGTTCTTGGCCAAAGTTCTCATCCTTCCATTATCTGCTGTGAGCCATCTGGTTGCTGTCCTTCAGAGGCGAGAGTCTTCTGCAGCTGTTTTGAGTCTGATTTCCCAAAGAAATGAGTTTATGCAGTGATATAATTGCTCTGATATTCTATTAGCATTGTGAAGGACAGAGATCCCAGGGATTACTGTGTTTCACAGAATCATAGAATCATTAATGTTGGAAAAGACCCTAAGATTAGCAAAAATATTCTTCTTACATACCTTCTAAATGTATTCTTTCTTACTTACAGATCTGCATTTTTATCAGCAAGTTCTGCACTGCAATCTTTTGAGATACCAGGATGGGCTTGTCAAACTAGATCTCTGCTCTAGTGTTGAGATTTTTGCCTTTGGAAATTGCCAGTAGCTGGTACTTCCACATAGTTAAGCTCCCTCTTCACATGCTTTGGAAGAGATACTTCAGAAATGAAACAAATTCTGACAAAAGAAACTTGACATCAGCTGTGATATTAGCTGTGACTAATAGCAGCAAAGAGGATTACACCAGGAAGATGGAAAGATGGTACATTCCAAGTAGAAATGGAGTGGTATCCTAGTCTGACACAAGTGAAATCCTAATGAGACAGTGTATAAGAAAAGGAGAATGGTATTTTTCTTAGATATTGAACTACAAATTGCTGGAAAAATGTATGAGATGTGAAAGACATGCATGCATACTTAAATAATTTGCCTGAAAGATGGTTACACAAGGAAATTTTGCTTCAAGTTAAAGCTGAAAACTCTAGCCTTGATGTAATTTGTTTCTTCCTCCTTGTTGGAGAAGTCTGATTAATTAAATATTTTGTATTTGAAGTTTCAGAGAGGGGAAGAAGAAGTGGAAAATAAAGAACAATGGGAATAAGCACCAGTGTTCAATGTTGAGGTCAATAATATGATACTGCTTGATACATAATCTTTAGTTAACCATAAAAAATAAGACTGTACTGCTGTGAGATGATGGAAATGGTGAGAACAATTCCTTGCTGACCCTTGTAATCAGTTTATGCACTGAAGCATGAGTTTTGATTTCTTCCTTTTGACTGAAGAATCGTTTCTTCTCTTTAAAAAATGTAGCAGTATAAATACTACCTTCAGTTTCTCCCATATTTTCAGTATTTTTCTGAAACTTTTCAGCTTCTCTTTTAAATTTGGAGGAAGCATGAAGAAATAGATAGATCCATTTTTACTTCATCGACTTCATCTTAGCCAAAAGCCAGGTACAGTGCCCAGTGAAAATTGATAGGATATTATATATTATGTTCTGTCTTCTCTCAAGTCATATAACCTACATTTTTGAAATCTCTTGCAAAATTAATCAGTCCACACTGAATTTTCCCTCAGGTACTTCAGAAACCAGCTAAAGCAATAGACAAAATTAGTGAATACCTTCATGTGATTACAGAAGATGAGTTCCTAGAAGACTGGCAGAGAAAAACTATTATACCTATATTTAAGAGGAAGGGAGCAGTGGGGAAGAGGAACCAGTGAATTAAAGAGCCTTCATTATAGCTTCAATATGTGGAAAATTGCTGGAACCAACAACCAAATTTTCAGAATCTAGAGGATAATAAGGTACTAGGGAATAGCAAACATGTATTTTTGAAGAACATATTGACAATAAAACCAGCCTGATTTTCCTCTCTGGTTAAGATAACTGGCCTCGTTTATGTGAAATGAGAGAAAGGCACTACATCTTGACCTTTGTAAAATGTTTCACACAACTCCAGAACTCATTGTCAAAGGCAGCATAGGGCAATAAGACCCCAGTGAAATGACAGTGACAGACTGGAAAACAACCTGAAGAACCACTGTCAGCAGCTCAGTGTTAAACTGGGAGTCAACATCAAGTGGTCCTACAGGATTTTTCTTCATGACCAGAACACTGAATGGTTATGCTAACAGTTACAAAATGTGGGAAGGACATCAGGCTGGGAGATTTTGTAAACATTTGGGAAGATGGGGGTAGAATTAAAAATGATGTTGGTAAACTGGAGAAATGTTTGGAAATCAATACCAGAAAATTCAATAAGGACAAGTGAAAAACACAAGCCTTGGAAGCAGCAAAATCAAATGCCCAGGCATAGAGAGGTGAGTAACAGCCTATGAGTCAGCATTGTAGGAAAAGAGATGACCACAAAATGAATAGGAGCCAACACCATTGCATGGATTGTTCCAAAGGAGGAAAATGCCACTCTGTGCTGTGTCCACAGGATACTGGGCAAGCTGCTTGTGTTGCATCTGTGGAGCACTTTTACTGGCAACCTCAGCATAAAAAGGCAGCACCTCACAGCTGAAAAGGAGACATGGCCAGACTCCCAAACTGCTGCCAGGAAAACAGCAAGAAGTTTTAGCAGAGGTCTGGAGAAACAGGACTGGTGAAAAGGTTAAAAATTTGTATTTTCTAAGTCTGGAAAAACAAGATTTGGATGAGGGCATAAAAACACATTTTACAAAAGTGTAATGCTTACTAACAGGTATAATAAGAAGAGAGCTTATCTACATCTTAGTTTCCAGGACAGGTGAAGGTGAAATAAGCCTACTTTGAAGCAAGAGGAATTTAGGTTACAAGGAAACCAAACCTATAAGGTGAGTGGAAATTGGAACAGGTGACTGATAGAAACTGTGGAATCTCATTTTTTTTAGCTTTCAAGAAAAGGCTTGAGAGTAATCTTGGAAGTTGTTCAGGTGATCTTTGATCTTGCATCAGAAACAAAAGACAGAAGTAATTTAGAAAAGTCCTACGTTTCTATAACCCTGAAATGCAAATAAAAATCACGTCTTATAATGCAAAATAAAAGGTCTGAGGACTCATTATGTCTAGTCTACTCTGTCACTTCTTTGGATCTTTCCACGTCTTTGTCTCCTCCTCTGTTAGGTTGAACCCACATGTTCCAATTGCATTTACTGCATAAGTACTCAAATAAACCAGCTGGTTGTACTGTGTGGTATAGAGAAACCTTATCAGGCACGGATATCATTAGGCTTATGTGAACACACCAAATGAATCCTGGAATGATCAGTGTTTCTCATGATAATTAGGAAAAAAGATGAAAAAAAAAATCCCTCATACTGTTCTTGATCATCATAAGAAATGGGTCTTTCCAGGAAAGAGATGATCAGAAGGTGTTTGTCTGGGATTGCCATACTGTGGGGCTAATGGGGAATAAAGCATTCACTCCATCTGTACTTTGTTTGCCCTGAAGGATCCTCACTTCTGTAACAGCAGTAATTTCATGACAGGTAAATCAGATCCAGAGCTTTTTATGCTTAAACGATGTTTCTTTTAGACTATCCTGTCAAGCAGGAGTGGTAACCTTGATCCCAGTATAAGGACTTTTGTGTTGCAAGCTGTTCTGTAATCTCCCTAACCACGCTGAAGTGCTGCCTTACTTCATAAAATGACCATCAAACAATGTTCTATTGATTCAGAAGGGATTCTGATTCACACTCTGATTCTGCATGTGCTAATTGATACTTTATTAAAGTCTAAGTTAGCATACAAAAGTGCTAACTAGGCCAAACTCCCTGCAGCTTTGAAAAAGACCATTATTTCCCATTGCCTTTTAAATCCTCATATGGAGAAGATAAGGACTATCTACTCATTTTTCTCATTGATTCCCACCTCTGAGAATAGGTTCACAGTCCATATATCCAAGCAAAAATAATTAACTGACCCCTCCTATTAAGTACAATGTATTTTCAATAAAACAAAGTTTGAATGCCAGTGACTCCATCCTAGCTTGCTGTACAGCATCACGGGGCACAGTGAGAAATGCTTCTTTGCGTTAGGCAGTTAACATATAAAAGAGATCCTAGGTATCTCTGCCTTTTAAAAATTGATGGACACTTTCTGTAATAGTACAAGTGTTCTTTGTCATCTCTTCTAAACTCATTTTTCTGTTTATCTAAATCCACCTAAAGCTGGCATTGATTGTCTTTTGGCCTATGTCTTACAGCGATGCTCTCTATATCACTGCATTTGATCTTGGACTTGCCATGTTTCCATGTGAAGGGTTTCATTATGCATAAGAACCAAAATTCCCTCCCCAACCAGTTTTTTTTTTCCCAAAAAAGCTTCTGTCCAAGTCTCTAGATTTCTAAAGACTTTGCTCAGAGTAAATCTCACTTGCTTGGCTCATTTGCACCTCCCAGGATACTTCAGTAAGAATATTCAGGTGAGCAGAGCCATGAAGATATGACCTACAGTTCTGCAGAGGCTTTAAAAAGACATAAAAGAATTACAACACCTACCTATATACTTTGTAGGTACACCTGTAGGTTTGGCATTGAAATAGCAGGATTAAATGCCTGTATTATATCATTAGCCTATTAATTGTCTCATTATCAACAATGAATAATGGCTAGCACAAAATATGTCTGAAGAAACTAAAATTTTATTCAGATACTATTTATACTACTGTGACATTCCTGAGGATGGATGTGCAATATAAATTCATAGCATTACCTGTCAAAAATCTATCACCTCTTCTCCAGCCCCTAGAATATCTTTCCTTCAAGAAATATTCTTCTTGCCAATCACATGGTAATAAGAAAAATGCAGCCTAAATGAAATTTTCTACTTTTTAATGCCAGAATGATCTCCAATTGCATAATATAAGAGGACTGGGTTTCTAAATATTTCACTCAAGTAAAATTAAATAGTATAATATAGTGTTACACAATATAGTATAAAGTGATATAACATAATGCAATATAATATGACACATATGGAAAGCACAGTGTCCATTTTACCTAGAAGATATATCATGCTTATGAAAATGCATCACTTGATAATACCAGGAAGGGCAAACTCAAGATGCATGCAACTCACGTCCCTAAGTGCTTGGCCAGCTCTAAGGCAGGGGGATATAAAACACCTTTAAATCCACAGTTTGTGATGCACTGAAGAAATGATCAGATTTTATTAAGTCAGATGATGATAATTTCTAGTCAAATATTGAAGGTAGAGTAATAAACCAGTGAATGTGATTGACTTGGGAAGCCTCAGCAAACAGCTGCATTTTTAGAGGATTTAAATAGAGAAGTGGTACCTTGCAAAACTGATATAGAGAGAACATCGCAGTCTGCTGGAGTGACACAGAGAAGTGGGGGACTGGGCTGTCCCAGTTCTGCACACAGGCAGCCTGAAGCACCACCAGCAAAGGCTGAAGCAAAGTCCTTCCTGCATTATTTGCTGAACTGTGGTTTGTCCACTACACCCACTCTGCCTGCCTGCACTTCCCACCTGCTCCAGCTGGCAGAGACCATACCTGGGATCCCAGCCTTGAGAAGCCCCTATAGGTGGCTCTGGGCAACCAGTGGCTGCCTGGCTTGCACCCTCTCCAGTCATCCTGAAATGGAGATGAAAGACTCCCTAGTACCTGTCCTGGATGGAAGCTCTGCAGAGTTCGTACACCAAAAACCAGGCAGAGGAAAGTCTCTGCCCCATGGCCTGCAGAATCTCTTCTTGCTCTGGTCTAGAGAGGTCTCAGACACCCCCTGCTAGAGTGCAACCCCATTGCGTGAGGAGTGTAGCTGCTGGGAAGCTGGAGGGATGGCCTCAGTGGAGCAGCAGAATAATCACTGCTTCTCATGCAGTGCCAGAGGCAGGAAGAGGAAAGTGAGGATTTCTCCATGCATGGGGACCAGACTGCTTTGCTTGCAGAGGATTTTAGCAGGCATTAACCCATCTTTGCAGCCTTTTTTTTTTTTTTTTAATGCAGGAGTTTAATGATAATCTCCACATAACATTAATTTCAGAGAGTGGACTCTGTAGCAGTAGTTCTGGTCATTTTGCTATGAAGAAAAACTGAATCAACAAGAAAAATGTGAACAATGTTACTTGGGAAAAAATATGTCAAGGCCAATAAAACTTTTGATTTCTGGTTTAATATTCATTCGGTATTTCAAGAAGAAACACAGCGACTGTCCAACGTTATTAATTAGCATGAGCTTCATTCACTCTAACTCTTCTTTCTCTTCAAAGAAACACATACATTGTTATATATCTCTCATTTTGTTTTCCCACAAGGCTCATTTCAAAACAGCTTGTGTTATTTCTGATGCAATACTATATCAATCTGATTATATTGTACATAATAAAATATGCCCTCAGATAGAGCACTGCATGGATTTTTATTTAGAAGGACACCTTTGATGTTGTGTGAACTAGGAAATTTTAAAATTTTACTGAAATAAAAATGAAATTCTGTGTCATTGTAATCAGTCTTGATCCACTTTAGAAGTCTGGGCTCTGCATAAATGCCAGTCTAATCTACTTCCAAATATAAGCTTCCAAGTAGATGGTCAAGACACGCAGATTAGCTGTTTGAACAGGAATTTTCTGAAAGCATAAATAGAAATGTATGTGCCTAATGCCTATTTTACAAATCATCTTTTCAATTAGAAGCGTTTTACAACTAGTGTAAGAATAATTTGTCCATGTCACTGTCGCTTTCCAGTAATGCCCAGGTCTAAACCTCCAGTCTCCTTGAACAGACTATGAGGAGCAAACAATGGAATTATTCCAAGCCTCTTACATGGATACCAATGAGCGCAACAGACATCTATCAAATATTTCTGAAGCACTGTCTCAAACAGCTTGTTCACATATTAGAGAACACAGAATATTGTTTTTTGTCAGCACAAAAATACAATGCTTTTCAAATCTTCCCTGGTTTTGAGCAATCCATTGCATACAGGAGGAAGCAATGGAGAAATTGTACTTTATGCCACTGACAAAAATAAATAGTAATATTCCAACATATCTTCCACTATGTTTGCATTTCTCTGTTCTGTCATTTGCTACTGCCCCTCACTTTACACACTGCATTTTTCTTGTGCTCTTCCAGGCACTGCGTGCAACAGGTTGCCTCAGCAGCTCTGCCCTTTTAACATAACCCACTCCAAAGAACAAGTCTGGTTTGTACCACAGCATGCAGCAACTTTCAGGAAAAAGAAAAGACATCATCACAAACCAATTAGACACTCTTTGTCTGACGATCTAGCCTCTTTCTCAACTGATGCACCAGTGTGTGAATGGGACCAGTAATCCAGGAGGTGAGGTAGACAGACACCATTCACTGGAAAGGGTGCTGGGAAAACATAAGCTACATGAGTGGACAGTGGAAACAATAGCAAACGTTTCATACTGAGGTGGCTGAGAATGAATAATGCATGTGCTGGGGAAACAGTTGCCCCATTCTGGTGTGGTGGGCGTGGAAAGAGTGGGCGTGAGAGGTACTTCCCTGATCATGTTAGCATTTGTAATTAAAATCATCATCTGCACAGACCCAGAAGACACTGTATGATAAGAAAACAATGTGCAAACTTCCAAGGGAGGACAAATTCCTATTACATGGACCCACAGAAGAAGTAGCTCAGATGCAAATACAGTATTTTATATAGGCAAGAAGGCACTCACAAAGTGAAACCAAAGGACCAAGAGAAATCTTAGCAGGTGACATGTTTTGATCTGGTATTGTTTAGATATGCCATATAAATGAATGCTTCATCTCAGAACCACCCTTTCAAATTATTGTTAATTAAGTAATGATCCCTGAGAAATGTGTCATTACCAACAGTTAGGAGCAACTTTATTATGCTTTCCCCAAGCTATTAATGCTCAAACACAATAGCCACTAATTGCAGTAAGAACTAATTTCCCAGGAATTACATATGCACTTTCTAACTATCTGGTGGCACAGATTTTGCTTTTAAAGTTTGTTTTTCAACTTGTCTAACTAGAGCATTGGTCAGTCATAAAAATTATTCTCTAATCATCCTCCACAGAAATTACCATTAACAAAAATCTTTGCTACCTTTATACATTATTAATTTTTTTGTTGCAGATAACAACAGAAAAGGTTATAATCCCTATAAACAATGCATCAGCTCTAAGTTCAGCAAAGCTAGCAAAAGCATTTTCAATTAGTGCAGTGAGCTTTGGATAGGTCTCGACAGTTTCTTTAAAAACAAGTGGGGGGTCTGCTGTTTTCTAAGTTTACATTACTGGTCTTCTTCTGCAATATGTTATTGATGCAATAAGAAATAATTTCTGGGATGCCAAAGACATTTGGGATCTGGGATGACATTTCTTCCTGTCAGCTGTTTTCAGTGTAGAAAAATTAGGTGGCCACAAGAATTATTATTATTGAGCATTGTTAAAGGGATAAATTGAGAAAATTAATCTGGAGGCATGGGATAAAAAATCTACCTGGAATTTAAAGAGATTTTCTCCACAAACACTTTCCCCTTGGCTCAGAAGCAGAGCATAAGGAAAAAGCCTTAAAGAATAGCTGCCATTGTCATTACATTTTAAAAGCATTCACATGACAATTTAAAAAGAACTGCCATTTCAGCTATTTCTTAAATAACCTCTTTCTTCCTCTGTAATCATGGAATATATTTCTTTCACCTTTTGACTAGCACTTTGGTTTTTTTAATAAACTTACACACTCATTGTGCAGGAAATTACATTTAAAAATGCTTCTTAGAGGTGTTTTATCATAACACTTTCATTTGGGTTGAATTAATAATGTTTCTGATTTTCAGAAATAGGGGGAAAGGAAGAGAGAGAGAGAAAGAGAAAAGAAAAAAAGCTTAGCTTCTACCCCAGCTCCAAAACACACTTATCTTCAGTTTGCATTTCTAAATCCGTCTTAGTGTAACCTTTATCTGTAATAACAGAATTATTCTGATACTTCTGAAACACAGACAGCAGCAATGTAGTTATCTGCTGGACCAGCCAGTCAGTAGTTTTTCCCCACTCTCTTCTCCAGTGCACAGTTTGTTTTCAAGCCTTCAATGCCACAATGTCAGTCCTCGCTTCACAGTTTTTATTTCTTTTTCTTTTTTCGTCTCTCTCTTTTGCCCATTAAGATGCGAATGGGCTGGTACCTCAGCCAATATGTCTATACATGCCTGAATAGACTTGCAGAAAAGCAGGGTCTCCTTTTGTCTGGGCCCGTAAGGCTGTATGTCATTCCGCACCGACAGGCAAGGGCTCCTGTCTCTGTGGGAGATTTCCAATAATTGCCAGAACAAATTAAACTGGGGCTTATCTGTTCCTCTCCCTTTTCAGCTTGAAAATGGAGGAACAAGACCAATTTTAGCTGGTGACAATGTAGCATAGAAATAGATTGGATGCAGCTTATGTGAAGTCATGCTGTAGATAGCAGGGGCAGGACACTGCTTTGAGGAGTGAGGTGATGTTGTGCTACATGGAGTCAGTAGATCCTTCTGATCTGACAAATAGGAAATGAGTTGGGAGGTTAAGAGCAGTCTATCTGGTTGCCATTGTCACAGGTGAAGGACTATTTCTGATAATACATCTAGATGTGGCACTCAGGGACATGGTTTAGCAGTGGACTTGGCATGTAGGTTAATGGTTGGAATTGATTATTTTAGAGGTCTTTTCCAACATAACCATTCTATGTTTCTATACTGGAGGGGACTGGGCAGCCCAGAAACACAGAACGGATTGCAAATATGTAGGCATGTTTTGAAAAATAAAAATGAAGTGTACAATAAATTCTGGATATTTCATCAGACAAACACAGCTCCTTCCCTGCCTTTGTCCTCCACTACTTACATCTTGTGTCTTAGTCTACGTGAAAGCCTCACAAAGTACAGACTTAACCTGACAGATCAATGGGGAGAGTTCTGCCTTGTCTCTGCAGAGTATTTGGAAGTCTTGGGCTGAAAAGACTGTATTAAGAGATAGTATAGTTATCAGACACAAATTTTCTATAGCAAAGAGCTGTCATCTTCCTTTGCAGATGAGATAAAATGAGCTCAAAGTGCTTTCTCCAGGCAAAGCCAGACTGGAAACCACACAAAGGAATGAATTCTTTGACAGTGTCTGACAGAAATCAGAACTACCAGATTTGAAAGGGACCCTTAATTCTTGGGGCTGCTGAATGCCAATGAGAAATATTAGGGTCTTCTCTTGACCAACATGATTACTGCTATCAAATGAGAATATGTCAAACACCTTTCAACACACTGTTGTCAGTCAAGCTCTAAAAAGCCATCAATCACTGTAAACTATCTTCTCAACTACCACTCTGCCTCAGTCAGACTTCTCCAGCCACAAAGTCAGTGAGAAATTAATAGGGAAAAGAACTCCAGCAGTTCTTAGTGCTGTCAGCTTTCCAGCTCTTTCATTTCATGCTCTCATGGCTTTTCTGAGCCATGTTAGAAAACCAGGAAGGAAGCTGTGACACAGTAATTAATGAAGACAGGAGGAGGTAACTTCAGGTTATTGGAACTGGATAGAACATCTCTTAGTAAGGTCACCCTCTTGTCCTATCACAGGACACCAGAAAGAAGAGATCCTCGCTTCTCTGCCACAAGAAAGGCATAGACAGCAGTGAGGTCACACCCATGTTCTCCCCTTCTCTAACCTGAACAAACCCGGTATCCTCAGCCACTCCTCCTAAGTCATGCCCTTTACTCCTTTCACCATCTTTGTTGCCCTCCTTTGAACACATGCTAATATTTTAATATTCTTATATTGTGGAGCCCAAAACTGCAAACTGTACCAGAGGTGAAGTCATGCCAATGCTGAGTTGTACAATATTTTCTATAAAACTTGGGACAAATGTTTGCCTAACACAATAAAGCACTAGGGTCTTGCTTTTGTATTTTATACAGAAGAGTTCATTTTAGCATGACACACAAAAAGCAAAAATTTACTAAAAGAAGTAAAAACACTGGGGAAAAACCAGACAGATTGAAAAAATAGTAAAACGCAAAGCCATATTTTCAATTTATAATGTCAATCCCAGAAGTGCCCCTTTGACCTTAATAACTTCAGTAACTTGTGAAACTTAAAGAAGCAATTTTGTTTCTTAAATAGCCCTTAACTAAAATAATTAAGTAAAGACATGGCATAATTTTATATGATTTTTAAGTGTCTCTGGAGGAAGTTATGCAAAATTCAAAATAGGTTCATTTTCTATTAGGTATGCACAAAAAAATTTGCGAAGTGTAAGTTTTACAGTGTGATCTTTAGTTCTAAAATCCGTGAACAGTCAGCAAAACTGGAACAGCAAGTCCATTCTGAATTGACTTTTTAAAATAGTCATAAGCCCAAGAATTCAGCCTTTTCAGAAGCATGGACTTTAGAGAGTCTTCAGCATTTCAGTTCTGTGCATTCTTGTTACCAGCTATTCTTTTTGGTTGGGTCACATACGGGCGAGTCACCATCCAATGGACAAATGCTCACATTTGAAAAGGGTTTTTTAGGGTGAAGGCAGAACTCAGCTTTCACTGTTTTGGACCTGAAACCACAGCAAAGTCAATAAAAGCTACGCTGCTGCCAAGAAAATGTGATCAATTTCAACCATTATTTATTGTCTAGAAACATTTATTACTTAGGAGGCATCAGTAAAAGGTATTCCACACCTATAACATGGGGTGAATTGTCATCAGCCTTAATTCGAACCATACTGGAGAAAACTGAATATGGAATAAAACTGTCCTTTCTTTTTATAAACAGACAGATGTAAAAATGAAAATAAACTTTTGCAGAAAGATAAACATAATGTTTAAACATAGTAAGTGCATGCCAGCATGAAGGTATGGATGACCTCTAAAGTGATTGCCAATGCAAAATGAAGAAGAGACAGCACTCATAGGAGGAATTAGTACCCATCTGCCTGCCCACTGGTGATCCCTCCTCAGAGCCTTGGGAAGTGAGGGCTGATTTTGCTGATTGTGGCACTGAATCTGCCTGGTCTGATACTTTAAACAGGAATAAAATCAGTTACTTCAAAAGGTGCCTTGCCAATCAGCCATGAGTGGGCAGGGAATGAAACTTTCCCAAACCAATCACAGCAGGATTGACATCTGTTGAACCTTTTTTGCCTCATTGTGGCTATCACTAAAGGCTTAAAAAGCCTTGCTGCAGTCACAGTTAGTGAAGAGGGGCCATAAGCAGGTTTGTGTGGGTGGACTTTTGGCTGCCCTGCTGCCCCCATCCTTGGAGGCAGACAGTCCTACCTGAGGGCTCCCTGGCTAGGGAGTTTCCTCCATAATAGTCCTGGGAGAATGTGCCAGGTGACCCTGCAACAAGGCAGCATGTCCAGCCATGCCAGAGGAGACAAGTGGGAGAGGAACTGGTGCCTGACTCACCCCTTTTCCTCTTCCTCTTGTTAGTTATGGATCAGATAATTTCTTACAATCGTTCCCTCCAAAAACTGGAGACAATAACTCAAGTAAAGGAGCTTCCATTTGGATTAAAGCAGGGATTCCTGACTGTAAGGCAAGCAGCAGCCTTTAGTGCAATAGGTGGTCCTGAAGGGTCAGAGATCTCCTGCTCTCGTGACTGAGCTGCACATCTCCATGCATGGCTGCATGTCTCAGCCAGCAGCTCCATATAACTACTTCGTTTATCAGCAGTTTGGGCTGGTAATTACTGTTGAATATCAGGCCAAAGTGGCTTGGCTTTCCCTTGATAGGACAGGCTAATCCCCTGTCCCATCTATTGAGGACTGCCTGTTCTGCAGTTGGATGTATTGGGGCAGAAATGATACCAGGTTGATCTCCACAGCTTTTGTGTTGCTAGCCTTGTGCTCAGAGCTGCAGCGCTCCAAAGGCCACTGTAGCTGCTCAAGTTTTCTCTTCATACACTCTTACCAATTTTTTCCTGATTCAGCAAACCTCCAGTGCCCAAACAGAAACAGATCCCTTCCTAGTGATGCCTAGAGAGACCACCTGGAACAGAGGCTAGACAGTGTTAAAGGAATAAAGTAGGTATTTATTAAAAGCCCTTCAAAGGATACAGCTTGGGTACAAGAGCCTGGCCATGGCTCTACCCAAGATGAATCCAAGATGGACCTAAAATGGATGCCTGGTCACGAGTTTTCACACTTTTATAAGTTTTGGTCTATTTATATATTGGGGTTAATTGTCCAATTACAGCTTCAGTTTATGAAATCCCATCCTCCCAGATTGCTCTCCTCAATTCACTGTTTAAACTTTTTGGGCCTGAAGCTGCAATGGTGTCGTTGGTTCTCAGGCTGGAAAAGGATTGTTTTGTCTATCTAACAAAGAGAAGAGAATTTGCTAACACTTTATATGCAGTTCAGAGGCATACACTGAGGCAGTACAGCATCTAAAAAATATGAAAGCAAAAACTTAAGGCATCACTAGTTTCAACCTGCAGTAGCTTTTGAGAACTCATCTCACTGTGTTATGATTCCCCATGTTTTTAAAAGCTGAAGAAGGGCTGGAAAAGGTAGTGAATGGGAGATTCCTAAGGAACATCCACTTGCCACAGATACTTCTTGCTAATTCTGCAGATGGTGTTCTTTCTTCTGGACATTAAAATAAGTTCTTGCTTATGTGAGGCTATTAAAAGATGCAGTAGTGCATTCAACAGGGGCAGCAGTGAAGTCTTCTGTCTCCTTTACAAATTCCAAATCAGTTTAATGACATGTGAAAGACATTGTGCAAAGCCCCATCAGTGGATGCTGTATGTCTGTTAATACCTTCTGTCTAATTAAATTCCCTTTGTTGTTTCATCTGTGTGTGGCAGTCATCTTCAGTGCCTACCCTGGACTATTTGAGGGTGTACATCCTCTTTTACTACTGATCTGCTTTATTTCAAATGTGGTCTGGGGAAAAATGAAATGATTCTTGCCCACTTAAAATCTTGATGAAAGATTTTATAATTGTATGTTAATTATTCATCACTGGTAGTATTACACATACTAATGTTTTCCTCAAATTATAGTGTACCCCCCTGAGCCATAAACATGTTAAAGAGCTATAGCTCCTTAAACAAATTTGGCACAGAACTCAAATGAATTTCACCAAAGAGGTAGGATCAAAATCAGGTTTTGTGAAGAGAGAATCACTTCATCACCTAGGGAAAATTTTAGAGAAGGAAACAACAAAGAGCTCAGAAATGTGTGTTGTTGATAGCTTATAGTGTGCCATGAAGCCTTTACATCAGACAGAGCACAATTCAGAGCCAGCCACTGAAGCTCATCACCATATGCACAGCACAGACATTGAGATCTCTGCTGAGCACACGACTGCCTAACACCACCTTCATGATTACCCTGTAGGCTGTCCAGCCTGATTAACTACAGAAATCAACAAAAATAGTGGCTGGAAATTCCTGCAGCTAAATATATCTTTGCCCTGTAAAGCTGGTTTGGGTCTAAATATAAAGTTGTCTGCACAACTGTGTGTAACAATCAACTACCAGCAGCAACCCTTAATGGCTCTGTTCAATGTAAACTGTGCACTTAGGAGTGATTGTGGTGTAATTGTAGAAAAATACATTAACAAGTAAAGCTTTAAAGAAAAAAAAGCCCCCAAAATCAAATAGTAAGTTGGAAATGATGTTATGAATCTCAGGTAAAGTCAATACAAACTACAGTCATTTTAAATAGGGATAGCAATAAAAAAGCACTGGTAGTAGGTTGTTATGAATGTGTTGCTGAATGTTCTGCTGTTTTGTTGCTTTTTCTAAGTTCAACCAACAGATGCAATTAAAAGAAAACAGGACTAAGTTCTAAAAACGCATCTTCTGCAGTGGTAATCGCAATAGACTTAATGACTGCCAGCTCTCTCTTTCCAATAGGAGGCAGCTAGGAACTTTCCACTCAATAAAGGTGTATAAATGCTGGAATTTTCCTTTCCTCTCAAGCTTGACAGAGCTCAGGGTTGCAGTGAAACAATGGACTACAGGCAGTGAGCAGTGAGAAAGGATGCTGGATGTTGTCCTGTTGCTAGATGGAAATGTCAGTACGAGTTAAATGCATGTCTACCTACATGTACATGGATATACTTTTTAGTTACCCTACTATCTTTCTAGCCAAGAAAAATCAGCAACTTCCCAAATTTGTGGCAGAAAAGGCAGAGCAGGAAGTTGCTGCTGGCCAGTGGGGAAATCTTACCTATGGATGTCTTGGATGAACCCAGGATCTTGCTGACCTTTCCACTAACGGTGACTGGAAAACACAGTGATCACTGCAAGTGGGAGGAGAGTACAGGCAGTTCAAAACCATTCTATGCTTTTTGGCTGTGGCACTGCTCTAACATGGAGAAAGTCTGAGGAGCTCATACTCAATTATTTAGATTTGTCTCATCTGTCCAGACTGAAGAACTATGCAGGGTCACAGAACTGTTATCTCATGTCTCTGATGTCAAAAGATGACAGGATTTTTGTTACACGGGAAAATTGTAGATATATACATTTTATGTGACTTGATACTACGCAGCCTGCCTGCACTCTCCAGCAGTACATGAAATATGCAACCCATGTCAGCTTGTCAAAAGGCACGTCCCTGGCACTTCTCGTGAGCTGCAGTCTCATCAGGAAATAAGATGCTATAAATCATTAAATCAGCACCAATCAGCCACCTATTGCTGTGCAGAAGAAAGGCTCACTCAACAAACATTCCTAGTAAGAAAAAACCACTAACAATGAGCACTGCACTAATTTCTACATTATCTAACACAGACTACAGTACCCAAAAAACCCCCAATCTCCACTGAAACATTGGAATAATGAACAAGCATTAGAGTAACATACAAAAAGCTGCTTGTAATTCTATGTTTGGATCAATAATTGTGCAGTCATTTAAGGGCCCTCAGAACTGGCAGCTCCCAGTGGCATGAAACATCCAGAGACACATTCACTGACCATGTTTCCTGTGAAATGCTAGGGATCGTACAGTACAGACAATTTTGTTGTGAAAAACCTAGCACTTTATAGCACTTTACTCTCCAGTTTATGTGATTGGAAAACAAATTTTCCCCGCAGTATAACACGCATTTGCAGGAGTAATTTTCAGTTGAAACAAACACCTTCCTCCAGGTTTCTCATAATAAGTGAAGTCTGTAATTTTTTTCCTTTTCTTTACCGTTGGCTATTGGAAATGTCAAGGACAAGCAAAGGTAAAAGAATTTCAGGTTTCTCAGGCTGTCTTGCAAACACGAGACAATCTCTTCTGGTCTGTACAAGCACAAAGTTGCTGCTCTGTAAAGCTAGTTAGAGAAGCTAGCTAGAGAAATATGGAAAATTTGTCCTTGACCAATGAAAGAAGGAAGCTATGCTCATCTTCCACTTCTAGGTCCTCTTGTGCCCTCGCTACCATCTCACTAAGGCAGACTCTTTCATGTCCCTTGAATTCTCAGTCTGAGCAAGATGAGGTGTTTATGCAGCTTTTTTGCACCTTTGTCTGAACTCCCCAAACTTTTGCACCCCTTCAGTGCAGACACAAATATTCCTTTTCTTTGTCTTTTTTGAGTCTCAGAGTTCACTTGACTTGCAACGCAATGGGGGCAGTGACCCATTTCTATAAGGCTGTCATTAAAAGTTTGCTAGCACTCATTTTGCTCACAAGCAACCTCCCTAGGCTCTGCAGATGTTTAAAGGGCTCAGGGATGCTCAGGACTCACTCAGGCAGCAGAAGAGCTGCCTCTGATACACAGCATCTGTATAGCCTGCCATGATTTGAAGCCTCAAAATTCATCTGCATATCACATTTCTGGGAGTAATACCACTTGTATTGTCTACCTAGAGAATAAAGGATTTTTAGCTGTATTTCCCAAAGAAATGGGTGTATAGTAGTTTCTTTCTGCCTGTCAGTCCTCATCTAATAAAACTGGAATCCGTTTAGCCAATTTCAACCCTATTTGACAGAAAAGATGTTATAGTGTATAGGGAAGAGGATTATCTGCAATATACCCAAAGGACTTATTTTTTTCACAGAAGATTTTGTATATGCATGCATTTGAGCTGAGAGCAAGCTCTTCAAGTATATCTGCTTCTTTAATATGCCACATATACACTGCTTGCACGGTTGTCTAATGGATGTCATCTTTTTAATGTGTATTTACAGACAGTTTAAAATATGCACAGGGATCTTAATTTGGAATGAGAATGATAGTATGCAATTAAAATCTGAAATGAAATACAGCAAGAACATTGTAGGTTGTAATTGCAATTATTACCAGTAAAAAGATGACATGCCTGAGATATGGTCTGTCTATCATTTTGTGAGTGAAAGTTCCTCAAGGAAAGAGCTGCTATTTGTTATAAGGTTGTACACTGTCAGTAAGAGCGGTCACCTTGATCCTCTCTACTAACATAATAAAGCTAAGTTGAATTGAGTTGAGTTGCATTAAGGGAAGATAAAACCAGACAGTATCACAGATGACCATGAGTGACACTAGAGTACTTTCCCAAGTTTTAGAAGATGGTGCCAGCACTGCATCTTTAGCAATCTCTGTGTGGTAAAAGTTAGTGACCTTTTAATGGTGACAGTTATATGAAGTAGTTTGAATAATTACCCATGAAAAGATCCTTTTATATATCTTTACAGACATCCTGCAATGAGATGCTCTTTTGTGGCATTTTCATTTCCATTCTAAACCATATTAACGATTCACGGAGTTGGAGAATCAGATGGGGAGGAAAAAAACCCCAAACAATTTGCTGCTTTCAGTGCTATTGCCTGGAGGGTCTGCCTCAGAAGCAGCTGAGCACTCTCTGCAGCAATGATGGCAAAAGGCTTCTCACCATAAGCAGGAAATTTGGGGCTCTCTTCTCTCACAGCACCTTCTCCATTACAACTGCTACCAGGCAGATAATGGGGAAAGAGCATTGGTAACAGCTGCAAAGAGCAGTAAACAAGCTGCAAACAAAACTGCTTAGGGAAATTATCATTTGGTGTTGCTGGTTTTAAAACTTGTATCTGTAAGTTTGCAAATAATTGGTTTTACTTAATTCAGTAAATAGCATACTGCAACAGAAAAAATGCAAGAGGAAGGAGGTGATGAAAACTGGAGAGAAGGGACTGTGTAACAAGCAAACGGAGAGACCTTAAAGTTATAAAGCAGTTTAAAACATCGGAGAGTATTTTCTTTTTGGTTTTGCTGTTACAGCTGTTTTGTTTTTTTCTAACAGATGTTCACAGAAATATCTACAGGCTAAGAAATATCCTGGCCATATAGGAGAGGAATAGAAGCTTAATTTTATCGGTGTTCTTTTGCAAGAAATCACTGAGGTGATGGACCCACTCGTATTAATTTCATCAAACTCTTCCGCATTATTATTAGCCTGCAGGAAAGTCAAGCCTACATAGATTTAAACTTCATTCAAAAAACAGATCCCAGGTCACTACTCCTTCTCTGTTCTGCATTTTCCACAAGGTAGACAGAATAAAAAAAAATGTTTAGCAAATGGAAACAGGCTCTAAAATACGCACACAGACCTGTAGAATATGAAATGGACTTTAGAGGCACTTTATGCCATGTTCTTTTAGCTTATTGTTGAAGCTTAAAACAAAGGTAATTGCAACTGATAACAAATAGTCATCTTCTCAGGGAAAAGTACTCTCAGATCATTATGAAGCTGAAACTTAGTTTGGTAAGATTCAGAGGTGGCATCCTCAGAAGACTTAGGGAATCTCAATCAATCTGTATTTTTCTCTGAATTTGTTCATGGCTGCAAATGATCAGTCAATTTTCTAAGATCTGTTGCAGGTGGAGACAGTTCCACTGTTCTGTGAATCCTGACATAAAGTGGTGTAGGACATCAAAAATACAAACCTAAGGAGCAATCAGAGCTTTCCCAAGAGTTGAAGTATTCTGTTAAAAAACCCCCTGACTGACAACAGTAGTTCAACATCAACTTTCCTCATATTCTAGTGGGCTAATTCTTGTGAGAAACAAAGAAGTAGGGTAGAAGGAGGGAAGGCAGATTTTTTTCCCAAGGTCTAAGCAGCTGTTGCAGAGAACATGAGAAGCACAGAGCCTGAGACCTCATAATAAAACGATCACCTTAGGTGCTTTCTTGACATTTTTTTCCCCGGTGGGTATTTTCACAAATTCACTTGATCTGATACCTTCTGTCTTTACTTAAGATGCTAGCAGGTATAGTTTGCTTGAATTCATGCCAGAGGATTTATTCTAATCTCCTCCTTTTATGATATGCTCATCTGGAGGAGCAGAAAAAAATGGTTCGCCAGTTCCTGTGAAGGGGACATACATACTCTTTTAATTGCGTTGGAAATCCATCCCTGTGAACCTGGGCAGAGGAGAAACATTCAGAAGACATGACCCCTCTAAAATAATCAGTATTTGCTGTCTGCTGTGGGCTCTGACCCCTGACTTGCAGTCAGCAGAAGTGAAACCAATGAGTGATCCCATGGAAGTTTTTGTTGCTGCAACAGCTGAAGCTGAGGGAGATCACTTTGGAAGGTCTGAGGCAAGAGAGCAGAACCTGTCTATAAGTCATAGTCCATATTAATCAGAAAGTCAGAAGTGGGAAAAAAGCATCAGTCTAGACTGTTCCTAACACAGCTACTCACCAAGAGCCAAATTTACCATTGATGTATATTAAGAAAGTATTTATGGATAGCTCACAGAATAAGGTATCAGCATGAATACATGCATTGCAAACTGGCCACAAGCAGGGAAAAGTGCTGCTTGAACAATATTCAGTGAATATGCTATTCAGCTGATCTGTATGGTTTTTGTTTAAAAAAAATCAACAAAAACTCCTCCTCTCTTCCCACTATTCAGATTGCTCTCCAGAAATGGTACAATATGTTCTTGCCATTGTAAGCAACCAGCAGCCCAACCCACGCTGACAGTACAGCTCTGGCACAGCACATCCTACAGTGAAGGGCTCCCAGTGTCCATGAACTTGCTTTCAATGCTCTCTGTACCTGCTATGGATAGAAAGGACTCAGAGGACATGCCCCCTCTCCCTCACCCACCTCTTTTTCCTTCATACCTTGCTCCACACTGGCCCTTTGATGAGATCACATAGTAGTACTGATTGTTATTTTCACATTTTGAGTGCTGCAGCATTTTTCTGCCCCTCTTTCCTTGGCTCTAGCTCTGTAGGGTATTTGTTAGCAGCCTGGCTTACCTTTGCAAGCTAAATAGAAAGCTCTGCTGGTGCACCCAGCTGGCAATGGGCAGAAAGAGCCAGACACAGCCCAGCAGCACCAACATTGTGCTTGAGGTCCCCAGACTGTCTCAGGACTGAAATACCTGCCTTTACCAGAAGCTGTGAGTTTGTCTTTAATTAAGTCCAACAAAGATACACTGAGGCTTGGTAGGCTTGTGCCTAAGGTAAGAAGGTAAGGCATCACTCCATTCTGTTTGCTAAAATGAGGATTCAGCATGAACTGTGTAATTAAGGGCTGAAAAGAGAAAAAAATGAAATTGAATTAAACCTGACAGCATAATGGAAAGAATCAATAGCTTTATTTGCTGCTTAATGATGATGATACTGTTCTCATTTCATTATGTGTGAGTCACAACCAGCTTTTTGTTGGTTTAATTGTATTCTTTAGAAAGTAAACTGAGGCATACAATTTACAGCAGGAACTCCTGTTAAAAAAAGCTTAAGACTGTCATCAATTGGTCCTGAGCAGTGAAATGAATTTGCTTATCAGCACACTAGATTATCAAGACATTCCTTTTCCTTTTCCTTTTCCTTTTCCTTTTCCTTTTCCTTTTCCTTTTCCTTTTCCTTTTCCTTTTCCTTTTCCTTTTCCTTTTCCTTTTCCTTTTCCTTTTCCTTTTCCTTTTCCTTTTCCTTTTCTTTCTGCAATAACATCATAAAGATTTTTTTGTCTAACAGGACAGAAAACCCAAACATCCTCTGGCAGTGCATCTTGTGATCTGAGCCCTACAATGACCTGTTTCACTTTTCACATGTTTGGGATTACAGAGTAGATCTTAGATCACTGTCTCTGTGAAGTGACTCCAGCTTTTGGCAATGGTTGAACAACACTGTAGTTTTTGCCTTTCCTTTTCATGGTTTCTCTACCAAAAATATCATGTAAAAGAAGCAGAAAGAGGAACAGAAGTGGGTGAGAAAAGAACTCAAAGGAGACAGCTGAGGAAGGAATGACTGTCATAAGACTGAAGGCATTGTAGGTGTTTTTTTAAAGCAAAATAGCAATGGGAAACACTCATTCATTTTATTCTGAGGTCTTACAGAGTGTTTCAGCCTCAGAGAGGTTTAGTTATGGTGAATCTGGGAAGGGACACAGTCGTAAATGTGTTCCAGTAGACTTTAGATGCAAGGAGGCACTGGCAAAATGAGAAACAGATATAGGGTAGGTAGTGACCATGTTTCTCCTTATCTTCCTGTCTGCTTTGCTCACGGTTCCACTTTCTCCTCTGTCTGCCTCTCTGTTGGTCTGGGTCATTTTAGCAGCCTCCCTTTTCCCCCAGCATCTTGGTGATGTCCCTAGGGGCTGATTTTTTACGACCTGGGTGTGCAAATTCAGCGCTCTAGAGGCCTCTGGGCACTTGGGGTGCCACTTGGGGTGCCCTGTGACTCCTCCAGGACCCAGCTGAATGCCCAGAGGAGGGTAAAAGTGTAGTAGGCATAGCCACATCCATCCCGGGCTGAACTGCTACAATGGGCAGGTGCCAGGGACCATTCTGGCACACATCCCACAGCAAGGACAGGGGATGCCAAGTGTGACCACTGCTCCTCAGATTTGGCTGGAAGTGGCAGGTCTTTCTGATTGAATTACATTAGTTTACTTTTGCCAGAAGATCTCGCTTGTCCCTCTCTTTTGTGTATTCTGCAGTGCCCATGCCACCAGTGGACATTCCTTTTTCAGGACAGCAGGGGGACTCATAATTATTACTGCCATTTTCCAGTTGCCTTGGCTTCACAGGTCTGCCCTTAGCTCTAGTCTCAATTACCAGGGATTGCATATTTTAATATTACTCTAAACTGCAGAAGTGAGGAGCTTTAAACAGCTCAACAGTCACATCACAGCTGAGGCTCAATATTGTTTTCCTCTAATCAGAAGGTCTTTTCCGTGGAGAGGTGTTGAGCTGGCCCTGACAATGGGGTGCCTGCACAGAACAGACAGATTTTCATAGCTTTTGTAGAACCTGCAGATTTCCTTGGGGACCTAATGAATTAAACATTAAGCCAATGTATGTTGCAGTAGATACAATTCCATGATTAAATTCTGAAAAAAAATGTAAAAAGACATCTACACATGAAGACCTCCAAGACCTCTATGTCCCACAGCTTAACTGGGAGTGTTAAAATGCAGTGTTCTCCCAGAAAGTTCTGCTACAGCAAAAATCATGTTGTGCATGTCTATAATTATTATTTAATGTGTGATTTTCTGCATAACATACATTCAGCTTGAGAGTAAAATCGCTATTTGTTTCCCGACTACAGACCTTGTAAACCATATGTACACCTGGACCTGTGAAGTCTTTTACACAGCTACCAAGCATGAATGGCTAATTGGCACAACTGCACTGCTGCTGGACCTCGTGCAGTTCTGTTTTCCTCCCTGCAATTAGTCAGGTTGTGACTAATTAGCTCTCTGTAAACACTTCTGAGGATGATGCTTATGATAGAATAGAAAACCTAGCTCCTGTCTGCCTGCCTGCATCAAGTCTGCAGAACAAAAAACAGGGAAAAGCAACAGGAGAAACTCAGTTTTGTTAGACCCCCTGAGCAAGAAGATGCTCTTTTTATGTGGTAATTTTTCACAGTAAAGTTACATACAAATGGAACAAAATCCCCCTCCTCCCCTGTCTTTAGGCTGTTGAATGCCTTATTAGATGCTTTTCTCCTAGAGACAAGGAATTCCTGACAGAGGACTATCAGACTCTTGGAAGGATAATTCAGGATGTTCCCTCCAAGTTCATGAGCCCTTTTCTCATACACAAGGCTAGGAAGGATTTTAAGGGAGCTGCAAACTAAAATAAGTTGCCCAGTTCTTTCCATGATAGCTTCTGGGAATAAAAAAAGGAAAGTGTTTTGTGAACAATTGGTGTCCATTGCCTTCCACTGCCATGCATTCATTGTCTTCACATTGCTCATGGCTAATGTTTGCTACTTCCCTTCTATGAAAGCAGAAAATGGGAGTAAGGGCATAATCTATTTCTAAGGAGTCTGTGAAGATAAATACAGCTAAAGTTTGCCAACAGCTTGGGTAACTGGGGGACCAGAGAGCTGGAGACCACAGACCTCTGTGCTGTGTACCCGGGAAGTTGATATTTCATGTTGGTACATGCCAATCTTTTTTCACCTGGAGGGGAATCTGACTCTTAAACAGCCAGGTTGGATTACTTTTTTTCTGAAGGTCTCTCTGGCCCTTCAAACCAAGATATTTTAGATGGAGGCCCAATCTGGCCCAATGGTTTTGCAGAGATTTCTGTTTTGTGAACTGTTTAAATTGCTTTAAATACAATGGAAAGTAAAGGTTACTTTTGTTTTGCTATGCTTTTCTTCTCTGAAACCTTAAAGAAATAATGAAAGAATTGCAGAATTAGAAAGAACCTTTACATTCAAAACAAGAGGGTTGACTAATTTTGAACATAATAATACTTTCCTATGCTTAAAGATCCATTAAGTAAAATCAAATTGCAAGGTCCTGATTGTGATGAGATAGCAGCGGTATGTTAACAGCCTTTGTTTGTACGTGAGTGGGAGTATGAGGAGGGAAAATGCTTTCATAGAAAATAAAGCAAACAGCACTGTCGTGTTTGCAAGGATGTTAGGAGTCTGGAGATGAGGGAGGTAAACAATTGCTTTTATTAACAGCAGCAGATCAATGCCACTAGATTAGCAGAAATTGGGAATAAAGCAAAAAACATATATTTTTTTCTAGTCACACCTTCACCTCCATTGCTGAGCACAACCCCTAGCTATGAATGGAAGGAGTAACATACCCTGCCAAGTATGGGCTCAAGTTTTGAGACCAAATAAAAAATTTCCCCAGATTTAGAAACTAAACAGAATGTTTAATGGCTATGTGCATACACTGAAGATGCTACATGTATGGATGGAAGAGCAGATGAATGAGGAAATAGCTCAAAAAGTGCTCCTCTTTGGCTTTCTCCTGGGAAGAATAAACTAATCCAAACCAAGAGATGTTTGCTTACTGTCTTTTCTTGGCTAGGAAATAGCTCCAGTTCCAGCTGCTTCACCTGTACCCATGGTGGGATGCAGGAGGTGGGAAGTAGGAGCTCCTGAAATTTCTTTCAGGCTGGAGCCAGAAAATGATCAGATCTGATGAAAAAGCAAAGGTGTGGAGGCAAAGACGTGCATCTGGGACTTTTGAAGGGGTTCTGGGAGCTAATCACCAGGCTAGCTAGGCTGATGAGTGCTGAGTGTCACTGCATGTGTGGGTTATCTTCAACTTGTCAACAGTTGCCTGACCATGAGCCAGCATGTGCCCAGGTGGCCAAGAAGGCCAATGGCACCTTGGCTTATATCAAAAATAGTGGGGCCAACAGGACCAGGGCAGTGATTGTACCCCCGTACACTGGGGTTATATGAAGAGCAGCTGAGGGAGCTGGGATTATTTAGGCTGGAGAAAAGGAGGCGTAGGGGAGACCTTATGACTCTCTACAGCTGCCTGAAAGGAGGGGTAGGCAGGGTCAGCCCCTTGGAGGTAACAAGTGACAGGTCAAGATAAAATGGCCTCAAGCTGCACCAGGGGAGGTTTGGATTGGATATTAGGAAAAATATCTTCATGGAAAGTGTTGTCAAACATGGGAGTACATGGGGTTACCACCCCTGGAGGTATTTAAAAAATGTGCAGATGTGGCACTTGGTTTAGACATGGTTTAGTGGCAGACTTGGCAGTGCTGGGTTAATAGTCAGACTTGATGATCTTAGAGGTCTTTTCCAACTGAATTGATTCTATGATTCATTGGTGTTGGAGAGCTGCAACCCTCACAGGCTATGAAGGCTGTATGAGCCCCTGTCCTGCCAGTGTGTCAGTATACAAGCTTCCAGATAAAAAGGAAAACCAGAGTTTTCATACCATAGGCAATTTAAGGGGAATACAGCCACAGCTATATCAGAAATTTTGCCCATGTATTTACTGGAGAAAATACCATACTTTTCATGGCTTACACAATTTTGTTATTTGGAAAACAAAGGTGCAATTTAGCCTATTTTCTTTACAAATATTTGAAAAGTTCTCTCTATAAAATTAGCAGTAAGGATCAAATTCAGAATTTATTAGAAAAATAAATGAATGGTCTAACTTCTGAAAATTTACGTTCAAGATATTAAACTAATGATTATAAAATTATTCTCTTGACAGTTCCTTCATTATGTTTTGAATATTTGTTTTTAATGTCAGCATCTAAATGAGATTAACATATTTGAGAATTTCCATTTGTTGTTGTATATATATCACTGCAATATCAGTGACAAAACCTTAGCTCCTATCTGGGTCAAAACACTCACTTAATGATTTGATACATTTCTGTATTTTATCTTTCCTCGAAGATCAATAGTCATCAGCTCCTGAGGGAAGTTAACTAGTCAGATCACACATTTCCACAAGACTTGCCAAATTCTGTGAAAACTGCAAAAGGGTTCCTGTTTTGCAAATCCACACACAACCAAATTTTTCAATACTGCTAAATGTCTCAGTCATAGATAATTCAGACTTCAGCACGAGATGTTACGATTAGATGATTTGCTATTGTAAGAAATAATGAAAGCTAAATTACACTTAACAAATGAATAACAAGAGTTCTTTCCCATTATCCTCTTTATATTATCCTGATCATGTGGTATATTGCAAAATTGAGTCATTCAAAAGGGGTATCCCATTTCTTCTTTTACAGTGAACGTAATTTGAGAGAGGAAAAGTAAGGTGCACACTTTATTTGGGTTAATCAGTTGTATATGTCTTGGGGGAAATAATTTGCAACTTGCATTTCTAGGGAAAAAAACCTCAGAGGTTGTAATGGATCACACACACCAAACAAGATTCAAAAATGTCCTGCAGATAAAATAAAAGGAAACTCCATAGTGGGATGTATGAACAGCAAAAAAGCAAGACATCTGAAACAGCCCTTCTCATTGCACTTGGCACTGAAGAGGCTTCATGGGGGGCTGCATTCAGATTTGGGCACATGCCTCAACCAGTGTGTGGCTCAGCTGGAGGGAGGGCAGAGGTAAGCACTGAGGCAGATCAGAGGTCTGGAAAACGAGACTTCAGAGGCAAGTCTGCAGTTAATTAGCCTGAAGAAGAAAGTACTAAGGAGGCAACATGGCAACAGTCATCAAACACATAAAAGTATGATGTGAAGCAGAGAGGCAAAGCTCACTGTCTGTGCCCGCAGTGGATTCCTGACTCGGGAATCTTCCCTGCCTGCAAGGGAGGATTGGACCACATGTGACCTTGCAAGGACAAGGCTTACCAGGCACTGCAGAGGGTTGCATGGGGGGGCTCTTGCACCCCCATTCCCAACAACGATCCAATCCAGGCCAGACTGGAGGTATAACTGATCCTGAGTTCTGGCAGGAGAGGCCTCTTGACTCTGCAGCCCTGCTTGATTTCCATTTTAGAGCTGTACAAATGCTGCTAGGCCAGCACAGAGCACTGACACCCCTGTCCCAGGCTCTCGCCTGTGCCACTGGCTGGCAACGGAAGTTTCAAAGGATGTACAAAAAAGATTCAACACAACAGTGGAACAAACTATATGTCAAAAATGTGCTAGTATTTAGCTTCCTTTTGGAAGATTATGGCTTTATGACACAATACCTTTTTAACCTGACCCAAGGTAACAATAGACATTTTCAATGTACATATACTTTTCTACCTTTTTATCATTTTTTACTGGATTATTTGCCTCAGTGGTAGCTAGTGGCAGTGAATTCCATATTTAACTGTGCTTTTGGGTAAAAATATATCCCATCTTAGCAGTTAGTTATGAGTTATAAAGAAAAGGTAATTAGGAGTTCCCAAGTTACCTCCTCTACATTATTCATTACTCGGTGTACTTCTATCATGCTTCATGTTATTTATTTAATCTCCAGGCTAAGGAGGTTCAAGATTTTCACTATCTTTTCATATGGAAGTCTTTTTGTGTCTGTTGTCATTTTCATCACTGGTCCCTGAATCATCTCTGCTGAGCAGCATTTGCAAATCTCTTTTTTTCTAACTGAAGCAAGGGAAGAAAATGCATGGGTATTTTTGGGTTTTTTTTTGGGGCAGGAATGGAAGATTTTATGTTCATATTTGTTTTCAGAACATTTTTTGCATGGCTGATTTTCCCCAGATTTCAAAATATATGGCTACAGTGGAGGAATTACAGACAGTTCTGCAAGTTTGTTCTGAACTTGGGAAACAGTGCGTGCAAAGTATATTGATTTCTTTGTCTGTATCGATCCTTCTTCATTACTTAAGTCTCAAGCCATAAAATCTGATGGTTAGAAAAAAATCTGATAACCTATATTTAGTTTATTATAATTTCTGTTACAGGTGGCATGTATTCTTCCATTTTAAAAGCGTAGCAAAAAACTAAATTCAAGATTATTATTTTCTTTAGTAAAATTTAAAGTTAATCTAATTAAATATAAGGAAATACAGAAAAACATGCAAAGTACTGTATGCTCTGTTCTGCTTGTCCACGATGTATGAATGGGACCCTTGTATTTCTCGTCCTTGTCCTCTCTCTTTTAAGAACTGTGTGGATTTTTAAACCACTATGTGGTGCATGATGATAATCTGCATTTTTGCTTCAATGCTGCACCTCTGCTCCAAAGCAAATTGCTAGCACGAGTACAGTCTTGACTCCTAATAGGCAGGCAGAGGCTGAGAAGACATGACTGCACCCTAAACTCAATGCCAGCCCCATACCCTCACTAGAGGATCTGACTGGCAATGTAAGAGGTACAAAACTGACCCCATCAGCAGAAGTAATAGTAACAGGGGGGTTTGATAACATCAAGAGGGTGAGGAAGGTTCCCCCAGGCAGTCTGTTGTAAGGACATCTTCAGGAAGAAAGTGAATCTCAAGCTTCCTGAGAGCGTAGTTATGTCTCTGCAGGGTATCAAACCCTGCCTTATCAGGTAGCAAATCAAGGCGTTTAAAAAATGACAGCGTTATCATTGTGAAAAGTGATCAGCTGGGCATACTCACTTTATCTGCCTTCAGGTCTTCCTGTCACTGAATTATAGCATAAAAGATGACATTTTGTTCGAACTTTTTACTGATTTGCATTACGGTTAGAGATAGACACAGAATTCTAATATCATCTATGGGTTGCCTGGCATTTGAGGGCTTATGTCAGATCTTTTGGGTTATATGAATATTTTCTTTGATGTAATGATATTTTCTATTCTTACAAGATCTATTTAAAAGACAAAGAAAAATCTCTCTTCAAAATGTGTAGTTAATGAAATAGCAGTCTGTGTCACCTAATGCATTGTGCATTTCATAAATATATATTACAAGTTAGGACAGCCAGCTTCCCCATGCTCATCTCAATCTAATTCTTTGAGATCTTCTGGGTCACAGTAGTTTTATTTGAGAAATACAGACGTAGTGTTGAATCTGATCAGCCTTTTGGATATTACATTAATGCAGATAGCCCATAAAGAGAGCAGACGGACTCAGAGCTCCCAGCCTTTGAGTACTAGAAATATACAAGTATTAATTTTATTTATTTGATAATTAATGCATCAAACTATAGTTTAGAACAGATTCTTGTATCACTGGCTGCTCCTTCTAAGCCTCTATAGACCTATTATGACTGTATGCATGTTGGACTGCAACTTCTGAATATTCATATATGGTAGGGCAGTTTTTCTTCACTTTATGATGTTTTATACAGTAATAGAGCAAGAAACCAGTTTTTTCCCCCCTCCCTAAGGTAACATGAATCCAGTTCAGCCTGTTGCACAAAATTTGTCATAAGAGTCAGCAAAGAGAGAGTAAGAGTCGTGGAGAGCACAAGGTTTGACTGGTAAGCCCAGCAAGTCTGAGCAGCAGGTACAAGAACATAAGACCTTGAGAAATCAAGGGTATAGAACCAATGTACTAAGAAATAAGCTAAAAAAATAAAGAGTGAACATGCTATTCCGGCTACCATTTCCACTGGAGAGCTCTATTTGGAAAGCTGATTGGAAGAAATTATAGTGAGTATAATACAGGTATGCAGATAGTTGTGTGTGTGTTGGGGATACCTCCTCTGATCACAAAATGCACCCTAACACTGTGGAACATTACTTTCCCCATTCCTAGAAACTTATAAGATTGAACCAAGCAAGCATCAGGGAGTTCTAGAGGACATGAGCAGGTTTTTTTTTTTTGCCTCAGAACTACTGGCCAAGATCTATTGTGCAATGAATGAATGCATAGTTCTTTCCTTTCTTTCTATGCCATCTCTTTATTGTCCATCTCTATCCCTATTTGTTCCTTTTCTATGCTCTTTGTTCTTTTTCCATAATATTTTTTTCTTTGTGTGTGATTTGGATGTTCTCACATAATTTTGTGTGCTTTTTGATGTGTCTGTCTTTTTTGTGTGAATCTGATCTGCTTGACTAAGGTGGCAGCTTTTGTTGCTACATTGAGCATACCATCAAAAAGGGAGCTACCTGCAAGTCAGCCCAACACCAGTACAAAGACTGAATGGGCTAAGATGTGGTGCCTGCTGTTCTCTAAGAGCACTGATGCAAGTAAGAGCCAGTCTCAGAGTCCAAAGCCAAATTTTTCTGTCTTGGATGTTCTTTGCTCCTTATTTACCGCACGTTTTGTCCTTTAGGGAACCAAGATGCGACAAACCAGCTGCAACCCAGTCCAGATGACATTTTATCTTTTCTTTAACAAGAGCAATTACTATAATCTCTAATATCAGTCAATGGTTGCCAAATGGTCTCTCTACAGCTAAAGTCTAAGGAAATGTGGCATATTGCAAAAATGAAGTTACTTCACTGTTTATATGTCAGAGGCATTAATCCTCTTCTTCTCTTATCCTGCATCTTTAATAAAGGATGATAGATTTTTAAGCTAGTTGTTTACCATGGTTTTAAGCAGATTGAGATTTCTCTGTCAAAACCATAAATGTATTTAACTGTATAATGTTCTAAAGTGACAAGATTGTGTTAACACCCCTAAACCCATTGAAACCAACACAGAATTCAGCTGTTCTTCCCTTCTTGCCACTCTGTGTCCCAGAGTCTATTTCTAAGCCAAATTTCTCCCTGTGCTCACACACAGATAATTTTCCCCACCTCCCTTCAGATTGCACCTAAATTGTGTTTTCCCACTGGCAGACCGAGTATCCTGGCTATCCTTCGCTCCTGCAAAGCAGGTTTTGGACATGACACGGAGGCTACTCCTTCTCCCAGGTCCCAGGCAGAGCTTCCAGTGTCTGCCTGTTCTTCCAAAGGGATGGAGGTCCTGTCTTTAGAAATCCAGCCTATTGACTCATCTCTGGACCACACTCTTCTTGGTTTTCTGGCTTCATGTGGGAGGCCTGCCTTTGGTTCTGTAAAGCTGACTCCCCATCAGCCCCCAACACAGGGAATTGAAACTCAAAACTAAGGCCATGCATGCACCCTGGACGATCTGAGCTGCTCCTGTGTGATGATGCACCAATCTGGGTGCACGATGGTGCAGTACAGGAACTCTGGGAACAGCATAGATGCACAGCTGCACAGCTGCACTGCTGCATCCACTGGGAAGGGAGCTGCATGGGAACGGAAGATACTAACCCAGAAACCTTTGTATTGATTCTGAAAACATGCAGCCTGTGCTACCATTGGAGTTTTGAGTGTGCCCTGAGAAAGTCAGCTCTGGAATTGAACTGTTAGGCTATCTTAACCTTTAGTAAATTAAATAATAGTGCCTGGGCAGTGGATGGTGGTAATCTGTCTTTCAAGACTGTCAGAATAGTCCTCAGTCTCATGGAATGTTTCATGCCTACTGGTCTCAGTGCCAGACAGAAGTCCTGGGCATGTTTAATTAACTAGGATAGATGCAACCTCAGGCTGCTTTTATCATCTGCTCAGATGCTGACTGGCTGCATTTCTCCCTCTCAGACCTGATTCTGCTACTGGTGAGCACCTGAGTATTTTCATTGGCATACAACTGCTGTCCCTCATAGGACAAAAACCAGTCAGCAGTACTTAAACTGACCATAATTTGCAAACTGATAGAAATAAATATGCAAATATGACACAGTAACTTATTCTGTAGGAGTGTATGGGTCTGCATGTGTGTGTCTGTGCGTAGTGTCATCTGAAACTCCCTAAATTCTCAATAAATGCATGCAATCATCTTTTGTTACCTATGGTTTTGTTAAAGTACAACTTTAAATAAAATGTGCCACATATTGTAAACCTGAACTTATGCAGATGTTAAACCTGCTTGTTTTATAGAGATATTGTTGGCAGGGGTATATAGCCTATCAGTTCTTAACATGAAGAGATAATACTTCTGTGTGCATTTAATGGTTCTGAAATGAAAGCAGCCAATATGTGTGCTCTTGCCAACACTCAGATGTTTCCAACTTAGAAATTTCAATTTGAAGAGAATAACAAAAAGAGCTCATCTACATCATTAACTAATGTTACACAACATTTCATTTTGAAGAACAAAATATTTTTTAAAATATAGGAATCTTGAAAACAGCCCAAAATAACTAATTCCTATTTTCACACATTATAAAAAGCATGAGAAGAAATTTACCTGAGGTTTTTTTTTATTCCCCCCTTTGGACTGCAATGTATTAACAGCATTAACAGTGCAAAATTAGCACTCTCTAAAGGACAGGAAATAACTGCTGCAAGGAGAAGTTCTACTATAAAGCATCAACAACATTGCAAGCAGTTGTCTGACAATAACTTAACCTTTTTTTTTCTTTTAATACTCATTATAAATACCAGATCAATAATAACAGAAGCAGAGCACTTCTGGCTCTATCCAGACAGTGAAACCAAAGGCTTTTGTCACCTACCATAAAAACACATCACCTGTGCATCCAATTGCAACCATTCAGTACTTTCTTTTCAAGATTACAAAGAAGAGCATGCCAGCTGAAAAACTGGAGGTTTTGTTCTACTAGAATATAAAAAAGCAGCTAAAAAACATTAAGTCTTCCTGAAAGGAAGACAGCCAAACAGCCGAAACAAAGCAAAAGAGAAGTTCTTCAAGCCACATTTGTTTTTTGGCTCCTCACCACTGAAATGGACAAAAATTAATCAAAACATTCCCATTTCACTCTTCCTCCTCCCATTATTTTCACTATCACTGAAAAGAGATTTCAGTGCTTTGTGAAGTTTTTGGAAGAAAAGAAAAGTAATCAATTAAAATTAAAGCTTTGAAAGTAAACTTTGGAGCATTCTACATATACTTGAAGAAGTAGGAAAACAGGCTTCAAATCTCTGCTTTGAAACAGGGAAAGAAGAGGCATCTCAGATTAGACTTCCAAAGCTAGAGGCTCATAAGAAATTTGGTTATGCATTGCTTTTAATCTCTCATGCTTATTTTATGCCACTTTGGATAAATAATTAAGCATTCATGAGAAGAAAAGGGAAAGGAGAAGGACTTTGTAGCTCTGCAGTTAGGATACTCACCTGAGAATATGGGAAGCTGCTTTCAATTTCCACTCAAAATAATATTTGTCTGTTTCTCACAGTGGAGCAACAGTGCTGGGATGCACAGCCAAGACGCTGCTGCCTAAAATATCCTGTATTCTTTCTCAGGGTCCAGAGAATGTAGGTTTTCAGGTGAAGGAGAGAATTGACTGAGATTGCTGGGATCATTTAAGTGGGCAACAGTTGCAGACCTCCTTCCCTTTTAGCTAACACACTGCCACATCTCATTTCTGTCCAGCCAAGCAGTTCTACAGATACAGCCTAGATTCATAGTTATGTCTGGAAATAGCATATTTGGAAAAGTATTATTTTATATATTTAAATAGGCAGATAGATTTTTCACCCTAATTTCCACCAATCATTTTTGAAGACAGAAAAAAGCATGTTTCTGAGGTTGGCTGGTTCTATATACTATATTAAGCCCAGGCTAATCATTTACCATTTTCTAAGTCATGCAGTAGACTTGGTTAAACTTTAGGGAGTAGTTGTATGTGTAGAGACTTACTTTTAAACTGCTGACACACTGCAAACTGCAAAAGCACCATTAAAAAAAATTAGCATTTCTCAATATAGGTCTCTAAAACACACACATAGTTTAAAATAAATTGACTGAACATTTAAACCTGCTTAATTTTGGAATCAATTCCACGTTTGAAATAATCTACAAGTTGAAACAGCTGAAGCATAAAATGTATTTGAAACCGAACAAGTTTAAATATTGAATCAATTTTGACATAAATGTGTTTGCATATTAAGGCATTAAAAATGAATCCAGTTTAAATACTAAGCAGATGAGAGAAAAAGCTGTGCTAGGGAAAAAAGATTAAGGATGACCACTAAAATTACAACACGCTCAAATATTAGAAAATCCTGCAGTTTGTTATTTAATCTTAGTGAAACAGCTACAGTTAAAGGCAAAAGAAAAATCCACTAAGCATTGGTATGTAAGAGTGAGTAAGGCATTTGAGAGCACGGGTGAGGAGTTTCTTACTCAGATTTTACTCAGTGTTTACCTGATTTCAAGAGCCACCCTACAAAATCATCTTCCATTTGCATCTCTACTTTGTTTTTTTAACTTTTAACTTCCCAAAGGAGTGAAGGAAGGGCCCACAAACCTCACACTTCTACTCAATAAGAGTACTCACAAGCCACAATCCCTTGTACTCACAAGCCATATTCTTTTGATGAGTTAACTGTAGTTGATTGGGACTCAAAATATTGCCTTTCTTCATGTAATCAAACACACCATATCAATCTCTCTACAGCCTGCTGCAGACTGAGGGGAAATTGCCTGTGCCTTGCACCCTGCTTTCCAAGTAAAGAATAAACTAAAAGTCACAGCATTGGTCCTCCTTTGGCTGTACCTGTGTGTGCAGGATGCACTCTGGGGCATATGGGGAGGAGGTGAAGAGGGAAGCAACAGTAGGGCACAAAGTTCTGCAGGTTAAAGGAAAATAAAGGCAGTGGAGCAAATCTGCTTAGGCAAAAAATCCCCCAAAAACCAGAAAAACTCAAAAACTTACATGTTACCATAAGCAATTTCCTTGTTTAAGAAGTCAGGCTAAATTAGGCCCCCTGCCTTGGCCCCATCCAGCTCAGGGGGCTGGTAAGACTGGCAGGAGGGAAGTGTCTTCTGGCTCGCCAGCTTAGCGCTGCTGCTAGAAGCATCAGCAGGTTCAGTAGCTCAGCCCACATTTTTCACCTGAATTCAGATGACTGAATATTGCTAGATTTCATGCTATTTAGTCAATTACTCACTTGGGCTGCTCATCCTCTGTTGGGAAAGCTGCACCCACCTTGCTCTGCATGCTGCTCTTTACATTCTGCCTCCAATGTTAATTCCACAGCCAAAGGGAGATGATTATTGCTTAACCATTTCACCTCTGAAACTGCCCCTTTCCCCATGTTGCTGCCCAGTGCTGGTCCTGCTGCAGAGAAGAGCAGAGCTTAACAAGATGTTCCAGATAAGGAGTATGGTCAACAGGCATCAGTGCAGTCTCTGGAAAGCATCCTGTAACCAGCCTGTACTAAACCCTCGATGTGGCAAGTTTTGGTGTTCACCAGGTCTCTTGAGCATTGACCTGCTTGCCATTTCTGCTAGACTTCACAGAGCTGACTTCTACTAACCTCAGTGGCAAAGCCCATACACCACCACAACATTTCTCCTTGCCCTAGGTACAAGAAGGCAGCATTTATGTAAGGAGGAGTGAACGAAGGGTCTGAAGACTTGCATATCTGGAATGCTCAGGTCCATATTCACCAAAATAATGATTACTGCAAACAACACAGTCACACACTAACACACACTAACACACTAACAGTCTAGAGGCTAAATCATTCCTTGAGGAGGAGAACCTCTGGGATGGAGTCTGCTTGCTGTTGAAGTTTCAAAGAGGATGGCAGTTTTAGTCCTTTGCACTCTCTGTGTGGAAATCTGTATTTTTTACCAGAACTTTATTTTAATAATAGAAAAGTTTATGCATGACAAGAACTATTGTCTGACAATGTGAATTCGAAGACCATTAAGCTGTGATTATCAAAAGATAATGCTAAAGAAGTGCTCCCTGTATTTGTGCAATGCACATCAAAAATGTAGTCTTCAGAGAAAAGAAAACAATTATGTTTGACAGTAGGAGATATAGAATCAGCCTCCTGCCCCACAACTGTGGAATTCCTCACTGTAAGAGCAGGGCACACCAATCCTGTCACTCCTATCTGTATTTTAGGTGTTTGTTTGACTATTTTAAATAACAAATATTAGAACCTGAATATACAGCATTTTTCACTACTCTTCATTTGTATAGATTCTCCTCTTGGTCATAAGAATGGCACAGTTTTACTCTGTGACATGTTACATGTCCCTTGAATAGGCTGACTGGAGTTTACTCATTTTTATTTGGTTTAGGGTCACAGAGAGATTTATTAATATTAAAGAGTGGGAGCAGGACCTCAATAATTATATCAGCTGCTTAATAGTATTTTTTGTTTAAATGACCTGTGATCCATGAAAACGGATGATCCATGAAGTTGTACCCCAAAGTCTTATGAATGCATTTGCATGACTTGACACAAGAGCAGCTCATGGAAGGGCTGCATGGCCCCGGGTGCACAGAAGCACAGGGAGTCTGGAGGGCAGCGAGACAACTACACCTGTTTTGCACCACAAAGAGCAGATGCAGATGCTTTGCACATGCTAAAAAAAAAAACTCATCCAGAGCAATCTATGGTTTCTTTCTGAGACAAAGGCCCCTCTGAAGAACACGCTGTTGAGCTGTATCTCTCCATATGCTTCTGTGAGAGAAGTCCCAAACAGAGCTCATCTTGGTGATGTGAAGCAATATTCTTTATTCTTTCAAGTGTGGGGAGTTTATCATTAACTTTATTGGGAGTAAAATCTAATGCAGCATTTTTGTCAGCCTTAGTTGTTGGACAACTGTTGGACAACTCCCCAGCAGCTCTGGAGCACAAGACCACCTCCTTCTGAATAATTTTTCTTTAATTTCCTTCACTGATTCTCTAACAACCTTTCCTTTGCATGTGAAGCATTTTCTGCATAAAAGGAGTGAAGGAACTTGATCCTCCTTCTTCCTATCTCAGACTGAATAGGTTAAATTGCCATGGTTACCTCTGCTGTGCTGCTAGGCCTTGAAATACATCTCTATTTCACTTTAGCTTTTCAAGCTCAAAGCTGAGCTCTAGACAAATTTAGGAAGACTTTTCATCAGGATATTAGCTCCCCTCCTAGAAATCCCCTTTTGGGTTTTGTTCATGCCTCCAGCTTCCTTCTGTGCCTGTTTAAACCAACAGTTGCAGCAAACCTCCAAATCAACAGCCTTGTCAGGATGAATAATCTAAAATTAATGTGCACTTGTCGACATGCATTACTGTTCCTGACAGAGACACGTTGCCCTCGCTGGCTACAAACCGACAATCCTTCAGAAGAAGTTTGCTCACCGCAGACCAAGGGCTGATGGAGAGCCAGGATAGGGCTGGGAGTCGGATTTCAGATGATAAGTACAATGGTTCCTGACATATAAGGCTCAGAGTGAATTCACCAAAGACCAGGCTGCTTACTTTTTTCCTGCTGTTTGCTTTATTCTCACTGGTGATGGTTATCACATTTATACAGTGCCCCCTGAGAAATCATCTAGATGGGTTTTGAACATCTTGTTTTTACCACCCTCAATTTCAAGTTGTGGAGCAGAAGCGTGAATAATCCAGCGCACCACCACTGTTACATTACAAACGCATACTTTAACTTTGTGCTTGGTGCTCCCACTCCTACCTCTTTTTTTTTTTTCCCCTATCCTTAGCTCTTGTAAGCCTTTCTTGACAGCCAAGTGTGCTCTTTTGCAGTGCTGTGGGCAAGCTGCAGCGAGAGATGGGGGCTTTGGACCCAGAGAAATGCCATCTGTGAGACCAGTTTAGGGTTACAGTGTAACCACTGCATCTGCTGAAGTAATACAGTCAACCTGAAATGAAAACAACAAAATAAAATACTGCTCTGATTTTTTTTTGCCCTTTTTTACACGGCTCAGTAATCAGCATTCAGCATATTGCTGCATTTTAAAAGTTAACTGTTATGGAATTAATGAATTCTTCTTCATGAATACCAAAGGACTTGGTCTTTTGCAATTTAATAGGTAACAGAGTCGCTTTAAATAAACTGTCGCTTAGCTTTCATATGTCAACACTGTTGTATGAAGATTGAGAAAGGCTTTTATTTCTGTTTGTGCTTAAAGTTTCTCACTCACTCACTCACTCACTCACTCTCTCACTCACTCACTCACTCACTCACTCACTCACTCACTCACTCACTCACTCACCCTCTCTGCTAAACCACAGCTTTGGCTGGATTCCTTTGTCTTCCAAATCTTTTCATTCCAGGATGACTGGGCAATAGCGGGGTGGTAGTTCACATGAGGATGACCTTGTGGGGGGAAACATAAGAGCGCTTTTGGGAGCCTGGAGGCAAACAGCATGTCCTGTCGGTGGGATGTATTTGGGGAAAGAGCCGAGGGCAGCCAGGCTGCTTTGCTTTTAAACAAAGGCAGCCCTGGGTGTGCAGGCTCACCCCACCAGCACCCTGCTCCTCCCAAACCAGGGATAATTTGAGGTGACTTGTGGGGGGCTGAGCGCTGCAGCCCTCGTGTCCATACCTTACACCAGCTCCCACCTGGCTCTCGTCCGCTGGCAAGGACACCACGGGCAGGAAAATGGCCTTTCTGTCCTCCGTGCCAGCATGCACCAGGGAGGAGGCACAGATGCTGACATTTTAGTGTCTGACTTCCTGGCTGCTCAAGGCACTGCAGCTTTCACCTTGGGAAATACTGGCCAGCCGCCTCGATCTGGCCGGATGAATCCTCGGCTGGGAAAAGCCTGCCCCCAGGAAAGGCTGTTCTCTCCTGCTGCTCCCCTGAGATGATCTGGCAGTCTGCCTGCCCACTCCTGTGCCCATCCAGCCACTATCAGGCTGGAAGCATCTCTCTGGCTGGCTGCTTTGGGGTGGCAGCAGGGGCAGGGTGTTAGAGAGGCAGCTCCTGGCAGCCAGAGAGGAGCAGCCTGCTCCTTGGAAAGTGCAGCTTGCCTGCAGGGAGAGACGTGACTGAGGGATGAAGGGAGAGAGTGAGCAGAGAGAGGCTGCAGAGGTTGGGGCAAAGGGTGGAAACATCACAGGCAGGTGATGGTATGTGAACAGCTTTGCAGGCAGGGGGAGCATCCCCTGATGCCTTCGCTGATGCTCTTCCTAAGGGATGATTCTAGGTAATTCCTAGGGAATTGTAAATTATTTTTCGTTATTGTTGTCCTCTACTCTCCTTCCACTTTCCTAAGAAGAAAATTACCTAACATTTACTAAGCTGCACAAACAGCTAGTTGGCAGCTTTCAGCATATTTGGAAAAAAACATTTCCTTGGTAGAATAGCATACAGGTTTGTAACTCTGAGATGACATCACAATAATGCACCAGGGGACTAGCATCCCAGCAGATTAAACATAAAAGAGTTACCAACATTATCTTCTCACAAGGGACTTATTGCCTTGGAAATACATGTTCCTGGCTGGTACTGAAGAACAAACATCTCAGCAGCCCTTGGCTAATGATGCGTGGCCCATCTATTCATCCTTTGCTGCCTGCAAACAAAACTGAGACTTGGATGTGATGCAGGCTGAGCTCTGGATGCCATTCCTTGCTCTTGCTTTGGGACTTCTGTCTATCTAGGGAAATGCATGTTGAAGGAGATCTGAATTTAAGCTAGGAGAGTTTTAGGGACTGGAGCAATGAGAGATCATGTGGTGGGGAACCAAGAGCAAGCCATTAAACTGAAGGAATTAGGTCCTGTTATATAGTAAAGTTTAATGGCCAGGCACACTCATTTCTGTTGTGAATGTTCCTACAAAAGCCCTGGAAAGTTGAAAGCTATCAACATTTTAATAGTAAAAAAAAAAAATCTAATGTGTGCACCTTTTAAGGTTTCAGTGGAGAGTTGACACACAGGCAACAAGGTTCAGGGAGCTGTGTTTATGTGAAAAGGGAAAAGGGTCAGTTTAAACCCAGGTGGAATCTGAGTGCTGACTTGATGGGCCCTCTGAGCCTCCAAATCATCATCAGAGCTCAGGTAACACTGGGCTGGAAACAGGCTCTGGGCTGCTGCAGGCTCAGACGTTTCTCTGCACTCTCTGCCTGTTCACTGCCCTGCAGAAGTGAACAAAATAAAAGCAGTCCCTGACAATTATTTTCCATGGAGAGTATCAGGCTCTTAATGAGCCATATCTCACTATAGAGAGTTGGTTTTGTGTATCTCTCCATAGGAGCTAGGTGAGCCAACCTGTCTTCTTTCCTTTTTATTTCCCCTCTTAGAAAGCTTTCTTAAGAGAGGCTGCTGGGAGGCATCATCAGTGTACTGACTACCTGCTGCCTGTTAGAGTACAGGTTACATCTCATCAGGTTATGCCATGGCATGTGCCTATGAAGATGACATGAGGCGAGATCATGTCACAGAAATTAACAATGCAGAAAGACATTTTCTTGATTCACAGCAAGGCATTAACTTATACATCTGAGTAGTGGATTAAAGGCTTCCAGCAGTGAGGTGGGGAGGAAGTAAGAGAACAAGCTGCCAACTGGTAAATATCCACACTAATTTTGCAAATGCAGGTATTTCATGTCTTTCCTAATCTAATCGTGAATGCAAACTGGATTACTGTATCCGACATGACAAGAATAAAACAGCATCAACAGACTCTTGAAATTAGCAGTGAGTTTGCTGGAGGAATTACATTGCTGACACAAGTCACTCTCATAATAAAGGGCACTCCTAAAAAGGGAAAAAAAGAAAGTTGGAGACAAAAAAAAGTGCAGGAGTAGGCAGCCTTTTCCCCTAAATGAGAGACACAATTAAGAGGCTAATTATTTTTGGACTAAGAACAGACAATTTTCCCTTCAGATGCTCACTGCATCACAGAAATTAGCATGGCCATCTATGACCACTTGACAGGAGAATATAGGGAAGGATGCTGAAAATACCAAGGACAGTGGAAACACATTCAGGGATTGGAAAAGATGGGCCCAGCAGAGATTCCTGGAGGTTCAAGGGGGAAATCTTTGAAAGTGCAGAGGTTAAGAAGAAGAACAGCTGTAAGCAGGTACACCTCCTCCTCAGAGCAGTGCTAAAAGGGGTCTTGCCTGACTTTCCAATTCCCTCAGCTTTGGGCAGCTATATAAATTATTTCAAAGTTACTGTAAAGAGAAAGCACTCAAAACTAGTTTTATTTCTGATATCATGTGCCACACAGAAGTGAAGAGGAGTAGAGAGTCTTGCTCTGAAATCTACCTTTTATTTCTGCGTCATATTCAGGTTATTAAAAAACCTTTACTGGCAGCAAACTGTTCTGTTTCTCTAAGCTCCTATCTTCTGTATGTAGCATGGTTAAGGTAGTCCTCAAACTACATAAATCATGTGCTTGGAAGGAGAGGAGTTGCATCTCAATCTAAGCTGCAGGCTTTTTTCTGCCTGCTACAAGAATAAAACATAACCAGAGTGAAAATTTGTTAGAAGAGTGGTTGTATAAAGAAAAGTTCTAAATTAGAGAAGGAACAGAGAAAAAAACCAAACAAGCAGGTTAAAGAAAGTTAAAGCAATAAAAAAAATAAATCTTTTACAGGTGCCTTTTGTGGAGAAACTGGGCTAAAAGCCAAAACAAAAAAGCTGTGACAGCAAGGAGGAACAGATCCCACAGAGACAAAGTAGAAGAGGGGACTGTCTGTGCAGGAGTGGTGAGAAAAAAACTAAACCATTAAAATTGTTTTGGAAAAAAACAATTTAAACTGAAAAATTAAAGGAGCAGAAGTTATTTTTTCATAGGCATTGGGGTTAATGGGTCTCGTAATCCCTCTCCCTCCTCCCTGCCCCAACCATGGATGTACTGCCTTTGATAACAAATGAGCAAGGCTGGGGTCGAGAGGCTGCTTTCAGGCAGCTTTGTGCAGTATCAAGGCTTCCTAGAGGAAAGCCAGCCTGCTCCACTGTGGCAGGTGGCAGGAGGGCTGCTTATGAGCCCTTCCTCTGGGGAAGCTGGACCAGCTGCCACAGGATGGCAAGAGAAAATAGTAGGACACTGAGCACAGCCTGCAGGCGTGTGGAACGGGGAGCAGCAGTGATGGAGGACTTGGGGATAGGAAGCAGACAGTGGCAAACCCTGAGAAATCATCATCCCCAACCTGCACTGCATCCCAGTGCATGGAAAACCTGCCTTCAGGAGTGAAGTGTTAACGAAAACATTAAATGATCAAACTAGTCAGGACTGAAGCAAAGAGAAGATAAAAGAAAAAGCAAGAGCCAAAGAGAAGATGGAAAAGATCAAGTCTTGAGCTAGAAATGAATAAGTTTTAAGCTACTGAAGACAAAAATTAAGGCAAGAAAGAGTAAAGCACTGGATATAATTAAAGAGACCCAGTGACCATAGCAGCTGGCCGATCTTTGTTCAGCTTAGCTGGTCTTCAATAAAGTTTACCATGAGGCACAGCAGAACACTTTGGTGTTAAGAACTCATTCTGGAGTTAAAAACCAAATGTGGTTTGGAAAGCCAAAGCCAAAGCATTATGAGAGAAAAGCTCCAGCATTAATGCTGGTTGTTTCATCAACACCCAGATGTTTTGGTCATCTCCCTTGTCATCCATAATCAAGGATTTACGCCTGTTGCATCTGTCTTTGCCTCTGTCCCAGACCACAACAGCACTGAGGCAGGGCAGGTATTCTCATGTTGAGGTACCATGAGGACTAATTTGCCTTGGCTGAAAATGTTGCTGCTTATTTCTAGTTTTGTCTCTGCTGACAATTTCTTAAGTAACTACATTTTTAGCTTGGATGCAGCAAACCTCTAGTTGCAAGTTTCTCGTCCTAATATGTCATTGTCATTAAAAATGTCCTGTCTACCACTGTAATGGGGAAAGATTACACTTTTGGACATTTTTTTTCTCAGAAGTAAAGCTTGAACTCATTTCACCTTAGTCACACATCTCCCTCCTTGAAAGTCTTGTACCAAGATGCTGTGTTGTTTTGGGGACATGTTTGGGAAACCGTGGCTGACTTTTTAGCCCCCCATTTGCCTAGCAAGAGAGGTCTGTCTTAACTTAAAAAGGGTGAAGGAAATAAAGCACAAATAAATAAACCAATAATAACATAAATGTGAAACTGTTTCAGCAGCCTTGCTTTATCTCAGTTTTTTGAGAAAAAACCTTGCCCTTAAGATTTCAAGGCACAGCAGAGGTTCAAAACACAGCCCTTCCATAGTTTTTTCCAGATATTAACAAGGATTTTGCCCTACTTAGAAATTTTAGAGGTAAGAGACAGGAAGCTGCTTGAGGAGACCCCGCTTGAGCAGGGAGGTTGGAGTAGATGACCTCAGGTGTTCGCTGCCAAAGTTACCTATTTTGTACTTCTGCAATTCTGTAACAAAGAGCTTCAATTCCTGGAAATCATGTTAGTTTTGCTGATATTCAAATTCCCTAGGTTTTAAAAACCTAGGAGCCCAGAAAAGCAGCAATAAAATGACTTTGTCTAGATATGAAGACAATACTTCCTACTCTATGCCTGCCATCCTAGAATTAGCCTGAAAATTACTGAATGCTCTCCTGAGCAAATCTTCCCACATGGTGGCATGACATGGCATCCAACAAATCTCATTCCTGCTTTTGTCCTCTCACACATCACACTCCTAAACCACAGAGAATGAGACATGCCTTTCCTTCAGACCTTTTTTTTTTTGGACTAATGAAAAGCCAGACTTGGCCAGGATCACTGAGAAGATGACAAGTGGATTTTGTCCGAGAGACTGAAGTTTTCCATGACTCTACAGAAGATGGTTGTGCTGATCTAAGTGGTTCTTCCAGCACCCTTCATCCTCACAGTGACTGAGAAGCTATTTTGCCCAATAGATTTTCACCAGTTAAATGCTCACTAATGAAAAAACTAATGGCAAAATACAACACACAAAGGCTATGACAATTTTCTGACTTTTATGTAGTCTGCACTTGAAGCCATGGCCAATAAGTAAAAGGCTCTATGTTTCCTCTCAGTCTCTAATAGTTTAGTTACCCATGTAGATGTACTGAACACTTGGTTTGACTTATGGGGGAATAAAAAGAAAATATAAGAGAAAGGGAAAAGGCAAAAGGAGAAGGGGAGAGAGAAGGAAAGCAATAAAATCAAAACTAACCAAGTTAAAGTTAGCTGGCGCTTGCACTCTTCAAGTAGATGCAATACAATGATTTCATGCTATCATCTTAATTTGAATTTGCAGTCCTGTCTGTCTTTGTGCCCAGCACAGTAAGAGAACTGCCCCCACCTCCATTGAAATCCATCTCTGTGCCCTGGCAGTCCATACATAAGGGAGGTGAAGGAGAAGGACAGCCCTTTGTCTTTCCAACCGGCTGCTCCTGCCCATCGCGCACTGGGTTTGCGACGCCGTGGCATTTTGCAAAGCGGCGTTGCCTGATGGTGCCAGATGGAAGCATTACAAGGGGAGGATGTAGCTCAGGTCGGGGTTGTCTAGTAGTGTTGGCTGTAATTCAGAAGCAAGCACTGTCCAGCTAACTCACTCATCCCATCTGAGGGTCAAGGCCTTACGTGGCACTGTCCCCACGGGTGCCGGCGCCGCGCGGTCGCCGGGAGAGGACAGTCAGCTCACATAACAGTCCTTGAAGAGGCACCAGTGCAGAAGCAGCTCCTCCAATAGAACTTAAAGGAGACCGAGGGACAAATCACTGATTAGACAAAAATCAGTTAATGTTCCAAGTTCCAAGTTAATGGAGCTGATTTAAAACATTCTTAATTGTATTATTCCTGGCTAATTATTTTTTCTAGTGGGAAAGAAAAAAAAAGAAAAGTCGACTAGTCAGAACTAATGAAGAAATATTTCATGGTAACCATTTGCATTAATAATAAGATGAAATGCTTGATGAATCAGAATGGTACAAACACAGTGAGTTAATTGCAGGTTACTCATTACAGATTCTGAGACTAATGCACTAAGTGGACACAGAGTCAAATTTAAATATGAAGTAGCATCACTGATTACCCTGAAGTTTTCAGCAGCGTGACACAGATCCAGATCTGACCCATGGTCTTCATTTTCTATTTGGTCTGCCCTATTTGGACAGGTAATTAGGCCAGCTGAATACCCTATTCTTTGACTTTAGCACATAAATGGAAAAGCTTTGTTCACTAGCTCATTGTGAGCCTCACCCCACTGAAGCAAGGGCCCATTCAGTCATTGACTCCAGAAGTTAATGACTTTGCCCTATATTTTGTGGGAGAGGGAATTTGGCTCTTCATTTGAGGGGCAAGGCAGGTTACTAAAAAGAAAGAAAGTGACAGTTACTAAAAGGGACAGGCTAAGGTGAGAAGTCTGAAAAAATATTCTCTTGTTTTGTGATTATTGGCATTATGGGTTGCACAGTTTCTAGCAATAAAAGCAATTACTATTTAAACTTTTACAAGCATTAAATCCAAGTCAGGGACTTGAGGTTTCATCTCCAGGCCAAATAACTACAAGGGTTAGAAAGAATTTCTTTTTCTCTTCCTCCTGCACCTCCTCCACAGTATTTCATAACTGAATGAGCCAATTGGAGGGGTTTTGCTTTGTTTTGCTGGTTTTTGGAAGAGGGATAACAGACTACAGGATTTTTCAAGTTTTGGCAATACACATATTTCATTACAGAAGTTTCTCCAGCAGCACCCAATCAACACAGATGTTAAGTGCAGGTAAGCATTAATTATATTGCTATTCAATAGCTATAAATAAATAAATAAAATTTAAAATAATAGTGTATTAGCCTGTTAACTACATAGGAATTATATCTCCTCAATACTTGTAATGAATTGAACAGTTCACGGCGCATTCATTTCTAGGGAGATATCTTTGTACTTGAGATGATTATCTGCTTCAGAAGTGGATTACAGCAGGTACATAGGGACCTTCTGAAAGTTAAGCAGGTACTTAACTGCTGTCCTGCAGTGGGATGGACTTCAGCACCATTAAATTCACCAAGGCAGAAACGTGCATCTTTTCTTAAGCATGTCCTTAACTGAATAGAGGCAGTGCCAGAGGACAGGGTGCTACTGAAAAACAGGGTCAGGCTTATGTCTCAGTTTTAACTGTATGTGGAAGAGTTGTATCACATTTATTTTTAAATTGGCAGGTTCCAAATTCACTCCATTTTACAAGAAAAAAAGAGGAATATTCATTTGCAGTTTAGGCTGGGATTTTCCTGCTTTGCCAGCATCTCTGCTCCCTCCTCCATCTGAGAATATGACCCCCCCAGTGACTGCACCATTTAAAGCACAGGGTCATAAAGAAATGACATAATTTTGCCATCCCTCTGTCTATGGCAGAGCCACCACGTGAATTCTGAAGGACAGTGAGGTCTGTGGGCCTCTGAGATCCTGGACAAATACATACTACATGAGGGAATGACTCTCCCTTGCCTGTGGAGCAGGGTCTGGGCAGGCACACTGCCCATGGGAGGTACAACCTCCCTGCAGATGCTGTCCAGTACATCAGATTTACAGCCCAACATCCAACTTATCTGCAAGCAAACAGCAGTTGGTTTCTGGACATGCAGCAGCCTGGGCTGCTGAGGATGTTGTTGCCACAAAAATAGAGAAAATACTCTTTCCCTCAAAAGGTTTCCCCATCTGAGATCTGGGATTGGACTGTCTATACAGGAACTGCATAATACAGGATCATCTCTATTATCAAGCACAATCCTAGCACAGACTGATGGGTCTCCAGAGCCTTTCAAGGCTGAGGCCCTGGGTGCTCACACACTCACAGCCTTAAGACAGGGCTCTTTCTGCCTGTCCTGGCTAGTCATAATTAGTTTAAAATCTGTGGGCCTATTCCAATCTCAGTTCTTTCAACCAGTTTCATGTGGCTTAATTCAGAGCTGACAACAACAGAAATCATCAGAGCCCTACACATACTATACAAACCTTCAACAAAGAGAAGAAAGAGCCAAATGAATATTCCATGGAGAGAAAATCTACAGCAAGCTCTTCTCTCTTAATTGTGATTCTGGCCTTGACTTCTGATGGAGAGCCTGGGGATTTGGCTGGCCAACTAGCACATAGGTGTCTTGGACCTTGTCATCAAACAAATCCCCGTGGCCTTAAAAGAATCTTTAGTTTTGTGTGGGCACTGATGGGGCATGGGGAGGGAAAACTGAGATGTTGTTGGGGTGGCTGAGACAATAGGAGCCACAACAGAGGCAATAAGGCTACTCCAGAGGAGGTATGGGCATCCATGGGTATAGGAAACAAACCTATATGACTCCAGGCTTTTTAAATTGTGCTGCTCCTGGAACAACTTGTTAAATTTTATGATACTGACTGTATCTCTTTTTACTTCTCATTTGGAGGTTATATGAAACAAATCCCCAGTGAGCTTTCACATCTCACTATGGGATAAAACTCAGCATTTAAGAGTCAGGAAATTTATTTTAGCTTTGTGGTCCCTAGTGACTTCAATTCTTGTAAGCCTGATTTCTGCTGCCTAAAATATTCCATAGTCATTTGTCACCATTATCTACCACTTTACTAATGTTACTTAGGTAAATTATTATAATCTCAGCAAAAAATATTTTAGTATTTCCTTTACAAATTTGTTTAAAGTAGTCTTAGAAGAATTAGATTAATAAAACATGTGCCTTTCAATATACTTCAAAGTAACTTTAGCAAAATATGTGCATGCCCATTAATTCTGCAGAAACAAGCAGAATGTATAAAGGCTGATTTTAACCAAGTGGCCACATCTTCTATTTCTCTTGAAAATCTCCCTGTAATGTAGGGGGTTCGGTTCACCCTCAAAATCAAGCATTTTGGTCACTGTTAACAACATACTTCATAAGGCAAAGGTACCAATGCTCGAGATGTGTTGGGTTCAAGGGTCATCTTTTGCTCTAAACTTCCGAAACTGCTTCCTTATATAACTTCCTTGTTTTGCATCAGCACTGCTCCTATTTACCTACTGGCCTGGGCCTTCACATCCTTTGGTTGCCCAAATGCTGTCTTCATAGCCTTTACAATAAATGCCTCCCTAAGATATGCTCTAGTTTACAGTCAGATAACTCCTGAAGGCTCACATCCAGTTGCTCTTCAGCATTTAATAATGCTGAATTAATGTACAAATAACTGTAATCTGTTTATTCTCAGGTAACTACCTTCAAGAGCAAAGCCATTATGTTATCAACAACTACATTACTGATATTACAATACCATTACCGTGACCTGTTGCTGCCTTAACTCTTCCCTTTCCTGAAGACCTTGTCTGAACACGGCTTCTACACAGGCTCTTGAGTCGCAGGAACCTTGGGTTTTTTTTGTTTGCTCCTCCAGCACACACATTGAATTTAATAACAATGGTAATATAGCAATGCAATGGAAATCTAAATGAAGATACAAGACTAAGATGGTGCCTTCTGCAGCAATTCTAAAGCAGTGCAATTTTAAATTGATCGATAGTACTTACTAAGCACAGTTCTGATGTCTTATTAAAAGCAAAATAAAATTATGCACAATACTTGGATGGCATTTAAAGAAAATTTACTAAACAGTGTAAAAAAGTGAAGAAAAATACTACATTTTATCTACTCTCTATGTGGGGGATATGGAGCTTTTGGGAAAAAGAATGCATCACATCTTTCCTGTGACATACAGAACCTGACAAGAAGATCTGTGACTATTTGTTGGCCGGGTCAAATATAAGGTGAAAAAAAGGCTTGTAATTTTTGTAAAAGCTTTGCACAGAGACAGCAAGACCTGGTACTTTAGAGTTTGAAGCTCTCTGCTGCATGGGTTGAGTCTTTCTACACGTTTCTGTACCCTAGTACCCAGCACTCTTTTAGAAATGTCTTTTAATAATAAATAATAAATGATAGCAGTGTAAGATGTAGCTTAGCTCCTTTTTCCTCCAAGATCTACTGATATTGTCTACCCTTTGCTATGTGAATTGGTGAGCCTAATATTTCAAAGGAATTCAGTGCCAAAATTCACATTAATCTCAGTGATGTTGGATTCAGTCCTGATGCTTAAGATATATTTGATAATTTTCAATTCTACCTTTATAAGCAAATATTCCATGCTTGAAGCCTGGCATTATAATGACTGAGGTCTGCTGTCAGAGACATCTCGGCACTTCCACAGTCTGCACAATCCACAGTCTTTTCCATAACCTTTCTAAGACATGCCCGTTCCAGAGCAGGGGAAAGGCAAAGGAAGAGGGAACACATTTGCTACAGGCTCTCACTGATACCTTTCTGCAGCAAACATTGCCCACTGGTCTGAACTGGGCAAGTCAGGGAATGTAACTATTTCATTTAGGCAGATGAGAAAGGGCTTTCTTTTCCTTTCAGTCTACAAGTCTCTTTCATGAAATAATTGGTTTTACTAGCATCCGTGCAATGCAATCCATAAACTGAGGAGAAATACTCCTGAAGGCTTGAGGCAAGACTGAACACAATTTCAGAGGACTTTTTCATAAGTGAAATCAACAATCCATGCTAAGCTATTATTAGAAGTTCAAGGTGGAATTTCTATCCTGGATAAAAAAAAAAAAAAAAGATTTGAAAACTCTCGTTTCAAAGTCCGCAGTGGCTCTTGGAAAGGAAAAAGGACCCCATCACTTACTTAAAAAAGCCTTATCTCTTTATAGTTGTTCTGCTCTGCCTTCCTCACCCTGACATATGTGAACAATCCCCAGAGAGGGATTTCAGTGTTGTTGCAGGAACTCGTCAGAAGAGTGCAGTGCATGGTAACACAGAGCAGTGCTGATGTCACACAAGCCTTGTGAGCAGAATCAATATCCTTCATTGGACAGGCTGACAATCTGAAGCAAAGTTCTGGGTCCAAAATGTTGCCCAGCTTCACCATCTGGCCCAACAGGGGTTCCTACCTCTTCTCACTGCGCTCCCTTTGCTGGTCAGAGGTGCAGTGAGCACCTCCCAAAGTGGGGCTGGACTGGGCTTCCTCTGTGATGCGTGGTGTGCAGTGCCTGGTGAGGTGACAACACACAAAGCCACCTCCAACTCTGGAACTCTGTGGAAATTTTACAGCAGAGTACATCTAATGGACGCCAGTAAAAGCAGACTCCACTTGTTTTGTCACAAGAAGTAAATAGCGTGAACACATCAACTGTATTTAGGTACTTACATTCTGCTCTAATTTTAAGGTAATGTACTTAGTATATAATTTTGTAGCCAAGAAGTGTAATAGAATGTAGTCTACTAATGCATAACACTTTTCATCCTGTGTACTGTAGCCAGACAGCTTTTTACAATTAGTAAGTAATACACATATATTCATTAAGAACTGCAGTGTAATACACAGGGTGCCCACAGTTCTCCTCCTCTATCTTCGGCATGAAGAAAAAGAAAAGAAAAAAAGGTCATCTAATGTGACTAGAAGATGCATGCATAGCTAAGAATGAATAATAACTGTGTGCTCAAAAAAACCTATTAAAGCATTAGGGGGAGGCATTAGTAATCCAACACTATGTACTTTAGAACAACTCACTGCCAGAAAGAAAGATAGTGAGGACAAAACTAAAATAAAACAAACAAGGAAGCAAAAAAAAAAAAAATTATGATTTCTTCATACAAGCTAACTGAAATATTTGTAGCAACAATATGGGACTATTTCAGTCACAAAACAGCCTGACTGAATGATAATCAAATTAATTATCTGCATTAACTGAACAGTTGAGAGCCCAGGTTGAAATTTAATAAACCACACTGCATGAGGAGGCTTAAAGATAAATCACAGCATGTGACTGTGAGCATAATTTATTTTAAAACACTGCACTGTTTCTGCAAATTGCATTTATTAAAGCTATGCAAAATCTTCAAATCCTTTCAAAGGTGGGGACATTTTGACTGTGCTTGTTCTTGTTATTTAAGGTGTGCTTCACAGAATCACAGAATCACAAAATGGGTCAGGCTGGAAGAGACACATACTGGGTCATCTGGTCCAGCCTCCCTGCTTAAGCAAGGTCATCCCAGAGCACTTGGCATAGGATTGCGTCCAAATGACTTTGGAAAATCTCCAGTGATGGAGACTCCATCACCTTTCTGGGCAATCTGTTCAGTGTGAGGTCACCTGCACAGTAAATTAGTTCTTCCTCTTATTCAGGTGGAACTTCCTGTGCTCCAATTTCTGTCCATTGACTCTTGTCCTATTGCTTAGAAAAACCAAGAGCCTGTCTCCATCCTCTTGACACCCTCTCTTCAGATACTTGTAGACATTGAAGAGGTCCTTTCTCAATCCTCTCTTCTCCAGGCTGCAGAAGCACAATTTGCTCAGCCTTTCCTCATGAGAGAGATGCTCCCATCTCTCAATCATCTTTGTCACCCTCTGCTGGACCTGCTCCAGGAGCTCCATGTCTCTCTTGTACTGAGGAGCTCAGAACTGGACACAGCACTCCAAATGTGACCTCACCAGGGCTGAGCAGAGGGACAGGATCACCTCCCTCGACCTGCTGGCACCAATGCTCTTCCTAGTGCACCCCAGGATACCTTTGTCCTTCTCGGGCACAAGGACACACTGCTGGCTCATGGACAGCTCATTGTCCACCAGAACCCCAGGTCCTTCTCTGCCTTCCAGCAGGTCAAACCCCAGACTGTGCTGGTCCATGGGATTTTTCATCCCCAGGTGCAGGACCCTGCATTTTCCTTTACTGAATTTCACAAGGTTCCACTCTGCCCATCTCTCCACCCTGCTGGGGTCCCTCTGATGGCTGCACAGCCCTCTGGAGTATCAGGCACTCCTCCCAGCTTTGTGCCATCAGGGAACTTGCTGAGGTGGCCTCTGCCCCTTCATCCTCATTGATGAATAAGTTAAACAATATTGGGCTCAATATTGAACCTTGGGGGACACCACCAGTGACCAGGGCTCCAACAAGATCCCGTGACAGTGATTACAAACCTCTGGGATCTGCTGTTCTGCCAGTTCTCAATCCACTTCAATTTGTGTCCTCTCCAGTAATTCTTGATTAAATTTATTTGGCAGTCATGCTGGGAGGAAAAACATGGATCCAACCCTTTGGACAACCTTGATCCCACCCCACCTTTTTCTGTTTTCTCTCTTGAGCTCACAGTCCCAAACACATTTGCTCCACCTATTCCCCTAACATACATGCCAATGTCCCAGGCACAGGACCCCCTGTGTATATGGCTACTCCTCATTTTTATTTGTTAGCCCTATGCTAGGATGTCCAGGGCACATTGACAGCATGGTCTCAGCTGCTGGAGGAGACCTGGTCACAAGCCTGTGTCTTATGCAGAGACACACCCAGCTCTGCCCAAAATATGGGAAAGGAGAGTGCCAAATGGCTACTCTGTCACATCCTACCAGCCCTTTGATAGCAGCCAGGGCAACTAAGAGGAGTGAGGCCAACCAGACTGTGACACAGCCTCCCACTCTTCTCCCAGCTGGCAAGACCCTGGGCACCAGGATTGTGCCAGGACGTGGCGTGTGGGAAATCCTGGGGTGAGAGAAAGCAGCCTCCCATCCACTACTCCCACAGGGTTTGCAGGAGAGCACAGCACTACCCAACAGCTCTGAGGGGCCACCCTCCACCTTGGCCACTGGGTGCTGTGGGATGTGGGGCAGCAGGGCTGCCAGCACACCCATGGTGGGGAAGGGTGGCCTGAGGGCCAGGTGGCTCCTGGTGGCCCTGGCATGGGAACTGTGCTCCTGTCCCATGCAGGGACATGGCACCTGTGCACACTTGAGTGACGTGTGTACTCAGGACCTACAAGGATAATTACAATGCCACCTGTAGGAGGTACTTTCCCACAAATACAAACCTTCTGTTTTTTCCATATGCTCCCATATGGTCCAGTTTTTCTTCATAAGCAGAGTTATAATAGACCTAAGAAATGACAGCAAAGCTTTACTTGCATGCCTGTAATGTCAAAACCAGAAGTCACCTGCCTTTGATAAATCTAGGGTTTAAAAAAAATTTATTTAAATAAATTTCATCTTTTCCTTCAACACTCTAACTTAGGAATAATTTGCATTCACAAGATACATGAAATTTGATAGATTTTGTCATGAAACATTTTAATTTGTGCCTGGCAAGAGGTCAGTGAGAAGACTCATATTTTTCTTATCTTGGTGTCTTCCCTGCAGCCTTCTCACTTTGCACCCTCACTGCAGTCCAAATGTGCCCTGCTCTACACATGTAGAAAACATTACAGAAATCAGATACCATCTCTGTTAATCTTGGGAGGAGCAGAAAAACCAGTTTGATTGTGATGCACTACAAAACACAGAATTAATGTGTGGTGTACTACAAAACATAGTATTAATCCCTCAAATAATACCAGAATAAGCACAAATGTTCATAATCAATTGCTACTAGTTCTTATCAACAATAAGGAAAAAAACAGATAATAAAAATGCTTGAAGCATTTCAGGTTTCTCCACATGGCATCTGAAAACAGACTTTGTTAGCAGATTGACTGAAATCTCTCTGGTTTTAGAGATGTGCGAATGGTTGTGAGAGGAATGCCTGAAACAAGTCACTTCTAGAGAAGCTTTGAACAATAAAGAGCCTCTGTTTTCCAGTGAATTGTGCATATGCACACAAACGCTCATCCATAATGTGAATTTAAAATAATCCTGATGGGAGTGAGAGGGGGGAGGGACACATGGAAATAACTAGGCAGACTTTGACCCTTTGTGTCAGAAAACAAAGCCTTGTAGTTTAAATCTGAGATAGCAGGTCCCATTTGACATGGTTTCAACAGACATACCCGCCTTCTGGCTTAAGGCTGTCCCTAAAGGATACTAAGACCAAGCAAAGCTTGCTTACAAGCCACCCAACCACAGCACGATGGTTTTAAGTGGAAACAAATGAATGGAATAGATGTAATTAAAAGTCCAAACTGAATTAGTCAAAATCGCTACAGCTTCACTTTACAAAGTCAGTGAAGGGCAGGAATGGAGCATCTGGAATGGCTGTTTGGCATAGGGTCACTATGAAGATGAATTAGGGTTAATTTTCTACTAGAGTATAGGTCAGGCACTGTGCTGTGGCAGAACACTCAATTTACTGGGTATGTTTTGGCCTACTTAGAACTTTAGAAAATAAATATTACAATGTTAAATTAAATATGCTCTGTGACAAGGACTTGCAACATTGGGAGAATGTGATTTATATGCAATTGGCTCATATATACTATCTAATATGATATGCACAGTGTAATGAAAGCTCAAGGGTCTGATCTGCAGTGCAGAGATGCTTTACAATCTTCTTTCAGGTTGCACATTGTTTTTTCTTCCTCCTTTTATTTTTTTTTTTAATGACTACATGAGTTAATTAGTGGTTATGTACTCTGTCTCTTTGCCTGGCCTAGCTTATCCCTACTGCAATAAATCTCTTTTCTTTCACTCTCCCAAGGATCATTACAACTTTAGCCAGCACTGTCAACAAAACTAATTGAAAGCCACCTGCTTTTAGGATCACCTTAATGAAAAATGAAGAAGTTAAGAAACAAAATTCAATCAACTTTCTAATAGTCTTTAATTTCCGATTAATTCACACAAATGCAGAGGCAAAAAACTCCTGACCTTATCCCTTTTGTTTTCACTGCTGGCCTTATTATCCAGTTCTCCTTACATCTGTAGAATTAGAAATTATTATTTTTGTAACCTAAATCTCCCATCATTCTTTAATGTGGAACTAACAGTTTTACATTTCCTCTTTTTAACTGCTGCTGTACAAAAAAAAGGACATGTACTTGCAAGTAGCCTTCCTATTATTTTTGCTAAATGTTTAGGTTATTTTAATCAGGTCCAGATTCAGCAGAACTTTTATAGATGCCAAAGTCCACTTAAGCGCTCACACAAATGATCTACATCATTGTGCCTTTGATGACATTCAAGCACCTGCAGAAATCTGGGGAAAAGGCTGAACATGCAAGATTGAGGGACGGCCTGGGTACCCAGACATGCAAAACCTCTGAGCACATACTGAACCTCAGGCAGGTGACCAAGTACTATTGAAGCTGACAGGAACTAAGCACATGCATCAAGGTAAGCCCTTTGCTGCCACTGCACAGGAGCTCACAACTTAGTGAAGTGAGTAGGAGTAAAGGAAACATTCTCAAGATAGCTTGGTGGCTATGCTGTTTCTCCTAACTAGTTTCACAGCTCATCCTAAATTGTGGAGAAATTAGCCTGGAAAAGGGATTTATTTCCTTCAGGCCAGCCAGAGCAAAATACTAAGGAAAAAAAAAAAAACCACAGAAGGGAAACACGAGACAGATGGGACTAACGACTATTTGTGTTGCAGCAGGGCTTAGATGTCCCAGTAAAGCCTGGGATCCCACAGCGAGACGCTGTGCAAACATGTCAGTGAGGGTGTTCAGGAGGGGAGCTGCCTGTAAACACTGCATGTGGAAGTCCCTTTGAAGTCAGCAGAGCCCAAGCATGCAAGAGGTTTGTACTGCCGGGCCACGCGTTTCAAGCTGCATGATTAATTGCTGTCGGGTGTGCCAAAGCAGAAGACAGACTCTCTTATGGAAAGGCCATCAAAACTATAATGAGCTGAGGAAGCAAAAAAAAAAAAAGGTCATAGATAATATATTGCTTTTATTTAATAGTCCACTGTTTACTTCCTGTGAGTGTAAACATATCGTTATTTCTCCTACTTCAAAAGAATAAAAATTCTATTTAGATGAAATAAGTTTAAAACAGTGCAGGTGACACTCAGCATGGGATAAATGTTACCTTCATGCAAATGTATGCTTCTCTCATTTATTATAGTAATAAGATATGCAAAGAGAGATCAGAGGAATATAATTTGATCCTTTTTGGAAGCTACTCTGAAATCCATGCTGCATGTAGTGTGTGTGCATGCACGGAGGAGGAAGAAGGGTGAGGAGTCACAGCACTGCAGAACCTCCCCAGATATGGCAAATTCCTGCTGCTTTAGAAGTGAACTAATGGCTACAGAAGGTCAATGGACTTAGAAACAAGGTGAGCCCCCCAGTTTGTGAACCTGAGCTTTCAATGATGCAGTCATTGCTACAACACACAGAAAAGACTTAAACACAAAGGCATTCAGAAGAACGAAAGAAAGGAAAAAGTACCAGTCAGGAATAATTATCACAGTGTATAAAACTTTCCACTCCTTTATTATCATAAATTGCAAAGTTTTATTGATGCATATTTTATCACAGCACTCTTGCCATATGTGATCTGAAGATTCAGAGCCTGTCCCTGGGGACAACGGTACTGATATAGATAATCAAGAATTCCTTTTATGCTCCTCTCAACACAGCCACAGCTCAGATTGAAATTAACATCTTTTACAATGAAACACCAGTTTTCTGCCACAACTAGACATGACAGCTGGAGAGAGAGACCTGCTTATCCAGTTATTCCTTCAAGTCTCGGTTTCATTACAGCCATGAAGATGTAAACTAAGTACAAAGCAATGCGGACGGTCACTGAATACCAGAAAAACGAATCTGCATGCAACCTGCCACATGAAGAAACGGGAAGAGAAATGCTTCCAAATAAATCCAGGGATGAAAAGCAAAGATCAGACACAGTCCCTTAAAAAAACCAAACCCCCCCCCCAAAAAAACAACGATGAAGAGGAATTCAAAAGCTTTGAACTTTTGCTGTGTTCACTGCCTGGACTAGACAGGGTGATGCTTGCACATATGCATGTGCACACAGGAGAGGAACCCATGGCCAGAAAGAAACCCAGCATGGGCTCTGTCCTACTTAAATCATCCAAAGCAAGGATTTGACCTAGTGGAAGCATTAAGGCTGCTTAGTGTTGGTACTTGTTCCTGGCAATTTTTTTAGGTTGACTGCTTCCACCTGCACATTGTCCCTGTTTCTCACGCTGTTGAGCAGGGGGGCATGGAAGTTGTTTTACCCTGCTCCCCATGGGGTCAAACATTACTCTAGCATCTGACTGTCTTCCTGTAGAGCATTAAACAACCAACATCTGCCACGCAGGGTTCTCCTTCTCATCCTGCTCCCAAGGGAGAGCTGGCTAAGCATTGCAGTGCTTTGTTTTGTTTTGGCACCACTTTGTTTTTGTTGTTTTAAATCTACATGCAGGGTATGTTGGGAAGGAAAACAAGGGGAATACCTTGCTTGTGAAAGAGAAGGTGGTCGGGTTTGAAATAGTCATTAGTTTCTGAGTAAGCTAGTGCCAAAGTCTCAGCCTGGTTTTGCAGAAGGCACAGCTTCCTTCTGGCAGCTAGAGCTGAGAGAAAGGTGCAAACTTCACAGACTGTCACAGGGACCTGGAAACGACAATGCGCTGGAAAATTGCATCTGTTCCATGTGTAAAAGCAGTTCAAGTCCAGCTTTGAGCACTTGCCTACCTATCACAACATTTCAAAGGAGCCCGTTGCTTTGTTACATTACATGCTGGGACAATACATAGACAAAACCTACTCCACTGATCATTGGCTTTTTTTTTCTTTTTTTTTTTTTTTCTTTTCTTTTCTGATTAATATCCTACAGCCTAGAGGTCGTCTCCAAACAGTGAAGCATAGAAAAGAGGTTATCAATGTTTTTTGAAACATGTATGTGGGAAAATGTACTGTTAGAGATGCAAGTATGCTCAGGAAACATTTAAAGGCTATTGCACACCTTCAGGTTAGATCAGGAAAGAAGTACAAAAAGGAAGGCACATACCACTTTTCTAGCTTCATATCTTTGTCTTTCTACAGACTGCAAAAAACAGCACTTCTGCATTTCAATTCTGTGGATGAGCTCAGGCTAAAAGCACATGTAAAAGCAAGCCCACTTTAGGGTCATTATCAAGGAAGACAGGGAAAGAGAGGGCTATGAAAGAAGACAGATATGTGGCAGAACTGCAGTGTAAGGATCTAATTTAAATCATCAGCAAAAAAAAAAAAGCACTAACACATTAGTTGGATGAGTCTTCGGGGAATAAAAAATGAGAGGGCAGGACCTCTCACCCTGCATTAGGAGACTGTCATTTTCACTTTCTTTAACCAAGGAATGTTTGGAATTTCCTGCTCTTCATCCCACTGGAAGGGCTCATCTCATTGGGAAAGGCTGATTCCCAAATACCCAAAGCCTTTTGCATTCATGAAGGAGATTGTTTTTTGAGTTACTCATTCCGCTTTTCATTATATTTTTAATTGACACATCTCCCAGAGTTCACTGGTATAGAATACTGGCATTGGGAGGATTTAATAATGAAGTTATTCTCCTGCACGGAGGACACTTTGGAACACAAGTTCAGATGACCAGGATTTCTCCAATCTTGCACACACACACACACACACACACACACACACACACACACACATACACAGAGAGAGAGTGATAGCTACAGCCCCACTGCAACTACGAAGTCTAGATTAGCTAAGACTGTTTGAGAGAAATGTGACAGTACCTATTATTTTTCGTTTTACAAGAGATTTAAGATATAATATTTACTATGATCATACAATTTTTATATCAGATTGAAAAACAGAATTTCCATCTTGCAAGAAGTTATAGCATTTGGCATTTCTTCCAAGTCAGGCTAAAAAGCCCAAATGATGAAATTTATCTTTCCATGGAGTTCTTAAAAATCAGTTTAAAAAGGCAAAAACTTTAACTTCTATGGTATGGTATGGGTAATCTCGAAGTTTTAAAAGAAATGCTTAGTGTTAAGGAGCAAGAGGGGTGTGGTAATTTTGCTCCTTCACTCCAACTTCAGATGGCCACAACTGAGAGCTGATATTCTTGACCCACTTGTCTCTATCTACCTATGGATCCCTCTCCCCAGACAGAATTAGGATCCCACTAGACATGAGAATCTCATGGCGTGACTGTTCCCAAGAGGCTTCTTTACACCAATGCAACATCTTATCCCGATTAGAAAATATATATATTCCAGCCAGATTGTCTTGTGGAGCATTTTACTAAAAGGTCAATTTTCACTATGAACATTTTCAAATTTCTTGAACAACAGAAAAATACTTAATTGAACACTTTAGTGATCAAATCTAGTTGTTTTTTTACAACTTGTTTTTATTTTTTTAAATTTTTTGAGTGGGACTACAAAGGCAGAATATCAGGCAGGAAGACGAGTATCAAACTAGAATCTCAGTGTGATTTGTAAATAAGAAAGGACTTTGAAGAGTATTTGAGATGAATCTTTCTTCATGGCCTCCAATTTTAAAAGGATGCTTTATAAGCACTTCTTTTCATAATTCTTTTCATGGCAATATTGATTTTAAAAATTGTTTTACACCTGGAAATCAAGAAGCACACTGAAACACTTTTCTATAAAACTTTCAATAAGGTAGAGACCTCATTGGGAATCTGTGCAAGGTCTATCATGATGTGTAGAATGACCAAGCCAGAGAGTGATGGGGTCATCTTTGTAACAGAACAGTAACAATAAATTCATTAAAAAAAACCAAATCAGAGACAGTCAAGCAGTCAAAAATAAGTTGCCTACTACAAAGAAAACTCAGACCTTCTTTGAGTGAAATGTATTCTCATTGCACCAGCATAACCCTATTGAAACCAGTGAGCTTCCATTATGGTATTAAAGAGCAGAGTAACAGAGACATGCTATGTTGTAAAAGATTTTTACATCTTTCTTTGAAATAATGACATGGGTCATTGTCCCAGACACCAGTCTGTCCTTACATAGTAAATCCTGGATGTTTAAGATAGATGGGTTGTAATTAGAATTAAAACATGACCTACGGGGAAAGATATTTCCCCAGCTAAATCACATTGTTTTCATTGCTGTACTGGTGTAAATGGTATTTTTATGTATGCGTCCAGAAGACAGCTCATCTGCAATATTTCTTCTCTGCTGCTGAAATATTAGCATTAAAAAAGCAGTATTTTACAAAAGTCATATAAACACAGTGCTTCCAACACAATCAATTTTGTTGGAATTATTTCACACCATCCTTCATCCTTGAAATTATATCCCTTCCTTTGTGGAATGTTTGAAAAGTTAAAAACTTCTGAACTTATTTGAAGTAAGATTTAACAATACATTAACTGGTAAAAATCAAAGTACTTCTTTTTCTCCCCAAGCCCAGAAGAATTAATTTTGTTGCTACTAAAGAAGAACAGGCACCCAACTTTTGAACAGAAACTCAACCTAATATTTCTGAAAACCCTGAGTGCAATTAGCTTCTTGTAAGAGCCATCTTTCAAGCAGTCTTTTTCTGCCTCTGAACTCCAAAAGCTGCTCATGAAATCCAGCAAAATTAGGATATTAATAGAGAGCCATTTATCAAGCTCGATGGGTTTGTTAGAGGCACACTTGTCTAGTTAACCAACACTGCCAGGGTATCTTTTAAAGCAGACAATACTGTTAAGGGCATCCTTATTATTTCTGCTCCAGGTTTTTCACAACAGTGTCTGTCCAGCAATGGAAGGAATGCTGCCCTAGGAACTGATGCTCAGACAGAAAGGGAGCCCTCCTTGGCTACAGGGTGGTGCGGCAGCCTCATCCCAGGATGTTGAGATGTCCAAAGGGATTCCTGGCACAGCGGGATATATGTCTGCACCCCTCAGTGCTGTGCATGTGGAATCACTGGTAGGTGTCCAAGGCAAAGAGGGCTGCTGCCCTCCTGATCCCAGGGACTGCAGCCCATTTCTCAGAAACTTTGGCCCAGGCTGAAAAAAAAAATGGCTGGTGAATGGCAAATTCATTATATGGGACTGGGTACCAGGGGCTGACTCCAGTGTTTGGTTTTTTTCTTGCCTTTCTCCTTGACAGCCCACACTGTTCTCTGGGCTTGTTTTATCTTCACTCTGCCTTGTGTTGAACAGAATTTTGTTTTTTGAGATATATTCTCTTCAAGTAAAAATAGCAATTTTTTTCCCCACCAGAAACATATGAACTTCAACCTTTTCCAGGAAAAGATTTCTCAGATCAGGGCTCCTTCTTGGCACTTTGGGACACAAGTTACAATCTTGACCTCTTCATTACTAAGTGTGATTGCTCTGACAGGTCTTTTGTTTGAGCATTTCCTAAAGGCTTTGGTTTCCCTGTAAAACATGACGATTTTGAAGTCTAAGCTTTGACAAAACAGAACTGTGATCTCCCAGACCTGATATTTGGACTGCAAGCACTGTGATGGAGCACTGTGCCCCTCATGTTTGTACTGCAGGGGGATCTGCATATAACCTGGCACCTGCAGGCACCTCTAAACCACAAGTTATAAATAATAATAATAGAATTTTTACCTTTGTCTGGTGATTCAGTCTCAGAAACCTAAACCTGGTGTATTTCCTCAAGCACTCAAATCCACTGTGTGGACAAAAGCTACAAAATCCCTGTTGCATCAGCAGATTCGAAGCTAAACTCAAACATTGCTCTTATGTAGGCATATAATGCCATCAGATTGTGAACCTTTGGCTTTGGCAATAGAGTGTCCAACAGTGGCAGAAGTTGTGCTAAGGCTGGACACTTATCCCATCCCATCTCTGCCTCCTTTCTCACTCACTTGGCTGTGTTGGCAGCACTCATTTATTGGCATCAGAACTGCACAAGTTCCAGATAAAGGAGCACCATTTTCCACAGTCCTAGTCCTTAAACATTTATTGGCACATCTGTGATTTTTTCTAGTTCCAGAGTTTTACATAAGACAGGAACATTGAGGTTATCTGATCAACTGATGTTGACAATACCCCACACATGGCAGAGGACAAGAGGATAAAACACTTTAAACATTGTGAATGCTGTGTCTTCCCCCTTTCCCTTTTTATCTCCTCTAAACATTACTGGAGAAGAATGTACTGCAAAGTCATAAATAAAGTATACTTGTCAGAAGCTATGATCTTAAAATATTCTAACGGTCTGTTTGTGTTCTCTCCATAAATTGTTTATTGGTCAATATGGACAGAATTTGCAAATGCATCCTCCTTTGCAGTTCCCTGATATTATCTCCATTCTAAATACTTTCATGTAGTATTAGGCTTCCAAAAATCCCCGCCTTCTACCCTTCTTTCATTGATGAGAAATTTTCTAAGGCTGAACATTCAATTATGCAGCATTGTGTTACCCTGTGTTTCTTATCCTTAAGGAGATGGTGAGCATTAAAGGACTGTATGATTTTTAAAGTTACTATCAGAGTTATGTAGCTGGGGTGATGCTTTTTGAGTGGTCTCTATGTACACATTAAAGCAATTAAAAAAAAAGAAAAATTTTCTGTGTAGAAAATAAGTTTCTAATTTATATTTTTATTTCTCTGTGTCATGTGAATATTCTTCAAGGCCAACACTGTGAAGTGGTACCCTGGTGAGTAAAATATTATAGAAAGAAGTTTATCAAGGCAGTGATTTCAGTGTCTGAAAAGCCCATGAGCATACAGAAAAGGAAAGATCTCTTTAGCCAGAGAAGACACCAATCTTTAACACAGAAAACAGACATTCTTCTAACTCTCCTGGAGCCCTGCAAAGCAGGGTGGTCTTCCAATAAAACAATCATCCTCCATAGGGTGATATTTTAAATCGGAATTTAAGTGGTTCAGTCCCTTCTAGATAGTTCCTAAAGAGGAAAACAAAAGACCAGTAGACTTAAAAATGCTTTCAAATGCATGTAATGGTTGATAGATTGGCTATTTACAGCTAGTAAGTCAAATCTGTTATGACATTTGGTAATTGCCTCTTCAATAAATAACTCCATAAGTTCCCAGAGAAAAGAAGGCAATTTATCTCAGAATAAAAACAGTTTTGGTCCACCAACCCTTGAAGACAATTTGGTAGGTAACTGTAACTATATGGGGAATTTGGATGCTCAGCGATCATTAAAAATAATGGGAACTTAAGTGTCCAGATCCTACAGCAGTTTCAAAACTCTTAGCCATGCTCTCCTGGGACAACTCTTTTTTGCCCACTGCAAAGGCATTAACACTTAAACACTTAGAAAAGAAAGGGAACAAACTGCATAAAACACCAGTGTCAGCTGGTTATCTATGAGCATTTTACTGATGTTTTACTGAATTGACACAATGAAGAAGAAGACAGAACATCTTATGATTTATTTTTGATACTGCAATTACTGACCTTTCAACAAAACAAAGACATCACAGCCAAAGGGTTCATTGGCAACAGGATTAAAGTGACAACAGATTTTAATGAGAATGCATTTTTTGAGGCTAGAAATTTGTAGTAAAAAATTAGCACCTACCTGCCACACAAGCATATATGTTTGCTCTGCATAAACACCTGTACAGTGTAGTAGGGGATTACAAAGGTAATGCAATGGAGCTGTTTCTCTCAATGGTGAGAAGCAAATGAGGTGGAGATAGCAAGCAGTAGTAGGGAAAAGTTATTAGCTATACTGGATATCACTGCTGTTAGCCATGGTTGATTCATTGCCTCACTAACAGTTGCCTATTTAGCAGGCTGTAATACAAATGAGTCTTTAATGGGAGCTCCTTCTCTTCAGCAGAGCAGCAGGACAGCAAACGGGGGCACTTGAAGAGCTACATGGGCCAAACAGGCAAGGAAAACAGACAGGCAGAGACTGACAGCTCAGCGTTGAGCTGCTCTCTTTTCTCTCTCTCTCCTTTGCTTCCATTATCACTTCTACACATTGGAATCTAGCATCCACTTCCTTTGTCCTTCATGCTGAGATGCCCCCTGGGCATGAGACAGGAGCCCACCTGGAAGTGTGGATCCTCAACCACAGTGTATTTAACACAGTCCCTTTAGCAGCACCACTGAGCTCACCCTCATGAGGATTAGACCTTTCCCAAGTCTATACTACACACATACACACAAAAAAAAGTTTAGCCATAGTTCAGACCAACATTTCTATACAATGGTTACGTTTCGTATATAGCCCTAATATCTACAACACATTGCTGACAGACGCCTTTCTTTTGGCATATTGATGAGCTACAACCTGAAACCACAAGCAAATCTAGGAATATGACTTTTTTAACAAACCCTCCCCTCCCCCTCATATTCTTTACTCACCCTAGAGACTTTTTGTGGGATCCAGATGCTGTTATTCCAATCTCTATCTGCTACCGCAAACTCCTCTGCTTTCTGCCATGCTTATTTACAACCCTGGGGAACAGTTATTTGCCTTCTTTTTGTATTAGTTTCTTTCCAAACCAGATCCAAATTCTATACTTGCCACCTATCAGATCTGTCCTTTTTTGTCTCTGTTACTCTGTGAAGATATTTGTCGTTTCTTTCTGTCTGCCTCACTATACAAATCTTGTTTTTTGCCCTCCTGCAGCTTCTTTCTCTGTTCAGTCTCCTCAAGGTTTTGTTGCTATTATCATCATTTTCTCTCAGCATGCTCTCTGTCCTCTTGAAGGCTGGTTTGACAGATCCTCTCTTGTCATCTGCTTGAAGGCTGATTTCAGCTCTTCCTTGCAGCACTGTGCCTATGTGCCTCCTCCGCTACAAGTGTTTAAAATGTGGAGCTTGTTCTACCAGAGCTGCTCCTTGTGGCCCTTCCTCCCGAGGAGAGACTCCAAGGCAGAAGGTGTACAGGGCTGTGGGCCACAGAGCTGGTCTGATAATGCCAATAGCTGACTTCTGCCTTTCCAACAGGCCTGGCAGCCCTTCCCCTTGTCATTATCAAGGACGTGCACCAGCCATTTGACAGGATCTCCTCTGGGTGTCTGTGGGGTGCCCAGAAAAGATGGTGTTTAACCTTGCTATTCGAATAAATTTACCAGCTTGTGCTCACTCTTCATGCATTCTTTGCATGGAGACTGTCCATTTCCATATCACTTTCTGAAGGAGACAGAGCAGCAGCTCCTCTCAGGAGGTATGGTAGTTGTTTGCTGCATGCAACCCTCTGACATTGAAAGAAAGTGAGTGTCCAATTAAAACACATAGGTACCACTGATACACAGTCTTCCCATACTTCCCTTTCTGGAAAAGCATTTTTCTGTCCTTCATAGGTTCTTCACAAGGCCTTCAGATTTTCTCTTTATTTCTCCACTCTCTTCCTTAAAAACATATTTTTGCTCTGAAGCCTTAATATATTACACCTGCAGGTCAAGTAATACATAATATTTACTTTAATGATTAATATCCTCTAGATTATGCATGGATTGGAGGATGCTTGGGGCAAAACTTCAAATTTTATTTGAAGGGAAATGCTTCTCTTCATTAAGGAAGCTCCCCTTTCCAGAAGTCAGTCTTCTAGTTCACACAGAGAGTCACCAGAAGTTCACCTCTTAAAGCCTGTCTCTCCTCTTCAAAAGTATCTTAAAATTAAAAAAATATACTAATTTCAGCAATGGGCTAAGCACATAGAAGGTACTCCATAATCTAGTGAAGTACCTATATTATTCTTTAGAGATTTGCCAACTAGCAATCTACTACTGCTATTTTAATTTATGTTACATCGTGATTGCAATTCTAAATTAAACTCATACAGGCAAGAAAATTTATAGTTAAGCCTTTCTGTCAATCCTTAACTTTCTTCGCAGTAACAAAGTGACATATTGCAAGGGCTCTCGACTGTGTCTCACAATACCTAGGCATGTACAAAGGTTAATTACTGTATTGGATTTGAGTGACAAGGTTTTGCTGGTGGGGGGGGAGCTTTATGTGGTTTTATGTGAGAGCTGCCAGAAGCTTCATCCATGTCCATTACAGCCAATGTCCACTGGCACCAGGATGGACCCACTGCTGGCCAAGGCTGAGCCCAGCAGCAACGATGGCACCACCTCTGGGGTAACTTATTTAAGGTGAGGGAGAAAAACTGCAGCTGGAGAGAGGAGCAAGAATATGTGAGAGAAACAGCCCTGCAGATATCAAGGTCTATGAAGAAGGTAGGGAAGGAGGTGCTCCAGACACTGGAGCAGAGATTCCCCTGCAGCCCCTGGTGAAGACCATGGTGAAGGAGCTGTGTCCCTGCAGTCCATGGAGGACCCCACATGGAAGCAAGTGGATGCCCAAAGGTGGCTGTGACCCCCATGGGAAGCCTGTGCTGTAGCAGGCTCCTGGCAGGACCTGCAGATGGATGTAGAGAGCCCATGGTGAAGGTAACCTATGCTGGGAGGATTTGTGATTGATCCTGCAGGGGACCCACGCTGGAGCACTTCATGAAGAACTGCAGCCTGTGGGAAGGATCCACACTGGAGGAGTTTGTGGAGAACTGAGTCCTGTGGGAGGGACTCCATGTTAGATTAGGGGAAGAGTGCTAGGAGTCCTTCCCATGAGGAAGGAGAAGCAGTGACAATGTATGATCAACTGACTTCAGTCCCAATTCCCTGTCACCCTGTTCCATGGGGCGGCAGAGAAATTGGGGATGAAGTTGAGTCTGGGGAGAAGAGCTGTGTAATAAATTAAATTGATTTCCTCAAGCAGAGTCTGTTTTGCTGGTAACAGTAATTGGTGAGGAATATCTCCTGTCTTCAACTTGACCTGTATTCTCATTGTATTTTATCTCCCCTGTTCAGCTGAGAGAAGGCATAGAGTAGCTTTGGTGGGCACTGGGGTCCAGCCACGGTCAACATACTCCAGTTGCACAGACTCCTTTTTAACCTTTGATTTTCTAAAAGGAATCATGTAGAAGAACTCACCCCAATGTGCTCTCTTTCTGAAAACTCTCAGCACCTCTTGGGCTATGCTGTTGGGCACTACATAGCTCAACAGGGCAAACCCTACACCTTTCTGTGAGTGCTTGTTCCATTGGGCATCTGCACAGAAGCAGGAAGGGCATCAGTCCGTCTGAAAAAAGCAAAATAATTTACAGAAAGGTCTTACTGAGAAACAAGCTCACATGTTTTCCCCAGGGCCCCCATGGCAGCCCTAGCCAGCCCTATTTGTTCCCTCTTTGGTGAAGACATGAGCTAATGGCATGGGCACACAAGAGCATCCCAATGCTGTCACTGCTAGGAAAACAGAAGATGATGCAGATGGCATAAAGGAGAAAAACCAAGAGGAAATTCAGAAGGCAGCCCTATTATCCAAATACCTCAATGTTTCACTGGTTCCAGCTTAAGCTGGGACTGGTTGTTGTTTGGGAGATCAATCCCTGAATGCTCAGGTTTTTGAAGCGCTATCACAAAAATCGTCACAAACACTTTTAACATCCAGAATGCATTTAGTAGTGAATTTATTTCTTAGCATATAAATTATACTTATGCTTTTCAAAGTAAAAGAAGTAGTTTAAAAATTGGAACTGCCTATGACTGCATGAAGTGCTCCTTTCATCCATTCATTCTGTAAATGAGGACCCGAATCAACTCCTTCACAACAGTTACGGTTTCTCAAGTCTGCAAACACTTTTCAGATGTGGGCTCTATCTTTTGGAATGCCATCAAGACATGCTTGCTAGTGTTGTAGCTGGTGAATTTTAAGTGTTTAGCTTTCAGATTAAATGTATGTAACTATGTTAAAAATTCCTCTGGAAAAAGTAGGTCTTATACATGCATTGCTGTCAGTTTTCACAGTTCTATCCTTTTTTTAATTACCCAAGGCATTCTGATTACAGAGCTACAAAGTAATCTATTTAAAGCTGGATTTTACAGTGATCTAATGGGCACAAAAACCATATGGAATTAGAAAACATGTACTTCTCTTCCCCTTCTTCTTATATCGCCAAATATGTTTAAATCAAACTTGTTTTAAAAACAAATATTCCCAGGGTAAGGACTTTCATATCAACTTCTGATTGTTTCTGTTGAATTAGAAACCTCTGGCAATTTTTTTCCCACTGAAATGTAAATGATGGCATATCGTTAACTAGCAGCATTACACCACTAAAATAGTAGGATGTGTCTTGCTTGCCTCAGACTTCCCTTTCCTTAAGTGCAATGCCTTAGAGGCAGCAGTGTTTAAATGGTACAAAGTACTCTACTAGCACCAGGCTGAATCTTTATTTAGGAGAACAAGCTTCACATTCTTCCCTGCTAACACAGTATATGGGCATGTTCAGCCCCTCCATAAAACACACTCATACACTATTACTGTCTAACCCAAGGTACAGCATTGACATGACAGATTCATGTTCCCAGCTGTGACATAAGGGCTCTTTGACAATACCACAGTGAAAGCCCTATTAAGAAAACATGTGCCGGACAGTGCATCTGATGCAGTTAAATGCTATAAAAGATTTTCCAGGTGTTAATGAGCTGCACGAGTAGAATGAAAATGAGGGAGATCCGTGCACTTGGAGATTCTCAAGGAGCAGGACTCAGGCTCTCAGAGAGATGGACAAACAGCGCTTTATGAGCATCACTGGCCATGCTCTGCACCTGACCACATGAGGTGATGAGCGACCCCAACTATTCACTGGGGGAACTGTTCATTGAGGATCATTTGCATGGGAAAAGACAGACTTTCATGTCTTCCTGCAGTTTACTACATCCTTTTTACTTTGCTCTATTTCGGAAAAAGCACTAGTTATTTTCCCCCTTTTAAGTACTTTTTTTTTTGTTCTAAAGAGAAGGAAAACATTATGCCTGTTGCTTCTTGTTTCTAGTTTTATGAGGGATTCAGCTTGACCCAGTATAGCTAAGAAATTGTCATTCAGTTCATGTTAACATATCACAAAGAGTTTATGTTTTAAAGGACAGACATACAGTCTGTTGCACACTTTGAAACAGCAGTGGCTGAAATTTTTCAAGGCAATGTTGAAGTCTAATATATATTCCTTTAAGATATGTATAAAATCCTATATATGGGCTGCCCTGAGAATTTCAACCACTGATACTTCAGAGTATGTCCATATGCTATTTTGTACAACAGCCACCTACAGGAGAATTGTTTATTCATATAATCTGTTGACTTGATAGAAGACTGTTTAATTTCTTTAGTAGGTGTGAATTTTATGGTTACTCTCCTTGAGGAGATAAGTTTTGTTTTATCTACATATGACAGGTACAGTGATGGAAGTCTACAATGCAGATTTTCCATGCTGTTGTGACCACAATCTCAGTCTTAATCCTGGCATACAACTATATCTAGGAAAAGAAAAAGATCATTTTGTCGCCATGCTAATTTCAGCCTGATTTTCTGAAAAGGGGAAGCTCCCAGTAATATGAGCACCAATGGAGTGTCTCCTCTCAGAAGTTAATTTAGAACCACCCATTTTATTTCCCACAGAAAAGTCAGTACTATTTTATATTTCATTTCCAACCTAATATCCCAAGTTGTCTACCCACTCTTCCCTCGCCCCAACAGAGTTACTTAAATTAACTTGGAACACTAAATTTTCTTAAAGGCGTAAGAAGACTAGGTGGAGAGAATAAGCAAAGCAGTGTAATAACACATTGACACAGATTCTTGAAATTCATGTCTTAAGGGTTAAATTCCTCTGGCTTGCCAGGTGTTCTGTGCAAATGCTGCATTTGTACGCTGTAGTATCTGACCATTTAACCATATGTCAAACAATCTTTGCTATGACAACCAGTTGTAGACATTGCCATGAAATGAAATTATCATTTTATTAATTACCCTTTAATTAGTTGATACAGGAGAGAACATGCAGTAATTTAGTCATAATTGGCCTGACTGAGACTCAATACTTAAAGGGATGGAATCTGTTTGTGAGGCTACTTGTTATGAATAACAATTATGTCTGTGACAATGCAATTTTATTATGAAGCTGTATTATGCATTTCAAACAGCATAAGTTAGTATTAAAGATAGGTATAAGATAGTATCCAGGATTCTAGCTACAATTTGCTGGCAAATATTTTCCTTGAATAAAAGTGTATAATCCTCTGTGTATTTTGCTACACGCTAAAACAATGTAAGAAAGATCCTTACCAAACTCATTGTGATGACCAAAGTGTGTTTTCAATGCATTTTATAATAGAAATGAGGAGCCAGTTGGACTTCAGACTCTTCTCAAAATCTTTTTAGCAATCTTAAAATTATTCTAGACTTTTACATGGTATTTGTGCAAGGGGTACACCATGCAAATTTTTTGAAACACTTTTTTTGACAAACACTGTAATCAGAAACTTGAGCAGAGTCTCTTATGCGATCACTTGTCACCATACTTTTTGGATTTTTGTAAGAAAGCGGAACATCCCCAGATTTCTTGGACTACATAGGTACAAATAAAGTTAGCAGTATCCCCCTCTAGACCGTATCAACAGGAAAATGTCTTGAAGACATTCTTTCAGCACAGACTGCTGTTAAATCAGGAATACTCTTCACAGACTGAGTATTGAGTATCACTGTAGTATCACTGTATCATTGAGTAGCACTGTAGAGCACATTAAACAGCTTAATAAAAATGCTTGTAAAGTGGATCTTAACATTGGCCCCTACATACCCAGTTGTTAAGAGATGTTTTTGCCATTCTGGAGCCATCATTCTGTCCTTGCTCTTCTAAACTCTATGACCTGAGAGAAGACTGCAGTGTTTTATATTAGTTTTGTACTTTTAGCTGGACAACATGCCTCATGTTTTCGCCTCTTGTCTTTCCACAAAAATCTCAGAAAGTGGAGGTCAAAACCTTCAGCAAATGCAGCTTCAACAAAATATAACAAAATGCTTCACTTTTCAGGGCCGAATTAAAGCTCCCTTCTTCTGTTTTTTCTCATGATGGGTAGCTCCCAGTTTTCTGCATGTGCAGTGACAGAAATTATACTTAACTGAATGACTTTTAAAACCTCGCCCAATTACAGCATGTTTATTTTTTTCTTTATGATGGATGTGCAGGCTACATAGATGTCTCCAAGCCAAATGAATCTTTCATGTAACTGTTCTAAGGCCAAGGAAGTTATACGAATGGTAAGTCTGTTTCCTTTACAATTAGACTTTGAGAAATCCTTCTACCTGGCTTAAATGACTATGGACTGCTTTCAAAGTTGGTTTTTCTTTTCCTTTTTAAACACAACATCCTTCCATCCTTTCTGATGGTTAATTCACTGTTATGCTTCTTTAGCACAAATGTGTACATATATGTGCGTGTGTGTGTGTATGTGTGTGTAAAAACATGCCATGGAAAGCAAAACACCTTTTGCCTAGGGTGCCATTTTCCAGTTAATATCAGTAAGTCATATTCTGTTGCTTATAAGTGCATCTTGCTCAACAACTTATCACCACCTCCAGTACAAACACTTGCAGGTTGTATCTCCCTGCTGTGTCACAGGGAATAGCTAACACAGTGTAACAAGAGATCATTTCATTAGATTACCATGAAAGCATCACCGCTGCAAGGAACTTGAGCTGAACAGGGACACAATCACAGTGTTAAAAACTCGAAACAGTTTACCATTAAAGCCTTGTGTGACTGCTTGAGAAATGTCTTAGAGCAGCACAAAAGCTGGCACCATTAGCTTTCATCCCTGCTGAGTTGGCAATAAAGTGCACACATAAGTAAAATGCATTAATTGGTATTAGTCAATCTAGTTAAGATGTTCATTCTCCAGGCATCTTCAGATTTCATTTCCATAAAATAGGATTTCTTTAAGTCTCATAATTTGATTTTGTCCAGCCCAAAATGATATTGACACAGTGGCGGCAAAAGCACAATTACACCCTGGCTTTACAAAGGTGCAGTCTATCTAAATAGACTGGGACCCACGTGCTCCCAGTCTCTCTCTCTCTCTCTCTCACACACACACACAGAAAAAAAGCAACCCACATAAAAAAAAAAGCAGCGGAAGAGGAAAAAGTGATGCATTTTCCTATCATTTTCCTATTGCTATTTTTCCTCCCTTTCCCCCGTATTTTTCCTACTGTGCACTACTGATTACTGCACTTTAAGATCAGAATGAACAATTAACTGCCTAATTATTCCAGTCACACCAAGCCACAATGAAATCTTTATTCAGTGTTTACAGCAATCTTTGGCAGAGACTGTCTTGCTGTTTTTAAACCAAGAAGAACTGCTCCCTTTGGCTCCCTTCAGCATCAGCTGCCTGGGTTTCAGAGCTGGATGCCAATAATCAGCCTCCTTTTTCTCTTCCAAAGTGGCTATTTTTTTTTTAAAGGGTGAAAAGACCTATTCTCATCAACTCCCCATATATTCTGCCTGATTTATGTCCCAGCCACTGGGTCTCTTCCTTCCGTATCTTTTACCATTTGTGTCCGCCCGCACCCCCTCCGCGCCGCTCCCGCAGCGCCCGCCGAGCCCCGGAGCCCCCCGGACACCCCCGGACACCCCCGGACTCCCGGGAGCCCCCGGACAGGGGAGCGCTTCTTCCTCGGGAGCCTCGGAGAGGGGGCGGGAGGAGGGGGGGGATAATTTCCAGCTCCGGCTGTACAGCATCCACACACATCCACACACGCACACCTTCTCCCATAGTTTTTTTCTCGTTCTGTCGAAATCCCAGAGGAGGCTCCCCTGCCCGGGAAAGTTGGAGGGAGCCGCTCCATGCCCCGGGCGGCTCTTTGTGCCCCCTGTCCGTCTGTCGGAGCTGCTCCCCTCTCCCGAAGGGCAGCCGCGCCGCCGGGACGCTCCAATCCCCGCTCCGCCCGGCTCTGCCCTGTCCGACCGCCGCGGCAGAGCGCCTGCGGAGCGGGGGGAACCTTGTCTCAGCCAAACTCCAGAGCGACCCGGGGTGGGCTCGCTCCCTTCCTCATCGCATCCTCCTCGCCCTCTGACTGCGGCTGGACAGCCCGGAGGTTGGGGAAAGATGAAAAAAAAAATAATAGGAGGAACAACAAAGATTAAGAGAATACTAAAACCCTAAGGAGAAAAAAGAAGAAAAAGTAAAGAAGAGAAAAAAAAAAGAAGAAAAAAGGAAAGGGGAAAAATAAGAAATAAACAAGGGAAACAAAAATAAAGAAAATGAGAAAATAAAAAGGAGAGGGAGAAAGAGGGGAGGAAAGGAAAAAAGCAGAAGAAAAAGTCCGCGAAGGAGAGGTCGGGTTACCTTGCAGTGTGGAGGAGCTCCCGACTGCCTTCCTGGCGACGGGACTTCCCTGCCCCGCCGGTGCGCCGCTCACATCCCCGCGCCCCCCGTTCCGCTGCCGCGGAGGGAGCTGCGCCCGCTCCGCTCTCCGGCTGCGGAGAGAGGCTCGGGCTGGGGGGGCTGCGCGGCCGCAGGCGGAGGCGGAGGAGGAGGAGGAGGAGGAGGAAGGAGCCCCGCGGCCGCCCCGCTGCCCGGAGCTGCCCGCGGGAAGTGGCCGGCGCTGCCCCTGGCTCGGCTGCCCGCGGATGTCGCGGCGGGTCTGGCGCTGCCGCGGGGACCTGCGGGAGGCGATTGGAGCCGGGAGCTGCGCCCTCCTGCGCCGCCCCCGCCCTCCTTCCCGGGGAACCCCCCGCCCCAGCTGCGCCCTCGGGCTCCACGCAGCCCCCCGGCTACGGGAGAGCAACCGCGGGTCTCCCCTCCGCAGGGCCGGTCACAGCTCGGGAGGATTCCGAAACGCACCACACGGGCTGCCAGAGGATGGGCTGCTGAGGCAGACCAAAAGTCACACCGGAGAGGAGAACCGGTGTGTAAATTTATTTAATCAATAAAAGGGTACGAAGATGAAAGCTGAATTTCTTTGGAGGGCTCGATTTTAGTTAATACACATGCTGAGACTAATGTCAGAGCTACTTTTATGAGGACAAACAGTAGAGTTTCCTAGAGGGTTTGTGTAAGACTTTGGAAAAACAACCAAATAATAAAGAGGCTTTACATCCACCTTTAAAGATCATTTTAGTGTTCATAAAAGCTGCCAGGCTTGCTAAAATACTCCCCATCCACAGAACAACAACTGCAAAGGCAGCAGCAGGACAACGCATCCTTTCTGCCAACAAATTTGTCTCGATCTTGACCTGAAGTAACCAGGAAGGCAGGTATTTCTGATTCACCGTTCCTGTGCTAGCCGTCATCTTTCTGCACTGAATGGGAAGGTAGCAAACTTGCACCAACTTTGATGATGTGTATGTGTGAAAAAGAGAGGGAAACTTGTCCGCTTGGGTATGAGAAGGTTATTACCTCTCTAATAGCTCCCAGTAGTAATAACTCCTTTTTGCTGCCAGCACACAGCCCATTCCCCGTCTCAGTTAAATTGGTAAATCTCAAGCAACTCCACTAAGCAGAGCTGTGCCCTATCAGTCTGTGGCCAAGCCAGTGAGTGGCAGTAGGAGACTCTAAATCTCATTATCAATTACCTGGGACACTGCCAGTCCCTCAACAATTAAATCTTGAGATGAAGATTATACAGTCAAGATTTGTTTTGGGTGGGTTTTTTCTGTTTTCTTTTTTTCTCTCCAGGTTTGTACTAATGATTATTTGCAGAACTAAGGACTTGCTGGCTGGTTTTCTGGCCCTGCATTTTTCATATTGATCGTAACATAGTCATTTCAGCATTACAGAAGAAAAAGGGCAGTCAGATCTCTGGAGAGAAGTTGTTGGACGTTTGAATGCTGGCAAAGTGCCCAAAACAAATGACGAATTACAGCTATGATAAATGAATACTTGGGTGAGTTGGGAAGTCATGCAATGTTGTCCCAGTTTTCTCTATTGCATCTTTGAGCTCATCCTCAGGCTGATGGAACATTTTTAATATAATAGCTGGAGGAGGTAGGAATGTCTTTTGTCAGCATTCCTGGTCAGCCACAGAGACTTGGCACACTTCTGGCAAAAATAAGACAAGAGAGACCCCTCAGAACCAATTTCCCTAACACTAGGACAGAATACTTGTAACAACCTCTGGAAAGTTATCAGAACATAATATGATGTTTTGAGTATGATTGCAAGAGCAATGACCTCTTACTAGAATTGAGCTGGTTACTGAATCAATGCACTTACTTCTTGTAATATATGCACACATCTCCATTCTTCTGCTTCAACATGGTATACCTGGAATAAGTCTGATTGCAATCTTAAAGGCTAAATAGATGCCTTTTGAAAAGTTTGCCTTTCAGTTTGAGTGCAGTCTGTGAGTTTGTTTTTCCTCCCTGAAGCTGGACTGCAGTGGGGGGGGGAAAGTCAGAATAAAATACATAAGACAGCTTTAATAGAATGGCAACTTTAATGGATGTCCTTTGATTATTGCATGTACCACTGTACCATGAAAATAAAATTCAGTACAGACTATTGCTTAAGTTTATAATTTAGGATTCATATGTAGTATATAATGCAGCACTCCTATACGACACAGAAAACACAAGAGAATTCTATGATACACAGAGTAAGTGCTAGAACAAATCCATGCATTTAATAAAGGAACTGCTCAGTTTCACATACACAGCCAAATGAGTTATCCAAACATTGTGCTTACTAAAGCAGATGTGGCTACACACTTTAAATTCTGTCTCATGTGTTGCCTTCTTTCACAGGGACACGATTCAGTAATATGCCTGTGATTTTCTGAGACCTGTGCTACACGGTGAAATAGGAGAAACATTTTCACTGTCTCATGCTCCCCTCCCCAATACACCACTGAATCACGCAATCTGAAGAGCACTTTCCTATGCCTCTGAAATTGGAGTTGAGAGAATGTGGCAGAGTGTGTTCATCAATTCACCTGTCACATCTTTGCATGTTTTCAACCACCAGGCTTTTTCAGCAAAAATAAGAGAAGGTTTCAAACATTCATATGTGAACTGCACATACAGAACAGGTGGATGAAGAAGTGTCTCACCTTCTTCCTCAAAAACATGAAATAAAATTACAATTTAAAATTAAAAAAACAAAATCTAACTATTAAACCTTATGTGAACCATAAAAATCAATTGTTGAATCTAGAGCATTTATTAAGCACAGTTGTGATTGTGTCTTTGCATGAAAGAAGTGAATCTTACCTCTCCAATACCACCATACTGTACATAATTCTAAAACTATACAGAGTAAAAAAATATACAAGAAAATGCAGCATGCTGAGTTGTTTTAAAATTTAGAGGGTTTCTGAGAGATGAAAGAAGCATTTTGCTATCACTGTTTGAACAAGAGAATTTTGTATGCTGCAAGGTATTTACACTGTTCTCCTACCAGGAAGACTTTGAAGATGAAGCATTATATATGGATATTGTTTATGTGTTCATATAGCTTTCTGTCATGCAGGACTGAAACAAGACATGAGTTACAAGTTTCCTAAATGACAGAGGTGAAGGAGCAAGAGAGGAAAAAGCAGGAAAACAACTATTTTCCACTTTTATGTTATTGCATGTCATACAACAGCTTTTATGTTTCTCTCTTATACCCCTGCCTCACTTTATCCAGCTCTGTTCACTCTTCTTCTGAGAAGAAAAGAGGGTTTGGATTTTGCAGGCGTGGACTGTATGTGGTGTCACTTCAGAGGTGGCTAACAAGAAACAGTCACTCTTTACAAATACTAGAATGGTATATTTGCACCAAGAGATGTTGGAGGAATTGATATGATGGAATTTTTGCAGCACCTCTGTGGCTTTTTAAAATACTGGGTGTTTGTTCAACCACTGATTTGCTTTTGTAGTTAATTGTGACCTAAACGGTATTGGGTTGTATTGTGCAATAAATCATGGCTTTTTAAAATACAGCAATTGTTAAGGGCACTTAAAATAGAATCTATTTGAGAAGGCAAAAAAAGTGAATATTAACTAAAAAGGATTCCATATGCCAAACAATAAAATAAATCCATGATCCAAAAGCAGTAGGTTTCCAAAGCAATAAAACAATATTCCACATTGCTGAAGAAGTGACATAGCAAGACAATGCATCTCTAATTAGAATGGTGAAAGGAATATGTGCGGTCATAAAGTCACATCCATCTCTGTAAAATGTTACTCAACCAGTAATAGGAATAGCTTTCAAGTTGTCATGTCCACAGGGAAGAATATCAGCTGTACTTGCAGCCAAGAAAGTCCAGGCTGTTGTGTGCTACAGTGGTGAAACTCCTGAATGCTGTACAGTCTGTTTAAAAAGCATATATGCACACAAAATACAGTGGAGAACTTAATACAATTTCAGCACAAAGACATATAAAGTCTTTGTCTCTGTTACCTCTCCTTAAACTCAATTATCAGTTTATAATTTTAGTCTTGTTTTAGTCTATTGTTTCTTGGAAGGTCTGTAAGATTCAGCATCTTCTTTCTCAATGGCTGCTCATAAGGAAGAGATTAAATTGAATATGGACTTCTATTTCTGCTAAAAAGATCATGACCATGGTCTACTCCATCAGTGTCCTCAGAAAAGTAATTTGTAGTCTGAATTCACTGAGGAAAATACTCTCTTTTTCTCTCTGCTGAGAGATGCATCAGCTTTTCCTTCACACAAGCCTTTAAAACTCCACAGCAGTGGCAGGGAATCCCAAGAGTAGGAGTCAACTTTACAGCTCTGGACTTTATTAATTTAGTTTGAAACCTGATTTGGTTTCAAGACAGCAGCAAGAAAGTTTACCAAGTCCTATTGGCATCTCAAAATGTCACCTCAGATGGAGGGCACCAGGAGACTTGCATGGCTGAAAGCCTCAGAGGGAGCTGCCAAGGAACTACCATGTCATCCTGGCTTCAGCCTGGCCTCTCCCTGACTGCACCATTTCATTTTGCTTATTTTTATCAGGGCATGTGGAATTTCCAAATGAAAACAAACGAAAAATACACACAACTATATTATTACAAATCTACCTACTCTTAACAATTTTTCTCCCACAACATTTCTAAGGGAAAGCTGATGAGCAGATTTTCTCCTCTTCCAGGCATTTACTAAACCTATTGTGAATATCTCTAACTGCCCCACTTAGGTAAGAGGAGGGAATTATTTGCTGTAGTACCTGTACAAGAGGATATGAAGTGTGTACTATGGACAAATCACAGGTAGGATGCTGGTTGGTAAACAAGCAATTGTCAAACTGCTAGCTACACCCTTGTCTGCAGTGAGAGAGCTGTAGGTAATGAAGGATTGTCTTCTTGCCATGCATGATGACAGGGGCTAATAGAAAAGAAATAAACTGAAGAAGGAAAAACACTTCAGATGTCTGTATATGAATAGAAAAAGGAACAGGCTTCTATTGTCAGAACTTATGTCAGTGACGTCTGTGCTTGGGCTGCTTTTCCTGCTTGCACTGAATGTCACAATACAAAATGCAGCATAACTCTGATTGCCCAGCACTGTTCATGTTCTCTCTATGGGAACTGAGCAGGGATTTTTCTTTGAATATATCATTTACAGCTTGCTACAGCAATTCTGCAAAGTCAATACATATGCTTAGCACAAAGCAGAGAATGAAGGGCATTATGGAGAAAGAGAGAAAGATACTACATTGACAGAGAAAGATGAATTCCACTGCACAAGCACATTACAGGTTCCATTCAGAAAAATAAAATTACTCTTTTTTTCAAACAGAAAGTATTTTTCAAAATACATTTAATATGGTTATATTTAAAAGGATCTTGTGTGCAGCTTATATGTCGCTACTGACAAACTCAGGCACTGAATTATCATATGATTATCTATTGTGCAAAGGAGATCTATTTATTGATTCGAGTCAGATGTATTTGCAAGGCAAGGTTTGTAGACACAGGTAATATTTTTTATTAGACCAACCGATTAGAATGGAAAGATGGATCAGGAACACAAGCCCTTCACAGAGTAAAAAAGAGTCTGTTTTTTCCCCCTAGGTGCTCAAACTGGCTAAATAAAAGATGTTATTTCTCCTGGCAAACTTAGCTGCTGTTACAATCTTATATCACCATGACTGTTACAATGCTGTTTCTTATGTAATTATAAAATTTCTATCTGAAAACCTGGTTACTCCTCTGCATTGTTAATAGTGTCTGACATTTTTCACTACTGTATTTGGATTGCATTTTGACAAAATCTTCTCTTGACCACCTGAAATAATCAAATTGGAACCTACTAGTGTTGAGGAAGGGTATGGAAAGCCACGGGATGGCTGTGCCTTGGGCCTGCAGAAGGTTTACCCATCACTCCTGTGTCTTACTTCTACAGGCACAAAAATAATTAGGGGGTAATCTGCCACCTTTGTATTTCCTTGAGATCATGGGCCTTGCTGGGAATGGCTTGGAGTCTTCTGAGTGGACTTTAGGACTAAGCAGGGAATAAATGAAAGATACGATGAAATGTAATGTTTAGGATTTCCAGTGGGTGCTTGCCTTGAGCTTCAGAAATGCACCAGAGCTAATCAGTTTTCTCTGGGAAGGGAACAGAGCATGGGAGATTGCTGGAGGACAAAAATGGGTGTGCTGGACGTCTTTGCAGAAATGCCTCTGGGTGCTTTGAAGAATACTCCCTGACCTCCTGCTGGCAAGGTGGTGGGAAAAATGCCGAGCTGTCGACTGCATCAATTAAGAGAAGTTTTAGTCTCATCTCAGCCCTTCACAGTCCCCACTGACAGGCAAAAATTGAACACATCCCTAACTTTAGACGAGAGGAATCTATTTCATATTGTGCTGCAGGCATGATCTAGACAAATTGCACCTATATTTTATTTGAACCCATCACAATACAACATAACAAGGCTTTTCAATTACCTCAACAAGCTACCAATACAACTTTATCATTTCAATTTTTCATCCTTTTTCTCCAACTCGGCATTTCTTCTATATATCACTGTAAATCTCATCAGTTCCAGCCCAGTTTAGGCTAATAAATTTCAGTTACCAGCTCAAGCCTAATGAAAAGGGGAAGTTTGTAGTGGAGAAAGGCAAAGGCACGGGTTGTTGCCTTGGGGCTGGATCTCACTCCTCTGATCAGGGCAGTGGATGGGCTCGTCCATCCCCATCACCTCAGGGATGGGTCGGGCACAGGGAGAGGCAGAATTCCCAAGTCCCATTGCAGTCTGCAGAGCTGCAGGGTTGGGCTGCCCCCAGGAACAGACCCTTTTGTCCCCCTAAAGCCAAATTTAGGCAATGGTTTGAAACACACCCTGCCAGAGCACAGTCTTAGCTGGCACATGTAGAGCCCTAACACAGACCAGAGCTGTGATTCAGGACTAGGGCAATGCATTTTACCACAGCAACTTTTACGGTCCTGTGGCATGCTACTCCTCTCTTCAAGGAGGAGGACAAGTTAAGCAGGAAAACACTAATATGCATATTAGCTGGAAATGCACTGAGATCTCAACAGATAGAGCGAGAAAAAACGAATTTTGTACCATAACCATGTTTTCTTCTAAAAGACACTGATAGAGCTTAAAGATTTCAAAGATTTTATGGATACACAGAAAAGGCAAACAAGCTGAAATAATATTGCAAACTAGCAGACTTATATGTTTATTAATTCAGAATAAAATTTGCCATCTGCAACTGAACATTATACTAAATAAATCCCACAAAATAAAAATTATTTTAGCTAAGAATCTTCTTGGCACTGCTTTTTAAGTTCTGGTACTGAAATAACTCCACTGTAAATTAATATTTACAATAAATGTATGCTCATAAAAGTTCCAAAGCATTTTCTAGTGACAGTCTGTTCAACTATTTAGTGATTCAAAAGCAAACTCTCCCAGAAAAGCTCCATATCAGCACAGTACATAAAATATAGAAATATATGAAAAATGACAAAGGCAGTATGTTACTTTTGAGGTGACTCTAACTTGATTGTTAAGCTGGTTGAAGTAGCTTTTCATAAATGAAATATGTCCTCAGTTTTCCTAGGATAGATAGAATAAGAGCAAAGTCAACAAAATGTCTCATCTTCATTTTCCTTTGAAAGCATTATTTTCTCTGGAATATAGTAAAAATCTGCGTTCAGTGCACGTTAGCTAATTCTGAGGCACATGTTAACAAGCAGACACATAAGGGGCTAATTTACATGCTTAAAGGCAACTGAAACTTTGTTTTGCATATGCAAATACACCTGCCCAGGGTAAGAAGTGGGCTTTCCAGTGTACCTGTGTGGGAGCTGGGTTTACAGGCATTGAAAAAACAAAGTCTGATCTGCTACTACTGTCACTGTAGCTGTCATCACAGCACAATTCAGGCAGAAAACCTCAAGACACCTATCAGACCAAATCCTGTGGACCTTACTCAAGCAAAAAATCTTGTTGATGTCAACAAACATTTTCCCCAAAGAACCTGTACACAATTGAGCCTTTTTTGTACATGCATATTTTAGTATCATTGAATATCTGCAAGAAAAACAAAATAGGTTTTTTCAAGTCAGGGATCAAGACATCGGGGAATGAAAAATAAAAAAAACAACTCTCCTTTAAGTCCAGAAGGAGACTAATTTTACGATTTTAGGATACGTTAGAAGGCTCTGAGTTTTCCAGATGAGTAAAGAGAACTGTTTGAAGAGTGAGTTCCTTTAAAGACAAGTCACAATGGTCAGAAAAAGGAGTATTAACCACTCAGAATTTTCTTTCCTTTTAAGCAATATTTCTAATATGAGTAGTGTGCATTTAATATCCAAAGGGTTCAAAATAGTAACTGTTGGTCAATAAATCTACACCTTGTGTGCTTTTTTAGGACTCTGCCCAGACCAGGGGCTATTCTGTCAGAAACACTATGCCCTTAGGGGCATAATTCTAATTCTGGTCTGTTTGCGGGGGATGAAAATTTCAGTTTACACATCTGGCTACCTCACTACCAGGCACCCAGATTTAGGGTTTTTAGGTAAAGAAACCATGATAAACTGACAGTGGCACAAAGGGTTTCATCCTTGACAGCCCCTTTGGGTCTAAGAGCTGCAGAGAAGATCCCAGTCACCTTCTGTAGAGGAAGGGTACCTGCTAGAGATAAATTTAAGAGGAGCAAAGAGAACCTTTTCAGGAAGCACCTTACTGGTTGTCATAGTCAGAGCCCAGCTGAAAAATCATAAAAATGAAAGAGTTTCGAGAGAGGTCAACCTGCTTTCAAATTCAGTAGAAGTTTTAGCAACAGTATAGAGAAGACAGGACACTTTCAAATGGTTTCAGAAATGCTGAAACAGTCCTCAGTCCAAAACAGCACTGCACATTTTAAAGTAGGATTTGTGTTTGCTTGGAAATGAAAGACTTTTGGGAAAGAAAATTAAAAGATAAAAGATAAAAAATTTCCCAAGGACTTATAAATTAAATAAGGCATTTATTTTTAAAGTATCTGTAGAAGAGATATTGCTCTAATAAACTCTATCAGCTATTAATTTATATAATGTAAATGGTTTAATTAATGTTTAATGATACAGCACTTTCCACAGGAACTGATCTCCAAGTACACTTCTTTAGAAGAGGGTTGTGATGCTCAGATAAATACATTTATGGGAGATGGAGCAAATGTGTGGTTCATGTAAATCCTTTCAGATCCAACAAAATCAAGAGAGTGATGCTGGTTTCCACAGGTTTACTATCTGGAAATGATATTACAAATAACATATTATCTTAGTGGTTACCTCATACATCTGTGCATATATATCTTGGTAGCTATTTTTTTTTTCTGACAGTATAAATTAACTTTGCAGAATCACTAGACTGCATTTCTTGAGACAAGTACTTTTAAGCTACACTTTTTGCAGTTCTACCTCCAATGCTTTTTACTCTGAAGGCAAACCTCAGTAGTCTACTGGTTGCTCAGTTAGATAGCAAGAATCATAATAGAAAAAATGGAGATACAGTAAGAAAATGCAGATAACACTACTTGTTATGGTAACTTCGTAAAGTATTCCCGAAACTTCAGCTGCTAAAGTGCCTGCTGACATGGTAAAAACAAATGCAAAATTATTCAAAAGGTTTGTATCAAAACATATGCTCCAGTTGTACAGCAGTGTAAACACTGTGTATCACAGAAAGAAAATTAAAGATCTGTATAGCATTTACAGCTTTTCTTGCTTGATTTAGTATTTTTCCTGCTCTCAGATGATCTTCCACTTGTCTTTCTTCCACATAACAGGGAAACTGAACAAAAGACATTTTCACTGCCAAAGGTCTCCAAAGTGTGGAGTTTCAGATACAATTTTCCAAGTGCTTTGGAGGCTGTGTCAGTCACAGGGCTATTCTTGGCATAGCCACTGGCAATCCAAGAGCAAAGCAGAATGAATTCTGGAGCAAGAAGACGACCAAGTCAAATTGTAACTAGGTGGAATAGTCTGTAGGAAAGAATTAATAAATCAAACTATCAAAGTGCTTGGCACAAAAGTGTCTGGCAAGTGGAGAGATACAACTTAATGTAGGTGATAAGATTTTATTTTCTTGAGCTACACCTTTAAATATCAGGAGTTTCTGACTTTTTGTGCTTGTCTCTTTCATATGTTAGCATTTGAAAATGGAGGGATATTGTTTTCAGCTGTAGCAAATTTGCTGCTCCTACAGCTTTAGCTCAAATCTTACCTATACTGCTCTATTGCAATTAAAACTCTGAGGTTCAACTTCAGCATAACTGTTTTCTGAACCAGTTACCTACATGCAAATTTATAACTTGCTTTCAATTTCTTCACTGGTTCCATCACATGGTACATGTACTCCAGGCAATTTAAGCTAACTCAGCAAGTTTGTCTCCTGCAATGCAGGCCCCATTTCCTTCAGTGACAATTTATGTTAATGATAATCAGATGCTTTTTTAATTAACAATGACCTACAAGCATCCTAATATATTTCTCTCTCTCCCTGATAGTATTTTTTTTACAGGACTGTGTCACTCTGTTTCATTTGAAACTTGGGGGCTCCTATATCTATTCAGACAGCACAGGTCCCACAATCCCTTAATATTTGCTTTCACAGCGTTTATGTTCATATGTCCCTGTCAGTGTGTGTAGCACTAAAAACAGTAGCATGGTGGGGGGCTGAGGGGAAGCGGTGTTGTTCCAGCAGTGCAGAACTGATCTTCACATGTACAACAGCTCTGCAATTGCCCAGGCTGGCTAGACTTCCTACACATACCTGAAGTGGCTGCCTATTACACGTATGGAGTAGGGTTGCCTTGGACACACTACCAGAAGGGAAAGGTTATATGGTATCAGGAACAGTCATGATGTGCTAGACAACCAGCAAAAACAGGCAGCAGAGACATTAGACATATATAAATATATATGTACACAAAAGACTGCAGCATAAGATGTAATTCCTTTTATTCCATGTCATATGTATTTCTAAGAAAAAATACTAATTATAAATTCTTTCAATGCAGAAGGATACAGATATGAATCCTGGTCCCATTTCCTTCACAGGAAAACGGAAACAAAAAAACAAACCAAAAACGAGGTTTATAGTTCTGAATTGTTTATAATTGCTACAGTTTCTTTTCCAGACCCTTTTTATCCCTGCAATTCTTGTCAGGGCTGTTGCTACCTAAGAGATAGTGTGGGCAGCTGTCTAAGACAGAAGATGTCAGAGGGCTGCAAAAATGTGCCCATATTTCAGTTGTTCCATATCACACTCTGGCATGTTAGTACAAATCTGTTTTCCCCTTTGACTTTTGCTAGCAATGCAGGACTGTGACCAGGGCTGGCCGAGGTACTGTGCATGTTGGGCTCCCTGCCTTCCCGTGACAAACACGTCAGCCTCCCGTGGAGAGCAGGACACACATCTGGCTCTTGCAGTTGGGGCTTGGACATCTGCTGCAGGTCAGAACTGTCTAGCAAGCTGTTGGCATCTTTTTGTGCAGTCTGGTTGTAACCTGATCGCATAGCTAGGAGTGTTGTTCTGGAGTCTCTTGAAAGCAGATTTCCTAGCCAATGCTCTTTCCAAGCCGTGGCTATATGGATGCAACATTTTTCCTTCAGTAGGACTGGATAGGATTTGAGATCACTCATGTCCTAAGATCCATTTTAACAAGAGAAAGGGAGACAGAGTAGGATGCTATAAAAGGCTGATAACTCCAAATTTGAGAGAGGTAATTTTATTCTCATATCCATATATCCTTACTCCAGCCTGCAGATCGTCACTATTGGGCTTTGGGTTTTGGACTGCTGTTTTGATAAGTGGAGCTGTTTCAATACAACTCCTGCAAATTAACCTATGATAATGAAGGTTGCTGTTGATGTCATACAATCCTAACCACATCACTATAACAGAAACACTTACCTTAGCAAAGATATTTTGGACTATTTCTAGACAGCAATCAGGCTCAGGAGGCAGCAGAAAGATGACTTTTATGGCTGCAGCTGATGCATCATTTTAGGTACAGGGAATTTTGTTAACTCATCTGGGAGCTGTTAAGTGCCTAATCTGGTTCACAGGAAACAAAGACAGACTTGGGATAAAGGATCAGCATTTCCTTAAAATCTGAAGCTGATACACTGTATGTGTGGGGAGACTGTGTCTGTTGTGGGTGTTTTGTAATCACTGGCACTAGCTGATCATCCAAGCTTAGTTGATGATTCAGATAGCACCCCAAGGTTTTATCCCTCTTTGACAAATTCAGCACTATCCTTCACAGACTAGTGGTGTACATTATGCTGTTTTTTCTTTTAATTTGCCTTGGTGATCATGGAAGGACTTGCATAATTTGTGAATTTGCAAATGAAAGTCCTCTGGTTTTTTTTTTCCTAAAGGAAAGGTACACAAACACAGACTTAATGTACCAGCCTGACAATAATTTTATATGAAGCATATCAGAAATTCAGATTATCAACAATTGGCTGTAATTGAAATAGAATTACTGCAGCTAATTCCTGTCACTGGGACTCAGGAGGAGGTATTAACAACCAGAGAAGGGGCAATCAGAGAACCATAATGACTGAAGATTAAGGACTTCATACTGTCAAAAGGCTGCACTAGCTGATATGTTATCATTTATTTGGAGTGTTTGGACTGTTATGTGATGAGTAGACCACAGATTTTAATTTTATCATAATTTCTTCCAAGAAATACTTTGCATTTTGTCAAATCAGAATAAATTACACAGTTTTCATTTGTTTTTTGCCAGATCAGTTATCCAAAACATACATAAAATAAAGCTATTCCTGAAGAAAGAGCTGGGTGCTAAACACCTGGTGGGAACTTCAGAATTTGTTTCCTGACACCACAGTTGCTTGCCATCCTGAAGGATAGGTGTTGCTAATGGGAAGGGAGAGGAAGGAGACTATGGATGGGCAGTCACTGGAAGTGAAAAAGGAAATTCAGCAACTGAACTCCAACTGAGACATGACAGCACATTGGTTAGTAATAGATGTGCCTATTTTCTGTAGCAGATTGGCCTTCCCTATTTGCCTGCATTTAGCCCTACTGAAGGTAAAAAGAGAGGAAGACATTGGGATGGAGGCTGCCAGAAGCTTATTTTTGTCTCTATTTTTTTCTTGAATTGGGCAACACTGAGAAGCACACATGGGCCTGGAATATTTGCACACTGAAATGTATTCTCCAGACATTCCTCAAGCTCATCTTTCATCCTACACAATGTTCAAACTTTCACTTCAGCTCCAGTAACAGCCAAACACCTGTTTTGGATGACACAAATGTTTTGAGTTCTGTTTTGACAAAAGGTGCCAGACTGAATGTACTAGATAAAAATGTCCTTTATGCACTTACACTCCTGCAGTTGCAAATAGATCTGGCACAGACATCAAAACCACATTTCAGTTCACGAGAACCACTTGGGAAGAACAGGGGTGTTTATTCACTCCTCACGTTCTTTCATACCTCAAATAACTCCGGAGTTAACCGAACTATGGGTTTAGATTGATTTCCTGAACATCAGCTTTTCATTGAGCTGAGATACCAATTCATGGCCATAGGGGTCCAGGACATTGGCAGCTGGCATTTTTTTATTGCAATAATAAAGATTATTAAGGATACCAGAAGCTACAGATGAAATCCAGTTGGACAGGTAAATAGTATACATTAATGTGAAGACATATGAATGTGAAGGAAATTTATACAATTTACTTCATACAGAAAAGTGAAAGTAAGATTTTGACTTTCTGTCCCCCTTCTTTCTTCCTCCCTTCCTTCCCTTAGCACAGACTATTTCAGCTGGAAAGGACCTACAGTGATCATCTAGTCCAGCTGCTTCACCAGTTCAGGGCTGATCAAGCTAAAGCATGTTGCTAAGGGCATTGTCAAAGTGCCTCTTCAACACTGACAGGTTTGGGGCATCTACCACCTGCTTCCTAAAGTCCAGTTTGAATCTGCCCTGGCACAGCTTTGAACCATTTCCATATGTCCCACCACTGGTTACCAGGGAGGAAGAGATCAGCACCTCCCTCTACTTCCCCTCCTTTCCACCTACCTTCATTCCTGCCTGCCTTCCTGCCTTGCTAAGTACTCAGCTGGGCAAAGGGGCTTGTACCATTTATGATCTTGCCTTCCATATAAAAAAATGGAAACATCCACATTTTTTCACACCTGCAACACTAAATTTCTTTCTTCACCTGATCTGTTATACGCAGGCTCTAATGAGAAGCAGTTTTGCCTTTGGAACTGGAATACTTTCCTCCCTTTCCTCATGACAAACAAAGGTAAAACACACCATTATGTATGTCAGCATTTTTCCTTATGCACTTGCAAAATTTTTGCAAATTAGAGCTTCTAGGAAGTGCTACTCCCCCTTTCATTTAAAAGAATAGGCAGCATATTGTTGCATTCTTTTGTAGAGATCAATTTGCAGGTAGGTGCCAGGTTTTAGGATTTGATCCTCAATGGGCATTCCAAAATATCCATTCCCCTTTTGCACAGCTAAAATGTAGTTTTGAATAGTTTATCAAAATAATTTTATTTGGTATTTGGGTTGTATTTTCTTTTGTTTTTTCTTTTTTCTCTTTTTAAATCATACAGGCATTATTCAATGCTTCCTTCCCAAGCATTCTTATGAGGATATATTTCCTTGTTTACAAATAGCACATGGGCTTACAAGACTGAGGAAACTGTAAAGAGAAAGCAACATGCAAAAGGCTGAAAAATAGTTATTATTATACCTTTCTTAAAGATCAGTGGTTCTTAGTCCCGGAGTAATTTTCTCTGTAATCCACTGACTCCGTGTGCTGGTGAGAACATACAAAAGACAAGGGTAATTTATTGTATACCAATTCCCATGCAGTAAACATTATTCACGCTTTAGTGGCATGCTCCTCCCTTGGGAAATATTATCTAGTTTTGCTTTGAGGCTCCTGCAATTAAAACATCTCTGATGATTTCTGGGTTTTTTTTTACATGAATAGGCAGGAGGAGCATCATAAGAATTCACTAAGGTATGCCCTCATCCTCTGTAGTTTGCAGTGTGTCTCACTAGGAGGACAAATTAAGTCATCCTTGACTGAGGAGATGTCCTTGGTCATTGTACACTGAACAGTGCTCCCAGCTGTTCAGTCTTTCCATGGGAAACAGCCACTCTTGCCATGGATATTTGAGAATAAATGTTTTTCTCTTGCTCTCGGTTCAGCTCAGTTCCCCATCCAATTTTGCTTTTGTTTGTAGTTATGGCGGCTGCCACAATATCATCGGGGTGTTGATATAGAGAAGGCACATTCTTCACTGAGTTCTCAAACCCCTGCCTAGGAATCAGCAAAAAATTTCTCAGTTCCTAAAGTTTCTGCTCATTTTAAGTTCTGGGTAAATACGCTGAGAAACTGGCTCTCTGCATGTTCTTTTACCCACCCAAGAAAACACAGCATCACAAAGATTGCTGGCCATCACATCGCATTTATACCTGGCCTCCTGAAGATCTCAGGGCTAGGAGATTTATTTTACCTATAAATGTAGCTGCAAATTCTGAAAGCCCTATGAGTCAAAGAGTTACCTCTAGAGGAGCATGTGCGACTTAAAAAGCAGCACCCATCTCAATTTTTACTGGGATTTCCATCCCTCTCTCTTCTGGCTACCTGGTGATGAACTCTGTCACCTCCACAGTACAAACATTCTATTACCTCTGCCCAGCTCTCCTGTCTATGATGATTTATATTTATTTCATCTGGAACATCACAGATTCTAAAGCCTATCACGTTGCAGGAAGGCTTCTCTCTATCTAGGCGAGCTGAAGTGGGATCTTGAGCAAGCTGGAGTAGCAGAGGATGTCCCTGCCTGTGGCAGGAGGTTGGATTATATGACCTTCAAGGTCCCTTCCAACCCAGCTCATTCTATGGTTCTGTTTTTTGACCAGTTACCTTTTTCAGGCTTGTGCAAAGGAAAGAACACAAGAGCTTCCATTCTTTGCCAGAGTTTAGTGGGTACTGAGGTCTGTGGGGTGTGAATGTGCTTCTCTACATAGCATGGGTGTATGAAAGACTGAGCTGCCTCACTGGTACAGTGCTCCCAGTCACCTGTGGAAGAACACTGTGTTTCCTCTCATGGAAACTCCCCCACGAATTTGGGTACTGGGAGGGCTGAAAATGTGGGGAAACTGAGCCAGGGATACAAGCAGGTGTTAACAGCCAATTCTCATCAAAGTTGTTGAGATTTAGGTGCCTGTTTCTGAGGATTGAAGACCCTGGCTGCTCCTGCAAGTGAGCACCTCTGCTCTCAAGGAGCTCATGGGCTCACACAGGATGCAACAGAGATGTCTTTTTGCCCATTTCTGAGGGCATGACAAATGCTCTCTGGAAAGTGCTTCATGTTAATTTTTTGGGGGGCAACTTCTTTAAAGATTGTACAAAAATATGAAAGAGAAGAATCTAAATCAGGATGTTTACTATGTTTCAAGATGCCAGGTTTTCATATTTTTATTATTAGAATTCAAAAACATCACTACAATTATGTTGATACTGTCCACATCCAGATTGTTTTGAAATAAAGTACCAGAAAATTAAATGCCAGAATTTACATCACTCCAGACCATTTATCGTGCTACATTATTACACCCTTCAATTGCCAAATACATGCCACTTTTCTCAGACAGTTTAATGTGACCTGGAATAGCTTTGAATGAATATCCTCTTAGTCTGGGTCTACATTAGCAAATAGTGCTGCACAATAAGAAGGGATGTGTAGAGTACAACAGGTGATACAGAGGATGTGACATGTACACATTTTGGAATGGGTTTAATTTGGACTAGGTCTAGTCTAATCCTGCAAACTGTATTCCTGATAGTGTTTGGAGCATATCAGTGTGCACTCAGAGTGTATAATTTGGTTTATTTTCATCCAGAAGTTAACATGTTTTCACTACAAATATGAAACAGAGCAGAGTAAGAGTGACAACTGAGAAATTTGCTTGAAAAACTTATTCCTCGCCTGAACTGAAACTCTTATGTGGAAGCACTTTAGAGACAAATTGGTTTTCAATGTAAGGAATCAAAAGACGTCTGAAAGTCAGAGAATCCATACTATGAGACCATAGCTGATTAATTTTAATGCTGAAAACAAGTGACAGGGTCCCATGTGAATTTTATAGTGTAGGTTTCAGGCTGCTGTGTCCACACTTGGCTCTGGCATCCAGATGAGGTCAGACAGTGTGGATGGCAGGGAGATGGGGCCCATGCAGAACAAGAGAGGACACACCTGCACCTCATAGCTTATTTCAGAGAGGCAGATCTGGTCAAGGCCAAGTTGTTTCATGAGGAAAGCAGAAATTGGGACTTAACACTCAGCATGTCAGCTTTGTAGGATGCAATTAAGGACAGGCTGTGACTGTCTAAATGTGATAAACTAACGTGGACTTCTGAAGAGGTGAGAGCTGCCTGAAATATTCCAGCCTGTGAAACATTTGGATTTGGCTGACAGACTGCAGGGGGAAATAAAACTTAAAAAAAATGTGGTAGAGAAAGAAGAGGAAATAAAAATGCTCTTAGTCATTCCCTGGAGCACAAACAGATGTTCAAACAATATTCTTAGTAAAGATGAGATTTAGAGCTCAGTGCATGGGACAGACATTGTAAAAATCAGGGAGAAATTCCTATTTACATCTATTTCTAAAGTTAGAGCTTTGTTGTTGACTGGCAAAAAACCTCAACAGCAAATAACCAAAGCTTCGGCATCTCTGATATAAATAAACTTCAATAGGTGTAATAAAACATGCCACTATTATGGTAACATTGGAACTGACATACTTGATCAGATAATTTCTGAGGTGGAGACCACCAGAACTAGAGATGATACTGAAAGGACGACATGCTACCAGTATCTACAAGATCAGTAAAGTATTGTCAGTTTTATTCTCCTGAAGTTTCTTACTGCAGTCGATTTTGGTTTATGCTTCAATATTTTTTTGTCTCCTGTGCTTACTCTTTGACTGGGCATTTTCACTCAGCAGGGTGAGCTATGCACTATGGCCCATGGGCTTTCTAAGATTCACCTATCCAGAGTCTAGCAGAGGATTTTCTATCTGTTTTTATCAGACAACACATTGTTATCCAAATATTTAATTCTGGCTTGGATTTGTTTATTCAAATTTGTATTGAGATCTCTACAAAGAACCTTCTCCTGGGTATTCTCATATCCAGTTATCCTGAGAGACTCTGTTGTTGCATGAGTGTGAAGAGAAACATCAAGTCTTGATTCAGAGACAGTGTGTCTCTCAATATTGATTTCAAGAGCCTTTGGATCATAAACAAAGCAATAAATTATTGCAGTATCTAAACTGTGTCAAGCACATCATGTAGGCTTGATGGAACCTCACCAAACTGCACCCCAGTCCTTTCTGGGGAGGCAGACTTATTTAAGCCAAGCAATACAAAGATGTACCCACTCTCCCCTCCAGCACTGCTAGTGACATCAGCACCTTATTCATCTATCTAAAGTCACTGCTAAGCAGAAGGCAAACTAGAACTGATTGTCTTAACCTCTACAAAACATGCCCATTGCAGATGCTCTTGCTGTTCCCACCAACAGGTGAAAACACACCCTAGTGCAACACACTGCTCTCAGCTGTGCTGGAGCTAACCCCAGATCAACCCTTGCTTGCCATAGTTACTTCAAGGGTGTATCAGCTGAGCTGAGAACAGCACCTTTATACTTTATATAAATAAGAATGAAGTTCCAGTTGCCTGAACATACTGAAGAGGAGAGATTTCTAACAAACTACTATGCTGCCAATGTTGCAGGTGGCTCAAACACTTACTTCTTTTGAATGGCAAAACTTTCAATTATTTCCTCCCTATCTGAATCTCACAATATTATGCTCAAGTTGTACTCAATGAAAATGTCATATTCTCTCTGTTTCACTCAATTTGCACCTTTGTTATGTCTCTTCTGCATTATTAATTCACTTCACAAATATGGCAGTCTTAAACTTCATATTTTCATTACTGAACTTCAGAGTTGCTACCTTATTTCTAAAAATCATCCAGTAAGTTATGTTAAAAAAAAACAGAAACAGACAAAACTGCTCGTTGTTACCTTTGAGAACCCACAACAACTTTCTCATCTTTTTTTGCACCAGACAGTGACTTAAGGGCAAGTTTGATAAAAACAGGTGAGAGACAATGTCTAAAATGATATGACTTGATATGTAGCACCTGCTTTACTGAAGACCTGTTCCTTGGCCTTTGCCATTTGCAAATGCCTTTGTGTCTTAGTTGAGGTAACTTGTCTCCCTTTGGCTCCTGATTCATGTTCGGTATCTCTAAAATCTGATGTACAACTTTGTTTCCATTTCAGCCCCAAAACAGCAGCCCAGAATATCCTTGTGAGTAGGTTTGTATGAAGCTCTTCCTTTGCTTCTCCATTCCTACACTCATCAGGGCCCCCAGCATCTGAGTGCAGCCCAGGATCTTTTCTCCATGCTCTAGAATACCTAGAATCCATCTCCCTGCAGAGGTTAAGGAGGGCACTTTGGCCCACCACCTGCTAGCAGGGTGAGATATTCATTATCTATAAGATATAAGGGTGAGATATGCATTAGATATTCGGCTTAAGACTTCTGAGAGAGCTGACTCCTGGGTCTGTGTCCAGAACCAGACAGCTCTGCATAACTTCATGAGATTCTCAGTACTTTGCAGAAGCTGTGTTTTGGGAGCTGAGCACGCTGCCCAGCTTTTGTTCCCTTACATCAAAAATGCTTACCATTATAAAGCTCGGCTGTAAATCTTTTAACACCTTTCTCTATACACTTGCAGCTAAGGCTAACATCAGCACCAGGGGCTCAGAGTATGCAGCACTGTTGCTTAAGCTCACAGACCTCCCTTCCAACCTCAATGTCACTTGCCCAGGGAGGCAGTAAGCTTTATGACACAGCTCTGACATGTGTGTCCTGGAAGTCCCTCCCGTCTCATCCTGTCGTGCTCCCTGCCTGGCAGAGGACCCCTCCTGACCTGAGGCAGCCCCAGCCTCTCTCCTTTCTGAGCCTCTGAGAAGGTGACTCCACTGTCTGGGTTGACAGTTCCAGGCAACTGCAGATAACCACTAAGTCTGGTGATACCATGGCAATCCACAGCCAGTATTTACTGACGTGGGTAGGTACAGTCTCTTCCCGTGAAGTAGCAGTGGCCCTGGGGCCCCCAACTCTCATCAGTGAGGGGGTTGTTTTGCCTTAGCTGTCACTCTGCATATATGTAATTTCCCAGAGTCTCTGGCATCTGTTCCTAACAGCCCAGGCATTCTTGTTTTTAGCAGAACAAAACGTTATGCCTAAGGACTAGCCACTGTCAGAACTGGTTACCTTCTGATTGTCTCTCCTTCTTAATGCACCTGTGGATGCTCTTTGCAGACAACAGGCAAAAGCTGTCTCACTTTCTCCTTGTTTTCCACAATTCCAGGCAACCTCGGGACTCCCCTATTTTGCTTCTTCCTCTCAGCACAACAATCAAATATATTTTGATTGCTTTTTACTTCTGGAACCATGGGACTGTCAGAGTTCACTTAGTGCTCCAACTGCTTCAGGATAATTGGCTCTGGCTTTCGTTATTTAGGTTGCTCATTATATCAGGAAGAGTTTATGCATTCCTGGCTCATACTTACTGGATTCAGCCTGCTTAGGTGAAACTCCTTGAGAAAGAGCTGAGCTATAACAAGAAGTGTGAAGGAGCAAATGGGGAAAGAGAGGAAGATGGGAGCTGTTCTCTGGTATTTCCTCTCCTTCATTTTCCCCTCTTCTTTAGCTGTAGGGGGAAATAAGGAAAATAATGGGATAGGGTTCCTCCTAGAGATGTCTTGGAGGAGTGAAATGGAGCTGGGCCTCCATTCTGAGCTGTGAGCAATACGGATTTAGAAGGTTTTCTGTGTTTTTTGGTAGAACTTCTCTTCAGCTGAGCAACTGTAACAGGAAAATGACTGACACAGTTAAACACCTTGCTGAATCAACACTTCATAAAAAGGTAAACCTCATTGGGCAATAGAATTATTTAGGATGGGGGGGGGGTTAGAGGTGCTATTTTCAGTTTCTTAGCAGCAGTCAGATCTTTCCCAATGAAAAAACTTATAAATCACAGTGAACACAAGGTACACAGGGGCTATTATCTTAGCAAGCATATTACAAGCTTCAGATAGACTACACAATGTAGCCGTGGGTTAGGGACTTAACCCTTTGGAAGCGGCAGAAATCAGACACACAGCTACATGGTCATCTTTCAAGATAGGAAAGAGACAACTTTATTGAGAGCATGATTCGTACTTATAGGATCTTCCACAGAGCAAAGACAAGACAGTAGCTCATTGGATAATTGAGAAAACTCCTCTAGAACAGTACTTCAGGATGAGTCCCATGGCCAGCGCCAGGTATTAATATTATTAATTCTGTTCTATTTTGACCAAATTATCATCCTGGGAGAAAGTCTCCCTAGCTGGCGCTGAACAAGCTATCAGCTTGGGAAGGGATCTGTGAGAGAGCCAGGAGAAACTCCAGCCTGAGAATGATTTTCCTGGCTGTAATTTTCCTAGGTCTCTAACAGTGTGTCCACAACACAACATATCAGATCTAGTATTTAAAAAAAAAATGAAATGTTTTCCTTGGATAGTAATAAATTCAAAGAACTATGCATTCCCTATAGCAGAGAGGTCTAAAACTCAATTACACTAAAACTCTGCTTTTGTCTGTGATGTCTTAACAGAGCAGGGAACTGGCATCGGGAACCTCCTCATGCCTTGACAATATAGAACAATTGAAGAGGAGAGACATACATCTCACTAGCTGTATGCACATGAGGACACTGCAAAACCAGAACACTTCATGTTGGTAAATTGTTGTATTTTCTAAAAATAAAGTTACAAACTTCATGGTAGAGTTCCCACCCTGTCAAAGAAGCATTCTCCTGTCCCAGTGGATGTGGCACTGGACTCTGCAGCCTGCTGGGCTAAAGGAACAGCTCTTTTTGTAGCTGCATTCCTGGGGACACTTGCACAGGGACAAGAGCAAGTCTTCACCTTGTATCTCTCACTCTGGGTTGAAGGAAATGCCTCCACAGAGCAGTTTCTGTGGCAGTGTCTGGCAAGAGCCTTCCCGCTTGCTCCCACGTTATTTGGCACGTTCCAGAAGAGCTCTCTTTTCAGGTTTGATATTCTGCAGCTGATGCCTCTCTGGCTCATAAATGCTGAATGTTGTACCATAATCAAATTCTCATAGGTAATTTGAGACAATAAGCAGCTTTCTCTTCTGTGGTTAAATACCACAGTCAACAAGGTACACATCGGAGCTCTGGCAATTCATTTGCTACTGTGAGATTGTGGTTGACCTTGGCCAGTTGCCAGATGCCCACCCAGCTGCTCACTCACTTCCCCCTCCCCAGCAGAGAAAATGGGATAGAAAAGCTCATGGGTCACAGAGTTCTCTTGCCAATTAGTGTCACAGGCAAAAAAGACTCCACCTTGGAAAATTTAATTTGTTGCCATTTAAAATAAAGTTGGGTTGATAAACAAAACCAAAAAGCACCAAAGCACCCTCTCATTTTTCCAGGTTGAACTTTACTCTTCACTCGTGACTTCTCTACCACTTCCCTAAGCTGTGCAATGGAATGGGGGGCTGTGGTCCATCCACAACAGCTCCTCTCTGCCACTCCCTCCTCACACGGTTCCCCTGCTCCAGCCTGGGGCATTCCCACTAGCTGCAGTCCTTCAGGATAAACCTGCCCCACTGCAGGCTCCCCGTGGGCTACTGCTTCCCACAAGGCATGTCCACCTGTCCCACGGGGCTCTGTCCTGGGGCTACAGGTGTGTCTCTGCCAGCACTGATACACCTGCACCCAGTACGGAGGTTTACAGATATCCCCTCCTAGATAGAAAATACATGTGTACATTTTGCATGTATATCATATATATGGCTTAATTAAGTGACTCCAAAAGAGCTGTTTTTTCCTCTGTAAAACCTGTGTTTGCTTAGGGAGCAAAGATCCATTGTTTCCTAGTTCCCACCAGTCCTCCTCTGAGCAATCCTTGACCACACCCTGGCTCTCACCAACTGGGCACCAGAGCAATCATGTCCCTTTCACTGTGCAATCACTGTGGAAGAGGCCTCTTGAAGCAGCACTCAAGCTAGGAGCTAAATCAGGATGAAGTACTCTTCTTCTTTTTTACTGGGTACTTAGGTAGCTCATCTAGGGATTATTTGATCAACTACAGACACCCGCGTAAATCAGATTTTGGGCCATGAGTTGTTATTTAAGTCTGTATGCTCTCTGGAAACTTGAGTGGAACACTGGTATTTCTGCACTAACACTCCTATCAACACGCCGTACTCTCAGATTGTTATTTTTATCTGCAGTTTAGCTCCATGCTATTTTGAGACAGAAAAAAATATATTAGCTTATCTAGCATACTTCCTATAAAAGTGCCATGGCTCCCTGAAGTATCTTGCATAGGATTTTTTTCTCTTTAAGCGCATACAGAACAGAAGCATTTCTGATTAAGGAACTTGCAGCTTGTTTAATAGTTTTGGTGAGATGTATTTTTTCCTGGGTCACATGGCTCAAAACTGTTTTGAGCACAATGTCCATTTGCTTTTGGCAAATCTAAATGTCTGGTGAGATGCTGTCCACATTAAGCTCTGGGTTCCTGCACTCCTAGCTGCTTATGCTGGGATCAATTTAGAGAAGATAGCAGCTCCCTGCATACTGGGTTTGAGCCTGGCTCACATCTGGACCCATTCTTCTGACATCCAGGCAGAGCAGCAAAGGGCCACAGCAAATGAGAGGCATCAGAAGGTCCAGAGCTTAAGCTAGCCTGAAGTGGATTTCAGATCCAGCCTCTTGTATGCCATTTAAAAACATTTATCTATTAAGCTTTTTGAGGCTCATCTTGAAAGATGAAGGGAATGTTGAAAAATATTGTGGTTTTAATGCACAGATAAGGTGATAGTTTTTTTCTTAAAATCATCAGTTTTCTTTCTTTTTTCAGCTGAGAAATGCAAACAAGAATTAAGGTTAACAATATATGCTTGAAAATTGAGAGTGCTGATGTGCAGCCTGCTCTTATTTTTCATGCTTAAACTGCTGTAATTCTCTTTTAACTGGTCTTCCCACCAGGCAAATTTAACGCCTTCAAGCTGCACAAAACTGTGCAGCTCATCTTCCCATTGGGAGTAAGCCAAATCTACATACTTTTTCTTCACGGCAGTAAAGTTCTGCAGTTATTTCAAAATATTATCACTCACATTTTTTAAAGTTCTCTGTGATCTGTTTTCAGGACCTGCTGATAACATATTCCCTACAATTCAAGCAAAAAGAGCCACTCAAGTATCCTCAGACTTAATCATAAAGACTTGTCAAAGCTTCCTCGTTTGATGCACAGACACAAGAATATTTTTTAAACCATGTAATATTTGACATTTGATTTCCTCTTTGCATTCCACACTCAGATGAAAGGACTTTTTTATTATTGTTATTTAGCCTTGAGTATTTTAGTTTATAAGTGGCCTAACACATATTTGTTAATGGGTTTTAAAACACACTTAAGGGCTGAGAACCGTTCTGCCAGGTTTTAGCCCAGATTAAATTCTTATGGCTTGGTGGGGCTTTTAAGGGAGACACTATCACAATCTTAACTTGGTAGCACAAATAAGCCTCTTATATCTTTTCCCCTGCAAAAGTCAATTTGGTACTTGTGAAAAGATGCTGGATAAAAGCCATGAAAATTCTGCCCTCTCTTTATTCGCAGGGAGGAGCCAACTACAAGAACTAACACTTTGCTATTCCTCAAATTGCCTTCATAATCTGTTTTATTTCTGTTTTGGAAGGACCAAGTAGAGGCCTTTCACGAGAGATTAATTCCACCTCTGTGCCCAGTCTGTCTTTGGCTTCTGTGTTGAGGCTTGTGTGAGGAATGCCAAATGCAATGATGGGATTTTTTTGATGGCACAGACATCTGTCAACTAGAAATTAGGCTAGAACCACCATTCATTTTGCATAGGCCACCCAAAGGTAATAACTCTCAGTTAGTATTGATTTTGAATACGTTTGAACCCTTGACCTCTGTGATGAGAGTCCTCGTACCAAATCCCAACCCACTTAGGTGTCTATTCAGTCATCTGTAAAAAGAGACAAAGTGCCTATTTTTAAACCATGAGACTGATGTCATGTGTAGTGTAGGGGTATATTTTATGTGTGAACAATGTAAACAGTTGTCTTGGAAATGCTGGAAGCTTAGACTACAGTCAGGAGCCTTCAGAGTTTAAGCAGCTTCACTGTTACATCCCCTGCAAAGATAAAAGCAGATGAAATGACTCTACTACTACCTGTACCTAATGAGATTAACTCATTTTAAACAAGTTGGTCAAAAAAGTCACCCCATGGATCATCCTTGTGGATGGATCTAAGCCTTTGCAGAAGTCTACCATGTGTTTGCTCTAGTACTATTACAGGTATAACTGTCAAAATGATCAGCATTGAACCCCAATATTTTGTGAAATAGACTTAAAAAACACCCCAACAGCACTCCTCATTTTTTGTGTTCTGGTTAAACCACCCAATTATTTTTTTGCTGTGATTTACATTACAAGGGGAGTGGGGTGAGAATAATGCAGGAATGGGGTATCAGTGAAAAAAGAAGGGGAAGAAATATCTTAAATGAAGAAGTTCCATTTCAAAGGTGAACCTTTCTAACAAAAATAACACACAACATCTCTGGTTTCCTTTATGTCGTCTCCTGAGACAAGTGCAAAGCCACCTAAAATCAATAATGAGGCCAAAGATATGAACAGATGTTAAGTAAAGCCCTGTGAAATTTGAAAGTTCCCTTCCTTAAGAGTTATGAGCTGAGACATTTTTGTCCTAAATTACGACAAAATTTTCCAAAATGTAATTTGAAGATGAAGAATGTGAAATAAAATACAATCTTTAAAGATACTTTTAGAAAGTTTGGAAAGACCAGCTTTGTGGTGCTTGAATGTTTTATTCCAATCTTCATTTTTAAACCAGACTAAAAGTTATTATAATTAAAAGAGGCACCAAGCTGAAAATGTTCAGAAACACTTAAAAATAAAATGATTTGATGCTATTAAATGAGTCATTCACTGCCCCTCCCCCCTGTTTTGTCATAATTGACATATTCCCACAGAGATTGCTTTGTTCTGATGAAATAACAGTTTCTGACAGGAAATGCTGTGAAAAAAAGTTTCTGACCAGCTGAGAAAAAATTCCATTAATATTTAAGTTTCACTTTTAATTTTCGGTCCTCCTGATCTATCTTTTTTTGTGTCCATTTGTTGTCCATAGGTATTTTTAATAACTCATTTAATATTAAAGAAATACTTTGAGGAAAAAAACTCTGCAATTTAATTTAATTAGCTTTGCTTTTTTTTATCCCAGCCCATTACTGACTTCCATAATGTTGCATTTAAAAATAATTTTTAAGAAAAACTGAATGTGAATGGCCAACTTTTTTTTTTCCTCCCCAGTCGTGGAATACCACAGCACCAGTTGCAGTATCTCATGCAGCACTCACTGGGATGACATGCCCTTATGCAAATGAGCTAAGTCTTGGCTTGAGGTCCTGTGGGAAAACCACTGACTAGACAGGAGGTAAAACCTTGTGTCACATAATGGTGTAATGGAGCAGGTTTTGCCCACAGTTTTCCTCCCTACGTGTAAGAGACAGCAGCAAACAGTGTTAGTGGCCCCTGGGGCCCATTGTGGAACTCTGTGCAGACCTGAAATAACAGGGATGAGCAAAGCTTGGAATGCATTAGCTTCACACACACACAAACATTTTCCCCTGCCTGCAGTCTCTTGGCTCTCCTGGAATTTTACATAGTCATGGGCATCCTCCTTCCATCCTCTTTGAACACCTGACCCATCCTGCCAGGAGTCTGCTCAATCCTGGGAAGGCCAATGCAGCCACCAACAAAACCTGAGCTTCGACTGTAAGAATCTTACTTGAGCTGAGGACAACTTAGCACTGACGGTGTATCTGACTAGAGCAGGTTAATTGGGGCTGTCTGTGTCACTCTCCAGGAGAAAGGATGGCATTTTACAGGCAGGTTTAAACAAATGGAGTTCTAAACATATGTAGCTCCATTTTCATCAACACTGCTTTAAAGGAAAAAATCAGAAAAACTCTGAGTGCTCTTCCATAGTTACTCTTCCATGTACATGGGTGAACGGGCTGGCTATGGCCAGAACTGACATGCTATTTCCAGGGCTACATTCTCCCAGTGTTGGACAGAGATCCCAGACTGGATGGAGGAAGATCATAAAGGACTACCACATTCTGGTCACAGAATCTGCTAATACTATTTGCACTTATGGGGGTAAGGGGGGAGAATGACACTGATGGTGCTGTTTCCTTGGAAGTGAAGCACAAAGCAAATTGTGTCCTACTTGATCACACAGAGATACTGTTCTGTTGTGAGAGTGAAGTAAAAAACTTCAGCTATTATTTCAATATCATGGGGTTTATTTTCCAGAATAAAAAGTTAAGTTGCTTTGCACAGACATTACAATGGAGTGTTTCATCATTGCCCTGGGAAAAAACAGTCTTTGGTTTGTCCAAATGATGTCTCATATCCAGTGGTTTTTCTGCAGTATTGGAGGAAACTTGTTCTGAAGGCATCAGAGGTAACTCTTCATTACCCAGGCTCACATGGGAGGGAGAATGGGAGTATATAGCTTGGATAAACCTAAACCCCAGACAGTTTTTTAAGTAAGGTTTCAGAGGCATGCAGTGGCACAACAAGAGAAACAATAAAAGAGAGTGATTTTGTTGCCATGGAGGATAGAGACCTTTAGACTAGCAATGATGTAAGCAGGTTAGTCCACTTGGTCTGCCTCATTAATATTTCTTCTAGACCAAACATGCTGGGTAGAGATAACTAGAGCTTGGAGCATAGACTATCTGCAATGGAAATAGCCCCTCCTTAGACAATTCATAGACTATCTCTGAAAAATGACAGAGAGAATGTCTAGACATGAGAATGTCTAGAAAAAAATGACTTTTCAAAAACAATCCTTTGACAACACCCCCAAACCCACCTCTCTGGAAGCTTTTGAAAGATCTGTGGTACATTTTGTACTGCCAGTCGGCATGGGCAGATATAAAAAGAATCTCTTCCTTTCCTTTTATGTTTTGAGGCTGATTTGGTACTGTTCAAGGTCAGGTTGGATGGATCTCTGAGCAACCCAGTCTAGTGAAAGGTGTCCTTGCCCCCAGCAAGGGAATTGGGACTAGATGATCTTTAAAGTCCCTTCCAACACAAATCATTCTACGATTCTATGTTTTTATCATAGATAACTAGATTTTAGCTCCTTGCACTGGCCCCATATCCATGGAAAGATATAAGAAAGAATATGAGGCACGTAAATGTACAGAAAAATGGCAGATGGTCCTAGTTTGCTGAAATGCCCTTAAATGGCAGGCATAAATAAGGTTAACAGATATCTACCTGATTTGCAGAAGAATTATGCAAACAAGAACTGTGTTGACATATCAGACATTTAAATCAGACATTTGCTCCCACACCTTACTAGGACAGCATAATAAATTTACAAAACTGCTTCAAGTGGCGTGGTAATAAAGAAGGTACATTGGAAATTTAATACCTTTTCACTCACTTTAAAAATGTTTTTAATAGATCTCTCTTTAAATGGCTTATGTGTAATACAGTTCTCTTGGGCTGTTTAGCTCTAGAAAGGCCACTGATCAACAAAATCCTGGCTCTTGCAGTTCATATCCCATGCACTTGTATTGGTAAGGACTTGTGTATTCTTCCTTTTTAAAATGCCAGATATATCTGGGGTCAAAATCTACAGCTTTTGTAGCTTTTTTGATTGGAGTAAGGCAATACACAGACATGTTTCTGTGGGGCTCATGCTGGAAGTGCTCCCAATGGACTGAGTCAGGAATACCTATAATCAACAAGATTTGGTTCAATGAGAGTAGGAATCTTTTCAGCTTACTGTGCTTGTTTAAGTATTTCTGTTAAGGACTGCAATTAATGATGATATTTGCATTATAATATCTACATGTAGCTTTTCATATAGGAGGTACTGATCAAACTTAGCTCAAATTCTTGTGACTTGTTTGTCCTTGGACTTACGTTTTCTTCCTTGATAGGTCCAATTATGATTTTCCATCTAGCCACAGAAATCACTTGAGCCCTTCTGCCTGACATATGGAATGACACTGTACTTTAATACAAAATCTTGTATGAATCCTAAAATAAAGGAACAAGTACTTTCCTGCCTGCCTCCACAAACCTTACAAAAATTATTGAGGTCTACTCAGCTGATCTTGAAAAAGCTTAAGCCCACTTACAACCTTCAGTTTTAAACAATTGCCTAGACACTAAAGACAATGTCTGCAGACAACTTGCTTTTAAAATTATGCTATTAAGCAACAAGCATAATATCAATAGCTGACTGATTTATGTAGTGCCATTTCCTCACTTCCTAGTACACCATTGATTTCAAATTACAATACACACTACATCTTTTACCAAAGTGCAGCCCTTTGTGGAGAGAAAACTGGTCCCTCCTTAGCTGGCTGCAGGACACTAGAAAAAAATGTTAGGGCAGGAGACTGGAGGGGAATATGATAGTGGAGAATTATTTGTCTTCTGAGAGCTCAGATGTAACTGTCACCAGCCCTATGCAAAACAGAAGCAAACTGGAGGAAACTTGAATAACTGCTCCTGCCTCTCACCTGTTGTATTTCAGCATTAATGCCCACCACTCACTCATCTCCCAGTGCCATCCATCTCCTTCCTGGGGAGCTGGTGGGAGAATCTGGGACTCCTCACTTCCCAAAATTATCTTGCCCTTTCACTTTTTAGCCCGGGCATATCAGGTTCATCACTGTTCAGCCTGCAGCCACGACAAGGTCATGCAGCATCCTGTCCTGTCTCCACTTTGCTGGAAGGAGCACCAAGGAAACTACCTCTCCTGTGTCCAGGAACTCCTCCCATTTTGGCCGTCCATGGTGTTGCAGTCTATCCAGACCCTGTCTGATCACCAGGAATGCAAACATCTGGCTTTGTTACAGCTCTTCTGAATATGAAATCCTCTGCATAAAGCAGTAGATGAAGTCTGTTGTGCTAGACCTCAGCTTATGACCCTGTAGTTACTAATGTTGTTGCAGTCTTTGTCCCATAGTCATCTCGTTTCCAATAAATAATACGTGAAGAGGTGAGTAACATTAGTGTTATACTGTTAGCAGTTTATTTAACAAATTACTGGCCTTGGAGAAAGATTAGGAAAACAGGCTCCTGTTCAATATTACCTGCTGCTCTGAAATTCACAATTATAACAAGAAAGGCAGAGCTTTCAGACTAAAAGCACACTGATAATTCAATAATTTCATATAGAAGACTAATGGGCACAAAATCACGACACAAGCAATAAATATAGAAAACACAGGTAGTTTGATTGCAAATACTCCTGAAAAGGGGAATGAGTTGAAGAAGAAAGCCCAGAAAGGAAAATCTCAGATGATGTTCCCTTTCAACTTCCTCTCCCATGGTCTCCAGGTTTTCTCAAATCTGTCACAAACAGGAAAGCACTGACATTCTAAGATGTGATCCTGATAACTTCAACAAACCATCTCTTTAAGGCTGAAGGTACAACTGGCATGTTCCTTATACAGCAAATAGTAGTTTTAAATGTAGACCATGTGTTGACTGAGAACATCAAACCATCTGCCTGGTGCTGCTGTGCCCAGTTAGCTTGATTCAGATAATCAGAAACTTATTAATCAAATCTAATGAGCAGTCAATTTTTTGTCACATATCCCTTTGTTAAAAAGGGATAATGATCAAAATAAATTTATAATGTATGTATTTTTAAGAAAATGCTATTCATGTGTGTGTGTGTGTGCACACGTCACAATAATTCATTTTGACATAGTTGTGGTCCAGGAAAATAAAAAAGATTAAATTTATTTTTGGTTATGACAGTATTTATTCAGTTATTAAATGACGTATGGAGATAATTAAATAAGCATGGTAAAAAAATAAAAATCAATTCCTGCATTTTGTTCCTGTGTGAGGAAGAGTCAGTGATGAATCACACTGATTTGCAGGAACAGCCAGATACTAGAGCATACCAGGCTGAATTGGAATGATGTGGATCACTGTTTTCCCTTAAAATGAACAACAGAGTTTTGACATAGAGCATTATGCTCTGCTATAATTAATATGAGACTAAACAAAACCAATAATACCCTTTTTTTTAGTATTGGATTGCTTTTTATGGAGCATGGTTAAAATGTTCCTTCTAATGCACAGCACTCTCCAGTCCAAATAATTGCCTAAGATTGCTAAAATGATCTTAGTATCACTTTTTATCTGATTTGAGCATATCTGGCAAATGAAATTTTGTTTGCAACACCCATAGTACTGTGAGAGAAACAAGAGGTAGGAGAAAGCTGCTAATTCAACCTCATCCCAGTTCATGTGGGTGTAAATTGTATGGCAAATGAATCAAATATGCTGTGACTTGGCAAAGGCAGCATCATTCAGACTGCAGAAGCAGGCATGGTAGTTACTGTGTTTTTACTTTGCCTGTAGATAATGTTCACCAAAGAGCACCCTAATTTACCTCACTAGAAGGTATAACCACTGTGCATTACTTTAACACGGATATATAGGCACAGAGACACAGACACATTTATGGCTGCCAGTATCTGCAAAAGGCCAGAACTCCTCTAAACCGTTATTAGCGGGGATCAGAGCAACCTAAATTGACAAAACTACCTAAATGACAAAAAAGTCTTCCTACAAAGATTCCTCTAGGCAGAATGACAGTTTTTACTGTGTTACAGCAGTTCTTGTTTAGGCTTCCATCCTCATCGCTCTGACCACTGACGTATGTAAGTTGTTGCACATACTTTATTCTTTTCAGGCTCAGAGAAACTTTATTAGAAAGAAAGATTTGGTCTATAGAAGAGCTTCAGATTGAAAACTCCAAGGCCTATTCTGCAGCTCACTTGGGCTTAAATAACAAGAAGGCAGATTCAGATTAGATTTTATGAAAATATGTCTAGCAGCAAAGATTGGAACTGGTTTTCCTGAGAAAGGAATTGTCAACACTGGAGGTTTTCAATAAGCAGTAAGAGAGACTTCTGCCAGGATGGAACAGACAGATATATGAGACAACTTCTTAAAGTTTCTTTCAGGCCAATTTTCTCCAGTTCTGTTGCATTAAAGCAGCATCATGTCGACAGAAAAAATCAGACAGAAGACTGATAAACATTAAAGGGAAACATCTCACAGGAGTTCATTATGCACATCACTAACCACTTTAATTATGCATTAATTTATTATTGATGAAAAAATCGGTATTATATCTTAGTGTCTTCTCTGACAGAGGGCTGTATAAAATGCCTCCAAGACTAAAATAAATGGTATAACTAGAGCTCTTTTTTTTCTCTGCACAGATAAAGCATCTCATCATTATCAATTAAAGAACTGGGGAAGTCTTTGAAAAGATGACTTGTTTGCTTAAAGTACGTGAAGGTCATATTCACCCTGTAATAGTTGATGAAGAGTAGTCATTTGTTATTTTTAAGCAGGCTGTCATTTAGCCATTATGAAGATGAATAACATTTGTTATTACCTAATAATCCTCCTGTTGATTACAGAGGAAAGACACTTGCAGACACCTTATGTGCCTTGCTTAGATTTTGTAGATTATTAATGCATTTTGATTAAACCTTGTAAACAAAAAATTGCAGTCTCAGTTCTCTGGATGTAGTGACTGGTGTGTAATGCAGGATACAAGACCATGTCCAATCTGTAACATTTTGCTCTGCATGTTATTGGCCTAATACTGATGTAACATAGTAAAACCAAAGTTCATATTTTAATATCAAACAGATTGTCAATGGATCATGTGCTGCTCTATTAAGGTTAGTTCTTGGATGCCTGCCTTCCCGAGGAGAGTTAATGAAGCTATAAGTTACCTGTGTGGCTTCATTTGGAGTTAAGCCTAATTATCTGGATCACGGCCATGTTTTGGAAAGTCCGAGCCTCATTTCCAAAGCAGATGGAGTCGCTCAGCAATGACTTCATTTGTATTAATTTGTTACACTGTCTTTTATTATTCATCTCAGGGAATGTTGCTGCCTTTGCAGACCAGCAGGAATAGAAGTTTGGGAATTCTTACTTTATTTTTTAAAATAAGTCCATTATATTCCTCAGCAATGACCAGAGGTGAAATGCAATTAAGTGAGGTTCAACCTGTGGCCATCACATGCTGCAAGCTGGTGACCATGCCACCAGAGATTTATGAGGCTTTTGCTTCTTGGAATAAGTGAAATGACCAAAACAGCGACCAAGAAGCTTTATCAAGATAACCTATATAACTTATGGAGCACTTCATATTGGGGTTCATAAGTGGAAGGTTTTGGATACCAACCATACCACAGCAAGAAAATCAAAAGAGGTAAAAAAAGCGATGGTTAAGGGCATGAGAATGAGGGCAGTTTTACTGATGTTTTGAAATATTTGTCTAAGAGAAAGGTTAAATTACTCCATTAGGGCAACTACTCGAGGGTTTCTGATTTGATATGGTTGTTTATGCATTGAGCAATGAAGTTATATGAAGTAGAAACTGGATGACTCCAGTCATTGCACTACATTTCTGAGGCTTGGAGCAAAATGCAGACTAAAGCCAGGGGAGTTTAAAGGTGTCTGTGGCACAATTACTGTGCTGTATCATAGCTGACATATCCTGGCCTGTCCACTTATTTAATGAGGGCAGTACTCAGCACCATTAATTCTTGAAATACTTTACCAATGAGCATTACTATTACCATTTTGTGCAATTTTTGAAGAGTAAAAGGAGCAAGGGTACATGAAAACAGTGTCAAAGAAAATAAAGACACTGATTTTGTGTCATATTACAGCACCTCTGTCTAACAAAATTATTACTTGTCAATTATTTTCTGCAGAGAACACCAGTGCTAGTCTACTTTCCTCATGCTCGGAAAGTGTACAGGTATATCTGTATGTGGAAAGTTGCAGCCAAATAATTCCTTTTGTGTTTTTATCACTCTGGCCTTCAGGTGGCAGCTTCTGGTGATTATTTGTGATTGAAGTGGTATCTGGGATGCTCTCAGGCTACAACAGACTGCTGCTACCAGTTCAGGAACCCTCTGAGTGATTCACACCCTGTGCTCTGCCTGATGCCATCAGGGCTACTTTGATGGCTGTGCTGAGGAGTGAAGGGAAAACTCACCCAAACAAAATGCAGCTATCTAGTTTGTCATTTCCAGGCTATCTTGAAGTTCATGAACACCCTGGGAGCAGGGAGGGGGAGGGCATAGCACTCTGATATCTGAGGGAAAGGAAAGGCAGGAATAGAAGAAGAACATCCTTTTTATCAGAAAGATTGTTGGTAGAAAGAAAAGGTTAGGTTTTTCTTGGCAGGCTAAAAATTTTGGATTTGGCACAGTAATATGAAACAAAGCATCCAAAAGTACGGAATTGTAGGATGAGAAGACAAAAGAGGCAGTTGCAGAGAAATTGAGCCCCAAAGTTGTTGCAATGTCATTTATGACAGAAAAGGTCAGTTTTCATTTCTATTCCCTTTTATCAGAAACACCCTCTGCCTACTGCCACCAAGAATCTCCTGCAGGTTTTTAATCACACAGAAACAGAGTTATAAGCCTCCAGTCTTTTGTGTTTGTGCATCAATAATACTATTCATGTCTCCTGACTATCAAGGTAACAAGCAGAGGGCATTCCTTTGGTCTGGCATCTTCTTTCAGACATTAAAGCTTTCATTTCTATAGGAAGAAAAAAAATCAACCATATGTCTTTCCCTGTTTTTGACACTATTAATTATACACATACACTTCAAATTGTTAACTACTGGAAGTATAAGGCATAGCATATTTCAAAGTATTCAGAAATGCCCTACTATGTTGAAGAGCAAAAAAATCCCTTCCTGATCTGAACAGTAGCCAGTCTGAACTGTACAAAATGATAATGCATGTAATGAACTATTTTCCACATTTGAGGCAATAAAAGCCAGATTCCTAAGTTGAAATAAATATGTTAAATATAAATATAAATATAAATATAAATATAAATATAAATATAAATATAAATATAAATATAAATATAAATATAAATATAAATATAAATGTATTACCAAAAGGCTTTTTGTGAGCCTGGCACTAAAAATGTGGGAGGAGTAAAAGAAATGAAAGAAATGTTGGATGGTTAAATGGGGAAAGGTTTACTTCAAGAATAAGATCATACATCCTAAAAGTGTCATAGATATAGAAATAAACACTCTTCTCAAATATTACTGTCTTTTTAATCAGAAGCATGGATTTCGATAGAAACACACCCAGGGTGAAAATAGGTAAAGTCCATTTTGAATATTTTAATGAGACTCACGCAGTTAGCTTCAACATAAAAGTGAATCCTAACTTTATAAAATGCTAGAATTTTCCTTGTGCTCTTTGGGATTACTGTCTTAGTGTTCTTTGCATTTTATTAATTGATATGTCAAAGTCTCAGCTTCTCAAAGACAAGAACTTCATTTTACTGAAGGCTGTACAACCCAGTACACTGTTTACAATACATAGCCACCACTTATTTCTAGGCTTTGATTGTTCAAAGGATGTATAAAGTATTTGTAAAGCATGTGTGCCATATGAATAGAGTGACTGGCCAAGGGACTGATGTCTAAAGAAGCACAAGATAATATTTGAAGAGAGTTTAGGGTTTACTAGATTATGGGAATGAAGGATGAAGATGACAGTAATAGTAATGTAAAGACATAAGTTTTAACAAGTTTTAATAGCATTAATAAAGAATATGTCTGCAACTGTATAATTTTTTTTTAATTACATCATGACGACAAATTCATAGTGGGAGACATAAGGCAGAAGAGTTAGAAAACATCTATGCATTGTTGTTTTTTTTCTTCAATATGGCATGATCTCCTAGAGTTAGGCTTTTCATGCAGACAGGAACATAAAGCTTAAATTTTGCATTTCAGAGTTCCTTAACAACTATGGACAGGTCAATTAGTATCTGAATTGGAACATCAAATTAACTTATACACTGGTTATCTCATCTACAGTCTTTAAATTCAGGACTTTTTCAATGAAAAATTTTCTGACTCACTTTCAGTTGTTCACAGCAAAAACAAGTAAGTGAATGAATGAGTGAATGGGCCATTTAATGTTATACCTATTTCAATATTGTTTTAATGATGCATTCTACTATTTTGTTCAAAATAGCCTCAATTTGAAGATAATTTATGTTAAAGGGCAGCCAAACATAGAAACCACTTCAAAAAGGTCAAAACCAACCTAAACATTTCACAAAACTAAAAATTTAATTATTTAATTTACAATTTTTATTGGACTTTTTAGTTATGAATGTTGTCACTTTTTGACATTTTGTAGCAATGCACTAGAAGAAACATTTCCTCAACACAGCAAAACTGCTCTGCTGAGTTCAATTGGCAGGAGACAGTCGTTCTGCCACTGGCCAAAGCAGGCTCCTATTTCACGTGGACATGAAGTCACTCACCATTTTTTCTTTTACAAATGAATAATGGAAGACAGTTCTTAAGGGATGTGAGAACAGATTTTATTACCTAACACTTTTTATTTGGAGACAAAAATAATCTAATCTGCACCCAGATATTAGGCATTGCTTGTAATACATTTTCTCCAAGTCTCACAAAGCAGACTTGAGAAATGTGGATCAGGCAAAGGAAAGTATGAGTAAAATATTTCATAAACGTGACCTTTGTTGCGAAGGAACTGCAGATGGTAGTATTTCAGTATATTATACTGTAATACTGAACTCATATAGCTACACTGGTTCAGTATTGAATTTAAAGGAAGACTGCTTATTAAAGTTTGAAGTTCAGCAGAAATTTGGATTACTGTCTTTTAGACAGACTTGCTTCTCCTTATATGGAAAAAAAAAAGAATCTGGAGTACTTCTTGTGGACTTGCCTTTTTTCCCACAGCAGTGGAAATCTCCACCTCCTTATGTGGCAAAGGCCAGATAGGATGGGTGCTCCAAGTGGGCAACGATTTCCTGCAGGAAATTTCCTGCATAAGCAGGGGCTGCTTAGGAATCATAACGTAACTTTATCTTATTTATTCATTTATTTATTTATTCCTGAATCAGTAACTTGCTGTACTTGCAAGGCAAAATTAACATCAGTACTCCTACCATCACAAGTAATCTCAGACCATTAAATTCATCAATGTTCAGACAGAGATTAAATTTAGAGAGATGTAGACCAACAGTCTGTTTGCTATTTCTATTATGGAAGTCACAGATCCACCTGTTGAGTTCAGCCCTAGTGATCAAATTTAGGTCCAGTGTCTTGTTAACATAGTTACTTTAGTCTTGAACCAACTAACGGAAAAGCTGAGCATTTATTCCAAGTCTTAGATGTCTGTGAAAATATGATGTCAATTTTTAAATGCTTTTGAGGAAATCTATTTCTTCAGTAAATGGATAATGTCGCAGTTTTTGGACTTGCTCACGTAACTAGTTACTTTACTGTCATGTTTGTAGAAAATCTGTATAGCCCAGATCCATTTTCAGTTTTGTTTATCTTTTCACCTCAATAGCTGAACAGAAAGAAGTACTGGGAAGAAAGTACTAATCGTGAAAAACTCCTATAATTTTAGAAGGTACTCCAGGGAAAAATAAATTGATTCCTTTAATTTTGCCAGGAATGAGTGTAACATAGAGATGAAGACAGGTAATATGTGCTAAATAGCCTTTTAGCTGGTTTTGAATTGTGGAGCTCTTTCCTGTGTGTTGTATCACCAAGGGGCATAACCCACATTACATTGAAGGAATATTGCCTGAATGATATACATATGTAGATGTACACAGCTCATGGGTATTATCACAGCAGGAACTGTAGAAGAAATCCAGCTCTGTATTATATGGCAAGGCCCTTCCCACTAACTAGGAAACTGGACATAAAAAGATCCTCATTCCTACTTATTTGGAAGTCCTTTGCTCATCTTTCTTCACACTGCTTTCACACACAAAGCTATTTTGGCATTCATGCTGAAGGAAGATCAAAATGATTTTGTACAGCACCTTTTGCAGCATATTCTAGTTACCTGGGGACACAGATGGCATTGCAATAGCTCTTAGTGCCAAATGTTGTATTTGCTGTGGAAATACTCAGATACACAGTAGAGTGTCAGCACATCACTACAGGGTTCTTTCTTGAAAATGATGACTTGATTATTTCTTGTTTTGCATTTTTATCAGAGTATAGTGCCATTTTTGACATAATTCTACATAACCTATAAGAAGTCAAGAAACTGCAAAAAAGATCTAGTCTAATATCATAAGACTGGTGTAAAAATAATGAGAAAAGCAGCTATCAGACCAGAATAAATCTCTGTCATCCAGCCTCTTGTCTCAAGACAGCATCCAGTACTAGGGCGTTTTAGAAGGCATGTGAACTTATGGCTTAACATGCTCACAGCTCAGCTTCCTTCCTACCTACCTGTTCTGGCTTTAAGTTGGCACATGCCCTTAAGCATGAGATTGTATTTCCCTAATCTAATGATATAATATCTAATACTAGATTATCAGTTCTTAAAACCTATAAGGAAATTGTGGCTCCCAGAACTCTACTGCAAATAGTTCAGCAAATATTAGGTACAGCAGAAAGCAGATGGTGTTTGAGATTCTGACATATGAACTTTTTCAAACTGAGCTGGAGTGCTGTGAAGGGTTATTTCCCAGATTCTTTCTGCTAGAGGCTCCTGTCCTTCTGCTGCATCAGATGTGTACTGGTGTGCCAGCTGCACCCCTTCATTCACTGCTTTCTCAGCCCAAAACTCATTAGCAAAACCTTGGTCCTGTGAGCTGTTATGCTAGACTGTGATGTGAAGCCTTCTGTTTATTTCTCTTCCAGGCTTGTAACGTGTTGTGGGAGGCAGGTGGAAAACTGTGGCACCATCCCTGTAGAACTTGTCTGTAGGAACTCTTCAGCTTCTGTAGCATGCTTAACAGGAGAGGTCGCAACCCCAAACCCTAATTTGAGAAAATTGCTAGAGTTTATAAGAGTTTACTTTTGCCTGAGCAAAAGATTGGTGAATTGTGCCTGTTGTATTGCCTGTATGGCACAGATGTGCAGGGAGTGACTGTGCTTATGGATGTGTTATGTCCCAGGGATAGCAAGGCTGGAACAGGAGCAGAAGTGAAATGCCATCCACAGGTCACTCAACAGCCAGTGCTCTCTCTACCTGTTCTTTGACAGCCAAGTTCTTGGTCACATTTGTATCTCCCACATATGAGAGCTGCTGTCTCTGTGAGTTGCTGCTCTGAGATTACTCAATGCCCTGCTGGGAGGGTCTCAGGGGCAGCACCAGCTCATGGCCTTGCTCCAGCACTGCAAGTCATAACAGCAACACAGTGCCGACAGAGCATTGCCTACACAAGCAAGACAAGTTCTGAGATATTTGCAGAAAAAGCTCTGTAAGAGTGTTCCTATATTGTAATGATTTTCATTTTTCTTTCCAGTCCGGAAAATCTAGGACTTACACAGGTCACTACATATAACTGTGCCTTGTTAATTAGCTGCTCCATTCCTTCTCTATTTCACGCATCTTTAAGCTTCTATTTATGGCATATGAGTGCTGGTTATGCCATTGATAGACATCTGCTTGAAGTGTTTTGGGTGTTTTCTGTCAGAGGTCTAGGCTGCAGTTTTCTCCAGCTGGCTATTGCACATAGACTGTCTGCCAAGTAGGCTTGGATCATTTCAAAGCCATATTGACTTTAATATAGACAAAACCTGTTGATGATAATGCTTTTTATCAACTAGAGACAGGCACCTTCTGAATTTGTCTCCTAGAGAGGAAAGGGGGTTTTAAGGCCCTGACCTGTTGAAGCTACAGTCAACAATCTGCCAAACCATCCCCTAGCACAACTGTAATGGTTATGCTGCCTGCGTTTGCTTCTTCTGACACATACTTCTTTTCCTATTGGTTTCCTTGACTCAAAATTAGGGAATTCTGCAGTATGGGAAGTGAAATAGGTGACCCTGGAGAATTCAATACCTTTATTACTCTGTTTTATTGCTCAAAAGTGTATTAGTCAAGCTGGTGGAAGCACACAGAAGACACACTCTTCCTTTGTAAACTTGCAACTTAACTGAAGAGCAGAACAAATAAATACAGGCAAAGGAAGAAGCGGAATACAGGAGGAAGGATATAGCCTAGGTAGACATTTTGATAAATATTTCATAAGCATAGGCTTGAACTTTTCCTGTACCAGTTGGTGAAGATTTATAGATAAGATTACAAAAACATAAGGAATATTTGACTGGGTCAGATCAATGGTCCGTTTAGCCCCGGATTCTGTTTCAGCGGCGGGAATAAATGATGCTACTTAAAGAAAGAAGATGAGCTTGGCCACTTTCTGCAGTCTGCATATAAAACCACAGGGTACCACAGTGCTCATCCGGTCTGACCTACATGACATAAAACTACAGAGCCTCACTGAATTAATTTCTCTTTGAACTAGAAGAAGATGTTGTGCACCTCAGTGACACTCTGCTGCTTAACACCAGCTGTGGATTTACCCAGAGGTCTTTGTGGCTTTGTTTTCTTTTCATTTAACATGTTTGAAATGTTAATATGCTGCTTCTTTTTTTTTTTTAAATATGTTATTATCATCAACTTCAGCAAATTTTTTTGCCTTGCTAGCTTTCACAACCTTGCAATAGAAATAAAGCTACCATAAAACTCCATATATCAAATGATGGAAGTTAGTTCCCTGATAGCAGAACTTGGGAGACGGAAGGACACAAATTCCATACACCTGGAATATTTTCTGTTTAGATCCCAATGTCCATCATGCTTCTAGTATCATAGAATAAAGTCATTCTTTTCTGTTAGTTTGGAAGATGGATGTTTTGCCCATGTTTCTGTATGCCCACCTTTTCTATATTTTGTATTTCATTTTTTTGAATCTAGTGTTTGTCTGTGCTCATATACCTCTTGGCTTGTGGTTTTCTGATTTTTTTGGGGGGCGTATGTGTGTTTGTTAATTTTGTTTTTATTTGTTTTTATTTTGCTTTGTTTTTGCTTGTTTTTTTTCTTAATTTTTTTAATTTTGTATTTTATGCCACCAGTTACTTAAATACTTATGTGATAGTTTGCCAACAGAAGTACATAATGTTCCATCCTTAGGGAAGGTGTCTGCTTCTACTAACCTCACAGAAAAAGGCTATGCATATCTTGAACAACTCTGAGAACCACGGGCCAGATCTTTGCTTGATAAAAACTGGCTTAAGTCTACTGAGGTAAATGAAGCCTGCCAATTAATGGCAGCTGAGGCACTTAGGGCATATCAAATGAAGTGATACACAGAAATGCAAAGAGGCATCGCAGTCGCTGTACAACAGTGTAATAAACTTCTGAAAGGGTTTCCTGCAGCTATCTGTGCTTATCTCAGGGAAATGCTTCACCCCGAAGTTGGCAGAACTTCTCTAAAGCTCTCCTTCTTTCTTTTTTGTTTTTATAGTCCAATACTGAATATAGATAGAATAGACAGAAGGGAGGATATTTGGAACAAATTTCTCCTCAATCGGCAGAGCAAACGAAACGTAACATAACCTTTGCTCTCTCAGTGACTTTCCAAAACAGCTGCCTAGCATAAATAAATTGGCAAATACTATTTTCTCCCCGACAAAGAAAATAATGTATTGTGAGAAACTGTTATGGTATTTCAGCTCTGTCATGATTCACTAGATGAAAATCCAAAATATTTATGATTTCATTGATGGGTTTACTTTTTTTTTTTTTTTAATGCTAGGGAAAACACATCCTGTAAATAATATAATTTAAACTGCTGTTCAGCTATATCTGAACATCATTGCTCAGAATTTTCAACAGTCTTTGCACTTTGCGTAGATGATTTTATTTATACTCTGACATGAAGGGGCATATTTCCAAATTTATGTAGTACATTAAGTTCACTGTGATTTTATTTTAACTTTGCAGATTTTCAACATTTACAGTAAATATATCTACTGATTTATTTTAATTATAGAAGTGCTTAGAGGCCATGCAATAAATAAAGCTATTGTGTAATTACTTGTACACAAAACTGTCAGCTTCCAGTTTATATAAAAACTACTTGGAAGCTTAGCTTTGAACAGATACTCAAGTAACATGGCAGAGGCAGGCAGAGGGGTTTCTGCATGGACCACTCCACAGGAGAGCTGGAGAAGGGGGACCCCAGTGGGGACACACACACCTCAGGCACTGAGGCCATCTGCCCCATTCCCCCTCCACCAAGGAGAGCATCTCGAAGCCTCCGGCAGCTGCCCAGCTGGAATGAGGAGGTCTGAGTGCCAAAATGTCTTTCAATGGCTGAGGCAATCCAGAGTGCCTTTCTTCTTTCTGTTCTAGGTGGTTTAATTAGGAATGTGCATGCATATATGAGGAACTCTTTCTGTCGTTATTTTACAGGAGACCAGCACTCTAATGAGATCCTGCTATTAATTTTACTGTTCATGCTATCCCTGTATTTATGGTTGCTGAATCTGGAACATTTCACCATTCGGATTTCAGCCTTCTGTTCAAAATGAAATAGATGTTGAGGGCTTTGGCTCGGGGTTTACATAATCTCTGCTAACTGTGGAAAAGCTGCTATGACTTCAAGGTGTGTATCTTTGCAGCTGTCTTGCTCACAGGGAGGGTGCACACAATTATTGCCTCCTGCCTGGTGCAAAACTGCAATGTATCATCCAGGTCGCAGTGCCATGGTCCCCTGGAGCTGAGCATTACCTGCTGCGTCCTCATGGAAACCCATTAATAGGCAGTAGGGCCCTCTGCTTAGCTATGAGCCAGGCTGGCACTGAGTTTCAACTCGGTTTTTTCTCATGCAGTGGCTGTGGAGATATTCCAGTCACACAATTAATCCACAAAGGGAGAGACTGGAGAAAGCAGTTGGGATGCAGGCTCCAAATAAGAACACTGCAATATGTTGCTCACTGGTGTGCCTGCACATGGGTGGCATCTGAAGACAGGACTTCACTGGACGCAGTGTGACATGAGGATGAGAGGAAGACCATGAGAGAGCCCTTCAGTCTTCCCTCTCCCTGGGAATGAGTTCAGGGCAGGCTCCAGATGGATCTGGTGAAGGCCACAACAACCAGCTGAGGAACCAATGATCACATCCCCAACACCAGTAGGAAAGTGGGTAGGACATAGCAGTTCATATGCTGCCTCTTGGCTCCAGTGGTTCACCCAGGATCAGCAGGTTTATCAGCAGAAACTTCTGGCAATGCAGCAGGCAACAGCAGTCTTTGCAGCTGGAGCTGGTCCTGCTTTTGAACCAAGTGTTATCAATGGAAAAATGTCTTCTTTGTTGACTGGAGCAGGATAAAATTTCTCTAATGAGAATATATTAAGGTTAGCACATTCCCATCTAGTCAGCCATGCTCAGAAATTGGCTATTAGATTTTTATTTAGATTTCTTTTTTAAAAAAAATGAAAATGCAATACTCCTGTCTAAATCCAGGGCATGAACAAACAAGACATTTTAATAAGTGTGCTAATGTCCTTATTACAAGCCTCTTGGTGCACCCAAATGAAAGCCTTCCCTCGCAACTCAATTATTTCCATTTATTCTATCTGCACAAAAAGCCGAGAAAAATAAGAGCTTAGGTGCATTTGGAAAATAGCAATTTTGAGTACTGTCAGATAAAGGTTGGGGGAGTGAGTCTCCAAAGACATTTCATAGATTGTTCCCTCCACAGTCTGTCCCAGCTTTGTTTCTAGACCCCATGCTGTTAGTGAAAGCAGCAATGCCTGTTTTATTGCTAACAAGAAAAGAAGAGAGAGGGAAGATCTCTGTGACGCCCAAGACTGAGAGGAGCCATGGCTGTACGTGCACGTATTTGCTGTGCAGGCGGCTGCTCGGCCCAGAAACAAAATGGAAGGCAAAGCAAGATCCGCTCCTCATGACAGCTTTATTGCTTTTCTCCCCTGGAGGCATTACGACACTTATTGTAGCATTTTTGGGAGACTTTGAAGTTCCTTTACTTCTAATTGCAGAACTCATGTCATTTGGGGAATTTGAAAATAGCCTCTTTTCATCTTTTCCAACAGTGAAATGGTACATGTTAACGTTTTATTCTGCACATTATGAATTCAGAGATACAGAAATGACTGGCGTTTCGCTCCACATCTTGCTGTGATTTTCTCAGCTGAAAAATGCCTACCTGAACCCAGCCACTGCCACGCTGCCATGAGATGCCTTTTAGAAGAGAGTCTTTGGGAACCAAGCTCCTGCCCCACCAGGGGCAGCCTCACTGCCTCCAGGTGCAACACAGCATTGGTACCTGATCCTCCAGACTCCTGCCTCTGTGTGTGGTCCTTGTGCCATGTGCTCGCAGGATCAAGCTGGGGGAAGACGGCTGGAGCTGCCACCCCTGTGCAGGATTTACCACTGAACAAAGTGTGGACTGGGTCGTGACAGCTGGTGTGGGATCCCTGGGGCAGGGATGTGCATCTTCTGCCTAATCTGGGCCATAACAGAGCAAAGCATGGGCACCAGTAGAATGTAAATAATAAAAGGAATAATAAATTGCAGAATCAAGCCCTGTAATGAAAAAATAAATAATCCAGATAGACTGTCTCGGAGTGCCTGAGCCTGATTTATTAGCAATTCTGGCTGACCGTTATTATTATTAGGTAAGCAACTTGCAGTGATTTTTCACCTGATGCTCTACAAATTAACTATGCTGCAGGATGAATGCAGGAGATTTGTGTTTATTGTTTTATGAAATTATACAGTAGGTAAAAATTCACTTGGAACATCACCACCATCACTTTGCAGTTTTATGACCTATAGCGCATCTGACACACAGTAGCACTGCTGCTCAACACAGATGAACAGCAACATCAGTATCGCTGGTCATCTGGAGCAGTGAATAACAGCAACAGGAGCAGAGCCAATACTTATTTCAGGTTGGCACAGAAATCCACTCACCTGCAGGTTATTCTCATGTTTATTCCACGTGAAAGAGCAGAGGGAGGCTTTAGTTTTCCAGCACGTTATACGCTAATGTTTTCTAGGCCAAAATTCTGAGCCAGGTATCCTAATTATGTACAAATTCCCTCCCACCCTCCCCCAGTGCAGTGACAGATGAATCAGTGACTCTGTTTATTTACCCTCCTCAAAGAGGATGCAATTATGACCCTGAGGAAAAAAACCCATTTGCATATGCAGAAGAAGCTGGTGGCAGTTCGCATTCTAGTTTAGCTCTTACTGTAGTAAATGGCATTACTGCAGAGCCCAAATATTTCTTTTATGTCAGACCCTACTTACTGGTTTCCATTTCCTAGAGTCAATACAGAAATCAATCATGTCAAAAGGAAAATTCAATAAGAAAATCCTTTATGGTATAAGCTTAATTATAGATATGTTTTCCTTTGTAAAAGTAGAAGAAATCCCAGAACCAGAGCCTTTTATACATCTTTCTACACAATATGAATCGGCTGTATTTATATGTAAAATATTATGAGTGAACCTTCATTATTCCTTACATAAAATGGGGAAAGGCCTGAAAAACTTTTGTGAATAAATCACTGCATGATGTCATCTAAACTGTGCTGAGAGAAAAGGAAAAGCATTGCAAATTAAGTATGATACAGCAATATTTTAGCATCTTAATGTCTGTCCTTTAACACATTGATTCAGTCATTAAAGCCCACATATTGAAACTTGTTGAGAAAAATATTGGGAACTGAACTGTCCCTGGTGTCCTCAGATCCATAGAAACTCTTTTTTCAGTCTCTTAATTATCTAGCCAATGAACTGGACTTGAGAATTGTGTTTCAAATGAGTAGTGCTGGGACATACTGCAAGTGTTGGTGACTTTTATGTGAGGGAGGATGAGGGGTTCACCTTGGGCTGGATTTTAATCTCCTGTTATTTTATAATAATAAATATGGGGTTTTTTGTTTGTTTCTTAGTGAACTAAGTGCATATAAACTTTAGTGGCATGAAGCAGAGCATCACAATCTAGCCCAGCTTGAGATACATATTTTATATGATGCTAAGATAATTTCTTTGGGAAAATTTAGTTCCCTAGAAAAATAACTGAAAAATTAAGCAACTCATTATGCTGTATAAGAGTGAAATGACAGATTTCGAGGGTGGAAACAGTCTTTAGAACAGATCTAGAGTCAAACCTCATTTCTCCATGTGTTTAGAAAGATAGAGTCAACTTCGCTTTCAAAAATATTAGAAAGTTCACAATTAATTTAATCTCAAGAACAACACATATTATATGAATTTGTCTCCACCTTTCTCCCTCTTTTTTTTTTTTTTTTTTTAAACCTCCCACGCCTTTTACTAGGGATAGAAGCAGTAACCCAGCACTAAATAATTTTCTCCTTACACCAGGTAACAGCACTGGATAACAGTGATCTGGATAACAGTGATGCAATATGAACTTAAATCTCCACTCTTTCCCATTGCGAGATTTTAGGGGGATATCTAGCTCAGTGCAAAAGCACACTTTCTCTATTCACTGCAGGCACAGTGCAAGATTTTAATATCTTAATTTCAAAACTACACATCCATCCTAGGAAAAATACAGAATGCATGTTGTGCCTGCTGTGTGCAGATCTATGCTAGAGGCAGCAAGTTAGACTCGGTAGGACAGGCTCTTAAAATTATAGCTTGTTCCCAGACCAGTGCTTAATTTTCCCTTCCAGCAAGCTCTGTCACTGATGCTCAGCTGCCCTGCAAAGTCTGCCTCTTCCCTTCTTTACTTACCAGTCACAGGGTGTGAGGTTCCCACTCCATCTGACCCCAACGTGTTCAGTCAACAAAGCTAGGATGTAGGCAAAAATATCCCAGATTTATTGGCTAAACCCACTTTTGATAGCAGAAGCAGAAGGATGGCAAGTGCAGTAGCCCTTTGCTATCTTCTCTATAAAGTTGCTGTCAGTAAGAAACAGAGCAAAAATCAATGTTTTTTTCTTAACAGAAATTGGAAGAACTCAATACCTAATTAATTCCTGCCTTTCAGTTCCTGTAACTGTTAACAATGCTGGATGCAACATTGTCAGCATTTTTTATTGTGCTTTTTTTCTATGTTTGTCTCCTACATAACACCACTGTATTTTTGATATTTCTTTTATACACTTAAGGCTTTCCCACTGGTACTTTTCTCAGGAACCTCCAAAGCTAATTTCAAGAGGATAAAACACTGCCAAACTTTATGCCAGTTAATCATCACCATGACTTCATACCAGCTATGACACTATCAGCCATATCTAAGGCCAGAGGCAAACTAGCCACTACCATCAGAGAGAACCTTCATAAATAAAGACATCATGGCATTCTCAAAAAGCCAAAGTTGGTATTGGCCAGATCAGAATATAAAAGTGTATTCTATGGGCTATTATCTCTACTGCTTTTTCCTCCTGTTTCCATTTTGGTATGTATAGATAAATAATGCACTATTTAAAACTATTACATTTTATCTAAATTAATGTCATTTTAATCTCAAAAATGCCATACAATTTTAGTAATTCATCTAGTGAACTCCAGAAAGTAATGTCTGAGGGTCTATTGAAAACCCATAAACTTCATCAATATAATTCTGGGTACTGTACTGTAGGCTGATAATGAAGAACAATGTTTTGTTTTTGCTCTACTGAACACAAAAAAAAGCAAAAAAAAAGGATCATTTCTATGTGCTTGAAATACAATAGTAAACATTTTATTTCTTTACTTGAATGGGATTGGTTTACTTTGGACTAAAATGAAATCACTTCCTCTAAGAATCTTTGATTGATTGCTACTTAGCTTTCTATACTTGAAGTATACTGGAGAGGGTACTTAATCAGTTTTTCGGATAAACAATGCTGACTGGTGTGTCTAGATTATCTGAGAGATGTTTGAAAAATATAATTTTACACATGCACACACACACTGAGAACAAAACTAAATTTATGCATTTACATATTACTGAATAAGATACTACCGTGACAACCAATTTAAGAGGTCTGGAGAAAGTCTGATCTCATCAAAATCCCGTAAGAAGCTTCCTGAAGCTAAGAAAAAAGAAATAAAAGGAACTTACTATGATTGAAGAGCAAAATCTGCGCTTTCAAAAATGATAAACCAGAAATAAGAAGAAATACAAAAACTTTTAGAAGTGAATTCTTGTCTCGATGATGTCTACTAACATTTGCACGGTTCTGACAACAACTGCTGAAGCAAGTAGGAATGTGACAACAGTTCTGAATGGTACTAACATGTGCCTCCTGCCACATGTCTTCACTGAAGATCTCACCGTTAATCTACGCTTAAAGCTTTAAGAGCAAATATAAAGTAAGAGGAAGTTTTTAACTAGAGCCACTGAATTATCACTTTTAGAGACTCACTTAAGTGATTTGGTTATTAGGACTTGGGGTTACTCATTGCCCAAGCAGCAGTTGCTCTACACCATGTAGGATAACCCCGAGCAGTAGGGATGCTCATGTATGAGCCCTTCTGGCAGGTCATTCCATTGCTTATGTACCATTTCCATCCTGAATCTAAATGAAAAGCCACAAAAGGGACTAAAAGTGGATGTGAGGAACTCTGCAAGTTTTCACCCATTTACCCGTGTCAGGGAACAAGGCTTTTGCATGGAGTGACAACGATGCTCCTTTGAGTTGTGCCAGTTGTGGAAATTGTAATTCTAAATCACACACTGCTATTCTCTTGAATGTGTTGGTCTCTGGCTTGACTGCATCTCCTGCACTACATTTTAGTCAGGGGTTACACTGACTCATTACAGCAGGAAAATGGAATAGAGCAGAGGGAATTGTAGCTTTCAGTGCAGAGATTAACTGAATTTCCACGGCATGTATTAATTTGGCTTAATGGTAGAATCAGGTAACTGTGATTCAATTTCTTTGATTTTCAAAATCTGTTCAGGGCTCTGTTCACCAGTAAGGTGATGAGGAAAATCAGTCTGCAGGAGAGAGTTCTGAACTCCTCTCAGGCCACACCACAGACAGAATAAATTCTGTAGATTGTTTTTTCTTGGACTGTTGTTGCTAGATTGTGTTCAGGCTGTTTTTCTCCATCTGCACCTGCCTCTGTGATTCCTTCCTGGGTGCAAACACCACCACGCCTCCTCCTATTTAAGGAACTAAGTTGTTTCTTATTATTATATCAAGACAAGAAACAGTGACTGCAGAGGTTTTTTCTGAGTCATAAACCCTTAGAAAATGTCAATATGTCATCCACATTATTATGTATTTTTGTAAAAATGCTTTGAAAGAAAGAAAGTGTGAAAAAAGAGGAGAAGAAAATATAGATGAAAATCCAGTGAGGAGAAATAGTTTGGGATCCGTCTGTATATGCTCCCAGAAATTTATAATGGAGCCTAAAAAGCTAATTGCTGTCACTGTGGCAGCAGGAGGCTGAGCTGTGCAACCCCAGTGTAGTTACAGTGACACTTGATGCACAGTTGGTCCCTTTCCAATTTGGATGATCAGACTTCAGGGAGGATGGAGAAATCCCCTTCACAGCCTTTCAAAATATGCTATTGTGGAAACAGTGAGGGAGCCATGGTTGGCACGGAGAAGGAAACAGAAGAGACAGTTCAGAGGCTGTCTGCCCTTGGCAGTGGAGCTATAGACAAGGTGTGGTGAAAGGGGAAGCAGGATGGAGGAAATAACAGAATGAGTGTGATGGAGAAATGTCCAGAGCTCAAAGACCATAAATAGCTCTTTTTTTTTTTTTTTTTTTTCAGGGGAAGGGCTGATGAAAGAGATGAGCTGACATAAAAATACATTCTGCAAAGAGCAGCACATTTGCCTATTTCTAAATCACAGGAGTCAGTCCTTTTTTTACTATTATGCCAATAGGAGTAAAAACTGTTATGGAAAGTGGTATGATTTCTGCTACATCTTAACTAGGTTTTATTTTCTTGGCATAACTTTATCGATTGGTGCTTCATTCCAAGTAACTTGGGACTTATTTTTTTTAGTCATGAAAGAAAAAGTATTTATTTCTTAATTAGTGTGGTTGTCTGAGTACGGTACTTGAGTACAGGGCAGGCATGTACAGCTGTACCAGTAAGTTAAACACGCCCAGGACTGTGCCTAAGCACTGAATGTGCTCAGGCTACTTGGTGTCACAGATTTATGCTACTAAGTATTTTCCACTTCTAGGGTGTAGTTACCACAGATCACCTGTTAGGAATATCTTCTGGAATATTCCAACTCCCAAACCTTGGCTGGGAATTGTTTGAGGGGACTGGATATGGGGCAAAAGCCCACAAAGTGGTTATCCTAACATTCAAGAGTACAGATCATTGCTGTTCAGTGCTCAGAAACAAACCCAGGCAGTACTTTACTATTGTCAACTTAGACTGTGCTTAGTTGTCTACCAAGTCAGTGAAGCAGCCTCCACCATTACAGAATGTTTGACCATTTACACTCATTTAAGTATATTTGAAGTAGAACAAGAATCTGTTATATTCCTCATGCTCTTACCACTCTTTTGCTTTACAGTATGATTCTTGTTGGTGACATGAATTACAATTTATTTAATCTGTATGTGAAGTAATAATAGAAGGTAAAACCTTTCCAGTTTATATGTATAAATACAAGAAAGCTTATGGGACACCACTGTACTGAGTGCTGTGCCAACATAGAGGGAAGAAACTGGAGATGGTCTTGCAGAGGGCTGCTTTAATGAGTACAAGCCATGAACACATGCATTGCAAGGAGAGGTGGAATGAAATGGTGCAAAGTCTGATGAAGAAGACAGTAAGGAGCAATATGATGGGAGCCTACATGTATTTGAAGAGAAGGTGCAAAAGTGTCTGACCCAAACTTTTTTCAGTCAGTAGATGGTATAACAAGAGGTGGTAGCAACAGATTGTGGATGGGAGGATTGAATTAGGATAATAAAAGAAAAAGATTTTCTTCAATAGCAAACTAGAGGAGAGGAACAGGATGGCAGTAAAGGTTGTTGAATCTCTGCCAGTGAAGTTTTGCAAGACTTAGCTAGACAGGCAATGACTGACACAACCTAGTACTGTTTTCATCTGTCTTTGAGTGAAGTGAGCTGGATGGGCTTGGTGATCCAGAGCCAGCACTGCTCCTTCTGCGAGGGAGAACCCATGTTCACCGATGCTGTGCATGAGCCTTGTCCAGAAAAAACTAATGTTGACCACAAATTGTGCAGGAACTTCTCCTGTATTCTAGGTCAGTGTATGATATTTTTGATAAAAAAGGGGAGCTATTCAACTGAATGTGGCATTTAGTGCCATGGTTAATTGACTTGGTGGTGTTCGGGCAAAGGATTTTGCAGTCTTAGTGATCCTGATTCTGTTTACACAATTACTCTCTCTCCCTTGTTTTATGCTCTGCCTCTGTAGACCAGCGGTGGAGTTTACATTTTAAAGAAGTGCATTCTTGTTATTAGTAGAGATGATTTCATGGGAAATGAAAATGATGGGAAATTTACTTAATCTGCAGTTTAGATACTGAAGGACATAATATATTTCAGCTACTTTTCCTTTCTTAAAAGAGGTATCTAATTGCAGTTTGTGTCTTTACAGGCATGTTTTTACATTCCTATTGTGAAGCGTGCATATGACCTCTAGGAAATCCAAATTTTGACTGTATGCACAGAAAGTTCTCAAATCTGCTGACAAATAGATGTCAGTAGTTTATAAGAACTTGGTATGCACGGAATATTAGGATATATTTGACAAGATTAATCAGAGACCAGCTCATGGAGATATTGGCCAAACTGCATAAGTATGAGTGAAAGCCACTCACAGCCAAATTAACAATACAAACGCTGTTGCTAGCACTAGCACAGTGCACTAAAGATAAAATACAGTATCTGGTCAAAAAGGAGAGCACAGATAAGCATTTCATCCATTAACTGTGCAGCTTCCAGTCCAGTCACACAGTTAGCAGTGATTTGTATGTTTGAAGCAATGGTACAACAGCATGGCCCACTACCAAATCTGCAGCCCTGGTGAGCTGGAGCCTTGTGCACTCAGTGCTGAGAACACAACAAAGCATACAAAAGCTGTTTGGTGTTTCCAAATTGGAAAGGCACATCATGAAACTCAACCTTGTCCTCTTCCATGCCACCCACTCAGGATGTCCTGCATTACACTCCTGCAAACCCCTTGACTGTGAACAGCATCTTACTACACTCTGCATTCCATCTTGGCTAATACATTCTAAAATATCCTACATTGCATTTGAGACCATTTGAAAACCTGCCCAGGTTTAGCCTCCACACTCATTTGAATCAATATTAAAGTTAGAATTGAGAAGGAGTTATTTTATATATTTGTGAAAGTGCTTTCATTTTCTTCTAAATATTTTGCTTTATAATAAAAATATATTAACTTTTTAAATTTTTCAAATGAAAAAATTCCCTCCCCTTCACCTTTTGACAGCTGAAAAGATCCTTGGTGTTTAGGGAGTTTAAAAACCTAGTTTTAACTGTTAACTAGTTTAACTGTTAATATGTTGTTACCACAGTCTTCACTTTCTCCTTAAAAAGAAAAATAGACATTCCATGAAGATACAAATTGGAAAGGGAATAAAATCATGCCAATTAAAACTATTTAATGAGCCCTAAAATTTTCCCTGTATTAAAAAAGTGCAGTGCCAACCCTGAGCAATTCTGTAAGAAGAGGAGAAAGGTTTTGTTGGTGTTGCAAGGTGTTCTGCATATTTGTTTCATTCTGCTTAATATGAGGTTTTATACTTTAGTTATGGTGAATACCAATGTTGTTACTGTAAGAGCGTAGCTTTTCTTGGTTCCCCATGGCAGCAGAGGTTATGAATTCACCTAAATGTGTGTTCTGTGTCCCTCTCCTCTGTACTTTCTGAAACCACTGGGTTGTCAAATCAAGTTGAAACTGCTGTCAAAGATATTAAGCTCCCACAAGTTACATGAAAACAGGTGGCTGGGAGAAGAACAATCCTATTAGCATCCCCGCAGAGGGGAGAGTTGCAAGATAACTTCACCTTTTGTTCATCACAAGAATTCAACAAGGCAGAAACACCTGATAGAAAAAAAGGGTTCCTTACACTGAAGAGACGTCTTCAAGTGGCACCTTATCAGATGCTGAGGAGCTTGACCATGAGATCTGACACCATGGGGAAATAGGCTCCACTTTGTTACTGCATTTCTTATTAAGGGATGCATTTCTTCCACGGGGTTGCTCTTTGTGTAACCTCTTCCTACATGTTTGGAGTCTGACACATGGAGAAGTGTAACTGCAGCTGTGCATGAAAGAGCTTCTGGAAAAAATATGACAACCAAATGCCCAAAGCTTTAAATACATTACACTAAGGGAAAGAAGGCAGACTTGACAGAATCCAGGCAGATACAGAGTCAGCTTGTGGAGTGGGCAGAGTAGGCAATCGCCCAGAACAGCAAAGTACCCTTGATGAGAGTGGTCATTGCTGCATTAGAAAATAGGTTTGGCCTGCTGTGACTGCCAAGAGTCTTGGTGGGTATAGCTCCTCACAGAAACCCATTCTCCTCTCACTCAGGACGGGAGCAACACCAGGTCACTGCTGGTCCAGCTCTCCAAGCCACTGCCGTTGTCCCACCCTCACTTCTCATGGAAGCAGCAGCCTAATTAATCCCAACTTCTTCCCCAGTTTCTCCCACACATCATAATATCAAAACTCATCTTCCCCACACGTCTGAAAAAAACTTGAGCTGGCTTAAGATGTACAGGAGTATATCACACTGGAAATGCCACAGTCTCTCTTCTTTTGACAAGCTACATTTCAGCTTCTACACACCATTTTAAACAATCTTAAAGGTGTGCTAGGTGCTGCAGCTGTATTAAAACACAGGTCCTGATCCTATACCACTGACATCAGAAAAAGTTTTGCTACTGGATTGAATGGGTACAGCTTAAAAGCATATGCATTTAAGATGGATTATATTTTGCAGCTTTAGACTATAAATATGCAAACTCTGTGGACATTTAAATTTGTCTCTTACACCTGTTGTAATATTAATGCTTAAGCAGCTAAAACTCTTATTACTAGTCTTTGTTGCTAGACTGTTTCAAGGTTCACGGCCTGATACTTCCGAAAAGTTGAGTAAAGTTATTGCAGAAAGTTGTCTGCTAAGTGAAAGAATCATTCTGATTACACTTTTAAAGTCCATTCTTATCCTAGAGATATTACTGGACCTCCTGGCACTCCAATTTTATGCACCAGTACTGATTCAGTAGAATCAATCATCTCTCTAAAACTAGAACATATTGTGCAACTAAACCTTGTGGGAGAACTGTGCAGTAATGTGGCCCTTGGGCAAAAAATGCAGAGATGAACCAGTCAGGCTTCATCCAGTGCAAGTAGTATGTGAAGCAGAGCCTCCTCCTCAAAAAGGCAGGAATAAAACAAGATCCCTCAAAAGGAGGCTTCTCTTTGCCTTTGCTTTCCCAGGTGTGCACAGTATACTGTACTTTAGCTGGGTTGGTTTATTTTCTTCTCAGTGGCTGTTAAGGGGCTGTGTTTTGGACTTTTGCTGAACCAACACAGGGATGTTTTAGTTATTGCACAGCAGTGCTTACAAGGTCAAGGCCCTTCCTGTGTCTCACCTCAGCAAGGAGGCTGGGGGTGCACAAGAAGTGGAAAGCTACATAGCTAGAAAAGCTGACTCCAACTGATTAAAGGGATATTGGACATATCATGTCATGCTTAGCTAGAAAACCAGGGAGGAGGTTGGCCAGGGGAGACTGCTTCTCAGGGACTCAATGAGCATTCATTGGTCAGTTGTGAGCAACAGTTCTCATTTTCATCACTTTTTCTTCTGGGGTTTTATTGCGTCTCTCTGTTGTTTTCCAATACTATTATTAATTATTATTATTATTATTATTATTATTATTATTATTATTATTTTATTATTATTATTATTATTATTATTATTATTATTATTGTTGTTACTTCAATTATTAAAATTTTTATATCCCAACCCATGGGTTTTCTTATTCTGACCCTTCCAATTTCCTCCCCCCATTCTGCTGGGCAGGGGGGTAGTGAGCAAGGGGCCATGTGACGCTCAGTTATTGGCTGGGGTTAAACCATGACAGCTCAGGAAAGTCCTTCCTTATGACAAGAGGGACTTTTTCCTGCCATGCAGAAGAAGCTGGGGGATGAAGCTGAGGAGAGGAGCTGGCTGGACTCCAGCTGTAAGGAGCAGTTACAGAAGTTACCTGAGCTCCCAGAGATATGTTCCCACAGCCTCAGCCAGCCTCTCACTGCCCCAAGCTCTCCAGTGCCGGCCTCCCTTGCCCTCCCTGCAAAGAAGTGCTTAATAGTTGCCTCATTTTGCCTCTTTGACTGAAAGCTAGACTTGCATGTGAATTAATTTCTACTCAAGAAGAACATGCCTGATGAAGAAAAGTGTTTGAGAGAACATACTTTTTGGCTAAAACTCAAACCACTTCATTTTTACCTCTTTAGTGAAGTATTTTGGGGTGAGGGTGAGAGTGGAAATGTGCTGGTATGGGGGAAAGGAATATAATCCCTCATTTCAAACTCTAGAAACAGATATTTGTTTTAAATATAGAAAGAGTGACTGTCTTTCCTAATTACAGTATGCATCAGAATTATTACAGCAGTGACATTTGATCTGTGAAGTGTGAAAAATTGATAGAATTTGGTGATCTGTTTTCCCCTTGGTCTTGCCTTTATGCTCAGCTGCATATGAGATACACAGAAGGGATAATCAAATAATACACAAAAGAATGGTTGTTAGCAACACCTAATAACACAGTTATTTAATGATCCCAAGCAAACTCTGTGTGCTAATGTGCAAACCTTACACATCAAATCAGTCATTAAATGATATCATGACCACTTTAGTGGAGTTTACCGGTACAGTACTAAAAGTGTGTTTAATGATTTAACCATTTAATTTTTTTACAGGGAAAAACTTTTGCTGCCTGTTTGCTGCAGAAGAACAATTGGGATTTAGTTTGCTTTCATAAGAAATATAGGCTTTCACTTTTCTAAAAAAAAAGTTTTAATCTAAAATATACAGTTTCCTATCAGCTCATTTGCATCTGCATACAGAGGATGTGAGCAGGCACTTAGTGGCTTGTGATTAACACTCATGTGGCTACAAATTCTCATTTAATAATAAAAAGAAAAATAAAACTACATCCCCTGCTGTAACTTAAGTGAAGAAAAATTTTGTTACTAATTTAATAACGTAGTTTATTTATTCACACACAGAGAACTGCAGAATGCACGATGGCTGAGAGCTGTGGAGATATTTGCATTCATTTTTGTGAGTGAGAAAAGTGATAACTCATAACTGCTACAGCCCAGAGTGAGTTATTAGATCACTCCTCAGAGATAAAAGGTTAGACCAGATTGCAGCCATCAGATCTTTTAATGTCTGTGTGTACATTCAAGAGTGAACATGAGAAGATACATAGTTTTTTTGCTTCATGCTCTAGCAAACCACTCCACAACTTTTCCACAATTGCCCTTGGTTCTCCCTATTTTCCACCCAACTTGTGCTGACTTTGTCGCTCAGAGTTCTGTATTTCACATCTCAACATCTGTATGAACTAGTTATTCAACTGAGTAGAAGATCAACAGCTGTTTTGTTCAGAGACGGATTAATAGCTTGATTTTCAGTGGCACCAGAAGAACACACATCTAGAGAAACTTCTTATTGGTTTAAGCCTGTTGTTCAGGAAAAGAGTAATTTACAGTTACATTTAGCCTGACCCTTTCACTTTAGCATGACCTTATTATTCCAACTGCATGGTGGCTCTTGAATAAAGGCAGCAAGCAAAGCTCATCTTGTCACATAGCATGGTGTTTACAAGCAGTCACTAGACTCACTCAGGCAGAACCAAATGGCTTGGCAGGGTACAGAATTGAAGCATGTATATTAAATTGATAAACTCATTTGCTATTCAATCTAAAATCATGGGTTTGATTATAGATGTCCAAAAGTAGCAGCAATGTTGCATACATTTACAGTAGTTGTTACTTTGGCTGGCTTGCCACAGGCTGACCAAAGGGTAAAACAAAATCTGCTGCAGCTGTAGATGAAGAAACAAACCTTTTGTGTAGGCACCACAATCAATTCCACTGAGCTGTCCTGGAGCTCAAGCACTCACAATGACCTGAACATTCATAAATGCATTACGCAATCAAGAAATCATCTAGTTTTCATTGATTTTACCACTTTGTATTAAATTAGTTGCTTACATGTATTTCTCGATAATATTTTTGATTTAAAGAATCTATTAGTGCAGCATGCGCTTTGCTGCCTGTAAGTGCAGTCCTGTTATATACAAGTGTTGTACTTATGGCATTTATTGATATAATCCAGATGAAACTGAATTATGTATACACACATTACTGTCTTACATCATTAACTTGATTAATATAAGGAAGATTTCCGAGGTTTAAAGAAAAGGATTGAGAACACGGACTCCTGATTTACATCTAATGATAATTAACATCATTGGATTTATTGCAGCTATATTGATTTCTACTAGTGGACTTTCTAAAACACATGATGCAGCCCTACAGCTTTTCAGGACTCATAGTGGCTGCATCCTTAGATTAAGCAGTTAGACAAAGTTCAGTGCATCCATTCTTTATTAGAAGAAAGAATTTGCTTTTGAAAACGTTTGTGTATCTATAACAAATAAACTTTGGTTTCCACTTACGAAGACAGGGTAATGCTTTACAGTAAAGCTTTCCAGGAAAAAAATAGTAATATGTACTGTAAGCTAAAAAAAAATAGTGGCAGAAATACATTTCACTTTTCTGCAAGTGATGCATGTATATGTATTTCCCAACAAGGGCTTTCAGTCATAAAGCTAAAAATATGGGCAGAGAGAGAGAGTGAGAGAGAGGAGAGAACCGTTGAGATTAAAAACTAAACCAAAATGCACTGTAAAAAGTGATTAGAAGAATGAGGCAGAGTTGACAAGGTTTATTAACTAGCAGCCTTCCTGAAACAATACTCCAACCCCAGAGGCTTTTGTCAAAATTTCTTATAAAAATGTGGGGAAGGGGCTCTCATTTTCAGAAATTGCCAACGTGCACAACTTCAACAGGAGCTGAGTTCCTCAGAAAATGATGTTCATGGTCTAATAGGTTCCAGTTGCCTCTGTTCCTCTCTGCAGGTCATGCTGTAAAATTACAGCATTCATGCATAGCAGCTATAGCACTCAGAGGAATTGACAGTGGAGCACAAAAGCTGTCCAAGGTTAGGGGCACAGACATTTCAGTAAAGCATCAGATTATCAGATATTCGCAGTGAAAAATGAAAGGCAAGAGGAAATCTTATCTCCAGGATTTGGCATCAGTCAATAAGATATCTTAAATTGGAAGACAAAGACCTAATGATGAATAAATTGCTAGCAGCCTTATTACACATATACATTGTGGGCAGGTTTTTTACAGAGAACCAAAGGAACCTACTTCTGCTCTGCTTCTGTAGTGCACTATATTGGACCTCAACCCTGTGGGAATACTAGGGGGCTTTCAAATTTATTTATTTCAAATTCTCTGGGAGGGTTTATTGCATCAGTTTTTCCACCATGATATTCTGCACAGTGACCAGACCAGACTGTTACAGGCCTATCCTTTGAGACTGGTGTTTAGTATGAAAACTTATCCCACAGCCAAAAGAAATTAAAAAACTTCTACCCCATAAGAAAATAAAAGAGAGTCTTAGAAATGTGGTTGATGATTTTAAAGATCTTTTCTAACCTAAATGATTCATTAATTATACATTTTTTTTGGGAGAGGACTGCTCCGACCTCACCCATCTTGGATGTAAGGATGTGTGTGTTTTGAGTGGAGCTGAAACAGATGGGAAATTTACAACTGAAAAAAAAAAGCTGGTTTTATTTATTTTTAAAATTCAAAAACTATAAAATTAAAAAAAAAATTCTAAAAAAATACCCATCTTTTAAAGTGTTGAGGGGAATGAATTTTGAGACTAGATGTAGAACTTGCTCTCAATGATGGTTTTACCAAAAAGCAGCCAGTAGCTTGTTGGCTAATAAATACACTTACGAGCCATTGTTCTTTCTGGTTCTGGCTGGAGGTTTGATTGGGTCTCCAAGATGTATGCCTGAGTCACTGAATTATGGTGCTCCAGTTCTCTGCTCCAGGAGCCTGCATCTGAAAGCTCACGGGAGAGCCACCCCACTTTCTATTGCCAGCAGCCAGACACCTGCACTTCCCACACCCCACGTGCACAGTGCAAGCGCTGGGCTGAGGAGCCAGCCTCTGCTTCACTGAACATCTCACTAACACAAAACAAAGGAGCCTTGACAGTGCCAAGCAAGAGCTCTTCACTGCTCAGCAGTCAATAGCCTGATTGCAGGCAGCAGCAGTGAGTGATGGATCAGCGAAGAAAGAGGATATTTTTCTTCTCCCTCCAGAGAAATAGAAACAATAGAGGTTCTTTTCCTGGTATTCAGTGTACTAGGATAAATACAGTGATGTTAGGAAGATGCTTAGGAAGGTGGCTGGTCACATGTGCAATAAAAATGGCTTTTGAAGCCTTGGTGTCACAAGATGCATTTATAAAGCTGTATGCTGGCCAAGACCATGTCAGAAATTGGTGGTAGCAGTTGCATTATGTATAAACAAAAACATGTTGATAAATTAGCAGAGAATCAAGAAAAAATTCCTGTAGTCAGACTCCAAGGTCACCAAACATGTAATCTAATCTGTACATTATTCTTTTTCAAAGACCATATTTACCAATATTTCTAAATGATGGAAGCAATACCTCACAGACATTCAGCCAGGAGTCTAAAGGGAGAGTAGAGCCCCAGTTTCCCCATAACAATTTTCTGCCAACTTAAATTTAAAGACTCCAATAATATTACTCCTGATTTACTCTAGTGCTAAGAGGATCAGAGTTCTAAAAGAAGAAATTGCCATATTATCATAATTGTCAAGAAGAAACTAGGAAAGCAGTTGGAAATTTTCCAGTGAGACATGCTTGCACCAGAAGTTGTCAATTCTTTGAAACAGAAATATCTCTCAGAAATGCCATGTAATGAGCTACCAATGAGCCAGAAAAAGGATTTCTAACAGAAATCAGATGGAAAGATGTCCGACCGTTTCTTCAACTTATCTAAATAGTCACTTGGGCAGCCTTGGTTTCTTGGGTTTACAAATGTAGGATGGCCCTTCTGTGGAGAAAGCATCATAAATATATGGTCATTCTGCTTTCTGCACAGAGCTGGAAAGTTCTGAGAAGACCACATCTAGGTTTCCTTGAAGCTCACAGCTTCTGTAGAAGGTTTGTTGTTTTATTTTTTTCTGGAAACAGTATGAAACTTGAACCTTAGAATGCCTTGTTACTGCAACAAAAAAAACCCTCATCCCATTTTAGCCTGGTTTCCAGACTCTTAAATTTTTATATTTTCTGAAGAGTACTTTCTGCTCCTAATGACATTTTGAAGTTTAAAACCAGTAAGATTTTGCATCTAGCTCCATAAACAAAAGTATTTACCACATCCTTGCCACATTTTCTCTTGTTATCAGGCAACCTCAAGAAAACTCATTAATAATGACAAATTCAAACACTTGAGTACCTTACTCCGTGTACAGCACGTAAATACACCTCCCATGTGGAGCAAATATATACCAAATAATTGTTTTATATATATATATGCATATATGTGTATACATATGCATGTTTATAGTATATATACCAGAATGTGTATGTGCATAAACCTCCATACACAATATACATATAGCTTCCTGTATTTAGTATGTACCTCTATTTTTTGGTTGAAATTCATCTTACTGCTGGAAGTAATCAAAGCAGCAACAATGCTGTCTAAGGTGGCACAATTTTTTCCATAGTTGAAGTCTTAATATTGTCAGAGGAGACTTCAGGTAACCAATTGATGGGTAGTTTTGGGGTCTAGTCATCCACCAGATACAAGACTGGCAGAGATAAGGCTATTTCTCACATGCATTTCACAATCCTATTTAGTGGGGTTTTTTCTCACCCAAGAGAATTCACTTACAAAAACTCTTGGCTGAGACTTGCTAAATGAACCAGACGGGTGCTGCAGTGCAGGACTTAATTTCCTCATTTGTAGCTGTAGTCCATCATTCCGGGATTTAAATGTACATTGTTGAATAGATGTGATGTGCCATTTAATTTCTGAAGTAGGTGCATATCAGTGTTAAGTAAATTGATCCCTTTATCACCTAATTTGCAGTACCTCAATGAGATATTTTGAGGCTTAATTGATAAATGCTTGAAAATACATTCACGTCCTTCGGAAGGATAGAGTGGGTGATAATATATGATCACAATGTGTATTTACAGGGACTCAGAATGGCAATCTGTCTTTTGCTGATGCTCAGCTGTAATTCGTGTCTGACCTCTGCAAGGTCTCTGCTGAGAGAGATCCCAGGCCACACTCTGCCACTGAGGTTGCAATGTTGGTATGAGGCAGAATAACTGAGCTGCAGCTACAGAGAGCTGACACGAGCAAGTGCAGCAATTGAAAACAGCACCCCAAAAGCGACACATTTAAAGTGATTAAACAGCACGGGGCTGAAGAATAGATGTTTAAATAACTGCAGTGATTATACTCCTAAACATACAAATCATTATGCAAAAACAGGACTGAGAAGGCTGACAATCAAAACCCTTCATCAGCAGCAACAGACCTGCACAAGTGACCAAGTGACCAGAACAAAGGTGCAGAACCCCTGTGACGAGCAGTGGAGATGTCCAAGAGACCAAGAGATAAGTGAGAGATGGTAGTGGCTTTCCAGGAGGGAGTAAACAGCTGGGAAAGCAGTTTTGGGGCTGGGAAATGTTTCCAAAGCTGTCTTTGAAATGAATTGAAGCTGGCATTCCCACTGAGGTGTGACTGCAACCGAAGTGCAATTTCTAGAATCTTGGACAGAAACAGTGTATTAAACTTTAGGTTACATTTTAAAGACCTTTCAGGTGGTGGGGCCTTGGTGCTCCTTAAACCTGGAGTGACAATGTTATGAAAGAAGAGGTGGGGAGTCTCCCTAATGTACGAGAGAAGTACATTAACATAATGTGAAGTGGAAAAGTCAAACATTGAAAACAGCTTTAATATGCCAGAAATAAGTTGAACTAAGGGGGATTTTCCTTGTCTGATTTGGATGAACAGGGTTATGCAGGAAAAACAGCAGGTGATCCTGCAGTGAAAGACCCTCTCAAAGTCCTTGCTCATAGCTATCATATAAGGGACCATAACCAAAATTTCTTAATTGTGGAACTTTTTGATTTGAGTGTATGGTCAAGTGATCTCAATTTGCTTGGTGGTTGGGGCCTTTATAAAACATCGCTTTTCTTCTCTTCTATTTCGTTTCATGAAGATGAAAAGAAAGTAACACAAAAAGGCTTTGATACCTGAAAATCTGTCTAAGCATACCAGTTGGGATAATAGGCAGGTGCCTTTTCTTTCCACAGCCTTACTCACAAAAGCCCCAGGATGCAGACTAGAAAAATGCATCACAGATACTAATGCTGTAATATTCACAGCATAAGTTGCTGTTACCTCTTATCCTTCAGCTGTTCATAAGACTGCTTCTTTTCTTGATCATAAATAAATACCAGAGACTGTATCAGCTGTTTTGTTAATGTGCAGAGCTTCCTTTGTCCAAAACCCAAGGACTTTGCACCACACAGACCAGGCAAGTTCCAGCTGTGGCTCAGTGCTTTGAGAAAAGCTCAGGCTGGTCTTGGCAAAGGCAAGAAATCCCTTATGTTGGCTAACAACTGTGGAGCTCCAGGAGGAAGGTATCTTTTATTTCTTTGGGGACTAAAGGGATCATTTAAATGGAAAATAATGGTCTATAGTAAATTACTGATGGAGAACTACCAATTGTGATTTGAACCAATGCAACTTGATTGATAGCAGCAGATGATCACAGTGGGATACTGCTAGCAGGTTCTTTGATGATAATGGAGAAGTCTATTTTGTAGTTCAGCCTTGAGACTGTAGCACCTTGTGGTCCACAGTCTGGAGATAATTAACTTCAGACCTTCAAAGTTCTTCATACTCCACCTGTGAGACTGTACTGTGTGCCAGGGACATGCCTGGCAAGTCCAGTTACCTGGCAGGGCAGCAGCTGGCTGCAGCTGGAGACTAAATTCCGTGAGGGATTCTTTGGGCACAGGGCTCAGCAGCACCCTTCCTCAGGAGAGATGTCCCTCCTGCAGCGTGGCCGCAGATGCCAGGCTCAGCTGGGTGATGGATCACAGGAAGCTGGACTGACCTGTTACAGCAGGCACACTGGGGTGTGAAGCCTGGCACGGGCTCTGATGCTGCACTGCAGTGGGTGAGGGACCTCTCAAACCAGAGAAGTGAGCATGAGGTCACAGGGACCTGCATGGGCTTCAGACAAGTGTGTGACATTTACAGGCTTTTTTGTTGCAACAGCAGGATAAACTGGAATTTCAAGCAATAGATGTCTTTAAAAAAATTTTTCTAAATTTCGTGTGCTTAGAAACAGTAATTGAAAAATTAATAGGCTTATTTTCACAGGAGGGAAGATGTATCTTTTTCCCAAGAATGAAATTCTTTTGGCAAATGTTCTCATTTCTACATATGCCTGTGGTATGTCTCCTATACAAGACATGACTCAAAGTAAAAATAACTCATGAATGCCTCCTGCAAATGTCTCAGTGCCCACACAGTCTGTCCCTTAGCTGGGTAGGAAAACCAAAAGGAAGATGGAAAGATTTTAATGCACTTGCAAACTTCTAGGTCTGGTCTGGACAGCAGAGAGTAAACAAAGCCTAAGTCATACCTTACAATCTGTTTTCTTTCTGTCCATAACATCTGAAATATAAGGACAGAAAAGGGCATGTAATAATGGCCTCACTTGTTAAATCCTATCTCTCGTTTGTGCCAGGTGAATTACAGAACCAGGAAAAGAGGCTGCTGCTGACTGTCCAGCAAGGAATAACTTCAGCCCCTTACATATTTTGTTATGCCTGATGACCCCACAGTGCTTTGATAGCAGCTGCTTGTTCCCACCTGCAAACCAGAAAGTACAGGTGAGCCTGATGAGATTGTTCCAAAACTGCATCTGTTTCCAGGGACAGATCTGCTGAGAAACCTGAACTTGTCAATGCAGGAGTGAAACACGGGGAGCTACGGGCATAATGGAGACTCTGATGGGTCAGTGATGAGGAAAACAGGAGGAAGGACAACTTCTAAGGACAGGCAGAGCAAAGAGAACAGTGAGGACTGACAAAAAGCATGGCTGAAGGGGATTGTGAGCCTGAGGGGTGGATAGCTGCTCTGAAAAAATTCTGCTCAAGTGAAGTCAGGAAGGGAAGACAATCTTGAAAGCACATCTGCTGGGAACAATTCTAAGAGAGCCTAAAGAAGAGGACGGCTCTTATGGCGGACACCAACAATGAAAGTTAACTTGAAGAGTTGTTTCAACAGTGGAAATTAACTTGAAGGGTTGTTTCAAGGGCAGGTTTTCATTTGGAAGGCAAATTAAGAAAGAACATAAGGTCAGAAGAAAGAAGATACAACAGGATGAGAATGACTTACCCCTCATTAAGGGATTAGAATAATTGAGCCCACAGAAATGGTGAAGATAAGGCATGGTTTCCAAGAAAATGTCTTAGAGTTACTGAACAGACCTTCTGAAGAAGCACATGTGGCTTTCTCCTCATTGTCTATCAGATGAATTCATAGATTCGTGGATTCATTTGGGTTGGAAAAGATCCTTAAGCAAGTCCTTTGGACTTACTAAGAAGAAAGAAGACATAAGCTTTGCTGTGTTGCATGTCATGGATGTCAGAGCTGGTGACAGAAATGAGCATTTCTTTGTGTGGGAGCCAGGAACACTGCTTTTGCTCTTCCCCTGCTACCCTGGGGCATTACTTTGCACCAGTAAGTAAGCTACTTTGCTCTGTTTTGCTCTCATTCTGAGAGAATAATAATGAAAACCTCCCATTTCAACTGTGGTTTCACCCTCTTGCTAGATTTTCCCAACCCAGCATTTTCCTCATTGGGTAAAATTTATTTTACTTTCATCCTTCCAAGGGTTTCATGTAGAAGAACAGATGTTCTTCCATGCCTTTGAACACCACAGTTTTTGTTGTGTGTAGGCAGGTAGTTGCCCACCCCTTACCTACTCTCAGACAAATGTTTACCTCAAAACTGTAAAATGAAATAAAAGTGGGTTGGAAAGTCTTTATGGAGTCCAAATCACACTGGAAATGGGTGTGACCTGTTTATACAAATTGGTTTGGCCTCTCTTTTTTCCCCTTATGAAAAAATTACCTACATTAAAACAGATTACCCTGCAGTGATTTCCTGTGTCATGAGAGTTAGATTAAAGTTCCACACCCCCTGAAAAAGTGGTATTTTCCATGGCATTTTCCATGCTATACTCCATATATCCATATTCCATTGGATCTCATAGTACAACAATGTGTTTATGTAGAAGGAAAAATGAACAGTGTATTTGGACAGATAATCTGGCCTGTAACCCTGGTTCTCATGGCTCTGTCTATACTTCTAAATAACTGGGCCAAGGTCACTGTCTGTTGTTGAGACCAACAGACATAGAATGTCACACAAGCATGCTGTTAAAATCTTTTACCTTTTAAAATGGGAGAGCCACACACTGTCTGCCTACTAGGAATGGTCCCTGGCCCATGCAACTGTTTGGGAAAAATGCTAATTGGTTGAGGCCAAAGTCATGCCAAGAAATATTTTTACAATTTTATGACATAGACAATAACATTTTAGTGTCTGGGAACGTTCCTGGGAGCTGCTTAATTTATTAGCATAGACCATATGCAGCTCCAAATTTCAATTCCTTTAAGACAGTATTCCACATTATCTGGTTTAAAGCTGAAGGGATATATTGTTTAGATTTTCCCTGAGAAACAATTGAAAAATGTTGAAGTAATGGATATTTGCTCATTGAGAACACTGATTCTGCAGATGCTGGCACTTTTGCTTTGAAAATCATGAATGAGCAACTTGTACTTAACGAGACACAAATTTTAATTGAACAATGAATTCTTTAGGTCTTTTTCTATGTCAGCTCTGCTGTATTTTTTTTTAGTGTTTCAGAAATAATAATTCTCAACATTTTTGTGAGTTCAGTTTAGTATTTCATAAGTGGGAGAATGAGTTTCAATGAGACCAAAGTAAGAAGCTTGTAGTGCTGTGCCTCTTATTTAGTCAAATTTATTTATTATTTATTCTTATTTAGTCAAATAGCAGCTCTTCTACTGATAAAATTCCAGATTTTAAAATTTTAAATTTTAAAACAATATTGTTCAAAAAAAAACAAAAAAAGAGAAACAAACAAAACAGGCAAATGTTTCTGGTCAAAATATCATGCTGGAACTGTAGATATAAGTGAGACTATGTTAGAATTTCTAGGTGCCCTTCAACTTCCTTAACCACAAGATAATCGTACCTTTCTTTGCCCCCTATTTAATTCTTCTGATATCTCTGGTTTCCCACAACAAAGAAGCAAGAATTCTGCAATTTTGCTAAAGATTTTCAACTAATTTCTGGGGCACAACACAGCCTATATGGAAGTGGAGCAGGAGTCCTATGAAAACCTGGTCATGGTAATGATGGGAAAAGATGTCACTACACATAGCAGTTAATTCACAAAACTAAATAAAGTTGTGGATAACATAATTTATTTCACTGCCTCAATTCTTTGTGGCTTTGAAATGCTAACATTCCTTTAGCATAATTTTGTGCTTGTGCAATATTTGCATTGAGGTGCAACTGTGTAAGAAGCACTTGGCATACCAGTTCAGATTTCTTCTGTTTCAGTGTGATTACTTATGAATAAACTATGTGGCCAAAGGTTCTAATTAAAGTATATAAAATATAAATACACAAACTTATTAAAAAAAAACCCCAAACAACCAAACAACAACTAAATAACACTAGAGCAAAGTAAAGGAAAACAGATTATCACGTTGGGATATTGTCTGAACACACAGTGCAGCAGGCAGCTAATGATGCAATGGTTACTGGAGCAGGGATATCCCAACTAGATTTCTGATGTAATGACACTGTGCATTTCATGTTTGAACTCTGAAAAGCAGAATTGATCACACTGACCAAAATATTGTCTTCTATGAATACTCTGAGTCTATGTACCAAGACATAACAGTTCATTTTCTTTTGCAAATTGGTTGTAGCACTCAGAAACATCCATTAACTGCTTAGAAAAAAATGTTCAGGTTTGAGAGGCATATGGAGGTTGCTAAAATATTGCTAGGGATTTTTGCAGGCTTTTTAAAGCTTTATTTCTATTTATGTGGCTTTTACATTATACAGTCCAAAGGGGAAAAAGGAGGGAAAAATCTGATGTGAATGAACTTTGCCTGCTGCTAGTGCATGGGAGAGGTCTGAATGCTCCATCTATTTTCAGAACCAAATAAATACAGATCGAGCAAACCAGGATTGGTTTTGTCAGTGCAATTTTCTTGTCTGTATTTTTTCTTGTTAGAACCAAAAGAACCAAAATGAAAGGGGACCTGAATTTTGATATATTTTTTTTACTCTAAACTCCCTGCGTTCTACAAAGAGGGGATAGTTCCAAGCAGGAAGTGTTTGTCAACAACTTATCTCAATTTCACATCATCTGTGCACATCTAGCAGGGATCTAATTTACATACTGAGGATATAGAGAGAGAAGAAACCCTACCTGGAGGCTGTCAGAACCAGTTATCCCTATGTGGTTTGCACAGGCATGCACATGAAAATCCAGAATCTCAAATGGTTGTGCAATTCTGCCAAAGCTATCATCCAAAATGAAAGATGTTGAATAGCAGGGAGAGATAAAGAGGTGGAATCAGCCACTAAGTGTCTGTTCCATATGGTTTTCCTTGTCACATTCTATAGCCTTAAAAGGGAGACCCTAACCATGATTGAAATATTTGAGAGAGAGGGAATGCTGTACTTTATTTAACATACATACATGCATATGCACGCATATATAAGCAAAATGATTTAAACTTGCTATTAAGCTGTATTGGAAATAGCTGTAATCATCTTGTTTTCCTCATTTTTCTCCTTTTAATTTGTTACATGCTCTCTCTGACATGCATCAGTGAGAGCTTTTCAATCTCATTTCCTCTTCTCAGTTTCCATCCTACTTCTTGCTGTCTTGAATAGGTTTAACTACCTTCCTGCTTCCCAAATTCTCATTATCTTTCCATCTCTCTCCTTTCCACTACAATTCCTCTCCCCTATTCCACTGCTTCTGTCAGGGCTCCCAAAATCTCTCTGCCCACTCCAGTACAGGAGGTTCTCTTCCCCTATCACCTTCCTCAGCCCATCACCCTTTATAGTCTCTTGTCTATTACCAGTTACTACTATACACAGCTGCACATTTATTTCACATTGTAAATAGCTCTATCTCTTGCTGTTCCCAGTACCTTACAAAAAATGAAAAAACCTCCCTCCACAAACCCTTAATCCCATCCCCCTCTCCCCACTCCTGCCTCATCCTAGAGAAGAAATAAATAGCTAGAATAGTGGTTGTTTTGTAGGGTGTGTTTGCCTTTCCTTGTTTTACAGATCTAGCAGTTAGCATGTAAGAGTCTCTGTGTGTTTCTCCAGGGAAAGTGATACTGCAAAATATGTTTTGTAGAAACATGGTGTGTTCACTCTGGCAGGAGCCAGACCCACCCAGTGTGATACCTCCTGGGAGCAGGAGTCTATTCACCTGCCGTGGAGTAAAGCTGTGCCACTACACAAGTCTCTTCTTACCTGCTTCGTGTTTCAGCATGGGAAACGAGAGATCTCTGAATCCACCAGGGCAGCATTGTGGGTTTTCTTGAAGCTGGCAGTGAGTGCAGCACACGTAGAGAACTGAGGCAGAGCACAGGTAGGGGGTACTGACTTCACATGGGTGAGACTGACCAGGCTGAGGGCATCTCTGTTCAGTGGACCCTGATCTTTGCTCAGCCTGGCACTCTGGGTTACTGTTCGTACCAATTATGCTTCCACTGGCATAAATATTTACTGTAAATTCGTGAAGTTGCTCTACTAAAACTCTTCCCCTTTGTGACAAGATTTCCTGATCGTGGTATTTGGTGGCTGACATATGCAGCTAAATACTGTTCAGCTCTGTTTGGCCCCCTGTGTTTTCAGTACTGCAGTTTACTAAAATGCACTTTATTCCTCATGTTAGGGGACAGGATGAAGAGGCAGGACTGATTAATTTTTACAGGGACCTGATTAATTTTCAATACGCCAGCCAAGCCTTCTATCCCTTTTCCCTACTCTGACAGGATAATCTGAGGCTATTTTTCATCACATGCAAATCCCACCAACTCTCTGGAGACAATTCATGGAAAGCACAACAGCATCGCTTTTGTGCTAAGCCAAACCTTTTCCCAGAAGGGCTGAACATATTTTTTGGCAGATCAGCAGTAGCTATTGTGCATTTTTACAGTCTGTTGTCCTGTCCCTCTTCCTTGCCTTTTGGCAGGTTGTCAAACATCATTAAGTTGAATTTAGTGATCTAGCATTGTACATTTAGTTTTGTTTATTCCTTCCTTAAGAATAAAGTTGCAACAGGACATTAAGCTGTGCATAGAAGGGGCTGAAGAGCATTAGTATTCTTTTCTTCTTTGTTCAATTAAATGATATTTTTTATGTATATACCTGTGGTATACAAATGTTCATGAACAGATGAGCCAGCACCAAGGTGGAAAGACCCAGAGAATCCCCAGAGTAACTCCTGGATCTTCATCTGCTTGTGCTAGGAAGGCCCTAAGAAACCTGCTAGCACAATTTCAAGTAAACTAATCAATATTCTGTACTGGCTTTACAGGAAAGCAACTTCTTCTGTAGGGCTTACCTTCTTCAGAAACAGGAACTGATGGAGCTTCCTGTAGCATTAAACATGCATTCTGACACAATAGTCAGCATGGCCAGGAGTACTTTAAGAGAGAGCTGTAGTTACTGCCTACTGTAATTAATTGTGGTAAATACACTTTTGTTTTATTGGAATAGTGTTTCTTTCATTTAAATAATTTGCTTAAGCATGTGAGTGGGAATCTTACAATGTAAATTCATTTTTGAGCAAACAGAAGAGTTCAAGAGTAATGAGATGAAATTAAAGTTTTCATTTTGAGAAAATACATGCAGTCTTGTATATTAATCCATTTAAAACACACTTGGAAGTTTTCTATTGGAAATAAAGCTTTATAAATACAATACTGTTTGTTCAGAAAGTGTCAGAACAAAATGTTCCTTTGTTTTCTGCCATACTTAAAAGGTGTTTTTCACCCTATTGAACAATCAGAGAAACCCCAACCAGTATAGTTTAATGAAAGGTTTTAACATCACAAAATCTGTAATTTTTTTCCCCTCAAACTGAATGAATGAACATGATTGCACAGGTTTGCCTTCTACTTAATAGAAGACTTCAGTTCTCTCCTGACTGTCTATTCCACATACATTTCCACTGTAGAGTAGCTCAGACTGTGCAAACTTTTCCTTTTTTGACTTCTAGTTAGTTAGATATAAACTTACAAACTTTTTGGTAGTCCCTCACATTGCACTACAAGTCCTTTATAGTAGGGGCAGTACAAGGAGCTGTGCTTATTGTCACCTCATATACAGCACAACATTACTGGGTCCTCCTTGGCCTTCAAATTTGTTGGCAACCAAAGTGACCCTTGCAATTAAACCATGACATTACAAAACAGTGTGTCAAAGGGTATCTGTGCTCTCATGAAGGTCGGGCTCTGTTCCATGGGCAGCTTCAAAGATGACCTGCATAATGTTAAAGGACAATCATTTCTACTGTGTCAAAAGCCTCAATCATATTCCCTAACCATGTTATAACCTTGAATAAAGAGGCTTTAGCATGGTTGAAGAGAGAATTTAGGTCCCTTCTACATCACAGAAATGGAGACATGCTTTAATTGTATTGCAGGGATAAAGATAGTGTAATTGGGTCCCCTGGAATAAATTTTTTCTTTAGATACAGCTAAATGCAAGGCCTTAAATCTCAAGGACATGAGATGTCATTTTATCTTTTTTAGTACTGCTATAAGACTAAAGAACTTTGAAAAATGAAGGGAGGAGGCACAAGAATTACTTTCATTTCATAGAAATACATTGATTTATACAAATTGAAAAGTTGACCCCAGCCTAGATGGGAAAGTAATTTTATCCAACTAAACAGAATAAAATGCTTTTTGGTAAAATATTTTTTCTTCGGTGTTGAGATTTATGTTTGTTCTTTATCTTCAGACAACAACAGAAACAATTATTTTTATATAAATATATATATGTGTGTGTACAGATACATATACATATAAAAGACAAAAGATTTAACTTAGGCTATATCCTGGCTCTGCTAGTTCCTGGTAGAGAGGATTTGTTCTATTTAGAATCAGAGAGACTTGTTTTAATAAGGGTCTTCTCAGATTCTCATAGTGTCTGCAGCTGACCTCTCCACCACAGACTTTTGCTTCCTAGCATAGTGGGACCTGACCCACTTGAGTGTTCTTCCTGGTGCCTCTCAACATGAACCCCACCCAGGACTTCTTCAGAGTGTACTCTACCTCAGCGTCTGACCTAGCTGAGAAATAGAATCAAAGACCCTTATTTTTCTCTTGTACAAAAGATACTGAGACAAAAATTATGGGACTGTCTATTTCAAATGTCTTCACTCTTTTGTAAGAATCTTTTTTCTGCTGTCTACACAACAGAAAAAAAATCCAGGAAGTTGTAAATCGAATTATGCTCTATGCTTCTGGCTAATGATGAGATTCGTCTCACCTAGCCTTAGCCATCCAGTTACTACACATTTAGTTTAATCTAGTTGTCAGGCCTCTGGTTTTTGCCAGAGGACAGACATAGGCATTTAATGGGAATTAGCCATCTTGCTAACTGAGACAGTTATCTTAGTGGGAAGAAATGACTTTTGGAGAAGTATTTCTCTCTAAAGCAACCACAGAGGGAACTTGGATAACCAGCTTATACTAGACAATTTTTTTAAGGTGCTTTAGCTAAGCAAGAGGAATCCTGTCCTTAAGACTGTCATCAGGCGTTTACTTTGAAAGAAACTTTTCTCAGCCCTATCTCCATTAAAAACTGAACCCTAGTCAAGAACAAGAGCCTTCTGACAGAAGCCGGGGCTTATTGTTTTGCATTAGGAACACAGAGCTTAAAATAGGAATGAACTTCCCTATTCTTTCCCTCTATCAGTACAGCTATTAACAATAAGGGTGGTAAAAAACACCAGCTAGAGCTTCAAAGAACAAGATACAGGATCTTCAGGAAGTCATATTTTCAAGGATTCACTTTTCTACTCATAGATGTATACAATCCTTCATTTTTCAAATGTTTTTTAACCTGATTCTTTGTATTACTTCCCTGCTTTCTGCAATTGTAATGAACTGTTTTCCTTTCTTTATGTTTCACTTCGGATTTTTATTTTGTTATTGTAGACAAATCACAGCTATGTGATTCAATGGGATAATGAGGTGGCTTTTTACTCCTCCCTCCAGGCAGCAAAATATCTGGTCATTATTTCTGTTCAACCCCAGACTCTGAGAGATGCATAGCTTCCAGTTTGCCTAGAGTATAAACATGAAACTAACCATACTGGAACCAATGCTGTGAAATAAAATCAGTAGGGTCATAACCAGCTCTGTGCTCCATTTCCACAGTGGGACCATGGAAAGACTTGAAATGAAAAGAGTGTGATGGAGACAAATCATTGCTGGCAGTCACATACACGCTGCAGGCTGCAGGTGCGTTAAAAGAAACACGCTGCTGTGTGATATTTCTCCCCCCTCCTCTAACTCTAACCAGTTAAGCTCTGAGGTAGCAGGCAGGGGGTTTGTATCTACTTCTCAGACTACAAAACTGTCACATAATTTCTTGAGAATATTACAGGAAAATTTCTTGCAAGCAATCCGAAGATTCTTGCCCATGCCAGCAGCCGAGATACCAACAACACTACACCTCAAGTGCAAAGAGAGAACCCATTCATCCAGCAGCAACTGTATCTGTTTGCAAATTAATTTCCTTGAATGTAGTCCCATTACTCAAAGAAAACAAATTCACTGGGAAATGTGCACCTTGTAGATAATCCAAACAAAGCATGTTTTACAGATAGGAGATTAGCTCACAGAATCAGCAATAATGCTGTCTCAGCCTGGTCGTAGATTACTTATTACAAATTAACACAGAAAACAATTACAATTTAGAATGATGCCTTTTTACCCCAGTGTCCTTGACAGATTTTTTTGAACCAGCTCTTTGGTTAGTATAAATCTCTGTATCTGCACTGAGAATTCTATTCTTCCTTGCACTCTCTGAGAAGCTAAGTACATGCTTTTTATTCAAGCCTTTATTGTAGAGCTTCGTACAGACCCCTAAAGCTCTTCACTAGAGGATACCTAATCTAGACATCAAAGCACTAAGTTATTATCAGGAAGGTAGTCTTTCCCAAAACAAACTTGAGTTCATCATTTGATCTTCTTGTGCTTCTATTTCCTTTCTGAGAACTGAAACTAATATTGCCTCTTAGTAGTTGTTTCATTGACTTTTAATGGCAAAAATGACCTGATAGTCTGCCGATACACAGAAGGAAGTCTGCATTAAAAAACGCTACATCAAAAGTTTAACTTCCAGTGGAGTTGCACTGCAACTTTTTAAAAAATGCCCAGCCTTTATTTTAAAATTCACTTAATAGAGGATTCACTATCTTAAAAAGAAATTAGTAATTTCATAGTTTAGTTACATCCACAAAAAAAATCCATACATCTTTTTTGATATGAATTTCACTTATATCAACTTCCTATCACCAGATCTCACCAAGTCCTTGCAAGTGTGTTTCTGTTCTTTACTATACAACACAGACATGTATGTAAAGAATAAAGACGAAATAATTATTATTTTTTTAGTAAGCAAATAATAGATTAAATATCTTAGAGTAAGATGAGAGAGCAAAAAAATGGTGTATTTGCTCACGTCATCTACTTTGCCTGATGAGAAAAAGGGTATAATAGCTCCAATTCAGTGTCTTCATAGCAAAACTTCCGTAACATATCCATTCATCTGGTAGTAAATACACATCCCTGAGAGGAATATAAGCACAGACATAGATCACAGCAATGGTTCACCCAGCCCCAGTATATTTGCCATTGTAGTCAAAAGAAAACACTCAGAGTACAAAAATAATGAAATTACCTGCTATTTTCTGAAATAGTCTTTCAGCCTTCAACAACTTGCAGATACAGATTATCTGAAAACATATACATCTTTTTACAGATGTAAAATTTTCCCTTCTGTAAACTTTTTCTCTTTTTGAACCTAGGCCAACATTTAGCTACCACAGCTGCTGTGGCAAAGAATTGCCCAGCTAACCTGACATGCTGAGAACCACCTTCTTCTGTTTATTTTGAACTTGGTGTTTTTATTTAATCCCCCCTAGGTCATATGTTGGAAGATATTAAGCAATCAACCATACATATCCAGTCTGCAATTTTATAGATGTTTACTCTCACATTAATCAGCTGTCTCAGCCTGAACCAGCTGTCCTATTTTCCAGGCTGAAGAGTTCTAAGCTATTAAATAGTTCCTTGCATGGAAACTACTCCATGATTTTCACAGAATCATTCAGATCATCAAGTCCAACCACTAACCCAGCACGGTCAAGTCCATCACTAAACCATGTCCCTAAATGCCACATCTACATGTTTTTAAAATATCTCCAAGCACAGTGGCTACACTACTTCCCTGAGCAGCCTGTTCCAATGTTTGGTAACATTTCCCATGAAGAAATTTTTCTAATACTCCCCTGGTGCAACATGAGACCATTTCCTTTCTTTCAATTGTTTGTTGCCTGAGAGAAGAGGCTGCTACAACCTCCTTTTCGGGTAGTGTGTAGAGAGTGGTAAGGTCTCCTTTTCTCCAGGCTAAACACCCCCAGCCCCCTCAGCTGCTCTTCATCAGACTTGTGCTCCAGACCCTTCACCTTGACATGCTCCAGCCCCTCCATGTCCTTCTTGCTGTGAGGGCCCAGAACTGGACACAGTATCCGAAGTGTGGCCTCACCAGTGCTGAGTGTAGAGGGACAGTCATTGCCTGGGTCCTGCTGGCCACGCTATTGCTGATACAACTGAGAGCTCATGTTCATCCAGCTGTCAACCAACACTCCCAGACCCTTTTCCATTGGGAAGAATTCCAGTGAGTTTTCCCCAAGCCTGTAGCGTTGCTGACTGGGCCTGGTCCCCAGGTTATCCTGCACATGCCATGTGATGGCACTCAAGGTGATCTGCTCCACGACCTTCCTGGCACAGAGAATGACAAGACCTGGAACCTTCATCTGGCCCTTCTTGTAGAAGGGGGTCAGGTTTGCTAACTTCCATTCAGATGGGACCTCCTTGATTGATGAGGACTGATCATAAATAATTGTGAATGGCTTGGCAAGCGCTTCTACCACCTGCCTCAGTACCCTTGGGTAGATCCCATTGGGGCCCTTAAACTTGCCTGGGTCTGTGGGGCTTAGCATGTCATTGACCATTTACCTTTGGATTACAGTGACTTTATTCTGCTTCTTATCCCTGTTTTCCATCTCAGAGAGCTGGGTACCCTGAAAATAATTTGTTTTACTTGTAAGGACTGAGTCAAAGAAGGCATTAAGTATCCCAGCCCTTTTCTCATCCTTCATCAGCAAATTTCCCTCAGTAACCAATGAAGGAAGTAGATACTCCTTAGACCTTCATTTTTTTGCTAATGTATTTATAGCAATATTTTCATTGTCTTTTATTGCCGTAGCCAGATAAAGTTCTATCTGGGCTTTGGTCCTTATAATTTTCTCCCTGCATAAACTCACACCATCCTTGTAGTCCTCCTGAACTGACCACCTATTAAAGCTACTAAAATCTCCCCTTTTTTGTGTGTGTTTTTGTTGTTTGTTTGTTTTTTGTTTTGTTTTGTTTTGTTTTTTCCTTCCTTAATTTCCAGTCGCAGCTCAGTTCAGCCAGGACAGTCTTTTTCCATGCTGACTTTTTTTTTGGGCACATGGGGATGGCTTGCTCCCGTGCCTTTAAGATTTTTTTCTTGAAGAATGTCTAGCCTCCCTGAATTCCTCTGCCCCTCAGGACTGCCTCCCTAGGGACTCCATCAACCATGCTCCTAAATAACTCAGTCTGCCTTCTGGAAACCCAGGATGGCAGTTCTTCTGAGTCCCCTTCTGATTTCCCTGAAACTGAAAACTGTATAATTTCACGATCTCTGTGTCCAAGGTGTCTCCTGACTATTGAATCACCCCCCAGCCCTTCCCTGTTCACGAACTACAGGTCCAGTGGGTTGCCTTCCTCACATGTCTCACTTACCTGCTGTGTAAAGGAAGTTGTCTTCCAGACATTCCAGGAACCTCCTAGACTCTCTACTATATTGCATTTTCAGCAGACACCCTGAAGCCCCCCATGAGAACAAGGGCTAATCATTGTGAAGCTTTTCCCAGTTGCATATAGAATATTTCATCTGCCTCTTCATCATGGTTGGATGGTATATAACAGACTTGCAAGAACATAATCTTGCATGAACTTGCAGAAAAGTCGCATTGCTATAATAATTTCTAGAAAGCATGCTGCCAAAGGTGTTCATCTCCTTAACTCCAACCCTCCAGAAGATTGCACTGCATGATGCAGATCTAGTAAGCCTCATCAGTCAAGCCATTCCTTCTCTGGTAAAGGTTTGACCATCAGTGGCCAAACAAGAGTCCAGAAACTGTTTTCTTTAAACACAAATACAAGGTCACAAACAGAAAGAAGAAAAAAAATATATTTTTTTTCCCCCTTTTCTCATGATATTCTTTTAAAGTGAAAGGAAAGAAGAAAAGATGGAAAGATGGAAAGATAATGAGTCAGACTGCTTTGCTATAGTAAGTGACATATAAACAATATCAGGGAAAAGGCCCAGGAAATAATGGAAACTAGGACTGCACTGTGGCAAAGCCAGACGATTGTTAGAATATACAATGCCTGTATATTTAAAGATGTTGAACACTGGTCAATGTTCCAAGTGATTTACTCTTTCTCTAGCTTCCAGCCACTTTTGGCTTAAACGGACATGGAAAGAATTAGAAGCAGGCAAAGACAAAGAGGTAGAAACATTTTGGGATATTACCTTACCAAATTAAATGCCCACAGAAATGGGGAAAGACATAGCTATATCAAATCCACTGTTTTGAGTCACATAGCTCCTGAAAAAGACAGGTCTGATCAGTCCTGCATTAACTACACATTTTGGATATAAACAAGCTTGTATAGTCAATATTCTTCTCTTTCTGAAATCCTCACTCACTGTATCTGTGGCCAACACCCCCTGCCCCCTCGAGAGCCATTACCTGGGTACAGAATTTCTTTCTTCTACTTACTTTCCCCTCTATTTTCCTTCACATTAATCAAACTTAGAGCTGACAGTATGACAACTGGTATAAAGGAAGACAAGGTCTTTTAGAAGGGAAATATACGGTGCACAATCCCCTACACAAGCATTTTTTGGTAGACAGACTTGTTTTTTTTTTAAAAAAGGACATACATGCTATTTGATTGCTGTAATCTAGTAAATGTATGTCTTGGCCATGGTAAGAGATACAATTAATGTCTCTCTTTTCTTTGCTGTTCAATGGCCTAAAACATGCAGCTGCAGCAATATTTAGTGAAGCTCAAGGGATAAATCACACTGAAATTTTACCCAAGTGAATTCTGTTGTCAGATGCTATAGGTAAATAAACATTTTATTTCAATAAATTGCTGTACTAGTGCTTTATTAAATGGCATAAGATTTGTATTCTTAAGAGAGTCTTCAAGTGGTATGTGATGGAAGAATTATTTTTTAAAATGTTTTAAAAATATTTTAGAGAAAGACTATAAACACCAGGATTTTTTGGTTTTTTTTCCATTAAAAAAATATTTAAATCTTTCATTTTCCAAAATGGATTTGAAATAATTTACTGACCATTTCTTCTCTCTTCCTCCCCTCAAATTCAAATGAATTGTATGTTCCTTCAAATGAAAAGAGATACTATAATTTTTAATTGCTTCTTTTATTTTCTTTTTTTTTTTTTTTTTTTAACAGACCAGTGACAGTCTGTGCACTTTCCATGCTGATATACTGAGCAAGCCTCAATTCACCAGATGTTTTTGGTACTGGAAATCACATATGAAAAAATGCATTGTTTTGGATGGAAGGCTTGGAATTTTCCAGGGACAAAATACTTTAACTGCTGTTTTATTTTCAAGCCAAGTGAATGTTCTCCTAATATAATCCTCTGATTAGGCCACATAAAATGGCCTTTATTTTCAATTGATGGTCATTTTCTCCTTGCCCTGCTAAGAGCATTAGTAATTTCAGTTCAAGCTATTGTCCCTTATCTCTCCACACTGGGCATCCACAACCAGAGGTCTGGTTAAGTGCCATGAGAAATTGCAAGTTCAAAGGCAGGCTTGGAGAACACAGCATTGGAGGAAGTAGAAAACCTGTAGCTAAAAGGCAAGACCCTTTTAAAATGAATACTTGACTACCCAAGGCTGACAGTGCTCTTATGCTCTTCAGTTTAGTGCTGCCAGTGCAACACCACTGCTGCAAGTGAGAGATTAAATCCTAACATCACCCAGGGATCTTATCCCAGAGCCATGTACATTATTCTCTGTGTGTCCAGAAAAGAGAGACTTAAAAATGACAAAAGCTTGCTTAAACATTTAGCACTTACAAAATAAGAGAAAAATTGAGGTTGGAAGGGGCATCTGGAAATATCTAGTCCAGCCCTCTGCCCACAGTAGGGCTAATTTCAAAACTAGATCAAGTTTCCCATGGCCTTTGAGAGCTGAGTTATGAAGATCTCCAAGGGTGGAGATCCCATGGCTTTCTGGATGCTGATCTAATGCTTGACAGGCTTTAACAGAGTTTCCCTCTCCCCGTTCCTTGTTTTATCCAATTAGATCTTCGAATACTGTAGCTTTAAAGTCCTGCTTCTTGCCCTTTTGCTGTATCCTCTGAGGGAAGTATGGCTTGGTGTTCTCTGTAATGTCCCTTCTGGCAGCAGAATATTGCAATTAAATTCTCCACTGTTTTTCACTCTGAAGGTAAAACAATCCATCTAGGTCCCCCAAACTGGGCACAGTGCTTTGCAAAGGAGAAAGAAGCCTTTGCTGGACTTTCAGGCTGTGTGCTGGCTGGGGCTGGCCAGCGTGCCCCTGGCTGCCAGGGCATTCTGCAGGAGTGCACTCTCCATGTACAAAGCAGCTCCATAACCAGCCTGTATTGCCAAGGATCCTTCTGCCCTAAGTGTGGCATTTGGTTTTTAGTGCTTTTGCATAACTTGAGGTAATAGAACTGGGATATGAAGCTTCTCATGATTCTTTTAACAAGCATCAGAAATCTACTGTCAAAACTTGGAACAAGGCCTTCTTTGCCTTTCACAGTCAAATTCAATCAAAATATACCGAGATTAATGTTGTTAATACTCATTAAGAGCACATAATCCACAGAGAGGTAAACTTTATATATATCTAAACATATATATGTGTGGTGACTTGAAGTTCAAAAAAGCAAATCAAAAGCTCAGCCTGTACCCGTGAAAAAAGGTGTTAACTAAAGCTTTAATATTTTTCTTGTCATCACCAACAAACTGCATAAAGCCAGCTAATAAATTCATCAGGTTTATGCCTGACATTAATAGGAAGTGAAAATTGCCTCTAGACCTATCAAGATTTACAATAGAGCACTATGAATCTTAAGTATTGTTAATGATAATTTCTTTAAAGAGAACAGTATAATCATCAGCTTTATATCTGGGACCATGAAGCAGCCGAGTCTCCCAGACAAGAGTCAGCATCCATAAGCAAACACCATTCCAGAAAGCAGGTGATGGGCACCTCTCTGTGCTGCCTGAGACCAAGCCAGCATCTGCATGAATATTAACATCCACATTACAATGTCCATTGGCTCACTCAGGGCTCAGGCAAGATTCCCAGGATCAACACAGCATTACTACAAGAATATATATGTAAAAAAAAAAAAAAAATTATATGTGTCTCTCTATATATAGATATATATAAAATATTTATATGTGTTTATATAGAGAGATTATAGTAGTAATTGCATTAAGCTCTGAAATATAAAGCAGGGTGGAAATGTGCAGTACTGCAAAAGCTATTGTAGTGGAGCACTCAGATTGTAAAATTCTTTGGAAAATGAACCATTTCAAGGTGAGAAAGAAGCAGCATCAGGTCCCTTTTGGGCAATCTCATTTGTTTCTTGAATGCATAGTACAAAGCAAAGGAACCTCATGTCCATAGACACATTTAAGATAGATCACTGATCATCCTGGCATTAGTAATCTCTTCTCTAACCACAGAGACAACAGTTATGGCTGCACTCTGCAGAAATCACTTTTTTCCCCCCCCTTAATGTACAGGTGATAACTGGTCTGCAGAGCCTTTGTGAATAAAAAACATGCTTTTGGACAAATGTCTTTCTTTACAGCATGTAAGAATAATTTGGAGGTAAGAAAGAATTGCATCTCTCCTGTCTTCTCATCAAGGCCTTGTAGTCATAGCCATGGCCTCCTCTGGCAGAGAGCAGGTGGGGCCAGCTCCTCAATGAATGGGACTCAAGTAAACTTCATGCTGGAGTTAAGTCAGCTGGCACCAACTACAGCTGAAGGCCTGCTCTATGGAATCTTGGTGGGCAGCAGAGCAGTGGTCATCCAGTAATGATTCATACATGCAAATCTAAGTCCTGAGGTCTGCTCCTGAGTAAATACAGGTTAAATGCTCCCAGCTGCCAGAGCACTTTTGCAGCAAGAAACAGTCTTCAGGAGGAAGAAAACGAGAGATACTCAAGCAATCACACTGCAGTACAGGATATGGAGCTTGTATCTTAAGCTCAGTGTTGGAAAGCTCAGATGGCTGAATTCCATGCTGAGCAGCAAGCCCTTAGGCCTTATTAGCCCTTTCTATTTAGTACATCTAATTTATGCAGACTGTGAGCTTTTTTTCATGAGCTTTAATATTATGGCAAGTAAGCAAGATATCTTAGCTCTTGTGAGCTCACAGAGGGGGTAATCAAGAAAATGGATTTCAATCTTCATTCATTTGCATGACCATAAAAATTTCAGTACAATTGTGGGTACTTAAATAGCTAATATAAACCTACCAGCAGCCTCTTTACAGGAGCAGCACAAGTAGGAAACTGGTGAGGTGGGCCAAATGTCTCCTTAGTTGTTGGATACACTTTGCCTGCTGAAACATTTCCAAAGCAGCATAAATCTTAAAGCTATGACAGGTTATACACCCCCAAGTAAATTTGCAATACTCAAGTTAGCTGGTCACCACAAAGAATGGGCACACGGGGGAGCACAAAAAGACAGTGGCACACGTTTAAGAGGTCTCCAAGCACCAGTTCCAGCAGCAGCAGCCCTGGCAGAAGGCTGCTCACACAGTGCTGTTCAGCAGCTTGCCTGTAGTGCTTATATTTGAAAATTCCTGGTCGCAAGCAGCAGGCTTCATTTGTTAGTGACAAGGTAAGCATTAGCAAGAGTGGCATGCTGCACCCTAAATATATATATATATATATATATATATATATGTATATATATATATGCTTCCAAGAAAGGAGATTTTCTATTAAAAAAGTAATTTCTCTTCTAAATCTCCTTCTCCTCCCCTCCAACCTCATTCTCACCATCATAGGATTCCCAAAAAATTCATCCCAACAGGCCTCAGGGAGGGTTGTTTTGATACTTGTTGGAGGTTTTTTACTTTCTGGTGTGGTGGGAAACACTTTCCACTCCCTGTGGATAATCTCCTGAGAAGACCTGGTGTGAAGAATATTTCTCATAGCAGCAGGAGCGTGGCTAATTGTCCCAGTCTGAGAGATAAATGACTCTTTTGTTTTTCTTTCCCAAAACTCTTGTTTATCTCAGAACCCTCTCTTCCTTTATAGTCAAGGCGCAGGTTTGACGTCTTAAACACAAGCATTTGTAGGGGGAGCAGTGTGACAAAATGAGATCTTCAGATGCTTAATTTAGTTCCAATGTGGTTAAAGTGATCGGTTGCTTGAGCTTTCTCACAAGGCTCTTGTTCAGCTGGAATTCTCCCAGAGGAAAAGAAAGCACAATTAAAAGGCATTTGCAACCTTAAACAGTTTTTTTTTCAGTTCTTCAGAGACATTTAATTAGAATTATGCTGCTCTCTGTAAGAGATTGGGAGGATGGAGTTTTATTTCAGGTCTTGTTAATACTATTCTTCAACTCATACACTTGAGACTGAATTTCCCAGTCAAAAAGGCCAATTTCTACAGATCAGGGCTGCCTTTAAATCATGTCTATATCTTGACTGGAATCAGCAGACTTTACGACATTTTTCTCTACTGTAGAATTCAGCCCAAAATCATAAACTTAGGAAATGGTCATCATCTTCCAAAGGAGAACAATGGCTCTGGGAATATCAAACCAGAGCATGAATGCAGTAAGAGTAGCAAGTCTTCCTCTCGTCTTCAAGGTAAGTTTGCTCTGGTTATATTTATATAATCCACTGATGGCAGGGCAAGGCTTAATGGGTTAATTAAGGACAAAATTGGCACACAATCCCATAATAGCATTTTGAATTCAAAGCCTTTGAAGAAAACAGCCAAGATAATACAAAGGGTTTTAATATCTATTTCTCGACATTAATAAACTATGCTTAGAGTAGTTCTGACCCAAATTTGCTAATGTGGGTTTGGATTTAGGACACTTCACTGAAGCTTACAGCATGACTTTATCAAAGGTTTTAGACTTCCTAGACCTAGCCCATCCTGTGCTAGTTTCTCCAGAAAATCAGAGCTTCTGTTTCTAAAGCTATGCACTGGTGTTTAGAAGATAAGATCTGAAATTTGGACACTATTCAAATTAGCTGGCAATTAATAGCATTGAGATGCAGTCAAAAAAGGGCTACATTTAAATAGGAAAAGGAATGGGATCCATTAAGATAGAAGTTATTTCCCAGAGGAAATGGTGCTAATTCCATAGCTTGAGAAAGTAAAAAAAAAAAAAAGAGAATAGGTGAAGTTTAAGAAGAAGTCCTACAGACACCGTCCTTCATTGTACTGAGGATGGCTGAATTGCATACATACAATTCTATAGACATTTCTGTCTATGGCTGTAGTACTTGTACTGAATATTATATTTGTTTTACCAATATGCTAGGCAGCAGTTCATCTCATACATTTTTCCCCTAAAAGATAGACACTTTTTGCTGGACAGGTGACTGTTCACAGATGTTTTGGAGGGAGGAGAGGACTGAAAAATAGACCAGCAAGAAACGTTTAATTACTCATTCAGTTGAAAGAAATTCAGGAAGATTTTGCTACCAGCTAGGTAGGGGAATAGTAGAGAGAGAACAGAAAACAGCATGCATAGTAAGGCAGAAGGATAAAGGTGCCAACTTAATTGATCTTATTATTACACCAGAAACCCAAAAAGAGATATGGTCCTTTTTTTCAGGGCTAATGAATTGTGTTCTTCCTTCAACAAGATTAAAACCCAATAAAAATCCCACAGGTTTTTTCCCTAACAGTATGGGTTGTTGGTGTATATAAGCTTCATCTGACAGTTAAAGCCTCAGACAAACAAATATAATGGCAGTTTGTTTTCTTGTGTTGCAATCTAAGCAAGATGAACCTATGAGGAGAGGGTGTATAATTTTGTTTTGAAATTGTGAAAGAAACTATGGTAATCTTGTTTGCATAGGACTTTATGTCCAGATAGCTAATACAAACTTCTTATCTTGGGAAAAGTACTCCCTATTTCTTCCTCTCCTTCTTCTCTCACTGAAGACAAAACTTCAGCCTGACTTTGCTGTCAGTTCTAACAGTTCTTGTAGAACTGTAGATTCCATATGCTAATACAAAAGTGTTATATTATAAAAACACACCTAACAAGATTGTGATGTTGTGATCATATTTGTGAATCTAACATTTACTAATTGTACCTTACTGACTTATTAACTTTTCTATACATCAATGTCTAGAAGTATGGGGTAGGTTTCCTGTTTGCTCAAGATTTGGGTTTTACAGAACAATTTGGTGTTTGTTGACAAAAAAGGGAAAATTTCCTCCAGTATTTGCATTCTTTCCATACATGAAACAAGAAAGATTAGGAACAGGTTTAGAAACAAAGAAAAACAAACCCATGACAAAACCAACTAACTAACCAAATAAAACATTCCCAATATCTATATTCTGTAACTAGAGGGTGAGCCTTCATTGCATCATGAATGTTCAAGTTTCTATGTGATTTAGGCATAATATAAAGAGCTGAAAATTCAGTTACTTCCTTTATTTAGAGAGCATTATGCAAGTTATCTCTGTTGTTTGGCATTACAACACTCTTTCTTATATTTTAGTAATCAGTAGAGATGCTGCATACTTCCAAAGAAATCTTGGTATTAGACTGGTCTGTGGTGAGCAGCTCTGTTTATACCCTGTGCCAGAAAGAGCTGCATGATATAGGATCCATGCCAGGCTTGCAAAGCTTTTCTTCCTTTTCTGTCCAGTAAACTATTTTTGACCAGCAATAAAAATATCACTGTGGATTTGTTTTCCCACTTCTGAACAGCTTCAGGAAAGGTAAGAGCTGAAGCAAAATGAACACTACTTTTTCCTGTTGGCCCTGCACAGATTGCTGCAGCTTATGTGGCATAGAGTTTACACAGAGGACAGGAATAGCAGCCATTCTGAAATGTTCATTGGATAAAATCAGACAACCTTGTGCAAAATTTGTTCCCATGCTAAAGGGTAAGGAGGAACATCAACCTTCCTGTAAAAATATCTCTTGCTTTTTTTTCTACACATATACTTGGCATTTAAAGTTCTCATGACCACCATAATTAAGCAAAGCAAACACCAGTGTTTTGCTGCCACTTTTTCCTCCTCCTCTGTCTGAGTCAGCTGTGGAAAGACCCACATGCTCTTTGCTCTATGGAAGATACAGGACTTCCCTAGCAGCATGCAGACCAACAATTGGCTGGAGACACAGGCAGCTGTGTGGATGGCTTGTGTCCAGTCTATCCAAACTGGCTGGCTTGTTCCCTGGGAAGTAATTTCCTCTGGATCCATTTTTAATTTTCGGGAACTGGCACACAAACCCTCTATTTAAAAGTTAAATTCCAAGAAGTGTTGGTTGTCACAGTGTCACACTGTCAGATGCAAGATATTTTTCCCACAAATTTATCTTCTTCCTTCTCCATTTTCTCCTCATTAGTGCTACTTTGTTTTGTGAGCGTTGTTGGAAAAAGCTGTCTAACAACAAAGTCTCCAAGTCTTTGGAATTAAATTCTTACTTTAAAAGAAAAAAAAAGAAGTGAATACATTTCATTGTCAAGTCGCTTTGTAAAATTAAGGCACCCTGTTACAAGAAGCTGCTGCTAATAATAATAATAATAAAGTCTTCAGGCTTGCTTTCTTTTCAGGCAGGACTTGAATTTTCCTTCTGCTACTCTCTGCCCTTTCAAAACTGGCCCTTAACTGGCCTGCAGAGACACTAAAATACAGCCTCATTCCAAAACCTCACCAGTTTTTGGCAATTTTACATGAACAGCAGTATATGTACAGCTTCATCTATGAGAGAATGAATGCGAGAGCAAACCAAAGCACAATTACTAAATAATGGACAGAACTTATTGTAAAATGTGGGAGAAAAATTGAATCAGTGGGTATTGTGTGCATATATGTTTGTGTGTGTCTGTGTGACGTGGGGAGGTAGGGATGGAAAGGGATGGTGAGAGCTGATCCCTACTACCTGTGGCTATTTTCCATTATAGCTGTTACCTATTCATGCCAGAACCAAGAAAAAAAAAAGACATAGAAATAAAAAATCCCCCCAAATCAGAGACTCTCCCACTCAGTTTATACATTAACTGTGCCTAGGGCAATGTATTTTATGTAAGTTTATAGGCAGAGTGGATTTTTTTTTCCCTATTTATGCACTTTTCCCTTTTTATACCAAAGTCATCCACATAAATCAGATAAAACTTTCCTAATATAAAAGAGAAAGGAAAACTTATATCATTATTCTTAATGCAACATCTTGGAAATTGACTTTATTATACATACTCATTAGGTGATTTTTGGGAGACTATACAGAACTAGAAATCCTGATAAAAACCTTGTCAACATTGACAAGTTTGATTTATATGGCTCTTTCCATAACAATTATATGATTTTTAAATTAAACCACATTTCCCCACCAAGTTGACTGCAATCCTTTTTAGTCTACTTCCATATAATTTTTCTCCAAAGTGTCTGTCTTTGTAATTTGTCGATCATTAGAATAATGCATATTTGATGAAAACTTGAAATAAATAACATTTTGGACACTGTTTCCAGTCACGGATTGATGTACATATTATTTTGTCTGCTGTATTTAACTGACATGTCTCAATTTTTCCAGTATCTGAAGGGCACATACAGTGTAGTAACGGAGAATTTGGATGACCTATTTTCACTTTCTCTTATGGAAAGAAAAGATTCAGTAAGCTGTAATTCTATAAAAGGGAAAACAGTGTCATTCACCTGAAAATCAAGGCTTACCAATTTTCACTCATTCCCACACAGTTCAGAAAAATACAGTATATCAAACAAGTATTTGTCCTTTTTTAAAAACATGAACACCAATGCTATTTATGGGAACACGTAAGAGAAATTGAAAGGAACATCACTGGGTTTGCAATGGTAGATGCATAATTGCACATAAAAACTTTCAGATTTATTGGTCACCAAGAGGCTTCTCTCTATCCTAGAACTGTTGGAAACCTCACCAGCAGAATCAGCTTTGTTTGTAAAGTTCCAGGCTAAAGTTAAATATACACGGTGATTTTTGTTATAACTTCCACTGTACCATTGAGATGACTTTAATTATGTTTCCTCCTAAGTCAGTGTGCATGTGGGTGTGAGCATGGTAGACAAGTTGCCTCCCAACATCACCTTGTACGAGCTCAGAGCACCAGCTCTGTAGTCAAAGACGAGGAGAGCATTTTCCTGCGAATGTCACCTTCTGCAACTTTGATTTTCTTTGAGAGTGCTTGTAAGAAGCTACGCTTCGAGAAATGACTGGGATCTGTGTAAAATGGGCTCCCTCTCTTAAGACACAAACAGTATGGGTAGAGCTCTTGTATTTTGTGGAAGAAAGGTGCAAAGAGAGGGGAAAAGAATTGGGGAATGAGGAATGCATGTTTTTGACTTCTACAGATCTACATACTTTGCGTCCACTGTCAAGAGCGGCATAAAGCATATGACTGCTTGCAGTCTCTTCCTAATCCAGTTAAATTCAAAATGATGACTCTATTAAAAACAGAAACTTTTGTAATTTGGGTTAATATGCATAGGGTAAAAGGGATTAACGCATAAAAACCTGTCTGATTTATCCTCCTACCCATCTAGAGCACCTATTGTACCTAATGTTTGAGATCTTTCCCAGATAACTCTTATAGCAAAAATTGAATTACAAGCTGCATATTATTTTTTTTTCTCAATTATCTAAAATTTTGCACCTATTCATATTTATATGGGGCTTTTGCTGCAAGTAAATCAGAGCTGACAAATTTTGAGAACATGAATTAAATAACCCAGCTGAACACTGAACCTATCAGGTCTTTTTCTGCTAAAGCCTCTCTCACTCAACAGGATGAAGAGTGCCTGGATTAAAAGCATGACTAAGTTACATTTATTTTGTTAAACCAAGAACCAGCTTTGTAGGACTAACATCAAAGACTTAATGGACATGCTCCATTTTTTCTGAGCTTGTATATTAGAAAAATCTAATACTTCTGGATATTACATTATCTTTGCAACTTGCAAATGAACAGTAGTGTGCTCTTTAAAAAAAGTTTGCATCTCTAAAATGTTCCATTTACCCAGGCACTCTGCAAGTATGAATCACAGCAACTCTTCAGGAATAGAACAGAGGAGAAAGCAAGGGCACAGCAATGCTTTGTTTGAAAGAGAAAAATGGTGTATGTTTTGTCATTAAAAAGAAGTAAAATTTTCTGTTTTGGAATAGAAAACTTCTGTGGTTTGAAGTTCATGCTACAGGTGCTCAGGCAAGTCTCAGGCCTGATCCTACAACTGAACAACTATAGATTGAACAGTTAATCCTTATATTGTTGAAGTAACTGCATAAGGGGCCTTATTAAGTGACCTCGATAAAAAGATTATTTCAGTTGTCTTATTTTGTTCTTGGGGGGTTTTCTGTGTAGATTCCCCCCTTCCCCACCCACCCCTTTCCCACAGATGAATGTGAGGTGTAGAGAGAAAAAAACTTCATGCCCAGCATGAGCTATGGATCAAGTGACAGGACAACGGGGATGGCTTCAAATTGAAGAAGAGTAGATTTACATTATATATTAGGAAAAACCTCTTTACTGTTAGGGTGGTGAGGCACTGGAACAGGTTACCCAGACAAGCTGTGGAGGCCTTATCCCTGAAAGTGTTCATGATTATCTTGGATGGGTCTAGTGGGAGGTGTCCCTGGCCATGGCAGGGATGTTGGAACTGGGTGATACTTAAAGTCCTTTCCAACCCAAACCACTGTATGATTCTATGACTTTATGATCAATACATTATCATGATCTCACAGACTTACTCAATGAAAAATAAGAGATGATTTGTCTATGACTCCCCTGCAAGAAATGCTTGAGAAGACAGGCAGGTCATCTTCATGTCATCGTAACATGATGTATTAACAACATTCGCAGAGCCTCTATACCCTTAAATCAATTTTAGTAGGTCGCTGATTGATGGCTATCTGGGAAGTTTCCAATTTGTTGCCTATTTTAACCAAGGCACTGCTAAAAAAAAGAAAAGAATAATCCTTTTTTTTTTTTAGTTTATTTATTTTCAGTACACACACATGTGGACTAAGTCCCTAGACCCAGGCCATGAAAACAGAGTTGTTGATATGTATTTATGAGATATTTTGCAGAAGTGATGGTGATTGTTATATTTTCAATGTACGAACCCTTGGGGAAAAATACTGCAAGAAAGACTAATTTTGAACAAATTCACTCACTGCCCCCTGTAACAAAGGTCTTAAAGTGAACCATAACTTTCTGGTCTGGCCATAATGGAACATTGCACTGCAGGCCATTTGGAGTCAAAAAATCTCATTTGAAGTTCTGATACTCTAGGGTGTTTCAACAGAGGAGGGATTTGTTAACTCATGTTATGATAAGCATTACCAGAAGAGTTTTTTTCTAGTATGGAGAGATTTTATAGAAGATGGAAAAGATAGGTATATATACACTTTTCTGAACAAAAATGCAAAAATAAGTTAGCTAAGCTTTCCATTGACTAATGAACATCATAAAGAAACAGATTAATAACCCCTAAGTGTTCTGATAATGGGAAAGTTTGTTTCTTGATTACTGCACCAGAATGTCTACGTTACCCAACTGAAAAAAAAAAGCTCAGTCTCTGACTTCAGAAATTCCACAGTAGTAATAACCATTCATGCCAGATATTAATTCCTTGAGTTCAGCAGCAAATTATGATTAAATATTTCTTCCAAGTTGTTTCTCAAATGCCTAATCATCCGAGCAGGGTTGAAAAAAAAGCAAAACAACTTCCAGATAGGGACCTTTCTCAGCGTCCTGAAGGTACATTTTACATGACCTTGCCTCTATCCTGCAAAGCTCAAGTCAAAGCATCAAGCCTAAAACCCTCAAGCAGAACCTTTTCAATGAAACACTGGGTTTCTTTTATACAAAAGAAATGAACTTCACTGATCACAGCCAGCAAGAACACCTGAAGGGAAAATCTTGGTTATATGTACAAATTGAGGAGCCCTGCAGAAAGGGATCTGGGGGTTCTGGTTCATGGCAAACTGAATAGGAGTCAACAGTGGGTGCAAAGGGCCAAATAGCAGCCAAAAGAGCCAACCACATGCTGGAATGTATTAGGCATTGTCAGCTGGCCAAGGGATGTGACTGATCTACTCTATTCTGCGCTGGTGCAGCCCCACTTTGATCCTGTGTGCAGATTTGGATGGTGCAGTATAAGGACATCACACTACTAGAGGATGAGCAAGATGGTGAAAGCTCTCAAGGGCAAGACTTATGAGGACTATCTGAGGTTACTTGCCTTATTTAGTTTGGAGAAGAGAAGGCTGAGGGGTGACCTCATCTCAGCCTACAGCTTCCTCACTGGGGGCAGGGGAGGGGGAGGTGCTGCTCTCCTCTGTCTGGTGACCTGTGATGGGGCCCAAGGAAATGGAATGAAGCTGTGCCAGGAAAAGTTCAGGTTGGACATGAGGAAGAGGTTCTTCATAGAGGAGGTGGCTGGTCACTGGTACAGGCCCCCCATGAAAGTGGACATGGCCACAAGCCTCTCAGAGCTCAAGGAGTATCTGGATGATGCTTTTAATCATATGGTTTAATTTCAAGTAGTCTTGTGAAGAACAGGGAGATGGACTTGATGACCTTTATAGGTCCTTTCCCACTCAGGTATTCTATGATTTTGTTGATAAGGAACACAGAATCAATTGGGTTGGGAAAGGCCACTGAGGTTATTGAGTCCAACCTATGCCCAAATGCCACCATGTCACCTAGACCATGGCACTGAGTGCAACATCCATTCTTTCCTTAAACACCTGCAGGGACAGTGTCTCTACCAGCCCCCTGCACACCCTATTCCAATGCTCAATTGCTCTTTCTGTGAAGAATTTTTTCCTAACATCCAACCTAAACCTCTCCTGGTGAAGCTTGAGACTGTCCTCTTGTCCTGTCCCTTGTTCCTGGGAGAAGCCAACCCCCACCTGGCTACACTCTCCTTTCAGGTGGTTGTAAAGAGTGGTAAGGTCCCACTTGAACCTTCTTTTTCTCCAGGCTAAACAACCCCAGCTCCCTCTGCCACACTTCATAGGATCTGTGTTCCAGACCCTTCACCAGCTCCATTTGCCCTTCTCTGGATACACTCCAGAACCTCAATGTCCTTCTTATAAAGAGGGGCCCAGAACTGGACACAGAACTTGAGGTGTGGCCTCACCAGTGCCAAGGGCACAGGGAGGATCACTTCCCTAGTCCAGCTGACCACATTATTTCTGATAAGACAGAACAAGCAAGGTTTTTTTTTATTTTGAATAACAGAGCTACCTGGGGAAGAGATGAAAAAAAGAAGGGCTGGAGAGAGGTAAGCAACAGAGATGTTTTCCCTGCAAAGTCCAGATGGCCTTCTTTAAATGGTTTGTTGTTCCCTTTACACCAAGTAGGTGCTTTGATTAACTCGCTATTAGTGTTGCTGGGGGCAATGATAAGGAGGAGGAGATGCAAACAACTTTCCTCCTCTCTCTACAAAGAGCTTAAGGAAACATTTTTGAAAATCCTTAAAGAGCTTCTCAGGACAGAGACACTGCTTCCAGCATAGTCTACAGCTCAATTCAACATTTGTTATTTAATCTCACTGCAATCAAGGCTCAAGCAAATTAAGCAGGCCTTTTACTTCACAGGCAAAGAAAATTTAGAACTAACTGAGATATTGGAATTGCTGTTTGTTAAGATTTTGTTTTGGACTAGTTTGAGTTTGTTTGTATATCTTCAATTTGTCTAATGCATTCAAGAGCAATGTGAAAAGTGAAATTTTTTTTAGGATAAATATATTTTCCTCTGGGAAATTTGGAAGACCTGATGCTTCCCAATGGAAATTTTATAATGATGGATTTTTGCCCAGAATTATATAAGAGAAGGATGAATACTTTTTTGCACATTTCAACATATATTAGAAATGCTGCAGTGATTATGCAAAGAAGACAAAGGAGTGGATGAAGAACAACTGTCAGAACTACAGTAAAAGTACCTACCAGATAGAAATATTTAATCAGAAGTGATGGAGATCTTGGATTATGTTTAATGCATTGCATTCAGGAAGCATGTCAGCCATGGATCTGTTCCAAGCATTAAGCACCAGTATCTTCTAGGCTTTTTATTTAGGAGATGGGCAACTAACTGCAGATGATGCATCAAATTATCTTTTGACCTAGACTTACGTGAGTTTCCTTGCTTTAGTCCTTAAGGAGCAGTCAATATATTATTAGATATGACTTTTGCAGGCTAAGCATTGCATATATACGGTCAGAGAGGCAGACTCAAAAAACCTTAAGAAATTTATTAATCTTATTCAATAGCATATCGTCTCCTTCAGCAGAAAATGCCAAATCTATTTCTGAGTGTTTTAAGACATTATATGTTTGTCATAGCTCTCTTCAGCTTCCTCTGTAATGAATCATTTTCAGCTTCCACTTCTAGATGAAAACAAGTAACAAAATTCTAACACAGCTTTCAGTTCGTGGGTTGTGTACTACTTTGTATTTTCAAGTTCCCCCCTGCAGAACAATGAACCATAAAACAAAGTAATACCTTTCCTTCTCCCTTAAGTTACTTCATATCCTGCTGTTTCAACTAGAAGTGAAATAAAATAAAATATGTAAACAAGAAAATGAAGACAGAAGGAGGAAGTGCAAGACTAAACACAAAAGCTCCTTGAGCAATTTTAACATTACCAAATGTCCAAGTTTTCATAAATCATACATCAGAGTTCTCCATTGCATATCCTACTACATGCACTCACACAGGAAATTAGAAGGTATTGACTTCTTACAAATGAAAATTGTCTCTTATCCCATGAAAAAGAAGTACTGAGCAATGCTAATACTCAGCAGAAAAATAGTTGGAAGCAGAAAAAATGCACTCCATGTATCAAAATTTCTTCTGAGGAGTGCCAAAATCTCTAGATAAATAACATTTCAATGGCATTAGAATTGCCCTTTAAAATGTATGTGTGCATCATGTAGGTACAGAAGAGATTACATAAACTTCTCAATGTTGTGTAGTAGCTGATCTAAATAAATATCTGTGTAAAAGTAAGTATACATCTATTTATAAAGTGCCAGCAGCAAGGGGGTCTTAGAAGAGACAGTTCTTCAAAGACACCTAGGTCCTGTGTAAGGTCAGTACTGGCTAAAGCTACATGAATGAAAGTCAGTCCACTTCTCTTACTGAGCCCTCCTGTTACTACAAATTCATACAGTTTCTTTGGCTAGCTGTTTTAAACTAAAATCATTATCCATAAATTACTTTGTTACTTCCTTGGTTGTCATAGGTGCAAGAACTAGATGGAGGAAGGAAAGCATTTCTTCTCAAATTTTCAGCTTTGTCAACACGTCCTTTGTAAATCTACACTGTTGGAATGTTTTTAGTTAGGTTTTACCCCATCACTTATTTTCCCCACCCATTTTGGATTGTTGTCTGTCTACATCAGGTATCAAATACAAACATTTTAATGTCAAGGCTGACCATCCAAATCTGCATTGTTCAGTTAGAAAACAGGCAGCTTCCTACAGCCCTTCTTGCAAGCTGACTCAAGCAGTAGGAAAAAAGTGTGAAAAGCCTGACTTTAGTACACTTTAGTGTAACACACATTTAAATAGTGAGAAGGGACAGGATGAGAGAACAATGTGCCCAGCACTTCTTTGCTGACACCTGTGCTTGTCAGTGATCAAAGATCTTAATGATAAAGGAAAATTTCCTTTAGCACTTTCAGTTTCCAACTGGCTATTCAAAGCCAGGGTTGATGATACCAACACCATGCATTTTCTGTGTGACAGACAGACATCAAATTGGAGATTTGTGCTAGCATAGGCCCTTCAGAACAGCGACGTTTCTCACTGCCATGTTGCCAGAATCCAGCCGGAAAGACCTGGAAGGGAGATATAATTCTCCACCTGTCAAAAACTCTAACTGATGTGACATCTGTGGGTGGATCTGATTTTCTACCTTTAAATCAGTGAATCAAGAGCATTTCAGGAGCTCAAAAAAGAGGAAAGGCTTAAGGATCAGACACGCCAGTACCTTGGGAACAGCACTGAAACCCTTTAACCCCCACTTAGGTCTGTGCACTGCTAGTCTGGACAAAGTTTTATGCATGTTGACTTCACTCAAAACATCAGTTTTGGCTAAACCCACAACTGAACCCACTCCTGCCCCGATGATATTTGCCCTTTGCACATTCCTCCAGTGAAACATTTGCACATTCTGCTATCACAGTGCCAAGCAAGCTTGCTCTACTTTTGCTATCTCTTGCCTATGATAAAGTCAACTCGAAAGATTAATAGGGTTCCATTCTTCAGCCCTGTCATTTCAGCACCTTTTTTAAAGGTCATCCACACGTAAAAATGAGGCAGGTGGAAAACAGTTAAGCATCTCTGACAGAATGATTTTTAGGTCATGGCATATAGAGGGCCTCAGCTCCCAGGTCCATCACTGGCATAAACCACTTGCTTGGTAATTTACTGATAACCAAAATTGGTGTCATAATTCATGCATGCAAATTAAATAGAAACCAGAAGTATTTTAGGAGGATAACATCCTATATTACAACACTATATACGCCTGAGACAAAGCTGACAAGTTTCATGGCCATTTTGACCAGAGTCATGGTTAAAATATTACATTTTATGGTTTGTTGCAGATAAATAAGAAAATACTTTTAAGTGCAGTTTGATAATAAAGAAATTAAAAGAGATTTAACGGTCCTTATTTAGTCAAGTTAAACAAAAGATAAAAGCCCTTGAATGGCTACAAACACCCACTTGTGGTCTGTGCCTCATTAATTCCTTTTACACAGCTAGAAAGTGGGTGAAGCAAAGAGAGCATCCAGAAAGAAGTGCTTTTGTGTGAAGATTGATTTTTTTCTTTTTTGTTTTGTTCTCAAGAACAAAATGTGACTGGAATCCACAGAATCCCCAAAATTTGAATTAATGGAGCCTAGGTTTTATTCTAGAAAAGCAAAAAATCCTGTCACCCAAAGTGAAATGCAGTGATGTGATACCAAGTGTGCAGAAAGCAGACAAGCCCCAATTCATTGAGGTAAGTGTTAACACTCTTCCATCTTCGGAAGATCACGTTGGTGCCACTCACAAGGAAACAGCAGAAAATTGTTGAGGCAAAATATAAATTTTGCCTCCCTCAATACTCAAGTGTCATTTACAACTATAAAGTTGACAGTGCAGCATTCCTATCTGTCAGCTGAAAGAATTATGCCAAGTCACAGCTTCAGGGTTTAGCTTCGCCTACCAACGATCCAGTGAAAATGAACGTGTCTCCTTTCCAGAAGGGCTAGCAAAATATCCTCCACAGAATGTTCATGGAGATTGCTATCTCAAAGGCCACAGGATTTCTGAAGGCAGAAACTTCACTTTGACTGCATGAACCAGCCATCAAATTTGTGATTGCCTCACAGTTATCAAATTTAAGATTTCTAGAGATTTGGCAGCTCTATTTGGAGACATGGAAAGCAGAGCATTGAGCCATATCCTTTGAGCTGCATTGTACCTGTGAGAATTATATAGGATGGGCTGTTTGCAAGTCCTAAATATGCACAGAAATGCTCTCCTACCCTTCTCTACAGCTTCTGAAAATACAACACTCCAAAAATAACATGAATTTACATCTTTCGACAGCCTTATGTATTATGAAAATCTCTATGTTTCTGGATAAATGAAGGCAGGAGATTCAGGTCATTGAAATCTGTGTCTTATCCATCCCAGTTATGCCATACCATGCTAGGTTCTACCTTAAGCATCTATTTTAAAGCTGCTGCTTTTGATTCAGCACCAAGGAAATGCTTGATGGCACCTCAATTCTTCCATCACTAGAAAATATTGATTCACTGCAGGAGGAGGAAGATGAAGACATTTCCCTTGAACTGAACTTCTAAGAAGGAGTGATCTACCACGGAAGGTACCTTGAGGATCTCAGAAAGGTTCCTCACTCTGTAGGTGGATATTTACAGCAAAGGTGTTGAGGTGAAACAACCAGCTTGACATCCTTGCCAGATTCCAAGGGCCTGAACCTGATCTGCCCTCCTCAAACTTACTGCCTGCTTTAGTAGCAGCAGCTCGATTGCTTATGTGGAAATTTGTACAGAGAAGTGAAGCAGTTAAGCAGTTCCACATCCATCCAGGTTGCAAGGCAGTGACCATAAATAGCTTTATACATCCCAAATGATTAACACAACACATACACTAGCAGCTATTCTAGCACATGTATTTCTCTGTGTCCACCATCCCTATTTTACAGGCTTTAAGGGAACAGGAGCTAGTTTTATTGTAACAATTTAAAATTCTAACCAATTATTTGCATGTATGTGATGCCACTACAATATGGAAGTGATTAATATGCAGACTTATGCACCTGGATATTGTGGTGTGCATCCTTCATAAGGTGCTTTCACCCTTCATAAGCACTCTGGTTAAGATTGAATCTAGCAGGACACACTATAATTAAACAAATCTATCATTTTTTGCAGTTATATTCTTAACCTACATTGAAACACAGTGCAACACATTCTTATTATGTTCATCATTGGTTTGAAGTACAACCAGGTTAAGTCCCTGTTGCTGCGCTTTTCCCCATCATTTACTTTTTTTTTTTCTCCCAGAGAGGAGAGAAAGGTTAAAATATAGTACTTGAATAGAGCTCTTAGTCTGAGTGAATGCATGGAAAGTGCTGGATTGAAGGAAACAAAGGACAGGATGAAAATTAAGGAACAAAAGCATGTAACAAGTAACAGTCATAAATACATATTGTTATATACTGATTTAAGCCATGCTAAAGAAGCACTTCCAATCCTGAAATTCACTTCTTAGGTACAGCGCTACTAGCAAATGCAATAATTCAAGTGTCACAAAATGGACATGCAAAGGATTGAAGACATCAGGAGTCATAAATCCAGCTATACCAATGCACAAGAAAGAATATCTGCCTTGCACACACAGTTTGCTCACTCCAGACAGGAATGTGACACCTGCTCTGTGACAAAGCTCTGCACCAATCCTTTTATTTCAAGGCAAATGCTGCAGGTCAGCCAGTGAGCAGTTATAGTACTATAAATCTTCAGATGAGTTCATAATAATTTATCTCCTCTCTTCATGTAGAGGATGGTTCAGAAATTCCTAAGATTAAAGGCTAAGGTTTCAAAAGCTAACCTTTTCTGTCTTCTAAAAAACAAAAAGAAAGGGCAAAACACCCATCCCACAAACTGAAGAGCCAAATTCATACACTAAAAATTGAAACTTAAAAATTGAACTCTTCAGAGTCTGAATGCTCAGGACTTCTGGAAGATTTAGCCCACTTACGAGATTCAGGCTGTGTGTTTTGGAGCAGCTAATGTCAGTAGTGATTTTGGAATGTTTCTACTAGGATTCAACAGTCAGTTGTGTCACAGGCTTCTGGAGTCTGGGTGACTCAGATCTCCAACAGAAGTAATAGCTGCTCTTGAGCTGCCCATTACAACTTGTTCTTAGGACACCCTATGCCAAGCCACTGCTTCCAAGAAACCCTGCTGCCCAAAAACCACTGGTGTTCTACCCTTACTCCCTCCTCAGTCCTACAATGACTGTGTTCATCACTGCAGAAAGGCTTTCCACCTCCAAATCGTAAATGGTTTGGATTAGAAGGCCTTGGAAGGTCCTCTAGTCCAACCTCCTGAAATGGGCAGTGACATCTTCAGTTAGATCAGATTGCTCAGAGTCCAACCCTACCTTGAATGTTACAGGGGATGTGACATCCAAAGCCTCTCTGGGCAACCTGTCACAGTGTGTCACCATCTACATCATAAAAAAGTCTTCCTTCTATCTAGACTGAATCTACCCCACTTAGTTTAAAACCATTACCCCTTGTCCTGTCACAACAGGCTCCACAAAATGTCTGTTCCCCTCTGTTTTATAAGCTCCCTTTCAGTACTGAATAACTGCAATAAGGTCTCCCAAGAGCCTTGCCCAGGATGAACAACCTCAACTCTCTAAGCCTGTGCTTTATAGGACAGGTGCTCCTTCCCCTGATAATTTGTGACCCACCCCTGGACCGGCTCCAACAGTTCCCTGTCCTTCCTGTGCTGGCACGCTAGAGCTGGATGCAGTGTTCCAGGTGGGTCTCACCAGAGCAGAGGGGCAGAATCACCTCCATGGCCCTGCTGGCCATGCTGCTTTGGATGCAAACCAGAACACGTTTGGATTTCTGGGCTCTCTGTGAGTGCCCATGGCTGGGTCATGTCCAGTCTCTCATCCACCAGCACCCCCAAGTCCTTCTCAGCAGGGCTGCTCTGATCCATTCATTCCCCAGACTGTATTGATACTGGGGTTTGCCTCAGCCCAGGTGTAGCACCTTTCACTTGGCCAGGTTGAGCTTTATGAGGTTCACATGGGCAAAATTCTTGAGCTTGTCCAGGTCCCTCTGGATAGCATCCCATCCCTAAGGCATATCAACTGCACCACTCAGCTTGGTGTCATCTGCAAATGTGCTGAGGGTGCACTCAATCCCCTATGCCATTGATGAACACTGTACTGGCCCAAATAAAGACCCCGAGGTGCATCTGTCATCAGTGATCTCCATCTAGACATTGAGCCATTGACCACTACTGTCTGCATTACCATTACTGTCTGCACTTAACCCATTCCTCATCCACCAAACAGTCCACCTATCAAATTGATTCCTCTTCAGACACAGCAGTCTTCATGCAGACTTCACACCATTTTTTTTTCTACTTCTAAATTGGAGGATTTTCAAAGGATTAGACAGCCCTGGGTGCCAGTCTCACAATCATTGGGAAAATTAAGATGCTGCTACCAAAGTATTGGAAGTGCTCTATGAATGTCTTTTATAAACATAACATTCTGAGGTGAAAATAAATGCCCTGGTAACATCGAGAAAGACAACACCACCAATTGCAGAAATATTATGGCACCACATTATTTAGCTTACATCAATTATAATTTGATTGAATCAAATTTTCATATCATTAAAAAGAAAAAGGAAAAAGAAAATGAAGAGTTTCCACATGTCACTTAACAGATAACCAGCTTTTTATGCAGTTCATTCTCCCAAAAGACCAAGCAGAACAGGTTATCAGTTTCAGCTTCAGCTCTTTCTGTCAGATTTTAGTAGCTCATGGAGACTTGTCTGTGCAGAACTTTGCTAGGAGCTGCAGGGGATTTTACATGGAACAAGTTTAATGTATCCTTGTGCTGCAGGCATCAGAAATGCTTCTACCTATCCCTCATTCATAAGGAAATACCAGCGGATTTGGTAAAGGAACCACTAGAGCAAAGAATGTCCCACACTTATCTAGCACATGCTAAGATCCCTTTCAAACAGTGTTAGGGACCCAGACCAGCTACTGAAATGTAGTATCCATCCATGAAATGATGCAGAATTAGTGTTATATACATCCTATTCTGAGAAAAGTGTTCTTTCTGCTCTCTCATCTCTTCTTCAAGACAGAAAGAAGATGAGAGGGTAGTCCTAGTCAACAGTCTGAGTCCTTTTCACCTGCTCTTTTTCTCCTTTACAAGGTCTCCCACAGATACTTTTAGTTAAATGACAGAACACATTGTTCATTAAAAAGCTCCACAGTGCTATCACATTCAGCAGAAAACATAACCATGTAAGAAAGAGTTTCAGTTATGAAAAAAAAAAAAGCAAAGCCACTTGAACCACTTACCAAAAACGTGAAGAATCCCAGACTGCTAGGTTTTGCTGCTTGCCTCAAAAGTGCTACTACTTCTTGACACTCACAGTAGGTCTACAACACCTCTCAGTCAGTCCTTCTTAGCACCTCCTGCATCAGGAATGATGCAGCATAGAAGCAGGTGACCGGTTCAGATGTGATTATTATAGCTGCCTTTATCAGAGAGGCATGGCATAACACCAACTTTCTGGAATCAAGGGCACAACCATAACGCTTCAGTGTATGTTTTGCATTGGTAAACACAAGCCTACCTGTTTTTGGGACAAGGGGATTAATATGGTGTCCCTTTTACATGCAGAAAACAAGGGTTGGCTCAAATTTTGTACACATTCCCTCTTCCGTAGTGTCAAGAGGCAGGACGTGGAAGTTGTGTCAAGCTTCTTGAGGATGTTGCAGTGGTCAGGTAGGACAACTCAAGCGTGACAGCAGGATCAAGCAATACCAGCATTATGAATCCAAAATTAAGTATTTGGGCTACCAGGATAATAAATTTCTGCCTTAGATCCTGATCTTGTAAAGACTTATGCAGGTACTTGGCTTTAAGCACAGACAAAGTGCCACTGCTTTCAATAGAGCTATTCATGTGTTTAAAGGCCTGGAGCTTTAGAGTGCTGATTCCCTGGGTCTGGGATTAACTAAAATTTATAGCACCAGTAATTCTCAAGAAAGGCACAATCACTTGTCTGGTCTTATTTATACCAACATTTCCTCCAGATGGAGGAAACTGCTTCAGAACAAGAATTATCTCTACTGAAAAGCGAAATGATCTTTTTCTAATACTGCGGTAACCTGCAAACAAAATAAGTCTCTTAAAATGACAAAAGATCAAGACCACTGACATAAAATTGAATTAACAAGAAAGAATATTGGCTTGGTTTTATTTCCCCATTTCTCCCCACAATGCTCCCTAATGACTAACCATTTAAAAGAATGGCTAACATTCCCAAATTCGGACAGAAAAAATATACAGCAAATAAAATTCAGAAACATTATTTTACAACATGGTAAGAAGGACTTCAGTGACAAGACTACTTCAGTCGTTTTCTGCCTTATCATGTTACCTACATCTTCACTGACAGTTGTTGCTGGGGACCTAGGAAGTAAGAGGATACAATCAGTCTATTTTTGCCTTTATATTTCACTTTACTGAGTTTAAAATTCACACAAAAACCTATTTGTTTTACTTGAAAATGAACAAGGGCTTTTTAATGAAAATGCCTCTAATTTTTTGGGAACAATCTGAAATTCAGCAAAACAGAGCTAACAGAGTTCTACACCTGTGGAAGAATAACTCCATTCAGCAGGACAAGCCAGGGTCTAATTACAGGAATGCAGCTCTATAGAGAAGGACCTGGGGTTCTGGTGGACAACGAGCTGTCCATGAGCCAGCAGTGTGTCCTTGTGGCCAAGAAGGACAAAGGTATCCTGGGGTGCACTAGGAAGAACATTGCTGCCAGCAGGTCGAGGGAGGTGATCCTGTTCCTCTGTTCAGCCCTGGTGAGATCACATTTGGGGTGCTGTGTCCAGTTCTGAGCTCCTCAATACAAGAGAGACATGGAACTCCTGGCATGGATCCAGTGAATGGCTGTGAAAATAATTTAGGGACTGAAGCCTCTCACTTAAAAGGGAAGGCTGAGGGAGCTGGGCCTATTCAGCCTTGAGAAGAGATGACTGAGGAGACCTCAACAATGTCTATAAGTGTCTGAAGGGAGGGTGTCAAGAGGATGGATTCAGGCTCTTCTAGGCAGTGCCAAGCAATGGGATAAGAGGCACAGAGGTTCCAGCTGAATGTGAAGAAGTACTTCTTTACTGTGTGGGTTACCAAGCACTGAGCAGATTGCACAGGGAGGTTGTGGAGTCTCCTTCACCTCATTTTCCTTCTGCTTTCAGGATGTAATAATTTTGGGGATGGATTATGAGAGGTTGATGATGCAAATCTATGTGTTTTTACTCTATCCTGGCAGCTAAAACTGATGAATTACTTCAGCCATCTCCAGGCTGAGGCATGCAACTCCATATCCCATAGAAGCTGCCTACTCAAACTCCATGGTCCAAATAAGATCATGTATCTTGTAGTACATCACACCACGTTTTACTGTTTCAGGATTGACTGCATGAATTGCTGAATCCAGAAAAATTTTGTCTGTGTAAAGTCTCCTGTATTCCTGTCTCAGACTCATATGCACCAATTAGTGTGAACATATGGAAAAATGTGTCAACCAGTATTTTACCTCTGCTGCAGGAGAAAATCAAATTACATTAACAATTTCTATGGATAATTCATTTTTCATCTTTTTTTTTTTCTAGCAGAAATATAAGTGATAACTAAGAAGAAGACAATCTCTTCTGCCACTGTATTTTCCAATAACTTTTATGTTTCTATTAAAAAGAAACCCGAGGTAAGAATTACTTTATAAGCAAATGCCTAGTCACACAAACCAACAATACTACACAATTTGTGCTGATACAGTCTAGCAGTAGGTTATTGACTCCAGAAGACTTAATCATGAAAATTAGCATTTAATTCTCCAAGGAAAAGATACATTTTTCATTTCTCAAAATATCTCCTCTTACTCTTTAACTTGAAGAAACCAATCCCCAAACTCTGTTCTCAGCAACTTTTGTGTCAGAGACAGAGTGATAGCTACTGAAAGCTCCATTCCTTGCTCTAACAAGGTTAATCACTTTAACAACTTCCATGACATTTGCCAGTGCTAGTACCTTCCTGCATGAGGCTTTTGGTACCTCATTCACTGAAAAGGTAGGAAGTTCACTCCATATTTCTTTTTAAGTAAACCAATAAAACTGTTGACTCCCCCCACAGCTGGAGAACCGTCAGTCACCACAGCTGTTATTTTGTCAAAGCCACCAAAGCAATTCACAGTGCCCTTCACAGGATTAAAAATAAAATCCTTTTTATAGTGTCATGCAGGGATAACAGGCTCAGCCATTCCTCATGAACCTTAAAATCCTTGTTAATCATATAAAAAATATCAACAGTTGATTTAAAGTACAGGAGTTACTTCTGCACTTTTCACCAAGTGCTGAAGAATAAACAACTCCATTACCCATTTCCAGTTTCATATTTTCAGTCAAAATCACACATATAGCTAACTCAGGTGACATTTGTCACAAAGAGGACAGAGATTCAATTTCTGTTGTTGTTACTAGCACTTTCTCATCTTCAGACACTATGAAAGATGCTACAGCACTGCTATATGACAAATTCTGTGTCAGCTAACCCTATTCTTTGGCTCTATATATCTATGGATATATTTTACAACATTGGATGCACTAGCTTTCTGTTATGAAATCCTGGCTTCATTGTAGTCAAAGAAAAAAAATCCCACATATTTCATAACTTGAACAGAACCAGGACTTTACCTCTAGTTTATGCCACCCCCCATATTATTGAAAATACCACTCTGAAGCAAGAGCATCTCTGTCACTGAAAAACAATCTCCTGCATTCATTTGATTTTTCCACTCTGTATGAAAATACCCTGGCACAATGTGCTGGGGACCCTCTATCTGTGAATAGCAGGTCCAGTAGACCTGTGTTACAGCAGTTCAAGATACATGTTTTTTCCCTCTCTTGGTGTTACAGCTGTCTAAAAGCTCTTATTTTACTTTATGCTTTCCATATCTGTGAATCACTCCACCCTCCTATTACAACTTTGCTCTCTCATAAAGCAATGATAACCATCCGGCTGCTAAATGACCTTGCCCACAGCTAGTCTCTATTGGATTATAAGAAGCCAGCCTTAGGAGTAAATCCACATTTCCCTCAGATTTGACTAGGAGAATGATGGCTGAGTTATCAGACTGTCTTATTACAACCCAGAAAATGCCTTCTTAGCATATATCATAACCATAGATGCCTTAGTGACCAAGGAAATGATCTCTAGAGTAAACACTCTTGCTGAAGTTTTCCCACCCTTGTCAACATTTGTTTAAAAATATGTCGACATTTTGGACAAGGTTATAAAAGATTTCCCCCATGAACAGAAAAAAGTGTGCTGGATGAAACTGTGAGTGCCAATTCTGTTTCTGTTTTCAGCCTCCCCCATTTTTTGCCTGTGGCTCACTTCTAAGAAAGCTGCAGAAGAAAAGGAAAGGTTACCAAAAAAGGCAATAGGTTACAAAAAAGAAAGAAGCAGTGGGATGCACTGCACACCACTACTGAGGAAAGGACTTAAGAGTGAGTATCTTATTTGCGACTGGACCTGCACTATAAATCCCTTGTCTGAGGAATGCCCAAGTGGTACATGTGGGGAGAAAGAGTGGGGACAAAGCTGTCCTCCCACTTCCAAGCATTCCGTATGCTTTTGTAACTTAAGCACAACACTTGATGAAATATAAATATCTAACGGCAGCCTTTTTTTTTTATTATTTCAGTGGTGATTAAAGTGAATAAACAAATATGCTTCACCCTTGCCCAAAGCACTTAAAATTCAAACCCTGCCAGTGTATGAAACCTGGAGATAGAAGTGATAGAGGATAATACGTAGTAAATTCATCAACCTTGGTTGTCCAGCATAATGCAAAGAAAAATGAATGAACATGAAAAAACAGAAATTAATATAAATGGTTTATTATAATTACCTAAACAATCTAAGTTTTCAAAGTAACATAGATACGAAATTTTTTTATTGTGATTTTTTTTTAAACACAGCACTATAACTCTTTTTCCTCGGAACAGTACTTCTTTAAATTGCAAAAGATGAGAGGGACACCTTTCAGCATTAATAAATTGAGGAATATTTATGAGAATTAGCCTGGCATCTTCTTTGAAGCACCAGACCCCTGAGATGAATACGATGGGTACAAGGCAGACCTATTAGCAGTGTGAGAGATGCTCCAGAATTTGTGATGTGTTGTTGCTCCAAGGGCATGGGGACACACAAGAACACAACACACTGCGGTTCAAGACATGCCTTACATTAAACCTCTCGGCAAGGGGAGCCCACAAGAGGATTCCAAAGTCAGGAAAAGCTTCTGGTGTGGGTGCTTATGTCTGAACGGCACATCAGCTTTAGAAGCCACATTTTATTTGATGGTTTCATAATGCACTGACAAAGGAAACAGAATGAGACAGAAACTCACCTTTTTAGCAGGAGGAAGAGATAAAGCATGAGAATAAAGTATATAATTAAACCTGATTAGAAATGATTGCATTTCCACTGCATTATCCATGATAATAAGAAAGAAAACAGCAAATAGAGGAAATGCTATGAATACTGCCTGTGATTAAAAAGAAAAATGGACTATCCTTGTCTGACTTTCATTTAGTACAAGAGATGAGCTCTTTGCCTGGTAGTTTAATGGGCTCTCTTTCTGTACCACACCACAGAGAGCTGAGTATTCCAAGAGGAAATCTAAATAACCTGTTCATAAGAAAAAGAAAACAAAATGCTGATGACCTTTTAGTATTTGAGGGAATAAACTGTAAACAGCAGTTTGAAGATGAAAAGTAATTGGCATTGTACCTTCCTAATTATTTTTCCAGTTTCAAGCCTTTAATATAATTCTGGCTCTTGCTGACACACCTAAATGAGGTTTATAGAACACAGAGCATGAATTTTGTGCTCATTAATGGAGAGGCAGCAGGACAAATGTTGCAGGTATTGTTTTCTTCTTTCACCTAGCTTAAATCACCATCCACTATTCATATTCATTTTTGAGGGCCATTGAAATGGAAAATCTTTAATGCAGCTCCAGTCAAACATGGCACTGGCAGAAAGAAGGCAAGCTAGATGATCCCACTGAAAAATCTTTATCAACTAATATGTAAAAATCTCAACATCCATTGCAGAAAAAAGATACCTTGTCTGAAAAACCCAACCACTGTAAAACAAACTGGCTTATTTAGGGCAGAAAAGATAATGACACAGAGGGGAACAGTGGAATGACTCATGCTTCTCTGTATTATGGAAAGATGTTAGAGGTCAAGAATCATCTTCTGCATTTCTGATGTGCCAGAGGAGTCCTTAGAGTGCCCAGCTAACCTCCAGTGAAGCTTCTGATGCTGAAAAAGGAGGTACTTTCCTCTACTGAAGCCCATTGCCTCTAGAAGGTACTTGTACTGCCTTGGCATGGCAGAATGTCACGTATCTTGTAACATCAGCCTGTTGGCTTTGAGATCTTCCTGTCTAGAAGAACAACACAACTGGAACTTCTCTCCATAGGCTACATAGGGGATCTGGGGGAATTAGCATCAACTTGGTGACTAAAGGTGACTAAATGAGCTCCTTTACTTCGCCTGAGTGCCTAAAATGATACTGTGCAAGTACCAGTCTCTGTCTCTCTTTCGTATGTAGCTACAGGTGCTATTGCAGTCATGTTGAAACTTTTGTCAGCTTATTTGAATGACAGTGGCAATGTAGAGACCTGAGCACTGGCAGTTGAAAGCAGCAATGAAACCATGATATATATTCCAGTGGCCAACTGGAAACAACTGACCTGGTTTCACTCTACTTGTGCTGGAGGCAGCTGGACTACACCTTGCTGAGCTGTGCTGGAGTATGAGGCCCTTGTATCTTCAGTTACAATAAAGATGGACCATTGTTGCCTTTCAAGAATTCCATGGCTCAGTAATGGGCTGCAAGGAGATCTGAGCCCACCCAGAAGCAGCCTCAAGCTGTTAGTGCTAAAGTGTGGAGGAGAGCAGGCTGGGGCTGTCAGTGGTGCCAGCAGGCACAGGTACGGTGTCTCGGTGTAGCAAGTGTGTCGGGATAATACCTAGGAGGCAGACTCCACCTTTTTCCACCTTTATCAAACTTCTGAATTTTCTGTTCCTTTCTGAGAAAGCAAGAGATGAAGACACAGTGGCATTCACTCACTAGGAAGGTCAGGGCAGACCATAACCTTCCTTGATGGAGTGCCCAGTGCAGGTAAGCGAGAGCAGCGAGAAAGACTCATCTAGTCAGGTGGGTAGATGTCTCATAATAAAATCAAACAGAGCTAAGGTATTCCTACATTAATTAATTAATTAATTAAAATCTAAGAGCTTCAGCACAATTTTTTATCATTTCTCCAATTACTTGGATGACATATAAGAAGTGCCTGGAAAAAAAGTAATACATTACTGTCACAACATACAACATGACTCTACTAGATGAAACGTCATGAGAAATAATATAGGCGGAAGATTTAGAAAAGAAATAAAACGGTTTCATATTGCCTGCCTTTTCTGATGAACAACATAGGTTTGAATACCTTTCAATTTTTCTTCTGCTATTTGTTAATGGGGACAGGGAGTGGGGAGAAGGCAAGAATACCACATGGAGCTGGCAACCTTCAAAAGTTTCTCACATTTTAATAACTGCTGTTTTAGAGGATGCGAAGAAGGAAACTTATGAGCATGATCAACTGAAGTCTTTTCATCACACTAGTACGAAATATAGAGTATGTACCAAAAAGAAATAGTGTTGAATATGCTCAGCTTGGTTGAATGCTTCAGTATATTCTTGTTCACAGAAAATGACTGGGAACAACTGGCATCTCACTACATCTTGCCAAAAGCCTAAAGGGAGCTTCTATAATGAACTCCCTACCTTTTGCTTTCCTTAGGATCAAAATGTCAGTGCTGAATCTGCTGCTGTGAACAGCACGTGTAGGAACAGCATCACTGAAGATGGTGAGCATTATTTGGAAGGAGATTATGTCATATGAAAAAATAAACCTAAAGAAATAGCCAGTCTGTTGATGCCTGAACATTCCTAGGCTCAGAAATGCAAATATGCCACTGCCCAAATCTGTTTGGTCTGAATCAGGAACAATTCTGCCTCTGAGCCAAAGCAATTTTGTTGGATAAGATGGTGCAATGGAGATTCATTCTATTATTTCTCTCCATGTATGGAAAATTAGAGAAAAAGCAGACCAAAAGGGAATGGAGGATAAATGCCAGCTTTTTTCCTTATAATTTCTTCTTTGGCTACATGAATATAGTGTGATCCATAGTTGTGAGAAGCCAGTAGAGCCAAGCTGACCATGTGTTTAGGTGCCAGGAGCTGGCTGTTCATGGTCTGCTTTTGAGTCCTTGGTACACAATGGAGATGCAATACAGCAAATACGGTATTCATGTTGCACACACTGCAGAACACTGCATCAGTGGTGTAGACTTTAGTTTTAAAATAGGAGATCCTTGTGGACCTGTGAAGAAATAGTTGTCAATGTGAGCCACAGAAAGAATGAGGATGTAGTGTGGCAGCCTGGTAAGGGAGACGGCTTGAGACAGTAAATACTCTTCTTTTACTTGAGTCCAAGAAAATAAATATTTATTCTAAAAGTCCAAATCTAACTTAGTTGCCCAAGGACTTATTTTGGTTTGGTCTCTTTACTTTTACTACGTTTTTTTAGAAATAATTGCCAGGAAGAATTAAAGTGAATTAAATAGATTGTTCTGATTTACCGTGGTGTCATCCCTGGAAAGAAAAACATCGCATACTGTTGAGATAGAGTCCATGAATTTATTTTTCTTGTTTTTAATGTCTACTGTAGTGCTACATCTTAAAAAGCATGCTGCTAAACTGTGCAGCATATAAAACAGACATCAGGAGGTATGTGCACTGTGTGAAATATCCCATGATTTAACTTGAATTTGCACCATTACTGAGACACTTGTGCAATTATGTGCTGCATTACACTTCCAGCTGGAGACCAGAGATAAGGTGTTTCAGGAATACCTATAGGCCAATCACAGTCTTTAAAAATGGATTAGCAGTTGAAGGTCCTATACTTCAGAGCCTTGAAAGGACTCTGTTTAAGGGGAGGCAAGGAAAGAGGGCAAAAGGAAAGATGTGTGCAGCACCTTCTGAGAGCCAGGTCTTCTAACTTATGCCAAGCTGGGCATCCTGATGTAACAGACAGATCTGAGAATTTAAGAACAAGGAAAAATGTAGACCTCAGTCTACCTGCAGATCTTGCAACATTGCCAGAGGAAGGGGCAGTGCATGCCTGCACTGCTGCCAGAGCTGCTGTCCATAAAACAAACCCAGACCCACCTCCAACCCTGCTCTCTGGGAGGGCAGGAGACATGGGGAACACAGGGAAGCTGCTATCCTCCTCAGGCTGCCATCTAACATTTCCACAGGTGACACAGGAACAAGAGGAATATGTAGCTTTTTGTTTCTTGTATCCCATTGCAAACCGTGTTGCAGATTGACCTTTACTTTGAGTCTGTCCTCTTCTTATAGTTTCCTGTTTTCCCTCAGTAACATACAATAGAAAGTTTGTTGTTGTGGTTTTTTTTTTGGGGGGGGGGGGGGGGGGGGGGGTGTTTTTTTGCTTTTTTTTTTTGTTTTGTTGTTGTTGTTGTTGTTGTTGGGTTTTGGGTTTTTTTGTTTTTTTTTCTGTTTTTTTGTTGTTGTTGTTGTTGTTGTTTGTTTTTTTTAATAAATATTACAGAGATCATATAATCTATCTTGTGTGGAAACAAGAAAGGTTTAGGTGCAAAGAAAAGACATTTAATAACTCCCATGACCTGGACAGCCTCATCTATTATGGCATTATTTTATTTGAACTGTGAGACCAGAGAGCAGCAAAAAGACGTCTGCTGTTTGACTGACAAACGGCTGGCATAGCAAACATCCAGAGTGATGTGAACGATCATTACTTCTAAGGGCAATGTGGACTCTTTCTCTCTGACTCAGTTTTATCTCTGAAGGTGAATGCCCGCTCACCTGCAATATATTCTGCCTGCAAATTGGCAAATGCCATTGTAATGCTTCTCATTTTATCTTTTTCTATTAAGCCTGAGGAAAGAAGTTATGAGGAAGAGAGAGCGAGAGATTTTTGTTTTCTCTTCAAAATCTTCTATATAAGGAAAACTTAATCAAAAGGCACTGTTTATCGTTTGATTTTCAAATAATTTTGCCTTTCGACATTCCCTGTATATGTCAAGAGAAATAGAGGCTTGCAGGAAAGGCAGATTAAATATCCTCCTGGTTTTGTTTATTGATTTTGTACAACTCAGCGTGGAAGTTTTGTATCACAAAACCAGCAGCTTAAGAAAGATGCCTAAGTCATCAAGAGCCACTTAGGTACACAATGGGTGGAACTAGGCACCACACAAGGTTACTGCCTGTGAGAGGAATATGTACACAAACACCCTTGCATACACATGTGCACTTCTGTGGAAAAGGTCACAAATCCCTGGGGAGCTAAAATTTACCTCTGTGGTGTGCTGGGCAGCTAGGCAGCCTGTGGGGGCTTTGCCTAGGCCTCAGCACTGGCAGAAATTACAGACACACATCCCAAAATAAACAGTCAGTGTTGTCTCCTGCAGCTGATACACAGATGACCACTAGCTGTTAGATAAAGACACATTCAAATACTTAAAAAAACCCTACGAACCATACCATAAACAAAAATAATTCCTACAAAAAGCACAAAAGAATGGTGATAATACCATCGTGCTATTTTACTCTGCAATAATTCAGTTTCCTCCTCAAGATAAACTATTCAGCCGTCAGCCTGGTAGTTTGTCTGCTCAGGAGCTGGATTACTGCCTCATAAAACAGTGCAATGGTGCAATTATCACTTTTGTATTAGGCAGGTACTGCAAGGTGCTCTTGTTCTGTGTTAGGTGGGACGCTTTATGGTGGCCATAAAACTGATGTGGCTTCAAGTACTTGTTACAATGATAAATTAATGAATCACACTGTGGGCTGTGTCTTTAACAAAATGGAATATTTTCCTGCAACATGCACTGGAGGTAGGTGAGATTGTATGCAAGTGGTGTGGTGCCAGACTGGAGGGGGAGGGCTGAGATGAAGGTGTATGAAGCTGAGACAGAAGCATATGTTAGAGACTTCACTAATGTGCTTTTCATTTTCACTGTGTTTCCCCTACCCCACCATTTGGAAATGATCAGGCACTAACTTTTGTTAAAAAAAACACCATGGAGGACTCTTTGGACAAGGCAGAGCTTACCAATTTTGTTCGCTTGTCATACTCACAGAGGAAGAAGAGATCTTTGATGAGACTAAGTGAGTATTCCACATTCTGAGATGTAGGTGGGTTGGGAACAAACACCAACATGTACCAGGATTGCTTCTAGATAAAAAGGAGTCACACGCACTGTAAAAAAAAACGTCCTAAACAAAAAAAACTTGTCTCATTCCTTGCAGACTGGGTAGATGCAGAGGGATGGGGATGCACAAGGAAAGTGTTACACAATATACAATATTTGCAAAGGCTGGAAGGAGTAGTGTTAGAGATCTTTTCTGTACATGAGCTGACTAGTTGCTGCAGTGGAAATGATTCCAGTACTGAAAGTGTATTTGGTTTGAAAAGTAACTACATCAGGGAGAGGTAAAATACAGCTGAAGCAAATAAATGAAAAACAGATCAAGGTAAGCTAGAAACTTCCCTACCACATTTGATTATCAAGGATATTTGCTACATTCCTAGATTTGCAGAAAGTGATTATTTGGAGTTCGTCCCCATATTTTCCTCCCACACAGTTTTTCTGGAAGAAATTTCCCACCTTCCTCCCCTTCCTCCCCCTCCTCCCCTACCCCTCAAAATATCAGATTCAAATATTATTACAATCTATTATTACAATCGCACATTTATGAATTTCCTTCAGCTTAGATTTTAATTGCACACTATCTGAATGGGCATTGAAACACCATTTATCAAGACCTGAAGTTAGTTTCAGGGTAAATAGAAAACAAAATCAAATAAAGTGGGAATAATTTTAAAAATTTTGCTGACTAGAAAACCCTCACGATTTTTAAGCGACCATAAAAAGGTTATTTTTAAGAGTCTAAAGCAAGAAAATAAAATATGCCTTATGCTTTCAAAAATTTCCTCTTTTCTATTTTAATAAATCAAAACAAGTCAGAGAGTAAAAGTGCAGGTGTTTCAGATGAACGAGTAACTAAACCATCTTTGAGATCTGACCTTCACATCCAGAGTTTAAAATGAATGCTTGTCAACTTTATATGCTTGCTTAACTTGAGACTCATTCAAACACTCCCAATCTCTTAGCTACAACGTGCATAAAGGTTTTAATGGCATTTATTGATCCTGAATGCATTACACCTGGAGATGTCACTACTTATAAGGAAAGTAACAAGTTACTGTAAATATGCAAAGCACATGTTTATGAGACAGGGCTGGCTCGAAGCTCCTCAGAAATGTAAGCAGATGCAGTTTTGCTGCCAAAAGGATGAAGAGGAGATGGTTCCAGACTGAAAGCAGACTTCCCCTGCTAAATGGGAGGGAAGAGGACAAACGCATGCACCTGGGATGTCCAGGTACGTGAAAATCTGGATCTGCCATGCCAGGCACTGCTTGACAAGTGGTGTGGAGGCAGTAGCTAATATTTTGGGAGAATTGCTCTCCTTCCATACCCATGTGTGCCCCTTATGTCGTCCCTGCTGCATTCGGAACCCCAGGCCACCATCTCAAGATGCATTTGAGTCCAGACTGCTCAGGAGATGGAAGGACACGGACAATACCAACTAATACAGGGCCTTGGACTGGCCCCAGAGTGAAATACAGACAATACATAGAATTTCCAGTAGCAAACGGACTGGGTTTAGTGTTCTGAAAGATGGGAGAATCCTGTATGGCATTTGAGGACAAACAAATGACAGTTTCACAATCTGCTTTCCAGATTTCTGCTTTTCTTTTGTAGGACACAGGCAAGTGACCTCTCCAGCTGTCTTAATACCCTGTTACCCACAAGCTCTAAACTCAGTATTTAGACAGACCTCCCATTAGTTTAAACACTGTATAAGCCTCTCTCTACTCCATAGTTCTTACCTACAAATCCTCTGAGAGGAAACATGCTGCTCGGGCATTTCAAAAACCGCAGTAAACTTGACCCCATGATCTGATCGTGTGATTTCCACCACATGCAAGTGCTTGCAGGACTCAGACCTCACTTTTCAATCACTTAAGACACGACCTAAAGTAAAGCAATACAAGGTAATCATCAATTACATTCAGGTATAAGCTTCCATTTGCTTCCATTTCCAGGATTTCTGCTCCCAACAGGTTGCCCAGTTCTCAGGTGGTCTGAAGGCACCACTGCAGAGGGAAGGATGTCTGGTCACCAGGCCTCCACGCTTCTTTGTGAGAGCACCACTGAGAAACTGAGCAGACATGCAGCATGGGAAGCCTTGCACAGCAAGAGGGACACTGAGCTGTGGAAATGACAGATCTGCACATGGTGAGTGGAGAAGCTGCATCTGTGGAGCCTCTTCTTGGGGAATTTATTTTTTCCTTTTTTCAGGAGCAGATAGTTGCTGTAGAAATTGGTCAATGGTTCACTCTTTTAAAGTAAAACTTCTAAAGAAAAGCTGGTGGCCCTCTTTGCATTCATAATTTCCAAGAAATGGGCTTATATGATTATACCAAACTAAGTTTCAACTAGGCAATTATCTCCTTCTCTAATTAGTGACTGGAAATACAGACTCTTATGGTCAATTTACCTGACTTTTTCACCTTCTTGCCTATTTATCTTCCTCATTCCTACTAACCCCACGGCATTCTTCTTGGCAATCACTCCCTGTGGTTGCCCTTGCTGTATGCATGCTTTCCCTGTCTCAGAAAACAACAGTACCAGAAAACCCTATTACAAATCAAGCCCCAATTTTTTGAGAGGAGCTAAATTTGGTAAATGCTAAATAAGCAGAAGTAGACAAGCCTTTATTTTTTTTGCAACTATGTAGGTTTGATTATCATCATGTTTGATTAAAAGAAAAATATTCATCATGGAGCTGAAAATGACCTTTTTGATCCCTTCCCATGGGCACGAATCTTTCCATGCTTTCTTTCTCCACCTCTTTGCTGTCAAACTCATGGTTTGAGAAAGAGGTACTAACACAGCTCACTTCACTCCTCTGTTCTGACCTTTGGGTAGATACTATCCATGCATGCAAATTGGGAATGGGGCATTAATCAGTTTGAAGGCATTGAGGTTTACTCTTTGCCGTAAAATCGATGCTTAGACACTAGGGGTAAGTCTGATGGGAATAACAATCTAATGTAACTTTCATTTATTTCCAATGAGAAAACTGAAAGACAGCCCATTGAGAAATTCAGTTGCATTGTTGATCAGAATGGAGCTACTAAAAATTGTTAGCTCTGTCATGCAGTATTTATGGTTAGAAACAAACAAACAAAAATATTCACAGTCACTTGTGTATATGCCAAATTTTACAAAGCCAAAACATGCTATGAGAACTGACAAGCCATATCGGAATTATTCACCATTAAAACAAAATTATGAAAAAGTAGAAAGAACAAGCAAAGCCCCAAAGTAAAAGTATTAAGTAAAGTAAAGCACTAAAAGGTAATGGCCAGGTTCAAAAGCCTGTTCTAGTTGCTGTAAGCTTTTCCAATGAGCAAAGCAGCTGAGCACGTAGCTGAAACTACTGACATTGGTGCAGTTGTGCTTTCTCCCATCTAGTCCCAGTTTGGACCATCAGACTGATGTCAAATGCTGGTGTTAGAAATTCTCCTTCCATCTAATGCATTGCAATTCTGCTCCTTTCATAAATTTCCTAGTGCAGCCTACTTTCAGCCTAGCTGTATCTGCAGCTATCACCAGCAAACCCACCTCTGAATCGCACAAGCTCACTAAATGGATAAGTGAAAATCCTCTGGCAGTACAAACAAAATTTTATTTGTAAAGTGCCAAGCACATCATGGATAATGGGAAAGTAACTCCCCTAATCACATCCTACAGCTAGAGAGGAACAAAACCTGAACAACACCCTTCACATATAGTTTGCTTAAGACCCCATCACCATCCTTAGTAAAGCTGTATTTAGTGATCTTCCCCCTTTACTCTTCTAACTGAAAACCCTCAGACAGCTGGTCTCTTGAAAAAAGAGATTTCAAATCACCTATATTATTTGTTATATTACATTGTGTGCAGTGGAAGCTGTGAAAAACTCCTTTGCAAGAGCTTTGAATTTGCTGCAGATGTTACATGCAGCCCTCCCTCTCTCCTCATATCAATGCAGTTTATTTACACAACACACAATAAATCATACAACAACAAGTAGGTTTTTAATGAATAGAACAGCTTTAGAAATTGCACTTCCAGAATGATTTGTATGTTTTCCGTTTGCTTTCTAATACCTCTCAACCTACCTCATTCCAATTCTAATCTAACAAATGTTGTTATCAATGTATTATAATTGAGGTTATGAAAGTCTGCTTCTAACCTATTCAGAACAGTCAATCTGCCTTAAAATATTTCTATTTGGAAACAGGCAAAATCTCTTTCAAGAGGTGACATTCCTTTCATTGCCTGCTTTATGTAGAAACGTGCTCCATTTGGGGTCCAAGAAAAATGACAGATAAAAGGGAGAAATATAATTATACATATACTTCCTATCAAATTAAAGCAAAGCAAAACAAACAAGAGGGGTTGGTTTCCATTGTGTGAAAACTACTATCATATTCATATGTTTTAAGAACAGCAATAAAAATGTCTTCAAAGATATCATATGTTATTTGATTTAGACTCAAAGCTTGAAAAATTGAATAATTTATAATACCACTTTATTACTGAAGAATGTGCACTACAAAGAGATATGATGTGAGGAATTAAATGGCACAATTCACTCGTTAAATTAATTAGGAACATAAATGCAAAAGCTCAAAAAAAATGGATAGCAGAGGAGAGGTGAGTGAGAAGAGAAAAGCTAACCACTATATTTTCTTACCAAAGATTGAAGATATTTTAATGGGAAGGAGAGCTCCCTGGACCCTGCAGCAGCTCTGTGTGGCCCACGTCCATCCTCCATGAGAGGTATTTCATGAAACGAGCATGTGAGAGGTATTTGTGTCCAGGCTGTGATAGTTATGACTCAGGCCTCTTTCTTCAACAACAGGGGAAAATGCAAATAATTTAATTAGCATATTTCCGTGAATGAATTCCATTTATTAGAAAAGGTCCAACTGATAATCACACTGCTTGAGAGCTAATTGAATGCAGAAATCTGGAGTACAAACTCGATGTGAACTCAGACATCTGGGCACAGCACGGGGGCACCCGGAATAGTGCCAGGAGTAAGGAGATGCCTGTGCTGCCCTGTCCCTGCTGAGGGGACCGAAAGGAAGGGCTCCCGTGGGTATGAGTGGCACAGCAACTGAACTTGTGGGACCCAGCACCAGGTAATCCCAGCCAAATCTTTTCAGGCTGTTCCACTGAAAAGATTACAGGATCTCTGTAATCCTCCTTTCTCCCAGATCCTTCCCCCTGTCACTGCTATGAATCTGTGAAGCCAGACCTTCGGGGTGGCAGTTTGTTTTCTCATAGACAACTGCTGGTTTGTCTGCAGAATACATCTAGGCAGACACAATGCACTAAGGAAGGGCTTTTCAAGGGGAGTGGACGGCACTTTAAAAAAAACCCAAAAAACAAGATAAAAATAGGCTGGATGTATCTGTGTGCTGGTCTGCATTTGCCTATGAGCAGCTGGTTTCAGTCTGAAAAACTGCATTTTCTGTAGCAAAAATGTACAAACCAGCATTTAGGTCTTTCACTTCTTCTCTACCTCCTGCTGCCCAGTGCAGAAGGCATTAATGAAGACCCCAGGAGCTGAATGATATCCTTCACACTGGCTGATAGAAATGGGAGCCAGGAAACAGGAGCCTATGGATGTCACAGCATGCCAATGCTCCTCTTCCCCCCAAGCACTTAAATACCAGGTCTCAGGGCGTTTGTTCATTTGTCATCTGTGAGTGTGAAGCGAGACATATTCTGAACAGAGGCAGGTGTAGACACATTTTGGCAGAAGAGATTCCTGGTCATGTTTTCCCGAATGGAAAGTGAGAAAAATGTACCCAGAAACATGGCAATCACCAGTATGTTTGCTACTCTTCTGCCCAAAGGCAATCTGGAAGTCAGGGTTTCCTGGCTGTTCCTGGTTAAAAAAGATGTTTTAAATGTTAATGACTGTAGGTGTGGTTAAATAAGCATGGACTTCAACAACTGCTGCCCTGGATCAAGAGCAAAGTTCATTGGAAAGAGGTGCTTAAAACTTATGAACAGTGCAGCTGCACACCCTTGCAGACAGCTTTGGTGCATCTGGCATCATGTCCTAGCCTGAGAGATCTCCTTTCAGGAGAACAAAATTCCCCGACTGCTACACCCCATTTCAGCTCATCTTTATATTCACAGAAATAAAAGCTCATTTTGTAGATCTGGAGCTTCAGGGGAAGTCTCAAATCAAGTCAGTGCTCCAGCCTTTTGAAAAAGAAAACATTTCTAGTTTTCAGACATTAAGCATATATCCAAGGGCAAATATGGTCCACTTTTAACATGCTATGGGAACCCCTGGGCAGTATAGCTGCATTCCCTAAGCCTGACTAAAGAGTTCCCTGAAATTGCCTGTATGAAAGAGCCAGATGCTCATATGCTTTATTGTCTCAATGTTTGTCTGCAATAGACTGTGTTTCCCTCTCCTCGAAGCGTTGCTCTGCACTGCCAGAAAAACAAATAAGGACTTCTCAGATTTGACTATAGAGAAAGAATCTGGGAGAAGGGGGTGAGTCACTTTTCTACATTACTTCTTTAAGTGTTGTTTTATGGAAATGGTTTCATTTCCTCTAACCTTTGAAATAACATCTCTGTTGAAAAGTGAGGAACTAAAAGTTTTTCTCCATCTGGAAATACGGACTTTAGGCATCAAGAATGACAAGGCAGAAGGACCACCAACTAATGAGGTAGTGGGAAGAGCCACTTACTTTTTCCTCTCTTATATAAGGTAAACTTTAACTGGAGAAGGCTATTTGGTCACTAATCTAAAAGTATGCTCCTTGTTTAGCAATTAGATATGACACAGGCAGAAAATGTGATTCTGAAACCACTCAGAGAAAGGTGCTCCCTGTAATTATTTGTGTTAATAATGTCTCTTTATCTTGTCTTTGGCATTTTTCTTTAAACTCACACTGTAAGAATACAATGCATAATTGTTCTGAGCTACTTAATACAATTAATGGTGGAGAAACAGGTGCTGGAAAAACAGGTGCAAGGATGCATTTCTCCCAGTCTGTTGGAATTTATCTCCATCTGTGTCCACCGAAGTATTTTAAAAACTGAAGAAACAGCTTTTCATACAAAGAAATGTTCATAAACACAATAAATGGAGGTAATTATATCCTGCAGTCAGCCAAATTCAATGTGATTCACATATCATAGTCACTTGACTTCTCTCTGGATTTGCTCTGAATGACACCTCTGACTTCTAACAATTTCTGTTCCAAACTGTTATGAAGCCATTTACATTAAATGATGGCAGCACTTAGAAGGGTGGCTGAGCGACTTTGTGCTGCAAACAGTGCTCGAATTAAGCAAAATCATGGCTTGTGAGTATGCACATGGCAGGGCTTTTATTTTTCTTTTTTCTTTTTTCTTTTTTCTTTTTTCCTTTTTCTTTTTTCTTTTTTCTTTTTTCTTTTTTCTTTTTTCTTTTTTCTTTTTTCTTTTTTCTTTTTTCTTTTTTCTTTTTTCTTTTTTTCTTTTTTTCTTTTTTTCTTTTTTTCTTTTTTCTTTTTTTTTTCTTTTTTTCTTTTTCTTTTTTTTTTGTGGGCTTGCTTTTTTTCTTTTTTTTTTTTAATGTTATATAGGGAAAAGAGTTCATTGTGGAAAGCTTACAGTTTCCTAGGAAGTCACTGTCATGTCACAATTTGACCTCAAATCTCCTTCCTCTGAAAATACATTTTTAAATCTCCCACCCTCAAGCAGCAGCAATGAATTACTTGACAGACACCCATAGCCTGCAAACCACCTCTAACATCTAGTGCAGGTCTGGGACCCACTGCACATATATTCAACCCCTCATATACACAGCTTAAGACCTCACTGCTTTGCCATTTCCCTGCATCCCTACCTGTTTTCCAGCCTACACACCCATGAGGGGGTAGCAATCCATTCGAGTCCCATCCTCCCAGCTCCTCCAGCCTCTGCCCTGATCCTCCTGCAGCTCTGAGGTGCTTCCTCCCTGGGGCAGTGCTCATCTGCCCAGAGCCTGGCACAGCAGAGCCCTGCTGCAAGCTCCATGCACTGCCCGCCTGAGCAATGGTGTCAGCACTTCATACAAGCTGAGACACAGGAGATGCTGAGGAGCATCACAGCACCTCAGGCTTGTTCTTGGGCACAAATATAATGCAGAATGCTTTCACAAATTCTTTGTGCATCCAGAGCAGGAAAAGAGAACTGCAGAAAGATTTTGAGTAGAGATATACTTGATTTAGTCTCGTCATGCCTTCCCTTTTATTCCAAAATAAATTCACAGAGAAGAAAACGGGTAAGCTGAATATTCATCAACCTCCATTTGTAATACTTTAAGTGCAGCAATGTCTGTTTACAAAAATAGGACTTGCCCTCCAGTATAGTTGTTTATCAGATGATAAACAAATGATAAGGATTTCCTTTCATTTCTAAATTAAAAATATAAAAGCTGGCCAACACTTGGGATGAAGCACAATGTAGCACTAAAGAAATTTGTAGTGACTCTCCCTCCTCCTTCAAGAGTGTGAAGTTTCTGCTATATTGAAAGTTGGTTTTGGGATTGTCTTTAAAGATTGAAAGAGTCCATAAATTTTCATGAGCAGTGAGCTATGATGCAGTTACAGCAAGAACTGTACGTGCACTGTATGTGTGTTAAAGGCATCTGAATGCTCAAGTAATAATTAGAATATAAACTACGTATGTAGAACATTTCTTCTCCTTACACCTATCTTCTCATTATCAGTAAGATATTGAGGACTATATCTAATTAAAACAAAAAAAAAAATAAAAGGAGGAAAGGAGATACGAAAAAGAGTTCAAGAAATTCTTCTGAAGTTGGCACCAGCAGCTGAGGGGAACTGCCTGACTCTGATCTTCTGAGATTGACGGCCACACTATGCTCTCTGCTTTTCAAAGTAATGGTGAACAGCTTGGCACAACTCCAGCTGAGTGCAGCAAAAGTGTAAGAGCTCCCTTAAAGCCTTTTCTCTGCTCCTGCTAACACCAGTGGGACTCTACATAAGCCCACCCTCACTGGAATGTCCTCAGTTAGCCTGGGGGCTCAAGTGGGGTGTGTGGGTCAATGCTAAATTGGAACATTGTCAGAGAGCACAAGAGAGTTTCCAGGCCCAGCAGGATCAGTCAGAAACACATACAAATTCTGTGGAGGTTATTTCAAGGGAAGAAGATCCATGCATTACTCACAGAAAACACATATAACACTGATTTTAAGTTTTATGTTTAAAAAAAATAAAATTATAACATACAAGCATTTCATCCTGCATTTACTTGGACTGCCACCTGTGTCTTCTCTGAAATGGTACAAGTCCTTGGGGCATGATCACAATTAAACAATGAACTGATAATTATAGCCTCATTACTGCTAAGATATATGTTCACTTCAGCTGTGGTGTTGGGTGTTTATTATGGTGTTAAAGATGTTCTCATGCTGGCTCCACACAGTAAATGTGCAGTGGATTATTTTTTTACCTTTTTTTAAGGAGAGGGTGTGTAACTCCTCTCCCTTAGGGACACACTGCCCAAGTAGTATCCACTGTTTTCTTGTAACATTAAAGCAGTGTTGGTATGGGAGTGAGATGATCACATACATACGTAGTCTTCCTTCTCTCATGGATTCTAATACATCCTTAATATTAAGGATTCAAACTGTCCCACTGAAGTCAGTACTATTCTTTGCATGCTTGAAAGTACAGGAAGCCTATTGATTCAAATTAAGGTGACCTGGTTTTATACCAGGATATTTCAGTGTTGAGCGTGACTGAATTCTAGCACAGCTCTCTATGCATATTCATCGTGCTTTGCCTCTAGGTCTTACACTGTCTCCTAAACAGGGTAACATAATGAGAGCATCCTAAAACGTGTCTGTTTCTTAAAAACACCAACTCCGACCAAAGAATGCCAAGGAGCCTGGCAGAAGGTTGCACTTTATTAGATGGCGACTTTGTCTGGCCTTCTCTTCTGGGCTTCTTCTGTGAAGGTGTTGGCCTCACAAAGTTCACACAGAATTGGGTAATACCTCCATTACAGTGTGGTAGGCAGCTGCATAAAGAATACACAGGGCAGCTGCAATCCCGCTGTGATCTTCTCACTTGGCCTAAGAGATGACTGTGTTTTCTCTTTGGGATCTCGTCTGTGGGGAGCTTGTTGCAAAATAAGGGCATTAAAGAATTTCAAATACCTGCCTCAGCAAGTTAGTAGCACAGTACTGATGGGGGAGCCCCGTGGGCTTTGCCTAAAGGATTGATCAGATCACAGCAAAGGAAAAGCTATGTCACAGGAGTATAAGCCTGGGTTGCAGGCCCAGTTGAACAGCTTAGACACTTCAGAGTTATCTGGGCTGATCTCTGCCAGATACACAATCTCTCTTGGGAAGTGACTGCTTTCCTTCCTTCTCCTGAAAAGCCTGGCTTCAACAAAGGCTAAATTGTAATGAGAGTGCTCTTCACCCCAACTCTGAGAGAGGATGGATATAGCTCAGCTGTCTGAGTACAAGGAACAACCAAATTCATATCCCTGGTGATTCCTTTTAAAATGGCCAAAGAGATGTCACTGTTTCTCAGATAGAAATATTAAAAAAAATTAACCCATCTAAGAATAGAACATTTTTGCCAGAAAAGATTTTCTCTTTCGCCATTAAAAAGTAAATCTATTACAAGGATGATAAAAACTCCAAAAGTAAATTCAACTTTCAGGGGTTTGATGGAACACCACCACAGGCCACCAAAGAGTTTGTGTCTGCTGTGGGAGCAGTTTGGTTGGGTTTTGTTTTACCTTAAATCAACATCAAGACTTTTTATATTCCTTCTCCTACAAAACACATTATTTTCACCTATCCCTAGATGCATATTTATTTCCTTTTACATGGCTTCTCAGATTTTAGGTCAGTAAAAGATTTTTAAGAACACAGTGAAAATATATAAAAATGGCATAGTTAAAGTAGTCCCCGTCCCTAAACTGTCCTAGCCTTCAGGCTCCAAACCAACCCATCTTGCCTATCATTATGTTTGCCTTGTAAGCAAAGCCTTGGCAGCCTTATGAGAGCTCTTAAATTAATAAAAGTCACCCAACCCACCCAAGTTAGAAGTACATATCTCACTGGAGTGGTGCCATTTAACTAGTTATTGTTTAGAAAGCCTTTTGATATCCACAGATGAAAGGCATGGTAACAGTGCAAGGTATTACAGTTATTACCTGCAAATAGTAAGAAGTTCTCCCACAGCTACTGTGTGTATATCATGAGAATCTGAAGGCTGGCAAATTTCCTGTAACATCACAAAAGGAGCTGCAATGGTCCCCTACTTAGTCTGTCTTAGTACAGGCAGAGTTTTTAAGGGCCTTGAAAAACTGCAATAAGCAGCAGTTTCCCAGTAGATCCAGAGAAATCTACATAAACTATCTTGATTTGTTAATTGCCTTAATGTCAGACCTTCAACTAGTGGTTTAAAAACCTCTGTTCTGCTAAATATCCTCTTCTCACGCTATACATGCTTCATAACTACTGTGAAAAAAATCCCTCTGATCTTTCTGTTTGTCATGCCATCAGCACCCCAAGTGTCTCCATGTGGCATGACCCCCAAATCTCATCCCTTGGATGCTGCAGCAAGGGAAGCTTGTGCTTGGATTGGGATGGATGCAGAGCCCCAGCAGAGCATGGCATGGGCATTCCTGCCAGCACAGGGCTTTGGTGCTGCAGCACAGCTGCAAGACTCCTCTTTTGCAGCCCATGTCTGACATAGCAGGCAGACAGACAGGGAGTCCTGCAGCTGTCTGACAAACTACGTGCAGTGTGTCCTGTCCTGGAGCTTAGGGCAAGCTGGATGAAGTGGGGAAGGAACAGGAAGCAGTCAAATTCTGGAGCCAGATCTTGGGTGGAAAGAGATTTTCACATCTCCTTAAGGAGCATGATGCGGCCAGGAACACAGGCACCGTCTGTTTTGCACAGCCCTTGAGATAAGGAGATAAGACAAAATACAATCTCTGGATAATATGTTTTGTGGTCCAGGGATACCTGAAATAATAATAAAAAAGGCGTTGATGCTTAAATTGAGTTCAAGTCTTTTATCCTGAGTTTGTGTGTATTTCTTGCTACTGTGAATGCCACTCACATCCCTTCTGGAGCTGGCCAAATGGCAAAAGGCAATCCTGTTAAAAACTAAAGATGAAGGGATGAGAACAGAAAGTGGACCAGCATCCCTGGAGCTTTAAGTGCTTCAGGGTTTTATTGTGGTTTTTTTTCCCCCTAAAGATTAGGGCACAGGTATGATCTAATTTTGCCTCACAAAAAATTAAAAAGAGGAAAAACCAGTCATGCCCTCTATTGGTACAGAAAAGCATTATTTTGGTTTCTCAGGCACTTAGGATCCACATGTTTTTAAAGATCAACCCCGTGTAGAAAGTGATCAGACTGATCTCGTCTGGCCTGGAGAGCTCTGAGGCAGCATGAGAGGCAGCTTGGTCTAGTGGACTGAAAGGCAACAGTTCCTGAGGTCTAATCCTGGCTGACACAGAGCCACTGTGTGGCCTTGGGCAAGCTCCTTAAAAAGACATGTCAGGTTAACTTAGGCCTAAAATTAAAGTTTTACAAATATATGTATTTGCAAAAACTTGCATCAGTAGAAATGAATGTCACTTTTTTTATTTAATTCCAGTGGAGAAGAAAGTAATATTTCCAGTTAGAGGATTTGGAGATTTTTTTTTCTGCACTACATCATAAATGCTCAGCTAGAGATGGTGTCCAAAAACAAAACTGGTCAAAAATTGCTTCTACTAAGTAGAAGAATCCTGTGGCTGTTAAGACAACACAGCCTTGATTCAGAGAGCTCTGGAGCAGTGGGTGCTTGTAAGTGTTAAAAACTCATTCTCATTCAAGGAACACTAAGTATTAATTAAGTATATGCTAAGAAATAACTGCAGCTCAAGAACCAGACTCTGCTCTCTGGTGAGTGCTTTCCATCACCCTTGCTAGCCTGAATTAGAAGCAAACTTTCAGACTTGTGCAACTACATCCAAGGGAGGCACAGGCAGTGTTTTAGAGATTATAGAGGAGTTTAAGATGATTTACACCCTATGTGATACTAACTGGTTAATATTTATCAAGTTGCTGCATCTTCCTATTATTCTGTTTTACCCAAACTGCTTCATTACGATGACCACTACTGCTAGACCAGCCAGCACTGAATTATGGATGGCCCTTATTTAGAGTTTGGACCTGTGAGACATCTCAATTTGTGTGGCAATATTACTGCAATGTTACTGTGCTCCCTTAAGTGATGAGACTGTCTCAGATAATGCTGCTTTGTTCAGTAGATTTTGGGTTACTCTGGAGTGGAATTTTCCTTCCTTACTAGGAAAGGTAGTCTTTTGGTATTGTTTATATTACTCTCTGCAGCTCTTGGTCTTTCTAGAGGAAACTAGGAATTTGGTGGTGTGGGAAAGGATTTGCCTTGGGCAAGGGGCCAAAGCTACTGCCTTGCAGGAGTCAGGAACAGCTTCAGGTGGCCTGGTATCCACAGCTAATATGACAGGAGAAAATTAGCCGCCAGAGAGGGAGGCATTCAAGGGATTAATACCTCTCTATGGCTTACAGGTACAGTGGAAAATAGAAAACCAAAGCTAAAGTCCCATCACTGGATAGAAACAACTGCAAAACAGAAATTAAAAAGGAGAAAAAATTGCCAAATTTAAATGTGTCAAAAGTTGTCAGTGACTGCACAAAGCCCTGCAGTGAGGCAGGTTAGTTCATATTATCCATGAGAGATCTAAAAATTATTTGCAAGGTGGCAAAAACCTGCAGATGCCACAGTTACATGGAATAATTAGGACTAGAGGCTGTATGGCACTCCAGTGACATGCAATAAAGCTGGGTGAACTGAGAGCACAACACATAAAATGCAAGGTAACACAAACTGGGACAAAACATTTGACCTACCTGGCTACATTTTTGACTTTCAAATAAAGAGTGGTAATTCTGGATGATGATCCAGGCATCACAGGAAGTCCACAATTCTGTTCAGTGTCATGACCCTTATGTCAAGAAAATTCTTTAGAAAGAGTGCTTCGGAATTGGGGACATGGGTACCAACAAGTCAAAAAAAGCTTTTGGAGGAGGAGAAAAAGATGATATATTTAACAGAAAGAAAGGTAACAAAGTAATATGTGGTGACTAATGGCTTACAGAAATTAAGTCAGTTAAACCCTCTATTCTTAGACAAGAAATCTGACAGTGAAGCTGAAAGCAATGCAACAATTTGATGTTTTTCTTCTTCAGGGAAGAACTCATTGCTGGAAAAAAATAATTGAGGCAAAGTACTGTTTGTGACTTCATTTTAGCTGTACTTGAGTCATAGCCTTTTGCAACTGTATTAGCATCTCAGTTGAGGAGATACAAGCATTGATACCATGGGACATAAGCTAACAACTAAAATGTTCACTGTTAGGAGAGACTTTCCCAATGAACAAATGGTTCCTAAGATGTTCACGACTCTCTTTCTTGCATTCCACTTCAGAATAAAACCTGCTGTCCCTTTCTTGTTATGTGGATGATGAGGATCACGGTATTGAGTCAGAACACGTCCTGCTGGTTTAATGCCTGAAAGCTGTTAAAAATACAAGCAGAACCACATTGAAATGCAGGAATTTAAAGTAATCTCTCTTTAGCCAGTTACCATCTTGCACCAAGGAGCAGTTGTTAAATATCAATAGAGATTTCAATTATTTTTTAGTTTTTTTTCAGAAAAAGACAAAGAAATGATATTATGAGACTTCTACACTTTTAAATGCACTGAGAGAGTAGGGGACAGGTGTTCAGCACATTTAAAAAAAGGCAGTCAAAGAGTGTTGCTCTAGGCATAGTTTCATCTATCTGACTCAGCACAAATGCCAAAGTATGATGGAGAAATGAAGCAGAAGAATCAGCTCTATGCTGCCTGGGGTCTGTTCACAAGGCATAAGTATTAGGTTGCCTCTTCTTTTAATTAATGTTTTCCCTTTTGACATTACACTGGAGACTGTGACTGAACTTTATTCCTCAACAGCAGCCTATGGCAATCAAGAGTTCTCTGGGAAAACAGTCTGCCCAGAAGTGCTAAGCAGAAACTAGGAGAAAAATGGATAGAGAAGAAAAGCTTCTACAAAAGAGCATTTATTTACTGCAGACTATTTGTTGAAATTAGCTCCTTCTTCTTACTGTGGGTAGCCCACGGGGAGACGATGTGATATGTATGAACTGATCTGTCATTCAAATAGTGCCCTACAGATGCTTGGTTGAGAACACAATTCAGCTGGCCAGCTTTTCATCAGCTAAACATTTAAGATTTAGTTAAATGTACCTGAGCACTTGAGGTTCATTAGTGAAGTGACTCTGTCAGTCATCACAACCATGTGGTGGCATTTTTGGTCCTTGACTGGCACGTCTATATAACCAAGACAAGAAGGTCTCTTGGAAAGCCAAAAGACAGCAGTGAAACTGTGCTGGGGCTTTAATTTTCTTCAGAAAGAGGGGCTTAGAAGAACAAAAGGGGACATGCCAGGAAAGCAGTGAAAACAAAATTTTAGCACAAGTTGTTTGAAATCTTGTCTTGTTCTCTTATGTAAGAGGATCTCACCAAACTGGAGTACAGCTTTACAGTATTAAGTGCCTCTCCATGATTTACATGCTTTTGGGATAGTGTCTATTTGCTATTCCTACATGGTCTGATGAACCCAATTTGCTTTATGATTTTGACATCCATAGTATCATTTTGATTGGAGAGTATGTCCACCAACAGCAGCAAAAGGAGTGCCACATGAGTGCCATCTGTCCTCCTAACTGGAAAGTGAGAGCCAGCTCAAGTCTGGAAGCTATTTAACTTAAGGTCAGAGTGTACACAGCTAAAACTGGCTGCACCAAATCACAGAGATGTGCCCTGATAGATGGCAGTCCTGAGTGGATGGTTGGACTCAAGGATTTTAGGGGTCTTTTCCAACCTCAATGATTCTATAATTCTGTTTTAAACATTTCAGATCTCTATAATTTTAGCAAAATCACTCAGGTGCTCTTGTGTCTGAAACAGCCTAAAAAACATTCAAAAGAAAAAAAGCAAAGGAAGTGCTCCTGAGAAGTGATTTACCTCATCTCGGCAAGATCAGTTCACAGTTAGCATCATTCTGCATTACATCCCTTTTTCCTTCTGCTCATGGTTTGGGTGATGAAAGTGGTAGTGAATGTGACATCCTTTTCAGCAGTCTTCCTGATTTTTAATTGCTCTGATCTGTCATGTTAGAAATCCTTCATCTTGCCAGAATTTAAAAATAAAATCTCTTGTTCATTCTGTTTTGAATCTCACAGAAAGTGTCATTTGGTCACATAGCCCACATATGTTCCAGTGTGTAGCTGTCCTTTTTGCCCTGGTTTTGTCTTAACTCTTCCTTTGAACTACAAGCTCTGAACACAGCTTTAAGCACAAATACTGGACATTCATCTCATTGAATTAATACAACTGCAGAACCTGAGAGCAGCTTATCTGTTAAAGACCAAGGAGCCCATTACCTTACCATTTTGCAGCAGAACCCCAAAAAGGAACTCTGTCATACCCACTATTCTATCCCTCATATAGCAAGTTAAATCTGTTTTGCTACCTACAACAGAATGTAGCTCAGGATACCCATCATTTGTTTACTTGTTTGAAATGTGATGTAAGATTGCAAAGTAGACCTAATTTAAAAATCAGTCCTAAACTTAGGGCTATGTACTTTTTTTTAGAAGTATTGCTTTGGTATCTGTGAAACTTTTGAAGCAATAATAAAGTTTCACACAAAAAATATCAATTCTTACTCAATATTAGATATAAGAGATTTGAATCTCTCTTGTCTCCACTATTCCACCTTTAAAACCAGCAAAATATTAAAAGTCAGAGAAAAATTAACTTGGTTAACATGACTTATGCTATGATTATCTATCAAATGTATTGAATTCAGCTTCAAACATTCTAAAAGGATAAGATTTTTTTATTTTGTATCTCTTTGATATATTTCTATACATAAAATTGTACAATATGAGAATCACAACATCGTGTTTTGCCCCCTTTTTACCCTTCACCTCAGCAAACACATACTAATCATTTGGCTTCCAACCTGAGTCTCAGTCCTGGCTGATCATATACTAGGTATTGCTTCTGACCCCATCCTTGCTTTCTACATTACCATGTATGGTTTGCTCTCTCGCTATTTCCTTCAGCTTTACAGTTCTTCTGTCCTTGCTTATCTTTCTATTCCCATCTAAAAGTGACACATTTGTGTGCATGGGAAGAATGTCAGCTGAAGCCTTGGGGGGAGACCTAAGAATTGTGTTGAAATAATATTGCAAATTCCCCAAGCAAAGCAGTTAGAAATGCAGCAAAATATGACCCTGAGCCTGCTTCCATTAAAATAAAAGAAAAAAAATACTGAAGGAGTAGCCGGATAAAGAGAAGGGAAAAGGCCACTACAGACAAATCACAAATTAAAATATTTTGGGTTTTTTGATTTCAGTTACATTGCACCATAATCTATTAATTATAATTATTATAATAGGTTTACACACATTAATATTTGACCAGCATTGCATTGTAACATTTACCCAGCAGTTTTACATTTAGGTTTGAGACATCTCTTGCACCTGGACCCAGCTAAAAGACATTGACATTTCTTGAGGGAACAAGCATCAATGTAATGAACTAGGTTGCTGTTAAATGAGCATCTACCTTTTGTACACAGGATTGTGAATTTCACCCCCAGGTGTTCTCTCAGTGAGTCGATGTTACATGTAAGCTGCGGCTAAATGCATCCATGTTCATCTGGCTGAACACTGCTAGTTTTATATCATCTATTTATGGAGTTATTTTTAATTTTCAACGGTGTTGTGGTTATGTAGTCCCCTCTATCACAGTGAATAGCTCACTAAAACCACCAAGAGCCAAGAAATGGCTGTCAGCTATTTTTTAGTTCCCTAACAGCAGGGTTCTTTTTTATTTTTCAGATAAAGTTAATGGATGCAGTTTATCCATTGCCACATTCATAAACAATTTGTGTTAGGGGCTGCTAAAAAATACTTGCAAAACATCATTTAGGGAGCGAAAGTAGAGTATTTATGCAATATGGTGTTTATATCTTGTGGAATGACAGACATGCTGTTTAAGGAGATGTTGCTTTTCTCTCAGAAGTTAAGCACTTGGTCATATTCTAGAGTTATTCATTCACTTGGTGGTAGTTGTTACTTAAATATCTCCTGTCTAATCTCTGTGCCCAGACTTGTGGGCTTGGCAGCCAGCAGAGATGCCTGGTATCATTTGCTGGGAAGTAACTGCAGCTCCTGACTCACTCCACTGCCAGGGCCACCCAAATATCACATTGATGTGGTGCTTTTTCTTGTATTTAAGTAATCAGTCCTCTTTCCTTTGGTTATTCCTTCCCTATCGAATCGTTCTGTCAGTTTTGGTTTACGTCTTGTTCATTTAGTTTTACAATCGCATGTTTATATATACTCACCTCTATTAACACACATTTCCCAAACATATATAATTAATGGTAGGGAAGTAATAAATGTCCTTTGGGCTTTTACAAATTATCTGCAAAGTTGCACCTGCCAAAGTTTGTCTCATTATACTCAAGAAAGCATTAATCTAGTGTAAATAAAGAGGAGTTTTATTGCCCTTAGTATGATTAAACCATGAATAACTAGGGTGGAAGTGGAATTTGTGAAAAGGCTGTTTAAAAAGAATACAGTTGCACTGCTGATAAATTCTTCCATAATGTCTAAATAAGGCTCCAGTTAACCACATCGAAGATTGCAGAGAAAGAGAGATGGGGGTAGAAAAACAAAAGGGGGGAAGTTTGGAGGATAGGGTTAGATCACCTGAGCATGTGTCTCTGCACAGATAAAGCTTGTTTTCTGTTGGTTTTAATAGTTAAGTCGAAGGGTAACTGCATGAAAATACAAACATTTCTTCTGAGAAATAATCTCATTTTACTAAGAAGACAAATCAAATCCCTGAGTATTGAATCATTTAACAGAACATCATGATTTCCATGGGCTGTTCCAAAGATAGTACAGCATTTGAAAACAGATCAAGTTGTTCTTAGTTTACAAGCTGTCAGTCCAGATCCACATTCTTTCTAATAACAATAAAAAACATGTTCAGTTTGTCTGGCTTTTACTTTTTATTTTTGTTGTGTCATAAATACACAATTTGGACTGGATTTTGGATGTTTTCTTTCCCCTTAAGCACTTCTATAGAAAAAAGCAATGGTTTCGATTTAGCAACAACATGTTACTATGTGCAGTTTGCCTGCTGTCCACACAACGCTTTAATGCATGGCTGCAGAGGTTCTCTAAGAAGAAACTTAAAAGTTAGAAATTATGTACCACCCAAGATTCTCATATGGTGTAAATTAGCATCCAAAGACAATGCAGATTAGTACAATTTTTCTCTTTCCACCTGCATGTTAGACTCAGAAAGGATTTAAAAATAATGGATCTGATTTTTCATTCCTCCCTCATTTACCTGTTAGCTACTTAAGTATCAATTAAGTGTGTAGAGAAATAGACTGAAAAATGGTAGTGATCTGTAATATATGGGAGAATTGCTACAGAAAGTAAGTCCCATGAAATTCTAATGATCTTTAATGCTGGAGGTTATCACTTCTCACTGCCTGTACCTAATGCTTTTGCTGATGTAGAACACCAAGGGGAAGGCATGAAGTAATACACTACTTGGTGGCCTGGAGAGGATAAATGCAATACCAGAATAGAGAAGAGCTCCTAGGGAAGGAAATTTTCATTGTTGTTAGCTTTGCTAATGAAACTAATTGTGAAATAGCAAATGTAGAACCTTTATTCAGCATTTATACCTCTAGGAAGGAGAATAGCGTGAAGAAAAGTAAAAGTAGAGGTTATCTGCTTTTCTAGGAAACTCCTCTTGCTCAGAACAAACCTACTGGGAACTGGGATTTCACTGTTAACAGCTGTTCTCGGTGTCTGCATTTCAATCACACCCCTGTTGGGAGTACAATACATTCATATGCCAGCTGCAAAAATCAACTGATATTACAGTGTGCTCAGTGTATTTGCAAAATGGAAACAAGTACTGCAAAATACATGTTCTAAGGTCCCTGCAGGAGCCCAAATACCAGAGCAGACATACCAGAGAAGAATATCAAGAGGACAGGATATTGCAGTGAGAGCTCGTATTAGAAATGCAAATAAGAGGTACGTGGCAAAACACCAAACTGACGTTTCTCAAATAACAGTGAGGATTGCCTTTGTCTCCAAAATGCAGCTAAAATTAAGTGAATCTGAAAGAAAGAGTCCCACAGTTCCAGCTCTCCACCCTCCATCCCTGTCATTTATGCTTGCTAAAATAGTTTGTAGAAAGTTATAGTGTTCATCAAAAAATATGACTCAGACATCTAGCCCCAAGTATGCACAAGCATGCTGACTGCATACTTGTCTGTTTTAATGTTGTAGGAGATCAAATTTTCTAGGAAAACGCAAACAACTTTACCAGCAGGTGGCTGAAACATAGCCTTCAGAAAGCTGTTAAGAACCATTTTTGTCTGGGAAATAAAACATGGTTGCAAGCTATGTTATTTGCACTTATTGATTCAGTGAAAGGAGTCACCTTATGTTTAATTCAAATTGTAGTCCTGGCTTGGACAGGCTTAGAACAATCAAGTTTTACAAATCCATGTGTTTAAGGGACTCTGGTGGTGGCTATTCACACTGTCCCCCGTGTGTTTTTTAGATTGTGTCTCCTCTTATGGGCAGAGGCAAGAGCTGAAACAGATGAAGGGTTACATGAGCGAGGGAGAGAGAGAGGAAGGGACTGGTATCCACAGGAGGGGTCCCAATATGACAGCAGGGTGTAGGGCTATGGATCAGTGGCAGATCAAGCAAATAGTGCCTCAAAAGGACTGAGAGGAAGCACCGTTCTTGTTAACTACCAGCCTCCACTTAATGGTACATTCAGCACCACATGTAAAATCAATACCCTAATTGCAGGCTGTATTACATCTCAATAAAGATTTATTTTTGCCTCACTGGTGAAAGAATCTTTTTTTAAAAAGTACATACATTATTATATATTTCCTCTGTCCCCACCCCCCCTTTTTTTTTTCTTTTTAAGGAAAATCACCACAGCCCCCAGGCAGACAGAAGAAATTACATCCTGCTAACAGAAAGCTGCTCCTGTTACAGTGTGGTGAGTGCACTCATTAGGTGACCAGCTTCCCATCTTCAGAGTGAAGATATTTTTGCCAGTTACTGGCTTCTGTCAAACATGGACACTGATGATTCATCAGAATAGGTTAATTTCACAGGAAAAGGTCACTCTGAGAATGTTACAACATTTATTTGCTAATTTGGTCTGGTCAAGAGCCCTTTGAAGCAAGGAGTCTGCCTCATCATTACTGGGTATACACAGTCTTGTGCAAAGGTTTTGGATGTATTTTTGACCCAGAGAAGAAGTACTTTGTAAGTAAAACCAAACCACCCTACATACCTATTGGAGATATTTAAATTTAAAAACGGATGCAAAATCCTGTCCAGAGTTTCCTGCTGAAATTTTCATCAAAACATACATTTTCCCCAGAGACAATTTCTTTGCTAAAATCAGCTGTAATTTTTCAAATTGACAATAAGATTTTGTACAGAGCAGGATTTCTATGTTTGTGGACATGTTTTCTTTTATTTTTATTTATTTTCTCACATTGATTACTTTCATCATGGAAGAAGGAGACAAGGTGGGCTATGAAGAAACAGTACCTCTGCCCCTGGTGATCTCCTGGGCAGCACATAAGCACTGTGCTGGACAAAGGATGTCTGCTCTGTACCCGGACCAAACCCGAACCTCCTTTTTAGGTTCCTCACAAAAACTCAAAAAAACTTCCAACTTCCCAACTTCCTTGTGCATTTTCTAATACCTCCTTCACCAGCATTTTAGTAGAGCAAGAAGCTGATGGTATACTTTCATGACAATATCAGCTAAAATAAATGCTGCTATGGGTTGATGTTTCACTAACCTCTCTTGGGAATGTGATGTTGGTGGGTACTTAGTAAAAAGGCAGACTCAGCTGTTCACACAGATACAAAACATTTCAAAAATCCTTCCAAAAAACCCAAAAACCCAGCACAGTGTTCCAGGGTTTTAATGCTGACAAGAGAATATGGAGTCAAATAAAGAGATGAAAAACATGTTGAGATTTCACTCCACAACACAAACATATTTAAGGTACTCTGAAAAAAGAATTAGATAAAGGCAGTGGTGCAGCTATGCAGCAATTACAAATTATAGCAAGTGCTGCTCAGTATTTCACCCTCCACACGGGTTGGGACTGAGGCAACAACACAAAGACAGTAAAGACAATGCATTTAAACTCAGATATGGAATGAGACACGTTTCCTTTAGCTATATATATATATATATGTATACATATGCATGCAAATAGAGGTGAGACAGTTCACAAATAGTCTTCCTCTCCCCTGTCCCTGACCTCACATCACCACCCCACCTGCCACCCGCTTAAAATTTCCCTGCCCAAACTGGTGGCAGAGCATGCAGAACCCTCAATATTAACAAGCCATTTTTTAAAAAAGCAGCACCCTTGGTGTCAGCAGCATGGCTAATACTTAGTTTTCCTTGCAAGTGCTTTAAGATGCTCAATATCCTCCAGGGAAAGCAGTGCTGCTATAAGTTATATAATTCACTCTGAGTATGGCATTTCTAACTATAGACTAATGTGGTGCAAAGTCAGCTGTGGGTGGGTAAAGCTCAGAACAGAGAAGAGATGTAGACATCACCCAGAGAGGCACCACAGTAAAGCATCAGGTTTTGTCATATGGTCTTTTGCTGAACAGGTGAGAATATCAAGATGAATTTTTGAAGAAGGTTATGCTTGTTACCTCCCTGGACGCCCTGAACCATGCCATTACAGGTACACTGATGGGCAAGAAGAGACTCTGGGGCTGAAGACTTTCTTCTCTTTTTTAAGGCCTTTTGCAACCTCCTGGAAAATCATGGAGACTCAGATCCCTCAAGACGCTGTGAGTCACAAAGCACACCCTGTTATGGAAGATGCTAACTGTACTCAGCTGCTGTACCTAAAAGCTCTGTGGTTTACAAGCAAATGGTCAAGATTTTCTGAGACAGGCTGTGAAATATTCTAGGCTTGATCCACTGACCAACAGATCATTAACTTGGAAATGAGACATGGAAGGTTCACTGAAAGCACGGCATCAGAAAAGTCTGATCAATTCTAAATTGTGAAGTGGGTAGTAGTAACAACATTTTTTCACTTCTGATGTAGCTATTTTGTAAAAGGTACATTATTTTTAGTCAGGACCTTTTTAGACGTGAGCTACTGGGCTGACATCTTGGTACACTTGCAAATGTAGAATTTTTGGGGCTTTTACGATGGCAAACAAACAGAATCAACCACATGGAGAGAAGTGCTAAAGTTATATGGCTACAATTTCCAAAAGTAACTTCTAGATGTCACTGAGGAAGCCTTGTCCAGAATTATTAGCTGGATTTTGAAAAAAACTGCCTAGGCTCTCTGTATCCAAATCCTTGTACTGTACTCAAATAAATTCTAAGCTGATTATCCATCAGCTTGATCAAATCCAGTCAGAATTTAACAGACGAATAAAAGTATAAAACTGAAAATACTGGAACAGTGCAAGATAAAACTCATGTGAATTTTAATCCCAACCACATACTGGCGGATGTTCCACTCAACCTATGCTGCAAGGCTTAAGTAATATCTACAGAAATAAACTGTTCAGAGACAGGAACAAGACAGCAGGAAAACAATCTTTCTAGCTATGTACTTTAAATTCTGCTATTATCTTCAGAAATCCTCCCCTCTTCCTTGAGTTGGAGGGAAAACACATGCTGGAATCAGACACTAATTATCTCAAAGAATATTTCAACAAAGGTGGCAAAGCAAAAGTACTACAGGAATATCACTGCAGAAGGCTATAAGTTAGACTGATTTTGTTCTACAGTGATGGGAAGGGTCTATTAAACCTGGTTTTAGTGATAGCTAACTGATAGGCCACTAGCACCACAAAGCATGAAAGTAAAATTATCTTCCAATTTAAGTAAATCCAGACAATCTCAGAATCCTTAGAGACACAAAGCCAGGTACCATTACTGCTTTATTTCTTCAAGAAGTCTAGTAATGCTGTTAAAAAAAAAAAAAAAAGAAATTTAAAACAGTTGTGTTTTACATAGAATGGATTAGCACATACCCAAGAACAATCCAGTTTGACTAGATTTCTTGATGGATGATCAAAGTATCATGGTGTAAATTCCATCTCCTCCCCATCCAAATGGACACTCTATGGGGACAAGGCTTGATATGAGCCTGTAAAATGGACTAGTGGTAGTGTAACCCAATCAAACTCAAGCTCAGATTATGAACAAAGGTAAAATTCTTATGAACTAATAAGAGTTTACTTCACTGAAGCATACGTGTTAACATCAGACTGCCACTAATCAGGTGACATGACTGGAAGGAAGAACATTGCAGCAAGTCCTTAATAGTAAAAGAAAAAGGGTAAGAAATCAGGCAGATTTGGCTTGGGCTTTGAAGCAGGGTAAAAATTGAGCTAACACTGGAAATGCAATTCAAAATTTAGGTCTAATCTAAATGTTTCCAAAATAATAACAGAAATAACACAAATAAAAGGCCTGTAATCAAATATGAAGACCAAATGGTGGGACAATCAAAGGATGAGAGGAGACTAAAGCTTTTCTCTGTACACAGCTTAGAAGAGGAATGAGATTGAAATCACATCTCTATCCAAGGAACTGCTCATGGATTTTTTGATTACAAGCTCCTGTATTCTTAAGGAAGATAATTATATGGTCTTGAAGCAATGCAACATCAGATAGTTGACAAACAATGCCAGTGTTTGTCATTTTATTCAAAGGTACAGAAGCACAGTTTTTCCATGTTTAAAAAAGAGTTGTATTGAAATCCTAAGTCTGTTCTGAAGAATTCATACACAAAAAGAGAAAATTCAGTGGGATCACGAAGGGTTAATTTTAGAAGAAAGGACTTGATTAAGATAAATATCTAACAACACTTTTCCCATTCACTTGGGTGCAATTATTGGGACACCATCTTCTCTCAGAATCACATATGTTTCTGCACATAAGAAATAAAAAGATCTCATAGATCATACAAAGGGAAGACATAAACAGCTGCCCATTCTTCTCCATGAAGAGTAATATCCTCTTATTAAGTGGTTCATGAGTTTTCAAAGCAAATTAATTTCTTCAAGTTTCTCCAAGGATGAAGAAATCTTGTTTCAGCTGTAGCCCCATTGCTTGTGTAGTTAAGTGGCAAACTCAATACCTGTAGTGCTCACATGTATTTGTAGATCACCCATGCTGGTCTGTGCATTTGGAAAGAGAATAGGAGAGAGAAGAGGAATCTACTGTATATTCCCAAAAATACAATTTTATTTGACATTGGCTAAATTACAATCAATATACTCCTTATTCCCTTCAGTAAAGGTAATTAAAAATATAGTGATTTCTCTTATTGGAAATACTCTCTTGTTACTACAGAGTATATTTTCCTTTCCAGATTTCTCCTTATGAAGAAATGACTGTTTTCTTCTCAGATACTAGGAGCAAAGTATTTATTTTCAGGCAGAGTTGAAGAATGAAGTTGCAGTCAAGAAAGTTCAAATTTCAGAGAAGTAGCATGTGGTTGAAAACCAGAGGTTAGGAAATTGCTGCTCAGAGATAATGATAGTAGTCACTACTGGACTGCTTTGGCAGGTCTTGACTCAAAGAAGATCGGTTATCTCCTTACCCAGAATTTTTACATTTGCATACTCTTCCTACAAGAGGTCAGGGTCATGGAGCAATGTCTCACACCTTTTCACAAGACAGGATTTTCCTTTCCCTTCTTTGGGTTCCTCTGCTTAATGTGGCTGCATATCTATGATCCACAGGGAGGTTAAACCACTTGCAAACAAGCTGTGCCCTGGGTGCAGGGCCATGCAAGGAGTCTCAGTGCAGAGCTGTCTCCAGTCCAGCATGACAAAACAAACCCCATGCAACCCAGGGCGAGCAAGGCTATATTCTTTCCATAGTATGCTGCTTTCCAGATACACGGGGTATGCCAGTTATCCTAACAATCTTCTATTATTTCAGCTTGTAGAAAATGTACCATGAAACCTGTGTATTTTAAAAAGAAACAGACTATAAGTAATTTTCATGTGCCACTCCATTATGGTAGATAATAAGATTTCACATTTTATTTTACTGATAATAGAATAAGGGATTTTAGTGCTCTTGTCAGAGCATACAATGAAGCTTTGTGAAAATAGGTAGATTTTTATTACCAAAAACATAAAGCAGAATACTTTTTCTCAGAAAGTTCTGCCACAAACATATGACAACATGCCAGGCAAGAAAATCCATTTCCTTGTTCCTTAGTTTGTCCTCATTTCCAGCAAAAAATTAATGGCATGTGACTGCCTGATAGCTAGCACAGATTTTTTTCCACACAGTATATATTAAAATCAGATAATCCTTCACATTGGAACTTACAGAAACACCATGAAGGAGTTCTAGTGCTCTGCTTCTTGCTCATGCCCTTGGGAGGAAGTGCAGAATCCAGGAGATGTTTTCAAATGAATCTCCCACTTCCTAGGTTATTTTGTAAGAGAACCTGGTTTCTTCAGCTTTCTGGCAGATAAAGGAAATGGAAAGGTTTGCTGTTTTGCTCTTGAGTAAAGTATCTATATCCCTAAATGACTCTAATCTTAATGAAGAGGTAAATGAGACTTTCAGAATTGGATAATTTTAAATCTATTAGATAGCTTTTCATGGGCTTTTTTGGGAAAGTTCCTTGCCGTAAGAAGCTACCAGTTTGTACAAGTTGCACTGTACACAAACTGATAACAAAGTTTGACTTAATTTGATTTCCCTACCTTTTTCCATCACACAGGGTGCAGAACAACACAGCTAATTACATAACCATGGCTGGTCTTCCCTGAAGTCTACACTTAAGGCTACTTCAGGGAAACTAAAGACTTGTTACAGCATAGAGAACTGGGCCTCCATCAATGCTAGGACATTCTGCTCTGAACTCTCAAGACCTCTAAATTCTAATAATGGAAAATAATTTTTCTCTAGAATAAGACTTCTTTCTAAATTTCAGTTTTTAATCCCAGCTGTAGAACTGTTCAATAGAAAATGTAGGGAGAGAGTATTTTTAAAAATAAGAATAAAAGTGTATAATTTTATGTTAGTTTTTCTTTATTTCCCAGTAGTCATATATCTTGTTCCCCAATTTTAAAACAGGAGGGGGGCTGCAGGCCAAGAGAGGCTCCCTTCCATATTACATATGGTAGTTCACATTTTTGTGCACTCAGTCTTACCTCCTAACTTGAGAGTAATGTTTCGGATAGTTTTATTTTTAAATCAAGTGTCAAGTGCTAGATCACTCCAGAATAAAAGCTAAAACTATGTACTCCGTTTCTTTTTTCTTAAAAGAAAATACATCTGAACTAACAAAAATTCTTTTCCCTGTTAGTTACAATGCTGGTTTTAATTATTGTGCTGTAGAACTAATGCTTGAAATCAACTCTCACTCAGTTGGGACTTTCCAAATACTGTTTTCTCTTTCACTATCCTCAGTATTGATTACAAAAAAAAGTTATTTTAAAAAAATCAATCTGGCATATACATATCTAGATAATTAACAGTATTTGTTCTTTGATATCTGTGAAATTAGTCCTCAATAGCCACAAGGGCTTATGGCAATTTCTCCAATTAATATGAGAGAAATCTTTGTCTGCATCTATTTTTATGTAAGAGATAAATAATCAAGATGAATTTAGTGTTAAAGACAAAAGGGAGGATATGATGGTTTGGCGTACTCTTGGCATAAGAGTCTTTTAAAATACAAATCAACCCCCAAAATACTCCAAACATTTTAATGCTGAGCTGATATCACTGTTCTAAATAAAAGAAGCATTACTCTTGTTACAGTCTCTCTTTACTTCAATTGAACTCCAGCCATGGAGAAGTCACTGTATGAGAAGTCACACATGGGATTGCATCTCATTGATGCACTGTAAGGGAAAAGACTATTAAATGAGACAAATTCAGCTGCCAAGACAGAGAATATCAAAGTATTTAAATGACAGCAGAGCTGGACTTAAAATAGCTGAGACACAAGAGTTTAAGAGATGACCTTCTCTTGAATGGTGACATGATTTGCCAATTATCCATCAAGCTCTCTGTAGGTATTTGATACGTTTATCAAATATGAAACTATTCATTTTAATACAGTGGAGAGCAAGGTTTTATTCATTGTGAGGTAGCCTCGTTATCCCATTGTGTTTTACCGTAGAGACAGCACAGCCACCTTTCAGTGTTTCACATCTCATGGCCTTTAAGAGCCAGAGATGCTCACCTGTCCTGGCTAACACTTGCATAAAAAAAAGATGCCCATTTATAGCAGAGAATTAACTGCATATTGGAATGAATAAACTATTACACAGTAGGACTACTACACCCATCCCTATCACATTGTGCTTCTGGACAGAGCACACATCTCTAGCTTAGTACGAAGGGATATTACTTCTCCAGCATGGATTCTCTGGATCACCAGCCTCTGAGATTTATTTGTCTGCAGAAAGTTATGATTTTTTTCTTGCCTTAAGTGAGGAGAAAGACTGTATTTTTGGTAAATGCATTGTAAATGTGTCTATAAGGAGCCAGGATACAGGCAGGAAATAAACCACAAGGGACTGCTATCAAGGAGACAGACTGACCTGCTCTATGCAGATGGAACAGAAAGAGCTGAAAAGAAAGAATAATCAGTGATTACTTCTGGGAAGAGAACATGAGTTTTAGCTCCTTGGTTTACAATAACCTCCTAAATAATTGAATGTTCTTAAAAAATGAAAGATACATGTTTGCTTCTTAAATTTCTCTAAAGAATAACTATTTATATATGACTGATAAGCAAAAATGAGATAATTCAGACTAACAGAACTGCTGAACATTGGCTAGATAATGATTGTCTTATGTAAACTCAGTCTGACTATAATCAATACACACACTGAAGGGCTTTTCTGAAGGTGATTGAGATGAGGGGAGGGAAGAGGATTCATGTTGAAGGAAGAGAGGATACAAGAAGCATTGTTAAGACGTGAGACCAAATATCACAAAGACATGGATGGTCATAGGAAGAAGAGCAAAGAAGATCTTAGAAGGAGAGCAAAGATGAGTACAAACAGGTAAAATGAGATTATGTTATAGTTAGAAACTAAACAAAGAGCTATAGTCCCACCCCATTATATGCATGTACTACATATATATTCTCTGATTAAAAAAACAAACAAAGTCCATCCAAGCAGCTGTAGTCTCGAAAGGGAACTAAGAAATTACATAAGAGAAGAAAGACAAAAAATCTCAATCAAGTGATTGAAAAATATCAACAAAACCAAGATGAAAATCACTGCACAAATTTGACTTCATTGCTTGCTCACCTCAGCTAAATGTGTCCTGAGGCTTGCAGGTTGCCTTAGGAAAATAAGGTGTTCCAAGGACAAATGAGACGAAACAGAGAATGTATAAAGGGCCCAAAATACAGACTATATGCCTAAAAGAAGAGTAAATATTACAAAAATGTAGAAAAAGCAGAAAGTATATCTTACACAGTAAATTTAAACAGAGGCATAGAAGGCAGTGAGGGGAAATTGGATGCTGTAAATCCAGAAGTAAAACACTGTGCTGTAAAAGTACCAACTTATTACAAGGACTTGAAGAGGAAACAAGCTTCTCCTTTATTGTGAATACACACAGTTTTCCCCATTCACTTAAATGTTATTAATTGCATAGATGGAGAAAACCCATCCAGATTGATCAAATTATTACCTCGCTTGGCATAAGGTGGTCCGCTGATATTTGCTTTTCTGACTTTGTTATTATTCACGTTCCTAGTAGTAAAGTTCTGTGGCTTGCAGAAAATGCCCTTTCTCTACTTGCCAACATTTCCTTACCAAAACTAAAATAAATTAAAAAAATCTCCAACAACAAAGAAAACAACAATACAAAAATATGTATAGTAACATATCACATGGGGATTTCTGAGTTGCAGCCTGAAATATGAAAGCCTGATGAAAATCGAATGCTTAACAAGAGTAAAGGAAAGCAAGAGAAAGAGTCAAGAATAATAATGAGGACTATTAAAAAGAAATGCAAGTGCCTCTCTTTTCTCCTCACAGGACTGTAGTCACAGCCATTGAAGACAATTAAAGGCTTCAGTTCAGATAAAAATCTCCATCACTATATGTTATACACATACTCAGAGAGGATGAGAAATTATTGCTGCCTCAAGCATTGACAGTCTGAGAGGAAAGGATAAAGGACAGAAGATGAAATAGGGGCACAGAGGACTTCTTGAAAGATGCTCTATTTTTTAGGTACTGAATCAACAAAGGTCTTATCTATGCACAATCTTTCTTTGAAGACACAATTAAAGGTGACTGTTTCAAGATAAGTATGTGCTTAAGTGTCTTGGTGGACTGGAGGCAGGTGTCTTGGCAATTGGCAGGACTGAGTCCAGAAGATGTCTTGCCTGTGGTTTTTTTGAGGATGGGTAAAGGAACAATTACAGCCTGTTGATTTTATTGATGTGAACCTTGGTATAAAGTTCCTCTGATAAGCTCTTGTCAGAGCTACTCAAAGGCACATGAAGAGTGTCAAGTCCACGCAGGGCTGCTCCTTTTAATAAAGGTAAGAAATGGCCAAGAAATAAAGAACTATGTACTGAAATATGAAAAACCTCACCTTCCAGTCACACTTCTGTGTTGTGACTGTGATAAAGCACAGAAAAATAGCCCAAATGTATATAATTTCCCTGAGAGAATTTGGAACACTTGAGAACATATATTGTTACATTCCACCATCCAATCTTACATAGTTTCTGTTTGGAACAGGAAAGATGGCAGAGAGACATGCTGTCCAGTGGGTGGTATAAATTAGCAAAGAAACATTTCAAAGAGACATAAATATAGAAAACATCCCACACTTTTCTTGCTTAATTCAAAACTGCCACTAATTCTTTTGTATACTTGCATATTTTCTCAGCTGCACCAGCTGAGTTGGAAGACTTCAAATTGCATCTGGGATTCTGTATATACCTGGATTGAACAGCACACATTCCCCAGAGACAAAAGAGTCAGGATACATGAGTAAGAATTTCCTTAACAAAGACACAAAACGTACAGAATAAGGTGCCCTAATTAAACCTGCCCTGCAACATCCTTATTCCATCAATGGGGAGAACAACGGCAAGGCAGAGGGCATGGGGAGAGAGAGGGAGCAAGGTGCAGTGAGAGAAATAATTTGCTTACAAATCAGCTCACAGTCATAGAGAAAAGACTGAATTTTCTTCCACAGAACACAGATAAAAATCAGCAACCATTAATGGCTGGGGATGCAATTTACCTGTGAAGTTTGCATTTCCTCAGGTAACAAAAATCCCAAAAATAATCAACAAAACCCAGATGAGTTCTGTGTTGCTTGGCTCTGTTGACAATATTTATTTTGTCCTCAGATATTTGAGTTTTTGAAACCATATTTTTCACAGGTCTGTAAGTTATATATTTGCATGAAATAACTACTATGGACCCTTAATAAGATTTATAAAATGGTTTCTGCTACAGCATATCAAAGAAGGGGTAAGTAGTGCACTTCTGTGTCCCTCTTCCATCGTGTTTGCTCTTTCTTGGGGTATCTGTAGCCACAGTTGTCTTCCAATTAGTTGGTTGCTGATAGCTTTCAAAAGCTCCTAACTCCAACAGAAGGCAACATCTCCTAAAAGCTGGTCAGCAGCATCTTTCATGCTATGAAGCATTTCTCCATATAGAAAAAGTTTCACCAACCCTGGAGGTGTTTAAAAGATGGGTAGATTTGCTTGAGACACGCCAAAGGGATGGAATGTAGCTTAGTGATGAGCACAGCAGTGCTGGGTTAATGATGGACACAACAATCTTAGAGGTTTTTCCCAAACTACATGATTCTATGATTTTTCAGGGTTTTTTGGTGACTGTCTGATGAAGTAGAACCAGCCACTTTTGCTATTGACAGAAAATATTTAGAAAGAACTGTGTAGGGAATGGAAGGAATTGCAGTGGTTCCTTATTACTTAAAAGAATTTCATGATTACACATTGAGAGAATGAAAAATGGGCATAAAGAAGACAAATAGCTGATGGGAAACTTATGTATCAAAAGAAAACAAAATCTTAGCAATAATTTCACCTGAATACTATTGCCCATGCAATTTTTAGATATCATCTTTTTCTTTTCTGTCTTCTGAATAACAATGATGCCACAAACCAGCAATAATGAACTCAGAGGACTGAGATTTCTTCTTTTATAGTTCTTTCCTGGGATATTTCAGGATTTGCATTGCTTCTAGTTTTTAAGAGTGGCTTTATTTAACTGTCAGTTTGTAAGAAGCGCGCTTTTCTTCACCTCCCTGCACACTTCACATTGGGACAGGAAAAGAAATCAATGAAAAGCATTGTGAGACCCACAAGCACTGAGAAAGAGGAGGTGAAAGGAATAATATATATGTCCCTGAAGGAAAGAACCATGTTAGAAGTAAAGATGAAAACCAGGGTAGATTTCAAAACTACTCAAACATACGAGTCTGCTTGTATTAAAAATGAGAAGGAACGCACTCTTAAGTTTTCATACTTAGTTTTACTTTCTCTTTCAACTTTGTAAAAAGTTCTCTGCTAGTAGAACTATACATTTCTAATAAAAGAATTGCATTTAATATTAATAAGGTGCCTTTCACCTGTCACCCTCAAGTTACTTCACAAAATGTGGTTCTCACAGTTTTTTCATAGTTAGATGAACAGGGCAGTTTAATTAGGTCCATCTCACTCTAGTAAAAAAGAGGAAGGGAAGCTGAACAACCCATATTCCAAACACGTGTTGAGTGTTGACTCTGAACTCATTAGTACACATGCAATACATTGGCGCAGTTCAAATTCCTGGCACAAGCAGTTCAACCAGAAATGGAAAAGAGAATAAACACTGATTTGAGACATCAGACTTGAGACAGCCGAATTCAGTCTACTATTTTGCTGTAGGTGTTAAAGTTTCTCAGTCAAGGTACTCTCTGTGCTTACAGCTGTCATGAGTCTAGTATCATTATGAACATAATTACATCAAACATGGATTCCTTAGATGCTGCTACAAATCTAGGAATCTAGGGTCAATTAAAGGGATTTTAACAGTAGGGACTCTCTAACATTCCTCACTGATGTCACAGTGACAAAGAAGTTAACATGCAAGGCTTTTGTCCCACAGTCCTTTGCTTTACATGAGGCGACCTTTCAATAATTACTTGCTCTAGACTTCTGACCTCCATTCAATCCCACATACTAAAGGAATGATCAGCCTGGGATAATTTAGGCTACCAGGCTCACACTATCACTGCCAACTACCATTCCTCAAGACTACAGCCCTCATGCTGACATCCCCCCGTTACCTGTAGGCAATGCAAGGGAGTTTCACCATCACCATGCTTCTTGTTGTAGCCTTCTCTTCTGACTGTTAGCACAGTTTCTGTTGTGAAATGTTCCTGCCCCACTGTTCCTGCCCTGGCCATGGAAGAGCAAGCAGATGAGAGGTCTTGGATACAACTTTCTTTCTTGGGGTGATGATATTTCATTCACCAAAGCTGTTTGAGCAGGGAAAGGCAATGGTATGAACACAAAGGATATCTGTCTTTCCCATCTACTGTTTAAGATGAACATGAGTCTTAAACATACCTCTGCAAATCTTCAACAGCTTCCACAGGCTTCAGAAAAAGCTTCAGAGGCTATCCTGAAACTCATGATGTGCAGAAAACCCCCCAAATATCTCAAAAGAAAGAAAACAAAAGCTCTGTATCACTTCTCTTCAGTTACACATTACTATACAATTTTTTTTACTCTTTAACCATGTTTGTCGGTAAAGGCGCCTAGGAAAAATCTCCCAAGGAAGACAATCAAAATTTAGACATGGTCCCTTTATGCTAGGACAGGTTTATTGACAAAAAAAGAAGAGATGAACAATAAATACTTGTCCTGTTAAATCTGACTAGACATTTTACATGATCCTTATACAAGTACTGAGTAAGATGAGAGATGTGATTTTGACATTGGTCCCATCCTCTAACACAAGATATTTTGATTTTTATTGCCATGAATAGTTACACAGACAGAGGAAGAAGAGGCAGAGTGAGAATTTCAGTGTACAAATATTTATATTCACAAGTTAAAAACTGATACAGTCATCTACTATACAAGGCAGTATCTAACACTGCATTTCATTGCCTAAACAGCTAGAAATTGAGACTTCCCATAGGATTAAAAGTATACACTGAATTTGCCCATGTTTAAAGTACCAGAGAGGCAGATAAAAGTTTGAATGTCATGAGACTGTAAAGGAAAAAGAAAATCAGAGAAAGGTCATTGGAGGCCAGCAAGCGAGAGACTGAAGACAGCTTGCAGAACAAGAAGTTCATTTAAACACAGTAATTTGAAAACAGGCACAACAGGAGACGATCTATATTATCTTTTATTTGCTGAATCTTTTTGCTTTTACTACTGCCAATTCCTCCCCTGCAGTTTAGACCTGGCAGCTAAATCTCTGTTGCTTTCCAGCAGCTTTCAGAAAACAGATAAGAAACCAAGCTAGCAAAGAAATAGGCTAAAGTACTCTCACTTTCTCACTCACTCCCTCTTCAAGTACAGCAAGTGAATCTTTCTTTACAGCATCATCTAGGGGCTTGGGAACTCTTGACAGCAGAAGTCTTACACTGACCTAGAAATGTCCAAGTCTATGACTACCATAAACTTCTTATAATGGTTTCCTAAGTTATAATATACTTTTTAGCTGTATTGTGTGTTGGCAAAAGAATGAAATTTAGTTCATGCTCAGGCCCCACAAAGATGATAGTCTCTCTGGAGTGGTTTGGACCCTGAGAGAAAAAGGAAGAAAAAAACCTCCAGCTATTATCTCGATGGCAGAATCATTCTGCAGTGAAAAACTCATCATATTTTACAAGAGAAATTATACACAAAAGATGCTTTTAAAAAAAAGGCAGCATACAGACTAGTCTGTTGCTGTGTATTTGTTGACAGACTTTTATTTTTTTCATAGAAATAAATATCAACTGAGTCCAAATGTTCTCATGCTATTAAGAAACATTTCCCTCATATCCTTTTTAGAAACAGCTGCTGCATTCTACGTGGACTACAAAACCAATCTTTTTAAGCTATCAGTGTTTGTATTTGAATCCAGTTACTTTTGCACTTTGTTGACTCTGCTTTAAAGTCTTAAAAATAAATCAGCAATTCATTATGCACATCTTTACACCTTAGAAAATTGTTGAAATGCTATAATGAGGAGACAGAACTGGAGAACGTGTACTGTGTTAAACGTACTTCTGATCACTGACTATGGGAGTGCCATGCATTGCCCTTGCTTTATAAAAAAAATGACATTTTGAGCCTGCATCCTGCTGTCTAACATGATGTAACACTGCAAAGCAAAATCTAGCTTTGATGTCTAGGGACTTCATCTCCTTTTCTTCCTCAAGTGGTAAGTTATGCTCTGTTGCTAAAAATTCTGAACTTTATACTCCTTGCAAAGTCCAAAATGTGATCCAGTTTTATTCTATCACTAATGTTTCTCTATGATGCTTCACAGCTGAAATTCTCTAATTTCAAGAATTTTGGTCTCAGACTCTCGCAGATGAAGGGTTGGGTCCTGCTTGCTTCCTTCCCTTTAACAATTTCTTCTTGCTTGCTAGTAAGGATATACCTATGACTTTCTGTTCAAATTCTGCTCTTTGTTGTTTAGGTAGTTCTACCCAACTATCAAAACAAAGTTTACAGGCAGCTTCTCAGCTCTTGTGATCTGAGCTAAAAATATTAATTTCAGACTAGACTTCCATCTCTCCTTGGTTCCTCTCAGCACAGAGAAAAAGAAGGTTTTCTAGAATGCCTTTATAATCACTGTTTACTATTTTCCTACCCTTGAAAAGAAAGGCTCAACATTCCTCATTCTCAAGTGCAGACCTCTGTGTGTATTTGTTCTGAAGCACAAGGTGTTTTCCAAATTTACTAATTTTGCTTGTTATCTTTACACAGTCCATCCCACTAATCTACTGAGTATTTTGGTATAAGTATGGGATAGGACTCTCAGTCTCTGATCTACAGATCTGACCACCTATTTGTGTCAGAGGAGACCTGGAACTGAAGATGATCAATGATCTGTCAAATAAAGTTTAATTCAGTATGACATAAAATTTATCAGGAACAAAAATAGTACGTTCCTCTCTCAAACAGGAGAGGCTACACAAGAAATATCTGCTATTTGGCACACTTAAAAAAATCTTGAAAAGCTATCTACGTGATCCAAAAACACTTAATCAAAGCTTGCAAAAATTTCTTCACATTCAAGGTATCTAATCATGATCCCATTAATAGAAAACTTCCAGAATCTTAATGAGAGAGTGAGATTTGTTTGGTTTTTTCAGCCTTGATGGGTATGCAATCAACTTCAAACCAGATTTAATTGAAAGACTAGTTCTGAAATTATATTGATACAAAGGGATCAATACGAAAAGCTACTGAAGTCTGTAGGAGCCTTTCAATTGCACAAAGACCACGACTTGAAGTGAATTCATTGCAGGTTTTGGTCTTAACTTATGAAAAACTTCATGAAATGATAGAAGAATAGTATCATTTTATAGAGAAATGAAATCTGAATGAGACCTGAGATGGCCCAAGTCTTCCTCTGTCTATATATTCATAATCCAAAGAAAACTGATGACAATACTGGTATTAGTCCAGGGGGGAAGTTGTACAAGTATGACCAAAGCATTTTAAAAGTCATTATGCAATATTGAAATTTAAAAAGACTGATTTTACTTGATTCATGTATGAGGAGAAGACTCAATTTAATGAGTAATGGAATGTAAGAAGAGAAGACTCAAAATATTATATATGTTTGCTGTGATAGAAAGTGCAAAATAAAACACTTTTTCTTGCAGATGTTTTCCTAAGCTCTAAAAATTAACAGGGTACATGTAAGTTATCAGTTACTTTACTTCAGTGTTGAGAAGGAATAAGTAAAGATAGCATTAATTTAATTTTTTTTAAATTGTGATGGCTATAAATCCCTGAAAGGCATTTTGTGAATGGGTCAGTGCATTAGGTCTGCAGGCTTAATTAGTTATGCTACCATCAGGCGGTAAAAATCTACAACAAAGCCCATTAGATTAAAAGTAACTATAAATACTAAGTGTTGTTGTAAATGGAAGCAACTTTTGGATATGTCAGCTGATTTTTGAAGTCTTGTTTAAGATTGACTTATTAAAGGACATATGCATGTTTTCTTGTTGCAGAGTACTAATATCTCATGAAAAAGCATTTAAAACATGAATTGAGGGAGCATCTATTAGTAATAAAATACAGCTTTGTTCACACTTTGCATTTTTTAAATTTAGTTTTTTCATCGTGTTTCTCAAAAACTTACTGGTTTTGAAAAAGAAAACAGTCAAACTTGGGAAGTAACAGATACAATTTCAGTAACTAAATGCAGCATTTTGAAGAGGTTGCTTATGAAGCAAACACAGACCCACATAAGTTCTAATAAGAAAATTTTGATTAATAAATCACCTTTTTCAAACTAATCCTTCATGTCTGATTGCAAAGTATTAGTGCAAAATAAGATTAAACAGAAGATAAGAAAATTGTTCCCTTCCCTCATTCCCACATCCTCAGCAATTCTGTAGTTCTGGCATTTGCTACCTTTGTAGAAAACTCTTAGGAAAGCAGTGGTATTAATGAACATGAACAAACTTTTCAGACAGGTTCTGGGGAGGCTCCAAGAAGGGGAACTCATTTATTGGTCTTAAAGACCCAGTATATCTGAAATCCCACTGCTGTAATACCACTTATGAACCTGCAAACTTCTGTCTCAGTTTACTAAAATAGGAAAGCCAGCCTGTTACATTTGCTGTATTTGCTCATGAACACAAAGATCATATTTATCCATACCTAAGTGGAAGACCGTCCTGAAGAAAGGGTATAGGTCATGTGAAGTTCAACCCTTTAGTTTAGTTTAAAGGACTAATTAAGGAAATCCTCAGTGTGTAGTACAAGTATTTACCTGTGGGCAGAGGTGTAAGAAGACACTCAGACAAATTTGAAAGCATTCATGGTCCGTGACAGTGCAATGCAAGCTAGATTTGGTCCAGCTGTGGCACAGGCTTGTTAACAAAGAGGGACATTTAGCAGGGACAGTGATTCTTGCAACTATATATTTGCCAGACACCGACTAACTCCCATACAGCCGATTCATGTGGAGAGTCTGTGCCTGCTCTGACGTGCCCTTTGTCTGTGCCAGGGACTCGTTAGTACCACTTCCCTATTTGTCTAAATCCTTGTACTGTGCCCATCACGGAGGTGGCCAAGCATGCTACCCTGCTACAGACAGCTATTCTGTGGCACTTGTGGGTTTAATTTATCTGTTTTGTACAAGATGCTTGGTATTTAAACAGCCCTGTCTCAAAGCTTCAAAACTTGCATGTGCATCCCTTTAAGTCATGTTACTGAGGACGAGCTGGTAAAGATTCTGTTTCCCTCTCTGTTCTTCTCCCTTGATTAATAGTGATAGCTGAAAGAAAGTGGCAGAAGGTCAAACAATCAAAGGGCATAGCAATAACAGTTCTGTTGCCCTGCAATTTACAAATTATTTCATTATCTTTCAACATTGCAAACAGGCAAATCTAATACTGTGCCAGGTGCCTGGGTTACAGACATTCAGGTAGGTTTGTTCTGATTAACGTCCACTCTGCAGAAAACTTTTGCTAGTTCTAAGAGTAGACAAACCACTGGAAAATTTGATATTTTTTCTTCAAAGACCATGTCAATACACTTGACTGCAAAGAAATATTTTCTGTGCAAGCATTGCAGTCTGCTGGGTTTGAAAGATCTGAGTGCTCATGATGTTTTGCATCCGTTAAAAAATGGAATGCATTTTTCTACCTACTTTATAAGCTGATTGTCAATGTACTTCAAAAAAGACAAGTGGAAAAATATATTTCATGATGTTTTTAAATCATCTTCTTATGGGCTTGCTGAGATTGACAGCTCTGAAGAAAAAGAAACATTCTTCATGTGAAATTAAATAGAATAACTTGGAATATCTGAAATTGTCAGGAGGCTTTTTGAAAGGATGTCCTTATGCACGTAACTGCAAGTCCATCTGTTGTTTTAATTTGTCTCTCTAATAATTCCCTGGAGTTCCACTTGGTTTGAATGTCAGAATAAACAGAAAGGAATCAAATCACACATTCTTTAAACAAAATTTATCCAAAAATACAGTTCTGTGCATTAACTCTTGCCTGTGTCAGCCTCATTTCAAGTTTTGCTGTTTTCATTAACATTTACTGAGTATCTATTTAAAGAAAATGTATTCATTCCAGGAGCTGATGTGCCTTAAACAGAATTTTATACAGTTAAGAACTTGAAAATAATTGAAGTATGCAGCTTTTTAAAACAGAGATCTGTATAAACCATTTCATCTATTTGTACTTCTGTATATTCCTAAATTATCAATTTTGCACTAAACATGCATTTCAGCTTTCCAACTAGTTGAAAAAAAATTAAAGGCAATTTGTTTACCAGATTTCAAGTCATTTTTATTTGGATAAACAAAGAATAATACACTGTATATTAACAATATTCCTAGCACTGATGCACGATTCATCTTGCTGTATATGAATTAGTGAAATGTGAAACTTACTGTATTTTTTCAAAGTCTAAAAAAAATATTATTAACTCTGTCGTAGTGCTGGAACTACTAGCTGGATCCAGGCCACTTCAGGACTGATTTAAAGGGAGCTTTTCAAATACATTTAAATAGAAATTAAAAGCAGAGTATAAACTCTTTCTTTGAATTACATAAACCGATGGTTTACATTATTCTGCAGCTAGAAATAAAATCAAATATTTGCTTCTAAACTACCAGTGACATAACAGCCTGAAGAGGCAGTCTCCAAACTTTTTCAAGTTTTCCCTCAAGCCTAAATTCTATTTGCAGAGATTAATCGAATGTTTCAAACTGAAGCCAAATCCTGATCTTTGGAATTGATAGGAATGCATTGGTACCAATACGCCTGAGGCTATTACACATGCAAATTGTATCTTGCAACAAGTATCACCACCCTCGGTTAAAATTGACATTTGGAGTGAATATTTTGGAATTGGTTTCTAAAATTGTGTACTAAAATATAACTTGCCTTTTTTTTCACATATTAAGGTCAATTGTTTTTGTAACTGACTAGAAGAATCCTATAGAATCCAATGAAGGAAACTTCACTCTCACTCATATATCATAAGGAATTTACTAGCACTTACAGATACGTCATTGAAAATCTTAAAATGGCTAAAAAAGAATAAAGTAGTGAACAAGGCACTTTTATTTATGTTTATTTTTATGTCCATTTTAAACGCAGGTTAATTTCTGAGCAATCATTCTGAATTTTACCTACCCAATTCTGCAAGTGCATTCAGGTGAATTTGAATTGGCATCCCCAGAGACGCCTGTATACACCTGTTCAGTTTCACCTGAACATGGACATGCATTCCTGGATATGGAAAGCATTCTTTAGGAAACTCAGAACATGTTGCAGATTCTGAGGAGTGCCTGGGCTGTGACTGTTTCCATGATCTACTTCATAGTTAAACATTCACCTGGGAGAAACTGGCAAATCTTGGCATAAACTGTAGATGAAAAGATTGGAGAACACAGAAAGGAGGAGAGACAAAAGAAGTCTTGGATTGAGGTTCTATTAAATCTCCTCAGTTACCTAAAACACACAGTTCTGTGGAGGCTATGGACAAACTGATTCCCCAATCTTCACTGGTGCTTGCTAAGGAGCTTCCTCACCTGTCTCCCACCCCAATACTCATGGCAGGCTAGCAGGGCCCACTGATAACCCTGAAATGGTTAACTACTGAAATGTAAGCAAAAGCCATGACCAACTGTCTAACAGTGGTTTTAGTAGCTCAGACTCTTTTAACCCTTTTAACGGTGAGAGGGAGACAGCTCAGTTGGTACACAAGCAGTGCTGGTAATGTCTCACAGATGTCCCACAGGACTAAGACAAAAAGGGTCACAGTAGCTGGATGAGACCAGCAGCTTCTTTTGATGGTGCAGCTATTTGGAAAGGTATTCTAGGGAGTATCTGAGTATAAAGTGCAAGCCAGGGAGAGATTGTTACTATTTTTGCTGTACTTATTTTTCCGGCAATGCATACAGTCGTGTCTGATTTTTGATATCTGTCTACTGAAGCCTTCCTTATTCAGTGCCATTATGACTAAAACACATAATTTCATATTGTTTCTACAATATGTTGCAACTTAAGCACCTCATTCTCCAGAAGCTTTGTTCATAACTGCATTAGTTTTGCCATCCAGTATCACCGCATTCCACTGACTCTGCTTAAATCAGCAGCTTATAAATGGATAATGTTCCTCTCCCAACCTCCATGAGGTAAAACTGTTATAAAAACTGTGAACAGTGAAGTATGTCAAAATGGCAGGCAGTCCAGCATGGCGTGCTTACTCCAGCAGAGATGCCAGAGCAAAATCAGGCTGAATTCTGCTTTGAAAGGCACAGACAGCCTCTGCCAAGTGATGCCAAAAACTACATACTGAAATTCAAACACAAAATTTCATCCTGTCTGCCTCCATCAGCCCTTGGTCACTTGTGACCTGCTCCATTTGCAGCTATTTAAGAGATAAGGCTTTATAATTATATTTGAAATAATTTAAATATACTGCACACCACTAGGTGCCCAAACAAATACAGAAGAATTAACATTCAGCTTCCCAAGATGGGTAATAACGATTTCTGAAGGCAAAAGTACACTAACTGTGACTGTGACCAACATGGCTGCTTTAGGTTATCTGAGAAAATAAGAGGTTAATTGAGATGTGGAAATGACGATATGTACAGCTGAATTAGTGAGGAGAAGAAAGAAGAATTATACATCCATCAGAAGGGTCTGCTCAGCTGTAGTCTGTATGAGGTTTCACTGAACTAGAGCACCTCCTTAAAATACCTCCATTGCTCATTGCTGCAGAGAAATAATCAGGGAGCTCAAGAGGGAAAGGCTGAATTTAAGTTCTGCATTTTCTCTGCTTCCTTCTGAAGCTGGATGCTTATTTAGTGCCTCTTATGGGCTGCTGTGACTAATGCCACAGTCAAGTATGCAAAGTTCTTCGAAGACCTAAAACCAGCATGGATACTGCTAAAAACACATAGATCTTTCCCTCTCTGGGAGTATGCAACATTCTGCACATCCCTAAGGCAAATAACACTCAGATTTTAACAGTAGCAACTTATTAATTTTAAAAATCACTGAAGGGTCTCTGGCTAGAGGGAGCCCAGCCTAATCACTGATGCTTATTGCCTCAGGGAGGTCTGAAGATTCTAGTTCCTCTATATTTCTGTATTAAGTCTTTTAAAAATATATAAGCCCTAACCAAGAGCAAAACAAATCTCTAAGTCACTCAAATATTCTCCCAGCGACCCAAAATCCCTGCAGCCAGAAATATCCTTTAGTTGTTAGTTATGCTGCTATTAACTATGAAAACACCCTCTGAACAAGCAGTAGGTGGCAGACAGTTCTGACAGAAGAGACAAAAGCTTGCTATACATAGGCACTGCCATGTAAAATCTTCAGCATGGTGCATGGACATTAAACTCCACCCAATTCCCCCACTGAATATGTTTCTCTTTTGTTTTATTGGTTTCATTCATCAAGAATGTTTTGCCAGACTTTCATGTTCTTTTGGGACAAATTCTATGACTCTTTCTGCTGCTGTGATGTTGGGGGCCCAGCAGACCAGCAAGTTATGCTGCATCATGCACAGAGAGTACTTAAAGGAAGTTTAAGACCAAATAAACTTTGCAAATATCATCACTGAGTTTAAATTATATGCTTGCTGAATTCGGTTCTTTTTGCTGGATCTAATATAAAAAGGATATTTTTTTTTCGCTCTCCTTCCTGAAGGATTCATTTGCCCCTGCTGCTTATTACTCATCAAAAGTCATCATTTTCTATCTGTGACATCCGGATAGGCTGTTGCCGTGGAAAAGATTATGAAGCTGAAAACAAGCAAGCTGATTAGCATTAAGAAGTGAGTTTCAAAGAGCGCAACTTCTGTTTGCAAAGGAACTTAAGACACATTTGATCAGGCAGTGATAAGGTTACAGGAGAAAAAGAAAAGATGTACTTGAGAGATGCCGATGCTTTTTTAAATAGGGTGGATGATTGGTATCACAGTGCAAATTATAAAACCAAATTATTAAAGCTATTCTTTTCAAGCACTCCTTTCCTAAATGTTCTTCTCCAGTTTGTCTTTCTCTTCTACTGAGCTCTGAAATAACAATTTTCCTACTGACCACATATCCAAGTGCTGTGGCTCTGCATAGCTCCATTAACTTCAGGGAAGCTGTACTACTTTATCAAGCAAAGGATCTGAATCTTTCCTTCAGGAAAGAAATAACATGGCACATCCAGAAAAGGAATCTCTGTGCAAAAAGGATAATTTGAGAGAAATCAGTCCTTGGTGTACTAAGTGCAGCTGAGTGTAGCTAACAACTGCACTGCTTCATGGCATTTACAGCTACTGAATAACAACTGTTAATTGATTGGAGCATGAGATAAAAGGGTTTATAATTAGGCCTAACAACATTCACACACCTTGATTTGAGATGAAAGCATTGTCTTACCTCTGAGTTCTCTTTTGGCTATATACAGCATTCCAGATGTCAGGCTTAGCAATAGAAAATTCTGCTGGGGTGAGGAAGGGAACAATTTATTATCCCTTAATATAGGAATTGCATGGGGGTGCTTTGCTGCATTCCTTTTTATGCTTTTCTTAGTTGAGGAAAAAAACCAACTAATTACCTTTGAAGTCTATCTGTAGAGCTGGATTCTCTGTCCTTTGATCTACCACAGGTTTTTCTTTCTGATATTTAGTATATCATCTAGGCCCAGAAAATCCAAAGATGCCAGCAGAAGTCAAAAGGAGTGTGCTGGATCCTTCTGCCTTTTAAAGTTCACAGTTTTTCTGCAAGATGTTTTGGGATAACTGTCTGTGTATTAGACAGTGGTGTCTGTATAGAGGAGTGACTGCACCCCAGTATATGTTAGATTGATAAGAATTTAGAGTACTGTACTTTTGTGGTGGAGGCTGGTCTTCAGCAGCATAAGCTGCTGCCTTAGCCGAGATGCTCCTTCTGGGCAAATACCACCTGTCAGTTAGTTCATGAAGAGTGAACTCCAGGAAGATGCAGGTTGTTCTCCTAATTGGCCTTTTCCAGCACGTGACTCTCTGAGGCTCCAGAAGTTTGCAGAATGTCTAAATTCAGCCTTCATTTTTGTTGTGACTTTAGCTCATACAGCAGTGCAGTAATCAACTCTACCACAGATTTATTAATTCATAGAACACTGAAAAGTGATTAATTTCAAAACTAGGTGGCTTGATTATTTTATTTTTCCCCCTTTCTTTCATTATCTTTGTTCAAAAAATCTAATATTCCTTCATGATAATATTAGAGCATGACACAACATTAATTTTTATAGCAGTTTCCCTATGAATATAATAAATTAGCTTATAATAGACTCAGATAATTTTCATTTTAAATAGCATATTACTACACATCTTACTGAATTCATCATTGTATTACTGTTAATCAGTTAACATGGTGTTGAATTTGCTTGTTAAGCTTAAATAATAACCTTTATCTATACTGTTGACCTTGTCTTTTAATGTCCTATAGTCTTGCATTTGTTCTAGCATTTGGGGGGATCCTCCCAAAATGCTTGCCTTGCCAGGTTAGAGGCTAAATGTCTTCAGGAGTTTTAATCTATGCTCTGAAATTCTTTACTGATTATAGAGGAGACAGAAAATATATCCAAATATATGTATTGTTTCAATAAACAGAATAGTTTTGTGTTTTAATTAAGTAGTTGAAAGCTGTAGATTCTGGGCCTACAGGTTTTGCCACCGGATTCAAAGACACAGTCAAGCAAATTAAAAGAACATTATATCCACGAGCAAAGGGATTGAAACTTAAGAGCAGAAACTCCCTTTAGCCTTGTACCAGTGCAAAGTGCACATCTGTTGACAGTTCCTTATTACCTGTGAGAGTTGCTTAACTCCTCAACTTTGCTGAGTCCACTCCCTCCTCAGAGCATCATCTGCTCCAGTGAATTGTGCCACAGGCTGCCCCACAGCTGCATGTCCCAGTGTGTCTATTGGCAAATAAAAACTGCATTAGAAAGGAGTAATCTTAACATGTCCAAAATTAATAGCTGATTTTTCCCTGCCTTGCACCAGTCAAGAAGAGCACGAGTGCAGTCACATGGTGGCAAAACCATATTTTACAGGTTGGGCTCAGTTTGGCTGACATTAATAAAGAAAGCAGCCTGTTCACATGTGTATGGAATTGCAGTAGGACAAAAGACATTTGCAGAACTAACTAAATGCTTTTTAATATAACAAGCATTTTACCTCTATGCAAGCCCATCCTAGTCCTGAACGCTAACCACCATCCAACATGACTCATAGTGAAAAGAGATAAAATTCCTGCAAGCTGAAATAAGGTGGCAAAGGGTGGGGTAGGAAGGGAAGTTAAGACTTTGAAGGTGCCTTTTTCTTCCTCCATTTTGCCTACAATATTCTACTAAAAGTATGATAGAATGGCAGATAAAGATCTGTAATAAAATTCAAAGTGCTTATTTGATCGGCTAATCACTTAATGATTGCTCCTGTCTTGCCAAAGCAAAGAAATACAACCTTCATTATGCAAGATCTTAATTCCTCCACTGCCTGCATTAACAATGCTGCTACCCCTAAGAGTGTGAATACCTGGTCTACTCTCCTTCTATGAAAGTGAAGGCAAGTAGGAATTTGTCCTGCTTATTTTTTAGTCTCTCATCTCCCCAGGAGAGAGAAATAGATAACCATAAATCTAAAAGTTGGATTGCTTCTGGAATATTTTTGCTATGCTTTATTTAAAGGTGCTTTGAGTGTATTTTGCTGTTTAGTCTTTGCATAAATTTGTAATATTTGCCTGAATATTATAATTATTTATATTTTTCACTTACAAGTGCTCCAACAAGAATTTAGCTCCATTTTCTTAGTCCTTTCATGAAGCGATAAAATTGCTAATGGTCTCTGCGTGCAATCTATAACCACACCACCTACTTAATTTAAGCTGGAACAGCTGCAGATTGTTTTGGTTTGGTGGTAGTGCTTGCCAAAATAATTGTGAGCATTGTTAAAAGAAAAAAACTAATCACATAAGAAAATTTTCAAAATCCTTTCTTTCCATATTTTAAAACCCAGGTCAGTTTTCTAATAAGAAACTAAAATGTTTTTATTTTAAAAGATACTCAAAATGAAACATGTAGTCCTAAACATTTTACTCATTTGGGCTGAATGTATTTGAGGAATACGATGGGAACTCATGGAGTTTTTATCATCTTGAAACAACATTTTAAATATTAAACATTTTAAACATTTTAAACAAAATACAATCATTTTAAGTATAATTATATAAAACTGTAGAAACGAAGTTTGTTGGACTTTTAGGAAACAGGGCGCTAGAGGGTAGGACCCAGGAAATAATTCTACCTTTGTATATTACTTTTGTGAAACTTATACACAAATGCTCCAGATCTCTGGCATTTCTTATGAAGTTGTTGACAATTTGAAAGACTTGTGTAACAAAGCCAGACAGTTGAGTTTATGTTTGGAGAAAGTCCCTTAAATTGAGAAAATATCTCCGTTTCCTTAGCTTACAAGAGAGAAGATTGTAAGGTAATTTGATTATAATATACAAATGTTTTAAATCAGGGGGAAAATGGATTGGACAAAGCTGTCTAATCTAGGAGGAAAAGGCAAAACCATAATCAAGACCTGGAATTTAAAACAAAATTTAAATAAAATAAAATTAAATTAAAAGAGAAAAAAATTGTTATAGCAAAAAGTAGAAAAAGATGACCTGGATTCTCCATCTCTTAACTCTATATCAAAAAGGGATGCTCTTTCAGAAGACAAGCTTTAACTCAGACAAATTGTTTTAAATCCCAAGTAGTTATTACTGTCAATATTGTGTTAACTGATGGAAAGTTTAAAGGCCAGAAGTATTCAGGAAATCAAACTTGTAGAAAGTGTGTTGGCTCTCAGCTAATGAAGTGTGTCTTACTAGCAGAGCAGAGAGCAAGACTAGACTGAAAAGTCCACCGAGGGCATTAGCCTGGGCTTTGTGCCAGTGTGGCAGAGGCAGTGGCAGGGATGGGGAAGGCAAAGGGCTTGCAAAGTACAGGGATGCAGCTAGCTCCAAGACCCTTGGTCTGAGAATCTCTTGGCCTCAATCTCTACAGAAGAAAGACTGATGCTGCTAATTTGTCAAGGCAGTGAGTAGTAGCTTTGGCTGCAATAAAAGCATTTAATAACATAAACATTCAGCACTTAGAATGAATTTCATCAGCATCCCTGTGGACAATCCAAGGTTAAGTGCAGCAAGAAATGGCACTTAAATTGCTATGTCATCAGAAATCTACTGTTGACTTGTGTTCCTCCTAATTCCTGATAGGAATATCATCTATCTGAGCTCTCCAAGCTCTTTGAGGATACAAACACTGAGTAAATATGTAAATAGATAACAGGCTTTTAAAGACTTCTTGTTTATCCTTTCCCCACCTTCCTGTTCAACCCTGTCAGCCAAGAGAGAATCAGCAATACCTCTGTGATATGCTCTGCAGGATTTGGTGCTGCTCACTCCCAGAGAAGAACATCAGGGCTGGCAAATCATAGAGAAAATAGATACTTTAAAGGGATGGAGGCAGATCCTTAATAATACTGAGGAAAAATGAATAATTTTGCGAAGTTTATCAAGTGAATAAAGTCCTTCAAAGGTCCCATCTATACCTAGCTGCATATGAGCCAGAGGAAGGGGAGACATTGAAGGTAAGGTTACTGCGTTCACCTTTACAGGAAATTAGTTTAGATTTTATTCACACAGACACACACTGACATAACACATGCATGTTTACAGAAAAAAATTTTCAGCATCTAGTAAGAATTATCACTTCCGAAGCTTTCAAACAGAGGACTTTGATTAGAATGAAGGTAATTTAAAATGTAAATGATCACAATGATATGGCATTCAAATCCAGATTCCCAACATTAAAGCAAACTGTTAGTCATTTCATACTGTCCAGTTGACAAACTGCAGAAATTACTAAACTCATACCAATCTTTTTACATGTGGAAAACATTTTAGTACTTTAAAAGAAGCCTTAATTTGTTTTTCTCTAGCTAAAAACTCTGGGTCTCATGAACAAAGACAAGAGGAAACAACCCTGCACTGCTCTTCTCTTCCCTCTTTACACCCCTTGCACAGGATCTTTTAAGCCTTCCAACGGTAAAAGTTATCAGTGCAAGACAGAATGTGAGATCATGGTTCCCAGTCCTTCAGAAACTGGAGACCCAGAGTAACACTATCATATTTTAGGTTAATGACATCTATTAGAAGGGCCTCACTGGCCCTGATATGTAGAGAGGGCAAAAAAAAACCCAAGACAAAAGTTAATAATATACAAGGACCTCTTCGATACTTGAACATATTTGTTATTAGTTCTGGCATTTATATTGGGCATTTCTAAGACTTGAAAAATAAAATGAACTGCAAAAATTATAAAAAGGACTTTTTCTTTTCCCAGAAAATCTCAGAAGTTGTGTGACATAGAAACCTTTATCTAAGCATACCAAAAAAGAAAAAAATAATAAAAATGACACCTTCTACATGCCTTGTTATGGTGAACAATGTTGCTACTATGTCAAAATATTAAAACTAGTTGTGGTGGTTTGACTGTGGCTGGATATCAAGTGCCCAACAAAGCCTCTCTATTCCTCCCTTCCACAGCTGAACAGAGGAGAGAAAATATAATGAAAGGCTCCTGGGCTGAGATAGGGGCAGATAGAGATCACTCACTGATTACTGTTGTGGACAAAACAGGGAAATTTGTTTAATTTATTGCCAATCTGATCAGAGTAGAGTAACGAAGATTAAAAAATAAGAATTAAAACTCCCATCCTTCACTCGTGCTTGGGCCCAACTCCACTCCCAATTTCCTCTACCTCCTCCTCACCAGTGGCACAGGGAAACAGAAAAAGGGGGATGTGGTTGGTTCATAACATTGTTTCTGATGCTTCTTCCTCCTCAAGCAGAGAATTCATCTCACTATTCCCCTGATGCACCAGAGAAGTCCTCTATAAATATCTCCAACATGAGCCCTTCCCATAGGCAGTAAAAAAAAGGCTTTGTAATATACATGTATACATATACATACAAGTAGTATCTATAGTATTTATATAATACTATATATATATATATATATATATGTATATATAAAATAGCGCACTACATTTATATTAGTGAAGAGGAAACCACTCATTACTATATGCAGGTTTTTGAATGTGCTAAATACAGCATAGCTTGTGGAGTCCACTTTAATTTTGGCTAAGTATCATCCCAGTTTTTGAAAATAACTTAAATATGCATCTTACTGCTTTTACAAAATCAGAGTTTTGCAAAAAATTAGATACAATCTAGTATCTTATCTGATGTGCCACAACTGAAGAACTTGCCAATTCTCTTTAGACTGTAATTCATTCATGTATGAGTATGTCTAATTTTAATTGTTCTGATTAGAGTTAATTGTTTAGCATGCTTTCCCTCATCAAACACTTATCAGATACCAAGTATCTAAATGACGTCATGGTTTTTGTAGACAGATCAAATCCATATCTACATCTGGAGTTTTTTCCCTTTCCTCTCCCTTAGTCCTTGACAGAAGGCTTATGTTTGCTGAAGACGTATTAGAACTACTTTTCCCACTGAAACAGAAATAGCAGAGAGTCTTCAGAGGATGACAACAAAAAAAACAACAAAGGACAGTGTTTTTCAAGATGCAATGTATTTCCATGTGGAAGCCCCAGGATCTGTACCTGTATTTTCCTTTCTTAGGGAAAGATATTCAAGCCCTGTTACTATTTCACTGTAGTTTTTTAAATGCAAATTCGTTAGAAACTTTTTATTTTTCAGACAGAAGAGAAACCTTTGCTTTTCACTTACATTTTAGAAGAGCTTGATTTTGATAAGTTTGTTTTATTGTTTTCCCACGGGTTTTAGGTAAACTGTTTTTGATTTTGCTGTTTGATGAATCTAGGATGTGACAATGTCATTTCTGGACAGTGTTACTGAAACAAAAAATATTTTAGAGAAAATTTGTATTAGTCCCACTTTTTGCAGAGTTTTAGCCCAGTTTTCGTTGTGTCTTATTAAGGCCACCTAAATTTCACTACTAGGACACTAAAGGAAAAAACCAGCAGCTATATTCCTGCATACAATGACATAACCACTACCACAGCAATTAAAAGTTACAATTAAGCCACATGGGATTTTTTGACTGACAAATAAGTTTTTATAATACATCAAATACTTCCCATAATTGCAGGATCTGAAAATTTAGAGAGAGAAGACTACTTTTTCACTAAGGCCTTCAGTACTCTTGCTTTCACTTGCAGTAAAATCAGGAATTAGTTACAAAAAAATAGATTATCTGAAGATAGAATCACCTGAACTTACACCATCTTTAAGGTCAATATTATGCCCTTAAGATGCTCATTTCTCTTCTGCCTAGCACCACTGCATAGTGCAAACAGAATTGGTTTAGAAATAGAAGGTACATGAGCTACAGAAGTACAATCATATATGGGCTACAGGCTTCTCTACAGCCATTGTATCACCTTCCTGCACACAACTTTTCTGAGACTTGTGCACTCAGTGCAAAAATAGCCTAGAAAAGGTACAAATTGTTTAAGTCCTATAATAATTATTTATAATTTATCTATGAAGTCAGTTCATAAAAGTCAAAACTTTCACGACATTTAGGTATTTCTTCATACTTTTCATATCAGACTTTTTAAAACAAAATTTTGCAAATAATCTAGAGTGCATACATCCATCTATGACTTAAAAGCAAGAAAAAATTAATAGGTCTTAATAAATTTTGCATGTGACTTACTAATGACAGTGACTATCTACAAGAAAACAAATATTGTAATCAGTTCTCCTAGAAAAGAATCTCTAAGTTAGTGTTGCATGAAATAAGACTTGCTTATATTGTAATAGATTAAGCTGTGAAAAATATTCCCATTAATTTAAAACCAGGCATCTCATTTTTTGAGAACACTTTTGGCACTAAACTTTGCACATTCAAAAAATTCAAATATATGATCTAATTTTTCATTTGTTTTTCGTTTAATGATAGAAAGAAACTGGAATTCAGGCAAAACACTGATTCTCTTGAGTTGCTATTATAGTTCTGTTTCAATACAACAAACTGTAGTGTATAAATTAGACAAACCACTCAGGACAAGAATTCAATTTCACCTCTTGTGTTGAGCATCATTGCAATTACTCAAATGATTAAAGCTAGACATGACTTTAAAGGCTTCACTAAATCAGAGATTTAATACTTTAAAATCCCAGCATTGAATCAGGCAGCACCAATATGGTAATGATTAAAGGGGAAGGTATTTTCTGGTCTCCTGTTTTCTTCTCACCTATTGGGTAACATCACATCACGAGGTTCTGCCTGGTGAACTTAGAATTACAGCACTAGAACATGAATTCAGTTTATTGGAATTTGTGGACCCTCTGTGAAAAATCTGTATCAGTTAGTAAAACTAAAAAACTAAATCAACTTAAAAATCTCAGTTGCCTATAGATCAACCTCCTGGCTAAAAGAAATTAAGGTAGAGAAAAAAGCCAGTACGGGAATGGTAACCAGTGTTCTGAAATTATGAATAAGTTCTCCATAAATCCAGGCTCGCATTTCATAATATAATAGCTTACAAAAACTCATGGCTTTTATTAAACATACTCCATATGCCTCTGGTAATGCAAGTAACACTTGCTATAGGTATTATTGACAAAATCAAACAGGTATAACGCTTTTTGTATTAGAAGGCATTATTGGTATTTTCCACTTAAAATGAGACTTCCAGTGAAAACCAAGAAAAAAATTCTGATTATAAGCCTGAAACATAGGCAGGCACAGAAACTCCATCCATAAAGATCTCCTGAGCAGAAAAAACACTCTCTAAATAAACAAACAATAACTCAGTACTGGCAGACAACATAACAAGAGACAACAGCCATAAATTGCAACTTGAAAGGTTCAGATTGAACAGCAGCAAAAACTATTCCACCACGACACTAGTAATTACTGGAACAAGTCGTCCTAGGAGACAGGCTTCTTTTGTCTTGGTCATGTAATTAATGGTGACCTGTGGAGTATACTGTTCATCTCTGGAGGGGGGTAAGGTACAGAAAGGCTAGGTGAGGGGAAATCTGGAAAACTTCCTTTAAGAGCAATACAGAAAAAAGGAGGACTCAGTCTTGATTCCAATTTCCATTCAAATACTCACTCACATGATTTAAAAACACCTGGGAAAAAAACCAGAGACATGAATGACATGCTGTGCATACATAAGCAGATTAGATCAAACTAATTTATTTTCCTTCTCTGTCAGAGAAATAGGTTTTGTGGATATATGAAGTGGTCCTTTACACAGCTTTAGTAAAGGATTTACCCCAAATGCCATTTTTGTTGGCCAACTCAGGAGTTACTAAAATGTCTAGAGAGGCTGCACAGGTGTTTAGAAAATATTTCTCAAACTAGCTACTGACAGCTTAATGCTAAAACTGAGAGCATCATTACAGAGCTCCTCCTTAGCTATAGTATCAATCTATGCAATCAATAAAACTTGATGAATGAACATAGCATATGCTTATTAAACATTATTTATGGCACCAGAATGGGAGGGACGCAATATACAATGATAATACCAAATTCAAAGGGATCCTGGCAAATTAGGTATCTGATTTTTAGGGTAAAGTGCGATTACAATTCAAGAAGCAAGCAAAAATCAACTGTAACAGAATTACAGAAAGATTATTACAACAGAATTATAAAAATTACAAGCTGCCTACTCATCCACAGTGTCATGCTATTGCAGCTCTGGGTAAAGACCTCATGTACTGTGAGGCATTAACTGGCACGCCAGATACAGAATACAGCCCTTCAGTCTTACCCACCCTCGGAATGGCCTCAAGGCATTCTCTCTACAAATATACTTCAATGAAAGGTATAACCAATTGGAAAGGTCAGGAGGTTAACAAGGAGACTCAAATATGTAAGAATAAGAATTTAAAGGCAGGTTAAAGAAACTAGCGTTGGTTTTATTCTATTCAGGGGAGGTGGGAAAGTCAGGTTGAACAAGTGGGTAAATAGTGCTGTTAAAATATTAAAAAAGATATTGTACTCTTCATCTTTACAGTATGTTCATCATGCTCACGACTGTTATAAGTGGAAATAACAAACTTGAAGTGGTCCATGGAAGCTTTCTATTAGTCTGCAGAGAAGGCTTTGTAAAAGTAAGAATGATAAAATGCAAGAGGCTGCCGGCAGAAGCTATAGAGTCTCCATCATTAGGAAACATTTGAGGGCAAAACAGGCAAGCATCCATTAGGACTGACATAGAATAAGAAGGTGAACTTAACCTTTCCAGTCATCTGATGACACAAAAAACATCAAACAATTAAGAAGAGACCCAAAGAACGGACATCAAAAATGGAGTTCTTGAGAAATTTGGAGAAGGCACAAGGTTACTTTGAATTTCAGAGTAATCAGGTTCTATTTGAGTGTTACTGAGGATGAATGGGCAGGCACAGGGAATTAAACTTAGGGGGAAAAACACAGGACAACAAATGGGGGAGGAAATTTGCACTGAAGTAGAAAATGCCTGATACAGGGTTAAGAATAGATTCTTGTCTATTGTTTCATATGAAGTATAAACTCACATGAAGAGAGGACTGAAAAATACGAGAAACCTATCTAAAGATGTCTTTAAGAAAAATAAGGTAGCTACCAAATTATATTATATATAATATTTGTATTATATATATGTATATATTATATAAATCTTCAATGTCCATATTGGCCTTCTCAAGAGAAACTTGTTAAATTATTCAAGTTGCTCTCAGACTGAGAAATTAAGGCTCATTCCCTTTTCACTGTATAAGGCAAGAACTCATACATACATCCAAAATAAATGGGGAAGAGCATAAGATATTTTGTTCTTGCTACTGAGATGAGAAAGTCCAGGAGAAATAGCCAAGAAACTATTGTCCATCCCTTGATGATGTTACAAAGACCTACTATTAAGAAAAGATAAAACCTAAATACATACCCAAATCCCAAAGAGCACACCAGTGGCTTGGAAAACTTCATTTCCTCATATTGTAGTTTATTCTGTGTTTGGTAACAGTTTTATAGAAAACAATCCCTTATGTACGTTATAAAGGAGTATTACCTGAATGGGATTCTAATTTGAAGGAGTAAGAGAAAAATGCAATCAAATATTTTTGGTAGCTCCAACAGGGAGAATGGAGAACAATAGTAAGATAGAAATATAAGGGACAGAAGAACAAAAAAAAGAGGGAAAAGTAATTAATTGCCTGTAATAGAAGCAATATAACAGAGAGACAAGAGAGCTCAACAAAAATGCACAGTATTTGAAAGCCAGTGCTGATCATTCACTTCTAAATAAGAGGAGTTCTAAGGGAGCAATCAAGACATTCCTTTGAGTGTAAACTGAATGGTGTAACTTAGCATCTAATTTAGATAAACCAGTATGAAGTGAGTGTTAATCATTTCAGTGAAAGAGACAATCCTGAGTTAAGATCTCAGTCAATTTCTCAAATTCTAAAAATTTTTAACAGTATTTCCAGAACTGGAGACCAATATTCTTTTCCTTTAGTGTCTGAAATTCACAAATGTTGATATGTACAAAAAGAAAAAGCCTCTTTGGCCCTAGCTTACCAGTGTAAAAAGTTCTCCATCTTTATTTATGGGAAGCCAGTGTTAGATGAAATTGACCATAAACTACTTATTGCTGTTGCCAAAAAAGGTCTGACAAACACTCCCACTGAGAAAAGAGAGAGCTTTTTTTCTGCTACAAATATAGGATTTGCAAATTGAAAGCAAACCTGGAAAGATTTGTGGCTGTAGGCTCACCCTCCAGGGCATTTCGGCAAAACAAAATAGCTGAACAAAGTCCAGAACTAAATTAAATGCACGTCAGTCTGAGGAAACTGAAACATGTACACAACCACCAACTGTCCAATCTCAGATAAAAAACAAATGACAATTGTGAGAGCTATGGCAAAGAATGCAGAGAGTAATGCAGGCTGTGATCACAGCCCTATTATCAACAGGAAGGACACCAGCTGATAGAAAATGAGGTTTGATCTAAGGGCACAAGAAGGCAGTTCCTGAAGGGATAAAGTCTAAATAGACCTACAGGAACAGGAACTGTTTCTTCCTCATTGAGACAGACCAGAAGCTCTTTTAAACTCTGTCTAAAAATGGTCACTCCCAAACCTGTAATAATATAGGGACTCTTGAAGCCATGGATGTTAACTAGACCATTATGTTTGATTCCAGCCACTTATTTCTATTCGCCTGTAATGTAGAAATTTCATTTTCATACTAGTCATACTTTTCAACTTACCTTATACATTGAGTTCTGTTTGGTTATAATTTTTAAGGCAATAAGCCTGATAGCTTCATTTGTTACCCCTAACCTCTTGCATTGGGAAGTTCTGTGAATAATCATTCCTTACATGGCAGTGTATCCACTTTCAGCATACTCCTTCCTCTTTTCTGTTGTGAAATAAAATAGCCTACTCAATTTCTCTCACACCTCTGACCATCTCTGCTGCTCTTATGTTGTATTTTTTTTTATTCTATTAGCACCTTTTCAAGGTGGGATAACAAGAATTCCATATTGTGTTCAAGAAACATCATTATTTATACAGCTGTTTACTCCTTTAAGTGCTGCTTGCTGCTCCTTTACTAGTTGAAAGGAATCTATGTGCTTTCCATGATTGTCTTTGAGTGCTGACCAGGTCTCATTCCTGCATGATGACAAATCATTCAAATACCACCACTCAGGATACAAAAAAAAAAAAAAAAAAAGGAATGTAAACCAAAAACTAAGCTAGAAGAAAAGAAAGTCTTCCTCCTCCCTTGTTGGCCAAAAAACGATGGCAGAGGTCTCAAATAGAAGAAATTGAGCAAATTGAGCACTGGATCAATTGCAACTAAATAACTAAAAAAAACAAAACACCACTAAAATGGTGCTGTTACCTCCAGACCAAAAATCTCTAAAATAAAGTAAACTTCTATTTTAGACAGAAACAATCCAATCTCAAAACAAAAGAAGCCCTTAGATCACTACTTAAACTCTCCTAACATAACCTTACCAGATAATTGTATATCTGGATGAGTATTTTGTCCTACAAAATCCATTTTCTGTAGAAAATTCTGTTTCTGACAGTGGAGGTGAGGACTGTGAGAACTAGGCCTTTAAAGTCCTCTTTATTTCAAGTAGGTTCATCCCTGAACAGTCTGCTGAAGTCTCTTTACATGGCATAAACATGTTAGTTTCTGGGCTTGTTCACAGAGTAAGTAACTGATTATTTTGCTAATAAGGGCTGTGTATCTCAGTTGCATTTTAATATTCTGTTTTCCTACCATATTTTTCATTGTACTTGGATTTCCTTTTTTTTGCCCTCCTCCTAGTAATAGTCCAAAGCCTTTTCTACAGGCTGGAAAATACAATGAGGTCCTCTCAGAATTCCAGCCTTCATACTTAGGGGCAAAAAAAGAAAGACATGGGCCTTATTTTTCAGACATCAAAAACAGAGTAATAGATTACCTAAATTCTTAAGATTAAAGAAGGTTAGCAGAAAAAATGAGCTTAAAATCTGCTTTTTAGTAAGGACGATAGGGTCAGATGTCAGCTTTAATAAATATTCTGATTTCTAAGTTCTGTAATCTTTGCTAGGGTCTTGGTAATTGCAATACCTTGGTTTAATTCCAATGTGTAATATGAACACATCTCCTCTTTAGTGCATCAGCCATACTGTCACAGCAGATCTCAGAGTGTAAAACACACTCTGGGTCCTGCAAGCAATGCAACATTACCTCTGCTGTGGATTTGTGACTTTGCGCAACCAACAGGAAAGATGAGTGGCATGCTCTCATCTCCTCAAAGAGTAAGCCAAGGACCTTCAAAGGCACAATCGTAGTGCATCAACTGCAGGAAAATATAATTTCAGAGAAAGGTACAAAATACCTGAAGGGTTTAGAGACGCATAATAGCCCTGTGAATTTTCAAAATGAGTAAAAAATGTTTTTCTGTACCTCCCACACAGTGTTTTGTTAATAGCTTGTTGAATCTGTTTGAATTCTACATATTGCACAATTTAAATAGAATCCTCTCATGGAAAAGACAGACAGCATTTAGGAACTACAGAAAAAAGTAATTATGCTAACAATCTGCACTAATAATTATAATGATAACTCTTAAGTCAAACATGAGAAATTATCTTCCTATTTTAAATAATCGAAAAACTGTGAATTTTTTCATACAAAAGATATAAATCTCTGTATAATTTCACATAGTTTTTAAACTTATATCTTCAGAACATGTAATTTGGCCTTCACACTTGCCAAGTTTTTTCTGTGTCTTTACAAGTCCTTCAAGGCTACGAGATGCTGAAAAATTAGTAGGGTGACATTCTTTTTCTGCCACTGACATCTCTAGTGAAGTGATCAAATATTTTTTTTTAAATAGCATTATATTGCATAAGAGTGCTAAAATCACAACTGCAGCACACAGTATACACATACCTCATCATCTCTGCTGCAGGTTCTTTAACTGACCAATTCTTTCCCAGCTACACTGATACAGCAAAAGACTTAGAAATGAGACATCAGAATTCACCACTCTCAGAAATGGTGTTAAAACAGTTTCTAAACATTCGTACAAGTTAATAAATTGATTTACACCAAGCTATCTCCAGATCACAGCTTCAGAAACTGCAGTATGCTAATGGCTGGCAGGTAAATGATTCCCTAATATGATTTAGTCTGTTTCACTGTGCCTTTATCCCCCAGGATATAAAATTACCTCAGGGACTACTTATCAATATCCAGCTGCTAATCAAAGCACTTGCTCAACATCTGAGATACATGTTGCTCATACCTGCTCATATTTTGAGCATTTGGAGATAAATAACCTTTCAGTAATATAATAATGGTCTTTAAGTACAACCTTTATTATGAATGCACTCTAAATTATTTAAGAAGTTTTGATAACACAGCATGCTTAAAATAGTCTTTCATGTTCAATATTGAAAAAATATGTACATTGTGTAGCCATTTGAAAGTGAAAGTTCTGATGGATTTTATACTGTCTTCAGGTAGTTTTACATTCTTTTTATTACCACCATTATAAATACCAAGTTATAGTAAAGTGCAATAGTATGTTATTTTCTACTAAACGTTTACCTTATTTTCCAAAATTTTTATAGGAAAAAACATTTCCTTGATAATCTTCACAAAGGACTCTGGGTAGATAAAGAGAGTACTTGTTGCATATACTTTAGATAAATACTATTCTAAATATGAAAGAATTAATGTGTTGGACAGAAATGGGTTATAGGTGACTTTGAGGCTACATTCCCAATTCAAATCCTCTCCTTCTCAACTTTATCAGATTCTTGAGTGTCACAGAGGCTCATTGTATTAGGAAGAATTAGACAAAATGAAGGCCTGTGCTCTAGAATCATGGATACATACACTGAAACTTTTCATAACAAGAGGATTTCAGGTCTGTCGACCCTTAGAAGAAAACAAGTCTGAAGTAAATCAATTAAGAAGAAAACACCATCACTTCCTGATTTCCTACAAATAAAGTCGGTTTTAAAATACCACATATAACACACTTTCCATTAAAGAAAAATATAAAATGTGGGAATGAAAAGCAAAAAAACCCATAACTGACGATTGTGGTATGGAAGAAAATAACCTTCAAAACACTATGGAAAACCTGTCTGAGAACTTTCATTTGCACTGAAACTTCAGAAGACAGTTATACTAGTCTCCTATAATGGATTTGTGCAGCAGAGAAAATAAACACTGTGGTACATTATATTTTACTTTTAAAGCTCTACATTTAGAGAAAAAAAAAGTTGTTATCTCAAGGTCGACATTTCCTCAATGTTTACATGACTACAATGAGACTCAGTTTATGGTTCATGTGGATGAGCCATACTACTCTTCACAGTAAAGTATATGCTTCACTCTTTTTGTAAGCTTATATTAAAAAATGTCAATAACACAACACAAAAGTAAGAAAAAAATAACAGAAGAAATAAAAGCTTCACCATAGAATATTTGGAATTTCACTTGATAGCAAAATGATGCAGATGGAAGAATTAAACTACAAATTGCACTCTAATTTTAGGCAAAATTATGATAGACAGAAAAAAAAGATTGTTCAGCATTTGGTAATTTAAAACTAGGCTGTGTACAATTTTCCTCCTTATCTTGGCAGAGAAAGCTGTAATAAACATGCAATTACTAATATTAGTGAAATACATTTTTCTTCAAAAGACAGTTGTATTATATTTGCTTACAAATATGTTAAAAACTTTTCAGTCTCTTTCAGCAATTATATGATACAGTGTTAAGGATTCAATGCAAAGAAATAATTGCTATTTAGAGAGAATATTTTTTTTAGCTAGAAGACCATCATTCCTTTTGTAAGGCTGTAATAAGAGTGAAGGTGAAATTACAATCTGAAAAAATATCACAAAGTCACATTAAGTGTTTGCATGATTTCAAAAAAGCACAACTGTCTCACCTGGAATGCTGGAAGGCCTATTTTGGTATTTTTTTTTTGTTTTGTTTTGTTTGTTTGTTTGTTTTGGGGTTTTTTGTTTGGTTTTTTGGGGTATTTTCTTGCTTTTTTGTGTGTGTGTGTGATACTTTGGTCCCTTAAATCAGTATCTGAAGCACTGCCCTTCTGTGTACTATTAATCAGCCCCTTTGCTCAGTGTAATATGAATTCAGAGCATTAAATTTTCTTTAGGGATTCCACACTAGCATAAGTGAGTGCACAAATTGCCCAGTAGGGTCTTATCCATAAGATACTGTGCACCTGTAATTTCTATTCCCTTCACTGGAGCTGGGGGAGGTGTTCAATAGTCCATTCAGAGCTTCAGTGTACTTATGAGATTCAGCTAATTTTTTGGCTGGTCACAGTTGGCTGTACTTTAAAATAACAGGAGTCTCACAGCATCCTATTGAAACTGGATGCCAAAACTGAAACTAGGATGTTCAGTTTCAGTTCAGTCCCAGACTCAAATACTGCCCCAGAGTCCCTAGGAACAATACCTATACACGCAATTATCTTCATATTTCAGCAAAGAATGGAAATAAAAATATCAGCTTGGATATCTCCTGCATTTTGAGGACATTAATATGTTGCCCAGTTTCGAGGACAGTAAGAAACTAGTACCAAATCTAACACCTAAATATAACCAAATAATCTGTGTTTGCTGCAACAGTGGAGCTACAGCCTGTGGTCCAGATTCTAATCCTGCATAGGCAGAAAATACAAGACTGCAGAAAATTTTCATCAGTGAAAAATGAATACCCTGGGAAATAGAAGGCAACCAATTTCTTTCTCATTATGTGTTCATTTCTTAATTTCCAAAGGATAAGTTTTGTCTTCTTTGTAAAGCCTTGCTGGAAATAACAGGATTTGCACAGGTACAAATGAGGGCAAGATGTGTCTAATTATTTTAGGCTTTCAAATTAAAAAAGGAATTACTGCTAGATTGCTGTGACCCTTCACTTTGCATAACTACCAGCCTATCATCCTTTTGTTTAAGAGAGATTTTGTCCTTTCATTGTAAGCACTCATCACTGACTTGCAGTAAGATGACTAGAAATGCATCATTTTCATTCTAGAGGGGAGCTCTGAACTCTCTCAACTTATGTAGCACTTGGTAAAGATGAGGAGAATTAGAGAAGCCCATTCCCTTCAGCATGGTTTATCTTTCATTTTTCTAAGAGCAGTTACCTTTTTGTTTAGTTCAGGAGAACTATCTGAAGATACAGCTCAACTGTGATCAGAACCTTTTGTTCCTTCCATACTCCTGGTTTTATGTAAAATACCTGTTTTCATGGAATTGGCATTGTCCAATTGGAAAAATATGTTAGATGGAATAACCAACAAAGGCGTCAACAGTGTTTAAAGAGCTGGCATGTTTTAAGCATACATGTCTTTGTTTTCTAACAAAGTTCTGAAGCTTTCCAAAACTACTTAGCTGTGGTTAGAACAGAACCTTTTTGGCAAGAATACCAAAACTGCTGATACTTATGGTGAAAGCCTTGTATAGTATCAGGGATGCACAAACTGGCCAGAAGCATTCAGAAAGACAAACAGTCCCATCTAAGATCTAATGAGGAAATATAATACTAGTATGAATTGCTTTTCTAAATCCTTCCTTAAAGAACATAACCACAAAACATCCTGCTATCATTTACTTTGTGGACTCCAGAAAGCAGAATATGTTTTTTTCTCCTTTCTTCTGTGGCAGACAGAAGAGAGTGGAGAAAGAAATGTCTTAAATGTTACAATAAGACAAGAAAAACTGAGCGAATTATTGTCACACAGTAAATTGTACTTGCATCAAAATTGTTAGGAAAAAGGAATAACTGTTATTTGGTTAGACTTGCCTGTTCAGGCTACTCTCCTTGCCAATCTGTCTCTTGCCCTTAATATCCTCCTACAGTTTTTTTCTCATTTGGGTATCTTGGGGAGAAATGCATCCCAAAGAGAAAATGGGGCAAAAGTGTCCCAAAAGAGACAAAGAGAAAGAGGTGCTCTATGACTTCTATGCCTCAGTCTTCCTTCACAGCAAGTGTTCTAGCCACTGCAGCCCAGTTAGGGCAGGAAAATGCAGGAACTGGGAGAATGAAGACCCTAAGATCACTGTAGGAAGGATCAGGTTTGAGACCATCTAAGGAATCGGAATGTGCACAAGTCCATGAGACCTGATGAGATTCATCTGCAGGTCCTGAGGGAGCTGGCAGACAAAATTGCTAAGCCAATGTCTATAATTTCAGAAAAACCATGGCAGTCAGCTAAAGTCCCCAGTGACTGGAAAACGCAAAATAAAACTCCCATTTTTAGACAGGGGAAAGCAGAAGACCTGGGGAACTACAGACTGGTCAGTCTCACCTCTATGGTAGGCAAGATCATGGAGCAGATTCTCCTGGAAACTAGACTGAGGCACATGGAAAATAAAGAGGTGGTTGGTAACAGCCAACATAGCTCCACAAAGGGAAATCATGTATGACAAATCTGGTGACCTTCTGTTAGGGGGCTGCAGTCTTGGTGGGTGGAGCAGAAGAACTGACATTGTCTACCTGGACTTATGAAAAGCGTTTGACACTGTCCTGCATGTAATACTTGTCTCCAAATTGGAGGCAGGGATTTGATGGATGGACCACCTGGGGATAAAGAACTGACTGGATGGCTGCACACAAAGAGTTGTGGTCATTGACTCATTGTCCACAGGGACCAGTGACCAGTGGTGCCCCTCAGGGATCAGTCCTGGGGCTGATACTGTTCAACATCCTCAGCATCCTCAGCAAGTTCACTGATGACACTGAGCTGTGTGGGGAGTGACATGCTGGTGGGAAGGGATGGCATCCAGAGGGACCTGGACAGGCTGGAGAGCTGGGCTGTGTCAGCCTCATGGGGTTCAACAAAGCCAAGTGCAGAGTCCTGCAAATGGGCCATGGCAATCCCAGGAACACCCACAGGTTGGGCAGAGAAGTGACTGGGAGCAGCCCAGAGGAGAAGGACCTGGGGGTGATGGCTGATGAAAACTCAATGAGAACTGGCAGTGTGTGTTCCCCGCCCAGAAAGCCAATGGAATCCTGGGCTGCATCCAAAGGGGCATGGCCAGCAGGTCAAAGGAGGTGACTCTTCCCCTCTACTTTGCACCTGGAATGCTGCATCCAGCTCTGGGGTCCCCAGCATAAAAGAACATGGAACTTTGGGAGGGACACAAACCTAATAAGAGGACTGGAGCACCTCCCCTATGGAAACAGTCTGAGTTGGGGCTGTTCAGCCTGGAGAAGAGAAGATTGCGTGGAGACCTCATAGCAAACTTCCAGTATCTGATGGGGGCCTACAGGGAAGCCAGAGAGAAAAAGACTTCATCAGGAACTGTAGTGATAGGACAAGGAGCAGTGGGCACAAATTGAAAGAGGGGAAATTTAGGTAAGATATTAGGAAGAACATCTTTACTATGAGGATGGTAAGACTCTGGAAAAGTTTGCCCAGGGAGGTTGTGGATGATCCATCCCTGGAAGTGTTCAAGGACAGGCTGGACAAGGCCTTGAGTAACGTGGTCTAGTGGGAAATGTTCCTGCCCATGGCAGGGGGGTTGGGCCTAGATGATCTTTAAGGTCCCTTCCAACCCAAACCATTCTATGACCTTGTTTGGTGTAGTGGTTTTAGGTTCGCCAATTTGAGATTTCCTAGACAATGCACCAATTATTGTTGTGGGTCTACTGCTGGCTAAATTGCCAGTGCACCCACTAGAATGATTTACTCATTTCCTGCTGTGAGACAGGATTAGGAGGAAGGCAAAACAGGCTCAAACTTTAAAAGATAAAAAGAAAAAACTTTATTACTGGAAACTGTAAGGAAAAAAAATAAGAATCAGAATTAAACTTTCAGAACACTTCTCCTTCCCCACAACTTATTTTCTTTCACACTGACAAGATACAGAAACACATCAGTCAGTTTACCATCTCTAAAAATAGTATTTCACTAATTTACTTGTGAGAGGAGACTTCTCTTCAGTCTATGGAGATTTTCTAGACAAGAAATAGCTTTCTCGTGGCCTTGATGTCACAGTGAATCAGCCACCCGGGAGAATGGAAATCCGATCACTGTGTAATATTCCCTTCCTCGACTAGCAATCTTCCCACAACTGTTATTGAGGACTATGTCAACTTATGGGGCACACTTTAAGGATTATAATAGTTCAAACAAAAACTATCTTCATCTTTGAAAACAGAGGTCTTTCTCCTTCTCTTCACTGGGAGGCAGCAGGGATCTTCTCCCCTCTCTGATGAAACTTCTCATGGGATCACACTACTTCAACATCTGCTTACTTTAGCACAACTACGTCTGCTCATATCTACAGTTAGAACATTTCATTCATCCCATAATGCATTTCTGTGAGTTAGAGGGAAACAAGAATCTTTTCTCCACAGCTTGAAAAAGAGAAATTTCAGTCCAAGAGTGAGGCATCTCCATCAATCCCTTCCATCTGGGACCTGACTTCTTTTTGTCTGACCTTGGTGTTTTCATGCTGTTTCTGTGTGTATCTTCATCTTGGTCCTTTTCTTTCACTCAGGAGAGAGAACAAAGTGTCTGACAGTCTCATTCTGGGCAGTAAAAGAGTTAATATCTTGCTGGGGCCTGCAGATGGTCATGTGATCCCTTCAGGGTGCTGGCTGGAGCTGTTTATCATGGACCATTCTTTGGCAGCCACCCTGGGGAAAAACTAGAATCTTAGCAGGGTCCCAGCCACAAACAGTGGTGTGTTGCTCTGGCTGAATTCCATTCCAGGGGGCCCGGTGGGGCAGCCACTGCCCAAAGCGGCTCCTAGTGCTCGGCCGCCACTGTATCAGAGCGGGGTGGAGGGGCAGCCTTGTCGGAACAGAGCGCGGCTGTCTCTCCCGCAGGCCGCACTGGCACCATGGCGGGGTGCGCTCGGCCGCCTGGAGCTTCTCTCCCAGGGTGCTGCAGCAGCAGCATTTCTGCCATGCTGGGGGGAAGGGGGAAGCAGCCAGGATCTCAGCAGCCAAAGGGCCTCCCCTTCCCAGCCCAGCCCCGGCCCCAGGCCTGGCCAAGCCTGCAGGCTGCAGGGACCTGGCCCCACTCAAGTTAGCTACCTTCTGAGAGGCCCAAAAGGAAAGAGTTTTTAGTCTTTAATGGATGTTTCACAAAGGCGCACAAACTTTCTCATTGGTGTAACAATGTGTCAATATTAAAAATCAGACACTGATTGGTCCTTGTCAGGTCCAAAGGAGACCGCTCAGATCCTGACCGGGAATTACTTCAGGAAATTTATACAAACCACCACATTTGCATTTTCCCTTTTTGCCAAAACTGAAGTTAATTATTAGTAGCCATCAGTCACAGATTGAACAGGAATAGCTATCATAGCTATAGAAGGAAATTTAAAATAAAACAGGAGAGAGATAAAAAGAAAATCTCATCTAGAACAGTATATGGATTTGTTTCTGTGAACTCATGACTACTCCATGGCCAAGGAACAGCAATCCATTGAATCCTTCTCTATCTGCTCCTTTTTTCATAACAGGTATGAAGAAGGAAAAAAAAAGAAGAAAGCATTGGTCATGTTTTTTGGAAGCTAGCATGTGCAGATTTGTCTGAGTTATTATTCCAGGTGTCCCAACCCCCAAAATACCTGCAAAAACACTGAAATAAAACCTTATCCTTCTGTTTCACCTTCTTCCTTTCTCTTTCGCCCATTAATTTCTTCTGTCACATCTCACCACTTTCCAGTACAAATATTATTTGTTATACCAGCCTGCCTTCATTCACCTTCTCAAGGCAGTGTGGCCAATTGAATGATGATTCTCAAGGAAAATAAAAGATGGGTTATCTGAAGATAATAGCACAGTCTGCATAATTTGGATCTTCATCTTGTATCAGTTGCAACTGAGGGACTTTTGTACTCTTCCTGTGCTTATTTCCTCAAGGTCAAAGATTCCTTCAGTAAAGTCTGCATCTTCTGTGCCTTGAATTGGATGAACTGGATTGAGCATACTGAAAAGCTATCAAAACCCAGTATCATCTCTTTCAATTATTTTTGAAATTTATCAGTGCTTACTGTAGTTTTGAGTTCTGAGGTCAGCTGACAATACAAAAAGCAAGTACTCATCACTTTTTGTCAGAGACAGGAAGATAAAATTTAGCAGTGCCTTGAACAGTGATCAGAGGAATGCAAGTCTGAGACAAATACTTGGGTTTGTTTTTTGAAGAAAAAAACTTATTCTGAAACAGTACAAGAAGCATCATTAAGGTAATTAGTTGGACATCTAGAGTGACAATTCCCTCTCTTGTGCTTTGTTTTGTTTCATTTAGTGCTTTAGAAATACTTTTTTGTGATAATATCTAGAGGAAGGATTAGAAAAACTGTTAGCCATTTAAGCTGCGAGGGTAAGGTCAACAATTAGGAGCTACAAATAGAACTTTAGTGGAGTGATTGACTTGTAGGAAGCCAAGAAAAGTTACATTAAGACTGTGAGCTAACATCTGTAATGATTCCCTCCCTAACACTCTCACAGTGACATAGTTCTACAGGACTCACTTTAAGAGAATTTACTTGTGTCTCTCAGTCCCTGCATGCATCTCTTGACACTCATGTGTCAGGCTGTGGGAAATAATTAATCAATTTCCCAGAGGCAACATCAGGACTGCACTTTACAGGACTACTGGCGAACACTTTCTTCTGTCACTGCTGGTGGCTCTCCAAGCTGCTGACTCATCTTGTGTTTTCCTACCCACCCTACATGTTTACAGCTCCACTCCACCAACAAATGCCACTTTGAGCAGGGTTAGAAGGAAAGAAACAATACCATCACGACAGGGAGTCATTATCTTCCCTTTCTTCATAGGATGAGAGGACTCCACACAGGAAATGTGCCAGTAACCTGTGTTTCATGTTAAACCTATGCTATGGTATAGTTGAGGGAAATCCTGCTTTTAAAAATCAAACAAATATTTTATTTATTTATTTATTTATTTATTTATTTATTTACTTATTTTCTATTCCCATAAATTCTGCTCTTAAAACTAACTCAGACTTACATTTAAATAAAAGTAAAGAATTTGTTACCTACACTTCAGCTGAAACATTCAGAAGGTGGACACCAGTGGTAAAGATGTTCACATTTTGTGTTCAAATTATTAATTTCATCTTCCTTAAAACAGAACAAAGAAAGAAAGCTGGACAAGTGTAGAGACATAAACTACCAGTAAGGCCTCTCTTCACTGTTTAACCCAAAGGATTACATATTGTTCTGTTGGAAAGGTCAATTCATGCCACTGGCCCTGGTAAAGCTGACAAATTTGATACAAATTTCTAATCTCTGTCACTGAAGTTCCTGCAGATGAACACTGCCATTTATACTGAATTACCTTTAACCCAGGGATTCCTTTCATTAAAGCACTATCCAGAAATTTCTAGGGATATTACTAGAGATGTAAAAAACAAATTCATAAGTAACATGACAGGAGAAAAGAATTTTATTTATTACATACATCTTTAATCAAATAAAGAGCTGTTGAACTCTATGCTGCTGCAGATGTCTCTGTTTTAACAGACTCTCTTGTACCTATATAGTACAACAAAGAGCTCAAATTTTCAGCAGGAGGATTGTATGCACACAGTGCAAATACACAGATTAACATAATAACTCCTAAGGTCTTATTTAACTGAGGTCTTGAAACAAAAAAAATAATTTGAATTTTCTGGGCAGCACTGCATCACCTTTAGAAATGCACGCTCTGGGCATGTTCTCTTTCCAGTGACATGAAAAGCCTGAGCTTGGTTGTCATTATAATCAGGGTAGAACTTCCATACCAGACACCAGCTAGCCTGGCTCATGCTGAGCATGACTTTGAAGAAATAACTGGAAAAAGCCCTGGCTCTTCCACAGGTAAGTCTTTCAACCTTTAATGCAGTAATTAGAAAGCATTTGTGTCAAATCAAATTGAGAACAGAAGGAAACACTCCAGATTCTGCTAACTTCAATCATATGAGCTGCTTTTTCAGGGTGCTCAGCCTAGTCCTTGGTCTCCAGACCAACTATGGGTTTTTTCTCTTGTATGACTGCTTCCATATTAGCATTTCCTAAGGGCCTACAAAACTGTTTCGTTTCATTTGAACATATCACAATCCCTTTAGTACATCTTTATTTGGAGATCATGTTGCAGCTTAGTTCTCTTTTTTCTCTTGAACTCCTCACATAGCACTGCTGGAGACAGTGATAACTGCTGATCTTCTTCTAGACAAAAAAACATAAAACAATACCCCCCTCATATGTAGTTTAATTACTATTTGAAACAGAAAAAGTAGAAAGTTGCTTTTCCTGCATCTGATGATGGCTCAGTGTGTCTCGCAATTTTACAGCAAGACAGACCCTGTGTGCACTTCTACTTCTAAAGATTACAACAGTTTAAACACATCAGGAAGCTTCACAGGGAAAAATAAATAAAATTACTAGCTACCATCAATGTGTGGTAATTTATAGCTCCAAACATCAACCTTAACTACTGCTAGCAGCTCGTAAATTAGACTGGATTGCTAAATTTCACATTTTCCTTGTGACATGTTTTTTGAGGAGTGAGGGGAATCATAAGGGCAATATTTGTTACTATGAAATCTATATAAAAAAACTGTGCATACTTTTTACCATGCCACTAACACAACTGAGTGTACTAAATTATGCCACATGGCAAACTAATAAACAGTAGCATTACCTGAAATTGCCATGAGCTGATGCCTGAAAGCTCAAAATTTTCAGTGGTTAGTAAGAGTGAACATACAAAACTGGGTGTCAGTGCTGATGCTGCACAAATGTGCACATGCTGCCGTAGGCTGACCTTGGCTGCCTGCCTGGTGCCCACCCAGCTGCTCACTTGCTTTCCTTCCTCAACAGGACAGGGGGAGAAAATGAGATGTAAAAGTTTGTTGATCAAAACAAAGACCGCGAGATCCTTTACCAAACAGACTCAACCCAGGGAAAGCTAGTTTATTGTCAATTAAATAGATTCGGGTGGTCAGAAATAAAGAGAAGAAATGAAACACCTTCCCACCATCCAGCCATTTGCTTTCTCAGGCTCAATATCACTTCTTCACTCCCATCTCTCTATCTCTTCTCCCTTGAACAGTGCAGGGAGACAAGGAATGGGGTTTATGCTCAGTCCATAATAGACCTTCCCCAATGTTCCTTCAGAGCACATCCACCAACCCCACAGGGTCTCTCCTAGGGCCACAGTGCCATCTCTGTTGGGGTGTCTCCTCCCCTCCATCCCTCCTTCCACTCTCCTCTCGGGCTTACAATGGAACAATTTACCTGCAGGCACAGTAGCAAACCCCACATACATCCACCCAGTTAATCAAAATGAGTGAACACCTATGGACAAATTTTGCTCCTACTATTTACTCTTATGCTGAGTGAAAAAATCCTTCCCTTCCTTTTACAAAACTCCTAGTGGTATTATAGCTTCCAGCTTTAAATGTCTGTGAATTCATCATCCTTCAGATCAGAAACAGGATGGTCTGACAAGCAGGCTAGAAAGGGTCTGCTGGTCTGACTGCAAGATTCCCAATGCTGCCATTGCAGCAGAGCGCTCAGCTTGTGCTTGTCATCCCTCAATGGGAGTGTAGTATCCACCCCAATTAACATGCAGATGGGAATTGTGCAGCAGGACCTGGAAAAGCACTAAAGACCTCAGGACTGCAGATAGATAATCCCATTGTTCTCCAAGACCAATTGTATTATCATGTGAATAAATAAAGTGACTTCACTGGCTCAGTAGGTAAGAAATGCATGAATAGGGCAGGCATCCAGAGAAGTTACTGCTGGTATGTAGTACTTGTGTAAGTCTCCCTCCTCTTGGAGGAATGGAAGTCGTGTGATAACTTTGATAAGTGGAAGTGCAATTGTGGTAGGTAGCTCATAACAGTGCATCATCACCAAATCTGTTTGCATTTTAAAGAGCTTCTACACAGGTTGCTATGAAAGAAAAACACAGTCTAGTTTTAATAGTAAAACAGACTCTCTATGGAAAAGATGATAGTAAAGTTTTTTCCAATAACATAGCACATTAGTTAAAAATATTTATCCAGCTCCAAATATTTCAGACTCTTTAAATTAAAACTGATAATTATTTCAAGAAATTAGGCCTGTTTCTCATATTCTTTTGCTATTAATTTGTTATTTTCTCCCAAAGCAGCAACAAATGTCATGTTCTGCAAAAATAAAATGTTTTAAATTGCTCTCCTTCAGATCAAACTCCAGATTTTCATTTTGGCTGTAACTAATTGAGTATATTTAGAAAAATTTTGGAAGTGTTTTCAATCTACTAACAAATTCTGGTCAGGACTAATCAGAATTCAGATATCATTCTTACAAATTATGACTTCTTGATCCAGACTCCATAGGAGTCTTGAATTTTAATTTTCAGATTCTGCAGGCAGGTGTTTAAATCTATGCTTCCATCTGTGTCTGGATGGGCTCTGGCCTTGAATATATGGCAAAATTTGTTATCCATCTAATTCTCTTATCCTTTATCAGAATGAAGAAATTTTAGGTTCCTATTCCTAGATGTTCTGAAGGAAGACCCATTCTCAAAACATGCCTTCTGGAACAGACTTCTGCAGATAACCCAGTAATTACCACCACTTAAAAAAACTCAAAAAACCAAACCAAACCAAACCAAACCAAACCAAACCAGCAAAAAAACCCAACCAAACAAAAAAACCCCAGGCAAGTAAGAACTTTAGGGAAAACAAAAGTTATTTTACATAAAAGGCCTGTGATTAGAACTTCTTTGGGAGAAGTAGGACCTGAAATAAATTTTTCTCAGGTTGCAAAGACACATACTTCTTTCAAGGTCCATTAGCTTGGCTGCACTATCTGGTGGCTGTACGTGTTGATGGCACACAATCCATCCTCCTGAGGATTTTCTTACAAACAGAAGAGAATTCATGGTGTCTTGTGCTACAGATAGTACAAGAAAGAGCTTGACAAAGTAGACTATTGATTAGAAAGGTCATCTGGAAAGGAAGGTTTGTGGCTGAAATTTCTGCTCTGAAGAACAGCAATTCAATCAATGAGTATGTCAAGTAATAGGGGAGATACATATAGGACTGGAATGGGATTTCCCCTCTTTTTCCTTGCAGATTCTACTGGAATTAGAGCTCTAAACTTTTGACTGTTAATCAAGTCAAACTAAATTTGTATCCACTGGACCAATTCTCTACTTGACTAAAAGGCTTAAACATTGGTATCCAAGATTGCCTAGTCTTCCTGCTACATATCTTTAGAGATGGCTTCCAGGAGTAAGACAGAATTAATATAAATGGCATTTATATTGCAAATATACATAACATACACTCTCATGAGCTACATGCAGGTAAAATAAAACAAGCTTTTTGAAAGACTGAAGATCTCCTCAGATTTGTAAAGTTCTAAGACCTATGAGATCTCCTAATTGCCAAGGAAACAAAAATAATTATTCTATTGTTGCTTATTTCTAGGATAGTAGGGAGAATTTCGGAAGAAATCTTACTTTTAGCTGAACATATGGTCCAGTTATACAGTTTATACCATAATGAAACACAAATAGAAATGCTTGTGTGACACTTTTAAGAACAAACTGGCTTGAAAATTTTGAGCGCAGCATTTTATTAATTGAATGACACAATGAGTTCTAGCATCCCTCTGCATTGCCAGTGGATAATTATGATTATTATGAGGAGCACGCTTTGACAGAGAAGTGAAATAATCTGTTTTCTATAGCTCTGAAAGACCACTTCCCTCTACAGGCCATACTTGGAAGCACAAGACAGTTTTATATTACAATTTTCATTTCGCCTTTAAAGTAATAAATTAAAATGAATATGAATTATACCTTTCACTATCCAATATAATTAAGAGGAAATAACAGCCCAAGAAATAAGAAGCACACTGAGTACAATCATTCATACAGCCAAGTACATCCATTTTAGTCACTGGAACAAATCCTAAACAACTAGGTGCAGAGAAAACCCACTTTGCCAAATTTTCAGGCTGAACTCCACAGATAGGTTCACTATTGCAAAAGCATTAAAACAGTGACTTGTGAGAGCTGAAATCGTGCATATGTTATTTCCGTATTACAGACTGTCAATTCCATTGCTTCCAGAAAAAAAAAAAAAAAAAAAAAAAAAAAAGAAGAAGAAAAAAAGAATAAGACAAAAAATGAATGTATTAATCTTATGAAGTCAGGTTTTCTCAAATTATTTTCACTGAATAAGCGGAATTGTTAAATATTCTAATTTGAACATTTTAAAGTGTGTACTTATACATAGTTTAACACACAGCATATTCCACATACATTTTATCCATTTTCTCACAGGTTGTTTTTGAAAGCACACATTTATGTTACCAATAGGAAGTGCTAATTGACTGCTTTTTCAAATTAATCTTAATTAGAGGAGATGTTGATAGAATATCCACAAATTTAAAAAGCAGCTCAAATGTCAAAGACTAGAAACTGCACCCTGTGTTCCCTAATCCATCTGTAAAAGACTCAGAAGAAGGGGTCGAAACCCTTTAATTTGCCACCCATATCTCTTGTCACTTGTGTAAATTGAGCAACTCTCTGAGAAGTTTAGTGTCTCCAGCTGGAGCAAGCTCTGGAGGAATAGACACAGTTTTGTCATCTTGCCTTTCTTTTCTGGCTCAGAGCCATTTTGTCAGATATGGACTTTGGGTTACTTCCTACTTTTATAGGGTGACTGCCAGGGACCTAGGTTTTCCCTTCCCATTCCTTTTAAAGCTTTGTTTCCCAGTTCTTTCCACACAGCCTTTGCCCAGAGCCACATCCTTCCCAAAGCTGTTGAGCCTAATGTTGCCCTCACCCTGTGCTTCTTACCTATGTGAATTCCAGTTGGCTTCTTTCTTCCATTCTATATTCCCTGCATAGCAAATTTTCCTACTGAATCTGATTATGATTTGGCCATGTATCTTCTCTGCCAGCCATCAGATCTTTGCTGGAAGTGAGATGGTATTCAGATGATGCCCTTGATGGAGCCAAAAGTGTTTAGGCTTACAATTTAAACAAAGAACAAGCACCATCTTTTAATCTGAGCTTCTTTTGCATTTGAATTGCTTATGTGAGCTTCCTGGAGCACCTGCTCCCAAGTCCATGAAATCTCCTGCCAATTCCTTTCCCCAGTGTCCAGTCCTGTTTCTTAAAACTCTCCCTTGAACATTACCAAAGTCCTTTCCCCTTCTGCAAATATATGTTTATTTTCAACTTTTCTAGATATCTGAGAGGAAATGATTCATATAGGGATAAAGAGAGGCAACTGTTTCTGAACACAGTCAGTTTCTCCCTAAGGATAAAGCTAGATATTAGAGATGATTAGGTAAACTCTCTCATTGCTTAAAATTACCTCCCCTTTTTGTCAGACATTCATGAATGAAGGTAGGAAAAGCAGATTTATTAAAACAGAATGAGTTCCCTTAATTTATTTTCTATATAGAAATCTCCTTTCAGTTTCCTCAGCAAAAAAGCAAGACTTCTCAAGTTGGATGCAATTAATTTGTGTTGGTTCAAGACCTCTCTGCTACAACATTTATTTTCTTTGTGACCATCTTTCAGCTCAGTGTTTGTTCTGAAGAGTCCTTTTACAGAAATTCCTCCTGAAGCCTTGCACCTTGCACACCTACCTACACTTTCTTATAATTTTGCAGTCTAGACTCCAAGGTCCCATCTGGTTTTTTTTGGTTTTTTTTTTGTTTTGTTTCTGGTGACTATCATTATTCCTTTCTACTCTCTTTCATGTGAAAAACAAGAAACCTCACTTCTCTACTTTCAGTATCTCCTTACATGATTTATTGCTGATCAAAGTGTTTTCATTAAAACCAAGTACAGTAACACTGCCATAGTCTAAAATAAGTATGGAAAATCCAGGAACATGTGCTGGCAAAAGCATTTTAACAGTCATTTAGACAGCATCTCTATACAAACCTTGCAGTAGAAGCAAACTGTATAAATATAAATTTTATAGAAAACCTTGCCAAATCACAGTGCTGGTTTGCTCTACTTCCACCTGCATGGGAAATTCTGTTCTGTTTTGAAATCTTGGCCTCAGGCCTCACAGGATGAGGCTAGAATATCCCCAGCAAGTGGTAGGGGAGGGAGCATGCTCTGTGGTGGTAATACAAAGAAAAGTTTTCTGAGTCTACTAAGCAAAGAGTTGTTCAGCAAACTATAATTCAGCAGCATCTAAGTGAATTATGACAGGAACAAATGAATGCCTTGATAAGCATGCAAAATTTAATTCTGAAATGCATGTATGTATTCAAGCTTTTCAGTTAAGTAGGTGTGACAGCTCATCATGTCATCATGGATATGATGAGTTATGCTAATATTACTGTCAAAAACAAACCAGAAGCCCAACAATGGAATGTTCAGACAGCGTGAAAAAAACCTCACAACCAAATAGTTAGAGTTTGATAAAATCGTAATGTTAAAAGCATGCTTTTTTTTTTTTTCATGGGCAACTGCAGACTTCACCACCTGTGCCATTTGCAATAATCTGGCCTTAGACTGTCACATCTGTGAATGTGCATCCATGACCCAGATCAATTACAGTTCACTAGAGTCTGATATATAAACTTGCTGACTGAAACATGGCCACTTCAACTGGCAACACTTGAAGCATTTTGTTAATAAGCAGCATGAATCATACCTAAATTTATGCAATTCTCTCCAGCCCCCAGGATGCATTCTCATGAAATTCGATCTGAGCAATGTGTGTTGCATCGTACTAAGAGTCCTCAGTGAGGGAGCTGGGCCTCTTTACACTGAGCACCCTGAAAAGCAGTGGTGACAAAACATATTCTGAACAAAAATCAGCAGCTATTAGGTAAACCATAGAAAACTAATGCCTTGAAGCAATGCCTAGTAGTATTTTTCCCCTCTCTCCTACTTTTCCCTGAATGTGTATGTATATGTCTTTATTTAACTTACTAGAGAAGTTACTAATTAGAAGCTGCTCTTCAGCCAACTAAGAAAGGGCTAAAACAGATTTTCCAGTTAGTTACACACACTTAGGTGAGTCACAGAGAAAACCAGACATTCATTTTCTTCTGCTTCCTTTGGATTTTCAGAACTATGTTAATTCAGTTCTCAGAAAAAGAAAATGAGGCACATTCCTCTTAGGGGTCATCTTTGGTATCAAGGGCACTAAGAAGGAGAAGGTAGTCTTGATAAGGCACTATTGTTTCATGGGCCATTTCATGCCATATTAAAGCAGTAGTGTTTTCTAATTGATTACTGGTAGTACATCTTTCCAACTGCATTGTTGAAAACAGGATTGATGACAGCAGGGATGATTTAAGTAAGCTTTTACCACAGCTTATAGAGGAAAGGTAGACAAGAAATTATTTGAAATGTAGAAGGCTGAACTCAATCAGACAGTTTCATTTTCTTGCTATTTGCTATTTGCTGTAGTTCAGATTTCTGTTTTGTGTTGTTCATTACATTTGTTTGTCTTTCTAACTTTGCTGTCATTAATACCTTTATGATCCAAAAATATTGTCTTGATTAATGGTATTTTTTCCATATATAAAAAAAGTATTTTCTTTTTCAAAACAAACATCCAGACAGACTTTCATCCCACTTCTGTAGAAAGGTACATATGGAAATGGGAATTACTTTTCCATAAGTAATCTGCTCTGCATCTATCATGATATATCTGAAATAAAAACAAACTAGACTCTTGCTGAAGGTCCAGTAGCCTGACTACTGAAAATGAAAGTAGTGAGGAATATTTTCTGTTTGGTTGGTTTTGTTTTTGTGTTTTGTTATAGAGTGAGTTTTTTAAAAACATTAACTGTGCTTACACAGCAAGGTAATTGAAATTCATTGACTCTGTCCCCCAATGAGTCCTGAAACATCATGTAGGATCTTTCACAGGAAATCATGACACGTAGTAGCTGGTGTCCCAGTCTGAATGACTGGTGATCTGAAATACAGAATATGAAGATAAGTGAACCTGTCCTGTGAGTGAACATGAGCACAGACTACCACTTCCAGCTTGCTCTGAACTGAAGTCTAAGGTACAGCTCAGTTACACAAGTGCACTAAAGCAGCAGAAATCCCCTTGGTGGATGTTTTCTGAGTCCTCTCTGGGATTCTCTGCTCAATAGGTCTTTCTGTTGTTTTCACAGGCAATTTTTATGCTCTCAGCTGTCACTGAGAACTCCTCTCACTGGTTGGTTTTCCCATAAAATCAACTGTCTCTGATTTCCTTTTTATTCTAGTTTATTCCTATTCCATGAGACCTTTGCTAAAGGTTGGACAAACCTACAGCCCACATAGTAAAATGACAAGATGTCCAAGTCTGGGGGGACCTGAACCTTCCAAGAATTGTTTTGGTTTTACTCACTTTTTACAAGGCACTGGGATTTCACTGTGCTACCTGTTGCTTTTCTTGGTCTCAGTTCTCTTGTACTGATTTGTCACTTCAAAATTTTATGGAGTAATTTAGATGCAATTTAAAGGTAAAATTTTTCCATGCCCAGAGCTACCTAATTTATTAAAAAACCCCAAACAACTGTGATGAAGAAATGCATGAAAGTCAAGTACAATGTCTCAGATTTGAACACAGGGCTTGGTCTTCCTCTCTCTCTTGCTTGCTGTCTTTCTTGTCAATGTAGGAAAAAAATGGACATTCACAACACAAAAGGAAAGGAATGGCAAAAAAATGAATTGCATATTGTGATTTTAATTCCATTTAAGTAAATTGCTGTATGTTTGACTTTTATTTCATTTGTGAAATAACAAATTTAAATTATTCAATTATTTTAACAACTTAAAATGGTTCAGTTTTCTAGATTTAATGAAATAAGTTATTTTCTTCTAAGAAAATACCCTGGGATGACCTAATGCTATAATTACACATAAGACAAGTATAATACAAAATACTGCTAGAGCTTTATTAATTCAGCTATGAAAGGAATCAGAGATGCATTAAAAGCTACTTTAAAAATTAACTGTAATCTTTCAACCTGTTACAATTTTGGCATCCTCTCTGAGTGAAAATAACTTACCTTCACTATATGAGACGAAGATACAACTTTGGCTTGTTTTGGAGTTTTTGTTGAAACCTGAAGCTGAAGCCAGGATCCCTAAGAGAAGTAATGGATGTTTTAAAAATTTCAGTCATAATAAGGAGAGATAGCACCTCGTTTTAAACCTCCACAGGATATTGTCTCTTTGTAGATCCAATATAACCCTACAGCTTGCGTTGGGAAGGCTGGAAATGGAGAAATAAGATGGAGGGAGCCACATGTAATGGCCAAGACAAATCGTACATGTGTACAGTGCCACAGAAACAGAGCTGAGCACTGGCTAAGAGACAGACCAACACTTCTGTACCTGTGAGAGAAAGGAATGATACAGTAGTCTGGTAGACGCAGAAGGCTGTATTCCTCTCTAAGCAAAATCACCAAACAGGAAACAAATCATTTCAAACAGGACTTCAGGCATAAGTTATATAGCTATATCACTAGGAGAGATCAAGAAAGATCTTAATCTGCTTCTTAAAATGTGGTGTCATAGATCTCAGTGGAGACCTTTACCTCTGACATAAAAGACCACAGGCTTTTGCTTAAGAGAAAGTGAGATGGCAAGTACGAATTGCCTTGGTCTACAGGGAGCACAATATTAGCTTGAACAATAGACAGTAGGGTATGTCTTGAAATGAAAGGCTATGAACACCTCTGTAATGCCTTCTCCCAGTTCATAAACTTAGCATCAGTCAGCTTGAATTTCAGTAGGTATCTGTCATAAAGCTGTCACTTCCATTATGCATGGAGTAGAACTCCAAAAACCACAGTGATCTCTCTTCATTACCCCTTCTAAAAGCACCCCATAGGCATTGGCCAGGGCATGCCACAGGAGAAGATCCATCAGGATCCTATCTTAAGAGTCTCCTTGGAACAAAACAGCAGTCTCTGGCATGACCCTGACAAGATCCCTGTAATATTCATTATCCTGCCTAGTCTAATTAAATGTCAAAATATGGTCATGGTTATTAGGAGAAATATGGCAGATTTTCCTCAATTAGGCTAATGAAATAGCATACAACAATAAGTCTTCAACAGCCTTAGTCTCTAGATACTCCAGCTTTGAATATAGAAATATTATCTTCTCTAGTGAATTGATGTGGAAGCAATAACTATCCCAACTCTCCAGAAATACCAACCCCTGCAAACCTCGGTCTCTCCTCTCAGGGGCAAGTCTGGATTTAGCTGAAAGCATCTTCATTACCCCTTTGGCTTCTTTCTCCTCTTGCAATCTTTCTAGCAGGTATGAAACACTGGAAGATTACAACAGCAACATTTTAAAGCCAATTTACACAGATAGAAATGGCTACCCCATGTTCAGAAGTCATTCATTTAGAACATCCAAGGTGATGCTGTCTGGGCTTGAAGAGAAAAAATTCTTTTTCCGTGCAATTCAAAATTAAAGAGACAAATAGCAACCTCTAAAATATCTGTTATTCCACATGTGTAATCTGCTTGCATTTTAAAAGAAATAATTTGCTTTTTCAAAATTAAAAAATAGCTCTGTAGGCTATTAGAAGCCATCTGCAAAATTCCTTGACTGCAGATGCTATTAATATAAACAAACAAGTTTAAGAGGTTCATCTTTGCATGAAGGATGTACACTGCATGGTTCTCTATAACTCAGTTCATCCTTGACACTACACGTGGGCTCTTGTCTCTAGTCAATGGGCCAAGGCTGGTGAAGAAAGCTTCATTAGCTGCTTTGACTCTATGACAATTAATTACTCTGAAAGAGTTTGTGTGTGGAAGAACAGAACAGGGCGAGCAAAGCACTCACAGTGGAGGTTTTCATTCCATTATTATGCTTTGCTGGTGTTTTGTTTTTCAAACTAGAATGACTGCAATATCACTTATGAGAAAGTCAAGGGCGTATCAGGATGGAGTCAGTGAACATATGCATAACCAGAATCGGATTAATCTCACAGGAATAAGTACATAAAAACTGTCAAAAATTCTCTCCAGACCATGAGGTACAGTATATTATTTCATTATTTTTCTTAGCAGAGACAATTCACAGAATATCATATAAAAAACATCCGATATGAATTAAAAAAAAAAAATCTATGCAATGAGACAGTATCTCCAAGAAGTGACTCAATTAATTGCAATTGAAATGGATGTCACAAGGCAGCTTCTCACACTCTAAAGACATCGTGTAGAAGGGTTATGCTGAGTTTATGGCTGACTCATGGTCAAAGTGATATGCAACACATGCCTCTAGAGACAATATAACTTGTAGAAAGTACAGCTACAAGTAAAACTTGCCACATACATTACGTCTGAACACCAAAATTAGTTGTGTCATTTACATTGTGTTACAGGCTGCCAATAGCCCTGTTATAATTACCCCGTACAGCATTTCACTTAATCTTCCTGTCACTTGTAAAAGGTGACATCCACGTAGCAGCAGGAATCCTCCTTCAAGAAATCATGTAACAAAGCCACCTGAAGCATAAATTTAAATGTTCATATGATATAAGGGTAGGAGAAAAAAAGCTTGCTTACTTCATGAATGTCTATGATTTTTGTAACACAAGAACTTGAATATTTCAGTGGCTTGAATGGGTTAAACAAGGAATAGCTTTCCTTGCTATTTATTATTGATGACATGTTGTATTGACTACATATCTTGGCTAGAGATCCCTTAGCTTTCCTGTGAAAAAAACCCTCATTAATTCCTCCCTCCCTGCCCCCCCAAAAAAGAAACTTCTCATTGCATGTGGAAAGAAAAAACAGGACATAAAATTAGACGTTGTCATTCCAAATTATAAAAGTGTCAAGCTTTGCTGCCTCCTCCTTTCCTAACACCAAGTCTAGTGCTGCCACTGCTAGTCTGTGGGACACATCTGTGCTTGACTAAAGAGCCTGCTCCCCAAGTGCAGTGATGCAGGTGAATAGAGCATCAAAGGTACAATGGGACATGTTGGGTTTACCTAGTTATGCAGGGTCACCACTAACAATTATGGGCCATCTTTGCCTGCCCTGGAACCAGGTGTGAATTTTTCTTACTCTTCTAAAATGTCCTGAAACATCTCAAATGTTGTTCACAGTAAACAGCCCTCATACATACCTTGTCTTCTAAGAAAACAGCTATCTGCATGTGGCAGATATTATTTCCCAGTGATACAGCTGGTGTCAGCTTTCTTAATACGTAATTTTCAACAACTTCTAGATTACCCACATGTAAAAAAAAAAGAGAAAAAAAAAAAGAGACAAGGCTGGGAATAGAGAACCTGTCTATCTGTTCATCAACTCCCACTCTCTATACATTACCTGCTCCCCTCCCAAGCATCTGTTTCATCTCAGAGCACTACAGCGAGGCTGAAAAGTGATTTGCTTAACATCAAAAAAGTTCTGCAAGAGAGCCAGGAGGTGAACCTGTGTCCCCTGACTCCCAATTTAGTGCCTTGCCTACAGACACCCTTCTTTCTCTGTAGAAGTAGAGGGACATGCTTGGTACTAAACTTAAATTGTGATGTGGACTAAAAGCAACGTGCCCTCCCGACTCCATGTACGATAGGCAGCTATTAGCAACTCTACAACTGAGTCAGTAAATAACCTATTTTCCCATTGTTTCATATGCAAGACATGAAGTTAATTTCCTGTGCTCCCTGGATCGAAAAGTGAGCTGCTTAACTGGGTCTCTTGTCCACATTCAAGGCAATCTTTCTTTATAAATTAAAGGAAATACAGCATGTTCACAGTGACTGGAAAAGAATTGTGTGGCAGCACATAAATCAGCAAGAAGCCTCTCCCAGAACAACTTGTTAGCAACTGATGTGGCATTTGTAGGAAGATGTCTGTGACAGTGCTCTTTCTGAAAGCAAAATAACCACTAACTACTTGCTAGAGTTTTCTCCTCCCCTGCTAAGTAAAGCATCAATTAGATGAGCACCATTTAGAGTTGCACAGTTCGACACTTCTAATCCCTTGAAGGCTGATCTTGTGCCTTCCCTGCATGCTTGCGTAAGAATTACAGGTTGCTTTTCAGCTTGAACAATCATTTTCCTATTTAAAGAAAAAAAAACAACAAACCACAGAGAGAAAGGAAGGAAAAGAAAGACAAAGAAAGGTTTCCCCATGCAATATATAGAAATTGTTCTGAAGGTAGTGAAGAAGTTTATCCTCCCAAATCACCCTGAATCTGAATTGTATCTGATCAGAAGCAGCACTCTATGCAATGTCATACATGGCCTTTCTGTAGTTTTTTTTTCCCATAGCTGATTCTGTTGGCTTATTTGGTAAGTGACTAAAAAGTAGAGGGCTGGGGTCTCACAGGGAGAGTCTGTGTCTTCAGAACAAACTATTCCCAAAAAAAGAGCCACTTAGAGATGGTCAGTGTGAGAGTGAGCATGCAGGGAAAAGCAAGATTCCCAGAAGTTCCCAAGGCTCTGAGTTCTCTTATGTCTCTCCACTTGTTTTAGATCAGAACAATTAGACTTACAGGTTCCTAACAGATTATTGTAGAAATATTAGGTATTTTTTCAGTTTTATAATTTATGGGCACAACACATTCCCATTTAATTCAGATACTTGTAGGTGCTCCCAGCTGTGCATTGGCCTTTACAGATGAGTTGCATGGCCTGTTACTTCCCCTCCAAGCCCTTTTCACATCAGACAACACTGCTGTTACAGATGGAGACAGTCAGAGAGATCAAAATCAATATGGAATTCTCAGTTATGCCACAGCTGTTAATGGGGCTACAACACAGCATCAATTGATGCTTGAAAAAGTTTGGGGTTTGAGGGACACACCAAACTCCCTGCGCTTTCACCCACTGAAAAAGGAAATTAATTTCCCTTGGAGACTGACAATTCACTTTTCTGCTAGCTTTCCAAAGGCTTATACATCTGAGCAAGATCTAAAGTCATCTGCTGCATCCAAGAGGCCAGAAAATCCCTACGGAAAGAACAGATATACAGGCTGCTGTCTTTTATTTGAATCAGAGTTCTCAGACAGAAAAAAAGAAAATACAAATTTGTACACCTGTTTTAAAACACCTGCCTAAATGCAAAGCTGTAGTAAACCAGGTCATAGCAATGTGCATGCTAATAAGCCTCCTGTTGTGCTATCAGAAGGTTCAGGAGGAATCATGAAAAGCATTTAATGCTCCCTTTTCTATCCCTTCACAGCATGTGATTATAGTGAAACTCCCCCCCATTTTTAAAATAGACTTAGAAGAATGCAAATGGTCTTTTTAATTGTTCATGAGATGTCATTAAATTTTTCTTTTATGCATAGAGTTCATTCTTTTAATCAGCTGTTTGGTCCCTTCCAGACAAATATGAGGCTGGATAGTTTCCTTTATTTTTTTTTCTTTAATAGAAAATGCAACTTCAAAGTGAAATGATTAGAGATTTAATTTTTTTTTAAATGTACACTTGGGGGGTTAATTAGCATTTAAAAATGGACTTTTATTATCAAAGCTAAACTATATGACCTCAGCTGTATATATTCATTGCAAATTCAGATGCTCCTGAAAGAGCCTGATTTATGATAAATTATTAATTTTTTTCTACCTTCATTTTGTTGCCTGCAAACCACAACCGTGGATCAACACATAAAAAAACCAGGAGAATTAAGACCCTATTCCTAGAAGAAAAGGATACATTTCAAGAGACAAAGTGCTATGAGCACTACTCTTCTTATTCCTTCTGTGGGTAAGAGAGCACTTCTCAAACTCCTTTTAGAATGGGAAAAAGATTCTCAAAATCAGCTTTAAAATAATAGCTATACAAATGTTCGGTTTAAGTACAAACCAGAAGGAACACTATTGGCAAATGTAACAGAGTTTTTCCTCAGAATATGAGATGCCAGCTTTATTAAGACCCCTCCCAAATATTCATCAGACCTGGGAATGAAATGAGAGGAAGCATGTCCCCAAAGACAGGCAAAGGTCAAAACTACCTGTCAGTGTAAGTGACAAGGTCATGAGTACTACAAAAAGAAAACAAATTTAACTCCAGTCAAACAAGCAACGTCTGTGTGTGTGTCTGTTTCCAGTGATTGAATTAGACACTCAAGGGATTCCACTTATATGAAGTTTCATTCTTGTAAATACAAGCCTTTCAGCCTTATCCCAGTTCTTGTGCCTTATCATAAGGCACTGCATAGCAAAAACTAGGCCTAGAAAAGAGCTGAAATGTGTTTTGGTGTTGCCAAAATGCACAAGCCCAAGCAAAACAACTAGCCATGCACTATTTGATAAAAACCAATCTAGTTATTGTTAGAGATAAATGAAAGCCAAATTAGCTCAGCTAGACACAACTATAACTGTGATCAAACAAATTTCTTTATTTAAGCTTTCTTCTCTGCTCCTTATGTTGTTATAGGAGGGTGGGAAGGCCCAGGTATTTTTTATTTGGGATTTTGTTTATTTGTTTTTTGTGATATTTTGCTTGGTTTGTTGGCTGCCTTGTGGTTTGGTTTTTGAGGTTTTCTTAACTTGTTTTTCCAAAACTACTTCGAAAAATTCCAGAAGTCTGGCAGTCTAGAGACTTTAAAGCCATTTGGCCTTTTAGGAGTCTATGAATGCTGACAAGTTTGTAGTGCATTTTATCCTCTTGTTCAGATGTAATTAATTTGTTTGTTTTTTTTTTTATTTTTAAAAGACATTTCAATGTTCAGGACTAAAAGGCTGGTGAAGAAATGAGTGGTTTGAAGTAGTAAGCAGATTCAATACTGTAAAAAATATCTCTACTTAATCTCTACTGTTAGATTAAGCATTTGTCAGGCATCTTGTGATTGCTTCCACAGAGACAGGGCAGCAGAGAGGCGACATTAAAGGTTGAGCCCCCAAAACACTGAGGTGAGCTGATGATTAGGCCATGCTCAGGAGCATAGACAGACACCTACAGATACACCTCAGGAAGACAACAGGTGTGCAGGAACACATTGCTATCAGTGGATATCAAGTGTATCACTTTAGCCTGAAACAGAAAAAGAACTTAATTATACAAGGATTTTTTTTAAAGATACAGTTTCTGCTGGGAGAAAAAGTGATGAGAGTGCAAACTACAGACTATTGCAGATGCATGTTTACCTGGCTGACATTTCCAGTAATCATCCTGCAGGCAAATAAATCAGAGACATATACTACATTTTTCTCTCTTAGATACTAATTTATTTTTTTTCTATATAGAAAATTTCTCATTTTGACATATTTCTATCATGTTACAAAGCAAATGCTGCTTCCAGGAATAGTACATCAATTTTCAAAATTCTTATCTATAGATTAAACTTGCTAGCACAACCCAGAAGCATTCATTTAGATTAGTTACATTGTCTGAAATAAGAAAAAGCATATCAGTATGTCTGTTTTTACAGCCTTTTGTGTGCATAAGCATTATGTTAATAGGGTCATCATAATACAGGAAGGATCAGGCAAGTTTCTACAGGGTTCATAAGTACATGAAAATATTCCACATAAAATCTGTAATTGTCTGTATGTTTCTGTGAAGAATATTTAAATCCCCTTATTTTTGCAGTGTAGAGTATTTGAGGTGTTTCACAAAAACTGTTCACTTGTGTTCTACCTGCGATTTCAGACCTCTTAAATCCTGCTACCCAGGGGCAGCAGAAATTTATAAACTGCTCAGAGTGCCTATAAAGAAGCCTCTGCATTGCTTAAGAACAAAATTAATCTAAAACCTTACTGAAAGAGCTAAGGCACACTCCATGATACAGTCATGCTTTTTTAAAGTTAAAAAACAGAAGGTTTCCTTATTAACATGACCACTCACCAATTTCTAACACACCACTCCCCCCTCCAACAGGCTGCAAATGCAAAACTGGGAGCAGAAATAATTTCCCACACTGAGATTCCACTCTCAATGTAAAGCCACAGGCTCTGAGTCAGCTTAGCCTATCCACACTTCTGACTCATCTGTGGGATACACATTTTGAGCTCTGCTGACCACAGCATTGTCCTGTCCAAGCCTTGCAACACAAGGGGATGATAAACACACCTTTCCTCCTCAAGCTGTGTCTGTGGCATGGGAAGACAGCAGCATATTGAAGAGCATTACATAACCAAGCAGGTCAGGAAATATTAAAATGCCTAATTTTCCACAGTATAATGAAGAACTTCTATCTCTCAACATCAGACACACTAACAAACCTTTCATGATTTTATGTGATACTTTTAGTGTGTCTATTAGAGCATCCAAAGTGTGTGCTGCAGGCAGCAAAACCATGGCTCGACCCTTTAGACCCTAATTTATGGAATTGGTTCCTGAACTCCTGCCTTGGTAAAAGTAGGATGCATTTTCCTCAGCTGTTCTACTGAATTTGCTAAGATGAATGATAAGCTCTGCTGAGAGAGAGATATTTGTAGTGGCATTGTCACCTGTGATTTAGGTGACTATCAAAATATAGACCTCTTTTCATGTTGAGTACATCATCTGAAATAAGCCACAAACACCTTAATATTCGCACTTTAAAATAGTCTGTTTTCAATATCACAAAATCCAAAGCTCAGTCCATATGTTGAGAATATAACATCTTCTTAATAGAGAAATCTCCTGTTTCAATGTCTCTAAGCTCACGCAGTCATGAGCTCATTAGTCATTAATTGCATATTTTTAATTAAATGGGACATATTGGCAGATAGCAAAATTGGAATTAAGACAGCCTATAATTACTGTAACAACAAAACCACAGAACTCATCAGAAATCCAGGAAAAGACTCAGCCTATTCTAACTACTGTTCTAGCTACTCAGTAATAACTTGCCAGTATTTTCTTACAATTCTGATAAGAAACAATGATTAGGGCTTTAGCAATTTCTTTTCTTGGAGTGGAATGATAATTTTGTGGTGTACCATGTTACTATTTAAAAGAGAAGTATATATTTTTCCCCAAAAATTTAGTAACTTTTATTTTATAGATTTTACACCAAATTATTTTGGAAAAAGAAATCCCTTGCATTATACCATTGTCTGCTAATAATCTTAAGGGATAAATAACCTTTTTCAACTCAGTTATACCTCCTAATGCAACAGCATCATCTTCAAATCTTCCTGCCTCTTTATGGTCTCCACTTTTCTTTTCCTTAGTTTGATTTGAAGCTTTCTTCCACTAAATGTTTGTATAATACCTTACAGCATGAGGTTGCAGGCTTGACTGAGATTTCCAGATATTGCAAAAACAATAGCAAAGCTTTTTTGACCTTGTATTGCTACTCTTCCTTTTCCATGCTTACCTCCTAAAATGGGCAGGTAAATATTCCCACTCATTTTATAGACAAAGCACTACAAGGCAAGAGATCACAAAAAAAACTCTCAGAGAGAGTGAGACAGAAAAGAGACCACCTGACTTGCGGATATGCAAGGCTGCCAACAGCACTAACATACCCCTCCTGTAGACTCAGCTACCATCTGTGTGCTTTATCCTCATTAATACAAACAGAACTTTAGTACCTGGCTCAAGATTTTTCTGAGATTCAGCTCCACTGGGAATTAGATAAGACAGATACCACAGGCTGTGCATGTGTGTGAGAAACAACACAAGCCAAGTAAAACTCCACACAAAGACAGAAAGTACTTATCAGATGGCAGGTAGAAGGGAGATTTCTCGAACAACCCAGCATCAAACACATATTAACACTGAAGATTTAATAGGCCAGTTCCCATGTAGAAGTATAGTCGTAAAAAGTAAGCATAAAGAATTAAGATACACTGGAGGACAGTGATGAACTGAATTTAAAATTTAAAATTTGCAATTGACACCTCAAGTAGCTGGAGTCATGGATATTTCTGGTATGCTACCTGCTTGGATAATGTCCTCTTATAATTGCTGAAAAAAATTCTTTAAAACAGAAAAAAAAAAATAAAATAGAAAGGAGGAAGCAAAAAATCTGTCTTTACAATGACCTTAAAAGCAAAACCAATCTGTCCCTCTTGGGACGCACACCACACAGCAACACATTGCAACACGTAAAATGGCCTTTTATTTTGGCTGCACATTCTCTTTTTATACATTCTTCAACACAGTGCCTACTTCGTTCATTGGTTACAATAACACAGCTCATCGTGCTCATTGGTACAAAGTAGTCAGTGTCAATGTTTTTTGGGCAGACTTTCTACAAGAATTCTACAAACACATAATAGTTATGTTTTTCCAACTGCAGGTGTCCAGTGTTTATCTCTATTCTCTCAGTTCCCATGTGAATGACCTTGTCTTCTTTCCTTCGTGGGTAAACACGAATCTTTTCAATTTCTTCTGTCAGCTCACTCCTCGGTCTCACAGACCAGCTGTCAGCCCTCTCCACACCAGTCTACGCAGCCTGAGCTTCCACAAAGACCACAGATATCCAAAATGCTCAGGCATTGTCACCTGAGTGATATTACAGCAGCAGTTACAGTCCTTTATAAGTACCGAATTGCACATATGACTTTGTAGGTTTTTTTTAAGCATGAAAATTATGGTACAGAGTAGGCCTTAAGATTCTAATCAACAAAACTTGAAAAAGGGAGAGGGATACTAAGGAAAATCAATTTTTATGCTTACATATCAGTCATCACAGAGACAGTTTTTAAAATACAGGCATAAATTGTCAATCAGCGAAAGAAACAGTAGAAGATTCATTCAGGCTGTTTGAAGGAGAAAAAATCCCACCAACTACACATCTCACTGGTCTCTGACAACTTTTCTACCTGAACAGATAGGGATTTGGAATTAGATCATGCAGAGGTGTGGAAAGGCAGAGTGCTCCCCTTCTGTATTGGTTTAATTTGTGACAGACTAAGCAAGTTTCAAGGGAAGTAGAGAGTATAAAGTTGCTGCCTGGATTTTCCTGGCTATCCTGGAGAATGTTGCAGAAGGCCTAGCCAAATAATTGGGACAGTCTTAATGAAAGACTTTTGGGATTGCTTTCTGGCTCCTGTGGGTGGAGAATGCCCTTCCCTATATACAAGAAAAAGTACACATTCACCAAGGATCCAGTGCCAGGCACTGGTAAGGAATTTTTTAGGCAGAGACTTTAGACTTCATATTTAGATTATCTTGAAGGGTCCAATAGTTCTCCTTCCTAAAAGGGTGTTTTGACCACTCTCTAGGCTCAAAATTGTCTTCCCTCCTCCTCCTCCCTCTCCTCCTCCCCCTCCTCCTCCCCCTCCTCCTCCTTTTCCTCCTCCATGAAAGATCTCTCAGCAAAATAGCTCCAGGTTACCTGGATTAGAAGTGCCCTCGCTCCAAAACTTGGCTTTCCCACTTCTCATGATTCTTGGAGGAAACTGTGCTTGAACCACTTCACAGTGAGAAACTGGACATCATCCATGCATTAACACAACACCAATCTAAGAACAAAGCTGTTTTGCAAGATGATCTGTCATTTGTTCTTTCCCAATAAAATTCATTTTAGAAGCAAGTTGTAAACACAAGTTCATTTTGTAGGTAATTCTCACGTATCAGTGTGCTTTAGGTATCATTAAAACTAAGTCACTTAGAGAGTTTGACAGAAAAACACTTCAAAATGTCCCCACCACTGATTATGCTAATAAATCTTACTATTGTTGTATCACATTTTCCTACTGAAAGGAAAAACTGAGTTTCCAGGCAGTTCTAATCTATTGTAAAGTTTGGTTCTCTGAAGGCTCCAATCCATTCAAATGTCCCTGGCAGGCAATTCTATCCTTTCTGAAGAATTAAAGATTTTGAAGGTGCTCTCAGAAAAACCCTAGCGATTAAGTATTCAAATTTCTATTGGTCCTGTCCCAAGGCTTGTTTGTTTTCATCTAGACTAACCTAAAAACAGTATTGTACTTCTTTTGCTAATCCTCCCAAGTCAGTGCAACACAATATAATTTGCCTTTTTCAGTCTCCAGTAATCTACAATTGAAAAAACCTTTATAATCACTGCATTTAAAGATTCCCATTGCTAGCAGTCAAAAAGCAAGCAAACAATGTGATGGTTCTGATTTTCCACATCAATCTGATCCTGCTGCATTTCAAAGAAAAAATGTGATTCAGATCTGAGTTCAAGTTCCTTCCTTGCCTTTAAGGTTTGGACCAAAAAAATCCAAAGCAAAATGCCACTAGAAAGTTTCTGCCTTATTTTCAACCATAAGTTATTAGTGATGAAGTACACTAGGCATTAGATCTAGATCAAATATGAATGCAATTCTGTTGAAATAACGAGAACATGATACAGCTTAGGACAACTTTCTATTTTTAGTCTAGATTTATGAAGCTTATGGAGAGGTAGGCTGTCCTTGGCCTGATACAAATCTATACTACATATTCACCTAAAGAAAAAAAAAAACAAACTAATTTTACTTAATAATTTGAACTAACACCAATTCAGTGTTTTGGGTCATATGGGTGAGATATTTGGGAAATTTTTAACTGATATCTATAAGCCCTCAGCTAGATTTATTTTATCATCAGGCCACAAACTCTGATCCATTTTTGTAAATGTGTGTTGCACAACTGGTTAATTTTTCAGTCCTGTATAGAAACTGTAGAGAACAGAAATAGTTTAAACAGCAATTTTTGTGACAGAATCCCTACCATTCTAAATGTCTTACACAACAACATGATACCATTGTATGAATATGACTATAAAAAAATGGAACCTACAGCAGATAAAGATTATTCACTTTACTATTCTTTTCAGTATTCACACATCAGAGAAACAAATTGCTCAGAGAGTGTTTGGCCTGTGTAAATGGATAGCACTCCATTGACTTTACTGAAGTCCTGAAATTCACATCAAAAGATCATTTGAGATGATTTTTAGCTCTCAGCTACGCACACAATAAGAAGGAAGTCAATTATGAAACATGGAAAAACCTTTTGTAAAATTTTTTTAAAAATGCATACCTGAAAACTAAACTGCCTACAATGGATTAAACACAAGAGAAAGATGTAGTCACAGCTTTCTTTATCCTTTGTGCATAAGTAATTTCTCAAGAAGCTAAGTTTCAGCATACATTGTGCAGTTTTAAAATACGATCGTGTTTCCTCTGTGGGATCTGGAAAAATTCAGGAGGCTTCATTTCCACCATGTTTATGAAGCCTCACATTTTCATGGGACAGGTATGCAAGATAAATCATTATAAACACATTCATGATGTAACATCAGTTCTGCACAATGTAGCCTCATAATATTCCATGATCAATGATGAGTAAGTTATTCTTCAAAATATCAGGACTAGGTATCTCCCATGAGCAGGTGTCTCAGTAAAAGCTGAACTGTTTTTTTAGTTACTACATTAGATTTGCAATGATTCATATTCTCAGGCATTTTTTGTCTGGGAAAAATAAAAAAAAAGCATAGATTTAGAAACAACAGCAGGATTACAGCTCCTTTTTAGCTTCACATACACCACCAAGGACAACTATATCCTAATGTTGCTCTCAGATCCACTGACTGGTGATGGAAGTTTCTGTATGCAGTGGTGGGAATTTTTGGTCACTGTACTCATCCATCATAACCACTGAAGGCTGGTAAGGCACCTGTGTCTCACAAAAGTCCTAAATCCATTTGCAGTGGGATGCAGATACACACAGCAATTGAGAAAGAACCTTCTGTCCTCTTTCTTTGGCCTTCTTTGGCTTCTTGAGGAAGATGGAGCTCAGGATAATCTGTACCCTTGATACTCATATTTTCACCTCTACCACCAGTTTTCTCTAAAGTCTTGTGCAACAGACTTACCACAGCTAACTAAAATGAGTCAATTTTACAACAGCAAATGCTAGTTTGCCACCTTGAGTTCCTCAGCTACCAGCACAAGGGCTGTACATCTCCCTGAGTCACACAGCCTCCTGCCTTGGCAGGCAGCCCAACAGCTGAGAAATAGGGGCAGCCATGAACCTCAGAGAACCAGGCAGATAACTATTGCAATGACAGAAATGCCCTTCCAAAAGGCTCAGCAGCAGGTTTACAGCCAGGAGCACTCAAATAATTTTCCTATACAAATTAATAAATTAATAAATTAATAAATTAATAAATTAATAAATTGCAACACATTTTCTAACAACACTGGAATATTTTGGTTTTCAACAACATCTTGATTCGGTTTTGTTTTCTTCTAAAGCAGAAAATTTTGTTCCCTGATCAGCTCTATTTATTTCCTTGTATTCTGCCTGTCCTCTCTGATGTGTATTTATTCCCCCTGGGTTGCTTTTATTTGTTTACTACCTAGCAGAATGAAGCATTACTCTTAGCTGGTAGATGCAGGAGGTATTGTAATGTGAACAAGTAATTACTATTATGAATATTTAATCAGGAATAGGATGAGCCTTGTCTAATACACACAGCCATGTCTTAGTCCCTGTGTAAGAAGACACGTGGTCAGAATCCATATTCACTCTGTCTTCTTGTTCTCAGAAACAATTTGAAAAAAGAATAAACCAGAGCTATAGCAGGGCAGAAAACTTTCTTCTGGCTGGATGTGGAATCACTAACAAATGTTAAGAAGTGCAATAAGCCAGTATAACCACACTTCAGTTCCTTCAGGGAGACACAAGTGGGCTGCTCTTTGCAGAGAAGCAAGGCAGGAGCTGAGGATGGGTGAGGATGGCAGGCATGGGCAGTGTCCTCATTGACAAGGACTGCAGTACTGCGGGATGCTGAACATGGAGAGCAGAGGTGCTCTGACCAGCGACATTAAGTAGGCTCAGCCAAGAATCCAGATCACTGAGCCAGCCCACAGGGATGCAATAGGCCTGAGATCAAGCTGGGAAGGCAGTGAGTCAGATCAGGTCTGGATCAGCAAAGTCAGGCACAGCTGCTAAGTAGTCAAGCCAAGGACCAGGGGCAAGAGGCTGTGCAAAACCAAAACCCCTGAGTAAGTGAGAGGCTCAGGGAAAGGCTCCTCCCAGCCTGTTCTCACACAGTTCTTCACAGCGACCCAGCCACACTGCATCAGAGCTAGCCTTGAGCACAATGGTCTGGGTTCTGAGAGCCCTGAGAGGCTCTGCAGCTTTCCATGTCTGTACAAACCTGAATGCTCCCTCTCTATTTCGGTCTCTCTCTCTGAGGGAGAGCACTCACCAGGAGAGACACCTGTTCAGACTGGTGACTGAAAGCATTTTGCAGCCCTGTGTATAGCTGTAGGAATGAATTTAACATATCTCCAGGAATATGAACAGCCTTGCACAATATTCTTCAAGGTAAGATTTTTCTTTTTCTCCCCCTATTTTAATTAAGCTGCACATGGTGTTCTAATAAGGTCTGATGCCATAGGGTCAGCCATGGGCTCTGAAGCATCATTTACAAGTGAAATTTTGTATCACAATGAAAACCACCATCTTAACACAAAAGCACTAACAAAAGTAACAAGATAGAATGAAATTGGAGCCATGTACTTTGCTGCAAGGTCAGGCCCTTTCGGAGGCTATGATGACCTTTCAGCCTCTAATTAAAACCAAGATATGCTAGTTTGTTTTGGTAGCAAAAATACCATAGAAAAACTAAAAATGCAGCAGGCATTAGCTCTTGTCTAGACAGCAGTTAAGGCCTGTGGTTTTTTGGTGCAACTTCTGCCTAATAACTGTTCAGTTCAGAGCCTAACAAAAATAATCCCACAAGTCATGCACCAACTTCCATATAAACCTCTGGTATTTCTAGTCCCCAAAATTTTTATGCAAGAGAAAAAAGAAAGAACTTAATAGAGCTCCAATGCATAATTTATTATGAAAATATAATTCGATTTTTTTAAAGTATATAAACGTAAATAAATCACATTTAATAACAAATTAAATCCCATACATATGACACGTCCTGTGTGAGATCCCAACCTAATTTAAACTCTACAAAACAAGGGAGCCAAACTAGGAGATGCTGAGACTCTAAGATCACAGAATTTGGTGCTGTTTGCAAGATTTTCAAAATTCCACATGAGCAGGATTTTGTTACATGTTTTTTATGATCTTGCTTTTTTCCCAACCTATTTTCATCGAAAAATTACAGAATAATAGAATTTTTAAGATTGAAAAAGACCTTTCAATCATTGAGTCCAACATTAAGCCATCACTGCCAAGCCCTCCATTAAACCATGTCCCCAGGTGCCATATCTACACATCTTTACAATACCTTCAGGGATGGAGATTCCACCACTTCCCTGGGCAGCCGGTTCCAAAGCCTGGCCACCCTTTCTGTGAAGAAATTTTTCCAAATATCCATTCTAAACCTCTCCTGTCACGAATTGAGGCTCCTTCCTATCACTTGTTGCTTGGAAGAAGAGACCAACCCTCACCTGGCTACATTCTCCTTTCAGGCAGTTGTAGACAGTGATAAGGTCTCCCCTGAGCCTCCTTTTCTCCAGGCCAAACACCCCCAGCTCTCTCAGCTGCTCCTCATCAGACTTGTGCTCCAGACCCTTCCCCAGCTCTGTTGCCCTTCTCTGGACAGGCTTCAGCCCCTCCATGTCCTTGTAGTGAGGGGCCCAGAACTGAGCACAGGATTCGAGGTGCAGCCTCAGCAGTGCCGAGTACAGGGGACAATCGCTGCCCTGCTCCTGCTGGTTATACTATTGCTGATACATTGGCCTTCTTGGCCACCTGGGAACACTGTTGGCTTGTCTATCAAACAGCACCCCCAGTTCCTTTTCTGTAGGAGGGCTTTCCAACCAGCTACTCAAGGCTTTGTGGCAAATACACATCACATGGTGGATGAAAGCTCATGTCTTCCTACTGATGGTAACCAGTAATCCCAACACTTCCCTATTTGTATGACAGATCACTTCCTCCATTCCCAAAGGTGGAACTTTTTTCCAGTGAGATAAAGGAAAAAAAAAAGCCCTTTTAATTAAGAACTTCTCACTTATTTTTTTATCTTGAAAAGGAAATAGGGTCAAATTAGAGTCCCCTATCTACTATTTTCATATTTCAGGAACAAAACCACTCCTGAGATGATGTGATTCAATACCATTGCACAAGAAAGTCTTTTTTGTACATTCTGAATTTTTTTACAAATTTTAATACCAACATAGATGATCTTTAAAGGTTATGCCAAAACCACTCTATGATTTGTGATTTTAATTGTGAAAAGAATTTTTCATCTAAGTCCACCCACCTGTGGCATGGCTACAACATTTTTCACTAGATCATATTACTCAAAGCCCTGTTCAACCTGACCATGTACAGTTCCATTGACTGAGCATCCCCAATGTCTCTGGACATCTCTCTCCCATGCCAGTGTCTCACCACCTTCATAATAAAATAATTCTTCCTTATGTCCAATCTAAACCTACCCTCTTTCAGTGTAAAACTGTTGTATGACATCTCTCTCCCATGCCAGTGTCTCCCCACCTTCATAATAAAAAAAATTCTTCCTTAGGCCCAATCTAAACCTACCCTCTTTCAGTGTAAAACTGTTGTATCTTGTTCTGTTACTAAAGTACCTCTTCATCAATATACAAAGCCTACCTTGTACGCCAAAAGCTCAGAGCCTTCTCTCTTCCAGTCTGTACAGCCCCAGCTCTCTCAGTCTTTCCTCAGAGGAGAGGTGTTCAGTCCTTTGATCACTTTCATGACAACTAAATCTAAGCATCACAAGTTTTATGGCAAAGTTTCTGCTAATGTACAGACTATATAAACAGATCTCATTCAGATGCTAAAGAAAATTATTTTCACTGTGCCATTACAAAAATATCAGGTGTATTTTCTGTACATACTAGAACTGGAACACATTAGTTTTACCATGGATTTTAATCACTCCCACACTTTTACCATCCTGACCTGTGTTTTTCTGTATGTAGAAAAATTTCTGGCTACTGAGACACGCTAGAAGTCTTTGTATCTCCGACTGTAATGTAGTAGTCCTGCTCATTAAGTAGCTGACAGAGAAAGCCATAGAGTTTAAATCAGATGATGAATAAAAACTTTATCTATAGCCACAGTGTCTGCTGTTCCACTATACAAGAAGATATGCAACCATATGTCAAAATTCCTGGTTTATATTTACAAAAAGAGGAATGTCTTTAACAATTTTATTAAATAATTTGTGGGTTCAAGCACGAGAGTACCAATAATACATGCAATGCTTTGAACTTTTCTGAAGTCTCTAAAAAGCTGTTGGGTTTTTTGTTTTTTTTTCGGCACTGATGTTCTTTGGTTCTTCCAGAACATCTTAAATGTAATACCAGGGAAGAAAGCACAGGCTGCCTGGTCCTTACATACTTTCTTGAGCTACACTACACACCTTCAGGCACATAAATCACTCTGGTGAACCAGTGTTTCTGCAGTGTGGCCATGAATGTAGTAGTCTTCAGGTGATGTAAGAGATGGCACATTGGACGTAGAAAAGTCATCATGGGGTGCCTTCGTTAAAGCTCCATAGTGGAGACAGATAGATTTGATTTTTCTTTTCCTAGTTCATGGGATCTGATTTTTTCTTCAATTTACGCTGGTGTAAACTAAGGGGAAATCTATGAATGCTAATAGGTTTTAATTTACATGAAGTTGTGCAATGAGTGGAGGGAATTATTCTATGGCTCATTGTTTCATTCTGTAGAATTTCATCTTGATCCAAACACACGTACAGTTTCAGCTTGACTCACTGATACCGTCTTTCAAAGTGATTTGGTACCTTAGTTGTCAAATTCAGACCATTATACATCTTATACATGAGAATAAAGTGTGAGAATCTAAGTCAACACTAATAGTAGTAATACAAATAGAGAACAAATTAAAATATAGTTCAACTGCACTTAAATAGAACGCTAATGTTACATTTTCTTCTTGTGCTGGTTACACCTGGGGAAAGACAGACTCAGAGGTTTTTCTCTATGACAACTTCCTCTGTGAATTGATGGGACCAACTGGAGACTGGTTTGGTTATTGACAGCCTGAGAAACCAATTGGAGAAAGTTCGCTCTGTGAACAGACATTTTGAAGGAGGTAACCTGGGAAAAAGCTCTCTTTTATTTCCGGTGGCTGAGCAGGTAACACCGGCCCGGGCTCCCTCCCCTGGGGGGGAGCTCGGGAGGCCACTGGGCCCGGTCTACAAAACAGGGCACCCGATGGCCGGGGGAGGAAAGGCTCATTGATAAAACCTTAGCCCGGCTTCCTCCCCCACGGGCCCGCGGCTCTGGGGGGTCCGATTCCTGCTGAGGGTTCGGAGCAGCTTTGGAGGGGCCGAGCCCGCCCGGGGGAGCAGGGTGGCCGTGGGCAGTGTGGGGCTGGAGCTGAGCCCCAGAAAGGCTGATGGAGATCTCAGCCACCCCTCACCCAGTGCAGCCTGGGCCTGGCCCAGCCCTGTGACTTCTGTGTGAAACTTAAACGCTTTAATGCTCGAATAAGACTTGAAGACCTCCGACCTTTCTTTGAATGAAAGGGAAAATCAGAAAAGATACAAAGTCAGTGAAGTAAGAGCTAAGTTTTTTTAGATGGGAGGAGAATGAGGAGATGCTGTGAAGATGGCTGAAAATTGTTTTGTGAGATGTAGGGTGGACTGTACTGCACTGAAAATTCCTACAAACCATGGAGAAAGACATGGGGGGTTGGATTGATTTGATAGATTATTTGACTAAAAGCATCTGTGTTGAGAATTTTTTGCCCCAAGGAAAGAAGAAAATCTCTGTTTTCTGAGGATGAAGCATGAGCAGAAAGAAAAGAAATGAAAAGAACTTTTGCTTTGGAACAGTTCATTCTTAAAAGTAATACCCCATGAGTTTGACATGGCCCACAAGCACAGCTCTGGGAAGGCTGTGAAAGTTGGGAGGAGTGCCACAATTGCAGGTTCCCGGGCGGCTGCTATTCGTGAAAGTGAAGTCAAAAGAAAACTGTTTCCTTCCCCTCTTGGGAAAGAAATTCCTATAGCCAAACAAAAAGAAGCTCCTCTCTCTGAAGTAAACTGAATAAGATTATTTAAGTAGGGAACTGACTGAAATGTCTTTGTATGTTGTTGTTAAGAAGGAATGAGAAGAGGGAGGAGAGAGTGGTCTGAAGATCTTATTCTGAATTTGTTTTTTTCTTTCTTTGTGTAGTTAATAAATTTCTTTTTATACCCTTTTAGGTTTTAGGCCTGCCTTGCTTTTGCTCCTGGATCTGTCTCACAACAGAAAAATGAGTATATTTAAATTGGCAAATCAAAACTATAACATTATTTGGTGCATTAGCCCAGAAATTCAAATTAAACTAAGACACTTCTTCAGAAAGTAAAAATTTGCAGAGCAAGACTCAAGTTGTGGATGTATGAGTCATGACAATATAGAATCTCAAAGACAGTCTAAAAGTAAAATCAGGTTGGCTTTGTTGAAAATTTATATTGGGAAAAAACTTTGTAAATAATTCTCATAAAGCCATAATGACTGTTCTACCACTTGAAGAATGAGATTATTTAGTCTGAATTTGCTTTAAAAGCTGTAAAATAAAACAGAACAAAGCAAATAGCTGATTGTTATACTTGACCCAAACCAGTCTTACATATTTCATTCCAACTTGTCATGCCAAATATGGCATGCCAGTGAATTTATAAATCCTTGACCAATGCTTCTGCAGTATTACTGCTTTTACTTGATTTTTTTTTTATGACTTCCAGACACAAATATTTTTTCAAGAAAAATCCTTTGGAGAGTTACGGCTTGGGGCTTGAATAGATTTGGAAGACAAAAGACAGCACTATGAATATTTTGACTGACATGCACTGTAACAAAGCCCTGTTCAGTTTTTTCTGCATCAGGCCCATGCCAAAATTCCTGCTTGAATAACAAACAGCCTGTCTTCTAGAAAGATTTAGAATATCCAGGGAATGTAGAATCAAAATCTTTCTGGACTATTGTTTTTCACAACACAAGATATTATTCTTACTAAGGCATATTTAGTATTTCTGTTATGTATCCTTGTTGGCCTGTTTTTTGGAATAGCTTCTCACTGATCTCTCATGTTGTAGGGTTTTCCCCATTCAACTCATCATGTCCATGAAGATTTTCAATAGAAGCAAAGACCAGGATAACATTACCAAATCTCACATTTGAGCAGTGTACTCTTCCTCAATTGCAAACATTGCATTTGGCAGAGTCAAAATTCATCCTCTTCAATGTAGACCCTTTGTCCAATTGTTCTGGATGGGTTCATATGAGTACTTGTCATTTGCTACTTCATATTTTAAGACATGGGCAAATTTTACCAAGAGCATTTGTATATCTGATTTCCAAGCATTAAACATCTATCCAGTATTTCACTGAAATCATGTTGCCCTTTAAAGTCACTGTCAAAGTCCCCCCAAAAAATTTCTCTTAGATAAAACCTCAGTTGACAATGCCTGTATTAATCACTTCTTAATATGGACTACATTGATCACGAAATTTAACTGTCTGAAATGGCAGCCTCTTTTACAGGCTATGTCAGAAACATAATACAAAATTCTATAACCGATTTTATATGGAATATCAGTTTTTCTGCCTTGGCTAAACCCTGTAATTTGCAAGCTTGAAAGTACTTGGTACAACAAAACCCATGGATACTCATGGAGAACTGACATGGGGCTCCAGCATGTCCCACTCTTAAAGAAGTAAAAGTCACAATAGTTCATCTGTTGCTGTACCTATCACATGAAAACCTGGGATCCACAAATGTCCCAGTTTGTTTTTGTTATAAAATTTTGAATGATGAATCCAACTATAACAATTGTATTTAATTTGGATAAAAGGTATCATTTCCACTATTCAATAAAACAATTGAGTCTAATAAATTGTGCTTGAGATTTCTCCATTTTAAAAGGAAAAGGACAATTCATCATAACCAGGTCAATTTTTTTTTCTCATTATGAAATTCAGTAAGTGTGAGAAAAGGCATTTTCACCGGCATGGAAGCCACCTAGGACATGAGAGGCATTCATACAGCTAAACATCTTCGTGGGAAGATATTCCCCAACACTACATGACCCCAGAGGGGCTGGTGGAGGGCAACAAGGCACAAGCAAACTACTTTTTGTAGTCTTGGGTCAAATTTTAGTGTCCCTCAGTAGAGAGTTAAGGAAAGAAGAATTAAGACAGTTAAAGAAACCTTCCTCTCCCATTGTTTTAAAGTGTTGAGACAAGTGTGCTTATCTTCCCCAAAAAAGTAGAAAACATCCAACTGTCCAAAAAAAGGCCATGTGGTTCTGACAGAGAGCAGGAAACAGGTAGAGTGATGGAGGCTGGAAGGACCTGTAAAGAGAAACTCCAAGGTAGAGCTGCTCCGCAAGTGACTGAAACCAATATGTCCCAACATATGTAAACAGAAGTCATGAATATAAGAGAGAAATTGAATCAACAGAAGATGTCTATCTCTTTTTTCTCTATGTTCTTTTCTGAAAGCTTGTTACATTCTGCTGTGTTAGTTCGCAGAACTGAAGCAACTAGATGCACTAAAATCAAGGAATACTTCCTATAGGCTTCAAAAAGATTTTCATCAAGGTTCAAAACAAATAAAACCAAAGATCTGTAAAATCCTCTATCTTTCTCAGTACAAGGATCTATACTAGAGACAGAATTGATCAGATGATGCCCCTGGGATTTTAATTGCAAATCCATTTAGCCCACTAGCAAGTCTCCAACAAAGGCTATCAGAGAACCTTTAGGGCAAAAATTATGAGAAGTAGGACAAACATGGGATGACTTTCCCTCTAAGTATCTGCCAAAAACCCTCCTTCCTTAAAACCTTGAAATAATCTGATCTTAAGTTTATATCATCATCAATATTCCAGGCAATTATGATTTTTCATTATTCATTCGTTCCTTCGTTCATTCATTCATTCATTCATTCATTTATTCATTCATTCATTCATTCATTCAGTCATTCCATGTAGTTCCCTGTCCATAGAAACCACCAGATCCAAATGAAAGTTGTTTAGGTAAGCCAATATGCAGATTCAAGCATGAAAGTGTCGTGTACTCCTCTGAGGCTTTTCCTTTTACTTCTGTCTTTGTGTCTGGGACTCCTAACCTGGAGGGCTTTATTGCTTCCCTCCCCTTTATTTCACGAAGAAAGGAACAAGAGAGCTTCTCCAAAATACCCTTTCCTCTTCACAAAAATGTCTAGTACCTACCATTGTCAGCTACATCACCTGTATGCACAGATTCTTTCCAGAAGTTAATATTGCCATGAAAACGTAAAAAGAGAAGCAGTGGCTCTGCTTCTTTATATTTGGAGTGCATAATTCAGAACTGAATGCAAGTTTCAAGGTAGCAGCCCTTAATTGGCATAATATATGCTTGATGAACTAGAGTTACTTTTTTTGTTGCCTTTTTGTTTTGTTTCAGGTGTAAGCTAATATTTGGTTTGCATCCAGAAAGACAAAGTGAAGCTTCAAGTTTTTATATCTTTGGAATAGGTTAATGGACAATATAATGTTTCAATTTAATTAATTTAGCCTACTTAACCAGAATGAGATAGTACAGGCCAAATCTTCAGCTGACATACTTTAGCATAAATTGAGTAAATCCAATGCTTTCAGATTAAATAATTGCAGAGGTGTGGAAAAACTAAGGAATATTTATAGAAGCTACCCATAGGGATATGGTTGTATACAGAAGTAAAACTAACAATACAAAAGCATATAAATCTCTACAGTATGCACTCCATTTTTGTGAGGAGGAATATATAACTAGAGGAAAAACTCACAGACACCCTTTTTGTCTCACATGCTAATCATCTTAGTTCAGATTCTTTCCGAATGTGTGAGCTTTCTCTCACCCCTCTCCCAAAAGAATATTATAGAGCAAATCACCTCTGATTTTGCCTGAGAGAAGTGGTAAGATTTAAAAGTGTGGGTAGATAGCACGAGCAAGATAAATTCAGAGTCACCATTCTGAGAATTTTTAACCCAACCCAGGAGGCTCACAAGTCCTAAAACTGGGACAGCCCCAATACCATTTATTAGAGTGTCCTATAAATGTGAACACTTTAAAAGCTCTATACTTGACTATCTATTTCAAAGTTAACTTTATTAAGAGAAGAGAGATTTATTTGTGGGAAAGTTTTATTTGAATACACTTTTGCCCCTGCTCACATGGGAACAAGGATATTTGCTGCTCATATTGTCCACCACTGAGTGTTTTGTTTTAAAAGTTTCCAACATCCAAGCTGAACCAACAATAAATGCTGGAAGTAAAGAAAAGCCAGCAATCAGAAAAAAAGACTTAAGAGAATTATCACGTTGAAAACTTTGAGTAGACTATTTGGTGAGGTCTTTTAAACAGTAGAAAAATCCAAAATGTAATCAACCTACAACCAGAAAAGAGTTTCTATGAACTTACTGTTCCTCAAGAAGTTTGTTGTATTTTATTACAACATTTCAGATGAATCCTTACTTAATAGGTACCATGACAACTCTAAGGAGGTATGACCTCTCCAAAATCCTTTGTCTGGATTGGATCACCATCTGCTCTCATCTGTCTTCTTTCTCATCTGAAATCTGAACTTAGCACAGTAGAACAGAGAACTCCTATCAGCAAAGCAGATTCTCCTTCTTCTACTGCTCTCTGGAATATTGATGTGCCTTAGCACAAGAGGAGAGATTGCTCCCTGTTTTCACTGGGTCTCTTGTCTCACTTGGACAAGTTAATGCAAAGATCAAAAGATCAGCGTCACCTTTGGCCTCTTTGGTGACTTGTGCTTCAGTTGACTGACCAGACCAAACCCTCCTGTGATGAAGTACTCAGACATTGGGGCAATACTTTATCTCTTACAGGCTAGGCAAACAAGTATCTAGGGCAGTGTGGAAATTTAGACTAAATTGAATCTTCCAGATTTTTATCTTGTCCTTGAAATTATCCTCCACGCTGGACATATATTCCTTTTTTCTTTAATGAAGCCAGAGATGGAAATTGTTTACTACCTACTAATAAATCGTATTCATGTATAATACTTGACATGGAAAGTGTTGTAGCAAATAACACTTAAATGTGTGATATTAATGTAAGTATTAAGTTGATCTAGTTAAATGGGAATGCTGTCTTATTGTGTAAATTAACTTTAGTAAAAACTTAGACAAAAGGTTACCTACCTAAATTTAAGTGCATGCAGCCATATTTTTGATCCCTGGTAGAAGCATCCTCTGCTCACTCTGGCGTGGGTCTGCAACATCAAAAGTATCCATAAAATTAAGGAGAAGTGTAGCTATGCAGCACATTGGGGCAAGGGCCAACATACACAGGTAAAACTCACAGTTCATGAATAAACACAGTTTTCCAGCTTAAATTCTTGGAATGAGTGGAGTGAAATATTTATATGGGGTTTTTTATTTGATCTGGGCCTTACTTCAGTCGGACAATTTTGACTTAGGTGAACACCTATGCTAAATAGTCCATATTAGCAAATGTGGTTAACAAGTATGATCTAGTGACAGTCTATTCCTGGTATTTCACTCATTTCTTTCCAATTAAAATTGTCTTTCAATTATATCTTATCTGCCATTTTAAGATCTATGTATCCTGTGCTTAATGCATTCTTATCTTCTTTTGAGCGTCATTTCTCACTACGCCTGTCAGGTGCAAATGCACATTTGGACCAAGAAAACTGCAAACATTTGATGATTATGAAGTATATTCCCACATTTGGTAACAAATACTGCAGTAGGAATGGAATTGACTTTTTTAGTAATTGAAATGCATAGTGCTAAATATTTAATGATTTATAACATCTACCTCCATCCCAACAGTAAAACACTATAGGTCAGCCTAACCTGCAGATTATACTACTGTTATGACATTGATTTACATTTGTAGTCACAAGATTCAGTTTTAAAGAGAAAGGACGATGCCAGAATTATTAAGGAAGAAAGCAGCTTCTTTTAGGCACAGCACTTGTTGCTGTTGTCCCTGCAGATTTCAAACACAGAGGCAAAGAAACCTTACTACACTAAGACATTGAAATATGGACCTAGCTTTTATTCTGTGCCCTCCAACTCTGGGAAATGTTTGGAGTACATATTAATGCCCACAATGATCAAGTAAAAATGTTCTCCTTGTGGTCTACCACACATAAGTTACTCCTTACTATAACCCTCAGACTAATGTGCAAGTCAGGAGGAGGAAGAGAAGCAAAAAATTAAAGAACAGTTCTGGTAAGAACTTCAGGAAAGACAAAGATTACATAGTGTTATTTGTTTATAGCCTTTATTTTCAGATGGGAATTTTGGGACTGACATGTTGGTGCAGACTTTAGTCTTGGCCTTCCAAATCTCAGTTGAGGGCTATGAAAATTCTGGCTATTGACAGTTCTGGTCGTCCTCATTAATTTCTCTTGCATAAGATTCTGGTACTTATGACCTGGCATTTTCTAGCCTTATGTTAGTTCACAGGCAACTCTAGCCAGCACACAATGCATCAATAAAACTAAAATGCTAAGGCTGCTAGAGCATTTTACCTTCCTTACAAAAACTCAGCACAATTTTTTACGCTCATATAGCCATCTGATCATAAAATAACCTGTGTTCCTGGTATCAGACACATCAGGGGTTCATTTAACTCTGGCCTAGTTAGCATGCTGTCAGAAAACAAAAGATTAAGGGTAAGTGTATCCTTGGCATACAGGATAAGAACTCCAGTATTTGACAACAGAATTCAGACATTTAGTACGCTGGACAAAAGTTCAGATTTAAAGAGGGAAAGGCATGCAGGAAGCCATCTGGATTATAAAAAGGTTTAAAAATTTGCTCTCTGAGAGATTGCTCGAGAAAAAGTATGGATGCTGGCACAAGGGGAAAGGAAATTATAATATGGGAGAGAGCTGACAGGGAGTCTTCACCCAGCAGAGGCCAGAAGACTCCTCATCTAAGCAATGAGCATGCAGAGTCAGACTTCAGGGGGAGAGAAATTAGGGCTTTTCCTAGAGACCCAAGTTAGATCACATACCAGTTGCTGTGATTTAGAAAGGCCTCAATTTACTGGGTTGAAAGTAAGACTAGAGAAAAAGATTCACTCTGAAAGAACCCAAAACTGGAGAAAGATACAGGTTTATAAGCCTATTTAATTTCCAACTCACTTTGTATTTTCACTACCCTTTAAGAAGTTTGCTTTTCTAGTTTATATTTGATCTCAGTGACTAGTAACCTCACTTTTAAAAAGGTGCAGGAAATCTAGCTCAAAGCTACACACTCCTGGAGGATCACAGCAGTGACAATTTTTACTTAAAAAAATATCTATAGGCCAGTGCTATTTATGCCAAACAAATCTGAACCACTGTAGAAGGGTGCTTCAGCTCTGCTTATTACTGTGAAAACGTCTTTCAATTACAATGAATTTGCTTTATTGCAAACTATTCTAAAACAGGAACTGAGCCTAATTAAATGAAAAAAACCCAACTTTTTTCTACTTTGCCCTGAATTCTAACAATATCTCAGAAATGAACCGTATTTACTGGATCAATACATAATATCTTCAGGAATATGCTAATGGATAAGAAAAACAATTAATTATTGAGAAATAAGTAATGATGCTTTTGCTGCTGTAGATATTATAGGTCTTTAAAGCAGACAAAGCTAGAAACAGAATGAAATCAAAGTATTTTTCTTTGCCTCAAATCGCTTATATATACCAGTTCTCACTGAAACAAAGTAATACTAATAGTCAAATTTGCAGACTTTACCAATATGAAAAGCAGTCTAGAAACACATTCACAATGCATAAACCAAGAATGCTAAATGATTATAAAACTATATATATATAAAACTCTTTCCATGGTGATATTTTGCCTAATATCCAGTCTTCCTTTCTTCCAAAGCTTCCCTGGCAGAACTTGAGGTCATTTCCTCTTATCCTGTCACCTGGGAGATGAGACTGATCCCTACCTCACCACAGCCTCCTTTCAGGTAGTTATAGAGAGCAATGAGGTCTCCTCTTAGACTCTCTCTCTTCAGACTGGATAACCCAAACTGTCTCAGCCACTTGTCGTCAGACTTGTGCTCCAGACCCTTCACCAGCTCTGTTGCCCTTCTCTGGACAGGCTTCAGCCCCTCCATGTCCTTGTAGTGAGGGGCCCAGAACTGAGCACAGGATTCGAGGTGCAGCCTCAGCAGTGCCGAGTACAGGGGACAATCGCTGCCCTGCTCCTGCTGGCCACACTGCTGCTCATACAGGCCAGGATGCCATTGGCCTTTCTGCCACTTGGGCACAGTTGGCTCATGTTTAGCTCCTGTCAACCAGCACCCACAGGTCTTTTCCCACCAAGCTTTCCAGCCACTCTTGCCCCAGCCTGTAGTGCTGCATGGAGTTGTTGTGACCCAAGTGCAGGACCTGGCACTTCTCTTTGTTGAACCTTGGCCTATTGATCCAGCCTGTCCAGATCCCTCTGGAGAGCCTTCCTACCCATCCAGCAAACCAACACTCCCACGCAACTTGGTGTGATCTGCAAACTGAGGGTGCACTCAATCTCTTTGTCCAGATTGTTGATAAAGATATTAAACAGGATTGGCCCCAGTACTAAGGCCTGGGGAACACCACTTTTGACCAGCTGCCAGCTGAGTTTAACTCCATTCACCACAACTCTCTGGGCTCAGCCATCCTGATGGTTTTTCTTATTCAGTAAATCACTGGAAACTGGAATCTTCTGGACGAGCCTTCCTACTCAGATTAAATAGGATCAGAACCCCATTCATATTGACAGTAGATACCTCAACTCCTGTACTGTCTTATTGACCTGGAATTCTGCATCAGGGTGTGGCACAGACCATTGGTATGAAACACTGGAACTATAAAAAGGAACAATTGCTCCATTATTTTTATAGCTGTTTTAAAATTTCCATGCCAAATTCATTATCCAGGACAGGTGCAGGTGGGCAGGATCCTAGATTTATGAAGAAAAGAACTGAGAGAAGCATCTTTCTTCTACTGTGCTATGGACAGAGAAACAGTACCTTACTGTCTCATCTTTCCCCTGGAAGTGGTCATGTAAAAACTACATTGAGTAACAAGAACCTGGAAAATAAAAGAGAAAATCATAGTGGTAAAGAAAAAATATCCTGCAGGTTTCAGACTAGTGTAATAGCACCTCTCAGATTTTGTCCTTGTAAAAAAATTCGCACCAAATCAATTGAAAATGGAGAATTTTAAACATTAATTTGAACTGAAATAAGTCCCTACAAATGCAATGTTTGAAATTGGCATGTGGCTCTTCAGTTTAATATAGTGAGCTACTGAGTTCAGCTTAGTCAATATTTTATTTATTTTGATTAAATACCTGAAGGCACCTCTCCAGCATGTTCAGCACCTCATATACTATTAAAAGTGCATTTTAAAATTAAACAGCACAAATAAATTGGTTCAAGAGGAACTCATCCAGCTGCCTATTGAAAACTCCTTTTCCTTTTTACACCTCAGAAATAAACCTTTGCCTAAGAAAGAGACTTTGCAGCAGATCAGAAACTCAGTGAAACCAACTCTAAGACAGATGTGTCAGCAGCAATTTAATTCAAGTTAATTAGGAAATCGAACACCAAATGGTCTCAACTGATCTAGTTAAACTTGTGTATTATGCTTCTGAGATCAAATGTATGTAGGATAGGATATTATTCCAACTTTGTTGCTGAGATGCAAGTGGCTTTTAGATAATGTGCAGCCAACTAATGAACAGTTGTGCTTATCAGAGAATTTAATTTGGCTCTAATGATATCATTCCAACTAAATAGATAATTTGCTTTACATATGAGCTTGATATTGTAAAGCACTATAGCTACTACTGCATGAATATATTACTAGGAAACATAGCGTTTGTAATTACCCATCTTAATTATGCTTCTATAATCAAAGAGAATGCATAAGTTAAAAGAATGAATTACAAAAACCTGCGCTTTATCTCTGGCTTAATAATAATACAATATAAGCACTTATTCTCTTTGTAATCTTTCTCCTTTATATGGTACGATCTTACTATTAACCTAAATCCTGAGAGTACCTTAAAGTATCAGGAAACAGGAGAAATAATTGCTTCCTTCTCAATACTCGTAACAGAGGACTGTTTTGCTATTGTCTTGTGTGCCATCAGATTTCACATAGGATAGTTCCTTCCATAGGATTAGCTATGTGAAGATTAAAAAAAAAGATCTCCAAAAGAGTTCATTCACTCAGCTATTGCTCCAAGAGGTGACTTCTCTCCTTATACAACTGCACTAAATTATCTGAGCATCTTCTGCAGATACCAGTGGAGGAATCTGGAGGTTCTTATATATATATGTATTTTTTTTGTTTCCCATTTGTCCTCGAGCATTTGGAGATGTAGGTGCCATTGACATAGTGCAAGTCTCCAAGCCCTTTAGGCAGCTATGAAGAGTCTCATTCTGTACAGTAGAAATAATGGCAACTATACCTGGTCTGCAGGAAATTAATCAGTCCTGAGCACATCAAAACTATCAATCACCTTTCCACTGACATTAATTTTAATTTTAATCTTGCAGCCTAAGATAAACAAGAGATAATTTTTGCTTGTTCCGCCCAGGGAGAACAGCAATGCACAAATTGTTATGTGGACAGTGCAGTCAAGCTTCTCTGAAGCTCTGTGGGGTAAATAACTAGGAACACTCCTCTTCGTGTGCGCTGCTCTGGGAGAAGGCCAAGGCTCTTCATACATACTAAATATTTACATCAAAGAGAAATATCTCACTACAGTGATAGTTTTTTTCCTGAATTCTATTACACTTCAGCATGTGATTTTTAGCTTTTTCAAAGTCTCACTAGCAGTAGGATGAAAAATACATTTACTCTAGGGACAACAATCTCAGCAGTTAGGACTCAAACTTCTGGTATCTGTTACAAATTCTTCAGTTTAAAGGTAATGTCACAATTCAAGTGTTTTCATAAGGAGGAGTGAAACCGTGAAAAATGTTATGTTGAACAGTGAAACTTCAGTAGAAGCTTTAGAGATGGTGCCTTTTCTCACCAAGAATATATAACACAAGTCAGAAATCTGTGACAAACAGGCAGTAAGAATAATTTGTTGCAGAACTGCTATCATGTCATAAGAGGTCTTCAGCAGGACTGAGTATTAAGTGAAAATTGGAGCAAAGATTTTTTCCATGAGATATCTAATAAAAACTTTAAAAAAAACCCAAACCAAGCAAACAAAACCCCCCTCAAGCCCCCAATCAAGTTTCTTTATTTTACAATACTAGTAATTGCAAGTTAAGAACCTTGAATTACATTTGCAAATGTTTCTTAAAAAAATCCTTTTCCTAACTTATATTTAGTTGCAAAATCCTTTAAGCAGGAGTATGGTATGAGGATGTTAAGAGGGACTTAATAATTAAGTGCTCTCATTAATGCCACACAAAGGTTTGCAAGCAAAATATTTTCACACCATAGTTCAAAGCATCAGCAAATTGCCACTTGAGACAGTAAGGAATATTGCTGCTTGTCTTCAGAAAGCATAAGTAGGTTCAGCACCTCTTTTAAGCATTCACCCCATGTATGAAGGAGAGTGTGATGCGTTATTTAGCAGAATAACTCCAGAGGATGAAGCCAATTTTTAGGTATTCTTTGAAATGTGCCATTTAAAGTCATCCTCGGAGGACAGCCATGTCAGCAATATGGTTAATCACCACAATTTGTTGGCTTTTTCCCTGATTTAGCAGGATACCTTGAGCAAAATCACTGAGAATACCGCATTTATTTGTTAAAGCCATTGTGCAATACGATAGTCAACTGATAAGAAGCTTGTATCTAAGCAGGTTCTACATCAGATTTAAATTCAGCTCTCATCACACAAGAAGATTTAGTGACATTTCTGCCACCAGATTCACCTAAAACCAGCAATTAGCACAAAAACATATTACAAGCACACAGCTTTCTTTTTCAGGAAACCTTCTGGTGTTTCCCTTGAGCTATTGGCCCCTGTTATACCCTCTAGCTGATTTCTTAATATAGGAGGTTTCTTCAAGTTCTCTCTTGGTCTATTTAAACCACTGCAAAAACAGGCAATGTCGCTGATCACAATAGGGGCCTAAAAAGCCAAATTAAACTGTGGGTTGACAAGTACGGATGAAGGAAGTTAAACTAGATCAGCCTAGTACAATAAAGACCGTCTGGATAGCAATTTTCTGGCCTCTCCATGAAAGAATGAGGACCTGTAAACCAGTTTCAAAAATGGAGGTGAAAACAGACATAGGAGCTCAAAATATTTTCTAATATACAAGTTTTACACCATAAATCTTGGCTACACTGACACAGCATAAGCAAATTATTTCTTTCAGAAGTCTCTGCACCAGCACAATGGCAGAGAAAAGCTTGCTAGTGAAAGTTTGCAGAGAAAAGTTTGCGATCACTCCCACTAAACTGAAGGTGACATTAAAAAGACTAACACATACACCAGAGGTCTTCAAACTTGAACTACAATTAATAGAAGGAAGACTTTAGGAGCTACAGGGATGGGAACTCCAGGAAAATAAACAAACAAATAAACAAACAAACAAACAAACACCCCATCCCAAAAAAGTAGATAAGTAATACACAAATAGGTGGTGGCTGAAAGAGTCAGATACTTGATTTTGCTATAGACAAGAGAACAGTCTTCACCATCAAGATCAAGTTCCTTTGCGAGCTGACAAGAAGCTTTAGGCACCTAAAAGTTCCGTTTATTATTTGTACACTCACACAAAGGTTCAGAGGAGGGAATGCTGTTGAACAGCCATTATAATCTCACAATTTCAAAACTTCCATGCAATTGGAAAGTTGTGTCTGCCCCAAATTGTGTTTGTTACCAAAGAGTAATTTCCCATAGAAATTTCGAAGTCTCCAAGAAAATCATCATTAAGACCCTTTCTTTGAAACATTCTCTCTTCCAAAGGCAGAATAAAAGATTTAGGCTATGTCACTACAGCAGCTCTGTGCAACATGAGGACTTTCTCTACATAATAGACAGAAAAAGTAAAAATCTTAATATATCCAGGTATATGAGTTACCAAGATTTGCACTTTACCTTTGGGAGTGGAGGGAAAACTTCATGCAGTTGCTACCCTTAGCCTGAATACACATATTGGCTGAGACAAACTGAGAAGTGTTATATATAAAATGTTTTAGCACATAATTGGTTTTGAATAAGCTCATTCACATGCAAAACCAAGGATGGCAGATACAAATTAGGAATGTGTTGCATACCTAAACTTCAAAAATCTGAGTATGTGAGCCACATGTATGCATATGGACAGCATCAGCAGCAGAAAATGCAGCCATAAGGAGGCATAAATCTGTAAAAGGGAGGTTAATTAGACACTGGGGAATGATAAATAGCGGATCACACATGATTACTGGATGAAGGAAAAAGAAAGGACCAAAGTGTTCAACTGGAAAAAGCTCAAATTAAAGTTAAAGCAGTTTAAATGCTAAAAGAATGAAGATCAAACACTAAGTCAATAGCCTTTGGGTAAAGAAGGGATACAAAGTTAGGGGAGTACTTCAGCTACAGTCATGGGAAGAGATTAGAAAAGTTTCTTCATGCTAGAATTCTCTAAGACAAAACATATCAGCCAAACTGTCTAAAAGAAGAGCATGCACCAATAAAGAATGTTATGCAAGTGAACATTGATACGAGAGGCTATAACATATTTTGATTTTGATATGGAATATAAAAATGTAAAGGGATAATAATAGGAAAAAGCTTATCTAGGAAAAGAATAAAATGAGACAAACTTAATTGTGAAGTAAAAGAAAAGCAAAATTACATAGTCAAGCAAAGAAAATGACAACATAAAATAGGAACAGAGAGTTACCAATGTGATTAACCATAATGACAAGTCCTAAGACATCTTCAAAGAGAAGTCAGGTTATTAACAGAAGGAATTTAAGGGGATGTGTAGCAATTGGCTAGGTATATTTATCTAAGGTAAGCAAAGAAGGGAGAATAAAATATACGAGTCTCCCCACATAATAAAGGGAAAGAATAATTCCTTGACTATGTATCTCTCTGGACAAGATGTTCAGCCAGACCAACAAATGAACAAACTACATGAGAAAGTGTCTCTCCAATGTGGAAGAATGATGGAAAATCCATTCCAGCCTCATTTAATATTTCACTTGCACAGCCAAGTAAAAATGTGCTAACTGCACCCCTGTGAAATATCAACCAGAAAAAAAAAGGTCTTTTTTTTTGTAAGACATACTGTGAACTCATTAAAAATTATAATGTATGTTTAAAATTTATTTATTGTTATTTTAAAATGCTTCTGCAGGATACCTTGCAGAAATGACTTTTGAAGTAATACGGGTTATTGCTCATTAATACACCTTAATACTCCTTTCTGATCACGCAGATCAGATTGTGGTTTTGTTTGGGGTTTTTTCTTTTTTTGTTTTTTTTTTTCCGTTGTCTTCTCTGTACTTTTTTCCAGAAGCTGATGCACCAATTACCATGGTCAATTGAATTACCAGGTCATCAACAGCAATTTATCACAGTTCAAATATTTGTTTCCTAATCTACCTCAAGGAGCTGCTAGTATTTATGTATTTCTGTTCTAACATAGTGTCATAACTTGCATGTAAGCTCTTCACATACAGTACTCTTCTATCTCCTTTTTACATCCACAATCTTCCATTCTCATACTTGCCAACGTCTTTCTGAGCCTTACTCTAGACAGATTTTTCTCAAGTTTCCTCCTGCATGATAGTTCTATTATTAAAAAGTCAATTCTATATAAACGTTGTACTACACCTAAAGCAAATGCTGGTGCTAGCATTTGAGCTCCCAAACCTGATTAAGTGACATAAAATACCTTTTTCCCCGTAACATACCAAATATGTGACCAACAACTGATTGTAGCAACAATTCTAACCTCCCCTCCTTTTTTAAATTTTTAAAGTAAAAAGTTTGTACCCCAATCTTTATGGCTTTTCTTAGTCACAGTGTAAATTTCACAGCTCCATTTTTCATCAGTTTATCACCTTACAGTAGTAATAGACACATCTATACTCACTGAAGTGAGATTATGAAATTATAATCCAGATTTTAGTTCTTTGCCAGAGCTCATGCAATTCTGTTTTTACTCCACACAGAATAATCAAATGTATGCTATTTCATAACATGGATGTGAACTGACAACTGACCTACTTCTGTCCCAGGGGCTGAAAATTTTAAAGGTGTTTTTACCTTCCACTGTGAAACACCAAAATGGTTAAAGAAAGTAGAAAATATTTTTGAAGCACAGTTAACACCTACTTTGTAATCTTTATTATCAAAAAGTACTTTGTCAGGTCTTTCAGAAATTGAGAACAAGACACAGACAGTGAATACAGCAAGAAGGGAGTCTGCTGGGGTGCACAGTGCGGACAGTTCTTCTACACTTTCAAAGACATGAAAAATGGGAATAGGAAATCTAAAACTAGAAGGTATGCAGCAATAGTGAACAGAATTTTAAAAGAGAGTGACCCAGAGAGAGGAGAAACAATACAAATCCAGGAAACAAGACAGTCAGTCCTAGTTATTGACCATTATTGCTATATTGTATTCTATTGCTATATTGTATTCTGCAGTTCAAGAGAGCAAAACCATGGACTGTTTTAAAGTGATGGAAGTAACCAAGGACAGAAATTTCACATGTAACTTAGGACTTTCTTTTAGCCTCATCAGAGTAAAAGGGAGATGTGAGTTTCTCAAACCAGAGAAGAAGTAGATTTTCAGGACAAACTAACTCCAAAGTTATTAAAAGATTAAAAAGCTTAACTTATACATAACCAAATACAACTAAGATATTAGAATCTTTGTAACAAGAATTAATTTATTAAGAGGTGGGGGCAATTTGCCATTTTGGTCAATTTGGACTTGTCAGAAACTTTATTTAAGCAATTGATTACAAAATGACATTTTAGGAAGTAGAAAGATTTTGTACAAAATGCTTTCACTAGTTTAGAATCCAGGATACAGATCATATTCATCAGCAGGGGAAGAGATAGAACTTTTGACTCTGCTACTTTGGAGATTATCTGTGTTGAATTTATCAAGGAAATTGGGCCTAGGATTAGCTATTATTCAAAGAAGTTCTTTATTTTCTCTATCTCTTTGCTAATGCACATTTACACTTCTTTCTACAGAAAAATCTGCCTTATTTCAAGGTTTATTTTGTGTTTTATTTGTAATAGACGAATTAAGAAAAACTAAAAAGCATAAATCTCAAACTCCCGGGTGCTACTTTGAAACCCAACACTTAAATAAAGTTGTCCAACATTCATTTTTAAGAAATGGTTACAAATGCAAACAATTTTGTTACTTAATGTAATTTATTATTTATAATGGTGCTGTATGGTCACCTGATCCATGTGAAATGCAATATAGGAGTCAGAATAGTAATAATTAGTACTTCATATTTATTTTCACTACCTTGGTATACTTTAACTTGTATTTTGTGTAGTAGATTATATTAAAAGAGAGAAAAAAAATACTGTACAAGTTTATGTATATACAGAACAGAGGCAACAGTGATTGTGCTGTCTGCACACAGAGTAACATATTCTGTTAAAACTTTGAAGTACAGATATGTTAAACAAAATGTATTACAATTCAGAGATTAAAATGCATTTTCAATTGATTCACATTTCCAATTAAATTTATGGTCAGCAGAGACATAATGATATTATCCACAAAATTGTACAAGATATGATAATAACAGCAAACTGCATCTGTGCTGTAAAAAGTATAACAATAGTGCACTATCACTGGTTCTAATTACCTCTTATCCTTTAGAGACTGGCAGGTGGCCAATGAAATGTGGATATAAAATCAGAATATAATCAGATAAAGGGAGATGAAACTGTTATTGGCTTTTAGTTATGTAAATTAAGAATTTTACTCAACAGGTTATTTAGTCATCCTTATGAGTGGAAGCATTCATTTGGAAGACTAATTATACAGTACTTACAATGATTAGAATACTCAATTGTTTCTACTGCAAAGAGTATAAAGTACATCTTGAATTATATTAAGTTAGTGGTGAGAACGAATTTTGTTTATTTCTTTTACAGGAAATCTCCAAAGGAAGCCTAGTACAGACAAAAGCAATTGGCCCAGTGGTGAACCTGTAAGAAATTCTCTCTTATCTGAATTGATTCTCTTTTGCTCTGCCTTTCAGACCTCCTTTGAGTCAATATCTTGCACACAGATGTACTCAACTACTAGAAACAGTCTTTCAGATGAAGTACAAATGGAAGACCTGATCACTTTCAATCTCTTGAGATGGCACGGTTCATCTGAAAGGACAGCAGTGTTTGCTGATATCCCTCTCACCAGGTTTCTCCAGCTATTGGGTTAAGCAAATAGCAGACCTATTTTCTTCACAAATATTTGAGTGAAGTATAAAACAAATTGTGACTTGTACTGTGCCCATGACCATATCACATTTACTTCATATAAACATGTTTATTTCCTATCACCAGTACACTAAAAAGACAATGTTCACCTGTGGTTTGACAAAGAGGGAAAAGCCTCTATTATGCAAACTTCCTAAAAGGCTATGTTACTTAATTCCATGAGCCATCTAAAATAGAATAACAGCATTTCACGATTGATTTAATAGATTAGTACATCATAAGCTTGCACAGGTGTGTAATCTATAGGCAATCCATTCAACAACAGTAATTTGCTAATATATTTTGCATGACAAACACCCGAAACCAATGTGCTAGTTCATGTTAATTTCAAAGGGGAAGGATTTAAGGTGCTGACATAACAGCCTCTAACGCTGATCATTGTGGGAGATCAGAGGCATAGGCAAGCGCAGATAAGGAAAACAAGGAAACAAGCAGAGCGTTTTATCCTCCAAATGTGTAGGTGAATCTATTCAAGTTCGCTATACAAGTTTTCATTGATTTTTGCAAAGTCCTAAAAGACCAAAAATTGTAGCATTAAAAAAAATCCTAATGAAGTAAGAATTTGTTACTATTCATTGCCTTGGCTACTGCAAGTAGAATTATCTCCTTCACAGTCTCACTGCCAAGCACAAATCTCAAAAAACTTGCATTATTTTTCATCTTTAGAATTATATTCCACCCTATTTTGTTACTGTGCAATAATAAACATGACTACAATAAATAAATTGTTCTTTTTACTGTATTAGTCTTTGTCTTACCAGAATTGCTTCAGTCATAGAAACATAGAATAACCTTAGCTGGAGAGGAGCCACAATGTTCATCAAATACGTTTCCTGGCTCTGCACAGGATAATTTTTAAAAATAACACTGAATCAACACTTCACTTTAAGCCTCTTTTTTCTTTTCTAATTTTAATCTTTCTGTACAGTAAGAGAGCAGATTTCCAGATAGCTGCTCTCTGTTAAATATCCTGCTTTCAAATTGAGGAATAATCTCAGCAAAGGTGAGATAGAGTATCTGTATATCAAGACGGTTTCTTTCTTCTCTATCTTTTGTATAGGACCAAAGATGCAGGATTTCAAGTCTTCTAGTCTACTCATAATTGTATAGAAGAAAGAAAACCCACTTCAGAGCTACAACACTACTGAAGTTCTCTGCATTATGGAAACATTCCCACCTGCTCACTCTGAGTTGATTACAAGGTAGATACAGTAGGATAACCTTAATCCCATGGCTGCAGCAACTACTGCAGGACACATTGAATGAATCATTGCTCAATGCCTCCTTTTCTTAAAGGAAAGGGACAAAGAGCATGGCCTTCTTGAAGTCATTGTCACTGAGGTTCTATGCGTCAGGTATAGGTTTTGGGCCCAGAAGATAAACCTGGACTGGGGTCCTTGGGATACCCTAAATTTGGCACCCACAGATGGCTGTGGCAGGTCCTTGTCTTTGACATCCTGTTATGAAATTTCAGGAACTCCTGCATTTAGGTGAATGGCTACTGTCCTGTTCAGCCTAACAGCTCCTGACTCCTACCACTGAGGCTGCCTTCGCAGTCACAGTCTGCCTTGCAGCCCACTGTCTTGTCCCTCTTATTGCTTGATGGCCAGAGATGGGATCTGCAGTACTGTTTTATGGAACATGATGATCACTCCATCAGCTCATTAGCCACTGCATGCACAGAAGGGAGAAGGGATGCACAGCAGAATTGTGTTAGAAAAGCCTAGGAGGGCTCTACTCCCAGGGCAAGGCTTCATGTGCAGCTGACTTTGCAGCTGGACTAAAGGGTGGAAATGGAATGGGCAAATTTTGACTTGGCTGGTCTCCATGCAGAAGACCACTCTCAAAGTCAGCAGATTAACAGTGCTTATCTCTCTTCTGAGGTGAGCACCGGGATGCCACAAAAAGCCTTGCACACATCCTTCCTTTCACCCATGAAAGCATTTAACGAGCATAAAGCACATACCAGGATGGCAGTGTAGAACATTTGCAGAGGAAGCTGCCAGCATTGGGTGGGAAAGGGAACAGACTGAAGGATTGTCTCTGGTTATATGTGTATTGGGTTCCTTTGCCAGGTCCCAGCATGAAGAGCTCAGAAATGCATCAGTACATGCTCTCCTCCAACAGAGCAATCCTAGGATCCAAGGAGTACAAGCTGGTTGGCTTGGTGGCACATTTCCCTCTCAAGGTCTGTTGTAGATCTCTACACCAAGTCCCACACACTGATTCCCACACAAAGAGCCACATATATATATATATATATATATATACACACACACACATAAAAAGTCTCCTAGACTTAATCAATTACATTTATATGGTACTGGGAAAAAAAAATCAAGGAGGAAAGATGTGAATAACTCCAAGCCCCCTCTGTAGAATCATGTAATTTAATACTAATCCCATTGGACACAAAACACACAATATTTTTCTATTAAACTCACATTCTGCCTCCAAACAGTAACTTTAAGGGAAACAGGCTAGGACTGAATGTCAGAGATTTTCCAGCTCAATGGCACAAAACATGCGTTGAAATTGCATCCCTGAACTTACATGTTGCTCCTCACAGTGAGAAACAGGCCACCTGATTGTTAAGACTCCCTCTTTGTCTCCTGAAACAACAGAATGCAGTTTTGAAGCTGATTAAAAATCATGCCCTTTTCAAATCAAATACACAAAGGACATAAACAAACTGACATATCATTTTTTGCTAATCATTTCTTCCTTGGCAATTTAATAGTTTTTGTGTAATAAGAAATAAAATGGGAAGTTAGTCTAAGAAACTATTTTATTTTTTAAATCAGAAGTTATTTAAATTATTAGTAATAATTAGTATAATTAATTAGTAATATTAATATAATCAAAGTAAGATTTTGTTTCTGAACTCTCAAAATCTATGGGAAAGGCCAGAGTAAGTTCTCATATTTTGAAGGGGTTTCTAGGTTCCTGAGAAGACAGATGAAACAGTCTAATGTTACCATATCTAAATATTGCCGTTTTTAGATACAAATCAAGACCAAAATGTTGCAGTGTGTATGATGACCATTCAGAAAGATTTTGCTGGGATAAACAAAGCTGTGAGACATCTTTTGTAGCCACAGGACAACATATTCTTTATATGAACTACCATCTATTTGAAACACTATTCCTGCTGTTCCCTTTTCCTCAGCAAAATGGGTGTTTTGCTGACACCAAAAGGTAGAAATAAGAAAGGTACCGTGTGTCCTCGTGCAAGCACAGAGAGTAGTGAAGTGATTTGCAACCTGTTTCTTATTTATACATTTGCTTGGATCTATGTGAATTGTTTTGATATGTTTGATAGGTAAAATGAAGGGAAAAAAAGAATAAGCATTCAGTAGGTCAATTATTGATACAAGAGTCTGAGCAAGCAACAGCAGAATTCACTATGGTAATTTATCTGCATGGGTCAATGGCTATTGACTGCCTGAAAATAAAGGTCGATCACACTGATAGATTTCAATGCTGTAGCTATGAACATATATTAATAAACACAGCACAGAAGTGATTTTTGACTCTGTTGGAAAGGACAGATAATCAATATCATTGTGTCCTTGCCGAGGCTGAACTTTGTACTTGGATTATGTTAATTAAAGAGTAAATAAAGTGCTGATGTTTTTATATAATTAAGATATGGAAGAAAATAATAAAGCAGTTGGTGGCTTTTGTTGGTTATTTGATGCTGAAATGAGTAAAAAAACCACACCTAAGCCATTTTAAAATTGCAATATCTCTTTTTCATAAGCATCCTCTCCCATCCCAGATGTTATTCCTACTATATTCTTGTTGCAAGAACAAATCCAGCACTTTACACTGCAAACAAACATGGACAAGCTTGGTTTGGACAATTTGTATAAGAGCCCAGAAGGTCTGGACTGCTGTCTTTTTTTTCAGACAGGTGGCCAAGCTATAAAGGCCCACTGATGCCTGGATATTTCATCCAGACAGCATTGTTTTATAAGACATTTGAAATTTCCTATTGGAAAGAAGCAAAAGTGCAGAATCCTGGCAACCTGACTCTATCTGAATGCTGCCATCCCTTTCCACTTACCCCACCACTTTGCCTGGCATGTAGACTTGTACAGTTGAGCTGGATGAGGGAGTTAATCCAGCTGAAAACTAACCATTTAAAGAGCAAGGAAGGAAGGAAGGAAGGAATAGGATGCAAATAGAGCAGCTCTCCATTCCCAGTGTGTTCTTTAAAATGTTGGGAGGTTTGGAATAGGATCAGGAAACTGAAGCAGGGCTCAGCAGCATGGCCTAAAGCAATAATTAGCTGTAGTGGATGCATCCTGAGATGCAACTGCAAAGTAGTGAGCCTAAATATGTATCTTATCATGTGTGACCTGTTCTGTGAAATGACTGAGTTTCCATCACTCGCCACAACGACTGGCACAAGTATTTTATTTTGCCATTTCACTGCTCTACATGGTCATTTCAAGAAAAGCCTAAATTATTCAGGTATTTCGTGAAATACCTGGCATTAATATTCCAACTGTACCATGAAACCAGTCATTGAGTGGAATGACTAACATTCCCATTCATTTAGAGAATAGGTCCATTGTAGAAATAAGTGTTAATTTTATGGAATCATACATAGAACTGTATGGGTCCAATGGTGAGCATAAAAGGCTGCACAGTGCTATAAATATATATAAAGATGTAGTTTTACTTATTTTTGAGTTAGCAATTCCAAACAATCAGGAACCAGGTATTTTACATATTATCTGCCTATTATTTTCTGTATTTTCCTGTCATGAATAAAAACTTCTGTCAGTTTTCAAACTGCTTAGGTGATTAGCTTTATATCAGAACAGTAAGATTGTTATTTTCTTTTTCTTCATATTTAAAAATAACTTTAATACAGAATAAGCAGTTTAATTATGTATGTATGTATGTATCTGTCTATCTATCAAACCACAGATTCTTAGATGATCCAGATAAACCAGGCTTTCAGAATTGTAATCTCAGTTCTATACCTACACATGAAAGCATACAGATAATGGCAGGTGCTAGTAAATCTTTGTCTCTCTTCAAACCAACCACTTGAAATGTGCATGCACTTGGATAAGCCTGCATCTAAGTGGTATCCACATACTACTTGACAATAACCCAGCAGTTAATGTGCCCAAACTGCTATTTCTTATGCTGGACAAGCCTTTTACACTTGCATTATATTTCCTTCTGGTTTTAGCCACTTTTTCTTTCACTGTACAAAAAGTTGGTCTCTCTAAGACACAGAAAAATTTCTTATAATAAGAAAATATCTGCATGAGAGGCAGTCGGAGACATGTAAAATCCTAGTGAATGTGAAAAATCAGAAAGTATTATGTTCTGTTATGTATTTTCTTTAATCCTTTTATTCTCCCCTCATCTCTCTATTTGAAAGTTTTTAGTTTCTTTTTTTCCCCCTCTGAATTGAGCCCCTGCACCAATAATCCTTCTAGTGGCCCTATCAGTAAATGAGTTTTGTTTTAGTGTCTTAAAAACAAGAGATTATTCCAACTAACTAAATCACATCCCCCTTTTCTTTCGAATTGACTGAATTTTTACTACATCATTAACCTGGGTACTATCACTTAAATTGAATGTAACAGGACAATTATTTTAGTGCTGTATTATTTTCTGTGTTAAATTTAGCTGAATTTGACCATTCAGCTCACTTTAAGATCAAAAATTCAGATTTTCCAAATATTTTTCACTTTTTTTTTTTCAATGGAACTAGAAGTCAAATTTGAGCTGATTTTGTTACTAGTTTACTTTGTTTCTGAAAGAAACATAGCAGTCTTAAAAAACATTTTCCTGCACAAACAGTAATTTCTGCTTTCAAATTAACATTTTAATCCTTGACACTTTGTAAATATTTCTCCTAAAGCAGTCATGTGGCAGATTTTGCAAACATCTATATTGCATATGAGATGTAAACCTTTAGGTTTTTAGCATGAATGAACCCGTTAGGTTAGATAGAATTCTGTGCTTAGAGACGTAAACAAAATCTCGACTGTGTAGCTTTGCAGTTACCTGAATTAAGAAATTAAAGTTTATATAGCTGCTCCTTAATATTTGCTGTTTCTTGCTTCAGCTAAGTGACTGTATATTTTATAAAATGCATGTGAAAGCCTGTACACATACACAAAGCCCCTTGTACTTCATCGTTTCCATCATTCACATAGCTAAAGCTGAAGAAGCATAAGAGAATCCTTAGTCCTCTGATCAGCATTGTCAGCCACTCATGCATGAAAAGGAGATTTCTTATCAGCTAAACAACATGTATCTTCACCTTTCCATCCATGTGCTGAATAGGAAAAGAGTTCAAATCAAGTGAACCATTGAATTTCACTGTAAATAAAAGGCTTTAGCTGTCTTATGTTTTCCCTTCCTTCCCCTCTTCTGCCTCTTCACATATATTTCCCAAATTTCTTTTTTGAATGTGACAAAAAGTCCTTTCAAGTATTTTCCTCTTGTAATAGCCCAAACCACCACCTTTGTCCGTGTGTTGCACCAACTTCCTGGACATCACTGTAAGTTGATATGTATATTTCATTGAAATAAATATATCTGCATCCTTGAATCAGTATAAAATGTATAAAATCAGTATCAAACAGTATAACATCAGATTAAAGAAAACATCTACTGACTTATCCCGGTGATAATATTTAGGTGTCACAGTGATATATCAAGGTAAATTGCAGTAAGAAAACTGGCTATTGATCTGCCAGTCGTTTAGGTCAGGGCACCTGGGTGTAAACCACTCTGGACCTGTCCTGGCACACATACTTGGTCTTCCTTCCCATGGGAGCAGCATTTTGGAGATCACTCAGCTCTCATTCTGGTGTGGCATAAGATCCCTCTTAGGGCACATAGCTAGAGTCCTGGGTACCTCAGTTTAGGAGAAAGTTGCCTTTGTGTACTCTCAAAGTACACAACTTTGATTAAGTCTCAAAAGTTGCAGAGATTTATGTATAGTTCTAATCTTAGAGCATTCTGTCCAGTGTAGAAATTCACAAGGTTGTTGCCTCACTCCTGTTTTTGAGGCAAACCTGCACCCAGTGAGAGCCCAAAGTGTAAGATCTTTATTGAGCTTTAGATTGAGCAAAGTGGGGGAGTGCCTCAATCTCCTTCTTGAATTCTGGGTACCTCAACTGGCCACAAAGAGACGGTGTTATCTTTGTTATTTTCAAAGACATTCTCTGGGAAGTTAAAATTTGAGCCTAAAAGGAGGATATAATGATCTGTTGGATATTGTTAGCTGAATGCAAGAAGTTCAGAGTAACTATTAATATAAAATATTTACCTGATGGCATCTAGTAGCTGCTCAGCTGCCCTATGTCCATTAAATCACAGCAGTTAAAACACACTTCCTGTCTTGTCAGCTGCTCTCTGTATCTGAGTCCAGGGGCTTCCACATTTATCAAGTACTAATATGTCTCTATAAACAAAACATGCTGTAGGTGAAGAGCTATCACCCATCAGCCTGTCAGCCAAGCAAACAAAACCTGGCATACAAGTACAAGTGAGTTGTGATTCTGAGATGTTCAGCAGAATAGGGTACTCTGGAGATGCTAAACATCCCACTCAGAGAGGTGCCAGAAATAACTGTGCTATTTGAAGTATTATGGGCATCAGGAATACGAGGGAATTTTAAACTGTTTCATGTTGCTAATGAAGTAGAGCTGGCCACGTATTTGCTTTCAAAATATTTTTAATAGATTTAAAAGAACTGGTTGTGGAAAAAGATGGTTTTTCATAAACCTCTAGATTATACAGGGATTTTTAAAAAAAGGCCAACAAAATCCAGTCACACAAACCCCCTAGTTAATATATCCTAGTACCTGAGTTTCAAATGGAAGTATTTTATTTTCCTGTGACTTCTTGCTTCTTTTCTAGACATTTTAGCATATTAATACTGGAAAAAAAATGCAATGAAAAATATTTCAAAATAGCAATAGTTTGATTTGTACAATGTGGGCTGGAAGATTCCTAAAAAACCTGGACAAAAACTTTATGGAACAGTTCCTGAGGGAATTGACTTTGAAAGATCCCTTCTTGATCTACTGCTAAGCAACAGAGTGGATTTCATGACCAAAGTGGTGGTTGGTGGCCATATTGGCAACAGTGACCATGAAGTGATGGAGTTTAAAATCTTTGTTGACAGGAGGAAAAGCGCCAGGAAAGAAAGCCTCAACTCTGGACATGAGGAGAGCAGACTTCAGGCTGCTCAGGGAATTAGTGAATGAGGTCTCTTGGGAAAATGTTCTTTGCATCAGTCCTGGTTGCTTTTTAAACATCACTTCCTAAAGGCATAGGAGCAGAAAATTCCCAAATGCTGAAAGTCAAGCAGGCAAGGCAGAATATTGGCTTGGATGAACAGGAATCTTCTCTTGAAAATAAGGGAAAAAAGAGAGGTGTATGTTATATGTTCAGTGGATGCAAGGTAAGTGACGTGGGAATAATCTAGAGATGTAGGGAGAAAATGTGTGCAGCCAAAGCTCAACTGGAGTTGAAGCTGACCAGAACTGCGGAGGACAATAAAAATATTTTTTTCAAATATATTAATGGCAATAAAATAGTTTTTTCAAATATATTAATGGCAATAGACAGTGTAAAAATAATATTGTTCTGTTTCAGGATGAGAATGGTCACCTCACAAACAAGGACAGAACAATGCAGAGCTGTTCAATGCATTCTTTACCTTTGTCTTCAACACGGATGCCAAATCAAGGGGGTCCCAGCATCCTGAGCTGGAGGACCATGACTGTGAAAATGATCAACTTCCATCTGACCCTGAAATTGTGCAGGATCTAGTGCTTCAGCTGGATCCCTACAAATCTATGGGGCCTGGTGGGATTCATCTCAGAATCCTCAGATCTAGCTTATGTCATTGCAAAATCTTTCTTGATGATTTTAGAATGGTCTTGGGAATCTGGAGAGGTCCCAACTGACCAGAAACTGGCAAACATTGTCCCAATTTTCAAGAAGGGAAAGAAGGAAGAGCCCAGAAACTAAAGGCCTATCAGTCTTGCTTCAGTGCCTGGCAAAGTTATGGAGAAGATTATTCTGAGAGGTATTGAAAAACACCTGAAAGACAACAGAGTCATTGGTCACAGCCAGCATGGCTTCATGAGAGGAAAGTCCTGCTTATCAAACATGATTTCCTTTTATTACAAGGTAACACACCCAGCTGATCAAGGGAAGCCAGTTGATGTAATCATTTTGGATTTCAGTAAAGCTTTTGATAATGTGTCTTACAGGATCCTTCTGGTCAAAATCCAGAATGCAGCTGTATAAACACATCACAGATAAGTGATGGGTCAGGTACAAAGGGCTTTAGTGAATGGGAAGAAGTCAAACTGATGATCTGTCACTGGTGGGGTTCTACAGGGCTCCATCCTTGGCCTTATACTCTTCAACATCTTCATAATTACTTGGATGCAAGACTGGAAGTAATATTAAGTAAGTTTGCAAAAAAAGTGGAAGGATCTGCTGGCTCCCTTGGAGGCAGGGAGGCCCTGCAGGGAGACCTTGATAAAAAAAAGGACTGGGTAAGAAGTTCAACAAGGGAAAGGGATGGGATGGGATGGGATGGGATGGGATGGGATGGGATGGGATGGGATGGGATGGGATGGGATGGGATGGGATGGGATGGGATGGGATGGGATGGGATGGGATGGGACGGGACGGGACGGGATGGGATAACCCTAGATGTGTGTACAGACTGAGGAATGAGATGCTGGACTTGGGTGTCCTGGTCAATGGCAAGTTGAACACGAGTCAGCAGTGCCCAGGTAGCCAGGAGGGCCAGTCCTGTCCTGAGGGGGCATCATGGCCAGCTGGGCAAGGGAGGGGATTGTCCTGCTCTGCTCTGAGCTGGGGCAGCCTCACCTCCAGTGCTGGGGGCAGTTCTGGGTGCTGCAATATAAGAAGGCAGGCCTGTGAATCGAGACCATGAAGTCTTAAAGACAGTCTTTCAGGAGCTCCAATTTCACTTATAAGTTCATTTCTTTTTTGATTTCTGTATGTCAAGTCTTCTTTTCCTGCTGTTAGAAAAGATACAGAAAATGAATTTATATATTCTCAAGACTTAAGATCTTCACCATTGAGGGATGAGTGGACATAGACACTTTATGTAAAGATTCACAGCATACAAAGTTTTCTTTGTGCTGTAATATCACTACACAGCAACATTACATAGCAATAATAACTCCTTTTGATGTGAGATCTTTTGAGACTATATTCAATGGCTTTATGCACTCCCTACATCCTTACCTTTAGAGCATGTGTTTTAAGTTTTCTTTTCCTCTGCTAGAAACTTACAGAAGTTTTCTTTATCACCCCTTTTCCAAATCACTTGCAGACATTTTTTTCACAGGTCAACAAAGCAAAATAAAGGGAAACAGTTAAGTTAAAAAACTTTAACAAAGAGAAAGAAGTATTTGATGATATATAGAAAACAATGCTAATATTTCATTTTAGACACCAAATTTACCCCAAGATAGCTGGGGTAACGTGGGCGTTATGTACCCACCAGGAGCAATTGGAGTGTCCAGGGGCAGAGAGGAGGATATTCAAAGGCAGCGCCCCTGGAGGCTTTCCACAATCCCACAGCTTGTTAGCAGGACGCTTCTGATGTAAGATTACCAGAATTTCCTCCACCTGCAACCGGACTAAGTAGTTTGTTACCGTGAACTTCCTCTGCCACCCTGTGGGAGTTTATAGGAAGTGCGGGAGTGTCCTGGAACAAGCAACCAGCATCCCCCCTTACCTTTCCATTACAGAGATCGCCTGGTGTTGCAATTCTCTGCCAGCCCGGTTGCCTGTATGGAATCAACCCACACGACACACCGTCAGAAAAGATTAATCTTTTCTGTTACATTTCTCAATGGATTTAAGTACAAAAAAAAAAAAAATAGCACCACCAAACTCCCAAAATTTCTGAATTTGACCATGTGCAAACTTTGTGGCAGTTGTAATCTGAAGCTGTGTGTTTGTCACAGAGATCCTCATCCTTCACTGTGGACTGCTGCATAGCAAGGCGGATATTTTTCCAAAAAAATGCACATAATCTTAAATGGCAAGGGCAGAACTGTCAGCAGACACTGCTCAAATTCATCGTTTAAAAGCTGTCTAGTTCCTGGGAAATTGTGTTTTGATACATGCAGTTGCAGGCAATCCCAGGACCATAAGCATATGTTTTTAAACCATTTAAAGACTGGATGTAGTAAGAGCTACAGAAATAAAACGCAGACTGTAAAGAACCCAGATTATTTTGTATGGACTAGAACATTCATTAAGAAAAAATAAGAAAATATAATCATGGCATTGAGTATTCTGTGAACCCTTTCTGCCACCTCTATTGTAGGTATCATTATAGACTTACCCTACACGCAGTTGCCTAAGAGAGGCTAACACATATTCTCAAAAGAAAGATTTCATGATTAACAGCATTCCAAAAATATTTCATCTCCATGTGTTTGGCAAAGCTAACTGAAAGGTTTCTGCACATCACACATACTCAGTAGTGGAGCTAGTTGGAAAAGAAGTGGCAATAGAGGGGACAAGTGTGCATATTAGTATTACCATTATTGATTCTGATCCTCTCTCTTTTTCCTCTTCTAGATCATTCAAAATGCAGAATGTTTTCATTCCTTACAACAAAACAAAGAAGATCTCAAGGCCTTAATGAAGACTAATGCAATTACCTAAAATTAGGTAATAGAAAAAACTAGTAATGTAAATTATTGCTCCTACTTCTTTATATTTATGTATATATATATGCACATACAAATGTGCTCATGTGTAAATCATTACATATTTATACATACTGCTCTTTATACTCATAAGAAAGGGACACTGGATTCTAAGATCTTATTAGTTCCCTTTAGAAAGAACTGTTATTGTAATATCTACTAGTAGAACAGTTAGCTGTACCTGGGAAGGCCAAGGGTTAAAGACTATTGGTGGTATTATCTGATGCAGATGAAGTCTTCAGTTCCCAGCCTGGTCCTACAGAAGAAAAGGGAGGGTGGAATGAGGGACATTGTTACTGTCCTGAAGTCTTTCATCATCATGTGAGGGCAGATATTTTTGATCCACTTGTATCCAGACCTAGGACACATGAGGCCTTGTGTATCACTGAAATTGTAAGCTCCCTCTCCTTGTATGAATTATGTGTGTTTTACAAAAGTTGAGAGGTATGCAAATATTGCTACATGTGCCTACCATTATATGTTCCTTAACTTGAATGACATTTAAATAATAGCCTTAACCTTCCTCTAAGTCTGACTTATTGTGCAGTATTCCATCTTTGTCTGGCTAAATTTTATCTTCTGACAGCTTCTTCTGTGTAGCATTTGAGGATATCTGATGAGGTACATACAGACATAGAGACAATAATTAAAATAAAACTGGAAAACTGACATTAAACTTTCCTGTTCTTCCTATGATGTAGAGAAAAATCAGCTATGGGGGTTGATGGCTGCAAGCACCTCACAGAGAAAACTGGACTTCTTGAATGATTAAGATCCTACACATTCTCCAGTATGAACTTAGGTTGCCCAAGTCAGTCAGTGCCCTGGGAAGTTGAGCCACAAGTCCTTCAGCAATGACAGCATTATGTATCCTTTGAGGCATAAGGAGCTCTGATGTCTGGTGCACTGAATTAGCACCCAGGAAGACCCAGTTTTATTCCTTCATCAGCCAAAGATTGATGGTGATTTTGTATTAACTATTTTGTTTTAAGCTGCACAGAGCCTGGACATATATGGAGCTGAGTAAACCAAGCCAGGCTCAGTGCTATGCCTCAATATGCTTATGCAAAGCACTTAGAGGTGATTTTCCCATAGCGTGAAAAGTATCTGCCATCTCTCTCATCCTTTTTTTTATTGCAGCAGAAGGCAGAAGGGTCCTTAGGCCCTCTCCATGTGAAGTTTTGCTGCCATGGCCCTGGATTCCACTCCATGCAAAGTGTTGCTACTGCTTTGTCCCTGTTGAGACTGGGTCTGGTTCTGCCCGTGCTATTCAAGTTACAGGCACCTTCCTATCTCATGGCTGTGCATCTTTCCAGCACCTGCTTTGCCATGTTGGCACTGTTGGGATCTAAGAGTACACAGTCTCAGTTTATATTGCTTTAAACAGTAGTGAGAGCCTGGCCCAGGGCAAGGAAAGAGCCTAAAGAACTCCACTCTGCCTCCCTTTTGTAGCAAAGCTTCCCAGATCATCTCTGTTTTAGGCACAGCCTTCCCCACAACCCAGGACAGAGCATGTGCACCAAGGAATACCTCCAACCTCTTGCTTACCCCAAATGCAAGGGTATTGCATTTGGGGTAATAAATGTGTGCCCCACCTGGCCAGCCCCTGTAAGGAGAGTCATGAGGAGACAGAAGCGTGGGCAATGTGGTGGCAAACCTGCAAGCACACAGCATACCACATCACCTGCTGGTGGTCAGCCTCAGTTTTATCCCACCTTTGCACTGGATTCTTCTGGGAATGGATTTTGATTCCCTTGTGCACCAAGGGGGTTGGAGATACAGAACAGGAGGGGATCTTTACTCTCTCCTGCATTGGCCTGCAACGGAATGTTTGAAAGAATTGAGAGTTGAAACAGCCACTACTGGTCCACTGATTAGGGTAGGACTCTGGCAGAAGTAGGAATTGCTAAATAAGGGCAGTAAAATGGCATCTGCACATACAGAAATAGATTTGGGAGTTCAGATACAGGAGGCTTACGTATTCTCTTTCTAAGTTAATTCTAGTGAGAATGAAATAATGTAGAAGAGGTTTAATGCTCAGGAATCTAATCACATTGCTTTTTAAAAATTTTTTAACAACATATCTACTAAAATTCACTCAATGAAAGTTAAACAAGCTCACTAACAACTTAATTTTCATTTGGTAATTCAAGGTCTTTCTGGAGATATATGAGAAACACAAGAGAAAAGCTCTCTGCCTCTATTAATGTTTTATGTCAGAGTAATAATTTTATTACAGAACTGCCTTGTTTCAGCCTCTGAGAATAGCATCATAACATCTTAGAGATTGCTATGTAGAGCAGTTTAATTACTATCTGATGGTTAGATCAACAGTGTGAAAGCACTGAGCTCTGTTGTTCATGAACAAGCCAGAAAAATTAAATCACTCGCTGGAAATTGTTCTTTAAATACTTCTGCAATACCAGTGGGAATTGTTTTGCTAGATTAAAATTCTAAGTAATGCCCACTGTCTATTTCTTTAAGATGGTTTTGTGTTTGGTTGGTCCTTTAGTTTTTTTGGCCAGTGACAATAGATAGAATTTTCAAAATTACCTTGCAAGTAAGATTCTTACACCTCATTAATAGTAAGGTCCCAAGCTTCCAACACTTCCAAAAGCTATCACTCACTTTTGAAATCTGAGCTTAAATCTAATTTTGTGATCACTTTCGGTGTTTGAATACAAAAGTATCTCATCTCAGTCATAGCATGCACTCTGCTAATAGCTTAATTCATCAGGCATTTTATTTAAATTGAAATGTGCATTTTAAGTCAGATGTTCAAAATTTTATTGCTAGAATAATTTAACTGAGGAGAAAATCATATTGTAAATGTATGAGACTACAGAAAATGCAGGCTTTTGAAAAAAAATACAACCAAACAAACCACACTTTGGATTTATTGCACTGCATTACAGAAGAGCTGAATTGGTTTGCTCAAAAGTAGCATTGTAACCTTTCTCATAAATAGCCCAAAAATAATTAAAACTTTAAGTCTCCTAGAGGGTAGAGCAAACCATGTTTTGCATGTGTTTAATAACATGTATGATTCCTTTCAACAGCCCCTTCCTTAGTCCCACCCTGCTGAGATTAATGAGCCTAGTTACAGGCAGAGAGAAGAAGGAATCCACTTGTTTTAAAATTGGCATTTAGGAGCAAATGAAATCCAATTCAAGTAATAATATAATGGCTTGCCAGCTTTTCTTACATCATAATGATGTGCACTTATAAAATCCACTCTGATGATGACAAGGTTCATTGGTTAGTTTTTTGAATGGCAAATTTTGTCTTGTGTATTCCAGGGTACAAAACACTGGTGACTAAAATTGTTCAGAAAAGCCTCAGTCCTAGAATTTATGAAGGGCTTAACAGCATAAAAAAGCATTTCAAAGATAGAATACAAATGAGCACTGAACGCAAAGAAAAAATATCAGATAGAAAAACTCCAACAAAACCAAACAAAAGGAAAAGTAGAATCAGAAAAGGAACCCCTCTTGAATATTTCAATCCATTGCATACGAGAAAAGACTGATCAGAAAAGTTAGTAGCCAGCCTAATGTGAAGTGACTAACCAAAGAGCAAAACGATTGACTAATAAACAAGTTATGAATAAGAAATTATTTTTAAACTGGAAATCAAGCATTCAGAAGAAATTTCTGGAATTTATAGACATCCTTAGCACCTTTTCTTTCCACGCGCTCCACACTGATTTTACAAATTGCATGTTGAGCACTCTCAGATAAGGCATGTGGCCGCACTCAGGATCACAGATCCACTAAGGTTGGCAAAGACTTCCAAGATTGTTGAGTCCAACCTTTGACCAAACACCACCATGTCAATTAACCCTAGCACAAAGTGCCAGGTCCAGTCTTTTCTTGAACACTTCCAGGGATGGTGACTCCATCACTTCCCTGGGCAGTCTGCTCCTGACCACACTTTCAGTGAAAAAATTATTCCTGAAACCCAACATGAACCTCCCCTTTTGGAGCTTGAGGCCATATCTTCTTATCCTGTCACTTGTTGCCTGGGAGAAGAGACCATACCCTACAATCATGGCTGCAACCTTCTTTAGGCAGTAGTAAATAGCAATAAGGTGCCCCCTGAGCCTCCTTTTCTCCAGGATAAACACCTCCAGCTCCCTCAGCTGCTCCTCATATGACTTAGTCTCTAGACCCTTCACCAGCTCCATTGCCCTTCTCTGGAAGGATGCTCCAGCACCTCAGCATCTTTCTTAAAGGGGCCCAAACCAAGTACAGTATTCAGGGAGTGTCCTCACCAGTGTCATCACCATTGCTGAGAACAGGGCACGATCACTGCCCTGGTCCTACTGAGCACACTATTTATGTGCTGTGCACAGCTATCTTACAAGTGTTGGTGGTCCAACATCTATGGTATCTGGGGAAGAACCAGATAAGGTTCAAGCTCCTACAGCTATTACTCCAGGAGGGGTCTCTCCTACCATGCCCATGCACCTCTGTCATTGCCTACTGAGTTTTGGGTGGTTCTCACTGTATCCCTCTGCTTTGCTGCACAAAACCATAGCAGAAAAAACCCAAACCTTCAATATGGCAACCTCCTCAAGGATAATGAAGGCACCTTGTCAAAGCTGCAAGTGAAATGAGACATTTTTTCTTTGTTTGAAGACGTTGCAGGATAGCCTGGGTCAGCCTTTTTTCAAGGCAAGGAGAGGGGTGCAAGGGTTTAACTGAAGCAGGGACATAAGCATTAGATAGGAAAGGTGGGAAAGAAAGGATAAAAATTGGAGACAGAGAGCTGGAAACAGTGGTGCTGAGGGGAAAATGCAAACTTCTGAAAGAGAAGGGAAATTGATAGAGATGAAGCTAAACCAAGGTACAATTGACACTCACAGCCCATACAATTCTCTAATCAATCTGTATTTAAATTTTCACAGGGCTGTAATAAAGCCTCTCTTCTTTCCCTTCTGCTGCTCACTACTTCAGTTGGAACAACTTCACTGTGAGAGGGAGACATAGCCTGCAGGCTTCAGAGCAGGACCAGAACCATCTACAACAATGTCCTTAAAAAGGCAGGTGGGCATTCAGATTGAAAGCAGGATACTAAGCAAGGTTTACACTGGTGCCTAAGAATGACAAATGAGTCTCCTGGAAAGACTTTGCTCAATAATACCCCATGATACAATTTTCATAAATCATTACACACTTTTACAAAAGAGTCAGCAGTTTTAAAAGAACCCCACTAGTCTTTCATCACTGCTGATATCCCACATCATACAAACAGGATTTTCCAACGTATTCTAAATGCACATATTACCCAGCAAGTGGTCCTGTAGAAACTGAAATGGCCCCTTAAAGACCTTTGCCAGTTTAACAAAAACCAGCATTTTGCTGGGAAAACTGTCCAAGTTAAGAGAATCATGGGCTTAACAGCATAGGAAAAAAAAAACCCAAACCTTTACTTAGAAACCAGTTTTAAAATGATTTACTGTTTGTAAGCCTGTAAGAGATGTGGTAAGTTTTTCCAGGCCCTGGGTGATCTGTCTCCTTGACCTTTCAAGTATCCTCTATTAAGAGCCTAGATTAAATTAGCTGCTAAAACACAAGCTTTGTTTTCTGTCTATTCCTGTAAATTGAATTTTCTCTTTTGCTGTTAAAGCACAAGTAACTAGGTTAGTCAAAAGAAGGTAGAGACAGTACTAGAAGTTGTACCAATCACAGGAAGATCAGGATTAAAGGACCTAAGGGATGAAAACCATAACATGTTGGTGTCATGCCCAAAGGATGTAATTGAAACTGTACTGATGAAATAAATTAAAAAGAGCCTTAAAAGGTTATTTGAAGAGTATAGATACAACACTGCTTAGGACATGAAGTAGGTAATTCCAGGTCATAATTCTATTAATTTCTATAATTTTTTTCTACTCTTTTCTGGTTACAACACAATTTTTTCAACTTAAACTGTGTCTGCATGCTGTATATCATGCATGTACCACAACTTGAATGATATGCATGAAAAGTAACAGTCCATAAAGAAACAATGGCAGCAGTAGTAGCTTTAATAATTACAAGGAGGCTTAATGAAGCAGTCCAACAGCTATATCATTCTACAATAAAGAGAGCTGTACTCCAATACCCTTCTGCCAAATGTCCTGGGAAATGCTTTGCAACCCTTCAGTGGGGCAATATTGGAAATATATGCACTTACACTACAGGGCTTCTCTTGCATTCTCCTCAGATGAATGTGCAGTAGCAAAATGTGGACTGGGGAAGAAATATTTAGATCCTCTCTCTTTAAAGAGAAAGAGAGGAAATAATTTTTTCTGGTAGTTAACTTTGTGTTGCAGAAGATATTTTGAAGGGAGGTTAGAAATGAACATGGAGTGCACCTGAAGAAGATTGGACTCTGTAGGGCAGCAAAGCACTGACATCACAGTTAACCTGGAAAATAATTAGAAAACCCAAGAAAGAAATTGCAGCTATGCATCAGCTGCATATGGTTCTACTCTGTACTACTAAATTTAGCAACAATTGCCTTGTTCCTGTTTCCCTTCCAGCTGCTACTGCTCCTGTTTGTCCTGTTAAAAACAGAAAGGAAAAGCACCCCTTAATCCCCCAAAATCTCCACTATTTTGTTGTCAGTCTTGAATCATCAAAGTCTGATTTTGACCATTCTGCTGGGAAGTCTTGGACTAGTTCTGAGTGAACATGACCAGCCCTGTAAATGCATTGTCTTGAAACATGTTTGTGGTTCCCATTCTTGAACAGGAGGGAGTCCAAGAATACAGAAAGGAAATGGGCATCTGCCATCTTCTCACACTCACTTTAGGTTTTGACTTAGTTTAAGGGTCAGAATACCCCCCAGTCTTCTCCTGGCACATTCTCCTCAGAGTGAGCTACTCTAGTCTCAGATCTCAGATCTCTCTGGACTCAGGGAAAAGGAGGGGGGTATAGTTCTTCTTGGACTGAAATTTCTCTAGGAAGAGTAACTTTTCTTTCCACATTTGCTGTAAGCAAATCAGTCACAAGCAAATCACCACAAAGCCTACTGACATCCATTTCAGACCAAAAGCATGGCAAGAAAAACATAATAAAAACCAATAAGAAATAGAGTTTATTGCTAGGCATCTCGTCATAACTCAAAGCCACCTAAGGCACCAATAAGCATAGACACAAATTCCACTCTCTCATTCTGATATTTCTCTTCCTTGGATATTCATTTGACACTTGATTAGTCATTTTTTTAAAAACATCATCATATTTTTATTTCTTCAGCTTTTTGATTCTGAAACAGAACAGTATACAAAGTTTTCTCAAGTGGGAGAAGCAGAGACCTGTATGTCTGCCAATAACTATCTGGCAATTACTGAACAAGTAACACGTTTAGCACTTAGTGAATAAGGTTATTCAAAAATTTGTGCTAATTGAAACATAGCAATCTTTGGACCTGCCTCATTCCTGAGGTGTCAGCCACAATGACATATTAGGGTGTCCCATCCAGCAGATTGTGAACAAGAGACAGGAACAGAGGTGGAACTGAAAGCTGCCTCCTGTGTAGAGGAGGAAATCATTCAGCACTCCCATTCCTGGTGGTGGTCCTTGAGTTGAAAGATATTAACTCTCACAGTTAAACAGTTTCTCAATTTACCAGAAAAGGATTAATATGTTCTTCAGTGATGCTGGGAAAATGAGAAGCTAATTGTCACCATTTGTTGCAGTAGTCTCTTTCAGCACTCACACTGACAGTTTTTCTACTCCGTTTTCCATTTTACCACAGCAAATTTGCAGCCGATAGCACGTGCCTTAGAACACCCTGCCGTTGTACATTGTCTTTGCATTATTTTGTTTAAAGAGCTAAAGTGTGAAACTGGGATACACAAAGATTGCAAATATAGATGTGATTTTTCTGATATGCTTTTTCATTAGATTCCTTTTTGTCTATGTGTACATGAAATGCTCCAGGCTCAGAGAAAATAGAGTAATTTAGTATAATCAAATTTATGTAGGTGTTCTACAAACCTTACAGACATTAAAGCATTAGAATAAGGAAGTACTTAAATAGGAGGGAAAAAAAACACTTTAAAAATATCTAATTCAATCTTATTGCCCTGTACAATGTATTAGACTCAATTTATTTCCAGTGTTGCATCTTAAGAAAAATTATAAAATATAACATTCATTTTTAGGTCAATTAGTCTGCATATTGAAAAACTGTAAGATGCCCTTCTATAGTATATTTTATAGCAATTACTCTAATAATTGCCAAAGGACTGAGCAGAACTGAGCAGAACTGATCTAATCACCACTTTATATCTACAGTGGGTGAGAGAGTTTTTGTTTTTACATACAATTCCCAACTTACTTCAAGGTTTGCACAATGGTATGCTCTGACTTGTGTATGACTTACGACACAAACAGAAATCCAGGCCTTAGGTGGTGATCATGGTCCAGTCAGGAAAGCTCCCCTCCAGTTACAGCAACCTGGTCACTCCTCTTTTCTTTTCATTACTTGATGCTGGTAAGTGCATATGCAACACAAGCCCAGAGAAACCTCAAAGCAATATCTGGTCATCTTTCTCAGCCCTGGGCAAGATCAATTATATCTACATAATTACTGGAAAATATTAGTTTATCTGGTTTTAAAAATCTCAAATGGCAAATGATTATGCTTCCTCCTTATAAACTAACTTGTTCTAGTACTTGGTTGTCCCTATTGTCAGAAAAGTGCCTTTTTTTTTCTTTTATCCTATCCACTATGAATATGAAGGGAATACACTCTATTTTTGCAGAAGCTTTTTTGTTATTTCAAGATCATCTGCCAATTTTCTTTTCCCTAAAGAACTTAAATTATTTCAATGTTTTCTGGTATGTCATATATTCAGTATTTCTAACTATTCTCAGACATTCACTGTTTTCCCTTCAGCTTGCCCACATCTTTCTTGAAAGGAAATATCCAACAGGCAACATATAACTTAATATGAAGCTCTGAGGCATTTCCAAAGCTACCTAAAGAGAAATATAATCTCTTTTATCCCTGTGTCCTTTCCTGCCCCTTAGTAGATTTAAACTGACATATTTTTTCTCAATTACATAGTAGATAGAGTAGGGAGCAACTACTGGAATAAAAAAAAATCTTAATTTGAATTATTATGGAGGGAAGTTTTAAGCGTTCTTATGCTGCAACACAGACACACAAGACAAGTTACAAGATTCAGCCAGCGTTGCAGATGTAAATTGCAGATGAGAGCAAAACACAGGCTGAGTACATCACAGTACACAGTAGAACTGACATGTTCAAACCTAGATGGAACATTTCCTATGAAGAAGTGATGCAGTGCAGCAGAAAGCAACAAAGAGCATTCTAAAACAATGAGACGGCCAAACACAGCTTCAAAATCTCAGCTTGACTGTAGGGAAGACAGCTGCAATTCAAGGTCTGTCAAGCTGTGACTTTCTATTCTACTCATTTTGCTGATGGAAGAGAGAATGCTGTTTTTATAGCACTCAGCTCCTGCTGCAAGACCCAAACCAAGGCAGAAAGAAAATAGCCTCACAGAGAGGGTAGGATTCACACCAATTCACAAGAATTAAAGTTTGTTTGTTCAAGATATCCTCTTAATATAGTGAAAAAGAACCCTTCAGGCAAGGAAGCCTCACACAACACATATCAGGCTTTGTGATGAAGTAAAAAACCCCAAAACATATAGAAACTGAGTGCTGTGAAAACATCTATACTTCTCCTAGTGCATACCAATGACAATAACTTATTTCTACCCTTAGAATAATTAATACCACTTTCAGCTAATACCAAGTAGGAAAATTCTTCTGTGTGTAACTACCTCATTGTCACAAATCTTAGCTAAGCCGTTCAATTTCTTCAAGGAGAAAGTAAATATCAGGTTTTCTGGGAGCTGGGTTGGAGAAAACTTTTTTTCTGAAAAAGTTGGGTTTTTCATCCTGTAGTTGGTAGGTAACATAGTCAGTCCTTCTTCTGTCAGCTGTGGTTTGATCTTGGGAGCAATCTGCATACAAGAAGAGAATGAGTGTGGTTAAGAGTCCTTCTGAACAAAAAGAGAAAAGAAAATGGAAAAGACCAAAGCTGCTTTTTCCTCTCTTCTCTATACCTGGCTTTGCAATATAAGCTAGCATGCTGTTCAACACAGATCAAAGTGTTTCACAGGGATATCTCCAACTGAAGAATGAATTTGTCAGAAGAAAAAGAACAATGCATCATTTTTATTGCATATTTTCAAGAGTCCTATGGCCTTTTCTGAAGCCAGAATGAATTCTGTCTGAAGCAACAAGGATAGGAAGGGAGTAAGTTCAAAACAAGGGGAGTAGGACTCTGGATCTAAAATCATTTGATAAAAGATTAATGCAAATGTTTCATTTGGGGGCTTATTTTATGAGTATCTGATGTGATTAATGCTTTCAGTATCTTATTAATGCTTTCATACTTTGTTTCATTCTTTATTACAGCTCTTTTATTAGTTAGATTACTGTTTATTTCCTTATCAAACAGGTCCAAACCGCAAGAAGTTTTCATTATGGCTAAGCAAACAAGGGAAACACTAGAGACACCAGGTTGCTATCCTACCCAACTGGAGTAAGAAATCACCTACTCCAGTACAATCCTTCTCTCCCTACTTTTCTGCCTGGTCTTGCAGCTTCCTGCTGATCCCATGGATGGAGACGCTATGTACTTCCTTCCAATCTCCTCCTAACTCCACCAAATCACGAGAGAAGGTGATCATAATTTCCATTTAGTCCATCACTTGCGGCCCATTGCAGTGGGGAAAACTCATTCAAGCTCCATTATGAATCTTCAAACCTCATACAAGCTTAATTTCCACTCTGGGAATAAGGACAGTGATAGAGACTTAGCAAGACTGGATCATTCAGTCTTTAACATAGGACTAAATTCACAGAGGAATGTTGTATTAATGTATCACAATTTCATTGATGATAATATAACATAAATTCAGAATTTTGTTACTCCTGTGGTAATAATTCAAACCTCTTCACGATCACAAACACTTCAAACAATATTTTGTTATTTTCTTTGGATGATACATATGTGAGGTTTTGCTTTATTTGTCTTTAGCTTAATCGTGAACACAGCAGTGCTGAGTTAACAGTTGGACTTGATGATCCTAGAGGCCCTTTCCAACCCAAATAGTTCTAATAGTTCCATGTTTTGTCCAGTTCTACTTCTGACACTGTTGTTCTTTGTGCATCAGTTGAATGTTGATATTTGAATCCTGGTTACGCTAAGCCAAACAAAAGAGATCAGACTATTGAGAATTATTTCTCAGTGCCTTAATATTCTCCAGATTCACTGAATAATGTTAGAAAAATTGCCTGAAGTAATTTATCCCATCCTGGTCCCCTATGTGAGATGTTCCAGCATCACATATGGGTGAGTTCAGCTTTCAAATACAAAATAAGTTTATTTCTCTGCTTAAGAAAAATCACAACAAAAACCTCTCCTACTTCTAGATCTGAGAATTTGACATATATTTAGCAGTTCCCACATTATTTATACTCCAAGTCTGCACATTTTTTCAGGTATTCTACCCTTTATCTAGAGAACTACCTTCCTCCCCAAAGCTGATAATTACTGCAAGTCAATGCTACTTGTTACTCTCTTCATTGTGTTTTCTTTCTATAGAAATCCACGTGTATTGAGAACTTTTCCCTGTAAAATGTTGAGTCCTCTGGTTTCTTATTCTCACTTCTGTGCCTGGAAAGATCACAGAGCTGCATCCAGCTCTTGGATTCTCAGCACAGGAAGGATATCAGCTTATTGGAGTGAGTCCAGAGAAGGCACAAGATTATTTGAATGATGAAGCTCCTCTCCTGTGAGGAAAGCCTGAGATAATTGGGTTTGTTCAGTCTGGAAAAGGAAAGGCTTCTGGGTGTCCTAATTGCAGCCTTCCACTACCTAAAGGGAGTCTACAACAAAGGATGAAGGCTTTTACAAGAGCAGGTGGTGACAGGACAAGGAGTGATGGCTTTAAACTGAGAGTAGGTTTGGATGAAATATTAGGAGGAAATTCATTGCTGTGGGAGAGGTGAGACACTGAAACAGGTTGCTCAGAGGAGTTGTGGATGCTTCATCCCTGAAGGTGTTCAAGGCCAGGTTGGATGGATCTCTGAGAAACTTTGCCTAGAGAGAGTGTCCCCAGCCATGGCAGAGGGGTTGGAACTAGATGATCATTACGGTCCCTTCAAACCCGAATATTCTATGATTCTTTTTCCAGTTTAAAGTTTAATTTTGTCTTTATTTTCAAACATTTAACAGTCTGAAGCAGGGAAAGGAACATGTAAGATTTTTGGAATAAACCTATATTTTCAAATCTTTTTCATAATTTTCTTTCGATATTAACCAAAGGACAAAGACAGCAACATACTGGCCACACTGAATTGTCTTGTTCCCTGTGACAAAATCTGTATCATACTGTTTACTTGACTGGAGCAGAGAACCTGTGTGCAGCTAGTTACACCATTGTAGATAATCCTAGTGATGGCCACTTTTTAATCATATATGTGCAAGTAATTCTTCAGGAAAATTCAGGTTTTTCTTTCTAACTAGAGTTCAAATGCAAATAAACAGAACTAAAAAATCTCTCCTTGCTCAGAGCCACACCTCCATTAACTGAAGAGAAAATAAAACTTAATGAAGTAGTAAGAGTATCTTCCCAGCTTAAACCCATGAAAATTAATAGCCTGTCAAACATGTGAGGAAGCACCATGTTATGTTAAAAGTAATCCTTCTCCCAGTTGTGTATTTTAGGCATTTAATTTTATGTCCAAGACAATGTTTGCTCTTGGTCTTGTGGCTTAGAGTGATAGCACAGATGCTGGTAAACCTAACCATCAAATAACCAGCACCGTTAACTTCTCATAATAGTATTGCATAGTTGAGTGTCTTTGCCATAAAATATCAAGGTTAAAGCCTACAAACCCCTGCAGATAATTAATGCACCCAGTGCAACATTATCCTGTGGATTGTCGACATGCGAAACTTAGTGGGCACTTAGCTAGGCTATAAAATAATGCTACATTCCCTATGTCAGCTCCAAGCATCTCTGTAAGAGGTCGAATGCTGCATTTTGAAAGCTATCCCATGCTGAGCATTCAAAGAACTATTTGCATAAGGAAATAGAAGTAACCAACATGCTATAAATTTATACCTTTCCCTGCTGAATGCTGTTTCTCTTGCAAATAAAACTCCCAGACACACTGAACTCATATACTGTGCTAAGGTAAATAGCAGTACAAATTACTAATTTTTACTATTCCACATTCTGTTTGCCAGGCATTACTTTGGCAAGCAAGCATTTCTCTTGAAAGTGTCAGCTTTCACAGGAATTTTAATGAAAAGTCAAGAGAGGTGAGTAGTGTACTCTTCTGATTCATACAATGAGGCAGTAACAACTGATCCTGAGATCTGATGGACCACCTCTCAAATATTTTGATCCAGTGTACTTCCAAATATTTTCAATAGCTTAGAAAATGAAGTCTGAGTTCATTGGAAAAAATCAGAAATCAAATACTGTACCATGCAGGCCTGATAATAATTCTGTGCATCAATTTTAAGTAGTTATGTTGCATTAAAAAAAGATAAGCCTGTTTTACACAACCTTGCAAGATCCTGGAGCCCATTCCTGGATTTCAGTGAACTTCCCCCAAAAGAAGTAATCCATGGAAGAAATGTATACCATGCCCCTCAACACTGAATTGTTTTTATGTGCAACAGGCAATATTTAATTAAAATGGTTTCCTAATATGAGGAATGGAAGTCTATTTATAACTTCTATCTAGAAGTTCTCTCAGGAGGCTTAATGGACTAGAGCTGCTATAAACTTCTAAATTTGAAGAATTCAGACCCTTTAGTAAACACAATACTAAAGTTTGGTAAAAATCCAAGCTATAATTATTCACACCACTTCACAACCACAGCAATGCCCCCAAAAGAAAATTGGGAACTTCCCTCCTACATCCATACACTTGCACCAGAGCTAAGAATGTTGTTCAGGATGCATAATCAACCTTACTCTGTTAAAAGCCAACTAGCCGCACTCAGGAAGATAAACTGAACCACAACTTTGAAGACATACAGTAATTCAGGAGCTCAAAAGTTTCACAGGTAGAGTGTTTAATTTCTGGAATTATCTCAGCTAATGCGTGGAGAACCAATTGGATGTGTTAGATTACTGCATGAGAACATGTAGAACTTATGTCTATAATTTATAATTAAGAACTCTCCTCTTTACTATTCCATCTATTCCTATTCTGTTTCAGAGTGAAATAGAAAAGAAAAAAAAAGAAACCAAAAACCATCACTGACCAAATTATAATAGCCCTTTATCTGCATAACTGCTTCTATTTGTGTGTGAAATAACCTTATATATTTATCACACAAATAACCCATGTATTGTCAATCAGAAAACTTCTGTTACTTTTGATCAGAAGCTACCCAAAGATGCCACAGGGTTTTAAGTGCTTTTGCAAATGTAGATACCATCCCTGCTGTAATGGTAATGATGTTGAAGAACATTTTCTGAGCTTTCTTGGCTCTTCCCCTAGACACATAGTTCCAGCAATGTGAAAAACACTTGAACAAGAGCAATAACAAAAGCTCCCATTTCAGATCAACCTAAAATGAAATATTTGTATATCAACTACCGCAATAATTTTAAGTAACTTTTAAAAACAGTTAATCTGTTAGCCAACACAGATTTAACATGTTTTATTTAAAAACGTATCAAGGTGAAACATTTCAAATTTTCCTTTATTTGGAGAAAACTGGCAGAAAAAAAACAGCCCGGAATTTGACAAAAATTAGTAGTCAGTTTTCATTCTCTTCAAAATCAGAATTTTCAGTTATTTTATAACTTCCAGGGAGGGGTTGTATATCCTGAGTTGTCATTCACAATCAATATCAATGACAACTTCATGTGAGTTAATGCTGCCAGATTTCAGAGAGCATTGTTGGACTCAACTCCACATTAACATTAAAAATGAGAGTGAAAACAAGAACATGTCAGTTTTCAGTATTTCAGCTTCCAAATCAGATGGAATAATTTTCCCATGTCAAATATCAAGAGGAAAAAGAACCAAGGAGAATAATGTCATTTATTCTTCTGATTAGCCTTGAAATATACGCTAAATCTGGTATCAGGTTGTAAGACTGTTGATAGTACTATATGTTCTTTATTATTTACCATGCTACCAAATTATTATCCTCTGAAAATTTTATCAGCTGTGGTAAAATTCATGTCATCACTGTAATCAAAATTAGTTTTTGTTGAGAAAAATAAACCCCCACACTAGAGAAAGAACCAACTCCTAAGTTCGTCTTTCTCAGCACCTTTTCATCCAAGAAATACTGAAACTTTTAGTTTGGGAATGTGCCAAGCTTCTGACTTGCTTGCCATGCTTTACAGTATATGTGCAGAGACTGAACAGATTCAACCATTGAGGCAGCAGGGAGCACAAAGCACCATCTCCTAGAGGCAAAAACCCAATGAGATTGTGGAATATATCCACAAGAGTCCAACATGTCTTACTCCACTTTTTCCTCAAGCACAGCAACCACTCTTAACAGGCTGAACACAGCAAGACCTAAACAAAGATTTACAAAAAGCTATTTGTAAAACTGAACCCTGTTTCTATGAAGAGTGAACTTTGTTCAAGACAGTGAGAGTTCATTTTATAAAATGGGGTTCCTGCTAGGAAACAGAACCAAAGACAAAGCCAGTTAAGCGCAAACAAATATTCCCAATAGACGTGGTATGTCTTAACTTTTATTACACTTCACTGTAATTACACTATCTGCCCTGATTCCAAGAACTGCTGCTGCTTTCTTCAGTGATTTACTGTTAAAGAACAATGAGATTGAGGGAGCTTTAAGGATGTTCACACATACATGAAATATAAATTTTGTGGCTATATATATACACATATGGTGTATGTTCCTTGTCATCCTTTTCATCCTAAAGAAATACATCGTGCATGACTCAGTGATGCTGAAATGAAAACATCAAAGAGGAACCCCCCTTAAAGATCACCAGTGTTCTGCTGGGTTTTGTCTTCATCAGGAGTAGCAACACATAATTCAGAAAAAGCAGTTCAGTCTTCCATAGTATATATGTGTGTATTTACTCATAGATTATTAACAGAAACTTGGTACTCAGCAGTTTACTAAAAAAATTTAGAATTTCAAGCAAATTTGCAATGTTCCTGTTAGATTATGATGGCATTATTATAATTAAATTTGCCATATAGCCATGAAATAGCATTGCATATTTAAAATATAGTAGTAACTTGATGTTTGTACCATGAATATTCAGTGAGTATTTATGATACAACTTAATAAATGGTCAGTTACAGTGCAGACAGTCCTAAAGTCATAGGTGAAAGCACTGAGATGTATAACTACTTTGAGTTTATCAAATCAATTATTAAGGGATTTGCATAAAGGAATAAATATAGGAATAAATTTATCTGAACTATTCTCCATTGCATTTGTTTGAGTAATAGTATCCTCGACTTCAAAGTGGAAAACTAAAACCACAAAAATTTTGCTAACTTCTATCATGTGCCTGCCTTCAAGGTGACAAAACAAAAAGCAGACAAGTAGGAAGTGTTGCCCTCCAAAACGACGTCCCCAAAACACAGCTGAGGTAACAGCATCAGGGTGACCCCATCCTACATCTACAAGGACATACTGCTCCTCTCCAAACACCTGCAGGGAGGCAGCCACTCATCAGAGAGCTGTCATGGTTCGTTTGAATATCTTGGACTCGCAGGACAGCATACTCTGATTTAAACTTTTATTTCTTGAGCTCATAAAAAAATACAACAAGCCATCATGACAAACAGGAGCTCAGTCCACTTTTATCAGCCTAACCTATCACATGAATTCAGTCCTTTACCTTGCCGGTAAAGGTTTCATGACTTATAACACTTAATTCAATTTGTGCACCTATAAGGATAAAAAAAAGTCACCTAGCCCATGGTGAGTGTGCTCATCCTTCCTGCTACACTACAGTGTGGGTGTACCCCGTGTCACAGGGAGTGTGAAGGCCTCAGCAGCCGTGATGCTGCCAGAGTCACTTAAAATTTTGGGGGAAAGCTGATATTTTTGATATACCAGCTTGTAAGTTTAATCTCTACCATTTCCAGAGCAGATTCTGACAACACTGCCAGGCATAGATGATGGACAGCAATTTGCAGCTAATAATGGCTGCATAATAACCCTTTAGCTCTTTCTAGCCACCGAATGGCACTGCTCCTGCATACACCATGCCTCAGCTTGAGCTGCATTAGCCAGAATCCAAGTAGGAGTTGAAGAACAGTCACAAGTGTGCAGACAAAGGGCCAAGTGGCACCAGGGTGTTCTGAGAGCTCCTGAGACAAGGCTGGGAGCAGGGTGGGGGCAGGAGAAAAAGGGAACACGGCTTGGCAGTCCAGCTGACTGAGTCACCCTAGCAGGCAGAGTCTCACACTTGGGAAAACAATGCCCAGTTTTGCCAATGCTGTTGAGACCCTAGTGACAGCTTTTAACCACCCAGAGAGTGTTGCTTGCTTTCTTCCACAAATCCCTGCACTCTCCAACCTCTAGTGAAGGTCAGGGCCAAAGAGCTCTGTGCCAAGCCCACTCAACTTGGCACACAAGCCACCCGATTCCCTTGGCTTGGGATCAAACCTCAGAAAGCTTTCAGCGCACATCAGAGCTCTTTTGAAGTCTGTTGCAGCACCAAGACACGACAAGCACACAGTGGCTTGGCCAGAGGGGTTGCAGGGCAGAGCAATGTCACCCAGATGTCCTCTGCATGCATCACTGGTACTTTGTGCCACAGAACTGAGAGCAGGAGCATCCTGGTCACACAGTGTCCCATCTGTGTCCATGAAATAGAGAGAGCTGCACTCTGTGTCTCCATAACAAAGGACTGAGTGATTCTCTTGCTAAAAATTACTACAATTTTTTTTATTGAAAAGGAAAAAGAAAAAATACCTAGCAACTTAGTGATACCACTGAATTCATTACCATTTCACCATTTTGACAGTTGCTCATTATGTATAGAAAAAAAAGTCCCCAAAAAAGAACATTCATATGCTTAATTCTGATGTTCATATCCCATATTAAGTTCTTTCAGCTGAAGATGAATTTAATTTTGAAATGTCTAACTCTACACTATTAAAAAAAAAATCAACATTAGCAGTCATTTTTTTTATTGAAATGAAATGTTTAATTTAAACAAGAGACTGTTTGATATTCTTCTTTGTAAGGAAAAGACATACTTCATTTTGGATGATGAACAACTTTTTTCTCAATTCTTTTAAACTGTCAAAATTACAATGACTAGGTAAAAAAAAAAGAGAGAGAAAGAAAAAATTAGATATCAACATGTGCTTTTGAATTGAAAGGCTAATTTGCAGGTCAGCAAGATATATCAGCTCCTTCTCTGCAGTAGCAAGCAGGAAAATTTGCTCAATTCAGGGGTCTGCCTTCAGGTAACAGTGATTTCTAGGCAATGTGCTTATGCAGACCTCCACATGATTCAAGGTTCACCTGAGGTTCAAATATCTGGAGGATGCAGACAGTTACAGAAAACATCACTATCCTTGTGACTCAGAAGCCCACAGCACCAGAGGCTCAAATCTAGGACCAAAGGTTCCTAAATCACTAAGACTACTTTCACGCACACACTATGAAACATTTGGAATTTTCAGAAGTCCCAGGCTGTGTTCTCTGGCATGGGCATTACAGCACTATTTATGGTTATACTTTTTAGGCCCATTTGACCCTTTTCCTTGACCTGTCAGGTGCTGGGTTTCACAGAACACCAAAGCATCAAGGAGGAGAAATTGCCCACAAGTTATCACTGAAGTCAATTTCTTTTTAAAGAGCTGCCATTTGGCATTGTCTTTTTGGTGATTTTGTTTTAGTTTTGTTTGGTTTTTAATTGAGGCTGACTTTTGTCATCTAATTGAAAAAAATCCCCAAAAACTCAAGTACCTCCAGACCTGGAGGTGCTATTCTCTGGAACTTTTTTGGTTGAGAAATTATTCTTACAAATGTTTTACCACATTTAGTATTTTTCAGTTGTAACAATTTATGTTTTAAAATTATAAATAAAATTTTTAAAAATATAACCAAATTTATTTGCTTCCAAAAATTTTCCCCTGCTGTTTGCTTCTAGATTAAAATAAAAGTTACTGCCTACCTTGTGGCAAGCTCTTTTAACCTTTCAAAAACTCATCCTGCTCTAGAGCCTGATCTAAGTAGGAAACCTCTCTTAATCCAGTGAGGCTACAAGACTTTACAGACAAAACCAATAGACGTGGTTACTGCCTTACTTTTCTTAAATGGAGAAAATCTTGTCATCTGTTAAAAATTCCCTGCATCCTATCATTTAGTGAATTTTCTTCATAAGAATATGATTCATGATAGTGAACATAGGAGCCATTTCCTATGTGAAGTCATATAAATGTTTTTTTATCCTAAAAGTAACAGCTTATTTTAAGAGTATTTCACAATGCATGAGAAACATCATAGAATGGAGGGTTTGGTTTAGCAAGACCAGATGGCACCAATATTTGCCTTTCTGCAGAGGAGAAAGTTGCTGCATTTTTAATATGCAGTTAAGAGGTTGTGGGATACTCTGTACCTACTGATTCTACAGACTGTAGTTCACATTCAGACTTTTGCTACAAAGCAAACTAAATTTATGTGTGAGCTCAAGCTAATTGGACTGAAATATTCCAGCATTTCACCATCATGATTTCAGTTATTTTTGCTGAAATTTGTCACTGGACTGTGCAGCAGTCTTTGTGCTACACCATCACATTTGAGACTTTCTCTGTGAGACTACAATAAACTCAAATCATTGAGGGCTGACTTAAGGTGAAATTACAATCCTGCCTGTCAATTTATGCTCTGTGGAGCAGGAGGATTTGACAGCTACCCGACACAAGTTGAAGTGGGAGTTAAAAATTTAACCAATATTGACCTGTAAGACAGTAAGAAACCCAATACAACCTAGTAAGGCACATTTAGTACACAGACATTACTGGGCAATGCCAGTCCACTTGATCATCCAACTCCTAACAAGCCTGAAGATGGCTGAAAATTTCAGCCAGTAAGAAACATTTACACAGAGGAAAGGCTTGCAGATTGTTTTTGTCACCTGTAATGCAGAGGAGAGCACACTGGTTTTGGCAAAAGTAGATTATGCAAAAATACTACATTATTTAATGACTTGCAATTGAAATTTGTTTTACTTATTTTATATTGCTTTATTAGATCACAAAGCCATACAGATTTTTATGTGAAAACAGATTTTAAGGGGTGGTTATAAAGCATGGTTAGCTGCTGTTGCCTAGTACTGGAGCCCAAGGAAATGCTTTCTGTCTTTCCTTTAACTGAACTTTCCTGTAAACTTGCTGCCCTATAAACTTTACAGTAGATGGCTACAACCAAGTTGATAAAAAGCATGCATTCAAGGCACACTTACTAGACATGACATTGAAGCACTGCTATTTTCTAGTTAAAGTCTGTAACGCCACAGTTCTATACATTTGGCTTAGAACATCAGAGTAACTGTAATTTAACCAGTGCAGATTAATATATCACACCAACATGTGAAGTAAAAACCAGACCAGGGTAACCTTAGCCACTAAATAACAAGCAGCATGAGGAGGAAATTACAAAAGAGAAGCTGAGTTTTAAATTAAGGAAGGAAAAACATGAAAATTCAGGCAGAATACTAGGTGGCTTTTTGACCTCTGTGTGTAATTTTTTTCCATATGGCAAAGTCTGCCTGGTGCACAGAAATTTAGGTTAATAAGCAGTAAGTTGTGTTTGCATGACAGATTTTCATAATAATTAAATTAGTTATTATTAGTTATAAACAATGGCTTTGCTATCACCAGTAAAGCTGAATGAGTGCTTAACTTTATTGCAAAAATCAGGAACAGAAAATAGTGGCTTATAACATTTTATAATACCATTCCCTTTTTACCCCTGCAAATTATACTGTAGCCTTCCAGAGGTGAATGAGACCTTTTCAGCCCTTTGCAAAGGAAGTTCCATATCCAAACACAAGTAGTAGCTCTCAGCCAAGGCTCTCAGCCAGGCTAGCTGCCCTGTGCTGGCAAGCTGAGGTCTGCCCTGTACAGAATGTTTGTCATACCCCTTGCTAAGCAGGGGAGAACTGGGAATAGAGTCAGGAAAAGAATTCTTTACACAGATGCTGTCTATCACTGTTGAAAAAAAGAAACGTATGACCTTGGGTTTAGCTGCCCTAAAAGGCTAAGATTCAGGAGAAATTGTTATAAATTCACTTATAACAAACTACTGATATTTACAGTACATCCATGTTTGCATTCACTGTAGCTTTGAACCATTCCCCAGCTAGACCAATGGTGTCAAGGCCACTAAAAATTGATTGAAGTAGTGAGGATGTCCTAAGATGATAAACAAATTAAACAGATTCTGTGTAATAAATAGTTTTCTCAGCACAGGCTCTACTATCTTTTGTAAAGTAATTAGTTAAAAGAAAATCAATATGGAATGCCAGACATTTCACACTAGTGTTGGAAAATAGACATTCCTCAGAAAAGGATATAATAGAAGCTGCAAAGTATTAGGCACTATTAGAAAATATAATCAACTAAATTTAATATCTGCATTAGGATGACACATACATGTTTGCTGAAGTTAGTTAGTTTGGCAGGTGCTCAGAAGCATCCTTATTTTTTTAGGGCTGGACTTTCATATGGCCTTGATTATCTGAACAAATTCAAACAGTTTTATATCATTCTGTTTCTTCCTGGACTGTACTGAGTTAAAAACTGTGTTCTCCTTAATGCCTTTGTAAATACAAGAAAGGAGATAACTGAAAATAGAGCAGGAAAAGGACATGAGAATTCAGTCAAGCATGTAATAAGCAATGCCATAATTAAGAGAAAGAGGGTGAAAATGGAAAAATGCAAAACCCAAGCTAGACCTGCAAAAGCATTACCGTTTCAGGTAATATTGACATAAATGATGGAGTAAAGGGGGCATTTTCCTTCTCCATATATAGGTACATATCAAACTTCAGTATCTAAGTAAGCCTACTTTTTTTCACTGACAACTCAGAGACTTCTAAATAAGACAGGACAAATTACTCTTCTGATCTGTTAACTGGTTTCAGAATACTATATTTCTTTTCACCAAATATCTCCTGTAGTAAAAAAACCCTTTTCACAGCATCATGAATATCACTGGAAATGGAGAATTACTACAAAATGTATACTACACATTAGATAAACCTCAGCTTTTCATACAAATCTAGCCCAATCCATGAATCAATATCTCAAGCATCCACAAAACCATGCGACAAATGAGGCTTGTATGATTTTGCTACTTTACCTGTTTTAACTCCATATTTTAAGGTGTCCCTATATTCAGCGAGTATTGGTCTCAGGAGCTCTGGCTGGTCGGAGAGCTCCAGGCTGAACCCTTTCAAGCTCTCCATAACCTCATGAGAGTGGTGAAACTCCAGGACTTTATTTTCTCTATCAAAAATTCTCATAATGTAATGCAGGAGAATATCTGCCACTTCAAGAAAAAGCTATTTTGTGAAGCCTTCAGTATTTTTAGCAAGTAAAAAACCTGTGCAAAAATAAGAACATGCAAATCAGTGTTAAGCTTTAACAGCTCAGCTGGGCTGGTCAGAGGCTGCTTTGGTGGCTATGAATAATACCCTGTTGAGTTTCTCCCCTGTGAGAAATATCCATTTCATAGGCAATCAAACAGCAATGGGGATGTAACAAAACCAGAAAGGCAAAAACATAGTTAGGAACATAGGGTCATAAGACATGGATGTTTTTGCAACCTTTTTAATTATGCTGTACTTGGACAGCCAAAGTGCTGCAGAGGACCCATCTGACCTGTGGGAGATTTGTTGTTTGCTTAGTGACCCAAGGGGAAGTTGAGGAAGGGTGAGAAGTGAAACAATAGCTTACTTTGCAGTCATTCCCAGGACACAGTGGTTTACTGCTGTTTATTTCCACCTTCCAGCAGCAATGATAAAGCATGCCTTTCAGCAAGAAAGGGAGATTTTATCCACAAATTTTCCCATTGTTCTAGAGGTGGTTGCCAGAATCACCACAGTACTTTCACAGAAAGAAGTAGAGAGCACGGAAGGTGAACATCTCTTTCCTCAGTAAAGTCCTGAAAACACTTTTCTTCATGTTTACAGGGGGAGAGACAGCCATGGGTGAAGGATGGGAAAAGATTTCCATGACCTGCCTAGTCTCCCTCAATGCTCTGCACAACTGTTTTGTGAATCCACATCATCAGCAAATTTCACCTTCTCTGACTCAGGCAACAACCTCAACAAATACTCTTCTCTCAGGCTTGCCCTGATGAGAGTAAAGTAAATTTTATTTCTATATATATTTTGAAGGGGAAGAAGACATAACAATTATGAAAAAGATTGAGAGTATTGCGAAGAATGGTAATGCACAGAGGCAGAGTTTGGAGAAAGGGGATCTTCACACTCAGTGTCCTTCAGTTCTTCACTTTTTCCTCTCTCACATGAGGAGGTGGTCCCTAAGGACCCTGCTGTGCTACCTGCCATATTAGCTCCACAGCAACCTACTGAGGCTCTGTGAGATTTTCCCAAGAGAGCAGGGGAAAAGGATGTGTTCTAAGTAATATTTAAAATGCAGTAATCACTAATGACAAGGTTTTTGTTTGTTTAATTTAGGTTACCTAATGCATAGGTATTTGAAAAATAATTTCAAGCTCTTGGTGCAAGTCCCTCTCTCCTCACCCTCTTGCTAGAAACTGTAGATGTGTTTTACTTGCTTCTCTAGGCTTAAAATTAATGTCTTCATCTGCAGAAATAACATCAGGATAAGGATGAAAGAAGAGGGAGAGGAATAGGAAAAAGCATTATTAGCTTAAGAACATCCATACCTATTAGCTGGGGTCTCCACCCCATTTAGCTGGAAATAGTATCTGGTACATGGCTATGAAAGTAACCTTTTGGTCTAACATAGGACTGATGCTGAAAAAACAGATTAGAGAAGCTGAAAACAGAGTGAGGCATCTGAAATAGCTCTCTTCATGTACAGCTTTATGTAGACAAGAGACCAGGCTTTCATTATTGTATAATGACAAAAACTAAATGAAGCAGTTCCACAAGCACTGAAGATGAAACCTGAAACCCATAAAATTCTTTCAGTCTTTATGTATCTGATGAATCCTGTAACTTTAGAAAAGTTCCTAATTTCTAGTTTTATATCTAATGAGAAATACTTTCCTTGAAGTGCTAAATTTTAATATACCCACAATATCAGTAGATCCATTACCAAGTAGGTATTAATTGAAGTCTATTTATCACCAAACCATAGAAAGGGAATGTTGGTTACTAATAACGAAATTATTAAAAGCACCTTTTGCAACAAATACTATTTTTTTTATTTTTAAAAGAAAACTCACCTGCATTTTAGACTTTAATGAGGCAAGGAATCAATAGCATGCTATCAAAAGAAACATATTTCACTTTCTCTTGAGGAGTATGATTAGCACTCCAAATTCAAAATAAGGGTTATATTGATTCACTTAGCGCTTTTTCAGTCCTTATTCATGAAAAGGAGAATAGAGGAAACTTGAAAGGTTTTGCTTTCCTTCCTTCCACGTCTGCCTCTCTCAATGAGTCATAATTATCAGTGAAAAATGGAAAATATTACATTTCACTGGTTTCTACAATTTTATAGATTTCTTTTCTTTCCCATTGATTTGTCAAATGTTATTCACTTAATTTTTTTGTTTTTTAAACTCACTGCAGAGAGGAAACTTTGTAACTTCCAACCCTGTATTTGTAATATGGCCACAGAAATAGCAGCTTTTAGGCCCTGTTTCTGCTGTAAACATTTTCTATCTTGTAGTGCTCTATCATAGTGCTTATTAGGTATGTTTGTGTTTTTGAATGGAAGATACTAATGAACTGACTCTCACATGCAGTTTTGTCTTTCTTGCTCTCTTTTCCATTGTAATTGAGGACTACAGATGATAAGAATAGTGGAGCTTTTTCTACCAAAAGTTTCAGAGACAGAAAAAAATAAGATATAGGGCCATAAGACATGGATGTCTTATGTCACTTAATGTTTTTGCTAGAACCCCAAACAATGTATTTTTCTGAAGTATCTCATAGTTTGCTTAAGCTCTCCCTTCCCTCCTTGAGCAGGTTGCTTGTCTAAACTCCAGCTTTTGGAAGACATCACTCCTGTGTCATCTTTCTTTGTCTGTAGCAGAACTGTATGAGCAGAACCTGTCCTATGGAGGGATTCAGGGAAACAAGGATGGTGAATGAAGTACAGTTTCAGAGAGGCACAATAGTCTGAATGTAAGAGATCTGTATCTTTAAAAGAAACCTTTCAAGTTCAATTTTCCCTCATCTTATCAAACCCTGGGTTGAAAATGGAAATGTTGAGATCTAGCTTGAGGGACAGGAGCACTAGTACAATTTGCTTTAGAACATTTGCTGGGGTAGGTCTTGCTGATACACTCCGTTCAAGATTTGGGCTTATTTTCCAAAAATAAGTTGGTGAAGTGGAACTGAAACATTACATTTTTGGTTAGCTAGTGGCAAGTTGGTACAGTGTTTCTGTCAGAGTTTTACTGCAGTAAGGAAGAAGTCTCTGATTGCTATACACAAAGAAATGAGGTGAACATCTTCATGTTATCTGTTGGCATTGATTGCTACCTCCATACATGTGTACAGTGACATACATGCTTCCTGTTGCACATGAAATGAAAAACTATGATGTCTGGCAAAAGCTGCCCATGTATTTTCAAGCCCATGGATTCCACATGTGCAGGTTTCAGGAGTTTTTTTTTTTTAATTTCATCCCTCTGTTAGCTCACCTAATTTCCATTAACTTTAGCAGAAAATGTCTATACACGTCTACAGATGAAATGTTTGCCTTAAGTGACCGTCTAACATGAAAACCATTACAATTTTACTTTCACTATTGCCCTTTGCTTTCATTAACTGCTCTCAGCTAATTTTTCTATTATAAAATGTATATTATAATAAACCAAGATTTTTGATGCCAGGATTATAAAATGTTTGACCTAAAGTTTAACATTTACAAGTTTATACTTGTATAAATTACCAGCAGTTGAAATTGCATGTTACATCATCAGGAATGCAATTAATTCTTTCTGAGTATGTTGTATAATTTTTGATCTTATTATTGTTTTTGGAATTTGACTTCAAGAGACCAGACCAGAACCTGCCAAAAGATTTACTCAATTTTGTTCTGTAAAATTAATTTATACTATATTTGCATCACTTCTCTCAGCCAGTATTTTAACCAGCCTGGAGATGTGACAGCACAGTCAGTAAGCCACCTGGTTGTACATTGCTGTGTTGGGTGCCACACAACCCTTTCTTTACACATTCAAGAGAAACATCAAGCAAACAGATGTCTTGAATTCTGAGCTCAAGAATACTTCGAAATTAGCATGGCTGGTCTCTCAAACACAGATAAAGAACAAGAAAAACAGACATAAAAGGAAACATTCTCCTTCTAGGTCACCATCTTAAGGTCGTATGAAGCCTCTTATATCACGTCCAACATAAAGCCTTTTCTTCATGGCCTTGCTCTCCTTAAAACTGGAATAATGCATCACTAGCCTACCTGCATGTGTGAAAGATAAATGAAAAATAACATCAAGAAGCTCTCTGCTCTCTGAATTCATTTGTAGAGAGGGAGCTCGGAGAGTTAAGAGGAAAGCACTTAGCTCAAAAGATTCATCAAATTAGATATCACTCTTGAGGCACAAACTTACAACCCATTTAACATGTTGGAAGGAGGCTAGGAGGACAGAAAAGAAGCTTTTAAAGTGGCTGCTCACTTTCAATTTCCTCAGAAAAAGATAAGACAAGGACCACAATAAAGCCTGTCACAACAATTTTGGAAGCTGTAAAAGCGACATTTTCCTTTCAAAGAGCTCCTTTGAGCACTCCATATTCTCAACAATGGTAATTGAACAACCAAGCTTTTACTGCTTCTGAAATGCTTGTCCCTGTTCCCTCTTTACATAGATCAAGGACAGTAAGAGGGTAATTACTGACTCAGTGGCAATACACAGCCTACCAAAAGCTTGAAAATCAGTAGATACGCCATTTTAATGTTCTTAGCCCTTAATTTGATAAAAAAAAAATGCACTGAAGAGGGCTTTTGAAGCCATTGGCTCTTCTCTTTTGTCAAACAGTTATTTTACAGTAGTTAATTTTTTTCTCTTGAGCTTCCTTTTCAGATTAGCTACCTGCAATGTCCTATAAGGACCTAATATTGACCTACTTAACCACAGGAGGGTCATTCTTGTTTAGGTATCTTCTTACTGTAACTACACCTACATTGCCTTTTTACTAAGCACTCCTTCATGCCTGCAGTGGTTCAGAGGCTTTTGCATTACCAGATCTTCAATTCTCCCTCAGACAAGCTGAAACAGTACCCGTAGTGCAAACTGGCTGCTTTGCCTCCTAACCCAATGCACATCCACACTATTCTTCAGCTGGAAAGTGCAGTCTCACCTACCCACAGCATCCACCTGCTCCTCTCATGACACCACTGCCACAGCATTCTCTGCAGAAGGCCATGTCAGGTGCTTGATCTAAGTTAGTGCCCATCATCCTGCCCCTTCTCCTGCTGTTCCTATTGCTGATGGGGATGTTACAACATCATGACCAGGTTCAATTTTTGGAGGGAGGTGTGACATGAGCAAGGTTGCTTCCTCAGCTCCAGATGAAATTTGTGTTACTTTAAAGTGACCATGCCATGCAACCACGGCCTTCTTAAGAGATATCTTAAGGTTTGTGTATAAAATGAACGTGCCCTACATGCACATGCACACAAATACTGAGCGAGTTTGTGGCTAAAGTGACATGTTTCACAGCTGGTCTGCCTGTGTGGTGATGGCACCACAGTTTAGGACAGCCTAGTGCACAGATTATTAGGAGCAATGGGAAACTCAACCCTGCTCAAAATGAAGGCTTAAAAACCCACTAAAGAGCATTCATTTAATCTTCATGGAGATGAAAGCCCACATGCCTACAGTTTCCTCAGCTCTAGGGCACCACAGAGGCAGTTTGACAGCCAGCCTTGGCACACTCTTCCACTTTCTCTCCATGTCAGCATCCACATCTGTCTGCATCCTCAAACCTGGGATTAGCTACAGGATAGGGCTCCCTTTTCTAGGTGCTTGTCTGGTTTCATCTTTTAAACTATCACGTTTGGAAGGTGTCGTGACACTTGCAAAAACATCATTTGTTGCATTTGCCATTTTGTGTAAACAGTGCCCACATAAATGAATACCAGCAGTCAGACATAATACACTATGCTACAGTCTTTGTCTTAATTGACAGCCCTTTGGAAACTTTACTGTTCTTTATCTCTAATCTGGGGCTAGGGCATCCAGATAAAAATCATTCAATATTTGACACCTACTTGCAGAATTAAAGAAGGAGTCTGTGTCTTTAAATTTGCAATCTACAATGCAGGAAAATTTAAAATGTTTAGCAAGTCAGCTGAGTGACACACATATGCAGGTACAGTTGTGATTCACATCTTTGGTTCAAGCCTATACAAGATATCTCAAAGTATTACCTTTTATGACAGTATGCAGAAAAGTGCCACATTAACAGTAGATTGCAAAAAGAGGCTATAAAAGTCTCTGGATTACTGAAGTATGACCCTGTACCTTTGATGAGATAATCTAACCTCTTCATACAATTATGTCTGTGATGAGAACACAAGTGAGGCAATTTTGAAGTGATACTGGAAATGCTATTTCAATAAATTACCAAAGGGAAGCTGCCCTTTTTTCTGCATTACAACAAGCTACTTCAAAAGCAATCCAAAGCAAACAAGCATCAACTGAAAGGCTGAAGTATGCAAAACAAAAAACAAAAAGGAAGCTAGAACTACTGGTGCCTTCAGCATACACCACAGAGTCAATGCCTCAAGCCATCCAAAATAAGCCTCCGGAGAGTGCTGAACTGTTCTTGATGTTGTTCACTGATGTTAAACATTTGTCCCATTGTGTGATAGATAAGTGCTAATAAATACTTGCCTCACCCAAAAATTAAATAGCTTTTGTTATAAGCACTGGGAAATGCTACAGAAAGAGAATAAAGTTTTTCAAATGAGGTGTAAGAGGAGGGGAGGTCGGAGGGAGGAAAAAATATCTTGGACTAAGTTCTACACCCAAATAACCAAAAAGTAAAGTAGTAATTTGGCCAGCTAAGTGGACAACAAAAGGCAAGACACCGAGCAGTGTGCAGATTTGAAGAGCAGAAGAGCAGTGTGTACAGAAGAAATAAAGAAAATCCCAACCTTTATAAATACAGGGGGATCACGTCCAGGGTTAAAGGAGTGTTAAATATTTCAAAGCACCAGTGGATTATTAATAACAAGACTTGACTACAAAAGCATTATCAAGTCAAATAATTATGGCTTGAATACTAGGAACAAAAAACTGTCCTGGCTTCAACAGACAGGTCTTACACCCCAGGGACTTTCCTGCCTGCTGTTAATTCTGTGTGCATTCTCCAAAGGGAAAGCAGCTGTCCTGACTCCCTGCTGCTGGCATCAGAGAATGGGGCTCTGGGGACACTTCTTTCCCCAGGATACATCTTCTCAGTTCCCAGGGAGTTCCTGGGGCAAAGCCTCACTCCCCTTGATTCAGCTTCCTATCTGATGCTATGGATCTATGCAGAGAATGAAAACACCTCTGGGCTGCTCTCATTGATGCAATAAACTATAAATTCACACATTTCTGGAGTTTTAAATTATGTAAATCAGTAATCTGCCTGTAATTGAGCTAGGTGAGACAGAGAGGCCAAGACCATTATAGAGCAATGCTGCTAATGCAGCAATTTGGAAAACTGGTACTGCTTACAAATGGTCTGCACATCAGACATCAGTATACAATATTTTTCTCCTAGGTGTATGAATGATGCCAGTTCAATCAGCACATACACATACCAGCAGCTGAAAACAACAAATCAAAGCTGCTAATAGTGCATTAACAGAAGCTAAATTTTAAAAATGTGCTTTAGAATGATACAGACTTATCAGTAATACCAGGAATAAAAAAACAACTACTAAATAAACCATATCTGCAAGTGAAAAACTGAGCATTTTGCTGTGGTGCTCATAGCACTCAGACATTTAAGAAAATTTATAAATTTTAAAACAGTCCTTTATGCCCACGAGTTTTTGTAACTACAGTAATTTAATACTTTTTATTCTAATCATTGGGATGATATATCTATACTTTCAAATATAGTTTTTTCAAAAAGTAAAAACCAAGTGACATTGGGAAGGATTATTCATGCTTCCAGTAAAAATGCAACAATGCGTGTTGTACCCAGAAATATTCCCTACTAAATCCCACTAGGACATGCAGTTAAACTACTTTCCATAATACAGCAGTAGCCATAAGGCTTTTGTGTAAAATATACTTTGAAATAGATTTGAAACTAAAATAGGGTAAGACAACTTACACTCATCACAGAATAATGAGTTTCTCAAATTGTGCAAGGTGTCAATTACGTTGAATAATGAAGAGATGAAGTTGTAAAATAAAAACGATAGTATGCTGATATTTAGGTAAATATTTTTACTAAATTCTACAATTGAAAGTATTTAAGTTATCTGGATTTTTAATGGTGGGACTTATTGTTCAGGTTGCATTTAAATTTCATAGAAAATCTGGAAAGAAATTAATTTCCCTCTTTTTTTTTTTTAACTGAGACAATTTCTTGTCTAAAAGATTGTGCTTGAAATTCAGAAGACTGCACTTTGAGTGTAAGCATTTTTTTTTTTCCTATTCTGGGCTTCATAGGACAAATATAGCAGAAAAATTATACCAGAAATCAGAATAAAAAAAAACGATAAAATTTTTTTCATTAATTCTTACTTAGAACAATTAATTTCAGTCATGTCATGGTTGAAATACATTTTCTCACAGTCATATTCAATTCTTAAAGACAAAGTAACTTTAAAAGAAATTTATATTTTAGCCTTTCTAAAAGCTTCAGTTAATTTTTGTTCCCTCACATTAAAAAAAAAAAAAAAAGATTGTACCAAATTCTCATGTGTCTTAATGTCTTAATTTTGGTCAAAATTTCTGGTGTTTACCTTGATTATTCTTACCAAAATGTGCCCAAAGATACTTTTGCAAGGTTATTTAAGAAAACATACCTAGTTGATATTGTAATGTTTGCTGCTTAAAAAGTGGTTTATATAATGTTTTAGGCTGTCACTACTCCTCTACATAATACTGACTCCAAAAAAGCATTCAAGATTTCATTTTGCAAGTATAACCTGTAGTTTGCTCAGAGAGTATTCATTTTTAAAAAGATATTCTGAACTTTTATTGAGCCCAAAAGATCCCTTTGGGGACTTTTATTTTTGTTTAGCAACAAAATTAGATTAACATTTATTTATTGGAGCCCAAAGCAAAGATGACTTCTTTTCTGTAATTCAAAACAACGTGAAGTGTTTGGGTACCAGTCCAAATAGGGATTGGCAATCCCCCTAGAAGAGACTGCAAGCTGATTTACCATGGTCTTGCCTCTGCTTTATGCCCTTCCTTGTTTTCCTTGCTGAGCTGTATCTCTAGGGTAGACTGAGGGAACAATCTCTCAGAAAGCCTTATCAAGAAATAATATACAAGGTTAAAAAATAAAAGGCAGCAGAGAAAGAAAAGTGAAATCAATGCCATAATGACTTGCTATTTTGTAACTCCTCTTTAATCACCATCAAAATCTTTGAGACGCACTTAAAACCATTATAATAATAAAATAAAATTAAAAAATCTTTGAAAGCCTAAAGGCTTATTTCTGCACCCCATTTTTGGAGGATGCCAATTCTTGGAAAAATGGTTCTTGGAACTGAAGCTTGCTGGGAAGGTTTCACAGACTACACTTGCATAGGGCTCATGATAAGAGAGAGTAGCACAAGAGCCTCAAGTCAAGGTAGGTGTAACCATGCTGGGGAACCTGTTAGAAACACAGATGTTCTGCAGGCACATTTTTATGGCCTTCTGTGATGGAGTGATCACATCAGTGGACAAGGGAAAGGCTCCAAAAGTAATTTTTGTGAATTCTGCAAAGCCTTTGACACAGTCCCTCACAACATCCTTCTCTCTAATTTGGAGAGACTTGGATTTGATGGGTGGGCCACTAGATGAGTAAGAAATTGGTAGGAGGATGATGGTCAATGGCTCAGAGTTCTAGTGGACATCAGTGACAGGTGGCGTCCCTCAGGGGTTCATACTGGGATCAGTGTAGTTTAATATCTTCCTCAATCACATGGACAAAGGGATCGAGTGCACCCTCTGCAATTCTGCAGGTTACACCAGGCTGAGTGATGCTGTTGGCACACCTGAGGGACAGGATGTCATCCAGAGGGAGATGGACAAGCTGGAGAAGTGGGTCCATGGGAACCTCATGAGGTTTAACAAGACCAAATACAAAGTTCTGCATACCTGGGTCAGGACACCAAAAACTTTTGTACACAGAAGATGTTTGAAAAGAAGATGCAATTTAAACCAAACTGTTTTGTTTACTCTGTTGGAAAGCAGAACTCTCAAGCACAAGTTCTGTCTGCATCTCTCCAGGAGTGTGTCACATCTCAAGGCTGAAAGGACATTTTTCAGTCACTGCTGCTTTAGCAAACACTGGACACTCAACACCTTTATCTGCTTCCTCTTATTTGAACATTTAGAAACTGCTTCCTTTTGTGACGAGTTTTAAAATTCACTATCCTTTTTTTTTCAGCTACTGTAACTATAGCCTTGCAAAATGGAAGTGTAAAATATGACATAAGATGCAAAATAACTATATTGATATTAATACAGTAATAACTATAAATCATTATAAATATATTTTAATGTCATCTGTGTATGAAAGCTTGTATGGCCTCCTCCCTTTTATAGCAATAAAGATGACTACTTGACCCATAACAGTAAAATTATCTTATTTTGAAGCAGATGTCAACACACAGCAAATCACATGAGCTAGAGGTCATAGAGGCAGTGGTGAGAAAATTATAAAAATGTCTAAGGTGGACTGAAATTAACTTGAAGGAAATCCATGGAATAAAATAGTAAAAACTTAACTAAGGAAAAAGGGAAGGGAAAAATTTCTCAAAATACGAATGTGTTGCAGAGAATGAAATCTTTTGCTTTTGTTTTCTCTGTGACCCAAGTAGTCAAATCCTTCAGATTCCTTTGTAAAATTTCAACCCTGAAGCATGAAAGCAAGGCTGGTTTGTGGCTTTCTATTAAACAGTTATTCAATACAATGTTTGTTTTCTTCAAAGTATCATCTATAAGAAATTACTACATTTGGTTTTGGAAGCATTCCTAGAAAAGAGAAAACAATGCAGTTTTCTGGGTGTATCTCAAACACCATCTGATTAAATTTTTCTTATACACCATTTCATAAGTTAGCAAGAAGTTGATCTCTTTCCCTGTAGATCAGTAACAACAAACAATTCTCTACATTTTCTGCTCTAAGAATAAAATTTTTAAAAACCCCTAATAACATAACAGGAAACCCATGCAGGCAGCAAACATCCTTGGAGGCAGAAGCTGGTCTGAAATTTAAAGTGTCCTGGAGTAGTTATCCAAACTCTGATGTGGAAAATCTTGCAGCACCACCTTGTGAACTTCCCCTAAAAACACTCTTAAAGGGACTGATACAGTTGTCAGCACAGACTTAGAGCATGGCTAGGAAAATGGGTGAAGACTTTGAAGGTTGGATTCAGAATGCATATTCCAAATGAAAGCATCTTTTAAAAATAGTAAAAAAATATTCAATTAGTACAGAAATAATGAACCTTGGAAAAATTATCTGTAAGTATATTGAATAGGCAAACAAATACGGTGAGTGTTACCAAAGTCCTTCACCACAGTATATGCCAGTAGTTCTTCTAAATAATAGCCAGATCTTTGAAACTTCTGTATTTCTGCCCTCCAGGGAATGGGGCAACCCTACAGTAAAGCCACTGACAGCATCAACAACCAGCTCTGAATGAAATGACAAAATCTTTCTGACAGCTTTTGCTACTTCAATCCAAGAGCAAATACATCTGTTTTGGAGACCATTAAAAATCAAACGTACAGCCACTGCATCCCTCACACACAAAAAAAAGAGCATCATAACCAAAATGTTTTTACACATTTACACAAGAGGGAGCCTTCACTCTTCAATCTAAACTCCACTTACGGTAAAGTTATGACTGGCAGCAGCTCCAGCTGTTCTATTTGAACGGTTCATCTATAACATATAAGGAAATCAGTGGGCCAAAAATATGAATTGGAAACTTCTATATCTTCTCTGACCTTTTTATTGCCAGGAGGCTTTGCTCTTTATTCTCCTCACCAAAAATCACGACAGAGTAAGTGATACACTAGCTTCACTAAGAGGGAACAAAAATTAATTTGATTTCCCCACATTCACGTGATGGCACACTTTGAAGATTCTTATTAAGAAAAAAAACAACCTGAGACAACAAGGATATCTTTGTTTCCCTCTTAAAAAACAAGTCTGCTATTTTTCCTCTTTTCCCTTTATGCATTTTTTTTGTCAGTGTTCCTGTCTGATTTTGCACTGTTACTTTAAAAAAGATAAGCGATCATAATTGCAGATTATATGTCAGGAAAGATTTTAGCAATGTTTTGTAAAAGGACAATGTACTTCAATACTCCTTATCTTTGTAGAAATAATCTGTCTCTCATAGCCTAGAACTACATTTTCCTTGACTCCTGTGGCCCTATTCTGCAAATTGCAGGTCACAGTTAACTCAAGCAAGTGTCTTCCAGCATTTTATTTTTATTTCAGTAAAACCCACTCTTGTGTCTCCTTTGATTCTTTGCCCAAGTGCTGCACTAATTTCTATTTTCTGTGAATTAATATTTTTTAATAGCATGTAACACCAAATCCTTTACTAAAAGCAGCACAAATTGCATCGTGTCAGTTCCTTTGCCAGTAAAATAAGGGCTTTTTACTAAACAAAAGAAAGATAACAGGCAAAGAGTTGTGCTGAACTCTTGCTCTTTTTTACTCTGTTCTTTATGTCTTTAATTACTCTTACATTTATAATTTGCTTTTAATCTTCGTGAGCTATTGAGGTCAGATTAAGAGGCCCGTAGATAATGAGAAATGACATTGTCACCTGGCACAGAGCACCTTGGAGCAAGGGATGCATTTAGAAGTCATCAGACATAGAGGGTGCTGTTGCACTGAACATCCAGCATCTTTGTGCAGCTCTGAAACCAGCATTGCTTTTTTACTAGGATTTATAGCTAAAACTCACGATATTTATAGTCATTTACTAAATTAAAAAAAAAAACACAACTAAAAAATCACTTCATTTTTAAAAAACTTCACTGTTATTCTTTTAATGTGAAGATGGAAAGATGGTATCTTCATAGTTTTACTAGAAAATTATTTTCTAGTTTATAAGACTGCAAGGAAAATATTCATTTCAGTGCCTGATACTGGCTGTAAGTTTTAAGCACAATAAGAATTATAAGATAAACTCATATTGTAACAGTCTAACATGGAGACTTTTTGCTGGTCTCTTTTTTAGCCATGAAGCATCAAGAACAAATTTGTGATTTTCCATTTCTCATGCAGAAGTCAGAACTTAATTAATATTTCCCTCAAAGCAGGGAAAAGTGTCAGGTTAATAGATGGGTAACTTAAAGAAAGGAAACACTTTAAAAATATTTTTCAGTTTATCTTTTATATATTTTTTTTATGTAGAGAGTCTAATTTTTACTTTAGGACTTCAGTAGGCACGCTATTACTTTCAGGCTGTCTTGCTTAGGTTTCTGATATATTCCTTCACTATCAGTGTCTGAGCAAAAGATAAAAAGCGAGTTAATCAGCCTCTGCAAGCTAAAGACTTCTCTTTTTCTATACATTGTAGGTTGAAGATGGCTTTAAAAGTCTGAGCACCTGTGCAATATTTACAAACCTCTGATCTCAGAAACTTTTTTCTCCCAGTCAGGGAGAAGAGGAAAGTAGTATGTACCCCTTGCTTCTCTATTTCTTGCCCAAGTGACATGGTTGTGAAGAAGAATTTGAAATATGCAGCTGGTATATCTTGAAGGCTAAAAATTGGGGAGAGGATCAAAAACTCATTTGAAAACACATCCTTTGCTACTCTCACTCCTAATTATTTTTGGGTTGGCTTTATGACAGTCAGGTAGGAACAGATGCTGTCTGAATACTAGATTGGCAGGACTGAAAATCCAAACTTCATATTATTAATGGATTTTATTTATTTTTCTTAAAGAACAAAAAGAGTCTGTCTCACATACAAACATTCTTTTTTTTTTTATTTCCCCAAAGAAAAAAAGATGTTGACATCCCCTGAGTAATGAAAGCTTGTGATGTCTTTGATTTTTTACAAATTTTATCTGATTCTAGTTTGATATTGCAGATTTGTAGCACATACATGAGTTCAAAAGAGAAAGGTAAGGACTCTGCACTATAATGCTTACATCTCCCAGGAGCTCATAGTGAAATGATGAGAGCACTGAGAAGAGAACATTATGACTGGATAAATTGTCACCCTGCTGGGATATGTTGATTTTGCCCCCTTGGTAGAGATTTTGCCAGGAAGATACATATTTGTGCGCTGGTTATGGACATTTTGAGTTGGTTTTATTTGTTTGTTTGGTTGGTTATTTTGTTTTGTTGTTGCTGCTGTTTGAGTTTGGTTGGTTGATTTTTTTAAAAGTTAAATAAATGCTATATGAAAAACAGAACAAAAGCACCTTTTTAACTGGCAGTTTCATGTTCTTTTCTGTACTGATGTAGATATAAAGGAATGGAGAGCCCTGCCTGACTGATGCTAAGAAAAATTGATATAAGTGCATCAGCTAAAGCAGTCCCTAGGGAACCATTGTTGTCACATTTTCTGAAAGGAAACAGGAATAGAGGTTGCCTACCACAAATTTAGATCACAAGCTCTGTGGGACATGAACTTCACCTGTTTGAGTGTCCATCCCCTTGCATCCCACATCTCAATGATGACAGAAATCCTTTTCAAACCACACTATAAAAAATGAGTTAATGCAAGAGATCCAGTTCAGTGGATTCAGGACCATCACAGTCACAATACGCACACAGTGCCTAAATTGGCACAAATACAATGTCAAAACCCAAAATCAAATTTTGAAAGCATAAGAACCTCGATTTTTTAATTGGACCAGCATGATCTGTGTGGTGAAAGAAAAAGCAAGAGAAATATACGGCAAATCCAACTTCACCACTGGAGTCAGACAGGCAGCAATTTCTATTACGAGATTTTGAAGTATGCATTTTGATGTCTGGTTGCTGGGAATAAGGGAAAGTTGAAGATGACTCAGCTCCAGAGAACTCGTTGATTATTAGTTTATATGGGGTCAGCTGAAGGCATGAGCTGTAAGATCTGAAAACTGAGGGTTGTCCCTCAAGGCAAAGGATCAATTTTAAACATAATAAAAGAATCCAAATGGCTGTACAGATGACAACTTAGTAATCATTTGTAACTGGAGAACAGCAGTTCAACACAGTGAATGAGATGAACGTTTACAAGCTTGCAGGCACTAAGCTGACTCACTAGCACCGATGCATTCTCATCTAAATCAAATTAGAAAACAAAGGCCAGGCTAATAAAAGGTGCTCTGAAGTTCAGGCAAAGGCTTTAAATCATGGCAGAGCTGTTACCCTGCAGGTATTCCTGTGACAGAACTGTAGGCTCCAAGTAGCTCCATTTCCAACCATCTCTCTACACCAATACCTAACTGTACTACAGACGACTGAGAGCAAGTCCAAGTGGAATACTCTTTTGGAGCCCAGTCTGACCTATGTTGGATAGCCCGTGAGCTGAACCACATCATCAGCCTGTCTCTGACTCTATGGCAAGACAGGTCTGCTTTTTCTATCAGAGCTGGGACAACAGTGAGCTTTGCTTGACATTCTGTTCACATTTCAAGTAGTCTCCCAGACTGTCAGTCTCTCCCTAACCTTTTGTCTGATCATTGCTTTTTGACTCTGGCTTTGGTGAATAATCAGGTTTTCACTGATGTGTCTCATGTCCTGTTTTGTTTGAAGTGGTAGACCTTGCTAGCACTTCACATTCCATTGAATTTCTTTAGTGCCTGCTGACTGATCTACCTGCATTGGCACATAATCTGCAATCATATCCCAGTTCCCTGTAATTTGTATCTGAGATATGATCAGTTTCCTTTCGTAGTTCTATTGTCTTTTACTTTATTTCAATACAATTTCGCATGTCTATGCCAGCTATAACTGCAGAATGAAAGCAACACGTGAATATAACTATCACCTGTGATAAAATATTTTAAACTACTAATTGAAATCTACAAAGGAGAAACACCAAAAGAGGATTTTCCCTACTCCCTGATTTCCACATACTGGGATTTGACAAGGAAAAGAACTGTATTTGGTCTTTCTATGTCCATGAGATACTGCAAAGGTAGGATATTTGGAATAATACCCGAGGACAGTTTTGCTGTGTTATTACATTGCTATGGTAACAAAAACAGGCCTAATTTGAAGCACATCTTCCCTTCTCCTATTTGTCTTCCCAGCTTTATATAATACATGAAACGTATTATATAGTGCTTCTGACCAAACAATTCCAGTAACTCAAAGAAACACTTCAATAGCTGTTTGTTAAATTGAAATGGGAGGTCATATTTAATCATTAGATTTAAAGAAAAAAGAAAAATGAATTAATGTCTTAAACACAAAAGGAGACACACTGCACTTCAGAGGAACACTCATATAGTACACAAAACAATTGCCACATTGCTGAAACTAAAACATTTGCAACTGTAAAATAAAAGTATTTCCAAAAATTAGGGTGGATAAGCATGAGAACACATTGTGGCATGACCTTTACCATTACTTGAAATCCTTTTATTCAGACAGTGGCTTTGTAAGATGTAGTCTGTACATAGCATAGTGACAAGGTAATCAACCCAAAACTGAGGGAAATTGTATACTGGCTCTATAAAGATAGGAGATTTTTAATGTTTATTATTAGCTGTCAAACTTTCTGAAATATTTTATAAAAATTACCAACTATAACAGGAAAAAACTCACTATGCCTGCTTAGAAATAGTAAGCTGCTTCCTCAGCCCTCATACCCTGCAGCAATAGAAGAGTTCGAGATCAGTGTTCTAACAAAATGCAAGAGAATATGTTATTTTAAAAAAAACCCAAAAACCTAAACCAACTAATCAAAAACAACAAGAAGGAAAGAAACTAAAAAAAAGTTTACAACTTCCTACTTGTCTGCAGAAGGAAAAAATACAGAGGATCTATTTTTCTCTGAGATAGCATCACCAGAATCTCGTGCTGAGAGAGTACGTCAGACCACGCAGGAATAGATTGCTTCCCAGTACAGAGGGCTATGATTGCTACTGTTTCTCCCAAGAACTGCAGTTTACTTGCCAGAGCATACTCATTTCATACACCAGCAAACCCAGAAATTTCCTTGACTTAGCATAGAATTTTAGCAGCTGTAAAATGAGATACCTTTGTTTCCCATGACTGAAGGGCAGTTCAGCAAAGGTACCTGGAAATAATCCCTTGTTTTAAATGCCTTCCAGCAGCTATAAGTATTCTTTAACTGTATAAGCCTTATCTGAACCAGCAAGCAAAGTAAACATAATTCCCCAGGTTAAACCCTCCAGCAATTTTTATTCTGGGTGCAGAAGCTGGTTTGGATAAAAGAAAGAGAAGTCTCAAAGGGAAAAAAGAACAGGAAAGCAAGGATAAGAAGAGAGGAGAGACTGCAATCCATACATAGGAAAAAAAGAGACAGCTCTGGCTTCAAAACTAATACCAATAACTTGATATCACCAGCAGCAGACACCAGCTGATGCGAGGATGGCTCTGCCACTTAGAACTCCTCATCTTTCTTCCTAGCAACTCAGTGTGGGGAGGGGTGGTTTGCTAGGGACAGGGGATATCAGGAAGGTTATTGTGCTAGTGGTGTCCTGATACAGCTTTATTGAACAGCCAGCTCCTTGTGAGCCTGGATGAGCACACAGCTGATGGCACTAACCCAGGTGGGGTTGCTCCCTGGAAGGGGAAGAACCAGCTTGGTGGGAGCTTCTTCACTCATGGTCACCACATCACCGGAGGCCCACCTGCTTGTCTCAGCCCAGAGGCACATTCTGCTGAGAAGGAAGAGGAGGGCCCTAGAAGACTACCAAACCCCATGGTGCTTTCAGCTGGGCTTTCTCCACACATTTGTATCACAGTAACACTTAGTACTATTTTTCAATTGAGAACTGAAACGACAGCTGCCAAGCAGCCCTAAGTACTGCTCTTGGCATTGCCGGGTAATTGGTAAATTGTCTGGATCTGTTAAATGTGTAAATAGGCTGTCATGGCACCACACTCACAGAGCAAGCTGTAACCACTTGAGTTTTTAGGAAATCTGCCTGCTTGCTTGCCTGCCTGCTTACTCTGGGGTTGCTCTTGCTTCTCCCAGAAAGAATATGAGCAAACAAAAGCTAAACTTCACAACTATTGTTGATGAGAGAACACACAACACTTTTTAAGTCACACAGTTTTGGGACTGTCTGGCCTTTTAATGCAAACAGGTTGTTTTGAGAAAATTCAGCACCCTGTCCGTCATCCTTGTACCCTCTCCCCCACCAAATAATGGCCAAGGAAATCCAGAAATATAAAATGTCATCCTGCAGTTTTTCTGCTGTAAACAGGTTCACTTTCCCATTTACACTCCTGTCAGGTGTGCTATAACGAGCAGCTAAAAGTCTTCTCAGACAAGTGCTCTTCACATCATCCTCTCTGTAAGTCTGACCCTTCCTTTATAAATAATGCCGAGAAATCCCATCTAATTCAATCCAGTTACACTTTAAAAAGTATATGTGTGCACCTAAAAGCATTCTCTTTTTTTTCTGCTCTATCAGCTCTGATAGAGAAATTATCTTCTAGCAGTACAAATTTTACTTGTCTGCAAGAAAACCCTGACTATGCTTATATCCACAAACAAGCAGGAAGTGAGCTTGCCATACACGAGGCTGTTTATTTCACCAATGGTGATCACAGAAGCAGGGAAGGCACCTCAGTGAGTCTCTCTCATTACAGTCATCAGACAAGCAGGAACTGTGTGGGCTCACGGCAGGAGACACAGCGCAGTGCACAGATAGTTATGGAAATGAAACACCTGCCAAAGGTTTCAACTTGCTGTCAGCTCTGGCAAGAAAAAGCGTAAGTATAATTAGATTTTCAGTGGCACAGGTTAGTTAGATCTGAAGCTACCATACTTCTCAAGCAGAAAGGGCATCAGGTTGTAACAATGTCAGCACCCAGTAGGATGTGAAGTGCAGAACTGTGTTTTTAATGATCAGGTAGGAACAGGGGATGGATATGCAATTCATGTATATTATCAAATCTCTTGACATCTTTCCAATGTGGTGGAGAAATATTTACAGCAGTATTAACTCACATGGTTTTTGTGAAATGAAATCTGCCACTAAGTATTGGCAAGTATTCTCTGCAATTTCAAAGGATCCGGTGAGGTCAGGGAGGCAGAGGGAATGGGCTTTCCTTAGTCACTGGTCATCAGGATTGCCTCATTCCTCCCTGAAGACCTGATTTCACCACAGGGCTGCCCCCCAGGCCACTGCCAGGAGCAGGATGCTTTGGTGAGGTGCACTGCAGCTTGGGATGTGACTGCTGATTTTCTGTTTGCTGCAGGAGCTGCTGGATGGTGGGAGCCCAGCTGTACCCACAGCTTCTGCCTGAAAGGGTGTTTCTTCATCAGCAGACGTCTCATACCCCAGGTCCCTATTGCTTCAGGTCTGGCTTCTTTCAAGTGGAACCATGTGGGGAAGGAGAGCACAGAATGTGTCAGCCTCTCTCTCTGGCTGTCGGTCTCCAAGTCTATATAGCTGTGCTATCCAGTATATTTCATTAGAGCACTAAGTGACAAATAATAACTTTTGTTTTGTATCTGACATGAAACAGACACTACAGTCTTCATATGAATGGAAAAGGCTGCCAGTTTCTTTTTTTTAGAAATGTTACAAAAGCTTTTATTACTTTCATATTGTGGGTAGAATGGTACAGACTTTTAAACCATTTTTCATTGCATTCTACACTGTTAGAACAAAGGCATTGTCACACCATTTTTCCTGGGTATATGAAGAGCTCGTTTTGATTGAGATAAGAATTCACTGTCGTGAATTCTTGCCACTTACCTCTAAACCAACATAATAAGAAGCAAGACTAATTGCATGCAAAAACAAAGAAATGCGTCGATATAAAAACTGCATAAAGCCGAGATTTAACTGCTTTGTACTAGACCATTCACGTCACCACAAAATGTAAAATAAGCATGCTTTTGGTGTTTTAACTGTATTTCTCTCCAAAAGTCTTTTAAAATTTGGTGGAAATGCAATTTCCTTATTATGTATTTTCTCACTGTCATTTTCTCTAGGCAACAGATAAAGGTGGAGAAATTATGGATAAAGTGATCTGACTGCTGGCAAAGAGTTCTTACAGAGAAAGCGCAATAGATTGCTCTCCTAAAGTTTGTCCAAAACAAGCCAAAAAGCAATTTTAAGTATTCATTACCTAATTCTACAGTAAGAAAATGCAAAATAATTTAGAATACTAAAAATTGTAAGTTCTTCAATGTCGTGTAGAGGTAGTACAAGGAATAAATAGATTTTGATAACACTTACTAAAATGAATTTTCAGTCAAGTTGATGACTAATTTTCTTAAAGGATTAATCAAACAGTGTAACAAGACCAGCACAACTGTAATCTCTTGGTATATCCACATCAGATGATATGCCTTTTTTAGAAGCCATTTAGCTGAACAGGTTGTTTTGCTGTTTTTCTGGGTAAATTACAGTTAGGACCCAAAATGCCCAGGAGGGTATTGTCTCTTTTTGTATGAAATAAACCCACAAACCAGACAGCTCAGACCCTACTAGTCTTATTTCTTCTTGTGTGACCCAGTTATGGGGGTACATACTGAACTAAGCAGGTTCCTGTGTCCTGGCTCTTCACAAACAACTCAGAGATAAAACTTTCTCTTTTACATAAGACAGAGTTTGTGTCTGTCAGAAACATGCTGAGATTTTTCCAACTAGAACGAGCTCCAACCTTTTCTTTGAGAGTAACTGCCTATCTGTGGAGCCAAAGGGACAGACCAGGTAATCAAGCAAGTATTTAAATATAAACATACTATCTATTCATGCAGGACAAAGGAATCAGATGGCAATTAGTCTTTCCAGAGTCCAAACTTCTGGGTTCCACAGTAATGTTAATTTTGAGCTAGTATTCCCTTTCAAGTTTAAATTAATACTCAGAGTTATATGGACCCAGCAACAGTACCTACTTTATTTAGAAGAAATCAAATCTATCTTCCAGCTGGTAGCCCCTAGGAAATTGTATTGCTTGTCTTACTCTGGACTTTTACCACTGGGGATGTAACATAGGTTGGAGAAGGACAGAAGCATCCTGTTAAATTTATCATTAAATTACTTTGAATTAAAAATTCCTATGACACAGAGGGTTTCTTTCTCTGTGAAGAAAAGCAAAATAAAAATATTTTCAAAACAATTGTCCTGAAAATTAGGGAAGGGACTCTATTAGCTAAGGTTACTTGAAGCTGTATGGTCATATGTAGCAATGGTTCCTATGATTTTTTGCATTCATGGCTATATTGATTTCAGCAAGATGCTGAAAAAGAATAAATTGTCTTTATATTTACACACCTTTTTTATTTGTTATAAACACCAATTCATGTGAATCCTTATGAATTCACATGAATCCTTATGAATGACAAAGATAAGGACATCCTAGGTGTCAGAAACAACCTTCTCTAGGCAGATATCCTAGTTTCTCCTCAAAATATTGAATGCATCACACTAAGACTTTCACAGATGTTCAGTTACAGTTCTTATGAGAAAAAACAAGCAGTGAGGAGACAGCCACACTCCCCACTGTAGCTAAAGCTCAAGTGTGGGGGACAATCCCACCACCCCATTCTAATTTCTGGCTGGTTTCCCCCCACATCTACTATGTGAATAATTTACCTTAATGATGAGGGTCAGCCCAAATATGTTTGTTATTTTCTCTGGGTGTGGAAGAGGGGATAGCAGGGTTCAGTGCCCAGCAGGACAAGTTTTTTATTGCTGGTCCCGCTGGTGGTGAAGCAAAGACGGAGCTATTTACAGCTGTACATTCTTTTCTGGCAATATCTGTGTCTTTTTCAGTATTATTGTTTTATTAAAGCTCACCAAGAGTTTTTAGTCAGTACAAGTGCTGTAGTCTGGGTGGTAGAAGTAGGGAATTGACCTAAAGTCCCTGAATTACTGCTTTTATTATTGTGGGCATGTAGAACCAATTTCAAAACCCAGACAGAAACGAGAGTCTCTTTTTAACTCAGTAAATCCAAATCAGACATTGCAGGGTAACTCTGACTCATTATGATTTCTAGATATTTCCATTCGTCCCACCAATCCAGCATTTTAATTTTTCCATTTCAGTTTGGGGAAAATAAGAATCCTTGAGGATGATGAAAACCATTTTGGGGTGGGAATTCTAAGTACTTAAATAGCTCTTGCAACTTGAATTATATTGCCATATGCTCCATGGTCCAACATCATGTTTGAAAGGGTATTTATTTTGAGTGCCATTTGCACATAAATGAAAGAGAAAGCAGAAAATTGATTCCAATGAGATCAAAGTTGATAAAACTGGGACATTCCTTCTACAGAAAAGATGGCATATTAGTGCAGAAGTATATAAAAGAGGTGGTTAGTTACAGACTATGTCCCCTGCAATTAGTCACTGTAGGCAGAACAAAGCCATGAAGTGGAGTTCCTGCAGTTATTGCTGAAGTTAAACATTAGACAGGGAGCTGTACCTATTGGAAAACAATGGGGCTGCCAAGTCTAATTGCAGACTCGCAATAATTGATGATATTTTAGGCTGGGCCAGACATCCAAAGGTAGATGAGGAATAAGGAAATCAACCTTCCTTCTCCACCACTTACATACAAAAGAGGATGAAAGAACAAACTATCTCTTTGCAACCTAAGAATGACAGAGTCAAGGGGAGACAAGCAGAAAATAAATCTTTCCCCAAAATGAGAATAAACTCCCAGACAAACAACAAATCCCCCCAATCCACTTATATAAGTAAATTGCTTTCCTAGAGCAACAAGGATGAGAGAGAAAACAGAAATGAGACATTATTCATGTTGTTACTGAAAAGTTGTCACAGTTTAGGAACGGCACTCCCCAATTTAGAGGTCCCGCTGAGACTCTCCCAACCATGTGCTGCTCACTCGCTCCTCACTGCACACAGGGCTGAGAACACAGGAACAGACTGTGCAGCACCTGTGCCTCTGCCTCAGCCTCTGAATACACAGCAGGGTCCTGTGAGCCAGGACTTGCTACAGCCTCAGAGATCCCACCAGCTCTGAGACCTTCCCGGAGCTGGGGGTGAATCGTGACCGAGACCTGCACACTTATCTTTTAGCCACTCAACGTTTGTCCAGGTTGTTGGGAACAGCACCTCATCTCCTCATAATCTGATACCTTTCAGCAATATGAGTTCAGTCTAGTGCTCATTGTCATCAGGTAAAAATGTCTTTTGTTATGTTTAGGAGCAGAGGAGCTGAAAGAGTCCTGAGTCACTGAATGATATCCTGCAACATCTTTGTACTGCTTTATGTTCACCTTTTAATCAGCTAAGCAAGTAATGTTGTGATTTTAACAGTGGGGTTTTGTGAGTTTGGGTTTTTTTCTCTCCCAAACAGATTGTTTAAAACCATGATGCTTCCAGTCTTAACCTACCGGTAGAGTTTTTATAGCCATTTGTTTCTATGGTGACATTGTCCTTCAGTTTAGTTATAACCTGATGTTTAATCTCATTTATTTTCACAATTGTATCCCCTTTCAGCTCTCAATATACTATCTAAGCCAAAGAACTCTAGCTTCCCCCCAAAGAATGGACTCGTTTCTCAAATTCCTTCTCACAGTTGAATAAAAAGTTTATTTACAAAAGAGGAGACAGCAGAGCTGTTTATATTGATGTCAATCACCCCTCTTCTACCAGAAATATATCTTTTCATATATTTGAGGACTAAAATAGCATTTTTCATGTCTGGCTATTTGGCCAATGTGTCATGAAGGCCATACACCCAGATATTTTCCAATTCAGGTGCTTATTCAGGAGCCAATTTTCAGCCTAGTCCACTCCTTCCTAATCAATACCTCAGTACTCTCACATATAGGCAATACTTCTTTGGCATCAGCACATGCCTTGGTCACCACTTTGGAGCAGAACAATATGCACTCATTATGTTGTGTGCTTGAAAGACAACTGATTCATATTATCTCAATAAAACTGAGATGAACTCTTGCTCAGTAGTCCAGATTCCTCCATTTTTTGTCTCTTCCCTTGGTTTCTGTCAAAAATTTATTTGGAATTCTATCTTCGTGATCACATCTATGTCCTAATCCGATGTGGAATTATCCCTAGTACTGTGAGTTTTTTATACAAAAGTCTGGCAAAACTATGCTTGCATATTCATTTGGATAATTTTAAGCCTTCTGTATACTAACACCAAACAGAAGTTTTGTTGTTCTATTCTACCCTCTACTACTTTATTCTGGCTCTCTCCTACTTTAAAATGGACCTCTCATAGTCTGCTTGTGAAAATAAATTAATGGTGATTAGATCAGGTTTCTATTCATCTACTGAAAACTGAATGATAATTTACCTTTAGAGGGCAGGTCTAGACATGCAGACACCTTCAGCAAAGTGCTGGGCTGGTCAGTCCTTGATAGAACAACTCTACTGACAGGTGCTTAGCTAGAGACAGAAAATTTCTGAGAAGAGCTGTAGAGGACAGAGACATCATCTCTGCAGAGAGAATGAAATGGGGAAAATATACCAACAAAAACAGTGGCAGGAGGGCAGAAGTGAATTTCAGGAGGTTCAAGGTAGAGATGTCAAGAACACATGATCTCTCTGGACTTCAAGTGTCAGTGCATGTTCAGCAACATATTTAATTTTACTTTCAGCCACTAATCAGAAATATCAGTAATTTTTCTTGTCTTCTTCATGATTTCTGCTGGTCTGGGGACCCCGCTCATTAAATGCATTCTAAAAATATAAAAATATAGAAAAGGCCCAATACTGCAGCATGCACCCATCAGTCACAGTTTTGTGGCATGAGTCACAGATATGTCATCTCTGATACCTTGATAAAAAAAGTCAAATGCATAGACTGTATTAAACCACCCCATGTCACCATACACACGAAAAAAACAAACCCTCTTACTGGTTTCACAGCCCACTAATCTGTGAAACAAAGCCAATGGAAAATGGTTGTCACTTTCTGGCATTTGTTTAACCAAATCCCCCAAATTAAAATGCTTATAGGGCTAATGAATGAAGAATGAGTCTCTGGAAACTGGTGGATCTACCGAAGGACGGTCAAACCACAAGCAGCAAAACCTGCTTTGGGTTCTCAGTATCCACAAGGAATCTGCCCTATTTTATGCAGTAGGGGAACAAGAAGGAGAAGAGAAAAAGTAGACACTTGAGGTTTGTGACCCTGAAGACAATCAGAAAGGTGAATCTTGGCAAGGTAAACCAATTTTCTCTCCCCTCCCCTTCCTGATCCTGAAAATGCCAGAAACTTATTTTTTCTTATCTGCTTAAGCCTTAACTGGACTTGTGTAGTTAAAAAAAAAAGGAAGGGGATTTTTTTTTAATGTTCTGTATTTTAAAGGCTACTTTACCTGTTGGAGGGAAATGAGAGAAAGTATACTAATTTATAAATAATTCCCTTGTTTGTCCATTCCTAGTACAGAAGATGTTTGGATGCAAGACATTTTCCATATTCCTGATCAACATACATCCAATTCACTTTCCCAGTCACTCACCAGGCACAGGATGTAAATTAAATTCAAGTAGGTAAGTAGTGACTCAAGATTGTCCTTTTCGAATTCCATCACGGATTTCCAAGTGCCAGCTCATACAATGTAATCACACTTGATTTGATTCTGGGTATGTTCAACTGCATTGTGCAATAGCCTTTGGGTTTATTTATAAAATGATATTTCTCTTACAGATATTACAGTACAGAGACTGTAATAAACTCTTCATTACAAAACAATATTAGTCAGCAAACCAGTTCCTCAAATCTGACATGGATAAAACCTTCCTTTTACTTCTATAGAGATGTTTCAATCAGCCCAGAGTACCATGATGAACAGGCCTTTCCAGTGAGACACTCCATAATGAGGTGAAGTTTTGTACAGAGATGGTAGTAGAAACAACTGCAGTATTAATCAAAAAATGTTCATAATCTTGAGAATCTTTATCCAAGAAAACTAATACAAGCTGGAGTCCACGAGTATTCTAGCTGTTGTACATCACATGGCAAAGTAACAGTGCTGAGATAGTGCAGAGATAGGATCTGTCACTCTGTAAAAGGGGTTTTAATGCTTCTGCAAAGGTTTAACATTAAGTAAAGTGTTGAAAACTCATGGAAAAGTACTGCTGCATCAACCAGCGCTCCAAAAAGTACTCAAGTGTCAGAGAGCATGGAAGATGAGTTTTCTTGGAAATACATTTTACAAAAAAAAAGTAATACTTGAGATCAGAACAACAAATTCAGAACAAATGGAAGAAGAAATACAGGATGATAGTGGTTTCAAAAGCAGAACAACTTCAAGAGTGAATAAACCTGGATTTGTTTAGGCTCTCACAGGGACTGATTGCAAAGGGAAATGTATTTTATTGTCATGTGGTGTAGCTGACACTTAAAGGCTCACTACAGACAATACTTGAAACTTCAATGCCTGTGCAACCTGAGAAGCTACTGGACTTTGGTTTTAAAAAACCGTGGAGTTTGACTCCTCTGAAAAATATCCTTCAATTTATGGCATTCTGTAGCAACACCCATAATCTGGACACATCTGCTATGACCCTGCTATCTCACACCAAAACCATATCTGAGTGATACAGAGTGAGGTGCCTTTGACAGGAGATCAATTGTACAGATATTAATTGAACAACAAAGTTTCCTCAATAAAAATAATTGAACACAGAGGGTTTTATGACCTCTGTGTAGAATGTACAATCCAGTATTTTGCTTAGTTCTTACCAGGATCAGCTAAAAGATGAGGGAAAAAACCTGCTAGGCAGTGATGCCTAAATAGGCACCTAGGCTAAAGTTGGAAATGCTGTTAGTGCAGACTCTGTGTGGAGTTTCAATTAACACGAACTAAATCAGTTCAGTCAGCAGTAAAAACTAATCAAGCTACAATGTAACACACATGTAGTGTCACAAGTAGAGTCACAGATTCTTGAGAGATGTTAAGGCTACAGAGAAAAGCATGTGCCTGTTAGAGGGAAATGAGACAGTTGAAAGTGATGGGACCACTCTTGATTTTACATGAACCTCACCTCAGAAAGAAACATTCACTGAAGTACCGAGAGTGGCATAAAATCATCGTATCAAGTTTTATCAAGTGACAGAAACTCTCCTGGCAGTTCCAGCAGAACTGAGGGCTGAAAGAATATCAGAGCTCTTATTCACTGCTTCATTGCAGAGCTCCAGTATGACAAAAAGTGCTAGGAATTGGGATTAAGTTCAGTCAAACAAGATGGTCATCATAAAATTGTGCATGGCAACAGAAGCTCTTCAGGAACATTCAGCTAAAGTAAGATACATAGAACTTAAGGAGTTGAAATCTGAAAACCAGAAGCAATCAAAAAAGAATGTAATTTTAGTGTTGTCTAAACATTAATGTTGGCATGTCGTGGGGGAGATCCCGAACCCAACAATAAAAAAAAATAAAAATAAAAACAAATAAATGGTCCAAACCAGTCCAAAATACACATAAAATCAGTTTGCTTTGTACTGCAGGAAGTATTTTTGAGCCAAGCAGACATATGTTACAGAAGAATAAGATACAACCTTCTAAAGGTCAAGAAAAGGTGAGGAAAATAAAAACTGAGTCAACCACTTTGCCCATCAAGGTTTCAGACTAACAACACAATCAGAATGTTCTGGGAAAGGAAAGCCCAAGGGCATGAAATGACCGGCTGATCATTATTTTGTGTTTATATACTTTATGAAACTCTATTTTTTACTATTAGTTTTTCCTGGAAGAAATCTGGAGATCACTATATCTTCTAACGGCACTGCTGCATTGTGCCGAGGCTCAGAGCTCACCTTGGCAGTGAGCACAGACCCAGGCAGGGAGCAGCCCGGGCTGAGAAACTGCAGAGCTGCTCTTGGTGCAGCACAGCTCCCACCAGGGCTGGGCTCTGCCTCAGCACTGACAGCAGACATGGAGAACATTTTCATTGGTGCTATTTGGTTTGTAGCATTACTGCTAGCTTTGTCTTTCAATTTCTTATGTTAAAGCACAGATTAGGGTAGTAACTAGGAAACTTCTTAATTATACTTTCTATTTCTTCTGCTTTAATTCCACAATCACCTCTCTCACTTAAGTCAATGACAGCTTGACTTTGCAACAATGAATTTCTTCCAAAAGTTTTCAAAGCTTCCACAACCTTGTTGAACATACAGATTAATTCTGCCTTTCTTGTCCCAAAATAAATAGTTCAAAAGTGGCTTAATCAGAAAGAAGCAGATATTTACTACCATTTTGCTCTTTGTCACATCTGTCTCCCAACAGCACCTCTACCTGCTCTTAGTAAGATGACCTATATCTCCTAAAGGCTAATGGAGCAACAAAATGACTGAGAAGTTTGCACAGCAAACAACAAACTGATTTGATATCTCACTATCTAGTTCCTGTCCTGGTTTCTTCTCCCACTGCCCATTGGTGAAATTCCACTTCACAAAGTCCCCTAGGACGAAATTTTTAAAAAACTACCCACAACAGAAAACATTTGTTTGCATTTTTTGTGTGCTGCACAGGGAAAAGGAATGTTCCATTACTTTGGATATTAAGCAGCTGGATTCATCCTATTTACTAATGACAGGATGATGTATCATAAGCTTATAAGATGAGCAAGATGGAAAATAAAAGATGAAGAAAACAACTATTTAATTGTTTATTTCAAAGTAAATTATGTAAAAATGTGATGAAACAGAAACAAAGACACACTCAAATTCAAACCTAATCAATATAAAATTTGGTTTGTGCTGTGGGGAAAAAAAGCCTATAGAAGTGACACAAGTGCATAGAAGGACCACAGATGAGATAGCATTAGGCTCTATTCATTGGAATAAACTGAGAGAAAAACAAACAGTGCTCTTACAGTCACAGACAAAAAACACTTCCCAGAAATCCCTATTAGATCTTGACCTTCCACTAGAAGTGACCAGCACATGCTGCTGTGCAGAAGGGACCATATCATGATCATATGAAGCAAAGCATAATGTTCAAGCTTTAAAAAAGAAAAAAGAGTTAGTACCAGGTAATCATGGAATGGCCTGGGTTGGAAGTGACCTTAAAGATCATCTTGTTCCAACCCTCCTGCCATGGGCAGGGACATCCTCCACTAGACCAGCTTGCACAAGGCCTTGTCCAATCTGGTCTTGGACATTTCCAGGGAAGGGGCATCCACACCTTCTCTGGGCAACCTGTTCCTGTACTTCACCACCCTCAAAGTAAAGGATTTCTTCCTAATATCTAATCTAAACCTGCTCTGCCCCCTTGTCCTGTCACTACCTGCTTTTTTAAAAAGCCCCTCTCCATCTTTCTTGAAGGCTCCCTTCAGGTACAGGAAGGCTGCAATTCGGTCACTATGAAGCCTTTTCTCCTCCAGGCTGAACAAACTCAGTTCCCTCAGCCTTTCCTCATATTCCACCCACGTTCAGTAGCCTGTCTAGGCTGCATGCAGAAAGCACACGGTGGTGCTCACGGGCAGCCAGCCTCACTGGCCAGCTCTTGCAGGGCTTCAAGCAGAGCAATACGTGGAAGGAACCCCAAAATCTTAGTTACATACCTGCACTAGTCTGCAAGAAGGGGGTGATTTTGTAGACTATCTTGATTTCTAATCTGTTACAAAATTTACCTTGATTTCTCTTTAAATTAAAAAAGAAAACCTCTAAAAGGAAATGCTTTGCAAATATCCTTTGAGTTCTCATTGCAATGAAAAAGACAAGTCCTTTTTTGTGTAAAACCAAAAGAAAAAGATTTCTGTACTGATTTTTTAATTTGGCAGGCCAAGCTGGGCCTTTGCATATAGAGCTTACTCTGAGAGAATGCAGCAGTAGAATGAACCAAACACAGTAAAGAGCCATAAATTCAAACCACTGAAGCCCATGATAAACTGACAGGCTGCTCTATGAATTTACAAATAATGTATATTTAGTTAAAGCATGCAATTAACTGGTTAGAGTTCAATCTCCTCATGAAACATATACATCTCATCTTTACATGTTAAGAACTTGGATTTTTTAATAACCTATCAAAATTATTGGTAGTTTGAATAATTTATCTGTCAAATTCTATCATTCTTTTACACAAGAGTAATTGCAGAGTATATAGTAGGCCAGACTGTTTTGTTATCTCTGGCTAGAGTCCATACATTCTGATCAAGTTTAATGATCCTTCCTCCATAATTCCCAACAGCAGACTTCATGAATCTAAATATGCATTTTTATGGAAAAACAAGTGTTTTAATGTGTAAATGACAAATTGCTATGATTTTAACTGACAGGCAGAAAAAATAATTCCGGGATTTTTTTTTGTTTTAATTCACCTTTCTTTTTCTGCACACAGTCTTGTGAAACCTAATGACATGATAGAATTAGGCCATATTGTTTGAAATGATGTTACAGCAAGATATTAACATGAAATTATGCTTTTCATTAGACAGATGGGTTGATTAATATCTCAAATGTACTTTCATGGAGACACCAGTTTCTTGTTTATATTTAAGAAGCTATGTAATGTCTCTGTAGCCATAATTTTTATTCTTTCAGTAATCCATCATGTTCCTGGCAGGGAGTCTTTCCATCCTATTTAAGAGAATAAATACAATAGATGTCTGAAAAGACATTAATAATATGGCAAGAGCAGCCTTAATGTATCTGCAAAAGCTTGACTGTGGTTTTAGCTACTGTGCAAAGATGAAGACAAAAGAAAAGTTGGAGTTTACCTGCCCGCTGAGGATAAGCCATGCACATCAACAAATGTGCTACTTCCAGCCCCTTACCAAGATGATTAGCTGCTGGAAAGGCAGACAGGCAATCTGTACTTCCTTTTAACCAATTGTTTGTGGTTAAAAAGCTTGGATATACACACAGATGGATGCTATGAGGGAAGACTCACAACTCTTGAGAATCAATTTTGCACATTCAAAGACAGCCAGAGGTCACAGTCACTGGAATGTGCTGCTGCATTGTTGGTTCCCACTTTGCATTTTGTGAACATCTGTGGCTGAAATCACACTTCACGCTTCTTAAGGTCTGAAAAAAGAAAACTAAATGGTACATCTCTGCAGTCAGGCAGGGCTGAGACAAGCAGGGCCCTGGGCTTGCAGAGTCCAGAGAAGTGATTTGCAGTCAGCAGGCACACAGCTGCCCTTGGAGTCAGGATGGAGGGTCAGAGCAGCAGTGCACTGGGACAGGACATTGTGACAAGTAAGGGAGAGATTGGCTGGAAAGGGAGATTTTAAAGCAGCAGCTCTGCAGTTTCATCTACAAGAAAAAATTACTCAAAAGGGCATGATGTACTCAGAGCTATAATGCAGGAGAAGTGGAAACTCTAGAGGGAGGAAGGATTTTTGTCTTCCTTTTTATTGCATCCAGGACCAGTCAAACAAAAGGCCTCATTCAGAGAAAGGCAACAGAAAACAATTTAATAATAATCTCTCTGTTTTTCCATTACAAACTAAGTCAGGGTACGATGCACTTTGAAATACATCAGCTTTCCTTTACACCAAGCAATCCAGGCCAGTTGCCATTCTGTGTCACATCTACTTTTGCTTGTGGTTCTTCCACAGTGGATCATAGCAGATTAATTCTTCAACATCTTGTACTTTAATAATTCCTGCTCTCAACTCAGAAGCATTAGCAGGTTAGGGAGAGGCAGTGGCTGGATGAATTAATGTTATAGTAAATATGTATTCCAGGTTTAATCCATTGTGTGGGATTTTCAGTTTTGTGTTGGATGTGATGTGTCATCTCCTCACCTTGATTATTTCTGGGTTTAGTTTTCATAGTTTCCATCTTAGACATGTTTCTGATGCTAGACTGGGCTGAAAAAGGGAGGGACAAAATTGACTATTTTGGCCAAGAATGTCTGCATAGAAAAAATACATTAGATATCCATTGGTGAAATGCTGCAAGAAAAATCTTTGGTTCCTAATATTCTTGCTTAGTTGGCTCTAATATGCAGAAGTTCTACCTAGCAGTAGATCTCAATGGACCAAACAAACTATGATCATCCTGACCACATCTCCTCACTGATCCTGTGCAGGGCTGGTAGGTATGTTGGAAATCTGGCTATAAAGCCATTTTATCAGGCCCCCAAGGACATTATTGCCTTTTGGAAATACTCAAGAAAGTAGTCTGAGTTGATTATTATCTACCCTTTTATCAGCAGGAATAAAAAAGAGCACAAGACAGAATAACAGCCTTGATAAATACCTATTGATAAATTAGAGACAAAAATTATTCCCAAACAGATTCTTGAATCTACAGCCACAAAACTATTTACTGTAAGACAAGGGTTATTAACCATTAATCATAAAGGTTGGACTCGATCTTGAAGGTCTTTTCCAATCTTAATGATTCTATGATAAAGATTTAACATTTCAGACTCAATCTCATGCCTGCTTCTCATCTAGCTGAGAGAGGCTCTCCGGACCTTTGCCAAGGTGTTTCATTTTCCCATGCCAATTTTGCATCTCAAGTCATGGGTGAGAAATGGCACATTCAGTTACAGAATATACAAAATACTACTGGGAGCCACCATGCCATACCACTTTTTGGCTTTTTTTAATTTTATTTTTTTATTCTTGAACTCTTACATATTCTTACCCACAATCATGCAACTGGACAGGTGTTATAGAAAAAAATTCTCAAAGAAACAGTAAATGCTATATTAGAATAAAAACCATGTACACAGTAGTAGCTGCTCCAGTAATGAAGGCCATCTACTCACAGATAGAGAAGAGCACCAAACTTGTTGCTCTGATACAAGGAAGGAGCATGCCAGTAGACAAACAAAAGCCAAGAGAACTACTGACAGAAAAAGAACCTAGCAAGTGGGACAGGAATGACTCTAGAAGTCCTGTGACAAGAAAAACTGTCTCACCCCACCTACCCCACTTCCCAGAAAGCATCTGTCTGAGAGAGATGATGCAGAAGAGGCAGTGATTGTTTTAGCAGATGCATGAGTAGAGCTGTCAAAGGTTTTAACATAATAGTCACTTGTCTCACAAATTGGAGAGAGACATGCACAGTGGTGCCAGAAGTACCATCAATGAGCCTAAAATGAGAAATTGTGGCACTACAGAAAAGCAGGAAGTGCAAGTATACACAAAGCATCAATATGGAAACTGAAGTCAAAGCTCCAATTAACCCCTCTTCTGTCCCCAGTCTCAAAGAAATGTGCTATTTTGGAAGTCCAGAGGCTATATGAATAGTTCAATGCAATGATTTCAAGTAAAAGAGAGCTAAAAAAATCACCAGAAATCCAGACAGAAAGAGGTATTTGTAAAGGGTACTCATGATTCCCATCTGTCTCCACAAAGTACGCTCAACTTTTGTCCTCAGAGCCTCTCCATAGTCATTTGCCAGTCGTCTTGCTACTCTCTTATGGTCTGTATTATTAGCATTTCAGACATACTAATGTTCATAAAAACCCCTGCCTTTACATAGTTTCTGTGTGTTTTTCTTGCCATCTAATCAGTGGGAAATGAAGCTTGAAGCTTTTTGTGAGTGTAGAGGCAAATAGGAAAATCAAATTATCTTCACTTTTCCATATAAGTGTGTAAATTCTTTGTTTAAATATTAGGCTTAATCTTTCACTGAAAGATATTCTGGTGTCTAGATAAAACTGAAAGTGGTGTATCCTGTAGTGAATATATCCTTACTTAAGGCTGTTGGAACCAAGACTTGCTGCCTCCAAAGTCCTGGTAACTCATAGCTGGAGGACAGAGTTCTGAGGAAGTTCATACGTGTCACAGGGGGTCTCAGAGCAAATATATCTGTGTCCAGAGAGGTACCAGTGCAAAACTTTCCCATGGGACCAACCAGCTACTGTATTGTTTTCCAAATGGAGCTTTGCCAAGGTATGCTGTTTCAACCCCATATAAAATAGCCTTAAACCCACCTCTGTACTCGTGTGTTGTGGCTGGCATTTTCAAACACTGTTCCATTCACGGAATGCAGAGGTGGTCTACTATTTGACTGTTATGCTTTGCTGTTCCTCTTCTAATTTTTTTTCCCCTCTGGTCTAAGGCATTAGTGTGAACTATAGAATATCTGTCTAGAAAATGGTGCTATTACTTTTAACAGTAAATAACTAATCCCACCTCCCTATTTAGTGCTCAGACAAATTCTGTATAAAGCCAGGTCAATGGTGAGAAATGGTACAAATACTCTGGTTTGCTATTTAGCACACATTTTTGGGGTGGACATTAGCACATTCTGCAGAACAGTTTTTGGTGACACAGACACATGCTTGCCAAGCGGCAGTGATGTTCAGAAGGACAACATAGAATTACAGATTCATATGGGTTGGAAAAGACCTCTATGATCATCAGAGCCATCTGTTAGCCTAACACTGCCAAATCTACCACTAAACCATGTCCCTAAGGGCCACATCTGCCCATCTTTGAAATATCTCCACCAGAGCTGGTGACTCCACCATTTCCCTGGGCAGCCTGTTTCAGTAACTGACAATCCTTTCCATAAAGGGATTATTCTTAATATTCAATCTAAATCTCTCCTGGCACAACAAGGGGACATTTCCTCTCCTGCTATATCTTGCTACTTGGGAGAAAAGGCTCATCTCCACCTTGCTGTCCCCTCCTTTTAAGTAGTTGTAGAGAGCAATAAAGTCTCCCCTCAGTCTCCTTTTCTCCAGACTGGTCAACCCCAGCTCCCTCAGCTGCTCCTCATCAGACTTGTTCTCCAGACCTTTCACCAGCTCTGGTGCCCTTCTCTGGACTCACTCCAGCACCTTCTTCTTGCTGTGAGCAGCCCAAAATTGAACAAAGGAATTAAGGTGCAGCCTCATCAGTGCCTAGTACAGGACAATGTGGCCTGGTGGTCACACAATCAGAAAATACTTACTTTCTGGTTCAGATGAAAAGACAACCAAAAACCCAGAGTCATTTCACTCCCATTTGCCACTTCTGGGAAGATTTACTGTGTATAGAGTTCGTATCCTGACTTTTCCTCTCTTTCACTCAATATGGAATAGTCTCAATTAAATTTTGCTCATTTGAAAGCTGAGGAAGCTCAGGCTGTGCTCAGCAGATACTTACATTTCTTGGCTTTCAGACTTCAGCAGACTCTTAGGGTATGAACACAGTAGAGGACTACATCCTGCTTTCTTTAAGGTATCTAGCCTCTAATGCAAAATACCAAATTGCAAAGGTCAGATTCTTTGACTCCATACACAGCTCCCTGGGAAACACAGGACATGTAAAAAAGCATCCCAAATCTCTTTCAAGTTTAGCAGAGAAGAATGTAGACTTCCATACAGACAAACTATTCAGTTACCTGAATTCTTACTCCTTCACCAAACCCTCTGACAGAACTGTTTTGTCATACAGCCAGAGGCCGGGGCTCTGGCTGAATGTATTTTTAGAACACGGCTGCATTTCAGAAGATCAATTTTGAATTCAGACCAACAGTGGGCATTGCAGAACGTCAGTGACACCTGTCAGGAACTTTCAGGGGAATTTACTATAGAGGGAGCCTGAGACAAGGTAATGAAGTCACTGGCATTTCTAGATAGCATCTGCAATGATTTGTCTGAAAATAGGACAAACTACCATCTAGAAGCCTTTTTTCCTATCCATTCAAAGAGGGAATAGCAGATGAGTAATACAATCTACAGACTTAACTTTTAAAAGGGTTGGGTTAAGACAACTGAATCTCCATAGATAGTCTTCAGCTTTGCACACTGTGCAGCTGCCCTCTGGTTTATTTTTTCATGTTAAAAGATTGTGAGAAATAGAGCAGAGACCCCAAAAATCAGTAGACCAATCTGCTTCTTTCAATGCAAAATATTGTTAAAAACTTTTAAGAGAGATAATTATTAAGATAGCAAAAGTTTATTAAAAGATTTGTCTTGATCTCAGTTTTTTTACCTAGAAATTTGAGGCAGCTGTACCCCTGCAGCCTATGGAGGTCCATGGTGGATCAGATACCCAGTGCATCCACTGGACAATCCCACCTTGGAGCAGGGAGATGGTGTGAGGAGTCCTCCCCCTAAGGAGGAAGGAGCAGTGGAGACAATGTTAGGAAATGACCACAAACCTCATTCCCTCATCCCGTGCACCACTGTGGGGGAGAATGTAGAGAAATTGTGAGTAAAGTTAAGCCTGAGAAGGAAGCAGAGGTGTGGAGAAGATGTTTTTAAGATTTGGTATTTGATTGGCAACAAATTAAACTCATTTCCCTGAGTGGAGTCTGTTTAGCACCTGATGGTAATTGGTGGGTGATCTCCCCCTGTACTTGGCTCGGGAGACTTCCTTTATATTTTCTCTCCCCTATCCAGCTGAGGAGGGGAGTGATAACGTGGCTCTGGTGGGCACCTGGTGTCCATTCAGGGTCAAACCACCACAATATTAATGAATTTCCCATAGTTTGCTGATCTTTAAATTGTTTCTCCAATATATTCAGGAGATGATCCAGAGTTTTCTCTTCAAATATCTCTTCTTCTCCTAGCCCCTCCAACCAGACCTCTGCTTAACACCCCAGGCTTCAATTGGCAGTCACTTTGCTACATGCTGTTCTTTTTTCAAAAAACAAATGAAATAATAAGTCTCCTTAGACTGGAAAGAAGAACTTTTTCATATGCAGGGAAGCTTCAGAAAGCATGCATGAAACTTAGAGCAGCTGTCCAGACAGTCTGCAGATTTGAGAACTAGCAGTGAGACTCACTCAAAAGATAACTTACAAAGGCTTTTGGAAGTCATAGACAGGGAGACTTTGATCAGAGAGGAGGATCAAGATAATAAGTGAGATGAACTCTGAGTAGAAGAATCTGATGAGATTGCCAGGCAAAACGCAAAAAGAGAGGAAAAAACTACTAAAAGGGCTTCAATGAAATTCTGAATTTGGATTAGGAAGACTAAATCTTCAACTTGAAAAGCCTCCAAAAGCATTTCAAATGTCATTACTCCACCTTGATTTTTCCCTTGTGCAAGTAGTATGAACAGCATCCAGTTCTTCTATTTGTAAATTTTGTTTCAAATATAAAGCAAATACCAAATATTGGAAGTATGTTAGTGTACCTGTAGCAAGATTAAAAAAAATTAATTAGCACCCAAACAAACAGGTCTCAAAAATCACAATTGCATATAGACAGACTTTGGTATCTAGTCCTGAGCTCTACTAACACACCTGAGCTTTCCTGCCTGAGTGACACAAAAAACTTATTGTTGTCATTAGAATGAAATAGCATTTGGGGCTGTATTTCACTTACCTAGAGCTATATCTACTTTCAGGGTGCAATTTAAAGATTTTGAATCCTCATTATCACTTTGATTTAAAAATCTCTAATTATTCATTTTGCAGTAAGCAAAAATTTACTTCTAAGAGACAATTTTCTAGGATATGCGTTACTTATTAAGTTCCCTAGCATTGCTGCCAAAGGGTCGTTCTGGTTCACATTTACCTGCAGTTTAGTGGTGCTGCAGACCTTTCTTTTAAAAATTGGAGATCTGGGAGTCCATTTTGCTACACTCAAGGCAGGCCATGTCCTCTCTGCACAGGCAGATGTTTCCACCTCTGCCATGGCCGAGCCTAAGAAGCTACACTCAGAATCATCATTAATTAGGCAGCAAAGCCAGGAGAGTTCATTCAATGGCAGCATAAGAAAAAACACAGAAGGCTTTCTCTTGAAGTACAGTTTACTGATCCCTTACATGTTATTAATTCTTGTACATACTCCAAAATTATCTATTTCTAATTGATTCATTGTGCATTAAAATCACAATGAAAAGTGCCTTAAACGACTGCTACATTTTAACTGTGAGACTTTTGCCCAGTCTAAAAAACTACTAATATTTCCTGTATTTACATGTTATCATAGTAATAAATAAAGCTATTATAGGATATGTGAAGAATTGCATTTATTTTTCTTAAGTATTGATTTTCTGTTATCTAAGATATATTACAAGTCAATAAAAAAACCTTTTTTTTTCAGTACAGAGATACTGATATAAATTAAACCTAGTAAAGTCAGCATATTCAAATAGAGAAGGAATTTAACCCATTCATAAGAAATCTAGGCTTTTTTAGAAGCAGTTCTAAATTATATAGCAAATTTCATGCAATACAGGATTCCCTTAATAGAAAATGCATTCAAAATGTGGCAATTCACGTGTTTGAAATAGGAATATTATTGCTATTATGTGAAAAGACATTCCAGCTGACCAAAGAAAAGCTATATTTGTGATAAGTCTTATTTGTTGGTACTGCCAAAAGATTCCGCTTTGAATTTTGAATCAATGTTTAATATTTTGTTTTCTAATCTCACAAGAAGCTGCATTGAAAAATATGTGTATGAAAAATATTTTTTCATTTTTTCTGTAAACACTGAAAATCCTTTCATTAGAAACTTCAGATAAACCTCAGATGAGGCAGCGAAAGCAGAACAACATTAATGTGATTACAGACTTTGATAGAAAAAAAACATTTCTTTTTCAACTAAAACCCAAGAATCCATTAAAAAAGTTAGTCATAAGAGCGAAATTTTTTCCCCACACTCGGCTTTATGTAGCTGAAACCAGACTGTGGTGGGCAGCATTGTGTAAAGAGCTAGCCAGAGCTTTGAAGTGATGCTATCTGCCCCTTTCTTTATGTGAAACTCCTGGAAAAAGCTTTCAGTCTCTAAAGATCGTGTTCTTCGTCACACTTCCAAAGTGTGCTTTGTCACAACAACGACCTTTCGGCACAGCTCTGCTGCACAAGATGCATTAAAGAAAGTGAAAAATTGGCAGCGAAGTACCTCCTACTTTTTCCCATCCCCGCTCTCACCGCCACTTTTCCCTACCTTCCTGAGCTGTGACACGGTGTGCACTATTCCCTCTGCACCTCTAAGAAAGGTGTGAGACCCCTTTCCCCATCCCTCCGGGGCTGTCAGTCCTGGTCCCTAGCTGCACTGGTGCTCTTTGCCCGCCCAGCCTCGCCTCCCAGCCAAGCGCCTTCAGCTCCTCCCAGGGAAGGGGACCTCTGGTGGGATGAACAGAAACATGGGGAAAAAATCTAGAGGAGGAATTGCTGAGGAGAGAATAGTACACAGTCAACATGCAGTCCAACTTATTGGGGAAGAATCAATCGTGAAGAAAAAGAGATAAAGGATGGTTAAGGCAGAGGTTTCTGAGGAGTGTTTAGAACCTGATTTTTGTGATCATGTAGAAAATTGTGCAAATAGCACCTGGACCTTTGGGGTCTTTCAAGTGGTCACTCTGACATTAACAGGGATATAAAAAAATTATGAGATGTCATCAGAGAATATTGCAACTGGGATGAAAACCTTGGTGCAAAGGTTATTTTCATTTTATAATGCACTTTCTGTATTCCCACTAACTGTGAACAACAGTGGCATTTAAATGTCAGAGGTGAAATCCTTACTTCACCAAAGTCAACTTTCCTAACCACAACAAAGAGACCAGAACTGGACCAAAGACTTTCACAAGGAGGTTTATAATCTCTAAATACATATTGTTATTCCTCCTTCCACTGCTCCTCCACTGGTTTTGCATTCTCATCAGTTTTCATAATGCACTGGGATGAAAAAATGAAGGATTCTCATTCATCATTGAAAAAAAGAAACCTTCTGGGGGTTTCCCTGCCAATGCTTTAATCACTCCCACCCCAAAAGCTGCAGAGCTTTCTGAAAGACAGAGGGAGTGGTGAGAGGGAGATATCTTTTAGAGAAATATTTTCCTGGGAAATTATTGCAGTATCGCATGCCATATCAAAGAAATCCAGCTTCCACTGTTTGAGTACTAATAACAACTATTATATATATATATGTACACCCTTTCACCAAATTATCTAGATATTACTTACTCTATAAATGGTCTTTGAGATGGCATTTGTCAATCATACTTTTGTAAAGCACTGTAAAGTACAGAGGGATCCAATATGGTTGCAGGATTTAGGAGCTCATGTAACAAATATTTCCTTTTTAAGTGAAGTGCAATTAAATAAAACTCTCAATAGACATGCAGAGCATGTTTTTATATTTTTACAAACAAGAAAATAGCACACAAGGAGTGCTAAATCACTTGAAAGGGATCATCATAATTTTGTGGGAGCATTTAACCAATATGATGTAGCACTAGGAAAGTTTTGCAGAACACTCACTCCCTTAGGGTTGAGCAGGGATGGAAAGTTTGTATTAAACAAAAAAAACCCCAAAAAACTCCAATATGCTTGAAAATTGTTGAAGACTTCAATATCCCAAATCAGATGAGTACAGATTTAAATTGACAGTACTTTTGGGACAATCTGAGATTCATGCAATATACTTACAATAATCTACTGCAGACCTGTTCTAGTCAACAACACAATCCTATCGGCTGTTGCAGCAAGAGTTCTAAATTGCACTGATCTTATGGCCAAAAACCTAAGAAATAAAGGAACTGCTTGAGAGTTAAAATGTATTTCTTACTTTTGCACTTCTGGCTCTTCTATGATTCTTATAGTTGGCACCACTATGTTGGGAGTGTAACTGAAATTCATGTAAGGTCTCTACCCTGAAATGCTGTAGATATGGTAGCAAAGGAAACATGGATGTTAATGACAGCCTAAAAGCAGTGCAAAAGAAACCCTAAAAAACCAAGTACTATTTCCTGAATCAAGTTTCACTGTAGTCTTTCTTTTAAAATTAATTTTGAGAGTAAATTTTAGCAAAGTACATTTGTTAGTGTAATTAGAAGCCAGGCTTTCATTAAACTGTCAATCATTAAACTGTCTGTATATAGAAAAGTGGATGCTTTTCTGCTTATTTCTAATGTTCTATGGTCTGTGCCTATCAAAGTTAGCAGCTCTTAAATATCAGTACTTTTGTAGCAGTAAATTTCTCTAAATTGAATCGCTGCTTCTAGCACAAGAGATTACAGTCATGTTCCTCATACTGTCTTAATTGTTCAACTTATTTAATTATCAGTCCTTTCTAAAGTTGAAATCCTTATTAATTTCAGACCATTTAATCTTAAAATTCACCTTGGAACTAAATTTTCTCTATGTTTCCTTTATAGAGGAACAACAAATGGAAGCTCAGAAGCTCATCTTATGCTCTTTGGAATGGTAATTTCGAAGCATTATGTGACCTCTGGAGCACAGTAATAGCCTGGAAGCATGACTGAAAAGTCCTTCAGGAGCTGATAAACCTCCCCAGTTTCACAGACAAATGCTCTGTATATTATACTTCATAGGACACGAAGCTGTGAAAATCATTCATCCGCTGGATCCTGAAACTGCAATTCTTTTCAGTCATTTAGAGATCCCAGCTAAGACTGCCAAAAGGAGCACATTTTTGAGAGGGGCTGCATGGTCTCTTGCAGGTTTGCTACAAAGCCAGACTATTCCTCAAGCTATGCAAAGGCTGTGAAAAAAGAAAACAACTTCACACAAATTTTCTTTCTCAAACTGATTTTAAAAATCAGTTTCTTTGTTAAAAAATGTTGCTGGTTCTCATTATTTCATTTGAATTGCAGAGCTGTAATTGAAAAAGGAATTTAGTGTTGCCCTGAACTGTAAACTCATTATTAAACTAATACTGAGTCTGTGACATACAAAACAGTCTCCAGCTATCTCAATCACCAAGAGCTATGCTTTAGAAATTTTCTCTTTTCAGTCAGGATATGCAGCAAGAGAACACAGTCTTTACAGTGTTACCTACGGAAGACGTGGCCACGTTTCCATTTCTGGCAGGCGTAGAACTTGGAGAGGGCAACACAAGTGGAAGGATGAAGGAATCTGGAGGTGTCACACAAGAAACTAAGTATGTCAGCCAAAAGATAATCCTGCTTTTTAAATGAATTTGTTTAGAAATGCAGCTGTTTAATACAACTGGAGTGAAATTCTTCACCTAGCACAGACTATAAGAATGCTTTCTTTCCTCTGGCATGCTGCCTCGTGGGAATTAAAACATTTAAACTGCACGTCAAAAATGTATCATCTTAATGCACACATGTGACAGATAAGATTGATTTTGTTTGGTTTTTTGTTTCATTCTGGTTTGGTTTTTCTCTTAGTAGGTGTTATGGTTGCAGAGTTAAATGGAGAGGTTTGTAAGTTAAGAAGCTTTATAGGTCTGAGGTCAAAGAGCAGCTTCTGCTCCTGTTTGTCAGGCACTGAACTTTCTTCCCTGGATATTCTTCTGTAACCAGAGATTTTTACATTCAGCTGTCCTGAGGGCGCATCTTATGCTGCAGTTTACATCTAGCATTAAAACATTTGGCATTTCTAACCCCCTGAACTGCTGTTACTCACTCATTAGTGCTCCAGAACATCCATTTTGAAAAAATGAGAGTGAAACATAGACAAATTAATTAAATTAATTATAGGGTAAGATTAATCAGGTACAAAGGGTTTCTACTCAATATTTCAAGAATCTCAAGGTAGACTTACCTGGTCTTCAAAATTGTTTCCCTCTCAGATCTATTTTTGCCCTTCTAATTAGAAATCTCCAGGATATTTTAAGCCTTTTAAGAATCCGAGCTAATATAAGGGAAAAGATTATTAAAAAAAACAAAACAAAACAAAAAAAATCCAAAAAGCAAAACTACAGAATCTTCATTCTGCAGTCCCAGCATCTAATGAGATAAAAAGAGTGCCTGTATTTTGAAAGGTATGCCAGGTTTTACCTCCTTGTTTATCACCTTCATATGTTCCTTAATGAAATTAAATCAAAAAATGGCCTCTACAGCAAATAGTACTATATGCTGAAGTGGGAGACACCAGGTCAGAGCTTATTGTACAACTAACAGTTCACTGTGAGCCTAAGTAGCTGTCAGGTTAATAGAAGCATTATTATTCTGATGAGTTTGATTTAGTTCATTTTTTCCTAAATCACATCCAATCTTTTTGAGGCTGGTCCTTTGTTAAAACAGAGGCTATATCAACTGCATCACAAGAAGATGTTTGATGCCTTTAAACCAGAAAATGAATGGAAGAACATATAAGAAGTCTCGTCTTGTCATCATTAGGAAATTAATGTTTACAGCTGAGATTTCCTAGTCGTCAGTGAAGGCATTGCAACAGAAAAGAGGGATGCCAAACTGTCATAGTAACTTCCTTCATTAGGCAGCAGATACAGTGAATGAGGAAGTTTCACTGATATTATTTAGGGGAATAAAGATAAGAAAATATAATGACTACAATATTCAGGTTAACAAACTAAATCTCAGAAGGCAAGAAATATAGTGCAAGAAGAACTCAGAGCTCCTCTGACTTAAATAAGGACTTAATGATTTTGCAGTAAATTACATTTTTCCACAAGAAAAATTTTTTGTTATTTCTTAAAGCAGCACAGGAAGGTAAGAAAGGTTGTGAATGTATTTTACCTCTTCTTGCCATATCCTGCAGGAAAACTAAGGCCTTATGAAGACACATTTTCACAGTGTGTCATAAGGCACTGGCTGGCTAACCTGCTGTATCCACAATATAATGGGCGGGGGGAGCAGGGGGGAAGGTTTTACCTCAGGACACAAATTCAAAATTCTGCTTTTCTTTGTTTACCTAAATACACAAGGAATTGCTCATCTCCCTGAGCATCTCTCTTTGGAATTTCCTGAGCTCTGGACATCCTAAATGACAGTTAAAAACTATATTTTTCAGAATAAATTAAAGTTTTCCATTAAGCACCTACGCCTTCATCTCTTGAGTGTCGCAATATTTGAATAGCAATCACAAGATTGAGGCAAAAGATGGATGAGTATGACAGGTGAACCTTCTGTGTTTGAGATCAAGCTCCATGATTGATGAAACATCAAAAATAATTGTAATTATTTCTGTGACAAGTGTATATGCTGGTAGTGTTAAAATACAGAAATTTGAAGTGATAGCTCTTCCCAAAGTATCTCTGTGGTTGCAAACTAAAATACCCAGTGATAATACAGATAAAATAAGCAATCACTTGCTGCTTTAATATTTCTAGCATGTAAAAACTACTACTACTAATGCCTTGAGAGACTACCTAGAACAGAGGCTAGACAGTGTTGAAGGAACAAAGTAGTTATTTATTAAAAGGCCTTCAAAGGATACAGCTTGGGCAGTACAAGAGCCTGGCTGAGGCTACACCCAAGATGGATGATGGTTGGTCTTGAGTTTTCATACTTTTATAAGTTTTGGTCTATTTAGATGTTAGGGTTAATTGTCCAATTACAGATTCAGTTTGTGGAGTCCCATCCTCCAAAATTGCTCTCCTCAGTCCACTGTTGTTTACACTTTTTGGGCTGAAGCTGCAATGGTGTCCTTGGTTCTCAGGCTGGAAAAGGATTGTTTTGTCTAACTGAGCTGTGTAGAGAACTTGCTAACACTTTATATGAAGTTCAGAGTTATATACTATTGCAGTACAGAATCTGGAAAATATGAAAGCTAAAACTTAAGGCATCACCTCCACAGTTATTAAGTATTTATTTGAAGTGAAAACTCATTTGGAGTAGAAGTCAGCTTGAGAGAGGACATGTAAGTTAGAAAGGAGATAAATCAGAGTCATAAAATCGTGGTTTGGGTTAGAAGGGACTTTTAAAAATATCTATCCAATCCCTCTGCCATGGAGTGACAGATTTCCACTAGATAAGGTTTCTCAGAGCTCCATCCAGTTTGGCTGTGAGCACTTCCAGGAATGGGGCATCCACAACTTTTTGGAGCAACCTCTTCTGGTGTCTCACAACTCTCTTAATAAAGCATTTCCTTATAATATCTAGCCTATACCCACTCTCTTTCAGTTTAAAGCTATCACCCCAGTCCTGTCACTACATGCCCTTGTAAAAAGTCCCTCTCCACCTTTTTTGTAGGCTCCCTTCAGGCACCAGAAGGCCAGAATTATGTAACCCCAACACCTTCTCTTTCCAGAAGGAACAAACCCAACTCTCTCGTCCTTTCCTCACAAGAGAGGAACTCCATCCTTCTAATTATCTTGGTGGCCTCCTCTGGACTTGCTCCAACAGGTCAGTGTCCTTCCTGTGCTGGGGATCTCAGAGGAGGATGCAGCACTGCAGATGGGGGTCTCACCAGAGCAGAATAAAGGGGTAGAATCACCTGCTGGCCATGCTACTTTTCATGCAGATCAGGATTTTTGTCAGAAAACCTCATTTGGCTCATTAAAACAGCATCTTACACTCTGCTTCAAAAAACTTCTTTCTATCTAAATTTCACTTAACAAGACAGCACCTTACTCACTTCATTGATTTTACTACCACAGACAAATCAAAAAATTACAATTATTTGAAGGGAGAAATTAACTTTTCACCCCAGTAGTGTCCACACTAATATTTTTCAATATCTACACACAACCAAATTAAGTGGTGTAAAGCACCATGAACATTTCGGTTCTATGCAGACCATCATAACATTTCTTTCAGAGGTAAAACAGTTGAGATCAAAAGAATCTTCAAAGCTGGGAATGGGTGAGATAGTTTAAAATTCTGTGTTTGATAACCAAGGCACTGTATGTGGCAGAAGTGACCGGGTTTCATAAAGTGACCACAATATTTGAATACTCAAAGGATATTTGAGCATTCAGGATATTTGGATGCACAAAGGATCTGAATTTTGTGGCATCCAAAATCAGAGATATTTAGTTCTCTATGGCTGCTATTCAAAAGTAGGTAAAGCCTTCTTAAAACTTAGGTAATATCTGGCTAAAAATATATGTATTTTATGACATATGCAGGGTGTATAATGTTCCATATTCCTTTCATTTTAGTGTGGGTCTTATTACTGACAAAGCTCCTACTGGGACAGTAGTTCTGAAGCTGGTACGAAGATATATGTGAAACATAGCCCCTTCAAAGGCCTGTAAGAGCATGAAGACATCTTTAGGGGATAATCTGAACTTAAATCCAGCTAGTTTGCTCAGATTTTACCTCTTACTTTTGAGTTTTTACTAATTCCCCATTCTCCTTAGCCAGCCAAGTGCTATCCATTGCTGTCAAGGAAGAGAACAGCTGGGGTCACCTGGTTCCTCTAAGGGAACATGGGATTTCCTGAAGGAATACTTCACAGATATAGAATCTTCATGCTGGGGCCAGAACAGAGTTTACAGTTCAAATTCATAGTTTAATCTCCCTTGAAATGCCCAAATGTTGGGTATTGCATTCGTGATATGGCAGCAGATTTTCAAGTTTGAATGCAGTTTGGAAAGAAATGAAAATGGGTTATCTCTTGCTTCAGCTGACCCTCAGAAGATTCACTACTTCAGTCCTTTGCCTTGGGCAGCTATTTGGTGATGAATAATTCCAAACTGAGTGGTACACTGTACACAAATAAGGGGAATTTCTACCCTTAAGCAGTAAGCAGTACCTTTAATATTGCATAAAATAACATCTTATTCGACCTGGAGACAATTCTTACAGAGAAGCATAGTCCTTGTCTTAGAGGGGTAATTAGGTTTGTCTGTATTGTTTTGAGCACTGTATTTCCTTGGGTGAAGCTGAAGATAATAATAATAATAATAATAATAGGAAAGCAATTACATTCACCTCATCTCCCCAGCAAAAACTTTAGCATAATATGTAAAGATTTGGGTTTTTTCCAACCTGCATTTATTTGTATTTGTTTCACGCAAAGCCAAGATTTTTTTCAAGTCTTACTGTGATTGCTTGAGTATTCAGATAATTTGAAGCATCAGTGACAATGTATGGTGTACAGTGTAGGATGACTTTCAATGCCTTAATGTAAAAACCCTTGAGTCAGTCAGGACTTGGCAAGTTAGTGCACAGGCAGTTAAATCTCTGGAGAGATATCTGCATAGTTCCTGTTTTCCAGAAAGCTTTCAGACTCACTTGGAAAAGTCTAAATTGGGAGAGTGGTAAAAGTGATTACCTTAATGGTAGTAATTTAATGTCTTAATTTTCTTTTTTTTTTATTCAGACATCTTTTTGTTACCCCCTTCCAGCAGAAAACAAAATTTGACTTTTTTTTTTCATAGATCAACTTTCAGGCTGTACCAAATACAGCTTTAGAAACCTTGCTGAGTGTTTTTTATTATGTACTTGAGGGGTGTATGTTGAACTCTGCATGACCTGAGCTTGCATAAGAAGAACTTCATAGAGATGTTATGGCAAGAGAAGATATTTTTATAGCAAATACTATGTTCATAATATGTCTTAATTCCTCTGCAATTAAAAATGGTTGCTGCTGATTATTGCAGGAATGAAGTGTTTTATTTATGCTCTGCTGGTAATGGGTCCAAATGTATTTGGACTTCTGTTTCTTTACTCCCCCACTGCCTTTTACAAAGAATAAAGCTCTAATAAGCTGTTGCATATTTGTTTCGAAAATATTGAAGTACAGCAAATTGCACACCTACATGATTTTTGGTTTTCTTTTGGCCACCTAGAAGACTATGTGAATGACTTTCATCAATGTGGGGCTCAACATAAGCAAGATTTATAATGGAGCCTCTGCTTACAGTGGGTCTGCAACCTCATCTGCCAGTCCTGCAGGGCTGTGTCCAGAGGGCTGTGCCAGGGACACAACTCGGTGGTACAAGTCTGGTTGCCATTTCCACATAAAGGACTATCCGAGCATCAGTTAGGAAAAGTGCGTAGTTTTGAGGATTGAGATAATAGAAATAAGATAGGGTTCAACAGTACAATGTTCAAGGACATTAATTGAGAAGCTAATTAGAGATTTTGAAACTCTACAGTGAGAGCTCTTCAAGAGGCAAGAGCCCAAGAAGGGAGCATTTTGTGCTGATTAATTCATCTCAGGGGAAAAAAATATCAAAGCACAAAAGACACACTATGGACATGAAAGAGGCATAGGATTTAAGTGAGCAGCTTTCTCTGAAACTTAAGTAAGATGTACAGAGCCATGGGACTCCCCCTGACATGCTGCTGATAATGCTGTCCCCTGCCGTGTTGTGCCCTGCACAGGTGCCCCAGTGGTGGTGGCAGCACTGGGGACTGCCCTGAGCCTGGCACGGCCAATGCCAGCAGCTCCAGCTGCCCCAGAACAGGGCATGGATAAGCCCCTCAGCCACACTGGGACAGGTGTTTCCCTGTGGCCCATGGGAAGGCCCCAGGATGGAGCAATCAAAAGTGTGAAGAGGAAGAAGTGGCAGAGAGGAGCTGGTGTGGGCTGGCCACAGCCCCCCATTCTCCATCTCCCTGCACTGCCTAGAGGCAGGAGGTGGAGGAGTTGGGAAGGAAGAAGTGAGGCTGTAGCTGAAAAAAAGCACTGAGGAAGAATAATGTTATTTTAGTGTTTGTATTTTTCCCCCACTAGCTGAATCACTAAGCAAATATTTTAATTTTTCACAAATTAAATTCATTATTCCCAAATCAAGTCTGTTTCGTTTGTGATAGTGATAGATAAGTGATAAACCTGTTTTCATCCAGACCCATGAGATTTGTCATTCCTGTTCTTCCTGTTTTCTCCCCTCATCCCACTCATGGGGCATGAGCAAGCTGGGTGAGGTTTTGCTCTTGAGCAAAGTCAGCCCCATCATACAGGCAGGGCATGACTTGGAGAGCTCAGATTGATATCAGTGTAGAAATACACAAATCCAGAAACAGACCAAGCATGAAGGCTAATCACTGAAACAAATTAACAATATTTGCAAGGGAGCAAAACCAGTAAAAGCATAACAGGCAAATACTTTTGCATTAAAAACTTGAAGGGGGTGATCTGAAAATGTCTTTTTAAATGCACAAGGTGTGCAAAAATATGGAAAACATCTAGGAAAACAGAACCATTGGGAAAAAAAGGAAAAAAGGCCAAGAAAGTTCAATTCATAACCTGGCTTATATGACAATGAGCATCTGTAGTAGTAGTCAAGGGTTTCTATGATATATGAAGTCCTTTTTCAGTAAATGAGTTGTATTTTATCCAAAGGGAAAACTTCACGATACTTGAGATATGATGAAAGGTATCAGAATATTAATTTAAAATCTAAGGTAATTTTTGGATGAACAAGGAAGATTTCATTCCCAAGGATGCATTTTCTGAGACCTCCTTCCAGTGGGATTGAGACTGCAATTCTTACGTAAGCCTGTAAGCAATGTAGTGTATTATAAATAACATCAAAGTTCTTCACCAGAATTAGGTTTGAGGATAGAAGAGGCCCCAAAAATCACACTGTATAACAGGATCAATTTAACAGCAACTGAGTAATTTTAGGATTACATTAATAACATGTGCAGCACAAATCTCTTAAAGGCATAACAGAAGGCATTGCTGCACATTCAATGATGTGAATATATCAGAGCATTTATCCTTGCTTCCACATATCAGCATGTTTCAGGTGTAAAAGTGATTTTGGGTCATCATCCAAAATCTGCTGTACTGAGACCAACTACAGCTTCTAAATGCTTTTCAGAGTATTTTGAATTGTTCTAAAACTACTTCAAAGTTAAATAAATGTCTGTGTTGAAGAAGACGGACACTTCCTTCAAACGTTTTGTGTTTAATATTAAAGTCATTTATTGGAAATATGTGGAGAACACTACCATCAATTTCTAGATCCAGAAAAGACTTCATTCTTGGAGGATGAATAAATCCATTAGACTCTTTCTTTTTCAGCAGAACTGAAAACATAAATCCTTACACCTGTAAAGTGGAAACAAAACTATTTCCTTGCTGAAGAGGAACATGCCATTGCTACTGTATTGGGTTAGCATCAACTGCTGATGTAGAAGCTGCCAGAAGCTTCCTCCAGGTCTGGTGGAGCCAATGCCAGCTGGCTCCAGGACAGACCTGCTGCTGGCCAAGGCTGGGCTAGTTAGAAACAATGGCAACTACTAACATAGTTAAGAGGAAGAAAAGGAGTTACTGTGCAGATCTAACTGTGACCAGAGAAGACAGGAGTGAGAATATGTGAGAGGAACAACTCTGCAGAAACCAAGGTCAGTGCAAAGAGAGGCAGGAGGTGTTCCAGGCACTGGATCTGAGATTCCCCTGCAGCCTGGGAAGGTCCATGGGAGTGCAGAGGTCCACCTGCAGCCATGGAGGAGACCCACACCAGAGCAGGTGGATGCCCAAGAGAGGGCTCTGAACCTGTGGGAAACACAGGCTGGAGCAGGCTCCTGCTGGGAACTGTGGACATATGGAGAGAGGAGCCCATACTGGAGCAGGATTGATGGTAGGACTTGTGATCCCATGGGGTCAGGCTATGCCTGAAGGACTGCTCCCTGTGGAACAGTGACCCATGGGGACAGGCTGTGCCTGAAGGACTGTTCCCTGTGGAACAGTGACCCACGGGGACAGGCTGTGTCTGAAGGACTGCTCCCTGTGGAACAGTGACCCACGGGGTCAGGCTGTGCCTGAAGGACTGCTCCCTGTGGAATAGTGACCCATGCTGGAGCAGTTTGTGAAGAACTGCTGCCCGTGGGATGGACTCACATTGGAGAAGTTCATGGAAAACTGTCTCCCATGAGAGGGATCCCACGGTGCAGCAGGGGAAGGACTCTTCTCCTTGAGCAGTGAAAGGAAGAAGTATGATGAACTGACCATAAGCCTCATTCCTTTTCTCCCTGTGCCACTGGGGAGAGGAGGTAGAGCTGAGGGAGTGAGGGTGGGGGGTGTAGGGAAGGTGCTTTTAATCTCTTATTTTACTTCTCATTATCCTTGTCTGATTTTGTTAGTAATAAATTCAATTAATGTCTCTAATTTGAGTCAGTTTTGCTCATGAGCAAATCACTCAAGAGAATCTCTCGTGGTCCTTATCTCAGCTCCTGAACCATTCATTATATTTTCTCTCCCCTGTCCAGCTGCAGAGGAGAATGAGAGAGCAGTTTAGATGGGTGCCTTGCATCCAACCAGGGTCAGCCCACTACAGTTACCTAACATGACCAAAATGCTAAGTGCTAAAGCAATTACAGTCCCAGTCATTTAACGAAAGAAATTACATTTTCTTGGAATATTTTTAAATAGAAGAATAAAGCTCCAGAAAATTGACTGTGGAAAATAATCCTCCACTCCTCCCACTCCCCAACAAGCTAGATAAATTTATTTTTCTTTCACAACAATAATTTCTATGGTTCTGGCAAACTGATTCAGCTACTCATTAGAAACAGACAATTTTGGAATAGGAAAATTATCTATGTAGCAGTTGTTCCAGCAATTTCAATGAATTGCACTCTCCATAGTGATACTAGGAAATGAAAAAGTCCTTTTTAATTAGAAATTCCATTAAAAAATATGTATATACATTTATCATTATGAAATAAAGACAAGTGCTGCTAAGCAACTCAGAGCTGCTAAAGATCTAGAATAAGCTAGTTTTAAAAATTATATTTATAAATTAAATCTAAAGCCTAAGGGAGTCACAACTGTCTTGACCAGTATTAGTCCAAATAAGCATTAAAGAGATACACACTGGGTTTTTTTGAAACACAGCCTCTTCAGAATTCAGATGTATCTACTCCTTGTACATCTGAAGGGGAAAAATAGAAGCTTTAAGGTAATGTTCAGAGCACCTAAAGTAGTAGTTCGCTCTTTGGTCACTTTTATCGAGGCCTTCTCTGCACCCATGAAATGTAAAAGAAAAAGCTGGAGCCCCCAGTGTCATAATTTACAGTCCTAAAACTGCTATAGAAAGGGAGGCAATGCAGAAATAAGTAGGATTTATGCCTTGTTTAAATTGGCATCAGTATTTTCTTTCATTACTACCTGAGCATTTTTGTATTATGTCTTGTGGGAGAAGGAAAGGGCTTTAATAAAGCCCACTGGATTTTTTGATAAAATATTAATTTAAATATGTTAATTTCTTTCTCTGTTTGGGTTTTAATTCTCCTCTGGCATTTTTTTGTTCTCTACCCAGTGGAATCAGGAATAACTGAAACCTTTATTGTTTCTTCCAGAAGAAAATAGTAGAGTTAATATAGTAAACATATTTCAATATCCTTCACACTACGACTGTTATGATGTGGAAATATATTTTTTTAAAGCTGAGAAAAGGCAACAGTAATGTGTTGCAAACAGCATGGTCCATGGATTGGCCCAAGCACCAGAGTAGGCTGTAGGAAACTTGATTTTGGTGCTGTTATTCTACCAAGGGACTACAATGCCCAAAGTCAAATAATTTTCTTGCTCTTCCTATAAATAGTTGAAGTTAAAAACACTAAGACTCAGTCTAAGTCCTTCACACTCTTTAACAGAGGACCAACTGTCATAGTTTTATGATGTCCTGAAAAGTCACCCACAACTGAAATATCAGCTTTTGTCTGGAGAATCTGAGATTGCAAACATTGGTCTCTTTGAATAGCTTTTCATTTTATGTTTTTCTCTGATGAAGAAACAAGCAGCTGGAGAGAACGATCTGTTTCCAAGAAAATAAATAGGATTGATCATCCTGTTTTTCAGTCATTCACTGCTCATCATGGTAAAAGCAAGCATACAGGATTAAAACCTGAGTTGTGTTTTAATTTTTAGTTTTTAAACCAGAACTTTCCAGACCTTCTACAAATTTCACTATGCTTTATACTTTCTAGGAATAAATAAATGACTTTTTTTTTCTCCTTACAAAAGCTGATATCTTCAAGATACTAAGGGACATCTTCATGTACTCTTGTGTAGTAAAATTTGTACTTTAAATGCCTCCAAAAGTACTAACACCAGGAATCTGAGGCCCTTAAAACAACCTGTGGAGAGAGTGGAATTTTAGGGTGAACCAGAGATCACATCAAGTACATGCCTGTAAAGGTGAATTGAATTCAGGCAGCTGCTGGATGCTGAGCATGGGTACCCAGTCTCACCAGCAGGCACTCATTCCCTGTGCCAGCACTGCCCCTCCAAAGCCCATTGCTCCACACTATGGGCTGAGATGCTCCCACCAAATTAACACCTGCCTTCACTCCTGTGTAAAGATCCTGGCAGTGGATCCCTTCTGCCAACACCACACTTCAGAACAGAAGGCAGCTTGTTTTCAACAAGGATGTATTTTCATCTGGAGCACAGAGTCCTTATTCCCCACAGCACCTCAGAACAAGGACTTAATGTTCCAATTGAACTTCCCTCTTTATTTTCCCCAGGTAAATCTCTCAGTGAATTTTTAAACTGCTGCTGGCACTGTCAAAGTTAATATTGTACCTGTTTCATGGCTGAATGGAGGGAGCTAGTCTACCTGGATGCCAGTCTAGCAGGTATATCCAGGACTACCTGATGCTCCAGGGAGCAATATAAATTTTGCAAAAAGGTACTCTCAGACATACAGCAATCATCGTCTTGAAAACAAACCCAGCCCAAAGCCCAAGCATTCTACTGGCTGTGGAGCAAGTGTTTGAAAAATCTTCTTGTGGGCAATAACTGTAACAAAAACCAGAATTCCTGCTGTGAAGCAAAACAAAAATAGTTCAAAATGAATAAATACAATTTGTTAGTTTCACTAGCCTTCCTGAAAAATCTGCTTTCTAATTCCAGAGAACCTTTAATCCACTAATGTAGAAGCATATGCTCTATTCTTAGCTGAATATAATGTAGTGGATAGCTGTAATTACTTCAACAAAATAAAGAACAATATCAGCCAATATGTACTGTAAGTCAGGCAAGATATTTATTTTGTCAGTAGTTGGAATATATAGCTGCTCATGTTTGTTACTGTTTCACATTCATCATTACATTTATTTGCTTGCTTACAAACTATTATGAAGTGCTACTGCTCTTTCCAGCCAAATAAATTACAAACTATAGACATCATAAACACTATACAGAAATATGAATTCCATGTGAATGGGACACAAGAACGGAGGGGGGGGGGGTGGAGACAGAAAGAGGTGCTCTCTCTTAAAGATTAAACGAAACTCTGCTGAGAAAGAGGATCGAAGGCTTGAAAATCTGTGCTACCTGTTGTGTACACAGTAACATATCCATCCATTCAGTTTAATATTTGCCAGGGAAATCACAAAGCCCTCTCAGGCTACAGCAGCATATAATCTCCTTGAATGTTTTCCTGAGCTCCTGACTCCGGAATGCATAGATAAGTGGATCAATGATGGAATTGCACATGATAAGGATGAGATAGAAGTTAAAGTGTGACATGAAGCACACACAGTAAGGGTTGTAGGGGCAGGAGATGTAGAAAATCAGGTGTAGGAAAAATGGAGCCCAGCACACAACAAAAACTCCAATCAGGATGGTGAGAGTGATGGCCCCTTTCATGTTGGCCCCTTGGCGAACAGGGCCAGTCCCTGGAAGAACAGCAATCTTTTTTATGTGCATACGAGCCATCATAAACATGTGGACATAGAGGGATGCCATGAGAATGAGCATAGTGAAGAACATGCTGATTAGGCAGATGATGACAACACTGCTGTCAGAGTAAATGATGAACAAAATGCCCGAGACTGTGCAAGCGGCCCAGATGCATGTGATGATAACCCCTACACGCTTCACTGTCATGATATTATGATACTGGAGGGCATAAAAGATAGTAAAGTACCTGTCCACTGCTATTGAGAGAAGGCTGCAAATTGATGCGAGCAAGGAACTGCAAATGACTGAGTCGATGACATTGTCAATGTTTATGGTAAAGCTCTGTGCATCTGTGTCTGTATTGTTTAGCAGCGTGATGACAATGGTTTCTGATCCATTAGATACACTCACTAGCATGTCAGCCACTGCCAAGCTACAGATGAAGAAGTACATGGGTGAATGGAGGTTCTTGTTCTTGGCTATCGCCACAATGACCAAGACGTTCTCCAGCAGGCTGATGATGCCCAGAGTCACAAACACTTCAGGGGATACAAAGAGTTGCTCGTAGCAGCCTCCTGAGGAGTGGACCTTTGCATTGGGCTCACTGGCTCCTCCGTGCAGTCTGTAGCTGTGGTTCCAGAAATGGAGAGGCTGGAATGTCCCACGATGCTGAGTGAAATTCATCTTACGGTGATCCCTTTCAGCTTCCTGCTTTTAAAACTCCTGTTCCTTTTGCATTCCTCTGAAAACCTTCTTTGACTTTTCAGCTTGTAAAAAAAAAGAAAAATAAGCTAGGACCGAGGTAGGCAGCAGTTCAGAACACTTTCACTACTGTGAAAAAATAAGATTTCAGATTCAGAAAAACTAGCTTACACCCTTACAGACACAGTCTCTGATCATCACATTTACCTTGGTGATCTGTGTCACAGAGTCCCAATAATCTCTATATTTGCATCAAATTCTCCCATATGGTCAGTTCCTGTTTAGTTCACTGAGATGCTGCAAGGCTTTTTTGGTGCTTTCCATTAAAGAGATGCGATCGTAAAATGCCCAAGTGACTGCTGCAGAGCAGGAACTATTTTCAAACTGCGAGCACTAGTCTTGCTGTCAGGCAGTGCATGCTGGCTGCCTGTTTTACCGTGTGTGGAAGAGAAAAATATTCAGGGCACTCTCCGCCTCTGCTTATCTTTTCAGCCAATGGGACTCAGGAGCTGCAGAAAGTGGAGGGGCTGCTGATTCTGAGCCTTTGTGAAACATCGCACCGGTTCAGATGCAGCACAAGTTACCAGTGGCTACAGGAAAGCAGACAAGCTACCAGAGATTTGCTTCTCTTCTTTAGCTTCTCAGAACAATATTTCAATACTAATTTTCAATTAGCAAAACTTTCAGAACTGTACTGGCAATCTTAGAGAATTCTTGCAGCTGAAGTGATAGATTTGATTTTTCAGATTCTGATTTACTCTTGCTCCTTTTGTGGCACAAGCCTGTTCTGCCTTGTATGTGTGGCAGAATATGAACAGGAAAGAGAAGCAAAAGAATATACATTTTCTCTTGGTTCTCTCTCCCAGGTCCCCTTTGCCTTGCTACTTTTCCATGCCTTAGCTGTCCATTTCCAAGATGTATTGCAAAGTTGTATTATACTCTCTAATAGGATTCTTATAACTTTTAAGATATGGAGGCAGGATAAGGACCAGAACCAACATGACCCAAAGTCACAAATGGCTTAATAAATGTCCTAAATAAAGAAGTTTTTTTCCAGGTAAAACACTTCTTAGTAATCTTATTATTGAGAAGGAAAAGGTGATGGAGTTGATTGCAGAAGCCCTGACACGGTCAAGAATTAAGATATTGGGCAGAAAAATAACATTCAGTATGAAGGAAATCAGCAGGAGACAAAGCTGGAATCTGTAAGAAATAGAGCTCATACAATGATAATGACACAGAAGCATCAATAAATCTCCTAGAAGTCCATATGGCCCACAAGACCTTTAAGAACAGGGATATCCCCAGGCTTAGTGGGCATGAGCTGAAAGTCAGCTTGTGTGCAAGGAAAAGCCCTTGATAATGAGGAAGAAAAGAATGCCAAAGTAACATGAAGGGACAAAAGGGCAAAAGTTGTTTTGCTGTTACATCTTCAAGCATTGCAACTGAGGATTGAAAAACAAATATGTTGAACAAAGCCTAAAACACAAATGGATTGTAAAGCCCATAGCAAAGTCAGTCACTACACCCGAGAGTAATGTTTGCAAGGAAACTGTTTGAAAGAACATTTCCAGTTAACTATCAGGAAGACTCTGGTGGGGTCTGTATCTGATGCAAAAGTCTATTTCCTATGATGTCTCAAAATGTTGTCATCTTCTGTGCATTAGCTGGTTTTAAAGTGAAACAGTTAATAAAGAGGTACAGGATGACAGAATGCATGTAGAAACACATCTGTATTTAACATCTAAGCATCAGGATGAATTCACATTCACATCATGATGAAATTCACATTTGGATTTGCTGTAGACTTATGGTTGTGAACGCCTATATTGGAAGAAAAGCCTCAGTCAATTTTTTCGGGTCCTTCTTCAGGTGGATTGCTTCATAAGGCTGAAACATAAACCATCAAGGCAAACAAAATTGCTTGTGGCACAGGAAATCTCACATTTATCAGTTTGGAATACATAATTTACCAGCAGCGTGCTTGAAATGAAATAGATTGCTGCTGAAAGGGTGAGATTTTCTTGCCTGTCAAGACATAATGCAAGCCAGAATTCAAAATGATTTTTTATCTAGTTACTGATCCTCAGGTCACTATACAGTATTCGCTAACTCCTGCCACAAACAGGACGTGCAAACCCAACTCTTAAAAAACAGAGCTACAGAAGAATTACATAAAGACTGATGTGGGATATCATCTCCCCAGATAACCTATCTTTTCTACACCTGCATCCAGAAATGTGTAATCTCCAAGTTATCTCAGGGGGGTAGCCGCTCAACATCTCTTCTTTCACAAATATCTCGATGCTGGAAGTGCCCACAACACTGGGAGCTCTCTCTTCACCTGTTCAGGTAGACCTAGATCAAGTGAGCCTGGCAAGAATAGAGAGAAGCTTCCTCCAGGGAGTACTGTCCCATTTGTTCCAATTATCTGTCTGTCTATTCCCCTCCTGGCTCCTCCCTTTCTCTACACATTATCTCCATTCTCTTCCCCATTTATCTTTTAATTTGCTCTCTTCTCCCAGAAGCTATCCAGATGATGCTCCATCTTTGATTTTTCGCCAAATATGTCATAAAAATGCAATATTGGTTATAAGAATGGAAAGAAAAGCCCCCTTTTCCCCCACCCACAGCTATCACTCCCCTCCAAATTTCTGCTTATGTTCTGCATTCTTGGGGCACATTTGTTTCAGAGCTCACCACTCATATTTGTGGGATGAGGTTTCATGACATGAAGCAGCAGACTTAAGGTAGTTTAATAACTTAGTTGAAGCATTGAAGAGGTGACATACCATCAGCCTGCTTTAAGTAAAAGGTAAAACAAGCTACACGAGTATTTTTTTTTTAAATGAGAGAAGTATGTACATCTAATTGCTTCCATGGTAAAAGATGGATGCATGTCTCAGCCTCACATTTAATAAGAAATAAACCACATAATGCTAAAATTGTTCAAAGTATCATAGCTCTCTCATACCTGAAGACATGTTACTATCTCAATTATCTATTTCAAAGACAATAGGAGTATTGCAAAAATGGGAAACCAGCCATGGTTGCAGAAAACTAGAAACTGATTAACAGTGATATACTAATATGAGCTCCAGCTCTTGAGAGAAATAAACCATCAACAAAGATTTGAGCAAAGCCTCCCCTTTAATATAACTCCCCCATGTTCTATGCTCTGTTTGCAGATACTCTTTGACACCCACCTTCCTGACAGGGTTACAGTCATCTCCACCTCCCAATATTTTTGAGAGATGTGATATCCTCTGGCAGTTGAATTTGAATGTCAGAAAAAAACATTCACTGAAATCAATGAACAATCCCAAAAGTGATACAAGAAGACAAGCAGAGACATGAGCAGGCTGTACAGGTCCACTAAGGGAGAAAAAGAAAGGTAGAGGGAGTTTGCCCAGGCCCTTTCTTGCTCAAATGTACAGTGTCTAAGATCTCTTTAAATCCCATGACCACATTACCCAAGCACAGAGATAATATTTAGAACTTCAGCATCTTTAAGTCCAAATAGAGGAGTGAATGGCTGTGGGAAGCTGGGTAGAAGGAGGAACCAAAGAAGCAGATTATTAGCATTTAATCAGTCCCTTGGCATTGTGTGAGTATGCTGGTACTGTGCAAAGGGTGATGCTGCATTTACATGCACAAGCATAATTCACAGAGGAGTTTGGTTACATGTGCTCAGATCCAGTTTTCCTATGCATTCAAAAACTCAAGTCTACAGTAAAAACTGTAGTGTATTTTAGCATGCTGATTGTGAAATTAAAGAAAAAAAAAGAGCCAGGCAATTAAATTTTGGAACCTTCTCTGAAGTTTTAGTCTGCATCATCTCTCTATGTTACAGCAGCGGCGAATTCTACCTAACACTCAAAATATTCACCAAAAATGATTAAAATAATGCAATGTCCTTCTACCTCCTATCCACAGATGTATTTGGAAAAAGCATTTCTTTGATTCTTTCTAGTTCACTAAATTAGCCTCTGAGCTATGGGGACACTTTTTTGTTCACATTTTTGGACAACTAGTTTTCTTTTCCTCTTGCAACATCCCTCTGGATCAAATCTCTGCTCTTTAGTCTGTCCATCATTCACCCCCTCAACTTACTACACTCTGAAAATCCCTGGGTGATGCATTTTGTATTAACATCCTTGTTAGTGTTGGAGATATTAAAAAAAAAATTCATTCCCAAACTCCATTGTTTCCCAGTATTCAGGATTTTGATCACTATCTTTTGGGACCATATGCAAATAAAAACACTGAAAAGTGGGAAACAGGTCTAATACATTTTCACCTAGCATTTTATTTTGGGGCACTGATTGCCTCGTAATCTTACTCTTTTAAAGTGCAAGGAATTTTTAAATCAAGGGACTTCAGTGTTGAGAGCAGGAGTCTCAGTAGCTTGCCTCTTTTCCTCATATCTGCTAGTTACAAGAATAGGAGAACTGGAATAATACAATAATAGTCAATCTGGAGATGAAAGCATGTAAATGTTGATCTTTCTGGCAAATGATACATTTGCACTTACTTAAAAATGCTGTAAATGTGCAGAAGTGGAATGTTTTTCATTAAAATGACATGAGAAGCAGAGAGGCTTTAAACACTAAGCTGTTTAAATCTGATCTCATTGCTATTTTAGGTGATCAGCATTGTGATCATGGATATTATTAATTTGCAGTCAATGCAGGAATCACCATCCTTGTTTTTTTCTCCCTCATCCCATTTCTCACAAATAATCAATTTTCTTTTTCTTGCTTGTAGATTTAGGTGCTTTCTGTTCAGACTCATCTGAAGCCCTTTGTCCAAGTGACTCCACAATCTCCTTGGTGTTAATATCCGTCTCCAAATTTCTCTCAAAAGAACATGCGGCAACATCTGGGTTTAAGTGCAAAATAAATAATGCCATTAATCCAGATGAGCAAACAAAAAAAAACAATAACACTGATTTTTTTAATAAATAAGTCATTATTTAAATGATTTATGATTTTTTAAAAAGAGCTGTTAACCTGGCCTTTTCTTTTGCTCATGACTTTTGAACATAAATATAGCAGAAGTAGCATCTTCTATCATCTACACACACTTCTTCACTGCCTATATGCACCTGATAGGGCTGTTTTCAGCACTACAATTCTTTCTCTTACGTTAGATCATGAGATAATTTTATATTATGGAGTTTAAAAAGATATTCACTTTTCTGGTTTATCATCTTCACTTTTCTGTCATAATGATATTCAGTTTTCATCTGTGTGAGAAATGCAGTAACATTTTATTCTAGCAGAAAACGATCTAGTCAGTCCAGCTGTCTAACCGTGAAAAATGGTATGTCTCATTATAGTTGAATTAGAAGTAGAGAGCCACAGCAGAAAAACTGACAGATCATTGTCTAAAGAGAGCCCAATGTTGCATTGTGGGGAAAAAAGCAGCTGTTTTGTATGATGTCAAATCACTTCAGTTTCTCAGAAGAGTCCTCTGAGTGGGAGTATAACCAAAAATTTGTGTGCAATGGAAAGCTACTAACTGGCTTGACTTTTTTCTTCCAGTCCACTCACCTCTGAGAGTGATTGTTGTTATTCCAGTGGAAAAGTCAGACATTACCATGCCATCATTTCTTTAGTAGCTTTACAGGAAGGAAGAGATGTGTACTTAGTGGGCACTATCAAGATGCATAATTTATGTCTGAAGGGGCTTACATACACACATACGTACTGTTGCCAAAAAACAGATTATTTTAACCCTTACTGAATGTTCTGCACAAAATCTTGCATATATATACATATATAGGTAGATAGATTTATATTCGATATCTGCACAGTGGATTTTCATGGTTTCCATTCATTTTGGTAGGTCTTCTAAGCACTCTGTTTCTTAGCAGAGATATTGAAGCTGTCCTGGACAGAGTCTGCAGGGAGTCCTTTAGCTACTTGTGAATTGTTTTCCACTAAAGGAGTTCTTTGAAGAAACTAGAAATCCCAGAGTCATAATCTGGTATAAGACATAAAGCAGGTGCACCAAGTGATGTGACGAGTGAGTGAGTCAGCCAGCAGTGGTGTCAGGATAAGACTAGATGAAAGGACAACCCTGAGAGTAATTCCCTGAGGTAAGTGCATCGTCACTGACACAATCCAAAATTGTCATAGTTTTCTCTGAGAACTGGGCACAGAAGGGGAAAGTACAAAATGTCTAGACTTCTGAAGTGTTGCAGTGTGTCCGCAGTCATTTGATTTCCTGATAACCTCTTTACAACAATCATCAGCATATGGTGAGAAGAATATCCCCTTTCATCTTGTGACAACTGCTGTTCCTCCTTTGAAGTTGTCTGGTACTTTAAAAAGTCTGAGTTACAAAATTATATTGTTAATGAAGCTGACCCACTGGAAAGTAGAACTATTTTCTTTTCAAAGCTCTTTTAGAAAAATCTTCTTCTAAAATTCAGGGGCATGAACCAATTCCTGGTGTTGAATAGCAGAGTTGATCTGGGCCATTACTGAGAACTTCTAGCTCTCAGTGAAAGGTTATTTTTCATAAACTCAGGAAGAGTCTCCTTTCTTCACTTTTCAGGAGAAAGTATGCCCTATAAATAGTTTTCTTCTCTACTCATGGCATACAGATTTTGTGGCTTCCTGTGAGAGAAGCTGATGACTTTATGCCATTACAGACTCTCATGACAATGAAAAGAATGTATATATGTCAGCAGTGCAATAAATTAAATAGAGGAGCTCATGTCTTCACAGTGTTGAAAACTCCACACTCGATGGTTGTTAAGAAAAACAACAGAAGGGAGAGAAGGTAGCCATGGTAGAAGAGTAACATTTGGATCACCTTGATGGCTGACAAATCAACCTGGACTAGGAGATGCTTTTACTTTAACAGACAAGATGGGACTGGTGGCAATCTAAATCCCAAGAGTGAGTTAAAGATTGATAAGGGCTCAGCAGCAGTCTACAGGACTGTGGGTGAAAGTATATTACCTTTGAGAAGTGACCAAGAAAAGCCCCAGAGCTCTCAAGCTGGACTGAAATTCTTTGATGTATTAGTAATATTTTATCTTTCTCTGTATAGTAAAAAGATTTTGTTGAAGCTAACTCTTTAATTGAGAGATTAGAGGATTGTTTGAAACCTTTGAGAGTTAAACGGGGAGAAACTAAGTACCAAAGGATCCTCACATGCCATATGTCAGATTTTTCAATGAGGAAGGGAGTCTCTTCAGTTGTATAAACCAGGATGTCAAATGGCTTTTGGGCAGACTCATTCAATTAGTCCCTACTCCAGAGTGAATATTACTGTGGCACTGTGAACAGCAGAGATGAGATTTCTTCCTCACATTTGCAAGAATGAGGTAGAGAATTGTAAACATGGGATGCAAGGGGAACAAAGCCAATTTAAATGCATCTTGCATTTCCTTTCCAGTAAATGAAAACAGAAAACAAAGCTAAAATCCCTCCAAGGACTCTTAGGCTGGACAAACATATATCAATATGCCAGCACGCGACACCTTAGGATAATGTGACTTGCTGCAGATAACAACAACAACAACAAAGAGCAACAACAGTAACAACAACAACAACAACGAAAACAAAACAAAAAAACCCAAAAGAAAACCAAAACAAAGAAAAAAACCCCAACAAACCCAAACAAACAAAAAAACCACAAAATCCTAAAAATGTTAAAAAATTAATCAAGTAAAGAAAATCACAGAAAATTAAGAAACTTTTAAAAAATGCCCAAGCAACCAAAATTATTTTTCATCACCCTGGGAGCTTTTATTAGCTCACTCAAAATTTACATGGCAGATAACTACATCCTGGGAAGAACTGACTGATTCAGAATTTTTTCACAGAAAGGCAACAGTTTCCAGCAATTACTACTGATAGCATTAAATAGAACTTCTTTAGCAAATTATTTTAAGAACAAATCCTACAGTGTGTTTTTTTCTGATTGTCTTCAGATAGACAAATATAGACTTGTCTTCGGACAGACTCAGATAGACAACGAATAATTAAATAATATTGTGTGTTTTCCTAAATAATTCTGTTTCATCCTCCTTTCTTTAATAAATGAAATTCAGAGCTTCTTTGAACAACATCAAACAAGCATCTTTTTGCTCTGTCTTTGAGGAGGTTTTCTTTATAATTTTAGAAAACACTTGTTGAGACAGAAGGAGTACAGAGTAAAACAGATGAGTGAATCAGCTTATTTGTGCTACTAAACCTATATGATTTAGCACATGCTTAGTGACAGACTAATTCAGTTATGCCACATCATGGCCAGAAGTATAAAGAATGAGAAAGTCGCAACTCTGCCTTAAACAAAACCATAGTTTCCTTATGACAACTCTTCAGCAAAATGGAGCACCTTTGTTTACTTCAGATTATAATGAGACATTCTTACAGCTGATAGAGCAGCTGAGCTGCCCTGTGAAACCCACAAAGGTTCTGAGAAACAATGAAAAGCAGACAGAGAAGGAAAGCAGACCTAACCTCAGCTGAGAAGCTACTGATGGAAAGAGCATAACTGTCCCCATCAAGTTTTCTGAGTGTGAATATATGTGTGACTTTCATCTATTGGGAAGCACAGGCACTGCTAAGTTCTGAAAGATTTTTGTTTAAACATAGCTCTTACAAGCCCCTCTCTATACGGTTAGCTAGTGGTATGAAAAGGATTTTCAGCAACCAATTATAACAAGCTCTTTGTGAGGTTTATCACCTTTTTTCCTACCTCTCCTAGTATAAAATCCATACAAATGATAGTTAGCAAGGTCATGAAATTCAAGCAAGTGATTTTCTGCATTAAAGTGATTAAAATCACTTTGAGACAGAAGAGAGCAGTTTTCTGTCTCAGGGTCATGGAATACTTGTCTTTGCATTTCAACTAATTTATAGGATAGAAAAGAGAAACAAGAGTGAAGTATTACAGGTCTGTTTTAACAATCAGATATGGCAATGTGCTCCCATTGCTTGCTGTATGACAGTGCCTAAGTACTTTGGATTAAACAAGCAAGCAATTTAAAGGCCAATGATGTTTCTTTTCAGCTGAATTTCTAATATGAAATAATATAATAATATAATGATTATATTATATTATATCATATTATATCATATTATATTATATAAACATTATATTATATCATATCATATTATATTATATTATATTATATTATATTATATTATATTATATTATATTATATTATATTATATTATATTATATTATATTATATTGTATTGTATTGTATTATATTATATTATATTATATTATATTATATTATATTATATTATATTATATTATATTATATTATATTATATTATATTATATTATATTATATTATATTATATTATATTATATTATATTATATATATTATTTTCTTTATGTCTTTCACTTCCTCCCCAGAGACAATTTTCCATACATAGTGCCGTAGAATTAATGAAAATAGCAAGCTGAAGCTTTTTTAATGCTTTTAGAAAGTCAGTGGCATGAAGGAAAGTTTATTTAAAGATATGTGTTTTCCAAACAATCTGTTGCTGTCTGCAGATCAAGTATCTGCAGAATCAGCAGTCCGTCCCTCTTAATTACAGGATTTCATCCCAAGTGTTTGATATATTTGTCTGAAGGACTCAAATGAGCATGGAACACCACTGTTATGGACACCAGGAAAAATACAACCTATTCCTCAAAGAACAATTGTCATCTCAGAGTGAATTGAGTATTTTATGGAAAAGTAATCTTTGCTTGGCCTCAATCTTGACCTAAATGATAGATCTATATTGTACCTAGTCTCACAAAATAATCACTGTGTTGCAGTTTTCACTATTCCTATGAATTCAGAGCATTTTCTTGGACTAGAGACCAAATTCAATTTTAAAAGACAAGCTATTTAAGGAAAAGGTCTTCATGAGAGGCTTAGCTCTGTACAGATTTTTATTGGCTGCATCATGTGGCATTTTTTTCCTACACAGAGTTTCCAAGCCAAAACTGCTGAGGTCAATGGCAGATACAATTAACAAGGTATACTTTGAAACAAATTTCTTGAAAAAAACTACTGCTTTTATAATGCTAGCAAATTCTCATTAATATTCCATTCTAACTTGGTTTTTTTATTAATTTCTTTTATGCTTTCTAGCCCAAGGGGTCTATCTTCTCCAGTGTTTGTATGGTAGGTTTCTTATCTTCAGCCTGGATTATTGTTCAGATTGCTTCTTTTAATTCAGACAATAAATACCCTTTACTTTTTCATGTCTGCATTCCATTCATTTGCTGTTTTGAAATCAAATCAAATCAATTAAAAGTGGTGGCCAGACTTAGCACCTTATGGCTGGATGCAGATATCAGCCTTTCTTACTCTACCATTGCTACATTCCTGCAAGAATTGTGCATTCTCCTCTTATTTCATACACAGCAGGGATCATCACTTTGTCTAATCCTACCTGAGTTTCCCTATCAGGCTGAGACATTTTCTGGAACTTGTTAGAGCTTCTACTTTTAAACCTTCGTTTGAATCATATCCTTTCCTGAAATACCAATTCAGTTCCCAAGTTTTTCTCAAGGTCTTGGAAGCTTATTCTAAAAAATGTAAAGGAGAAAAAAAAACATGGACATTTTTTATTTTATTTTATTCCCAAAAGTAATGAAACCGAAACTTTTTAATGGCATCATTTTTAGAAACACAGTGTCTTCTGTTGAATATATTAAAAAAAAAAAAAAAAAAAAAGATAAATATGTTGTAAATGCATGAACTTTTTGTCATTCCTCAGTTGTGGGAGCTCTTTTGAAATCAATGGCCGAATTTTTACTAATTCGTTAAATACCTCTCTATCTTAGTTATAATTATCCCAAGTCTGTTTATGTCAGACATCTTTTAGGCTAAGACATACAAAACAAAAAAGACAGAGTAAACTCTGAAGTGTATGTTTCTATTCAATTTGCCAAATAACTGAGAAGCCAGTAATCTATGCTTAGTGACAAAGACTATAATTATTCCCTTTTTTATAAAATCATCAATCTACAGTGAACAAGGCAAACTTTTGCCAGACATAGCATTGTACTTTTCAAAGCAATAGAGAATAAATTAGCTGAAATTATGTGCCCTAAGAAGCTATTCTACTTTATGTAAATACTGTGTGGATGATGGTTTGGAAAGAACACACAAATTCAACTAATGTGGAAATTACTCCCTTCTCTTGGCATAAAGCAGGAATTCTGCATATGAAATAGAAGCTTTTGTTTATATGAAGTTCAGCTTCTGTTTGTCAAGGTAAGAGTTTTCTTAACTTGTTCAGGAAGTGATTTAATACAATTCTTCATAAGCTCTTTGTCACAGATAAAGTGGGAGCTTCAAAGTTTATGAGAGGAGCCCTCCCATGGAGTCATGAGGTGCAGAAAGGATCTCCTTGCTTTCCAAGCTCCTTCTCAGAGAGGAGCATGGTGGGAAGCTGGACCCAATCTTAGACAAAATCTCTGTCAATAGCTTAAGTAACTTTGTCCCATAGGATTAAAGATCGAAAATCAGATATATTTATATAAAATTAATTCTTTATTATGAAAAATGATTAGACAAAAGATCCTAGTTTTTTGCTACCAGTATAAAAGCTGAAACTACTAGAGTATAATATAGTATATAATATACTAGTACATAATAGAGTATAGTACACTATATAACAGCAAATATGTTGAAGCAATTATATTAAAGCTAGCAAAAAGGAACAATTATTAAGCAGAGATGGATGTAACTCACCACACCAAAGCTTGTAGGCAGATTACTTTCACTCGACATTGAGGAGTGTCCCTGGGAGGCATCTCCACTTCAAAGGAGAGAATATCATGCACATAGTCCAAGAAGGAATATGATAGAGGAACCTACAGAATGAAAGTGGACTGGACTTTGATAGGGTAGATGGAGTGACTGACTGCCAGCCATGTGTCTCCAGGCCAGCTTGGCAACTTATGTGCCAATCCTCTGCTTCACTATCAGGATGTTAGTTATTTTAGCAAAATTCAACACTAAAAACAGCACATGGCAGACCCCTCTCAGCCCACCACAGTAGCTCCCAAAATAGGGATTTTTGGAGTTGTTTGCCCAACAAAGAATCTTGCTACACTCTCCTACTGCAAATGCAATTAATACGGACAAGTATATTAAATTATTCAGGATAGATTTATATCCTTTGATAAAATATTTTATTCACTGAAAAATCCTACCTGAAATTGGTGAAAAATATCCACAAAGCTAAAGAAGTATCAGTAAAAATATTTTGTAGCTAAAAAATGCTTTAAAAGATGTTTTCATTTCCCACTTCAAAACTTTCAGAGTAAAATTTAGTAAATTTTATTCTAAAAGATTAAATTAAAAAAACACCAAACCTGTTTCTTCTTCTTCGTCTTTTTCTTCTTCCTCCTCTTCTTCTTCTTCTCCTTCTTTCTTCTTCTCCTTCTTTCTTCTTCTCCTTTCTTCTTCTTCATCTTCTTCTTCTTTGAAGTACTTTGGCAAATCGCAATTCTTTTTTTTAATGCTTTGAAATTCTGATTCAGCCAAAATAGCCACCAAATACTCATAATTAGTTACTGTATTACTTTGAGCTGATCAGGAAAAGTAGTATACTATATCTGTTTGCTAGTGTTTCTTTAAATTGCATTTCAGAGGGTGTAAGCTTAGTGTATAAAATATATATATGGGGGCATTAGCAGATATTTCTGAAGTCAGACATATCAGCTAACCCAGGCATCACCTCTTAAAGAAGGGAAACTGATCCACTGTGGTTGTGCTGCACTGGACAGTGGTAGGAGACCCATCGACCAGGACATGCCATCTGCAACAGCAACTAAAGCAAAAAGCTGCACGTTAAGCAATAGAAAGACACTTGTTTTTTGCTGGCTGTACACTCACATGCTGAATGCACTGAGTGCTCTCTTTTTCTCTTCTAAAGTAGATGAATTCTAAAGACAGGCAGAATAAATGGTTATGACTCAGAAAAGATGGTTTAAATAATGAGTCGGTCTGTCTCAAAATTAATTCCCGAACAAAATATGCAGTGGGGTTTTGTTCAGTTACTTCTCTTCTAAGTGCCACCTCAGATGAATACATATACCTATTCCAGGAATGGATGTAGAGTACAGGGGCTGGGAGGAAAGGAAAATGTAAAATGTATTACAAAATCACAGAATTCTCTGAGCTGGAAGGGCCCAAAGAATCATTGACTCCAACTCTTAAGTGAATGGCCCATACAGGGATCACATCCACAGCCTTGATGTTATCAGCATCATGCCTTAACCAACTGAGCAACAAACCCCCGGCTAACACAACAAGAATAACTTCAAACAGTTGAGCATTGCAACTACTATCAGACTCAGAATAGAAGAATGCAAGGATACAAGTATGCAAGGACAAGAAGCAGTAAGGCTATGTATTCAAGCTGTGTAGAGATAGGCCTTAGAAAATATGTTAAGCAAAATAATAGAAAAACGTAAGTTTAATAATGAAGTTTTATCTATTGTTTTTAAGCTAACAACAAGCAAGCATTTTTAAAAGCAAGATATACGTGTAACTAGTAATTGGCTTAAGCAAATGCATGTAAGCTTTTAACAGTATCCTATTGGTTAAAAATCTTTTAGAAAGACCTTTTAACAAAGAGAATTTTGGCTGTCGTTTTGGTGGGAGCTTTCCCCATCTTCTGTGTCTCACCCTGTAATGAAGCTGATGCACTGAAATAAAAGCTCTAAGACAGCCATACCCACAGCCTTGTCCCATTATTACTATAAAGATCCAACAGTGTGTTGCACTGGAGAGTACAAAGGTGTATCTGTACCTCAATACAACAAATATATAACTTTTCATTACATTAGCCAGTTGGCATGTTTATAGATGATTACTACATAGAAAAAAAAATGTAGCGTTTTCTTTCATGATCAATGAAAGTGGTACTCATTGCAGCTCTTGCCACTTCTGTGTAAAAAAACAAATCAACATCTCCTTCTACTTAGCTGCAAGAAGAGGAATAAAAAGCAAGTAGCAACATGCGACTATTCTTGGCCCATTTTCACTAATAACATGTAACGTCAAACTACATTTGACCACTTCCTAATCAAGGTTCTCTTGTCATCAGGTTTTTTTATTTCTGCTCCACTCACCTGAAAAAGAATGTGTCTTAATACTGGGTATTCAAATTTTTCACATTTTCTTTAAAGTCAAAACAAGTACTGAAGAATTTAATGAGAAATTTTTCAAGTTAGAATTCAGTGAGGCTTCTAAAATTAAAGCTTTGCAAGGTTTGCTGATCATTAAAGTATTTGTTTTAGTAAGCTGAAGATAGATTATTGATATTCTAAACGCTCTACATAACCTGCTCACGTTGATAAATTCTGGATGTAGCAGAGAGAAATAAACTGGAGCTGAGATAAACACTGGACTGATAAAATGATACCTAGATTCATACTTTATAGAAATAAAAATGAAACATTGTTTTGCTTTTTTTACAAATACATGATCAGATGTAATTAATACAGATTTCAATGACCAAACGTGAGCAGTCCTATAGAATTGGGTACAAAACATGCTTTGTGGTATTTTTCAACTAAATAACTCCTTTTTCATATAAATATAAATAATTGCAGTGTGAATAACTCATACTCTGGCTGTGTGCAGTGCACAAAAAAAAAGCAAGATGAGTCCAAACTTCACCTCAACACAGCAAATATATAACTTTTCATTACTTCAGCCAGCTGGTATGTTTATAGGTGATTACTACATAGAAAAAAAAAAAAGTAGAGTTATCTTTGATGATCAATGAAAGTGGTGCTCATTGCAGCTCTTGCCACTTCTGTATTGCCCATGGATGATCTCTGTTCATTATTCCACCTGGGAAAACCTGTAGGAATGTGAGCACAGTGCAGCAAATGTGAAAATGAAGACAAACTCTCTTCTTGTTGACAATGAGAGCAGTGTAGCATAAGAGCAAACTCTATCTCTCTTTCCAAGACCCATGATAGTGTTCACAGCAGAGTTCTTGAGAGAGGGGAAAAGAGAAGCACTGACAAGTTATCAGTCACTCCTCCAAGGTTCTGTGTGTGTTTTGATGCCTCTATATAGGAGATGTCGATACCCTTCTCACTGGTTTATTTGAGGTTGGACACTTAAACCCTGAGGAGCCATGTAGTAAGAAGGAGCCCTAAGCTCCTTTACTTCTCTCTATGCACACAAATCATCCCCAATACATAACCCTCCAGCCATTATTCAGACAGCTGGCTGCAGTTGACTCTCTATTCTTAGGCATGGATTTTATTCTCAAAGTGGTTTTCCTAAATCTTTATTGCCATATCACACTTGCCTATTGGTTTTATATGCCTCATTACCATTTCTCTTTAGTTAATTCAATTTTTCCTCGCAGGTCATGTTTTCTGTACCTCTGCTCATTCTCACTGCTGTTCTCTGGACTTTCTCCAGTTGGTCTTTTGAACCATGAGTCAGTAACTTTAATGGAATTTAGATTTACACTATTGCTTGACTGATGTTTAGTTCTCTGAGCCTGTTTTGCTAATGCTGTTACACTATACTTTACTACATTATTAAAAACTATGAAAGCTTTGCCTAAGAAGCTTATGTTTAATTTCTGTTTGTTTGTATGGTAAATCCTCTCCATAATGTTTAGAAATGATCTACAATGATCACAAGCAATAGCCTTTCATTAAAAATTAATCAGGAAGGACTTGGATGATTATTTTTGCAGCTGCAAATTCAGGAGTTAGCAGAAATGGTTCATTAATCCCTTTTCATGCACTTTCATTTCAGAATCCAGGAAAACAGAAACATGGTCCTGATTTCTGTGCTTTTTATCCATGTATACCAACAGAAACAGAATAATTCTCCACATATTTCCTCAAGTATCTCCTTCCAAGTCCCACAGAGCCAGCAATTGTAAATCTTTTTCTGCCACATTGTAGCAGTAATTTGCATACTACTGAGTTCCACATCCATAACAGGTCAGGAGCTCTCATATCAGAAAAAAAAAAAAAGACCCATTTTCCAAATTCCATTTTACCTTACACAATAGGATTTACATATGCCTCAGATCTGGATGTTTCTCACTGAAAATGTAGAGCTTTTCGTTTTCTTTGCAAACACCTCTATGTTTCAGAGACTTTCTGTAGCAGAATTTTCCTTTAATTAAAGAAAAATCTAGGGTTGGTTTTTTTTTTTTCTGATTTAAAGTAGGAGTTAAAAGCTCTTGTATAACTATCAATTTGTTAAAGCAGGGCGACTCTTTTTTTATGCGTGATAACAGCAGGAGATCATTCCTTTTGTGAATTACTCCCTCTATTTAAAGAAATTGGATGAATGTTTTGCACAATTGAAATAATGTAAAAAGATATTATTTTGTCCAGACTTCCTCAAAGGTCCTCTGTCACAGTTTAAAAATCGTGGTTTTTTGCTTTTTCTTATATTCTTTTTAGTTTGCAGTTGCCTAAAGTCTATCTACTTGACATGGGAATCTCAACTAAAAAAGGATTAAGGCCAACCAAGAATAATTGGAGAGAGTTTTTTTTCTTTTAAGCATTACTGTTATAGAAGAGGGATGGTCATGCACAAAAACAAAATCTATGTCAGCTGGCATGGATAAAATTAAGATAATCTTTACTTTGGAGAGCTTCTTTCCAAGCACTCGTGGTAATTCCCATGGGTGCTGCTGCTGAGTGCCAGAGCTCAAGGACTACTGCTGGACAGAACAGCACAAATGATGTTGCAGAGCAGCTGGGGGGTACAGTTGGGTCTCCACTGGATGATACAGACCCTCTGCTGCAGATTTTCTTTCTTCTCTGCTCCTGCTATGGATAAGCACCACTTCAACCTCAAACACCAGCTGGCTGCTCCACAGCATCATTCTGACTTTAAGGCTGTTTTTCCCCAGAGATGATGTAAAGGGAAAGAAATAATAAAATGTGCTGGTGACAGCACAGTGCTACTTTAGAAAGATGAAAAAAGTTATGCTTCCTGGTAGTCTGCTCCTCCAAACCATAGCAACATCTCCTCCCTCTCCTCTGCTGTATCTTCAAAAGTTCCCATTTCCTTTTTAGCATATTAATAAAGAGATGTCAGGCTATTTTTTTCCTTTAGTTCACACTGAGAATTTTCAGAGTGCTTGGAAAATGTACTTTTGGACACAATTTCAGAAATATTAAGTCTCCCTCCCATAATAGAGGGAGTTTACCTAGTCTCAGTTCTGCCAAGTATAATGTTACAGATTCAGCTCCTTCTTACTTTTGCTGTGGTTAATTAAAGATTTGTCCAAGTTGTATCTATAACACCTGAAATTCAAAACATTTGTCTAAGACCACGAGGTGAGCTGCCCCATCCTGACTTCACACTAATGTGCAAACAGTCACTAACACTGGCACACGCATATTGGCAAATGGATTCAGTGTTTCTTATGGCTTAATACACTGTTGCAACGCCTTTGCTATTTCAATACCCATTCAGATATAGCTTCTGGTACTTGTAAACTGGAGAGGTCATACAAACTTGAAATAAATTTAAGGCAATAGACAGGCACTGAAGGAGAACCCGCCAACCCCTTAGGAAACTCAATTTACTTTATTTCATACTGCCCTTGGCAAAGGGAAAGAAGAATTAGAACACAGAGTCAATAAGATTGCTCATTCAAATATTTGTTATGGGTGAATAAAAGAGAAAACCAGCAGGAAGGAAACAGGAATATTTTACATTCACCAGATTCAGTGCCTAGTAACTACAGAAATGAACAGCTTGTGTTCCAGTTTCCACCTGAAGCATATTGGTTTGGCATCACAAGAGTCACCAAATTACAAACTGCTATTAGTTATGTCCTTACATACTCAGTAATTAAAGCCATACTTGCAAATATGCATAAGTATTCTCTGGAGACAACTGGAGCACTAATGAAGGGTTATTTTCATTCTAGCTGCATTTTAGTAACTAGAGATAGAAGCTGTAGCCCACAGCACAAACTGCAGCACAGAAATATCTGGCTCCCAGACAGATTTTCTTTCCGCATGCTCACATGTGCAAGCAAAGAAACACCCAGTGCAGTTTTTTAGGGATCTAAAAGAGAGGAAAAATTACATTCTAGTGGTGTTAAGAAGTTATGTTATGGGGTTTTTTATCATTAATATGTATAATAACTCAATTAATCCACATCTAGATTTATTATTATTGTTCCCTTAAAGGTCTTCTACCTACACTTATGCAAACCTATATCATGAAAATTTGCAATGCAGCTGTGAGCATCTCTATGGTAAGAGCTTTGTGATTTGCAAGAAGCATGAACTTATTCCCAGTATCTTCCACATGAATACATAATATCACCAAAACAAAAGCAAGCAGAACTGAAGAAAGGTGTTTTTTATTTGTGAGTGAAGTGTCAGTGAAATTAACGTAGTGCTAAAGAGCTGTTCAGTGCAAGGAAAAAAATTGCAACAGGAGGAATTTTCAGGGAGATCTAGGAACTGGTTTCTAGGTACTGCATACTTGCAAGGTTTGCAGCCTCTGTAATGTGCCAAACCAAATTGTGTGGTCTTGCCCAGGTTTTCCTTTACTTGAAAGGGATAGGTGCAAGTGTAAAACAGAGCATCCACTCACGTTTTTGACATAATGACTTAATCCATTGCTGATCTCCATTCAAATTCAATATGTATTTGTTAAAACTTGTAGAATAGCATGCTCCAAAACTCTACATACAGAGAAGTTCCCAAGAAGAGAGCCTAAATTCTCCTTGTGTTCATGTGTCTAATATTACCCATTAGCTAGGTGAAAAACAAACCAGACAAACAAAAAACCAAAGATAAATGCAAGCCAATGAAGAATACTCAACCTGGGGCTGCATGTGGAGCTTGGGCCACTTGAATGTAGCCACAGCTGCACAGTTCCAAGAAAGAGGACATATATGTCAGGCAAGAGATGAGGAAATTAAATAGGAGTTCTGCTGCATATTCCATTTCAGAACCTGAGGCTTGTAATACAGGGCAGTGGATCACCAGAAGTGATGTACAGAAAAAGCCTTGAAGAAATGTAGTTTCTACTGTGCTCAACAACTTTCTCCATTTTCTCAAACTGTCAAATCTTTTAGACTGTTTCTCCATTTAATTGAAGTACTGAGAAACAATCAAATGGGAGGATTTTCCTTCCATGTAAGTGGAAAGACTAATTTTATGTATCACCATGGTGCAGACAGAAAAGTTTATACAGAAAAATGAGGGCAGGTATTAACACTTGCATATCCAATAACAAGCACATTTGCTACCAAATGTGTGTATCTCCTCCCAATGGGCCCAATTCTTCTGCAGTCAAAATTCAGGGAGCTAAACAAAACCGAATCTTAAAACCTTGCGATATGCAAACTCCTAAAAAACAGATTTATTTTTATTTTGGGAAGCAGCAGCCTGTTAGAGCTGTTAGGATGCAAGTTCAAGGCATGAAAGAAATGTACTTCTTTGTATTAACTCAGTTCCCTTGTTTGCTGAAACAAACAAACACACACACAAATAAGCCCCCCCAAAAGCCCACCTCAACTAAAATGAAGCCTGATTATCTGAACAAATGTTTTCATCACTCCTTCATAGGTTATAAAGATTATTAGGTAGATGCAAGAAGTTTTCTCTCCATGCTGCAGTCTGAAGCCCTGTACTTACATATTTTTTAGTCTAACTGTATAACAACCCCCCAATGCTTCCCCAAGGAATTCTCTGGTTGCAGTTTTGGGCACTCCAACATATTTGCCTATTTGACCTATTGCAACAGATCCTTGGCTTCTGTAAATCAGCCAAGTTCCATCAACATCTCTGGAATTACTCTGGCTCCTATGTGACATGGTTACATGGCTTGGCTTAAGGTCCTGTAAAAAGAAAAAATATAATTGAGAAATAATGTGGAGCCTTGCAATATCAACCTTTCAAGCCTTCACAAAGAAATGTGTAATTCTCAGGGGTGACATTCACAGTCCTGAGCTGCTTGTGTTGTATTTAGGCTAAGAACCGAGGCAACTCCAGGAACGTGTGACAGCTATGCCAGGATTATGAGAACAGCAGTTTTACAGGTCACACTCATACTTTCCTGTGAGTGGGGATAGATTTTATTTCTCATCTGTTTGCCAAATATCATTAAGATGATGTATTATTCATAAAATGCCTTTGTGCTTCTTTTTAATCAGCTTTGGTGCTGCTTTTAAGAAGTCTTTTTGTTGTTTTCTAATCTCTGCCTAATTTAAGTGTATGAGAAGAAATGCTATATGTGTATCCTCATAGCATCTGTCAGCACTTCAACTCTAGGGAGAAGAACTTGTAGCTATGTATCTCCAGTAGATATTAACGTGCCATAATTTTCATCAGCCTGTATTTGACCTTGGTCTTCAGGGGCATCACATTTGCCTTCCAGAAAAACTGATTAAAGGGCTTAGAAAGCTGCTCTGTACTTGCCAGACTTCCCGACAGCACTGCTGTGGGTGCTCCTCTCTCTTTCCTCACTCTCAGCCTCCCTCCAGCCCCTTGGGCCAGGGTGCTGTCCCTGTGCTCCTTGGGAGTGAGTCACTTCCCTCTACATTGCATCCAGCCACACTGCCTGGGCGCTGGAAGCCCTGAAAAAATAGAGTTCAGTAAACTGCCGCAAGAATTATTTTCTGCTCTGGGAAAAAACAACAGCTTTTTTTCACGGAGTCACTGAAGTAGCTTACAACATTGTGCTTATAAGGAGGGTTAAGAGGTTACAGAATCACACAGTATATCTGCTGTCATGTAAGACAACATTTATATAACAACGCAGACAGGTTGTAATTCACAGAGGGAGGTGAGCTGACAAGGTTTGCCAAGGGTCTGGGATCTGCCACCCACATGCTGAAGCTGAGAAAGCTCCAACTTCTACCTGTGAGAGGTTACGTTTTTGGCAGACTATCTGTCACAAGAATAGCAACTGAAAGTTTAATAATTAACCCTAAACTCCATATTAAATTTTATGGAGAATTGTCAGCAGCACACATTCTGAAGATTCTAACCTGTTTATGCATGCAAATTTTGGACAGTATGTTGGAATTCCTACTGCAGATAACAATATTCACCAACTCAGAAAGATAGTGAAAAATATGTGTCAATATATAATCCATATCAACTAAAGAAATTTTCTTCTTTTTCTTTTCCTAAAGCTGTGCCTTTTTCTATGTCAGTGCTCATTTATAGCACTCAAACAATTGCAGAACACCATGTTATCCATAGTTAGTAACAGAAGAATCCACAAAAACATAAAAACACTTTTTAAATTATTGGAGCTTTGAATTGGAAGGACTCATCTAATTTATGAGATATCCCAGCATCTTTGGTATCTTCAGACACGGACACATGGATTCTGTCATGAGTCCAGTCTTCATGGGCACTTCAGCTGATAATTCGAGCAAACTCTGTCTATTTTCCAGAAGTGAGCTAGCTTACTCTTTCTGATGCATTGAAGTAACTTTAACAAATACAAAAATTTAGGAATTTGCCTTCCTTATGTTTCATCATATTTACAGAATCCTGTTCAGTACACTTCTTTTTCACAGAAATTTCAGTTCATAAATATTTTTTTAAATTCAAGGATATTGTGAGACACGTACCCTAAATTACCTCAGTGGGTCACCATGGCTTCAAATAAGTTGAATTTAAATTATAAGATCCAGGTGCTATAAGCAAAGTCACCATACTTCAGATATCTAAAATTTAAAAACAATATACAGTAATGACTTCTACATACTACACAACTCAGATTTAAAGTAAAAATATTATCCAGGAACACTGCTTGGAATTGGTCAAAATACTTGATTACTGCATTTTATGTTATTTTCCTGAATAATGCAGAGTGTTTTAAATATAAAATTATAAGACTGGAAACAGAGTAGGCAATTTATCTTCGCTACTAAATTTATCTTTAGATGTCAACTAGAAGAACAAGCTTTTGGTTTATCACTCATGAAAAATACCTGGCTCAGCTTAAGCACAAAAGGGCACAGATTAGAAGTTTTGAAATTGAGACAAATATTCTTTCTTATGCAGTCATAATTCATGAAAGCCTATAAATTCACAAATATTTTATCAAAGAACTATTTTCTGGTTATTAGCTATTTCTTAATTTAGGTTTTCTAAATCTGTGGGGTTGGTGTCAAGTTATTATGGCTGTGGTACAGATTTCACTGTGCAGGGAGGAAAATCCAAATAGGAAACATAGAACATTGAGAGCGTCCCATTGCAAATGTAGTGTTTCAGTTTGTTTCAGTGTCTACAGCCTTTGCTTTCTGATCAAAAACATTTCAGTTATTTTCCTGATTAGTAAAACCTAAATTGGGTATCTTACACTTTAGTGGAAGAGCCCCTACTAAAATCACATTTGAAATTCAAGTGACATGTGGATTATTTCTTATTTCAGTTCCTAGGAATTTCTAAAATAGAAGAGCATTAGAATGAGCATCCATCTTATTTAATATTTCTTTTCAAGAGATAGCTCTTGATTCCTATCAAATAGAGGTTCCAAGAATACTAAATTTAAAAATAATAATATAATATCCCTTTCCAAAATAGCCATTGAACTGAAACACACTGTTTCTCCTAAAAGAATTCTGGCACTCTTTTGCATTGGACTCAATATGTTTTTACTAAGCATTAAGCTTGCTATGTTTCCTTCAATACTACTGTGTGTTTTGAAAGTGGGCTCATTTTCTTCTTGGTTATCAGTCATAAACCTTTTTTCTTCTTGTCTCCCTTTTTTTATTCCCGTTTCAAGCTCAAAAGAGACTAGACGCCTTTGAGCAAAATATACCACACTCTCCAGCATTAAAAAAACAAACAAAAAGCCAAACAAACCAAAAAACCAACCAAACAAACAAACAAAAAAAAACCCCATGACTCTCTAAAAGTAATTGACAAAACCAATCCCCAATCCATGTCAGAGAAGGCTGTGACACTTATGGCATTGTATTTTCACCTGGTGTATCTTCATGCTGCTGCTGCTATTTAGAGTTGCTTATGATCATCTCAAAGGTAATGGGTTTTGTCCTGGTTTTTACTTCTGACCCACCTCAGATCAGTTCAGTCGTTAGTGCCTAAGAAATTAGCCAAATGAGGTGTGTTTGAAAGACGTTTAGTTTTCTGTTCCCTAATTAAGGATAGAGTTGTTTGTTGCTCTCTTTCTGACTCAATTTACCCAGATGGTCCACTGCATGCCTGCCCTTCATGAAGCTTGCATTTATAAACAGGTTAGATGATGTAAGCAAAGTAGACAGTATTAATTTCTCAACTGCAACAGTAACCTGACTTTCAACAAGATGCAAGTAGCAATAATTCACAATTTTTCTATCCATTAGACTAGACTGTCATCACTGTCTTGCCTAGAACTATTTCCGGACCTATTTTTTGAATCCGTGTCATAAATGTAGTCATCACATAATCTGAAAGAATGAGTGCTGTTCACTAGAAGATATTATGAAAAGCTTTGCTTTTCATGAAATTGACAGGATATTTATTGTTCCCTTCAAGTAGCACAGTTCATTCTCACTCATGTCCCTGATTTAGTCCTTTTGTACAGATCTTCTAACTTTTGCCATTTTCCAAGTAATCTCGTATTTGAAAAATTCTCATCCTTTCTCAGAACTCTAAGCTCATTTTATTTCAGGTAGGAAAATACATACCAGTTAAAATAAAGCTGCTTCACTCCTTATTTTGCCAACAAAAAAACTTGCAGTTTTGTGGTGAAAATCAACCTTTCTTTTGCTGTAGGTCAATGAGATTGGCTAGAGAACATTTAAGAACTCAGTATTCTCTGTAATGGAGTCTTGAAACTCTTTAACAGGCAAAACAAACCAAAACCATACCATGGGAATTTAAGAATACTCATGTCAGGCACAAGGTAACTTTTCCATCTTTATTAAGACATCTCACAGACACTCCACTCACTCCTTTCATGGAAAAAAGATTGCAGAGTAGTTTTCTTGCACCTGAATTGATTGGAATATGGTAAACGTTCTAGGGAAATCAGTAAAAAAAAACACTTAATGAATGATATTGAACCATAATTCCTTTGGGTCTTGTTCATTTCCAGTTCTCATTATGGCTTTAAATAGCTGGTTAGAAAGGTGCAGATTAACATCTTTAATAAACTTCTCTTTATGGCAGTTAATGTTAAAAATTGACTTAAAAAATTAGAAAGAGAAAGGAAGAGAAAACCTCATGAATTCTAATTGTTCTGTTAGAAACTAAAACAAGGAAAATTTCATTACACAAAATGCTTTAGCTTACTGATAGAAGTTACATAGGAAGATTGTAATGGCTTGTTTATTTGCAGAGTAATTGTTGCTGAAGGGTCCAAAGAGAAATGGGTATAGCCCATTCTGTTGGGGCTGGCAAATCATTGGAGAAAAGGAGATCTATGTCCAAGATAACATTTTTTAATCAACAGAAAATGCAAAGAATATGGAAACAGCCTTCAAAAAATAGATCCTTTCTTCAACTTAGATAATAAACTGGGTGATATAAGTTTCTTTTGTATCCTTCTCTTTGTCCCTCTCTCTTTGTCCCTTCCTTATTGTGTGAAGACTAATTTATTATGCTTTATACGAAGAATTCCCAAGACATGCAAGAAAAAGGTAGGCGATGATAACTCTATCAGTTATCCTAGAAAAATCTAAAAATTTATCCAAATTATCCAATTCTATGAAACCCTGAAAGATATATTTTCTAACATTGTTTCTAGTTTTATCTTCCTGACTGAAACCACAAAAGTAATGAAGACTGTAGATTTTCCAGTTCATATCAAAACACAGCTGAAACATTACAAGTAAGAGTATTACAAAGATATCAGTGTTCAGTTTGTGCATGTTCACACTGCTCTATTATTTTCTGCATGGCTCTGCATTAAATGTCATTTGTATCGGAGATTCAGACTAAATCAGACATCAGCAAAGTGTAGCAAAAGAAATTAGCCTTCCCTTGTCTAAAGGTCACAGATTAATTAATTTTAAATAAATATGAATTTAAAGGCTGCCTGTTTTTTTTACAAAGTTCACATTATGACAGCTTAAAAAAAATAAAACAAATTTTTTATATAAGAATGCAAAGTTTCCTGATATACTTTAGTATTTACTATTTTTTTAGTATTTGCTAATTGAGGATGATGTACAAAGTAATATCAAAAGAATCATGCATGGTTTTGCTTCATTCCTTTTCCTCTTGAAGTGCAAAACACCTCCTTTCTTGCTCTGTAGATTACTGCTTTCTATTTATTTAAAATTATAAGTAATACGCACTCTCATTGATCTTGAGGATACACGAGAGAGAATAATCTAATGCACATCCCAAGTTTCAGAATAAATAAGCACAAGTATAAAGTAGCAAATCCTTTGAAAATTAAAATCTAAAGCTTAATTTTAAGTGACTGCTGGATTTGCCTATGATTCACATGTAAATTGAGTCCAGGGCCACATATTACATTAAACAGCAAAACCAGAACCTCAATTTTCTTATACTATAAGAGTGGAACTAGGGTTTCTGCGACTCAAACTCTACTTAAAGCGCCCGACAAGACAAATTTCTTAAGCATATAATTCAATCTTCACTTGCCTCTGCTCTTTTGCTAGTTCTCCCTATTTTGATTGTATAGCCTTTATGAAGTAAATACCATCATTTACTGATTTTTTTTCATAGACCCTAGAACAATTGCTTACTGAGTGAGCAAAGTACTTTAAATAATATGGGGTGGGGTTTTTTTTATTCTGTGCACTGAGCTAATAAAGCTTCTGTCTCTTCACCTCCCTTCTACATGCTCATAAGTGTTTTGACTGACAAAATCAAGGTTACAGAAAGATAAGTTGAAAGAAGGCTTTGCCTGTAACATTTCTTTGTGCCTACTACAGAAATAAGAGTGAGACTTTGCTGTCTGCCACCCTCCCTGAACTTAATAAAACCACACTTTTTAAAATTTGACAGTTTTATTAACAGTTTTATTGACAGTTTATTGACTGTAGTTTGCAGTCTCTGCCATTGTATCCAGTTTGGGGGTTGTAAGAAAAGATCATAAATGTTTTCAGTTTTTGTAGGATGCTCAAACACTATTATAAAACACAAAACATACTACTGCTTGTGCAAAGAACCTCCATATTCTACAAAGCCATAAAGTCCAGATCCATAAAATATCATGTAGGAAACAGAGGATATGGTAGTTCCTGATAAAAATAACAATGGCCTCTGGCATTATCCAACATAGAAAGAAGCAGGTTTGTTTGTACATAGGTATCATTAAGGTAAATGTGGGTTCTGGAATCCCTTCTCTCCCAGACAAAGGTAATAGGTTCAACTTGCCTCTTTGGACTTATCTATTCTATCTAAAGTCTGAACCTTATATAATAACTACTTTGTATGGGTTTCAGCATCAGGAAATGAGAATGGTGCTTTCTGAGTCATTCTCTCAACTGGATCACAACTGGATCATACTGTTAATAGCAATTTTAAAAAGGGCCCTACCTGCTCCTAATCCACCAGCAGCAGCACAAGACAAAATACAAACAGATATCAAGCTGTTTTGGCTTTCTATATTATTCTGCCTTCACTTTCAAAACAGACAGGAAGATCAACTGCTCAGTGGTTCATTATTTGTCTTTTTTTCTCTTATATACAAAGCAAGACAATAATTTGGAGACAAGAACGTTAAAGGAAAAAAGATGACATTTTATCTCTGCATTAAAATTTTAAAAATGAACAAACTCTCTACCCAAAACTGAAAAATAAATATTACCAACTATAACATCGTCTTCTTGGGATAGCTTCATAGCATACTGTAGCACTGAGGCTTGACAGAAATATTACATGATTAATCTTATGAACCAGATGCATAATTACTCTAACTTAGAAAATTAGTTGATGCAGAATGGGGAGAAGGGAATAATATACAATAAAGGCTCTTGTTTTTTAATCATATGAAAGTCATGTCAGACATGTCTAATTTAATAGCTATTGTTCACGACATATCTTATATTTTATATTTACCCCATGTGTTAAATAAAGGATAGGGTGAATAATTCTGTTTTGGTTCCCTCTGTGTCCTTGAACAAGTCTGTCTTGTAGTCTCATTTATCCTCTTTATCCTTGAGATTAAAATTAGCAAAGAAACAATCTAATATCATATGTAAAAAGAGCCAGTTGTGAGTATTCTGTTACAAGTAAAGTCTTACTGTTGTGATGCCTAAAGAGTCTGACCTGGAACAGAGCTAAGCAGTGTTAAAGGAATAAAGTAGGTATTTATTAAAAGGCCTTCAAAAGATACACCTTGAGCAGTACAAGAGCCTGGCTGAGGCTACACCCAAGATGACGAAGGGTCTTGAGTTTTCATACTTTTATAAGTTTTGGTCCATTTACATATTGGGGTTAATTTTCCAATTACAGCTTCAGGTTATGAAGTCTCATCCTCCCAGATTGCTCTCCTCAATTCACTGTTTAGACTTTTTGGGCTGAAGCTGCAATGGTGCCCTTGGTTCAGGCTGGAAAAGGATTGTTTTGTCCTACTAAACTGTGAAGAGAACTTGCTAACACTTTATATGAAGTTCAGAGTTATATACTAATGCAGTAGTCAATCTGGAAAATATGAAAGCTGAAACTTAAGGCATCATTTGCTTGATCACTTACTTAGCTCTTTCTTCCTTAGAGACATTCACCACCTTAATTCGTGCTGCTTGCTTCCTGGGTATTTCAGGTGACAGGGACTCTGAAACATGTGATGAGATATGCTAGGCTGTGTGATGACAGACAACAAGACTGAATCAGAAAGGAGTCCTGCTGAAAACTGAAATTCCAGAATATACTGTTTCCCACAGCGAAAACACTTTACACAAGTAATGAAAATGCAATCAAACTTTCTTAAGACTTATTTACACCCATGCACACTCTTGTGCACAAATAAATATTTCAGACATGTACAGCAAAATTAAAATTCGCAGCTGATTGCTGTAATTGATTTGAATGTAGTCTTTAAAATACTACCTATTTACTTGCTACCTGGTATTAGAAGAAGGCTTGTGATCAAAGCTCCATAATGCAGTTTCTTAGCATAGTCAAAGCTGTGGGCATTTGCAGCCTTGATGCATAAATGTATACATTATCAGTGTGCAGTTGCATTCTTCTACATGCAAAATTCTTTGTGTCTTTTTGTTTCTTTTCAGCAGTATATTTTCATCATATTCAGTATAGGAAATATTGTTCCCAGGAAATTTTCACAATGAAAAAGGAAAGGCAGAGTGCTATCCTGCTTGAAGAACATGTGGGTTGATCCATGAAGAAAAGAATCTGGTTTGTTTTTTTTTCCTTTTGTGTGTGGATGTGTGTGTGTTAAGTTTACTGCTGGAACATCTTTAGGCTGACAAAAAAGTTCTGACTGCATTCTGTGGGTTACAAAGCCCACAAGAGAGGCAACAAACTTCAATACAGCATTAATGTTGCATGCTATGCTGCCTATGTGTTCCATATATATTGCTATACAGCTTTAAGACCCCCAAAGGAATATGTACAAGTAAACAAGGGAATAAAAAGGCATTTTATCCATTCAGGTGAAAATGTATGTATATACTGCTGCTTCACTGAAAAATGAAGAAGGTAACTTCTGGTGGTCCAGAAGGTAGCTTTGGCATTAGGAACCTGATATCTTCACATGATTGTACTGTTTCTCCCAGAATAAAATTTAAATTTGACTCTTTTAGTTTCAAGAAGGATAAGATGAGAGCCTACATGCTAAGACAGAGATCAGTCAGCAGAATACAGGTCTGGTCTGCACATCCAGTTGCACCCTTATCCACTGATCACCTATTGCTGATCATCACCTGCTAGGTGAGATGGCAGAACCATCACTGCTTAGGTGGAGACTCAGAAGTTCTGGCTTTGGCAACTCCTCTTTCCTGCTCTTGAGGGGAAACCAGAGATCCTGACTCACCCTTCCTTTTTTGTAAACTTAATGTGTAATATGGATGCATGTGCTGAATCCCTATAGCTTGTTATTGGCTTCAATTTTAAGTTTGTTAAGCACATATAATTGGGTACCAGCTGAAACAATCTAAATACAAAACACAAAACACTCTTTAAAAGGTCTGTGGAGTTCAGCAGTTTAGTTTTCTGCATGATCCACATGTAAAAAATTTGTTTGGTGTTTTTCCAGAGTTACACAAGTATTTTCTATTTCCATTTTAAACCAAACCATGGGTTGTCAAATGCTTTTCCTTATATGGCCATGGAAAACATTTTTTCTGAACTAACTGCACTGCACTGGTGAGAAACTGTTTCTAACATTTTCCTCAGCTAAACATGCACAGTGGCATGCTAAATTTTAAAAATGGAACTGTTATTCCATTGAGATGGCAGCGTTCTTACCTGCTGAGTTCTGCAGTGAAGAGAAACGTCATAGCAATCACATCAGTGTAGATGAATGTAAAGACATACACCTTGGGAGAAGCCATCCACACTCAGAAGAAAAGATTCACAACTGAGGGCTGCAACCAAGAAAAGAGATTTTTATGTTGACTACTGGGCTAGACTGCTGCCCTGATCCAGCAGGGCATTTCTCTTCATAGGTCTTCTTGAAATGAGAGAAAGTGCTTCCACACAAAATTTTAAATGGCATCCCATTTCAGTGATCTTCTAAAATACTTAAGAGGTGCATTCCAGAAATAAATTAATGCCATTTTGCCCTATAGAATATTCCAACAATCATTTATAGCAGCAAGGGGTCTAGGAAGGTAGATTTGAGAATAAGTGCAGACCTGGCATTTCATAAAAGAGAGTAATGGATGCTGTAGACAGAACTGCCTATTGCCATTATTAGATTTCCTTAGGTAAGGTTGTACAAAACAGCACTAGCTCGAATGTTGCCATGTTTTCACTAGACTAGGATTACATTGGATTTAACATAACATACCTGCTAAGTGTCACACCAGCTCTCACAACTAATCTGGAAGTAAAGCCCAGAATAGCAGACATTTTAAATGTGACCTTCCTGTTCCCGGTGTTAAATTTCCTTTTACATGTGAGGAACATGTGAACTATTTTTTCTATGCAAATAAGTTCTAAAACTTTGAAGCCAAAATTGGAGTAAACCAAGTTAATAAAGGAAAAAAATCCACTGTTTCTGTTCTAAAGATGTTGGAATTGCTCCAAGTAGTCCCTCTTTTAAAATAAATCATAGAATCAATAAGGTTGAAAGAAACCTCCAAGATCATATGGAAGTACCTAGCTACAAATACTGAAACAAATTGTCATAATTATAAAATGCTCTGAAGCACCATTTTGCTCTGTAATATGCTAAAGTTTTGCATCTTCTAGAAAAAATTGTAGCTGTTTCTCTCCGAATCACATTTAATTTGGCAAAGATCTATGCATTTATCAGTGAATTAAGTATTCCTTTCTAAGAGTGCTGTATAAAAATGAAAGCAGTGAATTCAACTTTTTCAGCAATCGGATGTAAGATAATAGTTGTTATTGTGCTCCACAGAGTGCATCATCAATCATTTTTGCTGAAAATAGATTTGAAACACACCCTTTGGGATTTCTGTTATGGACCCTACATATTTGATTACATCTGCCATAATTAATTACACAAGCAAATACAACCATTTGACAAACTGAGAATGTGGATCTACGTGGCACAAATAGTTCCTCTGAATCCTTGATGACATGAACATTGAGGTTCAGGACTGGAGCTAGAAGTTCAGTGTCTGGAACAGATAAAGAAACTGGAACCCCTCTAAGCCAAAGAGCAGCCTGAGTCTTTGAGCTTTGCAGCTAGATTCTGCTGAATTCAGTACAGACTCTGCTGATTTCAGTAGCCTGGCTTATCACATTTTTCTGAGACTGCTGGAAGCACATTGCTCATTTTCCAGTCAGTTGTGCTACTGGCACACTCTTCATCCGGTTGTAAAGGCAAGCCCTTTTTTTCTTTTCATTCCTCTTTAAAAAAAAAAAGCAAGCAAGTAATACTCAAACATACTTCCTCCTGTGAGCCCCAATGACACTACTGGTGATTTGTTTCATTTGCTTTAACTGGTTAGCTTCAGTGCTGCTTATTTCAACTTGTCCTTTTTTTTTTTTTACACAAGCCAGCTTTGGAGAAACACATTGTTTCTCTCATAGAGGACAAGTTTTAAATGAGCTTCTCGTGGGTTTCCATGAAAATTCATTAAGAAGTGATCCGAAGGGGAGAGAAACACATTATGTGAAGTCCTGGGCTGCAAAATACGTTAGTGAAAAACAGCTACTGCACAATATTTGTAGTAAAGTATTTCTGAACAAAGGGTACATAAATAACCTCATAAGAAGAAAAGTTTTGTAGGAATATTCTTCTGAAAACACAGGGTCTTGACTAAGCTATCGTTCAATAATTTGCCCCAGCATGCTCTTTCTGGGTGACTGAAATAAGACACATCACATGCCCACAGCTCACTCCATCCCTGTTCCCAACACTGAGGGCTACTTTTGTGCTGGAAACCGTATTGGCATCCTGTTGTGCTCAGGCTAAACCTCTCGTCTTAGAAGCTGAGCTCAGGCAGAGAAATGTATCAGCAGAGTTTTGTAATTTCCAGTTTCTGTGGGACCACTTTGTAGCATAGGCAGAGAAAGTCAGAGGTGACCTGCCCTGTGTGTGCAGAAGCAGTTCTCTTCTCGGGAGTAGAGAGTGAGTTCCCCTTTGAGGATTTGTCACTGGAGAGGGAGAGGTGGGGGAGCCCTACCTTGTTTGCAGTGTTTATGAGGGGGTGTTTTTAGCATAGCTCAGTGTCTCGACCTGCAAAGCTCATGTCTCAGACATCTCATATGCTGTTGTTTATACTGCTGAGATTAGTAGGCAGAACACCACATGCTTTTTGTGGAAATTGAAGTGGTGTTTCCTGTCGGGCATTTAGCATATTCCTATATATTATTGAAATCCATGGGGGGAATTGGGTGGTGGAGGTGTTTTTTTCAGTTTACTCATTATCTCCCATCCTAACCATATTGATTTTCTTTTCCCTTTTATTTTGCTAGAAGGCATCTTGGACTGAAGTCTTATAAAAGAGACATTTTAATTACCTCACATTTTTTTCCCATTGTGAATCCTCCAAGCATTATAGAACCCAAGTTGTTTTTAACTTATTCTTCACTCTTTTAAAGTCTGTTTTCTCAGAAATCAATATTTGATCCTGTAGCCACATCTAAACTGTGTTCTGTTCACGGATTTACAAAGCTGTATCCTGTTAAGACAGGATTAACATGAAATGAGCACTGTACAAGCCTTAAAATGAACTTTTGGATTTTGAAAGGATTGCATAACGATGCACACATCTGCATTGCAGAGTCAAAGCTTTACACAGAAGTGAATTTTGTTTGTTGAAAAAATAGTTATACTGTAATTTTCCAGATTTCCTAATTTATGAGCTTTCAGACCAGATTTGGACTCAAGTTGCAACGCTGTAAATTCAGACTAATTGCTTGCTATGTTGGGAGCTTTTTCCTCAACAATAAGAACAAACCCATCCATTTTTCATTGTACCTGTGGGACCAGTGCCATTGCCTGACTCAGAGTACTGGAGTCAAACACATTTCATGGCACAGAAAGAATAGAAAAAATAAATATTCTCCACCATTCAGAGTTTCTCTGTGTAACCTACAGGGGCCCAAAAACATGCAAGTGGGGCTTTTAGAATAAGCTTTCTTGTCAGCTTCTACTTATATAGTCTAAGAGAGACAAACCAGACCAAACTGTTCTATATGAAGCTAATACTTAGCATATTGATATAGTACACCAATGTAGTAGTATTCCAGTATGCTAATACATATTAAGGATTTCATCTCAGCTTAAGTAAACCAACCCATCCACCTTTTGCTTATGAGCATTTGAGTTGCGCTTTCAGAAAATTAACAGAAATTTGGATTACCTGAGATTTTGAATGACCACTGTCATACAAGGAATACAGAGGGTTTTCAGAAAATGTCACCAAAACCACATCCTAAAGCCAGAAGCCTTTGAGATATTCTACAAAATTAAAGTTAAATTTGAGAATTTAAGAATGTAATTAACTAATGTTTTAGTTACGTATAAAGGTTTTGTCTAGACAGAACCACTTCTCTGCAAGGATAGTTTACTGAGTCTCAGTCAAATATACTGAATATCAAAATCAAATATTACCATTTTAACTTTGACTCTTAACAAAAAGAATTGGCACCTACTTTCATAGAGACTAATAATAACTTATTTAAGCACCATTGTAAATTTCTTTTAAGTCTGTAAATGTGAAAATAGGATTTCTTGTTTGGCCACTCCTAAAGTGTCTTGCTCCAGTTTGTAAATCCATCTCTTCACAGTTGTGTACATCATCCTTTTTAGTTCCTCTTTCTGCTAAAACTTTGAGTCCCAAAGCTATAAAAATCAAATTTTTATATGTTAGCACCAAACAGTTTCTTTTTTGAAAACAATTAGCTATGTTTTTCACTTCTGAAGATGAAATTCTAAATCCTTTTTTAAATTTCAGGGGTTTGAATTTGAAACGAAATAAACATGATTCCCTGTCAGAGCTCCAGAAGGCCAAATTACTAGACAGAGGAATCCCATCGGCATGACTGTTAGTCTGCTTTTGAAAACTTCTTGCAATTCCCTTCATTTAGAAGTGTTTAAAATAAAGAGGAGCAAATTTGGCTGGATGCCTTCTAGTAACAGAGAAATATAATGTTGATTTTATGTGGAAGAGAGAAGCCCATTATAAAAATAAAAAAACCTTCCCCTGTCTTCTGTTTTATTAGACAACTTCATATTGTAAAATTATTAATACCTTTTCATTCTGTTAAAATAATTGATAAACCTACTCTTCATATTTCTCCATTTGTATAAGATCATTTTCTCTTTCTTGTTTCCTTCATATATCATATAAGATTGAGGAAAAAATTTCACTGAAAGGATACATCAGATATCAAGAGCACATTTTTGAAGAGGTAATCTTATGTGTCTGTTTTCACTGCTTTGAAGACTGTGTTCCTGAAAGAGAAATTCACTTGCACTACAAAACATATTCGTTTTCAAGCGATATTTTTTCTTATGAGTAAGTCATCTCTCCTTTGAGGGAAAATACCCCCTGGAATTGCAAATAATTTTAATTCCTTTTTCTTGACAAGACTGTGCACCAAATGTACCACTTTGTTCTTGCTTTTAGGTGAAGAAAGAGAGTTTATTTCCTGAAAAAACAATTTACAGAAACCTTCACTATTAAAGTGCTTGTACTCAGATAAATGAACAATGAATGGAACATGCAAAAAGAACCCGTTGAATAATGTATTGCAAGTAAATAAATAAATGCAAACATCACTACTAGGTTATTATTTAAAATATATATATATTAAATAGGAACAGTTCAAATTAAGTTGAACCTCTTTTACAGAAGTTCTTCCCTAAGAGCCAAAGCATACCAAAGGGCATTCAAAACCATGAAATTACATGAGGACAGTTGGTCTAATTGTATATCTCTTTGACCATGGCAATTCTAGAAAATAACTTGTATGTGATTTAAAAGGGAAAAAAAAAAAAAAAGAAGTTGTTCTGAACTTAAATGTCATTTTATTATCCTAGAAAAGTCATAGTGGCTGCTTGGAGAAACTAGGATAAAGCTAAATCACTAATTTCAATCATATCAAGTAATATCAAGGGTTTGATATGAGGACCTTACTTGTCTTCTGGCAGTTGTAGGGATGTTCAAGGAAATTTCTTTCAGATAAAGTTGTGAAGATAAATCACTTAATGTATCCCATGTGCATGCAATGTATTGTAATTCCAAACTTGCAGTATTCAACAAGATGAGAACTAATCTAAAATATTTTTGACAGCCTTTAGAAACTTGGCACTACAGGGTAGTTTCAAAAAGCCCTACTAAACTGTATGCTACTGAGCACTGTCCTCATCTACTAAAAGGGGATACTTAGATAGTTATCCTTGAATTTATTGGTGGCTTTGCCCTCTACCACTGTCACTGTTTGTTTTGTGAAAACAAACCCACATTATTTATGCAACTTAACAAATCAAGGTGTAGATATTGACATGTTCATCACTTTCAGTTGGTTGCATGAATATTTATACCAAAACAGTATCTCTGAACAATGTTCAAGGTACATTAGCTTGACCAGAGTAGCATATAATATGCTTGCTAACTCATGTTTTATGGACTATCATTATGTATTCCGACATAAATGTGTTTTCTGTTGTGTACTATTCAGTGTTCTGAAGTGGTGCTTCTCTGACTTTTCTAGAAAAAAATTACTTATTTAATTTAATGCTACTACATTGTTGTTTCTTTTTTTTTCAGTTTAATTGGTTTAAAACCTTACAAATTCTCTATTTTCTCAGTTTTCTGTTGACGTTAATTATCACATATTTTGAACACACTTGAAATGATAAAAGACATCTCAGCTTGTGGAAAATGTGTGCTGTTTGGCAGAAGTGTTGTGTTTACTGTTTTGATGAAAAATCCTTCCATGTTAACTTCATTTTCTTAAACACTTTGCTTTTAAAAGTCACTTTATTAATAAGTGCCTTGGAAATTCATGCATATATTTATAGCATTGTTAATTCTAGTTTTTCACCTCTTCCAGTGCATTGTAGAAGATTCACCTAACACAAGCAAATTTGCATTAAATTCATATGAGAAACCGTTCAACACACATCAAAAACAATACAGTAAGAATAATGCTTAGCAGTTTTCCAATAGGCCCTGAATAAAGTACATTTTTTTAAAAATTGGAAATTTGGATGTGTTTAGGGTTTTCAATGATATTAACATTTTCAGGTTTTAGCTCTTCTGCTAAGCTCATAAAGCACACAGTATTGCAGCACTGGGCAGTAAACGGAACTATTCAAAGTCACAGACTACTAAAATGAAAAATAAATTCACTGTTCCTTAGAAAATAGATTTGCTACAAAATTCAGATAAATGAATTTATAGTTTCAGAAAAAAGGTATGAATTTCCACAAGCATACTAGGATCTGACAAATATCCATGCAATCTATCTGAGGTAGCTACCGACCCTCTTTTCTACGCCTTTTAAGTCTTTCATAGATTCTTCACTGGAAATGATTATGCTGTTTTCTGTCATCTCATGTTGTAGCCTATATCCAAGCATACATTATGTGATACCAAACTTCGTGACATCTCTCCTGCCTTACTAAAAAAGTATTCTTGTTGAGCTATGGCAATTTCTACTAGTTTATAAGTAGGGAGCCCAGACTATGTTACATCAGGCAAGATGAGAGAGAAGAAAAGGGCACGCAGCACAGGAGTGGGTGTGATGAATTAATAAGAAGCTGGTAACTCCAGAATTCATAAGTGAAACCCACACGAAAAAACACAAAAAATAACAAGAAAGTGGAAGGTCAGAAAATAGCAGCTCAGGAAGATCAAGGATCATCTTGCTCACAGGAACAAAGGCCGACACATCTTCATCTACTTGGGCATAGCTTGGACAGCAGATATGAGAGAAGGTAAGCATACAGATGTCTGGCCTTGAGGCACGCTGCTCTCAACACACTAGGGAGTTAGCCAAGAAAATGGTTGGATACTAGTAGGTCATGTGTATATAATTCTAATTTGAAGTCTACACACACAGTAAACAGACACCCAAGCAAAAGTGACTCAGAAATCTGAGAATTTATAACACAATTTGTAAATAATAATAATTGCCTCTTAACTACATACAAAATCCCAAACCAAGACTGATGTATGGAAATCCAAATAGAAAGTCATGCCAGGAAACAACAAAGAAAACCCAAGGCCAAAATAGGCCCCTGCACTAATGCCTTAAGCACGATTGTAGAACAATCAAAACCAGCACAATATTTCTAATGAATATTAGAAATATTAGGCCCTAATATTTTTCAGGGCTTTACTAAAGTCCAGAAATCCAGGGAGAAAACTTACTTTCCTTTATCCATGAAGCCATTTATACTTACCTGCCATTCCATTCCAAATTAAATGAGAGCTTTGAAGAGAACCCTTGCTGACATATTAAGACAATATCCCTCTTCCTAGCTCTTAACACTTACCTCAGCTGTGGAGTGCCATGGGGATTTAGTGGGATGACATTTCAGAAGCAAATTAAGAGCGAGAAAAGTTCTTATAGCAACTTCAGAGCTACAAGGGAAATACTAGAAATGGAAGAAAAAGATGGAAGTTACTGAGGCTTGATGCAGACAATTTATGAGGAGTGAGAGAATAGTTAGGTGAGAGCATTTCTCTATCACTGAAATCCGAACAGGAGACTTTTTGCAAGGTAGTAAGAAGGGATTTAATAATAATACTCAGGATAAGAAGTAATAAGGGTGTGAATAAGAGATAGGCATAATTCACTTGAAAACTGATTTTTGTGTGCACTGCTACAAAAACACTAACAGAGGATGGTGCAGAAAATCTGTAGTGGAAGAAGCTTGTAGCTGAATCCTAATGTTTATCTTAATGATAACCACGGACATGGTCATCTTTTTCTTTTAAGACTGCATGAAGAAACTTTTCATCTTCATTTCTGTTCGGAATGAAAGAGGCAGTTCTTTGCCATTGAAAGGCACCTATAAAAGGCAGATGCAGTTAAATCAGTTGTGCTTCCCAATATTACCTGGACTACCTAGGGGACTCAAGTCACTGATTCTGTGCTTCCTTTCTTTGGGGGGTAAAAATAGATGCAGTGATCTTTCAAGAAACAACTTCAAATATGATAAATAATAGGGTTTTTTGTCCGAGTTAAGAAAAGTACAAAATAACAACAGTGCCAGAAAAAAGCATAGCATTTTAGAAAATTCAGTTATATGAACTGAAACTTGCACCTGTTTCAAGCTGCTGCTGAGATATCATTGAAAATAGCTGGCCTTCTACTATTTTTTAAAGTACCTCATGTTTGTTACAAACCTAGCCATTAATCTATCCATCTCTTGAGGACCTAATCTGCATGATTGTTCTTTAATTTGAGTGCAGCTGTGACTAGATTAGGAATGATTACTCTTTTCTTTACCTCTGCTGTTTAGTGCACTGCTTCTAGTTTACAAATACAAGTAAGAAAGAAATTGATTCATTATGAAGTAGGAAGTGATAGTGGGGGTAGGAAAACCAGAATAAGTACTGGTTTTATTACTCCTGACACAGCAAGACTGCATCTAGCTGGTTTACTGAAGACTCGGGTAATGTCCTTGCATTCATTTCACTAAATACAGTAGCTAATCAGAAGCACATTATGCCACTGACATGATGTTCCACTAGAGAGGCATTTTTTACATTGTGGCTTGCAGTAAATTCATGAGGGAACAACAGAGCAAAATCTTTAATTTAAAGTCTGATTTGATTTAAATACAAATTTCTTTGTATTTGTTTTCTCTCCTTAACTAGAGCTAGAAAACTGCTTTCTCTTGAAGTCAAGCATTAAGCAGTATTCCAGCTCTGGTGAATGCACTACTGAGTATGGACATGTGATTCTGGCATAGGAAATTTTGCCATGTCAGAAACTGGGGGAAGAAGACCCTGTGCCCAGGCCACAACTGCAGCTCCTGACAAGCTTTAGTCACTAAATTAGAAGGACTGTGGTGAGCTGAGAAGAAGGATCTTGTTGATCTGTAGATTTCTCTGTTGCTTGGTAGCCAGTTTGTTGGAGTCTGGGAAGCATGCTGCTTCCATCATAGACCATGACCTGTTACTCTTCTCCTTATTCTCCTTATTTCTTCTTTAGACTTTAGATTTGTAGTTCCTGAAAATTTTTGGAGGATTGGTGTTTGTTTTTTGGAGTTTTGGGATGGGATTTTTGTTTTGTTTTGTTTTTTGGTTTTTTTTGTTGTTTGTTTGGTTGGTTGGCTGGTTTGGTTTGGTTTCTGTATTGGTTTTCTTTGTTTGTTTTGGTTTGGTTTTTTTGTTTGTTTGTTTTGGATTTTGTTTTGTTTTGTTTTGTTTTGTTTTGGTGAGGAGAAATATGGGTGGGATTTTTTCTCTGGTTTTTTTTTTTCAATTAATATTTCTGTTGCAAAAATTACTTTTCTTGGCCCTTTCTGTGCTGGCTGCTGGTGGTTTGTGCATGGCTGATTAAGTGCAGTATCTGCTTAGTGTTTCCAGTTCCAGAAAAAGTACCTTTCTGAAATGTTTCAGTTTGTCTTAAAGTGGACTGAGTGAACCAGCATGTTTACCACTGTGGTTTATGAGTATCTGAAGAACTCCAGGGCCCTTTGTGCTGGGTTCTGCCAGACACTGTAATTTCAAAGAGAAAGGAGGGAATCTGTCTAGAAAACAAAATGTGAAGTATCTGTAGGGCCATCTGTGGGTTCACCTAGCAACCCACACAGAAGTTAAGGCACTTTAACAGGTCAGTATATACATATAAGCATTTTCAGTTCGATTCTTCTCTTCACCTGACTTAAATATGGGCTTTAGGCAATTGTTTTTGACCAAGGTATGATCACAGGTGACATACATGTTGTAACAATAAGTGACATCATCTTTTTTAAAGGCGAATAATAGCTCTTTGAATGAGAAGAGAGCAATTCCTTATTATAAGGAGCTGACTGTTAATGAGTCACTGCCTAAACGTGCCCACAGGACAATGGAGTTGATGGGAAGCTCTTCACAACTTCCAATCTTGTGCCACTCACTAAGTCTAACAGCACTTTCAGTCACTATTGTAACTGAGAAGTTGTGCTTAAAAATAATTTTCCACTTTTCCGTCTCCTTTCTTCAACTACTGCAGTACTTTTTTTTACTAGCTTTTCTTTGGCTAGAAGGTAGCCTTTTGGACAGGTAACTGAAATTGAGCACTTGCACAATTTAGTTCTATTAATGTCAAACTACAAAATTTTGCAGCCTCAAAAACCACAAAACTGCTTCCTTTCATCTCAGAGTAGACACCCCAATATTGTAGCTGCTAACAGATTGGATAGGTTTCTGCCAAATCACAATTTATGTAGCCATATTATAATCAGATGTTTATTTAATGTTATATACCCAGTACCACAGACTTAATGCCACATATTTGGGATTCTTATTATTTCTAGTATCTGTATCTTAGAAGACTGAAATGGTTCCCCTCAAATTAGACTGAGCTGCAAGAGTTTCAGTCAGTGATTCACATGAAAATAATTTTAATTTGAATTAATGAAAAAAACCCAACCACTATAAGCCACAAATCAAACTAACTCAAAACACCCTTTTCCACAAGATTATGCAAGACAAGATATGGAGTTTTCCAGCTCAGTGATTTCCCTGGCTCACAATTCAGCTTTGCTGTTTTGCTGGAACTGCTGCAAAAAGTCTAAAGGAAACTTTTGAGTACATGCTCTGACAAAACAAACAAACAGGCTTTAAATGATTATGGATAACGACAGTGGCTTAACCCCAGCCAGCTGGAAAGTACCACACAGCCACTCATTCACTCCCCCACTGGCGGGATGGGGGACAAAAATTGGAAAAGTGAGAAAATTCATGGGTTGAGATTAAGACAGTTTAATTGGGAAAGCAAAAGCAAACACAAACAAAGCAAAAAAATAAATTCATTCATCATTCCCCATGGACAGGTGTTCATCTCCAGGAAAATAGGGATCCATCATGCATAATGTGACTTGGGAAGACGAATGCCATTACTTAGAACTTCCCCCCCTCTTCCTCCCTCTTCCCCCATCTTTATAATCTGTGCATGACACCATATGGAATGAAATATCCCTTTTGTCAGCTGTGGTCAGCTGTCCCAGTCATCTTCCCTCTCAAATACCTGCCCATCCTCAGTCTCCTCGCTGTAGGAGCAATGTGAGAAGCAGAAAAGGCCTTAACTCTGCCCAGCAGTAACAGAAACATCCCTGTGTTATCAACACTGTGTTCAGCAGAGATCCAAACCACAGCCCTGTACCAATGAACTCTAGCCCAGTCTAAACCACCACATGAGACCAGTGAATAGGACATAAATCTGGGAGCAGATTGTCATAATTGGATTACCTTCAATTTGTTTCCCTTGTGTAGTAAACATCTTTCAACACAAACTTACAGAATCAGGATGACAATTTTCATTCACATTTTAGGCAAGTAGTTACAATTTTCTTTTTTTGAGAAAGAGGAAGAATTCTGTCCCATACCTCAAGAACAATGAATGCATCCAGCCCTATAATTCTTCTTATACTTTTGTACAATATTCCCAAGTGTTATTGCTGAGGAATCATAAAGAAATACAATTTTGGGGGAAATTTCTTTCCATTTGATGCAAAGGTATTATCATACAATAGAAAACAAATATCAAAAGCATAAGTTTTCCTTCCTTCTCCTGCCCCGTTTAATTTTGACCTAAAAATATAATTAGTTATTAACTGGTCTAAATCACAGATTATAAAATGCAAACAATTATCTCACAGTTCATTGATTTCTGTAACTCCAGTTTATCTTGCTCTCAGATTTTCCTCAATCATTCTCTCTAAGTAGGTGGAGAAAGAGACATGTTTAAGCAAAGGACTTAGGACATATAAATCCCCTCCAGACTCTATACCGTTAATCAGTCTCGTCAAAGAGCCTCTGGTGGAAGAAAATCTGTGAAGGGGAAGAAACCAAGGAGTGGGAGGTACAGAAGGCATATTCAGCATTCATGTTTCTGTGGCTTATCGTTAGTGAGTTAGTGGTTAATCAAATGGGCAGTTCTAATTGGGCAAGTAACTACACCCAACAAAACTGATGATTATAAAGTTATTTTTCTTCCCTCTTACCTTTTGGAGATTTTGAGCCAAGTCCTTTTTGGTAAGGGTCTGTGTCACAGGAATTAAAGGGGAGCAGAGGAAAATAAAACAGTATTCAACACAGAATTCATTCTAGTAAACATTGAGAGAAACACCTGGGCTCCTGACAGAAATACGGCATGTACCAGATTTGTTATTTTCTCTCCATAAAATCAATTTTGCACATTTTAATAGATATTTTCAGCCTTTTGTTTAAATTGATTGTATTTGAAGTTTCATAACATGTGGAGCTTTTCCTTAGTTTTTGGCACAGACCTTTAATTTGTATCACCTCAGACCCCTCAGATGTGTCAAAGAGTAATTACTTTCTTATCAATACAGAGCTAGCCCAGATCACAATTACTGAGCTAAAGTTCAAAGGCCTAGTAAGTGATCTACAACTTCTTGAATTCCTTCTTTTGCCACCCTTCAGTTTTTAGTCCTCTTTCTCCACTAACATACACTTATTTTCCATAATAATGAATCTGTTTCTTAAAAATAGACTTGTCTCCCAAGCTCACATATTGAGTAAAATTTAATGCCTTTTCCTCCTCATCATTTTCTCTGAATAAATGATTTGAAACATGCTTTGAGCATAAAACTAGTATTTCAGAATATTAAATATTAATATTGCATCTCTCTCTCTCCCCCTCTCTCTCTCTTCCTTCATTTGACCATACACAATGAGTTGGAGTCCTTTTGTGCCTGTCCAAGATTGCAGTATTTAATTGCAGTATTTGCTTAGTATTTGCTTGCTTATTATTTCTCTGGAAAATTTGGTGTTTAAGAGTTGACCATGTGCAGTAGTTATACCCAAACTTGGTCATTGTGTAAATAGACACATACTGATAACCAGGGTGACCACTAAACCACAACTGAAAAACGAACAGTAGATTTGTTTCATTGTCTTGCTAACAATGTTGAGCAGCACAGAGATTTTCCATCTCATAGAGTGTCATGCCCAATTTTTAAATGGGGTAAAGTTGTACACGAGTGACTGATCACAACATGGGGAAGGCTGGGCATCACTCAGTGTGTGGTGAGCACTTGTATTGACCATCCCTTGTTTTTCTTGGGTTTTAATACTTTTTGTCTCTTTATCTCCCTTTAAATAGTAGTAGTAGTAGCAGTAGTAGCAGCACTAATAACAACAAAAAATATTTTACTTTATTTCAATTTTTAAACTGCTCTTATCTTGACCTGTGTATTTTACACTTTTCTGATTCTCTTACCCATCCCACAGGATGGGATAGTAGCAGTCAGCTGCTAAGGTAGTTACTCACTGGCTGGGGATAAACCACAACAACAGCATATCAAGTTTCTTCCTTACACCTTTCTGCAGATCAAACAAACAGTCACACTGACAATATATAGATTATCTCAACCTGTGTGATAATCTGATAAAACTCACTCTTTGAAAGTTGTAAATTGAAAACAGAATTTCTCCCTCCTTTGTACAAAAAGTGCTTGTCTAGGCTAAGAGAAAAGTGTATAGCATTTATGCTGCAGGGAGTAACCAATACAAATAAAATACTGAAATCCAGGTTGTTTTTCCCCTCAACAAAAATTTCATAACAGTTCTTCTGAATCTAGAATAAATCTGCAATGTTTCAGTGAAAAAGAGGAGAGTTAAATAAATGCTAAGTGGATAACATGAGTTAAGGAGATCAGAAAAAATAGTAAATATGTCCTTCTGTCAATCATTCCATGCAGACCTGTTCATTTTCAGACATGGATTAAAGACTGAGCAAGCAAGGCAACTCTTTTAAGTACAGTGAGTTATCTGGTGAGGACAACAGGAAGCATCTTTTTTCCCACTTGTGTTCACAACCCTTGTTAATCTCAGCACTTTGAAGTACATAAACTACTAATTAATCCTAAGAAGGTGTTTCTATTTTTGCTTTAAATTAACATTGACTGGAGCTTCAGTGAAGGGATAAAGTATCTCTTATCAAATATATATATCTGGTGAAGAATGTGCTGGAAAGTGGGAAAGAATATCATTCTAATGTTTTCATGTCATGATAGTGAGGGAAAACATTCCGGATAGGAAAAAAACCCACTTATTTTCTGAGTATCTGTTTCAGGGTTCTTGGTTTTTTTTTCATTTATATGTTTAATAGATTTATTTGGAGATATTTTATCATGCATTAAAAGTCATTTGACTTGCTGCTCATAGTGCAAGGCTTTCCAGAGGCATCTAACTTTCCAAATGTTTTGCACCAGGTGGTGAGCCCAGGCATCAAGTAATAGAGGGATTTAGAGAATGAGGTTTTTAACTGAAATCAGTAGGAATCTACTGGCTGGGCTGCAGAGTAGGTATGAAGAATACTGCCCCAAAATGGTACGTTTTAGAACTGCTAAAATAAAACACTTGTTTTTCCCATTCCCCCCAAAAAAGTACATCTAATGAAGCATTTTCTGATCTCTTTCTTTATCACAGCATCACCGAACATGCAGATAATATTTCCTATCTCTCTGCTGGTGGAAGAACCCTGACACAGGTTAAAGCACCGATTTCTCCACTAGTATGAGAACTGCTATTATTTCAGAAGAGTGTGAAAGAAAGCACAGAAGGCTCAGATCTATCACACAGCTCATTTGATCTAAACATGAGGCAACTAACAGAACAGAAAATAGTCTGGCCCTGGTGTCTCCTGAAGTATACAGAGCACCATATTTTGAAATTGAAAATCTCTCTCCTACTGTCACAGTCTCCTTGCAAATCAACTGCAGACACTACAACATGCTTGCAACAGTTAAATGAACTGTTAACAGTCTTGTACTTAGCAGTTTTCTACTCTCCAGGGATTAGTCAGACATGGATTTCTGCTCTCCTTGCCACTGTCACGTTTTTGTAGTCAGTGCTTCTATACTAAATTGAGACTGCAGTATATGTCTTTCAAAACCTGATGTCCAGGTTTGAACACAATTCATCGAGTGCTTTTAAAGAAGCTCTTGCATGGAGTTCTGAATGCTCCTTTTTTCAATGAGGATGGAAAGATAGGAAACTTCTGGTCCAGTGATTATCTCTAATGATTTAGATTTCACCTTGAAGTTGTGGATAGTGAAAGAGGACAACTTCAACCAACAAAGGCACCTGCAAAATCAAGATTTGTTCAAGAACATGATATCTGTGCTCCTGACAAAGAGCAGAGATATGACAAAAGTCAATCAGAAGTACTGATTGCAAATATTAATTCTGAGCCATTGCAGTCTCATTTCTTTCCAGGTTAACAACCTTGATGCCTCTCTTTTCCTTTCTAAACTAGGTGCTTTCTTAGAACTATCTTGCTCATGGGCATTTTAAAAAGAAGTGAAGAAAAAGATATGATTGATTAATCAGCAGATGCTTGTGTTTTCCAATTGCTTCTCATTTTGATGGAGATCTCCAAATATTACACTAAGGGACTATGCTAGACTGAGAAAATTGTCTGGAGGAGTCTCAAGTATTTAATTTTTCCAGTGAACCAAGCAGATGAGCTCTCTAGAGAGGAGTGGTCAACTCTGCACAGCAGAACATTTCATCACAAAGGCTTCTGGGGCATCTTCATAAGCAAGAGGGGGAACTGTACTCGGCCAGGGGTAAAGGTATATTTGCATAATTTACACTGCTGCATAAATAACTCTGTGACCCAGAGCTGCCCCATCACCCTGGGCAATGCCAATGGGAAAGCCACATCATTTCCTTCAGGGATGCAAATCTTCATCTATTCATGCATTTACCAAATACGGATTTTAACAAGCCTTGGATTTCTCTGGTGTTAGGCAGTGGCCCAGCAGTCACAGGGCTCTTGATTGCTTTTCAGGTGTCTTAGTTTGAAGCCTGGTAGCACTAATATGCACGAGCCTATGTTGGATCATGTCAAAGGGGCTAATAACCTGCTGCTGAGCAAAATCAATAAAATCCATCTCCTTCCTCTCCAAAACACTGAGTAATTTAAGAGATGCCAGTGGGAGGAACTAATGAATTCTTAATTTCGAGTTGTTGCTATAGCAATACACTCAATATTTACACCAATGAGTTGAAAGAGAACCAGTTTTTTATTCCCTGTACATCGGCCAACTATCACACAGCAGTAGCTCATCCACTAGAGTTAAACAAAATAATTTTGTTTGCTACCTGAAGAGTTAAGGTCACTTTATAAAAAGCTGAAGTAGCTAATATGTTTGTAGGTGTTCTTTTGTATAAAACAGCTGGAAACAGTGCATTATGGATATTGACAACAAATAATTTGTTTGTACTTCAGTTAAGTAAATTGCATGCCAAAGAATGAAGGACAGTAGGTGCTAGTAATGTGGAAACTTCCAAGTATGTATGCACAAAGATTCTATAAACCTGACTGACTTTGGTTCAGTAGACCTTTGTTTTATCATTACTGAGTTTTCTCTGTTGATAAGTTCCTTTGTTACTGGTGCCACAGCTGAAAAATCACTTGCAGTTCTGAGCAGTTGGAAATTATCATTAATGGAAATGACGTTATTCCCTTTAGACTTCTCATCTTTCTGAACAACATGTAAACATAGTAGTTATACCTATAACAGAGTGCAGTACTGGTGCAACAGACCAGACTTATTTCCAATTACTATTTATCTGGAGAAATATTTCACTGTGACTTGAATTTTATTATGAAACTTGGCCAAAAATTCAGTGCCAGAATTTGAAACCGTGAAAATTATTTGGAAGATATTAAAATGGAATAAGGTAGGAAAAGATTATTTTTATTAGATATTCAAAATAAAGTAGCGCATGAATCTCACCCCTGAATAAAATAAAATTATTCAGCATGTTTCTTTCAGAATGTACCTCTAATAGGACCTTTAGATCTAGGTCTAAGCACTGTGAGAGCATCACCATGCCAGGTCTAAATACAATAGCATCCGGTGGCTCTCAGTAGAGCAGCTCTGGACGTGCTTACAGGGACTTTGGTACTTGGGGAACACACCCACCCAGCTGTTTTTTAGTGGGTGCCCCGGATTAGGCAGCATTTGAGAAGCCACCTTCTCGCAGGAGAGGAGAAGGCATGGATACATCTTCTTGGCATGGATGAGCCAGTGAAGACATCTTCATCTCTAGTGTACCACCAACTGCTCGCCAAATTTCCTCATCCAAGGGAATATTGCTCTGCATAGGATGAAATCATTGTTCCCCTAAACCAGACTAGTCAGGAAGAACCAAATCACCAGATAGTTCCCATTTGAAACAATTTCTCTGTTTTTTTGCTTAGTTAAGAGAGGCTCACACAAGTAGTTCTGCTAGAAGGTGGGTGTCAGAGTTAAGTGCAAGGCATGAGGCACAGGCCAGCTGTGACAGAAAATGCCAACAAAGACAGGACCATACCTTCCCCTCTCCTCTCCCATGAGGCACAGCCCCACCATGCCCCAGTAAGCCAAGGTTAAGGAAGGCTGGTACCACAGCTGGGGCCTGGGGTTGGTTGCAGTCCAGCAATTGCCAGGTGAAGCTGCAGCCATGAGTTCTCAAGACAGAAAACAAAGAGGGCAAGACAAAGTTGGGGTCAGCAATGCAAAGGCAGGGCACAGGCATTCCTGCAAGAAAGCTTGGGTAAGAGAGGTTGACAGGCAGCAGAGAGAGTAAGAACTGTCCATGGTCAAATCTCAGGTCTTGAACTAATCTGACCTTCCTTCCCAAACAGATATAGCCTAAGGGAGACACATCTTTTTTCTCGTTAGAGCAAGTGTGATAAATAAGCAGAAGGCAAAAGGATCCTGCTGTGCAGTAGGATCCAATACAGAATGTATTTGATTTACCCAGCTATGCTCATTCCCTGTAAATTTTCTCCCAGACTGCACTTTTAAGAAGCAAGGAGAGAAACTTGTGGTTTAACTCTAATCAGCAATAAGCACCACAGCCTCTCACTCACTCAAATACTCCCCACTACACTCATGGTGAGGAGTGGAATAGGAAAGAAAAGGGAAAATTGTGTGTTAAGATAAGACTGCTTTAAAATAAAATACTACTATTACTACTGTTACAAATTATAGTAATAATTTTAATGAAAAGGAGAGAGAAATAAAGCTCAAGAAAAAACAAGATGCACAACACAATTGTTCACCCCCTGCTGACCGATACCCAGCCTGCCCCTGAGCATCAATCAGTCCCCCATCTGGATAATGCCCCCAGTTTATATACTGTGCATGCCTTCTGTGGTATGGAATAGCCCTTTGGCCAGCTGGGGTCAGCTGTCCTGGCCACGCTCCCTCCTAGCTTCTTGTGCAGCTCCTCACTGCCACATCATGAGAAACTGAAAGTCTTTGTTTAGGGTAAGCTCTACTAAACAACAGCCAAAACATCAGTATGTTATCTGCTGCTGACATCTCAGCCCAAACTACAACACTATACCAGCTACTAAGAGGAAAATTACCTCTACCCTACCTGAAACAAGGACAGAAACTTTCATTGTTCCCTATAATAGTGAGAAGTGAATTGCCATGATTGGCCATGTAGAGAAGCATTTTCACATATGGAAAAACGTTCTCAAAGTGAGAAGGGTTTCAAAGATTAACAGCCAAATTTTGTTGATCACCTGTTCCACTAGGCAGACTCCTGATTTCTGATTTAAGAACACATTATCTTCTGCTTTATCGCAAATTTCTTCCCACACAGTGAATCTCATCAGCTCATAGAAGCAATATGTTCCTCATCAAGTCTGTTCATCTTAATGATTTTTAATAGGCTTTGCTTCTTTGCCCAAGTCTCATCCCCAGAGCCTCTTCAGCAAGCTGAATCAAGGTAAAAAGGAGTTTCCCTTTCAAATTAATTCAGTTAGCACAAACTCCTGAAATTTGGAAGTACCAAATCAATTTGGACTCTTTACAACATTTGCAGTATTAGATATGGTGTGCAGTTTGTCAGCAGTGCTCAGACAAGCACTTCCATGACTCTGCATGCAGAATGTAATATTTGTGAGAGTACAGGTCACCTTCTGTCCCAGTACACTGCCATCCATATAAGCAACTGGAAAAGAAGATAATATGAGACTGCAGAGGACTGTTCTGTTTCACTTGCAGAATGCTTCTGCTGCACTACAACTCATTACAACATGCTCTCAGACTGTGCCATTTATGTGAAATCCACATCTTGCTCCTGTTTTAGGAATTCATTGTTCGTCTTGCTCTTGCTTCATTTGCTGTAAGATACATTTCTACCCACTTGTGTTTTGCTTCTATTGAAAGAGAGCTATTGAACTTTATATGACCTAATTCATAAGCACTGTTATTCTTCATACAGCAGTGTAGAGACATAGGCTAACTTAAGTGGATACAACATTATACAGAAAAATACTGAAAATCATCCAGTCTTCTGTACTACTAGGAGGGGAGGGTTATTATCACTACATTTTCTTTGTTTTCCATCTTCTGTCTCTGCATTGGCACCATGGAGTGGAAGGAGCCCTCTAATTCCATTTCACTGACCTAACTCAAATCCTGTCTCATAATTCTCCTTGGAATCAATGGTCCATCCATACATAAGTGGGGATGAAGCTGTTGTCTTGTCTCACTTCTCTTGAGTAATCTCTTTCAAAGTGTTTATTTGTTATTTTGGTCTCTACACATGAACTTTCAACTACTTTTTCTTTATTCAGATAGTATTTTGCATGCAGAGGCAAGAAGACTTAGACAGTAGAAAAAGAAAAAAGTCTTGATAAAAAGAAGCAAAATAATAGCATCTCTACCTAACAGCCTTCAGCTCTTGTCAGTATCAAATAACTCTTATCTCCAAAGTATGAGATTTGGTAGAAAAATCTAGCTGTTTGAGTCACATTTTTTAAACATGAATTAATAATCTCAATGCCATTAGCTGCAACTCTTGACTGAATGTGAAGGAAGATTAATCATGTTCTTTATACCCAGCTCAAACAGCTCAACACTGAATCTGTCAAGCAAAACCATATTATTCAAGGGGCTTCAGGTGGGTGAAAAAAAAACCAGTACAACAACAACAGCAACAAAACAAAAATGCAAACATTTTGTGTTAGCAACTCCCTCTCTGGTTCCAGCATTCAGAGGAATCAGGCTACTCACGGTGTCAATGAGTGCTTATTTGAATATTTTTCTCCTGTGGGGTAACTAGTTCTGTAAATATGGCTCTGTTAAGAGAGTAGAGATGCATGGTGAACTATGACCCAGAAAACAGCTTCTACACTTTTGTGGTACAAGAATCCCTAACCCTTCAGTGCAGTTAAACAGAAAACATGAATCTTACCAACACCCGTGTCACCCATGGTCTTGAGTGGATTTCTGCTCAGCACAAACCTTAGGCATAATGCTAAACAAGAACTATGGGTAAAAAATCATCCCACATTCACACTTCAAGGGTTCAAACTCTTCTCCCTTTCCTTTTCCAGACCTACAGTAATCTGTGCATTGCTCATTTAATCTTTGGTTAGGTAGAAATTGAAAAGACAAAAAAGAGAGGGGAAGCAGATATTTTTAGATATATATTGTTAATTTTACCTTGCAATGGGATGCATGGCAAGGTTTTGATAGGGAGGGGATGGTGAGGCTACGGGGGTGGGTTCTGTGAGGAGCTGCCAGGAGTTTTCCCTATTTCCGATAGAGCCAATGCCTGCTGGCTCCAAGAAAGAGCCACTTGGCCAAGGCCAAGGCCAAGCCCTGAGCATGGTTGTGCCTTGGGACAATGTATTCAAGAAGGAGAAAAATAACACACAGTAGCTGCAGCCAGAGAAAAGAGCGAGAATATGTGACAGGAACAGCTCTGCAGACACCCAGGTGAATGTGGAAGGAGGGGAAGGAAGGGGTACTGCTGGTGCCAGAGCTGAGATTTCCCTGCAGCCCGTGGAAGTCCATGGCGGGTCAGATATCCACTGCAGCCCAGGCAGGATCCCACCTTGTAGTAGGGAAATACTATGAGGCAATCTCCCCTGAAGAGGAAGGAGCAGCAGAGACAATGTGTGATGAGCTAACCAGAGCCCCCATTCCCTGTACTCCTCTGCCAGTGAGGAGGAAGAGACAAAGAAAATTCTGAATGCAGCTGAGTTCAGGAAGAAAGGAAAAGTTGTAAGAGAAGGTGTTTTAAGATTTAATTTCTCACTATCCTACACTGGTAGGATTAACTTACTGGTAATAAGTTAAATTAATTTCCCTGAAGTTGAGTCTATTTTGCTGCTGATGGTAATTGGTTTTCTCTCTCTGTCTTTATTTCAACCACTTCACAGGAGAATACAGGAATAGAAGGCATCAAAATGGAACCCAACCTAAAATCAACATAATCATGTAGTTAGTGAGCTTACAGAATAGCAAAGTATTAAAGATATTTATTTCAGTGGTCTATCTCTAGGTTAAAAAAAGCTGAACATCCTGTACTGAGACTACTTTAACTAATCAAGTTTCTTTTGTTTACACTTTTATTATTTGAACAGGAGTCACTCAACTTAAGTACCTGCCTTGTGCAAATTTTGATCAAAAGAGTTCTAATAACATATCTCAGTTAATTCCTCAGTCTCCTCACTTCTGTTTCATACCTTCCCTGTCACCTTCTGAGCACAGATGCCACTGTTACTCCATGTAGCTGAAACTCCTGCCAAACCCATCTCTTGTCCTTGAACTGCTATCTCAATTATTTTTCACACAGCTGCTTAGAGGTCCTTTCTTGTTATCCATGCCGAATTTCTTCTGAATCTATTCAGTTTATTATGTGTTGCATTAAGCTCAGTACAAATTATGTAACCCAAACCCTGGGCTCTATTAGGAGAAAGACGACCAGTAGGCTTAGGAAAGCTTTTATCCCCACTCTGCTCAGCTGGTGAGACTGCTCTGGCAGACTGCAAACCAGTCATGTGAATCCCCCCTCAAAAGGGATGTGGAGAAATAGGAAAAAGTCCTCCAGGGAACAAGAGTGATGGACAGAGGCTGTGGGCAGGTGTCCTGTAGGGACAGCTGGAGAGAGCTGAATTGGTTAAATTTGTTGAGAGGGAACTAAGAGACATTTGCCCTATTTATAGAGCCAAACGAGAATTATGGGTCCAAATGCCTCCTGGCAACACCAAATGATTCATCAGGAAGCAGCAGTCACAAACTGTTACTTCACAGGCTCAGATTTGAAAAACCTTTTCACTGACAGAGTAGTGCAGCACAAAAAGAGGTTGTGCAGAGACCGTGGCATCTCCTTTGTTCAAGCTTTGGAACACCTGGCTAGACATAGCCACGGCTGACCCAGACTCAGCAGTCCTGGCTTTGAGCAGGAGGTTGATCTAGATGACCCCCAGTACTCAGTTTGCAACCTGAGATTTGATTAAGCTATGCCAGCATCAGCCACCAGCTAGAAAGTTCATTTTCAATTCGTCAGAAGCAGATAATGCTGTGAGCCACAAGGACCCCTAACTCAGGTTTAGTGATAGACTCAGAAATAATGGAATGAAACGTCAGAACAGAGACAATAATTAAGGTAGAAAAATATTCTCAGTTACTGAACATCTCAAAACTTCATCAGCTATTCACTCTTATGTTTATTATAGGTAGGGAGAGAAATGTACTTTTTAATTTTTTTCATTCATTATTCCTTATTTCAGTTCTTTTAAGCTTTGGCTTGTTTTTCATTTGTCTTTGCTAATGGACTGCCTAGGTTCCTCTTGATGAAGCTATAAGGGTGATTAAGTTATTCCTTGTAATTATGTAAGCTCTGTCTTGTTTTCAGACCAGACAAGCAAACACGTTGTAGTAAAAGATATAAACCGGAGAAAAAAAAAATATTTTTTAAATTAGGGTGTGTGATTAGATTTACTTGGGAACATAGACCAGTCTCTGCTAGTGCAGGCTGATACTACATACACTCTGGATTAATTGATGGAAATTAAGCTTTACAATCTGTCCTTTTCCATAAATTCTTTGGCTTTTCATTCAACTTCAACCCTGACATACAGTTGTCACTTTCATCTTAGTGATAACATACACAGTTAATAAAAAATGGATTTATTTTGCAACTTCCAAACAGCAGGACTGTATTGGAAAAGGCTTTTTAAGACTAAATAGTTTCCAATAAGGGGCATTTTCAAACCACTTGACTAAATGCTCAGATAATGGATAATATAATGAGAGATTAGCAGTTGTAAGGTTTACCAGCTAAGATAGTCATGCTAAAGAAAATATACTCAGCACCTCCCAAAGATAAGTATTTAGTAAATATTGTAAATGACACATGAGAAATGTGATGCACAGCACAAATCAAAACTGAATTATTCAGCAACATCTTTATGGAGCAGTAATTCAAGTGTGTTTTGACTATTTTTAAAGTTCCATTGGACTGAAGGTGGAGTCATCTCAAAGCACATAGAAGCCCGGTTGTTACTGTATTTTTGAAGAAAATATGCCAAGCATACTTCTGCACCTTTAGCTATATAATACCCACTTAATTGTCAGGTTAAATTTATCTCAAGTGTGAGGTCCTCAGTACATTAAGACACTACTGAAGTATATATATGTTGGCGTGTGTAAAACAGAAGCCTCTCTGAGTCCCTCAGAGAGACATCAGAAGGCAGGGATTGAATTAAAACCTTTAGAGAAATTAATGTATATTAAGCCACATAGATATGAAATAGAACTATAAATCTAAGTTTAACATAAGTAAGAATATGCTTTTAGTGCCTTAAGAGAGTAAAATGCCCTAGAAACTAGTGCAAAGCTTAGGTCTCGTGGAACGTTCAAGATCTTAGCCCCAGACATAATGAGAACATAGAAAGAATATTGCCTGCATTCTTTAAATAGAACAGATAGAGTTATTTGCGTCAATAGATTGGTTATATGTGCAAGTTATGTGTAAGAATTAACACTACTTTCAAACTATAAAACTAGAATTCTAATAGGTTTACGAAGAATGTTTTAGGTTTGTGTTTTTACCTCATTGGATGATTTATGAATAAAAAACCCCTGTACTGGGGTGGAAAAGGCATACTCCACGATCATCATCATCACTACCACCACACATGGAAGAAGAGACAGAAGAGGAAGAACAAGAAGAGAACAAAAGAACAGAGAGCTACTGCAGCCGCTTCTGCAATAAACAACTTTGCAGCAACCAACAACTGCTCTTGTCTCTTTGGAGACCTAAACCCATTAATAAGTTGACATATATTTATATATATATGAAATTTTCCAAGATCAAAGCTGACTGAAGCCATGAGGAGACAGAATCAAATGACAAAAGCACTTTTTACCCTCTCTTGCACATATGTTGTCCACCCACCCCTGCCCAGAATACCTCACCAATTAAATTGCCATTTCATGTTGTTTTCTCGTTGTAATTTGGCCTTGCATTTTCTGCTAGAGTGTTTTTTCCTGTTTGGCCCAAATGTGAGCCTTTTGTCTGAGATCCATTTTACAGAATGAGCTCAATTCTACAGACAGCTGCTTGATTATTGCCCTCATGACTGGAGCTAATCATGAAGTGATTTTTGGTCTGGATTTACCATCTCGCAAAGTGCTTTATAGAGGAAGGAGATCAGCATTGTAACCATTATTTTCAGCTATATTGATAGAGTTAGTTCCCTCTCCCTAGCTGCTTTTTCCCTCTCAAATATGCTTCCATGGTAACATATACAGAGCTGCTGCAACAGTGAAGTTAATCTCAGAAGTTTGGCTTTCCCTGTTGCTAATATTCTGCACCAAATCTTAATTGAAATCCTAGTAGCACATATTAGAAATAATATCTGACAATCTTCATGTTACTTTTGCTTGCTGATCTATTTCCAATTATCTTCTGTTTCAGGTAGTCTTTAAAAAGCACTGCTATACAAAAGACTAGTATTAAAAAAAACAACAGCAAGAAAAGATTTGTATATATTTATATTTATATTTATATTTATATTTATATTTATATTTATATTTATATTTATATTTATATTTATATTTATATTTATATTTATATTTATATTTATATTTATATTTATATTTATATTTATATTTATATTTATAATAAATATAAAGGTAAATACTCTCAGGGAAATTAGGATAATCCATACTCTATAGCTGATGCATCACATAAATTTAATAAGTATTCCAGGATAGGGTTGAGTAGGTGGATAATATATTGTATAAATAAAATCTTGGTACCCTTGGTGCTGGGCACAAATTCTAAAGCACCTTCTGATAACACTTGTGGAAAATGTCATTCAACATAGGTTGTTCACATCAGGGCTGTTCCTTTCAACTAGGAGGCCAGCCACAAGCTCCTTGTTGAATAGATTTGATAATTAATGAGTTATATGATTTTACTATTGAGAATAGAATTTTCTGTGTGGTATGTCCTCGAGCACCCATCAGTATTGATAGAGAACATCCAGAAAAAAACTGGCTAGAATAACATGCATTAAAAGTATTGTACATCTTTTATCCCTGTCAGTGCAAAATCTAATTTGTTACTCTATTTACACATTTTATTTACTTAACAGGACTTGAAGGTGAAGTCTATGAACAATTGCAACTGTCTTCTAACTAAGGAACCATGCTTCTGGTACTGTGATGAACACTTGTATTATGCAAAATATGTTTTGGGTTCACTCAAAATCTTCTTAATTCTAGATAATCTCAGGTTAGCATCAATGTAGCTGGATCATTTTAGTCAGAATACTGGGAATATACTATTAGTGAATATTCACAAAAATACTTATACTTGAAGAAATTTCCAAACACCTTTTAGGAACTCTGCTGCAGAATGAGAATCTTCAGAGGGGCATTTAGTAGCATCTTTAATCAAAGTAACTTTTTCCTTCTTGTCTTACTGTAGATGGAGTCCAAAACAAACATCAAATAGGAACTGTGTTCAACGGATTTTTTCCTCTGTATCTCTCTTTTTCATATTCTGAACAAGAGCCACAACAAGACTGAGGTCCCACTGCAGCTAGGATATGATCAGTTTATGTAAGAATTATAAATACAGAATAATTGGAATTGCATGAATAATCTGATTTTTGTTAGTCTCAATTTAAAATTGCCTCGTGTTTTATAAATCTTGTCCCTTCCTAATATATGAGAGAGAAAACTGCTTGTCTGTTTTGGTTGAAAAAGACTACCTTCCAAACATGAACAGCTGCTATTTTGTCCCAGCCTGAAAAGCTGATCTTTGGGCTGTATGAACATTTTCCATTACATCAGCATGACATTAACCTGCAAATAATGTCATAGCTAAGGGTCACATTTGCAAACAGATGAGACATACACATGAATGACCACTTCTGTTTGCAGCCAAGCTGAGTGTCAGTCAGGCAGTTGCACATGTATCAGGGCAAGTGAGCAAATGATAGAAAATTTCCAGCACATTTTCCATCCCCAGAGAGAAATTCTGAAAGAAACACTGGATATACTAACAGATGAAAATTGCTAATGTTTTATCATGTCCATCTTTCCATTGGCAGTGAATGGAATCAGCTGTAAATTAAGTTATTGCCATTCGCACTGCTGCTCGTGTGCTTTGTTCTCTGCCAGCACCTTAGGGGACTCTGCTTCTGTGGTTAGGGAAGTGGAACTGTGGAGCTCTTTGAGAGTTTTGCTGAGAGTAAAATACTGACAAATTCAGCCTAAAGTCATTCTTTGCCATTATGTTTGCTACTAAGATGCTTTATGAACAGTTTAAACTGGTGTGACTGCCTTCTTTATGATACAGAAATGTATTAAAAATATATTTTATTGAGTGAAAACAATGAAATTAATCATAATGAAGACTAAGACTTACAGTAATATGTAGGGTCAGTTTAGTTTTAGATGGTAAAAGAATGACATTAAAAAGAAAATATTATTCCTGACCTAGCATATAGGAACGAATGAGGGTTTTTACTGAGCTAACTTCAGTTTAAAATTGCTAGAAATTGATATATGCAATCCTGTAAAATCACTATGGTAGCTTATTCCTTCATTTTTAAAATGCAACTGGAAAAGGACAGAAGGTAGGGAAGAAGATTATGAAAGACTTCAGGACTGTTGACGGAAAAAGCTGTATTTTTAAAAAGTCTGTTATATCCAATGAAGTAAAGATCAAATGATGGTAATAAAAGGTATGGGACATTGTTTTTCAAAATTTCAGTAAATGGGACCTGTGTTTTAATCAGCAAGTGATCTTTCTCTTGATTTTCATGTTTCAGCAACACTGAAAAAAGGCTATAGAATAACTACACATTAGCTGTACACACAATACTTTTACTTACTAACTTCTATGGACAGTAGTAACTATATAATCTTAACTGAGGCTATACAGCCAATGGTTTTTCTACATAAAGCCTTACAAACTACATGTAAATGCTGAAGTCCAATTATTCAAAGAATCAATCTCCTCGCCATATATTCCTTCAATTCACCATATACTGCCTTCTTGATAGCCTGAGATCAGGCTTTAAAATTACAAAGGCAACTAGTTTCAAACATATTTAATGGATGAGCAGAAAAAAAAAATTGTCTCTTGGTACATGATACTATTAGTGTATTTTCGTGATCTTTGGTAGAAGCAATTGAATTTCCCAGTACAATTTAGAATTATAATAACCATATCAAACAATAACTATCTAAAAATGAACAAGTATGCATCACACACATGCTCTTTTCATTTTTACCGCTTTGATTAATTCTTGCCCCTGTCCTTCCATTCATTTGTTGCATAAAATAGTATGCTTATGATAAAAAAGGATATATCCATTTACTGTAGGTAAATCTGTGTCAACTGTATAAAACTGTATAATAAATGAAAACCAAATTATCGCCGTAAAGTCATTATGAATTCCAGTATGGACAAAAATATGTTTTACATATATATAATACATTTAATCTCTCCCCTTTTGCTTCCTTCTTTCCTCCTTCTCAACCTTTGCTCTAGCAGCAAAACTAAAAAATACATTTCAGGCCCAAGACTAGACACTGTAGTTTCCGGAAATATCTGATGTAATACACAAAAGCAGATGAAATAAGAAGAGAAACACGCAATTTAACACATTTTTGACCACTAAGTTGTCACAGAAGAAGCTTGGAGGCTTATCAGCAATGGGAGTTGGATGTTCTATAGCTGTCTTATAAACAATATCATTGTGGTAGTACAATGATCTTAATCATGTCCAAAGTGTTAAAAGCAAAAGGAATGTATCAACAAAATTGTACTTTGAGTCCATAAATAACAAGAAAAACTTTTGTGAACTCTTATAATCATTTTGCAGTGGTTCATTCTGTTCAGCCAGGCTGAAGTATTACAAGCATACATTAATGCCATTTATAAAGTCAACTTTTAATATGCCATACACCTTTAGGGAACAGCTCCAACAGACCTCTCCAAGGGGCTCTTTTACAAAAAATTTTAGGAGAATTGGGAAAAAGTTCATGAAGTTTGCTTACTGGAAGAATATTTACTGGAACATGAGAGATGGTAATCCATCAGTTTTGTACTTTGCTATGAGAAGTGATACTTGACTTTCCAATCACTAGGCTTGAAAATTCAGTCTTATTAAGAGAGCCTAAAAACTTTTTGGAGGAACGCAACAAGGAAGATGTTCAATCAGACATGTTTTCTCATAATGGAACATAAAATTGATAGAATGTCCTCTCAGAGTATTTCTCAATATCTCCCTGCAAAATAGTGACCATTTAACATCCATCCACTGGTTGTTTTCTTAGTTGAGCTGCCTGATGGTTCTAAATACTAGAAGTAAATGGAGGTTTTAGTAGAGTGGTTTTGTTCACAGCCAGTTCAGAACTGAGACAATTCAAAAGCAGAGCAATTACTTTTCAGCCGTTCAGGCATTCTGGAATGCAGGCTTAGAATATCAAAGGGTCAATCATATCTGGAAATTTGAGTCTGAGGGTTTCAGAAGAGCTGCAAAGCTGTAACTTGGGCTGACAGCACTTAATTTAGGAAATGTAATTACTGGGCTTCTTCCTCCACTGCAGTAAAACAGTCTGTTTCGTTCAGCTTGCATCAGCATGCACCAAGCACAGTATTTAATCTCAAAATTATCAAGGATTATTATCAAATATAATAATCCTTTGGACAATAGTGGAAAATAAGTTATTTTTCAGTTGTATACTTCTGTGTACATGTGTTTTCAGTACTGCAATTAGTTTGAAAAGGCAACCCACATGTAGAGGCAATGAACAGTCATTGAAATAATTGATAAGAAAATACAACAACAATCAGTTCCCTCATCCTGATTTTAAAATCAGATACACATAACTCTGTCTATCAGATCTCTCTTTGTGGATCAAACATCTAATGAGTTTCCCACGTAGGAACTTAGAGCAGCAGCCCAGATATGCTGAAGCCAAAATCCTCCCACTCCCAAGCTGGCATGGAAAAGGGTTAGGATGGCATTTTGCCCCTGATTCTTGCTGTTTTCTCTCTGAATTATAAGGAGAAAGGACTCTCATTCCCACTCTGAGAAAGCAGGGAACAAGCAGCCAACCACAGCCATCTAAGTGTATTTTCCAATGGAATGATGAGTAGCGCATCATGGTCTGTGTATTATACAGGCAGGAGAAAGGAAAGTATGGTGAGCTAGGACAGCTGACTTGTTTAGGAAGATTTAACAAGACTCCTATCTGCTGAGAGTGGAAGGTGTCAGAGAAAGGACGTGCTCTTTCTCCTGAAAATCCTTTTCAGTGGGATGCAGTTCAGCACCTTTTCCCATATAGCTATCCCATTGGCCTTTCCTGGTGAGATGATGGTGTGGTGAGTGCCAGGCCAGGCTTGGCAATCAGGGAGGCCAGTGGCTGGGACAGGACTAGGGCTTGGGGCTCTGAGGCAGCTGCCAAGCATGAGGTGCCTTTCCTGCCTCAGGAAGTCCAGCCAAGGATGCAGTCACCTCTGTCCTGCTGATGGTCCCTGCAGGATGAGTGCCTGCAGGGGCTCCCAGTGTGCCTCTCAGTGAGGGAGAAGAAATGTGGTTTTACTGTGTAATCCATAAAGCCATGCTTTGTGTCTAGCTAGAGCTAAAGCAATAAACAACTGTTCCAAGGGATTGAGACAAAGGAAGAACAGTTTTCTACTTAACTAAGAACCTGAAGAAAGCGTACTTGAAAAAGCTGTTTTGCAGGTGTCACTAAGCATTGCAGCTTGCAGTGTGTCAACCAGATGTGCACTCACCACCCTGTATCAGGCACAAGGCAGGGGTGCACTTCCAGACTGATGTCAGATGGAGGCAAATGGGCCCTCAACCTGCAGTGGATGTCCTGCCATCTCCTGGGATGTGCTGTAGCAGTGGGGAGAAGCACCAGCTGGAAACACCAGGGTGCCTCAGCTATGAACTCACAATGCTTGGGTAGGGCTGTGGCCAGCAGTGCATCTCAATATAAAACACTGAGCTTGTATTCCTTTCAATACAAAACTTGTTAATTTTAGCTGCCAGAAAAAATAAACAGAGAAACCCCCCAAAAAACCCAAAAAATAAACATAACAAAAAGGCACAAACACCCCCAAAAAAAGGTAACAAGAAACCAAACAAGCCAAAACAAAACTGACCAAAATTTCTAAACAGAAAAACAACAAAAACCTCACACCAAAACAAAACAAAACTAAGAAACAAACAATCAAACAAAAGCCCACAAAAACCACACCCTGAAATATCCATATAAAACACAGCCCCCCACTCTGCAGTAACTCTGTATCTTTCTGTTTGCTTAGATAACTGATAATTTTAAGGTAGACAATGTAGGAAATGTGTGCACTTCAGCTTCTAACCTTGTTGACCATCTTGGTGCCACAAAATCCACTGGAGATTAGTGTAGGCTGCACTAAACCTCAGCAACCACTCAGTAAGAGACTTGTGTGAAGGATGTCAAAATTCCAGTGGTGCCTTTGGGGTGGGAAGAACATGCAAAGTCTCACAACAAGATTAACATTTCATAGATTTAGTTGCAGCTTCTGGGTGGCAGTTCAGAAGCACTTATCAAGTCAGTTGCTGATATATTCATTTTAATCTCTCCTCCTGCTTTTTGGCCTTTGTGATAAGGAGTAACTCACCCATGGCCCTGTGTGACTGTTGACATCTCACAGCCATTGAACCTGAAATAATTAGCTTTTGTGAACTGACCTATGTCACCATGTGAACAGATTTACAGATTCTAAGTATAATGCAGCCAGAGTATTTAGCTGGTAGAATTAAACTCCAGCAAATGTTGGTCTCAATAAGAGTTCACCACCATCATCAGAGTTTGTCGGTATCACACAGATAAACTTTGACTGCCAGAAATAAAAGTAGTTGGAATCACCCATGCTGCTGTGCAATGAAGATGCACAGTAAAAATGTTTTGTAAAAAAGTCAGCTTTTGTTCCTAGACCTTCATTTTTACTGAAAAGTCATGACGATGCACACAAGAAATAACTCTTTTTGCAGAGACTGAAAGGTGAACTATAGGTGGGATCACCCCTTGTCTGTTTAGACTTATCTATAATGTGAATTTCTAAGGTTCACTTAGAACATGTATTCAACTAGCTTGGAGAACCAGCACCATTTTTTGCCTTTGAACTTACCAGACTTTAAAGTTAAGTCGATCTTACTTGCATATAATTTCTTTCCCCTTCAACACAGCCTCCCTGATTTTATACTTTGCCAGACACAGCTGCACTTCCAGAACTGCTCTGTGACAATTGATTTTCATTTTTGTTCATTGTGAGAGAAGCTTTGTGCTTGCCTGATATGTCAAAATTTTCTTCATAGGCTTGAAGAATTACTAAGAACTCCTTATCTATTCTGAGACTAATGGTTTACTTGGTATCTCAGCTGAGCACGTTTAAGCCACAGCTAGGCTTTTTTTTTTTTAATCTATTAGATAAATGGCTAGCCCAAATTTTGTAGATGTTTGGAGAAAATTCTCATAGTTTTGCATTCAGAGCAGTGTTTGAAGTTTGAGTATAAAGTGTTTTCCTCACCCCACGTCACTTTTCAGCAAGCTCTACAAGCAACAAAAGACAGGGAAGAATAATAATGAAATTCTGTTTCCTGAAGATTTGATACAAAGCTTTTCTTAAACAATGTAAGGTCTTTTGAAATTAGAATAAATTGAAAAAAAACCAGAAAACTAACTAACCACAAATGACAAAAAAACCCCCAACTGCCTGTCATTTCTAGCTATGTCAGACAGGTATAAGTTACATTTACTTACATATATAGAAGTTTTAGATCAACAAAGCAACAATGGCCAGGGGCAAGGATGTATGTATAGGCAAGCCAGAGTAAAACCACATCTTTCTGAAGTTATAAAGTCGCTGAAATGTTACCTGTTGGCTGTGACTATATGATTCAGAGGGTCAAAGGACTATGATTTGAAGATTCAAGTTATTTTATTTCAAGTGATTTTCAGCTATCAAACTGTAGCTTTGCTACATTATATTTTTATGATCCATACATCTACGGCTTCGGAAGCTGAGCAGACAGACAGACTGAAGCTAATAATGACAAAGAACACCACAGCTTTCTGGTTTATTAATATCTGTATGTTTGTAACACAGGTTGCCTGGATTAATCTGAGAGATGTACATACAGTGAAATAACTCAGAGTAGGCATTTACACAGTGGGTATTTATGATGGCTTTGGCTGAGATAGAGTTCATTTTCTCCACAGTAGATGGTATGAAGCTGTGTTTTGGATTTGTGCTAAAAACAGCATTGATAATCTAGACATGTTTTCGTTCTTTCTGAGCAGGGCTGAGTCAGAGTCAAGACCTTTTCTATTTTTCACTCCACCCCACCAGTAAGGAGGCTGAGGGTGCAAAAGGATTGGAAGGGGACACAGTTGGGACAGCTGGGCCCTGATGATCAAAGGGATACTCTAGACCATATGTCATCACGCTCAAAATATAAAGCTGGGAAAAGAAGATGGAAAGAGGGGATATTTGGAGTTATGGTGTTTGTGCTCCTAAGTCACTGCTGCCAGCAATGAATTCCTGCTTTCCTGAAGATGGTTGAACATCTGCCTGTCCAAGGGAACAGTTGAATGAATTAATTGTTTTGCTTTGCTTGCATACGTGGCTTTTGCTTTGCCTATAAAACTGTCTTTACCTCAACCTTTATCTCACTGGCTCTCTCTCCCCCATCCCACTGGTGGGAGAGTGAGAAAGCAACTGCATGGTGCTGAGCTTCTGGTTGGGGCTGAACCATAACACTATTGACACAAATTCAGACCATAACAAAGTCCTGAATGTCACTGGATCTACTGTTACTATGTGCCTGAGCACTTCTATCCTTTAGAAATAGTATTTAATGGAAGCCATAAATCTCCAGTATGGTTGAATCTACTTTGCACTGTACACCACTGCTCACCATCTTTTTCCAGGTCTTGTCCTCTGTGTTATTACCCCCACTTGAGCATTTAACCGAAGTGGTAATTAGCATTAAACTAGAGGGTTTGTCACTTTTCTTATCATGTCCCACAGCATTAAAAATCATGTTTGCACTACAATTAACACCTATTATTAGGTTTGCCAGGTCACTAATGTAACTGTTCTACATAGTCCTCTCAATATGGGTTATTTTGATGTATTAAAACAAACTTTTTGAACTGAAGACATAGGAATTCACAATTGTAGGACATTAACTGTATAGCATTTACTGATTTTTAGATCATTATGTATTCACTTATTGTCAGTAAAGTAATTTTTGTAGAAATTTTTAAAAATTACCTATCATATATATATACAAGGGTAACACTGTATAGAAAAGTTAAACATGACAACCTGACTTTAAGTCTACTAAAACCAAGAACACAGATTCTTACAGCTGTACAGAAAGTGTATTCAAATGTATGAGCACACAGGTTTAGCTGAATTTGAACCCATTGTGTTAATTTGTGGTTAAGAAATATTGTACTCTATAGCTGAGCTGGATCTTAACAGTAAAGATAAATCTTAACAGAAGTTATTTCTTGTGGTAAACTGACAGCTCTATATTCAGCTCCACTGGACTTCTGTACAAAGGTGTGACATTTAAAAAATTCTTAAGAGCTTGTTACATTTCACTGAGGCACTCTGAACTGTCAAGAAAGACCTACAAAGATATCTAGATTTTCAGACTAGAGCTGCCAAAAACCTCTTGGCTGGTAGAATTTGCAGTAGCACAATGCATCACTATGAAGCCAAATCAATCGATTCCTAAGCAACCATTATTGGGAAGTAGGGAGTCTCTTCATTAGTGGAACTGAGTGAGATGCTAACAAAGAGCATTTTACTGCTAGTTTTCAGAGCTGCAAGAGGAATATGCAGAAGGAAAGTGAGCCTTCAGAATCGCGAATCCTCATCATTACAACTACATCCCCAGAAATGCAAAGAAAACAGAGGACCAGTTTTGATGACTTGCCAAAGGCTGCCTTTTACAGTAATTCATGCCTCAGACAGTTTAATCATATCATGTGCCCTTCTTCAGATAACAGTTTGATAGAAGTCTAGTCACTAGGCTTTTATACCACTATTTAGCCTTGATTTATCAGAAGTTTCTGCTGAGAAAAATCCCAGACTTTTCAAAAATGTAGAACTATGAGCACACTCAGCACTGCTCTCTTCTAGTGGTGGGAGGTACATGTCCTTCTTTCACAGCCTTACAAAAAATGGACTTGATACCACTTGTGAAGGGTTGTCAGAGTGTATGAGAAGCAACTACATTCTGCTTTCATCTCTTCAAAGGTTACCTCTTCTGATGCAGTTATAAAACTTCCTCCCTGACTTCAAAGCCCCATTGCAATAGATTTTGACTCTGAACCTTCAGAAGTATGGTAAGGACAACTAAAGTTTAAGAGAACTTCTTACCAAAGACAGCAACAGTAAAACTCACTTTTAAAATGTCGATAATGGTTCTTAAAGACTTTATTTTGAAGTTGTTGATATGTCTTCCTTTCTACCACTTCTGCTCAGAAACCTGAGAATACAAAGGGCAGGATGATGGAATTTTCTATGTTTAATGAACGATAGGGCCAATTTTCAGTCATGCTCTTCTTTTCCTGCCTTGGCAGGGAGCTTCAGCAAAAGAAGATCTAGATCTAAGTTGTTTGACAAGGACACATCAACACAGGATTTTTCTCTTTTCCAAGAAGCTCTAGAAATCCCTAGTGGTTTGGATGTCATGGTGACAATATGAACCAAACGGCAGCATTTGTTTTACTCAACTGACACATACCTCAAGAGTTCAGACAGGAAGTTAGAAACAAAAATTACAATACCCTGTCTCAGTACATTTGAGATACTTGATGAATAGACTTTTGAGGTGAGCCTTTTTCCCTTGCTTGTCACAACATGCCATGTGAATACACTTAGAAAAGACTGCAACAACATTTTAATGTTGAAAATTTTAGTTAACTGATCTTTTAAGTTCTCAGTCCAAATATTCTTTAACTTTTCAAGCTCAGACAAACCTGCACTTATAGATGATAAATTTTAAGCTCCTTTGTGACATTTTGGCAATCATAATTTCTTGAGGTTACATCTTTCATTCAATATATGATGAGATTTGCAGAATTTAAGCTATTGTCACATGACATGTAGCATTTCATTAACATTTCAGATTCTCAGTGACAAGCAAGGAATGCTGTTAATTCCAAGTGCCAAAGGACATGGAAAAGAAGCTCTAATATATCCATTATCTCTGTCAATCTGCATTTTAGATATCACTTATGACTTCTGCCATGTTTTGCCTTTGGTCATAATTTTGCTTTGTGTCTGTTTCATGCTGCAGTTTTCTATGCTTTTACGCTAAGCACTATTATGTTTAAATATATCTATAGTTTATTATTTATTTATGCAATCTTGGCAAGATGAGTATTCTTTTTAAGTTCAGTAACATATTACAAACCCTCCTTGTGTCCCTGAAAAAGACTATTTAAAATGCGAGAACTTAGTGAGAACCGAACACTTTCTTCCCCTTTACTTTTAATGACACTTTTCAGAACATACCCAGAGGTAGCTGTAAAATTAGATTACAAGGGGTTGCAAGTATGTTCAGAGTAATTTGTTTTGCCTGAAATTAGACATGCTTAATGCATTGTAATAGCACAATTTCCTTTTCAATGCAGACTGTGCAATGTTGAAATACGTATATTACATCTGATGATCCCAAAACTGTTACACAATTGTCATCTCATTGACAAATCATCACATAGTAGAACATCAAATACAACTGCTAGGGGCCTGTATTTTCCTGCAGAAATAATAAATAGGTTTCAGACTCATCTACTCAACAAGCCTCAGGTTCTCATTCCTGAGTAGTTTATTTCAGTAAGAAGTCAGCTCATCCATTGCTGAAGTATATTGACCTATAGTTATTACTTCTCCATTAGAAAAACAAATCAACAGCATGGCCTGTCTAAGTCTGTTCACACTGAAGTACTATAATGTGGAGTCTTACTTCTGAATAAATAAATTGTACCAAATAGATTAGAACCTCTTGCCTCAGGCTTCTGACATCTGACCCAGTAAAGACAATACAGTTCTTTCTATTAAGGATGATGGGTGCAAAATTATGTTCCACTATGCATAAATACCATGATCGATTTATTATTTTCTAGAGATGGCACCATCATCCTCTCACAAAAGAAAAAAAAATAAAGAAAAAAAAAAAGAAAAAAGAAAATAGCAACTTCATACTCAGCTGCCTTTGAGGATTACTGCTAATTTTGTTTCTCATGAGTGTATGTGATTCTCCTGTAAATCAAATGACAGCACAGTTGAGAATTGAAGGATGACCTGTACATTTCAAGGGAATGTACTGGCTACAAAATGGTGTCACTTCTTCTGCCGAGAGGTTTGAAGTGACACTTGATTAAATTAGCTTTAGGCAAGTGTTCTATTCCCTCCAAGGCAACTAATGATTCTAAGTCCACAATTGAACAGCTAGAAGGAAAACATTACAAAGCCCAGTAATTTTAAAGGGAATGCATATCCTGAAAAATAGATGCCATGTAATTTAATGATCTTGTTTATTGAAGTTAGATATCTAATCTTCTGCATTTTAATGTGTGCTGAAGAACCCTTACTCAAGCCTATCAAAATCACATCCACGTTTGCTGCTCAAAGATCTTCATATTAGGGCAGATAATGCAGTAAAAAGAAAGGGATTATGCGCTGTCTTCGCTGCATGGATCAAGTGTTTCAGGAAGGTTATAATGTTATCAGGGCCCCGAATGGACACAGTGTTACTGTGTTGCTGACAGAAACAGCAAATGCGTGAGGTACGCTCTTACTCAATGAGTTCTTACGACTTTTTTTTTTTGCAAGTCCGTTTCTAGACTTACTTGGGTGTTCTACTCAAGCGAGTAACACAGTCACTCTTCCTTAATGTACACTGTGACTACCACTTTCCTTTAAAATAACATGTAGGCATAAAACAAGATACAAAAACTTAAAGATTCCGATGTTTCTGCTGTAAGCGTATATGCTGAACCACAATGTTAATGTATAAACAAAGCCATGCATTTTTGTATTCTCTGTGATCAAGCAAATGCCCTGATGGTATTGAGAAAGTCTGCTCTGAAGTTTGTAGTTATGAAGCACAATTCACAAATGTAGATGAATTAAAGTCCTGACCTTGATTATTTCTTTAGTTATGCCACCACATTTTATCAGGAACCAAAAATGTGAAATAGGTTTCAGTCACAGGTGTCTGTCCTAGCCAAGAGGAATTTTGAGGTTTACTTGTAAATAATTATTTTTGTAATAAATTATGATGTGTGGAAAGAAAGTGGCAAAAATCAATTCTTCTCAAAAACATTTCATATATATTTTAGCTACCTTTAGATTTAAACCCCGATTTAACATTTGCAAAGTTAAGATAATGAAAAAATAAACTTTGCAGACATTTTTATTTTACAAGAGAAACAGAAGCAAGGACATGTCAGCAGCCCAGAGATATATTTTCTGTTGCAAGAAGGCCTCTATTCAGATGGGTTCTGCACAGAATAAATAATTTTTTTCAAACTGGGGTGTTTGCTTCTGACATAAGACCTGTCCCCCTCCATAGGCACTAGTCTGCTCTTAGTGTCTGCTTTATAGTTTTGTTAGGGCTTGCAGCTTGGTTTTGCTCAGTCTTTGAAAAATTGTCTGCAAGAGGTGATATATTTCCCCCCTGATTCAGATGTCACTATTTAAAATGCATTCTGGTGAACTTTAAATGAGAGCACAACAAATTAAACCAGAGGAGGCCCTAGGCATTTATAATATTAACAGCTGGAGAACTAACAAATATTTTTCCAATTAAAACAGCTCTAGCTGATAAAGTGTGAGGGAAAATTCATTTCAGATCTTCAAATACAACAGGCTACTAAACAGTCAATTATCTTTTGGGTCATGTCTTTTCCTCCAAAATGAATGTGAATACCACTCTATTACTTGAGTATTATACCTAAGAAAGAACAATCCATTTCATACCTAGTATTTTTTTTAATGAGGGCACTTATAGGCCACTGCTAATGCCACATATATTACATTCCTAAGTTCAGCACACTTACTGCCTGCGCTGTTGACACTGAGATTTAAATTCTGTGCCATAACAAAAAAAAATGATTATGCAGCAATACTGAGAGTCATGGTTACAGAGAGTAAAAGTTACATTTCCATTCACTTTCATGGAGCCTCTGGCTGATCCTAGCCTGGCTGTTACAGTCAGTGGCTTCACTGAACTTGGTGACTTTATGCAGAAAGAAAATCTAACCCAATTGTTCAGGAACTAAAAAGCTTTAATAATAGATAACAGCAAAGGGCAAGCTAAACAGTTCGTACTGAATTAACTGGGAAAGATGGTACAGGGTGGCTAATTCCATGCACGAGGACAATGGTCAAAAGCAAGTCTTAGGGCATGGCAGGGGTATTTATAAACTTGGGGGAGGGGAGGAATTAAGGAGGAGTTTGGGGGGGGTCCAATAGGGAAGGGTGATTAGCAATATTAAAATTTTTGCAGCAAAAAGGAACCGATGACAACAAGGGAAACAGAACTTTCTGGCAATGATCAACATATGGAACTGGAGGATTCTGGGGGAGATTTTTTACTCACCCCTACTGTAAAGGGTTTTCCCACAGCCTTAAACCATGATCATCCACATTTTTATTGGAATTACCTCCAACACTTTCATATAAGCAAATATTTAATATTTTACCACTTTTATCCATCACTTACTGCTTTCAGTCCTGCATATTGCAGTTGGTAGACCTCTTAAAATGTAGAGAGTACAGGTCTTATAAAATTGCACTTAAGGATAAGAAATGCGGGTTAAGATGCAGTTTGAAGTGCGGAATGGTTTTTACTCTGCTGAACCATACACTTTACTGTAAGGAGTAGAATCAGAAATGGCAGAATTTTTTTCTAAAATTTACTCAGAAATAAAAATAAAAATTCCCAGACGTAAGAGTAAGGAGATGATAATTTGCAAAGAAGCCTTTAATGGGAAAGTACCATGGAGAGTAGCTTCTTGTTGACAGAGAACACAATTAGATGAAGAAATGTGATGCTGTATACAGATACAGCATCATATACTGTAGGCTAGAGATATGCACAGCCAAACTCAGAGTTTGTAGAGACAGTTTTCTGAACTCCATATTTCTCCTTACTCATGAAAGAATCATAGAACATCCTGAGTTGGGAAGGGACCCAAAAGGATAATTCCAACTCCTGAAATGAAGAAGGAATATTAACTGAAGAGAGAAACTTCATAGATTTGAGAGAGGAAGATATTCACAGTAATGAAATAGAAATGTTGAGATTACATATATATATATATATATATATATATATATAATGTTATTTTCAAGAGCAACAGCTACTGCTTAATTGTTAAAGCAAGATAATGTTTATCACATGTGTTTCATGGAAATGCAACAACAGACAGATATATTTTGAAGAAGAACTTTTTAAGCAGAAAGAAATGAAGAAAACTCTATTCACCAAAGATAACTGCAGCCAGTTATCATAGCCCTCCTGACAGGCTGGATACTGGGAGATCTGAGACCAAACAGGGATTTTTTTGAACAACTTTTCACCAGGCATAGTAAGACAAAAACAACTTCAAAAGATGTTGGTTTAGCCTTCCTTCACTTGATTTTTTGTCTCATGAAGCAAGAATCTCCAGGTCAGAAATCGTTAACCTCAATTGAATTTGCCAGGATAGAGATCAGGACCATCCCGAGGGTTTAACACCATAGCATGGCACTTGGGAACTGCCTCTAGCCTGGGAAATAGCCTTCAGCTCCCGGCTGTTTGACTGCTTTTCCTTTGGACTTAGTGACACTATGCCCAGAGTCAACTTGGCAGCGTATTCTGATTTAGACAACATTGTTCCTACTTGCTGCCCTGCTCCAAAACTCATTAAGTATGTCACATTTTGAGACAGCATGTAAAACTGTATAGATAACAAAATCCATAAAACTGTTTTGTCCAGGGCAAGAACAATGCTAATTTATACCTTGGAGAAATCAAAGTCCACTGTTGAATTTAATGCCAATTAAATAGACAATTCACATGCAACAGCAGCATTTACAAAAAGAAGAGTGAAAATAGCCCATTTTTAGTTTTTCTCTGCAGTACACTCTCTATTTCTACAAAAGCACATCCTAAAAATGTTATTCCTTTCCATATATTGATGGAAAGAGAGCCCACCTCTATTTTTATTCTTATATTTAATTGCTATAGCCTCTTGCTGGATGTTACATCTTTTCAAACAAGCAAAACAGATCTGAATTTATTTTTCTCTTGTGAAAATCTAATACCACTCTATCAAGTTTATAGATTCCAGTAACATTTTCATACTCGTTCTGTGTCAGAATTCAAGAGTAGTATTAAATTGCTTTTACTTGAAAATGAGCAAAAATTGGTAAGATTAAAGGCAGTTTTCTGTTTGTCCTGAAGAATAATTTATCTCAAAGAAGACAGTAAGTTCATACAGTAACTCTAGAATTGAGAAATGTCAGCTTCATTCAACCTGTCTTCATAGGAGAGATTCTGTACAGATGGATTTCAAAATAACAATTAAAATTAAATGAATGTTAAAGAGTAATTCACTTTTTGTGTGCAGCCTCAAGCTACTCTACACTCTTAACATTCCTATTTGAATGTAATTTGCTGCAGTTATTCTATTATAATTTTATTCTCATAAGCATTCAGATAAGAACCTCTTGAATAGCAAACAGAGATAACAAGAACTGTTTAACCTGGAATGCTAAAATTGTGTCTGAAGACACTACTTACTGTGGGGATAACTGCCTCAATAAGTGGGTACCAGGAGAAAGGTTTCCTTGCAAAATGTTTTTACATCATGACAGCTCTTTCCCAATTCTTGAGCCATTTCAGCTGAACACAGTCTGAACTAGTAGGTACATGTATTTTAAAAAATAAAAAAAGCTACTATATTTCCTGGTGAGTTTCCTTGTCTGTTTTGGTGCGTTTCTCAAAGTTTCAGCATCTTACACAGATGGACCAGGATGGATTAACACAAGACAAAATTCCTTAGGACAATGAGGCATCTCCTGAGTTCTTCCAAAGAATTTTGGTATACTTAGCGAGAAAAAGTGCTTTCTAAAAACATGCTGAAATTTCACTCAGAGTAATCTCTGTTGAATGTATTTCACTGACATCTACATCTAGAGGGAAACAAGCAATGAGAGGAAACAGGATGAATGTAGGCATCCTAATTTTCAAGAAATTAAAGAAATTCCAGGTCCACTAGAAAACTCTGTAAGACCTACTAAGTAAAGACTTCAAGGTGCAATATATTTTTACAAGTCTGTAGAGGTTTCTGTCTGATCTGAAATAGATATTCTTACCCTCACCCTTATTACTGCACTGGCATTTCAATTCATAACTTAGGAGCACTTCCTGGGCAGCTGTCAGCCGAGAGAAGAAAGACATGGAACCTATATGGGATGTTCCCTTGAACTTTTAGTCCACAAAAGCCCCTATTCCTTTCCCTCATGGCTACAATCCATTCTTCACCCAGCCTATAGGTTTTCTTGGCATTGCCCCAACCCATGTGTAGGACCTTGCACTTGGTCCTGTTGAAGTAGGCTAGTTCCCCAAGAATCTTTGGGTTAGAGGACCTAACAGTTCTCCCTCAATTCTTTTGGACGTCAGTGAAACCACTTGATTCTTTCTGCTCGGTGTTTGGGATGTGTTTGTTCCTGAAAGCTGCTGTAGTGAGAGTCTGGAGTCAGACTGGGCTTCCAGGCTGTGTTACCCTGCTGTAACCTGTACACTAAAGCACTTCTGCCTGAGAAGACAGACATTAAGTACCATTTAACCTTATCAGGAATTAGAATATTTCATATGCAAAATCTCTGCATGACTGAAGTTCTCTAACCTCAGAAATACTGGCAAATCCCCTAACTAATAGTGAGCAGTAGAAGTGAAGAGTATATGCCATTGTTCAAGGACATGAAAAGCAGGCAGAGCAATTTATGACCAACAATGATGAAGTAGTACAGGAAATGAAATCTCACTTAAATATAATTAATATGAGAAAGATCTCAGTGACAAGGGCACAATGCACACATTTTGCAAACAATAGCCCATTTTTCCTTTCTATCAGGAATTTAGTGGTACATGACATCGAGTGTCTTAACTATAAAATACATGAAAAACCTTTTGTGAAACTATCTCATGTTAATTCCCCTCATGGAATAGAACAATAAAATACTTTGGTTTAGAAGGAGCCTTTAAAAGTCTTCCAGTTCAACATGCCTGGAAAAATGAGGACACCTTCAACTTGTTCCGGTTGCTCAGAGCCACATCCAGTCTGACCTGGAACATTTCCAGGTAGGAGACACCTAAGCAATATTTACACAGTGTCAGGGTCTTTGCTGCCCCTCACTCCACTCAACCAGAGAGGAGGATGACTTCCAAGCAGCTCCTGAGACCCACACCACAGCTTCTCCACCCTCTTCTGCTTTTCCCTTCTCACCCTTTTCCCTTCTCACACATCCTCTTCATCAGCTACCACTCCTTGCAGCCCCTAAACACCACTCCTGCCTCTTGTGACTCCCAATTCACCTGCTGAACTCCCTGGACCCTCAATTATATGATTTATCCAGTAGAAGCAGAGCTTGGGGCATCTCCTTTTAAAGGTCTCACCGTTCTTAATATGCTATCTCCTTTTTACTGGAGAAATGTTAAAGTACATACACATTTAATGAAGTGTAAAAAAACTAAAAAGAGAACTATAACTAGTTACACTGAACAGGGAAAAAGAAAAAAAAAATCATACCCCTTGGGTGAAGTAGCTGTTGCCCTTACAGCAGGTGCTTTAATGACTGCAATTACTTAGTAGCTAGACATCCCTAAACGGCACACTGGGCACTGCAACTAAAACTAAATGAAGCATTAAGCTGGCCATTGAAAAGCCTTTTATTTTTCTCAAGTCAGCAAAGAGGTATATAATTGTATAAGACCAAAGAAAGTAATTTTATTTACAGATCTAGAAGCTTCCATATGATCAAAGAAGTAAAGCCTGACATAAACTAGCACAACAATTTAATACTCCAGGAGAATGAAAAAAAAGTTTATATAATTTTTGTGATGTCTTCCAAAATTTTGTGTCTCAGTGTGCAATTAAAAACTAGTGGAAATTTGCTGTACATACATATTACTGATTATTTAATTTTGTAGGAGGTAATGTCCAGCCTTTTTAAATTTCCTGAAGTCCCACTTTGCAACACAAATTGGTGAGACAACCTTTAGCAGTTGTTTTATTTTCCAATAAAAAAGTCTTCAAAAGTATCAAAATGGCTCCATTTGCAAAAGGATCATGCTGGTTCTGACCTTCATTTAACCCACAGAAAATAACTTATCTGCAGTAAAGGGCTGATTCAGATGGTTTTGCCTTTGTTGCTGCTGTTACTAAGATGCCCAAGATGCATACTCTCTTGATTTTCCTCAGACTGTCAGACAATTTATTCTCAATCTCCAGCAATGTGAAACTCATCAATTTCAGATCACCTGGAAAACACTGTGTAAGAGCTCACATTTTTTTCTAGCATCTCAATATTCAATTGTTAGGAAAACCTCCAAACCTAGTAAAAGTATATTCACAGATAAGTGCCATCAAAGCATGTCTTTCTCATATGCTGCATTGCATGGAAGTGTCTTATCTTGGGCGAACTGTGTTTCAGAGAACAGCTGCTTCCATTGCACATGTTGTTGCTGATCTTGGTTTTAACTTTGTTTTCCTGCTGCAGATGTTCTGGAGCTGTCTTTGGTTCCAAAAACCTCTGCTTTGCTGATCCACGAATTTCTCTTTCACCTCTGCTAATCCACCCCAGAATTTAATGGAAACAGATCAATAGAGCCAGTCAGCACTCATCTGGGGAGAGGGAAGGTGGAGAACAGCAGTCACACTCAGTCCCACCATATGGTGGTGATAAATGGTCTCATTTCTTTAGAAAGCTACACATTTCTGAGAACTTCTCTAGCTCTGCTCCAGACCAAATTGTTTCTCGTGATCTTCCCTCTATGGATGAACAGGGTTTAAAGTGTTAATTCACATCTTTTTGCATGATGATTTATTACACAGGGCAGGTAGGTAGCTCTATCACTGTCTTTTCCTTCCAGGACTGGAGAATCATCACCAACATCATCTGTTGTTTTGAGATCTTCCTCAGTTATGATGTAAATAAAGCTTCCAGACTATATCTGGGATTATTTTTCTGCCTCATCAAATACCAATGTGACTTGTGTGTGTGAATATATAGAATTCTTGCTCCTGGGAAAAAAATAGAAAATTGCTTTGTCCAGAAATTTCTTCTCAGGCTTATGCTTTGCAGCTGGAAAATCAGTTTTCCCAATGTGCCAAATACAGACAACACATTGTTTTCCTTTTGTGTTTCATTTTACATTCTTATCATCTAAAGAAAGGAAATATGTTTTCTCTCTCTATAGCTACCATTGTTTGAAAAGAAATATATATACAACTTGACCTTTACCAGCAACTGATCACATCTAATGTTATTCCAGCCTCAGGAAATACATAATTCTGAAAATCAAAATTGTACCATCAAAGCATAGCCACAGCATTAGTCCTACTGGCCATGGGGAGAACTCAAAGAGAATAAACAAATTTGAGATAATGTCAAAGGTACTTAGTAGTCATCTTTCATAAACAACTTACTATATCCTGTTTTTCACTGCTAAATCACAAATACACAAAGAATACAGACACAAAAATTTTGCTGTAACAAACATGACAAATAATGGAATTACATTTCCCTCTTCCTCTTCTCCTTTACTCAGTAGAACACTCACTGTGATTGTGAAGGTTCAATGACGTACAGGTTGGTGAATGTCTAAAATCAGTCTTAATAAAAGAAGCACTGCCGTGCACTGTATCATTACAGATTGTGAGCACAGTTACACTGCACACTGATGTACACATCAGGGATTGCAGTGTACACATTCCAGCTACGGAATTTTGCTACAGGTTCTTCTAGGACCAGAGACCATTAAGCTGTTGATAACTCTTCATAATGCTTTCTATGGGCAAATCTCTAAAGACATCAATGACATACTTGTCATGCCTGCCCTATGTTTACAAGTCAAATTGCATATTTACTTTTCTTAATTGATTCATAGTATGCTGTACAATACAACAATCACTTTCTTTGTATACCTAGTACAAAAAGTGATGCCACTTGCCCATGACAGGATGGGAAGGGGAATCTAGAAAAAAATTAAAAATCCAGTGTTGAGATAAAAACAGTTTAATAATTATAAAAAAGGAAAATATAATGATGATAATAAGTATCGTGACAACAATACTAAAGGAGAGGAAGAGAGAGAGATAAAACCCAATAGAAACAAATTATACACAATCCAATTGCTCAGCACCTGCTTGCTGATACCCAGCCTGTCCCTGAGGATCAATCAGACTCTTTTCTGTGTAACTCCTCCAGTTTATATTGTAGGCGTGTAGGCATTGTAGGCATGTGTTATGGAATAGCCCTTTGGCCATTTCAGGTCAGCTGTCCCGGACATACTCTTGTTTTTAGCTACTGTTAGGTAATTTATTTTTTTTTAATATATTTTTCTTCTGAAGTATGCAAGTTGGAACATTTAGATCTTATTTCAATTTATATATTTAATTTTTCAGACGAAATTACTTAAATTAATACATTTCTTTAATAATACAAAAAATTGGACTCCACATTGAAGTAAATACATTAAAAACATAAACAATGTTAATGAACCCAGTATGAAAAATTTTTACAGATTAATAAAATTACAGAGAAAAATGCCAAAGTTTCATTATTGCCAGTGAATCAAAGAAGAGGTGAATTTTTCTAGTAACCTTAACAATATATAATTAACAATTATTAATTATAAAGTTAGGCATCAAAAATTAGACATTCAAATATAATAGGGAGAAACGGAAATTTGAGAACATGGCTTTGGCAGGTTGGGGAGAGATGTAAGACACAAAAGAAAGAGATTATAGGTCACTTTATATTTGGCAATTTCTCCTAAAAATATCTTTAATTAAGCAGACTCTCTTCTGTTTTCAGTCAATTTTCAAACATTTATTGACCTATGCCAGGCATTTACCAGGATTTCCTCAGAAACCTGATGAATCACAGGCAGCAGCAAAAATAAATATACTAGTGAGGATTCATTCCCAACAGCATTCAGTGCTTTAAAAGTTTCTTCTCCATGAGGCCAGTCCCAGATATTTTGTTCACTGAATGATCCTTCTCTTCAGCTGTTGGACCTAATTATGAGGACATTTTGGCAACAGGTTAAAGCAGCATGGCTGTATAAATATTTTTTTAGTAAGACTTTTTGTTTGATGATTTTAGCGCCACTTGCTCTGCATTGTGCACAAGGTTATGATTTAAAGAACGATATCTAACACTGGCATTAGAGGTGGCTAAAGTAGAATGTTTAATACCATAGCATTAAGGGCTTAGAGGTGTTTTGTGCCTTATGTGTTTTTAAAGCTTAGTATTGATCTGCTGTCAAGAGAGAGAAAATATCAAAAGAATTAAAGGCTTAGAAGGAAAAAAGGAGAGAACCAAGGCAAGGAAGTAGATTAAAAAAACCCAAGAATGAGTAGGTGGGAGGGGAGGGAACAGATTTTTTTACTAGGATTTCTAGCCTCCTTGAAATCTGAGAAACAGGGAAAAAAGGAACTACGTTATATTGCTGCACTGTCTAATAATATATGGAGTGACTTGTTAGAAAAGAAGCAGCATCCATAACCTCATCAAAGACAGAAGTTTTGCAGATTCATTCTATCAAATTTCCTATAAAAACCAGAGTACCATATGTATTTTGAAAATGTATTCCTATTATTTCTACTTATAAAGAAGGAAACTAAAATTCTTATCAGTGAAGTATTTCTGTCAGACATGATATTGTTACCTTCATTTTCACTTCTGGACTATCTGGGAAATAGAAGTCGCTAATGCATCAGCTTTTGACTTGCACTTCTAAGGAACTTTTATGAGGTACCTTTGAGAAGTGTCATATTTACTTCAAATAAAATAGCACTTAGAGGTATGGAAACAAAATGCATCCATATTCTGACTTCAGTAACAGACATTTCTAAAATGCCACTTAAAAAAATAAATCAGGATTTGTTGAGGAGGATCAGCCCAGTCTCAGTTTAATGACTGGCCTAGAGCCAAGGTAGGGAGTAACTCAGAGAAGCTAGTGATCTTACTGGAGCAAGGGGCATCTGAGTCTGGGCAATTGGAATTACACAAATGATATCAGAAGTTCAGTGTTAGTGGGAATTGGGTAGCTGGTGACTTGTATTTAAAGTGAGAAAATAAATTTGAAGTAAAGAGAAGAAAGTCCCAAGGCAGGCTTTGATACATTGAAGTCAGGTATTTGAGTTAGCCTGGCCATTAGTATTCAAAGCTGAGCAAAATCAAGCAGTAAGGAAGGACCACCTGGTGCAGGGCACAGTGTTCCAGAAGGCTTTTGTACACCTTGGAATCTTATTAAATTTGTGTTGTTCAAAACATATTTAGAAGCAATTACAAGAATGGCTGGAAGAGATGCTGGGTAGCAAGCAGACTACAAATGACATAAGCACTAGAAAAGAATGCAGTACAGTGATATTCAGTATAATATTCTGCTCCATATTAGTAACTCTGCTGGGAGATATTTCTGGACTGCACATTGTGACATTGTACATTGAATAAATCTAAGAATTTGTATTGCCCAGGGCAGGCAAGAGATGGACATATTTTAGACCTTTTGGGAGACCTAGCTCTAAGCTTGCAATAATGGACCTAATTCTGTAAAGCAGTGAAAGACAAACATAAATTAGTACATATTTGTTTTGCCAAGGACATTGAGTAAAAATGTATGCTAACAATTCTGCTAAAGGCATGAAATCCATAAGAATGCAGCCCAGCAGACAGTGCAATCCCCTGTGGTAGAAGATATGCAAAACCATCGGGACATTCACAGAAACTGCTGAAAATACATAACTAGCATTTAGCAAGGGGAGGCTGGAACGATTTGTCTTTCTCCAGTGAGACGGCTCTTTTCTTGAGAGGATAAGTATCCCTGTTTGAAATTATTTATGCTCAATGGAAATTGCAATAAAACTTTAAAAATAATACCCAACCGCAACACAAAGCCAGACCAGAGACACTTCTTGAATGTTTGGGACTATGGAGAGTAAAGCTTTCCTTTGCAGATGAGAGATTCCTTATCTGAGAGAGGGGGGAGGTGGGGGTCCCTTTAAGTCTGTGGGGATGTGAGCACCAGCGAAGGAACCCAGCACCTTCCAGATCTCTGCTTGTGACAGAAAAGCTGGGCAGACAGTGGCCCACAGCCTCAAAGACAAGTAAGGAATTAAAATGCCTTTAGGGGGCTGCTATCATTCTCCCTTGAGGTCACTGTAGACCTAGGCCAGACTGCCTTTCTCCCAGGACTGGTCTGTGGCTGAACCTGATAAAAGTGAGGGAATTTGTGCTGAAGCGGGAGTTGGGACTGGGCTTGCTGGGTCCCTAACTTGCTATCTACACTGGGGTGTGGGAGCTGCACCTCTGCTGTGCTGACAGAGGATTTCCTCTTGTAAGACACTGAAAGCTGAAGGCAGAAAACTGACGTCTTTCATCCTTCCTCCTCAGAGTGGTTGGGACTTACAAAGGGTTTCTGGCATTGATGGGGACAACAAGGGCCATCGAACAGGAGAGGAGGGGACCTTCCAGTGCTGCTCCTTGGATGCATAAGGAGAAAGGACCCATATTCTGGATCTCCTAGAAATAGTTATAGAACTGTTTAGGTTGGAAAATACCTCTAAAATCATTGAGTCAAATCATTAACCCAGCACTGCCAAGTTCACCACTAAACCATAGCCCTAAGTGTCTACGTAGGTCTTTTAAATACCTTCAGGGAAGGGTCACTTCCCCCAAGACTGATCTTGCTGGAGAATTATCTTCTTCTTCCTCAGTAGCAGCAGAAAGAAAACATCTATGGAGTTGACTCTTCAGCCCCCACAGTCCAACTCTGACCAAGTCTAGAGTGACTGCATCATTACCAGCAGACAGGAAGGGACAGAGCTGCCACAGATAGAGATAGAAGCCTCAAGGAGGAGAAGAAGTGGTAACAGAGAACACAGTAATCTCCACCACCTGACTCACCCCCATTCATTCTTCCTGGAAAAGCTCATTTTGTTCCACAGTGCTAAGCTGGGAATCCACAGAGTAGCTGGGATGTAGAGCTGATGATGCACAGGGAAGACAGAGGTTGCTCAGCATATCTGGTTTTAGGCACTATTTCATTCTGCACATAAATGTATGGTAGTTTTACTGTTTATATCAAAATGCTCAGGTTGATGGTCCGTCTTGGAACCTGAGTCACAATTACAACAGAATTATCTCTACCACTGAGGAATATCTGCAAATACTTTCCAAATTGGGCATTGCATCCTTACTCCTCCATGCTGCCAAAGAGAGTAGCAGAGCAGGCAGAGGCATCTAGACACAAGAGACTATAATATAAAGCTGCTGACTTACATGGTGCTGCTATGCTAATATCCTCAAGTGGATTTATTTCTAATGGGCCTTCATGTCCCATGCTTGCAGCACTGATTAGAGGAGTTATGCATTGTGATTTCACTGTCTTGTGCTGCATAATACATACTGAAATAAGCTGAGAGGAAAATGAGGCAGACACGAGAATGGAGGATTTGTGCATCTGCTGAATAAATAAGCCATATAGGGCAGAAGTGAGAAATAAGAGACACCTGTTTCTGGCTTGGCTTGATTACTTTTCACCAAAGTAAAAAACAACCTTGCAAATGTCCTTAATGTAGAAATTAATGTCTCTGTTATTATGTAAGACTGTCATTTTCTGGTGTATACACAGCCTGTGTTAAGAGATTTCAGATGATAACAATTTGACATTCATAAACAAAAACTATGCTTGAAAGGAAGATTTCTTTAATAACTTGGATAACAAATAGACAATTCAAGGTGTGACTTTGATTCTGCAGAACCGTGGTCAACACATGTGCACATAAGCCAGCATAGGCAGGGCACTGGAACAACCACAAGAGCACAGATCAAATGCAAAGAAGTAAATTTCATTTTGTTACCTCAACTAACAAGGCACCCCAGAGCAGCACCCAGGCAGAGATGCAGGCACTGTCGAGTTTGGTCCACACTAAAGGTTCCCCCACCTTGGATCCCTCAGCCCTGGCTGCCAGGCAGCATTTTGCCCTCCCTTGCCCAGCCTTTCCCCAAGGAAAACAGGCTCTCACCTGCCCACCCAGGAGGGGCTCAGCAATGCCACACATGGGTTTTTTTGTTTTCTACGAAGCCCAGCACAATGGATCTTTAATTTTAAAAAAACCCCAATCTTTACACAAGCAGCACATAATCTGACTGAACTTCATTGCTGTATGCAATGTATGGCTGTTTATAATTGATAAACTATTAAGGAAATTGGCTCCAAGGCTAAGCATACTCTTGTGACAGACATGTCACAAAAAAGCAAATAAAACAGATCTATGATCATGGAATTTACTCTACTGGAACAAATATTTTAAAGGAATGATATATTTACAATCTGTAATATAGTCATATCAACAGCAATAGTAAAAAGCTGTAAAAGTGCACAAAGTCTCTGTAAAGCAAAGAGTAAAGTTAGCAAATAAACTCCATTATTTCAGAAGAAATTAAAAGCAAAATTTATTCCTAATAAAAGACAGTATTCTAGATGGCATTTTGTCTTTCCTGTTTCAGTTTCATTCCCAATAAATCCTGTGGGGTTTTTTCCTCTGAATCTGCCAGTTTTCTCTATAACTATATTGATTTCTAAATGAAATAATTCTGAAACTGTTATTTCCTAAATAGCAATACTGAAATGAGTGAAAACCTGGTACAGAATGTTTTGCTGCTGACTTCAGTGAAGGAAAATCTTTGTTTCTGAAGAAGCCATCAATTCCTTACAGGATTTAAAACATAAAAGCATGCACATGCACACGCACTTTTTATCCTCAAAATTATGTAAAAGTGAAAATACCAAGCCCAGTGTCTGTACATCAGGAATATTATCTGAGCCACTAGTAAAATACTCTAAGGCAAAATAAGACAATATTAGTGAAACAGAAAATAAATTATATTCTGTGGAAGGGGCATAAGCAATGAGCTGCTCTAGAGAAATGAGACAGTCATCTCAAGCACAACAGATAGAAAAGATCACTACTTAGACCTACAGTTTTAAGGGTATTTTTAAGACCAGTTTTTAAAAGATATAATACAAATCAGGAACAAATCTGTTACTGAATTATAAAAAACATACATAATAGAAAACAATTTTAAGAAATTATATATATTTTTTTTTAACAGAACAAAGAAATGGGACAAAATCTTTCAAATTATAGACAGAAGGCTGTTTCTATTGCAGTAATTTTAAGAAACAAGACAGTGAAAATAATAATTATAGCCCTAATCTGAACAAAGCCAAACAGGTAACAGTCAGTTCAGATGCAGCCGACTTGGAGAAAGCAATGCAACTCAAACCCTAGCTGGGTCAGCTTGGGTTCTAGTGCCACCTGCTGAAATAACAGCAGTTTTTCCTTTGCAATCACAGCTAATGAACAATTTAAATTAATCCTCTGCATTAGACATCAACACGTGAAGAAAAGTCATGAAGAAGATGAAGTGCTTGAGTAATCTAAGTGCACATCCAGTGAGCCGTATACTGAACGTAGTAAATTGAGAACCTTCTCTTGAATGATGTCAACCTGCTCTGAAGGGCAGTAATCATCCAAACTTGATCTGTGAGGGAAAAAAAAAAAAAAAGCATGAGAATACAGATATCACCACCATAACCACATTGTGTATTCCTGCAATGCTCTGTGGTTAGGCTGAAGCTTCTTTCAAACTGTGGCAAGTTTTGCCTCCCAGTATCCCTCAGAAGCACAGTACTGTGCTTCTCATCACTACACTTTAAGTCTAATAGAAAGTCTGCAGAAGATCAGGAACACGATCTAATCTTTCCAGTTCTACTCTCTTCCTGAATCTGGCACAGAATACCCTGGCAGTCTAAGGTCAAGCAAATGATCTAATTAAAGGACACATGGAAAATTTAGATTGAAAAATTGAAATGCTACTGGTAAAGTAGGCAGGAAAACTTGAAAAATAGATCTTCACAATACCTGGCATATAGCACTTTTTACAGCATCTATTAATGAACTTCAAACAGATGCTAGTATAAACTGACTTCCTGAATTTTTTTATCTGTTAAGATTTACAGAGAGATAATTCTGGTTTCACCACAACAGTGGGTAATAACGCTGCAACTGGCACAGGGAATAGAGTTTTCTTTTATTGCAGGCATTAACCCTACTAGTTGTTGCTGCCAAAACTAGTTTCATATCAGCTTCTGCTATTGTTGCCGGCCCTTTAAGGGCAGAATTAGTATTTTTGACTGATTAAATTGCAGTAATTTGTCAAGAAGCACACTGTGGTTTTCAAATTACATTTTTTTCAGGCCAGTTCTTTGGTTCTCACGGGTCCCTGTCCTCAAACTCCGTTCTGTTGTTATACATAACACCCTTATGGTCCTGGAAGCCTAACTTTTACCCCATCACAAAGTCTTACTAGAGCTTTGAAGAACATAAATGCCCTTTAACCTACTAGACAAAAACTAGTTCCAGCAAAAGTTTCACTGAAAAAAGGAATCCTATCTGTAATACAACAAACCCTAGAGCAAGAGAGTAAGGAAGGTGGGATTTCAGCCCAAGCCAGCTTTGCTCTAATTAGCTAAAGTTATTACACAAGTAGAGATGCGTGAACTCCAGTGACAGCTATCAATCCCAACATACACAAGGCCTCACCACAGCCTTTAAATAACCTGTGCTGAAGCACTGCAAAGCTTCCACTTTAACAGAGCTTAAGACAGAACTAGTGCTATACTGACAGGATCATTTACCTTCATGAGCACAGCCTGGACATTTTAAAGTGAAAGCATCTGCACAGTCTTACCGAGCAATGGTTACCAGTGTGGGCTTGGGCAGATCTGTCAGTAGAACTTTAATGGATTGTATGAGGCCTTCGATCTCGTCTGCAGTGCTGACATGGTGAGGAAGCTCCACATAATCACAGGTCAGACCAGCCTGATGCACCTGTGGGTAAATTAAGAGATTTGACTTCTATTGATGAATTATCGATACAGCTTATGCATGTAGAAAGTCTTTAGGATACCATCCCCAGCCCATCAGGTAACCTGCACCTCTTTACACAGGGGAGATTTTTTTTTTCTTTAAACAAGTAAAATTCTGGAGATTCTATGAGTTATTTTGTGATCTCCAGTATGCTGCACCTCTTCTTATGAATTCAGAGTATGCTGCACCCTCACAGATTATATAGCTCTGATAAACAGGTACCTTATTTTAAGTTCTACAAGGGAGATCAACAGACTGGTGAAATTTAGCCTCCATTCACAGGATACAGCCCAAGACATCACAGTCCCGTAAGATCACACTAAAGTTGCCTAAACATAGACAGTCAAGCAGACTAGAATTTTGGCAGCTTTGAAAGGAAAAGCTGGTCTAAGTAATAAGACATAAAACCCGAGGAAAATTACCAAAATCGCATGAAGTTCTGAGTCAAGAAGCAAGTCTGAAAGGAAGCATGACTCTCCCCTCCCTCCCTGTCAAAGCTATCCTTTTGACATCTGTCTGCTTTCTGTTCTTTTTCTTTGTCACCTACCATTTCATAGTCTGGGCTTTCCATCCTGGTTTTCAAACTATGAACTAGTTGAACAAGTGGCTTCATTCTGGAGTTAAAACAAAACCAATATTTGTCACAAACAGTTGGAAACATTTATATATCTTAAATGGTTAGGAGAAAAAGGTGTGAGGAAAAAAGAAGGAAATAGAAATTATGGCCTAGGATTGGAAAAGGAAATTTGCTCCTCTGTGTCATCTTTCATCTGCAAAAATGGAAATTACCAGTATTATTGTACTGTTTCACCAGGTCTTTCTTATAAAGTCCCTATATTTATACCTGCCTCTGGCAAGTCCTCCTTGTGCTTCTTTTAGGGTAGGTTCTTCTGAGAAGAAGATGTTGGAGCTCAAAAGTCATATGAACTTAATAGGAAATACTTTTTGTCACTGTTACAGAGGTCGTACAGTAACTGCTGCATTGGATGTGGAAAATGAGTGATTTTCCTATCAAGGAAAAGCTCAGACTTTCCCTATCTCTTTTCATCTGAAAACACTTCATGTGAAAACATCTAGTTTAAAACCAGAGTGACGCAGTTCAGGTTTTTAGTGGAGACTGTTGCTCAGATACACTTCCATTAACTTTCTGTTTTTCCAAAAAAAGCAGAAACCTTTGGGAGTACCAAAGAACTGCTTCTCCATGTCCCCCTTGGTTTGCTGCCTTTTTTGAGAGCTGTGCTACACACTGATGACCAAGGTTTTAGTCACCAAATATGCCTCTATCCATAGACAACAAAACTTGCATGAAGCTGTACAAGACTGAGCTTCCAAAGCTTACAGTAGCACTGAAGACAGTAGGCTGCCTTTCCTTTTGTCTCTTTCTCCTCTAGAACTAAAGGAAAAAGCGTACACTTGTACAGATCCTATCCTTTTCCGTTATCAAAATGCTGGACTAATCAGTTCTCAAACTTCTATTTGCAATTTAGGCCTCTTAGAAATCTCCTACCCAGGATATGAAGCCCATTTCTGTAGGGTTTCTTCATCATCACTGTCACACAAATCTGCAAATGCTGCTTCCAGATCTTCCAGCTGATGAACACGGTTTTCAACACAATCCAGCAAGTCTTCCTTTAAATAAACATATATGGAAGTATGTTAGGGAAAAAAAAGATGTAAGAACAGCATGACTTACCCTATGATTTAAATTCTGTAATGATTGATCTACTGGAAGTGGGGAATGAGAAACAACCAATTCATTCCTACAGCACATCTTTTCCAGAGGATCATAACAAATGCCAGCAAACTGTTATACCTTCAGAATAAATCACCTCATTTTGTTCTGTTTTTCCCTCTAAAAATTTTAAAAAGCCACCTTTTAAATATGTACCTGCTTTTATTCCTGATTGACTAAGAAATATAAAAATCAATCTGCCAATATGCAACGTATCTTTATTTCTTTATTCTCATCTATTCATTAGGTTTCATTTATTTGTGATAAGTATGTTGAATCTCTCTGTATTAGTGTTCAGATGAGATTATGAAAGCTTGTATTTTCATGTTTTAGAAGCATATAACACATAACATAAAAAGTACATTACAGAGCCATAATACAGTCCTTTTCACATCTGAACAAAAAGGTAAAATCCCAATTACACATTCATTACAGCTCTGACTATCAAGAAAGAGCAACAAGGGAAGGAAGGGGAGAGGCTGGAGGTAGGGAAAAAAAAAAAAAAGAAAAAAGAACCAGCCACCAAAGAACCAAAAAAGAAACATCCCACCAAACCTAAGCCCTGTTAAGCCATAAAAAGAACAAGTTTGCTGGTGACTTACTATATTTTCATTCCTTCCATGCCAATTACCATTTGTTCACAGAAACAAATTTTCACATTCATGCTAAATATTTATGCAATTCACATGTTTAATCAAAATACTTAATAGGAAAAAATTCCTAAGATGCTGCTGATTAGCATTCAGCTGCATAGCTTAATGTGAGGCTACTTCATTAAGCACCTTTGATAGGTTCCTTCCTGTTGTCCTAACTCATTTTCATTGGGTAAATAAGAAGAATCATGCCTTCATACATTCCACAAGCATCATAGCTTCATACCTCTGTTGCATTTTTATGTGGCTTCTTGAAATTGTACAACTCTTGCAAAAGCTCATATTCTGTCTTTGAAAAAGAAAGAAAGAGGAAGAAAATGACTCTTCAAATGAGAAATTCAATCCTCAAAACCTTTCTTCTTCAAAAAAAAGATCATTTCCCTACTCTAGTACTGCAGACAATAATGAGCATAACAGCCTCTCATCAGGACAAGCTACCAATCTCTGGATAATCAACACTACTGTGCGTTTTGAAAGGCAGCCTCCTGATACCATCAGGACTTTCTAAGCACAGGTTATAGAGGGTAAAAAACGATAGTCTCTCATCCCCTGCTGATGAATCTTGCTGTGGGTATTTGGAAGGTAACCTCTGGAAACCCAAGCATAGCTTTTATGTCCCAAGCAACAAGCAGAAGCTGGGTATAGCCCTGAGTTTGAACGTCCCCTCAATATTGATACCAAGCGAAAGAAACTCCCCCTATTTGGTGGTTGTAATTTTTTACCACATACACTCTCGTGGAAATATTTCTTTAAAATGGAAAGATCTCTTTAAAATATTACCACGAATCATTAACCATAATCAGCTAATCTGCTAATTTAACTTAAATGAGAGTTTTTCCATAGACATAAATACTAAGGCTGCAACTCTTTTGTGAGCTGTACGAGGATACTCAATTTCCATCCTTACCTGTGTGTACATTTCTTTAAATGGATTTTTAACTGAAAAAAAATCTAAGTCAATGTCCAAAACATATGCGTCCCCTTTCTGCAGTACTTGGCAGACATCTTTAACAATGTCCCTTATTGGACATTCACTGTTTTTGAGATAGCTTGAAGCTGAATCCTCTGCCAAGGTTTCTGCCCTATTCAGAACACCTGCATTTTGTGTTTCCTTCTTTTTCATACTCAGGATGATGTGGTCAAAGTCACCAGGAGCCACTGAAGAGGCAGAAGTGGCACTTGCTGTGTCATCTGTATTTAGCTTCAGTCTTTTAACAGATGCTACTTCATCATTTCCTTCATGGCTGTTTGATGATTCCGTAGGATTGATGAGAATGACGTGCAAATTTAAAGGCTTCTGATTTTCTAGCTGATCAGCAGGAACATAAAGACCATCACTTAAGAAGTAATTATCTGTTCCTGTAACCCTACAATTGACAATAACTCACAGTTAATACACATCTTGGCAAAGAGCTTAGGAAAAATCATTTTATACTTTAGGGACTGGGAGAAGAATGAATAGATGTTTGATGGCTAATAGAAACAATAAAACTGTGTAGACAAAATAATTCTTTTAATCCTCAGGTTTAATTGATATTGAAGTTTTTTCTACTTCTTTATTGTGGAATATATTAAAATTCACTTTATATTTTTTATGATATCCCTACAAGGTTTTAATGGATAAAGAAAAGATAATGCATTATGTGCTATTAAGATTAATTTGAAATTGAATTGCATTTTAAAGACAACATAAGATTGCAAACCTATGGTATTTTGTCTTGGTTTTATAATTTTTTAGGAAAATTATGGTAGTTGGGTTTGAAAAGCACCCTGAAATGCAAAAATATTGACTATAAATAGTCAATAAACAGTGAAAGTACAGTATTATGAATTTATAAGTAGAATTTCACTTTTTTTACCCCCAACAGATTCCCTAAGTGATAAAGAGGGTAACTAGAGGATAAATAGCTATCAATTGAATCCACTTAAAAAAACCCACAAAACAACTAACCAACCATAAACAACACTAAATCTTTTGCTTACATACAGTGAGAATTTAAAGACGAGAATTTTCAACCTGTATTGCAGGACATTAAACCCTAAGCATCATAAACTCAAATTACAAGTAAGACTAAGAAATGTGAACTTCTGCTTGCTTGCGGTAAGGCCTCATTTGAATACAGGGTATCACCATTAATCAACCACAAAGACAAATAATTTCCTAAGCAGAGAAAGAGAAATTTGAAGCTTAGTTCCCCAGCAGCTTGTGGATGGATTACCCTCAGTTTGTCAAGGTGAGAGGCTGGATTGCAACTCCATCTTGTTGACAAGGCATTCACAGCACAGCTTCCCAGAAATTCTGCAGGGTTCACCACGAGCTCATAGTACCTTAGTCTCTTGTCATCAAAACTTTTTGGGCATTCGTATTTATGAGGACTCTCTCCCTTTCTTCCTTCATGGTTTTGGTAAACCAAGAACCTGAGGAAAATGTACTCAACTGGCTTCAAAAGGAAGTCTGAAATATTGTTTTCATGACTGCTAAGGCCACCAGTGAGAGAGCTATTCAATCATCAGGAATTATTCCTATATATTGGCTAAATGATTAAATGGAACAGAAAGCACTAGCTTTAAAAAAAAAAATCATTTAGGTTCCCTTTAGGCTTCAAGGTTCAGAATTGCAGAGCTTTAAGTGTTTTATTTAAGGTGGTAAAACAAAGCATTTATCTGCTGTTTTCTGTTCAACTTGCTTCAAAAGATTTATTCTGCTATGCTCACAAGAGATATGATTTGCAAATACCCATTAAAGCTACACAAAATCACAACACTGTGAATATGGTGAGTGCAAAATTATTATGGACTGCATCCTGCAAAATGATGAGGGGCTCTGATTCGAACTTGAATCACAGGGTAATTAAGATTCAAAGAGACAACTGAAAGTCTCTAGTCAAACATCTGATCAAAACAGAACTGACTTCAAAGCTAGATGAGGCTGCTCTGGTAAACCATCCTTTATCAAATGATGGAGAATTCACCTGAGTACCTGTTTCAGTACTTAACTAGATTAACTTCAAAAAACAAAAAAAACCTCCAAACAAACAAAAAAACCCACCCCACATGAGAAAACAGTCATGGCTGATACCAAATAACAATTTTACTAGTTAGAACAAAGAATAAATAGATGTAAGTGTAACTGCATTATGCTCTAAGAACCTTATAAATACAAATTAAATTTTCATCTTTATCCAAGAAAATAGAAAAGATTCCAGTGAAAAGCTATAGAGATGGCTTTTATATTACTAGTATATGTCAGCAAACAACTTACCTGATTGTTGTTGTTGATACATCTTTCCCAATTAGAAAATTGTGTTCCCCTTCCGAGATCTGCTGAGCCCAGCGGGGGTGAAGCCACACTACTTGGGAAATATGGCCAGCATAAACAGCTGGCATAATCCAGTTTTCAATACTTAATTCACTATAATCAGTATAGAAAGACAGAAGATAGCAATGTTACTTTCCCTATAAATAAAAATAGACAAGAACAGCACAAACATCTTCTATATCTTGAAGGTCCCCATGAAAATCATCTAAAATTAGTACTCCATGTAAGGGTAACATCACCAAAGAAAGAAAAAGAGGGAAATCTTCATTCCTAAGACAAACCAACTATGTCTGTAGAAGGTATAAAAAAAGTTCAGACATAGAGTGGAATCGGCTTCACTCTTAGTGTGGCACTTTGATTATAAACTCCTTACTGGTGTACCTGGCAGTGTTAGGTTAATGGTTGGACTCGATAATCTTAGAGGCCTTTTCAACCTCAAAGATCCCGTGATTCTGTGCCCTTTTCCTATTGACACAATAGACAGAGGAAAGTGCAAGGAACATCATCAACATTGTTCTACATAACTTCAAACTGAACTCACAAGAGTATGTTATTGTAAACTGCTCCAGGTATATTTTAAATGTCATCCCAGTAATTAAAGTGAGTCAATCCACATCCACAGGATTAGCATCTTTCCTCATTATCAAGACCCTGTTTTTTTAGGTGTATGATGCCAACTGTACCCTGGGCTGCAGCAATAAAGCATGAGCAGGTCACAGGAGGGGATTCTGACCTTCTATTCTGCTCTTGTTAGACCACACAACTGGAGTGCTGCATCCAGTTCTGGGCACCCCACATAACAATGACATGGACCTGTTCAAGCAGGTCCAGAGAAGGCCACAAAGATGATCAGAGGGCTGGAACACCTTTCCTATGAGGACAGGTTGAGAAATCTGGGGTTGTTCAGCCTGGAGGCTGCACAGAGACCTTATACTACCTTCCAATACCTCAAAAGGGACTACAAAAAAGCTGGAGAGGGACTTTTTACAAGGGCATGCAGTGATAGGACAAGGATTTAAACTGAGTGTGTTTGGATTAGGTAATAGGAAAAAATTCTTTATTGTGAGTATGGTGAGGCACTGGAATAGGCTGTCCAAGCAGTTGTAGGTGACCAATGCCCAGAAACGCTCCAGGCCAGGTTGGATGGGGATCTGAGCAACCTTGTCTAGTGGAAAGTGTCCCTGCTCATGGAAGGAGAGTTGGAATTAGATGATCTTTAAGGTTCCTTCCAACCCAAAGCATTCAATGATTTTATGATAAAGTCCACAAAACCTTTTAGTCATCCAACAAAGACAACTAAATATTGACTATGGCTAAGGTGATTCAAGTACACCAAATAATCAGCTTGTATTTGCTGTAAATCATCATAATACTGAAGCAAACAAACTTAACTTATTTTAAAACAAATAAACATTTTAAAACAGGAAGAGCAAAACAATAGCAGAGATCACTGTGGCTATTACCTACGTACCTTAGATGGTGGGGGAAAATATTTGTCTTTATGATTGTAGTAGGAATATCTTGTTCTACTTCATATATCCAACATGCCAACAAAGCATGTGCTATTTCAATCTCAAAGTCAGTTTCTCAGAGCAAAGAGAGAAGGACTGTATTATAACTACAGCTTTTCAGACAAAGCATCCATGCAGAGTGCTTTCCTGTTACCCAGAAGAACTACTTGGGATAATACCATCATACACTACTGAGCAAATACACAAAGCCAACTCATACACCTTAAATTGCCTGAGATGCAATGTAACTTTTGGCATTAAAAAATAAAGTTTCAGCAAAAGTCAAAAGACAAAAGACACAACTTTAATCTGACATACCTCTTTTGTTCATCCTTCCTATGCAGTCATATCAATATTCACTGTGAATCAAAGGCAGTAAGAAGTAGACTTAAAATCTACTCTGATGCAGTACCCAGGGCTTACCTAAAAAGAGCTTCTTTGTCAAATACGGTGTCTGCAGGCATATTCACAGGTATAAGAAGGTCTGGATGAGAATCAAGATGAACAAAACTGATGTTACTGGCAGGAAGATGCTTTGAACCAATGGCACGATAGATGAAAGGCAGCACCTAAAGCAACATGAATAAAAACATTTTGATGATAACCAGTGGGCTGAAAAATACAACGGCTTTACCAGCAAAACCACCAGTACCACTTTTATTCCTTTAGAATTTGGATTAGAGGGAGGAGGAGACAAAAAGCAATACAAAGGGGAAAAACTCCAGTGACAAGACAACTCATGAACAGTAATCATTATAAGCCAAAGCATTCCAGATGAGAAACTGCTGAAGAGTCACAGCTTTACACCGTTTTTCCTTCTTTATAGGAAGTCTTGTTTGCAGTAGCTCTTCTCACTAGCCCTTCAACTCAATTCCTAGATTTTTTTTCCATTTACAACTAAGCCCCAGGAATGCTCTTCCTCTTCTGCAGATCATTGCCTGTGCATGTCTTTCTCCATTCTATAAAGCTTTCTCACCATGCACTGGTGCTATGAAGATAAAACCAGTTTCCTCCTTATGTTTTATAAGTTAACAGATATAGACTCAAAACTGACCCCATCATGATTTAAACTTTAGCTATTCATTAAACTGTTCCTCTTGAAGAATTAATTCCTAATCCCTCCATGACTTTGCAATAGAGACTACCTTTCTCAACCGCCCAACTTTATTCCCTGCTGAAGTTTTTCACTCAGAAGTGTGAAAAACAGGAGGTGAGGCAACTCACCAATTTACAGCATAGCAAACCACTGACTGAACTGCAATAATATAGAGTAGTAAAAATGAGAAAACTGATGGCTGATTCCTCTTACTCAGAGCTGCAGTACACAGAGTCACTCCCACAGTTAGAAGGCATCAACTGCCTTGGCTGCCAGAGCAAATCCAGCAAGGACTGTGAATCACAGCCCTATTATACAGGAAATGTGAAGACTGTGAGAAGCAATAAAAATTATGTGTGACCTCTACATTACAACAGCAACTGAGCTACCTTTTTTGGCATAAAACTGATTAAGATGACAAACCCTGCATACTATATAGGAATAACCGTAAAATGTAGGTATATTATTGCAATAGTAGGTAAAATAAAATTAAAAATAACATGGATTCCCTGATCTATGGCTTTTACTTCTTTACAAAAAAGAAGCAATCTGGCCGACCAAATAACTTATAATATTTTCAATTAATATTGAAGCTTCATCTCAGGTAAGTGCAACACCAGTTGCAAGAGACATGAGAAACTAAGTTCGCTAACCTTGCAAGTTCTCCTGACTTGGATTAAGAACAAAATTTCCTCCACGACAGCCGTTGCTAATAATAAGTGCATGATGCAGCTACCGACAACTTTCTCTAGAGGAATATCACTGTCAGGAAAGCTGATATAAAATTTTCTGTGATGTTGTTACACTTTGGGACAAAATGCCATTTATGTAATATAGATCGATCCATCCACACTCCTACACTGAAAACATTTTAAATTAAATATTTTGTATTAATGGAACTTTAAGCTAATTGAAAACAGAAATACAGAGACTAAAACAAAGAAGGATTATTAAGAGGCATTATCTCAGAATTCCTACCACAGTGACACACTAAGTCCTTGACTACCATGAAAAATCAGCTATCACAGCATCATACATTCAGTGAGTCTTAGCAAAAATGAACTTCATTAAATTATTTACAAATTCATAACGTTATTTTCTTTAATAAACTTGACTACACTAACAATTTCTCTTTACAAATAATCTAGTAAAGAAGCTGTTATTTTAGCATTAAAGCCTCAGCTTATGCTCAGTTCATAAAAAACCCCATGAGAAGCCAGAAACAGCAGTTCAAAAGCAATTCCTTCCTCACTCCCTGTTTCAATGACTCCACGAAAGAAAGCAAAGCTTCAGATTTTTATCATTTCTCATCAAGAGGAGTCAATCTACTTGTTAGTACTTACTTATCCTCTGTTGACATGTCATACATCGTGTAGGGTTGAGTTTCGAAGCACCCCACTAATAGCTAGAAAATTATAACAGCAGTGTAATGTAGGTATTATTACCTTTAAACCATAGCAATTAACGATACGATGAAGAAAAAATTATTCAGCAACAATTACTTTAAAAGATGCCAAAATGCGATCATGGCAATAAGTAGCTCAGTCGCTGCATCGGGAACGAAGACAGGTCACCTGGGCACTGAAGTTCATTGGGGTTTCAGCAGCGGAAGGGAAGGCAGATTTAGGGTTTGTGTGTGGTTGTGGAAGGGAGGGGCGTTCCCAAGGAGAACCCGCACACATGACGGGAAAGCGCAGCTCCCGGGGAGCTCCCGGTGACAGCACCGGGCGCCTCTCTTGGCTTCCACCTGCCACACTGAGCATCCGCGCCGCGGACAGGCACACGAACGAACAAACACACACAAACCCGTCCCCATGCCCCACCCGAGGGAGCCCCCATGTCCCGGCAACCCAGCGCGGGGCACTCACATCCTGGTGGTCCTCCACCACCCACACGGGCAGGGCCGGGTAATGCCGCCGGGAGGCCCCGCGGGGCCGGGACTCGCTGGGCCCCGGCTCCGCTCCGCTCATGCCGCCGCTGCCCCCGGGCGGGCGGCGCTTCCGCCCGCAGCACCTCCCACCGCTTTCCTGTTCCGGAGCCGGGGCGCTGCGGGCACCGCTGGCCTCGGCGGCGGCCAGGACACCAGGTGGGCTCGGCGTGCCGGGCTGCCCGCGGAGGGGCGGCGGGGCCGCCTTTGGGCCGCTCCGCGCTGCTCGTGGTGCTCCGTGGGGGTTGGGGCCGGGGCGTGACGGGGGCGCAGGTCCCGCGGTGCGGGGCGCGGCGGCTCCGCGGGGCTGGTGGGGCCGTGCGGCCGAGCAGAGCCGGGAGCGGAGAGCGGGGCCCGGCCAGGGGCGGCTCAGCGCTGCTCCCGCTCCGTGGCTCCCCCGGGCCGGCGGGAGGCGCGGTGGGGTGAGCGTAGGTGGTCCTGGATGGGTCAGGTCGGAAGGGACCCCACAGTGGTCATCTGGTCCAATCCCCCTGCTCCAGCAGGGTCATCCCAGAGCACATGGCACAGGACTATATCCAAACAGCTCTTGAATATGTCCCGTGAAGGGGGGATTCCTCTCAGTGGAATCCGTTCAGAGCGCGGTCACCCGCACAGTAAAGTTCTTCCTCATGATCAGGTGGGACTTCCTGTGCATCAATTTCTGCCCATTCACGCTTGTCCTGCTGCACGGCACCGCCGAGAAGAGCCTGCATCCATGCTCTTACAGACAGACATCCGCTTACGGACATTGATGATGTCCTCTCTCAGTGCGCTCCTCTCCATGTGTCAGTGCCCTGTTGCTCTCAGCAGTGCATCTGCGGAGAGAGGCGAGTTTATTCGGGGACCAGTGATGCATTCGAATGCAATGTCTCCCGTCAGTGCAATAAAATTCCTCTTTAGGTGGCAGGGAAAGGGGAGTTTGCCCTTTTCTGTGTTTTCGAACTTACTTAACTTTAAATGAAAATTGGATGCGACTTACGTTTGCACCAGAGGGAGCTTTAAAATAATTTGAGCATGTAAAATAGTTTTGTGTATTTTTGAATCTTTTTTTCCAGTTGTGATTCTGTGTATTCTGACGGACTGAAATTAAAGTAGTAGGACAAGAGCAGTTCTCTGGCATCAGGGAGATCTGAGAGCTGATAAGGAAGACCCTTTGTTTGAATGCTATTATGTGTTAGAAAGAAACAGTTAAAAGGCACTGTAGTACAACCTGTTTAAATAAAATGTGTGTGTGAAAGTTAACGAAGTTCTGAAACAGTCTTCTGTTACACGCCTGAGGTGTGTAAAAGCACAGCAGGAGAACTAAAGCAAAATTACTTCAGCATGTGATGGATTATAGTTAATAATGTCAAAAGGGTGCACTATTGCCAGACAAAATTGACGTTGACTTTTTTTGTTTGTTTGTTTGTTTGTTTGGGTTTTTTGTGGGGTTTTTTTGTTTTTTTTTTTTTTTTTTTTTTTTTTTGAGAGCCTTTACAAAGTTGGAAGGTACTGAGCAGGTAAAGGCTGACTGGGAGGAACAAGTGGCTTTATCGCATCATGGCTGCTATTTCTTCAAAGCGTGGGGTTCTCACTCGCATTGGCCCTTGGTTGTTCTGGAGAGGGAATGACCACCACCAATTCCAGTGGCTTCTAAGCCCTGTATGTGTAAGGAGGGTCCTCTTAATTCCTGCTATTTGATTTGAGTAATTTTCCCCTGTATTTCTTTTCCTTTTTCCCTCCAGTTCATGAGAAGCTGTCTACTTTCTCTCAGCAAGAGCTACATTTTTTGCTGCAGTGTCACCAGAATGCAGCTGAGCGCAGTGCTCTGAGCAGTCCAGGTTGGCCATGTTGCACTACAGCAGGTGGGAGAATATTCTGTGCATATACTTCAGCATCAGCAAAGCCTCAGTGAAAGGGAGGCTTTGTTTCCTTTTTCAGGTGATCTTCCCAATTGCGTGTGTCTCCCCTTTCTTTCTCACTTCCCCGTATGGAAAACAGGATTTGAGCTTTGGAGATGCTTAGATAATTTTTTCCTCTTTCCTTCCAATCCAGCCATGAATTTTTTACAGGTTTTTTTCCCTTTTTTTTAGTTTTTGAAACTTAACATTGTAATTAAAGAATCAGTTTTAACTTTAGTGAAGCACAGTGCTTTCATTTATAAACGTTATGCCTTAAATACATGCCTAGTTTTGAGCAACACTTAAGCTTATTTGAAGAACTAATTTCTCAAGGGTAACAGGGCTGAAAAGGCAATTGAAGGATTTATTGGGAACTGTTTATTTTTTAATAAAAATTAAGGAATAGGACAGTCTACATGAAATTTTTTTCATAACCTCTAAGATGTGTAACCTGTTTTTCCACAAAAATACACCTACCTCTCTTAAGATAGTTTGAAGGGTCTGTTAAGTTGAGTCCTTTAGTACTTTGGGGACTCAATAGTAAATGTAAATTGCTAGTATCTCATTTAAAATCTACATGATTTGTCAGGCCGGGTGGCATGCAATGAGGTAGGTGCTAGGTCATTCTGCCCAGAGTATAAATTTGTGTTCTAGAAAGAGCTCCTTGTTGCAAAACTTTGGATGCCCACTGCAGTTATTAATAATGAGTGATTCCTTTGGTGCAGGGTGTCGAAAGATTTTATATCAAAGTGTCTAAGTACTAGTGGAGTTGCTTGTATCCTTGACCTGTCATCATAACAGTAATTTGTTGAAATTACATTGCCCTAACTTGTAAAGCATGGTCCAGCTTGGGTTCTGGCTTAAAGACTGTAAGTGCTTTCATGGATTAGAGGCTTAAGGGAATCAAAAGTGACCTGCACTAAAGGTCTGAGGAGCACAAAGCTCCCAGTGAAAGTGGATATCATTTACTGCTTCTGTTAAAGGAAACTGCAGTTTCAGCACTTTAGGAGTAGTCCCTGCAGATGCATTGAGGACATCTTACAAAAATTGTGTGACACTGGAATTTTATTTTCCTCAATAAAGGTGAGCCATGTCTTTCCATTCTGGGCGAGGATGTCCCCGTGGCCAGGGGGGACCAGGAGCAAGAACTTCAACGCAGACCTACCGCCCCCAGAACCTCCGGCAGCTTCACCCGCAGCAGCCCTCCGTACAGTACCAGTATGAGCAGCAAGCTGCCCCTCCAACAACCTACTCCAACCCTCCTCCAACCACCGGTTACATGCCTCCCAGGCCAGACTTTGTGCCCTATCCTCCTCCAGTGCCCCCTTCCACACAAAATCCCATCAGCCAGTGTCCCATGAGGCCGCCGTTTCCAAACCACCAGATGAGGCAGAGCTTCCCGGTGCCTCCATGTTTCCCTCCCACTCCTCCACCAGTGCCAAATCCTAGCAACACTCCCGTGCCAGGAACACCTGCTGGGCAAAGCACCTTTCCTTACATGATGCCTCCCCCCACGGTACCACACCCTCCCCCGCCTCCAGTCCTGCCACAGCAAGTCAGCTACCAGCCCGTGTACTCGGCAGGGTACTCGCAGCAGTCCTTCCCGCCGCCCGGCTTCAGCAGCTACCAGCACGGCTCCGGCTCCTTCCCCAGCAGCACTGCCAGCAGCAGCGCCAGCAGCAGCCACTTCCGGCACACGGGGCAGTACCAGGGAAACAAGTCCCAAAGTGACCGGCGCTCCCCGGACAGGAGCAAGCACTACGATGAGCACCGGCACCGCGAGCACGGCCACATTCACGGCGACAGGCACCGCTCCGCTAACCACGGCGATCGTCGCGATCGCGGCCGCAGCCCGGACAGGAGGAGGCAGGAAAGCAGTCGGCACCGGACAGATTATGACAGAGGAAGGATATCACCTCATCACAGAAGTTATGAGAGAAACAGGTAACTGTTATCTACCTGCAGGGGGAGAGATGTCATCATTGTCCCGTAGTATGTGTTTGCATCGATGCTCTTGCCTTGCCCTTGTTAGTCCCTGTTGCTCAGGAAGTATCCAGTAGCCAGGTCCCATGGAAAAAGTTACTGTTCAGACACCTTTCAGGTACACGGCTTTGCCTCACAGTTGTGAGCTGGCAGGCTTGTTGCTCTTGTCCATGGAGATAGTTTTCAAGCAAGAGCTTGTGTCCCACTGAGTGGATTGTTGAGTAGCGCTCAATATATTTACCTTAGAAATTTATGCACGTGTGGCAGGAAAATAGTGGTACTGTCAGACTAGAAAGTTGAATCTTACAAGCAATTAAGCTGCAGCACTTTGAATTTCAAGATTTGGGTGCCAGGTGTTACATTGTTTCAGAAGGCCTTGAATTTTGGAGAGCACTGACTTGGTGAGGTTTATAGTCTGATAGGGGCCCATAGCTAATACTTGTAGTAAGATATTTTATGAAAAGCATATTATTTTCAGGATGAAGACCTCAGCAAGCCAGCCTTATCTCAAGAGACGACTGAGGTGAAAATGAGCATGGGCCAGTTGTAGGCTTCACTGATGTCATTCAGATGAATGAATGTGTGCTTCTTATTTTGGGATTTATCATGAAGTGTCGGCCATGGACACAAATGACTTGGAAATTATGAGTTGACCCGATGCAATTTTCTGTGTCATGTTTTAGGGCAAACCATCATCTTTCTCATGTCTTAGATTTGTTCTGTTCGTAGCTTTTTATGTGTCTAATGAGCTTTGCCAAAATATTCAAAGAGCTACTGGAAAGTTAAGTGTTTATTAGGGCTCCTGGATCACGTGCTCTTAGTTTTAAAAGCCCAGATGTTTTTCATGCCACATGTGGAACATGAATTTACACATAAAGCCTGTGTAAGTGAAGGCCCTTTGATTTAAATATGCAGAGACTTAATTACAGAACCTGCATTCAAAAAAACAACCCGAGCCTCACACTCAGTAAGTTTACTTTGATTTTCAAAAAAGGATTTTCCTAAAGCTGAATGCAGCTGGCATCAAGTCACTGGCCTTTTCTGTATGACATGCTTGTGGAGTTTTCTCCTTTTTTCTGCATAATTTCAAGCTTCAGTTTTAAGTTTTGAAAATGCATGTTTTCAGTTGCTTTATTCTGAAACACTTTTGGATTGCTGCTTTAGGCCAACAGCTTCTAGATCTACTTGATAATGTATCTACTTATTTTGATTTAGAATAGTTGGCCAGACTTGAGGTTGACTTTTTTTGTTCCACATCCATCTCCCAAGGAAATCAGGTGGTATAGAGTATACTCTCTCTGAAGACTGAAATCCATGCTTGAACAAGACACCAACAAGGATAAGTGGGGCTGGGGAGAAACAATAGATAATTTATCTGAACTTTTTGCTTTGTAAATTTTCATTCTGTTTCATATTATGTGCATGGAAACCAACATATATATATATGTTCATAAATTTTACTCATTCTGTTAATCCACCAAGCCACTTGAGGCACCTGTTTATAATTCCAAGTGTATCTGGAGACTACAAGTTTTAACAGATGCACAATGACTTGCTAGCTGTTAGCAGCAGAGTATAAAAGCTACCTGTGTGATCTTTCCTGCCTAATAAATGTAGTAATTTCATAGAATAATTTAGGTTGGAAAATGTCCTTAAGATCATCAAGTCCAAACTGTAACCTAATGCTGCCAACTCCACCACTTAATTGTGTCCCTAAGTGCCACATCTACATCTCTTTCAAGTGCCTTTAGGGATGGTGATACCACCACTTTCCTGGGCAGCCTATTCCAGTGCTCGATAACTAACCCTTTGGGTGAAGAAATTTTTCCCACTATCTGAATGAAATCTACTCTAGTGCAACTTGAGGCTGTTTCCTTGCATTCTGTCACTTGTTTCCTGGAAGAAGAGGCCAACCCCCACCTGGCTACCACCCCCTTTTAGGCAGTTGTAGAGAGCAATAAGATGTCCCCTGAGCCTCCTTTTCTCCAGGTGATACCACCCCAGCTCCCTCAGCTACTCCTCATAGGACTCACTCTCTAGATCCCTCACCAGCTCTGTTGCCCTTCTCTGGACAGGCTTCAGCCCCTCCATGTCCTTGTAGTGAGGGGCCCAGAACTGAGCACAGGATTCGAGGTGCAGCCTCAGCAGTGCCGAGTACAGGGGACAATCGCTGCCCTGCTCCTGCTGGCCACACTGCTGCTCATACAGGCCAGGATGCCATTGGCCTTTCTGCCACTTGGGCTCACACTGGCTCATGTTCAACTGCCGGTGACCATCATCCTTATTTGCTCTGCTGGACAGCTTTCTAGCCACTCTTCCCGAAGACTTCAGTTAATTTAAAGCTCAAGAAATGTGTTTGGGTTGTGAGATTCTTTACGTGCATGTACAAGCTGAATCTTGCAGATGAGAGTCATAGTTTTAGCATTATGCAGATTGTATCTGTCTGCTTTTGTGTGTGCTTGAGGTCGCTGTAAGGAAGAGATTGTTTGCCTCAAACACTTGAATGACTGCTTTTCCTTTCTTGAGGCATTTAGAATGGTTATATAGACAATAATCTTAGCCTTTGCCATTTGTAACAGGAGAGAGGAAAAATGGTAATAAGTTCTGTGGGGAATTCATAGATGTCTCCTCTGTATGGTGTGAATTAACTCTTGTATTTAGATAGATGGCTTTGTGACAAAAGTGGAGGACATGGACATTTGACTGTCTTTTGCAAGTTTCTTGAAGGTCAGTGTTAAGAACATCTGGGTTTTTAGCAGTCAGCATGTGGATGTCATTTTGCACAACATGCTCTCAGGCTGCTTTTGTGTTTCTTTCAGGTGTAGGATGTATGAAATGCCATATTTCTCATTTAACTTATTTTTTTAACTTTTCAAGGGAACGGGAGAGGGAGAGGCATCGGCACCGTGACAGCAGAAGATCGCCCTCACCGGACAGATCCTATAAAAAGGATTACAAGAGAGCGGGAAGGTAAGGCAGGCTGTCTCTTGAGCATTTGAGGCTCTGTGTATGTTTATGAAACCCAGAAAAAATCATCTACTGATACATGCAAATACCAGTTATTTTAAGACCTTGTAGAGTTAAAAACAGGATTAATCTCTGGAGAGAGAGAGTTTCACTGCTGCATCCTAAAGACTTTCTCTTAAATCTTCCAGTCCGTAAAGTACCAAAATTATTTAAAGTTACTCTAGATTATCTTTTAGAGGCTTTTCTTATATTGCTTTTCCTTTCTGAATGCTGGATAGTTGAAAACATTGCAACATTATTGGTTTTGTAGGCAGAGGAGGTTTAAAAAATAGTAGGTAGTTTCCTTACTCTTTTGAAAGCATTACTCTTGTGATGCACAAGAAATATCACACCTTGTGTTGTTCAGAGGCGTGTTAGAGTAACAGAAGTGTAGGTTCTGTATAATTGTTTTAATAAAACTCAAGTTCTTTTGTCATACCAATAGTTTGTGGGCTGTGCTTTGATACTTCTTACTGTAACTTCTAGTTGTGACTGATGTGACTTAGTTTTTACCAATGAGTTCCTAACTTAAAAATACAATTAAAAGAAATTCACCTAGAATGCAAGTAGGAATTTTAATTTAAAATGGCATGTATTTTTAAATTTTAATTCTTGAATATGACTTAAAATAAAAAGCACATCGAATTTTAAGTCATTTTTATCGTAGTTCAAAACTACAAATTACTCTTTATGGTGCAAGTTAAAAGCTGGAAAAGCAATTGGGATTTTGCTGCAATTTATATGATAGAATGACTTACTCATCTGAAGCAAACTGTTTTTAATTTTAAAGTAATAAAGAGAACTGCTTTTGTTTCCTTTCTCCCACTAAGCCGGTCTCCAAGCAGAGAGAGAAAGAGAACCCGATGGGAGGAGGACAGAGAAAGGTGGTCTGAGAACCAGAGCTCCAGTAAAGAGAAAAATTATACTGCTGTCAAAGACAAAGAATCAGAAGAGAATGCATCTGAAAAAAATGAAGAGGAAGATGAGGAATTGCTTAAGCCAGTCTGGGTTCGCTGTACCCATTCTGAAAGCTATTATTCCAATGACCCTATGGATCAAGTGGTATGTCAGTGAAAACTCTAAAATGACTACAGACAGTCCTTTATAACATGAACCTTTCAGCAAAATCATCATTTTGTGGCATTTAATTCTCTTTTCCCAATCATCTCAGTCTTTTAACCCTGTTAGGGATCTTCTCTGTTTTCATCAGTTCCTTCTGTCTGTTAGCATTCAGATGAGTGGTACATGGAAGAGTGGTCTTTATTTTTGTCTCCAGGAGGGAAAGATCTATATTTTCCTATTTACATTGTGTTTAACTTGTGAGCAAAGATGCCTCAAGCATTGTATATTCCTGCAAACTTGGAGAAGTGCTGTTCTAGCAAGTGACATTAATTTCTCTTCTAGTTCACCAGGTGAAGCAATGTAATGGTATGCTAAAGTCTTATTAGGTATTCCCATGTTTCACTGAAACTTTTTCACTTCTTGGTTTTTTCATGAAATGCTGGTAGACGTTGAGTTCTTGTGCGATTTTAACACTGTCTTTTTTTTTTTTTTTTCTCTTGTTGTAATTTATTTATTAACAGGGTGACTCTACTGTGGTAGGAACAAGCAAGCTCCGGGATCTGTATGAAAGGTTTGATGAGGAGTTAGGAAAGCGACAGGCAAAGGCCAAAGCAGCCAGGCCACCATGGGAGCCACCAAAAACCAAGCTGGATGAAGATTTAGGTAGGCTGAAATGATGAAAAACCTGTGAAATGAAATAATCTGTAGTTAACTTCTTTTGGCAGTCGTGTGTATTTAATAATATATGCGTTTTTTAAATCCCTCCTTGGTGTTTCATATCCATGGGAGTTTTACTGTAGCTCTTGATGGAAGTAGAGCTAGATTCTTTACCCAGAAAGCCTAGGCGGGAATGGAGAGTATCCAGCACTACTTAATGCTAGTTTCTTTCCTGGCATAAAACACTCTGAGCATGATCAGATAGTCCAGAGAATGGCACATGAGAGGCTTTGAGGCGCTCCTGGTCTTGTATTTCTCAAGAGCAAGCAAGAGCAGTGGTAATGGCACTGTAAAAGCAAACATCTGAGTTTCTTTCAGTATTGTATTTTGGTTGTGCAACTCTGCTTAGTATGATCAGACATCTGCAAAAGTATCAGTTTTCATAACATACATTATCTGCATTATCTTGTCCCACCCATATGGATCTTCTGACAGTGAAATACATCGAGCAGCATCAAACACTGCGGAAATACTGGTTAAAAAGCAGAGCAGAGGTTTTTACAGAAATTTGTCTACTCAGAAGTCAATGAAAGCTATTTTTCTTGGTTTGTTTTGTGAAAACTGTTGTTCTTTTCATATTTCCAGCATTTCAGTGTTTCATAGTGTGGTTTTTTAGTTAGTTGCTTTAGTTCAAGAAATATACAGGCGTATCATAGTAATTTAGATATTCTGTTGGGCTTGCTTTTTAGCTATTGCTTCATGTTGTCCAGGTGAGCTGCTTCAAACTCTCAGGTCTCATCTTAGTAAAACATTAATAAGTTGCATATCAAAAATTCCAAATCTGAAATACAGGCATAATGACATGGCTACATGCTGATGGTATGAAAGGATGAAGTGAAGAGGAAAGAAAAAAATAAATACAGATGAAAGAAAATGTGCACTCACTTTTGTAAAGGGGTTCTTCACGTTTTCTGAACAGTGAATTTGCAAGTATTTAAACTCCTTCAAGAATCATTAGTAAAGTTAACTGTAGGGCTTTTTAGGAGGTGTATTTTCATGTGGATGAATCAAGGACACGACTGCTATGCTCAGCATACCTGTGTAAAGCCCTCATTCCTTAGATCTCTGAGGAAGAAAGCCTGCTGCTCCAGGCTAAAATATGATAGGGCCAAGGGCAAGTTCTGCATTTTCTTTTTCCTCTCTTTCTGGGGAACCCAAAGACTCTATGTCTTCACTGTTCCCCTGGGCTGACTTGGTGTCCGTTCCAGCTTCTCCTACAGCCATGTAGTGTCTAGTAGTTTGTCTTATTTTGTACTTCAGTAAAGGCTGTCTCTGTTCTGGCTTGTGTTAGCAGCAATCTTGTGTTGCAGTGGGGTAGCAGTGCATTCCAGGAGCACTTTTATATCATGAAAACCTAATGATGGAAGAAATTCTTTACTGAGGCACTGGGACTGGTTGTCCAGACAAGTTATTGATGTTCTATCCCTTGCAATGTTCAAAGCCTGGATGGGGCACTTAGCAACCTAGTCTGTTCTCTATGGAATTGGATAGTCTTTAAGGCTCCTGCCAACTCAAACCATTCTGTGGTTCTATGATCTCAATACGTTACATCGAAAAGTTCTGTGTTAGTCTTTTGAAACTCCAGCTTACTCTCACAGGTTCCATGCATATTTTGCACCTGAAAATAGACTCAGTATTAATCAGGTGTATATCAGAGAACTTTTGAAACTTAAGTTTTCGTGAATATTTGTAGGAATGCACATGCACACTTTGTGAGGAAACTATTTCAGCTGAGCATAGGTGACCTATGTAAACCATATGTTCCAAGGACATATTTTAATAACACCATATGCCAAATTATGAACTGTCTAAAAATACATCTTGATTTAAAAAAAAAAGGAAACATTTTCCTAGTGATGTTCTCTGATTTTCTCTCCTTTTTCTTTCAACTAAGGAGAGTCTTGTATTCAGTAAAAATGTATAATTTAAAGGCATAGTTTCACAGTATTTGAAAGCACTGCCAGTATAGGACTATATTTTCTCTTAAGTCAAAACTTTAAAAATGGAAGAAACATTGCATTTTATTCCAAGAATGAAATTAGCATTACTTGCATATTAGTCTATGTCTTGGCTGAGAAGACATTTATTTAAATTGGAGCTGAGTATATCTGTGGAAATGAGTGACTAAAATTATGTGCATAGGAAAGGAAGTTACTCCACAGTACTGCAGGAGATTAGAGGTATTGAGATCAAGGTTTGTGTGGTTTGTTTGTTTTGGTTTTTTTTGATATTAAGTCCAGGCATTAATTCTTAGAGAATGCGTTGCTATGGAGAAGAGAGCATGTGGAAGTGTTTCTCAGCCATCTTTATTTCTTCTGTGTGAATCAGAGAGCTCCAGTGAGTCAGAGTGTGACTCTGAAGATGACAGCAGCTGCTCCAGCAGTTCAGATTCGGATGTTATTGACGTCATTGCAGAAATTAAGCGTAAAAAAGCACACCCTGATCGTCTCCACGAGGAATTGTGGTACAATGATCCAGGACAGGTAGGGTGTGAGGGAAAAGTACTGGGTGTCCTAAGGTCATGGAATAAATTGAAAGTTTTGCCTTGTCAAACATGCAGAGTGACTTCTATTTCAAAATGCTTTTTTTACCCCTGTTTTCCCTTTTCTCTCTCATCTTCTTCAAAGCACTTCACTTTTGATTTCAAGAGTATGGTTCCAGCTAATTAATCCTGGGGATTATTCAATTGGAATCATGTCTGACAGCGTTAATAAAAATGGAATGCTAACAATGTGCTAATGCTGTCCTTTTAGCCCTGAGATAAAGGTAAACAACTGAATTATGTGGTGGAGAAAAGGCAATATGTTTACATCCTTTACAAATTTTTCACCTTAAGCTCTCAGCTCATAATGATAAATAACGTTTTAAATATGCAGTTAATGCTTCTAATTTCTTGTCTAATGTTTCTTTTGTAATTGCGTGGAGATTGTGGTTCTCATTAAATGTAATTGCTGAGCTCATGAAGTGCTGTTTTGCATGTACACATTGCACAGAATACTAGTTTTTGTTTGCAAATTCACTGTCTTCATCTTTCTTAAATATTTTACAATCTATTCTCTCATTTCAAGTGGCACCTCAGTAAATTTATTTTTCTGTCACTTTGTGTGATGTATGAGTTTAGCATGCAACAAATCATAAAGTGAAGAGATACTGGAATGCATATTGCCTTTGTGGTAATTTAAAAGTGTTGAATATTCTATTACAGATTCATATTTATGGTTCTAGTTTTAAAAAAAATGAGCATAGCTAGCTGCTTTTATTTGTATAGAAAACAAAATTAGTGAACTGTTTAGATATTTAACACAAAAAATTATGTAGCTCTTGGGCACACTTCAAAGTAATGTTCTATGAAGAATATTAATGAAAAAAAAAGTGGAATAACTGTAGAAGGAATAGATTCAGGAATGCTTGGTATATGAGTTTCCTGCTGAAAATGTTCTTTACCAAAAACTTTCTTGAGACCGACTCTTCATCTTTCTTGAAAAGTCTAAAATCAATCATGGTGAGCCTGTCAGTGCTGTACTACTCCTATGTAGATTTTATTCAAAAAGGTTTGAAGATTTTTAGGTATTTATCTGGTGTGTCAAAATGCTTTCCTGTCAATAAATAAAACAGGAATGATTGCCACACACTCTGACGTGTACAAGTACACCACTTGACATGGAACTAGATTTGTAGGATGGATCTTCCCAACCCTTCAATCTGAGAAGTTTGTTTGTTAATTTGGATAATCTCCAGTAGTTTACAGTTGCCAGAAAATAAATAGTTAAATTCAATGCCACCACGGTGGCTTCTGCCTTATAAATGTGATCTACTTGTTTGTGTTGCTCTGTTGGTCAGAGAAGGCATTGCCTGTGCAAATTTGTGATCTCTCACGATCATTTTCCCATCAATTCATGATTGCTCTTCTGCATTTTTTTCTATGAGCAGTGTTGTTAGGGACAAGATAGGTATGTATCTCATTGCTTCTCAAGTCTTGGGCTTTACAGGCTCTTCATTCATATCTCTCTCAGTTTTGGTCTGTGCAGTTAATATAACAGAAGCAGTATTTGTGCTGAACAGTACTAAGATTTAAGGATGAGATTTTCAAAAATATGTAATGATTATTGAAATAGCCTCAGTAGATGCTTAGTTTTGGAGCACTGATGAGCAATTAGCTGTTGGCTGCTTTTTTAACTCTCTTCTGTCTTGTTGCCAATGAGGAAGTATGCTTCTAGCTATGAGCATGACTCTTTCTTTGAACCTGTTCTTTCCTCGAGGATCTCAGAGTATGGAAAAAACTGTGTGAACAACAAGCTGTCACATCACTTCATTGTTAAGATTGTGACTAGAGTTTCCAGAGGAGTAGGGAAGTGCCCTGTTTCTTATGTTCCTTTGCACATATATGCATTATGCCAGCCTGAAGAAACTGCAGTTAACATCAAAACTAAAAGGTTGCATCCCTATCCCAGCTGCCTAATGCTGACATTTACAGTGTTGTAGTGATTCTTGCTTGCTGTGGTATCTTCACATTATATCTAACATGTGATAATGCCATTTAGCCCCACCGTGGATGCTGTTTATGTTTTCAGACTGCTTGTAATAGCATGGAAAGTTCTGATCGTTTTTCTATTGCATTACAAGTTTATTGTTTGTTTGTTTGTTTGTTTGGGTTTCTTTTCATAAATCTAAAATAATTTTAACTTATTGGATTCAAACTTTGATTAAAAACTGGTGTTGGGAGCTTAATTTCTTTCTCTGGTTTGTTTCTGAGCTTCTTTTGTTGGATTTCTGCAGTGAGCATAATGTAAGAGCAATGTAAGAGCAGAAACCTTAAGGCTGTTGCAGTAGTCTGCATTGATCTTTCACATAAAAGTGAAAAGAAAGACACCAGCTTTATGATGTATGCACTGGCCCTGTTTGGTATAGGCACTTGATGCACCCAAATCGGTATTTTTTCCTCTTTTATCTTATTTGCTGATCTGTTCATGGGATGTATTTGAAGTGTTCCCATCAGTTCTTTAAAGCATCGAGTAAAATCTTTGAATGGCCTGCATTTTAGAGGATAGCCTTGTTCCATGGCAGAGGGCTTAGTTCAGGATGGGTTTTCAGTCAGAGAACTCAGTGGAACTGTTTGAATATGAAGAATTCAGCATGTAAATATGTATGTTTAGGACCTGAATTTTGTTTTAGACCATCAGCATGCTGTTTGTGTGCGTAAGTAATGGAAAAGAGGTATACTATAACAGGGTGGTACAATTCTCCTGAGAATGTTTTTTCATCTTGTGCTTCTGAAACAGTGATGAAATTCTAATGTTGCTGTGTAGTTTTCTTACGTTAGTCTACAGTATTTTCAGTTTTATTGGCTTAAGAACATCCACTTAATCTAAGCATGACAGGCTTTTAGAAGCATCAGCACTCAGGGCATTAAAACCAACATACTTTTCCAAAACCACTTTTCAGTAAAACCAGAATCCTATTTTGTTTTTGACAGATGAATGATGGACCTTTGTGCAAGTGCAGTGCTAAAGCCCGGCGAACAGGAATAAGACATGGCATTTATCCTGGCGAAGAGGTATTAGTAATTCTAAGGATTGCAATTATGAATACAAATTTGCAGCTGTAAATTCCTGCTTGGGTTGGTTTGAGGGGGTTTTCCCATAATTTACAGGCCAAGTAAAAAAACCTCTTTTGCAACTTCTAATCACTTAGTTACGTAACCTCGTATTTAAAATACAATACTTGTAATGAAATCACTCTGAAAACTATAGAAAACTTTTGCCTGTGTTTGCTTAGTTTTAGGTTTGTTTGGTATATCATGATTGTGTTAATAGAAAAAAACTTGTGATCAAAGATCTGCTATCTTCAAGTGGATGAATATGTTGTGAGGCGCCCACTTTGTGAAGTGATTGCTTTTAAAAAAAAGTAAATAGTAATTCTGCTGCTGAAAAAAGCAGAAGGCTTGTCAGGAGGCATTCTTGCCTTTTGTAGGCTTTTCAATTTATTTTCATATTTTTCTTGAAAAATTCTATTTTTCAGTTGGCCTTTTTATATTTACTGAAACAATTGTTTATTTCTCTGCAGTTAAGGAGTTACAAATGTTTCTGTGAATTATTTGAGTTCAGAAAATTTGCTTTGGTCTGTAGCTTACTATAAATTTCTCCAGTTCAGGATCTATTCCTCCCCATGTTGCATCTAGGGTTCTTCTTGCAGAAAAGGGAGAAAATTTAGGAGGAGGAAACTACTATATATAAAACTTGCTGCATGAAGGCAGCTGCTCCCTGGAATAATGCCATCTGGGAATCCCACGTTTCACAAAATCTTGGATATAATACATTTCACAGAGTCCTGTAGGTGAAACTGACTTTCAACTGAATTTTCAACTATCTTGATGCAGCTGCCTTGTCGTAGCTGTAAAATAATAAGCTGAGAAGCTTTTTTTGGGGCTGAAGAGCCAACGAAATCACCTTATTTGTCGCATAAGTTTTGCAAAGTGGCCAAAGCAGTATAGCTGTCTTGCCACTGCCACAGGCCAGCTTTTATTCTGCAGTTCAGAATAGTGCCCTGCTCCCTGCAGTGGTTTTATTCTTTCTCCCATAGTATTCCAAATGTGGTGGTGGCAACCTCTGAACTGCAGCAAGTTGTATGTAGTGCATATGAAAAACTGGCTTTGACTGGTTGTTGAGGAGCTTAGGTCTTTACACAGGACTGCTTCAGATCAAGCTGGAGGGAAACATGAAATCGCAGATATCTGTCTGCCTTTGGACCTCAGTCAAGCATTACAACCTGGCAGATAAGAGTGGGGTTGCCAGAGCTACCTCGTTAGTGATGGAATAATCCCTTCTCTTCAAGCCTCAGTTATGCCCCAAGCAGATGAGCTGATACCTATCTTGATAATGTACCTTGAGATCTCCTGTGATGTCCAGGCTTCTCTTTTTAAGCTTTTGAAATGTGTTTCGTGAAACAAATTTATATATGAGAGGAAATCAGTCTGGAACATAAACAGCTAAGTGTTATGTGTAAGAGAGATGGAGAGTTAAATGGAAAATGAAAAAAAATCACTTTTTTTTGCTTTTGAATAGCTTTAAAAATATTTCTTGAAGTGAAAATGGAGATAAGGCCACACTTTCCTCCTTCCCAGAATGCTTAATTATGACTACCTGCTTTTATTTAATTTTTCCTAATGCATATTTCATGGCTATTAGAAATGCTTTATTCTCTCTTTTAATCTAAATTTGCCTTGACTCTACACATAATTCTACTTATCTCTTTCTTTAAGCCCATTAAACCATGTCGCCCCATGACCAACAATGCTGGAAGACTGTACCACTACCGAATTACTGTGTCACCTCCCACAAATTTCTTAGTAAGTACTTTATAAACAATTCGAACTAGGACTCTGAGTTTGTTTTCAGTGACAAAAGTTGTACTGCTCCTTGCTTACTCTGTGGTGCTTTTGTTTGCTTTTTTAAGACAGACAGACCTACTGTTATTGAGTATGATGACCATGAATATATCTTTGAAGGGTTCTCCATGTTTGCACATGCCCCACTAACAAACGTAAGTATGGTCATTGCTACATACTTTAGGTTTCATACAGGGGATTTGTTTAGAAGGTGCTCATTCTTCCCTGAAGCTTCTAACTTCTTTAAAACAGCAGTACATGTATGCTACAAACATCTTACCAGTACTGGGGACAGGGGAAAGATGTTTGTGCTAATGATTCTCAGGTTTTGTCTTGACTGATGGTGGTAAGCAGCATCTTTGAACTGTGACTGAAGCTGTGGTATACACTGAAGTAATGTTTCTATGTATTTCACAGTTTGGAAGTGAATTAAACCATGGAACAACTTGTTAAGACTGCTAATTGGATTTCAGTTGGCTGAGTGGGTTTATTAGGTTGGCAAAGCTTAAAAAAACTAGCAACAACAACAAAAAAAGGTTTTCCTTTTAAATGACAAATTAAATTCTTCAGAGATCCACTCTAAAGGGTTTTCTCTCTTCTTAAAACTTACCTAGATGTATCCAATACTTTATAACAGCTGTTCAGCTTCTTCAGGATCTAGCAAGTTACAATTTTTAGTAAAAGGTGTAGGTATGTACAGGTGTTTAATTTTGTTTTTTGAAAGCAACTGTAACAAGAAAAGGAAATGATTGGTATCTGACTGTTTTGCTTTTTCACTATAAACTGAGTTAGCCAAACATGAATGGAAAATATGCAGATTCTTGAAAATATGCAGGTTCTTAATTTCTGTACACTTGAAGAGTTTTTTGTTATCCTTGATTATTTCAAGGTTTTCTCAAAAAGTTCTGTGTATGTTAGTTTCTACTGGTTTTATACCTATTACTAGCTATATCACCAATGCCACAACTCAGTGTAAGAACGATTATGAACACAGGACTGGGATGTAAGGATACTGGAGCTGAGAGGCTCTGAGAAGAAATTTCTTTGACCCTGACAGTTTGCTTACATAATGGATATGATAACACTTCACTTCTGGTGGTCAGTGGAGGGGAGTCTTGTTGAGAAGTCAGTGAGAGTGGAGTTCAGCCTCTGGCATGGCAATGGGAAGCACTGCTGCCCAGTAACATTAACTCAGCCTCACACTTCAAGGCAAATTTATCTCAAGGCTTTACATTTTCACTTTGCAAATGAGTAATAAGGAGAAGTTTTGTTTTACTCATATTAAATAATATGGACATCCCCTTATCTTTTCAATTTTTGTGTCTATTTTGTGACAGGAAGGCAGAGAGTTATGGAAATCTTCAATATACAACAAGGAAAACTCTTCTTTGATATGAGTAGTTAGTGAAGCTATTAAGCTTACTGTGAAGTACGTGTTTACATGTGCTTCCAGATAGGGGGAAGTGATCAGCTGCAAATGATTCTTTTTTAGAGAGTTGACTATAAAACCGCACTATGGTGCCAGTTCCTTTTACTAAAAGATACAAACCCCTTTGGAAGGAATCTCTTGATGTCATTAGATTATTTTTGGCACACAACATAAAAGCTGCTCTTTGAGGGACACTTTGGAACATATTTGATAAAATGGAGGTAGCAAAAGGTAGTAAAAATAGAGATCTGAACACCAACATCCTTGCATTAATCAAATTTCTGTAGTATGAAATCTTAAGTTTGCATGATTAGGGTTATTACTGAGTTACTGCTGTTATTAGTGAGTAATAACTGAGCAGCTCAAGTATTAGGGAAAATGGTTAGCACAGTCATAGAAAAAGTTATTTTCATGTTATAAATACCAAACCAATTTTAAAGTACCAACCACGTGCTCCTTTAGTGTGTATTTGCTTGTGTACGTGGAACTCCAGTTCATGGAGATCTTAGCTATTGTCATTTCTCTGAAGTATTCAAAATCTAGTTTAAATTATATGTTAGAAAGTAAGTAAACAATCTCTGTGCATTTTTAAAGCCTCACTGATTTAAGTGTGACAGGTTTTCATCTGCTCAGGTTCTAAATAGTGTATTTAGCTTCCAAGGTTTTGGGAGGGATTTGTATTTACATTTAATATTGTATCAAATTTTAAGAAACGCAGTTTTGCTTGTTTGTTTGGTCCAGCTTCTTAATTTATAATGCAGATATCAATAGATTTTTGTAGTCAAAATAGTTAAATGTTTGACAGTGGGCTATAAGAAGATGCAATCAGAATATTGCACCTCTGCTATGTACATTGATTTCATTGCAACCCCAGTGCTGTTCAGATATTTATTTGTGTGCTTATAAATGTAAAATAACCTTGGGTTGCTTCACTTTCACAGATCATGGAATTGTTCTAACATTCTTTCATGCTTTTGAGGCCAGTGAGTAGTAAAATTGGGTAAGAGCTGTAGATGTGTAAGGGAAAATTAGGCATTTTTGTAGTCTTTTAGGAATTTAGCTTTTTTTCCTCTGAAAATCCCATTAAAAATGAAACACCTTCAGCAAATCCTGGACTATAAAAAGCTGAAAAAACCCCAAATTGAATGTTTGTCTTGCTAGCTAGTCAGATGAAATTAGTATAAAACTGTCATCTATCCCTAAGCTATAACATTATTTTGCTTTGACTTAAAACTGCATTTTAAGACAGTATAGCTGACACAACTGGCAGTATGCTAAAAACACCTTGCTTTCAAATCACTATCAATCTGACATGTGTCACAAACAACAAATTCACTTGCAAATATCCAAGTAAGAGAAGATACAGGTTGACTGAAGTTTACAAGTGTACTTTTTCTCCTAAAGAAAATTTCATCTCCAGTAGATGGCATTATTTAACCTTCCTTCACCATCCCTCCTGTCAGCACTGTTATATTACTGAGGTGAAGGCTGGAGCTGGTACTCCCTTTACACGTGCTCATGTTCTTGTCGTTGCATGATCCCCCAGAGCAGCTGTTTTAGTAAGTGCCCTTTTCAGCATACAGTAATACCTTTGCATAAAAAATTGTATTAACTATACATTTGATGCTGTATAGTTTTTAATGCTGAATTTCTCTTTTCCTTCCAGATTCCTCTATGCAAAGTAATCAGGTTTAACATTGACTATACAATTCATTTCATTGAGGAAATGATGCCTGAGGTAAGATGAATAATTAGTCTAAAAGTCAGAGTGGATTATGAGTTGTTGCTATGTTTAATGGATTCAACTCTTCAGTATCCCACCCTGTGAAGTCTCTAAGAGACTGGCTCTGTTCTGAACGAGTGGCTGGAAAAGAGCTTGCACTTACAGGTACTAGCATATATCCATCTATCTAGGCCATCATGTATTAAAATCAAACAGTAAGAAATGCCTATATCCTTAGGTTCTTTTCATTTTAAGTTATATGCAATATCTGTAAATTCAATTAGGCATTACCCTTCTCTTACATCTGACAAAAATAAGGTGTATGGAGGTACTCTTTTGCCAGGACCACATAAGTCAGTGTCAGAGCTGAAACTTAATCAGAAGTTTGAAGCTCTGAAGATGGCTTATCAGTACTTAATATAAGCTGTTGCTGAAAGAAATTTCCTGTGGATACAAAAAAAGCACACTGAGTTCATAACCTGTTTGTGGTGGGGTTTTTTTTTATTACTAATTAATGCCTGGTGGAGCCAGTTTGCAAAGTAAATTGCTGCAGTGGAACAGTGTGTGTAGATACAGAAACACCCCTGTATATTAGCTACAAAGATAGGATCAGTATTTAATTTTTCATTCTAGTTATCTCTTTTTTGGTTGCTCAATGGCATCTAAATATATACAATGCCTAAAAAGCCCTGAAATAAACAGCCTTGAAATGTCTCAGAAAGAATAATGTGATCAAAGCAATTAATTTCTTGTAAGCAAGTGAATGTACTATGTTGTCTGCAAATCCGAACTGAAACAACAAATGGGCACCAAGCAAAATCGGGAAGTCTCCATTTTGGGGGGCTTCTGAGTAAATAGCTACAGCATTATTTGCAGACCATCTTTATTAATGATTTTTGAAGGAGAATGTGGTGTTGAGTTTGGAATTCATGGCCGATATCATACATACACAATTTATATCAATCTGGCCTGATTTCGTTCAGGAAAGTTTATATGTTCTTCATTCACTGAAGGTGCCACTTCCTCACTTGTAATAATCAAATGATGAAAATAATATCTTTTTTTTTTTTTTTCCCATTTCATCTTTTTTTCTTCTTCTTTTGTTGGGTATTTAGGTCATAATCCTCAATTGTGTTGTACTTGCTATGGAAGTGATAGTGATGAGCATGTGGGAAAAAGTGAACTATGAAAAAGATATTTCTCAGAAATGTGTCATCTGCTTAGCTTGCTCAGGTGGAAGAGGTTTTAGTGCTTGACAGCTAATTGCAGAGTCATAATTTTTGCCTATATTGTTGATTTGGACATTGAATGAAGAGTATTCAACCCCATTCTTTCTTGGCAATGCTTTCTGAAGAGACCACTGTGCTATGTTAGAGTAGATGATCACAAATGCATCAATACAGTTTACAGAACCCAGTATCTAGTGGTGGGCAGATTTGAAGACAATGATTTTTTTCACTGTTTTATTTAACTGTATATGAATGGCATTATTTGTATTACAGTATTATATATTTTTAATTTTGGTCTTTTTTTTTTGTTTCCCCAGAATTTTTGTGTGAGAGGCCTTGAGCTGTTCTCTTCATATCTATTCAAAGATATTTTGGAGTTGTATGACTGGAATCTTAAAGGTAATGTTCTCTTCCTCAAAATAGCAATATAACTGCTGTTTTCCATGAGAGGGACAAACCTCATCTATTCTTCAAGAAGATGAAATTAGAATTCAATAGTGTGAGCTGTAGCAATGAAAATGCACAAACTTGATACTTTATTCTCACAAATAAACTGAATTTCTGCCTTAATCCAGAGCTTTTCTTTTTAACGAAACAGTAAATACCACTGTGTGTTTAATATTACAGAGTATCATGTAATAGTATTTTGAAAACCAAGATGTCAGGTAATCTATTCTTTCCTTTTACACGCTAACAACAAGTTGCTCATACAGTATTTCTCTGCAGTCAACTCAGAAAGCAGTGTCATACAGACAGCTGTGGAGGGTTAATGTTATCATTATAGCTGAATGTTTTTGTCTTTTGACAAGATGAAAATACTTGTTTCTGTGAAGACAAGGGAGAATGCCCCTCATGATCTAAAAGAGAAATGAGAGTATCGGGGGAATTACTTTTCAGTATCTATAGGATGTCTTGACTTAGTGGAGTTGCACTCTGCACTTAATGCAGTTAAACAGAGGAGGGCGCAGGTTTAATACATTTTGTGTAGCCGTTGGTTTGATACTAAATACATTATAATATCAGTGTTGTCTCTCCTGTCACTGCTTCTGATTGTTCTTTTTTTAACACCAGGTACTTACAGGTTTAGTTTTTATTTTCTTGCAAAGCTTTATATGGTGAATAGGAAAATGAAAAAAAAAACACAAGACAGTACTCTGGAAATTTTCGTGTTGTCTTTGTTATGGTGAACAAAAACTGGGAGGAGATAAACTAGTGCTAGTACCTGTAAGGCTTAAGTGTAATAATTAATTTATTATATAAACCAATCTTTTTCTATTATTGTTTTATTAAAAAGTACTGGGGTTTTTGTTATGTTCTTATTATTTTTCAACTATTTAGATTTCTTTTAAATTGTCTGTGTGAAAGCTTTCACTATAAGTTGTCTCTCTGTTCTTTTCTTTGCTACTTTTTGGATTGAAACTTAAGGCTAGCAAATATAATCACCATTCATTGATTTCATCTGCAGCAAAGTTGCCTCTTTTCTTCTTTTGCAAATACGTTGCTGTTCATAGATTTTCTGTATTTTTTTCGCATTTAAGGTCCTTCACTTGAAAATGATTCTGTTTCCTGTCCCAGATATCACTTCATGCCGCGGTTTGTGAGATTTCTTCCAGGTAATGTTTGTACTATGTAGCTTTATACAAATTAGATCTAATAAAACTTTAAAAAAAAACACAACAAAACAGAAAACAACCCTATACCCCAGAAAAAAAACCTCCACAAAAAAACCACCGTATTGCAAGTCAAATAGTTCAATCAGTGCAGAGATCTGTGCTCCTACCTGTCTACCTCCTACTGCCAGTCCTTGCTGGAAGTGTGGATGGTTTACTCAGAACTGGAATTCAGATGGGCAGGCCAAGTCTTACTTCCAGCTTTTGTGTTTGTAGTCATTTTAGGCAGTGCTGTGTGTTCTTTGGTGTGCTCTGTGATGAAGCTGTGGCATTTGAGGAGTGTTATTATCTAATCTCACACATTTCCCTTCTTGCCAAGGTACATGTGGTTAAATCACAATTCTTGATATGCAAGGGTCAGCATGATTGCCACGCCTGAGCACATGTTTTTCTGATTGTTTTTTTTATCCTAATGCAAGCTTAGACCTTGTAGCAAATAGTAAAAGACAAAAGCCATCATTCCAATGCAGTTCAACCCTGGTCTGGCAGCCAAGAACAAGATTCCATGTGGAGCATTGCGCTCATTTTGAGTGAACAGCTTATGTAGGTATTTAACACATCCTAAGACACAAGGACAGACTTTCAGTTGATGCAAATGTCATGACTCCATTGAAAATGTGTCCTGCTGAGATCCTGCCAGTGGTTGCTCCAGGAAGGTTGTGTGGACAGAAGGATACGTTACAGCTGTGGGATTTAGGGTGCAGATGAAACATGGAACAGCCTTCATCAAGAGGGCTGTGACTGTGACCTGGAGGTGCTTTCTGGTCTGGGCTTTGAAACTTAGTTGGGATATTAATTATAGCTGGAGCAAAATGAGTTTTGGCTTGTTACTGTGGAGAGTACTGATGGCTAGATGACTGTATTTCTAATTGTTGTTCCTTCCTGGATACACAGCACTGTTCAATCAGAAGCAGAGCTCTGAGGCTTGCTAGCAAACATTGATTTGGTTTTGCTGAAGCAATTTACAAAATAAGCCATCAAGCCACATGTGGCTGATTAACTTGACCTCATCACAAAATGAGAACAAGTTTGTCCTGCCTAGTTTGTGTAGCTTGAGGGTGCTTTCCTGTTCAGGGGTTTTACATACTGATTTTTTAAATTTTAGTTTAGAAGTCAGCTCTTTCTGTGCTATTGGGTTGTTTACTGATAGGGAGAGATAAGTCTCTGTAATATGTATTCCTGTGTGCTGCTTCTTCTTTAAGGTCCCCAGCCTTCTAACTCTTTTAAAAATGTCTTTCCTGAGATTTCTGCATATAGTTGCCTTTCAGCATCTTTTTGACAGGTTGTTTTTTTAATCAAACTTTCATTTTTTTATTGATTATTTTTTGAAGTATCCTTGAAGATTTTTAATTTTCAGAGAGTGGAGAAAATCTGTTTTCTTCAGGTATGTTTGCAGAACTCTTCTTATGTCTAATCAAAGAAGATGGTGCATCAGATCTCCACACGTCCATCAGCTGTCTCTTTAAAGATAGGAACGAGTTGCTGATTTCCCATCCCTTCTACTTTTTCTTTCTTACTTTCCTAACATTGTCTAAAAATAATGAGGTTTGGGATGTCAGGTTTTCTATGTGGATTTACTTAGAGACGGGCCTTAGGGTAGCTCTGACCTAGTCATATCCAGTTTACTGAGATGCATAGCATGCAGAACAGTTGCTGTATTGTATTCATTTTCATAGATTTTTATGATGATAAATACATTCAGAGAGTAGAAGACTAGAAAAAACACATTTGAGGTCCCAAGTACTGCATATTCCAATTTAGAAAGGGTTTCTGACTTTCATTTAGCACAGCCATCTATAGCTACCTGTACGTAACCTTCAATGGGTAAGGATACACTTATATTTTAGTGATTGGTGGGTGTGGACTACCTCTTGCCTAAGAGTATAACCCAATTGTTGACAAAGAATAGTCTTGTAAGTGGAGTCCCCCTTTAATTTGAAGGAAAACTTTGCACATTTAAAGATCTGTCCCTATAGCTATTTAGAAATATTTTCTATTTCCAGTGAGGTTTGGGGTGTATTTTCTCCACTTAAGATTCTGTCTTGGAATTGGAGTGAGGTAGTTGTTCTGACAGCCAAGTTACAACATTGCCTGTCATCATTTCTGTGCAGGAGTGCTGTCATCCCAGCAGAATTAAGAGAAGAACTTGGTTCCTCACATTTTATAGAGGACATAATCTTACACAGTGCTGCTGTTGTGCAGCAGCTCTGCAAGGCTTTTCCACTGTGCCTGGGATCACACTCCTTGTACTGTGATGTCATCCCCCATGTTGCTCTAAGATTTTACTCCTGGTTTGTCACCACTTCTCTTTTGTGGGTGTAGTGATAGAGTGAACATACTCATTGTCTGGACCAGATTGTTTCTGCTCCCTGAGGGAGGGAAATCAGCATTTGTGTTCTGTGGGGCTGAAACTGGAAGACTCCTCCATACCTGCAAAATAACACTGTTATTAAAGGAGGGAGTTAGAGAGATGTATGTCAAAATTAAAGCATTGGGAGCATACAGTGATTCTTTACTTACATGAGCAGACACACTGAATTTGACTAGTCAGTGATCTGAGTGACCACTGAGTGGTGATCTTTCAGGACCATCTTTTCCTGTTTGCATATTCACATCTGTAGCTGGCTACCTTAATCCAGTCAGATTATAGCATCTTCTTTGGGTACAAGCAGCCTTTGCTGTGCGTTTTTTCTGGAGTCTCAGAGGTGTTTAGTAATTTTCACATGCCCTTGATTCATTTAGTGACAGAAGACAGCATGAGGCTCTTTAGTCTTCATTACTGCAGTTATAGCATGTAAGCACTACAGATGAGTTTAAAGTGCATGGATAGTTTACTACATTCATCCAGAAGTATCCTGTAAAACTTTGAGTGCTCTTAAAAAAAGCTGCGTAACACCTAAAGGTTTTTTAACTGCTGTTGTGAAAAGAATAATAAAATTGTGAAAAGGAAGATATAACTGGACAGCGTAATGGATTGTTCTGCTTACTCATTTTGAAGTTTACTCAGGCAAGTTAGAAACTTTGAGTTTACAGTAGGATGGAACTGTTACTCTCACCACCATTACTGTTACTGCTTTAGTTTAGCAGTGTTTATGCGTGTGCAGTATTCAACAGTAAAATATTTGCCTTCATATTTGTCAAATCTCTTAAGCATTTTGCATTTTATTGTGCTCATACAAATGGTTTTTGTTCTGCATATTTTCTCTTATGCTTATGCTTTAGGAGCGAATCTCTGAAATGTGTTTTGTTTTTCTTCATTTATGGTTTTAAGATGGTGGAAAAGAAGTACTCTCAATGCATCAGATTCTTCTCTACTTGTTACGATGCAGTAAAGCTCTGGTGCCTGAAGAGGAGATTGCCAACATGCTTCAGTGGGAAGAATTGGAATGGCAGAAGTATGCAGAAGAATGCAAAGGGATGATTGTTACCAGCCCTGGCATGGTAGAACAATTTTTTTTTTTGTTTTTTGAACAATTCAGTAACATATACATGTCTTCTTTCTGAGAATTTGTCGCAGGATAAATTAGAACAGGAAAAGATGACCAGTGCCAGTTGCAGATTGAAATAGGAACAGTTTATTGACTGGTTCCAACCCTGAATTGTCCCCTCTGCTGCTGTACTGAAGGGTGTATTTTCAGAGGGGCACTGTTTCAATGCGCATGTTAAAAGGAACAGCTATATTTTATGTATGTAAAACTTTCCTATTTTCTCAGAAAATCTTTATGTGCACGATCTCATTCTCTTTTCCCATACACAGCACAGGAGAAATAGTAACTATTTCCTATTTACATTCTCTTTTGACCCACTATTGACAGCTCTATCTAATATATGCTGTCCTAACACTGGCTTTAATATGGAAAGATGTTTTCTGCCTGTGTAGTTTTTTCCACATTGTTTCTGTGTTCACTGAGGAATTTTGTGTACATTAATTAATGCATGTATTAATTTTCAGTGCCTAGTTTGAAACCCCTGTGGCCTTAGTATTTTTGGAACAATTGGTATTTTAAAAGATATGTTCTCTGAACGCAACTTCTTTCAACTCTAGTGTGTGTGTGAATTCAGCCCATTATTCTGACTTTCCCTTTTAAGAAATGTGGGTCACAAGAATAGATGAATGTCCACTAAAACCTGCAGGGTTATATTTCTATAGTTTGATCAGTATTGCAGTAGTAGAGCCATATTTTGGACATTATATTTGAGACTGCCATGCAGCTTTCTCAGTTGTAATACCTATTTCTGACTTCATATACTTCCTTTGCCCATAGCTCAAATTCTTAGTTTCTGAAGAAAAAGTGTAACTTGGTATCATGCTTAAGAAAGAATTTAGTTTTTCAACTGCAAAACTTGTCCCCAAACTGCAGCCAGCATGACATGCTAAATATATTTTTCTAGTTCATATTTTAAAGTATGGCAGTGTAACATTAGTAAACTACTTCGTAAGCTAATAATAACTTGGGTCAGATAATTTTCCCCTTGATTGCACTCTGAGTGAAGTACAACTTTTGAAACAACAAGAAAATTAGGCTGTTTCTGGGAACGTGAAATATAAAAATACGTGTGAACTCTCACTATGAAAAATTCTACCTCAGCTGCTTTAAATGATTGCTAAACCAGGATCCCATAATATAAATTGTTAGAAAACCTGAACAGCCTCAACTTGCCTGTGGTTTCTGTGATACAATTTGCATACTAGTCCACGAGCTGTCAGCATCTGAATGCTGTACACTGACATAACTTCACTTATTTTGCTGAGGATATGCTGATTTCAGCTAGCTGAAAATTCGCTCTTTTGTTTAGCATGAAGGAATGCATATATGTTCCTTCCTTGCGTCATGGAACTCTAAATGTATGTGTGTACAAAGCAGTGTGATTTGTGAGCCATAGTGTTACTTCTGAGATCTTGTGTGATTTTTTTACTGGCAGACTTTGCTTTCTACAAGGCAGTGTTTTTAGAGACGTGTGGACATCAAAATATGTAAGCATAAAAGAAATCTGTAGCGCTTTGAACTGTCATGTTATAATGGCATCATTAGAACGTGGTTTTTCTCTCAAGATTGCAATGACATTCTTCTTAGTTTGTGGATTTTTCCTGTACATTGCAGCATATTGTACTTATTATGAGTATAAGTGAAAAACAGATATGAAACTATTACCTATGCATTTTACAACCTTAGAAGATAAAGCTTGTCTGTTGGAGAGACAATATGAAACTGTGTTAGAAAATGACAGCTCTTCAATTCAATTATATCCACTTGACACAGCAAAGTAAAACCACTACATTTTGTTTCGTTGCACAGCATCTCTTCAGAAATAATAATTCCTCTTGTGATCAAATCTAGGTTTTATGTGTGCGTCTTACTTTATTTTTTTCAGTGTGAGGTATATATATATGCAATATGGAGAAGGGAAAAAACTTCAATAGTATGTAAATCCCACTTAAACAACTAACAGTAGTTCAACATTATTTAAAATGACTTCACTTATTCATGGTATTTCATTAGTTCACTGAAACATTGTGTTGGAATAGATTTAGAAGTTCACAAATTTTAGTCATCATTCATGGTTTGCTCTTCCTAAAATATTGATGGTTTTCTCACTACTACATAGATATGCGTATATATTAACATACTTCTGTACTACATCTGCATGCTATTTCATGTTGTGTTCTAATGTCAGCAGAGCCTTGGTTGATGAGATTTGGAGTAGGAAACAAAAGTAACAGGCCTCTGTTCTGTTAGAATTTCTTTGATGTGACTTTAAAGGCAAGGTTGTGATTATTGGATAGTCTATCAAAGCACTTTTAAAAGAGCACAAGGATGAAGCTCTGGAAGAATAACATCTAATTTGCTTGCCTCCTGTCTGCTGGTGCACAATTTATACTCGATGTTTCTGTATGCTGCTGTTTGTTCATGTAACCTTCAGAAAGGGCACTGGAGAGGAGGCTGGTGTTCACAATGAAATAAAAAAGCATAACCCAGCTACACCTCTCTCATAACTGTCAGTGAGGGAGCAGTTGTGATTAAGTCTTGGAGAAGTTCTTCTGTCCTGGTTGCTATCAGCCGTCTGTGAACAGCTGTGTAACTCATTGACAGAATGCAAGGCAGTGGCATGGAAGTGGAGAGGAGTCTGGTTTTGAGTGGTCCTGTGGTTCCTCATTTAACACAGGCCCTGCCATATGCATGGTGAAAGATGTCCTTTTTACACTTACGAGTATCTCACTGCCTCTGTATCTAAAATATGTCTATATTTTTTTTTAATGTATTGGTTATAATTGGTATATTGAGTGCAATTATTGCTTAATATTCTGTTAATTATATTTTGCTGGCCTGGTTCTCAGAGGAGTCGTGTATCAAGGCTGCTTTTTTAAGGGGTACAGAGATGGGAGAAGTTCTCTAATTTAATACTAATAGTGGGGAGAATCAACAAACGACTTAGTAAAAGATAAAAACTTCTCAAGCTGGTTTCGTGTAACCCCCCAAAAAATAAACTTAAACCTTAAATATTAGGACTTTAAGCTCTTGTTTAGGGAGCAACATTCTGTCTGCTATGAATCTTGCCCGTTATTTTCTTTAGGGCTTTTTTTTTTCTAATCCTTTTTTATAAGAAGTGCTGTAGGGAAAACCTTTTCTTTTTCTTTTTTTTTTTTTTTTTTTGTGGGGGGGTGAAACCATCAGCTTTAACTAACTAATTTTAAAAATTAACTAAGTAAGTTAGCTAAGTAAGTTAACTTTAAGTAAGTTAACTCTTAACTAACCTAAATATTTTCTTCCTTTCTTTTTTTTTTTTTTTGGCTGGGGAGATGTAAGTTTATGTTCAGTCATGTCTAAAGGGACGCTGATAAGCATTTTTCCCTTGGAAAGTATTTCTGTGTCTGAAAATCAAGCTTTTAAGTAAGTTTATGTTTTCCTAGAATAGATTGAAATTGTGGCCATATATAGAATTGGCTTTGCTCATCTGTGCAGAAAATTATTCCTGTGAACAGTTCCACCAAGGTCATTTGGAGGGTAAAAGCTTTGTTCTTGACACAGTTTTTAATTGTTTTGTGAAGAGAATGGTGGAAGCAGTTTCTGTAACACTGAAATTCATCTTTGAGTGCCTCTTTAGAGTGCTAAATGAGAAGTTCTGAGATGCAGGTAACTAGAAGTAATGCCCTTTTTCTGAAACCTAAGACAAGCAAAACATATTGGCCTCATCCACCTGATTGCAAAGTGGAGAGTAAGCAGGCACGTTACAAAGCAGCTTGACAGGTAATGGAGAAGTTGTTTACTTGGAGACAAACTGTGCACCTTCAGCTGAGTTTTTAAATATGCTGGGTGAGTGATCAAAAACTCTGCGAGCAGCATGTCCGCTACAGTGATGTGCAATTACTTACTCTCTGCGTTTATAGAGCTGAAGCAAAAGTTGCCTTCATTTGCACTGTCCTTTTCAACAATGAAAAGAACTTCTGTTTTGAACTGTAAAAAGGGCAAAAATCTCCTCATTATACAAGACTGTATTCCTTCTTGTGCACATCAGCCTAGGAACCCTTTCTGAGAGTAGCTTGTTGGATTTTTTTGATGCTGTTTAGTCAGTGTGATTGAATGGATCTAATAATGCCTTCATTTGCTTTGGGAAGTAATGAACTAAAATTAGGGAGGTAACCCGATCTTGGATACCAGAATGCTAATCCTAATTTTTGTTTCTGGTGTGATGCTTGACCAGAGAAAGTTGTTTTAAGTTCTTGGAAATAGTCAAAGTAAATTTCCAGATGTTTAAAATTAAATTGAAAGGTTTTTTGTTTTTTTTTTAATTTGAGCGTTAGGTCAATTAACTCTGTTTCAGTTTCTGTTGTTGCGAAATGCTTATAATCGTATTAATGATTGGTTTAATGTGCATCTTATTAAGTTTGAAATGTTGTTGCTTCGTGTTTCCTGGATAGTGTGGGTTTGAGGCAGTAAATTTTCCATGGGGCTGTTATCAATTTAGTTGTATTTTGTTTTTTTCTCCTAGAAACCCAGCTCAGTTCGTATTGATCAACTAGACCGCGAACAATTCAATCCCGATGTAATTACTTTCCCTATTATTGTGCACTTTGGGATACGACCTGCTCAACTCAGTTATGCTGGAGATCCTCAGTAAGATGCTTTTCCTTCTTTCTTTTGTTCAGGAACTCATTACTGTTGTCATTTGTGCCTTAAATAGGGCTTGGTTATATGCTTTGTTGAGTCCGATATAAAGCTTAGCGCTGATGACATTGGGCACAAGCTCCTGCAAATTAGAAAATATGAGGAATAACTTTTTCTCTGGAATAATTCAGGATCTGCTAAAGTAAACATGCATGCATGTGCAGTATGAAACTTCTTAACCTGACAACAGCTCTTCTGGCTCCAGCAAAAGCTGGTTCCTCAAGCTCCATGTTATTTCTCTGAGAGGCCAGTGGTGGGTTTTCAGAGAGAGAATAGCATAACAGGAAGGCAGAGAAGGAGAAATAGTTACCCAAGCTTCCTGATGTCTGTAACATATAGACTTCTGAGCTAGAGGATATATTTAGGTAATTTTGTTAAACAGCCCTGAATGGGTGCTTTAAAATTTCTCAATTGCTACTGACAGGGAGAAGATTTCAGGTAAAAATTTAACCAGTACTATTGTGCATCATTTGCAAAAGTAATGATTTTTATTTTAGAGCTGCTGCTTGATTGTTTAATTCTGTTTAAGACCTGTTCTTCAGGTCTCATATCTAATGAGGAATAATATAGCCATTTTCTGTTTGATTACTTCATGATGTTTGTTTCTTGCATGCTGCCATATCCTACTTAATCATCTCTTTCTCTGCTTTGAAGGGTGATGTCTACATAGTGTTTCCTAGCTTGGAAGCTCTTGCACCTGTGCTACTCTTCTGTGCTTTTTAAATCCTGATAGAGTTTGGGATGAATGTAGAGAAGGAGTGGAGAGGGAATCAGGACTTCAGGCAGAGCAAGAAATACTGTTTCAGTGTGGATTGATGAAGGGATGCAGAAGTGATGATTGGATTTTGTTCCCAGTTCTTTTCTTAACCTCCGTTGATTGGGACATCTGCTTCCTGTGTGATGACAGTATAAAGCCTGTCTGTGGTGCATGTGTAATTAAGGTTGTCTTTTTACTCAATGCAGTGGTTTAGGAATTGTATTCCCCAATTTAGTAGTCCCACTAATAAGAGAAGCACAAGCCACTCCCTTCCCCTTCCACTGAGAAACAAAAAGGCAGAGATCACTGGTTGAGAGAAGAATTATTTACTGGAAACAGCAATGAGACAAGAAAACAAACAGTAACAGCAGCAATACTAAACAAAAATGTAGAAAGAGAAGATGATTTATGTGCAAAGTGCTCAACAGGTCTGCAGTTTTGAGGCCCAAACACTCGTGCATGTATGATAGTTATATTCTTTTGCAACTGCTTGCTGAAAATTTTAAATCCAACGTGGCAGGACGTGGGAATATTGAATGCTAATCCAGATAATAAAACGGGTTTTTTTTAGCTGTGATCATTAGTATTATCTTTAAAAAGTATCTCTATATCTTTTAGTGTTCTTGTCCATAAAATGGAAATAATTAGACCCAAAAATATAAGAATTGTCTCTATTTTGATGCTGAATTTATTAGTATTTGAAAAGTTCTAGTACTTTTCATTGAAAATAGTATAAAGAGGCAAAAATTATTCTTCCTCACATATTTTTTCTTTAAAATTTACTTGTGGGTTTGTTTTTTGTTTTGAGTTTTAACCTCAGAGCTGCTTACAGAACATAGGTGTGTTTTGTTTCATCAAAGTAACAAAGCATTTTTTGTGAAAAACCTCTGTGGTGCCATCATAAATGTCAGGCTTAATTCTGGTGTATGTGCACCCAGAAGGGATTTTCCTCTAATGTGTCTTTTCTTTGTGATGTTCTAATACAGAATTTTTGTAATGGTAATATGTTTATTAATTTTCAAACTTAATTGCAATAACAAAGCTTGTTTCACCCTTATCAACACTTGTAGAAAAATGTTATTGTAGATCACAGTTTGAGGTTCTTGTTTTTGGGTCGAAACTTCCTCAAGGCATTTGTTCTTTCTGTTTTGGTTGATTTGTTCATTAATTAATTTTTCTTTTTTGGGTGATGATTTGCCAAAAGTAGATGTGTTTTTCTGCAGATTGCAAAAGTGCAGTGAATGGAGCATGAGAAAAATCTATGGATTGACCATTTCAGATGTGTTTGCAGACTGAAAAAATACCAGTATCTCCAGAGGCAGAGAGTATACATCCAAGAATGCTGCAGAGAAATAGCTAGGGAAAAAATGCCAATTAAAAAAAGATTTGTTTATGTGTCTGTGAATGTGGGGTGCTGGGAAGATTATGAAATAGTGGAAGAGCTGCTGCTTCATTGACTGCTAAGCCACTAACATGAAAACTTACTAATAAAACCACTGCTCTAAGTTGTTGCTGGGGAGGATCGTCTTTTATAATGTGAATACAAGTAAAAACTAACTTGGGTAAACTTCTTTCCTCTGGCTTCTAATTCCCTGCTTCCTATTCAAAGTCTCCTTTATGGGTTGTCCTGAATACAGAGGTTATACATTTTGAAGGTAGTATTGTTTCCTAAGGGACTCAGGATCCCTGTCACGATTCTCTTTGTTGCTCCTCCCATTGTAACTTTTGAACCTGTTGGTCAATTGCAGCTGATTATAATGGTGGGATGTTGTCTTCAAATGGAGTAAGTTCTTACAAATTTGGTGAAAGTTTGTGCTAGACCACTGAGGGACTCCCACCAAGGAAAACCTTGTAATTGGGGTTCCTGTGTAATTAGACACCACCAAAATAAGAAAAGGCCAGATGGTGGGAGAAAACCAGAAAACTTAAGTATGTCACAGAAATAATTTGACTTGTTTTCCATTCAGCACAAACCCATAGGGAGCAAATCTTTCATTTCACTTTTCACAGAATAACTTCATGTTGCATGTGAGTTGGAGAGCTCTTTCTCATGTACTTCATTGAAATGTTTGAGCCACTGTAAGGACAAACACTTCCTGGGGAAGGATGCTACTCCTTTGCAGTGAGTGATAGGTAAACTGTGTGGAGAAGGAGGAGTTTTCATCTGCCTGAATTAAGGGGCAGGCAAGTCTTTTCAGAGGTGGCCCCTTGGAGAGGATGGGTGGGTATCTGGGACACGTGGGGTCTGCCCTGATCTTTGCTGTTCTTTACCTCACTCTGCACAGTAATGCCTCCTCTCTGCTACTTGGCCCACCCTGCTGGAGCAGCTACCCAGGCAGTGTCACTTCTCAGAAAATGCTTTGAGATTATTTTATTTCTGTAGCAAAGAGGTGCTTGTAGACATTACTTGTGTACCTTGTGTGCATTATTAGCACTTGGCGTGCTCCTAATGACAAACAGGGAGAGACTTCTGTTCATTGACAAAAATACTTGTTTTCTGGTTTTGTCCTTCAGATACCAAAAGCTGTGGAAGAGTTATGTGAAGCTGCGTCACCTACTGGCTAATAGTCCCAAAGTCAAACAGGCTGATAAACAGAAATTATCACAAAGAGAGGTATTCTGGACCTTCCTATGACTGATAATTGAGCATTGTAATTCAGGATGGAATAAAGCCGTATGACTGCCCTGTTTATGGAAACAATAGAAATCCTTTACAAAAGATTTTCTTTCCAGACTCTTAACACAGATTTCATTTTTATCTATGCTTGTTATTGAATGGAGATTTTCCTTTTTTCAGCTGTCAAACTGCTGCAAGTTTTTTACCCAATTATAGAAATTACTGTTATGGAACCATAACTTCTTTGTAGCTGTTGTCATTAATGGTTTCAAGAATTAGCATAGAGAAGGACTTTTTATTTCGTAATGTACTTTTAACTGGCTCATAATTTTAAGCATTTCTCTTCTGAGATAAAAACTGCCACACTTGTGTGCATAAACCATAATTTATTAGGTGTTATAGTGACATTGCTTAGGATCTTCGACTTGACATCATCTGGTTGTTGTATGATAGACAAGATATTTTTCTCTTTTTGTTTCTTCCCCACAAAGTGATGAGCAATAAGCATTTCCTAAGTGCAAGTACTCAGCCAATTGGGAATTAAAAGCAGAATAACAAAGACTCCTAAATATATCCTAAAGCAACCTATCTATTTCTGTAAATCCACGGACTGAAGCTTTGAATTTGTCTGGTGCCTGTCTATTGGGCACTCTTAATTTGACAACCTATGTAAATACATAGAGGAGGAATTAACCTCTCAAGTACAGGATGGCATTTAATTAAATGGTGTTGTATTTTTACTTATTGATTAGAAACACCAATTATTCATAAAATCTTACAGTATCCTGAGTTGGGAAGGACCTATGAGAATCATGGAGTGTGATTCCTGAGTCTCCCCAGTTTATTGGGAAAGTCTCAGAAAGGCACTTTTGGAATCACTTTCGATTGCAGTAAGTGCTTGATACATATGACATTGCACCTGATTTTTTTCATTGTTGCAAATCTGCTGTTGTGCAATCAAGAGTGTTAGTAAACATGTTATTTATACTGATATTAAATAAGCCCTTGGCTTCCTTACTTGTAAATGAAAAAAAAAAACCTCAGACCCCACAACATTGTGCCTGAACTGTGCCATAGTTGTAAAGGAAAAAATAGATTTGTCACTGCAGGAGAAGATTTTGTTTGCCACAACTACACACAGAGCAAGTAGAAGATCATTGTTTTGTGAACATATTTTTATTAGGGGGTAATAGACTGCTTATTTGTAAAATTGTAGTGGATTGTAAGGGGGTGATCACATTTTGCTCCAGAAGATAAAACGTTCCTTTGTTATTTAATACTTGCTGTGGACTGCTGATTTTTGTTTCTAGTATTATCTGTATTATCTAGGATAATGGGTTTTACAAGTAGTTGGCCAAGAGGGCAGCAAACAGGGCTGAAGCAGAAATTTTATGTGAGGATAATGTATATATTTGCCAGTGGAGGTGTCAGTAACTCATAAGGAGCTGTAGGACTGTACCTGACTGGTACATCAGCTTTTAGAGATTATGAATCATATATTATGGAGTGCTTCTGAGCCAGTCAGACTGAAATACAGCCAGGTCTAGCACCTTTCTCAGGAAAAATTCAATGACACACCTTTGACAATGCACAAGGGATGCAGTGCTGGCAGCATCTCTGTTCCCTCTGCCATCAGTCATCCACCACTGTGAGGCTGTACAATGATATTATTTGTGACAAGGTCATGCCTGGGGCTTTGTTCCTCTAACCTAACTTTGAGCATTTACAGCAGGTGCATAAATTAGGACCTGAAGGCTCACTTTGAAGTCAGTGGAGGGAGAAATGCATTTTTGAAGCTATTTATCCCCTTCACTGAATATGAAAGGAGCCAGGGCTAACTAGCGTCCTACCCTACACACCATTGAGGTATCAGAGGTCTGATGAATCTGTGTCTGGACAGATGCACCTGTTGGAGCTACTCTGTGAGTCTCTGCAAATCAGAAAACAGAGCCTGTTCCTGCCCAGATATGCTCACAGGCTTCAGACTGGGAACTGGGAAGAGACAGCTTTGAGCAAATGCCCTGTAATGAAAAGGAGAAGGAGAGGCAGGATGAGTTGCAGCTTTGAAGAGCTTTGTATTCTGAAAAGGGCAGAGTGCTGAGGCAAGTCTTCACGGTTAGTTCATGCTGTGTGGGGAGCTTGCACACCCCAGTGCTTTACGGCATTGGAACCTTGAGATTCTAATCCAGGGCTGATTTATTTTATGTTTTTCTTTCATTTCATTTTTGCAGAAAATATTTAATGATACTGTCAAAATCTTTTAATCATTCTGATCCTTTAATGGTTTCTAGAGACAAATTGTTTGCACACCTCAAACAGCCAGTGGTAAATATTTTTAAAAATTTTTATTGAAATAAAATTAGTAGATTTCAATCAGCATAGTCTCTAGGACTGGTGAATGCTGACCCCTTTTCTAGACTTGGTATAGTGACATAGCTAAACAGGAACTGTTGAAAAGTAGCCAGGATGACAAAGCAAAGTCTATTTTACTCCTCCTGAATGTTCAAACCAGGAGTACTCACAGTGATGGACATGAATGAAGAGGTTTTTTTGTACGTCTGGTTTAAAAAGTGCTTTCATTATAAGGACTGGTTTGATGGCATCATACATACTAGATGTATGAGTTGGACTTGTTTGTTTTGTCATTTGTAGTAAAAAAAATGTAGTCACATCTGTTCTCTCCTTGGTCTACCAAAATTCCCTGTCTACACTGTATTCCAGCACATCTGCCAGTCTGTGGCTCAGACTTAGCAGATCTGTATCAGCCTTAGAAACTCCTCACCAAAACTGAACCTTACATGGGTGTTGTGAATGCGCTGGTGTGTGCATTGCTGTGCTTTGCTGTTGCGAGTTCTTCACAGGAGCTCTGTTCTCTCCCTGCTTAGGAAGCACTGCAGAAAATTCGTCAGAAGAACACAATGAGACGTGAAGTGACTGTGGAGTTGAGCAGCCAAGGATTCTGGAAAACAGGGATACGCTCTGACGTCTGCCAGGTGACTGAACTGGAGAGATGTATTTTCTTTCTTGATAGCTGCCATTTATTTACGTTTGCAAGGGTTTGTTCTAGGCTGAAGAAACAAATGGAAATGAACACCTCAGTAATATCTATTGATCTAGGGAACTATTCTACCCCCTCTATGCGCACAAAAAAGGTAATCCAAAATTTTCTGCCAGGGATTGATTAGTGCAAGGGAGAGAGGTTAGGAATGTCAGCTTGAGTCTGGAGGTTTGCCAAATGTTGAGTCTGGTGTGGAGCTCTTAATCTGTCAAGTGGCTTGGTTTAAGATATTTTAATTTTAATATATTTTTCTTTTTAGATAGCTTTTAGAAACACCCCAAGTTTTACAGTAAAGCATGAAGAAATGTCTTTTTACTTGAAAGAAAGTAAAAAAAATCTAAAACCCCACCACAACTAACTTTTGGATTAAAGCAGGTGAGCCTCAATAGAAAGATATCTTTCAGATACTCTGTTTCATATGCATGACATCTACAAGGAATATATCTCTATCAGATCCTATTCTGAAACAGTTGACAGCAACCAGCTTTGTGATATGATAAAAATAAGTGCAATTTTTATTTAATTTTGTATTAGTAAAATTTGAGTAGTTATAACAGTCAAATAATTTTGCTAGAGATGTACTTGCATTATTTTTTTAGCTGTTGTTTTGGAGATGTTATTTAAGAGTAAAGTGCATGCAACTTAATATTAGGTTAACAATGTGAATTAATTAGGGGGGCTGCTAGGCAAGGGTATAGGTAGAAATTCCATTGTAATCTTAAAAGTCTGGTCAGGCCAAAAGGGGAAATTCTAGCATGAGAGAAATGCTAGAAATTGTTCTTCTGTCTGAAACATTCCTTGTGATTGTACTATTGCTTCTGAAGTAGAAGGAGAATAGTGGCACAGTATCTCCTCACATAGCTGAGGAAAATTACAGCCCTTTCCTATTTTTTTGTTACAAACTGTTATCTATTTTTACAGCTCAAGTAAATATGTAAATATCCAATTTAGGCACTTCGAAACCATTCTGTGTTATTCATAATATCTCTTGTGATTCATTTCCTAATGTCTTGAATATTCCTGTTTCATTTTGTTGAAGGACAGCAAAACACCAAAGAATGATAAAAGTAAGGCGATTTCACAATATTTGTGCCCATCTGCATCTAAATCAGCCAGTTCTGGTATGAAGGGCCTTTGATTTGATTTCTTTGAGAGGCCAAGAATAGGCAACTGTATGTCTGTAAAATGAAAGATTGCTGCTGTTGCTACATGCTTTTTCCCAGATTAAAGAGGACTAAAACTAAATACGCATAAATCAGCACTGGGGGCAGAGCTCAAGTGCTGTGATTTAAAATTACTGCTTTTAAAAGCATTGCAGTTCAGAAGATTGAAACTCTTTTAAGTCACTCATGATAGCTTATACTTGTTCTGAGTTCCATGTAGCCTTAATGACAGTGGTTTTTGCAGTCTCAGAAATGAACTGCTTGAAAGGGGAGGAAAAATGGTGAGTAGAATGTTCAAAAAAATGTAAAATATCTGAGTTCTGACAGGCTCACTGGAAGTTACCCAGTATATCAAGTGCAGTACTTGGCCACTGAGCTGAGCAGCACTTAATACACAGTGTGGCAGGATCTGGCCATGCTGAGAAGACAGCACCTCTGTTCCTCTTCTCCACCCACACCATTGTTGCTTGTGAGGCATCAACAGCAGTGTAAATTATTCAGCATCTCGTGCATTCCAAAATATATCAGCTCACCTGCTTCCCCTTAATAGCTTTAGGTCCGGAGCACCTGCTGTCCTGGGGGATAATGGCACTGTCTGAGGGCATTTGGGGGAATCTCTGCTTTGCCATGCTAGCTGCAGCAAAAAAAGGGCATGCAAAATATTTAAAATCATATATATTTTAAAAGCATCTCTTCTAAAGAGAGAAATACATAAAACATCAGAATAACCATAGTCTAAGATGATGATGTTGATTGAATCAGTCAGTCAATCAATCAGTCAAGTGCCAGGAAAGCAGCATTTTGTCAATACAACTTAAAGAGTCAAATTAAAGTCTTTCTGTGTGCTCCAGGGATCTTTGTTCACCGCACCACAGCTGATAAAAGTCTGAAACTTGGTATTTCAGTCCTCAAATGCAGGGACACCTGTATTGGTGTAAAGAATGTTAAATGTTTGAGGAGACTCTTTCTGTCTAGTGTGGTGGACCATAGCGGCAGGGAAGCAGAGTTGTCCAGTGAAACAGTTTCAAGTTTGGCTGTTTGGTGTTTTTCAGTTAATTCCTTCCATGGAGGAACACATAGAAAGCACACCTATACTGTTTATATGGAAATAAAGCGGATGTTCTTACAAATTCCCCCAAAGAAACTCTAAATGAGTGACATGGTAACAAAAAAAAACTTTACCTACACTTTCTAGTTCTGCTTGGAGTGGTTTTATATTTTTCTACCATTTGGAGGTCCAAGGAGTCTTTTTCTTGCTGTTAGCTGGTTATTTCGTCTGAGAGAAAAGGACCAGGGAGGAGTTCCTAGTCAACAGCCAGCTGAACATGAGCCAGTGTGTGCCCAGGTAGCCAGAAAGGCCAATGGCATCCTGGCCTGTATGAGCAGCAGTGTGGCCAGCAGGAGCAGGGCAGCGATTGTCCCCTGTACTCGGCACTGCTGAGGCTGCACCTCGAATCCTGTGCTCAGTTCTGGGCCCCTCACTACAAGGACATGGAGGGGCTGAAGCCTGTCCAGAGAAGGGCAACAGAGCTGGTGAAGGGTCTGGAGCACAAGTCTGATGAGGAGCAGCTGAGAGAGCTGGGGGTGTTTAGGCTGGAAGAAAAGGAGGCTCAAGGGAGAACTTACCACTCTCTACAACTGCCTGAAAGGAGGTGTTGCCAGGTGGGAGATGGTTTATTCTCCCAGGCAGCAAGTGTCAGGACAAAAGGAAATGATCTCAAGTTATACCAAGGGGGCTTAAGATTGGATATTAGGAATCATTTCTTTGCAGATAAGGTGATCGTGCATTGTAATAAGTTGCTCAGGAAAGTGGTAAAGTCACCATTCCTGAGGGTATTTATAAAGATCTTTGGGATGTGGTTTAGTTGGTGTAGGGTTACTTTAGCAGTTGGACTCAATAATCTTAAGGGTCTTCTCCAATCTAAATGATCATGTGATTACCTTCCAGCTCTGTGTTCAGTTGTCAGGAATTTCAGTCTTTTACTGAAACAAGAAAGTCTTGCCATTGGTTAGTCTTAATTTTTGATCTTGTAACATTGACCAGTTTGTATTTTCTGCTGTTCTGTCATTAGTGACCTGCAGAAATCTGTAACATCATTTATTCTGTAAATTATGCATCATCTACTTTGTGTGCTTGCTTTTCTTGCTTCTCGCCATGCTATACACTCATTTCCTCTAATCATACACAATCCTCTTTCCAAATTAATTGTGACAGCCTTCAGATTTTAATGCCCTTAAAACACACACCTTTATTTTGAATATATTCATGTCATGTCAGTAATAGGAACGATTAGAAAAAAACAGTTCACAAATGTCCACATGCATAAAAGTCTGTAAATCCTGCATTTCTCCTGTTTCTCTTTTCATTCTTATGCAAGAATTGTGATGGTGATATCATATGTGCTATACTACTCTACTGACAAATTATACTACTTGCTTATTTCAACCCAGATGTGACAAAAGTCAATATTAGTGTGGAATTCCTTCTTTGAAATGCTGAGAGAGAGGGACTGCCATTGTTACAAAATAGAGTTGTTGTTTTTTTCAATTTTATTGACATTTTCCCCAACAGAAAAACGTAGTCTGTTTTGTAGACAAACCTTTCTGATATTTTTTAGCACATTAAATGTGCCAGACTACAGCGTTTCAAAAATGCCATAATTCTTCCTCAAAAAGAAGTGAAGCAAGGGGCACAACTGTACTTGAAAATTGAGTAGCTACTGTTCTTTGGTGAAAGCTGGCTGAAGTGGTGTAAAGTGTTTCTTCCTTGATGTAATGAGACAGACTGGAAGTGGTATTTCTTCATTTTTAAAGCAGGATGTTAAATGAATAGGTACAAACCTATAACATTATATTATATCATAGCTTCCTGAAATTTTCTGTTACTGGTGACCAGACATTTTTTACCTCATTGTAGTTGCTTAAGTTGAAATCTGGGTTCATGTATTTATTCCTTTAGTCTGGGTGGGGCTGTGGAGCTAAAAACATGATTAGTTAAGTGCTTTGATGAGTGAAGGATGGGAAACTACAATTTTCTTTTTTTCCTCATTTAAACCAAAACAGTAAACTAAATGTTGTAACAATTGGGAAGTGTTTGTATTTTTAGCTCAGTCAGCTGAGTTCTCTGTACGCTAAAGTTGAATGTTTTTGTTTATTGCACTTGTTATTTCAGCATGCAATGATGCTTCCTGTCCTGACCCACCATGTGCGCTACCATCAGTGTCTGATGCACTTGGACAAATTGATAGGCTACACTTTTCGAGATAGGTGCTTACTGCAGGTAAGATATGAAAAGAAAACCCCAACCTCTTGCTTGTTTCTCTTCATGATATTCATCCATGGTGCTGATTACTTGTTCTGCAGATCTTTCAAAAGTTTGTTTTCCCAAGAGACTTCTAAATAGAGATAGCTATTGTCACATAGATATTACACCTACCTTTGCTCCCATGGTAGATCTGGATTTGCTTGTAGTGTGTAGCAAGACAGAAATGCAGTCGTTGAAAAGACTGTCAAATATTCATTTCTGGGTAAGTTCCTTTTTTCAGGTATTTACAGGGAATACAATGTTATTCTGCAGATGAGTGTATGTGCCCTGCTTCTTGTTTTTATAGCCAGTTGTTCCAAAAGAGAATAATTAAAACATTGCCCTTTTTTTGCATTTGTAGCTAGTGAATAGAAATTTGTAAACTTCTGTTCAGTTCTTGATTTCTGCAAGTACATGATGAAATTTTTTTATTAACAAGCAGGAGCAGGAACTGGAGAGGAGAATTTCTTACTTGTTTTAGATGCATCCATGTCACATAATCAGCCTTTTATGTTAGTGCATATTTGGAACTGATTACCTCCGAGTCTGATGCTTGGTGTGGTGGCCCCTTTCCTCTTAGACTTTTTCTGAATTCACTGAAGGAAAATGGGGAGTTCCCTTCAGAATTTACTTCTGAAATAAGCGTCATCTCTTCCTAATGACTGGACTAAGTTCAAAACATGGCAGTTTTTGTATTTGTTTAGAGATTTTACTCCCAAATTATTTTAAGGAAATACTTTTCTCACAGCTTTTCTGGTTTCTAGAATTTGTTTTTCAGTCCTTTTCCTACTGCAAGTTATATTGAACATTGAGCATCTTCTAGGATTTGGTTGATGGCAGGCTGTCTTTGTTTTAATGTCAAAGATGAAAATGCAGTGATGGAAACTTTCAAAATGTTGAGGCCAAACACACAAACCAACAAGTTAATTAAAAAGAAATGAAAGCATAAAAATCAAGTGTTTAAGCGTTAGTCATGTTTGGTTATAACAAATATGCTTTTTAATGCTTTGTCCCTACACTCATTTATTTAAAACCTACAAACATTTTCCATAAGAGGAAGAGCTTTTTAAAAATGTGTATAGTATCAGCCATCTGCTTGAGCATAGGCAATGTTAGATGTATAATTCTGCATTGATTGTTACCCATTTTTATCATGGTGTATTCTTTTTAAAGTACAAGCAGGTTGAAAAAAGATTACACTAAGTTAGCTATTCAGAAAAGCTGTAATGTGTCATCTATTCCAGATGGAGCAGAATTTGAGAATGTGCAATTATAACAAACTTAGTAATACTATCAAGGAATTAAAAAGGACTTGGAGAAGGTTCTTAATGTTGATTAAGTATAATTTTACTCTTTCAGTTTTATGTTTAGAAAGCAACAGACAATGTTTGAATGAATTACTGAATATCTTTGCTCACAGTCTGCAGCAGCAGTCCTGCATGTGTGTCAGAAATAATTTTCTGCAGCTTGCATTTTCCAGGGTTTGCTCTTTTTTATAAACAAGGTTTGTGTGCACATACTTTTATACAAGCACAATATTTTGATCTGTGTATGTGCAAAGAGGGAGAAAACGTGGATTTCCAGGATGGAGTTCTGAAAAACAAGCTATAGTTCTATTTGCTGCTGCCATTCCTGCAGCGGTAGTGTCAGCAGCAGAGTAAGCTTTTGGTAATCCTTGGTGGTACAAAGGTAAAACTGAAGACCAATCCTGTCATTCCTCTTCCATTTGAAGACTGTCCTCTGTAGTCGTGAGGGAAAGAGTTCACAGAAGAACCTGTGATTAACTCTGACAGGGATAAGGTACTCGTTTCATTTTTTAAGCTAGGAGAGTTTTATAGATACTTAAGTAATGCAAATATGGGTGGTTGAGAAGCTCTTTTAATTGCTTATGTTTTTAATATGAATATTTATAGTTCAGTATTAGAGTGAATATATTTTTAAATAAGCAAATGTATTGAAATCAGGTCAGCAAAGCTGGTAAGCAAAAGTCTTAAGGCAAATTGAAAGTTCATGCTTTTTCTCTTCTAAACTAATTTTTCTTTTAAGAAAAAAATGATGAAAGTTAATTAGTTAAATTGATGACTGAGCATAAATGTTGCTTCTTTCTGACATCTGAAATAGTTTACCCTGCATTTAAATTTCTGGAACCAAGTTTCTGATTGACTACATCACTTTGTAACCTTTCTTCAAACTGAAAAATAACTATTACTAGCTACCAGTCTAAAATAATGTTTTTCTTTCATTTGCAAGAATACATTTAATAATTTTTTCCTGTATGTGTTGCACTATAGCTTGCAATGACTCACCCAAGTCATCATTTAAATTTTGGAATGAATCCGGATCATGCCAGAAATTCCTTATCCAACTGTGGGATTCGACAGCCCAAGTATGGAGATAGAAAAGTTCACCATATACACATGAGAAAAAAAGGTATGCTATTTTACAGCACTAACGTTTTTCTCTTACCTCACACTTAATAAGTTAGAACATCCTTTGTTCCATTTATCATTTCCTTGGCCATTGTTCTTCTGAGAGATGCCTTCAGTAGAGGATTTCAATTATATGCAGACACCACTGAGGTCTTACTAAAAGACTGGATTTTGCAAATTAGTCAATAAGTGAAGAGCTGCGAACAAGCAAGGGTAATAAACAGGAGGATGTATTTGCTTAGATTTTTGGCAAGTACTGCTTTCTTAATTTGCTGCTCAACATGGCGAACAAACTGGAATATATTTTGTAAATGTGTCTTACTAATGTGACCATGTGGTCTGTCTCCTGCAAAATATTCCTCACCCCTTTAAAGCATATTCAGTGATAATGAAGTAAATTGTTTGTTGCTTATGTGATGTTTAGAATGTCCTTTTCATGCAAAGGTGGTATTTATCTGGCCTGCATTGAATCAAAAATTCAATATTGTTGTAATGGGACTGTGGTCAGTTAGGCAGAGAGCATTGGTAAGGATTATACTTGATGCAATAAACCCTGTAAATAGCAGGATAATCTTGTGTACAGCAATTACAAAGTAACATTTTGAGTAATTGTTTACTGCATTTATTCAAAGTGAATTAGTGGCTGTTTACTTAATAGTGCATTGTTTATGTTTCTAGGGATAAACACCCTGATAAATATTATGTCCCGCTTGGGACAGGATGATCCAGCTCCTTCCAGGTAATGAAAATAGTTGTTTGCAAGTAGGGAAGCTGCTGCAGAGGGAGATACTTAATAGAAACAACCAACTTACTGTCAGCAAGAGCTTTGGCAAATAGTTGAAGTGAAAAGTCATTTTGAATTGACTTTTTTATTATGAAGGTATGCTGAACCTCCATTAGCAGTGACATAGTAAATGTTTGGTCATGCCTGCAGAAAACATCTGAGGAGGGCTTTAACAGATAATTCTATCACTTTTGTTGATCCCTGAAATGAGGAGGACTAAAAGGCTACGTTTTTGCTTTCTGCAGAATAAAAAATAAGATTTGTTGTTGTTGTTATCAGTGCCATAAATTGGATTCTTCATCACATTTTCTCACAGTAGTACCTTCCTAGCATGGCACTTTGTTAACAGGAGTGTGGTGCTGAACATGGGCTTTGCTGATTTACTGTTCCAATTTAAAGACAGATGCAAAACCCATTAATGTTGTAATGCAATAATCCGTGAATGACCACTAAGAATTCTGTGCATATAAATATAGGCTAAGATGTGGTTTACAGGCACCATATTTAGCTGAATTGGAATACACAAAGCGCACGAGGCTAATGCAAGAAACACTTACATGTGAAGTCTCTTAAATGTATGAATTAGATGACAGTGTGTATTTTAGTCAGCTAGTGCTTTAGCCAGATCTTTCAAGAGCCATCATTTCAGAAGCAGCTTGGGAATAGGAGAAATTAAATTCTGCATAAATTATTCTTGCACTGTTCCCTAAACACTGTTTTAGCTAGACCAAGGCCTTTTCTCTTCAAGCTTATTTGAGTCCTCTAAAGATAACATAAGGCTAAATTGCATTAGTTAATTGCATTCTTGTGAAATAACACAAAAATATAAAGTCCCATTTCTGAGAGAGGTGTGTTTTCAGTTATGTTGCTACACAGAGTTGCTGTAGATTTGCTCACACATTACTGTTTTATACAGCAGAGGTACTTGAGTTCTTTCAGGCCGTAATAAAGGCCTCCTATTTGAGAAATTTTACTAATTTTTAGTTGTTGGGGGAGTGCAAATCACAAAAGCTGCCAAGCACTTGAGAATGATCTTCTGGATTAAAAAAAAATCCTGTGGCAATAGCCTTGATTCTATTACGATCATGTGTGAAATCAAAAATGTTGCTGCTTATTTGCTTTGAAGTGTAGAGCAGAAATGTGTATGTATTCAAAGACGAGCTCACATTCTTCTTCAGCTGCTTGCCCTTTTAATCCTTTGAATATAAGCAGGCAGACAGCTTGAAGGAAATTAAACTTTATGCAAAACAAAGGTAAATCAGGACCAGTGATGAAAGAAAACGGGAAATAAAAGATTCTAATAATTTAATGGCATCTTTAGATGCATCTCCTGGTACAGCCATTTTTTCTTTAGAGCTCAAAGGAAGTTACAGAAAACAAGGCATTTAAAGGTGGTATGAAAAGTCCAAGTTTTTACTCCCTCTGCCATACCAACGATCTGCTGCAGCATCATGCTGCCCTGCAGGTGTTGATGTTAATTAGATAGAGCTCCCTAGTATCATGCACAAGGCTTGGAACAGGCTGTTTGTTTCAATCACCTGGTGCCCTCTGATGGACAGAGAAACCTGACTTCAGTGCCAGGCAGCAGTCCTGTTTCCTTTCCCTATTTTGTGAAGCTCTGACAGTAGCTCAGAACAGAACATATGGAAATTTCGAAGGTGGTGGTGCCAGTACTGAGTTTCACCATTCACATAGTTGTTGCTCTGTTTTGGAAAGGATTGTACTCCAGAGAGGGTGGGGGAGGCTGCAGAAATGACTATCATGACTAATTAGCAATCAACTCTGATTTTTTCTGCTTTAATTGTGTTGTGTAAATAACCAGCATGTGTTACTTAGGTTATGGTGAACTTTAAAATGCCTTTTTCAGGATTAACCACAATGAGCGTTTAGAATTTCTGGGCGATGCTGTGGTGGAGTTCTTAACAAGGTAAATAGGGAATTCTTCAACAGTTCTAACCTTTGTATGTTATTATTATAAAGTTGTGTTTATTGAACTTTTCAGTGTCTACCTTCACTGTGTATGTTTGCAGTCCTGCCTAATATTTAGACCTGCACACCTGCAGACAACTCTCTTGATAATCCTTTCAGTGGTCATGATAAAACAAGAAAGATTACAAAATAAAAAGCTAGAGTTTCTGTTTCATGGAGTGTGATTTTAAATTGATTTGGGTTAGAGATTACTCAGCTATAGACAAGTTGAACTTTGTACCCTGTGTTTGAACGAAAGATACTTTTCCTAGCATGCTATTTTATTTCCATGGGTTCTTTTTGTCTAGTTGCAAGGGAGAATCATTTATAGGTAATGCTGAATGTGTTGCAGTTCTTTTATTTCCAGTAATTAAGGCTTCCATAACAGCTTAAATAGTTAAGCACAAATGCAATTTATTCAAAAGTAATTAAAAAACCTCATGGTTCATCAAAAATTGCTCCAGTTCTGGCTTGAGTATTCTGATATCAGTGAACAATACAGGTATATTATTAGTTATCTCCATTGTTCTACCTTACCTTTGTAGAGGCAAACAGGTTGCACAATATAAGGATTATAATCTATTTCCACCTGCTTTGTTCTGCTGTTTTTAATTGGGATGTAGTCTTGTTTACTGCTAATTTGCTCTTTAAGCCAGTTTGTTCCATGAGCAACAAAACTGCCTTTATATCTATTTTCTCTACTAGCCATTAGCCACATGGTATTAAAAACTATTAGCCTATAAAGGTCTCCACTGCCCTTAAAACTCACGGCCTTTTCTCTCATACAGCAGTACAGGCTGATAAGATGGAAGACTTGCTGATTAAAATGTCTTGCATTTTTCATTGTCATTGTTCATCAACCATCAGTTAACTTTCTGAGCTAACTTTTGTCTCGATTCAGAAAAAAAAAAAGAGCTCCATTTCTGTTCAACAGAGCATGTAAACACCTATTTAAGTCTGATTTTTTTTCCTACCTCTCTTAACTTCAGGTATCTGCTGTTGTGAATTAGATTGCCTCTAAGTTTTATAGCAGTTTTTGCCCTTAAATAATCTTGCATCCATCTGCATTTTTCTCCCTCTGTATTGGCTCAATAAAATATTTTAATAATTAGTGTCATACAGTGCCTTAATTGTTGAAATGTTGAAAACCGTCTATGTGTTAACTTTTTTCAACGTGGGTTAGACAGTCATACATGAAAGTATCCAAAATCATTTATTCATTACTCAGATCTTGATGGGATCAGTGTTTTCTTTTGTTTCTGTTTTTTGCAGTACCTTGCTAGCATGATGCCAAATACCATTAAAGGTTGTTAAAAGCCTACGATTTTTACCTTCTTTGTTTTCATTAGCATCTGTTAAAGTACTTTAGGAAACGTGTATGAACAGATAGATACCTTGTTGGCAGCAGCATCACGTGAAAGCACTGTGTACCCACAGCATGGCATTTCTCCGGGCTGAGGCTTCTCTTTGTTCCTCAGCATCCTCTAGGTGTCAGCTGTGCTGAACCCTCCGCTGCTGCTGATTGACAGAAACCTGAGAGGCGGAACTGCAGGCTGGGGCAGGGATTTAGACATTATGTGCTGCCCAGCAGAGAAACAGCACTCTTCCTCCTCTGCTGTCAGTGCTATCCTGTCAGATAGGATTTGAGTTTGAATGTTTCTGTCTTTACCTTACTTCGAGCTGAGTTCCACTTTGGGAAGGGACCCATATTACCCACTAGGGTCTGAGGGAAGGGCACAGTTCTCTACAGATCTATGTATTAATCAAATGCTAACAGCATCTGATTTACTTTTTGTTTTGTCAGTGTCCACTTATACTACCTGTTTCCCACTCTGGAGGAAGGAGGGCTAGCTACGTACCGCACTGCCATAGTGCAGAACCAACACCTGGCCATGCTGGCTAAGGTACAGCTCTCTGTGTCTCTGTGTTTGCCATCCATGGGAAGAATACTCCCGGTGTCTGGACTGCTGCTTGAGGGGGCTGCCTGCTTTGCACATCACTATCTTTGCTGTGTTTTGTGTACAAGATTTGAAAGAGAAGATTTTAACCTATATTGAAGGTGTTCCTTTACTTGCCTTTAATTTACACAGATAACAGAGCTGACAGTAGAACTACAGTGAAGAAAAAGACTCAAACTTATAAACATGTTTTTTATAAGAAGACTTTCTGATAGAATGTGTAGGGAGAATGTGGCACAGGAGATAGAAAAAAATGGGGGGAAAATTTCATCTGCTTCATAAACTGTGCAGTAATTTCAGGTCCACTACAGACTGTGGGAGTAGTCAGAAGTACATTAAACAGGGTTTTGGAGAAAAGTTATCTCCTAGAAAAATTAAGATGGCTTACAATTTTATTTAATTTAGTTCTGTGAATGATGGAGCTTTTTATATTTCTATATATGATACTGGTGCATGGTATTATGATACAGAAAGTTGATTCAGTCTCAATTCATAAATAGATAGGTATTCCCTTATTCATTCTTGATTTTGTTAGCTTTTTTTTTTAAGAAAGAGCAAGTCTAAGACTTACTGATATAATTGGTTATGCCACTCATGTGCACACACTGTCCTGTGTGTACTGCTGATAATTTTCAAGTTGCTCTTTTAATCTTTCCTCTCTGTAATCACAGAGTGCCCTAAACAAGCATATCCAATCTTGGGATTTTGGCAAAAACTGCAGGATCTCTTTGCTCAGCTCTCAGGAGAGGATAGGGTAGGCAGTGAAGACAGTAATTTTCTTCCACATCTTTCTTTATTAATTTAGATAAGCACGAGTTGATTGAAACATTTTGTATCAGGGCTTTGTTTACAAATATGGTATTGCCTGACGTTTTACTTCATGATACTATTTTTGAACCTGCATCAGGAAAACTTATATATTCTTCAAGTCTGTTCACAGCCTTTATCATAGTGCAAGGACAATTTTTGAAATTTTTTATTGCAGTATTTTAAAAACTGTAGGTACAGCTGTAAATATTAGATATCTGTATTTTCCCAATTTTCCAGTTTACCATTTGCACCTCTCATGTGTCTTATATGATGTTCCTGGTTCCATCCCCTGCAGTGTCATGTTGCATTCAGTTCACTTAATATAATTCTCAGCTTCTCAATGTCTCTTGAACTTGTGGAATCCTGTTCATAATTAAGGATCAAATGATGAGTATAAGAAGTTTAAATTCAATATAAAATAATTAATGTTCTACTCTTATGTTGACTCTAGCAAGTGCTCACTGTGCATTATAAAGTGGGATGGAACACTAAGTCATAATTCACAGTGTTCTGGAACAGTGAACAGGCTGCCATTCATTGAAAATGGAAAACTCTTCAGCAATTGAAACATGTCTAAGCCATGCATCTCAAATGCCTGTTCTCTGGCATTACCTCTTAAATGTACTCTGGGAGGATGAAGTTGAAAGTTAACAAGAAATTAATCAGTAGAAACTTACACCCAGCTGGGAAGAGCCTATTCTCATATAGACTTTGTGAGATGCATAAATCTTTTCTTTAAAAATCCCATAAATGGTTTTGTGTCAAAAAGATGAATATATAAAGAGAATCTAGGAGCTCTTGCCTGCATTTCTATAGCAGAATTATCATATATTATAGAAAATATCTGACTTACTACCTGAAATTTTGACTGGCAAGCAGAGCTATAGTTCAGGCAACACATGAGTGTTAATGATGCACTTTTGAGAGGAAGAAGGAAGCTAGGTGGCACTGCAGATTAAAATATGAGTCTTCTCTTGCAGTGCCCAGAGGCTACCACCTGTTGATGGACTTAGAGGAAAAAGCCAGATGTTCAATGGATTGTGTCTACCAGAGTTTCTATTCCTCACTGTTGTGCTTTAGCTTCTTTTGATTTGATAATTCTAGTTTTTCCATGGTATCACACTCCAGTTGTTTACCTCTGATAAACAAAGGAAACTTTTAAATTTTAGCCTGTGTCTAAACTGAAACTATGGAGAAAAGCTTCATACTTCCTTCAAACTAAGTAGCTGCATGATGACAGTGTAATTGAACTCCAGTGGCTTAACAGGTACTCTTGTACTTTTAAAGGCATGGTATTAACTCTTTCTGCATATTTTGCAGAAGCTGGAACTGGAACGATTCATGCTCTATGCTCATGGTCCAGACCTTTGCAGGGAGTCAGATCTCCGCCATGCCATGGCCAACTGCTTTGAAGCCCTAATAGGTAACATGTTTGCATTTGTGTGTGCAGACAACAGTTTTATACATGTCTGTGTGCTGTGTTGACTGTAGTGGAGGAGATGTGGGCCTGTTGAATAGTGCTAATAGGAGTAGGCAATAGCAAAGCTTCTTACATCATCTTCATCCTTTCCCCTCTCCTGCACATATGCCACGTGTATAAACACGAGTTTGTAGTACAACCATGAAAATCTCATCTTCCATATCCTGGCTCCCACACACTGAAGGTGAAGCCATTTCATGTCACTGCAGAACTCCACTTCTCCTGTGCCAACATGGCCTGACACCTGCCCTCTCTCTGAGGGGAGCAGTTCAGTCACCATGGCCTGGCAGAAGATAAGAGTTTCACTGCTTCCAGTAGAGCTTGAACAGACCTGCAACCTCAGCCCTGAATTTTAAACTTCAGCTTACTTTCTGAATGCATCAGGCACTCCCTGATGCATTCTGGTAGTCACTAGACTCCTTCCTCTGTGCCCTGCTAGCCTTCTATGAATTTGCAAAGTAAATACCTTTTATTCTTTGCATTTTTCTTACAGTAATATGCCATGGCTGGTTTAATAAAGCTACCCTCTAGCTGAGGGTGATGGAGGGTTGTGTCAAATCTGCTGTTGGGTGCTAAGATGCTGCACTGGTCTGTAGTTTTATATTGCAGAGGAAATCAGAGCCTGACCACAGGTACCAAGCAGGAGGGTGGAAATCTCATTGGTTACATCTGCACAAGCTCTACTTTAAATAGCATATTTTTATGAAGTTTTACTTGTTTGAGTGCACAAAGTAAGTTAATCTCACTGGTTTGACTTCATCAAGATGTACTGTACACATTACCAGCTATGGGAATGGTTTAGCCTTGATGCAGGTCTATATGTACTACACAGGCTCCTAAAGCATTTTGTCCTGCTTTGAAAAATGGATTATAGTTGGCTTAGATGTCAACGGTTCTGTACGTTCTGCCTTGGGCCAGATTGCATTTCCTCTTATCAAGAAATAAGAATTTTCTTTTTAACTCTTACTTTGCTTTCCATGAACGCTTTGATCTTTAATTTAAAAATAAAAAGCAAACAGAAGAGGAGCACTAGATATGTATCTGTGTCCTTTGTTCATAGGCTTCAGCTTGTCTAGGATGTAGTGATGAGAACTATTTGGCAAGCATTGAGATTTGCTGAGAGAGTAGACTTGCTGTTTAACCTCCAGTACAAAGCTGTTCAGAAAGTTAATTGAGCAATAAGATTTTGTCCGTGCTGTAGCTAAAATCTGGGAGCTTGTTAAGGAACTATAAAAGTATATGTAGCGTCTGGAACTCCTACTTGAGGCTCTTTTACCAAGTCTGGTGCTTCATCACAAAGTCCCTGTGATGAAAATAGCAAACAGAAGTATGACCAGGCTGCCTAGGAACTGTTTAAAATTTTGTGGTCTCTTAATATTCCTCTGCAAAATTAGTCTTATAAACCCCCAAACTGTACTTTAAGGAGTCCAAAGAAAGTAATTGACCTAGTGAGGAATCAAAGGGAAAGGGGAAGGGAAAGGCAAGGCAAATCATGTTCTTCCTGTGTGTGGGACCATGCACTCCCTTCTCTGTGTTCTTGATGTAGCTGTATATTCCATTTGCTTTTATGCTTACAGTAACAAGTTTGAGATTTTCAGAAGCTGTCTTGTAAAGTGTATTAAAGGACAAAATGTTGATACTAAATTTAAGAGGGGACTATGCAGATATAGAGTATATAGGGTACACCCAAAAATATAACACGTTGACACAAGTTTTACAGAGCTTGTTGGAGAGGGCTAGTGAGGGCTGTGTGTGAAGTTTATATAAAAAAAACAAACATAATCTTCAGAAAATGAGACATGCAGAGATTCTGTTTTCATTTCAGACAATAAATTATTGTGATACCAGTGAGGAAGGAAGCTCACGGAAGACCTTGAGCTTTGCAATACTCTTGACACATTGTTTATATGCAGAGTCTAATCTTGTTGGAAGTATAGAATAAATGGCAATTATTTGCTGGTTATTGAAATGTATTTCATGAGTTTCCCTATCTGCAAATGTTGTTGTTGTTGTTGGGGTTTATCCCCAGCCAGCAGCCAAGCCCCATGCAGCCACTCGTTCACTCCTCCACCAGTGGGATTGAGGAGAGAATCGGAAGGGTAAAAGCTGAAAAACTCACGGGTTGAGATAAAAACAATTTCATAGGGAAAGCAAAAGTGGTGCATACAAGCAAACCAAAACAAGGAATCATTTCACTGCTTCCCATGGGCAGGCAGGTGTTCAGCCATCTCCAGGAGAGCAGGGCCCCATCACATATAATGGTGACTTGGGAAGACAAACACCATCACTGCAAGCATACCCTTTCCTCCTTCTTCTCTGCAATTTATATACTGAGCATGATGTCATACAGTCTGGAATATCTCTTTGGTCAGTTTGGATCCTGACTGTGTCTCCTCCCAAGCACCCCTTCATCTCCTCTCCAGTGTGGCAGTACCAAAAGCAAAAAAGGCCTTGACTCTGTGTGAGCCCTACTCAGCAATAACAAAAACATCTCTGCATTGTCAACCCTGTGTTCAGCAATAATGGAAAACATTTCCCTGTACTAGTCACTGTGAAGAAAATTGACTCTATCCCTGCTGAAACCAGCACAATTATCTATAGTATAGTATTTTCTATCTATATAATATATATATAGATATATATCTATATATCTATAATACTATATTATAGTATTATTATCTATAGTTAGCTGTTTACTGGAAAGTACTTTTGGAAATATATTGCATCTAGGTTAATTTGTTTAAACTTTGCTCTTTGGATATATCATTTTCTATCACTGATATAATTATTTCAGGGTTTTCTTTGCATTTTATGACTGTTGATTTATGCTGGTGTTTAACGTGCTTTAAATTTCTCCAAAAAACAGGTGTTGCTGCAGAAAACATGCTTTTAAAAATGAATGTGTTGGAGATGAAGAAGTCCAAGATCTTTGACTTTCTCATGCCTAGTAATTTTCTAAGTAATAATTGCATTATTGACCTTTGACATATTGGTCCCCTCATGTAGGAGCTGTTTATCTAGAGGGAAGCCTAGAAGAAGCAAAACAATTATTTGGACGTTTGCTCTTCAATGAAAAGGTATTTATGTACTTACTTGATTTGATTTCCAGTTCAGAAATAACTTTATGTGCTTTCCTGTCCATTGTTTTACTTAAGGATCACAAGTGAATAGAAATACTATTTTATGTAGTTCCTGGAAATTGAATTAGGACAGCAAGCTGCACTTACCCAGGCAAAAAAAAATTACAGTGTTTTCTCAGGTGTGTTTTAGGTTGCTTGGCTCAGGTAGGGAAGGGTGAGAGGTATGAGAAACATGATGGCTTCCATTCCAAGTGCCGCTCTGCAAACAGAAATGGGTGCTGCGGATCCAGGTGTCAGGCTCTGAGGAAATGTTGCACACGTCAAGCAACTACTCTGTTTCATCAATTAAATCATCCTACCCTAAAAGCTTTAAACATATATGTGGAAAAAAAAGATGGTGTTTCATTCAGCATTTACCCAATTGCACCATTACAGTGTGCAAGAATAGATCGGGCTGTATCTTAGATGGCTGCTAGTTAGAACATGTGCTGTATAAAGGTGCAGGAAGGTACCTGCCACTGGGACAGCACTGTGGAAGTGGTGAGAGGATGAATTCTATGTTATTTTCCTTCCTCTAAGTCTGTGAAATGACAAAACTTATTAGAAATAAAAGTATTTGGAAGCCTGTTGTAACTCAGTGTTTATGTGCTGCTTGGTGGCTGTAGTGAAGGAAGCCTTTATGAAAGAGAAGAAAGCAAGTGGGTTTTTTTTTTCTTTTTCAGTCCTTGCCTTTGGAGAAGTCAAACTTGCTACTGAGGAGTACTTGCAAATAAAGTTAGTCCTGAGGCTTAAACAAATCTTCGTCTCTTCCTTTAACCACTTTATGTGGTTCAAGGATTTTTCCACCTCTTTGACACAAGCTAATTGGGAGAACTACAGGCAGTTTGAACAGCAAATACACGATTTTAAAAATTAGTTTGCCAGCACTATTGAATTTGCAATAAGCAGAGTCAGCATCTGAAATAGTTCAGTATTTCAAGTAATGACATTTTATTTAGTACTGTGGAATTTGTTAAATGACTCCCTTGAGCATTAAAGGCATCTCTCAATGTTTGCAGGACCTGCGGGATGTATGGCTTAATTATCCACTACACCCACTCCAAGTAAGTGTATCTCTTTCTGTAATAAATTTCACAGTTCTGTTTTATTTTCAGGGATGCTTTTCCATAGGTTTGCATTGTGTCACAATTTCTGTGACATCTCAGAAATTGTGCTAAAGAGTAGCCAAAGGAATATATGTATGTTTTCCTTTGTGTTTGGTTTGTGATTTGTTTGGTTGGGATTTTTTTAAAAATAAGTAGTGAGTTTCTGCCTCTCTGAGAATTAATCATTTACCTTCCCGTGGCTCATGTTTGTTGTATAACTGTGCCTATACAATAAATCCAGTGAGAGGTAACATTTTGACAGCTTTTTCGTATGTCTTCTCTAAGTTGGAGGAAAAGGGAGCAAAAACCATTTATGAAAATATTTTCTTTACCTGAGATTAGGACTGAAACCTTAATAGTAGGAAGGCACATTAATTGAATGCCACAAAAGTTTTGATTTGATTTTGTTTGTGTATGCCCATGCAATGGTAGTGTGGTTGTTTCAGTGATTCCAGTAACTTTAATACCTTGTAAACAGTAAAATTACAAAAGTGTATGAAGGTTAACTTATCCTCCATGTATTGAAGGATACAAGCTCACAAGCTGTCAGTTTATGAGGCTAGAAGCTGGGAGACTGATGTCCCAGTCCATTCTCCCTTACTGAATTCTTGGGCAGACATAGAGCAAGTCTCAGAGGATCTCTGCACTGTAGTTCCTTGTCTTCAGTGCAAGCAGAAGTGTGCAGGGGTGCTGCAAGAACAGCAGTGAGTGCACAGCCAAAATCTTCAGCAGTAAATCAGTGCATGTGAAGAATTTTTACAACCACATCCCTCTGAGTGTAAATACAAAATACTCCAATAGGAACATAACATTTTGAGATTCAGAAGTAGCTGTCCTGTGTGGTGGCACATGCAGCTCCAAAGATTGTTCTTACTCTGAGTTTCTTTCTTTTCTCTTACTTTATTTTAACCTTTTCATCCCTGCTTTCACAAAGAAAACTTGCACTCTGCTTAGAAGTTGGCAACAGTGAGTGTAGGAAGCTTATAATTTCTTACTACGACCTTGACTTGTGTGATGAAAATTGTTTTCTTCCACATCCCAAAACCATCCCAGGTGGTTTTGCCAGTAGCTGAAACACAGGCAGCTCAGGCTGGCCTTTGGGCCTGAAGAATGGCATGTTTAAAAATTCCTAAAAACCACTGTAGCAAGATGCCAAATGAGATCCCAATCAGTATAAAAAAGCTCTGGGTAAGATAACAGAATTACAGATCTTCAGTTCTGTGTATTTGGCAGTACCCAAGTATGTATAAATGGTTCTAAAAAATAATTAGTGGTCATCTGGATACATATGGACTCCTTAGAAATCTAGAGTCAACATGTAAAGACAAGTCCTGCCTCACATATGTATGGGAAGTTTTAGGAGACAAAACAGCATGTGATAATGCAGATGGTACTGTCTGCTGGGTTTCCTGAGAGGCTGTTGGAAAGTCAGGAAAGGCTTTTAAAATTTTTATCTTTTTTTTAAGAAGCAATAAAGAAAAAGCAACTCCAGTGAAAAATGTCAGTCCCTACAAGATTTAAAAGAATGGCTGAAACATAAGAAATTGAGAACAGCAGTGAAATGACCACGTCTTGCAAGGAATGGCGATCACTGGCAGATTTCCCTTGGGATCTTTGCTAAAGTACAGGCTGTTCTCATTGACAGCCTAGGGAACAGGATGAGCAGTGAGGTGGCAGTTTGTTGACAGTACCAAATTATTTCAGGTAGCAGGGACAACAGTAGACTGAAGAATGCACTCTGGTTGTGAGAATGCAGGGGTGACTCACTGTGGAGTTTAGAAGAGCAGAATAAATTCCGTGTAGGTGAATAGAAAGGGCTGTGCATGAGGAAGCAAAAAGCAGTCTCAGCTGCACATGCAGCCGAACTCCAAAATGACAGCTATCACCCAAGTGGGGATTTTGGTGCAAGGGTATGTAGCTCTATGAAAGTGTGAACTGAATGCTCAGTACAGAAAAAAAGACAAAAAAAATAATATAATCAATTAATAGAAAAGGGGCAGGCAACAAACCAATAATTATCTCAATGCCAGTTTAAAAATCTGTGGTTATTCTTACTATTCTTTTAGGCATCCTCTTCTGGGTAATTCCTTCTCTAAGGCATTACCATACCAAAGAGATGCTCAGAATGGATGGAGTAAATGCTTAAGCCATTTCCCAGCTCCGCAGAAATGGCATTTAACACTGTTATTACATCAAATACATCAGATAAGAAACTGATAAGAAAATATATTGACCCAAAGCAATAATTTTAATTTGCTTATGTCAGTGTACCCTTTTGAATTTCATATTCAGAGTATTTATTCTTGATTTTTGATACTTAAGGAAAGTGGGAGAAATTGATTTGGGTTTTGTCTCATTTTGACATGCTGTCAGTCTGCCAGTCCTATTCTAATGATTTTTGAATCTGTTGCTCAGTTGCAAACAATGTGATAATGTTAGAAAGTGCAGAAATGTACAATTGTACATGTTTTGTGAAAGTTTCTATTATGCCACAATGCCTCCACATGTAGAGACATGCAAGTGATGTGTTTAAATGCCTCAGCTGTTAAAAAAGCATACATCAGAGCTCATCTCTTCTTTGAGTGATAATTATCCAAGACCAAAAGGCAGAGGAAACTTGGTTTTCTCAGTTCAACTGTCCACGGAACTTGCTCATTGTATTTTTTGCCCTTGATTTAGAGAAGGCTTGCTTTTCTCTGAAAATTTCTGCAGCAGTCTGAGTTCGCCATTTCTTACACTTCATTTTTCTTGCAGCTGCAGGAGTCCAATACTGATAGGCAGCTCATTGAGACCTCTCCAGTTCTTCAAAAGCTTACGGAGTTTGAGGAGGCAATTGGAGTCATCTTTACTCACGTTCGGCTTCTAGCACGTGCATTCACTCTGAGGACAGTAGGCTTTAACCATCTGACTCTGTGAGTACATAGCAGGAGTCCTCATGTGGCTCTGTTGACCCTAACGAGCATTCCAGATTGCCTGGTTTGTAAGCAAACTATGTTACGTTTATTTCCTGGAATAGAGTAGCTGTGTTCACTAGCCCACCTGGCTCAGTGTGCCACTTCTGACAGTAGTCAGTAGCAAATACCTTGGGAAAGACTGTGGAAGGTGTTGGAGACCTATCCTGGTGTTTATTTTGAGCTTTCTGCATGACTGATATCTCTACATCACTCCTGAGACAGTAGAAAAACCTACCTGGAGGTACATTTGGGCAGAGAAAAGAAGTAGAATTATGCTCTTTGGTCCAAGCACAGCCCTTGTGTTCTGTTTCTTGCAAAGCTGCCAGGCCCTGTTTTCAAGCAAACAGTACTATAGAACAGGCTGAGTTGGAAGGCACCCAATCAGGATCATCAAGTCCAACTCCTGGCCCTGCATAGGACATCCCAGGAATCACACCATGTGCCTGAGAGTGTTGTCCACACACTTTCTGAATTCAGGCAGGCTTGGTGCTATGACCACTTCCCTGGGGAGCCTTTCTAGTGCTAAACCACCCTCTGGGTGACTCAGCTTCATGCTGCTTCCTTGAGCCCTATCTCTGGTCATGAAAGCGAAGAGATCAGTACCTGCCCCTCCAAATGGATGAGGTCTCCCCTCAGTCCCCTCCAGGCTGAACAGAAAAAGTTACCTCAGCTGCTCCTCATATGGCTTTCCCTCAAGATTTTTCACAATCACAGTTGCTCACCTTTGGACATTCTCTAACAGCTTAATGTCATCTTTATGTTATGGAACCCAAAACTGCTCCCAGCACTGGAGGTGAGGCTGCCCCAGCTCAGAGCAGAGCAGGACAATCCCCTCCTTTGCCCGGCTGGTGATGCTGTGCCTGATGCCCCCCAGGATAGGATTTGCCCTCCTGGCTACCTGGGCACTGCTGACTCATGTTCAACTTCCCACACACCAGGACCCCCAGGTCCCTTTCCACAGTACTGCCCTCCAGCCTCTCATTCTGCACTCTATACACACAACTGGGGTTGCTCCAGGCAGAGAACCTGGCACTTGCCCTTGTTAAACTTCATATCAGTGGTTACCCTCTCCTGGATCTTGTATGAGTTTAAACCCTGATCCTTTTCTTTTTTGCGAATGGACATTTTTCTCTGTTGAAGCCATTGCATTCATTTTCTTAAAACAAGTTTGAGATAGAGCTCTTACCCCATTACGGATTTGATGTCAGCTGCTCTTCTCCTTCATTTAGTCTGTGATCTGTAATCTAATGATTGCGTTTATTTGTAGCTATCCCGATTCGCTTTTTGCCTGTGAGTTGGTGTTACTACAGTAATGAGCTGTGTTTTCATTTCACCTGATTAACACTGAAAAATTGTCTTAAATGTGTTTGGAAATGAGCAAGGCTCACTTTCAGATCACTCTTCATTTTAATTTGTGTGTGCATCCTGGTTTTGGTTTTTTCCTCATGAGTGCTTATTGATTTTGCTGCATTGATGTCTCATTTTTCAGAGGCCACAACCAGAGGATGGAATTCCTGGGTGACTCTATAATGCAGTTGGTAGCCACAGAGTATTTATTCATACATTTCCCCGATCATCATGAAGGGCACTTAACGGTGAGTCTGCCATCAATCATATTCTCCATAAGAGCAAGAGTGGGATGGAGACTGAAATTATTGGAACAGCTAGTGAATTGTTCTGAGTTTGATTAATAAAAGAAGCCTCAGCAATCACTGCTCTTAATAAAGGTTTGTTAATTTTAAGTAATGAGCACTGTAATGAATAGGAAATGGTGATTTATGATCCCATTGCAATAATTTCTGTTTATTCTGTAAAATTGATCAAAAATCTTAAAGATGTCAGCAATGAAATTAAGGACTAAGACTAGTTCTTCTTTAAAGATGGATGTCTTAAACCATTTATTTAAATAGATGCACCACATGACTTTTTTTTATTCCTGACTTCTAATCTGTTGAACATGCATACAGGCAAGGCTATACATCCCGATAAAAACTTTTTACAATTTATTTTGGTCTGGTTTTCCTTTTGTCTTCAATCTGGAGTTCCTAAGCTTTTGAATTTAATTTTACTATTGTTACAGTTATCTGCTGATTGCTACACCCTTTTAGACTCTCTTATATGGGCTTTGAACAACTATGTTTAGGGATCTTTCAGCAATTTACAGTACTTTAAACACAGCGTGACAGTATGAGCAGTTTTTTCCTGATTGATTCATTTAGCCCTGCAGCTGGAGAGTTGTGGCTTTGTTTGCAAATAACAAATTTTCTTGGGTGTACTAAATTTTTTTAGTTTATTTGAACAGCAAAGCAATACATGTATCGGGAATATAGTCAAGTTTTCTAGTTAAAGTGAGGAAGTAGCATAATTCTAGAGTGATTTCCTCAGCTCAGTAAAGGGATGACAATGCTAAGTCTCTAGCAGGCAATGTGTTATCAAGATTATGATTCTTGAATCTTTTGGGCCAAAGCTGTTAACTAGAGAAAAAAAAATGACATACTGTGACTAAAAGTAACTTGAGTTTTTCTTCACCATTTCTTAAGTTTCAGTTACGTTTGTATGGACTCTCCTGCACCATTCAGGAGACAGGATATAAAACCTGGTGGGGTTTTTTGCTTTCTACATTACTTTTAAGAATGTAGGCATCTGTATTTTTATAACTCTTGCAAGAGCTATTTGGCCAGGAGTATATGGAATGTTGCCATTAATGGGTGTAAATGCTCAGAACAATGTCTTTTTGTCACTTAACGTAATGATTAGTGAGTTGGAAATACAAGTACGAGCACACTTCAGCTTTTAGGCAAAACTGCAAAGTTAGAGTGGAGTGAATGCTGAAAACACATAAAGATATGAAGAAGCAGGCAATGGCCTAAAATAAAACTTGAACTCTGAAGAAGTGCATGTAGAGAAAAAGAAAATTATCTTAAAATGTTTTTTAATTTGATGACAAATGAAATGAGAAATGAGAAAGGAGACTGATAAAGTGGAATCTGAAGAGAAACAGGAAACACAAAGCTCTTTCTCCTGTCATCTGTGAACATACTTAAATTTGAAGTAATAGTAGAACATCAATTAAATGGTGTCTGGTGTGATGAGGGCAATTTTGGTCAAGGATTCCACTTGACTGGCAATGCAGTGGCTTCCCAGTGTGGAGTGATTACTTGTGGATAGATGTCTGTAAATTAACTATATTTAAGAAAATAAAAAAGGACAACATAGTCTCATCTACGTCCTTGGAGATAGCCAGATAATGTACCAGAAAACAAGTTGACATTTTATTGGATGTTGGAAGATACAGCTTCTCCAGTATTGGGTTATAGATACATTCTTCTGGTACAGTCATGAGTAGTGGTATGTTGGGTGGAGATGGAAGAACTAGGAAAAAAACTGCTTTGTAATTAGACTCAAGCTCCAGTTGAGCATATCATATGTCACAGCATCTGCAGTGATGCAGGCTATGTTACCAGTGTAGAGACTAACTATAAAAAAGCTGCTGGCAAGGCACAGAGACTGTGTCTTCTCTGTATCATTAAGAGGAATTGAGTTTCTTGCCTGATCACACTTGTAGAGGAGGCGAATTCTAATACAGAGGAAGTTGATAACCACAGTGCTAAAAGGATAACTGGGGTTTTTTTCCTATCTCTAGTTCACTGGGTAGTGTATATGTTGCTCTTTGTTTTATGATACCACTAATCATGATTATGGATACCATCAAAATAAATAGTCTGCAAACACAACAAAACAAATCCTTCTTCTCCCATTATAAGAAACAGATTTTTGTCATGGGACACTGCACTTCTGTCTCATAGGTTACGTATTAGGATATTGTACTTAGGATATTTTTGGGGAAAGTATAGTTTATTTATCTTAAGGACATAAAAGGAACAAATTTTGAAAAAGAATAATATAGTAGTAATAAATAATAAGTTATTTTAAACAAAGGATAGGGAGGATGGTAATAATGCTATCTGCAGTTTGCCTAGTTTACGAAGATCAAGTTGTGAGTATCTGCTTCATACATCATTGACAAACAAATTACGAACATACTGTTCTTTATTTATCTGTTGTGAGAGATGAAGTATCAAGTGCAGCAAATAAATCTTGATTTTTCATAAGCTCAGTTGACGTGCTGGAGCCAGGTAGCATATAACTTGTATCTAATAAGCTGAGCAAATGTGATATGGAAGACAAAGAGAGGAAAAAATGTGTGTGTAGCATCTCAACTCTAGATTGCACATAAACTGTGGAAAAGAGAGACATTCTTTACTTCTCACCCCTACCTCCTATAGCAGATCTAATTTCTTAAACGCTGTTCCATTTAAAGCAAAAAATCAAACAAGCAGGAAAAACACTGACCTTGCCAAAGGTTCAGAAATTCTCCCTAAAATTCCGAAATACTTCTTTAAGCTGTGTGGGAGTTCTGTGTCTTTGTTAGAGCTCTATGTTTAAGTAATCTGTCTGGAGCCAACGTTAACTATTTTCATGACACATCCTTGACATTTTCATATATGGAACATGTTAGGGCAGATCTGTGTCTGGGATGCACTGGCTCAACTGTGCTGCCTTCTAGCAGAGCAAATAGTACATACAGGCTGTCCATCTGTGTGGTTTTTTTCCTGTGGCCAAAGGAATGGAGCAGCCTCCTCGTCTGCTCATTCTGAAACACTGAACTATCTTGCTTTATTGTATTTGTTTCAGTCACCACCTATTTATTTATTATTTGGTGGACACTGGGGACTGTTCCATGGACTCCAGAATATTGTTACTTACACTTTATGTGAGAAAATGTATACAACTGTGTATTACTTAAACTAGAAAACTGCAGTTTAGCTGAGAAAGTACAGGACTCATGAAGAGATAGATAGTACATAATTGCAAGGAGGCTCACAAACAAACATTTTAAATGCATGCCATATATACAGAAGTAATGTGTCCATAGAATAAGTAAGGATTGGTGACAAGAATTGAAACAGAAAGAAGAAATACCAGTAGAAGGAGTGGCAGAGTCTGTCTCTATATAAATCACTTGAGGCGTTCTGAATCAAAATGTCAGTAAACTGGGAGAAGTGAGAAACCTCAAGGAGAAAAGTAACTTTTTCTCCCCAGCTCTCCTAGGTTTTGTAGTTTGTTATTGGCAATTGTTACTATGGAATGGAACTTCTTTCTTTTGCAGCTGTTGAGAAGTTCTTTGGTGAACAACAGGACACAGGCCAAGGTGGCAGAAGAGCTGGGCATGCAAGAGTTTGCCATCACTAACGACAAGACAAAAAGACCTGTAACTCTTCGAACTAAGACTTTGGCTGATCTCTTGGAATGTGAGTTAATCTGGTTATAATAATTTAGTACTTAATGACTTCCTTTTCCTTGGGGCTTGTTTAAGAAAGCCATTAGAAATCCCCTAAATCACTATTAAAAATGTATGTTCAGGTTTCCAAATGAATTATGCCTATAACTCTGAAAGACAGAGTTTTGAAGACTAGCCTAGATTTTTGAAGTCTGTATAAAAGCATGAAAGAGGCATAATTGCAGATAGAAAGTTGAAGGCTTAGAAATTGGGAGGTCGAGATGACCAGGTCAAAAGCATGTCTTCGAAGTTTAAGCTTGTACTCTGAGTTGGGCTGTTTAACAGCAGTTTCAGTGTTTAATCAGTATGTTCTTGATACTGTTGGAAGGCAAAATAGTTCCTTCAGCAGGTGAATATTTCTCTGGTTCATTTGCCTGCATTTGAGGAGGTTTTAAAATGGTCGTCACTCCACAAGAGAGAAGGTTGCATGGAAATGAACTATTTCCACTTGATTTTTGGAAGTTTATGCTGCCTTCTTTCCCATGAAATGGAAACAGTGATATATATTCTGCAAAGAAAGTTAATCCCTGTCTTGTATATTTTGATGTATTTTGCAAGCCATTCAGACCACTTGACTTTTGCAAAATCCTGTAAACAAATGGATAGCACACAGACATGAGTGATTTATATCTAAATTATTTTATGCTATCCAGTAGTGATTTATTTGTAAGTATTCATGGTTAAAATGTGAGATTAGGAGCAGAGTGTTGTTTCTAGCACTTTAAATGACTAGGTGGATTTGAGTAAATCACTTAATCTCTTGGTCAACTTGATGTTTTCGCCAAGTATGCAGGATAATATATATCCTCATTAGATCACTTCTCTGAAACGTAATTGAATATGTCTTTAAAGTACTCAGAGATACTTGTTTCTAAAAGTGCAAGCCAATAATGCTCTCCTTGGATGAGTGACAGTTCCTTTTTTTTCCCCCAGCCTTTATTGCTGCCCTGTACATTGATAAAGATTTGGAATATGTTCACACTTTCATGAATGTTTGCTTTTTTCCACGGCTAAAGGTAAGATCAATCAGTTTCTTACTTTCCTGCCACTGTATTTTAACACATTTGTGGCATTTGAAACTCTTACTACAATCTCTCAATCATAAAAGCATCTTTGTGGACTTCCTACAGGAGTTTATTTTAAATCAAGATTGGAATGATCCTAAATCTCAGCTTCAGCAGTGCTGCTTGACTCTCAGGACAGAAGGAAAAGAGCCGGACATTCCTCTTTACAAGTAAGCACAGGCATCTTATGGATTCCAGCTAATTATAAATCTTCCTTGTATATGGAGCAAGATGTGATCAGTCACCCTAGATTTTTCCCATAATTTGTTTTCATTGTCATTACCCATGCCCTCTAGTCTCTCTTCGTTTGAAAATGCAAAATGCTGTTTTCTAAGGTTTAGGTGTTTTAAGCCATTACAAGGAAGAGTTACTAAGTATTTTACCTTTGCAGTTGTAATGGAAAAACATAGTTTTTATTTTCGAGTATTTAATTGGCATAATTCTATATTTGTTTTTCTTTTAATGTAAGGAATGGCAGTATTAAATCGTTGAAAAAAGAGTTAAACAAATGGCTGTTTTGTTAAGAGGTCAAGATATCTCCCTTCTATTCTCAGTAACAGATGAAGTTTCTTGATATTATTATGCAAACATAATAATGCCTCATGCTACACCTTCTGATTATAGACACTGTTTCTCATCCACAGGCAGGCACTGAAGGGCAGCACAAGTTTTGGACATTTTTGCTGTGCAGTTCAGCTCACAAATGTTCCCGTGTTCAATGAGAAAGAGCTCAGGGCAGTACTTGCAGACCTCGGTTAGATACCTGAAACTGGATGGGATAGATCTCCCTTTTCACTTCCAGTTGTTAAACAGTGTAATAGCTGCTTCAAAAAGATAATAAATAATAAACTGGAGGCTGTCTATCACATCCATATCCATTCGATTAATGTAGGAAAGAGTACAATGTTAGCCCCAAAAGAAGAGATAAAGGCTGTGAAAATTCAAGGCTTGTGTTGTTGGGATTATTATATCAAAAAGATATGAAGAATGAAAGTGTAGGTGCATTTGTCACAGGTACTGAAGTAAGGTTTCCAATGCAATGCAGTGGTTCAGGGACAGTGACGCACACTGCACTTCAGAAGTGCCATCCCCTTAACACTGCAGCCAGTGCTCTGCAGCTCTGCCTCTTCCGTATCTCTGTGTGAGGGTTCAGGCCTTTGTCTTAGGTGAGGGGGAATGAATTCAATAAAAAACACAATTTTCCATTTTTTTTTTTAAACCACTTAATATCAAGTATCAAATGTTTGTTTTGTTTTGCTGTGATGATAAATTGATTTTTATAGTACAGCTCAGATGTAGTAATACGCTGTTATCTTCCTATTATCTTGTTAAATTCCTTTTCTTGGGGTTATCTGTTTCACTGCAGTCAGTACTATTGCTTTTAAATTTAGGATAGGTTTTATTTGCTCTTGTCACAGTGCACAGAGAGATAGAGTACTTTAGTTAGATACTTTAAAAATTGATGTGAATTTCGTGCTCCTAAAAAGAAACAAGGTAGCGGACAAAACTTGATCTAAAAGTGGGGTGAGATTTGGGACAGCAGTAAGAAACTGCCAAAGAAGCAATTCATTGCATATCTAGGGAATTACCTTTTCCCTTTTAGATGGTTGTTGAGGTATGTCCTCAACTTCAGGTCAAATGGAAAGTTTGTTTTGTTTTGTTTTGTTTTTAAAAGCTGATGGAAAATTTCTTTGTACTGTGATAATTCAGTGTACAGAGCTACCATGTTTAATACAAAGTCCTTATAAAACCTTGCTACCTGCAAAAAACTTTCAGGGACTAAACTTCTAGTGCACACATAATTGTATGATTGTGTTTATTTGAAACTGCACATCTATGCATAATTTATTCCATTATTAAAAGTGTTTTCACAGTGTTTGAGCACTTCATGTTGCAGTTTGAGTTTTTACTTATAGGCTAAATAAAGTTTTAATTTTCATGTGATACTCCTGTGTGAATCTGGAGTAATAAATGCGATCGATATAAATACTGTTCCGGTTATCTCTGGGTTAATGTGATCTATACAGACATCCTTCAACCCTTGCTCTACATTTTGCATTAATTGCACCATCTGTATTGACCAGACTGAAAGCTTGGTGAGCTATATGCCACAAAAAGATTCTGTGTTTTAATACTCCCTGCTTTAATAAAATATTTTTTCTTTCAGGACCTTGCAGACAGTGGGACCCTCTCATGCCAGGACATACACAGTAGCTGTTTACTTCAAAGGGGAAAGAATAGGATGTGGTAAAGGTCCAAGGTATAGTAAAAAATTAATCACATGGTGTTAGAGTGTGGTGGTGTCCAAAATTACTTGCCATGGAGATAGATCATTGTATGGTCTGCCTTAGAAAAGGAAAGCTGTAGAGCCTTTTTCAAAATTCTCTGCTTCAGGAATACCTGAAGGGTTCTATGTTGGTATAATTTTGGACCTTAAGCATTTTTGGTGAACTTGCCTTCAAGGTGGCTGGCAATGCTAACTATTTGTGGCTCTCAGACTAGAAACTGCAGAACAGCTTCCAGGAAGTAGCATCTTTATCTTGGTATTTGCTGCTGGGTTACTATGCAACTTACACTGGCAAGTTAAGAGTGCCACACTATTATGCTTTTTTTTTTTTTTGGAGGTTACTTCTTCTAGGCATTTTGGAATGTTTCTAAGGTTTCAAAGACTTCAACCATGAAGCCCAAAAACGTCATTTTATGCTACCAAATCTGGTGGTGGTTATAAAATATTATTGCTTTTTTTAACCTTCACGTATCTGTGATTTTGTACCTTTTTTTCTCTCAAGTAAAAGCAAAGACGTTAGTGAGGAATGGACTGGAATATTTTTTTATTGTTATTGATCTAAGTTAAGAAATATTCTACTGGATCTGTAGTACTATTGCTCACATATTTATGGAAAGGCTGATATAGCATACACTCTGGGAATTACTAGCTGCTCGTTATTCAAAAAGTTTCATTACAAAAGAGTAACTAGTGCTTCACCTTGTCAGAAACTTTAATTTATTCTGTACAGCTTAGATCTCACATAACATGTTTTTGTTTGGCTTTCACAGTATTCAGCAAGCAGAAATGGGAGCTGCAATGGATGCACTTGAAAAATGTAAGATATTTGGGCAACAGACAATTCATAGTTTATTTCTCATTCTTTAGTGAGGCAAGGTGCAGATTTTGTGGGGGATAAGTTTTGAACAGAACACATATGCTAAGTGCTGTCAGCTTCTAAGCAGCAGGTTTTCCTCTTAGTACTTTCAAGACAGTTTTGTAGCAGTTGAAGTTAAGATGATTCCAACAGGTACTTGTTAACGGGAGCTGATCAGCTACAGAGGATGCAACTTCAGGTGAACCCTGTGCAGTAACGTTTCATTGAGGCTTTTCATGTTTATGCATGCAGTGGGGTAAGACTGCATAGTCTCTGATGCTCGGGTTTTCTCACCCTTCAATTCAGCATGGGAGCAGCTCTTCATGGAAATGTAGTCTCAGATATGAATGAGTGTGGGCAAGCTTCTTATATGAAGCTTCTTTCAGTCACTTGGGTCAAAGTGCCAGGTATGGGTGACCTGTAAGCAGATAGGTTACAAGTATTTAGTGTAGCAGAAATTCTCTGTTAAGAACATGGGAAGTCCATTTTTGGCATTTCATTCAAAGGAAACACGTGCAGTTCTTCATATGTCAGAGGTTCTTAATCTGTTATCTCTGCATCTGGAAATTCAAGAGATTAGAAATTTCAGAAGGCAATGAATCTGTGTAGTTTAGATATGTTTTTATATCCATCTGCTAAGCATATACTTCTCACCATCAGTAAATTTGACAACCAAAAAAATGTAACTTCCCTTCTCTGCTGAGTATCTGCAAGATGTTACTGAAATTTTCTTTGAGTGAATTTTCTTGTGACAGTATCACCACTCAAGAGAGCTGTGAGTTTCGTGGCCTATCAATCCAAGGACTTCACAGCTCTCTTCTGACATATATATTTGTTTAAATACCATAGAACTCTAGAGGTCTGTGCTCCTGCTGCCCTTCAATTCAAATCAGAGCCAACTTTCAAGTTAGTTCCTCGGTTCCTTGCCAGTCAAGCTTTGTCTTTTGGGATGGAGGTTACACAACCCTTAAGGCCCCCTGTTCTGTTATGTATATGGTTGTGCAATGGAGTTATTTGGTTTGGTTTGTTCGTTTTTTTTAATGTATAAGTAGAAAACTTGAAGTCAGTTTTCATATACCTAATTTATATGATAGCCATGATGAATTTATTACATGAGTTTCCTTCTTAGCATCCTAAACATATTAGAACAGGTTGCTACCAAGCTGAGTTCTTCAAGAATCATGTTATAGGCACAGTGCTGAAAATCTGATTTTTATTTTATGGGGCACATGAGCAACAAAATATCCCAGAACTCCATTAAACAAAGCACTAGTGTTCTTAAAAACAACAGCAATTTAAAACCAATTTTGTTTAGATTGCTTTCTGGTTTAAATAAATATACTCTCCTATGGCCAAGTTGTAAATAACTGATGAATAAACCTTTTATTCCTGTGGTATATGTAATAAAGGACACAAATTTCACTGGCCAATAAAGCAGTAGAAAGTTATTCTGCTCTACCACAAACTCCTGCAGTTTATGTGGCTTCTGCACCATAATCTCCAGCTGAGAATCCGTGCTGCCTGGTACCCAGAAAAAGGAGGAAAAAGCTTGGTGCCAAGGTACTCCTCGCTGAGAAGCCTCAGCTGAGTTGTCTCTCAATAGCCAGCGAGAGAGAGAGCAGTCCTTTGCTTGAGACATCTCCTAAATTTGTTTGTGACTTTAAAGGTCAGTGTAGTAACCTTTTGCATTCATCTCAGACTGGGTAGGTAGCCAGTGCTGATCGCAGAGCTCTGTGTGATCCCAGCAGGATTTGCCACCAACTGCAGCCTGTCACATACTCTCATCAGCCCTTTGCTTTCTGACTGGCTGGAGGCTGCAGGTTTCCCCAGCACAGACACTTGTGGATGTCAGCACCTTGGTCATGCAGAAAACATCACATTCTGTGAGCAGTGCACTAAAGTGAGAGCAATTCACTTCAATTATATAAGCTGTTTTTACAGCCTCGCTTTTAATGTATACCTACACATCAGCCAATGGGCAAATGCCTGAAAGCAGAAGCATCCATCTCCCCAGCTATTTCTCCATCACCTCGGCCTTGTCCAGTCTGTTTTAGGCAGTCTTCACTCATCCATGCTCTTAGACTATGCTAAGGCTGCCTTCTGGTATGTAGCCAAGCATTAACTTTCTCAGGAACAGACTTACCTGCATTCCGTCTTGCTACACTATTACTTTCCCGTTAGGATCCCTGCCATAGTGTGGGGCATATAGTTGATTCTGCATGGTCTAAAACAATAATAAAAATAATGGAAACATCTGTACAATACTTGAAACCAGTGGCTCACACTTTTTGGAGTGAGAACAAGACAAAAAACCCTTACAGCATTGACAGTAGTTCCACATTCATTTTTCAATATCGACCACCTGTTGCTAAGGGAACAGAATGTAAAATCCAGGTAATACCTGGCCATGTTGCTTTACTAGGATTTTATATTTTATTTTTGTGAGTGTATTAGATTTGGCAGTGCTTTGTAGCAGGAGAAAACAGATGTAAAAAAATCATAAAGAAACCAAAGTCTTACGACACAGTTCTGGTTTACTAGGTATTACAAGAAATAAATGAGCAAAAATGGGAACAGCATTTCCCCCCACTACCTCTAATAACATCAAAGTTTGAAACAAAATGAGCTGAGGCTTTCTCTGTTACCACTTTGTTTATTAATGTAAAATATTTCTCCTTGTGTCAGATAACTTTCCCCAGATGGCCCATCAGAAACGGTTCATTGAACGGAAGTACAGACAAGAGTTGAAAGAATTGAGGTGGGAAAGAGAGCATCAAGAGAGAGAGTCAGAGGAGACTGAAGAAGCAAGGAAATAAAAGGACGGCATAGAAGCAGTGGCATATTTACTTACTTAATAACTCTGACTGTGGACTATGGAGACCTAACCTAGTTTCTTGCAGATGATGAATGAAGAGTGCCTCTTGATATCAAAAAGAAAATTGTAATCTCTTCCTTTAAAAGTGTGTGCAAATATAGTATTTCTTTAGTTTTGTTTTAAGTTTGGCTTTTTAATAAGATTTGGGTTTAAACACTTCAATTTTTATGAAAAGTTGTTGATTATTTTTATTATTTTTACTGTCTCGTATGAGGTAATAAAGTATTAATTTCAAAAGCTAATAGGAGGAAAAACTGTAACAATCGTCTCCTATGTCTAAGTGCTGTGTTGTCAATGACCGGCAAAGTTATTGCATGAACTCTGCTGTGGAGGTGGAAAGTATTAGGAGAAACTGATTCTGCTGAGCACTTAAGCATGTGCCTAACTTAAGTTTTGCAGCTAAATTTACTTCTTGAGTCTGCTAAACTTTAAAGTTCAGGCCCTTTTTACAGAAAATGGTACAATAATTAAAAGGAGACACTAAGTTTTGCTTTGAACAGTGGATGACACATCTGAAATGTGATATAGATGTGTACAGAAGATGGAGGTGTTTTGTTTTTAAATCACTGTTACAAGACTTGAAGGAGGAAGGAAGACTTGAAGGAATTATGAAGCAAAAGAATGGTAGACAATGTACATGTAGTTTGCATTAAAAGTTTAGTTTATTTCTCAGCTTCTTGTTCTATCAGGCTGGTGTCTGCTTTAATGGATTTCTTTGACAAGAAGATACCAGTGTGGCCATTACTGTGAAATAGTGTACTAGAAACTCTAGTTCCAGAGTTTCTTTCTGTTCCAGAGAGGTTCATTCAAAACAGTTTTTGTCAATAAAAGGGCAGAATTTGTCCCCAAAGTGTAGCTCAAAGGTGGTGCGCAGTTTTAAGTCACCCAGTTTTCTTTTTTTTTTTTTTTTGGTGTCTGTGGCTTGTATTAGACAGACAGATATTTCTTCTATAAAAGCTCTGAACATCACCAGAAATGGAAAATCTACTGTATCTGTTGGTATTTTTTCCCCACTGGTTACTAGTGTTGTTTGTTCTTTTAATTTTGCTGTTTCAAGCCATTCATTTCCATTAAGCTGGTTCTCAGTTAATACAGTCCCTCGGTAGGTATTGTATAGTCATTTTTTATCTTTTCTTTCCTGATAAGCAGAGCAGACAGAACCCTTATTTTCCTTAGCTGCACATCTTCTTCCCAAAAGAGAAAAGATGCTTTTTGGCCAGTCACTTGTGCCTTTTCTGATGTCCCACAGCTGTATGTGTTAAAGTATGAGGCAGCATGGATGCACAAGTCTGGCCCAAGGAATTCATGCAGACTCATGGAAGAAAACTTTTGCTCAATGGCCACACTACACTGAGCAGCTTCTTCAGCGATTGTCTGAAGCAGCTCTCTGTAGGTGTGGGATGGACATCAGGAAAAGCCCTTCATTGCAGGTGCCAAAGTAGACACCAAATGAAGCTGAAAAGTTCAGACTATACAAATGTCTTCCCAAAGTTTCACTTCTGAGCTAATCACTGTGTGTATTTTCAGAAGCATACTTTTCTACACTTGCAATGTGAGATGCACTTAAATGGGGGGGGGTTTACACTTGAGCCCACAACACTACCTCACTTCTTCCATCCTCTATGATTTGCCTTTTCCTAATGGATTGATGCTTAAAATCCATTTCAGAGGATGAGAAAAAAAGAAAAAAAAATTCTGTAATTCAGAGAGTGATAATAAACTGTTAAAGAATAATGGAGGGAATGAAAACAAGGTAAAGGCAGGGAACTGCTCTCCACTGAATGCTGCTGCCATTTGACTTTTGAGAAGTGATTGTAACTTCTTACAGCTTCAGTCGTTAAATAAAAAGCTGAAATGCTTCTCAAGAGTAGGAAACTTGAAAAGCACCAGCAAGTCCCCTGTCCACAAGATTTTTGTATTTCAAATTGTTTTGTATAATTGCCCATCTCCTAACAGTAAGATGAAATGGTGTGGTGCTAGAGGGTCAAGTGTAACTGTGTAAACCATTATTTTATTTTTCCCTCTTAACTCTGACCAGTTTCATATGTTTAGCAGATAGAAAATTTCTTCATTTTCAGATGTATGATTGCTTAGCAAATTTCAGCATATTTGGCCTCACCAAAGTACCCCAGTGGAATTGTTAGCTCATGATTTAACATTACTTTTGTCATTCCTATATATAATTTCACTTTTCAGCTGCAAGAAGACTGAAGTCTTATTCATAAATATTTTCATTAAAATTGATTGAATTTGTCAGATAGGCTATTCTGGGGGAGGAACCCACAACTGTTCTTTTTTTCTTCTTTGACCCAGAAATTGCTTGAAAAAACAAACTTTTAAAATAATACCTACATTCCAGTTACTGCAATTAATGAATTTTAGGCTTTTCTCAATAAAATGTAGATGATAACTGTGTTTTTACAAGTGGGCTATTTTCCCTTTTTTTGCTGCATAAGTGTGGGCTAGGAAGATTGCCTGAAGCAATTTTATTTTCATTGTCTTCAGAATGAAAAACAAAAGGTAAAAAAATCCTGTTTCCTTTATTCAAACTGCAGTGGCTTTCTGTGCATGGGATGTCTAAAAGCAGTGGCTGTGAATGTTCCTGTTAATACCAGGAGTTGTGTAGAATGTGAAATGTGAGCACAGTCCTTTACAACCAAGGAGGGGAAGCCTCTTCAATTTGCCTTGGTAAAAATTAACATTGCGCTTGTGCTAATCAGTGGAACAGCTGTAGCTTATAACTAGGCAGCTTGTGCTGCTATTTTGTAAGGATGAGGGGGTCTCTGGTTTACTGATAAAGTCAGTCCTTCTTTGCTTCAGAGTGTGATCTGTTCTCCGAGGTAAAGATTCTCTTGCAAGATCCATTGACTTGAGTTGGGTACAACTAGATGAATAGAGAACAAGACTGAGATCTGTGTGAATCCAACAGATCTGTGAATATTTTTAATATGAAGATGTACAGAGCATTGAATAGAATTGTAGCTGATTTGATTGGGGATTTTTACTGAATTTACATAAAATTCATTATGTTATTTGTAGACCCTAAGTTTGCTTTGTAGGATTTCAGTTTCTGGAGGATTATTTAACAGCAGTAGTAAGAGAACCTTGGTCTCTAAGATTGTTGTAAACATCGTTGCTAATAAAGTTTCCCAGAAAAGACTTCAGGCATAGTTGTTACTTGCTAAAACAATTTGGAAAGATCAAAAGGCAAATCCTGATCATCTGTCTCCCTACTTCAAAGACTCTGATTATACAGGCTACATATTTAAATGAAATAAGTGGTTCACTTGTAAAAAGTTTCTTTTTGGTGGAGTTTGTAAAGCCCTGTAAGAGCTCAGGGAGTTGTTCATATGCATCATCTACCACTGTGCATTGTCTTTGATGAGGATGGTATTGCAACAGAAATTTCTGTGACCTGTACATCCACCGTGCTTCTCTCCCTTCCTGCCCACTCCCCACATCGCAGATTCACGTTCTTTCTGGGGCTCTAAGATGAAATCAGCTGCATGCTCCAGCTGTGCATATTTCTCTATCCATCAGGGAGGGACCAGGCTTACAGCTTAGAGGACCTTTTCTTCACCTGCCTGCTACAGGTGGCAAAGGGGGCACCAACTTGCACCCAGAGTCTTGCTAACTAAGTATATTTCCCTTTGCCTCAATCATCACTGCATTCCTCAAAAGGATTTCAAAGCCTTTCCTGAATAAGGGTGTAAGTGATTTGCCTGTGACTTGCAATATTTTGTACTTGAATGTGTCAGTCGTGTCGTTTTGTTGCTCTTTACAGCACCTTTGTGGAGGGACTATTTATTCTATTACTGAGAGATGTAAAGGATGAAATTGTCACTGTGGGCCAGGGCTCGGGATGTCTGTGGGAGGGCAATGATGCCTCATCCAGTGGGTGCCTGAGTCTGTGGCTTCGATATCATCCTTGCAAGCCTGCTGCAGTTCTCTTGCCATGCCTGAGAGGGTCTTCAGGGGAGAAAAAAACTTGGCTGTGCTGGCTGGGCACTGACACCCTCATCACCTTTTCCTGTGGAGACTTGGAAAACAATGATCAAGAAGACTGGGGACTCTACTGTAAGAAACCAGAGTCCAAACAGTGTGTTGCTTGTACACCTCTTTAGAATAAATAAATAAAACCTTCCACTTCAAGCAGACATTTCAAAAATAATACATTAGCAAAAGACAGGCTCTTGAGCTGACAAATTGTGAACTTTCACTGGTGGCAGAAGCAGCTCATACATCAGTGGTCGAGAAGTGATGCAGCAGTGATGGGTGGGTAAGTGTTTGTCACTGGAGGTAGCTTGTTACTTATTTAAAAATGGGGATGGTGGCCAGAGGAACCCATGGGACCCCACTGTTGCAAGCTCAGCCAACATTTCTATAAAAAAATAAAGTTACTTCCCTGCAGGTTTCCTCCTTCAGTCATTTACTCTGTCAGAACAGTTCTGATATGGTGACCAGTTTTTGCTGCCAACTAGAATTACAATTCAAATATTGCAGCTGTTTCCAGAGGGATACCTGAACTGACAAACAAAAAGCAGCCATTTCTCAATCCAGCAGCATTTGAAAATGCTGATAGTATTCTGTATCCAATTATAAATTTATTTATATTAAAAAAAATTAAATTCTGTAAGATAACAATTTTTAATGATCTCATTAAGTCATCCAAAATTGCTGCTCTTGCCTTTTGTTCTTGTGATGAAAAACATTGTCAAATATATAAGTGTCTTTAAATTTTATCATTAAGAAAAAATAAATGTCATACCTTTTTGAAGGAAAAAAAATAAATCATTTTTTCCCTTATCCTTGATGTTTAAAATTTCTATCATTTAATGCTGTTGTCTGCTTCCTTCTTCCAAAACCCAAACATTTTAACTGGGTATTCCACCTGTCAGAATGTGTCAGATTTTACAACCAATATCCCATCTCAGTTGATGTCTGTACATTAACAATCAAAATCAATCTATATGTTATTGCTTTCTGGTTTTTGAACCAGGACTTGACCAGACATCCAAAATAGTGTGACACTTCCAACCTTATAAAACCTCAAAACTTTCAGAGAACTCAATGGCTTTAGCCCAAAAGATTTTCAAGGCTTCCCGTTCCCTTTGCTCCCATTGGTTATATTTTATTTCTGCTTATATTTATTATTTTTCAACATTTTCATTGTTTTTTTGTTCTTAATATGATCTGTAGCACTACCATGTTCTATTTCCCTGACCCTTCTGCTTAGCAGATAGAGCATCAACTCCTTGCTCACTGAGACTAGAAAATAAATGACCTTGAACTCTTTGCTCTTGCAAGTCATACCTCAACACTTACATCAAAAAACAAGTGCCCACAGCAAGAACAAAAGCCTTGCTGCACATCCATGGAAATAAAATACTGCATCTTTCCAGCACAATTTCAGGGATTCTGTCAGACATTTTAAGAGAGGCTGTGAATTCTTGAGGCATGCAGTGATGTACTTTTTGCAGCTTCTGTTGTGAATTTATGCAATTGGATTACGTTTGGCATCTATTTCAACTGAAAGCTTATAAATGGACATTTATATGTGTAACTGAGGAGGAGAGAGATGTAAGAAAAGGCAGAAGAGATGCCTAAAACACTAGAAAAAACCTTATTTCAGCACTGGCTGCCGAGAAGCAGATTGATTTGGATAGAGAAATGTTAACTTCAAATACAGACTGAAAAATATGAGGTTTCATTGTAATATAAAATACAATTGTAACATAAAATACAATTTTAACATAAATACAATTCTGTGCCATGTGCTTGTGATAATGATGGCTTTTAAAAATGCATTCAGAGTTGACTTTTCTAGGAAATCTTATTGGTAAGATATAGCAAATCTATTAGAAGTGAGATGATTAAACTTTAATGTCTTAGAGATACACAGGTGAGATGTCATCTAGTAAAGTTGGAATAGTTTTCTAGATTTTAATCAGGAACATAGTTGAATATATGTGTTCAGTGTAAATGCAGTTATGTATATATTTATTTACTTTATGAAACATCTGAAGTTTTCACTTATTGCAACATGGTACCTTTTTACCAAAGAAAGAAAAAGGCTTCTCTGTGTTCTTTTTTTACAAGGTATTTAGAGATTGGTTTTATTGAAGTAGTGTCCAGAGATCTTCACTACGGCTGGGGCTTTTCATGCCAGCTGCTATGAACACAAAATGACAGGCAGTCCCTGACCCAGAAAGAAAAAGAAAGGAAGCAACGACTTACTCAATGTCACCGAGCAGGTCAAGGGTAGAAATGAGAACAAAACCTGAATCTGTCAAGTCCCAACTGAGATTTGTCCTCTCCTCGTGCTGCATAGCTACTTATTTACAGCATTTGGCTTTAGATGTTGTAGTGGGTTTATTTCTACGTTAATATGGGTATTTTAAATTTCATGCACAGCAGCCTAGAATGGGGCTTTACCTAATCTCTTTCATACTGAAACTTTCTAAAAGTAATTGTACAAAGTGAGAGAAAACTCAAATGGCTGGTCCTGCATGGTGGGAGCTTCTCTCCACAGCCAGCATGTTCACATTTGTTGCTGAGCTCCTGCTGTGGCAGCTCGAGCTCGTAGCTCCAAGGCCACTGCTCAGCACCTGGGGACAGTGTGTGACAGATGTCACTCGGGTAGGAACAAGCAGCGCTGTCAGGCTGTGTTGGAGCTGAGGTTTGGCCCCATTATACACACACAGGAGAAAGCAGGTCTCCCTTCTGGATTCACAGCCTGGTGTTAATGCCTGTAGTTTCTTAAAATCTGTATCCTCACCAAATCCATTAGAGGTTAGTATGACTCTAAGCACAGGATATATTTCCAGTGTGGCAACAGAAGGAAATAAGCATGCAAACAGCTGTGCTCTCATCCGTGAAAAGTACTTGGCTTCAAAGTGCCTAAATTACTTCCTTGGTTCCTTGAGAATTAATAGCTTGAGAGATTTTTGGGCTGTAGATAGGTAGAGGCGGCCATGGGTAAACATCACAAAAAGAGAGAAGCATCCCCTCTTCTTAGTCTTGTGCCGTTGTGTGTGCTGGTTGCTGCAGGAGGATTGCTGGCTGCTGGCTCTAGGGCAGCAATGGAAGGTGGAGCTGTGGGCTGGAGCATGATCCCAGGCTGGAAGTGTTGTGTGCCAGTACCAGGGCTGGTGGGAACACACCCTGTGCCTTTTCAGCTGGTGAGAAGGTGAGCAGAGGAATGAGAATGGGGTTTAGCCCAGCCTTGACTGGCAGAAACTGGTGAGATGGTAGTGAGAGCTGGAAGTAGAAGCAGGGTCTCCATTCTACAAGCTGCTGTTAATCCCTGACCAAAACACTATTTCCTGCAAGGCAGTGATGGGTAAGGCTAAAGTTCCAGAGGACAGTACATGAGCAGAAGGGCTCAATTCCATCAGCTGCTGCTTCCATGCTGTCTGGTAATGGCCTATCTCACGGATTGACATGTTTTGAGGGGAATTTTGCCTGGTCACATGCCTGCACCCATTGTACAGGCATATGTGTGCACAGGTGTGTATGGAGTGAAACACAGGAGAACAAGTGTGAGTGGGTGGGTGGGTGGGTGTGTGCAAAGAAGTTTGGGACTGTGCAAGTGTGGAAATCAAGGAGGCCCATAGAGACAGCTGCATGATTCCTTCCCCTCCCAGGCAGATTAGTCATTTCTGGCTCTAGGATTGGTTTGTTTATTCTGTTTAATGATGCTGACCTTTGTGTTGGATAAGTTGGCTTGTTGCAAAGGGAGGATTTGTGGCCTTTTGGGACTTCAGTTGTTTGGAAGACAGGATATTTTTTACTGCATTGGGTCCAAAGAGAATGAATTTTGATGACCCAGCTGCCCTGATAACTCATTCGCCCTTTACCTTTTGACAGACAAAGTGACTTCAGACTTAGTCATATGTTAGAGACTGTCTAAATTTGAAGAACATCCTTGTAATAAGCGATGTCCAATGGCAAAGAAAAATTCAAAGTTCTTTTGAAAGTTCCTATTTTTGCAATGTATTGCATATGCTTTCTTGGGGAAAACTAATCTTGAATTTGCAGTGTGAGTTTTAGAAAGGATTTATCTGGAAAAGTAGAAAAAATAATTTGGATACACTGGTGGAGTATTGCCTCAAAATGTATTGTCTTCCTCCAGAGATCTTATGCTAATGTTAATTTATTGGTCTCTGTATTAACAATCAGTTTCTTCAGAAATCGTCCCCAAATCTTCTTGATTTTGGGCCCCCCAGTCTGATTCCAGAATCTATTTTAGCTAAACAAATTCCTCAGGATTAGCACAGAAGTGTTCACACCTGAGATGTTTTACAGCACATCATCCAACAGCTTCATCTGTTTTTCCAGTTCTTAGAATTTTAGTGCCCATGGTCCTGCAATCCTTATGCCGAAGATTAATTTTAAACACAGCTCTGTTGAGCTGAGAACATCAGCTGTAAGTGGGAAATCATGTTATTTTCACTTGCCATCAGTGCAAGCTCTGTTGGCAGCTACAACTTCACTGTTGGCAACGGGAGGGCCATGATGGTCACAACCCAGAGACCCACAGGCTGCCCAGGTGGCCCTGGAGCAAGATTGACTGTCACATAAATACAAGAGCCAAAAATCCTGACCTGTTTTGCTTCCCCCTGGCTCCACTGGCCATGCTGGGTAAAAAGCAGGGAAGGGGCAAAAGAGAGATTTTAGTACTTTTCATGGTAATTTAAGCAGCACTCTTTCTGACTTCTCACAGGAAAGGGATCTGCTGAGTAAGAAAGTGCTAATTTCACATCGTTGTTTTTTGCAGTAGAGCTATGCTGTAAGTACCAGCCCCGAGAGGAACGAAAGCATAGTCAAATTAATGAAAAATAGGTTATGACAATAAATTATTCAAGTGGTTAAAATTACTTTGGATTTGGAAGACACTGAAACTTAAGGGCCAAATCCTTTACTGGCATAAAAAGATTCAGCTTCATTGCTTTCAGGGAAACAGAGGGAACTTACCTCATTCAGTTCAGGATCTGACTGTGACTGACAGCATAAGCAGTCATTTAAAACTCAATGGCATATATTTCATCTACTTTGGGTGACAGCCATAAGGTGAATGTTTTAAATTCTGACATGGCACAGCCTTTCTTTTGAGATCTGTGGTGTGATTTTAAAAGGGATGAGATAAAAGCTGTGCCTCTCCAAAGGCACATTTTCTCTGATGTTAAAGGAAACAATGTAAAAATATGCCCACTAAATAAATCATCAGGGACTTTCAGAATAGATCACATCCTTATGTCTTAAAACTTGTAATACAACTGAAGTTGTTCACCTTAACTCAGTTTCTTTTGTTCAGCAATTTTTCCATACAAGGAGGCATGTGTAAAGAAGGCAAGTCTGGAGGAGACACCCCTTCAGAAGAGGTTCCAGTGAACAGAGATAAAGAAGCTTCTCTTTTGACTTCTGTCATGGCACAATCAGAAGTTTAATCCTTCTTAATCCCAGTCACATTTCCGAGGAGGTGAGAGTGGAGAACAGCCAGAAGGCTCTTATTCTGCTAAAGGTGAATACCAGCAAGCTGTGAGTGTACCTGGCTCTGCAGAATGGCCTCTGGTTTTTAAGTGCTTTAGCCAACATAGGGAATGAAATGTGCTGATTTGGCTTCTGCTGCTCTAGGATGAATTTTCAGTGACATTTCCCTTCAGCTTACATGCACGTATGCACACAGAGTGGTGGAGAGCACAACCAGCTGTTACAGGCCATGTTTGAAGTTGAAACTTGCAGTCAGTTGCACCTGTAGAAAAAACAGAATACCCCAAAATCAAGAACTTCTAGTAAGTTCTTTTATCATACTAAACTCTAAGGCTGAATCACATCCTACCAAGCAGCAGACACTGAAGTCATAGCTATGCCCCCCCCGGCCCCTGCTGTGATAAGTGTAGAGAGAAAGCCACGTCTCCAGAGACTAGTTCATGGCTTAGGCAGGATGAATCACCCCCTCTTGTCTGAGAAGCAAAGGGTGACACCTCTTTTATCTTTCTGAACAGTCTAACGCCCATAGTTATATGAGTTGAATCTAGGCTTTAAACATTTGTGTCATATAGCTATAAGACACAAGTGCTCACATTAAGCCAGCATGGCATGGCCTCCTTAACACTTTGCATAGCCATTGCTGTGAGGGGAACGCTTCTTTATCCCCAGATGACTCTTTCAACCATCCCCTTATGTGCAGATGTGAAGAGGACTGACAGTTTCTCCAAAGTGAGAGTATTTTCAAATGTCAAGAAGCTTTATTTTTTAATGTGTTAAACTGTATAAAATCCCCAGCTAATATAGCTCATAAATGGAATGAGACTAATTAGTAGGAAAGTAATGAGAGAGCATTTACAGAGGTCACATCCTAAGGTCCAGTCACAGCTATGGAAAATCTGGGAGAGGGGTAAAAACTGCAATCTACTTTGTTCCTGTAGCACTGGCATTCATAGTTGTTAATTAACGCCAGCAAGGGCAACTTTAGAATGGCGAAATGAGGAGAAAAGTGTTAAGGGACTATGAACTTTGTCTTTCCTTTCTCTCCCCTTTGTCTCTTGTCAATGTCCCCAGGAACAAGCTCCTTATTGCTGAGCCAACCTGCCCTTGCATCCAATAGCAGGGCTAGGGCTCAATCCTTCTTTCTCTTTGTTACAGTCACACTCCAGGAAACTCTGGTTCAAGTGCTTTTTCCAGGAAAAACTCAAGAGCTACTAGGACACTACAAAGTTCTTTTGGCACAGGTCATGAAAGTTATCTAGCTGCCCAGCTCCTTTTTAAATAAGTCTATCACTCATGTGGAAAGGCAGAAAGAAGCACTTCTTGACTTTTGGGTTTGGAAGGGTAAGTCTCTTATGGGTTTTTGAGCACTTGCATACAAAGGTGTGGAGAGTTATGTGAAGACTTAAAACAGACCGTGGAATTGGAATACCATCTGTGACAGCAGAAGTGGATGCTGTTGTACTGTCTGCACAGTAAAGGTTCCAAATGGCAAATTTATGTTCAGGGCTGCTTAAGCTTGAATAGAAGTATAAGGTCTCTTTCTTAACTCATCTGAGTCAGTAGGGCCCTTCCCTTGACTGTAATGAGCATCTATATTGAGCTGAAAGTCAAACCTTGAAATAAAACCTTGGCATCCAGGTAACTGAGATTTTAAAAGCATGAATTTACAGTTTGTCAAAATATCAAGGAGATACTGCTGATGAAACAGCATCTATGCTACGTACTAAATCACAATATACTTAGGGAAACACAGATGGCTCTCGAAGGAAAATGCCTATTGAAAACCAGACCCATATTGAACTAGGGTCATCCATTTGCACAGCTTTTAACAGCCACCTACAGCTGAACAGCTACAGGCTCTCTCAGAACAAAGCAGAATTCAAAATGTTTGTGGCAAGTGCAACTGAAGGAGCATGCAGTAAAATTGGTGTTCACTGCAAAAAAAAAAAAAATCTGTGTCTATAGAATGATTGAAGGTGCTGGATGGAAAGGGAGCAAAATGATGAGAGGAGGAGATGCCATGGCGGAATCAAAATTGATGAGAAGTCAATTAAGATTAAAAAAATAGCACTGATGTCAGCTGTCACAAAAAAAAATAATTATTAACAAGGTGCCGTGAAAAAAATGGTATGTTGCAAGCAACACAATCTAATCACTGTGCCAATCTGAAGTTTACCGGGTCATTGTGGAGAAAAATCACCAACAGGCTGCCAGAGAACATTTTCTTCCTTGTTTCCTCTTAAAACCTGTTTACATCTGTTTCCTCTCAACTTTAATGGATGTGTTCTCTTCATCTTTTTATTTTTAGTCCAGTCTTCTTGAATATGTACATTAATTGCACCTCAGCTACCTTTGAATTTTTCACTAGCCTAATTACTCTTAGAGTTTTGCTCATGTTTAGGCTGAACTTTTTCTTTCTTTGCTTATGGCCATTACTTCTTTTTCTGTTTTCTTCTGAGACTTGGTGTAATTTCCTTCCTTCATTTACATTGTTACCTTGAAGATATTTACAGGGAATGTTCATTTTCTTCCTGAGGTTTCTCTTTTCCCCTGTGTCGATCCTTTCAGTTCCTTTCTTTTTTCTTCTCTCTCTAATTTGTATGCTCTCCATCTCTTATTACCAGTACAGCTAACATTTTGACTAATTTTTCATGCGATTTTTTTCTCATGTATTTAAGATTAATAGCTAAGTAGCAGAATTGACCTTAAAAATCTATGAGGGACATTTCCATAAAATATACTGGATAGTATCTCCTTTTCACACTGCTTCATGCTTTAAATTTCCATCAATAGCAAGTTTGTATTGCTAAGCCACAATTGCACACACATACGCAAATCAATATCTTTAGCCTTCAGTTTTTGCAAGTAGCACTTTATATTCCCATTTCTTTAATTGCTCACTGGTGCATGTCTTATATTCTAACTGCCCAGACCTGCACAGGTTCTGCATAACTTGTGTTCATGCATGAGACCGGTGTGTGCATGGAACAAGAAGAGTCTGTGCTCAGCTAGGAAAGACTGGAATGCCATTCAGTGGGCATGTCCTCCTCCAGATGCTTCTGGGATGCCAGATCTGGTTTACAGGTTTGCATACTTACAGTATGTAAGTGTATATAAGACCTGCACATGGATGTCCAACGGGATTTTCAGAAGTGACTAGGCAGGCTCCTCATTTCCTGATTTTAATGGTTTACACTGAATTCCTTCAGATGTTTGCTGCCTATAGATTTCTGGGGTGGGAGCTGCCATTTTCTCCATGCAGTACTGAGAGCAGCAGAGCCCTGCTGTCACCAGTTCCTCAGCAGCACCAGCACGACAGTGCCTAACAGCAGCAAAACAAAACCAGAGCAGTGCCCAGGCTACGTGCAGTGGGAATTAGCATGAAGTAGAAGGAGCCAAGTAAAAACACACCACAAAACTGGTTCATCTGATGATGAGGGAGTGAAGAAATGAGGATCAGAAATATCTTAGCACTTCAAGATGAGGCACTGTCTTTCTGTTCTTTGCAAACAGACTGATTAAAAATACCGCAAATAAAGGAAAGTGTTGAATGTATAAGAAGTGTAAGAATGTAATTTTTCCTTGAAATCTTTGGCCTCACATTTGTTTATAAAAATTATCAAACAGACAGAGAGATGCAACCCGAGAACGTGTCTGTGCAGGTAATATAGTGCCAAGGAATGGGAATCTCGAGTCTGTCAGAAAAAGAATTGTGTTTAGCAAGGCACAAGCTCAAGAAGTTACAGTTCCTTTGCCCTGAACCCCCTGCTGTCACTGGCTGCTGTCAACTGGAGGGTTTGATTTCAGTGTTGTGAGAAACCTTAGGCAATCTCACACAGTGCAAGTGAGAAAATGACAGCCCTGTGATGATGCAGCCAGTTTTCCTGATCAGCGTGATTGTATGAGAGCGCTGTACTTAGTTATATCGATTTGTCTCTGAGAGCTCTTTCTGCCACATAAATCTCATCGAAAATCTTTAAAGATCTTGGCCCCAGAAGGCCACTATGTTATTTTTCTCTGTAAAAAGAAGCAGAGCCAGGAATTCATTTCTCACTGTTTTAACTAGAACAGTCCAGTTATGAGGAAGGTGTGAATTCATCTGTTTTACATTTTGAAACATCTTAAAACAGTTCTGCACTTTATGATTAACCTTTACTTCGAAGCAGTACTACAAAGAACAGTATTTATCGCCTCTCCCCTTCTTTCTTGGATCAAGAGGTTTGAATAAAGATAATCACCTTTCTATTAGATGGGGAATTGGAAAGAACATTGTGCTTGTGCTTATTGTAGCTCAAGCCTTAAGTACAATCGGCACCACATTAAAAAGGTACTATTAGTTCAAAAGACTGGTAGTCCTTCCCTTATGGAAGTTTTCTTTAGATTGATTAAAATTATTGTAAAAGTAAATAACCACTTTAAATTAAGGATCAAGTCTTTCAACTCAGCCAGAGCTAAGGAAGTTCAAAATACAAATTCACATGAAGTCTCAATAGAACTATCAATGTCTGAGACATAAAATGTATCTTTATGCCTGGCAGACTCGTTTCTTCTAGCATATATAAAAGTAAATATGAGAGAATACAAGAAGTTTGTCCTTTTTTTCACTTGACAAAAGCACTTTTTTTAAAGAAGTCACTCTTGAGATTGAATTATCTGTAACACAGGAAGAACCTGAACACCTACATGCATGTGAGTTTTAGACTCCTCAGGTACCAAATAGATTGCATAAAAAGGTTATAAATGTTTTAGTAACACTAAATACTTGGTAATATCAACAATTTTTTCTCTCTGATAGTGTAGTAAATTATTCCTTGGCTTGCTCTGCAGAGATGCAGAGATGCAGTGATCTGTACACATACTGTAATAGGAGACCGAGAACTTAATTTCCTTCTTCTCTTTTCTTCTAAATAAACTAACTCCAAGACCTTTTACAGCCAGAATGTGCCAAAGTGTCTTTTATTCATTTAAACTGTGCATCCTAGTACGACTTATATATAATTACTGTACATCAGAACAAAGTTAACTTCATAAAACTATGACATGGCAAGCAACATCTGATTAGACAGTCATCCTCCTACAAGTGCAGAACCATTGGCAGCAAAGGAGGGTACTGCATTAATCCAGGACAATATTAGCAATTAATGCCATATCTACAAACTTGCTCTATTTGGGAGGGGACAGCTACAGTGTTCATTTCATTGAAATTGGCTTCATACAAAAGTACTGGTGTACCCCTCTGCAATAAATGAAAAAATCATGTTCTGCCTAATTTCCTATTATGTCCCAGAACATTTTCACATTTGTGAGTTCTCTCCAAACCTTCTTGCTCCGGGTATTCTTATTCTGACTTTGTAGTAAATGACTTGAAGTTGCTACCACAAACAGATGAGAAGTCTGATGTAAAGCAGCAGGGTTTCTGAGGACTGAAATCAGCAGTGCCTAACAGTACATTAGTTACAAGTCTACATTTAGTCACAAACAGAACTCTCATACCTGAAGCATATCAGCATATCTATACTAGCGTGGAAGTGTTTTTTAAAGTGACAGTTCAGACTGATTAGAGTTTGAATCCATGTTCCAGACTTGAAGAAAGCAGTGCATGAATCTTGCCCAGATTGATGCACATTTCTCACCTTATGCACCAGGACTAGTGCCTTTAGTTTCCCTGAACAGGCAGACTAAATAATCATCATATGCAAAGAAATTAGAAGTCAGTTTCTGACCCTCCAGGTTTATAGAAGTCAAAACCTTTTATTGGAGTAGTCTTTAAATCTCTGAGCTCCCCTTGACCACCCCTGATACTAATGGTTCAGGTTTATGGGAGAGATGTAAATAGGGCCACTAACGCTTTATGACAGTCCAAGTTATATTTCTGCCAGGAGCAATGTTTCTCTAGCTGCCCCTCAACACTCCTTTACATTTCCTTCAGTGGCAACCCTCTTTGCACTTAGGTGAGACAAACACAGACTCTTGTCTCTCTCCTCCATGGCTGATTGTAAGGGAATGGAGGGGTAGGAAGAGAATACTAGCTGGTGGCTTGTGCATAGGAAAAAGGTTTTTCTAAAGCTACTTTTTGGGTCTTCCTTTCAGTGTTGGAGGAATGATATTTGTGTCTTTCTTTCCCAAAATCAACACTCCTTACACCGAACAAAAATGTGTGTGTTATTTGCCAAGGAGCAGAGAAAGCGTTCTGGTGGCCTCTAACTCACTGCTGTCCCAGAGAGACTCGGCAGTGGGAAGGCAGCCTAAATGGGGAAGTGTTTTCCCTTGAGTAATCAAAATATCTTCTGGAGAAAAGGGCTTTTGGAGTTTACCAGTTATTAAAAGGTACCTAGTGAGTGCCCAGAACTAGATGCATCAGTGTAATGTGAATAGTCTATTCACACTTGCAGGGCTAAATCAGAGAGCGGGCAAAGTACCTGCCAGGATTTCAAATGTCAAGAGAAGGTAAGATAAGACTGTGCAATCATTAGCATAACAGCTTTATATAAATAATGTATATATATATATAAGTAGTTAATATCAGGTATAAATGTTTCTGAAAATATGTAGGTTACCCAGAGGATAAACGAAAGGAGATGCAAGAACAAGAGCTCAGTGAAATAAAAGTTTGCAGTTCAGCTTTGATCCGACTGGTCTGGAGGCTAGGCATGCAGGAGGGGTGACCAGAGCTGGCACAAAGCAAGCACTGCCTGCAGGAAAGACATGACCTTCCAGTGGAGAGGAATTGAGAGAGAGAAAGGAGACAGCTGACAGGGTTTGATGATGTCTCAGCTGACATACAATGAGAGTTTTGATTTGGTTTTGCAAGGTAATGGTTAATGGTCTATTACACGGAATGCTGAGTATTTGGCACAATGTTTTATGTATCATGACCTTCCTGCCAGAGATCTTTATTCACACGTGTTTCTTTTATTTCACAGTCTTCAGGAGCAACATGTACGATCTGAATCCCTTTTTGTCCTCTGCTGCACTTCATGCTGGTCATCAGACAGTTAATCTGCACTGCCTTTCAGGAGTCCCATCTCCCTTCTGCCAGGATCAATGATAAAATTTTGACTGTGAAAGTAAGAGAGCCCATGGGCCAGATGGATCTTTGGGAGCAAAACATTTGAAAGACTCTTTTTGCAATAAAGAGCACTTGCTCTAAAGACAAGCACCAATATCTTGTCTCCATGGTATTTGTAATCAATATTATATTACAGGTTGATTAAATACAAAGATATTAGAGCGGTGAATCTCAAAAGTACATTTTTGACTTTTCTTTGTTTCTCAAAAACAACTGTAGAAATTATTTAGAGAAATGTTGACAATACCAGAAAACAACAAAATCAAAATAGCATTATAATCAATATCTCTGAAAATGCAATCCTGGCAAGGGGGAAACACCCATGACTGGATCAGTAACTGGCAGATACTGCAGGTGGACAAGAATATTACAACTTCATGGCCTAAATCTTTGGCCCATTTATTCTGTCCAAATAATATAACATGTGGAATAATTTCTACACATAGCATCTCAGACTAGTATCCAGAGTGTCCATAAACAGTAGATGCCACTCAAAAAGGTGATGACATCCCTGAGAAGCCAAATAGAATGGCTTTAATCTGTTGCCTTCACAGATGTGTAATAAAGGATATGTCTGGTGTGGATTTGACACTGGAACACAAAAATGGGCAAGAAAGAGAGGGAAGGCCATGTGAAGAGCCACGGCTAACCAAGCCATAACTCATAGCACGAGCAGGTGGCTTGGCCCTCTTGTCTCTGGATGACTTTTCTCTTTAGGCTTTTTGTCTTTGGCAGCAGTGGTTAAGTGGATATCTGTTTGAAAACAAGTGATAAAGTCTGGGAGCAGTGTGTGAGAAGGAGGAGGCAGAGAGAACCTGGCTCTGTACTCAGAACAGTTGAAAAAAGCTAGACCATCACAATGCCCAGCAGTGGCAAAACAAAGATGCGCCTGCCTCTATTTTTAGTTCTGACAGCTACACCTTGGAATATGGGGCATAAAAGTACACGAAGCAGTGCCAGGCTGAGGAGTGGTCCCTCAGTGAGCTCCTAGAGAACAGACTTGGGGGAATACTGTTTTGAAGACCAAGCCAGTCAGACCCACACCATTTCCTTACAGCCCTATTCCAGCTTACTCACCTCTCACTTACCAGCAGCTCTTTTATTCAGTCCTCTTTTTAATGTCTTGTTACCAAAGTTTAGGTTTATTCTTTGGGGGCATTTTTGGGTTTATTTTATTAGAGGAGGTTTGAGAGTTTGTTTGTTCTAATAAGCTGGAGTTGTAATTGGGAAATGGGTTAAGCTTGCTTCCAATTAAGATAATTGACATGAAATACCCAATTGCACTCTGAGAGAGAGAGAAATAAGTTCCCCAGCTGAGCTGTAGAAGAGAGCAGCTTTGTCTAACAATGAAGGTAGAAGCAGATGTTTAGAAAAACATGTAAAAGCAATCAGGAGGGGATTTACACATTTGGTTATTAATTAAGATGCATGCATGAGCAGCCAGCCAGCTGAAGTTCTGAGTTAAGAAAGGCAAAATTCCAACAAGGGGTACAAGGAAAGCTGTATTTAGGAAATTCCTGGGGTTTTAGGTTTTTATGTTTGACTGGGGGAGGGGGGGTGTTGGCTTGTTTTTTTATTGTTTGTTTGTTTTGGGGTTTTGTTTTTTGTTTCTTTTTTCCTTCTGTAAAGGAGGAACAGCCCCAAAGGTTTTTGGAATTTTCAGATTAGGATAGCCCCTTGCATAAGTCTTCCTGACTCTGTTCTCTTGATCATGGCAAGTTTGTTTCTCTTTCTTAAATAAAGTAGGATATGGTGATAAGGTCCTATCAGGCCATGAGTGCCTCCACAACTAGTAAAAATATAAATGGTTTTGTGCACTCTGTGGTTTGCCAAGGTCAAAAATGTGTAATGAGTATTGAAGCAATTAGAAATAGTCACTGAGGACTTCTGATGATGCTCATGTTTGCTTCTGTGTGGGGAATAAAGGAAGTGGAACCAGCCTTTCTGATTAGAGGAACAGAGGTGCCTGAGATCTGATGTGGAGATAGACAGCTGCTGAGAAACTGTTAGTTGTAGCAGTCAGTTTGGAGAAAAATGCAGGGAGTGGGTATTTGCTAATTACCGTCTATACTACAATCAGGGAAAGATGTACAAGTGTTGGCAAGAGAGCAGAAAATCTTAAAAGATTTTGGAATAGAATATGTTGGTTTGTTTTTTTTTTTTAATGTGTGCCTTATCCAACAAACTCAAATTTCAATTACAGCATTGAAAGGAACGTTGCATGAGAGTAAGATTAGGAAGAACCAACACTGAATTTGCTTGGCTGCTCATTTAAGTGATCATTCCTGCAATTTTTATGCAAGCATTAAAGCATCTTAAGTGTTTGCTCTTTTCTTTGGTTCTCTTGTTTGAGCTGTCCATGAAATTCATCGAATCACAGAATAGCTTGGATTGGAAGGGACCTTAAAGATAATCTAGCTCCAACTCCCTTACCATGGGCAGGGGGGACACCTTCCACTAGGTTCAGTTTTCAAAGCTCCATCCAGGCCTGGCCATGAACACTTCCAGGGATGGGGCATCATAACTTCTCTGGGACACGGGTGCCAGTGCCTCACCACCCTCACAGTAAAGGATTTCTTCCTAACATCTCACCTAAACCTACTTTCTTCAGTTTGAAGCCATGTCACCACCTCCTCTTGCAAAAAATTGTTTTCCATCTTTCATGTCCCTCCAGGTCCCTTCAGGTACTGGAAGGCAGCAAGTAGGTCACATCTTCTCTGCTCCAGGCTGAACAATCCCAATTCTCTCAGCCTCTCCTCCCCGGAGAGGAAGTCCATTCCTCTGGTCATCTTGGTGTCCCTTCTCTGAACTCACTCCAACAGGTCAATGTCCTTCCTTTGCTGGGGATCCCAGAGCTGGATGCAGCACTCCAGATGGGGTCCAAAAAGACTGGAGCAGAGAGGCAGAAGAGGAGAAAAATTCAATAAGAATTTTAAAAAAGTAAAAGCTTGTTGGCTTTAATGGCTTGTCTAGCTAACTTATCTCTGTGATGACTTTGGTAGTATAAAAGAAAGATGAATATTTGCAGGAGGTTATGGTTGGTGTGTTCCTTGTTGTGGGGGGAGTAATTTTATATGGATAAACCTGGTAAATTAATGTTGGAAAAACCAAATATATTTTTTCTGGCTGAAATGCTAACCTTTATATGACTGAAGTGCTCTTTGATATATTAAATCTAATAAGAAGACAAGAAATATGACAGATTTCTCTGTCACATAAATAAAAGGAGTTCTGCTCTCAGCACATGTGGAGGGTTGCAGAGTTTGTCCCACTTTCAGCAGGTGGACAACCAGGATGTCTTCTGCTGCTACTGCCATTATTTAGAGGATGAAAAGCCCAATCTGATGTTTTGTGAAACCTGCAGTGCTGCTCTGATGCACAGACAGAGCCAAGAGACGGGGTCCCTGCAGCCTCTCTCAGGCGCTTTCACCTGTGTGTGTTTCTGTGTGCGTGTGCCTGTGTTTCTGTGTGTATTTCTGCTGTAGGTGGGCAGCACATGCTTCCCCCTGTACAGCACCGTGCTTGGTTTCCCTGGCTTGGTGTTTAGATAATGAGGTAAATAAAAACTGTAAACTTCTGTATTTACATCCTTGTGATCTCCTGTTTTTAAAAGCTAGGGTTTTTTGTGGTTTTTTTTTTTTTTGATGTTCGTACAGATGTTTCCTTCTGGAGGTCCACCAAAGATTGCAGGTGGATATTTGGGCATATTTCTCATGAGTTACAGAAGTCCTTTCATAAACCCCATATGGGTTTCAGTGCTAAACTGTTTGGTTTTTGTGCTTCATTCTAATGCTTTTAATGTAGTACTACTTTGCTGTGACCTTTACTACTCTTTTCTTTGTCCTTGTCCTTTAAATATGATGGAATTTCTGGAGATAGAGACAGTTCTTTTACTAAGGGAGTATTAAAATGACGAATTTTCTCTTGGAGGTTGTTCTTCTTATGTAAAAATATACTGCAATTGACATTTGGACTCTCTGTAAGTGCAATGAGACTTTTTTTAATCTCACACGATGAAAGACAAATAACTGAACCGTGCTATTATAAATTATGTGATCTTTATATGCTTAAACAAAGGCATTCTGCATGCTTTACCTTGACAAAGCTTCTGCAGCCTTCCTGGCAAACCTTGGGTAGTCAAAATTAGTTTTGTGATCATAGACTAATATCCTCCTTGTAGTAAGCATCACTTAATGATGTCTTCTGGAATTACACCACTCTTGGTAGGCCTCAATGATCACAGAATAGTGATCCTACTGCTTTCATAGCATGGTGCAAGCCAGACACTTAAGAATGGAGTTTCAAAGACTGAGTCAATTTAGCCCTTTGTCTCAAAGTCATTGAAGAATCTTTTCAAAGGTTTATCTTTATGATAGTGTTGTAAATACATAATGTAGATTGAGAGAATTAGGAAAAAAACAAGTTAGAAAAAACAATTTATTAAGTAATATCATATAAATAACTTGTTACAAAAATCAATTTGCAAAAAGGCAAATTCACTCTGTCTGTGAGAAATTGTTGTTCAAATTTGTTTCTCATCAAATCCTTAAATTTCATTTCCCCCTGCCCCCAACCCCCAAAAAAGAAGCCAGTACAGTGAACAGGAAATATAAGGGAGAGAGTGCACACTTTCCATCTGACAAAAACAAATTGCCCATCCACACTGCAGAAAAGATAATCCAGCATGGATCCCTTTGCAACACAGGGAAGTTCTAGGTGAAAACCTCTTGGGCGACAAAACTGTCCCCCACAAATGTCCCTCCCTGCTGAGCAATGACCAGATCCATCCAATGCTGAGGCCCCTTGGCACAACCAGGGGATGACATCATGAGAGACTGTGTGGCTGGAGCATGCCAGCAAGTAAATCTTCTCAGGTGGAGGTTTCATTTTCAATTTATGTTTGGAAGTATTTTTAATTTAAAAAAAAATCAATACCAAAAAGCATTTATTTTAAAGGGTTTAAAAAATCACAAATTGCAATAGGAGTCAGCCAGATTGATTTCGCTCTGTAACACAGTTAAGATGCACATAGCATTTATTATAAGGCCTTTCTTTTAAGTTTAATTTTTTCAAAGCAATGAAAGTAACCACAGAATTAAAACAGTACAGTGATTCTGAAGTTTTTTGTGTCAAAATCCAGAACAATTTAGTGTTTGCAGCGTTCCTTCTGTTGTGTTCACCTGAATCCTTAATAATTCTGTAAGTTTGTACCTTTAATAAACACTAAAGTAATAGATCATAGAAAACTAAAAGCTTATAGAAAGTGTCTCGAAGTATATTTACATAAATAGTGCAGTCTCATAGGAAAAGTCAAAAGCTCATGGGAATGGAAAGGATTGCTGGACTTATGCCTTATTTGTCAAATCAATATCATGGTAAGAGAAATTTAAACATAGCAGCTCCTTTTTATTTCTTTCTCTCTTTTTTTTTTTTTTTAATTTATTTTTAAAGAAAGCAAAAGATACATGAGAAAAAAAAGGATAAGGGCAGGTTCTGTAAAAACTCCTTTGAAATCCAGTAACCCTACACACAAGATGATAGCTTTGTGGCTTTTAAATGCCATGGGCCTGCCTTGCATATGACTGACAACCTGCCCTCGCCCCCCACACAATTCACCTCCTGTTCTTCTTACTGAAATGCTCAGTTCTCTGACACTTGTACTTCTTTGAACCCCAGCCATGGCTTTTGGATACCTACCACTGAATTTTATGAACTGTGCAGGAAACTGTTTTAGTGTATGACAAACACAAGTCTGGGCTCAAAAGTGTAATATTGCAAAATGATGGGCAGGATGAAGATTGTTTCTGCTGGCTTAAATAAAACTGCTGAGGGCTGAGAGTGGTATTAAAGCATTGTGTTGCAGTTCAGTGTTTTTCTCTCTTTCTGGAACAACACGAGTCTGTAGACATTAAATATGCTTTTGTTCCTCTTTAAGTACAGAAACAATCTCTGAGAAGAGGACTCTTTCTAAAGACTGAACTGAAAGCAAAAAATATTGTGGCTTTGACATTTATTGGATAGGGCTGCTATTCCACAGGTGTAGATGGGTTGGAAAAATCCTGCCTTTCACAGCTTATTGACATAAGTCATACTCACTGGAAGTAGCACAATGACTGTTTCTTTGTCAGCTCTCATCTGATGGGGAAGCTCAGGCTGCAGAGTTAATTGAAATGTAAACGGGCAGGGGATGGCAGCATCCATCTGGGTCAGTGGCCTTCTGAAACACTTCCATACTTCTCACAGCCAAAGCAAACAAGGAGAGACCTCTCTAACAGGTGGTGGCAGGTAGAGCTAACACAGTGCAGAGTTACCTGCTCTGACAGAACCACTGTCAGGAATTCACCCTGCAGAAGACCATCGAGATAGTTCTGCTCCAGAAATTTAACATGTGCCTTTCTGAGAGATCTACATGGAAATGGCCTGGATTTAAGTTGCTTGGTCTAAAAAAAGATGTCTTTCTCCCTGTCCATGCAGATCTGCCTCTGGTGTGTCAGTAAATCAGAAAGTGTTAGAAGTCCACTCTTGGTTCTGCTCAACATGGATAATTCTGGTTTTGAAACTGTAAAACTCTAAAGCCATTTCTCTCTGCTATACTTCTCTGTGACTGTTCTGGTTTTGTATGGTACTGCAAATGTTAATTTTCTTGGCTTTTTGGGATAATTTTTTTTGCTTTCATAACAGAGAAATGGAAAAGCTGTAAATTGTAAGGGGACTGCTACTTCCTAAAGTGGATTATTTAAAGGTTGCCTCTTCCGTTCACATTTAACAGTGAAGAAACACCTGTCCATAGGATGAAAAATATATCTGTTTCTTAGGAAAAATTTAGAAAATATTTCGGTGGGTACAGGTGACATGCTTTTCTACGACCTGCCTTTTCCAGCACATTTTTAACAGAAATAACAGCTGGTAGATCCCTGTGCAGAGCTCTCTGCAAGTCTTTGCCTCAGCTCTCTCCCAAGCACTTGTGTGCACAGAGAGATGTCCTGGCACAGCTGCACTGGAGGCACGGGCTGCTGTGCCTCCCCACACTGGGGCTGCTGTGGGATAGAATTGGGTTTAACCTGAAGTAGTTCTCCTGGGGCAAAAAAAAACCCCAGCAAACATAAAACAAAAACAACTCCCCACCAGGTTTCTGGGGTAAAGTGACTCTCTTGGGAGTTAAGATGGAATAGTGACTGTAGAAACCTTATTCCCATTCAAACGTAGAGATGTTATTTTCTGCAGAAACATGACTGGAATAGACTCCCAGTTCCCTGCTTCATGTTGACTCCACTGAATTGCTTGGCATTTTTAATAGATTCCTGTTGTTAGGTCAGATGCTTTTCCAAATTAAAAGCCCACTGCATTTTTATCTCTCTACTTGGCTTAGCTAGACTACCTAATAATATTTCTTCTTCTGAAATAGGTGTGGTTGTAAGAAGAGCAGGCTTAAAACAGCCTTGAAAGCCACTTCATAGCTCATAGTCCTACAATTGGTTATCTACAAATGACAATTGTAGCATTGTGTGAAAGCACTGTTAAATACTCATTTCTATCGTCTAGCACACCACCATGCAACAAAGTGCAAATAAATACTACTGCAAAGGTTTGTATTCACTGCAATATGGCACTTTCAATATTTAGAATGCAGTACTGATTTTATAAATTGCACTTTGTGGTACTGCCAAGCAAGAAGAAAAGAAAGAATTGAACTCTCCTTGCTGTGTGAGAGATGCTAAATCTGTTTAATTTGCAGGAAAGAAATAGACCTTAAAACCTAGATGCATAAATAATAATTTGGATGCAAGTTTGCCTCAAATTTTCTTAGAAGAATGCATTTTCTATTCAGGCACCATATTTGTGATGACATAACATAATTTTATATATATAATATATTTACATAACAGGCACGAGTAGCCACTCTCTATTATTTACTGTGTCACTCAATGGACAAGATAAAACCAGCCTTGAATTAAAAGGAATAAAACCCCAAGCCAACTCAAAACTTGCGCTTGGACTGCTACTAACAATCACTAAATCAGACAAAATCACTGTACAAACATAGGAAAATAGTTACAAGGAGCTCACTGATGCTCCTGTCCTGTCATCCCACCCAAGAAGTGACTAATGCAGGGTGGCCCAGCCCCTTCAGAGCACCAGGGGTCTCTTCAGCCGAGCACCACCGCTTCCCTCTTCCCAGAGAGCTGGAGGTGGCTTGCAGGGCTGAACACCTGTGTGGCTTCACAGACACCTCTGGATCCCCTCCACACACCAGTCTGTTTCCATGAGGCTTAAGGAAGGGAAGGGACAGGTCACTGGCTCACTTTGGGCATCCAGTGGGATTCTGAGCTTGGGGCCATGTGGTGGAGGCAACCCCAGAGTGAGGGGTGAGAGAGGGATGTGTTAGGAAGCTGCTGGGGACAGCCCCTGGAGGGATGTGGTGGCCCCACTGACTGTGTGAGGGCAGCAGCCCAAAGTGAGCCACCTGTGGCAGGTGGTGCTGAGCATCTGCTGCTCCTCCACATATCTGAAATCCAGATGGTCTCTCCTGTCTGCCAGAGCCAGCTTTTGGACAGATTGCTTCCCAGAAGTTCCAATTTCAAGGAAGCCATGGAAGGAAGAGAGCTAGGCTTTTAGCATCTTAAATTACTCAGGGGCCCTGAAGAGGACATAATCAAGCTCTAGCCATGCCATTGCCATTATGATGGGTGCAACAGCTCAGTCCCCACTAAGTGATGGAGTTTGGAACCACTCTCTGTTGGACTTAAACACTCTGAGATGCCTCCACCATGGAGGCTGAGGGCTCTGGACCCTTGGAAACTCTGGGCTCTTCTGCCCTGAAAGCATCCAATCTATAGTGCTGGGCAAGCCATTAGCTGCTGCCCTACACCTACAGGTGTGCAGTGCTCAACGAGTCCTTTCCTGCCCAGCCAGGGCTGCAGCATGGCTGGCTCATCCTCTGCCCTCTCTCCACAAAACCTAAAACTCTTTCATTTTAAAAGTGTAATACTTGGAACTCTTACTGCTCTCTTTAACTCAGAAAGAGTAATGAATTCCAGGGACTAATTTTTAACTGCTTTTAGTTTTCTGTTTATGAATTTTTTTCTCATCTCACTTTATTTCTGGAGTAAATTGGAGCTGTTTAATTTTCAAAATGATTCATTAAAAACTGGGGGAGGAAGAAAATAGATCCATTCCTGTAATTCTGGTATTAAATACTTTTTCATGAAGTAAACGAGAATAGTTACACACGAGGTATTTTAAAAATAATAATTCATTCTTTCCTTGGCACAGTGCCATGGGCAGGTTCCCTACTTTGGGACACAGGTGGCATTAAACTCCTGGAATTGGATATGCCCCATGGCAGCCCCCTTAGGGTTTTCTCCAGAGAACCTCTCCTTGATGGCTGGATTTAAGTGCAGCCACTACATGTTTGGAAAAGCCAACTGAAATACTGAGTGGTGTGCAAGCTATAAAGAAAACTGTTTTGGCCCAAGATTATGGCAACTTCCCCCGCCTCACACCTGGACAAAAATTACTTGGCTTGGCAAAGGAGATAAACACACACACAGAAACTTGTGGTTAAAATTTTACCTTTTGGTGAAGTCTTTGACAACCCTGGCTGAATAGTTTATTAAAAAAAAAAAATAGTTATAATTATAAACCCCCCTTTTCAGGCCACTGGAATGATCATTAATTGTCACTTATTTGTTCATTCAGGGCTCAAGTCTGGAAGAAAAAAAAAGGAAACAACCACCCAAAAGCATGAAAAGTTACTTCCTCTGGCAGAATGCCAGCATTTTCCATTTCTAAAGCATTTTCCAAATGTCTTACATAGTTCTTGCAACATCCTGATGAGGTAGGCATTATTTCCCCATTTTACAGATAGCAAAACTGGGCAGAGAGTCAGTCAGGAATCCACCCTGGACATCCAGGCAGAGAAGGTCCAGACAAAAAAAGCACTTTCCTCCTCTGCAGTTGCTCTTTTTGCCCCAGAGGATGGCAGTCACCTTGAGGTCACTCCTCCTGCACATGAGAACAGGCATCCTGACTCCAACGAGCCCAGCACAGTGGCCATCACTGAACTGATGTGCAGGTGGAGGCTGACTGAGGAAGTGCAAACAAAAGCACAGTTAGGATCTCTTCCTTCCTCCAAGTCATGACCTAATCTGGAGCTGGATTCGATGCCTTTCCCTGTATCGCAAAGCGAGCCTGGGTTAGAATGGGGAAACCATCAAAGAATTATATACTGGGGCTACTGACCACACACACGTGCACACACACACATCTCTCCAGCAATGCTAGGTCCAAAGAATATATACAGAGCAGTCAATGAGCTATATATATGTGTGTGTTAGTATGATTCAGTGCAATGGGGCAATGGTGAGTTCTAGAGAAACGCTCAGGTTTAAATGACCATTAAGCCTCTCTACCCTCCTCATGAGTAAAATGCGTGTTTGATGTTCTTTTCTCAGCTTACTCTACTTGTATAATAAACCTTCATTCCATCACCACTACTTTTGACTATAATACATAGGGTAAACTAGGGTACCTCATTACATTGGGATGTGCAATACACAATCGACAGAGCAGTTGTCTGAGCTGAATAGTCTGAATACAAGTAAAAAGCAAGTGAGCTTAAATAGTAATATACTCCAATTTACAATATAAGCAGAACAACTAAAAATATTGCTCCCCATCTCATCCTTTTTTTTTTCTCTCCACTACTGCTGTGCCTGTAAGATTGGCTTGGTAAACTGGATGCAATCAAAAAAATAAGGATTTTGCCTCTTGGAAGCTCATAAAATGATACCAGAGAAAGTTTTCTGATGGCTAACCCACACAGACTGCAGTCATTAGACAATTCAAATGGGTAGAATAGAGAACCCTTTCAAACAGCTGTGGAGAAACAGAAAGAAATAGCCACTTCACATATCCCAATGCTGTTTCTGGGAATGAGGAAGAGGAAAAAAAAAAAAAAACCGAAAAAGACAGCATATTAAGAGTCTTTGTCACTGTCCATTGAGCCATACATATCTGCCAGCTTTTTAAACCGAGGTCCCCAGTCACTGAGGTAATCGTAGTCCTGATCTCCGTCCGTAGTCACCGACTCCAAGGAGCTGAGGGACTCGGCCACAGAACCATTACCTTCGTACGCGTAGGTTGCTAATGAGTCATACGGGGGTGCTGTTGGATCTGTATCATTTTCCTTTAACCTTTGGTTAATGAAATCTCTGACATCCGTGTTATCTCGTGCTGTTGCAGTCCTCCGCGGCATGAAAAGTGTTTCCGGCACAATGTCTCTGCGCAATTTGTTATCATCTATGGCTTCGGGATTCCTCAGCGTGCCGATATCAAACGCCTGGGTGTCTTCCTCTCCACCACCTTCATCGTTATAACTGACAATGTTGTCTCTGATGTCTTCTTTGGAAATTATCAAAGGCTCTTTTTTCCGCTGCCGTCTCAGTGCTGCAAACAGCACCACGGTAACTGCAAATAAAAACAACAGCGAAAGAGAAAGGGAAAGAAGGTTAATCCCCAACTCCATTAAAGCCCAGAAGAAATGCAGCGCCTCTGCTGGAGTTTGAAGTTTGAGAGGATGTTTTGAAACACTGCAAATGTGCACATCAGATTTTCAGGCTGCGCTTGCTCTGCCTGTGAGTTCCTTGGGAGATGAAATGGCATGGATACACAGAGGAAAGGAGATGTCAAGCTTGTGGGAAGCCGAGCAGAGTGTCTTTTTGCTGGTAGGCACTTTGTTACCCAGAGCCATATATTAATTTTGTCACCTTCAGAACAGTTTCATGAGAGCTGGGAAGGAAGAAACACTTTCTCCAGAGTAAGTAACATCAGATATTACTTATGCTGAACCCCTTGGACAATATGGAACTTCTGCAATGGACAAGGATGGTATCTACTGAGCTTGGCAAAGCTGAATTTCAAGATAAGTAAATCCATCCTCCTCTGGGAAAAAAGCTTGGAATACGGTGTGGATTTTCAGCCAACACAAAGTCTAAGTTTTATTAACTTCCCTGGAATGCTTTTACAATGTACATCACCTTGAAAAGCCCAAAAATTAAATAATGGACTGATGAGATATCATAAAGGTATTTTCTAATCTGACAAAGGCAGATTTCTAGAATATATTTTTGTCCTTCATTTTGAAGTGTGTGTTTGCAGGCACACATTCTTCATTTATTTGGAGGGAAGGAACTCTTTCCATGACCCTGATGCAAATTTTAATACTTTTACTCAGTAATGATTTTCAGTAGTGATGGAGAAGTGGACACAGTGTGGAAAGGGTTATGGTCAACACTTTCCTATACAAGCTAGTTTCAGATTTCTTAGCTTGATTCTACATTAAGATGTAAACAGCTGAATATTGACAAATGAACAGTAGCAAGGAGCAAGGATGTATTTCTGCTGTCAGTGTTGCTTTAGTAGTCTGAGGTCTGCAGTGGCCAGCATTCCAGCTCTGCTGTGCAAACTCCAAGAAAGGACACATCTTGCTGTCTTTACAGTTTTTCATAGCAAAGCAAAGCAGAAATGCCTAAACTCATTGATGTGAGATGATAAGGTGGATCACAATGATTCTTCATGTCAGCTTTGCTTCTAAAATGGCATGTGAGTCAAGCACAGTAACTGTTAACAAAATTTTTTTTCAGTCCTTTCCTCAGTTGTAACCTTTTAAGGTCAACATCAAGGACTAAGGGTGTCCCCAAACCAAAACTTTATTCCATTGAACCTTTTCGTTCTTATTTTCCTTTGACAGACAAATTCTGGTGGGTTTTTTCTTTTGGTCAGGGGATGTGGTTGTTTTTTGTTTGTTTTTGTTTGTTTTCTTTTTTTTTTTTTTAATAGTTTTTTGGGTTTTTTTTAAATAATCAGTTCCCCTGCAGGATTTTTTAGAGCAAAATACTGTCTGTAGGCGTTCCTGAGCATCTTGTAGATTGACTATGGTAGGTCACCAAAAAGACAGGATAAAGTAGGAAAATTATGTGCCTTACCACAGGAATACTGCGAATGAGGAAGAACATCTGTCAGTATGCGTTGAAAGGAAATGGATGGTGAAGTTGAAGAATTAGGAGAGGTGGTTCAGATTGCATTAAGATCTCAGCCTAATGATGAACATTTACTTATGGTGTCACAGAAGGGTCCTAGTTTGAGTGATGCTTCTTCGTGCTGCTGTGCAAAAATGCAGTTAGAGACAAGTGTCTTCCTCAAGAGCAAAAAGATGTGGCACTGTGTGGAAGGACTGGTGAAAGGTGCGTATGAAAGAAGAGAGATAGCTGGAGAACATTTGGGAGAACTTGAAAAACACAATGTCAATTTGGAATGGGCTCCTGGAACACTGATGGTAAAATGGTCTGAGAAAGCATAGCAATGACAGATTTTACATCAAAGAGTTGCTGAAGTATCTCATTACAAAAACAGTGTTACACAAAACATGCAAGGATGAGACTTTGATAAATACATCACATGTCTGATATGTGGATTTTACTGCTTTGTGCTGAACTTGCAGGAAAAAGAGCCCATCATAAGCGACATGTTCAAGTACATCACCTTTATTTGCATGTCCGTGCTCAGCAGTATCTGAAACCTCCTGATAAGGTGCTAAACTTACTCAAACTGCATATAAACCTAGCAATTTACAGCCACTTTTTGTTGCTGCTAAACTTTGAGTTGTGGTTCAGGTCTGCCCAGAGTATTGTTTTTCACTCAGTAGTGGCTGCACATTCAAACCCTGCAACCAACCTGAAAATAGAAAATTATATAGCTGAGTTAATTGAAAATCTGCTTATGGTGCATGGTGGCATGAGCAGTAATTGACATAAAGTGCTGCTTAGCACACAGAATCAATTATTTTCGATTGACATAAAACAGGAAATCGTTTAATGTCAGATTGATATTAATGAGCACAGTTGTACTAACGAGTGCAAGACTACCTGCAGCATTACATTACTTTTTCTGGTAAGGAACTTAATACAAAGTGAACTCAGCCCTTAGGGGCAATGATACCATGTTTTGAAAAATGAATTTTATGGTGAATTAAAGATCAGATTGTTACTGTGGGAATCTTTTCTGAAAATGGGATAGAGCTTATTTGAGCAAGCCATGACTATATTGTTAGATTCTGAGAACCATGACCTCATCTTTGACTCATTACTGGAGAGGGAAACTTTGTTAAAAGTAAAGATCAGGATGACTCTGCTGTGGTGATAAGCATATCCAAGGAAGACAGGAGTATGGTAAAATGAAGTCGAATCATGAAGGAAACTTTCTCCTCTGCCTGACCCTACTGTTGTAAAATTGGTCTGACTCCCTTCTTTCCTCCTAGCATCCTAGTAACAACCCCTAGAGAACAGCCTATGCTGTATTTTACAGTTGTCCCCAGATGAACAGGTACAGATAATGGCTGAGTGACCGTCTCTGCAGTACAAGAGATGTGGAACCTGACAGGTATAGGAGAGATGTTACAAACTGTTCTTATTTTTAAATATATATATACACCACCTGTAAGTGCCATAGCCAGAGCTCTGTACATCCTCCACACTCAGGGTCCAACCTCTTTTTAATCACAGGTGGCTGAAATAGGGGACCCTGCAGCCTTTGAGAGAGTCCCTCAGTATCATTCAGCATCCTTTTCCAACAGAAGAAAAGCACTGAGACTTGTTTCTCCTCAGTTTAGAAATGGGAAATTAATTACTCAAAACCAATTTATCTACCCTTTTTCTATGGTCAACAGAAAGGGATGGACACCTGCAGAGGGTTACGAGTAATGTGTCTGGTCCTCCTCAGACACCAGTAAAGGATGGGGTGGGATGGGATGGGATGGGATGGGATGAATGTCTCTCTATAGGTGTATCTTTCCATTGACCAGTGTGAAGTCCAGCTGTCTCTTCCTCATATATTGCTAACTTAGATAACTAAGGTTAGATTGGTTGTGCCCTATACACCCCATCTGTAGCAGAGGAGGAAATACAATAATATATGTACAGGATAAGACAATGATGTCTTTACTTTTCCTTTGTCCTAATCTTGGAATAATCATTATAGCAATGCAAAATAACCATGAAAGGAATAAGATATTCCTGAGCTACTTACCAAGTAATATAATGATGCAGAGAAGAATTGCAATAAGAGCCCCAGTGCTAAGACCAGTAGGATGAATCAAGGCTTCCGCATTACAGGACAGCATCTTTCCTCGATGGTCACAAGCACACACTCGAATAGTCACTGTTTCAGTGCTGCTCTGGATGGGGTAATCATTGTCTGATATTACCACTGGCAAGAAGTAGGTACTTGTTTCATGCCGGTTATATCTGGTTTTTCGAGTGAAAATCCCTGCTGTGTTGTCTGGAAACACAAAGCATGCATTAAATCTTCATCAGAAGACTGAAAGCAAGGATAAGATAATAAAGAAAAGTCTTTCTATAAATTCACCTCTGTTGTCCTGTAGTGTAAAGTTTGAGCTGCTGGCTGCCTCGGGAGCTAAGGAGAATGAAAACTGATGTCCATTGTAAGAGTCATCTTTATCAACAGCACTTAATGTTTGTATCAGCTGAAACAATAAGAACAAAATTATCTCCTAAGTCAGTGAACTTTATGTTTATTTATGTACTCTAAAAAAACCCTGTAAAAATAATCTTTTGTATTAATTTTTTTGTTCTGCTTCAAGGCAGAGGATGTTGCTATGGTGAGCTTAAGAAAAGTCATCCACATGCTGCAGATGCTGTTTAGGGTCACCATACTATTATATCCTATACCATCAGGGAGTGACATAATGAATTTGAAAGTTGGCAGGAAAATCATGTTGATTTCACCAGAAGGCTTGGGTTAATGCCACTGCAGATGGGTAGGAAACCTTCGCATGTGACAAGGAATAGAGATGAAAGGTGAGACAGTCCAAGCTGAATTTATATTTATCTACCCTAATCTCATGTCACAGAAATTGTTTGGCTGAATCTTCCAAACCATCCACAACTTTGAACTACTTCACAATAGGAGTGGTAGACTGAGAGTTATCTAGCAGGTATAGTTGTATCACAGAAAGGACCTGTAACATTTACAGACGCGAAATTGTTTTTGAAGGAGAAGTGGAGGTGCCTGAAAAAAGCAAAGGATGAAAGAATGAAAATGAATGAGGGGTAACAAGGTGCAATATGGAAAAGAACATTCAAAAACATACTGTCATGTCAGCTGGAAGAATACTGAGTGAAATCAGATACTGTGCAGCCACTGTTTAATTTTGCAATTAAGTTTGATGCAATGCAAAGTACACCGCTTGATGAGGTAATGCAAGAGTAGCAGCAAAACTCATTTAATTTGGAATATTTTCTTAGTACGAGCAGACAACACACCTGTTCTGCCTTTGCGTTTTCACAGACGAAGGTCTCGTAAAACATGGCAAATTCTGGAGCATTGTCATTTACATCCAAAACTTTAATGAACACTGGGACACGGCTGCTTTGTTTTGGGTTGTCTGAAATGACAAAACCAGAATGGAGATTTCATTTAGCCCAGTTGCTGACTCAGTGCAGCAGAAGAAAAGGACAGACTTGGAGGCTCATTGCCTTAATTTTTCTCACTCAGAGCACTTCACTTACTTTCTGTTGATTTCTGGTGAATGTTGTATCTTTACTCTAATTCTTTAGAATTAATTCTAATTCTAAACTATAGAATTAAGATGTAGTACAAGTCCAGGATTTACAAATTCCTTTGATCGTTCCAATGTTGATTATGTATGTATCTGTGATATATGTAAATATAATACTGGAACTAAATTAAATATATTTATTAGCCTGACTGATACTGTTTGGTGGCAGCGAAGTATCTAGAACATATTCCCTCTCTTAGCTGTCTAACAGGAAGAGTCATGAGGATGATATTGAGTGGGTTTTTTCTTCTCCACTTGTTAAATATAATACTCTGTGCCCTACAAATCTTGTGGCACAGTTCCTTAAGCTACCATGATTATCATTATTTTACAGAAATAGTAACTGCAGGTGTGATCACAGATGCTTTCTAACCTGTTGTGAATTGTTTTGTCTGATGTTCTAGAGTAAATACTGAACTCTATCAGCTGAAAAACATGAGCACTATATAGAACCTGCAGATCCCCCTATGTAAAGAATCTTTTTTTTCCCCTATAAGGACTGCATAATGCCAAGAGATTGAAATTGACAAAGATATTCCTAAGCATAGAATATTAATGAAAATACTGTCATCTTTCTGGATAAAACAAACAAACAAACATCTGGAAGTGCAGCATACTGTATAGACCATTCCTTTTCCTCTTGGGAGGAGGCAGGCTTTGATCAAAATGATACACAGAATAAGGAAGAAAAGCAGCGGCAGTAACCTTGCCTAGAGCCATGCATGGTGAAATAGGCAAGATTCTGAGGCAAGAAGTCACACCATAGCAGCCACTGACTCCTAAAATGTACAAGATCTGGTCCCAGAGAAATTTGTCATCACTAATCAAAAGAAACCCAGAGACACTGCTGTTGATCTGTTTCCTTTGTGCTCCGTATCACACAATATCCACCTAGGAGTACGTCGGTATAGGAATATGAGAGAGAGAAATCTGAGGAAAGAGTGTGATTGAGATAAGTTTAGATTAAAATAAATACCTTCTCCTCTCCTACATGAGGGCTCACACTGCATTTTCCCATGTTGATTTCCTACCCACGTTAATATACTTTATCAATGCATTTTAACCTATCATTCAAGTGAAAAAAATAGTGCAATAAAATATAGCAGATCTAAGACTCTGTATTCTTCTACAAGTACTCATTATAGTAGCTTGTTGGTTTTATTATTATATTTATTCATTATAGTAGCTTCTATTTATTCATTATAATAGCTTGTTGACTTTAATAAAAGTCCTATTAATGTGTTTATCATCATTTTGGATATGTGAAAATGCCTTCTCCAAAATTGGCACTGCTTATTTGTATTGCAGAGCTCAGTCATTTGGACAAAATATTGTGCTTTAAGGCTCCACAGTCCCATTGCAGTTAATATGATTCCATTAGGCATAAACCTCTTTCTAATATCAGCCATTGGGCTAAATTCATTCGATGTATAAAATAACAGTTTATGTATAATATGGACTAGGCTGAATTCTTTGCTAAAATACATCAATAAAAGAGTTGAATTTTTATAACAGGCAGAAATCAAAGGCTTTCATTTGAAGTCACAGGACTACTGGCAAGACTATTTTGTAGGGCATACTTTTCTAAGAAATGCATTCAAATATATTGGCAAACATGTTTCTTCTCCTCTGAAGAAGGAGAATTGTTTTATTTCCTGCTTTTTAAACCTAAACCTACATATTTTCATTTTACTTCTAGGTGCTTAAAGTTCTCACAATTTAAAATCATACTGTAATAAACAGAAGGTTCACATAAACTCTAGGCTCTGTGAACATAAGACTTTTCTTTGATTTAATGGGAATTAATATACATCTTCAAGTATTTTTTTCTTTTTTTGGATATTCTGTGGCATCATTGTTCAAATTATTTGTGCAAATTAATTCATGTAGGTTCATTTGTTTGCATTATCCTTTAATTACTGCTGGGCTGCATCTCCATAGACTCAACACACTGCTTAAATCTATTTCTCTGCATGGGGATATGTTTTCTGCTGAGCCAGTAACAAAACTGTTAAAGTGGTGATTTTTTTCCAGAATACAGCCTCAAAGTCCTGCCAAGGTTTGACTTACTCATAAGTGTTAAGCAACAAATACTGAAAAACATTCTGCGAATTGTCTTGGGTAAATCAGCTGTAATTCTGCAGCTGTGACTCACTAGACCTGTGTCCTGTGTTTTAATGCCAGTTTGCTGCCTGACTGTGGCAGATGTACTGACCTGGTGTTTCACCAGCTATTTATGTGCTGCAGTCACAGTGTGATTGATTCTCTGGGCTGCTGAGCAATTGCAGCTCATACTGGTGAACAACGAGAACATTTAGAAATGGAGCAAGCTACGCTTACTGACAATTCTAGACAAAGGCAGAACAATTTCTGTATTTTTTTTTTTTTTTTTTACTGTAAAACAAAATTAAGAGCAGTCATCACTGAAAGATGTTTCTCTTTATGACTTTATAATTTACTTTTTTTCTATATCAAAGGGAGCACCCACCCATTTGAAGGCGTATCCTGCCTGTAACTTGACTGGATTTTTTTTTAGATTACTTCAGTGAAATATACTTGGAGCTTGATGAGATAATGTCATTGAGAGTAATAAGTGATTCCATGGAATTTAGTAGAATGGGACTTTAAGTAGCCTTGCTAAAAATTTCTGGGTTTGCCAGGAATAATAAGCAGTGGTACTTTCCAGCCTAGTCTCTTGAGACTAAAATTAGTGAAGTGTCCTGGATCGGAAAAGTACATTTCAACTGAAAAAAAAATGCCTTTGGAAGACGTCTATCCTAGTTATTCCAAATTTGGTCTAGGCTTAGTAAAGCACACCCTGGGAAGCAGTTTGTTGCAGCCTGAAAAGATTCAGACTAAAGAGGAATGGTAATTAAGACAGAAACCTGTGTCAAACACAAGAGGTTGAGAGGGTTTGGTGCAGTAGAAGGTCTGTGCTTAGGGGAGGAAGTAAGAAAGCAAACGAGTACTTCCTAGAGATGCTAAGCTGCCTTTCAGACAGTTTTCTATACTGCATGTTATTTCAGCCCAGCTGGGGTGAATGCAAGTGTTCTTGCTATTGTCAATGCTAAATGTTCTTGCTATCCTTTTCTTTTCAGGCATTTATTTTTCCCTTCCGCTCTACCCAGGAGCTGCCTGTATTGTACAATTTTTGACCCTAGAACCCACCTTCAAGAACTTAATAGAAACACAGCCACATGACTAACATTCAGTGTTTGGTGTGCTGAAATCCTATATCTAGCATTAAAAGGTGCAAACTTTCATGAGAGGGTGAAAACAATTAAAGTCCTGTCATTCCTATAGGCTCATACCCACTACTCCTTCATGTAACTCCATTTGCTTGCCTCAGTAGCATTGTTTTACATTGGTTTTCAGTTTTAAAGAAGACTTACACAATAAAGAAAGTTGAGCCAAGTAGTCTTAAGGTTTTACACTCTTCTCACTGTTAAGCAGACAGTCGAGCCATACACACATACAAAAAAAGAAAATGGAGCTTACATTGTCTCAGAAAAATCAAAAGCTTTTTAGCCTCTGAGTTGCAGAGAGACACTGACAGTTACAGAACTAGTGTTTATATTAAACTTATCTACTATTCCACCATAAATAAAGGCACCGTGACTCTGTAAAAGCAAATAGAAATGCATTCCCTGATATTCGAGCATATAATGTACTTATAGATAATGTATTAAAACACAGCAGGTTGTTTATTAATGCCATCTCAAACACGTCTTTATCTTAGACCCTTGGCATTTTGACTTCTAAAATCAGCATGTCTAGTATTATCACAAGATCACTACTTTGGAACAATCCTAAACTAAGTGACAGACTGATTTGTAGATGCAGCTTGTAATTTCAAAGGATGCACACAAAGTAAAAAATGGAGATGTATAAAACTGACTAAGATCTGGGCACCCAGCTCAGACCAGCCACTTTAGCCTTATTTGAAAACATCCAGTCTGAATGAGACTGAACTCAGCCAAAGAATGCAGTTTGGCTTTAAACCATCTGTTTTGTTGCATGCCAGTTTCAGAATTCAACAACCATGTTCAAAATTTAAAGTGGCTATAACTGATCAGAGAACACAGAACTGTCACCTTTTCTTCCTGCTAAGTTACCTCTTCATGAACTGTGTCCCTAATAAACACAAAACTGCAGACGACCTCTTGCAGAGTTACTGCTTCTTCATTAGTATTGAGTGGGCTATCCATAAACCTGACATGTGCCCAGCTGCGCTTTCCACACACTCAGCTAGAAGGCTAAATTCATTACATCAGGGACAGGAGTCGTATTTAGGTTTAACTTACTGATCTCTGCTGCTATTACTGTAATGTTGTGCCACAGCAGTGTTTCCCGGTCAAGGGGTTTTGAAGTGAATATCGAACCATTTCCTGAATTGATGTTGAATACTCTGTCCATATCAGTGTGGCGATCTACAGAGTACCTGCAAATACAGAGACAGGGGTTAGAGGAATGCTTTCCTTCTAATTTCTGTGCTCTAAAACCATTTTCTAAGACTAGACATCAAACAGCTAGTAAATGGGGTTTCCTTTTGTTTTCAGCACAGGCTTCAGAGTCTTTATGTATTCACACAAAGAGCTAGTTCTGAGCTACTGGAAAATGACACATTGGAGGTTTGATTTAGAAGGTGGAGTATTGTCACCGAATAAATGAATTGCTGAGGAATTTACATACCTCTGAGAATCATCAAAGCTTTGTTTTTAGTGAAAAATGTGAAGTCTGTGTCCTGAAAGATATGAAGTTTATTTTAAGGCTGAGTTGGCTTTTCCTTTATAAAACCCTCTTTTTGTGTTTTGATATCTCAACTGTTCCAAATCATTTCTGGTACAAAATCTGACAGCTGGGGTACATTTGTACCTTTCACCTCCCTGTATTTAAAAAGGCTGCCCGCCCAAACCAAGTCAGCACGGAACAGAGATTCATTATTCCTCCGTAGGTATCACACAAAGGTTTGTTGTAACTCATTAAAACTAACATTCTCAGCCCTGCTTGATGGTATTTATATGTGAAAAGGAATGCTAACAAGCTCTGGATGAGCTCAGAGTCTAAATACAGATTCAAATTTTCAATCTGATCTTTTGCTTTTTCAGCTGAACTAAATCCAAGTTTAAAAGTAGAACTCTCCAATTCCCAGGAGTGCTACCACCTTGATCCAAATGCTGTGACTTGGTTTCATCTCTCCTGAAGGGAAAATTGTTGCATAAATTATGGAGGTTTTTGACAGAAATATCTCTGATGTTGCCAAAGCAAGAATGCAATTGCATTATTCTGTTCTTATTTCAAGCCCAACTGTGTGCTCATGTACAGTGCAGGACAGATCCTTAGGAAGCCCAGTGTGCTCCTCGCAGGCCACATGGATGGAGACAAGGCAGCTGCTGCTGTCCCTTGTGTCCAGACAAGGGTAAATGTAACAGCTGAGCTGGTAAGCAGTCAGATGAAAACTGGGCCAGGAGAATGACTGGCAGAGTTTACTGCCACCACAGAATTCAAGGGAATGCAGAGGCTGAAGAAAAATTTCTCTCTCCTGCTCTGCCCTAAAGCAGCTGCAAGACACATCCTCTATTCTGCATGGATTTCCTAGTGCCTGTGCAGTGTCTCTTAAATTATGAGAAAGACCTTTTATGAAAGAAGGAAGGAATAGAAGAAATTAGTTAAAATGTAATTCTGCCAAAATTTTTAAATTATCTAACTTGCTAATTATCTTGTAACTGATTTTTTTTTCCCAAATAAAAAAGAGGGATATAATGCCTACAGCAAATTAGACTTATTAGGTCTTATTACAAAATAAGAATTTAAGAGAAGCCTACCTTTCTTACAAAAACAATGGCATGTATTAATTATTTGCACTAAACTGAATTCCTAGGGAAGCACCCCAATGACATTTAAAGGTAGGAGCACAATAAGCTAACATATTTTGGTAGGACTCGCACGGGCACACTTTGCTAATTCTTCGGGAGTTCAGATTTAGTTTTCATTCATTGCTGTCTCTTCACTGCAGTACTGCAATTTTGGCTGCAGGAAGTCAGCTGTGGTGTCACTAACTTAGTTCCTTTATGCAGCACTGTGACGTTAACATCAGCTGGAAAAGTGCAAATCTAAACAGCACGTGTGAAATTGCTGACTTCGCTGAAATGCTTAATGGGAATAAGTTTATACAAACTGGTCTGACTTTTTATATTTTGACAAAGTATTTGATATGGTAAACATTTCATTTTAACTTTCATTCATTCGGGCTTTTATATGATATTATGTTGGAATCTTGTGAATTCAATTATTTTCAGATATTCTGCAGTTCATTTCCACACCTTTCAGCTGAAATACTTTGGTATTTCCATTTTGCAGTTAAATCTGGATTCTATATTCTTTGAAATGAAATATCAGGATTTTCCATAGATTAGCTGTTCAGCTAACTGTAATACTATGTTTCAGACTTATTCAGCAAGACATTTAAATAAGCAACTAGCTTTAGGCATGAGCTGTCTGTTCATTGGGGTTTTTTTCTTCAATTTTACTTTCACTCCAGCTTCATCTTTTGAATGGACTTAAAATATCTTACTGTCTTAGCACATTTTAATGCCTTGGTGTACTGCAATCACTATCTTTGTAAGATTTCCCAAATTCAATCTATGGTACGGTAGCTGGGAGGAAAAAAAAAGGTTCTGGACTTTTTTCTGAGATTACCAGGGCTGTAACATTGAGAGCTTCTTCTGCAAGATATTACGGATTTTAAAGTACAAGTATATGTAAAGCCATATGTATATTCAGTCATTTGTAAAGTGGAAACTCAAACTCATAAGAATAAAACCAGCAGAGACAGTTTCTTAATGGAATGTTAATTTTATTTCTTCATATCCCAAAGAAAATACATACAAGGTCAATGCATTTAAAGTATATTCCAATTATACCATTAAATCTGGTCTAGAAGGATGATTTTAATAAGCTAGACTGTCACTTCTGTTCTCAGTTTGCATAATCCAGTCTCTTTTGATCAAGGATTTTTAATTATGTTGAATTGGTGCTGATTCTGACTTCTGGATCACAACCTAATAAGAATTAAGTAGACAACATCAAACTAATTTTTACATTTATTTAATGAAATTACGGGTGTGTATTTGTCACATTTCAGGATTTCATCTCTTTCAAGCTTTGAGGAATTGACAAGCTAGGAAGTTAAAAAGTATCTATGTAGTCTCCAGTCTCTCCTTGTACACAACAGGAAGAAGGGAAGGGTAAAAGAGACAATCTAACACATGCAAATATGTTGTCAGTAAAACACACAAACAAAATTTAGCCTTACATTTGTTTGCAGATCATTTTCATCTGGGGTACTTTAGTAAATCAAATCACAGCAGGAAGACAGTTCCAGTGACTGATGAACTTCATTATGCCTCTGAGGAGTTACTATAGCAAAAGAACTCAGCTAGCAATTTAAAAAGATCTGATGTACAATACAGCAGCACCAGTTTCAGCATTGTTTTTTTTTTTTTTTTTTATCAGTATGCAGAGGTTCATATTACTTCTGTGTAGATCAAACACAAGTAGAATGCAAAACTTTCTTTTTATAACACCCCTGGACTGTAAAGTGCTACTCGGGAACGTCTTAATATTACTACACTTGGACACATATTCAAATATAGCCAAACGTGTATTTGGTGTATTTTTGTATTTTCTCAACATCGTATCAGAATAAAATTGACTTACAAGACTTAGACTGATGCAATTTAGCTCTACCAATACAGAGGTCACAAATGCAGCCTCACAATCAGGGCAGATATCCACTTCATATTTTACCATGGCTTCACTGTCTTCTGATGCTCAGCAGTTTGCTGTCTAATGTAACCACAAGTCAGGAAGATTTGTGGGTCAGGAAGGGATATGTGTGTGTGAATTTTTCATAATGCATTTTCATAATGATATTGTGAAGGTTTCCTTTAATGGAAGATCAAAGGGACTTTCATCTAACAGAGTTAGGGCTCAGTTTGTTTAAGAGGAGAAATCTTCACTCGAGGAGAGGGGAAAATGGAAGGTTTTCATTTTAATATCAAGTGTCTAAAGATTTTATTTTTAACCGTCAAGAAAAATTGACAAGCAAGTGACAAGTCATATATATACAGTCTAATTGCATCTTCCCCAAAGCTCAGAGTGAAAATCGGATTTAGCATCTCTATTGCATGATAGAAAAAAAAAAATTACCCTGTCAAAAAGATGCAGACTCAACCCATGCCCCTAAATTCTAGCAGATACCCAAGATATTAGCACCATAAAATTACATTTATTGCAAGTTAACATTTCTCAGGCTACTGCTCTCTACTGATTTCCTTTCTCTCTTACTGATTTTTATGTTTTTTTATTGCTATGTTTATTTCTATTACTCAAATCTCTTTCCGATTTTTATTTTTCTTTTCCTCGCACTTGGCTGTTGCATGCTATTAAGGTAAAAAGTAGACAAGCTTTCTGCTGCACTGCATCAGTTTTGACACTTCTACTAAATTTTGCTCAATAACTATCTGATACTAAAATATGCAAAGTACTTATACGGTATTAAAGAACTGCCCTTTGAAAGTTAGGTAAGTTTTAGCACACACATTCAATTAATAGCAAAGAGCCGGTAGGCAGTACTCAACAATGAACAGCCTAGTCCCTATCCACTGTAAATCACTTATAATTAGGAGCTGGTGCTGGTGTGAAATGCAAATGGTTGTAGTTATCACCACAGGGAAGGAGGGAAGCATTCTCCTTACTCTCCAGTGACATTATATATAAAAAAACAGGTTTTCATGAAGAGTGCAAGGGGCCTGGGTGTCACCCCTACCAATTTTTCATCTTCATGCTAGCATGCCCATGCCTGTGAAAATCTGCGACAAAAGATGTTCATTCTGTCCTGGGGCTTCACCAAAGTCAGCGCTTGCTGTTCTTTAAGTGACTATGCTCTGCTGGCCCAGAATGCCAGAGAATTGTGCATGTCATGATACAAATTTAAGAAAACTTTAATTAATATTAGAAGGCTTAGTCTTAAACAAGAATTCATGTGTAGGGCATGTTATGCAAAATGAAGATAGTTTCTGCCAGAAACATTTTAGATTTAGCTTGTTCATCTTGGAAATTAAAATGATAAACATACTATTTACTGCTCTCACAAGTTAAGAGCTTAAAACTTAGTCATTACTGTAAGAAATCTTGATGAAAGATAATTGTTTGCAGAAGTGTAAAGTATTGATGGACTAGATTTTTATTAAACCTGCACTGTCTATATTGATCAAAGGCTACTATTGAATTTCCAAGGTGCCCAAGTCAGAAATCTGCTGAAAATTGACCTGGATTTAATATTGCTGCACTTTTCAATTCCTCCTCTTGCTGCCTTGTCAGTAGCAATGAACTTTAATTAAAGAACACAACTATTTAAAAGTTTTTTAATACTCTATCCAGTATGACTTAAGTACACCAGTATGCACTGAAAAAATACACAATTTACAAAAAAAGAAGACTTAGGTATAGCTACTCCAACCTTAACATTTTCTCCACTTCCTCTAAGAGCAGTTTATTGATTCACGGCAAGTATAATTTATGAAGCTCACGAGATTGACTCTTATCTTACAAGCCAAGCACTGATACAGGTGAGATCAGAGCCTGGGTGTGCAAATGAGCTCATTTTGAGGCATTTCTACTTGTGATTTAGAAAAGACGAATGTGGCCTCTGTTAAGCAGGTCTGGACAGATGGAAGAAGAAAAGGCTGCTGAATCATTCCTCTGTCATATAACCAAGAGGATGCACTGCCCTGCACTAGAAAATGTTAAAGGTGGAAAGAAAAAACTAAGATTTTCTTGGTGGTCTTTTAGCAGTATATTTTTTTATGGTAGAAATAACCACATACATTAGTTACTAAAGAGATTAGGATATAATTAAAGATGCAAAGGCCATGCAAACACATTCACACATACCTAAATATGCTCAAGCTTGAGAGATCATTTACCATGTACAATACTCCATATTTAAGCATGCCCTACAATTCACATTGTTACAACTGAGCATTTTTTTGTGTGTGCTGACAAGACAGAAGCAAAATCAAGGCTGAAAAAAATTTACAGGCAAGCTAAAGTATTGTATGCTTACTTGACAGGGTTCTTGGCAGCATCTGGATCCTGAGCAGTTACTGTTCCTATTACACTGTTTAATGGAACATCTTCTTTCACTTCCATTATGTATGCTGGTCTGCTGAACATGGGGGGTTCATCTACATCCTCCACCTGAATTCTGACTGTAGCTGAGTCCTTGAATGGCCCCAAGTACAGGAATCGAGGGTCCACATGAGTATTGGTAGCTTCCACTTTGAGAATATACAAGTTTTTACTTTCGAAGTCCAAGGCCTGGGAAGGAAAAATAAAGTTTAAGAAGTCTATGGGGATTCCTGTGATTCTCAGCCAGATGAACAGGATGAATGGTGGGAAGTCATGGAGAAGCCTGTGCTAGATAACAGGAGCCTAAACTGGAATTAAAATGCCAACAGAAAGGAGAAAGTGCTCTCTGTCCAGATAATACATTAGAAAGAAAACCACTTTTACAAGGAATTCTGTGCCTGGAACTCCTAAACACCAAGCAGTTTTCTCATACAGCCTTAACTCTTCATGTCTGCTATTCTGTAATTTTTGGCATTTTGATTATTTCTTTTACATTTCTTGCCCATAAGCACCGCATACTAAAAGAGGGAAGATTTTCTAGGTATTGCTTATTTAGATACTGGCATTCCATCACCAAAATGAAGCACTGTGGCATCTAGTGTCTGGATATCCATGACAAAGCCAGACATGATTTTATGGTAGGCTATGACCATAGCACACATGTTAAAACAATGAAGAAACAGCATTTAGAGACTCTTTGTTACTACTTGGAGAAATGTGGGGACAGACAAGTCACCCCGTTTTTCCATTACGCTGTAGAAAATTCACAGCTTCTGTCAGCAACAGACAGAAATGCAAACGGAGTTAGACTGATATCATAATCAGACCCTGGAAGGCATCTCCTAAAAAACAAGTAATGACAGGTGTCGTACTGATATCAACAAGCAAGTGCATGTTCGGCGAATCTACACAATGTCTATCTAGTGATGACTGAACTTGAATTGATGAAGGATGATATCTGTAACCTTATCAAGTTTGCCTGATAACCCACTGTAAACAATATTTCTCAAACCTTTTCTGACAACCAATGTGCAACCTAGTAGATGATGTCCACTATGATCTCGCAAGGCATTGATTTTTGGTTTTTTCTAAAGCAAAAGCATGCTGATAGATATATTAAATTTTTACAAAATGTGAGTCAAAATAAATTTGCCTATGTGCTTTAATATATTATAGCTGCAGAATCAACATTCTCTTATAATGAAAAATAGGCAATGTGATACTCATCATTTCTGTGGTCTTAATACAGTATCTTCTACTAAGTGAGCAAAACCTGTGAACACCATAGGGAGAAAATCACAGATGGGTGGTGGAGCTTCCTTGAGTTTTTCTGTGAGTATATTCAGGCTGTAGAAATTTTTCTCAGTTGGACCCCACTCCTTAGGTAATTTAATCTCTCAGGTCCTCCAAAGTTTGTGCATTAGTTTAGTAAAGGAGGTATAAGAAGAAGGATATCAATTGCTTGCAGAAAATAAAATTTACAGATATAGATATTCAAATAGATAGAATTCAAATTAATAAAACATACAGGTTCCACTAAAAATGAGAAACAAATATGTGCTAGATAAAGGTTTGACTGGTGTTTCAGAGGCTGGGATTAAGTGCATTGTGTACCTTTTTCACAGTTATAATTCCTTCCTGTGTGTCCTTGTCCGTGGTAATTCCAAACATGTCATATCCATCCCCCTCAGTGATGCTGTATTCAATCTCTGCATTTTCATCCACGTCAGCATCATTAGCTTTTATCCTGCCAACCGGGGAGTCGAGCGGGGTAGACTCAGGAGCCCTGAACTGGTACGTGCCTACAGCAGACAGAGAGGGAAGTCTGGTTAGTCACTCTCAAGGTGCTTTGGACACCTTCTCTCAGTCCACTGCCTATGCTGGGCGTGTGCAGGTGAGTTAGTGAGTCACTGGGACTACACACCTTCCTGGGGCAAAAGCCCTCAGCTTCTGCCATACTTTCATGTGGGTAAAAGAAAAGTTACTTATTTTTCTGTTTTATCATATGGAGAATGGGCATTTTGCTTTGTTGAAACCACGTAACTTTAGCAACAGATGTCCCTTGCTGGATGTTCTCATGGTCTCTGTTGGCTGTATCAGAATGTGCATGAAAAATGCCTTGAGGCCAAAGGGCAAATATTAAGAAATGTCAGAAGCTAGCACAGCTTAGCAACATTAAAGCTGAATACGGCTCAAATACCTATTAAAAATGTACTACATTGAACTTTTGTCAGAAAAAAACCCCTCAACTTTTGGAGTTTTGGCATTATGAAGCTGTATCTTTGGCTTTTACATTGAAGACACTGATGTCCAGAGATGTATAATTAACTCATTGGGTGCAGAGTGTTATATTTCTTCTTAAACTGCTCTAATTTAAATTGAAACTATTTGCCCACAGCTAAGAACAGACTTTGAACCTAAATGACAAGTTGCTTCCAATAACTTTCCCAGTGACTTAACTGCCAAAGCTCACTGATTTGTCTGATAGTATCTGCAATTATTTTCTGTAACAGCTGCTCTTGACTTTGACACACACTGACACTGTGATACACACATATCATACAGAGAGCAGTGGTTAGACAAAGTAAAAAAGGAAAATAATAGAGAGAGAAAGAAGGAAGTAAAGAGAGAGGGAAAGAGAAGAGGATGAAAGCTGAGTCACTTTGAATCCCTTATGGCAATGAATGGTCATTAATAGAAATTACTTTCTAAGAGAGCTTGTGCAATTGATTCTTATAAGCATCACACAGATACCTACCAAATTATTTGAGATAAGGAAAGTAAATAGGCAGAAATACTTAGTATAATTATGTACATGCTTTTGTTTCTGTATGCAAAGAATATAGGTAAGCTCATTGTAGCAAATGCTTTCTGGTTATAAATACTCATTTCTATAGAATTGTTCTTGGGATATTTTTGCACACTTAAATTTGTTTCAAAACTTCAATATATTAGATTACAACAGATACTTTAAAATGTAATCAATCACGAAGTCTGAAAAAAGTAATAGTGAACAAGAAATACAGATTACATTGATCAGTTATTTAATAGGTAGGAAAAACAGAAGTTATTTCTGCACATTAATTCACCTCTCAGACTGTCAACTGAAACCGGAATAAAAATATTAAATATTAATTTCCCAGTGATTGCAATTAACCTTGGCATGATTCTATTGCTTAGTTATGTGTTCTCTTTTGCTTTCCAAAAGAAAGTTTGATACTTGGTAAATCCACAATAGAAGAAACAATATCTAAGGTGAACAAAAAAAAAAAACAAGGACTACTTTTGTCCATTTTAGTTAGAACATAGAGTGTAAATATTCCATACTCTGGGGGAAGCGAGGCGGATTGTCGTTGACATCAGTCAGTGTGATGTTCACGGTGGTGGTTCCTGATAATCCTCCCATCTGGCCTCCCATGTCCTTTGCCTGGATGACCACTTGGTATTGCTCCCTGTTTTCACGGTCCATGTTCAGTAAAGCAGTTTTAATAATGCCTGTAAACATCAAAATTAAAGAGTGGGGAGTTCATAGGTAGTGACTTTGATGGAAATTCTTATTAAAAGAACAAAACAATCTCTGTGTAGTAAGTAAACTTTGCCCAGTACAAGTATTTACTGTTATGAGATGGTTCATTAAATTACAGACTTGTCATGTCACATCTCAGGCTCCTGCCTATGTGACAGATACAGTATAAGTGGTACCCACAGAAAGATGTTCTACTTATTTAGGAACCATGCTATTTTGCATAACTATTTACCCTCTTTCAGTTCCATGCAAAAATCTTTCACTGAACTGGAAAAAGCTGTTTGCTCTTTATTTTGACAGATGTGGTAAAAAAAAAAAGAAAAGCTAACTTCAGCAAGACACCATTAAAGAGTGCAACAACACTAAATGGAAGAAGAGAAATTAAGAAAATTATGAGCATCTAAACATGCCTGAGTATATATACTTCTATTTATGCATTGACTGAAATGATTTGCCAGTTACTTCCTTCTTCAAAGGCAAAAATACCAGTTATAAGGCCAACTACTACTGAAATTCAATCATTTAGATTTACCATGAAGCAAAATGTTTGCATTCTCACTGGGTCTCTCAAGGTAAGGACTGACTCCTTTGTAGGCAAAAGGGGTGAAATTCAAGTACTGAAATCCATGACAAAATTCACAGAGGCTTTGAAAGAGACATGTTTCACTCTAGGAGTTCTGAAATTGATTTCCATGGCAGGAAGATCAAGACTGTGGTTTACTTAGCTTCCCGTCCCCCCACACAAACCTCTTGATAGAGGTTCATTACTGGTGAACTCCCAGCTGCTTTATCCTTATTATAACTCTAGAAGAGCACATACTGTACTATCCAAGTCAGAAAGAGTGCTTCAGTGCAAAAATCCTGGCTTCTGTTATCTAATATCTTATGCTTAAAGGGAAGCTCCCTTTGATCTTGGCTCTCCCTCTTTTCAGAATTGTGTACGCCCTTTCAACTGACTTTTACTTTGAGACATAGAGTCCCTCCTTCCTTTTCCCTGCCTGAGACGCTAAGATTTATGTAAGAAACAATCCTAAACCTGATGAATTGTCTGGGATGATCTATTTCTTTCCTGTAAGGATGCTGAGGAGAACTGATTTCCCTAGCTCCCCACAACCTAACACAGTGGATGTTTCCACTGAAGTAGTTTCTTGAGATAGTTTGTTCTCTTTAGAAAACAGTAAAAAAGCTTGGGAAGTGACTATCTATGCAGCCAGGGAGTCAGTGGTACTCCGGATTCAGTCAGACAGTATACATATGTTGTACGTGCACAGATTCCAAAGCTGTCCATTACTCAGACCATTAAAAATTCCAGTCACTGTGTATAATTTAAACATCTTCCAAAAACAGAACTCAGAACTTTGGGATTCTATTTGTGATCTTCTACTTTAACGCAACAGTCAATTTTACCTCTTCTATCATTACTCTTAATTAAGATTTCTTTCATAAAATTAGCATTAAAGTGATATGTTGCAGATGTACAGAAATTATAATTACTTTAAACAAGTTTTGAAGAAGCAGACAGAGAAAAAAAACTCACCTGAACAAACCCTCAGTCTTAATTTAGCCATTATGAAGATCTATGAGAATTAAGCACTTTTTTCCACACCCACCTGTTTCTCTCTCTCATCTAAAAGCCAGCCTATTTGGTTTAATTTAAGCATCCACTGCAGTCTCTGTACCCACTGCTTGTTAAAAATGATTGAAAACTGATTCACATCCAGTACTAATTGTATTTATTAGACTTTGCTGGTAAGATTAAAATAATGTAGGTGTCATGTTTACAGATGTATCGCTCTATTAAATTTGTCAGATTTTGCACTGAGTAAGATGTAATCTCTTCAAAGTTTTTTTAGTAATAAATCCTAGCTTGGCTTAGGGTGTCATTTTGAATTACAGACATTGTTCTAGAATGACAGATAAGGTCCCCTGACCTGTCTCAGATTCAACGGAGAAATATGGTTGTCCCTGGAGAATGCTGTAGACAACTTTAGCACTGTTCCCATACGTAGGATCATCTGCATCAGTTGCAGTGACTTGCACAACAAAGGTACCTGCAATGAAAAATTAAAGAAAACAAAAATTATTAGTTTTTTTCCATGTCTGGGACAGTTTATGATGTAGAGAAAAAAATAATTCATGTTCAGGTCGGACTTGTGGCAGGAAGTTAGAAATATTCTTATTTTGTAGAATTTTCTATGGTCACGAAGGACATAAAATGATATATGTCTTATTCTTAGCTCATTCAAACAGTTATTGATTGGGTATGTGGATCCTTCCTCGTGTTTCTCATGAAGGAAACAGAAAGGAACCCCTCTCCAGATATTGTAAGCATTCAGAATTTGAATCTCGGTGAAGAATATACTTTTGCAAATCTGCTCATGCTCGTAAGGTATTTGATATAGGAATGTAAATATGGTTCTTCATGTGTCTTCTAGAGAAAGAAATGGTGTTGAATCTTAGGCAAAGGGTTAAAAAGCATAAAAAATTAGCTTAGATTTTGGCATTTAAAACCATTTGTGAATAAAGTGTTTGCATATTAAAATGTGAATATTATGTTCTCACTTCACCAAATGAGTTTTCATCTATGTGACAAGTACCATGAATGAGGGGAGACCATATGCCCCAAAGTCTTTATTTTCATATTGTTTGAGCTTTATTTTAATCTCATTCTTGATCATGATTAATTAATGCTTCTCTCCCCGGACATTATTTCAAATTAGAAATGTGCTTCTTGGAATTCAACCATCCATTGCTCTCTGACAAAGAAATCAAAATGACCTCCCTAAGAATCAAAGAATCAAAACCTGTCAACTTCTCAGGAAAAGATCTCAACTTAAAATAATTTTCCAAAGAAGTTTTTTTTTTGCTTTTGTCTTGATTTATTTTTACTGCTCAATATATTTTAAATCAATAGAATGGTTTCAGTGGACTTCAAGGGACTTTGGAGTTCTTTTCTTCTGCATGGAAACAACAACATAGGTCATAGGAAGTTAATGGCAAATCTCAGAACCAGTGAGTGACAGAAATGTGTACAACCCCTTCTGCACCTGCCCTTTTCCATTTTGTTTATCTTCCTGAACTAAACAAGGGTTGCTGAACAGATCTAGGAGCGGTATTGACATAGATGACCATGAAATACCATATTACTAACATGTATTAAATGCAGGTATCATGTAACAGAGCTCAACTCACTTTCACTGACATTAAACCAGATGGTATTAACTTGCACTTTTTTTTGTGGTACAACAGAGGAAGCATGTTTCAATCAGCTGACACCTCTGATTCCAGCAAGCTGTTGCCACTGCTTTCCTGGATTTTTATTTTTTTTAATGTCTCAGGTGCTTTTAGACCGGACTCAATCAGGAGATATCGCTGTTCAACACCTGTAAACTCTGGGCCCTTCAATAACTCCACGGAAAGAAGCCAGACCAGACACTGAAACCAGTTGTTAGTTAGCACCTACCAACATCTGACATTTCGGGAATGCTGGCATTGTAAACATCCTTTGTAAACATTGGCTCATTGTCATTGATATCATGGATCTTAATGATGAACTCAGATTCTGGTTCCACTGGTCTTCCAGTCCTTCTGTTTACAGCCTGGGCACGGAGTATGTATACAGGCTTTTCTTCCCTGTCTAGTCTCTTTGTGGCCTGGATGTCACCAGTGTTTTCATTGATAATGAAGAGGTCTCCTGCTCCATCTCCAGAAAGGATGTATTTAAGTGATCCATCTCCTTTATCCTGGTCTGAATGCAGCTGGTGGTGAAATGGGAATTAAAAAAAAAAAAAAAAAAAAGAAAAAAAAGAAAGGAAAATAAATAAATATTTGGGACACAATTCTAGATACTTTAACCGATACCATGATATATGCTTTCCTATCAGTAATACCCAGCCAGAAGGCTGTACTACTTTTGGGAAATGAGTTGATACTACAGTTGAAGCAGTGAATAGATTGAGTTGTGTCTTGATGTCAGAATTGAAATGGTCTGCAATATTATATGAAATTGCCTGAGGATAACCATGAACTGAAGCTGCAGATCACTTTCCCAAGCTAAATATACATCAACCAAATCCAAATGTTAGTGACTTAGGTGGAATCCTAGAAATATATAGGGCAATGATATCCTACAGTGAAAAAACAGTGGGTTTGGGAATTGCAGTAAGCAAAGAATTAAAAAGTGGTCAGTTAAGTCACTTCTTGAATTTAAATTATGGGCGCTTGGCTCTTATGCCTCATGGACATCATGTAACATATCATAAAGTGCACAATAAAATAACTTACCAAATACATACACAAACAACAGATAAATACATGTATTCACAGATCTGGCAAACTAAGGGCAGAGGCTGGCAGGTGTAACAGACCAATACAGCCCTGGAAATGAAGAAATCAGTTGCCTTATCCAAAGGGGCATGGATGAAGCTGAAACGTGGTGGGGGGAAAGGGAAAGAAAAGAATGATGGTAACTAGCATACAAAGCATGAGCTGCCCGAACCATCATCTTTGATTTCCCCAGATGATTTCCACATCTCTTGGAATGTTGTTGAGTGACACAAAAGGTGTAGCTGATTAAATCATACCCTTATGGATATTCCTTGATAAAACCTTATTTATTCCCCTGGCCTTAAAATCCAGGCTACTCAACTACAACTTATTTTATTGTTACATTACACAAAATAAAAATTTTAAAAAATGAAACATTAAAATGGCTTCCAACGTGAGAGCCTAGGTAATAAAGTTAATGGGGGGAAAATCTATTAGGTAGCAGATTCCTGGAAATAGTTTCTTTCATAGAGAAAACATATTTATGAGTCAGGACAGCTGGATTTTCTCAATCAGCTTATCTTTTCCTGAATAAAAGTTAGGAAAAAAAACCCTGGTTGAATGTTTTGCAAAGCACTTAGCATTGCTGGATAGCATGCAGAGGGCAGTAAGATTTGTGGATTTAAAGAATCTTGGCATACACTTCAGCTGTGCCTGGCTATGCCCCTGCCATCCTGGAAGGGAAGCCTCCAGCATGACCATATGGTCAATGTTTTGGGCTTCCTCCAACTTTCTGCTCAAATCAGAAACCCACAGACAACACACTTGGTGGCACAGTGCTCCACTGTGTGTGCATATGCCAGTGATCTCTAGAGAAATCATGTTCCAAGCAGAAAGTCTGCCTTTAAGGGCAACACTCTCTGTCACCACACATTCCAAGATTGCCCAATAATACAAAATATCATAACCGTGGCATGGTTATTCATTAGCAGACATGCTGAAGCATTCTTCTTAATTTTCTCCTTCAGGGAGAAAATTGGGCATTCTGTGTAATTGTGCACGGAGCCCTTTCTCTTGATAATAAGAATAGCAATAATTAGGTTCTGTGCAGAATTTTTCATAAACAGATTTCACATCCCTTCAGAAAACCAGTCAATACCATTTGTTCTGTTTTTTGGATAACAAAGTTTCCCAGAAGGCTAATCTTGAAATTTGGAATAGAATTTAGGTCTCTTGAGTCCTATTCAAGTTAGCCAATTTCCTTGGCCAGGGGGCCTAGAGGAATTATTTCACGTAATAGACATTACTTCAAACTCTAAAAAACATCTATCAGACCAGTTTGTTAAGAAGTCAGATTAGAAGTCTACTGCTGGAAGTAATTTCAATAGGTTATTTTAATAGAACTTTCCTCAAAGGCAACCTGCAACAGAAAAGGCATGAAAATAATTTTGTTTTAAAACCACGTATTTTTATGATTTTTTTCACATCAAAAATTCAACTTCTCTTTGCCTTGAAAGCCTGTTTAACTTTGTCTGTATCAGAACGGGACAAAAACAGCCCTCAGTAAGAGACTATCATTAATCTGTATGAGTCATGGAATAGTGCTGTTTGGAGACTTGGTAAAAGCTGAACTCTCAAGCTCATTTTTATCATCATTTTAATTAAACTTGGTTTCAACGAACAAAGTAGCAAAAAAAGGTCAAGATATAAAAGGTGTTGGAACCACTGGGAATAGTTTTCCATAATACTCTAACTACCCCAGACTACTTAAAGAACTAAAGATGGAACCTTACATGATTTTTTCATGTCAATTGTTTATTAAATTTCCACTTCTCCTCCAAAATTAAACCACCTACATAAGACCCACTGTGATGCTAGACACCGAGACAAAGTACATCTCAGTGTCATCAACACTGAGAGTGAGGTGATCCTCATCCATGGTTCAATCTTTAGACCTCCATCTAAATCAACCTCTTTTGAAAAAAAAATGCTCCCTCTGACAAAATCCTTTCCAACTTCAATATCTTTACTTTTACAACTTTCCTAAGACATGACAGAACAAACTAAGAGCTCAGGTAGCCAGGCTATATGTGGATTATTTGTGAGAGTCTGACCTGTGGGAGGTCATGGCTTACATGTATATTACAGAGAGCTGAGGCTGGCTGAATACTTGTTCTTCAAACCAACAATGAATGTACAGCATATTATCATGTGTGGCCTCATCAATCTGGTTCATAAAGCTTCTCTAAAAGTATGACTGAAATCTATTTGATTTCAATAAAAGAGGATAGCTCTTGCCATAAGGTTTTTGTGGGATAGACCTGTTGGGACAATTACTATATTACCTAAAGTTTGGATTTCATTCCCTTCTATTCAGGGGAAAAAAAAAAAAAAAAAAAGCCAAGCAGATCTCTAGAGAAGTTTCTCACAGAATATGACAAATATGCAACATTCCCTTGTGAGGAAAAGATGTTAAAAAATTATTTTAAATCACTTTATCTGTACGTGACTATTTGCTTGGTAGAAAAGTTCTACCCAGGCAAAGAAAATCTTCTCTTTTTTTTTTTTCCCGTTTATCTTGGAAGTAATATTTTGTTTGTGTGACCTATATGAAGAGGGAAATTGCTACTGTTCCAGGTTAAAAAAATAAATTTGCAAATAAAATTAAAGGACAAAAAATAGTGCAAATTGAGTCCTGAAAAAAGGCCTGGAGATGAGATGTACTTAAAAATACAGCTGAAGGGTTGCATATAAAACTTAGCGCCATTGTGAGGTTATAAGAATGAAATGAATGATAATAACAACCCCATTTTCCTTTTAAGTTGATGTTATTTTTCACTACGTGGACACCTCATTGCAAAGAAAGTTTGCTGTAATGAAGTATGTGCATAAATTATACTGCAGATGCTTTTAGCAGGACTGTTGCTAGCCAATACAAGATATTATAGGTTTACTCTGTTTACTCACCCATATTGCAGAAAAGCTGTCCATTATCCTCTGCATAAACTTAGTCAAATAAAAGAGCCATGGCAGATAGCCATGGAATAGAATAAAGTGTCTGGGACACAGCCCTCATGTAATCTGGACTGTATCAGATAACCATTCCACAAGACAAAGTTAGTGCAGCCAGTTTTTTAAGTACTCCACTTTAGGACAGATTTTTTACTTCCATTGGAACCCAGTGTTACTCACTGGGTTCATTTCAGTTGGTGGCTGAACTGAGCAGCACCCCAAAGGTAAGCAAAATGATGAAGAACTAAGTCTATGTAATAAAAAGTAAATGCATCAGCAACTGCACTATATTAATATTGTAACAAATTGATTCATTCAAAATCTAATCTGGACACTCTTCTGACATCGTCCATCAATCACTGGCTAAAGCTAAGGATGAACGACAAATTAAAGATTTTACTATGCCCTAGGCATACTTTTACTCATTTTACTTTAATACTACTGTAAAGTGAACCATCTGGTTTGCTTTTAATAGCTTAAAGTCAGATAAAAACTCTCCAGCCTCTATCTTTCTTCTGTTCCTCTCAAATGTCCTGGCCCAAACCATTCAAATGCATCTGCCTGGACATGGGGAAGGCTGCATTCCTCCTGAAGGAACAGGTGTTTGTTTAAAGTGCACTCAGGACTGCAGCAATAGCTCCTTGGATTGGACATTCTGCTTGTTGTCACATACGTAATTACTTTAAAGTGAGAGCTGTTTGTTTTTTGTTTTGTTTTGGGTGTTTTCCTTAAAATTAGCCACAGTCCAGAGTAGCCTTGATCTCCACAGCATCTCTGGAAGAGTCTTCCAAGATCTCCAAGGGTAATAGCAATGGACTGTCTTCAGCACAACATCAAAGAAAAGGGAAGTGAAATCTCTGCTCAAATTATTTTTACACAAACATTTTTTTATTTATTTCCGGACTGAATATATTGACAGCATTTGTGTTCCTCTCCAACAGATAGTATTGCTTCATTTTAAAGTAATGCTCCAGGAAAATTTTATGGGGATTTTAAGAATTAAGTTGGATCCATTCTACACACTCAGGAATTCCTTCAGCAAAGCATATGGGAAGAATTAAAGAGCATCTTCCAAGTGCTGTTGCAGTAGGACTATAAACTGCTGTTGTGTAGGGAATAGCATCTCCCCAGGTGGGCAATGGCAGGAGCTGGCAGCCATGGCCTGTCCCCCCAGCCCAGACAGGAGCAGGCCAGCCAGAGGTGCCCAGGACAGCCCTGGTGCTGGGTACTGGGAACTTCCTGGGAATGGTGATGGCTGGGCAGGGCTGTCGGGAGCTGGAGACTGGCCCTGCTGCGGTGTTTTTGGGGCAGGGCCATGTGGCTGAGCTGGGGTCCTGGGCTCAGGGCAGGAGGACAGGGACAGTCAGGCCCCGGCGGTGAACTCGGGGCCCTTTTCTCAACATTCTCAACAATTCACCGTGATATGAAACTTTATGAAACATCAGGACCAAAACTGAATAATCGAAGTGAGATCCCACATGTTTTAATGGGTTAAAACTAACCACTAACTTTTTTGTGTGTTTAAGTGGAATACACCAGAGAGAAGCAGCTTTCTAGCACAGATATTTGTAACAAGGTTGTACTGAAAATGTACTTTTACAGCTGTGGTAATTAAATTCAAAAAAATTGAAATTGCAGGCCGTGACTATTCTCCAGAGTTAAATAACACCTCTCCTCTACCTCATTCTGTAGCACTGATTTAAATAGCATAGTTAATCTCATTTATGAAGTGGCTTTAGGTTATGAAAGACAGCTGTAAATTGCAGTTTAGGTCCCACTAATATCATATTGCTGGTTATGATACCTGGCAATTCAGTGGGTAAAATGGTTTTCTATTCACCCTACAGACCAAGTTCCTTTCCCTTTTGTGACTATTACACACTTGTCGCTGAATTTCAGAGCAGTTACTGAATCTCTGCAAAGATCAAAGTCAATTGACCTTGGGATATTCACACTGAACCATCAACCTACAACGATGCACAAATAAGCTGTCTGTTGAGTCTTATTATTTTTTGTGTTTTTATGAAATACTTGATATTCTGGTGTTGGTGTGGTCCCACTTTTGTCTCCTAACACATTAATGATATAGAGACCAACTATTATAGAGAACAAATAGTAAGCAAGCAGTTGGTAGTTAGCTAATGAAGAGAATCATGGTTTTACTCCTGGGAATATTCATAGCACATGACATCACTCTAAATTTACTATATCCAAACACCAAAACACTGTCTAGTAATGAACGAATTCAACTACATGTATTGTTCAAGGTTACACAGTGCAATACTGAAGCATTTAGAAAAAACAAAGCATACAAAAAGAAACTGCTAATACTGTAATAGTAAAAGCAAAAACAACCTTGCACTCTTCCTTGGCTCTCCTGGTGCTCTTTAGCCCTACAGCATCAACAAAACCCCTCAATTACTATAATAACCAACTCCTTTAGTATCATCAAATAATCAGCATCAAATTTTTCACTCTACTTGGTGACTGTGTTAAAAGGAAAATGTCACTGGCTTTGCACATTAGTTAATAAGTATTTATATGCATTTTGGTGAAGTTTAAGTACACATTTCTTTCTAATGCACAAAAAATAACCCCAAAACACTATATATGAGTTCCATATACCTCCATATATACAAAATATACCATGTATCATCAGGGCAAACATCTACACAAATAATTTATTTCAAGACAGAAAAGATCCTTTCTTCCAGAAGATATTCCAGAAGGTCCACGAAGAGATCCAGCACCATCAGAAATGCCAGATTTCCTATGGATGTGTGTGCCATGTCTTTTTTGGTCTCAATCATGCTAAGCTCTGGATCCTTGCATACACCACATAACCTATCTAACTCATGCCTAAGCCAAAGCCACCTGCTTCCCTCATATCACTCACCTCACTGCATGGTGCTGGATGCTTCCCGCTCTGGCCCTTTGCCTTAAATCCTCTAGAAACTGCAAAATGGTGCTACTTCTCATGTTTCTTACATACTTCCTGGAGAAGAACCACCATGGGCTACAGTTGTTGGTGGTTTATATGTGTATCTATGGAACAGTCACTTGACCAGACAGTCAAGGCAAAAAGTAGGTTTATTTGCCTGGTGTAGTTGCTGTTCTTCAAACTGCACATGAGATTAGTGATTTTGACAACTTTATTCCTCTATAAATAAGTTAATGGACTGTGGAGCTAAGTAGAGGAGGCCAATGGGCAGAGATAGATGCTAGACTGCTGAACTTGATAATTAGATGGCTAGATACTTAAAAATAATTTTGAAAACAATGGGAGAAAGATGCTAGAGTGATTCCAAATCCTCTTGGTGCTTACAGAAACTAGAACAGATGATTCCTTTCCATTCCTATATAAAGCAATTTGAAGATTATAATAAGATTTATACTCTATAGCCTCCAAAATCAAAAGACAGATGTTGAAATAAGATTCAAACACTGCCATTTTCAAAGAAAATAAAACTATTTCAAAAATTGACAAAATTAAAAAGAAAGGCAAACAGACCCTGTGCTAGCAGATCACAGCACCATGATGCCTGATGTACAGCTGTCAGGAACAATGCTTTGACACAGGGGCTGTGTTTAAACTGTTACCATAGGTACTTAAGGTGGATTCACATTCTTGTATCTCCTCACTAACCAGAGATCTGCTGTCCTAAGCTATCAGCAGTCTTCATTTTTCATCACTTTATTGCCCTTACAGATGTCACAGTTCATGGAGTAACTGAACTGGTTAACTATAGTAAATGATTAGTTTAGTATGGTGAACACAGGTCTATACCATAGTTAATACAGGATGAATATGGTTCAGTGTGACTGATTCCTGGGTGTTTGAGTTTATTAATGGAGTTTTATCTTGCTTGGCTCTTGTCATACCTAGCAAAGAAAAAGTTGCTACAGGTTCACAGTCCCTTTTTGAACTGGAGAGTAGAAAAGATCTTGTTTCCCAAACTAGATGTGCTGCTCTTGTGCCAGCATTATGTTTCTAAGAGTCTCCTCCCACATACATAAATTCTTCCTCATCCTGCATTTTACAGATAATAATTCCATATGCTCTTGTTTTGTTTCGCGTTTTTTTTCCTAGACTCCCTGCCTATATACAGCCTTTGCTTGCAAAATAGACACTTCTGAGTCCTCAGCTGAGTCCTCACCTGTTTACAACCTCAGTATCTTGTTCTCAAGTCAACTGGATTCCAAAAAGAGTCAGTGAAGAAAAGGCCAGATATGAAGGGCTGATGCTGCTAGCTGGTTTTCTGCAATTGCTGCATTTCAATTGGCCTTCCTTCTGTACGAATGGACATAGATCTCAGAACAACAATGTTAATATTTTCCTATCTACAATAGAAATTAGCACAAATTTTCATTGCTTTATCAAACTAGTTCTTCCAGTTTTTTTGAACTAAAACACTCAGGTTTTTTTATCCTTCTTCTGTTCCTTCTCCTTCCATTTAATGACCATGTATTTTCTATTAGATTTTATTCTTAATAACTCCTATTTCATGAACATTGTGTTTTTTTTCCTGTTTCTATTCCTTCCATTTTCAATAGCTCTCTTTTTCTACTGTAGCATGTTTCATAATAAATGGTAAGACTGAAATCAAGAATCATAGAATCACTGAATATGTTGAGTTGAAAGGGATTTAACAGGATCATCGAGTAGTCCAAATCCTGATTGAAAACACCCAATCTAGAAAAAATTAATGAAATAGAGCACTAAAGAATTGCTGAGGTTATAGGAGGTTCCTGCATTTTAGTGTGTTGGTTTCTTTGGAGTTATTGAGAAATACACTGTCTATTTGAGTGTGCTTACATTTTTGATTCATAAGTTAGTATAGCAAACCCAAGAATACCTCAAAACCTGGCTCATTCAGCTGTGGAATCCTATTAATATAGGAATAAATAGCAGGCTGTGTTTTTATAGAAAGAAGATATCTGCAAGATACCTTGTTTACAAAAAGTGTATCGATCCTGGTTGCATTCAAACAGGCAGATTAGCAGAAAAACTCAGTAAATATTTAAATAATAATAAGAAAAAATGGTAAAGGATATAGGAATTCAATACTTGAACTATTAAAAATAAGTCAAATACTTTATTAAGATAACCACCTCAGTGCACAACATGCAAAGGGTAAAACAAAAATATACTCTAAGGGTAACCTTTAACTTAAGTGCTGGCTTTTTAAAAGAAAATAAAAGAAAGCAGCCATGAAATTCAAAAACAAGAGTAAAAAAGCTAAAATTGCACCCACTGCTAACAGGGAAAAAAGCTATAAGCATTCAGCATTATCATCTGTTAAACATATTTTCCTGATATTAAGAATTGCAGGAGAATTAAAAAAAAAATATAATGGTGATGCTGTCTTTCTGTTTCTTAAGAGTATCAAAATGCCAGTGAACTTTCTCATTCATTCACAAAAGTAGCAGTGACAAACTGTTCCCTTTAAATGAATGACACTAAGAGAGCCTAATACCAGTTTTGTAGAGATGAACAAACTCAGAAAACAAACACATCAGAAAGCACTAAGCATATTTCAAGATTCAGAAGCAACCAGGTACTCAAAAGGCAAACTGAATATAAAAGATGGTGGCATTTGATTTCAAAACAAGTAGAACACTGAAGAGTCACTATAATAATAGAGGGTGCTGGAGTGAAAAATATAAAAATAATAAGAAATATAAAGGGCAATGGAATAAGAATTTGTCATTAGATCAGAGACAAGATGTAATGTGCTCTCTCATCTTGGAACCTCAGGCTCACACCCTTCAGGCAGGCTGGAAGTCTCTTTCTGTGAGGGCCATATGGGAGGCCACATGGCCTGAGAGAGACAGGGACTACAGTTTGGCTGATGTTGGGATCCTTGGTTTAAGGAATAGGCTGCCCAAAGTGTAGTTGGGAACCTGTTGTTCTGTTTTAAATGTATGGAGCTAAGAATAAACATCCATACTCTGGTGACTCACACCTTTATTACACACCCTTCAAAATCACAAATGAGTTTTCTAACCTGAAGTGCAAGCATGCAGCTACAGTTAATCAGCTTTGCAAAAAATCAACTGGAATATGTGAATCCTTTCAACATTGCCTGGGACCTCTCAAGTCTTCTCCCTCTTGGGTTCCCCAGCTGCTTCTGCTTTTAATTGTGATTAAACAGGGACAGTGGCACAAGAGCTTTTGTCCTGTGCTGCAGTACAACAAACTAGCAATGTGCCTTATTCTGACAGCCCTTCTCTCTAGGGGCAACTGATTATCAGATCTTAATGAGTATCTGGCAAATCTGCAAACTAGGTAAAGGTATCTCCATGTTGGCTTGAGCTGAGTGCTATTTAGCACTTCTGTGGTAATGCACTTTATTTGTTCTTCTTCCTATTATCTCTAAGCCAAATTACAGCAGAATTTACGAAGTTTGCCCTTACAAAGACAAACAGGTCTTTAATTTGTAACGAACAAGAGACTCTGGTGTCAAGTCTGATCTCTATACATATAGGCCCTTGAGTTTCATGTCCTTTTATCAAACTTCTTGCTTTTCTTTGAAGTACTGTATAACACTAGAAAGAAGCAGTCTTCCTTTCAGACTCTATGGAACTCAAAACAATTCTGACTCTGTGTAATAACTGACCTCTTTAAAAAAAAAAAAAATTCCATGGTTATATACTGAATTTTCCCAGTTTTACTTAGAGCAGTTGGGTTTCATTATGCCTTTAAAAGATCAAAGAGCTCTCTTCAGCTAAACAGTGGTGATGGTAACAATACAGCATTATACAGACTTCTGCAATTACCCTCACAAAAGCGCAAACATCTTGTTCTTCTCTCAAGGAAGGCCAAGGCAGTTTAAAATCCCTGTTTTATGCTTCTGGTCCATCTATTTAAACATCTGGATTTCTTTGTCAAAGCAAGAATTATTTCTTCTTGCCAGTATTTTCAAACTGTGGGGTAGCAAAAGGGCCTGATAGACATGAGTATTTGCTTCAGTTGAAACATCGGCATTAACTTACTAAAAAGTATAAATGACTTAGCCAACTCCAGACTTCTCACAACCCAGCTCAGGTGCTAGGAAAACTCTTGAATAGCTGAGCAGAATATTAAAATAGATTTTTTAAAATTATTTTATCTAGTGTACACAATTCAGTGATCAGGAATGAAAATTCAGGCCTCTGAATTCTTGAAAGAGCTGTACCAGTCATTTCAGGAGATAGACATTGCTAGCACTGCAAATCTACCACATTAACTGGATAGTCAGTCATTGGCTTCAAGTGTTGAGTCTTAAAGGCTAAATGGGAGACTTAGTTGGAGACATCACTGATGATTTTCTTGGTATACAAAAAGAATACAAACAAGGAGTGAAGCACTTTTAAGAGTATCTCTGACAAAAACACAAGATATGCAAGGGAAAGACAGGCTTGTAGCCACAAATACACCATCAAGTTTTAATATGGCCTTTGTCACAGTCTTCCTGTCTGATCTTAGACAGATCACTATTTGATACTTCTACATTCTCCCTGCAGTAAAACGTTAACAATGTCCAGTTCTGTATGTAATGATTATAACATGATTTGAGAACCTTGGGTGTAATTTGTTCTGTGTTTATGGGAAGACTGAGTATCATTTAACTGGAATCAAGAGTAGCAATACTGGGGCTTTGCCACAGCTTGCTGCATTTAGAGGGTGGGGCGGATGGCCTGTCCTTAATGCAGCTGCAATGGTAGAAAATCTGATTGTTCTCAAGTTTTTGCTATTATCCCCCAGCTGAAGATTGCTGTCCAAAGGTTTGAGTGTGTAGGTACGGGGGTTTCTACATTCTGAGGTTGGCTATATTAGCTAAAGTAGCATTCTGAGGTATCTTAAAAATTCCTTAAAAAGGAGTATGTGTGTTTTCATATGAGAGGTTAAAAGAAATAGTGTCTGACTTGTAATGACATTCAATGGGAATACAATGAGTTCATAAAGGGATGCATGCCTAAACCCTAATTTTCAATTAGAACTGTACCTACAATTCAAGAGCACCAATTTTCTTTACAGCTTTTTTCCAAGTCAAAGGAAATTAATTCCAATATCCTGATATCCTTCCACTGAATATAATGGGACTTCTGTCCTGTATTGCATTAGTCAATTAGGAAAGGAAATTCATATAGTAGAAGCTGGCAGCAGGTATTCTGTTGAGATTAGGAGAAAATATATTTTTTTAAGAGTACATTCAGCAAACATGCATTCAATAATAATTTTAGTGCATGTGCCTTAGTCTTTAAATTATGTGATGTGTATAGTTAGTGAAATAGGAGTGTATTATATGTCTAGATTTATTTATCTTTGATTTCTCTGGGAATTTACCCAGAGACAGTTGATTATTCTTTATCAGTGGTCAGAATTATCTATTTAATCATTGACAAAATATTTTCTTTGGAATCATGAACTTTTAAAAATGCTTCACAATTAAACTGTAAGGAAATAGAGCACCTTAATTAAGGTATATGAACACATACATTTCTAATTCTATGCAAACCTCTATTCTCCCGTCGGAGTAGGGGAGAATCTATCTGAAGGATGAACAGCGAAACAAAACAAAATAAAAAAAATCCCTCCTTGGCCTAATATCCAGAAATGTTTTTACTGGGATATAGTTGAATAAAACATCAGGCTTCTTCGGCAAGTAACAGCTTCTGACTACTCCCTGATGGATGCGCTTGAAAGCAAATGCTCATCCTTTGCTTACTGACAAAGGTGACCCTTTGATATTCTGAGTGCTTGATGCTGACAATCAAACCCTGAAATGTGTGTATGAATTTTATATGCTGTATAAAAATGTGTGTGTCAGGGAGGAAGAAGGGGGATGGAGAAGGGAAGACAGACAAACACTAAAACAAATGAGAACCCTCATTCAGATTTAAATGGAGACTTAACAAAAAGGGTACTAATTCATATCCACAAGTGTGAGTCTTTAAACTGTATTCATGCCCCTGTCATTTAGTTCTATAGGTCAGAAGCTGTGAAAAGGAGAAATATTTCCATTCAGTCATGTTCTCCATCTTTGTTTCTAAACCGAAATTTGTGTTTATATAACCAGATAATCAAGGATTTGTGAGAGAGTAGATGCAATATGAAAGGCCACACATCTATCTCTTGGCAGGACTCAAGACTCCTCAACTAGAAAAATGTTTATGGGAAACGTTAGGCAAGTATGGCATTGAGTAGATTCTTCTTTCAAATAAGTATTCCTCAAAGTGCCATTAGTGAGGCTGTGAAGGACAGCTCACATGACCTGAATGCAGCAGCAGAATGCAGACCCTTACAGAGGCCAGGTCAGGACGGCAAGGAGGTGGATTAGCAAATAATCAGCACATCTAGGGGGAGCTTTGCTTTGGAACAGGTGACAAATCAGTCGAGATCTTGAGGATAAGGGGAGAAGCCAACACAAGACATCACATTAGGTATCTGCCACAGACTGTCTGCTCAAAGAGATGAAGCAGATGCAGCCTTCTTTAGACAGATGGAGGAAACCCTGTGATTGCAGGTCATATTACTCTTGGGAGACTCTAATCATTCCTATGTTTGCTGGATGGGCAATATGTCTGTGTGCAAGCAACCCAGGTTTCTGCAGAATGTCCTAAGACAACTTCTTCACCCAGGTGATTAATGAGCTGACCAGAGGGTGTGTTGTGCTGGACCCATTTGTCATGAATAACGGAGAACTGCTCAGGGATATGGAATGGCACTTTGCCCACTGGCCCCAAAGAGCCTTGAGTTAGGCAGAACATTCTGGTAGAGTAAAACATTATCCACAGCAGAGAAAAACCAATAAATCAGGAGCCTTTTAAGTAAATTAGACACACTCAATTCCATAAAAAAAATTGGATGCATCTAAGGATGGTGACAGTGATGAAATGTTTCTTTCTATAATGTCTGAAAAGCCATAGTCTTTGGGGAAGGTACTTAAATTCTGAAAATAGAGGAAGTCACACCAATTCAGGTTCGAGATCCAGCATGGCCTATCTAGGAATGCATATTAATTTTGACTGGAGAACTTGGAATTCTTTTGGTGAGAATACTTGTGTCTGTGCTCTCCTAATTATACAATATCTAGTATTCATGAAAGGAAAGAATTCTCTCTGAAGCACATATAATTGCTGTGATACTATCAATCTAAAAATTCTGAAGGAAATTGTTCATAAAATATTTCTGTAGGTAAAATAACAGATATTTATAAGGTGAATGGTGTAGATCCTGGCAGGATCTTCTTGCAAGTAGCATGAGGGTCAAGCTTACCTGAGTTTACAAATACCACAAATACACATGCAAGAGTTTTCTTCCACAGGCATTAACTCTTTGCCTGCAACCCCCCTGGCAGTTGTTATTCCGAAGATGTGGGAATGATGTTATTCCCATTCTCTGAGTAATTTCAGCTGTTGTAAACAGCATTAACTGTGCTTTAAGCAACTGACCTGAAATGTGTAAAACTACATAAAGTGGAAAGGAACTATGAATAAATGCTCTGACACTTCACTTTGCAGTTTTAAATCCTGTGCCAGTGCCCCAATCAGCTTGATTGCAAGGGCTGTTAGGTACAAGGAAGTATGTTAAAGAGCCAAAGGTACACATATGTTGTTTGGCTCTGTCTTTTGAGGAGAAGGTGAATTTCCACTAATGACAACATGATGCTAAACACATAAGTTATACAAATGATTTGACTGAACTTGATGTTGCCTTCCAACACGAAGATATAGAACGGGCAGAGATGACCAATACGCTAAAGATGACTAAATGATCATTATGTGAGCCTGTGCAACACATTAAAACCTCCTTTGTTCCAGCAGACATCTAATGTGAAACATCATTTGATGTTTCACAAAGAGACAAAGTATGAAATAATGCCAGAGGGACAATATTCCTATAAAGAGGAATGAGCTGAGCTCATTTCAGCTGAGCTCTCCAGGAGCCCTGCCCTGTACCACATGGCATGAGCAAGCTGGGGATAGAAGAACTGCAGTCTTCATCAAATTATACAACTCCAAAATAAACAACTCTGTCTAGAAAACAGTGGGAATTAGAATTCTAACATAAGCATTTGCTAATGTTTCCTCTTTGTCCTTTAATGTAAGTTTTTAACTCCCAGCTCGCACAGTATGTTATTTCTATACAACCTTTGTTTTTCCTGTCTTGGGGTGGGTTTTTTTTTTTTTATGAAATTAGAAGACAGGAGAGAAAGGACTGATATCTTTTCCTTCTCTTTTCCTTCCAGAGAGCAGTTCTTTCCATTTCTTCATCTGCCACCTCAGACTTTCATGACAACTACAAGCTTCACTGCATCCTGAAGTACTTGCAAGTGCATGCTGAGGTTTCTTTCACCCTGTTAATGGTGAAAGCAAGCCACAGTCTGCATTAGTGCATACGGATCAACAGTAGGCATTCACATCACAACACATTTACAGTTTGTGTTTTGAAATGTTACACTGACTGGCCACAGCTCTCAACCTGCTGCTGCCCCACTGTGAACTGATGTTCACCAGTGAGGCAAATGGCAGCAAAAGAAAAGGGAGCCACAGACAATATGTTTAATTTAATAAAGAGATTCCTCTATGCTCTAAGGTTCACTATATTTGGTAAGCCAACTGTAAACAACAAATGGTAGAGTAACAATGGTTGTCTTAGGCCTGAAAGAGGGATTTTGTTTTTCAGCTACCCCTAGCCTTTAAAATTTATATTCATGATGTTGCAGCTTCATAGTGAGAATGCTACTGTGCTATAAAAAAAAATATCCAAATAACAGTGATCTAAATAATCCATAATCAAGCATGAACTTCACATATAGTCTTTCCCTAGAGAGGAAGATTAATATGTTCAGCTGTTTTTCTATAGCTGGAAGTCTAGGGATACGCAATTCAGGACTATGTGAAGACTGCTAACAAGAGTAGAACAGGATAATCTGTGAGAAGATGTCTTCCAAAATGTAAGCATTGGTATGAGTGGGTAATTAGCATGTGGAAAACAAAATTGTTTTGTTTGAGACACAAAAATGAAAAATAAGAATTAACATAAATATTGCCTTGAGTGTCCCAGGATTTGCTTGCTTCTGTAGGTGGAATAGGAAGAAGGGGAGGAGGTTCTGTATCGTTACACTGTAAGTACCATCATGTGCCATAATGTAGGAAATGTGGTTTGTTTGAAACAGATGGCTGTAAGGCTCTTTTTTTGTGTAATATATTTGGATACAAGGTTGATGCCAAGCAGATTCACAATTACGATGATCGTAAACATTAACCATGCTGTATTTCCTGCCTTTTCATTTTCTGAATAACATCCTTGCCCATCCCACCCCTTGCTCATTATCTCCTTTCTTAGCCCCGGTATGATGGTTCAAAACCAGCAAGCTGCTTCTGGATTGTCATCCTGGGCCTCTAACCTCTCAGCTGTCCCTCATTACAGAGTTATCTCTATTCCACAGAGACCGACAGTACAGGGAACTTCTATCAGCGCCAGTAAATCTTTCAAAGAGGAATACAAGACAAGTGTGTTTATGTGTGTGCAATTCAATATAGAAATGAAGGGCACTTGGGAGAGTCAAGTGGTAGAACATAAAATATGACTGATGGATGAGGAATAAAGGAAGCGCAGATGCGCCACAGCATTTGTTCTACTTTTTAAGAGAATGACAAATAGTCAGCCTATTGAGGAGGGAGGCAGGTGACCTAATCATAGAAACTGGGGGGAGGGGGGTGGCAGGAGGGTGGGAGAGAGAGGCTAAGAACTCTGATTTTTTTTTTGTTTGTTTTGTTTTCCAATCTCAGTTTTGAAATTTCTGACTTTTATCTACACAGAAGGCAATTTAACCTCCCTGCACATCAGTTTTGTCACATGCAAAAGGCTGGTCTTAAGGCTCACAGTTCTTCTGGATGCAGAATGCAAAATCTAGACACTGAGAGAGGCTATTCTAATAATGAAAAATGAATGGAAAATTGCTTTGAGATACTCCCTGAATAAACAGAAGTTACAAAGGCAACTTTTAACTTCAGGCATCGCAAAAATAGCAAATAGTCACTGTGCTTGAAACAGGAAACTGAAGGCATCAAGCATGTACCGTAGTGCAAGTCACAAGTCAAGGAAAACAAATACTGAGTAAGTGTCTGCCAATGAAGCTGCATAAAGGATGTTAAAAGTGCAGATGGGGGACTCATTTTAGTGTGACTTTTCACATCTTGCTATTTTGGGGAACAAAACTTAAAAGGTAAGTATAGAACACTAGCACACAAAAATCTGAGAGAAAGTGAAGATTTCTCTTGCTAGTTATCAAGACATCCAATTAAGATATGATACCTTTTAACCACTGGAGTAATGTTACCCATTACTTCCTAAAATGCTGAAAAGGCATGGACTGTATTACATGACAGTAGTTTTCTTTGTTTAAGTAGCCCCTTGTGTGTGCTCACAGCCAGATAATTTTGCCTTGGTTTGTTACTTAATCCCTCTACTTGCAATGGCTTGGAGAAATTCTGCCTTTTGTTCCATTTGTTTCTGCTGAAATACACTGCTGTGCTTGCCTTAAGAATAGTTGTAGCCAGAAGTAAAATCAGACAAAAGAAATAAAAACACTGCTGAAACTATACTGTGATAAAATTTAGTTCATCCCCTCCTCAAAAGCAGGGTCAACAGTACCTTAAATCATTCCTTGATAGAGGGGAATTCATCTTTCCAAGAGGTTCTTTCAGCACCAAACAAAAAGATTCTGGGTTTGCCTACAGTAATACAGTTTCTTTTTTGCTTTGCCAAGCCACATACCAGCAGGAGTTTGACTTTATCTTCCTTGAAAAATGGAGTTGTCAGCAGAGGTTGATTGTTTATGATGGGTTGTACAGGTAGTAACATCAGATAGCTTCCAGGCGAGCATACTGCTTGAACTATATGAACATCAGTAAGACACAGCAAAAATGAAAAGTATGTCTGGAAGTTTCCTGTTAGTGCCAGCCAGACAGAGTGTTACAAAACCATTCCACAGTTGTGCCTGTTGTTACCAGGAAAGCAAGCTGGTCCTTTCCATTGCAGACTGCCAGAAGCTGTTCCTGGGTTAATGAGCAAGATTTAAGACTTGTTCAGATCTTTCTTTGGTCCTAAAGAAAGAGGATTCCTACCCCTTTATGTAACAATCATTCTAGGTTTGTGCTCTAAACTCAGTGATGGATGCCAGTACATGGATTTTATGTAGGCGGTGGGACTGCCATGTCAAAGCTGTCAAGTGCATACAAATAGTAACTGTACCTGTGAGTATAATCTTGGAACAGGTCAGATGTTTTCTTTTTTTTTTCCTCCCCTGGAATATCTGAAGATCTCTAGGAAACACAGCGTGAATTTTATATACAGTTGCACTACCACTTCATTGTTTGCCTGTGATTTAAAGCTGCATTCACCTCAACCCTTAAAAATTGTACTAAGCAGACACATGTACAATTAGATCTCTTTTAAAACCCAACTTAGATTTTGCAAATTTTGGCTAGGTAGTAGTGCTAGACACTTCTCTACTTTGATGCTCATGTAATTATTTTATTTTATTTTTGAATTGAGTCCCTGCCAAGTGTTATAATTTCTGAACCAGAAGAAAAGATATCTTCAGGTTAAAATGTCACTGTGCCCATCAGTCACACTTCAGTGCATAGCTATAGTTCACAAGTTATTCAGCAGTGCAATGAATAATTCCAGTCTAGAACTTTTCTTCAAGTTCTCTATTATTAGGTCTGAGACTAGAGTGACTGGAGGCGTGAATTTCAACTCTTTAAAGAGACTTTATTTCACAAATATACAGGAATGAAATTCAGGAATACAAGGATGGGTAATAAAGCGATCGATCTGGTGCCAGTGCCACATCAACCATCAGTTTGTATTGACAGCACTGCAAGTGCCTCGTTGGCAGCTGCACATCCTTGTCCAGTGAGATACAGCTGCATGACTGGGCTGACAATGAAATGTGCATACAAAACTGGGGAGCACTTTTAATAGCTGACAGTACCCATGGCTACCAAAAAAAAGGTTCCATATGTGCTTGGACAATTAACTCCTAAAGGATGGAACGCTCTGGGTTCAATGAATAAAGAGTATACAGGGTATAGACAACAACAGCACTCTGGTCTGTGACTCAGATGATGCTACAGCATTGTCTTCAGAACTGCCTTGAGCTCTGTCTTCAGAGAAACTACCTTTCTCTTTTATTATCCCAAGCCTGAATGCATACTCTTTCACTGTTCTTTCCCTACTCTCTAAAACTATTTTGATGTACTTTTTGTAGTTTAAACAGTTACAGAATTTTACAACTGTAATTTGGGCAGCTTATACAAATAATGCTGTTTTTCAGAATCTTTCACAACAGATTTATTACATCTCAAATTTTGATGTAGATGTTTGGATTAAACAGATGCTAAAAAAATGCTGAGGCAAAAGTGAAACCAGCATGAGTAAAAGATTTTTTTTTTTGTAGCTTATATAGAATCTTTTCTTTCTATGGCTATGAAGTGAAAGCCCATCAGCTTTAACCCCAAAACACAAAAACCCCAGAAGATTCATGTCTGCCTGTTTACACAGTAAGGCATAAGCACAATTTCCTTTTATATACATACATTGCTATTGTTTTAAAATATTTTGCTTTTCACATTTCTTCTTTATATTCATATCATTTTTAAGTCCATATTTAAGATTAACATTTTGTCCTCTGAGAAAAAAAAATATGCTTCATAAAAATGTTCATGATCCTCATTTGCCCACATCAGTCAAGTTTAATTGCTCAGTTAAATTTCCTGGTTACCTCAATTTGGAGACATTTAAATGTTTCTATCATTTCCCCTCACACCAATCCTCAACTTTAATAATAAAAGGCTGTTCTTCCATGCCTCTTGGCTAATTGTTCAGTTAAAAGAGTGTGAGCAGTTCTGGCATTTGAAAGATGTGTGAAAGGCCACTCGTGAATGGCTTAGGAACACAGAATCAATGACATTTATACATTATGTGTTGTTTCTATGCTTTACAATAGAAAGTGTAATAAAGTACAAATAGGTGGAAAAAGAACTTTTAAAAATAATGTCCTTTTTTTTCTTCCTCTGACTCCTGTTGAAACCGTCTTGGGTCCAACTAGACCATCTTTTAACTGTCTCTCAGCAAACCTATCCTGCAAGAATATTCACTTCCCCATGAGTCCCTCTGAATTCAATAGCTTGTACTCTAACTCTGCAGTGGAAAGAATGGGGTGCTGGTCATGTTGAATGTCAAAATTCACAGTGACAATGAGAGGCTGTAGGATCACCTCAGGACCATATGCTTTATCTTTGCACAAAAAGATCCCCACCACCCTGACCACCCTCAGCAGACTGTGAAACAGGAGATTGTGTGGAGGACTGCTGTCTTTCCATTTGTAGCCCCTTTTTTCGTCCTTGACTCCATGTTTAATACCTGGTCTTTTTCCTTCACAGTCTCATCTTGTGTTTTTGTTTTTGCTCTCTTTTTGTAAACTTTGTCCTAACTCTTATCCTCTACCCCCATTTAATGTAATTTCCCCCTCCTTTCCATCTTGATTCCTCTTTGTAAAGCTTCCATTCTTTCCATCTCTGTCTTTCCAGTTCTTTCCTCTTACTGTCTTCTGTTTTGGTATATTTTCTTACCCTCTTATCTTCCTTCTTTACTTCTCCTCTCTGAGGACTCTCTGCCTTTGGCCTATTCCAGTAGACTGAGCTCAATGGTACCTTTCATGAATGCTGATTATCCTGTATGGAATTCTATGAGTATTACACCAGCTGAGTAGCTCTTCATTTGAATCCTGCCTTGCAGCCATTTAGCAGGAAAGGTGTGTCACATCCAACTTTGACTGACAGCTGACTGGCAGGCGAGAAAAGCAGCCACCATCTCTCATGGGAATGCTCAGAAGCTTGCAGAGGGAGATAAAATGTCAAACCACTGTGATCTGCAGCCTTTGCTAGGAGGCTTGAGAGATCAAACTAGATCAGACACAACCCCATTTTAGTTTGGAAAACCAAGCTGCTGTATTGTTTCTGCTTTCAATGTCATCATCAGTAGCATAATTTCTGCATTCTGCAAGACATATTCCTACAGATTGTGGCACCTCAGGCAGTATCAACTCCCTTTAGGCTCTTAAAGCAGGTGCATTAACTCTACAGCTCACATAAAGTTTGTTACCTACATGGGGGTCTGCTGCTCAGGGAGGCAGATGTTCTCAGAGTTAAGCTGTGACTTTTCTTTTAACATTTTTTTTGACCCTTTCCCAACTGGCAGCATGCTTTGAGATTAGAAATTTTCAGCTGTCTGTTGCTTCTTAGTATATATGCACAGTGTGCTTCAACCATGCCTTGTAGTAGCAAGGTGGGTGGTGTGAAGGTCATGTCACACAGTCCTCAATGGCATCACAAAACCTCTTCAAAAAATGGCTGCAGCATTGTTGTGTGCAGTGGGTAATAAAAATGAAAAAAATTACCTTTTGCTGGGTAGAGAGAATCCTCACCAAAAATGTAGGAACTGTGAATCCTAACAGATCTAAACCTCTCCTGGTTTATATAATTTGACTGTAGCAAAATTAGTGAGCACAAGGGAAAACACATATCCCAGTTCAAAGCTAAAAATCTGGCCTATAATTAAGCTGCATTATTTCCAGACACAAAATAAAATGCAAAATCTTTAACAGAATTGCCAGTGATTTGCCATGGGACTTTCTGGTTAAACGAAGACTGGTTGATTACAATCTGAAGCTGAAGCGCACTAACCTTTCCGCTGAATTACTCCTCAGCAGAAGCTGGGCACACAGGAACACGAACTAAAAGTTGTAGCAGGCATTGTTCTTCCCCACTTGCTACTGCTGGCTGTCCAGTGCTTCTAAGATCAAAATATAGATGCATACGAAAGAAACTTACCTTGCCAACATATTGGTAGTCAGTTCCTGTGTATTCCTCCAATAAAAAGAACTGATTCCACATCCAGCTCCTTTTGGAACGATGGAGGTCTTGCCTGCTGTTTCCAGACAACACCAAAACCTTTTCCTTTTCTGGAAAGCCGCTAGTCCTTTTGGATAATGGAGTTAAGAAACTTTGGTGGGGCTGACCAGCCCAAAACAGCAGCCAGAAGCAATGGTAAGTTCTCATCACGGCAACACAAGAAGGTCTAAATAATGACTTTTTGTCTTGTCCTCAAATTAACCTACTTTACTGCACTAAATCCAATCTCATGCCGTCTTCCTTCTTTAAATAGTCTTTGCAGTCTCAAAGGATCTCTGAAAAGAAAAATAACAACTTTTTTAGCATTTCCAAAGGTACTTAAGTGTCATCACTGCAGCAAGTAAGTCCACAAAGTAGATGAGTAATATTGATTGTTGAAAACCTGATTGTTGAAAACCTGAACTATTTCTGATTCAAAACATTGCAAATGGTCCTTCAAATTATCTGAGTGAATTCATATCGAGTATGGAGAAGGAGTCATGATGTTAGGGTGTGTATGGGTCCCCTTTAACCCCATTTGCTTCCCTTCATCGATAAAGGCAAGCCAGATAGTTCTCTTTTTACTGCCTGAATTTTGGGATGTAACTGATTACTTTCTGACTGGGGATCTTGATGAGATTACCATATCACATTAAAGAAGTGCTAGCAAAAGTGCACACTGTCTTCCCAGGAGACATTCTGCTGCTATTGTTATGGACTGAAGAGATTGGACTTAAGTCCAGGATTTTTCCCTCACATTTAAGGAGTTTTGCCTTTCGCTCCATTTAGAAAAGCCTGGCTTAAGAGGTTAGTGAAATAAATGTGTGTATCTGTCAATATCTCACACATAATAGACCTGCTAGTAGTTATTGCATAGAAAATGAAGTGGACACTTTGGTTTTCTCATTATCTACTGCCAGAGTTTTGAATCTTTAAATGCATAGTTATATATGTAAATGCTTTCACTAATAACTTCTACAAGTAGAAAACAAACCTCAACTAGTTCATTGCTACCTGTGGGTTTTTACTAGCTACTGCTTCCTACTATTATTAATACTAAATATCGGTGCACCTACAAAATGTTTACAAAAATAATCTCTATCTCTGAATACCGCATAATTTTTAACATGCAAAAAGCTAGAGATACAGTGGGCAGCTCTTCTGTTTTTAAAAAGGCTGAAAGCTCCTATTCAAAAGGAGGAAAATATACTATGTGTCTCAGGTAACCAGTCATACAAAATGCCTAATGAACAGCTTTGGAGCATTTTATAATGTGGAGAAATCAGAATTAGTTGAAAGAAACATTTCACAACATATATTTTTATTGTAAACACTAAATATTTAGTTCAAACAAATCTATATCCACAGAGAAGGACAATTTGATTAATTTTTATTTGCTTTCTCACTGATGCTCTTTTTAAAAACATTTGGAGGTATTTTTCAGTATTCTGATCAAAACCCAATAAATCATTCTGAACCAGCTCAAAATTCAATACAGCATTTCTCAGTATTTGTAAATAAAGACTGTGGAATGACAATCTGACTACGAAACTGAAGAGAAAATTTTTGTTTGTTTCATTGTGTTTCACGGATCATTGTGTTACTTGAATCATATTCTACATCAAAGACCATTTTCTCTCCTATGTATTTGTCTATTTAAAGGTGTACATTAGACAAAATTTAGCCTTTGAGCTGCACTCAAGGAGTTCCAGCACCTGCAATGCCTTGGGTTAGCTACTCTTCTGGCTGTCGTTCTTGGTAATGAATTAGATGAAGTAACCTCAAGTTTCTTAGAGTTCCTGTTAGTAAATAATTTTCTATAAAGAAATACCACTTAGCTTTTATATGAATGGTAGGTAAGGGAACAGGATTGCTCTAACAATATTATTTTACTGTTTCAAAAGGTAAAATACTGTTAGGTAACTTCTGTGTTAGAAGGAGTAAGATTTTTAGCAATAAGAGGAAGAATGTAAATAGTACAATTAATTCTGACACAGTGTACTTTCTTCTGCAGAACAGGAAAGGGTTGTAGTTAGCTTTCTTATTAGCCAGAGAAAGACAACTTGTCCTGCAGATCATGAGAGCTGAGTCGACACACAGCTTTGAGAGTTTGTGAGAGACATGGACTCCTGGGTGTATTCATACATACATGTAACTGTACAGACAGAGAGAAGAGCAGGAACAGAGCTGCCTTCACAACAAGACCTTTCCAGAGGAGGAACAGGAAAAGCTGGCATGACTAAGCTTTTCGATGTGTTCAACAAATCCTTTCAGTGCAAGTGATGGAGCAGTGGCAAACCAATGTGCAGTTTGCCAGCGCAGGACACAGGCAGCAGATTCAGCAGATTCAGGCACCAGGATAGGGACAGCTGAGGTGGCTTTAACCCTCTCCGTATCTATAGTCTCTTTTCTCCTCCTTCAGTACTCTTCTGACCCATGTAAGGTCTTGTCCTTTATGGCTCTGCCAACATCGATTATTACCCTGGCTCTCATTAGACTGTATTCAAATGGACATCTTCCTTTATGTGATATGGAAAAGGAAATCGTGTCTCATACAGCATTTTTTACTTCCATTTTATTGCCAGGTTGCTGTGGAGGGAGGTTGGGACCTGCTCAGGTGAGTTATCTACTGCCCCAAGCAGGGGCAGACCTGGTGAGCTGCCATGTATCAGGATGTATGTATCACCAGGATGGTCTGTGTTTGAAGGGCTGTTCTGGCTGTGCACATGTGTCTTCTCTTACCGGAGAGGCAGGGTCTGAGGCAGGGAGTGCAGCACATGAGCAAACTTACTACTTTGCTATTAGTAAGGTCTGCATGGATTTTTGAGGCATAAGGGAGTGAAAATCATCACCTGACAGGCTCCTCTAGTGCTCATCCCAACAATTCTATGACCAAATCCTGTGGTGGAGCTCCACACCTCTGCTCCTGCACATAACATTTGCTGAGAAGTGCTGTCTGGAGCAGCATTACCTGGATGGGATTTGTGCCAGCCTTTTAAAGGATCAGTCCTTCAAACACCAATTGCCAGGAAACAATTATTCCTGTGGGGGAATTTTCTGCACTTGAAGTCAGCTATATTTCACAGCTCTGATGTCATGGGAAAGGTTTTATAGTGGCTCATGTTGAATTATAGCTTACAAGAATGATATCATAGCTGTGAAATACAGCCCTTTACTCTTGCCCGCAGAGATGTGTCCAAAATGCTGAAGTAAGGGCATGATCCCCTAATGTCCTTCTTGACTGCATTGCCTTCATGATGCAGCAGTGCAGCTCGGCCCCAGCAGCTTTCCTGTGAGTGGCAAGAGAGGAGACACACGTTTACAGACCCTGGCTTTAGCGTGCAACTGGGGTAAGTACCAACTGCATCCAGGGTGTCTCTGCCTTATCAGTGCTGATTACTCTTTTAGGGTCATAGGGATAAATTCAGTAGAGTGAATAATAAAAAAAAAAAGAACAGAGCACTATACTCTGAGCTGAGCCTTTAGTAGAGCGGGCTCTTGTGGCTCTTAAATGCCATTTTGTGCTCCAGTCCCAGTGTCTCATGCTCCAGAGAGGTCTCTGCAATGGAATAGTTTTTCTCATGCAATCTCTCCTTATTCTGAAAACAAGTCATTCACCAGGGAGGTTTTATTTTCTTTAAGTGTAGATGTGCAAATATAACTGATGGGACCCGGGGAAGGGGGCTAAAATTTGTTTTCTTCTCATTGCACAAAGACAGGTAGAAAGAGGCACTTTAAACATGGCATTTCTCTCAACCATCAGCTGGTCAGGTGGCTGGGGAACTTGCTGTGTAATCAACTGTCAGGAATGAAAAACAATTTTAGTGTACAACAGCCTCAGACAACTGGTTTAGCTCTGCCAGCTCAAATATACAGCAAATCTGGGCTTTTTACAAGAAATAAAGGAATGTGCACATCCAAGCTTAAAAAAAATCCCAGTCTAACTTTAGCTGTGGTCATTGTTAAGATAAAAACAATGTCACCTGCAGCCACAGAACTTTCTTCAATGTGATAAGTTGCAGATTTGAAGTTTATGTTCACGCCTCTTTGAAAGATTTAAACCTCAGACAATTGCTTAATCACTATAAATATCAATTTCAAAATTATTTCCCCAGGTGATAGTAGTCATAGTTAGCCTTTCTATTCACCCTCTCCAATACTTCATTAATGTAATGTCTTAATGTGAGAACTCAGTGCAAATTTACATCCTTCCAGAGCAATATCCAAGTATTTAAACTATAAATCAAAAAAGAAATGCATCCATTAGAGTTGCTACTATGAATCAGGGAGCCCTGCCCTGGAGATGCCTTTCTGGCACAGTGACAGGCATCAGATACAGATTCCAGACATGAGGAGCCCCAAAGAGGCTCCACCGCTGCTCCTGCTCAGCACTGTGGGTTGTAATGGACTTCCCAGCTGGTTGTTAAATAAACCAGAGTAGCAAAGACCATGAGAGGCATCAGCAAGGAGACGAAAAAGAGCTTTTCCTCATTCTTTCTGTTCAGCCCCATAGTACTCACTCCATCACCAGCTCTCAAAGGAATATGCTTTCTAAAGCGTACTGGAGTCTGGACTTTAGGATAATTTCTTTTCTGAACCCATGCATTCCATTATATTTCTGTATGAATTTATACATCCTGGATGTTATGGGCTGCTGATAAATACATTTTAAAAAGCTTCTAAATAGGCTAGCAACCGTCAGCATCTCTAAAGTTTCTGATACAACATTTATTCAAACAGAAGTGCCAGTTTACTAGATCCTTTACTCCCTGGTCATTGGGGTAGAATTTCATTGTCCGAGCACTGCACACAAAGCTTTGCAGATTTGGATTAAGGTCCATCAGTACACTGGAATGAACATCAAATGTGTTTTGAAGAACTGATAATGTACTGCTGTTCTCACATAGAAACTGAATGAGGAGGTGAAAGTTAATAATCGTTTTGGCATAGCATATAGGAAACTGAGCACAAGAAATGTTTTAGGGCTCGAGGCATGCTAATTTATTTATTTATTTATTTATTTATTTATTTATTTATTTATTTATTGCTGTGACACAACAGATTAACTCTACCCTTATGGAGTTTGCTTAAGTTCTTAGAGAAAGATGCACAAAGACAGAGAATAGATCCTACTCTCTCATTCTAGCAGATTACGGTGTGAATGAACAAGTATATGTGCCTTTACTGCCCCCAAATCATGTCTAATTTAGAGTTGTTGCTAGAAAGATACAAACTACTCTCTGGCTTCATCATAATATGAAGTGTTTACCAGCAGTATGTTTGGAAGAAAAGGAGGGTTCTATCCTTGAAGCTCTAATTGATATTTAATTTTGTAGATGATGTGGGAACACATTAGAAATATTCTGACATTTTCTAGATGCTTACCCAACCAGCACCAATAAAGTCTGTCAGGCAAACTGAGCCTGCTTAAATCCCAAACAATTCTACGGAGCCAACTGGCAGTGACAGTATCTGGACTGCAGGCTCTGGATTCACAGCTTCCCTATGCAGGAGAGTCACTTCCTAATCCCCCAGCAAGACCCTGAAGCGAGACGAACTCTCTGTACTCAAGCAGTCTTGCTGGAAGGACTCTCCCCTGGCTCAAACATCATGTGCAAGTGTTACATCTCAGGTGTGCGACAGGGGAAAGCATCAACAACTCATTGTCAAAGCCTGAGGAACCAAAGGTGAGGAAAGCATTAACGGAGGAGGAGAAAAATGGCTAAGTAGTGACTTCTGCATTTACTGTGTCAGATGTGAGAGTCTGTGGTACGGAATAGGGCATTCTAGGTAAGGATCTGGTGATCTGTTGCTTGGATTTTATCTTATTGCAAGGCCAAGACAAAGGAGCAATGTCCAAGTCCCTAGGGGAATTTGAATGAGTCAGAGACGCCAGGACCCTAGGGTGTCCTTGAGGCTGTTCTATCTAATGTGAGGAATGTGATTCTGCTGGCCTGGAGACAAGACTACAAGGAAAATGATTAAGTCTTTAAGGAAAATCTGCAAAAAAATTACTTTCTTACCATGGAGGGGAAAAGGTTCAAGTGACATTAGTTGAATAAAGAAAAAAAAGTATTCCAGCTAACTTCAAAAAATAGAATATTCCAAATTTATCATATTCACTTATTTTCAGTGTCATATTTATATATTTTAATAAATCATATTAATACATTTTCATATATAGCAAAGAATTTCTTGCTGGATATTTTCAGTAATAGCTAAGTTTCATGTGCTCAGAAGCTGTAACACTGCAGACTTGTTCATAATTGACTTGGACTTAAAACGCTGTTGTTAAGTTTGGGCTTACTTTACAATTATATCTCTCTTATGACCATTTAAATCTGAAAGTCTTCATCTAATAATTTTCTCAAATGTGAATAAGCTTTTACAGCACTGAAACTCAAATGCTTTTTTCTTTATTGTCCACAAGGCTTGCCTTTGTAAATACCAGTCATAAATGGAACAAAATGTCACTTTTCCAGTGTACAGATAGCTGATGAAATTTTAATCTTCTGATAACTTTTTTTTGTATCTTTGTTATATAAACCCATATACTCTAGAGATCATTCCTGTAAATACACCATTGAAATAACAAAACAAAATAGAGCCAAGAGAGAATTCAAACTGAAAGATTTGTGGGTTTAAACTAGAGGTGCTTTATAAAGACATCAAGTACACTATGTAATTGCAGCCAGCAGCCGTTGATTATAATGTCTTTCAGTGTCATTTTTTTTTATTCAGTTCCCTCAGCATGAAACAAGGTGCAGAACTATAAAAATAACTAAATGCCGCAGAAATACTAAGATAACTATTACCTCCATCCTGCACTGGGAACTATTAACATGGAGGTTTTGTACAATACAACTGATTTAATCCTAGTGGACCTAGTGAGACCATCAGGCCTCACAAAAGCACACACTGACAAAAGAGGGGAAGTGAGAAGTGTATCCCCTTCTTAAATTCATGAACGGCTGTGGCAAAAGATGATGTACAAATTAATTCAATATCTGGTGAGTGAACTGATGATGGTGTTTGTCTGTCCTCAGAGATTATGATTTTTTTTTCCCCGGGCATTTGAAAGAAGCCTTAGGGTCATCTTCCTCCAGAGATGCCCACTCTCAGTCTCTATAGCTGGCTGCACTGGGAATGTATCTTTCATTCACTGAGCAGAAAGTCACAACACACAAGACAGAAGAATGGCACAGAAAAGTTCCAATGTTTTGATTGTATGACTGCATTAAGTGGCATTTCTGTGGTCATTCAAGAAAATCTATAGAAGGGCTGGAACCTGGACCTAGATTCTTGAGTCTTACAGCAGTATTGTAATCAAGTCATTCTACCTGTGCTTTAAGCACCACGAGCAGCTTTGCTGCACAGTGCTGAACATTGGTGTGAGTTGGAGGGTATATGGATAATGAAGCTGGAGCACCTGGAAAAGGATCTGACATTTCCTGGGTGTGAAGGCAGAGCAGCAGCCTTACGTAGGCATCACAGGCTGGTCACCTCTGCGAGGAGAGGTATGGGAGAGGAAAGACAAACACAGCCCTAGCTGATCTTGTCCTCTTTGTGAGCTACCTCTGGGTGGTAACACAGAGCAGGAGCTGTTCTTGCTTCCAGCTTCTCTTGCCTTTTGCAGGTGGCGTAGGGACAGGCCCCCACAGCATTTCACTGTCCCCCTGCAGCAGAAAGAACCCTGGTAATGCTGTGTTCTAATCTAAACCAGGGGCAGGTATGTGACTAGCAGATAATACAGACTAATACTGTAAATTATGTTTAAGTTGTTCCTTGATAAAGACTAAAACAGCCAAGCAATCAACTATGCTTAGTAGAAGAACACATCAATAGTGCTCCTACTGCTATACATATCTGATATGCGTATTTTTTATTCCTGATGAATACCTTAATGGCAGAGAGTAGCACATGTGCACGGAACTACAGCCAGAGTTTCCAGCAGTACCTAAAGCAACTCTGAAGCCATGAAAATTCTATAGGAAAATCTTATTTCTTGGTGCAGTACTTGATTTAAGTCTGCAGTGTTGTAATCGTGTTGTGCAAGTTCCTGTTTTTCTCAGATATGCAATTAGCTACTACCAAATTATAAGGTTGTGGTTTTCCCGAACCCTTTTTATTTATTTATTTAAGTATGTTAAAACAGAGAACTAGCAATCTCTTCAAAACAGGTGTGTCGTCACAAAGAAATTCAGTCTGTCCTATGCATCAAAATTTAATGTCTGAAAAGGATCCTAGCCTTCCTACCCAGATAATAGAAACACTCTTAGGTGACCATCAAGGACCTAATTTAAAGTGCTTTGTCTCCCACTGAAAAAGCTAGCAGTCTGAATACTTGTTTTATTTCTGTTTAGACACTGCAATTTGGAAGTCTCCTACACAGGCTCTTAGAAGTGATCAGTGACATTTAGGCTTTTCATTGTACAAAAAGTAGAGTTATTTTAAACAAGTCTCCAGTCTGGGAAAGCTATGGGATGCCACCACTCAAAAATATCTGGTAAGAAAACTGTTAAAAATCTTTGGATACATTAAATAAAAATCTGGTCAGCTTCTCCCTTAAAACTGTTTCCCTCGCACTAGGTGAGATACCCTGTCTTGCCTTATTCCACACACACTCAGCCAACAATTTATTAGGTATCTACTCTCATGCCATCTGAGGAAAATTATCCACAAAGTCCCATAAATAAGACAGAACCACAGGCAACAGATCCTTTCAGTGCTGATCAGCAATTACTCAAAGCCAAAGTGTCAGCGATACTCTCCAAACACAGGAGAGAAATCTGGGCTTGCAGATGCTTTAGAGGCATTGCAGCTCTCCCTCAAGTATTGTAGTGTGATAATGAAGGCAGAGGCTACACTGCCACATGCATAGCCAGGAATAAAAGAAAGGAGGAGGTAGGGCGTCTTTTTCAATAGGCACAGGCATATCTTCTCATCAAAGACTGACTATTTTTGACAGTAGCAATTAGGCAGTTCAATAACAGACACGAGTAAAAGAAAATTCTTTGACAGAGGTGTTTTGTATGTGCTTTGGGCAGAGTGCATGTTATTGTAAAATATGATATTAATTGCTAAAATCCTGATTTAATTCCATCAGAAGAAACTCAGATACTCTAGTAACAGAACCATTTTAGCAAGTGAGGGCAAACAGGTAAGCAGAGTTCCCACAATTCTAATTTAGGCATGCTAGAATTTATGCACTTTTCCCGTGTAGAAAAGAGATTATTCTTTTCTATTTTTTCTTTACAACTGTCTGTAACGTCACATTTCTAGAATAGCCACGATGCCAAATGGGATGGCTGCTGTCTTACTTCTTTTTTTCTTTTAGTGACACTAATATCTTTTTTTGCCTATGTTTCACAGTTCCCTGCTACAGTGACTCTCCTCACTACCCCTACTCCCAGTGTTCCCCACTGCATCTGTGGTAGAGCAAAGCAGTTGTCTTTCTTAAGCAGTTTTCTACTCACCAGATGCTGCCTGCATCTTCCTCTCTGCTAGAGGCTCAGTGCTCCGTACATTTTTCCTGACTTCTTGACAGAAACATATGCTAATTTCCCACTCTGAAGTTAGGCAAAAACAAATGAGGTGGGATATAAGGTACTGGAACCTGGGCATGATAGAAATAGCTATAGAAACTTTGAGTTTGCATTTGATTGTCAGGAGTTTTCTTATCTATCAGAGACTTTCTTGGCCATTTACCAATGTGAAATGGGTGCAGAGTGCTACCAAATCAGAAATGCATGCAATTCTCAGCTCATTGTGGGCAACTCCATCTGTGCAAATATGCTCCAATGGGAGAAGTCAACTAGAAAATACAGAGATGCCCATTAAGACTGATTTCATTATGAATGTGCTATTAAAAGAACTGTAGATTAGGAGGTCATGTCTCTTTTTTGATGAAAAGGTCTGTTATTTCTTTGATCACGATAGTAACTGGCTACACTAAAACACTATAGATTCTCTAAAAGCTTCTTAATGTTACCCTTATTAACTATGAAGCCTAAGAAGCTGTAGCAATAGAGAGGAGAGCTAATGAAGATGGGCTGGCCTCCCTTCTTAGATCTTTTGATCCTACTTGTGATCCTGTTAAGGATCTGGAAGATCTTCTCAAGCAGGGCTAGACTGGATGGCAGAGGGTTGAGGTAGCCACGAGGATAGCCCAGGAGGGCTAGCATGAGGAAGCAGCTGCAGCAGCGAGGGGGACTGACCATTTCTGAGTGACTTCAGAGTTATTAGGACTGAATAATGAGCATTAAAATGGGAATAAGGCATGCTTGTGGTTCATTCAGGGTGAATAAATACCATGCTATGCTGGCAGGGATGTTCTAGCAATTTGACAAATAGGACATTCTGTTTCCAAAAGGATGATATTTATTCATTGTTCAAGTGCATGACAGAAGCATCTACACTCAACCTGTGACTTCAGGTGAGGCGATAAACTTTACCACTTCAGTGTGATGACTCATTATTTGACTGCGGTTTTGTGAACAGTGAGTGATGTTTCTGAAACTCTTGAAGTTTCTTGAATAGGCATATTTGCTTTTCAAATCACTAATCTAAGAGGTGGCTTTCTTCTTTGAGAAGGGCCTTTTAATATATTTTTGCTAGTAATTTTATGTTTCTCAGAATATGAAAATGTATAAAAGAATAATGTTACTTGTGACTGAATGGCTTCTGAAGTATTTCATAATGCCACTTATGCTACTATTTCTTTGAACAACCTTAATGAGTTGCTTAATTAGAAATACTGAGGAAATTTGAATGGAACGATTTTATTTTTTTTTAATCTTGGTTCACACAGCTCTGTGTACATACATTGTGAAAATCAAATACTATACAGGTGACTAACCCCTTTGCTTGTACTGTTAAACCATACTCCTCTGGTGAGGAGTTTTCTCTGGGCATTGAAACCAATAAAATACACGTGATTAAATCCCTGTAAAAATGTTTCTTCTTAGGAATAGAAAAAAAAAACCAACAACATCAACAGAAGTCAGGAAAGACTGCAATCTGACTTATAAAATTTGGTGTTTCTGGTATTGCTAAATTCTTTGCAATTATATGTGGAACCTCTTTGGGATGTAGAGAGGTTTTTTTGCAAGTGGAGTCTATAATGGAATTACTGAAATCTTCCCCTTGTGTAATGGAGGCTTTAATATGGTGCTTTATTTTTAAAATCTGTTCCAGACAGATTCTTTCCTATTGTTTTCCATGTAAGGGAACTGGAGTCATCCTTCAACTCTTAACTATATTGTTAATGCTAAATAACTATGTGATCATCATATGCAGCAAACTGGGGATTGGAAGCTTCTAGGACGGCTCTGCTTTTATGTTTTAGACAATTGAAGGAGCTAATCCTAAAACTACAGAACGTATGATTCAAGTGGTTGTTCTCAGTCCAGGATTCAGTACAACATTGCTCTGTGCAAGCCAATGAAGACAGCAAAATTGGCCTGTGCTCACCAGAGTTTTTGGTTTTGATTCTGAATTAATTCCATGGAGTTGCCAGGATTGATAGCCAAGATCAAAAACACTGGAGAAGTAGTCTGGGAGCAGCAGAATTAAAAGAAATCATTTCTGTATCATTTGAGCTTTTATGCCTGTAAACAGATGTCCCAGTTAAAAAAAACCCAAGGAGATACTAATTTGGACAAGAGAGACTTACTTCTGTTTCCGAAAATCCTTTTAATCAGGCATTCCCCATAGCAGTTAATGCTCAAGAAAATTATTTCCAGTAAGAAAAGAAATGTGACCACCTAAGGTGCCAGTACAATCTCTGATGCTTCACATCAGAGAGGGGTAAATCATCTGTTGTTCCATCAATGGAAAGATTCCATGTGTCTTAAGTATTTTCTTGAGCCAAATCTAAACTTCTCTGATACTCTTACAGAAAGCAGTGAACAGAAACAATCAGCCTCAGTCTTGTTGAAACTGTTAATTTTGTGTCAGTAGAGCCAGCAAGTCACTCCTAATTTTTTAAAAAAATGTTTCTTAGTTTTACTATTGCTTCTTTCAATTTTTGTTACTCTTACTGGAAAAAATTCGGTTTGCCTGGTTTTCATGACAAGAGCTTAAATGACTGGAACTTAAATACGACTTGAAGTGACCAAATGTTTGATGACTATATCCAGAGAAATCCATGCTTTTGCAACAAAAAATGCAATTAATTAAATCTCAGACATTTCTAAAAATTGGACTTATTTGCACTCAAAATATGTTCCACTTCAGTATCTTAAATATTACATGCACTTCTAGTGCATTTTGACTATCATCAGCTTGGGCTGCTTCCTTCTGGAGAGATAAAAGCCTTCTTCCTGTCAAGGTCACTTAGCTTTGATTCTGAAGTCCTCCCAGTTCCTGCTTTCTTGTTTCCTTCTCACCTCTAGTTATGGGAAAACTGATATAAGCCGAAAATTGTCAAATTGTCCTGCAAACATTAGTGCTATTCACCTAAGGTACCCATATAGTCTGTTACCAAGGAGTATGATCACTTAATAATCTTTGCTGTATTTATTTTCAGTGTAGTACTGTGAGAATTGTAAAACTATCATTCCTGAACATTGAAAGTGAATGTAAAGACCAGACCTTCAAAGACATTTAAAAACCTAACTCTTACTGCAATCAAGTCAATGGCATTTAAGCCTCTTATACCCTGACATTTTAGACCTAATGCAGAAACAGAAGATTACATGGACACAAAAAAATCTGAGAAATTATTGTAAACAGAACATGGATAAACTCATAAATACATATACGTTTCTTTTTCACTACTCTTTAAGATTGAAGGCTTTTCTACAGAAGTCTTGACAACTTTGCTTTTAATGATCTCTTCTTATGATCTCTTCTTAAAGAAGCTGTAAGTCATTTACAGTTTTATGACATTTCTTGCCTGCTGGATGAAGACAAGTTTAAAAACAAAATTGAGGTTACACCAGCAGTTTATTAGCTCTATCTACACATTATCTATTGGATTGTCTTGTGACAAAATGTTGTTTCTTCAGTTGCATAACAAATCCATAATTTTTCTGTTTTAAACCAGAAATTAGATTCTTTGTCCTATTTAAAACCCTTCCAACTTAGCCACCACACAGGTGCTGGGTACACACAGGTAATGTGAGGGGAATTCTTCCCCAGAATTATCTGCCTCTTCTCCCTTCTCATAATCACTAACCAATAGCCCTTTCTTCTGATTTACTGCAATCTGTTTCAGCTTGTAGGTGGTAATATGACTGTTTTCCAACTATGGGCACTTGTAAAGCAGTAGGGATTACTCAAGATTCAGTCTGTCTATGGAAAAACAAGATCCAATCTACTTCAGTCGAAGATGTATGGTTTTAGATGTTCATTCCTTTCTGTTTATAAATGCTGAAGTTTGTCGGAAATGTGATACATTGTCACTTGGTACCATATTCCAAGTGTTGAGCTTACATGTGTATATATATGTATTTAAATATATATATATATATATTTAAGCCAGTACCTGTGTGCTGTACACTACTACCTAAACTGATAATCACTATTTTAATCATAAAGTTCAATGAACTTTAATTTCAGTGCTGAATAGTTCAAGTGATTCCTTAATGTTAGTATTCAGAATAGGATGAAGGCTAAAAACCACAAGTCACTCTTCCTCGAAGTAGAAGTGTGACTCTATCAGATGTGAACAGCTTGAAGGAAAACCTCAGGTGTTGGGGGGAATAATATGGAACACTTTGACAGCAGTTTATTTGGCTGTAGCTGGAAAAAGAACGGGTAAGAAGAGTTTTACTGACATAAGCATTGATGTAATTGGCATGTACAAGACTGCATCAGCAGTACCAGTGTGAGCACAGCTTTTATAGCCCTGCACCTTAGGAAATAAGATGTTACCACTGCTACTGAAAAATTGCAGATTTTGTTTTACCTTAACACAGGGCACTTAGGCTTTGCCTGGGCCTGAGCTTACATTAGCTTGTTTTGGCTCAATCAGCATTTGCCCAACAGATGACTAATATCCAACTTATTCTGGGTGTTATCTTCACTCTGTAAAATGTCATGGTTTTACCCTAAAGAAATTACAGCATGTATGTTGTTTCCAACACCTCTTCAGTGAGTAACCGGTAGCTAAAGTTGGGCACAAATTTAAAAAGTGGTATTAACAGACGGCGTAAAAAACTCAAGCAGCCACATCACTAAAGATATTCCTCCCAGTGAAGAGTTTAAAGTGCTAATTATTTGCTGTTGCTACTCATAAGAAAGGTGAGTGTGATATAACAAAAGGAGGTAGATACCAGGAAGTTCATGAGTAACAAACTGGGTTGTACTATTAATGGGAATTAGCAATAAATAGATAATAAGAACTATAAATATTAGCATTGTTGTAACTGGACTTGGCATAACTGTTTGATTAATTTTGATTTTACTGTTGAAATAATAATTAGACTAAGAATAAACTCAAATTATCGGCTCTGCATAAAATGTGTGTCCTCCTGTGCCCATAACAAGATTTTGACTGTAATACTCTTTGTCAGATGGGCAATTTTTGTGCAGCAGAAGTGTGGAAAAAGGGAAAATAATAAGTAGCAGCAAGGAGAAAGAGGAGTGGCGGCAAAGAGGCTTCCAGCTTGGCAGCGCTTCAGAGCAGGGACACAGCTGGTTATCCAGCTGTGATCCTGGGATGCAGCCAGCAAGGAAGACTCAGGGCACACCCCTCAGATGTACCTTTTCATGAATTTATATTAATCTCATGCCAGCAGCACTCTGACACGCCGACCGCCAATGCAGCGGCTGTGTTCCAGCCCAGCAAATTATTTGAGTGGGTGTCCCTCCCCTGTGCCATCCTTTCAGAGCAGCACTGAAGGAAGGGCACTGTGTGCAGTCACGAGGGCTGTGATTGCTCTCTTGGTCACAAGATAATTTTTGCTCTTGAAGCAGCCCCTATTCTCAGCAGTTTTGCACCACAGGGACAAGCCCCATGCCAAAACAGAGAGTGTCAATTCATTAGTCAAGGCTGACTGAAATTCGGAGCTGCATCTCAGAGGTGCAGTCCGTATGGATGGCTGAGGGAAATGTGGATGAGGGTGACTTTAGGGAGCCTTGCTTTCTGCCATGCTCTGGGGCCTGAAGTGTCCTCTGACAAAGCCTAGGCAGTCCTGAGGAGCTCTCTAGTCGCCACATCAGCCTGGATTTTGCAGTTTAGACTCCACCTCTCCAAATCCAAGACAATCCCTGGACCCATGGCTGATAAAGTATGTGAGCAGAGCTGCTGAAATTCAGTCCCTGTACAATGAAGTCTGAGGGAATGTGTCCTTCCTGATGGTGTCTGCAGCTTCTAAAGTTCCTTTATCATCTCCTTAAACAGACCCTGTGGTAAATACAGGGAATCTGGGAGTGATGGCTGGGTCCCTATTCATATCCAATTGCAGCAAAAGGTGTGAGAGACAAGTTGGTTTCTTCAGTCATAAAAAAATAAAAAGTAACATGCCTCACTGCTCTTGAAAGCTTAACAGGGAAAGAGAGCATTTCACTTCAGTGGAATTGTGTACCCATTGAACTGACATGGTGGGGAAAGGGCCAGGATGCAGCTCCTGTGGGGACTCCCACTTAAAAGGCACTCAAGTCATGAGTCCTGAATAAGCATATGAAAGAAAATGAGTTGTCTTTAAGGAAAAAATGGCAGTGTCTGGTCTGCCTTGCCATTCCTTCTCAAATGGAGGAGTACAATATATCACCCCTGCTTAAACTCTGCATAATTTTTTAAGCTTAACATTTGGATTTATTAATAATGCAACTTCCCTGCTCCATTCCCCCAAGATAAGAATTCAATCTTTTTTTTTTCCCCAGAAGCTGCATTTTTATGCATACTTATGGGCAGGCCAGGTTTGCAGAAGGTGACTCCCTACAGAAAATGTGTGGCTTCTTAATGTCAATTTGTTTCTGCATTTGCTGGAGGACCCTGTAGTAATCTGGATGAATACTTGCTGTAAATTGATAACAAGATATGATGTCCTAGAAAGTATACGCTAGCATAAAACATGAGGGAAAAAGAATCCTCATTCCTTTTTAAATTAGCCAAGTTGTTATAAAATGGAGAGATTTCCCTTTGTGTTCTGAAGTAATATATAAGGTGGGATTTTTTATTACAGTTGTTTGGTGAACGGGACGAGAAAGAGGCAGATAATGGATGAATGTGCTTTGTCTGACATGGAGGGATGTAAGCACAGCTTGTGGCTGGGGGTGAAAGAAAGATTAATTGTCAGTTGGTCTATTGTGCAAAATTTTGACAGACTTCTATGTAGTGTAGTGTGGAATCTACACTTTTTAAATGTCTTTTTCTTTCCCTGGGTATATGTGAGCACAATACTTGTAGTGCTAGGTGTAGCAGGAACGACATTAAAATGCAAAACTGCAGGAAGAAAATCAGAAGTAGAATGGGTTGCTATTTTGCTTCTGAACATTTCAGAGCCTGGGAGGGATGGGAAAGAGATGGCAGACAACTTTGGTTTCGTCAAACAGAATTTTCTTCTGGGTTTAAAAAGAAGTGCATGCTTCCATTGCATCTCTTTCACCCACTCTGAGGGGATGGTACCCCATGAACATTCCAGGTATCTAACCCTATTCCTCATCTGCTTGGCTGGGTAAAATCAACCTTGTGGCCATGGGTCAGTCCTCTTCTGCCTTTTGCCTGCAGCTGCTCTTGTTTAGTCATGATTAGCTTTTTATCCTGAATTGCTTCTAATTACAGGCTATTTTATCCTACTTTATTTTAATCCAAATAGTAGAAGGGCAAAATCCATACATTCTATTTTAGACAAGGAAAAAAGATCTGAACAAAATTTTAAACTGTTTTTTATACTTATTGTTATTTATAGGCTTGATCTCCAACCCCATGCCCCAGCTCACCTCTGTACCAAACCACATTAAGCCTTAATGTGAAAATCTTTAGGGTGAGATCATAACAAATAAATAGCTGTTTACCCATGAGTCCTTTCTATTGTTCCTCTTTTGTGTCTGTTTGTGTGTGTATGTGTGTGTGTGTTATAGTATCTCTGTCGTTTAATAGGATCAAAGTCATCTGACTTTTGTATTCTCATAGCTGGTCACAGGCTATGTGAACATTTCTCAAATTCAGCCTTCCACCCAGGACGTGTACTAGCTCTCAAGGAGGCATAAAGGAAATATCCCAATCCAATGACTGCTGCAGATGTGTTCAATAAAAACAGGGCTGTAACTACACAAATTACCTTTGCTAAGCTGCAGGGTGCTGCAGAACTGCTGGAATGAGTTTCTCCCTGCCACACTTTTCATTCTCTCTGCTGGTTGTGAATGAATACAAATTAAGAAGAAATCCCCAAAAGAGGTTATAGGCCTGTACAAATATCTTACAAGAGAATTGGGCTGCTCATGCAGGTCGTTTTTTACATTGCAGGAAGTTTTAGGAAGAAAGGGATGTCACCTTAGAAGCCTGCGTAGGGCAGGAATGCGAGATGATCAGACTTGCAATTTCATTACGAGTCTTGCAGTAATTGTTATTTTAATTAAAGTCCCAGCTCTTGGAGATGGGTTAATGTTGGAGAAATTCCATTTTCTTTTAGGAAAGCATGTTTCTAGACTGATGTTTGCCAAACAATATTTGGAAATATAACCTCTGTCCCTAGCCTGCTAGCTCAAATGCAATGAAAGCTAATCTGAATGCACAATGTGTTTTCCTTGTTTGAGACAAAACACCTCTTGAGTGGAAAGCAAAATTAATACACAATGGGGCTGGGCCCCAGACTTTCAAACGTGGCATAGTTAATACTGGATGTTTAAATCCAAGACCTGATTGAGATTGAGATTGAGAATGGCAGATGGAAGAGGCTGTTATAAAAAAGGAGGATGTGGTAGGGGTGCAAAACACTTCTTGTGACCAGAAGGAATAGAACAGTTGTAGCAAACTCAATCTGCTAGGTGTACGTCCAGGACAGAGCAAAAGCACGCTTTCTGCCAGGGAGTGAAATGCTATCAGAGAAAAATTGCTCTGTCACCTTCTACTGCAGAATCCAGTTTCTTGCAGAGATTGATTTACGCGATCTTTTGGCACCAATATGTCATTAAACAGTGCATTCAAAACTGTATGAAATTAACTAGGTCCTGGTTTCAGTCCATAGAAAAGCTGTATTCTCCCCAGACCTCTATATCTGGCTGAGGCTCAGGCAAGTTCTTTCACCACTGGCAATCCCAGCTCTGAAGAGTTTTAAGAAATACACCTGCTTCTCCTTCTGTGGTAGTGGCTTAGGGAGGAACTGGGTATATTTTGGCTTTGTGGAAGCATGATTTTAACCATTCTTCCATACTTACAGGTTTATTTCTCCTAGCAACTACTTTGTAGAGCCTCTACTGCTGCAGAAACCTGGGGAACAAGACCCAGAGTTTATGTACATGAGAGAAATATGCTGCCATAGTTTATTTGTGGGTTTTTTGGTCTTTTTCTTCCCGTCTTATAAATTTGCTATGCACAATCAATTTCAAAATGTCATAAAAAGAGCCAACATGAAAGAAATTCAAAACCCTTAGTGGAGTGTTGCTTTTAAAAATAACAAGATTTTGGCTTCAGGCCAACCATGCTGAGAACAAATGGAAGAAAAAGTCTCTTAAAATATTTAATATTACACAGTGGATTATATTGGATTACAAATAATCAAACATGTCTGTTTATTTTTAAAAAGACATTCGTGTCAAGTGCACTTCTGTAGCTTTCACGTTTGTTTTTTACTACTCAATAATATTTTAATAAAAGCCTCCTACTGGCCAGAAAATAATATTTTGTTACTCACTGGACTTTGCCTTTTTCTTATGCCTACTCAAATTCATAGGATTTCTTACATGGACTTCAAGACGAGTAGGATGAAATCTGTTTCCAATTAGCAAATTGTACTTTCTTCCTTCCCTACCTCATAAAACCTGTCACAAACCCATGGAAGACAGTCATGGAGTGACCTCGTTTGTTGGATAGAATTAGTTAAAACATGCCAATTTTCTGTAGTATCTGCCCTGGCATTAGGTAATTTGACGCATTTTTTTCTTCTAAACATGGCTGATAACAGTCTCCACTTACATAGTTGGCAGAGTTTTAGGAACAAGCTTTATTAATTTCCGTTTTTAAAAGGATGAGCACATCAGGAAGAATAGGAGAATGGGATGGAGTAAGAGTGGCTGTTATATGGGATTTTTAATGAATTAGTGACATTTGAGGAAAAAAAGTGGGTTCCTCAAAGTGCAAAAGCAACTTTTCAGATTATTGAAGTAATATTTGTCCAGCCATTGAAATAAAATAGCCAATATGATCAGTGTTCCTGGACAGAGAATTTGGACCCTGAGGCTCAGTATTTAAAGCCTTTGAACCTCTTCTCAGCTGCCAGCTGACCCTGGTGGTGCCAGAATTCCCCAGGCACTTGTACTTCTGTCATCAAAGCCCTCCAGGTGCGTGCACTTCTGCTTTTGAGAAAGGGGAAAATTATGCAAATCTGATGCAGGCAGGCAATGTGGCAGCTAACATTTGGCATGATTCACAAGCTAGACCCTCATCTTCCTATTTCCCCTCAGGAGCCTCAGCTGGGACATCAAACTGTGTCTACCAAATTGGAATGGCATGTAAGTCCATTTCCCACCTCCAGCCACTGTGATCTGGTGGGGCCCTCAAACCAAAATCCTTTCCAGCTGGGTTGTGCTACAGTCGAGTACCACACTCTAATATTTATAGCACCCAGGCTGCCCATCTGACTGCACAACCACCACATCTGAGACCCTTCTCCAGCCTTTCTTTGGCGGGGTAGCAAAGGGAAGTTTTGGCTCAAGTTCTGTCTCCTGTCTGTTTTCCTTTTCCCTGCTCCTGCCTAAACGGATGCAGCATAAAGAGAGCTGCAACTCTACCTTACACAACTGAATGGGCTCAGATAGAGGAGCAAAATCTTGTCCACATGTTCTCTCTCAACTGCAGCTGTGTTGGCTTGGTTTTTGTCACCAAATGCTCATCTGTACACACTGCCAGGAGAGAAGGTTGTTAAGATGCACAATGCCTTAACCAATCTCAGTTGAAATAAACTCATTTTAGCTTGCAGATCTCAAAGCAAACCTATACAGTCAACACAAAGGAGGTGGGGAGGGCTCCCAGGAAGGGGTCTATGTGAACAGTTCTGGGAAGGTGGCCTGCAGGTGGAGGAGTGAGGGGGTCTCCTTCACCAGCACAGCATAGCCAGAAGAGGATATAGGAACAAGACATCAGCCACATAGAAAAATGGGGGCTGATGCAGCTTCTGAGGAGAATAGATAAAGGGACTGAATTGTGCCTGAACTCCTGTTCTTGCTTGTATTTCCTGGCCTAGAATGCAAGATGCCAATTTAGCTATTAGGTTCTAATAACAAAATGGAAAGCTTAATTATAAATGATGAAATGTTCCATTAGAGGTTAACAGAATGGTCTGATAAACAAATCTGTTGTTGCATTTCATCTCCCTGTTAAGAAATTACTGGTTTGTCAGTTGTCTGCTTCCACCCTTCCCTACTTTCTTTCTGTATTTTTTGTTTGTAATGCAGTTGGTTGTATATTATCTGTCTTTTCTTTGAAGATAAAAAAGTATAACTAAGACTTAGCTACATAGCTTTAGCTAAAATATCTCCTGTTATGTTGCTGCTAAAACCACCACTCCTGCTTCAGTCATGCAGAAATGGATGAAATGGGAATCAGACTTGGGGGATTTAATTTCAGTGCCAAAAGACAGGGAGAGCCCTGGGGAAGCAGCACCATCTTTTAGCCTTCTGACGTTGACACCTGGGAAATTTGAGATGAATGTATCGGGGAACAGAGCTTGCACAACATCTCCGTAAAAATCCCCACTGCTTTCAGTTTCACTGAACACTGTACACTTAGGCACTTCTGCCAGAGTTTAAAACCACTTTATAGGCACTGAGAAGAGCCTTGCAACACATCTTTATGCTGAGTGCTATCTTTATTTAAAAGATTGAAGGGGGAAGGAAAAGAGGGAAGGGAAGCCAAGAGGGAATAGTGCCGAGAGGGAGTTATAAAAATACTTGTTCAAGTTAACTTAATGGGAATTAGGCACCCATCTGACTTCAGTGCATCCCGTGAAGGAATCTAACTCCTGTGGATGAACTCCTTCAGGGACTTTTCCAAGTCTCTTGAAGTAACATTAAATCTTTGTAAATCTTATACCCAAGAGTATGTCAAGTCTGAGCCAACTGTGATTATGGTTGAATGCTTCTACCTCTCACTATAGCAAATGGGACTTGTGGCTATACAAGAGGTCAGCCTATCCAACTCTAAGGATAGTAAGGTCACCCAGTGAGCCTGGGTAACCCAGAAGCCTGCCACACTAGCTGGCCAAGTGTGCTCAGACGTGAAAGACTCCAGGTGTTCTGACTGTGTGTTCAGGCCACTAAGGGTGGCCCTGGGTGGCCCACAAAAGACTAAGTCACCTCTGGGGTGACTTGCACATGCCACTCTGCAATAGAGCAGGAAGTACAGTCTAGCTCATCTTACACTAGCAATTAAGGTAGTGCTGCTCCTTGGTATAGGTAGTGGCAAGGCAGGGAAGGCACTGAAGCAGCGAAGACTGCAATGAAGCAACCTGCTTCTTCTGAAGTCTTGAGATACCTGGCAGGTCTTTTGTGCCCGAGTTCAGAAATGTTCAATATTTGTGATGCTAAGTCGTTTTTCTTCTTCTGGTCTCTATGATTACACATCATTTAGTGGTTTAGTCTCTAAACCATGTCTTTCCAATTACAGGATATATTTTAAAATGTCATTGTCTCCTCAAAAATCAAACATCTCCTTCCCTTCAAGATCTCAGCAAGACAGCTGGCAAATCCAGGCTTACGGCAAAAATTACAGAAAACACAAAAAGTACATGGACAACAAAAAATAAAGCAGGAATTCAATGTAGCATACTGCACTCCCTGAGCACAACTATAAAGCTAGCTCAGTATAGATGAGACCCTGTCAGAGCTTTTGAGACTGCTTCATACATTTTACAGTGTGCTGCAAAACTAGCAGGCTTGGCCCCAGTGCTTCTCTGATCACGAAGCCAAGAGAAAAGCAATAGAGAAATGAGAGCTGTGTTGGCTAATACAGTGAATGCTGTAGAACCTGCTGGAGCATTGCTGCTGCATGTACGAGTGTGTCTGTTTGCTCAGGTGTGAATATATGTATTAGCTCCCTTTGTTTACATGGAGGCTTTGGTTTCCCGTGTTTGTACAAGCTTGTTCTAAAGGCTGGCACATCTCATTTTTGAAGCTGTGAATCCTGCAAATTCTATCCAAGCACACTGCCAGCAATCCACAGCTGTACACAGCAAGAGCAACTGAATAAACCAAGTGTGACTGGAAGGAAAGCAAAGCTGCTTTGCTCTTGAGTGAGCTTTCTCTCTAGTTCTGTGAAAGACCCAATTTAGCAGAGTACTTTACTTTCAAACTGTATGCTTTTACTGAAGGCTGCTAGAGGACCTAAAGATAAAGACGTACCTGAACGCTTTGCTGAATCGGGGCCTAAAAAGGAGAGCATAACAGAGAAAATGTTGATCATTATCTAAGAAATGATGGGCTGGCATCATGCTGATAGAAGTACTTTTTCAGTGCATGTAAAAACAGTAGGGATTACAGGTGAGGAATGGATTTCTCCATCTTATCTCTCACTCATTGAAACAAATGGTTTTATGTTTCCAGCAAGTTTATTTAACTTATTCTTTCCAAACAGGCATTTCATTTCTGAGTCAGGTAGGAAGAAAGGTGAATGAACTCTTCTGATTGTCCTGCAAGTTCAGAGCAGCCCTAGGTTTTTCTCCAGTGACATATTTTGTCCTTGGCAAACCAGGAGTAGGATATCTGTTTATCCTCCGTGCTGGAGACTAGCACACCATTTGCTAAGTACAGCAGCATTTCTGAAACTAGGAAAAGCAAACAATGTTCTGGGAACATAAATGTCTTCCCTGGTTAACAATTTCCCTTGCAGAGAAAGAGAAAGGAGTGGAAAATTTGAATTTGAATGTGCCCCCTTACACACACACGCTTATACACCTCCTGCCAAAAGATGCATCTGGTTCTATAAAAATCCCAGATCCTCTTGCATGAATGCAATCTGAAGTCATAGGTTTGCATAAGAACCAAATCCTCAGTCAGAGGGCTGTGAAGTATCTGTCAACTCATCAGCTGGATACATACAGAGAGAGCTATTTAGAGCTGATGTTGCTGCTTGGAAGACAGGGACTTGGTTATCATTTTACTTCTGTGCACCTGTGTCCTATCTTGCCTATTTCACAATTCTTCCACTCACTTCCACATCCCCTTGTTTGAGCAAAGGGCAATTTCAAACAAGTGGCTGATGTTTGGGTGCTCTGACCCCTGGGCATGGCAAACCTTTACCCAGGGGCAGGGAGGCAGTGTGGTGTGGAGGCGCTGCCTTGTACGATGGGGAGGGAGGGGCCTCCCTGCAAGGAGAGTACAGTGAATGTCTGGGAGAGAGGCAGTCAGCAAAGCCAAAAGGAGGGCATCTACAGGATGGTAGCTTGGGAAAGGTTTGCTTTTATGAAGGAAGCAACTGCAGCACAAAAAGCACCATATGAAATAGTATTAGGCAAGATTCTCAAGAACCTCCTACCCCTGTCTCAAGTGACGTATGCTTTGCATTCATTTCTGCTTCAAACAAACAACAGGCTTTGAACAAAGACGCAGCTAAAACAATGTAGGTTAAGCAAAGAGGCTTTCAGAAATACTGCATCATTGACCATACCATCCTGCAAATAACCAGCTTTGTAACAGAGGGCAATAAAAACAATGACTCTCTACCCTTTTAGAAATGCAAAAAAATGCTTTTGGTCCCATTGTCTCTACGTGTCAGCTAGAGGTCCCTACAAACTGTCAGGATGTTACTCCGAGGAGACACTACAATGCCTGTAATGCTGGTGCCATCAGAATCTCTTTCCAGATTCAGGTGCTGGCCAGCAAACTTGAAATTGCATCCCAATTTTCCCTATTCCACTGAAACAAATGGGGTACTGGTTCACTGCTGACTCTTTCTCAAAGTGTGGTATGTGGCAGTGATCTTGGAAACAGGTCTGTGAGGCGAGCTCTCCCATTCCTGCTCTGAAGTGTTCCAGCAGATTAAAAACAGTGGGATGGAGAAAGAAAGGTTGCTGAGCAGTTAATGGCACTAGAATGGAGAAATTGCATGTTGTGATGAACATTGCCAAAGTTTGTGACCTTGCCTAGTGCATGTGGTGCTGATTATACCAAAGGCTGAAGCAGATGTGAGGGAAAATTGAGTTTCATTTCCTCCCAGCTATCCCAGGCCCTCTTTAGTTAAGTGGAGGATTATGATGCTTTAGGAAAATAATGTATATACCTGTGTAGCTGTAATAATGATGGATGTTTTCCCTCAACCCAAGTAACTGTGATAGATGCAGCTGGCTGTAACCTATGATGAACACTAAGGTTAATTGGAAACAAGGACACAGCAGTCCCTAAGTAACATTATTATGTGGCATATTCACATGCTGTCATTAATTTTCCTATTTGTTTGACTTTGCAAAAACACATAGCAACAAAATCTGAAAAGAATAGAAGTAAGAGTTATATTATACCTCTTACCAAGGTAGTACTGAGGATGAGGAGGAGCTGAATTAACCAAGTGCTTGCTGACATTATGCTTCTGTACAGCCTAACGCCTCCAGGTAATGGGAGAGCACGCTGTGCAGTGGCATTTGCTACAGCTGTGCTCTTCTGTCTCTTCTACCTGGTTTGTTAAAAGATTGATTATCATAACACTTCCAGGCCATGGCTATTTTATTATAGCAGAATTCAACCTGAGTCAGAATTTGAACTCCTGAAGCACTGAAAAAGAGATATGGAATATAGGACTAAAGCCATTGTGCAGTGCAGAGAATGAGCACAGGGCAGATGGAGTCTGTTGTCTCTTCTCTGAAGGTGGCCAGCACCTGGTGGAAGATCTACATTTAGAAGAATGGTCAAAGATCCCAGCAGTAGGCTGTTATGGGTAAAATCTGCTTTCCACGTGGGGAGCTACATCTGGTAGAGCTACAGACTTCTTTCAGCTCCAAAAATCTGAGGTATTACGGACTTTCAAAAAATAGTTATGGGGACTCTGAGAAATTCTCATTCCCAGTTTACTGTTTGTCCACACACACCTTTTTGGACACTAGTGAAGTTGGGTTTAGCAGGATTATGTGTAGCAGTGGTTCTTGCAGTACATATTCCTGTTAGATGAAAAAAACCCCACATTTCCTATACTCTGAATTTATACATTTAAGCATGGGGCCATAAAGCTTAGAGCAGTGGAAGGTTCTGCAAAGCAGCTATACGAGTAGAACGCAGCAGGAATTATAATATCGATGTGAATGAGAACCAATGAAACACAGACACCTGACACACAATGCTTGCCTCTGCTGATCCCACAGAGTTGCACAAACATGCAAGACAATCCGAGCCCATACAACGTGAAACAATATGCACTTGTCATAACACTCCAAACGAAACCCTACCACACTACTCCTTCCCTGTCCAGCAAACAAAGCAGTGTAAGACCTTTTGCTTTATTATAAAAGTAAAAAAATCCATATCCATATGGAAAGTATCCATATTCTTATATAAAACTGATTTTTACAAGGTTTTATTTGAGTGAATGGGAACAGTGTATATTAATAAGTGTATAAGGAGGGCTTTCAGTGCAAGCATGTTGAGATTAGAGGGAAAATTAGGTCCCAGTGATCCACCTCAAGTGAGACCATAACTTCTAATACCTTTGCTAGATTTCAGGGTAAAAAAATCACATCAGATGCAAACCCTATTGCCCAATTAACGTCATGAAAATGGTCAAATTGTGATGTTTGGCCATCAAAAATAAATACACACGCCAAGAAAAACCACAACTGTCTCTGCACTGCCTACAAGTAACTCTGCATGTGTTCTTTTTCACACTTGCACCCTTACAACATATTGCAAGCACATGAGGGAGAGAAGGAAATGGAAGCGGGGGCAGGATTCCTGCATGTTACAGATACTGCTAACAGGTTTTTTTTTTTTTTTTAGTCTTTCCTTAAGACCTTCTGGTTGCTGTATTTCATATAGTAGAAAATTTCAAGATCCTTCCCTTGTTATCACTGATTCTAACAGCTATATGTGCCCAGATGAGACTATTTTTTTTTGGGCATAGTCCTATTAGTGCTCTTAAACATGTCCTTCCATTTGCCTCTTTTGGCTCCATTGCAACACAAAACTGTAGGCATACTGCTAAATGAGGACATAAACTTTTCCAGACTTTTGCAAACAACTAGACTTCTGAAGAAGATAAATTGTTATTGCTTTTGCACCGCTCCTTTCTTGGGAAAAATGAAAAAAATACTGCCACTGTGTCAGTATTGCACAGAAGTTTATTGGGTGAGTAATAACATGTCATTGTCAATCGAACTAATAAGCAACGGAAAAGCTGGCAAGTAAAATTCAAGCTCCTGAAAATAATTTCTGAATCCATTTCACATTCACATATTTAATTATTCATTAAAAGAAACCAGAATGACTGAAAGGATCACAATCCTTCTCAGTGGGCCCTAAAAATGAATCAGATATTAACTATGCCTGTGGTGGGGTTTTTTTGTTTGTTTTTTTTTTTTTTTTAGTGGAACTGTAGCAAGAAAGTAGGAAAAGTATAGGTACAGTTTGAGGGAATGCACTCCTAAGTCATTATTGTCATGTCAAAGATTCTAGAACAATGTATTTCCCGTATTTCAGGAGGGGTATCTTGACAGGGATGTACTGACTTGGGTAGACTTGAGTAGTACATCACCATGGTGAGGAAGATCTTGCTTTTGACCAGTATCAAACCAACCTATTTTATCATGCATTTTTCAGCTCACCAGTATGACCATTACATGATTCAGCATAAACCACACAGTATAAATTCCTACACGGTTGCAAAGCACTCGGGTTTTAAAATAAGTCCCACAAACCTTTTTGTCAATGTCTCGGACTTCTATAAAGATTACAAAGTTAGCACTGCACAAAAGCAGCATAGGGGAGCCTGACTCATGCCAAATTGTGGCTTAAGAGCAGTTTGGGGAGCAAAAGTAAGGTTAAAGGTGACATCCTTATATACTACTAGTTCTCTGTCAGTTTCTGCCAGGTCATGCCCTTGATTGCTTCCTTTCCTTTATTGCAATGTTTCTGTCATTTTTAAACTTCTGCATCTTGTACTTCAGGTCTCAGGTGATTTACAGGACATAGCAAAGGGTGAACTGTGCTGTGTGCTCCCACAAACTAGCTGTATATTCTGTAGAGACTTATGGAAGAGCTGGACTCCATGTCCCAAATGATTCCTTCTAGTGCTATGGGAACATACCACTAGAAAGTACACTAGAAATTCAGCAATATTTAGCATAGTCTGAAGGCTATTTTAAGTTGTGCCAGCTGCTAAACACAGTAGGGATTCAACAGGGTGATAAAAGACATTTTAGACCAAGTCCTGACTTACATTCTCTGCAGGGAAGTAATACAAAAATTGCTAGGATGCTCTACTCATTCTGAGAATTCACCTATTTTGGGATAAGCCTTCCAGGGCTGAGTGAGGGCAGATTTATACTAGATGAATGGTGCAAATCTACAGTAATGCAACAGGGTCTGAATGTAGAAAGGGAATAACAATAGAAGAATCATTTAAAGCCAAAGATTGATATTTCAGACCTAGCTGGCTGGAGGCTGGGCTTTTTTTTTGTATTTGATTTTTCATTCATTAAACTGTTAACCCATTTTCAGTCCCTGTTAATGCAACTCAATTGCATCAGTGCTTTAACAAGCTGTTAAAGGAACCATCACATAGAAATGGAGAGGCAAAATTGTGTCCATATTACTGCACTTTGACTCTGAACATAGGCATAATGTACTGAGCATGATATAGTGCTCCTTCAATACTCTCACTGGGGGTAGTAAAAAGCAAAGCAAAGCTGGAATTTTTGAGGGAAAATCTCTAAGCTCTGAGCTTTATGTGTGACTCAAAAGCCAGGATTTTGAAATGACGCTAGGCAGCTGTAAATTGAAGCTGCAAGAAGCAGAAGTGTGTCCAGGTAAAAGTATGCTGCCTTATTAGATGTATTGAAAAAACAACACTGAAAATCTTGACGAAGAGTTTGATGGTATCAGCTCTTGTGACTGACTACTTGTGCTTGTTAACTTGCTTTTTTTTTGCACTTGAACAAAAAAAAAAAAAAAAATCATCTTCTATGGCCTGCACATTGCTAATATAAGTGGTGAAGAAGGGCCAAACCTACCCTCTTCACTACTCAAGGTGTGCACAGGCTGACCCAACACATAGGCTCTGGAGCTCGCTCAGGCAAGGGCTGTAGTCAGATGGTGGAGGCATCTCTGCACGGTTCAGACCAGGTCAGTTACAGGACATCAGATGGAGAAGTGTTTGACCCACACTCCAACACAGAGATGTCCCCACAGGTGCCACAAAGCACACTTCATTTTCAAGTCAGTGGAGAAATAGTTTGAGTTTGTCCAGGCACCGAACTTAACACTGTGCTCCATCAATTGCAATAGCTGGTAGGAGCAGCGTGGCGACATCCAGCTGGTGTCAAAAACCTTTTCAGCCATTTCCATGGTCCAGTCCTGTCCCACGGCTGAGTGCCTCCCCTGTTGATGCTCAATGGACCAACGGGGTATTTTCAGCCCCCCACGACCTGCCTGCGCCGTGTTTGCTCAGCTCTCCCTGCATGGAGGCTCCTCTTCTGTCAGAGGGATGTGACCTGACAATGGCCATGGCACGCACGGATCACACCTGCGGGCTGCGGTACCCGGGGCCTCCGGGGCTGGAGGCACAGCCCAAGGGGATGCTCAGGCCTCCCAAGTGTGACTGCACTACGCTCTGGAGTAGTTCTCCTGCCTCACTGCCCTCGGAGAAAACCCTGCAAAACGAGGCACAGCAGAAACAATGAAAAGAGAAGTTTTTTTGAATCAAAATAAAAAAAAAAAAAAAATAAAAGCGGTGCTTCGGTACACTTTCACCAACGCATATTCGCCTTTGATGGCAGGGCTGGAATTCTGGTCGGCTGGTGCAGCATTCCCAGGCGGGAGGGAGGTGCGGGACCCGGCCCCGCTCCCGGCTCCGGCCCCGCTCCCGTTCCCGGCCCCGCTCCCGTTCCCGGCCCCGCTCCCGTTCCCGGCCCCGCTCCCGTTCCCGGCCCCGCTCCCAGCTCCGGCCCCGCTCCCGTTCCCGGCCCCGCTCCTGTTCCCGGCCCCGCTCCCAGCTCCGGCCCCGCTCCCGTTCCCGGCCCGTTCCCGGCTCCGGCCCGGCCGCCACGCGGGGGAGCTCCAGGCCTTGCAGCGGCCCGGGATCAACCGGGCCTTGGGCTTGGCCCGCCGATATTCGGGAGAAAAACAATTAAATTTGATAGCTCTGATGGACTATCGGCAAATAATTCAAGAGTAAAAGGGAAAGGATCGCCACCGTTAAAAAACAACAACGCCAAACCAAACAAATAAAAGCGCCTTATCTCCCTCACTGATACACATTTTAAACTACAAACAGCTAATCCTGACACCGATTCCTAGCAAACTATTTATTTACCTGTGACAAAAGAGGGTGGGGTTTTTTTAGCATTTTAAACAGCTCAGCTGGAAGCAGGGAAATTAGCATGAAGTGAAATATTTGTGGGAGCTTAATACAGTTAAAAGATTCCTATTTTCCCTGACATAAGACACTGGGGCCAGTTAACCCTTTCTAATTAAGCAGCCTAAAACAGGATAGCACACAGAAGAAATAGTAGCCAAACAGTGATGACCCAAACTGTGGAAGGGAGAAAGACTGGCCATGAACATGAGGTAAATAAATTTCTGATACAAAACCATAAAACTACTACAGCATGGAAAGGCAACACCGGGATAAAAGAATGAGGAGGGAAAATTACAGTCAGAACGAAGACATTACTAAATACTATTCTCTCCAAATCCTACCTATTAAATGAGAAGCTTTTGTTCATCTAGACTTGCATCATACTGCATCACATAGCTCTGCTACACAAATGTGTAGTGGAATGAATTCCTTTCTACTCATCTGCCAAACTCCAAACTTCTGTCACTTTTGTTGAGATTTTCTACACAAAAGAAAGTCACAAAATACAGTATAAAGTAATAAACATTTATTTAGTTTTGTCTTTGACTCAAAAAGTGCCTAATTAGGGTGTCCCCAGACTGTGATTATGTGCGTTTTTATTACTCTTGATTTTTTAAAATTATCTTTTGGAAAGTTTAGAGTTTTTGTTCTCTAAGCAGTTGACACTGCAGTGGGCAGCTTGTATGTCACTGTCTGCAGCGGGGAAGAGAGTTAAAATTTCTCTGAAATGGATGAGGTAATGTTTACAGACTCATAACCAGGCTGCTGCTGGTGCTGTTGTTTGCTCTTCAAGGTTGGGTTAACAGTGTAACTGCCATGGTGACTCTCTGGAAACCTGGAAATGCAGAACAGCACTTCAGCAACTAAGGAAGACTGGAACCTAGTGCTAGCCTACAGTTCTCCTCATAGCTAGGGGAAGAATTTGGAAGAAGTTCTGCAATCCCAGAGGCTGTCTTTATTTTCACATTGATGATTTATGATGACAATTTTCTCACGCTTTGTAATGACACCTCAGGTAAACTGTCTTGCTCACAACACAGAACTCGGCCACAATGGGGAAAAAAGTGCATTGCAGCCTCACATGTAGAACCTGACAAAAACCTTAAGATACTCTGACACTTTTGGGTGCTAAAAAGCAATCTGAGTGACTTTCCAAATGACAAATGTTTTCCTTTGAGCCTAGGATGAATATATACATCAGCAGCTATTTTTCAACTGCTATTTTTTTCACAGTTCAGCCAACTTTGAATTATCTGTGTTGGAACAATATCTTAAGGAGACATAAAAAGGTGTGGGTATAAGCTACATAATCATGATGATCTTCCTTGAGATGTATGTAATGATTAGATCTTCCCTAAATCCCTGAATGACAAGCAACTGGCTATACATGTAACGGCTTCAGACTAGCTGTGTGACTAAAATTATCCATGTGTAACCATTTGCAAGACTAGGCTTATCTAGGCTAATTTGCAGGCACCAGAGTTAATTCTTATTCTAGCTTAAGTTAATTTTTTTTTGCACTTGTCTGGTACCTTCCTAGCTTTGCCTTGCCAGTGCAAAAGGAAGCAGCGACTTGAATTGCAATGCGGTTGGACAAAAACTCCAAACTCCCGGGATGAGAGAGATTTGCGCTGACCTCGCATGCACAGCTCCCAGCGCCGGGGAGCTCGGTGTCACGCATCCCTGCTCTGGTCCCCAGCCGGGATCAGGCGCTGCCTGCCATCCCGAGGAGCCGTGCTCTTTGTCTGCAGCACTCGGAAGGGCGAGCCCGCAGGGCTGCGCATCCAAGCGCTCTGCGGAGAGCCCCCAGCCCTGGCAGCAGCCCCGCCGGAGCAGCACCTCATCCATCCATCCTGCTGATGGGCTGCTGCTGCTCCTCCTCTGGGATCTCTGCCTGGCGCCGGACCTGGCCCCTGCGCAGGTACCAGCCAGCGCCGGGACCTGCAGCACAGCTCTGAGCCCCTCCACAAAGATGGTCTTATCACCTCGGCATCACAATCAACACTGCCGCGATCAAACACTGCCTGGCAGAGACATCTGCTATTTAAATGTATTCTAGCAGATGAAAGGAATGGAAACATAAAACCCAAACACTTCCCTTTTTCCTAATGTAATCAGTATTTTTAAGGAGTTTATCTGCTTATTAATAGGAAGGTTTTAAAACATTTTGCTTGAGCTGACATTCTTTAATTATAATATTCACACTGCTGAATATGCAGTCACACCAGCAGAAGCTCTATTGTGAAAGAACACGCAGATTCAATCTGTTTCTTTCTCTGAATTTTTCTGACTTGGTCTTATTTTTCCATTCATCATTATATTTTTGTTTGCTTCTCACATTTCTTTTTAAATGTGTGGGTTTTTTCCTCTTACTCTGTTGTTCCACTTGAAAACACCAGGATTAGCATGCAGATGTTTTTTTTGATGTGAGATTTTTTTTTAATAATTTCCATTTTCCACAGTCTATTTGGGTAGCTGGGGATTTTTTCGTTTGTTTGCTTTTGACCCTGTTTTGTTGGGGTTTTTTCTTTTTAATGTATTACTCTCATCTGAGTGTAAACACCTTCTGTTTGCTGTTGTTTGCTTAAATCAGCATTTTAGAACATTAACTTCTTCTAGTTAAATAGATCATGAGCTATGCTAGTTCTGCCAATAATCTAATAACTTCCATGTTTTTAGTGCTTTGATAACTGTGAAAGCTTAGGTCAAATAGATATTGGTTTAAGAAGATTTTGGGGGAAAAAATAATAAGGTTTCAGCATGTATGTTATTTTTGGAAAAATTGTCCTGCAATACCTTTAAAATGGCTTTTAGAATTCATGAAAGTTATAGGATTTACTGAACATAGATCAATGAGAAAAGTATTCATACTCCTTGCCAATATGAAAGGACCAACTTCCTATTTTTTATATAATTAAAAGGAATAATGACCTCTTTAAATGAGCTCCAGTTAGAATTTTGGCTAGGTTGTTATCTGCAGGCTATCATTCCCAGGAGTTGAATTACACTTAATTTTTAGAAAGCTGAGAGGAGAAAAAGACATTCAGCATCTTAGCCCAGAGAAACTGCCATCGAATGCTGCTTTAAGAAAGAGGAGCAGAAAGAATACAACCCAAGCTGTTACCACCTGTGAAACTTGCAACATCCACCTTCATTAAATCTATATTATAAACACTGAAGGAATGCCTTATCTCTTGTATTACAAGGAGTGATTAATGGATTTTATAGGGCTGGTAGCTCAAGATCAATTTTTAATGTCAAGAAACTAAAGTTGGGGGTGGGTGTTCTTCCATAACCCTGAACATTTCCAGTAACCAAGATATCCACCACTGCTGTTTCGTGGCTGTATATATTTTTAAGAACATCCATGCCTGAAGCATCCATAGATAGCGCAGCTCAAATCCACACCATCCCTTACAAGGAAAGGCAAAATTGCCTGCAGTGATGTGTGCTGGGCAAGCTCAGAAATGCCACGAACGTGTTGTTTGGGAGCATGGCCAGGACAACAGAAACTCCTGTTCATTTCCAAAGTTCATTTAACGCCTAAAACTTTGTATGGTCCCTCTTATCCAAAATGACTTTGGTCCCTGTGGGGCCACAGCAATTGCATCACCATGTCCTGGCACTCCCAGGGAGGAGCTCCAGGGCAGCTGCACAAAGCCTGGAGCTCAGCACTGAGAAAGCACAACATGCACAATTTAGTTAACCTCTTAGAAAGCATCTGCCACCACCTCTCCCATGCAGTGGACTTAATTCCTGGAAAGAGTTATTGGCTAAAGTTAAAAAAAGATTATACTGAAATGTGAATTGTCCCTTGAAGGTTTTTTACAAGTAGGCAAATGCAAATACAAATGCAAATGCAAAAAAAAAAAAAAAAAAGTTGATGCTTTTTACTTTGTTTCTAGACACCTCATTAAAAATGGGAACATTTTTAAGTGTTTAAAAAAGCTATCTTTTTTCCCACAAGATAAAGCATAAGGTTATCTATTACCTGAAGCTATAATCAGGTTAATATAACAAATCTGTTTTTTCCCTGCAATCCCATTTCTTTTTGCCCAAGTAATCAATTTTTGGTGACATCACATACTTCAAGGAGAAAACACAGGATGACTCTGCTACAGCTATACAGCAGAGCAGCAGATTTTTTTTTTTTGTCTTGCTCTGCAATATGTAACTGAAAATGCTTTAGGGGTTAGTCAGCTTTCTTTAAAGCCATGGCCATTAAAAAATGTTTTCCCAACCTTTTTTATGTGTCCTATCACAAATAGTCAAAGGCAGAAGTTCCTGTAGCCCTGTAGCCTTTGAACCAACAAAGCTGAAAAAAGGGCAATGCAGGCACCTCTCCCATAGGTGTTACTGGGAAATGTGGATTTGTGCCATCTCATGGGAGGGACCTGGGTGGGTGAGACTACAGAGGGATTATCCAAAAGATGCTGCCTTCTATTTTGTAATCTAGTGATTTCCTTTCCCAGCACAGCAGTTTATTTCAAGAAGAGCCCAGTTTAACATCTCTTTGAACATACCATTATTGCTGAATGTATTGTAATTAGTTCTTGCTTGTGAAGCACTTGGACACAGAGGAACATGCAAGTGTTAAGTGTTACAGTCATTATCATTCACCTTTACTTAATATATTTCTGTTTTATTTAGCTACTTGTGACTAAGGCATCTGCGTGCCTTTGGCCAGGCTGCACATGTGTGAACTAGTGAGACCACAGGAATAGAAAAGTCCTGAAATATGCCTTGCTCCAGAAAGCTGAGAGATAAATTTGCTGGTAGTTACCAAGGAAGTTATAAAAGTTTGCAATTCAATTTACTGTATTGCCAACCCCAAATTAATAGTAAACTGGACTGACTTAAAAATAACTTAAGATCATTCTTTTGTAATTTTTTTCCTTTGGTAAACTACATGTTTTCAAGGCCTTCTTCACATGCAAGAGCTACAGATTTAACTATTTTAGTAAAATTCATGTATAATAAAATCGTTACCTTAACAGGTCAGAGCTTTAAAGAGATCAATACTAAGAGTGGACAACAAGGAGTGGAATACACAGTAAATTTTCAGAGAAACAAATACCACCAAAACCCTAATATATATAATATTCATTAATTCTAGTCACATAAGCTGACAATTTCCTTAAAATCTATGAGTTAAAATCTCAACCTTGCAAATTCATAGAAGTCCACTGAAAATCTCACCAGGATCTCCAGCAGAGAGGGAGGACCAACAATTCAATTTAACTAAGAGTGGTTGTAGGTCCTGTCATTTGGCCAGACAACCTAAATGACAGAAAACAGGATCATGTCCTTTTATAAATTTCATTGGGTTTGCTTTTTCCTTGGAAGAATACTGATGTCCTTGTCTGATTAACTGAAACTTAAGGCTGAGTTTTAGATCTGACTTGGATTTAAGTGTAAGAAAAAGATGTCTGTATGGGATGAATAGATATATGCATTCTAGGTGCATATACATCTATCTGTGTGAGTGCAAGAATCAGTTCTACTTACAATTACTTGCCATATAGTCTTTTTTCTACATGCCTGTGCTTCTGTTAGGGTGCATATCTAAAAAGCTTGAGCACTCAGACATCTTCAAACCTCAGTGTCCAGGTCTGCAAATGCCTATTCTAGTGAGTCATCACAAGCTTCATGAAATAATTTTCCATTGTAAACTTGCAAGTGATCTGCTCTGGGGTATAAAGACCTTAAAAGGCAGTGATATAATTCACTTTAGGAAAAAAAATTGAACTCAGCATGAGATCACTCATGAAAGGAAGGGCACTGACACCCAAACCTCACGTTATCCAATTCCTTCTTTAAAAAGTGGTCTCTAATGGGTGGTTGCAAAACTGTATCTTTTGTGCTCCTTTCCTGTTCCTTCTCCATCAGAGGAGATATCACAAGTCAAAGTTCTACAATTTAAAAATGTAGCCTAAGTGCAGTAGGTATATATTTATATTCTGCAGGTCTTTCACCATATGACTAGAATGTGAGACAAGTGAATTCCACCCTGAGATTAGGGACTCCCCTGTAGTTCTCTGCAAATATGAGAAAACACAGACCACAAGCTCTTTGAACAGCTTGAGGGCCCAAAAGTATAGGACATTTTCTCATGATAAATCACCTACCTTAGAATGTGCTTTTTTTTTTTTTCTTTCCCTTTTGAATCCTTTTATTGGTGCAATGTTTCTGCAGTGTAGACACGGTCAGCTTCAGAGGCTCAAGGCTTATTTGTCCATAGAACAGATAATGGATAAAGAGCAGCAATAAGAGTTTATTCAGCCCACGTCACCAAGGAGCTTAGGAAACACTTGGCAGTGCCATCCTCCATGTCACTTCTGCTTCTGGTTCATGGGCCAGTGCCACTGAAGTTCTCAACAGATGATGCTATTAGTACAACCCACTGCTATTTATCTTTCTTTCTGTATGAAAGGGAATAAAATACTTGTTTTGCTTACACAGTCCCGTGAAGAGCCATTAGGTGGTACTAATGGTGCTTTTGACTGCTGGCAGCTGCTCTAGATGGGGTTTGAGTAGGGGCCTTGAAGGTAGAGGGCTTTCAAACACCCGTTTGCTTGCCAATCCCCTGAAGAATAACAACTACATTGCTATCAACATACTGAAAAATATGTAACACCAGCCAGCAAGCCAGGTACTCTCAATGGGGGAGTAACACTTTATTGACATAGACAGGCATGTGAGGGTGAGCTGTGAAATAAAGATGTGGAATTTCTTGTGAGGCCTCTTAAAACACTCTTACTGAAGTATCTTATCCAGGTAGCATTACTGAAAATCTTCTGGAGAATATTTTATTCTGTCTAAAAATTTTGCTCCCCCAAAGTGATTTATCAATCCACCATAGTGTGGGGGAATAAAATAAATTCTAAGAGTCTCTCTTTTTCTTTTTGAAAATAGACAGAATTTTAGATGCAAAATACAATCATATTCTTGACAAATTCTTACCCTTCTACATTTCTTGTGTTGACATTGTGTATTTTTTTCCAGTGCCAGTGGCCTGAATAATAATGGTGTAGCACAAGCCAGACAGTCACACACTACTTCTCCTGAGCAAGACTCTGGGTAAAATGCTCATTCCTGTGTCTACAAGAGCTGGTGTTATAGTTTAATCTTCTAATTGTGTTTGGGGCTTTTTTTCCCAATAGAAGAAAAAAATCCACTAGACAACCAAAATATCCTTTTTGATGTGAGATGGTTCCAGATCATTTTCCCTCTTTGCTTGTGGCTTTTAAAGAGATCATTTCTGCAAGGAACTAGGATTCAGCATCCTATTTTTGGCAAAGTGTCCACGCTTCTGACTTTGCATGGGAAGGGTTAGAGCTGAGAAAGCAAAGCTGAGTATTTATATCACATAGGTATGTGAGCTGTGCCTAGAGCCAAGCAGTACAGAAGACTTGCCGCATATAGGTACACACCCCGTTCTGCACAGTGGACAACAACCAGAAGGCTGCCTCCATGAAAACGTATTCTGTCTTTGTGGCATCCTTTCAGGCAGGCAGAAACAATGCATAGCCCAAATGCTCCAAAGCATCCTCTGCTTTGCAGTTGCAGAGGCCTGTTCATTAGCTGACAAAGGCAAATGACAGTTCCTTAAAGTTACTAGAGTTGGACATGGATTTACTCCAAATTAAGGACTTGGCCGAGAATTTTTTCTTTTTTTTTTTAATGCGTTAGCAGATGGCAAATATGCACTGAGCACAGAAAAACTACTGGTTTTTGAGGGCAATGGTTGCTTGCGATGCTAATTTGGGGCTTTATGTTTATGCAAGCTAACCTGGAGGGACACATTTCAGAGCTGGGCTGAAGCTGAAGAAAGACTCAAGCAGCAAAGTGCAGAATACCAGTAACCCATTTAAAGCTGGGCGTGTGAAGGCAGGGCTATGTGTCTGCTCCTTCTGAAGAGATTCAGAAAATAGTGCAGGAGCAGATGTTAAGAAATCACAACTTTATATATTTCCCTCATTCAGTCCCGTCAAGATGAGACCATTTGCGGAACTTTCAAAACAGGAAGGTACTTGGCTTTATGTTTGGATTCAGGCTAGCTGACACTCCACTGCAAGCTGATATCCACATGTTCTCCTGGAAAGGATGTCCACATGAGAGCATTTTAGAGCACTGTTGTGTGGTGAAAATCAACTAGTAATGAGCATCCAAAAGCAGATGTTGAGAGATGTTTACAAATCAGCTGCTGACAGATTGTTTTCATCTAGCAGTTCTTTTGACAGTTACACCATATCCCTATCTGCAAACTGTGATGACACAGACAACCTTTCCCTCCACACTCTGTTAACCTTGCTGCAAAAAGCAACCTGGAATAACCACAAAATAGCTATTGACCAAGGTTGAACAGCTTATGTAGTTCCGACAGTGTAGTCACAGAATAGGAATAAAATGAAAATCAAAGCTTAAAGAAGAGGTCATTTTCCTGGCAACAGTCCTACCCACAAATACAGGGGAAAGATGTGTCGTTCTCAGAGCAAAATTTATCCTGAAGTCACATAGTATGGTCTCCAGTGACTCCCAGCAAATGTTTTGTACCTCACTTTTTATTTCTTACTTCTTTCTGTTATTTTCTTTCAAGAATTGTGATTTTCTGTGTTATGCCTGATACCATGCTGTTCCTACACATTAGACATCCTTGTGTGTTATGGTCAGACCTGTTTTTTTTCCTATTTCTGATTAATTTAAGGGAACCAGGAAGGCATTTTTGTGAGTGAAAAAATCACACTGACCTCACCTGCAAATTCTGTGCACAGAAGACTTTAGAACCACTCCAGCGGCTACAGAATGAATCACAATACAGCAGGTATTCAGCTATCTTTTTTAATAAATATGCTTTAATTGGACAAAAGTGTAGCTGACATGTTTAACTTATACATCTATTATAGGGTAGAAGTCACTTAACCACTCTCTTCTAATACCATTTCCTGTGAAGTTGGCCGTATTTTGGTCAAATAATCCTGCAGCAAAGACTGATTTCTCTGAACATATTTGCCAGCTGGGACTCTATTAGGTTAGAGTACTGCTTCCCACAATTAGGACCCGTGGACATTAATGTCATACAAATAAATATGTGTTGCTGTAGAGTAGTTTTGATAACTGATTCACTGCACAGATTAAGTATGAACTATCCACTTGCATTGTTGATTTCTGTGTCTCTGGTCACAGAAGTCCCGTGATATTGCTCCTGCTCCCTGGCTACATGGCTGAGGAATTTATAGTAGTTGAGAGAGAGAAGAGAAAGAGGGGAGAGCTAACTGCTCTAAGTTCCTGGGCATGTCCACTATTGATAATTTATTCATGCATTTTCTTCTGCCTCCTTGGTCTGTTTTTTCAGCTCATATTTATCATTACAGCTCCTTGGAAGTCAATGGAATAATATTAGTTTGTCCTCTTTTGATTGAGAATATGACTGGATAAAATTTTTGTCAGAAGTGAAGAATAAACTAGAAATCTTAAGTGTTGTTAATCCAGCATCTAAGGGGCTTATTCCTCACAGGTACCGCTCCCTGATTCAGCACAATCTTTTGAGCATTTGTTTAAATCCCTCTGTCAATAATGACCCACAAGCACAGACTGAAGGCAAGTGTCACAAGAAAATATTCTGACTGCAGTTCTTGGAGTCTTCCTAACAGCAGATTATTGAAATACGAATGCAGCCCTAAAACTTAAATTCAGTTTAGCACATCCTGAAAAGCCAGGAAAATGAGAAATCTTTCTCTGAACGTGGTAATGCTTGTTTTTCCTCTGAAGAACCAGCAGGTTTCAGATTATGGCTCTAATATTTTAAAACTTAAAAGCCCTTAAGACCAAGACAAAAACCATGCTATTGATTATAAGGAAAACCATGGACATGATGAGAGTTCAAATAAAGTAATGAAAATCCTTAAATATCAGCATTTCTTCAGATCCTTTTAGTGTCTTCCTGACTAGAGAAGCTCAGGAAAGCCAAAATAACGTCTCCCTTGCTGTGAGCCAGTGGAGCGAGCTCATAGCCCCTAGCTGACAATCTTTTCCCTTAGCTCTACAATCTATGACCACCACATCCAGCCCTTAGTGAAATGAATGTTAAAGTCACTGAAGGGTATCAGAAATAGAAATACACAAGGAAAAAAAAAAGCCACACAACTTCCTAAAGCAGCTGAATTTGGAAAAGACTGTCTATGGCAGATTTAGGAAGTGGTAACAGAACAGGCCACTGTTATTTTCTATTTGAACATTAAAAAAAAATAATCAAAAATACCTTTGCCAGAAGTAGAATAAATTCCTCTCTGTTCCACTAAGCTGCATATCTTTGGCCTGACCCCTCTCATACAGGAGAGTGAGCAAAGTTTGGCCAGCAGATTTAGGTATCTACTCCTCACCCTTTTCCCACCTGGTAGCATGCTTCTTTCTGGGCTGCCGCTGTAAGAGCAAAGAGCAGCAGCTCCTGCTCTGTTGCATCCCAGAGCACAGCAGCAGAATCACCCTCTGCTCCTCTCCTAGCAGACGTGGCCCAGAAGCAATCTCATAAGCAGGACTGGGAGGCTTATAAAAAACTGAGACACTAGGACAGAGTTGCTACTGGTTGCACAAAGTAAATGTCAAACAGGAAAATTCTCCTCTGGGAAGGTATGTCAGGCGAACCTTAGTCCCATACATCGGGACTTTACTCCCCAAAGTAATGCTAGGTGGACAACATTCAGCTCCTGGTCTTGCAGATCTCAGCCTGAACTGCCAACTGCAGATCACCCTCTGTCCCAAAGGACTTCAGGGACAGTGAAGAGCAACTGAGCCCAGCATGAGACAAAAGCCCCTTGCAGGATCAAGCTCATCACAGATGCAAGAAGCAAGTTGTACCTCAAACACATGTGAGGGGCTGAGGTACCAACAGATCAGCACAACAAATTGGTGCCTGCAATATTCACATAAGCAACATTTCAGAGGCAGAAATAATAATAATAAAAATAATAAATAATGAAAATATAAACCTGGGTATGGTTTCTCTTACATGCAAATCAAGATTTAAATATAAAAATGATAGGCTGCTGTTAATCCTTCTTAGGAAGTCATAAATTGTTAATCAGACCTTAGGCAGTGTTGTTTAATACCAACTTTAATAAAATAGCTGCCTGAAGCAGAAAGACAGTTGGGATCCTGACTCTAAAACTTTGGTAACCTCATCCACTTTTTTGCAGCCTGAGGCTCTTACACTACCATTGATACTAACTCCTTTGAAATATGCTCATTTTTTAGGTTGCTAAATTATTAAACACCTTATTAGTTGAAAGATTAGATGGAAAAAAGTCATCTCTGTATGAAGGAAAATGGATTGGAAGAGGAAGGATAAGTTGAGGGAATATTTACATAAAAGATACAGCTCTGTTGTTGATATACAGAGGTAATCCATAATCCATAATTCATTTAAGAAATGAACCCATCAAATTACATAACTACGCATGACAAATTGCTACTGTTGAGCTATCCTACAATAAATTACAAGGAATCATTCCTGTCAAGAGTGTATTTTGTTTGAGACTAAAAAAAGCAATGTCGCTACAAGGTTGTTTTCCCTCGTTCCATAGGATTTGTCTGTCACACACAATCTCTCACACTTACACCATATAATTTGATCAGGGTAGAAAAAGTTCCTTTGTATGGAGTAACCACCAAGTCTCTGAAATTAAAACTGCTTTGAAAATTGCAAGAAAAGGGGAAAGGATGAAAAAGAAGAGTGTTTCTTCCTCATTATTTCTTAATACTATTTGTCAGTCAGGTGAGCAGATCTTTAGAGCAAAAAATAAGAAACATTAATTTCCTGAAGTGTGATGTCTTTTTAGTATATGTCCAGAGCAGCTTGTTAGCATACTAATTGTTTCATTTAATATGCAATACAGAGCATACTTACTACTTTGAAGTGCTTATTCATGATGTCATGGATATTAGTGTATATTTCTTAATTACACAACAGAACAATCTTTCCTCTTTCAACCTACACTTTCTGCTGCTCTGATTGGTTTCTCTAACTAGCCAGAATAATCATTTTGCCACACAGAAGCAGAAAAGGAAAAAAAAAAGTAAACTATTTTAAAAGCCATTTTAATTTAATAACAAATTGAGAGCTGTATTTTGTGTTAAATTAGCACTGCAAGCCTCATATCAATTCAAGGCAAGGTTCCCTGTTCATTACTGCTTAATTAATCAGTCCTGTTTCCATCTAAATGAAAAGTTTTCTCTCTTCCCTATCATCTCTAACATCTCATTTCAGGCAGCACATCAAGTTAATCTTGCTTACATTAGCAACTTATTTCTAATGGCTCAGTTCAATTATTTGGTGTGAGCATGGTGTTAATATTGCCAAGGTTGCGGGTTCAATCCCTGTATGGGCCATTCACTTAAGAGCTGGACTTGAAGATTCTTATGGATCCCTTCCAACTCAGAATATCCTGTCATAACTCATCCTATCCCAGTTTACAGATGAATTCTGCTTGGTTGCTTTGCTTCGTTTTGGGCAGCTTGGAGTTGATGGTAAAACAGCAATTGCAAGAACGAGCTCATCCAGCTTTGTGATGAATCCACTATGTGAGGACAAGCACCTACTTCCAACACATTGAAGTCTTCTGAGCTTTTGGCTTCCTGGTGTGTCTTGTCCTTCCTCAGGCAACATGGCACTTAGAGACATGGTTTAGTGATGGAATTGACAGTGCTAACTCTTGGACTTGCTGATCTTAGCAGTCTTTTCTAACCTAAAACATTCTATGATTAGAATATACACAGAGCTGAGCAAAGAATTATTATTTTATAAAACAACAGATGAGTATGAAACATTCCCATGGAAGAAGAGAAATCTGTAAGGGAAGGAGAATACAGAAAGTTGGGTGGTATCTGAAAGCATGTCCTCATTAAGCTTTATGCAACATATCCTAGAAATAAAACTTGGTAAGCATTAGTCCTGCACTACCATCAGTAGTGTATATAAAAACATATCAAACATTTCACCCTGTCACCTTTGAAGGAAGTGAAGAATAGGACTTTAAAACCATCTAGTTGAATATCTCCTGCTTATGTTGATCCCACCATTGCCAGAGCTGGAAACTGCTGCCATTGCCATAAGCAGGTACTTTCTATCACCAGCAGCAAAGCACACTAACTCTGGGATTTAACATAAACCTCTGGTGTTTTGGATTGCACAAGCTGGCCCCAGTCAAACACTTACTGAAGCTGCAGCTGCTCACACGTGCTAGTCTCTGCACTTGCCTTGCTCAGTTCAGCCTTCAGAAGTAAGTTTTCTGGCTGCTCCTAGTGCTGGGATGCCTGCCTGCCCATGTCAGGATGCCTCAGGTTAACACTGCAACCTCCCCCGGGCACCACCACGGCTCCAGCAGCTCCATCCGTCTGTCCGCAGAGATCCACGGCCGCCGAGACGTAACAGATACTTGATCGGGTCAGGGCTCGAAACTAAATCTGAGCCTGAGGTGTCTGCATCACATGAAGGCTGGTTTTAATGCCAGCTTGGCAAATATAAACACTTTTGTAATTGACACAAAACACACAAAAAATATTAAGTTCCAAGAGGATGAAACCTGTTTTTCCTGAATAATTCCAGTATTTACTTTTGCTCATCCAGGACTCAGGATGTTATTGCAACAGTGAAGAAGGATGTGCAGCATATTTTAACCTTCTAGATTTGCAGCAGCCAGCCTCTGACCTCACATTTACCAGCCTGGTTGAAATTACAACCTGCTGCTAAGGAAAACTCTGTCATACTTTAAAGTAACTCCGATATCAAGTAGCTTTGAGATATCTGACAAATGAATTACAGTGGATTAATGAGGAGCTGCTTCAGAAACCCTGCAAAAGAGATCCTTACGTGTTACAATATGGTAATACATTTCATTTAATAGCAATATAAATTATATGCTGAGAAAAGTGGGAGCTTGGTTTTGTGTTGTTTTGTTGTGTTTTTTTTTTCCAAGAGGAACAGAAATCCTTCCTATAAATCAGAGTGCACACTTCTGTTTCTGATAGGAAACAAAGCTCTGAAAAGCACTGAATTTCAAAGCTGCTTGAGATTAGATTGTCTGCAGAATTGTGCTGATGGCTGTAAATATTAATAAATATGATACACTGGGCCAGCTTTTTTCTTCAGATGCTTATGCTCTGCTTCCTCTTCAGTGCAGATGACCTGAACACACAGGCACCAGGAGGAAGAATCTGAGCTAAGAGTTGGTTTTAGAGATGCAACACACAGTGACACTTGCACAAAGGAAGGATGCTCCCATTACATGCCAGCAGAAACAGCCAGGAAGTAAAAATCTCCTTCCAGTCTTCTCTATCCCCTCTGCAACTGCTGTTGGGAGCTGACAGACAGCAAAGAATCTCTCTCCATGCTGCACAGATGATCCAGGGCTATACTGTTGAAGGGGTGTCAATGTGAAATGATGGTTATTCCTTACACAGATTTTCTTTCCATCCCCATTTTGCATAGTCTACTATTTAGGGATAAAAATTATACCAACATTTAGCGATCATGTTGTGGTCACCATGAAAATAATTGTAAGGTTGTAAACACTTCATTACAAATCCTAACATCTTGGTCCAGAACAACGCTTAAGTATTCAAACAGCCTTGTGGACTTCAGTGCAGTTTATTGGTATTTTTAAAAGCAAACTGCTCTGGGACCAGGTATGATAAGTCAGAGAGAAGAACATGCTTTGTTTATAGCAGAAATAACTTGGTAATTATCAGCAGTGAGAAGGGAAATAGCACAGCAGAGCATTCATATTATTTAGACTTAAATGGAGTTTAGATTAAATACAGGGTTTTATAAAACTGGTTGGCACAGCATGAATTGCTTAAAGAGATGTGGCTGGTGGACTTAAGAGTTGCTTCTGCATCTTTTTCCCTTTCAGCCCTGACAGCTAAATTGAGCACCAATTTCACAAAAGAAATTTGCTCCCTGAAAGAGATTCTACCTCTATATATTCCTGCTTTGTGATCTGCCAGGGCACTCTTCACACTATGAAAGTGAGGAAATAGGTTCTCTTGAATTCTTCTAGAGCTTGATCAGTTTGTGAGGCCAGCTCCAAAAGCATTAGGTCATAGTAGGTGGCACAGAGCTCAGGACCTGGTACTACTTCAATCTAAACTGGCCACATAACTTGTAAATTTAATGTGTCTTTTATATGTGTCTTTTTCTACTTCTCCCTCTATTTTATTTACACTAAGATCAATACCCGTGTCAGGGGTATTGGTGTACACCATGTCCTTATTCAAGTAACTTCCCTTTGACTCACCTTCGTATCTATGTGCTAGGAATACTACTCCTTAGATGTTTACAAAGCAGGGGTGCTTTGAAATGAATTCATGCAGGCATGGACATGAACAAGAGATAGTGTGGTATGACCTCTGGCTGCCCCAAACCACAGGGAGCAGCATGCAGAATAGGCAGCCTTTTATGAGATTTTTTTTTATCCCCTTCTCTCTCACAGGCATAAGTAGGTGGGAATGTATGAGGCAGGGAATGGTAAAGAAACTCTGGCCAGTCCAACTCGGCCAATGCAGAGAGTAAGGTCATTGCCACCTTGCTTGGGGACAGCTCAGATTACTTTCTCCTGGGAATAGGATACTCAGTCTTGTCTCAGACAGTTCTGGAGCTACTCAGCTTCCCCCTTCCCCACCACAGAAAACACGGCTGAACAAGCAAGCAGAAAACATCCAGAAAATCCTTTGGGGAAAGAATGTCAAAGCAGATGCAAGGAGTCCTTGAGAAAAATAATTGGCTTTCTTTTGGATGAAAAAAAGAGACCCAAATCTGACTCCTTCTCCCCATCCATTCTTTGATCAGCTACAACTAAAGAGAGCAAGAGAGAGGCAAGCAGGTTGACTGCAAGCTGTACTTGCTGTAAGAGCCTGGTTCAGCATCCCTGCTGTGTTATGATCTCCTCCTGTGACCTTGGGCAAGTCACTCACCTCCGTGGTGATTTGCTTCCCCTGCAGTAAAACACGGACAATTATACAGGCCAGCCTCACAGTGGGTCCACGTGATGAAGATGTGGAATTGTGGAATACTTGAACAGCTTTTGAGTGAAGGCCTCATGGCAATGGACACCAATTTGTCCCTTACTTGAAGTGAGACTCACGAATGTCCAGAGTATTTGTGGGTTCTCGGAGGGGGGGGGGGATTTGCAGACTACTATAAGCTATATCATTTTCTTCTTGTCTGTGAAGATACTTTTGTCAAGTAATGATTGCCAGACTAATGACACCCTAAACTTACAAACCACCGTGCACTCAAAGCGAATCAATTCAGTGAGGAAACAGATTTCACCTGAGTCCTCAGGGCAAAACTAAAAGTAACAGTGCTTTTAATTATTTTTGCTATGGTATTGGATCTAAGAGGATGAGGGAGGAGGACACATCTAAGAGAGAGGGTTTTCCCTGGAGTGAGACTGCCAGTAGGAAGGCTGGCCCCAGTGCTGCAGTGTCAGAACCCCAGTTGGTGCCACAGGCACAAGTGGTGCCCACAACTCCACGGCCTCTCACGCAAGTCTGGATCACCATGACCTTCAATGCTAAGTGGAGTTACCATCAGAGGCAAGTAGTCTCTTTGAGTTTGGTGTTGCCCTCACAACAAAGCAGAGATACATGCTAATGATTGTGTTGATTAAGCAGCCTTTGTGCTTATAGAAGCTATTAGCTGCCGATGGTAATGAGGGAACAGGCAGCTCTGCTTTCCACCACACAGGCACAAACCTGCAGTACCTGGGGAAACTTGACTAGTGTTTAATTTTTGTGCTAATTTTCAGTTCTTGCTGACCCTTCTCTCCTAGGTCCTCCTGCTCTGGCTCTGCGATTAGATGCAGAAGTAGGGATGCTCGAAAGATACACTACCTATTATCTCAGAGGCAGCTGTAAACGTTACAGCACGATAATGAAATTAGTTTAGCTGAATTATGGTACCCAGATAGTACAGGACGGATCTCATTCATAAAGTGCTCTCTTCTGTGCATTGTGGTGTGTCACTAGGGAAGCGCTGAGGGGTTACAATGGGTATTTATGTTGCAAATGAAATCTAATAGTCACATTCTCACTAGAATTAAGCATTTGCTGACTAGATATAAATATATATGCCTATCCTGACAAGACAGGTTAATTGACCCACAAAATATTTGCCCACAATGCCAGAATAAAGCTATTATTGAACAGGTTACTTAAAACATAGCCGGGCTGGCAGGGTTCTCGAATGAGACCAGCTGGAAACGTATACGCACTTTTTGTCTACACACCTGGTGCAGAGGAGGGTACGGAGAGGGTGTCTTGTGGCTGGGTGTGAAAAAGATAATGCAGCATCACTGTGTCTTGGATGTTTCAGCATGGTGCTATCAAGTGCTCTGGCACCACCACAGTTAAGCAATCACTTCTTTGCTTAAAGATTCCTTCTGGAGGTCCAGCATCCTAACTCGGGAAGAATACTATGCCAGTTGAGCCTTTTCCATCCTGACAGGGCACATAGGCTTACTCTTCTCCATCAGCATTGATCCTCACTGCTGCTCAGAGGGTTGCAGCTGTGGAGGAAACTGTCCATTCTGGTTTGTTTTGAGAGAGAAAAATACTCAAGGAGCAGACTGGAGGTACCAACCAATAACATTAATTCACACCACTCTATAAGCACTCCTGAAATTCAGTTATCCTATTTTCTTCTGGGAATGCTTCTGCTAACAAACAAACGAAAGCATAAACTCAAATATTTACAGTCTTTGTTTGGGCTTTTCAGTGCCAAATGCACAACCAGGAAAATAAATAAAGTGGAAGACAATGGGGGCACCTAGCCCCACCTGGAATAAGGAGATAGTCACGGGTATAAAGAAGAATGAGCCTTTCTGAAATGGGGTGGGGAAGTAGCTGATGGGTGATCAGGACTAGGATACACAGCAGTACCCTAGAGAAGCTTAGGAACCAGAGCCTGGATGGACTCCCAACACATACCAGCCAGTCATAGGGGAAGAACCAAAAAGTGACCCAGGCTGAGATTTATGGCACAGAAAACCCAACTGGATATGAAGTACTCACATTCAAACTTTAAAAATGCTTTTATCCAGCACTTTCCCCACCTAATTCCGCTGCAGCAACACTCACAGCACAACCTAGAGAGGACGATTTTTTTCTGCTGATGTTTTATATTAATTATGCATTCTTCAAAGGTGTTTTTAAAATAGCGACTAATAATCGGTCCTGTACCTTTTGTTAAGCAATAAAGACAACTAAAAGCTGCATTTAATACTAATGTTCATGCTCCATCTCATTTCTCCCCAATCCCAAATGAAAAAAGGCAAGATGCCATACCTTTCCCCTCACACAGCATAGTTTTTTTAAGACCCCTTGGAAAGATTTGCCATGACTAAGCATGCAGCATGAGCAAACCAGCTGCTACTGGATTTTTATCTCAACCAGAACACATTTAAACCTGAGAATGGTGTTTATACTGCAAACTGAATCCTGCATAGAGTCAGCAGAAGAGATTTGCTCTGTGTGCCACAGAACTCTTCACCTTGTGCACAGGATGGGGGACTCACTTTAGAGATTTACATTGAAAAGATCCTGAATTTGGTCCCACTATGGCAGTCAGGATGACCACAACTGAATTTATCAGCCCTGTTTCTAAGAGCTATGAACCCAAGAAGTTATATAGGGAAAAGAAAAAGGAAAAAAGAAGTAAACCCCAAATGATGCAAAGGCTTTGATGACACAGGAACAGTTACTGCAGCTAACTATGTCTTTAAGGGGTTAATGAAGAAGTCTCCCTAACACCCAGCTTCCAAGGCAAAGCCTTTCCCACATGCTTATGATAATCAAAAGATACTGAAAACCAATTCTACTTCATTCTGGCATAATTGCAGCAGAGCCACTAGAGGAATTGTAACCATTATGTAAGACGAGGCACCATCACAGTGGGGCCTGCTGCTTCAAATGCATTCTACCCACTCTTTTATATAGATTTCAGCTACCTTTCATTTTAGTAATTAGCCACATTTCCAAGGAGATCCATAAGTAATTTCCTGCACATCTTGAGCCATAATGCACTAGACTGCACTAGAAATGTAAGATAACTTAAAAGTAGTCAACAAACGGCAGGTGACACACTGAAAAGAGACCACCATTTCATTTAACAACAGATAAATGTTGCTTGACCACCACACAGCACACAGGCATCCACCAGAAAACCTAACAGTGGTTCCCTTCCAAACCCCAAAATACTGCAGGGTTCTATTAATAAGCAGCATATCAACGTGCTGAAAGCTTCCAGTCAAAGTAAAAATGATGTAGCACACTTGAAGGGACAGTGGTATGGAGGGAGGCTCCTGCCCAGAGAAGCCCAGTGTGCGCTTGAGAAGACGGCTGATCTTTTAGAGAAGATCTCAGCTGGTGAGAGCACAGGCACATTTATAACTTCTATGAAGTTCACGTTAGTTTTGAGATCTTCTGTAGAAAGCAGAGGAAAAAAAACCCACATTTTTTAACGTGTATGTTTTGCTTTGAAGGAAGTCTCTCAGCTAAATATTATTGAAACAGCAGATGGCAAAATGCAAACTTTATGAAAGGGAAGGCTTGCCCTGAGGGGCAGGTTACTGTTTGCATGGAAGAGCTATGCAAGGGAAGAAGGGGGAGAGAGAGAGAGAGAAGAGTCAGAAGTTAAGATGCACATTTCTAGCTGAACAACTTGGTTAGAAAATTATGACTGTGTCTATAAATGTAATCTTTGGTGTGCTGGCATGGAGATATGCAAGAGCTGTGAATTGGTGTGAAAACTAAAATACCTAGAGGGACTAATAAGTCCCTACGGGGACCCTAGTTACTTAAACGGCTGCAAAGGATAATTGCAGAGAGCTACAACAGGACTGAATCAATGCCATTTTCCCTGGGAAAAAAAAAAAAAGTATTGCTGCTCTTATTACGGTATTCTGAAAAGACTGGCTGCTTTCCTTTTCCCTCCCCCAGCTCAAAAGTCAACTGCAAACCACTAGAAATATGTCCAGAAAGATTATGATGCAGCTGAAAGCCAGAAGCATATGAGATTATATATTTACTGGTGCTGTGTCAGATAGCATCTGAGAGAAGAGGGGAAAGAGATTCAGCTTTGCAGTCTTTTATTAGCATGTTTGGGCTCTTTAAAGGAGCTATCCAATTGTGTCATTGCTGCCAGGCCTTTAAAACTGTGTATATCCATGATAAAGGAATCTACTTAATCTTGAACACAAGCCTCCGAGCCCTACCCGACTCTCCTGTGACATGCAAACTTATTGCCTTTAAACAGGAATTAGAAAAAAAGAAATGAATAGGGATGCACCATTACCCATAGCATTATATTGCTCAGGAACAGATGTTAATCAATTTTATGGAATGTTTTAAGCAACATGCAAGTACTTTTGCAAAGAACTGTCTGCATAATAGAGATTTCAGCCCAGCAAGTGCAGGAGATAAGCCTTTATCTTGACTGGGTGAGCTATGTCTATTTTGATTAAACCAAAGAGGTCTGAACAATCAAGCAATTTTATTCACTTGGAATTATGTCATTTCCAGAATGATACTCCACATGGTCCTGTGAGAAAAGGGAATGGAAATAACTTCGTTCTTGATTGTAATGTTCTCCTTGCGCAAATGTTCATGCATGGAGCTCATGAGGTACACATGTAGGATGTACATTCCATCCTCAGAGATTCTTGAATAGACAAGAACAGTACTCTATTCCAGCTGTGCTAGAAGAACAGTAATTTGGAGAAAGGACTGACCTTACACTCTGTAAGTAATTCGTGCTACTCAATCTCACATGCACTGCTAACAGAACTTTAAAATCCCACACCACACACAAGTAAAAGGAAAAAGGTGCCCTATCTTCTTTATTTGTATAAAAGTAGTAGCTATGCCATCGTGCTGGGAGTAATTTCAGTCATTAAACTTCTCGAACCTTGAATGTCATCAGGAATTACTTAGGTGACCATCCACTTGCACTGAAAAAGTACTGCATTTAACTCTCCGTAAAATATGGATTTTATTGCAGCAGTGACAGGACTCCTTTCCACAGCCATTGACCTCTACTGCTATTGCTTATCTCTTGACTCAACCTTTCGCATCAGAATACACAGATGTAGTATGCAAATCGTTTTCCCTGTGTGTGCATGTAAGTAGGTGTTACATACATATGAATACATAAATAGTTCAACCTAGCTGACACAGAAAGTATGTTACCAGCTCCTTAGAAACATTTACTCCACCACCAAATTTCTGCAATTACCCAACTTCTTTTCTGTAAAAATGCCTATACGCCTACCCTCTTACTTCCACCTCCTCCAGCACTCCCCAACCCGTTCTTTTATCAAATAAAAGACTTCACATTTGTCAATTCCTGTAACGTCCCCAGATCTGCTCGCTCTGCCCCCTTCTTTTCACTGAGGAAGCGCCTCATTTCAACTGTGCTCTACATTCAGTTCTGCACTTTGCCTCGGATTTCGCTCATGATCCGAAGGGTTTTGCCCTGTATTCACTTCACAGCAACTAGGCATATCAAGAAACCGAGACAGACTTTAAAATATATTATTTTCTAGTTATTCATCCTTTTGCTGTTGTTATTATTAATTATTACTGTTATTCTCCTCCAAGCACACACGACCCTTCTCCCGCTCTCACCACCTCTCCTCGCCCGAAGGGTCTTGCTGGCGATGACAATCCCCAGGAAAACGCCGCATCCCTTCTGCCGACTTACAACGCCAGCGAACGTGGTCCCCACACGCCCCTGAGCATCGGGCAGGGCGCGGAGCCCCGGGGAGGTCACCCCGGAGCGGCGGCGGGGGCAGAGCCCTCCGCAAGAAGCTGTGCCAACTTTGCAAAATAAGTGCTGTCCCCCTCCTCCGTCTGCCCCCCCCCCCCCCCTTAATTAGCATTCCCAATAAGCACGGCAGAAAGAATAAGAAAGAAAAAAAAAAAAAAAACAAAGCAGAAGGCGGCTGGCTGGTGAGAGGTACAAGTTGCCCCTCCAGAGGTGCAGAGCCGCATCTCCTTACCGGCACGCAGGGACGACGCGGCCGAGCCTCGCCCGGGTCGGCGGCGCGGCTCCCCGGCCCCTTCTCCCGCCGCTCAGCCTCCCCGCCTCGCACTAGGGCTCCCGCTCGGCCAGCAGCACTTTTTAACTCCGGCATGCAGGCAGCCCGAGCCGAGGGGGCTCTCTATCTGATTGGTTTCCATTCACTGCTCCTGATTAATAAAAAAAAAAAAAAAAAAAAAAAAGAAAGGAGGAGGGGGAGGGAAAAAAAAAAAAAAAAAGCCAAACTCCTCCCTCTCGGCTTGGCTCCCTGGCAGGCGCGCACACACACCCGCATATACGCGCACCCGCACCCCTGGCGCCGGCGCTGCGGCTGCCGGGGCCGCCGGAGCTGCCGCACCGGGGCCGGGGGGGCGCGGAGCGGGCGCGGAGCCGATTCCTCCGGGCGGGCAGGGATTTGCAACTGAATGCGGTGGGAGGGCAGAGGGGGAGGGTTGTGCCAGGGAGCCCCCCTTCCCCGCCGAGAGCAGCCAGCTTCTTCCCAATCGTTTGGTAGCGATAGCTAAAGCGGAATAAAATCGGGGGAGGGGGGATAAAGAGGAAGCAGAGGCACGCTCCTCTGTTGTGAACTGTGTGTTTGTGCTGTGCGGTTTCTCATCCTCCGAGCTGTTCTTAAGTCTTTCTCTCGACATCTGAGATGCCCCGCTGGTCTTTTCCCAGACTTCCCAGGAAGTTCCTGGACTTGATGAATCAAGATATTCCGGTGAATTATTAATGGAGATGACACTTCGTGGTCGCATGTGGCGGTTTCTATGTGAATGGAAAGCAGCGGAGGGGGATTTTCCAGGTACCTGCCTTTGCTTGGTCCGTCTCTTCCCAGAGGGCTCCCCACTCAGGAGGTTATGACTAATCAATGCAGAACGGACTGAAATCTCAGCTTTTGCTGTGGGACTCCTGGAGTCCCTCTGCACACATGCATTTTGTACAACCTCTCTCCTCCCCCAATCCCCCCCAGCCGCCTAAATACAGCCTGAAATAAGGCTTTTACATTTTCCTACTCTATATATTAAATTACAAGATGGAAATTACCAGCCAGTTTATTATTTACCTGACAAGAGTCCACTCCAATTCAGATGCACGGTGTCCCCTTAAGATTCATAGCAAATGTTGCAAGAAGTGAAGCTTTCTGCCATTTGCCTCTCGCATCTCCACAGTCTTAGGTTTGACCTTTATGTTTTTTTCCCTGCTAGGAAATCTAAAGTCATCTTGTTTTTCTTTCTTTTTCTATTCCTTTTTTCTTCCCTTGCTCCTACCCACCTTTCACAGTTTCTGCATGCTGTATGTCTTAAGGATGGGTTTGTGCTGGCTCTAAGCCATCTTTGTGTCCTGTTTCTGGACTATTTCAAGGCTTTTAGTATAATTTAAATACCCTGAGCACCAGGAATTCAGGTAGCAATCTTGCTGTTTGTGCTGTAATTTCTACAGTGTTGCAGCACCATGTGCACAGCATAGCTGAAACTGGTGCTGGGCTTTGTTGTAAAATGTGAAATACATGAAATTTTCTTAAGGAAGGATGTTCTTTAATGTTTGATCTTTGTATACTCTCAACACTAGTCAACAAGAAGGGAGATTTAATCCATGAAACACAGCTAACAAGCACGATCTAAGTGATGTCCAGGTGTTAGAAAAACAAATTACTTGTTGGAAGAATTGCCTGGTTAAGGGTTAGGGCCTGACATGCTACAGTGATCTCAGACCCAGGGTGAGGTTACCAGAGCTTGGGAAGAAGGATGTTTCATTGATAGTGGACACAAAGAATGCAGAAGTTGTGAGCCACAAGGACAACTGGCAGAACTCCCAAGGTAAGAAAGAAACTAATAAAGCTAACTCAGCAATTGTGCTGAAATCAGCTCCAGCTGGGTAAAAGGTAATTCTGGCAGGGAAAGATCATGAACGCCGACTCACGGACCATCGACCCAAGAAACCCAACAACTTAAGAGAAAGATTGAGCATAAAGATTAATTAGCATGAGAAGCAAGAGAATCATTAACCAGTAGAAGATAGGATACTAACTAATAGAGAACTATGTAACTTGTTGCCAATGAACACTAATTCTTTTGTTTGCTGAAATGTATAAACAGTAAAATTTTGATAGCTGATGTGCTTGATTTGTGGAATACCACGAAGCACCCAGGCTTGTGCAACTATGAAATAAATAATCAATGCCTCTCAAGAGTGTGTAATTATTGGCTTGTTGCACACCAGGTAACAAATCAAATTTTTGTGGACAACAGGCTCCCTAAGAAAGCCTTCAAGCTATTTCCCACAGCCATTGCGTTGGTAGAATTCTTCTTTTTAGTACTCTGTATGATACTACAAAAGGCAACACGGTGTAAAGAAGCTGGATTCTGCTTTGTGTGTATTTGTGAACTCAAGCAAATCACCCTGAAAACCCACTTAGGTACCACTGCCATTATCTGGCTATTTTACTCTTTCTACAGCTGAGTTTTTCCAGCCTGCAGACCATTCTGGTTGCTCTTCTTTGAACTTCCCCTAGTTCCCTCATTATTTTCTTTTTTTTCAGCAATGACAGGTCAGGAACTCAGTGAATATTTGCAGAGCATTCCCACGGGAGCTTTCTGGACACAGTCTATCTCTCTTTATGACAGACCACATTTGCAGGCTTTCTTGTTCCCTGCCATATTGTATTGTCAATTCACTGCCCACTCTAACCCTGAGGTCTCCTTGGGCATTATTCATTCCTAGATGTATCATACTCTGATTAGCTTTAGTAAAGCTGTTTTTATTATTTTATTTATTTTATTTTATTTTATTTTATTTATTATTTTAATTTTAATTTTCTCAACCAGAGTGGAATTAATAATATCCAAGAAGGACTTTTGTATTTTTGTTAAAAAGGAAAAGTTAGTGCAGGAGGTGTTGTGTTCTCCATAACATATGCATAAGATATTTATCTTCTAATCAATTATATGAATTCGTGGTTCACAATTTGAAGTCCATAGCTGTGTGAAGAAGACTGCTTTCATTTTTGAGAGATATTGTCAGGATGATGCTTTTCTTCCTCAGCCGTCTTCTATTGACAGCTATAATGATAATAGAATTAGCAGATTTGATCACATCATTAGTCAATGAAGAATCCTGTATACCTGATACATTAGCTGGGTGAAAGGCTCAGCTAGGATTGTGAAAATTGATCAAGACTGGCTGAAAACAACTCCTCTGCCATGAGGTGGAGAATATAAGAAGGTCCAAAGAAGAACTGAATGTTCACGAGTCTAAGACTCCAAGGCTGGAAAGGAGACAAACATTGTTTGCAGCTCTTGAACAATCTCGTTTTTGGAAATCAGAATGAGTACTCAAGGTAGAACGTACCATCTCAATGCCTATCTTGTCAGTGGCTTTTCTCTTAAGCAAGCATTCCCGCCCATGGACTGATAAGAATTAGCCAGAGCAAAGATCCCAAGTGGCAACTTCTGCCTCTGCAGTCTCTGTTGAATGCCCAAACCCTGCTGACTGTGACCCAAATGTCCATGAATCTCAGTCACCAGCACAAAAATGAAATACATTGTGAGCTAGGAATATATGGCGATATTCTCTAAGCTATTTAGATAGATGAAATGCTATTTCCAAATAATAGAAGATGTCTATGTGGGGTTTAAAGACTAAATAGCCACTTATGGTTCATTACAAGCTGCAGTATCTACGAAACAATCTGAATGTCTCACTTTGTAACTCCACACTTCAGAGTTTGCCCAGCCTCTACCAAAAATAAAGAGGGACCTTACTCTGAATTTATAAAGGGGAAAACTCAATCTAAGAGAATTTCTCTTCACTCTTTTTCTGCTTTTTTTTTCTTTTTTTCCTAGAGGTGGGGAGCCTTGCTTTCTCAAGTCTGAATGGCACACCTTTCAAGTCTTTTAGCCCAGTCCTGTAGATCTACATGCAGTGATCAAGGGTTAGCCAGGCAATTGTGAGGGCTGAGATAATGTCACATATTACCATTCCTCAAGCAAGATGTGCTTCTCATAGCACTGAAACAGCCCTGGTGTCTTCCTAGTCTGTTGCAAATACCTAAGAAACAGGGTAGCACAAACCACTTTCCCATCTTCTGTCAATTCCTCCTGGTCTGCTTGGCCACAGGAAGAGTAATGGTTTGCCCAATGGACCCCCGTGATTGCATGCAGCCCTGCATAGTATATTTGTTCTTCATCTCTGAATAGTTCTGTTCTTTGTTGTTGGAACCCTGGAAACATGGAGTTTTGAACTTTCTGTGCTGTCAGGCACTGAACCCCAAAAGAACACTACTTTTGACCTAAGGCCTTGGAGAATGCTTCCAAAAATTGAATGATAAAACTAGAACCATTGGTGTGTAGTTTGAATAGAAGTGTGTAATATCGCATAGTGAAAAGTTTAGAATTTTAAGTTATAGAATATAGTAATAGGTATGGGACAAGATGAAGGTTTATTTTAGGGTGGAGGTTCTCTTTCTTTCTTCTTGTCCCTCTTGAGTATAGGTAATACTTTTAAATTGGAAAGAAAATCCTGCACTATGGGTCACAGGTGTTTAGTCATTAGGTCAAAAGTATAAATAATTTAGATGTTAGTTTTTAATTGGACTGTTAGGCCTTAAAAGACTTTTTAACAAGCAAGATACATCACCATTTCTTCATTTTTAGCTTGTTAGCTAGAATTGCTGTAACACTCATTGTAAATTAATAAACAACTGAGTCCGAACACAAAATTGCACCTCTTGTGCATTCAATCCCATCTCTGACTGAAGAGAAAAAAAGAAGATGAAAAGTAATACTTTGTCAAGGTCCTTCTTGTCTACATTTGGAGATTATTCCAATGAATCTGAATGCCTTGTTCTAATTTCAGTTTGTTACATATTTTAGCCCCTTCTAGTAAGAAAAACAGCAGATAGTTTTATTGGTTTCTTCATAAACCACATGAGGAACTACTCCATTTCTCCCTATTCCATAGATATTTTGGGGTGAAAAGATTCCCACTGTGAGATACAAAAGAACAAAGAAGCAAAATGTGAATCAGAGCTTGCTGATTTTGTGGAAACATGAAATCTGCCTGGTTTTTCTTAGCTTGCTCTCTGAACTTCTCAGCTGCTTCCCAAGTAGGGAACATGATACTGCAAATTCTTGCAGTTTCATGATTCCTTGAGTGTCTGTCTTTCCCCATTTCAGTGGTGAAAGTCAGGAATAATGGGAATTAGAAAAAAGTAATCACATTTTTGGTTTATCCTTGAAGTAGTTGTATTTATTCATTAATAGCACAGTTCCTCGAGCAAACTGGAACTTCCGTCTATTTGTCTAGGTTGAAGATGAAAATTTATTTTCAAAACTATTCTAGAAATTAAATTTTCTAGTTAACTACCATGGTAGCTATTCCTCTGTTTCTCTGGGTACATGTAAACTGTTTCAAAGAAACACATTTTCTTTAAGGAATACCTTTGCTTCTGAGTTGAATAAACCTGACCATCATGATCCCTCACCAGTTTTTCCTTCAGTGTTTAGTCCATGCCTTTTTTTGCCTAGGGACAACAAAAACAATTTCATTTTGGATTAAACTCATACTGAAACAGATATTTTCAGAACTGTCATATACCTCTGAATTTCTTAGCTCTCCTAATTCCAGTGGTATTAAAATATCACAAGAACAGCTGTTGTTATGTTGCTTGTGGAGTCAGTAATTACAGAATTGTGTTGTGAAAGTAACAAGCTGAAGGGTGGCAGGTAAGTTTCACACACAGATAGTTTAAACAGGTTCAGCTGAAACAAGCCTTTGTATTTCAGGGTTCACCCCTCACTCATGGCAAGCAACCAAGAAACTCTACTATTAAAAATAATGTAACAGCATCCTTCACCTTTTGCATTCCCAATATGTCGGATTGATCATTCCTGACAGAAGCATAAAAATGTCAGCGCAACAAATAAGATAGGTAAATAGCAGCTAATGCCTGGGGAGTTTCATTGCCTCAACAGGTACATGAAGTTATAATTGCACTAATCAGCATTCCTTCAAGCAGCCAGCACTTCAACTTGCCATAGAAAAGGCCTGAAAAGACAGAGACTTCTTCCATGCAAAACACCATGGAGATCAACTAAACCTCAACCAGTATGGTCTTTAAAAATGAAAGCTTACATCATTAGGATAAATGAGGAGCCAGCACACATCTGCATGCATGGGATGGCAACAAATGAAAAATCAGATTCTATCCCTCTAGCTGAATAATCACTGTACAATAGAATCAGTTTCACTATACGTCATCCAGCTGCTGTCAGAATCTTGATAGCTTCCCTGGAACTGATACAAAAGGTTAGCAGTGATAATCTGATGCTGCTGTTGCAGGCGTTGTTAGTCATGAACACTAGTCGGAATCTGGAGATAACTACCCTTTTCCACATGCAATGTTATTGTAGCATAATTAGAGAGTAATGCATTTTTCTATATTGGTAAAAGTTTTGGATGCTTTGGGAATACTTTACAAGATAAACATTTTTCAATAAATATTTAATTTTCTGTAAAAAATATCCTTTAATTTATTGTATAACCTGCAGAACTCTTCTACATGATTGCATTTATTGTCACAAAGCCCCACTTTGGCCATGAAACCTATTATTTATTTATGTGAAACTAACATTCTTACCAGTCCCCTGTCTGCTTGTATCCATCGATTCTCTCTTCTCTAAGGCTCAGAGTTTCTGTGTAATTTACCATGGTTTAACCAGTTACTTCTCACTGCCTGAGCCACGGTGACTGTCTGTATGTACTCTCCGATGGTAGAGAACACCATATAATTTGATTTTGTCAATCCCTTTTCACTGTGGACTGGGCTAAAAAGAATTATCTTCCATTTATTCCTGGCTAAGAGTGCCTCTATGAACAGGTACTATGCCTCATCTGATGTAGGCTACTCACTGTGCAGTAATAACTTGCTTGTGAGTCTGACATGAACATACTACGTATTTTAATAACTTCTGGAGAAATAACTGTCTTTTCACCTCAGCTTGCACAGTAGCTAGTGCAATGGGAGAAAAAGCACTTAAAAAGTCATGCAAATAATTAATACATCAAAATCACAGTGTATTTTTCAGTAGCGCACACATACACACATCCATTTGCAGATTTCCTGGCCCAAAGGATTTGTCACCTAAATAGAGATGAAAGGCAAATGCTGAAAAGGAAAATGAAGAGATGAAGTGAGTTAAGATTCATGCAGTGGATCAGTTTAGATCTGGGGATAAAAATCAAACCTGGCTCCTACTCTGCTTTAGCTCAAACCAGTATTTTATCCTCAGAGTATTCAGAGTGCCTGTCATGGCTGGTTCCTACCAAAGGTTTCAATCCAGGTCTATCTTTCTTATTTCTCACATAAGTATTGCTGAGAACCACAGGTCACTCTTTTCCTCCAGGCTGATCATCTGTTCCTCCTTCTCAGGATGAGGATTTAGTCCAAATCTTCATCTTTCCTGATAACAATGTTGACACATACACTTTTCTGTCTGTTAGGCTAGGTCATTTAAACAATGAATAGTAGATAATTTTTGAGTAGTGTTCTAAAAAGTGGTGCTTTGCTCTCCCCCATCTCCTCCACTTTTTGATTTATATAGTCCCAAGTATGTTCCTTGTGTGGCTGCAGTGACTTGTGAGGTTACACCAGCACTGAATTCTGCAACACACCCACACCCACCCACAAACCTCCCTTACACTAAGGCTGCAAATGCACATTGCATTTTTCTTGACAAAGCAGTTTAAGTAATTTATCTTTCCTCTATCTGTGGGGTTATCATTCCTGCCTCTGCCCCCACTCACCTCTCTCCAGATTTGTCATCAAAACCATCAATGGGATGTGCTGTAACCTGGTCACAGAAATCAATATGGTTACAAATGATTCTTGACAAAGTTAGTTTTTTAATTTGGACCATTTGAGTCACCTGTTGCAGTAGTAAATCTGAGTGGATCATGAACTACTGCATCTCTGTGTATGTGCAGGAGAGTGGTGGTTGGGGGAAATTTCTTAAATGACTGTGTGACTGGAAAAAATGTAGTGTCATACTACACATTAAGAGATACATTCCCTTTTCAGGAGAAGTTGTGTAGCAGAGCAGTAATAAAAATGATGAAAAATCCCCAGGACACTTGTGAAAGATTGTTCTCTAGCTCTATACAGAATTTGAAGTGATCTAGAGTTTTGTATTAGCATTTACTTGAGCTAATCAGTGAATCTGCTGATGCCTTTCTACTTGACAACTGATATTGTCTTCCCAGAATAAACACCCTTTGCACCCCATCTTTGTGGTTCTTTGTATGTTATTTGCTTTACCTAGGAACATAATTTGCTGTTCCTGATGTTTGACTGAAAGCAAGGGCCTGGCAAATTTTTTTATGACATTTATGATATTTTGATGACATGGGCAATTTTATTCTTCCCTACAGAAGGTCTTTTTTCGCCCCTTCCTTCTTCTTTTTGGAATTCCTCTCATCAACTTTGTCACAAAAGCCTTCCTTCATCTGAAGAGTGCAAATTGCAGCTCCTTATGCCTTTGTTTGAAGCCACCAGAGAACTTCGTGATTCCAGTTTATAAAGTCCATTAACCAGGATATTTTCATAACTTTTGTCCCTATATCTTGTGACTGTAACCCTTGTTACTGTAGGAGAGAGACAGTAATCTCAGTCTGTATCGTAAGAAGGCAGGGGTATTTTGAATTTAAGTGGATGTCTGAATTTCAAATGAAGGTGTGATTGCAGCTGAAAATGTACAAATGTTCATGCAGTATCTGTAAATACATATACTTTTCTTAGAAGGCTGCAAAATTTAAAAGATTTCCACCTCATCTGCTTCCATGCTGGTAACTTGTAACTCCTCATCCTAATCCTCCAGGGTTACTTACATGGTTGCCCAGTCATCCTGGATCCTGGATCCTGAAGCCCTGGCACTTTCAAGGAACTTGTAGAAACCAGGAGCCAAACTCTTGGCAGAATTTTTTATGACTCCCTTCAAATGGAGTTGCACAACTACTCTATGTGACATTAGAAGTAAAGTCCCCAAGGATGAGGCAGCTCACTAATGGTTGCTATGAAATGCAAAGGAAATATTGAAATTGCATAATGCAGCTGGCTACTCAGCCTGGTATTAATATTATTTTGGCCATTTTTCCTTAAATGAAGAGAAGTATTCTTGCCTCTGTTAAGAATTTCCAGTCAGAAAGAGAAGCGGCAGCCTTTTATTTTGCATTTAATGAGAATAGTCCCCACTAGGAAAGAACATATTGTCAGGACCTTTTTTATTTACTTTCTCAATTAGTACCAAACTGTGATAGTAATTCACAAGAGAATTAATACACTGCTTTCTGCATTTCACTGTCTCCTTTTCCTGTAGCTATTTCAGGAACTGCAACGCTGTGGGATACACCTAGATCCTGTTAATAGGTATTACACTGAAAAGGAAAAAGCTAAACATCCTCTGCTAGATCCTCCTTCTAACCTTTTATTCCACCGGCCTTCTATTAGGATAGGAAAAATTTTAGCAGCAATTAGAGTATTGCAGGTGGAATCTTGTAGGAAAAGACCATCTTGTAGTTAAATGGAAATAAGTATACTAGCAAGGACCCATGATAATGCAGGGGAAGACAGTACTGGCCTTGGGATTCTTGTTGGAAATCCTAGTTTATTGACCTAGGTTGTAGGTCTGCAAGTTAATAGAAACAGACTAAACTTTGGGCACCAGAGTAGTCCACCCAAGTCTGGAGTTCACCTTACGTCTTTGTTGAATCAAGGCTCAAGGTACTATGGGGATTAGCACTACAGTAAAGCTCCACTGCAGATTATAAAGAGTCAAAAAATCCTGTTTACATGTTCTCCTTGAATTGGATGAGCCCACAGGCTTTGTTTCTCACTTGAAATACTGTATAGCCTGTTTGAATATTTTTGTAGTGCTTAACATTAGCATCTCTCACACAGTTTACATTACGTTGACTTATGGAAGTCCCACTGTAGAGGATTGGGAAAATCTAGAGTTCTGTATTATTAGGCTCATGACAGAAAAAAGAGGCAATTATCTCTTGTTTTAAAAGCTCCAAAGTGTAATTCTTGCAGTTAATTCCTGCAAGGTTCAGAGAATCTAGAGGGAGAATTTGGTTTGTGGTAGATATTTACATTCTCTTTGGATCAGCTATATATTTATATATAAGAACACTGATTTCAATAACAGTCTTCTACTTAAACCTCCAAATCAAATAGACCCTATGGGGTATCTGACGTTCATTAGTGAACTGTTGTTCGAGGTCCAGCTGAGTATATGATGCTATAGATAAAAATAAGTTTCTTGGCATGCCCTTGACCAAAAAAAAAAAAAAAGAAGAAGAAAATTTATAAGGCTCTTTCTTACTAGAATTAATTTTGCCTTCTATTTTCTCCCATATGATTAGTTATATATTAGCTAACCACCACAGCAGGGAAAATGCCTAACAACTGCCTGGAGACATAAAATCGTGTAACACACACCCAGTAGGAATATAACTCATAGGAGCTGTTGGGATGGGGCTTTAGGAAAGAGCATTAATTTATAATTGGCCACTGTTCATCTGACAAAAAAGAGAGAAACTGCGAGTTCAAAAGGGACTTCAAAATGTGAACCTGTCAAAGCCTGTGCATTGTATTTGCTCTGGATGGTGCATTAACATCTCTAGCAAAGCTTATGCTATTTTGAGTGATGGAGGGCCTACTGTGTAGGGCTGAGGAAAAAGAAATAAAGTTCTATATTAGTAAGCATGTGACTGGAAAAAAAGGCAATTATCTCTTTCTTTGAGAGCTACAAAGTACGGTGGTGGTAGCTTCTGACAAGAGTAAACTAGATGTGCACAGCTTAAAGGCAAACTGAGGACATGCAGATGAAAAGTTCAGCCCTTTTCTCATTCCCCCTCCTTTCTTTACCCACCCTTGTGATCTCTTTACTACAGCTGGAGAGAAAATCTGGGGCACTTGTTTCTTTCATTTCTTCCAGATTGTTATTTTATCCTCATTTTTGGTAGAGTGGTAATGATATCCAGTGGCTGCTTAGATGAATCACTGATAGATATTCCTTAGGGATATTCCAGAAAAATGCATCCCAGCCAGGACTTATTTCCTAAGTCACAGCATGAATTTGAAACCTATATAGTCTGCCAACAGTAATCAGCTCCTGTCACTGGTCAGGTTTTCATTATTTTTTCCTTGGCTCTCTTCTTCAACCCTTCTATTTTGTCCACCCGCACTGGCAATTAAAGGCTGCAATGAACGTCTGATGCACATAAGGAGGTAAGAACACACATAGAATCCTTTCTTACCCTTGCATTTCATCTCCAGAATATTATGGTTCTTGCTGTCATTTGTACTCACTAGCTTATGCTAGCTTGATTTGGGATTTACAAGATACGTCCATTTCTTTTCTTGTGTAGTTTGCAAGAGAAAACCTGGCTCTCTGAAATCTGCAACAAGTAGGAGCATAGTCAACAGAAAAAAAAAAATCAGAAATATTATAATGAAAAGACAGGTGAGCTTTATTCAGGGATCCAAAATCTTTAAATGAAAAGTGGCATCTACAAAGGCTCTATATCCATGAAGGAGGTGAATACTGCTTCTGAAAGCACAGAGTAATCTCACCAAAGTCCAGTTGGTGTCACAAGATAACCGAAGGGCTTTGGGGGTGGTTTGTTGTCCTGTTACTTCTGAACCAGTCATCTGAACTTAAGCTGTGCTTGTTACCAGGATTGGTTTGGAACTGGGAACTGATTGTCGCAGAAGCTGCCCTGGACACATTGCAACATCTCCCTGCAAAATCTCCGAGCTGCGGCATTACCTTTTATGGAAAAGTTCCCCTTCCAGTATGGCTTTTGGAATGGCACATCAGCTCTCCCTCCTCAAGAAGGCCTTTCCAGTTGGCCTTCGCCGACTGTGTCAGCTGCCAGGTAGAAAGCAATCCATCACTGCTTTCACTCTCTTACACAGCAGGCAAATTTTTAAAGGAAAACACTGTTAAGAGCTGGCTGAAAATAATTTCCCAAGCTTGCACGACAATGTATCTATTGCCGTAGCAGTACTGAGAGCTCCTGTGGCCGAGCTGATGTGACATCAGGTGAAAGCTGCTGGGCTTCCTTGCGTGGGCTCATGCTGCTGGCACAGAGCTGGGGCAAGCCAGGCATGAAGCACAGGGTGGGAGTGAGGCTGCCTTCACATCAGCCTTGCCCAGCCTGTAATTCTGCATCCCAAGCAGTTGATCTGTGGGCTAGTTTGCTGCAAAACAGACATCTGGCCTGGATCAAGAACCGGCTCACAGTTGCTTATTTTTGGTTGTTGAACAGAGCATAGATTCACAGCAATGAATGATGATGCATTGGTACAGTGGCTGCATGCTGGCTATAGGGCAACAGGCAACTGCTGATACAGCCAGCTGGTAAAAATTCACCTGTCACCACTGGCAGAGTGAATGAATACATTACATCCACGATCTGTGATGAACTCTGAAGCCAAATGTACTGTATTGCCGAAGCACTGCCTTGATACTTTGGGGATTTTTGGTAAGAGGCATCCAGCTCCTAGGGCTGCAGAGGCTGAGGAGGGTGTAATTACGTGTTACGCTTGGGAAGGATGCTTGGGAAATGCTGAAGGCTGCATTGCAGTTCACCATCCCAACTCCTCCAGCTCTGCTGACACAGCTCGATGAGAGCTGAACCAGTGAGCTAGGTCACTGAAGTTATTTTGCTATAACTTCTCAGGGTTACTTTTAACCCCAAGCTTTGAGCGATCTGGTTTACAGAGCAGTCAGATAAACAGTTGCTGTGGCTCGTCAGGAAGAGTAAGGCTGCAGTGTGAAGTGAGAGGCAGAGCAAGTAACTGCACTGACCCAGCCACTCTGAGCTCTCTGGCAATCCCTCCGTGTCAGAGTTGAAGAATATGGTGTATGTTTTGCAGCACTGCTCCCAGAGGTATGAGCATCTTAGGAATAGCCACTTCTCATTGTACAGGCTTCATCTTAAAATAGAGCAGGCCAAAAGGATTTTTGTTTACACTAAAACAAAAGCTCTAGATGGAGCAAATTATCCCTGTAGTATTTAATTCATGATTCACGCTCATCTGTGACTCTTCCAGCTTCTCTTCAATTAAAAGAGCATGTAACTGCACGTAAACATTTAGCCTAGTCAGATTTAGCCAACGTTAAAGCTCGGATGCTAAACTGCTTGTACTTTTCAGTGGCATTTGGGTGGTAAACTCTTATTTCTTCCTTAAAAATTAATTACAGGATTCCAGGCAGGTTTTTTTTTCCTTTTTATTTTGTGAATGGTTCTTTTATTATAAGGATCAAATAAATATATGATTCTCCCACTAGTATTGCAATAACAACTCCATAAAATATTGGCACTTCTGTAACAAAAAAGCCACCCACATGAAATTCTTACCAAATCCTAGCTAACTAGTACATTTGCAGGGTGCCCTCTCATGATCAAAACCTTCTGTTATCATTTCTGTAGGAATGTCCCAATGAGATCACATTACATTACCCCCTGCTGGGGATTTTCTCTCTCATGTCTCCTGCTTGGGGCTAAAAAGATTGTAAAATGGGTGTTCAGTGTCCCACTGAATTAGCCAAAATCCCAGATTAAAAAGCAGTGATTTCTACTTATTTTAATCAACTTTGTACCAGCCTTGTTCATTGTCCTTTCAACAAAAGAATTGTTTATCCCATTTTTTTATTAGATCTCAAATTAATATCTTCCAGGGGAGCCACAGAAATTAATTGGAATAATAAATGTACTCATACTTGCTGATGTGTTTTAGCATACTACAATTCAGATACCGTGCATATGAATAGTACTTCATAAAAGTTTGCCTGATGGGGCATAGGCTAAAAAGATACCTCTTTTTTCTTTATATCTGACTGTAGTCATGTGAATTTCTCATGTTATACTTCCCTCTGCCTTTCTAGGCCTTTGTACTGCTGATGAGCAGAAGGCAGAGGAGGTAAGGTCACTCTTCCTTTCCTGTTTCCCTGTCATCATCATCAACTGATGTAGCTGCAGAAATGATACTATTTTGTTTGTTCTCTCCTCTGAGACCACAGAGAAACTCTTCTGAATGTTAACAAAAGGCTCGAAGTATCTGTCTGATATGCGGAGAAAGGCCTCTGTCATCCTGTTTCCTGCTCCTTAATATTGAAAGTAGCTGCCAGAATCATAAGCCCAGCATGGTGGCAGTTGCCTCACACAGTGACTCCGTTTATTTTGTTTGCATGAAGCTTTGAAGTTGGATCTTCATGGTCCTTTAATCAGGAGAAACTCATTGAGTTTTTAGACTTCATTTTCAAACACTGAGTTATCCAAGAAGTGGGATGAAAGATATGGTGTGGAGCAGACAAAAGCTGAAAAACACAAATGTGATGTTTTCTACTTGTTTATTTGGATGACTAGAAAGTTGGGAAATAGACAAACTTTCTGTATCTCTCCTCTTCAGTGCTTTGTCCCCTGTTACTATGTGCTACCTATCCATGCCCATGATCTATTGTCACCAAGGTGTTCTTAGGCTGCAAAGCACTTTTTTGTGTTACTGGCTTTATAATCACAGAAAAAAAAAAAAAAAAGCTTGTCTTGACTACTTTGAAGTGAAGAACAAATACTTCTCTGTCTTTCCATATTACCATACCACATTCTGTTTGCAGAAATATGTCCATTTTCTGGAACAGACTCACTAGTAAGGTGCAAATCCATCTCCCTGCTATGTATCCATTAATTCCTACTGATATTATAGAGATATATTTAAGTCTTAAAAAAAAAAAGAAATCCAGACAAGCAAGAAAACATCACCCAAGCCCTACCTTGCTTTGTAAAATACTCACCCTATGTCCTTTATTAGCAATTTTTATTATAGTTTGAAAGACTATCACTTGCATCAGTTATTATCAATCCCATTTTTGACTCTTTTGTTTTTGTCTCTGCCCCATAATATGCTTGTAGGAGTCTATGTGTACAGTATTTCACTTTGCTTTTTTTCATCTCCACCTATGAATTAAAAGAAAGTTCAAGTGTACCAATGTGTTTTTCTGATATTGGTATGACTGAGTGCAAGAGTGACTGATAGGTCAGGGGGTCATGCTGCCAGCCAGAGGGACCTTGACAAGCTGGAGAAATGGGCTGACAGAAATCTTAGAAAGTTCAACAAGGGGAAGTTTAAAATCCTGGACCTGGGGAGAAAACAACCCCATGCACCAATATATGCTGTGTGCCACCCATCTGGCAGGCAGCTTTTCAGAAAAAAAAAAGGTTCTGCTGAAGACCAAGTTGAGCATGATCCAGCAACATGCCCTAGGAGCTAAGAAGGCTAATGTTATCCTGGGCTACATTCAGCAAAGTATTGCCAGTGTTTAGGAGGATATGATCCTTCCCCTTTATTCAGTGCTTTTGAGACCACACTAGGAGTACTGTGTAGTGGCCCTGGACACCTGGACTGTCTCCATGTGATCCTGCTTAAGCAGGAGACTTAGAGCAGATAACCTCCAGAGGTCCCTTCCATCCTCAACCATTCTATCATTCTGTGATTCTTTGATTTGGTTATTCTCCTATTTAACCAGGCATGAGCAATCTGTAATTATGCAAAACAACCTATTCCAAAACATTGCAAACATTCCAAAACATTGCCCCTGAAAGACCATCACCAAAGAAATGCTTCCATCATTTGCCAGGACAACTCTGTTTTCACTCCTTCCCTGCCACTGCATTCATATCAAGGACATTTCAACTTTGCAACAGAGTTTAAATGAATGTCAAGACTTCTCCAGTTCCATGGGCCCTTACTAGTTCCTGTTCAGGCCATTACCAGTAGTCATGGTGTATGAACAAAGGGTGAAGCTGCACATTTAAACAGCACTATTTATGTCGAGAATATGCAGTTTTACATACACCTGCAGAGCAGTGGAGTGCCAACAAGGTTACTCAGGTCCCTTTCCAGCTGACAGTGCTGCTCCACAACAGGAAAATGAACGAGTAATGCCTCTGTGGCAGGAGTGGCATCTGCCCAAAGAGTGCAGTGCAAAGTAATGCAGCAGATGCCATTATCTTTCTGCTTTTACCTATTCATCGGGAATAGAGAAACACTTCCCCTGTTCCCCTGTCCAAGGATCTCTGAGGAATCAGGCTGTAGGCTGCCAGTTGAATTATACTGTAGAGTGAGCTGAACAATACAATCTTTTTATTTTATACAGCTCTATAATTTCCAACCATAAATTTAATTGGAAATTTTAAGGATAAGAGACTACTAAAAGTGAAATGGTTTAAAAGTTATTGACTGAAGTAAAAAGAATTGTGAACTAAACAGGGATCTCAATTGTGAAAAAGAAAATTAATCTATCTATTTAATTATTTGCATGGGTAATATCATAATATCTGAGCACTTTAGAGGTATTATAAATTTTCTCAGTTCACTGTAACTTCATCAGAAATGGTCATGTTATGTTCTGAAGTGGGACTCACTGAAGGTGTGCAACACTTCTGCCATGGAAGTATTTATTTTGGTAACTGCCCCTTGACAGGTTCAAATTTACACAAGTATGTTAGAAAGTTATTTGTCTTAGTTTATGTTCTAATCAAAATTATGTTTAAAGTCTACAGAGCATTTTGCTTTTAGAGGGATTCTTCAGTTAAAGATGTAGGTAGAGCACCCTGAAATGTCTTGCTCATATGGATTCCCTTCCCTTTTTTCACACTAGAAGTATTTAAAACAAACTCTTCCAAAAACTACAGTAGTATGGACAAAATCAGAAGAAAAGAAAATATTTCAAGGATATTGCATAGGTATGACACAACTTTGTAAGCCCTCCTCTAATGAAAGAAACTGATTCTAGATAAGCAAGTTCCCTGATGACACAAATCTGGGAGGAGTGGCTGATACCCCAGAGAGCTGTGCAGGCCTTAAGAAGGACCTCAATATATTGGAGAGATGGGCAGAGTGGAACCTTCCAAAATTCAACAAAGGCAGGGTCCTGCCCCTGGAAGAGAATAACCCCTTGGATCAGCATGATTTGACCTGCTGTAGAGCAGCTCTGTAGAGAAGGACCTGGGGTTCTGGTGGACAACGAGCTATCCATGAGCCAGCAGTGTGTCCTTGTGGCCAAGAAGGACAAAGGTATCCTGGGGTGCACTAGGAAGAGCATTAGTGCCAGCAGGTCGAGGGAGGTGATCCTGTTCCTCTGTTCAGCCCTGGTGAGGTCACATTTGGAGTGCTGTGTCCAGTTCTGAGCTCCTCAGTACAAGAGAGACATGAAGCTCCTGGCATGGGTCCAGAGGAGGGCAACAAAGGTGGTTTAGGGCCTGGACCCTCTCTCTTACAAGGGAAGGCTAAGAGAGTTGAGCGTCTTCAGTCTTGAGAAGACAGCTGAGAAGAAATCTCATCAATGTCTATCAGTATCTAAGGGAGGGTGTCCAGGCTCTTCTCAGTGGTGCCAAGCGACAGGTGAAGAGTCAATGGGCAGAAACTGACGCACAGGAAGTTCTACCACAACACGAGGCAGAACTTCTTTACTCTGTGGGTGACCATGCACTGAACAGAGATGTTTTGGTGTCTTCCTTACTGCAGATATTCAAGAAACATCTTGACACAATTCTGTGCCATGTGCTCTAGGATGACCCTGCTTGTGTAGAGAGGTTGGACCAGATGACCCACTGTGGTCCCTTCCAACTTGACCCATTGTGTGGTTCTGTGAAATTATTCCGTGCAAACAGTGCTACTTCAATGCATGTCTGTCAGTTTTCAGTGATTCACAAACTGCTGGACTTCCAGCTGAGGAGCAATTTCCTTTCTGTTTTTATGTTTTTTCCCTACATTATGTGTTAAGTACTCCAAAATAAGCGTGTTGTGTATACAAAAGTATTATGCATTAGAAAGGAGAGTGAAATATATTCATACAGTGCTTGGATTCTCATTGTTCCCAGTGATTTCAAATGCAGAAGCAGTTAGCAGTTGAAAGGGAAAGGAAAAAAGAACAGGTGACAGAGATAGAAGGATCAGTGGACAGACTGGCAGTGACACTAGATGTTCGAATGCACCATTGGTGTGTCTGCAATGCTGCTACAGGTGTGCAGATTTTGAGTGTTTTCAGATATGTTTAATATAGAGTGTTGCCACCTGAGATGAACTGAATATTTCAATCCCAGACAGGTGGGAAGCATGCTTTGCTGAAGTCTTTCTTGGTTATCCTAGCTCATTTTGTGCAGGTTGGCCCATGTGGGGGTATGTGTGCTGCAGTTGTGCATCTCAGTATTGCCAGATTCTGGGGTTAGACATAATGAATGGCAGAGAGAGAGAATAAAAGCATGTAGGTTTATATTCAGACTTTATTCAGGACTTCTAGTCTACTGGTTCTGCTGCACTGACTATATCTGAAAAATTATCATGAAAGGTGGGTTGGAGTCAATTCAGTGTGGATGAATAACCCACACTGACCTCCATGATGCTGTGTGAAGTTTAATGTGCCTGGTACTCACACTAATTGGGTGGAAACTTGATTATCTCCACACTGAGCTGAAGCCATGGGTGAAGCTGCAATGTCAAGCCATACCTGGAGATCTGCTAATGCCAATGGGAAGGACTTCAGTGGACCAAGTGCTTGCCCTGCAGTGAGCAGTGTCAGGGCCCAACACTTACCATAATGTTTGGCATCTACAAAATTCCAAAGGTTTTGCTTTCTAGGAATTTTTATTTTATTAAGAGTCATTCAGAAGGCTATGTTTTCAACTAGTTACAAAGGCACCATAACACTACCTCAGATCTGGGAATCCTAGCTACTGATTCTCACTTGGTAGGCACAGTCTCCTTAAAACAGATATAGGGACATTTCTCTCTTCTGAAAGGAAGGTAGCCCATGAGCACTGGAGGCAAGGCTTCTTTCTTAGGAGAGGTTGGAGAATTGTATCTTATGGATAAGTCACAGCCTTTCAGTGATCCATTCAGTAGTAAGATCTTCTTACCCTGTCGTCTCTTTTCATCAAACTCACAGGAATTTAAGACTGTTAAAGCCTCTGCCCTTTTGTTCAGCTTGTCTGAATTTGGCCAATGAGTTCAAAAGTCATGCTAAGAGCAAGCTCTCGGAGAGATGAATATCCACACAAACAGCAGAAATACTTTGGAAAACAGATTTGAAAATAATACCATGCTATAATAGAAAAAGCTGCTTTGATTTGTGTGGTTTGTGAAGCATAGTAATGGAGTTGCTTGAACATGTGATCGGTCTGGGCAACAATTTCACTGAAGTACGATTTTATGAAATTTTATGGAGATAGAGCTCATTTATCTGTGATTGGTATGATAACTGAAGCATTTGTTTTAAATTTCCAGAAATGGTAATTCCTAGATATATAAATTCACCTGGCAGTCAAAACAGCTATTGGAAATCCCACAAATGTCTTGTTGTTTTTAATCCCATATCCAGGAAAGAAGCCAAGCTGTTCAACAGTTTGAGCACTGAGCTTTCTGAGCTCAAGAATTGAGACTGTGCTGGGTCCAAATAAGCAGTCTGTTGCTGCTGTCATTTTATTTGGTCAGTTTTACCTCTATGTTGCATTCTCCAATCCCCACAGCTGCTCATTTTAGTGGTACCAGTGCTGACTCAGTCCTGCCTTTGTAACGAGGCAAGGAAGCACACAGGCAAGGAGGAGTGGGTGTGAAGCAGCCTAATCCACTCTCATTGGCACTGGTCACCAAACTGCATGCTATTAAGAAATTATGGGAACATCCCAGCCAAATCTAAGGAAAGAATCTAGCAAAAATGCTCCCAAAGGCTCTTGTGAGTGCTGTGAGATTGTACTTGTTTCAATGAATAGCCTGGGGTGGTCTGTCCAAACCTGACATAAAATGAATCTGACCTGATTTACGTGAATAATTTGAGTTGTAACTTCTTCCAACTGACGACTAAGGCTCTGGCAAGAATGATCATGTCATAATTTATCAATGAAATGGGCTTCCAGCATGCAGAGTCAGCAGGATCTGTTCCTTAGCCTGAGTAACACATATTGTTACTTCTTGCTCAGTCAGAGGTGAGATACTGCTCTTTTGGCCTCGTTGAGCTCATCGGAGAGCCTGGGGGTTATTTAGTTAGAGTTTAAATAAAACTCCACTGGAAAGCCATTGCTGCTTTGGGACTTACCATTTTTCTCACAGTTAGGTCTATTTCTGTGAAATGCAGTCATGCTCTCAGGTGTTCTTTCCAGGCTTTTTATATGGATAGCCATGAAGGACTTAACCAAAGCTGAACATAGGTTTTTGTTTTAGTCTATATACTATGTGGGATACATATTGAGAAAGTAAGAAAATTACAGCCTGAAAAATACTCCAGGCTGGAGCTTTTCAGCTCTGTTCTCAGCCGATAAGCTGGTCCAGCTCAAGGCTAGGGAGAATTTCTCCCAGGGTGATAATTTGGTGGTGTGTGACCAGGCCCTGGGAATGGGGTGTCTTCTCTCTGAACCGATCACCTTTTCTCTACTCTTGGAGTTGCGAGTAGTGCTATAAAACCAAGTGTATTTCTGAATAAACTTGTCTCTTTCTTCCTGTCATGAAAGATAACCATGTAGCTGTGCATCTTATTTCTGCTGCACTTAAAGGGTTAAAACCCCTTTCCACGGCTACAATACTATGACTTTATATATCTGCTTTTCTATGCTTTCTATAATTCTTGGTTAAAGCAAAAGGAAAAGTAATTTATTAATTTTCTAAGCTATTACCTCATTTGATTCAGGGTTTTCTCTTCACACTGTTTTGGCATGATCTTGGTATAAATTTAAATGTTTCACATACAGATGCCAACTTTTTACTAGCCTTTATGAAGATTTTTTTCCTGCTACTGGAGAGTATGCTATATTTCTGTCATATAAGCATTTGCAATATCTTAGAATACCACAGTTGTCAGGGATGCAAAACTATTTATTTCTTTACTCCCTCATTCATCAATGCTGAAAGTCACAAAGGCCACAACTGTCAGGCCCTTAGCTTCCCTGGCTGCCTGGGAGACTTGCCTCCCAAATAAGAGATAGTCACAATATTGTTCTTGAAGTCTGGTTTTGAAATTATCTTCAATGCTGCATCATTTGCAATTTCAGGTAGCTAGTGATATGTTAGAAGATAATCTCTTCTCAGAGGTTGAAATGAGCCCTCAAAATGAAAGGGTTTTCTTGCTGCTAGTGGAATGTGTAAGACTCCTTGTTTCTACAGGCTTTGCTTGTCAGGAGTGACTATGGCTCTGTTTGGCTCATATAGACCCATAAACGTTCGAGCTAATTTTTGAGTTAATTTCTCTCTGATGAAGGAACAATTTGTGATCCCAAAGACACCCATTGATACCACAGCACCAAAGATGCAGAGTCATATGGAGTGTTTCTTTTTACTTTGATCCAGCATAAGAGCTAAAATGAGAATAATGTACAGTTATGAGTACTTTTCTTTTCAAAACTTCTATATGCTGGAGGGAATGACTGATCTCCTTCATATTTTCTAAAGCTCTGATAATTAGGACATGGTGGGAATACTGCTGTTAAGCACCATATAAAGCCTAAGCACTGGCAGTCTTTAGGACATGCACAGCAGATGAAAGGAAAACAATGGATGAAAGGAAAACAAACCCAGAGTTACAGATGGCATTCAGCCATACACTGTGGACTTTTTCAGGAGGAGTTTTTTCTTGCATTCAGCATGCAAAATGCACAGCCGGAAGAAACACTGTCAGCCACTTCTTCTGACCTCAGTAATCATGCAGGCCACAGGAATTTCCTAATTGACTTATCATCTGAGCTTGTCAGAAAAAAAAGACATACCCCCCACCCCTTACTCTGAAACACTTCCAGTGATGGAGATTCCACTCTGTAATATTTCTATCACTCTGGTAGTTAATTATCCTTACTGCTAAAAATGTCTGCCTTATGGCTAACTTTAATTTTGTCTAGTTCTGACTTAAGATTTTGACTTTTCTTCTGTTTTTGTTTGCTAAGTTTAGATAATGAAGAGGTATTTATAAAGAGAACTCATGTAGTTCTCCCCTGCTTTTGATCAAATCATACCTGTATTCCCTTGTCATAAGGCTAAGACATGTGGGGCATGTGTTTCAGTGAATATAAACATCCAAGCAGCTCTTCTCATAGCCTTTGTCAATTTAGTGTCATCTACCTCTAGTGTGGCTATTTGAGCAGGAGAGTATTGTGTGATCTCACACAATGTAAAAACACCTATATCCCATACCTTAATCTCAGCTGGGATCCTCTTACTTATTTACCCAACAGCAGCATGAATAATGGATTTTGTTTAGCAGAGGATTTTGAAAGAGCTGAATACTGGAACCTATTAGTGGCTATCACAGAGCTTGAATAGAGTACTTACGTGTTTCATGAGGCATTTCATGGCTTGTAAAAACATGTGGCTAGTGTCATGAATAGTGTGTATTTGCTTTCCAACACTCTTGAAACCTCTGTACAGGAATATGTTTTCCCTTTCTAGTTTACCACATATTCCAGCTCTTCTGAGAAATTCTTATGCAGTCATGCACTTAAGTATGTTAGTAATAGTTATCCTGGATTAATCACCTTGCAGAAGCTGACAGGTGCTCTCCTGCTTCCCCCTCTGGGACATTAAGTGCAATGTCTACTTCAAGGGCTTCAAGCTTGAGATGTCTTATGCTTGCTACTCCTCAGGAACACCAACAATCCTAACATTACCTGCTCCTCATTTGTTTTATAACCTTGTCCTACAAAGTCTTAATTTCTTTGGAATTTTCCCCTTACCAGCTTTAACCTGAAAGTGAGACATTAATTTCTTTGACTCAGTAATTTACTTTTTAAGTCCAAGTTTTTGCATTTGGGAGTAAGAGATTTGGGTATACAAAAATGGCTCTTATGCATTTAAACTTTGTTTTATCAACAGCCAGTCATCTCATTCCCTCTCTGAGTTTGCTGAGCTCAAAGACAAGGAAATGCTTATTTTAAAGCAGAGAGTTTTTCTAAGGGTGACATTTTCCCTGCCCAGGGGTGCTTGAGCCCCTTTTCCTTGGGAGTAGGATCGTAAAATAAGTTTTTCTCTTGTTATTGTAGGCCTGAGGGTTACATGGCATGTGGACCTGGGTCTTTCTGCATCTAGAGGGCTCTGCAGTATCATCTGGGTAGGGACTGTTAACATCTTGATGAAGAAAGATTGTGGTGAGAGAAGTTAGGCAGGATAATTGCAACACACAAATAATTTGCCTTTCTTCCTTTTCTTTCCATTACAAATTTTAGAAAAATTCTTTGAACTATCATAGTGCTCTTGGGGAGTTAAAAATTAGTCCAAAAATATCTATAGCTACTTTTATTTTTTTTTAAATTTTTATTATTTTTAATTTTTTTGGAGAGATTTCTAGGACTTTCTCTTCCAGCTGAGCATAACAACAGCTTTTGTCTTTTTATTTTGACATCTTCACTTCTACTCCCAGCTGGAAGTGGGAAATATACTATAAAATGAAATTGAACAATAACAAGGACAAAAAGGGGAAAAAATAATAAAATAAAAAGAGTCACAATGGGTTCAAATGTTGTGTTGTGTCTTCCTCCTGAGGTGGGTCTTGATCCTGCCAACTGTTCCCCTGTAAGAAGGTTTATGCCTGTGGGTGCTCCTGCTGAGTTCAAAGTTGCTCACATGAATAATTGATTGCAGGGTCTGGGACATAGTTTGCAATTCCTTTTTCAAGAAAAGTTCATTATCATCAGATTTCATCTTGCTCCAAACATTGCTGGGTTAGGGACAAGTAGGTCAAATGGATACCTGTTGGTTTTTTTTGTTGCAGGAAGACCAAGAAACTGGCAACCTGAAACAGTGATTTAATAATAAAAATAATGAAAAAAAGTCACTGTCACTCTTTTGTTGGGGTAGGATTTTATCAGAGTGGTGAGCTTTGAACAGCTTGTTCAACAAGAGTTCAAGTCTCAGGGGAAGGAGAAGAGCTCAGAAAAGCTTTACGTTTTACAAATGTTTAAGTGGTATTATTCATAACATAATACACTACCCTGGTGTGTGCTTCAGAGTTATGCTGTTGCATCTTCTGCCATATAATTTTCCAGAAATCACATATCTCCAAATTTATATTCATGGTAATCAGAGCAACATAGAGAAATTAGGTAATAATTGAAGTGGATTTAAGCTACTTCAGCACAAAGGATGTATTTTTAGCAGTTAGTGTAGCACATTGATACAAAACACCAACCCACAGAGGGAGAGAGGAAGAAAAAAAGTGTGGAGTTGTAGAGGATGTGAGAACGAAAAAAGAACAAAGGACTTTTCTCCAGTTGAATGCAAATGGAAATGACCCTAAAGATTCACAGAACACAGGCTTTCTCCTGACAATGAAGATTTTCATGCAGTGAAATCCATTTTTGAGACTCATTAGCAAATGCTGTGATCTTGCTTATTTTCTGTAGCAGTGTCTAGCTATTTCAAATTGTTTAGGAAACCTCTGATATGACAGTGAATCAGGAGCTATTCCAGGTATTTCTGTAATTGGCTATCATGCTTAATTACAAATGTTTGTGTACAACTAGTTTGCTCTGGACTTGATTTTTCCTGCCTTTCAGTTGTTGCTTAGTATATGTGTTAGTTAAAAAAAAAAAAAAAGATAAATTAAACTTCCATAATGCTTTTGTTCTAAAAGAGTTGAAGATTTACAGAATGATGGATTAATTTAAGATGTACTATCAATAATGATTTAAAAACAAAAGGACCAGGCTATCTATCTATTGATCACCTATCCATCTCAAGGTCATCTGTCTCTGTCAGTGTTACTGGTCTGTTTTGGGTCTAATTGCAGTTCCTTCTGCATGGCAACTTCTATTTGCCACTTACTGGGTAAGGCTTTGGCTGCTGAGACAAAGGTCCTAGAGCTGTTCTCAGTTACAGCCAGTTTTGCACTGCTCTGCATGCTAAACTATGTAGCACAGAAATGAGAAGATGCAGTAACCTACAATCTTTGTGGGAACTTCATAAAGAAAAGCATCTGTCAGGACAGTGGTAGGTTGGGGAAAAAGCCTGTATTTTGAAGGGAGATGAGACACGTGGAAAAGTGTTGGTGCCATTTGGCATAGGCACCTGGTTGGTTTGCAAGACTACAGTAGCCATTGACAGCACTCACAAAAAGAGAAACAGACAATAGAGCCTGGACAACAGAGCACACTTACTGTGACAGAAAATCATTGTTTATCACAGGTTGGAGCAAGTTGCTTGATCAAGTTGTTTGTATCCCTAATTGGATGCAATATTCCTATTACCTGGATACAAAGACCCATTTCGAGCTTTTCCTCATCTAGAGGGGACAGCAGGTCAGGGAACTAGTAGTTACAATTTTTCACCTATACCACTAAAGTTCTGTGGTTTGTGATACAATTAACATTCTAAGATAAAGGAAACCATTTTTATCACTCAACTCTGTCGAGAGACTAAATATTGCTAATGAGGAGACTGTACCAAATGTTCCTTCTAAAAGTTAGTTCTGTTTTGTTCAGTCATAGCTTTAGGCATCATCACCTGTTCTGCCAAGCAGGGTAGTGCTCTGCCATAAGAGCTTTTCATTCTCATTTCCATAGCACTGACTGGTAGGCAGGAAAGATCTCTGAAGAATGACTAAGATTTAATGACCCAATAGCACAAGTGTAGTTAACTTAATTCACAATACCTTGCAGCACCTGCATCATCGCAAGCACTTCTGTGTGCTTGGATGTCTTCTCATTAAATAAGCCACCTAACCAAACTGTGTGTGTTTGAGTTGCAATTCATTGCTCAGAATGATCTCTGTGGGGCTGTTCTTTGGCAGGGAATGCTCTCCTGCCTCTTCTCCTGAAGGCTTCTTCCAAGGGGCCAGACGAATGAGAAACTGATATTGTTCTGCCTCTTGGATCTCTGTCACTTTCCATAAGCTCCCGGACCTCATTTTCATTTACTTGTTTTTGGGGGAAGATTATACAAGAAGAGTGGCTGAAGTCCAAGCTTCTCCTTTGTCCTGTGTCAATGACTACATGTTCTGTGGCACTGAGACTTTCTGGTGTAACCTCATAGGAAGCAGAATAATTTCTAGCAGACAATAATCTTGCACATTTACTTGTTTCCCAAGTTTGTAAGAATTTAAATGTCAGCTAAATCTGAGGAGACACTAAATGTTTTTCCATTTGATAGTTGGTATTATAGGGAAGGACCATGGGATTTCTAAATTAAAGGGGGAAAAGTCTATTCTAGTCCAGGCAGGGTTTTTTTTCATCATTTCTGAGTGTGAACTAGAGAGAAGAAACTATTTGCCTTTTCATTTGATATTGATGTAGTCACACCAGCGTTCCTTGGTTGCAGACTAGAAAGAACAGTAAAACTTTTAAAAATCAAGACCTTAATTTAAATCTTAGCTAAATAAAAATTTTCATGCATGCTTTTGAAGAAGAAAAGACAAGCTCTGAAGGCTTTTTCTCTCTGTACGCAACTATCAGTTCTTGCTGTCCAAAGTATTCTCTATCAGCACTTCAGTTAAGCCTCTGTGCTTCTGCTGGCACTAACATTTTTCATTAGATTTCCCAGCGTTTGCACAGCACTGATTCACCTCTCTTGGTGATAACAACAGTCAGAGGGGCTAACTGGGACTAGCTGCTGGCATTTTAATCTTGCTCAGAGCAAGCAAGAGTAAAAATCCTGTCACTGCCTAGCCTGTGCTTATCCTCCCTGTGGTGAAACTCTGCTGTTGGCTGTAGTGCTGCAGAGCTTTTGAGAAACAGCTCATATTGTGAAAGTCTCTTGGCCCTATGACAAAGGAAGAGACCTTCATTTGACAGGTTAAAATGCTTACAAGAGAACACAGGTGTATATATAAGGGAATAAGCAGATCCCGAAGTAGCCTGAACAGGTATAAAGGAGAGTTTGCTACTTATTCTGGCAAAGAATGGATCTGCAAAGTCTGAACTTTGATATTTGTTTTGAGAGTTGAATAGATATTTAAATGAGATAATTTCACTCTGTGGATTTACTGGAGCATAAGCTAACCCTTCGTCACTTTTCTTATTAAAAAAATACAATTTACATGGAGATAAGAAAAAAAATATTTCAGAAGACTTGCATGAGGATACTTTGCTGAGATTAGTGAAGACTAAAGCACAGAATATGATAAGAATAGAATTGCTGGAGTCTGCTCTTTTCTCAGTGGGTGCCCATTCTCTTCTTTCCTCAATATGCATACCCCCCATAAATGTTAATGGCAGCTATTCACAGACAAGAAGAGCCCCACAGACTCCAACATATGCAACTCCCATTCACCATAATAAGCAGGGAAGTTTGATTCTCTCGGTGCCAGACTCAGGTCTCTCTGAGAACTTGTGCAAATAAGCTGTGAGTAGGGATACCCAAATAAGTTTCTAAAGAGGAAGTGAAGCTGTGAATTTGCAGTGTTTCACCAGCTCCATGGTAACATTTTTGCATGTATACCCTTGTACCATGGTAATTGTAAAGTAACCTGAGGTATTTCATCCTTCTGTGAAAGAAGAGAAAGTATAAAACACAATGCATTAGTCATAAGTTTAAGAATGTGGAGAAAGAAGGCCAATGTACTGCAAATTTATACTTTAACTTGCCCAGCAAAACTCTTTAGGTGTCTATCGACTGAGAAGAGATCTAGGTAAGCAACTGAGATGGAAGAAGGATTTGGTAAAGGGGTTGATTATGTGGTAGGGAAGCCCATTTTCTGAGGGTGTGAAGTTTCAGCAGCTCATAGATATCAAAATGTGGTTACAGACTGTCTAGTGACTGGAAAATAAGTGTCCTCTCATCATGAAAGCATTAAGAAAACTGATGTGGATGCTGTGATTGTAGGATCTTGGAGAGCTGAGTTTTTCAATTTATCTTGCAGTGAGATGTTAACCAGGGGTCTATAGATGCTGTCCAGAAAGGATGCTGACAGACAGAAACCAAGATGATCATGGGACCCTGGGCAGCCTCATGTAGCACATCCTTTGGCTGGCCCTGAATTCTAACACACTTACGCTGTTGTTGAAAATTAGTAGTAGTCAAATGCAGGAATCAGGTGAGCTGAGATCCCTCTGCCTGTGTGTGCAGAGCTCTGACCCTGGCTTTGGTGGACAAGCTCGAGCAATTAAGCTTGGCTTTTATTAGGAGAGAAAATGCCACAGTAGCTACAGCAGCAATTCGAGCAGCAGGGAACTGGGATACACTCTTAGCTCTGCCAGGATTTTGCTCCATTACCTCAGGCAAGTTGCTGAAAACTGTCATCAATTTTGGGTCCCTGGGTTTTTGAATGCCCAGCTCAAATAATCTGGGGTCTGACTTTCACAGGTGCTTTGGTACTGCAGTTTTCATTGACCCTGACTGATACCTAGGTCTTGGCACTTCTGACATATAAGGATTATCTGGCTCACCTGATGTATTCTGAGCCCTCTCTAAAAATTTTGTCATGATCTTACAGCGACTGAGCTCACTGTACAAAATCAGTCCTGATTGTGATATCTGCCAAACACAGGTGTCCCAACATGAAACATAATTAACATTAAATCCTTGCATTGGAGATGCTATATGTGTCAAGTATTAATTTCTCGTTCACAGTCTAAGCATGAATTTATTCTTTACAGATTTTAGGTAATTTTTTGCCACAAGTAAGACAGTCTACTAAAAAACAGAATTTCATTTGGTGTTTCAATGATGTCCTGTTGCAGTCATCAATAACACTGCAAATAGCACTGGAGGGAGAAAACGATAGGAAGCCAAATATCATTAATAATATCTGCAATATTCTCAATGTTAACAAATTATCAGCTGTATAAATTTTTAATTAATAGGAGTATGAACAGGGATTTGACTGTTAACAGGCATCAGTATTGATGTGTGTGAGTGAAGCATAGCAAGGCAAAGATCATTGCGGGGAGGATAACACAAACCATGCAGCTGTGAAAGACAGGTCAGCATTTTCTGGACCAAAAAAGCCCCTCATGGACAAATCACATCTTAAGGTATAGCCCTCTAAAGTGAGAAGAAAAATTAATCTTGGTGACATCAAGTGAATCTTTTCATAGCAAAAGTGAATACATTTTGTTTGAGATTTTACTGCATTTCTGCAGAACCCTCTTGTTAATTTCAACAGTAAGAAAGCATGTAAGAATTTGAGTGGGAATATGGAGAAAGAAGAGTAGATAGACCACCACAGGCTAGAGACCCAGCAAGTGGGGGATAAGCTACTGTAGTCAAGATATAGTCAAGCGTTTCTTTCTGCTACTTTCACTAATTGCAGCATTTTTGACAAGCTACTTGAAAAAAAACCCCAGTTAATTCAGTGAAAACCCAGCATAATGATTCAGAGCCTAGAACAATATTACTTAGTTTAAATGAAATACAAATATTTGAATCTCAAAAATATTCAATAAAATCTTCAAATCTCCCTCTCCTGCACAACTTGTCAAAGTTTTCTTTTCCTATAACTTTCTGAGTGACTCTGATTTTAAAGCTTGGATTTGTTCTCTGAATTACAGTGCGCAGCATTTGCCCTCTATTTTTTTTTTTTCCATTCTGCTTCTGTGAATCCACATAAACAACTTTTGTCTTTGGGTATCCTAAGAAAAATAGTGTTGTGTGTTTTGGTTTGGATTGTTGGGTTTTCGTTATGGTCGTTTTTTTCTTTTTTTTTTCCTCTTTTTTTAAGAAAAGGGTCTGGATGTAGAAAGAGGAAGGAGAAAACATTCTATGTACCAAAAAGCACTGCTTCCTTCTTTTTTTCTCAGCTTGGAAACTTTGGAAGCCATTTTTGTTTTCTTTCTGGCATGCGTTCTTGCCTTTATTAGTAGTAGCTAGTAATAGAATGATTTATTTCTAAGTGTATGGACAATATAAATGCACCAATTATAGATTAAAAATAGTAATATTAGAGCATCTTTCCAGTTTAGTAGATTATACCAGTTTTTCTGTTCTACCATTAATAATCTAAAGATTAAAGCTTTTTTTTCACTTTTCATTTGAGGAGATCAAAATCCTTTAAAGACATTAGCTAATTCTTACGCTAATCCTGGGAGATTCGACAGTGTTATGATAATCCTTTCACAGATGAATAAATTGAGATAAGAGGGAGTCTAAGTGACTTTTCAAAGTCACAGATATAATCAGTGGCAGAGTTGGATATATAACCTTGAGGTTCTGATTACTGCTTCTCTCTTACAGACTATATATATATTTTTTTCCTTATGCATTGTTAACAATAACAGTGAAAAACTATTACCATCAATTATGTTTATAATAATAATGCTTTTATTTATTTAGTGACTCCCTGCCAAGACAGTCAGGGTGCTGCTCCAAAGACAATTAAAATGCAATTACTGTAATAAATAAACAACAATAATTAAAACATCATAAAATAAACAATATCAAAAGCAATCAAAACCACTAAATAGCCAAAGTTAGTCCAATTAATAATGGATCTGAGTGGCTCATTTGTAAGAAATTGCATATTTAGTGATTTTTTTTTCTTTTGTGAAAAGGTTTTTTTGTTGCAATATTATAATTTTCCAGCTGCAGTTTTACATCCAGCCCTTGAATGGAAGGGATTTTTTGTTAGTATTTTTTGTTTATTTGTTTTGTTGTTGTTGATGTTTTTAATATGCAGCTATTTGCAGCTTTATGATGGTGCTAAATGATGTCTGGTCAGCTAAATTACATGAATTACATGAATTACATGAATCACACTAAGTAAATAACTATTGCAGTTCACTGAATGGATTAGCTGTACATAAATGTCCGGACTCAAGCTCCTTGACCTAGGAAATTCAAAGGGCATTAAAATTGAAAGGCTAGTTGCTTGTTTTTCATATTGACTTCTGTACAGTTTATCTTACACTCTACAACTCTATTTGCAGTTGCTTTTAGTGAATGTGTGTTTGATGACATTAGTTGATTTTAGGGTTGACCAATCCTGTCTCATGTCTGTCATTTAGCAATAGTGACTGAACATTGCAATGATTTCTGTTTATTGTCTCTTAACAAGAAGCCAAATTTTTGTAGCATTGAAATGGCTTTGAAGGTACTCTTTTGGAGAAAGGAACTTCTAAAACCTTTTTGTTTAGACTTTGCTAAAGCAGTTTTAGGAGGCTCAAAGTTTCTGAGCTCTGAAATTCCCTTAGGGTATTTTAACCTCTGTGTCAGGCATGACATCATCATCTTTATGGCAGGACATTAAAATCCATTCTTGCTACAAAGGAGTGATGGCTGGGGATAGTGAACAAGGCCTGGGCACGTGGGAGGAAGACAAAACTGCATGGGTTGGGAGAGTAGGACAGAGTTTGGGTGGGGCTGAGACAAGGTGAGACAGAAAGGAGGACAGATCTAACTGAGAGAGTGAAACAAACAGGTGATTTACAAGATCAAGACAAGGGGAATAGAGCTGGGAGGCCTCATGGAGAGCACATGTGGTGCTAGGTGATGAAGAACGGTGAATAGACTGAGAATGGGGAGGCTGGATATGGCACAGGAGGAGCAACAGGGCTCTGGGTCTAGAAATCAGAGGCTGTGCATCCAGTGAGATGAAGACCTGGTGGGCAAGCAGCTGAAGGGGCCATGAGAACCCAGTCAAATACATGGCTGGCCTAGGAGCCAAGGGCAAGGAAGAGGCAAGATCAGGTTTCTGTGGATGGGTTTAATGAGAAAAAAACCCCAAGCTTATGAGTAGTAGTAGATGTGTCTGAGCTGTATTGGCACACTCCCTCTCTGAGCCAGGCAGCCCATGAATAGATCTGAGCAGATATCTTGATCCCTGAATGCTGGTGCTCTGCCTGGAACTATCTGCCAGAATGGGGTGCTGCACCCCCATCAGCATGTGCCCGCAAGGAGGACAGCAATCTATTAATGCAAGCAGCCTCTACATTGGCTCAGTGGCAAAGCCTGTGTGACTGGCAGGAAAGATTTCAACTCTGATGATGACCTGCATGTGCTTTAGGAAGGCTCCAGATAATGAAAGTTGTGTCTGTGTATGTTTTATTGTCTTTTCTATTGCTTAGTTATTTTTAGATAAACATGGGACAATGCATACACAAAATGATCCTTGTTTTTTTAGTTAAACCCATGTTTTTCAAACATTAAGAAATGTCAGGATTTAAACTTTATATTTGTAGTGTAAGCATTTATATCAGTTCTAATTTTATGAAATGAACATGGTAATACCATATGCAATTAGGTGTCCTTTGTTCCACTCACCATAAAGTCCTTCCCTATTTAATCTTTTTCTGGTAGCTTTCTTCTACCTTACTTCTGTATTCCCTTGCATTCTGTACCATCTCTGTGTCAGATCTGTCTCCTTTCTCTCCCTTTTTGCACATCTGCTCATAGGGCAGTTGTATTCCCCAGGCTGCTTGGATGCCAGCAGCAGGGGCACCAACAGCACGGGAAAGACAATCCTGTGTATCTGAATCAAAGTAGTCATTACAGAGGAAAACCATACCTATGACCCTTGGCCTGAACATTCTGTCTTGTTCACTGCTTAGTAGTACAGGCAATGCTTCCTTCAAGCACAGGAGTTGTGAAAATCTCCAGCATATCCTGTGAAGATTCTTTGGGGAATTCAACTGCTAAAATCAAAGCAGCCTATCGTAGATATGCACGAACACCAATTATTCAAAGGCTTTTAACTTGGCTACATTTGGGCTGATTTTCATATAGGCACAACCTGATTTATTCCTTTTTCTCCCGAGATAAATTTCTGGTCTTTGCCTAATGCTCAGTTTCAGGAGAGAATTCCAAGGAAAGGATTGCCATGAAGAGGATAATGTATTTTCTCATTAGCTTTTTTTCTTGGAAATGACTGAAAAGCATTGCCTGAAATCTCACAGGAAAAGATATAAATAACTGCACAGATAATGGGCAAGTAAAATTTCTGCCAAACAAGTTAAATTGGGTAAAGTTAGGAGGCAGCTGAGTCAAGGGACTCATGGGAGGGTATGCAACCTGGCAATATTAATGAGTATAATAAATGTTACCAGCTTGATCATCCATTAGAGAAGTGCAGACATATCTCTATGGATCAGTGGAGCACAATGCAGGGATTTCCAAGCTGGCTCAGAACTCAGCTGGTAATTTCACCTAGTGCTGTGTGCATGAATCACTTCTGGCCCTGGGCTCTGTGCTGTGTGCACACCGAGGATGTCAGCTGCAGGCTGTGCCAGCCTAGTTACCAGGTGACACACAGGTGACACACAGGTGACACACAGATGACATACATGCAACCTCAGAGATCTGACTGAAATCCTGCGTAGCACACATGGCAGAGCTGAGAGATGAAAACAGTTTTCCTAAGCCCCGGTTTAGTTCTTTATGGAAGCTGAGTTGTCTCCCTCCAGAGCAGGAATGGGAACACCGTGCTTGACACCACAGCAGGTGAGTGTTCTTAGAGCCCCATCTGGTCCATCTGATGGGAAATCTTAATGTCCCTGGCACGTACATCTGCTCTTCTTCAGTGAGGCATCGCAAAAGGGTTGTATCAAGGTGGAGGGAATAAAAAAGTACCTCGTGCACCGTGAACTGCTTTCACATATCTCTCAGACCACCCAGAAGCTGGTTGAGATAGTCCATGAGGAAATGCTAGCAAAGACGTGTTGCCAAATACTCTGCCTTTGTACTGTGTCCTGGGAGGCAAGTAAGCCAAGCTCTGCAAGCCCATGCTGTAGGAACCCCAGGCTCTTCCTTTAGTGTTGCCTTAATCTAATTTTCCTTTGTATTTAATAAAGTTCTATGGGTCTTGGGGTTTTTATTCCTTTTCAAGAAACAACAGAGAAAAGATCTCCTATTTGATCCTGCTGATGTTCACTTTCCGACACCTGCCATCAGCACTGCTTGGACATGTCCCTTTTATTTGCCATTCTCTTTCAAGTGCTGAGGCGACTTTGATATATTTCTGTCTCTGTCTGTAATGGCAACAGGATAGGGTGTTATTCTCAACGTGGACTTGTCATGATGAGCCTTTTATTTCATTAAAGTCACATTTCTTTTCAGGAACTGAATTGGAGTTATTTTGCTTGGACTAAGGATGAGTGTGTACCAAGGACAGCAGTATAAAGTACAAGCATCTATAAATGAAGCTTTGATTGGATTTTACCCAACTCCTCTAAAATTCATATATGATAATCAAAATGGTGAGTGGGAAGGGAGCACTGCATCCTCTTCAGTTTATTGCCCTCATGTAAAAGCTCAAAATAAGGATTGTAACCAGCAGAATTCCAGCATTTATATTTCATGAGAGAAATGTCCTTGTGTAAATATTGGTTTCTTTAACGCATACACTTCCATCTCTTTTTAGAAACTCCCAACTCAAAGAGCATCTGACAGCATTACATGTCTCTTTCTGGAGGCAGCAATGAAAATGTGCTGATAATTTGAGCCCTGGGAAGAAGTCTGTTCCCCTGTGAATTTTACCAGTCACACTGCTCTGCCATTGTATTAGATCACTGCTGCAGTGCGAGAATAGCAGCTCTCTCCACATTTTAATAGCACCTCGCTCAGATCACATCTTACTGTCAAATAATAGCCTATTCCCAAATGGCTGGAAATTAATGATGGCTGAACCCATCAGTGCTAGGCTTATGCTGGTTACACAGTCCAGATCCTTACAAGCCTTTTTGCAGGGAATGACTCTGTATAAACTTGCTTGGTTACTCTGAACTACTCCTTATCCTCTCCATCCCATTGTCACTGGCCACCTGAGCTTCTTTCTTTACATTCGCCCTTGGAATAAGAACTAGAGATTACAAAGAGTGTGAAATAACATTTGTGTAGCATCAATCATGAGAGGCAAGATTTTTCTTTCTTGCCCAGGAGACCCCTTGATCCTTTCCCTTTTTCTCCAGATCATCTGAGAAATGTAGAAAAGTTTCCTATCCCAAGCAGTGCCTCTGAAAAAGAAACAGCTGCCTCGATATATAGTGTTGTGGGATTTTTACAGGCAGGAGAACATGTGGATTTTTTTCCTTTTTTTTTCACCCTCTATTGAGGAATATGGATTAATGAGGTCAGACTTAGGGAAATTTGAGGCCTGCAAAATTTCTGTACCTCAGCTCAGTTCAGAATTTTTCCACAAAAATGATGATAAGGAAAATCTCATTACTAGTTTTTGTATGATCCTTACTCATCACTTCCCACAAGTAAAACTTCAGTATCCATACTCCTGTTCCTCTCTTAGTAGTTCGGTCCTGGGACACGAACTTAGTTAAATCAGACAGAAAACCACTTTGATTATTGAATAATTTGTTGATTTTATTATTATTTACTGTGGTTATTCTGAGAATTCTTCCCATTCTCTTCACATTTTGGTAAAGAGTTTTCTGTAAATAAAGTTTCAGGCTTGTTTGAGTGGTAATATATTGAACACAGATTATGATAAAGAAGTGGTATTGTAGTGCACCATTTTTTTTATATTGCAAAACCAAATATTCAGCTTGATTTTTATTTGTTTCTGGAATCAAACCCTGAACCATAGTTTTGGCATTGTAATTAGTTTTGCTTAGTTTTTTTCAGACATAAATATACCTACTATGTATTTAGTGTGATTTCATCACTAATTTATCTATTTATCCTATGATGTTAATGAATTTTATGAATGCCTTTAGTCCAACTTGGGAAAGATGTAGCATATGGTCAGCTCGCAAGCCTTTGGAAATGACTCTTTGGCACCTGTCACAAAGTTATCTCAGAGCTGTGTAAATGGTTCCTTCTACTCTGGAGATTAAGTACCAGATGCTGTCCTTTGCAAATATAAAATGACTAACAAGTTAGCTGAACATACTGGCTGATCTTCTGTGTGTTCAAGGGAACCTGAACTATACTGTGCCTCTTTGACAGAAATCACATTCCATGGACTATTCTGACATGAAGAAAACACCTAAAAAAGTCTCTTCTAGACTGATTTTCCAAAGCACAGTTCTGTCTATATCCAAACAAAATCTGAGGTTGCACTTAAAAGATTCTTTGCAAAAGAACCTGCAGAGTGTATATGTCTGATACTTATTTTCCTCCGGTATAAGAGAATAAAAGATGAAATTCTGAGAGCTTTCACTATGCCTGGTGACAAACAAAATTATTTGGCTGCCAGCAGTAATATTCATACTTCATTGACCCAAGTCAATGCTTGTTCTAGTGGGATCTGTACTAAGACATTATAATGCTTTGACTTGTGAACAATTATTGTAGAAGGACCACTGTACAGCTGCACTTCAGTGATATGCTATGGAAATATGTTGCATGGTGACCTATGTTAGTGGGGAAAGTCCTGCTTTCTTCACTGCCCTGTGAACTTGCATGTTGGGACTTCTGTCACTCTGTTATTCTACCAAACAGAAATTTTACTCAGGTGCAGGAGTGCAAGGTTTCCAGGTTTCCAGAGTGGGTCTATCAGGTAAGTGAGACGGTTTGGAACATGTTAAATGATCTCTAATTTTTTTTTTTTTTTACTATGGAAACTCAATTTTTCTGTCTGTGCTTTTCAGAGCAGCTTAAAGTGAGGAGGGCCCAGCCAGGCAGGAAGATGCATCCAGCCCCTGCTGCCTTGTGCATTGTCAGTTTTTGTTTTCTCTGTCTCGAGCATCAGCAAAAGACTGCCTCAATGCTGTGTAGAAGAGTTAATGAAGGGTTGATATGTACTGTCTGTGAATTGTGTGGTTGGGGAAGAAAACATTAGATGAATCAGTAACCATAATATAAATGTGGGAAAAATTTTACTGGGGAAACAAAAGAAGAGAAGTGCTGAGGAAAGAGTGATTGGGTGATTATGAGGAGGATTTTGGACACAAAGGAGGAACGGGAGAAGTGCAGAGTTAAGTCTCAGGACTGGCTGTGAGTCCTGTTGCTTGGTGTATTCAGGAGCTCTGCTCTGTCACTGCAGTCAGCACATCTTTCCCCCTTACTTTCCCCCTTAGTAATGTAGGGACAGAGACTGTTCCTTTTTTTTTTTCTGCAGGGGAATGAAGCAGTTCAGATGAAGAGTGTTATGTAAGTGTCATGTATAATCACTAATATATTATTACCAGACAAGGAGACAGGTCAGGCCAAAAAATAATAATAATAAAAAAGCCTGGTCTGCTTGCTAGCATCCTTGAAAAATGTCATTTGAGTTACACAGAACTTGGGAGCTATGCCAGAAAATAACCTGCACACTGATTCCCATGCGGATTGCCCTGGAGAGTATGGCCAGATGTCACACAGGAGGAAGGTGGGCCAAGTATTTGTAATGCAGTGGGATGTTCCCTGCCGGAGGCTATCCAAGACTTGAGGTGCTCCTCCATGGCCTCTCTTTCCTGCTGCAGCAGAAGCTTTCAGGTTTGTAAGAACCCCAGTACCAGTCACTGAAAAATTTCCCCTGGATGGTTTTGAGCTTTGTCTCAAACTGTCCTCTTAAGTTGTGGCTGTGCAGCAGTGGGTCCAGAGCAGTAACACTGAGGGAAGTCATGGAATACAGCCTCCAGTGAGACACCAGCACTCCCCACTTGCCCATCTGGCTTATACCAGAAAAACTGCAAGCTCCAGAAACCAGGACTGTGAAAAAGTGATTGCTTAGCAGTTTTTCCCCTCTCCTCCCTCATTATTCTTCTGATAAACATTTTGACTAACTACCACTTTGCCAAGGTGGTAAGTTTGGCACCCTGACTTCCCTGAGACTCGTAACAGACTCTCAGCCTTTGTTCACCCAGTACTGTAATGCCCTGTTTTCTACCTCAAGCCAGAGGAAGGAGGGGAAGTTTCAAAGGCTGGATGACAATTGTGCCTGCAGTGCAGTATACATAACCTTTTGTGCTGTGGTTTTGTATAGTGCTAGGTAATAGTCGCTGCAGCACATGTCAGTGTGTCAAGGAAGGGGAAGGAATGATCACAGACCAGCCTTTTGGAGGCAGGCAGTCAGTGGTTGCTAGCTGGGCTGCAGCACTGCAGGTGTGGTGGGAAAGTGCCTCAGCAGGAAATATGTGCTATGTGGCACTGGATTCCTCTCTGCAAAAAAAAGATGATACCAATGTGTTGGTGCACCTTGTCAGTCAGAGCAAACTGGAGCGTGAGGGCATAAGATTTTATGTGCATTTTATGTTCCAGCAGAGCCCAGTACAGGCTATAATTTTCTCCTTGTCATTGTGCCCTGCAGGCGGCAAACATACTTTGCTCAAGTATCTGGATTTATCTATGTGTGTCACGCTGATTTCTTGTATACACAGTTCATGAGGGGCATTCTTTTCCAAAGTCCCTAGCTACCGATAGACCAAGGACACTGAATAAACTTGGATTTGATTATTAGCTGACTGGATGAGGCAGTGCCCAGTAATTTTCCTTCTCATCATCAAGAGATGGAACATCCTGATTCCATCCTCAGAGTTTTCCTGTGCACATTGCAATGCATGGGGCTCAACAGAGCTTTTTGACCTATGCCATTCCCCAGCCTATTCCTAAGGCAGGACTGTGACCTGGCTGCTCAGTAGCACTGCCAAGAGAAAACGGAGTTAGAGCAGTGTGCCAAACATTGGTCCAATACCGAAATTTAAGGTTTCCATCAGGTACCTTAGATCAACCCAGTCTTCTTGGTGTGTATCCATACCTGTTGGGACTAACTTCATTGTCTTAAGACATATCTGGGCTTCCTTCAGAACCAGCTTGTCTTGGTAGCAGTAATGGGCATTGCAGGGTAGCAGAGGACTCAGGTTTGCTTAGCAGCCAAGCCAGCTGAATGCCTCAGCACTGCCAAGGAGCTCCTTTTTCAGCCCTTACTTCTTTTCTTTCCTTTACTCCTTCCCCTGGGGTCCTGTGTCCTCCCTGGGCTGTGTCTTCTACCTCAATTCCCGAGTAACTTCCTTAGAAAGTTAAAAGGTATCCTCCCTCTTTCTCTTCCCTTTCTTCCTAATTTGTTTTATTTTATTTTTTTTTAGTTTAAATTTGCCTGGGCTAGTTTAGCATGTTCTCTCAGTTTGGGGAGCAGTGAGAAGGATGGTGCTGAATTAGCTGGGAGCAGAGGCTGAGGAGGGAGACTGAATCTTCCCAGCACAGGCACTGTGGCTGCAATCCACATGCAGGCTGGCCAGGATCCTCAGAGAGCCGCCCAGGCAAGGAGTGCATGATAAAACCTTTGCTGCAGTGGCTCCAAATCCTCATTGTACTGCATCTCAGTTCACTTCCCAGCTCAGGCTTCCATAAAAAAACCAGCCTTGAAGCTGACTTTAGTTGTGGTGCAGATAGGCTGCAGCATGGGGTTAGGTTCACTAGCTTCACTTGTCTTGAAATTAGGTGTCTAATCTAAACATCCCACTTAGGCATGCTCTGCAAGTCAGACAAGTGTGTCCAACAGCTCGTTAGCAGACAAACTTTGATGTCCAAAGTAGATAGGAAGAATCCCCCTCTGGAGTTACTTAACTCTCTGCTGACTATAGAGTTAAGCATCTTAGATTAGTTTTCTGAGCAGCCAAAGTTAGATGGGATTAATCTCACCCTTAGAGATGTGCAATTTCATCAGTATCAAAGCATTCTGCATCACACATTTGGTTGTAAAACTTGTCCTTAATATGCACATTGTAACCGCCTCCATGAGCTGGAAATGCATGAGCATATTTACAGCCACTTCCATGCAGAATTGTGTCCCCAGAATATGATTAAAGTAGCAAACAGAAGGCAACAAAAAATCCTCCTTCTGTTTACCTCATGGAGCTATAAATTATGTTAAAATGCTACTGGATTGTTGTTGTATTTGATACAATTTGACTAGGTTGTAAATGATACAGTACTATACTGAAAAATACAATTTGTTTAATTCATCCTAGTCTCCTAAACATATTATTTGCTAGTGGGACATAGAATTATTAGTTTTTAAATGTCCTTAGTCCCAAACATATTACATTATTATTTTTCCCAACTCTTTTTTTTTAAATTTTTTTTTTGTAAAAAAGCAGAAAGAAAACAGCTATAGTTCCGTCACTCATACAATCTTACATTGAACTTCAGAACTGAGAGGCTATTATAGATCTTGATTGCTTTTCAGAACTAAAGAAGTGTAAAGAAGTGTTGGTTATTTTTTCCCTGAGGACTCTAATTAATTATACAAATGTTAATGAAAACAGAAGAATGAGAAGAGTATGTGTAAGTACTGAGGCTTCTTATCATTTTTCTTTGTGATTTTGAAACAGGCTTCAATGAGTGAATGAATATTTCTTATCACTCCTGCATACTTTCATTTTTTCCTCCCAGTGCCTTTAAGGTTGACATTTTTCTGTATTGTAGTGACATGTTAAAATGTGAGATTTTCTAATGTATAGCTCTATGTGGCTGGAGTGTAAAATCGACATGGGGATGAAGAGAGATGAAGAAAAGGGGAAAGTGGTAAGATTTTAGCTTGATTGAAGAACCTGAGCAGTTTCTAAATTTAGTGTTGGGTTCTGGGGTGGGGATATAGACAGTTTAAGAAGGTGATGATCCTTATAGTGGAGTTTAGAAAAAAAAAGTGATAGTACAAAAGATTTTTAAGCACAACAACAGGAAGGCTTTATTTTATTATTACCCTTAATGCCCTTTAAATACTATCCTTATTAAGACACTTTATTATTTATAATTTATTATCTTAATACTTTTTGCTTCACTAATTTACTCATTTATGATATTATTCAATGCATTATTTCATTATTTATTATTATTAATATTATTTAAATTTAAGGTCTCTTAGAAGTAAATGGTGAAATTTTGAGGTTAAAATCAACTACCTTTTAAGGACTTTAGTAGGATGTAATTAATAGCCTGCTGAAGGTATGCTGCTTTGTGATGATAGCTGTTTCATCAAGCAGTGGGAGCAGACCTAGCTGCCTTTAATCCTTATAACTCCTCTTAATGCCAACTCTAATGATCTTCAAAAGAAGGGCAAAAGAGAATGATAGACAGTGTGTCTTCGTGTGAACTCTTCCCACTGCAAACCTGGACACATTTACCACGAGGCTGCTTTTCAAACGCAGTACTATTCCCTTGTTCTCCCCAAACCTATTGCTCCTTTTGCATCTCTGAGGGCAGAGGGATTCGCCTTGGGGCCTTTGTTTGCATAACACATTCCCTGTGTGTTTATTAACATAGTGTTAAACTATGTTCTCAGCATGAGCAGGCGTCCTCTCAGGCCATCGCCGGGCGCGGAGATAATCACTGGAAGTGAGCTGACTTCTCACTGGGAATGTGACTCCACTCACAGCAAGAGAGCAAATAGGAAATGACTCGGGGTGAGTCTCACTAAGCCGGAAAAATGAATTAGACACACTCCTCGACAGAATCTGAAAACGTTACATACAGCGAAGAGAGAAAAGGTCAGAGCGAGAGGTTGCTTACCGTTTTCACTTTGGAATTGAAACGCATTTAGGGATACATTACACCTCCTTACGATGTGAGGTTTGTCTTTCAATCGTGTTACCCAGAAAAGAACCCATTCATTGAACAATCCCTTCGTTCTTTATATACAGTTTAAGTTTTGAGGAAAGTAGGTTGGGTCAGAGGTAAATCTCAGCACTTCCCTGTGAAAAACTAAAGAGAAATAAATTTGGAAGTAAAATGGTGGAAATTGCTATGACCTTTGAGATGTCATCCTTTACAATACACAGTAAAAATATTGGGCTTCTCAGGCTTACATCAAGTTTACAGGAACATAAATTGCCACAATTGAGCTGCAAGCTTTATGCTCTTAAATCACATCATTATTCTTTGGAATATTGGAAGGGAAGGTAGAAAATAGCAGATTTCTATCCAACTCAAGAAATAATAACAGTCTTACTGATTGCCTTCGGTATTTTGCTGCAGTATATTAGGTCATTTTTAACCCCCTTATTTTCAAGAAAATCTCTTTTAGAAAACATCTGCTATTCAGGATAAATCATGACATTGACAATTTATTTGTCTGATAAGATGAACCTAGCACACCACTTTGTTTTTGTTGCAATTGTAACACAGAAAGGCACAGACAGTGGTGGTTAACTAGACAAGCCCATAGAGCTATGGAATTCCATCAGTTTAAACCAGTTGAGGATCTGATCAAAACACCTCAATGTCATAAAACTAAAGCTAGCATTTGGTTTAAAATAAAAGAGAGGAAAACTTTAATTAGTCAAAAAGAAAAACCGATGTAAGAGTCAGAATTAAAGAATACAAATTTTAGCAATATTAGAGAGCTGTAGAGCCTGTAACAACCTTGCCTTCTGAACACAGTTACTGACTTAAAATAGACCAACCCCAGGATCATGTGGGGAACCGTCATTTCCAATTAATTGCTAATGCCATGATACTGTACATGAATTATTATAAACATTTTTCATTTTTGGAGGGGGGGGGCATGGGGAAGCGGATAAAGAAAAAGGAAGCTTTGTACAATTTGTACTAATAGAAATCTTCAGACTATGCCTGCTAGGTTGCCATTAAACTAAATTAAAAGTACCAAACCCAAGTACTGCTAGAAATTCCTCATTTATGAGGTTTTTGCATCCCTTGGGCATTGGATTTAAGTAGGGACTAAGTGGTACCAGCTGGCTTTCATACCCAAGTGCTTGTGGGGATTCAATCTTTAATGAGCCAGAGAGCACAAAAGCTTCTCCTGAGAAGTAGAGGCTTGGCTTTGTGTTCCTTGTGTGCTACTTGCTGTGAGTAACTTTTTTCCTCACCTTGTTTTGTAGGATGCATTTGCTAATTCGATAAGAGAAAGCACGTACAAGATGCTAATAAATAATGTGTCATAGATAGCAAAAGATAATCCAAACAATAGAAACTGTAGAAGGAAAGCATGTGTTCCCTCAGGGAGAATTTATTGAAAGACAAGGTGTAACAATAAAAAGCTACATTCACAAATCTCTAAAGGCAGCTTTGCACTGCTTCAGCAGTGCAGAGCATCTTAAATCCAGCTTAAATTTCCAGTGGAGTATGCTTTTGTGTAACTGACTCCTCTGGCTTCATAAGGCTTTCATAATGTATATGACAAGGGGAGAGCTGTGGCCCAGGTGACCTGTTCCCTCATGATTCATGCAGATGCTTTTGAAGCCACCCTTTGAGTAACCTCAAGCACAGTTCAGATGCAGCCCAGGAATGCAGGCCAAAGATTGTTATTGTTGTTGTCTGTGTTTTTTTGATGAGAGAAAGGAGAAGAGTGAAACTCCAAATAATTCAGCCGTGCAAAAATACAGACTATGATACAAATCAAGTTAGTTTCTGGTGCTGATTTTTGTTTAGACTGTGTGTCCTTTCCTGAATAATCCTCTCTAAAGTGTTGCTCAAAGCACACCAGTCAGACTGTCTACATAAATAAACTTTGTGCTAGATAAAATCTTGAAGGTGTAGAGTTTCCCTTGTTTTCTGTTCTCACTGCTTATGAAGAATTTGTGCCCTGCGTATCTGCAGTGGCTAAATACTTTGTAGTCTTTAAAGTTTCTGTACGTGGCATTGCTGTGACACGACTACAGCAACACACAAAGAATTGTGGCACTGGCTATGGATACAGGGGAAGGTCAGTAGATATCAGAACTCTAATCAGACACGTTAGAACCAGCAGAATACTTAGGTATTGAAGTCACTTATAAGCAGTATTAAATACTTAGCTTTGAAGTAATGTGACACACTGCCTTGCTTTTGCATGTTGAATGTCTTCAGCACCACAGATATTTTAGATGTATATAACCTGTACAAAGCACATGGTAATTAAAGCCCTTCTAATGAGATCAAAAACCCACTAAGTGTGTGCAGAAGTGATCTGCTCACAGGTAGCAACAAGAAGTGCATGGGCAAGTGTGGTGCTGAGAAATCTTTGACAGGCTCTCATAGTTGGGATGCTTGCTGTCTGGAGCTTCTCCTCTGCCGCTTGTCCTCTGTCCTTTCTCACCTAAGTGTGGGTTTTGCTTCTCACATTTTTGCTGGAAGAGGACAAAAAAAGGGGGAGGAATTGGTGCTGGGGAAGAATTCTCTTCCTATTTCTTAAATTTAGTATTTGCTGAAGAGGATTCAAAGCCTCATTTCTCAGGAGACTCACTTAGCTACAAAAATCAAAATTGTTTGGCTTTGGGGAGCTATCTATTTCTCCTTTAGAAAGTGCTTCATACTTGTGGAAAGGGGGGTGGAAAGATTGTGACACCAGCTAATTGATTCGGTATGGGTTGCAATTTCTCTCTGTTATGGCTAATATAGTACACTGAAGCATTTTTATGGGTAAGAACTGAATTCCTCATTTCCCTGCTTCTGATTGAGCCACTTTGAGAAGGGACCAGAGAAGAGGAAAAAAAGGACCATTCAGGACACCAATTTAAGGTTTTAAATATATGTCTTGACTCACTCTTTTGTAAGGCTAAGCAATTGGTTAACCACACAGAAGTTGTGGCGAAGTAGAGGCTTAAACCCAGTCCTCCAAGGTCTAGTTTGACAGTTTAACTCTTTTACTGGGCTTCCTATTTTCATGTATTTACTTTGCCTTCTCTCAGTTGTTGATCTAAGTTACAGAGATAGGGCTTCTCTAACCAGTAGATGAGTGGCATGTGTTACAGCTTGATAGTGCACTGTGTTTCTTTACAGTAACAAAATCTCAGACTAAGAATCACAGATTTCTTTTTTTGTAAACTAAATCAGACTGATAACACAAAAAAAGGGAACATTTCAAATCTGTGGTGTGACTAAACTAGATGTGATCAGTTTTGGATATCTTTACAGTCAGATATCTTTGCTAAAGACAAATCACAGCAATAGAAGAGTGTATAGGGTGTGTGCTTCAACCCCAGTGTCCACATAGATGTCTCTTACAAGCGGGCAAGTTGCCTTGCACAGCTTCAGTGAAGGAGTGTCATTTTGTATGTATCAGTAACAGTAATCATACCATCTCAGATGTTAAAGAGCTTGAAACATGAGTTGTATTTCTATGTAAAAATAATTGCAGATAAACTGTGGTTAAAAAAAAAAGAAGTAATATTTTGATGACATACATTTGCATTTGAAGTCTGCATGCTGGAAGAAACTCAAAAACTTGCAAAGGGAAGAAATCCCTTTTATTTCTGTTCATTTCCATTTGCAAGGTCAGGTGAAATGCTTCGTGGTTTTTTTTTTAATTTTTATTTTTTTTTTATTCATTTTTTTTAATGAAGCTGAAATTGAACAATGTTTGTTACTTGTTTAACAGTAGCTGCAGTATGCCTTGCCTGTTTCCCTGTGTATTGGTGCTACTTACCTGAATTGGCAGAGGTGGCAGAAACTTGTATTTTGAGAACTGTAGCAAAAGAGCAAGGAATAAGCAGGGGGAGGAAGAGAGGGAAAGAGTTGCTTTTTGTTTATTTTTTGGTTAAACTTCTGGTGTTACACTGAATAATTTATATATGCCGTTTCAGTATGAGAAGTAGTTGCAAAAAGCCTCATTTTGAGGGTTTCTGTGTTATCACAATAATTTCTATATTGACTCTATGTACTACTCAAGCAAAATCGATGTGTACATACAATTTAAAATATTGATTAAACTTGTAACTATATCCTAACATCTGGGGTTCAGACTGGTGGATTATTTTTCCTCTATTACCATCAGCAGTAATGGTTCTGTAGATTAGCAGTTGATTCAAATATACCAAATCCAGAACTATCTATAGCTGTAAGTGACTAACTGAAATTGAACTCTGTAATATCTGTGACTATTTGCACTGTCTTAGGTTGATTGCCTCTGTAGCACTAATGGGCATTAAAGAAAAAAATTAAATAGTAGAGCATTGCAACACACAAATCAGAAGACAGAAATGACCTCACTGAAAGGCAGTTAACAGATAAGTTTGGGAAACGAAGCTGTAGGGTTTTGTGAGTAACTTCATTATTTAATTTTTCTTTTGGAGCCATTTGCAATCAGACCATTTTCAAACTAATTTGTGTATGAAGTCCAGGCACCTAAAGGAGAGCTGCCAATATGGTCCTTCTAATTCAGGAACTCACGTTATTTCCTCCATGCAATTCCTGTAGGACTTTCTGAAGGAAGCTGCTTCTTGTCCACAGCATCATTCAATACTGTCAGGAATTAGTTCTAATGCATGTTTTTTAGTTTGAGGTTTGGTGATCTCTAAAACTTTATTCATCATTGTTTACTCTGAAGAGCAGTTGATAGAACACTTTGATAGAGCACTTACTACACTAGCTCTTTCTTTAAGGAATTATGCTTCCCTCACAAGGACTTTATTCTGGCATGTGAAGAAACATAAGAGAATGTGCCCATTTATTTTTTTAAATTCTGTTAATCATGCATTGTTTAAAAAACCCCTCAGCCTTGTGTAATCGAAGGAGAACCACAAATGACAAAAAAAGTATTCATTGTGTGAGTAGCGTGCTAGCAAGATAACTAATTAACACTACGTATGTATGAATATAAAACATTGGTATTAAATGATACCTGATTTGAATTTCACTATCTCGTTGTACAAAGTGATTTTCTTGGGTTTTCAGGCTTGTCCTTAAACTGGGAGCTTCAGTATTAAACATAGAACTCAGCCTGTCAGTTATGGGCTCCTGACATTGACCATACTGGGAGAGTCTGAATTCTCAAGTCCCCATTCATCTAACATTCATATTGATCATGTACAAGTGTTTGCTCAGCATAGAGTTTTCTGAAGTGTTCTTGAGGAGGAGAGCTCAAGTGTGCTTACCTCAAGGTCTCCTCTAGGTAAACTGGGAAATTCTGTTAGAGACAAGGCTGAGAGAAAACCAGTCTGGTCCTGGGAAGTAATTGTCCCTGGACTGGTTCTTCCCTCTTAATATTTCACTGCAGATACAGCCTTGGATCCCCAAAAGACATAGTCCTCAAAGCATTTCTGCGTAAGGCTAAGATGCAATTTTTCTTTTTTATTTATTCTGTTTGAGGGGAACCGTTCAGGCAGTCTCGGTAAGAAGTCTTTTTCCTAACTTGTTGCTTCCATACTGCAAAATTTTTGATGCTCTTTGTTATGCTTTCTCTAGACAACTGACATGTGTCTAGTCATGGTTGGAGAATACCCTTTCTAAGGATGTCCTTTATCCTAGACACTCATACATGTCCATTCTCAAAGCAACTTCATATGTGTTTGACTGCTTGCCATTTGTTTTTCAGATAGTGGAAATGCCATCTCCTTGTCTAGCAGCCTGGTTTACCTGCTTGTGGTTTTGACACTTCATTGGCATGGCTTTTGCGTATGTGGGACTCTCCATGATGTACCTTTACAGGCAGGTCCTCTGCCTTGTCAGCAATGTCTTGCCAGAGTGCAGCAGCCCAAAGAGATTTACCTCTGCTGCCATAGTACCCTCATCATTTGCCACCAGCCAGGAGTCTCTACAGAGAGAGACTTGGCCACTTTTCTCATTCAGCAGTATCTGGAGCCAACTACAGAATAGCTTGATCTGCCTTTTTCTTCCACAGTTTTTGAGACTTATTACATTGGAATTCATAGGCCAGTTTTCCACTTCTGATCCAGAAGTGATCTAGTTCAGAAGCTGACTGGTTTTCCGAAATATGATGGGACACATCAGTAAAGAGAGCACGTTGATTCCCATTTTCTGACAATTTATTTTTCAGTGGCACTTTTTTGGTATGAGTCACCTCCTTGGGCAGTATCCAAAATATCTGCCTTCTGCTTCCTCTTCTTGGAATTCTGGCTGGTTGGGTTTCCCCAGTCAAACCCATCATATGTCCAGTGCTAACCACTTATTCCATGTAGCACTGGTTACACTGGAAAAACCGAAAGCAGACCCTGAGTGCTGAAACTGAGTCCTCAAGCTTGGTGTGCAGCAATAAAGGGAGCAGGTAAGAGAATGAGAAAACTCGTAATGGGAACAAGAATGTCAACGCTGTGACCAGCAACAGCAAATGGTAGCTTGCCAAGCAACAGCTGAACAGTTGTAGCACCTGTGAATTCAGTCTAGCACATTCTGATGAAGTGTATAGTTAACTTGAGCCCTATGTGGTGTGCCTGAAAAGGACTTCTGTGGGTTGGCACCAGCTTATAGTTTAAATCCCCAAGCAGTGTCTTGTTCCCACAGCTCCCCTGCAGTAGCAGGGAGTAAAGTACTGGATAAGCAGAAGGAAAACCCTCATGGGTAAAGACAAAACCAGTTTAAGAAGTGTTTATAAATACAAATAAAGAAGCAATCTGCTGGTGGTGAGAACAAGCAGTCACTCTCCACTGGCAGACCAATACCTAGATGGTCTCCAAGCAATGGCAGCTTGGGAACACAGCTGAGCATTACCCTATGTGGTATGAAATATCCCTGGATATTGGACAAACTGGATCAGATGTCCTGGCTGCATCCCATTAAAACCTTTTGTCCACCTCAACTTAATTGCTGAGGAAGGCAGAGTGGGAAACAGGAAGATCTTACTGCTGTGCAATCACATTTGAGTAATGACTAAAGCACTGGTATATTATTAGCATTGGTTGGCCACAAATCAAAACCCCCATGCAGGTTGCTACGGGGAAGGTTAAGCCATCCCAGCCAGGCACAGTGCTGACTAGAAATGTCTTGTAGAACAAATGCTCTTTATTCTTATCTTTTGTTCATATCTCTTCTAAAAATACCATCACCTCTTCTGACCACCTCTCTTTTATTTTACAAACTGTCAAAATGTTTGTGGTAAAACTAAATTCCTGTAGAGATGAATCTTTTCCTTTATTGCAAGAAGCTGGCAACAGATCTGTGTGATAAATGTGGAAAAAATTTACATCAAGAATGTGTATGATGTGGTTAGAAGTTCCAGCTGCAGACGGTGGCTGTTGTGTGAAGTGCTGTACAAATATGGGATCAAAACACCTCTTCTGCCATGAGGGGAGTCACCATTTCAATACTAGAGTTGATGACAAAGCTGTCTGAATCTAAGCAAATAGCGAGACAACATTGATGTGATAGGCAGCGATTTTGTCATAATTTCTTTCACCTACTGTTAATAGGTATTCCTCCAAAAATAGGAGAAGTTCAATGATGAAGTGCAGGAACTTGTTCTCTGGATTTGTGCTGGAAAAGGAATGGGAAACTCACCTTTGCTAGGTGCTCAAGAAATGGCTTGATCCTGAAAACACTTGCCGAGAGTGGAGAAGCTGTTCCTTTCAAAGGCCTAAAAACATGATTAATTTCTTGTATGGAACTGAGTGCACCTCAGCTTCCAAGTCTTTCTCTGAGCAAGTGAGAACATGGGCACTTGGCACCTTTCAGAAAGTCCTGAAATGTGGCAGAATCGTGATCCTTCCAAAACTTTAAAAGTCCATGATTGATGTAGTAGAAGTCTGAATTTCCCGTGTTGTCAGATTCTATTTCTAGCTTAGCAAAATAAAAATCCTTCTTTACTGAGGATATGCAAATTACATATATGGTCTACTTTATCTTTAGGCAAAATTTGCAAACTGGTGTATGGAGTTTTAAGTCTCCAATGATCACTTTGGAGGCAAGTCTCCTAACAAACACTGTAATGAAAACTAAAACCTTGCAGAGAGGGGTTTGTTTTGTACTGATAAGTGTTTAGTTATTTTTATGTAGAAGTATCTTTCGCCTTTAAATGGAAACATTTGGAATCCAGGAATGATTTTCAGAAGCAAAAGACTTTTTATTTTGAAATGCTGTGTCAGCAGATTCACTGCCTCCAAAGTAAATAGTTGCAAGGTGCTTCTCTGCCTTCAATTCCTCTGATATTTTGTCCTGTTTTTAATATATCTTTTAAACTGAGGTATAAAAATGATCTCTCTGAACTTGACTGCAAATACTTACTGCCAGCTAAAAAACACAGAGATCAGACAAGTAGTTTTTGATGGGCTTTAAAAGCTTGGTCGTTCTTTCTCTTGTGAAATATGACATTCTCATAAAATTCCATTTCCCTTTAATGCCAAAACAATACTTCTGTTAATAACGTAATGCTGATGGCACCAGCCCCTTCTAGTCATGAGAGAAATGAGCTATATTATACTTGAGCAATATTGTACTTGAGGGACTGGTCCAAGCAAATGTGCCTCTCACTCCTCCACACTAGAAATAGCTGAAGAGAAGAAACATCATGATATCTTAACATGATGCACAGATGCTACATGGTTGTTAGCTTTTTTGGTTTTGTTTTGGGGTTTTTTTGCCTTCTTTAGGTGAAATAAAAGAATTAGGACACCACACCTTGAATAGTGCTAGGTAGAGATAGGAAATACTACATTGATAGAAGTTATTTATTAGAAGGGTTTTTGACATTGTAGGATTAGAAGTTCATGCAGCAATAAATATGTGATAAAAACTTACTATCTTGATCTCATCCTTGTGTGTGAGTCTAGACAGAAGGATGCTCTGTGATGCCTTTCCACCCTTTGTTTCTGTCCCCTTGTATTAGTGTGAGTGTTCCAAGCCACTTTTCACCATGTCAAAAGTAGTTGTTGCTCTTTTACACTTCACACTGAAAATGTGTGACTTGCTTTTAAGTGCTGCCTTAACCCCACAGTGAACTATGGAGATGAGCCTGCAATGCTGAATTCGAAAGAATGAAGTTTGCAAAGGATCAGTTACTTCCCTTCGTGTGCTGTTAACATTTTAGAGCGACAGGAGGGAATGAGGGTGCTGTGGGTGCTGCTTAGCTCTTGCACTTCACAAAATGCTAATAGAGGGCAGATAGCCAGAAGGCCCTCTACGGCTGCACAAAGTTGCTGGACCAAATCTGTGCCCCACTAGCTGCCCTCAACACTCAGTGCTGCCATGCGTCCTACCAAGTGTGTGGGAGCAGGGTCCCTATGCAACAGGAGAGGAGGCCAGCTCTGCAGCAGATCCAGTGTCGGTTGCATGGCTATTGTTCTGGGAACTGAGGAGAGGTGGATAGGGAGTGGACACACACAGCAGACACACAGGGTATTTACAAAGTCTTTTAAAAGCAAAGGTCTCAAGCATAATGATCTGTAGGACACTGCTTATTTAAGCCTATTTCTTCAGCTTGAAGGTGGCTGGTTTTGTTTTCATGTGCATATAGGAGTTTTCTGGCTGTTATTCCATAACTTTCACAAGTTAATGCTGAACTAGCTTGTTGGAGCTCCATTGACTGGACCCTTCAGCCTCTTGCAGAACTAGCAGTGTATGACCCAACAGATTCATCACATCAGGCTGTAAATGTCTATATAGAGGTACTTCTAAATAACACTGCTTATCAGTGCACAGTGTTCTGCCTTTGGAGACTGAAGCAGCAGGAGAAGCCTTGTTCAGCTTTTAAACTTCAATTGCTATGGGAGGGGATCCTCAATGTATCCCACTCCTGCCAGTTTGTTGCCAGGGCCAGAAAGAGATGCCCTGAGTCTGGAGAGGAATTGCAGCTCAGCAGGAAAGCACCTGAAGAGCAGCACAAAGGAATTCCAGCCACTCCTGCTTCATTGGAGGCCTAGCTCTGTGCACATGCACATATCATGGGAAATAAATAAGAGGAATTAGAGACGTGCAGATGCCTGAAGGGCTATGTCACAGCAGCCAATATCACAGGGATGAAAACCATTTGACACTGTCCCATACGACATCCTAAGCTGGAGAGACATGGATTTGATGTATAGCCACTCAGTGAATAAGGAATTAGCTGGATGTTTACACTCAGTGAATTGCAGTCAATGGCTCAATGTTGAAGTGAAGACCAGCAATGAGTGTTGCTCCTCAGAGGTCATTACTGGGACCATGCTGTTTAACAACTTTGTCAACAACATGGACAGTGGGATCAAGTGCACCCTCAGCAAGTTTGCAAATAGCACCCAGCCCAGTGGGGCAGCTGACACTCTGAAGGGAAGGGATATCATCCTGAGGGACCTGATCAGGCTTGAGAATTGAGTCTATGCAAACCTCATGAAGCTCAACAAGGCCCTGAGGAGAAGTACTTGGGGTTGTTGGAGGAAAAGCTTGACATGACCCAACAATGGGGACCTGCATCCCAGAAAGCCAACCAGATCCTAGGCTGCATCAAAGCAGTGTGGACAGCAGGTCACAAGTCTGCCTCTCTACTCCACCCTTGTGAAACCCCAGCTGGGGTACTACTTCCAATTCTGGGGCCCCCAACATAAGAAGGAAATGGACCTGTTGTAGTGAGTCCAGAGAGGGGCCATGAAGAAGGCTGGAGAGGGACTTTTTACAGTGGTTTGTAGTGATATGACAAGGGGAAATGGCTTTAAACTGAAAAAAAGTAGGTTTAGAATAGATATTAGGAAGAAATTCTTCACTGTGGGGATAGTGAGCCACTGGAAGAGATTGTTCAGAGAAGTTGTGGATGCTCCATCCCTGGAAGTGTTCAAAACCAGATGGGATGGGGCTTTGAGTAACCTGGTTTAGTGGACGGTGTTCCTGCCCATGACATCATAGAACTATAGAAGGGTCTGAGCTGGAAGGGACCTTCAAGATTATCCAGTTCCAACCATTCTATGATTTTCTTGGATTCAGTGAGAGCTGAAAGCTGAGTAGGTCTGGTGGGCAAGAGGATCAGCCAAGAGTTTCATTTGTGGGACGTGTTCAGGCTCAAGAAAGAAGTGCTTGAGGTACTGTGTGAGCTTAGAAGATGAAGAGTGCCACAAGAGCTGATATGAGTAGAAGGCATGAGGGGATTCAAGTCCCAGTGAGAAATTTTCATAAGGGGGAGAAGCTTTGCTGCATGATCTTGTTCTTGAATACAAAGAGGGGAAATGGAAATCATATGAAGCAGATTAATGAGTGAAACATGTCTTTTATGTACTGGTTGGAAAATGTGATTTTTTTTGTGTGTTAGTTTGCTTGCGCTCAACACAGGTGTCTTTAAGGCTATGTGTTGCTGGGGAAAAGACTTCTCAACTGCATAATTTCATAAGGAACCCTTAATATCTATTGGTATAAATAATACAATGGTTTGTGGTTTTAATCACAAATTTATGATAATTGTGCTTTGCTAGTTATTCAGGGAAACGGATAGAGGCTCTGTGGTAATTTAATATTTCTTAATGCAGAACTAGCTAACATAAAAACAGTGCTGGAAATTGTTGGCCTACTGAATGAATTGGCAGAAATCCTGTTGCAGCTCCATGTCAGCACCTAACACTCTGAGAGACCTTTGAAAAATCTCAACAGCAGGTACTGCAGCTGCTAGTTTTCTCCCCTATTTCAGGGGGGCATTGGGAAAAATCTGATTAGGAATCTGGTCACTTAATTAAGGAGTGAATGATCCGTTCTTTTTATTGCTAGCTTTTCTTCTTTCTCTCTTTTATTTTATTTTACTTTATTTTTTTATTTTTATTTTTTAAGGGGGATGACACTGCTTTCAGGCCCAATCTTCAGATAGTGTGAATTGGTCCACAGCTGTCCATGCTGCTGTGCTGGTTGATTTTTACCAGTAGAGACTCTAACTTCCCAAGTGCAAGAACACTGGGGGGAAGGGAAAAATACTGCCTGATGTTTTGGGAGAATAGTTATGACTTGGTCCTGGATCATTGGATTCAGAGAGAGTTTTGTCATTCGACTTTAATCAGAACAGGATCAGAAGCCTTTCACTAGAATGTGAAGCTCTGAACAAGGGCATTTTGAAAATGTAACTTTCACTCTGACTGAGTCTGTTGACACAACAGTCAGGAGAAGTAGGAAGAGTTATTCTGCAGCATTGTATACTGATATCAATAACAAAGTCAAAAAAACATCAGAGATATTTGAAAGTTCAGATCCTTTTCTTAGAAAATGAGTAAAAGAGAAATATAAATTTTTGTTTGCTGGTGTTGAATAGGATCAGTTTCTGGTAGTTGGAATAAATTCAGAAGCCTGGAATTATGATTTTCTTATTAATATTTTGTTTCTTTGGCAACTAAAGAAACCCATTGCAGGGAGCACTGTACAAACACATATTGCGGAATATTTCTTTGCCCTGTATGGCTCACAGATTAAAAACCCAAGCCCAACCAAATAACCAAACATGCACACATACACACTCCACATCCCAAACAAACAGAAACAAAAAACAACAATCCCATCTAGCTTAGGAAAACAGAAATCTAAATATACTTGGAATCTTTCTGATTTTATAGTTGCTGTAACAGGATAAAATGAATTTGTGACACTTATGTCAGCACTTGGTTCAAATGCTTGGATTGTTAAAGAGCTGCAATCCTTTTAAGAGCTGGGTGAGGGCTGGTGGTGACCTCATTCTGTTCTCTTTAGGGAGGAATGAATGGAGGACTAGGGAAGAGATGGGTCAAAGTTCCTTTTTACTTCAAGAGACAGAAATGTTTACGTATTTAAATAAAGGCACAATATGGATTGTCCATGTTCTCCAGCTGGAAAACTTGAAGCAATTTTCTGTATACTTCTCTACATTAATTTTTAGACACATTTCATGATTCGTGATTATTAGATGTAGAGAGTTTGGAATTAAAATATCAGTAACTCTGTACTCATCACTGTGATTGAGGCACTGTATTAAGGTGTGAATATTTCCTCAAGTGTAAGGACTATTTTCCTATCTTGCATTCTTAAAGTAGGTGTTTCACCATATGCTTTGTGAGAAGTAGGGTTTGAGCTTAAGACTATTGACTGTAGGTAGAATCACTTCAGAGACAATGGTTGTATTATTACTGTAACAGCAGAGGCAAAACTAGGTAAAGAAAATGAGTGGGGACTTATTATTTTATTTAGTGAAGAGTAAGCAGAATCAAGCAGAGCCTCAACAGTATTAGTGGATTATATTATTAAATTTGTAATATGAAGTCTTAGAAAATAAATCAGCTGACGTGGCCAAGGGCAGTCTCTGTAGAATTTGAAAGCAGAGAGTGGAGCTTGGTGATTCTTGGAACAGCCAACATCAATGTGGAGTTAGGGGACTGGGAAATGTTGGGTGGTTTTTTGTTTGATTTTTTTTTTTTTTTTAATTAGAGAGGCCTGTAGGAAGGCCCGAAAATTGATCAGGCAGGATTTTAATTACCAAGATATTGATTAAGATAAGAATTATCCACAAATTAAGAAAGGCTTCATAGTGCAGGATTGCTTCCTTAAGCGGTTTATGAGCTTGCACAGTCACACAGTCTTGGATTCAGCCCCAGGGAACTGAGCCAGCTCTGGCAAGTGAGGTGGAGAGAACCTTGGAACATGGTGGTATCAGGCTGGGAAGGATGAAGAGTACTTAGGGAAGAAGCACTTCCCTGAGAAGAAGAGGGTTGCTCGTTTGGTTTGGGTTTGGGATTTTTTTTAGGTTAGTAAAGGGTAATTTTGAGGAAATGTGCCTGAGGAATTTCTTCTGATTATGAAAATCTCCATCTGTACGACTGAAAAATAAATGTGATTTCCTCAGAGAGAATGCAATTAAAATGTGTCCTGGTTAAGTCTACACAGGTTAAAGGCTGATGGGGGTAAAGTTGGTATGAAATTAGCATAAAGTATTAAGCAGGTACTTTCTTAAGCTGCAGTATAATCAGTACATTGAGGAGCAAAATAGAGTGACACACAGAAATTTAAAAATACATAGAACTAAATTTCTTTTCAATTTATAAAAATAAGTTTTTCATGCTACTTCTCCTTTAGCTACTCACTTTTCTAGATCACACTTTCGGAGTCAGGAATGCTTTGTCTGTTAAACAGGATAGGTGAAGATTGTTGTAACAGAATATGTTGAGAATACAAAATAGAGTATTATATGTTTTGCTGTGTAGTCAGTGGATATATTTTTTTTCATGAGAAACACTTTGCTCTCTTTTCTGACTTTTACAGTGGTCCAGAGTAAAGGTGAGGAGTGAGGTGAATTATGGAGAAACAGTTTCCGTTTAACCACCCACTAGCAATAATAACTAGCCAGGCTTGAAGTGAGGAAGCAAACCATGTCCTTCCAGCACATAAAATGTCCTGTTGCTTAAGGAGAATAAAAAGAATTCCTATTCATAATAGCTCTTGCAGGGAAGAAGTTACATTCTCAGGCAAAAGGGAATGGTCATCTTACTAGAGGCATTCATTTAGGGGAGAGAAAAAAAAATCATCACTTTTTTTCCCCCTTTATATTCATAGTGCAGTAAGGGCCAGAGAAAGCAGTTCCAAGAAAAATGAAGTGGATTAGAAAAGGAGATAGGACAGCTCCTCAGTAATGATTTTATTATCTATTTTCCATAATGAAAGAAAGGAAATAAGCTTTATTTACAGTATTTTTTTCTTAAGTCGCTGGAATAATCAGATGACTTGCCATACAACATGAAATGGCCTGGACTTCTTTAAATAAACTACAGTTATTTAATGTAACCAACATACAAACCCATCTTTAGTAAGAAAAAAAGAATTATTGATATCTTTGTTCTTTTTTTTTTGTTATAAATACATTAGGTGTTCTGATCAGTGAAATGTGATGAATGGCAAGATGCAAGACAGGAGCCATATATCGTACTTTAAAAATACTTTTTATTTAGCTTAAACTTGATTTTTGAGGAAAAGAAAATGGGGCTCTTTATGTAGCAGCCATATTTATGACAGAACCTTAATATAAATTAAATCACTTTAAGGGAATTAAAGGAATATGCTTTGGTTGTATTTGTCAAATAACTTGGTCGATGTAAAAATAATCTACCAAGTTATGTCTGTGGGGTGAGGTAGGGATCAGAGGAAGGCTTCCCTCTCAAATGCCGTAGAAGATGACATTTTAGTTCTGTCATCTGCTGAATGGATTTGAATTTGTATTTCTGCATTTCCATAAAGTGCTCTCCTTGTTGTGTTCCCATATGGCTGCTCTTCTCTCCTACTGAAGCTATTTCAGTTTATATAATGTGCTTCATCCCCTCAGTGGGTTGCTGCTTGAACCCTGAAAGTGTTACCTCCTGTGAGAGTACCCGGGTGCTTTCATAACCCCTCCAACCCCTCGTGATTTACTCCTGTGCACAGACACGTGGGCAAAACACCTCTCCCTCACACTCCACGACACAATTTGCTGCATTAATCAGATCCCATGCACTCTCTGAACAGAAGTGTAGTGAAGTGTATTCCTATAAATCCATCTACTACTTCCTCCAAAAACTGAACAACTCGGGCTGGGTCAACACCTGCCTCCCATAAAAAAAAAGGTTAAAGAAATTTACAGGGAAGGAGGAGAGGATACTATACCTCGGTACGTGTCTCTGCTTTCCTTGGCTGGCAGTAGTGATCTGCACCCTGTTGTTCTGAGCTCTGCATTTGGCCGCTGCTTCCACAGCAACCTGACAAGTTCATACTGGGCTGGGGCCAGGCTGGCCAAACTGAGTGTCCTTTCTTTTCGTTGCCCAGGTGATACAAAACAAAACCTTAAAGGGCAGATGTTTTTTCCTAGTGATCCTAATAGATCCTCCTTCCTCCATATGCCTTCTGATTTCATAAGTGGCTGGAGTTGCCCCTCTATCTCTCTTAGCCTCCACTCCACACACTCACCAGTCTGTTATGTGCTTCCCTAGCTTCTGTCTCGGCAAAGAGCAAATATGCTGGGGCTGCCCATCTTTAGTGTGCTCATCTTTAGGGGCCACCTTCAATCACAGCTCCAGCAAAAGCTCCCCATTTTCCAAATCTGGGAATCTGGGCTGTTGCTGCTGAGGACTGTATTTAATCTCCCAGCCCCATGGTGCAGGAGAAGTTTTTTCAGTCTCTTACGTCAGAAAATTATGGAGGAACAGGGGAAATCACTTTGAGCGAGTGGGTAGATGTTCAGGGCAGGAATGCTAAAATCAAGTAGAGGAAATCTACTTGGATCATCTTTTTGCTGTATCAGCCTATTCCTTCCCATCATTTCTGTTGCACAATGAACACAAACCAGAATTAGCACTTTGAAGTTAGGGTAGGGCTGGCAATATAAATCAGTTGAGAATCTGCTTTCTGTTTTATGACCAACAAAATGTCGCTTGGTGCAGACTCTAAGCCCCTCAGCTTTCAGTGTGAAGTTCTTACTGTGGCAGATAATGGCTGCAAGGTTTTGCTGGCTGCTTTAAGTGAAAGGAAGGAGTTCCAATCTTTTAAACTTAGTGGAAGATCACAGAAGCAGCAAGGTTCAAAGTTATGAAACCTCTCTAATATCCAGAAGCAATGTAATTCTTTTCCTTATTAAAGACATTTGCCTAATTTTTATGTAAATAACCACCGCCTGGTGGCCACTCTAATCCAACTGCATTACTGCTAGCAAACAAGGGATTAAGAAGAAAATGCTGTATTGAAATTAAAGCTGTAGGGCCTGATAGAGCTAGGTTACCATTAAATTCTGTGGATACTCTATCATTCTTTCCAGTTCCATTGTGCTTTATTTTAGTGCTCAGGGTTTTCTATAACTAAAATAATTCTTTAATCCTTTTTTCACACCCTGTAATGAAAACCTTGATGCTGAATAATCCACTGAGGTTTGTGCACTTGTTAGATCTCTGCTTCATTAAATTACCAAATTTTAGTGGCAGCAGAGAAGCATGGCAAAATGTCAACATGGCTTTACAAAGCCAGAGGTTGCCCATTTCTAAAGATGAATATGATCACTATTAATGCTTGTTTTCTACATTTCAGCACCAACCTTTATGAAGTGATGGAGGGATGGGAAGAACTCCAGGGCAGACTTTCAAAGTCAGTAACATGTATTTTTCTCAATCAACATTCTATTGAACCAGGAAACTCGGGGATGGGTTTACAAGGACATGGAGTCTGAACTCCATTGCTGGACATCCTGGGATTTGTTGGGTTTGCACAGTGTTAGTGGTATCATATGGTCTTTGAGTGCTCATCAGTATTGTGGCATTTGATACTGCAAATATGTGCCAAAAGAAACAGAAGTCCAACATGAAACAGTGGAATCAAAGCTGCATATGTTTTCTAGTGGCTGATAAAGTGTCTTTTCCCCAGCCATCTGAGTGTCTGATCTGCAGATGCTAATCTCTGGAATTTGTGATGATGTTCCTGGTCCCTAATCAGTGTTATATTTCATGTGCATTGTGCTGAGACTTTCTTGGGTTGAGGAAGAGAACTGTTATTCAGTATAATATAATGTCAGTAGCAGTGCTGAGGATCCTGATATATATTTATTTAGGTTCATCCTGAGGGGCATTGGTACAATTCTAGCATTGGCTGAAAATTCACTAAATTCTTGATTCAAAGGTTGTGCCTTTTTTTTTTTTTTTTTCTTTTTAATTCAAAATGCCCCACAGTTCAAACCCATTCTTTCAGGGAGGCTCTTGGTCATGCCAACAGAATTTTTGTTTAAGAAAGGAAAATAGACATTTGTTCTTAGGGCAAATAGCCACTACAACGAGTTCTGCTAAACGCAACTGCATGCTGGGAAGTACAAAAGAGATCACTATTAAGGAATCTGTTAAAACCAATATGGGGCCTAGCACCCCATGTTGTGACAAGATTTTTTTGTCACTAGAATAACTAAAGGAAGTCTCATTTTTAACAATGCTTGAGAGGTACTGGAGACAAGAATTTAGTCACACTTCACTTGGATTCCTCAGGAATGTCTTTGTTTAGTTTAATACTACTGATTTCAGTTGTGATGAGGCAGAACCCATACCTGAATGGAACAAAAGCAGTCTCAACAGAAACCTGAAACGGGATTTACATTTTATGGTTTTTGGCCTTATGGCTCCTAGGAGGAATGAATCATGCTCCTGTGAGACATGACCTAACCTCATCTCTTCTTTGGCTGGAAGTGCAGAACTTGAAAGGAATGTAGTAGATGCAGACCATAGACTTTGCAAGTATTGTATGTTTTGGTTTTTAAAAATTATTTAAAAACACACACACATAAAAGCTATGTATAGTTTTCTTTGACCTTTGTTCTTGGACACTTTATTTCCATTTACCAGAATCTTGGTGCTATTGCTTGATGAGAGCTGCTAGTCTGACCTGTGATTTCCAAATACCAGGCCATAAGGGAAAGGTAACATATGAGAGTTGTGGAGATGCACAGAAAACTGCTCTGCAAATTTGCAGCAAGTGTCCTCAGACATTTAAGTTATGTAAACTGTATGTTGGTGAGATAACACCAGGAATGTGAACAATTATATTAGGGTTAAAAAGGAGTTTCTGCTAGAAGGAAAACTGTGTGAAGAGATACTGTCACTATCAAGATGATCCGTTTTAATAGTGATGTATGATAAACTGTAGCTATCTAGTGACTTGTCTATGTAGGACATGGTACATAGGTAAAGCACAGCTACAGTAAGGAACAGCACTACAGGAATGGAGGGATAGACTAACTGACCTAAATTATGTATATTCATCTTACCGTGAAAGGAATATGAACTAGATAACTTTTTGAAGTCTAAACTATTGCTATGTAAGTTTATGAGTTTTCATTATTTTCAATGCTTTTTATGGGGAAAGATAGAAAAGTGTTTTAGCTGCAAACTTATCTATTTGATTGTTCACATCATGTTACTTTGGTTAAGGAAACCTAATAATTTCATCGGAGACTAAATGTATTATCTGGTGTTGCTAGTACTTTATGAAATTCTGAACATAAATAATGCTAATGAGTTTTCATAGGATATTATCTGCTAATAAATTCAGTAGTAGAGTATCACAACTACGATTACTGAAATAACATATACTGAAAATAACAATTTGAAAAAGGCAAGGTGGAACTAGTGATGCTGTTATTCAGTACTATATGAACCAAATCCACTGGTCCTATTATGGTACATTGCTCTTGTCATACATTGTTAAATATAGAAGATAACTGCTAAGACTCTTGGATTATTTGTGGGACTTCCTCTGTTTCCTGAGTGGAACCCATGTGAAGATACTTGGGATTATCCTCTATTCTGTTTTTCACTTTTTTTTTCAAACCGAGAGGTAGTTCACTAGAAAGTTGTACAGTGGTGCACGAAATAAGAAGGGAAATTGTCTTGAGCAAATTTGATGTTTCAAATAAAAATATATAAGTATAGTAATAAATATATAAATATTAAAAAATATAAATATATAAGTATAAAATATAGTGTTACTAGATATACCATTGTCTTTCCCAGCAGCATGTGCTTACATTCAACATTGTCCCATTCATACCTAAAAGAAGACATGTTCTCTGCACCAAAAGAAAGAAGCTGAAGGGCTTTGCAGCTATGACAGAGAATCCGTATTGATGATTTAGCCTCACGTGTTGCAAATAAAATTGCCTGTAGTTTTGCTGGTTGGGGTAACAATTTGTAAGGGAGCTGAGTCTGAATGATCCAAGGGCATAAGCCAGTCACTGACTATATGAAACTGGCAAGAGATCGCCCCCACAGTGGGGAGATAGTTCTGCCAAACTGTCCTCTGAAGGGCTTTTATCCTTGCTTTGGAAGCACTTAGTCCTGTTTACTCTCTGAGTGGGGATAGAAGTCTGTGTTGACCTCTGATCTCATCTGCTCTTCCAGCTTCTGTGTGGGAGTCATACTGGTAAAACAATGACACTGTGTTTTCAGAGAATGTCAGCTTATATATATTTTGACTGTGGGGCTGAGAAGTACCTTGAGTGATTTATACAAGATTGGACTGAGAGGTGTAAAAATAGCCAGGGCTGGGAACAGCCCTAACAAACAGCAGTTCTGGGTATGGAGTTGAAGACACAAGCCAAGAACTCATGGCAGGGGAGTGGGAGGTCCAAGCTCTTAGCTTCTCTGTCTCATGTTTTCCTCCCCTGTTCTAGTACTAGTATGGGGTCTAGCAGTAAATCAGACCCTGATCAAGGGGTATTTGTCTAATCACATGCTCCTGGGAGTAGAAAAGAGACAAAATAGGAAAAGTTGTGTCTGCTTCCTAATCTCATCATAGCCTGTGGGGGAGAGTAATCAGCTTTAAGTCAAAATCAGCAGCAGAGTACTTTTCCTTCCATGCTGGCTCAGTTCTAGTGGCTCATCATCAAAAGTGCAGAGGCAGGATCACATGTGCACTCCCTTATCCTGTGCTCTTGTTTCTCATGGCCTGTGTTGCTTTACAACTTCTCCCTTTTGGGGGCTGCCCTTGTCCTAGGGGAAGGCATCTGAAGTGCTCAGCCCCCACCCCTGTCTCCCTGCTTGGCAGAAGACATGATCCTGCTCTACAGCAGAGACTCCTGTCTAGAGATAATTTTATCTCTGGATATACCCACCTGTCTTGGGGTGACTGTATGATGCCTATATCCCCAAATCGTCTGTTCTGTCGGTGTTGATATTGTTCATTTTTGTGCTGGGAGGTGTGTTGCCTGTTGAATAAAGAATTTTCTTTTTTTTCCCACTTCTCTCCAATTTTCTTTTCTTTTTTCCTAGAGGGACCTCATTCAGAGGTTTCCTCCCAAATTTGTCCTAAACCAGGACACCACCCTTTCATGCATTGCTTATTAAACTCTCCATGGCCATGTCTAGTCTCTGTGGATTTACATCTGTATAAAACAATATGAATTAATATCAGATTAGGACATTTCAAGCTGTATTCTTGGGACTTAGGCATGGAAGAGACTCTAAAACAAAATATTATGACAAAGTATAAAAAAAATATATGTTTGCACTACTGTTGTTTTTTTGTTGATCTTGTTTATGGGTTTGGGGTTTGCTATGTGGTGTTGGGTTTTTTTTGAATTTTTTGTTTGGTTTTGTTTTTTTACCACCATGAGAGACAAGGTACTGGTCTGGCTGGGTTTTTGGTCTGACACAATATTGACCATCCTCTGTAGTGTTCTTAATGTTCAAAAAATACTAGATTACAAAGAAAAATAGTGTTTGGTTCAGCAGTAACAGTTTCTATCAGTTGCAATCAACACTAGACAATTTTTTTGTTGTTGTTTACAGATACCTAAAATCTCAGAGGTAATTTCACTTTGTAACTGTAGGAGGTGCGGGAGGTGCTCCCACTTTGGGGAAGTAGAGGAAAATAAATGGGGCCTGATTTCTCTTGTGCTAATTTGGGCTAGGGAGAAAATTTTGCACATAAATCTTAGGTAAAGTTTTGACCACTGGAAAAAAATTCTGCATGTTTACTGCTGTCTAGGATTAAATTGGTGGTTTATTTGCATACATGAGGTTAAGTAAATACATGCACTACTGCTAGGGTCTAAATTTGCTGCACTTACGTGTATATATTTATGCATATTAAAGTCTCTTAAGCAAATGCGTAAATGCATGGAAATCTATACTGGAAAAATGTTGATATACATTTCTACAATCACATATATACCTCCTACATATGCATGTATGTGTAAAGTGATAGTTTATCATTGCCAAATATGTACAATGCTTAAAAACACATTCATCAATACAGGTATTTGACTCTTTTATCAGTCCTACCACAGAACCTATTTCCTAGGTGGGAGGAATAATAAGGGAGAAAAAGGTGCTATTCATAGAAAATGGATCACCGAAACAAAGCTTCATGAAATGTTTTTTTTTCCTCACTTTTCATTAAACTTCTGCCATTTTAAAATATACATATTTTTTTCCCCAGAAAAAGGTATATTTTTCTAAAAGTCCTTTCTAAGCTTCTTAAATGCTACTCTTTCTTATTTCACTCTTCAAAGAGCAGCAGCAACGCTATTCCTCTTTTCAACTTCAAACTGTGCTGCTCTGTTGGTCCAGCACAGCAAGAGTGCTTTGAACCTGAGGAGAGAATCTAGCTCCTTTTTTTGGAACCTTGAGAAGGACTTTTTGAGAGAGCTGTAATTAGCATTTTCTTTTCACACCAATGCATCTTTCCTGACTTGTGTAGAAGTAAACCAAATAATAATAAACAAATTTACACATGTGGTTCCCTTGGGTCCAGCAGAGATGCCCTTTGTTCATACTTTGTGGGGTTTTTTGGATCCTGTTAGCTGGACTTTTAGCCAGAGGTTATGGTATCTATGAAACTTTTCACAGGCTGCAGGCTCTGTGTGGGGCAAGCGTGAATTGGCTTTGGTTTCCTCTCAGGGGTGACTTTATTCTGCACAGAGTAAAAAGATTTGGTGAACGTCAAAGGAAGGAGCCACAAGTCATATTGATCTTGCTCGCTAGACAGCCAGCACCTTGGTGGCTTTTATTCTTAGTGGCCCACCTTGGCTGCAGCAGTGCGAACTCTGAATGCCAACAAGACACCATGTGAATTCAAGCAAAGTAGAGCTCCCCAGTTGCTTCCTGCTCTGTACTTGCAGTTTGCCCCAGGTGATTTGACAGCCAGGGATCAAAGGCTGTAATCTGGATAGTTCCTAGATAAGGCCTTAAGAGGGGTAAGTGCTGGAGTGGAAAGCAGAGGAAGTGTGCTGCTGCTTTTCCTCTGACTATAAATAGGCAGGTCATCAGTACAAACTTCAGCTGTCTGGCATCAGTGTTTCCAGCTGATTTGTGGAACACCACCTAAGACCACTCTTTCTACTCCTTTTGTTTAAGATATCGACCCATGTCCCCTCCATGTGAGATGTGGAACAAGTTGTAGGTAAAATCAAAAACTGTGTTAGTGTTTTATATTTGAAATACTTGGTGATTGAGGTCTCAGCCCACAGAGAAGCCCTTGCAGTACCTCAACAGGAGGAGAACCCTGGAGACCACAGCAAGTGGCTGGGGTGGGTTTTTTGTGGAGAAACCACTACTGGGGTGGTTCTACATATGTGTCCTGTAGGAGACTTAGACCCTGAACCAATGGTACAGCAGAGGGAATAAGCTGCTGTTTTTGGTGTAAGTAGGGGTGATGAAATAAGCCAGTGTAAATGGGACAAGGATGTGCCATGTTATTGCAGTGCCCCTGTGACTTCTGAAAATATCTATGGGAAAGGAAGTTTCTTATAAACTACCTCAGGGAATCTCTGCAGATTCAAATACCTTAAGAAACAGAAAACTGTAAAGTTAACAGCATCTTCATTTTCCTTGGGACGGTATCTTTTTATCCGTTCTTCTCCCAGCAATTAAATATTTCCTGGTCTATAAACAGCTTTGTGTTTGCAACATATTTTTAGGCAGTTACTTGTCAACATATCCTGTAGTAAGAGAAAACCCTTCAAGTGTGAAGGATTTGTTAATGGAAATTGGTTCGATAAAGCTTCCCTTTCCACCCTTGTCTCCCTCCCACCAGCACATGCATAGACTAAGCAGAAGCTTGCTGCCTCTCTGTAGTAATGTCAATTTTGAGTTGTTGATAAATACAAGCAGGTTAACAACTAACATCAAAGGTTTACCAGATTAAAGTCAAAGGAAGATGGGATTTTCAAGGGCTTGAGTAAACAAAAAGGTTGAGATTCTCAATTATCTCTCTAATACAGGACTCAATAGGCTTAAATGAACAGAGGAACAAACATGCCCGTTCTGCTGACCGCCACACTACTGGGTTGCTTACTGTAAGTCAGTTAAAGGCTACATAAGGAAGGAAAGATAAGGCAAATAGGTTTGCCTGGAGAGTGAGAGATCATTAAGAAAAAGTGACTGTTGTGTTTGATGTAGTAAGAGGTGGAGGAAAAACTAACTATGGTTTAATGGGCATAGCAGATTCTGAGACATATGTGGCAATTATTAGTCATACTATTTGAATCTGAAAGGGCATTTGTTCAAAAGACTGCTTAGAAAGGTTCAGGCTGGAAAGAGGGAGCTATTAAATCAGCTCTGCTCCTCTGAGTATGTGGTGGGTTTTTTCCCCTTCCCTGGAAGTCTTAGGACACATCTTGAGAGAAGGATGATGAAATTTCACAAGTATTGCAAGAAGGATAGGATTTGTACCTATTATTATTGCAGAGATTTTTAGTTCTCTCTAAGAAAGCCAAATTTACCTGCTGTGAATACGGTTAGATTGACAATAGAACACATGTACCACCTGCTTCTATGAGATTAAGATAGTTTAAACAAAGCCACACAGAATGTGTCATAGATATTTATGAAGTGCAGAATTTCTAATCTTCTATCCACTGTTGTGCTGTGTCTGAATAATACAAAGAGGAACCATATGAAATTAGAGATGAACTAAAAAAATGCCCAAGCACTGAATTTAACCCATCATCACATATTGCTCATACTTGAGTTTAAAACACAAAGGAGGAAAATTGTAATTGCATTTGCAATTGTACATGAGGTCTGAAAGGTACGGGTACCTTTAAAAAAAAAATAAACCAACATCTCCTTCACTTCGAGTTCTGAATTTTTTATCTATTTTCTGAGACTGAGAGAGTGACTAGGAATTATTTTTATTACGAAGCCTTCATACTTCTTTTGTTAAGAATACCCAAGGACATATTTTATTTTTGTATCAATAGAGTAAGTGCATGTTGGCTGCTAGCTTAGTGTGCATACTCATACAAATTTTAAGAAGTATTTAAAGCCACATACCATTCAAGACATGATGTTCTATTGATACAGAATAGTTACAGGTGAACAAATGTAAGCAGATAATATTGACTGTGCTGTCACAGACCATAAAGTAGTTATTGTGCTCTCTTGATTGTGTGCGAGATCAGTGGAATTCAGTGTAAATTGAATTTTTGCCGAGAAGCAAAAATCTCAAGTTTTTCCACTTCTAAGTGTCTCATATGTTACTACGGTATTTCACTTGCCTGCTTAGAGTTGTACTTAGTTTGATCTGCAACATTTCCCCTCACATGGTGCCTTAAAATTTTAGAGATTTGTTTTGGTCATTATATTGCTGCCTGTGTTCTCAGTTTTTTGAACATAATGAGGGATCTCATACCACTGTAATGAAAATGATTTGATCTGTTCAGTGACTTCAGTGACTTGACATCATGTATTAGTTTGTGTTACAGTCTTATCACTCCTATTTTTACTTAATGTTATCTTCTTCCACTAGTTCTAGTTTTTCTGAAGAGGCTATTTTGAGGAATGCAATTTTATAAAAAATTAGCACTTGACTATAGAGGAAAAAAAGGATTTTATTTTTTATTTTTGTGTGGGGCTGATAAGCCAGAGAGGGTAGAATATTCTGTGTAATAAATATTTAAAGTGGTAGCCTGGTACAATTTAAGTATATGGGTTTGCAATCTGGAATTTCTTCCAGATTTTATATTCATTTTGTTCAACTGATGTAAACAGGGTTCCATAATTATGTCCATGTGAGAGCACAAAACCTCAGAGACAGATGTACATTGTGCAAAATGGAGCATGCAGCTGAATGTAACGAAGCATACCATCTTCTGAGATACTGCATAGAGGGCTAGATTTTAGCCAGCTCATATTGTGTGCTGCCATCCTGCATATTATTAGGAAATCAAGTTTTCCATAGATTTGTTTTCATTTGTAAGGTAATATAATTTTTTTTGTGGTTTATTATCCTCACAAATTCATAGATTTACTGTGAGCTGTATTACATAGGTCTCTGGATGGTTTTTGAATTTTGGAGGTAATAAAACATTTTATTTTGCTTGATTCCCTTTTTTACATCTTAAGAAAATATGTGAGTCCACAATTCATTGATCCCATAACAGACTGCAGTATTATTTCCAGTTGGGATGCTGAAATGCTCAGTGTTTCACCTGGAGGGCTGATGTGGGGCTCATGAGAGTTGCAGGAATGTGCTATATACTTCTCATAGGAAGTTAGGGGATGCTATTAAACACCACATCTTCTTGTCTTTTATCCTTTGCTAATTTTGCACTGCCCATTAACAAAGCTTGGTGCCAATAAAGGTAAAATGTGAGGTGTTGTCTGCTTTGCCTGCAGTCCAACAACACAGCCTGCTGTAGCAGGCTGTTCTCACCCTTTGCCATTATATCATTGTTGCTATGGTGAATTAGGAAAATGCTGGCTATTAACTTGATGTTGAATGAGACATGTTCTCATCTCAATGAGTGGAGATTTGCCCACATAACTCTCCATAATGTGGAGGTGTAGACTCTTGTCTCCCATACAGAAAGCTCTGTAGCTCACAGCACCCTTTGAAACAGCTGTGGAGAGATCCTGTGTCACTGTCAAGCCAACCGAATGGATGATTTTTTACTTAATGAGAAGAAATAATTCACGGACCTGCCTCTTTCACATGGAAAAGGAGTGAAAAATAGCTCACTCTGTATTTTCATGTTCGTTGGGGTTCCATGCAATTACTAATGAGAAATGAACTAAAATTACAAATTAAGCAGGTAAACTTTCTGCAATTTGGTTTCCATATGACCATACTCCTTTAGGTTTGCTATTGCCAAATTGGTAAAATAAAGCTAAACCCACCACTCTTGTACCAGTCTGGAAAGTGCTAAATTTCATGTCAGTTATGTGCTAATGATGGCAGCATGAAAACAGTGAGCAAGTGGGAAGACTGTCATAATTTATGGAGAAAAAAGCAAACTTCCCGCATGCTCCCCTCCATTATGTGGAAGAGCAATTCAGTTATTTCTGTGGCTCTGTCCTTCACCTACTGCTGGTCACAGAACTCTGGGTATGTAGAGGAGGTGACAACCAGATAGGTGGAGAAGGATGAATGCTGTGCTCTTTCTGAGAGAGTTTGTGACTCTCTTGGGAATCTAAGCAAAGCAGAAAGGGCAGATTTTTGTCCATGAAATTTTTGAAGGTTTGGCAGTGTAATGGTGGAAGCTACATTCAGTAGCTCTCTCAGAATCTAGACAGGGTCCTCCACTGCATTCCTGAGTGCACATCTCCATGAGGGGCCAATCACAGCAATCTGGTCATTTTGCCAGAGAAGGGATGACTTACCCTGAAAGCAAGAAGGATTTTGTCTGTTGCAGTGGCTATAATGCCTTTTAGGAGCTGCACAATGCAACTGAGAACAATGATAAACTAATAATAATGACTCGTAGCATTTGAAAGGAATCCACTAAGAAACAATGTTAAAACATAAGAGAAGATGGTGTCTGTTTCTGCACAAGTCAAGTGTGTAAATGGTGAGTCTTAATTAGCTCTGGCAACATGACTTGCACAAGTTAACAGGAGGTGCAAGGAGCATCTGCTTGCCTTGTTCTAACTGACACAATGGATCTCTTACATTGCAAAAGAGATGCTGCAGATGATTTAAGTTACAGAGCAGAGTCTGCCACTCAGGCAGATGTCACCCTTCACAAAAAGAGAAACTTCAGACATGGCTTTTCTTATAATTGGAAAGCATTGTCAGCTTGGCAGCTCCTTGTATGTTTAAATGACAGATATTCATACTAGTTGAAAATGAACCCTGCTCAGCAGACATTGGCAATGTTTTGTTATTTCCCTCTTTCTTATTTCTAAAAGGATAGTAGATCATTTCTGTTCATTAGACTTGATAGGAATTAGGCATGGAAAATCAATTCCCTCAGCTTCTTTTTATCTTGAGGCTGTCCCAGGTATTCTCTCTTGGAACTCCTTAGTTACATCAGCTGTGGTATGTGAAAGCAGTACTGAAAACTGAAAGCAAAAAAAGCAACTTTTATCCTAGAAATGCCAGCATTGTCTTTTGCCCATTTCTCTTTCTAACATCCTCTTTTTGGTTGTGTCTATCCAGCCTGTGGGATATGCAAAAAGAGTGTTAGAGTAGCCTTGAAATACTTTCTCCCACTCTATCTCCACATTTACTTACTTATCACATCATCAGGTAGATTGCTTTTACCATTATGCATGGCTTTATGCATAATGCTTTAGTGCTGTGGTCTGCTCAATAAGGAATCAGTGCAAAGCATTATCTTTCCCATATGTATGATTCAGAGATATGCTTTCTTACCAGAGTAAGAATTTGTTTCAGTTTTGAGTCCCGTGCTATCTCAAGAGACAGAGTCCTGCAGCATAGCTGTCTGATGAATGATGCTGTGTGGAAAAGCAAAATGAGACAAAGCGGTTTTGTCATGTGAAGTTGAATTATTGTGAGTTTCAATTAACAGCATTTTTTCTCTGTCCTGGAATATGTAGATCTGAAATTAATGATGATGAATTTGAATATTTACAGTATTTGAAAAGCTGAATTGTTTCACCTGCTGTCCAAACACTCAGGATAAATCCCCCCGATTTGCTGTCTCATCATGTTGTTACTCATCTTGTTACTCATCAGCAAACAGAATAACAAAGGTATGAGAGGTGGGCTCAATTACTTCAAGATCATTGTGTAAATTTAATAAAAAGCATTTCAAAGTTAATTTTCTGGTTTAACTGGTGTAATTTAATTATATCAGTGATATTAAAGGCCTTTACTGCAAACCCCAAAGACTCTAAAGCCACATCACCATCTTCTTGAAAGCCTATATGTGTCCAGAAGATATCAAACTTGCAAGCATGGATGGTGTTATCTTAATAAAGCATTTACTAGGGTGCCTTTCCTTTTTAGGGCTCCTCCTGCTTGGGTTCTAGAGAAAGATGCCTTTTTCACTTCATTATGTAGCAAGTTTTGAACTGATTTCCACAGAATGTTGTACTCACATTTTATTCCAATAGCTTGCATGAAATACAAAGAAATTGTAGGTAAAGAAATGTGTTTTATTTTGGTTTTAAGAAAACAGTTCCGGTGAAAAATGAGTGCACAATGGAAAGGTAGTTTTAGAAGCTAGGAAGTGTTTGTGTCTAGTGCCTTGCTACCTTAAAGTTGTCATGCTGCTGTTTAAAATGTAACTGCATTATCACCAATAAATGGAAAGCTGGAGCTGACCATAGATAAATGCAGCTGGAGTCCGAGAACAGCAAACCCTGGAAGAAGATGGGCTAAGAATTCTTAAACTTGTAGAAAAGGCGTTAGGTTTGAATATCATGTGATTCTCTCTAGAAAACCATTTTTGTAATAAAACTGGCATCAGGAAAGGACCTTTTCTGTCTCTGAGTGTTTTGCTGAGAACAGGACGAGGAAAGCAATATTGCTAAAGTTATGGCAGCGTGAATGTGTGTATTGCCAACCTTGAGCTTCAAAAAGCACAAGCCAAGCATCAAAAAATCCTGACACTAGTTCAAGTATTTTCAGCTTTTAAAAAATTTCACACATGCTCTGTTCTTAACACTTCCTTTCTACTTAAAGTTTTCGCTTGACTGTGGGATCTGAGACTTTAGGAAAGATACCAAGATAGAAAACAAATATTCTTGTGGGAACTGGCAAAGCTGTTTGTAATCAAACAGCAGTCAGTGTAATTGAATAAGTTAAGTTGATTTTCCTTTACTTGGTTTTAACTATTCTGTTAGGTCAAAAGCAAAAATAAGGGAAGGTACTATTGCAGAATGCTTTTAATTCTAAAAAAAATTCAAAACCGTGTAGTATTACAAGGCAAAATGTCGACAGAGAAAGGATTAGGACTAGAAATCCTATTTCCAGCCTCTGGAAGAGAAAAAGTACATTAGTCTAGAAAGAAAGTCTGAGATAACACAGTTTTGATTTTTGACATTTAGAATTCACAGACTCTACTTGGCAGCAGTCCTCAAATTCCACCTGCAGAACTCAATCAAAGGACTCTGCAAAGCACAGTAACTGTTTAATTTCTAAGTCTTATTGAACAATGTTGAGATTGCTTTAAACTCCAGGCTTTGGAAACAGTTGTGACAGCAAAAATGACCAAAATAAAAAATAAATTTAAAAAAAGGTTCTTAGTATATGAAAGTGTTCTGCTGCCTATTTTTAAATTTTCAGTCTTGCAGAAGTTTCTATTAAACCCAAGGCAGATTATTTGGAAAAATATTGGCTGAAGATACTGGTTCGCATGTATGTTTGTTTGTTTTAACTAATTTGATGTCATCATAGTCTCCTTGTAGTAAATAATTGTTCTTAAAAATAAGCCCAGATACAGTGGCTAGGAAAGAATTTCCTAGATAAAAACCCTTGCAGACCAAAGACTGGTATTCAGGCATTCCCAGGTGAAATACAGAATTTCACTGGGGATTTTGTGTGTTACCGTTGTTTATCATCCACATTATCTCTGTTTATAAATAATGTAAAGGAGTTCTAGGGGATTCTCCAGCTATAATAAATTTTATATGTGTGACAGAATGTAGCCTTTAGACTTACACAACTTTTTAAAATTGTAATATTGTCAGGCTAGCAGGGGAGAGGCCAAAAATCCTGTCTCCAGAAAGGTTCATGAGTGTTTTATTTTTGACTGTAGAAAAATCAAGATTTTTCTCAAGAATTTCTGAAAAATCTCAATATCCTTCTGCATCCACCCGCCCTCAATTAATTCATAATTGCTAAAAATGTATCATAGAATCATTAAGTTTGGAAAAGATTTCCAAATCTTTTCTAGTCAAGCCTTTGACCAAATACCATCATGTCCAGGAAACAATAGAGCTAAGCACAATTTCCAGCTGTTTCTTGAACATTTCCAGGGATGATGATTCCACCACTTCTTTGGGCATCTTGTTCCAATACTTAACCAGCCTTTCAGAAACTCTTCCTCATGTTCAACCTGAACCTGCTCTTTTCCTCATCCTTGGAGACAGTGTTTCCTAGATGTTTAATAAAGGATGAAGGTTTTCTTTGGGTCTCCTTTTGTTGTTAATGTGTTTATAAAAACATTTTTTATTATCTTTCACAGCAGTGGCCAAATTGAGTTCTAGCTGAGCTTTCACCTTTCTAATTCTGTCTCTGCATGACCAAATGACATCTTTGTAATCTTCTGGAGCTGCTTGTCCTTTTCCAAAAGTTATAAACTCACTTTTTAAGCCTGAGTTCCAGTGAAAGCTCCCTGTTCAGCCAGGCCAGCCTTCTTCCCTACAGCCTCATCTTTTGCCACACAGGGACAGCCTGTTCCTGCATCTGTAAGATTTCCCTCGTAATGTATCTCCTTCCTCACTGTCCCATCTGAAAAGCTGGTATCCATGCATTGCAGCACTCCAGACATGTGAGTCATCCCACCACGTTTCCATGACTGGGACGATATTATACCTTTCCTACTGCACCATGGCTTCCAGCTCCTCCCCCATACTGAGCGCATCTGGTATAGAATTTTGTGATTTGCCTTTTGTCTGATTTTTGCAAAGAAATAATTTGTAGCTCAAAATATGGAGTTTGTGAAAGGTAGGTTTGTCACAGTCATATGAATTATGTGACTAGTTGCAAGTTACTCTGCAGAATGAAATTTAACTGGAGACTCCTAATGAGCTCATAGGGAGAGGGATGTGGTCCATATTTTTCAGTGTCTAATGATGCTATTAAACTTGCCTTACAAAGGTAGCTGGACAATTTACATCTGGTTTTATGGTCTGTAGATAGGTACTGTTTTTTTGTAGGTCCATATCCTCTTATTATCCTATATGGCCTATAGACAGGTATAACACCCATTATTATGACCTTCAACAGCAGCCTGGGCTGCAGGGACCATACAGTAATAGAATTTAATATCTTAAGAGGCAGAGAAAGGTAAGTATCAATAAAAACCCAGAACTTCATAAGAACAGATTTCATTTTGTCTCATCAGCTGTTAGGAAAGATCCTACAGGTATCTGCTTTGGAGACCAAAGGATTTTGGAAGTGTTGGAAAACTTTGAGGCAGCCTTGAAGATATGTTGAGAAAACAAGGAAGGATTCTATAGACATGGTAGTAGCAAGCAGAATGAAAGGAAGATTCAAGACCACTGCTGAATGGCTTTGGCAAGTTAGGTCAAAAATGGCACAGGAAAGTTTCACATGCCTGATGTCTTCTTTGCTTTGGTCTTAACCCCCAAAGTTAGCTGCAAGTTCCTTTGGCAGGAAGCAGCGGCAAAACAAATGGCAAGCCACTATCAGTAGAGTAGGGTCAAATTACAAACCTCTTGTGCAAACTGGACACATACAAGCAGGTAAAATGTGACAAAATAAATGACTAGAAAAAGCCAGAACAGATTTACCAAGATTACACTGTACTCCATTGTCTTATATTATGAAACAACTTAGTCAATAAAGGATGGGAGTATTTTGAACAGCACCTACCAAATTTTAGCAAGTAATTTGTCATGGTGATTCACAACACCTTTGTTGACAGCCTGTTGACACATAACACACTTCAGATAAGTGTCACAAGTTGTGTGGAGAACTGGCTAGACTGCTGAGCTCAAAGTTGTTGTTGTTGGCTAATGGCTGAAAGTCAGATTTGGAACTGGCCCCATGAGGAGTTCCTCACAGATCGACACTAAGTTTCATACTGTTTAATATCTTTATAAACAATAGGCTTGAATACAGTTGTGCTAGGCTTGCTGATTGTGCAAGACTGGGAAGAGAAGTGGAATGCGAGAAGGAAAAGCTCCCATACTGAGGCACTGAGTTTGAAACCTTGCTCAACAAGGTTTTAAAAGAGATGAATATGAAGTTTTGGTTCATCAGTTCAGGGGAGATTGAAAAATTAAAGAAGCTTTGGTGAATGTGTCACCAAGATCATTAGACCATTAGAGAGCTTAATGTATAAAGGAAATATGAAGAAAATGGTTTACTCAAGCTAGGGGAGTGAAAGCTTTGTCTGGTATGAATCAGTTTTCCAGTCTCTAAAAGGTAGTTATAGATAAAATGGAAAAACGCTCTCGTAATAATGCAGTGATAAGATAAAGGCAGCAGGCATGAACAGTGTCAGGGGACCTGTTGGACTCATTAGGCCAGGGGTCTCTCTGAATCCTTCAGAGAGAGATCAGAGTGCAGGGATTGAATTAAAGCCTTTGGATGGATTGAAGTATGTTAAGCCACTCACACATAAAGCAGAGGTGAAAGTTTAGGTTTTAGCATGAGTGAGCAAGCAAGGAAGTAGATGGAATGAGTAAGTGAGTAGATGGAGTAAGTAAGTAAGTGGAATAAATTTTAAGTGCTTTTAGTGAATAAAGGTCTTGGATGCCAGAGAAGTAGTACATGTTCTAGTGAAGGTTGAAAAACATAGTCCTAGATACTAGTGTTTCTGTGGAGGCTCCAAGAACCTTGCTTCAGACATAATAGAGTTATAGCTAAGAATATTGCTTACATTTTTTTAGTTAGAACAAGATTGGCCATGTAAGTAGTTTATACGTAGCCTGGCGTGCTAAGAAACCAGAATTCTAATAGGTTAAGAAGTAGTGGTCCGAGTTTGTGTCTTAGCTTGTTGGGAAGTTTCTATATATGAACATGCATTGGGGAGAGCTGGTGCATTTTGCCATTGCCTTTTGCTTTTGACATTGCTTTGCTTTGCTTTTGCTTTTGAGACTGATGTGCTTCTGCAATAAATAACCTTATAGAAACTATTAGCTGCTTGGGTCCTTGAAGACAAATAACCCGACAAGTGGGTGCCTAAGAGCACTGGGAGGTTTTAACCTCACAGGAACCTCCCTCTGATAATGGCAAGACAGAGAACCATGAGAACCCATGTGTTGACAGAGAAATTGTAGGATCCTGTTCCCTGGAAATATTAGACTCTGATTCACAGGTACCTGCATAACCTGATACAAGGCACTGATTTCAACAGAAGGTTGGATCAGATTAATTTAAACCCCATATAAGAAGTTTCAGCATCACTCAAACTAGATGAGTTGTGCACACACATATACACAGGCAAAAGTTGAATTTACTCTTAAGACTTTGGGATTACAGTCAAAGTAAATGCATAATACAGGTGTATTGTTGTGCAAGCTAGGCAAGACTGATATTAAGGCTTCTTAAAAGCTGGCTCAGGCCATTTATAAGCTGGGCTGGTAAAGTTATCTGCCTCATAACAGCCAGCTCAACAGCTACTGTTTTCTTACTATTTTTTATCATTAATGATACTTGGAGCAGTAATAAGAAATAATAAATAATCACTCATATCCAGCATTCTACAGGAAATTGTGTGGGATTTGATCTTGTTGGATTCCCTTCATGTCATTGTCTGAAAGACCCATGTTGTCATTATTGGAAGAGAAGACACTGGTGAGAGATAAAATCCGTGGTGTTAATACTTACTAATGAAATGGATTTAGCCATTCACTATAGAAAAGACCTTGAGGGACATGAAAGTTGTCCTGTCCCAAAGAGATGGTGGATAAGTGACTGTCAGAGAGGCTATGAACTAAATGTGTGGTTCCTTTTTTTCTGACATTATGACAGGCACAATTTGTTGCAGTGACTTTATCTTGTACTTTGGGCACTCAGTGAAAATAAACCTTATTGCATAGTTGGTTTTGTCTAGGAAGGAAACATTTTATTTTGAGCAGTGTGCAGTACTGCATAATCTGTGATGAAAGCAAACGTGGGTGGAAGTTGTTTCACTTAGTTTAATATTTCGGTAGCTGTGTCACTGGAGTGCGGTTGTGGGCTTTTTTGTGTTTTATTGTTTCTTTTTTTCTTAAGCCTACAGTTGAAACATTTATCTCTGCACAAGTGTGCTGAGCATATATCTTTGAATATGGTATCAATATGTCCTGACCCAGATGAAAGCTTCTTAAGTCAGTTTTTTGCTCAATCCTGTTTTTGCACATTAGCTGTGAACAGGATTATTCTTTAGCCTGTCATTCAAGCTGTTCAGAGAAAAAAAAAAAAAAAGAAAAAAGGAGAGAGGAGAGAACAGATTCTGAGTTTTTCTGTCTGACAAGGGACCAGCAGGATGGTGACCCCCTATGTAAAAACTACGTGTAAAAACTACAACTGCTTCTGATATGTATTACAGAGTACCCAACTGACACACTAGAAAACAGCAAAAACATACTATTTTTCCACCTTTAATGAGAATTGAAATCTTCATTAGGGTGTAATTGTAGCATCATATTTAAGGACATCTTCTAGAGGAACACTAGCACAGAAGTGTCTTGCTCTGTTCCTGCCTCCTGGGGTTTGTGTGAGAGGACTTTCCTAAGTCTGTTTGTGATTACCTAGACTGCTCCAGAAAATAACTCTGGAAGCAGAGAGAGACTTCTGTTTATCCCTGAGATGTATTCAGTGATGGCCTTGGCAGGCCAGATTTCCTTGTGATGTGTCAGTTTGCCTTGGTGGTCATCCTGAGGTTTGTTTCCTGAAGGGTGAAGGCAGAGCTTAGTCATCTTGAATTTTGGTTTGTATTTGGGGACTAGGACCTGCAGCGAGTGAGAATTAGAGCAAATTAAAGAAATGGCTTTTGTGTTGATGTAATAATATCTGAATGCTCAGAGCTGCTCTACACCTCAGGCTCTGAGGAAGGAGGAGAAATGAACTTTTGGGGACACACCAACACGTATCTGTTGTACCACGATTCAACTTGATACATAGTCAGCATAAGGCAAAAGTCTGTGGCTTAGCCTCTTTCCTTTTTAGTGGTTGCAGCTCATTCCATGTCATGGATAGAACTTCAGACAGGCTCAAAGTCAGGGCTCCACCCAAAGGCCACTGTTAGGGCACTGATATGACACCATTCCAGCATGGTGCAAAGCCACCCTCTCCTGCCTTGCAAGGATGTTAAAGGCATTTCCACCCTGGAACCAGAGTTTGTCAATTTCTATTCAGATCTTTAAAACATGATTTTACTTATCTATATCCTTTTTCCATATATCCAGGCTGAGGACCTGCAGGTATTCAAACTATACTGTTTGTATTGTTTGCATTAACCATGCAAATGGTTAATTCTCGTTTCCTCTGTACGGCTTTGTCATTCCCTGTAGCAGGAAAGCTGTTTGAAGTATTTCACTGCACCCTGCTTTGTCTTCAAATGGACAGGAGTCCAGCAGAAATAAGTAAAGTTCCTAGCCATAAGGCTCTGTTTATCAAGTGTATGTGGTACTGATAAAATTTAACTTGTGGCAAAAAGAACACTGAATTTTCTTCAACAGGCAGCAAAGTTTCCTCATCTCATTTTTCTCACTGCAGAGTTTGGTTTATTCCTCCTTTGTCTCCAGCACTGATCTCTTTCATCCTGATATGCAGGATGAAAGTATGCATCCTGATTTGTTCTGCTGAAGTACCAGGGGATTTCAGCATCCTGATTCTGAAATGTATTATGCCTGACTTCTGTTTGGATGTGCAGAAAAGGACATTGCACAAGGGGCCTCTTCCCACCAGAATACTCCACAAGGGGCTTGGTGTAATTGCAGCTCTTGCGTTTCCCTGAGAACAAAAGCTTTTTGCTTCTTCCCCAAATATTCTATGGAAGGATAAATTTAAGGCAAATGCACCAACTAAAGGAATTGTTTAGCTGTGGAAAAACCCTTGAACAGCTCTCCTGAAGATACAGGTATCATTCTATTGTACCCCTCTTCTGCATGATTTCGCCTTTGAATTTCTGAGTGGACTGAAGCAATTCTTCATTATTCCATCTGACACCAGAATTTCATGGGCTGAATTAATGTCAAGCATAGTAATTCTTGTTGTGGAAGAAGTGATGAACTTTTTTTTGTGAGAGAGACACAGCAATATGTTTATCAATAAACACAGAGATTTAACAAGGCTAGATAATAAATGTGACAGTGGTTGGCAAAATTCATTGGCAAGGTACATTTGATTATTTACTGTACAGAGGACAAGGTCAGGCAAAAGTATCAGGGAGATCCTCTGACTGAATTATAAAGTTCTCAGAAAGGACTCCCTTGCATTTTAAACTCCTTCTCAGAGGGGAGTGTATATGTATCTGGATCCAGACTTAGCCCCAGACTTGGTCAGTGCCTTGTGTCTAAATGTGTACAATCAATCCTTTGTATTAGTTAGCCAAGATTTCCAAGCTCTCCATGCTACTAATCACTGAGAATCTGTTTCAGCAAGGAATCTCTCAGCCTCGAAGAGTAACCTTGAGACGCATCTGTACTCAAGAGTGGATTCTTCTGTGCAGGAGAACTCAACAGGTCCTGGACTGTCTATTGTTATGGAGTAACAGAGTTATTGACATATTTGCAGACTGACTACAGAAATTAGTCTCTTCCAAACTTGGTTTGAGTCAGACTTTGACCAGCGTTATGGTTTGGGGAAGGAGTGTGTGTGTGTGGGGTGGTTGTTTTGTTACCTGTCTCCTTTGAATCCTCTATGACTCAGATGCAGTCATCACAGCCAGACACATTTGTTGCCATCACTACTGATGGTAATGGGTTGAGCAGAGTTATGGGAAATAAAGGTCAGGTTGGGCAGAGGGGTGGAACGCACCACCACGATTCTGAATGGTTCTAACAATATATGAAACACTGAAAAAAGATCATTCAGCTTGGTGGGTCTTAAAAATTGTGATATTCTGCATGAAGTAACAATAACATCAGTCTCTCTTCCCCTGATTTATTTTGCAGTATGCAAAATGCATTTTTCCTAAAATAATTCAATTTTTTAAAGTCTGAAAATGTAGAACTAGAACTTGGTCTAATTCTTGAAAATTTTCAGACTTTTAAGTTGGAAAACCCCACCTCAAACAAAATTCTGAGACTTTTATCTTCATTGAATCTTTTTCCCATGAAGACACTTTTAAAAAGATTTTTAGACTGTTCTAGAAATTATGCTTCCATATAACTGATTCTAGAATTCTATGTTATTCTAGTAAGAATAGAATATGCTCTATTATATCAGCAGGAAAAAAAATAGTTTTGCACCAGAGGAGTATTAATGACTTGAGTAAAATACAGAATAGTCAATAAATAGTATCTTCCAGAAAGCCAAAATCCCCCACATCCTGATATTTAAATTTTATTTTATTCATATAACCAATTCTAATAATTCATATGCAAAATTTCCAATTATTGCATTTGCACTTACTTGGAGTCTTTCAGACAAATTCCCTTCCAGGAATTTGGAAGCTTTTCATAACAGGTCAGAAGAATCTTCTTCAGCAGCATCAGAACTACTAAAAAGGTAGAAAGAACCTTGTGTTTTACTTTCAGCAAGGAAGTTATATGGTGGGGAATCAGACTGCAGAGGTGAGCTGGAAAGTTACGTAAAAGATCACGCACCAAGATCCTAACTCAATATAAGTAATGTGATTTGGGGCTGATTTTGGAAAATGCTGAGCATCTGCAGAGCTGTTGAATTTCAGCTGGCATTTTGCTCCTTGCTTTTGAAAACTGCAGAAAGCCTGCTAGGTCATGCAAATAGAAAGAAAGGTACTGAATATCAATTTGTAAGGTCATGATTTCAGCAGTACTCACTGGCAGATATGGGTATCCAGATCTTCTTTTTATGTCAACAGCCAATAAATAAGCCTATGTTTTGCACAATGTGCCACAATGTTGGAGAATTTGGTGTATAGGTGAAAAAGGGAATGCAAAATGGAAAAATGCTAAGTGGGGCTTTCCTTACAGTATGCCACTGTTTCTCCAGCTAAAAGAAGCCTAAACCAAACCAAAAGCAAAAATCTACCCCCCAAAATACATAAATAAAACTCCAGAGCTCTTTCATGACATTTATGTCACAGGCATCACAAATCAGTATTAAGTGCTGCTATGTGGTCTGACATTCTTCTTTTATTAACATATTCTTCAATAGTGTAAATCATCAAGTAGATTTTATTTTTTTTCCTCAAAATATATCAAATTATTTCTGCATTGGCTCAGTATGAAATGATGCAGTTATCATAGAGATAAAGGACAAACAAGCTTTAACAAAAAGTGTTTGGGAAATCGCAAAATGATAGAAAATATGTAAATTCTGAGGTAATATGGGTACCTGTCAGAACACACACAGTTTTCACTGTTTATATTCCTGTCATGACATTTTTTATATTTGTGCCTAAAGAAAGTATATAGCTGTTTCATAACATTCAAATATGAGGAACAGTGAGGGATGAAATCCAAATCTTACCTCTGGAATTCCTCACTTTTCTGCATTTATGCTGGGCTTTTAACTTTATTATGAAGTCATTACAGTTTATCATGCCAATAGGTATATAGGGTATGTTAACCACAGACCACTGACAGAATAAACCATGCATGTGCAGTAAGTATCACACTAGAAATTCTATGAAAAATTGAGTATATGCATAAAGTGCTTCTTTCTTTAAACAACAATTCCTGCTTCCTCAGCCTTCTATACCCAAAGGCACTTATACATGCTAGGTTGAATATATTCAGACTACCTTATAACCATGCTGGGAAGAGAGAACCATACAAAACAGTTACCAACAGCTGGTTCCAACGTGTTTTTTCTCTCAGCTTACTTTGACAGATGAGAGTGATCAAAATAGGATTAAATTAGAGAAAGGCTATATCTATATAAGCAAGTGAATCTGTGGAGCAAAACCCTGTGGCCACCCTGTGTTTGTGGGGAAGGTGCAGAAGTTCCCTCATATCATCTCTGAAATATGTCTTCGGGCTTAATTTCATCCTAAAGAGGATAGAGATAGATCATCAGCTCTGAGACTGTCATCTACAGTGAGGCAAACAGAGAAGGATTGAGAGCTTGGCTTCAATAGTACACCCTTGGCCACACACAATCAGTGGTGCAGACTTGCCCAGACTGCAGGTTTTTGAGTCGAAAAGATCCAACAACCAGCATTCAAAGCAGTAATCCAGTGTCATAACTTATTTTATAAATTAGGACTCCTTAGAATGATGTTGACAAAAGTTAAGGTTGACGTGAATATGACATGGTCTTCTGGGATGGACTTGCAAGACAGATGAGTTAGGTTAAAGTAGCTGATGTAATTTGTGTCTGGTAAATGTTTGAGATGGCTTTGCCACAGTGTGCTGTTACATTCCTTGGCATGGTTAGGGTCTTGTCCAGTGAAAAGTGATTTCCCAAGAAGTTGCCATACTTTTAGCACAGTCTTATTATGGTGTCTTGAAAATTGAAATGGAAGAAATTGCCATACGTTTAGTACAGTTATTATGGCGTCTTGCAAAATGTAATGGAAATGAACCTAAATAACTGGTCTATAAAACTACTTCTGAAACATTCCGCTTTTTACAGAGACTGAAATGTTTCCTGCAGAATGATGAGAATTTCCATATTGTGTAGGGCAATTTGTGTATCAGTTGTAGTATTTTTAACATGTACTTCAGAAGAGTGGCTACTATAATAGTAAAATATATTATATTTTGCCTTTTTTTCTTTCTTTTAGTTGTTGTATCTTTCTATTAAGTTGTACTTATGCTTAGACCATGATGATCTATATTTTATTCTATTGCTCTTGGAACTAGAGCCTCATCTGTATAACATGAGGACAACCTATTGAAATACCTTCAGCCAAAACATACTAATTATCTTGCTTTTAAACTCACTTTTTTCTTTGCTTGTTCTCTTGAAGAACTGAGGAATTAGAGGATAATGGGGCAGTTCAGATTGAGAGGGTGCTCTGGATTTCCAACCTCCTATTATATTAGTAGTAATTTTTGTAGTGTTGTTCAAAAACAAAGATGGAAGTGAGATTGTTTTATTCAAACCTATCTAGCTGTATCATAGTGTTTCAGAGAAGTTCTGAAACATCTTCTCTCTTCTTAAGAAAACTATGCATTTCCAGTGTTGAATTTTAAGAAAATCAATCTGCTTACCTTATCTGCTTACCTTAGCAGATGACTGTGTCATGATCTCAAAATATCTATTTGAAGAAAAACCATGGTTCTTTAGTTTTGGCAGAAAAAGGTGGAACAAGATCAAGCGTCCAGAAGCTGAAATCAGATAAATTCAGATTTTTGAAAGGCAAATTTTAATAATTTATATGTTTAATCATTATATCAATTTATTAAAGGATACTTTGAACAATATATCAAATGAAGTATTTAAATAAAAAAATTGTCTTTTGAAAACTGTGTACTCTAATTCAGAAGTTATAAACTGATGTACAGATTTCTGCACTAAACATCAATGGTCTATGCTGAGAAATCAGTGTGGATAACCAGAAGTGTCTCTTAACGTGCATCAGTGTTGTGTATACTCTTATTAGTGGCTTTTCTGTTTAAATTCCATATTGTTCCTGAACTTCAAGCTGGTTTTAGGATCCTTACAGTCATTGTAGAACAATTGCAAGCAGAGCTGGAATTGTGGGTATGATAAGCAAGGATAGATGGATCACCTGAGATATAAAATATACTTTGCTAATTATTGTGAAACTCAGCAGAGTAGAAGAGCTCTGAGCTGTCTCAGTGATCACAGCCATGCTTCAGTGTTAGACCAGGTAGATTCCTTGCAAGTCTGTCATTGGAACTGGCAATGTGCACCTGGATTAGCAATTGGAGGAGAAAACAGTTGTTTGACTCACCCGAGCCTATGAGACTGCATTGTCACATAGGCTGTGACAGTGCAAAAAGAGCTGTTTTCAGTGGTATGGGCTTGGGGAGGCTGGGCTCTCTTAGTTCTGCCTTTTGTGCCTTGAAAGTGGGCAGTAGGAGGCTGCTGAGGAGAGAAGCAGCTCTGATGAAAGAATCAAAACTCTGGTAAATTCCATGAGCCTGTAAATGACTTTGGGCCAGCTTTTGTGTATATGGCCATCCTGCACTGTAATGGTGCAAGCCTTGACATGCTCAGGTGATTGATAGACCAGACTTTTCTCAAAGCTTATTGCATGAAGGAGTGTGTGAGTAAGAACACAGTCTGATGGCCACAGCCAATGATGCCATGGTTACCAGTAGTAAACATAAAGATAACTTTAAAGTCATAAGCCTTCAGAAGTTTCCTAAATTAACTTACCAGAGACTTTGTCTTGCTGATATTTCCTGTATGGTGGGCTGCTGTTAAAGCAGTGGGGCTGTATGGGAAAGCAGTGGATTCTTGAGCCTTGCACCAGTCCCCATTTCTTATCAAAACAGAAGAACCTGACTTCAGGTTATCTAAAAAAAATGAAAAAATGAAAAATTCTTATTTTAAGCTAATAAAAATAGGATTAAATTAGAGAATGGCTATGTCTACCATTGCTACTGACATGGCCTGATAGAAATGAATCTTTAGAGTGAAACTCTTCTCATCACTCTCATGTTTGCAGTGAAGTTCCTTTGTATTTTTGTTGGAATGCATTAGTTGTGCTTTTGAAGTGCATCTTCTGACTTAATTTCTTCCGAAAGGAATTGTTTCTGTTTGGTGCCATCAAATGCTTTTTAAAACCACACGTACATATTTGAGAAAGATATTAAAGGATGAAATTTAGAATTAATCTGGTTCCCTCCTGTGCCCTAGCAATGTGAGCTGTGAGGAAAGGTAAGATGAGCTGGCCCAGCAGAAGTTATTTCACTGAAATAGATAGTATTGCCATGTATTAAATTACTGCTCCATGTGAGCCTGGATAGGAGCATCTGGCTGTGGCAGACTGGCAGGCAAGGGGTAGAGCTTTTATTTTTCTGGCAATATCTGCCAAGTGCTTGTGCTCAGTTCTGATCTGGGCAGGAGTCACTCCTGTAATTCCAGGGACTGGGTAAGAAATGGGATTAGTACAACGATTTGAAATGCTGTGTGCTACTCATGCCAGGGGAAGCCATCAAACTGGATTTTGTGCTGTCATCAACAGCTGTCATGACTGTTTCCTTAAATCTGTGTTTGGAAGGGCATTTATATAGCCTTAGAGTCAAGATTATGGTTAAAATTTGTTACATCAACACAGACTAGAGTGAGTTGTAGTGGAAGGGGCCTTAGAACTAGGCTCAACGCCATTATAGTAAGAATTATTTTTATTTTATTTCTGTGCAGAAAGGCTATATTTCAGTGGTTTTAGTGTCTCTAATAAAACAAAACCAGAAGTTATGTCTTTGGAGAGACCAAAGTAAAGGAACAAATAAATGGTATTTTTTTCATGTGGCTGACTTGTGCCTGTCATTGCTATTCCCTGTTTATCTGACCTATTAATGGAGGGCAAAATTCCAAAGAAATGTTTAATTAACATTTGTAATTAGTATTACAAAAGACCCTGCTTTATGGAACAGGCAGCCCAGAGAGGAGGGTCAGGAAAAGACAAGCTCTTCACCCTGTAATTATTGCAGCTCTCTGTAGTGCTCTCATTCATCTCATTAACATCACAGTGGGATGGTGCCACTGCAGGCTACTGGCAGGTGTCTAACTGCCTTCCTCCTGGGGAGACTTCTACAAAAGAGGTCCTGATCTGCAAATAAGTTTGAAAGCTTGCCAGCGGAGTTCCTCATTCAAACTTCGAAGTCTCCTGCTTCCAAAACACCCTAAAGACTTTCAATTTCAATAAACAGTGGTGTTCTGGAGAAGTGCTTGCTTTTTAACTGTGGAAGAAAGAGGGAAGAAATTAAGGTTTTTCTAGCAAAATATACTACTTAATTAACATGTTCCATTTAAAAAAAACAAAATAAGCTAGCTAGAAGGGAATTGTGGTTGGATAAACAAAAGGAAAACCTGAGTCATCACTTGAAAAACATTGAAATGCAATCAACCCATAAAAAAGGCATCTGTCAATTTTCTGCGTGTGAGTAAAGCTTTTCTTCTTCTGAAATGTCTTTCTTCTTCAAATTAAATTAAAACAACAATCATATCAAATATTCTAATTCAGAAAATGATAGTATATATTTTATAGAAAAAGAAATGTATTTGGTTTTAGCTCTTTGTAAAACATATAAAAATGGCATTATACAGTCCTGTGGCATTCAGATTTTCCTTACATCTCCAGCTCCTGTATTTACACAAGACCCTTGCCTTTGAATGAAAAGTAATTAGTGAGTTTCTAGCTATAAAAGCCTATAAGAAATACCAAGATTACATAAAGTAAGGAAAAAACCCTATAAACTTTTTCTTTTATGTTAAAGATAGTACATGATTTAAAGCCAATCTCATGGGCTTTGAAGATACAATTTATTTTATTTTACTTTTTGAGTATGGTGTAACTGAGCTTTTTTATTACAGCTGTAAGTAATGAGGCAATAAACATTTACAATATATGGCATGAATGAAGTCAGCAAGTACTCAATGTTTGAAAAAGTCCTAAATCAGGTGCACATCCCACTGATTTTACTGGAATTGCTCTTGTAACAGAGTTTGTCAGCTTCAGTGTATTGTTTACAATGATGATTGTAGGAAAATTATAAATGTGCTATAAGAGCTAAATTAAACCTACCTCTACTAAAGAGCTTGTGTATGAGAGGATACTGAAGGTGATGTTTGGAACAGCAGTGCAAGAGTCAGAAAATGTTCATTGGAATCTTGCTGGCTGGATTACCTATAGTGAATCATCAAAATCAGATGACCTGTGATTTTTAAGAACACATTGTTCAGTTTGGTGAAAGGAATCAATGCTGCATTTATTTATTGCTGACAGAGCAGAAATTGCTGCATTTTTAAGAGCTCTAATCATGGCCAAGTAGATTTTGAAAAACTACTGAATAGAAAGGTGGTCTCTACCTTGAAGCAGCTAGGACAGGAGGTGGTTGACAGAGATGGAAAACAAGGAAAGAATGAGTGAGCATAGGCTTGCAAAAAACCCAAAATAAATACTTATATATAAGCCAGTGCTATACTTTAGAAGCATTTTTAAGACACCTATGAAATAAAATATTGGGATAGTTTTGCAGATATTTACTGGCACTTGTTTTTAAAGTAAAACAGTGAAATTATGAAAATTTACATCATAGTTTGATTGAAGGTACTTGTCAAGTTTCTGGCAGTGAATAAAAGTTGCAAAAGATAACTAACAGAGTAGAGACTGTCACATTCTACTGTATATTTAAGAAGAAAAAATTTTGTACTTAGGCTAGCGATCTGAACTTTTAAATGCTACTTGATTAAATCCAAAGATTTGCTATTCAGAGTCTGGATTTTTTATCCTTTTAAGAAGAGGAGCATGAGCTCAGGAGTGAACACTGCAAAAAGAGGTGTATCCATGAAATTCTGCCCCAGACTGCAAATAATTAAAAGGCTTGATTTACCAGTGAGACACACACTGAGCATACAGCTCCTAAACTCACTGACTGACCTCTGTCCTTTTACAGAGCTGTCTCCAGGGAACTGCTCTCCCAGTGAGAAAAATCTGTTACATGGATTGTATAGTTAAAATCCAATGTTTGCTTTCGAGCAAGAATAGGAAAACTGAGGGGAAGTGTCTTGTGTTTGTGTGAAAGAAACTTTCCATTTGTCTAAAAGTCCTTAGAGATCAGCTACATAATTCTAACCCTCTTTTTTACTAGCATAAGCCAATATAATAAAAGTATAGATCAAATATACTGTATAATTTGTGCTAGTTCATTCTAATTTTTTTGTTTTTAATAAATAGAGGTAATGCTTCTTGCTTATATGAAAGGCTATTATGAAGTTTAAGTGCAGAGCACTTTGAGGCTTATTTCTTATGGAATGTACATTTTCTTAGATTTGTTTTTCTATTTTTCCACCAGGTATTATATATATATATGTATATATATATATATGACTGCCAGGAACAGGCAAAGGGTGATGAGAGACAAAAAAAAAGACAAAAGAAAAGAGAACGTTAGGGTTCTGTCCTTTAAAATTCTGGGCAAAGGAGGAAGTAACCCATATTCATATAATTGCACAGTATGTGACAATGTTTTAACTTTTAACAAGGTGCATTGAAAGACTTTTGAATAGAGGAGGATTTTAAGGAGGATACAAGATTTCTCTTGATTTTTGTCTGTATGCCAACTATACTTATTCCAGCACTCTTGATTGTGATAAGATTTGTTTTTGTTGTTTTCTGTGCATGTGGATTGATTGCTTCTCCTAAACTGAATAAAAGTCAAGCTGGTGGTGGGTTGTTTTTATTATTATCTGTCATCAGTGATTTTAGCTTTTTTAAAATTTCTGTAAGTCACCAGGGATGCAAAGTGTCCAGGTCACTGGACTCAGTGTTGTAACAGCAAACGTTGTAATTGATCCGAGTACAATGGAAGGATGAACCCAGAAGTTCAGAGCAAACACGCAGAGACCCTTGGCAACACCCACGAGCTGAAAGCTGACCTGGAAACAGTAAGATGTGGTAGATCTTTTGTGGTAACAGCTTTTCTAAAAGCTACATCTTGAAACTACTCATGCACATGAGGAGAGAGCAGAAGTACAGAAATATTTAAACAGAAAAAAAATTAAAAGTCGTAAAAAGCACTAACAATGATTGTAAAATAAGAACTATAGAGTAGAATAGACTTGCTTTATTTAACTTTTCAAACTGCTTTCCTTTGGCTTATGTGAAAGTTCATTTTCCTTTGATATGTATCATTTTCAGACACAGCAATGATATAATTAGTTTTAAACTCAAGACCAATACCAGCTCAGTGTAAAAAACAAAACATACCCTGCTCCCCTTGCCACCCCCCAAATCACAGTAACAATCAGGCACCTCATATGACAAATCCTTATGGTTAGTGCACTAGCTCCTTAACTCTGATGTCTAGAGCTAAAATCTTTTCTTATGACCTCAGTAAAAATGAATTTTGTGATCTACTACATGTTGTAAAAGTACAACATTACCTTCAATTTCTACTGGCTAAAAGCCCCATCAGGGAAAGGCTTTTTTCTTTCTATTTTCTATCTGAGAGTCCTTGAACCAAATACAGATAGTGTATAAATAAGTGCAACCCACTGACCCTCTGTGCCACACAGTGTCCTATATTTTTGAGCTTTGCTGTGCTGAAAGGAAGGAATTACATTCCCAGAGGTATAAGCAGGAAGATTGCTGCCTTTTTTTTTTTTCCCTTTTGTCCTTCATATGATAGCATAGCATTGGCTTTCAAAGGATCCTCCTTCATGTTACCTTTGTGTAATCTCATGCATAGTCTAATTATTGACTATCCCCAGTGGTAATTTGGCCAGTAGCTGAGCTGTCTGTACTGCAGTGCAGCTGGTTCTGCAGCACAGGTAGGTGTACCTGAGCCAGATTTCAAGTGGCTAACATAGATTTCAGCAGGAACATACAGTCATAAACGCAGAAATTTTACTTCAGTCTTTGTAAACCATGAGTAATTATTATGACAACGAAGCCTGATGTCTCTACCATTGTGCTGTTGCCTAATCTAAAGTAATGTTATCCTGAGTTTATCCAACAAGCTGCAAGCAGACTTTTGGCTCTCAAAGCAGGGACATTGTAAAGTAAGATGCACCCACCCTGTTTCTGTAGTATCTGGTGATGAGGGACTTCAAAGGTGAAATCTTGCTTCAGTTTGGTGAGAGGTGCTCTATGCCCAAGGTCAAAGTGATCTCTTCTCCCCACTTTGCTTGAGGGCTGCCAGTTTATAGCTGCCAGCCTGGGCAAGCTATTCTTTTGCTGAGTAAAGCTCCGAGGCCTTAATCCAAAGTATGATATTTACTAGTTGCAAGTTTTAATGCCTGTATTTTTCAGACACTTGAAAAATACAGAGTGAAAAGCACTCAATTGAATACATTGCCAAATGATAGTTGCTCTCAGTTTGGATCAGTGCCCCTGTGTACAGTTGTCATGATCTTCACTGGAGAGGCTGTGAAAATAGACTGACCTTACAGCACACCTGGAAGGCCAAGAAACTGTTTTTGCCAAGCTATAGATAGTCAGGATGGTTAAGTTATACAGCCAGGTAAATGGTAATGCTAGCTGCTGTCGTAATTTATTTGGCTGACTGTGCTTGTTAGGGCAGTCCTTTAGGGACATTCCTTTGGAGCTGGCAACCTCTGTGTCCTAAAAATAATCAGTACTGAACAGAGCCAATACTGAGGGAAACAGTACTCTCAAGACATTAAAGTCTCATATCTTTGAGATTTAACTTGTATGTTTAGGGGTAGAGCTGTCAAAAGCTATGAGATGGATGCTTGGTCAGTTATTCCTCTAGAAAGGTGGGATTTCCAGGTTGTATTTTTCTCCTCTGTGGAGTCATTTACAATGCAGGACTCTGCATTATCAAGCTGGTGATTCAGGAGAAGCAATACAGAAAGTAGTTGCCCATCAGTCATTCCTTACAGACATCCCCTGTAGTGTATGCATGCTGGCCTTTTTAGGAGGTAAATGCCATTAACCTTTCTTTTTTTAGTTTGGATTCCAAGAGGCTTTTTTATTGAAATTCATTTCACACTTACAACATGCTCTCCTTTTGGACTGTAAATTCTGTGCAGTGTGCAGATCACTCCATCTTCTTCTCCTCGTTGCTCACTGCTGCAGAGCCAGAACTTTGCAGCCAGCAGCTACTGCAGTGTTTTTCCTCCAAGGGCTCTGATGGAAGTCATCAGTGAGCATGGTTCTTGCTAGAGAGGAGCAGGAATGCATACTTAAGGGAGAAATGAGAATCCTGGTGATTCTCCTGAGCACAATGCCAGGCAAAATGCTCTGTCTACTGCTCCTGAAGTGGGAAATGTGTGGTAGGCTTTAGGCTGAGGCTAGGGTTTAAATGTCAGCCCCTATCTTTTGTACTTACTTTAATATTACAGAGAAAGCTACTATTTGGCCCCTGCTCTAGATGTGACTTCTTGCCAGCAGAGAACTATGTGAATAAATGTGCTTCTGTTTTAAATGGTGTGAAAAGGCTGGTTGGACATCTTTTTAACCCTTGTGTCCTGAGCCACCACTTCCAGTTCACTGTTAAAGTGAATGAAGAGAAAAAAATAATTATAGTAGCCACAGATAAAACTGGGATTAAGGGTGATAAGGAGGGTGTGATAGAAATCTGAACTGTATTTGTCTCTGTAAGCACTTTGTAAAAATTTTATGCCGAGAAGTATTATGCAATAGACCACCAAAACTGTCAATGTGTCTACACAGTCAAAGTGACTCTCACACTGGAAATTTAGTAGAAGTCAAATTTAATAGAAATCAGTTTCTGTATATTGATGATTGGGTGCTCAATCTCTCTTTCCTTGAATTCAATTGTAACGCTTCAGTGGCCATGAGCTGGACAGGACTGAACTTGAAGTTTAAAAATCACACTCCTAAATATACAGAAATGATACTATATATGGCACATATGAAACTGAAATGAATCTGGTGGAATCTCAGTGCCATTATTGCCAACCTTTGTACCAGGACCATCCCGGCTATTTAATAGTTTTAGTTGTTACTTTTCACACTGCTCTTTCCTGGCAGAGTAGTAAGCTCCTCATAGAAAACACTAGCATCTGTGACTTCATGGGGTTGATAATTGTCATTTACCTCTCAAGGGAAACCTTGAAGCTCTTCCTGGCTTTATCTCATGAAGTGAGCATGAGAACTTTTGAGAGAGGATCATTTTGCAGTGTTTCACCCAATCTTTTTGTCTATGACAGCAGGGAGTGGAGTTCACTACTGTAAAGAGTTTTTTCCAATTCCTTGCACCTGCAAGTTTTGCTTACGCCCTTACTTTAAGTAGAAGAGAGAGAGAGACATCCCTGAAGGCACATTAAACCCTTTCTTTGCCAAATAAAACCAGGCTTTCAACCTCTTTGGGAAACCCAACAAACCCAGCCTTCCTCTTAGTATGGTATTTCTCCCAGGCATTGACTCCATAAGTCAGAAGCAAAGCCTCCTGCCTCTAGAGGAATTATGTTAATAGTTGGAACGTCTACTTTCCCCATCAAATCATGTGACCTTCCTCTTAAAAATTTTGCAGATTTGGACTGTGTGGGTGAGAAGAAGAAAGTGATGATAATTTTCTTTAGATTTGATACAAAATCCTCTGCCCCTGAGTTCTGTTAGTTCCTTGCATCCTGTTCCCTAAAGGAATTCTGTGTTTTGATTGTATCTATTTTTATGTACCTTCTGCAATTTTCCTCTTCTCTGCCTACCACACTTAACTATTTACATATATTGATATAAAAGCAGACTCGCTGCTCCCACCAAGACATTTTGTCTCAATCATCACTGAAGTTTTGTTACATCTGAAAATGACCACTGTATTTGTGCCTCAACAAAGAGGGATGTCTCAAATGTGTGAGGTCCAAGTATCCATTGATCAGCTCCTACACTGTTCCTACAAGTAGCAGGACCATGATGGCTTGATCTATTCCCTGGCCTTTCTGTCCTTAAGGACATAAGAAAATCTTCTTGTTCTTTTGGAAAGATCTTTTTACCATCAGCAAGAAAGAATGATAATTCTCTAAACCATGAGAGGTCATTGGTTTTGTAAGTTGTCTAAGACAGTTTCTTGTCAAACCGCCAGAGATTTCTTTCTGCTCATTGAGCCTTGAATTGTTCTACAGTGTTGATGTGACTTGCAATTTCTGAGTTCTGAGTAGATTGACTGAGATTGCTTGTAAATACATACTGATCACTGAATTCTGTATTAATAATAAATAACAATACTGAAATTATAATAATTGAGAGCGAACTTGACTTAGCATTTGAGTGATTTCACTTTTCTTTGAGAATGTTAAGAATGGGAGTTAATTTAAATTGTATGCATTATTCAGGGCATGTCTTAAGCATCTGATGGCATCATTAATATACATACAGAGGGCAGTTTTGGAGACACATGTTTGATATAGATGGTTTTGGAGTGTGTAACAACTAATGATTCTTTCTTTTTGTGAGGTTTTAATTAAGTTATTAAAAATTCATCCTTCAAAATATGAAAATACATTTTCTTATGCATCCATTTGTTTTAAATACAATGCTTATTTTTAAATTTGTGTAAAAGATACAGTGGCTTGCCTTGTGGATCCTACCAGACACTGTGTTGATATGGAAAGCAGGAGAGTCATGTTTTGATTTTCAGGAGCTAAATAAATTTATGAAGAGTTAGGTACCATTTCAAGGGATTATTCTGTGCTTTGCCTCTCTCTGACTCCAGCATTCCTGTGGCCGAACTCACATATTTCATATAGTAGGAAGGTTATATCAGCTCCCAGCAAAGGTGTAGACCCTGAAGTTGTTGGTACTTATACTTAATCCACTGAACAGCTAAACTCAGTCAGGGGCTGACCTGGACAAAGGAACCCAAATCAATTAATGGTAAGAGACTTCTCTCACCCTGGTTTTGAGTGTACTGTGTAAAGATGCAATATATGTTGTCTTTCCAGCAAGCTCAGACCCCTGGAGGGCTTTTAGCATTATACTTAGAGCGTAAAGGAAAGATAAAATGGACCTGATGCACAAAATGCAAACTGTGGTTTCTCTCACTGCCACCTGGGATTTTCCAGACAGGCAGCTAGCTGCTGATGTTGAGCAAGCTCCCTGCATTAATAGAGCTTCCCTTCCTAGTGACTCATGGGAAGGGTTTTGGTTGAGTGGTTTGATTTGCATGGCTTCACATTTGTTAAGTTTTGTTTTGCATTCTGGACTTCAGTTTATTTAAAGTCTCCAAAGTGATGTTCATTGGAGTTGCCAAGTTTCACTTGATTTTGTGTTGAAAGTGATGGTATTCTGGCAATTTTTCCGGATTAGTAAAAGGATTAAGGTCTCAGCATACTCATCAGTATTAGAAGCAGGTGCTTCATACTTTTAGAAAGCTGCAAAGACTACTTTTGCCACTGCCCAATAGCAAAAGGCTTCTCTTTCTAAACATGATAGATCTTATGACATTAAGTGTTAATCCTGGTGTATTATTCAATATGGAAAAGTTATTTCTGATAGTCTGTAGACCTTTCCAAAATGCATAAGCTTTTATGTCCCCTTCTGAGGTTTTTAAAGCAGGACTTAAAGTATTAAGGGAAACCTGTTTCTTTGTATGACATGCAACACCAATAACATTTCTCAGCTTTCACGGTTTCTCACTACAAGAATGTGTCTGTGTCATGTGTGGTCTTTCATTGCACAGAGATGTGCTCTGGCAAGACATAAAGCTTTTACCTAAACTGCATGAAATAATTTGCCTAATGCGATTGTGGTTTTTCTACTCATGGGTTACAGAGCTATCTTAAACTGAAGTTTGTGAAAGTATTACTCATTCTCCATCTCTGAAGTAGGGAACTTCTTCAGAGGTTTTTCCTGACTCATCCATTTTCAGTGGAGATTTCTCATGGAGAAGCTTTCCACGTGATCCTTATTGAATTGGATGTAGCTGGGAAACAAACTTTCTGAATGGTGAAGACCAAAACAGCTTTGAAGCAAGTATTATGGGGATGGAAATATTTATCTCCTCTCTTTGTGCCTTATATGTTTCTACCAGGTCTACTTCTGATATTGTGACCTTGAGCATTGATAGCAAATGCCTTCAATAAAAATGAATCATCATCTATAAATATTTTGTATTTATTCCTTTAAGTGGAATGCTCTCTCACAAAATTGTGTGCTAGTCTATTGTCTAGAACTGAACCAGATGTAATGTCCAGTAATCTGTGAAAAAATTGGAGTTGGAGAGTTGGAGATGCTTGTTTCATAAGTAGAAACTTTCTATGCTTTTTGTTGATCCCATTACGTTGAGAACACAGGTTATAAGAATGGTTTTTAGAAACCAAAAAAAAAAAAAAGGGTTTGCTCAGCTCAAAGTCCATTAAATTTCACCATCTCCTGTAAAATAATATATTATAGCACTTAAGAGTCTTGTAAAATATGGCGTTTTTGATCTTCCTATGGCAAAGAAATTGAAAATATTTGTGTAAGGACTTATCTTTAAAGATAGAAGGATGGAATAGTGACATCTTGGAAACAATACAGACAACAGATAAAAAACCAGATAAGATTCAGGTGTTGTAAGTGAATCATCACACTATAGAACTGGATTATAAATGCATTTCAATGCATTGATAATTTCTGAAAGCATTATTGGTTTGGTTAAGACACACACATAAAACATGACTTGTCAGCAGTCAGGGAGTTTGCAAACCATGTTTTTTGTAGCTCACACCCCTTTCACGCCGTGTCAGGATGCACACTTCCTGTGCTCTAGTTCTCTTTTCCCCTGCAGACAGCAGAGTTTGCTCTGCCAGGTCGGTGTGTGATGGCCTCTCTCCATTAAGCAGTGTGTGCATGGATGTGTGCAGGGCTGCACAATTCTTATGGGACATTTGTGTTTAATATAATTAGGGCTACTAAAAGCTGATCTCAAGTAGCAAATATATTTCAGAATTGGTTTTTAGAAAGTACAAATTTAGAGGTGTTTTGTATATTCACGATGAGCAGCCATTGTCTAATGACAATTTACACTGAATGTTACTTGGAACACGGTCTGATGAATATTTCAGCGAGGTCTACAGTCAAATATCTTACAACACTTTCCATGACCCAATATGCAAATCAGCTGTGGGATGTGAGAGGGCTGTTGGGGCTTACTCTACATAGATTTAGACTGTTTTAACAAAGGTTATTTATTAAACATTATCGACATTGGTTTTTTCACCACTTTCAAAATTCAGGAGGGGATTTTATCTTCTTTAGGGAAACAGCTAAGAAGTAGGTCGGGAACCATGACTGCAAAGAGGCCACTCCAGGGAAGGGAAAGGTTAAGTTCAGTTCTAACCAGTAAAATAAAAATGTTGTGAGGCTGCTGTCATTTGTGAAAGAAGAACTTCTTCTGAGTTATTATTACATGTTGAACTATTTAATATGTCTCATTTGTTCATTGACAATAGTAAGGTTAACAAAGGGGATTCTTACCGCTACATATTTGAGGGAGTTTAATTGGAGACTACGGGAAGAATTATAATTTATATTAAATAGAAAAGTCTGGAAGCTTATTCCATGGTTAAACACGTCATGTAAAAGAATGAAATATTGCCAAAGTTGTGTGATGTGAATTTGGCATCTTTGTGAAATCACTAAATTCACTTAGCAACTTAAGTAATTCTAGTAATTACCACAATAAAAAATGGATTCTGATTATTGGACCATATTTTGTCCTGCTTGAAACTGTATGAAATTCCTGCTGAAAACAGGAAATATCACAGATTAAAATTGACCAAACCACACTGCAAACCTAAACAGAATTTAAAGACTTAGGCTTCTTCGAGCAGAAACTTATATTCCCAAAAGGTCAGGACATATATATAGAAACATACAAGTTTGTCAGTTAAGAAGAGCAGAGTTTGGGCCATTTTTTTCCCTTCCTCCCTCAAATATATTGCTGAACCCTCACAGCACCAGGGAAAACCCCACTGACTTAAAATAGTACAGTGGACAAACTAAGTGGCCATGACAAATGCAGACACACACACACAAAATATTGTTTACTTAAGTCTTTAGCCAGCTGGCCCTGTGAGAATCTCGAGCTTTCTGTCCCTATGGCAGAGGACCAAGATCATGGGATACCCCAGCTGCAGTGTGTTATCTCATGCAGTTTGTGTGCATGGACTGAGGTTACCTTGAAAAATCTCTTTTTTGCAAAGGAAAGAGCAACTAGTGAAGTTTGAGTGCTCCTTCCATCTGAACGGCTGACTCTGCTCTGCAGAGCCATGAGCTGTGCTGTGTGCAGGAATGGTGTGTGCTGTTAGAGAGTACAGGAGTCAGCATGTTTCCTCTGCAAAAACTGAGAATTGCAGAGGAATGGTTTGGTCCAATGAAGCGGTGTCATTTTACATTGGTAGAAAATTGGCACCTATCTCTCTTTCTTTCAAATGCATCATTTTAGTGCTGACCTCCACTCAAAATGAAATGTGGTAAACCTATAATTAGGAGAGCATCAGATGACTTGTACAAAAGAAAAATGAGAGTTGTGGGAATCATTTACAGTGTATTCTGTTAGACTACTGTTGTAGTCTCCTGGCATTTCTGTCTTGTTTTGTCTTCCTGCTCATCTCTTCATCTTTTGGAGTTAAAGTCTTGGAGTTCAAAGTCATAGGTTCATTCTGACCTTCAATTTTAACTAAGAAAAAGAAAAGTGAGTTCCTAATCCTAAAAGCTGCAGAGATAAGCTGAAAGTGAGCTCTCTTGAGGCCTCAGGAATAAGAAAACTCATGTTCTTAAAATATTTGGGAACAGCAGTGCTATTCCAAATGAGAAGCCACCAGATGCCTGTATCCGTGTACTTCTGAATTAGGCAGAAAGCTTGTGCTCAAAATATAACTATTTTATAATACTATTAAATATGCTTCCTCTCGTTGGGACCTTGTCCTTTTCTGTGTAAAGAACTTCCAAAAGCTTCTTTTCCATACTGATTCAAATGCTAGTTCCTGTAGCCGAAAAAAAAAAAAAAAAAAAGAGTAGCAGGTTCTACCTTATTTTGATTATGCTGAGGACAAATGATTCCTTAAATAAAGACCTTGGCAATTTTGTAGCAAACCCAGTAATTCCTTCCAAGTATTAGCAACAGTTTATGAAATCTAAAACTTCAAAGTCCTTACTTTTCTGAAAAAAGATGTCTCTATCATCATTATTATTAATATCTATGTACATTTGAGTTTGGGAAATATGGCCATATAAGTACATGTGATTACATCTGAATGTATTAATTATCAAATCATGCATGTTACCTATTTAAGGTATTTTATATAATATATAGGGCATGCAAATTGGTGTCTGAATATACAGTAATTCTACAACGGACAGTCTTGACAGCCACATGGCAGCATAATTCATGCAATTTTCTTAGAAAATTCTGTAGTAGAGCCTTGCAGCATCTGTTTGAACTGAAGAGTCTTTTTCACAAAGAGTTCCAGAAAATATTCCCAAACCCATAGCCTAAGGAAAAGACTTCCATAAGGAAGTGCCTGTTTAGGTGAGCAGGGTATGCTGTGGTCAGAGCACAGAATTGGAGAAGCTCTGTCTCATGACACTGCTGACTTGGCTGGAGGAATGAGCCAGCAAGGGTGAGGAGATAATTCCGAACTGATTTAGACAAGTAAAAGGTAATGACTCTGGGGTACAAAGAAATTATGATTGTGGGGCAAATAATGCTATTCTATCAGTAGCTCTAGGAATGAGATCCTAATTTGGGATAGATGTTACTTTTACAATGACTTTCCTGTTTTGTGGTTTTTTTTTTTTCTTTTCCTATACAATATTTTAGGGTTAGCATCAAGCAGCTCTCAAACGCAAATCTTTCAGTAGTATGGCTTCCACTAAACAGACTGGAAACCATTGCAAACGATATGGTATTCAACATTTTCACAAGTGGTTTAGTTATTTTTGTCTGGTTTCACAAGTAAATCAGGCTGACAGGGCTGACAATACCCATGATACAAGCCACTCTCTGTAATAAGCAGGATCTCTCAGAGAAAATCTGAAGTCTGGTGAATGCCAAGAAGAGAATAAGCCAGTGGATTTAGCTCTCTGTTCAGCTCAATGGCCAATCACTGCAGCAATACAGTGAGGTGACTGAGGTGTGACTTAAATCAGCTCTCTCCTCCTGTGTCAATACACAGCAGCAATACACAAGCAATACACAGCAATGTTGCACCTTGTGCCTTGACTACCTTGCAGTTTTGTAAAGCTTTGGTTTTGTGGAGAAGGCAGACATCTCCACATCTTGGTAGGCACAGAGCTGTGGGAGATGCTGTGTCACAGAAGGAAGTGGGAGATGGGGACAGTGACAGGAGAGGCACTTTAGCAGGTAGACCTGTTTATAAAATATATAAATAAAACATATTTGTACATAATATGTAAACCAAATAAAACATATTCATTTTTCCTAGGAGTTGTAAGTAGGACTTACCAATTTTTTTTTCTTTTTGTTCTCTCATTGGTTGATTTGGTTTTTGGTTTTTTTCTCCATAATTTAATAAAGTTGTGAAGAAACAAATTTCATATAATTTCAAGGATAAACATTTAGACGATTTATTTGCAAATACTTTTTTTGTAACAAGAACTAACTTGATAACAGATATTAGATATTATTAGGAGGCTGGAGCACCTCTTATGAGGAAAGGCTGAGAGAACTGGTGCTGCTCAGCCTGGTGAAGAGCAAGCTCTGGGGTGACTTTATTACTACTTTTTATTACCTAAAGGGGGCATGCAAGAAAGCTGAAAAATGTCCTTTTACAAGGTCATGTGGTAATGGAAAAAGGGGAATGGCTTTAAGCTGAAAGGGGGGACGTTTAGACTGGATATTAGGGAGCAATTCTTTACTGTGGGGGTAGTGGAACAGGTTGCCCAGGGTAGTTGTGGATGCCCCATCCCTGGAGTGTTCCAGGCCAAGCTGGATGGGGCTTGGAGCAACCTGGTTTAGAGGAAGGTGTCTGCCCATGGTACAGTGTTGGAATTAGATGATCTTAATGTCCCTTGCAACTGAAGATTTTTGATATTAAGAGAAGCAGAGGATTATTTTCAACTCATCTTCTCTATATCTTTTCTCATTTTATAGTTCTCCAATAGGTAACCTTTTCTTCAGTTTATTAATACTATTATTTGTTTTTTCGTTGTTTTTTGTTTGGAGTTTTTTTTCCTCCTCTATCAGTTTGTCCTGAATGAAAGCCAAAACTGGATCCTCTGAGATTACATAACCAGATGGTGCTATGTTTGGCATATTTCATTCCTGTGATACCAAAGCTGATCCCACGCTACTCTTAGTAGTTCATCAATTTCAGATATTAACCATGTTCTTTAGAAATCCTGAGCGAATATCTCTCTGTCCTTGTAATTTGCTCTTGCTCATTTATCAGTATAGTCTAAAAGCTTTCCTACCAACACTATACTTGGAGGCACTTTTAGGACTTTCATCTGTTAATACAGGCTCTGGTATGAAAACATCCTTTCCTGTAGTATTAGCATAATGTAAAAAAAAAAAAAAAGGAAAAAAATTTTTTTCTTCTAGGGTTACAGCACCAAAGGAGATTCCTGTCTTCTTCTTTTCTCACTGGGGAGCCTGTTAGCTCTGTATTCTTCAAGTCTCTGTCAAAAAGTTTCACATGCTTTCGTTCTTGAATGGACACAAATGAATGATGAATGCAACATGTTAGTGTAGAAAACATGGTCCAGTGTACAGGATGTGTCACAAAAAGTCCATGTTATTTCCCTGTGTGCAATACATAGAACTTATTAATAGTGTCTTTATGGTTAATTCTGCTTTAAGTGAATTTCTGAAAATACTGGGAGCATGTGAACCCTTGCGTATAAATCTCACACACCAATGAAAGACTGAAATATAATGCAATCACAGAGCTTTGAGTGGGCTGGCTTGCAAAAATCCCCTTTCAGTACATGGTAAGAATATTCACAAGGAAGCCTGGGGGATAGGAACTTGTGAACTATAAATTCTTCTGCTAGATTGAACTGTACTGACTTTGGTACACAAACCTGAAACAGGCTGATGCCAATTGAAAGTTTGAAATTAGTAGCATTTTAAAAAAACTTGTGATATGAGTGGAAGTGTTGGAAAATGCAGAAGGCAAATAATGTAGACATGGGTAGAGAGAAGAAATAACCATTAGCCTCATGAGGTTTTTTAAAATTTTTATTTAGTTATTGCTCAGGAATGCTGATGCTGAGACGTCATTTCACCATTTTTCTACTGGCTGCATCAGCAAGGCATTGGGACACTTACAATGAAAGTGTTCCAGCATATTTCTTCAGTTAGAATCTCCTTTTTATTCCAGTCAGGGCAGAATAAAACTCATCTGAAAAATCCAAGAGAGGGACAGAAATGCTGACACTTCAAATGCCTGGTTCAAAAAATCTGATGCCCATGCTGCTTTTCATTCCCACTGCTCCTGAATACATTAGCCATGTGCCCTTTAAGGACAACTTTTGTCATTACAAACACTGCTCCTGATGTCTGGTTGCACTATGCCAGTGTTTGTGTAGGGTTTTAATCATTGATAGTATACCTGAGCATTCATTTCTTTCTTGCTATTTCTCATGGTTGCTTTTTTCCACTGCTATTGGTAAAATGTTTTAAATAGTTTCTGCTCTGCCCATATTTGCTCTTGAATCAAAAGGGAGTAGTGGTGAAAATATAAGTCAGGGAATGTGTTTAATTTTTTTCAGTCAAACTCAACACTTTTTGTGGGAGTTTTATCCAGTGGAGAAAGGTTACTGCTGAACAGATTATTACATTCCATTGTTATCTTGGAAGCTGAAAACAGTCTATGAATAAAGGTATAAATTAATTGAAGTGTCACAGAGTGCAATAAATTTTATTATTTCTAGATGCAATTGTTGTCATTTAACCCTCTATGATTTGTATTTAGAAGTTGTAGCATTGCACTGGTGTATCTATTAAAACTATAGCAGTATAGTTTTCTCTCCTTCTTTCATCTCTCCAAGTCTTTTACCAATCCTTTACTTATTTTCTTTCTTTTTTTTTTTTAACTTTATTTTCTTGCCTTTTTTTCCCCTCCCCTTAGTACAGGAGCAGCAATAGATTCTTTTTCTCTCCAAGGGATGGTCTTTTCCTTTTTCAGAAACTACCATCCTGCAGCATATGACTGTGAAATTGTCAAATTTTGAAGGAAATAATGCAATCCCTTGGAGAAATTCGAGTCTCCTTTTTCCAGTACTAAAAACTCCCTTTTTTTCCTTGCTACTAAACGGGAAGCCAGCCTGTGAAACCTGATCTGTTTTCTTTCCTGAACCCTCTGCTAATTTACTAGCAATTGTATGTTCAAGACAGAATACATATTTCTTTGGAAGGCTGTACAGAGACTGATGCTTATTCAGAGCTGCTCAGAATTTTAGAACATTAGGAAATATGCTGTCTAGTGCCGAGCTAGTGGGCAAGGGTTTGAATAAGGCAACCTATAATTTTACATTTCAGTGCAGCTGCACTAAATGTGTTAATATTTCAAATAGTCCTGCAAGACAAGACCTACATCTGGATGTCTACTAGAGTACACCAAATAAATATTCATAATGTAAATATTGTTTAAAAAATTGTAAATATACTTCTTCAGGGGTTAACTGTTAGCCACTTTAATTTCTGTTTTGACAAAAAAATACTCACTTCGACCAGTAACTAAAAAGATTATGCAGATGGAAACCTTAGAGATGGGCTGACTAGCAGTGAAAAGATTGTTGACAGGAGTAATTAGCACATATCAATTGCAGAGTAGCCTTTCTCATGTGTAAAGTAGATACTTTCCCTTTATTTCTTAATGTTAATCCTGGGGAATAAAAGGTTGCTGCCCATGGTAAGAAACGAAGAGCTATGAGCTCAGCTGGATGCAAAATGATGAAGAGCTGATGAAGTCAGTAAAGCTGTACTGATTTAGACCTGTGGAGGATATAAAACTAAACTAAATCACTTAAATGAAATCAGCCACTTGCAGGTTCTTGCAGCTACAGGTCTAAATAACTTTCAGAGATTATTGTAGTTGTAGGTTTTCATGCTATACAAAGATGCCTTTCTTTGTTGTTGTTGTGTTTTTGTTTTTGTTGTTTTGTTGTTTTTTGTCCTTTGTTTTGTTTTGTTTTGTTTTTTCGGATTAGATATTTCAAGACCTAATTTATTAATTTTCTCTCAGTGTCTGATGTATGGAGCAGAAGATTGTGGGAGTATACAGAAGAGGCCAAGAAGGTCTCCAGAAAGAATTTCTTTGACATTTTTTCTTTTAGAACATGTGTTAGAAGACAAGGAAGAGACAGAACAACTGTTCAAATGGCTGCTTTCACAAATGGGACTTGTGGAAGGGCCAAACCTTGGTGGTGTGTCACGTCTCACACAAGCACCTCTGACAGAGGCTGGAGCACCACTTTCCATTGAGGTGCCTGCAGCAGGCAGAATCAAGAATCTTCTGTGAAATGCTTCTATTGCCTCTTGTATTTGTTTTTGTGGAAATTTAGGATACCTTACATGATTTTCTGTATTAATAGAATTAACAGAATATAACTTCAGGAGAGCACATAAATCCAAACCCATTCTTGTCTCAAAATCCGTCTCTCCTTTCGATTTTTTTCCCCTAAGACATAGGACTACCTCAGATACAGAGCACCAAAACAGCCTGTTAAATTCTGATAGATCCCAGCATGTGCCATTTACCCCCCCTTCACTTTAAAGATAATTTTGGAGGTTAATGAACTTTAACGTAATACTTTTAAATAATCACCAGAGATAACAGAAAAAATAATCAAGCATCTCCCCAGACCAGAAGGGAATGTTTGATCCTAGAGTCACAGGCTGATTTAAATTCACTACTGTAAGTCCATCACTTTCAACTATTGATCTATGATAGGACATTTTTATTATTTTTTCCTTAGAAAAATTCACTAGCATTGAAGAAGATTCAGTGTGCAGGGAAAAGCTCCTTAATTTGACTGATTAGGCCAATTTACTTAGGCTTTCCTGAAAAATAAAAGGATGTACTGTAAGTCTTGGACTTCATCTCTGAAATGGTTAGTCGATTCTCTGGCAATTAATCCATACCTTGCTTTCTTAGACTGACATATATCATGCAGTTCTCTTTACAAGAAACACTTCTATATGTGCATTTTGTTTTCTCATCCAGCTGTGATAAATTCAATTAGCTAAGGCCTCCACGGTTCCCTTGCTGAGACTACCTATGCCCTGATCATTAATTGGTCAGAGGAACAGTTCCTGGATATCTCTTGTTCCTCTGTCCCCTGGGTGAGATGGGACAAGGTCTGGATGGACCTGGCCTGAGGAGATTTCCTGTCACTTCGTGTCTTCCTGTGCAGACTATCAGGATGGCAGCACACGTGCACCATTGGACCTCAAACAAATATGTCCTGGAGCAGTAAGGGTCAAGGAGACAGACTGTTGAATCACAAGGAAAGGCATGTGTTGTGGTTTGATTTTTCACCTGGACATACAGAGGTAATAAGGCAAAACCAAGGTTTGTCTTATTCTATTTCATCTTTACAAGCACACCCTGCAAAAAGGACTTTTTGTATCCTTTGTCATTTACATCAGACTGCAAAGAAACTCTCTCCTGAAAAAGTGTTGGGAAATCAGAGAGGCTGAAGTTAGTTAAGACTGTCAAGACATTCAGATATTGGAGTATACCAGATTTTCTCCCCTCACGTAGTTTCAAGGAAAAACTGAACATAGTTGCAATTTTCATTTATTCATTAACTAATTTCACTTTATAAAAATGTTGGCTCATTAGTTTCAGATTTTTGAACTATGTGATTCCTGCAGGTCCCAAAACACCCAAAACCAGTTTTTAAATTTTGCTTGAGATGGATGTGTCATGCCACATATGCATTCTCTTATCTTTGCTTTTTAAACTATTTTTATTGCTTTCATCAAAGAGCTACTTGGATGGCATTATGTGAAATGATTGCAGTCCTCTGGCTGTTCCTTGAGCAATAGGATCAAATGTCTGCTCTTGCAGGTAGGCAAACAGTGTAATACATTTTAATGGAGTTTGTACTTCCTCTCTCAGTGTCCACTGGTGGCCCAAATATAGCAATTTTCAAGGCACAATGTATGCATATTTTGTGAGGTTTATTTAATGGATTCTTAATTTTGTTGGACAGAAGGGAAGGAAATCATTTATTTGGGTATGGAGATTCACTTGTGTCCTGAATATTACTGCAGGAACTCCTATAGAAGTGTAATCCCACCATTAAAATATAAAGTAGTAACTAAAGTTGGGAAAAATCAGGGGTGAAGATGTTAGTTGCCTTTAATTTTTCTTTAGCTGTTTCATTTCATAATCTTTTCAGAATATACCTAGTAGGCTCTTGAATGACTGTATTTCACAAATTGCTTGCCCAGCTGTATAAATTGTGGAGAAAATAATAAGAATTAAGAACAATGAATAATTTATCATAAAAAGTGAATTTTGTCAAATAAATTATTCAGTGATATTATCTGACAGCTGTTACTGTGGGGCCTAATTAATGAGTGTATGCAAAGCACTCTAATCTTCAGTTTATGAAATGGATTAGTTGACAAAGTTGCATTCAGGAACAGGGTCCCGAATCTATGAGTCTAAGAAATCTAAGAGGTCTGTTCCAGCAGAGTTAAATAAACAGTTAATGTCTGCAACACATTTTAGTAAGTGTCAGTTCTTGCCAGCACATGGCATATGGTGATCTCCTATTTTTTGAAAAAGAAAAGCCTTAGAGCTGTTAGATACTACTGACTGTGATGTTCTTCATGTCATGAGTCTTGTTTGTGTCTACCAAATAGATGTAATTTAGTCATAAAAGCTTTGGACTTTGCTCGAGTGTCTGAGGGGGGGTTTCCTTTATCCCACAGCCCTGGTTTTGTATATACTGTTCACATTCTGGAACAGATTATAATTTACTACATTTGTCCCCTTTCAGCTTCCCTTTAGCTGGTACAGATACCTTACAATCCACATATATCCTCTCCAAAATAAATCCTATGGCTTTTATTCCTCTGAAAGAAACACAGAAATTTTCTGCAGAATCCTCTGAATTCAGCTGAAAGTCTCTCAAAATCTTCATAGTGTTTCTAGACCAAACTCTTAACTAGTTTTTTCTGCACTTGGAATTCTGCTCCTTGTCCATTCTTGTATTTATTGTTCGTTTTGGTGGAAGCCCAAGAGAAGAGGGAAAAGCCTGAAGTAATATGAATTGTAGTTTGTTTTTCCAACCTGTATTCAATACAAAAGTCTCACCAGTTCAGAATCAAAACAGAATCCTAGTTCTAGACTGTTTGCCATTGCATATTATTCAACTAGTCAGAGCCTGGAAACTGATCCTAATTCAATTGACATCCTTATAATTGCTCTGTTCACCTAGAAACCCTAAAGTAAGTATGTTTCTATGAATGAAGGTTTTGAAGGTTTTTAGTTTGCATATTTCTTTGCAAATGTGTCACTTGCTTCCGAAGCTGCTTATATATGCAGTGCAAAAATTACTCTGGCAATCACAGAAATTAATTAACAGAAGAATAAGCAGGTGCATAAGAACTCCGAAACATCTTCATCCATTAGCTGCTATTGTTCACATCACATCAATAACTTAAATGATGCCTTGAAAGTCTAGAACACTTTTTTTTTTGTTTTTAATATTGCATTCATTATGCCAACTTATGAATGCCAGAGAAATAAATGCTTTTTTACCTTTTTATTTCCTCCAAGCTACTTTCTTGAACTGTGTTCCTCGGAGAACAGTGTGTTGGAGAAATATCAGTTGTACAGAAGACTGCTTTGTGAAGAAACTTTACTCCTGCTAAATAAGCTAATGTTTACATTGAAATGGTTCCCAGTTAATTATGAATATATATGACTCCCAAATGATCATTTTGCTTTAATGCAAAAAAAAAAAAAAAAATTCCTATGGCTTGAAAAACAAACCTGGTGTCTGTTTTGCGTATAAAATATGGGGTCATGGCTCTTGGAAGTTGCTGGAGCCTATATATCTAACCAGAATAGCAGGAAAACAGTTTTGGGAGTATTTTGAGCTTGCAATAATCAGATAAGTGGATAAAGTAGCACTTGTTCTCCTTGTCAAGTTGATTTCAATCTTGAACTTTATTTAAAGAAACTTAAAGTTCTTAGGGTAGATCTATTCCCCCCCAGTCCCCTTCCCCTTCCCCTCCAAAGACAATAGAAGTCTTTGGTCTGCAGCCTGAGGTCAAGAAAACTGGCTATCAGTGGCCATCAGGATAATCTAACATCAATGGATTGGTGCATAAAAAAGTCACTGGAACAGGCTGCAACTTTTCCTACTTTATCCAACCACCAGTGAAATAACGCAGTGATGTTTCCAGCACTGAAACAGAAGAAGAAATAATAGAAAGATTATGTAAATTGATTAATAAAACCAAATGCAAGTTAACAAAAAAATCTCAAACAAAACCAAACCAAGCCAACTCCCCACCCCCCAAAACCCAAGAACCCTCCAAGTCTGCCACACAATCTATTAACAAAAGGAAACATGGCAAATCAGAAACAAACACATGGAATAATCTCATTAAGGAGAAGCAAACTCCTTGAAGCCCCCTGTGTTCTCATTTCTTCTTCTTTCCTCTGCTTCTGTATTATCCTTATCCTTTTCAGTGATTTCCTTGCACATTTTTTCTGCTTCTGGAGATGCTCTTGAAGACTGTTGGCAGCACAGAAGCTTTATGCATTAGAAGTCATGTGTAACTTTGTAATATTATATGATAGATGAAGTGATAATGTACAATGTGTCTTAAATATGGTAAATGAGAGCTGTGAAAAATCTGAAAACTTAGCAGGATAAATGGCCTTTTTAAAGTTACACAAAATAACTGGTTCTTTCTTAATTTAAAGCTTGGTTCCTAATGCATTAAAACTTAAATTGCTCTAAACCCGTATGTTTTTAACAGAAGAGATTTCCATGTCACTAAAGGATAACATTCAAGTCCCTCTTAACTCTCATTTACCTAGAGTGAGAAATCATATATATTTTGTTATATAAAGTTCTTTTAACATACTTGATAGCCTTTTTTTTTACATATATAAAGTGCTACATAAGATTTGAAGACCAAACCTCACTGATTTCTTAAGTGTTTATGTGAAGCAGAGAGTAAGATTAAGTATTTGGAAGGTATTCTATAAATGTAAATCATAACTGACACAAATCGACAGGAACTAGATTATTTAATCAGTTCTCAGTTCATAACTTCCCTCTAAATTTAACTGAAGTGGTAAAGACTATGTTTTTTCTGGAGTCGGAGTTACGTGTCATTTTCAATCCACACATCTTTTTGTTTATGTATTTTTGAGTGTCTGATATAATCTATTCTTCTGTCAGTGCTGAACTCTAAGTTGGTGTTAAAGGTCTAGCAAACTGTTCTGTGTAATCTAATCATTGCCCAATACGATAACAATACCACGGCTTATCCATTCTGATGGTCATTTTTGGTTGCGGGGCTGTGTGCAATAGGAAATAGAGTGAAACACATGATATATTTTATACCAGCTGTGAAAGAATGAAGACCTTCTGCCTTCAGCTTTGGGAAGAATTTTTGCAACTGCATATTAATGAAGCCATAGAACATAATCATGGGCTTAGTCTTATGCCAAACGTGGTGAAATGGTGAATTGAGGCCTTAGTGGCCTTCTTGACCTTCAGATGGAATAATCTGGTCAGCCATAATCAAATCACAAAACTCTTGATAATTTCAACCCCCTTTTAGACACTTCTCTTGCTTCAATTAGCAATCCATTACAACTGAAAAGCAAGGCAGAGGAAAATAGATGTCTAGCTTCTTCCTGGATCTGGGAAACTAGCTGCTGAATATGTCACTTTAATAAAACCCATGGGAAACTTGGAAGACTTGGATTTATTCTGTTGTTATTAAAAGAATGTTTTAGTAGAGTGCATAACTTGATTTTTTTCTGCTTGCCATTTGATCAAGTAAACTTGATTTCCACATGTTCAATTGCCTTTGCCTGCAAAGCTGCTTCACTCCTTTAAATAATAATTTCATTTTGGTTCAGCTTTTACAGAGAACATTGGATTTTTTTAGGAATTTGAGATCAAGGACTAAGCAAAATATAAGGCTTACATTGCTGGACCTGGTTTCCATTGACATTATGGCCTATTGATGTTAATCAAATTTTGTAACCAGACTATGTAGTTGATGTGAATAAAGTTAAGGTCCAAGTCTCAGGGTCCTTTGCTCTTGCAGAGGACAGTAGAAGGGCATGGTACAAACTAAAATCAGATCCTCATGATACATTTTTGTCTGAAGTAACTGTACTAGAAACAGCTGAATATTGTCTGAAGGGAGTAGTTTGACCTACTGTTGCATCAGCATGCAAGGGAGGTGACACCAAACAGCTGGACAATCAAAGAAGTTTTCTAAATCAGACATTTTATAGTGAAAGGTGAGGACAAAGTGACTATTTGCTGTGTATCTAATAAGTAATTGCTCAGATCACTGTGAGGGTTATTTTACTACTATTTATTTGTAGCATTTTAAGAATGAGAGATGTTTGATAATAAGTTCATCTAGGAGTCATGCATATTTCACCATTTTTTTTACTCTGAAGGTACCAAGATGAGGCCCATCCAATGTATGTCTTCATTAGGCTCCCATCAAAATGCAAGACTTGACCATTAGCATTAATGCTGCTCCTAAAGGCAGAAGGCAGAGGCTGCTAGTCAGCACTCTGGAGTGTCAGCCCAGCTCTGCCCCTATTAGTGTGGCTTGAGGCATGGTGATTGGGAATATCCCATAATGACATGATCTCTCTCGTGTTTTCCCATTGAGATATCAAAATTTGCATCACGCATGTGGAAAGTCACAGGGTTAATGACTACTTCTAGGGAGGCTTGAGGTTCATAAGAACTTGCAAATTTTTTTGATGCATTTACGCAGTGGTTCTTGGTCCTGCTGCCAGCGTTTAGGCTCTGTGACAATATACCTCCATTGCAGCTGTTTGCTGTTTACTGTCAGCTCCCATACCTTTCTAGCACCTGTTTTTTCAAGAAAGCTATCTATATCCATGTAGTCCTTAATTTCCCAATACTCAAACCAAACAAATCCCATCTGACTTAGTTTCCTTTCCCCCATATTTCTTTTTTGAACATTTGTCCATTTTTGCAATTTCTGTTGCATTGTTTGTCTGTCATGAATACTACCAGTAGTGCAAACGCAGGTAAATCTAGTACACATATATAAATTCCCTTTTCAAGTGAATTTTGCTTTAATGAAACATCCACATTTTCAACATAATCTTTATAATTGTGTCCCAATTTTAGGTACTCGAAAAATAGAATATACAACTTTTAAATTTTTTTTAATTTTTAATTTTAAATTTAATTTTTAATCAGTAGTGCCAATTTGCTTGAGGAACACAGGCTCTATTTTTTTGGAAGCAAAGGTTCGTATATGTAAAAATATGGGTACAAATTAGAAGTATGCCTTTTAAAGCTGGAATCCCAGATTTTTTGTTTTCACATATGAGACATAGAAAAGAGTTTTGTGAAATGACATGGAAAAGACTGCTGATGAGATTCACAAAATAATAACTAATTTTAGCACATGCTGTGTCATTGTATCATAGAGGAAAAAAAGGACATTCAATGGATTTTGAAGGAAACAAATTTAAAACCAATAAAATGATTTTCCCTTTAGTACAGTGACTAACTGGCATACTTAAATCATTACCACAAGATACAGTATCAGAAATAAACATTTCTGTGAATAAGGAGAACAGTTATATTAGGCTGTATAGGTAATTTACGTGGGGTATAAACACGCATGATTCGGGACATAAAACACCTATTAAATAACAGGGGTTGGTAAAACCTGGTCCCTAAGGGCAGAGTAATCTTATATGGTGCTCCTTATTCTTTGCTGTGACACATTTTGAAGTACTACTGAGTCTTGAAGAAAAGGTACCAAATTACATGAAACAATGATAAAATTGAGCATGGCAACTCTTTTGCTCAAGCATACTGTTTCTGAGTATAAGCCTTCATAGAAAGTATCCAATATCTTTGATCTTGATTATGTTGAACATAAAATAAGCTTTAAAGCTTTTACCTTAATGTTCTGTTTTTTAAAAAAGAGAAAATACAGTTTGATACACAGCCTTCTACTCCAAAGTTCTTAGTTTTCTATCTGATATATTGACTCACCTCAGATAGCACAGATAATTTCCACCATTAAACTATGTCTCTCTTTGTACTTCCTTTTCCTTACTTAATTTCACACCTTGAATATAAAGTAATGCTGAAGGCAACTGCTTGCGGGTTGTCCTGTCAATTCCTAAATGGGAAAACACGTGATGTGGCAAAGTTCTTGTCCTACTCATCTTAACTCAAAACGTTTTACCCTTTTAATCCTACAGGGGCATTTTGCAGAAACTTCACACCTCCATGTCACTTTCTGATTAGTTTCAAGGTTGTCTGAATTGCAATTAATGGACATCTGGACTTTTATTTCAGACAATGTCACTTCCTGAGAATGTTTCTGGATGACTCAAAGTTCTCTCTTAGTTGCTGCTGTTTAATTAGAGATTCCAATTAATTATTCTATGTGCCACTTCATATTTCTTGCACTCAGCAGAGGAAAGTCCACCTTACCCCAATAGTTCAGAGGAGGATTTTGTCGGGATTTGCTTCCAACTATGTAAAAACTGGCCTAGATTAAGTGAACTGTTTATGACTATTATCTGTTTCTGTCATTTCTTATTGTGAAAGGATTTCATTACAGAAAATGGCATAGAAGATTTGGATTGTCTTATTTTTACCAGCTCCCCAGAGAAGTGGTCATAGCACCAGCCTGACAGAATTCAAGAAATATTTGGATAATGCTCTCAGGCAAATTATGTGACTCCTGGGAATGGTCCTGTGCAGGGCTGGGAGTTGGGATCAATGATCCTTGTGGGTCCCTTCCAACTCAGCATATCTTGTGATTCTGTGATGTTTAGGTGAACCAAGTTCTCAGAAAAATCTAGCTGAAAGAGAAGATGTGCTGTTGAAAGTTGATTAAAATGTAGGATCAGGATTCTCCTATGTGATTATATTTGCTGCTCTTTCAGTTCCTGACTCTGTAATTCATCATGCATTTGACTCAAGTCAGAAAGCACTTGTTTATTCTTGTCTCATTTCGCAGGTTGGTACAGTGAACACTGGATAGAAGGTACTGCATACTCAGTGGTGGAACAGAGCCTTTCATGTCTTTTCCTGTCTATTTATTGGAAGAAGAGGAGTAAAGTAGATATTCAATCTTCTACCTCTTGATCTTAATGAAAAAAACAAAAAAAATTGTAGTGCCCAGAAGGTCATATGTAGTCTATCTGTTTACTTTAAACTGAATTCAGCTAAAACTATGTCTTTCACAGGGAGTAATTGTGTATGTTGCTTACAAAGTGCTACAGTCATGTATGTTCCTTAGCTCTCATGGGCATGCTATTCCAGGGCCTTCTTTGTCCTACTGATTCTTCCAGTGGCTCACAAACATCTTCCTTATTGCTGTTCAGGCTCTGTGGCTCTTATGCCAGCAATAAACATAAAATGCAACTGATACCTTTCCTCTTTGCTTTTGGTTTTTGTGCAGTTGAAGACTATTCTGATGTCTTCTCTTCTGATTTTCTTCTCATCCCTGTAATGACTTTCAATTTGCTTTCTTTAGCCTCACAGCATCAGTTCTTTCAGCCTATCCTCAATAATGCTTACTAGATTGTTGTTTCAATCTTCTTGACTGTTTTTTGATGAATCTGCCTCTTTCTAGCTGTATAGTACACAAAGAGAACAGAGTTTACTGGCTGAACTGAATGAAAGGACTAGGTAAATATCCATATACTAAAAAATTATACCAACCTACACTTTGATTGCAGGAAAGATTCTTGTTCTGCAAGGACTTTCTGACTGGCACGGTCCCCTGCAACCCCTGAATATTTATTGCAAGGAAAAATTCCCAGCTAGCTTTTCCCCAACTTGTGTTTTTGTGGTGGTTCTCCCACTTAGTTTAAACTGTTTAAGATCATCTCTTAAGTTTAGGACAATAATTTAGAATTATAATTCTGGTCTCTACTACACTCATTGCTTCTGCTAGACTTGTGTCATCTGTAAGTGAAACAGGCATACTCTCTATTCCCTCATCCTGGGTGTTAAATCAAAATGTTCCACAGAACCAGAATAAGTGGGCAGACCCCCTTCTCCACCCTGCCAGATATATCCTTGCATTTTCACAATTTCCTAGCAACTAGGGCTCTCCTACAGCTGTTCAACTAGGCTGTATCTAGTAAGTCTCCCATGCTTTCCCAGCTTGGCTCTGGGGATGTCACAGGAGGTTATGTCAAAAGCCTGAACGATGACAACATATGACACTGCTTCTTTATTTGCAAGCATAGTTGCCCATTATGTAACAAAATGAGATTTGTTTGATGTGTTACATTCTTGACAAATGCATGTTGGCTATCACCTGTTCCCTTGTTATCTTACACAGCTTTAGAAGTTATTTCGTGCCTGTGTTGAGAGCAGGTGCTGGCTCCTGACAGCTCCAGCGGCCCCAGAGCAGGGCACGGCTGAGGGCGGGAGAGAGCCCCGGGAAAAGCCTGGCCAAGGGAGGGCAGGACACTAGGAAGTGTCCTGAAATTATTGTGCTCCAAGTATTCTAGGACAGAGTTCAGTTTATTTGGAAATAACTGATTTGCACAAAGATTCATAATGTTAACTCTTTCCTTTGGCTAAATTAATATTAGATTAATTTCCTTACTGCCACTAACTGATAGCTATCTTAAATGTCTTTCTGGAGACTTAGACTCTCATCCAATGCTTTTACTATGAACCAGTTCAGAACAGTGGGATGCAGATGGACAGACTACTTTTTTATTTTTCAATAAAATCAAGGCTGACTATCTGAAAGATTTGATGCTTGCTTTCCGCAATTGATATAAAAACTCTTATTGTGAAGATTGGAAATTTAAATTCTTGCATGTTATTTAAAGTCTGAGCTAAAGGGATAGAATCTGACATCTCTATCTAGACTCTTTTGTCAATACCCTTCTTGTCATTGACTGCACCAATAGATGGCCAAAGGGTGATGAAGAAGCCAATATGCTCTGTCAGTGCTACTGAGGGATTTCCATGTGCTTGGAGAATATGCATGACCTAAGCCTTTTTCTCTTCCACATTTTTCCTGCAAAGCAACACAAACCATCTGTAAACGAATGTCAGGATCAAGATGTTTGTATAAGTTAGGAGAACTTTATCTCTTTCTTTCTTATAACACTTTGATCCATGAAGAGCAAGAAAGAGTATCACTGCAGGTGGTAAGAATGTCCTGATACCTCTGAACTGTGCAAAGTAAACATCTTTTGCTAGAGAAATTATCATGTATTCCAGGTGTATGCAGCATAAGTTGTTATCTATGGCATTATTGAAGATTGCAAGACAATATCTCCTGATTGAAATTGTGCAGCCAGTAACTGTTCCATTTGGGCTAACAAGCTCAAGTACTCTGCTTTGTGTAAGACTCCAAAAAAATTTCTTGCAAATCAGACCTTTGTGTCTCAAGGGCCTGGATCTCCAGAACTCCTCTGACAGGCACTGAAGTGGAGGATGAATCTAATTTTAGCTTTGGGTCAAGCTCTGCATAGGAAGTTTAGAACTAAGCAATTACACTTCTGGGGAAGAAGGAAGACTTACATATTATCAATAAGCAATTTTTGTGACAAAAGAATAGTTATCTGTTATTCATGAAAGACCATCCACAAGACTGAATTTGGGCTGTTTGATTTTGCCCCAAATGATAACTATGTGTATAGATGTGCATAAGTCAGCACAGAATCTACATAAATATATAAAATATGATCATACAGTAAAAGCATTAGTCAGATAGAAAGAACAGATGAGCGGAGCAAGCACAGTGTGAAACTATTTCAGCGAGGCAAATTTAAAGCAAACACTGAAACAAATGAGGTGGCAGACAACAGTATGAATGTTAATGAACCAAAAACAATACAGCAGAAAACTATTAAATGCAGTTCTGGTGCATGAAAAATATATTGCTTTAAAAGGTGCTTTTCCCTATTGGTGAAATGTAAAGATGTATAATTTAATACAATATTTATAAAAAGTTCAGTCAAAATATCACTTTGCTGATCAGTGCAACAGGACAACATTTGGGATAACTATGGAAATCTGTAAATTTGCAGCTATAATTTCAGGAATTGTTCAGATAAAGTTAAGAAACCAGTATATTGGAAACATCAAGAGTTGATTGTGAATTTTCCCTAGGTTTTGCATTGCTATTATTTTAGGGCTTTGGTAATAACATCTATCAAGTTCTTTCTTAAACTAGAAGTGAAAAGCACTTTTACTTTCATAAGAGATGGCAGTCACAGTGTGACTTCAGCTGGAGTAGTTTGCAGGAGTGACAGATTGTCGAGCAGAATTTTGGAGTTCACAGAGCTCCCAGTACTTCCTCTATGTCTCCTATATGACATCCCATACTGATGAAGACTAGTGCTTTGCCTTGATTGATTACCCAGAAGATCTATTTCTGCAGCTATTTTATCTCAAGTCAGTTATTCTTTTAGCTGGTATCTATTTCTAGTTGCCCACAGTTACCTTGCTCACTTCCTTCAGCAGCTTTAGGCCGTCACAACTTTGTGTATCTAAGCCCAGCTTACAGCATCCTTTCCCCTTCCAGTTGCAAAGTTGCAAAATTCTGCTCTTGATCATCTCTTTTGGGGAGGGATAGATCTCACAACCTTGGTTCTTCTGGACCTCCTCCCTTCCTGCCTGGGTTTGGCTCAGAGGTGAAATATCTGAAAATAAGCCACTCTGCAGGGTTGAAAACCTGAGCAGCCTGAGCAAAGTATAAAAAAGTGGGCATAGTGTGACCCAGTACATTTGTGGAGTATTTACAGCAGTCTAATTCTATGTCATCACGTTCACATTTTACTAAACAGCAAATTTGCTTTGAAAACAGCACTGTTGTGACATAAAAGTGATATATGCAACTCTTTTGGGCATATTCCTATTTTTATGTTCATGAAACTTGAAAGAAGTTAAAATGCATGCACTTCTAGCTTTCAGTTATCCCTGTTAAATGTGTTAACCAGAAGCCAAATAGGATGGGCTGGATCTTGGAGTGTGAAAACCAACTCAGGCATGCAGAGTACAAATTATGGATCTGCAAAATATGGATCAGGTTTGCAGGACTTCCACATTATGTAATTGCTTTATCTCAGCAGATTCCAGTGGAATAGGTACTGTTCTCTTAAATTAAACTAGTGACATATGGAGAAAAAATACTGTCCAAAATTATACAAATAAAATGCATAAAATCACGAAGAAAATGCAAACCCTTTTATTATTGCTTCTTGTAACCTATCTAGCAGTATTGCTTAGAAAAACAGAAGCTACCATACATGTGAGATGTATGAGAAAGCCTTTGGCATATTTGGCTGTACCCTCACCTGTGATACTTCTTTACAGTTGTGCAGTGCCTATCTATGCAAAGCAGATTTTTATGCTGCTAAGCACTATTTCTAAGGTGGTCATGGTCAACCCCAGCCTTGAGAGGGGTTTTCCAGAGCAGGTGGCACTTTGCATCATGTTTGCACTTGCTGTGGACATTTTTTAATAACAGAGCAAGACACCAAGCAGTCGAGAGTCAGGATTCACCCTCGGAGCTCAGTCATGTGATGCAGTATGGCTCTTCTGTCACAACAGCTGTGCATCTCTCAGTCCTACAGCAGCAGATTTCCTTGCAGTTTGCTCAAGACAAGCTGTCTCTGATGGCTGCTTCTTGTCTTGTTTTGGTGAAAATCCATCTGTCACCTACTTAGAGGATAAAGCCACAGAGGAAAGAGTGCAGAAACACAGGAAAACATGAGATAACTAAAACTGTTTATATAATGCACTTTGCAGACAACAATGAATAATTTGAAAATACTAATAATTGTCATTTATGTTAATTTTTCATGCAGTCAAACTGGTAATTGCTTAAAAAAGTTTTAGGTTTAAAAATAGGAGTAGGAAGATGCATTTGGAAACCTCTCTCTTAGCAGGTGTCATGATCTACAATTTGAAAAATTATTTAAGAATAGTCAGACTCCACAGACACTATAAGAAACCAGTTTCTAGGGTTTTTCAGCCACTGCCTCCAGGGAAAACCATTTTTCATTATGCAAACAAATATACATGGCTTTAAGTGCACTCCTTAGTTTAAAGCTTCTAAGAATTCTGTTACATTTCTTTTACTTGGATTAGAAAATCCTGGTGTAATTCATTCAAAACTCACAGTGAATTTTACAGAATTAAAAAATAAACTGAAGTTGTCCCCAAGAATTATGCCTTTCTGAAAGCTAATTCAGGGTTGTTCTTGGTCAGTAAAAATAGAATACTGAGTGTGCCCCCTTGTAATTCTGCTGTTTCTAAAGACTTTATTGTCAGCACACTTATTGACCCAAACTAGAACACAACAATAATCAGATTGTACCTCCTGACAAAGTAAAATAAAGCCAAAATGGCCAGTAACTTTTCCACTTTCAAAGGAAAAAGAGTTCGTTGGTTTTGAGCATAAGGCACTTTAAAGTTGAATAATCCTAAGAAATCAAAGTACTTTCTCTCACTTTTTCTTTCTTTCATGCAGTTTTAAAATCTGTCCTTAATTGGTAGTTGTTGATTGCATTCTTTTGGGGTTTTTCCTTGGTTTTTTATTTGTTGAAAATTAAAGTCGTATAGCTTGAAATCACCTACATTAATCATAGCGTCCAGAAAATGTAATTGTTTGAATAAATAAGAGTTGTTTTATAATACCACTAGAAATCTACAAGACATTATTTGCATGTTATTCTCTGAATCTAATTTGCTGTAGGTTTTAAATATGGATTCAGTCCTTTGGTTTTGCAGACAATTTATTAGACAATATCTAACATACAATAGGAATTCTCAAGACTCTGTTATAATGGTAAAACAGACTAAATCCTAAAACTTGTATCAAAGCCAGAATAAAATAATTTTGCCAAGAGAAGGCTGCAGAAATTGTATTACTGTCAGCTGCATTTTATGGCCAGGCTGTAGGATGAGAGAGGAATAAATTGGTGGGTGATGGATCTCAGTCTGTTCTGGAGCAGGGAATATTGATGGCTACAGCTGTATTGACCTGTTATATGTGGGACATTGCTGTGGTTTAGGTAGGACTGTAGACGTGGGAGAGGGAGGGATCAGTCAGTTTCATTCACCTTGCTGCCTTTTTATTCCACTGCTTCAGAGCAGATGATGTGTTCTGATCCTCCTCTGTGGGTGCATAAACATTGCACTTCTACATAATTTAGTGAATACTGTACAGAAGAAAATATCTAATTTAATGAAAACAAACAGAAGCATTACTGGAATTTAACAGGCAGAATGAGGATCTAATTAGCTAACAGCAACAACTGGCTTTAGCATAACTGTTCTTGTCTCAGTGGCATTTCTTGCCACAGTGCCAGAAGTGACAAAAGGCTGTGGCACAACACGAAGCGACCCCCACGCTACCAGAGCTGTGATCACTTCTCTTATATTTGCAAAGGAACACTTCCTGCCAGCAAGCTGGATAACTACACGGCGTCAGACCCAGCAGTTTGTTCCGTGCATCTGTCAAGTGCTATGTGCTCCTGGTGGTTTTATGCTCACTCGGGTTTCCAAGCAAGGACCGTTTAGTCTGGCACAGAGGAACCCGTGCACTTTGCAATATGAGCACTAAGACAACAAACAAGGTTTTCTACCCGAGAGTGTAAAGGCCCTTCTGATGAATCACAGGCCAGAATAGGACTAAAGTGACAGCTGTAGCACAGGCTTTTTTATTTGGTAACTTTGATAACATCTATAATAAAAGTTAATCGAAATGCCTATGGAAATAAAGTATTGTTCCAAAGCAGAGAGTATATTCTTCCTAAATAGACTAGCCAAAGGTTGCCACATTTTTTAAGTCCACATAAGCCCAGATTTGAGGCTCTGTGCTAGATATGAGATGCAGATATAGTCACAGTATCTCTGCGGACTGCATTTAATCCACAAAATACCCCCCAAAACGATGAAAACCGCTTTTTCTGCATGTGTGGGGGATGTTGTTAATGTCAGAATACTCTGTCAGGCAGAGATTTTGTGCATATTATTTGTGCTAATGAGCATCTCTTTTGCTGTAATTTCAGATTTAAATTTCAAGGAAGCCCATCTCAGGTGAATTACACCTACAAATGTACAGGCAAAGCAGCTCTCAAAAGCTGCCTTTGTTGTACCCTTTTCACTGTGTATGTTTTCAACTCTCCAGGTCACGCTAGGAACATCACCTATTTTCCATTAAGAACATGTGTATCGTAGCAATGGGATATGCATATTAATTTGTAAGTGAAATACATTTATTTACACAACTTCTTTCCATTCTATAGCATAACAAAAAGAGCTTCATAACATCAGGAATACCAAAATATGATAAAAACATATGCTTTTCAAGGAAAATGAAGAAACTTTCAGGCACATGTAAAGGCTGCCCTAGCAATGACTTGAGACACATTTCAGCCCCTCTCACCCATATCAGACATGATCGGCAGTCATTGCTGTCACAGCCGAGCAATCGGCGAGGGTGAAAGCAGACAACAAAGGAGTCAGAATGAAACATTTGCAGCAAACTGTCAAAAAATTACACTAAAGATAGACTAAGAGCTACCACAGATGTGTGACATGCTGAAATGAGTAAAAAATCACTGCAGTGACCTAAAATGAATATGTAATATTTTTTTACTATTCTAATTGGCTTTGTGAAGCAATGCCCAAAATTTTAGCATAACCTGTTCACAAAAATCATTGGTTTCAAAATGTGAGAAATGAGATCATTAATTTTCTGGAGGCTGTGGGGGAAATGTACAACAGAGTTACAGACCTTTATGTAAATGTTCCTGAAAACCTGTTCTATCCTATATTTGGGTGTGTGGGGTTTAATTATGAGTAGGATCAAAGACATCTTGAAAAGAGCTAATCCTGTTTTATGTGTATGCAACTCCATCTACATTAATTATATCTCAAGATCACAGAACTTGCTTACAAGCAATAATGATAGTGATGCAAATTATATTGTGGCACTGGTAGACCATTTCACTGCCAACAGAGGCAGAATGAATTACCCTTCTCTGTGACATTTAATTAGGGTATATAGCCTTCCACAGAACCTCTTCTGTGGCAAAAATTATAGAACTTTCTCCATTAAAAAAAACCCCACTTGTTGTTAAAACATTGCTGTCATATTCATAATGGGACTCTAATGCAAATATATTTGGGGTTAAATCCTCTGCTTTTGAACATCAGCAATTCTGTCATCACCATTCTCTCAAATTCAATGAAGGATGTGTACAAGTGAATTTGATCATCACATGAGAGCCATTTAAGTGTTGACAGAATTCCAAAGGATTTAACTTTTTTTTTTTTTTTTAAAGTAACGAGACTGGTTGTTTCTTTTCTAAGTGACATTCCATTCTGCTTGGAGTTTTCTTTTATTCTGGATTAGTCTAAACCAGCATTTTCAAAAATTTATGTGAAAATATTTTTCCAATGTTTGAGTCTTTTGGCCATTTAAAAATATTATTTCCTCTATGTTTTGTGAGTTCTGTCCCATTTTTCTAATTTCCTTTTTCCTAAAGTTACATGGAGTTTTTGAAAGTTGTTTCATACTGCTGCAATATTTCCTGTTCACAAGGTTGAAAATGCTTTTTATCAGCTTCTCTGGTGTACTTATTTTGTTCCTGATAAGAAACATGCATTCACTTTGGCTATAAAGAACAATTCATTTTCTTAAGGGAAGTTAATTTTAGTAAAAAAAGAGAAGCTTGCTGAGTGGAACTCTTGCTTTGCATTTTGCAAGCTTAGTCCTCTCATGTGTGCTTTTTCCAAATGTGGACAAAGAAGATTTTGTGGAATGGAAAAGTGTGCAAACACTTGGACCGAACAAACTTTGAATGTGAGGGAAGATAAAAATCTCAGTAGGTAGGAGAGCTGTACAGTGAAAGGATAACTACGAGCAAAAGAAGAAAATGGTCATCTTTTCCCATGCCTTCTTCTTATCCCTGAGGTAGAGGGATCTACCTGCCTTTGTCACACAGTGGGATTGATAATGCAAAGGACAAATATTCTTCTCTGTCATTATGTCTTTACAGGTCTCTTCCTGCTGTGCTTAAGCGGCACAAACTCCCACAGAGTTTTCTTTTGTAAGGATGAAATAATCAGTCCCTGACAGTCTAGAATGAAGAGACAGGTAGGGTAGCATTTACCTCACACCTCCTGGAACACATATGGATCTTCTTCCCGTCAGAGGAGTAAAGGTGGATTTCTCGAATCTTAAATCTGTAGCAAGTAGTATATAAAGGTAGTCAAAGGGCTAGTAGATCATGCCTGATGCAAATTCGATGAGAATAACTCAATTTAAAAGGGTGCCTACTGTCTTGAAAGAAGTTTGACAAAATAAAGCAAATCACAGGGAATGGGTGTAGAACTGCAAGGATTGTTTAGAGGGGGGAGAGAAACCTCCAGCAATATGCAAAAGTGTCAGACTTCTGAATACAGTGCAGTCTGCCAAGAAAGAAAAGAAAATAATGACATTGGTTACAGAGCAAGAGAAATGAGAAATTTGTAATGAAAATATATTAATACCAGGTTAACAGTGGTAAGCACTATTATAAAAGAATGTGATAAGCCAGAACAGCCATGGCTCAAATCAATTATTTTTCATCCATACACAGCTTGTTTGAATGTAGAAGGGTTGCATATCCATATATCCAGGTTGAACTTAATTTAGCATCATTCAGAATTGATGATGAGTAGGAGGTGGAAGAAAGAAAAGAAGAGAAAGCCCGTCCACAGTTATATAATGACACATCAGCATGATCTCTCTCACATCTGTCTGATGGTATACCAAAGAAATGAATTTGCATGTGCTCAGGTGAACTTTGGAAGAGGACCCAAATTCTGAATGAACATCAAGGTACTCTGAATTTCTTCTCATTTGTCTTACAGAAATAAGCTGACAAATCTGACTTCAAATGAAGAGTTATTTTATCATTTATATTGGAAAAAAAATTCACTGCTAGTGCAACAATACTTAATGGTAGTGAAATAACCCTTTCTAGTTGCTGGACCTTGGAAGTTAGGAACTAAGAAAACTGCTTTCTAAAATTTGTCTATAATGTGTAGGAGACTGTGATCTTAAAATACATTTGTGAAGCTCAGGTGAAGACATGTCAGCCTTTTATTTGGATCGGATTATTGTTCCTTAACATGCTTGTTTCCTTCCTCGTCTGATTCTTATTATCAAAACATCTAAAAATTTTTACTTTCAAATAAGTGTGTACAATGTATCCATATTAATATTTTCAAACGTGATAAAACGTGGAAAACTTCTAACTCAAGAGGCAAAGTTTGGCAGTAAATACATACAGCTTTTAATAATGAAACTGAAACCTGATAAGCAAGAGTCAAACATAGACATTATCAGAAGCTAGATGGATTTGGAAAACTGCAAATGAAAATATTATCTTTTAAAAGATCTGCCTGGGACTGGAACGATTGTATTGAAAATGCTGCATGCTGTTTCTGAGATTTAGAATTTTTATATTACTTTGTCAAAACCTTGATTACCTAAGACTTGGATTACCTGCAACCCTGATCCTTGCTTTCTTCATGTGAGTTTCAAATATGCTTATTAACGGGACTTCATATTACAGGTGAAATTCATAAATTCATTTTAGTCTCATTTGTAAAGGACTAAATACTTTGTGTTTTGTTTGGGCTTTTTTAAGACTAACAAGAAAGGGAGGCCTCTTCTGACCTTTTGTTCAGATCTGGACTTTGCCTTGGAGATAGACACAGGAAGGCACTGCTTTCTGGAGCACGTTTGTTTTACTGGTATACAAAACCTGCCAAGAACCTTCAGAGGATCTGCTCCCAGGCCTTCCCTCACAACAGTTTGGGAAGCATATGCATTAGAAGAAAAGGACTTCATAGCACTGTTTTTTCTTTTATGGATGTTAATAAGACTGAAGGCATTTTTGTGAGGTAGTTATGTTTTAAGGTGCATTAGGTGCTCTGTTGCCTCTTTTTACACATCTACTGTTCATTTTAATATTTTCTAAGAGCATTTGTAATATGTGATAGGTGTTAATGTCACTTATAAAATTGAATTAACTAGGATGTTCTGAAATTGTCTTTAAAGGTCAAATTATAATAATCTTAGCCAGAGTAGTACTTTTACTCAGGGGTAGGTCTAGGTAAATCAATAGCACTACAGAAGAAATAAGGTTAGATACATAAAAGGACTTTGGCACCACATATCCTCCAAAATGTGCTTATCAGTACAGCCTAAATTCATAGGTTTAAATTCTCTGAATCCTTGTTTGTTCTCTGACACACTTGGAGACATGAAAAATTTAACTTTTAAACTATCTATCTAAAATTTCCCATCAGTATGATTTCACAGTAACACAGAGATTTGCTTCTGAGTGGTCAGAAGACTTGATATATGGAACATGCAAGTGTCTACTTTCCTTTATTTCACCAGCTACTACTGTTCTGCTCTAATCTACATGTTCCTTGCATCATGAAACTGTATCCCAAAAATATCTGGAGCAGAGCAAAGTGCTCCAGTCACCAGCCCCTTGAGTGCTCTGAGCTATAGCTTGCTCAGTCTTTCTGTTAGCTGTTGTGTTTGACATAATCCTTTACACTTGCTCAAAGCAAGATCTGAAACTTTAATACTGCTCTACAGAGGCTATAACTGTAATCTATGGTGCTATATTTCACTGACCTAAAGTTTATATAACATTTTTAGGCAAAGCACAAAGCTACCAGTAGAAGGACTGAGAAAGACCCATACCAACACATCTGGGAGTTCCAACTACTCAGCTGAACGATGTATACACATGAAGAAGAGTCAGCAGGAAGTTTTGGAACTCGTTGCTTCTTTACTCCAAGCAGTTACTGTACAATATTTTAAGCACTGGGTGTTGTGAGGTTGCTGCAGGAATGGAGCGATCCTCCATACAAACCACATTGTGGCTGAAAATCAAAATATGGAGTTGAGGAGCTCCAAGTAATCTTTTTTTGTTTCTTTCTAGTACAAAAATAGCATTGTGAAAATGAGATGGAAGGCTTTCTAGTAAAAAAACCCAACCTCTCAGTCTAGTTTTTAATCACTCATTTGGGCATGCATCACTGCTCAGCTATGCTTGAACCTATCAGGATACCAGTGCTCAGTGTTGTGTGGCTTCCACTCTTAGCTGTTTGTTTCACTACATTTTTTAAGTCTCAACAGGGACAAAGGCAAGTACTTGCTTGTGAAGACACAGTGTATTAAGGTAGTAATTTTTCATTTTTAATGACTGTCATGACTACCCTTCAGCTGCCGAGTGCATCATTTAGCTCCTTGTTCCCGATGCCATTCATTGAACTGTCAGCATTTGTCATTTGCTGTGCACACAGTGCTATTGCAGATGTTCATGTTCCTGTTAATGCCCAGCTCTGATACTTGGGAAGGGTGGCTTGTTGCCTGCCTTTATATGCCTTTGCATGATCAGAGGAGTAAACCCTCAGGGCACCTAGTGTATATGAGGCTCCTGCTTCAGCACTCATTTTTTACTGCATAGATATAGATGAATCAAAACTCTGCTACAAATATTTCAAATATTAGGGAGAGACTAGATTAAGACCCCTTCTTAAGCTTCTTTTTGCAAATATGTAGAGCAAATCAATTTTCTCTCATAAAACTGGAGATTTAAGACATCTCCCTCTGAACTCAGTTGGCTTTTATTTTTCTATTCTAAGTCCTATACTGAGGTGAATGGGAAGTATTTTACAGGGTGCTTGCAGGCCTGCTTAGGTATGATGTTAATCTAGTTGCATGTGGGATCCAGAAGTCTGTATAGCTGCTAGGCTTGCTTTCCAGGCACAGCTTTCTTATCCTTTCCATGAAAGTTACTAGTCTGATCTATGTACTTGTTGTGACAGTAGTATTTTGCCCTCATGAGGAAATTTAGGAAATAAGCCAGCTCCTTTTCTCAAAAGGAGAGAGATACAGCCAGGCCCATGTATGTCTATAGCATTGCTATATGGAAGGAGTCTCTATTGGGAGCTTATTACAAGTTTAGAGTCCCTTTTTGCAGTAGAGCTGGAGAAAGGATCTACTGTCCTTTGGTCTGCTCCTCAAAGTAAAGGCAACAACTGAGGGAGAGAAGGTGAAAGTAAGAGTTTCTTGTTTATGAAAAACCCCAAACCCACCAAAATACAACAAAGGAAAAGTAATATGAAGGATACTTGGTGCAATATACAATGCTCCTGAGTCTGCCATCATGTCACTTGAGTCCTCAGACAAGTCATGTACTTTCCTTTCCCAAAATACAAAAGCTGGGAATAGCAATGATGTCTGTAAAGCTCCTTGAGACCTGTGGGTGAAAAATACTAACAGTATGCTGATTTTTTTTCTTATTTTTTTGTTGTTGTAAAAGATGGAAGAGAGCAGCATGCCAAGGAAACTTTGGCAAACTGCTTGTTTCCTGCTGTGTTCCCTATCTCTGCTTGTCCCTGCTATATAATTAGTTTTTAAGTCTTAAGTCTCTGGATATACTGTGCTGCTCACTGTTGTGTATCATATTCATTGTATATCAAGCCCAGTGGAGCCCTCATCCCTACTAGGTGTTCTAGTGAGCCAAATGAGACAGAGAGGAGCAAGCCACCTTCTGGAGAAAAGGTTATAGGAAAGAAAAAGTTAAAAAGGTTAATACATAGCAGTTTATGGTTTTTATTTAATCTAAAATTTCTAGGGCAATTCATCTAGTCACTTTCTTCTGCCAGTGACATTATAAACTCTCTGTTGTCACCAGATTGGCCTGTAAAGCACGCTCTGTCATTTACTGGAAAGTTTTTATGGAGAAAGAAAACAGGAATGTTTAGTTAGGTAGTAGTAGTTCAGAGCAGTCTAAATAGGCAAGGAGAATTACTACTGCTACCTACTGTCCATTATAAACTATTTTGTTTGCATCTGCTCTTTCTCCTTGACATACTGTTTATTTCCCTGCATTCTTTATGGATGGTTTAAATGGAGAGAAAGAACTAATCAGCCAATGAATGAGAGCAGAGGGAAACTTTTAGTTTGTAGATTCCTATCTACATGACAATATACATGTGATGATTTTCAGGAACTTCACTGCAGAATATTGCTTGCTACAAAGCAGGAAAAGAGTTTTTAAGAAAATTTCTGACTATATTAGTATTTTTAATCAATTTTTATCTAAGCCACAGAGATTTGTTTTGGTTGATTGGTTTGTCGTTTTTTTAAAAATATATTGCTCAGAAAGCTACAGTAAAAAATAATGAAATATTAGTTTCTTGACATAGAATTGAGAAGATTTGAAAATAACTCTAAGATCAGTGAGTTCAACTTAATCAAGCACTGTCATGTTTCTCACTAAATCATGTTCCTGAGTGCCATATTCACACATTTCCTGAACTCTTCCAAGGGTAGTGGTCCTTATCACTTCCTTGGCAGTCTGTTTCAATGCTTGACTATCCTGTCAGTGAAGAATTTTTTCCTAATTTCCAATCTGAACCTCCTCTGGCACTACTTGAGGCCAATTCCTCTTGTTCTATCACTTCTTACCAGGGAGAAGAGACTGATCCTCACCTCACTACAATCTCCTTTCAGGTTATGGTAGGGAGGATAAGGTCTCCCCTGAGCCTTTCTCTCCAGCCTAAACACCCCCAGCTCTCTCAGCTGCTCCTCATCAGACTTGTGCTCCAGACCCTTCACCAGCTCTGTTGCCCTTCTCTGGACAGGCTTCAGCCCCTCCATGTCCTTGTAGTGAGGGGCCCAGAACTGAGCACAGGATTCGAGGTGCAGCCTCAGCAGTGCCGAGTACAGGGGACAATCGCTGCCCTGCTCCTGCTGGCCACACTGCTGCTCATACAGGCCAGGATGCCATTGGCCTTTCTGCCACTTGGGCACACACTGGCTCATGTTCAGCTGGCTGTTGATCACCACCCTGAGGTTCTTTATTGAGAGGCAACTAACTACTCATTTCATTAAAGGACAATGCTGCAGATAAAGAAGGAATTGCGACAACCCTCACTAGTGTGAAAGAGTGACCAGTGTCAATAAAATGAGTGGGATTCTCTCCTTTCCCTCTGCTTCCTTTTGTCCCCAGAAGGATTTCTTGTAATTTCAGCAATGGCTGACAGGAGTCATTTGAGTGCTGACACATATTGTGGCACCTGCAAGCATTTTTGACATAATTGACATAGTTCTGCAGGGTTTTGACAAGTTTGTCAACCTAATGAATAGGCAACTGAGCTTTAAAACCTACACTAAAGGTCATGTAAGTTGTTCAATGGAGGATGAAAAATTATACTAACCAAATAATAGTTTCTGACTTTGACTGAAAACGGCAAGGATGAGGACAACATCCCCCCTCCTTTATGGTTTATAATACTTAATGAGAAAGGAAGAATGGTTTTTTACTGTGCTTTTTTTGTTTTTTAATAAGCAAAATTTGAGAAGCATTCATGTATAGTAATATATTTAACAGGAAATGGCCCTGCTTTGTTTGGTGCAACTGGTAATATCTTTTTATAAAAGCAGAGTAGATCTTCTTCATGAAAGTAAATAACTCCTAATAGCAACAAAGCACCTGTAGTTTGCTATAGCCACATATGTAACCTTGTGGTATTAAAATAGTAAAAAAAAAATTGGTTTAAAAAATCATGCATTTAATCAAAACAATTTTCCTTTGCAGACAACATGCAGAGCAAGCCAAATTTCTTCTACTAGCAGCTAGGATATGGCAAGTAGACAAGGTTTCCACAAATCTGCTTTTGCAGCCATATAAACAACCAAATTTAATCTCAGACTTGGAGCAGGCTGAAAACCTACCCATGGAGGTCCACTGCCCAGCTGATAGGCAGTACACTCTTAGATTTCTGCTACTCACAGTTCACATCATGCTGGATCAGTAAGACCAGGTTTGGGTTTTTCTTCCTGAAGTTCTGTATTTTCCTTGCTCATAAGTAGATCTTATAATATTTGAAAAAACGTTATTTTGTCTTATATAGAAACATTATGGCTACAAGTGTGCCTTCCCAAGGTCAAAAACACTGGCCAGGGATAACATATTTTTATTTTTGGGAAGAACTAACGTTTCCTGGGTTGCAGTTCCATACTGTTGTTAAGTGGCCCACAGCACAGAGGACTGCATTTAACTCATATTTCTCCTTCTTGACAAGACAATGAGTCTATGAACTGACCTCACTGAGACTGGGATATTGACTATGGTGAGGTTTTGTACCTAAATGGCAAAATAAGCATCCAATCAATAATATGTTTTCAGAGCAAACCACAGAGTGTTACAGTAGTTTTAGCAGAGTCATCAGATCAGTAACAATAATGAATTTTTATGAGATTAGAATTGCTTAATTGCATTTAACGACCATTTGACAAACACATATTATTGTGGGCTATAGCGAAAAAAAAAGACTTTGTTATGGAGAGGAAAGAGGGAGTAAGAAACAGGGACCTAAACCCAGTATTTTTTTACTAGATTCCTTGGTTTACTTAACTGCTTTTCCAGCTGCATAAAATTGATGTATTTTCCTTTCAGGGAAAGGTAATATTTGTAATACAGAAGGCAATTTTCAAGCTGCCTGTGAGGAACTCTGGTCTCCTATTAGGCTATCTAAGCAAAACATCTTGCTTTGTATACACTGCACCATACAGCACTTGTCTCTGTCTCCATGGTCATCTGGGGGTCATCGTACTGCTGGTTTACTTGAGCACATTCCTGCAACTTGGACTCTGCTCTAAACTAAGACAGATGTTAATGAGCTGTTACTGACTCTTCACCAGCAGGAGATAGCAAGAGGGTTTTGTCCTCTTTTCCTGAGCAGAAATGGCAAATAAGAGGTTTTGGGAGATTCATTTGCTGTAAGAGGAGGAAAGGGTGGAGATATATGTAATGTATTTCTAGGTAAAATGGGAATATTGACAGAAGGGAATCAGCCAGCCTTGATAATATTTGCAATTAGACAAGTACATAAATTGAATCACTGTGAGTTTTTCTGTCCATTTGGAAATTCAAACATGTATCTACGTTCCCTAGAAAGATTGCACTCTTATAATGCATCAAGCCATTGATCCATGCAAGGCTGTACTCACTACTATCTAAAAAACAGATAGATAATAATTTTGAAAGCCTTTAGCTTGCTTTACTATTTGCAAAAGTGAGAAAAAAGACCCAAACAAACACAAACCCACAACTTTTATATTTTTTTTGTTGAAGTAGGTAAGTATCAAGTTTTTAAATATAATTTCTCTCAGGTATTATGAAAATTTTCTTTTGCTTGTTCAGTTTGGGGTGGGAATATTATGCATGTGTTTTTATATCCAATATTGAGTTTATTGCTGTTTGAGGGCTTTGGAATCTCAGAGGCACAAACCAGACTTTCTGAAGTGCAGTAACTCGAGTAATATTCATGCACTTTAATAGCTGTAAACCAGTATCTACTCTTGCTGTTCTCTTTCCCTTTCACTTTTATGTTTTTAATCGCATTTTCCACTCATGCCACTCCAGGCAACATGACTCATGTTTCATCTGTTAGATGTGAACAAAATATTTGCTTTTTATTGTTATGCAGATCGTTGATATCATTCTGCCATATCTCCACTGATAATTCAGAAGACATTAGGGGACTGACTATAAGGATAAACCAACATTTACTTTACATGAGCTCCCCATGAAGACAATCAATCGGGCCACGAATGAGAAATTGTTTGTTAGTCTGCAGCAGTTTTAGAAGTAAATATAGTGATTCTTTTGAAAGGTTATAAACATTGTATATGTAACCTCCTAGCACAAAAACCTTTAAATAATTGACAACTGCAATGATATTTTTTCTTTCCAACTTTTGTAAATGTTCAGATGGTCTGGAATATTCGGGTATCAGTGAGGAATAGTACCTGAATGTCACTGAACTTCAACTCACTTTAAAATTGAGTGCTAGGATAAAAATATGAAAACTGTGAATAATGTTTTTGTTTGGTTGTGTTTTGCTTTTCGGGGTTTTGTTTTGTTTTGTTTTCTTCTTTTGTAATACTACAATGAAGATATCTAGGAAGCCTTTCACTGGAACTAAAATATTGTGTATTCAACCTTGTGCTTGTAAAGTGTACTGGAAGCATGAATGATTAGGATAAAAACAGATTAAATAGTTGCATATAGAGAGAACACCTTTCACCTTACAGGCTGAATAAGGGAGGGGCTTGCTTGGAAAAAAACCCCATATTATCATATAATTAAAGATATTTTCAGGGAAGAACATAATAAAGGTTGAAAAGGTGAGCTTACTTTTGCCATTTTCTAGCTTCTAAGTATTTAACTTCACAATCCTAATACAATTTTCTTTGTATGGAACAGAAGAGTTCTCATGGCAACTACTTTTTCTAATGTCTGTTTCAAAACTAAACAAAATTGTTAATATTCTCCTCACAGGCATCGTTTTAGCTGAGCTTTTCCTGTCTTTGCAGTGCAGATATTCAGTTTGAGAGACTCAAAGTTCTCTAAATACTCCAAGCTCAACTGTAGTAACCAAAAGTATAGAAGAAGTATGGCCTGAATTGACTTATTAGAGGTTTTGACATATCTTCCATCCTCTAAAACTTAACTTATTTTTGGCAGCAAAAATGAATTGGAAATTCATCTTTAGTCCATAGCCAGTAATTTTCAAATCTTACATAATAGGTATACTGTGTGAATTAATATGGAAGACCCCCATGGAACAGAGATACTGATTTGTTCTCTGTCTTGCTTAAAAGCAAACAAATTGACAGATTAAAAAACCTTTAATTTCTCCATGGAAAGATACTGGATTTCTTCTAAAATTTCTATAACAATGTCCATACTGAATATTACCTCTGAATTTCAAAAGAATGTCTGGTATCAGATATTGTAAATAAAGTGTACGAAGCCTCAGAGTAGAGAGCTGCATGATAATTTTGTCACAAGAGAAAGTTTCTTTTTAATTGGCAATACTTAATAGCTGTCTCAAGTCCAGAAACATGAAGGAGCTGCATCCCATATTATTTTTATGCTAACACAGCTGTCAGTGATCTTGACAACTCCATTATTTTAGGTAATGGAGGTCTGGGAAAATTCATACATTAGAAAAAATGCATGGAATATGAGCAATAGGGAACATAATGATGATGCTTGAGGCGCTTTTCATGACGCCAGCCTGGAGCTACTATGTGTTTTCATACCAAGCTGATTCTTCCAGAATTTTCATGCCCATTTACTTGAGCTGTGCTTTGTGCAACGACCTTACTCCAACCGCAGAGGACTTTGGTGGGCTTTATGGTCCCAGCTTTTGTTCTAGCCACAGCTGGCAGTAAGCAGAACTGGTGGTTTTCTGAGAGTCCCACTTTAGAATAGAGCAGGTTGGTGCTGAAGCATTCAGGCTAGGTCGAAATGCACTTTGCTCACATGGCTTTCTGCATCAACTACTACTTCTGGGTGTTATTAATGCCCAGAGATTGGCCATTGTAATTGTGTGGAGCACATCTGAATCCAGATCTATATCCACAGATAACTGACACTTGTCTCCAGTTTTCCAGTGTGTTCCTGAATGTCCATAAACTCTTGCTATCAGTGAACAGAAATGTGACTAGAAAGCAGTTAGGTCCCCTGACATGATAAATGATGTCAGAAAGCACCACCCTAGCCTGCAAAAGGGTGTCCAGTGAATTTTATGTACTTTTAATCTTTTCTTGACCTGGTGGCATTTCAACCCACATGAAAGGGAAAACAGCCACCTCTAGGTTGTTGGATGTCTTGAATCACTAACTCTAGACAGGCAGACAGACAGCTCTGTGAACTGGCTGCTTTCTGTCAGTGTTCTGTTATCTCTTTTGCTGTTCCTCCTCACACACAGGACTCAGCAAAGGATAGCTTTTAGTTGTGCAAATAAAGTGCAACATTAAGAAATCAAGTTATTCACTAATTTCAGGGGCAGTAAGCCTTATTTTCTTATCCTTTAACCCAGATATCCTACCCTCTCCCCTGTCCTACTCTCTTTCTTATGGTACAAGAAGCCTACTCTTATTCCCAGTTTCCTTAGACCAATAATATTAAATATCACCTTTGTGCCTGTGACATCCTGAGCTCATTGGATGTGATCTAGCTGTGACAAGATATCCTTAAGTTCCCAGTAGGGTTTCAAAAGGCAGAACAGTACAAGGCAAATATACAAATATCCCAAAAACGTTATCACAAGGAGAGAGCTGTTTCTACCAAAATCTAGGAAGTAATATGTTGCCTTAGACACTCATTTTTACTTCTGCCTCTTTGAAAACTTTTTTCTTCACTTTTTTTTCCATGCAAACACCTTCCTCTACACCTTCCTGTCTAGTCATGACAACTAAAGGAAAATCTATGTTTAAAACAAACAAATAATTAATATTAATCAAATATGTATGAGCAAGCAGGATGAATATTTATGAAAAGTATCAGTGTCTGCTGAAGATGTAAGATAAGAATCAGTTGTAAACTCTTTGCATGAAAATAAAAATATACAGTAACTGTAAATTATGGGCCTACTATGATTAAATGCCATTACAGATGAGTGAACCTTTCAAATTATATGTTCCCTTGCTGGTAGGCTGATTGAAATGACTTGTAAGTTTGGCAAACTGTTTTGGCCAAGAGCATACTAAAAATCTCATTTCAAAATGTTCAGGAAAAATGTGTTGTTTTATTTTTAAATTTTCAAATCAGTTCTTTACATCAGATGTTAAAAAGTGGTATCTAATAGCTTTAAGGCTTCTCTTTTTAAAAAAATGGAAGATCACCATATGCCTTGTGCTGGCAAGAGCTGACACTACAATGTGTTGCAGATAACAATTTTTTACTTTACTGGAAGGGGCTTCTTAGATTTCTTAGACTCCATAGATTCAGGAAACTTTTTTTTATCTTTACAGAGATACAATAAAACTAATTTCCAGCTGATAGAGAATTCATATTTCCAATATTATTTTGTTTGCTTGTCAAACTGAAAAGTGATTACTGGACTCGAACACAGATCACCAAATCAGAATATTTTGTCTAAAGCTCTATTGGTGTTATAGGATGATTTTTCCATTTCTATGGGAAAAAGGAAATGTTTTTTCTCTTGTCTTTGCACGTCAAGATGCATCAAGGGTTCTTGATTATAGCAGATCAACTTTTAATGGCAGGAGGCTTGCCTGGTTATATTCAGACTTGAATTCAAGACATGTTTTTAATACTGAAATTACTTAAGCAGAAACCAGATTTTTTCTGTCTAGAATGATATAAATTGAAATGGGATGTCTTTCTAAAACTACATTTATGGTTCTGCATCAGTTATGGGTGGAATACAACTTTTTTTTTTTTTGCCTTTTTATGTGGGTGGTTAGTCTAGATAAATGTGTGTGGTTAGTTTTTTTTTCTTTTCTTTTTTTTTTTCCTCTCTGATGTTAAAATCTAGGACTCTATGAATAGGAACAATTTAATCTTTGATCTAAACTGTCCTCTTTTGATTTTTTTCTCTGACTAGATAGCAAAGCTGTCAATCAAGGACATCCTATTTTATAATTTATCTCTATCAATCTGGCATATTATCATCTTGGGAACATGATCCCTGCACACACTGATATCAGTGTTTGCTCACAAGTAGAAGTGCCCAGTTCTGGAATACTTTCCGAGGTGAACAGTGTCATGTGTCAAGTAACTTCAATGCGATCAATGATGCTTTTTAGGAACCCGAAGCAAAGACCTTTAGCATCTATAGGAAGACAAGTGCTGAATTTGTGGAGTTTCAGGTTATACCACAAATGCATTATGATCAGATCTTGGAAACCTGGACTCAGGTGGGTTGCTCCAGCCCCTCTTACCTCCTCTGGTAATGTGCTAGTGTACACTAGCACTGTTGGGGAGGTCAATGCTGCATGTGCAGTCTGAACTTGGTAGGAGAAAAAACCTGCTGGAGTCATGAGACCTGCTGCCTTTGGACATGCCACAGTGTTAAAGTGGGACATGAGCTGCCTAGTCCACCTTTCCTTGGGATGGAACTGGAAGGACAAAGGCAGAAACACGTGCTGAACCAGGCATGGAGCCCAGGCACAAACAGATGAGATGCTGGGTGCTCTGCATGGAAATCCTGGTTTGTTGGTGTCTTTTGGGAATGAAGAGTGGGACCTCATCTCCAGCCCAGCCTTGAAGAGGCACTTGAAATTCCAGTGGACTTCAGCTTCCACTGCATTCCCATGGACTGCATAGAGGATATGATTTGAGAGCTGCTCTGAGCAGTCAGTGACTGGGAAGAGAAAGCAGAGTTGAGGTTGCACCCACCTTCCTCCCTTCCACCCCCCTCCTTGCTCTGTTTGCTCTGTGGGCTGGGGAGCTTCTACTCAGCCACATAATGGTTTGTTCTGCTTGGAAAGTCAGCTGCTTGTGACCATAAATACACCACTTGGATACACAACACAACTATAGTTAATGGGTTTGGAGCTGTATTAACAGCTGATTAATATTTTTTAGCGTCTTCTATATTAGCATTGTTTTTCTTCACTAATTGCTAGGGAGCTACCATTCATCAGCTGTCTCATAGCCTGCACAGTTTACAACTTAATTGGGAAGTTGATTCACTCGTATGGTCCAAACTGAGATGAAGTAAAGAGTCTTGGTAGATGTATACTCATTATATAGTGTGTGAACACCACTTGTATATGTCAAAAACAGCTCTCTCTGGTGTCCTCAGAATATGGTCTCAAACACTAATAAAAAGTTTTCCTGTTACCTTTCAACATCAGTTCAAAGAAGTCGTTGGTGTCTGCATAAAAATAAGTTTCGCTGCAGAATGATTGAATTTTAATAATCTCTCAGATTTTAGGACTTCAGTTCCAGTTTATTCCTGTCTTATTTTTCTTCTCTACCTCCCTCTTTCAGCATTTTCCCCCTTAATCTCTTTCTCAGTAGGAGAAAACCTGCCTCTAGGGTACAAGTAGGAGGAGCAGAGAGCATGAAGGATCAAGCTAAATTAGGATGTCTTGAAACACAGAGGGTCACAACCCCACATTTTTCTGAGAGCAAATTTCCTGCTATTGACTCTGTAACACTAAAGAGGATTCAAACTGATTTAATTTTCAACCCCCCCTGCCTACTCTCCCCGCTACATTTTTCTTTTTCTCTCTAGACAACAGATGTCAATGTCTTTTTAAGTTGCTGATGATTAACTGCAAACACTGCACTGTTAAAAACTCCCAGTCACATTTTTCAAAACCTTCAGAAATGTAACTGGCAAAGTGCATACCACAGCAATGTACATGAGCTTACTGAAGGTTTTTTGAAGTGAGAAACTTATTTTTCCCCCTTCCATTTCTGCCTTGTTTCAAATACATTTAAATTCCTCCTAAAATATATGCATCCATTTATAAGAGTAGCATATGTAAAGATTTATCAAAAGATTGGGATTTTTGCTTGTTTGTTTGTTTTCTGGGAGGAGTGTAGGTTTGTGAATTTGCAGCACAACAAGCACGGAAGGAATAGTTTCTGTTGTGAGGCTGAGATCTAGCCTTGCTACTAATTTAACTTACTCTGACCAAAGGCATAAATTCTTCAGAGTAAATCTGTGCAAGGCTTGCCAAGGTGGTATATCCTCACACAGGTGGAAAGGCTAATAGATATGTGAAAGGATAGTTAACCCTGCTTTCTTTTCATCCTGACATTTTCTAAATATTTCCTTCTATTGAAGATATTTTCCTATCGTTGGGGCTTTATTTAAGGAGGAAAAAAAAGACCTCAAAGGGAGGATAATAATTTACTTCCTAGCCATGCCCATTCATCATGTAATACAGGGAATATACATGGGCATGATCCTACGTAAAGTAAGAAAATATTATTTTTTGCAAATTTTAGGTGTTAGTTTAAAAAATGCACAGTTTTCAGAGGAGTGGGGGGTGGGGGCGGGGCGTGTTTCTTTTCTTGATTCTTATGTGTCAAAAACCTCCTCTCTTCTGCATTTCTTGTTTGTTTGGATGTATGTTTTGGGTGTGGGGTTGTTTTTTGTATGTTGTTTTAGTTTTTTGTCTTTTTATTTTAAATTGCTCTCCTGTGTTTTTTAACCTTCTTTCACAGTAGACAAAGGAGGATTGCTGCTAGCTACTAAGGTAAAAGCAATTATATTTCTTCCCCTGTTTGATTCAGAAATCATATAGATGTTGGAGCTGTCAGAAATCTGACAAGGCTGTCATTGGGCCGGTGGCAGAGCAGTTAGAGCTAATGAAAAGAATTACAGGTGTGATAATCTGTCCAGGGCTGAGGAGCTGTGGCTAATGCTACTGTAAAAGGCTGGAAAAACAAGCTAGAGTGTGATCTGTCTAAACTGAGATCCTAATCTGGCAAATTCTTAAAACCCGAGCTTAATCTATGCAAGTCAGTAAGCACACTGGCACAGCACACTAGAAAAGCAGTTGCACACAGCTCTGCAGGTGGGTGTCGTGGCAATGTAAAACCTTCACAGTTGTTTGGTTTTGGCTTTATTTTCCTCGCCTTTCTGCAGTGCTAGTAAGATTTGACTGTCATATGCTCCTTAAAGAGCTATTAAAAATAGTTACCATTATTATCCAGGTAAGAATATTGGCTTTTTAAAGTTTCAATTGGACCAATTATCTGGGCCTTCCTTGCAGAACCATGAACTAAACTCCCACTCCCAATACCATACCCTGACATCTCACTGCTCACTAATGGGCTGAGAAATTCCCATGCCCATTGCCTGGTGTTTTTGAGAAGAATATTGAAAGCAGTGGGACCACATATGCCAATGAATCACTTCTTCAGAAGCCAGAGGCATTAAGTTTAAAAGGATTCATCAGGATACCTGCAGGGCTGCTGCTTCCCCTGCCCAGTCTTAGTCCACAGCACTCTCTTACATGGGTCAGGACACAAAAAATTATCAGAGGGATGAGGACATTAATGTGGTAGAAAACTAAATGGGTGCTCAAGAGAGGGCAGTGTTTTCAGTAGGATAGGGAAAATGGCAACATTTTAGAGTGCTCAGTTGCTATTTCAGCAGCAGGTTCTGAGTTTTCAACTACTTCTAGAGTTTTGTGTGGTTTTGGGGGATTTTTTTGTTTAATAACAGAAGTACCTTACTAATAAAAATTTGGTCTATTTTTACAAAGGAAAATAAGTTAAAACTTATTGCTGAGACCAGTAGATGTTGTTAGAAAGGCTATTGCCTCCACGGAAATAAGAAAAGAGAATAAGAATTTTAGGAAATGTTAAGCAAGTTAATTAGCAAATGCGTATTTGGAATAGCACAGAAGGAGGTATGTACAGTTAGTCTTTTCTTATTTTCTTGACATCTCTTTGCTGATATCCACTTTATAGAGTGGAAAGGAACTCTGGGGAAAAAAAGACAAGCAAGAATGTTTTTTAAAAGAGCATATAAGAACAAAATCCATAGCTTTTCTTTTCATTTTTTTTTTAATAGAAAATAATTCCACTGTGGCAGTAATTAGACTCCTTAGGATGTGTACTATTAAGCTGTCTGCGTGCTTCTTGGGTGGGCAAAAGAGAAGGCACTGTGCTTTCATCCTCTTACCTAATGCAACAAATCCAAGGTATGTACCAGTCAGTTATTAATGCACACCATGTTGAAGCTTAATGCTATTGTACTAGCTCCTTTTCAAGCTTCAGGCTGGCTGTACAAGAAAATACTGAAAACAGCCTTGGGAGCAAAAGTCACAGTTAGGGATTATGTTCAAGCATTGAAGGAACTGTAAAAACTCTTTTGTTGTTTTCCTGTTTTTTCTTAATAACAGACTGCTTTATTGGTTATACACTTTCAAGTAAATTTCTCAATCATCTTTAGAAAAGCTGGTTTCAGCCACCTACATGTCTCAGAAGGAAAAATAAACTAGGCTGAATTTTACCTGCTTTTCATATATCACTGTGATGTCAAAGCAGCTGTTTATTCCTTAATGTGCCCTTCATTCTTCTATTGAAACAGCTTAAAGTGTTCTATTTTTTTTCTCTCCTCTAAAATTTAGAAGCTTTCTAACATAGCAGATAGTTCTGAATAAAGACTAGAAAGCCGTCTCTGATGTTTTCATATCTTGTACATCAGGAATGGACATTAAACATAGTCAGTGCTTCCAGAATGAAGGGAAGAGGGAGGAAGCCTCCCTGTATAAAGGTTAGAGTGGAATAGAAGGGATATTTTCCATGACATCACTTGGCAGAAATTAAAAAGTGAAGAGTGAGAAATAAGAGCTCAGTGAAAACTGGAAAATTTCAAAACAATATTTAATGCATTACAAAATGTGTCTGTTTTGGAAAAAGACTGTGTTTTTTTAAAAACATTTTGCTCACCCTTTCAGCCAGCTCTAGAAAAGATGCACTTGTCCGTTCTGGTGTGTGTGTGAAAATGCAAAGGGTTCTGGTTTGAACTTTAGTATTTAGGAAGAGAAGGGAGGCTGGACAAGGAACAGGGTATTTGTTGTTCCTGACACAGTGGTTGGTCCATCTCCTGTTTGGCACAGAAATCGTCCTTGGCTGAGAGAATGCACGAAAGCACATAACTGGGCACCTCTGTGGTGGCTGGCCAGGAGCCCGTTTGCCAGCCATACACAAGGAGTGTTGCTGAATAGAAATGGGAAGCAGGGAAGCTCATCTGCTGGGCAGGGAATTCTGTGATGCTTGCACCAGGCTGAAGCTATGGCAGTTCTGTTCTGCCTGGCTTTTCTTCTTTGCTTTTTAACCAGCTGTCTCTCTCCTGCCAAAAACTGGAGGTAGAGCATTTAGGAGAATGAAAGTGGATGGTTTGTAAAATGAGGAGTTTGGGCTGTTGTTCTGTGTGCTTGGCCCTGGGTAATACAGCCCTGGATGTATCTCTGGAGGGTGGTGTAAACAAACCTGGTGTTGAATCAGGTACATTTTTATGCCAGTCCTGATTACTCTTATTATTGTCATAGTGCTATTGTTATATCCTAAAAGTAAGTAAATTTAATACTCTCAAAAATACTGGCTGCCTTAACTAAAAACATGCTGCAAATGTGCTTTAAAGGTAGACCCCTATAAATGCTCTTGTCTGATCTTTACTTCACAACAACCAATGGGAAAAATTTGCAGGATTATGCTCTAATAGATTAAAAATAAAGAAAAAAATGTCCCCACTGCTTCAAATATATTTGCAAACAAATATATTGTACTTCATACAATATATTTTTGATATGATAATCATTAAAGGTAATACGTTAATAGATTCACTTGTGGGGGGTTGCAGATACGAGTATTAACTCACCTTTTGATATTTAGGGCTTAGGATGGCAGTTAAATACTTGCCTTTCCTCCACCTCCATTCATTCCAATAGAATCACAGTTTTCCACTTACAGGAAGGCCCTAGGATGGGGGTGCATGTGTGTGTTCACGTGGCTGCTTTCTGTGGACACATAAAATTGATGAGTCCTACTGCTTGCCGAATGAAACCAGATTCAAGGAATGAATATCTGCTACATGTCTCTTCCACGGGATGAATAACTTATATCAGCATTTCTATATAAATGTTAATAATGTGTCTAGTGTGATGGCTATCAAACAATTTTTGTGCTGTGCCACAGACCTCAACCACAAAAATCTGTTAAATGAAATCTTATCTGTCTTCTTTTGCACTATGCAGTTATTATTATTTACTTCTTTTGGCTATGAAGTGACAAAAAAAAGTTGAGACTTTTTGAACTGTAGTAAACATCTCTATTTCATAGGTTCAGAATTGATTACCGCCTTCTCTGATTTACTGCAAATTTGGTGGAAAAGTCCTACCTCAGCTTGTGACCTAGGCTACAAATCTTGAGGCCAATATGATTTGTGAATCTGGAATTTAGAACTGGGAATAGGAGCCAGATTTTGTCTTATAATGGAAATCCACATTGTAGCCCTAATTAAGGGGAGTCTTGCTGTTCCTTAATATATCTTTCCCGACCTTTCATGCCTCAAAATACAGACATATGAGAAATTAATATTTTTTGTATACTGTGCTTATTTAAGGATCCTCAGTTCAGAGACGGAACTTCACAGACATCAGCACACCTGATTTTTACAATCCTCGCTATGCACTCAGTGTTATGAATACTGTATAGGCAGCTACCACTCTTGGGTTTTGCAGAAGTCCCATCTTTACAGTAAACAGAATGCCTTTAAAAAGGGAAAATAATCAATATACCCCAAATTGTTGTTTGCATAAAACCATGTGAAAGCCCTTGACAGAAGTGCTTTTCTTGCACTTACTGTTGAAGCAGAGCTGCAGGAGTGAAGTAGATGTGGGGAGATGCACCATGAATCTTTCTGTTTCATAGGAAATATAGGGTTCTTCCTTGCTGGGTTACAGCCATTTTGTTCAAATCCTGGAGTTCATATTTTGTCATTTTATCAGCCTTTCTTGAGTATCATAGCTTCCACTTTAACACAGTGACTTTTATAAGTAAGATGAATAGTTCACTGCTTGCTTGCTGTGTCCTGGGGCATCTTCCAAATATAATTATAAAATGTGAATGTAATGGATTTCTTTTTCTTTTTTTTCTTTTTTTTTTTTCCTACACCAAGTCTGTAGAATTATTATTTCAGCATAGGGTACTGTATTGGTTTATTACAGTGTCAGGTGCCAGTCTTTTGTTTCTGGCCTGGAACCACTTATTTTTCTAATAAGATATTGTACACTATTTGTAACTTCAATATTCTCAGCATTAGTAATGAATGAAAAACACAATCAAGGCAAGAGTGTTTCAATATATCAAACTCATTCCAGTCATTATCAGAATATGGTGAGATGGGGGAAGGATAATTTCACCCTAGAGAAATCACTATAACATATACACAGCATAGAATTCAGTGTTAAAGAGCAAGTGGTAGTACATATAGATAGATGGTGAATGTTTTCAGCTCTTCCATCTGTCCAGAAATGAAATGCTTTACCAATGAGTGGTGTTTTACTGCTGTTTCAATATGGCTTTTCTGCATGCTTTTTTCTTCACATAAAATAAATGTCCTTTATGGAATTTAAAATATTCCCCCAGATACACAGATTTATTAAAAGCTTACTTTATATTTTTTTTCCTTTTTTTTTAAAATTTTGTACCCTGGTGATTATTGACCATAGGAGATTGCTTCCAGAAGGGTCAGAGGAGTCCAAGGGAGTTAGGAACCTAAATCCTATTTATTTTCAGTCAGAATGAGGTATTGATCTTTGTAATGTGCTTTGAAAGTGGGAGTTTCTCTCATTATTTCATTAAAAATGAGAATCATAATAACAAGAATATACAAGTATTCCTTAAAAAATAATACTTTGATGGGGAAACTCATATGAAGGGAGCCAGTGATTGTAGAAATATTTCATCCATTTAAACTTGGTCTTCAGAACTTCATATAATTAACAAGCAAATCCATCTAGTGAAAATTTTTAGTCCTGGAATTAAACCAACCACAAAAGGATGCATAAAGAAGAGACTTAAAATAAATTGCTTCATCTTTTCCCCTACTTATAAAATACCTGTTGAGTTTGTTTTCCCTGTGAAGAGATGGAGAAAATTGTTTGGTTTCTACACTGCAAAGAACCTCTTTCACAGGAAATGACTATGTCCAAGATGCTTTATTTTCAAAGGCTTATTTAAGTTCCCTATTGTTCATTTTTCAGGAATGTGCCCAGTTCCTTAAGTGGCACAGTTAAAGCCTCTGTGCTGACAGGAAGCCTTTTCCAAAGGTTAATTATTTTATGAGGAAAGAAATTACTCTTATATTGCCTGTTAACCTTTGGGGTGATTTTTTGTTTGTTCGTATTTTTTGTGGTTTTGGTGGTTTTTTTTTTATTTTTTGTTTTGTTTTTTTGTTTTGTTTTGTTTTGTTTTGTTTTTTTAATTATTTCCTTCATTTATGTGACTGCTTGGGAATCACAAAAGCTTTTTCACTTTCTAATTTAGCTTATCTCTTAAATATTTTACTCAAATCGGAATCTTATCTTGTTAATCTTGTTTGTTCTAGAGAGAATAGATTAAATTCCTTTAACTGTCCACTTTATTAAATTCCTGGTATAATTGATTAGTCTAACAAAATCAGACAAGTAGGAAATTTAATTGCTTAAAAGTGCATAACCCGTTGCTACTGCGGACTTTCTCATAAATGTGTTATAGTTACGAAAGATAATGAAAGTTGTTTTCTTTTAATTAGAATTTTATAATAAGCATTTTTCGCTACCAAAATAATTAAGTTTTCAAATGATACACTTTTATTTAAAAATACTAGCTATTCAAGGTCCTTCTCTTCTCCCAAGAAAATAAATACCTGATTTCATTTCCATGTAAAGCACTTCCATTTTCACCAGTCTTGGTAAGGTAGAAAAACACACCAATTCCTATTCTAGAGGTGAGAGATAGAAACAAAGTGACATTAAAGAAGGTGTTCATTTTACCTCCTTGGTGCTATTGCAGGTGTTTCACTAGAATTCAAATGGCCTGAAATTAGATGGCTTCTCATGGTAGGGGCTGGAATAGCTTATTGGGGCTCCCAGTTTCCCTGGCTTTAACCCCTAAGCAGAATGAATACCCACATTGCCCAAGATTGCACACAAAGTCTGTAGCTGACTCCAAAAAAATTCCACAGACTTTTTCAACAGTCTTTTTGTGGCACTCCAATCTGGTGTGACATTGGCAGTTCTCAGTAGTGTGTCTAGAAGACCACAGTCCTGAGCTTTTAAGAATGTTAGTCATACCCCATTCTAAAGAGTTGGAAAGGACCTTCAGGTGCCTGGCCAGCATTCTGAAGGCAGCCACTGTACCAGTTCCAAAGGCATATTCTACTCCTTGTTAATACCACCAAGTACATGTGGGGATCTGATTTTAGGGAGAAGAGTTGAGATATGATTAAGAAAAATGACAATGTATATCTTGGTATTGAATCTCTGTATTTGACTCATGGAGATCCTGATAATTGGAAACAATTGTCTTGTCATCAGCTTTAATAATTCAAGTGTTTAGTGTTCCACATTCCAACAAGTTCTCCCACACAGGTACATGTTATTTTTAGAGTTGTTGTCCATCAAGTAAGAAAGCAGCAGAATTCCTGGTCAACATACTGTACAATCAAGAGTTAATTTTATACCATTTGTTAAACTGGAACTCCACAGACCTTGTTGCAAATATAGGTTAAAGAGATTTTTATATACCTTGTATCTTCTGCTTTTTGTGGCATGTTGTGGTGGAAGTGTTTCATTGACTTTTATTCTGTTATTCTCTCCCCAAGTGTATTTTCAATGGCAATTTTTTCTCTTTTTAGTTTTGTTATTTTTGTACTCTTCCTGTTCCCTGAATATGAAAAGGTGTATTTTTACTTTAATTACTAACTTCTTGTTGCTAATGATGAGAGAAACTTTTCAATAACCCCCTGAATTTTCATAAGGTAATGTAACTCTGGAAAGCTAAGAGATGGAGATGAACTTTGACCAAAAGAAACAAACAAACAAAAAATTTAACAGCCTTAAAACTGCTTAATTTATGTGCTGGTTATGAGTTAAAAGCCATTATTGTTAGCTTGATATTGTTAATCACTAAGCAGTGACTATTCTAGGTCTTGGTTTTATAAAGGGTGAGGTTGAAGGATAAATGGCTTTAAACCCTAAAGAATGATTTAAACTGAATTTTCTAAGAGAAAATTTTGTATGATTCTGAGGCAAAATTCTCTATGAAATACATGGTTTACACTGTGGAAAACTCAAATTAAGAAATACAGAATTAAGTAAAATGCATACAAGAGTATATCTAACTTTCCCTGTTTAACCTTTGAATCTAACCAAACAAGATTAAAGAACTGTTAATTGGCTTTTGACATAGGAGTATTTTTTATGCAGTGGTAGGTTTCAAAGCCTGCAGAGAGGGTATTCATGGATGTATTCAGTTGCTTAAAATAAGAATTACTTTGGCTTTTGTGAACTCATTTAAGGTCAGATACCGCTTTGAGAGTTTTCATTCTTATTTGAGTTACTTTCAAGTTACAGTGGACTTGTGGTAGTGTTTCATGCCCTCACAGGAAAGAGTAATAATTTAAAGAGGTGAAGAGTCCAACAAATTTCTTCAGTTTTAGATTTTGAAAAATCGTTTTGTCTTGATCCCCCAAATAGGCATTATTCCTCCAATGTGTCTCACTTTTCTTCATGGGCAGATTCCTTGCAAATAGTTCTGTCTATCCCAAGTTTGGGTACAACTGTTACCTATTTTCTCTCTCTCCCGTAGAAAAATATTCTTAGGATATGTAAAGTCGCCCAGTTTTTCAACCAGCATTTGTGTGGTTACACTTGCCAAAATCCTCGTGATTATTATCCCTACTCCCTTCATTGTGTCCTCATCTGTTTTTGCCTCCCAGTTGATAGGATAATTGCTCTGTTTACTTTCCAACCTACCCTTAAACATAACACAAAAGCATTTTGCAAACATGATCCCCATCAAGAAAGGACAGAGTAAATCTTTATTCTGAGAGACCATATGCCTTTTGGAGAAAAGATAACTGTTGGGGTTGTTTATTTGAAAGACCCAGTGCCTTCAGAAATCTGTTAGAGGAGAAGAACCCAAATGCCCAACTCATTCCTCTTTTTCTCAGAGAAAAAGGTTTTAATATAACTGTCTGAGACAGCACAGTATCTTCTAAAGAATCAAGATCTCATAAAAGGACAGCAACAGCTGTCAGAAAACTGAGTTACTACTCACTAGGATGCTGTGCAGTCCAGTACATAATTAGCAACATATTCACCATCTGAGAAAGAGAGATGAATAAAATAGGTTGCCACAGCTTCAAAAGGGCTTCAACTCAGCTTGTGATATTCTGCTTACAGTTTTGCAAAAGCAGTCATTCTGGTCAGGATTTTCTCCTTGCCAGAATTTGTGCCTGAGACTTGCAGCTATTAGAGTTGTTTTTTATGAATCTATTTTCATATGTTCCAGTTAGGTCATTCTGCAAATAAAATTGGCCTTGTGTATCCAAGAGCATTTTTTTTCTTTCTGACCATCAGACTAATGTGTTTTTCTTGAGAGACATGGGGGATGGCTCAACAACTCTTAACTCTGGTTGAGGGTTGATGAACACCCAGGATATACTCTTGCTGAGGATATAGGCTGCGGGTGCTCACAATGTTTTCAAAACCCAGATTCTAATTTGTGAAACTCCTTGGTTAGAGGTGTTCTCATGGTAACATTGCTTAGCAGGATGTCAGAGGAAAACAGTTGTTTTTAATATTCCCAGAACAGAAAGTAGCTTCCAAGGCACCTTGTGTATTATTTATTCCATTTAATACCTTGTGAAACTGTCCTTACAAATGTATCTTCATTTGAGCTGCCCAGCTCACTCCAGTCCAAACAAATTCTCAGGCTACAGCTTTCAATGGATAAGTGAGACAATGTGGATGGAGGGGTTTTTTGAGCCACTAATTCCACAAACTCTTTCCATGTTGCAGAAATATTAAATCTTGGTGCTTCATAGCCAAAGTCTCTGACAGGTATTTGCTTGTTTTCCACAAATTTCACCAGAACTGGCTTTTCTTCGTTAACTTTTTCACAAGGTCGCAAAAAAAGAAAGGTGAATAGTTTGCAAAGAAGAGAGTGTGCTGCCCATAGATCCAGAGACTAGCCCAACAGGCTTCCTCAACAAGTGGAAATTACAGTGATTTTTCCCTCTATTTTTATCAAGTCTAACAAAAGGATTATCTAAAATATGTAATGCTTGTTTATTTGCTCATTCTTGTATTGGATTCTACTTTATTTGGTTTCTTCTTTTCTTTTGAGATAGATTTTCTCTTCTGGCTCTGCAGACACAGCCAGGTAGGAGTCCTGAAGGCTGGAACAAAAAGTTCAAGGGAGGCACTGGGGGCCAAATTCTCTCCTGAACTGATCTATGCCTGGCTTCATTGAACCCAGTCATAAGGCACAAGGAATCAAGCAGGCTAGAAGATGGTTCTTAGTATTGGCTCCTACTAGCTCTTATCTTTGTTAAATCTTTATGCCCCTGTAGGAAAGCTCATTTCATCCTCTTTTTAACTGAGACTCTGATGTAGCCATTTTTCAGTGGCACTTACACACCCGTGGGGGGTGTGAGGTCTGCAGAGCTTTTTGGCTGTTGAAAAGGGATTGCTACAGGGTTAGAGTCTTGCCTTGAGGAGAGAGGCAGCCTTTCCTTAGTGCCAACACTAAACTAGAGATTTCCAGGGAATTTTGGAAAGTGCCTTCTAGAGTCTCCTGCTTTAAAAGATCGCTCAGTCTTTCTGGCTGTCACCTTCTTTGATTTCTGGGAAATGACCTATTTTATTTGCTGAATGGCAGGCTCCCCACCGTTCCTCTTCTCCCCAGTCAGAGAGATTCTTGTGTGCCTTCCCTTGTCCATGGTTTACTCTGAGTATTTCCCATTTTTGTCTGCGTGTCTGATCCCTCTGGTTACACCAAAGTTACCGGACCTCTGGAGAACTCACACACAGCTGCATCAAAAGGCTCTTTGAGGAGAGCGAGTCCATCAGTGCACACGCAGTTGTAGCACCTGGAAAAGCACTCTTGCTGTCATTCTTCTGCATTGTCTCAGCTTGCCTCTGTCTAGCCTTGTGACAAAGAATTGTGTTCTATCCCTTAACCCCGCCTGCTGCCCCTTCAACCTTTTTTAGAAGCTTGACAGTGTTGGGAAAGGAAATCAGAATATGTATTTTCAACATTTCCTGTTGCTTGTGTCTGTACACTGGTGGAACATCATATTATGTCATTGCAACACTCATTATCCATTATCTGCTGTTAAGGAGTGGAAAGATAATAAATTGTGGGGAGGTAGGTGGGGGGACAAAAAGAACTTAAATAGAATATATAGTCACCTATGTTATAAAATTGCCACATCAGAGAAAGTATCTCAGACTAACGTATGGTGTCCTGTTTTACATACTGTACTGGCAAAGAGAGCTAGTCCAGTGTGAGAGACTACAGAAGCTGACAGGCATGCTGTGTGATCAAGGTCAGAACCTGTGGGACTAGTTCAGTCATAAGAAGGAGGGACTGGGATGGAAAGCACGTGCTTATATGACACAAGACATGAAAAATGGTTGATATAAACAGAAAGAGAATAAACTATTCCATGTGCCAAATGTGTCAGAAATAAGACATTTATTTTCAGCAAGGGAAAATAAAATTATGTATCAATCAAAGCTTGTAAATGGTCAGGATAATTAAGAATGGGAAAAAAATCTGGATAAAGGGGCAAATCTTCACTGATTGTCTTTAAGAGCAGATAAGACAAATGTCTGATGGTAAAGAAATAGTTTCTAACTGATTTTGCCTTGGGGTAGGATGGTGGGGTAAAGGATGGCGTTAAGTGTATTTCAGCCTATTATATATCATTTTCCTTGCTCAGAGCAGAAAATACATTGAAACAAGCTGAATGCATCCAGGTAAATAGTTTTTATTTTAAGACCTGTGAAATGTTAGTTGTCCCTCCATTTCTCAACGTGCAAATAATGGACTTTACTTTGCAGGTAACATATATACAGTGTGTTATAATACAATGAAAGATGAACACTTTCCTGTGCCAATAAGCTTCAGACACTGATTGTTGAATTGCTTACATTACATTCCAAATTTCAACTGCTGAGGTCCACATAAATTCAGGTAATCCATACAGTCATGCAGAAAATCTCCAGGATGAGTTCTGTATTAACAGCAAGAAAGGGTCAGTCTGATAATTTAGTGATCTGGCTCATAATTTGAATCCATTGAAAGTTGTCTGTAAGCACCTCTGGGAACAGAGACCAAACATGACCTTACCTTACAGAAGAACGAATTAGATCATCTTGTAATATTTCTGAAACTAAGTGTTGTCACACAAACAGTTCAGATTAGCAGAACAGCAGTGCTCATCTTGTGGTGTGGGAGTCGGGCTGCCTGAAGGCATCAACTTAAAACTGTGGGAATCTGGTCTGTAGTTAACCTAACCAATGCTCAGTTAGAATGAGCATGATTCAAGCAGCTTTGACTCCCAGGAAATAATATGGTAATAACTCTGTTCATATAAGCTTGTGGTTCTAGAAGGTTCCCCAGTTCTTCCCCCTGATTGGTTATCATTTGGTGCAGTGGTTTACATATTCCTAATCATTGTTCCCAGTTGGACCCACGCCCTCAAACTCCACCCCAACCTACCTTTTATATATTTTGCATGCACCCTGGACCTTGCTTTTTGGAGCGCTCCTATATTGCTGCTGGTATTTCCTGTTATTTTTGTCACAAAACCCTTTTGTTTTTCGAGTTACTCCATTAAGCCCATCCTTTTATTTCAACCCCACATTACCCTTGGCCAACATGGTCCCGAGGTGGGGGCAGGTCGGACTGGCACATTGTGGCATTTCTAGGTTCTCTTTGGTGTAGTTTTTCGCTTTTTTCAAAGGGTTATCTTCCTACTGTTTTTATTTCCTGCATTAAAGAACTTAGAGGACTCAATAATGTTAAAGCACACACAATGACAATGAATTTCAGATGTATTATTGTACTTGCATGAGGACTTTTGTTTTTATTCTATTACGGAAAGAGAATTTCTAGTTATAATGGATAACATATAGCCTTGACATTAAGCAGGTAGGCAATACCCAGTCTAATATTCAAATTCAGTTCTCCAGTCCTGTATTCAAGTACAAAGAAAATAGCTTGTCTCTTTCTCCTAATCATAGCATTTTGTTATTTATTTCCTGGTCTCTGGCTGCTATAGGCTTTCATATATTTGATATGTTGTGCCTGTGGCTACTTAAGTTAAATCCAACCTCCCTGCTTCCCTCTACTAGTTTGTTCATCTAACTTATTTTTATCAAGACAATAATACTTCTTTATTTAGTTTGGGTTTTCTTTCTATTGCGTTGGAAGGTAGTTTTCAATGCCCCTTGCTCTTCTTAATTAATACTCTTTTTTTTCCGTTCATAGAGAGAAGAAGTGAAAAAAAAAATAGAAATAAGCAGTAGAGCCTACTCATAACCTTAGGAGTAATGGCTATTTCCTCTTTGTGGAAAAGAAAAAGGTGGGGGGGGGATCAGAATTAAGGAAGAGGAAGTTTATAGACACTGAATACATCCGAGTTTAAAATAAATAAAAATAAATCCACTCTAATTTGACTTTTCTGATTTTTTAATTTGTCACCTTGCTTAAACTGGTAGAAGATGTCAACAATACAGAATAAATTACTATTTTTAGAGCTATCACATTATCATATTGTATTGTATGAGAAGCCAGGATAAGCTAATGAGCCACAAATGGAAGAGGTTTACTTCAATTAAAAATAATACAATAAAATAAAAACAAGCCCCCTTTGCAAGCTGCTTGAGATAGGAAGAGCAGTATATATGGTGTAAGCAGTAGTTTTAGTCCAGGTAAGCATGTAATTTAATTTAATAATGATTCTGTCTGCAAACACCTCAAAACCTATACATTTTAACCAATACTATCATTAGGTTACATACAGTGATTTAACTTTATTGCCTCTCTTTCCACAGGTGCTTAAGAATGGAAGTAGTATAAGTTTAGAAGTTTGCATAGTACAGAATGATATTGAAATATTTTGCTGTTTCTTAACTGTAGGAAAGTTTCAGTCTTCCAAACTGAAATTGCTGCACTTCTCTTAGGAATTGGAAAGTCTTCCTAATTTTTAAAATTTTCTTCAAGTCGAAAATTCAGGACCATGATTTGGAGAAATATATTCTTTCCCTGCATTTTCATGAGTTTGTAAATGATGTCTCAAATTGCTGAGGAACAATGTATTACAGTATTGTTACCCTTGAAACACAGTCATTTCCAAAGACTATGTCTTCTGTGTGTGGTTTGCAAAGAGAATGGGGGAAAAACCACAATTGTATGTATACTTCAACAGACTTCAGGGAACATCAAGCCAAATCTCACTGCAAGTTAACATCACCTCAATGAAGAAACGCAGCTTCATGTCACTGTCAATAGGTAGTGTAACATGCTTGGTGTCAGCTTATTCATGGAACAGAGGATTTCACTTTCCTTTCTTCCCATCCTAGCATTTGCTATTTATTCCTTGCACTTTGGCTTCTCTGGGCCTTTATCTACATGATATGCTGTTTCTGTGGCATATGAGGTTAAGCCTAACCTGTTGTATTTTAGCATACTTGCTGTCATCCTCCCAGCACAATGGCAGACTTCTCTTGTAAGAGTTTTTATGTGCATGCATGCACAGACGTGCACAAGCGAATAATACAGCACAGGGTATGCGTAGTGCACCTGTCAAACGTATAAACACAGAGTGGATACAGCTATCTGAAAGAGATAGTGTCAATCAGATCTGTGAGAAGCGGGGAGAATAGTAGATGGCATATCTGCTGAAAGCAGGCAATTTTAATTATCTAAGATAGTTTGAGGCTATGAATAATTTATTACCCATAGAAGTCTTTTTTAAAGCTTCTCATCGTGGTGATCTACTGATAGTCAGATCACAGTCCCTGATGCTTCCCTATTTGAACTGCTACTCTGGAGGCACTGCCTGGAAACTATATGTTTCTCTCTAGCTAGTCAGCATAGATTGAGTTGTTTTGACAGCCCAGCATGAGACTGTAATAGTCCGGCTAAAGAGATGAAAAATACAACACACAGCAGAAAATAAAACATTTCCTTGGACAGTGATAACCACCCTGAACAACACAACACACTCCAGAATAAATAAGGGCGGGTTTGAGGGTTGGATTTGGATGATTTGGGCAGCCTGTACAGTACAGCTGTGAACACAGCAGTGTTACCCTATAGGCTGATAACAATTAAGATGAAAAATACCCTTACAGTACACTAGTTAGGAGTCCAGTCACACCATTGCTCTGTTTGAACTCTTTTGAAGCCTGCGGTTTGTGTGCTTCCTGCAGATTTGAGAGAATTTAGCAGCTAATTTCCCCCCTCCAAAAGCCTGTTTCTCTCTAGGCTGTCCTGCTGAGTGGGACAGGACTGCAGCGCTGGCACGGTTTGAAAGCAGAGACAACTGCTCTCACATACACTGCATCCACTTCATTTTTCTCCCTTCTTTTACAAGTTCCTAAGCAGCAGAGAAGCTGAGGAGAATAAATAAGAATGAGGAGCAGGTTATTGGAGGAAGAGGTGGGAAGCGAAAGACAAGGAAGCATTCAAGAGGTAGGAGATATGCGTGGTGTGTGGAGCACGTGTGCTCCGTGAGGGTGGCAGGATCGGTGGGGATAGAGAGTAGCTGAGGAAGCAGATAAGAGGCTGAGTTCATTGGAGTGGTTAAAAATACAGCAGGTCACCCCAGAGCTCCTCTTTTATGCTCAAGTCTTAAATTCACAATGAAGGATCAGGCTCTCCATTAAACAAAAGCCTAAAACTGGTGAATACCTTGGCATCTTAGTGAATCGTGTCTGAAAGTAAACCAGTACCTAAGTTTGTCTGTAAGCCTCTGCTAAATTTGGAGAGAATGATGCATATGGCAGAACACGATTTTCAATCTATGTGTCCATTTGAGATGATGGATGTGGAAGTCTGTGAGAAGATGTTCAGATCTGGTGTTTGAGAGCTTAGAGGAAACCAGCACGATGTAGAGAGGGAGTGAAGAAACCCAAAAGTCTGTCAGAGTCACAGTTTCCAAGCACTGGAACACCATCCATGGAGGTATTTAAAACATATATAGATTTGGCACTTAGGGACATGGTTTAGTGGTGGACTTGGTACTGCTGAGCTAATGGTTGGCTTTTAATAAAGATATTTTCCAACCTAAATTATTCTCTGCTCCCAGTCCTTAGCCCAGCCACAAAGAGACTCAACTAATGGGAAATGTCTTACATCAACTGAGCAGGCCAAAAGCAAGCACGGTATAAAGTTAGCCCACAGAAGGCAGAGGATGATAATACATGGAATATGGAGCTTAGGTGAAAATACTAAAGGAAACCTGTCCTATGTAATGCAACACACTCTTACTGCTTTTCTTTTAAGATATACTCTGTTTCTGTTAACTGTACTTGTTATTGTCTAACATTTATTGTAAAATGTGCAGGATTTGCAAAGTGATAAATTTGCTGTTCGAGCCTAAATTGCTGAATATTTTTATTTTTGCATGCTGTATTTCTATAAAGAAGCAATGCAGTGTTGCTGAATTGTGCAGGCAACATGTATGCAAAAAAGACTCAGAGGAATGTAAGTAAACATCCCTGCCTGCACAACCCTGGTGAGCTTTTTGCTGAATTTCCAGTTTATAATCTGACTTCAGTGCCAGCCTTGCCACCAAATTATTTTAGCATGAGTTGTAGAGAAAAGCCTCTTGAGGCAGTGAAACAGCAGGTGGCCTGCTTAGTTTGTTGTGGTGGCACCTTATGAATAACTCAATTGATCTCCATATGCTTCCATTCACTCTTGCTTACAGCAGTTCTACCTTAAACACTGAGCACTTCAGCATCTGATAGTAAAGGTTTTATTCACATAAAAAAATGACATACTGGAAGGGAAACATGTTTCACTGCAGACATTACTTTGTCATCCAAACCCACTTTCAGTGCCAAAAGCTGATGCAGAACTCACGTACTGGAGCAGTCAAAAATGAAAATTACATGAGTTGTTTTGCAGTGATATATTAAACTAGGCTCTAAGATCACAGTTGTCTGGTATAAAAAATTGAAATTCACCTATACAAAATGTTTTGCTCCAGTCAGTGATTTCTGAAGTTTTTGACACTTGTCTTTTAGCCTTGGAGAGCAAGCCTGGAAGTTCGTAAGTGGTGGATGCCTGAGTTGTGTCCGTGTCCACCCACATGCAGCAGACTATCAGCTGGGTTTTAGGAGAGTAGGATCTGGTATTAGCTGTGCACTAGAGAGCGATCTAGGTTTGAAAGCAATGCTGATAGAAACACACTTATTCCCATGTCATGGTGGTGCTGATGTGGTTCTGGTCTCAATGTCTAGTACCACCCAGTGCAGTGGCAGCCTGTCCTGAGTGATATGCCTTCCTTTCAGCAGGTGTTTCCTTCAGTGCAGTGCCACACTTCTGTACCCCCAGTTCTTCCAGTCAGAGCTAATAAGACTTGCATAGTGTAGACCTGGTGTGCTGAGGAGGCTGTGTATCAAGGAAGCAGTGTAAATGGAAAGATCAAACAAAGAAAGCTGAACATCTTGCTCTGAGAGGAAAGGACCCAAGGACAGCATATAATGCTTTGTCTTATTTTAAATCACTATCTGACTACGAAATAGGCTCATTATAAAAACTTTGTGATGTATAAAAAGGAGAGGAATGTATTAATATTTACTAGTTTTAAGTTACTTAGATAATCAACTGAGACAGTTAGTTATCTTAGTCTCCCTATTTAGATGAGAAAGAAATTTTTGTAAGAGCTGTAACTAAAAGTTCTGTCTGAAATATTTATGTGGAGGGGCCTTTCACTTTCACTGCTGTTAAAGTTGTCTGCTTTAACAGACAGCTTCTGGGATGATCCCTCCAGACCCCAGTGTGCTGGAGTGACTGCAAACAGCAGTCTATGGTAGTCCAGAAGTGGCCAGAGACTCTCAAGTGACAGGCATGGGGAGTAAATGTACATCAGGCGATAAAGACATAGCATGATGGAATTTGAATAATTATTTTAATTCATAGCATTGTCAATATGTGGTTATCTCTAACCCTTGAATAGTAGTTCACGTCCAAAAAGCCTAAATGTGTGTGCACACTACTTTTGCAGATACTTTTGGTTCTATGACTTGGATGTTTCTGGGCTGTCAGTGCACGGTAGTGGAAGATGCCCATTGTTTACACAGAACAAGATATTGAGCCTTGGAAACAGATACTGGTAAATGTGTGGTCGTGTTCCTGATGTTTCCCTGTTAGCTAGTTTATCCAGGAGTCTCGTCTAACATCTGATTTACTTATCATATTTTTCTTCTCACCAGCTTAACATTAACAGGGTAATATATAAGAATGTGGATAAAATGTATATAAAAATGATTGGGTCTCAGTCAAGTCCAGTAATTAACTTTCATTAATAACTCATTTTGAATTACTGTATGTCTATACTTTTGAATTTCTTCTATAACTTGCTATTGAGAAACCCTCTTCAGTGCAGTTTCCTTTAGTGAATGGAGTCACAGGATTATTGCATTGCTATCTTTCATATGCTACTCTGTTCCTTCAAATTAATTCCAGATACACTTAGAACACCAAATTAAGTATGAAAATGTGGTTGTAAGATGAACAGTCATCACTAGCTCATTTTAATGATCTGTTTATCTTTCAAAATAATCTTATCTTATTTTTGTTTAGCTATGAAATGGCTGAGTGATGCACTGAGACAAGACTGTCCAGTTATTGCTACATATTGCATCTCAGTCTGATTTGTTGATGGATATGAAAGATGACAGTTTTTAAAGGAAATGCAATATATAAATTAAATGGGGTTTATGTATTTTAACTTTAGCACATACTTTGGTTTCATGGCATTTTCTGTATTTATGACATGTTTTTTTGTTTCATGTAAAATACTGATTTTGGCTTGCAGCTCAGCTATGATTCATGACAAAATATCTATTTTCAGAAGCAAATGTTTTCTAGTACTAGCAGAATATGCTACATACTGTATAATAACATTATGAGAAAAATTATGAGTATATATTTAATTGTTCTGTTGAGGTTACTAAGTATTCATGCTCTTTTTTTTTTAATAGTGTGCTGTTTTTCTCTTGTACTGCCCCCAAACTTTTTCCAAGCCAGCCTACTATAATGAGTAGAGCGTTAGGATTATTGTACTGTGTTCTCTGGGGAGACATTTATCTAGTTTGAATACATACAAGATTCACTCAGAAAACTGAGCTAGGTATGGAAATGTCTTTAAGAGATCTTTCTATATGTTCATAACTCTGTCTTTCTATACCTTCATCTACACTAGAAAGCAAGGTCTTCAATATTCTTTATAGAATAAATACTATGAAAATACTGAAAAACCATAAACTGTATTACAAACAGTAGCAAACAAAGGATAGAATATTAGCAATAACAAGTCAATTCACTCTGAATAACTTGGTGTTTGGCTCCTGGATTCAGAAAAGGGGTATCAAGGACAACCATTCTGTCCTGATGTAGTCGTCTTTTTCCTGGCCAATATACATGAGCTACAGTAATTTCACTTATTCTCAGTGATGAGGGCCAGTTATGAGGAACAAGAAATGTTACTACTGCTTCCCTTCAGACCGTGCAGTGAAAGGCACTTTAAAACTTACCTTAGGCATCTTTTCAGCAACCTTAGAAACACCAGTAGCAGTTGTGCTGAACTGCAATGAGTATTCAGACTTATCTCAGCAGTTTTCTTTCTTATTCACTTTAACTACCTGGAATTAATTTATGTGCGGCTTTTACACATGATTCAGTTGACGAAATTAAGTTATGTCAATGCAGGGAGTTTGCTTTTTTTCTTTCTTTCTTAGTTTCCCTATTGGCTGAATGGGTAGGTTATAGGAGTGTACAGTAATGGAGTATGTACATGACTGGGTCTGCATGTCAGAGTGGAGAAATTTTTGAGTCCCAATTCTTCTGGAGACACATCAACAAGATGTCTACATTATCTATGTGACCTTGATTCCTCAGTACAATCAATCACAGCTTCAGTCATTTATTGTGGTTAACTGTAAAGGAGAAATCCTAAAAAAATTTATAAACACACAAACAATTTCATGAACAGAGAATAACTTTAGAGGTTAGGTATTTTGACTTTACTATGTATTTGGGGCTGAGGGGATGGGAGGAGAAAAAAAATCTCAAGATTACCAGATCCTCTGACAGCTGTTCCTTTTTTTGCCAAAACACTATCCCATGGGAATATGTTACTTCATATTATTGGAGGTATTTCAAAGTCCCAGTGAAACAGGAAACAATAATGTTGAGATCTTTCCAGACATCACTGTCGCCTTTTTGTCATGCTGCCACAACCTTGCACCTTTTTCAAGAAATATCAGAGCAACAGCAACCACTGATAGCCTGAGCCTATCTGTCCCCGTATAATGCCCATCTTGTTCTGGGCTTGACTCAAATGCAAAGAGGTGCCTTCTTTTACTTCCTCTCTTGCTTCAACCTCAGATTCAGTTAAGGTGGATACGAGTTCAGTATTAGTTCTCCCATCACTTCTTCAGTCAGCTAAGAGACTCAGCTTTGTCATTTCTGTGAGCTGGGATCACAGTTCAGAGGCTCATTGTCTCTCTGCCCCTCAGTGCCCAACTAATGAGCTGTGCACCTTTATGTTTGCATATAATTTTGCAGAGGTTGATTGTCTATATGCACTTAGCCTGGCAAGCAGCTTCCATTCTAACACACTACTTTACATCTGCCTTTAGCTTTGTCATGGAAAATTAGACAGTGAAAGCACTGAAGCACAAGCTTAAATCTGTCTCTATGGAGGAAAGCACTCAGACATGTGCTTAAATGTAAATATGTGCTTAGATCCTATCATTAAGTCAAAGAGACTCAAGTGCATGCTTCAAGTTAGGCATATGCTTACATTCTCTTTGAATGGCGATGCTGTCCTGAATTAGCACCTTACCTTGGCCAGGAAATTGCCACAATTCCTACAAAAGAAAGGAAATATTTCTGCAAAGTCCAAAGGCACACTGTCAGAGGTTTTTGAATTATAGGTCATTTAAAAATATGCTGATTTTAAATTTGAATTTCTATATTAGCTTTTATTTTCATCTGTCTAGCATAAAAGTGATTTGTTAGCACTTAAGCTTTCAAGACTGGTCATTTACAAGGCTAAAGTTAACACCTTGAAATGTTATAATGAAGGATAAGTAGGTTTCTGGAAAAGCTCTATAATTACATGTTTGATACCAATTGCTGACTCTTAAAGGTCATGTATGAACTCGCTGAGGTACAGTTTATCTGACCAATGGCTGCCAGGAATTACTCACATATTAAACTGGTGCTGCTTGTTGATGGAGGCATGTATGACTAGACTAGACAAAACTCTTAGCAGATCAGATATATCATAGTCTCAGTTTCCAGTCAGTTATAACTCCTTCAAAATAAATTAATTATCTATATTTGGAGAAAATAGATGGTGATGAGGTTAGGATCATATTAGTACAGATATCTGGGAACAGATCCAATTCATATGGCTCTTCACTGTTCACGTTCATGTTGTTTAATCACTCCTACTAACTTGTAGCTATGTCAAAAAGAGTTCTTTTCCTTTGGCACCAAGTTTGATGAAGATCAAAATCAAGTGCTGTAGATGTGAATATGCTGATATTGCTTAACATAGGTCAAATATGTTTCAGGCACTGCTCTAACAGTGCCTCAGCACAGAAAACTGTGCTTCAGTAACTAGGAGTACCACCTAGCAGGGTTTTGCTTACTAGATGTTTGTAGCCAATCTTATAGTCACAGCAGTGCAAGAGACGGTCCTCACACTTTCCCAGGTTAAACTGAGTGGATGTTGGACCCTTGGAATGAAAACATGAAAACAAAATTTATTTAAACTCCTATAGGCTCCATTATACTCAGGGCTTTTCCTTTGTTGAGTAAAGGAAGTCATGGCAGCAAGTAAAATGTTCCTGTTCCAAAGTATCATTTTCTACCTTTGCTAAAGAGAGATAATTAAAAAGTTTTGAGTGTTCAAGACTGGGATTTCCTGTAGGTTGTTCAGGTAGGGCAGATTTTCTGCATTCAACCTCTTGGTCTGGCAGCTGAAAAACAAGGGCAAGAGAAGGTGAATTATATAGTCAGTGGGCGTTTTTTAAGGTTTTGCTTGTTTTGCCTGGCTCTCTTGGCAATCCTCTAGGCTCAGACTGCAGTGACCGATTTTCAGTCCTCTCAGCCCTAAATGACTGGGCTTCAATGATCTTGTCTCATTTTTTCTGTGATTCTCTTCCCTCTGCATACCCAGCCTTTTTCCTAGATTTCCAAGAGGGAAGCAAGGAAGCTTCTCATTCCATTGAAGATATTCAGCCCTGAGGAGTGTCTCCCTGATGCCGGAAGACAGAGGTTTGGATCACAGGTGGTGGAATAATATAGTAATGCAATTGCAAGCTGAGCATTAGAATTTCCTCCTGAGCACTCTCAGAAAATCACTGATCCTGCTGCTTTGCTATTTCAGGGATTTTATGTGAGATCAAGTTGATTAATGTGTGAGAGGTGTTTAGACAAAACTGGTGAGTAGCAATGTGAAGTCAGTGCCTCTATCAGTAGCAACTTGTGAATCATACCGTTTCTCCTATAGTGTTTTCTTGGTCTCGAGTTGTGTTGGTTTTTTTTTTCTTTTAGAGAGATACCATCAGCAGGAGGCTCAGAAATGTCAACTGTAATTAAAAATGTAATTTTCAAAGGCATTTTGCAGTTTATTCACATGGTAAATGGTTTCCTGCCCTCTGAACTTTCAGCCTGCTGAGCTGAGCTGAAGAGTTAGACATTTTCTTAAAATCCTTACATTCTCTCACAAGTGTAACGAGGCACTTGTCAGTAGCACAAGCTGGCAAAGAAGAGTTCATCTAATGGTGTAGAGCTTGAAAATATAAAAAAGGAGTTTATTTGTTCACCAGAGTTTTCAACTCTATCAAATTACTTACTGAAAATTCCATTCTGCTCTATTTTAATATTTTAGTCCTTTGTTAATTCTCTCACTCTTTTATTTACTTAAGGCATGACTTACTTGTTTCATTGTCCAAATGAAAATACAAGCCTATTGACCTCTACTACCATCAAAATCTGTCCTTTTTTCCCTAGTCTTTGATACCCTGGATCTGTTGGATAGTTAATTATACTTTAGATGGTTTCCTTTGTCTGGTATCTGATCACCTATCAAGCTAAAATAATCTTTCCTCATAACAGCTCTATGTAGAAAGGAAGTGTTACTATTAAATATTCATTAAACACGAGAAAAGTTGATTCCAGAGCCCAGTGATTAGGACAGTCACCAGGTTCATGGTATCCTCAAGTCACTCTTCTGTCATTACTCATGCAAAGTAGTTGAGCAGTTAGGAGGACTGTTTTACTCAAAGAGAATAGCTGGTTTTGAGCTCTTCTGGGGATGGGGAAGGTCTCAGGTCCAGTTTCTATTCCATACCAAGGTTTGAATCCTTTTCTAGGACCTCTTGTTTAGGGCTAAATCTCTATCTAATTTCCCTGTACTCCCAGACACTTGTTTGAAGGTTCAGTAAAGCTCTGCTTTATGTTGCTGGCCTATCCTGACTCTGTTGCCCAGACTAACAGATGAGACATTTTGAAATACTCTTCTGACCATTGTGAGAATCCCTTTGTGAAAGCTGAGCAGTTTATCAGTTTGTTAGGTGGTATCAGTGGTTAGGTGGATTTGGCAATTCAGACTGACAGCAATGCAGAGGTTTATGAGATTAGATGGGAGCTGAGCAAAGGTTTTGAAACCTGCCAAAAATTTACATGATAGATGGAGGAGTCTGCTACCATGGAAGAGGGAGGTAGCTCTTACAGGCTAAATCTCTTACCCATCCTGGAGATTTATCTCATGGATGAATTGTACAGAGAAAGGGACGTTAATACTGAGGGAAGAAAGACATAAATACAGTGCATTGTAATTTGCAGTAGCTGTTAAAGACAGTGAGTTTAGTGCATTAACTGAATTAACAAGTAAAAGAAGAGGAAGGTGAGTGGAGAGAGACTAATTAACGAGAGCTACTGGCGATTACCATTATTTGTTTATTGTGTCTCTTTTCTGTGACTTATTTATCTTTGTCATTACAGACTTTACACTCTAGAGCAAGGATTGTCTTCCTGTGCTCAGAAAATATGCCACTGTAATGTAAATGAATTTTTGGTAAAACACATACCATACAACTATCCCCTGTCCTTTGCATTCAGTGTGAAAGGTTAACTAATACTCAAACATTAGACATAATATTTGAGCATTCCCTTTGTAGAACTGTTACCAAAAATGTACCAGGCCAGTCTCATTTCTAGTAGAAATCTTGGTGCTTCTTATGTGAGGAGTTCAGACTTTATGTGGGAAGACAGCCATGAGATTTTGACCTTGCAGTGTGCTGCAGGTGTGTAGAGTACCTGAAGTCATTGGCACTGCCAATAGGACTGCATACTGGAGGGCCCATTGAAAGACTTACTGCATCACTGGAGCCTAAAAGACAAGTTCCAAGACAAGAAATTCAGTATCCTTGGTTTTTCATATGTGCTTGATTATCCTTTGAAAGGTTGCAATGCTTGAGGTTCACATCCATCACAGATTTTGCAAAGTGATTCAGATTTGCTCTGTAGCTGTCAGTCACTGTGGAGGTACTGCTGGGCAGGAGTAGTGCAACCCATTAGTCAGTGAGCAGCCTAAGTTTATGAAAGTACTGTGTTGGTCCACTAATAATAACTACTGGCTACCATACTGTCTACTACCTCAAAAGGTTTGTAGCAAGCAGCAAGTTAAACAATTTTACTTGCTCATTTTGTTTCCTGATAGAGCCCCTTCTATTCTCCAGAGCAGTTTTGTGTGAGACTGCAAGCTCGAGTATTGCGCTTAGGAGCAAACAATGTATCTGCCCTGTTTCATGCCAGTGGGTATTCTAGATATTCTACTTTCACTTGCAGTAGCAATAAATATCTTAAAGAAAACATTGGCAGACCATTTTGTTTTGGAAAATACCTTTCTTTCAAGTTAATGTATCTTATTATGTTTATTCCCCCAAAGATTACAAAGAAATATAATAGGGAGAGGGGAGTGTGAGAGGGGAAGAAGGGGAAAGGGGAAAGAAAGGAGGGAGAATATCTTCTTAATACTGCACTGTTTTCTTTTAACTACAACATTCTAACTTTTCTTTTTGAAATTGTTTCTGATTCTAAAGGAGAATATAGAATGGGGGGAAAAAATTCCTGTCAAAATTTTCTTTGCAATAGAAGTCTGCAATGTTTGTATATTTTTTCCTTGTCTAGATGAATCTAACTTTTAAAATCTTGAAATCCTCTCCAATGTAGATTTGAATTCTCTGTGTGCTTCCCATTAGCAATAGTCAATTGTCTAAACCCACAAAAGGCACAAAAGTAATCATAGTATTTGCTAATTGCATCTCAGATACTTCTGACCCTCCTAGCTGGCAATGGCAGACCTCTCCTTCCCTTCATTTGAAATTTTTCTGCCTCCTCTGTCCAACTCCTCTATCTGCTGCCTATATTTGCACTTCACAAACTCTTCTTGTAAATTACTGAGACTACGGCAACAGAGCTAAAAATTATGATGCAGTAAATATAAGAGCTGGCTAAGAAAAGGGATCATAGAGGAAAATGTTCCTTTATATTTAATAATTGTCAATGCAGTTTTAAAGATCACTGAGACTGATTTAGACTTTGCATTGTTTTTGCACTTTAGTGATTCATAATTTATTTACATCAATGTATGAGGAAGAGGAATCCATTCCAGTCTTTCTCCTAATCTATCTCCTAATAAAGACTAGCTAAGAGGGCCTTTGAGGGCTTATCTTACTTCCTGCAACACCTTATATTTGATGCTTCAGAGATCATGAAATTATTAAAAATTAAGCTCAGTCTGTTGATTCAATGGCACCCTCTGGCAAACTGACTGAAGTGCTAGGGGAATATTTTATTAATTTTAAGCGAGCCAGCAATTAATTTAATGTGTAGAAGCCTTCTAGTGCTGAGTGAGAACCCAGAGGTTGGACTGGGTAGTTTTCCCATAGACCTTCCTAATTCGACATATTTTAGTTGAATCCCTGTAACATCCCTTTCTAGGAGCAACTTCTCTGTCTCCCAGTAACCTTGACTCTGGGTATCCATCACTGCCCTCATTTGGACACACTAACAAAGAGTTTGGAGGTTTCCATCAAGCAAAGGAATTTTTATGATGACTAGGCTCAGTGGCTGGTTGAACTCCCTGATCTTCCTCATGATATTCAATCTCAATGCATTTATTGCACAGCAGGAGTTCTCTAATTCCAGTTTAGATAGATTGCAATAAATTTCCAGAGGAGAAAGTAATATACTGACTTTTAAAAACTGTATTGATGTTTAAAATCTCATAACTGCAAGGCATTTAGCAGTGTTTGAACAATGAGATTGCTTAATCGACTGATTGTACTGAAACATGTATTTCTATAGATCTCTCATTCACATTTCAGCTTTAGCAACAGTAAAGTCGGTTGACTTTCACTCATACAAAACCCATTTAAGACTCTAGCCTAATGACCACTGCATTGTTTTGGTTTTTTTCCCAAGGTCTTCTTGGATTTATTTCACTAAATAACAAAAAGAAAAAAAAAATCTGTGTTAGAGGATTGAAGTTTGATTAGATTTATCAAGTATGCACACTTAATTCAACAAATCCTGTGTACAGAGGCATTTCCTCTGTAGATTCGAAGTCTGCCCCAACCCACAGCAAAAGAGGGACTAAATCTGTCCTGTATTGTTTCTCATCGGTGAAATCTTTGAGTGGCTCAAAAATTTCCTGCGATGGAAAGAAAATCGAAATAAAAATAGAATTGCAAAATTTCTGTTGTTTCATCAGCTCTGAAACTGAAAACACATTTAAACTATGGTCCATAGAAATTTTGTTTTGCAATGACTGTCCTTCTTCATAGTCTGTACTCTTTGTTTTATTTTATTTTATTTTTTTTTAATCTAAACCTCTTGCCCAAACAGCTCTTGACTCCTATTTCAATTTCAAGAAAACACCCTTGGGACACTACACAAATTTGTCAGCTACATGTTGTCACTAAAATGCTTCAGTGTTAATCATGCAGCTATCATCTTGGGTTAGTTGGAATATAAAAATAATGTGAAGAAAGGTGAGAATTGTGGTTTTAGTGGCCCTTTAGTGCTGCAGCAAATTGCAGTCTGGCATGTTTCCCTTCATAGGTCATATCCCTCCTTTAAGAGTATCCTCATCAGTGCTGTTTTGGGGAATCTTTGAACATCTCTGCACAGCATGCCTGTCACTGCAGTGCTTTGCTGAAAGTATTAATTCCCTGAAGAACAGTCAATGATGAATTTGTGCATTTGATGTGGGAAAGGATGAACGTGAGGCAGGGAGCCACGGAAAGGGGGACAAGTTGTTTCACTCTGAGAAAATATAGAAATTATGCCTGGCTATTTGTTCACATCATTTACATCTTGAGGATGTCATCCTACACAAGGCTTTGTTTTACAGTAATTTCCAGTGAAATGTGGCTGTCTTTAAAGAGACTGCTGAGGCAGAGAAATAGTTCAGAAGCTGGACCAGTGCAAGGAAAGGACGAGTTAGGTATACTGATGCAGGTTCCTGCCTCATGGACATGACAAAATAGCAATGTTGGTGTCCCACAGTAGAGTTCACTTGCCTCAGCTTGGCAGTTTGCTGGAGGAGAAGCTGAATGGATCGTCCTTGACACAAGACTGGGTGGCTCTCACTGGCACAACAGCTTCTCCTCCTCAGGACTCCATGGGCTAATGCTGGGCACAGAGGGAGCCCAGGGGCCGAGGAGCTGATCCATGTAAAACTTGTGTGGTCATGTGATCCCATACAAGAGTTACTTACCTTCCACAAGTGACTAATTGGATGTATTTTATTAGAAATTCAGTACTTGTAGGTATCACTACTGTTTATCTCTCACAGTAGTCTCTACTTCTGCCCAGCTGTCCTTGAAAGCTGAAAATGCGAATTATCTGCTGTAGCTTCTCATGGTGAACTTAGATGAAAAGGTGCTTCTTTTGCTGCAGAAATGCTGTGAATTTTGTGTTCTTTAATCTCTGTTGATTGTAATGCAGGGAGTTGGTTGAGTATGAGCTACCAGGTCTCACAACTAAAACACAACCAAAAATATGCTTGTCCATGAGAGGAATATCTGGAGGGTAACTGTCATTATCTGGCTGGAAGCTGAAGGGCTAGTGACCCCTGGGGAGAACAGGGGAGACGAAGGGAGACTTTTCTGACATGGACAGCCTGACTAGATATGTTTCACTCTAAGAAAAATAAACCTATGCCCAGTTTTATATGGATATATGATATATTTTTTATACTCTACCTACCTGGACTGCATACTTTCTTGGCTGCATGTATTTTTCTGCATAGTTTTTGCATAAGAAATATTCTTGTAGTTGAGACTTGAAACTTGGAACTGAATAAACTAGAGCCACTAAGTCACGTTGCCTTCACTTTAAAATATTGCCTAAAAAAATAAGAACCTCTTCTCTTTGCAGATTTATATTATAATCTGGACATCAAAACCTGTCTGAAATTGTTTTCTAAGATTTGCTATAAAACTGCAATTCTAAAAGAGCTTAGGATTTCTGTCACTCATCTGCAGAGAAAGCCTACTCCCAGAATGCAGTACATATCCATCTCACTATGTATAACAAAATGATGTTTCTTTATGTTAGGCAGAAAAAGACAAAGAGAGTACAAGGGAGTTGTAGATCTTCAGTTACAAAAGTTTTAAAACATATCCATATTTTCCATGTGTCATATTTACTATTTAAAGCTGCTCCCCTGCTCATCAGCAGTAAGCTATACACCTGAACTTCAAATATGGACAGATATTCAGCCAGTAAATTACATAACTTTTTGATTTCAAAGGAGCTATGCTAATAAATGCAGAGGGTTGCCTCTGTATTTAATATATATATATTTTAACATAAATAATATATATATTATATAGTTTTATATACAGCCCCTTGTCTTAGTATAATTTAAAGTCCTTTTTCTTTATTTCTGTATGAAAAATAAAATACAATGTGTATCACTTTGCTCAGGAAGCATGCTGAACCATTAGGAGAAGCAGAATAAGGGATGCTGAACAGCTTATGCAAAACAAAAGTGTGAAATGCAATTCTGAAATACTCTGGAAGGAATGTGAGAAAGGAAACCTGTGTGGGTGCTTTTCTGCACTCTCAGCTCTTCTTCTTTTAAACAAAAATGTCACAGGAGGATCTTTTATGCAGTGCTGGAACACTCAGAACTTCATACAGACCTGATGTGGGACAGGGAAAACTCTCAGTCATGTGTCCATATGTGTGTGGGGCATAATTTTGCCTTCTGCTACTGGCATTGGCATATTGATTCTGTCCCTGACTAGACACTGAAATTGATGGTCATTGAAAATTGCATCCGTCTCATAGTAGTGCCGTGCACTTGTCCAAGCAGCAGGATAAAATAAAATAAAATAAAATAAAATAAAATAAAATAAAATAAAATAAAATAAAATAAAATAAAATAAAATAAAATAAAATAAAGTAAAATAAAATAAGCCCTCTTTTATGATGGATTTTGATGTTAACCAGTAGAAACTAGGGTAAAGGGAGGGAGTGAGAAGAGCTGTGGAGTTCTCAAGTAATTATCCTCTGTCTGTGTTACTGTGTGTGTGTGCAGGTCTATGCATGTAGGCATTCATTCTGTCATTCCCCTTTACCTTTTTTTTCCTTATAAGGGAAAGAACCTTCCAATGTATCTCCCTTGTTAGAAAGAGCTGCTTTTGCCATATCATTCCAGGAGCTGGGTGTCTGTGTAAATGCAGGGGACTGAGAGAGATATACTTTACATTTTAGGGATGAGAAACAATATGTGCTGTCTTGTAACTTACCCTGCTAGAGGGACTAACCTCCATAACTATTCCAGTGAATCACACAGGCTTTTAGGGCTTGGCTCTTTAAAAAGCTGGACCTCTATCTGCAAGCTTGGCTTTTAGTGTGTTTTCTGGGTCAGTTTTAGGTGTTGAGCCATTGTTACTTTCTCGGGAGTTGTCCCATAAAAGCCAGGAAATTACATGGCCCCTGGGCCAGTCCTTCTGAACCTCATATTAATTAATGCAATGGAAGAAAGTAGGAGAAATAATAGGGTGGAAGAGAATGATATGGGCACTGCCTTTGGCAAAAAACATCTCCAGCAGTTTTGATGTGCGTTTTCTTCTGATTTTTCCTCTTGCTGAATTTATTCTATTGTTGGAGCTCTTTTGAATTAGAAGAAAAGAAAAAAAAAGTCTTTGATTAATATCTGATTTGATTTGAGCTTTGTCGATGATGGATGCATTGAAATATTCCTGTCAGAGTGAGCAAGAGTGAGGTATTTCATTAGAAGCATGGCATGCAGCCTTCTAAAGAAACACAAACCTTGCATATTGAGTTTCAGAGCTGCTTAACCAAAAGTAAGACAGGACATGAAATTTTCCATCAGATAGGAACTGTAAAATTAAGTAAAAATGGAAAGAAAATGTTCAGCCTCTGACAAATCAAGACTGTATACATTGGGAATATTACAATAACCCTCCTCTACTTAAGATTGCTGCCTTTTTATTCTCTCATGATAGAACAAAAAAAAAACAACCCAAATGTAGAATATTTCAGAGGTCCCTGTATCTGGTCCTTTGTAACATATGTACTGTGAACAGGACTCTGGATCTACAGATAGGGAAAATTGAAACTGAAGGCAAAACCTCTGTTAAAAACTGAAGTCAACTGAATTACACTTGATGAACTCAATCTGAAGACCTGGTGTAAGACTTCAGCAGACTTTTAAAAATCTACTTTCTGAAGTAAACTTTGCTTTTTATTATTTGTTTCGATTTTTTGTTTGTTTGTGTTTTCTGTGTGTTGGTTGGTTGGTTGATTGGTTTTTGTTTGGGTTTTTTGTTGTTGGTTTTGTTGTTGGTTTGGTTTGGTTTGGTTTTTTTTTCCTACTTACAATACTTTTTTTTAGGCTTCGCAGTAGTTGCTCGCCATAAATACAAATCAACCATTGTCCATTCCTGATTTACTTATCCACACACCAGGACAGCAAGTTAATTGCAAGAGTTCCCCGTGGGGAACAGTGAACTTAAATATGCCTGATGTATATTGTTTAAGCAGCAGAGTGAAGAAAGGCACGAGTCCTGAAGAAAGGCACAAGAGTGGAGCTGGGAATGAAAAACGATATAAAAAACAATTCTCTCTGTCACGGGCCAATTGACTTTGTAAATAATTGCCTTGCCCCTCTGGGAGGCTCAGGGTAGGAAGGAATTTAAAGACTGTTCATTTCTCTATGGCAGGGTCCACAGAGTGATTCTGGAGTTTTAGTGCTTTTTAGTGGAAACAACAGTCACTTAAGCATAGCTCATAAGTGGTCATTTTCTCCTAAAATGCCATGCAAGGGTCACAGATCCAAACCCAAAACTTATTCTTATAGATGCTTGCAGCTGCCTGGGCCTTGGAAATAACTAAAGAATATAGAAGCCAAAATTCTTGCCAGTAAAATTTGTATTTGATCTGCAGCCTGTGTGTGTTTTGGACTTGACATCACTGAGAGGTCTGGCGCTTTACTCGGGCCTCTTTACCTGGTTAATGTCTTGTTATCTGGAAAGGACAGGACTTTGATCTATCAGCTGCTCTCAAAAACAGGCATAAAACATAGCTAACAGAACAAGAGCATCATGTTCTTTTTAGACAATGGCATGCCGAGTAGCACAGTGTGTTTAAGTGCCAAAGTCCAACCTTTAGCTTCGCCCAGCGCCTGGGGGGATTTGAGCTCAGAAGAATAATCCTGCTGTTAGCAGCATGATTCTATAGAAGTAAAGTTCTCAATGTGTCCCACCAATGTCCTTCAGTGTGGTATGGAGAAATAACTGTCTGCTGAGCATGATACAGTACCAGCCCTAGTGACCAGCTCACTAGGCACAACAGAGGAGCTTTTTTCCAGTTTCTGTGAGGTGGAATTTATATTAAGCAGTCAATGCAGCGAGGTCTGGAGAGTCATGAGATCTCTTGCTTTCCCCCTTTCTTTCTGTTAAATACCTAGTTATTCCATACAAGGATGGAGTCTCTCAGGCCTTTGGTACACATTGATGGTCGGTGTTCTAGCAGCTAGGGAGCTGTGGATAAGATGGGTAGTCCAATATCTTCAGCCAGAAGGTGGATGTTAGCTTTGTCCTTCATCTTCTGGACACCAGCTGTGGAGCAGTTGGGATGCAGTAATTATGTTCAAATCTTCAATTAAGCACAGCGTGTGAGACAGGTGAATCTTACTATAGATGGGAAGAGCACAGTCTGAGTGTTGGGATGCTCTTGACGTATTTGAGATGTCTTCCTGCAGATACTTATGGGTCTGTATCAATAATAAATTAGATATCTTTGAACTGTAGCTAAATTTAGGATATGTGGAAAATAAATAGGTATTTTCAAGATTTCTGACTTTGAAAGCCTAAAGTGATGCTTGGCAGCAGGTGTCATTTAATTAATCTCTCCTTTACTGTATCTCAGCTCTTGAGATGTATCCAAATTACCGTCCTGAACAGGAGATGTATCTTGCTTCTACAAAGTTATGAAGTAATGATCATTTATTGTCTTATTGGTATCAAAGCAGGGAGAGGTGGTGCCCCACTTTTCTAGACAGCAGTCAGTAAGGGAGCAGCCACCTGTGCTGATGGTAGAGAAGAGTTTGTTAACTATAATACAAGCAGAGATGAGATTTACCAGTCAGTCTCTAAACTAATCAAAGTTTTGCTTTAACAGACAGTAGGAAGGCCTGTACCTTTTTTAAAAAACATTTGGGATCTGTGTTTACGTGATTACCTCTGCATCTATAGGTGTGTAACATCTAAGATATTGCATAAGAAGCCTTCATCACTACCCAGCAGTCTGTAACATCAAATATCAAGAGGCAATAAAACTACTGAAGCTGATAACATGCATGGCCCAAACTCTCCTCCTGTGCACTTAGTGGTTTCCTATCTGCTGCCCTTTGCATTACATCAGAATCAGAACATCACAGCATTAACTTACTCCCTGCCTCAGGCTGCTGAGATCCTGACTTACACAGCCAGCAGGGAATCATTTTACCTCCTCTGTGCAGAGCAACCTGCAATGAAATAATGTTCCACTGCTTTTGGCCCTATGCCACAGCTTTGGGGGCACCTCTTGAACTGCCTGTGATGACAGCAGACACCCTGCCTGCCCATGTGCTTATTCCAGGAATGGGAGTAACAACGGCCTGTGAGAGTTTGTATGATAAAGTGGAATTCGAGTAGGCACTGTGAGGTGGTTGAGAGATTTAGCTGCTGAAATTATTAAAGGATCTCATCCCGTGTATCTTTGTTTCTTGTCTGTAATCAATGGAAAGTGGCATTTCTGTGGCTTATCAGCACTCTATGAAGATGAGCAGCTTCTATGCTCAGTGAGACTGGTAATAAGACAGAAGTACCTGAGATATATAGAGCATTGCATCACTGAGTACATTTGGCCTCTTCTATTGATCATGATATAACCAGGCATTTTCAATGTGTCTTCATAAGTTATGCAAGGAGCACTTTTTGAAAAGAATATTGTATCAGTCAGTTACAGATTTTCTTGGTGTTTTCCTTTGTTCAAGGTTTGAACAGGTTCTGAAACTACCACGGAGAATCAATGCTTCTCTGCAACAGCTATCACTGCCCGTACATAGTACCCTTTTGTTTTCTCCCCACACTTTTATTCCATGTCTGAATATGAATTTACATGACAAATTGTAATGGTGCTTTGCAAGCTGTTATAGCCTGTTGGGTAAATGATTAACATTTCAAATACACTTATAATTTAATTTCTAAATACTTACTCAAAGGACTATAATGGCTCTATTCTAATTTATCTTATATTCAATCCAATTTTTGTAACATTTATTAATTCTTTTTATTCCTGATTCAGAAGTATAACATGCCAATTAGAAACAGATTAAAAAGCCTATTTACTCCAAACTGTTTCATGCTATCAAGTAAATAAAACATTGTAAAAAAACAAAAACAAAACAAAAAAAAACCCCAAACAAACCTGATTATGCATAGTGAAATAAGCTTGCATACAATTATATATTTCTGTAGTAGACCATAACATTTAGCACACTGTCAGCTGGATTCATCTCTCATGTGCTTCACCTGTGTATTTACATTCATTTATGAAACTCAAAACCTTTCTCAAGTGTTCCTTCCTTCGTTTCCCACAGGCTTTCTAGCAACATAGAGCAGCCTTGACTTGTGCTGCCAGACTCCTGGTAAGGAAGTGTGGTGAACAGCAACTTCTAGCTGCTCTGGCAAGAAACTTCCCTACTATAGATTGCATGGACTTTTTCCCATCCTCCATTCAGATACAGAGCTCTCAGTATATTAAATAGTGTCGTTTTCTTGGTTTCTGTAACATCCATCTGACCCTGCCACTGGTCAGAATTCCATATCTTGTTTCCCTCCCTCCCTTCCTCCCTCCTCCCTCCTCCCCTTAAGAGAAAGGGATAAATGATTCTTTGCTTTCACCAGAGAGCAATACCAGAAGATAGATGCCTTTAAATCACCCTTGTGTTTTGCTAAGCCAGCAGCTGGGAAACTGGAGAACTCTTGTAGTATTGGTTAATTTACAGCACCCTATGGACAATCCTGTGAACTTAAACATGGCTGGGAACCATTTTGTTCTAACTTCCAACTATCAAACTCCAACAGTAAGTTCCAGACATCTATATTTCCACACCTGGGGATGCATGTCTTGCTAGGATCTAGGGAGCTTGGGGTAGTTCTATTTAGCATGACTCCAGGACTGGGACTCAATTTTTGCTAAATGAGAAGAAATGGTTACAGCCATTCTTTTCCCCCATAGCACAATGATTCCTGACAAATGCTACCTTTTCAATGTGAGCTGAGGCATGGAAAGTGAGGCCTATGCACTCTGTCACAGGATTCTATTGCATGTCAAAGCTAATATTGAGAAAGTAAGAACATGCACAGTTGTAGAACAGGCATGATTCTCTCCAGAGAAAGGAGGGAGCATGTTTAGATAAATGATTTTGACTGCTAATTGCTTTCTGCAAAAAGAAACCTCTGTGGTTTTGACCAGCTAGATCAGAGGCTTCTCTCATGACTCCACATGATCGTCCAACCAGCCCACATCCTCTATTATTACATGCTGTAGGATAGCAACCAAGTGGAAACATGCTTTGTTGTGGCAGTACAGGAATATGAAATAATACAGAACCCTGCGACCCAAATCAACTCAACCAGAACCCATTAAATGATTTAAATTTTGTCCATCCATCTATTGATTGTACTTCTTGTGTAAGAACAGCAGTGACAGCAGCAGTACTGAGAGTCTGAACAGGATTATTAAAAGACACTGCTTGGCAAAGTGAATGGATGTGTAATAAGAAAGGCTTAAAACAATAAATCTTTGACAGCGCTGATTCAGTCTTTGTGAAATGACTAACTGATTGCCAGAGACTTTTAATGTCAAAACATCAGATTTTCAGGTACCTGAGAATAAGCATGCATTGTAATACTGGTGTCTTTTATTTTTTCCTGGCAGTAAAGAAATGCTTTCAGGTGTTACAAAAGAGGACGTGTGATATGAAAAATGGGGATAACACAGACGACAGCTCAAAGGGGAATGCTAATGCCTTATTGTGGGAATGATGATATACTCCCTGTGCATTTGTGGTGCAGTGGCTTTCTATACCCCGGTAGAGATGGCTAATTTATCTCTCTAACACATGACCTATATCAATGGCACAAGAGCCTGCTAGCCATTGAGGTTGCATCATAAAAGGACACAAATCACTTTCCAGGAGTTTGAGACCTGGAAGAAATTAGCTGTGGATGCCTTCATGTTTGTCTTTCAGACTTTCTGGAACATGAGGGCACGAGAGAGGGAGTTTGCCCCCTCCTGGTTTGCCAGTGGCATCATAGGGTTTGCAGCTATGGTTCAACTACCTGTAAGTAAAGTCTTGCCGGTAAGCAGAAGCAATGAGGTGAATGAAGTACATTCTTGTGCCCTATTTCAGTCTAGACATGTAGAAAAGTAAGTTCACAGGGCTGTCTTCATGATTCAGAGCATGGGTGAAGAGCAAAGAGCAATAGACAGAAAATTTGAACAGATTGGAGTCAGTGTGCACCACCAGGGCCACCCAATGGTGTCCTGCAGGCAGGGTGGGGGCTGGCACGGCTGGCACACAGGGCACTTTGTCATGGCCCTGAGGTCACTGTCACGCTGGCTGCTGACCCTGACCTGCCTGCATGGTTCCTCCCCCAGCTCGGCAATGGCCCATGAGTCACTGCCCTACCCAGCCTGAGGTCTCTTGTCCTGGTCACTATCCCCAGGTGCCTTGGCACTGTCCGAGGCTGCCCTGGCAGGAAAGACACTGCCCGTGCCGTGGTGCCCCTCAGCTGCTCACTTGCACTGCTCCTGCTGCCCCTGGGCACACTTGTCAGTGCAGTTTCATCCTCAGTCAGCAGCAGGACGTGGGTGGTACATGAGAGCTGGCTGCTGCAGATTGTGGGGACAAGGAGCTGGGGCTGTGAACTCTGTGACAACAGATGCTGCAGTTCAAAGACTATTGGACCTCAAGAACTCAGGTGCCCAAAAGGTATTCAAGGGTCCTCTAGAAATATTGCAAAGCAGGTTTGCAAAAGGCAGAAGAGAAATGAGCTGAAAGCTAATTTCCAGCTTTTGTTAGGCTGTAAGCAAGGGAATAAAACCAATCACGTTACTGTACAATGTGCCTTTGTCCGTAATGCTCTGTACCGATGCATAAGAAACGTGTGCTGCGGTGTCTTTGAGGTAGATTCTTTGTACTACATATTAATGAATTTCAGTGCAGGCTTAGTACTAGAGGCAGCCTGAGAACTGGAAAGGGGAGTGGGAAAGTCCAAGAAGGCATAGGGCAAGAATGGGAAGCAATTTTGAAAAGGGTGAGGTGTTAGCTAGTTTTCCAAAGAGGCTCTTCATCAAGCTGAGAAAGACAGAGCAGTAAGGGTAAAGTGTAGTGAATTCCAGCAGTAAAAGTAACAGGATACTTTATGAGCATACTTGGACTTTTCCTTCTGCCAGCTTTCACTGCTCCTTAGTAGACAGACTGAAGAATACAAGCCTGTCTGTTTCTGTGGGACCACAGAGGGTCTGCTTACATCCTGATTTACTACTAGCATTTTGAGGAAAACTGCCAGCTGCATTCCTCAGAGGTAGAGAAGACGAGCAGAGCAAAGAGACAAAGGCAAGTTCACAGCTGACAGTGTCTCTGAACATCGGTTAGTAACAATGCCAGTGCAGTCTTGATTGGGCTTTAATTGTCAGTCCTTAGCCTGTTCTTTTTTTGACAGTGGGAAAACCACAAGACAGACTTCTCTTCCCTTACATACTGCAGTAGCAGAGGTGAAAGAAGGACCTTGTTCTTCCTTTTATTTTTTGGATGCTTTTTACCACATTCCAGAGAAGATTGACAGAAGAGTGGTAGACCCTTCCCTTCTCAGTGCCATCCCTATTGCATCAGATCCTGCTGCAGTAAGGATCATCTCTCCAGACCCTGACTATGTTCAAAGACTAGAAACAAAAGCTGATATCCCATTTCTACCAAAAGGAAGTCCCATGTGTTTAGAGTATATTTTACCTTGCAAACTGTAGTAGCAGCACTAAGAACTGATTGCAGCAATGTTGCTTTTGCAAGAGGCTTGAAAGGTTTTTGCACTATATTTAGCATGCACAGTTGCCATGTACAACGTTGCTATTAGTATTTTTACTATTCTCCTTTGGAAGTGTGACTTTACAAATTTGAATGCAGAAATAAAATAAGTGTTTTGCTACAAGTTTTACTTCACATTTTCCTTAATATCGTCGTTAAAAGATATATTTTTGTAAAAAATAAATAAAATCAAGTGTTGTGCTCACTCCAAGAAAAATCATAGTACTTAAACATTACCTTAATAACAATTTATTTAAGGAAATACACAGGGAAAAAAAAGTCATTTGGCATAAGCTCCTAGATTAGATGTTTTATTATCCACTCCCTCCACTGTCCATAAATAAGCCTTGCTGACTAGCTACAGTTGGCTCTTTTAGCATTTGCAGTTATGTCAGTACGTAAGGCTGGACCCAGACATTACAGATTCTGCTGAAAGCCAGGTAGTTAGGCTAAGAGTAAAAACTTCCTTTTTATTTTGCATGTCACAATACATAATAGGAAAGCCTTTGTTAATGCGGGAAACAAATATGAAAATGAGAATTAAGACTGTTTAAAATGCAGGATTTAATGTGTCTAAGAGTTATTGCTGCAACTCCTGCTGAAATCAATAGCAAGATTTAGCCTTAACTATCTGCAGCATTCATGTTTGTTCAGATGCTGAAGAGGAGCTGTGCCTGTTGCAAATTGCTCCTTTTATGCTCTGAAATCTAAGAAGATAAACTCTGTGACACCGAATGATATATGAACGTATTTTTTTCTTCAGTTGTTGGGGGGCTTCAAAGCAGTACGATACTGTGCTGTCTAATCTTGAAATCCTTGTTTTAATGAAAGCTGTTTTTCCCTTTCAAAGATGTGCTCTTTTTAAAAGCACAGGAAGGAATCACAGCCATGATCTCATGCATACACACACATATTTATGTGTGCATATGTTTATATGCATATGAGAAGCATTGAGTATGATAAAAAAAGGACAAACTTAATACTTTTTAACTTAAGTTTTCACTATGTAAAAAATCCAATATCATGATAATGAGTGTCATCTCTGTTCTTTTTAAGATAAGAACTATTTTTCAGCGCTGAGTTCCTTTCTGGCAATTGCCTGTCATTTTGAGGAGATGAGAGTTTCTATCAAATTTACTCTTTAAAATGTGGTAACTAGCATGCAATCTCTGTCTCAGTTGTAACAGGTCTGACAATTAGGCTGTGGTACATTATGTGGAAAGGTTGATGGAGGAAAGGTGAACTTGTCTTGGTCTGCATCCGCAAAAGCTGAACCTTTGCATCTTGTTAGAGTGATCTTACAGCCAACCCTCAGAGAAAAGTATGCCATGCTCCTGTAGCACACTCATGCCTAGCCTTTAGAAGGACCTTAGAACCCAAAACATAATAAAATGGAATGATTTAATAGAGAAGGTATATCATGTTTTTCAGTCGAATGTCACTTTAGCATTTAGAAAAAGAGGGATGGCAGTCCCAGGTCAGATGGATGGTCTATCTTGTCTGGTTACTCAGAGAAAGCTCAAAAAGTCAGCGAAGCAAAAACACCATAACTGGAGAAGTCCCTCCTTGATTCCTTACTACCTTTTGCACTTATATGTATTTGTTCCTATTCCTTCCAAGATGCTCTGTGTGTGCTGGCTCCAGCTGCTTCCTGGGGTAGACCAGAGCAGATCCTGTGGATGGGACTGAGAGGTGACAGCCTGTGCTGGCATGCATCCTGGAGTCAAAGGTTCCAGGGATGTCCTTCTGTGTAACAGGTTCTGGGAACCCAAGCATGGCCAGCAGATTTGACTCAAATGGACATTTTCAAGTAGGCTGTTGGGAGGTGATGCAGTCACCAGCAGAGCAGTCCTGATGTTTGGGCCATGGCTGGAGAGGAGGATGTGCTGGGCTCACAGGTGCTACAGGCTCTGCTGCTTCACCTTATTGAAACTGCAAGCACTGTCTTTGTCTGTGGGAACGTGTAGTGTGCTTTCCTGTATCTCAGTTTATTCTTGGTGTCCCTTGGCAATGAGTTACACAGGCTACTTACCTACTTACATACTTTGCTATCTGCAATGTATTTATGGCATATTCCTGAACTTGCCATTGAATATCACTTGGTTCCTCTTTTAAGGCCAATTAATAAGAAACCTTCATTCTTTGCTGCTACTTTTTTTTTTTTTTTTCCCCCAATACACATATCTAGTCCTTTTTGTAAGAATCCTTCAATCTATTAAGTTCTGTGCCAGGTTCCCAACAATTAAACTAAGTGAACTTTAAGGAATGGTTGAGTAGGGAAAGTTTTTGTAAAATTAAAAACGAACATAAGGATGTGTAATAAGTTCCTACTTTTTTTTCTTCTCCATTTTCACTAAGAAGAACTTAGAGAGGAATGAGAACCATTGAACAGACAAAACCACCAAACACTTTTTCAGCTCAGAATATCACCTGCTGCCTGTGAAATTCTCTCTCAAATTCATTTCTGAATCACCAGTTGGGAAGAAGCCAAAGTGATAGAATTTAGCACTAATATTTAACTAAAATATCTCTCTATGTTCAAATAGTGAGAAACAGCAATATTTATGTCCTTAATATAGCAGTATATAACACATATACTAAATTAAAAGTGACATTTTGTTAAGAAAAAAAAAAGAGGAAAAAAAAAAGAGTTTGTTCTTAGGATAGGCTGTGGTTTCACGATCAGAATTGAGCATTCTGCCTGTCTCTGCTCTTGATCTGGCTGGCTACTTATGCTCAGTTGTTTCACATCTCTGTGTCTTAGTTCCTCAGCCTACTTATCTCAGGCTAGCAGTGCGTGCTGTGGCAAAGTGTGGTAGCTTTAACACCTGTACGTATACATAAAGTCAGACTTTGACATTGAGCTGCCATAAAATAGTGTTAATTATCTGAATGGCCTGAACAATTTCAAATCTTCAGGTGTTCAGTTTGAGGAAAGCAAACCACCAGGTTCTTGATGAACTTCTTAATTATTTGGAGGTTCTTTTTTCTTGAGTTCCAAGGTTTTAAGGTGTGTCTTCTTCTTTTTTCAGTCCTCTCCTCCTCGATGGTGAAGATTGCAAAAAATACTTAAGAAAATCTGGGTTATCCCCAGATTTAGTTAAGAATGTAACATAAAGCTCATATATCATAATGAAATTGTGAGAATTTTGCAAACTGCTTGCAATTAAAATCACTCTGAGCAGTAGGAATTAAAAGAGCAGTGGCATTAAGAGAACAGTTATGAACAAATATACATTCACTTCTCAGATGGTTTACCAACACTTAAAACTTAGCACTTAAAACTTAGGGAGGGGATGAGGATAACCTAGTTGGAGTTTTCACACTGATTTTAAGAAAAGTGTAATTTAACTTTTAGTCGTTATTATTTCATTATGAAGCCCTCCAAATCTCATCTTTGAGACTTCATTAGAAAGTCCAAGTTTAGCCTCGCTTCAGTGAAAGGTTTATGTACCTTTCAAGTACTATTAGGTAATTTGCATTTAGCAAATAATAGACACTTCGTTAAGAATATGCTGTAAATACAATTAAGACGAAGTCACAGGAATTGTAATTTGAAAGGCATTTAAGTTGTTCTTTTCTCTGTGTGTCTTTTGATTGCACTTAATTAAATCTTTTCTTCTTATTTCTCATTTGATGGAAATTTCAGCAAATATGTTTTGGAAAAAGAGAAAAAAAAAAGAATTAAAATATTCTTCCTGGGGTCTTAAAAAAATTTTAAAAAAATTAAAAGAGAGGAAAACCATTTATCAGCTAAAATGTCTGAATTTTGTAGACTCTGAGGCCACAACAGACCATTTTGAGGAGCTAGTCTGACCTCTTGCATAACACAAGGCAAAAAACCTCCACAAGTCATTTCTGCATGAGGCCTATTACTTTTCTTGAACTGGACCATACTCTCCACTCTCATTAGTGGTGTGTCTTCCTAATCTTTATAAGAAATGCTTTTATACTAATAATGTTATTTATATAGGTTGTAAATCATCAGTATTTACAGGGATATAAAATATGGTGCCAGTTTTGAACAATTTATAGTCTAACATTTCTTTGTCATGATGTCTGACATTCTCTGGACTCTTTTCTGCAGTGTAGCACTTTTTATTTAATGAATAACATTTGGCAATAGACTGTCTCAAGTTTTCCTCTTTTTTTTTGCTTTTTTTCTTCTTTTTCTAAACTGTCTGGACTCATCTAGGGGATCTTTTTTTCTCTTTTTTTTTTTGTTGGGGAAGGGGATGCTTTTTGTTCTTTTTTGCAGTTTCTTTTTTAAAATAAATTTTATTTTTAACATATCTGTATGTATTTTGTATTATTTATAGGCTGTTTACCTCTTCCTTAACTTTTCAAATTATCCTTTCCCTTTTAATAAGATTCACCTGGGACAGTGAGCCAAACAACTCTGAGCTCTTTCACTGAGAAAGAGAAGAAAACTCAGCATTAGCTCTCCAGGCAGATTTCCTGGAGCTTGTCCGGTTCTAGCCTAAATTATCTTCATGAGACTATTGTTAGCAGTTGCACTGTTGCATTATGTATGATTCCTGACTGCTTCTAGTATGAGCAAACCACACAGTGTTTGGTTAGTGGTTTTCAATTTTATGCTAAGCTGTACAATTTGTTGGTGTTATTTAGGTTAATATGCTATTATTTTGCATATTTATAGCTCTCCCATTACATTTTTATTAATAATGATGTCATGTCTGGTAGCAAGGATCAATAAGGCTTCTAGTGTGTAATGTTTACATATTTATATTATTACAGTATAATAAGTCTCTCAGGCAGCTCCCTGCATTGGAATCACTTTGTAGATGTGTCTTTCAGGTAATTGCATGCTGACAGTGGCTGCTTGAAAGTGTGCATGAAAGCACAGTGATACACTGTGCTGAGATGAGATCTAGCCAGGCACTATTGAACAGCCAATCTTTCTTCAGTGTCTGCATCAGAAAATAAATGGTGATATTATTCCTCCATTCCCACTTCTCTTTCACCCATTGTGTTATTTTTGCCCTTCCATAAGCAGTATTTTCTTTAGCATAATTCTGAAGAGCGTTTCTGCACTCTCTCTCAGTCATCCCTTCTAGAGAAATATATTGAGCTTGCAGATGTGTACAGCACTTCTTCGACGAAAAAATTCAGGCTCTTCCATATAAAATTTCCCTTTCTACTCCCCAGATGCTTTATTTACTTCCCTTTGCACTGGCAGAAGGCTGATTTACTTGGTGTTCTATGCTGCAAAACAGCAGAAATACCAAGAAGAAAATAAACGTTGTCCCTGCTAGTGAGTAAACCACTTGCCTGCTCCTTTAGCACACCAGAAGGCTCATCAGTGACCCCGACCCAGCAGCTGAAGCAAGGGGAACACGCCTGCAGCTGGCTGCTCTGACCAAGACCCTTTGGGCAGAAGGGTTTGCTTGACACTCTCCCACTATGCTGCTGCTTCTCGCTAATAATAGTGATCACTGTAGTGTGAATGAGTTTCACTGACTAATTATACAGAGCTAGATTGCATCCTGCTAATTCCTTAATGAGTGCAAGGAGCACTCTGTCTCCTGCTCGTCTGCCTGGTTGTTTGTGCAGGAGCATGTGAATGTGCAGCGGTGCATTCAAGTGTGCAGAGACTTTTCCTGCAGTGCTGGCTAGCTGAAAGTGGCTGGGAAAAGTTGGAGTCTCCTCTTCTTCAATGGCTCTCTACCCTGCCCTTTCCCCACAGGCACATCCTGACCCTCCTGACCTAAGCCAGAATGAGAGTCCAGCAGGAACACTCTTTCAAGTTGAGGAGAGGATACACACTGGTGCCCTGTGAAGTCTGGACAGTGTTAAAAGTTCATACAAGGTAGGTGACTGGCATTGCCAAATCAAGTGTCAGAAAACAAGGAGATATCACAGGAAGTGGATTGAGGTTGTAAAAAAGCCCAAACAAACCACTCAAATGTGATTAAAAAAGAGGAAAATGAAAAAAGTTTTTTATTTAATATTACAAAATAAGAAACAAGCCAATAAGGATAACATTTCTCAAAATTTCACTCTTGTTTTCCTTCCAAAGGCAAATAGGTGGCTTATAACAGACTTCTGTTCCTCTCTGAAAATGCTCCAATTTCATGATGTTTTTACCTGAAGGGGAAAAATGTTAGACAGAAATGTTCTTTTTAAGACTCCAGAATAGGGGTGAAAAGCTGGAACATGGACAATTTATCTAAACAGATAAATTATCCTATTTTTCACTCATTATTCTTAAAGTGTTCCCCCTTATTGCTCTTAAATTTAATATCTCACAGCTTGAAAATTATGAGAATAAAAATTAATTTTTCCCCTTTATTATTTTAAACACTTAGAGCTAGCAGTTTCTAGACTTTCCCCTACTACCAGAAATTACTTTTCCCATTTTTTAGTAAAGGTAGAAACTAATTTTCTTCAAGAAAGACCTGTCATAGCACATCAGTTTGAACTTAGTTTGGTGATCTGGCCTATGGCAAGCAGTGACTGACACAAAAGCAGATCAAACAACCTCCACCACCAGCCCAACTCTATCAAGAATTGTACCTACAGATACATCAATGCCTCCTGGAGCAATAAACTAGGCACACACATGCATCTGCTCTGTCTCTCCTCTGCCCTTCTTCCTCCTAAAAATCATCCCCGAATCAGAGTTGTGCCTTCTTGCAGCAGCTTGCAGGAAGCCAGTGGTACAGAGAATCTCCAACAGGCCTGGATTCACATCTAGTGAATGCTACTTCAGTGTCTGAGGTTGGTTTTCAGTTTTGATTTAAATAAAAATCAAATTTACACAATTATTTGAATGCTTGTAGCTCTAGAGGGAAATGCAGAGCACAAATAAACTATTGCTGCAGGCTTTTTTTTAATGATGCATTGGTAATGATGCATTGGTAATGAGTCAAACACTAGTAACTACTGCAAAGATATAAAAAACTCTGGAATGTGAACTTGCATAGAGCTATCTATTCACAAATTGGGTTTGGGTCTAAATTTCATTCTTTCTTTTCATTCCTGAAAAAGACAGCATAGGTTGCAGTCATTTGGCTTGATTGTTTCAAACTGTGTTGACATTTGCTGGTCCCCAGTATTTAGGGTAGGCCTTTGTCTCTTCCCAATGGCACTTCAAAATGACACAGTTCCTTTGGTTTGGGGTGGACACTCATGTTTCCTTTATTTATTATTAGAAAATGAAGTTTGTGTTTATGGCATTAAGCTATGGTTTAGCTGCCATTCCCCACCAATGTAATTTCAGGGTGTTGTGCACATATTGTTTATGGAATGCTGTGGTTTCCTTCAGGCTACAAATACATAAAAACAGGCTACAAATTTTTAGCTCCATTTGGTGCTGCTGAGGAGCAAAGCAGTTTATAATTTTTCTCTGCAACTCTCTGCTTTCAAGTACTCTACTCCTGGTTTGTTTTTCTGTTGTTGGTGTTATTCAGGTAGCATAGCACCTAGGATTCATACCATTGTCCCAACTATAAGGATCTTTACAGAGCAGAAGATCACATTTGAATCTTTGTCTGTGAATCTGGTCTTGAGTTTTAGCTTCATTAGGACTGCCAAAGCTGCATCTTCTTTGCACTTTTGGTGAAGTTGCCAATTCCGTACACCATAGGAGCCCTAAAGTCACATGAAGACCTTGAAGAAAGAGTGATCTTCCAGTACCTTATCACGTGTATGTTTGAAGTCTCTGTTTAAGCATTTTTAGTACATATTCCTACTATGACTAGTATGCTCCACTCACAGAAAACCTTCATGTAAGCAGCCAAGTCAAAACTAAGTGAATGAAAATAATACATATTCTTTTGCATTCAAATGGTCAAAGAGAAAGCAAAATGCCTTAGATTGTGAACAGAGATGAAAACCTCTGTTCTTTATGGTTCAGGAGTACGCTTGCAATGCTCAGGAGACGAGTGCAAGTAAGCAGAGACATCAGAGTCACTACAGACCCAGTTTCTTATTCTAATGAGGCCAAATGTCATTCTTCTGCATTGAAACTCTGAGACGGGCTATAAAAACAGCAGACATTGATCCTGTTCTTATTTTGTTTATGGACCATAAGAGAAGCTTATGAAAATGTCAAGTTCAGATCACTGAAAAATGAAATCCTCTCTATATTCTAATTTTGGTCTCATCCACACACTTTTACTCTGCCTGTATCTCCATTTATATGGAAATTTTTCTCCTCATATTGCCATAGAGTGGAATTCAAAATAAAAATGATGTCTAGAATACTGTTTAAAAACTCATGGACAGAAACATACATACACAAATCCCTACCTTTTTTAACATCCCAATTGAACATCACAGATGGAAAGCTAGGTACCTTGTTCTAAAAAATTCAATTTCCATGTCTGATTCTCCTATCTTTTTGGATCTATTTTGCTTTATCTCAGTAGTAGTGATTAGGATATGACTGATGTTACAGAAATTGAAATCCAGTCAGTCAAGCACATAAATACCCATCTTGGAAAGCCATTGTAGCATCTGTGTGTTAAAATTAGGACCATAAGTACCATGGCATTTTTTGCATGACAAATTGGTAGACTGACCTTTTATGACTGTGAGTCTCAGGTTAGCCCATCACCTTCATCCTTCTGGTGAAACAGAGGTTACTGTTAGAGTGTATTTATGAATGTCTTGAAATACTCACTTTTCTCATCCTTCTTACTGTTACCAAATCCTGTTGTACTCAGCTGTCTGTCACAATCACTGCAGGCTGGTATCTCAGTGCAATTTTGGGATCTGTATTCCCAAAGGCTCATCCTCTTGGGCCTCCAAAGATGTTCTGGAAAGAATGCACTGCAGTCTGCACCACAGTGTTAAGACAGCTTACTGGTGTTCTGTTTATCCTAATTAAGGCCCCCATAGTAATTATTGTCACACTGGAACATTTGGATGAAATTAGGAATTTGTTTTCAGAGACAAGTCCTGGCTTAATGTATTCTTCTAAGTCTTGCTTTTAAGCTGGTCTTCTTCAAACTTTTACTTTGCTACCTGTAAAAATAATAGAAAGAGTTGATTATTTTTAATCCTGTAAACATATAAATGTCATACACTACATATATTGGCACGGCTATATATTAACATATCTATTATTCATAGAAGATATGTAGTTTCTGGTTGAAGTGGTTGTTTACTACATGGTCAAGAATTTAGTTGAAAGCAAAACCAAAAAATCTTGAATGATATAATTTGATCCTACTGTTCCAGAAAACTTCAAGACTATAATTCCTGATATCCTTTTTTCTTATTTAGAGGTGGTTGAGGTGAGGTATCTTACTATACTGTATGCAAGGAAATGTCACCTGATTTATCCAGACTAGCATGACTGGGGCCCTAGTATTTCACAGGAAGGTATTTAACAAAAATATTGAGCATAATAGGAGGAGAAAATCTTATTAAATTCACAGAACTTTAGTGGGGTTTTTTTTGTAGTTTGTTTGGTTTTGTGGTTTTGTTTGTTTGCTTGTTTTTAACAGGACCAAGATGCATTAAACTACTTTTTTAATTTTAGAGAAACAGAGGCAATTTCTGATGGATGTCACAGTGGTGTATGATAAAACATCCTGCATGGATGCTGAACTCTTCCCTCACCTTTCTCAATCACCAGAAAACAAATTGGAAAAGTGGAAGTAGCAAGGTCAGGTCAGGTGAGCGTGTACTTAAACATTTCATAGGGTGCAGTGTGCAGAGCAGTGATCTGGTCTCATGTTCCATTAATTCAAAGACAGCTGTCATTTATCTTTTGATGGAAGCTAGAGGTTGAAATGCTTGACACAACATATCAAGCCTAATATGGAAAGATCAGACCAGTGTGGGCCTAGTTCAGTAAAAGTGAGTTACTGTGCAAAGAGATTTCATAATTCCCCTACTGATGTTTAACAGACAACTCTGAACACATTTCTGCAAATACAAACTGCCCAGCTATTGTAAAAAAAAGAAAAGTCCAAGAATTGCATGGGGAATTAACCACATAATTTCTATTAGAGACTATACGAATGGCATGACTAAATCCTTGTGAAGCTTCTTAAATGCTTTAGAGCTACATGTCCACAAAAGAGTCTTAAAGAGCTTTTGAAATGCAGGTAAGTAGGTAGGTAAAAAGATAAATAACTGGGAAAGTGCTGCTTTTTGCCTCTGGAAAAACTGACTGAAAGATGACGATTCAGACATACCTGCTTCTTTAGTTGTCAAAGTATTAGCATCTGCAAGTCAATTTGGTGGGAAATACCATTAAAAAGATAAAAGAGAACAAAATCAAAAACAGTTTCAGTAAAGACTCACTCAATACTGCTGTGCATCCAAGGGAAAAAAGTGCTTTCTACAAAAACCAAAGAGTGTGTGGGGGCTGACAGCAAGACGCAAAAGCAAACCTCTAAAAATCACATTTAATACAAGAAACTACACCATATGCAGTAGGAATAGCAGACAAAAGCAGGACGGCATGCTGCTGACTCAGGAAAGGTCTCACATGTGGCAAGGGGTTCAGCAGCATCAGCTCGTGCTTGTACAACCAAGTTTCTTAGCCCTTCCCTGTTTGAGAATGAAAAGGACTTCCCACCATCTCTCACCATTTGGATGGGACTATTCAGGGTACTGTGTCTGGGCAGGTTCTCCTTGCTTCTGGATACTCAGACTTCAGAGGTCACAGCACTATGAAGACATTATCTCACTGACACCTCTGCCCTTCTAGTTACAGTGTTTTGCATCTTACCTTTCCTCATGTGTATGAAGAAATTATATTAACGGGTTGGAAAACAGGTGTTGAGAAGATATTTGTGTGCCTTTGTACAACTTATGCATGATACCACACAGACCAAAGCACCACCCTGTGTTTCACAGAGGAAAGCTCCAGAGACCATCTGGTTTGATATGATTTTGGGAATCACAACTCTACATTTAGAGGGTGCTCTCAGTAATCTGTAGTGATAGAGAAAATAGAAAGTTCAGACTTTCAGTGGTCAGATAAAGGCTATGAAGTTTTGGTCCCAACTCCTTATGCTCATGACTCACAGTTTGTCCAGCCTGGTGTGGGTTGTCTATTCTAGGCATGTCATCTTGGTGAAGGTCTGAATTTGAACTCACAGTTTTTGACTCCTGAACTTAAAAGCTCCCAAGGTCTATATATTTCCATTCAGTCCTGACTCTAGCAGGAGAGCAGCAGCAGCAGAAATTGTTGGCATTCTCTCAGTTCAGCTTCTCACAGCTTCTAGAAACTTACCCTTGTAGCAGACAAAAGTTCTGTGCTTGTCATTGCCTAAATGTTGTGTGATTTTTTAAACTTTTCTTGAGTCTAATCATTTTTGAATCTGAAGAAAATAGAGGCAAAACATTTTTCCCTTGATAAGGAAAAAAAATAATTTAAAACATTTTCCTGCCAAAGCAAGAAAGAAATGAGAGTTGAAAGCAAAAGAAAAGCTCTGTATCAAGAATTGGCTTTGACTGCAATAGAGAAAAGTCGTTTTAATTGGTTCAAGATGCCTATCTCTTTTTTTCCCTGTTTCCTAAATCACATGGTAAGGATTAATAGTTTGGTTCACTTTCTGAGAAAATCTTCCCCTTCAGGTTCTGTTGTGTGGTTTTTAAAGTATTTTGAAATATATTGTTTTAAAATACTAGGGACATCCAATGCTGTGGGAAAATCTCTTGTGACTCTTGTAAGATGTCAGGGAGGTCTAAGAGAGCTTCATTATACTCCTAGGAAAAAACCTCACCTGTATGACTGAATACTGCATTCTTTGAGGAATGTGTCTTACTGGGCTATTTTGATGTTGCTCCATGAAATACAATGTTCCTTGAAGTAAGCAACATTAGTGAATCTGCCCATAGCAGCTATTTTCCTTCAGCTACACAACCTCCTTTGTCCTGACTTTATGAAGGATTTTCAGGTAGGAAAATAATGGAAGATGCTGAGACGGAGGGGAAGGGTGAGGAGCCTCCTTTTCCCTTGGCTCTGCATCTCAGATGTAAATGCTATTATTCTATTCACATAAAAGAAAGGAATATGTGCGTGTGTATTTCAGACACAGGCAGCACCCTGGAAAATTAAAGGAGGAACAGGAGAGGCTCCTTGTGTTAATTTCCCCGACTCAGCCATGTGGGGCTGGAGCACAGGATGGTGGTGTGTGTGTGTGTGTTTAAGGGTGGTGGCAGCAGGAGCAGTGCCTGTCACGGCTGTCTGAGTGCCCTGCCAGGAGCTCTGTGCCCCTCTCCACACGGCAGCAGTGCCTGGTGCTGCCACTCAACCTGCCTGTCACAGGGTTGGCGCCCTCCCAGCAGCTGCCATCAGAGGTGTGTGGCATTTTTTGGAATGGTCTGCTCAGCAATCCTGAGTCCACTTGAAACACGCCTCTGCAAAACAAACTTGGCTCTGCTTTAGACATCGCTCCAGTTACGGAGTCAGTGTTGCAGTTTGAAGTGCTGAGCCAACTCGGTGTTTTAATTCAAATTTCATCTGAGCTTTCTTTGATCCTTCTCTTCTTAAGAAAAATAATCACCATCTTTAGGGTTTCTCTACACTTCTTGAGAATTTAGATCAAGGCTAGGGGAGACAACTTTTTTTTTTCTTGAATAAAAGTGAAAGCAAAAAGGTGAAAAATATAGATTTTTCTTGGAACAATCTCGAGCCCTTTATCTAAGTTAAAGTCATGATATCTAAATTAATATGGTACAGAGTTCCTCATGGTATTGTATGCACTCCTTAGATCTTTCTTAGGCTCTCTGCATAAGAAGAGATCAGGAGCTTCCCACCTCCCCAGTGAGCGGGAAGGGATTGCAGTGAGTAGGAAGTTACCAAGTGTTAACAGCCAAGCTGATGCAGAGGAGGTGGCATGAATTCCACGTTGCAAGGATGGAGCATGTTGTGGCCTTCCTATTCTAGGGGAGAAGTAATTCCTTCACAACTATATTTGTTGGATAGTAGCAAGACCCTTACTTACAGGTGTTATCTGTTCCTTAGGGTTTTTACTGAATTCAATTAGAGATGGGCTGTTGTCTTTTTCTTACTGTTTTTCTACCACAAGTACTAAATAATGATCAAAGATTTATCTTTAGACTGGAGATTTGGTGAGATTCTCATACTTACCTTTAGTAAATTAGGGCTAGCACTTAGCACAAAATATGTCCAATAGCTTTGAAATATTTATAATCATATTACTGTGACCTTGCCCTCCCCTCCCCCATACTTATCTATTTTTCTCACTACAAGAACATTTATTTTTGTTTCAGATTTTTCAGGTTTAAAGAAATCACTAATTTATATAGGGCATGCTCAGAGCCTTAGCATAATCATTCCCAGAGTAACATGATTGTCTCTATTAGCATAATTTTGCCCTTACTCATTACATGATTCATATTCTTACCGTTTTTTTAGGAGTCACAATTCCCTACTTTATTAGATTTGTCTTTTCTGAAGAATTGTTCTAATTTTTTAAATCATTCCTTATTTTTCAATTTAACCTTCATATGTGACATGGGAAATTTGCTTTCTTTCTGAGTAACTTGCCCTAACTGAGACTGTGACCTGAGTCACAATAAGTTATGTGAGGAGAAACTACAACTAAAGCCTATGGTTCTCAGAAGCTGTGCCCACACTTACCTTTCATTTTTGGTTCCTAAGAGATCGAGTTGCATTCTGATCTTTAATCTCTGCACTTTCACTGTTTCCTTCTACTTATTAAAGGATTGTATCTCCCCTGCACCTTCCTAACTGAATCAGGAAATACATATTGTTCCAGTTTCAGATTCTGCAGTGTGGGTGAGGGCATACAGACCTAACCAGAAGCTGAATGGACCATTTAGCAGACAGCAGTTTCATGTATCCCACTGCCTACACACAGAAACCCAAGAGGGCTTAGCTGACACAAACTATGATGGGTTTCTTCAGGCTTGAAGATTTTGCCATATCCTATTTTAGAACAGCTGCTACATAACTCTTGGTCATATGGTAGCCTTTAGGAAACTTCCTGTGAGGGGAAAGAAAACACCCCATCACTTGGAAGTCTTATATATATAAATATATTTAAAATACATACATATGTATACATATATATATAATATTCTTTAAAATTATTTGAGGATGATTTCTCCAAAGAAAGTGTCATTATTTGGATGCCATTGGAAATCCCGCATCTCAAGAAACCACGTTAAACAATATAATTTGTTTCCTACACACAAGACTTGTTAATTAAGGAAGGAGGAAGGAGATGGTGGAAATGCAAAACTTGCAGCCTTTCTTTCACTGCTTCTTACTTTCAAGGAACTGATTCCAAGAAAATAATGCCCCATTTCCTATATTCCATATGTAAAAAACTTTTATGTTTTCAGCTTTATGTCAGCCAATACAACTGAACTCCTTTTCCCTAGTGCTAGCACATTTCTGTGTGTTGCTCTAGTTTTTACACAGACAGAGACTTGACAGAGTTCTCATTGTTCTAGTCACAACACTGTTTGGTTTCTGGTAGTCTGGCTGGGAGAAGGGGAGCTGTATTCCTTTGCTCAGTGGGACTCTTCAAGTGTATTTTTTTGGTCAGAATCACCAGCTGATTTGAAGATGGTCTGGACTGGCCTCTGCTTGGTATCAGGAAGCTCTCATCACTACCCACTGCTGCTGAATGACTGACAGCACTAAATTACAAGGAGAGAATGAAGTTTCATGGTGCCTAACTTCAGCCATCTAAATTACGTTGGAAATATGTACTCCATAGTAAGGTACTTCTTCATTTTTAACTCTGAATTAACTAAATGAAAGGAGTAGACTTAGGTGTAGTGACTACTCATTTGCCAAAGCAATCAATACCTCTGCCTCAATTGTTGGAAGTCCAAATGGTTTAACTGAAGCTAAAGAATCCTCTGCCCATCTTCACCATTGCAAAACTCCTTGTGTCCCTTCGTCCAACATGTTCAAAAAAGAGAAATAAACCTAAAGGGGCAAGAAGTGGCTTTTATCAGAAAGGGTGATGTTTATTCTAGTTTGGCATGGAAAATTACTGTGCAGATGTCTTTGAAGAGTTGGGCTTGAAGCTTGAAGCTGTTTCATCATCCAACCATTTACTTATTTTTTTTTCTCAGAACTTTTTGAAGTCTGTGAATGTATAATTTATGATGCTTCCCTTGGTCTTGTGACAATGAATGCCAATGGGCTTCTTGAAGCAGAAGCTTATCCTTTGAGAAGCACCTAAGTGAAGAGCTCACTTAAACTGTAGTAATTCTCCGTTCCCTTTTCAGGATCCACAAATTTAAGCAGTTACAGCACTTGCACAGAATTTCCTGAGAGTGACATTTTGGTGAAATACAATCCTAGTGAATCTGCTGATCTCTCTTTGAATTTACTAGATGAGCTGCTTTTTCCTGGCAATACAATTTTGCTGACATTGACTACTATTCTTACCCTCAGGGTTCATATGCCGAAGCTGGAGTAGTAATGCCTGGTTTTGCTTAATTGCTTTCTGCCACTAGCACAGGTATCATACTGTAGAATTTTTCCAGACTCATCAGAGAGTCTTTCCCACGTGAAAAACACAGATAAGAATGTCCTTATATAGGGATGTGGCTTTGAGCACCCTGATCTTATGCAAAATGTTAATATCCATGGCATGGGGTGGTTGGACTAGATGGTGTTCAGAGGTCCCTTCCACCCTTTCCATACCATTCTCTGATTCTGTTATTCTATGATCCTTCTTTTGTGCACCTCTGAGAAGCACCTGGCTTAGTCTTTCCTATCCCAACACATAATATTGCTGTTCCCAGCAATTAAGGTGTCTCACTAGCCTTCCCTTCTTCAAGCTGGACAAAGCCAGCTTTCCTAGACTCTCTTTGCATACTTTTTAAAAATTTTCCTACTATTGTATGCAAAGCTTTTTTTCATTACATAGACATCAGCACGTGTAATATTCTTCTTTTGGATTATTACTATCTTTGACGTGAAAGGTCCATGTAAGTATAGATACAGTGCAACATTTCACAGAAATACAGAAAGAGAATTGGACAAAGTCGAAAACTACATGAGCAAAAGCTTTATAGTTTATAGTTTTTTAGCTTTTTAGTTTATAGGGTTTTGTGATTTAGGGTTTTTTTCACACCTCTCTTGTAATAATAACATTGCCATCTCCAGGGTGAAATGTGTTTGAGATCATTGGATGAAAAGCACTCAGCTGCTCACTAGCAGCAGTGACCTCTTGCCAGCACGATGAAGGAAATGTTATTTTTTTCCTGCATTATTATAATAATGATTTTAGAGAGAGAGAAAGATAGAAATAACTGGACTTCTGAAAGGTTTATTCTACTCTCACAAACTGAAAATCTCTTATTTCTTTTCTGTGTCAAGTGCACTTTAAAGAAACAAGAGACCAAGAGCTACTTTGCCATCTATTTAGCTGTAAACAAGTCCCTTGACAAAAAGGTTTGCCCTAGGGAGACTCTGGAGTTAGTCACCTGAGCCCCCCATTGTGACTTCCCTGATGACTTCACTTTTATCATTGCCTACCGGGACTATAATGCCAGAGTGGCTGAGTAAAGCACACAACACATCCTTTACTTCCCTACATACTGAGACAAGATATGCTGTAACTCTGTTATGTATGAGATATGATTTCCCTGTGGCAATGCCAAGCTGCTTCCTTGGACTCCAGGCCTGTTATCCCCACAGTGGGAGTAACCCCTTTCTGATCAGTGAAACAAATGGGCAGAATTCAGCCGACATACATGTGAGTTCTTGCAGTGTTAGGGCCTGACTCTGTGGTATTTGCAAGGAAGCACTTGTTGACAAAGGTACAGTTCATCTAATACCTGGATAGATCAAGGCTAAGAAATGCTGTTAGTTGGGTACATTCTGATCACTGCCATGGCACAGAAAAATATGTATTGTTATGTTATTGTGCACATGTTGATTGTAAGCTATCAAACACAGAATCACACATTAATCAGGAAAATGGAGATTGACAGACTGAAACAAGTCAGATGTTTTGTGCTCATCTCTCGTGTACATGAATACCAATTGCTTTGGAAGAAAGTAAAACTAAGCTTGTAGTTATGCTGTACATTGTTCCAGAAAATGTTGCCTCGTAGTGACCATTACATGGCTGGATTATGTCCTGAAGCATGGGGGATTAAATACTAGAAAGCTGAATTTAGTCTTAAAATGTGGATTTGAGCAGTGTGCATCTTTGCTGTATATGTGTAGTTTCCTGAGTTCTGTAATCTGCCTTGATGTTGCAACACACTGCTAATAAAAAATGTGGACATAGCAGAAGGAGGGGAGGGTGTATATTCACATCACTTACTTTTTAACTAGGTAATGGAGCTGTATCAGTGAAAAGGTTTGCTTCCCTGGGCTCCATGGACTGCTGATGGAGACACATGGGTTCTTCCAGAGGGGGACTCGAGGTAGAAGCACCACTTTGACCACTGCTCTTACTCTTTCCAGGGTGGAGTTGGTCTTTCTGCTGATTTCCCAGCGAACAGAAGCATTGACCTGCTGCTCAAAGCTGTCACTCCCAGAGGTGACAATAGCTTCCACAATGCAATATCCTTTTCCACTTTTCTAAGTGTGTGCATAAGAAGTGGGGCCATAGTCTGAATTTTTTAAATATCCACAAAGGGCCTTTGGGGAATGAGGAGTAAGAGTAGCAAGGTGAAGGGTAAATGCTAAGAAACAACACCTGAAAGTGAAGATGTATTTATCTGACTTGACTGCTTACATTGCAACTCTGTTTTCCAGGTTTCAATAACAATTCCATATGGCCGTGGCTGAACCATCTCATGCTACTTTTCCTGACTTTTTAATATCTAACAAAATGCTTTGAATCAATATAGCCAATAAGGTGTCTTGGTGATGTTATATAAAGTAATGAATGATTAAATAAACCTAGAGCTAAAAATGGATTTCTTAAAGATTTTTAATCCTATCCCCCTTCTGTTGCTAGATTTGTGCTGTTACACTTAGCTCAGCCAGTGGCTGCTTAAAAGTACAGTGTGTGTAAATCCATGTTATAGTGATAGCTGGACCACATGTGCTTGGCTTTGTGAATTGGCTCCATGTGATTAACTGCAACACAAAGTACTCCTTCAGCTGGGACCCTGTGGATAAACCTGTCTGGTTGTATACCTGCCTTAACCTGTTGAAAATGACTGCAGAAAATGTTAGGGAATGACCTTGTGAGCTCATGATATTTCGATTGATTTTAATAGTTGAGTGTAGAAGGGTTGATAAAAATGAGATAAGTACAGAAATAAAGTAAGCCAGTCTGGGGCACAGCCAGCATTTAGCATTCCTTTTCTATATGATGACATAATTGCTGGTGCTAACCTCAGATTCTGTCTTAAGCAGATCTATCAGCATTTTTCCAGGGGGAGTGGTTCTTGAAGTATTTATACATCGCTAAGGGTGACACTGTTACAAGTTCATCAATGACATGCTCATAGATGCTTGTATTAAGACTGATGAAATGTGAAATCTGCAGCTCCCAGAGGCCTTAGAGGCAGACAGGGGACCTCAAAGAATCTAAAAGGATGTGTGGTTCTCAGCAAACAGCTTTCCCCATCATCCATGTTTTCATGTTTACTCCAACAGATTTGGATCCTTTTTCTCCATTCAGGGAAATTTGCTTGGTAAAATCAACCCTACTTGGTCATTTGGAAAAATGCAGTTTGGATGGGGAATGCAGCCCTCCAGCTACATCAGAACCTCAATATTCCATCTTTCTGAGTAGCTTTTTGCTCAGTTTCCAGTGCCAACCTCCTTACAGTAAACTCCTTATGGTATCCAGTGCTTGATTGCCTGGTTTTCTGTTTCTACATGTGTCATACTTCAGGGATGGCTGTACAGAAGTCCAGGGAACCAAGAAAACCCCATGTCTCTTTAAATGTCTGCTCTAACATCATGTGGTGGCATCCAATCCTTTTCTCTGAGTTTCAGAACCCTCTGCTTTTATCATCTTTCCCAATCCTGCCTCCTTCTTGTCATTTGCCTAACTAGCCAGTTGCCTTGCACTTTCTGTAGCACCAGATTCTCCAAGGTTATCCATGTCATTCATAAAGGTGTGCCAAAGAAGGCACTCTCAACCTTTTTTCAGCATAAAAGGGAAACTCTCCATTGCCAAGCTTAGCCTACAGTCCAAAGTCACTCACAAAAGAGTCATAGATAGGTTCAGTGCCTTGTGTCTGCAGCCATTGAATTCCAAGTTTCATTTCACCCTGCATTCCCGTGCTCTGAAATCCCTCTACAGTACTTTGGATGGTATTATCTGTGAATACAATGGCAGAATTTATGTATTCCTTGTTGAACTGTAAGTAGATTAGAACTGAATCAGAACTATCCTGAGAAACATGGAAAAATATTAATTTTCAAATATACATGTGAAAGTTCTGCTCTGTACAGCATTTTATGACTCATTCAAAGAGATTTTCTTTTCCCCCACACAACACTTCGTTCTCTAACTTCCCAAGCTGTTTGTCATCTTGGTTTTCAGAAAATTTTCCTTTCTGGATTGCCATCAGGTTCCTCACCAGCATCTCAAGAATCCGGTAGTGCTGGTGGAACTTTGCACAGAGTTCTGTCTGAACCTTCATTTTTTCTATATTGTGTTTGAAATTTTGAATGAAGTAAGTGCAGAGAAACAGTATAAAATATTTTCTTAAACGTTCCTCTACTTTATAATTTAGAACCTTACTACCATTACTATTTTCTATTATACGGAAAGGGTAGTACTGGGCAAAGTCCTGTAAAGAATGTTGCTCCAGTGACTGAAGATTTCTTCTCTTCCGATAGTCTTGCACTGTATGATGCTGTTTGCTCCTACAAATATAGATTCAAAGCTGTAGGACTAATTTCACATATAATACTCTAGCAGAGTAAGTGTCTACTAGAAATTTGCTACTGGTGAAATGAGGTGAATAATGAATACCATTTGTCAAAAGTCAGTAGAGGGTTTCAATGATGGAACGAATTTCAGAAATTTGCAACTACCAACTTGAATAAGTGCGCTCACAGCACACCTTTGTCTTGAGTTATGATAATAGTAATGCTGATTTTTTTCCCCATTTTTCCTCTGAGTAACTGCCAAGAATCTTACTTCCCAGTCTGGGGACAGCAGAGACTGTGTTCTGCAATTAAAACTTAGGGAGTTTTTAATGAGAGCACCAAGGCTGATTCATAGTTCAAAGTTAGGCAGAAGGTTTTTTTTTTCTTTCTTTCTTTTATTTTTTTTTTAATCAAAAGCAAATCATTCATTTTTATCTCAGACAAAAATATGATAAAGGCTAATTCATTGAGCAAGAAGAAGGAATGTAGGGAGTTACTGATGAAATTTAACTAAAAAAAATTAGAGGTCTAATATTTTATTTCATTTCAGAAATGTAATAAATCTTATAAAAAGCCTTATACAATTTCTCCTTGAAGATATTGCAACATGATAATGATGCTGTGCCCTTGCCAGCCAATTTCTTGATTTGTTCAGGTTATTCCAATAATATCTACATTTCATGGGAGAGTATTTACATTCAAATCTTCCCTGAGATTTGTCATGCCCTGTTGTCATCGTGTTTTCTCCTGTGTCACCTTCAAGGACTGATAGGGCATGAAAATCTGTAGGAATAAACAGGACTTGAAATCCCCAGTGAAGGAAGCTGTGCCTCAGCCCTGTGGGGAACTGAGCTCCTTCACTCCCACCGATGTCATTAACACTCCAGGAGACTCAGCATTTTGGGGAGGATGCTCAGTGCCTAGAAGAATCAGGATGTAATTGCCAATTTCAAGCTTATGTGCAGAACCATGTCTCAGGCCAGGACATGGGAAGGAAGAAACAAGCTGTCTGCAGAAAGTCATACACAAACATCACTGGTTGCTTTTGTAGGAGTAGGTGTCTCTTCAGAGAGGAACTTTTACATTTCTAAAGACTCTTGCCTAAGAATAATACACTGAAAAAGAAGCACAGATATTCTCCCAGAGACATATATTCTCTTCAGCTAGTGTACTTGATTCCAAGAAATGGAAAGGCATACAAGGAATAAAAATGGCTGTGTTTAATCAGATTAAATGAATATCTCATTACTTATTCCACATAATTGGAATCTTTCAGAAACCAAAAGAATGGACTTCTAGTATAGCTTAGTTAAAACTGGTAGTTTGTTGCTGAGAGTGGGGCTAATTGGGAAATCTAAAAGACAGGTCTGGGACACACCTGAGACGTTAAGAAGACAGTGATTGGACATTATAGTGTAATGCATCCCCTAACAAGAAATAAATAATATAGGATCTGTCTTTACAGTCAAAGAGAGAACAGTTTTTGTTTGTTGATTAACCAGACAGATCAGATCAGAGACTGGGTTTGGAAACAGAACACTCAGTTTATGGGGGGTTGTGGGATAGGTGTGCAGGTATGATAGAATATGAAACTGGACAAGCAGTTCCTTGAAGAGTTGGTTTTTTTCTGAATGTTTTGTTTTTGGTTGATAGGTTGTTATATTTTATTTCAGAGTCTTTAAAAATATTTTACAATTGAAAGCAAAACCATTTCTTGACATGCAGGATTTTCTTATTTCTTCAAAACATATAAATTTACCATGCTTTCAAGATAGCAATAGAATACAGAGGATGGAATATGTGGTTAATTTGCATTTTCCATTTGTAATAGTGTAATGAATGTGCTAACTTTGCTTATATCTAATGTATGAAAAATCACACACACCCCTCTCCCCCACCCCAACACTGAGTGAGGATCTTCAACATCAGTCCTCGTTTCAGCTGTTCTGTGGCCCACATGTGGCACTGGCCTCAGCCACAGTTCTCACTGGCATCACTCCACGCATCATTGCATATTTGAGCATAACCTTACCCTATGTGTGCATGGAGAATGCAAGTGTATTTTTATGGTATGTGCCAGAATCCAACAGGAAGTAATTGCACGGTCTTATGTGAAAATGTGGCAAGAATAACTACAGGCAAGGAAACATATCGAGTAGAACTCTGTAATTTTTCTGTTCTTACCTTGCAGGGCAATTTCCCTTCTGCTCCTCACAAACTGTGCTCTCTGCAAAGTGGCCAGTATGAGAAAGGAGGGACTCGATACATTATGGACACCACACCTCCCTTTACCAAAAAGAAAAAGGATTGATGTTGTACTGTGATGTCAGTATCAAATGTGAGACACATAAAGGGGCATGGATGCTCAAATTGCCTGCTGCTGTCTAAGCCTGCACCTGGGCACTACTGCTGCTCTGTACTGCTCAGTGATGTGAGTCCTGGAGCAGAACCATGAACATTAAACCCCCTGGAGTGCATATTCCCCTTCTTCCTACACAGCTGGACTCAGTGTGGCTTGATCCAGAAGCACGCCAGACAGAGATCCTTGCAAAGTAAGATCCTGCAACTTGAGCTTTCTACCAAAGTGCTGGCCCCACTCCAGCCCCTGGGAACCAACACTGAGGGTGGGTGGAAGGCTGAGCCACTTGAACCACACTCGCTGCTTGATGCAGGTACTATACAAGACGGTATTTGAAAGTAACCTATGGTCCAAATTAGCAAATGCACAGCCCTGGCATTTCACTGCTTGTCAAAAAATTCCTGCCTCTGGGCATTTGTTCAGAGACAGAGCCAGTCTTTGCCAACTAGGCCATGTTACATATCCCAACATTAGCATATTTCTATTAAACCATATGTTATTTTGTTCAATTATGACATTTTGCTTCATTTTTAGCCTGAAACGGTATTTGAGATATCACCCCGATACTCTGTAATTATAAAGATATACCCTATGTATTGCACTGAAAAATTGTAAGAGCATACAGACTACTCAGGCATTCTATTCTTTGAGTACAGCATAGAGAATAATTATGGCTTCTCATATTCTCTGAGTAATTAATTTGAAGAATTTAATTATATTTTTCATATTAATTATTAATGTATTATTCACCCAACATAGTCAGTTCATAATTCATAGATGTATTATTCAAGTAATTTAGTTGATGAATTTCATAGTTTTGAATAAGTTATTCAATTTTTTTTAATTATTCACTCAGCTCTAGGAATGTCTGTTGACGCTTGAATATCAGCTATAGTATGGCAACTTCTTTACTTGCAGGGTCTTATGAACACCTGATATTAAATCCGAAAGTTAGTAAAATGCTGTCCAGTCCTTAAATGCTCTTTTATATAAGGTTACTTTTCAAATAAATGGGATTTTAATCTGATCCACAAGTTTAAATTTGGGATCTTTTTGCCTATTTACGTCTTAAATCCAGCTTTATTACAGAACATTCTCATAAACTACAGGCCTTATTTGCTACATTTCACCCTCATTTAAACTTAGATGGAACACAGTCTTCATATTTAGCATTTCACTGATGCTAGAATTATACTGATGATGATATATCCATGCGTTAGTCTATGAGTTTTGTCATTAGTTTTATGCTCAGATAATTCTGTTTATATCAGGAAACTTGTAACCATGGCAGAAGAGAATAAGAAGTAAGATTTCTACAGTATGCTGGCAGTTGATCTGGACAATTTAGCTTAACCTAAATAATAAGCATATAAATGGCCTAGAAAATTTCCAGGGAAATAACGTGATCTCACTGGGAGCAGCACCTCTGGATGTGTATCAGGTAATAATTTTGTTCTGGCAGAGGCATAACATGAAGAATCACTTATCAGGTCTTTCCATATCTAGATGTAGTGATTGTATCACATAACTGGGGTCCTTAATGCTGCTGGAAAACCAGAAAAGGTTGAAGATATATATATATGTATATATATATGTGTTTGTGTGTGTGTAATTTTATATGGGTTTCTTTTTAGACAGAGTGCCTTGTATGTAAGTATAGAAAATAATGATCAGTTTTGGAAAATAAAAAAAACAAGTGAAAAGCCCTGAGTAAAATATATGTTATTCATGATGTTTCTGGGTCTATTATTCTGCCAAATAAAGTGATTTCTATCAATTATTTTTATTTACTACTATTTTTCTTCTAAGAAAAGCTGGTCCTGTATGCTAAAAAAATTGCAATAATTTTAATTGCATTCAAATGATTCTTGGAAACTGTCTAGGGTTTGAGTTGCCAATTTAAATAAACTTATTTCTTTGTGTTGTGAGACAGAACCAGGAGTTAAAGAGCAAGGCAGGCTCAAAACTTTGAAAGGGTATAGAAGAAAATTTATTAACTACACAAACAAAAACGGGAAAAAAAAAAAAAACAAATTCAGAATAAGATTTTTCACATCACTCCGTCCCTCCCTCTCCCAGTCTTCACAACAACAAAACAAATATACAGCAAATACTTCAGTCAGTGCCTAATTTAGTCCTTTTCTGTGTACTTTTGGAGAAAAGAAGTTTCCTCTTGTTGAAGTTGTAGGAGATGTGTTCCACAAGAAGGAAAAAAAGGTCTTCTTGTAGTTTTACCTTTCACGATTGCATCCGCCCGGGAAATTTGCAACCGTGACCTCCTCCCAATCTACAGCCGTCCCAAAGTTGCAGATATGGGTCATGTCTATTTTCTGGGGTATTACTTTTAAGGATTGAAAATGTCCAACAGCAACAATTTTTATTTGTCTCCTTTTCCTCTGCTCAGGCTTCATCTTCAGAAAGAACTGCAATCCCTTTCGTTTCTCAGGGCAGAAATTCAAATTCCCAACACAGGTGTTCTTTAATCAAATTATCTTCTAAAAAGGAACATTTCCATCCCCCCATGTCTCTTTCCATGGTTTAAAGGAATATTCAGTACATTAGTTCATTCCTACAATTTCCCAAAAAGATTTTCAGCCATTTCAGCATCTTCTCACTCTCCTTCCATCTTAAAAATACTCAGCTCTTGCATCACTGACTTCAGAACTTTCCTTATTCCCTTTCATATTTAAAGGGAAGGCTGGAGGCTTTGCAAATCTTATCTGAACACTAAAGAGTTAAAGTTTAACTCAACTACAAAAGTTGAGCCAGGCTCGGCCGTGCTGGGGGGGGGGCGGCGGTAGCGCCACTCAGCCCCTGCGGGGCTGGGCTGCGGCCCGCGTGGCTCATGGCCACCTGGGCAGGCCGGGTCCCGGCCCGGGACCGGCAGCATAAAAAGCCAGCATCCCCCCACGCCAGAGCCACAGGCTAGTAGAAAAGGAATCCGTGAAAGTTTTATCGCACAACTTTTCCTCCCCTCAGCCATCGGGTCCCCCCTCGTTGGCAAACGGGGCCCAAGCGGCCTCCGAGTCTCCCCCTCCCCCGCATGGGGAAGAGGGAGACTCGGGTCGTTGTTACCTGCCCAGCCGCCGGAAAGACAAAGAGAACGTCTTTCCGGGATTACCCTTTTTATAATGTGTGTGCACGGAGCGAACTAACTTTCTCTGATTGGCTGTTACAAGTATCCCAAAACCCCCCCACAAAGGAAACTCTCCCAGGAAGAACTTCTGAGTTTCTTCCTCCCAAGTCAACCTATCACAGAAACGTTTTAGTGATAAATATGGCACTGTAGAACTGATCTTTGGAATGCAATACATAGTTTGAAATCTTCTTCCCTGTACTAACCTCAGAAAGATTTCTTTTTAACAGCTCTGAAAACAATATTGCCATTTTTTGTTTTCAAAAAATCCCTGTATTTAGACTGCATTGGTTCCAAGTTCTCTGTATTTTCATGTTAGCACATTTACCATTTGTGTATTGCTGTTTCACACCAACCTCAGTATCTATGTCAAACCCAAAACACAGAGGTATGAGCCAAACCTTTCAGGATTTCCAGATCCATTATTACAATACAATATTCTAAAAGAAAAGTCTCCAGCTACAGGTTGCTTCTTTCACTGAGGAAAGTATTTGCTTTTTGGGTTGTTACCTCGCTAGCAGGCAGTCCATATGGTGCTAAATCCTATAAACTAACTATAACTAGGTATAAAATTCATAGGGAAAAATGTAATTTATCACAAGTGCACAGCTGGTGTCTGCTTCTAAGTAGTTGTTTCCTAATCTGATACCAACCTGTTCACAGCCCCGGTATGTTATTGAGCTATAAAATCAATAACAAATACCATGCATGATTCCCTGAGAGATTAACCATTTATTCCAGCTGTGAAGAACAAATGAAGGTTAAAGCAAAGTAGCTGCTTTAAGAAAGGTTTTCATGAAATGAAACAAAGTCTTTTATAGATTAATTGATATTAACTGCAATAACAACATAGAATGGCTTGTGTTTTTTTTTTAATTGTTTGTTTCTTAAAGCAACTGACTTTCAAGCTCAGATTTACATGCAGTTTGCTTTCCCTGTGCTCCCAAAAGTGCTTGATACATGATTTACATTTCTTCTTTCCCCCCCAATGTTTCACAGTTTCTTTGCTCTTTTCTTTAATTGCAGCGAATATCTCAGGGAGGATCGCCTGGGGCAGATTGAGCACAAGCACTGAAAGCTGCAATGGTAAAAAAGATACAGCGAGCGAAATTGTCGTGCCCTTTCTTCCTGGCTCACAGCTGTAAAAGCTGTGGATGTTTTAATGTGTGCATGTGCAGTGGGCAGGAAGTGAGAGATCAGAGTCGTGGGGAGCAGCAGCAAGGGTGAGAAATGAGTGGGAAGGAGGGAAAGGGGGGAGCGAGCTCCTGCGGGTGAGCCGCCGGGACCTGGCGAGCATCGGGGGAGCGATGCAGCCCCTAATGCTTCCTGCCGCCTGTGGAAAGGGGACCGGCGACGAGAGGAAGGGCAAGATTTTGAAAAGGCTAAATTTCAAAGCAAAATACAGCTCTTAGCTTTAGATGTGGTAGAACCAAACTGAAAGTAGTGGTTCCAAAGGGGGAAGAAACACCTTTTGAGTCAAATCCTTTACTGTTTTATGTGCAAAAATATCTGCCTGCCTTTTACTTAACAGATTAAAAAAAAAAAAAAAAAGATGCTAGTACGATTTTAATAAACTTAAACATTCCTGCAGTGATCCTTAGATTTTTTCAACCCTCTGTGTGACAGTACTTAGCCCTGTGTACCCGCTGCTCTATCTCCTTTATCTCTGAGCTGGTTGCTATTCATTGTTTTGCATTGTATGAAGTTTGCAAAGGACTTTACAATGAAAGACGCTTGGGGTGAGTTTACTTTAGCTTAATTCCATCAACTTCTCCTCCTTGTTTTGCTGAAACAAGATCAGAATTTGACCTCAAAACACCCCAGTGAGAGCAGTATTATTTATACTTATTTTGTAAAAGGATAAATTGAAACACTGGGTTTAAGTGACTTGCCTGAAGGCATGAAGCTTCTCAGTGCCACTGCAGAGACTTGAATGCATGAATCCAGATGCCAGTGTCCTTGCCTTAAATGACAGATGAACTCTGCAATCAGGATCGTGCTCTGAAAAAAAAAAATCTACTAACACCCGTGGACTTATAAAACCAATTTAAGCCGGGGAAGAGTCAGGTCTCTGCCTACTTTCCATGAGCAGAAAAGCAGTGCTGAACTGCTTTTTTTCCTACAGGTCTAATGTTTGCTTATGGGATAAGGAAAATCCTCTTTGGAAATGTAAGTTCTGCAGGTTTGGTGACTGTCCTGTTAACAGAAAGCCATTTTTTTTCACCTCTCATTCATCTGTGTGAAGAGTACAGTAAAAAAAAAAAGAAAAAAATTCCCAAAGAAAAATATGTGCCAAGTTTGATTTCATAATTTTCTTGTTTTCCTCTATTTGTAATTTAATGCTTTAATTATAAAGGTTTATTATAAGATTTTAATTGTTTATTCATTGATCTGAGACAGTCCATGGAATTCCTTCACTGGGATCATTGCAGTAAAATTACAACGCACAGGAGACAGATCAAGCTTATAACATTGGCAGTCTTGTGGGTACTAAAATATCTTCAAAGTCAACACATTTGCTGATGGGCAATAAGAGAGAAGTAAGAAAAAGTAACTTCTCCAGTCCTCTGCTATTTTTAGTGCCTCTGTGGTTGTCTGTACGCTTTCTTCGTGTAGTCTGCTTTATCAGTCATAAAGATAACTGAGCTCAGCTCCAGCCTTGCTGGCATTATCTCAGGTTGTCATAAGAATACACTGAACTCTGGAATGCTGCATGCCCATTGTGAATGATGGTCAGCAGAGACAGCACAATGGGGGTAATGCCATGTCTTTTACCCTGCTTATTCCCTTTTCAGATGTAATGTCAGAAGTCTGATGCACTTTAAAGATTATGCTGGATTTTTAAACTGTTTTGCAGTAAGAAATTTGATGCAGTGGATACTGAGAAGAGCTGACAAAGAAATTATTTGATGTTCCTTTTAAGCCTGTAGAAAGTCTGCTCTCAGACTGTAATTTCCTGGAATTTATTATTCACAATTATTCACTGTATTTTGTTTTGGCAAATCTTTTTAACTCTGTTTTGATCACGCGCAGTCTTCCATGAATAATCATCATTTCAGACTGGAGCTGTTGTGATAGGTCAAAAGAGAAATATGGCACTGTCATGTTTGTGACTGCAAATGGAAGAAACCACTTCTAGTGCAGCATTTGCAAATGTGGATATAAAATTTGGCACCTGTAAATATTCATGTACATACACTTGCAACTATGCTCTGGGCTTGATCCAAAGCCACTAGAGGTAAGGGAAAGAATGAATATTCATGTTGGTAAAACTTAATTCCCAGATGGCTCACTGAAAGCAAATGTAAAGAGAAAGCAGTATAGACAAAAATACCTTAATGCCACTAAATGTTCACAGGAAGAAAGTCCTACTTACTACACTCCGATCCTGGTGGGGTGTTTTTGCTTATATGTCAGTGAAATAGCACACATGCACACAAATATAATTACAGTCTTACTTTTGGGACTTTCTTTCCAAAACACAGAAGCTTTGCTCCTTAACAAAGAGAAGTTAGGAAAAAACTAGAACTCCAAAATACACGAATCTGGTCCAGCAGAAAGGAACCTTTTTTTTTTTTTTCTTTTTGTCTGTATAACAGGAAACTGAAAATGTTGGAAAGTGTTATTTGATTTATTACACTTTCCCACAAAGCTCGATGCATAATTACAAGCAGGAGTTAGCAGCTTCACTGTGGGTAGTGATTCTTTCATTTTCTCTTAAAACATACACCTAATCTCCCACATATATGAAATTATGTTCATTTCAGGCCTCCAAACTGAGCAACTGAGTAGAGCAACACAACCAAAGAAGTGTGCATCTGACAGGTTTGGGTTTTTAATTTTTCTTTTCTCTAACAGAAAGGTTAAAATATAATTTTAATAGTTAAATTCTATTGGATGAGTCTGAATGGGAAAATGCACACCTAGAATGCTGAAATTTCTCTCTAAGGCAGAGGCTGAATTTGGGAGATGTAGTCATTTGCCTCTGACCTTGGTTTTGCTTGACTTGTGTTCATCTGATGGCAAGTAGCCATCTTCATGCAACGCTGCTATGGCACAGCTTTAAGGTTCCAGCATCACAAGCTACCTGGAAGTCAAGCTCACTTCTTTCATGAGAAATGAGGTGCCAGGATAGAATATCACTCGTACTAGACCACAGAGCTATGTACTATATAGAAATCTATCACTCCTGTGATGAGTTAATTAACAGATTTCGTGCTTATAGTACTATACATCCTTGTAATTTGCACAATATCAGGCTGAATGGAGGGGTTCCCGTGCTTACATCTGCATGTCTAGCAAAACAGGACCATGTACAGACAGGAGAACCTGTCATTTTGTAGTTCAAGTATATGGGCTCTATTGTCAGCTGGCATAAATGTCCCACTGTCACTTACAAAGAACAGTGTTGTCTTAGACTGAGCTCCTGTTTATAGGCTGTTTAAAGGAAGACAAAAAGTAACAGGACATCGTTTTATATCCTTTCCTTTCACCAAAAATTCCAGAAGTTCTTATTGTATGCTTGTCTGTACAAGGGAGGGTTTGCCTTGATGTAAAAGAGATTGAACCCCAAATACATCGAACAAAATTTTGTTGCAATAGTGAACAACCTCCTGCTATAAGGAAAGAAAGAACCTATGGATGAGGAAAAATATGTATATATGAAACTAATTCTTCTGCCCAAGGGCTAGTTTGTATCCAACACAGAGTATTCATAGTCTGTAAGTCAGACTTGGTAACACTGAGCTTTGCACATGATTTTCCCTGTTTCAACTTCCAGACACGAAGAATAATGCCCAAATGCTGCCACAAAATTAGATGGTTGCAATTAGACAGTGACAGTAGCTCTGCAATTTTGGAGCAGTCTTCTCATCTGCATTCCAACTGTAGGGCTCTGGAAGTGCTTAGAGAAGAAAGCAGATTTTTTTCTTTCCCTGTCACTGCCTCTACAACTAGTTTTGTAAACTGTGTGACAGCATATTTTTGTAGAACATTTTGGTAGGTTCCCTTCCACCAGGTGTTGTTTTGCACTGACAAACCTGAAGGTTAGCACTGGGCAGGTGTGAAGCTGCAAGGGGAATAATTGCTGAAACTGGCAGCAAGAAAAGCAGCTCTTCAGTACAGATACTGATTTGAAAGAAGCATTTTGTATGAACCATGGACAATTGCATTGAACTCTAAATAATGTGAAATGAATTTTTGATTTTCCGAAGTGCTTGAGGTTTGATGTGAGAGGAAGAGCTACTTGGTATTCCCAGTCTTCCATCTAGTTCAGAAATGCCTTTCATCTCAAATTGGGACATAAAGTTGCAAATTCTCTCAATATGACATTTCCAAATAATTTCAATTCAGAAATACCAAAGTAGCCCCATGACTTGCTTAATTTAGTTAAGAGTAGAGAATTTCTTTTTGACTTGTTTTGACTTTTATAAAACCCAGCTATGGATAATGAGGTTTTTGTTGGGTGTGATAAAAGTTCATAAAATCAAAAACCAATCCAGTTGTTTAGACAAGGTTATTTGACCTTGTCAAAATGAAGTATTTCGAGAATCTTGTGTAAAAAAATAATATTTGTATATTACAGAAAATGTTTGAGGCAATTGAATCAGCATTCTCCAATGTTAAACCCTTTTATCTGTAAAAATAGTAGATCAGCTTTAATAAAACACTGAAGTGAAAAACAGTGGTTGTGCAATATTTTCGGAGAGCCTGAGAGATACAGTAGGTCAAAATGTAATATCACCGAAGCTGGTGGAAATTTTGTCAATACTGTAACATGACTCATGTTCTACCCTGTACTTATGAAAATTCAACATTATGTACTTGATAGACCTGAAAACAGCATCTATATGTACATATCAGCTGAGGATACAGTACACTGAAGTTCATCAGCTGAAATTGTGAATATTGCAGTCCAAATGCATAAATTTGGCTTCATTATTTGTACTTTTGTAAACTATAAACTAAGTCTGAAGAGCAATGTCCCTTTATGGCTACTCTGGATGCACAGTTGGTGTATCAGAAGGAGATGCTGATTTTATTTGGATTTCTGCCCTTTTGTCCACAGGACTTCAGTTTTGGCATTGTTCGCCTTTGCTGCAAAGTTCATTTCTGTTTCAGCATCTGTTCATGGACAGGAGTCTGCTTCTGCTTTTCTTTATGTTGCATCTATTGTTGTTTCACCACTATACATGTGCTTGCTGCTCTTTCTTGTTTTCTGCAACAGCTATGCTCTTTCTTCTCATGTCTGCCATACCAGACGTATCTACATGCAGACAGGCCTCTGCCTCAAGCATTTAATTTGTTCTAGTAAGGAATGGTCTTCATTTTCGTTCTAAATTAATTTCCTTTTTACACAGATCTGTTGTGATAATCCTACCTTTTCTACTGTATTGTATTTAAATTACAAATGCAGAAACAGGACAGTAAGGAAAGAAGAAAGGTCAAAACCAATAAAATAAATTTATTTCTTAGCATCTTAAGTTTTTTCAATCTACTTCTGGTGAGAGGTAGGTATGGGGGAAGTTTCTTGTATCCTATTTAATGTCAAGTCATTTGGCATTTATAAGTATTCATAAGGCTTCTCACAAGGATTCAGCTGCATCACAAATCCTACTGATATTATTGAGAAATATATAATCAAATATTTGCACAAATATTTGAAAATAAAAAAGAAAATATCTATTCTTTATTGTAATTTTTGCTTTTTTACTCTTTCTGGTATTTTTATACTTGTTTGTTGTTAGAAATTATGTCCTACAACTTCCAGCTTAATATCACAGAATTAAAAGACTTTCTGTAAAAAGCTTTGTTAGCTGCTCAAAGGCAACTTTTAAGTCTTTCCAGAATACTTTATCCAGGATTTTTTTTTCTAGAGAACCTATGTGTTACTGCAAGGTGCAGTGATGTTGAACAGGTAAGGTTTTCATGCAGCACCAGATGCTTCAAGTGCTCATGTGGATTCAAGTGCATCTGAAGTTTGCTCCAAGAGATGATAGAAGTGTACAAACCTTGATTTCCTCTTTCAGTAGCCCCTGCTCACAAAGGAAACTACTTGAGATAAAAAATCAGTTTCAGAGATCACACTAAACCAAAGAAATTGCCTCCTGGGCTGAAAGCCACTTAGTCATGTAAAGGATGATGTTTGGATAAATAACTGTCATCTACTGATGCTATTTGCACTAAAATGCTGGAATGTTGTGGCTACATTTATGATAATAAATTGGATAGTGCTAGGGCTTGTTTTCTTGTTCCCACGTTACCTGGCACAGTCTGGACACCTTCCCATTGCTAAGTTCGCTTATCTCCAAGGCAGCCTGCTAATAACTAAGCTATTAAATAGAGACAAGTGGAGAACAAGTCTTTGCTTTGTGCTGGCTCCCAAATTTTGCCCAAGATATTTTTGGGAAAGGTTTCATTTGCTGGGCCAAATGGATGCTAATGACTGTTCAATTATGAAAAGAATATAAGCAATGAAATACCCAAGAGCACCACTTAGTTTATTAGAATATATGTTCCTTATAATTATATTCTAAAATAAAAGATCTGTTTTCAGGGAAGAAAGTGTTTCTTAGCACAAACTCTCCATTCCAAGAGTTGCCTTTTACAGTCACCTCCCCCTTTATATGTTGTCTGCAGAGAGCAAATAGCAATAAGTTCACATGAAGAACATTGTACTTACTATTCCCTATATTATATGAAATGTGCAATTTTACCCATGCATCTTTAGAGGCTTCTGAAAAAGAAAAGCAGCCTGAAGTCTGCTGGGAATATGCTAATTAAGAGATGTGATTGAAATGTTAATGAAGATATTCTAAGGCTGACAAAGGAAGATGTCTTAATCCTCCACAGGACCATGAGGTCTTTCATTGCCCAGTCACAGCAGAGGAAAATCAAAAGAAATGGAAATAGGAGTAGACCCTGCCCATTACTGGCAAAGAGTCTGCCCTGTGTCTCTAATATTTGCAGTCAACAATGGCAGAAAGCTAAAGCAGAGCTCTGGTAGCTCTCCTCAGCATGCCAGATCAGAGACAAACTTTCGAGGCTAATTAGTAAACCTCAAACGCTTGTAACAATGAATTGTTAGCAGCAGCTTTAGAAATTTATTTTTTCTTTTAAGCAGTTTGTATCTTTGTTCTGTTAGTGCAAATCTCTGTTTTAAGTAAACATGCCATTTAAATCTTGTCTAGAAATAACGCTAATAAGGTGACAAAACATTACACTTTTAAAAAACAAAATCACAGAAACACATAGTCACAGAATGGGTAAAGCTGGAAGGCACCATAGGAGATCAAGGGGTCCAACCTCTGTGTTCAACCAGGGTCATCCTAGAACTCATCACACAAGATTGTGTTCAGGTAGTTCTTGAATATCTCCATTGAGGAGACTCCACACCTTCCTGGGCAATCTGTTCAGTGCTTGTTCACCCACACAAGTAAAATTATTCCTCATGTTCAGGAGGAACATCCTGTGCAACGGTTTCTGAACATCTCTATCTTGTATTGCTTGGCACCTCTGAGAAGAACCTAGATGCATTCTCTTGACACCCTCCCTTCAGACACTTACAGACATGGATGAGGCCCCCTCTCAGTTGTCTCTTGTGTAGACTGAAAAGCCCAGCTCCCTCAGTCTTCCCTTGTGAATTAGGTACTCCAGTCCCTTGATCATCCTTGTCACCCTCTGCTGGACCTGCTCCAGGAGCTCCATGTCTCTCTTGTACTGAGAAGCTCAGAACTGGACACAGCCCTCCAAATATGACCTCACCAGGGCTGAGCAGAGGGGCAAGATCACCTCCCTCGACCTGCTGGCACTAATGCTCTTCCTAGTGCACCCCAGGATACCTTTGTCCTTCTTGGCCACAAGGACACACTGCTGGCTCATGGACAGCTCGTTGTCCACCAGAACCTCAGGTCCTTCTGTACAGAGCTGCTCTACAGCAGGTCAGCCCCCAGCCTGTACTAGTGCTTGGGGTTATTCTTCCCCAGGTGCAGGACCCTGCATTTGCCTTTGTTAAATCTAAGGCAGTTCTTCTCTGCCCATCTCTCCAACCTGTTGAGGTTGTTCTGAGGGGCTGCACAGCCCTCTGGGCTATCAGCCACTCCTTCCAGCTTTGTGCCATCAGGGAACTTGCTGAGATAGTCTCTACGTCTTTCATCCAAGTCACTGATGAATAAGTTAAACAGAGTATTAAATCCTGGGGAGCACCTCTAAAGAGAGGCCTCCAACAAGATCCTGTGACACTGGTTACATCTCTCTGGCATCTGCTGTTCAGCCAGTTCCCAATCCACCTTTCTGTCTACTCATCCAGTCCACACTTCCTGATTTGCCTATGAGGATGTTGTGAGAGACAAGTGACATTCTTGAGCTGGGAGGATATCAACCTCCCTTGAACATCAGCCAGTCTTGGACGCCTCTTCCATGCAAGGCTGTTCTCATGGGATTGCTCCCAGATGATCCCTTAAGAGGCTTAAGTTAACTCACCTGTAGTCCATGTTTACAATCTTACCTGCTGCTCTGCATCCTCCTTCCCCAATACTGAGTTCCACACTCACAGTCACTACAGCCAAAGCTGCCCCCAGCTTTCTCATTCCCAACAAGGCCTTACCTGTTTGTTAGTATAAGGATCATCATGTGGGATCATCTGCTACCCATGTCAGAAAGTCATCAATGCTTTCCAGGAACCCCCTGGAGTGTTTTTGCTTTGCTGTCTTGCTTCTCCAGATGATGCCAGGATATGAAAGTCCCCCAAAAGAACCAGTACCTGCGACTTTGAGGCTGCTTCAAGCTGCCTGGATTAGATATTTTTGTGTTATTCAGTGCCTGAATACATTTATACACAGCACTCGGCAAAAAAGGAGAGCCTCCATTGAGTTACATGAGTTTAGGAGGTAGTAATGCAGTTTTCTAGTAGAGGATCTGCTTGAAGTCCGTGCTAACAGTCAAGGGTTTTTTTGGCAAGATGGTCTTAGTGAGAGAGTATTCAGATTGGTGGCTTTAAAAATGCACTGACATTAATCTGTCTGTAGCAGATGTTCCTGCAAATCTTATGTATTGAGTTACTCTGTGGCTTTGGGGGAACTTGCAAATTTTATTTCCTGAAATTGAAAGAATACAAAATTTTACCTGCTCTCCGAGGCTGTCCTAGAAGTCTTGAAATGCATCTCTGTGAATTGCATCTCTGAGGTGACCTGCTAATACTGAGAATTCAAAGTTCAGGCTACAAATTTTTAAGGAAGGTGTGTTATTTCAGACTACATCTAGTGCAGACCGTAGAATAAATCCCCACAATTTGAACCTAATTAGTTGTGGTTGTGGTGTTCATCTTTGAGTTTATTTTCATCCAAAAGGGATGGATATTCAGTCAATATTATACTGATCCACTGTGTGAAACAAAAGATGTGGGACATGGGAATGGTTGAACTATTTTCTTCAAAACCACATTCCTTGTCTGAACTAAACCACCAATATGAATACACTCTGTCCTTGAACTGTTGTGAAAATACAGAGATGTCATGGTGATTTTGATGTACTACTCATTGAAATAAACAGAAACAGGGGACCTAAATCCTTTAGAAAAGAATTCTAAATCAACCATAATATCTCTCTTTTGAACACTCCAAAAAAAATAAGTGATATATGAACACAAAAAAATCTAGTTTTGTAGTAATACAATTACAGAAAAACAATAGTAAAGTGAATACAGTCAAACTAATGTTCTTATATCTGCCATTTAAAATTAACTGACATTTGTTTGGAGCACTGAGATTTTTGGTTGGTTCATTGAATTGGGCGTAGATTTTTGTTGCACTTCACTGCTTTAAATTCTTTATGTAGTTGACCTTTCTGGCACAGCAGTTTGGGACCACCACTGATGAAATGTTATTAATATCTTAGCACAGGTACATTAATAATCCAGAGGAAACACAGCTAAACATGCTCCTTCCAACTTGCTCAGTGACTTAGCACCAATGGTGTGCACAGCTTGTGTAGGTGACCTGTTTTCAGCAGGAGGCCTGGATACCCTCATTCCCCATGGTGAAGGAAAGGTGATTCTGTTGGCTACATCCTCTTGGACTGACACCATATTCGAGGCAGAAGCTGTTTCTCAGCACAACTTTTGTGAGCTCAGGGTAGCTGACTTTGCTGGAACATCAGTTGCAGTGGATGCTCTATGCCTCTGAAAACTCAATCTCGGATTTACACAGACCTCTGAGTGACTGACCAGTTTAGAAGATGCACTGAAAGAGATCTGAAAACTGCACACAGATTCTCTAGCAAGGCCAGTGAGACAGCACTGAGTGTTCTGCATTCCAGTCCTTTTTCCAGATTTCAGGATGGATTACTTCATCTTAATAGCTCGTATGAACTGTTAATATTATTAACATTTATTAACCCCTCTTGCAGACTGTTAATTAAATAATGCAGAGTCAAACCTTAATTCCTTTGGTGCTGACTAAATATCTCTTCCACTTGACACAATTTCATTTATCATTACCCTGTGTCCCTAGTGTTTAATTTTCAGATGAACTAAATGACTGCATTTGGTATTTAAGATACCGCATTAAAAACGGCTGTGAACATAACAAACATAAGCAGGATTACCAAGAGTCGTCACAGTGAAACCGATAAACAAACCTGACTGTAGGAAATTGAGTCCTCAAAAGTGTGAGGAAAGAACCTTGAGTAAGTCTGTCTTTTAATTTAAGCTTATGAAGAATAGCAGTTAATAAGCCTTTTCTGAAATGTGGCAATGTTCTCCACATGTGACAGGTTTAAGTTTGCACATAAAAGCTGGAGCAAATGGATGAGGTGATTGCCCAAAATGTGATCCTAAGTTATGGTAACCCTTTACCCCAGCTTGACTTTCTACTATATCATGCTGCTATGAGCCCTACCGGAGCTAAAGGAATGACTTGATGAATGAGCTTTTGAAGCAGTTAAGCTAATGCTCCCATAAACCTTGGGGAAGTATGCAAATGAGTTGTTGTTCTGGATGCTGATAAAAAGCACTATTAATAAACAGAAAATAATTGTTTGACAAGCGAGATAACCTTTTTCATGGTTGTTGGTATGCAATAAACAATATCAGAAGTTTTAAAATCCCGGCAACAGGAGCACTGGGAGAGTGGTGCTTTCCCCTCTGGAATTTTGCAGTGTTTTCCAGAGTTGTCTTTAAAAGTAGGCTATGGTAAAGAAAGAGAAGATAGGTTCAAGGATGAATAAAATCTGCCTCCTAGCTAACCACCCTCTTATCTGTCCTTTCGTAGGTCTGTCTTTTCTCTGTCTATTTTTGTTCCAGCTGTGATCCTTGGGATCATGATTTTCTGTACTGAGGGTGGAAGGGATGGAGAAAAAAACCAGAAAACCAGAAATGTTAATACAAAAAATAGAAGATTGTCACAAAGCAAACATGCACGAATTTTCCCTTTTCTTTCACAAAAGCTTCACCACCCCAAAAGTAAAAATATGTGTGGTGAAATATGGAGAAAAATACCGCACAAGAGCAGATCTTGTTGCGTTGGTGTATCTCACAATTCAAGATGGAAAAGGGCAGAGCAGACTTTCTTCATCTCTATAAATAACATGAGGCTTTTTATCTCTGTTAAAAGATTTACAGAATCCTTTCTTTTGGCACTTGATCCCTCTAGCTGGCAGTAGAAACATAGGAACTTCATGAACAAAGAGAATCAGAGAAGAAAAATAGCTCTGCATTCCTACTGGGATCCATTACCATGGCAGTTTGGTCTCTCATACATTAAGTAATGTTTCTTGATTTTTTTCCCCCCTTTATAGCCAATACCAGCACAATGAACACAGAGTACCGGAAAGGCAGCCAAATGTTCAGAAATTAAGGGAAAATTAAGTTTTGACCCATGTGTTATCTAGACCTTGACTTAGTGTTTCTAGCCAATCTCAGTGCTCCAGTTTTCTACACTAAAACTCTTGCAGTTGCTGAAATGGAGGCAAATCAAAACAGATCCTGTAGGCAGAAGAACAAGTGCACTGCTACATGAAATGCCTTATTTACTACCAAAGGAATGGATTTGATATTAGAACTGATAGCAACATTTTAAAATAACTTGTATAGAATTGCAATGTGAATTTTTAATTAAAGAATACATATAAAAAAATATGCAGCAATCAAATCCAAAATGATTTTTCATTTTGCCTTTTATTTTTTAGATATTTACTCCTTCCTTTCCTTTACTGAATTCCATGCCCTTTTCTTTACTAGAGCTTAATAAGATATGCAATATCTAAGGAAGCATGGCAAGGCAAGGCAAGGCAAGGCAAGGCATATTCAAAGGAAGGCTTTCAGCCATCATAAAGGCTGCAAAATTGCCTTTTGTTAGAAGAAAATTAAAAGAAGTCATGTAAACCTTTGTCAGTTACAGAGATGCTATAATTTGATGACTTGTATGTGGTTATGTGATTGTGAGCTGTCTATCCTGGTCATTTCCAGCCTATATCTTAACCAGACTTGATGCTATTAATAAGAAGATTAAATTTTTTTCTTCCTGTACTCTTTATCATTGCTTCTTTCAAACAAATTTTACTGGAATTCATATTAGCAGATTTTCTTTTCCACTATTATTTTTTTTAAATTTAAATATTATATGACAATTATTTGGAATGTACAATTATATGCACAGGAAGAATATGAAAATTAGTGAGACCATCTTGTTATCAATAACTGAAAAGTACTTTTCCCCTAATTCAGACCAGATAAATGGTATATAGTGGTAACATATTTTATATTGCATTCTGTTCAACTGTATGGTTTCTTATCAAAATCCAGTCATGAAGTCTGTCCACAGAGTACAGTGTGACTGGATTAAAAGTGACAGTGAAATAATCGCTATTTACCTATAGTGAATGCAATTATGAGCTATTTCTCTCAATTTCTCTTTCTTGGCTTTCTGAACATCTTTTTTTCAACCAATTTTTCTGAATTATACAATTTTTTTTTCATTCATTGCATTCAAACACCCCACATTAGAAACAAAAATAAGAAAATCCCATTGTTCTGTCAATGCATTTTCTAGGAATTCAGTGGACATTGGGTGGTCTCACTGACACCCCATCTGGGCTGCACAAACCTTAACACCAGACAGCAAGTGTGTCCCTGCCAGTAAGTAGCAACAGGGACTTTGGCAGGTGTGGGAAAGGAATTCCCATCTTTGCTGTGGGCATAGTAGTGCATCTTTGGTTGTTTCCTTAAACAAAGCTAACCTGGCAGCAGGGCTGATGAGTTCAGCAGGGACAACATGAATATATGTTTTTGAGAAATCATAGATTTTTGAAGTCAAGATATTCTAAGATTGTCTGGTGTAAATATTTGAGTTATGTTGATTTACCCTATATGACATATTAGTCTTTTTGTTGCTATTTTTTATTTTTTAAACCAGCTGAACTTTTAATTCAAGTGATATGACAAGAAGATTTAATTTCTCCCTTACAATTCTTGCTTTTGTAGTCATTGTTATTTCCTGTCTTTCTCTGCATTTAAGGAAACAACAACCAGGTTTACATCACAAAAAAATGGGTTTTTTTATGATTACTTCACCAAGATTAGTTAGTCGTTATTTAAATGTAAATACCTGGATTTATATTTAAAAATGAACACTGTTTAATATAAGTAGATTACAAACCTCAAAAGATTATTATTAAAAAAAGGAGTAAGATGACTTTTAAAACTTATTAGAAATGTGATTTTACAAATGTTAAACTCAAGTACTTTTAAAATATTAATGTCAGTGGATGCATTCCACTGTCTAGAACTAATTCAATTTAAGTAAATTAAATATATACCATTTTTCCTCCATGAAATTTAAGAGAAACTTACAGCTTGTTAAGTATTTCTGATATGATTACAGACGTTTTACTGCATGTCTTGTTTAAACACCTGCTCATGTGAGAACTGTCTCATTGCCTACCTGATAAAGTGATTTTCAGTCTGTAGGATTGAGTCTAATGCTAGATATAATGGTTTTTTTAAACTCTATCTCACTTCCTACATTAAAAGTAGCCTATGAAGTGTGGTCATTTCAGCTTGTACAAGTGAAAACTAGTTGGTTGATCATAATAGTAAAGAAAAAAAAAAGAAACCTAGAGAAATTTGGTCATTTGGTACTGATTCAGAAGGATGAAACTTCCATAGATTGAAGAAGAAGCCAGTATGTTGAGAAATTATTGTATTGTGCCTATACAATAACCCCACAAGTACAACAGAATTTTAATGCAATATGGAATTAGAATAATATGGAGTTAGCATAGACCTGGTGTCAGCTTTACTGTGACAAACAAATCCCACAAAATGCTTATCTGGAGTAGTCCTTTTGCTTACAGGATTTTGAAAAAATGCCATTATTTCAACCATACCAGAGCTGTAGTGAAAATCACCTTTCTTTTGCTACTCCAACATTTCTGTTCTTATAGCTGCTAATGAAACTTTAGAAGAAATGAAAAAAAAAAAAAAAGAGGAAGAAGTAATTATAAGCTTCCTCATCTTTCTTTCCTCCCTTGATTCTGAAAGTTGGAAGAAATTATCAAATATTCAGAGATAACTTTATTTCTGTCTATTTTCCATCAGTCACCAAAATTCTTCTGAAAAGAAGGGAAAAGATTGTAGAAAATGTTTAGATCTAGCAGACTGTGATGTTTTCATGGCATGCTGATTTAGTGAAGAAAAGGAAGTTAATTCTGAGTATTTTGGCTGTACTATTAAACCAGTTTTTAGTGCTTTGGTTTTCAGAGATTTTTGAGGTAATTAGGTCACAAAACCAAGCAGTATGATCAAGATCTCCATTTGGACGCAGTTAGAGTCTAACATAAAGACTTGTAAAGGACAGAGGATATGCTCTACAGAACACAAGTTTATGCAAATGACACTGTATGCAAGCATTTTTTAATAATAAGGCAGGAGGTCTGTAATTTTTACAGCAGAAGTAAGAGCTGTGCATCTAATGCTGAAAACGTTACCTTTCAAAGATGGTTTCCTTTGATCCCGAACCCTGGGATTGAAATTGTACATGATAAGAATGTAATATTTAAGGTTTTAATTATTTAAGTCTTTCTTATTTTTAAATTTTCTGGACAGTGTATCTCAGGAGCATGTAACTTTGAAATGTTACACCAATTGATTAGCATTAACTCAAGTGAAAATACTGAACCATGACATTTAGAAATGTAATCTTGATTCCACTTAGCTGTTTCTGGCTGGTATCTGAAGGATATGCTACAAAATAAACTTCTGATGACAGCACCAGAAAGAAATCCCTAAATCACTTGTCCGGTTTGGGTTTCTTTTTTGGGTGTGGAGCAAAAGCGAAACTTACCATGTTAAAATGCCGATAACGCTTTTTTCCTTAACATTTACAATTTGCCCTCGCAGAAGCCCAAACAAAATGCTTTAAGAACAATTTTGTGACCCTGCAACAAAGGCAGGTTTTGTTTTTAATGCCCCCATCTCGCTCTCGGACCCATTTCCCCTTGCACAGCTGAGCCTCCTCCCCAGACCTTTGCTGAAATGGTGATGGGTTGCACACCGTCACATGCTGGCAGCAGGTATGAGCTGCATCGAAGCCAGAAGGGCAAAGCTGAGCTGACCTTGGATCTAGAGCCTGTGCAGTCACCCAAATAAATCCCTTTGTCTGGATTTTCAGGTTACAGAAAACTTACGCCGGAATATTTAGAAATAAAAGACAGCAAATTTTAAGCACGGTTTTTTGGCTTTTTTTCTTATTCAGCTACTATATGCGGCTGGCTGATTTCCTCAGGAAAATGGAAATAAAAGTTAGAGTATTTATAAAATTTCCATGCAACTGACTCTGTGATTTTTGAAGACCCCTAGAATGGTACATCAGTGCTATCATGGCTTCCAAAATAGAGATGGACAGGACAAGCACATGCACTGCATCACAGCCAGTATAGGAGCTCCTCTAGGGCTAAAACACAAGTCACAGCAATTTAGGGCACAGGTTTAAAAACCTGAAATCTTTCTCTTTGTGATGTTTTGAAGAAGATCTAAGTGTTTACCTCAGATATATAAGGCCTATTTTTGCACAGACTAAGGACATTTTTAGTACTTTCACAAGCTCTTAAAGAACTGCAACTATCATTGGCTTTGTCATTAAAAACTTTTAATACTGCCATAGAGAGAAAATGGGAGTCTAAATCCAAGATTTATTCAAGACAATGGTTTTGCCTTTTTAATGCAAATTTTATCTTAAGTCCTCAATTCCTAACTAATCAGCAACTTTCTGAGTGTTTTTTAGTTGGTGTGTGTGTAATATATTCAGCAAAAAAGTCTTCAGTAGAGGAAAAAACAGGGTTTTTTTTCTTTTTTTTTATTACAATTTTGCCTATATGCAGGATTTTAAATTTTTTTAAATTTCCTTGAAAGTGGAAAATAGGAAAAAATGAGCAGGAAGAAAATAATAAGAAGGAGGAAGACTACAAGACCAGGATATTTCAGTGATAGAAGACCAAACTCTTGACAATATCCAGATTGAGACCAGCCTCCTGAAAAACACGATCCTTCTTTTTGGAATCGCTCATATGCTTTTCCACACAGCTATGACTATGTTTGTTCTGTATGTGGCAACACAGAAGATGAGATGGAAGGGGCATTGTCCTGGTGATGTACAAGGATTTCCTCTCTCCTTGCCAAGTTCACTGGTTATAGTGGCTGTAGCTGCATTCCTGTTTCGACTTTGTTTTCTCAGAATGACTATTACAGCCTTCCTCCTCTCTGTTGGGAATTAATGATTTTCTCAGTTAAAGCAAACAAAAATAAGGATCTGTTCTACTGTGGGTATTTAAGCACAGTAGGTGTGTGCATGTGGATAAAGGGCACCAGGTCTTCTTTTCTGGGTTTGCAAGAGATGCCACCTGGAAAAAGCTGAGAAAAAAAGAACAGTTTAAATTTCATATCAGGTTTCTGAATGTAACTCTCCAATGTGTCTTTTCCAGTTTTCTGTTATCTCCCGTCAGCCCACTTTCTTATTTTTTCATCTGGCAGCCTCTTTGCATACATGTGAATGATGATTCAAATGTTTCAGAAGCTGTTGTTTTCAACTTTTATTAATGTTTCCCAACTCATTCCCTTATTTTCCTACTGACAGACTGCCAAAATCACCCTCTGGTGAATTCTAAAAGGGTCTGGTTAGCAGAAATTGGACCCAACATTTGTTGCAGATAATTACTTGATGAGATCTTAGTCACAGAAAATATTTGACAGCTCACACATCTCTATTTCTTAGCAGCCCACAACACAGGACTATCAGAACTTTTCTTTCATTAAGTGCAAGAAGCACATCACTAGATCAAAGATACTTTGATTAATTGAGTAACATACTTGTTTCTACATAATCTTTGGTTAATTCTTGTGATTCAGCTTAGAGTGTCTTTAGACCATTTCGAAGAGCATACACCATTCCCTCCTGCTTCCAGGAATAATACACTGTAGTGGTAATCAAATCTGAGTTGTTTCATCCCCGATGTCATTCAATATAGCATTACCAGTAATAATCTGCCAAGGAACATTTCTGCCAAGTTCCAAATCTAGATCTTGAATGAACCAAAGAAAAAAAAATCCAAGAAATCAGTCAGAGATTGCGCTCTGATTACAATGTATTTTAGGATAGGATTTCAGCAATTTAATAACTGCTGTGTGAATACTCATTGACATAGACATGATCAATAAAGTTCATACTTTATGTTTTCCACTTCTGAAGTTTGGTCGAATTTGATTTATGATTTTTTTCCTAGTAACTTGGGACATAATGCTACATATTTACAAAAGACAATAAATTTATAGTATTTAATTTAAACCATGCTGGAATATTATACAAAAGTTGAGGCCACTTAAACAAATCCTAAGTCATGTCAGAAAAAAAAATATTCTTGCTGGAAAAAGAGCTGCCATAAGAAGAAAATAGACAACAAAAAGAATAGGAGAAAAAAATATATATATTTTAAAATTGTGGGGAAAATAAAATAATCATGTTTTCAAAGCCCACCATATAGGAACTGAATAAGAAAGGCAACATACTGGTGCCTTGCAGAGGAGCATAAGATTAAGGAAAGAAGAGACAACATGAAAATCTGATTGCAATACCATTTATAAGTAGGACCTTACCAATTTTTGTGACATTCTTAGAATGAAGGCATCTCTTCTGGCTGTGGGATTTTAGATGGCCAGTTAAAATTGGAAGTAAGGGAAAAGCCAAGCACCCAAAAACCAAGGAGAAATGAGAGAAGAAAGAGGGCAAAGAAAGTAAGATAAAATTCAGGCAGAGTAAGCCTATCCAGTGCTTATGGTAACACCATCCTTTTTTCTGTTGGTTGTTGACAATATTACAGCTGTGTGCTGCTCCACTTATTCAGCAGGTCTTCTGCTCCTCACCTTGCTCACATGCATTAATTGCAAGTTTTCAGGAGGCAGGTTGGTTGCAGCAACTTGAAAGAATTAATCTAATTTGTTTTCATATTTATTAACCACAGCTCTTTGAGTAAGTGGACTTCAGCTACGGGTTGCAATATCTATTACATTTTTAACTCATAACATTTCTTGTTCAAACACCAAATCTTTACTTACACACCTTTCTGTCCCGATCTGGTGCACCTCAAAGTCATTGATTTGTCTGCACATATGAACATCTGCTGGGGTGTTCTTTTAAACCTTGTTTGCACACCTGTCGACATTTGAATGGGTTGAGGCTCAGTGCTGGAGGGCAGATTTACAGCGTGTGCTGTGTGATTATTTTCAGCAGCAGAGCTAGAGCTCTTGATGTGAAGAAATTGTAGGTCATTAAATAGCTTCATGTACTCCAGAGGGCATGCATTTCCTGGCAAACACCTTGCGTGTGATACCACTTCATCTAGGGATAGTTATTCCATTGACAAGAAATGCAGCAGCTAAACCTAAACTAATGCTAAATCGTCAGCATCCTTGTCTTCAAACCTTAACTGATGAATCCTCACAGCGGATCTGTTTGTAAAGTACTTATTATCTTTGTTTTATAGCCTGGGCAAGCAGGAAGGCTTAAACCAGTCATTTAGGGCTCAGACACTGTTTCATTCCCCAGACAGCATTTCTGACCAAACAGCAAACCAATAGGTTAATCTTAAAATAGGACTTATAGAAAGAAAAGTAATACTTGGTGGTAGGGTAAACACAGTCAAAATGAATAAATAATCACTTAATTGGAAGATAGCAAAAAAAATCTTTATAAGGTTAAACAAAAAAACCCACTTTTTTTTTGTTTATTAAGCAAAAAAAAATATGTACATAAAATTAATGTAAGGGTTTAAAAATTAACCCCTGTATCAGTTTAGAAACTGTGTGGTTCTTTGAAAAGAAGGCAGCCAAAACATTTATCAGGTCTCATTGTCTTCTGATAAGTGTTTGAAAAATAATTTTGTCCTAAATTTTAATATTGCATTTTAGGTCAAATTATCTTCAATTACACTGAAAACTAGTATTGTCTGATAAAATCTTGTTCTACGCTGAATTTAAGGGCGAATTTATTGTTCATAAGACTAGAACAGAAAAATAGGAGAGTGCAAAATTATTCAACTAATAGGCCTATAAATTAGGGAAAATAAGGCAGATCAAGTAGAAAATAAGAACAATCACGAGACGACACTCACACTACCCCAGTCTCAGATTTTGGAGCAACCCTGTCAATACAAGAGCAAATTTGATTTTTGTAGGCTCTTGAAGTGTTTTCTGGATGTTCATGTGGGTCAGAAGGTTCAATCTACAGACGATTGGCTCTGCAGCCTTCCCATATCAGGAAGGCTGATGCCATCATAATTTTATTGAGACAGTCTACTAGGTGTATATAAAAAAAAACCAACAAACTGGGGTCATATAGCATACTGTGTGTGCACAGTAAGATTCTGACTGTCTTTTGGAAAACTCTTTGCCAGGCCTTCAATAGCAGCTTGGTTTTAACCTTCATTATTTTTAACCCTTTATTTTTTTGTAAAACGCACAGTAAAAAATTGGCCACATCTGGGTTCAAAGTTACCAAAACATGTCACATACAAATTATAATAGTTTAAAAAAACCCAACAACAACAAAAAACAACAAAACCAAACCTCCTCAAAATGTGCCACCTTCATTTCTGACATTCAGGATCAGTCAAAATGATTTAGAAATTTATGTGTGTAATGTGGAAAGAGAGGGGAAAAAACACTAGTTTTTGAACACCATTTTTCAATCAGACCAATTCCTGTTTTTGTATTAGGCTGAAATGATACAACTGGGGAGCACAGCACAGCAGAAGAATACATCCAAGCACATTTCTTTTCATGATCTTTGTGTTATCCCAGACTGTAAAATGTTCTTAATTTCTAAGGTCTTAATTTATAGCCCTCCCAAATATCTTTTCAATCTGTAGATCTCTAATTTAAAAGAAGGCCTCAGCATTAATAACATTAATAACATAAATTCCAACTGGACAATAAAACAGGAAACAGAATGTAAACCAAATTAATAACTCTTAATTTCTTCAAGTAGAAAAAGTGGTGAATTCTTTAGAGGAATTCTTGTTGTTAGTTTTGCTTCTCAATTCTTGTTAGGTTTATATCTAAATATGGCCAGAAGGCTAAGGCTTTACTCAATACTGAGAGCTTTTTACACTGTTAAACCACTGGTTTTGTCAACACTTACAGCATCCACAAACACCTCAAATAGTAATGGTGGTAGTACATGAAAAAGCTGATACAATGGTAGTCTTAAGGTAAGCCAAGAAACAAGTATGAGTGGGAGAGGATTATCAGGATCTGGTACTACCAGAAATGTGAGGGCGTTGGCAAGTGAGCAAAGGTTGTCAAAAGCTATGAATGTGAGGAAAACTGTATTATGGCAGAATTATAAATGCAGTGATTTTTAAAAATGTGAATAGCATAACAACCACCTATTAAATCATATTGATTTAAATCAAAAAAGCTATTGAATTTTCCATAAGCAGCTGGATGTTTTGCTGTCATGTGTTTTCTAAAAGAGAAAGTAAAATGAAGCTGTAAGAGACAGAAACTTTGAGAGAAACAGTGGGGAAAGAAAGATATGGAACTGCGATTATCACTCAGGTATGCCTCTTGGATATCTCTTGGAATATGCTTTTGCAGGATAATTGCTCTTTGGATCAGCTTGCTGCCTCTGGAACTTTGTTTGGAAGATGATTTTCTTTGTCCGTTCTCCCCAGACTTTTCCACCCTATTACTTGAAACCTAATTATCTTATGAAATACCAATTGCCAAGTCAGGCAGCTTAGTTTTCCAAACTACTGTCTTCATTGTCACCTGCCATTTTTGATTCAGGAAGACTTCCAAGGAGCAGTTTTGATTTTATGAGTAGTTCTCCTGCCCACCAAAGTCTGGAGCTAAGGTACACCATGAGATCCCACGTTATTGCCTGAAATGCATTTTGCATCCCTTTTTTATCTTCTTGCAGGCTTTGACAGAGCAAGGAACCTGATGGTGGTGGAAACAGGGAAAATAAAACAGATCTAAAATAATGTGTGAAGACCTTGCTTGGATACAGCAGATGCTTGCCCTGATGGTAAATAGCAACTGCCTTGAACCAAGCAAGTATGACAGATCCTGCATCTCTCTGGTTACCAAGATTTGTAGAACTGCACAATGTCACAGCCCATGAAACAAAAGTGAGATGATAATATCCTTGAGTAGGTGAGTATTTTGAGATAGTTTGATTGTAGGTTTTTTCCCCTAAATGTTATCTCCCCTCTTTTGCTTCTCTTCTTCACCTCTATTCAGTGGAGAAAACGGCAACCTTATGAAGGCGAGTGGTCCTTGCATCCATCCCTTTTACCTTTTAAATAGAAATGACTGACATAGCCTACATCCTGTACACTTCCAAGACAAGGTGAGTGAGGTAAGACCTAAAAGCACTGATATATTTTTAGCTTATATCTGCCTTCATGTTAGTATTTTTGTGCTGTTATGGTGTGATAAAAAGAAACCACAATAAACCCCAGTGTGAGGTATATTTCTAAACGCTATTTATATTATGTGTGGACCTAGAAACAAAGATCAGACCAACGCACACATTTGTCTATCCATGCATAAATGTGTCTAGCTAAAGATTATGAAGATGGATGCTTACTAAATTTCCAGGCACCACTCAAGATGCAGCATAGATGAATCTTTTGTATATGTGTCTGCCAATATGTTATGCTTGTTTGTTTTTAAAAAGCTGCACAGTAAATCTCTTTCTGATTCAGAGAAAACAACTTGGATCCAAGAAAAAAAAGGACCCAGCTTACCTAGGATTACTCTAATTCCAACACTGAGAAATCAAGAGACAACAGCTTGGTAAGGACTGTGTTCTGATGACACATTTTTGTGCCTATGGGTGAAGGGTGAAATAGCATCTCTTTTGTGAGCCTTATCCAGCACCAATTACTCACATTTGTCTTTGCAGACTGTGTTCTTAAACAGAGAATATAAGTACTGAAAGGCAGCATGAAGGATGAATAATTCAAAACGGAGACCATGACCTCACTGAGGTAAACTAATTTTAAGGAAAGTTTTACCAGATGACACATGCTTAAGTTTTCATTTGGAATATTATGTTAAATTTTGTTATATAGTATTGTATTATCTTGGACAGTTTTTTTTTTTTTTTTTGCATTCTATGGAGTTCTTCTTATTTACCTTTGGTTTAAACCCATGTAGCTCTGTAGATTTCATTGGTGGCATTTTACACTCCGTAAATTAAGTTAGCATCCAGCATTTGCTTTCTCTGACCTGCTCAGTTTTCATATTTCTTCCTTTATGAACCTCTGACTGATATATTTACAGCAACAGTACTCACAGTACCACATGTGTAGTGTTATTGGGTTAATCTGTGGAAAAGAAGGAGGGGACAGCATTGCAAAGTGCAGCAGTGAAATCGGCTTATTAAAAAAAAAAGGTAATAACTTTTGGGGGAATACTTAAGGATAATGGAGCAAAAATTTTTACTTTCAAAATGCAATTTTAGAGAAAGAAACTGAAAAATATCCCACAGTTTGTTGTGTACCTGCTCTGCCTGACTCTAAAGCAGATCTACAAAATGCAAGATGATCTTCCTAACAGACCTGCTTATAAACTCAGCTGGAAATATGAAATCCAAACTGCTCTAATGAGAATCAGTAAGAAGTTCAGCAGCTGAAACTTTTCCTTTTCCAGTGGAATGTGGCAGTTTGTCACAATTAAAATGTTTCTCAGGAACAGCACAGTTATAACCAATTTTTCAAGCAGATATATTGTCTTGAAAGTAGTTTCCAGTGATCAGAAACTGTGGCTCATGCTGGCTGCAGTGAGGGCACCCAGTTTCCCAGGGACTCTCCACAGCTCATCTGTGGATTAGTCTGCCTCTGAATCCAAGTTCTTTCCTTATTTATAGCCAGCCAGGTGAGCAGGCTGCTTTTGCTGGTGGTTGGGGAACTATGTTAGACTGCATAGAAAAATCTTACATGTCACGTCAGTGTTTGGGTTTTCCTCTTAACTCTAGAGAAATGTAAATGAGGAAAAGAAAGACTAAGATTAGAAAAAATACATTAAATAATTTTGTGTGTGTGTGTGTGTGTTTCATTTACTCTAGGACTTAGTTGGCAATGGCAGTAGGCAACCAGAATCTTATTAGCAAGGTAGCAGTTCACATGAAAGTCCATAATTTTTTCATTTCTTTCCTTCCTCCCAAATTTTTATCACTGTACTTGATGCTTCAGTATTTTCCAGTTAGGCCTGGTGAGAATGAAACAGCAGTGGATACAGTCTATTATTTGGATATTCTGCTGTATTAAGAGTGTTTCTAATAATTTGATGATGGAGTTTTTTTTTTTTAGAAATTAGTTCTTTATCAAGATGGCAAAACCTATCTTTGAATCATTCAATCCTTAACTGAGTCCTGGTGACCCACCACTTATTTTGAAAACAATTGAGGTACATTTTACTCCTTTCTTATTTTTGTCACTTAAAATTTGTGTCACTGGATTTAAATAGATTCCTTGAACTTTCATTGGGATGCCAGATACCATCCTCTGAAGTGAAAGAAATTTCGGATGCAATTTTGATGATAGGAGGCTTCTTCAGCTATTTGCACAGTTTTGTGAGCTCTGTTATGGAAAGTTTTTAGCTTGAAAATAATCTGTGATCTTTGTTCTATTGTTCTATGAAAGTTCTAGCTGGGAAATATCCCAGAGACAGGATATTTTTCTGGGTTGGTAAAAGTACTCAAACTCACAGAGGTAATTCCATTATGCTCTGCCTTGTTGGTGAAGAAAGCTGGATTCTTCCCAGGTCTGATCTTCTGATCTTGGTGCTTCTCTCCTGACATCCTGTCTGCCTGAGCACAGTACATTTTTTCCTGTGTTCCGCTTCCCATAGTTTCTAGGACTTGAGCATATCAGCACTTCTTCTGCATGGCACTTGATGAGATAAAGGACAAATTCTCCCTAACAGAAAAACTCCGTTTTTCTCATTTATTTTTTGCTAAGTAAAAGTTTACTGAAATTGATTTTATTCGAATGAAGACACACACACACACACACAAAAAAAAATAAAAAAAATTAAAAAAAAGCAAAATACATTGAGACTTCACATTATTGCATGATATTTTTCAATGTCGCAGGCAAGTCTTCAGTTTGGTATCAATGTATTGATTTATATCTACTGAAGGTCTGGCCTGAATAAAATTAGCCTGTATATACGCCTGTCAAGAAGCTGTGGTCTTTTAAGAAAACCTCTTCTTGTTATCGGGGCTGGAACTGTAGCAGATTCCTAATGTTGCACTTAGAAACCTTGTATTTAAAATGTATTTTAGCACTTATGCGCCTTCTGTGCAATAAACCAGCTAGTCAGGGGGAAAAAAATCTGTTTAACATATTGGTGATATAATCCTTGTAGAGCTAACTTCTGTTAGGCAGAGGCTGCTAAGCACACAACAGGCAAGAGAGAAGGGAAAGAGAAAAGTTGGGAAATGTTGCCAAAATGACACTAAATGTTAATGATCCGATCACAAAAATTGTCCTTCAAACTAGAGTGTGTAGTAAATAGCAATGAATAAATGTACTTGTCAGGAAGATTTGATTTGTCTAGCAAATCCTTACTGACATATACACTCATTTACTACTATATAGCCTTTTGAAAATGCCATTCCAGCAGAGCATAAAAAAGGTTATTTAGATTAAGTATAGCAACAAGATGAGCAGCATACTGAGTTCATTGGACTACAGGCACACTCATTTAATACCCAGTGCTCCATTACTCTGAATGAAGCTGTCTCTGAGAAAAACAATAGGAAAGAAACAGCAAATAAAAACAAGCATAATGATTAAAAAAAAAAAAAAAAAAAGACCTTCAGTGTAATGCTGTGTACCACCCGTATCTACATTCAGCCCCTGTATAATAATGCTGGAAAAGGCACAATCATATCAGATGGTGCGAAAATCATCACCACCCTGTCCCTCCCCTGCTTCCTGACAGCAAAATCGTGACAACCAAGAATTTGTCTTCATGACCACCATTTGAAAATACCTCACAGTCAAAGGAAAAGAAAGAGTCAAATCCAACTTTACATGGCACTCTTAGGCCTATATTTCTCATTCAGGGGAATTACAGGAGACAGCTACATTCTGCACTCAGCTGCACTCTGGCTTTATTGAAAGGATCATTAGGTGGCAAAAAAGTAGTCTCACTCTTTGATTGATTAAAGCAATGCTAATATCTCATGATAAACCATTGGCTTCAGTTTTAATGCCCACCTTCCAGCTTGTATTTTTTCCACTCCTTATTTTAACTTTATTGCCATCTCAAGTCAACTTACATCTTCCTATATACAGTTTCTGCTTTACAGGTTAACAGCTTCACATCTTCTTCCTTCAACCCAGGCTTTTGTCAGGAGCAGTTCAAGCATGACAGTCAGGTCAATCATTATTATGACTGCTTCGTTGCATGCAGGCAGTGCAGATCTGCCATAGGAAGAAACAAGGAACATCAACCTAAATCCTAAACAAAGTCAAAGGAATGCAAGTGTATGTAGACACCTGCACACACACTTTCACATACGTGTACACACAGACATATAGCTATAATACAAAAAAATCAGCACTTTCACATTTGTGAGCAGTACAATTGCACATTGTGATAAATAATATGTGCAGTATTATAGGAGGGCAGCATGTAAGATAATATAGGACTATGCCAGGGGTTTTAGCTATTATGCTTTATACCAAGTAGTCTGTAGTAGTGTAGTGATGCTTTATTGTGTTCTTTTCGTGGAAGTCTGATTACAGTCCTCATTTCTCCAGTGTATGTAGAACAAAGAGAAAGAAAAAGAGTATTGCACTAAACTGTATTAGCTGATAAATAATACAAAATCCTTTTACTCAGGCCCCAAAACAAGATTTCTTTTCCCATCTACAAGAATGCAGGAGGAAAGTTTGAAACTGCTTAGCTTATGTGGCTCTCAGTATGTTTTCTGTCCTACTCTGGCAGAATTCAAAGGTGAATATTAAGGGCCAGCCTTTCTGACAAGGCAAAGTAAGCATCGGTTTATGCTCAAAGACTTCCCAGAAGAACACACAAGAAATTACAACTGCTTTATCTGTATGTCTAGAAGAGAAATGTAATTGCTTGAGCAGAATGTATTTTTCAGTTGGTTCATCACTATCTCTTGCCTGAACAGTGCAAAACAGAGAACAATTTTCTACTTCCGCCTTCACTAAAAGCAATTGCTGAAATTATTTCAGAGGGTTAAGAAGGATTCCTTAGAAGTTTGCATGAGCTCATTAGCCCCGCTCTCCTTTTTCTTCTTTCTCTTTCCCCTGAGGTTTTTCCATTTTTAAAATCCAGTCTTGCCTATTTCTCTTCCCTTTTTTTTTTTTAGAAGAAACAGTGCTGTCATGCTTGTCACAGAGAAGAAAAATCAGATCAGTTGAGAAAGCAGGAGATGTAGAAAGAAGAAGAACACACTCTTTCTTACTCCAGCTTCCTTTTCCTAGATCCTGCTCTGCTGTCATTCTAAAAATGAGGACCAAGTAAATTGGCTGATGCTCCTCTGAAGCCTTGAATTGGTACCATGTTGTGGCAGTAAAGAAACATGCACATGATCTCCAACCTATTTTAAAAAGCTTAGTGTATCTATAGTTTATCTGCTCATACATCCCCTGTACAATTTATGGAAAAATAGAGGGACTAATTGTTGTGTTTTTTTTTTCCTTTAAGGCTTAACAAAACTTTTTTACTGAAATATTCTTTTTATTCAAAACCTCATTTCTGTGAAAAAGGAAAAAAAAACAGTTTAACATAAAAATAATTAGACTAGTTACATTCATAAACAAAGACTCATAGAAATCTCTTTTATCCTGTGCAGAAAAAGCTAACTTAGGTATGCTCAGATAAAGCATTTCCTGGGTTTCTGGGTATGTGTACAGGGATGCCCTCTACACATACATAGAATCACAGAATATGCTGAGTTGGAAGAGATTCATCAGGATCAACGAGCCCAACTCCTAGCCTTGCACAGGATACTCCAAAAATCACACTTGTACCTAAGAGCATTGTCCAAATGCTTCTTGAATGGGGTCAGGCTTGGGGTGGTAACCACTTCCCTGGGGAGCTGTTACAGTGCCCAGCCACTCTCTGGGTGGAGAACCTTGATATCCAGTCTAAACCTCCACTGACTCAGCTTCAGACCACTCTTTTGTGTCCTGTAACTGGTCATGAGAGTGAAGAGATCAGTATCTGCCCCTCCTCTTCCCCTCATGAGGATGCTGAGGACCACAATGAGGTCTCTCCCCTGAGTCTCCTCCAGGCTGAACAAACCAAGTGACCTCAGCCAATCCTCTTAAGCCTTCACCTCCAGACCTTCCACTCTTTCACCATCTTCATGGCCCTCTTTTGGACATGCTCTAATAGCTTCATGTCATTTTTATATTGTGGTGCCCAAAACTTTACAGAATATTCAAGCTGAGGCCACACCAGTGCAAAGCAGAGCAGGAAAATCACCTCCCCCAGCTGGCTGGCAATGTCTCTGTGCATACTTAACAACCCAAAGCAGTACCTCTACCTCCATCTGTGTCTCTTTTTTCTCCTCCTTCTCTGTTCATAGCAGTTTATTTTCTTGGGTGCTTCACTGTAAATCGGAATTATGTGTTTATGTGCAGCAAAGCACTCTATGTTCACGGTCAGAACCTAACTGAAGGAATGGAGTATAGCTGAGCACTCGTAGTATGAAACTTCCTGAAGACCCAAATGCAATTTATTTTAGACTAACAAGGTTACTCAGGATTCTCCCTTTGCAAAGACTAAAATGTCAGGTGACACCTTTATCATAAGTCCACTTCCAGCCTGAGCAAGAGAGGGACAGTTAACAGGCAGATCCAAAGCCTGCTGAGAAAAATAAGAGCTTTTGCACTTTGCAGAGCCAGAAGGACTTGGCCAATAACTGAAGGACTGAATTTGGGTTCCCTCCTTATCACCTTTATGCAGAACCATTTCAGAGTCCTCTTCAATGCAAAAAAAGTTGTTATTGGAAAACTACATACAGCAATAAAGAACCTTGTCCTCATATAACCCACATCAATAAATAACTCACTTCTAATTGAAATTATAGAAAAGGTTTTGCACTTCTACTGCCCATTGTGAGAATGAAAACCACAAAATCTTATTAAATTATTAAGCAGAAACCGAGTCTTTCCAATTCCCTGTTTAGTACTCACGGTATGATGCAAAAACCTTATTTCCCTTTAATTGGCTTATCTATAAAAATGATAATTTTCAGACAGTTGGTAGTAAAATCCCTCAGGACTTCAGGAAGCATAATTCCCTTTTTAAAATTCTCTACATTTATTAATGAACTTGAAAAATAACACTTAAAATTGCTCAGTAGGTTTTCCCTCCTGTGCATTGTACTCTCTACAGACTTTAGTGGTGAACTTCAGGCAGTTCTTCCTAATTTTTACCTCCAAGCTATGTTTCCCAAGTGCTAACCTGGATAATCACTGTTAAATTCTGCCCATTAAATGTTTTTGAGAAGATGGAAAGTTGCATAGCAGATGTATTTCACCAAGGCCAAGACATGGGAGGGGAATGGTAAGATGTGGGCAAAAAGACTTGTTCACTCTGACTTTTATCAGTGCTTTTCAAGTCTGCATTTTCTTATTTTCATACTAAAAGAGAACAATTGTATTGATTTCTGTCTTGTCAACACAGTTTACATTGAGGGAAATGGGAAGGTGCAAAAGCAGATTCTCTTTCAACTCTTATCTACCAAGACTGTCGTTTTTTTGTTTTATCATCTCTCCAAGATCCAGAATTAGGGTTCTGGACTTGTCACTGGATTCTTCAGTGTTACTGCAATACAAATGAAAGATGTTACCAATCACTTAAAAGGCACAAGCTGGTCACATGCTCTAATAATCGTGATAATAAGAGTGTAATAAAAAGTATAATAGAAGTGATGTAATATTTTGAATATTTTGTTATCTTAGGTATAATTTCCTCAAGTTTGACCACCAAAAGAAGACCAGCATCCTTAGTCTTGAGCAAATTAAATCAGAAAATGTTGCCCAAGCATTATCACAGAAAATCTTATCTTCTCAAACATTCTTTTATCACTTTTCAGAAGCAGAAGGCAGAACACTAAAAGTTTGTAAGCTTCATAGGAAAATTTCAATTAAAGTAGGGTGGGATTTCTAACATTGACTGGGATGAATGTAATTGAAGGAGAATTTAACTACTGCCTGGCAGGGAGACTCAGCTCAGTGAAGATTGTGGTGAAGATTTGGAAGTGCTGGCAAATGACAAGGGGATGTGTTAGGCTGGGACAGGAGCACACCAGAATGAAGGCAACAGTAGGTGTGTAAATTTTACAATTAAACTCTAAAGTGTAATTGGAAATGTGGTATAAAGGGATAAAATAGCACTAGTTAGGGATCATTCCTGAACATGGCAAGGGGGTTGGAACTAGTTATCTTTAAGATCCTTTCCAACACAAACCATTTTGATTCCAATGTGCTATGTCCAGATGAAATGGTGGTTACCATTTCCAGCTTGGATGAGTCCTCCTTCCCTCTTGAGTCTTGTGGAAAAAAACCCTGTCCCAAGCGGCAGACAGTTCCAAATAGGTAAAGGGGAGAAAGGAGGAGGAGGAAGGGAACTACAAGGTATTCATGCAGTGAGCAGAGTGTGAGCCCTTTATCTCAGAAGGGTAAGTTTCTTAACATTAGTTTTACAGATCTGCTCTTACTTTCCTTAGACCACTGCTCATTCATTTTGCTGTGTTGCATATGGAGATTCATTTCTAATTGAATTGGGATCACTTGGCAAAAGACAAGCCTGCAGTCATATCTGCATTTGAGGGAGAGTTAAAACATGACAGAGATGTGAGCTGGCCTTACTGGCTTAATTAACCAACTGTTTGAAGAAAGAAGGTGAAAGTAATGAGGAAAACAAAAAATGCTTTTTACATGCAATTAATTCTGTCAAAATAAATAAAGAGCAACATAACTGTAGTAAATGGAATTATAAGCCAAGAAATTCAAAGGAAGAATAATTCTTAGGTTGTGTTAACAACTTGTATTGATCATTTGCGGCTGTAAAAATAATGCAAATTTGTGATTTTTTTGCTTTTTCTCCGATAGATCAATGGGAAGATATTTAGAAATATATCAGGAATATGAAGTGCAACAGTATTCTGTTATTGTAATTAATTTCATTTTCTTAGCAAATTAGAATACAAAATTCCTATATTTTGACAATTTCTATTTTCCTATTGTCTTCATTGCTAAGGTGTTGTGGGGTTTTTGTTTTTGTTTGTTTATTTTTTGTTTTGCCTTATAGATATATATATATATAGATATACTTTTTTTTTTTTTTTCTTTTTAATTCTTGTCATTTTATTGTTAGGTCCAATATGAAAGTCTGTTGTGGATCTGACCAAGCAGACCAAAGCTACAGAAGACTTCTGAATTTTATAAGTAAATCAAGAACTAAAACATTATGTTTTTTATATATAGGAAGATACTTCCACGTCATGAAGAACTTTATTGGAAAACAGGAAAAATGCTCTTTTTTTAGTTTGGGAAATTGAAGCAAGAAAGAAACAGTGATGCTGCAGTAATCAAAGCATCTGTTTTTAAAAGTTTGAATACTTTCCCTACTGAATCATACTGATAAATAAATGAGAGCTTATTATCATCTTTGTGTTACCACCCTTGCATGATCATTTGCTCTGTGAATTCTATTAAGCAACATTTAACATAGAGCAAAACCAAAATCCCTTAGGTCTATCCCTAGCAAGGATCCAGCAGAGAGTTTGAACTATTACCAGCTCTGAGAAAATCATCTTTGCCAACAAATCTAGGTGGCTGGGTGTATCATTTTTCTGCTTCCTCAGTGACTGAATGATCATGTAAGTATTGCAAGCGTAAATACTATCCTTCACTTTTGCCAATATACTGCCAATGTTCATCAAGATTGAATATAGAATAAGGTGGAAACAAAGCAAAACTGATTTTATTTAAAATGTGGGCAAATATTTGCAGAAACTATTTTGCATTATTTTTCTCCTCTGTTCAGCACTCTCAGTTCCCAGTGGTATGATGAAAATTTGAAATACAGAATGTCTCCCAGAGGTGCTCAGCAATTTGCAAGAACAGCCCCACAGCTAATATCTTTTTGGTTCAACAGCTTCAAAATAAATTAAAATATTTCTGGTTTCTACTGGCACTGATAAAGATTGAATAGATAGGAGCTATTTGAGAAACTTATTAGGAGGGCCTGTCTTACTGAGTTTTCTTCCTTTTAGGACAAGTTCATCAAGGTGATATTTTAATGTTTTATTTCTTTTCAGGACAAATTCATCAGGCGGTATTTTAATGATTGACATAACTGTATATTAACAGATAGGGAAAAAAAGGGAAAAAAAAGGACATTAAATTATCTCCTTGTAGCCTGATTAACTGTGAAAATTTTCTGTATAAACTGCAACTCAGCTATGTTTAGTACACAGGCCATCAACAGTGCAGGGAGGAATACTTCAATTGCAAAAACAAGGTGTATATTCCAAGGTTCTTGAAACCATTGACTGGTGGGCTAAACGTTTAATTGAAGATATTACAAGAAATGGACAAGAATCAATTGTAAAGAAAACTTTATTTTATCATTTTTTTCAGAAATTTGTGAGGACAAGCCTGTATAATTAAATTCAGGCCTTTTAGTATGATTTTACATTGAATGAGCAAAGGATTATAGGCTACGACTATAAAGAATTAGAGGACATTCCACTAATAATTAGTGTCTATGACTCATAGTTATCATGAGATGAAGGCATCAAGATGATGCAAGTATTACTGCAATACTGAGAAAACAAACTATAGACACATGCTAAAGGAAAAAATTAAGGATATCATAGCAGTGTGATTACTGTTTTTAGTTTTCCAGAACTTTTTGTGTCCCTTACAGTAACTTTTCCTTTCATTGTAAATTGTTTCCAATGTAAAACCTGTAGGGATAAGATACCAGATGTCATAGTTTTGAAGTTTTCCTTAGAAAGGAATTAATTTCGGCACAAAATCAAACCTCTGTGTAATGTTTCTCTAAACACACTCTAAACTTCTTGTGGTTGAGCAGGTCTGGAAAAGTGAAGTTAAATGTAATGTGAAAAGAATGGGAAAAATGCTTTAGCCAGGGATTACTTACTGAATACTCAGGGCAACTCAAAGTACCCTTGTATTTCCTATCAGAATTTGCCCAATATTTTTTTCCAGCTTTTGTTTATTTGTCTCCATTAGGTTTCTGATTAAAAGATTGTTGCTGATACTAAGTCTGCAGCATTCAACTTTTAGGTGCTGGTAAGTTATGACCGATCAGATAAATTACACATTTTTCAATTTCTCTGGTACAATGAGTCACTTCTTATAAACACTCGCAAACAAATTTATTATTATTTCTTTAAATTACCAATTGTCAAATAAATTCTAACTAGAAGCACATGAAATTGCTTTCTTTTTAATCATGGAGATCTAGCTCCCTATTTTCAGGCCTCTAAGTACTAAAAGTGCAGTTTTCCCATTGCAGAATTGGACTCTGTTTTATTGATGTTTTTTCCTTTGGTGTAAATTCCCAAATCCGGATGCAGAGGCCTGAAGTATCACAATAATATTTTTATTCATAACCCTTGCAATAATATCCTCAAAATATCTTCTCCAAAACCTATTAACAGAAACCCTAATTTTGACCTACTCAAGAATTAATCCAGCTATTAAAATTGCTAAAATATTTGCCTATTTAATAAAGTACTCTTGAGGTTAATAATCTACAAGTCTGACCTACTCATCATTACTATCACTGCTATTTTTTACTAAGTTTGTAGAGTCTATTTTATATTTCCATAAGTGGAATTTGGTAATATTTTATTTGAAATACAGGTGCTTAAATGAACTTCTCTACAGAAATACATCTTGTATCTATTTAAGAATAATGTTCTGAGCATTGTGATACATGTGAACTTTTCTAGAATATAATATAAGGTATGAAAAACAGGTTATCTGCAGAAAAATGGCTCCCAGAGGGAATTAGAAATAGCACAGCTTGAAATTCCTTGTGCTTTGTAATGTCCTTAGCCACCAGCATGGCAAGTGTCCTGTGGAAAAGACAAATGCCTGACTTCATAGTATATGCAAGGATGTAGCTCAGGAGGATTTGCTGGATAAATATGAAAGCCCAAGTGGGAATTTGTTCTTCTCTCACAACACTCCTAATGGCATAGGACAGCAGGGGAATAATCCTGACTGGGATCTGGATAAATAAGAGCAATGATTTATGTCTTACTTAAACCCATAACTTGAGGGTAGGAGGGCGGAGGGAAAGAGAGACCATGCTTTACTCAGAGGAAGTCAGTGCAAATTTTTCCTTCAAAGTTGGGAAAACAGGATTTTACTCTTAAGTTTATAGAACTGAGGCCAATAGGGAGCCCTACCAAAGGCAATTTTACAGCTTTCCCTGAGGGGCAATCCCTTGAAATTTCACTTTTTTTGTCATATTTTCTCTATCCTCAATCTATTCTGATGGGGTCAGGCATAAATAGTAAAACTAGACACTTGTTCAATTGTACTGAAGAATATTAAAAAAAATTATTCAGTTATCATTTATATCTGTTGAACCAAATTTAATCAATGACTTGCCAGCAAAGTTTTGACTTGACCTACTTAGAAGCTACAGACTGCCTACAGGAGTCCAGTTGGATAAGCACTATCTTAACTTTAAATCTTTATTTGCTTTCATCAGTGAAAAATAAAAACTTCGGAAAAGCAACCTGTTCTGCACAGATGTAAATCAACAGGAAAGTTTCAGGTCAAAACACGGTAAGGGCTTTCTCATATGGCAACATCCTGCTTATCCTCTAAGACAGTCAAAACCTGTATTATTGCAGTGTCATTGGCTCCATCATTAAATTTGTTTCTGCTTACTTAAAATTCAATTTCAGATAAGTATGTTTTATATCAATATGAGAAGTTTCTAAGGTATAGAATATCTTGGGAATCCAGTGAGGGTAAAGACTGGTAGATCAGTTTTTAATTGTGACTGCAGTCTGTTAAAGGCATGCCATTTGCTTTGCTGCCATATACCATGCTGAACAGCAGTGAAGCGTTTTGAATACCTAGGATGAAGAGCATAACAAATTCCTGTTATTTTTACAAGAAAAACAGGAGAAAAGCTACTGCCAAAAAAATGCAAACGAACCCAGTAATGAAGGATATATATAAAGTTGCGTAATTAAGACACGTGGTGGTGTAAAGGACAAACCTGTGACATGCAGCAATGTAAACTTTTTCTATTGCACAAGTACATGAAAATGAAAAAAAAAAATCTGCAAATCCTGAGTTTCTTTAACATATCTATACTCTGTGACTTTCAATAATCTTAGATTTTAGCGCATTTCCTTTAAAGGCAACATTGCCAGTTTAGGTAATGTTCATTTTGTATGTATAAAGAAAAGTTTGTATAAAGATTAAGACGTCTCAAAGTGAAAAGTTTGCAGAGATAAAGGTAGAATGGAATAAAAGGAAGCAATGGATAAACACAGAGTAGACAAAAGCATAAAAAGATGACAGGTGAGCAGAAGAGAGAAAGCTTACTGAAACGTTAACTTTGGAAAGGAAAAGACTTTGTTTAAACTTAGTGTGAGTCTCAGTGTCCAGCTGAATAACATCACTGATATTAAGCATACAAAGGAACTGTGCTAAATGTGAACTTCTTTCACAGTATAAACTTTGAGAAATGTTTTGCTTTGTTATTGTAATGGGTAAAATGAACAGATATCTCCACTTCTATTAGCTTTATTCTCCTCCAGGTTGTGCAGAACTTCATCTGTACAAGTCTGTCCCATACTATACATCAGGGAAGTTTAGACTTGGTTTGAGTTGCGCTAGAACAAAGAAAATTCATAGCTATTTAATTAGCAATATAACTTATAGGAGTCAGTCCTTTGTCTTAAATTTAAATTATTTAATTGGAAATTTCAGATATTTTTCTTTTCTATTTATTCTGTCTCCAAATTGAGACAATCAGTACTCCTGTGGGGGGTCAAACAGTTTTCACTGTGCTCGGGGGTGGCTCAAGATTATCGTGGTAGTTACACAATTATTGGCTGCTGTTCCTATTATTATTATTATTAAAATCAGAATGAATATTTTAATTTTCCAGTTTTAGGATTGCGTTCTCCAATATGTCAAAATGTAATGCTTCACTTAAGTTTTTTCATGGCTTTTTTCTTAATATATTATTTCTTTAGACTCTCTGGGGAGAATTTAAATTGAACTTAGCAAAGAAAGAAACAAGTCCATACTTACACTACTGAAAACAAATCTGTATCAAAAATTAAGTGTGAGAATTCTTGGAAGACCTTACAGGCTTTAGTTATCTATTATAAATTGAAAAGGATATGAGTGCCAAAGATTCTCAGATTCCCTTAAGAATCCACCTTTTTAAATCCTCTTGAAGGCAAGAAAAATGTCAGAGGAAATGTCCAACTCCTTTGCCACACAGCTAAGCAGATCTGATAGCTAACTTCATGCCCATCACAAGTAATATTTTTCACTTTTTTATGAAAGAAACATTGGAGAAAAAGAAAGATGATATAGAAGTCTTTGGAGAAAATTTTACCAAAACAGCTGTGAATTTGAGACTGTTTATTTATGAATAGGCACTGGATGTTTTAAATATTTTGTAAAGTATGGTAAATTATATAGTGATCCCAGTGATTAGAATTTCTAACAGCACTTAAAATGAAGAGCAGGAGTTGGAATGAGCAGAACTATCTGTGTGGCAGGGCAGATAATGTAACTCTTCCATAAGTTTCCACCTTCCCATATCCCATGCATATTTCTGGAGTTACAAACTTCTCTGGACTGTGTAGCTAAAGAGCATTTGTAATGTGAAGACCTGTCAAGCACAATGCATTGGCTGACTTATTTTGCAGAAATGTCTAGCTTTTTTTTTTTTTTTGCCAAAACTTGCATAGACAATTTTTCTGAATATGTGTACTCCTTATTTTCAGAGTTAAGTGCTTAGTCTTTAAATAATGACCCAAATTATTGTAATCAATGGAGGACTTTTCTTTTACTTCAACCAGCTTAGGACCAGTGATTTGTGATCATTTTTTTAAAGGAGAAGAAAATGAAATCAAGAGTTTCTTTGTCTTAAACCCCAAAGGTCAGTTGTACTAAAATTGGAATTAATTCAGCTTCCTCTAGTTTGGAAATGTATTTGTGTGTTTTTCTTTCCATCATACATTTCAAGGTTATCATGAGACTTGTTAGCATATACAAGGAGACAAAATGCCTGTTCTGGCAGAAAAAAAGTGTATTTTTTTTAGCATTAGTTTATTGATACAGGTGAAACTGGGCACAAATTTACCATCAAATGAGCTACCCAGAAGACATGTTAATTGGAGCTGCAAATTTAAGTGAGCAATATAAAATGCATGCTGTGAGCCAAACCTGAATTCATAATAGGAACTCTTTTCATTGCAGAAACTGGAATCTAAGAATGAAGCCAATTCTGTTAGAGGACTTAAATTTATTTTATTGCTCACAGCTATCAAATTCTCAGTTAATGTAAAGCATTGCAATTTCATAGATTTTACTGGAGCTATGCACTTTATACTACACAAAGATCTCACTTAGAAGTGCATCTGGTAAAAGCAGCACAGATTTAAAGTAAGTACTGAGTATGCTGATAAATAACTTCAAGAAAGTTATTAGTAATTAATTCAGAATATTGAACGCACCCAAACAACATAGAAAATCCGATAAAATTGGAAAGTTTTCTTTTTGCCTATTGCTGTATCTGCAGGGACAGAGGCTTGTTGTGATTCATTTCTGAAGGTGGTTCAACCCATGTCTTAGAGATATATCTTAGGTGATCTTCTGTCAGGGTTAGGCTTGTATCCCTTCAAAGGATATGATGTTCTGTAAATAATATGTCTTTGGTAGCCATTGTTGTGGTTACTGTTGTCAGGAGAGCTAATAAAACTGACAAGTAGAAAGAGCTCATCCTCCTCAAAGAATTGACTGTTAGAACCCTCTCACACACCTTGCTCCTGCCCTTTGCCTTGGGCACGCCATCTCTCAGTTCTTGTGATTAGTCGGTTGGCAGGCAAGAATTGCAGCATCAGTTCTATTCCTGATAAGTGGAAACAAAGAGAGTGGGGATTTTAGGACTCAGTAACATAATTTAGAACACAGTGAGATTCCAATCTGGCCTCCAGCACCTGCATCTTGCCAGAAGACGCTGAGAGGTAGCATTAACTAGGCCCTTTTCCAGTTAAAAGCTATGTAGAATAGGGAAAACCATTCTGAATGGAAGATTGGGAAAGTTGTCTGAATTTTTCCTTAGTGCCCTGCTCAGAAAAAAACCAAGGCATGTTTAGTAAGCCTTATAATGGATTACTAAATGAGGTCCCATCTAGTTGTTCAAGTGAAGTCTGAGTTTTCATCCCAGACAGATTCCCCAGTGTGGCTGCACCACAATCCATTCTGCTAGAAGAAGCAACAGAAACAGAATATGCATAATGATAATAATAATAATAATAATAATAATAATAATAATAATAATAATAATAATAATAATAATAATAGTATGAAGTAAATATATCTCCCTAAATAATTAGCTGAAGGTATATATAATGAAGACTCTGCAGATATCCATAGTGTATTACAACTGTACCCTGCGTGGATTTTAGCCACAGTTAGAGTCAGGGCTAATGCTATTACTGGATATATCAAGATTTTATAGTTTAAAAACAATGTTTTGTGTTTTATAATTTTAACTAAAGTTTGCTTATGGAGTGGCAAGGAAGGAATAAGTTGTTTTGCTCTATTAAGGCTCAATATTTGGTTCTATAGAATTCCTCTATAAATCCACTTCAGTTGTTCCATCCATAGGAAAACAATCTGTTGTTGACTCTGATAGCTCACTGTACTTAAAACCCCTCAGAAATTAGTGGCTAGGATCTCTTGCTGTTTGTTTTTTTAACTGACAGTGCAATGCTGCCCCATTCAGTCTTGAAAACACCTGTCACTTGTTTTTTTTAATGTATTCTTTCTTCCTTACACCACATTTGTTTTAAAGCTAAATGATTTGACAAGTCTGTACCACTGGGAGCTTTACTACTGACTTCAAGGGGAACATAGCTGAGATCTGTATAGATCTCTACCTTGGCTTGAATAGACTTTAGATGAGTGCCTCTGGTTTCATGTTATACTCAGCTGTCAGTCTTCAGTTAAAATGAAAAAATGCAACTCCCTCAGGTGAAAAAAACAGAATCATGTTTTTCTTGCATCTTCACTATACTCATGGACAATGCCTAGTTGATATACCTTTGTGTGTTTCTTATAAATGAAATACATAGCATTTCAAAAGAAGCCCTTCCATAACCTTGAACTTTCAGTATATGACCTACCAGGTTATCAAAACTGTTATCTCTTAAATTATGATGAGCTGTAGAACTTCACTGGAATTGTGCCTTGCATATCTTGGCATTTCTTTGCATGTATAAAAAAAAAATTATGTGAGTGGGTTTTTTATAAGGTTCCTTTGTTGCATATCACTTTCCACTCCATAATTCTATTTCTCTTCTTCCTTGGAGAGGAAGGACATATTTTGCTATTATCACAAGAGCCTCATGAATGGTCTTTATCTACTTAAGAATTCCACCTCTTGAGGTCAACAATAAACTTGAAATATAACTGACATGATATATTTCAGCATTTTATAAGAAAATGTTTAACAGTTCAGATTGAAAAAGAAACTAAAACTTTTTTCTTACACAGTGAAGACTTTTTCTTACACTTCTTTTTCTGCATAAATGAGATAATTTTCCCACGTACCATACATAAATATAATAAAAAAAACCCTCTGAACTTTCTTGGAGAAACAGTGTTCAAAAATTGATTTCAGTTAAAAGTAATAAAGACAAACAGCAAAGAGTCCTGAGATTCATTTTTAAAAGTTCAGCTAATTTCCAAAGAGTTAGGGACATTATAGACATTCATCTCCTAATCATTTTTTTTTTGTCCTTGTTTCAGTATCGACAATAACTGAGCATAATAAACAGGTACAGTCGATCTAATTTTAATCTTAAAAAGCCAAAGGTATGAGATAGTCATACACAACTCTCCATTATAGTATTACTTAGACAACTTAAGTCAATCTTTATGGTTATTGAGATGTGTACAATTTTATTATTGAATTTTTTATTTTTATCTTTCTGAAGATATTATGAGACTCTTTACATTTGTAACTTACAACATGACAACCCAAGTTCATTTGATTTATCAGCTTAATTGTGTTTCCGGAGTCCTTAGTATTTCTGACAAGTTGGTGCTTGATAAGGGTTAAAAACAAAATAACAAACTTGAAAAATCAACTCTTGACTGCAATGATCCACTTCCATTTGCAGCATCTGGAAATAAAATCAAAACCTTCCTGAGAAGAATTAGCACAGCAATAATGAGCATAACAGCAAAGCATAACTCAAGATAAGGCATGTTTTGGTCTGGTGTCATTGAACATTATCTCCTCTTCAAAGGTAATGTGTAAGTAACAGTATCTTTCCCACATATAATTAACCTTTAGAAAGTCCACATGCAACCTTAGATTTTCCCTGCCCGTCTGGCTACTGAAATCTCTGGTAACAGAAACAATGAAATCCAAGACATGGCAAGTTTCCATCTAAAATCTAATGGGATCAGACGTTAAAAGTTGCTTCAGAAATGGTGCCTCTGTTCATGTCTCTTTCTTTCAACGACAACACTGAGAGCCTTGACATTATCCTCTCATTCTTCTTCATTAGTATTCATCAGATAAAGAACATTCTGATTGGACCACTGCTGGCATGTAATGTATGACCAAGATGACGTCTTTCTGGGGAGGGAATACTTGGTTCAGCTCTTAAAAACGCAAAGAACTCCTTAAAGTGAACTTCCATTCATTTATTTAGATCATCCCAGATACTATGGATCACTTCCTATTATGGATAATTCAAACATCCAAATTCCTATGCCATAAAACTTCAAATACATGCCTTCTACCTCAAAATAACATAGCAGAAAATTAATATCAAAATCTGGTCTAATCCCTTTCATTTTCTTAAATGAAAAAGGAAAATCTGTTTAATCTCCAGAGGTATGCTACAGGCAGAATGTCCAGTTGGTGTCAAATAGTAGACAAAAGTCAGTAACTTATGAATTGTTTCATTCATTAGTCTTAAAAATAATAAAGAAAAACATAATTTTTATAGCTGAAGAAACTGAAGTCTGAAGGTAAATGCTCGAGTCACTGTTACAGTATAGGAGAGTTCCAGGCCTGGAAACAGAAACCAGAGCTGGACTTAAATAGCTTCTTGGGTCTGAAGTAGAAAACATGGCAAGTATTAAATGCAAAAAGCTGTGAGATATTTATTTAGCTTACATCTTTTGCTTAGATGTTATGGCAGGACAGATTATTTCACATGGTCTTATTTAGCTGACAGACCCTTGTAAAAGAATTTTGAGTTACCATGGCCTTGCATCATGAGCTGTCTGTGCATTTTGTAATTTCTGTGTCTTGTTAGATTTGTTTCTGTTGCATCCACTACAGATCATCCAGTGCAGGGGTGAATTGCAGCCCCACAACCCACTCCTCAGAAACTCCTCTTGTGCCCTCCCTTTCCCTCTGACAGTCAGCACAGTTCATTACTGAGAGGACAGATCTGTTAATCTGCTGTGAAGCAAAATAGGAACCTAAATACTAGGTAGCAGGCTAACGAAATAATGAGAAACACAAGAAACTGAGGTGAACTGAAGTATGTTTATTCAGCCAATAACCAGATTTGACCAGCAAAAATGAGCTCTGAGACAAAGGTTCAAGTCTACGGCTTAATTACCAGTGTGATTTCATGGTAGATTCGATTAAACATCTATGTGGAATTATATGCTGTATTATCAGAAAAGATCAACAGCCACCTGTTTCAAATGGTGTTGACTCTAAAGAAGTGACCTTGACAGTGGCAACTGATACACAGTTCTGCCAGATTGCACAACATGCTCTCCTAAGGATCCAAATCTTCCAGATTGCCTTAAGTTTATTTCTGATATGACTCAGTCTCAAAGTAATTTAAAAATGGGTTAGTGATTTTGGAATAAATTACCTTTCCATAGTTCAAAATGTTGTTTCACAAAAGGCGCTGCACAATTGTTAATCATATAGATACTAAAAAATTAAGTTGTTTACAATAAGTAGAAGGCTAGGAAGAGATTTACTACAATAGCAGCCCTGAAAAGACTTTCAGAAATTTGCTTCGATGCAAATCATAGTTGTTTGTCCATTGCACTTTCCATGTAAAGTGAACCCAGGGACTAAAAAGAAACATTAAAATCCAGCAAAGAAACAATGCCAAATGCTAAATGTCTTATTATGAATTAATTTGCAGTCCCTGATGACAATTGAAATTGTCTTGACAGGAACATGGGTAAACGAAACACTTCTAATTGTTAAGGCCAACAGCAAAATTAAATAAATGCCTGCACAGAGAGTGGTGTATCAACCTTGGAATAACTATATTTATCAGGATTTATTTTTTCATGAGACAGATTGTATTTAGTATATAGGTTTCAATCACCATGATGTAGCTCCACATTGTTGGTCTGAAGAGATTGTTGCAGGATGATGCTATAAATTTATTAAATAGAGTGTGTTTTGTGACAAAGTAGATCATCCAATCATGGGAAAGAAGCAAGTACTTGGCTTGAGGCAATCAAACACCAATACCCAAAGGAGTACTTGCAAGCAGTCAGTTTGCAATAACACAGGCTACAAGTTGCTTGTGCAGAATAATCAGCAAGTAGTTGGGAGGAACAGACAAATGGTAGCAATCATTGTCCTCTCATAGGTAATTACCATAAGAAGAAAAAGAACTAAAGTAATTGAATAAAATGTGCATAGATTGTTTACTCAGCTCTATTAGCAACAAGCAGCACGTTGTCATTAAAACTAAAAGACGAGAAATAAAACATTGCTTAGAGCCTCAGTGAAACAGTGATATTGGTTTCCACAACATTACCTGGCATTTTAAAGAACACTAGCAGAAAACAAGAATTCAAAAGGACCCTATAAATACTTTCGCAAGTTTACTTATTCTGTACAAATTATGTTGCCACTGCCAAAGATTTCACTGAAATTCAGGCAACAATTTAGAGCTGGATTTCACCACTTCTGATGTCAAGAACAGTCTGCTTTTTATTTTGATAAATCTTAGCAACTGGTATGGAAAAGAGATAAAAATGCTAAACTCTGGTCAGAGCAGCAAAAACTTTCAATGTTTCAATGGTAATTTTTAGGACAAAATTCTTTTGCAGTCTTTTTTTTTTTCTAAGTATGTTTCTGCTTCTGCATTTTTTAAACTTTTTTTTTGGTGCTTATATTTTCTTTTTGTGGTAGGGGAACTTAATTTTTATCTCCTTTAAAGAATTTTTTCTTGGCCTAAATGAATCTTTCTGTTTACCCTTCCCAAGAAACCTCTTCTACAAAATAATAAAAGCACAACTGGACAAGTCAGTTTCTCTTTACTTGTATAGACAGTCTGGGAAGATTCCACTTCCCCCAGGGCTATAGGCAAGCAGGCATTAGAGAAGTGATTGGAGAGTTATAAGTCTGCTTTTGCTGCTGCAACATTCATTTTACTGGAAAAATTGTCCTTAACAGGAGTCACACAGGCCAAAATTGAAATTTGTAGTTTGGTTTTACAGATGCTTCCTATAGTTTATGCACTCGTGTATATACATATGTATGTTCATTTACATACATACAGACATACTTTTATTGATATCCACTTCTGTCTGCTTATTCTAGCCTTTTTCTCCTCTCTGATACAAATTTTCCTTTGAGCATTTTAAAGATACTTGTTAATTGATGACAAAGCTAAATTCAAGTCCAAAAAAACCCACAAAACCTTTCAGTATTAGCTAAGATTAGTTTTGAACTGCAACTTTGCCTTTCAAGACAGTCTTTATATAATTTTTAAGCAACATACACAACAAAGGCATCCATAAAACCACTTTTACATTAGTAGGTCATTCAACTGAGTCCACAGGGAAAGAACCTTATTTATTACTTACATTTTAGTAGCACACCTTGTGTAAGGCTCTGTCCATAGAGACAGCCAGGCAGGTGGTTGCATTGATTTCCTGCAGCATTCCCAAGCACAGGTTTTCAAAAAGCCCCCAAAGGGCTGTGTGCTGATGTCCAAAGCAGAAGAGCAAGGAGATGGTATCTGGCTGTATACCTCGGTTTTGCAAGCAATACTTAAGCTGTGCAACATACCATGGGGCAGAATTCTCCAAACTGGCTTGAAAAGTTAGGTCTGTAGCTGGAAATAGCTTAGGGACATAAATTTAGTGTGCAAGCTAATTAGCCCAAATGAGAGGGAAGCTTAATTAGCTAGGACAGTGCTCCCTAGTAGCTGTGCATATCATTCTTGTGGTGATTCCACGTAGATCACTGCTGCTTACCATTTTCAGATTTAACCAACCTTTACTCCCACTGAACAGTGATGTGAGCTTGGATTTAGCAACTGGGGTAACAAAAAAAGCTGTAATAGCTCTGGCATTTTTTCCTAGTTGTACCATAAATATGTCTCTGAATTCAAGGATCACATCTTTCTTCTTTTGATTTCATAGCTCAGAATCAGTGTGAGAGACAGAATTAATTCATAATTCCAAAAGCAATAAGAGGTTAGAAGAAAAAAAGTGTGATACTTATCTGAGGATATACTTCCCTTTAGAGTCAAGCAGATTTCAAATTCTTCATAAAGAAAAAGTATAAGCAACTTATTTTCTTCCTGACTCACCTCTAGGAATGGAAACCTGGGAAGTGCCTGGAAAAAACCACTAATAAGCACTTAAAAATTAGGCACAATAAGCAAAATTGATAATGGTTACTGAAATGTTGCCATGTTGCCAACTTGTCATGTTGATTTGACAGGACAATGAAATATAAAGGAAAAAGAAGCAGAAAAGATTAATCTCATGACAGACATGGGGAAAATGAAGGAAAGGAACAAGAAGGAATTCGTGTACTTTAGGGCTCAGGAAAAAAATTATTCTGCTGGTGAAGTAGCACTATGCTCAGCTGAGCTGAGCTGATTCTTATTGTCTTAGGATGTCCAAGGCTGAGACTCATATGGATTTCCTTCAGTACAAAAGAAAAACAGAAAGGTGAGCTGTCCCTTTTCAGTGGAATTTTTCTTTTTTTCTTCAAAACTAATTTCTTAAAAATCAGTTATTTTCCAGCAGTGTCGCCTCCAATCTTCTCCAACTCCTCTTTGTTATCCCATTGCTCTCAAATAGAGAAAGGGTAAAATGTGAGATGAACAGTAAGATTAAAAAGGCTTCTGGGGATCAATTCCATCACTACTAAGGGCAAGAGGACATGGGTTTATGGTCTGAAGGTCAGTTCAGTGTTTTCTCCAGAGGAACCATTTCCTGGAACATAAACATGTAATTTAAAGTGTATTGTGTCAGCAGCATTTTTGGGGCCTGATCCAGCAGCAATAATTGCAAGTTTCTAGGCAAGGTGGCCTTTGGGTTCTCATTAGTGCAGTAGGGTTACAATTGCATGGTCATTTGCACTTCTGCTCTGTGTGATCAACCTTTGGCAGCTCACCTATCCAGCAAGAGGCCAACCTGCTGCAAACATGGGGCACACCTTGCCTCCTTGCCATCACTGTATTCTGTATTCTGCCAAGTTGCTGACACACTGTTTGAGGAAGAAAACCTTACATGAAAATGGTATTTCTGTTTTCAGTGTTCTGATATTATCTCTGATGAATTAACTCTATTTACCCTTTATCCTGTGTAAGGCTCTTGAAGAAAATCATGTGGTCAAAGGAGAAAGCATTTTCTTTGAGTTCTTATCCATTGTATGAGCTTAGGGGTGTGATGTGGAAAGAGAAATTAGTAACATGAAGTCCGAAAACAGATAATTGCTAGGTAGAATAAAAATGCTGTAGCCTTTCAATGTTACCATTTTCCTCTGTGGGATGCATATTGTCTGCCATGTGGCTTGGAATTATATTCAGCTCACTGTTCCCTTATTCACAGCATTACTGCATTCATTTAACAGAGCCTATTCTTAGCTATTAAAAAAAAAGTTAAAAATCCCTCTTCCCTCCCCAAGTGAGTTTTACATCTAAGTTATTTCTGTGCTTAGTCACATTCTTTCAAAGCTAAAAGTGTCTGCTGGACCCTAACACCATCAGCTGTATCTAGAGAGTGCATACACATTTAGACACACACCCACGTACATATGAAAATACATTACTCATTAAAACATATTTTTACACCTAAGTGCATAAACACAGAATTTATTGTGCCTCTGCCTTTAGTTCTAATAAATGACATAAACTGTTTATAAACTTTGTGTCTTTATCAAGCTGCAGAGACACAGACTGAATTCAGCTGCAGCATGTGTGTATATATGTACATGCACATGTGCATGGGTATGTGAGCTGTGTGTGCGTATAGACACAAGAACAGTCTCCACAGTCTTCCTAATTTGTGAAGTATGCTTTCCTGTTAAGGTACTATGAACAACAAATGAAGCAGAAAGCACCCACTACTTCACAAGTCTGATGCTATCTTGAGGCTCCAAGGATTTCTTAATTGAGGAGGGTGAGGTCAGGAGCTAAAATGACTGAGCAGCAATGATGTGTGCAAAAACATTTTTGCTGCTTCAATTTCCATTCCTAACATCCAGGAAACATCTCAGAGAAAGAAGAAAACCTTTCAAGTGTCACCAGTGCAGGAGGACAGGATTTTACACTGAACAGCTGAAAGAATAAAGAATGTATCAATGCAAAGATTTATGCAAGACAGTACAGGCAGCATTAGTTTGCAATTGTGAAATCAGGATACTGGGCTTATTTCAACTCCTGCCTCAAATATACAGTATGATCACTTTATCTTTCTTTATCCCTTTATCTTCCAATTAGATTGGAAATACTTTGTTGCAGGCTTTGCATTCTGTACATCTCCAAATAAAATCAAGACTCAAGTCAGGAAGAGGGCCACTGAAAATATTTGGGTAAATATCATAGTTATGTAAAGCAGTAGTCAAATCCATTGATGCCTCACTTGATTATTAACCTGAAATAGGAAGTAATATTAATTAATTAAGATGGATTTTACATATCCAGTGAGCAGTATTCTCCTATGTTGACATCAAAAAACAAGCATTATAGTTTGTATATTCTTGTTGATTTTAATTTGACAACTAGTATATAAATTATTATATAATTATGTGCCAGAACAGACATACATCATGAGCCATCAGCATGACCCTACTCCCCATGCCAGTTTCATATCACCAGTTGTTTAAATGATCTTCGTTTCCTCAGTCTTCAGGACCTTTTCTGGGTGGCCTTTGAACTTGATAACTCATAAACTGAATTAAAATTCTTCTTTTCATTTAAATCTAGAACTGCATACGTTTGAAATTATGTTTTCCATGAAATTTACAGATACTACACTTTCATGATGGATAATTCACTCAATGAACAAAAATATTTGATTGCTTCTTAAAACTGGAACCATCTGGAGGAAAGAACAGTATTAACAGATACCTCCTAAGAATTTCTCCATATCCTTATAATATCATCAATTCCATCTTGATTTTGCTGATATTACACAACATCCAGTTCCTGCTTTACAGTTTGGCCACCAATTGAAATTTGATTGACTGGCTGAGCATAGATAGGACTGAATAAGCTGTTATTTAAATCTTTTCATGGCCAGCTTTTTAAAGTGCACCAAAAGATGGAGACCATCAAACTTCAGCATGTGTGAGCAAATTTCAAACTCACTGTGTTTAATTGGTTTTAGGAAAATAATCTCTCAAATCTTGCCTTTTCTATATACAGAGACAGTATATCCACAGAATCACTCCAATCTACTCTGGAGTGCTGAACCCTGGCAGTGAATTTCAAATGTCCCTCTCTCTCTCTCTCTCTCTGAAATCTTTCTTGTTGCTGCAAGTTTTCAATATCATTGAAGTCGTGGCATGCTAGTTTATGTATAATTAATATAGACCACTTAAGTTCCATTGAAAAACACCAAAGAACCATGGTTTATGTTATTTGGATGCTAACTTGCCAACACAGATTAGGAGTTGAGATTCTGTCAAGCATTGAATTTTTTATGGGACCCGAGTAACCAGATGATGAAAAGCAGGTTTTTCTTCCCAGAAAATAAATCTTTAGTGAATTCTTCAGGTCTTTGAACACAGAAAAAATAAAATAAAATCAAGACTTGTACCACACACTATGTTTATCCTAAATTAATACAAAGTAGACAGAAGTTAAATATTTAAGATATGACCCATCCACTGGGGGAAGCAACTTTGCATAAACACTGTCAGATTTCAAAGAAGTGTTTTTCAATAAGTCATAAAATTAATATCTGAGAACACTGCTCTGATGAAATTCCCCTCCTAAATGGGAGCTCATCCTTCTGAACTTTTGTTTGAAAATTTCATTTTAAATCATGCTCTATAAGCCTGCTTGCATTTTTAAAGAAAGAACTAAAGACATCTTTTATGAAGACGCTTGGGTAAACAAAGTAGTATGAATAAACCAAAAATGACTGAAAATTTTTCCTTTCTGTCCTCTGACTTAAGCCCTTTTCAAGAACTGGACAGAAAAATAATATTGGATTAATGTAATGTATATTTCTGGTGAGGTCAGGAAGAAACACAAATAGAAAGGTAAAATTAGTATTTGAAAATCATCTTCAGGAATAATCCCTATGCCTGTTTTCTCTGGCCCTGGGTCCAATGGAGACTAGACAGCACTTTGAGGAAGAATAAAAAGGTACGATTAAAGAAGGTGGACTTAATTTTTTGGTCAGAACAAAGGCCATGTTTCCCTCATTCTCACAGAGAGTTTGCTGCTTCATTTCCCAGGCTTTGTGCCAGCAGAGGTTTGAGTCCATTATTCTTGGAAAAGGAAGACAGCTCTCGTCCTCTAATCAGATTGATTCCCATGATCCATCAGGTTCTCAGGCACAGTCCCTCCTTGAGTTGTGAGTTGACTAAAACACCACCTGATTACTTTCCCTGATGTTCCACTGCAATAGAACAGGGAGCCTTTCAGAGCTTCAGGCACATCAGAAAATACAGGTGGCTGCTGATACAGATGTTGAAGTGAACACAATGTTGAACTGAAAGTGAGTTTTAATTTGGTTCATTTCCATACTGCAAAATAGCTTTTGATGTCGCATGGTGCTTTCTCTGGCTAATATTTCATATATTATACAAGTTGTCAGAAGAAAGGTGGCTATATTGTCTGGGGATATTTGGAACATTTGGCAGTCAGCAAGCATAAGAGGCATTTCAGATTTTCAGTATCAGCTTATTAAAGTCATATATCTCAAAAATCAGCACAGAGATTTCTATGCACGATGAGGAAAATGTTCATTCTTAGCTGAGATAGTTAACATCTCATTAGAAGGAAGAGATTACTTGCTTTTCAGGAGAGTTAACATTATTGAGGAATGAAAGTAAGAATGATGGAAGATCTGAGATATGAGAGGTTTTGTTTCTAGGCTTCACTAGAAAAACATTAGCTGTGATCAGATGGCTGACTAGCCACACTCACAGCAGGATAAGAACTCAGTTCAATACAGAAGAACTGCTTAGAGACTTCTTGTAGAAGTTTTGTTGAAACTAAATTGAACAAAAGGAAATTTAGTCTAGAACCCCTACGGAGTATCTGAAACATGCTCAAACAGTATTGGACTTATCTATGAGAACATTTTCAAGGCACTTGGAAAAATCAGAGTACTGACCTGTTAAAGGAGAGGTAGGAGGAAGCACAAACCAGGAAATTATGGATCACACTTTCAGAGTTCCTAGTAACATAAAGGTATAGCTAAATATAGATTATATATACATATAGATGGACATAAAAATCATTATAGTAAAAAAAACCTACTAACAACAAACCAGCCAAACAAATAATAATCCGATTTTAAAACTCTAAAGAATAATTAGGGAAGTAACAGCCAGCATAGATTTGCCAGCAAGAAATTATATCAGGCAATCTGATTAAGTTTTCTGAGAAAAGGTAGCTGGTAATTTGTGGAGAAGAAGTGGAAGGCATCATAGCTGACGAGATTAATAGGTATGCTGTTTATAAATCTGGAAAATATTCAGATAGAGTAAAACTATAATTTTCAAAACCGAAAAATTTTTGAACTGAATAAGCTTTCTATTTATTCCTCGCAGATAGAACAGGAAGCAATGGGCTTAAATGACAGCAAGGAAGATTTGGGTTGGCAACTGGGAGAAACCTTTTCAGCTATAGGCATCGCAGAGCACTAAGATACACTGCCAAGGGAGAACGTGCAAACTTCTGCCACTGGAAGTTTTCAAGAACTGGTGAGACAAAAATCTGTCAAGAATAGTGTCATATTAGTCATAGTTGATCTTGCCTTTGGGCAATAAGATGTATTAGATAACCCCTTGGGACTTTACTATGATTCTGTGATTCCTGTGTAAACATAATGCTGTTGACTCAAATTAAATTAATGTCTAGAAACTTATATAAATTATTTTAAGAAAAAAAAATGCACACTTAAAGAAATGTTACATGTGAAGGTTGGACAGTTTTGTTTCACAAAAATCATAAGGATGAGGAATACCCAAATGAAGCTACATCTCCTTGATGAGCTTCTACCTCCATCCTGTCTTCTGGCTACAGTAACATTTCACAGCACATTTAGGTACCTGCCTTTTTCACTACCCACCATTTCACTGTCCTAGTTGTAGCAGAACTTTGAATTCAAATAGTTTAGTATCTGGAAAATTGCCCAAAAGTAAAGATTCAAGCTAAATTATTTGTGCAATGACATCCCTCCAGAATACATCCCCACTACCCTCAATGTTCAAAACAACAATTAGGTTTGCCCAGGGTATATAGAAGACACCCAGAAGGGCTTTTGAGGGTGCAGAACTGACAAGGACCACAGGACAGAGGTATGGTTTCTCATAAGGGCTTGGCCAACCTGGTTTCTCAGTCTTGGGAGCTGAATATGCTTTAGGAAGAGCATTGTTAAGAGCTTGAGAAGTCTGAAGAAAGCTTCTAAAGCATTTTATTCTACATAACAGAGGTTATTAGCTGGCACTGAACAGTTAGGATCTCGATCACTGCTTTGCTCCAAAGATTTCATTTAATCCTCTTAAAGCACTTACCTGAGGAAAAGAAAATAAAATTTAGGTATATTAATCTCCTATTTTCCAACTCAATAATACTGAAAGATTCAGAAAATTGAAGTTGCGCTTCCTTTTGACTACAGAGAGAGCCTAGGTAGGCCAAACCCCTCATTCAGACACATCAGAGAAGTCTGTCAAGATAGGAGTGAGGAAGGTAAAGTTCTGGGCTCAGGTTATCTGCGTAAGTCAAGAGAGATGAATTAGGGCTAACTCCTCAACACTTCACTCATCAGCCAGTATAACTTTGCAGTGTGTAGATCAATTGGATATTCTACAGAAAAGTACAAAGGCTCTTACAACAATGTACTGTCAAAACCACTCTCCTGTTTCCTTGATCTTAGGAATGTGTGATAGGAGGTCTCTGCAGCAAGGATACAGCTTTCAAAAATATGAAGAGTTCCATATAATCACAATGAGATATGAAGGTGCAGGAAGTGGAGAAAGTTGAAGGCATTGTTCTGATCTCTATTGTTGGGTTGTATTTTCTGCAGGAGTATCTTTCTGTTCAAGACCACTGCATCCCTAAGACTGATCCTATTTTTTCTTTTTTTTTGCAGAAGAAACAATTGTTTACAGAGGTTGAGTTCTTATTCATGTGCAGCTCTCGGGAGGGAATCAGGCCCCATAGCAGGAAGTACTGAACATCTTGAGAAAGCTGCAGCTGCCTTTTGCAGACTCCAGAGGCACGTAAAGTTCAGACTGTGTTTGTGTCTTCAATAAACTGAACACTACCTAAACTGAAACAAACTTCAGAAGCTGTTGGGGATCCAGGATCATTACGATAGATGTCTGAAAAAGAGAGATTATCATGAACTAACTTGTGTGCGTGCATTTACACACATCTTTATGCAGATAGACAAATACACAGTTATTCACTACAGCATGAGATGTTAGGTAACTGTGAAATAGAGCCAGATATATTCAATTTTAGTAGGGGACAAAAACGTATTCTCTATTCTACAGCAATTCATTTGTTGATAGTGATGGCTGGAGACCCCTTTAAATTAGTTTGGCAGTGGTACTATGGCTGCTCTGTGGGTATTTTAAAAGACATAATCTAACTAGGAAAAAAACCAAGCAGAATTGCTAAAATGCAGCAAAGTGCTTGTGTGGCTGTGCTTCTTACAGTGAAAAAAAGCCAGTATCTTAAGTAACCAAAGACATGCAGTTCTGTCTGCATCAAGAGAAGTTTCTTAATTTCCAGTGCATCACCACAGTTAATATAATTGCAAATAGAACTTCTTGTAAGTCTCATCTTTTCTTATGGTCTGGTAATTTTCTAATATTGCACCTTTAAAGTACAGAGGTACAATGTGATAATCCCAGTTGGATCCAAAATCTAATTATTATCGTGAAGGAACACAAAATAAAACAAAAGCACCAAATTCCTCATCAGAGTGAACAGGAATGGTGCAAATTCAGGTTCACGTCAACACAGAGACTCAGAGAGCTGGAAACTTGCTTATATGATGTCTGCTATGTAAATTAGTTCTAAATTGGTATTCCATGTGCGTCTGGGAGGCTGCACATGGAATACTTTGTCCAGTTTTGGTCCCCACTAGTGAAGAAAGATGCAGATAGATTGGAAGAGTCCAAAGGAGGGCCATGAAAGTGATCAAAGGGCTGGAGAACTTGCCCTAGGAAGAAAGACTGAAGGAGTTAAGTCTTTTCTGCCTGAGGAGAACAGGCTCAGTGGGGAGCTAATCACAGTATTCCACTAGTTTTAGGATGACTACAAAGATGACAGAGGCTTCCTCTTCACAAGGGACAATGTGAAGAGGACAAATGGCAGTGGGTAGGAGCTGTACTGGGAAAGGTTTCATCTGGACATAAGAAAGGAGCTTTTTACAGTGAAAACAGTCATTCCCTGGAACCACTGGCTGTGACAGTCCCCACCACAGAGAAGTTTCCCAGATGCGATCAAACAGGGTTTTAGATAATTTTATCTAGGCTTCCTTTCCCACAGAATGTTGGACTGGGTGATCTATCAAGGTCCTTTCCAACCAATGCTGTTTTATGATTGATTCTATAAACACAAAGAATGCACAGATCTGTTTATTCTCTTTTACTATCTTCTTATATTACTTTTCTTAACAGCAAATGATCCACAGCTTTCTATTAGAAGAAAATAGTCTATTCCTTCAAAAGAATATGCATGATGAATCCTTTCTGGCAGAAGTGAGGCTCATATGTGTCAGATATTCCAGATTTTACTGCAAGACCTATCCTTCTATTACCTGTTTGTATGACATCATGTTAGTCTATAGTGATTTCTTGTGTACTGTAGATTATGTATACATTGGATTATGTGTCTGAAGGAAAGGCTTAAAACTTATCCAGACTGCTTAAAGCTGCCTACTCCAAGGTTCTCAACTTTGCTTTGGAATTGCAGTTGTAGTTTAAGTGTGAGACATTATCTCTGCATTTGAATGCAGTGTTTCTCTTTTTTTATTTATAAATAGACTAATCCCAGAAATGAGCTGCTAAGCATTCAGCTGATGAGAAGGTAAATAAGCAAGTTCCACTTTGAGTATCATGGCTCACTCCATTTAGTACATACTTTGGTGTCCAGGTTTGGCTCAAAGAAACATTTTTTCCTACCCTCCATTTTTGCATAATGGCTCCCAGATGGCATCAATTGCAGGGGAAGACAGGTTTTCCTAACACAAACTGGTTTAATGCTTCGTAGCCCACTGCTAAGAACAAGAAATTGAGGTTTTGGTCTCTGTTTCAAAGACTGCACATGTATTTTAAATGGGGAAGATGCCAAAATGGTGTTGGGAGAGAATCTCCCAGACTGGTGTCTAGACTTTCCTGCCAGCCTCATGGAGAAAAATTCATACTTAAGGAAAATGTTAATGGGATTTTGGCATGTCAGATTCTTCAAAATTGAATTTTCAGAGCTCGTCTGCAGCTGAAGTCCAACCTTAGCAGTGTTTTCTTGTTGCTCCTTACTACTTGCTCATGAGCAGTGATTTTGATAGGCTTGGACAGTTAGGCTCCCAGAAAATCCATGCCTAAATTCCTTTTAAGTGCACATGCTAAATTTTCCTTTTGCCTTCAATGCATGGACATTTATAAAGTGTATCTGACAATTTACAAAAATTATTGAGAAAAGCAAAAAAGCAAAGACATTTCCTTGATTTTCCCTGCTAGCTCAAGTTTATGAAGTTGAACACAGGGTGTAAGCACAATTTTTATTATATCTCCCATTGAAGAAAAGTGCTTTTGACATCTGGAGCCTCTTCTAGACTTTTCATTTTAAAATCAGTTTAATAATACATATCCTTTCTAGATTACAGTCTGGTGGAATTTAGACATTTCTCTGATCTTTCTAAATAGACTGAAAACAATAATGAGGATGTAACACAACATTTTGTGTTAGTGACATAAATTAATACAGAGAGATCACTGCTGTAGTCAAAGGTTATAGGAGAATTTTAAGTTTTCAGTTTTGTCTTGATATATTTTTGGTCACTGTATGCAACATTATCTTCTAGTTATCTGATATTATTGAGAAATGATTAAAAAAACAGTTTAAACCATTATAACATATTTATACTAAAATAAGTATAAAGTACATTATGCAAGGGAGAAGAAATATGTGGATATATACTAGAAAAATTACCATATAACTAGTTAATAGAAGATTATAGGGAAAAGAATGAAAATTATACTTGCTAATTTGCACTGAGCTTTTAGAGAAATAACTTTGGAGGATAGTTAAGTGATTTTTTAAATACAGAAAACAGTGAGGCAAGCAAATCCATCACTTAATGCTCTTTGATCATTTTAAATGAAAATACTTTATTTTGCTTCTTTCTCCATACCTGAGCCACTTGCTTTGTGCTTATTCTCCTTTGTTTGTTGTTTCTTTGTTTTGTTTGGAGTTTTGTTTTCGTTTTTAAATTTGTGCAGCCTGCTCCACAGCACACGGATATTCCTGAAGGACCTGCAGCCCACGAAGAGGCCATGCTGGGCCATGAAGGACTGCAGCCCATGGGAAGGTCTCACACTGGAGCAGGAGAAAAGTGTGTGGAGGAAGAAGCAGCAGAGAGATCTACTGGGCTGACTGCAGCCCCTCACTCCTCATCCCTCTGAGCTACTTGGGAAAGAGGATGTATAGGAGTTGGCAATGAGAGAGTGAAACTAACCTGGGCAAGAGCAGGGTGTAGGCTTTAGTTCTTACCTATTTTTTAGTTTTTCTCTGTTCTTGTCTGTTTCTCACCATCAAACTAAAAATTATTTTTCAATCAGTCATTTTTCCCCAGATTGAATCTGTTTTGTCCACAACAATAACTTGCTAAGTGACCACCCCATTTTTATCTTGACGCACCAGCTTTTCTATCTTATTTTCTCCCCCTGTCCTGTTGAGGAAAGGGAGTGAGAGAGCAGCTGGGTGTGCATCTGGCAGCCAGCCAAGGTCAAGACACCACAGATTCTTTAATTCTCTGGAGCTTGCAGAGAAACTTGAAAGCCAACAGATTTTATCTAGTCAAATAATATTCTGTGTTTGAAATACTTGTGTCAATGTGAAACCTAATGCATGTTTCTCTCCTTCAAGTTGAAAGACAGGGTTTGTGGAACAATATTTAAAACTTAGCTTGCCATTTTCTTTAAGATATATGAAGTCAAATTATATCCATAATCCACTGTCATACATGTGCACTGTCTTAAAAATAAATATGTTAACATATGTTACACATTCCTAAACATAATAATTTCTCCTAGTTTTGGTATGAGAAAGTATTTTAGCCCACAGATCTCAGCCCCCGATGTGTACATGTCACTGAAACAGAATGTAAAGCCAGTTTGAAAGACAACTAAAAAATTACTTGAGTAAGAATGGAAAATACAGATTTAGTTAGGGCAACAATAAATAACTAACCTCTGGGTCAAATGATTCATAGGGAGGAAAAAAGTTCTCCTTTCAAACTACAGTGACAAAGTAATTGCTTCTGATAGTGTAATATTTCCATCAAGGCAAAGATCACATATGTTCTTCTCTTTCCCAAAGAGTGACACATAACTCATAACACATAAGATGAGAAAACTCTCCTAATCCAGACACATCTGTATGTGAACATGATTTTTCAAAATGTTTGAGTAACATACAAAAGTGGTGACTTTCTGATAAAAAAACTTATCAGTGAGCATGCTGCTGCTACAATAACTTGGGCTTTAGACCCGTCTCTCTTTAATTTCCATTTCAAACTCTTCTGTTTGGAAATATTAAATGGTCAGGATTCATTAGCCAAGGATGACAGCTCCACAGTGAGCTAACCAATCCATCCAAACACTTATTCATATATTATTTATTTTACTGAGTGCATTGTGTAGCTCAGCTATTGAATGTACAGGTTTCAACACCCTAAGTTCGAAGTGTAGGTTTTTTTTCTGTGTGAGTGTCAGAGAAAATTATGTACCTATTTGTTATTCAGAGGCTTCTCTGAGGATTAACAACTCACTACTGGCTCCAGTTCATGCTCTTCTGTGGCAATATTTCCTGTCCATTTGGCTTCACAGGAATATTTTCTCTCACTGTTTTGGCCATCATGTAATAGAATTCTGCAGGCCAGATTCAGACACACAAAGCTGAGCCCAGCAGCATATTTTTCCCCAGTATAATGTGACATAGAGAAAAGATGTTTTTAAGTAAATTCATCACCATCTAACACTAACTTGTAAAATTTTAAAAATTATTTAGGAAACAGTATACTGAATTACTAGTATTGAATAGGAGCACAAGAGTGACCAATTTTTTTTATGTGAAAGAAATACCATAAATGAGAAAACTTTAGCTCTGAAGTCTTAAATGCCTTTGTGGGTAGTAATGCTAGAAAAAGAGAGGTACAATGATTATATAATTTTGAAAAATACAGAGACAATTTTATTACACACTTGTTTGTTTGTTTGTTTTTTTACAAAAGGTTTTATTGTAAGAGCCAAATTCCTAAGGAAGCCCCTAAGGTAGGTGTTAAACATTCAGGGCCCCGTTATAAATACAAAATGAAGCCAATACCTTAACAGAAGGAACTATTTTACCAAAGGTGAAGTAGTCAGATAAGATTTGCCTATTTAGCTGATCTGTGTAAGCAAGTGACCATTTAAGGGGAAAATACACCCAAAACCAAAAAATATTTGTGCATTTTGGTACCCCTGGGGTACTGTCATTGAAACTATATGGTGTAAATAATGAATTGAAAGGATATTTTTCAAACTGAGAAAACTGAAAATATTAAAAGTTATCTTATTCTTCTGAAAAAGCTTATCAACAGCACTGCAAATATCTTTAGGAAAAGACATTCAGTATAACAAAATGAGTACTTGTCATATTGCCTGGCAAAATGTATGAAAAGAGACTCAAAACGTTGAATCTCAGATCTAAAGTATGTATTCTTATGAGTTGTGTCTGTGTTCTTATGAGTTTTCATGTGCATTTATTAGGAATTTTGTTATTCATATAAATTTACTGTTTAATAATCTAACATTTTCATTTATTCCCATGTCTGTGAGAGACAGAGTGAGCTTCACTTAGATAGATCCTGTTGCTGCTGATCACCTGGGCCATTGGTCTTGAGAGGTCTTGGAATCAATACTCTTCAGGAAAACAAAAAATTGTGATTTCTTAAAGAAGTAAATGAATGTGTCCATGCTATAAAGAGAATCTAGAGACAAAGACTGCGCCAAATATTCAGTTTCAGGTATTTGAACCTGTCCTTCTTTCAGAAAAATCATTTGGGATTGTGTATACTGTGCTGCAAGAATTCCATGTTCACTGGTCTTTTCCACATAAGTAATTCTTAGATAAAGTAAATATTTTAGGTTTTATCCTTTACACGATTTCAAATTTACATTTGCTTTCCAATTGTCCTGTGTGATAGATGAAGGTGAGATAACTTGATTTTCTTGCAAAGGAATGAAACAATTTGATAACATTATACAAACTAAGTACTCCATTTCAGTGCTTTATAGACAAGTAGAGAAACACATTAGATTATTATTAGGAATATTAATTATTGTGTCACTGTGACACATAACCCAGATCAACTTGTACTTAGCATGTATTGATCAAAGTTTTCAGATCATTGGTTTATAGAAAAAGAAGAAATCACTAATTGCAAAGTTCAATCTCTATTTTATCTCATGTTTCTGTAAATATAAATATATAAATACCCAAAGATAGTTGCCATAATAAAATATATGCAAGGAATATATTTTCTAAACCAATGAGATTCACTTGGTCTCTACAGACCTTTATATATGACTAAAATCTAAAGCTAAAGTTACCTGTAGATAGACTTGGATATGGGTAAAGGAGTTTGAAGTAAATACTGTGGCTATCGTGTCTTCAGTGAAAATTCTGCATTTCCTTAGAGGGATTTGAGAATGAATGCTTCTAGCTTAGCAGTGCTAGAAATGAGAACCAAACATTTCTCCTCCAGATTTTTTCTCTGCTTGTTAAGATCCAATTATTAGGACTATTAGAGAGATGCCTCTGCTCGAAATAAGGTGCAAACAAGACCATATGTCAAGTCAATAATATGGATTTTATTTAATAGAAAATGTGAGGTAAAGAGAGGCAAAAAGAAATAGGAAAGGGGTGGGGAGGCAAGTATGAGAGGAAAAGAATGAAAGACAGGTTAAGTAGAACGATATCACCCCCCGTGGGTCCGGATGGTTTCCCATTGGTCTTTTCCTTCCCTCTTTTCAGTGGTGGGGGTCCTGCAAAGCACAGAGTTCAAAGGGTTAATTAATATATGTTCAGGTGTTCTTGGGAATACCCAAGCACCTCCCCTGGGAAGGGGAAGTTTTACCCTGTCTTTTCCAACAGTGGGGATGTGGTGCAGTTCTCTGAGGCATATTGTGGGCAGGGGCTTTGGTTGGTTGCAGAGCAGCAGTTGCTTTTTTCACAGGTTTCTACAGAGAGCGAAGTCCTACCGTGATCTTAACAGTGTTGGAGACAATCGTGATCTTTAAGTCTTTTACACTGTTACCAGGAAATTATTAACAACTTAGTTACAAACTAATACAAATGTGATTTCTGAAAAGTCAGGAAGATGCTATGGAAAACTGAATTTGGATTTTGTGTCGGTTAGATTAACTAAAAAGAAACACACAAAGTATTAGAAAAATATATTTTTTAAGATAAATAAAAATCAAAATTAAAAAAAGAAATTGAAATAATAATGAAAATTATTTGTATTGACGTCCAAAGATCTGTCATTTTTACTGCAAGTGAGGCAGAAAAATATTGAGGAAAGATTTCCAGACTTAACTAGACAAATTACTTCTTCAGTAAGAGAGTAAGAATAAATAGGAAGTCGATAAGGTGTGTAAAAAGAGAAATCATCAACTCCATCATGGAAATGTTAGGTCTTGAAAAGGTTGTTTTAACAAGTGAAAACTACTTCAGCTATATAAAGGGGAAAAGAACAAGGAAAACAGAAGTGGGGTCAATATACAATGGGGATATGTGGAGATTAAAAGGGAACTGGGAACTGTCCTCAAATAACTAAACATTTTTGTCCCAGTTTTCAGTAGAATAATGATGTCTGATAAAGTATGTCCTGTGGAGATCATCTCCACTAACACAAAAGACTGTCTCTCCTCCACTAAGTAAGAAAAATTAGTGTAGTAATTACAATACAGTTGCTTATTGAAATTTATAACTATTTATGGAAACATATTAAGCTAATTTATATTCAAGAGAATTCAGTTTCATCCATTGTTAATAGCCTGGGATTACAGTAGTTGTTGAGAATTCATATGTCCCCTGGTTCTTTTTTAGATAGTAAGAATCTCCAAATTCTCCCCATTTCTTTTGAGTGGATTTTTCCTCACTTCAAAATCAGTGAAAGCATTAATCAGCTTTTCCAAATGAATGAGTTAAATTTCTTTGTTTCTTCCTCCCTTAAAAGTTAAGTTAAAAAAAGACTGAGCAGGCTTCTTAGTGGGTGATTTGGAACTTTCTCTTTTTCCAATAGGGAGTGAAAAGATATATGGGAGGACAGATCCTTCTCTTTGTGCTCTGTATGTTCAGCAATATAAAAACAAAGCCTCCTGAGAGCTGGAACTGTCTCTCTCAAGCATACATCTCCTTTTGCAAAAGTTGTACTAACAGAGAACTTTGGTTTTCTTTCAATTTTTACAGTCTTCAGAAAAAAAAAAAAGAAGCCAAAACAAACAAAAAAACCCCAACTCAAAACAGCAACAAAACAAACAAAACAAACAAACAAGCAAACAAAATTCCAAAACCTAACAAGAAGAACAAACAAAACCCTACAAACCAAAACCCAAAAAAACCCTAATGCACAAAAGTGATTAGAGCACAGCAGATAATATGACAAAGACACAAACCTCTATACAGACAGTGTACATGTATGTACACATCTTATGTTCTATAAAATCATCTGGATTTAAAAGATAACAGTGTATCCTTTCTGCATTTATACAGGTTTCTTTCAAAAGGGACAGCTCGGTAAATAAAAATTTGGACATGAAAATTGCCAATCTAATTTTGAAACAAAAGGGGAAAAAACCAAACTACTTTCTGAGCACTTTCTGAATGTTTAAGGTAGGAATTAGTTATCTTTCTACACTGAGAAAAAAAAATATGTATGCGACCATACGTCCAGAAAGAATAATTTTTTCCCCTTTTTCCATCTATTATTGGGGAAAAATGAACCACAACGTTTTAAGCCAACACTCAACAATAATTGAAACATGAGCATGAACTCTGAAGGAAATCACAACTGATGAGATGAAAGTAGTGAAAAATGGCATAAAACCAGGAAAGGTCTCGTAGTGGTATATTTTACTATAGATTTTACAAAGAAACCTTAATTAATTTTAAGATAGACTTTACTTGGTCTAGGAAAGGAAATAGATGGAGTTGCCTATGAGTGCACATAGTTGGATAACCCAGACAATCCTTTCCACTTCAATCTGCCAAAGACATGACATAGTTCAGGTGGGCTTGTTGAGCTATTCACCACAACCTCCCATGGGTATTATTTCATTTCAGTATTGCCTGCATCATTCAGGAGCTGGTGGAGAGATGCACAGCAAGGAAATGAAGAAATCAGATCTGGCACCAAGTGAAATCCCTGACTGAGTCAGGTAAACTACTGTCCTTCTTGGTCCACTTTAGGTTTGTTACAGACCCAGCTCCTGCAGAGTTCACTTCTGAACTGACGAGTTCTTTGATGACAAACTGACTTGAGTGCAAGTTGAAATCAGTATTTTAAGGGCCATAAGAGAACAGTCCAAGCCCAGAGGGCATTGTTTAATGACATAAATGCAGAGGTTTTTTGAGATGGTCAGACTTTCTAACACCTCATATCCAAATCCCTGTAAATTCCACCTGGTCTTTACAGTCTTCTGAGCTATACTCAATTTCCAGAATGCTTTTAAGGTGAAAAACCTTTCCAGTAAGATAGACAAATGTCATGACTCTCTTTGTAGAAACTGCAGTTTATCCCACTTTCCTCGTACCAAATTTGTTCTTCCTCTACAAACTCTCTTCTATTTACTGCTCAGCTGCTGCTTTTAAGCCCAAAAGTAAACACATTTTTGTAGAGCTGTCTAGATGCAGTATTGTTTGTGAAACTTCTTTGGGAACTAAGTATGTATTATTGTTGTAGTTGTAGCAGTAGCAGAAGCAGTAGTAATAGTAGAAGTAATTATGATGATGACAAAAACTATTATTATTAATGTCATTATTATTATTATACTTGAGGGATAGGTTGGGAAAAAAATCACATCCAGCATATCCAGCATTGATCCAGAATTCATTTCTCTGCTTAAGAAAGAAGATAAATAGCTAGGTGACACATCATAATATGATCTACCCTAGCAATATAGTATTCCCTTAATAGAGAACAGAAAAGAAGGTATGGAAAAATCTATCCACAAAGAAGATGGCATTTGTGTTGTTTCCCAATTTGCAGAAGGCAGCAGTGAAGTTGGGAAGTGCCTGCACACCAGGGATGGGCAGAGGCTCAGACCTTTTATGTCCTCAGAGCCTTAGGTCTCACCTCAAGTTTTAACTCCAGTGTAATTCCCCAGAATTTGAAGTTGTTCAGAAGTAGACTTGGATAAGTATCTGAGGCCTCATTCCCTACCAATCAGTGGAAAGCAGAGGTGTCTCCCTCCTGAGCAATGCAGTGAGAAGTGAAGGGAGCCCCTTGACTCCCTCCATGGACAGGTCTTGCCCTGCCTCCCTTCACTGCTGAGACAGGGACAGTGCCCATGGCTCCCCCTAAATTGCAATTCCTGCAGTTAAGTGATCAACTGTTTTAAAAATAGAAAATATTGCTAAGGTTTCAGAGCTCCTGGTGTGGAGAAAAATGCAAAGAGATAAACTCTGAGAGTTCAGTAAGCGATGCAAATTTTAAAAAGAAAAATAGCACTATTTTTAAATTTCATGGATTTTTTGGGGGGCAGGGAGATGAGGGAAGAGTGCAGAACAGAACAAGAAAGACTGATCTTGTGTTTTTAAAAAAATCTGTGTTTGGCATTCCTCCACCATGCTCTAGAAAACCGAGATGTATTAATGAAGCTTCCTATTGCATTTTGTAGCTTTTTATGTATAGGATGGAACTATATATGCAAAATTATTTTAACCACTTGTGTAAAGCAAAAAAGAGAAACAGCTTTTTCCTCCTGTTTTGCTTGCATAGTCAGAGCCAGGTGAGTAGATTTTTCCCTAATGTATCTAGAAAAATTTCTCTAAAAGACAAGTTAGAACCATAATTTCATCTGTTCCCTAATGTGCAGTTAATACTTATCTGATAAGTATTTTTGGTTTTTTCTAATGCTATGCTATTAGTTTGTTTGAACACAGTATTTTGAGAGCCACAGACATTTTTCTCTTTGTTGACTCATTAGCACTAAAACATCATTTTTAAAAGGCCTTTTACCAAAGCCCAAAAAAACAGAATTAGTTATCTGCAGACAGCAAAAGAAGATAATTTAGAGGGAATATGGATATGTCAAAGCACATATTTGGTGGTTAAGATATATCTTAAAAAAAAAATAGAAATATGGCTGGAGAGGAGGAAATTATTTTGGATAAGAAGGAACAAAAAATAAAGTGAGGATATAAAAAATATTAATTTGTTTGTTTGTTTGTTTGTTTGTTGGTGTTTTTTTTACTATAAAAAGAAAATTGACAGAATTGTCTATTTGTATTTCTTATGAGAATTTCTTTAAGGTTTCTTTTAGTCTTTGCATTCCAAGAAACACTAAAAAGAATCTGGAAAGCAATCAGGCTTTAAAAAAACAAACAAAAAATATAGAGAAAATAATTCAAGACTTTAGGACCTCATCCTCTGTAATCCTTGTGAGATTGCTGTTCCTATGGCTTTCTTGATTATATAGGTAGACAGGAAAAAAATAAATAAAGCTTTCTGATGCATCTGAATTCCTATGTGCATCATGTTCCCAGCCAGAGACTGAATGTTGGATGTATATATAATTGCTGTAGAATGGATTTTAATTTAGTTATGTAATATACTCCCTAAAATAGTCCTACATTTGATAATATTTTACATTTGTAAGTTTATTTTTGGAGCATTTCTACCAGTCTAACAGATCTGAAAATTCCAATCCTTTTAAGGCCAAAGCTTCTGGGGAAAAAAAAATAAAAAAGAAGACAAGACTTCTAAGAAGATGTCAGAAGCCTTTTCAGACACCTAATAGACTTACTGAGCCAAATGCAAACATTTTAGGAAAACAATGTGCCATTTAGTGTCTTTGATATATCACTATTCACTGTTCTGAAGGCACAGATTAGTATAAAATCTGATCAGTTCTTCAGATAAGCTTTATAAAATAAACTGTTTTTTTTCAAGAGCAAGTCTCAAACAACAAAATGAAATGAATTAATCTGTTGTTGACTTGTCTGTGTTTATACATTTCAGAAGATAAAGTAAAACCGAATATTACAATATATGCCATTTCTTAAAACAAAAGAGTTAACTATTTTTTTCCATTCTTCTTGTGTGGTTAAAGATAGCATAGAAAGAGACTTTATATATATATATTTAATGTACAATGAATCTTTACAATATAATATGCTGAAATTTAAAAAGCCCATGCAATCCTTGGAGCTTTGAAAGCTTTGGATAATTCTGTATAGTTATGACAGCATATATGAGTGAGTTTTATTTAAATCAGTAACAGCACTGTCATGGAACAAAACAAAAAGCAACTTTTAAGCCACAATTTTTACCTGCAAGTATCAGACCCCAAAAAAATATACAATCACGCTAAAACTTTAGGTTTTTATGAAGAAGAAAAGAAATACTTTTCTACTGCAATGTAGCTATGCAAACACCTTCAAAATTAGGATTTTGCCTTTTACACTGAATAATCGATCTACCTGTCAAAGTACAGAAGTAGGTGTAACCTGTATGCCAAACTATTGGGAAATGCATGTCTGATTTTATATCTGCCCTACACCAAGTACAGAATATCAGGTGCAAAAGGAATATTCACATAAACCCATAACTGCACAGTAAACAAGTGGTCATGGAAATGTTATCCTGTAAAACCATTCTGCTGGCACTTTCTCCTTTTAAATGAAAATATGGCACAGAATGGCCATTTTATCTCCTGCACTCCTAAAGTTTATAACAAGGCAGTTCTCCTGGCTGATGAAGAAAGAAGCTGTGATTAGACACTCGGCAGCAGAGCCTGAGCCAATTGTATTAAACTTTCTTTGCAATTTTATCTTTTCAGTAGTAAGGGAGACTTTAGAAATTTAGTATATGCATTACAGCTGCATGAAAACTTATGTCTCTGAAACTTCTTTATGAGTTCTCTTTCTTGGGCTTCATAAGAATCCATGAACACTGCACATAACAGTCTAAAAATTTGTCTTCCCATTAGATTAATTAAAAAAAATATAGAATTTAGATGAGAAACAGAAATAAGAAATAGTATTAGTTACTTCACTAAATTCTATATAACTTCACTATATAACTCCATTTGATTTAAGATTAATAGAAATTTTGAATTTAGAGAAAAAGCCCTCAAAATTTCACGTAGTTTTGTTGCTTTCAGATATGAAGTATATTTGCAAAGATTATCTTTATTCCTAGCAGAAATAATGATTTGTTTGTGCTTGAGGTATTTGTCAGAAAACAGACAAACATGAATATTTTAGAGACCAGCCTGCTCCGGAACACAATCCTGTTCCTCTTATTCCAGCTGGGAAACAATGTTGGCATATAAACTGTGATGTTATTGCATTTTTTCTTAACTTAGAAAAATATTGTAAGAGAAGTATTTTATTCTTTCTCAGCTTTGCTGAAGGTAATGGGCTTCCTTTCTAGCAGTGTCAGAAAAAGAGAATTTGAGACTTTAGATGTTTTTCATTGAGGGGTTATTATTTAACTAACACTGTAGTTCCTACACAAAGAACTGTTCTTTTGTGCTTGAGTTCCTGTAGCCAAAGGTGATGTAAAATCCTACATCCATTAGAGTAAACCTGTATTTTTACAGCAGCTTTGCACACACATCACTCTCACTGTTGCATTGTGTGAGGCAGATGAACTATTAGGTGTCAGAATTATGCTGTAATGAGGATGTCTTGCTTTCTAACCTAACTTCACAGTTACATTGCAGGAGAAATGGATTTAGGCAAAGTGTTAGGACAATATTACCATTTTAATCTTGGTCTCAGAGTACAAATGCCTTGAATACTTGAATTGTAGGAAATAGGCATTTCAATCTCCACTATAACACTTTATTTGTTGTTAGTATGTAATTGTAACTTTTATATCCAGCAATAATTATTCCCTGAGATAAGACGCACAAATGAGATGAGCTTTGAAGATGGATTCAACCCCGGCTTTAATGGTAGCCAATTGTTAAGATCCCAAATTGTCTCATTATAAGAGGTTTTCTGTCTTTTAATTAATTGTGATGGGCAGTGATTTTAATTAATTTGTGATAGAAACAGTGTTGGATTCAATACAACAGGAATCCTGCTGTCTTTTGAACAAAGCACAGTGGTTGGATAAAATTCACATATTATATTCTTGTAATACTTTACTATCTTAAACATTTTTTAATGCAAAGCATATTATCAACAGCAGAAAACACTTATTTGTGTTGAAATGCATGCAATAAGCTAAATGCACTGTGTCTAAGGGTAGAGTTATTCATACATACTCACCAGACAAAGACCTCATGTTCTTGATGCTGGTTTGGACATTGATAGTTATTGCCACCTCAAAAATGTTTTTGTTTAAGAACACAGGCAGGTATGTGATCATCTCTTGGAAAACAGAAGCAGGGTTTCATCTCCAAATACACATTGTAATCCTTGATCTTTATCCTTTGCTCTGCCACTTGCCTCCTCCTTCCTTTCTTTTTAAATGCAAAAGCATATCTTCTAATTTTTTCTCTTTTGCTTGAGGGTATAAAGAGATTTAGGGAAGCACTGACTGCATGAAAACACTAGGAAACTACACTATAGTTTCTTATCTTCCATCACTGTAGAGCAAATACTTGATTATTCCACATGACAGTTTTCATTAGTGTTTCCAGTGCTGTGTCCCTTTCCTTAGCTTCTGAAAAATTTCCTTGCAGCTAGCTGCAGTTGTGCTTATTATACTACTGACCACTTGGTTCTTGTTTTAGACCAAGGATACATGCAGAAGCAAGCCAAATACTGTTGCCTTTGGGTTGTAGGTTCAACTAGCTTAAGACTTCATTCTAAACATAATCATATCCATTTGTAATAAGGAAACCTGAGCAATAGCAACTCATGGAAAAATCTAGAGTCAAAGGAACCTCTGGAGGTCATCTGCTAGAACTTTGTGAAAGCAAGGCCTTATTGAGATTAGGATTTTTAAATTAAATCTTGAATATATTTACAACAGAGAGATTCTTTTGGGCAACCTATCCCAAATCTCAGTTGTTCTCCTTGTGAATAACTTGTAAACAAACTGAATTTAACCTGAAGAAGCTTATGCTCATATTCTTTTCTCCTCTTGTCATTCATCTTCATGAAGAGAGTATCTCCATCTTATCTGTAGCCTCCTTTCAGATACTGGAAAACTGAGGTCCACCTGGGCCTTCTCATTACAAACTTGAATTCTCCAACCTTTCTTTATATACCAAGTTTTTAATTATCTCAGCTCCTTACTTGTCTTGTGTTGGACTCATTCCCACCTCCCTCTTTTGAACTGGAGAGATCAAAATTGGACACAGTATTCCAGCTAATAATAGGCCTAATAAATGCCTATATAGTCAACAGTAATTCTTTTTTCAGGAACAAGATTAACTTAACAAAAATATACCAAATAAAACATATAGCGAGTAAAAGTTTAGCAATTATGTGAGTGTGATTGTGTACAGACACTTATATGCTCACAAAATACCCATATAAATGGGGTTGTAGGTGAGATTTGCAGCTTGAAAATTTCAGGTAGGCATTTAACTGCTTCTATGCCTGCCGAAGTTAGTATGAACATAATAAATATACATCTAACAAGGCAGTTGCTGACCAGTTTATTTCTTCCTTTTCTGTCTTCCTTAATTTTTTTCTGTTTTTTTTTTTCTTTCTTTTGCCTTTGGGACCCATTCCTTAATTTTTTTCTGTTTTTTTCTTTCTTTTGCCTTTGGGACCCATCTTCCACAACGAAGAGAAGGAGAGCTTGCCATAGAAAAATACAGAAGAACAACAGTATTTTCTGTTTTCCATAGGAGCTTTAAAAAAAAGGCTTTTACTTCAGAAGGTTTGACGTACTGATAATTTAAAGAAGCAGGGAAGTGAAATTAATGCTGTTTCAGTTAGAGACACCCTCTCCTAAGTGCAACTACTTGATTTTCTTTTTAGATTGGGTAAAGCAAAATAAAGGAAGCTGAAAAACTAACTCAGTGTAAAATTTTTCTTGATATCCTTTGATCATAAAGTGGACAGAGTGCTTTGTTATTTTCTCTTCCTTACAAGATTGTCTGCCTTGCTAAACAGAGCTTTCTCTGTCCAAGCTGCAGTGAGAGGGTTACTGTGCATGTTCCTATGGTCCTCTCTCCTATGTTCACTGGTCTTTCAGCTGCTAGGGTTGGGTTCTTAGCAATATTTTTGTAAAGCAGTCTCATCTTACTAAGTGGAAGACTACAGCCTAAGGACCTTCAAGAATTTCCTTCAACCCTTCCTGTTTGCAAAGCTGTTATGCTATGGCAAAAGCCCTGTTGGCTATCCTGACATTAACAATTTTAGAAAGATTTTTTTTTTAACTGAATGTTCCTGGGTTTGATATTCAGTTTTTCTTGCAGTCCTGTAAAAGGCAATGAGATTATGCTGATGCCAGAGACCAGTAGAGTATTTCCAATTTGAGGAGTTCTCATATTTCTAGCAGATGGGTCTGCATATTTTGGAATTTAATCTGGAAAGCACTGTGTGGAAAACATGCAAAGGCGACTGCTACCTGACTTGTAAATGAATAACTTGTATGAATTTAGGCAAGTACTGCAAGTTTTGCAAAACTCTATTACAGAATTTCCCGATAAAAGAGTGCATTTGCTGAGTACCAAAGCTTTCTGCTTAAGAGCTCTCTTCTGCAATTTCCTCTATCTGTTAGCTAAGTGAAAAGACAGAAAACAACATTCGCTGTTATTTTATTGCTTTGGCTCAGGGATTCTCATATTAGTGTTAACCGCCACTGAGAACAGCAGGTGGTAATTTCCAATGGAAACGAGCAGCTACCAGACCAGACAACTCTCATTTGCTTACACCCTGTGCAATGCTACTCAGGAATATTGTAAACTGTAGGCTCTTTCTCATTTGTCCTTGTTTTAGTTGACATTGTCATTCATGACTACACTGTGAGTGTAAATGATGATCTAATGTCACTTCTATAATTACTTGGCACCCTGAATAAACTGTAATCCCCCTGGGTCAATAACTGCTCTCAGCTTGACATTCAATAAACAAGGTTTGGAGAATTGCTGTAGTTTCACTTTTTTTAATTTTTTTTTTTCTTTTTTTTTAGTCCCTCTTGGTGCTTTCAGTGAATGCTATTCAGGAGTAGTTCAGGACCATTAAGAAAAGAAAGGAAACAACTGCACACAGTGTGAGACTGCTGAAGGGATGCCTCTGTTTTTTAACATGTACTAACAGAGGCCTCTTAGCTGTAGGGTCCAATTCATCTTCAATGCAATTTTTGAGAATGACTTTGGAGGGGGGTGAGACCCCCCAGTCTGGGAGGCTTCTTTTCCAATGTCATGAATCATGGTTTTAAAGGCACATATTACAGGTATTGTGACTATGTCTGTTGTATGCCTCCTTTATGCCTCAAGATTTTTGTCAGAACTTGACTTTTGTTGTAGCCTTGAATGTGGCTTCACATAATACAGCCCAGGTAGGTGCAACCAAGCCTTTCAGTTGTAAAATAAATTGCCTCAGTCATGCACAAGGATGACATGTAGCAAGGACAAATCAAGCATTGCTGCAACACTCTCTGTGTTGGTTTCTGCTTCTCTAACAACTGCCCAAAAATTTCTGCTCCATAACTACTCAGGGTCTCCTTTTGCCCAGAGTCTTATTCTCAGTTTTCTCATATTGTTCATCTTCTACATTATGGAAACAATACCTTGTTTACTTGTACATTATCATGTTCTATGTGCACGTGCTATTGTCTAAGAAAAACAAACCAAATTTGTCCTTCTATTTCTGCCAAACCCAAGAAAGACTTCATTAGGTGGTAGGATTAATCATAAGGCAATTGCAGACACAGTAGTCACTGCAAGAAATTATTAATAAACTAAGATTATGGAAAACCTGAGATGTGAATGATTAATAAACAGCAAAAGTAAAGAAATAGGCCAACCTGAATAAGGTCAGGGCTGAGAAAAGTAAATCTAGAACTGCTTCGAGGACTTAACCTTTCAAAAGAGACTTGCATGACACAGAAGCTCAGAGTCACCTGGACTTCTGATCTGTATGTTGTGTTTTGAACAAAGAAGAGCAGCACATAAAGAAGGAGTGAAAGGGAGAAAAACTGAAGTGGTCCAGCCATTGTGAACAGAATTGAAAGAATCTGGAAAAAAAGTGATCATAGAAAAGAAGATGGATTTGATGATGGATGGTCGATGATGCCTGAATTTCTTGCCAGGGTGGTTTTGTTCAATCTGAGACCCATATTTCATGGTTTTGTAAGGGCATATGCACTCTGAGGACTCTTTAAAGAAGTATTTCCTTTTACAGATGTCTCCTGTTTATATTATTTATATTTACTGTTTATTATTTTATATAATATTTAGAGGTATGTTTTGCATACAGCTCCAGAAAACTTTGGAGTCACTGTTAAATGTTGATACTGTAAACAGTAATCAGCCAGCTGCATCCCTGCCAGCAAAGCTGTGCCTCGCCACTAAGAACAAAAACACACGAGCAAATTAATATTTTTCTAATTGAATATCTGTGCTTTGATGACCAATCCTGTGCTTCTTCTAAAAAGAAATCTATTAAAATAGTGTATTGGTCCCAGATAGACCATTCATGAACATGCTGAGAAAGAGTTGAAAGTAACATAGTTGGCACTGAGGCAAGGGCAGGAAGAGAGGGTTGCTTTTCTAGCATGTGTTGCTAAGTAGCAGAAACACAACCAAGTCTTATGTTAGGGTGTCTGTTGGTCTATAGACAAACATCCTGGACACCTTAGTAGATGCTCTCAGTATTTTTAATAAAAAAATGCGTGTAGATCTTTTTCCCAAGATACTTTTCAGTACCAACATGTAGTGAAATCCACAGAGATTACTTCTGTGTGCAATTAGGTAGCAGAGGGACAATAAAAAGTATTAACACTCTCAGGAATAAAAATTGTAGCCTTAACCACATTATATGTAATAAATTTCTTAAATTGTTCCTTATAGCTTTAAACTCCTCTTAAACACCGTTCCCTGTGGCTGGGAACTAAGATCGCCACACAGGAGAAAATCTCTGCACTTAAAAAGCAAAAGGAAGAAAAATACTTTGTTCTTCTACATATCAGTAAGAGAACCTTTATAGGGGACAAAGTATGGAAAGGAAATAGAATTGTAGATAGATTTCATCATTATTTTATCCCCATTGAACAGTCATGATACCTTTCTTGATCAGTGTCTTTGTCAGAAACCCCTCAGAGCATTCAAAGACTGACTCAGGTCAGGGAATGCAAATGAAAACTTTGAGTGAGCAATGAGGAACATAGAGGATCCAGCACTGGAGAGGAAACAGAAGACCTGTGGAAGAAGGAGCAGAGTCTGAAAGAAGCAGAGGGGACAGTCCCCCAGGACACCATGAGTCTTCAAAATTATGCATATAATTGCATAAATTGGCCCAACATGCCATCACTTCCAATGCACCTCTAGCAGTATTCTCTCTTTGTGCTGCTGTACAGGTGTTCTAGGATAGTAAACACAACCCATGTAATCTATGCCTTTAACATTAACTCGTTCTGGACATGTGGAGAATAAAATGAAGTATAGCAATGCTTGGGGGATAGAGATTCCATAAGCACAGGAATAAAGCCCAGGGAGAAGGTACATTCCCTGTCACTGGAAACATTGAAAGGTTGGACTCTGAGAAACCTGATCTAGATGCAAGTGTCCCTCCTCATTGCAGGGTGGTGGACTAATTGGTCCTAAAATACATTTGAAATGTCACTTCCAACTCAAACTGTTCTGTGATTCTATGATAAACAGCTTGCACTCTCTTCACACTGGTTTCATTTTTTTTTTTAATTCCAGGAAAATATTGTTCAGTATTTTTAAGAATTTTTAAATTATCAACATACTTTTTAAAGCACCATGATAAATTCCTTTTGTTGCTTTTCAAAGGTCTTTTAGTATGTTAATGAAACATTTTTCAAATATTTTTTGTTATCTGACTAACAGGTGTGGCATAATTCTATATTTGTTTTCCATGGAATGATTGAGTTTAATGTCTTTTACTTTCCTTTTTGCATGCAATAAAATGTTAAGGATACAAAATGCATGCAATATGTAATATTACGTGTTAAAGTATTATTCAGGTTTTCCTCTCAGAGAACTGTCAACAATACTGCATATATGACTAATTTGTCATTCGGGCACAAACAAAAATATTTTTCTTCATAGCTCACCACTTGGTGATTTTTTTTTAAACTTATCATAGTCTAACAGCTTAACAGCTGACTCTAATAAATGCTCTTATTGATGATCATTCTGTCTGTGTCCAGCTATCATCTCCTTGACAAGGCACCCCTGTAAAGACCCTGAAACATGCAGAAATGCAACGTCTATTGGCCTTCCTGAGATCTAGGCTACCACAAAGTCTTTCTCAAAGAAAGCTCTTTCTGCCCAGGCACCACACTACAGATGCATTGAGAAGAACTGTTAGGGACTGTGGACTTAAAACCCTCAAACACCTCAGGATCCAGAAAATGCTTTTTTTTTGTTGCAAGCAAGCAAGCAAGCAAGAACATGAGCATTGTAATCAGATTTGCACCATGTAGTGATAAGGTAGGAAGTCTAAGGTGGCAAAACTTGCTGATGTAGATAAAGGCCTAGACAGTAGACACTACCTATGGGTAATTCTTTGGGACACCTGCAAAAGTAACTTTTTTTGAAGTGGAGAGAATGGTCTAAATATCCCTTCTGGCAATGTATTTACATCTGATCTACAGCATTGTGTTAGAAGATGCGATGCCCTTCTTCCTCGGCTTATTCTCAGTTCAAGGGGGCTCAGTGGAGTCCAGAGAAGCAGGGTCTAATTTTTCATTTTGTTCCTATATCTAGTCTCTATAGTGTGATCTTGACATACTGCATATCCGTGTTAGGTATCACTGTCTGTACAACCCTGGAATACCCTGGATGACTTAATCAAAACTATTAAAAATTTCTTTTGAGTTTTAAAATTGCTGTCATTAAGAGACAGGACAACATATGACTGGACAACTTCCTTTGAAAGTGAATAGTGAGACAGCTTACTTCCTGCTTTATACTGAAGGACCCTTGCTCTTTATGATCACATAGTGCCATTTTGATGTGCTTAATCCCTAACTGTGCTAACTGCCTTACTTTTTCATTGTTTTTTTCTAGGAAGATACTGTTTTCAGAGCAACAAAAAATTCCCCAAACCAAACCAAAAAGCAAAACAAAAACATTTACATGATTTTTTTTTTTTCTCTGATTCTTTGAATCCCTAATTGTGTGGCCATTTCATATGGTCCTCTGATTCCTCCATCCTCCTTTGGCACAATCAACTGTCTGGCAAAAAGGTTGCTAAGAGCCTGTGTTTCATATTCCCTAGAGTGCAATCAAAGCTTGAAAAACCAGAGGTGTGTTGCCAGCTGCAGCACTCATTTCTTGCTGTATGCCTGAAACCAAGGCTGCTCTGAATGTCTGCAGTAAGTGTTGAAGTAGCAAAGAGGAGAGGCAGAAAACTGAGGTGGGGAAACATCAGTCCGCAGTCATGAAATGGCAGAACTTTTCTACTTTCACACAATTCACACAGACACTGGTACCTGCACTGGAATAATAAAATACAGGAGACCAGATAATATTAAGCATGTTTGCACTGGATTGAAAAGCTCAGACTTGAATTAGATCTGCTTGGCCCAAAACCTCTCATTGCTTAGCAGTTGTTCAGTGAGCTGTGTAAAGTGAATTGGTAAGTTAATCTGGTTTTAGGAGAAATGTGATTTCTTTGTTTAAAGATCTTTCTCTAGTTGTCTAAAAAGAGACATTAAAGGTTGGGATAAACCAGGCTACATTTAAGTTTATTTTTTAAACAATTGGAAAAATGTCCTTAATTTTTTGCATATAAATTTCCACCTCAATTAAAATTATTAGCACTTTATTGTATTTACCATATTGCCTGATTTGGATACAAAATCTCCTTTGGGATATTGGAAATAAATATATTGCTTTCTATTGTTGTCCTTGCCCATCATTTTCATAGATAGTTAGTTCTGGGTTACACATTGTTCCCTAACCAAAAAAAAAAAAAAAAAAAGCACAGACAGGATGCTGGATGGGGTGCCTGAAACTAAAGTTTGGACAGGATTACATACAGTTTTTGTTTCTTTTCTTTTCTCCTTTTTTTTTTTTTTTTTTTTAATTTTACTTTCATACTTGCCTTCTTTCACTGAATATCTTGAACCACAGGTTCTGTATCTGGATACCAATAGCCTGGTCACAGAGGCACCTAGAGATCTTTGTTCAATGGGGAAACTGGTTCCAAAAATAAAATTCAAAGGCGAAGGTTTATATTTTCCTTGGTATCAATCAAGAAAAATCACTGCATCATTTTATTGTAACTTTTATTATATTTTTAAATTTAAGTCATTGGCCACTTTCTCTTCCTTTTCTTGCCAACTTTTTACTGGAGCTAATGACCAATTTCTGCTCCAACATACAAAAAGCATTGTACCTTTGTTAAATTACAGCATTTGTCAAAAGACTGTCATTGCTTTAATGATGCCCCTTTCTTGAGATGTTTCACTTGTGTTTTGCTTGTCTAGAGAAAATTTATGCTATGTGCTTGGAAGCACAGTCCTTTTACATTTCTATACCTAAGAGAGTTTAATGAAACACTTCCAATTACAGTAATTTCAAGCTGCTTTATTTAGACCAAATAGAACCAGAATATTGTGTCTTTGCAGGAGCACATTACTGTTTTTTTCTTTAAGTAGCTAGCTCTCCATTCCAGTAACGCAAATACTTTCCTTGCACCATATAATATCCAGTTGCTTATATGACTAAAATACATAACATATCTTTAAGAAAATAAGACCACTGGATATACAGCCTTATACAGAAAGAATATGCACAGTTTTTGAAAAACACGAGGCCTTGACTGACAATAAGTGCAGGTTTTAAGAGCTCATGGTCAGTTTTTGTCAGAAAAAAAACCCCAACTAAACAAAATCAAACAAGACAGCCATCTGCAATAGCACCATCTGCTGGTCCTCAAAATTTGATACAAATTGTCAGCCTGTGACTGAAAACCATACTGCTCATCATGGACACACTTTATGAACACTTAGTTGTAGGAAACTGCCAGTATAAATGGAAAATTTTGAAGTAAAAGCAGCTCATTCTAGTCCATAATGATTTTCTTTTTGCAGAGTGGTCAAGAGTTGGCAAGTGTTCTTGTTTCTTTTAATGGTAGTCTGTAAGCTTTAAAATGGGAATAACTGCCTTCTGTTTGCATTTTACCTGAAATTAGGATTAAAAACAGGGAGTGTAAGGAATTGTGAGTGATGCATAAAATTTGTCTAGAAGGGAATTTATACCATCTAACTTCTTTTGAAAATGTTTTTTTTCTTAAAATGGAAGATACATATAAACATAGAGATTACTTCACAGTTTTGGTTTTAGTTTCCATTAATTAAATTAAAAATGTATTTTCAAGGCTGGGTAAAGAAAGACAGAATCAGGCTAACTGAGTATAAAGCATAATAGAGAAGAAAATTTTACAAATGGAAAGAAAAAGAATGAGGTGAACTTAGTGTTACCAAACTTCATTATCAGCATCTTTTAAAACAATCAAAAAAGTATGTTGGGTTGTCTTCAGATCAACTGCATTTTTCCTCAAGTATTGATAAAGTTAAATGAAGTTGCTAAACAGAGAATGTCTACATTTCAAATAAGAAAAGATAGTATTGAAAGAACTTGTAAAGCAAAATAGTTTGTAAATGTAACTTGGGTTAGCCAATCACTTCAAGTCACCAAGCAGTCTTTCTTCAGGACTGTATTCACTTCTTTGCAATAAAGAATCAAAAACTAATATTCAGTTAGAATTGGATATTCTGCCAATACTCAAAGTGCTTGTTCCTAGATAATTTTTTTTTTTAAATCCGACCAAAAGTTTTTCCTGACAACTTACAGTAGTTCCCAGTCTGCGTCAGATGATCCTCAGAACAGTTTCTTCTTTTCATACTGAATTTTGGATTCTTACAGAGAAGCAAATCAGAATGGATCCGAGTGATGTATTTCAGACAGTTATTTAGTCACCAGAAATGTGTCTGCCAAAATAGAGGGTTCAGAGAGTGCCTTGTCTGAAGCTGAATTATCCAACAAGGTTTACACAAAATGCAAAAAAGTGTGGCAGATATGGTGAAGGACTGTGTCAGAACTTCTGAGGCTTTTGTTTTTCACATACTACTAACAAAAGGCAAGGAAATTAAGGATTAAATACATCAAATTAGTACCACTGATGACAACATGAACAAGACCAAATGCAAGGTCCTGAACCTGGGCCAGGGCAATCCCAAGCATGGATACAGGCTGAGGAAGGGGGCTGGATGTAGAGAAGGACTTGGGCTGGGGGTTGATGAGAAGCTGAATATGACCTGGCAATGCACACTTGCAGATCAGAAAGCCAGCTGTGTCCTGGCTGCATCAAAAGAGGCATGGCCAGCAGATCCAGGGAGGTGCTTCTGCCTTTCTACTCTGCCCTCATGAGAGCTCACCTGGAGTGCTGCACCCAGCTCTGGGGCCCCAACACTGACCTGTGTGGGTGAGTCCAGAGGAGCCCACCAAAGTGACCAGAGGAGGATTGAACCTTCTCTCCTATGAAGACAGGCTGAGAGAGCTGAGGCTGTGCAGCATGGAGGAAGCTCTCTGGCCTTACAGAAGTGTTGCTGTACCTGAAGGGACACTACAAGAAAGATGGAGTGGGACCTTTTACAAGGGCATGCAGTGACAAGACAAAGTGAAATGTTTTTAAACTGAATGAGAATAGGTTTAGATTAGATTTTAGGAACTAATTCATTACTGTGACATGGATGAGGCACTGGTACAGGTGGCACAGAAAAGTTGTGGATGTCCCATCCCTGGAAGTGTTTAAGGAAATGTTAGCTGTGGCTTTGAGCAACCTGGTCTAGTGGAAGCTGCCTGTTCTCTGGCAAAATATTTTGGAAATAGATCACAGAATAATCAAGATTGGAAGAGATCTTCTAGGTCATGTAGTAAACTGTCAACCCAGCATGATCATAATAGCCCCCAAACCATATCCCTAAGTGTCGCATTCAGAAGTCACTTGGGCACTTCCAGAGACAGTAACTCTACCACCCCCCTGGGCAACTTATTCCAACCACTCATTCAGTGAATTTTTATTTTTTCTAATATCCAATCTTATCTTGTTCTTTCATTTGAGACATGCCAGAATAGATGACCATTAAGGTCCCCTTGAACCCAAATCATTCTATGATTCACAAAGGGTGAAGAAGTGACCTGCAGAGGGTCTCCAAGGAAACCAGAGACAGAACCAGAAACTTAGGTCAACACGCAGTGTCGTACTCCACTTACTATGTCAGGCTATAAAAAAAGATCTCTGAATTTCTTCAAGACTTAAGTTTTTCTTTAATATGGTCTGTAAGAAAAATTTATTTGATTCTTATTCATAGGTATCAGGCTTGTAAGAAAACCCTAACAAAAAACATAGATATATGCTGACATATGTACCAACCAGGAAAGAGATATTATTCAATAAAAAGGTTTCCCTTTTTATTGAAAATTATTTGAACTTAGTTGCCAGTTTCTCAGAAATTACGACACCCAAATACATGGAGGAATTTTCCATGCATAGAGTTCCTGCAATTTTTGACATCCTTTCATTTGATAAGAACCAGCCTTTATTTGCTGTTAGAATATGTAGCATACTTCTATCACTTCACCAAAGGTTTTAAAGACCACTAACACAAGAGGAATGTTTCAGTGACCTTGCCAAAACAACTTGAAAATAATGTCTTCTATTTAAAAAGTCATACTGGAATTGCATCTTTTTCCAGAACCATGCAGTTTTGTTTGAAGTGTCGAAAGTAAGTATTTTATTTTATCTTTGCCTTCCTTTTGAATATATTCAGGCAGAAATTTTTAGTCAAAATGCAGTAGACAAGCTTGAGCAGTCAGAATTGTCATCAAGATTGTAATTTGAGAGATACATATTCAAGTTCATCCTGTTACTATTAACGAAATATTTGTTTCTAGCCCAGACAAAACAGAAGTAAATATAATGTTTCATTGACATCCTATTCTTAACCACTGAAAAATGGGACTCAGTACACTACACGATCATACAGAGTTGAACAGCTGTCGTAGTACAAGCTGAAGAGACAAGCTGAAGTCTCATTCTGTAGATAAGTAGGATGCACAAGTGAATTCAGGTAAATCTGTAGCATCCGTCTTCTTCCTCATGTTTTATTTCCAGATAGACATAAGGAAAGTTCACTTTAATGGAAATCAGAATGAAGCCAGTGTCACAAACAAAGCATAATTTAGTACACAATTATTTTTCCCTGCCATCTTGATTTTATGCAGTACTTAGATTAAAATAGTACTTTCATAAGTAGAGGGATGCACATATAAACTTGATAATGCTTTTTGTTCAGTTTTCTCCATTTCTCTCAACAGTTCAAAAAAGATCTCTCTCTTCTTTCCTAACTTCTCTATGTAGTGTGGACCTACGGACATCCCTAGTCATTGAACACCCCAAATCCTCTCTGACTTTTTTGAAATTCTGAAGTGACCATTGTTTTAAACAGAAAGATTCATTAAAATGAAGAGGTTGACATGTTTCTCCATGATTCATGCTAGGTAAGTTTTGTACTATTTGTGCCACAGATGGATCATTTATAGAGAAGATTACTGAAATTAGTGGTGATGCATGTAAGTGGAGCTACCATGCCAGAAACATACACAGACATAGAAATCTTACAAACACTGGCATAATACACATATAAATTTGTTGACACTTTTTGTTCACTTTTCTACATTTCTCTTAACTTTTAGAAAAGATTTCCTGGTCCATGTAGTTCATGCAACGTAAAGCATCTTCCAGAAGAAAAATATGAATAGCTATATGAAAATTACTCATGGCATAGCCTATAGTTTGTGATACGTTTAGACCAGCTTAGAGTAAGCCTTAATAGTTTAAACCATTTAGCTATAACACAACATGATATTTGCATGGCCAGACAAACAGACAAGAATGTGTTAAACAACACATTAGGAAATATTATTTTGATATTTCTGTTCTACTAAAAAAAAAGTCTTGCCACGAGTAGAAACACTTTGCTCCTTTATTCAGTGATACTGTGTGGTTTATTTTTTGTGACACAGATTTCATTTTACGTAAACTAGTTACAACACTGCCTGTAAAAGAAATCAATCTCATCAGTGCAGAGGGGGCAATTTTTTCATCTCCAGTTTGACAGGAAAGGGTACTGCAAAATGAATTACTGGAGGAAAGATGTGAGGATTACTTCTAAGTACTTGCTGACATGTTCCTCCCAGATATCTTTTGGCACAGTTTGACTGGGAACTGACTCAAGCTTTTCAGAAAAATGTGTTTACAGAAGGCCCATGGTTAGTTTAATAGAATTTTCAGAGCAACCTGAACCAAATCTCCAGTATTGTTGATCTTATTATATGCAATAGTTTAGTCTGCTTGTGGGTGCTTCATGAGTAATGGAGTCAGGAGAGTATAACACTTTCATAAATGAAGTTATTTAAATATGGGATTTAAATTCCTTTTTGATTGAAGAAAAGAAAGTTTATGACTGTTGTTAGGTCGTTATGATGTTGAGATGAGGATGTGAGGGATAACTACAAATGCTAATGAGCAATCTTCAGGGCAGAAATGAGAACTCTGATCTACAGAGGATTTACAAAATTCTCAAAGTCCATACTCTTCTAGTGAACTACATGCCACTCCTGGTAATATGCCTATTTCTTTAGCCCATGTTGCAGTTGAAGAATAATGTCTTTGGTAATTCTCTACTGCTATTTTGTACATGATTTCTTCGTCATTATGTGGATTGCTTCTGTGACTGTGATATAGGAGACAAAAACAGCTTCCTTCTTTCATCTATGCATGTACATACATGTGCAAACATACACATATGTATTTCTTAAATGATTCATCAAAACCTCTGCATCCTAGGTGTATGTGAAATGCTGTATTATAATTGATGAAGGCATTAGGGAAAATCTTTAAGCTTCATATCATTTAATAGAAATTTTTATATGTTCCATTTATATTGTTTATCTAGTTTATTTCACTAATTCATGAGGGAGAGTTCTGTTGTTAGGGTTACTAACACAGAGCGTGAGAGAGAAATGCCCCTGAGTAAAAATCTTATTAACAGCTACTCAGTGAATTTAATTCTTTCTGGAATACTGCCACCAATTACTTTTTGGCATGCTGACTTACACAAGTTTCACAGTATCTTATACCAACAGTTGCCATGAGTACACACCATCAGAATTACCTTAATTGGCTGAGTATTTTGAAAGTTTCAGCCCGGCATGACCTGAGCTCACACAGACTAGAGAAATGAGAAGGGAAAACAAAAAAGAAGTAAAATTTGATGTTGAGGTGCACAAAGACTGTTCACCCTCCTGAACTGTAAAGATTTTGTTTTCCTTCTTTCTCTGCCATGTTTTAATCCTAGAAATTCCAATTTAATATGAATAAAATTAAATTTCAAGGAAAAGAGGAGGCTCCTCATGGAATGTTCTTAATGTTCTTGTATTTAATTATCCAGTGACCTCGTTTTGGCCAGGAGAGAGTTAATTTTTCTCAGTAGCTTTGAGCAGGAGTGGCTGGGACCCCTGTGAGTATGTCTAGATTGTTGTTCATACCACCTCAGATCACCATTACAGTGAGAAGAAGGGTGTGGTGGTGTAGGGAACAATTGTGCATTGTTGCCTGGAGTCTGCAGTGACCTCTCTTTTTGCATACTTTTGCTATTAATATTGTTACATGTTCATTTTCTTAACTCACTCCTCTTTCCAGTAAATTCTTATCTCAACCCGTGCTTATCACCTTTTTGTGCTTCCTGTTTTCAAGTCCATCCCCAAAATGAGAAGGGGAGGGGGTAAGGGAGAGGGAGGGAGCAAATAAGCAGCATCTGATTTGGGATAGTCTTGGCGGGGGTTGGGACACTAAACAGGGGACTGCCATTCCTAAACCACAACATCCAGCAAAAGCAGCATACATGTAGAAGGACTGAGAGGAATTTTGTGAACTTTAGACACGAAGTATTCATTTTAGGTGGATAAGGATTTAGTTGGATGGTCGCATCCTGAGAGTGGTGGTCAACAGTTCAGAATCCTGATGGACGTCAGTGATGAGTGGTGTCCCTCAGGAGTTTGTATTGGGATCAGTGTTATTTATTATCTTATTTAATGACATAGATGAAGGGATGGAGTGCACCCTCAGCAAATTGCAGATACCACCAAGCTGAAGAGTGTGGTTGCCACACTTGAAGAGTGGGATATCATCTAGAGACAGCTGGACAAGTCAGGTGGGCCCATGGGAATCTCATGGGGTCTAATAAGACCAAGAGAAGGTGCTGCACCTAATTTGAGGCAACCCCCAGTACCAATCCGGGCTGAGGGATGAAAACATCAAGAGTACCATACAAGAAGAACTTGGAGGTGCTGGTGGATAAGAGGCTGGACATGAGCCAGTAATGCGCAGTTGCAGCCCAAAAAGCCAATTTTATCCTGGGCTGAATCATAAGAATCATGGTCAGCCATTTGAGGGACATAATTTGCTTCTCCACTCTGGTGACACCTTACCTGGAGTGCTACATCCAGCTCTGGGGTCCCCAGCACATGAAGGACAAGGACATGGACCTGCTGGAATGAGTCTAACGAAGGAACACCAAGATGATTAGCAGGATAGAGCACCTCTCCTATAAGGGAAGACTGACAGAATTGCAATCATTCAGCCTGGAAAAGAGAAGGCTTTAGGATGACCTTAGCATTGCCTTCTAGTACCTGGAGGGAGTCTGCATGAAAGATGAAGAGCAACTTTTTACAAGGGCATGTGTTGATAGGACAAGTGAGGGATGGTTTTAAACTAGAAGAGAGTAGGTTTAGACTAGATACAAGGAAGAAATCCCGTACTGTGAGGATGTTGATAAGTTGGCCAGAAAAGCTATGGATGCTCCATCCCTGGGAGCATTCAAGGCCAGGTAGGATAGGCCCCTGAGCAACCTGATTTTAGGAAAGATGATCCTGCCTAAGACATGGGGACTGGTACTAAATGATCTTTAAGGTCTTTTTGAACCCAAACCATTTTATGATTCTATGATTTTATACATGAATAGGTATTTTCATGACTCTTAGTAAAATTTTAGAACATTTTCATCAGGAGGGGGAACTTCTGAAATAATTCTTAGTCCAGGCCAGAAGGGAAACTTTTGGGAGTCCAGACATCTGAGGTTTTTCCTGACAATAACAAATTTCATATATGGGACAAGCACTAATATATGATTGTGGACTGACATGTAAGAAGCTTTTCTTTAACCTACATTTCTAATGACAGTTTATAATTTTGTCACATTGACTTTGTGACTTTCCTTTGTAAGCATAGTTATTCTTGTTGTCCACGAATATATTAGGATGATTTGAATCCTATTGAACCTTGACCTAAAAGAGAAGTTGTGGCATAATTATCTCAAGCTAATGGTGAATTGTGTATATATTTATTTCCTTTCTATTCACTTGGAAGGGGTTGCCTTTCAGTTCTATAAACTGTTGCATCTATTTATTAGAAGAGATGATTTTATTTGCTGTCCCTAAATCATACATTATTTTGAACACTTCTATAATTTCCTTTTTTATTATATTTTCTCTAATCCTATAAAATTTAAACTGCTTTTCTTTAAATGCTGCATTTTTAGCCTGTATATATATATATGTATATTCATATAAATACATGAATGTATATTGTGCTCGTTCAGGAGTAGACGAAACATTGAGATCTGTATGTCCCTTACATAACATTATAAAAACAAGAAAATAACTCTATTTAACTAAAGTCAAAACAGTTTTCTTTCTCGTTAAGATCATTGTCAATTACTTTTATAAAATGTCATAATTAGTCTTGGAATTAGTATTTATTTCTCTTGCTTTCCAATGTTAAATTTACCTATCTTCCCTAGGTATGGACAATACAAAAATTAAGACTACACAATATTTTGTTAAAACATCAACTAACTGCAATTGTTTATATCAATGCTCAGTTATAAAGTTTTCATGTATTACTTAAAATCTAGAATACCATGGGTCTAAAAAACAGTAGACTCCTGAGCACTTAATGCAGACTGAAAAACAATCCTTACTCCAAAGTGCTCACAGACTAAAGGGGCTCACAATTGAAATGCTTTGACTGAGAAACCAAAGTAAAGATACTGGTGTACTAATGGAATAAAAACTCATCTCATTCAATCAGACTAAAGGGAAAGAATTTGAGAGAGAGCCCACTGGAAAAAGAAAAAAACACTACAAAACAATACTGTCTAGAAGAAATTTTAAATTCAGACATGCATAGGCTATACCCACTGTTCTCACTGAGAGCTCTCTGCCTATAGCAGAGAGCTGAGTTCATCTTTAGTAGTTTAGGCACAGCTCCTAAGTGATGCTTTGTATGTTGTACAAAGCTTACATTATTCCTAGGTTGACAAAAATAACAGACAAGATTCTCCCCTAACCTCTTTGGCTTTTTGCCATTATACCCATTACTGAAACAAATTGTCCAGTGCTCATTATAAGGATGAGGTCATGTCTTGTGAGGTAGGAATGTAAAGCTCACTTAAGACACGTTCCACAGGAGGGCTGTGTATTACACATTGAATTGAGCCCGGAATCTTTTACCAGTTAAAAAGAAAGGTGTGATCTTCCAGCCCCATCATTAAAAGCAGCATCAAATGTTTTACCCTTTGAGTTATAGCATGTAGAGAATATAAGATAATATATAAGGATGACAGAAAATACTTGCTCATTTTGTGACAGGGACAACAGCATTAATTTTTTTTTTTCTTTATGAGTCCCTCTATACTTGCTAGGATTTAAAATAATGAAACACATTCATATTAAAGATAAATTAAAAATAAAGCCTCTGGGAACTAAACTTTTGAATATATATGAAGACTTGAATGTCCTATTAAAATATCCATGCTCAGCTAATAATGTCCTTTGCTTTTAGTTTCAGCAACAGGAAAAGCTTTCTGTCTTGCAGACAATACTAAAATAAAGACACATTAAATATATAAAATTTTATGCAACAGTGAATTCAGTAAAACAACTTGCTAATAGTTAGAAATTTGTTTTATGTTCCTAAAAAGGTACAAACAATGGTAAATAACAAACTCAAAGAGGTGGTCTCAGAGAGGGTTATTAAACAGATTCTCAGGAAAACTTGGAAGATGATTATTTGAACTGAGAACTGTGGCAGAAGCTCAAACGTAAGGAAATATTTGTATTCCAGTTCTGATGTTTTTTATCTATGTTTGCACTGACAAAGATAAAGTCCTTAGTGGAAAAAACATGGCTGGTTTGTTGAGCCTGTGCATTTTCTATTTTCAAATGTCTCATCTACAAGACAGCAAATAAACAATACATGACACCTACCTTCAGTGTAGATGTGAGTCCAGCATTTCATAACAAGAACAAATTCAGCTGAAAACTCTGTCAAACACTTTGGTCAACACTAAAGCTGACTGAAACTTGAAAATATATTTTTAAGTCAAAAGAACGGAAACTCAAAGTTTCACTTCACTTTTAATAGATAGAGATCATTACTTTTTTGCCCCAAATGTTAAATATCACAGAGAGAAGCTTAATTTAAAAGACAATAAATATTATATTTATAATATGCATATATGTATGTAGGTGCATCCATATACATAGCCATGAATATTTATGCATGATTCTATAGAAATTTATTTTCCTTTTCTAACTCACATCCAATATGTGATCGTGAATGAAATAGCCCTTTGTATAAATGAGGATGGGAACCTATGCTTTTTCAGAGGCAGAGTGTGGATCACCACTTTCATGTAACATTTCAGACACTGGACAAGCTGAAATGCACAAGAGTGCACAATTAAATTTTTATTTTAGGAAGGAGATGCTTTCATGTGAAGATGAGGATATTTCCTCAACCCTTAGTGTTTGATTGGTCTGTCAGTGCCCCAGGAAAGGAGATCCTTGTACCTGACCAGTCTGTCAGCACCCTTTAGGGGAGCCCTTCACTGGGCAATGCTGCTGGACTGGAGGGCACTTTGGCTGACTCAGGGACACACCAACAGCACAGGGGAGGCTTCTCAGAACGTCTTCCACTTTATGACCCTCCAGCGGGTCTTACACTTTACTCAAGAATGTTACCCACTGCCAGCGATTGCCAGCACCTGTGAAGGACTCAGCAACATTTTACTACAGCATAACACTCTTCACTAATATATTTTTGTGACAGGTTAAGCTTTGAGGATTGCCGGTGACAGTATCTGACTGCAAGCACATGTTCAAATCACTATCTTGAATCCCCAGCAAAAGTAGTCAGCATGCACAGGGTTTAGTTCTTACCCAACAGGCATCCCTATGAGGGAGAAAGAAGGTTCAGCCTGTTGAATGATCCCAGCAACAATGCTGGTGTCTTCTCTAACTTTTCCTCTGTTCTTGACCTATTCTTATACTGGTTTTTTATGTTTAGGTAGAGCTCAGGTGACTCTAGTCCTGCCTCCCATTGTTACTAATTGATGTAAAATTCTCTCATTTCTCTTTTAAAGATACTGGTAGAAAAATAGTGCATGTGCCCAGTGAGGGATAGTTGTACAGTGTAGGTGGGCAACGTTGGGGTGGATGTGTGTGTTAACCTTAAAATTAGGCTATAATAAACCAAGTTCATCTACGGAGAGAGATTTCATCACAGTTTTTGAGTCAGCAGCAGCACGTCTCCTCCCTCCACTGTTTGACAGGTGCTACGTGGCATGGTGACAGGGTGTCTCCACTTTGCTCCAACCTACGTTCCATCCCCCTTAGCAGATGCTTATTGTTGGGAAATCATCATGGAGCATACCAGCTGTATTCCATCCAGGGAATATCAGCTGCATTTTACCCTATAATTTCTGTACCATTACAACTTCTGTTAGAATGTGAATATAACTTCTTAACTTTGTCGGATTTTACCCCCAGCCATCTTTCCACAAGGAGCACAAGGATCCAATCTCGCTTTAGGTCAAAATCCCTAGTCTACATGGAGAATTAAAGCTCTGCTCTTTCTGTGATTCTCTTTTGCACTTGCACTCAAGGCAGAATTTATGAGAAAATGACAGAGTCCTTCAAAGGTTCTGGCTTGCTTTTTAGGTTTCTATCCTTTGGCACTCTTTCTTAAACAACATAACACCGAAAACACTCTCTCTTCCTAATAAAGACATGAAAGGCTTTTTTGGTGGCTTAAAAACAAAAATAAAATCAATTCTATATAGAAGTAACAAGTAAAAAGTTTTGAACTCCAGAGGTTTTACTCCACTTCATCATTCTGCTGAAAATATTTACTTATGAACTTTTGCAATGGACAATGCCATTTGGGTGAAGACTATTATTGATTTCTGGTCTATAAACCACTATGTTGGATTTAATAATAGACGTAGAGAATCTCAACTGCAAAGTCCTGTGAGCTTCTAGACTGTCACATTGTGAATAAAAGCATGACTGGATACTTTCAATTTAACGTCAATCTAAGCCTCAGGTACTGTCAAACTGTGCTCAGCACAAGCAAAATTGTGAAAGAAAATGAAGTCACAGAGTCACAGAGGGGTTGGTGTTGGAAGGGACTTCCGTAGGTTTCCTAGTCCAGTCCCCCTCCTGAAGTGGATTGGCATAGATCAGGTTGCAAAAGTTTACATCTGGGCAGGTTTTTAATATCTCTAGAGAAGAAGACACCTCAGCCTACCTGGAAACATGTTTCAGTGCTCTGTCACCTTCAGAGTAAGTTCGTTCTTCCTCATATTCAACTGAAACTTCCCTATTTCAGTTTGTGCCTGTTGCCTCTTATCCTGTCAGTGAGCACCACTGAAAAGAGCATGGCCCCATTCTCTTGCTGCCTGACCTGAAGATACTTGCATGTATTGGTCAGGTCTCCACTCCCTCTGCTCCAGACTAAACAGGCTGAGCTCCTTCAGTTTTTCCAGCCGATTGGCCCCCAGCCTGTCTTGGTCTAGGCCCCCACATTTGACTTTGTTTCATTTCATTAGGTTCCTCTTCACCAGATCTCTGGCCTGCCCAGGTCTCACAGAGTGTCAGCACAGCCTGCTGGTGTGTCAGACACTCCTTCCAGTTTTTATTGTCAGCAGAGTTGCTGAGGAGACTCTCTGTCCCTTCATCTAGGTCACTGATAAATAAGCAAGACTGGACCCAGTGCTGTCTCCTGGGCACCAATGCTAACTGAAGGGTTCCAACTAAGCCCTGTGCCACTGACCACAGCCCTCTGACCTCTGCCAATCAGCCAGTTCTCAATCCACCTCACTATTCACTCAACCAGCTCAAACTTCCTTAGGTTACCCTTGAGGATGGCAGACAATGTCAAAAGGCTTGCTGAGGTCCAAATAGACCACATCCACTGTTCTTCCCTCATCTCGCCAATCATTCCATCATAGGAGGCCATCAAATTGGTCAAGCAGGATTTTCCTTTAGAAAATCTGTGTCGACTACTCCCAATAACCTTCTTCCATGTGCTTAGAGATGACACCCAGCATGAGCTGTTTCATTACCTTTCCTGGAACGGAGGTGAGGCTACAGTTCCCTGGGTCCTCCTTCTTGCCTTTTTGAAAACTAGAGTGACACTGGCTTTCCTTCAGTCCTCAGGTATCTCTCCTGTTCTCCATGACCTTTCCAAGATGATGAAGAGTGGCTTAGCACTAATATCAGTTAAAATATTATCATTTTCCTTCTTCAAAACAACCAGGCTCATGTAGTCTGTCTCTTAGACAAAATGAAATATAATTCATGGATGAGACTACCCCACAATATTGAACTATACTGTTGATATCTCTGACACAAATGTGACCCCTTAGAATAAGGGTATTAATATAGCATAGTTCTCATGTTAAAAAAAATCTACAAAGAAAATCCTGTAAAAAAATTATGTGAACCAGAGTTTAAAAATAAAATAGGTAAGCAGCATGCAACTTCAATGAAACTTTCTAATCTTGCTGCCTCCATTATCTATAGCAGTAACCACATGAAAACTATAGTATTTTCTTACCCTGTATTATCCATTTTGCAAAGTAATAATTAGTGGTCCTTTGTGTAATTTTCATTGTGAATGTACAAATCTTCAAAGACTTCTGGTCTGTTCATTCATCGCTGTGATTCTTTCCATTCTAGGCAAATTTGAGTTGCTAGTCTCCAATATACAAACTTTAGATTTTTCTCTTTTTTGGAGGGTTTTGATCTGCTGATGAGTTGTGTTAATTTGTTCTGTATGTTCTTTGATAATTCATTGTCCTTCAGTCAACCTGACAATGTACCATCCATTCATTGTTAGTTCTCATATGATGCCCCTCAGGGGTCAGTCCTGGGGCTGATACTCTTCAACATCCTGTGACATGGACAGTGGGATTGAGGGCACCCTCAGCAAGTTCACTGATGACACTGAGCTGTGTGGGGGGTGACATGCTGGTGGGAAGGGATGGCATCCAGAGGGACCTGGACAGGCTGGAGAGCTGGGCTGTGTCAGCCTCATGGGATTCAACAGAACAAGGTCCTAGACCTTGCTGTGGGGTTGAGAGCAGCCCTGAGGAGAAGGACCTGGGGATGATGGCTGATGAAAAACTCAACATGAGCTGGTGGTGTGTGCTCCCAGCCCAGAAAGCCAATGGAATCCTGGGCTGCATCCAAAGGGGCATGGCCAGCAGGTCAAAGGAGGCAATTTTCCTCTTCTAACTTGCTCTTCTGAGACTCCACCTGGAGTGCTGCATCCAGCTCTGGAGTTCCCAGTGTAAAAGGACATGGAATTGTTGGAGCAAGTCCCGAGAAGGGCCACAAAGTTGGTAAGAGGACTGGAGCACCTCACCTATGAAGACAAGCAAAACTGGGGCCATTCAGCCTGGAGAAGAGAAGGTAGTGTGGAAACCCCTCCAAAGACGACCTACCAGGAAGCTGGAGAGGGACTTTTTGTCAGGAACAATAGTAATAGGACAAGGAGGAACGGGTACAAACTGAAAGAGAAATTTAGGATAAATATTAGGAAGAAATTCTTGGCTGTGAGGGTGGTGAGTCACTGGAAGAGGTTTCCCAGGAAATTGTGGATGCCCCAACCCTGGCAGTGTTCAAGACAATATTGGACAAGTCCTTGAGCAACCTGGTTTGGTGGGAGGTGTCCTTTGCCCATAGCAAGAGGAGTTGAGAATAGATGATCTTTAAGGTCCCATCCTATCCTTATTTTTCGATGTTTCTATAATTCATATGATTCATTATTATGAATTATTTATAATGTAATAATGCATTATATCTATGAAAAGGTTACAGAGCATTGTTCTGTTATTACTGCAAATGCCAGGATAACAAGCAGATTTTGTTAAAAGCACAGAAAATAAAAGCAAATTTTGAATTTTTCAATATCATGATTTGCATCCATTTAAAAACAGATGAAGTGAGAGATGGATTTTATCTGAAACTTTTATCAATTATTTGGAATCTTAATGAGATCCTGGAACTAAAAGTAAGATACATAAAGGTGTGGCCTAAAGTTCATGGGAAAAATTTTAGGAGAGGCTGCCTTGAGAAAAAAATATTTCCAGGAGAAGTTGCCTTGAGAAAAAATGTTGATGATCATCTAATCAAATAACTCCAAACAAAGTAGAAAAGACTAGGGATTGCTATTGCTTTGCACCAACAGTCCACTGCTACACTTCCCCCTCCTCTCACCAAAACCTTATGAAGCTGATAGATGCATGTTCTTTAACTTGATAATATGCTTGTTGTGAGAAGTTAATGATTCTCTTTTGAACTGGAATACACATGCCATGGTGATCTATTTGTGCTGTACTCTTCATATTACAATGACACTTGAAATTCTCCATGATACATGAGTAATATTTAAACTTCGGATGTGAAATGAGAAGATTCCCAATACCACCTTTAATATCCAGAGTGCATTCCAAATAAAGTCTGCTTCACTATGTCTACCTAAATATAATAGAAAAATAATGTCTTTTTTTAGAAAAATATTTCATACGAATCTATCCAAGTTCAATACATTTCAAGGAGTGTGAGGTCAAAACCATCAGTAACAGTACTAAAAATTCTTAAATGATTTAATAGCAGCAGCCATATCCAGCAGCAATCTTCTGTAATCTTAGGTTTCAGTCACAATGTTAAAAGTAGCACTAAAAATTACTCTCCAAGCTTGAAAGGGAAATTGTTGCACCTTTTCTGTGGAGAAACTAAAGAACAGTGTATGCTGCCATATGTAATTGTTTATGATTAATTCAAAGAGTGATAGTCTCCTGCTTTGCTAGTAAAAAGCTGGTGCCCAAAAGGTAGAATTTTTTCTTTATTTATAAAACATCACCTTCTGAGTGTACCATCTAATACAAATAGACATATATTTTCCCAATTTCCAAGTTTCTTCAAAATTCAGTCACAGATAAAGTCATGAACCTTCCTGAGGAAAAATCATGTTTCTGAAGTATTAAGAATATTTAAAGACTAAGTTCTTTTTAATTTAAAACTTCTTTTCTATCTAGCTTACTTTCAATGTTTAGGGAGAGTCTTCATTTTAGACAATGTTTTTTACTCATATAATAATAATAATTCACCTGTACCCTATGGGTAGCTGACTTCAAGTGAACATGTAAAGTGTAGATACTCAAATGTGTGTGCATGTATAGGATGCACATATGTATCCATTATAAGCAAATGTTATAAAACGAAAGTATGTTTTTTTATTATTTGATCATTAAAAATATAATTTACAACATTTAAATTTTCTTTTTCTCTCAATAAAGAAATCCATATTTTCTCACTCATACTGAGTCCCATAATTCTGATATCTAGGAATAGTCAGAAAATTATTTTCACATTAATTCACAGAATAATTCAGAAGCAATAATTTCTGCTTTGCAATTGTTTGTTCATGTACATTTTGGCATGCCAAGAAAACATTAAAACAGAAAGAGCAGTAGGAAATTTACTGATATTTACAACAATTTCATGATCCTTTTCTTTTTATACATTACACTTCAAGACACTTGGAAATAACACTAAGGCAACAGTGGAAATTAAACAAAAACAGTTTAAAGTTCTCTGGAGTTAAACCCATATTTGCATATCTAATAGTTGGCATAATGACACTATTGACTTTCCAGTGAAAGGGTAGGTGAGACTTCTGAGGTTAGCTTTAAAATATGCTCTGATCATTAGTGCAAGTTTCATCTGAATATGTAGCATTAATTCTGCTATTCACTCAATTTCTACAGCCTCGGCAGAAATAAACATAGTATATATTACTATATATAATATAGTGTGTGTGTGTATGTATATATATACATAGTATATATTACTATATATATTACTATAAGATACATTAAAGTACCTTAGAAATTATTTGCTTTCAATTTGGCTTGAGTTGATGTACGATACTCTTTTAGATACAATAAGAAATCCCTATATTTTGATTTTTCTCAGCATATACTGGTTACTATTTCTAACAGTACTTTAATATTGAGTCGTCTGGATCCATTCTATTTGTTACTGACTTATATTTTAGTGATGAAGATTTTGATAGCACTTTTAAGCTTACCCCTGAAAAGAAAGATGAAGACTAATTCATGCCCAAATTAATTCAATAGAGATGAAATATCCATCACATGAGATTGATTGTCAGAAAAATTTTTTCTTCATCTCTGATTGTTAAAGCTTTTCTTACATTCTGAAGCAAGAGGGTTTTATCCTTTTTAAAATTCTCTTTTCCAGTCTGGATCTCACACCACTGAAGTTGTAGGAAACCCATTCAGTCCAACTGGTGCAGGGTCAAACACTTAATCCTACTGTCATGAGTTTGTATATTCTTGTTATCTGTGTAAATGTTAAATCCTGTTTTCAATCCTGATAAGCTCTTGGCCTTGGTGATACCTTCAGGCAATTAGTTCCCAAATGTGCTTGTTTGAGAATGTTTTTTCTTTTGTCTGTCAAAAAGTTGCAGCATTTCAGTTTTCCTGAATATCTAGTACTGTGAGAGAAGGTGGATATACCTCTTTTAAGTTTTCTCTACACTGTACTAATTTTTCCATTTCTAAGTTTTTCAGTCCTGTTTCTTCAGTAAACAGTTCAGCCCTTTTCAGTTATAGGGAGGCAGAATTAGGAGTGTCTTTTTGCTGGGAGTAATGCTGAGTAAGTTTGTTCTTGGTTTAACTGAACATTAGCTCTCAGGACTGCTACTTCCACATTCTGATCTACAGGTTTTTTTGATGTTATATCTAATTTGATTTTAAAATAAGTGTTAATTTAACTATTTTGGGGAAAATGTTAAATGATTTTGACATATGGGAAATGTTTTCCACCAGCTAAGCTTCATAAAATATATGTGAAAGAAATTATCTCGAAAAAACAATTCAGAGTATAGAAGCAGACAAATAAATCAGAAGGAATTTTGGATTTATTTATACATTTAATGTATTTTAATTACACTGGCACTTTCATTTTTCGGTAATTGCACCTTAATTGCATATATTTTTCTAAATTTAAAAAAGTAGTTAAAATGGCATTGTACTAGATGAAATAATTTCAGGCACTTACTGCAGCTGTTTTAAACAATCCATGTGTGGAATAATTTCTTAGCCTTATTATATAAAGCATTTAAAAACTGCACTTGAGCAATTCTGCCTGCAATCAACAACAATCCTACAATATCGTTTTTCAGTCGTCAAAAAAAAAGCAACAAAGCTCAAACCTGTGAACTAAAAAAAGACTATTCTTTTTTCCTTCTGAAAGGCTTCTCGAGGCTCCAAAGTTTTGAAAATCATTTAACTTAGGTGCCACCTTCTCAGTTTCGGGGGCTAATGTGGTTTAACTCCAGCTGACAGCTAAGCTCCTTGCAGCCATTCATTGACACTCTCCTGGTGGGATGAGGGAGAGAATCAGAAGGGTAAAAGTGAGAAAACTCATGGGTTGAGGAAAAGACAGTTTAATAGGGAAAGCAAAAGCCACATACACAAACAAAGCAAAAAAAGGAATTATTTCACTGCTTCCCATGGACAGGCAGGTGTTCAGCCATCTCCAGGAGAGCAGGGCCCCATCACATGTAATGGTGACTTGGGAAGGCAAACCCCATTGCTCTGGACATTCTCCCTCTTCCTTCTTTCCCAATTTTATGTGTTGAGTGTGACACTCCATGGTCTGAAACATCCCTTTGGTGGGGTGGGGTCATCTGTCTCAACTGTGTCTCCTCCCAACTTCCCATGCATCCCCTACTTCCCTGACAGCAGGGCAGTGTGAGGAGCAGGAAAGGCTGTGGCTCTGTGCAAGCACTGCTCGGCAATAGCAAAACCATCCCTGTGTTATCAGCACTGTTTTCTGCACAAATCCAAACCCAGCCCATTACCAGCTACTAGGAAGAAAATTTTCTTTTTTCTAACTGAAGCAAGCACAGAGACAAACTCAAGGAATTTTCCTTGCAGATATGGCTCTTACTGTTTTATACTTTCTGATAAATTTTCATATTGTGCCTGTCTGAATATTAAAGCTGTGAACCCAAAATTTATGCCAGATTTCTGTTTGTGGCTGTATGTGGCTTTGGATTCTCTTATGAGAAACACCCTACAACACATTTCGTGAAAATGCAAGACTTTATTTGAATACCACTCACCTGTGCAATGTGTGTCCTGCTTGACAGAGACCACAGTCAGTTTGTGGAACACAAAATCACATTTCGGTTTAGAAGATTTCAGCCTTTGAATTGTAGATAATTGCAATTATCTAGCGGGCTGATAACACTGTAGCAATTAATATTGCAATTAATATCATTTTAGTGTTCAGACACCACACTGAAGATGAAGACTTATTTTGTACAAGGCATTAACATATTATACATTTATCTTTGAAGGATTTTCTCTTGAATCTAAAACTAAAGGCAAATGTGGCCACGACAGACAATCTGAAAAAAGTTGAAACCAGCAAATAGCATCTTTGCCAGAAATCTGTTGTTATGTGTCTATGGATTTCATTATACCTTAAATGTTTATGCTAAAGCTCTCAGTAAATTCCTTGGGAATTCTGTTTAAAAGCAAGAAATTTCATTGTGGCTCTTTGTGTTGGAATTTTGGTTTTTTTGCTGTCATGCATTTTGCTTTTCATAGTCCAGAGTGTGATTAAGAGTATGTAGGCTATTTCCTCTGGTCCTGCACATATTATTTATACAGATTCTGTATTGGTGAACCAATAAACTGTTCATGGGGCATTGCTAATGAGAAAAAATTATTTGTAAGTTTAGATTTTGAAATGTTTATAGAGATATTGTAATAAAGTTTATGAAACTATTAAGTTTCTCATAACCCAGTGATGTGCACCATTAGCAACTGACACAAAGGTACTGAAAACAAAAAGCAGACAATTACAGCTGGATGAAGCATGAAAACTAGAAAGGGAACAGAGAAACATCCCTGATTCAATACATGCATACCACAGTGAAATGAATTTGCCATCTTTGTTTTGTTTCTGCCCAGGTAAAACTCTCCCTTGGCTTTAATAATGGAAACAGATGGTAGGGCATAGAGAAAATGTTCCAAATACCTACATGATCAAATAAGAGTTATCTATACATTTCCCTTTCCAAGCATAAACATAAAAAGGTAATGTGCAGTTTACTCTAGCTTAATATATAATAAATAATAACAGCAATACCATTTAGAACTTTTATAGCACTTTTCATCTGGAAATCTCAAAGCAGCTTACACAAGGGGGATAGCAGAGTAGCTCTGGCATCAAAGAGCCTTTCAAACTCACACATCATCCATTTGAGGAGTGCAGAGAACACAAAGTCTGAGTAGTACATTCCTCCCATAGGCAAAGTTACAGCTAAATCTTGCATTAGTTATATGTTTGAGTTTATTTTAGCAACAGTCTAAAAGAGGTTGAATTGCAGCACTAAGGCTATGAAGGCACGTGAAGACCTAAAGCTTGGTGTCCAAGATTCCCCCAAAAGGTAGAAAGTGAGTTCTAGGCCACTAAAATGCATATCACAATGCTTTGATATCAGTCACAGAGGTGTCTCCCCTTCACTGGGGAATGAGAATGGTACTAGGACTTAAATTCTACCAGTTCTCATTCTATGCTGTAAAAGAGTCAGATAAGGACTAAGTCCACCAAATTATCACAGATCTTTACAGATAACTAGCTTTTATATGGACAATCAAAGAAAGAAGAAAAAAGCTCAAAAAATCAGTAGAATTTTTTGCAATGATAAGTCTTAATAAAAACCTACACTTATAGCAAAAATATATTATTTTAACATTTTGGGGGAAGAGACAGTGCTGTTAAAAACAGCAATCTTCATCTCTACAATTCTCCTTTTTCTTCATTTTTTGTTTCTTCATCTATTTTCTCAGCCTTTTGTACTCAAATAATTGGAAAGGATGAATTTAAAGGGGAAATGGAGAAGGAAAAGTAAGGAAATTTAGAATATTTCAGACTCTTTTTTTTTCCTATTATTTATCAAAACATTATCTGAAAATCAAAAATTTTCACTCTTCTAAGTAAAGAAATAAGAAATAGGTCATATAGATCACACAGAGTATCTAGTATGTTGTTGCGAATGCCATGGAAGACAAACAATAATTTGAAATTTCTGACACAAATACTTTTTGAACTTTGCATTCATGGTATTTCTTCCTCATGTAATTTAATGCTCAATTTGACATCTATGTAATTGTGTGATAACAGGAAACAATCAGGAAAGATCACCTGCAATTTCCCTCTTGTTTCTTTAAAAAACAAAAGGGAAAAAAAAGAAGCTACATCCTAGCAACTAAGGAGCTACATCCTAGCAACTTTTGGCACATTTTTCTATAATTTTCAGTTGATTTTTTCTTGAAATATTGTTAGACAGACAGCAGGTTACATATTGCTGATTCTTTGATCTCCTACATTTAACTGGGGACACCAACAAGATCTTTCATGTTTAGAGGCCAGAAATGAGTAAAAAGCAATGTTTCATGTAAAGACTGACAAATTGTTTTTTCTTCTTTTTCTTTCCCCTACTTTTTGTTTTCTTCTTTGTTGTCTTAAATCTGTCAAGTTCTGTCTCAGAGATGTAAAAAAATGAGATTAATATGAAAAGCAGAACTGTCATTCCTAGAGTAGGATGACTAGCCTGAATCTCTGCTGCTTTTCCTGATGAAAGCTGGGAGATGTGCTAGTCTGTCTGTGCACTGAACTCACTCCACCTAAGATAAAAGTAATGCATTTCATTTTTAAGGTAAAATGATACATATTTCACAATTCTACCTCCATATAAAATGAAATGCATTTTAAGAAAACCTATTGCTAAAAAGGCATGGCTCTTTACACCAAAGATTTCCAAAGAACCAATGCAATGGAAAGGAAGGGTTTTCCTGTGCTAATCACCTGTACACAAGTCTGTACCTTAACATCCTTCTTTGTTTTTCAGTTAAAGATGAAATCAGAAGAGGCCTTCTGTCATGAAAAAAACAAAACAAAACAAAACAAAACAAAACATTTAAATTAAATTCCACCTATAAAGATATTAACAAACCTTTTAGGATGAAATTGTCTTGTATCCTTCAGACTTTTACTAATGCATAAGAGGAATTAATAGCAACTCGTTCTTGTTGTCTGTGTTTAGATCTTGCTATTGAATCTCCAGGATGTTTTGTATCCTAACATCAAGTGAGTAAAGGAGATCGTGTATACAAAACTTAAATAAATAATCCTCGTGTGTAGCAGATGGAGCCTTGTCACATACAGAGGTAATGGTGAAGCCTCCCCACCCCAGGATAATCAGTATAGTTGCTTCTTGATTGTGACCTTTTTCATTTGTGCAACAATTCTCAGCATTTTGAGAGAGGTTTTAAAAGATTTCTAAAGTGAAGGCCATGTGTTTTAGAGTGACTGGTTGACTAGGTAAGTAGCAATGTCTATTTCCTTTTGAGCTCCAGATATTGCTGTGCAGTCATTTTGGCTGCATTGGATTGCTCTCCTAGCATTGAAGCACAAACTACAGAATTCATTTTTCAGAACAGCTTTTTAAAACAAGGAACAACAGAAAAAGGATCTGTAATCTCCTCCTTTGGTATGAACTATAGTTGAACAAGCAAGATGACCACATTCTGTTGGAACAGAATTTAACTATTGAAGCTAAGTGATGTTGATTAAGCAATTGTTCCTGCTAAAGCAAAAGGCTGCAGTGGTTAAGTGGGCTTTTTGAAAATTGACCTTTTTTATCATCAAATCTGATTGATGGCTTTTCTTTACAACTTGCCTATTGCTAATAGGCTTCTTTGTGTCTGTCTTTTCAGAAAGATTGCATCTTTAAGGCAGGTTAATTTAAAAGGTCACCTTATCAAACATTTTGCTATTGACTAAAATTTGTAGTCAGTCAATTATGCTTCATTTATGTGGCTGCCTACCTGATGTCCTGTGATTTCTCATAAACTTTTTTCTGAAACATCTGATTGCTTTTAGAAGTGTGACAGTATTTGAATATATACAATTCTGAATATCTTTGTTCCTTGACTTCAGGCCATAGGAATCTGGTGGGATTTGATTTATTTTCAAATGTAATGGGTAAAATGTTAGACTGACTAAAGTTAAAAGAAAAATAAATGGGTGAAATTCAGTGAGGCCAAATGTTCACTTGCAAATTCAATTTATAGTAAGAAAGCAGACAAACCATCACTTATAGCCATTTGATCTAGCATCAATGAAGTCAACTAGAAAAGCTATCGCTGACTTCAAAACAGACATGGATTAGTTCCAAAAGGATTTCTTTTGACTGGCTGCAGATTCTCCAGTCTTTCAATTTGACTTCAGGAAGAATGAATGCTTAATTTAAATGACTAAAGAAAAAATAATTGCCATTTCTCTCTTTTTTTTGTTTGTTTTTGTTTTGTGGCTGGATGGAGCTCATTGTATGAATAGGAAAATTTCATGTTACCATGCCCACACTGCAAGCTTTCTCTAAAATGAGTGATTCATGTGCACTAGATTGTCTGAAGTGAAAATTGTCTTCCATTTCTGACTTAAAATGAAAAACCATTGGGAAATATAATAACTTGTTCAGTTGCTCTTTCTAAGGTTGGAAACCAGACCTGGGAATACTGAGATAAAAATGAAGCATGGCTGTTACACTACTGACATGCAAAGATCATCACCCTGTATATGACAGTGGTTTGTCATTATTTAGGACAATAATAGAAGACAAGAAAAACATTTTGTGAGTGTATTGCAAATGAAAGAGCTGACCATGATAGATGAATGACAAAGAAATCTTATATTTGTTTAAAGTTTATATTTGTTTAAAGCTTTTGATTGGTACAATTTCTTAGAGGAGGGAGGAGATGGCTGCCTGGCTTCCTGCATATCACAGTACACAGGACCTTCTTGCACTTCATCTCAGCTTCCTGTAGCAAGGTAGTAGCACATAGTTTCAGCAGAGTATTTGCAGACAAAAGGTGCAATGGAGCCAGATGTAATTCACCCATTGATGAGGCAAACACCGAAATTCTCCCCCTGTACTCAGCACTGGTGAGGTCACACCTTGAGTGCTGTGTCCAGTTCTGTCCCTCAGTTTAGGAAGGACATTGAGACGCTTGAGCACGTCCAGAGGAGGCAACGAGGCTGGAGAGGGGCTTGGAACACAAACCCTGTGAGGAATGGCTGAGGGAGCTGGGGTTGTTTAGCCTGGAGAAAAAGAGACTCAGAGGTGACCTTATCACTCTCTACAACAGCCTGAAAGGTGCCTGTAGTCAGGTGGGGTTGGTCTCTTTCTGCAGGCAGCAACTGACAGAACGAGAGGACACGGTCTCAAGCTGAACCAAGGGAAATATAGGTTGAATATTAGGAAAAAGATTTTTATGGAAAGAGTGATAAAGTACTGGAATTGTCTGCCTGAGGATGTGGTGGAGTCACCATCCCTGTATGTGTTTAACAAAAGACTGGATGTGGCACTTGGTGCCATGGTTTAGTTGGGGTGTTAGGGCATGGGTTGGACTCGATGATCTTGAAGGTCTCTTCCAACCTGGTAATTCTGTGATTCTGTAATAAAACTGTCTGAGAAAGCATTGTAACGCTGCATAACAAATTAGCATGAGGTGTGAAGTAATGTAGGACTTCATCTGCAATCTAAATATGCAAATTGAATCACCTGAGATTAATTTTTTCTGTGTTTTATAATAGAACTGAAATCTGATTTCTCTGACTAACTTCTTTGAGAACCATTCAAAACTCTGGAAGCATCAGGCTTTGAGGAATATAGTCCAGCTTGTTCAATCATAGAAGAAGGCACAGATGCCAAAAATATTTCCCCTCATACACACTACCTACATTCTTCATAAAGCACATGATTTATCACCTTGAATCAAATAAGAAGCTTTCAATATATTTTTATGTTATCGAACAAAGAATAAAAGCTATAGCATGAAATGAAATTGCAATATTAAATTTCCATATTTTCTATGAGTTTCTCATTGTTAAGAAAATTAAATGATTGATGATGATGAAGATGAAGATGATGATGATGTAACCAACTAAAATTTGGGAAAAAACCAAGCATGATCTCTTTGGACACATCTTTCTTGGCTAATGAAACCATCTGGTGCAAATTTACTATAGATTTTATTGTTAATAAAAATTTTGGAAACTTGTCAATATTATTAGGTCTTACAGTCAGTTCAAGGAAAGACTGGAAATGGCAAAACCTCATCTCCCAGCCCCTTCAGCTGACATTTCCACAGAAGTTCCCCATTTTAACAGTATCTGTGTGTCATGCCCATTCTTCTAGAAAAAGCACACACAAAATAAATCAACATGGATGAAAATTTATTCTTACTAGTCACTGTATTGCTTCACAAAAGTAATTGTCAAAATATTTTTACATACTTTCATGAGAAAATATTTTAAATATTTTTATTTTAAAATTGTTTGTGTAATTTATTAGTTCCTAATACCACTGCTATTGTCAAACTCTTAATTACTTCTGGAAGAAAACAAAATAATTTTAAATTAATTAATCAAAAATTAGATGTTGACCACAATTCTCATTCTAACATTAAAAAAAGAGGTAAACTCAGCTTCCAAAATTAATAAACAATACATCTTGTAGAAAGAGTTTGCTTATGCCTCTAAAAACCAATGGAAAAATGAATTTGAAATATCTTTTTTTTTTTTTATAAGATTGAGATTCTAAGAGAAAAGAAACCACATTTTTTACTTCTGGAGAGGTATAACTACTATGTAGTTTACAGAATGAATTTAAAAGCACTTTTCTCAATTGCTACCTTCATGGCACAATTTGTAATTATAAGAAGTAAAGGTTATAAAATTTTAACTCTTGTTAGTGACTGCTGCCAAGAAATGCTATCCAGCAATTGAAACAATTTAGAGGGAAGAGAAAGTGTATAAAGGAAAAGAAGTATACTATAACATTTTGTCAGAGAAATTCGACAGAGAGAAAAAAACTATGACTGGACACATCAGTAACTGAAGAGAAATTGACAAGAGAGGTAATTGAGAATAAATTAAAGATTGCATGCAAAATTCCTTTCCTATTCCCAGTGTTTAAGTTAATAAATAAAGTGATAAATATGCACCAAACCCTAAAAGAATAAAATAACTTTCTCAGAACACTTAGAGAATAAAATCTTTTCATAGGAGTTATTTTTTCTTCAAAGAAACATGACTGAAAAAATTATTCCATTTAGTGAGTGTTCTCAAACTGACACTAATGAACCAAAAAACTGTTTCACTAACATTTGAGTTAAAAAGAGGGCTTTAAATAACATTAAACAATGATACAAATAAACTTCCATTGTGTCTGATTTTAGATGCTGCACTTTTTGTTGATGACATTGCTTCACTGTCTTCATCTTAAAAGAAAACTTTATATAACCTGAAAATAGTACTGGGGAAAAAAAACAACCCTACATTGCCTGATGAGCCACCCTGTTGTTCTAGGTTTGAAAAGACAGACACCTCTTGCATAAATTTAGAATTTATTTCATAGACTAGTAGTTTATTTGAATCATTTTTCTCCCCCAGCTTAGTAGATTTATATTCTATTGCAAGGGTAGGTGCAATAATAAAAAAGGAAACACTAAAAGAATTCTGAAGTCAAGCAGGCCAGATCAGGCATGCTACCAGTCTGATCCACAAGGAAAGCTCCTACACTTCAGGGAATCAGAACTACTCGTGTGGTCAGGCTTTTGAGTTCTCACATTAAATAACACTTATTATTAGATCAGAAATCCGGTCTGGAGTATGGTTGGTCAGGTTTTTTCAAATGTAGTTTACATCGCGTCTTCTTGCATGGTTCTCAAGTGTTAAACATGATGAAACACTCACTTTTTGGTGGCAGAATCCAGATGTAATTACTGGAAATATAGTTGCATTTTTGAGCCTTTTTGCTGTAAAGCTTAATAAATAAAAATCCACTTTTTTTTCTGAGTCCCTCTGGCCAGTGTTTAATGCAGTGTGTTTAATGCAGAAAACAGAAATCCCTGAATATATTAAGTACAAAGAATGAGCCTGCGAGCCACCTCAAAGGCTGTATCTTGATGACCTTTTTCAAGACTCAGAAAGAAAATTCTTTATCAGCTGTTACTTGATTGGTAATTTATGTCTCAAACAGCAGGTCATGACACAAGACATTATTCTGGATACTTTTCAGGTAGAGCAGTTTCAGTTATCATTGCTAATATGTGCATAAATATACATGCACCCATATGTTTACATATTTATTCATACTGCAAATACATAGATATGGTGATAGCTGGATAGAAAGAGATGATTCAGATCTGTTAAAATTTATGTACTTTTAAAAAACTTCCTGAAATTTGAGAGAAATATGGATAAGTAAGCTTTTCTCTTTGTTTCTTCCTCATGTCTGCAACACACACCAGCTGACCAAGGACTGAGCTGTCATTTGGGATGGTTAGTGGAGATCTGAATTTAACTCAGTCAGACCTTGTTACACTAATTGATAGAACGTAATACCAAGAATTTAGTGTGCTTCACTTTTTTACCAGAAAGACCCTCAAAGACTTGATAAATGTTTGTCAAAACAAATACTTGAACTTCTCACTCATATCGTGCTAACTTTTCATATTTAGTGTGGTGCAGGCACAACTACAGGAAGAAATTTGAAAATAACCAATCATATACATACATTAAAATTTGGACTTAATATACCACCTGAATGTGCTTCCAACCGAAAGCTGATATGGCTTGGAGATAGCTAAGAAGAAGATCTAGCTGGATGCCATTCTGAAAGATAAGCAGTAATTAAACCAGAAGTTATGGGATTCATGAGGAAAGCAGTGTGGCATATCATGATCTGAACTACACAGGAGATCTTAGTGAATTGCCTGATTTCATTGTAGGATGCATTTTATTACATGATCATATGAATTAAAATGTATTGCTCAAATATCTCTGCACTAGAAAAGTCTGTTAGAATAATAATGCAAGTTACTTACTGCCATGGAGCAAAACGATCACAAAGCTTAATTACACGTTTGATTTGTTGCTATTACTATATTTATGAGCTCAGGTTAAAAAAGTAACATTTAGAGTTTTGTCATAGTGATACGTTCTCTCTTCTTGATTGTCACACCTGGACCGCCTTAGTTCTCTCTGCTGAAGCTATTGGCATGTTTAGTAGCTGCATGACATAAACTCACATCGATGTTTCTCTCTGCCTTGCTCTGCTTGGTTACCAGTCTTTTCTGTTGGGTTAAGTCTGAGTCTGTTTCTGCTTCTGATGAGTGTGATTGTTTATTACATTATATTAAATTCACTGTGGATGGCTGGGTAGCAAATGGACAAGCCATAAGCTGGAGCCATAGGATTGTTGTCAACACTGCAGTAAGCTAGTGCTTTATTATCAAAACCAAAGAGTACTTAAATGATACTGGCTCTAGTTATGGTCACAATTTACTGGCCTCAAATGGCTACTCATTGTATGGTGCCCTGCCTTTCCTTCTCTGAATTTCTGTTTTGCTCTAGTTGGAATGATAAAATCTCAGTTCTTTTGGACAAGATCTTTATCTCTATAATATAAGACAAGGCAAGAAAGGATATGCAGCAGAGAGGTGGGGAGACTAATAATACATTGTGACATTGTGGAGTTTTATGTAAGGCCTTTGAAAAAACTCCAACCCCCTCAGTCAATGCTGAATGAATATGGCCATCTTTCCTGACATCTCTTCCCTCTTGATATTTTTCTAAAAGGTTTTCCTTAAACCATTTTATGGCATCTGCATTTCAGTTCTACATTTTGAAAGAAACTGCATGGTTTTCCTAAGCATTCCTAAAATTGGTCAAGAATTCATTATTTTGACAAAGTTCATACTGTCTTAATTTCATTTAGGTTTTCTTTCTTCATTTCTTTTAGTCTGTGAAAACCCACCAATTTTTAATTTTAAAATTTTCTTTCCCAAGAAAGTTGATTCCTTCTTAAAAAATAAAATCTTCCCAAAAAATATTATATTTTCTCAAAAATTAACTGCTCTTTGGGCTCAAGTTAATGCCATGGGATTAAATAAGCAGCAACATCCTTTCTTAGGCACTATGAACATGATATGAACAACATAGTTCTGCCTCCAAAAACATTAGCTTCTAAAAGTAAAGTTGGGATTATGTTGTCATTAATGTGTTTTGTTTCTGCTAAATTATTTTCAGTTGCTTTGCCTTGCTCTGCTCTTGACAACATATACAAGCATCAAAATATTGCATCGATGGCCCTCTCCAAATGTCAGTTATACAAATGACTGAGATCAAGGGACATCTTGGTGCTTCACCTATCATTATCAGCTTCTCAGGCTTTCAAGAGAAGACACCATAATAAAAAGAAGGTGACGAAACCCACCTCCATTTAAATTAATGCAGCTTGAAGTTTAGTATAGAAAAGCTTGGGTTTTAGTGCCCATTGGAGAAGGTCTGAACAGATTGTTCAGGCTTGTTAATGATTTAATTTTTATCAATTATTTATTGTTAAATTGTCTGACCATATTGGCCATGAAGCAGGCTGTTGATAGGCATCTTTACTCCATGGGTACCCAGAGAGCTTTGCTGGAGTAAGTTATCCCATTTTCTCTGAGAGGATCCCCAGGATTCCTTGTGTCACAGCTGAATTGAGACCAATATCCCACAAGTCATAATGTATGAGGACATGCACGAGGAGCTTTCAGCTTCAGGGTGTCTGTCCTCATGCACCGAGTGGGGAAAACTATGCTTAATTCACCCACATATCTATGTCTAGCCTATCACTTGCCTTGGTGCTCCTCTTAGCTTATCATGTCCTGTGAACAAAATAATCATGTTAGTCTCACTTTTTCTGGCTTCTCACATCTATTCATATTTTGTTATTGCATTTTTCAGCACAAACAAATTACCTCTTTTGGCCCTTTTCCTTCTACTATCCCTTACTGTCAACAGCTGTCAAACAGAAAGGGAAAGAGAAAAATGTTTTTAGCTTGGTGTAGTTTTCTAAATAACTCTATTTAATTGATTCTCTTGCAGTTGTTTTTATTCCCACACTTGTGTACAGTTTCAGCTACTGCACCTATTGTTTAACTTTAGAATAGCAGTGACCATAGCTTAGTTGGTCCCATAATTACATGCTATTATATCCTCTTCATCACAGATTGCCTATCACTTTTATTTTATTTTTTTTTTTTCGATGATAATCTTTCCTGGAATTAGTCTTTGGGTTTCCAGTTTCCTGGAGAGGGAAATCAAGAGACTTTGCAATTTGACACAACATCATATTTTCCAGGGTGTCCGTATATATTACGTACATATGTTCCATATGTATCTCTGAAAATCAATTTGATAGATGTTTCCATTTACCAGAAATTTTGGAGGATTACTGTATGTAAAGAAAAATAGCTCTCGAATATGCCTGGAGGCTGCAAGATCAAGCTCTTAGTTTTAACATTCTCTTTTGCATACTGAGAATAAATCACATGCTTGATCAATTATGCCATTTTTCCAAGATTTCTATGGAAATAGCATGCTTTAAGTTCTGCATGAAATTCTAACCTTGCACAGTCAGTAGCAGTATTCCATTAGTGGTGGACAGGGAGACGTTCTAGCCATACCTAGACTTTAAGGCTTTCTGTCAGATAATTTCTACTATTCTTCTCAGCTCTCTGGCATAGTTCTGTCAGGAGAGTGCTAAAGTAGTATACTAAGAATCTACAAATGGTCCCTGGCAATGTCACAGATTTAGTGTGTGAGATGAGAAAGGGCATGTAAGTTTTATATTTTTGGGGTTTTTCCCTGAAATATAAAGTCTCAATTAATTCTAATACTTGATGTTAATGGGACATTATTATTCCTTTAAATTTTGCATTCCCTAGAACAGAACCTCCTTATTTCTATGTGGAATTAGTTGAGTGTTTCTTAAATATCAATAAATAGTGAATTCCTACTAGCTTTTTCAAGAACCAAAAGAAAGTTTATATTTTCTTGTTTAGATAATTCTATAGAATTAGACCTGAGGAAAAAAAACGTTTCCCAACCACCCACAGTGTTCCAAGAAGAATAAAATTAATATTTCTACAGCGGCAGCCTGTAGCAAATATTTCATAAAGGATTATAGGAAATGATACACAACTGATTATGGCAAAACTATTAAACATTTATTGAAAACACTCTGTCGCTTTCTCTCTAGCAAGGATACTGTTCTAAGAGCTTAAAAATTGTCTATTTGAGAACCTTATGCTCTGTTATTGTGTTGTTGCATTTTAAATGAACCCATCCAACTAAGGTTTTAAACTTAAATTTTTGAAGTTTCAACCAAAGACAAACTAAAGCTACTGCAGTTTCTCAGCACTTTACCCCCACACTAATTGATTTTTTATTTAGATCAGTATGTTTCATTTAAAAAACTTTTTCTTAGATGCATATTCTATCTTTGCGGGGGAAAAAAAAAACAAAAAAAAAGACAAAAAGAAGGCATTTGATACTATAAAGAATATTAACCAACTACATTTGTTTAGAATAACGTTAAAGAACTTTGCTGTTCAACTAATAAAAATTTGTGTGCAAAAAACCCAGTAACCTTCTGCAGAACCTGGGCTTTATGACAATAAACCTCCTATATAAGAAGCTCACATATTTTTCCCATGATAACATTTTATTTTGGATAACCAGATGAACGTGGAGGAGGAAAGAAAGGTTGGAACAGATATTCTTAGGAAGACCAGCTACCAAAGACAGGATATCATTATTCTTTAATATAATTAAAGATAAAAAGATAAAATGAAGGGTTTCTCATCTTCTGCAAAAATTGTCAAGACTATATCATATTTGAACAAATACTAAGTTAAAGTAATTGTCAAGGTAGTTTCAGTATAAATGAAGACCTGAGTACTTCCACTTCTAGGACTTCATTCATTTTGTTATTTCAGCCTTCCTTAGCCAGTGAGTTGCCTGACAGCTTGCCGACTAAAACTTCTCTTTAAAGTCTTGCAGTTTTGTAGGTCATAAACTGTGTTTTCTGCTAAACTCCATCTAGAAAGTTGTAGGAGAATATAACATAAGAAGGCAGTGCAAGGAGATTCACAGAATGGGTAAGGTTGGAAGGAATCTCAGTGGATCATAGCTGGTGGAAATCCATCCATTTGAAAACCAAAGCATGCCTGATTACTCCTAATTGGGTTTTCGTCTTTCAGTGACCTTAACTAGGCAAACATTCCTAATAAGTTCAGCACGGAACAGGGCTTACTACAGGCAGAGACAGCAAAAAAGGAAAGCACTCTTGCCTCACCAGCTGTTTCCTGCCTCCTGAGCTAGCCAAGATAAATCTTAAATTTTACATATACAATTTCCAGTGAAAATAGCTTTCAATTTTCTGCACATTTTCAGCATCTGTCCAACATATGCAGATTTTTTTTTGAGTCATGGAGACTGTGAAGGGAAATAACAGCAAGAAAATTTGTGCCAGCTTTTTCTTGCAGCAGTTCTAGAGCTCAAGCCCAGGATATAAATTCTGATGTGCTCTGCTTGGAAGCTGGTGATTACATGTCCAAGATGAAAAGCTCCTCTGCATTATGAACCTTTTAGTTACAAATGAGCATTTCTTGATGCGTATTAAACTTGACACATCAACTCCTGGATGAATTGCTTACAAAGGGAACTGCTTAAGACTATTAAGAAATATACAGTGAAATCCTAGGTGCTAAGTAGAGTTAACATTATTCCAAAGTGTATTTCTTTTTAAAGTGTCTGGTTTAGCTTAAGTTTCTCTCTTTAATCATGCATAGTGCCCCAGGCTGCCAAAAAGGCAGCCATCAGCATCGCTTAGTGAAGGCAGCTTAGTGCTGTCAGCCATCTTATCTTCCCTGCTGCATGGGCCATAGCTTTTATCTGTGAGTATAAACATTAAAATGGAACTGTAATCCCACCTTAGTCCTACAGAAGATTTCCAGCTGTTTCTCAGATATGGGGAAACTCCTCCCGTTAAAGACAGGAATGTTTGTCTCTGTGCTTCTTTGTGCATATGAATGTTCGGACAGTAAAAATCTGTAATGAGCCGGAATTTGGAAAAATGAAATTCTACTATGGGAACTTTTTTGGAAAAGCTAGCTAAGCCAAGGAGACAGCTGTGTATGACAATCTCAATCTAACATATGGAATGCAATTTAAAATATTAAGTGTGACATATATAATGTCATATTATAATGTGACACTATGGTGATGAGTTTTAAAACTCCATTTTCTTTAATGTACCATTCATTTTTTCTTTCAGGGCTTTTCCTGTGCAGCATCTCAGACCATCAGTTTAATTATGGAAATAAAAGACAGAAAAGCCACCAGTATATGATATCCTAAACATAAGTTTGTTCCAGCATTATTTATGAAACAGAAAGAAAACAGCTGTAATCAATATCTTAAGATAATTTTATCATTTTTGCCTGGGAACTGAAAGTTCTTCCCTTCTCAGACATCAGTTCAATGCAGCAACATTTTCCAAAGCATGTTAAGTATGCAAATCTAGAAAATAACACTTTTTTTTCTAAAATCAGTAAAAAATATGCAGGATTGTTTAGAGTTATATCGTCTCATCATTCTGTTAATATATTATTCTGTCTTCTTGTCCCTGTCCCTGCCTGCAGCCACATCATTATTAGATCCTTTGTGCTATAGAACTGCCATTTGGAGCAACTTCCCTGCATCGTTTTTACTGCAATAACACTTCTATTTTTTCTGATCATAAATTATTAATTTCTTACTCTTAGTTGCTTTCCTCTCCTGTTAATGTTGTATGAAACTTAACTTTGGGAATACAAGGAATGCTCCTGGTTGAGCTGGGGTTGGCAGAAAAGAGGAAAAGATGGATGGCATTGGGCTGTCTTTCCTTTGCTTTTACACTGTTTCCTCAAAATGGGGTGTGAATCAGACCAGAGAATACAGAGTGTGAAGATCATCAAGACAGAAAATTCCCATTTTCCCAGCTGACCATTGACTTCCATTGAAGACTCCTACTTCATTCTGAATTAAACCCAAATTGGATGCAAATGATGATAAAGGTTATGTTTAACTTAAAGAGTATAAGTAATTGTCTTGATGTCAACTCACATGCCTGAAGTAGAATTCTTCCCTAAACGTTTATAGGAGTCCTTAAAATATTTCTGTTGGGTTATCAAAGCCATACAAAGGGTTTTGATTCCCAATTATCATTAGAAATTAATTGAAACGGGGCATTGAAATCCCTTACGCACAGTTCTGAATATGCAACTCATATAATGTGGATAAGCAGAAATTAATAGGAAATGACTGCCCCCAATGCACTAAAAGCCTTGGTCTTGACTTTCAGTTATATTGAAAATAAATTTATTGTATATTTTTGAGATTCTAACAATTCTCTTAGAATTTTATTCACTGACACTAAAATGACAATGAAAAACTCAGCAAAAAATTATAGACATTTAAACTGTCACATTTTAGAATCTCAAATGTATATTTATATAACACATAGAGATAGTTACAAAAAGGATAACCTCTGTTAATTTAACAAGACAGAACCACATTTCTACAAAAAAATGTACACAGAAAAGCATTATGTTTAATAGAATCTCTATGTTCTTTCTTCCTTCTCATTTAATACCTTTCAAGGACTTTTGATTGTAGCTGGTTTTAAGCCTCTGTGGAAGCATTTGACATTCTTACCCTGGGATTTGATCCAGGAATGTGTCCTCAAATCAAGACAAGTCTCATCAGACTGGGATTATTACTGTCCTCCCTCACTAAAATCAATAGTTTATACCAGCTAGATTAGAACAGACTAGATATATAAACTGTTCCTTGTCATTGCTAACTGCAGAAAAGTAAATGCATTAAACTAAATGAATTGAAAAAAGCCTTGACCATTTACATTTGGAATATACCCTCTTGATGAAAAAAAGACCAAGAAACCATCCACTCTATTTTCACCGACTACCTTATATATATGATCACAAAACCAGAATTATCAAATTATTCTTGCTTTTATTAAAATAGGGGAAAAAAAATCTCTTTTTCATCTTGTAGATCTGGATCGAGCCCCTTACAAGCAGTTCCAGTAAAACTTATAGAAATTGCTTGCAACAGAATTTGACCAGAACTTTTAATAATTATCCTGGTATCATCTGAATTAGGAAAAAAAAAAAAGGTGATACTAAAAAAAAAAAAAAAAAAAAAAGAAGTTCTATTTTTGATGGAGCGCACAGGATTTTTTTAGTGTAAATTTTTATCTTGTGATGATTAAAATGGAACAAATTGTTAAAATAGTTCCAACTTCCTAGTCATACTGAATGAGGGGGAAATTTTACACTGAAGAGATAATTGGCATATTTAGCTAATCTTTTATTAATGTAACACAATTGTAACATACATCTTGTCTCAGAAAAGTCAGCATGGAAATTTTTATGTCATTATGCTGTGGCTCCACTTTTTAATAATTCTCTGTAGATTCAGTTTTTTGCAACAAAAATGAGATTTTTCATTTTTATGTATACTGTATACTCCACAGTTCTATTTGGTGAAGAAAGAGCAGGTTCCTTTCATTACTAAATCTTTATGCAATGTACTTCTATTGTGGGAACTATGCAAAAATTTCAGTTATACATTTTAATCTAAGGAAAAATAATAATACCAATTGCTCTTTATGCTTTTGATATCTAGAATTTTACACAAAATCATGTTTTATGGAATGTGTAAAAAATACATTCTCAATCACAAAATGTCACCTGATTAACAAGAGGTTTGTGACATATCAAAAAGCTATGCAGAAAGGTATCAATTATAACTCTTTAGTACGTTAATGTGAAAAGTTTGACTGCTAATTTTGCAATCAGTTTTTCAGATAAAAGAGATTTCTCCAAGAGTACAGAAATTCAAGCTCTAAATTAATGATAGATATATACTTGAAAAACTGTCACTAGACATAAAGAATAGGCAAGAATTCCTTATTCATGGAAGGACAAATCTATCCTCACCCACCAAAATTTAGAGGGTGAGAGTATGTAATGTTCTCAAGTGTCCATTCCAGGGTTTAGGAGGAATGCAACAATTGAAAAAGAAATAGTGTTAACAGGTTCCATTCCATATTTTAAATGTAGCCACCTAGGACAGAACTTGGTGAATCTTGTTAGAGCTACATGAATACTCACACTAGAAAGATATGATCAGTAATATCAACACCATTGCACTTCTGCACCGATTTTTACTATCTGGATTGTAGTACTCACATTAATTGGGATTCAAATTTTCCAGAGGTTTGAGCACTCAGAAAGGACACATCATCTAGGAACGACAAATATAATGGTGGATAGCATTGATGTTAATAATTAGGTATTATGTGAATGAAATTAGGTTTTTAGAATCACAGGATGCTTAAGGCTAGAGGAGGCCTCCTGAGGTCATGTAATCCAAACCTCTACTCAAAGCAGAGTCATAAATGCAGATGCAGTTGCACAAATGCTAAGTAGAGTGAAAAGATCCCATGGCCTGTTTGCTACCATGCTGCTCATGCAGCCCAGGATAGGGACAGCCTTGTTATATCCAAGGCACATTGTTGACTCTTCTTCAGTTTGTTGTTTCCTAATCAGCCAATCCTCATTTTGTACTGTTGAGTGGGATTATTCTAACCTAGCTGTATGAAATAGTATTTGCATTGTTGCCTCCTGTTAAATCCCCATCAGCCTATCTTTCCAAGTTTGTCTAGATCACAGTGGCAGCTCTGCCCTCCAGCATAATGACCATGAGCCACGACCTAGAATTTACTGAATTTCTAAGGATAGATTTGATTTCATGTCATATTCCATGTCATTAATAAAGTAATTCAACACTTCTGATGCAAGAGTCAGTCCCTAAAGAGTATCACTAAACAAGAAGATGCCAGAAATCCTTTCAAATTTCAATTCACGTTTGTAGTCCTCTTATCCTGTTCCTATCTCACTGATTTGCCTATAATGACACGATGGTAGATGGGGTCAGGAGCCTTGCTGAAGTCAAGGAAAACAACATCTGCTCTCCTTGTTCACAGAGTTGGCCTTTTCAACACAATTTAACAAGAGAATATTTGCCCTTAGTAGATTCATGAGAGCTGTTCCTGATCATTGTCTTGTTATCCATACATTTGAGAAAGACTTCTGTTGGATTTCCTCCATAACATTGTCATAGACCAAGGTGAAGCTGACTAGTTTGCAGTTCCCTAGTTCCTCCCTCTTGCTTTCTTGAAGATGACTGCAATGTCTGTCTTTTCAAACACCAGCAATTCCCCGACTGGTATGACCTTCCCATTATGGTAAAGACCTTGCAGTGGCATCGGTCAGTTCCTTCAGTACCTCTGGATGCAATCCCAACACAGCCCCTTAATTTACGCAGGTCTAGATGACCCAGGTCATTTAATTTATGCAGGTCTAGGTGCTCCCTAATGTATCTTTCCCTAGTGTGGTTACTGTTTCGCTTGCAAACACTGCAAACAGTACATAGAGCTGAATCATCCAAGAGCAGACTCTACCACTTCTGGAAAAAGAAAAGCAAAAACACACAGAGAATCTTGGCCTTTTCTGTGTCCTGTATCAACAGGTTCCTTACCCTGCTGAATATTGAAGCCACCTTTCTTAGTCTTTTTGCTGCTGCTATATTTATACTACTCTATATCCACTAAAAGTAAATGATAAGAATAAATAATTTTCTATTGGTTTTATTTTCTTTACAAGATAGAGGGGAAAACAAGTTTCAACCAACTCTATTTGTGATCAGAAACTAGAGGTGAGGGAGAACTACACAAAAGAAAATGATACTCCTCTAGGCTGCTCATGTTAAAATACTAGCAAATAGTCAATCAGCTTTTTTTCCCCACAAATCTGAAGTCTACATTCAACAAAAATAATACTCATTGAATATCTATAAATAAAAAAAATTACACAAGACATCACCATGGCTGACATGCATTTTCTGTTAAGCATTCTAAGCTGTTTATTTTTCTTGTGCAATTTGAAATAATTCTAGAGCAGCACAAACAGATTTAAATTGGGCTACAGCAGTTCCCTACTTCCTTCCTCTTCTTTTGTAGCAGCTCCAGCTTTCACTTGGCCTATCAATGAATCAATTCAACTTACTGAGCTTGCAGGAATCTATTCTATTTCTTTCTTTTTTTCTTTTTTCTTTTTTTTTTTTTTTGAGTTAGTTTTCTGCTGAGTCTGCAAGTGAACTGACACATCAGAGAGCCAAGATAAGCAAATGTGCCAGAGCAAAGGGTGCACTGACACTTAGACTTCCTTAATCTCTCATGAAACTTTACCCTGAACTAGTATCCAAAATATAATGCTCATCTAAATATTTGAAATCCTACCTTTGTCTATACATTTTGTTTGTTCTTTCTGTTTATTATTACAGTAGCAGTTAGAAGTAAGTTAGAATTGCCTGTCAGTTATTGTTCAAGTACAGGGTAAGAAAAAAATCATCATCTAATGGCCATGGCAAAGGAAAGCCAGAGAAGCAGAAGAACAGAATCTTCTCCAAATAGTGTCACTATCTTAACTGAAAGCAGAGCTGAGGCCCTCTTAATTTAATTTTAATGCCTGTCTGCTAGAAAGAAAACAGGATTATGAGTGCATTTCCCGCTCAGAAAAAGTCTGCTCCCTGCATATGAATATTGGTCTTGTTCTCCTCCCTGGCTGGGAAGTATCTTCTAAATACTGATAAGGTTTGACAGTCCTCCACAAAGTCAATATAAAAACTAGTAATTCACTTCCATCTCCAATTTATTTTATTAAAACAATATCTACTGAAGTTTGGACTGCAAACAGATAGGTCTTCCAGCGCATGACTATCAGTGCAAGGGAAAGGTTAAAAGCCAAGGAATAATAAAACACCCAAAATTATATAGACATGACTCAACTTACAGAGGATTCAGATGAAAATAATTATTTCATTACAAACAGTAAATATGACATCTTTCTAGTTTGTGGTTTGTTTTTGTTTCTTTGTTTTCTTTTCTTTCCATTAGCCTTATTTGTTCAATAAATTACATAACTTCAGGAAATGCTGTTTGGGTTTTTTGAAATCCTAGCTACACAAAACCCTTGTATCCAGAGAATAATGCATTAGCAAAGCTACACTTAGTTAATTTTAATGCTCGAATAGTATTTTACTATGTCTCCTGGAGGAAAGATAAAGAAACGCACAGAAATCCACAAAAATGCTCTTTATGTTGCGAGATGTGGGCTGTACCGGGTCAGTACCGGGGCTGTACCGGGTCAGTAGCGGGTCAGTAGCGGGTCAGTACCGGGTCAGTACCGGATCAGTAGCGGGGCTGTAGCGGGTCAGTAGCGGGTCAGTACTGGGTCAGTACCGGGTCAGTACCGGGTCAGTACCGGGTCAGTACCAGATCAGTACCGGATCAGTAGCGGGTCAGTAGCGGGTCAGTACCGGGTCAGTACCGGGTCAGTACCGGGTCAGTACCGGATCAGTACCGGGTCAGTACGGGGTCAGTACCGGGTCAGTAGCGGGGCTGTAGCGGCGCTGCCCGGCCCGGCCCCAGGCGGTGCCAGCGGCTGCAGCGGCCCCAGCGCAGGGCACGGCTGAGCCCCTCAGCCCCGGGGAAAGCCTGGGCAAGGGAGGGCAAAACGCTGCCCGGCAGGCAGGGCTGAGCCAGGGGAACCGAGCGAGAAACAGCCCTGCGAGCCCCGAGGGGACAGCGGGAGCAGGGACGGGCCGGGAGAGACCCGGCAGGGATGGCCCTGCGGCCATGGTTACAAAATGGTGAAAGTTAATTATTAAATTAATTGAACAATGGAACATTTGAGTTCTCCAATTGATGTTATAACTCATAGTTTTTTTATCATTCTTTGAAAGATTGAAGATGGTTGGAGAAACAGAAATAATAAATGACATTAGAAATTAAAAATTCCTATTTTGTGTTTGCTTTACTATTCAAAACTTAATGAAATCAGGTATAAAGTCAACAGAACATAAAACCACTTTTAATTCATTGATTGATAGGAATGTATTTAAGTATATACTTAAGAGATTAGGCCTATCCTTAAGAGATTAAACCTTCTCTACTGAATTACAACCTTTTAGGATGTTATGGCAGTAGTAGCATCATTGATCTTTGACAGGGGTACACATAGTAAATTAATGTCTTAGAGGAATGGGAAAGATTTTCAAGCTCAAGTGCTTTTTAGCACTTTCCCTAATTATTTAGATCTGAAGTGAGTGTACATTGTATTATATAAGTTCTCTGAGATGTACATCTGTAAAGAAGATGTCCAATCTATCTAACCAGGCGAGCATTAAAAGTGGTTCTCCTTAACAATACCACTGTGATTTTCCAAATCAGCTTGCTAATGATCTTGAACAAAGTAGAGCTACATCAGTGATGCATCCTCTTACGAATTTCTGAAGTCTCTTTCAGGAGTATGCCCTTGGGCTACTTTGCCAACAGCAAAATGTACGTTAATTTCGGCTTAGATTTCAGCTAGAAATCATTGTTATAAATAGAAAAGTTCCATCTGAAAAAGGAAGACTTTGCTTTAGAAGTCTGTCTTTCTTCTTAGGAAGGAAAGCTGATCTGGATGGCTGTTTTTGGGGAAAGAAACATAAGGACAAGTGCTAGAGAATGTAGAATCATAGCTGTTGACTGAAGCTTACTTGAGCATTACAGTAATACAGTGATAAATAGATAGCAAATACTATCTGAACTTTAAAACTGAGGTCAGATGTCTTCCTCAAGCATATGTTCTAATACCACGGGTTATTTGTTATGGTGCAGGAATTAGGAAATATAGTTTTTGAGGCTGAACAATGTCCAAAGGTCAGACTGGTTCATTGCATTGTTCTTAAAGGCTTGTAAAATCTATGAGAGTATGAGCTTTGGAGCTGAACCTTGCATACCAAAGTATTTGTTCTCCTGTATATGGAAATGAAGCTCCTTTATGTGAGAGACTTGACATACCAGAATAAAGTGCATCAGCCTGCTTTCTGAAATATTATGTATCAGAACCATTGTGAGAAAATTACCCTTTATGTATCTGGGGGTATATACATTGCATAAATTGACAGGTTTTGCAAAAACTTCTCTACTCTTCTTTACTATGATATAGGCTGCTGTTTAAAAGAGACTGTGCTATTTCCTCTACAGCACTGAATTTTAATGTGTTCTTGATAAGATTTGAGTTGCAATGATGTTTAACACTTTCGTACTTTACAGTTGTTGCTTCTGATTTGTACTTACATATTTTATTAGTTACTGGTTTTGTTGTTTGGTATTTGCAAGGTGCTAGCAACAGTTTACACTGTATTTGATTACAGTTAGACAGCACAGTTTAGTACAATATAGTGCAATTAGAACTACTCAAAAAATCTACTTAGCCTTCATCTTGTAAAGTCACGAGTGGTCTAAATATACAACATGCCCTTTTCATGTAGACATTCTGCAGGAATGTGCATAAACAGGGCTTTTATTTTATTCTTTCCTTCTGTAAAGAGGGAGTAAACTGAAATGACAAGGTAAATTCTGTGTGAATATTCCCTCTGGGGCTTTCAAGAAATGTAAAAAGAAACCTGATTAATTTCTGGTCCAGAGCATAAAGAGTGATAGAAGTTAGAGAACAAAGACTAGAGTGAACTAAACAAGTAGTATTGCAAAGATTCAAGTAGAGCTCTATTTGGAGTATTATTTTGCAACAGATTTTTTTGGTTTTGGTCCCTCATCAGAAGACTCTGGTTCCATAATAATCAAAATTCCCCTTGAAGATGTTTCAGGGATATATATTAAAAATTTGTATGCTCTTTGGGATTAGGATAGAACTGCTTGGTCTTGGAATCTGTTCCTTTCTCAGTCCTTATAGCTAAAGGCTAAAGGATCAGAACATGTGCTTTTATGTTCCAATGACTACAAAAGTCACCAGGTCACCTGGGATGTGAAAAAATACTAAACACTGGTTGATTACTTGATTAGCTTGAAGAGATAGCTAAAAGGCTGAACAAGTCTGGTCCATATTAATAAATCACTAGGTGGCTAAAAAATAACTAAATCCGAGACTTCCACTTCCTAAGTCAAGACCATTCTTAACAGCATATTTTAGTATTTTCACTTCTGCAGAGTTAGTCTCTAAAATCTCCAAAATCTCACTCTTGTCACACTCATGAGGAACTGAAAAAGCATTCCGGGCTTGAAAATGTACAAAGGCACAGGAGACATTTTCAACACAGCTCTAATAACCTGGATAACAGGAAAAAGAACTCATGTAGTGCTGGACTTTAATCCCTGATGCTGCCATCACATAAGTCCTAACAAACATTCAAAGTCACAATGCTTGTCATTATCAACAATTTTTGCTCTGGTAGTCTGAAGCTTTTCTTTATAAGCTAATCTCAGTTTCTTTAATCCATGAATGCATTTTCCAAAACAGTTTTTTTTAATATTATTGTAATTTCCTGGTTATTAATAGATCAAAAACATAAGGGGATCATAGTTTTGAAACACTTTCTTTTCAGATTTTTACTCTTGATCTCAGGAAATAAAGGAAATTAAATGTAAAATGATTGCACCAGTCTTTAAAAACTTTAGCTTCATTTTGAAGATCCAAAACAATTTCAACCTTAGAATATTTTTTTCTCCTTTTACAAATACTTCAGGATGTATTTTCACAGCTTGCAGACTACTGTAAGAGTTGCCTACTTATTAACTCTGGTGCTAACACCAAGTAAAACCCTGTTACATTTAAACTCTTTTACTTTTTTCATCTTCTGCATGAGGAAGATTATATTGTGGAGGAAAATGTGACTTTTGAAAGGTACATCACAACGTAACTCTTAAAGTTGATGACCACTAGTCATGATATCTGCTACTGTTACTCAAGGCCAGATAATCATTAGATTAAGCAGGTGACAATCTTCAACCTTGCCTCAAACACAAATTTATATGAAATAAGTATTTTCTGAATTGGTCTGTGTTTTACTAAGTCATGAAGGCTCATTCATGAGCTCCACCTAACTGAGTCCTTAATGTGTTTCTCATAATTTTAGAAGACATTACAGAGAATATTATTTATGGTGCATTTTACATAGAAGTGTTAATGGCCTTTTCAATCTGTCTCTAACCTAGAGCTATAAATACAGGCTAACTTCAGAAGCTGTCAGTTTTTCTGTAGTTACACTGGCATAACTATGTCAGCAGTGCTTCAGAGCAGGCAATGTGTACACTAGCAGAAGGAATTTCTCCCTCAGTAGTTTTACTACCTCCTTGCAAAATAAGCTGGCAAACCTGTTCTGGTAGAAAAGCTGCATTTATATGAGGGAAGAAGAATTATTTCAGTTGGAGTATGGTTTTCTCACATTATATTGACAATTCTAGGCAGCAAAACTTGTGGATCAAGCTTAGGTATTTGTCCTTGCTTTCTTGGTCCATTGATTTCCATCTATATACCATCTTTCTGCCTAGCCAATCTCAGCTCAAGGACCCTAATTTAAACAATAAAAAAGAAATTATACCTAGGCATGGTTAGGCCTTAAGATAGCTGAATGCTATGAATTTCCATAATTGTATTTCCAGCCAAGTGGTTTATCTTCTTTCCATACATTAGACTATGTATATTGGTGCTTTCAAATATGCTTCCTAAACAGTATGTCACGAAAATAATATTCCCCCATAACTGTAATTTCTAGACCACTAAAGACTACAATTCATGTGAAGGCAAAAAAACCAAAATAAAAATTAAAAAAAAAAAAAGGAGGAAGAAGTCATCTCTTTGCATTTCTTGGAGCACAAAGCTCTGTAACAACAGTAAAATCAAAACACGGCATAATTAGTGAATGAAGATAATGTGATCCTTAGCTGGGTTACAAAAGCACTTAAACACTGAAATACAGTCTTTGCTGTATTTTCTTGACACTGGTATTAAAAGAAAGAGTATTTCACACAAAACAATCATGAAAATTTTCATGCCTTTCAAGAGCCTCTCTGTCTTTATACATCCATATGTATTTTAAATACAAACCCAAACATAGCTAGTTAGTTTGTGTAGCAGACTGATACTGTGTGATTTCCAGTGCTTACTGCAATATTCCAGCTGCGGTATGTTGACATTTTTGTTGGCATTTTTGTTTATGTGCCCATATTTTCAGGCAGCTAACTCTCTGGTATAACACTTGTCAGAATGGCCTGCTGCACAAAGTCAGAGAAGTTTGGGCAGTTCCAACCTCAAGCTCCTCTCAAGTACCTTGTAATTTGTCTTTGATACATTATTGGAGCTCTCTCATTTCATGGTATTAAGCCATTTCCTCAGGCACAGGATGCCTTTTTTCCAGACTTGTTCCTTTGAGATCTGGGCAGCAAATTTGGGTTTAATCCACTTCCATTTTCATTGCAGTTTTACTAGAAGCAGCTGTTACCCCTTCTTTAACAGTTTGCTGGCTGTCAGGCAGCCTGAGGGATCCACCATATGACATCCGTCCTGGGTTCTAAATATACACCTGCACAATGTGTTTTCTTGGGGCAGAGTAGAGCAAAGGGACTTTTGCATCCTTTTGCACAAATGTATTTTCTTCTCCTGACTGAAAAACTTTTATTTATTCCTTGTATTTATACTTAGAAACTTTTCATCTTTTGGATAGAAGGGCTAATTCTACTTTTTGTACAGTCTGAAAATGTAGCGCAGCTTCATTGCCTGCTTTACTAGACATAAACATCAACACTACAAAATGTAAATGTGTTGCCTGTTAAATCTCATTACAGCTTTATACAGAATATTCTTGCAAATTTTGGTAAAGAGAATAAGAGAGCCCATGGACGTGTCCCATGAGGCTTGACTTAACTATCATATTATTAGAAGTAGGCTCAGAAAAGATGTGTGTAAAATGGCAATAGTTTTGCAGAAGAGAAGATAACATTATGATTAAGCATGACAGTCTACATGTCAGCCATAAATATAAAAATGTCAAAAAATGAAAGAAAGTTCTCTAGCATGATAGGGACAAAAAAGACGGTAACAATACAGAAACCTGTTATTACATTTTTAGTTTCCTGGACTGTGTGACAGACTGATTGGTCATAGTAATGGAATGAAAAGTGAAGGCCAAAGAACAACTCTTCACCAAAAGAAAAAAAGAAAAAAAAGAGAATAAAAGTCTAGTATAATAGTACTTGTCTGAGAAAAGATAATTCTGAATAGATGTGATACATATTACTTCTTGCAAAGTTGAACAGTGAATTTATAGCTATTTTATTTTAAATAGCTATTTTGTATAAGGTTGTCTCGGTCTTAAAGACACATACAGTGCAAAAAATATATTAAAATAATATTTTAAAGAGGAGGGGAAATTTACTCAGCATCTGAATGAAAAAAAAACAGTAGAAATCTCAAATTAGCTGATTCTATACTAGCTTATCAATAATGTTCTTCAGTGCTGTTATTGGGAAAATGCCTATTTATAAGGTGCTGATATTAGATATTGGAGATAGAAATCACCAAAATTATTGATCAGAATATTCTGTTCTTCATCCCTGTGTTTTCAATTGTGACATGTAGACAGAATGGAATTTACACACTGAGATTATTTTTTTAGATCTTGTCTTTCATGTTAGAACATGTTAGAACATTTATTATTACAACCAAGAATTTGTTTTCTCAGATAGCTGTAAATAGTAATTTGACTTGTATAAACTCATTTTTGGCAATTACATCCATAAGCTATCCTGACTATTTCTACAGATTGTATATCAGTAGCAAAACTCTCAAAAATGCTGCCAATATCTGCTATTTATAAGATTGCAGGGAGAGATTTACATAACTGACTAGAAATCTTCTTTACATTGTTCCTCTTGTTTACAAATATTGTAATCCAGTCACTGAACAACAGCAATAACAAATGATATATGGCATAGATGATGCCATAAAAGTAGTCAAAGATAAAGGTGAGGCAAATAATTGTGAACCACTTGAAAAATATCTATTAAGCATTAACATAGGTTAGGCCTGGATCATTGTTCTATTTTCATGATCAGGCTGAGATATTTACATAACATGCATAAGTAGTGTGAGAGATCTCTAAAAGTAGCTCAAAGCATCTCAAACTCTGAGCACCTCCATCCACATTGCTTATTTTCTAGTAGAAATCTACTGTGATTTCTGAGATCCTGAAGGCACAGAGCAGGTGTTACCCTCCCTTTGAAAGCTGATTAAGAGCATGTCAGATGATGTAAACAGCAATAATGAAACAAAAAGTAAGTCGAGCACAACCAATGCTATCTAGCTGGTATTTTAAATGCTAAAACCCAAACAACATACCCCTCTCAAAAAAACCCGAATGAAATCAAAAGATCCATACAGTAACTAAATGGATTGTTATAGTATACAAACGGGTCTAATTGAATGGACAAATTAGCCAGTGCAAACAGCAGTTGCTGCATTGGGTAATTCAAAGTGAACATAAAGATACACTGCTCTGCAGGTGTTTTACCTTGGAGGAATGATACGGAAAACTATTTGATAGGGACTAAATGTTTGAATACAGGAAACATTTTCACATATGCTTAGAAGTTCTGCTGTTTTATCCAAGAAAACCTGATTCACTGGTCAATAGGATTTCAAGAATATTGAGGAATTCTCTGGTTTTAGCACCTGTTTCACTAAAGAGTATGTGATTTGTAGAAGATATGAAACCTTTAACTTCCTCTAGAAGTTCAAGTGGGCAATAAAAACCAGAAGCATCAGTTATCTGCAGTAATTCTTAAAGTGGAGCCCAACACAGAAATGAGTGAAAGTAAAAGTACATGTTGTTGAAGTATTTCAGGCCTAGAGTAATTTCAGGATGAACAAATGAAAGGAGTAGAGCTCAGAGGAGCTGGAGTCACACTTCTAATTTGGATTTGTGAACCTACATGGCTAGGCTGAGGCTGTGGTCTGGAATTTTTCCACAGTTCAGTTCATCTTTTCATTTGGGCTGACTGCTAGCAGAAATAGGAATGCTACAATTGGCTAAATTAATTGCCATTTTCTTGTTTGCCAATACTGTTAGCTTTAATAATCTAGTCTATTTTCAAGACCTACCAACAGTATATTCATGTGCTTTTCATCTTTTTACATCAGTCTAAGACTTTGAGTCAATTTACCCTGCCATACGTCACATACATAGCTACACTATTTATTGATTCCTCACTTCCACCCACAAATGGCCTATAAAACCTCTCAAAACAAAGGGCATGATTTACAAGGCAATCTCAGCAAGAAACCGCAAATGGTCTCATACATTTAAATGCCCCTGTAAGATCAAGTGAATACACTGGGCAGAATATAAGTTGTTCTGTACAGATCTGAAGTGTGCTTCAGGCACTTTTTTTATGTGTAGAGATCATGAGGTGACCTACTCTCAGATGTAAAGATATTTATTGTCAGGGACCAAACTCAGGGTAATGATTGTTTATTTCCCCATAAAAATAATGCAAGGGAAATGTATGATTGCTAAGCTGAGCTTAGTCTCAGGTAGGGTCCATTTCCTGCAGAAGTCATTGTGCTCCAGGTTCAAGGAGCCCAAGTTACTTGGAACAAAACACTCTACCACATATGATATGGAATAGGAATGTTTAAATGGTGCCGTTTCAAGCAGTGATTCAGTCCCTATACATTTTGAGACAGATTAGTGGAGTCCCTAATGGAGTTGGAATGCAATATAAGAAACAAAAGATTAGCTTTCTGTTGAGACCCTGCATAGGTGGCAACAATGATTACGAAGTGAGAAATCTTCAGGAACTTGGCAGCAGTACTCCGAAGGAAAATTTTGCACTGTGAAACTTGTCTTGGCCTCATAATATTTCTTTGGAGGCCAGCCTATGGCTCCATATAAAAAAGAGAAAAATTTCACTAAAAACTGTACAATTTTCTCTCATTGTCAAATTTATCCTATCACATCTTTTTCTATAAAATGAGAAAAATAAGTGAAGCTTGTGGAATTGTATTCAATATGCAACATGTCCTGCATAGTCATATCTAATACAACATTGAGTATTGTAAGAAAATATTAAATGTGCTGGTGATCATGTATCCAGAATTTTAAAGAGTATGAATGAGCCTGAACTAAAGTTCTTAAATGCATGTTTAAGCATCTAATAAAAGTCTTGTGCTGCTCTTGGCTGGGTTAATGCTCTTCATAGTAGTTAGCAAGGGGCTATGTTTTGGATCTGTGCTGGAAACAGTGTTGATGAATAAAGATGTTTTAGATACTGCTGAGCAAGGCTTGGGCAGAGCTGAGACCTTTTCTGCTCCTCACACTGTCCTACCAGTAAGGAAGCTGGGAATACACAAGGAGTTTGAGAAAACACATCTGGGACAGCTTATCCCAAAGGGATATTCCAGACCACACGGTGTCATGATCAACATATAAAGCTGAGAACGAAGAAGGAGGAAGAGGATGTTCATTGTGATGGTGCTTGTCTTCTCAAGTCACTGTTAGGCATGATGGAGTCTGGCTTTCCTAGAAGTGGCTGCTTGTGGGAAGTGATGAATTAAGTCTTCTTGTTTTCCTTTGCTTGTGTGTGTGGCTTTTCCTTTCCCTCTTAAACTCTTTATCTCAATCCATGAGTTCTCTCACTTCTACCGTTCCAATTCTTGCTCTCATCCCACCAGGGAGGGAGTGAGTGAGTGGCTGCATGGGGCTTAGTTGCCAGCTGGGTTTAAACTATGACAGGCCTATTGCTTTAAGACGATAAGAAGTGTAGCTTTCTGTCACTGGACTGGGCTTTTGTATTCTTTTGCAAAAAAAAATGTTACATTCAAAAAAGTATTTCAGTAAAAAATCTCTAAAAAGAGATTTAATAACATGCTACAGTGGAATTCTAATTAACACAATGCAGTTTATTCAAATCAAGATATTAATTCCTAAGAATCAAGATATTAAATAATTCAGGCTAGGTGTGTAAATAATGCACTTGCTAACAATAAGTTTACTTGGTCCTGAGAATAACTGGTTTAAAGTAGTGGAATGATGCCCAAAAAGGTGAAGATAAACTGCAGAGGAAGCATAATGAAAAAGGATGTGAAAAATATGAAGAAAAATAGACATATTCATGTATCATTAAAATTTTCATTGTGGTAAATAAAGCATGTTAAATATCAACATATAAATATGTAAAATTACATAGCTTAAATTTACTCAAGGGATTGGAGAATATTTTTAGACTTTAGTACCTAAATAGCAAATATATTTGGGTTTTTTAATGCCAGGATTGGAATGGTATCATTCAGGAATCTGTGGCAATACAGCAAGATACGTTCAGTGATGACTATGGTACCCCAAAGTCTAAATGTGGTGTATAGACAAACAAATGCTGTATTCATTTTCTTATTTCTTGTTGATAGAATTTAATACTTTTACTTTCAACACTAAACAGCAAAATAAATAAAGCAACTGTATACAGGGTTACATGTGGATGAAGAGTTACAATTCCATTTATTTTTGTATTTTAAGGGTATAAAGGGATAAAAATCAAAGGAAACCTCTCAATACTGGTATTATCAGATGATGAAACTTTTTTGATAGAGATTACAAATGATTTATAAAGGTCACACCAAGCAGAGTTTCAGGGATGTCTTAACATTTATCAACTTTCTTAAAACTTTTTAGAGGTATAAAAATATATGATTTTTACCAGCTATTCCCTCTTGCTGAGTCCACCGTTTACTCACTGTACTATATGATTGCCACTTTGAATTAAACACCTTTTCACACCATTTGCTGTGCAGATGGCAAAGTGCTCTGAGAATGACAGAGCTGAAACCCCAGGAGCTCCGAGCAGTGCACTGGAAATACATCACAATAAGCAGATACCTATTATCTACTCTTGACTTGACTGTAATCTCCTCCTCCAAATCCTTGTCTATCTGCTCTTCCTTTTGACTTTTTTCTCAAAATACACTATCTCTGCACTTTTTTAGAAAGCTTTGGAGAGGTCTGTCAAAGTCTAGACCACCCTCCAGAGAGTTCAACAGTTTGACAATTTGCACCTCTCACTGCCTGGCAGCCAGCAGTGGGTATCATCCCTTCTGTGCTCTTAGCTGTGAACATGTTTGTCAGTGGAGTGAGAGAAAGAGCTGCTTTAAGCAGCTGTAGAGCAAGTCCTGTGGTGCTCCCTATGCCCCTGGGCCATCCAGATTCTGCCAGTTGCTGCTGTGGAAGATGAATACAAGAGCAGAGACATTGCATCACCTCTCCTCCATGCATCCTCCTGATTCTGTGGCTTTCACATGTCCTTTACAGCTGCACTCATCCCTTTCTCAACTTTCATATCTTGCTTTCTGCTTAAACCCTTGTACCAGATTTTCATTCTGCCCATCAACCATCCTTGACAGTTCACCATATTTTTCTCTGCAAGATATTCTCTCTATTACATTAACTTGAGACCCGATGTCCTTTTTCATGTCTCCTCCTAGGTTTTTACCAGTAACTCCTTACTTAGTGTGTCTTTTAAGAAACTTTTTCTTCTTCGAATTCCTATGTTTCCTAGAGTTCAGTCACAACTCTTCATTCTCCCTATTTCCTTAGGTTAACTTCAATCATAGATGCATATTTAACTCTTAACATTTTGCAGGCAAGGTACTGCTTTAATTCCATACTCCTAAAGAATATCTTAAATTCTCATCTTGTCTCTGTAACATAAACAACTCACACTTCAGCCTTCCTTCTTTCTCCCAATCCATTTTCTATCCTTCACGTCACTTCATGCTTCAATGCTTACTTTGACATCATTGGATTTTGACATATCATCCACAAATCAAGGTTAAGTTAGATATGTACAGATTTTCTGCATACTGTTTTCAACTTTAGCTTTTAATAAAATGGCAGCTTGCCATCTCCTTGTAACACCATTCACATATATGAGAACAGAATAATTTTCAACTGTCCTCCTTCAGAATGACACTTATGGAATTTAATCTCAGCTTCCCTTTTGCCCATTTCTCTACATGTTGTGCCTTCATTATGTCATACTATTTGTTTTCATTCCCAGCACTCTCCAAGTACATCTCTATTGATTTCTTTAAAAGGAAAAATTCTATATTCCTTTCACAGAATAATTTTCTATTATATCTTCTTGTTATTCAAATAGTCTATAAATATCTGGCTTTATCATACTTTAAATCCATCTTAAAAGTCCTTCTTTTTTAAAGATAGCTTTAATGAACAAGAGGCTTTATAAGAAAGATGGGGACAGAATTTTTAGTAGGGCCAAAGGATAATGGTTTTAAAAGACATAGGCTCAGATTAGACATAAGGAAGACATATTTGCAATGAAGGTAGGGGAACAGGTGATAGTAATGAAAGTTGGAACAGGTTTCCCAGAGAGATGGTAGATGTTGCATCCCTGCAAACATTCAAGGTCAGGCTGGATGGGGCTCTTAACTTGATCTAGTTGATGATGTCCCTGCTCAGTGCAGGGGGGTTTGGACTTAGACCTTTAAAGGTCCCTTCCAACCCAAACCATGCTATGATTCTATAACATCAAAATTTTATACTTCTGCTGTACCAAGATCTTTCATTTTCTTGTGCTCTTCAAATTGACTGTCTCATACTGTTACTACTTGTTATATTCTATAAGCCCCTTCAATTTTAGATGATCTTTCCATTCTGTTTTGAGTCAATATGTTCCTGGTTCATTACAGTATTCTTGTTCCATCATGAACTGGCTCCTAAAATTTTTCTTTTTACTGGGCCATTACTTCAGAAAAAAAAATTCCATAAAATGTTTATCACTTTCTCACGGATTTAATTTGCTAATTAAAACTTTTTTGAAATAGAAAAACATAATTTAGTATACATTTTGGCAAGACTCAGGTTTATACACGAGAGAGTTATTATCATGTTATCACAAAGAACAGGAGGTCAAAATTTAAATGCAAGATGGACCTATTTATGTCTGAATTGCAGAACAGAACTGGAGACTTATCTGGCTTACTGGGGAGCTCTCAGAGACAATTCATAAAAGTGACTGTTTACGTGTACTTTATACAACAGTGAAATACTCTGCTGTGTCCTGCAAAGAAAACAAAGAGAACGAGCTCAAACAATGTGCTAAGGGAGGGGGAGAATTGAAGTTAAAAATACTCTGTTACTTTTTTTTTTTTTTTTTTTTTTTTTTTTTTTTGCTTGGGGAGAAAAAAAGGACCAATTAACAATGCTGAAGAAAAACAAATCTTATTTAAAGATCTCAGAAAAGGAAATAGACCTGAGTCCAAATATATCTACAGACAGAAGTAATAACTTAAACTTGTTACTGTGGAATAACTGAACAAACTTATAAAACTGAAAAAAATCTTTCTATCACATCTAAAAATTGACACAAAAAACATTTCCAGAAACACTCTTCTTTGTAGGGACTTACAATTAATAATGCATTCTACTCTTCCAAGAAACCTTTTTGGCAAAAGTGGTATGTGATATGAACATATAGTATTGCCCTCTCCTCACCCAGCATAAACATATATTCTAAGAAAATGAATCATTATAAGCACTCTCTTGACCCAGCACCTCATGCCCTGGGCAATACCAGCTTTCTTTCTCTGGCTGTCAAACAGGTAAGCCACCCATAAGTCCCTCTCTTAGAGTCCATAACTTCTGTAGCAGAGGTTAAATAATCTATGCAGTGTGAATATGAAATCACACACTGGTCTTAAATTCCTTACTTTAGAATCTTAGCAGTCATCTGAAAAATACTGCAAGTTTTCATGTGAAATGTGCTATTATTCTTGCTGAAATAAAGCCATTTTGATGTCAACAAAGTGAAATAGTATGATTTATCTGTACCTAGATGTCTACTATAGCATGACATTAATTATTTTCTGAAAACATTTATTTCTCTTTAATGACTATAGAGAAAGAGCCTAGGATGATTCCAATGTAGAACTCCAGACAATAAATATACTTGGATTAGTGAATCTCAGATCTGCATGGCAGTTAACTCCATGTGTTTAGCTACAGCTCACCTGAGACAAGCCCTTTAGACAGATTAACCATAACTCACAAACAGGTTTAGCAGTGCTTTACTTGTGTTCATTCAGCTCTCACACCTGTGGAAGTATCAGTAAGAAAAAAAGTAAAAATAAATGTTTGTTGGGCAGCCCAAGACTTTGAGTTGTAATCAAAATCTGTGCATTGCAACTGGACAAACAACATCTCTTACCTGGACTTTGCACCAAACAGGAATTGCTTTCTGTTGTGCCCAGCTCTGGAGTGGGATGGCATCCAGCATTAATGGCCAGATATGCAGGAAACCCTCTCTTGTCCTCTTATTGGGCTGAGCCATTTCAAAGGATGCAGGTATCATAGATCTTCCTATGTAGGACCTAGGTATCTGGCTGGGGAGTTGAAGGGTCTTACTGTTAATTTCATCATTAATCTTATCATGAATGGTGGAAAATTAGTCAGTGGCTCAGTGTTTAACAGCATGAACTCAAGATCAGCATCCCCATCTGTCAGTACCTTGTATTACAGAGATGAAACAGATGGCAAAACTAGTGGAGTTGAAATTTGACCCCTCAGCCTAGGTTTACATCGAACTGCATCACCTTTTACTGTCTTGTGATTGGCTGCAGAGGGGCAAAACCTTAGGATTCTTTATTTGTAGAATACCTGAATACAAGGAATGGGAAGGAATGCTACTGCATTGCTAAAGCCCAGGGGAGGAGTTGTGCTCCTGAGAAGTTGCCCAACCTCACCAATGAGTTCTCAGCTTTTATCGAAGCATGAGCTTTTTTTTTTTCTCTAAGCATGAACATGCTGAAATATAAAGTCATGTTTGTAACTCAGCCCAGCCAGGCACAGGTGCAAAAAGGATAGACACTTTCACCCATTCCTACAGTTTCAGTCATATCATTTTAAAATGGTTGATTTTTTCATCAACACTAAACTTGATTGCCAGCAACTTTAAAATAAAATAGGTTTCTTTTAAAAGATAATTAAATTATATAAAAGAAAAATAAAGCTGTTTCCTTCAAACTATTTATTTATTTATTTAATATGTTTTACTCTGAAGCAAACACCAGCTGTATGCATTATGTTTTCAACTCCAAGCAGCCTGAACGGGCAAAGTTTAGTTAATATTTTGTACCATAAAACTTTAAATGTTATGTTGCAAAGGGTCCTTATCTTTCTAATTCTTAAAAGTATATATAGATGAAAAATTGATTTGTGCCATAGAAATAAGTTATGCAGATTTTGACTCTGATAGTTCTTACCTTGCAATGGGACTAGACTTTTTTTTGGAGAAACAGAACTCAGCACTGAAGTTCAATGTTTGAAAAGTTTTGGAATATTTTACCTGTAATAGAGTCATATCTTCAATACTTTTGGTACCGCAAAACTTAAGCAAGTAGCGTAATGTAGTCCTCAATTTATAACATGTTTGCAATTGTGACAGAAGGTTTTTTTTTATAGGTATGGTTTAGTGTAGGGTAGTGTTGCCTGGTAAAAATGTCCCTGTATCTGGTAACTATGTGTAAAAATGTGTGTGATCTTCCTTGAAAATCTACTTCACAGAAATTAGTTAATGCAGATCTGTATTTTGGTTTTGTTTGTTTGCTTGTTTTTAAATAGCTTATTGGGTTTTGTTTTTTCTTCCTTGATCACAAGGAATTTATATAAATTTTTTTTCAGTAGGTTAAAAGTAATAGAAATACCTGGATTTTATTACTTCTGTCACTCTTTAAAATGAGAAATTACAGTTCCTTCTTTACCTTCTCCTTTCAACAAAATAAAGGAGAATTGTGGGAAAAAAGGAAGCAAACCAGCAAACTTCAGCATGTTTTTTTGGTTTGTTGTTTGGTTTTTTTTAAGGTTTCTGGCAGCTAATTCATTCTTACATCATTGGGTCATTAATCTATGTAATTCTATCATTTTTGTAATTACTAGAGTAGCCTCTGAAATCAAATATTCTTCCCCATAAAAATATACAAAGTTTTTTTTCTCATATTTCTTCATTTTGCCAAATTGAGTGGTTTAAAAGTTCCATTTCCTGCCTGAGTTATTGAAATTCCTCCACTAGTCAAGTCTCAAGATTATTATCTCCAGGCAAAAAGAAGCTTTGAAGACTAAAATGGTATAAACTCCTAATTTTGGAACAACTAGTTAGGGGGCAAGAATCCCATCTGGAGTATAATGTTTTTAAAATCATAGTTTTATCATGACTTGGAGCTTAATAGTTTTCTAGTCCAACATCTAAGTACACTCTGGATGGTACACAGAAGGATTATGCAGTATGGTGGATTTAATTGACACATATTATGTCTTAAAATTTCTAGTGAATATGCAAAGAAAAGTATCCAAATTGAGTAAAACATCTTTCCATATTAATGTCTTACACTCCTACACAGCTTTTGAGTGCTTTTTGTGTTTCACCTAATTTCTGAATGAAACATGAAACAATATTTAAAAAAAAAAAAAAAAAAAATTTTTCTGATGAGAAGTTAAAACACATTTTATGTTGTAAATACTTTAGGATGTCTGAAAATATGAATTTATTTTTAAATTAAATTTAAAATTTAAACATAATTTAAATGTTATTTTTTATTTTGTATTTTTATTATTTTATTTTAATTTTATTGGGTTTTTTTAAAGCATCTGTTTTGATACATAGCAGGAAAAATAAGATTTAAATTTTTCCAGAGTAGTAGTTCCTCAGACTTTTTAACTGTGTTAAAACTGTTAGGGGGTCCTGTTTGGAAATGCAGTTAGATGATGCCTATGGTTTTCCCCTGCCTCCTGATGAAATGGTCAAGACATGAGAAAGCTTCTGGTAGTTTTTACATTTACTGAGACTGAGTTACTATACTGTTCCAGGATTATTTTTGTCTTGCCCATATTCCTTCCTCCTTAACTACCATAAAATCATTTCCACTTCTCCCTGATAATGTTTATCCTGAGTTTGTGCCTAATTTTGGAAGGAGCTGTTGGTATGCTACCACCTCTTTATAATTCACCTTCCTCACAATTTGTTTATCCATCAGATGCTGCAGAAAGGAAAGACAGAGGTTCTTTTTTTTCTTCATGGGCTTCCAGTTCTCACTTCAGTCTTCTGTGCTTAAAGGAAAAAAATAAGTTCTCTGGAGGCAGTAACTGTTCTCTCAAGCATTGGGACAACTCTGCTGTCTCCCAGCAGTGGAGCAGCTCCATAGCTGTGGAACCTGATCAAAGCTAGAGCTCTAGCTTTGCACGTGGAGGTGAAGGCAGGGGCAAAAGCCACAGCAGCCTGAACTGATGACCAGCTTGGGGAAAAGTTACCCCCAAGAACACACACACAAAACCCAACCCCTTGCAAATGCAGTGATGGTTTTACATGAGTGTAAGTATCAGTCTTACTGACTTGTGGCAGTAAGTACCACAGATAGTTGATGTAGATATGGAAGGGTGTAAGGCCCAGCAAAGGGAATCTCTGGCGCCAAAAAGGCTCAGACCCCAGCTAAGAATCAACATCTTAGTCTGGGAAGGGATAAAAGAAATATCCTTGACTGAGAGACACAGTTTTATAAATTATAAAAGGCACACGAGTTATCAAAGGGGCAGAAGTCTCTTACACCCTAACAAGGGTTCGAGACTTCTTCCTGCAGTTCAGACGCAGATTCTGCAGTTACTTTCCTGGGAATTGAGGGAAAGGATCTCGATCTGTGCCCCACCAACAACTGGATGGTAAGATACACTTAATCCTAACTTATATTATTTCTATACTAGCTGTAAAATTAGTGGTACCTTTCACCTCAAGCTGAATATACCTACTAGTATATATTTTTGTCCTTATTCCTGTGTAATATAGAGTTTAAGTCTTATGTCTGTTCGTTTTGTGTCTATTAAATAAATAATTCATTCTGTAATAGACAAAATCAGGCATTATTAAACAGCTTGTGGGTGAGAGTGGGTTTTGGGGTGCTGGCCACCTCAATAAAGCTACTGCCTGCTGTTGGAGACCTGGGCAAAAGGCAGGGATTTATCTAAACCCTCACATTATTCATAACAGTTGTGACTGTTCATAATTTGACTTAAAAGGAAAGGGACTGAAGTTTACATTACCAGCATGTACAGAACTGCTTTATTGAAAACAAAAATAGGCACCATATTATTAAAAATACAGGAAAGTACTCTGGAGTTCTTTTTAGTTTGCTCGATTATCCAATAATATTAAAGTACATATCTTTATTTGCTATTTATAGTGGTGTCCATGTACTGCTCTGGAGAGGAATAGGGAGGTTCTAATGATTCCTGTGGCAAAATTAGACATAAGTGAGGTCAATGTTACACCCACAAACAGTTTATTAATACAGAAATTGACCCTAGAAGAAGTGATAGGAAAGGTAAAGGAAGGAGAAGAAGGAATCTTTCAGAGAGTTGAGAGTTGCCACCATGGATCCAACAGTGTCATGTCAGTCTGATCTGATCAGTCAATGGATGGCTGGTGCACCAGCAGGGGCAGCAGGCTGACAGGTGATGCAGCTCATAATTCCTTATATACAGCATAGCCCCTCCCACAGTCTAGTCATCCAAAAAAAAAAAAGATTGGTTTTCAAGGGGATTGCCTGAAGAAATACTCCTAGCAGCAGAGCCTCTCTCTGTCCTACTCCCCTGCCAGCCATGGATCCCCGAACATTTTTTCTTTCATGTTTGCTGCCATAGGTGAAATGATGCTTCTCCTGTATAGTTCTGAATACAGAAATGGCAACTAAAGCACTTAACATTAGTCTTTGCATAAAACAGATTTCTAAGCAATAGTTCAAAATAAAGTACAAACAACACTGAGATATTTTCATCTTAACATTCATCAGTCCCTCACAAGTGGTCATAGGAATAAATGTTTATGCTGCCTTATGTCTTTTATGAAGTCTATGGTTTATTCCTTTATTTTGGGGTCTTCTGCATATTCAGGTATTCATTGTGCAGCATCTGAACAGGAATTACAAGTTCACATTGTTAGACTTTGCTCCAGAAGAGGACTAGTGAGGATCACTGCTGCTTCAGAGAAATCTCAGAAAACCTTATATCCTATGAAATATTCCATGCACTAAAACTAAGGGGAACACAGACAGCAAGATATGTCTTGCTGTTCTTCAAGACTGACATAGAGAAGCATCCCCTTCTCTTCATCCACTGTGCAGAGAGCAAGATGTGTCCCTCCCTGTATGTCATCTGATTTTTCACACCTGCTGACTATGCTGGCTCTCTCTTGCCTCCCAAGGACCTGGGAGGAGCAAAAACTTCTTTAATTCCTAAATAGATTTACAGAAAGAAAATGAAAAAAAAAAAAATCATCCAAGAATGATGTCTCACTTGATCTCCCTCTCACTGCCTGTCTAATACCTCTTTTGCACACTGTAGTATTCTGGTGTTATAAGGAACATGGTTTATAAACTTTCCAGGGGTAGACAACAGCCAAGTTGCTGTAAATGTTTCATCACTTTGCTTCGACACTCTCTAGGAAACTTCAGTGTGTTCTATTTATTGAAAAAGCCTGGAATGATCAATTAATATGAAAAAAGATTCTACCATGTCTATATTTGATGGAATTTAATTTATGCTTTATATTTTAAATTTATGTAGGGATTATTATATATATCTTATAATTTCCAATAAATACACAATGAGGTTACAGGTGCAAGAATAATGTGAACTCAATGCTAAATATTTTCAACAGTTTTTTTTTTTCCTTCATTAGTAGGATATCAGATAGATAGACTTGTTTCTGCATAACTACTAAATATATTTGTAGGATTGCTGTTTGTATGTTTTATTTAGCATGAAGTCTTTTTCTCGAAAAATATCTTCCTTTCTGGTATTTAATTCCACCACTTCGATATATCTATTCCACGGAGTCATTCAGATTTCTAGGAATTATTTTCTTACTTATTTTGTGAATGGTTCTGCATTTCCTTAAAAATCAACCTCCTTCCCTGCAAAAAACCCCTCCAAAATACCAAAACCCAAACAAATAAACAAAATAGAAACTCAAAACAACTCAACAAATATCTTCCTCTGCTTCTGAGTTTCACTCAGATGAAGGGTGGAAATATTTTCAAACGGGTTTGGGAAAAAAAGTTTTGACATTGGACATGAGAAAAGAAACTTAAGGCCAGGTTGGATAGGGCTTTGAGTAATCTTATATAGTGGAAGGTGTCTTTGACCCTGGAAAAGGGGGTTATAACTGGATGATGTTTAGGGTCACTTTCAAATTAGACCATTCTATGATTCTATGAAAAATACACAGTCTTGCAAGATGGGTAAGATATTTTATTGATATATAAATTTTCAAAATCAAAGCATTGCACCCTTTAAGTAATAGATAAAAAAATTCCTTTGAATTTCAGAAGTCTGGAGTGCTGACATCTCATTGACTTCCTCATCAATAGGAAGAATACTGGTGCTGTGAAAAAGTGAAAAAGTGAAAAATTTGGGCTTCCTTTCTAAAAGGCCATTTTTTAGTACTGATGCGGTTTTCCTGACTTAAAAAAGAAAATTAAAATAATTTTATAATGGTAGTCTACTGCATAAATGGAGCATATATTCTTTGAACTCTGTATTTTCAGACATGCTTTGCAATTAAACTGCATCTTATTATTCTAGGAAATACTGAGAGGAGAATGAAAGTGCTATCAAGAAACTAAATAGTTCCTGGAATGTGCAGTCTGATATTGCTATGAATCCTGAAATAAACATATTTGTTTCCTCTAACTACTCCTTTTTTAGTAGGAAGGAGGGCATCATATATTTGACAACTGTCTAAAAGTCAGATCAAGCAAACTTGGCCGTCTCAGTGCACATACACAAACAACTGGAAACAATCCATTTGGAAGAGGAAAACACATGAGAAAGGCTGTAATGGTCTTGCATTGAGATAACAAATCTATGCAGCATAGAGATCTGAAAAAGCTTCCTTGGAACAGGATAATTTCTAGGGCTTGAACTTTATAGTTGGGTAAGTTTTTTGCAGTCTTAAATAATTTTCTTTCATCTTTCTGTGTTGTTTTTTGCTCTTGCATTTATTAAACCTAACTTTTTGATACAAAGAGCCAGAGTATGGGAAAAAAGGTGGAAAAAAAAAAGTCTTTGGAACTGGACTATTTCATAAGTCTGGAAGAGCACAATCAATTTCCAAAGGAAGTTATTTATTTCATGTTTAATGAAAAACATGTGAAAGATACATTATCTTTTTAAAATGATGTTTAGTATACAGAGGCAAAATACTTAAAAGTGTCAATTTACCTCACATCTAGATTTGAAAGTAGAAAAGGCAGATACTGCTGCTATTGACTTCTGAACTTGCTTTTGTATTTGTTAATTCACTCCGTGCAGATGTGAGCAGCCGATGACCCATTTCAGCAGGAAATTGAGGTTAAAGGCCAGATTTCTGTTCCCAGTCCCACTACCACAAAGTTTAAGCAAAGTTAGTCTTGCTACAGTCTTGCTCTTGGAGTTCCTTCTGCTCTGTTCACGTCTCTGAAGCCAAGCTTGAGGCAATAACTGATGTTCAGTAAGCAAAGTGGTAAAAAAAGCATCTGTTATTGCACTCTACTGTCTTGATTAGCAGAACATGACTTGCTTTACTTTCCAAAAGGGGAACTGGATTATTTGAAGTATACATCTTTTTTTTCTCCTCTCTGATGAGGATTCAATCATCCAGGAAATTTTGCCGAGAAACTGACTTAACAAAATACAGAAAGCTGCTAACAGAAACTGGGTGGCAGCCAACTGGTTGACATCTAGATATGACAAAAAGTGAAAGCAACATGTAATTCAAATACTGGAAAAGGGCAGAGAAATTTGTTCTATCAAAGGTGGCTGTTCTTCAAGGAGAACTTGTCATGAATGTTCGTCTTCTTGTCATGAGCAATCTTCATCTTGAACATCAGTTCTGTTCAAAAGTTAAAGTTTATAATAGTTTTCAGACATGTCAGTGTCTTAAAAAAATGCTTCTGACCACTAAATATTCATACTACTAGAGAATAGAATGATTAATGGAAATGCTTAAGAGTAAGAAATAAGTAGTTCTCATTTGTGATATCTTCTATTATTACCACAGTGGAAAAAGAACTCTGATAAAATCCAAATCCAAGCAAAATTAAATTTTCAAATGAGGTTGTGGAAACTGGACATGGTTCTTCAGTTAGCTGTCTATTCAGAGTTAGAAATCTACACCTAGGAACATTTTAATAATATTCTTAGCTTTGAAACGGAATTTTACTTTTTCATGCAGTTCTAATAATAAAATTGCAATACCACTGACATATTGCAAAATGACAAGTGGTAGAACTTGGTACGTATAGCTCTTCCTAGGAAAATGGTTTCGTTTAGAAGAAATTTACCTTCAACATTGAGGCTTTTGAAACTACTTGCCAACTGTGGAGCCATGTAGAGCTGTGACTTCTGAGATGTAGGGTTTAGATATTTTGCTGGATCCTGGGCCATAAGGTTTATATTCAAAATGTGGAACATCAGTGCATGATTCCATGCAAGGGCAAGGTCTGACAGTATCCTGAATGCCTGCCTCTTGCCTCCCTCAGTTGGATTCCCATCAAAAGGCAGAATAGAGGCCCAGGGCATTAGGAAGCTGGACCTGGTTTGGACAGGTCTAGAGGAGTCAGTCCATCATCATGTCAGAGTATCCACATGACCTGCAAATTAGTTGCAGTATAAAAATCTTCATCTTCACCTTACTAAGAAATACTTTACTGATATCAAGGCTATTCAAAAGCAAAGGAGTCATATTCTATACAGAAGGCTACTCCACTCCTTTGTAGTATGGGAATAATATGAGCAAGCAGGAGAGTTGTTCTAAAATACATTGTCAGGGCTGCCTTGTCCTTGCACGCTGAACCAAAGCATCTATTGCAATCCTTCTTGGTCTTTTCTTCTAGCTCTGGTGTGATATTTATATGAACTGTTTGGAGCTACCCATAGTTCCCCAAAATACATTATTTGCAATTGGAACTGTTACTTGCAGCTTCAAGGTAGATCATGGCCACTATTTTCTGGTTACTTGAGACTAGAGAAAAAAAATCCCAAAATGTATCTTCCACCCACCAGCACAGACTGCTTGTTCAAATATAATGACAGTCAAAGCAGTTGCATGAAACTGACTCAGCTGGTTGTGTCCTTACCTGCTTATTCTAAAATGTGCAAAAGTGCAGACACAGTGAGATGCAGCACACATTACAACTAAGTAGTGTTAGATTGCAAGCAAAAAACAAGTAAAGCTAGGAAAGTATGGAAACTCTCTAACATTTTCATTGCTATGTTTCAGCCCTTTTTTTTCCCTTAAGAGTCGTGTCTACATTCATCTCTCCATTTACAAAATTATTATAATTAAGTACAATTTCTTCCTAACCAAAGGATAATGTAATCAGTACAGATAGTGGAATGGACTATTCGGTATTGCTATCTAAGCTCTCCTGTCACAAAAATCAAACGTGAATAAGCTGTTCCAGCAGAAATGTTTTTATACCAGTTCACCTATACCCAATCTAGAGCTGGTGTTTATATGGTGAAAGTGGTGCAAACAAGTGTAAATAAACCTTTTACATTCCATAGGTGAAATTGTGTCTAACCAACTTCAGTATGACTGGGAATACCTAGCTGTGCAGTTTTCCCATTAATCAGATGTCATTAACGGTGTTTGCTTACCTCACAGCAGTTCGGGGAAGATTTTTATATTTTCAATATTTTTAAAACGAAAAGTGATACACAAATAGTAACCACTAAGCTGTGATGACCTACAGTACAAGGTGCTACTTAGCTATGCCATGCTTTCAATAGGAACTGCCTGTTCACAGGCATTAATCTCTTCCTGAAATCTAGCAAGTGAATGCTTTCCAGTGTTTAGGATTTTTAGGTCTGAGCAAAAGCAACCGCAGTGCTTTGCAGTGTGCAGTGAGTGAAAAAAACCCAAACTTATGAAATCCTTAATTGTGTCTCTTCCAGGGTGAAGAAGTAATTTTGTGAAAAGACAAAGTTGCATTTTCGGCCCTGTCCAAAGCAAATTCCTGGGGCTGCCCCAACCATGGGGGCATTTGTTACCTCACATTGGGCAGGATTTCATCCTTCCACTGAGAAGTTGTAGGTGCTTCCCCTAAGACTTACAGCAAGGACTATTAACTCCGCAGATGTCATTGGGTTTTACACAGCAGTGCCACCATAAAAATGCAAAAATTTTACTCTAAATTATTGTAAATAATCAGTTTTGTTTTCCCCAAAGTTTTACAATTAGCAGCCCTAAGAGCAAAAATTGCATGTGCGGCAGATCTGGCCTTGAAAATGCCATTATACATGAACATGCTTGATGCTAATAACAACAAAGTGAAAAGGCTAGAGATAGAAAATTACCAAATTAGTATCTGAGTCAGAAGAAAAGCAAAGGGCTTACAGTTGTATTTCTTTCCTAATTTTCTCTAATTTTTGAAAAGTGAAGGGGAAAGCAGGAGTGGTAAAATGTGATGTTTCCCATGAAACTATAGAGCTAGATAACCAAAGCAACTGTAACATAAAGGGAAAAAATGCTGCTGAAGAAGAGTCTACAGAAGAGGCAGTTTTGTGTTGTTTGACTCTGACTTTCTTTTGCTACAGAGCAGATTTTTGCTGATACTTAGATTTATAGTTTACTGTTGATTATTTAAAATATACTTCTTTGTCTTCAAGAAAAGCCTGCTGCTATTTGGGAGAAAAAAACAAATTTCCAATTTATTATTTTATTGTCTTACTAATCAGAGCAAAAATATGCAAATATTTTTCTTAACATGCTTTTAATAACCATTCCATGTAGAAGTAATATTCTTCAAGTTTTCATTTAAAGCTGCTTTTATTGCTAAGCTTTGTTGCCATTATGTTGCATATGGATTTAATCATTATTCTTACTGTGCGCAAAATTTCTATTAATGCCAATTAATAAGCACTGATTGAAAAAAAAAGAAATACATAATTGTTTCTAATTTTCATTTTTCACAGGAATTGTTCAGTAAAGTATTTGTTACTTTTATGGTGACATAAATACATTTCCATTAAATCTAAGTCAACAGCAGAAGATTTCGATGTCTATTTTTTTTCCTTTTTCTTCCCATTTGAATATATAAAACCTATTAGTTTGTGAATTTAATGGAAATTTAAAAAATTCAATGAAATTGGATCATGTATTTCCTTGACATTAGTTGAAGAATGAATTATATCTATTAAATCGGAAATTGTAGAGAAAAGTGTAATATTCATAGTTTGGCATTTTCTCACAGAAGCAAGATCAAAGTGGAATTTAAATTTCCTTGAATTTGGGGGTAAAGTTTGGTGAAGACATGCCTGGATTTCAGCACGCTTATTTGGAAGCATTCTGCTCACACGTGATACTACCTAAACCTGGAAATATGAGTCAAACAAACAAAAAAAACCGAACAGACTTCTAGAAACAGAAAATGTAGCCAATTCTGGTTAATTATTTTTTGATAGCTGTATCGAGACAGTTAATTTCACTTGATTCCTATTCTGCAAAAATAGCCTGTGTTTGGAGTCATCTGAACAGTAGAAATCAGGTATTGCTTGCACAAAGAACTTTCTTTACTGCTCTTCTGTATGTGCTTTTAAAGATATTTATAAATAAGTGCACTGAAAGGTATTAAAAAATTTAAGTTTTTTCTGAGTTTTACCTTCATATTGCTACAAAGTTTTAATTTTCTCCTGTCTTTGCAAAAATAGACAGTTAGACAACCAAATTTTATCAGAATTTTTTTTCGTATGTTATGATTTCTAGCATTACAAATATATATATATATATATATTTTTTTTTTACACTGTTTCCAGCAGGGGAGTAGTTAAAGATCACTTGCATATCAATTTTTAGTGTTAAGTTTTAAGTTTCACTCTTCTCTTTTAAGTGTCATTAACCACAACAAATATTAATTACTTTTTTTTTAGAAGAAGAACTTACTAGTCTCTTCTAAACAAGTGGAAACAATACTATATTCTGAACCTATATATCTTACAATAATTTATTGGCATATGTAGGTATCCACCTTAAAATACCACATGGCAAAGGTGCACATATATTCTGTCTGTATCCTGAATGTTGCTTCTTACATTTTTTTACTTTTTTTTTTATTATTTTTTTATTTTTAATAAGTTTTCACAGGTGGGATAACCCATTTGTATTGGAAGAGTATTTGTCTCTAATACAACTATATCTGTAAGTTTGAGATCTAATTTTTTTGGTAGGCGGCTTTTTTTTCCCCCAAAATAAGAATGTTCAATGACAAAGAAAATTGGTATAAGTTACTCCTTTGTCAATGAGAAATTAAATGGAAAATGCAAGGCTAGTATATTATCAACCTGTGACTGTTTGTAATTGTGGACATCAATCCCAGTTTTCAGGATAGGTTGTTTTACTTTTTTTCCCCCAAAAGGCTCGATAAATAATCTACACAGATTTATTGTAAAATACCAAAGGTTTGGCTATGAAGCACTGTGGTGAGGGGGCTGATTTGTCTTAAAAATGCACAGAACTCAGTATACTGCTGATTCTAATCACACATTTCTCTAAAACTCATTTGAGTGTGTTTTTTCAACAGAGCAGAAGCTGAAAATCTGTCTCAAGCAGAATGCCAAATGTATCAGTATGCCAGAGTGGCTCGAGGCAGGAGTGGTTCAAGTGTAGAGCATCAATCCATACTTTCACAGCTTTTCTCAAGTTTGCAGCACTGTTTGGGTTGAAATATATGTATGCATGTACTTCACAATGCCATACCAATGATTGTTAATAAATGCACTTAGAAAAAAGTAGAAAAAAATTAAACATCTTGCTGTGTAAAAATATAAAATAGTAATAGATAAACTGTACCATACAGGCATGGTAGACTGTTGTTAAAATTGAAAATTAGTTCTCAATGCACCTCCACTTCCCTCATCATAATTTCTGCTTTCTAGATGTTCATTGAAGTTGTTATAATTTTAGTAAATGCAATCTTGTTGAACTAAAACTTGTATGCAGGGCTTGGTTTGGTTGGGATTTTTCAGTTTGGTTGGGGGTTTTTTGGTTGTTGTTTTTGTTTGTTTGTTTGTTGCTGTTGATGATGCACTGAAAAAGCATTGGGATTCCTTATGCTTTCACGATGCTACTGTTTTGGTTTAAAAAATGTGTAAAAATAAGATCAGCAAATGTATTAAAAGCACGCTGTGAGCTGGACCTCTACCAAGGAAAGGGAGACCAGTGTCCTATTCCTAGCTGATCCTTTCTCCCCTCAAAACAAGCTACAAACTACATGACTTTTATCTTCCCATCTGGGTAAAAAAAACCAGAAACAGTGGAAATAAACTAAACAAACTGATCTATAACTGCTCATAGAATCCATTCATTTGTCTTGAATAGGTATTCCTGAACATATAATTGCCTTGTATGCATAAAAATGGGGATTTTGTTTATTCATATCAGCCATAAGATAATACAGGTATGTTTTAATTCTTTGCTCTTACCACAGTTTTTTTTTTCTGTGAAAGTATATAGAATGTACTTAAGAGTATGCATATTGGTTTCTTTCTGTATTATATATACTAAGCTTTATTTTGGAGAATAAAAGTCATATCTGTAAAGGATATATGAAAATAAAAGACCTTTTAAGAGAGGATTTTAAAGAACAAGGAGATTTCCAATTATTTTCTGGACCTTAAAATATAGATTTTCAAATTAAAAGATATTTTTAAAAGATGGGGATGAAATTAAAAACCCTCTTTGTATTCAACCATAAAAGAAAGAAAGAAAGAACAATTTTTTAATGTGAATCTTACTTTTTAACAACAGAATGAAATTTCTATTCATGTTTTTGAATCCACATGTTCCATATACTTATTCAAATATATTTTTATTCAGAATTCAAAAAAAATGCTGTTCTTACTCTAACCACTTTCAGAAAATGCAATTATAAATATTTACACCATTCTGGTAACTATTTCACATGCATTTCAAGAGCCAAATTGCATGAATTTTAACATCTTCCAATTAACTGAAGAAGTTCGGTAATAGCCAGTTTAAGAGTTTTTCCCCTTCTTCTTCTCAAGTGAAACCACCTGGCAGCTATTCAGCAATTCCTATTTTTTTTGTTTTATTTTGTTTTATTTTGTTTTGGGGTTTTTTGTTTGTTTGTTTGCTTGTTGTGTTTCAGTTTTTGGGGTATTTTCGGTCATTATTTGTAAATTGACATTTGAAAAGGTTTGGAAAGAAGTATGCTAATAAGGAGAGCAGCATGAAAAATATTAGACTGAGGAAGATAATACCTAAAGTTACTCAGAATAAATCTGTGTCAAAGAAAGTTATCACGTTATTAGGAAAATATGGCATGTTGAGGAATCATTAATAAGGAATAAGCAATTATTTATATTCTCTAGATTTCATTTTTTCACTTGAAATAATTAGTTTCATTGCTCTGTAGTAATTGGTTATTTATTTTAAAATCAGAGTAAAAGAAAAGCCAGATTCATGTCAAAAATGTGACTTCTGAAGCATCTCTTCATCTTTATGGATGAAGAAAATACACAAGAGCCCAGACAAGTGTATTTCTATTGACTAAAAAGTCTGAACAGCTGAAGAAGATGTTTGGTAAGGCTTTGTGTCTAACAGAAGAAATTTGTGACTTCTAACTTATTCAACTTATTTCTGATTTCACACCTTACTTCTGCAACATTAAGGTGGTTTTTTCTTGTTTTGTTTTTCCTGGTTAACTTTCCAAAGTTTTATTTTTGGAGGATTGGAACAGAAAAGGAGTAAGGGAAACCTTTAAGGTGGGAAATCACTTATCTAACTGAGATGGTTGGACAGAAAAAGAGGTGCAAATAATTAATTTCAAAATGGCATAACCAAATTTTGCATATAAGGTTAACACATAGTGCAATATGAATACAAGTGTGTGTGTGCAGGGCAGGGTACCAGAAACCTCCCCTTGCTATACTTTGTCAGGGCATATGAACAATTTTGTAGTGTAGTCATGGCTTATGCACAGAGAAGTGCACATGTCTTATACATATGCAGAGCTGGATATGCTTTCCTCAAACCCTTGAAACCTTCAAATCTCTCGATACTTTTTGCAACAGACATTACTTCAGTTGCAGTTCTCTGTTTGCTGTAAGCTTTCTGAACACACCAGCCAGGAGTAGGCTTGGCCCATGGTGGAATTAAGCTCTGACATTTTGTTAAGATATTCCTAAATTAAGACCCTGGCTGCAGCAAAGTATAAAAATAAATCATTACAAATCCAGGCCTAAAAACCCCTAGCTGATTGCCTTTATCTGACTGAAAACCATACATCCTTTATCTGACTGAAAACCATACATTACCCGTGAATAAACAGAACAGCAATGACTGACTCATCCAGCCCTTCAGGTTTCTGTGATTCCTTTCCAAACCCACATTTGAAAGCATGGGCAACTTTACCTCTGTGACCAAAAAACTTCCCTTCCCCCCAAATCAAGATAGTGAGAAACATACTTTTAAACTTTGAAAATAAACATTGGCCTTCAATTGCAGGATCCCCACAAGTTTGCAAGTGACTAATAGAAGACGGAAATTGTGTGGGCAGATGACTTTAGGGATACAGCCATAAAAATGGCTGAAGCTCAAGAGATGCTGAGATTGGAAAGGACACATCCTTAGGGAGAACTACAGAACTTGGAAACTCATAGTTATAGAACAAATGCTACAACTCTCATTGTTCTTTTTCCTACCTTCATTCTGTAATGTCCCCCAGAGAAACTGATTCTTTTTAGCTATAAAGGATTTCAAACCATTAAAAGATGGAAAGCACAGAAAGAAGAAAAAATTGTATCTTCAAGATTCAAATTAAGTATTCTATCTGCAAAGCTAAATTTACTATAGTCCTTTTTCTGAGCAATTATTCATAACAGGACAAAACCATCAACAAAAAATCCCCACCATCAAACTTTCATTCATGCCCAACTTAGGATATTAACTTTCAGAGCCTTTTTAAAGCTGTTTTTCTAACTTCATAGAAAAATGCGTAGCATGCACTGCATAGTCCTAGTCTAATCAAAAATTATTTCATTAAAAAAATTGCTGCATAGGTGTTTTTTTCCAGTAGACTACACACAGCATTTTAAGTTATCTATCACTTTTTCCCTTTGGACTTTACCGCTTACAAATGGAGTTTCATGCTTCATGAAACAAAGACTTTCAGGCTGCTTAGGCAACCACAAGCAACAGGGCAGGAAGATGACATCTGAGTCAGATCTGAAATCCCAGGCAAAAGCACATCAGACTGGCAGTCATCACTTTGCGACACCTCCATGCCGGGTGGTGCCCACCCCACCAGAGGAGTGAGGAATGGCAACTTCTGTGATTTCACTGAGGTTTTTACAGCTCTACAAATCACTGTCTCTGTGCATCATGCTGACCCAGCTCCTGGAGTCATAATATTTTAGAAAAGATTGTCTATTTCACACTCTTTCAAGGTACCCTATTATTTTTGGAACAAGTGTTGCTATTCTTGTGCTTGGTAGAACAGTACTCATCCAGCTGTATAGTCCTGTCCCCAGTGATTCCCAGGGATGACTCCCTTTGAGAGGATAACAAAAAGGGCTGCTAAGAATAACATGAATGAAAAATATTATTTTTGCCCCAATGAGCAGAGCATTGCATACCCTGAGGGCAGTGCACAATTGCTGTGTTGACTCACTGAAAAGCAAGAGAATTCATATTGTCTTGAGGGAATGAACCTCTGGTATCCCAACATGCACATAACACATGCTTGCTCCTTTCCTATTCAATCCAGTTCACTGCCTCATTTTTTCCTAGAATGAATGCTGAGTAGCAACTGGATTTGCATGCTTTGTTTCCCGTTAAATGAAAATAATAATAAAAAATCCTCTAAACTCATTCAGATGGAGGGGAACTACACATTTCTCACACAGCAGAAAAAATTCTTGAATTAATATTATTCTTTAAATATGCAACTGTGTTCTATAGTCAAGCATTGCCTATAATTGTTTGATGTGGCATTAGAGTAGTGCTATGGAGATAGTTGAATCCACGCACTTTTATGCTCATTTGAGACCACCCTGGAGCAAAGCTAACAGGATAAATCAGAAATTACTTCAAGATGAGGAGTAATTAAATTCACAGTGCTGGATAACGTAAGAGAAGGAACTGAGCAATTATGCAGCCAGAGCAAAAAATTATTGTTCATACAAATGCAAAGCACAGCAAATTAACTTGAAGATACTCAAGAAAAACCCTAAGATCACACCAAAGTTATAGATACATGTTTGACATTACATGGAGTTGTTTATACATTGCTGTGAAGGTTTCTGTACAAACAATATACTGTGGGTATACATTGGGTCCCACATTTTACGGTGAGTAGTCTTGATGGTGTTTTTTTCTCAGACAATCACTGACCTAATGTCTGGTCTCTGGAAAGTTCATAACTTCACATTGCTGAAGATGAAACAGAGCAGGCAGTGCTTGGGCTGTCCTTCACACTATCTCTGTTGGCTGCAGCCTGCCAGCACACCCACCACAAGTAACCAGTCTCTCATAAGCACAGGCATTTTCATGTATAGAGACTGCAATGTGAAAAGAACCAGACTAAACTCTTCTCCAAAGGGACACCTTATGTCTGTATTCCTGTAGGAGTTATGCCTGTTCTTAGAGGTCTCACACTCCATTGAGCTGATATGATTGAAATTGCTCTCTCCACAAAGATCTCAAATAACCCTTTATATCAGTCGTATTTCCTACCTTTTACCTCTGCTAGCATTTTATAGGTGGCTTAAACTGATCTGTGGACAGCTTCTCCATGACCCTGTACTGTCACCTCATCTGTGCTGACACTTGGGACCACCATGCCAATGGCAGTCACACCATCTGGACCATGTGGCAAAGGAAGCCAAGGCACAGGGCTCACAGCAACGCTCCCCTCAAGTGACATAATTGACCTTGGTCATAACTGTGATATTTGGGCATGTCACTGCTGGTAGTTTAATAAATTTTAAGGAAATAAGTAAAATAATCAAATGATAATCACAGCTTTGCTATTTGAATATCCCTGTGTCTATTTCAGCACGCTACAAAACATGGGTATTAGAAGGATTTTCATGCACTTTATTGCACTTTATTTCCAAGAAAACAGATATTCTTTCCTGTGCCCAATAAAAAAGAAACGGAAAAAAAAAAAAAGAAAAAAAAAAAAAAGAAAAAAAAAAAAAGCCAGGCTTTCATAAAATGCAGTTCAAATCTTGCATTAAACATGACTGATTCCCTGTCTTACTTCAATGGTAGAGATTTTTGGCGATTTCAGTAGGAGTTTGCAGCACACATCAAAACATACATATCTATTTGGATTCCCACAGACTTGCTTAATTCCCATTGAGTGACTAGAAACATTCTGGTTGACTTAAACAGCTTTTTGATCCATACCAGTCTCCTTTGGAACAGCCAAAATCTCGTGAATGAGAACTAGCCCCTAAGAGTTATCACAGTATGCATCTATATCCTTGTTTCATGAAATTTTTCTTCCCTGCTAGCACCATTAACTTTTCGAAATTTTATCAAGGGTTCTTTTACTAATCATAAACCTTAGTGCTAAATTCTCTCTACAGCCATCTAATTCCAGATACAAAGAGATTTTGATTAGCACGATAAAAGACACTTTGCAAAATCAAAATCCATTAGAAAAATATTACACATTCACAGATTCCTTGGTATCTTTTAGTCAACATTATTTTTCTTAATGTTAATTTTACTTTTATTTTTTTAGTTTTTTTCCTTGCCTTTTTAAAGTATTGACTTTACCCATGCATTCCTCTCAAATGGAACAAAACATTAGATTACAAAGACTAATGGCCACCTGTCTACTACTTCCAAGTGCAAATGCAGTATAAATTGACCAAAACCAGTCTATACACTGCTCTGCGCTTGCGAGATGAAAATTTATAAATTTGGACTCTATTTACAAGAAGTACTCGAAAAAATCTATTATTGGCACTTGGCTGTTAGAAAGTATTACAATCAGAAATAGAGAGGCAACAAAATTACTTTCTGTTTTGGACACAGTTTGACATTTATACTTTGTTTAGTCTACTTTTTCTGAGCAGAAATTTTCCACATTTTGGGCCATTTCATAGTCTTTCATGACATGGAAAGCAACATAATTTTCTTCTATCAGATGCTAGCAAAAGAAAGAGTTCTAAAATATTATCATTAATCTTGGAATCCCTAAACTAATCTTTCATTTTTCAAATAATGCAATAATCATATTCAAGAATGTGTTAATATTTCAGCCTTAAAAATTTTATCTACTCAGGATTATTTCTCCTTCTAACAGCTCATTTTATAAGTCCATCACAGTTTTTTACTTTCTTAGGTCTTTGACACTAGAATCCTTTAAATAACAAGATGAATATATTTTAATTAAAAAACTACAGAAAATTGCAGCATCCTATAATTGTTGATGATCTATTCTGTCTAGGCTATGATGATGTCACAGTGGTGCCATATTGGATGTTATTGCTGTTTTTCATGCAAGATACTGCATCTCCTCCAAAGATGCACCTTTCATATCATGACAATGTGAATTTTGTTACCAGTCCAATTATAATAATTTTGGGTTATTTTTCCTTTTGTTAATTCTCTATGAATTAGCAGTTTACTGCATGCAGACTTTTTTCATTCTTACTTTTCCTCTGATTAAATTGTGTTATTTAGTACTTGTTCATAACTGCATTGTATTTGGAGCTTCAAGGCTCTGCTTACAAAGTAGTTATAAAGGGATGGGAGAAGTTTTCATCTCTCCTGCAAACATGCAGATGAACATGATGTTCAAAATGCAGCAGGTCCCACCCAAGGAAAATAATTTTTTAATGGGGCCTCTAGCAGATCCATACACCAGCCCATATCCAGACTAGAGGCTTAAATGCTAATCCCTAAGATACACTGAAGTTTTCCATGTGGAAAACTCATTTATGAAATTGTATACAATTCATAATTCTATTTAGACTGTTTGGAATGAGCATTTCATTTTGAATAATATTTTTAGAACATAAAACAATTCTTTTCAATTGTAAATGAAAAAATGCTTTTATTTAGAGTTCAGTTTTATAATTTATCTTCTTTTCCTTCATTTGACTGAGGACAAAAAAGAAAAATAACAGAATGTGAAAAAATTTTTGTCATGTAACCCTTTTATATTTTTTTTAAAAACCCTGCTTCCTGGGTAATCCTAGCTGGAAGCCAAAAAGCATGGAAAGTAGCTCTTTTCAAATTTTCTCCTTTGTCTTGCTTCCTTCAGTACACTTAATTGATGGTAACTGGTTTTTCCAAAAGAATTAAAGTGGCAGGGGGCAAAGGGGCAGGGGAAGGTGATATCTGTAGTGTGGATAGTCATAACAAGGCCCGGAATTTCTTACCACAGCATTTTAAACCGGAAAAGAACAGGAAACCTGATAATGCTCAGTATTCATTGTCATTCCTGCCTGAAAGCAGATTATCTGCCTGAAAGCTAAAGGATGTGTAGCGAAAAACACCTGCTAGAAGTTATCATGCATCATCTGTAATCAAGCTTATGACTGTGATATTATGCTAAATTATTTTTATGTATATAAACTGTATATAGAAATGCCATTGTTATGAGTACACAAGGTAGCTACAAATAGATTAGCACTGCACTTTTTTTTTTTTAATACTAAAATATAATGGGCATTTTAGATTAATTTGGTCCATCAAATGAGAACGATGAGGAAGACAAGACAGCTTAAACTTTAATCCTGCTTTCACCTCACAATTTGTAAAAAATAATGATGTTAAGTGCAAAGTTTTATTTGTTGAGGTTATTAAATATTGTTCAATGATATGGAAAGGAAAACCATAGGCTAGTTTACAGCTATGGGATGCTTTTCCACACGTGAAATTGTTTATTTGCATACATATTGTACACTATAGGGCACACTTTCTTCCACCAAATCACAAATGTGTGTCTCAATATGCCAAAGTATGATGAGCCACGATTTCAGAATAAAATGTATAATTACAGAACAATTGCAACCTGTGATACATGGATCAATGCATTGCAGCTGAGCTACCTCCTGCACCTACCAGCAAATGTCTATCAGTCCCCTGGGTTCTGCCAGAGCATAGAAAAGAAAGCCAAAACCCTGTAGTCTATTAGGAATACAAATTCAATATAGTTTTCCTAATTACTTTTTAATTTCCATCTCATTTATGTATAGTAGCAACAGAAGGAAAAAGAGTTCTATTCCTTATTCTGCTGCTGTCTTACATATTTGACCTTAGTCATATTACAATTATTCTGTTGCTTAATTGATTCTTCTGCATCATATGCATAATTAAAATTACTTGTCTTTTAGGTGTTAAGTAGACCTAAGATTGCCTTTTACACTGTGAAAGAAATGTTTTAAAGAAGAAGCTCAAACAAATAATATTTTTTAAAAATTCAAATTGTTACTTTAGAGTCTTGAGCTCAAAATTAATTTACTAAATTATTTAGCTTTGTCCATGAGCTACATATTGCTTTAAAATGTTCAATTCTAATGCACTTTAACTTAAACCTTCTTTTTAGTACTAGAAATATATTTCTTTTTTTTGTTCAGCTAATGAAAAAAAAGGAACCCACAGGCTAGAAAAATGGTTTTTTGACCTTCCTTTTTAATACTGATCTGTAGGATATTGTCCTGACTATTGAAAGAAAGGCCTCATTTCAAAGTTTTATATAAGGCAAGTAGGATTGCAGAGTATAGATAAAAGTGTTTAGATTCTTCCTGGAAATTAAGACAATGAAAATCAATGACCATTATAGGAGTAATTTTTATAGAGATATAATCCTTTTTCTTCCTCATGGATTGGATCTTACTTTATTAAAGTACCTATTGACTTCTGTGTGATCATCTATACACTAAGGAAATAATGCCTTGGAGATTTTATTGTGCCTTATCGTGCAGTCTCATTCCCAATACAGGCAGCCAAAATATCTAAGACTGCCTGGGATTTGAGAAAAAGTAAGCAAGTACAATAGGCAAAGAGGCTGAATTTAATACATAATGACTAGATACTAAATATAGAATATAAAATTTTTGGTATATTGTGTGTTCTGTAATGAATGGTAAGACAGATGAGTGATTGTTACTTCACTCAACACTTACATTTAATTTTACTTTGAAATGCTGACCCTGCCATTTCTCTTGTGGTTAAATTATACCTCATTGTCAGTTCTGTGCTTGAAGCAGTCTTCAAAGGAAAATATAATTCCAGATGCACTGTGTGTAGAACAAGACATAAATAAAATCTTCTCTCTTGATTTCTTGTTTTTCCTCCTTGTGGTCCTCTGCAAACCAGCAGCATCTCTTGTCACGATAAGTCACCTCTGTCACTCAGCCTTCATCTTTGTGATAGCAGTCAAAAATATCCAAAAGTGAAATGCAGAAGTCTCTTCTGCAGACAGAATACAATATCAGTGCTGTCTTTTCCTGTGCTTACTTATCAGCTGAATTTACTAAATACAGAATATGCTTTGTATCAAATACAAAGTCATCCAGGAAAATAGTGCATGTCAATTGGTCAAAAATGAGAACTAATGCAAGTGTTAATGGGTATTTCACAGATATATGATTCAACCTATGACCACTATGAAACCTGATACTATAAGAAAATTTATACAGAAAGAGTAGAATATATCTATTTTTAATAACTTGAAATATCCTGTGAGAGGATATTGCTGAAAACTCTCCTATGAAGAATGGAGATGATTCACATGATTTAAAGTAATTCTCTGAGTTGTGCTGGAATGTCCATCTGGAATTGGAAGTAATGCCTTGCACGTTGATTACGTAACAAAGAAATGTGTTCTGCAAATGAGCCACAACCTGAAAATATCCATTTCAGCCTATTAGGAAAAAAAAATCCTCCAACACATAAATTTGCAAAAAATGAGGATGATTTTAAATACTTATCCTTTCTGTTGAGAGAGGTACTTAATCTACTTATAATGGTCTGTTGTCAAAGCAAATCAATAAAACTCAGGGTACAGTACTACTTTTACTAGTCATAACTATGTAGATTGTGCTTTCAGGGCATTCTAAAGACCAGAATCTCATGCAACAACCTTGTTGGATCTCCCAAATTGTTGAAGTAAAACAGAGTTCTAACTTGATGCAGAGATCATAGTTATAGTGCAGTAGTTCTGATTCTGTCTCATAGAAATGAATGGAAAATACCAGTATAAAATAGAGTAGGTTTGCCGCTATACCACAGGCAGAACACTTACAGCAAACAGTGAGGTGACATAAGAATTCTGAGGGCTTAATTTAAACATGAATTATTTAACATTACAAGCCTTAAACTTGCGTTGCTAGGGACTTTATGGTAAAACTCATGCTTACTCTGATTTGAGCTGCTTGAACGTGCTGAAGTGATAAAGTTGATCTTGCTTACAAATTAAATTTTTAAAGCTGGTAGATTAGCATGACCATACTTGATCCATATAAAGTACTGAAGCTTTCTAGATTCACATGGGATTAGGAGACAAGCCTCAAGTAAAACCTTTCTCTAACTGAGACTTGCATAGACACTCAAAACCCAATTAGGCTGTGCTGCTTGAAGGTGTGAGTTCTATTCCCAGCATTACTTCTATCAGATAAGTTTCTTAACTTCTCTACATATCATTTCTATATTCTATAGAAAAAGGATATCATCATCTCCCATACTGTTTAAAGGCTTTCAGATAAAAGACTTTATGTGGTCAAAAAGAAGTGATAAGTCATAGCTATCAATGTATGAGTTTAATTTAAGCAAAGTGGAATATCATTCTGTGTTCCATTGTATCATTGTATGCCTGCTAAAACTGTTATATGATCTACTCTCATGATAACTTGAGATGTCTTGTGACACAGGTTGAAAACATGAAAGAGCTTATGTTATAATGCATACTGTGGAATTCATTTTCTCATCACTTTTATCTAACATAGCCCCATAAAATACCCTTTATCTAAAATAGCTTATATGTTCAAGAGTATGGTCAAACCCGGATATAGACAAATCTATCTATTAAATTTTTCTGGTGCTGGAAATGAAGGGGAGTTCTGGCATGAGGGAAAGAAAAGGATAATAACAAATCCCAAAACCCCAAATTACCATCAGCCTTACGTGGTCCATGCTTACATGGTCCATGCCACTGACTACTTGCTGAATGCATGTCCATGTAAAGTTTGTAGTACATCCTGAAGATTATGAGACCAATTTTGTAAAACTTTTTACTCTCCTTATCTACAAAGAGCACAGAAACCTAAGATTAGTATTTTCCAACTTTTACAAACTGTTTGAAAATTCAACAGGGAGCTATGATACAAAGGTTGGTTTGCCTGTTTGGACATCTGAGCTGTGCCACACAGCTGTCCCTTATACCACTGCTGACCTGCATTAAAAGCACTGTGGTGTCTTTCCAGACAATTGCTCCCAGAACATCACATACTCCCTCCCTGAATAACAACTAAATCAGCTCTCCTGCCAAAAGATTGGGATGGACCCCAACACAGTGTGACAGATGCTTTCAGACATGTCAGCAGCTGCCTTCTGGGCAAAGATTGATCCACAATTCCATTAATAGTTTAACAGCCCTTGTCAAAAAATTGGATCACTAACTTACAATAGCCAAATATGATTATTTGACTCCCTCTATTTTTATTTTTTTTTTGTGCCAGCCTCTGTTAGATACATGATGTTGATACATTGTAGAGACATAAATTGTTATGCATGTTCATCCTTTTTTGGTTTTTTTATATTATCTACCCATTTCCCCTTTATATGTATTCTAAAATCCACACGATTACACAATTAAGAGTTGTGGATTCTTGCCCTTAATAGCTGTGAGGCTGTCTTTAGGGAGAGACTGTTTTAGCTTGTATTAAACAGTAGCGACTTTGTCATACTCTTAGTGTAATAGTGACCAGGAGAATGAGCTAACTTGTGTCAGTCACAGTGACATGGTTTTAGTGGTAAACTCATAGATGCCTTGTGTATGTGATCACAAGAGTGGTCCCAAAAACTGTGGCTTCCATATTGGGGAATCTGTCAAATCTTTGTGCCAGCTTCATGAACCTTCTTTTCACTCACCTTGTGTCAAAAAATACTAGCTATGAATGAAGCACCAAAATAGGTGAGGATGCTGAAGGGCTGAGTCGTGATACTGACACAGGCAGCCAGGGACTGCTTTGGCCCATGGCAGAGCAAGGTGGGATGCTGGTCATGGGCAGCATTATCCTGGCTGAAGTGCAGAGTGAATGCTGCAGGTCCCACAGTTGAAATGCAAGACTGTGCATGGCAATATGTGGGTCAGGCAGCCCAGGACTGCTGCCATGAAGATTATTCTCAAAAGCAGCCTGTAGCTATTACACCTCTATGATAGCCTCTACACAGAGCCAGAGAAGTATCCTTGGCACAGTAGAAACCTAATAAGATTAATTTGTTCCTCCTTTTTTATACCAAAGGCAAGTTGTATCACACTATCAAACTATTTTGGCAAGTGCTGCATAAAAGCTGGTAAAGGGTAGTTTGTATGCTTACCTTAATTTTTCTCCTTGTTGTATCCATTTTTAGCAGGTCCCAATGGGATGTCAGAAGTGGAACTTAGGCCTGGAGGTAGTAGAAACATCAGCAGAAGATAACGAGAAAGGCTGCACCTTTGCTTTCTGTGTACAATGTACAACAGCTGCTCTTGTAAGAGCTGGAAGGAAATAATTAGCATAGCAAAAATACATGTTATAGTGTTGCATCAAAAATTTTTCAACAAATGAGACCTTGGTCTTCAAATATCAAGAGAACTAAATATATTTGAATGGATTCTTTCTACTTGAAATCTAGTTGGCTAAAAACAGTGAGATAAATGTCATTTCAGGTAGTCCTCCAGTAATTTTGTTACATGCTAGTCACCACCTCACTTATTCTTTGGCCAGAAGAGACTAGGAATAACAGAAGGAACAGAGAAAAACACAGCACACAAAGGAGATACAATTCATTGTTTCTCTTATTTAGCTGACAATATTTTGTTGTTTCTGATCAGTTTGACAGATAAGTGAAGAAAGCAGCAAAAATAATTTAATAAGGATGTATTAAATTTAGTAAGTAAAAAAAAAAAAGAAAACTACCTATCCTTCAATTTATTGGATCTTGTATTCTTTTATTTTGTCTCTCTCTCTCCCATTAGCACACATTACCAACATAGGATTCTCCTGTTTACTTACTTATAAAGGCTATGAAAAACTAGAGACATTTTCCCTATTTCCTCAACATAACCAAATCCCTTAAAGTAATCTAAAACCCATAATCTCAGCAACAGAATGGTAAAAACACATTTTCATTTGAAAAGCACCATGTTTGAAATCCTCTTTGTGTTTATAGAATCATCGAATCATTTAGGATAAAAGAGGCTATTGAATCTAATCATAAGCTTAACAGTGCCAAGTCCATCACTAAACCATGTCCCTAAGTTCCACATCTACAGTGCCACATCTCCAGATGGTGACTCAAGCACTTCCCTGGGCAGCCTGTTCCAGTGCTTGACAACCCTTTGGGTGAATAATTTTTTCCTAGCACCCAAAATAAAAATTCCCCGGTGACACTTGAGGCCATTTTTTCTTGTCGTGTGGCTTGTTACCAACAGCCACTGCACTACAGCCTTCCTTCAGGTAGTTGCACAGAGGAGTTTGTCAAGGAAATTAGTCAAAAAAGCTACTTCGAGGATCAAAATTTATTTACTCACTAAACCACATTTATAGTTTAAATTATGAATGATATCTTTAATTCTATTAGAACATGAAAAGACGTCCATAAATATGACAACAAATAGAGGTAGTAAAGACAGTTTCTAACAGCCACTGCATTTCTCCCTGTCTTCTGATTATAAATAACTCCAAGTTCAACTAATATTAGTAAAGGACCCCTTTAAAACCCTGAGCTTAAAATTTCCATATGCAAAACTGCCCACTCTCATTAGAATGACTGGAAAAATGTTAAAGAGCATTAAGTAGCAAATGAGGTCAGGTAATTTGGGATGTTCATTTCACTGCAGTAAGTTGTCCTATGTTGTTAAAGGCTTTTGGAGATGGAGCTAAATAGTACCAAGTGAAGAATTACTTTTTATTTTATTTTTCTTAAGGGTAGAATGATTGTGCCATCCAGACTAGAGTCCAGGATGATTGAAAAGTATAAGGAGGAGATGGAAAAACACGGGTGTCACAAGTCGGCCTCAGCAATGATGAGTAAGAAGAGACTTGAGATCTGTCACCATCAGGGGATGGTTGCAGGATACAGCACCTCTTCATTATCGTGGCATGGGCTCCACAGAACATCCAGCTGAGCACATGAGGCAGTCCAGGATGGCTGTAGTCACGCTGGATTTTCTCCATCTGCCACCCAGTACCTACTTATCACCACCTCCAGATGAGTGGGCAGTTGTAGTTGGACTAACACCACCAGGATAATTCTTACATCTGCTTTCTGACTGCCACGCCCTCCTCATGCATTATTGAACTCCTTTCTATGGAACACTAACCACGTCCAGAACAACTAATTCAGCTTGCTGCCTACTGTCAGTACAATCCCTATATGGCTTTTCTCCTCAGGGCAAATGGAGTCCTACAAACAGCCACAGTCACTGAAAGGAATGACACTAATGATCCCAACAACCTTTGCCAGGGACAAATCATAACAATTGGTTACTGTCAAATCTTCTCCCTGCTTAACCGAACATTAGAGACATTTGTCAAATGTTTTTTACTCAGGCTAATGCCAAAGCAAGGTTGGTAGTCTTGATACTTTTTCTCTCAATGTTAATAATTAAATTAAAAAAATAGAATTCTATTTTTTTTCCCTCTGAAATGATCAATGACCATAAAAAGAGTCTATATATATATTATCATCTTGAAGTTCTTGACCATGAGATATATTTTATTTGGAAAAAAAATCCCTAAACCCATCAAAGCTACAAAGAAAAACACTTCTGAAAAAGATCACAAACCAGAACATCACATGAGATAAGCAGATAGCTAGGCACAAAAAAAAGGAAAAAAAAAAATAGAAAAACTGGCATGCAGACAGACAGATATTCCATGTGAAAGAAGTGCTGGCTAATGTATTTTAGCAAATCTGATTCTATTTCCATCCACTGCTCCAGAGAATATGTAAGAGAGAGAAGTCAAAGAAAGGTTTGGACTTTCATAGTATTTGCTCTTATGAGGGAAAGAAAAAAAAAGGTTAAATTTATTCTCTTTGGAAAAGGGAAGACTTTGAGGTGACCTACTTAGCTTCAGTGGTCTTTGTTACTTGGCAACATATGAAATAAGATGGCAAACAGAATAAATGTGTTTAAGAGCCAGGAAAGACATTTTTATAGACAAAGGGGTTAAATGATATAGTTACAAACCAGAGAGGTGAAGTTAAAATAAATCTAAAGGATACAGTGTTACTGAGGCAAGTGGCCTTTTCCTGACCAACAATCTTTTATGTCCTTATGATAGGTTTATTAATCGAAATAAAATACAAAGTTTTACATGTGCTGGCTCCAGTGCAGTAAGTGAAATGGTAGGTATAAGAAAGAAAAATATGAATTTCATTAAGCATTTTTCTCATTAATACGTACATTTTGTTTTCAGAAGTCACCACATACTGTCCACTGATAGGAGGTTGTGAGGAAGGCATCTTTACATCTATTAAGTTTGACAAGTATATGACGATTTGAGACACTGCCTTTTCCATATCCAAATTCTCTGTTGTCCCCAAATGTCACTATTCTAATCGGAGTACTTCAGTAAATGCTAATGTCATCTAGACACAGAATCATGCTTTGGACCTTTAAAATATCTCAAAAAATGTATTAAAATACTTTAAAATCTTTTTTAAAAGAAAATTAAAGGGATGCAACAGCCACAAAGACTTTTAAGGTGGAAGACCAGAGGAGACTACTCCAATCCTGCTTGACATCTATCTCTCACATTTTGGTGTGTTTTACAGTATTTAATTCAATTAATTGCCATCTTTGATTACTCTGCAAAGCATCATTTTAGAAAACCAGCTCAAGATCAACCTTTCTACACTGTATGAAAAGAGTAATTTTGAAACATTTCCACTGGGAGGGTTGAGGTTAGAAGACAGGAGTTAATTCTGGAGACAGGGTCTGTTAGTGGACCATTCCATAAAACTGGATTCCTTCATACAGGAGCCAAGAGGATGCTGCCCTTGTCAAGGTCAGGAGGGCTTTTGGATGCTTTCTTGGGGAATTTACAGCAGAAGGCGACATCAGAGAGCAGATGGTGCAACCCAGAAAGTCATGGTTGCTGCCTGCAATTTAGGCACCTCTGACAAGTGTTTGGCTGCTGGCCAACCTGCCTCATTTCCTCATACCTGCTCTGAAAATAATTACCCTGTACCCCCACTGGCACAGCTCCTGGGGAAGGCAGGAAGGGTGAGGGCAAGATCCATATAGACAAGATAGGTTCCTCATGAGTTTGGAAGATCCAGACTCAGACAGGAGAACGGGAAAGCTTGTGACTATCAAAGCTTAGTAAATTTCTTCTCTGTATGTGCATAAATGTGTATATATATGTATGCATCTATATGCAGTATATTTTGAATTTCTTAGAACTAGTGAAAATTATTTCTTTTTACCTGCCAGGAAGCTTCACCCACTCATAATCTAAACAACTGCAACTAGATTTCAGCAAAAGATATTCTTATATTGTAACTTCCTAATAGAAGGAGAGATAATTGAAACTACAGTTCATTGTAAGCACTCAGATTTTTAGATCAAATTTGATCAAATCGAGCAAATTAAAAGCTATCACAACATTTAAATTTAGCAGGAAATTGCATTAAAAATTGCAGTTATATGACATGTTAAGTTTTAACTCATTTAAAAGTATCTGCTGAGGTGAGCTGTTACCTTGGAAAAATACTACTAGAGAATAATATGAAACAAGATGGAGACATACTACATCATTGCTATAAAAATGCCAGCAGAAAAATTAAATAATAAAATTTTATCAGTCACCTCCTTTTACCTGCAAATCATACCAGATTGGCCTGTGATTTTTTTGACTGTTTAATGTATATTGTCATAGAAGGAAATGTTGTGAAGAGTATGCAATACTCTGTTGTCCCGTCTCAAGAGAACAGAGAACCAGGAAATCCCAATCCCAAAGATGAGAGAAATAATGAAGCTCAATGTTTCTCAAACAAACAAAAAAGGAAGCAAACAGGCTCAACACAACTTGCAGATAAATGCTAATCTCAATTGTTTTAGCTTTGATTATCCAGTAGTCAACTTGTTGAAAATAGAACATATTGTTCAGCTCCAATTTCAAAACTCAAATAGAAACACATTTTGCTTACAATGAACTTTAATTGCCTGAATTTTTCAAAGTACCCTTGAGTCAGCTAGATAATAGGGGTTTAGTGTTATTCAGCAAATATAACAGAAAATACACATCCATAGAGCAGCATAATGCAGTTGTTTCCGGCTCGGACAACAGTTAGGCTTTCTAAATATATAAGTTTTTATTCCATGAGGGACCTGAATTCAATCTTCATTGAAATAGGAGAAATTAGATACGCAGATGAAGAAAATCATCATATTTTCATGGCTTTTAAGGAAGGCAGTGTACATTAGCTAAGAATCTCTCTTCCTTATAGCAATAATCTGTGCTTCAAGGAAATCATTCTCCATCAAAGTCCATCTTAATGGTTTATTACCTTTTTCAATATGGTACAATTTACACTTGCAATCAATTGCTTTAAGTGTAAAGTTTAGGTTGAATGTTTGTGGTTTTTTTTCTCTGTAATTCATTTTCAGCACATCATTTGTGATAAATACATTGACTTTTATCTATTCAAGGAGAGATTGTGTTTGAATCCCAAGCATGATAACATTTATGACAATAATGTAAAAAGGACAAAATTCTGAGATGGATGTTAGGTTCCCTGAAAGGTTATTTCGTAGATTATTAGTAGAAAACTATTGATTCTGCTATGAACTGATACAGCTATGCTGAAAATCTCTCAGATTTGACTCATGCTGTGTACTTACTAGCATATCCAAATTTAAATAGCAAGAGAGACTTGTATGTTTGCATGATTTCATCTTAAAACACTAGAAATGTGTCTTCTAGCTTACAGGACTCATGGTTAGAAATGAGCATAGTTTATGCCCCTCCTGTCATGAATTTATTGACTATGAGGAATGATGTTTTCTTGTGCATTGTAAGTTTGTCTGTTTCCATTTATGTATAGGTACATAAATGTTGTCAAAACAACAGTAACAACAGCAATAAAAAACCAATACACCACAAGAAAAGCACCACCCAATCACACCCTTCCACAAAAACCCTCCTTGCAACTTGATAGGAATACTTACCTGTACCTAATCTTGTCTATGAAAAAGGGCAGTGAAATGATTAGTGCGATTAGTGCAAACTCCTGACCTAAGCAAAACACCATTTCCTTTCCATCCTCCACTTCCTCCCAACACCCATCACTGCTTCTTCACGTTGCTTCATTGATAATAGTTCCTCCAAACTCCCAAACTGCTCAGCACTTCAGAATCATATCAGCCTTTGGCCTAGAGTTCAAGCTCAATCCAAGAAACATGGCAGAATTTATTGGCTTCTCTCCTCCCAAAACTTTTCATGTTTTGTTTTTTTTTTTTTTGAGCAATTGAACATGCAATAGCAAAATGCATTTTGCAGATAAATTACTTTATGTCAGCAAAATTCTTGATTCTATTAGAAAAATTAACATTCCTAATGAGCATCATTTCTTTGTAAGGAGTAGTGGGGAAAGTAAAGGCAAGGTAAAGGTTGGCTTTATACTATGATGTTGTCAACCAAGTCTTTGCAGGTCCATGGGCTTCTCTTTCTGGATGAAGGGATATATATTGGTGATAGCTACAGGGAACTGTGGGTCATATTCCTTAAAGAGACAAAAATTTGAAGATTTACCAAATGTATACAGAATATTTCTATCACCGATGGTGGAAACAGCGAGTATTTGCAGGAAAACCCTTTAAAAAAAAAGGCGTGGAAATAAACCCAACAGTCTCAGAGATTTATAGTACAGGAGACATAAGCATTCAGTTAATACAAGTTTTTCACTGCTACTTTATTTCTAATATGAAAAGAAAGAGTTATTCAATAGAATGTATCTTGAGAAAATCCTAAACCCTGTCGGACAGAAAAGTCTCAAGAAAAATCATAGCTGTGAATATTAAAACCTTCTACAAACTCAAGTAGGAAAACAGAATCCAGTGACTTTTAATAGGAAATGACAAGTGAATTTTCATCTGAAAGGATTAAGTTAAATCTTTAATCTCCCCATTTCTCTATATGGAAAACACCACCCAAAAAATTTCACTCAAAAAATAATGAAACACTGTTGCAATGTTTTTCACAGAGGTATTTATTTTCATGAAAAGGTTGTTTTTATAGTTCCATCATCTTTATTCCACATGCATTACTTCTTTAAATCTATTGCAACATGGTGGGGGAATGGATGAGGTTTACTTTTATAAAAGTCTTGTTTTTTTACTACATTCTCAGTTCGAACCGAATCTAAAAATTACCAAAGCCCTGCACCTCCATCTTTCAGAAGGAACTTGGAGCTGTATCCACTACTAGTATGATTCCAATTCTGCTGCAGATAGTGTCTGGCAGGTGCATGCCAGTGGAGTAAAAGCATTTGGCCAAGAAGATACACTTCAAAATTAGATAATTTTTCTGTACACTGTTTAGGTCTCTAATGTTACAAGATAAATAAAAGTCTGATGCAAGTAAACAGAAGAAAGATGTTCCTCCTGACAGAAATTACTTCTGTGACCACTCATTGCTCCTCATCTATGCTTGAGTTCAAAAAGGGGTAGAAGACAGGACCAGAAAATAGAGAGTCAGAGAAAAATCTTGTAGAATCATTCCCAGCACACAAAGTATCTACCAGCAATTACTTCACATTGACTTTTGTGCGCTAGAAAAGTTTCATGGAGGAAAAGTTTTAAACATCATACAAGATTTACATAGAAATCATGGTGGGATGGAAATTTGTGAAATTATTATCTCACATGTTTGTTCCTATAGGTCCTAAACAATTTCCAGTAGTTCTTGTTTATTCTTAAAAATGTCCACTGATGAAAATGTCCAAATACTAATGTATTTCAGTGCTCCAAGGCTCTTCTCAATTTTTGGTGACAAGGCAGGAAAAATATTTCTTCCATCTTTGTATTATTCCTTGAACATTGGGGATTACTGTGTTGACCTTTTGTTTGCCCATTTTCTCAAGTGTTCACTGCTTTGTTTTTTCCAGGTTTGCGACATCTTATTTTTCCACGCAGTTCTTCCACATCCACATTGTCCCGATTCAGAGCAATACCCATAAAATAATTATTAATACACAGTGCACATATCAATTAATGCAAAGAGATTGCAAACAAATTCAAGAACTCTTCTTTGCCATGGTTTGCACAAATGCTCATTACATATTATCAGTACTTTCAGCTGCTTAAGATTCAGTGGTTTATGTGAGGTATTATAGCTAGATCATTAGACTAGGACACCTGTTTTTCTCTCTCTACCAGCAATTTTTCAGCGGATACATTATTTCAGACCTGCTCTTTCACATATACATTTATCTAGGTATTTTTTATTCTCTATTTAAAATTGTATTAAGATCTGCAGCTGAAAATTGATCATTTTCCTAACCAAAAGATGAGGTTTTTCTATGTGCATGGTTGTTTTTAGAAAGAAGTTATGTGATTACTTGCTTTGCTGCAACTGTGATTGTATTATCGTCGCTAGCTTTACTGGACTTCAAGTTTGAGTTTCCAGAGCTGAGTGTTCCAGGAATTTGGATCTACAAAACTTGTAGGGCACAATTTTAGTGTGAGGCTGTCCTCTTCTTAGTCTGCAGAGCTTCAGGCAGAGTATTCACTGGAAAATACTATATGAATAGCCAAGTATTATGGAATGATAACCCATGGAAAATCTATTTATGACGTTTGGACAACCAAACCTCTTTACGGTAGTGCTGACTTAGATTAACATGCTCATTAAATCGATAAAGCTTTTGGCAGTCATTCCTTTCCCTCCTCCCCCCCATTAATAATTTATCCAGCAGACCTCGACAGGTCACAGTCAGATGGGACTTGACAGGGGTGAATGAAAGAAAAAGGAGAGGTCTCTATTTCAACAAAACTATTTAATGTAGTCAGGCATTAAATTAATCTCACGTAAAGGTAATAGGAAAGATGAAACATTGTTTCTGTTCATATGTGGAGAGCCAGGACAAATTGCAAATCTTCAGGCGTTTACCTTACTGAGCAATTCCTGATACTGTCATTACAAGTGAATTCTTCATCTGCTTTACCCTCAAGGACATTTGAACATTTCAGTGATTCCAGTATCCCTTAAATCTGTGAGAATTCTTGCCTAACTTCTAGATAACACAGGTTCTTATTAGTACAGCTAGAGCTTCAGGTAGACACCTGACTTAAAAACAGCTGAAACCTTCAAATATCCTGGAGTACTTAAATACTACATGTGTTACTGTTAGGAGCAGCCACTATTAAAACTTTCAGAAAATCTACAGCTGATGAGGATTTATGATGTTCCACATACCCTACAACACTGATAAATTTGACATTCACATCCCAAGTCATATGAATTATTCTTGAACAAACTTTACTATTTGTACTTAAAATATGAAGTGTCTATTTGCAGAATTAAGAAGATTGAGGGGAGAAGACTGAAAAAACAATCCTAAAACTCATGTAATCTACACTTGCTGTATAAGGGAAAAAATATTAAATTAAATTGTAAGACTTTGAAAACTGTAGTCCAAGTAATACGTCAATGTTACATGAAGACCACAGAACACTATCTATAAAAATAAAACTATAAAAAGAAGGGGAAATTAAGCAATATCCAAGTCCTGAAGAGAGCATTTTTAACTAAACCAACAGCTACTATTTTTACTGTTATTACTATTATTACTATAATTACTACTATTATTAATTATTGTTGGTTTTGTTTTACTTTAGTTTTTATATCTCTTCTTATTTCTACTATGCTACTGTAAATCTAGAGTAATTTTCTAGGGGAAAACAACAAAAAAAGAATCTAATTTTACATAGGATATGTTTCTTCTGCAGTAAGCATCATTACAGTTAATTGCAAGCACTAAATGGAACACGAGACTGAGTCTGTTTTGCAATTTTGACTACTGCATTAGCATTTATATTTGATTCAATGTAAATGATTTTTCATTTTGAATATATGCTCCTCACTTTTTATCTACATGTGTATTGCCAATGAATCAAGATGTGAACTAAGTGCCAATGGTAAACTGCAATAGCTCAAGAGGTTATAGCCTATTGTCATCTCTGATCAGAAGTCTGGGTAGCTTGTTTACGTAATGAGATTTTGTTTCATTCAAGTTCAGAAAATCCTGGCCTACCTCGTTGACTTTTCACTGGGAAAATTCAAATTTAAGTGTACATTTCAAAGAAAACAAGCTGAGTACTGAAATCTCTCTCTACCAGGAGCACAAATCCCTGTTGATCACCTGAGCTACTGAGTCTTCTACTTCATCTTTCTGTGAGAACTATTTCACTGTTTAAAAGCAATCAATCTTTGGAGCAGAGACAGAAGTAATTAGTGGCTCTTATGAACAGAATTCTGTCTTACTCATGTTCATCCACATCCTTTCTTTGCTTCAGAGCTTTGACCTCTCTGGTGTTATATATGAGCCGTCTCCATGGATGTATATATAGAGAAAATTAAATCTCAGGACTTTTGAATAGCGAGAGTAGCTATAGTAGCTCACAGTAACTGTACTAAGGACAGGCTGTCAGTCTTCCAGTGTGTATGCTGACAGTGGTGGTGTGTATGACCTTTCTAATGTCAAGACAGCATGAATGACCCATGTAAGAAATATATACTTTCATGGTCATTCGCAGATAGATCTGACCCAAATTACAGAACCTGAGTTTCTCTGATATTTTCAATATGCAGAATCTGACTTTAGATCTTTATTTTGCTCAGTGGTTTACAAACATTGCTGATTTTAAGTTTCAGAATTTGGTTCTGAATAAATGTTGTTCTTAACTGTAAAGCCATAATTTCTTCCTTCAGTACATATCAATCCTTATAAGCCTGCAGGTCTAAGTTAAATGCAACAATGCCTTACATGTAGAAGTTGTCTTTTGTTTTAAAGAAGACTAGATGAGGAGGGCAAACAAGTTCCCATTTCTCTCAGGTGCTGCTTAATCTAGATATCCTCAGTAATAGCTACTAATTATGTGTTACTGCCTAATCCAACAAGCTGCCGTCATAAGCGCTTCTGGCAGTAGCTCTGCTATTAATTTATATGTTAATTTTCCAGTGATGTTGAAAATTGTAGCCAAAATTTCTTACAATACATTTCCTTGAGCAATCTTCTAATTTTAGATACCATGCCTTTATTAAACTTGCATTTTACAGTAGTCCTGTGTAAGGCTTGATCCAAACCCATGAAAGTCAATGCATACCTTAATTGTAGCATGTACAAGCACACACACACCTTCATATAAGAATTTTGGTGCTGGTGCTAAGAGATAAACATGACAGGAAGTTTTTGCAAGTTTTAGTACTTTACCTGTCACTGACATTTGTCCCAAATTTGAGATTCCTAACACTTTTTTACTGATTTCTGATGTCTCAAAGCCATTTATAAAAATATTTAATAAGAAATAAATAGGAAAAAATATAATAATATAGTTTCTAAAAGTCCAGTACTGCCAAGCTTACTATTCAATTCAATATTGAAGTTTATATTTTGAAGTTTTATCAAGTTTATTCAACTTAGCATTTGAATTTTGACCTATTTTCTTAATTAAAATGTAGAGGTTCACATGGGAGTTTAGAAAGAAAACAGAAGGCAGGCAAAAAAAATATAAACACATTAATTATGGTGATGGTGTCAAATATAATTGTTGGGGCTGAGTAGACAATTACAGCACAAATTTAGACAGACTTAAGACTACTTTCTACTTCTTATAGAATACTAAGCACTGATTAATTTTGTGGTGTCAGGTATTTTCAACAGGAAGTTCTTTGATATTATAGGGCCAATCATCAATAAATCTTTGTCCTTCCACACTAAATCTAGATGTGCTTAGTGCAGCATTTTCATGATTTCACTTAAAATGTCATTTTTCTATGTCAGCTCTCAGCATTTATTAAGAAGACTTATAATTATGAGTAACTTTTAAATCCATTTAAATGTGGCATTAAAATAGAGTGTATGGAATTCAATGACTAACATTTTATTGCGAAATTTCAAAACATCTCTCTAGCCACAGGATTTAAAGGCCCATATAGTGATATTAGTGGGCACAAAACTATCTCAGCATGTCAACTACAAGCATCTAATATCTGAGCACATGTATAATAGTGACATAATATTTTTCCTGTCAAATTCTGCAGACTTTTTAATACTTATATGTAATACAAATATGATTTCAATGTGGCATCAGAAAACAAAGTATGGGAATCTAACTTTTAACTGGAATCTCTGGCTTTGGAGTCCAGAGGTCCTTCCTTGAACCAATACAGAAGTCAACCACAAACACTTTAAGGAAATGTAATGGTGAACCAACTATCCACCTAGGCCTGCAAATTTCTGAAAATATCCCCTGGAAAAAAAAAAGAAAAGAAAATAAATAATTCTCAGATTCAACCCAGTGGAAGGCTGACAGTCTAGGAAGCTTAAAAAACATTTGTGCTTCATTTCCTCTGGCAGAAACTGCCTTTGACCGACATGCTAAAAGGTGCCTTTGTGTTATATCCTGACCACAGCAAGCCCTGCCCCACAGACATTCAGAGCTCTTCTGGTTTGCTTTCTATTCCAGCTTTCAGCACACCTAACTCTCTACAGGAAGAAAAATAAGAGATTAAAGCTTTCATCCTCAATTCTGAGGAGGTCTCTTCTCTTATATTTGAAAGAGTCTGACACTTTGGAATTTAATATGTTGAGTCTGTCTCCATCATTTATCTGCCTGTCATAGCTGAGGCTTGGGTTTTTTTTTTTTTTTTTTTGAGTGCCTTTTCTTTACCTATATTTGATTGTAAGAAAGTATTTAGTAATAAAGTGTATAGACAACCATGAATCAATGTCCCTGGGCAAAAGCTCATTATATTAAATATTAGAAACTGTGCAGAAGAGACAGTTAATAAACAATATCTTGCATAAGATCATAACAAAGCAGATGCCTGAAAGAACAATACTATACCAAAAGTGGTCACAGAAAAAGAGCCATTTGTCTGGAAATGAAGTAGCATCTTTTTTCACGTGGCACGTCCTTCTGTCTCTCAGTGCAGCCAGCTCAGTAAGTATTGATATCAGGGTTCCATGAGGAACTAGTATCTGCTGTCAAAGCAGTAGTTTCAGATCTCCCTTCCCATCTCCACAGAGCCTCCTGCTATAAATTTCTGGTGGTACATGAGACAAGGAGAGGAAAGAGTTAACATCTGAAAAAAAGGGGCAGTGGGAACGGCTTAACATAAAACCAAAACTTTAAAAACTCCCTCTACAGTGGCTCCCAAAAACAGTGTTTGAAGGTTGAATCAAACCAAGACCAGAATATTTGAATCATCAGTTCAACCCGGGCTGAACAATGGTTAATAGACACCACTTTAGACACAGCTATTTGCATTTTATGTTTTGTACTTGTCTGCTGGCTCACCAGGAGAGAAGACCCGTACTTACATAAAGGAATAAATATGAAATGCACTGAATATCATGGCTTTCAAAATACTGTCATCATTATATTTTCTAGTAAGAAGTGAGTAGTGAATAAGCTGTGAAATAGTTTAGCTTGCTGCTTGCTTCCTGTGAAGTATTCTCCAGTTTCTGTCTCTGCATTGCTGCCACATTTGTTGGGCTGGCTGGCAGCAAGGAAGCTGAAAAAGTGATGGGAATCCTCTCTGCTGTTTACCCTGAGGGTGTCTGCAGAGCAAAAGAAAAACTAGGGCTTTGACCTTACTGTTTGACTTGCATGTTCTGAGCAGGTTGAAATTATAGGCCAGCTATCATTTCTCTATACTCAAAAATACAGAGCACAAGTGCAAATGCAGTTAATGAGAGCTTAGAAACAGATGTCTTTTCCCAGCTAAATACAGTGAGAGAGGTAACACTAAGAGATCCTTATTTTCATGCTAGAGTTGAATAGCATATTCTTTATGAATTTGTGTTTGTGTTGGAGGCATCCATGCCAGGGAAATTAAAGTATTAAAAAGGTTAAATTACAATAAGAAACAGAGGCAGCTTGCCTTTCAGGTGATGGCCATAAAAAATAATTTCTGATCCAGAATACGGCGACTTATGTTGGACCAACTTTTCACCCTAGCCCCTTATTACAGGGATAGAAGAGTCTCAGGTGCGAGTGTCTGGCCTGTTACCACTTCATAGAAGAAGTAAAGCTTGGAATTCCGTACTAATAATAAGGACTGGTCTGTGAAGTATCTGGATTGAACAGGATCACAACTAGATGGTCTTTAAAGTCCTTTTCTACCCAAATCATGCTATGATTATCATGCTGTGATTCTATGATTCTATGTACTGGTGCACTAGTATATCCAAACTATAATATGTTCCGCTTTTACCAAAGCATTTAAGATATTTTTTCTATTAAAAAAAGTAAAATAGATTAATATACCAAAATAAAGGACAAACAGCTTCAACAGCAATTGTTTTCTCAAAACTGGTATTCAGGAAGCCGACTCATGATAGAGCATTTTTTTTTCAATTGGCCTTTAAGATATGAATGAAGATAATCCATGTCTGTCTAGAGCCAGATATTCTAGGGCTTCTAGTAAATCAATTTTCCTAATGCATTTAATGGTTTTTGTTAGACGTCTTTTCCTTTTTATTGGGGAAATATATGTTAAAAATCTATTCTAAAAATAATAAAGTAATGAAATTTCCAAATTGCAGGAAATTACAAAAGCTTAGTGATCCATGCAGTTTTTGACATTTTCTATACTCCACATGGCAATCTCTAATTACATGTTATTTCCACAGGACATAATGCCTCTGTGAGGGAACTGAACAAATGAAGACAAATTGATAAATTGCATAATTATGGAATTCTGAATTTCAAATAAATTTTGAAAAACAAGGTCTATGTATCGCTATCAATATAAGGACACTATAGATTTAGAGATAAGGCAGTTTCAGAAATCTCTCTTGTGGAGACCACATGTGTAACATATTTGTTCTTTTCATGTAATCCTTTCTAAAACAAGAGCACATTCTGCAGCTGTTGAGAATAGAATTGGTGTTTACATAGACAGCAAGATACTTATATAAGAATAGATCAGCAACAGAGTAAAAATATGTACAAGCAAAATCCAGCTATATTGGGGTCCTGGGTACAGTAGACAGGTAGTGGGGGCAGGAAGGAAAGAAAGAAAGGAAAGGAAGGAAGGAAAGGAAAGGAAGGAAGGAAGGAAGGAAGGAAGGAAGGAAGGAAGGAAGGAAGGAAGGAAGGAAGGAAGGAAGGAAGGAAGGAAGGAAGGAAGGAAGGAAGGAAGAAAGAAAGAAAGAAAGAAAGAAAGAAAGAAAGAAAGAAAGAAAGAAAGAAAGAAAGAAAGAAAGAAAGAAAGAAAGAAAGAAAGAAAGAAAGAAAGAAAGAAAGAAAGAAAGAAAGAAAGAAAGAAGAAAGAAAGAAAGAAAGAAAGAAAGAAAGAAAGAAAGAAAGAAAGAAAGAAAGAAAGAAAGAAAGAAAGACTATTAAAAGATGAATTCATCTTTCTGAGCTGCAATATGTAATAATCTTTGCCTATTTTCTACAATGCAGAAATGATAAGTCCAATATCCTTTCCTTTATGAATAAGCTTGTGTGAGTAATAAATGTGCAACTAATTTAACTACTTCAAAATGTTCTGCAAAGTACAACTTTGTAAAAATCATACCAATTTAATCAAAAAAACTGTATTTGTTGCACTTTTGTGCATGAAAAAATTACCTAACTGGAATCTTCTGGCATATCTCAGGTCCTCAATGACAACATTTCAGTGTTTAGTTTGATTGCAAGAAACAATTGTAAAGCAGAAGAAAGAACACTGCTATCAGTCCACTTCAGAAGGAACTCTGCTTCCTGAGGAGGGAGTAAACTCTAAGTGGCAAATAAAATCCTCTTAGAGTGCTATTGCTGAGAAACAAGCATCGAGGTGCATCTACTACTGTAGACGTCAGAAAGACAGGGGGAACAAAAGCAGAAATATAACCCCCACAAGCTCTCTCCGAAAATAATTCTAGAGAAGAAACTATCTTTTGTACATCAGGTGTACACTATATGCATATATAAGCACTATAAGGGCGTTGCAGGTCTGTAATTTCACCACAAAGCTGGTGCAGGAAGGAGCTCCCTGGTTCTCCCAGCACCTTCTGAAGATGCTTTATTCACTGTGCACAGCACAGTGCAGAAGGTGCTCACTTTTGGCTGGCTCCTCTCCAGAGCAGGCAGGATTCAGTATCTGTGGGTGCAGCTGGGCTTGCTCTCCATGGTGCAAGCTGTGCCTGGCTGTGCAGTGTGTGCTGCCCTGCAAGCACCAGGCACTTGGGCAGAAAAATGTGTGGGCAGGAGGCAGAGGCCAGCTGGGCTCATACTCTGGAGACTGCTGTTCCAGAGCCATGAACACAGCCCTGGCAGACCCTGCCTTATGTGTGTGATCACCATATCACACCACTAATATATTTCCTTTTCTTTCTGCCTTCCCATCCACGAGACTTTGACCTTCTTTTTTAATGTCTCCATTTCTCTACTTAAATGTCTTTCACAACCACCTTCCTCTTCCTGATATTTCCCTTTCTTGATATATAAATGCAATATAAATATTCACAATTAAAGCCTCAAAACACCTAAGAAAGCAAAAACTACTATCATTATTTTATGTTTCCAATTTATTCAAAGGACAAATTTATTGGAAATCAATGTGGTATATTGGAAATGAATCATTCAAGAAACATGTCAAGCCAGGGAAAACAGGCGTCTTGGTAATTGAAAAGCTAACTGAGCAGGTTGCACTGTAATTGATCACATAGGTAGCTTAATGAATAGATTAATTCTATTTCGCTGTCCATTACCTTTTTTCCCCCAGCCTGAATGCCACAGAAAGTATTGTATATGCATGCCAAAATATATTTCCAATTTTCATTCACATGATATTATTAAAAAAATAAGTCTATTTTTGGAGATGATGCAGAATTTATTTCTATTCTCCTTCTTCAGGCTCTTTTTCTTTATGCATTAGTTTACATGCAATGCATATAACTTTCAATACTATGTTTAGTTTCATCTTCCCTTTCATGACCTGTCAAAACTTTGGTCTACTTAACAAATGTAAATAAAAATAAAACTGCAAAACAGAAAATGCTGAACTACACCTTTCTGGCCATGGACAGGAAGATTTCTGTTTTCTGTAAGCTTTTCTATTCATTCTGGGCAGATTTTCATTTTCCTCTGCAGTAATGCTTGAGTGGATTGCAGCCTTGTTCCTCGTTCTGACCAATGTTCTCTTACAATCCCTTCTTGCTTTGAAACATCATCCATGGGTCATCTGTCATGCCAGATAGGAGGATTAGTATTTCTTTAATCCTATTAACTTTAATATCAATAAGTTATTTTCACAGAGGCATCTTTTGCTAAGTCCTTTCCTGTGTGATGTTTAAAGTTATTCCTTGGCTGTTTGCTTACTGTGTCGCCTGATGGGTGGGCAATCTCCTCAGAGGAAGGAGAAGACTGATCAGACACACATTAAGCTTGATTTGGAGCAGTCGAGGGAAACTAAATCTCTGACCTTCCAGAAAGGTACTGTCTGCATCCAACTGCAGAATCCAGACTCTCTTAAATAAGCCATTCAGCTTTTGAACACTCCTAATCAAATAGAGGTGCATTGGCAGAACTGAGATCAACCTTTGCTCAGCTCAGCAAATAGTCTGGCAATTGAGGCAGGAGGAGTGGAAAGGTTAAAGAGGAATGTGGAGAGCTTCTGTCATCTCAAGCAGAAGAGAAAATCCTCACTGACTCTGTTACATCCTAGATAATGTAAAAATCATGGAAAAATTCCTCCTCTTCCTGAAATACTGTATTTTGTTTCATTGACCTTTATTACAATTACTTTCCTTTTACAGTATTTAAAAATGTTATTTGCATAAAACAGACTTGTGTTTTTAAAAATATTATTGAAATAAAAGAATATATTTACCTTTTATTTAAATTTATTTTTATTAATATAATGGCTATTGAATAAAAATATTAATCAGTTTTTCCTTCTGCATTTACTATACCCATATAGTAAATACCCACAGAATCCAAAGCTTATAGTACCTAAAGAAAAATACAACTTTTTCACAAGAAGCTTCAGTATGTACCTATGAACTCATTGCAGATCTGTACATTACTTATACCAGGAAGAGATGGTGGTCATTGATCTTTCAATAATTCTTTCTTTTGATTTCATTTCAGATGTGATGCAGATAATTTCTTTCTCAAAATTAAAAACAACATACAGCCATTATATCTTTTTCTTTGGCATACAGTCTAATCTGACGAATGACTGAGATTTTTAGACCAGAGAGTTTTGCTTGACTTGTATTAACTTTATGATACCTGATATCCTGGAATTTTCCTTGTTTCTTGGGATAATTTTATAACTCAGAAAACATATTGATTGTAAAACAAGCAAGATATCAGCCAAGATTATCTTATTTGCATTTCTCTAACAGTACAGCCAACACAATTCTAAATCCATTTACATTCTGGCACTAATATGTGAAAAGATATGATGATGGTATGCATTCTGAAATCAGATGTTTAATTCAAAAATAAGATGCTCCATACCTAACTAATTTAGCACACTTAAGAATTCTAATATAGCTGGCAATCTCTCATAAGTGTAAGACAGAGTGTAAGATAAACAATGCACAGAAATAAAAAAAACACCAAACCAACTGTTCTTCACTCACTAACATCTGAGATTATATGAGATGAAGGAAGATTTTGCCATTGACAGGAAAATGAAGTACTATCAATTTCTAAAGTTTAAAGAAAGGGAGAAGGAATATGAAATATCAAACGGTGAAAAGACTCAGCAGGTTTAGGGTCAGGAATTGTATTCAATTTTGTGTGTCCCATTTGTTTCTGAGTTTTCTATTCTCTTTTCTTTCTGGCTCAGATCTCCTCTCTCTGTGGCTCAGGACATTAATCATTATAGTTCTAAACCAAAGATTTTAGCTAGATCTGCACAAAACTTTTGTAATGAAACTGGAGAAATTCAGACTAAACTGCATTGGGGTTTTACTCCTCCAAGCAGCAAAGAGAAATTCAAAAGTAAGAGAAAAAACTGTCAAAAGAAAAGTGAGCTAGATGTTTCATTTCTGAATTTATTAAATAAAATTCAAAAGTTCAATATGTGTTCATTTAGCAAATGAATTGCTAAATTTAATTTAATACTGTTTTTTACCATTTTCTACTGGCAATCACTGCCCTTATGGCAGTAGGGCTATAGGCCTGGAAGAGAGGAGCATGTCCTTTCCCAGTCAGCACACTGCCAGCCAATTTGATCTGGAGCCACCTACAAATTGCCATGTGAACCAGCTGAAATGAAGTTGTCTCAACCTCCAGTTGTGGGACATAACCTCACATTTTTATGCAGTGTTATGTTAACCTCTCCAGAAAAAGAGGTTTGATCATGTCTTCACTCACACAATTTTGGTAACAGATAATGTGGAAAGGCACAATCCTCTGCTGGGCCTGCTGACACGTGCAGAGATACTGCATGGAGCTTTCACACTGCAAGAAGCCAAATTTCGTGAAGGAAAACCCTAAACAGAGATAAAATGAGGAACAGCCCTGTTGGAAGTAGTGACCAAATGAAAAGTGACAGGTTTTGGCAGAGTCCTGCCTTTCTGCAGCTGGTCACATTGTTTTGAGTCAGAACCATGTTCTTGGAAATTATCTGACATTACAATTACAATGAAGATTTCATGGTCAACATTGTAAAACATAATTGGAGTGTAAGCTTCATCACTCTGCATTTGTATTGTAGAGGAACATGAGGAAAGCAAAAGTTCATTCCAATTCAAATTATAGAGATAATCTTTTAGCCAAACTGGTTCATGAGGCATATAAACTCACAAGTAAGGGAACAACTGTGCATTTTTTTAAAGTTTACATTCCCTCTAGTATATAGTAAAAACACGCAAATGTATATATTATATATATATTAGAAATATAAAATATACTAATATAATAGCTATACAAATATAATAAAAATGCTGGTATAAGAGTACAAATACCACTAGTAGTAAGTTATTAGTGAACTTTAGAAAAAATACTAAGAAATCAAAATAAAATAAAATGTTCATCCTGTCAGGTATGGCAAAACAGCTGATGGACTCAGCTGTTCTCTGTGGTGGGACCCTCGTGGAGTTGGCTGGCTGCCCTGGTCTCTCTGGTCACAGAGGCCACCCCTACAGGCACATCACACCCTCCCCGTCCCCAAACCCCACCTCTGTCCCCCCACCAACACCCACAGGCAAGTCAGCAGAGACAAACAGGAATGCTTTAAGGTTTTAAGAACTTCATTTTACATGTTGTGTGAGATGAACCACACTGGAGACAAATGTATTTCTCTTCCCTGCCTTTACAGAGAGACTAAGCAATTTGATCAGATGTAGATTTTCATATGGAGGTTATCTGAAACTAGGTGAGAAGAATGCCATCGAGTAAGAACAAAATTAACATCTCCATACAAACATTCTAGAAGATGAAAATTGGTCAAAGACACATACCTGGGGGCTGATGATGCTTATAAACATTATTTCCAACAGAAAATAAAATTATTTGTACTAGAAGTTGATCTATGTTTCGAGAAAAAAATAAAGTGGCTTAATTTTGATTTAATTTTTGTGGCAGCATGTTTCATTCATATGATAATTTGGTATGCTAAAGGTTATGTTCATTTCTCATAATATTCTGAAAAAAGACAATATCATTAAGAAATGAAATCTAATTGTTTAAAATAAGTTATAATTTCCACTTCAAGGGAAATTTCAGAAAAATTGATATTCTATTCTGATAAATATTCTGCTCCCCCAATACTCCAACAAAAGCTGGCACATCCAGCTAGCTTAACTCAACGTACAAAGAGTAACATACAAAAGAAAGCCTGAAGCAACAAGAAAAAAGTGTTTGACAGATCTGAAAACTCATTTGCTGTTGTTTCCATGCATACTAAGACACATTCCAATTTATTAATCTGTACAAAAAGGATCTTTGAATGTGTACAAAAATTTATTTAATCATACTTAAAAAGAATATTTTATCACACATATGTATGCAGTGCTGTTTTTCAAACAATGTTTAAAATGTTGCTGCATAGAGATTGCCTCTGCTGCATGATTTCACATTCTTCTTTTCATATTACCATTTATTAATAATATCTGTTAATGGAACCAGCATTCCTACGTGGAACGTATTGACTGAACTCTCAGCTGTTGTTAATCAAATTAAGCTACACAGTGGAAAAGTCTTAAATAAGTAAATATATTGCTGTGTTAAAAAAAAAATCTAAAGCTATGTAATTTATCTGAAATCTAAACAAATTCTCATTTTGATGTGACTAATATGACTAAGGAAAAGACAAAACAATGAGGGATATTCTGTCTGAACTATTGTCCTAAGACATAATTCACATTTTATTTTTGTGTAATTCTGAAATTTAAAAGCTTCCTTGTTGACACTCTGACATTGGCAGTCTGTAACAAATATCTCAGGAATAAGATCCTTCAGCAGTCATACACACACTTTTCCAGACATGCCAGTTTCTCAGCTCTTTCCAGGCTGATCAAGCATTATGGAAACTTGATGTCAGCTATGTCAAAGTGCTCTGCTTTAACTGCAAGTGACATTGTCATTTATGCCGAAAGGTTAAGGGGGAAAAAGGAAAAAAAAAACCAAAACAACTCAGTGCAAGATTTGACATAACAGTAAAAATGTTGTTATTCTCCTTTGTAAATCATTTCACATTTCATCCTGTTCCAACAACATTGATTTGAAGCAGTCTCAAAGCATGGAGAGTTGTCCTAAAAAAACCACTAAGAAACAAAAGTCCTAAGACAAGACTAAAAGCTTTAGTGTTGATGTAGACATCACTGAACTACCAGAGGACATCAATATGGCCCAATTAGCCTTTCCTCCATCTGCTATTTCTTGGAAGGAGACAATGGAGAAATGGTCACCAAATCTTCTGGCTTTAATTAGAGAAGATTCTAAATTTTAATTTATATGCTCCAGAATGGATGATATTTTCTTCTTTTTTATACATTTTTTCTTTTTTTAAGAACCAAAGATTTAAGATTTTTGCAAAGCATATCTCTTATGCAGATGTGTAAAAGCTGTGAATATGGGTCCTCATCTTCAACTTCTCCAGTTTTACTTAATTCTCTGTTCAACTCCAGATGCCCAAAGATTTTCCTTAAGCAGAAGGGGTTATGAATTTGCAGTGTGCTGTTCCAACTACAATATAGGTTTGTCACTTCAGAAGATGCTTACACAAGAGTATATTCTTGTTGTCACCTTAACTCTGTCTACTCTGTCCCTAACCTTAAGAACCTTTTTCTTACATGCCAGCATTGCTAATGCATTTATTGTTTTCCATATTCATAGCTCTGAAGAGAAGATACTTTTTTATTTTGTCTTTTTCACTGACAACACATTTTACTCTTTTAAAAATAATTTCATTAAGAATCAATTCTGTCAGTGAAAACCAAGGAAGTGGATGAAATAATTGTGAAGAAATTCTTCAACCCAAAATTATTAACGAAAACCTATGTAGATAGCAGTCTGTTTATGTGGTTAAAACCAGGAACTAATGCTTGCTCTTACTGTTTTCTAAGGTTAATTTTCATTGTTAATTTGCTGCATACACAAATTTACCTTTCCTTTTTACATTCTTAGCCTGTCAATTTTCACCAAGACTTTCTTTTAATAATTTTATTTTTATCTTTCCATTTCTGTAAATATATTTTATAACTAAATATTTTTTATATGGTTATTCAAAATGCATGTTGATAGGAGTTGAAAATACTGGTGCATTTATATAAATGTATCTATAGGCTCTGGTTTTGCACTGCCTACACGAAGGTGCCTGATAACACATCCACAGTGTGCCTCCATTCCCTCAACACACCTAAATCTGAATCAGTTTGATGTAATTTCTTTAGGTCACATGTACCATGCAAAACAACCACTTCTTGCAGCTAGTTTAGCAGCTATTAGGTAAACGAAATGTTCTCTCTAATTTCATATTTCAGACACAGCTAATTACAGTATTTCATCACTTGTAACAGGTTAACTTATTTTATTTGGTTAAATCTTCATAGTAATGAATTTACTTGTGAGCAGATCGTAAATAATCATAAATAACCATTACAGAAAACACCTTCATTTTAATATTTGACATGAATAGGATACTTAAACAGTTCCTGATGCTAGTAAGTGATGCTTTATACAAATACACATATACACACCAATCACTGATTGCTGATGCATGAAGATAAGTATTTGCTTGCATTTTCCTATTGCTCAATGTCAGGATTCCTCTTTCTGGGCCTTTTCATTAGTTCTTTTCCCATGTGAGGCTCTTGAATTCTATGTAGACCTCAATATAAACACTCCGATGCATTTTGGTCAGACGAAGTATGCTGTAGCTCACTGCAGTTCAGAAAAAACTTCCATCTAATTTCAGGCATGTATGTAGCTTCTTAGCAACCTGCAGCCTACAGAATACCCTTTTCGGCCTTTATTAACAGTAAATGTAAAACATTTAAGATAAAATATGAGCTATATAAAGAGAAAAACTAACTAATAAGAAGAGAGGGACAAAAATGTTATTTTCCCAGTTATTGCAATGTGTCTTGTTATCACTTTTTAGCAACATGAAAATAAGTAAAGATTAAATGGCCTTTGTAGAAGTGAGAGAGTTGAGGAAAGATGTAACCTCATGAAGACTGGAACTTCTGGAAGTCTTATATGGGACTGCAACAAATTAGAAATCTTTAACCTTTTTTTTTTTTTATACTGATTGGAATTCAGAAGTCAGAAATATAGATGCAATATTTTGACATCAGACATCAGATGATGATTCAAGAATCCATAGGAAAAGAGGAGACTGATGAAACATAGGGTCTTGAACTTAGAACTATCAGGATGCATCACGTTATAAAAGTAATCAGGATAGAAAGCTGGGAAGGAAGATCAGAGGTAGCTACATGTAAACTACAGATTAGCAGGAGAATAAACTGGCAAATAGTCAATACTTAAGTGAGCCTTCAGGAAAAAAATGCAAGATGAGGAGAAAATAAAGAGCATAAACTTACACAGACCCAGGCAAAGCCCAGAGTCTGGAAACATCCATACGTGAAAAACAAACTTCTTACCTCATGAATTTAAAGGAATGGTGTGAGACATTAGTGCCAACCATATTTTGTAAGTTTGAAATATCTTTTTGAAGTTATTTTAAGGATGTGATGGGTTGAGAAAAGTCAAGAGTTAATCTGAGATTCAAGACAGTGTAGAGAGATCAAAATGAAGGGAAAAAAACCCTTGGCTAGCTCCATGCAGCGAAAAAGGTGCTAGCCAATATACAACAGGAAATGCAGTATGTGTAACTAGACAGAAGGCCCAAATACTTTTGAACATATTCATTTTCACAATATATTTTGGAGAGATGCTGAAATTTCTGATTTTCAGTCATGTTTGGAACATTGCCACCATCAAAGGTCATAAATCAAAACTATTTTACAGCAAGGAATCACTGAGTTCTGCAGTTCATAGCCCTGCTGGATACCCAATCCTATCTCTGGCACATAATTTTTTCCCTTTCTGTAGTTTTCATTTTCTCATCTCTTCACAACGTCAGAGTTTCAAGGCTTCACCATTACTGAAATTTCAGAAGAATGAGAATAAATCTCTTGAGAATTTAAGTTACCTTCCTCTACTATATAAACTTTAGTGGCAGCGAAAATGTGACAAATAAGGCTAGCTAAAGCCAAGTGTTGTATGATTTTTCTTTAAAATTCTACCAAAATACTTAAGTGCTGTCCAATATCTCTCTCTTCTGCCTTGCACTCCCTATGGAACTACTCAGAGACCACAAGAACAGAAAGAAGCTACTTGGAGACCTTCAATTATATTTCGTGAGAGAACTAACTACATTGAGTCCTGATGATCTTCGGAAGTGAAAGCTAATGTATTGAGCCAATACAGCATTCCAATATGCAGAGCACCAGTTTATGATAATTACTTTTGCATCTGCATTTAGAGTACCACATGTAATTACTGAAGTGTATACTTTTCTCTCAGCAATGGTATGCAATTTCCATTAGTGGTCTTGGCAGTCATGCACATGCATTACAAGACCTCTAAGTAATCTGTAGCCCCTTGTAATTAAATGCAAAAAAAATTACAGCCAGTAGAACATGGTGAATAATTCACAAGCAATAACTTGCCTGATGAATTTAACCTATTTTTATGTGACAAAACACAATCAGGTATTCCATTTTTTCTAATGCATTAAGTTACTCATTTATTACTTCATTCATCTGTGGTCCTTTTGCAACTTTGTGCAAAATATATCGAAATTAGTATTGGAATGATACTGATTGTTTACATATTTCCTTGCTGGAATTTTATATTAGGGATTTGAAAAAGCATACTGAAGCTTTGAAATTTGAGGCTTCTCTCTTTACAAAATCACCTATTTAAAAATTCTTTCTTCTGTTAAAGAGGAAACAGCTCAAAACCCCTCTATATTTAAAACAGTTTTCACTAGAATTACTTGAAAAGCATAACTTTCACTCAGCAGTAGTCTTATAGTTTGAAATTCAAGCAGTACACAAATAGAAGTAGCCTCCTAGGTCTTTGAATCTTTTCACTCACATTGAGGGTTACCATATTATCTCTTTAAAAACTAAAATTGTATCTTCTTAAACACCAGCTGCATCATTACTTTCCTTACTACAGTTTCCTCATACTCTGTTCTACAGGTTCAATATACAAATGTTTCTCTTCTGACAATTCAGTATTTTATAAAATAGCTCTTCTTATTCTTTTATGAATACAAACCAGATGCATTTGCAAACAGCTGTCATTTTTCTTTCAGAATTTGTTAGGTTTAAAGAAAAAAGAAATATACTCTCCTCATTTCATCTGGAACATTTATCTTTTATCTAATTGGTTATTTCTGTATGTGCATGATATTTCTTCTCTGCACTTCTAATACTCTGCATTCATTCTGCTTCTCAAGAATGAATGACTGGAATTTTAAATGATATTATAAATGATGTTACATGTGTGTCCAAAACAGAAACACTATAGACTATAAAATACCATGGAAGCAAGTATTTAATAAGAATTATTTTGAATTAAAACAGAACAACATAGTAACTCCTGTGAATGCCACAATACTGAATTCTATCAAGAAATTTCATCAATGGAATTGAGCAGATGAGAAGAACGTGGATTGCAGCACAAGAGAAATTCTGCAACTGCACAGAAAATTTCAGAGCCAAAAAAATTCTTGGTGGACTGCAAAGCATTTTACAGAGTCGAACATATATTGAATCCCATTTAAACCAAGCGTGGTAAAGTGAATTGCCTTAACAAAGGAAAAAGAAAGGTCAGGAATACATATTTTTAAGCAAAACACTGTGTTTTATGCACAATACATTTCATCTTGTTTTTAAATAAAAAACTGTTATGTTTTTCACAGGAAATTTCCATTTTTAAGTCTGATTTTCTAATATAACATTGCCACTAACAAATAAAGTGTATTATGTCTAGATTACATATATTTAATAATTTTAGAACATATTTAAAATTCTGTAATAACCTTGTGCCATGAAATTATTAAAATAATTTATGAAAATTAATTATGAATTTTTAAAGATGTTTCAACATTACTATAAATAATGATTAGGATTGATAATATTAAATTAGCATTAATTAATATTAAGATAGATTAAATTTATTTGTTTCAATTCTATTACCCCTGTTGAATAAACAATGACTGAAAATAGTGAAAAGGCAAAATAGTAAAGCAATGAAAGTTTGCTAAGTTACTTTTCCTTTTTTTTTACAAAAATATTAATATGTACCTGTCTACAGATTTTCTTGGGTTCTATGCTTTCGTTTGACCTGGCTGTTTGGGGTTTTTTTATGTGAGACTCTTTCAACTTAAAGGGCCTCTGAGTGGAGTCTTGTCTAGAAAGAATCTTTTGTCTAATCATGACTAATTGGGAATTTTAAATTCAAGTTTCATCTTCTATAGTATTTACTGTAAATATGCAACAATATATGGCATCAAAATCTGTGTTTGTCTGATAAAAACTTTTAAAAAATTGCTATTTTTAAACATCAAAACATTCTATGCTTCATCACAGTTTAAAAAAAAAATTATTTGATAGGAATTGGACTGATGCTGCTTTTGCTCTGGGATGAATAAAAATGAAATTTTGCAAGCCATGATATAGCAAGGCATCAATTGTGTGTTCTATGCTTATGGGCTTTCATAAATAACTTTGTTTTTGTTAAACAAAACAAAACAAAACAAAAAAATAAAAAACCAAGTCATAAAGCTAAGGAGTTCTTTTCCATCAGCATCAAGGCATTTCAAATATGTCCAGCACAATTGCTAAATGAAGTAGAACTCATAGTTTGTATGATTACACACTAACTCAAGGAAACAGAAGAAATGCTTGTCCTTAAATACAAGTAATTCCTTTAAAAGTCATATTTAACTTCAAGGGAAAAGAAATTGTAAGTGCTTTGTTGGAGCAAGATTTTATCAGATACCCAGAAGGAAGCCATGAGTGCATACCCTCAATCGAGTATTTAAAGTTACATAGAGCGATGCAGATTATGATTTTCAAGGTCTTGTTTCATTTTCCTCTTTTCCTTTTTTCTTTTGTTAATTCAGTATGTCTGAAATCAGCCTTGGGAGCCTTTCTAATTTATAATTAATTTCTATTATTAGCAAGTCATTTCAGCTTGTCTGGAAAATGGAATTTGATTCTACACTTGCTGAAACAAACTCCTAGGGTAAGAATTCTCTTCTCATGTCCCCCAAATATCACAAGGAAGGGAACATCAAAAGAACCATTATTACTGTCATTTACCTCATTTTAGGATTCCATTTACTTCATTTTGGAATTCCATTACTTCATTTTAGGAGGGCACAGACAACCAGATGAGAAAGATGGAGTCCAAATGGAAGGCAGAAATAATATAGAGGCATGGATTGTACTACTTTAAGACTCTAGATCTAAAGCATTAAGTCTAAATCCTGGCAAAATCTACTGCTTTTTGCAGTAAAAAAAAAAAAAAAAAAGAGTAATTAACTGTAAACCTTTTTCTTACTCCAAAGAACAAAGAGCCTATATAGTGAAATATCACTTAAATTAGCCTATTCATTTATCCCTCCACCCATGTCTTTTTATGTATGATTTGCACATATACAAATGCACAATTAGAGATAAAATATAGTTGCATACAATTATGGACAAGGATTTTCCATAAAAATAAGTTACCACTGAAAAAAAGAAAAAAAGAGAATTCCCTGGGTCTATTCCACTCACTTTTATGCTTTTCTGGAAGAAATAACAAAGCATTTGGGTAAGGTATCATCACCACACTCCACAGTATCCCAGGACATTTCAACCACCAAATGCTGAACCATGCCTAAATGAACTGAGTTATAGCTTGATTTTAATTGCTTTCAGAACAGATATGAAAATGGTATATAAATTTTATATGGACTGGATATTTAAGTGTGTATGCACAAGCATATTACATGCATTCTACCTCTTACACATGATAGTTACCTAGGCCAGGAGTCCAACAAACACAGTAGTGTATTAAGGCGTTCATTTTAGGACAGGCAAATATTGACATATCTATTCTTTAAAAACAAACCACCCAAGTAATTGATAAAAGCATAAGTTTAATTGCTCTGATTAAGTAGAAGAAGAATAATAAAAGGCTTGCACACACTACTTCGTTTCTTATGACAAAAGTGGAAGTAATTATACTATTCCTTTAGTGCCTCTACAGGAGTTAAATGCTCCCACTGGCTGTGCATTGAACTATTATTTAATAAATAATCTGTTCAACACTCTTGCAAAGTACATGAAAAAACTTAAAATCAACAAATTATTTGACTGATTTGAATACCTATTGAAAACTCTGTTTTCAATAAACTTAGTAATCAATATATAGAGATATCATAATCTTTATGGAGCTGTTTGGTGAAATAGTATAGAAAAAGCAATTATTTTGAAAGATATATAAAAAATGAATCTATAAAAACTTATTAACTTTGGAAAAAAGATGCAATGATTAATCAGTTATTTGATTATGAGACAGACTAATTATGTTACTAAGATGTCTAGTGGAAACCCATTAGTAATTGAATAAATCTATTCTCTTTAGGGAATTTATCAATTGTAACAACATACATATGTATAGACTTTAATTTTGGCAAGATGGCTAAAGAATTAGGATCACGAAAATATGAACATTTCAGATTTTCCAAATGACGAATTATATGCCAAAAAAGATTACCTATGATAAACAGAGATTGTAATAATGTATAAATTTGCAAGGCAAATGCTGCCAGTCTGTATTCAATACATGGTAACAGAATGAAGACTCTGTTCTCAGCAAGGCATATTAAAAAAAAAAAAGAAAAGAAAAAAAAGAAGAAAAACCCAAACCAAACAAAAACTGGAGGCAGCTGAGGTACACTTGAGCAAGTACAGATTTAGAATTCAGTTGTAGAAACTGTGGGTTTTTTTCTCTATTGGAATAACTCTTTACTTTCAAAACTAAACTTGACCAAAGCCCACTGAAGCTAATAGAGCATTCTTGGCTTTGGAACAGACTTTGAAGAATATTCTTGTGCTGGTTTTGACTGGGTAGAGTTAATTTTCTTCAAAGCGACTAGTGTGGGTCTATACTTCGGAATTCTGTTGAAAACAGAGCCTGGCTTACACAAAGGCAAGGCTTTTTCTGCGTTTTGTAATGTCACACTGGTGTGGAGACTGGGAGTGCTTGGGAGGCTGACAGGACGCAGAGCAGACACAGATGACTCAAACTGACTAAAGGGATAGTCCAGACCATAAGTTATCATGGGCAGTATATATAAAGTGCAGGGAAGAAGGAGGAGGACGGGGGACATTTGGAGTGATGCTGCTTGCCTTTACAAGTCACTGTTACATGTGATGGGGCCCTGCTCTCCTGGTAATGGCCAAACTCTTACCCAGCCGTGGGAGGCATTATTTTGCTTGCTTGCCTGAGTGGCTTTTGCTTTTCCTATGAAACTTTTATACCTTTTACCCTTCTGACTCTCCCTCTGATCCCACTGGTGGCAGAGTGAGAGAGTGACTGTGTGGGGCTTGGCTGCTGACTGTGGTTTAACCTTGACAGTCCTTTTTGGTGCTCAATGTGGACCATAAAGGGTTTGAGATAAAGACAAATTTGTCTGGGATGTGCAAGATATAATTAATAGCTGTTAGCGCTACTAATCTAACCACCAGCATGTTCCCGTGCTTGCCATGGGGCTCACTTTCCTCAGTGTATATTTGCAGCCAGTGCTCATTATAGTCCTCACAGAGGACACAGAGCAATTCTCTAAACTTTTCTGAATGAAAAAAAAATATTTGCCTTGAATTGTTGCTTGGAGTATAATCATGGTGAATACTCCTTTGCAAACATACAAAGTTTGGATTAAAAATATTTCCCTAAACAAATCTTCCAGCTCTATTCAAGGGTGAAACTATAAAATATGGAGAAAATTGTCCTAACATTATCTCAGATGTATGTCACTCAGAACTATTTCTATAACTAAAATGCAAATAATAAATGTGATAGAGTTAATCCAAGAGCTTTATTAACCACAGACATGAAAAAGGGTCTAAATATAATTGCTACATGCCACAGTGGAGAAAAGCATTTAGCATTGTGCTAAGTCACACTTCTGACATTATTTCCGTGTATTTGAGTGAAATGAAATGCATGCAGTATGAAATTTTCTATAGTGCCTCTGGTTTAGAGCCAGTAAATACCGATCTTACTGGGCTCCTGCATTCCAGATACATGAAGATACATGATTATCCATCATTAGTAAAGCACAGAATTAAGAGTCTATTTTATATTATTTTTGCGGATTAAGGTCAAATAAGTTTAACCACAAAAAACTGCTCATAAATTTTAATAATAAATATTAATTTCCTGAGGGGATGATGATAAATATTTGCAATTTTATTTCTTCTTCCTGTTCTGAAGGGGTTACATTATTTCTTAGCCTCGTGTTCTTATGAATCCTTGTTGTGTAAAAAAAAATGTTTATTTCAGCTGGCAAACTGGAAAGCTTGATTTTATTAGAGTATTCACACTGTCTGATACAATGTGTTTGATAGCCAGACCTTTTAAATATTTAGGTGTAGTATTAAATAGTGCATGGTAAAAACAAAAAACATCTCATTTTTTGTCATGTTACCAGGCTACTTTTTCAATTTCCAATAAAAATAGCTAATAGGGATCACAATGGAATGTGGTAAGGTACATAAAGAACTACAGCTTGTTTAAGAATTTATTGTCTTTTCCTTACCCTAGTAAGCATGCCAGAAGAAAAACAAATTTCATGTTTCAATCATTTTAATTTGTTCAAATGAATAGACTTACAAAAGATATACTCCTAGGTATAACTATACTCCATAGATATCAGTTTCTTTTTTACTTCACAAGAATGAGTCATTAATTTTAAGAAGTAATTCACCCACATGTCTTCTTTCTCAGGTAAGCATAATTTGTGGCTAAAGATTAAACTAAATTTATAGATTATATTAAATTTGTGGTCACTGAAGTATTTGTGAATGTAGTTATATCATCATATACATATCAAAAAATGTAATTTAATTGCCACATTGATAAGTTTCTGCTCACAAGAATAAAGCTATTATGCAGAGCTGTGAATAGATCAATAAATTTTTTTTAGAATTGAAAATTTATTAAATCTAGGTCATTCTGATCATCCTTAAATCTAACAAGCCTTTATACCTCAGAAAAAAGTTAATAAACAATGTTTGCTACTAGGTCTACCAAATACTGGACTGAGGATTCTTCACCTCTTAAAAATTTTGGAATAAACAAAAAGAATAAATAAGAAATTGGCATATAAGCAGGAAAATTTTCAAAAATGTATGTTTTGCAGTTTCCACATTGAGTTTCCCTGCTGTTCTTAGTGACATTTCTGTGCATAAATCCCCATTCTCTGCTTGTGTGCCTACTGCTATGTGAAGCATTCATCCAAAGGCAGTGTGCATTCTTCTGAAACGTGACCCTCTCTAGGCAGCAGACAGTGTGAAAGTATCAGCATGAATGTCCATGTTTCCTTCACCCTAAAATAAGTCAGTAAATGCTGCAGAAAACCAGAAATAACATTTTCACATGAGATTACTGCCCATCATTAAAGCTATGAGTTCCATTCTGTAAATCAAACCATCAATTAGACAAACTCTAGGATGTTTCTATTTCACACCCTTGTGGTGTGACCTCAACAAGCCTTCCTGAGCTGATTAATACTTTGGTGTTGAGAGTGAATTTATTTTCCTGGACTTAACTACTCCAGCTTTCTGCCACTGGCGATAGATATGGATGACCATCATTCAACTAATTAACCGAAAGTTTCTAAGTCATTAATGAATCTTGCATTCTAAGAGGAAAGTAAAATTAATCTTCTAGAATTAACTGATTGGATTCTTTTGCTAAGGAATCAAGCTAACAGTGGGGGATATGTTGTAGGTTGCATCATGATTTACTGCAAAATTTCATTTAAATAATAAATTTCCTAATTATAGGAAAGCTCTAGACTTATTAGTGAAGTAGGGAAGATGCAAAAGCTGATAAAAAAACATTAAAAGTCCTTTGAATCATAGTAAAATATGAACAGAACCATAGCTGAACAGGCAGGCCAGACTAACTATAGATTTATTGTGCAGTCTTCCCTGAGATCCCAGGCTAGTAAGACCATTCAAGTAAATGCTCAACCCTCTGTGAATGACTAAATAGCACAGATTTCTGAGGTCCTAAGAACCTTAATTAACTGTCTTTTCACAAGGAATGAGCTTAAACTAGTGTTTAAAAGTTGAACTCATCCTTAAGCCCTTTGCTTAATGCTAGCCTAGGCCAGGGTTTGACAGAAAAGTTAACAGCCATTCTGATGTTCTCTTTTGTCTTCAAAACTCCTGTAGCTTTAGCTAACAAATAATGCAATGTCCTGTTTCTGTATTCGTTTTCTGTGTCCTAATACAGGCAGGCAGTGAACATTGTTTATACAGGTATGCTAACAATTACAATTAGATGATAGCTAGAAAAATTGTGTGCAGCACATACATATACCTTACATGTGACCTTATTGATTTAAAACATTTTTATCTCTACCCTTCTGGGAAAAGCAGTATGGAAATAATAGAATTAATATTAGCTAAAATAAACACAATAACTTGATTGCCTTCAAGATGTGAATTAATCCAACGTTGCATTTTTTTCATGTTAATAAATTATCCAATTCTTTTTTTAGTTGAACTATCTTCCTTTTTAAATTAGAATTATATATTCAGGGAGAAATATTCGAGTTTCACAGGCCATTCTTACATAATAGTTCATTTCCAATGTAAAAGGAACATACTTCAGAGTCCATCAGGGCTACTGAGAACTTATCAGCTATCTATAAATCTAAAGAAGTTCTTTCTAGCAGTAATGATTAGATAGGTAGACAAATTAAAATTGAACTGATGGTAGCTGAAATAAGAAATAATAAGAAAAATTATCTGAAGTGAGTGACCTAAATTAAAGAAAACAAACAAACAAACAAACAAACAAACAAAAACCAACAAAAAAAAGTTCCTACCTAAAAGTTACCACATTTAGCAGGCTTTTAGGGTCTGTAGCTGTATTTTTAAATTAAAATAAAAAGTCTAGTTCAGTTTGAGGTCAATAAGTAGGTCTCAAAGAACTCTCAAAGAACTTCATATAAATAAGTTTTTGGTTTTTTAGAAAATGAAAATAAATTCCTTTAAAAATAAATGCATAATGTCGATTTCAGTTGAATTATACATTTTTAATGAACTTAAGCCAAGTAGCTTCTGGCTGCCAACACCTCTAGATTTATATATTGCAAAATAATACCTGCTATTTCATACCCAACTCATTAAATACTTGCCTTGTAGTATAGTATGTGATTATATTTTCATTATGTGACTGCTAAGATACTGCACAGAAATAATTCCTATTAGTTTTGTGGGAGCCATCTGCTTTCACAAGAGGCAAAAATCAGTGCAGTGCAGTGTTGCAGTTGAAATTTAAATAGTACTACAGGTTTATTTTGCAACTTTATAAACAGGATCATTTTTCAAGGTATATGACAATTCGAGTAAAATCTGTGGACATGTAATATGAAAAAATGGCTCTTCAAGAACAAACAAAATCTCCTAATAGTAAAGAATGTGTACATTTCCTCAGCTTTGGGGAATATTCTCAGCCTTGGCCACATTGCTGGTGAGTTATTGAGCCTTTTATATAAATGGGAGGAAAAAAAACAGCGATAATGGGTACAGTAATCATCTTAATAATACCACAAGCTGAATTTCAACTTCCAAACCTCTCTCCAAAGGTAAAAGTTAGCTTCCAATGCTTTTTAAGAGGCTGCTGCCCTTTTCAAACCACATTTCAGGTGCATCATTCTTGCTGATTTATACATGCTAAATTCTATGTGCCCTATTCTTCCTGCTCAAAGCCGAAGAAGACCTCGTAATTTCATTCTGCACCCTGGCAACCTCGTTCAGTTCAGACTGGCTGAAAAGTGTTAAGGCTAATTACATGAATATTGGCTATGGTCTGAGCTGGGGATGGATAGGACCTATATGTCTGACACACACATATGAGATACGAGCAGACCAATTCTTTCTCTACAAAACAGTTGAGAATCTTCTCCCTTCACTCAAAACTATTGAGATAACACAGCAGCAGAAAGACATAGTAAGGGAAATAATGATAAAAATCCAGGGCAGCATTTCTAACAGTGCAAAGAATCATAAGCAGAAGCATCTTTCTTGTTGGTTTTGTAATTTTCTTTTTAAAGAGCAAATTAAAACTGTTTGATGACTCTGAATTATACATTAGGCATCCAGGACAGAAGTCATTTTCACTTGAGAGAAATGTGCATAAACCCATGTATGTTACCTATACATGAACACCACAATAGAATCTATGGCTAAGAGAAAGATGAAATTGCTTATATTATAACAAGAAATAGGGGGGAAAAAGTACTAATAAAATAGTTGACTCTTCACTAGACAATACTATGGCTATATATTCATCATCAGTTTGCAAAGAGTGAGATTGCTGGGAAATATGTACTTTGCCTAAACACTGTTCCTTCTATTATTTGCACATCAGAATCTGTTACCACATTTGTCAGTGTTGTGATAGCTTCAGGTTAAAGCTCAACCGAAGATCAAACTGAAAGGTAATAGCTCTAGTCCTTTTTGGTCACAGCTGAAATACTGTAATCTGATGATATTGGAAATCTTGCTTCTGTGGAATTATTGAAAAAAATGCAGATGAACTTATCAAGATACTACACATCCAGTTAATCAATACAAGTAATTAGGGATTAAAACAATAAGTATTGTTCAGGAAGAGGTATGTGACACGGTTTTCCTGATTCAGTCTCAGATTTGCTATGACCTTTTGTACAGTTGTTTTGATATAAACAATAAGCAAAAAACCCCAACAAAAACAACAAAGACTGCACTCCCATTATTTTCAAATGGACAACTTCTATTCATTTTATCATGAAAGAATCAATAACAGAATAGTAGAACATTGGACCTACTGCTGGTCTTTTTACTTAGGAAATTCATGATTCCCTGATTCGTTACATATTTTTTAACTCTAACTCTCAATCTATAGTTGGCTCTCCTGTCTAGAAGTCAAACTGGTTAGAGGCATGGAGCTAGATGCTGTTGCTGGTTCTGCTACTAGTCTGCTATATAATTTTGCACAAATCTAAATTTCTCTGTATTTTGTCTCCGAACTTCTGACTCTCTCAAGTATCTTTGTATATCAATTTTTGCCTGTTTTGGACCATATATGAACATGGAATGCCTACTTAAAGAGATGACTGTATTTTTGGGGGTTTTAGTTCACGGTTTCTGGGTGGAGTTTTTTGTAATTATTTGGTTTGTTTGGTCTTTATTTGATTTAGGTTTTTGTGTTCTCCTTGTTTTCTTGGGGTTTGTTCTTGTGTTAGGGTTTTTTGTTGTTGTTTTGGTTGGTTGGTTTTGTATTTGGTTTTGGTCTTAAATGTAATGTAAAGATGCTTTTGTTTGAAATTATACTGCCTACAAACATTTTGATGTCTAGAAAGAGGCTGAGCACGTGGAAGCTACTAGAGTCATTACTTGTAGTGTTCTAACAAATCTTTTGATTTTTATATGAAACTGAAGAAGTGACAGCAGTGACTGCAATAAGACATTAACAGTGCTGCCTAAAGCAAATGTTGCTGTTTGTGCAGATGAAGAGGAATCTGAAAGCACTTGATGGACTGAATCATTGCTCACTGTGACTCAGCAGAGGATCACTTTAGGTATTTTTGTGTGAAGATGTTCAGCTGCAGAGCCAGTAGCTTCTCAGTGCTGAACATTTATTATTTTTTTGCAGATAGTAACGAAAATCATGCTGGAAGTTAAGCCAAAGAGACCCTTTGGAAACAAAGGAAACAAAAACTAGGAAGACAACTGCAAGATGGGAATCTCTGTACAGTGATATTTGTATATTCTATGAAAATGTCCCAATGTGACACTACCCAGGACGTTTGAACAAAATAGGACATGTTTTTCACTCTGCAATCGTCTTCCAGTCTCCTTTCATCTACAAGCAAGGGAAGCTTGTAAATGCCAGTATCTAACTGCTCAAAAACTAGTGATGAAAATTTTTGCGTACAAGAAACCATCTAGTGTCAATGCTATTAGAGTCTCTAGTCATTTCTAGAAAGACCCTTGGTTCTATTTTGTTTGGCTTGATTGCAATTTGCAAACCTATGGAAAGCAAGCCTAAAAGAGGAAGAAAAAAAGGACTGTTTTGGCTGTTTTCTAGTATTAAATTTTTACAAAGCAGCTTCTTTCTAGAAATTATCTAGCTGTTATTTAAACATCTCTGGGAATTCTAATAAACTTGCTCTCAAATATCAATTTAAGCCACCTACGCTTTAAGTAAAAGCAATTAATTATGTACAGGAAAGAGAGGAAAAGTTTTTAATAAACACACTGTTGCCCCCATCAGAGAAAGAAAGAGTTTGTACATTTCTAGTCTGTAGTGCACAGAACTAGGGATTCAGAGAAATGACAGAATGATCCTAACCTAACATACATCCTTAGGTACAAAACAAAGTATTGTTAGCATGAGTTTCTCTACTTCAGTGGGCTCTGGGTCAGGGCATAAGATTTCACAACACGAGCAAAGAACTTTAGAGAAAAGGCTGAGAGAGCTGACCTAAAGCACAAGAGGAGAAAAAGTTAAAGTTCCTCCCTCTCCATGCAAGCCCTGTACAATTTTCTTTCATGTATAAATAATAGCCATACTGCATAAAAGGTGCAAGATAGTTCATCTTTAATGGCTTAAAATGACAGCAAAAATAGAATCTTGGGATTTTTTTTTTTTCTTTCAGTCCTTTTAGCACATTCTAGGACAAAGCTCTTGTCAGGAGAAATAGACATTTTTGGACAAGCTAGCACATTTGTTCCCATAACCTCAAATGGAAATTCCCAACCATCCGTGAAATCAAAGGGAAGACAGGTTCCTCCTACAAGAAGACATTTGTAATTATACTGTTAGGAATCAGCATTCTCTCTCCCTCTTTTATACTCCTACTCCTCCTATTCTTTCTTGAGATCTCTAACCAGGTCTCATTAGAAGAGAAAATCAGAGAGAGGAAAATAGACACAAAATATACAACACTTACTTAAACTGATTTACAAGATCAGAAGTCTTGTGGTTGCACAGACAAGAGAAGTAATCTGCACATACTGAAAAAATAATTCAAAAAAAATATAAGTACTAAAAGCCAATTTCTGTATGCACCAATTAATACAATCAGAAACCTTATAACCTGAAACAATGCATGAGTCCTATATCCTCTAGACAGTTATAGCCTGCACTTATTCTATTATAATCTAAGCAGATCTCTTTTTCAGTTCGACTTCAGGAGATGTGTATATATGAAGGAGTCTTCCCTGCAGTTGAAATCTGAATTTACTGAATGCTGACAAGACTGTTACTGTTGATTATTCTTGATATACCACAAGCCTTTAACCTTTCCTGTCAGACTAATTGCACTCTGAAAAGTCAGACTGAAGGGACTTCTATGCTGTGTTTTATATCACCAGAATGGTTTGGGGGAAGCTGTGCTTATCTCTAGTCAGTGACACACAGAAGTCATGGCTTCCATGCATTCACTAAGAGAAAAGTGCATTGTGCTACTGCTTACAGGAAGAATAAATACAGGAAGAAAGTTGGCTAAAATTCGAAAGTGAAGAGGACCAACAAATTTTGTAAAAAAAACAAATGACCTGTGCGTGAGCTGGATGAGAAGGAAGTGAGCAGCATGGGAAAGAAAAAGCATTGGGAGGACTCAGAATGGAGTAAGGACACATTTAGATTAAAGGTAGAAAAGTAGATATTACCTTACATTCACCCTTTTGCCTGTGTGTATGGAGTTATGCATGCTACCTTGTGAATGCCAGCATCCATGTGATGGAATATGTCTAAGAAAGGCTATAAGCTGCTTCAAGTTTGTGATCCAGTGTATGGCAAAGGCAAGGTAACTGTTCCATCAGTGGGATCTGAGTGTCCTTTCAAACCCCTGGATACATGATAAGATTTAGAGGACATGTCTTGTACATTTTACATGGAAAGTTATGCAGAATTCTCAGTTTCTCTATGATTAGACTCAAGAATTTCCAGAAAGTAGCCTAAATTAATAACTTTGAAAAGAGGAAATGCAGACTCAAGGTGTTTGTCATCCTGTGAATTATGGGTAAACAACTTCAGACAATTCTGGACACAAGAAAACTTTCTTACCTTTTTACTGCCACAACCTACTCAACAGAGCATGAAATAAGGGCTACCAGGTATTTCAGGGTGTACATGCTCCTTTCTTTCACTTTTCCCTTCACCTTCCCTCCTGCAGTCCTCCCAGATTTTATTTTTTTTCTTTTTCATAAGCAAAGCTCTGTCAATCTGTTCCAGCTAATCCCTGGATCAGTACAGCTGTACTAGCTCAGTACAGCTGTATCTAACGAGGTGTTTACCTCTGAAGCACTTGCAGATAATTCCCATTGGCTATGGACTGCCCCAGGAAAGACAGATATCCTTTATTTTCCGGCTTTCAGAAATCAGCATCCTGGAAAGTTAGAAAACACATAAGAAAACCTTCCATCTGCTAAAGTTTTTGGCTTTTTTTCATTTGTAAAGATTTGTAAGATGAATAAACAGGCTTAACATGGAATCAAGTTAAAATACTAACATCAAACACAGAAGAGGAGGATATGTGTCCAAATGGGCAAAAAAGACACCAGAAGGTTTGTACAGAGCCAGTAGTAAAGTGCATGGTCTAGAAAAGATAGGTAATCAGAACAGGACAAACCATGTCAGCTCAGCTGTTTGGAAATTCTTTTCCTCTCCACAGATAAAATGAGGGCATGACAATCTTTCTTCATATTTTTATTACAGGAATACTAAAAGGTTCTGAGGGAGATAAGAACTTTGCTGTCCTTCCTTTTACACCTGTGTAGCCCAATTAGACAAGAAATAATCAATTATTATCATTTTACAGATGCATAACTGAAGTCCAGTGACAAAATCATTGATTTCTCTGAAGGCCTGTAGCAGAGGTAAGGCAAAGAACAGAGACGCCTTGAATCACAGAACATAATGCATTGCCATCTTCCCCTGCTCTTACAGGAAAAGGAGTAGGCGATTCAATTTGATGTTTCATCCTTCTGTTTCTTCATACAACAAAATTAATTCCCATGATGAATTTCTGTGTTGATACTCCTACTTCAGGTCTGATACTGTTTCAGTTTAATCATTTATCCACTATGTGTGTTTTATTAGCTGAAGGTGTTTGTGAAATATCATCTTATTTTCTAGTGTAAATGCATTCAGGATTCTAAGATCACTCCTTTGTCTTTCCTTTGCCTTTGTATTATCAACTAACTTCAGGATATAATTTGAATATGGATGCTGTGATTAAATTTCATGGCATGATGAAGGAGTAAGTTTTAGAAAGTGTTAAACGACTTCTCTTTGGGGCCCAGATACTTTAAATCTTTCACTTTGTTATGAAAACATATCTTCCTTTGACAGAAAGATTTGTTTAATATACATAAAAGCTTATGGAATCCTGAAGATTTGGATTCTTACAGCCATACACGTTATTAAGTAGGCTTTGTGTGATGATAAGTAAAAGTATTTGTGGGAGAGAGTTTTCCAGCTTTATGCAGAACAGAAATTCTGATGCTTTCCAGTACCTTTCTGAACTGGTGGAAAATCAAAGAATAAAGTTCAATGAGATTAAAGTACATGGATTTACTTCCTCTTTCTCAAAGACAGAAAATCTGTAGTACTGGCGCTATTCAGCCCCTGGATCAACTTTCTTTGTCCACCCTCCACAGATACCAGGATTAGATCATCTGTCATGAAGATGGTCCACTTATATCCAGGTTGCTTTGTAGAGTGTGGAAAGAATGATCTTATTTAAGGCAAATCTAGAATAATTTCACTGAAGTCAATTTGATTTCCCTGATTTTTCTTTCCAATAGGAATGAGATCAGAATATATCTCAGTTAAGCAAATTCTGACATCCCTGCCTTCTAAGAAGAGCTGAAATGCAAAATTTAAAGGTGAGAGACTTCATGTATCCATGTCTAATGGTCTGTAATACAAATGCACTACGAGTGCATGTTCTCATAGCTATTTGTATTAATTTTATATATTTTTTTAAAGTTTCTATCACTCATATGATTTAACCAACTGAAAAAGCAGCTGAGCTGAAATCTGGGTGACAACAAAACAATTTGAAGCAGAGCACTCATTTTCTGCATGGACACCAGTCCTCTCTTTCCACCCTGGAATATTTTAGTACGTCTTAGAGACAGACCTGACTCACCAGCTAATACTGAGCAGTAGGGATAGTGAAGAAGTCATGGCAAGATTGAGTTTTGCAGGTTTTGTGTGAGAGAGTATTGACATAAGTAATTCCATTTATTTCATTGTGCTGCTGTGCGTAATCTTTTAGCCTCTTAAAATGAGAAGGTTGGGTATTGGCAATAATCAGCTCAGCTGTATTGCTTTGCAGCTGGACAGAGAAGTATAAACCTTTGTGTTCAGATCCAAGTTTTATGAAGTTTTTATGGCATAAAGTGTGTGCATTTCTGACCAGTGGCACTTTCCTTTCCAAAATGCAAATGTGGATGACTAGGAGAGGAGCTGCTTTTTTGGACTTTTTCATCTGCAGAGTAATAATTGTTTTCTTTAAACCAGAAACTAAGATCATAAGGAGTTATTCCCAATTTTCTAGGAATGTTGCCAAAGAATGTGATAGAGTATTAAAAAAAAATAATATTCTCTCTTTAAGTTTTCTTTTTTCTATGGTTGACTTTCTGAGACTCTAAAAGCAAATTTCTGATATTCCCATGGCAAAAGGATATCCCCCTCCTGCAAACTCTTTATCATTCCAGTAACCCCCAATCATTAATAGTCACCTTGATTTCGATGAGATGAGAAACATTATCAAGGTAACAAACATCTTCACCTGAATGCAACCAAATTCTTGCTGAGCTGTACTTGAACCCATAAATAGTCCCATTGAAGTCAAGAGGAACAATTTTTGTGTAAAAAACTCCCAATAAGTATAGGTATCAGAGCTAGGCTTACCCAAATAAGTCCCAGCCCATTAATTAATTTTATGCAATTGCTATTCTACAACCACATACAGCCCCATTAGCTTAAACCAGGATCCATCAGGGACCCATTGCAAAACTAGGTCTTAAAGGCAGGCTGCCAAGAATGAATGGTTTAACTTCAGGGATGATGTTAAAATGATTTAGATTGACAGTTAAATTAAGTGAAACTACCTGTGTAGACACACACCAGTTTAGTATGCCCCTGTAATTTATCGTTTAAAACCCCAGGAGCACCCACACACCACCTCACAGGGGCTTAATACTGTAACATAACAGACTTTGTTTGCTAACAGCACTCAAGAGGCACATTCTAGCTGACAATTTCTCCCTGCTTTGTGAATCAAGAAGTCTGCAGCATGACCTATGCCTAATGATGTGTTTCTTTTCTTTACCGGGATGCTTTACCCTTCTGTCTTGCCCTGTCTGCTCCTTCACTCTCTGATCACCTTGCACATCTATGTAGGAGATGGACTGTTCATTTCTGACTATGTTTATTCTTTTCATGATCCCATATGGTCTGTCAGAAATAAGTGAGCCTGTGAGTGCTGGCTTTTGAAGTCTCCTCAGAGATATTTTAACAGAAAATATACTTTAAAAAATTTGCATAAATGAAATAAAAGATCTTTTCCAGGCCTAGAAATCTTGTGCTGCATTCAGTAAACAATCTTCCATCTCTTCATACAGTATAATATGAAAACTACATGGAGCGACCAGTGTTGACTCCAAGCCCCGTGCCAGTGATTTTACTGAGCTGTGGATAAGACCCAATAGCAGATAATTTGTTGCAGATGTAACACAATGAACTATTTTTCAAATATTCCTGTTCTCTGTTTTCCTCTTCTGGATTTGGGAATAAATTTCTGGTCCTCAATCTTGTAGTCCTTTATCTGTCACAAGCCTATGCCAGCTTTACACAATATCCCTAAAGCCACACTATGGTCTGGCAGGTAGCTCTGTAATATCTATAACTTGTAGATAGCCTAACCTGGTTAGAGGGGTTTTTTTGTTTTGTTTTTGTTTCTTTTTTCTTTTTTCGTTTTTTTTTTTTTTTTTTTTTTCCCCACTGTATAAAAGGTTGGGTATTTTTGTGTTGTGATCTCTTTTGAATAGAATAAAATGGTATGGGCTAGACAAGGGGTTTTGTTTGCTTTCTTTTCTTTCACCTCTCCTTACCTCTCAAAAAAACCCTTACAGACATTTTAGGACATATTTCATGTTGATTAAAATAAATCTTTAGAAAGATTTCAAAGTGTGAAGATAAGACATAAGAATTCAGTGTTTTATACTGAATGCTGTTCATCCCTTCAGTGGTGTGTATCTAAACTGTTTGGACTCACAGTAAGAGTTCAGGCTAATTAGAAGTGTCAGCAGACATGATTTTAAAAAAGAAAACAAAACAAATTAAATAAACCTCAAAACTCAGAGAAATTGATGGATATGCTTTTTTTTGAATATAGAGACACAAAGCCAGGTTGGATGGGGCTTTGAGCAATCTGGTCTAATGGAAGGTGTTCCTGTTCATGGCAGTAGGGTTGGAACTAGATGGTCTTTAAGGTCCATTTCAACCCAAACCATTTTATGGTTCTGTGATGTGATTTTTTTCCCATCATTTTTATCTCTTACTTCTCCACTTCCTTTGTTTTCTTTGATCTTCCATGTGTACATTACCATCCCTTATTTCTGGGAAGGTAATTCTTCCCCAGAAATTCTCAGGTAAACTGTCCTATGCAGAATTTCAAAAAATGTCCAGTACCTTCAAACTATGCACATCCTTCCATGAAAAGCTGAAATCTGAAAGAAAGGCTGGAACCTGTGGCTAAAGATAAGTTGAGTTTTTCCCAGAAATAGGGTATGTAAGTAAAAATTCATTTCAGAATTACAATTGGCTCTAATACGTCTCTAATGGAAGAACATGACTAAGATAAATGAAAACTGTGTTAATTAAATTGTGTTAGTATTCAATTTTCATCCATTTATTTCTCTTAGGAATAGAGATCTGTGATCTTCACATTTGCCATAAACACTTTTCAAGGTTTTGTTCTCTCTAGCTGCTCTTAAAAGTCCCAACTTAAGGGACTATTTGCAGTTCGTCTGAGCTATATTAATAGGCTTGCAATCTACAATCTGGTGTAAAAATTAAACATATATGTGAGAACTTCTCTGAAAGAGAGTCAAAAATCCTGAAGCTGGCAACAGTTTTTAAGTCAACAGTAATTAAACATTGTGGAGTCCATGAGAATTTATTTATATATATATTTATATATATATAATAGAAATAGAAGAATAAATATAAAAGAATAGACATTAATATATATAAAAGAAAAAGAAGAAATTATATTAAATAAAGAAACCACACAAAGAAGAAGAAAATATATATACACACACATATAAAAGCTTCTAAATCCTTATAGGAAAGGAATCTTTTGGGGGGTATGAAAATCTGTGCAATCAAGAAAGGAAAGAAAAGCTGGTTTTAATCCAAATGCTTTATGCATTTTTAGTATTTATTGAATCAGCTTAGAGAAGCCCAGCAAATAACTCATCTTGTACAATTTATAGTAAGGGATCAAACATCTTATGTTCTAAGCCTGTCTAATTTCAAATTTCTATTGACAGGAAAAGTACACAATGTTTATGTGCTGTATTCTTTCAGGAAGAAAAAAAGGAAAGAGAAAAGAGAAGCATCACTCTAAACCCACTCACATCTCTTCTCATCAGTTGGAACCTGCATGAATGATAATAGGCATTCAAAGCTCTCTAGTTCTGTGTGACAGTTCTAATAATGCAGTGCCAGATGTTTAAAATGTCTGCAATACCCAGAGGTTGCAGTGAAGTGACCTCCTTGGTTTCCCATTCAAGGGAATTGGTTGGTAAATCTAGACATAATTGCAGTGCAAGGCATTTCTAATAGGCATGATTGCAATATAGCAAAGGAAAAAAAACACTTAAAAACCTAAATATGTTAAATGAAATGTATTGCTTTCTCATTACAATAAATTCTCTTTGGGTGTCTATTATTACTGCCTCCTAAGAAGAGAACAGGGAAAGAGCTCTGAGCATGTTTGAGAGATGGAAGAACATCAAGAAATGTAACCTTTGTGCTTTCATTCCCACAAGCTGTGTAAACCACTGAGTTAAAACAAATATTTCTAAAAACCAAAACCTTTATTTTTTCCTGATAAGCCTTTTCAACAGCACATCGGGCATCTTCTTACTGTCCAGAGTCCTTGGCAGATAGCTGGAAGAGCAGCATTCTCCTTATCACATTTTACCAGCAAACTTGCTGTAATAATATTGTATCCTCGCTTTCAAAATTAATTTAGCAAGCATGCAGAATTAATGCACAGCCTTTTTCAAGACCCAAAGCCTGGCCCAAACCAAAGGAAAGATCCCCTTTATTCCTGATGCTAAAAATTCTGGTAAAATAAATAAACAGAGCACCCATTGCCCTGTGTAAGGGGATATGAAGTAAGCATGCAAGTATTTTAAGTTGCATTAGTTACACAACCAGTGTCAGTGAAATGACAACATGAGAGCTGTCTGTTGCAAACTGGAATGGTTTATAATGACCATCAGGTTGCTGTAGTTAGCTGTTCTGTCTGTGAAAGGGTAAATGCTGTGTCTATTGCTATCACAGTGTTATTATTATCAGGTTATTAAAAGATATTACAGAGCAGAACTGAAGAGGCCTTCTTTGGGTTCAATACCCATCACACAGAAAAGCAAGTGACAGTGCATGCTACAGATGGCATTTCAGCCACCCCTACAGTCTGAAGAGAGCAGAGATGAGGGGTCCCTCAGAGGAAGCAATGCAGTCATGTAAAACAGAGGAATCTAGTAGATTAGGAGATCAGGGCTGGTGTTCCCTAAACTGTTTCTTCTTATCTTCCCTTTTCTCCAGAGAAATACAGCAGATAATGAGCAGTTCTGACCAAGCCTACACTCTCCCTTGTGGAATGCAAGGGGTTAATTTAATCTAGTGATGTTTCTCTTAAGCCCTGGTAACAAAGTTCCCATGGCCAGGCTTCTGAAATGCTGCCCTTCCATTTTTCAAGGGCTCATAATGTCTTTCACAGTGGGATTTTCATTTCAGTCCCAATCAAGGACAGTGTTCAGACCTTTCTCTTCCTCCTTAATTTAGTTATATTTTGAATATCATGACTGGAATGGCTCAGGAGAAAGCTCTCCCACCTCCACTGTCTGCCTGATTGCACAAAGCAATCCCAGGTGAGCAGGAAACCTCCATGATGGGGTTTCACGGAGCTGCCTTGCCCAGCTCAGCATCTTCTCTCGGTGACAGCCAAGCCAGCCCCAGGGCTCTCAGAGCTGCCTTCACACACAATTTGGCTGGGCTGAGAAGCATTTTGCCTCTTTCTGCTGCTCAGAGGCATCTGAAGCACCTACCGTGTGGCATGCACAGACAGTGACTGATCTTTTCTCACTGCAAAGCCATTTGATATTGGGACACTTCTCCAGACACCAAATTCTGCTGTTTTCACCAAGAAACCTGGCTCTGATTGAGCTTCCTTACCACAGGAGAAAATTAAACACTCATTCTGTAGAAACTTTCCAAAAAGCACAGACGCTTCATGCTTCTCAACCATCCCTTTTACGGGCCTCATTTATCAGGTTCTCCTATTTCCAGAGATAATTTTGGCATGGATAGCTGCCCACTTAAGTTCAGGGACAAGATCCCAAGTACATAAAAAACCCCTAATCATGGAGAGACAAGTTTTGAGACACTTGTTGTGTAGACAAAATATTTTGAACACAATATGTGAATCACTCTAAAGGCAAATAATTTTACTTTGTGGAGTTACAAAGAGTCACGTTGTCATAAATTTGGAGCTATATAATATGAAACAATGTTGTTTTTGCACCATTGAACTATTTTGGAAAGCTAAAGTTTGATGAAAAAAATGTGTTGGCTTGGTTTTTGTTTTGTTGTTTTGTTTTTTTTCAAATACATCAATAATATTCCATTTAATTTATATACCTGCAGCTGTCAGCTACCGCCAAACCCTCTTAGTGCAGTGATATGGAAACATTTTTACTGAAAACTTCTTAGGAATACCTTAGAGAGTTCACATTCATATCTATTTAAGCCAGCAGATGAATAGAATCTACCTAACCTAATTGGGGCAAAGGAAAAAAATCAATAAAGCAAGCTTTCTTCTTAACAGATCATATCCCATTTCTTGTTGGTTACTGCTTACACAGTGGCTCATTTGGAGGAAACTTTTGTCCAGAGTTTAATTTGTTCTTCTCATTCCATGGTCACATCCCTTGGATATAAAGTTCTTTCTCTTTCTCTCTCTAATAACCAAGGAGTAGTATTTGGAAATAGAATATTATGAAAGACATCCACCTGGCAAATACTGCTTCATTAAATGCTTTTTCATAATGGGAAAAATGTTAAGTTTTATATTTAGTTAATTAAAGCATATCAGAGGAAATTCAACATACTGTCATACAATAGGTGTTTGGGGTTTATTTCAATATCAATACTAAATACGTTTTCCTTTTTTTTATCCTGCCTAGTGCACAATATCTGCCTAGAGACACTCATAGAGTCAATGTAGGCTCATAGAAGCAAATAGAATTCATCATCCCATGAGGCCACAAATTTCACAAGGATACATGAGAGGAGGAAATATCTTAGCTTTGGTTTTGGATAACAATGGTTCCCTCTGTTATAAAGTTTCTGGAATAATTCCACTAGATACAAGTTACCTCACCCTGCACCAAAAGGCAGGGATTTAGTTTCCTAAAATTTCCATTGGATCTGAAGGAGACCATCGGCTTCTCTGCTACTACCTGGCTTCTCTACTTTTCTCCTGACATTTTTCTGGATCCTGTACAAATCATACTGCTACAGCATCTTTTTTTGAGGAATCGCCTTTGTGAGTCTCTCTGAATAAAGGTAGAAGTCATATAAATGGCAATATAAGTATCTCAGTTTTGAATCATCCTGACACTCTTTTGAGTATGCAACAACAACCTCATCAGCTTCAACTACACCAAGGGAAAGGAAAACACTGCACTTGAACCTGCAGATCAAATTCTAGGATAATGACAGAAAAAGCTGAAAGAGCAGTATTCACCATCCTTTGCTTCCCTAAACCAGGTCCATGATTCAGGAAAGAAAAAAAAAATTAAAAAAAGCCAGGGGGCTCAAAGAACAAAAACTTTGATCATTACAGTCTTACAGTCACAGGTGTTGCAATGTGAAACACAATATAATGCTGTACAGAGACATTGCTTCAAGGAAATATCTGTTAGATTCAGGAAAGTAGTGTGTAAGTGATGACAGAAAATGTGTCTGGTTTGTTATTTTGAACTAGACTTCGGGGACCAGGCTGGTGTTCTAAGACTGGTGATATGCTTGCTGTTGTAGGTACTAATTCCCAAGAAAACAAGGACTTTCACTGTCAAGGTCTTTCTCTAAGTGCACCCAGTTTCGTCTCCTGCAGTGGAGCACCCAAGCTTTGGTGCATTTTTATTGCTGGAGGAAATAAAATTAAATAGTGTAAAAAAAAAAAAAAAAGAAAATATAATATCTCTGTTCTTGTGCATGGTTGAGGGAAAAAACTTGGCTAAATAGTTTTATGCTATGGTGCTATCAATTTTATGAATGAAGTTGAACAATCTTTTTTTCTCAGACACATTACACATTTAATTACAAAGACACTTATTTGTAGGCTTTTTTCCATCTTCAACAAAGGGAATATTACATCCATTTAAAGGTTTACAAAAAAAGCTATAAAACTGATATAATAGTAATAAAATAATAATCCCTTCTGCTTCTATTAGGAGAAAGTGTGATGAGTAATTGTGTCTAATTTATCCCCTAATGTATTGTCATGATACAACTGTCCTTATCTCTACTTTTTTTTGTTTTTTTTTTGTTTGTTTGGGTTTTTTTTGGTTTTTTTTACTTTAAATGCATAAGAAATTCTAGAGAATTAGTTACAATTTTGTTTTTGCAATGATAGCTCCTACACTTGGAGAAAAGGCCCACTCTGCCTGATTTGTATACGATTTTTTTCTATCACTTGTTGCTAGGAAAAATCATATAGGCACTTAAGAAAGAAAGAAAATAATCAATACTGTAAATCTTACAGAATTTCTCCCTAATTTAGAAAATGGGGTATATCACAAACTGCAACTTATTTCCATACTCATTATTAAGAAAGCTCATAACTTACCATAATTTCTAGGGCAGGATAGTTAAAAGGACCTAAAGATAATATGACACATGAGATTTCTGATAGAGCTGCACTGTGAATTCCCATGGGCAATTGCTTAGCAGCTGTCTGAAATTACTTGCTTTTATAACAATTTCATTGTTTTTATGCTGGTCTGGATTCTGCACCTTCATGGCATCAGACTTCATGACACTGTTAACACTGCTAATTCTTCTAAAGATTTGGCTGCTTAAAATTACTTGTTCATGCTATCTGTATAATGAATTGTCCTCTTCAAGGTGATAAATTATTTATTAGTCTAATGAAGAAATCAATCAGTAGAGCTGGATAACTGGAACACACAGCTTTTGGCAAAGTAAGGTCTGCATGTTTACATTTATCACAGAAAAGCCTTGACTTTGATGCAGACCTTTCAGAGGTGTTTATTAATCATGATCTCATTACAGTTTTGGTAGACTAATAGCTTTTTATTTGTCAGAATGGTTTCTGATGATGTAGTGCTGTTGTCCTAAAAATACAGATCTATTTACACTATTTAACCTTCTACAAAATTGTTCAAAGGTAGCTTATTTCTAACACTGTGCTTTATATTAAACAAATCAAGATTAATAACTTAAGTCGGAGGGTGTCAGTGAAATGTCATGGCTCTCAGGTACAGAACTTGGAAGCAGCTCATGGGTCAGCTGCAGCACACAGTAGTGACTCCCAGCAGAACTGAAAGTGTTACTCTGCTATCAGGGCCAATACTTTTGGAATATGGCAGGGAGCCTCTAACTGCAGAAACATACATATTGAGTACAATAAGCATATTTTAGTGTTTATTAGTGATAGATTTGGGATTTAGACTAGAATGTAATCTGAAACTAATCTAAATGCACCTCTTCTGAAGGGTGAAATGGCAAGTACTGTAACTCATCAAAATAATAAGTGTGAATTAGTTCCTGAACACAGCTCTAAAACTTATTCATATCTTATTTTGCAGGAACTTTTTAAAAGGGCATTCAAGGAAATGAGTGAATTCAGACCAGTGTAAGAATTGAGCCACACAATTGCTATTAAATCACTGAGTGTTTGATAAAAAACCTTTTAGCTGTTTAACTCTGCAACCAATGGGTTCCATGTTTCTTTTTGATTATTTTTTTTAGCGAAAAAAATCACTCTAAAATGCCAGTTTGTACTGCTATGGCAGAAGATGATCAGGAAAGTGAAATATATTTGGGAGAAATGTTCTAATGTCAAACTTTTAATCTGCTTTATATCAAGTATTCAGCTAAAAACAGTTGTAGCATGAAATTAAATTATCAGACTGGTTAATTGTGAGACCATATATTAGACAAGTGAAACTAGTCATGTTAACAGGCACAACTTTTCCAGTGCTTGTATTTAGCAGTAAAATTACTTGGTTTAGCAAGGTTGCCTTAGTAAATAAAGTGAGATATACTTAACTGTACATACAATTAATTGCAAACATTATTATTAGTGATTAGAAATTGCAGCCTTCAGCATCAATTAATCTTGGTGGCACATGTTATTGATGATGAAATGCTGTTGATATATACCTAGTTTTGACCTGTATTTAGATGAATATATGGAGTAATCTGTTTCCTTCATGACATCTTACTGCTAGTGTTGAAATCAAATTGAAGTTTTAGGCTGGAATCAGGACATCTAATGAGAGTTCATGGGCAAAGCTCTATCAACATGAGAAATGTGGGCATAAAGCATTGATCAATGAACTATTCCCTCTTGAAAAACTAAATGCTTTAATCCTGAGGCAGAATATGCACTTTGTGTTGGTCTCATGCATATAAATAGCCACTTTTGAGTCCCAGTTTAATCTGAGTGAAAACGTCTCCACATAACTCTAAATGTGAAAGTTTCCCACCACTCCCTTCCCCACTTCAGTGTGATCAATGGGGAATTGACTTGAGTGGAAGAAGGGTCTGACCTACAAATTCAATTAAGCAAATTCTTGGTTGCTTGGTATCAGGCACAAGATACCATTTTTATATTATTTTTATCTTAATCCAGTGGTCTAAGTGAACATGTAAACACATTTCTGCAACCTTTCAGCACTGAAGCAAAAGGTGATTAAATCTTTACATCCACTGGAAATTCCGGGATAGGGTATAAGCGAGATTTCACTTCTCTCTTCTCCAAACCTTTACTCTCTCTTTTACTTAATCCTTCCCGGTAAATGTATATCTTTGTCTGACTTACAATAACTTCTTAATTTTGGTGCAGCTTCCCTCGAAATTACAACGTATGAAACACTTATCATCACTGCTGTGTTATAAGTGCTGGTAAAGGGAATAATGAGTTGTGGATTTTCTTGATTGGTGTGCAGAAGTGCTTTAAAAAAATGAAAGATCTCATTTATAGCACCTTGGATGACCACATAAGATAGTCTTGGACTGAAGAACTCACATTCATGTGGACATATAATGGAAGAGAAACAGGGGCAGGGGAAAGTAGTGGTTTTGTGGTTTTGTTTTTTCAGGTTTTTTTAACAGGGAATCTGTGTTAACTTGCCTGACTCACAGAGAGTTTTTGGCAGATATGACAAAGTAAATACCTTTTACTGGATTCTCTGTCTCATTTTTTTAAATTGCACACTTTTGTGTCATTTGGTTTTGCAGCTACATGTAGTTTCCATTCTCTCTAGCTGAAAGTGGTTGAAGTGGTGATGCCTTCTGAGAATCCAACACCACCAAAAATCAGGCTGACAGTGTAGAATTGCAGACTGTAGCATTAGCATTTTATTTTCCAGTACCTGTGCACCACAGTCCATATTCACTTTAGATAGTGACAGGGCCTTTGAAATCCTCACAAGGCATTAACTGCACGTTAGTTTTTTATTATCTCATGCTGCAGTGACCTTTTTCAAATAATATGCTTATTCTGGCTATATGATGATCCTTGTGGGTCCCTTCCAACTCAGGATAATCTACAATTCTATGGTTCTATGGGTACAAAAAGGATTAAATAAGAAGACATAGGAAGGGAGGGAAAAGAACCAGCCATATTCTCATGCCACCCAAATTCTGGGATTCATAATTCTTGGATCCAAATAATATAAATGTAATAAATACTAGTTTATACTATAAAATACTATGCTTCCTGATACTTATTCTGCTTTCTCTTTTTTCTTTCTACTCTATTTTTTTCTTTCTACTCTTTTAGTAAAACACTCTGATTTCCATACTGCTGAGGCTCTCAAACTGCTTTACAGCTGAACTGAATAAAACGGACTTTAGAAGATTTGCTTTCCCCCTCTCAGCCTCCACCATCTTTGCAGTGCCATTGTGGGTTTTTTCCTGAATAATGAGTAGTTCCTTTTTCTCTGGTACTGATAATTCTCTTAGTAGTTCTCTCATGCTTAAACTTGATGCCTACAGAAACACTTTCCCTTGTTCTCCTTTTCCTGAAGCATTTCAGAATATCAAATATAACCCAGTCTGAAGTAGGAGAATAGCTACTGAAATATAACTCAGAATAATAGATAAGGAAGTGTTCTAAGTTACCAGTTAGCTTGAATTTTATTAAAGAACATGTTACATTTTTACATTAATATCTGAGCCCATTTTGGAGAAAAGCAAGTATACGGTATTCACTTCACTCACTCACCTGAGACACTGATAATCTTTTTTCAAGTTAGTACAGAAAACACAGTTCCTCAGTTTCTCCATTCATGCCTTAGTGCTCTGATCACAGAACAACACTGAAAAATCAGTTCACTCCTTCTGGATGTACAGTGTCTTGAAGACTTAAAAAAGTCTTAAAAGTCTTTTCTTAAAAAAGAAAAAAATATTATGTTATCACTAAGAGCCTCATCTGTGTAGTGACTTTGCTGAAATTGAATACATTAATAACAACTCATCCAATAGTGAAATTCAACCAGTGTTTCAATCAAACATGACCTTCCTTTAGCCATACAACAAAAACATTTTGAAGTGTGGTTACAAAGATGGATATACAGCTAGCTGTCAGGGAAAGGCATGTTATTGAGTTACTGCTTTTTGGAGGTGGAAGGGGAAAGGAAAGGAGAGTGTAGAAGAAAACTGGTCTTTTATGTGGTTCTACTACATTAGTTGGCTGCAATGCTGCTTAGAAATGCTGAGACCATAGAGGTAGGTTCATGACTCCAATGAAAATGTATATGAGGTGCTTATAATTAAATCAGACATCTGTTAAGCAATGGTATTGAACCACACATAAGCTAATATATGCACTGCCATAATTCTACTTAAGTATTATCCTGTTGAAAGTATTGAGCAATTAAGAAGCTACTAACGTCAAACTGGGGGAAAAAAAACCCCAAAAATAGCACATTTTTTGTAAGGTTTTTATTATTGAAGTTGTAAACTGGAAGAGTAAAAATTACACAAGTGCATGAATATTTGTTGGCTCAAGTTATAATAAATAATGATTTAGATATTCTACGTTGCAATGGAATATCACAGATGCTTCTCTATGCACATATTACTATAATCAATATTTTGCTAAAAATTGCATGCTGTTAGAATAATCAGAATGAAGCTTAATCTCTGTTGGTCCATGGGGTTATTTCTCCCCAAGTGGAGACCTTGACAATTTCATTTGAAATTCATGAGGTTCCAGTCAGCCCATTTTTCCGCGTTATTTACATCCTCATTTCAGCTCTGTCCTTTGATGATTAGCCAGTTTGGTGTTGTCTGGAAATGTGTAGAGTGTAATTTATTGCATCATCCAGTTATTAGCTAAAAAAAAATATTATACAGAATTGGCCTCAATATCCTTTGGAAAGAGCACCACAAAGTAACCAGATGACAGTAGAATTTTCTATGGTTTTTCACCACAGTTTGACCTCAGAGATAGAGTAGATTTTCAACCCGTTTTACATCTCACAAACCTTACTCTAAAACATGTTGGAAGCTATGTTGAAAACATTTCTTAAGCAAGTTGCTTAAGTACACAGGCAGAGGGGCAACTCTAGTCTCAAATGTGATGAGTGTGATAGAAATGTGGATGGGAGTCTGAATAACCTGATGTAGCCAAGGATATCCCTGACTGTGGCAGCAGGGTTGGAACCACTTGATCTCTAAGGTCTCTTCCAACCCAAACCATTCTCTGATTCTAGGACTGCTTCTGGATGGAAGATGTCAAAATATAGGGAAGCACAGGTTTACGGGGATCAATGTCTAACATCGAAGACTAAGATTCTAAGACCATATAAGGGTGAAAAATCTGCAAAATCTCTTGAGAAAAGAAAGAGTAAAAAGGACAGTTTGTGGAAAGCTTTTGTGGAAAAGGAGAAACAAGGGAATATTGAAAGGTAAATAATTTGACTGGTTAGGCTGTTAGGGAGAAGCAAGGTTGGTTATTCTCCAGATGGGAAGGAGAACTGGGAATTGAGACAACAAAACTAGCAGGGCTGTGTCCTCACTAACAATAGCAGTCCCACAATATCTGAAAAAGAATAGCAAAGCAGAACAGGGGATGGTAATCAGGCAAATGTCCAGAACACTAGACATGTTCATGGCAACAAGAGAGATCTGAGGTCAAGCTGGAAAGTCAAGTCTATAGGTCAGGCTCAGAAAGAACAGGGTACATGATCAGGCACAGATACATCAACAATGTAGCTTGGACAAGAAACCTTCAACACTGCTCCAAACAAAGGGAGGCCAGAACCTTGCTTCATTCAAAACTCTGGCATCCACATCTTCCCCAGAAATCTGATCCAAGATTCCACAGCTGCATTAAATCAGAGTTGGCCTTGAGCACTGGAAGCCAAAACCCTGGGAAGGAGGGGTGAAGAAAGAGGTTGCAGATGCCATTGATGAACCTGATTGGTGTGGCACCTGTAGGGTAATAACACTGTACCAACTGTGCCCCATGAGTGCAATTTGCTTCCCTGGTTGTAGGACCTAGTGCCAAAAGGGACAGACTAGATGCCCCTAACACAAGGTAAACAATAGCCAGTGCTTTCCTCATCTACATAGTCAGCCACATCATATGCTAAAAAATAACTAATTCAGAAGTATGCCTCATGTGTGTTTAAAAACATCTATAGAAAAATACCCTAAGCTTTCCCTCATCAAATAAAATTTCTTTTCCTCTTGCAATTTCTTTTCCTCTTTCTCTTCTTCTCTTCCAAAACTCTCACAGATATCCATATACTTCTTCCTCTATTACAAAGAACTTGTATCTCCAATTTTTTGCAGATGTGTGAAGAAACCTGTTATCCAAGGACTTACTTTCAAGTACTGCTTTTGTGAAGAATTAGTTTTCATACCCTTTTTTTTAAAGTTTTATGTATAGAAAGCAGGATAATTTTATTCTTAACTCATACGAAGTGTATTATAATTTTAGTATATTGACCTGAGAATGTCAGTGTTAGGAATGTCAATACTAGAGATAAGCAGAGTCTTCAATAATATTTGCATTATAACCTAATCAGAAGAGATAATGATATTAGAAGAGCACAGTAAGTCTTTCTCTTCACATCAATCCAGTCTACCCAGCAGTTTTAGGTGTAAATACTGTTCTACAAGTAAGCTCCATAACATGTCCTTCACACCTGCCAGTCTACAAAAAAGGGACATCAGTAACAAACTTCCAGAGGAGACTGCTGAATCTATACTTTGATTTTACTTTAGTGTGAAGAAAAGCATAGTTGCTGAACTTGAATGTCCATATTCTTTGAAAGTACAATTCCTACAACCAACACAAATTTCTATTGTCTCCCTAGGAAGACAGATGACTGTTTCAGAATCAACATTCCCCAACAAAAAATTAATTGTTGATGAATCATACAAAGAACTAAGTGCAGTATTTGTTACATAAATTCATATTTGTGGGATTTTGTGCATAAAAAGCACCTTCCTTGAATTACCATCAATATATATGCCAATATCTATGTAGGTTAGTATATATTTAGGTATACATCTTTGATACTGAGATTTCCTAAAAGTTAAAGATGTAAGGTACATGTGTTATACAAATCATTACATAGTGATAGTGCTTCCAAACTCCACTACTAAAAACTTTACCCCACCTGTCACCTCTACTCTTACACCAAAAATACCTATAAACACAAAGCTTTGAGATTCAAAGTGTCCAAAGCAGCTCAGCTGAGGAGAGGATAAGCATGGGCTATTCACAGCCCTGTTGGTATTAATGTTTTTCCAGAGAACTCCAGAGAACCATGAAAAATTAGGCCTATTTGTTGGGTGCCAAGTCAATAAGGTTTGTTGGAGCTACACAGAGTTACATCCATTCCTCAAGCTGTAATTTGTTCACATGAGCATACATAAGATTTTATGTAAGTATGGTCCATTTTGGAAAGGTTGGTCTCTTCACCTAATTTTTTCAGGCCAGTATATTCCAGGCAAATGACAGGCCAGTCTCATTTAAGATTACTCTTGCTCAGATCCCCAGCTGCACAAATAAAATAGAAATACAGAATCAAAATCATTTTGGTTGGAAGAGACCTTAAAGATCATCTGGTTCCAAGAGTTCCCCCTCCCACACCCCCACCCCTGTGAACAGGGGCACCTTTTATTACATCAGGTTTCTCAGAGTGCCATCCAGCCTGTTCTTGAATGCTTCCAAAAACAGGGCATCCATCACTTTGCTAGGCAACTTGTGCCAGTGTCTCATAATCCTCGTAGTAAAAGAGCTCTCCCTTACACCTCATCATAGCCTAGGCTGCAGAGGTGAATAAACAGGGCTGCAAAGAACTCTGTTGAGAACCTTCCTATGCTGACCGAGACAGAATTTTGTGTGGATAGGGAAAATAAAGAGAGCAGAAGGAAGAAAAAGGAAGGTGAGTGACACAAGATGATATAACAATCAGCTATTCAATCAGCTCTTAATTGGTCAAGTAATCTTAGTGAAAACACTGGGAAAGGTGGCATGACTATACACGTGTCAGGACTATACACTTGAAGGATGAAAAATGATGAAAGTAGTGATTCAGAGCACCAGGCCTTTAAAATACATGAAGAAGGGAAATTAAAAGAGACCTTAATCTGCCATAAATTTACTCTTAATTACTGATGATTTTGAATAATCATATTGCCTGATTTAAAGGTCTCTGGACTCAAGCCCTGATTTAGACTAAATATCAAAGTATTTGGGATATGGGAAAAATAAATTAAATGAACTATGAATTTTTATTTATCTTTTAATCTAACCAGGAAGCACCATCCCTAGAGAAATTATGTCCTGCGAACAACCTGCTTCATTTTAACCTGTAGTGCACAGAAAGCAAACAACACTACCCTTCATCAAAGTGTTGAAGCAGTATTTGAAGAGCAGACAGCTGTGGTCTTGTAAGCCTCTAGATTTTTTTTTCATCTCAGTGTGCTTAAGTAAACAGAAGAAAACTGTTTGCTTTGTATAAGAAATAGAAGGATTGTAAAAATGCTGTAACTCTGCTTGGAATTCATCCAAACTAAAGAAATTAAGTTTCTGTCTGTAGCAAAACTGACATTCCTCCTTCTTTCACCCATCACCCTCCCTCATGAAATCTTAAAATGTCAGCTTGAGCTGCCCACCCATACTCTTTGGAATTTTATTAAGTTAGTTATCAAAACTGCCTTCACTTATATCTGCTAGATAATTCCTATGAAGTAGGAGAGGAGCATATGCAGTCACAAGAGTCACAAGAGATGATGTGCATTTTATATAAGAACTGATGTTCCTTGCACTCCCACAGCTTGAAATATGGTCCTTTGAAATTTTTTTATTACCAACATGCTGATGCTTCTTTTCAAGCTTTTATTGCCCATGGGAACACTATAGGTTTGGGATATTTTTTTAGTTTATTTTTTTTTTTTTTTTATTTTGCTACAGGGCGTTGAAGTAGGAGATCAAACAAAAGCAGCACGAAGAGAACAGTCATTCATTTATCTTCTCTATTTTAAAATACAAAACCCAAAACTAAACCAAACAATGTTTCTTACAGTTTCAAGATTATATTTTTAAAGTAAATAAATAAAAAAGATCACACAAATAAATTAAGTTTCCAAAATTTCTTTAACTGTAATTCTATTGTGTTTGAAGGGAGCCTACTATGAACCTCAATGATTTTGAAATTGCTCTGACGGTGAAGTTACTTGAATTCTCCTGTAAAATATGTAAGAAAATACCACTGATCTGTATAAAGAATGCCACTGTTTTTCCCTAATTATCCATTTCTCAAAGCTGATCTTGGAGGAGCCCTGACATGACATGACCACAGAGAGGAAATCTTGTCTGTACAAGCATGTGTACATTAACACAAGTGTCCTTTCAACATGCAAAAGTGTACAAGTTGTCAGTGTGTAATACTACATGTTCCACCTGGAACAATTGAGATAATAAAATGGAAAAGATAACATTTTCTTCCACACTGGATCTTTATATGGTGTAAGACAAGTGAGTGTGCAAAGAAACCAGAGGGAGATGATTGATTGATTGATTCCGTCTTAGCCTTTTTGAAGCTTAGAATTTCAAGTCAGGCTGCTGTGAGCTGTGCTGTACTTCTGAGCTGGTTTTGTGTTCTGTCATCAACAGCACAGGAAGAATGAGAGACTGAGCTGTATAAAAAAACAAAAAAAAACCCCCAAAAAACAGCAAACCTTAAGTAATGACCACTGAAATGGTTTCCATCCTTTCAAGTTGTTGTTTTCTCTGTTTTGGTTAAAAACAACTTTGAATGCTCTTAGTTTTCCCTGCCTTTATTCATATCATCATTCATGTGCTCTGTACAGCAAAGGTTATGTCAGATCTTTCTTTTTTAAACTATTGCTAATCTCTAAATAGCCTCAAAAATTCATTTTAGGCAAGGGCTTTGCATAAATGATCTTAGCTTCGCTTAGAAGGTTAAAATCAGTTGCCTAATTGTTGCATTCTCCTTCCCCCCAGGGTATTCAGCCACAACACACTCAGCTGATAGAAAGGATTAGGTTTACTGTTTTTTTCATATTTTACAGATATAAGAGGAGAAAAATTAAAAACAATGTTGAACATAGGAACAGTAAGTCTTCCTTCTATTTTTTATGCTTTGCTTCTTCTAATCTTTCCAGTCAAAATAGAGTAAGGACTATAATTTTATCTTTTTTTGCCTTTTTCTTTTTTTTTTTTTTTTTTTTTTTTTTTTTGAATGGCTGTTTTATATAACCTCAGTCATTTAGCTGAGTATCTGATAACTGATATACATGCCCCACAGCACTGGCATCTGTTCTCCAGAATTTTTGCACTGCTTTATATTCTGCAGTATATCTTGGTAGCTAAATAATTTCAGCATTTAGACTACTTCAGTGCCTTTGCAATTTTCTTGCATTAAGAGGAAGGAGATGTCTGAAACGAAGTACAGTAGATTTGCTCCTTTGTCTGAATGTTGCTACAGAAGAAGAATTCTTCCTCACCTGACACATAGCATAAACAGCAGTGTCAAAACTATTTCTATCATTATATTCTAAGCATGTTATGCAGAATGGGTAGTTAACTTTTTCTCAGGCTGTTAAATAAGACTGCTCGCTCAACTCATTTATGTTTGGGTTTCACATGCCTTTCAGAAAGAGTTGCCTGTCTAAGAAAAGGTAAACTGTGCTCATTACATCATTTCTGAGTTTATATTCCAGGATAAATTAAGGAAATACTTTTCTAAATATATTCCTGTCTACAATGAAATCTGCAACCTGTTAGCAGATTTATTTCTTTATTCTCAGATTGTTATCAATAGAGTGTTGATAGATGCCCCAGGATGTAAGCAGTGATGCTGCTGAGGAAGAGAGGGAAGACAAATGCCCCTCTGGAAGAAGACTTTCCAGCTTTGAGAGGTATTGAGCAGGAAGAAAATCTCATCTGGTACCTACAGACAAGGACCTTGGCGAAGGGATCAGAGCTGCAACTTGGAGGGAATGCAAAGATCTTTTTTACTGCAGGCAGATAACACTGAGGTGGTTTGTTGTAATCTGGGAATTTTTGTGTATTAAGTCTGAAAGAACCAGAGTCGGAAAAAGAAAGCACTAAGGAAAAGAGTGGCTTACAAGTTTTCTTTTTTCAAATTTTCTTCTCTCCCTCACCTACATATTTTGATTTTTGTCAGTGTAAGAATTTAATTATTTCAACTTCTATCCTGATGAAACCTTGTTTATTCACAGCTCTTTGTTGTTCTTTCACAAAATTCTTCTCTGTTCATCAGTGCTTATTCTTAACTTATCTAGAACATAATATATTTTACCAATCTATATATGTATACATTCAAAGTACTTAATTTGCACCCATGATCTCTAAAAGAACATTCGCACTTGGGCAGGTTCTGTGTGAACATCCCTACAGGTCTTGTTCTGGAAAGAAGGTCTTAAAATTTTATGTTGGAAACATTTGTTTTCTCTATTTTAAGTATTCCCTTCTACACATTTGTTCACATCGCACATTTGCTCAGAGCTCAGTGTGACAGGTTCCAAATTTGAACCCTTAAAGGCTATTTATATACTGATGTAACCATAAGTATATTGTTGATGTTAAACGAAAATGGAGTTTAATAAATATTCATATTATTTTATCATTATTATAACTTGTGCTGATGAAAAAGCAGACTTCTGCCATATTTGCAAATAAAAGGAAGTCATTATGGGGCTTCTCACCAGGTCCACACCTCACAAATATTTCATATCTTTTCCAAAAAATAGGATAGAGCAATGTCATAGAACTGAGAAGTATCTTTTAATACTTTCAACTTTACTATCAGACACAGTCAAGCCATATTAAAAATGTTTTCCTTCCTTCATCACATAAATTCTTTGAGCAAGACTAAGGATACTTAATGAGAAAAAGTTATAAAACCACGAATGGAATGATCAATAATTGCAAGTCCCTGAACTTGAGCTTATGAATATCTAGTCAAGGTTACACTGGTATTTTTTGGATACATATGAGTTAGATTTCCCACAAAAGTCACTGTGAAAAGGCAGTGGATGTATGGTACTTCATTTTTTTATTCAAATAAGCACAGACATAATAATTTCCTTAAGGTTGTTCTTGTTTGATCACTTTGATATGATTCATAGAACAGTAGAAATGCCTGCAAAACGCAGGCAAAAATCAGGAAATCAGCAGATTCCCCACAACACTAAAAACATCTACAAGACCTGACCAGTTTGTATGAGCAAAATGTTTCAGGCTCACAGCTTCAATGAAATCATCCTGAGTTTGATATCAGCTTCTGCCTCAAACTGTCCAAAAGCACTATGTAGCAAAATTCTCATGAATTTTAAATGGCCAACCAAAATTAGCAAGGAGACAAACATAGGAAAATCTCTTTGTCATTATTTTTCCTGAAGGCATCCTGTTCTTATGTGACATAAAATTTAGAGGTCAATTTTGGCTCAACCCTTTTGAAGAAGGTGTAAGTCTAAAAATACCTGTTTAAAAATTATCATGTCCAGTGAAGAACATGGAAACAACTGTCCTTTATTCAATTCTCCTTTGTCCTTTCCCACATTCAAGAACGCAAGCAAAAGTTAGATCTGATCAAGTAAAAGGATGGAGGGAAGGGAAAAACATGCTCTAAGTGCAAGAACGTTAAAAGAAAAATATGTCAGCTGTAATTATTCTCTGGCTTTTGACAGCTTTACACAAAGCTAATTCCTTTATTTATTCAAGGATATGAGCTGATTCCAAGCAATTGAATTGGGCAATGTGTAATCCAAATATTTTAACTATTTTCAGGTCTTCTTTCCTATCTCAAAAGTATTCTAGAAATTCCCTTTCTGCTCTGATGATTCCCAGAAGGAGAGGAATCTTTTGATCCTTATTTAGCTGGTATCTTACCTCCTCTCTGCTCCTGACCTTTCTGTGTGCGATGATTTATGGAGCAGAGAGAGGGTAAGAAAAGAATGCCGAGCACTACTCAAACACCAGACACAAACTTCAGCTGACCTTTCCTGCAACTGGGCAATGTGAGGATGGCTCCTTTCTTTCAGTTCACATACAAGAAAATTGGCAAAATCTAATTTTTTAATAATCTGTCATCTCCACTGTGAAAAGCCCAAAGTTCGGATAGCATTTTAAGACAGTGCAAATAACCTCTCTGTCTCTGCAGGTGATAGGATTTCATAGCTACATAAAATGTAGTTAGATAATGTAACTTTAGTAATGCTCCTTACTTTGTCAAATGCAAAAGGCTAACATATTCTCCACTATCGTAGATCAGCGTATCACCTGAAATAGTCTTGTCCAGCCATAATATTCCTATCGGCTGAGGTCTTACCTTTGTATGAGGAAGCTGAAGTCATCAGTATACATTACTATAGTGGATAATATGAAATTTATCTCCATCAAAGCTTTGGGGCTTTAAACCATTGAAGAGACTTGATAGGCTAAGTTATGTTGGGGTTTGACAGTGGCCACCTGCCCTGGTGAAGAAAATGGATCTTTGGGCATAAGCTGTCAGGACTGATCCCTAAAGTGGGCTTTAAACTAGACACAGTGGGGGAAGGGGATACTAACAGGACTGCAGTAGGTAAGCCGGGGTTGGCATCACATTGCCTGGGTGTGTCAATGCTAGTGGGAATATTTACAATGCCCTCAGGAGCACTGAGGTCTCAGAAACCTCCCTGAAGTACACTGTACACTGATGCAGGCAGCATGGGAAACAAACAGGATGAAGTGTAAGTGTCAGCAAGCTCCCAGAGCTACAACACACTAGGTCTAAGTGAGACTTGGTGGAATGGGTGCCAGAACTGGAGAGGTGGGATGGAGGGCCATGGGCTCTTCAGGAGGGATAGGTAGGGCAGGAAGGTGGAGGTGTCACACTATACTTAAGGGAGAGGTTTGATTACACCACCCTTACAGCTAATGGTGAAATGCTTGAGATCTTCTGGGTGAGGATTAGGAGGCTGGAAAACAGAGGAGATGTAATGGCTGTCTACTACTGACTGTCTACACAGGATGCATACAGTGATAAGATATATTTTAGGCAACTGAAAACGAAATGCATTTTCTGCTGAGACCTGAACAAATGAAAATGCACCCTCTTTTCCTACATACTGTCTTTAAAATGACTTGGTTTCATAATGAGTGTAATGATTGTAGTTGCTGCAATATGAAAAGGACCAGATGATCTTTGTAGGTCCTTTTCAATTGAAATGGTCTATTCAATTTTAACTTTTATGTTGATATTTACCTGAAAATATTTTGCCTGGAGTAGATTATTCCTTACCCCTTCCTTCCAATCCAGTATCCCTCTGACTGCATGTCCCTGTGTTTTTCAGTGAGACAGACAACCACACTGCAGAGTAGACGGTAGGTGCCATAAACATATTACGAGAGCAATCAATTCATGTTCATTCTTTCCTCATTTTTACCTTCCCAGCAATAAAGATGGGCTTCATTGCTCCAAGTGTATATTGTTCCTACTTTTGCTCTCCTAAACACAGACATTCTAGGAAAACAACCTCAGAAAATACACAATTTCCAAGCAAGTAACAAAAGAAAATCAAGGAACTGAGTGGGGAAATGGAATGAAGACATTGAAAGTGCTCAGAAAAACTTGACTTTAATGATTTGTGTTCACTGTAATAGGCAAGAGAAATAGCTGTGGAAACAGACGGACTGGCTTTGCTCTGTTTTCCACTGTTACAAAGTAGGAGCAATGTGGGTGGTCATAGGTTTGTGGAAGAGAGTTCACAGTGGTTACAGAATTTATCATTATCTACCAAGATGTAATAGGTCAACCAATTTTTTTCTTATCATTGACTCCGATAAGAGCTGTGGGGTATTTTTTCATTTTCAGTTCTCAGGTACACCAAGAAATGTGTCTGCCACATGTATTAGGTCATTACTCTGTTAATTTTATAGTGAGGAAACAACAGAACAGGTGGAATAATTTGCTGAGATCCATTTCTCTTGATTTGCATACCTTGACCAATGCATCTGTTTGGATTCACATTGAATTAGCCAAATTTATATTACTATTGGGCCTCCAAACTTTCAAAAATTTTATGTTTGAAATGCAGTTTGCAACTAATTTTTCCTTTTCCTTATTCTAGTATTAAAGATTTAATTCTACAGCAAAACATTAAAAGTAAGCAAAATATCAATGAAATGAATGGCATTATATTGCATAACGCAAAATATAGTAAAATTTATCCTGGAAAGAAAATCTGCTAATATTTTTGCAAACCATTTGTGAGGTAAATGAGAAAAATATGAAATCTTATTTTTATCAATAGCCATACTTACACTAATAATCAAATTTGTATGTGAATTTGTTGAGTACTATCACAGAATAATTTTTTCATTGCCTCACACAAAATTTGATGATTTTTTCTGATGGAAAATTGCTAGCTTAATATCTTAAACAAACACTGGTTCTTTATTTTCCACATGCCATAGTAAATTTTACACAATGCTTAAAAATTTATAAAGTATACTTAAAAATTCCAGCAGATTTTGGAAAACATTAGACATTCAAAGAGAACACCCAATTTTAAACTTATAAATGAGACAGACTGTCTCTGAAACTGCTTGACATTTCGACATTTCCTAGTCACCCCAACTTCTCTCTGGGGGAGGTGCAAGGTATCAATGGCTTTGTCATGGGTCTGAGAACCTTTCCTGAAATATTAAGCCTTACATGTCCCCAAATATATCAGGATTTAAGGTTGGGAATCTGAACCTTCTTTCTGATATGACAGTGGTACATAAAAATATAATCTCTGCCTCTTTTTTTTTTTTTTCCCCTATTTTTTTTTCCCTATTTTTTTTCCCCCAGAAAGCATGAAGGAGTATGAAATTCTTTCCTAAAGTTATCATATTATCTTTTTGGCCACCTGGCCTAAAATTCAGACAGAACAGTATTTTAAAGCTAATCCCATTGCTATCTCAAGATAATGTAAGGCTGTTTTTGACTTTTGGGAGGAGAAAAAGTATAAACTCATCATAGTTAAAACTCTAAAGACAGCTTTACTCTGACCTTGAGTGCACATTTCATTAGCCATGAATTATTTTCAGTTCAAATGCATTTTCATATCAAAGTAGAGGTTGATAATATTTCTTCCTCCCCTCTTTTCTGTGGGGAAAAAAAAAAAGTTACACTTGTTATTTCTTGCTAACTGTGACTTTAGGGAATCACCTTTTACATGGAAGTAGATTAAAAGTAAACATTTAGTTTCGTACGAGAAGAAAAAGGACTTAAACTCCTCCAAATTCTTGCTTTGATAAATTGTAGCTTTGCCATGAGAAACATGAAACTATGATTGTTTAATTACACGTTACATGGTGTTACTGCAGCTTTAGTTTGGTTGAAAAGACTCCAGTAGTATTCATATTGATTTCCCAACTGCACAGCAAGAAGAATAGTTCTATAATTATGTTATTTCTTAGTTGGATTTGGGATTTGGGGAGGGGGTTAATTTCTTCCAAATTCAAATTAAGGCAGAATTATATTTCCTTCCTCTGTGCCTAGATGAGTAAAATGTTATATTTAAATGTTATATAAGAGTCTACTGATATTTGTGGTGTAGAAAAGGGAAATTAAAGAATGCAAAATCAAAGTACTTTTAATAATTTTGATGACTTTTAAACACGTCCTCATTCAAATTATCAGACCCATATAGGAGACACAGCAATCTATGAATGTTCGTTATTTTCTGAGAAATATAGTCCCTCATGCTTTCTGTCTTTTGTCATGAAAACTAAAAGTGAGCATGAAAGGAATATAAGTGTCCATTTCTTATGAATTACATATATATATATGCACATATCTTTAGCTCAATGTAGACCTAAAAATATCTGTTTTTCTATTGAAGTAATACATTAAAAACAAAAAAACAAAAACCAAAAAAAACTGGCACTGAAAGATGTATTGATTCAATACTGTTGTAACTGTACACACAACTTACTGGAAAACCAATATTCAAAACACTGATGAGGTACATAATGAAATATGAAAGAAATAAAGAAATATTGGAGTGTGGCATGCTTTTAAGGTACTTAGCAAAATCAGATGGATTATTCAAGACTCAGGTAAAAATATTAACTATCTTAACAAATGATTTCTTTAATTTTGATGACTGAGCATGAACAAGACAAATGTAACTAGCTAACTGCCAAGAGAGAAATATAGAGTGGGGGATCTGTTTGTTTGCTTCTTGTATATTCAAACACTATTGCTAGTAGTTGTGAAAAAGCAATACTGACCTACTATATTTTTTACCAGTGAAATCCACAGAGAAGCATAGGTATATGAACCCAACTGGAAAATTTTCATTTTACACCAAGAAAGTTAAAATGAAGATAAAAAGTTACTGGCTAAAGAATACCTCCTTGGCAAGATTCATCAACGATGCTGTACTTTGCTTTACTTTGATTTGAGTATACATTACTTTCTTTTATTTTTAGAACACTAGAGGAGGCTCGGGAGTCAGGATTATTTCTTTTTTTAACAGAATGAACAAATTAGAAAAACAACTACTTGATGGTGCAGTTAAAAGAATGTACTCATTGTTTCTTGATGCAACTTTAGGGCCTTCAGCTGAACTACATCAAGATTTATTCTTATAGGACTGTGCTGATATACCAAAAAAAATGCTCCGTAATAAATTTTTAAATTTCTTAGTATTCTATTTATATTGTATATAGTAAAGTCTTATTAAAAAAAAAATCACACAAGGTATTTGAAAAAATATATTCTATACAGACACTAGTTTCTAGAGACTGTATTCTGAAAGAGTGTAGCAGAACTTAATGTCAAAGATTTAATGCCATCTAGGGATCTAAGTGCTAAAACGATGCATTCTGTTCAAGAGAATCATGACATATTTCCTATTAACTGTTAAATATAGAGTATATCAATTTTACAACAGAATTAAAATAAATCTAAATCCTTGTCACTATGAGCACAATTCCCACCACTAACTGTTTTCCACAAAACATAAAATTTGGCTTAAGCATTTTTACAGGATCATAGTAAAACATAAGTTGGAAGGGGTCTCCAGAGACCATTCACCCAAGGCTGATGTGAAAACACTCTGATCAGGTTGCTCAGAGTAGTGAACAGCTGAGTTTAAGTATCTCCAAGAAATCCTAAAGATCCTCAAGGCTCCTGGTCTACATGATTGATCCCTGTTAAATGAAAATATTTCTCTTGTACCTAGTAAGAATTTTCCGGCTTGTGTGTATTGCTTCTCCTGCCTCCACTGTACACTTCTGAGAACAGTCTGGCTTCATTTTTCTATATTGTCCCAGTGGCAACTCAATGTTTTGTACTGAAAATTCCCAAGGTGCACTTCAGTACTTCATATTTGATCTCACAAGAATTGAGTGGGGCATACAATCCACTGCTTGAACTGTTGGCTGTCTCATTGCTAATCCAGCCAAGCATGTGAATCCTTCATTGCTGCAAGGGTGCACTGTTGACTCCTCCAGTTGAACTGGTTTTCCACACAGAAACCCAGGTCCTGCATTCTGCAAAGCTGCATTCTAGCCAGGCAATACCAAGGTTTTAGTCCCATATGAATTTAGTCCATTCCAGGTGCAGAAGTCTGTATTCACCAAAGCCAAACTTCGTTCAATTCTTGTCATCCCTTTTGTCTGTTTGTGTGGTCCCTTGAAGAGTAACCCCATCCTCCAGCCTTTCTTCATGCCACTGTTGTCCAGAAATGTATGGGAAGTGCACTTTGTAAGCATCCAGTTTGTTACAAAGGCTTTCCCAGGACATGAGGTGAGGCTGATAAGACTGTAGTTTGGTAGATCCTCCTTCTTTCCCATCTTCAAGATGGTGGTATTGTTTCCCTTTTGCAAATTATCAGCAGCCTTAAAAAGACAGCAGCTAACACCCCCAGCACCTGTGTGTATTCTGTCCGTCCCCTTGACCTTGTGTTTCTCTATATGGTTTAACTGCATCTTCACTTGATCTTTATTGTTGGTAATGTTTTCTCCCACGAACTCTGTTAACAGATCTGAGGATCTAGGAGGCACATGGGCAAATCTAACCTGTGGAAAAAAATGAGGTAAACCAATATTGGGTACCTTGGCTCTCTCCATATCATTTGCAACTATCATTCCATCTCCAGTGAGAAGCAGTCCCATATTTATTTCACCTTCCTTTGGTGCCAGTATGCTCATAGAAGCCTTTCTGGCTGTCTTTCATAGCCCTCACAAGTTCCAGTTCCAGTTGTACTTTGGCTGTCCTAGTTACATCTCTGCATGCTTGGGCAGTGCTTCTGTACTGCTATGCTATCCCTGCTTCCAGCTTCTGTGTTCTTCCTTTATGTGGTTGAGCTCAATCAGGAGTTCCTTGATGATCCATGTTGGCCTTCTGCCATGCTTCCTATGATAGTCCTTGAAATATCAGCTCTCACATCGGACCAGATTCTCTGCAATTCTTTGAAATTTTATCTCTTGATATTAGTTCTTTTTTTATTATTTATTTAAATTTCAGCTAATTTAATTTAGCTACAGAGTTAGCTACAGGGAAATCAAGTTACACAACTGTGAAGCAGGAGTAAAACTGGAACAAGCTGTCTTAGTACAACTTCTTATAATTGCCTGGCACTTCTCATGGTTCCTGCTTAGCAAAAGAGAACTTTGCCAAACTGCCAATGTTTCAACTTCTGGTGAAAGTTTTGGATATACTTCACTTGTCTGTTTCTAAGCATAAGGCTGAGGAGAGAACCCAAATGCCAAAATCAAAACCTAAGTTTTCCTAAAAAGGAAATCCATGAAAACTTCCCTTTGAAAAGCTTAGCACCACTATGGTTATATATACAATTGGCTTATCAGACATCAGTTTTACTGCTCTTTCCAAAATCCATTCAGATACTGTGAAGAGTAACAAAAAAAAAAAAAAATGCCAGTGACTTAGCGGTATATACTGTAACTCATAATTCAGTTTGTCCCTTCCATTGTTAATACCTAGCAAAAACTAAGCAATCAAGACAAAGAAAACCTGACTGGAGGTATGTTTTCAAACATGGGGATACTAGAATCTCACATGTTTCACAGAAGCCAGATATAGCTACCCAGCATCACCTTCTGCAAGGAAAGGGTCTGTGAAAGAACATAGCTCCCTCTGGCTAATTTCCCTGTGGGTGAGATGTGAGATATCAAATCTAGCAATGGTGCATCAGTATCCTGTTTCGCACAGGCTCTGCTTGCCAGCTGAACTGGTCATTCTGCAGTGCCTGGTGCATCTAAAAGGGAAGAAATTGTTTTCCTCTTTGTGAAACTGAGGCTCTGGTTAGAATCCCTGCTTTCAAATAGAAACATTTCACAGAGTGGAAAAAAATCTTAACTTTATTTAAAAAAAACCCAAACAAACAAAACAAAAAAACCCCCATAAATAAAATCAGCAATGCTGATATTTTTATAATCCTAAATTGTATACATGTCAAAACCTATATAATTTAATCTTTTTTAATCTTTAACTTTTTAAAGAACAAAAGTCACCCCAATGTTTCATGATACAATAGATCTTGAATGTGGTAAAATTTGCTTGACCATCACCAGGAAAATTGGTAACATCTTGGGAAAAAAAACTCCAAAAAGGCTCACATAGGTACTGGACCTTTAAGAAAATGAATTGTTGGGTATAATATTAGTATTAAAATAGCTGAGGTATTTCACTGCAGCATGCTTGAACCACGGTTCAGCATAAACACACACAGATGCCTAACTTGAGCACATCACGGCTTATTAGCAGCATCAGTGAGGTATTGTTAGACTACTTCACCACGCAGGTGGAGGGTGTAATTTTGAAGGCTACTGAGTACTGTGAATCTCCCAATGTATCACAATTACAGAAACACCTGTGTTAAATAACTTTGCACTGATTCCCTATGAAAATGCATGGTTTTCAATAGTCCTTAGAATTAAATGCCTTGCCAACAAGCCACAGGTGTACACCACAGGAGCACATGATAATGTAATTGTGAAGGATGTAATGACAGCTCTCTATCCATAATACCACCTTCCCAAGATGCACTCATGCATCTATTTTATATTTAGGTATTTTCTAACTGTAGCTTCAGAGTCATCTAAGCAAGCAGTATCAATTCCAAAAGTAGCACTAACTAGGAAAGAAAAAAAACCCAAAAAACAGAAACAAAAAAACCAAAACCAAACCACAACCCCCCACATGATCCAGGTTAAAAACTGATTTAATCCAGTGTAGAAAGGGAAAAAATGCAACCACCACCCACTCACCCCCTGAAAGATCCCCACAAAAAAAAAAAAAAAAAAAAAACCGCTAATACTTTAAAGAGATAGAATAAATTTGATCCTGCAAAATTTGAGGGCCTGCCAGAAGCCTTCCTTACAGGAATTGTTACTACAGAAACTACTGACAAGAGAAGTACTTCAAATCTGTTGAAATGTTTATTGAAAATTTATTGATCTTGTAAGATCTAACTAGTTAGATCTTAGGTTAGTTTAAAAAGTCTATGGCCATTGTACATTACTATTGCACAAAAAATGGACTGATTTTTAAATAAATGTATTTGGATTCTGCAGACAGTGACCGATGTCAGTCCTATTCTATGGAATAGAATTTCTGCAATGACTAAGAACCACTGAAAAATTTGTGAGGCATTACATGATGTGAAAATTCCAGAAATATTTGGACATTTTGATCAGACATCTGTGAGAATTCTGAAGAAAATAACCAAGCACAGCTAGTAGGGAAGCTTCTTCCAAATAATTTCACAAGTACAAAAAAAAATCAACCAAACAAAAAAAGGTATATATTCTATATGAAGGTCTCATCAGTAAATGTCTCAGAAACTTACCGGGTCCTAAAATATTCTATAAAATGGTAAAACTATCAGTGGCAATTTGCAAAGGAGTGATTTATCCATATTCACAAACAAGTACTGCCCTTCGTTTTATTGTTCTTTGTGGAGAACATGGCCTAAAAGTTCAGTCAGGAGGACTTAATTGTCTGATGATTACAATTAAGAGATCCTGAACTGCCAGAGTGGATGACTGGATGAAAGCAGTCTCTGTAACTATGTATGACTTGGGAATAGATGTGAGCTTGCTAGAGGTGAGCTCTAGTAAGAGGAAGAGCGAAGCAAGATGGACTAAGTCTCCTCTTGCTTCTCTCTGCTTTTGGTGTCACTTTTGGTTTGAGTCTTTTCCACAGCCTTAGTCAGATCGTAGTTACACTTACCTGTACAGAAATTTGTGTAGCAGTGGAACCGTACAAAACCTGTTTATTAGCTCATGTGTTTTTACGTTGTTTTAATTACAGAAATTGAGAGTAGCCTCATCCCAAGTAGCTACAAATTTGTGACAAGTGCAGTGCAAGATCTTGTCATTACAGTGGAAACTTTGCCTTTAGTTTCTTCCATTGGATCTGCCTATTTTCAGTAAGGATGACATTCACTCACCTTTTACCCACAGCCTAATTATTAAAATGTTGAGTAGAACTTCTGTGGGGATAAGAATGAGCAAATCTGTCATTCCCCAAACTGAAAATATGCTGAAAGAATGAACCATAGAATCACAGAAGAAACTTTTCCTATTCACAGTAGCCACCGTGTGTCAGATTAGTGTCATTTAATTACCATAAATATGACTCAGTAACTTCTCCCATTAATTTGTATCTAATTGTTCATTGAACTCTGGTGCCAACTCTTTCCTCAAAGTGCTGAATATTGAGTAGGGACAAGATTCAAGACTTTCCCTCACATTACTGCTCTGTAAATGCCTCCCCTTCTGCTTTTCTCTCTCATACATAAAGGACAGATAGAGAATCAGTCCTTTTCAACTGCTCCCTCTCCCTCTCTCTCTAGGGGGTTCAGGGGGGGATGTGTGTCTTCTCAGCAAGAGAATCCAGAGTGAGCTTTAGAAGCATCTATTATGTCACAGTGTTTAAGGTACTATGATTTTAACAGCTATCAATATGATTGATGATTGATATCAATGCTCAGCAGTGGAAGACTTCAGGGGATTAAACTATGAGACTGAAGCTTAAAATCCATGGTCTCTAGTAAAACTACAATAAAAGTCACTCATTTTGATGGCTACAGTGGGAGCAGATAGCACACACTGATCAATGGACTGTGCAACTGTCTCCTGATTTCTGTGGATTTGTTGATTTGTTCAGAAAATTCAAAATACACAAAATATATTTTCCCTTATATTCAGCGCCACACATGGTTGATTTTTCATCTCTCCTCTGGATAAAGAAAAAAGAATTGATGCCTGTGCCCAGAAGGCAGTGTAAATGAAGTTAAATCCAGCTTGTTGCTGGTCATAAGTGGGGTCTCCCAAGACTCTGTACTGGGGACAGTCCTGTTTAACAACTTTACTAATGATCTGATGATAGGATTGAGTACATCTGCACTTACAGACAATACCAGCTTGAGTGGGGGTGTTGTTCCGCTGGAGAGTGGAAAAGCTACAGAGGACTCTGGGCAGGTTGGATTTCTGGGCTGAGGCCAGTGGGATGATATTCAGTAAGCCCCAGTGCCAAGTCCTGTGCTTGGGTCACAACAACCGCATGCAAGCTACAGGCTGGGGGAAGAGTGGCTGGAAAGCTGTCCATTGGAAAAGGAGGTGTTGGTCAACAGGCAGCTGAACATGAACCATCTGTGCCCAGGTGGCCAGGAAGGTCAATGGCATCCTGGCCTTTATCAGAAATAGTGTGGCCAGCAAGAGCAGGGTAGGGATTTTTCTCCTGTACACAGCACTGTTGGGGCTGGACCTCAAATCCTGTGTCCAGTTTTGGGCTCCTCACTACAAGGAGACTGAGATGCTGGAGCATGTCCAGAGAAGGGTAATGGAGTGGTAAAGGGTCTGGAGCACAAGTTATACTGAGTGCAGCTGAGGGAGTTTGGGTTGTTAAGCCTGGAAAAGAGGCTCAGGGAAGACCTTATTGCTCTCTTCAACTGCCTAAAAGGAGATTGTAGCCAGGTGAAGGTCGGGCTATTCTCCCAGGTAACAAGTGACAGAAAGAGAGAAAAAGGTCACCAGTTTAACCAGGGCAGGTTTAGGTCTTCTATCAGGAGACATTTCTTCACAGAAAGATTGTCAATCACTGGAACAGGCTGTCAAGGGGAAGTTGTGGAGTGACCATCCCTGGAAGTAATTGAAAGACATGTAGATGTGGAATGTGGCTTTTAGGAACATGGTTTACTGGTGAAATTGGCAGTGCTGGGTTAATGCTTGGACTTGATGATCCTAAAGGGTTTTTTTCAAACTAAACAAGTCTATGATTCTCTTATTACCTGCTTTTTGCTTTTGCAATGTTGGTATTTTCGTGTAATAATCTATATTTCTCAGCCCAGCTTCTCTTCCTGCTCAAACTTGTAGTCAAGCCCCAGTACTGCTCTTTTAAATATCACAGTCTAAGGTAATTCAGTATTAAGAATGCCTTTCCAAGTCACAGAAGAGGTCACACAGGTCATGAAGAAACAAATCTTTTCTGATGAGCGAATAGCTCTGATAACCTAATTGCCAAGCACGACAAAAATCAAAAGACGTGGAAATTTATTTAACTAAGTAATATTTCATTCGTTGTTTACATGCTTCTGTTCAGTGCTTTCATAACATTATAGAACAATAGACCAAAGTTTCTGTCTTAGATCAGATTAAAAACAAGGCCCAACTAAACACACAAAAAAATCCCACATTTAACTATACCTACGTTGTAGTCTCACATACTTGAAAGTCCATGGTCATAAAGGAGACAGCTAAGCACATACCTCCTTAGAGGATCAAAGTGGTAAAGATTTTTAGAGGAATAATATACACTATACTCTGAAAATTTCAATGGTTACCACCTATTCAGAAAAAAACCTCAATTGTTTTAGGATCTAGTTAAGATACATTGAAGAATATAACATATAATCAGGAATACAGATGATACAGAATTAAGTGTACACTTTAAACATATATGAAAACCAGATGCTGGTAAAATTATTGAGGTGTTTTAATTTGAGATGTATAGAAGCTAACAGAATATAACAAACACCTCAATGGTGATGAGACAATCCAGTGTTCAAGCTAATGAACTTATTAAAACAAAGCTGATTTCTTAGTGTTCAAAATTTTAAGTTCCATGCATGCATCCATCCATCCATCCATCCCTTCACCCATCCACCTTTTTCCCACTTGCTGTGGCAGAACAGTGGGCACAAAGTACTATTGAAATGTAAAGACATTTCCTTTTTTCTCAAGCAGATTAAAAATAAATAGAAATACTGGGACTCACCCACAAGGGTTTTTAAAGTATTTTTTTAAAATTCTGATCCACTTCACATCACCATAAAAGAACATAAATTTAAAGAGTCTTCTGTGTTGCCTCCTTCTTTAAAACCATTTTTGTCTGCATTCTTTCTTCATTTTATCAAATGCTGTTAGATTACAAAAAGTTTACTGATCATTGTATTCATGGATGCTTACAGGCCTCCATCTCTGCACTGAGTAAGTGCAGTAGATATTCATGAGTCATGTTTAAGAAAATTTCTAGGTTAGGTCTGGTAAGAGCCTAAAAATTGGTATCTCAGTGGGGCACTTATAGAGACCAAAAGGACAACAGTTGTGCAGGTAGACCTGTAATCATGGTAATAGTTAAAAATTAATTCATTCTGTTTACATTCTTGAAATTCATTTCATGTCCAGGGACAACAGTGTTAAATGAGTTTCATAAGACGGTTACATATTGTACTGTTGAATAATTTTAGGAAGAGACTTATCTTAAAGTAGAAGGATAGTTTTGGTAATTTCTCCTGTGTATAGAAAGATAAAAGTAACTCGGATTGCACTCTGTATTTTATTCAACACTGTATCAACTGCTTTGATACTTTTTGAAATATTAGCTGCATAAAATTAAAGATTGTTGTTTTCACATTTCCATTAATCTAAGGCTACATGCAGCTGTTTCTTGGAGGAAGAAAACAAGCACCACACTGGTGCACAGGCTCTAAATACCTTTATATTGGCAGCATGACCAATTTCTATCACTAATACCCAAAGCAGGGCTTATCATGATCTTCCTTCTTATCTGCTTTGCAAAGAAGTTTATGAATGCTGATATATAAAAAGAAAGCTGCACAAGTACAAGAATACACACACACTCTAGAGAATGTTAAACAGCAGATAAAAACATCAGCTGTTACATTCTGGATATCTATGTCCAGTTTCTGCTAGTGAAAATCAATTTGATGGTTTCCTTTTAGTCTAAGTTTCAAATAAGTATCACAAAATATTGATGCTATTGGCTGATTCCCTTTAACAAGAGCATCTTGTTTAGTTCAGGGTGGAGGTATGCACGTAGAACTGTGCAAAAAACTTTTGAACATTGCCATTTCTTCCATTTCATGAACACTAACCCAGTATAAATATCTTAAAATGTCAAATCTCAGTGAAGAAAAAAATTTCTTTCTGCTGCATCTACAGGCAGATCTACATTCTTGTTCTCATAAAAAGATGCTAACTACACAGGAATGATGGAAGAAATCTATAGGAAATTCTCTGTCTTCTGTAGGAAATTCTCTGCACTTTAACTTACAATGATAATGTTGGAGGAAAATATAAGTTTGCTCCGCTTGTGAATGTCTGAACACTAAACTACTTTCTGTTTATAGAACCTATCAGAAAATGGCTGCCAGTGAAGTAGGAAGGCTAGCTGTCTAATTGAGACCCATCCAATTTCACATCAGACCCAACATACCTTGTGTCATCTGCTTTGAATCCCCAAGATTATATACAAATTTTTATCTAAAGTGGAACCCCAAACATGCAATTTCCCACCTCTCTACTTCTGTATCCCTGTACCTTGGTTTTAAAAGTGAAAAGGAAAGCCTGTCCATCCACACTGAAAGGGAACAGCAATGTGCTCTGACAGCTTCCCACTATCGATCCTGTAGGAATCAAGGTTCTCACATGGGCCACAGTACACATCTGGTACTCAACATAAACTTAATTTTTCTGTAGCTAGGCAACGATGTGCAGATGGTAATACTTGCTGAAGATAGAATTATCAATGACTGTGGAGTGTTCCAGCACCACAATAGCACAATATTTGAGCAATTGGACTCACTGTGATACACTTCTGTTTGCTAATGGTGCATCGAAATTTAGGTAAAGGAGCTCAGTCTGCAGCCCAGCTGCCATTTTGTGATGACAAGCAACACAGAACATTACAGGTAGTGATGCAGGAGATTTTATTTTCCTCTTTTTTGTCTTTGTTGTTTGTGTTAGTGTAGAAGAAAAGCCCTTCAAACAAACATATACACCTGCCTCTCTTTGTGTGTTCGTGTGTGTGCATGTTCACAGAAAATGATACTATGCACCTTGGTAACCTTCATGTAATCTTTACATGCCAAGACATTTAATAGGATTTTCATGCTGATCTTATAATTGTTTGCTTTTAAGTCTTGCTGTTTTTCTTTAGGAGCAAATGGCCCATGACTGCAAGAACCTGGAGTTAATGGCACTGGGTTATCTCTTAACCATTCACCAGGTTAACTTGGGGCCAGTTATCTCTGCATACCAAATTAATTCCTAGGACATAACAGCTAAACAGTGTGGAATCACTTTTATGTATGGTAACCTAAAGTTACAGGTCTCTAACATCAGCAAATACTGAAAGACAAACAACCCTTGCAGACTGGAAAAAATCCACCAGGTTAAGAGTACAACTGAAGTTTTCATGGGAAGTTAAATTAGACTAAACAGAAGACATAAGAATGTTTTACTATAAACTAAAGTGTAATAAGAGTAGACATGCTAATCTACTATCATAGCTAATATTTACAGTGTTAAATTCAATATATAACCAGAGAACCAAAACCCTATTTATTTTGGAAAAACAGAAGGAATTTGTTCTCAATGTTTCTTAGCTTCTGGACACCTTTTCTTCATCACATTACTAAAAAAGGATGCTGCCTATTATATCTAATGGTAGCTTGGGACAATGATATAGTAGTGAGTGGAAGTTGCAGGATTTTTAAGTCACTTTCAAAATTATTTGAAAAAGTCAGTGTTTCCAAGATATTTCACTTCTGAGGCCTGATGTGACCACTGACAAAGAAAGGACAGACAATTTAATAAATAATTAGCAGTAGAAGCAGACAAGACAAAAAAAATCTAGGAAGAAGGACCAACATGGCAGGTGAGTATACTCATTTGTGAAGGGTGAAAAAATACTGAGGGGCATTTTTAGGAGACTGAAAGTTAACTGAAGAGCCTGGGAAGTGACAAAAAAGAGGCAACAAAAAATGTTCCATGAGAAACATCAAAAAGAGAAGCTAGGAAAAAAATGAAGTTTGGAAAATTATTTCTTTATTATTATTCTCTAATTATTGTTGGTTCTTGAACTTTTTTCCTACTTTAAATAAGTTGGAAGCAGACATTTGCTATATAAGAATAAGTAGTTGTTTTTTGCAGCTCACATTGACATTCCTTTTCTCTGTACTATTGACAAGAACTAGATAACATTTAAAAGGCTCTCTGAGAGCCTGATCCAGCACCACGTGAGTCAACAAAAGTTTGTCTAGTGAACTCAAAAGGCTGAAGATCAAGCAATGAATGAATGAAATGTCTTCCATGTGTGTGCCAATAATAACAAACTCATCCCATACCCTGTGAATGCATCTGATCCAGTATCCTCCCCCTCCCCAAAAGACCAAGTGAAAGAGGTAAGTATACACCTGCAGCTGTGACATCTTAATGGATGTCATGTCAGAAGGTAATACAAAGCTATTAAAATCTCCCAGCATAAACTGCTTGCTAGGAAAGGAAACCGAGCATCACTGCTTATACTTTCACACAATACTGTAAATAATAATGTTGACTGTGTGTCACATGCCTGTCCATTTTAGGGTATTAGATTTAGCATTTTTGGAGAAAGAAAAAGGAAACATAATCAACGGGTAAATATTTATTAAATGGAAAACAGGAGACAAGTGCAAAATACTCTTCTGACATAACTGCCACATGACTGCCAAATTTGAAGGAGACAATTAGGCTAGTTTCTTAAGTTGGCAACTCTGTGTTAGTTTCTGTGAACCAGCATAAGTTATTTTCTTCATTTTTGCACATGATAATTATATTTCAGTTGGAAAACAACATTTTGCTCTTTTAATTGTAGAATATGGCTATAAAGTGATAAAGTATTATTATTATTCCTTATTCATACAATTGTAATTGTATCTTACCTTGGCCAGGGCTATAGCATTTTAATTTTACTTAACTTTTATGTTTAAACTTAAATGCTACTTTTACATATATAAACTTCATACTGACCACACAGCAAATTCTAGGTAATACAGCTGAAAAACTGCTAATGCATCATGACTGTAATCTTCCTAGATGCTACACTTTTTTACAGTTTTTAGGAAGACCTCAAACTTTGAACTTCCTCAGTAGACCCAGGCTGCAGGCAGAGGGTCTACACAGGAGTGCATATGGAGGGGTGAATATCACTCACTGCTTTCCCTCCATTATAGTCCTAATAATCTTACCCTTTCTCTCTTTATTGGTAACTTTCCACATAGAAGCTTTCATGCAGGATTCTGTTTAAACAATGTGTCAGGGGACAAACCTGCAGAAATTGTATAAGAAGAATAAACTGTCGGTGAAATCTAGAGTTCATGAACAAGTCCTGAGTTGTTTTAAAAGTTCATACATAAATTTTAAAACTTAGGCCAGTGAAAAACTGAGAGGGGCAATGCATCACATAAGGGGATGTGACTTCATAGACAGTGATCCAAAATATATGTAAGATATGAAAAATAAAAGGAAAATAAGATATATTGAAGACAAAATGCACATGTGCCTGCATATGATCATCTGAATATAAACACACATATTTTCAGGCACAAAAGACATTGTTTTGTTAGAACACTCCAGACATTTCCCTTCTGCCCTAACCACTTGTGTGTGCAGCAGTCAGATCAAAGCATCAAAATGTCACACACTTCATGCCTGAAGTCTCCAACATGTTTTCCTCTGCTGAGGGTAAACAGGCCAAGGAAGATGATATGCTAGTTAGCTTGATAAAAAAGGAAAAAGAAAAAAGCTTTCTTTATTCACAGAACCATTGAACTGACACTGCAGTAATTAAAGTAGACAGGACTACAAAGCATATCCTTGGTCTGTACCTCCTGACTCAGACTGAGTCCTTGCATGTTAGGAAAGTTTTGTTTGAAAGGTCAGAGTTTTACTTGCTTTCTGTTAGTCATTTACTTCAATCTGTTGTTTACGACTATCTCTCTTCTCTGTTTTGGAAGCTGAAAATATAATAGGGATTTTCATTGCCTTTGTTTTGCTGTACTTTCCCCACCACTTTGATTGTAGACAGAGAGAGGTTGGTTATTCTAGAATTTTTTTTACCCAAAATAGGCATAGCTATTTATTTTCCATTTTATTATTAAAATATTACTGAGGAGGAAAACAATGTGAAGACCCACTACTTTTCAATAAAGGTCAATGTAAGAAAATGCAGTCCCTGTACAGCTGCTACAGCAGGAGCATGGGAGTGCATGGGCTCTGAAAAACTCATATCAAAGGATTTCTATTTTGCTTTCATTTCTACCATGTCTTTGACTGCTATCCAAAAGGATCTGGACAGGCTGGATAGCTGGGCCTGTGCCAACCTCATGGGGTTCAACAAAGCCAAGTGCAGAGTCCTGCACATGGGCCATGGCAATCCCAGGAACACCCACAGGTTGGGCAGAGAAGTGACTGGGAGCAGCCATGAGGAGAAGGACCTGGGGATGATGGCTGATGAAAACTCAATGAGAACTGGCAGTGTGTGTTCCCAGCCCAGAAAGCCAATGGAATCCTGGGCTGCATCCAAAGGGGCATGGCCAGCAGGTCAAAGGAGGTGACTCTTCCCCTCTACTTTGCACCTGGAATGCTGCATCCAGCTCTGGGGTCCCCAGCATAAAAGGACATAGAACTGTCGGAGCAAGTCCAGAGGAGAAATACAAAGTTGATAAGAGGACTGGAGCACTTCCTCTACAGGCAGAATGAGACAGGTCTGTTCAGCTTGGAGCATCCTTCCAGTATCTGACTAGGACCTACCCGGAAACTGGAGAGGGACTCCTTGTCAGCAACTGTAGTGATAGGACAGAGAATAATGGATATAAACTGAAAGAGAGGAAATTTAGGTTAGACATTAGGAAGAAAATCTTTATTGTGAGGGTGGTGAGACACTGGAACAGTTTGCCCAGGGAGGCTGTTGCCCCAACCCTGTCAATGTTCAAGGCCAGGGTGGACAATGCCTTGAGCAACCAAGTCTAGTGGGAAATGTCCTGTCCATGGTGAGGGGGTTGAGAATAGATGGCCATTAACATCCTTTCCAACGCTTAACATTCTATGAATTCATGTTTATGTTCACATTAGAGATAGATGCCTCTAAAGATGTGAACAAGAACTTGACTGATTGCTAACATCTTCTGCACAGACTAAAGAATTAAGAAAGGTGTCTGATACTAAAATCAATACTTGTAAAAACTCCCCCAAATAGTAAACATCCTGCTGGAAGAAGTGATAATAACTCCAAAAGTAAGCAGAGTGCTTGATCCCTAGTCTTTCATGAAAATAAATGTTTACTTTTACCATAGTAAATCATTCATAATATAGATGTGAGTCGAGCTGTGTTGGATGACGTTTTAGGCTTTCAATACAAAAGAATCCAGTCCAATTTTGAGGCCTTAAAGATCCTTAAAGAAATTGAATTTTGCAGTTTTTTCCAGCTCCCTAGTTGATCGAATACTATATCTCAAAGCTTCATACATAATCGACAAAAAATTTTCTGTCAAGCTCAATTCTGCAGACTGAATTATCTCTCTCAAAAAGAAAAGACAATCCCTATAGATCAGGTTTGAATCACGGGTAGGATAGAGATGTTCTCAACCTCCCTGCTATCTCTAGTAAGCCCTAGGATAAATATAAGACTTCAATGTCCACTGCTTTTATAATACCAAGAATTTTGCTCTATTCTTTAAGAATTCTTAAGAAAGAGTAAATCCCCTTTAAAATAATGATGGAAAATGTGTGGCAAGGCCTTGGGTGTTAAAAGGAGTAAGCTAGGAAATGAAACAGTTTGCATAAACGATAAAAATACTTTTGGTAGAGTAATAACATAATTCAGGAATAAGTCTTCCTGAAACTGAAGGAAACTGGTTCACTCTAGGGTAATCTAAATCACTGGCAAAGGCACAGAGAGAGCTTTTGCTCCTAGTTTCCTCTCTATCACAGCCATTTTAATTCACACAGCAGTATAGGGTCCTTATCGAATATAAGTCAGCAAATTTTATTTTGTATAATCAGACTGATATACCATCAGGACCCAGGAATGGAAAAACCCTAGGGAGCATTGCTTATCATGCCTCACAGTTTTTGGTTTAGGGATTGGATATACTTGGTATACCTCTTCTGCACATCCACATGGGACCACAAATGATCCTACTTTGTCTCCCAAACCTCTACAAGAAAGTAATATGATGATCATTATGTAGGTACAAACACATCATCCATTATCAAACTTTATTTTATAAGGATACTAACTTTCTGTCTAGTACAGCAGTTTATCATCCTTTGCCCTTAACACATGATAATTTCAAATCATTTAATATTTTTATCCAAGGCAGTGAAATTATAGAACGGTATTTTTAGAATTCAATATAATGAAAAGAAAGTTCAGAATTAATGAGAAGAGCAAAGTGAGATATGGGAAGCAACTAAAAGCAGCTATGTAGCAAGGGCAAAAAAACCCCAACAAAACAAAATTAGTTGTGATCCAAGACACAGGAGGACAGTTGTTAATGGGATCATGGCAAAAAGACATCAGAAAAAATGTTTTAAAAATATACATGTAAACACTTCATAGAAACTCTTAAACGTCTAAAGTAAGAGGAATTGCAGCATCAGGGCAAGTTTCAAGAATATTGCAGGTGGCTATTTTTTCCAGATCACTAAAACCATACACATACCGAGGGGACAGAAAGAGAACAAAGAAAACAGAAAGAACAGCAAAGATACCAGGCAGAACAAATGTCAGAAATAAATGCACAGAAGATAAAATAAAAACTTGGACAAGTGAAGGTCAAAGAGATAATATATTACTTTATAGAGAGAAACTTGAGGGAGAAATAAATATTGAGACATAGATCAGCACAAAATTGTATGTTAAAGAAATATCGTATTGCAATGTATTAAAAGAATTTACTGTATTAAAACTGTAGTAAAATAAATAATGCTGTCCCTGTTAGACTAACAAGAAGTAAGAAATGTGAAAGATTCACCTGATTACAGAATTGGCATAGCCAGAAGGAAAGAAAGTCAATATGTTTATCACCCATAAACAGATGTGTTCCTATGTTAGCTTCAAAATAATAAAAAAACCCCATGAAAATGACATGGCCTTTTAAACTTTTCACTTACATTCTCTATGGGAGTGAAATGTTTTTGCTAGTGATAAAAGCATAGCCAGAGAATCTAATGGCATGGAAACACGGTGCTTGATTTTATAAATTTATTTTTTAAATTATATTAGGCATTATTAGCATGTCTTAAATTTCACTACTATTAGCAGAACTGAGGGAAACTTGAAATACTATTTTCGGTATTCCATTTTTTGACAATACACTTGTTTATTTTCATTGTAGTAGCTCAGCTGAAAGATCACTTACACTGGTGGCGATGGCATTAATCTTATTCTACCCCTTGTGGTATGACAGAAGTACTGCCTGGAGAAGTGGAATCAAACCAGGGTTTCAGCTGACTTTGTGTCTGCTCTTTTTTTCTGCTGGCATGAGTTCAATATATAGAAAACTTTGAACATGTGGAGGGGATTGACATTACAGCTGTAAATGGCAGCACAGTGCAATAGCTCTGTGCAGACTCTGTGTGACTACCAGGAGGTGAGAAAGCTACCCCTGACATTAATGTTGCAATCACCTAGGAAGGAAATAAACATTGCATTTCTCAGTTCACACCCACTTAACATCACACTGATTTCACGTGTTCTATTAAGGTGGCTACAAATCTTAAGCCTTTTTTCAAGTGGTGAAAATAATTGTTGCTCCCTAAAGTTAAGTAGTTTAAACTTCTTACACCTTATGGGTATTGGTCCTTGTAGCTATTTTTTTTTCAAAGTCCACATCTGTTAAAATTTCCAAAACAGTGAAATATGAGCTAGATTTAGTCACAATTTGTCTAATGGCAAGATACAGCTGTCTTGCCTCTGCTGCTAGGGAGGAACAATCTTCTAGTCTAGTTCTAATCTAGTTCTAGTCTAGTCTAGTCTAGTCTAGTTCCAAGCACGTGAGGAGAACATGCACAATTTGCACAAGGTAGTGTACAATTTTCCCTCTTCTTGGATATTCCTCTTAGAGACACACCCTTAAGAAAAATATGAAAGAACAAATAAGGGCTAGAGTGCTCTGGTTTCTCCTCTCCACTCCCTAATCCTCCTCAATCTCCTATTCCCAGAAAAGACAGAGGGAATAATGATTTGTCTATAGACTCCATAAACACAACGGTCTGGGAGAGGCTAATCAGACTTCATCTTTCTAATAATGGCTGATGAGTTTGGATCTTGGGTTGGCTTGCATTCATCTTAAAAATTCTAATTTACTGACTTCGCTGAGTATTCCTGAAGAATATATTTACTGGTTCGGTACTGCTAAGCATGCAAAATTTTTAGTTAATTACTGACAGCAGAATAAATCTTACCCTCCCCTACATGCTCCTGTGACATTAATATTTCCTTTCAGTTTTCTCTCTTGTTGATCATTGCTGAAGTTAACTTCATCTTGAAGTTAAAATGAAAGGATTTTCCTAAGAGAGTTGAACTGTTGTAATTATAATATCAGGCTCAGATAGTGTAATAGTTAGCTTAGTTTTAAAGAGAGAAAAGCCCATTTCACTTGTGGTAGATTTCATGTATGGTTGGTTTCAGCAGAGAAGTTGAAGTGAGCCATAAATCAAAAGTGCAATTGGAATGATACACAGCAGCTACTCCCTTTTCCTTCTTCTTCATTTAAAGCATCTATTGCTGACTGGGTTACTGCTGAGAGAGGCATTAATTTTTCACTGTTGCTTCAATAATATGAAGCAAGGTGGTTCCCATAGGCCAAGATATTCTCGTCCTTAAGTGCTGCTTGTGTGCTTCTACAGCTTGACAAAGTCATGAAGGAACAGTTGAATACCAAAGATTTATCACATGTAAGTGCTTTTTTTGATCACCTTGATTAATTTTTTTTTAAAGACTCCCAATGAACAATTACAACTTTTTTTTGCTTGATTATTGTCAAATTTGCTGTGCTAATTCTACAGTTTAGGTTATATTTTGAATATTCTTCTAATAGAAGCCTAATGCATTAATATACAATGCTGTATAAATATACAGAAGGTTTAAGCGTGACACAAATGAAAACTCCTTATGCCTTCAGCAAATGTATTTCTGAACTTTTAATAGAATTTTCCAAATCCTGCCTTTTCATTCCAGTTCATAATGAAAATGCATTTTGAAATGTATTTTGAAATGCATTTTGAAATGCTGAACTGGAAGCTATGAAAAGACTGAAAAACAGCAACAGCTAAATGGCTGTACTTCACTGACAGTTGGTTTTTGCTATTTCTACTTTTCTTCATGAACATCTATCAAGTGCCTGAACAGTTCTAATAAGCAGTGGCAGAAAGATCTCTAAAGTCTCAGAATTTCAGTGGTGTTTCTGTGAGAAACTAAAGTAAAACATTGATTTGCTTCTTCCAAGAGATCCAATTTATCCGAAGAAATATTAAAGGAATAAGCATATTATATATTTTGGTTCTATTTGTTCAGGTAGGCTATAAGTAGTAGAAGTACTAGGATATATTTTTCAATACTGAAATAAAAAATGATCATATTTTTATCAAGCGTTGGAAGACATTTTTCCTGTTTTATCTAAACCAGTTTACTTGCTTTTGATTCTGGTCTGATTTTCAGGAAACTCAGTAAACTTTTAGTAAACTTAGAAGCTTTCTTCACAATGAAATTTAACAAAATTTTAAAGAAAAAGAATGATGAGTAACATTTAACCATTTTCCTAGTCCAAATTAGCACAATTAAACACCAAAGCACTAAATTAATACAAGCCTTAATGAGCTCTGACTTGTAAAGAATATGGCACCTGAAGCTAGAGAAAAGTATACCATGTAAATATATGGAATTTAAGTTTGATGCTTTGTTCTCTTTTGGCTCTATTTTCAAAAATTCTCAGGCAGAGAATATCTACAGATGCTTTTTTAAAGACATAGTTGCTTTGAGCTCCTGAAAATTAAATCCATAGTGCAGCAATGCAAACTTATTGCCCAAAAATGTGGCACAGCAGGGAATCATGCTCTATATTTGACCCTTTTGAAATTTTTTCTTTATTTTTATTTCCTCTGTGTGTTTTATGATTTGCTTATATGATACATTTCTGAGGAAAACAAAACCAGCAATCTCAGGATTCCTTCTGACAGGATAGGACATGTTTAATAGCTAAAACAAAATACAGATCTTTGTTCCAGATAGCAAGTAGGTCTCCAAGTCTGCTACAGCAGTACCAAGGCAGCACTCGATGGGATAGTCCCTGCCTGCACAGGCTGAGCTCACACAAAACTATAGGATTCTACTTGGTCCCTTCAGATGGAGCTTGAGAAGCAAAGACAGGGTTATCTCCTGAAAGGCACAGCTTCTGACGGCACAGGCTGCACTCAAGGGAACAAACTCACGCCTTTTTATGTTGCCCTTTCTTTGAGTTCAGATAAAATGTTAAAATGTTAAAAGTGTCCACAGAGTAAGATCAAATGAAAAAGAGTCAAAAGGAAAAGGCGTTGTATTTTAATAACAGACTCCAGTAAAAGAAAGGAAAAAAGATAGAGTGTAGGCCTACAAAACCTCAATGTATTTTGTCACTAAATACAATAATCTGAAATTTGAGGTGCTTATCCAAAGTACATTGTCAAACAAGATCGATTTTCACCTTTCTTTGGGTCTTTGTGTGGTGGCAGCAGCGCCGGGGCTGTGCTGGGGCTGCCTGGCCTGGCCTCAGCTGCTGCCAGCAGCTGCATCCACATTCTTTCTCTGTTTCAGTGTTTCTCAGCTGTTGGATTTAGTCTTAAGAGGTTTAGATAAAAAGAAGCACTAACGCTATGTATTTAGTCTGCCTAAGTAAAGAAGGAAAGGTTCATCCCTTCAAAGTACAAAAATGAGAGTTGCTTCCACATCCTGTGACAATTTCATTCGATTTATACCACATTATGACCTGCTATAAGAATTAAGAATTCCTCAGATGATGTTTTACCAGCTCTATTACAGCTCACACTGCCCTAGTTTTTGCTGATGTCAATCTATTTCCTTTGCTGATATGCACGAGGTCATTTAGCTCTGGAAAGATTAAATCCAATGATAATATGAACTAGTCAAATGGCTGGTAGGGCTGTTAAGTAGGTTTGTATGGCCCATCTACAGGGATTACAGGATCCAGTTAAAATTAGGATAAATTTTAGTTTTAATGAATCAGTAACCAGGACCTGTTCATGATTATTAATTATTGATATTACAGCTCCATAGGTCCTAGCTAATAAGAGAGTTTCGTTGTGCAGTATAACTACATCTGTCGTGAGACACTCCTTCTACCAAGATGGAAAGAGAGATAAAGGCTAAGAAAAGAGAAAGGAAAAAAACTTCACCACTCAGATATAAAAGTAGTTACACAAGACCATGCTCCAAGATCAATGGCAGAAGAAGGGAGAGAAGCAGCTTTTTTAAGTCTGAGCCACGTGATGTTCACACTGAGCCCAAATGCCTTTGCACACGTGAACACAAGCGGGAATAAAGATCTTTTACTGCCTCAACCATTAGCTGTATTCCGACCCTGAAAATCCAAATGCTTCCAAAGGTACTCACAGCTCCTTTGGTTTGCTCCCACTTCCTCTGCTAATTCCGAGTCATTATGCTGCTGATGGATTTTTCCAGTAAGACAGTATTATCCTTCACATAAAACAAGACAGGCAAAACAAATACATTACAGCATAAGTGGAAAATAATGCAAGTGCTTTGGCTGTTCCATTTTCTGCCTGTGTGCATTAGCTCTGGAGAGGGAACAAAAGTGTATGTATCCTGTATACTCTTGGTAGGGACAGAGGGAACAAAAGTGTATGCATCCTGTATACTCTTGGTAGGGACAGCTAGAGATTGGCACAGAGGATTGGAGGTGTATTTGCATATGTCACATTCCTCTTCTTCCCTTGTAGAGCCATCCAGCCGGGTCTAAAACAAGGCCAGAATGGACCATTTTATCCCATGGAGGAAACTGCTCTGAAGTTATACACTGAATCTGTTGCCTTCTAGACTCAGAGTTTTGCCACTGACTTTTGTAGAAACTGGATGTGGTGGGGAGAAGGATGACTTAGCAGATAATGCAGTGAATAGCTTTTAACCAGATACTTTGCAATTTAATAAAGAGTCTGTGCAATATTTCTAAGTTGACGAGGGCAAACCCTGTTAGGATTGAATTTTTAATTAAAGTTGTTACTGCCTCTTTCCCCTTTTGGTGTCAAATAGATCATTTACATACTCAACATAATTTCCCTTAATATCTAAATAAATGTTCCACTTAATGAAAGCATTTAAGCAACTTTTAAATGAAACAGTGAAATATAATATATAGGGCTGAGACTAATTTTCTTGAATTTTAACACACACATGGAACACGTTATGAACTAAGAAAAATATTTTGAACCTGATGGGCTGTAAATTACAACCCTCAGTGTATATTCAATTTTAATTAATTTTCTTAGTCATCCTCCATAATCCTAATAGCTGGCTGAAAAAAAACTGTCGATGCCTTGGGGTGAGTGGGGAGGGGGTTGAGGGAGGACTGTACATTTTTATTTCTGATATGTTTAATAAAAGCTTCATAGCCAACAGTAATAAATAAAAATAAAAATATTTCAGTGGTGCACTCAATAGAAAGCCTGTTCAGATTTTACTTTAACGTTAAGCAAACGTCATTTTTTCCACTCCATGAATACAGTTAGAGATTTATTTTTTCTTAACATCTTAAATCAGTAAAGAAATATGCACTCTTTGGTTGCATTTCTTGTTAAAAAAGCCTATGTTTAAGAAATTTCACTGCAGCGATTAGAGAGAGAATACATTATCTACCTAAACAGGCATATTAAACCATAAGAAGAGTGGCTTAGATGTTTTAAACAATTTACATAGCAAACCACAATTAGGCATAACTCAACTCTTTCTTTTACTGCTCAGAAATTCTACCTCTACCAGAGCCTATTTAAGCTCTAAAGAGGCATACTATATAGCTGCCTGACTTCTGAAGAAATCAATAGTTTTTGTTTTTCTTGTGGGGCTTTTTTCCACCACTGGCTGACGTCATCTTCATCAGACTGAATGTTTTTAATAGATGTTTTTGTCTAACTACATTTTGCAGATACTGTCTCTTTAGAATTTTAATAGAAATTATTTTATTTGCCATGACAAAAATAGCTTGTGAAAAAATGCAGAGAATTTTTTTTCCACCAAAGGATGTATAGCATACAAATATTTCTAATAGACAGCATTGTAAGTTAGTTCCCTGTATAGTACAACTTAATGTGATACATGCCTTCTGATGATGTTATTTTAGTGATCCAAAACTTGCTAGCTAGAGTTCACAACCTGTACTTTTCACCTAGCTTTTCAGGTTCACTTCACACAAATATGATTCCAGATGAACTGCAGTGCAAACAAGTTCCACTTCATCTTGATTAGTGCAATATCACCTAGGGACTAATTAAATTGACCTCTATGTGGTAAGACTAAGACCAAAGTTTCCTTTTCCTTTGACTGTAAGATAAAGATGTGAGTAGTCAAGAATCTCACTGCCATAAAAACATATCCTCTGGGCATATATAGGAACTGTATGCATAATAAATTCAGTAACCAAGAAGGTCCAAGACTTAAAGGAGCCAAATTTTTGCTGAATTTTAATAAACCTTTGTGCCTTGTAATGTGAAAAAGAGGGGCTTTTTTTGTTTGGTTGGGTTTTTTTGTTTTGTTTTGTTTTGTTTTTTGTCCTAAACATCTTAAGCAAAGACAACTCTTCAGTTACTCACCCTGGGGTCAGGAGCAAAGAAGTTTGCTCTGCTCACCTCCATGTGCAAATGACACAACTGCCTGAACAAAATGTAGCCTTTATTGCAAGAAATCTGCAGGATGGTTTGAATCCTTATGTTTCTCAACACCCAACAGACTAGCAACGATTTATAGAGAATAAAACATACTGTGGATGGTATTTACATTCTGAGAATGTTTTTGAAAGGTTAGAGAAATGATCTTGGATGTTACAGACTTCTTTATTGAGTATCCAGAACTACAGAACAAATGTTGAAAGAAAGAATCAGTAAATGACAAGCAGAACAAAAAGCAAACATGGTTTTAGCACATGTAGGTTGTGACATTTATCTGATATCTTTCTTTGAAAAAAATCAAGGACATCTCTTTGATAAGGATTTGCCGGACTAGGAAAATCTATTTAACTTACGAAGGGAACAAACTAAATGAGAGACAACAATAACCACATTAAAAATTGGCATATCAAGTTCAAAGGCAGTTACAAATAAACTTTTTGAAGGTTGATGTTAGGTTCTGACTTAAACATTCTCATTGAGGATCCTGGTACTATATTCAACCTGATAATTCTGTTGATTATGTAAAGTAGAGGTACTGTCAGCATAGAAAAAGATCAGAATCTTACTCTAAGAAAAAACAAAAGACCTTGAGGACTGAAACAAGGAAACGGTATGAGATTTCATAGAAAAGTGCAAGGTCATGCATTTGAGGATTAATAACAAGAATTTCCTCCTTCACATGGAAAGTCATTAGATGGAAATGTCAGAGGAAGAGCAAGATCTAGGTGTATTAGTCAATTATAAGATTACTATGAACCATCTCTGTGAAGCAGCCATGAAAATGTCAAAAGCAATCCTAGAATTTTTCAGGCAAGGTATTTCACAAAGAAATATGGAAGTATTAATGTCATTGAAGCAGGCACTCCTAATATATCACCTGGAATGCTGCATATAATACAGGTCCATCATGCTGTAGGAAGATATATTGAATGTCAAGTATATTTCCACTGAATGTTAAGCCTGAGCTCACTGCTAGCAAGCCTACTTACCACTGGTGTGAAGTCCTCAGTCAGGTGGCACTGATATGAGCTATGAGGTTGAATTTGTTATTCTCAGATCTTCCTCCTCTTTTCCATTTATGGACATGATCTGATTGAAGTGATGTTAACTGCAGTCAATGTTTGGAAAATGCTGCATGAGCACAACCTGGAAGAGGAGCAGTGAAGAGCCACACTGATGATCACTGGAGTAGAGAATTTCTCTTACAAGAGAAGCCTAAAAGATGCTGGATTAAACCTAGAAAACCTAGTGAAGTGCTGTGATGGGATGTATTAATTCAGCTCATTCCTTCCTTCCTTCCTTCCTTCCTTTTTTCCTTTTTTCCTTCCTTCCTTCCTTCCTTCCTTCCTTCCTTCCTTCCTTCCTTCCTTCCTTCCTTCCTTCCTTCCTTCCTTCCTTCCTTCCTTCCTTCCTTCCTTCCTTCCTTCCTTCCTTCCTTCCTTCCTTCCTTCCTTCCTTCCTTCCTTCCTTCCTTCCTTCCTTCCTTCCTTCCTTCCTTCCTCCCTCCTTCCTTCCTTCCTTCCTTCCTTCAAAATAATAAAATTGCTATATTTAGAGCAGAAAACAGAATACATTTCAGTATCACTGGAGGAGGGAGGCAAGTAAGTTTTAAATCTGAAAGTGGTCTTCTTTACAAAATTAGAGACTTCTGTTTTCAACCCCTTCTTTGCATATATATTGCCCCCTTTCCCACTCCATGCACATAGCCGTAGAGCACAAGCACTGTAATTTTGATTTTTAAATTTTGACATTTATAAAGCTTTGAATTGTACACTTTACTCAATGAAGTATGGCAAGAGCTGCATTTTCCAACTGGACTTAGCAATATTGCACTGCAAAACAGCTGGTATTAAAATGTCACTGTTTTCTTTATTTAGTCTCCTCTTTCAGTCTCAAGTCTACTCAAACACTCACAAAAGAGGTAAATGTAAGTGTAAAATATGAAACTCATTTTAGATTTTATTTTTGCACACATTATATCAAGGGAACAATAGCTTCTCCATCAAAGGAATTTGCAGTGTGAAAATACAACATTACATGAACTTCAGATGTTTGATTTCTGGAAAAATACACAAGAGCCAAAACGTTTGTCACAACTGAAAAGGTGGCTGATGTTTAGTTAGAAGTCTGATCTTCATCACAACACAGGCATGAGCTGAATGAAATACTTGAGACTTGTGTCAATGCATTTCAGGAAGAATTTAAGTGAAAATACTTAGTATTTATTAACAGTGGCAGCTAAATTTGAATAATTTGAAGCAATTTAAGTGAAAGTTAGGAGTCTTCAAGTGAGATCTTTGTGAATTGTTCTGCCGTGACACCACTAAGTCTCTCTAGATTTTCTACTTGAATTTGCACAAGGCATTTTAAAAAAAACCTTGAGTGAATCGTTTCAGAAACACTTTTTAATTGCCTCTTAAGTCTTGAGCTGGAATTTGGAAGAAACCACTTCAGGCTTGCTGATAATCCTGATGGAAGCCAGTGCAATAACTGATGCTCACAGGTCCTTATGACTCAACACCTAAAAGTTCCTAGACCTGAAAGTCTAGAAAAATTGTTTGAAAGAAGAGAGTAGCCATGTTCCCTATGTGCTTCACTTTAATGAGAATGGACTGGGAAGACAAGGTAATGCTGAATTAAAAATTAATGGTGTTTTCCATGTGGCCTTTAGACTTCCTGAAGAAAATTAGGGTCACTTCCTTTTACAGGCCCCAAACTGTTCTTTGGTATGGCTGATGTCACAACAAATTGCAGCACAAGACTTTTAAGAAGTAGAAATCACAACTTTCATTTGCAGTATATTCTCAGGCTTTATGGAAAAAATGCCCAGAAAAGCAGAGTTTCACAGGAGTTTAGGGAAGAAGAAGGTGAAAAAGAAGCAAGCTCCTCTGAAGCAGGAAGGTTCTGCAGACTTTTATCATGTAGTCCTGTTACACTTGGTGCATACTCTTGCAGTTCCTTAGGTTGGACATATGTGTAGGGCACAAGCACACATACAATAGGAGACTGACTCACCACTAGGCTTGGAAATCTAGCTGGGTCAGCTGTCACTGACATTGCTATTAATGGGCCTAAGGGAAAAAAAAAGTGATTATGCACATAAGGACAATTTTACTCTTCCTTAGTACAGATATATAATTACCAGAAATACCTGCCATAAATGACTCACGTCAAAGCATTTAGCAATAATATTTTCCATATGCCATTCTTAATTGCTATTTAATAAAATCTCCTCTGATTTTCTTCAGTAAACCATTCCATGAACCTTCAAACCTCTTCCACTCCTAATACTTCTACATCCTCCATCTGCTGACTCTACCTTTACTGCTGATATTAAAAGAGAAAAAGGTAATAAGCTGCCTAATAGAAGAGTGAAGTTAGATTATTTAACTTTCTCATTGATTTTTTTTTTCCTGTTGAAATTCAAGGAATACTGAGAGCTGTAATAAATAGTTTACACTGTGTAATTAGGTTTAGAATTTGCTATGGGAATATCAGATGAAAGGGGATAGGAATGCTTTCAATAGTTTAGCTTGTTCCATTGTCACAGAACAGAAGGTTATGTAGAATCTTCTCTAGAAGTGTGCTCCATGCAGACTAGGAGGGTTCTGCACAGCCTCTGCTTCAAACTCATTAAAGAATGATAGCAATAAGGTCTCAACTATTTGTGTTTCAGAATTTTGTTTAAATTTATGTAACATCCTAGTGTCATTAAATGATTAGCCTCACTGAGGCTAAATTATTTCTTTTTAGGATAGAGACAGCTCTGTTTTAAAATACCTAGTGGTATTTTGAGTGGAAAAAAAATGTGCATAAAGAAATAGCACTCTGATTCTGTTACCTAATCATACTGAATGCAAAACCTATTTCTGTAGACTCTTGTTCTGTTCCATTGTCATTCAATCAACAAAATAATGAAGACTGATAAAAATAGTTCCTTCTTTTTTTTTTTATTTTAAATTACCCAACCAGACCATCATGTTTTAATGTATCAAATGCTTTGAAAAGAAAGTATGAAAAGAAAATCATCAAAGTACAGAGTACCTGCATCAAAGGTACTAAGATTATAGCAAAGCAAAATGAGGATTAAAAAATACAACAAAATAGAACCTCCAAATAGCAAATTAAAAAAATAGCTTCTATTTCACAGTTTGACTGTCTTTGTCAAAATTACTGTTGTAATATGAGATGTGCAAAACAAGGAGGATTTCATTTTGAAGTGTACTGTTAACAGTTAATTTCACTTGAGCTCAGATAAGCTTCATCTAGCCACTTTGGCAGATTTCTATTAAATGTTATGCATAATTACATAAAACTTGTAGAAATTTATAATCATCATACTTTTGGATGCTTTCAAGATTCTGGAGAACCTCTCAAGCAGTACTAGTCTGATACTCAGCTTTCCTGTTAAGCAGCCAGCTGCCTTGAAATTCAATTTACAGAATGTTTTTCATTCATTTTCCAAGTAATCAGTTTAAACTTGAACAAAAATATTGAATTGACTGTAAAGAAATGTGCCTGTTCCATTCCATAACAAAATATGGTAATTTGGCATGGCCTTTTATTTGAGGTTGTTTTTCTTTAATATCATACTCCAGAATTTTGATTTGAGAACAGGTTTCTTGGTTTTATTTTCCTTCTGTAGGAGTAAGAAAACCACTGTATCTAATTATTAAGCAAAAATATTATTTTCAGGAAAAAAAATTTACCAACACTGTGATCAACGTCATCATAGTGTTGCCTCTCAATGGTTGTCTTACAAAGCAGTGAGCCCAGATTTCTGCTCTGTCCAGACTGATCAATGGCTAGCTCCTCTGACATGTAATTAATAAGCTGTATGTATGAATTCCATTTACATTGCTGAATAGAGGATGATCAGACTACATCTGAAAAGAAGTGTAAGGCTCAATACAGTTGGACAAAAATACACTACAGGCTAAAAGTACTATTTTTCCTCAAAATATCTCACCAGGTTCCAACAGATTAGTAAAATGCTAAAGCATTAATATGATAAAGGGTATTAGGAAGTCTCAATAAATTAAGAACATCAAAAACATCCTAAGTTAGTTGGAGTTTTGTTTCAACGTGAGTAAAATGCACTTTGTATTCAACGTGACTATATGCTTGCCTGAAGCAGTGACCCCCATCAGTGACAGAACAGCTACATTTCTGATGCTTAAACAGAAAGTAAATCACTAGTTCTGCAAATATAATAAAACCCATAAACAGAATGTATTTGGATAGTACACAGGGTGAACAGGGTTCCAGTTTTGAGAGTTCTTTATTTCTGTGTGTACATCTCTAGAGTATTTTCCATATTTAAATATATTTTATGAATAAACTATACTTTTACACTTCTTTTTTTATGTTGTGCTATGCTTGCATGCCATAACCTGCAAAGTGACACAGTATTAGTCTGAGAGAACACACTCAGGCATTGCATATGAGAATTCTTTGTCTTCACTCTTCCTCCTCCTCCATTTTATATCTCAGTGGTCTGGTATAGACTTTGCAGGTGCCTTGTCTTTATCATTCATTAGGAAGAATGAGAACATATATTGCTCCCAATATGCAGATTTTCACATTATCTCACATACTATGAAAAAGTATTTTATAAATCAGATCTGGAAGGGAACACAATGTAAAGAGGCACTACCTCGATTTTTTAAATAGTTAATTGCAATGGTAAACAGAGCTTTGTTTCATATGGGTAAGTTTTTTAACTTAAGTTTGTCATAGTTTAGCTCCATTCATGAAAAGCCTTGGATTTCATTTATTAGTGAGAACTTTTATTTCTCACTATAATTTTTAAAATTAAAACAAGCTCAATAGCCACACAACAAGGTCCTCAGGGCCAAGACTGAAGCCAGTCTGGGAGGCTGAGGTTTCTGTCTCTCCAGTACAAGGCTCTATCCTGACTGCAGGCCAGGACTTTCTTCAGTACTCACCCCCCAAATCCACTGCTTGAGGGGGCTGCACTGCAGCCTGCTGAGTGCCTGAAGAGAAGGCATGTAACCAGGACTGGGACTGAGACCAGAAAAAGATCAGACATCACAGTCCCTTGTTTGGGTAATTTTGGGCTCTCTGCTGCTGCCACCTAAGATCATCCTGAAGTATGTGTCAAAACATTTTGCCATGTTTTCATTTTTCTGGGTGTACATGTGCAATTCTGTTTAACCAATTCCCCCGTGTTTGTTTGCCTTGGTCATTGCCCTGTCAAGGCTGGGCAGTGATGTACACAGCAATGTTCCTTCTGTGCTAAGCATATCAGGCTGGATTCCAGAGGGCTGACAATTTCAAAATCCTTGAACTATCAGGTCAGAATCAATTCTGATTCCTGTTTCACCTGAATTCCATCCTTGACTACAGCATGCAGTCAAGGCAAAAGTGCAAAACCTGATCTTCTGTTTTATTATAATGTGTTATCTGGTGGATAAAAAATAGCACAAATGAAAACCACAGTAGAAGTGTGGGATGCGAGTGGTCTGAGCTGGGTTAGATAGATATTGCTATGATTTTGCTGTCCCAAGGACTCATTGCTCTTCTCCTTTTGCACTCTGATATAAAGTGCAGCTATTCTATGGATTTCTCTTAATATTATGGTAATTTGTTGTCTCATTCCGATTATGGAAAGTGCCATGTGAGGAGTTGTTACACAGGGAAAAACAGCATTCCAGCGAGCAATGTGCTTTTCAGGAGAAAAGCTAGCAATAGAAAATGTTTTATTCTGACTAACAAAAGACTTATACCGAACAGGATCCTAAATGTCCTGCTAGCTCTAGCAGAGAAACGAGGATATCTGAACACCTCCCTGCACACTTGTTTTTTGCCCCAGCATGTATCACACAACCTAATTATCATAAATTATCACTTTATTTGGAGGGGTATAATACATCAGCAAGCAAATGCAATGTGTTCCAAAGCCTGATGTTATGCAGATTGGCAGCTTGCAATCACTGTATATCACCTTCCTGTATGATCTTATTACACATAATTGTGAGCATACTCCCTGATATCAGCTACAATGCACAGAGAACTGCAGGTCCCTTTGAACATCTGCTGACAACTAAAATATTGAATTGAAGCACAAAGCATTGACTGTTGCAGGTTGGAGTGGAGCTAGTCAAACAAACTGAATACATCTTGTAATTATCCCTCCTTTCAATATTCATATGGGAGGAGAAGAGGGAGGGTAAAGAGAGGATTAATTTTGATTCGAGCTTTTTTTTTTTTTTTTTTTTAAACAAAATATTATTCTTCCTGAAGTGGTCTCCCAAGTCACCCAAATGTTGTTCAGAGATGTCAAAAAAATTCTGACAATTTCTTTTCCAATAAACCTTTCAAATATTTCCCCCTCTTCCTGAACCTTTGATTTTCCACCTACTTATGAAGAAGGTGGGGTTTTTTTGTTTTGTGTTGGAGGCAGCTCAGCAGTAATGCATAAGGAATAAAGCTTCCTACAAATTCTGAATGACTCCTGATGCATCCAGAAAAAAATGGCCTAGGTGTTGCATTCTCCTTTCCATATAATGAGATAGTTGTCTACCATGATTTGATTTTGGACATACTGTTTATAAAAAGTTTCATTCATATCTGGTGTGCTATTTCAACACAATTTTAAATGCAGAGAGATATTAAAGGTATGCAGGCATAAGGCACAGACCAAAGAATAAAAACTGAGACTCTTCACTTGAACAACCCAGGACTGAAGGTACTTAGATAACCTACATAACAAGCTACAAATTATAAACAGAAAAAAATCTTCTGCTCCATTGACAATATTTTCCAATTGACAATTCTGGTTGCTGGAAAACTATTTTCTTACAATGTGCTAGTTTAAAATGAAAACCAGCAACGATAAAAATCAAACATATCTCATTTTATAGAAGTATTACAACTGTTTTGATAAGTCTGAGAAATTTAATTGCACTTATATAAATTTTCTGGTTTGCATTGGATTATAGTTTAAATTAAATATGTTTTAGCATATTATAAAAGTCAGAAAGAAATTTAAAGATTGTATTGGATCAAAATTCTGTGACAGAAGTAAAACATCCCAACACCAGTGTTATTTCATTACTGGTATTTTCAAATTATGCGTGCAGACTTTCTTCTAATTGATGCAGCTTAGAAGACTGAATACTGCTATTTGCAGGTTTAGCAAGTAGAAGCAGTAATTACCTTGATTCTTGCTTAGAGACATCAGCTTCAACACAGAAATGGAACCCAAATCTCCACAAAATGGTGCATTGAAATTCTATTATATGAGAGGATATAATTCATCTTTATATGAAATGGCACAAGATTTAAATCTGTTTCCAAAATTTGAGAACCATCAATCTTACACAATCATAGAGACTGTAACTAGACATGTATACTACCTTGCTTCCAAAACTTCAACTTAAACTCGAAAAATACTAATATCTTTAATATTTGGCATTAGAGCTTCCTAAAAGTACCTCTTCCTGCCTCTTTTTTTTTATCTGCTTTATCATGACTGCTAACTACTACTAAGGCTTTTTGTGTAAAAAAAAAGTGTTTTACACCTCTATGTATTGAAACATGAAAAAACAGTAACTAAAAAAAAATCTCAACAAAACTAGTATTAAAACTGAAGATTATCTTACAGTTCCAGGATTACTAGGTTTTGATAATCATGGTGACAGTATTCAACTACGAGCATGTTTAAATATGACCACTGACTTGCAATGTCCATGAACTCAAGTGTGGCCATGTTTCTTAAACCTTTTGTGCCATTTAATCTGCCTGAGCTCTTCTACAAAGATTTCCCCTGACAGAGTGCGACAAAAGAAACAATGGTCTTTCCCTAAATAAAACCAGGATGCAGCTTTGGGCAGTCTGCCTTTACAAGCGCCAACAACATTTCTTTCAAAGACACCTGCTGTTGCACATCAACCCTGGCCTGCAAAGGACAGCACCAATGACAGCATCCTTTTTTTCCACTCTGAGAAACTGGAAACTGGAGTAATGAATTGTATACTGATGGCTTTAATTTATGGCATGCAAACAAGGCTGGGTTTCTTTAACCTTCAAAATCATGTATCATAAACATTGCCTAAGAGATTAAGAAGAAAAAAACTCACAAGTCATTTGTTTTAGAAATGTTGACTGCTTTTTCAGTGTATATAACTGAGTTTGAGATGCAGGTTAGACTCCCACACACAAAAAAAATCATAGATTAGAAGGCATTAATATCTCCTGCTTTAGTAATTGTCCAGAACATTGAGTTTGCTTTTATGCAGGGATGAACCTGATGTGATGGTTGCAGGAGAAAAAAGTACCATCACAACACTCTCATTTTAACAATGCCAATTCCTATGACAGCATGTCTGAAAAGAGACTCTCGGTGAGAACACAGGGATTCATCACCACTATGCTGCCAGAGTCAGGATTATTACTGGAGCTGTCAGAGATACTTTCAAGATTTTCTTTCTTCAAAAAGCTTGTCATAATGGAATCCTCCCTCTTTTTCATTATCCCTTTTTTTTTTTTCCTTTTTGCAACTAGAATTTTCTAAATAAATCTATTTTCCAATGACAAATGAGAAGTGATTTTAAATTTTGATTGGCACTGTGGTTCTCATCAACTTTGTCCTGTGTTAGAAATGACCAGAAACCTGTATTCAGAGTTATGAGTATCCTCATAACCATGTTCTTCCTAACAGGGTTGCTGAGGTGCACCATCTGAAAAAAAAACTATCAAAGAATTTGGAGTAATTAAGACCAGAAAAGCAAAGTTTTCCAAAATGAAAAGTCTGCATTTCTGTTTTCCCAGTATCAGCTTTCAATGCCTGCATCCTTAGCATAAGCTGAAGGACACTGAGGAGTGGCAGTAGGTTAGAGTATGATGGCTTTGATATCTGGGACTACAGTGAGATCCATATGTTAGGAGAGTGTTGTTTGGGTGCCTGAATTTCTAGATAGATTTTTTTCCTCTTATTTCTCTGTTGATTTTGAGGGCTGTATGTATTAGCCTATTTTTTAATGGACTCCTAATTTCTCATGGCAGATATTTCTTAGATTCCCATTTCATTTGAAATACAATTGGTACAATTTTTCCCCCTCATTAATACTCATATTGCTTACAGAGGAAGCATGTGCATCAGTCTCTCAAGAGTTCAAAGACTTTTTGTCCTTTGTTTCTGGCAAAGTCAGGAAAGCTGTCTCCTAAAGCAAGAATATATTTCAGAAGAGATCTTAGAAGGCACTTTACCTGCCACGAAGCAACTTCAGTGAAAGGGGAAAAAAAAAAAAAAAGAGGAAACCAAAAATCATGAATGCCTAAGCAAAATGTTAAGTGATTCTGATTTCAGAGCTGAACAAGTTACTGATTTGATTACTGCATTAAGGAGTTTCTTCAAGGGTCACAATACTTTTCCACAGTTAAGATGTCAGAGGGGTAGAGCAGAGAAAGGAGACCAAAGAAGCCATTATCACTCTTTCTTACTGTGGTGCTAAGCATCACGTCTGAGATAACCATTACATAGAACATCAGGATTTCTAGACAGAATAAACAGGTCCATCACATCTAGTAAAATATTTCTGGTAGTATGCAACACCATAAAGCATAACCTCCACATAATGCTTTTAACATGTGGAGTTCTATTGACAGTAATTTCCTTTTGATCCCAGCTCCCAATGAATTTATTCTCTGAAACAATAAAAATTAACTGATATGAATTACAAAGAGCAACCAGAGTATTAATGACCCTTTCGTATTTTAGACGTGTTTTGTGTTTATCTGCACTCTTGATGTGTGTATAGGTAAAGAGAAGTTGACAGATTCACTGCTCACTCATCCTTTGTATTTTCAATTGTATTAATCTACCTTAATAGTTTTAGTTTTCAATCTTTCATTGCATCTAATTGAAGTCTTTTACACTTCAAATTTATTTCTTCGGCATTTTTGAGCTGTCTAGTTTCTTCTTAGCAATAGGTATGATAGTATTAGTAAAATATACATATCTAAATAACACACGCATGTGTAGAAATGTCCATTTTTTATACATGTGTTTACTTTCATTTTCTGGTTAGTCTGCTTTCAGGAGAAAAGCACACAGATAAAAGCATAGGTTTTGCCTGTTTGACTAAAATCTTAAATAAAACTTGTTCCTAGGCAGATGTTTCAGCATGATTGTAAATGAGCACAGAAATACACATGCTGAAATACAGGGAAGTTTTTCTTTTACAGTTAGTGCTGAAAAAATTAAATTTAATCTGTAAAAAAAAAGCATCTCAATAATGTGTTTCATTGACCTAATTTTAAAAGGCCTGGAACTTAAAGGGAATATTTTTGTTTTCTTTGATAGAAAAGAATATGTAGTTACAAGACAGCAAGTATTCAAAGAAGTTCAAATTATATCACTTATTTTATGCAGGTATAAATACACTGGTTCACAATAACACGTCAGCAATACAGCTGTTGGAGTTAATGTTTGAAATCCAGACTGTGTGCCTGCATATAAAGGAAGATGACTTACTTGGAAAGTCGTCTTCATAGCTTTGAGCATAACATAAAGGGACTTTTGCTCAGACATGTCTGTATTTTTAAAAGCAGAAAGTATGATTTCTGCATAAATTTCGTTGTCTTCTGAAAAAAAAAACCATTATAATTTTATTCCTCTTCTTTATAAATGAATTATTTAATAAGAAGGTCCTTCTTGCACTGGAATTTATTTTTTTCCAAATCAATGTAAAAACTTTTTAGCAATAAAAGAGAAAATGTTGTGTAAACCACATTCAATGTTTAGAATGTTCTGGTATTGTAAAAGGCTGAAATACACATCTTCAAAGTACTCAAGGGATGAATTTCAGTAATGGATCATTTTACTGTGCCAAAGAACAATTAACTTATTCATTACAAATTTAGAAACATGTCTAATTGTATTCATGAACATATCTAACGGTTATTAATTGAATTTCTCACTTGAGAAAAAAAAACTATTCAAGTGTGGGCTGAAGTGTTTTCTTACATACTTACATCTCTCTGAAGTCACTGAAATGTAAGCAGGTGCTTTCATAAGCAGAAATATTATCTTGGCTAGTGAAAATTATTCTTCAAAAGATTGGCATGTAAATGACTAGAATATTCAGGGTCAAGTATCTTTTTAAATATGAAGAATTCAACAAGAAAAAAAAAAGTCTGTGCATTTATTTTGACTTGTTTATCATGACCATGGCCTAGACTTGAATATTCCTATGCTTAGAGTGTTCAAGTTGGAATCTAAATCAAATTCATCTGAGTCAGAAACTTTAGTTTTCATTGCTAATGTAGCCTCACAGTCCAGCAATAGGAAAAGACTGTATGTGTCTCCAGAGACATCAAACAGTGGAAAAATTAGCTGTTACATATTGGAGATTTTTAAGGTTTTTCATTTGGTTCCTAATTCTTAAAGTTACTTCAGTTTCAGCCAGATCATCTCTGTGTAACTCTGCCTTGGCTATGCCACCACAGCTTCTGAGTATCTAAAAAGTAAACACATCTACTAAACTGATCTTTGCTAAGAATAACTCGGGTGTGTTGGTTCATTGATCCAGTCTGCTGCCCATCCAATAAGGGGCAACATTCACACAGTACAGGTGTCAGGAGCTCTTTAATCTACCTTGTCTCTGAGACATTTCCATCACTCATGCCTGAAGGATTCATGCACTGTTCAGTCTGTCATCATTTCACTTCCATGTACTTGGAAGTATATATTAAGAGATATAAAATTGAGAATGAAGTGATCAAAAGGGGCATTTTGTTTTAAGTTATGGACCATAATCTGTCTTTACCTGAGGTTGTGGGTTCATTGCAGTTGAATTAGGAGGGATGCAAGCTGCAGCAGAATTTGCTCTCGTCATAGAGCAAAGCCCTGCAAGTCCTGACTTGCTCACTTTTTATGTGATAGTTTTGCATCCCTTCACTTTTGGTTTTATCTGTGGGATATAAATATTTGGTCATTTGTACAAAGCCTCAAAGGGACACTGATCACAGCATAGCATGAATTTTATCCAGTCCAAAACAAAGAATCATTCCAGGAAGCATAGGTTAAAAAAAAAAAAAAAAAAGGAGAAACAAACAAAACAAAATAATGAAATGTATGTTTGGGAAGGACTTCAAAACACAATAAATCAATGACATTCTGTCATGCTCTGGCAATCTAATTTGACAGAAATAGCATTCACAATCAGGATGCTTAAATAAACTTGAAGCCTTTCCTCTGCTATCTGAATTCCTATGTATAAAAGTATCTGGCTAAGCCTAGAGGACAAACTAGAAGTGGAAATACGATTGACGACAAAAAATTGTAAATCCTGTCATATTTTCTAGCGTTCAATATTGGCAACATGACTTTTAACCCAAATTTGTAATGCTTAAGAATCATCCAACAGTCTGCATTTATTGGATGAGAACTGAGAAAAAAATAGAAGACAGCTGAATCCAGCCCTTGACTTTAAAATATGTTACCATTTGATATAGAAAATACTTGCAGCACTTTGAAGTGTTTTGGCAAAACTTTGTAATAGGCAAGACTCCCAGGCTGCATCTGAGCTGGCAGAAGTACATCATTTATGAAACCCAATAGAGCACTGACATTTGCATGACAGGGTATTTTATAGCAGCTCAGGAATTCTACTGTATTTTATCTCTGGCATTGCAACTTTTTCATTTAGACAACAAACTGCTATGGTGGACATTATAACTTGTGTATTTTAGTGTTCACTTACTCAAGAATTGTTTTTCAGCACTTACAGAAGACTCCAGGAACACTTCATCCATTACCTCCTCTGTCACAAAAGCACTGCTTCTTTCCTCCCTGCCAAGGTTCTGCAGTAGTCAGAAGAGCACTATTACAAAATCTTTATGCACTTCTAATAAGGCTCTTACATACCATGTGTGAAGGGAAATATTTATGGTCTATTTCTCTAACTATGGTTTTGCTGAACCCATGAAGAACAAGACAATGTTTTTTTCCTTTTCATATAGAATGTACCATTTTTTTTATATACCAAGCTGAGTAGCTACTCCTGTGCCGCCCCTTGCTCTTCTCTGTTCTGCTGCTAGATGTTCTCTCCTGATACATATACATATACATATACATATACATATACATATACATATACATATACATATACATATACATATACATATACATATACATATACATATACATATACATATACATATACATATACATATACATATACATATACATATACATATACATATACATATACATATACATATACATATACATATACATATACATATACATATACATGTATGCCAACAATATGTTAAAGAACAGATTAAAAGGTAATTTGAAATTCTGCCTTGTAAAAAATAGAAGTGGGAAAATAAGAAAAGGAAATCTTAAGTGCTGTGTGTTTAATTATGATGACCGATTATTTATTTAAGGCCCAGAGAGTGCAACAGTCTTTCTTTAGATTAACCAGGTACAAGGCATTACTTTTATGAAAGAAAATGGGCTTAAAACCACAAAAAGTGCTACAGTGAAATGCAAGGAGATATGACCAGATAAATAAATATACCTCAGTGGAAAGAACACTATTGATTTTTATAGTGTTTGTTCTGCAGGGAATCTTTATTCAACCCTGGCAGCCTTTCAAAATCTGCATTTAAACAAAATTTTTTAAAGTGAGGATCCTGATCCATTTTCTCAATGTCAAGAAATGAAAGTGTAATCTTAATGAAAAAGGCACTCTAGATATAAAATATTTAAAAGCTTAATGCTAAAATACTTGCTGGTTAAAAAAAAATGGGGTGGGGGTGCAGAGGATACTTCATTCTTATTTTTTTATGCCATCACCAACAAGCAATTCAGCCAAGAGGAGACTGAAAATCAGTGCCCCATCACCATCCATCAGGCCCACATTCATTGAGAATCATGCTTGAAAATTATTGATGACTCAAGGTGCAAAGACCATTTCAAGCTTCCAGTTTCCAGCTCACACGATCAGAAAGTCACCACAAAGATGTGTTTTCATTGATTTCCTTTTGCTCCTTCTTGCTTCCCTCTCCTTTCCCAAGAGCAATTTACCTGCTAGTGGTCTTTCTGTATGTCATGTACTAAACAAGTGATGATGCCAGGTGGTTTTAACTGTAGGACCTTATTGTTAAAAATAATTCTTTCTCTCTTCGACAAATGTTTACACACTGCAATGACTTTTCCAAGTGTCTCAATGTTCAGTTTACACTAAAGAATAAAAGGGACAGCAAAACAAAATATTTCTTCCTCTCATGCTTCCCCTCTTTCTCTCTCCTTTTCTCCCTCCCTTTCTGGATATATTCTGCACATGTTTGTTAAGAAAGCTACAATAATGAGATTCCCATTGCTTGCTTGTCTGTTGGCCAATTTAGCAAGAGTTTTGAAAGTCAAAATCACATCACAGTTGTCCATTCGTTTCAAACAGATACAAACAGATACCCTTCCTTCCTTCCTTCCTTCCTTCCTTCCTTCCTTCCTTCCTTCCTTCCTTCCTTCCTTCCTTCCTTCCTTCCTTCCTTCCTTCCTTCCTTCCTTCCTTCCTTCCTTCCTTCCTTCCTTCCTTCCTTCCTTCCTTCCTTCCTTCCTTCCTTCCTTCCTTCCTTCCTTCCTTCCTTCCTTCCTTCCTTCCTTCCTTCCTTCCTTCCTTCCTTCCTTCCTTCCTTCCTTCCTTCCTTCCTTCCTTCCTTCCTTCCTTCCTTCCTTCCTTCCTTCCTTCCTTCCTTCCTTCCTTCCTTCCTTCCTTCCTTCCTCCCTCCCTCCCTCCCTCCCTTCCTCCCTCCAGCAAGCTGGAGCCAGGAACAGAAGGCAAAAAGAAGACAAGGCTGAGAGTTTTCAAATCGCTTCTTCCCGTTCAGACCACTGAAAGAGTTGCAAGCCACATTAGGAGCCTAGGAATCAGAGGGTGGGTGAATAAACAAAGGAAAAAAGACTTCTCAGGCTTTTAAATTCTCCAACAGCCTCCTGATTCTCATTCCTTCCTCACAACCTCTGACAATGTCTCGCTCTCCATTTTTCTCAACTACTCACTTCCTTGCCCTACTAGCCTGAACATCTCCGCTCATTCCCTTGCTGCTATACACCACTGCTATTAAATTGGCTTATATATACAGTTCAATGCCCTGAGCTGCCTCTTTAGGGGTGTGCCACGGAGAGAGGACTTTAAATTCTATGTTTGCCGCCCTCTATTGTCAGTGCAAAAGGGAACACATTACTTTCCTCATTTCCTTCCCTAGTATTCCCTTAATTAGGAGCTTCCATTTAATCTCACTAATCTGAATACTAGAGTGTTGTATAAACATCTCCGTATACATGGAAAAGGGAGTATGAAATATGCCATGCTGAAAAAACAAGAAAACAGCCATAAGTAACATTTTAGCAAAATCAAACCCATTTCCATGCAAATGAGTTAATGAAGGAACTGAATACACCATGAGTTTTTTGCCTGTTAGGAATTTGTATATGTGGAGATACATTTATATTTTTGAGGTGAATTCCACTGAAATTGGGAGATGGGGAAGTGACACAAAGTGGAATGAAGAAAAAGGGTTCCCACAAGATAGCAGTGTCATGTTTCCAGTTGTGGAATCATATCTACCTTGCAATGGCATTTGCCCCTTTAAAAAACTCTCTCAGGAATTTAAAGGCTTTAAAAATCTTCAGGCTAAAATACACTATGACATCCAATCCAACTACACTAAAAACCAATCCAAATTGTGAAAATGTTATAAACAATGTCAGTAGCAGCTATAACAAGAAAACAAAAGATTGGACCTTTGTTAGAGTTATTTATATTTTAAAAATAATTTGGGATATATTTCTCATTACATTATTAATTAATGTGATACTAGAAATTTCACTGGTGAGTGGGCTCTTGGTGTATGAATAAAAAGAAATTAATATATAAGTTTTCTTCCAAGGTTAGCATCTTTATCATGTCCAAATACAGGTTTGTGTGGCTCTAATTGTATGAAATTAGAAAACAATTTGAGTTGCAAATAACAGTGGATAGGGAGATATGTACGGGAAAGACTTAGGACTGTACTAGCTTATTTTTTTCCTTGAGTAAGGATTCAGGGTTTTTCTATATTAATTTTTGAAAAGGGATGCATTAGCAGATGTTCATGTACACAATTTGACAACAGCGATAAAATTCTTATTTCACAATAGCAAAATACTGTCAAATTATACACATCTTTCCTTGGGAGACTTAGAATTGTAAAGAAATGGTGAAGAAGAGAATTATTCATGGCATATTTTACAGAACACATTCTTAAGCCTGACAGCAAGCTACAGTCATTTTATTTTCCTTGAATGCCTTCCTGGAGTACAGCACAGTAGGAGATAGGACCTAAATTGTTCAGTGTCTCTTTGGCAGACAGTGCTGACAACGTGATCTTCCTCAGTGGACAGTGATTTTTATGCTATGTAATCTAATAGCGACAGCAGGGACAGTAACAGCAGGCTTTCTCTCTGGCACAAGGCAACACAAGACAGTCTGTGCTGAGGGTGTCTGAACTAGCCCATTAGGTCATTAAAACGAAAGAATAAAAGCATACTAAAAAAAAAAAAAAATCCAGACACCAAATAATGGAATAGTCTTTAAACTGGTTAGTGAGAATGGGAGCAACAGGAACATTGTAGACTTGTATTATTAGAGAGATTCTAAAGAGCCACGGACATGAAATCATAGTAATTGCCCGTGTAAATATAATAAAAAGATGGCTCATTGTTACAAGCAGTTCAACGATTATAGTCTACATCTATAATAGTGCTTTCTGAGAAGGAGGTTTGAGAATATATGTGCTAAACAGTAAGCTTAAATCAAACCTGGAATTAAGGAGCTAAATTTTTTAAGTAATTCAGTAATATCTAGAGTTACTCCCTGAGTTCCTCCCTGAGAAAATGTTATGAATTTAAAATAGAATCACATCAAGTGTGTAAGCCTCGTAGTATAAAAAATGCAGAGGGTGTAGGATATAGAAGTACCAGCAATGCAGTATGAGAATTACAATATTAAGTGTTATCAAAGGTTGCTAAATCTGGTTAGGATTTTATTTAGCACCTATTTCCTTCCTTGTTAACAGGACCTTTGATGAGTGCACTTATTGAGTTATTTCCCTGGTGCTCTGGACTACAAATCCAGGATAGGAGATTTTGCTAGACTTACTCAGTGGTACATCACTGGGTTTGCCTAATTAGTTGAATCACCTGGATGTGCTAACTCAAAGATTAAAGTGCCTCAATATCTGTAAAATACAAATCAAAGAAGCGTACCTTTTATTTTAAGAAACTTTGATAAAGTCACAAAAGGCTTTTTTAGTCTCCCAGCTGGAAGTTTCTTCTTGAGGTGAAACATTGAAAGCAACTGAGTACAGATAAGCTCCAAATATTAAAGACAGTTTGGTTCCACTATTTCTGAAGGGAAGTAGAGGGTTCTGGAGCCACTGAAGTAGTCCCAATTATGCTTCCTCCTTGAAAATTAAGGTGTGTCAAGGGAATATAGTTCATTACTTTGCTATATGTACTCTCCTGGCCAACAAGTACCTTGAAAAAAGTTGAGGAATTCCAAACGTAGTTTTTAATTAAGATGTACTGTTGCTTAACTTGATTAGTCTGCTATGTGACCATGGCATTCTTAAAACTGTTTAGTACATTTGCAGTACTAGGGAACAAACATAAATAAGTTCAAAAGTCAGGTTTTGGCTCACATTTCAATGACAAAGTGTACACTGGGAAATCATAAATTTTCACAATAAACAGAACATAGATCTTAATGGTCAGGGGGAGTCATATAAAAATATATGTCCCTATCAGAGAACTGAAAGAAACACATGAAAAAAATATAATTTGAGGTTATTAAGGAATCATGATTCATTTTAGTTTTTGAGTGATACTAGTCCATATCGAACTGAGTAATTGTCCTTTGAATAAGACAAATCTCCTTTTAACCTTACATTTCTTTTTGGGTCAGCTAATCTGAAAGCACTGGAATGATACCATAGAAAAAAGGTTACAAACACTACATTTGTACAACTAACTGTACAGCTAACTGTAAGTTAATTATTCTGTTACTGCTACTACAAAAGTTAAAAATAATTCTGTAGGACTATTTTTGATTGTTAACAGGTAGACAAATGTTACAAACATGATTTCTTCCTTCTGCCAGCATTAAACAGACAGGAAGATGTCCAGGAAGTGCACTTTGATGCTTGCATTTGATTCTCCAAGGCAGTGCTTAATAGGAAATGAATCTTTATGCTTTTTAATATGTTAGTCTTAAACAACCATAATTGAAATCTTCTGTCTGGAATACAAACAGCCCGTGTTTTACTTCAGTAAGCAGACATGATTACTGCTGCTCTGTCGAAGCTCTGTTGCTTAACTGTCTCGGGCTTTCAAATCAAATTATACATCCTCTCCCTCCACTGCATTGAAAGACGATAAAATAAACAAGGCAGTTACAAAACATTCTTGTTTTTCCCCATTGGTCTAGTGGAATCCAAAAAAAGGATGAGATTGAAAAAGAGAGTGGATAAATCCCCTCTGGACCCTCTGTATTAGATAAAGCAGGCTAACAGAGAGAGGAGTGATCACTTTACAGCAAAGATGAACTTCTCACAGGAAGTTTGATAAATTGACATCATTCCAGGCAATTTGAGGTAATACAATCTTCATGTCTGAACAGTGTAATTACTAGATATGTTTCCAGCACTTGAAAACACTCAGTATCAATCACCGTGAACAGTTTAAGAAACAATTTCTTCCAATGGGACAAAAAAAAAAAAAAAAGAAAAAAAAAAAAAGAATGAGGAGGACTAGAAAAAGACAGGTGGAAAATTTTTGAACAGTAATTTAGGTTTTTTTAAAAGTAAACAAATATTAGAGCTGGATGAAACACGTAACACCTCAGTTTGGGGCAAAGAAGATGAAAGTGAGATGGTCTTAGAAGGGAGGCAACCTATCTGACGCCAGGTAGATGATTGTGTTCTAGAATAATCTAACCTCATTTCCTCAGTGAACCTGCAGCAATTTTGATGCTGTCAGTATGATCCTAGACTAATTCTTCTATCAATCTCTGTATATCCCAGGGTTGACATGTAAGCATTTTGGCCCTTCTTGTGCAATGTCCTGTTTTCAAGAGAAGTGTGACAGTATGAAAAGAGCAGAACACCACAGAAACAGTAGGTGAAATAAATCCATTGTGTGTATACACCACAAACTGACTATGAGAAGGTCATTTCTGACAACTACTCCAAAGAGAGAGATAAGGCTGTTTGTAGGGTGGAACTGTAATAAATGGAAACAGCTTAGCTATTGGGCTCCTTTTCCCATCTCTCATACAGGAAATGTTTGACCCACTGACATGCTAGTTTAATTCCCAGCAGCATTTTTTCATATAACTCTTCTTTACTCAGTTTCATATGGGGTGCATGAGGTTAATTTTTCAAGCTACATGTGAGGTTGCAATTAGTCATTTTTAATTTATAATGACAGTTATCAAAGTGGTGAGAACCACCAATAAAATATGTACTAATTGACTTACTTTTATTTGTAATGTCAGATAAGAGGCAAGCAACAAAAAAAAAATAATGTCTATGTCATATAGCCCATGCAGAATATATTTTTATGGCGATGATACATTGTAATTGCTCTGAATATTACACTGGTTAGCCATGAATATGTTCTGAACAGATATTCAAAAGCATTGTCTGGACTATGCTCCAGCTGTTTTAAATTCTTAACAAATAGAACAGGTCTAGAGGCTCCTGTTCCTTCCTGTTGCATTCACAATGCTCCACCCTGTGCAGCCTGCCACTGTATTATATGACATGTATTATATGATGCATTGTGTATTATATGATGAGGCTGGAGTTTGGCTTGACTATATCCTTAATTCATCAAAAAACTACTTTACGAAATGCATCGCTTTTGAAAATAAAGGTACATTGAGAGTCATTCTTTGCTACATTGATATTTTTCAGGTATTTTTCAATAATATTACTCCTAAAAGAAGTATGACAAATATGTCTTACCTCTCCATAAAAGATAGAAGTGTAGCTCAGTTCTGGGTTAAGTGTTAGATTCCAAGGTTTACACAGTTTAAACAGTTTAAATGGCTGTGGATCATAGTCTTCTGAACAGTATATTATAAAATTGAGATCTAGTACCCGAGTTAGGATTTTTTTTTTTCAAACCGATATCTGGTAGCTATGAAAACTTATGTCCCCAGCACTAAAGTGAATGGCACTTCTGATTGTCAATCTTACCGAAAATAATATTTAACTATCTACAACCAAGCGGGAAGTGGAGGCGAAGCCTTTTTTCACTGTTACTTTTTATAATGAACCTTTCTGGCCCAGAAGGAATATGATAGGGATCACTTTGAGTTCTGCAGACTCCTTTCTAAGGCAAAGCAATGAGACTTTCTATTTTGTAAAGTACATTCTTCTAGTGCAAACTAATCTAAAAGAAACTTTACTCAGTAAAATGATTTTGTGTTTTTATATATTAAAAGTTGAATATAAATTCATTCTTTATTCCAGTCTTAAACTTATTATCTAAATGGAATTTATTTATGCTGGTTACTCAAACACAGAAATGAAGAAGCCCAAAGTTGTGGGTAAGGTTTAAAGAAGATGACAGGGGCTGAAGATACAGGCAGCAGAATTTTGGCTACATAACAAGAGAGGAAGCATTGCTTCATTTAAACATCTAACCAGGAATAAAAGAAAAGATACTAGAAGAAAGAGGCAAAAGCAGACAGAAGATTCCAGGAAGGAAAAAGTGTCTATGGCTTCAAATACTCACTGGGCTGTGTTTCCGCAGGGCTGCTCTCCACCTTCTCACTATCCACTCTGTACATATATTATAGATTTCATACTTCATAGACCTAATATTTAATTCACCTCAACAGTATATTTTCTGAAAAGGATGAATAAATTTCTGGTTATTCTATAACATAATTTGCATGTGATTAAACTATGGAGTCTCTAGAAATCCTTGAGTATTATCTTTAGTATGAATGTGTTATTGCCCAAGATACTTAGAATATGTGAAACAGCAGAATTTTAAGGAAAAGAAATTAAGGGAGAAATACATTTGTGTGTAAGAAAAACAGATAAAGCCTCAATGCCTATAGTATTAAAATCTATATAATCACATTCTTATGTATTTCTATATATATGATATATATATAGAATATACAAGTATATACATATATACGTATATTTGTATATGTGCATTTACATGTATGTATGCACATGTACACATTTATGAAAATATGATTTTTTTTAATACACATAAACATAAACACGTAAATACATATATAGAATATCTGTATACATAACCATATCTACTTACATTTTGGTTGTGTTACATGCGTACATGAACATATGCTGCTGAAATACTTTTGCCAAAACAGATAAAAAAAACATCAAAAGAATGACAGAAATAGAAACTTCAAGTAATGGTAACAAAACTAATTTAACACATGAAGTCACCTTAGCAGAGTGAAGGATGGAAAAGATTGGAGAAGGAACACATGTGGACAGTGACAAAAAAGAGCCTGTGCTGTAATAAAAGGTGCTAAAATTCAACAATCATCAATGCTTCCCTTTTCTTGTAATTTCAGGAAGTAACTACAAAATAAAACAGTTATATTTACAACTAATGAAAAAAATCTCTAACATCACAAAAAAACAGTAATAATCCTTGCCATGGGTATTACAGTTAGATTGAATAACTGGTGAAATAAATTAATAGTAAAAAAATGATGAGAAATTATATGATCAGGATAATTCCAGTTAAGGTATGTAAACCATCAGGGCAAGAATCCTGTACAGGTATAGAAACCCATATGCTATAGGCAAACTTTTCTATAATAACTGTTCTATAAAATGTTATTACATGTAGTGATTCTGATTATTCAAAAGTACATTGCAAGCTGGTTTTTTTGTTGTGGTTTTTTTTTTTTTTTTTTCAGAAAAGAACCTCACATTCAGTTACATGGAGTGCATTTTAATAGTAAGAACACATAGTGAATAATTAACAAGTCTGACTGTAAGACTGTTTGGGTTGGAAGAGACCTGGAAGATCAACTAGTTCCAATGCCCCCACCATGGGCAGGGACATCTTCCACTAAATGAAATTGCTCAAAGCCTCATCCAGCCTGGCCTTTAAGACTTCCAGGGATAGGGCACCCACAGCTTCTCTGGGCAACCTGTTCCAGTGTTTCACCACTCTCACAAGGAAGGGTTTCTTCATTCTTCTTTCTAATCTAAACCAATTCTCTTTCAGTTTAAAACTATTCTCTCTTGTCCTGTCTCTATATGCCATTGTAAAAAGTCCCTCTCCAGCTCTTTTTAGGCTCTTCTCCAGGCTGAACAGCCTCAGCACTTTTAGCCTGTCTTTACAGGAGAGGTGCTCTGATCATTTTCCCAGTCCTCCTCCAGACTCACTCCCACAGGTCCATGTTCTTCTTAAGCAGAGGGCCCCAGAGCTGGATGCACTCCAGGTGAGATAACAGGAGAAGGAGGAAAAGGGAAGAAAATCACCTCCCTTGACCTGCTGGCCATGCATCTTTTGGCACAGCCCACCATATATTTGGCTTTCTGGGCTGCAAATATGCCTTGCTGTCTGGTCATGTCAAGCTTCTTGTCCACAAAGACCCCTGAGTCCTTCTCCTCAGGGCTTTTCTAAATTAATTTTTCACCAGACTTGTACTTTTCCTTGGGATTGCCTGGCCCGTGTGCAGAGCTTGGCCTTGTTAACTCTGTGAGGCTCATACGGCCCTGCCTCTCAAGCCTATCGAGGTTTATTATTGTTGTAAATTAGGAATACAGGCAATTTCCCACTTTAATCCGAGTTTGAAAACAGGCATATCAATGGAGTTCCATCTAATTTTTGAAGACTGGATAAAATCATCTGGTTGAAATAGCCTGAGCATGCAAATTAACTTCAACACCATTTTTTCCTCAGCTTCATCTTTCACCTAGGGAGCTAATGATTAGAAGCTATCAGGACAATGGTATTATTACTCCTGATTTTTTAAAAGTCTTTCTGATTTCTTAAAATTCATGCTCAAGTTATGACACAGCATAGACCTACTAGTAGCACTCCTAGGTTCTGTGATTTGCTTGCAGTTTCACTGTCTTAATAACTGAATCTGCATCTTGCGTGACTGAGGAGTGAAAGATTCACATACACAATCCATCAAGCTGCAGACACCCTCAAGATTTATTCAAACATGGTTTCCTGTTATTGCACTGTGATCAGAAGATGAGCATACTGAAGCCCAATTAAAGCACACAGCAATTAACTGGAAGCATATAGAAATAAAACTTGAAAAATAAATCATCTGAAGTTGAAAAGACCACTGAGTGTAGCAGCTGTTGCAATCTACAATATTATTACACCCTTTAGCACCGAGAGTTTATCAAGATGGCAATGAGATACATAAGATATACTACTTAGCTTCAATAAACATTTTAAGCATAAAAGCAGTTACAAACAGGACTTTTCCCCATGTACCAGAATGCACAGTATTGGAAGAAAATATCCCATTTCCAAGAATTCTTGCAAGTTATTTAAAATACTATATTTGATTATTGAAAAATATCATTTATTTAAGATGCATTTTATTTTTTCCTCTGAAATAATTACAGATTCCCTCCCTTCGAATGTATGCTGTTTCCACAAACCATTAAAAAGAAATGGAGAACATGGATGGGGTTTTGTAAGTTCCTGGTATTATGTGCCTGTGCACACTTGTGTGTGTCTCTGTGTCTGTGTCTGTGTCTGGGTGTAAGTGGTTAGAGGAGCCAGATTAAGCAAGAACATTTACCACAATTCACTAGTTCTGGAAATGCTAAAGTTATAACCACTGAAAAGTTACCCAGGAAGAAAAATGAACCCTTCCCTGCCTACATTATCCAGCACTTAATTTTCATTCTTCTTCCTCACCCCCATCCTCCTAGAATAAAAGAAATATTTCTCAAACCTACAGCTGTATATAGTCCACTAAGAAAGTGACAGACACAGGTATTGCCCTTCCCTCTTACTCTTAAACATATGATTTTTTTTCTTTTGTTTTTTAAGGAAAAAATATAATAGTTACAAGTATTTTAAATATTCCTACACTAGGTATATGATTATATTGTAGGGCTGTCCTTTCTTCTTTTTTTCTTTGCAAACATACAGCACAATAGGCTATCCCAAATATTTAGATACTATCAGAACCACATTATATATGTTTTTTATCTCATGCTCCTTTCTACTGAGGAAGAACTGAATCATCAATAATGTAGACAAAACCTTAAAAAAGATTCTTAAACATAGTCTATTACTGTCAAACATTTTCAAATCTTTCCGTGAACATTTGCCATTCATAAAAATATGTCTAAATATAGAAGTGGGATTCACACCAAATCCTGAAGATTTGTCTTTAATTAACACAAAAGTCTGTCTTTATATGCTAAATGAATTTATTTTTTATTTTTCTAATGAAATACTCTTCACAGAATGTTGACAAAGAAAAGACAATGGCAGTCAACAAAACGAAAATCTTCTAATGCAGTTAATAAGAGTTACACATTTATATTTAAACTCAGCCCAAGTAATTTTGTTCTTCAGAAGGGATCACTGTATGGTAATTAACGTCACTTTCTATGGATGCAAAGGAAAAATTTCTCCTTGTAACAGCTCTAAACCCAGCAGGTCTATAGAACATCAGTGGACCATGGATTTTAGTGTGATTAAAATTTTAAACCCATACTGTGTGGGATTCACTAACGATAAGACTTGCAAAATGTCTATGCATGTAAAATGAAAGCAATGTGATTTGTCTGGAGGCAAATCAGCTTTCACAAGTAAAATGACGAAAGAGCGGTTTTACTCCATTAAAAGTTCATACTTACTTTTTTAAATGTACATATATATCCTTAATTTCTAAAATGTTCAAGAATATATAATTATGATGTTCAGTGTTAAGCAATTATTTCCAGTTTCAAGGCATTGCTGCTATAATACGCCTAAGGCAAAAAGTCTGTGCATTCATGAATATTGGAAAGAATAAGTCATAAATCTGTAATCTGAACATAAACATTTTTCAAACTGACTGAAGTATAGGGGATTTTACTTGTAGTAACATATATTTCATTTGAAGATTGCTGGTTTTATTAGCTCTTCTCCAATTTCATAGTTTGTACAGTATTTTTACCTATAATCATCAGTCTGCTTAATAATTTCTAAATTAATAAAGGCTGACAAGGAATAAAAAAGACAATGACACTGTGTGTCTGATCTTCACCTTCCAGTAATGCAACTGCAATGGAGATTTTGTCTTGTCCTTCAAAAGTGCGCACGATACAAACCATATTTTTGGCTGCATTAGGCAAGAACTTACCAGGAGAAGAATGGAAGTTTGTATACCATTAGAGCAATATAAGTTTGTCAAACAGAGGCAATATTACACAAACTTATCCATGCAGTGCCATCCCTGACACAAATAACAAATCCTAGAGACTTTTTTTTACATTGGTTTGTGTTGGAGTTAGCAAGTTAGGAGGCTCTGAATTTTTCAGAGAGAAATCAGAGTGCAGGGATTGAACTAAAGCCTTTGGATGGATTGAAGTATGTTAAGTTACTTATACATAAGGCAGAGGTGAAAGTTTAGGTTTCAGTATAAGTGAGTAAGTAAGCAAGCAAGTAAGTAAGTAAGTGGAATAAGTTTTAAGTGCTTTTAGTGAGTAAAGGTTTTGGATGCCAGAGTAGTAGTACATGTTTTAGTCAAAGTTGAAAAACATAGTCTTAGATACTAATGTTTCCGTGAAGGCTCTAAGAAATATAGTTTTAGACATAATAAAGCTATAGTTAAGAATATTGCTTACATTTTTCAGATAGAACAAGATAGGCCATGTACGTAGTTTATATGTAGCCTGGAATGCTAAGAAACTAGAATTCTAATAGGTTAAAAAGTCCGAGTTTGTGTCTTAGCTTGTTGGAAGTTTCTATATAAGAACATGCATCGGGGAGAGCTATTGCTTTTTGCCATTGCTTTTGCTTTGCTTTTGTTCCTGCTCCCTCGCTGCCATCATCAACACCCAAGAAGAAGACAGGAGCTGCAGCAACATCGGCCCTGCCGGGGCCTCCAGGAGCAGCTTCTGCTTCTGCTTGGGACTCTACACCAAAAGTTAGCATGGACTTTCACTGTCTGTGACTTTTGAGACTGATGTGCTTCTGCTTCTGCAATAAACAACTTTGTAGCAACTCTTAGCTGCTTGGCTCATTGAAGAAAACAACCTGACAAGTTGAGTGCCTAAGAGCAGCCAGTGGTCTAACCTCACAGGTTATGGTCTTCCAGAAGAACACAGAGTTGACCTTCTCTCAAGAAAATTAATTCTTACAGGTACTCCCTCTTTAGCCACAGTGTTCACGAGGTCTGTATGGATCATCCTTTCAAATGGATGGACTTCCTTACAGCTTAATGTTGAAACCAAGCATTTTCTCTTTTGTCCTTCCTTAAATATTAACTGTTAATGGAAAAGGAAGCAGGAAAGGAAGGAGGGAACAAACAAACCAGACAGAACTAACCACTTAATCTTTCCTTTATTTTATCAGGGAACATTCTTTTCTGCGGAGAAAACGAAGCCCAGGAAAGGAAGCTAACAGCAACAGAGGGGAAATTCACCGTGCTTCCAACTAGGAGCCACTGTCAAGGTGGCCACACAATAAAATGCATGCCCTGGTTTGGTAAATAATACTGTCAGAGAGCAAGGGCAATGTTTTTCTTATGCTTCTCTCTGGATGGTGACACCATGAACAGAGAGGTCCTTGTGAAGATTTCTTCTGTTCTAGAAGCACTCAGTTCATGGGAAACTCAAACAAGAAAATCTATTCATTTGATTTTTGCAGTTTTCCATTATCCTGACAATTTTCCTTACATTATTTTTAAGACAACCCACTCATTTTCTCAGGTTGCTGGAACCTATATACATACTGTCCCACACACAAATAAACCACTGAAGGCAAAAATTAAATATTTCCTCATTCTTCCTGAAACACGAGAGGGAGAAAGTTAACCATGAACTTGTTTGAGACCACATCTGCTCATATTTAAATACTTATTCTCTTGTGCACAATTATTTTCAGAGGCAGAGCTTGAATGTCACGTCCATCATAATTGCCGAATTTGCTCTTCAGTAACTGTTTTGTGATTCCTGTATGAGTTTTCACTTATATATCTGTAGGAAAACTTGAAACAGAGGAAGTTGCATCCAACCTATAGTAAATGATTTTTGATTCTTTGTTTGCTCTTCTAATCACCCTAAAGTAGCTACTGAGGGTTAAGAATCAAGTATAAGGAAAAGCAGAAGCAGACATGCTGAGAAGCTCAAGCTAAACTGAGAAATAACAACACATTTGTGAGGCAGCCCCGAATGCCACAGCTTTAGTATCAACATGGAATATGTATCCAGAGGAGGTGGGGCATTATATGAGAAATTAAATTCATAAGGGTAACATTAGAGAACTGGTTGAACAAAGTTCAAAAGGAAAGCTAGGTGATTTCAATAGGATTTGAAAAATAAATGTTAGGAAGTAGATGAAATGATTGACTGTATTTTACACATAAGTATAGTTAATTGGTGGATGTTTTCAAACTATTTGCTATGGCTGCATCTTTCAGACATACAGGCTGACAGAAGAGGGAAAAGATAAAATTTTAAGAACATGCTAGGATATAAGAGTAACCAGGGTGGTATGGCTTGAAAGGAGGAAAATAGAAACCTGTGAAAAATACGAAGTGACATAAAAGATAATGCAATCAAATTGGAGTGTAGAGAAAACCCAGATCATGTGGGGTAATATCTGCCTTCAAAAAGCAGCCAAATGCCTATTAGGAACACATAAATAAAACCTCCTGCTGAGGAGTTGCTTTCCCAAATACATGAGTTTAAATATCTCAGAATGGAACTAAAAGCTGGCAACATCTGTCATTATAACTATTGCCTATTACCTGTATTAGAATAGTGCCTCAGGCCCCAATTAAAGTTCATTCCCCATTATGACAAATACCTACAAATGCATGATAAAAATAGGAATCCAGAAACTATTGAAGGAAGTAGATGAATGGACAAAAAACTGAGATCTCTCTTGTATGCTTAAGGATTGAAGAGGCAGAGGTTAACTGCTTACTCTGTTGTAAAGCAGGATTTAGATGCCTAAATTACTGAAGTGCTTAAAAAAACTTTACCTGTGATTGCAAATGAGGAAACAACAAAATACAGGGGGAAAAATATTCACTGTAGTTTATTTCCTAGCTGTTTAGGCTACTTTAATACAGTGGTTGGATTTTTCTCTTTCAGTTAAGAGAACAAGATTATTAAATATTTCCCTACTGATTGTGAACTATTTCACAGAAAGAAGAAGGGTTCAGGTTTAAAATAGCCCTCTTCATGGGGTATAGAAATAAGGCTATTGCCCTTGTATTTGACAAGAATTCCAGGTGCACAAGAGGCAAGACTGCAATAAGACTTTTAGGGACCCTTTGAAAATTTGAGGAAAACTATAATTTAATGACAAGTAAGTGTAGCTATAAAGAGGTCTTTGTGAAAGCCAACTTGGATAAAGTTCAGAAGCCAGGAGAATAAAATTAGTCTTTACTTACTGCCTATCACAACAAATTATTATGCAGAGTAACAGGTGATGTAGAAGAGCCCCACCAAGTCAGGAAGCAATGAGAAATTATCTGGAATTTATCCAAAACATGGCTATTACTTGAAGGTAGCTGTAGAAAGAATTTTTTTTTAAACAAATATTCCATCAATTCCTAAAAGGAGAGATTTTTTTAGAAGTAGAAAAGAGGAATTTCAGAGAAAAAGAATGTTTATATTTTCTAAAGCAATAATTTTCATTTTTGCAACTGTTTAAGTGCATTTAAAAATCCAAGGCTCTTTATTAAGCAAAAACACATTGATAATTAGAAGCCTAAAATCTCTTTTAAATGAGGACTAAGTTCCCAACACATGGACTGCTGAAGATCACTGTATACTAACTGAGATTTTTGATGTACTATGTCTCTTAATTTGATCAGAGGCAGTTATAGCTTAAATATAAACATATTAACTCCTCTCTGCACTTCTAAGAAGTCAAGGCAGATATTTCAGATCCATTAAAGGAACAATATGCATTGCTTATGAGTCGTTTTTTTTATTTCTTCCAGTGAAATGAGTTCATGAATGCCTCAGTATAATGTAATATGAACAAACACATTGGTGCCCAGTGGCAGGATTCAGAGTGATCAGAATCCTTAACAGTAAAATGCACGGGTGAGCCGACAAAAAACTTCATGGATATAGATGATCTGCAATGGTGCCTCCCTCTTCCAAGTGCCTAAGTACAGCCCAAATTGTGTGCTTATATGAAAGTGGGATTCACAACCTGGAATCTCACCTTCACTTAAACACCTTTGATTATAGAAAATTGATTCACTCTTTTCACTTAAAACCTGTCTGTCAGAGGAGAAGGAGGAGAAACTGATGTTAAAATAGGCTAGAGATTAGAGCAGTTTCTAAGGAAACCAAAGTCAATGCCCTCCACATGCAAAATGAGCTGAAATTCATACCTCTCACCTCCCACAGGAGTGCCCCTGCCACTACTCACCTAGGGCTAGGCCTAGGGCTAAGACACACATCAAATACAGCATGTACAAAGCAGATGATGTATGGTAAATGTCCAGGTACGTATCCTCTAATCCCATTGTAAAATCCTTTGAAGCTTTAATCCTATAGTTCTGAGGTAATCATTTGATAAAAAGCTGCTACTGTTGTAGCACTCATTTCCAAATTAAAGAAAAGATTAAGGAAAGGCTAACACCACAGAGAAATTGATCAAACAGCAGGGAAAAATTGGGAATGCTGCACACCCCCAATAAAATCACTTCAGTAGTGCAGGAGCAGTAAGTGTAACATTAGTCTTAGAAGATCACGAAGATTAAAAAATTGGAAAAAAAAAGTAAGATAAGTTAAAGAAAACAAAATCATGACAAATAAGAATTTTTTTTTTTTGCCAGTAACAAATATGCAGAACTACAGATATTTGTGACCCTCTTTTAGAATAGGAATATATGCTGATTGAGTTGTTTACTAATTAATCAATAACAGAGAAACTGAAGCTGGAACAATGCTAGAAAACCTTACATTTTACTGTAGGCATGCTACACATTCTTTTATCAGAAAACTGTGTATTTAATATCGAAAATCAGTTTTTAAAATAGTTGAAATTAACAAGACTACTTTTAAAACAGCATTTCTGTTACAAGTGCACATACTCTGGGTAAGTTTGATCGTAATATTACATTTTAGAGCAGAAGCAGAAGAAGAAAACGTGTCCAAGTTAAGCATGGCAAAAAAAGAACAGATACTCCAGTATGCTGGGCATACAAAGAAATACGAAGCTGAGAGGGGGACCATGAAGGTGCAGGAAGTACCAAAAGCTAGAATAGAAATAAAATAGTGCAAAGTCTGAGACCAATACAGAATACGGGGGAAAACTATGGAAACTGAATCCTAAAAGTTAAATCTGATGATAACAGGCCTCTGTTATTGAAGGCAAATGTCACATTCCTAAGAGTATTATTAGCTCTGCATTAATAATTGCTGTTCCCAAAATGCAGGCAACTGCTAAAACACTAATATCTAAAATACATGCAGCAAAAATTAAAGGCTTCAGCCTGAATGAAACCTAGATGATTTGCAGGATCTTGAGGGAAGAGATGGGGACTGAGGAAGGCACTCAGTCTCCATTCATTGACCCAAAATGAGAGCTGCACCTCTCTACATGGCTGCAGCAAGTGCTGGTTTTAATTCCCAGGCATGGAGTTTGTGTGTTTAACATGGAACCCAGTAGCTGAAACAGAATTTGCTGCAAGACATTACTTTTTGCTGCAAGGATTACTTAGATATAAGTAATGTCACCACTTCTGTGGCATCACTCAGTTTAGACTAGAACTTAGTGAAATTCACTGGACTTTTTGCTTTTATATGTCTTTTATGCTATTTACTGTGGTATGTCAGCCCCAGCCCTATTCTGTTATTGCCTCAGAATTTTTCTTACATTCCTTGGAAAGCAACCTACTTCCCTAAAAAGACAGCATATCAGGACATGTCTCTTTAATGACGAGGCACTTACACACAAAACTACCAGGGACTGTAAATAGCACCTGCCAGTCACTGAGTGATAAGATGCTGCATAAAAAGCAAAGTCAAGTTCAATGGGAATATGTTCTGAGAGTCAGGAAATACATTTTTTTTAGCAAGAGAGAAACATCATTTTCTATTCTCCTAGTATTTGGCACCAGATCTGCATTTTCTTAGTATGTGTTGAAGTATGTCAAACTGCCTTATGGAAACAGCCACACACAAAAGACCTTCAGTAATTATAACATGCAAAATGTGCCTAGAAACTTCTGATTAATAATCACATTTTGTTTTCAAAGCTAATTTGCCAGCATTGTTGTATACTCGCTGTACATTGTTGATGCTGGTTGCTGGGTTAATCCGTATCATGGTAACCTGACATCTGAAACACCCTGACAGTGCCTGCACTGATACCCAACAAATACTTTGCATGTGCAGGGTGCTGCAAGAACCAAGAAGATACAATTCAAGGTCACTTCTATTACAGCTACAGAAACCACAGAGAAGAAATAAAAAATAATGTTTCAAAAGCAAAGACGGCTTCCATGAATAGTATAGTGAAACATAAGTTAAGGTTCACTCTAATAGTATGTGAAGGTAGATAACATTGCTAAATGTTATACTTAGCTTAATAAACTAGAAAATTCCTTATTATCCACTGTGGGTGTCTGAGTTTTGAGAATGTTTAGTTTAGCACCTCTAACATTAAGGAAGCCTAGGGGTGGTAGCTGATACTTCTAACAAAGAAGCACATAAGTGTACAAGATCAGCATGAGTGTATTTGCTCAAACGTAGCAAAGGACAAGTGATCTCCACCTCCACTCTCAGCGTGCTAGACATGAGATATAGTCAGGCTGTGCCAAGCATTATTGGGTATCCCACCAGTCTGTGTCCTGGCTGTTGGAATCCTTGCCTCAAAGTGGACCAGAGCCCTCCCTCGCTTCTAGCAGAGCAAGCATTCCCCTGGGGACACTGAGGTCCTTCCTCATCTCACTCAAAATGAGCTGTTTTTTTCTGGTGTGCTTAGAAATACTTACTAACCCAAATGTTACACAGAGTTGTTTACAGCAAAAAACTGCAATAAGCTACTCATTAAATATAAATGTTCATTGTAACCAGGCAGATCTCTCTAGATCTTTGTCTCCATCCTCACTTAATTTATGTGCTCTAAATTTATTTAATAATAGCAATAGATATGAAATCATTAAAGCAGAAGAAAGATCGTATATTTGAATATGTATATTTATAAGCTTCTTGAAGAGATATGAATGATAGAATACTTGCAAAATGGATTCTATTCTGTTTCAGGGAATTTTTAAGTTATTCCTTGTGTTCAATTTCATTTGCAATTATTGTAATTTCTATGAACTATTTAGATAAGAAAATAATTGTTTTGCCCTTTTTTGTCTTATTATGAAACATTGCTGAAGAACAAATAATAAATGAGTCTACTAAAAGATCAAAAAAAGCAGGAAATCAGACACTGAATGTGCAAGTTTAAAGTTGTCATTTCTTAAAAATGCTAATGTTGCGCAGATGAAGCTTCTAAGGTCACAGAAATGAATATATATTGAGAAACTCCATCTGTTTCAAAATGTTATATCCTACTGTGCAGTATAGAGACCAAGATCTAATTGAATAATTACCAGGAAAAAACAAAAAAAGGCGGTTTGTAAAGACAAAAAAATTTAAAATTGTAAAATCCTTGGGGAAAAAAAAAGAACATTAAACAGAAGTCTTTACTTTCCAATAAGAAACACAAAAAATAGTTAAAATATTGCATTGAAAGCTGGCTAAGATATTATTAGTCAAACTCTATTTTGTGAATTACTAATCATACTTAGCAAAACCTTTTTCAAGAATATGAAAAAAAAAAACAACAACCAAACCAAAACAACAACAACAAAAAACAAACAAACAAACAAACAAAAACCTATCAAGAAAAGTTTCAAATCTACAATAGAGAATTTCCACAAAAAGTTCAACAATCCGAACTCTTGGATTGCAAGTCATATTTCTCAACTAGAATATTTGAGACCTAATGTGCATGGAACCCAAAAAGTATTTATATCTACCCCTTCCACTTACAGGTAAAAAATTTGAAACCACAACTGTTTTGCAGAGAACTACTTTTCTGACAAAGTATTTTTAAGGATTTCTACAAGTGAGAAAGACAACAAAAAAATTAAAATCTCGAAGAACTTTTATTGATGTACAAAGCAGCTTTTATGGAATACTAATAGCAACAATACTTCATTTGGCTTCTTGGATTATTTTTTTCCCCCAGATAGTTAGGAGTTATATCTGTTCTGTTGAACAGAAACATACTAATATTTTTTTTATCTCAGATGGAATTTAAATCAACTTCCTCCTATTATGATGCCCAATTTGTACTTGATGCATTGTTTTCTGGATAAAACATTTTTAACAAAAAAATCACAAAATTATCTGAAGTTCTGCCTATGAAATGCTAATACTTCCTCCCTCTAGATTATTCCAGCTTTTTATCCTATGAAATTGTTTTACTTACATTGCACATAATTGTAAGTCCTAGAGAGCAGAGCTTTTCTTTGCAAAACGAATTATCCAGAGGTACTTTGTTTTCTCAGGCAGTTGAAAAGTCAGAATTCTGAAATACACACCTATCCTTACACACTGCTGCTATAGCATGCTCTATGCTCTCTCTCCACCTTTTTAACCTTCCCTAGTGTTGGACAGATGAGGGATCCTGTAAAAATGATGGCTTAGCCTGCTTCTGAAAACTGTTGCAGTGGTACCTTAGAGATTTAGGTCCTGAAAGATCTGCATAGCAGCTTCCCGTCCCGTTTTGAGAGGACAAAGCGTAGTAAGTTTTCTGCAGCTTTCCTGACCTTCTCTGTCCATTCCTTCTGTGTAAACAATTTATCTTCTTCAGTGCAGTCTGCAAGCAGAACTCCATTGAGCCCGTAGAGTCGTGTCACGGATTTCCCTGGCTGTCTACCCCTTTGCTCTTTCCTCTGTGCTGTCACAGCAGAGAAATGACTCTGTGGCAAGCTGAAGATAGTATTTTCTGTGAAGAAACATACAAACTGTGTAGGAATATAAAAATAATAATTATTTTAAAAAGATAGTGTGTTTGTGTGTAGATTTGAGGAGGGGAAACCCTCACTGCAACATATAAAAGGCCAATATATGTTCTCATTTTTATGTTTTGCAAATTAAATGCTTTGCTATACCCCAAGTTATTTTATAAAATGGATTGTTACAATCTTTGAAAGAATTTTATAAGCTTGTAGGTCTTCTCAGCTTTTCAAAAAATTATTATTTTTTTTTTCCAACAAAGCTCTATTATCTTGTTTGTGCAGTATGCCATTATAGGCTTTGGTGAAATGTCCTACACATAAAGAAGATCTTTAAAGGAGGTGTATTAGTTACATCAAATGTAAAAGTTCGTTGAATCTGAGATCAACTCTCAGTGTAAAGAGGAATAAACTGAAAGAGTTGTGCCACTACTGTTAGGGCTCAATAGTGCTCCCCATATCTCCTTGTATCACAGTTCATCTCTACTGTACACAGGGTAACAACATAAGTTGCAAGCAGTGCAGCAGGATCAGCATGGCAAGACTGCAGCCAGCAGCATGGATCCAAAGCACAGTGTCATACAGTAACAGGATGTGGCCCACCTTAGCCCAGGCTAGCTCTAGGATGTTCTTCCATGCCAGGAGTAGGGAACTGCCATGGTCTAGAGTTGGACCCATGGCAGAACTGTTAGAGCCACTTGCTCTACAGTGTACAGCCCCAATCCAGGATCAGGTAAACAAATCAGAAATAAACCTTTATCCAGCTCCAGGGAGTAACTATTGGTGGTGGAGGCCAGGAAATGTGGCTGATGAATTGACACCACTAACTTGCCTGGAACTGCCTATTAAATTGTTTAACTGAGATATATTGGTCTTTACAATAAGGGGGGGCCATAATTAAAATGAAGGCAAAAAGGGGCAGGGGAAGAACCTAAAATTTCAAATTCACCAGTTGCCCTAGGTAGTGTGCGTTGCCAGACTCTCCAGAGGAGTAATGGATTGGTGACAGGAGTTTTACCTTCAGGAGAGTCTGGTGGGCAATCTGGTGAGGGGGTGCCCCCTGATTCACATCATTCTTGATTTCCATTAATTTTTTGGGGTACTCATTAGGCTTCAGTGGGACCCCCACTAGTTATGTCGACATGGGATTCTCTGATGCTGCCGTTGACAGACAAATATAGTATTGCTTGAGGGTCTCTGCTAGGGCAATCCAGACTTTCTTTCTGGGTTATGGGACAATCCATGCATCTGAGGCTGGCCACAAGATGGTGAGGAGATGAGGACCCACATAACTGATGGCATACTGGGGATGGCTTCTCCCCAGAAAAGTAATAAGCTAATTTAAATTATTAAGTTTTTTCAAAATCATCAGTAAACATATTAAGAAAAGGGAAATCAGGGAAAAAGAGGAAGTTTGGATTTCCCTTTTCACCAAGGAGCCACCTTCTACCTTCTCAACTCACTACTGACACTTCCATCTTCTGACGGTCTACTGGGATGCTTGGGGACATGGCTTCACCCAGTTCTGTGGGATCCACCACAGTCCCAGGGGTGTGGATACACAAGCATACCATGACTCCACGTCACCAGCTTGTATAGTCCCTCAATCAGACCACTTTCAGGATCCCAGACGTGGCCTACCGGAGCCCAGGCTAGCTCTAGGATGTTCTCCGGCACCGCGCCAGGAGTGGGGAACTGCCGTGGTCTGGGGTTGGACCCATGGCAGAACTGTTAGAGCCGCTTGCTCCACAGTGTACAGCCACAGTCCAGGATCAGATAAACAAAGAAAGGGAAGCCCTCTGTCACTGAGGAGCCAAGAACAGACTTATGAAAGGGTCAGGAGCAAAGAGCCCCCAGCACTGCTGTGCACAGGATTAGATACAGGGACACGTTGGTGGGTGGGTACAAACAATCAGCCAATAGGGAATCCTTAAAGGAGGAGTGAATCTTACAAAGTTCAAACCAATGAGGGAAACGAGGGAAGGAGAATTGGTCACATGGGCCAGTGGGGCATTGGGGAGTAGGGGATTTCCAAAGAGGTGGAACAACCACGGATTGGCCCAGGGTGGGACTGACAGAGAAGGTTCAAGAACAAGGGACAGGGTTACAATGATAGACAGGGAAAAACTGCAACAAAGGGCGGGAATACATACCATAAAAGGGCAACTTCAGAGGTGGATACAACTTAGGGACAAGCCAACTTGGGGGAAACACAGGGGTGAACTGGAACAAACTGTTAGAACTTTAACAATGAATTTAATAAAACAAACACGTGCCACAATAGTAACAGATTGGCAGCAGTCAGAATCAGTACCCCATCAGGCAGCATCAGACTGGACGAAGCATCACCACAGCAAGTTCCCAGACAGTACAAGACAGGAAAAAAAAAAAGCTGTCAGCACTTGCTAAATTCAGGAACAGTGGATTAATTAAAATGACTAAGGAATGAATCACTATCCATTAAATCCCCCTGGTGATGTTTAAGATTGGAAAAGCAGAACAACAACAACAATGAACAACAATGAGCACCCACATTAATTCAATATCTTAACCATTGACATTTTGCAGGCAAATCAAAGCAGTTTTCAAGCTGATGCACAATATAAATAATTTTTCCTCTATGTTATTTGCATTTATATGGAGATTTATAAGATCCTATCTTTTCTTTTAATGATATGTCTAAATGAGGCAAAGCCTAAAAAATGTTTTTTTTTTAAATTGAGCATCAAAAATCATGAAGGTACTGGACAGTCAAATAGGTAAACATAAACATGGCTGTAAACCAAGGATAAATGCTAGGAGAAAAATTAACAAAACACAACCAAACTTAACATGAGTAGAATTGTAAATAAAATTCAAGAGACAGACATCAGCAATTCCCGATTTCATTGACCGTAACAACTGTGGAAGTTACATATTTTCTTCAGAGGAATTACATTAAGGTGTCTGTGTCAACACTCCACCTTTGCTCTGCTCTCTCAAGCGCCAGCCACAGAGTCTTCCGAGGACAGCAGCTTGTAGAGCACAGAGCACTCTTCAAGCACAGTCAGTGAAACAATTTTGTGGAACACAGAGATGCACAAACATATTGCCAAAACCATATTCTTGTAGATTTAACTTGGATCATTTCAATGATTTGCTTTGCAGCACAGTCTTACAAACAGCTAGATGCAGAAAAAACAGGGGGATGACTAACTACAGTATGTCAGGAAAAATCTAGTCCTGAGTCTGTGTCAAGGTAAGGGCTTTTTTTTTTTTAATAATTTTTTAACCCAAGTTTACCACCAAAGAAAATATAATGTATAATGACATTTTGGGAATGAATGCTTTTAATTATATAACAATCAGTTATACTAGTGGAAAAATTCACCCACTCTGTCAGTCCAGGAAGTGCAACATTCAAATAGATGTTTGAAATTAGGACTTATGGATTCAAAAAACTCCTTTCTTTTCCCCATTGTACTCTCCACTTAGCGACTTCTGCAGCTAGACGTGCATTATTGTTATCTTTTGAAATATTTTCAACACTGAATCTTAAAATGCTTAAACATTTGTCTAACATTATGTGCTGTGAAAAAAGCTCAGTTAATACCCATGTCGGTAGAGACTAATAGAGAGGCTAAAATACAATTGAAAGAAAATCTCTCCATTAAAGCCTTTCTAAACACAGCTGATCTGTGGGATGAGTCCTCAACCCCGGTCAGTTAACTTTGATCAAAGGACCAGAGCAATGTACAGTTTTCTGCTGTAAATTAAGGAAGACTCCCTGATAAAGGAATTGTGTATTCAGCTGGAAGGGCTCCTCTGTAAATCCTTATGCAGCATATGTACTGTGGGTGGTCCCATGTCACATAACACTTAAAAGGTACAAGGTTGCCTCAATTCACCAGCTTAGTTTAAAGGGAATGCTACAGTTCAGAATGCCTTTCTGGACCATCTATGTCATACTTCTGCCCCCAAGCTGCAGACCCCATTCACTATTAAAAGGGAACAAAATTATTTTAATTCCTATGTAGTTTAACCATTTCTGCAGAAAATGGGAAATAAAGGCAAAGTGAAAGTGTAATCCCATTTAAAGTAACGCTGTCATATAGATCTTCAAGCATATCATTTACATACAAGACAGATCCCTATTGCTAGTTCCAGCTCCTAACCTAGCCCTGACAATCATGGGATTACAGAAATAGCAGGTCTCATTTTATGTCATTCACAAGATATAAACAACCTAACACTGTTAATGTCCTGGATCCACAGCTGTACCAAGAAGTGTGGCCCAGCTGAAAAGGAAGGTGTAAACAGAAACACAAATTTGTAAATTATTAAAACTTAGTGATTGCAGGACTCTATGGATATAGTAAATATAGATGGAATCCTGAAAGTGTTAACAATTACTTCAGTTATTCTCCACAATGTTCTGTATAAAACGTAGTAAACCTAGATTTCTTTGTTTCTTTATTTTCTTCATTTTTTCCCTTCCTAGTTATATATTACTGTTATAGTTCAAACTATTAAAGAAACATACATTTTCTTTCATAAGTCTTTAATATCTTAATGAGGGGAACTGGAGAGGCAGGTACTGGTCCTTTCACTCTCTTGACCAGTGACAGGACTCAGGGAATATCATGAAGTTGTGTCAGGGGAGGCTGAGGTTCAACATAAGGAATAGGTTCTTCAACTAGAGAGTGACTGAGCACTAGAAAGGCTCCCCAGGATAGTGGTCACAGCACCAAGCCTGTCAGAGTTTAAGAAGCATTTGGAAAATGCTCTCAGGCACATGGTGCTACCCTTGAGATGTTCTATGCAGGGCCAGGACTTGGACTCGATGATCCTGTTGGGTCCCTTCTAACTCTGCTTACTCTGTGATTCTATTCTATAAGTGTACTATCATTATCTTGGAACTTTGACACCATAAAGTATTTTTAATAGATCAAACATTTTTATCCTTCATATATGTTACTACAAGCCTTTTATTTGGTTTACTAAGGCAATCCATCTGAAAGTAAGATATTCAATGAATGATTATAATTACATTTCTTTCTTGAAATGTGTTTTTATTATTTTTGTGTAAATATTAGCATGAGAAGTTTGCTGTATCACCATCCTCAATTACAACAAAGGTATTTGGGATATAAGTTAAGTGAAAAAAACCAATGTACCAGCTATGTGTTAGGAAGAATGTAGAAATGCATGTATCTCTCTTATAGGGCAAGTGGATAATTTATAGATAATTCATTAGAAAACAGAAAGGAAAAGAGTATAAAACAGAGTGAGAAATAACCAATTAAATGCTCGTTTCTGATAGGAAATTCTTAACATGACTAGTTTTTCTTTTAAGGTTATTTTTCTTCAACAGGTTGTATTTTCTCAACATAGTCACTTTCAACATTTCTGGTCTTTAATATAAACATTGGAGGATAGCATAAATATTTTTTCCAAAGTAAAAGGAATTAATACATAATAAATCAATGCACACATTGCATTTCATGATGTGCACAACTGTAAAATACATAAATACACGCCTATTTACCTTCAAAATCAATATAAATAAGAGTTTTGTCTGTAGATGTAGACTCAGCTGTTTAACATATATCATTAATTAATTTGAACAGAAAGATGCTATAGTCTCATGTCTTTTTTCCTTGAAAGACACATAATGCATTTGTGGAGTAGTTGATGTCTAAATACAACTATCTAATTTTGTTTTATTCTCTGTAAAGCTATTTACATTCTAATTCCAGAGAAAAATGGAAGAAGCTTTTTTATCTGTCTTTTCACTTTCTTCATCTTCAGAACTAGATCTAATGCACCTGCCTGTCATAGTAGAAGATAATGAGAAACTCACTATCAAATTTCTGTTTCTTAAAGATTCCAAAAGATACTGGGCTCTCAAACATTCAGTGAAAAACTGCCAGCTTTTAATGACCCACACCTTCCTGGAGCAAGACTAGATGTTTCAAGGAAAAGAACAAAATCTTTTCCATATCAGTTTGTCATTGTCCCTTACATTTTTCTTGTACTTTTCTCATCCTTTCTTTTTTTCCTTTACTCTTTAATTCAGCCTACACTGACCTGCCTTTAAAATTGTGTGAGCAAACTCCAGCTGGAGATATCCAGCTGCAGTTTCTAACTTGACAATCAGCATTTCTTCTTAAAATAGGAGCTATTGTATCGTTCCCACATAAAGTGAGGTTAGTAGACTAAACATTTTGTGTTGTTATAAGAACAGTCTTGATGTAATGATGATATTTGACTACATGTTTTGAATATAAACCAGACCTCAATCCATCAAGTCCTTAAGCATGCATTTAGGCACCTTCCCTTATCCTACTGCTCACCAGTTAAATATGGTATTAAGTAATTCACTAACTGTAGCCAAGGGTGGCAGCTGGAAGGTCACAAATAACTCAGATTCACAAATGAAACCAAGATTTTTACAATTCATTTACTTTATTTAAACATTATTGAAATACTTTTCACAGGTGCCAAATTCAATTAATCATGATGCTTCATCACTCTCTTTTTATGTTTCAGGGGTTTTTGATTGGTTTTGTGTTTTGGGGTGTTTTTTTGGAAATTTTTTGCAAGTTGTAGAAACTTTCTTCTTTTTCAAGGCCTCTCATTACCTGAAGACTTTCTGATATTCCAAGAGATTACTTGCCAGGCAACTTCTTTATAAAGAATTTTGTAAAACTTTTTCAAATTTTTCAAAGTTCTTTATATAAGTTTTCACAGCTCCTAAAATATGCTATAAATTATTAAAGAGTGTAAGAATTTGTATGCTCTGTTTGAGAAAAAATAATTAAACCAGCTCCAATAAAAATGTGAATTACCTGAACTTGATGAGAGTTTCTTTGATGCTTCAAAAAGCTGGGGTCATTTTTTGCTTTTTCCTTTTACAAAAGATTTAATTTGTATTTTCCTCTATAATTTCAGATCCAAGTGGAATAGAAATATCAAATATAATGATAAAGTGTTACATTGGTATCTCTGACCTCTGAGAAGAAAAGCCCCAGGAATTTCATTAACCTCTCTGTTCTTGTGAGATTTAGATTCTACATCAAGAGGTGTAGATGGTTTGGATTGGATAATCATCTTGTTCTCAAGGTGATATTTGTACTGAAATTCCTATCATTTTGAAGATTACTTTTCACAATATGCAACATGAAAAAAATACCTCTCGTGCTACAAAAAAAAAAAAATAAATCAGAGTTAATTTGAGATATAAGTGACTGAATATGCAAGCTCTTAATTATTTACGTATTTTCCTGCGTTACTTTATCTTTTGAGGAAACAATATATTTCTTATGGAGCTGCAAAAACAGGTACATGAGAAAACAAGTTAAAGTTCAACAGTTAGAAGAAAACTGCTATGGGATAGCTGACCAAAGCTGTACTGAAGATGTATGTGGGCTCCACACCTTCTGACATCTCTGCTTATCATTTGGAGGATTTCTTGGGAGTCTGCAGGGGAAGGAGGCAGGAGGGATTTTTTGTTGTTGTTGTTGTCATTGTTTTTGTTGTTTTACAGCAAATCTGTTTCGGTCTTTGGGGGGAAAAAATAAGAAAAAGAAAAGAAACTATTGCAATGTTTTAGCTCTTCTTGAGAATCTGCAGTTTGCAAAAACCAAACTACTTTTTAAATTGCCCTCCAGATTATATTTTGACGTGCATAAGTATTTTATTTTACAAGTGAAATCAGTAATCTGTCCTTCAGAATATTTCCGATGTTCAAATCAATATTTCACTTTCTCTTATTCATATATTTAGAGAGGAAATAATCTAAATTATAAAGATATTATTTTTATAACCTATATGGTTATATAAATAACTTGGTTCATAATTCTGCAATAACTGCTACATGGATGTAGCTGTAAACTGGATCAGGACTCTACCCTTACAATATTCTTCCAAATGGACTGCTTTCAAGAACAGGAGGCAACATATTCCTATTCTCCAAAAAACCCCAAAACAACCAGGTGACATAAAAAACCATCTTACGCTGACATGGTAAAATGCATGTTGCAAAGACAAGAGAGTTTCCTTGGTTTACTCTTTTTCTTCCTCAACACATGGAATACCAGCTTTGCAAAAGGCACACTAAATAAAAACAGTGTAGTTACCAAAAGCAAGGCATATCCAGTATTTGATTGTTGAGTTGGATATGTACTCTCTCAAGAAATCAGTTCAGTTTTGTTTACACCAGAAACTTGGGGAGTGAGGAAGAGAACATTTTTTGTGGGTTCCTGTAATGCTCTATGTCTGATTCAGCTCACAGCTCCACAAATTTGATTTGCATTGGATTAAAGCCATATGAATTTTTAAATTGGTATGAAATTATTTAAAACTCATGAAATCTGTATGAGAACCCTGTTACCATTTTCTATCTTATTTAATTTTCTTTGTTTTCATTTGGGTTTTTTAAAATGTTTTTCTTCTCTGTCCCTACCCTCTGAAACATCACAATTCTAGATTTTCACTTCCTAGCTTCAGTGCTCTAGAGATCAATTGGCCTTTCCATCTTCAGCATGAACCAAACTGTAAGAATTTCAAATTCGTTTCCCAGGAAATTCAAAAGTCTTATATGATTATGGAGTCCCAAGGAGATTAAATTCCCAATATAGTAGTCTTGCATGAGCAAGGAGAATTTTAACCACCCTCAGTGAAATCTTACACGCTTTAGAACTCACCTTGAGAATAACCTGACTCTTCCTTTGATTAGTCAGAACTGGTCTGAAAATATTTCTAGAATATATCAAAAGCCTTAAATTAACCTTAATTATATTATGATGTCTAATAGGAAATGAAGGACTTCTAATTTAGGAATTTATTTACCAAATATCCGGGTATTGAAGAAGAAATACTCTTCTTGATAATCCAGTGGAAGTGTGATTCCTTTTATACATATTAAGAAAAAATTAAGATGCAACAGATGTTTTTAGTGCTTTTAAACTGAGTGTTAACTCCTACCCTGGATAAAGTGGAAAGCAAAGAAGCTGATACTTTAGTTGCTACAGAGAAGAGCAAGATATTGGTAGCTACTGCAGTAGAGACTGTATCCCAAGTAGAACACTGACTAGAGAGATGTTTTCCATTCCAAGTGATTCCACAGGAAGAAAACAGAATGTTTTATTACCTCCTCTGTCCCTACAGTGAAGGAAAGATTATAATTATTCCTCCTATCTTTTCGATACTGTGCAAAAGCTGAATTTTAGATCTACTTGCAGCATTTAAGTTATTGATCCTGGCTCCATGCATGTTACTGCCCTCATCACTACCCTGTTTTATAAAATTCCAGATAAATACCAAGTATAATTGGCAATACCAAAGTCATAAACAGCCAAGCTATAACAGATTTAGTGCCATGTTACTTCTAGCACATATATTGTCATCTTAGACCCAAAACTATGAAGTAGACAGAATTGTGAAGGTAATGCAAACAAATATGAACTTAATTCATACTATTAACTACTACTTCATTTAAACCAGGCTGCACAGTTTTATTTATGTTAACAGGATACATTTCCTGGGGTTTCCTTATGCAGTGTATAGTATCTCTCTGTTTTGAGCATACAAAGAGTGTGAGGAAAATCTTGTAATTCAAGAAGTTTTCTCTATATGAGGCTTGGTTAGTCTATAATTAATCCTCTAGGCAGACATAAATTTAGAGAATAGCGCTGCTTCACTATAGAGCAAAACTATAATCTTTTTTTTTATATGAAAACTTGTCAAACAGTATATTTTGGAGTTCATGGAGCTACTATTTGCCCTTTTGGTCAATATTTCTGAATTGTTAAGAGCCGGAGTCTAGAGAAAGGTGATAGAACTTCACAGAGGAATGAGAAATGTACATAAATCACGGAGGAGAACAGAAAAACAAATGCAACAATTTTTTAAACCTTGCAGATGAGAATTTTCAGATATCTCATTTGATGGACTTAAAAGATGAAAATCAATTAATAAAACAGGTCTACAACATAGATGAAAGAAACCTGAGACAGAGTTGCAAGAAACAGTTGTGAAACCATACTTGGAAACAGTGCAGAATATCTGAATGAGTTACATCCATGCTGTGTGATACAGAAGAATTCTCTCCTAGTGCTGAAATAAAAAATAAACTGAATCAAACCAAAATAAATTCCAGAGTAACAGTTAACACAAGAATAAGCTGATGTTCATTGTTTTGAATTACTATTTCATTATTCTTGTGCATGGGGGATTTAAAATATTGCAAAAGAAAGTGAAAAGAAGCAAACTCAATCTAACCAAATTTGGAAATGGTCAGATTTGTGACTGGCATTTGTTAAATGATTACTTTAAAATTTGGAACGTTATGCTAGAGGTAATTACCTATAACAATAATTTTACCTAAACAGAATTGTATCTTAATGCTTGTTTACTTGAAGATTAAATTAAAAACACTTCATCACCAAAATGAAAAGAAACTAAAATTCAGTCTAATTGTTATCTACTCGGAACCAACTGTTCAGAACAGATGGAAGCAAGCCTTATATAAGGGATGTTCTGAAATGGGGAATGAGGAAAAAACTTTTAAGTTTTTCTGTAGCAAAATAGTCTATCTAGAATTAACCAAATATTTAATATAAAAATTGCACACAATTTGTATTAATGATGAATAGATATCTGGCCAAGACAAAACAGCATTGTTAATTCCCATGTGGAATGTGGCAATCGTAGGAAATTGGTTTGCAGGACTGGAATTGAAAAGCTTTCTTTAGGATACCAGACAACTCCTCAGGTTTCTATTTTTTTCATGATAAACATGATAATTTTTGTGCACACCTCTCTCTCAGTATGATATAACTCATTCTTTCATGTAACTCATTCAACTCATTTGATGGTTCACTGTCACTCAGATGACTTGGCGAGCAAGCACAGCCGTGCTTACCTTGTTTGGTATCTGATGCCATGGGTGTCATTCTGGTTCTGCAATGCTCGAGTCCCTGTGGATGAAAGTAATAACCCATTCCCCATATCTTAAAACAAAATTAAATACCCTTCGGATGCTGCCAAGTTTGCCCAACCCACGGAAGAAACAGGGATGCAGCACTTGGAAACATTCTTCTCTAATGCAAGCCCTATCATCTTGGTGACCTCACCTACATAATCCTACTTCGTTTCTCAGAGTGGGAGCAGATGAACAACAGTGGAAATAGAACATAGAATCAGAAAATTATTCATATATTTTCCTTACTATCTTCCAAATTTTTAAGCTATATACTCTGACACAGCTCTTTCCCAGAGGAATAATTTCTAACATTGTTATACTGTAAGGAGGAAAAAAAAACAAAATCAAATTAAAACCCCACAAAACCAAACAACTAACACCTAACACAACTAACCAAACAAACAAAAACCCACAAAAACCAAAAAACAAGCACACAAACAAACAAACAAACAAAACCCAACAAAATAAGAAATCAAATTAAAAAAGATGTTATAGGAAATTTTGTAATTCTACTGTTGGAAGTGCAAAATAGCTTTTGTTTTCCTCTAGATCAGGCAGAACCTAAAAAGTCAGTTGTATATTGTATACTGTATACTATATTGTATATTGTATATTGAATTATAATTGATGGAATAAAAAGCCCACCAGTCAAAAATCTACTTGAAGTCCCTTAAGACAAATCCTAAAGTTAGTGTATTAAATAATTAAAAAAAAATCATTCAAAATTTTATTTTTTAAGGAAATATTAACAATTGAAAATGTTACCTCAGAAAAATAATTTCTTTTGACCAACCAACTTTTTGCAATGATTCCAAAGGTTTTGATTTTCATGTCTCACCTGCAGTAGATAAAAAGATAATTACAACAGGACCAGTTACTGCTGTTTTAATTGCCATTTCCTTTTTTTTTTTTTTTTAATTGTCACAAATCTTGTGTCTGTTACATAAAATTTCTATCTATAGCAGCTACACCATGTCATCATTGTGTTTTCCTTGGTCATTACTTGGTCATTTTATTTGTAGGTTCCTACTAATAAAAAAAAGTCAAGTAGAACCTTTGACATCATAGAGAAGGTTTAAAATCTGAAAATAACTACAGGCATGATCATTGTAAAACTTCTTGAGGGAAATCGTGAACTGACAAGAAGCGCATTTATGCAATGTAGTTTGATTTATTTATTGATTGGTCAACTCCTTTGTAAGCCAGGTCATTCCTGGTTAGTTTGGTCATTAGTTAATTAGCTTAACCATCAGTATACCTTCTATAAGTACCACATAGTCCCAACTGTACCTCTCTTCTCTTTCTGCTAACATCGTTACCTTAGACACAGCTTACAACTTCCATAAGCATGTATTTTGATTCATGTGGAAAACATAATCTTATGGTTGGTTTTATTTTCCATCTGCAGAGCCCTCAAAACACTTTATTTACAGTTTACCAAGTTTTCAAAAGTAACTACTTCACTACTATGGGACAGACATCAAAAGCCAAGCAATAATTTTGAGCCACCCAACTATCTACAACAATAAAAATCTACTAAGGCCTTAAAGTATAAGAAAGCCTTGGTGGGTTGCAACAGTGGCAATGCTTTTTTGTGATACTTCTATTATGTATTTATTTATACTAAAAAAAAAAAACTAGCTTGCAAATGCCAAACTATCTGTTTATCTCTGCCTGTGAATGTATTAATCAAGTGCTAAGATGCACACATGAATACACACAAAGGTATATACACTGCTGAAATAGCTGATTGATTGAAAAAAAGGGGCAACAAACCAGAAAGCTTCCTAAAGTTGTTGAATAGTATCAATTTTTCATTTATCAGTGAAAATACAATTTTCTGAAAATGAACATTTCATAGCTGTTCAAGATTGATCTCAATTACTATATAGTGGAGTTTGTGCAGCTAAAACTACAAAATTATATCATTAAAAACTGCACCCCTCTTTTTGTTCAGTTGAATAAATTATATAACTGTTAGAAAACATGCAAGTTTCACATATAATGGTTCATGAAATTCATATAAATTATCAATGTGCATCTAATAACAAATAATTCATAGCACATTTCATTCTTAATATAAGGATTTTTGTTCACAAATATTAAAATGCACATAGTAGCAACATAATCTACAAATAGGGTATCAATATGGATGTCATATATATTGGCCATCTTTGTCCAATTTATATTTTTCTTTTAAATTCTGATTGTAAATTAGCCAGTTTTATAAAACTGTATTTCCAACATCAAGGCAAATAATTCTCTCTCTTGCCTGTTTGTGATTTTCATAGCTGACTGGTAATAAACAGCAGACCTCTCTTCATAATCTCAAAATAATTGTATCATATAGATAAAATTTGCTTTATTATTGTCTCTATCCCACTGGAAAACACACGATACTACTCTTTCTGTCATATATGATGGGCAGCAGAAATAGATACTTAGGTTGTTAGTTTTTTACAATATGTATCTAGGAAAAAATATATAATTTCCACAAATAAAGAAAGTAATGGGATGAAAATTGTTCAGTGATTTCACAAAGGACACTGAAACAAGAAGAAAAAATTAAAATGTCTCTTTTACAGAGTTTAATGTTATCAGTTATCAAAGCTGACCATCAAGAATAGTAAATTGACCATCCATTCTATCTTGGAGAAATCAAACCACAAAAAAAATTTAGGGTTGATAAGTTTTAACATGTAAGAGATAAAAAAAAAAGTCACCTGGTAATATGTGACTGTACTTATTTCCTGACTAGAGATCATAGATAGATCTCTGGAAACAAGTTCAAAAATTTAAGGGAGGTGTAAGAATTTAGCAGGAAAAATGAGGAAACTATGGGATACCACTGTGTAGAGCACTAATATGCCTTTGTTTTGAATACTACATAAGTTATGATTGCTGTATGAAAAGGAAGCAAACAGAAATTGAAAAAGAACTGGAGAAAGGGCAAAATGGACAGTCTAAAATGTGGAACAAATGCATATAAGGAAAGAGTAAATACACTGAAGGTTTTTTAGAAAAGACATGGGAAAAGTAATGACATGGGTCTCCTAAATCATGGATGAATGGGAGAATGTATGTAGGAGAAGATATTTGAATAATCCTAACCCAGTGTATTAGAAGAGACAGTGAAACAAGTGAACTAACATAATGCTTTCTTTCCATCCCATAAACACTTATTTTCATAGTTATTTACTATACGGCTTCTTTCCGACTCCCTGAAATTCAGACAAGAGTGTCTCAGCCTATTTTGTCCTAACTTATTTTGAAAATAATCCTTATCTACAAGTATTTTCTTATCTCAGAGCTCTGAATCTTTAATCTTTCATTTTAAAAATATTTTAATTTTGAAGGGTTTGTCTGGTTTTTGTTTGGTTTGTTCTAGGGGATTGGGGCCAATTTTTAGTTGTTTTGTTTTTTGGGTTTTTTTGGTTGGTTGGTTGGTTGGTGGTTGTTGTTGTTGTTGTTGTTGTTGTTGTTGTTGTTGTTGTTGTTTTTCTTCCTGAGGTTTTTTTTTGGTTGTGGGTTTGTAGGATTTTTTTTTTCTTTCCAGATAGGGAAGAAATGAGAATTACCAAAAATATTCAAGATATGAACAAATAATTCTGTGTTCTGTTTTGCTTTCTGTCAGAACATTAATAATTCCTAAAATGCTCTATTTGTTCACTTTCTTGTAGTCTTTTCTCAAGCATCTCCCAGTGAGCAGAGAAGCACTCCATCTAACTGATGGAGAGAGGGTACAGAGCAGGATGAGCCTTTGATCTGGTACAGCATATTATGCACATTGAGACAGTGAAAATATAAATTATTACTAGCTATTTAAAATAGCTGAGATCGCTGAGAAACAGTGGCATAGATAAATCCTGTGAGCCTATAAGAAATCCCTCACTTCAATTGCAACATTGAGAAAAAGGAAATAAGCCTCTACATGGAGCAGTTTTACTCCAGAAAAAACTGTTTATGATGCTGAATATTTAAAAAGTGGTGCAGTAAACTTGTAAACAGAGAAAACTTTCAGATTGTTTTATGGCTTTATCCATGGAAATATGGGTCATCAATAGAATGCTCGAAACAAGACAAGGAGGTTTTTTGCTTTATTAATTAAGCCTATGGTCCAAAGAATTCCCCAAACTAAGACTTTCTAAACTTATGCAAGAAGTAAACAGTGAATAATAGGAAAATTAAAGGTATCAACCATCTTCTGTGCATATTAACTGTGCTATGCAGGTAGAAGTCTTACCTCTATTCTTCCTTATAATAATAGGAAGGAGTTGGAGGGAGAAGATAGGTGAGATGGTAAGTGGTAAGTGGAACTTTAAATATGTAAAACACATTTTGGTTTTAAATTACCACTAAGAATAAAAAAACTTTCTTTATTCCTTTCTGAGATGAACAGAAGCTCAGGACACACATGAGTCACATGTTCATAGAAATCACTGGCAGATACCCATTTAGCATAGAATATGCCATTCTAAGAACCACATCTTATAACAGAGAACATTAGTTCCATATCAGTAGTTGAGTTGTAATGGAATGGAACACCACTCACTTATAACCAAATTTAAGATTTCAGGTAACTGAATTGTGTCATTGTTATAATTCAGTTTGTCAAGATCTACAATTTTCATTCTGGATAATACTTCGTTTTTCACTGCCTTAAAGGCAATACTCTTTTGCACTCTGTTGCCAAGTTATCAAAAACCAGGTAGAAATGCTGTCCTATTAAGATGCCACATCCATTTAAGAAAACTTTCCATGGTCAGACACCCTAAGGCATAGCAATCTATGTTGCATAAAAACATTTAATCTTTGTCTACAAAATTATTTCTGGGTTTTTGTTGTTGTTTGGTTGGTTTTTTTCCCAAATATTAAGTGTTCTGTATTTGGACCGTTGTTAGTCTTGCAAACAGCCATGTTGAGGTTGTATGTCCTAAAAACCTGATGCCCTCATAGTGTTTCTGTGCTATGAAGTCAAACAAAGACATTTTCAGGAAAAATGAATGTAAAAATAGGCTGTTCTTAGAAACTGGTTTGCCATGTAAAGTAAGCTGATTTACCAAACTGCTAAGTACATGCTAGTTGATTGGTTGTTGTGGGTTTCTTTATATTTATCTATACAAATATTTAGAGAATGTTAGTAGACATCTGAAAGGCGGTGAAAGAAAACAAAAATGCTTCAAGGCCTCTCACTACTGAATAATCATTATTTGAGATTTCAGAAGATCCACAAGGAATTAGATTTTTAAGGTGATATAGGATATTTATTTATCAATTAACTTTGACAAAACATATTTTGTCAAGCATCCTTTTTAGAAGACAGGCAATGAACTTCCTACTGCAAAAGCTTTCATTTTATTCATAGAATTGTTTAGATAGGAAAAGACTGTCATTGAGTCCAACCATAAACCCAGCACTTCCAATTCCACCACTGAATCACATCCCTAAATGCCACATCGAACCATCTTTTAAATACCATCGGGACGGTGACTCCACCATTTCTTTGAATAGCCTCCTCCATTGCTTGACAACCCTTTCCACGAAGAATATTTTTCCTATTTTTCCCTAATCTAAACCTCCCCTAGTGCAACTTGTGGCCATGTCCTCTCATCCTGTCACTTGTTACTTGTGAGAAGAAGCTGACCCTTTCAGGCAGTTGTAGAGAGTGACAAGGTCCTCTTTGAGCCTCCTTTTCTCCAGGCCAAACACCCCCAGCTCTCTCAGCTGCTCCTCATCAGACTTGTGCTCCCGACCCTTCCCCAGCTCTGTTGCCCTTCTCTGGACAGGCTTCAGCCCCTCCATGTCCTTGTAGTGAGGGGCCCAGAACTGAGCACAGGATTCGAGGTGCAGCCTCAGCAGTGCCGAGTACAGGGGACAATCGCTGCCCTGCTCCTGCTGGCCACACTGCTGCTCATACAGGCCAGGATGCCATTGGCCTTCTGGGCACACGTCTGGCTCATGTTCTACAAGCACTGAAATTGCAATGTACTGAAGTAATACATTTTTCATCTATATTGTGTTCACATCAAGGATCATCATTTCCTAAGAGCACCTAGAATAATACACTTAAGGACATCACATCCCTTTTGAAAACAGTTTTCCTCTCCTTTATCCTGTAGTCCTTTTTTTAGGCACAATGCCTGAAACAGTGTAGGAATTTTCACTGTTTTTTTGTGAACCCCGAGAAATAATCTGGGATTTATGAAGATAAAAGGGGGCTAGTTTTTTAAGCAAGCTTTCTCTGTATATTTAAAATTCTACCATTTTCTCTCATCTGCAGCTTCTACTGGCAATCATTTTATTTATACTTCCAAACTATTAACAAAAATAACATGCTGAAAATGGATTTATGATTAGTCTGCCAGGATGCTCTGGCTGAATGATGATTCCATACATGATTCTATTTTCAGATCTATTTATTAGATGAAAAAACAACTATTAAACATATATATAATTTTATGGTGATTGTGCTCATTGTTTTTAATCAGAATGCTGTATAGTGCTTAACTAAATATTTCATCAGCCAAGAAAAGTACATAGAAACATTGAAGAAAAGAAATTGTAATTCAGTGAAGCAAAACATCAAATTTGTCCTCTACGCTTAAAAATGTGGTGACTGACATTGTGGAATGTTATTTTTTAATTCCCTCTGAAAATCAACTTATATTGGTTTTTCATTGCCTCAATATCATGCACATAGATTCCAGTTAAGTTAAATTATACTATTAATTGTTTCCCTAGTATTTTGCAGCTCATGGGATTCACGTCTCAATCCCTACATTTGTAAAAAATAATCTTTACCTGATTTTAATATCTGTAGACAAGGAACATTTATTTTAACTATTATAGTAAAAGTTCATTAAGAGGAAGATGAGCTTCTGATGTTTAGGGGAAAGATTTAATATTTACTGGACAATGTAGTTATTACTATGTACACATAATTACTTTTACAAGTATTTTCTGGGGGGTGCTGAATATGAAGCAGCTTCATCTGGTTTACTGCTCACCAATCTTTGTGTGGAAACACAGACATTAATTATTCAATGTACTTCATTGTACATTTAGCTCTTGTACCCGGTGCTGTGCTAAGCCCCTAGAAATCAGCTGTCTGCCCCTTTCTGTGGAAATCTGTCTTCCAGCAGGCTGAGCACCCTCTCCCTGGCAGAAGCTGTGTGCTCATCACCTTGTCGTGGCAAAGGCCACAGAGGTTACAGCGCAATTCTCTGCCACGGCTGACATGGGGGACCGCTGCTGGCAAAGGCACTTGTCCCAGCTAGGAACAGTGCAGTGCCTGCTAGGAAAAGGCACAGCAGTTAAAGATGCTGGACAAAAGAAGATCACACTGATACAGGCATTTAATATAAAAAGAGAACTGGATGAAAAATGACTGACTGGACAGACTCCTTTTCAGATGAATAGCAGAGAATGTGTCAAACGTCTCACCAGCACCACTGAAAATATTGTAAGGATCCCTCTGGCAGCTGCTGGAGCAACCACAGAAACTGGAATTATCTCTGCAAGCTCTTATCAGTGAGGAGTTAGGGGCCTGTATGGATGTTAAAAATTAGCTGAGCACACAGAAATATGTTCAGTTTCTTTAGTCCTTTTTTAGGAAATTGGAAAACAAAGGGGAGTGTATAGGGCAAAACATTGTTATGTATTAAAAACTAGGTTAGCTACTACCTCTGAATTGAACACCATATATTTTATTTATAACCTTGGCCTTTTAATGCTGCTAAATATTTTAATGTATTCTTAGTAAGCCTTCATATTTGTGATATTTTGGGGTGACTGAAGCAGTTAAAATGATGTGCTGTTTTCATTATTTTATCAGTCACCAGGACTCAAGACTTGTTTTTAATTTGGATTTGAATCCTAACATAGCATCTAAAAATTACTCCTTGATGCAGAGATTTGTGTTTTCCCCCAGTGAAATCGAAGTGTTCTGCTACTTTCACATAGTCCTGTTTTGACAATAAAAGGAAGAAAATCATTAATGGGAAACAGTAAGTTTTTTTAAAAATAAAAAGTTTTTATTTGACATAGCTTTCTGTAAGGCAGTCCATTAGGAGACTTCTTTTTTCATGGTTTTAGTGTAGCAGAACTTGAAATGTGTCTTGACGGTCAATTCTAAGCTTGGCTAATAGCAAATGATTCCTTTGCTTGTTTAGACTTTCACAAGTTCGTTGGCTGTGGAAGTTAGCATTGGTCAAGGTTCTACTTTTTCACAGTTAGATCTCCAGAGTAATAAATATTCAAGAAAAATTATATCTATCAGCACAGGGAATGCTAATCTCACGCATAAAATGAGTTGCTGTTTTAAATCACCTTTGAACTTCTGTATATAAAAACTGGTTTTCTGCTTTCTTTTAGCTAGTGTGTGTTTATATGTGCTTATGCAGTAATTGGAGATGTAGGCATTTACTTAAAGAACCTGTGGTCATTGAAAATAAATTATTGTGTAGAGTGAGTGAGAACAAAAACTGGTATAGTTATTTATCATATGGATTATTCAAAGAATTTGGGGCTTTCCTTTGGTGAAAAGGGAGACATATTTCTAATTTCCTCCTATTGCATTACTAGTTGGGTAATGCTGGGAGCTAAAATTGGGCAAAGGAAGTGATGGGGAGATGGGAGGGTTTTCCTTTCATTTGATCTCTGAGAGAGAACAGAGGCCACCAGGGTTTCAATTTTGTTTGTTTGCTTGCTTTACATATTTTAGAAGCAAAAAAAACACTAATAACTTTTTGATGTTAAGCACTAAATCTGAAATCACCAAAAAAAAAAAAAAATACTGATTAGGACTTCACACAGCCAAGTGAATATATTGCTTCAAGCATAACTATGAGTGAACAATTATATGTCTGTTACCATTCTTTTCATTTGGCATTTTGTGTACCACTCTCTGAGAAATGATTAGAAACAAAGAGAAATGCAGTGCTACATGGCATATAAACCATAAATACATACTCTAATATAACTTCATTTCCTGTGCCAAAGGAAAAAGAGAAATTATTCCTCTTTTGTACATTGCATGCATTATAGATGGCAATATAGCTGATGAAATATTCCAGCTTTAACAACAGCATACAAACCCAAACATTGTCATACAAAGGCTGGAAGTGCTTTAGAAAGACAGACAAGCATATTATTTCCATTTTGAACACAAGTGAGCAAAGACCATATGTATTAAGCAGTCCATGTAATGTCACATGAATCAGTCACAGAGTCTGTGTTTGTGGCTTCTAAACACCCACTGATTCATTAGCACATGGATTTCTTGTCAGTGTCTTGAGCTTCTAAAGTATTCATCCTTTCACTACCACTCTACACCTCCAATTTTTATGCTGTAATCCTATCAATTTTCTTTATCCCACAGTGTGACATTTCAACTTTCAGATTAAAAGTCTTTTAATACAGGATTATGAACTGGTTCTTGCTGATTTAGCTCTTTTCTGTTTTTATTAGTGGTTTTATTAAAAATATATGCTTGCAATAAATCTTTCTTCTCATATCTATGATTGTTCTTTACACTCTGTCCTAATCTTTCAGAGGTGACTCTTTCTCAAATGCTGACTCTATATTTATATAAAGTTTAGAAATCTTTCAGTATGAAACTTTTTATAAGTTACATCTGAGAAGGGTATTATTTCTCAAAGGTAGAGTCATTTCAGCAGAGAATTTTAAAAACTCAAGTGTCACTTGTTCATTCTTTATTTTATTCTTTATTCCAAATGAACATGTTATCTTTCTCATATCTTAAATTCCAAGAACAACCAAAAACTTGAAAGACCACAAAATTTTTAGTGATAATTTTCATCAAATAGTAGATGTAAAAAAGGGTTGCTATGACTAAAATGTGTGTTTGTGAGGCTGTACACGTTTTCAGAAGAGCAAAAAGGGGTAGCAGTTAGCTGGAAGTGTTTTTAAACAGAAAGGAGATACAGAACACAGGAAGACAAAGAAAAAAATTCTTTTTTATTAAAAAATCCAATGAATTACATTAAACATAGCTAAGTTTATCTTTTTAAATTAAACTTATGATAATTTTTTATCAAGAAAAATGTTAGTAAAATGAAATAGCTTTTTCAGTGCATTTTTATAAAGGAATCTAAATATTATGAATCAGTACATTAATTATGACTGGAACAAAGCAAATTGTTTCAAAATAAAGATATTAGCACCATTACAAGGAGATTCACTACATTTTTTTTTTTAATTATTAGAAAATATATAACATTGCCTGCCGATTGGACTTATAATGGAATGCTGGGCTTACTCCTTGGTATTATGGACACGTAGGAGCAGGAATGTTTATAAAATAGGGTCAGTTGCATAACTGATCATGCTGAAAACTGTTAATCATGACAACTCCTGCACTTTCAGAACAATTTAGAAAGAAATTAAAATGTAATCAATAAACCAACATAGAAAGGAGAGTCTAGTGTTCTTGCAGAGAATTGCTAAACCATTGACAGCTTCTATAACACTTCTAATGTGAAGCAGCACCTGAACAGGATACAAACTCTGAAAATATGGAATGGAATCCTTAATAGAATACATCCTTGAGAAGTGATCTTAAATTCCATAGTAATTGTCAATAAAGTGGGCCAGCATTCAGTAACTAATTGTAGTGTCTTTTGATATTTCTACTTCCGTATCTACTGACTTTTATTCTTTGTTATATGGTAAATTTAGGACTCTCTTAAAACCTTCTGTGTATTTAAAACAAATAAACTCTGAAAAAAGAAAGGTTTATACACTGACAAGTAGAAACTAATGCTGCAAACTAGGCTGTAGGTATGATCATTATTCTTACTAGTGGAGAAAGGATGCAGAATTTCCCTGCATTGATTCAATTTAGTAATTGACTGTTTTTAAGATGCATTCCCTAATGGTTATAACTTACATATCATATTCCTTTGGAAACAGTCTTAGCTATAAATCTTCATAGTATTGAAATGCTTTCTATGTTCACATATTCTAAGTGCCCTGGGTAGGTAGATTTTGGGATTTAAACACACCATGTCTCAAAACTGGATCACAACTGAAGTAAATTTTCCAGGATGAGTCTGGAGAGTCAGCTGGATGACTGTGAAAAAGCAGAGTAATGATTACTTCATTCCTTTGTATAATGCAAAATCATTAATTGAATAAAATCAGGGAATTACCAGCTGCTGATATTACTTACTAATGCCTCTTTCTGTAATATGTAATGAAGATCCATTAGGGTTAATGATCTCTATAGAGCCCACATATTGGAGTTCAGAGAATTTCTCCTTAGAAAACATTACCTATTGACAACCACAGAGTAAATATGGATTAGTGAAGAACAAAGACAAGGATGTGACCCATTTACATGCTCCCATTGGTCTTGCCTGTCTGACATGTCCCCCAAGGAGATTTCATTGTCCATTGTTCAAGCCTCTGTTTTCCTGAATGGGTTCTAACTAACCTATGGTTTCTGCCAGAATGAGATGTAGGGTCACTGAGCAGACAGTGAGCCCAAGGAAGGATTAGTCTGTCTGTTCCAGAGCAAATACCCTGTGAGAATGCAGGACCAAAGAGTAGAAACTGGCATCATATGCAGTACAGAAAATTTGGTACCATCTTTGCTTCAATATATTAAAACAAAAAGCTCAAGTTAGTTTGCAGCCTTGTACTGAGAACAAAATTCTTTTTTCAACCAAGTGTTCAACTAGGTAGGAGGGGTTTGTTCACAATGTCACATATATATCTCCATATATACACATAGGTATCTACAAATTATTTGAGCAGAAATCTCCTACTGTTTCACATTTTTCAAATTTCTTTACACTATGGGTTGATATAAAGCATTCAGACTGGTTTCTTGAACTATCTACAAGCTCCAAATTTCACTGTTAAAAATACCATCTTGCTTTTACCATGAATCTTCAGAAAATCACCTTTGACTCTGAACTGCACACTCAAATAAACACATTGAATCGTGAATCTCTATTCCAAAAGGACTCTGATGAGCTGCATAGATTTATCTTTTTATGCAGCATAAAGTATTAATATAAATAAATTATAAACAGCTGAAAATTCTAAATGCTTGCAGTTTTCTCTGACTTGAAAAATACTACTGAAGAGCAAACTTGATAACTTCATACAGAAGGTGACTTGGAACCTCAGACATAAGAAAATGACTGAGAAACAGGGTATGGACTCAGGAGAAAACAGAAAATGGAATTGGGATAGGATGGTTCATTTGCTGCAAGGTCAGCCACTCATTTCAGCTTTATCTTATGTATTAAAATTATTATTTGCTATTAAATATAAATAATTTACTATTGAAAGTACAGCAAAATTTTTAAAACATGGCTTGATGAAAGTGAACACAGTGTGTCTGGGATGTGTACTTCAAGAGTCACCTATTTCCAGGAGTAGTGATAGAAAAGTTTGTTTCTATAAGCTAAAGCACTGTCATATATTCCTTTCATTTACCAAAATGTGAAAACCTTCCTGTTTCATTTTATGACTTCTCCAAGGAATAAAGCAACAATCCCTAACTCCTCCTTAGTATATAAGATGCTATTCTCAGGTACATCTAATGGATTTAGGGGAACAAATCCTGAAGCAGTTAGACAGAACTTATGATGATGAGTTAGATGTCCACTAAGAGTGCAATCTCAGACTCTAATTAGGAAAGATGGAAGATTTGAAAGAGAAAGCAAACTGACCTCTTAAAGTTGCTGTAAGCTGTCAGGACCTAACACAAAGAAAACTGAACTAGTGACAGGAAAAAACTGTACATATTGGAGGCTTTAAAATACAGAGGCCTAAATGTCACACATTGAAGACAAAAAAAAAAAACAAAAAAAAAAACAAACCCAAAAAACCAACAAAAAAAACCCCATGCTAATGACTTCCTTATTTCAAATGAGATGGAGAAACCTATGATTTAAAGAGTCACCATGTATTTAATGTCCTTAAAGGAAGGTGACTGAAAATTGCTCTGTCCGAAAAGAAAAATAATGACGTTAGTATAACAGTAAAGATTCATTTATCTCTTTTGACACCCTAACTCGGTTTGTGATTCCTAAAAACACCAAACAAATGAAAAAACTTAAATCCCACTGTCACCAACAGAAAAAAAGAAATTAAATAGGAATTGTGTCTGTTCTTGTCTTAAAAGCATGCCTACTAAGATAAGTCAATTTTTTCTAATATTAAATAACAAGAACTCCCAGTCACTACACTAAATACAAATTTAGTGCTTCCCAATAGTGGATCCAGAGGTGGGGAAAGGAAGAGAACCACTATTAACCTCCAGTTATCCATCTTCTCCAGGAAATAAAATAACTTCAAAAAAAAACCCAAATAAACATCAAACACCATTGTTATAATGCTGCAGAGACTCAAGACTATATCCTTACCATTATTATGTCAAAGGAATGTTCCTAAATTTGTTGATAATTACAGGCTTGCAATGCACTTTGTAATGCAATGGAATAAATAAGATGAAGTAAGACAAGGGCACTGTCTCTATCTCAATTGCAATCTAGTTGAGAATACAGATTCTAGTATATTAAAAAAAAAAGTTACCACATCCATCAGTGTGGGAGACAAAATAAGGAGATCATCTAGACCCCTTGAAGAGGGGCGAATCCATATCCATCTCCATCTCCATTCCAACATTGGATAAACCCATCAAGAGTGTGCAAAAGGCAGCTTGACTCCAGTTCATACACGAGAGACATATTGTATTCCATCAGTCTTCTCCCACGTTATTGCTTGCTAACCTGGGTAAAATGACCCCCCTAATTAAAGGACTTCCTGACTCATTGAAGGTTTCTGCAACCCAGTTGCAAGATAGACTTCAAGCTGCTTGTGTGGGAGGGTGGCAAGCTGGACCTCATGGTGGGGGGGAATAGCAGAGGAGCTACCAATTTATGGCTGACAGATGGGATTTGCTGCAAGTGAAGTGAAGAATCACACTGCTGTCCAAAGGGTGGACCTCTGGGAAAATGCTTCTTGGTTCAGAGATTGGAGCCAGGGAGTTGAATCTTCAAGGAACCACCTATGGAAGGAGGGATTGGAGAAGGGAACTGGTGGATAGACAGCTGCTCCAGAATTTACAAATTCTTGTGAAAATGTGGGGAAAAAAGGCATAGGAGTCCCCAGAAGAGAGACTGTCCTTCCCCAAAACCCCACAGCCATTAGGTGGTCCCTACAGCCCCATTAGTGATGCTGTATGTAGCTGGTTCTAAGATGCTGGGAAACTGTCAGTGCTCTCCCCAGTAGGTGAGCCAGGGTACAGCCAATGGAAAGATCTTAGAAGACTCACCAAAAATAAAGATGGGCATACATTGGTAACTTTTCCCCTTGGTTCTTTGTGATCCCCAGTCACCTTTTTAGTAGTCACAGCAGCCTTCCTCTGCCCTGAATGAGGAAACTGCCAAATGAAGTAGGATAGTCCCTGAAAAAACAGATACATTTTAACTGATGTGTTTGGGTGCTCTAAGCCACAGCAGACCGCTCAAATAAAATTTTGGTTGCCCGGTGATAACCCCACTGAGATCATGATGGTATTGGTTTCTTTCCCTTTGAATATTATGGGATTGGGTCTCCTGAAGGGGAAAGCCTGGCCATATCCTAAGGGAAAGAATTTCAGTCCCCCTGTGCTCTCAGTAAGGCCTTTGCAAACTGCTCCTGCACTACCACTGTTAGGTACTGAATGTATAGCCTTATCCTCTGTCACTAGGGACCATAGACAGAATTTCTGAAGTCATCTGAGAAATAAAAGAGAGGAGAATTGTTGCTCAAAGCCACTCTTCCTATAATTCACCTCTGTGGCCCCTTATTAAACTGAATGGGAGATGGTGCCTGACTGTGGCTTGAATGTGAGTAGTGGTCCCTTGGCTTCTGTGGCACCTAATACAGCCCAACTGACTTCCACCATTCAGGAACAAGCACACTTTTTAGCTCCAGTCGATGTACAGGATATGGATTTAATGGTTTCCTTTAGAGAGCGAGATAAGGAATGCTTTACTCTCAGGTGGGAAGGAGTACAGTTCACCTTTACTCATCTCCCATAGGGATACTGGCACTCACTCACTCCAGCCCGTCACGCCTGGGCTCTTGAGCTGAAGGAAATCACCAGATGGGGATGCCAAGGTACATAAATACATTGATGATGTAGTGATTGGGAGTGCTCATATCACTGAGGTGGGACAGACTTGGGCAAAAATAATTCACCATGTGGGAAAAATAAACCTGCAGGATATCAAGAGGATGGATGCAGACTATTTTTGGTTGTGCCACACAATAGGACAAGAGGTAGGAACTGGAACACAGGAGGTTTCACCTAACATGAGCAGCCACTTCTTTAATTTGGAGTGACTGAGCACTGGAACAGATTGCCTAGAGAGGCTGTGGAGTGAATATCTCTTTTCCTGGAGATATTCAAAAGGTGTTCAAACACAATCCCAAGTAACAAGCTCTGGGGGACCCTGGTTTAGCTGGAAGATTGGACCTCCAGTGGTGTTTCACAGACAGTTTTGATCCATCAAGACCTACTGGACTAATGGCTTTCAAAATTTTCATCACTTCCCCCTTCACTTCCACAGTGATAATTCTACAATTGCCAAATATATGCATATATAACATATATACATAAATACACATTAGTTCACGTATACACAGATATATATACAAGGATTAAGAAAAATCTCTCATTTGCATTTTACAAAGTGCAGAAATTTCTATTTTGTTTCATCTCTCTGTCTCTCTCTAAAAACTTACTTCTTAAACAAGCCATACCACTGCTAAAAAGGTGGATGGAAGGAAAAGCTTTTTTGAAAAAAATATTAAAACAAGGTTCCTTGAACAAGTATCAGACAGGAAAGAGATAATGCAGGACTTTGGGAACACATGGCAGTACTTAATCTTGAAATAAAATATTGAATTTTACTATATTTGGGGCTACAGAGATTTTGAAAACATTTAATGCCTTATTTGCTTTGAGAGTTATTTAGTCTCAATGAAGTATCAAAGATGAAATCATAATGATTTATGGCAAATTGCCAGAACAATTTTATTAACTACTTTGCATCTGGTTATTTGTCCTTTTTTGGTTGATTACTTTTGTAATGACTAGCCAGCGAGGTCTGGAGCTGCAGGTACTTGAGCAACAGCATACTCTGACTGAAACAACTTTCCTTCTTTGCTGGTGAAAAAAGTAAAAAAAGAAACAGAAAAAACAAACAAAGAGTAAAAAAAAAAAAAAACAACCGACCGAACCTATAGCTGAAGACCACCATTACTGAAAAAAAAAGTGATAATAATAGACTTTGCAGAATGACTTTTCAGACATTCCAAATTCACAGACCCATGCCAGATGATAGCCTCAGAACAACAGACCTAGCTGTGAAAGATGAGTTTGTTCAAATTTAGGTATTCAAACTGAAGAATATATGCCTTCGATTCCTCATAAAACCTAACTTCCTAAACTATTATGTTCAGTTGTTTTATTCCATAAATTCTTGAAGATGCAAGAAATACATTAACAAAATCTAACAAATAGTTAGAAACGCAAAGTTGCATTTTAGAAAGGTCCAACTTTGATGTAAGGCCTTAGAGCATAAATAAACCTTGCAGGTGAGTGTGGGGAAACAACAGTATGTTCTACATGAATTATGTAAATCGTAACCCAAAAAATACTTCAGGTCATCACATACAGGGCAACATTTTCAGAAATATCTGTCTTGTAAAATCACATGAGATCACATGAGATCTATATTTTTTTTTTATTTTTAATTTTATTTTTCACTTTAATGGCTGTACCTATCCTTATTTCCTTCTTTGCTTAGAAAAAATGAACTAATATGTACACATATATAAAAAAAAGAAATTAATATAGACTTAAAAAGTTAAGCACAGAGTTTTTAGAGGATAATTTTTGAAAAACTGCCAAAAATAATATAATTTGTGCTATGCTTGCACAATTAACATGCTGTGTGAGTTTATAGAACCTTCCAATTTTAAAAAGTAGATGATGTGCTAATTCAACTGATTTGAAGTCTAGAGGCTGCCCTGTTTAAACTATGTAAATTACCAACCTAAAGCAATTACTCCTTCTTATTGTCATCTCATCATTAATTCTCTACAGGTTAAACAAATTTGGATTAATATTTGCCACTTCCACATTGCATCAGTATCTCCTCCAGCATATTATCTTAAGACAAATTAATTAAGACAAACTAGTATTATAGTTATGCATTTTTGAAAAGAAAAAAAAGATTCTGATATTGCTACTGAGTCATAATATACTGCCAAAGATATTAATGTATATCTCAAATATTTCAAGTCATTAATTTTAGGCTGATAATATCCATATTAATAATACAGATTACAAAACATGTAAAGCCATATGATTACATCAAGAAATCTCCTAGACTTACACATTCCTAGCTTTTGCATACTTATTTATAAATTTCTGTCCATATATCATCTAATATTTAAAAGCATGGACATGGACCATGTTTGTTACAATTCAGTCTAGTTGCTCGAAATACTGACCATGTGCATGACAAGGAAAATGTACACAGGTAGAAATAAGATCCAAAATGTTGAAAGAAGAGAATAGACTCTGTAAGATTGCAGGGAGAACTAGATCTTTTGGTTAACAATCTGGAGTAATTCCCCTCTGTTCACCTGTAGCAGTTGCATGTCACTTTATTTATTAACAAAAAAAAAAAAAAAAGTAAGAAAATAGATTAAACAGCTGTGATAGTTCATTTTGGCTGAATGGGATTGGAGAAAGCTGTAACTTTTGACAGAGAAACAGTGACAAGCCATGCCAAGTAGGCTGAAGTCCACGATATATCAGCTGATAATGTGGCTGCCTGAAGAAGACATTGAACCAAAATTTAAGAGCACATGAGCTTCAGAGGAGAAGGAACTCTCTGGGTAGTAATTGCTGGACAGGAGGAAAATGCCACAGCTTTGTCTCACACTGTAATACTGCAGTGCAGCCCACAGATGAACACCATTCAAGTATAAAACACTGGACTGAAGGATGTGAATTTACTTCCTATCCTACTCATACTCTTCTTAAAATATGAATAAATGAATTGTATAATAGAGCTACTTGGCTAACTTATACCACACTGTGCTATCTATCTGTATTCTTTCCTGCCCTCTCTCTTGAAATACAGAGCATACATTTTAATTTATAAACTATCATTGGAAAAAATTATACAGGACGGCTTTTTAACTTTCGTGGCTTTTTATATTTCTCATGTACTCCATCATCACCCATTCTATCTGCAACTGTGCTTCTAAAATTTAATTAAAAATCAGATTTTATACTAACATTTTCACAGATAAAAGACCTTTCTAAATTTCTAATAAGTAACATTGGCTTTGCTAAACTGAGTTCATAAGAATATAATTTCTCAATATAATGAGAAGCTTTAGAGAAAATACATGACATTTCAAGATAGATCTTTTGCAGAATGTATTTGTACTAGTGACACCTCTTCTGGGTACTGTAACCACAGCTGTTCTGGCTTAGGACATTGATGTTTCTCCAATAAAATTTTTTTATTCTCATGTCAAGCAAAAAAGCAATTCCACAGACAGAAACCAGTTCATTCCCTACATTCTTTCTACCTACATATGACATTTTCCAGGCTACTAAATGGAAGCAGAAAATGCATCTTTTATGATACAGTGTAAAAGTAAACTAAAAGAGATGTCAGGAATCCTCAGAAATCCACTTAGTTCCTAGATGGATGTAAAAAAGTGGCTTGTTGAATTAGATGCTGCTTCTGAGGTGAGAAAATGAAGGAATCTTGTAGTTATCTGTGGGAATCACCAAAACAAAAATGTAGCAGAAATTCTTAATGCTAGTCTAAAATGCCACTGAGTGCTCACTTCATCTTGGTAGCATGATATTTTATATTCATTTTTATCCTCTGTCACACACAATTTATAACATTTCACATTGTAAAAAGTAATTTAAAGGTGCAGCAACAATTTAACACACAAAAAAAATCCACTTCCTTAACTGCGGGTCACTTCACATAGTTAAGCCTTCATTACAGAAACTTTGCCTTTGGCCATCATAGATAATGAGGTTCATCCAGACATGCTGATCCACTGAATAACAAATGGCAAAATAGAACAACCAGAGACTTTGTTACTGTGTATTCTCATAATTTCAGATTTCCGCTTCCCCAGAAAGGAAAAGGTTTAAATATATAAGTAGAATTAAAACAGGAGATGATGTTGTCCCCCCACTCCCTTTCCTTTTTAATCCTATTTTTTACATTATATAGGCTGCAAGGTTGGAGACAGAAAGACAACTAATTTGTTATGCTTCCTTCTGCTAATATGAGGAGCATTATAAAATTTTATTCAGTCATTCATTGTGAGAATACACTGGACACTGGACAATATGAATATAAATTTAAAACCTTCAGATGTTATAAGACAACTATTCAGCCACTTTACCACTTCAACCCTTTTTAAACTACTTAAATCACATTTCAGTATGATGCACGTAAAGTGTTTTGAGGTTTGCATGCTGTATAATCCATCAAATATTCTTCAAATTGACCCAACAATGATTCCCTTGGAGAGGAAGTTTTATTTTTGTTTTCTTTAGGATTTATTTCCATCTCAGATATTTGAAAAATCCTAGACTGGACTCTGATCGTAATCAACACAGAGCAAATTTAGTAGCATCAGTGACCCTACTCAAAATAATATTTGTAACAAAGCTGTAAACCAGCTTATTTCAATTGTTGTGACAGAGTCAAGACCTTTAATACAATTAATATCTAAATAAGTGTTTGGGATTAGGATGAACCATTTGGAATTTAAGTTTGGTCACTTTCATCCCCAGAAAAGGACATTAATATTTGCAAGATCAGCACTCCCTTATAGTAACTCCCTGCATTTAATTTCAAATTCTTACAAGGACTGTAAAATGGAAACATTTCTTATTCATAATTTCAAGTCAAAAATAGAACTTGTCCCAGGGCAATAAGCAAATTTTTCAAGTTCTTCAGATAAAGTTAACATTCCATTACACATAGAAAGTAAATGTACAAATAATTTTTTAAAAAGCCGTTCAAATGTATTCACTATTTTTCTAGAACATTATCATTTTATTCCATGACAAACTTGAGGTACAATCGAAGTGACAGAACAAGTATTTTACAAAGTTTCTGATCTTTTGAGAATTTTTTTTTTGCTCATAGAACTATGCATATGATTCCATGGCTTTCTAAACAGAATTTCAACTGGATGTGGTATGGATTTCAGATAATAAGTTAGAAACAACATGTGTTTCTAGAAATTTCTTTATATATATTTTCAGACATATAACAGGCATAGAAGGCTTATGAAATCATAAATACATGATCGTTCACCAGCCAGCTGTATATTTTGTTCAAAAATTTACCCTAACATTGACGCAAAACCCCTTTTTCATTTCTGCTTCTACTCTTAGTTAATTCCACAACCGGCAAAATAAGAAATGTACCTATTTTAATTGGGAAGCTAATGTCAAAAGTGCAATCAAATTAAAAAGTAGAACGCAGATGGAACATAAAAACTCTCTTCAACCACCCACTGATCAAATAATTACTAGGCAAGTGCTGTTATTATCGTTGTTGGGTGGGGATTTTTAATAAAATAAAAGTCTAAAACTTCAGGTGATTATTAAATTCCTACCTCTACAAGCCCTGTAACAGATGAGACAGATAATATTTCTGATCCACCTTTTGTTACTCTAAGGCTACAAATTTCTCTTAGTCTCTATAACTTTATAAATTGAGGGGGAGTAGTGTCTAAGATATTTAATATTTTCCCCTGGAAAGGACATTGTTTCAAACAAATGAATCTATCATTATTCAAATGGAAGAATATGTTTCAAAACATTTAGATGAGAAAATCAATTAAGGAAACACAATAAATACCAAACCATGTTGTCCTCCCATTTACCTAATTTTACAGCAGTACAATCCCATCATCTTTCATAGAACCTTTCCCAATTTACCATTGTCATAAGTGTGGTGACTATCAATAAGTTATTACAGTTCAGGCAGAATTATAATACCAAAGAATGGAACGCTGAATGAAACTGAAGGGATTCACAAAAACATTACCAATGGAGGGAAACACTGTTCTTACCATGTTCTCTGGAAGTTCTCACTATCAAACACCATTGCAGTTAGGCGACAGGTACATTCAAAAAAATTGCAGCAGCACATGCTAGAAAAAGTAGGTTTTAAATTTAATCCAAAACCAGCTCTGTTTCCTTTTATGCAGTCGTTGTTATCATTAAACAGGAGAAAGTCATAGTTTTCCTACTAACTTATTTCCAAAAGTATGATACAGTCAATAATAAATATATTGTATGGACTATTCCTTATATAATAGCAGGCCTTAATGGTCACAGAACATGTTCTAGCACTGCTTTAGTTGACCTAAAATTGTCGGAGAGTCTGAATATGAAGAATATTTGTCCAAGAAATCCACCAAACTCGTGACTGTGAGGAGGAACTAAGTAGATTCTACGTCTGTACCTGAGAAGCATCACATCTGAAACCTATGTAGATTTGGATTATTCAAACAAAATATGAACAGACAGAGAAGTTCCTTGTTGTTTACTATTTAACAAAACTAATTTTTGTTTTCTTGGAATAAAAATTGGTTGAGAGTAAATGTCTGTTGTGATTTAAGCCCAGCCAGCAGCCAAGCACCAAACAGTCATTTAGCCAGTCTCCCACCAGTGAGACTGGGGAGAAAATCAAAAGGGTAGAAGTTAGAAAACTCATGGGACGAGATAAAGATGGAAAAAGTCATGCACACGAGCAAAGAAAAATAAGTAAATTATTCACCGTTTCCCAAGGGCAGGCAGTTGCTCAGCCATCTTCAGGAGGGCATCATGTACAAAAGTGACTTGGGAAGACAAATATCATCACTCCAAACATCCCCCATTTCCTCCTTCTTCCCCCTACTCCCAGCTTTATATGCTCTTCCAGCATATGCAGATTTTTCAGGATAAAGTCATTAATGAATTTTTCCACATTGCTGCCTACCCTGTCCGGAGTATAATTAAATATGTCAAAATACAAAAGAACCAGACACTTGGGTGTGTTACACCATCTTCATCAACTTCTTAGAATTAACCCTATAACGAGATTATTTCTCTACACAGTCTCTATATGAGGAAAAGAGCAAATAGGAAAAATAATATGAAAAGCTGTGACTAGCACAGTTATTTTATGTGCTTTTTTATGTCTTTGCTTTAAAAGTTACACAGGACAGGATGCTTCATAGGCTTTGTAGGTACTTCTGAGCTGCTTATAAATAAAAGATGTGCAACTCCTACTGGAGTCGAAATCATGGTAAGGGCTATCATGAAGGTCACTGTGTACATTCTCAAACAATGTCTCTCTTATTGCAAGGTCCTTACTCAGAATGAATTCCCCAAAACACTAATTTAGAAATGGCAAGGAGAACTTCCACAAATTAAAGAATTGCTACTCTCTTTTCGTGCAAAATCCCACTGTGAGATGTCTCATTTATTCTGGCTTGTCTGTCTTAGTTTCCTTACATGCAAAACAGAGATAACATTAGCCTCCCCAGGTGCATGAGGGGAGAATATGGTGATAGATAGACAGTTAGTTAACATTCCTGAAACACCATCTATGTGTTAAAATATTCTAAGATAAATGAAAATAAATGGAAGAAGATGTTAATTGTCATAACAGAAAAATGTCATGGTTTTGAACTAACAGTTGAATCTATTTGTTTACACTCTGTACTGTAGGATATACAGTAATGTTGTAACATTTGATACTGAGACCACTCTTTTAAATTAGTGAAGTCCAGAGGAACCAAGCAATATTATGACATTTGTCAGTAGAATGCAGATTAAAATTGTGCAATCAAGTCACGCTGTGAAAATTTGCATGAGTCACGTACACTGTTGAATTTCAGATTCACTCTGTCTACTCAGGCAAAAGTCTTGACATTGTCACTGCAAGTTAGCACACCAAAACCATTAATAGTGCTGAAATAGCTATAGTTGAAATACTTAAAAATGTAAAGTATGTGAAGAGATGGACAGAAAATAATGGGAAATATTTTGTTGAAGAAATATTAATTGGACTCCCCCAGATATTATTGTATTCCATTCTATAACTCCATCTCAAAGTGAAATACTGCAGAAGCTTGGAGGACTGCAGTCAGATTTGGAAATATCTCCAGAGGTAAGTAAAAAATAATTTAGAAATTAATCTAATTAAGAGGGGCATTATAACCTGACTCAATGTACAGCCATATGGAAAGATTAATAGAATTTAATGAATGTCAAAGGAAGCAGAGCCAGGGCAACTCACCATATTCATTCAGAAAACCAAGCTCAGTAAAGCCTGAATAGAAAGAAATGTGAAACATATCAATGTAAATATTTTATAAAATGCCATTATGAAAGGCAAGTTTTTTTCCAAATACTGGTATCCTTGTCTTATTACAACCTCCTTTGCTCTCTCACTCTCTTTCAGCAAATGAAAGGAAAAAGATATACTACCCATAGTGATTTTTTTCTCTGTAAAAATCTTCAGACGCTTTCTAAATAGGGAACCTTTAGGCATTATTCTTAGAGGTGCACTGTTTACATCTTCATCCTAGTCCCACTTTTAAGGGGCACTGGATTGGGAGTGTGTTCTGAGAGGGTAATAGTGAGTAAAGACCTACATTCACCCCAGGCTTACTTCCCATTGGTTTCCAAATGATCATTCCCATGGGAGTGATTACAGGCACTACCTGCCTGGGAATACCGAGATTGTGCAGAGCCACTATTTAAATAAGCATAAGGCCAAACCCCACAAGAGGCAGCAAGCTGTCCCCCCAGGCCCCAGGAATCTCTGTGGGGAAGCACAGAGCACACTATTGACATCTGGTAGACAGGAGCAGCTATGACTAATGGCTTTATGGGAAAGATCAAAACCATGAAAAATTGTGTGTAAGGGTTTTATCATGTTCAGAAAATGTGCCACAAAGCAAAAGGAAGTATGGTTATGGGATCCTGGAAAAGGTTGTGTTGCTATAAAAAGCAACAGGAATGAGTCCAAAGTAAACAGCCACCTAAAGAAAAGGAAATAGATTCCAATATCATGGTTTGAGATTTAGAGGTTTGGAGGCAATTTTAAAAAGTGAAAAAAAAAAAAAAAAAGATTGTTCTAAAACAAACATATTTAATTTTTTTGTCCTCAGTGAAAGAGGAAAGTATAGTGCTTGATAAAATCTGTAACAATATATAGGAAGCTTGAATATTATGTATGTTGTTGCTAGGAATGGAATAAGAAAATAGAGCAAAGGCTTTCACACAGGCCCCATGGTGATCTATAGCATTGTCAAAAGATATATTGAGCCAGAACAGGCAAGCAAAACCTCTAACAGGCAGTGCAGAGCAAAAGCAGCTCACATCACAAGATCAGCAACCCAAGAGAACAGGGGACAGTACTTGGACAGCATCTGGAAAACACAAGCTAGAACTGAGGTGCCACTGCAGGAGGTGTCTGACACCCTCCGTACAAAATACAAGATGAGGATACTAGAGGAATAAATGCCATGGGGGAGTTAGGGGGTATGAGCTGTCAGTGCTGATAGATAAAGTGTTCTTTTCACAGAGCAGAGGAGGTGAGGGCTGTGAACACCAGAGATGAGGAAGATGATGTAGAGCAGAGGTAATCGAACCTCTCCTGGCTGGATTTGAAGGTCCCCAGCAGGATTACTCTTCCTCCAGATCAAGGACTTCCATTGCCAGAAAAGCTGCAGTCAGGAAACTCTGCTCTTTCCATTCTGATCTATGAGCAAACTCAGAACTTGGCCACTTTGAGTCATGTAGCTGCCCACTCATTCTGGATCTGTGCCAGAGATCTACAGTACGGGAATTTGCTGGTGATACCATAACCTCACAGTCAAAGAATGGACTTTCTATGAGCTACCATGACCAATGCCATTTTTACAGGGTGGTGACTTTCCTAATTACCTCCGAGTAAATCCATTGAGCCACTTCTGTGAGTTACTGATACTTATTTTAAACAGCTGTTTTAAAAACCTCACACTTTAGCAAAAGTGAAGAACACTGAAACTTAAATTACAATAAGGAAAAGACTGCAGTAAAATGGAAAGAAAGAAAATAGTGCAATTAACCTGAACACGAGGAAAGAATTTTGCCCCAGGGAACTGCTGGAAGAAATTCAGAAGAAAAGGTGATTATTCCTTTTAATTATATATTAACAAAGGGATATATGGATAACTTAAGGGAAAAAATGCTCCGAAGCAAAGAAGAAATATTTTTTGTTGATTGTGAGCTTCTCTCCACTTCTAATTTCAATTCCACACTCATTCTTCACTCTCCACCAAAACCAAATAAAATAAAAGATGCACATACTGGCACATTAATGACTTAAGACTGCTTTTGATAACAGAAACTAAATATTCATCTGAGTTAAATGAAGACTTTAGATCTTCCTCAGATACCCTAGCTCATTTTCAGAACATTTATATTTGGAATATCAATAATTATTTTAATAATACTTTAAACTAAAAAAGAGTCCAATTTCCCTAAGCAGTCAATATAATTTCATAGAGTCCGTAGTCAAATAAACTTCTGCTGTCAATTAACTAAACTAAATTAGAATTATTATTAAATTTTATTATTATCATTAAAATTATGCTGTTACAAGCACTAAGTTGTAGAATTCTGCTTCCATCTTCTAGACATTATTACCATTCAAGTGAAACAAGAATATTCATTCCCATGAAAGATAAATCTTTAGAGCACAAAATGGAAAAATTCTGACTTAAATTACACAACGTGAAGTACATAGAATATAGGAGATGACCTGCTCTGGACCCTAAAAAAAATACCATTTTCTTCTCTTCATTTCCCTATGCTTATAGCATTACAACTCTTTTACCAATCATTTCAATACTTCTCTCTCTAAATTTTTCATATGAAAAATGAAAATAAGGAGCTTGCACTTTAAATGTCTAGCAATGTGTTTTTGTCAGCTCAAAAGAAAGATCTAAGTGAATGGTTTCTTTTGATATCTCTTGGTATTGTGTCACATCTAGCAGTGTGAAAAAGAAAGTAAATACATGTTGCATTTTAAGGGGAAAAAAAAAGATTTCTGGTACAGAATAAAAGAAAGTATGACATTTTAACTTAGTATTTTGGGGGGAAAATGAATTATTAGATTCCAAATTGACTTCCATTGAAAAAATCAATCCTTTCTGGTGTGGAAACCCTTTTTTTTCTTCTTTTTTTTTTTTTTTTTCTTCCTAGGGAAACTAAAAAGGTTTTAGGATGACTGAAACTGAAATCCGTATGTCAGCAATCAAAACAATTATGAAAACACCAACACCATTCAAGAAACCTACCAAAATACAGCACTTTGGCATGACTATGTCCAGAGTGCCTGATATTTAATCTCTTGATATCAGAAGCAAACTGATTGTTTAAAAACAATTTCGTTCTAAAGTTGCAGGTATCCCAAGATCATGTAGGAGAAACAATCTTTCTTTTTCTGTTTTTGAAATAGCTGTGCTGAGAACTCTTCAATAAGAATGTAGTTATTTTATTAAAATACTGTTTAAATACAGTGTACAAAATTTCAATTTTTTGGGGAAGCAACATGCAATGGTATTTTTCCACTCAAGTGAAACTGGTTGGGGTTGATTTATTCTGAATAGAAACATTGCTCACTTACATGACTTTTTAAGGTTGCTGGAGTTTGGGATTAAACATATTGAACTGAATCACTTTCTTCCTTATTAGAAAACTCCTCTCATTAGAAACAACCTCCACAAGTAATGACCAATCCCAATTTATTTAGGAATATGGAAAATCCTTGCAATGTCAGGGATTACTCCAACGTTAAGGCTGCATCCATGCTTCTATTGTTACCATACCTTATTGCCTACTTCTTTTTTTTTTTTCTGAAGAATTCATCTGAAGAGGGGTAACATAACTTCCTCACCTCATTCACTTCCATAATCACAATTTTGTCAAACAATTAACCAACAAATTAAGACGTAATAATGCAACTAGTTTTTAATTACCATACAGACTAGCATTGTTCTGTCCAGCCTAGAACCTCTGAAGGAAACTATGACCAGATACTTAAGGCAAACACAATAAAAATGCAGATATAGAATAATATTCCATGGTAGAATTACATTCATAAAGACTACAGAATTAGAAAAGAGAGGAATAGAAAACTTTTAATTGGAAATTAGCTTTATTTCATCAAAAGTTTTTTGTAAACTTTTGTAAACAATCCTATCAAAAAAACTTGAACTGTTGACACAACACCATGGATAATTTTTTAAAAAATGAGAAAGTACCTTAAGATCTGAAAAAAGACAGTCTGTCTGATAACAGTGCCACTCAGATGATAATGCTAAATTTATTGCAAGTTTACGCAGATAAATAAAGGTGATTTAATTTCTTACTTTCCAATGGTAAGCGTATGGCAAAAAAAAAAAATAAAAAGAATAAAAAATTCATGGACACAAAAATCTGAATCTATACAAGAATCCAATTAAGTGCATTGCTATTTGTAAACAAAACAACTCCCAAAAAACACTCCTCCTCTACACTATAATTTATTTTTTCTGCTGTAAATTATTAATTGGGAACATTCATTGGTATGAACAGGATAAACAGAATTTGGTTTTTAATTCTAAGTCAACACAGATTTGGCATATGAACACAATAAGTACTGTGGTGGAGGAATAATATAAGTAAAATATACTTTTCTGCTGATGTGAGTCACTGGGAATTGCTCAAAGAAAAGGTAATTCTTAGATAGAAAATGGTTATTAGGACACAATCTAAAGATATCACTGAACTGTACATACACTTATTAATGCAGAGAATATATGTCCCAGCCCACATATATGCACCAGGTAAATTATGAATTAATACTTATCAACAAAAATAGCACTGTAGACTGGAGTGATGTGAAATACTTTTTTCTGTCTGCCTTTGTTGTTTTCATCATCTAAGCATTTTGTCACTTCCAATTAAAGACCTGAAGAGATAAATTATAAGAATGGGACTTGTTTTATTTTCTTTTGGCCATAATTGCTTTTAATACAGTGTTCAGAGCTAAAACTAATCAGGAAGCTCCTTTAATATCATCATTCTTTACCATCCATTGAAACTTTGAGGTAGAGTTCACTAGGTCATGAAGTCATAATCAGAAAAACATTGGAAATTACATCTACATAATTCAAAAGCATGTCAGGTCTTCCGAAACATATGCTTCCCTAATATATAAATTTTTTATTTTGAAATTAAAATGCTTTGCAAGTTTGTTTAATGAAGATATGCAACATTTTACATAAAATCTTTCTAAAAGTTTATAATTGCAAGTGCTTTTGAAGTGGTAAATGAACTGATTGATAAATGCCATGAAATATGTAATTTTGATCATCTGAAAGATTTGATCATTACTTTGTATGGAAAGAGCTGAATACAAAAAATCCATTAAAAATTACAAATTACAATTTTGATGGATAGGCAGCCTGGAAACAAACAGCCGATCCAAAATCCCCACACATACTTGGGAGGTCTTACTTGGAACGCTGTTATACTGCATTTGTAAATGGAAGAAAGTGATTGGATTGGTAGCATCATCTCTGACACAGAAAAAAAAAATGAAAGATTAAGATAGGAATTTTACTTTCATTAATCATAATGTGACAAACAGCAGTTTCCCTTTTGAAGACCAAGGGAGAGGGAGATGGGAAATGAGTAGTTAGTAACTCTTAATGACCCACCTTCAGTTATTATACTATTACAGTTAATTTGTTCTAAACCATTCCTCACACCAACATAAAATTCTCTGGAGCATATATTGACTTTTCCAGTATCAGAAAATGTTTATTTAATACAGGAGTTCAAAACAAATGGAGTTGCAAGGCTGCACTCGCATTCTGTGCAGTACGGTATCACACTGGGGTGTGGTAGAAGTCAAGATGGAAACGAAACTGAAACATATGGAAAGAGCTCAGGGAAATGACTTGGACACAGTGACCAAACAAGGTAGTAATTGACCTGGGAAACAGAGCAACAACTCAAAAGTATGTGTAAAGTAGTTTCCCTCCATTTTCTTGACCCCTCCCCAACAATTTGTAAAGAATTTTTGAATCATCTAGTGAGCAGATGCCAGTAAAGTATGTAATTTAATTCCATTTAATGAAATGAAGCATACATTCATAAATAGGTTTAGATAATGTAACCTATTCACATGAAATCATGTAGTTTTAAGGTAAAAAGGTAAGACTGATTAATCAGTGCTCATATTTTTATAAAACTGAAATGAACAATAAAAAAAATTGAAGATATCAAGCATTTTGCTTGATATCTTTAATTTCAGACTATTAAGACAACCTGAGATTCAAGAGAGGAATTTTAATTGCCCAATCACAGTAGGGCAGAAAGAAAGAATCAGATTCTTCAAATAATTTCCAGCATCACCTTGAGCAGATAATGTAATATGAGGCACCAACTGGTCCTTATGACATAGGAGATACACAGGGCAAAAGAGAAAATTAAATCGTTGACTGTCACCTCCTCCTTCTCCAGCAAGACTCTTCAAGATTTTTGTATATTTTTTGGCTCCTGAAATTCTCACACTTTGCTGAACAGTGAGCTACAGAGCAGGGGCAAAGCAATGCCAGTGATCTCATTAAATCCTCCTTTACGCAAGTCATGACAGATCAGCACAATATCTAAATCACTTTAATTCTCCCTACTGAGAGTCTGATAATAGAAAAGTATGCTCATCTGCAAATTTCCTATACAGATGAAGACACACTGTAATTGACCGTGTGACCTCTGAAAAATTATGCTATTTCCACCTCTTACTTGTGACCCTCCCAAGTATCTATAATTCTACAGAGCTGTGTCAGCATAAAATGCATGAAACTGTATTTTAAAACTGTGACAACTTTCAGGCCTCCCTATGCGTTTTATAGAATATGTTTAAAATGAGAATGTACTAATGTAAAGACATTCTTATAGACTCAAGGTTTTCCATGTACACATAGAAAAGTATATATACACCCCCATACAAGATCCCAAATTACTTTCCTGGGAAAAGCAAAGCAATTTCCTGGCAAAGTAATTTTCCTGGGAAAGTGAATTTGTCCCAATAAAATGATTCCACCTAAGATGTGTCAATCACTGGAAAACTTAAAAACAAAAAATGGAAAACTGGAAAAGTGCTTAAAGGTAGTTCAAGAATTGATCTGAAGAAAATAGAAACATAGGTCTTTTGTTCCTAGACTACAGCCAATCATCCAGGTTCATTATCCATTTAACACTAATGCCCAAAGCAAGTTGTGAAACTGTTGGCCAGTGCTGTTCTGGAAAGCTGTCAAGAAAGTTAAAAAGTCAAGAAAATAAAGAACTTTGAATTTAAAAAAAACCTCAAAACCAACCAAACAAAAAAAACTCCCAAAAAACCCAACCAAAGGAAAACCTTTAGGAAATGGCAAAAAATGCATCTTACTCTATCCAAATAAAGAATAGAATAAATTGTATCAGTGAAGTCTGTAGATTCAAAAATCTATCTCTGCCTCACTGTGTCCCTGGTGAAAATCTCATTCAAGGATTTTCACTGATCATTTGAATCTCATAGGAGTTGAGGGGATAAAGCATTTTTGACAGACATTTTCACAACCTGCCTAGAAGATACGAGTGCCCCTAATTCTTGGATCAGAAACCATCAATGTAGAACTGCATGGTGCTGGACAATATTTTTTCCTGAGCCTGAAGTTGTTTTGTGGGGCAATGGATGACCTTATGCTGAAATTACTAATATAGGAATTATTTATGCAAGAAGATTAGAATGACTCACAGAAAACAGTCCCAGACACCAATCTTGGATAGTATCTTATATTTAACTTGTCAAGTAGTAATAATATCAATTGAGATTTTAAAGAGGAATTAAATAAAGGCATTCAACATTTTACTGGATAACAGGGGAAGAGCTCTGAGTGAGAAGATAAATCATGCTGTGGCTCTGATTAAAAAAAAGCAAAAAGAAAAAGCAAAAACAAAAGCAAAAACAAAAACAAACCAAACCAAAACAAAAAAATTAAACACCAAAAAAAAACCAAAACAAAACAACCCAAAAAACTTCTTGCATCTTCTTACATTTGCTTAAACTTTGGGTCTGAATATGTTTCTTAAACGGATCTATTAAACAGGTGGAACTAGAAAGACAGAATTTAGCCCCAAAGAAGCTCACATTCATCATTCATAGAATTCATCACACTCATAAGAATACAATTTTGTAGAAGCACTCTGCAGTTGAACCAGAACCAACCTAATTACTGTATTGTAAGAAAATAGGTTTACTTTCCTTAACAGTAGCAAGAGGAAGAGCAGACAGTGCACAGAAAAAGAAGAAAATAAAGAGAAAAACTCTTCCACCACACACATACACACACACACACACACAAAAAAAATAAAAAAGAAAAAAGAAAAAACGAAAAAAGCAAACAAACAAAACCAAACCAAACCAAAACAAAAACCACAAAAACCAAGAAAAGGAAAATGCCTGTAGGCCCCTAGAGGAGCATTTTGTACAAACAAAACCATATCTGTCCTGTTTTTAACAATTCCTGTATTCCCATTAATAGCTAAAGCATAACTCTACAATGGATACACCCTCAAACCTGCTGAAATCACCAGTTTCATAGCTATCATCTACAAGAGCCTTGGAAGACAGATTCTTCATAACTGGAAGCTGTAAATATATTTGAAAAAATAATTAGACTCGATTTTCATCCCTAATTTTCCTGAAAAATCTAACATCTACTCTGGTAATAAGAAATATCTAATAAAGATATATTACTCATTAATACTCATTACTTCCTGTACATTTTAGTATTTTCAAGAATTTAGGAATTAAAATCCCTTATGTTCTTTAATAATACATTTCAAAGTAATGCAAAAATGAAGTAAATTTTTATACATGTTTTCCTAGTAAGAAATTCTTAGCCTGTCTCCAAGGGCACACCTGGATGTGACCATGGGATGCGTGAACACTGATATATTTTGTGTGTCAAAACTATTGAGCATTTCCTCCTGAAGATCAACCCAGTAAAAACATTGGAACTTAAGTAACCTGAAAATTTCTGAATTCGAGTCCTTGAATTTCTTAAGATCACAAAACATTTTTCATGCCATATGAAGTCTGTTTATGTGCATCCCTCTAGATCAGAGCAGCAATGGCCTTCTCATGATAATTTTAAATTATACTTTCCAAACTGAGACAATCATTTCATTTCAAGATTGTTCTCATTTATTTGAGCAGTGTTGGGGGGGTGGGTGGTGTATTTTCCCCTCTAGAACTCCTTTACATAAGGAAAGACTAACCACAATCCAGAAAAAAAAACCACAACCATCTATATTCTGAAATCATTAGGCTGTTTAATCACGAATTTCAAGATCTGTAACTAATGATTATTTATTATACTGTACAGAAGAATGTTTGCCAGAATTTCAAATTGCAATAAATAAAGCCCTAAAGGTCACAAGTTTAATGATGTTTGCCTATGCATCTCCCTTTTCATCATGAGCTTTAAATTGCCAAATAGTTTTCTGATGAATAGAAAGCCAGGCAAAAACAGCTGAACAGGGATAAAAAACCCCAAAAGGCGACAAACAAACCAAGCCTTAGACATGATCAGAGCTGACTCAGAATGAGATTCAAGAGCTACTGAAACATGAGTTAATAAAAGCAACAGGACTAATGCACTTTGTGATGTACACAGGCTGAAATTAAGACCAGAGTGGGAGGAAGGGAATTAAATGAGCTCAAATGCAAGGCTCTTCACTTTCCCTTTGGGAAAAATATAATTTGAAAGATTAGAACAGGAGGAGAGATGAAGAGAGGAAAGCAGTAGGGAAAAACAATTTTGCAAAAAGAATGACAAGTATGTCCCTTTTCAATAAGGATCAAGACTAGCCAAAAAAATATAATTCTTTCTAGTTCAATTTAGTGCCAAAACAGTGCATAAAGACAGCATTTGAATTATGAATAACCTATGAATAACATCAATAGCCTGAAAGTGAATTTTCTTGTCTTTTCAAAAAGCCCTCAAGAGACAAAACACATTCTTCTGTGATATTGCCCCGAATGGTAACATGACTTGTGGACTCAGCAAATGTGCACAGCTTGACCAGGCACACGATACCTCTGGAAAAAGCAGTGGAAAGAATGGAGAAAAAGAAAACAGGTACAGGCATCCAAACAGACAGGCAACCAGCATGGACATCAAGCAGCCTAATACTTGCAACACAAACAATGAAAAAGTAAGAACCTTCCAGCTCAAAGCATGTTCTTTAGTGTAGCACCACATTTCTTTCTTAAAAAATTCAATTAAAAAGAAAACTTCATGTCTACAACCATGATTAAAATCATGTCACATCAAATTAGCAATCAGTCATTACGAGCTCCTAAAATCAGAATAATTGTCAGTAACTTTTTCTTTCCAGATGAAATAAAGTGATCTAGTTCACTCCAGTCAGGTAAAGTTGAGTGTTATGAGATTACAACTACTTGGACTTCTGAATTAAAATTTGAAAATTAAAATGAATCTTTCAGTAAAAAATATGGAAACAAAGAGCACACATTGGCTAATCAAAGAATACCAGAATGACACAACAATTAGGGTTGGAAGGGACTTCTGGAGATCACCCAGTCCAACCCCTCTGCCAAGGCAGGGTCACTTAAATGACAGATCTGGGGCAGAGCTGCCCAAACCACGTGCAAGAGCAGAAGCAGAAGGAGTGTTCACAGCACCTGCAGGGCTGGACACTCACTTCAGCTTGTGAGAGGAATGGAGGGGCCCATTTGCAGCTGGAGAAGCACTGGGCTGGCCAGAGCTATTAGGCCCTCTTCAGGGCTCTTCTGCTAGACAGTCTGGAGCAAAGGATTTGATTCCCCTATGAATTTCATTTCCTATTTGTGCTGCCTCAAGCACACAGACCAGGACCACTGGTTTATTCTGTGCCCTGACAGTGTCGCACGAGCACAGTCTTGGTTAAAAAGCTGCAATTCAGAATTAACAATTTTGAGTACTGGACATATTCTGAGCAGGGTGGAGAGAGAAACACGCAGCATCTAGAGGACCGTATGTGAAGGAGGTTAGGGGCGTCCTGAATTTAGGCTCAGAGGGATGCAGGAAGAAAGAGGACAAAGGATTCACAAAAGAAAGACAGACCTTTAGCAGTAACATCTTGCCTTTGAGTGCTTACATGTACGGCCCCCAGGGAATTTAACATAGAATGCTTATCCTCCATTTGGGAACTGAAAATATAAACCAGCACACAACGCTTGAAAATTTCCCATATCTGCTTAAAGTGATTTCCACAACATAAATAAATAACACTCTTTCCCTGCTTTGTTCGATTCCAGGTTTTTTTATTCCCTTTAAAATAAATCAAAGATTTGATTATTTAAGCAAATTCCAACAGCAATTTTATGCAGTTCTCTTCCATCTCCAGTGAAGCACACCATGTCCGATATTAATACAGCCTTCTGTACAATAAAATATTACAAAAATTATATATCTTTTTCCCTTAGTAAAACTGCTGCCACCAGCAGCAGCCTTGAAACTGCCAATTGTAATTACAACTGTAGGATTTTATTGTCAAATACATTCCCCAGATAAATCATTCTTGCCTTTTCAATGATTCTGACTGATGTGCTGAGCGTGGAGTCATCTCTTAAAAGCTGGAACGTATGGGGTAATGCAGATTCTCTTGCCTTTTTACAGGCTATACAAAGCCTTTTTGCAAATGCATTTTTATTTTTAGTGCTTGTTTCTTATCCGTGTGGCTTATTTTACATGAATCTGCACTGCTTTGCAGCAAATCAGATTCAAGTATATCATTTGTGAGCTACATACAAAGGCAAGAGTAAAAGCATTAATCTGTCCTTTTCAGCAGACTAGGTCTCAAGAAGCTCCTACAATCTAGCATTAACAAGCTATTTATTTCATTTACCTACTTAATGACTGAAGAAAAAAAAAAATGAAAATGATGATTGCTTGTTTGTTAATGAAAGGGTGCTGTGGTTAACCACCGGAAAAACTATTAAGCATCGTAAAATTGTCCTTGGAATTTGACACTTTTAATATGTCTGATGTGCCATACTAGCAATGCAATAGAAATAGAAAGATCAATAAGGGTTTCACCTAACTCCTAATTAGATAATTTCATGGATTTAGGGAAGAAAATAAAAGTTAACTTAAAATGATAGAAATCTAAATATTAAAACATTTGAGATTATTGAACAGTGAAACGTGAAGTGGATTGAGTTTTACTATTTTATTATCATAATTTAGCTGCCTCATAATAACATGTACCTACTTATTTTTTGTATGTATTGTCTATGTTTTTGCCCACCTAGGAAACTTTGAGATTCTTGAAGGTCCTCGCTAGATTACCAATTATCTTCACAAAAATGGAAAACAGAAGAAAGATTTTTTTGATAGATTTTTATATTTTCCTTGCTCTTTGTACTGGGAGCCTTGCAGAAGACCCTGTACTGAGGAGCTGCTGACCTTGAAGAGTCCATGTCTCCTCTACTTGTACTCTGGGCTGCAGCAGGCTGTATGCAGCAGGAGTAGCCACTGCAGGGGAACCTGCTGGTGTGCCCAATGCCAGCCTATGCTGCAACAGTAGGTGGTAGGGCAGAGGGAACATCCCAGCCTGTCAGGAAACTGATAGCTGAACAATTTCCCAATATAACCTGTAAGTTTTCATATGCTTGGGAACAGAAAAGTCTATGCAGATGAAAGGGTACAGTGAAGTGATTCTGAGTGGGGAGGCTGCTGTACCTCAAGGAGTTGGTGATCCACATCACAGTTGACCTGAGACCTGTGCTGTGCTGTGCCTCCTACCCAGTGTGTCTTCAGGATGTGTGGTGTTGCTCAAACACCTTGGTTGCAGGACGAACTCAGCCAGCTCATCATGATAGAAGAGCATGCAGGCAGCTCTCCCTTGGTGCTGGAATTACACCACCTCTGTGACCTCGCCTTTAACTAGTGCTGTAAGAAGCCTTTATGAGAACATCCCTAATGAAGGGAGATGTTTGCTTGTAAGGAAATTATATATAGCTCAAAGGATCAGAAGGGAGAAACCTCTCTCCTTGGACAGGATCTCTGCAGCCTGCCATGGATATCAATCACGATCTCTCTGATGATGCATGAACAGGAGGTTCCCAGCATTGGAAGGGACACCAGATTTATTCCAATAGTCTTCTATAGAGGGCAGATTAAGAAAAAGAAAATAAATTAGCCCCATATTATTAAAAAGGCTATTTTATTAAGCTACTTCTTGTTGGCTCATCTCTCTCACAATACACCTCAGTGTCTGAGACTTAGAACTTTGACACAATATATTTTGCAAGGCTGCCAATAAAAAGAACAAGGAAAATCTCAAAATCTAGACATTTTTATAAGAACTTTGCCAGCAGATCACTACAAGTAGATTACATTTCTGATGATGGATGTCACTATCTTTCCCTCCAGATTCTCTCCTACCCAAAAATCTTGGCTAACTTTTGACTACTCAATTCTCCACTGGTGAACTCTGCAATTAGCATTGGAAGCTTAGTCCTGCAAAGAACAAGGGCTGAAGCTATAATATAAACTTACTGTCACAGCAATCTGGAACATCTGACATGAAGGTATTTGGAACCAAAGTGGGATGCCCCAGGTAAGAATTATGTTTTTGAATAAATAACTCAGAAGAGCATCAGTGCTGTTAGTTGTCCAAATGTAACCTAATTTAGCTGTAGGAAATGGTCAGGAAAGTGAGAGCTCTTGATTGACATCCCTTTCCTAGGCTTGGTCTCCATGTTTTGTCACTTAAGAGACAATCCAGCACATAAAAGCATCAGTGCTGAACTTGCCCTTTTGCAGGTACCCAGGCCTAGGGTCTGTTTTTCTGTACAGCAGACAATTAGTTTCTTCCTTTCCAGATAAAGTCACAGGAGGATGGAGAGTAAGTGAACAAATAGATTTTGCCTAAAATATTGGGTTTGTGCATGAGATTGAAGCCAAACTGCTGGACAGCATTGGGATTAAGATGCTGCAGAGAAAGAAAACTTCAATTATAAATATGACTGTGGATGTAAGAAAGCTTGCAGGTTTTAAGTAGTGGGCACAATTTTGAACATCGAAATTCTGGAGTTAAATAAAATGAAAGCATTTAAAATTCTGTTTTAAAAAACAACTGGCAAAGATTTAAACATTAGCATATAGAAAGAAAAGACCAGATGTATCGAAAGTACTTTAATAATTTATCAGTCAATATCAAGGTATCTCTGTGTGGATTACATGTCCTGAGAAGCTCCTGTTCTTCCATCTTTATTTGTTTATGTGTTATGTGTGATTACACTAAAAATAGAAATCTTATGAAGTTTATATGCATTGTTTCTTATAGTAAACAGTAAGATCTATGATTACACTGATTTCTCTGAGGAAGCTGACATACTATAAAACTGCAAAGCTAATTCATGGCAATAGATATTGCAATTTAGAGATGAAACATCGGTATAACTTGGAATACAAGCATATTTTGGGAGTTTATGAAGTTTATACACTGCCAATCTACTGAATGGGTTTATGTTTTCTATAAGAACTTCATTTCATGGCTCTCAATTTTTGCAGGGCACTCTGGAAAAAATATCAGTATTTATATCTCAGGAAACTCATGAATAGTATGCAAGAGATGAAAATGTAACCATAAAATTACTTTTGGCACTATCCATACTGTCGCCCTGGCCGCAAAATTAGGGTTTATTAGGTTTTTTTTTCCACCTTTGAGGTAAGAGAACATTAATACAAGGGGTGCAAAAATAAGCAGACATCAAATCTTCCCTTTGCATTGCTTGAGTAACATTCAAGCCCTTGAAGAAGAACTGCAGATTGTGTTATGGAGGATGCTACAGAAGTGAAAAGAAATTCTTGAAGTGATACAAACATCATTTAGGAACCTTTGAAGCTCATTACAATTTCAAATCCAGAAACCCCTGCAAACCAGCATTCATTATTTTCAAAATATTTGCATTGCATACATCAACTTTATTCTGGTGTAATACTAGCTTTTAGAAGAAAAATCCCACTTATTGGTGGAAAAAGAATCTTTTATTTGCCCCATTTATTTCAGATAAAAGTTGGTTTCTAGACAGTTACATAGTTCAGCAAACATTTCAGTCTATGTGCCTTTGCTCATGTGAAAATTGTTGGTACTGATTTTATTACCAAAATAAACAAAAGATTGTGGAAACAGGAAAAAACCCTGTGTGACTGTGGAAAGAGGGACTGAACAGAAGAATGTTTAGGTCTTCCAGTAAGTCCTTCCTTAGTGGAACAGCCAGACATAAATATAGGTAGGACTGAAAATTTTAATTCAATATATAACATTGACTTAAATTCTGGTCTCTGACTAGATTAGGATTTACATCAAACTTTATTGATTGAAACAAAAAGACAACATATACTGGTTAGGTTCCAAATCAGTTATAACAAAATACTAAAGCTGAATTAAAACATACACTGTAGAGATAATAGATATACATAGAACACATGATATAATAGAACAAAAATAAACAAATACATTTCTAGTCTCCAGAAAAACCTATTCAAAATATGAAATATTATTTTTTTATATTATTATTTTCATTTTTTGCCACTGTCTTTATAAGCTGTCTTTACAGACAATCCAGCCTTCATTAATTCTTTGTCCAAACTAAAACAAAGTGCATTGGAATTATTGATGGCAGAAGGAGAATTGCATGATATCCAGACATGTAACTCAGGGAAGTCCCTTTTTTGAAAATTCTTTATGATTTATTTTATCAATTGCACATATTGATTGCAAAGCATCACTTAAGCATATGCATGACCATACCAGGTATGATTCTATTGGTCTCAAATCACTTTGTTAGAATTGCATCAGAACATTCTATTGCTTGTTATAACATTTATTGTTACCAATCTGTCTTAGCCTTACCCTTTATTTCAAACAAAATGTAATTGCAGCTTATGACTCTGCATTAACAGAAATGTCCCACCTGTAATTTAATTTCTGAACAAGGTCAGTATAACCTTTCACATTTAGTTTCTGTGTTGTCAACAATGCAATTTGTTTATGCCATGCAAGCTGCCTAAGTTTTTACTTCTTATATTTCTGCACAGTTAAGACACTTGAACATAATCAGCCCTTCTTTATTCTAAGCCTCAATGGATCCTAATGCTTTAAAACAACTTTCTAAAGAGTACAAATGTTTCACCATTCGTTTGCACCAGTGCCAGAACTACAGGTGACAGTATATTTTGAACAGAGTAAGAGGGTCTCTCCTCAAAATAACCCCACTGAAACATATGAAACATTAAGGTAAAAAAAACCAACAAACATTAGAGGAGCTGAATAAGGGGTGCACATCCATTAATTGCATCTATCTTGAGGATTTAAAGGAGACCCACAATCTACAGCTGAGTGCAATGAAATACAAAAGATAAAAAAAGTAGAAGTTTTTAATGGGGCTTTGCTATTGTGACAGAGCTCAAGGTGATAAAGTCAGGAAAGTCGTGGGCAGAGAATGTGAGTGGTTGAATAGCAAGAATGAGTCATCTGGGGGCAACATGATGGATCCTAACTCAAAAGCACAAGAGGAAGGAGGCAGTGTAACAGGCTGAAGTAACAGAAGAGAATTTCGACACCTGCAACAGATGCCATAGCCTCTTTTCAGTTTAAATTATCTTCATTAGGTATAAAGAAAAAGCTTTAAAAAAGTGTCCAGAGATTCCTCTTTTAATACGCTAATGATGATTCTATTAATTGCTTACCTTTAAGAGTGAGAATGGTACCAAAAGGACAATCACTGTAGCGTAAATGAAAAAAGTGACTTAGAAAAAGTCAGTCCCATTTAACTACTGAAGCCTGAAAATAAACTTTTCTACAGACACAGTGCTTTGTCTCATTACATACCTCCACTCCTGCATTTTGGAGATGCTCTGCTTTTCCTCAAGAAGTTTTTCAAAAGTCAGGGATCAGTATCAATGTTTCTAAATGCACAAACAAGAAAAGCATTAAAAGTTGTTTTGAAGAGAAGAAACTATACAATCAATGCAATGAAAAGAGACTCCTTCAGCTATAGACTTCAGAGACTTTCATCATGCTAATAGTTCCTTAATCGCATGCTTGAATTCAGGCACCTTTCTGAAATGCCTTAACATTAGGCAAGAAAAGTAACAAGGATTGCTGTTTCTACCTATGTAGAGGTGCATATAGGATTTCAATACTTGGAGGAAAACTTTTCTGAAAGGGATCTGGCTAAACTACTCTAAAGAGGTTTTTATTTTTAACAGCACTTTACAGTGCATATCAAATTAGATATATTCAAATAACCCTTCTATGCTGCATTTATTTCTTAAGTAATATAATAATACAACACCCTGTCCAAAGTCAGAAAAGGAATAATTCCTTTTACAGAACCACAGAGAAAACAGAATTTTCCTTCACAGATTTCAGCAAAAATTTGAAAATGAAAGTTTATGACAATAAGAATACTATTCTGGTTAAGAGCAAGGCCCTTGTTTATAAATAAAAATTGAGGGAAAACATAAAGAAATAACTACAAATACTGCAATATCATGATAAAAAGAATTTTCATAAAAACCTATCACAGCTATAGCACCGATTTCTTTTTTAAAAAAAGTGAAAGTAACAGACTTTTTTTTACTTTTCTATTAAGTACACAGTAGATATTAAACCAATAATTCATAATAAACTTAATAGCTAGTCTCAGGAAAATGTGAAAATAAAACAGCAGGAAATAGGAAATTATGCATGAAATAATATTATCTAAACCTCCCAGTGCATCTGGATTTTATACCTAGATTGTATAGTATACAGTCGTAGATACTGTGGGCCCTTGGGCAATTTGCACTGGACCTAACTATGCTTTCTCAACTACCATAAGGATGTAAATTTTCCTCTTGTCTATTTTTTTTTCACACTACTTAGCAAGGGAATAGTATTAAAGCTGAGAGTGTTGTTGCAGCAGTGTTGCAAAATGCCACTGAGAGATTCTGTTTGTAAAACAAGCAGACTGCCAGCCAGCTTCATTGTTGCTGCTCCTGTTGGGTGTGTGAATCCAAGCACTATGGCATGCTTTGTCCAGGAGAGCTTACCTGCCCTGCACCTCCTTCACACCATGAGGGATCCATGTAGGGTTGAATGATTGCTCCATCCTTAATTTTGTACATGAGGCGTTGACCTTGGCTGGCTGCCCAACACCAACTCAGTCATTTGCTCACTCTGACCTACACAGGACAAGGAAGAAATGAGTTTGCTCCCAGTTATTCTCAGACTTTAATGCTTATAGGGTTGTCCCCCTTCCTCACTCTTGTCTGTGAAATGCCAATGCATTCAGGCATTGCAGACTTCTTGATTATTTGCTTTAAACAGCACCAATCCTTCCTCTTAAATTTCATCAGTCATAATCTTCCTGTCTGACTTCTCCCCTATCCCCACCATCACCACTCTTCTCCCCTTTTCTCCCCCTAGTTCTTGTGCTTTCTACTTAATTCTTCACATTCAAGAGATACATAAAGTGCAAAAGGCTTACATCAAGGGATGCTGTCAATTATATATTTACATCTAGGAACAGGGTTTGGTGATTGTTGCAAAAACATGTCATTCAAGTATAGCCTCATTTCTTACATAAAAATAACCCAGCAATTTAAGTACCGTTTGTTCACTTAGTCCTTTCTGTGTTTAAGGCTCTCCTTTTCAAAGAAGCCTTCAATATTTCTTGTCTATTACTGAAAATTACTTTTTTTGAAATTTGGTTCAGGTTTAGACATCAAAGTTTCACTACCTCAGATGGCATGTGTCAAACTTTTTTGAAAACATATAAAAACTACTCTTTGCAATTCTTTTCTCCTGAAAAAAAAAATCAGCTTTATAAATACCACTTCATACAGGACATACTGGAAGACTACCACTGTTCTAGTCTTTCAGAGTTAAGCCTATTTTGCAACACAGCCAAGTATGTTCCAAGTTAATGATGTCTTTCATTTTGTCCTGTAAGCAGGACATGATAGACATCATTTAAAGCATGGATGAGACAGTGAATTCCAGAAATCAAAGTATTTTTCTATCATTGAATAATCCTGAATTTGTAAGTTATACATGGGTCCCCAATGCCTCCACATTAGACTCTAAAGTCTGAAGAGAGCTATGAGGCACCCATGTGCACGTTAGAAATCAAGGTTAGTGAACTTGCTTGTTGAATTTTCAAAAGAAGCATGTCAAAATCAGTCATCTTAAACTTGGAACAGATGCTTTCCTACATTAATAAAATGTTTTAAATCCTGCCCATCTACAAAGACGTAGCTCTGATTATTTCTGTATTGAAGAAATTTCCAAAGCCTGAAAGTTTACAAAAAACATTATTAACTGTTCAGTGTCTCAGCATTTGGATTATACAAATTAATTTCTCTACTTTTATTTCTGGACACAATCATGTACACAAGGATGTATGGAACTACTAAGTTTTCACTGCTGAAAATATGGGGTTTTTATTTAAAAAACTATGTAGTACTTTTTAAAGCAAGAAAATAAATGTAAACAGTTATAAAACAGAAATACAAAGAAAAGAACAAATTTAAGAAGCAGCTTCCATTGCTCAGCATATCTGCAGATAAAGCTAGAGGGTGGGACAAGGAGTGGATAATTTCAAAGCCTATCCCCTTTAAAAGGTTGGATCAGGTCTTCTGGCTCCCTGCACCCTCTCAAATCCCCTGCTATTGAATAAGCACTCCAAAAGCTTTTCAGTCAACACTGTAATTAATTAATTAATTAATTAATTAATTTTACAGATAATCTTTTCTGCAGATATTTGTTCTTTTCTAGGGTATTTTTAGGCACTTCTGTATTCGGGGATATTTAGTCTTTAAAACCTGGGAAACCAAAAAAGTAGGTACAGAATTTACTCAATACTATAATAAAATTCTTACTCACCTCTATTTTATCACTTGGAAATAAATATCAGTAGGAAGTATCACTTACTACACTATTGCCTGAAGTGTGGTATTGATGGATAAGTGGCTCAAGCATTTAGCTGTCCATATATGCTATGGCGTCTCAAGGTGGCATCTTAAACTGTGATAGAAAATGACTTAATTTTTAAAGAACAAACCCCAACATCAGTTTCTCAAACAGATAATATGCAAATTAGATGAACACTGAACTACTTACCATCAAAAGTATAATGCAGTTGGTTTAAACTAATCCAACTGCAATGTGACAAAATGTACTTGAAGAAGTAAAAATATTTTTCCACACAAACTGTCAGAAAATACAACGTCTCTAGTAAACTATGCTATGATGTCTTCAAATTATTAAAATCTTTTCTTCTTCCACAAAAACAAGTCTTACTTTCGGTATCCAAAATTATCTTTAGAGATGGGATGGTAGGAAAGTATGGAGGAGATCCAGACTACCCTCTGCCTGTCCACGGTGTATAACACATAGTCAAAATTTCAAAATTATAAAACATAGAAAAAAACAAACCAAACACCAAAACAAAATCAATATATTTATGCATTTAGCCTTTCATATTTTCCTGAGTTAGGACTTGTCAGATACATAAGGTAAAATACCTATAAACATCAGCAAAGAAATGTTTCCTCTAGTTCATCACAAATTGATGGATTCCATAGGAAAAATGCACAGGGAATGATTTTGCTTCAAAGAATATTATGTACTATTTTATTGTTCATATCTTAATTTTGAAAGAGTGAGTGGATGGAACTAAATACATAGAGTGGAGTGGCAGTAGTGAGGACTGTTGAGTAAAAAAACCCTAAGCATTATTCTTAGGTTTTGAAAAATCAAGGCGCTTTATTCAGTCCTGACTTTTTTCTTCTGGCACATCTTGGTGTGCCACCCACAGCATTTTTGAATGTTCAGTTTGTTTTGACCTATTCCCAAATTGAACAAATTTGTTGTTTATCAGTTTTCCATTAATTCCCAGATCATTTTGATTATCGATATAAGTATATAGTTCAGTTTTAAAGGCCACTTTGAAGAGGAATTACAATCTAGAGGTGAAAAAGCTGATTCTGTGCAATTACAGTAACACTTTGCTTTGCTTTGGACAGCTGAAAATAACATCCTGTTGCAAGCATATGCTGATGGATCAGAGGTTCATTGGCAAGTAAGTTAGAGATGACAGACAGCTTTGAGAAAACAAACATGTTTTCTCTGATAGGGGCATGATCCTTTGACTGCCAGTGTATCAGAAACAAGCACAAAGATGAAGAGAGGAGAGGAAGAAAAAATAAAACTAATTCAAGCTAAGACAATTATTTCAGCAGAAATAACTCCATATGAAAATTCTAGGAAAACCCAAAGTAATCCTGTCTTCCTGTTACCTCAAATGTCAGCTTTTGTATTAAATGAGAAAAAAAAAAAAAAAAAAAAAAGAAAGAGCACTAAAAACCAGATATAATAGCCTTATTTGTGCCAGAATTAGATCTTCACCAGAGATATTACATGACATAAAAGCATGACTCTCTGACTTGAAGTCTGCTTACTATGTAGTCCAGTATATTTTGTTAATGCTTAAAAACATTATCCTTTCCTGTTTAAATAGAACTTTAAAAAATCTTCTCCTTTTAGAAAGCATATGCATAATCTCTCTTAACCAGCCATTTTCATTTTGAATTCCTAAGAAGGTTGGACAATGAAATTTAGCATGTGGACTATGCCAAGGAAAAAAGGACAGTTCTGTATCATGTTCTCACATTGCAGTACTGCTGTATCTGAGATCACAGCAGCACAAAGCAATTGTAGGGAACAAAAGGAACATATAAATAATGCAAATAACATGCAAAAGATTTGCAAAGGTTAAAATAAATTTAACCTATGACAGCATTTAAAACTTCAAATCCATTTCTTACAAAGAAGATCCACCTGTCTATTTCTTGGTTTCTCTCAGAATGATAGGGTTTCTGTTCATCAAAAAAAAAAAGAATTTAGAAGGATTCAATAGTTGGTCAGTTCAGTAGAGCAGTAATAAGATTTTATATGTTCTATGTCAACAGCTTGTACTTTGCTTCCGCCTTCCTCCCTTGTTAAATAAGCCTTTGTGAAAAATCAGTATATGAAAATCCTCTGATGTCTGCTGATTAGTCACAGGTAATTTTTACCTCCATGTAGCACTATTACCTTTGTTTAAGATGAAAGCTTATGCTAACTTGTGCTATTCGCTCACTGCATTTTGCCCTCTCGAGTTAAGAAATGTAAGTCACGCAGGATGCAGTTTTAAGAGGTTCTGCTCAGACAGTCTTTGTACAAATAGCAACTCCACATTTAGAGACACAGTTATTAGCAATTTTGCCCAACATCCTCCTAGGCTATAGTTAGGTAAAATTAATGAATTCTGTCTTGTTCAAATTAGTTCTTTAAGTTAAAGACTAGGGGGAAAAGCTAAGGTTAAGGGCAACACACATTGCACTTTGTTATACACAGAACAAGCAGCTTTCCTATTCTGATGCTTTGGGCAAGATTCACCACATTCCACATTAAACAAAACAATGGATTGCAGTTCAAGTCTTTCAGGTTTCCTGTTGCTAATTAGGGTTTTAAACAACCTTTTAGAAGCATAAATGGATCAAATTTATAACAAAGTGTCCTGGAGGCACAAATAGATTTAATTCCTTTCCTGCTGGTAATCTCTCTCTGTCCTACATATCCCCTAGAACAACTCACTTCATTCTGATGGCTACTTCACCTCAAAGGCCTGACCCTCACTGGGGTGTCACTGGGCTAGACATTTACTTACAGCACCACTAAATTCCCTGCAGTTTTTGGCTTATAAATCTGTCCTCCAGCCATGCATTTCTTCCTCCCAGCTCTGTATTGCAGAAAGCAGTCATTCAGCACTTTCTAAACATAAATGGAAAAAAAAAATTATGTGTCACACAAAACAATATAATTCTATATTCCCCCAGGAAACATCACATCTTTTGTTAACTTTGCTATCTCTCCTCCTCTCTTACAGCATCCAAGTGTGACTGGGATAACATGACCTGGTTTACTGGGATCTTTTGCAAGCAATCAGTTGCAAAAATCATACATTCATAGAATGGTTTAGCTTGGAAAAAATCTTAAATATCAACTAGTTACAATACCCCCACCATTTAGAGGGAAATCTTCCACAAGACCAGTGTGCTCAGAGCCCCATCCATTCTGGTCTTGAGCACTGCCAGAGATGGAACATCCACAAATTCTCTGGGTAACCTGTGCCAGTGTCTCACCACTTTGGCATTAAAGTTTCTTCCTAATGTCTGATTTATCTACCCTCTTTAGGTTTAAAGCCATTTCCCCATGTTCTGTAACTACATACCCTTGTTAAAAGTCCCTCTCCAGATCTCCTGTAGACCCCCTTTATGCACTGGAATGTGCTATAAGAGCTCCCCAGAACCTTCTCCTCTCCAGGCTGAACAGCCACATCGGTCTCAACCTTTCTGTTAAACAGAGGTACTCCAGCCCTCTGGTCACCTTCCTGTCCCTCCTGTGGACTCATTCCACCTGGTCCGTGTCCCTCTTATGTTGGGTGCCCCAGAGCTGGACACAGCACTCCAAGGGGAGTCTCAAGAAAGCAGAGGAGAATTCTCTCCCTTGCCCTGCTTACCACATTTATTTTGATGCAACTCAGGAGGCAGTGGCTTTCTGAGATGAAAGTGCACATTACTCACTCATGATGAGCTACTTGTCAACCAAAAAGTTACACAGAATAATTTTATCAGATGCTAAACCAGGGAAACATAATACCTCACTATGATATTCAGTATAAGGAATAAAATACTTATTCATCATTTGGTAACTCATTGCGAAATTATTTTCTGTGGCTAAGATACCCTTAGATATACATTACCAAAACCCAGGAACTTAAGTTCTCAGAAGAAGCTCAGAATGCTGGAATATATTATGACTCATTGCGTTACACTCTAAAACTACCTCTTATTGCCACTGACCTAACTTGCAAGGAAAAAGAAACCCTGTAGATCCCAATCACACAACAACCTCCTTTTGTGGTTCTGTGAAAATATAGAAATTTTATTGATAGAGATTTGACATGTTTGGCTGCATCACTGAGCTCTCTGTCTCCAAACAGAAGGCTTTTGCTACTACAAAAACCAAGACAGAGTTTCTGGATATAACTACTTAAGGGTTTAAAATCAGAAAGGAGAAAAATACTGATAATTATGTTGCTTAAAGGCAAATAAAATAAAATAAAATTAAAAAAAAAAAAAAAGAAAAAAAGAACGATTCAGGAGTTTTATGATAGGCATAAAACATTCTTGTTAGGCATTTCCAAATATTCACTGCCCATCTCACTTACCTCTCCCCCCTGCAAACTTTGGAAAGAAGAAAGCAGCTGCACAACTTATGCCACTTAGGCTGACCTATTTCCCAGAGAGGGATGCAGGCACCATAAATGCAACACCTTCATGAAGCACTGAGCCTCTACTATCTGAGCATTTGCTTTTCACTATACAGTCTAGGGGAGGTGCACAGAAAAGGTTGCTAGTTGCAGCACTCTCACTACTTTAAGGAGCTATGCTCCCTGCTGATGTAATAGGACACATCAAATATGCTAACCTCAGGTCTTTGGGATGACAACAGACAGGAGCAGTCATCTCCCCAAGCAGATAGTATCCCTCACTAGCTGAGAGCCTTCAGTCCTTTGGCCAAAAGTTCAAGAGTTCTTCCACCTTTATAAAAGTAAGGTACAGATATTCAGATATTATGGATATTCACAAATCAATTTACAGGGGAAAAAATATCTTAAATCAGCTATAAAGCCTGTCTTTTAGTTAAACAAGAACAGTACTATACAGTTTTAGATATAGAGAACTTAATTCCTACCAATCCTCATTAAATATTAATTCCATTGCAGTGTTAGCTTCTTAAAAAAAATATTTTCATAATCTTTTGTTTAGATATTTTGCTTTATCCTTTAAGTTCTGCCCTGTTTGGGATGAAATGGCGGTACTTTCTCTCCTTTGGATTTGTATTCTCCCACTAAGTGAGAGTATACATGTGGCTTGCTGCCTGCAGCTGGGAGAGATTAGACTCTATAACCATTCAGATCCCTGTAGTCCAATGTTCTGTCTTCTTGTTACTGCACATACCATTAGCTCAACTGCAAGGAAAGCTTACAAATGAATATTGGTGAATTTGTTGCTCACTGGACAAAACAAAAACCCTGAAGACTAGTATATATCATCAGGACAAGGATTTTTGCCTTGAAATCCAAGACTATCAACATTATTTCACAGGACTCTTTTCAACATTGTATCTTAAAAATATATGTATACTTCTTGGAAAGGTTCCTAAGGGATAGGGAGATGAGGACTTTCTTGATTTCTGACGTCCTTTACTTGACAATAGGTCTAACTCTAACATAGTCTGGAAGCAGATTATGATGTCAAGCCATTACCTTAAATAACTCTCAGAAAATATTATCAGCTGGCAAGAAATCTGTGAAGCTCATAATTTACCATTCCCTTGCCCATAATAAACTCTTCAGGCTTGGAACTGGATATGGTAACAAAATTTTTCTAAGCAGGTTTCCTAAAAAACAAAACACAGTCTTGCTGCATGAATATGGCAAACATTTATTTCTCCACTTTTGGTTTTTTTGACTAATTTTATTGCAGATATACATGTTTTCAGATCCACACCTTTATCTCCTGTTCCAGCTCTCTCATAACATTAGTGTCTGGTAGCATAAAATGTTTTACACAGGCACCAGGGACACCTGGCGTAATAAGGCAGTGATTTAAAATAAAGTCTGCCAAAACAGGTACAAAAATTGCATAAAATCTCAAAATAACCATTCTCAGGGGAGCAGTGAGCTCTGTGAGTTGAAATTTAAGTCTGACAGAGGTCAAAGATATAGCAATTTTGTTATGCCCGATTATCATAGGTCCCCTTATTGCAGTCTACCATGTAGAGCATGTCTGGTCTTGGCTGTGATTAAGCATGCTATTGAATCCAGAAAGATAGAGCTCTAGAATACCCTGTGTTGCTGTGCTGTTATGAATCTCACATTTACAACTGCTTAAAATGCTCTAAATTCACCTTAGAAAAAGCACCATCTGGCTATTACTGGCTGCAAATTACCAGCTGTGAAATATTACTATATTAAGAATGTCAGCCAAAACAACAGCTGACCTTTTGTGCAATAGAAATGCTGTGTATAAGCCTTGCAACATTTTGATCCAGATTTCAACTTACAAACAAAACTTATGCTAATTTTGCCTTTTCACAGAAGGGTGTATTTTCTTCAGCATTTTAAAGATAAAAAAAATTCCAAAGACTGATTTTCTAAAAGGTTTAGCTCTGATGTTTTCTCTTTGTCACTGAAATTAATGGAGGATTTGTCTGGATTTGTCTTCATCATAGATGTGAAGATAGATACTGTGATGTAATTCAGGGAAATTTTTCAATATTCATTCCTGTACATTGTCTTTCTTTCCAGAAAACTTCATAATTTATCCCTTATCAAGAACTAGATATGCTCTTGGGTTTTTTGGTTTGTTTTTGTTTTTAATTTAATTAATATTTGTATGAAGTGGAAATAGTTTTGGAGGGAACAAAATGTTTTGAACTGATAATCTTGTGGATTTGAAGGGTAGGAGGTGTTGTGTTTTGTTTGTTTTCTCCATCCCTTCACTGACTATTTCACATAAGTATAGATAAAAATCTTTGAGGGAAAAGTGTTATAAATCAAATATGATTTCTAATGGCAGGAAGAACTGCTATACATAAAAGCTTTTTTTTTTCCTCCAGGTTATATTAACTAGTCCAACAGAAGATAAAACCCTTCCCTTTACCACAATATATCCTAGACCTTGAGAAAAGAAGCAATGTTAATGACATAAATGCAAGAAAATATGTGTTGTTGTGCAACAGCTTAGCAGAATAGCAGACAGGGAAACCCTTGACTATTTGTCTCCATGGAGAGGATATGAATGGTTGTTTAGGATGCTTTGAAAAAACTTTTGCTTTTAACAGGCTGTTTATCTACTATAAGATTAATTCTGCCAAATATTGTTCTTCTTAGGCAGGGTATATTATGAAAAATAGATGAAAAAACATGATGTTGAATTAATGAAGTTGAAATGATGAAAAAAATCCATGCTATACTGCACATTTCCTTCTCTGTTCCATAAGTGTTAATTAACAATGAATATTAATGAAATATCACAAAGATTATTAATCCAGAGAAACAGCTTGGTACTGAGGGCTTAGTACACAACAGAGTATCCACTCATTAAGTCAACTGCAGTAACTGGAAAATATGCATGCTCTTTGCCCAAGGAGGTGTACAAATGATCTTTTATTCAGATTTAAATTAGTACATTCAGAATTGACTAGAAACGTTTGGTTAATCATTATGCTTCAGATAACAAATGGGAACTCATTTTACACAGTGATAAAACAAGGGCCAATTGCTCACATTTTGTGCTGTTGTTTCTAAACTTGAAAATGTCATATTATCTGCAAGGCTTTTAGTTTTGCTACATCATCAAAGACATGAAGGAACACTATTGCACTGTCTGGACATTGGCACTGCACAAAGAGGCTACCAGCAACTAGTGCTCACTATCTGAATGCAACCAAAAACATGGTATGCACAGGCACATCCTAGCAAACACCTAGCTCAGCTTCTGTCTTCAAAACACATTATTTTGAAAGACTATTCAGGCCTAGACACTTTCTGTCATCCCATCTATTCCCTCAAGCCACCTGGTATTGAAAATTTTTACAGGAATGGTAAGCAGCACATTGAACCAAATATTTCACAGAACTGTCAATCCAAACTTTCCTTGCTGTTTTGGAGCTTCTGGTTTTGCATTTGGCACAACTTGCTTTAGTTTAGTCTCCCAGGAGTTAAGTTGCCTATATTCATCGTGCATGTGAAAGTTCATATGCAGCTTTTTTTTCTTTGTTTTATAAGACTGTTTTAGACTACTTTACCATTGAGGTAAGGAAGCACATTCAGCTTACTTCAAGGGTAAATGCTTAACATCTGCAAGCTTGGAAGTTTCCCTCTTCATGGTATTTTCTAGGACACTACTGAAGTTAAATAAAGTCAATATCATCATCAATTGTCAGGCATCTCACTCCTACTCCTTTACCCTGAAAACTGATTTCTAAGCCCTACCCTTCCTTCCCCTACTCTAACTTTCAATACAAGAAAAGTCTTCCCCTAAAACCACATCAGTGGTCACTCTGAGCAAGTTCTTTTAGATATTCTGTTAATGGAATGGATAATGTTTAATGTAAAGTTTACTTATTTGGAGATGTTTGATGCCAGTCAGGGTTTCTTATTTAGCAGAGTGATACATAATATATTGAAAATATAAGAAAATTTCTCTTCAAGAAATATAGCAATTGAAATATACAGTTCAATCCCATTACCAGTCCTGTCTCTAAGACCTGCTGCCTGTGACAACACCGGGCATCCCACCTTACCAGGAAGCAATGTGTGGGTTGAAAGCAGCCCAGCATTGTTCCTCTCTTCAAAATACTTTTGCTAGTTTTTATACTCTAATTTGGGTTGAGCTATGAATTCACTCCTCCCAGTCTAATCTGACTAACTCAGGGAGGCATTTACACCTTCAGTTAAGCCACTTAACTGCTGTCCATTTAAAACAAAACCCGTTCTCTGGTCCCTTTTGAATGAAGGCAGAAGTCACTTTCTTTGCATCTGGGCATACTCTGGGCTCCATGAGCACATCACCATTGCAGATTATTCTTCTTCTATTGCAGGGGTTCATTCATTGGGTTACATTACACCCCTTGGGTTTTAGTCAGTGACATCATGGTAGTTTCCTTCTTTTTATCTCCACTGGATTTACTTTATGTACATGATACCCCATTCACAAAAGAGTTACACAGATCATTAGTGAGGCAGGTCCTCCCTCTACAGAAACCATGCTAACTGCCAGAGAGCATTAATCCATGTGCTTATATTTTTTATTACAGTTTCTGCTGTCTTATCAGAGGTATGAACCAGCTTCATTGCTCTGCAGCTGACAGGATGTCCTCCAGAGCCCTTTTGCACGTAGGATTGCAGCAGCAATATTCCACTCCTTCCATACAGCTCCTATTTGTAATGTCGGGCTGCAGACCAAGATCCTAATTTCACATCTGAATTCCTTCAGAGATCTCTGGTGAATATCATTCTAGCCTTACCAGATGCAACTTGTCTATCAGATCTAATATAACCCATTTATTTACTGAAAATTGAGCTAGTGTTTCTTCTCTGTCTCTTAAAAAGCATGGGTCACTGGGAATCTCTCCAATACCTACAGCAGCGAAGGCCAATGCTAAGAACTCACTTTATTTCCCTGCTGCTTCTCTGGCTCTTTTGCCACCAAGCAAAAGCACTGACTACCTACCTGGTTCCTCAGTTTTGAATTATTCCAAGAGATTCTTCATATGGAGCTCAAGCATGGCACCTGCCATATTTTGTGGGCTTTCCTGTTCTTCTTGCTTTCATTTCTACCAACTTCTTAATTTTTTTTTTTTAAAGGCTGACCTTTCAGTCTTGTTTGTTTTCTGTTTGCATCTCAACTTATTTGATTTTTAACTGACTCTAGACAGCTTCCATTTTCTTGAACTGCTGCTTTAAGGAGGTGGTTGGTTTTGACAAATCCTCTCATTTTCATACACTTCCAACTCGTAAAATTGGATATGCATGCACTGGATTTGTTTTTCCTATTGGCTCCTGCTGCAACATTAAACCTAATTGTACTGTGGTAGCTACTACAGAGCAGCTGTACAGTGTTGATCAGCACTCAGTGTAAACCAGAAAGGCATATTTTCCTGGTGTTACACATAGTTTGTCTCAGAAGCAGCCAATTATTGCATCTAGAAATAGAATTGATCTGTACACAGTAGCTTTAATTTCCCACTCTTCTACCTGCCATAAATTTGCAATTTGACTGATTTTGTTTAACACTCTGTTCATTACTTTTTCTAACTATGGTATAAACAATACAATTAATAAGATCTTACTATTACAATCTGGGAACTCTGGCCACAAGGGTTCCACAGTACTTCCTTTTTCTTTTAAAACCTGTCCTGTTATGTCTTTCACCCTCTCATCAGTGAAAATAATTTGATTCCTGTGAAATTGGTAGCCGGTAAAATTATGTCCCATTGAATTTTCTACTTCTGAAATGACTGCTTGCAAGCACCACTTAATGTCATGATGTCATGTATTTTAATTTTTTTTTGGTTTTGTTTTTTTCCCCCAGAATTTAGACTGGTATAAAAATACTTCAAATATTCACTCCATCACTTAAAGCTGGATATATGAATCAACTGGTATTATAGGTGAACGAATTTACCTCCTTTAATTTTAGCTTCCTTTAATTTTTGTATGCCATTTATTTCTTTCACACTGGTCAGGAATGCACTGGGCATTCTTCACATCAGTCATCAGTATAAACCAGGTGACCATCTGTGATTCCAAGCTTTCCCTCAATTTCTAAGTTTCAATATTCCTCTGTAACCCTTCTAATTCAGTATCATCAACTTGACTCCAGTGTGATAAAGATGCAGCTCATCCTTCCTATACAGTTTCCTCAGTTCCAAATTTAAGTAAATCTCATCTTTACATCATCTACTCATCTTTATGCCATTATAATTTATCATTATCATTTATGTCTCATCCACACATCGAGACTTCAAATCTCTGCCTGGCACTCAAGATAAAAAACAGAGATGAGCCTAGGGAGGTCCTGTACTCTGGTTATTCTCCTGAACACATTTCTTACATCTTTGTGATTACTTTGTTGCTGGTTCCAACACAGACATCTGCATTCCTGAATAGACATTTCCTCATGCTCTTCGCATTTGTTGCCTGGCATAAAACTTCCCATTACCATCGTACTGGATGTCCAAAAGAGCCCCGTGTTTTCATGTATCACTGAATTTCCACTTACTACCACCTGCTTACTCCTACTTGTGGCCATCCCTCGACTGTACCTTGAGCACAAGAGGACACTGACCTCAGCTGGAAAGTGAATCTTGTTCAAAAACCTTCTTCTAACTTAGGAGTGCTCTGTCTTTAAAACTTCTGTCTCTTCTGTAGCATTGGGAATGCAGTGACAGAGGTGAGGCTATCATGATATTTGTTCATCAAGCATATGAAAAAAAATAAGGTTTCCCTAATTTTCTTAATTTAGCAGTCCCTAACTAAAGAGCACAGGCCTACTCACTTGGTTTGGCTAGATCCTTTCATTATGTTGACAAATACAAAATCTGCACCTTAGATCAGTCATTACATATGCTGCATTTTGGAACAAATTGGGTAAGTCCTGCTCTACTGAGGGTACCTTGTTGCATTTGTAATTTTTTTTTTTTTTAATCTTTGTGGACTAATACTTTCAACTTTCTTTTTCTGTTTTTATGGGTTGATTATTGTTTCTTCCTTGAGATAATCACCAAGAGGTGAGAGATACACAAGAGCACAAAGAGAAGACAGAGTTCAAGGAAGTAATCAACTACATTTCTTTCCTACCCAACAAGGATAGATGCTAGAAAACCTGTGGACTTTGCTCTCTTCCTTAAGTCTTGGGAGATTGGCTTTATGGACTTTAACTAACCTTAGCTGGGTATCTCAACACAGCAAATTTCACATTAAGAGTTGAGCAGTAACCTGTGCCCTCTATTGAATATTTATGAGGAAACTGCTGACCAAGACAGCCACAGCATCCTGTATCTTGTGATGTTCACATAGATTTTCTGTATTTGTAAGTACTAGAGAAAAACAAATAAGTCAACTCAAGTGCCCTGGTTACTAAGTCATATCAGCTTAAATATACACATACATAGAGCATACTGAAGCAGGTTTAGCTATGTCAGTAGTTAGGTCACACGGAGTGTGCCTCCAACACTTTGGTCCTGGGCCTGATTCAGAGCTTTAACACGTAAGCATCCCTACCTACTGCTCTAGTGTGCAAATTACCAGGCGTCTGTGGAAAGTAACCTCAGCTGGAGATGGCAAATGAGAACACGGTAGCAATGAGAAACAGCTTGTTCAGTCATCCATTAGTTGTATCTGACTGGTGAACACTTATCTACTCCAGCAGCCGTTTACTTACAATTCAATGAAAGCATTTGTAGCAGCAGTTTTTATGGAAAAGGAGCAGCAGAGAGACAATGCAAGATGGTACTTTTGCTCAAATATTTCTTATTGCACTCAGAAATCCATTTCTGCCTTACACTCCAGTGTTTTACATGTCACACCATGCTGAATTATACATCAAGCACATTAGGTGGGACAGATTTCTCGTATTTTAAGTTTACAAATAATGAAATTTAATACAGCCTAGGCTTGCTGGCTTAGCAATATAGCTATTCAACCATACTGACATGTATATAAAAAATTTCAGTAATTAGTACAAGTCAGTCCCTCAAGCTTTCTTTCGAGAAAAAGGCATATAGATTTTAACTTCCAGAATTCCACTGATTAAGTTACGCTGTTACTTCCCAAAGGTAGCTTCAATTAGAATTCTTCAGAAGTATCAAATGTGGGGCAGATATGAAGTGTGTGTCCTGATTCTCCTCCGCTCTTAGGAAACCCCACATGGAGTGCTGTATCCAGCTCTGGGGTTCCCAGCACAGGAAGGACATTGACCTGTTGGAGTGAATCCAAAGGAAGGACACAAAGATGGTTACAGAGATGGAGCATCTTTCCTATGAGGAAAGGCTGAGAGAATTGAGATTGTCAAGCCTCGAGAAGAGAAGGCTTTGGGATGACCCAGTTGTGACCTTCCAGCACTTGAAGGAGGCCAACAAGAGAGAAAGGGATTTTTACGAGGGCAAGTAGTGACAGGACAAGGGAAAATAGATTCAGACTGACAGAGAGTAGGTTTAGGTTAGGTAGCAGGGAAAAAATCTTTACTGTGAATTTGGTGAGGCACTGGAACAAGTTGCCTAGAGAAGTTTAGGCTGCTCCACACCTGGAAGTTTTCAAGGCCAGGCAGGATGGGTCACTGAGCAACCTAGTCTAGTGAAAGGTGTCCCTGGCCATGGGTCATTGCAGAGGTGTTGGAGCTATATGATCTTTAAGATCTTATCCAAAACAAACCATTCTGTGATTCTCCATAGTTTGTGAAGGAGTTGGCTAAAAGGGAGTACAGTGGAAGAGAAAGGGAAGTTAGAAGTTATTAATAATTAAGATTTCAAAGTCAATTCATGAACCTGAAGCAAATCTAGTTTTTGCTTTGCTCTTTTAGTCTCCATATTATTTGATTGCTTTGGTTACTTAAAAAAAAAAAAAGGAAAAGAAAAGCCACCACATTTTTATTAATATTCTGAACTAACTGTTAACATAATTCTTCTCTAAAAGCCTGTCTAAATCTCAAACAGATTTATAGTTCTTCTATCAACCTACCTAAAATCTTTAAATAAAATAAAAGTTTTTGTTTTGAGAACAATATCTTTGAAAAGAGCTCTGTTTTAACAAACAAGCAAAAAAGTTCTGATCATTTGTAGTTTTTACCAGAAGGTGAGAAACCTCTCTGTAATGGAAGCAATAAAAAGAGGCGAATATATACCCAGTATTTTTAAATAGCAAGTAGTACACAGACACTTATAAGCATCCTCTCTTTTATGTGTCAGTTTCATGATGTCTATCTTTCATTAGTAGAATTGCTGGAACATATATAGGTTATAATTTTTAAACAGCTTGAATGTCCATAGTTTCTACCAAAAGTAAAAATAAATTTAACAACTATTCATATACTGTCTTTTCTCTTTTGTTCTAGAGATCTGACTAGTAACTAGGTATCTCGACTTAAAAAGAATGGACTCAGAGTTTTGCTTTATTAACCAGGTCATTTTGCAGAGACAAAATCAGGACTTGGTGTAACTATGGGAAACACAATTGCAATATATCAGGAATAACCTATACAGCACTTGCATTCAAAAGTCCTTGAAAGATAGCTTTGTAGCACTAAGAATTGAGCACTACAGCAGGTATTTAAACCAGCAGTCTTCTGTATAAGTAACAAACGCATGCAAGCAATCTGATCTTTATTTCATGTCCCTGATTCTTTTCTCATTACTGTCTCTGTATTTGGTACCCATTCCCAATATTTATTCCCACTTGCAGGCTATTAACAAAGCCAGGGAGGCAACCATAAAGTGAAAGCCCCTCTTCTTCCACAGTATCACAGTCCTAGTCCTTGCCCCATATATTAGCTTGGTTTTCTGAGCACTGCTCACCTCAGAAAAAGACCAACCAATTCATTTACTTGATTTTCCTTTTTGTCAGGATCCAGAAATTACTGTACACCTGTCTTTTAATCTTTCCTTCAGTTCATGCTTGTTAACTTTTCTTCCCCACAAAAAGTTGTCGCAACTTGCTACAATTCCTATCATACCTCTCCCTGTGCCAATTTCCCTGCTATGCCTTTTGGTTCTTGGCTAGCTGCTGTCTCCCATAGTTTGTCCACTGGAAAAGAAAAGCTGCAGTATCAAACAGAACAGAAGTTGCTATGATATGTGTATTAAGGACATCAAACCAGAGATGCCATCTTTTACCTCATTAAAATTTTACAAATAGAAACAGAAAAATGTTAGCGTGGTTATTCAAAATGCTATAGTATTGGTGACATCTTTGGTATAAGTTCACATATTCCTCTGGTTCCTTTATGAATTGTTTGAGTTACAGGATAATTAGCACACTCCTGGGGGTTTTTGTCTTCTTTGTAAGGAGCATGAAGAAATATCACAGATATTTTCTAATCTAAAGAATTAGGATATTTTTTTGCTTTAAGCATCCTTATAAATACTGCCTGTAAAATTAAAATATTTTTCAGGATTTAAAAAAATTAAGATCAGAACAGGTTGCAAACAAAGTTTCACCTTCAAGATATTTCTGAAACAGATGAGATTTGAAATAATTTTGAAAGAGAACAAAACAATAACTGCCCTAAACCTTCAATATTTTACCTGCAGACTTTCAAACTTGTTGCTTTCTGTACGCTTTTAAAGACACTAGGAATGCAATTTCCTCTAGACAGGAAGGGGATGCCACTAAAAAGTATAGGATTTGCTAGTGATAAACAGGTTCATATTAGATTCCCTTTTGGGGGATAACTAATTCAATAACTAATTCAAAGTTCTTCTTAAAATTAAATGCTCAATCTGGATTTGGAAGAGGGAAGCAGGCTAAAGTATATGTTATGGGGTAAAAATATTGAGTAGTGTCACTCTAGGGTCTAAAGCCAGGTTGCTTTGTTGGGATTTTATTTGTCCGTTGGATGTTTTGTTTGTTTGGGCTTTTTCCCCCTTTTTTTTTTTTCTTTTTTTTCTTTTTTTTTTTTTTTGGCACAGTGATGGATTTGTATCAGTGACACAGCTAGAAGTCAAAATTCTCCCATTTCAAGGCTCCTTGTTCCTTTTCTGGCCGGCAGGCACTCCTGTTCATTTACACATAATGCATTCCAGTGCCCAAAGCCCCATTATCTATTGATATAAAATAGCAAAAGACAGTACTGCTCCCATTTTGATCATGCTTGCAAACAAATCTAACCCAACACAGCATGTTTGTTTCAAGAGAATACTATGTCCTAATTAAATTCTTGCAAAGATATAATTATGTGAAAAGCCTCAATGCATTTCATGTTAGTGCTTACTTTATCTTAATCTTAAGTACTGCTATGATTAAAATTTCATTATCAGCTATCAATTGACCCATCCCTGTACATTTTGCAATACTTAAAAAACATCAACCCTCCTCCAATTCATCCTCATCTGAGTTTCATAAACTGCAATGTGCCTATTTATAACGGAAATATCTAATGGGAGTCATTAAAACTTTAACAAATCAAACATTAGCAAAAAACATGAAACAACAATCCAAAAAGCAACAAGCCAACCTCCTCCCTACTCCTTTTTATATAATTTCCTTTTAAACTCAATAGCAAAGCTGGGACACATACAGGAAATCAATTAATTTGCTACTGTCTCTTTGCAGGGATTCATTAACAGGCAAAGGAAAAGTAGCAGCAGGTATGGGATATGCAATTGCTGCCTGAATCTCTAACCAGAGGAATTTGAGCTGACAAAGAAAAATCAGCTTCTAGTTGGGCTTTCCTATGGGGTTTCTATTCTTGCCTAGTTAACTTTAATAACAGGTAACCAATAGGAAAATAAAGCAGCAGGAGAGGGTATTCCAGTGAGTCAGCTCAATCTCCATTGAAGTGGTAGTGACTGCCTGCCTAAATCCCAGACACCACATTGTTCTGGGACTGGGAGGAAAAAAAATTTAAAAAATAGCAGACTTAGAAAAAAAATCCAAGCTATATAGCATATCCAAAAAGTCAGTAATGCTTAATTTCTTCTGTTGCTGAAACACAGGTAATATCCTACTACCAAAGTAACTTCCATAAACATGAGTTCTGATTACTTTAAATTTCATCCTTTAAAGACAATCTTCAGCCCGGACTCAGGCTGTTAAATCTCTTAAGAAAACTGAAGAATACTGCAAAACTTTCAAACAGAGGAATGTGAGTGCACTTCAGCTGATTCAATCAGCTTCCTCAATGACTCCTAGATAGCTGAAGTCTCCTGTGGCTTTTCTTTAGAATCTGACATAACAAGTATCATTTTGGAGTATGAGATTGGTGTTCAGAGTTGAGATTTTATTAAGCAGAGAAAGAAAGAAAAAAAGAAAGAAAGAAAATCAACTTCCCCTTAAAATGATTATCATAGCACACAGAATAGTTGGTCTTTTTACCTTTGGATTAGAAGTAGTAGATAAAAAAATCACAAACTGTTCTCTTGGAAATAGAAATCTTGACTAATATGACTGGATGTATGAAAGGAAACAAAAGTATCAGACTTAAGAACTATTCAAAATTAGTAGAGACTGGCTTAAAAACATAACCTTTCAAAGCTGCTCAAAAATTTATAGTTACACTGATACTGACAATATTCAAATTGCTTGTAAGGGAGTGGATTTTGAGATGAAATAAGGTTATCTTCTCTGCTCCAGGAAAGAGATAGGTCTTGGCTAGAAAAAATGGAGACACCAAATATCCTGCTTGGCTATACAGCAAGCAACAGCTGACATTATTTCTTCTAAGCTCTCCTCTTTCTTTCATGCACACAAATACAAACAATGATGGATTATATGCTATTTAAAATCAAACTGTGCATCTGGATTCAGATTATTTTCTTCCTTGTCTATGAGCCTGTATGATCTTTTGGGTAGTATAGAGCCAAGTGATTGGCTATTATTCAGCCTACAATGATAAGTTATTTCTTTAATATAGTATTTTCTGGCAGCTTCCTACTTCAACTCTTCATTTCAATTGTTTGGTTCTCTTCACACAAAATATATTGCTTCACTAGTCTTGTTGGGAAGTCCAGGAAGGATAGTTGAGCTAAAGTTTCTCTTTATTTAAATTTATGTTTAGTAAACCTCACAGAATGAATAGAAAGGAGTGCAGCTTCTGAAGAAGGAACCAGGAATTTTCTACATACCCATCCAAGAGTGCTGTGTATTTTGTAAGTAGTAATGACTAAATGACACTGGAGAGATAGCATCAGTTAAAAATTTTCACTGATACGACCTGCTCATTATTCGTGGTTGGTTTAATCCAGATAGAAACTAGTTACTGCACTACCTTTGTCTCCTGCAGTTAGTTTCATTACAATGACTATATCTGCATTTCTGTTTCCAATACACACAGCTAGCATCTGTGCTATCTGTCCTCTTAATGAGGTGCATTAGACAATATTGCTATCCCATTTTCAATTGCTTTTCTGGTAAAATTTCTGGTGAAATTTTCCGTATTGGCAATATTCTTCAGATAAGGTATTTCAGGAAGCTTAAGACAAAAATCAATCAGTCATGTCTAACAATGAAAATGGGTGCCACTATTTTTCTCATTTAGAAAGTCAAGTCTGTTGAAGTGTGCAGTTTATAGCCCTTAGCATCTCTGCACATCTGTGCAGACTATAAAAATCTCACCAATGGAAAAATAGAGTCCAACAACACTAGCTGTGATATTATCATAGATTCTATCATAATATATACACATAACAAGAGAGAATTATTATTATTTGCATAACACAACATCACTTTTTAGAGTTTTCTGGCCTTTTATTGCTTGGCTTGACAACTTTACTGTTTTGAGCATACTGGGTTTTTTTTTCTAGTAATTACCCCAATACAAAAATGATAGGGTTTTGAATTAGCTTGATTTGGATTTGAAATTGTGGAAGAAAATTAACAGGGTGAATCTCGGCAAATTTATTTACAGACATATTCTCAAAGTTCCATTTCTCTGCATAGCAGTATAAACATGCAGAATTAGTGCACTCACAAGAGCCCCACACCAACATTTTCCTCCTCAGCAAGGTACAGTTTTCTGTCTCTTGATCTCAATTCCTTAAAACAAAAAAAATCCATAGTAGTCCATAATTTTCCTCTTCCATATGGTTTATTGGATTGAAAATCCCTCTTTAGTCACTTTATGCTATATGTATACAACCAATTTTGGAAATTGGAAGCTCATAATTTGTAGGTCTTACAAGTGTAAGATTCAACTTTTGTTTTAATAATTTTATTGAAGTTATTGAAAACCAAGTTAACAATTTGAAGTATTTAGTTGAAAATGTGTGAATTTTCACTGTATACACAAGTCTGCTTCGAAAATAGGGTGTCTTAAGATGTCTCAGGCTAAGCCTTGTAATTAGCCTGTTATTTTGAAAGAGCTTGCCTGCACATAATAGCATTCAAAGTCTTTGTTCAGCATTAATATCCGCACAGCTTTGGAAATTTCGAATGCAGTGAGTTGGAGCAGTGGAAGACCCAGAAAGACTCATTATAAATCTTGAGATGTTTCTCAGGCATGATGTGCCCTCACCTTTGTGGGTGGCTTACACGAAGATTAACCAGAAAATATGTTTTTCCATCTCAGAGAGCAGCAGGGGGCAGAATAATGGTTAAAGAATGATCAGATCTATTTTTGGAAGGGAAGATGATGATTGAATAGTACTTCAGGAAGCAGAAGCAAGAGATTTAGCAACAAGTTAGTTGGTCAAATTAATTTATCTGCCCAAAGAATAAAATGGAAAATAATACTCTAAGTACTTAAATAAATCTAGTTTCCCTGATAAAATATATATCTAGAAAAATACCCAATTAAACGATTAATTGATGTAAAACAGGTCTCTTTTTTTTCCCCCCCTATTGCTCTTATATTTGTTTGGTAAACTTGGTAACATTTAAAATGTGTAGTTAATGCAGAAAGATAACACATTTGATCTGAAGTAATATTTGAAAACTCATCACTGGAAACTAAGGCCAGGAACACTTTAGAATGCCAGGAAGCAGGACAGGGCCTAAATTTTAGAGAGCCTCTAGCAGTATGCATATATCTATAATATCTGCAAGTTAGATTTCAGCTCCATGCATTTCCTATGATAAGGTCAATTATAGCAACCAGCTAAATGACTCAGTATGTTTATTTATGGGAGCATTTGACAAGAGAAATAGACCATTAAGTCCACATTGCAATGCACAGGTATACAAATCTACCTCAAGTATTTCAAAGGCTGTTACAAGGCAATACAAAGAAGCCTTGCCAAGGCACCCAGCCCGAGCTGAACAGCTGTGCTTTTGTTGCCACAGACAGACATGAGTGAACTCCTAGCAGCAGATTACTCATGTTACCCATCAGTCAGTCACTTTCCATGTGTTTGAACAAAGGCACCTGGTCCTGTTGTTGTCACAGAATTGTTCCACTCTGTCAAACTGTGCTTTCCTGACTGCTTTCAGATCCAAGAGCTATGCAGCAGGGCAATACGGAACTGCAATGATGAGGATATTCTTTGCAAAAATTACTGTCTTGATGAAAACGGATCTGTAATTCAAGCCATATGTAGTATCCGTCTTTCTCTTCCCAGAGGATTTAACTTCTAATTTTATTTTCCTACTGCAGCATATCACTTAAATGCAGAATTATTATTTCTAATCCCACACATTCTCCATAAAGGACACAGAATCACAAAGAGAAGTGTTCAGAACTTCAACAACATCAGATACTTTTTAATCCTGTTTCCCTTCAACATGTACGTTATGATTCAATTTTTAGTTACAAACAACTTATTTTCCACAAGATTCCTGTTTAAATCAAACTCAGAAAGGACAGTAAATGTTTCCTGGTTTATTAGTCAATATATTCCTGTTATTCAACAGTCATTTTGTGACCTCAAATTTTATTTACTATCTGCTGTTCAGGCTCTGCCATGAAGACAGAATTATTAATTCCCTTAATAGATTTTGCTATAGCCCTCATTATTCTGGCTTCCAAGTACTTCACAAAAACAAGAACACCCAAACAAAAAACCCAAAAACCAAAAACCAAGCCAAAACAAACAAAAAACCAACAAAAACCCCAAAACAACAGCAACAACAAAAAAAAACTCCAAAAAATTCCCAAACAAACCAACAAAACAAAACACAAAACAAAACAAACCAAACCCAACAACAACCAAAAAAAAAAAAAAAAAAAAAGAAAGAAAAAAAAAAGCAATGTTTACAAAATCTCATGAGATGAAAAACTATTTGTCCCATTTTACAGGCCTGGAACTGAGGATGAAAGAAGTAAGATGTGTGGGATTTCAGAGTAACCAAATTCAGGCAAGTGTGCATATCTTCATAGACCACTGCACCTTGCCTCTCCAAACAGTCCCTTTGAACAGTTTCATCTCCAGCCCTTACAACAATGCTATAATTACATGAAGATTTGCTTTATTATTTCAACAGACTTTCTGTACAGCAAAATAATTGCACCTGATCATGACTGATTCTTATAGTTATTTTCTCTCTCTGTAAGGTTTTGAGTAATTAGAGTCTAACTTTATGGTATAACCTCTCACTGAAAGCAGTGGTTTGTGATTTCCACCCTAAACTGTATCAGTCACCTGCCTCACCAAAGACTCTGTAAGCACTAAAAGATCCATCCTGATGGCAAGTTTCTCCTGAATGTTCTAGCAAAAAATAGATTTTCAAAATTCAAGAAGTACCTTGACCAAAAAAAAGAAACCAACTTCATTAGTTTGAGGTATTCACCCTTATCTCTCAGCCCCCTGAAGAAAACGGCCATAAAAGATGGAAGCTAAGTATAGCATAACAAGAGTTCAGAAGCAATTAAATATTACTGCTGAATGGCAGGCAGAATCAACACACCATTTATCAATCTCACCAAAGGATTCCTTTTATTCCCAAAAAGGAGTAGTCAAAGGTTATTCTATAGTAAGATAGTATCCCTCCCTGCTTACTCCTAAACAAAGCACATTTGAGAAGTGAGTTACATCAAGCCTTTTGCTGCCTCTTAATAGACAGAAGTCAGAGATGGCACATGTTAGCTAGATTCACCAGCTTCTTGCATTTTACAGATATTTTTAGTTCTTCTGTTGCAGTAAGTATGAAGATGCCTGTCTTTGTTTGAAAAGACAGGTATGGTTTAATTTTTACTTTCCTGGCCAATGCACCAAATTAATGTCTAGGGTTTGAGTTGCCAATTTAAATAAACTTATTTCTTTCTGTTGTGAGACAGAACCAGGAGTCAAAGAGAAAGGCAGGCTTAAAACTTTGAAAGGGTATAGAAGAAAATTTATTAACTACACAAACAAAAAGGGGGAAAAAAAAAAAAAAAAATTTCAGAATAAGATTTTTCACATCCCTCCGTCCCTCCCTCTCCCAGTCTTCACAACAACAAAACAAATATACAACAAATACTTCAGTCAGTGCCTAATTTAGTCTTTTTCTGTTTACTTTTGGAGAAAGAAGTTTCTTCTTGTCGAAGTTGTAGGAGTTGTGTTCCACAAGAAGAAAAAAAAAAGTCCTCTTGTAGTTTTACCTTTCACGATTTGCATCCGCCCGGGAAAATCTGCAACCGTGACGCTCCTTCCAATCTACAGCCGTCCCAAAGTTGTAGATATGGGTCATGTCTATTCCATGGGGTATTACTTTTAAGAATTGAAAATGTCCAACAGCAACGATTTTTATTTGTCTCCCTTTTCTCTGCTCAGGCTTCATTTTCAGAAAAAACTGCAATCCCCTTCTTTTCTCAGGGCAGAAATTCAAATTCGCAACACAGGTGTTCTTTAATCAAATTATCTCCTAAGAAGGAACATTTCCATCCCCCCATGTCTCTTTCCATGGTTTAAAGGAATATTCAGTACATTAGTTCATTCCTACAATTTCCCAAAAAGATTTTCAGCCATTTCAGCATCTTCTCACTCTCCTTCCATCTTAAAATACTTAGCTCTTGCATCACTGACTTCAGAACTTTCCTTATTCCCTTTCATATTTAAAGGGAAGGCTGGAGGCTTTGCAAATCTTATCTGAACACTAAAGAGTTAAAGTTTAACTCAACTACAAAAGTTGAACCAGGCTTGGCCGTGCTGGGGAGGGGGGAGGGGAGGCGGCAGTAGCGCCACTCAGCCCCTGCGGGGCCGGGCTGCGGCCCGCGTGGCTCATGGCCACCCGGGGAGGCCCAGCCCGGCCAGCAGCATAAAGAGCCAGCATCCCCCCACGCCAGAGCCACAAGCTGGTGGAGGAAGAATCCGTGAAGCTTTTATTACACAACTTTTCCTCCCCTCAGCCATCGGGCCCCCCTCGTTAGCAAACGGGGCCCAAGCGGCCTCCGAGCCGTTCCCCCCCCTCCCCCGCATGGGGGAGAGGGAGAGCGGCTCAGCTTGGTGTTACCTGTTCAGCCGCTGGAAAAACAAAAGAGAGCGTCTTCCGGGATTACCTTTTTTTAAAATGTGTGTGCACGGAGCGAACCGACTTTCTCTGATTGGCTGTTACAAGTATCCCAAAAAAACCCCCCACAAAGGAAACTCCCCCAGGAAGAACTTCTGAGTTTCTTCCTCCCAAGTCAACCTATCACAATGCCTTACACCGAATTCATAGATTCACTGTCTGTAAATAAGGTATCTCACTTCAATTGTTTGTACACAATCAAGAGCTATCAGACTCAAACACCGTATTCAGGACAGGATAAGTCAACATCTAGAATTATATATTCACTGACTACACAGCCTTTATTGCAAGGCTTCACACACCAAGCTCTGAAGACAGAAAATATGACTGTGTCAGTTTACTTTCAGAGCATGAGCAATCAGACCATGGACAAGTCTAAAATATCAACATCTATATTTCTGGGCAAAAAAGCCTAACTAAAAGATGCCAGCATATTCAGCACTATAAAACAAAGCAGCCCTCTCCAATCCATCCAATTTCAGGAAAGAAATGCACTGTTCCTAGTCAAATTTTCAAAAATCTTTAGAAGGAGATTCCTGCTTTAAAAAACAGCACTCTTGAGCATTAACCTAGCCACAAACAATTCATTTAACCCATCTTTTAGGTTAAAACCCCTTTGCGTCTGTTTGTCAAGTCACTCATCTCTATTGTCCTTGAAATATAGGATAGAAATGGCAATAACAGTAGATAAATCCTCTAGCCACTGCAGCAACAGCAAATATAATGATATTTAGGAGCCTGAACTAAGGAAAAGCCTGTTAAAAACAGGAGAACAGCACAGGTGTGGCAGTAGCAGAGCTAATGAGCAGCACATGTTTTCAGTTAAAACCCTTAATTTAAAGCCTCTTCTAAGCCAGGAAAAATCTGGGGAATGGAGATAACAGGTAATCAATGATCCTGTCAGCTAAAAAAATCAAGATTGGAACTCAGTTTTTTTGCAAGTGTATTGTACTCACTGAGCATTTTTTATTTATTTCATGGAGAAAAAAAGATTCTTTTATGGTCACATCATCTAGAAAGAATTTCCAAGAGAAACAACAGGTTGAAGAAAGCCTTTGAATGGCTCCATACAGTCATAGTGCTTTACCTTGTACTGTATCTTGTTAGCTTATATTAGTTAGAGGCTAAAAACAGGATTAGTGTAATAGAGACTGGATAAAATTTGTCTTGTATATGCCCATTAATTGTCCTATCTTGGGTTTAACCTGTGTCATTAAATTCCATGCCAAAATGATTAAAAGCTTATTCATGTGATCAGAAGAGGTGTGGTCTTGTTCCAATGCTGAACAGACAACTAAAGCAGATTTCTGCACTCTCACACTGCAGCTTCTGATAATGAAGGGAAAGCATCTGGCCAACCCACTGTGACAGGGAACTTTAGACAGTAATTAATAGGCAGTTGCTTCCAGCTTCGTCTTCTGTTTCAGCCTCTTAGAGATGGAGAAGAAAGGATGGAGCACAGATTCATGAAGAAACAGGAAAATGTGGAGACAAGATAAAAAATGGACAAAATGTGAGAGCCCTCCAAAGTAGGAGGAAGCGTCGAAATATACGATATATCTGCTTGTCTAAAGTATCTCTGCCCTTTCTTAAGGGCTTTGACAGGACAGATTTTAAAACCTCTCCTAAGGATGCCACCATTGCTTCTACAAAGGAATGGGAGATTTTGGAAGACAACCTTTTCATGTTGAAAGGAGCATTTTGCACCTGAAAACATCTTTATACCTGCCTACTCATAGGTTCCCTCACTATTACCAAGTGGAAAGACCTGCAAAAGTGGCATTGCACCACTGCATAATCAAAACCTATGTTGAGTTTAGAGAGGGGTCTCAGGGAAAGCTCTGCTAAGACACCCTTGGCTGGGGTCACCCCGTTTGGCAGCACAGCTCTGGCTCTGCAGGTATTTATTGCCCCCTGCTGCTCAGCAGTTGTGATGGCTTCCTAATTTATGGAAGGGTGGCTCATTTCCAAGGTAAAGAGGGACAAAATTATCTTCTAGTGTCAAAGAAGATCACAAAATACAGAAATGAACACCCAAATCATTATGAGCTACGTGGCAAAATATTGAATATGATGATAAAAGAGGTCAAATTGCTGCTTGAATGAGTTTCTGGAATGTGGATTCTGCTCAAAGGAGACTACAGATCAGTACATATGAAGGGATTATCTCTCCAGCCCCTGGTTGCTGAACACTGAGGAGATCCCTTTGTATGTCATGATGCCTCTCTGATTGCATTAACTTTATTAACATTAATAAGCTAGGCAGAGATCTTGGCAGGTCTGCACTTTGTTTCATCAGGTAATGCATTCTTCCTCACTTAAAGTCCATATTTAAAGCCCATAAAAATTATTTGCATTTCTGGGTCAGAGGAATGCAGGTGACAAGCTGATGAGAAGCTTAAGCCTCATAAATATCCACGTTTTTTTTAAATATTTAGAAGATTTCAAAGGTCCTACATAAGCAAAGATTTCATGTTCATCAATAATCTGTTGACAAATATGCACTTGTTCCTTGATTACTGTCTGAGTTCTTTTTCTCTTTTGCTAATAATTTCATTAGAAATAGATTTGGGAGAATCCCCTCGGGTTGTTTGGTCTGGTCCATAAAAATAAATTGCTTTTGTAAAAGGGGCAGAGCTGACTCTTGAAAGTCTTGCAAGTGTGGGGAATTATTTCTCTAGCTTTAATTTTTGCATAAACAGATTTTAAGAAAGATGGATTGCTTTTTATGGGATAGCTTCAAAATATATTAAACGCCATAAATCTTTGTCTGTAGAGATCATATTCAGGAGAGATGGATTTTAAATGAGTACATTTTATTAATGCAGAGAAGTTGAAAACATTCATGACAAAAGATCTTCTAGAAGTGACTGCAAATGAAATGTTTGTGCTAAACTTTTCTCGTGACCGCCTTACCACACATCCAATCCTTATTCAATTCCACTTACTAGAAATTGAAAGGTTTGCTTTATCCAAAATAAGGCATTTTTTGGCTATTAAGCTTTATTGTAGAGTATTAGATTTTTGGTTTATCTCATCTGGATATTTGCTGGAACACTTAGTGCATGTGCTTCTCTAGATATGAATAGATGATGAACAACGACAACTTCAGCTATCAGCCTGAAGATCAATGCTCTTAAAAACCCATCAGGTAAACAGTGAAACTCTGTAAACATTTGTTTTTGTTGTCTACAAATGTAAGCATGAATACTGCATAAATCCTACAGACAAGCAAATAATAAATATTATGGCTATGGACTCTAATAAACAAAGACAGTGACAAGTATAAGGCTTAGTAATTTCAGTCCCGTACACTTTTATTTGATTCTCCCAGTGGTCACCTAACTCTGACCATTTTTTTCACCACAATTGCTGGAGGGAATTATAAAATGTAGAAACACGCAATTCTGTCTGTTTCAGCACCAGGCTCACAATGAAGCTTATGGATGCTGATGACCTCAAAAGTTATTTGTGTATGAGATGAAAAGTGTTCCCTTGGTTTTCTGGCATAGTAGTGTTAGGTATATGCACACAAAATCCGTTGATCATAAAAAATAAGCTATTGGCTCCTTGGTTAAAGGCAAGTCTGGCAAAAACTTTTCTCAGCAGAATCTACCCTGTATTTCTCGAGATTAGGTGCAGAGGCCAACATAAGCTTCTATAGAGTAAAAGACTGCAAGGAATTCTCTTGTTTAAAATAAAAATAAATAACTTTGCTAGCAACTACAGATAAAGTATATAAAATTTTCTCTCAGTTCTAGTAACTTCTCCAGTGTCTTCAAAACACTTCTTTCTTATATAGTTTATTTGTTCTATTTAGTGTGTGTACTAAGTTAGCCAATTTGTTTGTGTTTTTATTATTATTTACTATTATTTATTATGTTTTGCTTTCCAAATTGCTATTTTTTAATGCATTAATTGCATTTAAAGTAATATTATCAGTTAGCTGTGACAGGATGAACGGCTCTATTTTTCCTAATTAATTATTATCTGTTATGGTCTGCAAATGTGTGCATTTCAGAATAAATTTTACTTTCCCCTTAGGGTATCTCTAGTATTATCTTAGATTTAAGGTGTGATTTCAACATCAACTCTGTATCTGAAGTAAATAAGAATTTTTGTTCTTACTACTACTACTACCACTACTACTACTACTATTAAATTTCCATGTGCCTTATTTTAACTTGTCAGTGGAGCATATTGAGACTTATCTGTAGTTGTTCTGCCATTAACTGGAGTTAGCTGCAATAACAATCAACTAAAGGTTAAGGCACTATTACCTAAACATTTTCAGCTTTACTCTGTGGATATCACACATAATTAAGATTTAAGAAACTTAAACACTAGTAGGTTTTGTGAATGGGGGCAAGTAAAGGCTGCAGTGGAGCTCTCAAACTTTAGCTGTAAACCAAGGAACAAAAAATAGTCCTCGGTACAAAAATTGTTATAGTAACAGCACATTGGCACCACCAGCAACTCCACTAGCTGAAGGGCCTGGAAGGCTGATCCTTTCTGCTTAAAACAGATGCTGTAGACTTTTGGACCCAAAGCAGTCAGCAGTCAGATTGCATCTGCGACAGAGCAGCAACACTCCTGATCTACAGAGAAAGGAAGAGAGGTGGACATCAAGGAGACAGGATGCAAGACCACCCTTTGCAGGGCAAAGTAATTTTGAAATGAGATTAAGCCCACATCTGAAATTTCAGTATTTGTGACTTCTCCAAGTGGTTTTATGTAAACAGCATATTTTCATGAAAATTAATAGAACCTCAAGAGTGAGTTAACCATAGCAAAACAAGAATCCTTCCCTTACAAGTGCTCCTGCCTCAAAAGACTGTCGTGGTTTGACACTGGACCAACATCAGACACCCACAAGAGTCACTCGCTCACCCTCCCCTGCCACAGCTGGGTAGAGGAGAGGGGGAAAAATAATGTAACAAAGGGTTCATGAGTTGAGATAATAACCATGGGAAACACTCCAGGGGCAAAACAGGCTCATCTTAAAGTTGCAAATCAGAGGAGGATAATGAGAAGTAAAATAAGCCCTTAAAACTCCTTTTCGCCTCAGCCCCTCCCTGCTTCCCAGTGACAGCCCAGGGAGACAGACCATGAGGGTTTTGGTCAGTTCGTCACCTGAGGTTTTCTTCTGCTGCTCAGGGAGATGAGTCCTTTCCTGTGAGGCCATGGGGTCCCTCCCATGGGAGACAGTTCTCCATTAACTTCTCCAGCATGGGTCCATTCTCACAAGCAGCAGTCCTCCCAAAACTGCTGTGGTGTGGGTCACTCTTCCATGGGGTGCAGTCCATCAAGGACAGGCTGCTCCAGCCTGGAAGCAGCACCCCTCTCTCCACTGGGTCTCCCCCTGGATCACAGCCTGCTCCAGGCATCCACCTGCTCCAGCATGGACACCTCTCCCACGGGCTTTGGGTGGATCTCTGCTCCCCCATGGATCCCCATGGGCTGTGGGTGGATCTCTGCATCCCCCGTGGATCCCATCTGTGAGTGAATCTCTGTATTCCCCATGGATCCCCATGGCTGCAGGGACACAGCTGCTTCCCCATGGTCTCACCATGGCCTGCAGAGGAATCTCAGCTCTGGCACTTGGAGCAGCTCTTGCCCCTCCTTCTGCACTGACCTTGGTGTCTCCCTCCCTGTTTTCATCTCCTCCTCTTGTCTGACTAGAAGAAAAACTGGGGGCCTTCTCTTTTGATTTTCTTCTTTAAGATGTTATCACGGTGGCAACTCTTGGATATGGTGGAAGCTTCCAGAAACTTCTCCCTGGAGCCACCTCTGTAGCCACCCTGCTACCAAAAAACAGGCCATGCAAAACCAATACATTAGGAAAGGAACTGGAGACAAAGATTTTAATTTAACATTGATATAAAAAAAACACTAATTATGTATCTGTTGTGTTCTTCAAATAAATCACATGGAGATAGTGCTAATGGGTACTGAAGTTACATACTAGAGGACAATGCTTTGGGACCAGAATTTCAGAAAGTGATAATTTTTCAGTCCTTCTACTTACTGAAAATCAGAGATTGAGTTTATTTTCCCAGTCCCAGTGATACAGAAGACTCCAGTTGGATGGAAATGACACCACCTGCTAATATGTACACTTGAACTTGCTTCTCAAGGAAGCTATGGAAAACAAGAAGAGGAGTAGGGGAATTCTGGTGGGTTTTTTTTTTTTGCTTTACACTAAGCCCATGATATGGCCAGGAAACATATCTGAGCCTGGTCATTGGGAAAAACTCTCTGTGTCTTCAGTTCAGACAGAAATTTTAAGCTAGCTGTTTCTACATGATTTCATTATCTCAGGGCTTTGAGGAGGGAGAAAGCAACATGAACATTTGCAGAAGTGAACAGGGCAGCAGCAGAGCAGAAGTGTGGAGGTGTACAAGGGATGTACAGAAACACACAGTATTTTTCCTAAATCTTATGAAGTGCTAACATGGTTTTCTGTAACACACATGGACCGATTTCACAGTTTATTTATAATGTGAGTGTAGGCCAAATTTATACAGCACTTTAAGCTTCACAATAAGATAAACTCCCCAGTTTATTCTCAAAGATAAACTTACCAGTTCTGACTTCAGGTTAAAGTTCCTGGTAATGACAAATGTTAGAAGCTTTCTTCTAACAACTGGCAAGAAATGGCATTTGAACTCAGAAAATGAAAAATATTGGAAATGTTTTTTGCATCCTTCCACAAAAAAAAAAAAAAAAGACTAAAAAAACCACCTAATCCATTGCTGCTGTGCTACATAAAGAGTAAATTAATATTAGTGATGATATCCACTTGCATACTTAGATTCCAGCAAACCAGATATGATTGTTCCAATCCTTTTTCCAATGTTATAGGCAAAGTTCACACAGTGTTTTGGAAATATTTAAAAATAAAAGCCACATAAAGAGCAACATTTTTACTACTATTATGTCTTGTTTGGGATGTTTGAGGTATTTTTGTTTATTCCATTGTTTATTAAAAACCTCAGTTCCATGGATATATACCACTGAAAAGATAACAAAAAATGTGTTTATTATCTGTTATTTATAATCAATGAAAAAATACAGATATCACCTATTCAAGAAAATTAGTTGCCTTAAATAACAGTATGACTAACATCAATTCAGCAAAGCCAGTAAAACCACAAAACTTCTGAATAATTTTTCTTTTAAATACAATCAGAATTAAGCTTTTGTATTACAGAGAAAAGTACCTTTATTGTCTGACCTTCTAAGTGGCAAGCTTTGTACATTACACCATAATTATGATTCTGGGACGCAAGTGACATGCAATATTGCCAAGTTTCTGCTCCTCACAATGTTAATGCTGAATAATAAAGACATCTTTCATAGTAAAGGTAATTTCAAAAAACTTAGAACTAATAATTTCAAAAATGTTATTCTATAAGTACACAAAAAATGTATATTATGGGCTATGCCAAGATAAGAAATTGCTGAACTTAAATGCCCCCCCCCCCAAACAACCAAGAATGATGAATAGCCAATACTTACAGGAAAACTCATATCAATGTGTGTCAATGCAGATAGACCACTTGATAGTGAGTTAATTCGCATGTTTTAAAGACTGAGAAAGGAAGTTTCACTGAGATGACAACGTTTACTTCCAACACAATATTTTCCAATGTGTGTCCTAAATAGTCTTACCGTGAATTAGGATACTTTTTCCTGAAGTGTGTTCATGGGGAAATCAGGACAAAAAATTCTATGTATAAAATTCCAGGTTTTTAAACATTTATTTACAGACATCATTAGTAATACAAATGAAATTTCTCTGCACCTACATATAGTCAGAAGCTGCAGTTTTTCACCTTTTTAATCGCAGAAGCTAAATGAATAAGCCCACTCAATTTAGCATATAGCTAAAACGTTTCAAGTTGACCCCAGTTCAACCAAGCAGTTTAGTACATGCTAAAATCAGTATTCAGCAAAGCATTTAAATACATATTAGTCACCAAATAAATAAATAAATTTGAGCATAACTTCTAAACCTGTGTGTGAACACTGCCCTCGAGAAGATATTTGGATGCCAAAATATTAATATAACCACCTCCTCATATTTTCAAAAATTACTATCTTGGACAATTAATTCCTAATTAAATTCTGGAAGTAATTTTCACCTGAGTCATAACTAAGTTAATTGCCAGACATCTTGCACTTTACAAAGCTAAGCCAAAGGATCAAAAAAAAAACCCCTAAGCATCTTAAGAAAAGCTCACAACATAAAAAAAGACAGAGAAAGGAAAATGCAGAATATTTAGTAGAGTGAATAACTGTCTAACAGGAAAAAGAAAGTAAATCTCAAATAAACCTGAGAATAATTTGTTATTCGGCTTCCCATTGTGTACAAAAGTTTAGTTTAAACTTCCCTCCCTTCTCAAAAGCCCAGCTAACTCTGTTTCATGCAAGTAAAACAAATCTTCATTATTCCCTATGAAAATACTAGAATACAACTTCCAGGTGTTGTGTGCAGTGGTTTTCAGAAATCAGTTCTGGGGAATGCTTATAAGCAAAGAAGTACGTAAATTTTTTTGGCATTTCTGTTCTTCAAAAACCACTTAATAATGCAATCAGTTTCCAAGAGAGGCTCAGAAGTCCATTATACCAACACAACTTGAAAAAGGCACCAACAAAATCAAATTAATTTTTTGTACATCTTGTTGTTGCTCCTCTTTTGTGCTACTTTTGAAGAAGTAGAAGAAAGAAGCTTAAATTATAGCTTAGGAGTGTTTGCTTCATAGCATGATGCGTCTGTCACAGAAATTGTGCATGAAAAAGACAGAAGTGAGGTTTGAGAAAATGATGCTTTATACCCATTATGCCCAGCAAGGACTGCTGGATTGGAACATCAGGAAACAACAGGAGGTTATTTTACCCTGCATTGCACAGGTTATATTCCCATGTATTGTAGGCCATGGATTACCAGGGTAACCTACATTACTTGAAATGAATCCATCAAACTTTAGTGAATTGAATGGGAATTAGATACCTGTCACAGGTTCTTCTAAAAATCTCAGTCTGAAAATCAAATCATATTTAACTGTTATAAATAAAGTGAAGTACCCCAGTAAGTGCCCATAATTAAAACTGCTTAAAATAATAGTAACATCAATTTTAAAACTTTTTGTTTGAATTTTAATATCACGTGAATTTTTTTGTTTTCAATTCTAGTACCTCTTGTTCTTTTTTTTTATCCTTTATATTTCCTTCATGCCTGTAGCCTCTCAAGCCCAAAAAATCACTGATAAAATCTACTGACTTTGGCCAAGACACTTTTACAGATGGCCACATTCACTAAGCACTGAATATGCATGTAATAAATGTCTATTTCTATATTAAGTAGCTTAACATTCAAAATCTTCTGAAATTCTACTTGCACTAAAATATTCAGAAATCAACTCAGACTACATGTTTAAAACAATGAAATTACCAAACATTGCATTTTTCTTTTAAAGTGGTAATGCTCTCAGTTTGTACTTTATTTCCTACACCTGAGAAAGTATATGTCCATTAGCTATCAATTCCTATGAAATTTTCTCTGATACAGTGCTTTAAAAGAATGATTTGTATTTAGTATTACATCAATTTTATGTTGCTAGTTGGACTCAGAGGTTACATGGAATGTTTCTGTTTGGATTAGTACATCTTTCAAAATTGGAATGAGTGGAATTATCAGGAATTATAGGATTTTTTCTGTAGATATTAACTCTACAAAAGAATCCATATGTTATAAACACTTGATGATTCGTTTCAACTATTCTGGAAGGTAGAAACTGCCTGCACAGAACAGTTTACACAATTGGGGTCTCACATTTAGCCAGGGTCTGCAACGTTTCCTAAATCTGTCCTTTTTTTCAAGTTATTTTCTTCTTTTGAGACCACCTTGTACTACTTGTTATAACATCCCTTGAGAATGAGCCAATTAAGTAACGTTAGCCCCAAAAATCAGACTAAAATGAGAATCTGATTAGTTTATTTTTAAAAATTTTATTTCATTTTATAATTTTCTACATTTCTATAGTACTGTAATAATAATGCCTATTAGAAAGCATGAATTAGAAGTCACAGAAGTTATTAGAAGGCAATTAATAAACACATCAACATTAAAGGTGATTTATTCTGTGAGGACGTTTCCATTTTGACAGCTTCATAGGTCTCAAAATGGAAACATCCCTACAGAATAAATCAGATTGTTCCCTTGCTGTGGCAATGGAGTTGTGTAGATGAAAAAAAGGGTTATTGTTCAGCTAGTTAGCTAAAGTGCTTTATAGCAGTATGGACATAACAGAGAACACATTAAGAGCTGTTTAACTTGCTAGTCCACACTACACATTCTCCTAATCTTGCTGCTAGAAGGACTTGAACTTGTCCAGGTTTGTCTCCCATCTCCTATGTTGCAACATCTGCAAAGGCGTACCTTACCTGAAGAAATGTATTTTTTTTGTATTTTACTATAATGAATTCAATATCTTTTGAAGAAAACATGTACTAAATAAATGAATATTAGGTATTTTTGGTTTGTGATTCTAGTCCCACTTGCTACAAATGTAATTTTTGAAAAAGGAATGTTTTCCAACGTAAGTTTGAAACTTAAAGTATAGCTATACAGCAAAAAGGATGAACTAATCTTCTAACAACAGAAGAGCAACATTGTTGGATGAGTGACGAGAAGGGGCTCATTGTGTGGATGCAAAAAAAGCCAATTTATTGATTCGACAAATCAGTTTTATCTACTTTTCCAGCTATAGCTAAAAATAGCAACAGTCACACAATTGGTGTTTCTATGTAACATTACTTAATCAGAGCCCTGCGCAGAGCTTTTGCTCAGACCTGCACAGGCACGTACGGTCTTGCATGATTTATCTTAAAGCACACCCAACACTCATTCGCTTCCCCCTTCAAGATTTTGCTTTCTGTTGCCATGGCTTGTGGCCTGCCGCAGTCAGCACTTCTGTGCCAGTGACCAGCCCAGCCCGTCTCGCTTCCTAGCTCTGTTCCCATATGACAGAAAGCACTTTGGTTATTTAGACTCTTAGTCATCAGCATTTCATTAATCCGAGCACCAGGCATCACAGTGATTCTGTTGCTACAAATTCCCCATTTTGGGACAACAAACAAAAATATTGGCCTGGTCGATGTGTTCATGTTCAGCACTGTCATCGTCTTTAAAGGGCGTCTGAATACTTATGAATTCTGTAGAGTCCTTAACGGCATCTCTCAGCAATGCTTTTGCTAGCCCCTCCCTAAGCAAAGAGATGCTGCTTACGGGACATTTTTCAACCATCTGCTGCCTGAGATGCTTTCAGAAGATGTCATAAAAGGAATTTGGTGTTTGTATGTTGTTTTCAAGGCAGAGGAAAATTACTTGATTGAAGGAAAGAATACTAGTGATTACTATGGCTCTAAACTTTAACCTCAAGATTTTACAATAGATGATGTATCATGCTGGGGTGTGGTAGACTGAGGGGGTGGCAATGAAGCAACAATATCTCACTAAATGACACGAGCCTTTTATCTAATATAAAAATATTTCTGTGCAAGACTGAAAGAGACTGGAATTTTGTAGAAAATTTCCCTGTCCAAGGGACACAGTCAAACAATTTTTTTGCTACAAAATGACATCTTCAAAAGCCCTTGGCAATCAGGGCTAAAAAAAGACGTAGGCACTTGCAGGTGTCTCACTACCTGCTCAGTCCATGAAGAATAATGCAAAACCTGAAGCTACATTCATGGGTTTACTGTACAGTTCGTGTAAAGAATTTGGACTCTTTGCAGAACAGTCTTGGAACCACTGAAGAAAACAGACAGATAGTAAACAGGAAATTCTCTTAGACTTAGGTGCCTAAATCAGGATTGCATAGACAGAATTTTTTTCAATTTAGGATTCCAAGTAATGGAACATAGCTTGAACTATTTTTTTATCTGTTTCAAAATATGGCTGCTCAAAGAACCATTCTGCCAATGTTCGTGGCACCTACATTTTACATAATAGTTCAGAGGTTGTGAACACCCTCAGGAAGCTGGAAATATGAGATCTAGCCTGTTTTCAGCCTAAGAAGGTTCAAAGCCATATTTCCTATTTTCAAGTTTAGCTTCTACTAAGAAAGTGAGAATCACAGAACTACTTTCCCAATGGCTTCTATCTTTTGGTTGTTTGATGTGAAATTTATAAACTATAATGGGAACAGGACTCTTGATTTGTCCCACTTTTTATCATTATGTGCCTTTTTAAAATAAAGCCACTGTGACTTCTTGTGGTGTGGAATGTAAATTTTAAAAGAAGTTTCTTATCTTTATTTTTTTATTTGTGCAGCTTTAGTGGCTTTGCCTAGAAAATACAAAGAACCAAGTCTCAAAATCTTCCAACTGTATCTGTCTAACCCATACCTGTAAAGTCCTTTCCTTCATAAAAAAATCAGCAGAGAAAAAAAGTCAATCTAAAGGCTACGAATGAACAAGTTTATTAGTGTGTATAAGCACAACAACAGATAAGAAATCTCTGTTGTGAGATAAAGTGATTGAAAATGAAAAACAAAAATGCAAGCCAGGTAGTAATGGGAAAATTTGCATTAAAATAGTTAGAGCATGAAGAATCAGGGTTTCTACTTAAAAAAACAACAAAGAAACAAACAAACAAAAACAAAACCAAACAAATGTGCATTTAATTTCTAAATCGAACTTGGAAATTTAAAGAAACTTTGTAAGGAATTTCACTATTCACTTTATAGTTACGTGTTTTAAAATAGGAAAGATTATGTTGTAAACACTGTATCAAGATATTTGCAAAAAAAATCCCAATAGATACAATGTGGTGAAAGATGATATATTTTTCTTCTTACCATGGACTATTTTGTGGAAAAATATTTCCTAACTGTTATGTTTCTTTTAGTTATTTATTTAAAATGGCTTAAGAAAATTAGTTTGAAATACATTTCCATTTATGAAATGTAGTTCTCTACTAATCCTACTAATTATTTTGAGTGTACATTCGATTTACTTATTAAATTTATATTATAGAACAAAATGTTATATCACAGTGCCAGCAAGACAGATGGATTTGGTAGTTCATGAGAAAATATATTTTAGGGTGTCCTAAATTTCCTCGCTGAAATTCTAAGGAAAAACCTTACTAAAAACTTCCAAACTTGATGTAAAAGAAGAGTAAGATTAAAGTCTTTAATTCTAAAGTCCTACTTGGGTATTATTTTAAAATAAACCCAAGAAAGATGGATTTATATTCACCAAAAATACACATAATTCTGTGTTTAAACTTCAGCCATATAATTCTGCAATCATTAAACTACAGCAGAACTAATCATGAGCTGAAAATGATGCAAGGGATTAAGCACCTCAGTGAATCTGGCTTTAGGAAGGAGACTTGTCTCTTTTTTAGAATTATAGTCTCCTTTTAAGCTTCAAATCAACTTTTCTACGGTTTATTTTAGAGTAATTGTTCAGGTAATTTTTTCTCTCTTCAGAAATGAACCAAATATTTTTATGAATTCATTCTTTTAATGACTTTTTGTTTTTAGCATTCAGGTCTAATTTTTTTTATTTTTTTACACATTTTAATTTGCATTATCATTGAAATGCTGAACCATGTTTATGTGCACAAAAATTCTTATTAGTCTTGATACATGTGTTGATTTCTATCTAATTTTGAGGTTTTTTTGTTTATTCAGAAAGTCCATCCCTTAAATGTAGTTTGACTATGCAACTAAAAAAGACATGAGCCAAATGAAATTAACACCTGAACAAATTCCTGCAGATCATGGCACCGAATCAGTGAATCTAATGAGGCTTCAAAGTAAATTAGTAAACACTTTCATTGTACAGGACACCCCTACAAGTTGAGGCATCAACTCATTAGAACCACATAAAAATTGAGCTCAAATCTTATTAACTCCTTGGCAAATGCCACATCTAATGTCTCTACTCCTGCCAAAACATGCACAGAAAACAAGTTGGGTTTGGACCATAACAGCATAAAATTCTACACTTAATCCATTATTATTGCAGTTAATAGAAAAAGTAAATAGATCAATATGCACAGTAAAGACACTAAAAACGTTTCTTGAAATGTTAATGGTGACATCCATTTGACAGAAGCAAAGCAGAGACTTTGGGGAAAATAAAGGTAAGAGATCTTCCAAGAAAACTGATGAAATATTCACATTCCATACTCTTAAAAAGAAATCAGAAAATATCTAGAAGAATTGGCAGGAAATAGCAGTTTGTTTTATCAAATATGATTAGAAGTAAATTGTTTTTTCCATGACAAAAATTTTACAAGTATTAAATTTCCTGGGCTAGCACTTGGTGATCATAGTTTTTTATCTTGTACTAGTGAACATTCTCAGTTTGATCTACAGTACTGCCAGTAATGCCTGTAAAGTTTCTTCATCTTGGAAAATTATAAATGCCAAGGCAGTAGTGTTCTATAGTCAGTTGTAGAGCAAACTCAGCAGTAAAACTAATCTCAAATATGGGCTAACAATATTCTGAAAGTACTGAATTTCAGTTTAAGAAATTATATATGTGTGTGTGTATAAGAAAACTGTGGGAAATTCCATAAATCTTTATTTGGATTCAGAGTTTATATATACATTTTTTAAATCTTTTATTTTTTTTTTTATTTACACTAAACCAGGAATTTAAAATACTAAGAAAATCTCATGGTTGCATATTTAACTAGATAAAAGATTTAGAGGTATTGTCGGGATAGAAAGTGTCAAGTTTCACACATCTCTAAACAGTTGCGTAATTTTCTTCTATTGTAAAGACATTGGTGTTCTATAGAAAATTGTGTACACTGTAAAAATAAAACTGCTGAAGTTAATCTCTGCCCCAAATGAAAAATGCTCTGTGGTACCACCTACAGTGAAAGTAGGAAATATTCAAAGGAAAAACTAATTTCTTCTCTGTCACCAAAACATGACATCACATATTACAGACCAAATACTTCAAAAGAGTCCAATTCACGTTTCAGGAATCCCTCTGCTGATTGCACTGAGTTTTGGATTGGGCCCCTAGTGTGGCTCATCCTGGTGTGGATGCTCTATTGTGGACTATATATCACACTGTCAGATTTACTCATGCAATTTCGAGTTACTCAGTGGCAGTGCAGGTGAAATCACTTCAGAACAGAAATAGAAAACAATCCTGTAATTGATTGAATACATTATATGGGTGACAGGCCCAAGCTACAGTGATTTTGTCTGTGACTTTGTATTTCCTTTTCACCAGTTTTCACACTGATATTTACACTGGAATTTTTTTTAAACATATATATGAAATATATATAGTATTTCAAAACTGTATATATTTATATAATGAAATACATATTATATATTGCATGCTACTTATATTCTATATATTTATAAATGTGACTAAACTGTTGACATTTTAATGAAGTAGGTTTTTTTTAATTACACATTTATTCTGCTTTAGTTATAGTTTTTATGCATTGCTAACAGTGAGGAGGTTCCTTTTATGTAAGTCCAGCATATTAACTTTTATTTAACTGATGTAATTACCAGTTGAATTAATTTTAGTTTTGGAGGGAAAAAACCCACAAAGGTGCTACATTAATAACTTTGGAATAGTATTATAAAACCATAACATCCTCATCAACAACCTGATAAAGAACAGACTAGATGACTGGACAATGAGGTGGAACAAAATCTAGCTCAACTGACAAACTCAAATGTTTGTGAGCAGTGGCACAAAGTCCAGCTGAAGGCTGCTCACTAGTGATGCACTTCAGGGGTTGATACTGGGGCAAATACTGCTTAAATCTTCATTAACAACCAGGGTACTAGGATAGTGAGTACTCAGAAAATCTGCAGAGTGCAAAAAACTGAGGAGTGACTGATAATGCCACATCGTTATGCTGCTATTCAGAAGAACATGGTCAGGCTGAAGAAATGAGCAGATGGGAGCCTTATCAAGTTCAACAAAGGAAAAAACAAAGTCCTACACCATGGATGAATAACCCTATGCCTGGAAAGCAGCTCTTAAAAGGACTTGGGGTCACTATGGGCCATTTACTAGAAATGCATAAAAGAAGGCCAACAGCATCCTGAGCTTCATTAGGAGGATGAGTGTCCCAAGATGGTGGAGGGAGGTGATCCTTGCTGTCTACTCAGCACTGATCAGACCAGCAGTATGTCCAGTTCTGGGCTCCTCCATGCAAGAAAAACATGTTCATACCTAAGCGAGTCCAGGGAAGATCCATGATGATGAAAAGGGTTTGGAACATCCATCATCTGAGAAGTGACGGAAAAGGTTGGGACATTTTAGTCGGAAGACTTGGAGGGACCACATCAATGTGTACAAATATCTTAGCAGGAACAAAGTCAGACATTGAAACAGGCTGCCCAGAGAGGTCAGCTCTCTGTCCTTGGAGATATTAAAAAACTCAACAAGAGCAACCTGCTCTAGGTCACTCTGCTTTGCCCAGGAGAGCTGTGACAGGAGATCTCCTGTGAAGCTTTCCAACCCCAACCTTCCTCCGATTCTGTAGACTTGCAAAGATCAGATACAGTTTGAACTGAGCCTTGGTGATTTGTGTCTGGTTTCTTGAACTCAGAGATGATTGAAATAATTAATTTTATTGGCATCTTTTATACTACATATAATCTCTACTTCAACATCTAAACTCTCTGGGTCAACAACAGTTATATTTTAGCTATTTTAAAAGAGTATCAAATGAAGAAAGGGTAAAATGTTTTGTGAAAGGATTGCCATTTTGACTCTAGCACTGGTCTTGATCCCAGGCGTGTCTATAGTCAAAAAAATGGCATTATTGAACTCAGAACAAATCAGATGAAGGCTTGTTTTCTATTTCCCCAGCTCTTTGTATTATACAGACAGCACAAAGAAAACATCACACTGCATCTTTTTTCTTATGGAATTTAATTTTTTAAATACTGTTAGTTACTCAAAGTCCTGGCACTGAGGTAGTACCGGGGCAGTACTGAGGCTGTACTGGGGCTGTACCGGGGCTGTACTGGGGCTATACCGGATCAGTAGCGGGTCAGTAGCGGGGCTGTACCGGGTCAGTAGCGGGTCAGTAGCGGGTCAGTACCGGGTCAGTAGCGGGTCAGTACCGGGTCAGTAGCGGGTCAGTAGCGGGTCAGTAGCGGGTCAGTAGCGGGTCAGTACCGGATCAGTAGCGGGTCAGTACCGGGTCAGTAGCGGGTCAGTAGCGGGTCAGTAGCGGGTCAGTACCGGGTCAGTACCGGGTCAGTAGCGGGTCAGTAGCGGGTCAGTAGCGGGTCAGTACCGGGTCAGTAGCGGGTCAGTAGCGGGTCAGTAGCGGGTCAGTACAGGGTCAGTACCGGGTCAGTAGCGGGTCAGTACCGGGTCAGTAGCGGGTCAGTAGCGGGGCTGTAGCGGCGCTGCCCGGCCCGGCCCCAGGCGGTGCCAGCGGCTGCAGCGGCCCCAGCGCAGGGCACGGCTGAGCCCCTCAGCCCCGGGGAAAGCCTGGGCAAGGGAGGGCAAAACGCTGCCCGGCAGGCAGGGCTGAGCCAGGGGAACCGAGCGAGAAACAGCCCTGCGAGCCCCGAGGGGACAGCGGGAGCAGGGACGGGCCGGGAGAGACCCGGCAGGGATGGCCCTGCGGCCACACAGGGACACGGCGGGACACGGCTGGGCCTGCGGGCACCGGGAATGTGCCGGGCTGGAGAAGGGAAAAGTGTGAGAAGGAAGAAATAGCAGAGAGGAGCTGCTACGGACGGACCGGTGACCCCCACCCCCCATCCAGCTTGCTCAGGCCCAAGGAGGGGAGAGAAGTCAGACATGAAGGATTGAAGTTGAGCCTGGAAAAGTGATGGGGATATAGGGAAAAGCATTTTAGTTCACGTCTGGTTTCCACCGTTCAACTTTATTTTTAACTGACAATAAGTTGAATGAATAGTCATAAGCCTGAGGGGTTTTTTGGCCATGACTGTAACTGCTAAGAGATCTCCCTCTTATTACCTTGACCCAGGAGATTTTCGGTATTAATATCTCCCCCTGTTCTGAGGAGTGACATAGCAGCTATCTCAGTGTCTAGCTACCAGCTGATATCAACCTACAACAAACATTAAAATTACATCTTGAATAAAACTGTGAAGATAGGTAGGTTTGACTGAGGTAGAGTTAATTTTCTTTACAGTGTGTGGTATGAGGCTGTATTTTGGATTTGTGCTGAACACAGGGTTGATAATACAGAGATGTTTGTGTTATTGCTGAGCAGGGCTCACACGGAGCCAAGGGATTTTCTGCTTTTCACACTGACAGGCTGGTGAGGAGACTAGGAGTGCTTGGGAGACTGGGAGGAGACACAGCCTTTGGAAGTGACCCAAACTGACCAAATGGATATTTCAGACCATCTGGCACCATGCTCTGTAAATAAAGTGTGGGATAGAAGAAGGGAGAGGAGGACATTTGGAGTGATAGCATTTGTCTTCCTAAGCTACTGTTCCATGTAGGGCCTTGCTCTCCTGGAGATGGCTGAGCACCTGCCTGCCCATGGGAAGAAGTGAATTGTTCTGCTTCATGTGCATGCACAGCTTTTCCTTTCCTATTAAATTGCCCAACCAGCATCAACTGAGGTAACAAAGGAGTGAATCTTGCTATTTCACTTTCATCCCTTAACAAATCACATCAGCAAATTGTGCTGTGAAAATTAATATCAACCCAAAATTCTCTAGCAAAACTTTGCTTGAAAAGAATTTACCAAAGAATATTTCAGCAAAGAACATATATGTGAAAGTCAATCTACAGCTTTTATCTCAGAACTGAAATGATCCTAGTCTAATCTGCCAGCAGAGGCAGATAACAGAAAGATAACAGAGTTTACACTAAAGAATCTGAAGAGCATGTCTTCTTTGGGGATACTCCCCACTAGCAGAAATGGTGGACTTAAAATATGGGTAGATGCAGGAAAACAAAATAGCCTGAAGTCTTTCAATGCTTCAATAAAACATGTGTCCTAGATGAGTCTTCTCATCTCACTAAAGAACAAGATGATTTATTTAAACTTCTTGCTTCTAGTAAAGGAAACCTTCTGAAAAAGGCCATAATATAAAAATAGCTGGTAAATACCTAGTGAGCTCTTTAAAATGGAGGTAGGAGACATATAATATACACCTTGTAAACATACTTCTTGAAAGGTTGGGAGCACATTAACTTTTTGAAAGAAATTTAAAAACAGCAGTTTAGAAATATAAAGATATAAAATGTGATTAAAACAAAAACAAAAACAAAAGTTTGAAGTTTAAAATGCTTTTGTGGGTTTTTTTCTGTTCTCTAGGTCCAGAATTTAACATTTCCCAGTTCCTGAGAAGCCATGTAAAACCTTTTCTTGCTTTCAAAGCTTACTTCCTTTATGATTAAGCAATCTGTTGGCTCAAATATGTGAGACTGAACACAGGACAATTGTTTTTAGCAACTGTAACTTATCCATTGACCATCTTTATCTACCAGTATTTACTGTGAACTGTTGATTGAATTTCGTTTATACCAAGTGAAATGATTTTCTGCTGTAAAATCTTTTTACAAACATGAAAACAGACTAGCAAATAGTGCTAGGGATTTTTTTAGGAGTTTTGGGGTTTTTTGTGTCTTTTTTCTTCTTAAATGTGCTTATATGGTTATTTAGAAAGACAGAATTTGATGGTTTCCATAGTAACGTTTTGGGACAGTCAGCCGAGCAGGAAGGCCTTGTTCACCCACCTATGCTTTTAACACAAATCTACCTTCCAAATCACTGGTACAGAATATATACAGACACAGACATGTGAAATGAAGATAAATATGTTTGAAAAGAAGAAAAACCAAACCCGCAAATAAACCAAGCCAAAACCAAAGCAATAAAAATCAAACTCAACCAACTGTAACAGAGCTAGATACAGATGATAAGTATCCTGTTGGGGAGCCAATGTCAAGTAAGCTGAATTATTTTCGAAGTGATACATATTCAGCCATCATTTAATAACTGAAAATTGGAAGTATTTTCCTTTTATTTCATTATCATTGGTAACATATAGACTCATCCTCAGGGAAAGAACAGATGCAAAGAGAATGTTGCTTTTAATCAGCATTTAAGTGCTTGCTTTTTGTTATAACTTCATGTTAACACTGGGCAGAAGCTAGCTAGATCTTCTGTACTTGTATTGGCTTTTTCAAAGTCTCACTTTCAAAGGTCTGCTTGTAGCAGAAAGTAGGACCTAATATTTAAGGCAGATTTCTTTCCCTACTCTAGCTGCCAGACATCAAACAGAACCTTTAATGCTTATATCAGACTTGCTTCTGAGATTTCCAAATTGATTGCAGACATCCAAAATGGTTTTTTGGACTGGTTATTTCTGTAGAAACAAAAGCATCTCCCGTTTTACGGTTTCATTCACAATGCTTTGAATGATAAACAAGCTTAATAAGAAGAAATAAAAACGGTGAATTAATTTTGATGAAAAGAGAGGTTACACTGTTGTTTATTAAATGGAAAACAAAATGGCAAAATAAAGTCAGACCAAAATGAGGTGTTTTCATGGACAATTGTACAGTGTCCTGATCTAAGGTGGTTTTGTATAGCTTTTACTTTTGTTATTACCTTTAGTAAGTTATTCTAATAACTTGTTAGCATATAATAGTAAGTTAATTGAATATAATTTTCAATAACTTTTTCAAATCTTGGGACGAAAATACTAAGACTAGAAAAGAAAGGCTGAAATGATATATGGTTTAAAAGAAATTTGATGTATGGGGAAAAAAACCATATATATTTGCAGACATATTTGCAAAATTGCAGCATAAATCAAATTTAATTAAATAAATAATAAATAGAAGGACAACAGTCTGCTTTGGAAAGTATATTGCTGCTCCTATGGTCTTTCTCCATAATATATTCAAAAGTTGCACAGTATTTTGTAAGGTTCTCCTTTGGGAAAAAAAAAAAAAGGTGAAATGTTTTAAATCTTGTAGGATTTCTAACCTGAGTTCTGCATTGCTCATCCAAACATTGTTTTCATAGTTTTTTGAATTTGCAACAGTAAGATTTCAATCAAGTCTTCAGTTCTGTAAGCTTGTACTATACACCTTCTGAACTGTGTATTTCTATTGTTAGAGTGGACTTCTCTACAGAATGCAATAAAGAGAACTTGTGATATCTACTTTCTTCTTTCATACTATTTGGCACCCCCCCAAAAAAATAAAAAAATTAAAAAAAAAATAAAATAAAAAATAAAAAAATAAAAAAAATAAAGCAAAAAACCAGAATTTATTCATTCGTCACTGATAGCAGTTTTTTACCTCATGCACATACACAGTTCACCAAATCTAAATCTGCCCAGACTGCACTGCTTCAAAGAAAATGTTTTTGAAGAGCTACACTCACACTTAAATTGCATCTTAGCACATTACTGTAGAACATGAAGAGTGCTCAATCACTTCTATAAACTCATACTCTAACTGTAGAGTGAACACCTCTCTCAGCATTTTTCTAAACTTAGTTTCACTTGGATCAACAAAATCAAAAGCACAGTGTGACTAAGAATAATTTATTTCTATCTCAGAGATGATTATCCTTGTAAGAAAAACAAAATTAAAAAGAAAAAAGAGAAAAAAAAGAAGAGAGAGTGAGATATACTATGCAAGGAAGCTTTCTGTCTGGCCACAGCATTTTTATGCGCTATTGACTGTGCACTAATTTTTCAGGTGAAAGTTGTTAAGCCTGAGTACCTCAGGCCAACTAATTTTCAGTAAATTCTCCAGAAAATGTTCATAATTATATTTAGAGGTAATGGCTCAAAGATGACTTACTTATTTTCTTCATGAATATGAGCATTATGCCTATGCCATGAATTAGAGGACACATTTTTTGCTATCAGAAAATTTTCTAAAGTGCCATAGACAGAGACAGTATTTGCCAGTATTTACATTTTCAGTGCTCAATAAATAATTATATTAAAAATTCTTATAATTTTTAAAATATTTTATCTTTTAATTTATCTTTCATCTAAACACTGTCGTTATAGGTAGAACTATGTACTGCATTATTACCATATAATAGGCAGTATATTCTCTCTCTGTGTATAAATAGATAAGGACAGAGACATATTCAGCACCACAAAGCCCGACATGATTAACTGCCAAGATTCATTACCTTCTGCTGATAAAGCCCAGCCTTTAAGAGAAGTTTCACTGCTCCTTTACTGCATATTTTTAAACAATCAAACAGGTCTTCACAATTGACAGTGGTCAAAAAGCAAAACCGCAATAAGCTTCCAGTCCAGGAAGAATGTGCATGGCCAGACCTTAAAATAAAAATGAATTATCTTTTTCAAAAAATTTCCAATATTTTTTTTTCTGCTAACAGCTTTCATGAACTACCAGAGCAAGTTTTTTTGTTCATCATCTGCGACAAGCACTTGTGCACCAGGTCTTTGGATGTATTTACATGATTTCTAACCAATTCTAAAACATTTTGCAATGATAAATTTCTGACTTCTTTGGGAAGGATTAGAAATTGTATTGATGAAGGAGTTCAAAATGTTCTTAAACAATGCTAAACCCAAGTAAAAAGAGGATAACACCTAACCTAAAAAGCTTATTACATCTCAGAGAATGCAGCTGTAAGCTCCCAGAAGCTGCTAGAGACATGGAGACAATGCATAAGATTGTTGTTATTCAGTCTAATTTTAGACAGAATCACTTTGTTTATCTCAGGAGATAAAAGCCTGAACCCACAGTATTTCTGTAAGAAAATCTTTGCCATCTCATGAACTACCTGTCTCACTCATCCTTTTCCCTTATTTGAAATTTAAAATAATTTTACACTTTTTCTGAGTTCCTTTTCTGATCTGCTCGCTTACAATCACAACTTCTATTGTCCCTTCTAGAAAAAGAGACTTCTGTACTTTGTAACTCTTGATTTTAAATTACTCCTTACTTGCACTGATTTGGCAAAATGTTGGTCTCAGGATTTACGGTCCAAAAGAGGGAGCAAATAGCCTGTTCTGAGTTTTATTGGGACGGAGTTAATTTTCTTCACAGTATGGGGCTATATTTTGGACTTGTGCTGAAAACAGTGTTGGTAGCACATGGATGTTTTAATTGGAGCAGTAATTGCATAGACTGAAGGCCTCTTCTGCTTTTCAAACCATCCCACCAGTAAGTAGGCTAGGGGTGCACAATAAGTTGTGAGGAGATGGAGCTGGGACAGCTGACCCCAATGACCAAAGGGATATCCCATACTCTGTGGCATCATGCTCAGTATACAAAGAGGGGGAAAGAAGGAGGAAGAGGGGGGATGTCCAAAGTGATTCCATTTGTCTTCCAAAGTGACCATGATGGACTTCCCTGGAGATGGCTACACACCTGCCTGCCCGTAGGAAGTGGCGAATGAATCCCCCAATTTGCTTTGCTTTCCCTATTAAATTGATTATATCTCAGCCTATGTGTTCTCTCATTTTTACGCTTTCTATTCTTTCCCTTGTCTCACCAAAGAAGTGTGAACAAGCAGCTGTGTGGTATTTAGCAAGAACCTTCAACAAGATTCTCAAACATGTAAAGGATGTAAATGTGAAAAATTCTTCAGAGTTCTGCTCTGAAGGGCAGGATACTCTACCAAGAACATTACAGTAAAATTCATTCCCCTCCAAAATAAACTTCAACTCTCAAACAGAAGGTTCTATTGGAAAACGTTCTCCTAAAATGAAAAATAAAACCTTGGAACGTTTAAAGCCCCATTACAGAGAGCAATGTGCACTAAGAAAGTCTCTACTACAGCTAATATATATGCAAGCACAACTTCTAAGCTGAGTGTCTGGCATAAATTTTAATAAGTAACTAGTTGCTATGAGTAACTGTGCTTTTAAAGCATTTTCTTTACATTCATGAAGAGAATTCCTTGGGACCCTGGGATTAGTACACTTCAAATTGTTTGCTAACACTAATATAGTTATGGAGAGCAAATATGTTTCTTTTACAAATCTATATAGATATCTTTATTTTTGCTTATCCATTCTCTAGGACTGTCCTTCCAAATTTCATAGAAGAATAAGATTATTGGTAGAAAATTAGTCTTTCTTTACGTTTTCTGAAATATGTAGCTGAAGATGGCTTTACTACAATAAATCTCTGTTTGCTGAGGTGATCAGAATTTTATCCTCTTTTCAGTGGAAGGGCAACCTGCCTTTTAAAATAAACACTGCTATGAAATTGCTGAAATTATCTTGATTTATATGAAACAACTCATGTGCTTAAGTGAATTAAGCATCATCTATATATAGCATCTTCCAGACACCTATTGAGTTGGGAACAATTTCACCTGGACTTGTATCAAGCCCCTGGTTAGGGAGGTTTTCTTTTGACAAAGGAAAAGTTTTTATATTTCTATGTAATTTATAAAGAAAGGATGTTTCTCAGGAAGCATGAAAACAACAAAAAATTTGTACTTCTCACATCATGGACAATTACATTTATATTTTGGTAGTTAATGACAATTACCAAATTGATGTTGTTTTCAGGACAGTTTTAGAATTTTTAATTTTGCTGTTTTACATATAGGTTTTTAATTTGTGTTTTGATCCATCTCTTTCCTCAGTGGAAGGAAACATGTCATTAGTGGACCCATCTCTTCTTTCAGAACTAGACCCTTATGGTTGTGCTCCTGTCCTGGACTTTAAGAGACATAGTTAGAATACACTTGGAGACATGGACATTTAAATGCTTCTGTTATTTCCTAAAAAAATTCCCTAACAACTACATTGTTTTATAAAAGTTAAGAATCACACACTTCTCTAACTGTGCCTAAAAATTAAGACAGATTTAAAACATTTTTATGAGGAGATCAATCATGTCCGTTTATGTTAGAAGTGATTTATTAGCACCTAATGCACACTGAGCCCCAAAACAGAGGAAAAAATTAATGGAATTGTATTTTTGTGTCTCGATGTATAAAACTGATGTGAATGTCAAAAATTTTAGTATTGTTCAGGCTGTGGCTGTTCTGAGCATGTTTCTGAAGCAGTACTAGATGTTCTCTGAAAAAAGAACTTAACTATGACGAACAAGATATTATAACATTGTATAAAAATATAAAGTTTTTGGGCTCGTAGTTTGAATATCAGCTACTTGAATCATGTCTCAATCTCACTTTAAGCAATAAAAATCTTTACAAACTGCAGAAACTACTTCAGTCCAATCATGGTTCATGTTTAGTTATTTAAATTTTTCCTGTCTTTTGTGGGGGAGCTTATATTTGAATTTTTAGTTACAGTCACACTGCTGGTCTTCTAATTGGGGCATAATGTCTGAAGTAAGGAATGAAGGTCTACTTTAATTATATTGAAAAGATTATAAAAACTCAGTTACTTTTTCCATAGTAAATGCACTGAGAACCTAATTAAAATGAAAATAATCTGTTTTCAGGATAAAATAGAGAATGTCCTGTGAACCAAAAACATCATTTAGTTAAAATGCAGATTACAAGAGCATGATTTTAAAGATATCACACTTTTTATTTCTAGAGACCAAAGGTAGAGATTAGATCATATTAAATTGCATAAAAATGTTACAGTGTTCAGTGCTTTCTCCTGGGTTCAGTCTTTTAATCTGCTCTTAGCCTTAAAGATAGTAATAATGAGAAATGTGATAATCATAAAGCTTACTGTTTAAAAATTATACCTTCTTATTCAGTGCACTACTTCTGGGATTATATCTACTCATTTTAATGACAAAAATAAGCTTTTACTGCTTTTTACTCTTTTTAGCACTGGAAAATTAGAACAGAAAGGAGAAATTTAATCTTGTTCTATAATGGTTATCATAAAAATTGTAAACTGAACTTTAGTCATAAGATTTGCTTTACCAGTTGCTGTACTCCCATCAGGAATGGTGAGAAACATGATACTTGTAAAGTTGACTAAATTGTTTTGATAAAACTAAAGTCAATCAGGGACCTTCTTTTTATTAAAATACAGCTCATGAAATACCAAATATCTTCAGATTCTTCCAAATCTACTCTACATGTATCACAGAAGAATATTTTTCTCAACACTGCGTACTTTAAGAATATAATGTAAAATCTTTCGTGGTTTGAAGATGAAGTGACAGTCAGCAAAAAAACCCACACTGTATAGAAGGCTACTGAATAACGTTAAGAAAAAGATTTATTAAAACAGCATTCATCTGGTACATTTTGCACTTGAATCTAAAAGCTTATGAAAACTTAAAGCATCCTATTCCTCTCCAGTGAAATGTTCATGAAAGAAGGAAAAAATAACAATGAGTAAAAATCTGTATCTTTAGCCACAATAAAAAGAATCTAAGATTATGTCATATAATTTCCTTTTCAGAAGGGACTTTATATAGGCAGTGATTATTTTTTAAAATGGTCTTGAATATATACAAAATTAACATTTTCATGTAAAAATATTACATTGGTCAGCATTTATTCTTATGTTGCATTGCAAGGAACTCAGCTAGGAGTATTTTACCTCTATAAGCGTAAGCCTGTAAGTTTACTATGAAAATAGCCAGTTACTTATTTATGTTACTTACACTTACTGAATTTGAGGCAAATATAATATTGAAAAGCCTTAATTTCTTGTTACTCAGATTTCAAAAGCTTTTATTAACTTATCTATCTACTCTGTCTAAACATCTATATCTCTATATCTCTATATAATCTGTATGTATATCATCTACATTTGTCTGTCTCTTGTGTATTTCTCACAATGTTATCTGAGTGCTCAGAAGCATTTAAAACTCTGTCAAATTAATGTGTTTGTGTCTTATCTCATGGTACTGGTCTTTATTCATCAATCTTACTCAGTCATCAAGAATGTTTTTGTTGTGATATATCTACAGATTCTCTTTGAGATGTAGGCATTGATTCACAAGGGACTATTGCCTCCTATCCTTCACTTAATCAGGGAGGTGTTATTAAGCCAGTTAAGGAGGAGTGATAGCAAGCCTGTTTTCAAAGAGGCATTTTCATAGAGAGGATTTGATGGGGAAAGACAGAATTGAAACAAACAAACAAACAAACCAACCCTTGGAGAACTCCAAGAAAGAGATGGAATGCAAAAACTATCTACAAGATATTCTTTGAAAAGTGGAGCCAATGAAGCTGGAGACCCTGAGCAGCTTGGCAGGCAAAATTCTGAAGTGATTCAGCTAAGTTGCAAAAGAGTTACTTATTTTAACACAAGCAGTGCAAGTTTTGCTTTCCTTTTTTTTCCCCCCTCATCCATACTTTATCAAGTAAATGTCTATATATAGAACAGACTGTTGTGTTTTATATAGAGATATCACATGCATTCATATTCTTACACAGGTGTATCTATACATTCTATGTATATATGCAGTATTATCATTCCCTCCCATCAGCACAAGAGTCTAAAAGCAAGGTACTCTGACATTTTGACCATTCTCTAATTCTTTTCTCAGTATACCATTGTAGGAGCTTCATGAACTTGATGTTACTGCTGGACCAAGGAGATGAAATGTTTTCCACTTTGAGGGTAACTCCAAAAGCTCTCTCATAAGCTTCAGGGCAGTGCACAGCAAACCTATAAACCCCAAAAGTCCCTAAGGAGTGTATGTTTTTTGCCTTACAGGTATATAAGTCTTTTCATATTCATATGCCTTTGGAAAACAAATTTATTTATCTAGGAAGGAGGCAACTGACTGTTCTTTATAACTTGGTAGGCCTTTAAAATGAAAATATTTTTACCTTCTCAAGTGAAATACTGCTGAAGTATTAACCTTATAACAAAAGAAAGACTGTCACTAACAAAACCACTCCTCCTGACCTTAATTTTCCTCTTCACGCAGATCACCCAGTGCTATCGTGGCCCAATTATGTTTCACTTCTAAGATCTGACAGAATTACAGCACTTGATGACAAGATTACACTCTGTATTTTTTTCTCTAATTAGCATGTATCAAAGTATCCAGAGTCCTTTTGATTTCCTACTTTAACTGATAATAAGTCTGTATTTATCTCTTATGTACCTTATTGAGGATCTGCACTTCTTAGCCAGGAAGTCAGGTTGCTAACTGTAACCACAAGGTTAGTAGTTTATCCTACAATGCTCATTGACTGCTATCCCTTCTGTCCTTGTTTACAATGAGGGTGATTAGACTGAACACACTTACACAACTCCACGTAGAAGTTGAACAAAATGGCTTTATATTTTGTTCAAAGATTGTAGACCATCACTTTCTTCAGGTATGACTGGATAGCAATCTTTTATTCTTGTGCGTATCTATGAAAGAAAGAATGAAATAGCACAAATCCTTGATTCGAAATTCCATTAACAGAGCAGAGATATCTTCTGATAATTTATGTTTTTAAACCAGATGAAAATAAAAAAAATAAAATCAATCATTCTCCCTTACCTTCTTGATTTTACATACACTTGGAAATATTAAACACTTCAAACAGGAATGTTAAGAACAAGAGAGTCCTATGATCGAATACATAACACTCAATATTTATAAAGGATAGGGTCAAAAACAAAACTAACTATCTTCTTGTGCCTGTGCAACTGACAAAATAATTGCAACTGAGTCAATCCAAAATCACTTATTTGCTTTCTTCTCTAAGATTGGTCTTCTTCTGTAGATAAAGGAATAAAAAAAGAAAGTGAATTGCCAGTGGAAGCAAGATTGAGCAATATGGGAGGACTATGGAGATGCTGCTCACCATTGTAGGGAGAAATTTTGTGTGGCCAAAGCTCAGTTAAATTTGAATCTAGCCCAGTACTGAGGAAGACAACAGAAAGGGCTTTTAAAAATGTCACAATAGCAAAGGGCAGACCAGAAATAACATTGGCAATTGGCCCCATTCTGTTCCTTGATGAGGATGTCCACATCACAAACAGGGATATAGACAAAGCAGAGATGTTTAATGCTTTCCTCACCTCAGTCTTCAATACTAGTGATAGTCTATAGGACCCCTGGAGCCCTAAGCTGGAAGATGATGACAGCAAGAATGATAAATTCTCAGTCAGCCCTGAACTTGTGTGTGATTTTCTGCTCCAGTCTAAGTTTATAAGATCTACTGAGAGTCATCCCAGAGTACTCAAAAACCTGGTTAAAGTCATTGGAAGAGCTCTGTCAACGTTTTTTTCAATGGTCTGGGGAATTTGAAGACATTCCAGTGACTGGAACCTGGCATATGTCCCAATTTTAAAGAGGGGAAAGAGGGTAACTCCAGGCCTGTCAGTTTCACTTCAATGAGTGATAAAATAACAGAGAACATTATTCTGGGTGATACTGAAGAACAATGTAGTCATTTGTCACAGCCAGAAAAGGTTCATGGGGGAACAGTCCTGCTCAATAAACTTAATTTCTTCTTGTGACAATGTCACCTATCTGGTTGATCAAGGGAAGACAGATAATGTAATCTTTCTGGCTTACCTTCTGAATAAAATTTCCAACATACAAAGAGATAAACATATCATGAGATGGATTCTATAGGTCGTCACTTTAGGGCCAGTGCTTTTCAATGTTACACAAATGAGTTGAATGCAGGACCCAAAGATATACTAAGTTTGCCAATGACAATAAGTTGGAAGAAGCTCTAGACTCCCTAAGGCAGAGAGACTCTACAGGGAGACCTGAACAAATTAGAGGGCTGAGAGAAGTGCTGGATTCTGCACCTGGGATGGGGCAAACCTGGATGCATGTACAGAGCTGGGTGTGAGGACCTGCTGAGCAGCACTGCTGAGCACCTGTGGGTCCTGGTCATTGACAAGTTGAATGTGAATGAGCAGTGTTCTGGCAGCCAGGAGGGCCAGCAGTGCCCTGGGGTGCATCAGGCACAGCATGGGAGGTATTGTCCCATTCTGCTCTCCCTGATGCAACCACATTTGAAGGGCTGTGTGCAGATTTGGATGCTGCCATATAAGAAAGATAAAAAGCCACTGGAGAATGTACAAAGGAGGGCTATGAAGATGGTGAAAGGGATAGAGGGGAAGCCATAGGAGAAGTGGCTGAGGTTCAGTCTGGAGAAGACACATTGCAGTCTACAACTTCCTCATGAGGGGAAGAGGACGGGAAGAAACTTCTCTCTTCATTCTGGTGAGCAGTGTCAGAACCCAAAGAAATGGCCTGAAGTTGTGCCTAGGGAGGTTTAAGTTGGACATTCGGAAGAGGTTTCTTCACCCAGAGGGTGTTTGGGCACTAGAACAAGTTCCTGAGGGAAGTGATCACACCAGCAAGCCTGAAGGAGTTCAAGATGTTTTTGGACAATGCTCCCAGGTACAGGGTGTGACCCTTGGGGTTGTCCTATGTAGGTCCAGGAGTTGAACTACATTCTTGTGGTTCCCTACCAACTCTAAATATTCTGACTCTTTGCTTTAAAATAGAATCTTTTCTTTCTTTTTTACATCCTTTAACTCCTTTCTTTAACTTTTATTTTGATTCATAAAATATATTTCAGGAAAATTTAAATGTTCAATATTGAATATGAAAGGACAGCACATTTCAAGATACATTTCAAAATATGTTGTGCAGTGTATAACTGACATTGAAAAAAATCCAATTTTAATGAATAGAGGGAAAAAATATGACAGTCTTTACAGTGGAATTTACTACTCTCTGCTACACCACAACGAAGAAGGTAGATAAGGCCATTTAAAAGTAGCTATTAGAATCATCCAGCACCCATAAATTTTGAGCTCTTCATTGAGTTTAAGCCTAAGCAGGCATACAGGAAGTGAAAATTAATTGAGATTACTAATCACACACAAAGAAACCCTCTACCATTAACTTGTGAGCACAGAGTAAAAAAAAAATTTACTGATTTTGTTTATTTATGAGACTCTATGGAGGATGAGTAATTTCTAAAATACTAGAGAATTTAAAAATTAGTTAGGGAGTTGCAAAGAGAGGAAGAAAGATTCTGTGGAATTATAGTCCAGAGAACAAAACTGCTCTGCCTAGAAAAATAGAAGCAAGATCTCTTTCTGTAAATAGCTTTTAAATAAAAAAAGATACTAACTAAGGTCAATATGGGTATCTAAAATAATTCAGGTCACAATAATCTACCTTTGTTTTACAATACCATAACATGACGGGTGTTTTTTAGGCATGAAAAATGCCATGTATTTTGACTTTAATTAGGTTTTTTGTCACTGCCTCAGATACATTCTCATAAGCAGTCGTTGGATGTTTCAAGAACAACCTAGACAAACATCAATTAGCAGTGACACAAGTATAGATCATTCTAATTTGGACATGGGCTCTTCCTCTGAAGCCACTTTCAAGTCTGTGATTTTAAGTACCATTGGCTTCCCATATTATTTGCTATTTACTTTTACTCCACTAGATTCTTGCATTATTTATTCATTAATCATATGCATTTGAACATCATTACTTCAGGTCTAAAATCCTGATATTTAAAGTCCATGTAAAGACAAAAGTAAATGTTTCAAATGGCCTTTTAATTTCTGAGTCATGGCAATCAGGACAGTCAGAGTTGGGGTTTTTCTTGTTTTGTTTTGGGGTTTTTCTCTGTTTTTTGGGCTTTTTTTTCTTTAAATTGGCATTAAAAATATTATCTCTTGATATGGGGCTTTAAAAATACCTACATCAAAAGGGGTACATGAGATTAGGAAGAGATATTCTTACACATTAATGAAACATCAAGAAAATATGCTGCATTGATAACATCCAATTTCATACTCTTAAAAAAAAAGGGACAGGACTTCAAAAATTCAGCCATATGTTTAAAACAGAAATCTAAAGTTGTGAGAGAAAGGAAAATGAGAAATCAGACAGCTGGCTTGTCAATTAACATTCATGTCAAAAACAGAATTCTATGATTTTTCATACAAAATGTAAGTTACTTGAAACAATTTGTAGAAAGGGTTTAACTCTTTTGGGGGGAGTGATAAACTTATTGTTTTTCCAAGCATGGGAAAAGAAGACTTAGAAAATATGAAAATTACTCATTTTGACTTTTATTTACAGGAAGAATTTTTGATTATGGAGATGAAATACCTCCTCTCTTGAATGTATGTTCCTCCTATAGAGTGGATGGTAGTTAAAAGATATAAGTGATGCTTGCAAAAAAATTTACTTTTAAGCCTGATTTGCTTTTCCAGTCTCAAGAATTCTTTTCATGTTGAAAAACAGTTTCTTGTTTACATCTGTTTTGTGCAATACCTGCAGTTGCCACAAAGAATCAAAAGGGACTTCTGCATGTACTGCCTGTGTGTTTTGCCTTCTACAAGGAACATTTGAAATACAGGTCTTCAGTGCCTTTCAAGAATGTTCTCATTGTCAGATTGACTTTCATTGTTTAGTCACTATAGAAAGACAGAATATATATCTGCTTTCTCTTTACTAGGACATAATTATAACTGAATATCTGCAAGGACTATGACTTTAGATAAGGTAAAAGTAGAGAAGACTACTCTGTTCTATGTTTATTGGGATTGATAACCTGAATGATATTACAAATTGTATACACTGAATTGCCCAGACTAACAGGACAAAAAGCCATGCATGATGGTCTTAAACTAAAGTGAAAAGGACATTCCTGAAGTACATTTTGGACATTCAAAAGACAGTTCTGCTATGTTAATACTGCCAAATTCATATTTTAATTGAGATTGATGTTAAACAAAGGGCTAATCAGAGGGAAAAAAACCTCCTGGCCTTATCTGAACACTTTAATAGGTATGAAAACTTAGAGAAATCCCACTCTCCTGACCCAACAGTACAATCTTCACACTGGCAGGGTAGCTCAGACAAGAAGCACACACCCTGCCAGGTCGTTTTGGGAGAGGGCTGAAGGGCAGCAGCAGCCAGTGCCTCCTGGATGGGATACACTGCTTGCCAGCAGAGACATATGCTTGTGGTGTTTGGCTCAAATCAAAGCAGAGGGGACACACAGGCACTGCCATGCCAGCAGGCAGTGTCATGAGCTGCCTTTGAGACTAAGAACCCCAACACGTCCCTGCTGTCCTCTAATTTGAGTATAGGAATAGTACTGGGTAAAGAGGCTTGCTGAGCCAAGAGTAAAGATTTTGGCCAATAAGTAACCTAACTTTTTCTCTCCACATTGGACCAAACTATAAATCATCATGTAACCTTTCAGGGAGAAGAAAAAATAAAAGTTTCATTTGTGTCTTGAAAGCTTTTTATTCTTTCTATTTTATTTTTCTAAGAATAATTTTGAAGACTATAAGAATATGAATGTAAAGCTGTCTGAACCTTTGCATTTACTAGTCCAGTTCAGACTGTTGATTTTTCATTCCGCTTCCTCACTACACAATTTTGTCAGTGGACAGATGTTTAAAAATGGCTGTTCTTTTCTCTTGCAATGTTGAGCTATTTCAAACCAAAGCCTCCGTATAAATAGGAGCTTGTAACAGAGCTTGAACTAATGAGCACCAAACTTGCATGTCCCTTCTAGAACGTGAAGAAACACAAAGAAGCTAAAAATGCTCTCACTGGAAACTAAAAATGACTATTCTTCCATGACTGTTCCTAAGTAGCTAGCCACTGGCTGAGGAGAAAAGGCTGGAGTATCAAATGTGGGACAAGACAGCTTATGACTTCTGAAGAGCTGCCACTTTTAGCACAGTGAGAATCATTTCAGCTGTATCTCAAAAAAAGTTTAGAAGGGAAAAAAACCCCAAAACAACCATCAAAAAAAAAATTGTCTAAAGTAAACCAGATAGCTAGGTTCTACCTAGATTTAAAGTTGCTAAGTGTCTGCAGTGCAATCCTGCACACAAAGTAAATTTTAATTAATAATAGGAAATTTCAAAACCGAAGACATTCATTCACAAAATTAATTCCTGACCAAATAAAAATAAAGACATAAGTCTGATAATTTCACAGATCTGGATGGATTTTTTTATGAGTGTTTGTTTTTTAGCAGAAAAGAATATGTTACAGAGCATAAATCAGAATGTTAATTTAGCTGTTTTCCACTGGATTCTATTTTTCTCCTCCCCAGCTTTTTGCTAGTGGCTGTTTTTTAAGAGCAGTAATAGTAGAAGTCTTACAAACACTTGGAGGTGTGATTACTCACCCTAATATTTGAAATGGAAATAATAGGCACAGTCATTTTTGTAAAGTTTCCTATGGATTAAATGACAGAAAAAAAAGTTATTTATGAAGGCAAAGGATGAAAAATAAATAGAAAATAATTTTGTAATCCATTTGTTGGATAAAAATAGAACTCTGCACTAGTAAACCATGTTTTTTTATTTAAATTTCAGGTAAAATATTTGGAAAGGATTATTTGATATCTCATGATAGTTGAGAAAGTGTGATTGAACTCAGCAAATGCCATTTGCATGGGGAATGCCTTTTGTGATGGAGCAGGAGATCAATGAAAGCATAAATCTGAATTTTTAAAGAAAACAAAACCAATGAATTTTAATCCAGATATTTTACAAATGTGACACTGGAAACATTTCGGAGAATGACACAGATACTGGAAACCTTGTAGATAAATATACAGAAGCTTCCTGAAATTATATTCATACTGAGTTTTATCACTAAAGCAAAAATGTCAGACTATACTTAGGGCTTGACCAAACAACTGCACCCATTTGTTGTATGTTAAAAATCAATACAACAGCAATCAACACAAATATATATTTTTAAGGATAAACTTTGCTGCACAAACAGATTATAAATGTCCTAATATGATCAAAATTTCATGTCTGTCCTTGTATTGTTATTATTTGTCACTGCTGCAAAGCCCCGGAAATACTGCTGTTAATACTTGTTCCTATGTTAAATTGATGCATCCAAATGTGGAACCAGGCTGGAACACAAATGATGAGTGACTGAGTTACCACTTACAAGCTATTTAATTTTTTTTGTAATCCAATAAGAAAGTTTCTAGAAGTTCTCTCTGGATTAGGGAAATGCTCATCAATCACTAGAATACACTGAGCAATTTCTCGAATAGATACATTTTCTGGAAAGCAGATTTTAAACGTGCTATGCTTAGATTTGGCCCAATCAATCCATAAAATCGCTGTTCAAGTACAGGCAACTGCGGGAGTGAAAGACAGTTCCGAATCTATCACCCCCCTTCTCTACATATGCTTATTCATGTAGGCATGCATGCCTTTCTTTTAGTTCTATAGGATACATTCTAGGATTTTTTCTCAGCTTCATGCATCAAGAAAGAACTTGTCCTCCACCCTTTTTGTCCTTTTGAAAAGGTACTGAAAACTGACAGCACATAACTGATCAAACTTGCTGTCTTTTAATTAAATCACTGCTCAAATGAGTTTAACTGCAGCTTTTAGTAAACTAAACAAGTCCTCTAATTCCAGATTAAGGTTTGGCTCTGTAGAGAGAGGAATAACAAAGAATAAAAGTTGTAAAAAAATGCAGAGACACACAGAATCAACAAAGAAAACTGTTCACACTGCACCTATTAATATGTGCAGAGTACACATTGTGTACACACAGATATTCTTTGAAGTTGACTTGGCATGTTTCCTTAAATTTTGTCTTGTTTCCACTGTCTTGGTGAGGGAAAACTCAAACAGTGTTTTGTTCTTTTCGTGTTTGTACCTATGCTAAAGTAAATTCGGAGAGCATAAACCTCACTGGAGTCTCACAGGTGCTAATCAGGCCTTCTAGAACTCTATTCTGAATAATTTCTATTCAGTTCTGAAATTCTACACTGCTTAAATGAAAAGTTAGACAACAAAATCATCAATAGCATGCATCTTAAATCATGAGGGAAAATAATATCAGCTAAACAATCCTTTAGTGTGCCTAACAGAAGATGAAAAGTTTTGGGGATGACTTCTGCAAAATATTTAAAAGAAATTGTTTAAATTAAAGAAGGAGAATAAAAAGATTGCATTCTCTGTAAATAAGATGTAAAGCTTTCTCTTTTTTTTTTTCAGCATCTCCAGGATCTCTCAACATTTTGTTCGATTGTTCATAGAATGAGAAGTACCTGAAATTACTGGACAGTTGAGTGGGTTTTCACACATTATTTGTATTCAAAGCTCAGCTTTCTTTTTGCAAGACAAGAAGCAGCAGCATCTGAAGAAGGTCATTTGTCACAAACATTCCTTTTACAGTATCACCTAACAAGCGTGGACCATGACTTAAGTGTACTTGAGACTGATTCTTTGAGATACTGACATTTGTTAAAGTGAACAAAGGTTGATGCATTTTGTCTGGCAGTGATAACACATCTTTGATTTCAAATTCAATGATTCCCAAAGGAATTTACAAAAGCATTTATTACCTATCAAAAATATATCTCGAATACTAGTAAATAATTTGGCATGATAGTACTCCCTAAAGTTAAACATTATTACAATTAAATGTTTATTTACATTTGTAATAAAATATTAACTTTAAAAACTATTTTCCCAGTGCTTCATTATTTCTTCCTAGCAACAGTCTTTATTACTTCCTTTACACAGCTAAAATAAGCATGATATAAAAGTAGCAGTCACTTAAGGGCTTTAACCTTTCAAAACTCCAAGCACTCAGGTACATCATATTCACAACTTGTGTGTTTCCTTTTAGAAATAGACAAAGTATCTAAAAGAACCTGAAAAGACCTACCAAGAAATTCTAATTCTGTGGGGAACCTATGTAGTCATTTTGCCATTTTCTGTTTCTTTCTCTATAAATATTCTCCTATGTTCTTTTTAAGTATTTTTAAGATTTTAGAAAATTAGTTATACATTTGACAGATCCTTTTGTTGCCTCTTCTCGTTGCAATGAAATGAAAAAAGCATAACATTTTCTATTTATTAGAAAAATGAGAAAGCATTAATTTATGATTGGACTACATAGTGATTCAAATAATACACTTATCATTTATATAATTCAGGTAGTTTGCTAAGAGGGACAACAAGGAATGTCCAACCAAGGGTTGTGTCTCTTTTTTGTGCTCGACTACACAGAATGTAATTTTGCCTTATCAATTCAGTGAAATTAAAGCTGCCATAGTGGTAAAATCTAACCAGATGTTTTAGGAACAACCGGAAGAAAAATTCTAAAAGCAGTGCAAGAGAAGTAAATGTGAGTTTATATAAGTGAGTTAAACTTGGGAAGTGACTTGTGGCTGATGTTACGCACCACCAGAGGGAACAAAAGAAAATGGAAGAAAATAATGCTAAGATATGAAATTTTGCATATCTCATTTTCCTGAGCAATTCAAGTGCCATCATCAGAAGCTGTACTGACTGGGAAAAAAGTTTTTATCAGAGAATGCAATTTGTTCATTAGCCTAGAGAATTTTAATTTGCAGACAATTTAAGTGTGAATTAGTGACCTTCTAATTTAATCCAAGTTCATTAGAAATACAAATCATAAACAACAGAGAAAGGTAATTCATTGCTAAAAGAACTATATAAGAAAAGTGGAGATGAATTTCTCCTTTGCTTTACATGTCAATGATCATTATTTTCAAATTTACACTACCTTTAAATTAATTGACAGGAATCTAATTTCAAAATCGCAGAATTTTGCACCCCCTTGTAGAGGTCAATTATTTCAAAGTGTGAAACTGCTTTCTTTTATGAGACTTCTAAGACCTTCTAACTCTTCGCTGTAGGTTCTTTCAATATATAAATATGCTGCCTTTTGTGAAAAACTTTCACTTAGCAAGAAAACAGTCTGAGGCAAAAATTTTGTTTGTAGTGTTATTCTGATAGCTTGGTCACAACAGAAACTAGAGGGGGTTTAAAGTCCCCAGGGAATGTCTTCCCTCACCTATGAAAACTTGAAGTAATAATGCATGTTCCCTGTGTAGTGTAATCTTGACTGGAAATTTACAGAGAAAACAAGAGTTTTTTCTTCTACTGAGATTCTTAACAAAACAAAGGGTGAAGATACATATTCCTATTTAAACAATTAAAAAGCCCCACCAATTAACCAAAATAAAAAATCCTCAAATCCCGTACAGTAGCAATTCTGAAAGGATATGGCTTGGGTCTTCAATTGCTTCCTTCTTATTTAGTCTTTCAAACCGATTTCAGATAGACTATCAGGTGCATAACCTGCTTTTTTTCTTCAGCCCAGCCCTGGATCTGTATATGGTTAAGAAACCAAATTAGGAACTTGTCCTGGGGTGACTGAGAACTGAATGATCGAGAGTCTAAAATGGGCCTTTGTTCTCCTTAAAGAAACCAGCTGAATGAATGATAGAAAGACATGGGATCTATAATTCTGAATCAGTCTGAAGAATTTGCATGGGACTAAGAAGGCAATACAGTAATGACTTTAGTCTGTATTTGTGATTAATCTCCACAGAGCAAAATATTTGACTATAAATACATAAGAAAGATGAGTTGCAAGATGAGTTTTCTTTAATTGCTATCATCAATGACATGTTTGCAAATATAATTATTTAAGGTCTTATCTAAGGAAGAAGTTGAACTTGACTTCAGAAAGCAAAAATTGTCAAAGCATAGTTGATATTAATTTTTTATATATTCACATTAACCATAATTTTAAAATCTTGTTTATGCATAATTTTAATGAATGGATTTCAAATTATCATAAAGTATTGAAAATTTCTGAGTCTGTCATGAAATTTACTTTCCTAACAGTAAAGCTTCATCCTTATTGATGATGATGATAACCCGTTCCATATCTACACTGCAGATACTCTGTTCCCTGTGAACAGAGTACTATTCTGCATATATCCCTCTATTTTAAATTCTAGTCTGAATTTGTGATTCTGTTAAGACATACAGTAGGATATTAGCACTAATATTCTTCATAAATCCAAGCCACAAACTAATAAGACAAATGAGCAGCACCCAGAAACTTCTGAAATATCCATAGGGAAAATGCAACCTCTCCCATATGTAATGCTTTATATTTTTTTAAAGTTGTATAAATGAAATTAAAACAAAGAATAAATCACGAAAATTTAGCCTCAGATATGATATATGTTATTAGGTGCTATATGATCTAAGACTTGTACAACAATTTGTTCTAAATCAATTTACCTAATGGCAAATTATAAAATGGAGTAAATCTTAAGGTTTCTAAAAAATACGTGTTTCATTGAGGTTTTTAAATTAATGTAAGAAACACAGAATGATTTATCAATACACCTCTAGTAAAGGGCAAAAATATGTATATTGAAAGAATCCCACAGTAGAGAGACAGGGAATTACACATTAGGTGGGAAAAGGACGTTAATGGATGAAGAACAAATGCCATCTGAATTAGACCCACATCCATTAGTTCAACTAGGATGGATCAGGCATCATCCAGAAAAATCCCAATGATAGAAGCAGGACAAATGCTTGTTTCTTAAAATACTTGTTTTCCTCTGTCTTCTTAAGAGAAAGAAAAAGAAAAGAGTACCTCGAACAGGTATGCATAGAACACAGTTCTTTGCAATTTGATATGCATTCTTATGATTAAAGCTCAAAATGAAACCAATGCAAGAGATGAGATGAATGTTGGCAGATTTACTAGTATTTGTATCAATATAAAATCTCAATGATTATTCAATAGTTGATTTATGAATGCCAAAGACTGACTAATTAGTAGAAATCTATACTCATCAATGCACATTGCATAAATAGGAAAAAATCCTGACTTCCGTATGAGAGCTTTTCCATTGACTAAATAATTTCTTGGAGATGTCATCCTTAATGCATCCTCTAAAATGTTATCCTCCCTGTGTTGCACATTGCCAGCTCGTGCAATATGTTCAAAAGTCCCACAGTGATGTAATTTCTCCTTTTTAATATCAGCAATCGGACTCAAGGGAAGAGATCCATGAGAATATTCCGTTACAGTTATTGGGGCAGGAGGGAGAAGGGGGGAGGAGTGAAGGAGTGAGACATGAAAATATATTTTTTTTTGCGTGCAGAGCTGTTCCGAGATACTCCAAAAATATCAGCAGCATACATTCGAAAACATTGGAAAATATGTCAGTCAAAAAAAGAACACAAACCCTTTATGCAAAAAATAACAATAAAACTGGCAACTTCACAACTCTGTGTGGATAAACATTTGATTTTTCTTACCAGTCTTGATAGATAGTGTAACAATGGATTTAGTGAGACTGATAAGAAAAGATTTTTGTGGATTACCTGAGATATCTATGAGTTTGGAAAGGGAACCTTTCTTTTATTCAGGAGAAAGGATAAAATGCGATTTCTCTAAAAATCATGCCTGAGTAAGACTCAGGTGACCTCTTGCTCATACTCTTGAGCCAGAGTGTGCGTTGTGCCACATTTGGGAGTGGAGGATGTGCTGTCCCTGCTGCACAGCTCAATCATCCCTGTGACAAGGAGGCACAGAGTCCCCTCCGTGCCACTGTTGGGCAAGAGATGTGTGAGGGCCCAGGAGCAGCAGTGGCCACCAGACCAAATGGCCAGAGAGCTGCCCCCAGAGAGCTGCAGCAAGGAATAGCTGGGTCTCAGCTCCACAAGGAAGGGGGTAACAGAGGGGAGCAGGCAGCAGCACAGCTGCGGGAAAGGGCCGGGTCACTCCAGGAAAGTCTGCAGCCTCCAGTGGGGCATGGCCTGGGACAACCCCCTTAGCTCCAGCCCTGAGGAACCTCCCATCCTGAGCACCTGGGTGCCCCACTCGCATCTGGCTTCAAGATTTCTGCTGTCTTTCTGAGAGGTGGTGAACAACTAGTTTGAAACTAGTTGAGATAGACTTTCAATGGAATATCAGGTTCCTAAGTAATTACTGATCTTTGGTCATCAATAAAAACTGATTCAAGGTTTTGTGTCACAATTTTCCTACAAATGAAGAATCATCATGGAAATATTGAATCATTTGATGCTACCGGCCGAGTTTTGCCTTCATCTTCATTCAGACCATTTCAAAAATATATCAGTTACTTTACTGAGTGTGGAATTTTGCTATGAGTTGTTCAAATAGCATGCTTCAGGTGATAGTTTCTTAACCATTCTTCCAATTAAGATCTAGAAAGGAGACAGACATTGTCCCTCCAGCCTTTCATAAGCACTTAGAGACATAAAATCCATATGCCTTTCACTCACTCTACTGCTGTACATCACAAGTTTTACACTTCTTTTTACAGTTCCTTTTATACCCAGAGCAACCATTTCACTGTGTGTAAAACCTTGTGGTGTATGTAATGGCATGATAAACAATTACAGACTGTGGATGACATATTGTACAAAAGAAGGGAAGAAGCAGAGCCCGAATGACTGTGCAGACTAAAGGGAATAATAACAGAGGGGGTGCAGAGAAGTAAAGGAGGTAAAACAAGGGTTAGATTTGTTTGACAGTCTATTTTCTAAATAGAGTGAACTGACAGAATAAATTGACAACACAATATTCCTTTTTACTTAAAGCTTGCCTAATGATAGAGAGGATAGTTTACTGTGGCTTAAATTACACATGTAAACCAGAATCTCAAAAGTATCCATACACGCAATTTCCTTTGAAATAACTCTGTTAGATTTTACTCTCCTTAAACCTGAGTTCATCAACTGTGAAACAGGGAGAAAATATGAGCCATGAAAAATTTCAATGATCAGTGCTGCATCACTATGATAGGCAAACTGAACATTTATGTTAATAGATAGTGAGCATAGAGGGAGGTCTGCCTAGTCCCTGAAGGGAGCAACTAATACCGAGCTCAAATGGAATTGGCAGGGCTGAACAAAGGCCAGCCAAGGGGAGAAACCAATATGTCTGTCACATATATTCTTTCTAGGTCCATGACTTCCAGCATCCACTTTTTTGGCAGGATAGGTTCCACACAAGTTCATGATAGGAAATCCCGTTAGCAAAAAGATAGGCTTGCTTTGCTTTAAGATTGTTTACTTCTTGTTTACTCTTAAATAAATCCCAGGCTTGGCTACATTCCACTGAAGTGGGATCTAGATAATATTGTCATTTCTTACTTAAAAAGATTTTATTTTCCTAATGACAAGGACAAAAACAAACTCTATCCCTCTTCTTTGCAAATATAGGAAACAAGATAATTATTATACCATTATTATAATAGGTCTGTACCCTGGTTTCCTAAGAAAATAGCTCCCTCAGTTTCTCCTGGAAGTCCTTAGAACTTGTTGGTCAATTTTGATCATGTCTAACAGGGATGTAGGTGATTTGATTTGGTAAGCATCATAAAAGTAGAAAACTGTATATAGAGAGACTTTTAATAAAGCCTTCAATGAAGGGAAGAAAGATGAGTAAAACCAGCCGTTTCCAAGGGACCTTTTTAAAACACATATTTCAAGCATCACTGGTTCGCTATAAACAAACTCTTGACAAATTCTTTCTGTGCCCTATTTTCCATACAGGAATTGTCTCTTATATTAAGCAGACTCAAATATTTTTAAACCTCAGAGATCAACATAGGAGAAAGCTATTATAAATGCCCAAGCCACAGGAAAAATTTAATATAAGTTCACTCTTGTATGCACAACCACGAATCTAACTACAGGACATTAATATTAAATGAATCAAGCTTCATAACTTCTGCTCAGATGGAATTACTTTTCTGGTTGTATCTTACTACTATTCGGTAGTCCTCATCATGGTATAAGCATTATTGAAGGCACTATGCAAACACAGAACAAAAATCTGTTCTCTTGCCAGAAAAGTCACTACCTTGAGTAAATGCCTGGCTTTGTCTGAAGGAAGCAGGAAATGGAGTGGGAGAAAGAATGGAAAAGAGAGAGAGGGAATGTTAATCATTACTCTGTTTTTTTGCTGTTATATAAATGATTTTTTAATCTTATTGTCTTTTAGCAGTTTTAAGATGATAAATATATTTCTTTACAATCAGTGGATTTTCATTTATTTGTGCTATGACAACTATGATCAGTTCTTGAAAGAACCTAATGTACAGCTTTTCCAATGTACAGAACTATGAAAAAAAAAGGAAAATTGGAAAATTAGAATTTTGACTCCTTCTTGTATGAAACAAATTTAGATTAAAATAAAAAAAATAAAATAATGTTTAAAGGAACACAATTTATTTAAGAAATACACTTGTTCCTCTAAAGATGTCACTGAGTAAAGTGCCAAGAATTATAATCATTTACCCAAACACACACAATCATCCCATTGCTTGTGAGAAAACTCCAGAGTCATGCAAATAGGATTTACATTTACACCACATTGAAAGACATTAATTTTCATACAGAGAAGAGGGAAAGCTAAAATTTCAGATGAAATAATTATGATTATTTGATTTGTTGAAGTTAGCAGCCTCAAAGCTAATGTCATTGTGACTTTGTTTCTATCCATGTATTTTTTTCAGTGCCCTAAAGAGATTTTAATTAATAGTTCAGGCTTTGGCTACATTAAAGATTGCATAGAAGTCTTTGAACCAAGAAGACAGTTGTAGTCCTTTAGGACAATAAAAATTATGAAGTTCTGGAAGAAGAACTTTACAGCTGGGAAAAGGAAATCTCAGTGGAAAGGCAGAGATCTAGCTATGTAGTGTCTTTCTAGAGTTTATTAAAGAAATCAAGAATGTATGATTTCAATGAGGTTTGACTATTCAATGGAAATAACCTTCAAGTCCCTCACCAATTTGTATTTGCCTCTCCATTGTTCTTTCATCCATCAAAACAGTTAAGAAACAAAGACAAGTTATAAAAAAAGTCAACAAATGAAGCAAAATATTTAGTCCTGCTCCTTGCTTTAGCCTCTGATAGAACTCTCCTTAGCAGGAGAAAATAGAGGACTCTGGTTTTTTTCCAGTTATGTTTGTGTATATTATTATACACTGTGGTGATTAAATAGATATATAGGCAAATTTATGGTCAAACAGCAATTTTTACCAAAAAATATTTAAAATACTCTTTCTAAAAACTAAAATTGAATAGTTCAGCTATTACTTTGGCATGTTTTGGATGGTTTCAGGGTTTTTCTAGACATTAAAAAAAAAAATTCAAAGCATGAACTCAGGATGGCAGAAGTCGGAATGACAGTTTTTCTTTTGTAGCACATACTCCAGAAAGTTATACTGGCTTTTATGAGTAAGCAAAGGACTCAGGAAAGTGTTGATAAGTGACTAAACATGATATTTTTCAAAGCTACTTCATTAAAGTTGTGCCAATAAAAATCACATTTTTTTCACTGAAGATTATTGATCCAAACTCCATATCACCATCTGTGCTAATGAAAGTGTGATACATACAACAATAAATGGCAGTGAAATCACAGTAAGTTTAGAGAAACAGTGCTTCAAATCAAGCCCATTGACACTGGAACTGCTTTTCATTGTATAGAAATTAATAAGCTGCTATGAAAATTCTCAAATGAAACTTACTGCAGAATATTATTTTTCTGTGTGTCTCTCATTTTCTGCTTAAAAAAAATATCCCTCCTTAAGAAATTAAAACACAGATTTTGGTTAACTTTACCCTTGAAGCATAGACCAGAAGTTTTATTATTTAGAAGATGTAATAAGAGAACATTTTCTGCCTAATTCCATGAATTCTGCTTCAGGACAGAACCAGTATCAGATAAGTTAGAAATATATACTTCTAAGGAACAAATTCCAATGGTGTCTTAAATGACAATTTATGTGCATTAATAATTATAGTGGCATAATTTTTACAAATTGCTATGGTTAGGGGATTTTAGTAATTTCATCTTTTGCATATAATCCTTCTCATTTAATGTTCAGAAAAACAATATTTTAGCCAGGTACAAGTTAAATATTGAAAAAAAATTAATTCTGTCTATGAAAGACCAAGTTGTCTTATATTTATTTTCATGTTCAATGGAAATGAAAGCCAAATTTTTGTGCTGTATAAAATATTTGTAACACATTCCTTTACAAGCTAATGGAACTATTTTACTTTTTGCCCTTATAAGTCTAAGTAGTCTTATAAGTCTACTGCACAGATGTTATTCCAGTAATTTTACAGAAGGATTTTAGGTGAAACTGGTTCCTGAAAAGTTTTTAGTCAAACTGGAATTTACCATGGGACCTATGTAAACACGTATTTCAAGCATCAGTGATTCTATACAAAAGCTTGAAAAAGCTTACTGTACTCTATTTTCCATATGGGAATTGTCTCATAGGTTAAGCAGAATCACAGATTTCTGTAGAGCTGTGTCATTTTGCGTTAAGCAGCTCCTTCCTCACAGCCATCACAAACATGTGCACACATCCCCCTGTAGGTGCGAGTCTGCTTTGTAGGAGGGATATTTCTAACGCAGGCATTCTGATGGAGGTGGCACATACAACATCAATTTCATCTTAAGTTTCAGTTTGAAGGATTTTAAAGCCTGCATATTACATTAAAACTGTCAGAAAGCTGCTTTTTCTGGGCCCACAGGTGAGCTAGCAGGTATAGATAAGCAAATAGCAATGAGACATTAGTTCTGAGCCCTTCTGTATGGTCCAAGATTATTCACTCTGATCACTCTGAGCTTTTTTTTGTATGATGCAGTTTCCTGCAGGGATTTTGAGATGCAGGTCAAAGTGAGAAAAATCTTTGAAGTTTTCAATTTATATGGATGAACCACAGACAACCAAAGTGATTCTTTGACAAGCTGTGTGTAGAATTCATCCTGAACTGCAAATCATTCCAGAGGGGAAGGATGGATAAACTACTAAATTTTCTTCTTGATAAAAAAAACCAAAAAACAAAAACCAAAAACCACCAAACAAGGAAAAGGGTGAGAAATCACATTTTAATATAATATGCTCTATCTTTATTTCCTATAAAAACTGGGAATCAACACCAAAACCCTGTAGTGGATCTCATAGAATCTACTTGTTTATGAGAACAATAATTCCTTTTTATGAAAAAAACAATATGAGATCAGCAATGAAATGAAAGAAAATAACTCAGGGCAAGTAGATAAATTTAATATGCACTCAAGCTTTTTCAGCTTCAACATCATTACTAGCATAAGTAAAACCACCTAGAAAGTGACTTGTGGTAATGACACACATACCCAGAGCATCCTTGTTTGTTTGTTTTTGTTTTTTTCCTTCTTAAACCAAGGATTTTTTCTGTCTTAATGCCACAGTAACATCTCTCCATTTACCTTATGAGCATTCCTGAGCAGCATTGAGGACTACAGAATGCAGAAAAACTTAAAACACAAATTGGCCAGCAGTGCAGAAACGATTTATAACAGATTTTTCAATTATTTCCAGTAATTCAGATTCATGGAAGAAAAAAGTATAGATATGAAGTCAGGATGATAAGTGCTCATGCTTCTGTGGAACTGGAAACCAGAGAACTGCTTGAATCAATATATTTTATTAAACATGTAAATATCAGAAAATGTTATATTTTAATATATAGATTTAAAATTACTCCTGTATTTACATTTTTTTAAACTCAAGAAATTAATTAAACGAGAAAAGTGATTGGTAGGACATGGAGAAATTAGAGTTCAAAGAGCAAGAGTGAACTGTTGAGATCATCACTCAGAGACACCATTGATACCAGATATTTTTAAATTAATTGCTTCCGTTTACCTGGTGACTTCCAGTGCCTCATTGATAATAAATGGTGACTGATTAAGATTAGATGCCATTCTTGCAAAAATGCCTTTTATTTTATTATTATTTTGCAGACTGATTCTAAGGTGAATCACTGTGTCACAGCTATATTTAATTTTTTTATGAGTATAATATATATGTATATTTATAGTATATATAATGTTTATATTATGAGCAAGAGACAATGCTTTCTGGAAATAGAAATGGTTATCTCAAGTTTAAATTGTTTCAGGGAGGGGGAAAAAATCCCTCTCTAGTGGAACAGAGAAATAATCTTTCCTTTTTTGCAGCTAACCAAAGCTTGAGGAATACACCTAAAATATTGAGTTTTGGAATTTTTTTTTCTTTTTAATTAAAACTTTGGGGCTGATGTTGGAGTGCTTCTATCTTCTGTTCCACTCCAATGAACAATGACTGAACAATGTCAAGTTTCTTCTGAGCTCAGATAGTGAACAGTTCTACCTGTTACCTGTGATCAAAACTGTAGAGTTCCTTATTTTCTGATATGCAAAGAATTAAAAATGTACAATGTGATTTAGACATCAGAATCTGACTATCAATTAAATATACCATTGAAAATAGAGTTTATTAATGCACATTCATATATTTAGACTTTTAGGATGGCTGGAAGAAATACAGATTATTCATAAATTACAATTTTAATGTAGTGTTAGTTTCCCAAATCCAATTTCTATTTGACAGCCGATTACTTTTTGATTGTAATAAATGGATCTTGCATAAAAACATAGCTATAAAAATTGATATTGATCAATCTCCACTGCTAGCAACCAACAGTGAAAATCTCAGCCTAAATATGCTACCATTCCCTTAGAAATTAGAGAACGAGCCGGCAAGGCAGAATTGAACAGACTGCTGGGCTCTTAAAGACACTATTTGGAATGTCATTGTTGAGGTTAGCCTTGACTTCATCCTTTGACTTCTATGAAAAATATAGATTGTATTAGAAAATGTAAAAAGAATGTTTGGAATCCTGGACTTGGGTAAAATTTTAATGTCCCTTGAGTCAATAGCACCTACTTCATTTCAATTTATGGTAATAATTTTAATTTATATAAATATTCCTAACTACCTACAACAAAAAGATGTCTATTGGCAACTGTCAAAGATGGACTATCAAATACAGTTTTCCAATGCATTCAGGTTCTCAGAACTATTATTATTAAAAAACCCAAGGAAATAAAGAAAATAAAACAAAAAAAAACCCCAAACTAAAACTCCCCTCTACAAACTGTTCTGGCATACAACTGAATTCTTGAAGGTAACACTGATTGTGTTTGATGATCATGGCATAAATCTGAGGTAATGATCCACTGAGTTATTGATCCAGAACTGGTATTCTTTGTTATTTTGTTAATATGAACAATAAAGAGTATTATCAACAATCTTAAGAAACATTTGTTCTGTCTAGGTTTTCTTGGTACTAACACTGTAAATTTAAAATAATGGAAACTAGACCTTTTCTGTTTGCCCAAATAATGTATTTTGTCAGTAAATATCAATCAATTGAAAAAAGTAATTTGAATCCTATGTCTAGATTTAAAAAAAAAAAACAACCAACCTTAAATAGCTCAATAAGGTAAAAAATCATTGCTTTGAGTTCTCCTTATTAAAAATGTTTAAAATTAAGTAGTGTTTTGAAGTATAACCTAGTAATTAAAAACATAATCTAAATAGATTTTAAAAAAATATTTTAATGACATTTATTTTCCCTTAACTGATGTTTCATATAAAATCATAATAAATTTCAGTATTTTGATTTATATGCCCACTAAAGTTATGATACTTGAAATTTCAGAAAAGTAAGTTCAGAGCATGAAAAAACTTTTTTGTTAATGCAGTTCTATCTGTAAATGTAAAATTCTAATTAATTCAATTTTGAAAGTTCAAATTCTAAACACCTTTTTGTATAATTGGTCTGATTCTTAGCATCCACGAAGGCTCAAAAGTACAAGTTATGTCAAACTTATATTTCACATCCCTATAGTCACTTTAAGACTTTTCCTCTGAGATTTATACACGCTTCTGAATACAATAGAAAAAGCAAAAGAACCTCACTTCATTGCCCTGGAATTTAAATTCGTTACTATGGAAAATACATCTGATAAAACAGTTACCTCCACTACTCCATTTATTTCCCATTCTATTATGCAGTGCCAGCAACTGAGGGGAGTAATGGCAGAAAGTTGGGAAAAGGTATGAAAGAAAAGTTTATCTTTTCCCCTTTTTGAAAACAAGTAAACAGCTTCCATAAGGGCATAGACAGTTGAAAACTGAGCTTCTCTTTTCTGCAGAGCTCTCTTCTGCTCCATTATTTTCCCAGATTGAGTGAATATTCAAATACTGAACATTTCCAATATTTTGCAATTTCACAGCAGAAGTGAAATGTTTAGGCCTCTGTCTTTCTTTCATTTCATTGCTAACCTTCCTTAATCTGTGGTCTCTCCATCTACAGTCTATAAGGAGGTCATGAAAAGCCATTAATGGCTTTTAAAAGCCAGTTGAGAAGTATTAGTCATTGAAACTTTAATATAATGTGAGGGGAATAATACATCCTGACTTCTCACATTTTGTGTCAACATCTGTCAAGCTATTGAACTACACAAATGCATGTAGAAAAATTGCATAAATACTTATGATTAACAGATACACATCTTCACCCTTACTTTAATTGAAAGTGCAGTAGCACCAACAAGCTATCTCCAAAGTTAAAGATTACCAGTTGATTTATTCAGAACATTAAACTAATCTATTCAATTTTCTGTTGGTGTTAAAAAAAAAAAATATGTAGCTTATTCAAATAATTCATGGTGCTGGATCTCTAACTACTCAAACAAGTCTACTTAGAAACTACTTTTTGGTAGTATATATATGCATAAGTAGATTATTTAAGCCCTTAAATCAGTCCAAAAAGGGGAGAGAGCAGAGACATGTTTTCTTACTGACAAATCTTCTTTACATTTAAGAACAGCAATATTCTGAGGAAAAGGCATTTTTAAATATGACTTTGTTTTTCTAAATTAACTATAATTTGTATGAAATTTAGAAGTCCTTGATTTCTTGAATTTTCGTTCTTCTTATGGCAGTAGTCACACAACTTCAAAAAAAGTTGATTTGCTTGATCAAAAAATGATTATGATTCAAAGTTGTCACCAAAGGTTTTGAGTCTGAACTATTTGAATGAATTTGGGTTAACAGCAACAGACATTACCTCAATTACCTTTCACAGAGGCCACTGGGACAACATCTTGCATCCTCAGTGCTCTTTAGCCTTTACCCATCAGATACACACTAAAAATCCAAAGCATAATTTTTCACATCCACTGAACATCTGGTTAAGTGTTTTTCGCTAAGCAAATGCAGTTTTTACTAGCTGGAACTTATGCTTCTACTGCCCTAAGAAAGCAGAAGACTGTTACTCATTGTCACATGGCCAAAACACTTCCATAAGAAAATCTCTATAAAACAGCTGGTGACGTAATTTCGTTGGTTATTCATTTTTCAATGTATGATGCATTCCTGTAACAAACAAACAAAGTAAATAACTCAACAGTAATTAAAACTATGCTAATTATATCTACTAGCAACCTGACCTTCAAATCTTTCCTCAAACACTAGTGAGTTTACCAATCACAGAATGGTTGAGGTTGGAAAGGACCTCTGGAGATAACCTCTTTCAACTTGCCTGCTCAAGCAGGGCGGCCAAGAGCTGGTTGTCCAGGACCATGTCCAGACAGGTACTGAGGTCCAGAAAGAAATTAGAACATTTCTAGTTTTAGAGGTAGCAGAAGATGAACTCATGAAATATGGGTGTTACCAAGGATGTGAAGAAATCATAGAATATTGTGATGGTTTTGTGGCATACTTTATGTTCTCACACAAAGATTAAATACTTAAAGTGCTATAGAGGTAGATGATGAGAAAATCTGAATCTAATAGGGTTAACTCTCTCTGCAAATTTAAGATATAATTTAAGAGAAAGACATCACAAAAGATTCTATGATATTTCTTGTCTGCTAAGTTAACAAAACAAAGATTCAAACCATAAATATATTCCCTAGATCAAACCATAAATATATTTCCTAGATCTGAAATCACATACACCAATTTTACTACCAACTGTAGCCGAATCAACCCCATATGTAATGTTTTACAAGGTCTTCACTTAAAACATCGGATTTTCTTACATATGAAAATAATGTTCTTGTCTTGCTATGTGTACAGATACAAACTGCATGGAAAATCAACCTGACATCTATGGTGTAACACAGAGTTCAGTGAATTTTTGGAGTTGGAATTCACAACACATTTGTAGGTAAGTCACTCCTGGAAGACTGGCCACTTACTGCTCTACTCTTTGTTCCCCCATCTCAACACCTATGGAGTGCTCCCCTCCTCCTTGCTGCCATCACCTTTACTCCACCAAAACCATAATTGGTTCTGAGACCAATTCTGTAATATTCAAAATAAGATTTGAATCAAAGTCATATCAAAATTTTATACAGCTAAAATGAGCTATACCTTTGCATATTTAATTCAAAATGTTGAAATTCTAAATTGCCAATTAAAGACATTAGTGAAAGTCAATACAGAATTATTTTAATGACTCCAAGATAATCCCAGAGCAATCAATTTAGATCAGAATGAGTTTATTGTAAAGTGCCAAAGGTGGGGGAAAAAATGCTTCCTTAGCACTACAAAGTAACGATCTCTCAAATGAATAATGCCTGTTCAGAATTTAACTAGATAATTACTTCATTTGCATTTGCTAAGGTGATAAGAGGAATGAAAAGACAGCTCAGAGGGAAATGATGTAAGTGTTAAAAGATGACATGCAAAAGACAGTGTTGCTCAAAGTTGTGGCCTACCAACTAAGTCCATTTTAAAAGAAATACACCTATTCACCCAAGCATCCTGGTGGAAAAGAGACAAAGCAGAAAAAGAAAGGAATATAAAAATACCTTACATCACAAGAATGTCTGACATGCAGTTCAGAGTGACTGGAGGTTGAACCAATCAGATATATTTCCATTCTTGTTTGCATATAATGAATTTGAAGACTGAATAACAGAACACAAAACTGCTAAGATCTATTTCCATATCTGTTATTGCAGCTTTGCAGAACAGAAATTGTGCTAGTCATGGTCACATCTGCAGAAATAATATTAATTTGAAGCAAAAAAAGTAATTTCAACCATTTGTAGTTGCTCTGGAATGACCCTTTCTTTTATCAAAGGTGAAGGTTCCCTCTGTTTTTCATCTTTAGGATATCACATTTAGTTTTTGAAAAAAAAGATTAGGTACCTGTTTTTCTTCAATTGTAGAAATTAGTTTTTTTGAAATACATAAAATTATGTCTGTGCTGTGATCACTTTCACCTCTAAGGCTTTCTAGCTGGTGGGGCATAGCCACAAGCACATTATACTTCTGCTCTGTACAAAATACCTGTGCTTTGTACTGGTATTTTGTGGACCTGGGATCCATCCTTGCATAGTATGTGAGGGAAATAATATTTTTCTGAGGATTAGAGTTCTGGTGAGTCTGAACCCTATAATTTTTATGGCGAGAGCCTTCTGGGGTTGCAATATTTGCAGAGTTGCACTTTTATTTAAAGGTGCAAACAGAAGGTACTTATGGGAACTTTGATTTCAGTTAGGCTTTACAGAACTGTTAGTTTAAAACTGTTAGTATTCAGTTAGTTTAATAGAATTTTAGGTTTCAGTTCATTGTCCAACTGTTATGTGTTGTTCTGGCATATTTCATGTTCTAAAACTGGAGCAAATTTTTACACTTTAGGATACCTGTAAATATTTTAACATTGAAAAATATTTCTCCTTTGTAGCTGAAATAATTTATCTTCCATGTTGGGCTCAGCTAAGGTGCTGACTCCTTTCTGAAACAGGGCGTCAGCATATGGAAATGAAAAGGTTTTGGAACCAGTGGGGAGAAAAAACCCAAAAAGCTCTTGAGTCCCCACGTGAACAAATAGATGATCCTGAAATGCATTCCACTTCTCACTTTCATTCCACCCTCAGCCTTCCTTCTATGTCTGCCATGATCATTTAAACAAGATCATAATGATTAAGATTTTTTTTTTTATTTTACTGCTGCTTCTTATTCTTCTCTTCCCTAGTCTTATATTATATTTTAGAAGAGGTATGGTATTTCTGTTCTTCACATATTGCATTTCTTTTAATCTAAGATCACACTCCTTCATTCTTGTAAATCAAATCATAACCATAGTTTATCATTGCCATTATTATTATCATTGTCTCAAAACAAGACACTAGTCCTTAAATGCTGAAAAACTTGATGTACTCGTTAAGGCAAGGTATTTCTGTTTTATTTGGTTTATTTTTTTGTTTTTCAGACAGATGATAGGGTACAATGAAGACATATACATTGTTAAGTAAAATATTAATATTGTTTCTTTGAAGAAATCTCTCAACAATTGTAAGATATATTTCTAAATTCTTCGACCTCATGATGAAAATTTGTTTTCTCTCAGGTGTGTATCTCAGAAGGTACTGGAGCTTTTTAGTTTCATTCACTATGTAAGAAACTGAATAGTTATCTTCTATATCCATTTAGATGCTAAAGAGATATTCATGGAGTGTATTAGTTAAAGTGACAACTTTGTCATCTGTTTTATTTCTGAGTTAAATCTGTAAGCAAGGTAAGCAAGAACATTACTCTATGATGAGAAAAGATCTCTAACTCTTCTACACATGATGTGCCTACCAGTCTTTAATGAGCCAGGATTAGATGGCCTGAATGAATTGCAACTTGGAAGGCTGGTAAATTTCTGCCTCATTTCTGAGTCATTTTTACATTATTCCAGAGCATTCAAACTAATTCAAACTATCTTCTATGCAGATAATCAAGGAGGCAAAATAATATTTTCTCTTTTGAGGAGAAGGGGAGGTAAAAACACTTAAGTTTTTGCTACCAAAGTGGAAAAAAGAAGATTCAAGAAACTATTCTTAAGGTTAGAAAGGTAGTGGTTTTTGCTTTTTGTTTTGGATTGTAGGTATTTTGTTTTGTTTGGGGTTTTTTTGTTTGGTTGGGTTTTTTGTGTTTTGGGGGGGTGGGGGTTGGGTATTTTTGTGGTTTTGGTTTTTTTAAAGAAAAAAAACTCATCTAAGACTCATTAGAATCAATGATGAATTTCAAAGTGACAAAACCCGAAAATAACAACCCCCAAGAAACAATAATGTGAAAGATAAAAAGATGACTAGCACAGCTGAAAGCCAGCCTGGTGAAGAGTGAGACTCATGTTGTTCTGTACTGCTCAGAGAAGGAAAGCCAAAGGCATAGTATGCCCTATCAGAAAGTGACACCATCTAAACATAAAAAGAATATTTTGCAGTGTTCCTTTCTGCAATACCCTTTTCTGCAATAATGGTTCAATTTTGGTGTAACAATATTACCAAATACATGGAGTTGCAATGTTTATTAAAATGTGATAACGGGATCTAACAGCAAAGAGGAGTCATGGAAGCAATCTGGGTTACAGTATACATCTACTCATTTCTTTAAATGAAATTGTCATGAGAACTTCCCATTTTTTATTTGTTACTATTGAATGCCATCTGATATATACATTGTGCTGAGAGTTGCTGCATATAATTTGTGACTTCTCAGGTGTTGACATGTTGACAACTGGAAAATCAAAAGCTGGATTGGTTTCTGCTTTCTAAAGCCCTTTGCTAGGGAAGCACAATATTGAAGCTTTTTTCTTCCTTAATCTAGGTTTCTCTTGAGCTCATTTGTCTAAATTTACTAGTAAGTTGTAAACCTTACTCTTTATTTATTAATATGAAGTTACACCTTAGACCCCCATTTACTATCTAAGCAAGACAGGGAGGGTGTGTTACATGTATTTGTGAGAGATTGAAACAGTTTATGGCTTATTTACATGAGAAAGCTCACAAACAGAAAAGATGTGATAATGGATTTTCCCTTCGGCCCTTTTATCTTTGTGGTAGACACAGGACCTTCAAATGAACACTCGAGGTATTTTTCCTTCTTTTTAATAATTGGTCTATAGTGGGCCAGTTTTTCACTTTTGTCTTTATAGGAACCTGTCAACAGAGGAGATGGAGCTGTGTTGAACTATTGAAACTTTCAATTGCCATCAAATTACCTGTATTATCAGTTTATTAACATTTGTTATTTGGTTATGTTTTCATTGCATGTGACTCGTTGGGAGAACAAATATTAGTCAAATCAATTTACAGCATTAGTTTGATTTTTGCTAAGTTTAGTTTGTCTTTTTACTGGGAAAAAATGATATGGGAAAAGCTTTACTTTTATTATAGGAGTATATAGTTTTAGTCTCAACTAAATTTAGCCTGGGAGTGTACACAAATCCCCCATAATGCAGGACTCCCATGCCAAATTGACCAAACAAATGATGAGTTGGCCTGGACAGTGAAACAAATCCTTGTCTCTACAAGGGGGAGTGGTAGAACGGGAAGTGGAAAAATTGGACTGTAAGAACCACCAGCTGAAACTACCTAATGTAGAGACTGTGCTGGAAAGTGAGGATCAATAAAGATAAATTAAAAACTGCCCTTTTGAAGTGTTCCCATATAATAAATGGAACCACAGGAGCAGCTGATCCTAAAAAAGCCTGGTACATCTCAGAGCTGAGAATGTTTGTTTGGGACATGTGTTGGGGTTATCCCAAGTAAAATCGATCTAAACCTATGTCTGGGTCTTGTGAAAAAGTTAGAGATGGTGGTGTACTGCAGCATTCCCATCACCCATGACCCTGACCAAAGCAGGGTCAGGAATTCAAGTAAAAAATCACAGGAAGTTCCCCAGTCTGACCTGTATAGGTGTTCACACATCTAATATTCAGCTCTGTGAGGAATGGTAAGGATACATTCAGATGGGAAAATATATTCCTGCTTCACCATGTATGATATGGCTGGACTCTGAGGTACTGCTGAGTTTCCTGCCATGTGTCTTGGGAGGGTTTTTACCACACAGTAAAAGATCCATGGAAAGTAATGGACCCCAAGCACGACTCAATTAGACTGTGCATGAAGTCCAAGCCTTCTCGGAGACTCAAACTGATAAAAGCTGAGTTTCATTGTGTTGATCATCTGTATGGCTCGGGGTACAACAAAATCATGGTTGAGACACTTTACTCATATATTAAAAATATAATTACCTAGAGAGGGACAACATTAACTGAAAAGCAGAGTGGACAACTGAAGACCCAATTCTACCACCTTTGCCCTTTTCAGAATAACTCTCAATAAATATGTCTCTCAGCATACTCTAAATGTCAGTGAAGCTTGATATCCTGGACAAACTAGAAGGTAGCTGGTGGGGATTGGGTTTTCTTTCAAGACAGTGGCCTGCACAATGAAAATTTGCAATGGACTCAAAGAGAAAACAGCTAGTAACTTTTTTCTCTTATTTGTAAAAAGCACAAGAACTGTTGCATTTTGAAATTTTGTTGGGTGTCTTTGGTTGGTTTTTAGGGGAGGAGGGCTGATTTTAGGGGAGGGGGCAGGTTTGGTGTGAAATTATCTCTAGTTCAAAATCAACATCATCAAATGCACTTCACTACGTTTTCCTATAGGAGTTTCCCTCAAAATAAATATAGAGAAGAACCTGTCCATTTAAAAAAATTGGTTTGATTGGGAAGCATGTGTCATAAATGAGAGTGAAGGTGATGCTGGCAAAATTTACCACAGTTGACCAATAAATAATTATGTCAGAGAAAGAATGCAATATGATAGACCCTCATAATCCATTTTAATCATGGGTTTTAATTGCCTTTTGAATCCTATAAAAGTCAGTGGACTACAACTCTTTAGCTGTTTTATTTCCTATCTGTAGATCTGTGCCAGCATTTGACTAGCTCCTGTGAAACAGTAGAGGACACAGTGTCTTTTACCAGGGGATGAAAAGAATTTGAAAAGCTATTATTAGCGTATCATCTTGAATTTTGTCTTATTAGATAAAATCAGTTTGGCAAAAACGTAACTTAGATTTATCACCTAAGAGAAATAGAATGACAATGAGATAAGAAAAAAAAATTAAAGAAAAATTTGAAATATAGAAGACTATATAATAATGCATATGCAGCTCTCCTTCTAATATTTATTTGTCAGTAATGGAAAAAAAAACAAAATAAAAAACCCACAAGGAACAACATCCCTACCCTTTACAGATATAAAGAGAAAAAGTTGAAGACCTTTGTTATTTGATAGACCATTTGGTACTGCAAATGCAACGGCCCCTAAAATTATTTCTGGTTATTTAAGGGATCTTTGATTTTTGAAAGCTCTAGGGAGTTAAGTTTTTGATGTGAAAGATCCAAATTAAACTGTGACACTTCAAAGATCCTCCAGGGTTCCCCAGTTTTACTATGGAATAGTTCCTTATTCATTATATGGATGAAATACAGTAAAAATTTCTCTGTTTAATTAAAAAACAAATGCATGTGTATGTTTATATTAATTCATCAGTATGGTTTAGAATTACTCTTCCCAAAGCTGATTGAAAATGTTCAGAGGGTTTGTCCACAATTCATTCAACAACTTAGAATTCAATTTATTAGTTCTTCCATGAAATGTTATCACTCATATCAGAAGCTTAGTTGCTGCCCTTTAGTAGCTTGGTCTAACAGAGATCTTTAGTGCTGACCCTCAGTGCTTGCCTTCTTCTGAAGTTACCAGCTGTGCCTCTTATCTGCATGTGTCAGACATTCAGCCTGCCTTACTGGAATAAATGTTATTCATAAATGGAGTCGTTAACTGTGCTGATGAGGTCAAACTGTCTTCAAGAGGTCATTGAAGCTGGAGGAAAGGAACAAATGAAATAACGGAAGGGCAGGCTGGGAGAGTTTGGGTTGTTAAGTCTTGAAAAGAGAAGGCTCTGGGGAGATCTTAGAGCATTTTCCCATGCCCAACAGGGCCTACAAGAAAGACAGAGAGGGCCTTTCTACAAGAGCATGCAGTGAAAGGGGCTATAGCTTCTAACTGAGAGAGAGTAGGTTTAGCACAGGTATTAGGAAGAAATTCTTTATTATGAGGGTGGTGAGGCACTGGAACAGGCTGCCCAGAAAAACATCCCGGAAAGTGTTCAAAATCAGGTTGAATAAGACTTTGAGCAACTTGGTCTAGTGAAAGGTATCCCCCTGTACCTGTGGCATGGGGATGAGAGCTAGATAGTTTTTATGATCCCTTTCAACCCAAACCATTCTATGTTTTCATGGTTCTGCGATATTAAAAAAATTTGATAATTGTAGGCAACCCTGTGAAAGTGGATTCATCTTTATTAAAAACAAACAAATAAACAAACAAAAAACCAATCACCCTCTCCCTCAAAAAAGTTAACATAAAAAGGTCTTTTTCATGACCCATCTTAGAATTTAAATTGAAATACTTGGAATTAACTTGAAATTCCTCTGGAAGGTGCAGAAGAAGATAGATTCCCGGGATCTGCAATAGTCCAAGCCAGCCTAGAGGGTGAGCAGTATTTACAGCAGTAATCCAGTAACAGAATGGTAACAACTTTCTGTATTTTTAAAAGCTTAAGTTTCAGTGCTTGTCTTGCAGAGAAAAACTATCACTCAAATATTTCCTGACCTCCACTGTATGCAAAGGTGAAAGCAAATCTATAACCATAGCCAAAACCCTTATGTTTATTCATAACTAAACTACTCACAGAATGCTCATTAATTGCAGCCATTACATATTAGGTTGTGATCTCTGGCTCCAGGTTGCAAAGTACATCTTACCTTCCACCCTCTTGTTTTAATTAAACTTAGGAAAATATTATAATTTTGTTTAATGTGCTAAAGTTGAGTAACTGAGAGCATTTCTGAGGCTTGTCAGCACTGAAAAAGCATACACAGTTTTGTCAATTACTGACTGCTAGTATGTCACAAGGAAACCAGCTGGCCCTGTGAACCACAACCTTCTGTCCCAAAAGTCTCTGAGACATTCTGTAAGCAAAGTGGTCTTAAACCTAGTCATGGATGTATTTACACAAAGTCACAGACTGACACTACAGAGAACACAGGAACAGCCTCAAAGACCAGCTTGCATTTATATCTGCAGCCTGCATGTTAAGTTTTTCTCCTCTCCTATTTGTGAATGCCTTTTTCTGCAATGCACCTTGGATCCTGTACCAGCAGGTGTTAATTACAGGGGTTCTTGTCTCTGTTGTCAGAGTTGTTAGGCAATCTCTCTGGCCTTGGAAAGAGGGGAAGCTGGGTCAGGTCCATACCTTTCCCACCAGCACCATGATAGATCATCTGCTAGCAGAGCAGATGGGATTTGTCAACAGCCTGGGTTAAGCTTTATACTGGCAGCCTGCAGAAGAAACACAGAGCCAAAAGACATGCCAGATGATGAGCACAGTCCTGGCTTTGCTGTGTCAGAGAACACAGCAGTGGTTGACCTCAGAGCTGTTTTACCTACAACGATCAGGACCACAGCTGGTAGCTCACAAGATATGGAATTAATGCACAAATAACACACTGAAGCTGTATACCTAGAGAGCTTTTTTGGTTAGGGACATTAAAACAAAATCATTACTTGAAGGAAGAAAAGTGCATGTTAGCAACATTACTTGGCTTGACTGGAGAGATGCCTTGCAAGAGCCTTGATGGAGTCTTGTCATTCTGTACAACAAAGAGTTGTGTTTTGCATACTTACTGAAAAGCTCAGCTTTTCAGTTTCATCCTTTTCTGAGTGGGTACTATTTTGAAGGAAAATAGATTTCTAGTTTGCTTGCTTGTTTGAAAATGATTGTCAAAATATTCTGAACAGTGTAAAAGGGTTCCCTAAATTGCACATCCATAGGATGGTTCCTACTAAAAAGCAGATCATAACTACTCATAAGTGTTTATGCAGTAAAATGCATCATAATGATCTATCATTCTGATATTTTATCTATTAATTTAATAATGACATGTTTTTAAAAGTAAATTGACCTCTCTAAGGTATAAATCAATCATTTGTTTTTTGGTTGGTTTTGTTGGTTTTTTTTCAGATGTGCCAAGGAAATTACAATATTCAAAGATTTTCTCAGAGCTTATGTAGGATACACAGGAATTTATTAGATACTCATGAGATACAATAAAATAAAAACCTAGTCTTTTTCTTATATGTGGTTTTCACACATAAGTGCACAAAGGTACTTTTCATGTTAAAAATACTTATAGGTCTTAATTAACTAGTCAGAAACACACCCAATGATATGTCTTTGTGTTAGTTTATCCACAATATTTGTGATAACTAGGAAAATACATAGGAAAAAATAGAGTAGTGGAGTGTATTCATGACAGATATGAATTTTTAAAAAAATTATTTCTTGAGGAGTCTTGATGTCCTTAGAAAGACATTATATGATGTTAATGGATAGTGGAAAGTGTTCTAGAAAAGGAAAATAGAAATATTTTTACTCTTAGAATGTTTCGTCTGTCTTCAACATATGAAATATTGCTTTTCTAATATTGTATTCCCTGGTGCATTAAGTAGTTTTCTATTTCCAAGTAATTTCCAATTACTCTGTTCTGGGGAGTGGCACAGATACACCAAATGAAAACTAAATGTTTCATTTTGTTAGTTTCTTTATGTTGTCTCATTGCTTTTTTCCCCACTGCATTTCTTCTTCAACTCTTCCCACAAATACCATATCGCAAGAGAAGGTGTTTTTTTTAATATGCGACTTGTTTGTTTAGTCATTATTTATTCTAGCTAAAGGTGTTTCTTCTTAGTATGCATCACCTGGAGCTGATTTTTCTTTTAATGCATATCTGTATGCTGTCCTTCTGCTAGCTATTTCTCTGGCTTCATTATCCCACTGAAAGATCAAAAGCAAAATTTTATATGCAAAGAATGTGATGCAGAAACATGTTTATCTCACCTCAAGATCACGCCTACCTACTCAAACAGAAAGACACTGGATCCAAATCTACTACTTTTAATCTGTTCACACACCACCATTCAGATAAGAAACAGAACTATTTTCCTTTCTTAATTCTGGGAATTCTTTTGAAAAACTTTTGTTTTTCTGATGTTCATGAAAAATGAACCAACATTTAGAAGAACAATATATCATAAACCCAAAATTACAGTCCTGAGTGTAGAGAGAAGAGCCCATCCAGGTATATTGAAGATTGCATATTTCCATATCCATGGCTTACATTTTTCTGTATTAAGCTGCATCTGCAGTTCTACCACTGAGGCTGTGCAACTGGCCTTCACCTTTAGCACTCTGTAGCATCTGCTGGTAGCAACAAGCTTCGTCATATGACTATTTCTTTGATATTGAGCAAAGAACCTCCAGGGCATACTCCTGTCGTCTTCACTTAAAAAACCCCATCATTTCTTTCAGTGCTTTGTTTCTTATCTTTTAATAAGTTATTTATCCATTTGGAGACTGGCTGTCTTATCTCGTGGCAGCTTAGTTTCTTTAAGAGCCTTTGCTGAGGGATTGTGTTGATTGCCTCTGGAATCAAAGGATGCCATATCAACCTTTGTGCATAAACTCATTGCTTCCTTCAAAGAGCTCCCATAGATTTGTGAGTTCTGTCTCTAAAGAAGACACTAGATCTATTTTTTACACTAACTCTTACCAGTTTTTACAGAAGAAGCAAAAGTGAGCAGCATTCTTGTGGTACACAGGTGGAAGATGCTGGCGTCTGCCCCAGAATGCTTTCAAAAATTGATGACATATTTACTATCTTCAAGAGGCTGGAAATCACAATCAGTAACTCACCTGCCATTAATGTCAGTGCCTTCAGGTCTGACAGGAGAACATATCTTGGTCCTTATTTACTAATATTTAACAGGACAGGTAGTCAAGAGTCAATGACTTGTACATATTTCTTAGGCCATTTGACACACAGATTGAGTGGAGATGCACCTGGCAGAGGCTTAGAAGATAACTGTATACCATTCAGCATAGTTTCTGGGAACACTTGAAAAAATCACACTCATATCAGCTTTAATTTTTTTTGCAAGGTTCATTTATAAAAGTAACTGGTTTGTACAGTAGGCTTCTATGGGGCATTTTACCTAATCCTACATAACAAGCTGAATTAAATTAGAATCATATAGTATCAGTGGAAAGCTTATTAATAATTTTAAAAGTAGTTTTATGCTAGATCTCACTGGCGATTCTAATGAGAAACAAGGATAATGTTAATAGAGTTCCGCAGGAATCTATTCCTGGCCTCATATTATTTTTGTCTACAGTTTAAGTAAAAAATTGTAGAATAATTTTTTAATACTGCCAAAATGTGAGCTCAGATATCTAGGAAGAAAATCTCACTCCAATAGGTAAAGATGAAAAACAGCATCACACAGCATCAATGGAAAGACTTTCAAAACTAGCTGATGGTGTTACATTTCAGGTTAACAGGTGAACACAATGTCCAAATAGTCACATCTCAAAGTGAAGCTGCTTCCTGTGGAAATTCTGTGACAAGCACAGCAATTTATTGATTGAATTATTTCAGGTTTGACATCAAGCATAGAAAAAGGGGCCTGGATAACTGGAATTTATTAAAAAATGACAGAGATGTAAAAAAGTAACATGAGGGAGAGAAAAATTGCCTTCTTGACAAAAAGTCAGCAAATTCTACTGCCATACCTTACCCACGAGAAGGTTAAGGGGTTTTTTATCTTAGCCTTGAGGTACCAACCCAGGGAACTTATTTCTGAAAGCAGGTGACTCTTCAATTTGGAATGCAGGAAAAGAAAATATAATGAAGCACAATAGCTGGAGGCCAAACATAGTCAGACTAGGGAAAAAAAAAGGACATATTTTCATAAGAATAAATAATTAATTAAATTTTCATGATTCAAAGGTACTGGATCAAGATCAACTGCTTTTCTATAGCTTAGAATCTATGAAATTCAGACAATTTGCACCATCTTATGGAGAGGTTCATAGGGCCCATTTTAGTTTTGAAATGCATGTATTTCAAGATACACTGTATACTTGAAAAATAAATTATAACATATGGAAACAGAAGCCTTTAAAGTCATAAATTATACAATTCTAGCAATTATTTTCATTTTTTTTTTCTATTTTCTTTGCCTGGTTTCATATTAGAAAAAAATATTTAAACTAAATCAGTATCGTTTCACTGGAATGTAATTAAGGAAATAAGTAAAATATATATTCTGAATAAATAGAAAATCATGTGTTAAAGTTCAGATAAAATGTTTAACATAAGCAAACCTAGTCCTATTTTTATTGTCTTCTCTACAACGATTTCTGTTTATATTATGCTATTGCCAAATGATTCAAACAGGAGCAAAGTCTCATTAGGTCACAGAAGAGATTAAAATTAACCCATTGAGAATATAAAGCACAAAGTTGTGGCTGCTTTTTTATTTGTCTACATTCTTAACAGTGGTTCTTAGGAGCCCTGTCTCAGAAAGAAAAAGGTTTTCAGACATCAGAATATTTAGGGAAATTGCAGGAGATGAAGAAGGTTATTGATAACAGGAATTTTAATGGAAAATGTACACCACTATAATGCATATTACTTTATCCAAGGTTGTCTGGGTCAAGAATATATATTTTTTTTCTATAACATTAATTTCTATGCGTATTTAAACCACCCCAAAATGTTGCATGGAAGATAATTTACAGGGATAGAGAGAACAAATACATATTTGCAATAGATCTGTGGTTGTTCCATCCTACACCAGGGTAAAAGGTTTTTAAAATACAAGCTGTACTGCTGTCTGTTGGGCATGTATGCATGTTCCAAGACCAGATCAACTAGCAACACTGTACAGGACAATGATAGGCTTTAATGCTGATAGCTGTTAGGTACCATGATATAAAGAGATCCAAAACTCTAAAGCTGTTGTTATGCCTTTCCTGAGGCGTGCTCTGACAACGTCATTCATGGTAAGGAGATGTCACAGCAGCTGTTCAGGATAAGCACCAGGCAAAACCACATAACAGCAATACAGACCAATAACTAGCAGCTTCCCACTCTAGTAATATCCTCAAACTGGCACGATGCCTTTTAATGAAAATATTGCATATTCTTATTTTCCATAGTCTAAAGAAAGTGGCCTTTCACATCCATAACCTGTTGGTCTATTAGTGGTTTGATTTGACGCACGAGAACAATTGGTTTTTTGACTTTCTGGAGCAAACACTTACAGGAAAAAATCTGTCAACAAGAAACATCAACTTTGAAAATTAGAAAGGAGCACTTCACTGCATTTCTACCCCTGAAGAACAGGAAACACTGGAGAAAAAAAGAATTAGCAACGTCATTAGTGTGCTCCAATATTTTTTCTTTAGTTGAAGATTTTATTTTAGAAAGTTAAGCTTTTCTGTTGATTTTTTTTAACGCAGATTTGAGCATTTCCACATGTGAGATATGAAAGGTAATTATGCAAATACATTCAATGAAAATTGGGATATGGTGTTAGTGACCTCAGCACTGAAGAAGAGCAATAAAGGATAAGATAAAGAAAAAATAAGAAAAGTTACAGATCAATAAGAGTTTGTCATGAAAGGCTATGAAAATAACGATCTGAAGAATCTTGAAATGCACCATTTATTGTATAAATGTTCTGGACACCGGCACAGAAATGGCAGATGTTTTGTGCTTGTGATCTGATAAGTTCTAAACTATGGTATCCTTTGGAGTTGCAATAAAAAGCAAGAGGTAGTGGAAAACAAGCTCTCTTGAATTAAAACAGATCTTTGAGAAAAGCATAAATGAAGAACCCTATGATATCTCACTTTTATATCAGTCTGTGCTGCAGTTTCTATTTTCACAAGCTACAAAAATTGTGCTCCTTCTTGTAGTTTTATTACTTGGAAAGTTGATAAGGAAACAGCTGTAAGGTTTATACCCAAAATGATAACTATGAGTTTATATCTTTCACTCTTTAATCTGATAGTTTTCTTTTTATCAATTGTGCTACAGGACTTTTTTCTAAGAACAGCACCAATATAATTTTGGGTTTTCACCAGGTGTTGTGGCCTGTAACTACTCAAAGCATTGGAATTACTTCAGTGTAGTTTAGTGCTGGGCAAATGGAGAACGTGTGAAGTTCCCTGCATTTGATGCCACACAGCACCCTTCACATTTTGCATTCTAGCATAAAGTGTTAACCAACCAACAAATGTACTTAGCATTTAATTCAACACTGGTAATCAGATTTGCAATTCTATATACATTGGGCAGATTTTATATTAGAGCATGCTTAAACATGTATTTAGATTCCGCTAAAACTAATAATTCATATCAACAGCAAACTGTTGGAATATATGGTTAAATACGACCTACCATATATTCAAAATTCAACAGTAATGAAATTAAAAGATAGAAATTAAATACAACTGGAGGATTCATTGTCAGTATGATCCAGGACTACTGCATTAACTTTAGAGGCATCCCACAGACCTGATTTAAATTAAAACACCCAGCTTTCACATAATGCAGTATAGGCAAGACAAATCATGACCTGTTGCACTATTTGTAAGACATTATAATATTTCTCTAAATTGCAGGCTCAAAATAGTAAGACTAATTTAGAACTTAGTGCTCCAATATTAAGACAGCAGAAGCCAGAAATAATGTTTGAATATAAATTTGCAATGTTAAAAAAAAAAAAAATTTAAAAACCCAACCTTTTTATCTTTCTTTTCAGAAAGAAATATCTTTATTATATTGCTTGTCCAGTTCCAAGAAGGAATTCAATATTAAATGACAGAGATGTTTAGCATAGCTTTCAAGATTTGGACTCCTGTTTCTGTATTTTTATGACTAAAATCTATCCTTACTAAAATTCAACTCAGGCATGTGTTTGCACACAGTTCCCAAAAATAAATAAGTATAAAAATGTGTATTCTAATTGTTCCCTCAGCATGAAGGGTTAGGACTAGAAAATAAAATTTCCTTTGCAATATAATGTACAGCAAGTGTAAGCAACACAGATAACTCCAATAGTAATTTAAACAAAGTCTGCAGTACCCTAAGCAACTATGGAGTGAACACATTAACAACTGCCTCAAGTGAGAGAAACATTGAGTACTGGAAATGCTGAGAGACTGGCACTATACATTATGTCTGAAAAGTACTAAGGGAAAGTTTAGAAGTTAACAAATTAATCCATTTTAAGGGAAATTGGAGCCTATCTATTTCCCTTCAAATGTACTAATTTAATGGTTTTATAGGTTTCTTGCATGCATGAGATAGAGAAAGGGGAGGAAAATGTGATACTTTCAGGGGACTAGGACTTGAAGGATGACAGAGAAGTTCGTACATTAGCTGCAGTTTACCCTCCAAACAGATTTGTATAACTGTAAACAAAGGCTTCCACTTATCTAGTTAGGAAGAAACAAATGAATGTAATAAAATGGTAATTAGTAGATATAATATAATTTGTGTTTCATCAAAAATATAACGTCTAAATAATTTTTTTTTATACTGGTAGGAGGTCTGCCTCTAATTTCTGAATAACAGTATCATTTTTATTTGTGGAAGAAGGCTCTTTAATGTGTGCATCTTGCCATTTCCTGTTTTTCTGACTTTTTGTTTGTATTTCTTAGGGAAACAAGTAGAAAATAAAATCAGTACAAAATTAGAGATTTGATTTTGGAAATTAATGTATATTATGCAAATTAATAGAAAATAATTAGGAGGGAATTTAATTTAGTTTTCATAGTGAAAATGGGCCTAATTCATGAGAAGCCTTCTGAGAAATTATTAGCTTTTATACCAAGCCAGCAATTCTTTTCTAATATGACTGACATCGTAGAAGTAGCCAAAAGCTTTCTTCAGCTGAAGTGGTAGAAGTAGGAGTCTATGTACAGATACAAGGAATTGAAAAACCCTACAGCAGCCAAAATAAAGTGACTTGACTCAATTCTTTGTTCACCTAAGACTTAGAATCTGATGAGCTATTTATGTGATAAAAAGATTTAGCTATATCTTAGGAGGAGATTGCTCTAGCTGTCTTAATAAAATTCTGAGTTATATTCTCTAAAATACTGTTTGGATGTATAAGGATTCAGTTACATTTTGGTTTGGTTTTTTCCCATTTCCCATGCAGAGCAGAAGGGATTTGGATGTCTGGAAAAGCTTCTAAATAATACCAAATATATTTATGTCGTGTGGTGGTTTTGACTGGAATAGAGTTAATTTTCTCTGTAGTAACCCTAAATTTCAGTTTTGTGACCAAAACACCATTCATAACATGCCAGTGTTTTAGCTGTTGCTGCACAGTGCTTACACAGCATCAAGGCTTTCTCAATTTCCCACTCTTCCCCCAACAGTGAGAACGTTGGGGAAGGTAAAAGGCTGAGAGGGGACAGAACTGGGACAGCTGATTAACCAAAGAATTTGTCCATTAATAAAACCAGACCTGGTGTTTATTAAGGGTTGAGAATGCTCAGTGACTGGCTGGGTATTCATCAACTGCTTGTTAGTAATTTTTTTTACATCACTTGGTTTTCTTTCTTTTGCTTTATTTAGTATTTTAAAATAATTATAATAACAATAATATTAATAACAACAACAAAAGTCTGTAACAGTGGAAGTACTTACTTAGAGATCATGAAGTAAGAGTGAGGAAATATCATAAAGATATTGGACTCATAAAACCTTTTTTGTTATTTCTTTTGAGGGGAAGGTGCAGAGGCACAGACTATTACAAGATGAAGTTGATCTTGGTTGAACTCTTTCAACACTTCTAGAATAATACTACTGTTGTTATAAAAAAGAAAAGAGGAAAAAGATGCATATCTAATTTGCTGAATTTACATACAACTGTCAGTAAATCATTAGACAATGGGTCAAAATTACAGACATCAGAGCAGTTCCTTTATTTTAGTTGCAGCATAAACAATTTAAATATGTATCTGGTAACACTAGGAAGTTGGTGGGTTTTATAATGACTGATATCAGTAGATGTTAGACAGACTGGGACTGGATGGAGCATTTTCCTCTGTGATCTAGCTTATCTGGAACCATTTGCTGTAATTATCTTCTGGACACCCAGCCAGAAAGACCCGATATTGTCTCTGAAATAATTTCAGTGAACACATACATCATCAGCCACTTAACCGTGTCCTGGCTAGTGACCCTGCACATGAACTAGCAGTAGGACATGGCAGATTCCTGCTGTGCCTATACCTGACAGCTCTAAATAGGAAATCTGCCAAGCATATCAAGTTAGCGCGTGATTGCTTGCAAGCAAGTGATTGAATTGCAGATTATTTTTATTTAGCAAGAGGAAGAGTAAAGAGTCAAAAGTGTTTCTGAGGGCTGAGAGAAGTGCAAGCTGGCATATTGTGCTTGATGCAATATGAAGTCACAGGAGCATGATTTAAAGGCAGAATGGGCTGGAATAATTAAACTCCCTTTAGAAAAAATAGTTTGCTGCTGAAGACTTGAAGGAAATCTCAGCTGCCAAAAGGAAGCTTGTGCTGTTCATGCTTTATCTCCCTGCTTTAATATGTATCCACTCGGCTTCTTAGTCTCAAAACACAGATATTCACTATTCGTGATCTCAAATGCAGAGTTTACAATGATATATTGTAATGCCTAGTCTTGAATTGTAATTTTTTGAAATAAGGACAAAAATTTATTACTTTAAGGAAAGATTTTTCCCTTCAGTTTTGTAATGAGAAGCAGGGGAGGGAGTTGGAACAAGTTTATTAAGTTAGTATGTAGAGTTAGACAAAAATGTTGATCAAATAAGATTATTATCTAATGGAAATTACTTTCTGTTTCATTACATTTCTCTTTGTGAACATGTTCAGATAGGAATGCTTGATGAAACCGCGAACTCCCATCTAGCATTTTTATGAAATGTCATTAAAAAACCAGAAAACATAACTAGTCAGCAAATGAATAGCAAAGATCAAATCAGTACAAATCAGAACAAATCAATTACTTGGCTTTCTAATGACAACATCTCAGCAATGTCAGTGATGTGCATACAAGATACTCAGTATGAATGTGACATATTTTTGCAGTGTTTTTCCAGTCCCACTATACAAACCTCCCAGTCATGGTAGCTACTTACTACTCATGAACTAGTTTCATACTACATGAAGATTTATGAAATCAACCATATTTTTCCCATCTCAAAGTTCTTTTAAGAACCTATTTAGTGGCATGAAAATCAGCAGGTACCCATAGTCACAGCAAAATGTACATAAGCTGACTATTGCTTTTTACCTAACTACAAAGATAAAAGCATACTTGAAATAAAAAAAAAAAAAAAAATAAAAGTCATTATCTTTGTCTTCCAGTGCAAATTTTAAAATAGACAAAGTGTGAAAAAAAGGTATTTGTTTGCAACCCTTGCCTGGGTTGCAAAGTATTAAGGATTATAAGAAGTAATCTAATATATCACATGCTGTGAATTATTTATCAGTTTGCAAAAATATATTGTAGTATGGACTGGAAATACTTGAATGCTTTGTGTAGTATGCATAATATATATTATACACACATATATACACTCTCTCTTTTTTTCTCCTAGAAGAAATTTTGTTTCTATTCCTTTATGACAAAACTAAAATGGCTTTCATTGTTTGCCAAAGGTAACTGTTTTGAAATGATCACTTACAACTATTTGTTGTAAGGAAAAATGCCCAAAGTAGTTTGCTTGCTCTCAGTAGTCACTAACATCACTGAACACGAGAAGGTACACAATGCATTTGTGGGCATATTTGTTTCCAAATAAAGGCATAATTTGTAATTCAACTAAAGGACTTACGGGAATTTGAGTATAATCCAATACGACAGAACAAATATAAAAGTGAATATGTTGGCAACAATCCCTGTTAGTGGATGACTAGAAGATTGATTTTCATTTTAAAGCATCTCCTTACTCCTTCCTGTATAGATGCTACTGTTATAGTTATGTGGAATTAAGTTATTTTAAAATTTCATCCAAAACTATTGAGAATTGTCTACATAAAAGTCTGTCATGCTTTTACCAATTATTTGCACATGCTGCATTGTGAGTATGGGAATAATCTCCAAGACATTAGTGAATCTGAAATTTCATGCTGAGCTGGCTAGCTGTAGTACACTTTTTTTCCTTTCCTTTCTACATGCAAGCACCTTTGCTTGTTGGAGCATGTGCTACATTAGGGGAATGGCGCAGCTGAATGTGATGATGTTATTAACATTATCGTGAATGACACAGCATAATCCAGCAGTCATGCTCAAGATATAAGATCTTTCTTTTATGACCCTATCTTTTTTTTTTCCTAGCAACATTTTTTGGCACATCACACCCATACAAATATTTCCTCTTCTTCAAGCACCTGCTGAAAGAAATCTACTCCATCTCCCTAGCTATGTCACATTTTTACTGCCTCCTAGGAAGCCATGTTTGTATGTGAAATATTTGGAAAGTAGTCATGGCAAAACCCTCATTTTCTTTCAAGGATGTCAAACCAGTAATGAAAATACAATCTGAGATTTAGTATTGACAAAACCCCAGACTCTTCACAAACAGATATTTTGTCTTTTCCAGAGAAAACATTCTAGAGTGTTAATTTTCTCACAGAGTAAGCATTTGGAGAAAAAACAAAAAACAAAGCAAAACAAAACAACAACAACCAACCAAGATAAAAAATAAAAAACAGACAAAAAGCCAACCAACCAAAAAAAAAAAAACCAACAACAAAAAAAACCCCAAAACCCAAAAACCAAAAAAAACCCCGAAAACCAAACCCACACAACATTTTGTTAATCTGACGTTAATTAACAACATTTTGTTAATCTGAACTGAAATGCAGTCCATTATATCTGGATACAGAGAAACATAAGGAGTGGTTCAAGCATGCAGTAACAGTACTTGGACTGCCATGTTTCCAGAAAAATCTATTAAGTAGAAATATGTGTTTGGAAATATATACAGATTCTGATGGGCAAAAGAAAAAACAATCACCATATACACAAATCCAGCAGTGGAACAGGCTGCCCATTCTTGAACCTTTACAAGACCCAACAGGATAAAACCCTGAACAATCTGGACTGAAATCAATGTTGATGCAGCATTGAGCAGGAGACAAAGCGACAGCCTCACAAAATCCCTTCTCAGTCAGAATAAGTCTATGCTCTCTGGCACAGAAAAGTAAAAGACAGAGGCACAAAACTTCCATACGGAGGCTTGCATTTCTTTCAGTCAGGAACGGAGGTTATAATTTAAATTATCACTCTGTGTTATGGGATGTTCTCTTCTAGCATCATTAAGTCAATAATCTAGAGAATTACAGAGAAAAACTTTACAACTGTGATTCTTATAAAATATTTTTTCGTGAAATGTTCATATGATATAAATTTAAATCTCTTAACTACACATATGTAAAGTAATTACATATATGTACAATAATTACATATATTATTGTACATATTTAATATGTTATCTTGTATACATGCAAACTATGTGTGGTAGTTAGACTTAATATAAACCTAATATGCCCTAAAAATGCACTGTAATAGCTTGATACTTGGTTACAGTATGTTTTCTAAACCCAGATCATATATCCTTGCAAATAGAATAAGCTGTTTTAGAAAAAGCACAGGAACTCTTAACACGAGTTCTAATCTTACAGCAGTGCCAGCTTTCCAGAATTCTGTTCAAGTCTTTCCTGCCTCAGCATCAGCACACACACATAAAAATTTAGGCTTGATTTTTTATTTATTTTTTTCCTGCTCAGTGCTGGAACAAACATTAAAGTCACTTATGCTCTGGAAAGTATAACAAGCTGGATGCAATAGGAGATGGAGATCATGCAGCTAAGTTAGAGCATGAATATTAAAGTAGATCCTGTTTGAACAACTGTGAAAGAACTTATTAATTTGACTTGAGATTAATGTTTTGGAGAGAGCTAACTGTGTCAGGAGTAGGATCCTACATGAGACTTGATCTTTTATACATCATTACAAAGTACTTCAGAGGCATTAGGGACCCCTCGAGATTGAGAGCACCTGCTGAGCATATGGAAACTCTACCTACAGACACGTATATGTATATGTTCTACCTATAAAATGTATATGACATTTCAGGTCATATACTCAGTTTCATTATTTTGTATTCACAAGCTGGAAGAAATTTTCAATATATGAGTTTCATTCCAGTATGAAGAACCTCAGAAAAATGCATTCTATCTACTTCATAAATAGTTGATATTTTTAGGTTGCTTTTTCCTTCTTTATTTTTTTTTAATTTTCTCCATTGTGTAGTGTAAAGCCTACTCACATTCCTATGTTTCTCTCAGAGGAGGCCCTCACAGAAGGTTCCTGTAGATTCAACTGATCATAATTCTGAAGATAAATGAGAGTTATATGATCTTTATCTCTTTAAAAGGGTGATTCAGACTAAAAGAGTTGATGTTTCCATATGAAGACCACCAAAATGCAAGTTAATGTGGCTATCTACAGAATAAGCTCACTGTGCATTGCAGTCATGAGAATAATAATACTGTCTTATATTTTATCTGACTTTGTGGATACAGTTGTACCATTGAGTAAGGAACTACCAGGATGTTTAAAATAATCTGTAATTAAAAAAAAAAAAAAAAAGGTTGCAGGAATTGTTAGTTACAAAGTTAAAGAGAAGAATAAGTAATAAGTACTCTTAAAAGAAGAAAACCGTTGTACCATTACCTATTAATATCTGGGTAAATTATGTGGGACATCAATGCCATTAAATTTTTCAGATTCATAGTAAATACTGTTAAGAAAAAATCAGTCTTACAAAACTTGAAGAGAATGTGTTGCACTTGGCAATGCAGCCTCAGCTGATCTTATATATGCAGGTAAATCTAAAAGCATTTTTGAGAACTAAGAATGAAAATGGCACTCACCAGCTAGGCCAGTCTGCAGCTTGGAAAGCAGAAAGTATGAAAAGGCCTTTGGAAAAATAACATCTATGTTTGACTCAAGATGAGCTGCTAGTGCAGCATAATGCTAGGGTAATAAGGAATGCTATGAAAGCACAGAGACGTATAGAGGAGGAAATGCTTGATGAAAATGAGAGCTAGGTTTTTCACAAAGGTCACAGATGACAAATATATAGGGCACATTTTATGGCTATTGAGAGCATTTTGGCTGCATGTATGTCACAAAGCTCCCTTCCTGCCCTTATGGCTACTCCAAGAAATAGAGTCTCAGAAAATTATTTTTTTGACCACCTGTGCCAAACCAGCAGAATCTACCATGCTGGGTGCATATTTATCTTTGTACTACAAGTATCTGTCAAAACAGCTGATTTAAGTGATGCAGAAAATGCATATTGGATACTGGCTTTAAATTCAAAGAGGGAACACAGATCACTACATTTTGCATATGCAGCACAGCACAGCATTCCAGCTACATGGTTTTTTACCTTTATATTGTATAACTCTACTATGGCTAAGTTTCCTGCTCCTCATTTCAGAAATGAGACAAATGGCTGAAGACCTGGGGTCTCCTACTCACTCTGTGATTTATGCACACTGTGCTGACAGCACATCATGTTTCCAACCAAACTTTATAACACTTATGCCCTCTTGGATTCTAGACTTAGCTTTGGAAATAATTAGCCACATGTAAAATATCCCAAGCTGTATATGACTATTTTCTCTTTTATGGACATAAACACTCTTGACTAGTTTGCAGATGTTTGCTCCATACATAATGTATTTACTGTTGTTTGTTCACTAACTCTGAATAAACCCCTTTGGTTTAACTCCTGGCAGTGGAATTGATATAGAATAGATACATATAGAGACTACTGTACTCTCCTCCAGCCCCCTCCCATTCCCCCCACTAATATTCTGATATTAAAGATTGTGTTCTTTGGTGTTGGCAATTTTAAAAAGCTACGGACAAACAGAAAACTTCAGTACAAAGACCACTACTTGAACAACCTGATGTTTGAAAAATGTGTTTTGCAGAGTTTCTGGCATATCCAGGGAAAGGGTAAGAGGTGACTTGATTACAGCCTACAATTACTTACAATGAGAAGATTCCTGATTGCAAATAGCCCTTTAATTTAACAAATGAAGCATAACGAGATCCAATATTTGAAGATGGAAACTAGATGATTGATATTAGACTAGGTGCATATTTTTATCAGTGACTCTAATCAACTATTTGGACTATTTACCTAGGGAAGCACTTGGTTTGTCATCACTGAGAACTTTAAATGAAAATTGTATGTTCCTGAAAGATATGAAATAGCTCAAGCAGAAATTATAGACTTATTCAGGAAACACTTGAAGGAATTCTGTCTTGTATTATGCTGTAGTTCTTACTAGTTGATTATTATGGCCTCTTCCAGTCCTAAAAGTTGACTGAAATTTAGTTCCATTACAATCAATGTGAATTTTGTCACTGAGTGGAATCAGGATTTTCCCAAGTTTACACTAGACTCCTTTACAGCCTCACTAACACAGTAAAAGTACCTTTGAGTATACAGAAATTCAATCATATTTAATTGTCTTCAGCATTCCTAAGCTGATGGAAAAAGGCCTTAAATGTAATACGAGTTCGGCATTCCTAACAACTATAAATTAATACTTTTGGAAACTGGGGTTGAAAGATTGTGTTTAAACTAGTCTCCTACCATGAAGTTTAAAGCCCATACTTAAACTTGCCAGTGGTAAAGTGTTGCTGATAATAAGTTAAGTCTGATGTAGTTGTGAATCAATAGAAGGAAGCAACTGCTCCCTCTTTCTCACATCTAAAAAACCTTGTCTAAAAAACTGTTGTCTCCCTTGGATAAAGAAGCCTTTTTGTAGTATTAAATTGTTCTTTCCTAATTTATAATAAAACAGTCACTAAGCCACTGTGTCAGAAGGCCGTCATAAAAAATGTATGACATTGTAGAGCAATATTAATAATTAGATGTATTAAGAAATTTCAGTACAATTTAAAGATATACATTTAAGATTTTTGTTTATTGAAAGCAAGAAATGATACAGTTAGAAAAAAACCAATAAAATAGGGATACAGACAAGCCAATCTCAGTTATACTATATCTCTTCTCTTTTGGTATAAAAATAAAAGTATATGCAGTAGACTGAAGAGAAAAACCACAAATAACTTGATTTTTTAGAGCTATAATATAAAGAAAAATTAAAAAGGCAAACAACTTATCATTGAAAGAAACCACAGTGCTTAAAAGCATTAGGTATTCTATTTGGTTGGCGTATCTATATTTGGAGTAAAGTGGGGGTAAGCTTAAAATATTCAAAGTTTTATGTTGCTAGTTTTACATAGGCTAAATGTCACTGTTAGTGTGGAGCTGGAGCATCAAGTTTATCCATACAACATCTCACAGGGCAGGGCAGAGCTATTATCTCCCATTCTGGTGATGGGGACTCTTGAGAAGAGCCACAAAACCAAATACCCCAAGGATTCCCACTCCTGGCCACCAACTTGATCAAGGTACATCCAGAAGCATCTGTCAGGATGCCAATAGTGTTACACATCCAAAAACTGAGCAAGCAGCTCTGCCACAGAGACTGACATGCCAAACACTGTAATTGTTCTGCGTCAGTACTTGCTGAATATGACTGTCCTTAGAAAATAGCATGAATGTCTCACCTCAGATGCAGGCATCCTAGAGCCAGCAGAGTGGACACATGGAGTGTAGGATAAAGAACATGTGATTAAGCCCTTTCTTTTCTTTTTTTTTTTTTTTTGGTCTGGTAGACAGTAGAGACACAGACAAAGTGGTAGTGGGTTCACCTCCTGCTAAAAGGATGGGGAACACTGGGTATCACAGCAAGGCATTCTTCAGATGGATTAATGACCAAATTAATCAGACAGAGGAAAAACAGCTACCTTATCTACCTCAAAGGCCATTAGAAGCTCGGCTATTGAACAGGTGCAGAAGGATGAGGCATATTTTGTGAGAAAAGCAACGGATGTGTGCCCCTATCTGATAGATTTCAGGGACAGGCATCCTGTGTGGGATGAAGGCCCTGGAGTCTGGGCAAGGTACAATGAATAAGAACATATCAGTGAGGCATTTCCAGCTGCCTATGTACCACTCTGTACAAAGCACAGCATCCTGTCTGCAACCTCTCCTGTAGCTACATTCACTTAATCAACAGAGGAAATTATACTTTATGTTTGGTCTCCTTTTACCTGTCTCTTTTAGTGCAAAGTTCATAAATCTTTGTCACAGCAAGAGTATAAGTGCAGGTTTACTAAATCTGAGGCAGGCACTCCAGCATCCCAACTCATGAAATTTAAATCTTCTTTACAGGCAAAAATAACAGCTTTCATCATGTCCTTTAGGAACAGATTACATGCTAAGAGTCCACTGTGAGATTTCTTGTATTGAATTCCCTAATACTGGAAGCACTTTGGTCAAGAAGATAGCAGACTATTCTTTTGTCTCTTTGTGAAGATAAGCCGAATTTTAAAATATAAATAACTTAAAGACATTTGTAGGTATAATCCGCATATCATTCTTAATGTTACATTATTAAAAATCCCTCAGGTAGGAGAGATTAAAAAGTCCTACTGAACTATGTAATGAATATGACTTTTATTTATTATTAAATGGATATTAATGGACTAAAGAGTTGGTAAATACATTTTACATAAAAATCATTTAGTCCTAATAGAGCAAATGGAAAGATGACATGCTAATTTCTAACTTGAAAAATTTTTCCTTTCACATCTTAGCTGCTTCGCTTCCTTTTATATTGATTTCTGGCTTCCAGACAATGAGATTATATTTTGAAGCATTCACAGAGGAGAGCCTAAGGACAAGGCTATACCAAAACAATTAGATTCACATAAATGAGTCTCTAAAGACTTGAGTAAAACATTATTCTTTGCTCGGAAAGTTATCAAGTTTCTTCTTTTACCCATCCATCACATTAGGTGGTGTGAAACAGTTTTAAGACAGCAGATATAATTTTAGTCCACCAGACAAGAAATAACTCAGACTTTTGATGACCCTATGCTGAAACACCTTGTTAAGAAGGGAAAAAAAGTTTTGGTGATGCTGCCAAACAATTCTTAGACAACTCTGTCATGGAGTTGCTTCTGTTAACAACAAAAGATGGAGGTAACATTCAACATAATAGTAACCTCAATATCAATTACAAGACCAAGTACTCATAACAAACATTTGTGTCAGGATTTCCTGTAATTCAGTCGGTACTCATGCACTTAAGCAATAGAAAATGCAGCTGGAATATAAACTACACATAGGAACTCATCTGGATAAAAATAAGATCCTGAGTTCTAGCACACAAAACTGGACCCTGTGCAGACTGAGGTATTTTTTTACAAAACCTATGTTTGCCATTGAAGGTAGAAAATTTCTTGTAGCTCTGCTTTTCTTTGGTCTCTCCTAGATCCATTAAGTAGCAAAGACTGGGTGGAGAGAGGAAACTAAGAGAGAAATAGTAAAATTGAGAGAGGCTACTTCCTTGAAACAAAGCCCTGTCTGTATGAAGTATCTGCTTCAGAAACAAAAGATTTCAGACGGACGGGGTGAACAAAGCATAAAGTGACTGCAGGGACAGGAGCCTGTTCTACACTATTTCATATACTGGAAATGCATTAAGGACTGTCCTGAAGAAGATGCCTCAGCGGAGTTTTTTGGGGTTTAGTTTGGGGGTTTTTTGCCAATTTACAGCCATGGGTTTCTACACAAATAAACAAGATCATATGATAGTTTCGAAATCATTGATTTTTTTTTTTCTCATTGGACTATTTTACTCTGGTTAAATAAGTTTTTGTGTTGTTTATTACAATAATAGTGAAATATATTGATTGAATGATATTCAGACAACACAGAAACGGTAAGAAAGGACATATATAACATCCACATTTCCTATACTTCCTTATGCCTTCTCTCATGTAACTGGGTATGTTTATGGTGAGGAAACAATACATAAGAAATAGGATTTCAACAACTTATAATCTACCTGGATTTCTAAAAGGCAGAAAAGCAGTATAGAAGCTGAATAAAGGGCATGTAGTTGTACCAGGAATATCCACTGAAGCATAGTCTTCTCAGTTCCATGAAAAGTTTACATGAAAATTCCATCTCTAATTAAAAGGAACTGATCAGGTGTCTGAAACTTTGTCTTGCACAGATGCTTGGGACAAGTGCATTGAGATGTGTATCAAGTGTTTTCATATGTTTTTAAAAGTCCCAAATCAAATACTTCAAGGAAGATAGGTTGCAGAATAACTTTTTTTGGGCCTTTTTATTGCCTAGGAATAAAATAGGTAGAAAGCATGATCAAGACAACACAGGACATGTGTAGGAGCAGAAGTGCTGATGGTGGAGGTTATTTGATGTAAAAAGCCCAAGAGATTCAGACACTTATAGGACTTCTGAATAAGTACATGAGGATTTGAGAAGCTGGAGTAGGATGCCAGAATTCAGTAGTAGGCTTTGCATTATGTTTTCATTCCAGCTTGCTAATTTTTCTTTCTGTATCTCCACTTCAATGACTGCAAAAGTAGATGGAGGGACATGACTTGCACTTCCTGATCAAAGAAACTTTGTGTGAGTAGGGCTCATTTATTATAATTACCTCTGCATCACCCTGCCATTTGGTTTTCTATCTAGGGAAATGTTGGCTGCTTAGCACCAATTTTTGCTTCAGTTTTCTGCTGTCTCCCAGCACCACCATTACACTGTGCAACAACCAGTTTTGATATGTAAGCCAACATATGGCCATTAAACTATTGGCTTCAATTACAAACATAAGGACTCAGAAGTGTGACTTATTAGCATGAAATTATTACGTTCCTCTTAGAAAATGTGGCCTCATCTTTTCAGTCAAACAAAAATGCACACAAAACTAGACTCACAAGATTTAATTTTCTCAGATGATACTATTTTATTTCATGCATTTCCATATTATGGGTACAGTTAAAAACCCTTCCTTTAATAAAAGTATTATCAAATTTAAATTATTTGATCATCACATTCCAGAGTATTTTTTTTTTATAGATGTTATACCTTGGTTTGTTCTTTATATTTTCTAAGAAAAAACAAAAAAAACCAAAAACCAAAAACCAAACCAAACCAAAACAAAACAAAAAAACCCCCAAAACAACAACAAAAAACCTCACAAACAAAAACAAACAAACAAAAAACCCCAAACAAACAAAAAAAAGACACAAAAACAAAAACAAAAACCAAAAAAACCCCCCCCACACACACACAAAAAACCCATAAAACTTGCAAATCACAGATCCTGGATCTTCTTATGTATACAAGATGAAGTTTCATGACAAGGTAAAGAAAAAAAATCCTTTAGAAAGCCCCAACTATTTACCTATAAACGTTACTCTCAGGAAAGGAAATTTAATTGCAGTTTTTTAATTGCATGCTGAATGGTGATATACCAAGAATGCTTTTTCCTGTAAGCTCTTGTCATTCTTTCTGTAGTCTGTGTAATGAATCTTTCCTGTCAAGTTTACTATTTCCCTTTGGTATTCTCATTAACATTGGTCATTGAAACAAGATTGGGCAAAGTGCTGGAAAACCTATCCTCAGGAAAGACTTTATTTAGAAAGCTCACACCATTCTACCAGAGTAGTTTAAAATGCTGCAGTTATTTCCCTGCAAGCTTCAGTGTTTAGATTATTAAAATAGATTTTTTCAGTATTTGGAGAGAACAGTATATTTCAAAAATAATGAAAAAAGTTCCACAGTACTTCAGGTAGCCCTTGAAGTTCAATTCTAGGTTCTTAAAATCATAGAGAATAGAATGGAGGGGACTACAACATCATCTAAATCCTCCGTGTCTCCACAACAGTGCTAGCTATGGTTATATATATATATGTATATATGGTATACATGGTTATATTTCTGATAAATGTTGTCCAATCTTCATATGTCTTTGAAAATATTTGTTACCTTCTCCCAGAAAATAAAAAAGATTACAATTCAAAAATTAAACATCTTTCTTTATATGAAATATGGAGGGTTTTTTTGACTTGTAGCTAGTCATAACCTCTTCTTCAGCTAATGCTTCTAGGAAAATAATTTCCTGTTCCCTTTTCACAGGACACAAGGAATTCACATGATGAAGAACATTCAAACAAAGATAGTTTGGTGGGAAGTGTTAGAAGTTAGGAGCAACCTAGCCTGGTGCTCTGAAAAGGAAAAGAGGAAGAAAAATATCTTTTCTATTTTTATTTTCTAGTTTTCTAAGACAACATTTACATAGATTGTGACTGAACAAACACTGAAAAAATGGGGTTTGGCATAAATTTTACAGTCGCATGTATTTATGATAAGCTGATTCAAAATAAATTCTAAGTAGAAAAATCAGTTGTTTTGATACTAGCAAATTTCAAACACTTCACAATCGTTTCTGTCTCATAGCAAGACATTTCTTTCTGTTTAAGAAATACTTCCCTGAATTAATAATTTTCAATAATGTATCACTAAGAATAGAGGATTGGTCATACATATGAATGGAAGATGTTTTGTATCGGAAAGAAAATTAAGTGCTGCTTACTTTGCCAGGAATAACTGCCTCTACCGTCGCCTCTCCTCCTCAGAAGCAGATTTATTATTGCCATTATTCATTCCTGTATGTTTTCTTAGGGAACACTTTTATGTGGAAATGTCACTTATTTTCAGATGCCAGTAGCTTGAATTGCTTTAAAGTTTCATTAAAAGCCACCATTGCTGCTGGCTGCTCAGCAGACATCTCAGCTAGTAAGCTCTAATGTGCTCTTTACAGCCAAGTTGAGAGGCAGTTTTAACTTGTGCTTGCCATTTTACCCTATAAATAAAACACTTTTAAGAGCAAAACGATCCTGTCTTCTCTTCTTCATTACCAGGCAATGAATACCTGCCATTTTCAGAGCACTGCAGGACTAAGGACCTTTCCTGTCTCTTATATCTGCAAGTCCCAGCCTGACAGGCTGTGGCCGTGAGCCTGCACTGTGCTCACTTAGGCTCGACGTGTCTCCAGCTCCCCAGACCAGCCAGCCCACTATGGGACACAGAGCACCTTTTCCATTCTGCTATGCCACTGCAAAGCATTATTTTTCCTCTGTGTTTTAGAGAAGAGGGATGACCAGACATACTTTTGACAAATAGCTTGTTACCTGATTGGTTTCTATGCTAAAATTTATACTAAAATAGGCAACATGCTTATTTGGGTTTCAACTTCAATAAAGGTTTTCTTGTCGGTTTATAATTGCCATTCTGTAAAGACAAAGACTGTTTGCCTATTTCCAGATGTAACCCAATATTACACATTCAAGAGTTAGGTTAGACTTCACCCCTAGCTCTACTCAAATAAATATTTTAGGTTATTAATTCATACACTATTGATTTACAGAAAAGCATATTGACCAAGAGAGAAGAAGCCTTCAGGATTACCCACTATTAATTCCTGTTAGAAATAAAATTGCATTCTTGATGGGTTGAAGTTTGTTATAATAGACAAATCAAACACTTCTATTTCTAGATGATGAGGGATGCAGGCGATAAACCCTGTCAGGAAAGATTACCTGAGCAAATGGCAGACTTGCTAAACTCCGTCAGTAGGTTCTCTGGTTCTTAAAAGCCTAAGAGTATATACATATAGGTAAAACATGAGACAGTGTGTTTTATTTGTTTGTTTGCTTGTTTATTTTCTTAATTTTATCACAATTCCTTTAAATAGTCAGATTACATGGATTAAAAGGGGGGAGAGCTTTGGGGTTATTTTTTTTCTCTCTATAAAATTCTGTGAACACCATAATCTGTCAGCAATTCTATTTTGAAAACCAAAAATGTCACAGATTCAGAAAAAAATCCAGATAAAATGATGCAAGACGGAAACTTTTTGCAATGAAAGCATTTCAGCTGTTCTTGCACCTGACAGAGATGAAACCAATCGAGCCTGTGACTCAGCAAACTCTTTCTATGCAGAGACATTGTATGACTTTGTTGGTCTTCTCTCCATCTGCTAGCTGGTTAAAAGTCTACTAAGCAGCTCAAGTAGTACAAATAAAGAAGGAATCTAGAGTGTTAGAAAAAAATCTTTATCAGTGGCATACAGCTTGCATTCAGAATATATAAGCAATGAACAAAACTGTTGCATATGTTCATTATACCATAAATTTAATGTATTTGCTTTCTCCAGTTATATAAAGAGTACAGTGGCAGATACTGAGCAATGGAAGTGGTAAAGTAACATCAGACATTTTCCAGTAAATACTATGCCACACTGTGTCATCCTGGTCTTCCAAAGTCTATGTTAAATGGGATACAGTAAGAAAAAAAAAAAAGTAACAGAGATAAGGACAGTGTTACTGGGAACAGGACCTTATGGAAAATAGCAATATTAAAAACTTGTTCTTACATATATTTCATAATATCATTCTCATTTTTCCTGTTTTATAAGTGGCTGACCAGCCACGAAACACTGAAGTGACAATGGCTCAACAACATTTCATTAAGATGCGTATCCAGCAGGAATTTAGCAGCTAAATCGATTTTAGGTGACATTTTTGTACTGCATGATAATCTAAACTGAAAAGAGAATACTATTGGGGCGCAACTAACAGCCCCAGCCCCAGACAGAACGTGAGCAAAATCAAGGAGGACTGTAAAGACCTTGGGGTTCAAGTGATTTTAAAATCCACAAGTGTCCTTCAGGTATGTAAACAACAAGCAGAAACAGAAGGAAAATACTGACCTGCTGTTAGACAAGGTGAATTAGTCACCAACAAGGGGGAGCAGCTCTTTGGAAAGTTACCTGGTGTGGCCAAAAAGTTCAATATGAGTGAACAGTTTGCTGCTGCATCAAAGCATTCCAATGGGATCCTGGGCTGCATCAACAAGGGCATCACAAGCAGAGACAGAGAAGTCATTACCCAGTTCTATTCAGTGCTTGTCAGGCCACACCTGGAATAATGTGATCACTTTTGGTCCCTGATGGGCAAAAAAAGAAGTGGGCAGTTTGGAATGGGTCCAGAGGAGGATTCCAAAGATGAGCAAAGGACTGGGAAGCGTGACATGTGAGGAAAGGATGAGAGAATTGGGTTTGTTCAGCCTTTAGAAAAGAAGGCTCAGGGTAGACCTTATCACTATGTGCCACTATTTCAAGGGTGACTACAAAGAAGATGAGACTCGTTTTTGCAATGAGTCACATGGAATAGATGAGGGGTAATGGGGCTTAAGTTACAGATGGGGAGATTCCGATTAGACACAATTTTTCATCATGAGAACAATTAGCTATGGGAATAATCTCCCCCGGGAAATGAAGGATTGATTCCCTAATGTGGGATACTTCTAAGGTCCAGATGGAAGTGTTATCTTGTCTAGACCATTCTTTTGACAAGAAAGTTTGGAGCAGATGATCTTTGAGGCCCCCTTCCCACGTGGTATTCCATGATTCCATGAAACAAGTCACATGCTGTACATTGTCTTTCAGGACAATTTTAAGCCCCAGTGAAGCTATTTTTTCTGTGACTTTATTTCTATCTGCCAACCTATTTTTAATTAAAAAAACCCATCATTTCAGTAGGCTCCTTGACACGTCCAAGACATATCAAGGAGCCTACCAAAATGCTTTTTACATCCCTTCTTAAGCTGAACTGTAGTTATATTTTTTTTCATGTCAACATCTTCCTACCTACATACACATTTTTGAAACAACTGGCCTCTCTCCACACCTTTTAGTGCAGTTTCTTAGCACCTGCAATTTTTATAGTTGTGTAAAAGTTAAGGACTGTCTTTGTTCATTTGTGTTTGTACAGTGCAGATGAAGATCACCTTACAGTCAGAAATAAAAAATAAGCTTGTCTTATCAAGTACCTCTTTAAGTAAACAAAAATGTACATTAAATAATTGACTCATTTTTCTTCAAGTATATCAGAGCAGACTAGGAACAGCTAGTTGTGAAACAATGGTAACATAAAAGGAGAATGAAGATGGATGCAGCACAAACTGATTTTGAAGCTATTCCACAATGGTTAATAGTAGAGGATTCCTGAAGTTCCCTTTAGATGCTTGTCCAAAGCCAATATACTCAGTAGGTACAATTGAAAAGAAATAACTTTGATTGGTACAGAAATCTAATATGGTGCTTTCTGGTGATTATAGCTTGAACTTGTATGTCAAAACCAACAAATACAATATCATATCTTCAATACAATCGAGCTATAAATCAGAAAGGATATTTGGCTGTAGAGAACTTAAACAACATAATCAGCCACAACATCTTTTTTAATTTAAAATAGTAAGTGTAGATTTGCTAAAAGATTAAGCACATGAAACTTGAGCGTTCGTATCCATGATACTGTGTGATAATACAAATGTGATAATGAAATGCAGTTAATATGAGACATCTTGTGCCAATTTTAAAGAAATTCTCTTTAGTAGTCCTGTGTAAATTCCTGTGGATATAATTCTAGACATGCTATGTACAACTTATGAGATAGATCATACAGTTTCATTAGAAATCCTTTCATTTTTATTTTTGGACTTCCTGCTTTATTTTTGGACTTCCTGCTTTTTTTTTTTTTTTTTTTATAATTCCAAAAGGTATGTTGCTTTTTTTCCCCCCTATAGTCATTAAAATTCAACCAAGTCGTAGATTTTTTTATCTAGTATTATCCAGATAGAAAATATTAAGAGTCAAGAAAAGAATCTGAATGTTTGTTCTCTGACTGAGATGACCCTGAGATTCTGTGAGCAGTAATGGGGAAAAAAGTACATATATCCTTCACAGTGTTGGTCAAAGAACTGAGTGATGTGCATGGCGACCTATATGAAAGAAAGTCGGCACAGAAAGCTGATAATTGTTTTTAAATCTCCTCAGATTTCTACTACAGTGCTTAACAATTCCAAGACTAACAAAAAGTTATCATCAAAAAGCAAAAGTTACCATTTCTCATATTTAATTTTTAAAACTCCAGTTAAAGAGGAAATGTTCCCATGGCTATAAGAGTTTGTTCCTCAACATTTGATGATTTATTTTGCATTAAAATATCAACAGGAAAGATAGGAAGAAGATTGTTTTTCTTTAGAAGTAGATCACATGAGACAAAAAAGGAACAAGACTTGTACAAAAAATCTATGATGCAAATTTCTCACTGTTAAATGACTTTAGGAATGGAGAGCGTTAGTGCTCATGTTTAACAAAGTTTTCATTTTAACTGAAAAGTTAATACGTGGCTTAAACAGCAACTTGACTTAAATTTCTGGCAACAGCTGCCCCACAGTGCTCATTTATGCTTATAGGACTATGAAAATTCTTTATACTCTTTTTCTTAGATTAAAGAAAGAAAGAAAACAAAAACAATATATCTAAAAACCCAAACCAAAAGACCAGAAAAGTCAGACTGAGATGGTTAAGCAGAAATAATTGACAGAAAAATTTCAGCAGCATTTCTATTAAAAAAAATCATTATAATTTTCCTTTAGAAGCTTCGATTTTAATTTTTGTGATACCCTAAGAGTATTGCTCATTATAATGATTACTTGTAACTAATACAGAAAGATGTTTTGTAGAGTGGTTTTGTTTTGGTTTTTTTTTCTTTTTAAATTAAGGAATCCTCTGTTCTTTTTCTGTTGAAATAAATCCTCAAAACAGGCCCCGTTCATGTCCTGCTAATTAAGAAAGAAATTAAGGAAGGACATAACGGTCATGTGAATATAGAGCAAGAGAAACTATTTGTAATGCTTTACTCGCAAATTTACCTCTGCTGCAGGAGGAGACTGATGTCTCACCAGTGGGCATTCCAGGGATGAGAGGTTGCCCTGGCTGCTGGGCAGCATTTTGCCCTCCCTCTCCCAGACTTTCCCTGTGGGTCTTGCCCACCCGGCACAGCCCCGGCGCTGCCGCCGCCACCGGGACATCTTGGCCCATACAGGTGCAAAAGCACAAAATAAAAACAGATTCATGGTCCTGTTCTGCAGGAGGCACGTATTTTTGTAATTGAGTAGATGAAATATACCTGTATACAGATTCTCAGAAGAAGAAACATCTTGGACCTATTGAGAAAAATCTGTAAACAAATTTTCTGCATTCAGAATTGCAAAGCTATATTTAGTTCTTCTTGCTTTTAAAGGTAATAATTTTCTTATTATTTGTTACTCTTATTTCATTAAATTACAGTGTTTTCTCTGTAGAATAACAAAGACAATGAAGAGACCACATTAAAGAGGAAATCAATAAAGAGGCTCATCACAAAATCTGTAAATAAAACAAAGTTGTGGAGAAAATATCCCTGCTTGAGGAACAAACGGATGCACCCAGAAACAAAAACAATAGATTCATTAGGATCAACAATACTCCTGCTTGCAATCAATATGCAAATGCAATTTCTGTGCTCAAACAAAAATACCGTGTGGAGCAGAATACTTATAAAGCATAGCATGTGAAAAGGTGGCTACTTTCATTGCAGGAATTATGAAATGACAGCAAGATCCATCTCTTAAATCCAAAGCATTATGTACAAAAAATTAAGCTGAAATTTCAAGAAGTCAGGCTTTGATATTCAAACACCATTACTGACATTCACCACAGAAGTAATTTTATCATCTTCCAAGCCATTTGATTCTAATGCAGTAATATAGTTTTTATTTTCTTTTCCTTTTTTTGTCTTTCTTCTTTTTCCTGGTGGTTTATTATTGTCAGTATTCATAGAGGCTGAACTTTGCTCTGCGGCTATGAGGCCTAAAAGCTTTCATTGAGAATTAAGGAAAAAACAAAGTGGAAAAAAGTTGAGATTATTCCACACCACAGTACTTGGTAATTTAAGATAAGTGTAGAATATCATGATGCTTCTAGAAAAACTGTGAGGGCTTAAAGCTTAATATCTTTGAACTGATTTAAATAATACACTTCCTAAAGGAATAAAAGGAAAACAACAGATTCTGATTTTCCATCTGAGAATGTATTTCTGTCAGTTGCAACATAAGATCTAAAATGCCATGTCATATCAGTGATGCCCACTTCACCTTCTGTTTCACCAAAGCTTTTTGCTCAGGCTTTAGCTGGTGTTTCATATGAAACACACAAAATTACTTTTTATCTGTCTCCCACTGACAAGAGACCATTCAACTTAAGATGTCCAGACAAGAAATTACAGAGTAGAAAACAAATAGAGCATTTAGAATATTGTATTTTCTCTGGGAACTATAGAAAACCTGCCTAAAACTGAAGGTTATCTGCACATTTTTGTAAACTCATTCAACCCGGACAATTTAATCACCTGATGAGTACTTGCCAAGCCAAGAAAACACATTTGATATTCCTTTTGTGATGTCTTTGACAGTGCAATCTCTTTTTCCCTTATACCAAGACAGACCATTGCTCTCTGGGATATTAGGGTCTTCTTCAGTTCTGCATTCATTCCTCTCTGGTTTCTGATGTACTTGAAATTTTACTGTTGTGTAAATGTTATCTTGATATCCACTCAAGCAGAAAGCTCAGCACACAGAGCTTGTAATAGTGCCATGGCACTGTAACCTTACAATTCCCATAACCATACCTAAGTATTTCCCTCAGCCTAAAGAAAGAATTGTAAATAAACGAATTCACAAGAAGAATATATTCATTAAAAATAATGTGTTAAATTTTTATTGAAAGACAATTTAAGAAATAGAGAAATATAAGCTTCTTCCTTTAAAGAAAAGAAAAACAGCTATAAGTTTTTAATTCCAAAGAGTTCCATTAAGAAACCCAGTTCATTGCTCTGTTCTCAATAATGGCATTAATTATAGCTCATCCTAAATATTCCAGTAACATTGGGCCAGGAACTTAGTACTTACAAAATAGAAATATAATTAAAAGGCATATACACAGCTATAAATAATACTTCATACAAAAATTCTAGAAGCATTTTCTTTTTTCTAGAGTTATCTAAATACCTGCTTAGAAAATATAAATAAGAAACAAATACGATCATCTAGTGTAGTTTTCACACCTCTTTCTGACAGTTTCTATGTTATGCTTAATTTGTATTTTGGCTAAAGCAGATCACAATGTTTAGCATAGAAAACATAAAAGTACTTTGCAGAATAACAGGAGAAATATGTGTGCTTTGGAGAGCATCTTCATTGCCAGTTGTCACAGGATAATTAATGTGTTTGTATGTAAATTATTATTCTTGTACACATCAGGTCACAGCTGTTCAATAGATATTTAGCTTCTGTGTTCTTGAGGTGAAAAGGTAGCTTAGTGTGGCCAGAGAGTTTCCCTGAATTTTTTTGACTGATGTATGAATATAAATAAATCACCAGAGATCCCAGAGAATAGACTGTCTCTTCATCCCCACTACAATTTATAAAAAAAATAAAAGTGATGTCGGGAGGATAGGAGCAGAAATTTCAAATAGCAATGTTTAGATCTGGAAAACAAAATTTGGACATTGAATTCTATAGATTACATCCAATAAAATACAGATTTTCTATCCACCATTTTTTATATTTCTAGCCCTATACTGATAATTAGTAATTTTAGGTGCTATGTCACAAGAACATAACAGAACTGAACTGCATTTCCAGCCTGTCAAAGCTGCACAAATTTATTGTAGCTCAAAGAAATAAGGAGGATTGTATTGCAATTAGAGCTGGAAAGGTTCTCACTTTTTAAGATCTAGTGTTTTTGCTGAATATAAAACCCCATACAGTCGACCTGGTAGCCTGTGTATGTATGCAGGACACATTGGCTGGGCTGTCTGGCTGGGAGGCAGAGTTCAGCTGTGACCCTGTCTTCTCTCATGCCCTCCTACTGACAATAAGAGGCTAAATGATTTTTATGACATCGGCTCAACAGCTCCACTCTTTAAGCACACAAAATAACCAACGATCAGGACACATTTCTAGGAGTAAAATCTTAGTTGGAGCTGTTCTGGTTTTAAAAGTCATGCCCGTTTCAAATTGTGCACTTTATTTCTATCAGGTTGTTAGAATTGAAATCACATACACTGGACTGCGAACTAACTATTTCTTAAATCTGTAGTGAGTTTAGATGTTGATAATTTTCATTGTCAATTGATCAGTCCTATAATAAGGGTAAATAATCAAGTCCCTATGGCACTAGGCATGATGAAGGAGAAAAAACATCCTTTATTTCCCTATTTCCCTAATGAACCTTTTACAGCAATGATTATACTGATTGACAAAAATTTACACTGCAACACCCTGAGAGAAAAGGGGGTTAAAATATTTAGAATACTTCTACTCTTTCATAGAGTAAAACTATAAAATCAGAGCTACCTTAATGAATAATGTGTAAACTCATCTTGTTTATAACACATAGGCAAACTCTGTTTGATTACCTATGTTCTTGAATTACATCATAGATTAAAACCATTACAAAAGCATAGAGAGATTTGCACTGTCTCACCCTAGGATTACACACATCACTTCTGTGGCAATTTTCTTTCTTCTATCTCAGTAGCCACCAGAAATTAATGCATACAGACCTAAGTATTACTTAACTTTTCTTTACAACATTCTCTGCAACATTGGTCTGTGCTTGTCCAAGAACTAAAATCCTGCTTTTAACCCAGAAATTTGGAATTCTGCTCTTGAGGCATTTGCATGATGCATGTATTATTACTTCTTGCTGCAGTACAAGGAACTCTAAATTTCACCATTTTTCCACTTTTTTTTTTTTTTTTTTTTTTTGGTAACACAAAATGAAATGATACTATAGAATAAAGAAGTTAGAGTTCATATTTGTAAGCATTTCTATGTTTTATGACCATGCATGATCTCAACTAGGTAGGTGCTTCCACAATATCTGAATGTCTACAAGGTAAATTACTGCTTTGGAAGGACAAGGCACTGTCACATTGCTGTTCTGTGAGGACAAGACACAGTAAGTCTTCGACCTGCCAACTTGCTTTCAAAGTAAAATCTCCCTGGGAAAGAGGCTAGTGGGGGACACACTCCTGTTGCCACAGGAGGCATGCACTTAATTCAGTGTCATACAGTCATCTGCTGAAAATAGGCACAAGAGGGTGGGTGAAAAAAAGTAGGATCTAGCAAATTTGTAGTTTTGGACAGAGATGTCAGAGACATTTTCAGCTCATTTTGATCCTCTTAATATAAAATACTCCAGGTTTATATTTATTTCCCAGGATCTAAGTAAATTACCTTTATCTATCCCTGCTTGTAAAGTTCACTACAATTAGTACTAACACATGTGGCAATCCACATTACTACCAACCATGTAAATTACCTGATATCCCCAAAAGAAATTAATGGTGTGCTACAATTAAAAAAAACCAGACAAACAAAAAAAACAACAACAACAAAAAAAAAAAAAAAACAAAAAAAAACCCACAAAAAAACAAACCAAACCAAACAAACAAAAAAACACACACAAAAAAAATCCCAACACCTTTCTAAAATCAGAAAATAATGACAATAATTCCCCAACTTCGACTTCTTCACAAAAGTATTCAAATGTTATTAAAATTGCTTTCATTATATGAGGGCTACTGCAGCATTTATTCCACCCAACTTAAACATCCTGAAATTTCTGGAAGAAACTTTCTATTTTTATTATTTTATTCTCAGAATAAGGAAAGCATTTTGTACAAAATTATCACAGCAATTGACACAAAATTATCAAGCTCCTTTAGGAGTCTGAATTTCTACTGACTTTGGGGAAAGAATATACATACTTTTGCAAACATTGAGTAAAATTGTTTTTCCAAAGTCACACAGGGTATCAGTGACAGAGCTAAGGCCTCTGGAGTGTCAGCACAATATCTTAACAAGAAAACCTTCACACCACTACAAGAACAATTATAATTGCAAACATATTACAATTCAATTAATTGCAAAATAAAGATTTTGCAAAGGAATTGAATTGCAATCAAGGCTACAACATTTTTCTCCTACAACAATCAGTGGAGAGAACTATCACGTGTTTGTATAAAAGTGGAATTTCCCCTTTCAGCAGAACACGTTATTATTGCCAGCTATGTACTTTGGCCAAAACTGTTGAAGTATTTACATAAAATAACAAAAAATATATAATGTTTAACTGTAAATTAACTTACTGTGTCAAGGAGAAAGTAATAACGATGAATTATCTGAGTGTAATATTATTCTGCAGGTTTAGGAGAAAGAACATTGAAGCATGAGGAAATTTGTACTTCTAAATCCAGTTACAAAGTTATTAAGAAATAAGGCAAAATCTTTCAAGTTGTAGGTCACTCCTTCTGAGGGGAGCTGAGGGCCCTGTATGCCAACCAGATCCATCCCATGGGGAAGTAAGAGGTATTAGCAGGGACTCCCTGGACTAATTTGGCTCTCCAGTTATCACCCATTTTTGGTTGCCCAGGTCGGCAGTGACAATGTTGAGAGATCCTGAGAAAATAAAAAATAACTTGAGGGCACTGTGACAACTTGTTGAAGGGACAGGAGCACAGGTGGTGTGTTTTCTCAGTCCCTTACAGTAGCAAGGAAGAGTGCTGAAAGAAACAGAAGAACCCACCTGAGGAACATGTGGGTTAAAGACTGGTATCATCTATGTCATTTTAGCTTTTTTAATAATGGGGTGGTTTGTATAGCACCAGGCCTGCTGTATAAATGTGACACGGCCTGCCTTCTCCACCCCGCTCCGACTCGCCCACCTAGCTCCTGAAGGCGAGACCGGTGCCGAGAGTGGCCCACTTCCAGGATTCAGGGGAACCCGGAATGTGGGTAGGGCTCTGAACCCTCACGGCCGTACACGCGTCCGGGGAGGAGCAAAGGATCGAGACAGAGTCCTTCTGAGGTTCCGGGGAAGCGGGATTTATTGCGGGACGCAGGACAATCAGGATCGGGGGAAGGGAACCGCAGAAGGCAGGGAACACAGGTGTACAGCAACTTAAATAGGGGCCCTCCCCCAAGGGAGGGTACAATACAGCACCAATGGCTACAGTTTGGGTTGTAACATAAGGCAGGGCTGGTTATACATACAACGAATAGGGGGAAACATAGGCGGGGAAATACATGTAACATCAAATCATATGCTAAGAAGGGGATGACTGATACAGAAGATACTAGAAGGATAGGGGGGGCTAGGAGGGATTGACAGTCTTCGGGGCAGGGACTAGAGTGAGGGACAGGGAAGGTACTGGAAGGTGGGTGGGGGCTTGGGTTGATTGATCAAGGGAAGGCGGGAATTAGGGCAACGGAATTATAACGGGGGGGGTACAAACAATAGAACAAACCATCTAGTAACAATAAAATAACGCAATGCAACATAAATGGATGGGGTTCACCTGTGTAAAAGAGGGAAAAGGATTCTATTCCATGAATTGGCAGGGCTGACTGATGAGGCTTTAAACTAGGTTTGAAAGAGGAAGGAGATAAGACTGGGCTGCCTAGAAATGTGTGGCATTTCAATGTTGGGAGTGAAATTGGCAGCCCAGCTGAAGTGCATCTACACCAATGCACATGCACACAGCATGGATAACAAACAAGAGGACCTGGAAGTCATGGTGCAGCAGGAAAGATACAACATAGACATCATCACAGAAATACTGTGGAATGACTCACATGACTGGATGCTGCAATGGATGGCTACAGGCTCTTCAGAAGGCACCGACAAGGAAGGACAGGCCGTGGGGTGGCTCTGTACATTGGGGAGTGTTTTGAGGGAGCTCAAGTGTAATGAAAATAAGGTTGAGTGCTGATGGATAAGAATCAGAGGGAAGGCCACCAAGGCATTATCCTGGTGGCAGTCTGTCATAAACCCCTCAAGCAGGATGAAGAGGAAGATGAAGTATTCTAGGGGTGCCTGGCTGCAGTTTCACGATTGCCAGCCCTTGCTCTTGTGAGAGAATTTAACTTGCTGCAAGTCAATTGGAAACACAACTCAGTTCAGAAGTCACAGTTCTAGGCAGTTCCTGGAGTATGTGGATCTTCCTGGCACAGCTGATAAGTCACCCTGCCAGGGGCAGTGCCCTGCTAGACCTGCTGGTGAAAACAGGGAAGGGCTGGTGGGAGATGTGGTGGTAAGAGGCCATCTTGGGCACAGAGAAACTGCAGAGTATTCAAAGCTTGGTGAAGTAAGGAAGAGGGTCAACAAAACCTCTGCCTTGGACTTCTGGAGGATGAACTTTGGCCTGTTCAGGGCACTGGTTCAGAAAGTCCCTTGGGAAATAATTTCTAATAACAGAAGGGTCTAGCAAGGATGGACATGCATTTAGAGGTAAATTTTAAAGGCACACGAACAGGCTGTCCCTGTGTATCAAAAGATGAGCCTGCAGGGAAGAAAACTGACCTGGATGAACAGGGAGCTTTTGTTGGAACTCAGGAGAAAAAGAGTTTATGATCTCTGGGAAAAGTGTTAGGTAGCTCCAGAAGTCTACAAGGGTGTCTTTAGGTCATGCAGAGAGGAAGATCAAAAAGTTTAAAATTCAGCTAGAACTCAGTCTGGCCACTGCTACGAAAGATAATCATAAATGGCTTTATAAATACATCAACAACAAAAGGAAGTCAAGAAAAATTCCCATCCTTTATTGGATGATGGGAGAAACCTTGTTACCAAGGATGAGGAAAAGGCTGAAGTGCTTAATGACTTCTTTACGTCACTCTTCCACAGAAAGCCCAGTTTTCCTCCAGGCAACCAGCCCCCTGAACTGGTAGACAGGGACAGGGCATAGAATTGAACTTCTGCAATCCAGGAGGAAGTAGCTGGTGATCTGCTGAGCCCCTTAGACACTCACAAGTCTGCGGGATTGGATGCAGTTCATCTCATGATACTGACGGAGCTGATGAAAGAGCTCATCAAACCACTCTCCATCATTTATCCTCAGTCCTGGCTAACCAGAGAGGACTGAGAAGATTGGGGGTTAGACGATGTGAAGCCCTTCTACAGGAAGCCTTGGAAGTGGGATCTGAAGAACTACAGGCCTGAAAGCTTGACCTTGCTGCCCAGAAAGGTTATGAACAGATTATCTTTAGTATGATCATGAGGAAAGTTCAGGACAACCAGGGAATCAGCAATTTAGAAAAATTGATCCCTATTTGACCAACCTGATCTCCTTTTATGACCAGGTGACACAGCTAGATAGATTATGATAGTGTTTATTAGTTTAGTAGTTTAAAACTAACTTTGCTTTAAAATGTTCTCTCTACTAAGAATTTTATTACAAAAAAAAATCATTATTTAAATTATTCTGTGAAGAAAACAACAAAAAATATTAAAATAATGTAAAGAAAAAAAAGAGAGATTAATAGGGCAAAGAGGTGGGATAGAAACATAAAATATACATAATAACATTTTAAGTCTTACTCATCACATTCAAATTAGTACCTGCTAACTGAGCCCAGACATTCACACAATCAACCTTTCCTACAATGAAATTAGATTAGATGGTGTTTTCTGGCCTTAAGAAAATCAGTATTGTTGTCCCTACTTGTTTAGTTAAATTCAAATTCCAGCAGCTGGTTTTGTTGAGGGAAACAGGAAACAAATTCAGAGCTGAGAAAAAAATACTTGTAGAACTCATAATTTTCATATGAACCCTTTTAAAGGATTTCTTCAAAACTGAAAAGACAAATTATAGCAGTAAGCAAGGCAAATCAGCAGTTTTGAATTGTAGTGTTTTGCAAAATTCTCAGGGATAACTTGTAGGGACAACTGAATTAAATAATGTTCTAGCAAAACACCAGGTCTTCCAAATAGGCATAAATCCATGACCTCCACTGTCTATTTCTGGCTTGGAGTCTTAAGCTTCTAACACCTTTTGATATTTTATTTTTATTCCAAGTAATAGTTTTTCCTGGTGTTCATTAAACAAAAAAAAAAGTGTTTATTCTTTTTGCTTGTTTATTTCTAATCTGATTTCAGTCTGTTAAAAATAAAAAACTAATATCATATCAGTCTGATTTTTATTATGAAAATAATAATAAAATAATTCATTAGGTTTTTTACTTGTGCTCTTGTTCAACTCACATAAACTGCAATAAATAAACTCTGAAAAAGGATGAACAAATGTTCAGAATTTGACTTTCAGTACAGGATTTTTTTGATGATTATACTTTGAACTGATGTAGACAAACTGCTAAATAATTTTTCTAATTGTGAAAAAATACATATCTCTTTAAGAAAATCACCTTTAAAGTGCTAAATTACTAAATACAGAAACTGATCTGGAACAATCATATTTTTATCATTGTACAAAAAGTTTGTCTTGTCAGCTCTGAAAAATGTTATCATCATGGAGTTTCTCCATGATACTTTCCCTTGGAATTTTATTGTTTGGGAAAAATTGCTTTATATAATCACTTAAAATTATTTGTTGTCTTGTAGAGGATAAATCTTCTGTGGAAAATTACTTCTTGCTCAAAACACAAGTATTACTTTTGTGTATGTGGAGTTATGTGCACTTCTTTAAACTCTATTTTATTTCTCACCATTGCACAGTGAACACAACTTGCTTTCCACCTAAGGTTATGTTTTATGTGGTAAAGGATAAAAATTGTTTGCTAGATTCATCAGTCCTATCACATAGATTTAGAAATAGTACAGTAGAAGATGGCAATTTTAAACCTCCATGGTTAACAGAAAAGTTAGATTCACAACTAACATTCTACTGTGATGTTGCATAACATGAGAAAAAATATAACCAATTGAGGAAATATTTTTCCATTTTAAAACAATCTTAGCTTTCAGTAAGATTCTAAGCTTAGTCCATCAAAACTTTCCAACATTGGCCTGTAATTATTTTTTTTATTAATATTCCTATGTTTTGGCCCTTCAAACTAAAAAGAAAACAAAACAAAGTCACCTGCACCCCCCATTCCCTCAGCTAAAACAAACAGCCCTAAAATATCCCAAATAATTATTTTCATTTCTTTTATTATTTGAATTGGTCCATTCCTATAAATACTTTATGTTTCTGTGACCTATTACATTCTGACATTCTCATATTTTAAATGCATGACTACAGATATTTAACATCTGGATGGAAAACTGCATATATGGATTCAATAAACAGAGGCACTTCCTGCTCAAAACTAATTTTATTTTATCATGTAACACTGAAATATGCTGATATAATAAAGATTGAAACTGAGGGATGAGAGCAGGTCAAATAAAGGTACAACACAAAATATTCTAAAAAATAAATGCTTGTTGATTCTATATTATACACAGACCAAAAATAAAATCTGTATCTGTGGGCTCATCATCCAGTTTACCAAAAGGTATTAACAAAACCCTTTCCTGCTTTCAGGGTAATCAGCTAAGATATGGTACCAATCGACATGTAGTTTGGACTAAATACTTACTCAAGCACACAAATACAAGTTTTAGTTGGACTGCCTGGGTCACAGGTCACAAACACAGGCAGAACCACCTTCAGGTCAGTTCTGGCAGAGTAGCTGTCGCATCACAGGAAACATGCAAGAGGGAGAGATGAGCTTTTCCATTTAAGATTTCCAAGCAGTAGATTGAGCCAAGTGACCTGGTAGCTATGGTCCTACTTTCTGGTTTGTATGTACATAAAACCAGACCTACTTTTACACACAGACAGAAACCAGGGACCATACGGGAAAAAGATAGTAAAATCTGATTTTAGAGGAAAGAAGAAAATTTGGTATCAGCCAGAAGCAGCAGATGCTATGATGGCTTAAGACAGATCTATTTCTTAAAAATTCTCCCTGACTCGCTTTTATCCCCTATTGTTTCTCCATCTATCTCATATCAGGACCACCAAGTTTACATCCTTCATACTTGTGGTAGTGACAATTCAATTTGCTTTTAATGAAAAACACATCTTGAGACAGATTTGACTACATACAGTCTCAGCCCATACTTGGAATAGGTGGGGAGCAAAAGGAGAGACTGTGCTTGGCTCTTTTCAGTCTGGAATAATTGGTTCACCTGGGAGGAAGAAATAGGTCACATAGTTGGTTTTGACAATTCTTTATCAGTCAAATACATTGTTATTAGGAAAGTTTTCATTTATTTGTCAGCAAAAAAGATATTTTGTCTCTGGTTTTCATGCCTTGCCGTGGCTTGTGCTTTGTGTGAAATAATCTGTGCATTGTCTCCTTTTGAAGACTCCAGGTAGAGTCTTCAAAACTCTTCAATAGAGCTTTATGAATTTATGTTTGTATCATCTGTTTTATGAGTCCCTTCCTCCACACAGACAATGTAAGAGTCTAATTTTGAAAAGAAGAAAGCAGAAAATGATAGAAACTCTTCCTTATTGCAAATCAGTGAATTTATCAGTGACTCAAATAGACTCTCAATGGTCTTCTATTTTTGCTATTTTTCCTTGGTCACCAGGAGCCTCACACCCTTCTCCACACACAAAATGTCAGTGTCTGCTTTTTTGACTGTCCACTGAGCATTTGAATAATGCCACCCTAGGACAGAATGATAACCATTCATCTGACTCTCTGCATGGATTCGAAGTTAGGATTGCAATGCAGCAATCATTTGCATGGAGTCTATTACTTTAATATTCTACTCAAGAAAGCTGATAATGGAACCTTTTTTTATTTATCTATTTTGAGCAGGACATTTTAATTTAAGTATCAAAGAAAGATGCCGTTGTTAATATTAACCAGAAGCATTTTTATTTTATTAAATTTTTGACTTATATTTGCTAGTTCTAATTAGCTGCTTTTATTGTCATAATTTTTAAGGATTTCTATTAGTTCAGGGAGGGAATTTAATTAGAATATGACATTATTTGATACTGCAGGGAGACTTTAGATACAGTAGTTAAAATTAAATAACGTAGCCCTAGCCTCTGCAATGTTTTTCAAATTATTTAATTAGCCAATTACAGCTTATTTAAGATGTACACGTTATTTACCTTGATACACAATTCCCGTTGTGGTTTGATTCAGCTGATAGGTTCCATGTTTGTTCAGACAGTATTTGAACTTTGTGACTTTGGCAATTTTCACTGTTGTCAAATAGTCTTACTAATCTGAATAACAGATCCTACAATGCCATTGGTTTTATGCATTTCCCTGTACTCAAGATTAAATTCAAAGTTGCATATGGTTTCCATGGGCATTCTTACTACACTGCAATAAAACCTATCTGTTGTCTACCAACTTGTTTTACCTTCAATCCATCCATTCTTAAGAAATTTCCAAGTTCACAAAGAAAATAAATTTAAAAATATTTGAGATTCTTCCGTCCTACTTCAGTGAACAATTTAGTGTTCTTTAAAGAGATTGCATTAACTCTCAGCCCTAAAAAAGCCCTTAACCACAAAGACATGTCTATATTTTTCCTAAAGCATTCAAATACAGGTCAGTTAAGAAACAAAAGCCAGATGAAAAGCCAGAATCACTCAGAGGGGCAGAAGTCTTTGCTTGTTTTGTACAGATAGCAAGAGGCCACAGTCTTTCACACTTTAAACACTCAGAGAATGCACACGTCACTGAGTCCTTATGATAGCAATTCTTTTGTCCTGAAAGATGTATGAATATACTGCTTTGTTGTAGAGGGAATGGCTTTTCAGTTTCTTTAGGAATCACACTTCACTCATGCATGGTTACAGTATTCCTGCAATACAAAAAAACCCGGTGGCCTTTCACAGTGGGCTGAGACTTTGTCCTATGGCAAAATGAGCAACATAACTTGAGAGAGAAGGCAAGTAGCTCTCTTCCTGCTCGCAAAAGGCTTCCTTGCTGAAAGGGTGAGTGAAAGCTGCAGTTGCTGAACGCTGCTGCTGAAGGTGGGCAGTGGGGCATGCAGCCCTAATTTCCCTCAACCTATAGTGAGGAACTGCAGCCTGAGGGTGCCATTTCATGTTATTTGGAGTTCAGCTTAACTTGCTGTTTGGTGATAAACAAAAAGGGGGATACCAAAGCCACCTCTGGCTTAAAAATTACAATGCTGAGTGCTCTTTTACCTACTGTTCCTCATCCCACCTGGGAAGATTCCTCCCCTCAGGGAGCCTTGGGGCTGTCTCTGTATGCCATGCTCCTAACACCAGACTGTGTCTGACACCCTCCCACAGGGCCATGTCCCAGTCTGGCTGGACCTGTTCCCAGGGGGGCACCTGATGCCTGGACCTGGGTCTGCCTTGGTGGCCCCTGGCTGCTCTGCTCCTGGCTGGGCCACTGGGACAGTCCCTGGCTACTGAGGCCTGTTATACTCAGAAAAAACTCTTAACTATGAAAAGATTTCAGGATGCTTATAAGAGTCTGCTCTGAAATTTCAACCAGTGCAGATGAAAGAGAGGTAGAGGGAAATAATGAAAATAGGGACTGCCTTCTGCTAATCTGAAAAGACTACACGAAAACTCATAAAACGAAAGAAAAAATTAGGTTTACAAATAATGTTATTGAGAAGGAAAACAAGGAATTCCTAAGAAAATTTTTGTTTCAGGCAGTACCCTAAGGAACATTAAATCCAAATTAATTTTAAAAATTTAGGCTATAGATGTAACACTGAGCCAAGGTTTCTCATTGTTTGGAGGTTTGATGTAATAATGAGATCATTCTCATTTTTTTGCCTTTGAACAAAATTGATCTTTCAGTTTTACTTTCTCAGGCCATTCAATTTTGGTGAAAGAAGCAAATTACTACAACCTTCTTGTCTGTAAAATGCAGCTCATCCTCCTCCTTTATAGAAACACACCATAAAAATGTTAGTAAAAAGCAGCACAAAGTCTGGCGTTTCACAGGCAAGTTTCTTAAAGCACTCCAGTTTTGTGAATATTCAATATTGCCAAGGTAAAACAGAGAGAAATGTTTTCTTGCATACCTTGCAGTCACATATGCTATTGTACTCACCTGCAGTGATATTTGCACCGATCTGTAAGGGCAGCCCATACACAACGCAGCCACCTTTGTCTGCCTGTACATGCTAACAGCCCAGTGAAACCATGACACACAGCTGAAGCTGTGCATCTGGTGCTTCACCAACATGATTGGCAGGTTTGCATGCCTGATACACTCCAGAATCACAGTAGGATTTCTGGAAAAGTTGGTTTTTTTTTTTCTTAACTCAGTAAAGGAATAAACAAGAAAAACAGTGAGGAGCTGAGCTTGAAGATCATACTTTAACTTGCTCTTTATCACAAAGATCTTAAGCAAATAAGTCACAGGGTTTTCCCAGATATGGTGTTGCATTGTGCCTTATCCTTGGGGTTCTACTTAAGGCTGCAGTCATACTGACTACAAAGCTTTTGACCTTATGAATTTCTCAAAATGGAGGAATGCTTCTCTCGTGAGGGAAAACGCAGGAGATTTTTGTTGAAGGGCTACAGAATCGATGGATTGGCTTGCAACAGGAGAGCATACTAACTACGTTTTGTGGAGGGGAAGGTTGTAGGATGTGCTTCAGTGATCACCTTTCTTAAAGAAGTCAAAAGAATGAGGTTCTTCTATACTTAAAAAAATAAAAATAATTAGATGAACGTGTTTGGTCAAATGACAAATATGAACTACATGCACAAAATATATGCAGGATGTGTTTTTTTCAACCCTATACTGCATAATGCTTCAGAGCTGGTTGCAACAGCACAAAATACCTTTTCCCTTTTACCTTTCAGATAAAATGTAAGTTGGAGTTTCTCTATAATGGAGTAAATACATCCATGGGAAAATTGCTGGGTTGACTGCAGATTGACTTATGCTCTGCAGAAGGTTGCTGGTTTACTTTGGGAATTTCTTGACTTCTTTCAGCTTTCATTGAAATTACTCAGAAAAATGCCATTGCATAAAAGCTAAGTGACAAGTGTCTCTGCCTGTATAAATGAATGAAGTCAGGTTTTGTGTGTATTAATAACTTCTATTTTATTTTACTGAGTTTTTAAAAAGTAAAACGAACATTTATGAACCCACCAAGAAATGGAAACGTAGAAGGAAGTTACATTATACATTATGAATAACTGCAGCTTGGAGGGGTTAATGATTTAGAACTAGATCTAATAGTCTGTATAAATGCCTACATAGAGAAGGAAATTTTTCATGATTTGTAAGAAATTAGATATGCAGTAAAATGAATTGTACATTAATTTAAACACCTGCTTTGACATACTTCTGAGATCGATGTTCTGCTTACTGGCCTTTCCAAACTTCTTTGAAAAGCTAGAACTCAGGTAAAATCATTTCAAGCAGAAATCTTTGACCACAAGAACTCAGTAAAACATCTTAACAACATATCTTGCTTTATAAAAAATTCTGCATAAAAAATATATGACATTTTGGGGTAGTGCACCACATTATACAGGACAAACCTTCATGAACTGGTCTTTTTTCTTATTCACACCATGTGGAATTTGCTTCTTATTTGCAATTCTGTAGGATTATTATGGCAATGACACCAGCTGCAAATGTGGAACAGTAATCTGAGGATAGCAGTCCTGCAGAATGTCAGGCCAGCCCATTTCTCTCATGTGGCTTGCACATTGACCTTCTCTCCAGAACTCCAAGTCAATTGCAACTCAAATTTTGATCCAAGATCTTTGGTGTAGGAAGGCAAGGGCAGCACCTTCCCACTTGCAGCAGAAGTAATTCCTACTCTTTTTCTATGCTTGCCATGAGAAAGATAACTGCTTCCCAAACTCTCTCCTTTCTCTTCAAGACAAAAGAAGAATATTATTTTCACATTTTACAAGCTTTAATAGGCTACTTTTTCCCAGCATGCAAGACAGCAGAGCAGACAGGAAGATTTCAGCTCAAGACTGGAATTCTTGTTATGATTTAAACCAGAGAAATATATCTTTTCTCTATTTTCAATTATTATTATATAATCTATATAAAGCTTATAGCAATATTAAGGACTCAAAGCAATATTTGTGGTACTAAAATGTTAGAAAATGCTTAATGACTTTATTCCCTTTGATATTTCAGGCATATTTAAACAACACAAGGCCAAATCCTGGTGTGTTGCATAATTTGAAATCAAACTATTAAATTAAATCTCTGAGCTATCTTTGTAGATTTTTATGAGGTAGAATTAAAACCAGAGTTTATTATATTTATAATTACAGAGCCACAGAATAAGCTGAGTTGGAAGGGACCTATCAGGATCATCGAGTCCAACTCCTGCCCAGCATAGCACTACCTCCAAGAATCACACCTGAGGGTACCTGAGGGTATAGCTCAAACAGTTCTTGAACTCTGTCAGGCTTGGCGCTGTGACCACTTCCCTGGGGACCCTGTTCTAGTGCCGAAAGTTGCATTGTTATCTCAAAGTTTAATTTCAATTTCTAGATTTAGTGGAAATTATCTGAAGGTGTGAGTATGCACATATTTATGCCAAGATACTGGACAGACGAGAAGCTAAGACGGAAGGAATACATTATATGAAACAGTTCTTTTCCTGAATTTACTAATCTGTGAAAATGAGAGTCTTCTGTGGAGTCACACATCCCTTAGCAGCTGTCTGCTGAAAAATAGACCATGATAAAGTGGGTTGCACTGGGCATCTGCATGGCTGCCTGTCAGTGTGGCTGTGCAAGGTCCTGGCTTGCTGGCTCTGCTGTGAGCTGCTCAGTATGCCCATTGAGCTGGGAGCCCAAAGCCTCAATTGTCTGCTTTCCTTCTTGCCCAGCAGTTTCTCAGCAGTCCGGGTTTCCAGAGATTGTGAGAAACTCTGGCTCCTGGGAAAGAGCGATACAGTGTGATTAATTCTCCCTCACAAAGAATTACAGCATTTGGAAGTTTTCTTGCAAAGTGGAGTAGAATCAATTTGTTATAATCTCTTTTTATGATCTCTAATAAATATTTCACTTTTTTATTCTGGAGCAGAAACATGTGCTGTAAAAATGCACAGCCACGATGAACTGTCTTTTGATGTGAATGTATATGAGTCTCTAAGACTGAATTTTTTCTATTACTTGTTAGGCAAAAATACCTTCCTAAACTTAATGAGTACAAATGTATTTTATTACACCTAGAAAGATTTTGGTTTGTTTGTTTGTTTGTTTATTTGTTACAGAACAAATAAAATTAAAGGTTGGCTCTAGATTCCATATTCTGATTCGGAGTTGGAGATGATGAAGCATTTTATATTTTGTTACATATAGTTTTCTTTATTCTCAAACCCCAGGCATGCTTGATGCACAAACAGCAAAAAAAGGAGAATTGCATTTCTCATTTTACTATGCATATAGAAACACACTCATGTTACATTTGGATCCTATTTCTTCTCTTTCATGAGTATTTTAAGAACTTGCATTTAGAAAGAAAAAAAGAAGAAATTTGGTTTTGTGCAGAACATCTGTTGTACCCCAGTCCAGCAAAAAAATCCCACACTGCAGCCTAACATGCTGTCAAGTTTGTTACTGAAATCAAAGTCATGTCTATTTCCACGAGAATGAGAAAACAGGCAAGCAAGGTGGTCATAGGACAGCCACATAGTGGGTTTTTCCTATTCGTGCTTTTGTTCAGCACTGTTATGGCACTAATACACTGGTTCTGCTTCTGTGAGAAGCTGCAATTCACATTAAAAATTGTAGCATTTCACATATAATTTTCAATGGCATTATGGACAGTAATATCAGAAAAAGGTTTTAGTCTGATCCTAAGAGAAGAAAGACTGTATGATCAGATTAAAACCCATATTCTGTGTTTCTATCAACTTAAAATGGATTACAGCAGAGCTGCGAAGACTGAACCTGCTTCAGGCTCAGAATAAGCTCTTTGATTAGGAAGTAGCAGTTGTTTCAACACAACATTATCTCTCCATGATAATTTATTTCATTATAATGATTTATCATTGATATTGCTTTTGTCTCACCTTGATGGTTGCAAAGACATTATTCACTATCAGACACGGTGCCTTTTGTCCAATTTTCTAAATGTCACTACTAAAAGAAACTATGCAAAACATTTTAATTAATGTGGAATACAATCAAAGTGAAGAGAAAAATGTTCATTGTACTGTTTCAGAAAAAAACCCCTTAAGTTATAATAAATGAATCCCTCCATGTTCCCTTTTGTAGCACAACAGTGAACTACAGAGGTTATTCAAAGAGGGTAGTTCCATTGTCATCATTTAGGAGTACCTAATTTTACAAATTTATTACAATATTTTCTGGTCTTTATGATCTAAGTGTATAACTTTTGTTTATTTGTTTATAAGTTTCATATTTTTAGAAGAGAAGTTGAAGGGAAGCTATAGTATAGAGAGGAAGTATGAGAGAAAATACAGAAAGCTAGTCATGCCATGAATTTTCTAATTACAGTGATAATAAAAGATTATTGAAATGCTAACATTGTGATAAAGAGATCTTCTGACCTTCATTGTCATAATTTGCAGCTCATCTACTATAAATTTTACATAAAGATGCTGCTAGAACTGTTTGTTTTGGTCAGATTATTTTATCTAGGCATTTTTTTGCTAGATTTTGTAGTAATTTATCTGACAGCTCTGGCATTTATGACTCTCTACCTGGGGAAGAATTTCAACGTAAGTTTCCCACTATACCAGTGCCAAATTACCTTTGTGATATAACTTTTTATGTTTAGTTCCTTTATCCAAACCTATGCCTCTCACTAGAAAATTTTCAGAGCTTGAAATGACCCAAATTTATTGTATAAATACACTGAAATGAAAAAACTTTGAAGTGCTGCATCCAGTAATCAGAAGGTAATATTTTTCTCCAGACTGTCAAAAGCCTTCATTTTTATTCTCTTCACATTTTTGAAATAGAATTGCAAAGTATATTACAACTTTGCAACTTTCGCAAAAAATCTTATGTGGAATTTTGGAATCTGCAGATGTAGTAATTATTTTTATTGCCATTATTTATTCCCCATATGTGAAGTAAATCTGGTATATCAAATTAGTGCTAAAGGTATGATTTCTTCCTTGGTCTTTTTTTTTTTTTTTTAACAGCTCCACCTTAGAAACAAGCTCAAGGGTGGGCCTATCTTGAAAGGATATTTAGAACTCAACTCACATTTCTTCAAATCATGTTTGAAATTTTCAGAGAAATTTGAAAGTATTTTAGAAGAGGATAGACCAAGTGAATATTGACCTTGTATGAACTTGTGAAGATTGTGCCTTCATAGTGTTTCACTGAATGTTGAACATATATAAAACTGTCTCCAACTGGGAAATGGAACAAATGTTGTCCTAACCTACACCTTTTGCAATTCATAATGGTGGAGATTTTAGAGATACAAAAAAGTAATCCTTTAAAACAAACAAACAAAAAGAAAAGCCCTGAGGCTAACTTTGAAGGTTAAGCAGTCTTTCTTTCTTCTTTGCTTCATCCTTCAATATTGTCAGCTTCTTTATTTATTCATTTTAGTTTCCAACCTGCTCAGCTGGTGGATGGAGCCTCTTAGTGTAGTAATTATATAAGCCTTCATTACTTCTTGTAAAAAATAAATCGCCATTAATAAATGAAAATTATCTCTCTGCTGCCATGTCAGTCTCCTAAAACTTCTCCTCTGACAACTGGTGCCTGTTTGACAGTAATATTTATTTAATATACATATATATTTATATGTATATATAAATATATATATATATTAAATAGAAACTGATATTTATTAAAGAGTTTCATAATTTCTTCTTGGGAATTACATATTTTCTCTACACTGCAGGTCAGTCTTTCTCTGTCTTAGAGTAAATCACCTCTGCATACAGGAGAAATCCATTCACTTCTTACTCATAATAAATTTTGTCTGTGGAGGAAGACTAAGTCTCAAGCACAATTTAGACTTATAAGTTAGGTTTCTGTATGTTTACATAAAGAAACTGGTATATAAAACTGGTATATAAAATTACTTACAAAAAAAAAATCTTCCTGCCACTGGGAGGCTGTTAAGCCCTTTAGATAAGAATTTAATACAGAGAGAATGCCTAGGATAATAAGGATCAACTGAATCTGAGCAGACAAAGTGACTTGTAGATATACAGAGAAAAATAGCTTGGAGTAACTAAATGCAGGGTCTCAGGCCACAGAGAAAAGGCTATTGCCTATTGAACTGAAGGGACAAAGAAAGAAGCAAGGTAAAAGAGAGGACATGAAAGGACTGAACTTGTGAGATGCTCCCAGGACACAACTTTCCCTGTTAGGAAAGGCGAGTTGTGTGCCTAAATGGGTTGTATGACAAGCCCCAAAGAGGTAAAGCTGTGATAATGAAATTATTTTATTTATATTGACTTCATCAAACAACTGGGGCTCATGGGGAAAATGGGTTTGTACATTCAGAACAGCAGTTGCAGTCTGAAAGGGGAAATACTGCTGAGCTATAAACTCAGGACATAATGAAGACATTGAGTACCAGGTACAGAGACAGGCAGTGGAAGTGAAGGAAGGTCACTGATGACTATGTTACCAGACTTCTATTGAACTGATGACAATTTGCATTTGTTGAGAAGGAACTCACCAGAGATAACTCAGGGCTTTTAGTAAGCTTTATAAAGTTTCACTCTGACAGTTTTAGATCCTTAGTCTGTGTACTCTGAAATATATTCTAGATTGCATATTAAAGCATGTACTACACAGAAAAACAGTCAATTATTTTTATGCTAATAATGTGCTAAATAGGATTAGGACTAGCCAATCTAGTTAAAGATATGATATTCACGGACATAAAGGTCTGTGTATTCACTGGGAATTGAAACATGCTACAGTTGGTCAACACAGTGGCTTTCACCTACCTAACTAAAAATCAGAGTGTGCCTTACGCAATTCAAACTAAATGTTAGGGAAAGAAGCTAGTTTAAAAAAAAAACAACTTAAAGACTAATTTAAATTTGGAACAGAATCTAGTAAAAACCAGAGTTCAGATATTTTAAATGTTCACTAAAATATCAATAAAGGAAGATTTTAATGAAATATAGATTACAGGGAGATTTATTAAAGATTGCAACTTTTCTCCTTTTGAATTATAATAAAGTCAGTAGCTTTCCTTACTTATATTTCAGGCCATGTGTGCACTATCTGCATATTATTTTGGTCTACCAGGTAGAGTTCAGAAATGCGAACATGACTATGTTCAATACATCATATATTTTCACATATAAAGAAGCTTCTGTATGCATATATAAAACATGCACTCAGTGAGAAAAGAAAATCCGTTCTACTATATTTTGTAAAGAAAGTATTTTAACTTATTTTCCAATTCAATAAGTCATGCCACAGGAAAAAAAACAAGTCATACTATTATATGGATTTTCAAAGAGTTAGTGAGGGATAGACAAGGCACAAATAGTTGAGAACAACAACATGACAATGAGTTTTGGGAAGGTTTATAGTGGTGTCTAGTTTTAGGCGTTTATTGCAGTGGAGATAAACTCAACTTATACCTTTAGGGTGTCAATTGCAATACAGTTGGCCAGAATGTTCCCAGATGCCTGATTTAATAAGAACTAGGTAAAGATAAAAACAGACAAAGGAATGAGACTGAAGTTCGAAGGCTAGAGGCATAGAACATGACTGAAACACCACTTGATATTTGTTCAATATTTGTCTGATTGTTGGGACAAATGAGATTAAAATTGGTGCTTTGTTGGTAAGTGATAATGATTTGAGGAAAAAAACCAAACCAAACAAACAAAAAAATCCCCAAAAAACCCAACTGTTTCAAAGAAATATTTGTTATGGTAAACAATAGCCAGAAAAATTAGGCCTGTCTAGACAAGAGGAAAAAAGAGCACACACATAGTGTCATGACAATTAGTAATATGTATCAGAAATTATATTCTTTTGAAATAAATCATTATCTAATTTAGTTTTTTAATCAATAATTCTTTTTTAATAAAGCAGTCTTTAATATCCTAGAACTTTACACAAACTGTTATTATTCTATTCAATAGTTAAACAAGGAATTTCAGGAGAAGCATTTTGAGTATGTTTTTAGGCAAATATACGTTTCTGGGTAACCTGACAACTGAACTCAATGATCTATTGAAGACCATAAGTCTGCTTTAAAGTAAAACTTTGCTTGCAAAAGAATGCAGCAAATGGCAAAACTCACACTAAATCTCTTGGAGAAAAATGCATCTCAGATTCTTTTGGTGACAGGATGAGCAAAAATGCTACACTGTGGTTTCAGCTCTATTATAAGGCCTGCCCAAGGTACTCTGAAGGTGCCCCAACTGGAAATTATGTATTAGATTCTCAACAAAAAATAATTTGTATGGGTCTATTCATTGCTTGATTTAAAACCTTGCTAAATTAAATGCCCAAATGATGTTAAGTTTTTGTATGCTCATATCTGTGACTGGTGTTTAAGCATTATAATCTGTATGGACATAAGCATCTTTTTCTAATTTTAGAATCCACATTTAGCAGCATTTTATGTATGAGCAGTTTCAACAACTTTGTGCAGAGTAATGTTCTTTCCAAGATGAAGGTGGCAAAATCTGGTCCTTTTTCAGTGAAAATAAGAGCTTGGACTAGACTACAGTAGAAGAAAACTCCATTACAATGTCTTAGCTTTACCTTGCTGAACCTGGAGTATTTGCAATAATCAGTGCCCTTCCTAGCCTGTTTAGGTTGTTTTATTCTTCTGTTTGTTTTTTTTTTTTTCTCACTTTTTAATTATGAAAAAGCAGTATTTACGAATTAATTTCTGCAGTCTTATGCAATCTTTCACAGAAAAAATATATGTAAAATTATGTAAATCACTTGTTTGCATGCAGAGTAAAAAACATGAAAATTTCATTTTTAGGTTGTAGCAAAGAAAACCACAAAATGGTGGAGTGGTATCAACTGCAAAATAAGCAACTTGAGAATAGAAATAATAATGATGATAAATTATCTATAATCTTGGCTTTTACTCATAACAATAGGAATAAGGAATGTAAAGCTGACTGATCTAGTCCATGGCAAGAGAGTCACCATGGAAAGTGTTAGATAATTCCTAAGTGCATTTTGTTGATAATAGATACTGAATATAATGCATCTAAAATCCTTTACACATCTTCTTTGTTTAATTGACTGACTTATTTACACTGCAACAAAACAAACCAGGGGATTTTTTTGATTTTTTTTTTTTTTGTCTTTTATATCTAAAGGTAAAAGGAAAGAAATTAACAGAAGATTAAAGATTTCTATGAGTTTGTCTGGGGACTGAATTTGACATTGTATCTTTAGAACTATTTGTGACTCAAAAAAACCCTGCTGACTTTGAGACACCTTCATTTTTTGAAAGCTGTTTTATATAGTTGATCAGAAGTTTCCCTCCAGCATGTTAGTTTTCCAAGAAGCTGTTTACACATCTTCCTTTACACCACACTGGCAACACAGAGGGGATTTAAAATGAAAGTAATTTACCTGCAGGTCTATAACAGATACAAGACAGATCATAAAACACTACTCAAGATTCATGAAACCTCAGGATCGGTATCCATTACCCATCAGATTTTTTTTCAAATCCCACCTAAAGGTATGTATTGATCTGGTTATTAAAATTATTAGAGAGATGCCTCTGCACTAATTAAGGTGCAAACGAGACCATATGCCAAAGTCAAGAATATGTATTTTATTTAACAGTAAATTTGAGGCAGAGAGAGAGAGATAGAAAGAAATAGAAAAAAAGGGAGGCAGAGAAAGAGAGTGACAGACAGATAGACTAAGTAAAAAATAATACTACTCTGTGGATCCTGAAGGCATCCCGTCAATCCTCTTCTTCCAGTCTTCTTGGTAGTGTGGGTCCCTCAGAAACATAGGCTGTTGGATTAATATATGTCCAAGCCTGGTAGGAATGCCCAGATACTTCCCCTGGAGGTGTGTGAGGCAAGTTTAGCACTGTCTTTTGCAAGACTCTGGATCTGTTGCATCACTTTGCATCCCATACAGTGCTCTTGTGCAAAGTCTCAGGAATCAGCCTGGGGAGCACTTTGAGGGGTCTTTAACGGATTACGACACTTCCTTGGCTGCCCCTCACATGGATGTGCCATGGATGTGGCCCTCCCAGGACTGAGGATTTAAGAGCTGAGTTGGTTTGTGTAAAGAAGAAAGGATGTTCACTGCCTCTGACCAGCAGCCATAAACCCAAAACTCCCCTTGCCACTGGGTTTGTGGGGGAGCATGTGCAAACCATGCCCCAGCAGATGAGTCTATGGGGTTGGGCTGCCCTAGTCCAACCTCAGCCAGGGATGACTCTCACAACAGCTTCCGGACTTGGATTTCTTGTGGATACATTCTTCTCCCTCAGCCTCGTTTACTTTTCCCTAGACTGAAGATAATTGCACAATAGCATCACTTTTAACTTGTCTCAAATTGGCTTAAACTGCTTAACTCACAATCTAAAGTTCCAGTCAGGAGGCATATCCCCTTGAATATAAGGGATGAGTGTAAGCGGTCACAGCTTCTCTATACAGGTTTGCCATAATGGGCAAAAAGTCCTTCATAACAATATCTAAGCCATGAACCATAACATTCACTTTCACAAGGTATCAGGAAGCACAAGGATAATGAGAAAATATACAATTCCATATTGCACTGTCTTTACCTCAATCCATGAGTGCTCTACCTTTTATCCTCCTGATTCTCTCCCTGATCCCACTGATGGGAGAATGAAGGAGTGGCTGAGTGGGCCTTGCTGGCTGGCTGGGGATAAAGCACAACAAAGGCCCATAAATTTTTATATGAACATACAATTAACTTGTAGCTTTGGGACAAAAACCAACAAACAAACAAACAAAACCCCAAAACCAACAACAAAAAACAAAACAAAACAAAAAACCACCCCAACTTCTACCACAAAATACAAATATAGATTGATCAAGATACTCTGTTTTAGTATAGTTCTTCCTTTTCTTTACTGAAATATCCAGTATTATAACCTACTTCCTACATGATTATTTATTTGGATTGCTCCTGAAGTTTCAAAAATTGAGTTTTTTTGATAGCTTTCTTCTTTATTTACTGATACCTTATTTGGGAGATGGAAGCACTTAATAAAAAACTGGTCATTGCTCAATTATGCATAAAGAATAACACAATAGTAAAAAAATGCATCATAGTTTGTCATGAAAATGTTAATACTATATAGCACTTGACACTGTTTTAATGATCAGTGTTAATTGTCAGCCACATTTGCAAATGAAAGAGAATGGAAAAGCTGTTGACTTGTTGAATTAAGTTAGATCAATTTATAAAATCAGTCAACATTCCAGTAAGGGATGGGCAGTTTGCAAGGGGTTAATACGTTCTTAGAACTTTGAAGTCTAAATTACTTTTAGAAAGTAATATCCATATGGTACCTTGAAGGAAGGCCTAAGCAGTAAACTTTAACTGCTGCCTGAGTTGGCAATCATTTCATAGAGACAAGACACTGCACGAGAAATTGCTCTATAAATAAGATCCCTTACAGAAGAATTAAAATGAAATTCATATTATTGGTTTTCACTAGGAGCCATAAAAAACACAGGACAGCCAGGAAGCGGCACATGTTTCAAATCACTGTTAGAAGCACCTGAAGGACACCCCTAAAGTCAGCTTGATCAATGATGATGAATGCATTGGTCAAACTTTCTGTGCAACTGTAATGCATTTGGAAGCCTTGAGGAAATTCATCTAGCAAAAAGAAATAGGACAGATATGAGATATTCCTACTGCAGACATTTTCCTATGACCATTAATCCAGGTAAGTGCCCTACCTTACTAAGCAAAGTATCTCTAAACTCTTCCCTGTATTGTCCCCAAATCTTTTTGGATCTCTCCTGTTCTCATGTCCTTGATGAAAAGACCTTGACAAGATCTCTGAAGTGTGACCTGTTTTTTTTGTGGTTTGAAGGGAAATATGTGGTCATACTTATGAGACTTATAATCCCCTCTGTCAAATCATACCTTTTGCTAGAAGTGACAAGAAACTGCTGTGTGATGTTCACATTGGATCTCTGCTGTGCCTGGATGCTGATATTCTGTGAGCATTTACACAAGGCTGTCAGTACTGGAAAAATGTCAGATGAAGTTTAAAGGTTTGACCTGTAAATCTGATGGGGATGATGGCTGCAGGTAGGTGGAGGTGGGAAGGAAAGAAATTGAAAAGTGTATGCCACCTATTTGAATGAAGGTTTCTTTAAATCATAGCAGAGGCAGGCAGAAAAGAAATAAAATTGCTGGAACCAATGTCAGAAGCCTAAAGTATCCAAAGCAGGAAGCAAGAAATGATATACGATTACCTAAGCTGAACTGGACTAGTGGAGCCCTTCCATGGAAGTCATGATTTGTTATTTTTTATAATTTAGTTTTTTCTTTAGACACTACAAACCATGAGCAAAATATTCTGAACTCTGTTACTCATATGGCATTTTATGAAGGGGAGTGATGGATATTCTGGAGGCAGCAGTGACATTGATGGAAATGTATAACAAAAGAAACCTTAACACATTTGAAATTTGTTTAAAATAAAGCTTACTTCTAATTGCTGCTATTTTGAAAATTATTTTCCGTCAGCTTCATGCCATAGAAAAGTGACAGATTAATGTCATCAGGACTATCAATCTGCTGTTATTGCACAGAACAGATATGAGCCTGTCAGCTGCCATAGCTGTGAACTTTAACCACATTCCTTAAGGGTGATAAGATAGCATCCAAATAGCTTAAACCCTTTGATACCTGAAAAGTATGTTGGGAGGTGTATTGAGAATAAAATATCTGATAAAATGGACAACAATAATTTTATTAGAAGCAATGTCTGTCTATTTTTCTGTTTGCTGAATTATTAGAGAACATGGCAGTTAGTCACAATAGCACAAATAATTTAAATATGTGTTCAAAAATGGTTCACTAAGATGTTTAATTAAAAATTGTTTTGATTTGTTGTTTTCTACTAAGTAAAAATGTACTGTAAGACATTTGTGAGTTAAACATGCAATCATTATGTTCACTGAGTATATATCTTTCTGCTTGATTTTTTTTCTTTTCCTTTCAAATATTTCATTTGAATTCATTGAATCATAGAATGCCTTTGGTTGGAAGGGGCCTTAAAGTTTATCTAGTTCTAATTCTTCTGCCATGGGCAATTCAGGCTCCAGAAGTGCTCTAAAATTCTGCACATAAACCTTTGCTCACAGGACCAAAACCATGGAATTCAGCATCCTATGTCTTCCCTGTACTGCAGGTCCTATTTCTGAATTTAGCAGATAAAGTTAAAAAAAAGAGAAGCCAACTAAATGTTGACATCTTACTCAATTATAAATTGTCTTGGATAGAATTTAAACACATTCTTCAAAGTTTTCTTAAATTAGGACCTAAAAGAATTTCATCTTACTATAAAGTCTGTTAATAAAAACATAAATTAGTGTTAATTTTGGCAATGTAGTCCCTGAAAACTGCTTCATAATCTTGAAAAATGCCAGACAGACGGCAATAATTTTCAGTTTCTTTTACCCTGTAGCCTGATTCTGTACTCTCACACAGACTAATGCAAGGTGCTTACAGTTGCATATTAGTCTTGAATCAATAGGCTGGATTTGAACTGACAGCTATGCTGTGTATTTGTCCATTAGCTGAGGCTGATTTTAACAGATATATGTACAAGAAAATAAAACTAAAAATATTGGAATGCTACAATTTTATGCCCCATTGAAATACAAACAAAGAATTATTGTTTACTTAAGGCTTTATAATGTTGGAATTAAATGTCATTCTGCAACTATATTTCCCTCACTGATGACACATGAAGACAAGATACTATCTAAGACTCAAACAAATAACTTAATGATTCAGGGAAAATTCGGTGATTTATAATGCCGGAGTCAAGCTCATTCATGTTCTGAACATTCTTGCAAGAGCATTTAATTTCTTGAGAAGAAAACTTTGACATGAATGACAGAATAGTTAGGATCAAGTATAGATCTCATCATCATGCTTCATTACTTAAAGGATGGTAAGTACTGTATGAGGTTTCCAAAGTTGGTTTATTTTGCACATTAGTCACAACCATGCTCTTTTCGATAGGACAATTAAATAGTCCATTAGTCATTTTATAGGGTATTTCTTCACCAGCCAAGAGGAAATTGTTATTCCACTCTGAGATGAGCTGGGTAATTCCTGACAGATAAAATCAGAAACCTTTTTCACAAATGTGTGCATATCCAGATGCCCACCTTCAATTAATTCCAGCAGCACGGTTTATTACCCTGTCCTTATAGAGTGCTTAAGTACCTGCACAGTAAAGTTCTTTCTGCTCAGTAGCAAATTAGTTGCTGGATCACAGAACTTGCCTGTCAGGAAAGGCAGTACAATGTCTAAAGTCAATTAGTTTTGGTATAGCTTACAGATTCACTTTTTAAGTCGCCTAAAATGACACCAATTCACAAAATCAATTCTGAAATCTTTAAAGTATTGTTTGAAAGATGCCTGACATCCTTGAAGAGAGGTAAAATACTCGAGGTCCTCAAATTTTTGTCTTTGATCAAGGCAAGCCCAGCCGTCTACTTGCTGTATATTTAAGGTCATAGCTAGCAGATCACAAAAATTTAAGCAAATAACTCTGTTGGGGTCTGGAGCATTTCTCTTATGAGGACAGACTGCAGGAGCTGAGCCTGTTTAATCTGGAGAAGACAAGAATGAGAGGGAATCTCATAAATGAGTATAAATATCTCAAAGGCATTTTTCAAGAGTACGGTATCAGACTCTTTTCAGTGGTGCCCAGTGACAGGATGAAGAACAACGGCCATAAAGTAAAACAGAAGAAATTCCACCCCAACATGAAGAACTTATTTACATTGAGGGTGGCAGTGCACTGGAACAGGCTGCTCAGGGAAGTCATGTAGTCTCCCTTTCTGGAGACACACAAAACCAACCACCTGGACACATTCCTGTGTAATCTGCTCAAGGTGACCTTGCCTTGTGTCCTGGTTTAGGGCAAATTTGGGAAGAAACCTCTGAATGAGGTCCCTCTGGAAAAAGGGGAAAAAAATTGGAGAGAAGTGGAAAAAAAAAACCTGTTTATTCAACAGGCAACACACCTCCCAGCACAACAATGAACAGTATCAAACAGCAAAACCTGTCGCCGTTCCGAGGAGATGGCAGATTTAGAAGAGTTCTTTCCATGGCTGCCCGGCTCACTCAGTCTGCTCTCAGTCCCTCCTGTGCTGGGCAGTGCTGCGGCCCAGGCCAGGCCTGGTGAGACACAGGTGTGAGCTCCTGGTGCTCTGCTGGGTTTTCAGTCCAGAGCAGGTTCAAACAGTTCCAGGAAAACAGAAAAAGGGGAAAAAAACAATCCAGGGGGTTTCTCTGCCTCAGCTAGCCAAAAACTAACCAAGAGCAAAGGAGAGCTCTCCCTCGCTGTCCACCACAGACAGCACAGTCCGAGTGCAGGAATGTGGGGGAGCCCGTGCAGTCTCTGATAACAAACTCTGCACTTCTTCTTTCCCCCCCTTCACTCCTGGAACCAGTCTTAAAGTTGCAGAATTTAATATTCAACACCAACAGAACAGACGATTTGGGGATATAGGCATCATACAGTCACCCCGAGACACCTTGGCATGGGAGTTGGACTAGGTTATCCCCAGAGCTCCCTTCCAGTCCTATCTGATCTATGATTCCGTGATTTTGTATGAAACATCCATTCATACAGGTAGACTGTAAATCTGACTGAGGAAAACCATATTCCAACCTGGCAGAGCACAATAACTAGTACGGTGCCTCCTATAGCTACTTCTTTTGCATGGAAAACATGTACTTTACTCCATGACATTAGTGTAACATCAAACATACATGTTAAGTCACATGTTTCAATTGTGACTAATATGTCAGTTTAAACAGTGCTGATCTGAGAGGAAGAGAACAAGGAGAAATAAAGGAGCTGCTATGGAAAAATGAACACAAAAACTTTACAGATAAAAAATGTTCCAGTAGCTTGAATCTTGCATGATGCAATGAGGGCAGATAAAATAATTCCTTATGATGGGTTGATCTTGGCTGGCTGTCAGATGCGTCCCCAGACACTCTCTCACTCCTACTCCTCAACACGACAAAGGGTGAAAACAATATGGAAGAACTCATGGGCCAGGATAAAGAAAAGGTCACTTATCAAGTACTGTCATGGGCAAAACAGACTTAACACAAATTAATTTGACATATTGCCAAGTAAAATAGAATAGGATGATGAGAAAAGAATGGCTAAAACTAAAACACCTTTCTTCCCATAACCTCCCGATAACCTTTTTCTTCACAGGTTCAATTTCACTCTTCCATCCCTGATTCCTCTAAATATTTTCCTGAGAGAACTGGAGAAGAGGGATGGAGAACTTTAGGTCAGTCCACAGCAGCCACTGTCTGCTGTTCCTTCCTCCTAAAACTTTTTGGAAAAATCCAAGGAGATGGGATGGATATTGACTGTAGCTAATGTCATGCATTGATGTATGCAATAGAGATGGTTAAAAAGTGGGGGAAGGCTATTTTACTTGGAGATGAGTTGTCTCTGCTTTGTTTTCCTAGGACAATTATTTACATAAAATTCAGAGAAATACTGGAATAAATGCACTTCTCAACAATGGAAACATTTTTCTTCAGTGTTTAAAGGCTGGTCAAGCATTAGAACAGGCTGCCTGTAGAAGTGGTTAAGTCACCATTTCTGAAGGTATTTAAAAGATGTAAATGTGGCACTTAAGGACGTGGTTTAGTGTTGGACTTGGCAGTACTGGATTAATGGTTGGACTCACCTTAGTGGCCTTTTCCAACATAAATCTTTATATGATTACATGATTAAGAAAGCAGAACAATATATCTCACCTTAAGCAGGATTCAACGGTGTTTCTAGTTTTGTGAACAGGTTATGCCCTTGACAGTATTTAATTGGTAGAACTTCCAAAATGAAATTTAAGATGTGTTTGATAGCAGGATCCAACTTCTGTTTTTCCCAGTTGAGAATACAGATATCATGTATTTGTGTTTGTGATGTCTGTATATTCTCATTAAGTCTCTTCTTACCAGGTCTGAACCTGACATAGAAACCTCATCACGTGAACATTTTCTTATGCTACTTAGCTGTAGACCAGACACACCACCATCTCCTATGACAGAAGATACCTTAATCTGATTTTGATATGCTGGCTGGCTGAATTTCTGCCTAGTCACCAGGGGGTGATAGTTCAAAAAGCTACGAACTCAGATACCACTGCTGGAGCTGGTGACAGCCAGTACCTTTCTTCAGAATCCATGAAAATTGCTATTCTATAGAAGAAATTCAAGAGGACCCTGTAATTCCTTGCACTTGAAGAGTGCTGCAAATGGCAGAAACAACACTCAGGAAAGTAAAGAAGTTTTGATAATTTTAGATACTGGTTTCAGCCCTCCAGCAAAGCTAGGACAGCAGGTGGTTTAAAGCAATATACCATACCAGACAGATGCAATATCCCTGAGAACCTACAATCCACCAATACACTTATGTTAGTGAAACCCAGAAGAATAAATCACCCCACTAAAACAAAATTATGAATATAAGATTTGCACTTAATGTTAATTTAGTGAACTTGGCCCTTTTAAATATGCATATTTGTCTGACTCATTAACCCTAAACTAAATTTTTAAAATATAATTTCTTAATAAGTTTAAATATCAGCCATGCTTTATTAGAAGGATGCTCTGTTTCTGAATTAACAACCCTCTCTTCTTCAGGGTACTAGCAATATCTAGCTGAACTTTTGCTTTGGAATGATATACAGTAGTTCATGTTGTGAGAAAATTAGTACATAATTCCACTAACAGTCATAGGAATTAATCCTCAAAATTTCATCTTACTGACATGAAATTCTATTCTCATGAGTCTGCTGTGTTCCTTGCAGCATTTCATAGATAATTATTCCTGATCTACTTACATGACCTACTGAGTTCCATTCCGTTAACATTTTAGGTTTTTTCCTTAGACTGTCTGAGTCTCTCCCCATATTTGCTGCTCTTTGTGTCCTTCTGTCAACCTTCATTTCATATTTTGCATGACCTGCATGCACAAGCTGATAAGCAGAGTTTAGAAAAAACTTAAAAACACATTCAAGAGCTTCACATTACTGCTTTGTCCTTGTAGATTAAAGGGCAACATTTGAGAATAGGAACTATAAACAAAGTCATGAGGGTCATCTGCCAAATTGATAATGATGTTTTAGCAATGATGTCTGAATCCAAATCCTTTAACAAATATCAAGAGTCAGCTCTTTATTTCCATCAATGCACCAGTGAAATCATTGATGAATCCACCCATTATAGCTTGTCTTATAGCCAAGTTTGATTGCTTGAATCGGATGGAGAGTCAGGTTCCCTGAACACTGGTCTTGCCCATGTTGTGGAATCTCTCTGTTTGTTTTGGCTTCATCCTTTAGGGACCATCAGAACAACCATTATGTTAAGCAGCACTTCATTCTTGGGCTAGTCTCTTTAATTATATTACCTGGTTTTTGATGTGAACAAAAATGGCAGAACTGAAGACAAATGGATTTTCCAGCCCGGTTCATTAAAATGCAGTTCATTCAAATATCTTGCAAGGATGTCAAATAGGTGAAAATATGTAATATAGGCAAATCAAAACTGATTATAAAAGCTGCTGAAGAAATCAGAGTGAGATAAAAGTTGACATGAAAGGTTAATTTAAGCAGTGACATTCTTTAAGTCCATTGGTTTAAAATTGTTGTTTAAGTCCACTGTGCTAAAATAATCTAATAACTGGTTTTCAGCTTGTTGCATTCTGGCCTCTAGTTCATGCAGATATTGTGAAAATTGCCTTCAGATAGCTTGGATACTAGTCAAAATATCTCTTTATCTCAGCTTAGAATGGAGCACAAAGACGTTTCATAAATTGTCTAAAAATGGTGCAGCTAAACCACGATGATATCCAGTGCATGCAGAACTGAACAGAACCAAAGACTGGATTTTGGGATGACAGCAGAGTCACCAAGAAATGTCTCCTTCTTTCTTTACAGGTAAGCCTTAGTGGCAGAAGGCAAAGTCACTTCATGGAGTGAGCATAGAGGGCACAGCTCCTGAGAGTGATGCTGCACTACTTGGAAAGCACATCCTACTTGAGGTGATACTTGATGAATTAAAGCCTTCTAAATCTGACAGAATTTCCAACACTATCAGGGTACTGACATGGGCAAACTAATCAATATATTATCTCACTAGCATAAATGTAGTTTTGTTATTTCCATACAGATTTAATCTTTGACTGTACTGTGGGCATATCCTTATTTATTCAGCAGTGACAGTAGTAACAGAAGTTTTAAGTTTGTAACATTCCTCTCACAATCCCACTACTGTAGAAATTTTTGTTAAGGGAATTGTGAAGCGGCTTTTTCTGTGTTTTGTTTCGTTTTTGGTTTTTTTTCCACTCTGAAGTTTATTGATATTTTGATGGTTTTTTCTTTAAGAATGTTGTCTCATCGTGTGGCTTTGTTATAGGTAGAAGATGTGGAATGGATGCTAGATATTAACTTGCCAAAAAGTTATACTGCTGCGATGGACAGAGGCCAGGGAATATTCTGTTTTAACCAGTTTACTTGGTTTTAAGCAATTTACTTGGTTTGAGGCAAGAAACTGTGCTTTATTATATTAATAGCAGTGTTATTACTAGTTTGGACCTACATTGCCTTGACTAATATCCATGTAATACTACTTATAAGTAACAAGTCTATAATTACTGGTATCACTAACATTCTGAGTCAAGAGTTTAAAGCATTCAATAACACTAATACAACTAATAGAAGATGGAATCTGTTGTTTCAGAATACAAATACAATAACAGATCTTTAATCCAAAGAATTTAGTCTAACTAGTTAAGAAAAAATGTTATCCTTATATGTTGTGACACATTTCTACTTTAAATACTAAGCCTGCAGGAAAATTCACATTCCTTAAGTACACAATCTACGACAAGTACTTTCTTGAATCCGTTTTTATTATGAAACTAATATTCCTTTGAATTCAGCAGCAAAGCCCCCCATATTTCAGTGGGTCCAGAACTTTGTTAATACATTGTTTGCCTATTCCTTTTGAAAACTGTCAACTCCAGAAATTCTTCTAAAATTCAAAGTTTATATTTGTTCTCTCTCCACTCTCCTCTATAGTGTCACCATTTAAGTATTGCTGTGTGGTACAGAATGAATGTCAAGTAGTCCCCATTTATAAGGGGTATATATTTGAAGTGCTAATATGCCAGCTATTGACATTTCTAAAGAATACTGCAGATTGATATTCTGCAGCCCAGAAGCATCTTTTAAACACTAGAGCAAAGGGTATACATCAACACTAGCAGTACTCAAACATAACAGTCTGTCAGCATGGGATAACAGAGACTATTTCTCCTTCAAGTCATGGAAAATTCAGTTTTAAACCTAAGGGCACATGAGACCTCTGAAGAGTTACTTTCTTAGATTTTAATTTCTCTCGCACTGTCCTTTTCTCTACCTGCAGGCAAACATCATCAGCACAGTACAATTTCTGCTGCAGTTATATTGACCCCTAGCATTCTTTATTTGCTAATCTATTGATATTTTCCTTAAATACTTTCTGAATAACTGTTTTGTCAACCCCGTCCTTAAAGGCACACAAAATCCAAACAAATCATCAAATCCAATCAGCAGAGCTATGGATAATAACAAAGGGAATACAGCTGACTCCAGCTATTTTCTTCTTGTTGCTAGACTGAGAAGACTGTCACTGCTCCACACCTCCTAACCACAGAACACATATCTGAGAATTGCAGACAAGATTATTGTAATAATTTCTTCATAATCCTATTTTCTTTGTTCCTATGATGAACTGCCTGGATGCACCACCTGCCATCACAGACAACCATGTCATATAATCCTTTTCATAAACTTAATCAAATAATTTTAAAAGTACTTAGACCTCTTGATCTTGCTATTGCTATTTTGCTGAAAACCATCACAGATCTTTTTGTTAGAATTTGACTTATTTTTCTGATCCTTGCTTGGTTTAAAGCCATTTTTTACCCATTTGATCTATTGCCCAACATTGTATACTGGTAAATAAGATGAAATGATAAGCATGAAGTAAGAAAATAAGCTTTTTTAATGAAGAACAGTCAGAGCCATTCTATTCATACTGTGTTATACTAAAGCTTGCTCCTTGAAAACCTGCTGGTGGGTGTATCCACTCTGTCTGTGGGGTCCTGAGACTAGCTTACATATATCTCTCTGTCCCACAGGGATTTTTAAAGTGTAATCTGTAGAAACACACGTGAAACAAGAATCACACAAATTATATACTAAATTAGCTTAGTGGCTTCTGATGTAGAAGTATTTCTTCTTGTTCTAAAGGAACAATTACATTTAGATTTTCTTGAATCATATCTTACATTTTCATTACATTTTTGTATAACCATCCTATAAGGAATTAATATATACACATTAATTGAGAATAACTATCTTTAAATAGAATCCTTGTTCTCTAGTTTTAAGTACATTCAAATATTAATGTATGTTTCATTTATACAGTTGAATTTGATCTCTTTTTTATTATTCACCTCTTTGAGATTCTCTGCTAACAACATCACTCTGATGCTTACATTCAGTAAAACCTGTTGCATTCTTTTATTTCTGTCTACTTTATAAGATTCGCCTATCCCTGTCCTTGTTTAAAAATAACTTTTTATTCATCTTCCTGCTGAAGGCTTTATGGAAATTCTAACAGAGAAGACGACTGTGAAACAGTGCATCTTCTCTAAGAAAGATGTAAGGTCAATCTAATAATATTTTGCTAATGCCTATCATACGCATGTCAAGGTCTTTCATTTGATTCAATTCCTATAATAATTATTTCCTTTAAGATTTACTTTAATTGAATAGCCAAGGTCATTTTGAAAATCTTACAGCTGCCTAAATAATTTTCTTTCATTTCCATTCAAGCAATACGACTACTGAATATTGATACCTTTTTTATTTTCAAGTCTTTATTTGTTCCATACTGGCTTGTCCCAACAGAAAAAAAAAAAAAACAACAAAACAACAAAAAAATCACTCCTCTCTAGAAGATGAATAGACTAGACTAGACTAGACTAGACTAGACTAGACTAGAATAAAATAGAATAGAATAATTTAGCTTGAAAAATACCTCTATCATTGTGCTAAATCATTAACCCAGTACTGCCAAGTCTGCCACTAAACTGTGTCCCTACATGCCATGTCTATACTTCTTTTAATACTTCCAGGGTTGGTGACTCCAGCACTTCCCTGGGCAGCTGGTTCCAATGTCTGACTGCCCTTTCCATGAAGAAATTTTTCCTAATAGCTGAACTAAACTTCTCCAGGAGAAGGCTATTTCCTTCTGTTCTTTCATTTGCTATATGGGAGAAAAGGCCAACTTCCACCGGCTACAATCTACACGGTTGTAGAGAGCAGTAAAGTGTCCCCTCAGTCGGTTTTCTCCAGGATAAACACCCCCAGCTCCCTCAGCTGATCCTCATAGAGCTTGAGCTCAAGATCCTTCACCAACTCCATTGCCTTCTCTGGGCACACTCCAGCACCTCAACGTCCCTCTCCTCGTGAGAGCCCCAGAGCCCAACACAGGATTTGAGTATGGCCCCACAAGTGCCAAAAACAGGGGGATGATAACTGCCCTTGTCCTGCTGGCCATACTGTTTCTGATCCAAGCTAAGATGCCATTGGCCTTGGCCACCTGGGCACACACTGGCTCATTTTCCACTGACTAAGATGATACTCAAGATGAACTGCTCCATGACCTTCAAGGTCAGGCTGACAGACTTCTTCTAGATGGGCACCACATTTGTCCACTTTCAGTCAACTGGAATCTTCCCAGTTAGGCAGGGCTGCAAGTAAATTCTGGTAAGTGGCCCAGTGATCACTTCTGTCAGTTCCTTTGGATGGATCCCATTCATCCCCTTAAACTTGTGCATGTCTACATGGTGCAGTAGGTTGCTGACCTTTTCCACTTGGATTAGACAGGTTTCATTGTACTCCCTGACTCTGTCTTCTAGGTCAGTGGGCTGGGAAACCTGAGAAAAAATTGTCTGACTGTTAAAGACTGAGACAAGGCACCAAGTACCTCAGCCTTTCCCTCATCCTATGTCACTGTTTCCCCCTCCCTCCAATAAAGGATGAAGATTTTCCATGGCCCTCCTTTGGTTGCTAATGTATTTGTAGGAAAAATTTTGTCTATTACAACAGTAGCCTGATTAGGTTCCAGTTGAGCTTTCAGCCTTCTATCTCTACATAACCTCACAAGATCCTTCTGAATACTCCTTCTGAATGAGCCAGCCCTTCCTCCAAAAGTCATAAACTAACCTTCCCCTCTCTCTTGAATTCAAGACAAAGCTCTCTGTCAGCCCAGCAAGTCTTCTTTGCCACCAGCTCTTTCTCCAGCACATATGTCTTTAAAATTTGCTTCTTGAAGAACATCTAGCCTGGGTGAATTCCTTCAGGACTGCTTTTCAGGGAACTTTGTCAACCGGGCTCCTTAACAGGCCAAAGTCTGCCCTCACAAAATCTAAGGTGGCAGTTCTGCTGACTCCTGTCCTTACTTCTCAAAGAACCAAAGAACTCTGTCATTTCCTGATCACTATGCTCAAGACGACCTCCAACCATCACATCACCCACAAGTCTTTTCCTGTTCACAAACCACCTATCTAGTAGATCACCTTCCCTAGCTGGCTCACTCAACAACTGTGTCAGATATTTTCCCTTGAAACATAAATTCCTCTGAGCTTTAGTAGTTCTGATTTGGAGAAATTCAGGCATCTTTTACAGTTAAGTTGTTAGTATCTAGTCAAGATGATTTAATGATAGCTATACACACATAATTCTACCAGGGTAAACTTTAATCTGTAGGATAGGGTAGGAATGCTATAAGTGGTCATCTAACTTTAAAAAAAAAAATAGTTACAGCCCACTTATTCTTCTACTTTATCTGCTTGTAAAGTTGTTTTATATTTTTCCCATGTTAGATCCATTACCAGCACCCACAGTTTTATTAAAGTTTTCACAAAGAACTGAATTCATTTTGATGACCAGAATATTCAGAGGCCACTCTTTCTAGCACTTTTTTGTCAGCTATATACATTGGAGAAATAATTACCAATATTGTTGCAATTTCTAGTAGCATTAATCTCTCTAGTAAAATACAGAAGTCTGTATTTATCTTCAACCCTTGAGGCTTGTCGAGAACTCTCAGAAGACCAACAAAATAAAACTGCTTCTCTAATCTTTCCCCGAAGTAGCTTTGATAAAAATAAGTTTCTCTTTGCTCCATGCTGTCTGATTTTATTTCTTTACAATTTATCATTTCATTAACCAACAATATGATCCTACCTTCCCAGCTTCATTATTCATTCCTGAGTATCACATAGCTTTAAATAAGGGTGTTGAAGTCATGTTATTAGATACTGTAGTCATCAGTAAAAGTACATAAATCAATGTAAAGTGCATACAGAATGGAAGCTTAGTGGTCAGAACTGGTCAAAATTAATAAAACTGTAAAGGAGTAGTAAGAAACTAGAGCTTAGGGATGGGCAGGTAAGCATAATCACAAGAAAATAGCAATTCAATAAATAAAAAATTGATGGTCATAAAAGGATTGCTCAAGTACAGAGTATACAATCCATTAAGTAGAACAAATTCAAAAATTATTTCTGTATTGACATGCAGCAGTAGTTTTACAGTTGTAACTTGTTGTTGCTCACAGACTTTTCTTTAAATTTACCCTCAAGTATATTTTAGCCTGGAGTTCATAAAAAGAAGTTAAGAAATTAATGGAATTCACCTGACAATATAAAGCTTCTTCATGGTAATTTAGGCAGGAATTAATTATTGTTTACCACCAAATCATATTTTAATTCAGGACTAGCAGGATTAAAGCAGGAATCATTTGATCAAATGCATTTATTTCTGCGATGCTTAGACTAATTACCCTAACAACCCACTGAATATCTACAGCATCAGTGTCCCCCAGGGCTTTGGATGGTTCTTCAGACACTTGGCATCATTTCAGACCACAAATACAGCCCAGATACACATAATTTTCAAAACAGATGTTATCAACATTGCATCATCTAATTGTTTAACACCAATAATTTGACCCTCAGTCTGGATTTCCATAACTGAGCTCAGAACCTGCATTTCCAGGTTCAACTCTTCAATTCTTTTGCTGCCTGCTCTCGACAAGTGCATTTCTGTCATGCTTCTGCTGGCCTGGCATCTCAGGTGGCCTCCTGAACTAATGAGGAAGACCAGGGGACAATGCTGCCCCAGCTAATTTCACCTAGGTTCTGGGCTAAGATTTTTTTTATGAATAACTGCTGCTTTATCCATTATGCTACCAAGACCAAAATGTTCACTCTAAGTCACCAAGTATTTTCCAGCCTCCAGCTAACTTACTGGATGCTCAGAATATGCTAATAGATGTTGCATCATATGTGGTCTAAAATCAACAGCCTAATAATAATTTGCAGGGCTCTTTTGACTGTACAATTTATGATGTAGAGACTGAACAAACTCTCTCCACCTGCTTTATGGAGGCACTCAGCATTCTTGATAAAAACTAACTCAGCACAGGTTATCCACTCTCCACAGGACATAAGTACAAAGGTCAGTATCTTAATTTTATGCACTTAATAATTTTTAGAATAATCCCCAAATATTCAAAAGATACTGTTTTGAGAAAAATACTATAAAACCTGTATAGAACTACTTTAAAGACAAAGTTCATGTAGCTCTAAGGCTAATAATTCTATACCTATATAAATAACTTAATGCTATTAAAATAATAGTTTAAATACAGGAAGGTACTGGAGTTTTCCTTTCCACACAAATAAATCATGATTACATAGAATGCTTCTGCAGTCTTAGAACTGGAGCAATGTTTGAAATTAGAAAGTTAATTCCAGCTTCATCTATTTATAAAAAATAATGTTTGCATGATGCTAAAATATATAAATTTAAAGAATAAGAAAAAGCTTTGTAAGTATGCCTATTTTAAATTTTCATATTCTTTCCAGCCCAAATTTTCAGTTGAGGTAGGCCTTAATCTGAGTATTAGCCTTCTGAAAGCCACCTTGGCTCCTGAAAAACGTATTTACATATTTTGTGGCCAAACTCCTAGGCTGTTTACTTTGCTGTACTTGCTGTCTAACTAGATGTTCCAATAAAGCCATAGAAGAATCTTGCATAAAATAATATTATACAATGTTATAGATCTATGGTCTAAATCCTTTGCATGCAAAGAAATGGCAGCAGTGACATTCGGGCTGAAAAGCAGGTGCACCAAATATATGATCACAAACTATATTATTAACACATCAGTTGGTGTGAATAGTCAGCAGTACACAGAAATTATGTCCCTGGATATCAAAGGGAAAATAAGAAAGAGATCATATGCCCCCCAACCCCCCTCATACTTCATGTTCCATGGAAGAAATAAACGGAAATATTCTTTCTCTCTCTCTCCCAAACAAAGCCCCAGGTTTTAAAAGCCAACACAGGCTTCCTCCTTTTGTTCAAGGACATACAAATAAGGCCCTTAATTTTCCCATGAAGCGTTCAGCAAGGGTCATTACCTGAATTTGTACAGTGTATACAAACCATTATTTTTTTTAATATGGCTAAATTTTTCTTCTCAGTCATTGGAGTTGCATTTGCAAAGTAAAAGAAAGTAATTTCAAAAGGAATGAAAAAACACAAGCTTTCTCCCACTTGTAAGATCAGTTACAGCTTACTACACTATGCTAGAAAAAATGTCTGAATGACACTTTACCTATGCAGTACCAATTCTGAACTAATAACTTCTCTGCCAAGAAATCTGCCTACATTTAGTGACACAGGAATTTTTACTGTATTAAATTGGACATACTCATAAATTTTAGAAGGAGCAGGTAATATTTTTGAGGAATGAAGGACTGCAATGAGTAATTCAGGAAATACAATATAACTTAGTCTTATTATACATTTTTTCATTTGCTGATTAGCTCAGGAGCAGGCTTACGCTTTGGCCAGATTATATTTGTTTTTGGGTTAATTTGGAAGGTTTATAATTGATTAGCTGGCTTGAGAAGTCAGTACTACAGTGGGAGATGAAAGTGCTTTTCCTTCAATTTTCATTTTGCAGGAAATTATATAGTTTGTGGTTTGCTTTTTAAAAAAATTCTTCATATTAATTTATATGTTACATTTACAGAGAGCTTCAGAATATTGGTGAAGTGTTTTTGTGTTGGCTTTTAACACTAATCATTTAAATAGAAGTTATTATCTAAATTACATTAATCTTAAGCACTTCTTGTGACACTTTTCTCACATGTGGGGAAAAATATAGCTGAACATATAAATGAACATATAACTGCTTTATTAGAGCAGGAAAAATACTTAAAAAAGGGTGTACAGTGAGTCTTCACATACTTATGATGGGCACCATTTAGTGGGTGCTTAGTACCACATATCCTTTTAAAGTCTCATCATTCCACAGAGTTAATAACATATTCAAAGACTATTGTAAACCCTTTTTATTGCTTAAATATTCAATGGTGCCAAAAGTACCTTTGGCTTGTTCATGCCATACAGTTATAAGAAGAATATGACACTTGAGTCTTGTTTAAATCTACACTCTAACCATAAAAGATGAAGAAAAGCCATGTTAGTTTTGTCAAGATGGTGAATCCTACATCTGCCTCTGCTTTTAATCTTGTCAGTCCTTTTTTTCCTTTTCTCATACTTGTTCTTTGACAAAAGGTTAATTGATATTTATTACATAAATTGGTATTTATTATATAGACAGAGGGCCCACCCTAAAACACTTTTTCATTGGAAAAAAAGGCAACAATAGCCATGAACAGTAAAAGTTTTACAAAATAAAGCCTCCTTTCCAAAGGCTTTTTTTTCCCCTTTTTTCCCTATATTCCATTCAAGCCATCATGCTATGGCATGATGGTTTAATCCCCACATTATATATGCTGAATTTTTTGAAGTTCAACATTGCATTTATGTATCACATGAGTATTCCTCTCCTGGCATTCCTGTCCTGATAAATTATCCCTCTATCTTTCATATCAGTAACGGTTCTACAAATGCCACCAGAGGTCTTTAGAGTACCATCAAAATCCTCTCCTCTCCTCTCCTCTCCTCTCCTCTCCTCTCCTCTCCTCTCCTCTCCTCTCCTCTCCTCTCCTCTCCTCTCCTCTCCTCTCCTCTCCTCTCCTCTCCTCTCCTCTCCTCTCCTCTCCTCTCCTCTCCTCTCCTCTCGTTTCAAGGTGTTTCCTTTCATCTATTTTTGTTCAGCACACAGGTAACATTTGCAGATAAAAATGAATTCAAGTCTAATTCCAGATGCAGTTTAATATTTGTCATTAATTTAGTATAGTAGACTCATTTATTCTTAAATTTTATGGTCATTTTGTCATTCAGATTCTGGATTAAGTTAGTGTAACTCTAGAACAACTGATAAAAATTGTAATATTTCCTTTATATTTAAAATAAGAATAATAAACCTTTTATGCTAATAATACAATATATGGCCAAAGAGTATTATTAAGTAGTCTGGCAAACTATTTTATTCCTTTATTTTCCATGATTTAAATGTGGTTTTTTGGCATTTCATCTGGGTCAGGTAATTTATATTATTAATCTTCTCAAGTGCTTCTGCAAACTTTTCTCCCTGAATGCTTTATATCGTTCTTCAGGTTACCTCACAAGTTTTTGGCACCTTTCTCAGATTATCTTAATCCATTGTTTTATCAAAATAATTATTTTTAAAATTTAATTGAAATTCAATTAATAAATTATGTATAATATAGCATGCTCACTTCTAGTATAGGTGAATTCATAGATTTCTCATAGAAACTAGTAAAAATATATTTATCCTCCTTCAGGTCTTCCTACTTTGTGATTAAATTTATCACTGTCTGCACCTTTTTCTTCTCTTAAACATTATCTTGTGCCAGTGTAGCATTATTCCAGCTAATAGCTGTCTGTACCTTCACACATCTCCAATAAAGGTGGTTCTAGTGTGCAGTTTATTCACCTAGCCTTGACAAGACTCCAAGCTCCTTTCATTCTGCGTTTCTACAAATTCCTGTGTATGAGGGTAGATCACTTTTATCCTTTGAGGACATTGTCCTTGAAGATCAGAAAGCTGTCATGGGCTATAATGCCCTTAAGAATAAAATCCCTGGGAGGACAAGACCACTCAGGGGAAGCTGCTGGCCGGTTCCCAAGTCTGCTGCCCTGAAGGATGTTTTTCTGCTACTTATCTTTTCTGTTTACCTCAGAATTAAAAATTGTCCAATGGCAATTTTCACAGCAGCAAAGGTTGTCATCAATCTTAAAATCCACTTTTCTATTGCATGAATAGTAGATGCAGCAGGACACTTTCTCTAGTTTGGCCATCCAAAACCTGCATCAAAAATTGATCCTGGCAGACTCCAGAAATCCGATCCTCTCCAAGTTTTCCTTTCAGCAAATGTCAAGTAAAATCCTCCAGGAGATCCAGGATGTGTTATTGTGAGGCTATTTTAAAGGAGGCTTTGTTCCCCTGTTCTCAAGTGGAAGTCTGTAGCAAATGTTCACAGCCATCACGCCCTTTTGGCCTCCACTCTGATCCCATTACACAAGCTCCCAAATTATCTGTTGCCCATTCCACAGCAGGATTCTCTACATTTATGTTGAGTTGACTCTGGCCAGAAGATCAGTCCTCATCCAGCCACTCACACACTCACTGTTGGTAGGATAGGAGAGAGATCAGAAGGGTAAAAGCAAGAAAAACTGGTGGGTTGAGATAAAAGGCAAAGCTGTACATGCAAGAAAAACCTAACAAGGAATTAATTTGCTACTTCCCATTGGCAGACAGATGTACAGCTATATCCTAGCTGGGATGACCAACAACGTAACCATAAGTGTCTCACTTTCTTTCTCCATTCCTTGAGCTTTTACTGCTGAGCATGACATCATATGGTATGGAATACCCTTTTACACAGTTCAGGTAATTTCTGATGGCTGTATCTTGTGTCAAAATTCTCACACATTCCCCATCTACCCACTGGGGAAGAGTGGGAAAAAGCCTTGGTGCTATGAAACTGCTGTTTAGAAACAAGTGAAACACTGGCAGGTTATCAACATATCAATCAGATCTAATACAGCATTTGAGACGACATGAGCTGTGTAACCAGATTTCAGATTGCATCTGTATGGCTCAGCACCAACACCTATTTTCTCTTTACTACCTGTGCTGTATATTTTCTGCTGTGATATTTGAGATATGACCCCAACCATAAATTGAGGGAGGAATCATGAGAATGTCCCCATTTCCCTCAGCTGGTAAGCAGACTACTTTCTGAAGATGTTCCTACTCCACTTTACCAGAAGGATCCCAATAAGATCCAGTAGCATAGCTTCCAATATCAGTCAGGTATTGATGTGCAGGATGTATCTCTTCCTACTTGGAAAACACAACCTAGATCCTAATGCCTTTCATCGTGGCACATCACTCCCTATGCCTATGTTCCACTTATGGTTTTTCATATAGAGTTCCCATGGATGAGCAGTAAAACATTATTTATCACTATTACATCATGTTAAGATAATATATGTGAATGCCAATTGTGGCTATTGTGCTCGTCAGTGCATTTAAAATTTCAAAGCTGAAGGACTGGTTTAAGAAAAGAAAAAATCAGTAAAGATAGATGAGTAAATAGAAAGAAAAAATAGAGAACAATTATTCACCATAATGCACCTGATCCCTGCACATAGAGCAGCTTGAAACATTGCAAATTATATATTTCTTTGTGTGATTTTAGAAGAGTTATGAGAAAAAATTTGAAAGACAATAAAACAAAAAATGCATAGATGGAGCAGTGTCTTGAAAGTGGAGGGTGGCATGCATGATAAAAGGCAAGAATTTTCGTGGTTGAAATATAGGCACACTGGAACAAGGATTCCTTTCTGTGGCTGACAGGGGACTGAGAGATGGGAAAAAAAGACACTAAGTTATGAAGAATGAAGTTGAACTGATTATAGATGACATATCAGTGAATGGTTCCAGTAGAAGTTTTAACACGTCCAGAGTAAAATATCAAGAAGAAAAAAATGTTTTCAACAACATTCTGAGTGAACAAACATGGAGAAACTTTTATTTGCTAGGGCTGTAAGAAATGCAAAAAAAACAAGACACAATCATAAGGAGCAATATGAACAATAATTTAGGTTACATGTATGAAGACAAAAGCCTTTAGTGAAGCAATATCATCTTTCTCATCCCTATCAAATGTACTAAAACTGCAAACCAGTGTTTGAGGTGAAACAACTGCAGCTTGGAGTGACAGACAGCAATATTTTTTAAGAGATCTGTAGATGTTACATTGTCACGAGGTAACTCTGGCTGTAGGATAGAAAGACTATAATTCGTGCACATAAACAAAGTGGTTTTTATCACTGTGTTTATTAATATTATGTATTTTATTGATGTCTGACAATAATATGATTTGTAGCATTTTAAGATATAGTGTAAGATTTAAAAAAACCTTGGTGGACTGAACACATAAAGTAGCCATGTTTTCTGTGCATAAGAATGCAATGTTTTCAACTTTCAATTATTTTCAAGAAATATTTTACTAAAACAACTATAACCAAGTATGTTTTAAAATATTTTTCAGTATTTCTAAGTTTTAGTATCAAGGGTCTTTTTTTGGGCCAAACATTATGTAGCAGCCTGCAAACTATCACATCTTCACTGCAGTATTAAAAATTAGCATAACTGCCCTTCAAATGAATTAGGTACATAGGCCTGGATTCTTCCAATAAAAGAATTTTTGAATTTTAAAATTTTTACTATAATGACTCATGAATAGAAAATATTATATTCATCGCAGTAAAGACTGGGAAATGACAGTTTCAAAAGGTTTTACACAAAAATAACTACCTACCTATTGGAGGTAGTTTCAAGGGCTTACTCCTTTCTATACGTTATGATCACCTTCCAGTGTCTTTTACCCTAAAGTGTTTATTTTATTTTTGTAACTATGATTGTTGCAATAATGGGGAGAGCAGAAGTTCCAGTGTGACTTCTACCTTTTGTGTATATATATATAGGCTGATATAGAAGCCTATCCATCAGCAGTCAAGACTTTTGACTCTTCCACCACAGCAATCAACAAACTGAATAAGAGGTAACAAACCCCCACAGAGTACTATATGGAATAGATAGACTTAATAACGTCTCTGTAGACTCTTAAAACCATGGCTATGTGAGCAGTGATTTAGAAGCAACCTATCTAAAGAAAACAGAAAATATCCAAGGAAAGTCCAAACTATCAGCTTCCCAGAAGTCAGTGAGCCAGTAAGTATTAGACCTTTGTGAAAAGGGACCTGCATTTATCTGCAGAAATGTAATTTGAAATACTTGTTTTGGTGTGCTTTATCACATTGATGGTGTTTTCAGTAACATTACCATGTTTATGATCCCTCATGTGACAAGATGCAGAATAGCAAAGGAAGATGAGGTCTTGGCAACCTAGTTCAGAATGCCTGGAGAGTAAGAAAACAGCATAAAGCCTCTATTTTAAAGATGATGATTATTTCTGCATTCACAGGCATGGATTTGAATTAGCTAGCTAGGCAAATATGTTCTGTGCAGATTCTGTATTATGTGTTTTCAATTTAACTTGAGCCGCATTCAGGTGTTGTCACATTTAAAGAAGACATATAAAATATGCTTATGTATACAAAATTTTTATGAGTGTGTTGGTGAATAGTGTATAGTCACTTCCAGCAGCTCCAGAGGCCTCAGCCCATACAGAAATGTAATGGCAGTTCTCCTTGAATGAAATTTAGCATTCACAGACCATAAAGAACAGGCCCTTAGTATATTTAATGCATGTCAGTGGAGTTTTGGGGTTGATTTTTAATGTTTTTTAAGTTTTAGACTTGTTGTAATATGCTAATACTAGAATATAATGACAAATTATGCCTGTAGCAGCTGCTTTCCTCAGCAGTTGTTCTGAGGTATGGAGATTATTCTGACACAGATCAGCTCTGTGTCCTGATTTCCACACCCAAGACTACCAAAATGGTTAGGTGTATATTTGACAATCAGCATCTGCTCATGTCCTGCTGATTTAACTTGAAAGATCTCTCTGTGAAAGGTGTAGCAGGGATATGATCTGCTTAGGTAAGAGTACAAACAGAAATGTTTAGTTTGCCCGTGTCTCTGAGTACCAATCAATGGTTTTGAAAGTTTCGTGCAGGAATCTGTGAGCCACATCTTGTCTGCTCCTGACACCTAAGCTACCTAGATTAAAGCTAAAGTGATTTTGCCTATACGAGCTAAAAGAAGACTTTTATTTAGCTTAATTCAAAGGGGAACTGAGTATGAAAAAGTCCTGTACTGAGTTGGGACTGATAAAAAACAGGTTCCAGAATTAAAAATAGAGAAATGACAACACAGACTTCTCCAGGATGCAAGAAGGGCGATTACTTGAATTTTGCAAGAAACACCTTATAAGGATAACCACCGTTTTACCATTGTACATTGGTTTTGATAAAGAGGTGATAAATGGAAAATTTGTCATATGAGTGCCATCATCAGGCTGTAGCTAGACCACTGCTAATGTTACTGACTGAAGGAATGCAAGTGTAACTCTCAACTAATCTTAACCCTCTTGATTCTGTCATTCTGTGGTCCCTGAAAAACAGAAATACTTCCAATAAAGACCATGCAGACCCAGCTTCAGTTGCCAGTATTGGAAATTAACCAGGGCAGCATGTATTATGTTGTCAAAGGAGCACCTTTTTCTTGCAGTGGGATTTTCAAAGCTACACTGAATACATATGGCTTTATGAAACATCTTAAATAAAGAAACAAAACTACTCCATTCAATTTAGTCAGAAGCTCAATGCTCCAAAATTTATTAAATTGTTAGGTTGTATAAGACAGGGTAAGAAAGAAATAAATGTGGAACAGAACACTTAACAAGAAACTTCCAGCCTTAAGGTTGCTCCATAGTATTACAGAATCTAGAAATACTCCCAGTGGTATATAATATTATGTCTGGCTAGTCTAGAAGAATTCAAATATTTTTGGGTATATTTTGTAGTAAGAATTTATTTGCTAATACTGAATCAACCCAGTATTGCACTCTGATGCAATAGAATATGAGTTTCCCAGGGATGATATGAAAAACCTTGTCAAAAATGCACAATTTGCTCATTGGTATAGCCTTGTCCTTTCAGTCAGGATCTTATTACTTCTCTTGCAATCACTTCCTCAACTTAGGTAAAATATTCAGCAGTCCATTGTATAAGGCTCTAAAAATTTTGCTACCAGTGTCTACAAATTGATTGTCAGAGATATTTAGAATCCACCCAAATGTGACAGTTCATAATACAAAATTTTCACTGCAGCAAAGAGAAAAAGCCTAAAGAATTAAATTACTAACTCAAAAATTGATCTCCAAGAAATCAGGAGGGTCAAAGTCAGATTAGTATTTCATATTCAAATTAAATGTCATGAGCATTAATATGTAAACACTGTAAATAAATCTGTGCATTTCATTTCAAGTTCTGGTGTAAGTACTGCTTAGGTATAATATACTTGATAATTATTTTTTAAAGTACCACTGAAAATATTATTACTGCTGTAGGGGGAAAAAATCAGATTGGGTTTTCTTTCTTTGACTTAACTAACGGTTTTAAAAATCTCAGCCAGCCTATAGTATGGGCATTCTAGTATATGCTGGACTAGTAAAGATCTGCCTTGAAATTATGGAGGTTTTCTAATAAATACCTTTTTAAAAAGATATATTTTGAAAAATAACTGTTTTGTGTACCAATAAAAGTAGTTCAGTAAATACATATTTGCATATAATAGATCAACTTTTGTCCAAAACTGATGTCCTGCATCTGCTAACAGTTGGTGCTATGAATTTACAGGCATAAACCAGAGTTCCATCAAGTCAAAATTGTGGATAAATATTTAAAGGTCTGATTTGGTCTGTGCACTATATTGTTGCATTGAGGAGGCAGAACTCTTTCCTGGTCAGAATAAAATCTTCAGACTACAGCTTTGATCATTCTTTGGGCACATGCAACCAACTGAGCTGATAAGGTAGGAAAAGCTTTTCTTGTGAAGGAGAGACTAGAACTGAGGCAATCTAATACAATTTATGCAAATAATACGATTCTCCAAATACAGGACACCTAGAACAGCTTTATATTCTGAACACTAATCTAATCAAATGCAAGTGACTGCTCATTTGAATATTTAACTAAAGCCCATTTAGATCTGTATAAAGGAAAAAGGAGATAATATAATTTTTTTCAATTCAAGCTACCTCACTGGTTTCCTTCGAACAAAAACACTTCAAGTCTTAGCAGAGAAATACCATCACATCTAAACGTAAAGGATAACAATAGCACAACTGTGCAAAGAATACACAATGGTTTTAAGTAATGACCAAATTAAAAATAAAAAATATATGACCATTCAAAATTTTGCTAGTCCTGATACTGTAAACTACTGTTACTATAGTTGAGTAATTCTTGTCTTTGACAGGAAATTAGTTACACACAATGAACGGCAGATGGAGAACAGACCTGAAATGCTGTTCTTAGAAATGGGAAAATAAATTCAGCCATGATGTTCTGATATCAAAGTCATTGCTTTGGAAATTAAATGTTAATTCCTCATTACATGAACAGACTGACACAAAAAGTTTATTAATTCAAAATTATTTTAGCATTTATGCCATCAAATACATTTAGGAGACACAAACAAAAGTATCATTCCTTGGTCAGATAGCTTTGAGCAGTCAGGAAACATCAAATGGACAGTGGGTGACTACTACATTACTTCTGTTTAATCTTAAGATTTCTTAATCTTTTTAATAAAGCTTAATTATTTGTTTACCCTTCTTCTGAAAAAATATTTTTTTCAGTGTGGAATAGACAAGCAGTGGATACTAGTGAATGTGTTATACTGATGTTCAACAAAGACAAACAAAAATTAGTGGTAACTGCTTAGACTTTACTAAACAAGACCTCAAATAAATGCATAGTTCCCCCTGATTTTCTCAAACTATAGCAAGTTAAAATAAATTTGAAATCTCCTACCCCACTGCGTTGTTCTATTTTTTTTTTAAAGTGTAGTTTTTTCCATAAAACTTTACTGTGCTGCTACTAGTTCCATTTTCATAAGGTGTGAAATACAATAAGGTTGAATAAAAATATAAAAGTGATACAAGCAAAGATGAATCACCCAGAATGGCAGGGATATCTTAAGCCAGATTTTAGTGCCAGAAAAAGTCTACATTTTCTGTATGGATCGAGGAAGAAAATTCCTACTGGAGATGATTTGATGTGTAGACATCACCTAGTTACTGGTTCCAGTCCTATAAACGATGAGTCGTAAGAAAAAACCAAACAGAAGTTCTGTGGTAAACTGTGGGGGTTTTGCTAAAGGCTGAGGGGGCACTGATGCAGAAAAATAGGAGGAAGCTGTTTGCAGAGGCATAGAAGGAGACATCCCAGCAAATCATCCCTGTATGGAGACCTAGGGCTCAGGGCTCCTAGGGAATTCTGCCTGAGCCAAGTGGATCCTGTGAAGCAGGAAGAGCAGTGAAGCAAGAAAATGTTCATGGCATTTATTACTCTATATATTTGAGCTATGCCAAAGGTGACATTTTGGCTGTAAAAAGACTTTAAAAGAGCATGGATGCCTGCTTTCTTTTCTATATATTTTTTGTATATTCCCAATGATCAGCTTCCTAGCGTAAGGGAAGCAAGGTGAGGCATAAAACAAAAATAAAGTCAAACAAACTGCTTAGGCCACAAGGTTTGATTTGTCTTGTTGGAATAAGAGAAACATTTTCTCCTTGTAGGATATATATTTGGCCACGAAGGACCTGAATTATATGCAGATGTCTCTCACAAGTGGGGTATTGTGGGATTCAAGAGACTCAATCTAATGAACATCCACAGTGGGAGTTTTGGCATAACAAATAGATTACTGAGGATGCTGTCATGGATATCTACACTGACATGAATCTTTGGAAATATATGTGATGGCAATCAACTAAAAGCAACATATTGTCATTACATCTACATTTCACTGCAAGAAATGTCTAAATGAATTACGTATTCAAAACTGTGCCATTTTAAAAGTAGAGAATGCTCAAGAAGGAGCCAAGAGAGATGAAAGATCATGCTAGCATAAGAAGTTAGAAAATTAGAGTTTACTCTGTTCTTCAAATAGAAAGTTAAATGTTAAATTGCATCCTATAAGCATGAGGAATTAGTTGCAGGCATTACCTGGTTCATGAAGAAATTTGTCTGCTTTTGATGGTGTCATTTTATTGTGCCTGAAAGTAAATTAGACTACCAAGGAAAGAATGTGAACATCAAATATTATAATTGCTAGGTTTTTTAAATTGCTTCTGTTTTTACCAGATAAGGAATTTGGGTTTTGGCAATGCCAGGTGCAGATAAGTGAAAGTCACATTCAAAGATTGTATTGCAGTTTTGCTTTCTGGTAGATCAAAGTTCTCCGCATCTGAGAGATCAATCAGCTACAGTGAAAAGAGGCAATATTATCATGGGTCCAGAATTTTTTTCTACTATTTATGCTTCAAGACAGTATAGAAAATTGAATTCAAGCTAAGTTGAAGATAATGGTATAGTGAATCAATCAATTTAGCATTCCAGTCCAGTGCAAGCAATGTTGATCATGTGACAAGAGGAATTCACAGGTCGGACTGCATGGTGCAGGGAGGTTCCTGCAGAATGGGGCATGTGGTGGGAAACATGAGTCATGACATGACATGAGCCAAGGTCTCTCTGGAGACTACATTCTCTGCTAGCTGCTACACACTGCTTCCCTTTATGCATTACATAAAATTTCTCAATAGGTCGACCTTCTGTGTCTAGAAGAGAAGAGGAATTGTAACTGAACTGGAAAAGCATTACCTGCAAATCTCGAAGCTCAGCCATATGACATAAGCACAGATATGTGAATTGTACATAATGCTGAACTTAGACAGATGTGAAAATAAGTCTCTGTAGGCATAGGCAAAAAAAAAAAAAAAAATCGTGTGTCTTCTGTTTTCCCAGTCTGTGCTACCAGGTAGTTTTGGTAATTATGTTCTCAACAAGTCATCTTTGGGGTGCAAGGAACTTCATTGTTCATTAACAATGGTGCAGGTCAGAGAAAATCTACCAAAAAATGTAAAAAATACAGATAGCAAAGGTAAATAGAGACCTAGTCTAATTTAATTTAAATTCTCTTAAAACTTGTTCCAACCAGATTTGTTATAGTTAGAAAATGTATGGTTTTTGCACACTCAGACTGTGGTTCTATTTGGAGCATTACTTCCAAAAAACCTTGGACATCTTTCTGGATTTCCAGTTTCTATAAATGTGATCAAGCCACTTTCTCATTTTGCACAATGCTGGCTGATAAAGAATTTTTCACAGACTTGAAGTATCAGACTTATACAAAACTGATTCAAAAACTAAAGAATAATTAACAATAATTCAAGAAAAACTTTAAATATATTTTTAGCCTTTACATACACCTGGAGCTTTATAGTTCATAGCTCCTGAATTGTGTTGACCTTTCTATAACAGAAAAGGTTTTGGGTTTTTTTTTTTTTTTTATGAAAAGCATACAGTTTAAATAGAAAATGACCATGAGGAGTTCTTAACATTTTCTTTTCCTTTTCTTTGCTGGGTAGAAGAAAATATATTACAGCAGCAACTGAAAAGGAAGGTAAATTATTTTTATAAAAGTTTTTCTCAATTATTTTTGAGAAAAATAAAAAACCTGGTTGGTAACGGAAACAATACAGAGCTCTCTTCTTTTGTTATTGGTCAAATATCTAAATTTTTCTAAGGGAATTTTAAGAAGAAAACCACTTAAATAAATGGATGATTTTTTTTTTAAGATATGGCTTGAAAAATATCTTTGAAATGAGCTGAATATCTTTCCAAGTCCTCCTGATAATACTGATTAGATCCCCAGTGCCTGCTATGGGTGCTTTGTTTTCTACATTTAGGAGATAAGCGTGCTATTGAGGAGCTGAATACCACCTTTTAAGTGTGCTCAGTGTTTGTGTACAGGGACAACTGAAGATTGACATATTTTCCTCCAAGTTCCTCCCTGGATCAGTCAAACTCCAGTGTAGAAACATAATTGTGTTTGCAGGCACAGGCCCTGATAGGGTGCAGGAAACGAGTCCATGCACAGGGGCACTGACTGTTGCCCACTTGCTTTCAAATGAGGAAAGAAAGGAGTCTGTCTGCTCCCTATTGAAACATAATCATAATGAGCTACTCCAAACTTGCTATCTAGAAATTCAGCATACATACAACACACTATTGACAGAGAGTACATAACAGATCCAGTGTGCTTGCCTCTCTGCTTCTCCTGTAGATGTAATCCTGCAGCGTGGTTCATAGTGAGAGAGGATTTTCAGATGCTTATTGAAGGCTCTGGCTCATAAAATAGCTCATTTTGTCCCTGTTCCTTGGTTATGGTTCCTAGAGCATGCTGCTCAGCTGATGCAGAAGCAGAGAAAGAGATATGTCTCTGCTAACTACAGGTGTTGATATTTGTACCATTCATTATCTGACAATGGGGCTTCAGCTGATGTGAGAGACTAGCTTTGGAACAGGCCATCCGCAGAAAATCAAAGTTCAAGAAGGAAAAACATCAAGGAAAAGGAGTATTTTCACTTCACTCTCCTCTGCCATTTTACAATATCATCATAAACTGAGCAAAAATTGCAAATACCTGAAAATGTCCTGAGACCTGTCCTGTCCTGGACTTCTGGGTACGAGTACATGTAATTCTTATTGGATGTTTTACTCAGGTAAAGTCTTTGCATATGTGCAGAATTGTTGGTCATTAATGCCTTGAGCAGCTGAATGAACTGCCAGCTGCCTTCAGCCAGAATGCTGCAGAAAAATAATCTGACAAATTTTTGGATAATCTCTCCTTGTGGAAATTTCAGAGAGTCACAGGGATTCTCCTGTCAAAACTCACTGCTAGGCAGTACATGAGTGTGTCAGTGTATGCCTCAGTTACCAGCCTGGGTAGAAAATCTTGACATCCCAGACATCCCCCTATGCAGCTCTACATACAGTTTACCTTATAGGAATATAAGTTATAGCTAAAATTAGAATTTCACTTGTATAGACAAAGGTTTGCTGAAGGCAGATTACTGCTTTTCCTTAAGGAACATTTCAATCATTCAGATGCCTTACTGGCGTACTGTGGAAACTTCCATTTTTTGATGAAAGAATTGTAATTTAGAATATACACTATTTATAAGTAATTTATTTTGTCTGAAGTAAACAATGTCCATTTGTAAATTTATGCATCTTAAGGAGTTTGATTTTTTTATGCCTTCTCCAGGACCTTCTGTTACAAAATAGAAAGAATAAAAAAAAGAGACAGAATTAATTGCATTTATACATAAAACGTGTCATTTCTTATTCTGAGATTTGACATTTATAAATTTTAAAAACCAATAGCTATGTAGAAAAACAGTAACTTCTGTGCCAATTTTAACTTGAATGACTTGACATACATGCCAGAGGATAGGAAACTTTACGATTTTTTTTTTATGCTGCAGGATGTGTCTTGAAAATTTTGTAAAAATTATGCCATCTGGTTATCCATTTGCCCATTATCAACCATCAGGTAAGGTGGAATAAATGTAGTTTATTCAGCCTCACTAGTTTCAAACTGAATCAAAAGCTAAATTTGTTTGATCTAGTATAGCAAGATATGTCTGCTGGGATTGATTAAAGTAAAAATACTGAGTGCCACAATCCTAGAGTATATTTCAACATCAAAGAGGTTTCATTTAGTTCTTTGCATACAATATGAAGATAACAGATAAAACCTTCTGTAATGCTAAATCCTTCGGACCGAAAATGCCTGTAAATTAATTTACACACATAATAATAATTCCAGCACACTGGAGTGTCATGGTCTGACAGATTTAGGAATTTTTATTTGAAGTCACTAATAAAATAATGTCCATTATGCAAAAAAATACTTTTCAACATATTTTATATTAGTACCATAGAATTGCAGCACCTATCACCCATGACTGAAAGAGACTATTTGTTGGAAAAATTGTAGATTAATTGTGCAGCAGATATTAATTTTTATAATGCTACTGAAAGTGAAGCAGCTACAGCATAACCATTGATAATCTGATCCGTGTCTATCTTTAACATACCAAATTGTTTTATTTCAAATGTTAAATTCATAGCATTGGAATACTTTCTTCATATGAGCAGCTTTTCAAAACTGGAACTTTCTGAAGTAGTTTGGTTTTTAAAAACCTAATTAAGTGGTTCTAAAATTTATCTTTGGAAAGACAATTTATGTAGTTAGGATGAGAGTTAGGATGGTATTCACTTCACAAACGGATAACCACCCAAAAGCTAGTATTGTAGCTTGTCTAGATAAATTTAAAAAAAAAACATGCAAAAGAAACCCCAAAAATCCACCCACAAAAAAAAAAAAAAAAAAAAAAAAAAAAAAAAAATCATTTTGGATACCTTGAAAATTTTGACCCTATTTTTTTTTTGTTGTTACTCTATCAGAGAATCAAATGTATAAACTATGATTGTGAAAATATTATTTACCTCCTTTTATTTTTAGTACTTCAGGGGGTATATACAACTTGAATATCAAAGGTTGAGTATCTCATTTCTCTTGTGTTTAATTTAAATTTTACATTCCTGAAACATCTTCTTTCTTCCAGCCACCAGATGGATTTCCATAGGTTGGACTCTGGGCTATAATTCTGAAGAATCTGCATTATTTTTAGTTTCAACAACTTTGAAATATTGTGAAATCTACAAAATCTCTTTGCACAGAAAGTGGAGAAAAAAAGAATATTTCTCTGTATCGCATCTTTGTGGAAAACTGAGAAATGTGTAAAGCTAAATGTGTGTTTAGCACTTAGTGCTTATTTCTTACATCTATTTCAGGCTTTTAGCTGGGATGGTCACTATGACTGTTCTATAGAAAATAAGAACTGGTGACTACTTACTTTACACTCAACAAATCAAATAATTTTCCAGACTGCCTGAACCACTACATTCGATACATAAACAGTCCATCCTCCTGTGCAGCAAAACAAGCCAGTGGAGAAGACTGGCCTGTCTGAACAGAGAGGTTTGGCTGGAAAAGAAGAGTTTTGTCCTATGGAAGGACAGTTATCATCATGATGAATTTTCATCTTTTGTTTGATATAGAGGAAAACAGTGACAAAGGATGAGGAAAAAGGTGAAGTACTTATTAATTACTTTGACTCAGTCTTCAAGAGTGAACTGCTGTCAGGTTACCTAGCTCCTTGAGCTGCCAGTTGTCCTAGAGAAGAGGGAAAGGGTCTGGAACAAAAGTCCCACAATCCAAGGGAAAATGGTCAGCAACATACTACACAAGTTACACACACATAAATCCGGAGACCAAATGGAATACACACATGGGTACTCAGAGAACTGGAAAAAGCTCAATGAACTGGTTTCCATAATTTATCAGAAGTCCTGTCTAACTGGAGAAGTCCCAGTTGACTGGAGGCTGGCAAATATTATTCCCATCTAGAAGAAAGGCTGGAGGGAATTTTTGGGAAACTATAGGTCTTTCAGTCTGACCTTGCCTCTGGGTAATGCCATGGAGCAAATCACTTGGAGTGCTACCACACAGCATGCACAGGACAAATAGGAATTCAGGCCCAGCCAGCATGGATTTATGGAAGGCATGCCCTGCTTGCATCTAGTTGGTGGATACTGTTCACCTGGACTTTAGTAAAGCTTTTGACAATATTTTCTCCAGGAGAAACTGGGTGCTAAAGGCTTCAATGGGTATATCTTTGTTGGGTAAAACCTTGTCTGGATGACAAAGCCCAGAGAGTGGTGGTGAATGGACTGAAAGCTAGCTGGTGGCCAGTCATTAGTGGGCTTCCCCAGGGCTCAGTGTTGGGGCCAGTTGTGTGTAATATCTTCACAAAGTAGCTTAGCAAGGAAATCAAGAACACCCTCAGTGAACTTGCAGTCAACATCACATTGGGCAGGAGTGTTGATCTGCTGGAGGGTATGAAAGCTCTGCAGAGGGATATGGGCAGGATAAATCTATGGACCAAGCCTAGCTGTATGAGGCTAAACAAGGTGAAGTACCAGGTAAAGGACCTCCATTTGGGTCACAACCACCCCATGGAGCCCTACAAGCTAGGGACAGAGTGGCTGGAAAGTGGACTGGAAGGAAAGGATCTGTAGATGTTGTTTGACAGCTGCTTGAATATGAGCCAGTGTGTGCTCTGGTTGCCAAAAAGGCCAATGGCATCCTGGCCTGTATCAGCAGTAATGTTCCCAGCAGGACCAGGGCAGTGATTGATCCCCTGTACTTGACACTTGTGAGGTACTGGAGGGTGTCCAGAGAAGGGCAACAGAGCTGGGGAAAAGTCTGGAGCACAAGACTGATGAGCAGCACCTGAGGGAGCTGGTGCTCTTTAGACTGCAGAAAAGGAGGCTGAGGGAGACCTTATGGCTCTCTACCTGAAAGGGGGTTGTAGGTGGTGGTGGTGGGGAAGTTGGCTTCTTCTCCCAAGCAGCAAGTGATAAAATAAAAGGAAATGGCTTCAAGTTATTCCAGGAGAGGTTTATATTGGATATTAAGAAAAATTTCTTAATGGAAAAGGTGGTCAGATGTTTGAAAAGGCTTCCCAGGGGAGTGGTTGGGTTACCGTTCCTGAAGGTATTTAAAAGACATGTAGATCTGGCACTTAGTCAGGGACATGATTTAGTGATGGACTTGGCAGTATTAGGTTAATGGTTGGGCTGGTTGATCTTAAGGGTCTTTTCTAACCTAAATTATTATGTGATCTTATGTGAATATTTTTGTATGCCACTGCTTTCTGAAAACTGCTCTTTAGAAAAACTGTAGAGAAATGTTCCAAGTTTTGGACAAAAAGTATTTACTGAGTTTGTTAGTGGTCCAGTGTAAACGTGGTAAGTGCACCACTTAATTAGTGGCTGGTCTTCATTTTCTTCTGTCTTCACTAAGAGTCAGGATTGAAAACATGAAGGAGATAAATTTTCTCATGTTTGAGCTTGTTTGTTTATTTAATCTTATCTAAAGCAGAGAGAGTTCAGCAACACTTCTAGCTACCAGCTAAAAGTGAGCAAAATGGAGGCCTGAGTCTAGCTAGTTACAAGGTCTTTTAAAGCTAAACAGTGCAACAGAGAATTAATTAACCTATATTATTTATACTTTTGACCCAATAACCAAACTCCTGACTCGCAGTGCAGCACTAACTATCCAACCAGAAATTACTACCTGAGATCATGAAGAAGAAGGAAAAAGACAGAAAAAGACAGCACCCAAAATCCTACATCTTGTCCCATGCCTATTACTATCTTATAAAACCTTCAAATTCAAAACCCTTCACATGTGAAATCACACACTTCTATTCTAACTACACACCAGTGATTTTAACTCCATCACTCAAATTTGGAAGACGTCTCCAAGGCCTCAGGTCAAAAGCAGTGTTCTCCTGGAGGTCAGTGCCAGAAAGCACAGAAAGCTTAAAAATTCCAGGTTTCTGGGTTCTGACAGTCTAGGAGAGGTATGGTTAAAAGCAGATGCCTTTTGATTATAATTTCTAATTTTGTATTAAATAGCATGAATGTTAGCCATTAGACATAACCAGCACTGTTTTAAAATATGAAAGTGTTGAAATAAAATTTTAGGGAGGCACCCTTAATCAATCTGGGAAATATGTTAATTATGCCTGCCATTGGTTACATTTGAAACTAGTAAAACAGTGACCTATTACAATTGTCTCAGATTAAAAGGATTCCCTGCCAATAAGGACAAGAGAACATAGTCTTACACCATGCCAAGGAAGGTTTAAGTTGGGCATTAGGAGGAATTTCTTCACAGAAAGGGCTATTGGGTATTGGACTGGGCTGCCCATGGAGGTGGTGGGGTCACTGACCCTGGATGTGTTTGAGAAAAGACTGGATGTAGCACTCAGTGCCATGGTCCAGGTGACATGGTGGTGTCTGGTCACAGGTTAGACTTGATGACCTCAGAGGTCTTTTCCTCGACTTAATTGACTGGGATTCTGTGAACACTCACCTAGCACTGAGCCAACACAGATAGCATGTTAGTACCAACCCTACCTACAGTCTGATTTACACAGTTTTTGTCAAATCCTATTTTCAGATTAATCCTTGCTCTTCATGGTGTTGTGCTATTTCACAAAGACAATATAGCTTTTGAATTTGTTGGTCTTAAGAGATCAAGCCTTTCTTTCCACACTTTCTCCTGTTTAAATTAAAATAAATTCAAGTGATACTGATTTTTTTCAGTGTTAGTGGCTGAGGAAGGGAATGAAAAACCTACTTGCTGACACTTGAATTTATTTAAGACACAGAAGAAATATCCTTACATGCTATTAGCAGTATATCTCTATAAGAATTACTCATCTGAATAATTTCTTATGGAGAAGTATGCCTTTACATTTTACAGAAGAGGTAATAAAATGATACATCTTTTGTTTTTTATGTCATCTCTCAGAAGTTGTAAAATATTTTAATCTAAAATGAACCAACCAACTCTAAACAAACAAGCAAACAAAATTGCTCACAAGAGAAGAAAATGTTCAAGGTTATTTAAAAATATGTATTTTTACTTTTGCTATTCTTTATTTAACTTCCTAGGCTTATGAGCAGAGCATTGATCCTGTTTTTGTGAGGTTGTCTTGCTGTGCTATCTGTCAGACACTGCCTTGCAGTGGCTGTTCAAGTACAGGCTGCTTGCTGTATGTTAGGGTAGTCAGTTCTGCTGTCTGACATGAAATGGTTTGTATTTTGGGGTTTGAATATGTTGCTCAGATGCTTTGTGAAATACAGCCTAGAAAGGGACAAAGCAAATACTAGTGCTTTACAGATTAGTGTGTTGTGTTGTAACTACTTGTTAATGCTCTGTAAGAGTAGATACATTCTGTTCCAAAGGGAAACAGCTGAAGGCATCATCTGAAAGACAAAGCCGTGCAGACAGTGAAGATAGCTGATAAAGGCATCCTGGCTAATGCAGAACTGACCTTGAAAACTTTTCAGTGACCTATACTCTCATACTCTGGTATTAAATAACCTGAAAATGTTACCCGTAAGTCAAATCTTCCTCCATAAACTGGGCAGCAGCAGTCTTGCCCATACAGGTGTTGACAGTGCTGTTGAAGGCCATACTTCCTTCTAGCACCTTCTAGCACCTTCCTTCTAGCTACTTCTTACTCTGCCAAAATCAGCAGCTACTATTGTTTGCTGCCATACTTTGTTGAACTGCCCTTTTAAAGGGCTCTTCTCCTTCCTCACAACTTGAGATGACTACAACTCCCAGTTAAACGATCTTCCTTAATATACCACAGAAAAATCACATGTGAGTGAGGCTGCCCATTTCTTTGGTTACCTCTCTCCGCTTGGCAGTGAGAATTTTCTGGGCTCTTCTCACACCAAACGGGTGCAAGAATTACTGAAGTCTCACCGGCTTTAGTATCAAGACAGAGGTTCTCTTTTTGACACTAATTAATGTAGAAAGAAAATATTAAGCCCACTTCCCACTGAGAAATGTCATGAGTAAGCTAACCCACTGTAAATACAAAATTCCTATAATTGTAGAAAAAAAATTACAATTTCACAGGATTCTCCACAACCTGAAGTATAAAACTTTCATTCACACCAAAGCATATTCATTGGAAAAAGTTACCAAGTTTATTAGAATTTATGTTAATATACTTTTATGTTTCTTTTTCGCAAGATGAAATCAATAAATGTGATAGACATCTAGAAGTGTTACCTATTTGAATATTGTTTTGTTATGTACACATCAATTCCCTTTAACCACGTGGTTCTGAACCACCACCACAACAGTTCGAATCTCAACGTGGTGGCAAAGGACAAATAAGTAAATAACAGAAGCTAAACCACTTTTTTCTAAACAATGAGATATTGAAAAATTATAATCAGAAAGAACAGGGACCATATCTGGATATGCAACTGCTCTTCTTGAATACCAAACTGAGTCATATCAGGTGTACTGTAAAATGCAGCAGATGTCCTGCTCCTTTAATATAGCCAGAGAAAGCACTGTAGACTGTATCTTATTTGGACTGGTATTCCCAACACGATCTTTTGCTCAATAGCTCAATATTAACTAAATGGGTTCCATATACATAATATGTGCTTTATTTGAAGATCAATGTCCAAGAAAGACAATAGCTTCTCCAAAGGTTAAAGAAAACAAGAAAAAAATGCAAACCTCGGTTTGTACGTTAATAAGCAAATTAAAGAAAAAGAGAAAAAAAACCACACTACAACAAAAGACCGTGACCGCTAAAATTTGGACATTGTGTCTATGTAACATCATAAATGTTAAGCAGATATTATGCAGCTTAAAGTAAAAAAATTGCCATGACAATAAAAAAGCAGACTTCCATGCATATGTAATAGGAATCTGCCTTTCATTAAGAACTGTAATAAACAAGCATGGCAATGATCCACACCATAGTCATCATATAAATGCTTGTCTCATAACAATCCTCATTAGAAAAGACATTTCATTCACAATTAAAAAGTATAAGAAAGCTTATTTGTGCTGAATTTACTACCATTCTACTATTTCAGTACCAGAGTTGATAAAGCAGTCTAATATAAAAAAGAAAAAGAAAGCTGTCAAAGGAATATTTTTTCTTTTCACCAGATGGTGCACACCTTGCATGTTTAGTGATTTGAATTTAAATAAAGAGAAAAGGATATATTTCTAACTACCTGTAGGCTTCAGAATTCTAAAACATATTTGATTTAATATTAATACAGTATGTTTTACTAGATGATTTATTTGATGTACTAAGTAATTTATTTAATCCAGTATCTCACACGTAATGCATGACATGCCTACTGTGACAGACAATATATCTAATTCAGTAAGGCAAAAGTTTAATTCTACAGCTTCTTTGCTCTTCTGAATCTCCTGAATAAAGATGTATTTTATTGGAGTATTGAGTATTAATTTCAGTTTAAACAATTTTAAATCCAGTATTATGCGTATTAAGAAAAGGTAAACCTATCTCAAGAGTGAAGAGAGAAAAGAGAACATAGCAGTCTTGTAAATGTGCTTGCGTACAAACCACTTGGCTTCAATATGCTACTCTTGATAAGTGATATTTGCAATTAGGAATATTTCAACAGCTGCTTGTATTCATGAAAATATCAGTAATTTTTAAAGTGCTTTGAATTTATACTCACGTTCTCTTATTGCTCATTAGTTAAAAGTAATGTCATGAAGCTGAGGAACAAAAACATTACTATGCATCCTTTCACATGTACTGAACTGGCAAAGATATTTGTAATTTACCAGTAATCTGGAAATTGTCACCCAAACTGTTTGAAGTATAACTAAGACATAAATGATCCATTTGTAGACATCAGAAATTATGTCAAAAGATAGACAAAAGGTTCTGGGTGCTTTTCAGTGAGATTTTATCAGTACATCCTGGTTCTTTAGTGCATTACTTTAAGCAAAATTACATGGAACGACACATTTGGAAAGAACTTGTAATATTTATATTTCTTTCTGAATAACAAAATTTGCATAACGTAATTTTTGAAAAATTTGAGATAGGTTGAGAAACATGAATTTAGAAGCATGAAAGCATTCAAGGCAGTAGGAAAGTGACTGTAAAGAAATTCTGACTGAGATTAGAAAGTTCAGTTTTGATATAACACATTTTTCTTTAATGGGGTAGCAAAAATAAAGCATTTGCTGACTTCTTTTTTAAATGAATTTTACTTCAGGCTTTGTGTATCAGCCTGAAATATGGTAACAATATCTTTATGTGTAATTGAGAAAATTACATCTCAGAATTTTTCAATCACACTTTCTCCATCAGAACAACAGTACAGTAATTCAAACATACAGTGTCAAATCCTCTCTCCATATAACTCTAAAAAGAATTGGAATTAAGTAGAACACAAGCTGTTGGATCAATAAACTCATTCCACATCCACAATTGGATATATGACATTTACTGTATTTTACCTGTGGAACCAGCACATTCAAACTCTAGAGTATTTCTGAATTTATTTATTCCTTCAGCTCGATGCCACTAAAACAGAGGTACATGGAAAGCCTAAGATTCAGTCTCCATTGATCAGGGCTTACAGATGGAGAACACTCCTTAGGGTGGGTTTGTTGAGGAGATGTTGTTATGCCATCATATTAATATCTATGTATGTTATACCTAGTTATTAGACTGAGTATTGAATAATACACACAAAGAAGCAAGATTCAAATCCCTCACCTATATTCTATAAAATGAAAACTGAATGAAATTTTATTCATAATTTATAAGTCTGAGAACTTTTATTAACCTAATAATAGGTTCGAAAAGTAAACGATTTACATAGAAGTCAGGATCTATCCTGCTGAAGTTGTGTCAAATGATTAAAAAAAAAAAAAAAAAAAAAAAAGAAAAAAAAATTATGTTTCCAAAAGGGAGTCTGACAAAAGAGTCTCTGAATCTCTGTCATGCTGCTTAGGAAATTTTCCTAGAAATGGTAAGTCTTGGCTGCCAGTCACTCTTCTCATTCCAACACATATATTGCACTTATTCTGTAATTACTAGACCAAATCCTCTCAAGGGAGAAAAGGAACAGAGTAGATTTTCCTAATAGCTGAGTGAGCGATTAAATCGCTGTAGAGAAGGGAAAGAGAAATCACAAATGTACCATTGTCTTCTTTCTGGATTTGCTTGCTGGAGTATTTAAATATTGACATATTTTAGGCATGAGGTAATACTTTGGGTACTCAATTAAAAAAAATATTCTGGATGATGACCATGGAAATCTGAGAAAATTGGTGATGAAAATGAAATATATGAAATCAAGCATTCTTTCTCAATGGCTGTTGTGCAAAGCCTTTTTTATATCCTAATTATGGGCACAAGTAACTGAATTGTTATAAAAAATCCTACTTAGGCTTCTCTGGTTTTTTTTTTTTTTTTGGTTTTTTTTTTTGCTTCTCCATTAGACCTTGTAAAAGAAAGTGATGCAATCAGGCAGCAGAATCTTCCGGTTCATTTAAATATAACTGTAGAAATAATTCTTTAAAACCACTTAAAAAAAGGCAGGAAAGCCTCACATATAACAGCTTTTGGAAAATTGTGTTTTCTATAGGCCAGTGCGTTAGCCTGCCAACTTGCAGTTTCCATCTCATTTAGTGTTATATATTCTTCATGTAACCCTTAATCACAGGCAATTCCACCTAGGCACAGAAACTATCCAATACTGAAAAAGAATAAAATATCCTGCTGAACATGTATACAAAATCCCCAGATGATACTCTTAAAAACATCAGACTTTCTAATAAGAATTTTCAAGATTTCAGAAGACTAACCAATGCTTTGAATGTTTGAGCAACGCCTGGCTGACAATTAATGTTATTGAGCTTCCATTTAGTAAGTGAATGATAGTTTTATTTACTTTTATTTCTTACAACAAAGGAACTAAAACCCCTCAATTATTTGGGACAGTAAGAACACAAATACACATATCTTCTCAGTATGCTTTATTCAAAAAAAAACCTGACAATCCATTTTTCCTCCTTTCAACTAAAAGGGACTTTCTGCATTCAAAAATCTCTTCACTAAACATTTGAAAATTGGATGTTTCTATGGACTAGTATCAATGAAATAATCCATTTTACTGTGTAATTGTATTTGATAGGTTATACTTCACACAGATTTTTCTGTCCTTTAAGCAGTGACTTATACTTAGTTGTTATTCTGAAATCAATGAATATATGTAGCACAAAATAATACTTAGCACCAGTAAAGCTTGAAAAACCTAGCACATAATGACCAATATATTTATTTCTATGTCAATGTCTTTCTGGAATTAATACATTAAAAATTAAACTTTTTAAATAATAGATATATCAATTTGAAAATAAATGTACTCTGTATGCTTACTGCTCCTGAGAAAAAGACACTCCTCATTTCTTTCTTTGTGTTTTAAGTGCTGCACATTTCTGATGTGGTCTAAGAATTATTTTTTCTCTACTGAGAGACAGACACTGCAGCCTCTAGCTATGTAAACTTTTACATTAGCGATGTTAATATTCTGCTACCAAAGCAACTAAGAGAGGATATGCTTTCACTGACATTTGCCTTTGAAGTGAAATCCTAAAGCTTTAATTTTTATTAATGCAAATCCCTGTTAAAAAATACCTTATCCGTGGTCACATATGAGGCACTGTAAGATCTAAAGACATCTTTGCTTTCAGACTTCAGTATTAAACAGCTTCTGCCTGCAATCACAGCACCTTAGGCTCTGATAATGTTGGCTTTTATAATGCAGAATAGGCGGGGACTAACTGCTGCTTGAAAAGGAGACTTCCAAATAAAATCCTAAACTTCTGGAAGTTGGTGAAAGAATGATGGAGGGCTTTACAGAATTAGAACCTGCAAAACACTTAAATTCCAGGAAAAGGTCACAAAAAAAAAAAAAGTTATTATGATGGCTGGGATACTGCAAGGTGGACAGAAGAAGAAAAGGAAATGGTGGTTTCCCAATGAATACATTACTTGCAGATTCACAATTACATGTCAGAAAGTTGTCATGTGTCTTGGCTATTTTTTACTGCAACAAAATAAAATAAATCCTTATGGTTTTCATATAGTTAAAATAAAAGCAAATGTCAAAGACCAACAGGTAAATCAACATCATGCAAATATACAATGCAGTTGTCAAAAGTTACATTTTGTAGAATAGGGAATTGATACGCTTTGTACCCGATTCTGTCTGCAATTCTATTTCATCTGATATAAATTTTGCAATTGTTCAGGGCATCTTACCAACACCTTGCAAAAGCCTCTGACCTGCTCCCTAATGAGAACTGCTGCTGTTACACTGTTTCTCCACATTTGCCAGTCTAACCTAGATGCTTTCTACTTCTCCATGACTTTTCAAATATTTTGAAATATGAAATATCATATACATGCAAAACAATAGAGGCAGATTATATTTTGGCCTCTGGAAATTAAGTTTTCTTACAACTTTATTGTATCACCTGGATTCTGCAGTGACCTCTCCGCTGATGTGGACCAGATTAACCTACAGAAGTCTGGTCCCCTTAAAGGGTGATGGTACATGGCAGCAGCCCACTATGTACTTTTCATGTACTCCTTAGAATATGGACAGACCAAACAATTTCCTGATTATAAAGAACAAAATTGATAAGCCAGTATTTATCCTCCTAGATGAAGAGTTTCCTCCAACATGACTATTATCAGTTCTGTACTGGAAGCAAATAAAACTATCATTCACTTTCTCATCGGGAAGTTCAGTATCTTCATGACAAATCTATGCTAGCAAATACTGGTTTGTGTGGCTGTAAACCACTAAACCTTTATTCAAAGCATCAGATACATTCAGGCTGTCTGAGAGGGCTGGATCTGTCAGAATAACCACTTTTTATGGTAAGCTGTTGCACACATATATGTGTTTAGTGTTTTACTGAGCTACACAGTACTACAGGAAGAAAAGAGAGCAACGTGGTTTTTATTCTCTCAAGTTTGCTTAGAAGGACATTTCCCAGTAACTTAGAGCTTTTCCATAGATGTTGCAGCATTTTCTTCCACTGTGATATACTTTTATACAGTACATCGCAAATGAGAGCTTGTATCTTACAGTCTCTGGCAGTAACAAGGTATTTTGAGGTATTTGCTCATGATATAGTGAGTAAAAACACAGTGATCAATATTTCTTTTGTAGCATGTACAATGTATGCTAAAATTATCTTTGAAGGAATTGTAATAAATTCAGAATTTTGACAATTAAAAAATCCTCAAGTGACATAGCACATGCTATTTCACGTATTACTGTTGTTTCTTTTTCCTTTTCTTTTCTATGTATTAATGGAACGTGCATCTTAAACAATATTGGCTTGATTTTTTTCTTTGTAAAGTGTAAAGAACTTTTACTTTAGTTAGTGTTGGATCAAGAATGATTGATCAAGTTCTCTTTTTTTTTTTTTCAGTAAGAAAAATAAAAGCTAATTTAATTTACCTTATGGGCAGACAGAGATGTAAAATTCAACAACAGCAAAACAAACCCAAAAGCAAAAACACCCCACTACCTCCCAAAAAATTGGACATACAGTAAAGTGTAGTGAGTAAGCATTTCCTGTCTGAGACATTGCATATAAGGAAAAAAAATCCAAAACATTACCACCACTAGAAGCCACAAGTGCCCAACCATGCCTGTAAGTGAAGAGATTCAGACACTTCAAATGATCACTGACTTGAGTAGGTCTGCCTTGGCATATTGTCCCAGACTTTTGTGAGACTAAGTTTCTGTAGTTCCAGCTTCAGAAATATTCTGTAATTATGCTAGTTACAAATTAATCTGCCTCCTGTAAAAACAGAAAAAGCGATTAACAAGAATAGTACTCCTCATTTCTTCCTAAATTATAAAAAACAAAAAAACAAAAAAACCTCACACACTTGAAAGATTTAGTCAAACTCATTCAGAAGAAAGATATCAATGTCACACCAGATTTATAATAAAAACAGTGAACAGAAAAGATTTTCCATCCTTATTTTAACAGCTATTTATGCTGCAGCACTTATCTTGCCACTTCAACTTCCATCTTGCTAACATGTTGCCTAGCTCTAAGCACACAGATGTATAGCTGCTCCTTAAAAACCTGTGCCACTACAAACGTTTTCAAATATGGTTTTAGGAGACGGATTTGACCTTAGCACACTTTGCCAATATCATCCATAGTTCAGAGCTGAAGTTGAGACTAGTTAACCTTCCAGTAACACATGCTGTTCTCACTTCTGGCAATACATTACAGCCCTGGCTTGGTGAACAGTAAATTTTAGAAGAAAGTCCTATTCAAGAGCTAGATATATTTAGCATGCTACTGGGAGCTCTGTCCAAATGATACATTGAGTCATTGGAATGAGCATTACAGAAGCTGATTTAGTGGTAAATATAAGTCAACAGTGTAAATACTCCCCAGAAAGACAGAGCTACTTTCTGCATTTTTTCCCTACGATTTCTTTGCATCTCGTGCCTGTAGTTCAGAAGTCTATGTGTCTTTGAATAACATATATGTTATGTATGTCAAAAGCTTTAGCCAGGAAAATACTTGCTGAATTGACTGTTATATATACATTCTATTCACTGATAAAGTAAGTGCTATTCTCATACATGCAGAAAAGCTGTAGGACAGCAGGTATTTTGTTAAAGTCAATTTAATTCAAACATAGACATTCCTGACGTGAATTTGAAACGTGAAAGATATTAACTGTTGTAATATAGTGAGGGTGTTGATTGATGAGAAGCCCATCACGAGACAGCAACAAGAACTAGCTGAAAAGCAGCCGTATGTGTCCTGGGCTGCATCCAAAGCAGTGTGGGCAGCAGGGTGAGGGAGGGAATTCTGCCCCTCTGCTCTGTCTGCTCTGCTCTGCTGAGACCCCACCTGCAGTGCTGCATCCAGCTCTGGGGTTCCCAGCACAAAAAAGATTTGCTGGAACAAGTCCTCCTAAGAAGGACCATGATCAGAGGGCTGGAACACCTTTCCTGTGAGGACAGACTGAAAGAATTGGGGCTGTTCAGCCAGGAGAAGGGAAGACCCCAGGGAGAATTTACAGCAGCCTTCCTATCAAAAGGGGAATGTACAAGGAAGCTGAAGGGGGACTTTTCACAAGGGTATGTAATGATGGACAAGAGATGATAGTTTAAACTGAAAGAAAATAAAATTAGATTAGATATTCGGAAGAAATTTGCTATATGAGTGTGATGAGGCACTGGAACAGGTTAGTCAGAGAAGCTATGGTTGCCTCAGGCCAGGCTGGGTGGGCCTTTGAGCAAGCTGGTCTAGTGGAAGATGCCCCTGCCCATGGCAGACGAGTTGAAACAAGATGATCTTTAAGGTCCCATTGAACCCAAACCATTCTGTGAGTCCATGATCTAACACAGCAAGTTAGATATCAGGTAGGCTGTTCAATGTAGCTAACCAAAAAAGAAACTTTCAAAAATACCTCTGCATGCCAGTCTGCTTCATGTTGTTATCTAATGTTAATATCGTTAAAAATATTACTGATGAGTTATAAGTGTGCATTTTCTACATAAATGGGAAATTCACCATTTAGACATTTAAAATATTGCTTCTGCATTCTTTGAAATTTGGAAATAGTTTTGAGTGTGTGATATACAGTCCTTATATAGGAGGACAATATGATTGAATATCCATGCCTAGTGTTCAATTGAAAAAAAAATAAAATTACATCTTTAATGACTTGATGTTTTGGAATTAAAAAAATATTTTTTATCCTCTTTTTATAGAAAAATAAGTTGGGTTCCTGTGGGGGTTTTTAAAATCTTTTTTCTAGCTTTAGTGTTATCAACAAACAAACAAAAAATTCAAATGAATATAGACATTAATTATCAAATTTACATTAATTGCTTTCAGCAGGCAGAGATAATTTTGATCACATCTATGCTGAACACTTATGAAGAAACTTAAGAGGTTGACAGGAAAGACAGAAAGCCAGAATGTTACCAATCATTTTTATAGCCTGAGTATTTTGCTGCTACAAAGAACAGATATATGTCTTCACTTGTGTTTGAGTATGTAAAATTTCTCTGCATAGATTAGAAAATTAGGACTACAGAATTCACCTTTTTTGCCCCTTTATGATTTTGCCCTTGATGATATTGTGGAATTCTGAAAAAAAAATTTAAAAAAAAACCACCAAAAAAAACCCCAACAACACAGTTCATTGATAAGTCCACATTACTTCCATGATATTATTTATGTTCCTTAAGAATAAGCAAGAAAATGTTTGAGGAGTTTTTGTTTAATTTTCTAAAAAATAGCTTGTTTTTCTTTTTAAGACTTTTTCTCTTGATCAGATATTGCTTGTGAACAGAAAATGAAATTAAGCCAGTTTCCCTCTATTCTTGCTAAGTATTTTGACTATTTAAACTCAGCTTCCTGAAAACCTGCACAAATCTGAGTAACTACAAATTAATTTAATTTTTTTGCAGATAATATTTGGCTAGCGCAAAAACCACCAGGACTAATCAACCACTCTCACGACAGATTGACTCTACAATGATAAGTACTATCTTACCATCATTTGTCTCATACCGCATGTGTTTGGTTCCAAGCATTTTCTGTTAGTTTTCTAAACTCATTTTTTAATATAAACAATATTCCTTTAGCTAATAAATACACAGATTTAAGGTCAAGTTTGAAATCTTATGTGGAGACCTTGCTTATTTTTTCCAGGCCAGCTTTGCACTTTAATCATCATTAGTGCATATTCAAAACGAAATTAAGAGATTTGTGAAGAAATAAAGTTTACTGCTAAGATAATTTACTAAATCTTTGCCAGCAACTAAAAAAAACCCCAAACAACTGAACAATTACAGCTGAGTGGAGTCAAACTTTTGGATCAAATTAATAATTTCATGGAAGTTGAAAGAACTAGAGTGTTTTGACACTTAATCACTGCTTTCCTAATTAAATCAGGAAGAGGAATCCAGATTCCTCTCTTCTCAGGAAAATGTCCAACAAACCAGACAACTCTGATGTTATCCCTCTCATTTAGTAGTATATCTGTTACATTAAGCTGCTTAGAATGTTCTTGGATTCAACTAAATTTTCATTCCTTGATAAAGATTTTTTTCTATAAAGCACAATCCATCTCACTTAAAGTACTTCTTAGCATATTATGGAATTGCACCCAATTGATGGCTTCAGCTTCCTTTTCATCTTACCTGGTCCAAGACCCAAGTCATCAAAACTAAAGGCCTATTTTATTGCATTGCTGAGAATTTTACTGAATTTATTTACATCTGATATTTTTTCCCTCTTGGTTCCATGGTCACATTATCTCTTCAGATCTTACATTTTCTAATGTTGTATAATCACAAAACTCCCCATGTTTCTCTTTGAAATTTTGATTTATGTCTTTTTATGAAGTGTGCTATGAAGTTTTGTTTTGTTCTAGTTTATTCTTTAACATTTTTGTGTCATAGAAGACTAATGATGGTTGTAACAAATCTATGTTTGAACCCTTGTAAAATGTCAGTTGCTTAGCCAACTGAATGTTTTGGGTTTTTTATTGATTTTCCATCAATAACACATGCTAAAATCCTTTCCAAAGGCTTCATGGTAGCTGATCATGCCTCTTAGAACTCAGTGCTGCACAAAACACAGCAACTAATATTCCCCTTATTTTTTCTGTCAGTGTTAAAAAAGATCCTTCAAAATTAAAGTTTTCTGAGATTTAAAAAATGCACTGTTATCAATGTAATTAGAACTTCGAGAACTTTTAACATATTATTAATGAGTAATATTACATAGAAGCAAACATTGCAACAAAGCATTTACTTTTCCTTTCTTGGATCAATCAACAGAGTTTTGTTTGCATTATATTTTAATATGTAGGGATATACATAGGAATATTGATGTTAAGTTTTAGTCACACTTCTTAGCACATCACTAAGGCTGGATATCATTGAAAACAGTGAGAGAGAAAACAAAACAAGAATACTTTAGATAGCCAGTCTTCAATTGCAATTTTAATTCCCACTCAGGTAAGAACTTGGATGCATACCTTTAAGCAGGCCAGGGAGGTCACTAGTTTCTTTGGTATTTGTCTTAGTTTCATTGATACTAATAGATCCTAAAGGCGTTGTATATCAGCTCCAAAACTCCCTTGATGTTTGGTCCCATTGATTCCAGAGGAGGGCTCAAATCTTGGGAAGCCAGAAACTTGCACTTTATTGGTAGGATGCTAAAGATAAGTGCTCTTTCATTGATTGAGATTAATCATATAGAAGCTTTATGGATTTTTCTATCTTTTGCAATTATACATAACACTTTGAGATGGCCTTAAAACTAGGAGAATCCTACTGTTATCACCTACTACTACAAATGCTACTTATCACTAGCATTTAAACAAACACAAAACACTTCACAAAGCTCAAAATATTCTGTGGATTTCCCTTCAGAGGTGCAATGGGAATAGTGAAATACTTTTGTGATTTACATTGTACTTAAACTCTATCCTCACTGCTATACGCAAATCTACTTTAGAACACATATTCCAGCTGAATATTTAAGGGATTTTGAAAATTTATCCCTGTGGAGATGAAACTTACAGTCAGAACTAGACCTGAGTAAAAATATTTAATAAATGCAGGCAAATCCACCAGGTATAGTCCTTTCAAACAATTACGGATTTTATAAATTTGTTTACATGCAATGTTTTGTTGATGTTGATAAGTCAATCAAATAAAAATTAATCTCAAAAGTGAATTGGTTCAATTCAATATATTTTTAATTAAAATGTGACAACAAAACTATTTAATATTTCATCAAACCATTTCAACTTTAAAACACAAATGATATAAATGTTTAGTGCATTTTGTTTGCATGCAACCTAAAATGATTTTTAAATTATCTCTTTCCTGAGATATGTTAACTGCTAACAAATCAGAAATCATATTTCTTGCCGAGTTTTCAGTTTAAAAGGTATGACTTGTCCCAAGTCTGACTGAAGGCAGTAAAGAATGATCTCTGGCAGGCAGCAACTATAGTCTATAAAATGTTAGTTATATTTTTATTATAACATATTATTCAATGTTAGTTAAAATAAAATAAAATAATATAGTTATTTATCACTTTTTGGTTAATTTTTTTTTCTATGTAATTTCTGACAAACCAAAAGAACCATTCTAAAAGATTTTCTTGTTGGAACCAAAAGCTGGAGACCAAAAGAGCTGCATAGGGCTAAAATGAGTAAAACTGATAATGGAAAATGACAATCTATTTCCTGAAATCCAGTGAAAATAATAGTGCTCTTATATGGGCAAAAGATAATTTTTAGACTACAGCATGAATATTTAAGTAAAAATGACCGGGTTCTTGTCCCTAGTTTCACAGCTGGTGACTTATTTTCATACATGAATTTGTCATTTTATGACACCCACTGACAGAACCTTCTCTACCTTACAGACTTCTCTACCTACCACAGCACAGAATATACTCAGGAATATTTTTTTGCCAGAGTTTCATATATTAAAACCAAATAAAAATATTGTGACCATAAAGCTTTTGGTAGGGCAGAGAATTCCTACCTAGCTGATTCTACATGATGATAATTTCCATATAAAAGCAAAGAGATTGCTATTATCTAAATTACCATTTTGTATATATTCAATTGCTTCCACAACCTTAAAACATAGAAGGATGTACTAATTTTTAGCACCTTTTAAAAATTAAATTCACCAACTGTGATAAGAGCATGACTGGAGATTTGCCACAGACCACTGAAGCATTTAACAGGTATTCCACTAACCTTTCTGCTCCATCTGAACCTGAACAGCCTTTTCACAGTGAAATCAATGAAATGAGCCTGCCCATTCCTAATGACTGCTGCAGGGATAAAAATTCTGAGTCCTGCAGCACTGCAAATGCTACAATATGTCAAGTTTTACCAGATATCTTTGAAGATACTTGTGGTATACCATCATCTGAGGTTTTGCAGTTCTTCCTGGCAAATTTTCTGTTGCAAAAAGGTATGGAGAATGAATGGTAAGTAAATCATAATTAAAATCATGCACTAAATAGGTCAATGATGAATTTCAACATTTTAATTTTTATGATTTTTTTTAAAAAAGGGACTCTAAAAGAGTTGTAGAAAAACTTTTGAACCTTTGGATAGGATTTCTTTATACCATTCCATTGATAGCAAGCTCAAAACACTTGCAACTAAAACCTCACTAATTTTTTTATTCTATACATAAGAAGATAATTTTTATACCTTTAGTTATGCTTGCTTCTCTTCAATTATGTGCACTTAGTTATTCAGTTATAATTATGCACTTAGTTATTCAGGCCTCCTTGAGGTTGATGATATAATTTTGAAGGGTTCAAGGGAAAGAGAATCGGTCCTTTTTATGAAGCAAAACAAGAATGAGGTAGAAGAATGAAGAATGTGCTTTCTTATCATTTGATAAAGTACTAGACATGAAATAATAAACACTACTGGTTGTAGATCTATATCTACATTAAGCTTCACAATCAATAGGATCGTGCAGAGCAAGTCCAGAGGAGGGCCATGAAGATGAGCAGATGGCAGGAGCACCTCTGCTGTGTAGACAGGCTGAGAGCTGGGGTTGTTAAACCAGGAGAAGGGAAGAGTCCAGGGAGATCTTAAAGCAGCCTCCCTGTAAGAAAAACATACACCTGAAAGAAAGAAAGAAAGAAAGAAAGAAAGAAAGAAAGAAAGAAAGAGAAAGAAAGAAAGGGACTTTTTACAAAGGCATGTAGTGACAGGATAAGAGGTGAGAGCTTTAAACTGAGAGTAGGTTTAGTTTAGATATTAGGAAGAAATTTTTGCTGTGAGGGTGGGTGAGGCTCTGAAAGTTCTTGGAACAGACTGCCCAGAAGAGTTGTTGCTGGCCCATCCCTGGAAGTGTTCAAGGTCAATTTGGATACAGAATTGGACAACCTGGTCAGATTTGGTCATGGAAGGTGTCCCTGCCTGTGCCAGGGACATTGGAACTAGATTGTCTTTAAAGTCCCTTTGAACCCAAACCATTTTATGATTCTACGATTTAACACTGAGATTGATGCTTTTTACTGATTAATCCATACCAGTCTGGGTAATAATTTAGAAAGATATGCAGTAACAGTAGTAGAAAACTTTTTACATAAGCTTTATTTCTTAGACAGCAAAGAGGAAAATTTAGTACAGAAAAACTGAGCTACGTATTTCTAGAAATTTTTAAATTTTTTTTCTATTTCACAAAGTCCAGGACTTTTGAAATTTGATGTGTTTATTTTTGCATCTTTAAAAATTGTGCTATTGGCATTTTAAAATAGGAACAAAGTTACAAGGCATAGTACTACTCATAAACATTAAAACATAAAGAAAAACAATAATGAATAATTGATGTTAAACCATTACATAACTTTTGTCAGTTTTTCAAGGGTAGCTAAATAATTTTTCAAGTTTAATTCAGTCAGTATGACTTTGTTTCTTAATGATTAGTCACTTTTAAAATTGGAGTTTACATCAATGACCGACAATTTAACATGTTCTAGAAATTAATCACAGTACCTTGCCATTCAAAAGAATCAGCAGATCACTTAGCCCAGTTGTTTTCATACAGCTTGATGTCAGAATTACTGAGGTAAATTGTTTCTGCATGCCTTTTTTAGGTTTTTAAAGCATTAGACCATTTTTCACTGTCTCCATCCTTTCTCGGTTTCTGACCATTGTTACCTTGCACAGTGGTCCCACAGGATCCATGACCTAGTTCACAGCTTGAAAGAAACCAAATAAACACGGGCAGCTCCTCAAAATTGGGATGGTTCTTACTTAGAGCATCACACAAAACGTCTGCACCACAGGACTTTTGCATGCACAGAGAACAGAGATTTATAAGCTGTGAGACCTAACTCATCATCCATGAGTGTAAGTTGTGCTCAGGGCCTTCAACAGAAGGTCACTTGTGACATTTATTTGTGGTACCCAGCTCTGCTCCACTTCTCTTTGTAGAAGCTGCAGTCACAGGTGAGCTCTGTTACCCAAAAGAAAGATAGATTAATGTCTCTGAGAGTTTGGCACACATGAGCCAAAATTTCCAAAAGGAAAATGTTTTATCCAGTACTTCATTCTTACTTTGAGTATTTACCATATTCTTTAAAAAATAGGGGAAAAAAAAGAAAAAAAGTCATGTTATGAATGCTGTTATTTTGGTTTTTTTCCCTGGTGTCTGCTGCACAAGTCAGTAAGTTAATAAATACCATTCTGATGTGTTCTGATACACCACTGTGGTATTTTTAGTTAGATAATTTCTTAGCTTGGCTATCTTTGCAAACTCCCATCTAGATATTTGCTAAGTAGTGTTCACTCTTGTGCTCTTTTGCTGAAATTCAAAACATAATAAAGAGAATTTTATAGTATTTTTAATATTCTAAAAATCAATTATTTGGGATTGGGAAGAAAAGGACAAAACAATAAGAAGTTGCTAGCATGTCTAAAAGGTGAGCCAGTGGCCATGTATTTCTGCAAATGTACCAGGTTTGGAAAGGTGGATTTTTATTATACAGATTAATTATTATACGGATAATTTGGAAGGGGGGGAATAGACTTTATGCTTTCCAAGTGAGAGCAGCTCTAGCAGAGGTTGTGGCGTTGCATGAACTAAGCCCTGCTCAGATTGAAACATCTCAGTGCAGAGCTAACAGCAAGTCCAGCATGAATTTATCCTGTCCACTATCCACTGCTCCAACAAACTAAACTTGTGTTGTAATACAGTGCGCATTTTATCTATTTCCTCAGTATAGCTGAAAGCTTTTTTTAGTTTTCTGTGCATTTTCTGGTACATGCGACTTTGTTAAACACATAGGGGTTCACACATGAATATTGCCTTGTCCTTTTCATTCTTTTACAATTTCTCTTTAATTCTTGGTTTTAATTTTGCTTTTGACTTCCTAAAAGAATTGTTAGCTCAAAAAATCTTGAAAAGCAATAATCGCAGTCTAGCCCAATCCTCTGCAACAGAAGAGTTCCCTACAATTTAACTTCCAAACTTGCCTCTTATTACAAACTTTGATTGACCAAGAGTCACTTCATCTTTCAGAGCATTGCGCTTTATAGCTTTTCTTTGAATGTTTAGCCTAATTTTACTTCTGTTCTGTCACTTCATTCTTCATTGATATCACTTCTGTTCTAGCTCTTAATTGTGCTCTTTTGTGATTCTTGACACAAATCCATGCTTTCGTTTTATATTTACACCTTCCTAATAAACAAACACTTATGATATATCAGTCTAAATCACAATTTTGTGAAGATTTAAATACATTTTTTCTCAGGAATTCTCTTTTTTTATTTGGTCCTTAAAACACCTCAATAAATTTTTTTTGTGTTCTTTTATTTCCCTGTAATTTGGATGAGTAGAATTAACTGCACGTATTTATCTCCCTGTACTTTGCTGGTCAGTCACCTTTACTCTATTAATATTAGGATATTCTAAAGTATAAACTGAAATTTAAAAGGCAAAGCAAATTTTTGCATGCACAGATGTAAATGTTTTCTCTATACATCAGACTTCTCAGTTTCCCAACCGAGTAACAGTCCAACACATTTGTACTTTGAAATATCAAGGAACAAAGCTTTCTTTTACTTTGGGGACAGTGGGCTTCATCATCACCATTTACAATTTGAAAATACTTTCTTTTTGTTCTATCTTAATAAAGATATACCATGACCTACATTTGCAAAAGAGTGCAGTACAACAGTAGCATATATCCATGTACATATATTTTTCTTCAAACACTTAGACAAACTGTTTATTTGTGGTTTACTTGTAGCCTGCAGAGAAGCCTGCAGTGGGTTTTCACGGTATAGTCTCAGTCTTGCAGAAAAAAAAGAAAGCATGGTGTTATCTGGAATGAGGATGGAAAGGGGAAGATAACAACTGTGAATTTCTCTAAGAGGTAGTGACCACTTTACCTGTTTTTTTCCAAATTTTAACACCTAAATTTTCCTCTGTACATGGGTTTGACTAGAATTAGATTTGAGAGACAAGAAAGCCCAGGGCAAAACTGGAGTAGAGCTGTAAACAGACTCTCAAGGGAAATGAAAGGGTATAAAAATTCTCTGTGCTGAGGATTTCTAGTGGTGAAGAGATTCATTCCTTGACTGTGAGTTATATTTGAATTAAGGCTGAGAGAAACAAAATTTTAGAGCTGTCTGGGAAACATTTTCCCAGGCTAGCCAGGACTGATATTTAGGTTATCTTCTGAGGAATAATTTATCTCTGGAGAAAGTGGGTACCCTGGCCTGTGGCTCAGCCAAGCTTTATGCCCAGGGCTAAGTTGGACAGTCTGGAGTGATGGAAGGAAGGGGCTGGGATGACTCTTTCAAAGCAATCTAAGGCTTGATACTTGTGTTTGGGCTGAAGATTTGCCTCTTGCCTTGAGGATCAAGGGATCGAGCACCAGAAATTTTTCACCTCATCCCTATCTTCCCTTCCCTCCAGCTCTCCTAAAGGTGACACAGCAGCTGCACAATCAATGGCAGGAACTGTTAGAGCGAGGTGCAGGTGACAGCTTGCTGCACTACGTACAACTTTCCACTTGCATATTTTTTACTCACACTTAAAAGACATAACAGACATCTTGTCCATTCATGGTCCTGTATGGCAACTCTCAACTCAGATTTTGTTTGAGTGCTCAAATTCTCAGATTAGTCATGTTCCAGCTTGGGCTGACCCTGAAAAAGATCAAGGTGACCGTGATGAGGTCCTTTAAAATGCTGCAGCATTTTTTTTCCATTTTTCTAGCATACAATGATGTAATGACTAGAATTCATTGTGTTGGCAGTATCCTGATAATAAACAACTTCAATTCTTCTTTTATGTATAATTTTTCTTTTTATATTCTTTTATCTTCTTTATATCATAAGAGCATGTATACATATGAATCCACAAACATCTACTGCCAAAATATGCTCAACCTAAGATGCATTAAAATTACACCTGACAATAAGTATTTAAATTCTCCCATACTTAAGTTCAGATTCTTTCACTGAGCTGAGACTGTGACGAACATTTTTCTTTTGATGTTGTTAACTATAACAGAAATTTAAAAATAATTAAGTGGTGCTCTGTAGCACTTCATAGCAGAATATGGTGAAATATTTTTCTTCTCTTTCCAAAATGTCAGAAGTAACACTCATGACAGCTGCAAGAAGAGTGCAGTAAATTAATTGTTTGTATAGTATGACAGGAATCCTAAGACGGCAAAAATATTTAACCTTAACTTTGACTGGAATGGTGTTATTTTATATTGCTTTTTTGTTGTTGTTGGAGTTTTTGTTTGTTTGTGGTTTTGGTTTTTTGCTTTAAGACGTTTAGATAAGCTGGAATAACAGTCTCAAAATGAAAAGTTTGTTTCTAGAGAAACCAGAACTCATTTACTCCTTGCTCCTAATCAATTCTCAAAGGTTAAAGGGCTTTCTAACACAATGAAATAAAATTAAAAGCAAGACCAAATCTATCAGTCCTGTTAAATGTTGTATTTATAGGTGTTAATGAATTTATTCTTTTTTCCCAGCATAAAATGCATCTTTTCAGAGCTTGGTTATGATTCTCTAATTAAGAATTCACAAATGTGCCATGTAAACGTACATAATTTATTCCCATCATATTGATGGTCTAGGAATTTTGCCAGTGAATGAAACATTGTATTCCATAGGAACAACTAAATGAATACTTCCATGTCTGATATGAGAGATTCATTCCTTAAACTGACATAGTCATAAATCTAAATTAGAGCAAACTGTGCAGTCAGGTTAATATCTAATCACTCTTTCAGCTTGGGACTTCAGAGGCTTGAAATGTTGATTACTTAATAAGGCAAAGAAAAAACAAACCTTTAAAGGCAGATATGAATGAGCTTTGTTGTCAACCTACTTTCCTCTCTGAAAAACAGAAGCTGGTGTTGCCACTAATCTCTGCTTTTTTATGTGTTCCAGAAGGCACGTTTGGGACTTTGATGACTTAAGGGGGTTTTTGTCACATTAGAGCTGCCAACAGCTGCCTTAGTGCAGAGCCAGGGAATGAGGCAGACGTACGACCAGATGGAAGAGTAATCCCAAGGGGATTGACCTTACAAGAAAAAAAAAAAAATAAAAAAAATAATAAAAAAAAAGAGAGGGAGAAGTGTCTCAATATGTCTGGCTTCTGGCAGTATGACCAGAGCATCATGAGCCTGTGTCCTTCCAAAAAATTCCATCAAGGTTCCTCATACACTTCAATAGCAATAAGCCCATGTCACAGGCTGTATATATTTTTACCTGGAGAATGACAGTATGTCACTCTTCTTTATTTAATGGTAACAGAAAAAGCAGTCAGAGTATAATCTGGAGTTCTAGCTTCTCACACTTCCTTCTTCTGTTTCACATATGCTGTAACAAATTGGCTTGCCGTGTTATACCCCAAGTGCCTAATGTAAAATAGAATCAAACTTGAGAAACTGAATAGGAGACACTGATGTCATGCTCAGGGGCTCGTATTTTACAATTATCTTAGTATTTGTGACCTCCTTAAAACTGAAGAGGTTTCAACTCTAGAACTCTAGAAACCAAGTAGGTAACAGTATGGAAATCTGGCTTTAATCTGGCAGGGAATGCAAACATATCAGAGATACATTAAAAGTTGTCCTGCCCACTATAGTTTTAAATAAACACTCACTTGCTCGGCTGATCTTCCTACTATGTAATAATTTGTGCTTAAAGCTATCATCCCTCTGGAATGGGTCCATGGATATAAAAGCAATGGCATGATTTCGTTGGATAAATTAGTGCACATATCATGACATTGAAACATGTAATGAAATCCACAGAAAAAGATGCAAATTTTTTTTTTTTTTTTTCCTGGGAGGAAATATAGTTTATATTCTGAGATATTTAAAAAAACACTTTTAAGAAAAGACATTAAAAATGTGGAGAAGGAAAAACCTTTTCCCCTCTCAGAATCTGAAAGTTCACTTTTTGGTAGACTTTTCAACCATTTTTTTCTCATTAACATATTCTAACTAAGAGTTAATTCTAAAAAATACTCTCTCTTGCAAATATTTTTTAGGAATTTTGAAATTCTTAGAAAATACATGAATATCCCTGCAAATGTTCAAGACACAACTGGACATGGCACTTAGTGCTGTGACTTAGTTGTCAGGACGGCATTTGGTCAAAGATTGGACTCTTGGATCCAAGGTTGAATCTTGAAGGTCTTGGCCAATCTTTAAGATTCTGCCATTCTGTATGCTAATCCTTGGGATAAAATTCTAAGTCATGATGAAGTAAATCATCTATCTCTGCTCTGAAAATTCAAAGTGTATGTTATTACACCTATGATTTGCCTGTTCTGAAATGAATTCTACTTTTAGAAGTCAATTCTCTCAGAGGAATCTGAGCAGAACAGTGCAACAATACCTCTTAGTTGTGAACACTCAGTGAGAAACTGTCATGAAATAAAGCATAGCTTTCCCAAGAACCTCAGGTTCTCTGCAATAACTCAGCAGAAAACATCTGAAGCCTGCTGGGACTACACAGGGAAGCTAATCAACTTAAACCTCTTCTAGTTTTGCAACAGTTTTTGTTGTTCTTTAAAGTAAATTCTCCTTAAAAATTAAGAGTTTGCTTATATGCATCAACAGAATGGTAATTGCAGCAAGGGCTGCACAGAGAGTGCTGTGAATTAGTGAAAATGTGAAGAATCTGTGCATTGGTCGAAGCGTACAGCTCTCTTGCTGTAGAGTTGTTTGGCAAGACTGCCAGCACAGTCCAAGAAAGATGGAGAAATTGTCTCATTTTAGATTTCAAGCCTGTATTTCTGCACACTGGTGTAGATCACTGGTCTATTGAGAGAGGAGAGGGAATTGGGAACAACCCTCCTTTCTGCATCTGGAATAGAGGGGGAAGACCTCTCCCAGCAGCACTCCTGTGTAAAGGTAAGGTGGGGATTTTAGAAGGAAAGATGAGGTTTCTCAACCATGGGAAGGATAAATTTGAATAATTAGGTCTGACTGAAAATAAGAAATTTAGCTTAATGTTATCTTGGCACGTAGTACAGCCATTCATTTCAAAATCTCTGGCTCACTCCTGATCTTTTTTAAGACAAAGTAAAATTTATCATATCCTACATTTTACTAGAATACCTGAAATTTTCTTTTTTTTTTTTCTTTTTTTTGCACATCATGAAAATACTTTTGACATACCTCACACCTTTTACTTCAACTTATTCTTTTGGCTCTTGAGTTGATTAAACTTTATGTATTTTTATCTTAAAAAGGAATCCAGTCACCATTTCAAAAGCTAAGTTCAAAGCCCAGTGGATAAGATATGAGGATCTCTTCCACCTAGCCTGGTGGTATTTAAATTTTACTTTGACAGTTCCAAAATATTCCAGCTAATGGAAATGTCACCCTCTGATAGATGGTGCAAAATATTTAACAGCGGTTATTTTTCCAATGAACTTACATCTAAAGAGAATTTTAGAAGTAAATGAAATAAAAATAAAAGATAAGAAAATGAAAAAAAAACCCACTTAATAATAATAAGAGAAAAAGAAAGAGAAAAAAATGAAACCATACAATTCTATTTGGTCTTTTTTATGTTTCTTTTTCCTCTCTGTATGTTTTAAATCACTCTCAAAGCCACTTCCCTACCAGTAGGGAAGAAGAGGAATTTAGTTCTTGGACTATATCTTGAACATCTTGAGACAGATGGTGGAGGAGAAGTCAATAGGAACCATGGCTGGGCACTACTCGTCTCCCATAACACAAAGGAGATGCTGACAGCCACAACGTACCTGAGGACTGAGCTTGTTGATGAAGGAGTCAAGATCCTGCATGAGGTCAGCATTGCAGTCTGTGTCAGAACCAATGCAGATCCAACATAGAAGGTGCATGCTAAAAGGAATTGTGTCATTTCCAAGAGACTAGATAGAGGCTGCTGGTGTTTTTAAACACCCAGTTCAACGTAATGCCACAATACGACTGTGATTCAACAGTCAGGGATGTAAGAAACTATCAGAAGTGTAATAAATGTCCTGAAACGTAAAAATTTTAAAATCCCAAAACATTGGGCAATGACTGTCAATGAAATAACATCAACTTGATGAGTACCTTGTAAACCTAATATTCTAACACTTCAGGAGAATGATTTTATGCTCTGAATTCACTGCACCTGATACAGACTTTCTTCTCTCAGCTGGAGAGCAGACAAAGCTGTAAGAGAATTCAAATGGCTCTCTTTGCATGAGCACAAATGTTTTTTGATATCCAGGTTTTCCTCATTTGCTGCTAATTTTGGTCCTAATTGGACATATTTCTAAATAATTTGATTTTTTGAATAACCCAAACTTCTACCATTTAAAAATATATTGTGAAAAGGAATGCATAATTACCTAACCTAGTATTAACACTGATTTCTGAAAATTTACAGTTAAAAAGTTTGCAAACAAAAATAAAAATTGAATTAATAAATAAATTAAACAATAGAAATTACATTGCATCTCATCTGTTGATATAAAAAAAAGTATATGTGAAACAAAAATGTTGAAACAATCACTTGATTGTTTTCTGTAGGAGTGAACTGTATATTTAAATCCCTCTTACCTCTAGTTTAGATTTCTAGTCTAATGAATAAAATGTTAAAAAAATCTAAAATAGAAAGTGTACTCATTATCAAGCCAACATAACTATTTGTGTATTCTCTTCTGACTCCAGTAGATTAATGAATGTCACTGCAGTAGAATAAATATAAATTATTGTAATCTGAGAAGATTTATAAAGGCAACATCCCAGAGTTGTAAAAATGCCATGGTATCTGTGTGACCTGTTTGTGCACAAATATTTTGGATGCTACAATATTAATATGTCTCAGAGACCCCTCTTGTCAAAAAAATCAGATATGTGGTACTGTCTGGTAAAAAGCCAGCAAAAAGATTGTTTATGTTTTCCAATTTAATTGCTTGTAATACTGAATCAATATTAATCATACTAGTTGGCAAATAGGTAAGTGAAATCACGAAAGTCTACAGTAGAAACAGCAATATAGCATTAAATTCATAGAGCTGCAAGCTTGACAGCAGTGACTGTATATTTGAAAATCCATTTTGCTTCCTTGCATATGCATATGGTTACAGCTTGCTTTTCAAATAAATCTGATCAACATTTTGTGGTATTTGAACATTTTCCCATCTGGTGGATTGTTCATAAAACTCATTTTCCCTGATTTAGTGAGGCAAGGAACACACCAGACTGAATGGTTTTAGATTTGTATTTGGAACTTCTGGGTTTTTGCAATCCCTCATATGTCCCATAATGCATTTCTAATTTTCCAACAGATTAATTTATGTTTTAAAGCTAATAAGCCAGGTGTCATGGTACTTAACTATTCTTTGCTGTATTATGATATTTTATTGTGAAGGCTCATGCTCACTGGGTCTCTGTGTATTTTATACCAAAAGAAGAAATTAATGTAACTTTTAGAGGCATTTTACTTCTTTACCATAATGCTCAATCTTCTAAAATGAGTCTGACTATCCCCAAAAGTATTAATTAGTCCACATATAGCTCTTGCTTGCACGGCACAAAATACTGCTTGCGACTCTAATGATCCAAATTAAGTAATATATATTTTTTTAATTAAATTAAGACATTAATATTTCCTGTACTGATTTTTACTTTAACAGTCTTATGGTTTAATGGCACTCAAAAACTGGCACAATACAGCAATTAAGGCAGCATAGGACTATCTAAGTATATATCTCAATAACACACCTGTGATAAGTTGCAAACACCCCTCTTTCTGATCACTAGAAAGTATGGTAACACTGTGTGCAGAAAACAGATATTTAGTTTTCAGTTCAAGCCTTAAACATGTCCCTTAGTTTATAGAAAAGAGATAAAAAGATGAAACTTATAATCTTGAAATATCCATATTTACATGGTACATGTTTCTTCTTCTGATGCTTGATCTAAAACATTTTATTTAGTCTGTGACTAGTCAACCTGAGCTGACAAAGTGTTTCCTGTCACTGCTTTTGTCCTCAGTCAGTATTGTTCTTTCCACGAATGAGGTATATTTCTGAATTTCTTCTTGGCTTGACACTACACAAGACTGACAGTGTTGTCCATGCTGCCAACCTCCCACATGGCATTCAGTGATTAGAGAAGATCCAAACAGATATTAGCGTCCCTCATTGGATGGCCTACACTAGGTGCCACCTTTGCATTATTAAAACATCCATCATGATAGAACCCTGGTGGTGTGCAGGATTCTGCTAAAGCAAATGAAGTAAAATGAACTTCTCTGTTAAACTGATAGAAAATATGCTAAGTTTCAGCATTCTCCTGTTGCTTCTCAGCTATTACTCAATTATTTTACAGAATTTAAAATGCTTTCCTTATTATGTTATGCAGTATTTAAAATCATCCTCTAATAATGCTGGCAATAGTTTCTTTAAAGAATCATCACTGTCAGACACATCCAGTTGCTGTACATCTGTTCTGTGCAAAACACTTCAACATTTTAATAGGAAAAATCTCCCTCGTATTTTTAGCAAATGTTCTCTTACTTATTTGTCACTGGTTTTCCATATTTTCTTTGAGTAAGCATTTGACTTTGTTCATGCAGCAGGCCTCAGCAGGTTGGATGCAGGGTACAGAAGCCTCATAGAATGATAAATGCTTTTGAATTAAAGTTTCTTCCTCAGTTGAAAGCTCTTGATATATTTAGGGGGTTTTGATAAAAAGTATGACAGATATCACCCCCTGTTTTTAAATAAAAGTGATAATGGCAACTACGTCCTCTGTTAATTTGATTGTTGACGGGTTGTATAAAATGTGGTGTGAACATAAAACAGATTGAGCTTCACAGATATTGCAGCTGGGAGAGAGACATAACAAGTATATTACATTCAAGCTGCTGCGTCAGACACTGTTTCTCAGATCAAGCAACCTGGACATGCACTCCACAAGAATTATAAATACCTAGGGAATTTAAAGGATTAAAGCATTGATATGTATGGATTCCCTGAAGACTAAGCTATGAGGCAGGTTTCAAACAAGTCTTCTGTGTCACTTGGGCACATGCATGAAAGTAATACTTTAGATATCAAGAGCCTGTATCTATCCCAAAATCTGATTTTTCAGGCGATTTAAGCTTCTTGAAACTATTAATTTGAAAATCGTAATCTATCGTATCATTAATTTCATTTCATGATAACTCTGTGTTCTATTTAACCACCGTTTTATTTTTACAAACTTTATTAGGCTGGTGATTGTAGGAAATGTCTAGCTGGAGAACAGTTGAAGGACAGCTACCCTTGTACCTTAAATCTTGCTTATGAGGCAAGATAAAGCTTTAAAGAAGAGAAATAAATCCAAAAAAAGGTAATAAAAGGTAATTTAATTAGAGACCTGGCAACAAAAGTATGGTTTTTATAGCTTCATCTCTTGATAAGTACTCTTTCACCTTTCTCTGGATCAGACCTTGCCTGTTTTACATCCAAGAATTTCTTGGCACCACAGAGCAAAAACCTCACAGACTTAATATAGACTAAGGATGAAGGTAGTTTAGCAAGATTAAGTATTAGCACATCAAAACCACTTGGAGTATATTTCTTCCATTCATAAAGCAAATTAATGCAGGTAGTCATTATAGAAACAGGTATATTAAAACAGAATCAAGGCCATGCATCAAACTTCACTGCAAATCTCAAGGAACATGCCTTTGAAATAATATATCACTTGACCTTCACCTCCAAATAGACATAGAAATGTCCATTAGACATTTCTAACTGTCATTCACTCTAAATTAGTAAAGTATACAAAATTATTTACCCTTGTGAATTGACATGGTCTGGATCATCACCAAAAACATGCGACTATTTCACTGAGTGTCTAATCCACTTTTCCTTGATAATGACTCTTTGTACTTAGTTTTCACATTATTTTTTCCAAGATTTCCACAAAGTACTTTGAAGTACTTCCTCTCTACATAGAGGAAAAGGTTAGTTTTCATTTGAGAGATACTGTACATACAAACTAGACAGGCAGTTAGGTTCTACTGATGAAAGTTATTTTTTCTTAAGATATTTTTAGAAGATCTTATAACATATGACCAAGGGAATTTGTTCAAGTACTATAAGCTATGAAATTCTTTCAAAGCAGCTGGTGATAGGTAGATGTCTAGTGAGGAATAAATGCACCCTGTTCACTTCACCATCATTTGCCTCACCAGGTAGTTGAGAAGAAAACAGATTATTTATCCTTATTTTAGGGAGTTACGACCTTGAATTTCCAATTAAATGGGTTTTTTTTGGCATACAGGTATCTTTTAGTAGCTAAAAAAGCAATATCCATTTCTTCCAAAGGAATGTTGTTTTCGTACATTTAGAAATGAAGCATAGGTTGTGTCCAATAATTCTGCAAGATAAAACCAAATACTTAGAGCAGCCATGTCTGTTCTTTCCCCCATGATCCAGAAACCCTTTTATTTTAATCAGTGCTGGTAGTGATCCTAGTTTCTTCCCCTTCCCAGTCCTCCTTATGGCCACAAATCCTAACATTTCTATTATAGCCTTTTGTTTGGAATTTTTCCACTTTCGATTAATCAAAAAAATGTTATTAACTAATCAATGGCATTTAATGTGGCCATATTCACTTTCGAATTGGCCATTAACTGAGTAGGCCGATTACTTCATTCATTGTCAACATTCAAAACTGTGAAAAAACTCTTCAAAATTCTTGTCCACAAGCCCTTTGAAAAGAAATCATAACATTTTTGTCAAATCCATATTACATGTGACTCTTATTCTTCAATTTAATGACACTGAAAGGCTTCTAATTTCTGAAAAAGTCAGTTATATAATCACTATCATAATGACACACAAGAGATTCCTTTCTTTCTAGTTTTGGACTGAACCCATGGGAATATAAATCTCAATCATAATAATAAAGCAACCATTAAATGTTCAGTACTGTACTGTTTTAAGAAGCAGACCCAAACTGACATTCTTTATGTCCTTCTGGATGATTATCTCTCTAGAACAAGTATTCCATGTCTCCACAGTATGAGAGCAAAAATATGTATCTGTGGACATGTAGGGTGAGCATAGAGACATTATCATTAATTACTTTTGAACAGCAGTAAAAGTGCTTCAAGGTTGTTTGTTGCCTGCAGACTTGTCAGTTTCTCCATGCAGTGTATCACAAGGGAGAGATTTTTGAAGAAATACCAGCGTTAAAAAAAAAAAAAAATCAATATGATGTATGACTCTAATCTCTGCTTTGCAGATGTTAATGCTTCTCCTTTTGACAGTAAAAGGAAAAAAAGAGAAAGGACAGCTAAAGAAGGCAAATCTTGTCTGTTCATAGGGCAAAAGTAATATTTGTGTTAAAGAAAACGTGTTACATAACTTGGGCAGACAGAGTGCTTTGTACACCCCATCCCACCCCATCACACCTCCACCCCTCAAAACAGATATTGCAAATCTGAAAATTTTCACATTAAGTCAAACTTTTTCTAGGTTTCTGCACATCGTCCAAAAGTTTTGTCATATGTGATAAATCGAAAATGCCAAACACAATAAAAGTGTCTTCCATAAAATAATAGATGCACTACCCTCTGAGGATATAATCTCAGTTTATGCCCATCAGAAGCAAGTGCTCCAATAATGTAATGATTTTGAAATCTGCTTATATAAATAAAGAAATACATTTTTAATTATGGAAATAATTTGGGTGTGTCTCAATTTTATTTTAGAATAAAAATATCTATCTCTTTTGTTCACTATTTTAAGGAAATCATGAACATGTGCCTGTGCTAACATGGATATGTGCTGCACTGAAGTGAGACCGTTCAAGTTTTTCAAAATGTTACAAAATAGCAGGGCAAAGTTCTATCCCGTCTTTAATTAGGTCAAGATCTCCACTGTGGAAAAGGAAATAAAATGCAAAGGATATAATAAATACATTAAAAATGACAAATCACTATAATACCTACTTACTTAAAATGGAAAATGACAGACTACTAATGTTCTTTCTGAAGGAAAAGGTTAAAGGGAAAATACAACACATGCATTGAGTAAGCAGGCAGAGTGATGGAAAGTCTCTGTCCCTTTGTTAAATGAATATAAAATTAAAAATGTGTGGAGTAAGAAAAAGCAAAAGAATTCTATCTTCATGCACTACCAGAGACTTTTAACTTTCTCTTTGTTTGTTGTTTTTTTTTCCCAATCCCAGCTTTTATAGAGTCTGAATGATATTTGTAGCTATATCAAATGTGGGCAGTTGTTTGACTTATTTTTCATGTTGAATGAATCTTCACTGTAAGAAATTTTTTTCACCTACTCAACCCCAAGTTGAAAGCATTTCATCATGTAGGCAAACATTCAGCAGACACTCAAATCCCCAGGTGTGTAAAATGCAGAAGCTGAGGTGGATTTCAATGCTTTGTACATTTTGGAAATATTGTGCACACCTCAGACATCTCTCTTTGTATCATTCCAGAGGTGATTTACAAAACAAACCGTTTTGCTGCTGAAAATGTGGTTGAAAGATAAAACTCTAAGTTAATGCCTGTAAAAATCGGGCTTTGATAATTTTCTACTCATAAGGAATCTGTGTTCAGCAGTTGATATTTCAAATTGTATATTATATAATTATCTTTAGCTTTTCTATCAAGTTGTACTCCAGCATCCTCTAAAATATATGAGCACTTTCCACCTATGTGACAGACATGGAAGCCATTCTCTGTCTGAGTGCACACTTGCTACAAATTTTTTAATTTATTTTTTAACCTTGCAAAGGGTATACAGACCTTGGTAACGTGAAATGGACCCCTTTTCGTCACCAGAACCTAGAATGATTTAGCATAGCTCTTCTTTTATACTAACTCCTCATCTTGCCTAGCTGATTTTCTTAATTTCTGCTTTTAACTATATCAAACACAGGGGAAAATAGGATTTTGACAGATTGAGTAACATCGTAAGAAGCCAGGGTGTTACTGGTAAAGCTCAAACAGGGTGGAAAGGGAATAAGGGTAAAGGCAACTACAAAGGATTTACACATTAAATAAACCTTACTACAACAGCTTGTGCTTCCCACACATAGTTTAGTGCCAAAAAAATCACATGTGCATGCTGCAGGTACAGGTAAAGCCAGACACTCAAAAGCATGAGGGTATTTCTGAAAACTTGACTGCAATACTGCTACCCCGCAACCTATTTCCACATTTTGATGTACTTTCCTATTCATCTTCAGGAAGGTACAAACTGTTCACAGTTTGTACATGGAATCAGAATCAGAATTCAGTCGCCAGAAAACAGAAAACTTGCGGCACAAGAGACTGCATTCCAGTAGAGCTACAAACTTCCTAAAAGAGCTTGTACAGCAGTGAAGGTCCATGTTCAACCTCACTTAATTTTGGGTTGCTGACTGCAGGGTTCTGGTTCTGTAACTGAAGGCTGCTGTTATTGTCAGTAAAAGAAAACAGGAGCTCCAAGAGCACTGTTTAAACCACCAGCTAAAGACAGATTACAGATGTTGTGCTGTCGTGGTTTAACCCCAGCCAGCAACCAAGCCCCACACAGATGCTTCCTCACTCCCACACCAGCAGGACGAGGGAGAGAATCAGAAGGGAAAGTGATAGAAAACTTGTGGATTGAGATAAAGACAGTTTAATAGGAAAAGGAAAAGTCATACATACACAGACAAAGCACAACAAGGAATTATTTCACTGCTTCCCATGGGCAGGCAGGTGTTCAGCCATCTCCAGGAGAGCAGGGTTCTCTCACATGGTTAACTCCACCTCAGACAAAACCAGCACAACTTTTAACGTAGGTGAAGATGTATCTATGCCTTAAAACTCAGTCACCTCACTCGTGAGTTTTTGGACCACATCAAGCTCCAGAGTTTCCAGTGGAATGCAGTTCTGTCAGAGAGTCACAAAAATAGTAGTAGCTTAAGAGTGGGGGTGCACAACATCCCAACTTCTGGAAAAAGAAGGTTGATAAAGCAGGAGACAGAAAACACTTCACACACGCATGTGACCTGAAAGAAATTAATCGTATTCTTTCCTTATCTCAAGTAACTTACCAGGGCTGCAGAGGGGTGCCTTCTATTTGTACTGTAAATATTTTGGAACCGCTCATAAAATTAAACTAGGTTTTCTGCTGTAAAAGTTAGAAAGACCTTTTTCTTTTATTTCAAAACATAACTAAAATAGAATAAAGTGTGAACGGATGTACCTCTGTATTTAGTAGTTTTGTAATTATAATACTTCACCAAGATATTAAGACCCAGAAGTCATATTTTCCATTTTCCAGATTGAGGATTTAAATCTCAGTCTCTGTCCTTTCAAGAAAATTCCTAAATCAAGTGTAATCTCTGTTGCTTGGGAAAAAAAAGATCGCACAAAGTAATTTAACTTTTGCTATGAAGCTGATCCACATTTACTGGATTATATAGACATTTGGAGGGAGAGTGACAAAGCTGGAACAAGAAATAATGTGATTCTTTAGCCTGATGGACATACATCTCTCTTGAGACAGTGGAACTGCAGATTATGGTCCCTGCTCTTACATAATGAGTTATTGGAGCATGTCACATTTCAGCCAGCAAAATCACAAAGACAGCAGGACATTTTATTAGGGAGGAGAAAAAAAGTTTAATCTCTCAAAGTGCAACATCTGGTGACTATTGCTTATATTTTCTGATGCTGGATTAATATCATCACACATTCAATATGGGTGCATTTGAGCTGTAATCTAATTAGATATTGAAAGTATTCTGGTGCCACTTAGCCAAAATACCAAAATATTGTTTTTGTTTGCAGTCATAAACTGCTGCGTTTACTGATACTGTGTCATTGCACCAATCTTTCCTTCACCAAGGTCCATTCATTCTGCAGCAAGCAGCAGGAGGGTACTAATCCTCTGCAATAGCACTTCAATTTTCTCATTACAAAAATTGGCTCCATTTTCCTGGCGTAGGCCAAGCCAGTGTCGCTCAGACCTTGGGGGCCACAGATTGGGAGCAGTGAGAGCAGAAGAAGCGCCAACTGCAACAGCAGATAGATATTGTAGCAACAGCTGTCTGGTTGTGTATGCTCCTCCTGGATATCAGTTTAAATGCTCCAGCTCTGCCAGCATGAGGTGTTTGTCCCTCTACACATTACAGAGCCAAGTAAGAGTAGGATGATCTTTAGAATGAAGCAACAAGCAATGTCATAACAGCTCAGTAGATTGTTAGCATCTTCATATATTCTCAAAAGTACTGAAAGAGCAATCAGAGTAATGATAAAACAGTAGCAATATAGGTACAAAATTATAAACTAAAGTCATCTTAAAATCACACTTTTTAGTTGTAACGAGGCTTTTGTACCGTGCATGTCACTGATTTTAAGTTTCATAGCATATCTGAGAGGAAAGCAAATTTCACTAGCATGACTGTGACAGTGAGAAAAGTGAAACAGAGAAGTCCATCTTTCATGGGCAATTAAATGGCACAAAGGGAAAGAGCAGCAAAGTCTCTTAACTTACAGATTTGTGCTCAAACCACTGGTCTATTCAAGGAACTGAATGGGTAATTTATTCCTTAATTTATGCAACTTAATTTATTCCACTCCAGTATTCACATGCAGCTTTGTGTACAGAAAGAAATTGAAACTAAGAATTCCTATTAAATTGCTCATTAAATTGGTGTAAGTCTAGGAAGGAACAAGGGGCTCCCTCCACTTTGAAGTCGGAGCACTTTCACACTCAATCCCACAACCACGGAACGGGTTGGGCTGGAAGGGACCTTTAAAGGTCATCCAGCCCAACTCCCCTGCTATGACTGGGAGCATTTTCAACAAGAGCAGGTTGCTCACAGTCCCATACAACTTGACCTTGAATATTCTCAAGATGGGACATCTATGACATCTTGCGCAACCTGTCACAGCATTTCATTAACACTCTTATTATTAAAAAAAAAAAAAAAAAACCTCAAAATTTCCTTATGTCGAATCTAAATTGTGTCCTCTTTGAATTTAAAACCATCATCCCTCATCCTGTTGCAACACATCCTGATAAAAAGTTTGTCCTCCTCTTTCTTAAAGTCCCCCTTTGAGTACTGAAGAGCTGCAATAACATCTCCTCAGATACTCCTAAAGACTGAACAGCCCAAATTCTCTCAGTCTTTCTTCACAGAAGTGCTCCATCCCTCTAGCCAGCTTTGTGGCTTTCCTCTGAACCCACCTCGACAGGACTCCGTGTTTTTTTAATAATAATGGCACATAATTGTGATGCAGAGACACTTCAGGTAATCATCCATTAGCTTAGATAATTTTTTTTATTTCCCTTGGCATTTCCTTGACCTGCAAAATAGAATTTCAATTAGTAAGAATAATTAATATTTCTGCTTTGGAATAAAATCTGAAAATACATGAAAATAACAATATATGTGTCCTTTTTCAATAAAGAAAAAAAATCACAATACCACTATTCATTGTCTTGTAATGGCTGTTGGTTTTATCTATGCTTAGTTGCTAGTCTCTGGTGTAGAGACAAAGTCTCTGGTCAAGCCATGAAAATTCTTAATGATTTCACATGGAAGCAGTCCCAAATTTAATAACTTTTGTAAGGCTTAATGTTGAAGTATCATCCTTGTCCACTAATTTATAACTGGAACACAAGTATTCATAATAATAAATGTCACATCTTCGGAAAAATGTTGCTTCTTAATCCTTTGTTTTCCAAAGCTCTACAAATAACTGTGTTTAAGTTCTGCAGGAACAGCACAACAATTGAGCTGTAAAAATTGGTATAATATATCTAATAAAATTTCCCACAATTTCTGGATAGGTAAAAAATAATCAAATGTCTTGGAATTTGTCCAAGGTCTAACATGAACACTCTCCTGAATATCTCAATATTTTTTTGTTTTACCCTTTCCTGTTTAATGGAAGAGAAGATACAGTACTAAATTGTCTTGGTGACCAACCCCAGGTGATTAACTAAAACTTTAAAATCATTCTGAAATCACAATATCATCATGAAACAGCTCACAAATAACACCTTTTCTGAAATATAGTCATATTAAAACTTCTTAAGGTACACAGAGTTAACAATTATGGCTTATTGAAAAGTTTGTCTGATGATAATTTCTTAGCTAAAAACATGGCCCAGAGCTGCTTTTGAATAGTTATTAATTATAGGATTTCTTCAAAAACCAAAAGCTAGCATATAGCCCTCTGGATTCACTCAGAAACCCTGATATCAAATTATTTTTTCTTCTATATCGCTAATGGGATTTTCTTATGCTGCCTTGGGTTCATCTGAATGGCTCCTTAAATTCTAAGCCAGTCCCAACTCATTAACATGAGTGAAGTCATACCACTGCAGAGGTGCAGAAATGGAAAATCTTTCTGCATGAAACTCAGAGATCTGATATCTCTCTTCTGCCTATCTACCATGGAGGAGGTCTTCAAAGGATATGGTGATAACATGTCTCAGCTAAGGTATTGTCTTTTTCAGATTTGATAAATAAAATTAGCCCCGTGCATATGTAGCCAAGGCCATAAATGTGTGAGTGAAAATGCATCATCACCCATTTAGTATGCAAGCTACTGCTTTTAACTGGTCATGTCCTAAGCAGACACTTTCCAAACCCAACAGTGTTTTCCTAATGATGCCCCAGAAAGCACAAAGCATTTTCTGTATGTGCTGGTAAACCCATATTTGCCTTTTTGCACAATAAATAAATAAATAAAATTTTTTAAAGTAATTACTAGAATACAGAATTACTGAAATGGGGGAAAAATTTCTTTTGCTTGTCCTGTTTTTCAGTGTGTTTTACCTGCATTGATAAGTAATTAAGGTAATAAGCCAGAAGAACAAGAGGATAATCATATATGCAAATAACATATGACATGGCATTGAACCTGCACCATCAGGAGTCAGAGATGCCATCCCAACACAGCTAAGTATTTAAAGTGCCTGAGACATCCTTACACTTCCCAGTGTGCTTTCAGCCACAAGCCTCTTATCCTCACTCTGTCAATACAGTCATCTTATATCTCCTTCCTGAAATGACAGTATTAATGGTACAAATACATAATGTTTATTGGCTAATTTTGTGGAATTAGGAAACTTGCTCTCACGTGTGCCAGGATGTTTTACAGAGCAATTTCTGTCTTCCCTCCCTGTCAGAGGGAGTGATGCTGCTGTACGGTGGCTGTTGCTGTGTCGCTCACCACCAGGATCAGTCGAGCTAGAGACATGCAGGTTCTTCTCTGCATCTCACACGTTGTCATGGAAAATGCACCATGCAGGCAACCTAAAAGAGCAACATAGGGTTGTCTAGCAAAGCAACATTGTTCAGGAAAGGGAAAGTGTTTGAAAATGCTAGTACAGCTGGCAGAGAGTTAGGCAGGACATTCCTTATTTATCCACAACAGCGCATCTGTCAATTTAACTTGTACATACCGAAAGGCAAGCAAAGCTTAAACTAATTAGAAACAAACTCAGAGAGTTGGTTAGGATTAGGTCATTGGCTGTTAGTAGGGAATGATGTGGTTTGCACCTCTGGCCAGATGATAACAATGTGTTTCAGAAATTAATAATATCTGAGAATTTCTCATGTCAACTGAATTAATTTCTGTAAGTCAATGGAGCCTACCAATGAGAGCAGGCAGGGAAATAAAAATTTACCAGAAAACTTTTCTTGTTATTCTCTAGTTCAAATAACAAGGAAACCATTTGACAATTTTGGCTTCTGTGTGATTATGTTTATTTAAAGAAACAGAACACTACTTAATTATGTATGTGAATACTTGGCACGTATAATTACTACCCAACAGGCAAACTCTGTTTGAGTTAGCTGGAATGCCAATGGGCTTTTATTAGTTCAGCCCATCATTCTGTTATGAAATAGAAAAGAAAAGTAGAAAATATGTTTTCCTTCTCTAGGGATCACTTCAGCTCCTTTTTCTCTTTATTTTATCAGACTTCTTGTTGCTATGGGGGTCTTGAAGGCCTATTATTAAAACACCCTGCAGTCCTAAGGGAAGAAAAGCAAGCTGGTGCTGCAGATGGAAACAGTGTGAATGGAATAAACTATAAGCACCAAAATATTCCAATAAATGCAGCAAAATCTTTGCATTATTCTCTTTTGCTTCCAAAGTTCATCTAGAGTTTTCACCTTTCACCTTTCAATTATTTCTGAATATAAGATAATTCATAGTATCATTCAAATATAAAAGTACAAAAGAAAAAAAAAAACCCAAGTTAATTGTGCTGGCTCTTCTTGGGTCTCCTTTTGCACAAAACAAGCTAAATCCAAGTTAATCTATTCCATACAGATATCCAACCTGGAGCAGGAATGGAATTAATATAAAATACTTATTGCAGAAATGACATCTCCATAGGTCTTTCAGAAAAAAAAAAAAAGGAAAAGAGTCAAGATATACTTACTTGGCAGTTAAGTACTAGTTTAATCTACAGGTAAAGTCTATTAAAAACCCATATGACAGTAGTTTTGGCAATCATTTAATCATCATACTAAAAATAAATTCTGGAAAATTAGTAAGATAGTCACCAGGATCTTTTTTGTAATTAGTTTTGTAAGAATGAAAACTGATAGAAGTTGCATGAAAGCTTTCTGGAATTTAATTGCAACTAGAATACGAGTACTGAGTATATATCTTTTTTTCTTTAGATGTATACGATAAATTTTTAACATTTAAAAATATCCATGCACACTGAATAAGATGGTGGTATTGTACATCAAGTGAGTCAAATAGTCTTCTAAAAATTGTGCAAAAGTCTACTTTTACAAACTGAACACATCAGAAGAAGCAAAGACATTTCCTGTATTTCACTGACAGCATCTACATGAAGAGAGTCAAAGATTATTTTGTAATGACCAAATGATTCGTGATCAACTGTAGACCTAATAGCGACACATTTCTGAAAACCATGAAAGAAAGCTACAGCACAAATTTTACTTTCTCTGGAAGAGAAAGAGAATATTTTGCATGAGCTGTTTTTTGGGGGGTTGTTGTTTGGTTGGTTGGTTGGTTGGTTTTGGTTTTTTGTTTGTTTGTTTGTTTTTTCCATCACTTGTTTTAATTTCAAGAGACACACTAGTATAGGCTAGCTTTATCTTGGAAATATTTCATTTCCCATTTACATTATTGTTCTTAACTTCAGCTTTGGTAAGGTATTCAATTCAGCATATTTCATGACCGCATATATCCAGAGAATAGACCTGCTGTGTCTTTCCCTTCCCTTCCCTTCCCTTCCCTTCCCTTCCCTTCCCTTCCCTTCCCTTCCCTTCCCTTCCCTTCCCTTCCCTTCCCTTCCCTTCCCTTCCCTTCCCTTCCCTTCCCTTCCCTTCCCTTCCCTTCCCTTCCCTTCCCTTCCCTTCCCTTCCCTTCCCTTCCCTTCCCTTCCCTTCCCTTCCCTTCCCTTCCCTTCCCTTCCCTTCCCTCCTTTCCTTTCTGATCTTACTATTTTTATTTCCTTTTAGGAACTTGGAAATTAGTTTTAATTTATCTCAATCTTCTGCTAAGAGATATTACCTAAAATGCATTTACTGCCCTCAGCTGTGTTGGCTCCCTGTAATAAAGTGCAGAAAAAATTGTGGAATTTTCTAGAAGAATTATACAAATCCATGCATATGTATAAACCTAAGCACAGGACTTTGAAGGCACTTCATTATGGATTATCAGAGGCAGTACTAATCTGCAATACATGCCTCCATTGACTTCATTTTTGAGGTCATTTAACTTGAAAGGCAGAATAAGAACAGCTTTGCAAGACCTCTCCTTCAAATGCTTGAAATATGGGTGGCCATCAGGACTATGAGAAGAACAAAAATCATGTTATTGCAGCTGGCCTAAAAGACTGGAAGAAGAAAATAACAAGAAATTTGTGTCTGGCCAGAATGAATATCCTCTCAGATTTTTTTTTGTGATTTTGGCTTTTTGAGGGAGACATAAGCATTGGTCAAGTAATACAATAGTGGCTACACAACTACTTACTCCCAGCTCCATTCAAACAGATGCTTCAGCATTAGGTACAATACTTCCCATTCTACCCACCACATATCCATGTATACTTTATTCATCATTTCCTGATACAGAAATGTATTACAGATTTTGTTACAAAGTACCTTATACTCGTTTATAAGTGAGCTTGCTCCACTCTGCCTTGACCTGCTGAGACCTAAATCTTTACATAATAGTTTTTGGGTTTGCTTAAATTGAAGTACATACATAGCTGCAAAATGCTGTAATCAAAATACTGCTCAACTCTTTCCCATAGGCACTGTCCAGTTCTGAAGCCTTCTGTGAAGGAAAACTCTCTCCTGGCTGACTGACAAGTACTCAACATGAAATTGCTTCATGAGAGTCATAAATGCAGTAATCTTGCCCCAGAGCCTCATATATTATGCTCCCACTACATACCTGTCATTATATGGCACTAAATGCATCAGAATGAACTGATTTCATTAACTTTGCTGGATCTAGATTGGAATGGATAAAATACTCTTAAGCCTTTGACACCAAAGAAATTATATTAAAAGCTAATGTTTACATTATTCCTTCACAGTACCAGTACAAAGTACAAGACTTAGGAGCTCCCCCTAATTTATTATTAATTTACTCAGAAGTAATTAACACTTGTTTTAATCTAATTCTAACATTGCTTAAGAGAAAATATTAATGTATAAAAAAAAATGTTGAGAGAAGGTCAGCATAGAGGTCTTAAAGAGTTGTAAGCACCAACATTTTTACATAATTCTAACTTAAGGCTTAAGAAGATCCAACAATTTCTGCAAGTCTGCTGAAAGAAGAGTTTTCCAAATATAATTGTAGAACAGTAGGAAGTCTGGATGAGGTATTGCAGCATTAATTATCTTACCATTTTGGACACTTTGACAGTAAGGCAGAATTAAAAAGGTCAATAGTAATAGAAGCATAGGTTATTTCATTCAAATCTGAATTGATAATAAAGGTAAACTCTCTCTCTGGGTGACATGAATCAGTGATGCTGCTAAAGTTGTTTCAACTCCTGTCATAAAATACCTTCTTTTTCAAAACTTGTGTGAATATCTGGCTGTGTAGAAATTGCAAATTGTCCTAAAATAGTTGAGTCTTTCAGTAGTGTGGCTACTAATATGTAGACAAGAAATAACACTTTTTATTAATGCTTCAGGGCCTATTCTGGTGCAGGGATATTGTAGTTGATGTTCCTTTCTGGAAATTCGTCAAACTCCATAAACTTATGGGAAAACCATATAATATTCAGATGAATGAAGTACCATTTTATGTTTACATACTAAGCCATTACTTCTTTTTCTTAGCATTCGTGAATTGAAATAGAAATTTTAAAAAAATAAATAATAAGTCTCATGGCATCTCAAAATTAAAAAAACAACATGAAGAGAATGATACAAATTTAAGGAGCATTTCTTGATACAAGTTTATTTACAGTGGTAATAACAGATAACAGGTAGTCGCTTTAGAACAGGAGCTGGTCAAAAAGATTTAATATCCATCTGTCAGAAGTGTGTGTACTTTCAAAAGCTATTCTGCTTGCCTCTATATGATGTAACTAGCATCTTGCAAAGCTTTTTCAGCAGAAAAGAGAAAAATATACCAGAAGCTTACACTCAGGTGTTTACAACACATCTTTGAAGGGACAGAGGGCCAAGTTTAAGTTTTTAAATATTAAACTTACATTTCAAATTGATACACTATCCAGTATGCTAGTGAGAATACTGATATACCTTTTCTCACCTAAGAAAGTATCCTGAAGACAGTTTCCTCAAAATCAAGTGTGTCTGCCAACAGATAACACATTTTGTCGAAAATTCCCAATGCATACTTCCCAAATAATGTCAAACTTTCCTTGAACTATCATATTGTTAATATATTAACAAAAAAAATCAGAAACAAAAGTTTTAATTCAGAAGGAAATTCTACTGTTACAAAACATGCTTCCATTATGATTTCAAAGAAAAAGATCAAACTTAAACATTTATATTAATATGTGTAGAGCAAGATTATACAGACTGCAGTTCAATTCAATTTTACTTATGCTAAAAGACCACCGACCTGAAACTGAAGTAAGACTCAAATATTTTTCATTAAAATAGGAAATTTCAGCAATATTGAAACAAGTCAAAAAATGCACTTTGAAGATTCAAATTATAATTTTATTTACAATTAGTATTTTTTGTGAATTTTTTAAATATGGAGAAAAGTAATTTTGTCAAAAAAAGACAGTTATGACAATTTTTTCTTGCAATTTTCAAATTTACTCATGATTCAAAAATATATGGCACATTATAAGTTATATCGGAACAATATTCCAACTCAGAGAATTGACAGTCAGTATTTAGCAGAAGATGCAATGAGGAAATTGCAAAGAAGGCTTACTCTATATCTGTGTATTGAAATTAGAGCTCTAAATTTTTTTTATTTTTCACCAGTGCTTTAAAACAACCATTTCATATTTGCTTATTTGTATTTCATCCTTGCATTTTTCACTAAAAATATAGGTTAAGATAATGGTGAGTATTCTTGGGGGACAGTAATTGCTCTTAGCTGGGCAGATTTGGTGACATCACAAGAAGTATGTGCGTGGGAGGTCAATAGGACTCATAGCAGAAGGTGTAGGTCAGTGGTTTCGAAGCATAAAATCAGAAAGGAAAATAAAGGACCCATAAAGCAGGTGACCAGAAAACAGACATAAGAAAAGTATGTGTTTCACACCTGCTTATCAAACAAAATAAGCAAGACAAAATGATAAAATTATCAAAGGTCTTTACTATTTGCTTCATTTAATATTAAAAAACCTAAAAACTAAAACTTAAATATAGTTATTTAGAACCGCTATCATCCTATAGGAAGTATGAGCTTCATTTCAGATTAATTTAATACTGCAGCTAATTTTTTTTTCCTGGTTGGCAACACAAAGTGGAAACTGTTTATTGTGCTAATACAGATGCCTTTCATTATTCCACTTTTCTCCTGCCTAGCACAGTAAAACACGGTTTTATCTTTAGGATATTTGTTTCTGTGGATAGAGATGAGAATAATCTTTAGCCTTTTAATAAGTAGCTCTAGTATTCCTTACATTCTGCTGCTGTGCTTCAGTAATGCTCTTATTCTTTGCCTCGTTTCTGACGAGTAAATACATAAAGCTTCTAAGAACTACATGATGGTCCCTGTAGAGAAATAAAGTTCTTTGTGCCAAAACTTTTGAAATGAACAGTTAAAATGTTTCAGGCTGTTGGCCTTCTTTATCAGTGCCCTAAGTATCAATTTGAATGGATTTATGACTATCATTTGAATCATTACCAGTCTCAGTAGTAGTGTATTTATGAGCTAGTTGAGCTGCATTCTAACCACTGACTAATAAAAAATGGATGTCATTAGCAAGATTCAAAAAAGAAAAAAAATATTTTTTTTCTTTTTTTCTTTTCCTTTTGCTGCTCTTTTATTAAGAAAAGAGAAAAAGTAACCTGTTGTTATTTGGTTTTGGGTTTATTTTTATATTTCAGTATCTTACTGTGACAGCTGCTGGTTTCACATAACCCTAGTTTCTATTTTTTGTTTCTTCCAATTTTGCTATAACTAAATTTCATTAACACTTTAGGAAATGTGATCATTTTCCTTCCATCTGCTAAATGGCTTTTAAAACCCATTTACTTTGATTTAGCAAACCTGGAAACAGCTGGCAAAAATGATTTTTATTAAGTTCCTCAGTTTCATATTTACAAGATATGTGACTTTCGTATTCTTTCTTAAGTTTTGTAATTGGTTCCTATTTCTCAACTGTACAATTTCTTTCTAAATGCTAATCAACCAGGTGGTCAGATGTTTAGTTATCATTCTGCACATTAACCAGTTTAATGTGTCTCAGTTTAAATGTCTAGAGCTGATGATGCAAATGATGTGCATAAAAACAGTAAGAATGGTTATTTAGTTTTCGGCCGTTACTTTCTGCTTCCTCTTTCTAATTCTGAACTTGATTGTGATGATTAAATAAACTAAGAAAAGAATGTGAAAAATACGTACCCTGCCCTGGGATGCCTGTTTACTAAAATGTTGATATTTTGTACCATCAGAGTAAAAGAATGAGTGATAGAAACTGGTTTATGACATTCTCATTAGCTCTTTCTGCTTAGTTTTGGATGTGAGAGCCTATATGCATTGCTCATTCACTTTTAGCTTGCTCCAATTCTATGAGAGGAGGCATTCTGCAGCCAGCAAAAGAAACTAATTTGTTTCTGGAGTGACAAGTCCATGATCCTGGTCTTTCAGAGCTGCAGAAGATATGGAGTGGTACTCCATTAACAAAGAACATTTATTCTTTTGAGATATATTCTTGTACCTGATATGTCTGCTGCTTAGTGCTGTACTCTTCTACCAGAATTTAAGGCGTGAAAGCACACTCCCTACAGAATAATAATTAAAAATTATGCTTTAAGTTTTAGCTTTCATATTTTTTAGATTCTGTACTGCACCGTATGTGACTTTGAACGTCATTTAAAATGTTAGTAAGTTCTCTTCACAGTTTAGTGAGACAAAATAATCCTTTTCCAGCCTGAGAACCAAGGACACCATTGCAGCTTCAGGCCCAAAAAGTGTAAACAACAGTGAATTGAGGAGAGCAATCTGGGAGGATGGGACTCCACAAACTGAAGCTGCAATTGGACAATTAACCCCAATACGTAAAAGGATCAAAACTTACAAAATGTGAAAACTCGTGACATGCCGTTGGGAGTTGAATTGTTGCCTTTTCTTTCTTTGGAATTTTTCCCATTGTTATGCTAAGTATTTGTGGCTACACCTTAGTAGCAATGGTTTTCTCTCTCGGGGGGGTAGGGGATAGGGGGACAACGGAAAAGGAAAGGTGGGACAGAGGCCTGAGCTCTTGCTCTGGCTCTCTCACTCATGGTGGAGTGGAAGGGAGACGGCTGAGACTCCTATCTACCGTCCTCCCCGCCATTCCGGTGGTGGGAGCCACGTTCCCTGCTGTCGAACATCGCTCTGCTGCTCTCCCATCTCACCCTACTATCTCCGGACACTCTGCGGAGCACCACGACCGACACCGTGAGGGGGGGAGTCACCTTCCCATCCCCGCTCACCCCTGGGCCTCCGCCGCCATCACTCCAGCCCTCTGCAACTGCGCGGGACCTGCCCTGCCCCCACAGCACCGGTAACTGAGCACAGGGAGACGGCCTGCGGCCAAAGGGGACTGGAGCGGAGCTAGACTGTTCTGTTCTGTTGTCAGTTTTTACAGCTGTTGTTGTTTCTTTCGTTTGCCTTGTTTGACATATTAGTAAAGAACTGTTATTCCTATCCCCATATCTTCTGCCTGAAAGCCTCTGATTTCAAACTGTAATAATTGGAAGGGAGTGGGTTGCACTCTCCATCTCAGGAAAGGGGCTCTTGCCTTTTCTTACCTGTCTTTCAAACCAAGACACACACCGTCCATCTTAGGTCCATCTTGGGTCCATCTTGGGTGTGGCCATGGCCAGGCTCTAATATTGCCCAAGGTGTATCCTTTAAAGGCCTTTTAATAAATACCTATTTTATTCCTTTAATACTATCTGTACTGTTCCAGGTCAGCCTCCCAAGGCATCAAGAAAAAAACCCACCCAAAACCAAAACCTTTCGTATCACTTGCCCACTGAGCTGCACACAGCTGTACTAAAACAGCAGCACTGAGATGTTTTATATCAAGCTGTACCTGATGGGCTTTTTCAGCACCATTAAGATATATCAAGATATCATTTTTGGGAATATGAAGTTAAGGATCATATGTCCACAGAGCAATGCCAGAAATAAGATACCAAAGATAAAGCTTGAGTCACCGGTATTAAAAACATTTCATCAGTTCTTTGTTTAGATCTTTGACACTTAAATAAGGGCTCTATTTTTTTTTTTTTATTTTTCCATGAAAATACATTTCTCTCATCTTCTTAACAAACTTAATTTGTGATCACTTTCAAGCAATAACTGAGTTCCAGCAAAGAAACATACTATAAGCATTATCATTTCAACAAACATATACAAATCAGAAATTTGTCATAAAATTGTGGCAGTGGTGTATGTATCATCATCCTGCTCAATCTATTCCCACAGATTCTTTCATTATCTCTGGTAGATGCCATTGGCATGAACTGAATCAAAGACTTCCAACACCTTTGGGAATTCAGAAGGCACAGATAAATCTTCACTGACTTTCTGCAGATGAGGTTAGCTTCTGTGAAATGAGGGAAATATCTCAGTTCCAAAATAACTTTTGAAAAATGTCAATAGACACTCTGGCACAGAAGGTTGACTAATTTGAGTGATGTTTCCAAATAAAAGAGTAAAAGACTGAGTAATGTCAGGTTCATAGGACAAGTTTTGTGATCTTTCCAAATAGAATACTTATAAACAATTGCAACTTTAGGCATTGGAAAAGTTCCACACAGATACCGAAACCTCCCTTTGCTCTACTGAACATGAATCCTGAGATTCTTATGAAGTTTTCAGATAGTAAGAATAAATCTTGTTGAAATAGTATTTCTGTAACATAGACAGTGATGTCTTACCATATCTGTGTTTGAATTATGCACACATGATGTACGTATTCCACCAGAGTAAGGCCTTAAGTAATTAAACAGTAAGATTCAGTCAGTTACTGTGAATTCCTAAACCTTCATGGACTCATCTGTCAACTCATATCCATTTCTTTTTGTGTAAGTAATTCTGATACTCTGAAATGTACCACTTAAAATTTCATGCACACCAAGCTGCACGGTGTAGATTTTTAATAGGCTAAGTTACGAATATTATGCCTTTTATTGTCATAATGAGCTAGAAGTACATTTGTCATGAAAAGCTTCATTTAGCATTTAGTTGTTGACTAAATGTCATCTGATGGTTAAAAAAAAGATTATGTACATTTCACTATGCTGTTGTCAGTAAGACAGTGAGCTTAACCCTGTGCCGTACAAAACAAGCCGCAGTGACAGAAGATGTAAAGCTAGCTTGTTCAGTAGCAGTTTAAAAATATAGTTTCAAATTTGCATGCAATCTGAGTAACAGGGGATATCTGTTTTTAACATAGGACAATAGAGAAGAGATGACTTGTCAGGGGATGTTTTTAGAGTACTTTAGAAGTTGTACTTAATTCCACTAATCAATTAATACTATCAGCTCTCAAGTTTAGGCTGGCTTTATGTATGTGACAGAAACCAGTTGAGGATGGCAGAGAAGAGCATATGAAACAAAAGCCTTCTCACATCTCCAAAACCAGAAAAACTTCCCTGTTCAGATTTCCTAATATAGGCACTTAGGAGGACAGAGAGCAGGATATAATCAGAGACAGTAATACCTCTCACAGCTTCTCATTCAGGTTCCACTCTCCTCCACAAGCTTCTCTCTGCCCTGTGAAAAAGCAGAAGAAGTAGCAAGAAATGTGCCATCCTCCATCCAGTGCAGACCAGCAGCGATGCTTCTTTTCACCCCCAACTCCAGCATAAGGAGAGGCACACTGCTGAGGGCAAAAGTGCCTCACCAAGCTGAGATGTGCCCAGATATGTCTAAGAACCTGAATCTGCTCTTGAAATACAATATATCTGGTTCAGGTGACTCAAACGTAGACTATCAGAATAAGCAGTTCTTAAAGAATATCACACCTTCCTTTTTCATGCATTTTAACAAACAAAAGTAATTTATATTCCTTGCAAGGATTCAAACCATTGTCCTACGCTTCTTGGCCTCTCTTAATACCTTGAGTGTTATCTCTGGGTAAGCAATGCCAAGAATACTATCCAGAGCTAATATCTGGTGATCAGAAACTGGGTACACACCCGAAATCCTCACTCACGGAGTATGAGATGTATGAGACGAGATTCAAAAAGCCTGATAATTTGGGGCAAGAAATCCCTCAGTGTTGCCAAATGCAACCACATCCAGTGAATGTATTTATGAATATACCACTTTCTGTGGTTTTAGTTTCTAAAATAAAATCTAGATTTAGGACTAAATGTGGGGCTTTCCTTACCACAGAGTAAAAAAAAAAAGATTTCCAGGCCTGGCAACAAAATTGTAAAAAAAAACCAAACCTAACCAACAAAACCCATATTAAATAAACAAATTAAGATTAAACTGTATTGTTTTAAAGTCTCTATGATCTTTGTGTATGCTATAATGCCAGTCTCACACAGCTTTACAGAAGAATGAGACAAAACCAGCAGTCTCTGAGGTAACAAAGGATATAGCAATGCTTGTGTTCTTTCTGAATACTGGGAACTCCAGGAGCTAGAAGGCAGAAGTTTTCTAGAAAGCCGTCCAAGAGAATAAATGTAGAGCCTTGGAGCATAATTAAGGAAAAACCTATTCTGCTTGACATTCCTCATGAAAGAATGTGTTATGTCTTATGAATTCAAAACATGCAATTAGACAAAACACATTCCCCCTTCTTTTGTTCCCCACCTGAAGTAATTCAGAAACCATCGCTTTGAATTGCTGGCTGTATTAGCTATTTGCAGATATATACATACATATATACATATAGACGTGTGTTTATATATGCATCTCTTTCTATATATGTGTGTATATGCATATACATATGTATTTCTCAGAACCTTTTATTTTTAACATTATACATTAAATGTAAGTCCCTCCCTCTTTGTGGAAAGGGGCGACTTTTCAATAAAGCATAGAGAGTTTTTTAACATGAACAAAAAACATGTATTTTTCATCAAACTTCTTTACTGAGAAATTAAGTTGAAGCCTTACTAAAGTACTAAAAATTTAACATATTTTCCTTTAAGGCTGCACATATGTGATAATTTAAAATGGTTATGAATTTTAAGATTCAACAAATTAATGCACCTAATACCTTAGGACAAAATTTAAAAGAAATTAAATGATCACTCATATCAGCTCAAGGAAGTGAATCTTTACTGCATATTTCAATAATATTAAAGCATCAGATAAAAGTAGAAGAGACTGTGTGCATTTTTACCTCTGTCACATATTCTGAAATCTACTCTTATGTAGTAATTATTTGCACTGGATCTGTAGAGGTGTCAAAAATTATAAAGAGGTTAAGTAACAGAGCTATTGGCAAAGCATATTTGTGTGTATGTGTAATATTTGGTATAAATTATTAATGTAAAGGATAATCTTTGTTTTCAGAGTAACTTCAAATGTATAATTACCTCCTTGTATGTTTGGTTAAAGCCAGCAGTTGAATGGTAAACTGTAGAAAAATAATGTAATTGTAGAACAATCCATTAAATTTCACCAATTTTACTGACTATGCCAATGCTACTTTTTTGACAATAGAAGTAGAACACAATATATTATCTGCTGCAGATAAAAATGCAGAGGTTAAGGTAAGTGTCCTGACAATATTGCCAAACAGAAAAAATAGATCCTCTCTAAGAATGTTAGAGAAGCTAGTGAGTTGGTGAGTTGTAAATCAGATGTTAGTTCACATATTCAATGATCATTGAAAAAAAAAAAAAAAAAAAAAGGGTGAAGGACCACAGCATTTATGTTAATTTAGAAAGTAAAAAACAAGTTATTCAACATATGCATAAAATATTGTCCTGAGACATCTGGAATTTTTTTGGATGTGCAATTGAAAAAAGATTTCAAATATAAGTAAAGATCAAAAGATCATCTTTTATTGTTCATTACATTGAATGAGAGATGACCAAATTATTCACTAAAACAACTCAGACGACATTTTGTCTTTTTTTCTATACAAACATTATATTTTCATTAAATTCTCTATCAGTTGAAGTAGCAAAAATATGGTGAACAAATGCCATAATCTCAGTAGTTTATTTCAGACATTTAATTTTGAGTAGTTTCACTATGTTTCTCCTTTGAAAAGTATTGTATATACCTGGCTTACTGAATATGAGATCTCTATTAAAAAAAAAGTGTAATAATGACTGAGGAAGAGCTTTCAATACATTACTTTTGTTTGGTCATGAGACAATGTGAATATGTTGCGTTTTGAGCAACATTTAACTTAAAACATCAATGTTTCTTCTCTAAATGATTAATCTCAAGTGAGATGTGATAATCAATAAGATGCCATTCCAAATGCCTTCAAAATTAGGCAATTTAAGAAAATACACTTGACATTGAATCTTAGATAGGTCAAAAAAGAACTTCTGATCAGTTTCTGTGTTTTGCTAGGAGGGTTTTTAGATGCAGCAGCACTGATTATTGTAAAAGCAGGTCATGTAGGCCAAGGTCAACAATTTGCCATAGGGCTGCATTTAACATAATCTTACCTGTCTTGTTCTTGATAAAAAAGAGTATTCATTGGTATGCATGACTCCTTGATTAGAAAATACCAGTTTTCCCTCCTGTAAGGCAGAAAATAAATATAATAGTTTGGAAATTCAATCTACTTTATCTCAGTTCTTTCAAGAACTGGCATCATTTCACAGAAAAGATTCAGTTAAACTTTTGAAGGCTTCTTGAAAACCCAACAAGACAATTGCATCAAAGTATCATGCAATTTACATTTTATTTATATGCTGAAGATGCCTGCACAAGGTCCCAAATTCAAAAAACTGTCTAATGTACTGCCATCAGCAGGTAGGTATGGAGGACTACTGCTGCTGTAGAGTATGGAGAAGAGAGTAAGGAAGCGATGACATAGAGTAATTTTAATCCCCAGAATGTTCTCTCTTCAGCTTGAATTTGCCAAAAGTGCCTTTTCTGCTTCAAAACTCCAATTTAAATTTAGAAATGTACTTGAACAGTAGCAGAGTATGTGTTGAAATCTCCTTTCAGTGAACATAACTAGTTTATCTGTGAAACTGCATGAGCATGGTTTTAAGAGAGTTTGGGTTAGATTTAACCTGGAAACTCACAATAAGTCTGCTTCCCAGGATGCTCTCATTCTCTTACCCCTGAGTGACTGGTTTTTCAATTTTCTACATCAAGGAAAGTTTTGGAGAATGGCTACTCCTTAAGTTATTATTTAAGTATTTTTAATAACAACCACATTTTCTTATAGTCTCATTCATCACATACATTTCCAATGATGTCTGAAAGTTTGCATAATTAGTGCTGTCTTAAAAAATACTGACTTAAGTTACATATACCTTTTGTAAAATAAAGTTATGGCAATATATAAGATAGACATTGGTGCCTAGTTGGAAGGTAAAAGTACATTATGGATTACAAGATAAAAAATAGAAATTCTTTCATAAGAAATAGAGGATTCAAAAGAGAGGGAATTAATAAAATCATAAAAATGTTTAAATTTGGAATGGCACATTTTCATAAATGCTATATCAAGAAACATCACCCATTCCTCCTGCTTCTGAAGTTTGCTATCTTAGACACCTACCTGGTGCCCTAGATCTTGCTCTTAGGAGATTGAGAAGTGTGAAAGAGGCCCTTATGAATAGATGTTTCACCAAGGTTGCTCTCCTTCTTATTACTCTATTTCATAATCAATGAATCCAACTGCAGGTGGAAGACAAAGTAACCATCTTATGCTATATGGTTTTTTTTTTTCTTCTGCAAAACAAGCACATCCATGAAATTTTAAAATTTTTCACTATTTTCTCATTATAAGAGGGGGAAGTATGATGCATCTTCTGTTCATATAGTATTGTGTAATCTTGAGCAGGAATCATAAGGAAACTTATTTGAGAGTGATGCTGAAAAATTGATAATATTCAGCCCTTGTATTCTAAGTATTTTAAACAGAGCAGGATAAATACCAATTTGTAAATATCTATCCCATTGGATTTAAAACTTAACTTTAGGAAAGTTAAGATGAAGACATTTTCCACAAACAATGCATACTAAATATCTACAATGCAGCTAAAATCAGCTTAATGTGGTCTTTCCTTTATTTGCAGTTAAAAGCATACAAAATATGGAGAAGAAGGAGGTTTGATGCATAATTTTCTTTCAATAGCTGCCAGGGAATTATTCATAATCATATATATAGTAGTTTTGAAGGCTTGTTTTTTGGGTTTTTTGCTTATGTTTAGTTGACTTTTAGAGTGCAGCTTAAAGCATTTGTGTTCAGACAGGCTCCCAGTTAAATATTTGATGTCTGCTATTAAAATAAACATATTGCTATTAAAAAAATGTTGCAAAAACTGCTTTTTTTTTTTTTAAGAAAAATAAAATATAGAATGATCCTTTACAGTCCTGCTTTTTTTGTTGATCATCTCCAAGGTTTTCTTCTGCTCTGAGGTAGTTTTATATCGGGGCTTGTCTACAACTCCTGACAGTTGATGTTGACGGTAGAATAACTGGTACAGCTCTGGGGAAAAACAGGACATGGTTTACACTAGAGAAGAAACTGAGTATAACACTGGATGTAGGAGTCAGAGTCTAAGTCTGGTAATAATAGAGCCAACCAGCAGATTAAACAGTTACCCAAATCCAAAATACGTTTTAAACTACCTTAAAAGCCAAGCAAATAAAAAGATTTGGTTCCTCATACACTTGAATCCAATCCCTAGCATTTGTTTTTCTCGTAGCCTAAGGATGAAGGACAGGCACAAAAGTAGCCCTGACCTGCATCGCAAGAATGAACTTTTCTTTGTGGTCTTCAAGTAAAACAGTAGTTGCTTAGCCAGTGAATTCCTGTCATTCTGTTTCTCACTTAAATTACATGTTTTTATCTCTTCCTTAGTATTTTTTAAAACCTATTTTACCCTTAAAGATCCTAACATGGTACAAAATGTTACTTCAAGGTAAGATCAAATTCTTTCAGCTTGGCACGCAAAACATAAATATTTTTGCACCTTTCCCATTCCTATATTTTTGGGGGATAATTTCTGTTACTGCTGAACTAATGACTTTTTTGAGTTGTCCTATGTTAGCTGCAAAAAATCTCTCCATCTCTGCAGGATGTTAAATGTACAAAGTGCCATTGCATTTTTGTGTGTTCAGTCTCCTTTATTTCCTTCACAAAAGCTCCCATCTGAAACTGGCAGAGATAGGAAGCTGTACTTATGAACCACGGGGCAGTTTGCTGCATCTCTTCCTTGCTGTCTTATAACTAACCCTATTATTCTCCTATCATGGAATGGATGATGCAGGGTTATGGTTGTAGCACTTAAGTGGAAAGAGATCATTATGAGAGAAAACTCCTGAAAGGCACACCATAACTGAGGTACTAAATTTGGGAACCAACTAGAAACATTGAGCTTGGTGAAGGTAGCCTCAAGCTCACACAAATCCAAACCCTAGAATAACGGAATCAACTTTAAGAAAAAAGTCTTTGTATTCTTCCCTACACTTTTGTGGTATACTGCTTCAATATTTTAGATATCACAAGTTTTCTACTCCATTTCAAAAAGATAGATTCTCAAACTTTCAAGCTCCCTTTCTCAGCTTTAACAGCAACCTTGGAATTTCAAAGTAGAACAAATTCCCATCAGCCTGGATTGTGTGAAAGACAGAGGTGCTAGTCTGTTGGTTTACGCATATGAGGTGGGATTCAACACTAATACAAAGTATTAGTTGAATCTCTACTTGGAAAAAAAAATGTCAGTTTCAGCATTGTTCTCTGCTAGGTTACTAGTGGCCGCAAGCAAAATATGATTTGGAAATAAAATTCTCCATAGAAACAATAAATCATACCTCTAAAAGAGAAACAATAAATCATATTAATTTGGATTCAAGGCTGACAAATTTAATTCCTAGATGAACATAATGAAACAGACAGGAAATTCTATGTCAAGTTTCTTATACAAAAGGTGCAAATCACTTCTTACCTTCAGATACTGTTTCATTCTCATGTTCATGTGTAAATATAAATAGAGTAAATTATTACTTAATAAGGTTAACTCTGATTATTCTTTACGTGATTCTGTCATACATTACTGTTATGTCAGAAATCTACAGTGTCTTCTCTTTCAAAATTTCTATAGAACCCTGAATCCACAAAAAAGTAAAAAAAAAAAAAAAAAAAAAAAAAAAATCTGCTATCCTTCTTTACTGCTTATAATTAAAAATGGCATGGTGCCATTATAACTGCTGCTAAATTTTCTGTACAAAATTATTTCTGCTGGATTTTCAGCATTTGTGCCATTTGTATTGGATAACCTGAAGATGAAATAAAGAGCTTGTGATGCTGTCCTGATGCTTCAAGAAAACTGACAGTGCCAGAAAGAGCCTGTTTGTGAGAAAGTCACCCATGAATATTTTTTTAAATTCTTAAAACAGATAGACCTTTTCATATGGAATCAGCATACAGACCATGTGGCCTCAGATTTTTTTTAATTCAGAACTCTAATCTTTATAGGTGGATTTAGTGTAGTGTTGAATGATAGTTTCAGATAACTGGCCTCTTCAGGAAGCAGATGAGAAGTTGTGGTCTTAATCTCATAAAAAGTTCTCTGATCTTAAATCCTGTCTTTAATGGAAAACAAAGTTAGAAGCAGAAAACAAGGAAATAAGCACTAAAATATCTTAATTTTGCAAGTGGCTAAACAAAATCTTATGGCCCAGAAAAGGAAATATTTCTCGTGCACAGACTTCTGAAATCCTTGTCTGCATACAGCTTCCAACTTCCATCTTTTCCCTTTAAACAGGTCATTTAGCTGATCATGGATATTAACTGAAGAGTTCAAAGGATAATTCAAGTTTAAATGGACCTCAAATCAGGCTAATATCTCAGGACTTGACAAGTCCGATCTCGAGTGTGTTAAGCACTAGAAATTGCACAAACTTGTCACACATCATCTCAGATCCACTGTTCCATGGTGGCTATGACCCAGGCTGCCATTAATTGCCACAACCCAGCACCTCTTTCCCAGTGAACAGTAGATCCATCTTGCTACTCTTGGTTGTGCCAACCACTGTCTGTATCATGAAGCTATCTTTGTAACCTTCAGGTAATCTTAACTTTTCACAGATCATCACACTGCCCCTCTAGCTGATTTGTGATCCCAAGATTTCCTAGAGCTATTTAGCTTTTCACATTTTTATCTTGACCCAGTAGGCTGTAACAATCTACCCCCACACTCTTTTCCTCTCTTATCTCTTCTTAGATTCTGATCCACAAATGTTCACCAGACCATCAACCATCCCATAGAAGTGCTCTAGGCTTCTGAGCTAATAATTTTAGCAGCCCTTCTTCTCCCTGCCTGTTTTAATGGTGGACTGACTAGGCAGTGTTAGGTTAACAGGTGGACTCAGTGATCTTAGAGTTCTTTTCCAACCTAAACAACTCTATCACACTCCCTCTGTCGTTGTGTGCTCTCCCTCTGCCCACACAGGCCCTGAGAGCTGCATCCCCACTCCAGACCTTCTCTGTGCCCAGGATGGCACTCTGCTGTGATCTTGCACCACTTGTTTGAGGAATGAGCAGCTTCTGCCCCCTCCATATCCATGCTCCTGCACAAACTGACTCGTTTATTTGGCACTGCTGGGAGCTGATATCTGGGCTGGCAGGCAGTGCAGGTGTCTCCCTAGCAGCAGGTGAACGGGGATTGTCACTGACTTTTCAGGAGTCGGCTGAAGACAGAAGGGTAAAGTATCCTTTCACCACAGTATCTGATGGACACTACCAGAAACAGGATCTTTGCTAATACATGCAAAACCTCTAGGAGCTCTGTAGCAGCTGCACCAGTGCACACCAGCACCACCAGCACACACCTTGAGGCTCCCAGAAGTTCCCAGAAGATCTGGAAGCAGAGTTCCCAAACTGCTGTGCAAACCACTGTGGCTGCTAGCGACATCTGTTTCCATTGCTTATTTACCGAATAAGCTCACAACAAGGCGTAACTAAAGGATGATCCAAATCATCATCTTTTCATCAAAACAAACAGTGCTATAAAGAATAAATTCTTTGGTGCAAACATCGCTTTTTCCCAGTGTTTCAAGATCTAAAGGAAATATTTATTTTATCTTTTTAGCTCCACTGATTTTGACTTCACTTTCAGGTCAAACATTTAGGTGAATAAAATACTTTATGTTAATGATTTTATTAAATAGGATTATTAGATATTTTCTCATCAATAAAATGTGCAGCAATCCTGTAAAATATTAACTTACTAACACTGACCTTTTGACACATCTTAATTGAATCTTTTATTACTGTTTCTATTTTGTGAATATTTTATCTGTTTGGCTTGATTTTGGACAAAAGATCATCTTCAAACACTGACCTTTCCTAAGAAAGTCTTCAAGCAGTAAACTTTCCTAGTGACACTACTACACAGCATTGATCATCTTCCCTAAAGTGCATAACTTGGAGGAAAGGAAGGAAAATACAAAGAGCATTGTCAGAAAAAATCCTCCAGAAAAATGGATAACAAAGTAACATTTGCCTATGTACAGAAGTTGATAACTGTATTGCAAAATGATAAATAAGCACATCAAGTGTTTGATCCTTTCAGCAGGATTTTTTAGTTAAAATATAGTTTGTCGTATTAATGAAAGATACTATTTTAGTTAATAATTTTGGAAAGGATGTTAAGAACGCAGGGTGTTTTCATGCTGCAAGAATGTGTCCAGAGTATGGACAGACAAGGAAATACACAAGGGGAAATCTGGAACTGGTGAAAAACAGTATTTTGAAACAAACTAGATTTGTGTAACTTTGTCATTTTAGAAAGGTATATTGAACTTCCCAGCCATGGTATTTTCAATGACAGCATACTCTGAGATTTATCTCAGAAATTTCTGCCTTACATTCTTTTCTATGTCGTCAATCAGGTTAGCAACTGCAAACAAAAAAAACCTAAACTATAGCAGGAAGTTTGTTCCCCTTAGATAACCTGTGAAGAAATAACATTTCTGTACCCTAAAAATAATCCCAAGTGACAAAATATGCATTCACATTAGGTAATTTACATCATAAAGGCGATATCATTTAAGCATTCTTATCCTCTCCAAAGGCTTCCAATTCCACCTTCTTATAATTTTGCTGAAATTACCTTTTCTCCCCTAATGCATTTTACTATTCCTTTTCAGATATTTGAGAATGATAGAGAAGCCTCGGTATGATTTTGCAAAAAAGTGTTTCTCACACTAGCCACAGATTTTTGCACAAGGAGGTAAAAATAGATCTGTAAAAACGCTGGCTGTATTTTTCTAAAACAAAGTTTGGGTTTGTCGGGATTTTTTCTCTCTCTACATCCATTGTCACTACTCTACATAGAGCCTTTAACACTGGGCTCTCATATTCATGTTTTCATCCCAGTGTTCCTTTTATCCTTTACCAGAAGTGTTAGATGTCAGGTGATATAATAAACCAATCTTCAAAAATTATTCCCTTTTTTTCTGATTCCACCTGTAAATTCATGCCTTGTTCATTTCATACAGGTATACTTAGCTCTTAAGCAATTTTTTCCTTTACAAGACTCAGATATGGACTTAACCCTGAAGTTCAGGAGAGGTAAATTTTGCCTGCTGGAAAACAGCTCTGTGGGGAAGGACCTGGGCATTCTGATGGACAAAGAAGTTGTCCTTGTGCCAGCAGTGTGTCCTTGTGGCCAAGAATGTCAGCAGTATCCTGGGGTGCATTAGGAAGAGCATTGTTGCCAGCAGATCAAGGGAGGTGATCCTGCCCTTTTACTCAGTCCTGCTGAGGAAAAATCTGGACTGCTGTGTCCAGTTCTGGGCTCCTGGAGAGACATGGAGCTCCTGGAGAGGATCCAGTGACGGGCTCTGAAGATGATTAGAGATCTGGAGCATCTCTCTTATATGGCTGATGGAGTGGCTTAGCCTGGAGTAGAGACGAATGAGAAGGGATCTTATCAATGTATACAAATATCTTAAAGGCGGGGGGCAAGAGAATGGGGCCAGGCTCTGCTCAGTGATGCCCAGCAACATGAAAAGGGACAACAGGCAGAAAATGAAAGACAGCAAGTTCTATCTAATTATGAGGAAATCTTCTTTACTTTGTGGGTGACAGAGTACTGGAACAGGCTTTCCAGGGAGGTTTTTGCGTATCCTTCTGTGGAGGTGTTAAAAAACCTGCCTGGGCATGATCCTATGCAACCTGCTGAACCTGCTTCATCAGAGGGGTTGAACTACATGATCTCCAAAGGACTGTTCCAACCTCAATAATTCTGTGAAATAGCTCAGGTCTTTGGCTTGTATATTAATGACACATATGTATTCTGGAGCATCTCACTTATGAGGGGACACTGCAGGAGCTGGCCTATTTAGTCTGGAGAAGACTGAGAGGTGGTCTTCTCAAAGAGTATAAATATCTCAAAGGTGTTTGTCAAGAGGATGATGCCAGACTCTTCAGTGGTGCCCAGAGTCAGGATGAGGAACAATGGCTTAAACTAAAAAACAAGAAGTTCCACCTGAACATGAAGAAAAGCTTCCTTACATTGAGGCTGGCAGAGCACTGGAACAGGCTGCCCAAGGAGGTCATGGATTCTCCCTCTCTGGAGACATTCACAACTCACCTGGATGTGTTCCTATATAATTTGCCTAAGTGACCCTGTCTTGGCAGTGGGGTTGAGCTCTATAGTCTCCATAATCCCTTCCAACCCTATGAATTCTGTAATTCCGCAATATTGACAAATTTTAGCAAGTTTACAACATTGTTAGCAATGGAACTAAACTATTTAATGCCAAGTTTTTCACTACATGGCTTTGCATACAACTAAATAGACAATTTTAATTTTTGGAATGGCAAAGCAGTATTATTTTTTTCTCATTAGAAGTGGAAATGTTCACTACATATGGAAGGGTCAAGCTCTATTCAAGCAAATTGGCTGCAGGAATTGGACCCTTAACAGTCTCTAAAATATGACCATATTTTTAACATTATAATTCGAATCTATCAAATTCAGTTGCACTGTGCATGTAAACAATTGTTGAGACAGACTTTTTAATAAACTGAATCTTCTATTCCCATAATTAAATAAAAAATTGACAGTTGATTTGACATCAACTGTCTTTTTATAAAGGAATTACACCTTTCTTTTCCTTTCCTCGATACAGCATGGATTTCTAAGTCTACAGAGATCATTATTCACTCCAATTCTCACCCCAGTATCCTTATATTTTTAAAATTTCTGAGACTAAAGCAGCAGCTAGTCTCAATGTATCATTTTTCTTATGCTTTCATAAATATAAGAGAAGCTCTGTGATTTTCATATATATTTTGTTCAAGCTCTGAGCTAAGATTGAATCAATTAGAGTGATTTTCCTAGTTAGACATAAATATGTAACAACTCTAATCTCTGTTTAATGACATAGCTTATATTTAGTTCTTCTGAAAATACTTGAGAAGGTTATGCTATACATAAATGCTCTATTTCAATCGTTCTTTTCTGTATACCTGCATTTGAGATACAGCTCTACTACTGCTGACAAGTTTCACAGACCCCTTTGTATCCAGGGGGGGTCTATACATGTTATGTAGCCACACAAAAAGGAAGATCCAGCTCCCAGACAATTTGCAATTTAGGCATGAGGCAAGAGACTATATGAGGATATGAAATGACAACAACATATCTCGAAACGGTACAAAAATAATGGCTAGCAAGTTGAGATTCGGCCACTTCTCATAAGAGTGTAAGTTACTTTACAGGTTTTTGTAGATATCTGAGAATTTTTTATAAGATGGGCTAGCCCTGCAGCAGATTAGGGATGAAGGACATTTTTAAAAGCATCAAGAGGAGCCTTTATTATAAAAATATTCTAGCTAGCTGAGCTATCATAGCTGTTTCTACCAATTTTTCAGCAAAGTTCAATTTGTCAAAAGCTTTCCTGTTTGCAGCCTGCAGACCTGAGCTTAGTGTAGCAGATGCTGGTTGGGATAGAAACAAACCATGTGTATACATTTGTTCTGGGGAGGACCACTGACACTTGCTTCTCCTGATCTGCAATTTAACATTGTTTGCCTATCCAAAGGTTTATCACAACTGCTGCTAGAGATGAAGTTGTAATCACTGTAGCTTAGCATTTTCAAGGTTCACTTCTGTTCCCATGCAGATTAACCCAAGACCTTAAGAGAGCAACTAACATCAGCAAATACTGGTAGTCTTCTTTCAGCAAAGCAGTTGTAGATTTAACTTGCAATTATATCCATCCTTAGGTCCTGAATTTTGTCCAGCTAATTTTACATACACCTCAGTCATACTGATAGGTGATTATGTTTTATCAAACTTATATTTTCCCCCAGAAGTTTAATGTAATCATTAAAAAGAGAGGATAGTCCTGTGTTTAGAATAAATTTTTATCTACAGGCAAATTATTTTTTCATTTTTTTTTTTTAATATTGCACACAGATAATTTGGAACAAAGTTTAATAAAGTTCACTATTTAAATCCATATTCACGTACAACTTTTGTACAAATCTCTTCTCTTTGTGAACTTAAAGTGGCGAAATGGGGCAGAAGTCCATTTTCACTTTTAATTTGCACAGTTAATCCCATAGGCTTCTGAACTACAAGAGTAGAGGATAAATTCGTGCTGTAGTTATAAATTTATAAGTGAAATACTAAAAGAAATAATCCATTGTCAAGTGGTGAGTAGCATTCTACGGTATAACTTTTTGACCAGAAATGAAATACAAATGTTGTCAAACCACTTAAATAGTGCATTGAAGAAGTCTGTGCTATATTACAAGATCTACCAGGACAATTTATGGGAAGTTAGAGATTTGCCTAGGCATCACCCTGCAAAAAGACACAAAACCCCTGACAACCCACAAAGCATAGAGATAGTCTCTCAAGGTGTATATAGTTCCAAAAGCCAGAAAAAAATATTGCAAAGCCCCCTTCCTTGTAAATAGCAAAGGAGAAACCAAAGTGCCAGTCACACTACATATTAGAAAAGAACAAAACTCTACAAACCTATACTGCAGAACTGAAGGATTTGACATTCATATTCCCTTAGATATTGGAGAAAGAAGTATTTGATGCAAAATCCGTGCTTGTTTTAGGAAGTCCACAATGTTCAGCGAGCACTACATTTTCTACACTTCAGGAAAAGCAGAGAATGCTTAAATTTTCCATGGCATTCAGACATTGAAAAACTGCCTCCAGCACACAGTCCACCTAGTTCAAGTCCCTAAATTCCTTCACCTGGATGAGGAGGATCAAATACAGGCACCTTTCTGCTTTCAGATGGCCCTAATACCCAAGGCAGAGATGATAGAGTTAGGTGAAGTTGTATAAATTTGATATCTCAGGTTTATCTACACCTCTTAAGATTTGGGGGGGGGGGGGAATGTTGTTTTGTTTCTTGTTGTTGTTGTTTGTTTGTTTTGTTTTTGTTTTTGTTTTTGTTTTTGTTTTTGTTTTTGTTTTTGTTTTTGTTTTTGTTTTTGTTTTTGTTTTTAAAAAAGATTTCTTAAGCTTTAACTTCAGCCAGAGTGTTGTACCACACCTCCGTAGTCAAAAATGCTAGGGAACAAACATGAGTTTTGGGAGCAAGGCGATTCCTTCTGAACTTTCATCTTATGTGCCTTTATGTTTTGTCTTCAGTGTTTTTGGTTTTGAAATAAGGGAGGTGGACTAAAGTCTAGCAAGTTGCAGTTTCAAGGATTCCGCTTTTACAACTTTATGATTTGCCTTGACTCAAGTGTACTCAGAGATGCTAAATAGGGTCTTCAACCTGTTGTACATCAGGATGCATAATGAGAATCACAATATCTCATCCATAGCAAAGACCCCTTATGAATAGAAAATTCTCAGTCATCACAAAAATTGTATTTATTATTTACCTGGATTTTCAGTTTGAGTCAGAGGAAAAGAAGACAGTACCTCTCTCTCTCCCTGCCTTTCCACCTGCCCCTTAAAAAACATGTGTTTTTCATCACAGGCTAGAATTGTCAAACGAAGACCTCAGAAAAGGAAAGAGATTAATCTAAAGCACACTGAATTCTTCGTAACCTGGACTGATTGAGAGCTGTGTTTTCTAGATTACTTGTAGCTTCCTTTTAAATAAAAAGGCAACTTAAAAAACCCCCAACAGTTTGAGTTAAATAATCTGCTAAAAGAAAGGTGCAGACAACACTGCTTCTCCTTAACTCTCCAAATCTTATATCTATTTCTAGCTTGTCATTTTATCATGATAAGGGCTTTAAATTATATACTTCTATCACCTTCCTAATTTTCTGCTTTTTTCTTTTTAATTTCTTAAAGCCAAAACCAGTTTTGAACCTATCCATCTGGCTTATCTCATTATAACTGTCTGATTGGAATTATCTTCCCTATGGCTTTGCTAAACCCATATATTACTTTGCTGCTGGGAATCTTCAGTCTAGTATCGTCTTTTATTTATTTATAGGGTTTGTTTTCTTTTTTCTTTTGTTTTTGGGGGTGGCTTTTTTTTGGGTTTTTTGTTGTTTTTTTTTTTTAATTACCTTATGAAACAGATTTAGGAATGATATTTTCTTATCACCTGAGAACTGAAGTTGGCTTTACCATAAGTCTCACTGAGTTTGCACACAAATGGCATCTTTACAGGCAACAATGAATATAAATAAACTTCTTAAGCACTCAAATCTCTTGCATACTAAAGCAAACAGAACATTGTGTGTTTGTTTGTTTTCTAAGTGAATGAAACATCCATAAAATTGACAGCAAATACATGGAGCAGATTTATGTAATTATGGCTTGAATGTCAGACAATAATGTAATCTATATTATTTAAGTTGGATTAGCACTAATGCCAATATATTTATGACCCTTTTCCCTTACAACTTTGTTCAGAAGTTACAGAAGTCAAGGGAAAGAAATTTGTTGACGTGAATGAACTTTGAATTAGGTTCAGACTGTTTACTTGTTTTGTCTGCTCTAGTACCTAAGAAAGCACTTTTTCCTTTTTCAAAGCAATAAGTTCTTCCCTTCACAGATTCCAATTCTGCATACTGTCAGCATAAAGACTAGGCAGCTGACAGCATTTCTCACACCATGATATTATATTTTCTGACGCAACTGAAAGCAGATTGCATGAACAGAAGGATTTGTGTTGTAGATCATCTGTTTGTTTGCAAAGATACATTTTTTCTCAAGTGACCAGTGTGCTAAATGATGGCTCTCTTGCCAGAGTTTTGCATCCTATGAAAGTGGCCAGGATTATCATAAATAAATGGCAAATAAGAATAAAGTGTTTGTGATAGAGGTATCTGGCCTTTTATAAATACGAAGTATCCACCTCCTGAAAGTCATGGTAGGTTTAAAAGTATCTGTGGTTTGGTCACCAAAAAACCCAAACAATCAAGCCAAAAACAAAGCAATGCAATCAGAGTTTAGACTGGTAAGTTACTATATATTTTTGCAAAAGACAAAATGAATGTCACAAATATTAATTGCAGTTCACTATTTACTTTTTTAAGAAAAGATGAGCAAAGATACATCATCTATATATAAAGGACATCCACATGTATTTCCAGAAATAGAAACTACCTGGATAAAATCTTGGAGACACAACTAATATTTTATGGGGCATATCATTGTATTTGGTTGTTTATGAGATGCAGAATGGCATGACAAATGAGGTGTGACACAGCAAGTCAACTTTAAAACAAATCTCTTCTATTTCTGGATCTGTTATTTTGGATTTTGTCTCAACAAAACAGCTCCATAGGAATGGAATGATAAAAGATTCAATGCATTTGAAATGTCAAGGGTTGTGGCAATTCAGCTAAAGTTAAAGCCAGGTGGAGGTAAGTTTGGATTTCTAGCTGTAGAATGGATTTTAGTTAATTCCTAATGCCTAATTATGGCTTGGTGTACCTTCAAGAAGTTACAATCACAACCATTTATGGAAACATATTTCCAGTCACTTGCATTCACTGTGTCCTCAGTACTGAAGACTAGGAACTATTCTTGAACATATCCAATTTTCAGAATCAGATTGCATACCAAGAATATATGATAACACTAGAGATGAGAGCTATTCAGTTCTTGACTACATAAGTGATATATTACAGCAAAAAACATCAGAAACAGCCAACTAATTTTGGATGTTTTAAATAATGTGATAAATATTGGCAATTATGTTTTTCAAATTCTTATAAAAACCATGATACAAATGAATCCTGATCCCAAAAATTTTCTACATAAGTATCTCTGATAATGGCATAAGTTTCAAGTAATTTAATTTAAATTATCACTGTGTTATTGTAAAACCAGTTTAGAACTACAATCATGCTGTAAAAAATCTTAGAGGCACTTCAGGGTAACTGTATTATACTACATTTGATCTGTCAATAGTAATCAGGAGTAAGGAATTTTTTTTCTCTGCTTTCTTGTTTTCTTGTATTCACAAAAGCAAATATAGGGCATAACAAACATGAGTATCAAAGTACAACACTATTCTTGTTCTATAAAACCGCAACATTCGAAAACTGCTTCTTAATTATTAAAAGTAGTTGAATCTCTTAGAAGCTTTTTCTCTGCCACACTCCTGTGAAAGCTGAGTGGGAGTCCTGACTTCAGGCTATCATGCCTCTCTCTCATCAGTAATAGAGTCCTAGGAAGTGCTTAAACAAAAGGATATATATTTTCAGAGGTATTCTGCTGAGAAGAAAACCTTGATTTAGGACTGACTGTGCTGAGAAACTTGAAAACAGATGCTCCAAAGTGGGCATAGTTTTCTGGGTTTCTGGGTTTTGTTTTGAGATTAAGGCAAAGAAAGAATTATCAGGAGAAAGTCAGATACATATAAAATCGCTGATATCCCTTCAATAGAAATGCATATTGCTGGCAACATTAGCAATCTTATCTATCAATCAACTTACAAAACATGAAAAGTATTTATAGAGAACATAGGAATTCCTCTTCCACAAGAGCAGACGGTGACAGGAAAAGAGGCAATGAGCTCAAGTTGATTCAGGGAAAATTCTATTTGCATATAACAAAAAAATATCTTCACCATGAGAACAGTAAAACACTGAGAAGGGTAGCCCAGAGATGGGATGCAATCTTCTCTGTTGGAAATATCAAAGAGTTGGCTTGACAGAGCCCCGGAAAACCTAATCTAAGATACTGCTTTCAAAGGAAGATTACATGATCTACAGATGTTCCTTCCAGCTTAAAACTCTCAGTGATGCTACAAAAGGCAACATTTACTATCATTCAAGCTACGTAAGTTCTTTGTGGTTGTGTTTTTGTTTTTATGTTTCAATAGTTGCTAAACTACCCCAGCTACAAGAAACTTCAAGAGCAGTCTAGACCGGAAACCTGGCACCATCAACTGTACTCAATTTCACACTGACAGTCAGAAGCACTGTTGCTTAATCTTGAAAGTCTTATTTGACCAGTACCTTACAATTATTATTGTAAGGAAACTGTCATATTCCTTGCACCTTACTTCAAGCTTTCTCACTGCATTTTAAACCTATAATCTTTTTTTCAAAAAAGCTGTTGGTGCAATTATTCTTTTATGTTTCTTAATGAGTTTTGAATGTATTTTATAATGTCCTCCCTCTGACTCTTCTTCAAAGTAAGCATCATCTTCATTCTACCTTTCCTGATGAATGCTGGCCTTGGATATTTAAAATAGGAAAGTGCACAGTTCTCTCTGTCATAACAGCTGTCATAAAAGACTTGGTGCATAGTGCCATCCTCCCCCCACCTCTTCACTGAAATCGTTGGGAATTAAGCACATAAGTACTGCTGTAGAAATCTGCCCTAAATGTAGTAATTGTTCAATGCAATGATTGGATTTCTTTGTTAACTCACCTTTTAATCTGTGGGATATTTGCAAAGGAATATTTTCCTTTAGCAAAATTTGCTTCTTAGTTTTATGTGGGTATAGTTTAGGCAGTGTCAAAGCTGGTTTACAAAGGCTCTGAAATGTGAAATAAATAATATTTTAATGACAGGGAAACAAAGGGAAACTCAAATGAAAGATTACTTAAATTTTGTTTCAAAGCTTTGACTTTTTAAATAATTTGCACACAAATATTTCTTCTTTTCCATTCTTTCCATTGTTTAAGTGGAAAAAACCCACTCCAACAGCTCACAGTCATTCATATATATAAACATTATCTAATGTAGTATAAGCAAGCTCAGGATAGAAATATTGCCATAAAGTACTAAGTGTTGTAAATGAGTTAATGTGATGTAGAACTGAGCCTGAATACAAATGTAAATCCTTATAGACTATTCATAGGTTTGAAGCTCAATAACTATTAAAATTATTTCTAGGTATTTTAGCCTATATCTAATTGCAACTTTGTCTAATTTTTACTGTGCCATGCAGAAAGGTGCAGAAAGTATGACCTAGATAGAATAGTTCAAAGAGAAAAAACACACAAGGGACACACTGATGTTTGCATCCTAATTAGAAAATGAAACAGTTAAGCAGATTTGAATTATTTTTGTTCCATAATAGAGAAATTGTTCTAAGCATACCTGGCAATGTCATCAATCACTATCTCTTCCATGGAGAAAAAAAATTATTGGCTTATAGTGTTCAAAAATATCAATGTGTTACCTTGCTCAAGAGCAACATTGGGACATATCTATTAATTTTATTATAGATCAGAAATGAGGCAAAACAAAATAGACATTTAAATAAAATTAAAGGCCCTAGTTAAACTGACAAGAGACAAGAAAAACAGTTAAGAATGACACTGAATATTCCTACATGATGATGTAAAACATAAAAAAAAACCCTCACACTAAAATCCATTGTTTTTTAATCTAACAAAAACTGACTTGTACTATATAAAAATATCCTTGATTATGAAAGATTACTAAAATATTTCAGAAATGTAGCAGCTATGAAAAAAACACATTTATTAAAGTTGAGAGAGCCAGTGGATATGATTTGCTGTATGTTTATCAAATTATTTGGCATCCTTTAGAATTATTACAGCTTTTCTATAGAAAATATTATCCAGTGGGTCTCTACTCTGCCTCAGAACATAACATGCCCTATTGTGAAATAAATATGTTTGAGGTCCATTCCTTCAAACTGATCATATTTAATGTAAGTTGCTACATATTTGCATGAAACTTGAAATATTAATGTATAACAGAAAATATTTTCCTCCTAAAGCTGCATTAATAATAGGTGGGAGAATAATTTCCTACTGCCAGTTGTGACACATTAAAACATACAAGTAGTATATCATAAATATTAAAGCCTAAGGTCCACACACGACAGAAGATTAAGCAGAGCAAGAATTGTAGATCAGATCAGGTTAAACATTCACAGCTGACTGGTTTGCGTTTCTTCTGAAATTGTTGCAATAGGTCAAAATCCTAAAAAATTACAGCAAAAAGAGGGGGAAAAAATAAAAATAAAATGGATGGAAAGAAGAGACGATACTAAATAAAAAAACCCCACAGATTCTTTCCAAGGAGACTACATTGCATCTAAACTATTTTTATAGAACTACAAGACCAGTCTGCGTGCTTAATGCCTTTCAGAGGAGAAGCAGAAAATAGGGGACACAGAAAGGTCTCTAAGGAGATTGTTTTCTAAGTCATCCAAGACACTAAGAAGTATAATAATCAGAATGAAGGAATCTTGCTAAATTTTTGAAATCATAGAAATACATACCTACATTCAGGCATGCATATTGTCCTTCAATAATTTAAGTGATGGAAAAGTCACAGTGTCAAAGAAGAATATGCAGAGCAGGAGAATATTCAGGAAAAGCAACGGACATTTTTCTAGAAAACAAGGAATAATTGAAACTCTGTAATAAATGCTTTTGACTTTTTAGATGTATAATTAGAAACAAATAGTGTCCATTTTTCTCCAAGTATCTCATCAAAAGATGCTGGCCAGAAGCAAGCTCCAAAAGACCTCTGATCAGCTAGGGAGTCACACTATTAAAAAAGAAAAAAAAAAGAAAAACCTTGTTCAAATTGTTCAGAGGGAGAAAAGTCGTTAAGGACAAGGAAGAAGGAAAATAAGCCAAGAACAAGTAACTTAAATGACTCATTGGTCCAGCAGTTGCCACTGAAAATGTCTACTAGACCTCCAATATCATACAGCTAAAATAGTCTTTAATAACCATTAACATGGTTCCACAATCTCAATATAATAATCAACTCAGTGACTGAATCTCCCTGAATAGCAAACTTTCTTTATGACTCACTTTTGCTGCTCTTTACACATGCACTGAGGAAATGCAGATAATCTCTGTGCATTGACATCCTGTAATTGTCCAGGATATGGTACTTAGAGGTGCGTTTGCAAGTTTCATGGAAAATGTTCCTTTCTCATGTATCAAGAAATTAGTACAGGGTGAAGATAGACAATGAGAATGAAACAGAATTTCATCACCTGACAAAGACAATAAGAACAGTCCCAAAACAATAATGTCTTTTAAGAAGTTTACAGACAAGTATGGGAACTGGGAAGGAGGGATAATAACTATACCAGCTTTCACGAAGAAAACAAAGAAACTATTAACAATAAAACTCTTCTACTAATTTCTGCTTGATGAATCACCCATTTTAAAAAAAGATTGAGCCAATTAATCATTATTTTAAAAAAAATCACTGGCTAATAAGACTATTGGGAAAAGAAGGCAAAATTATTTTAATTTTTTTGTCTTTCTATCCAAAAATCTTTTAAGTTAAGGAGATTTGGCTCTGTTTCTAATTCAGTATTTTACTTTTGAGATGTATTTCATAGTTTTGAACTGTTGTCAAACGAAACTTATCAGTGTAGTATACATACAATAAGCATATAGTATATAAATTAATTAGATACATTACTAATATTGCACCTATATTACTGTAATAGTACTCATTCATCTCTTTTATTCTGAGCAAGTCATGATTTCATGGTTGCACTTATTCATTTTGTATTATTTAGCTGCAAAAGTAAATCATAGCTATTTAGAATATGTCCTACAATCCAGGTTTACTAATTTTTCCAGCTAAATTATCACTTAATAGCTGAACAGACTAAAAATACCATATTATTAAAGAAATTAGGACACAAGAAAAAGAATATTTCCTTTACTCATTGATGAAACTTCACCTGAGATTACTACGAGTTACCTGGAAATAAGGTAGCTTTTAGCCCTTCTGTCCCTCATCTTCCTTTATCCTGTTCCAAGCACATTAATATCAATAAAAATCATTCTACCATTTCACTGGGAGTAGATCTATAAATATTAGAATGTTAGTTTACTTCATTGTATCATATGAACTCACAGCTACATAGAAATTACTGGATGCTTCCTGAAAAACTGGTGAGCTTTCGTGTACAAACAAATTATATTAATGATCAATTAGGCAGTATTTCATAGAGGTACAGTAGACACTGAGTTTATCAGCTGAAACTCAAGAAAAAGGTAGTTATATTTCTGACCAAGAAAGTTTAGGTAGACAGCAACAAAACATTGTTCCAGCACCGAGGTTTCAGAGAAGGCAAGGAAAGAAATAACATCACAACTTGTACACCCATAAAGCACTCAGAAAATAATTGTTTTCATGGACAAAGTTAAGAACTGCATCTTTTGTTGAAAATTACACTTTTTTCCCCCACTTACCAATAGTAAAGCTATTCTCAGATTTTATCAAAATGTGAAGTATTTATATTATGAACCCCAAATCTCCTTTCTGAAGTGTATTCTAAAATATTGTAGCAGTCATACTGCATTTAATTTTTTTCCTTCTCTGCTCTTACTGATAATATATTTGTATACTAAACTGCACTTAATGCACTATTTCTAATAAATAGACCACAATTTGTAACCAAAAAAATCTGTACCATTCAAACCAACAGAAACAAGTGACCTAGATCACTCTGTCAGATTATCCAGTAAATCTTGTCCAAAAGGGCTCTATGCAATGTCAGTGGTGTCCTTTCATGTACCTGAGAATCCTAATGTCAGGTAATGACCCTGAGAACCTGTGACAAATCTCATCCTCTTCAGCCTTTAAGAACAAATTTGCAAATGCATATTCCTAAGGACCTGCTAAGCAGTATTCCCTGGCCACACATTCAGCAGATGGACTAGTGTTTGGCAGTCACTTTTGGTGCCTGGTGACCATTTCAGGTGTCAAACACGATGTTGTAGTGTAAGACCAGCAGTTTCCAAGCACTTTAGAGATTTTTTTCTTTCTTCCATTTATAGGCATCAGTTTCATTTTTCTTTTCTAATAGTCTAAACAAACTCATTTTCCTCACAGTTTTTGTCCCTATTTCAGTGCTATCACGCTCAGAGCATATTATTTGAATAAGAAAACACAATGTCAAAATACCGATAGGTACCTGATTTTTCAGTGAATGTTAAAACAGAAAGTTCAATTCCTTTAACTTCATCAATATAACTAATTTCTACCTACCTATTTTTAAAGTTACGATTTTTTCTTAAAGAACACCAGTAAAGAAATATTTTGACAAGGCTTCATCACACCCAAACAGCAATAATAAGCACAGAAAATATTATTATATTGTAATAATGAAACCTTTGTCCACCCAATATTCTTTTGCTAACCAGAATCCATCACTGATTTATTTTTATTGTTGTATTTTTAAATACAAAATGCATATAACTTTTGACCCTGCACATCTAAAAAGCCATTTACTCATGAGCAACAATGTAAATGACCCTATAATTTAGAAATCTTCAAAGATCAGGAGAAAAAACCCCAAAAACCACATTTATTAAATGAGGTGGTTGAATCACTAGGGAGCTGATAGCTGATGGTTTCCAGCCTTCATTTAATAGGAATGAAGCTCGACACAATGTTGAAACTTTAGCAATCCCAACTAACATAATGAGAAGCAAGACTGTCTCATGTTATATTCATGTTATTCTGTTTAATGAAAAAACTCATACATTAGGAAGCAATCTGCCAGACAGGTACTACTATCATTTTAGTCTTATTGAGTAGGCTGAAGGTAAAGAAACAATTCCAGACAAAATAGGGCCTCTTTTTCTTTTCACAATTAATTTTTCCAAAAGTTCACGTGTGGATGCAGCACATACTGAAAAGAACAAGTAAAAATAGAACATGAAATTTTTCACAAACTACAATTGAATTAAAACAAAAACAACAATAACAACAAAAAAACAAAACAAAACAACCCCTCCCAAAAAACCCAAAACACAATCCCCCCCAAAAAAACAAAACAAAACAAAACAAAACAAAACAAAACAAAACAAAAACAAAAAAGACCCCACCAAAAAACAACACAGACAAAATATCTGGATTCTCTTCTAAACTAAAATAGATATCTCAGCAATAATTTCCACCAACCATCTTCTGTTTCCACATAATATTAACTATTTTTAAGTAAATATATTTGGTGAATACTTAAGGAAGTTGACCCAAGAGTTCTGTGTACCTAATATATCCTAAGGTTTTTACCAGTACAATGAAAATGGTTCCATTAAAGGCATATCACGTAGGTTAAATATGTTAGACACTCCTGAAATCAGAATAGGGAAAAGGATTATTTCTACTGAAGTTGTTTGTCTTCCTTCCTCAAGCCTCTCTGTTCACAGAGCAGCACTCATGTGGTATATGCTATGCTTTAATAAAAATGAACTATGGCCTTATTAACAAAAGGAAGAGAACAAATTTTGCTTTAATAAAGAAGGTCATGCATAAGATTTTTCAACAACTGTTTTGGTAATGACACTCTTTATAGTCCTTCCAAAACGAAACGATTTTGTGGATTTATTGTTCTGAAGGGCCTATTGCTCATGAAAATTAAAAACAATTTCCACTGGTAATAAAATCTCCTATAAAAATGCATTAGATGTCAGTCATATTTCAAGGTAAGAGCCAGCATCCAAGTTCTAGCACCATGTTACATAAACTTTCTTGCTCCTCCTTCTGTGGCTTCAGATACCATGCAGTTTGAGACAAGAGCCTGAATAACAGATATACCTTTTTAATGTCTCCCATTATGGAAACCTGTATGAGCTTTAATTCCTAAGGAAAACAACAGCAAAATCCCAGACACCTCAATTAATTTAAGAGCATTTTCATCACCTCTTAAAGGTGACATTCTAGTTTGAGGTAACAGTGGAATTCAGTTGCCTGAACCTAGCGCTCAAGTGTCTTTTTAGACATCTTAAAGTAAATGAAAATATTCACCTTAAACTGCCAAAATTATATTTGCAAGAAGAATTTTTTTTTTTTTTTTAGTAGAAGGAAACAAGGTTACGTGAAATTCCTGAATTCAGATGTCTAGCATCACTGCAGGATAACCCACCCGGCCTTCACTTCTTCCAGAATGATGCAAGCTGATTGTCATATCTGACAGCTCATTCAGATTTCTCAGGTAGTCAATATCTCTATCTCATAATTTTATTTTTTTTATGTCTCCATGAAAAATATTTTTCGAAATTCTTTGAAAAAGATAAAAAGGAGTTTTGAACTCTTTGAAATATTAGCTAGCCAAACACTAAAACTTAGCTGAAATATGAGTCATAGGAAAGAGAAAATAAAACTTTAGGCTGTGCACTTTCAGTTAACTAAAATTGAGAAATTTTGTTCCTCCTATTCTGCATCTCTCTAAGTCAATGGCTTTCCAAGGAAGTCATACTATTGGTTCTTCCAAGCTGTATACTTGAAAACAGAATTTTCTGTTAGTATTTCATTGCTTCCTTCTTATTATCCGTGTTTTTTGTTTTGTTTTGTTTTGTTTTGTTTTGTCTCATTAACTTAAACATCTGGACCTTTACACCACCTGTCTACTCACTTCACTAATGTGAAGCTGTAGCACCTACACACACTTCATGTACCTCACTCCCCACACTTTCACCTGGATATTTTTTCACAACTTTTGCACTCTTTTCATGGAAGTAGATTTGCTGTGAAAATCCTGAATAAGGAAGCCTAATAAGGATGAAGAAAGATTCCCCTGTGGCACTGAATTAGGGGCAATAAAAGATTACAACACATAATGATGGGAAATCCCAAGGTAAAGATGGGAGAGAAGCTGACGACATGGATTTGAAAAAATGTATGCTTAACATCGACAGAGATTACAACAGCTTTATTGTTATTGCAGCTTTATCAACTTCATTGTAGTTACATCATGCTATTGTAACACAAAGAACCTACATTTATTGCTTTTTTAATATTTGGGACTATTTAAAGGTGTAGTTATTTTTTAGCCTACTGTGACTATCATTTTTGAAAGATGAATACTTATGAGAATCTACAAGTGATCCATGTACACAACACTGCTTCAGCATGAATCATCCCTAAACTGACAGCTCACACTGCTGTCAAGATTTTAGTGGTTGCTTTTTTCACCTTTGGTAGTATGTTTAAGTAACTAAATAAATGAAGCGATAAAGTGAAGACATAAAAACCTCTCTGCATCTTTCTGACTTCCTACAATTTGGAAAAGAAAATACTGATATCAAGATTATCAAAATTTAATGCAACATTCCAGGTGTAGCTGAATAGGAGCAGATGACACCTGAGAACAAAACTTTTGGTTCTCTATTTCAGTCTTCTGTTTAGGCTGACAATGAAAAGGAAGCTTGAAGTCAGTGGAAACATAGGATTCTTCAAAAGCTTTCCTGTAAGAAATAAAAATAAACAACAACCCTATAACTTCTGAAACAGAATTTGGTCATTCAATGGAAAGGTATATGATACATAATTGCAAGACCAATAACCATAGTGTGGACAAACCAATATAAGCCACAAGTAGTATTTATTTAAAGCCCCTAGAACAGAAAACAACTACAACAAATTATTGCATAAGAACTAATAAGTACAATAAAAACTGAAATTTTCTACACCTTTCTGCTTCTACCACTTCAAGGAATGTGCCCTAATTGCATATCCACATAGTCTTCTAAAAGTATTACAGTAAAAAATTGTTGGATATACACCACACACATGCAGTGGATCTTTTGCAAGTTGTAATTTTGTTCTGTGCAGTTCTGTTTGTGGAGAAAAATCTCCATAAATAAATATTTCCTAGAAAAAAATACATTACAAAAATATTTAGCTCCTTTGAATTCAGAATCACATCCTAACACTTCAGGACTGCAGATGTCTAGTTTTGAAAAGAAGCCATTTACCCATATAGTGTAATCAGTTTACATGTGTTGTTATAGTTCAGTCATTGTTTGAGGTGATGTCTGTCATAAATGACTTTCCCCCTCTGCAACATTTTTTTTTTTTACTATTTATATGATAATATGATCATGACAAGATCATTCACTGCTCATGCAAACCTTTACTTTCATGATGCTTTGAGAATCGTTTGCACCACTTGCATTTTCCTCTTTTTATGTGAAGATTGAATATCCAGCTGTTACCTAATTAAGTCTGCCACAGGCAAAAATCTGGCTTTATGTACCTGCAGAGAGAATTTCATGGTGTTTTAATGACAAGCTATAGATTGAGCAAAGTGACTCAAGAGGCAATGCAAGCAAACGCTTAGCTCAAATGAGTGCCAGAGCTGTCAATTTCCAATTAAGAGACTTGTTTGTCTCTCATGATAGTGAACCACCACAAATTACTTGCTTTAGCTCTGCTGGTTAATCTTTTGCCACCTGACAGATGGAAGGAAATCAGTTGACTTATGTTAATCACTTCCAGGAAGTGAGAATATTTAAATCTTGGCACATTTTTGCATCTGTGAGGACGGCATTAGGAGATATCACAACAGCAACCCATTATTTATAGATAAGGTGTCATTTCAAGTGTATATATGGGGGGTGGGGGATTGTGGTAGAATGACTGTCAGGGAATATGAGGAAAATGAAAGGCATCATTTAGCTTTTTCTCAAAAGCTCTCCCACTTGAGGAGAAAGCTTCTGATTGTTCCTTTCTTGCATATTTATGTTTTTACAAAGCTGAACATAATTTTCAGCAAGCTCAAGTTGTTATCATACATATATATAGAAGATATGAATACAGGTTTCATATGAAGATTTTTATACCTAGCCACAGTATCTGTGGGTAATAAATACACTTTTACTAAAAATAATAAATAAATATGGCACTGGAAAAAAAAACAACAAAAAAACAACAAAAACCTAGGATTAATTCTCTGTAGAAAAATTGAGAATCATTTTCTCCATTATAAAAAGGCTAAATAATATTTGAAAAATTATGAAACATCTATTAAGACTTTTGACATGTAGCTCTAAAAATCCTAGCTGATGACATGAGCCTTGAACTACTGCCTGGTAACACCTGACCGTGTGAGAGCAAAGTGCATTTCAAAGCAATTTTAATATGATACCCAGTTCGCTTCTGGCAATTTTCCTATTTTAATACAACTGTATAATAATTTGGAGAACAGCTTGAATTTCCATGGTACCTCATCATTCTCCTAGTGACTGCCCTTTCCACAGGATTAATACTACTAAAATTGCAGTAAATTATTTCATAGATATGGGCTTTTAAACACTTTTAGTTAGCTCAAAATCATACGTGATATCATGTAATTTAGGATAAAAGGTAATAAGAACACAATTTAAATTCATTCATACTTAAAATTCAAACTTCCACAGTTCAGGGCAGGACTTCACTTGGTAAGGAGAATCTTTCAGGAGAGAAAATAACCTTTTCTGAGAAATGCCATCAAGGGGAGTTAAGAAGTGTGTTTTTAAATATATAAATAGAAAAATAGTTCTACAGCTATAAAACACAGTTTGCTACTTAGATTGCAATCAAGTAAGCAGGTGTAATTTTTACCAGTGATCATTAACTTGGCCACCTAGAGGTCTTGTAGGATGATATAAACTGAAACTGCACCATCCCCTTACTATCACCAGTAGCACCTTTCTCCTTACACGTATATTTACTCACTCCAGCTCCCTCTCTGATATTAGAAACCGAGCTCCACTTTGGTGAGATTGCAGGATAGAAGCACTCAGGGGCTAGGTTAAGATTACATGGATATTAACAAACTCAAAACTGTTCCTGAACTTTCCTAATTTAAGTAATTTATCTTTCTTACTTGGCTCTCTTTGGAGAAGGTTCTGTCCTGTGCTGCATGGCTCTCAATGTTTTTCCATGGACTTCAGAAATCTTTGTGCATACAGATAGTATTATCAGGAGTGCTAATTTAAAAGATAGCATTATTGCATTCTAAATTGAATATGAAATTATACTAAGAATTGTTAGATTCCCCTTCCCATTATTTTTTTCTGACAAAATTTGCACCCACCTTCCAAGAGAGTGCATTTACTCTGGCTCAGAAGTCTAACTTGCTGGTTTCCCTTCTATCTACTTTCTGAATCACACCGGGTTAATAATCATTCACGTTTGCAACAGCCAGCACAAATTCCACTTGAATGGATGGAGGGGATTCTGCAGGCTGTTTAAACAAAATAACAGGCCACAGAGAAACATGGTGCTAAATATCACTTCCCAGGTAATTAACTGTGTCTTGAGTGCTCCCCATCAACCTTCTTTCATCTTCTGTTGATATTTTTCCTTACATGCAAAATGTTGTGTCTTTAAAACATAATACACCAAATTTTGTTTTACATTGCTGTTTACTCACAAAAACACACATATTTATAAAAGGCTGTTCTTTGGCTTTCTGCCTACACAGCTGATTTTCTTTTTTTTCCTGGCATATAACATATGCAAACTGTAAAAAAATCTCACATTCAGAAAAATCAGCTAGAAGTGAATAGTAAAATTGCAAAATAAACTTATTTATTACCTCATTGGTTTTCAAATTACAAAAATATCTTTCTGCATTATCTAAGCATATACAGCTCATGTATTCAATCAGCATAAATATAAAAGGTACGTAGAAAACTACAATTTGAATGTGCTAGAGTTGTTCACCTGAAGTTAAACATAAAATTCCTCAAGTTGTAGTAGTTCTTCAAAATTTCCTTCTCTAAAATGGAAAGTATTTCATTGGTTGAAAGGTGATATCTTGAGGGGTTTTTTTTCCCTTCCATATACCACAAGTCCTGTCTGCTTCACTATATTTTGCAAAGTTATGTTGAACTATTACAAACATCCATATCATGTCTATGTCTTTAAATTCCAGCTCCAGAAATACAAAAAGCTTAGAAGGAAAGAAATAAAAAGATTCACCAATGCTGAGCTTTCAGGTGGGGTCACCAGAAGGTATTCTGCTGCATTATATTCAACTTAGAAAGCTGCCATTTAAAAAGTATGTAAGTACAAATCTCAGTGGAATATCAGATTATTATGATTTATGAGTAATTGAGGAAAAAAAAAATTACTAAACTGAAAACCTGGAAGTCTGCCAGACTGAAAGCTAGAAAATGACTGAAGTGAAATAAGTAAGTAAATAAAATGAAAATGAAAATATCACCTAATTAACATGAATAATGCCATGATAAAACATAATACAGGGAGTTTCTCTACTAGAGTAAAACCAACTTGTGTATTCCATATTTTTTCCACTTTAATAATGCATCTGCTTGAATGTCTGATAGCTATATAAACTAATTTTTAAAAATAAGAATTTTGATTTACATATAGCATACTATAAACTTAAGTCATTAGAATACGTATGTCATAGCAAGATATAGAGAGGGCAAACGTTCTTTAAAATTAGTGGAGAAAACATGAGAATAGGGGAACTATGATATAATTTCAGCTTGATTTTCTCAAAGAAATTTTTCTTGACTTGACAAAAGGGAATTAAGTATCTTAGAATGTAAAATTCACCTATAAGTAATTCTTGGTGAGCAGAAGCTAAACATTTCAATATTGACAAGCCTAGTGATATATCTGATTCAAAAGGGATTGAACCTCAGAAAACACTTTAAGAAATATTATTCATAATGCAAATACAATATTTTATTTTATATAAAAGAAGTATAGAGACCCACTTGGTAGAAGTAGCAGACTAAAAATATATATATAAAAAGATATATTTAGAAATATATTAAATATACTTGGAAAGCAAAGTTAAAATACTAAATATGGGTTTTCCATGATCTACACTGAATATAATTTTTTTAACCTTAGAAAAGAAACTTTGAAATAAAACAACAAATAATTAATGAAACCAGCAAAATGTGTATTTCCATATTACATAGGAAATGTAAAGAATGCAATAATAACCACATGAATATACTGCTGGCTCATAGAGTAAGTTTTGGGGGAAAATATTAATTATTTTTAAAATGTATTTTAAAATACTTGTTAAAATGTTTAAAACCTTTAAAATCATAAAAGTTGAAAACTATCTGAGATACTTGGCCACAGTTTAAGGCAAAATACAGTCTGATTCTCATAGCACTTGATAAGTGGAAATTCATAGAATCTGTATTACCTGTTGTTCAGATGAATGGCTTTCCAGCAGATGCAGGATTTTGGACCAGCTTTGCAGTGAAAAAGGTGAATATACCATGAGCAAGCTTTTAAGTCAGCTCCTTTTCAATATAGCTGTTTCACATTTCATAGGAGTTTAAATTCTGTCATAATTGTGATTTTGATGTGAAGAAAAGTACAACATTGAGTAGAATAGCACAGAGATCAGAACTGGGACCTATTCTCATAATTTAATAGTTTTATTAAGAGCAGTATGGATTATATGAGGTCAACCTTTTTTTTTTTTTTTTTTTTTTTTTCCCACAGCTGTAATTGAACAAAAACAAGCAGGAAGATACCACACCTAAACTATGCACATATTTTTGTATTTTAGAGTAGCAAGAAACCTGACTTCAATGAAATTGTTTTAATATTAAATAAAGAGCAGCTGTACGCCAGGACAGGGATTGTAAACACAGCCCATATAAAAATTCCTAGACAGCAATATATGAAAAAAAGATGAAAGAACGACTATGGTGTATGACACTAAGTATGAATTGCTGTATTATTATGTCTGAATAGTCAGTTAACAAGTAACTGGAAAAAAGTAGAGAAGGATTATTTTCCTGTATATGCAAAATCAGGTATGGCTTCATTAAAAATAAATTTTAATCACAAATGAATGAGCATGAAAATAGAGGACACTGATTTCTTTTTATAATAGAGTATAGACAAGTGTAAGATATGAAGATTTTTCATAAATATATTCAGCTATGTACAATTGTTTCAAGACAATCACAGGGAAACAAGACAGCAAAGCTCATTTAATCTCCATCCTTCATTCTTAGGACCCATATCAATGCCATTGTTAAAGAAACATTTCTATAATTATCCCAAGAATACTCTAAGAATTCCAAGGTTTTTGTCTCTGGAATCTCCTTCAGCGATCTATTTTGACATTCTGATCTTTATTAATAGAATGATTTCTGCATGTTTCATCCAAAGATTCCTAAGTAAAATTTGGTCTCAATACCTCTTGTCCTATTTGTCTTAGTCACCATAGAAACTTCACCAACTGTTTGCATCAAAACAGTGAAATATTTGTACTTATTTGAAAAACAGTTGGGCAAAGTGAGGAAAGAAGGAAGGCGATGGATGGACTCTTCCTTAGGATAAATAATAGCAATTTATTCAAAGCAGTCCACACTTACGTTTTCATTAGTAAAATAAATACTTCCACTGACCAGTTTTAGGCTGTGAAACTCAGTTTGTTGCACGGCTAAATTCTTAGTATAGCTTTCATAGTTTGGCCAATAGAAATTTTGCATTTTCCAAAGCAATTCTGAAGGACACAAAGGAACGATGCCTGGTAGGTGTTCTAGATCCAGTCTTTCTTTTCTGAAAGGTAGGAAGTGGTGTAATGACCAGGCATTCTCTGCCAGTTGTTTCTCCTGACAGAGACCCTCTTGTGTTTGGTTTACTAGAACACACTTAGCCTGATCACTACCAAGTCACTGCCTTTTTCAAGGCTAACTGCTATGAGCTATGCAATTATCCAGGCTTTCATATTAATAGAAGAAATGGTTCAGATGACTGTGATCCTTTGAACTTCAGAATCAGAGCTTTCTTGTGGGATTCAGAGAATGTAATCTGAAACTTGCAAAACAAAGCAAAATTAAGAAAGGCATTATCTGAATACAGATTCTAATGTATAGAGCATAATTCTAGAGAGATGGAACATAAAATTGTTGTTTCTATTTACACTTCTTTTTACATTTTTACAGTTTAAATTAAAATTTTCTAGTCAGACAAGTGAAAAAAAAAGCAATTTTTTATATTTTATCATTCAGTTTTTCTCTTAAATAATATTTATTCCACTAGGTAATTTTGTCCATTTCTTTACAATAATTCTCCATACAAGTTTATCTTCCCCATCCATTATTACAGCTTTGTTCAGCACATCTCTCTAAACTCTTCCTACACTAATATCTTAAACTTTAGTCTACTTATAAATTACTGCAGAAACCAAGAGAGCAATAAAAAAAGAACATTAGAAGTTGCAACCAGGAAAGAGAATATGACTTAATATATAATAAAGTCAAATATTTAAAGGAGCCAAGACATAATTAAAAATATCTCTCTTGAAACATTTTTTAATTCCATAAGTATATTTCTTTTATGTTTTTGCGTATTAGAGTTTGAAATTTATATTGAGGAGAAGCTTTCAATTTTATATGTAAAATAGACTTTTGAGTATTACGTAAGGTTCACTTAAAAAAAAGGAAATGTTTTATAATTAGGATAAATACGTAAGCAAAGTGATCATTGACATTAAGATTTCTCCATAAGTTGTGAGTGTTTCCTTTTGCAGGAGCACAACATATTTCTTGATGCCAACTTAATTTAATTGGATGCTCTTTGATTTTGCAGAGCAACTGAAGTGTTCTTGAAGTGGAAAGCTATATCATAAAAATACAACCAATATGTTTGAGAAGTTGATTCTAGAAAATATACTTTTATTAAGGGGAGAGAAAAGAAAAAAAAATATATATTTTAGTGACACTGTACCAGGTTAACAAAATAATAGGAAGTATAGGTAGGCAGAGGTAATTCAGAATACAAGTAAGTGACCCACAGTAAAACAATCATATCTTTATAAATTTTCTGAAGTATTTCTAACAAAAAATAATACTATTTGGTAGAGAAAAACCCCAATATCTATAATTTTTTCTTAAATATTCTGGATTAATATTTGAAGATATCACTATTATATGGAATTTGGGATACAGCTATAATTCAATTCTCAATGAAATGCAAATGATGGTAACCTTTACTGAAAGAAAAAATAATAAGCATTAGGAAAACAGCTTTGGGACAAAGTGCTTCTGTCACACACAAAGAAAAATGTTCAGGTGTGGTTTAGTTACATACTGTGTATTTAGTCAAGACAGTTAAATTTCATATAATATAGAGGTATAGTAGACAAAATACAAATTCTGTAGACTTTTAATTGAAGCTATCATTCAGAATACCCCAATTCTGGATATGCATACTGAATAAATGAATAATCAAAAATTCACATTTGCCAGCCATTTGAAAAGAGCTCCAGGGAGTTAATTTCATGATCTTGTGCTGTTGCTGCTGCTGGAGAAGGAAGAAAGTGCAGGGTCATTTAGTCTCTGCACAGCCTGGAGGTCTCCAGTGCATGCAGGAGTCCAGTTCTGGGAGTGTTTTCAGCTGCCAAAAAAATGCAGGTGGAATGGATGGAATGAGGGTGAGGACAAAACTGCATCTTCCAGTCAAAAGAGAGTCAATAACAAGCATTCATGTCCTCACATTATCTTCTCAAAATCTGAACTGAAATCTTTGAAGCTGCTTCTCAGTTTTGTACTCCTGGATTCTGCCCCACTAGAATCAATAACCATCACAGACCTCTGAGTGTACTTTCACTCTAGTTTGATAAAAAAATACTAATCTGATGTGAAGGAAAACTGCATATTTGGGGGGAGGGGGGATTATGTTCTTTATATTTTTGTTCCGGAAAGCATAATTATCTTATTGAAAGTTTATGCTCACTTAAGTGACCAGGGGGTTCAGCTTTGCAAAATATCTTCAAAAGGAACAGCACAGTGTGTGAAGGATCTTGACTGCTTTTAAGCTCCAATAGTCAGAGCTCATTATAACAAACATTGTCAAGAAAGCACCCTTATTTTTAAAGGCATAACTCATGGCTATGAATTGAACTCAATAAATTTCACAGTTGAAGAGATGTTCTCTGAAAATAATTTGTATGTAACGATTGACAGCCTTATTAGGGAAGAGGCTTGGTGTGACCTCAAATAGAAAATATTTCATTTGTAGAAATGAAACTGTTCACTTGACTGTGAATAAAATCACACAAAAACCCCCATCCAATATGCAAAACTGAAATTTCTTATCCTTTATGTACAGGGGAACGTAAGAGTAGGATGTAAGAAGGGATATTGCTCAGTACAAAACAGTCTTACATTTACCCATGGCCAGGAGACCTATGAACAGGAAGTTTCTTTCTGTTTGAAAGCCTATACATACATCTCAACATTAAAAAAGCAGTAAAAGTTGTGGAACTAACCCAATGCTCAATGAATTTAATCAAATTAAATTTGAACTGCCTCAGCTGGACTCTAAAATTATTTAAGTTCATATTCTTCAATTAAACAAATGAACTTGTCATATACCCCCAGTGCAAGCCTATCTTGACAGGAACTGCCTGGAATTTTAAGCGAAAGAGGAGACTGTTGTCTTTGGACTTAAAAAAGAAAAAAGGTGAGGGGTTGGGGGAAGGATAGATATAACACAATGAGTAAAAAAAAAGGTACATATGCAATTTGTTAGGAGTTGCATAAATTACAAGCTCCAGGAAACTCATATTTTATATTCTGTCAGTAGGCTGTGTCAAGCACATTATCAGAGAGCTTCTTCCTCCTCTTTATATAGTCTTCTCTTGGGTATATAATGTAATGCTCAAGTGCCTCCGTACAGATATTCTCTGAAGCAAATAATGTATTTATATTTTCGTTTCTGTAAATATAATATTGTGGATTTGTGGGAGCAAACCTGCTTCTATCTGCTCTTCTTTCTAAAAAGATAAAACAAATATATGATATTTTGGATTTTCTCAATTTTTATTTAATTTTTTAACAATTTCACTGTTTCAAGTATATGAAGAAGCCTCCTTAAACTCACTGAAATTAAGGAAGGAATGTCGGAGAGAATTAATATTCTTATTTCATATGTTTCCCCAGGTTAAAAGCTAAGCACAGGCATATCATTCATATCTTTATTTCAGTCTGTATTATATGAAAGTACAGATATAAAGTTTGTGGTGAGAAGTCTGAATTACTTTCAGAATCCTGAATTATGTGATTTACTATAATTTCCACGGCTCTAAGCTTTTTTTTTGGGCTTTATTCAAAGTCCTGCTCAAAAAAACCTCAATTTTAAAAGCAAACAAACAAAAAACCACAACCAAACAAAACTCTGCAAAACAGCAAAGTATCCATGATTTGTGGAAACAAAGAATACATGAATGAGCCTCTCATGTTGATCTTTACAGATATACTAGTATTTGCTGCATTTATTTTTTCTCATATATATATATATATATATATATGCATATTCTTCCTTCTATATATATAGAAGGCGAAGTTTCTCTTAAAATCCTTCTAAATAGAAGGACTGAGTTCAGTGAGCCTAGTTTGAACATGTAATAACGGTATATACTATATCCTTTTCAAGGAAACTTGTATATAAATGTATTGCATTCCAGTTTGTGAAAGCAGTATTTCTGAAAACTGAAGAATGGATACTGCCTAGAAGTAGAAAATAATTTCTGCATGATAGTCTACAAAGAAACACTTTGTAATGTATTCTTCTTTCAATTTAACAACAGTAAGAGCCTGTCAAAGGAGGACAGACAAAAAAAGGATTTTGAAGAGGTGTGAAAATTTTATCAAACTTCAAGCACTGTTTTGATTAATTTTAGTATGTATGGACAAATATTTTTCAAGCACAATATTAAAAATAAGATCTCCCAAGAACACTCCACTCTACCTCCCCTTCACACCAATCCACTTTTTCTAGGCCTTTTTACACAACACCCTTAAGCACTTTACAACAGGATTTTGTGAGCAGTGAGAACTGGTTATTGTTTCTATTTTAACAAGTGGAATATCTGTGTTCTAGATGAAATAAAGGGAACAAAATGTATCATAGCACTACTTTTGCATTTCTTGGTAGTGCAGCCATCATATGAGTGGGAAAATATAAAAGTTGTTATCAAAAATAAGTCCCAACTTTCCAAAGATGACTGAATCTTTCTGCTACTGCATGTATCCCTATTCTGCTAACAAACATTCCTGTGATATGATATGACTTATGTGCTACATGCTAAGAACTGTATTTCTATATGATATGACCTTGGACCAGCAAGATCCATGGAGCAGATGTTTCTGGAAACAACTTAGACACATGGAAAATAATGAAGTGATTTGGGACAGCTAACATGGTTTCACTAAAGGCAAATCATGTGTAATAAATCTAGAGGGTTTCTACAACAGACTTACAACATTGTACTAGTCAATGCAGATGACATCAGTTGTTCTTATTCACCAAACCATTTCACAACACCCCAAATAGCATCCTTGTCTCTATACTGAAAAGAGATGGTTTCAATGGGTGGGCTGCTCAGTGGATAAGAAATTGTCTGGGTATTTGCACTGGAGAACTGAGGTCAACAGCTCATGCCCAAGTGGAGCCCAGTGATGAGTGGCACTCCTTGGAGATCAGTTGTGCAGATCTCTGCTGTTCAGCATCCTGTGACGTGGACAGAGGGATCAAGGGCACTCTCAGCAAGTTCACTGATGACACTGAGCTGTGTGGGGCCATCAACACCATGGCAACCAGAGGGACCTGGACAGGCTGGAATGGTGGCCCCATGCAAAACTCATGAGGTTCAATAAGGCCAGGCATAAGGTCCTGCACTAATTTTGGGGCAATACTGAGCATAAATACAGGCTAGGAAATGAAAGGATTGAGAACAGCCTTTAGGACAATGTCTTGGGAATGCTGGTGGATGAGAAGCTTGACATGACCCAGCAATGTGCATTTGCAGCCCAGAAAGTCAACTATACTCTGGGCTGCATCCAAAGCAGTGACCTGCAGGGCAAGGGAGGGGATTTTATGCCCCTGCTCTGGTGACAGCCCACCTGAAGTACTGCATCCAGATCTGGGACCTCCAATATAAGAAATACATGGACCTGTTGGAGCAAGTCCAGAGGAGGGCCAAAAAGATGATCAGTGGGCTGAAGCACTTATTCTGTGAAGACAGGCTGAGAGTTGGCGTTGTTCAGCCTGGAGAAGACTTTGGGGAGGCCTTATAGCTTCCTTCCAGTACCTGAAGGGGACTTTCAGAAAGGCAGGAGAGAACCTTTTTCCAAGGGCATGCATTGATAGGACAAGGGGAATAGCTTTAAACTGGAAGGGGAAAAGTCTAGAATAGATACTAGATGTTTTTTCCTGTAAGAGTCTGGAATGGCTGCCCAGGGAAATTGTGGATGCTCCATTCCTGGAAATATTCAAGGCCAGGTTGGAAGAGGCTTTGAGCAATTTGGTTGAGTAAAGGACATTCCTGTCCATGGCAGGGATTGGAGCTAGGTGGTGTTCAAAGAACTCTTTTAAATCCCAAACCATTCTATGATTCTAGAGCAAAATAATAAGTAGCAGCATTAGACATTATTATTAACACCTGAAATAAACCTATAGTCATCTACATATGCTAATTCTCCATCCCTTCTTGAAATTAAAACTACTAATTTTTCTGTTGAATTGTTTTACTTGGAAATTCTCTTTGAAGTGCCACTCTTTTAATGCCAATAAATTATTTATTTTTAGAAGGAAGAAGTATTTAACTGTTTGCCACAGTAAAACAAAACAGCTTTGATATATTTGGTCTCACAATTGATAAATAATCCATCTAAACTCAGAACTCTTGAAAATTAAAACAAATCCTCCTTTGGTGCATTTAATTGTAAAATTTTCTCACACACAAAAATCCAATCTTATATGCTAGTTATGGAAAACTTTGTTGGGCAAACTATACCAAAAGCAAGACAGAGAGGCAAGAATTAGAAAAAAGGTCCCACAGAAAAATGTATTTTTTAATAGTTTTCAAAATAATTTGAGAGAAAGTGCCAAATATTTTCGAAGAAAATATTTTTTTTTACTATAGCTGACAAAGTAGTATTTTTTTGTTTTCTGCTAATTTCCTCAGAATATTGACTACTGTGCAATTTCATTTTGTGATACATTGTGTATACCATGCAATTTCTTGTTTCAGAATTGCAGCTCTTTTTTTTTAGGTGTGATTTTTAGACTCAGCCATCTACTTGAACTATCCCGACTGTAAGCAGCCCAATTTAGTAAATCAGACTTAAGAAGAAACGAAACAGACTATGCTTCAAGCTGTTTTTGTCACATTTTAGTATTGTGTTACAAGTCTACTACAGAAATGCTGTTAAGAACATGCAGGAATATTGAAAAAATAACCATTTTCTGTCATTTCAAGTATTACTCTGGAAACTAAATTGGATTCCATAACAAAACTGGTTAGGACATTTCCCTTAGTCTCAATAGAGGAATTTACCTAACAGAGATCCAAACAAACTACCATATCAGCTACTCTTAACTTGTTCTGTGCAAAACATATAATTTCTCCAGATTTGATTTTTTTTCTAGCAAACAAAGGCAGTTGTGAAGGTTTTTGAGACAAGGCAGTAGAAACAGATGTTTCTATATTAAATATATATATATATATATATATATATATATAGCTACATTGCCCAAAACTGGAGCATAATTGCACTATTTCAAATCACAGGCTGATTTCAGTTTCAGATGAGTGCTACCTAGGAAAGTGTCCATCTGTGACCTCAGGGCTTCTATGCTGACTGTTGACAGGAGCCAAACCTTCATTAAAAGCAAAGTTATTGCAGCGACTGAAGAGTTGTTGCTCTGGTGAAACGAACAATTTCTGAGTTGCAGAGCTGAAATCTTGTGCCCACCTCCTGTGAGGCCACCTGGCAGCTCTGCCAGAAGCCTGGGTGTCCTTTCAGTCTGTAAGTCAACTCACCCAATAGTGCAGCTGCTCAAAGGTAGGGCTACTACATCAGCTCCAGAGCTGGTAGCTGGAAGCACTGGATCCAGGCAATGCAGAAAGCATGTGGGAGCACTTCCCCAGAAAGCTACCAGCAGTCTGGAAAACTTTCTGGAACTTGGAGAAGAAAAAAGTTCTGAGTTGGTATTTCCTGAGCCAATACTGATCCCAACATGATGCAGGAAACATAAACTGTCTTTACCTATGATTTGTGCATTAAGATGAGAAATGTATTTCAGTTAGGGTATTCTGAGAGACATGCTAACAGTGGAAATAAAGCTTCCAAATTACAGAAAGCTCTCTACACACTTCCTTGAATTTCCACAACAGTATCACACTTCCTGTCAAATTGCTATATACACATGAGTTTTTTAAATAAATCACACTGTGCCTCTTTTAATTGCAACAATAATACTGCTTTCTGCCAATTGCCATTTCAAATATTGAGTCAACAGAGTGTTTAGAGCAAGACTTTACCTGAAGAAGAACACCAAAAGACATCTGCATTACCAAATGTTAACACTCAATAAAGTGCAGTATCATTCTAAATCAATAATTAAGCTAAATGTATATTTCCACATATAGTGTAGATTTTCTGTTTGCATTCTGGGCTTCTTAATTCAAGATGTGCTATACCATGATCATAATCAGTTTTTTTGAGGAACAAAGTTACCCACTTGCATTTTGTGAGAAGTTATTTAATAATAGGCTGGTTTCTGATACCAACTTCCTGACTTTTAGAATGAAAATATTTTTTTTTCCTAAAGCCAGAGAGAAATAGGAAATATAGGCTATAAATGTGAGGCAGAAAGAGGCTTGTATCAGATTGTTTCATGTTCTTATCTTTAGCTGAGGAACAGCACTGTTGGATTTGAACTCAAAAGTTATAAAACTCGGACATAGATTTTTAATAGGACAGTTAAAAAAAAAAAGAAAAAAATCCTCATAAGTAGGAGGTTTCTCAAGAGAAGAGGTATCAATCTAGTATGCATGGAACAAAATGTCCCTGAAATAAACATACGCAGCTTAATAAAACATTTTTTAACATAAAGTTTTTCTGGTTAAAATCTGGTTAAAATAACAGAATGATATAACTATTTTAAAATACCAAAACAAGCGAAAACTACATCTAGAAAAAACATTAAATCTTTCCTAGGGTAAAACTATTTGTCTTTATTATTAATATAGAATGATATTGAAGCCTGCCTACATTCATTAGATGGGAATACTGTTGTGACCAGTCCCGAATTTTTTAGAACAGAGCATGTAGCAATCTGTAATCATACAATTACTGTATGCATTATTGATTGCTAATTGCATAAGGCTTTGCCATCACAAAGCCTCTCGGATTGAACACCAGTATATTAAGGGACAGCCACTATTTCTTAAAGCTATTTCTCCACAAGGTCACAATAACATCCTACTAAGGCACATTGTCACCAAACACCTTTCTCGCAGCTGTGCTTTAGACTTGACTAACTTAGTCTGAATTACAGCATTTGCCTTAGAGAGCTTCCCATATCAGTAAGCAAAACTGTACATGTTCTACATTTTGCCTGAAACACATAAAGAGATCTGCACAAATTCATGCAGTAGGTCTGCCCTAGGACTGTGGCAAGAATCACAGCATCCTAATTCCAGCTGTGGAGCTTTAAGTATCATGCTGTATGTGAGTGATACCTCTCACCTCTGGCAGGTTTTACATCAAGCCCTAAGGATTGTAGAATCTGATGGCTGTAATTAGTGCTTATTGTTTGTTGTGTACCAACAGCATGCTTGGAGCAAAAAACAAAATTAAGACAATGACTGCTGTAGAGAGAGGAGAGGCAAAAAACTAAACATAGCAGATAAAGAAATGAAAACAATTACAGATTTATCACGCTGACTTAGAATCCATGCAGTTACAAAAATAATAAAGTTAAATAATAAAATTGCCTGCAGGCAAACTAAAAGGGATTTAATTATTTTTGAATTACCCATATTAGATGAAAAATCATTTCCAGAACCAGGAGAATTAAACATTCTTTTGACCCTGACATGAACTACATTTTAAAGATTTTTTTTTTAATATGTAGTTTTCATGTAGCACAATTGTATATCCCTGCTTTGTTTATTAAATGTATAACATTGTATTGGTCACTAATTATATTACTTGTAAGTAAAATATGAAGTTGTGATGTATTTAATGATAAATACAATAAACTATAACCAACCATTTATTGCGAGCTGTGGTATATGGTGCTTATATATATGAGTGTGTGTGTAGGAAGTCACTGCAAGACTGGTTAAAACTTGGACTAATTCAGTCAATTCAGCACTGTACAGCAGCTGTGTCCTAGGTCTGTCTGTTTTTAAAGATAGCCTCCACTAATGCACACTGTAGTAAATATACATATTGCTTTCTGTAAGGTCCTGAAAGCACTTACCACTTTCTCCATATCTTCCAGATTCAGGCTGCATTTTTCCTTCCTGTGGCTACAACATCATACCTAGAATCCTAATTTCTTGTTCAAGAGTAGAAGAGTTTCCACATCTCTACTTACTTGTATAGCAAGGACATACTTAGGCTTCCATTGCTGCTCACCTCTGTGCTGATTTCACACACAATTCTCCATTCACTGACTGATCCAGAACTGAGGAGAGTCATCAGCCAGGAAAGGAGGAATTTCAGGGATGTTTTCAATAATATTTGAAGGAATTTGCTTTATTTCCTAATGAACAAGAATGCTCTTTGAGCAAGTCACCAAAGCCAGCCTTAGATCCCTAGAGTGATGCAGAGCTTTAAAAGTTTTGTATTGCAGGAAAAAAAAATCCTTTGAAAGATATTCAGTAGAAAAAAACCTGTTAATCCATAAAACGAGCCATTTTTTTCTGTAATGACACAGGAATGCAATTTTAAGATATGTATAAAAGATTTTGAGGATATGCAGGTATTTTTAGGTTAAATTACCTAAACATCTGCTTAGTTAACAATTAATAAATTATTGGCTTAATTACTTACTTTAAAAATCAATGTTTTGAGATGGAACACATCAAGAAAATACTAGGAGAATGGTTTCTTCTGATAATTCTGATATTTTAATAATAGGTTAATAAACTTTAATAAGTTAATAAACTTTCTCTGCAAAACATATATGTCCAACAGTCAAGAACTGCAAATTGGCAAGAACATGCATCTTCACAGAAACTTAGTTCTTTCAGAGCTGGGCCAAGAGTATAGTAACAGTAGCCTTTCATGATGGCTTCCGGATGGAACGTGGAAGATGCAGAGACATAAAACTGAAAAATTATGACAAAAATGTTCCAGCTTTTAAAAAACTTAATTTAAAAAAAAATCCCCAATCCTTTGTTATTAAGGGTGTAAATGAAGTTCAGTTCTGATGTTATTAAATATGATTAATATACCTATGTTTAAACTTCTGATTCAAGCCTACTTTATTTCAGGAGCACTGAAATATTTTACTATATTGGGGATGTTTTTAAGTTGCCTCTATATCTCATTCACTACAATTATATTACAATAAGATAATAAAGTTACATTTAATTCTAGTGCATAGCTTCACACAAGAGGAATGCAAAAATTTTAAAGACACATGTCCTCTCTGCCTGCAGTAAATACTCTGCTGCTAGACAGCTAAATTGCCTGTCAAATATTCTCACGAAGCTTTGATAGGCACTTCTATTTTATGATAGTCTTTTTTTTTTAATTTTACTTTCATTAGAAATACCTTAGCAGAACATGAAACTACTTTAATGGTCCCTGTCTTTTACCTCACAAAATAATCTGGCATAAAAATTAAGAGCTCATACTTCCTGCATGAATTCTGAAAAAAAAGTTCTGTTTGTGTCTTTATTTGGATGAAAGACCTAAATGTATCTATTTAAGGTTATCTTGAAAAATATGCGTGGAAGGCAGTCTTAGAAATGTCTAAAAAAAGTTAAGGCTAAAATTTCCTTTCTGCATTCCTCAACGGAAGAGTTATTATCAACAACGTAGAAAATTATGACTTGCTTATACAGTCCAAATTTGCTAAGTCTACAGATAAGATTTACAACATTTTTCTCAGTGACCTGAGATGCTGAGTGACCGCAGCATCTTCCATGAACCTAATTCAAACAGGAAAAAGCAACATTTTATGAATAGCCAAAAGCAGACAGTGTAAGGGTCTGTGCCTTTTGACTCTCTCCACTTTAGCCAGATGGCAGCTCCAACTGGGAAAACGAGAAAATTAGGAAAGGGAACCATCAATGTAAACCAGAAAGAAGCCTTTTCTAAAACTTGCAGTATTGTTGAACAATCTACACAGATATCTTATCCTTAACTACCTGAAACATTTAAAGATTTGCATTTGAAAGAGTATTTCCATCAAGGGGAGATGGGTGAAATTAATACATCCTTCAAAACATTAAGGTATTATTTTTCTATTTGTAGTTGATTCAAGGTAAGTTATTGTCAAAAAAATCAATGTAGCTAATGAGGTATTCTTTTAAAATTATTATAATTTCCTAAGAAAAGAATATACTGTTCATATGTAAATGAGTGTTCCAGATAATGACTAAAGCCAATCAATCAAACAAATCTACAAAGGGAAAAATTATGAATAAAAGATTTTTTTGGGCCTGTCCTTTGTTCCTTAGTTGCATGGGGAAAAAGCATGGCTATTAATGTGTTATTGCTAAAGGTTTCTATTTTATAAACAATTACTATAAAATAAATAAAATGTAAATAAATGTATCCAGAGGAATAAAAATGAAAAATGTTTTCAATTCTACTTGAAAATAATCTATAAGATTTTGTATGGAATAACTTATTATCATTGTACCTTAACGTACTATAACAACACAGGATAATATTTACACTGAAAAATATACTTATGTTTCCTCCATCATCTCAACGACAAGTAGATAAGGAAAAGATTGCTTGAAAAATATGTTGGGGGTGGTGATCTTTCTACTGAACTTGTAATTGAGCAATAACATAAAAGTGTTACAATGTAGCCCAATTCTCACTTGATGTGTGATTATCATGCCTCTGATAATAAGGGTTAATAGCATTTTGCTAAAGCATTTCAAGTAGATTTGCAGCCATTTGCATACCAGAACAATTTGTTCAGAGCTTTAGCAAATGAATACATTATTTGGGAAATGTAGCCGCAGCTTTTGCATTTTTGTCCATCTCTCTACAGAATGGTTGTTGCTTTGTTTCTGGAATCAGTCAGAGGAACAATAGGAGGCTACTCCTTGGGCTGCAGCTAAACACAACACATCATCCTTTACAAATCGTGCTGGAGTACTGCCTGAGAAGTCTTAGAATCCTTTATACCAGCAGAAAGCTGAGTGAGAATCTCATGTTCAACAATGCATATAAACCTATCTTTCTTTTTAAACATGCAAATAATGTTATTAAGAAGCAGAAGTTTATTGTGTATTGTACTCAGATTCAAAGAGATTGCAGAGGCCCTTATGGAACAGAAACCAGAATATTTTGTATTTTACAAGACTGAAAAGCATAGTTTTCAAATTACAATGTGGTTAAGCTGAATATCTTCCTTTTGTGCCTATGCTACTATGATAATAGGAATTAAAAAATACAGAAAGAAAATGAGATCAGAATAGTTCTGATGCCTTATCTAGCATAATATTTTCTGCATGTCAGAGGACATCTGACCTTCCTGTTCATGATCAAATTTTTAACTGCAGATTTAATAAAAAAATCACCTTCTGGCCTCAGAATGAACACTACGTTGTTCATTCAAAGATTTTCAATTAATATTCAACTTGTTATCACTGCATATGATCATTACACAGAAATTAACAAATTATTAAACTTTTTTTTCAGATCTGAACAAAGTAGACATATTTCTACCTAAGATCTACCTATAAATAGCAAGACTGACACTCTGAATTAGTAATGCATTCTCTGTGTATGCTGACTCAATCAAATGTGTATGGTAAACACCTTGTTTTCTGTGATAATCTAGGAGCCTTAGCAGTTTATTATACCTTCCATAGGAGCATGCTTTCCAGCACTTCATATGATATTTTGCCTCTGAGCAATACCCTCAATGCATCCTGTATCCAGTTTCCACGTACTTTACAATGATGTAGTTTGCGTATTTTATTGAATCCTTCTGAGCAAGAAAGAAGACATTTTTGGGGAAAGTCTATATACAGATAACTTTAGATGCAGTGCAATCTGTGAAAAGCCAACATGGATTCACCAAGGGTGAACCATGCCTGACCTATCCAGAGGCCATCTACAGCAGGACAAACCCTTGAGAGCATTTTTCTTTAGACCTCACAGCAAACATGGTACACTTGCCTAATTGAAATCAAGGCACATGTGCACTTAATGTGAACTCTGATATTAGAAGTCATTAATTCTAGCAGAAATTATTCATGAGAATTACTTCTTCTTTCATACAGCACTGGATATGCCCTGCAATCTGAGTTATGAATATTGCAACATATATTTTGGAAATTATAATGGCACATTGCTAATTAGCAGTGCCAGATACAGTTACACTTTCTTGCAGGCACTTCTATGGAGGGAAGGAGGATGGGACTAACAATATTACCATTTATGAATTGCAGTGTCCAGCTTTTGCATTCTGGTTACTTATTACTCTCTTGATTTATGTGAAATGCAATAACGAAAAAAATTAGTAAATGCAGGAAATGAGAAGGAGCTAGCAACAGTTTCTACCTGTGATCAGAACTGGATGGGGATTCATTAAGCATGCTAGTTTTAAAATATTTTCTGACACAGATCGCTCCCAGTATTTAAAAATAAGTAAATAAATAAGTAAAGTAGGTCCAGTATTGCAAGTGATTAATTTTTCTCTTCTCTACTCTCTACTAATTGCATACTAGTCAATGAACTAGTATGTCACAAATAACCCAGAAACTGAAATTTAGATTTTACTTCTATGTCTAGAGGTATAATTTTGATTAAATCAACCTCTTGAACACATAACTTGTATGAGAGATTTACCATTGATTGCAACGGAGATTCACACAAGTTACAAAATTAAAGTAAGAATGGTTCCCATGTTCAGAACTGCTAGGGAAAATTTGATACTTCCTTCAGAGTAACAAGTTTCAGAAACAACATCAAGAATGGACCAATTGGATTTTGACCAAAACTGAAGTTTTTTCCAAAACTTCATTTCATTTCTAATACCTATTTTTTTTCTGCATGTTAAGTAATTTTGGAACATTTAGATGCAGCATTTTATTATTGTGTCTTAAATTCTTTTAAACTAAAATTGTTTAAAAATTCCAAAGGCTTCTAAGCACAGGCAAATTTGCATCAAGCCTATCTAAAGCATCCTAGCTTCATCCTCTCATCCTCATCAAGTTTCACATAAAAATATATGGTTATTAAATGGGCTTGAGCATTCCAGTTTGCAAAGAATAAAATAGAATTAACTGATTCAGAGGCTGGTGTGAGATTTAGAGTCAGAGGCTGGTGTGAGATTTAGAGATGCCAACATTTGTTGGGTTTTTACACAGAGGCTATGAAACTTGATTTCTCCTTGGCACATATAGGGAGAAATTATTTATATATCTATGTAGTACAGCATGGAGGAATTTAGGATTTTTGTTTGCTCTAAGCACTTTTGAAAATACACACAGATTATTACTTCAGGTAAAACCAATTAATTCTGAAAAGATTAGCAAGCAAGGATGCTTCATTCTGTAATGGTAGCTACCCTATGTCCACTTTTTCACTGACACCAATTTTTCAATTTGTTTCAAACGTGAAACAAAATAACTGGGAAGATTGTAATGGCTTGTTTGTTTGTTTATTTTTTGTTTTTTGTTTTTTTTCCCAGCTCCCATAGTAGCTTCAATGAAAGTAAAGCACTGAGTAAGTAAAACAACATTGACTGCTATCAGAATTATGGGATGATGCAGTATTCTTCACACACTGCAGCAACAAACTGACAAGAAGGGCTTCCTCCACAGGATTTGGAATCAAGGCCAAAACACTCTGTGCTTAAAACCAAGTCTTCAACTTCCATCCAGGATCTCTAATCATAATAGATTACACAACATAGCCTTTTTTACTTTTATTTTTAATCTATTAATGCCCTTTTCATTTCTGCATCAGAATAATATGTCAGCATTGCAAGTCTTGGCAGAGAGAGAAAAAATCTCCTTTTTTAATCAACTCGCAAATTCCTATAAGTGTAACCTAATATCAAGCAGCATATATTTTTATAAGCCTCAAACAGAGAGGTAATGTATTACTAATAACATTTCAGGTATTCATTTTCTTCCCAAGCATAACATTTTCTTCTCTTTCAGAAATAAGAAGGAGGTGAAAACAACTGACTTGGTCTGGAACTAAAATTTTGTTGGAAGAAGGAAGGGAAAAAGGAAGGGAGGAAGAAGGGAGGGAGGGAGGGAGGGAGGGAGGGAGGGAGGAAGGAAGGAAGGAAGGAAGGAAGGAAGGAAGGAAGGAAGGAAGGAAGGAAGGAAGGAAGGAAGGAAGGAAGGAAGGAAGGAAGGAAGGAAGGAAGGAAGGAAGGAAGGAAGGAAGGAAGGAAGGAAGGAAGGAAGGAAGGAAGGAAGGAAGGAAGGAAGGAAGGAAGGAAGGAAGGAAGGAAGGAAGGAAGGAAGGAAGGAAGGAAGGAAGGAAGGAAGGAAGGAAGGAAGGAAGGATCTATTTCCTCCATTTGATTTCATCTTCTACTATATCTTTTGTTCATTTTTCCTCTTACCTGAGCTCTCCACCTAGGTAATTTAGAGCTGAAAATTTTCCACTTTTGACTCTCAATATTACCAGAATCAGACTTGAAGTTGTCTGGATCTAAAGCATTGATTTAGACACCATGTTAAATAGATGTAACAACCAATTCAACTGTATTTAGAAAGTTATTAGACTGTTTCCTATATTAACATATGCACACATAAATTATTTTTTATTTCATGACCAGTAAAATGAGAAGTTTATAAATCACATTTATTAGACACTTCTATAGCCTCAAGTTGATGGGCACAAATTCAATTTTATGTTAACTTGCTTGAGCAGTTAGCTCACAATTAAGATCTTGAAGAATTAGACTGGTGGTAATAACAACGTATGAAAATTTGATCTAAATCTTGGGATTTAACAGTGGCCTGTGAATGAGTCTGTATGCAGCTTATCACCACTGGAAACCAGCTCAATATAGTAAAACCAGATCAGAAGGAAAAATGAGTTAGACACTGGATAAATGAAACATTTTTACCTTCATATTTATTCATGCAGTTTTTAATCTACTGCATTTCAGTTAGAAATTCTCTGCTTCACAAAACAGCTAAACAAACACTTCTACATATATTGAGTACCTTAAGCATCCTTGCAGACTGTGAAAGAACTGAAAGAGACTAAATGAGGAAGTCTTCATTATTGCAATTGTGATTGTTTTACCATCCAGAATTAAAATATTCAGATTAATAACTAAAGACAGAAATACAGAAATATTTGTCAGAGAAAGAGAACAACTTTGAAATTCATTGTTTCCTTTTCTAAGTTCCCTTTTTAACTGAAAGCAATGTTTTTGGACATCTTATGAGTAAGAAAAGTGTATATTGATTCTAAGAATGAATAGTTGATAATAAGGCATTAAAAAAAGTATTTATTTAAAAACTATACACAAACCTTGATCCATTATATGCTCCCACTATTCTTTGTTCTTGAGTTAACTCACAAATATAGTATTAAAAAAAAGGCCCTAAATATAACCTTGTTCTGGAATCTTTTTCTTTCCAACTGTAGCACAATTGTGGGTCTCTGATTGACACATTGATTTATTCCCAGCAAGGGTCCTATAATTAATGTGACCTTTTGATAAGGTGGGAGATATGGGGTGAGACAAGTGCTCTCAGGAGAGCTATTAGCAACTTCTGAGCAATTGCTAATGTAAGAGAGTTATCTTTTTTTAATACAGTTTGGAAGATAATTGACAAACCATGATAATGAGTATGTATAGGGAAGGAAGAAGAGTATAAAAGAGATGCAAGAACTGTTAATTACTCAAAAAGAGGTGAGATTTCACCACTGGATAAACTACGCATTTTGGGCTATGGCCTATTGCAATTAACAATTTCAATAAAGTGGAAAGAAAGAAATAGTAAGTCTACATGGGCCAGAAAGAAGAAAGAGTAAAAAACTTTATCTAACTTAAGAATCCTTAACTCTCTGCCTTTACATAGCATAGCAGGTGTTTTCATTTCTTCTCATCAGATGGTATTTGTACCAAGGGAGTTTTTTCATTTCCCTTCCCATCTGGTTCTGCACAAAATGATATAGCATAATACTGAGATGACAAAGTTCCACTAATGTTATTTGAACATTAGTTGTATAACTAACCTTTTATTTCATAATCAAGATCCAGTAACCCATCACGACAACAAAACAAGAATTTATATTATGATCATTTTTGAAACAAAGGGTAAGATTAAATTGACCTATCAATAATAAAAATCTGTGACTTTGCATTCAAAAGGGTAAGGCAATAAAAAGAAACTTGTATATTTAATGTATGTATATATACGTATTTTAAAACATTTTGTTTACAATTAACAGAAATATATACAAAGTGTGAGGAGTTTGGTTCCAAACCTAAATGAAACTGTATGTTATGACTCTAGCTGGGACAAAATTTATCATCTAAAATGAAAACAAACAACGTTCCACTATTCTTTGTATATGGCTTTTTGAATATTCTGAGTGCCTGAGCAGAACTTATTTTTTCTCATTTGCATGTTGCAGTCTAGACCCCAGAGGAAATAACTGGATAAAACTTGTCTTATTTGGTTTAACACATCATGATAAAATGATGAGATTGAAAGAACAGCAGAGTTTTTCAGCATTTTTTCAATACTAACTTGGCCAGAAGTGGTGAGTAGCCAGTAGCAAGAGGCAGTAGATTGATTATACACCAGAAATTATCCGGGAAAACAAAAATTCTTTTGAGCAGTGAGGCTTTATGGAGTTGTTTGCAAAGCTTAACCAAAAGAGGAGGAAGTAAGGAAAATGTAATGGAAGATAATATTTACATCACTAGACAGACTAAAGTCTGTGATAATTTCAGCACCCATGAAGGAAGAGTGATTCACAAGAATCTCTGATTAATAGTTTCATTTTGAAATTATTTGGCAGACTGCACTGAATTTCTGCCATTTCAGAAAATTAAAATTGAAGTCATTCTCATAAGTTAAACGTAACTGTACAGAAACAGTTAGTGGTTAGTGTTTCTCTGTAAGGCATCATTTTATGCCAGTATTTTAGCTAGGGGTTTTAGACCTTGTGTATTTGTTTTTACCTACTTTTTCTTTTTACTGAAATACTTTTGAACAACATGGCTGTCATGATGAAAATAAGAACAGAGTGAATGGGAAAAGAGACAGCATAACTACTGTGAAATTATTGATTTCTAAAAATCCCAACCTGAGCCTTTCACAATCTGCTATAATAAGATCTTTTAATAATCTTAATTTTAGCCCACCTCATCACCTCTCTCCCCCCAACACACTCTCCTTTTCTTAATGTCTTATTTAGAGAAAGTAAGTCAGCATCCATCAACAATAACACAAACTGGTTGCTATAATTCCAGCCCTCTGGAACAGGTAAGGTATTTATCAAATGATTATGGAGGCATCAGCTTTGTACCCAGAATACTAAATTAAAGAAATGTAACAACGGGCAAGAGATTGAGGAGAACGGCCAGGAAATCCATCAGGAATGTCATCATTTACCTTTGTGCAAAATCCTAGAGATGACTGAATCTATGTACCCACATCAGGCAGATCCAAGGGAGCACACCAAAACACTCTACCTGCCTGGAATGCACGACATTAGCATCAGTGCTTTTTCACTTTGAGCAGAACGTGACAGTGGTCATGTGCCACGGTCCATCATCATTCCCTTTAACTGCTAGTCAGCATTGCACGCTGGAATGCTTCATCCAAATGCAGCACCAGAGATGGGGTTAGTACATGGTAAAATTCCAAATGCAGGCACTAATGTGGCCTGCCAGCAGTTGTGTCATGCCATGTCCTTTGCAAGCAAACAGGAATGACACTCTGTGGCAGGATAAACCTGTGAATCAGGCTGTTATTTTCTGCATTTTGTGTCTCACCTCAGTTTGTCTTCTGCTTCCTCCCCAGTAGCTCCTTTCCTTGAGAAATTTTAGGGAATTTGATTTTAAAGCAAGATAAAAAACCCTTATCAGTCCTTACTTATCACTACATGAAAACTTGAACATATTTTAATTGCCTGTTAGTATTTCAGTAGAAAGCTAGCACATACTTTCTGAGTGGATGTGGGAAAAGGAGATAGCTGAGGAAAGGTGTTTTCATATTTGTCTTGGTTTCTCAATACTGAATTCCATTTTATATGTTAATAAAGTAAAATAATTTTCCCTGTGTCAAGTCTTTCTTCCCCCTGATAGTGAGTGGTAAAAGAGCTCACTGTATTTATCTTGACCCACAGGCTTTTCCATGTTATTTCCCCCTCAGCGCTGTTGGGGGTGGGCAGAGGAAGACGGAGCAGCTGGATGAGCATCTGGCAGGCAGCTAAGATAAACCCACTACAGGCATTAACTAAAAATTATGTGAAAACATCCCCTAATGTGTATGAATAGGTATTTAAACATCACTATTTTTAGATGCCTTTTTTTTTTTCTTTCTTTTTTTCCCCCAGAACATTTATTTGGTGCATATTGCATTAGTACAAAAATCTTTCTTAGACCTTTCTTCCCTTCATTTTTCTCTGAGATAAGCCTCATTCAGGTAACTCTTCCATTTCCCAAAACATCCTTAAGTTTCACCCCTTCTCTACAAGAATGCTAAGACACAGGGAATGGTGAGCACCTCTGCTAAACTCAGCAGGCTGATGTAATGTGCACAGAGTGCAGCTGGAGCTACAAATGGTGAGCAGTTAGCATGAGCTTCAGAGACCTTGATATATGTGCTCCAGATCAGAGTCATCACTCACGGATACTGAAAAGGGTCCAAACCACCTAAATATAAATCAATGCATAACAGCAATAAACAGTTGCTAATGTATCACTGGTGGCTCCTGGAGCCTTGCAGAGAACAAATCACAGAGCCATTATATGTTGCAACAGAAACCACTGTGCTAAACAAAGTTGTGCCTGTTTGCAGTCGCATGTAGGTGTGAAGCATTAGGAAAGGGGAGGGGGCTTCTCTCTTCCTTAATGCTTTAATTACTTTGCTTTCAATATCAGGTTTTGCAGTGAATAAAATCTGCATCACTTGATATTTATCACTCTGCATTAAATATACATATGCACGTTCATTATATGTATGTATTAAATATATATATATATGCAAGTGTTAGTGAAATAACTTGTCTAGATGAGGCCTACAGGTGTCCTGTCTGCAACGTAAAATAAAACAAACCTGTGCCACGCTGGGGCTGGGCACTCCTTGGGCTGGGCTCTGCTGCCCAGTGCAGACACACCATCGGGGTGTGGGCTGCTTATTCACATTTCCTAATAAGTGCTAACCCACTAATTAATAACTGCTCCTGCAATTGTTCCAGAGAAAGCACTGCACATCCGTTCTGCAATATGCTTCCTCACAATTTACCATCAAGATCTAGTGAAAGCAGGATAACAGAACATACTGGAAAAGATGGAAAGATAAAAGATTAGGAAGATTTTGGTTTCTTTTTTTTTTTTTTTTTCTCAGCGCTTTCTTCCTTCTTCCTTGAAGGTTTATTTGCAAAAATTACATTGCATTATATTTGGGTGAGGACTTTCACCAATAAAAATATCCCACTGAATACTGAGCAAAATTAAAATACCTGACAGAAAAAGAGGGCAGGTTAAAAAAACAAAAAAAAAGAGACTCCTGACCCTTAACTCAATTCATGTTTCTTGAATCCACAGCAATTATATTATCATGCTAACACCATTGTCATTAGTAGTAATGAGAAAACGGCTCTATTTAAAGATCATGAGACATGCACTACAAATGTATGAGAATAAGATTCCTAGGGGATTAATGATTTTAGTTCCTAATATGCAACACAATTAAAAGGTATTCTCTAGCAATGGGAGACTCATCCTTTTCAGAAAAAAAGGCAGGAAATAAAAAATAAAAGTAAATTAAAAGTGTTCAGCTGCAGAAATTAAAGTTTAAAGCTTTTATGGAAAAGACTACGTCATGGATGGCGAAATTCAAATGCAAGGAAGGTGGCACATGGAAAGAGAGATCATCGGAGTTCTATCCCTCCCCATCCTGCCAAAAATATCAACATCTCTTAAAAAGTAGTCACTTACTCTTAAAAGGCCCTGCACAGCAGTAGCGGTATTAAACTCTTAAGATTGAGAGAAAAACGTGCAGAGTCAAGAGGAAATAGAAGAATGTCATTTGATAATTGCTTTCACTTCCAGAATACTTTCAAATAGTAAAGGGGAATGCATTAGGCTCACCAGAATTGTAGGAGACACCAACGAGTTTTTTATACATGCCATTTTCTATTCACAATGAGCAACATACCGATTTCCATGTCTGAAAAGCCAGCAGCACACTGTTCTATCTTATGATTGTAAAAACAGAAAAAAGGTAAAAAAGGGGAAGAGACCACAGAAGAATGAATGTCAAAGGTTTTAAAAGTTTGAGATAGCAGGGACCGAAGGGGAAAAAAAAAAAAAAAAAGAGTTGACAGCATATAATAAGGAAGGGTTAAAAATCAGCAACAAAAAAAACCCCATAAAATGTAGCTCTACTTAGAGTTAAGGGCTACAGCTCTAAGCACCTGAGTAGCCTGTCCCTCATCTGTGAAACATTGTACAGAGCTTCAGAGACTAAAGCATTAGGAAATTTTCTGTGGAGGATTGCTGCCTCACAGTGCATAAAGACCCCTAGAAGGAAAATGTAGGATTTGAAAGCAGAAGATAGAAAGGGGCATGATGTTTGAATCTCTTGCTTTGTAGGAGGGAACATTCAAAGCCTCCTTACATATCTACAGTCATGAGCCTTTCACACTAGCATCAAGAGAAAAATCTTAAACTGTTACTCATTTGCAGCAAAACTTATTCAGGGCTCATTTTGAAGTCTTTTCAAAGTATCTTGCTCCAACAGACTTCACATTTCAGACATGAAAGCTCTGTCTTTTCTCCCCCCTTGCAATCACATATTTGAAAAGGCTGTCACCACCTGGGTATATTGCTCTGCCTCCCACTCCTTTCTGCTCCAATGAATTTATAAATGCATCACTGAGAAATGAGTGCTGTGATGTCAGGCTGAGTCTGACATCTTGAATAGGGTGGAGAAGATATCTTAGTGTCTTTCAAAGAGAGATGTCATTGCTCCTCCCAGATCTCATCACATCACAACTTTGTGTGCAAAGTCCAAATTTACTCTGAAAAACAAACACAAGGCAAATTCCACTTTCTGAGGACATCCTTAAAAACTTTCCTGGCAAGCCTAGAAAAACACTGTGACATATTCTCCTTTTTACTCAGGATAACCAGCTTCTTCTGCTGGCAGTAAAGATTGGAGCTAGAAAGAGACTTTGTTGGATGGGAAATTGAGCATATATAGGCAGGAATGCATTCTACCTCACTGTCTCTCTTGCAGTCTCTAGTGTCACTTAGACATTTTTAACAAGCTGTATTCAGGAGTCAGGCTTAGTAGGTCAGGCTTAATAATGTGGCACATAATTAGGAACAGTTAAGGTTATATTAGAGTATTCCTCTTCATAGGATTCTTATGACCCTCTAATTACATTCTCGCTTGAATGAATTTTAAGAAAAATAATTTCTGTAGTCTACTGCATACCTATATAGTACTGTGTTCTGATTCATTAAAAAGTACTGTGTTAGCTCTTGGCACAAGACCATGTTATTCTTCCAGCTTTTAAAAACAGAGGGCTATAAAAGAAAACATGGCTAAAAAGGATCTAGAGGCAGCAGCAGGTTGCAGTCCAAATATATGGAAATCCTGGGGTTATGGTACTTGTTAGGAAATTAATTTAGAATCCAGGACAAGAAAGACAAACACATAGACCGTCTTGGTTGATTTGCATGCCCCATGCTATTGAGGAAGAAGTAGTGAAGGATACATGCAGAGACACCTGAGTAAGCTGCTTAGCAGCCAGCCAGCAATGTCCATCCAGCCTAACTGTAGCACATGGCACTGTGACCACATTAATATTGCTTTGGATCAAAACTGCAGAGTTTATTGCACTACGTGGACATGCTGCCTTTGACCTCCACTATTTTGAAGTGGCTTCTAACCTCATTATAAACACTGGTGTGCCACACTGGATGTCAGTGAAACACACAGTAACAAAAGCATTCAAGACACACACCAGAACACAATGCACTTGCTTTTGGTAAACTGTGTCCAGTTTTTGTTTCTTTCTTGTAATATTCTCTCCCCGCCCTCTTAAATTCTGCTCTTCTCTACAGTCTCTGAGACTCTCTAGGCAATCTGAGAGACTCCCAGAATGCAGGTAGGACAACTTCCTAAGAAGGAAATAGACAACCCTACCAGAGGGGATGCGATCTGGGACATCATGGCCACACAAGTGAGATAATGGGTGACAACAAGACTAGGGGTGGCTTGTGTTGCAGTTGTCACGCATTGGTGGAGTTCACAGTCTTGAGGGGTATGGGTCAGGTGACAAGTAAAGTCAGGAACCTGAATTTTAAGAAAGCAAAATTCCAGCTGTTTAAGGAGTTAGTCAATAAGACCTTCAGGGAAACTGGCCTGAGGAAAAGAGAGAAGAAAAGAACTGGCAAACCTTTAAGGATGCTTTGTCTAAGGTAGAAGAGCTCTTAATCTTCACATGTAAGAAGTCAAGAAAGGAAGACATAGATTTGTATTAGTCATATGTATTAGACATATATTTGTATTAGTCAAACTAAAGGGCAGTAAGGAAATGCACAGACAGCTGAAGCAGGAATTTATATCCTACGAATAAGGTAGGGATGCTGGCAAGTTGTGTATGGATGAGAACAGGAAGGCTGAAGAGAAGCTGAAGCTGCGCCTGGCAAGGGATGCAGAAAATTATAATAATGGCTCCTATAGGTATGTCAGCCAGAAAAGGAAGGTATGTCAGCCAGAAAAGCTCCCTGATGAGCAAGTCTATCAAACTTGTAACAATGGAGGACAAGAAGGCTGAGGTACTCAACAACTTTTTGCCTCAGTCTTCATGGGAAAACTTTTTTTCCCATGCGTCTCAGGTGGGTGGACTTCAAGGCAGAGACTGAGGGAGCAAAGACCCTCTGACTGTAAGGACACATGAGATTTGAAGCCACCTCAGAAACCTCAATACATATAAGCCTACAGAACCCAATGTGATACATTCCAGAACCTTAAGGGAATTGACTGATGTATTTGCCAAACCACGCTTAGTGATATTTGAAAGGCTAAAGCAGTTAGGTGAAATCTCAGTGACTGTAAAAAGGGAAACATTACACTCATTTTTAAAAAAAGGTAGGAAAGGAGGACCCCAGGAACTACCAACCTATCAGCCTCTTCTCTGTACCTGTGAAGATCATGGAGCAGAATCTCCTAGAAGCTATGCTAGGGCACATGGAGGACAGGGAGGTGATTTGAGAGAGTTGGCACAGTTACAACAAGGGCAAATCCTGTCTGACCAACCTAGTGGCCTTCTATGATGGAATGTCTGCATAAGGTGACAAGGGAATCATAGAATCATTTAGGTTGCTAAAGACCTTTGAGATTATTGAATCCAAAAGAACTACTGATATAATCTGTCTGGACTTCTGTAAGGCTTTTTTCTTCACAAAAGCCTTCTCTAAATTGGAGATACATGGAGTTAATTTATGGACTATTCAATAGATAAGGAATAAAGTGGTTGATCTTTCTCACAGAATTATGGTCAATGGCTTGGTGTCCAAGTGCAAAGCAGTGATAGGTGGCATTCCCCAGGAGTTGATGTTGGGACTGGCACTGATTAACATCTTCACCAATAACAGAGGGATTGAGTGCACTCTCAGCAAGTTTGCAGGTGACACCAAGATGAATGGTATGTCTGGCATGCCTGAGGGATAGGATGCCATCCAGAGGGGCCTGGATAAACTCTTGAGTGAAGAGTGAGGTTCAACAGGGCCAAATGATCCTTCACATTCAGGATCCTCAGTATCAATACAGGCTGTGGGGTGAAGGAACTGAAAAGACTTGGAGTTTCTGACAGATAAGTCTAGAACCAGGTCAGCAATATGTGCTGGAATCTCAGAAAGCCAACTGTATCCTCGGCTGCACCGAGAGCAGCGTGGCCAAGGGATGTGGGATGTGTGTGAGTCTCTCCCTCTTCTCTGCTCTGCTCTGCTCTGGTGAGACTCCACCTGGACAACCACTTCCAGGTCCAGGGCCCCAAGGAGATGGACCTGAGCAAGTTCAGAGAAAGGCCACAAAGAGGATGAGTGGGCAGGAGAAACAGTCCTATGCAGACAGGTTGAGAGAGCTTGGGTTGTTCAGCCTGGGGAAGAAAAGGCTCAAAGAATTTTTTGCAGCTTTTTAGTACTTAAAGGAAGCCTATGAGAATGATGAGACAGATTTTTTTAGTTGTGCCTGCTGCAATAGGACGAGTGGAGTGGTTTTACATTAAAAAAAAAAGGTACATTCACACTAGTTCTAGTTGATGATGTTCCTGTGCAGTGCAGGGGAAATTGGACTAGATGACCTTTAAAGGTCCCTTCCAACCTGAATTATTCTATGAATCTGTGGTGCTAATCAAGTTGCAGGGTTAGTTCATCGCTATTGGCTTTTCCCACCTCTTACCAACACACTCTAGCTGAAACAGTTTCTACCCAGATAGGCTCAGCTACTCCCAGAAGACTGAGCAGCCTCTACCTCTCACCAAGTTTTCAGCTGACCCAGACTCTCCACTTTAAAGGAAAATAAGTTCTCTGCTTGAGAACAAATAAGCCAGTGCCAACCACCACCCTACAATATATGAAATATTGCAGATATTATTCATATCAGGGATTAATTCCTTTTCAGTGTCCCAAAGGAATTTTGGCCAAGAAGCTTTACTGACAGATTATCAAGACTGAAGGTGAAAGAAGTAGTAAGTGTCAAATAGAAAGAGGGTGAGAAGGTATAATCTAACACCCCACATTATTCCCAGAGATGGATGATGATTTTAAAAGTATAGGTCAGATGAATAACAGCATTTTATAAACAGCACTGAATAACAGCATTGTTATAAGAAATAAGTGCTTAGATATTGCCTCATAGCAGTGATTTCCATTTCTGATCAGCCAAAATTTTTACCCTTCATTATCTATTCACTACATTTTTCTAATATGTGATTTTCTACCTTTACATGTGATCTCATGAGATCTTTCCATAAAGGCGATTCCTAGTCCTTCTTCAAACCTCTCCATGAAAACTTTTCTTGACGTAAAGCTTATAAGGATCTTAGCAACAGCTAAACAGGTGGTTATACAAATATTCTCTTTTTCATTTCTCGTGCTTGTCTGTGTCTGACTTTCAGAATTTCTCGTGGCAAGAATAATCTTTTAGACAGTTTGCAGACTGCTTAGCACAGTTGGAAAGTAATCTCCAGGCTAGAAAAGCTAGGAAACTTTGCAATGCAAACAGGTGATAACCTCCATCACAGTATCAGGCACTGCTATGTCAAACTTCTGGCCTCAGCTGCACCCAGTTAGGCTGCAGAAGGTACATGACATCAGCTGGATGTCAGCCACCACACATTATCATCCCACCCTCTGTGAACACTCCTAGAAGTAAGCACTAAATCTCTGTAGAAATGCATAGCCATTTGTTTCTCTTTTCTTTGAAACTAATAATCTTACTGCTACTAGCTCCAATTAGATAATCAATAAACACATCTCATAAGATTCTATTTTCCTACTAAGGATTAGAAATTACTGGTTCTAGTAAGATTTACCTTACTGAAAGTATTAAGCCCCAAACAGTTGGAAATATCATTTTACCAGTCTGATAACATTCATAGCCTTTGTAGCAGACATTCAATCAGTACTGTTTGAAGAGATTTGCCACCTGAGGATCTGGCTCTATTGCTGTGTTTTGATTTTCTTCCAGAGTGTCAACAGCTGAATAAAATTATGAGGAGGGTTTGAACCAAGCAGTCTCAGTATCAAACCCTGCTGATTTAAGTGGGGGTTTCTTGGCTTGACTTAAATGAAAAAGCTTTACCCTTTTAAACTCTGTAATGAATTTGTGAACGTAGCAATCCCAAGCAATAAAGATTATCAAAAGGAATGCAAATGAAAACAATATCACATCATTAGATCTTTAAGTATTAAGTTAATTAGTCTTCAACTCATAGTAGCTATGATATGACTATACAACTCTACTGCAATGGTTTAATTAAACTAAATACCCACTACATTTGAAGTCTTGATAAAAAAGATCAAGTCCATAAAGTTTCAGAACTTTAAAAAAATAATAAAACACAGGTGGACAGTGGTTCAAGTCTAAAAGGAGGACACAAAAGAACGAAGTGACAAATTTTCTGCATCTCTAACATCTGGAACATGGAAAAATAGCTACGTTTGAAGATATAAAGTCAATTTATGATCTTGCCTTACTTCCAGATTCCACAAGAATTTCTGTACACTTTTTGGAAAATGAAGAAATTTTTAATTAAAATACAGCAAATCATACCTCACTAATATCAGGAGAAGTGAAAAAATGAAATTACCGACCTCCTAACAGTGAATTCGTTTGCTTATTGTGGTTAACTGCATAGCCAACGTTTTTTTAGATTTTTAAATAGCACAATTCTTTTACTGTCTTTGCCAGAAAGAGATAAAAACAATATAAATAAAATAAAAATTTAATCACAACCCTAGCCATGGCGAAAGATAACTTGAGACTTAGACTAAGACAGTAAAAAAGCAGGAAACTATGGAAGTGGAACAAGTTGGAGCTGGGAAACTTGCTGTAAGTATATTGATCAAAAGAGATATGGCAGCCACAGGGCATAGGATATTATCTTTTACGGTCTATTTTGTTTGTTCTTTTAATAGTAAGTGGATAAAAATCCCACTCATAAGCTCCCATATGTTCAGCCAGAGCAGAGAAATATGCTGCACATTGATCTGTTTCAGAAAATGAGACTTTTATTCTCTACCAAATTCTTACATATTATCCAACTGCTATGAGCTCTTGCAGATACCTAGAGTCATACTTCAGACACAGTCATACAGAACTATGCATATGACCATAGAAAGTAATATTAAGGAACATATAAATGCCAAAAACTCTAAGTATGACTTGAAATTAATTACCAGCTAGCACACAAAGAATTCTCTCCACACAGTCAGGTTTCTTTTTATTACTACAATCAGGAATTTGCAGCTTATACCTGTAGCTTGTGGAAACTGAGCTAAAATGATAAATTATCTATTTCAAAATGTTAAAAATATTGACATGTACGATAAATATACTCATTCAACCTCTTGACACTTTTAATACTATACTCCAGAATTGATATGTATTCTTTATACAGACCAGTGGTATAATGTATATGTCATCAGACTACATATGTCCATCTTTCTCAGTATTTTATCTAATAAGTTTTCTCAGTACACGGTTTTGAATGTTTTTGTTTGGGTTTTTTTGTTTGTTTGTTTGTTTTGTTGTTTGGTTAATTCAGCTTGGGATTTTTGGGAGTGGGATGGAGTGTGTCCTTTATTTTATACTAATATTATTTCTTTATAAACCTTATTACATATTTTGTGAAATTCTGCAACTCAATCTTTGCAACTACAACAAAATTCTTAAGTTTCTATGGAGGTGTAAATCTCCATTTAGGTAGAGATTAGGTGCGATTATACAAGACAATTGTGTGTTGTACATTCTTGTATTGGCTTGTAAAGGAAGAAGTACAAAGGTAAAAATGTAAAGGCTGTAACTATTTTGAAGGAATTATTGTATCAAGAGGGAGAGAAAACATACCAGACTACCCAGATTCCTTAAACTCTCTATTTCATCTGCTTTACAGTTTGAACTTTGCATGTTTACTTTAAATTTTTAATAAAGGTTACACTTCCACACCTTCCTGCTGTGCATGGACCCAGTTAGAAAAGGATATCCTCACTGTGCATCAATCTAAAACGTTTGTTTGTTTTAATTCTTTTTTTAAACAGATTTCAAAAGCATTGTCCAGTCTGTACAAGGGATACTACTCTTAGGAAAATCACTGGGTACTTTTGTTGCCTTAAGTTGTGCTCAATAATTCCTTAAGTTTAAAACTAATGACATTCATAGCTGCGTGCCATTCTATAAAAAGTAGCATTTGTTAAAAAAATAAACAATGCAAATGGTCTGTAGCCCTCAGGTGCTGTTTTCTGGGAAACCTTTTTTTTAAAATATTCAAGTACGCTGTCTTTTTGCCACATTTTTCCAGACTCCTTTTGTCCACCTCTCCCTAAATACCTTCTTTAGAAAAGAAGACAAGAAAAGGCAGAACTTAACATCCATTATACAGAAAACACTATCAAATCAGTCTTCCTAGTATACAGAAAAACAGTCTTCATTATTGCTTCCCATGTAGTAGTTGAGAAACATATTTGAATAATTGTCTTTCCAAACTTACAAAAAATTTCCTCTTGGTTTTCTTTTATGAAATTTAACCTAAAAGGAATACTTTTCATTTCTTATCCAGAACTTTAAATTACAGGGATAAGAATCTGGAAGAAATTCATTATGTTTAACCACTAAGAGAAATCAGTACTGCCTGTAGACTACAGTTCTGCATGCTGATGAATACTTCATCAGAAGAATTATCACTTAGCAAGATGATGAAGGCAATATATCAATTATCAAAAATATCTGTATTCTAATCTGGTGCTTTGCATTATTTAACATTTTCTGACACAAAATATATCTTAACTGCCTTTTCTATTCTATGGTCATTAATCCCCTGATGTAGAACACAAATGCCAATGACATAGCAAAACACTGCTGAGATTAAGATTTAAATGAAAATCAATGTTTCAGTTGGCTGAAAAACTAACCTCTCTGACTTGCTGAATGGTAAGATTCAAATTACAATCCACGGCTCTGATTCATGTACAAATTTGTGTCTTTTTCTCTTCCCAGTTGTTTCAGATGAAGATCTTATTAGTTGAAAAAGAAAAGTGGGGGGAAAAAAAACAATAAACCATGAAAATTGTTTCCAGTTTTACTGAAAGATTAGAACATTGCTGGGTCAAGCATCACTCACATTATCACTACCTGACCAGCTACTTTTGCTGAAACTAAGTTTGCATACATAATTAATTATTCAGGCCCCTTTTTTCTTCTTTTTTGAATGTTATTTGGATGCTAAATGGAGGAATTTATTCTTGTGTCCTGTCCTGGTTAACATCTGGGGAACTACTATGAAACTGTAATTATTTTAACTGGCTGAAAATTTTACAAATCTCCATGACTGTCACTTACTCCAATTTTCAAATGCCTTTTATGATACTTCCTTCACTGCAAAGTGGAAATAGCAAATCTTTTTTAGCTTGTAAGAGCTTTGGACTCTATGGCTGAAACCCAAGCAATAAATGAAATGCACATGACCCTGCAGAACTCTGCAGAAACTTTCTTGTAACATCTCTGACTCTAGATGAGCTCTGGCATTTGAATATGAGTTCTGTTGGAGTTTACTTGGTAAAATAGTGCAAAGTTCTCTATATCTAATTACGAGAATTTCTCCACCCCTTAAATTAAGAAAAAACAGAAAACTTCATCAGGTATCTGAAGACGAAGCCTTTGAGACACACTGAGATAGTTTAAGATAAAATCTAGCAGCATGAATTGGAATGCACACTGGTATGGGAATACCCATGACTGTCAAATTTGAGTCAGGGCGAGTGGCACTAGTTTTAATGTTGTTAAAGTTCTTCCTCTTCTGATTTCCTCTTTATTACTTTGTGTCCAGGGGCAAATAGAAATAGGAAATACACTTCATGGATACACACTGCAAGCTGAAATTTAGGTTAATTGAAGGTTAGACTAACATGAAACAGCTTTCTGTAAGAGTGTAACATCAAACCGTACCATGCTACCTCTGAATGTAGCCTGTGGGATAAATGAGGACTTTAATTAAAAAGCCATTTGAGTAGATACATGAACGAGTTAACTTCTAGCAGATCACAGTGAATGTGGATGTTTTGGCACAGTTTAAAATTTGAGATGTAAAAATCCGATGTTGAAATCCTGCTTTAAAAAAAAAAAAAAATACTAGGCCTGCCTGAGGCATTACTTTGATGCCATGAAAAATTTATACAGTATTGTAGACGTGCACAGGAAACAGTTGATTCAGACCCCCAAATACTTCCAAAGCCTTATCCCAAATAGTGTCTCCAAGCTTCCACTGCTGCATTTCCTCGTTTATGTGAGACAGAGACCCATATAAACTAACATGAAAAGTAAGTTTCTGTGTCAAATCCAACTACAAATTCCAGGATCAACTTAAAAGCAGTGCACCCTGAAACACATCTCACAGAAGTAGTTCTGAAAAGATTTGCCCAGGGATATTATGCTGGAATGTCCTACGAACATGGGCTCCAAATATTATGCTTCCAATTAAAGTTTGAGTGAACTTCAGTTTATACTTTCTCATTCTAAAAATAATTTGTCCTTGCTTTCTTCTCAGGTAGCCTGTACTTAATCATAGTGAAATTTGCATTAAAAAATACTGAAAAAATCTGGTTTATTTGCTGTCAAAAAGTTTCAGTTGTTGAATCAGGATGATATCACTGGTTTTGGCAGAATTTAGTGCACAGACTACTGATTCTCCCAGTTTACAAGGTAAATTATGTGGATTCAGCAGAATGAAATCCTGCACCAACACATTGCCCCAAAAATCATGAAATTTCCCTCCATGCTCTAAATTTTGTTCTCTTCTCCATGATACGTAATCATAATACAAGTAATTTCATATGCTTTGAAAAATGCAAAAACTATTTTATCCTTCCCAAACATATGACAGCATATTTCAAAAGGTTAATATAGATATAGATATAGATATAGATATAGATATAGATATAGATATAGATATAGATATAGATATAGATATAGATATAGATATAGATATAGATATAGATATAGATATAGAGATAGAGATAGAGATAGAGATAGAGATAGAGATAGAGATAGAGATAGATATAGATATAGATATAGGTATAGATAGATAGATATATATATAGTCTTAAACACCATTAGGGGAACAAAGTGCTTTTCCATAAACATCATGCAGAAAGCACATGTTAAATTACATCCTGACCTAAGAAAATAATTAACAAAAATTCCCTTGAACATTCTGTTGCATTGTCCTACGAAGATCTTCTTGCACAAAAATTACATTGAATTTCCATGATTTTTAATAGACTAATATAGTCAGATAGCACAACAATTAGAATATTAATAGCTAGATGTGAAAGACAGACTTATAAATAAATGTAGATGTTTATGTACTCACAGCTAAATATATACTTACCATAGAAATTATTAGGGGGGAAAAAGAAAACAACTATATTTTTGTGATAATATGAAAAGACTGAGAAGAAAAGTTGAATATGAGAAAAATTTCTTCACTGAAGGAGTGATTAAGCATTGGAGCAGGTTTCCCAATGGAGTCACTCTCCTTGGAAGTGTTCAAAAAATGACTGGTCCTAGCATCTAGTACTCTGGTTTAGTGAGCATGGGCCTATTCAGTCAAAAGGCTGGACTTGATGATCCTGGAGGACTTTTCCAACCTTAATGATTTTATGATAAAAAGTACTTCTAGGAATTTTTCTGTTAACACTGACATTAGTTGATTTTAAATTATTGTCTTTATTATATTTGTTGCACTGAATATAAGGAGCTCTGTTTCTACAGTGAAACAATAACTTCCAATTTTTACATTTTGTTGCACTGAAAATTTACTTTGTAAATAATTTGTTTATTTTACTTCCATTACACTACATGGGAAAGGATTAAGTCAGTTAAAGATTTTTTTTTTCTCTTCTTCATATGGGTACTATGGGTGAGTTTATTGAAAGAAATAGCTCAGCTTCCTGAGATGTGCTTTCTTATGTAGTCAAGTTTTGATAAATCTCTCACATGGCAGCTCATTAAGAACATAAAGCTCTCTTTATGTACTGTCCTTGGAAAAATGCTATGTTGAAATAGAAGATTTCTAAATAACAAAGATAGATACTTAAAATAACTCTAATATGTGAAAATTTAGACCATTATTTTATTTCTTGTCAGTAATAACTGGAGATGTAGTGATGAGGACAAAAATAAGATTAGTTTAAAGGTTTGTTTTTGTACGAATTTACCCTCACATCCTCATGTTCACTCATTCATGCATATTTCTCTTCATTTTCTGCCCCTACAGTTTTATTCATTTCCAGGCCCCCCAAAATAAGAAATTCTAGTAACTTTTGAAAGGAAAATCACCATCTTTCAGTTAGGAAGCATGTGATTTCCCAACTAATTCCATCTCTCTAGTGTCAGAGATAAGGCCTATTATGCAGTTGCAACTATCTCAATTGCTAATAGTAAATACTGGCCTCAAATTTTAAAAAATCAGGTGGTATTCCAACTCTTTTCTAGACATAATTTCAAATGTTAACTTTATTTCCAAATTTCTATCGCGTTTCTAAAATATTAGTGTCTTGATGTTCTTAAGCTCATTTGCTTTAAAAATAAAAGGAAAAGAAATAAAAAGATAATTAAAAAGATATTTTTAAGTTGGGTATGTTATGCAGCTTGAAAAACACAAATGTAGAATATTGAAGCTGTTGGTGACATTTTCCTAAAATAAAGTAACAGTTAATGATGGAGTTCTAGAAATACATCCATGGCAAATGATGATGCCACACTCAAGAAGTTTTTTCCCATCAGCTCTTTGCTGGAAGCAACACTACACAGTTCAGATTAAATTTGCATGGTCTGCCAGGATCCTGAGTGAATGTTTTCTTCACAGTGCTTTGTACTGGGCCTGAGCTCCCACCTGTTAAAAAGAAATTACTGAACTTCAGCTACTTGTACCACCCCAATCTGGCACACAAGAAGAATGGCACAAACTCTTCCATTTATCCTTTTGGGCAACTAATATGTGTTGTCTTCTGGAGAAGATGAATTTGGTTTACAATAACACATAACTTCGGCTGTGGTGTATTTAGATAACCATGTGAGCAACTAAGCCCTGTCAGGGCCTTACACCTAATCAATGAATTACCATTTACTGATAAGTTTTATATTGCAAATTCCAGAAAGAAAGTTTCTCTGCTGTCTGAAAGCACGTGAGCTTGCTAGTAAGGCTCCCTAAACTATGAAGTACTGGCTATAATATTTAAGATTAATTAATGTTCCTCTTCCTGCCTTCTGATCGTAGTTCTTAACCTTGATATTTTATTAACACATATTTGATGTAGTTGTGAGTTTGGGATTTTGTAGTTTTTGTTTTGTTTTGTTTTTTAATAAATGTACATACTTACAGTAAAATAACCTGTTTCTTCTCACAATCATATTTTTTTTGTATATTAACAACTAACTTGATTGGCATTAAAATAATATTTCTAATAATAACCTCAAAAAAAAATTCATCTTGTTCCAAAGCATTTCACAAGTAATATCACATTATTCTCACTGTTAAGGATCAAAAAGACTCGTAACTATTCTTACTATTTTTATAAAACAGGTTTCTACTGGAAAAAAGTACACTTTTTGAATAACTACTAAAAAGCTGACCAGGTTTTTTTACCAACTTATGTTATTGGGATGTTTGTATTTCCAGTCTTTACTTTAGATTTAAGCTAAGAATTGTTTATATTTGTGCGGGGGTATTTTGCTTCCTACTTCTTCAATTGCAATTTCTGATTCCCCTAAGGTGAACAGTGAAAAATGAGTAATTTAAACACATAAATGTATCTGAAGTCAGACAATAGACTATTTACATAATTTGAAAGAACAAATACAATGAGATTATACAGTACATGTATTTTAGATTTCCTCTGAGTAAGGATCATTTTCATTATATTTTTCAAATTTTCCCTTCAATTATTTTCAGTTTGTCATCACAATAAAATGTTTCTTGAAGAAGTGCATTAACTCTATGAAATGGAAATGTGAAAACCTAGGGGCACAATTCTCTTCTTAATAAATATGGCTGCATTGCCAATATGGTATAGAACTTTCTTGCAGCCAGGAGTATTTCAATTTTGATCAATCATGTCCTGAATGAAAACTTAAGCTAGGTGATTTCAGCCTAACCTTTGAGGCAAGCAGGCATTTTCAATGACCAGTTCCACCCTGGAAAATTAGGAATATTTAGCATTTATTGCTCTCTCTCTCTCTCTCTGGTTCACATCTATCTTTTGCTTGTAGAATATTGAATTCTTTCACTGTAGAGACCTTGATAAACTTCAGCCTAACAAACTCTATGCATAAGCTTGGCATGCATTTTTATCAGCTGGGCTTTTCCATGTTCCCATCAGCCTTTCCAGCCCCAGGTGTAATAAGTTTAGGAATACAGAATCCCTGTGAATTCCCTGGCTGAAAAATTGAAGTACTTGGCAGATGATGAGATATATACTAAAACCCTTATGGATTCATTCAATTAAAAAAAGTATCATGAGATTCTTACTAAGGTCTGTGAGGAAAAAAAGAATTCTGTTTGGGATAAGCAACAAAGTTCTTTCAGTTTAAAATATTTAATTTGTTCAATACAAGGTAAAATGGTTAACATCCTTCTTGTAGTATAACTGTTTTATGCTGCAGAAAAAGCAACACCTGCTTTCTAATTATTTGCAGATCAGATGACCCTGTCTGTTCAGATAGAGGGAAAACTTTGATAAATTCCAGTTCATATCTTAGATGATAAAAGTATATGTTGGCACTGCAGCCTCCTTGCCAGATACTCTAATTTGAAAGAAACACATAGATTTAACAGTTCACTCCATGGATTTAATCCTGTGGATTTAATTTTGCAAGAACCCCAAAGTGAAAAGTTCCTTTCAAAATCTTCTAATGTGGCCCAAACTCCAGGGAATGAGGAACGTGTTGATGTTCACACATTTCAGCAGTGAATGACCTTCATTAGAGATAGAGTCAGGAATTTTATCTTGAAGTACATGTGTAATACCAGAAAAAAAAAGTGAGCAATATCACAACTAAGGTCTAGTACTGCTCAGAAGCAATTTGAGTTCCCAAACCCCCATGCTTCCCCTGCATCCATAATTCTAACTGTACTCATTTCAGGAACAGCTTCTGTTAGAGTCTATGTAGAGGCTTTATTTAATTAACAGAGTAAACATCAACAGTGGTATTAAGAAGATGAACATTATCCCTTTATTAGCTGAGGAAGTGAGACCCACAGCTTTTGACATTCACAATGTCACCTTCAGCTGAGGACAAGCCTTTGTTACCAAATATTTTTGCTTCTTAAGATGCCAAATTATCCACTCCTAGTGAAAATAGAGAGTCCTCTGTAGACAGAATAACCAGAATTAACATTGTAGGTGGTTAGTACAACTGCACTGCATGATAAAAATCTTACTGATCCTACATGCTTTCACCAATGCTGTTCTTCTGTCTCTTTTCTCAAATAAAATCCACCTAAAGTTTTCTATTTCCACTATGCCCAAGTACTCTCACTCATGTGTTGCCAGCAGAAAGACAGAAAACCACAGCTGTCATACGTTGGTTACATGGTACTGTTTTGTTCTGACAGGCATCCATGCACAAACTGTAAGGTCTTCTGTTAGCTCCTGGCCTGAATGCTGCTTTTGGAAATGAAAGAAAGGAAGAATAGTTGAGACTGGATGAGAATATACAACCACACCCATGTGTTCCCAACAAGAGAAGAATATAGCAAGTCCTTCCCCCAGCTTCCTGAAACTCTGCTTATGTTTCACAACATAAAAGACTTGGGCCCTTCTAACAGATCTGCTCCCAAATCTCACCAAAACTTAGATAGGGTGGGTTTTTTTAACTTCTTAACAAGGAAAAAGTGAAACAAATTTGTATTTGCCTATTATATCGCATGGAATAAGAATAGCAAAACACACTCTTGTATTGCAGACTGTGTGGAAAAACAGCCAGATACAGACTATTATAATGTATTCACATGGAATTAATGATGTGGTCTAATGCTTCAAGGTTTTTACCAAGCACCTCTCATCATTTTAATCTTGTATTGACACAGTGAATTAATCCTTCTGCTACTCTTCCAACACCAATAATATTGACTTCCCGGATATAAAGTCATATGCAATTTATGTAATTTTCTCAGGTAATTGTGTAGGCTGGAAACCCTGTAAGCTGACTCAGAAGGAGCTTTCTTTTTTATCACACAGGTCATCAGTTCTGCATGGTACATGCATAGCTTGGAGAGTGGAATTAGGTGTGTGACAGGAAAAGACTCTTACACAGATCTTTTTCCTCTCTGTTGGATTGCTTCATGCTTTCCTACTTAACTGACTTGTAAACCCACTCATTAAATAGTGCCACGTTCATGGAAAAAGAGGAGGAGCAGAACTAAAAGGAAAGGAGACACCAAATCACTTCCCCCACCTCTGCCTCTGGCACTTTAGGGGGTTGAGTGTGCATCCGCAGCCACACTACTGTGTTTTTCCTGCATGTTTCTCACTGTACTTCTGCTCTGCTGAAAGCTGCCCGTGGGACGGATCACCTAGTTTCTACTACTGAGTCATTAAAGGGCAATGGAGGGTGACCATATAATAGGAATTTTTGAAATAACTCCAGATATCTTTATTAATAAACTTCATCAACATTCAAACTAACCTCCCTGAAAAATCTGTTTTCCAAGTATATTTATCCATTATTTTATCTACATAATTTATCTGCATATCTCATAAACCTCTGTTAAGACTTGGAAAAGGAATAAGCAATTTTTTTTCTAATGGTGGAGGTTTTTACCATAAGTTACACAATTTCTTCACTTGAGGAATCCTGGGTGAGGCACAATGAACTTGTAGGCAAAGGGGAACAGAGGGCAGTATTACAAAGAAAAGAGAATATTTGATAGATAAAATAATAATTTTATTCTAAAGTGCCGAGAATAATAGAGCATAAAATTTTCAGAACTAAGTAGAGTATTTATCTTCACTGTTAGGAAGAGCTAAACTAGTAAATACAAAATAATGATGGTGGAAAAAATAATCAAGAAGTGATGAATCATCAAGTCATGATCTTCCTTCTTTTATTATTTAAAATAAACTCTTATTAAAAACTGGATCACAAAAGACATTTGTTTTGCATTCAAGTATCAGCATCATTCTGTAGCCACAGAGAAAATGTTTTGCTCTGTAACTCCAGATCCAAATTAAAGTCAATCCAGGGTCACAATCAAGCCTGTCTTGCAAGCATTTTGTTTAGCTGCAAAATATCTCTTTGGCAATAAGACTTCCTTTTTTTTTTTTTTATTTCACAAAAAAAAAAAAAAAAAAAAAAAATTACTTATTATATAAGAGTGTTTTAGAAAACTATATATTTTTTAGATTTCAGTAGATTTTTCTGTTTGGATTTTGATAGTGAATCCTAGTGACATGCTGCTAAAAATTGGTTTTAGTCAGCAGGCTAAAACTCAGGCCCACTAACTTGTCTGAATATCAACCTGAAAAATTAGGTAACCATTCTAATAAAATTTCATAATTAATTTAAATTCATTATATACTGTGCTATATAATTAATTCTAATTTCATTTTTTGTTTTGAATATAGAGAATAGACCTGTTTCTAAACTCAATGGAAATCTGACAACTAGTTTTTTTCCTCTTTTGAACAAAAATTTTGTGAGATGATTACATACATTTCTATACTTTTTTGCTAGTAATCTTAAACACATACATTACAAATAGTTTGGAGCAAGGAAGAAAAAAATCCTTAAGTTATACGTGCAAATATGAAGGCTAATGATTTCAAATGAATTCTGCCTATATAAATCTTCAGGAACTTTTCACTTCCTGCAGAGGGATCCAGAACATATTCTAAATTATCTGAGGACAAAGCACACTCTCCCCTGTAAGAAAACTTGCAAAATTTTAGTCATGATTTTTAATAATGTTTCAATGCATCTTTGAGGGCTTCTATGAGGAAAGTAATAGGATGCAAATACTAATATATGTTTTGAGCCCAAAAAATTAGGCAATGAGCTCATGTTAACATACATGTTGATAATGTGATGTATCCGTCTACAAGAATAACTTTTTTCTTTATAATTAATCTTTTACTAGATCACAGAAACTTCAAGAACACTCATTATAGTGGAATTTGATATTTGAACCAATGGAAGCTCTAGTCCATTTGCCTTTCTTTAAAACAGCATGAGAGCTATCTGCAGAAAATAAGTTTACATTCCTTTTGTGACTTCTTTGTCCTACCTATGAATTTAAAAGGAAAGTTTTTCTTTTTAATTTTATTCTCAGAAATAGGTCACAGTGACTTCTAGAAGGCTTAGCATTAAGGAATCTCTTTTCCTTTAGGAGATACAAATCTTAATGAAGAGAGCCAAAAATGTCTTACTCTTTAGAATAGGTTTATTACTGATTTATCAGTTCATTATCCTCCTAATTTCCCCATTTATAAATCTGATTAACTCTTGGACTATCCTCATGTCACTGTCTGTGAGATATTACATTAAATCCTCTGATGACTTACTAAGATCATTTCCTTGACTTTCCTGAACTCTATAGATATTTTACGTGCCCTGAGGAAAAAAAAATACAATAATATAGATTCAAGGCAAAAGAATTCTAAAGCTACTTAGGACTATTAGTCCGAAAATTTTAAGAAAATAATTTAAAATAACAACAATGTTGGTATATTCCTAGAGATGCTAATATATTGGGCCTGAATCTCCCTCCTCACTATGTCGGTATTAACAGCTATTTAAAGGTAGTGTTATCAAAAAGTGTCAAGTGTTCTTCTAATTTCATATCCTCTTTAGTATCTGTGTCTCAGGAGTGGAAGAAGGGGAAGAGGAAAAGAGATCATGATTAATTTTCTTTAAAGCCAGAGATATTTCCTTTCAACTCCCCCATCTTCCCCCTTCTAACTATATGTTAAAAAAAGTGTCTTCTTCTAAGAGAAGACAAAAGGGTAAAATGCCTTGGTGAGCCAATTCAAATACATCTTAAGAATTCTTTAACATAAACAAGAGCAGACATCATGGCGTACTTCACATGCTTCAGAATTAGATCTAGTTTTGCACCCAAAGAACTTAGACTGCTACATTAAACCTAAACAGCATAAGAAATTAGTCTTCTCCATTTATTTAGTTTCACTTCAGGAATGGTAAAATGCTTTGCTAGCTTTTCCATTTTTGCCATTCTGAATAATTAATTGTTATAAATGCCATTTACATTTTCTGATGTATTTAAGCAATACTTAAAATTTCATAAATAATAAGCATGCATAATTTGTGTTTCAATTACTGAATTCATAATCTCCCTGAATGCTATTCAATGCATTACTAATGTACTTTTGGCTAAAAAATTCTAAATAGATGGCTTTCTAATTTATATTATTTCCCCTGGAAGTACATATCTCAAGTTTTTCTTCATCCTATAGCTGTAAATAAAAGAAATATGCTGTCTGCATATATTTATATTTCAGAGTTTATGGCTAATTAAATTTATAAAATGAAATTATAGCCGTATTTTCCATTCTATAACTACAGAGCGATCATTAAGTAGAACTTAAACTGCTTTAATATTCGTTAGAATGGAAATTAGTAGTTAAAAGTCGCTACAGTGGATCTGGTATATTTTACAAATACAACAGTGATAGCTCATAATCCTTTCTAGTCAAGATGACATCTCACATCTTTAGTCTGTACCTCTATTCCACCTAGAGAATTACTGGAAGCAAAACCAAAAAAGCCCAATGTCCCTACTGACGTGTCACCATGGTTTATCCCCAGCCAGCAGCCAAGCCCCATGCAGCCACTCGCTCCACCAGCAGGATCAGGGAGAGAATTGGAAGACTAGAAGGTAGAAAATGCATGAGTTAAGATAAAGACAGTTTAACAGGTAAAGCAAAAACTGCACATGCAAGCAAAGCAAAACAAGGCATTCATTCACCACCTGCCATGGGCAGACAGGTGTTCAATCATTCCAAGGAGAGTAAGGCCCCTCTCTTCTCACGTGTAACAGTGACTTGAGAAGAGAAATGGCATCAGCTTAAACGTATCTTTTATCTTTCTTCCCCCACATTATATACTGATGTCCATCATGTCATACAGTCTGGAATACCCCTCTGGTCAGTTTGGGTCACTTCCCAAGGCTGTGTCTCCTCCCAGTCTCCCAAGCACTCCTAGTCTCCTCACCAGCCTGTCAGTGTGAAAAGCAGAAAATCCCTTGGCTCCGTGTGAGCCCTGCTCAGGATAACACAAACATCTCTGTATTATCAACCCTGTGTTCAGCAAAAATCCAGATACTGTCAAGAAATTTAAACTCTACTGCAGTCTAAACCAGCACACATAGACTGCAAATAGATAATTTTTGGACTAAAATATTTAAACTGTGAGTTTATGAGTGGTTAGCTGGTTTAAGTGTGGAAGCTGTGTTGGCTGTTATTGATAAAATTAATTGCTTAAATATTTTATTTTTATCTCCTTTCCCATATAATAAGTTCAGCCTGCCTTCTTCTTTTTCATGGCTTTAAAAAAAGCTGTTTTAATGGGGGTACATCAAGAGACTCAAGGGATCTCTAAGTCCAATATATGTCTCTTATAACTATATTAGGACTGATTCAGTAAATTTGGAGAAGTAATAATTTACAGTAATTACAGTTGTCTTATACTGTGGGAGTCACAGTTAGCAATGGCAAACACTACAGCATCTTGACCTTGCTTAGGGACTCCATCAGGTGGAAACAGGATGAGATCACACGGGGGTTTCTACCACTGGAGTACTTAGAAGAAACTGAACACCCTTCATTGGCTTTCTTAACTTAGACTTTTCTTCCTCTTTTTTGTTTGTTTGCTTGTTTTTAATTATTGAATGCTCATTCTGGTATTAGTGAGAAATTGTGAATGTTTATTAGAAATCAGTCAGGAATCTCCAGCAGTCAGGATCAGATACATGAACATTTATAGTGAAAGTAACATCCGATAATTGTAACAGAAGGCCTTTGGCAGCTAATGCTTAATTGCTCTGGTCTGTTTAAATCTTCAGTGAACAGTGTTTCCAAGTAATTCGTTCAATTTAAAATAAATGTAATTGCTAACAAAGCCATATGCAACCTGCGCAGTGAACGGTTCAGTGATTAGTGACTAGAATTTCACTTAGGCAACGATTCATAGTGGAAGCTCAAGCTATCAAAATAATTCTGATTACACTGCTCAGTACAAGGATCAAGCTTAGCCTGGGGGAATTAATTTGACTTCTGTGAGTCAGAGACTAATAACAGTTCTTTTTACTGACGCAATTTACTATTGTCACATATTCATTTTATTGCAGTTATGTATTAACAGGAGGCCAAAGTTTGCTTCATTTCAAAACATAAAATCAACTATTAAAAACAAGTTCCCAAAGCAATCTACCTATCATATATGTGATACATATATGATACAGACATATCATAACATACTAATGTAAGTTAATCTTCAAAGTAAACTATACCCTATGACTTTTAAATTTAGGGGACCACATCACACACACACCCACTGAATCACTAGGTTGGAAGAGACCTTTACAGTCATCGAGTTCACCCATGCCCTAATGCCTCAACTAACCCATGGCACTGAATGTTACATCCAATCTTTTTTAAGCACATCCAGGGATGGCGAGTCCACCGCCTCACTGGGTAGACAATTCCAGTACTTTACCACTCTTTCCGTAAAATCTTTTTCTTAACAACCAACCTAAATTTCCCTATTTATATAAACTACCTTATTTTTGCAGCTGATTTAAAAGAAAACAAAAATGAACAAATAAAACCAAGCAGAAAAAAATGTTTTATATGTTCACATCTCATCAATACCATGTCGATGACAAGAGCATACCCTTCACTTATGTGAGGTATCACAATTATGCAAGTCTGGGAGGGTTTTACTTTTTTCCTTGTTTTGTCTTCCATTAAAAGTATTGACAACATTGAGAAGCCTCAAAAATAATAAGTGGTTAAATGATAAATTTTGCAATATACCGCAACCTTAACCTTCCACATCCAACTGGAAAATATTAACCTCAAGAACAACAAAAATAATAGAGAAAATAAAAATAATAGCAACAAATCAGATACTTGGAGATCTCGTTATTTCAAGTTAAGTAGGTTATGTAAAGAATCTGTTTTCTAAAACTACAATATAAGTCATCCATACAAAAAGATAAATTTATATTTGTAAACTAATGAAGGCTACCTAGAAAAGCTTTTCACCCACATGCATTACCTCATTACCCTATGAACATTTAATAACACCGTTGAACATAAAATCCATACAACTATATAAACATGACAAATAAAAAAAAAAGAAAGAAAAATTGCATTATCTTACACAAGAGACCTAATAAATCCCTCATAAATCCCTACTTGCCAAGCAATAGAAAGTGGTGCTTGAACAAATACTGACTTGAATTAAACACTCATCCTTTAAAAAAGCACAGCAGTGTTTGGGGACAGTACATTGTGTCTGTGTTAGTACTTACGTCTATTTAATGGGAAGGCCGTAGCTGGTCCAAAGAGCATTTGAGTCACAGAAGGCATTAGAATTTGTAATTCCAGTACATACCTTCTCTGACACAGCTGTGAAGGCTTTCACCACATTTAGCAGTGACAGAACCAAGTTCGCACCACCTTGTTCTTCAGCTCCTGAGCAGGCTTGAGGGAGAACACCTCCAGCCTCTCTGCCTGAACAAAGCTGCCATACACAGCTGTATGAGAGACAGCTGGAAGCTATTTCACTGTTCTGCAGTGTTGCAGCTGTTTAAAACCAAGCAGGAGTCACAGTTTACTGATAATGTGCTCACAGGTACCCTGCCCACCTGTTGCATTGTTAGGGAAAGTGTTGAGCACACTGGAAAGGAGCTATTCTCCCTTATGACTTTTAATTATACTTGGTGTTAATTATGAGTACAGTTTATATTCAACATTTCTATTTCAGGATGAAGTTACAACATCAGACAAACAACGTTCTCTATTTGGCAGCATCTCAATTAGACTGACTACTTGAGAGGAAAATAAATGGATAAGACCATTAGGCACAAGAAGTAAAACACAGATTAAGTCAAGTCATATTTACATAACTGTCAAATCAATTTCTGCCAGGCAGTTGAGTGAGTACTTCTTTAGGGAGAAGTTTCTTTTAGGGTCTTTCATACAGATCCCTGCACCTGTACAATGTGGTTTAAAAATACCAGGTGCCTTGCACAAGTTGGGGATGTGAACGTGAAAAGTAAAGTCCAAGCCAGTGAGTGGCACATTTAATGCACAGTTGTGTGAAGGAAACCAAATACAATTCACTGACTCTCTAAGCACTAATAATCTATAATAATAAGGTTAAAGTGAAGAAAATGTAAGGAAAATCACACAATGAAAAGCCAGTGTCCATAAGGAGTCCTGCAACTTTATTCAAATAAAGGGAGAGAGTCAACAGGGGCACAAACCCATGGGGTTTTCTCTCCCGAGGTGTTGGAGGGCACGGCCTCCGTTTATCCTAAACTCCCTGCTGCATGCTGCATGATTCCCCATCAGCTGAGGTACCAGCAAGGTACACCCTTCCCGAACCACCTACCCCACCTACTATTCTACCCCAAAGTTCAGAAGTCCAGGCTTGTGCACACCCACTTGTCTGTTTTAGAAGCCAGGCTGTATGGTCTCTGTAGCAAACCTGCTGCTTGAAGTCAGTAGAGACATTAAGACCCGTTTCAAAGATATTAACACCCATCCCTTCAGCCATAGAATTGTTTGTAAAGAAATTAGCACACGTCTTCCCTATCAAAGTAATTACTCATCCTGTGATGTAACTGTGGAGAATGATCATCTAACATTGTCATGCAGCCCCTGTGTAGAGTGGCTGAGTCTATCCCACACCAGACACAGACGGCCTCAAAGAAGCTGTCTCCATCTCAGCACAAGGGGAACAGAGAGCAGCCTTGGTTGCAGATAACAGCTCTCCACAGTTGCATGGATAAGCCGGAGATGCCAGTGCCTGCCTCAGCCAGTTGGACCACTATAGGGCGAATGAACACTGCTTCAGCCAATACAAAGGACACAACCCAGACAATCAGCAAAATGATTTTGAAGAAAGCAACAGGCTTGTGTTGGTCTCAGTCCACATATTCCTTCCTGGCATGTGGGGACACCCAATGTTGGGAGAGTGAATGCACAACAAAGACTGGCAATGGGGAATGCATTAGTATTGTGTTTGAGCTGTGTATTTCTATTGCTGTATTTTGACAAGTGTATACTTGCAAGTGTTATGTTTTCCGTATATAGTGTGTCACTCTGCTGAATCAGAAATCCAGTGCAACAGAACCTGGGGAGAGCATTTGACTACAGAAATCTCATGGTCCTCTCCATTTTAATTGTTAGTAAATTAAATTATTTTTCCCTAGATTGAGCGTGTTTTGCCCATGACAGTAACTGGTAAGGGATGTCTCTGTGCCTCAATGCATGAGACTCCCTATCCTGTTGAGGAGAGCAGCTGAGTGGGAGTCTCATCAGCCCAGGTCAACTCACCACCGGGACCTCCACTGAAACAGACAAGTAACCAAGTACTGTTTAGTCTTGACTAATTCAATTTCAGAATAATAGCAAAATTTTCTAGTTACAAAGAGAACAATATGACTTGCAAAGCAATTGTGAAATGAGAGTGTAAACCATTCAGCAAGTATTGTTAAGTGACCTTGTTTTTGCTGTTGAAAATCTATTCCACTGTAAGAGTTCCACTGCTTTATACTTCAATTCATACAAAGGAAAATGTAAATGAGGCTGCAGGAAGACTCTGTACCAACTCCAGAAATGAAGAGAGCTAACAGTGAAATATCACTGCATTTCTTCCTTGCTCAAAACTTAGGGATGTTGTATCTGACTACTCAAGATGGGATTATAAATCATGTTATAGAGATTAACTAACCCTCACAAATCATTCATTGCTTTAGAGAATTTGTCTTCCTTTATGGATAAGATTCCATAAGTAACAAGACTTACTGGGATATACATGTATTAAAAAGAAAAATGCTTTCATGCACAGGTTAAGGTGAATGTTCACTCTAATACAAAATGACATTAATGCTACAAAATCCATATCAGTCTAACTTACATCTAAAATTCTATTACTACATTATTGATTAATCACTTGAACTTTAAATTTAGTTGAGAATGATCTGAATGATTCAAGTACTTTATCAATTTATTTTAGAATACCTTGCCTGTCAAAATGAAGGGACTGGAAGGTGTTCTTTACTTGAGGCATAAAATTCTCTTTTACATAGTTGTTTATGAAAGTACATGGTACAATCTTAAATTTGTGTTACAAAACTAATAGTCATTGGAACAACAATGAGCAATATTTAAGGTATTTCATATTTCTTTCAAAAATATACTTTCTTATAGCAACTAATTTTATATTGGCTTTATTTTACTACTGTAACACAAATTGTTGAAAGCCAAAACTTTCTAATGATCTAGTAGATCTCAGTAGAATCCATATTCAGTATTTGCTAAAACTGAGCATCCATAGGAGAAGAACATATACTACCAAACCAAGTTGCAAATAGCAACTGGAAGTTGCTCTAGCTGGTTTTTTTCTAATCTATCTGCCAAAAATCTCAGTCATAGAAAGAATTTCTCTTTAGTTTCATATCTTATCTGTCAATTCCTCTAGATAGTTAGTAAAACACTGTATCATCTAAATAGTATGTGGCTCACTAGATCGCAAATCATGGAGAGAAAAAAATATACTTCTCTTGCCCTGAACTTTTTTCTATATTAAAATTAGGAACGTTTAAGTGTATTGATTTCAGATGAGTCTAAATTTAGCCTGATGTGATTCATACAAAGAAGGATTTGTGTGAAGAGTTTTACTAAAACTTCCATGATTGAGGAAAAAAACCCCCAAGCCCAGCAATCAGATAAAAAAAGAAATTAAACCCAGAAAGTAAAGATAACTAAGGATACAAAAGTAAGCGTACAATTTGAAATACTGTGCCATGAAAATAGAAGGAACAAAATATGATTTTAAAATATTCTTGAGGAATGTTTTTTAAAGAGAAACCCAAATGTATAAATAAACTACTTATCTGTGTCATTACATCATCTTTTTCCTCTTAGGTACAGATAAAAAACTATCAGCCAAGAGATCCTAACCATTCTACCTGGAAAACATCAAGAATTGTTAACTTGACAGTCTGTCTGGGTGGGCTAAAGTTTTTTTACGCTTCCCCTGACTTGGTAAATTGTATATATTTCTACTTTTGAAAATAATTTGCTGTGTTTGGGTTTCCTTTTTAATGTGGGCATCATTCTTAACTTTGCATACAGTAGAAAGGACATTGAACTCTAACTCATACATTTTTACAAAGATAAGACTGCAATGTGCACGTGTGCAGAGACACACAGGAAAGCATTTGTGTCTTCTAAGATACAGGATATATAAACTAAGCAGCCTGCAATATTTACACTCAAATATTTAATTTAACTCTTGATGCTTTTCCTTTTCAGACATGTCTTCCATTAAAGGTGGGCAATTTTTCCACCATCTCATCATCTCTGAGTGGAAAACCTTTCAGTCACTTGATCAGGAAGCACTATAGTTATCTAAATGACTCCACTTCAAAGTGTGTTTAAGATCAAATGTTGCCTCATATTGATTGAAAAGTTTTGGTGTTTTTTTAAAATTAACAGTTATGTGACTGACAGCAACTGAAATTAAATTATTTAACAATTTACAAACTGTTAGGATAAATCTTCCTGTTTTCTTGCTGAAATATATGTATCATTTATGTTGTAGATGAATAAATTATTTATATGAAAATACTGTTTCAAATTTATGTTGAATGAATCACACTCCATACACTTTGAAAGTTTTCTCTACTGCGGTGTGATACCAACACTGGTAAGAGATTCACCTGAGGGACTCACACTTGTAAGCTTCGGGTAGAGAGGATGTATTATTTTGCTCTCTGGCAGAAACTTTTATATGTACTTCTCTAAAAGATCATACCCACTTGTTCCTCCCAATGCATCACAACCAGGACTATTTAAAGATATGATTTATCTTTAACTGACTGTTTCAACAGATCAGCTAAATTACATGACCAGACTCTAATTATCTTTAGGACAAAATATATACGATTTTTTTTTTTTTAATAAAACAATGTGATGAGAATATGTCCAGACCTTGCTTTGATTGTATCTCATACATTCTTATAATTTCACTTTCAATGCAGATTTCATTTTCCTGATTATTAAGTTTAACTGAGGGTGGAGAAAAAAGTGAAATTACTGTCCTGAAAACAAGAAAGGGATAAAAAGTGTTGCCAATGAAAACAAGCATTTGGGAGCTGAGCAGTTTGGCACCAGCAATAATCACAGATGAGACTGAGGTGATTTAATAATTATACCCCAGGCTCTCAGGAGCAAACAATCACAAAAAAACCAAGACCCTCTAGTTGACAATCAAAGCCAGTCAACTTAGATTACTACCAGGGACTAATTAAACAGAAGAATGCTGGATTTCAAAAGGATTTGGGAACTATCTACAGCATAACAGCAAGATGAGAGTCAGTATTTCACTGAGATAGAAATAAGAAAGCAGCTGCAGTGCTAAACAATAGAACACAGTGCTAGGCAACAGAAAACAGTTTGATGATTTGTGCTCCAGTTATGTCTATAGTACCTCCCAAATAATGCAGAGTTGAAATTCAAAATTTCTTCTACTTTCTGTATTTGATTCTTTTTGTCTTAGCAGAATTCAGTGTGTATTGGACAAAAAATATCATCTAAAGCTAAGACCAGGAAATGTGAAAGAAGGGAACTAAAAGAAAAACTGAAAATAAACATAAATGTGATTTACTGCCATATAGTATATTTCTAGCTTGGATATTACATCAAACATCTTTTCTCACACACACACACTCACAAAAAGTGTACTGGGCTTTTTTGAGGTACACCAAACATCGCAAGAGATACTTCTTGTGAGATATCTTTTTGGTGAGATATTTCTCCAGTAGGCAGCAACTGGTGAACAGTACAATTAGGGATGTTAGGAACTTCTTCCCAGCAAAAAGGTTTATATCTGTTGAAAAACTTAAAATACAGTGATTAAACAACGTGTTTATCTCCTGTAGTCAAATGTAATTCAGGCCCGAATTTCTAAAACGGATCCTAGATCTAGCCAGTTTTAGGTTAATTGGCTCTTCTGGACAAAATTATGACAATTCTTAAACTCTTTGCAACGCTTAATCACCATTCAATGCTGGGACTCAGTCTGAAAATTGTCCCTTAGTATATCTTTTGTTGCTTGTCAAGCAGCAATCAGTTTATAACATGTAACATTAATTCTATGATATAAGCAAACTTTGCTATGAAGAATTAAAATGCAAATATCTCCATATGCATTGCTGTATAACCCATATTGTAAGCAATGAATTAGAGTGAACATTTTTCATGCTCAGAATCACAAAATCAGAGTTAACCTCCAGAAAAGGAGACGTTACTATAGAGTGGGATCGTAAGCAAGTCTAAACTTTTATTTTATATATTTAGTTGATATCTTTTTGTCCATAAAGGACAAAAGCAGGTAAAAATCTATGTTGACTGCAGCTGGTGCTGACAAGACCAAGGCCAGAGTTACCTTTCTGTGAGGCTGGCTGGTGTAAACATATGGACTTCAGTTACTGACACTTGTGCTGAAATGGTAAATCTGCTATATAGTTTCTTGGCTTGATTTTTTAAATATATTTGTTTAAGCATGTTTACATAGCTTGGGGATAATTATTTGCTAGGAAATTACGTCTTCCCAGCTCTTCTATCTTACTTTTGTACTTGTCAGTTCTTCCTATCAGCCTCTTCCTACCTTTCAGAGTACTGTCAATTCATATTAAAGTCAACCTGTGTTTATATTACACAATATTTTTATTCACTACAATTATAGGAAATATGTATAAATAAATGCCTTGCCTTGGATTTTGCTTGTTCTTTACATTGAAGACTATCTAATTGAAGGAGAAATATAGTGTTATCTGCATACAGAGCTGTCGAAATATTTTAAAATTATAATTATTCTGTTCTCCAGATGAGTTCAAATGTAAATACCATGTATTTTACAGAGCAGTTGTTTTTACATTGGTCTGTGGTTGTTAGCCAAGTAATCGCAGGAGAACAGTGATTAACAAATAATTTATTTATTAAAATGCTAAGTTCATATGGTTACTACAATTAAGACCTCAAAAAATAATTTCCATTAGTTTTATATAATTTGAAATGATACTGAAATGCTACTAATGATAATTTCTTAAAAAAAAAAACAAACCAAAACAACCACCACCACCAACAACAACAAAACCCAAAAAAACCCCAAAAAGACCCAAAAACCACAGAAAAACAAAAAAAAAAACCACCCCAAAATGACAATGAATCTTTCCTTGTTTTTTTTTTTCTGACACAGAGGACAAAGCAAATCCATCTACATCAGCAAAATAAGAATATCACAATCTCTTTTCTAAAATAATTTAAGAGTAAACAAACAGAAAAAAAATTGCTATTAAGACATAATTTTGGAGGAGCTTCCCTTCAAAAAACCAAAAAACAAACAAACAAACAAAAAAACCCCCAACAATCAAACAAAAAAACAACAAACAAAAAACAAAAAGCAAAAACCCAGCAGTCAAGTACATGGTACAATAGTACACCTATTGAAAAATTCTGGTCAGGATCAATGGCAAAAAGGCAAGTTTTTTCAGAGGATTGGAAATACTTGAACAGGTATTTTACATGGACACTCATTTAAAATGCAAAAAGTATGGAACATATTAATAAAGAAATAAATTTAGGGATAATGATTCTCGACTCTTTGGAAATTAAACAATTATACATTTTGTTTTGCAAGAGAAATGAAAAAAGAAATTACTAATACTTTAATCTTTGAAGGTCAAAACTCTTTAAATAACTACATAAACATAAAAACTTAGTCCAGGCTTGTCAACAGTACTAATTTTCTTAAAGAACTCATTTTAAATTAAGATATAGTTGTGATTTTGAGCAAAGTCTTAGCTTGCAAAAATAAATCCAGACTAACAGCAATCACAAATACTTTACCTTCTTGTTATATAATCTGTTTTATGAGAATAAGAAGCATTACTTTTCATGAATGCTACTTCTCACATGATTAAAATTTTAACAATGTTTTGGGGAAGGTATTAGATTTTATCCAATAAATATTAGTTAAGATCACAGAAATATTGATTACTCTGTAAAAGCTTGTCTTGTTGTGAAACATTATTGGGGTAAAGGAGGTATAAAGAGAGAACATTTGAAGCATACACAAGTAGGAGTTATTTTTGGTAACATAACTGTATATTCTTTGATCTTTTATAAGTTCATCTTTCATTGGAATTTAGTCACAATTTCAGTTTAAAATAATATTTTTGTTTTAAAGAAAGGGACAAGGTCAAAATGAGCAATGAATACCATCTTTTCATTTTCATTTCTTTATGACTCACATTTGAGAGAGGAGCTCCTACTTTGTAAAAATGAACTTCATAACATATAGATAACATGATCATTACATTTTGGCTGTGTCCTCATTAAAATGTACTAATCTCATTAAGCACAGCAAAAACATCACAAACAACCAAATCAAACGAAAGTGGGCCAGGTGAAAATCTATCAGCAATGTTCATAGAATAAATATTAAAATGCATAATATTAAAATTTAAATTAATTCATCCTTTCAAATACATCTTCATTAATCCATGTTTTCACTCTGTAATATAAGATGTACAAAAAACAAGTGGGAGAATATCTCTTATATGTGTATTCATTACAAGTGTAACTGGTTTCTGATACTAACGTGATAGGTCATCAAACACAGTGTCTGCTGTTCTTTCTTATTGTGCCTATTTGTTTCTATTCCTAATGCTTCTGTTCAGCTCTGGATTCCATTTCCCAAACTCTTTATAATATGTGGTTCAGAAAATCAAGGTATATATATACAGGTGGAAGAGACGGACAGATAATTCACTGTAAGTTAGAGAAATAAATGGAAACTCATGCTATTGGTTATCTTTTTCAACACAGACCTTAAAATACTATTTATTAAAAAATCTATTTATTTCCTAGATACAGCACAAACATAGGGATATCCTCAGTATTTTTGAGGGTCTTTGGTGTCCAGAACTCAACAACGAAACATTTTCATTCTGCTTTTATATATTATTAAATATGGCTTTGTATTCTGGGTCCCAACCTTACATTTCAGAGAACTGAATTTTTTTAAGTTTAGTTCACATTTTTCTTTAATAAGTTATATGGAGTTGCAATAAGGAAAGAGGTGAACTAGTTCTCAGTAAAAGACTCACAGACATATATACATCTTAAACTGGGGCTTTTTATTATACTTGGGTTTTGTTGGACCACACTGTTTGCTCCCAGGTTAGAGCACTTCATTTCACAGTTAGCTCTCTCTTTTTTTTTTTTTTTTTAACCTAGTAAATCCATTGCTTAATTGTTCGTAGTTGGCCAACATCGTTGGTTGATTTTTTTATAAAGTCAGGCTAAAAGCAACCAGAGAATTCAAGCATTTTCAGATTTCATTAATTCAACAAGAATTGCCTTTCCCTACTTACAGATTTTTCTATCTTATTTGGCTTACTTGTAGCTTCTGTTATGGGATTTGGAAGGTATCTCTATTGCTTTAAATTCACTTAGTAAACCCCAAGAGAGTTTCAGAGGCAAAGCTTCTTAGCAAAGGATTGTAGACTTATTGATGAGACTAAGTTCAGCTAAAACTTTCACAACGCCTGCAGTTCAATACAATTCAGTTACTCGGAGAATTTAAACTCATTTGTTTGACTTAATATTTATCAGTTCATTTAAGTCGTACCACACAGCATGCTGTGAAGACTGCATATGGACACAAAGGAATGTGTAGAGCACCTTCTGGATTACCAAAACAAAATAAGCTAAACCAGGCAATTAAAGAAGACATAAATATATACACATACACTCAGTGTTTTAATGTGAGAATTTGTTGTGCTGTTTAATCAATAGCTTAGACACTAATAACCACAATCCTTTATCTCAAAGCATCATTTTAGCAGAAAAACAAATGCATTTAAAACAATTTAGAAGGTGATACGTATATTTTTTCACAACAAGCTGAACAAAAAATAATTAAAATACATGGCATCAATACAATTAAATACACGGCACCAACCATCCCTGTTAAGGTAAAAAGAATTATGTGATTACCAACTCTCAAAATTCACTAACAATTTGAAACACAAATTCTCTGGCAAAATGTGCAATTTTGCAATTGTCTAACTAAAGAGATAATATAGGTAATTTTTTAATTTATCTTTTTGTTGCTTTATAGCACATACAATTGTTTTACAGTACATATAAGTAGGTTGAAAATATTTAAAATATAATTATATACTAAATTAAATATAATTATAAACATAGAGATTATAATAAATTACTCAAGATTTAATAGAAAATGGGACAAATATCTAAACAGGTATATTGTGCTATATTCCTCTTTGGGCTTAAGAAGAATTTCTCAAAGTACTGTCTTGCACATTTCAATTCCTTTCAATTTCAATTTAAATTCCTGTGCATATTACTAATAAATCTTTTTACATCTCAAGATGCCTAATCCCATATAGATAATTTATTACAGAGAAGTAAATTAAATCCTGATTTTTTAGACCAAGAGCAGTGCAGTAGAAAATAATTTGCCTCACAGTTGTGTTGTAAAACATTACACATCTTAAAAGCTGTCTTGCCCCAAACCCAAACAGTCCTGAGGAAAGTGACATAAAAAAAATAATAAGGAGAAAACATCTTACATGACTAATTTGAAAACTGAAACAATGGTTAAAAACAATTCATATGAAAAGAGTAGGCTGGAAAAAAAAGAAAAGAAAAGAAATGAAAAGAAAACAAAACAAACAAAAAAACCCAACAAAAACTAAAAATAAAAAGAAATTCTCACAAACAGAACAAAAACTGTAGGGTGAGTTGATGTTCGAAACTTTTAAATTTCTGGCAAAGACCTACTTTTTCCCTGAAGTTCCCATACCTCTGGATATGCCCCATTACTTCAAAGGCCAATGTTTTAATCATAATAACAGAAACAGATACTCTGTCTCCAGGACTAGAGCTCAGACTTGATTTTAGACTTCAGGCTGTTTGTCTTCTGCCTCACACAGATCACTGATATTTTGAACCTGAAAATTCAGCCGTGTATCCTCAATGAAATGAGCAGCTTTTCCTTTGAACCCTGAACTTTGAAAATCCAGGAAGCAGGCACTTTAGACAGTATTTAGAACTTAAAACATTTTGTGTGCATTCATTCTGTAGTCCAGATATAGCCAATACTCCCAAAATCTTGCAAGAAGGAAAAAATAAGACAGACCTATCACAAAAAAAACCCCTGACATCGAAACTCAGAGAAAGATCTTCACTTTTTAAATAAATAAATAATTTTTAAACATTCCTTGATAAAATATATATAGTGGGGTCTATTCTTAACCCCAGCAAGGGATATTTTGATAAGAGGATGTAACTGAATTTCTTTAAAATTACTGAGGGACTTCGGGACTTGCTGAAATTATCTCTCTTGTTTAATTTTCCATTTGGACATGAAGAGCTGAATATGAATCTTCACAGAATTGGGGAACATACTGATGGAGGAAAAAGCCCTTAAGTGATGGCTTCCCTATGGAAAACTATTCTAGCCTACTACAGCCTAATGTATCTTCCTGTCAGAACGTTTTTCATTCTATTTAGTATAGGCTTTTCTGCTCCCAATTCCATCATATTATTAATATATATCTTAATGTACAACATTAAAACCACTTCTAGCCTTCTTGACATTTACATAATTATATTCTTATGGGCGCCCTTTTGAGTCAAAGTGAAGGTGTCCCTATTTCACTGCTAAAAACTTTCCTTCATTCCGTCTCTTCAGTGTTTTTCTCTTCCTTTCTCTTCCTCATTAAAAATAAATTATCTCCAGCACAGTCCTTTCGTCTTGTTCAATGTCTTTTAATGTTTGTTGCAAGAAGTAGAGATGCCACTTCCCTCACGTGTCATGGAGCTTTTAAGCCATCCCTCCATTTCATCAAAGGAAGATGTAGTTTTGTGGAAGAAACTCCTGCATAGGAGTATTGGATGCCCGTGCTAGGGGTGCAGCAGTCCCCCTTGTGACACAATCTTCAACAGATGCTAGTGGAAATTGACAGCTGCAAATATTAGTTGGCAGACAATCTGCCAGGTGAGAAATTCACCCCTGAACAATTTTCAGCTTTCATTCTCTACTTTCACAAACTTTTCTTTTCTTACTTTGTCTCCACTCACAAAAGAAAACACCAAAATCCCCATAACCAGTCAAATAGCAACAAAACCAGCAGAACAGCTCTGGAATATGGAAGTGGTGATATGTGCTTTGTCTTCTGGGATTTAGGTGCTTTACTAAGGATTGCTTACTTTGATAAGCTTACAATGCCTTAACTTCCTTGCAGGCACTGCACCAAAGAAATGAAGTGAAATTTTCTAATCACATAGTGACATTATTTAGATATGAAGTGTAGCAAAAAATGTGTATCAAAATCCTAATAATGGAAATCAAAAGAGAATATAGCATCACGAAAATTCAAATGCACTGCTGAAGTCCTTACCTACATCAGAGACAAGAATTTGTGATTTTCTTTCTGAAGGGCTTCTTTTTTTTTCTCTTAGAAGGTGAGATACAAAGACATTACACAAAGGCAGGTTATTAAGTGTCGCTGAAAAATTCCAGTGACTTATATAATTCATATCTATTACACATACTTCTATTTGTTGTCCAATTTATCCCTAAAATCTTTGACTGTATTCACCATTTATTCATCCAGATGAACTTATTAAAACAACAGCTCATTTGAAGACTTAAGAGTACTAAAAAGCCATCTCTTAGATAGTCTCACTCTGACAACTTCGTCCTAATAATAAATGCAAGATTTTTCTTTATTCTTTGAAATAAATTATGCCGAACAAGCTTCTCTCTGACTAACATAGAAGCATGCCAGCTGGTTTGGTATTTCTCTGAGGTTAAGCATGTACAAAGAAATCAAGGACTAATCTAACAAGGTAATCATCTTTGCTCATGTGCTCACAAATGAGTTAAATGTGGAGTACTCACTCTAAGCTTTGGTGCACCTTCAAAGAGTGTAATAGGAGCCATCAAAAAAGATAAAACAGGGAAATTGCTGTGGCATGCATCTCATGGATGGAAATGCTCTGTTACTGGATTGTAGAAACAACTGAAGGGTCTGTACTTGATGCAGTCTTCAAATTATTTTTTTTTTTGAGACATGGAAGTAGAGAGAATAAGTCAAAACACCTAAAAATAGTTACTGAAATGTGAGTTGAAATCAAACTAAGAGAGAAGAGATTTAGATTAGATCTTTGGAAGAAATTCCTTACTCAGAGGGTAGTAAGGCATCAGAACAGGTACCACAGAGAAGCTGTGGGTGCCCCATCCCTAATACTGTTCAAAGCCAGGTTGGATTGGGCTTTGAGCATCCTGTTCTAGTGGGTGGCATCCCACCAAATCCTATTAATTTATTAGATAATTTTTTAATATAAATATCTGAAAGAGAGAAGGGTAGAAAAGCAGATACAGGAATTTGAAGTTCCTGTGACTTTTCATAAGAGAGCTTTTCCTAAATCGCACACTAGCACTACTGGGCCCCTGCTATTGTTCATAGCCCATAGCACTAAATTAATATCAAAATAAACAAATTAACAAGCACAAGCATAAAATAAATGAGCAACTGTTGTGAGCTCATTATCAGTATTGGATGATAATAGGCTGCATCCAGGGATGGGAGTAACTGCTCAACAAGAAGCTGCACCATTAGTACTACAGATGTTTCAGATACACTTACATGCTGCAATGTATCTGATACAATTTAACTCCAAATTCTGCTCTGCTGTTTGCTTCTTTTAAAATTGTTGTCAAAGCTGAAATTTAGAATAATTCATTTGTAAAAAAGCATCTTGAATGTATGAAATATATATTACACCATAAAAATAATAACAGAAATTTAAAATAAATCTTTCTATGCAATGTCTGGTTCTATAATAAGGGTATATTTTTAGATAATAAATTCTTCAATAACGAATTGTTTTGTTAAATAGACATAGGTTTCATATATTTATTCATCAACTAACTCAGCGAGTATCTAATTTTTACTTATTAGCATCACTAAGAAAAACCACTCCATAAATAAATACAACTTAAGTTCAAGACAGGCTTAGGACATCAATTAATCATTTATTTAAAAGTATGTTATTATTAAGTTACAGTCTGTGAAAAAATGTTCAAATTATGTTAGACAGAAAAAAAGGAGAAGTATAATGGACACTAAGCAGTATCTTTTGGATAAATATAGAATAATAAATCAGTAGTGGAACAGATTTCCTCTTGTTCCCAGCTCTCCAATGGGAAGGAAACTCAGACCCTGACAGTAATATGATGCTGCCAAGTGGGTGCTGAATTGCCCACTGGAGCTGGGCTGAAGGCAAGAGCCAGGGCACCTCATCTGGAACTCTTTTGGTCCTTGAGTATTTGTGCAATAGAAACACTTTGCTCAGGGCAGAGCAGGTGGAAGCAGAGCAGCCACAGGAGCAATCTTGAAAAGAGCCCAGAGAATAAGCTGGCTGATCTCATTTTGAGCAGCTGTAGCTGTGGATGCTCTGAACAGCAACAGTAGTGGGAGGGCCAGCTCTGTGTGATCAGAGGGCTTTGGCAGTTGTGATCTCTGAACTAATTCCAACATGCCAATGAAATGGCACATTAGGATGAGAAAAAAGTCTGTAAGGAATTCAACAGCTTAGGGAGGAGGGCACTTTACTTAGGCCCAAAAATTGATTTGACTTTCATGAATATTAAGAGAAATAAAAATGAGTTCGGTTTAATTTCCTTCCTCTGTGGATATTACTATTTACTAAACAGTAATTTCTTATGATAATTTTAAAATCTTTTCAATGACTAGGGCATTAGTACAAAGGAACTGTGAGCATCATCTGTAACTGTGTGGCGAAAAGCACTTTTTCTGAAAAGTCACTATTGTTTGTATTTCTCTCTACATAATTAGACACTACAGCAAAAATGAAAGCCAGAATTGGAATGCTCAAATTTGCATATTTTATAGGATAGAGAAGTAGAATAATTATTGCAGTGCTAGTTTTGAACAAAGACAACCTGGATTCGATTTCCTAATTGGCTTCAGGTGTCCTATTTAATCCTAAGAAAAATCAAAGCTAGAATTTTAAAGGTATTCAACTCCTGATTTGAGTAACTTAAAAAACTTTTACTAGTCTCTCTGGAAAAAGATTCAGGTCATCTGATTTTAGGTCTTTAATTTAAAAATGTGAGGTTCCTGTGTATGAATTTATTTATTCACTAGAAAAAGGCAAGCTTCCAACAGAGGAGCTTGTGACTAAGCAAGGCATCAAAATTAAATCCTACAAAAGAAAGGGATATCTGGTGCATATCACACAGTGTTAGATAGTTTTGTATCTGAATGTTTCTCTAATCATGCCTTTCTTTCCTTGGTTTTGCTGTGGAGTCCCCATCAGACAGTGATATTTCCCTTTTTTACCTTTCAGTAGATTCTTGAGATTTAATCATACACTGTTTATAGAGCTCTTCAAAAGGAAGCAAAACTCAATAAAACATTCAGTGAAAAGTGATAGAAATGGTCAAGAATCTGAGAAAAAAAAATAATTGAAACATGCAAGAACTGATTGTGCTAAAGAAAAGGATGAAAGAGGCTACTTTGTAAATATAGAGCAAATAAAAAATGGAAAAATCACTTTAAGCAAATGCTTGTGTTCCCTGTTCAAAGACAAAGAAATGTTCAATTACATGAAAAGATGACAACTGGTTCACTGATAAAATTGTATCTTTCTCATATTGTTAAATTGTGGAACCCATTGCTAATGAAATATTTAAAAAAACAACCATAAACAGCAGTTGTAAATCTGCTGGTTCAGGGCTTTAGAAAATTTCTAGTAATACAGCTAAGATCATAGGATCAAATATTAATTGCAGTTTTCAATCCTGTTTATTTCTATATCAAAAGTGTTTCAACTTATGCACACTCTAGCCCAGACCAGTTGTGACTAACTGATATTGTTCAATAAACCTTTTTTGAGTTTATTACAGAAATTATTATAAAAATTAATGCTAACAGTTCAAGCATAGCCATATGTAGCAGCTATGTCTGAGGACATTTAATCTGAATTTATACCTTTAGAAATCAATATATATTCAAACTTTGTCAGTAAAATATCCCTCTATCCTTTATGCAAAGTTCATTCACCTTTTTCTCAGACACACCAGAGTGAACTGCAAGACCTTTGAAGACAAAAAGGTACGTGTGCTAGACGCTAAATATTATGCATATTAATTTTGAAATATTTAGCATTGACTCTAAGCTTAATTCCAGCCTGACTGAGGTTGGCATGAGATCTGAAAAGGTAAAAAAAGATTTTGAGAGAGAATATGAGAATATGGATACATCCTACAGCCTCTTGCTTCAGGCATACTCCTCCAAAGACAAGGGTACCAGCCAATAAGACAAGATACAGACACAACTGGGAATCTAGTTATTAAGAAGACAGATATGAAAGGTGTCATCAGGAACTGCATGGAGGCTGACTTGCTTGCTTTGTGAAATAACTAAGTTCACAAAGCATTTCAGTCACTCAGTCCCTAGCACTTAAAAGAGAAACTACACAAAAATGAAACTTAGAAATAAATAAAGGAGTACTTGAGTACATAAAATACCTGCAGATGACCTGAAGATCATTTAAAGCCATAAGATCTAGACACAGACATTGACTCATGCTTCCTCCTTACCACTACATTTCACTTTGTCCCCTTTTTCTATTCCCCAGGAAAAAAAAAAAAAAAAAAAAAAAAAAGTGGAAGATACAATATATCAGAAATATGTTCAAGAAAGTATAGGAAATTAAAATTACCAACCATATAACCTCTAGCAGTTTAAATTAATATCACAAGAGGCTAAGGAGCTACCTATGAGTTTTTATGCCGTTAATAATAATTGTCCCTTAATGTAACCTATAGAACAGAAAGCCAGGAGAACACTTAATCAAGTGGTAAAAGGACCCATCAGTGACATTAAAGTTATTGCAGAAAGGGTAAACTAACTGTTCATATTCCTGCTGGTGAGAAGACAGTTCTCAGACCAAGCCTGCATAGGAATCCACTGTCAGAGAAAAGGTTCAGAGACTTAAAAATTAAACCAAATACAAAACAGAAAGAAGAACAATACATTGAACAACAGTGAATCAATAAGATCAGACAGTTCTGCAGCAAACTGATGTCTGTGTTCAGTCATAAGACTTGGTTAAATATCAATTCCTATGTGTAAAGCAAACTTGGCATTAGAGGAATGAAAGATGGCAAATGCCATATTGGTATTTAAGCATAGTTTCAGAGGTAAAACTGGCACACACAGGCGTGCAAACCTAATTTCCACACCAACCTGAGAGAAGTTATAGCATTTAGTATTCTATGCAACCAATGGGGTTCTGTCATATTAGGGAAGGTAATGTAGGAATGTGGCTCTTCATAGTGTATTTCTTTCAGTGTTACAACAAGCATTTTCTTCTGGGTTATGGAGCTGATATCACATCTGGTCTTCTGAAAGATTTTGCCAAGATTATTCATCAAGAAAAATAGAGCAATTAAAGTGTTGTAAGATATAAAAGAAACTTCTAAACTAGTATTTATTTAAATATAGAAAGCGAAAACTAGAATAAATGGGCAGTTTTCACAGTGAAAAGAGATTATAAAGTGTGTTGATATCCTTCCACATATTTCTTGTGAAACCTATCAAGATAAAAACTATCAGCAAGGGATTAGGTAAAGTCAGAAAACAGATCAAAAATTAATATTGAGAGTAATAGCTCACATGAAAGGTATAGCTCAGAAATCCCCTTGATGAACTATTTTTTTCAGACACATGCAATCCTCACATTAACTCTTTCTTCAATGGTTTTCCTTGGCATTTCCAGTTGCTGTTCAGAAAGATGAGCTACTGACACAGACTTTGACATGGAGTAGGGCTGCAGCTAAATTTTTAAAACTATGTATGAAAAACAACATCCTAACCACAAATCTAATGTCTAAAACTTTGCATTGATGCTTGGTTATTTAAAGAGTGAGACAAGCTTTCACTTTTGCATGTAACATTAATGAATTCCTTAGATGTAAGATCCCTTGATGTGAGCTTTAAAAGGCATATTAAAAGTAGGAAGTTAGCTCGATTGTCCATGTGCTAAAAAGGATTCCTTAATTCATGTATATTGTGAAATACCACTGTTAACAGATAGTATCACATGACACATACACTGAATTCTTGATGTCTGAAACTTATAAAAGTGCAAAGAATTTGCATGTCAGAGAAAAAAACAATTCATTTTAAACTGTAAAAGTTTAAATAACACAAAGTACAATTCATTTTAAAACTAGTGTAATCTTAGTAATTTTAAAATGTTGTATCTTGCCACAAGTCCATGTCTTTTGATCTGTAAGGAAAAATTTAAAATATCTAACCAAAAGAGATTATTTCTGCACTAAGATTTGAGCAAAAGCTAGATATTTGCTGAATAGAGATGGCAATGGAGAACAGGTTATAGTCAGCTTGTGGGCTAATAGTTGCAGCTATGAAGTTACTAATGCACATGCTAAGGAGCTGAGCTAGCTATCCTACTCTAATAGTGACTTATGATCATTAATGAAAGGCAACCATATCTGTGGAACAGTCCTCACAGACATGAACATATTTTACTGGGATATTGCATCAGAAACATTCCTGTTGCTGATCAAAATGTATTTATATACTAAATTTTGTTTCAGTGGAGTAGAAAAATACCACCGACTTCAGCCTCTAAACATAATCAATATCAATAGTGACAAAACAGTAAATTTGCCCAGTGCATCTTTACCCATACACCTTCCTGTGGAACAGAAATCATAGCTTTTGATTCCCTGACTTTACTGAAATCACTAGTATGGACTTTTCCTGCTCTTGACACCAGAAAAAAAATCAAATTCCTGATAAGTAGATGTATATAGATGTAAATTAATCAGGCTATGACTGTATCTGTTCAAACTTCAGTAAAACCAAAACCAACAGGCACAGGTTCTTCAGGTAGTTCCAGGCTCACTGAGAAGTTAACTGGTGACTTAAAACAATTCATTACGACTTTTCAAGTAAAATCGTGTTTTCCTTTAAATAATTCCTTGAATCCATTTGGCATTAGTGAAGAATTTCCAGATGCCTTTTAAATACACATATTAAGATTGAATTGTTGTCAATTGGTTTGCATACAACCTAAAAAAAAAAAAAAAAAAAAAATACTCATTCTTCATCACTGGGGGGTTTAGAAATCATGGACCCTAAACTGATTCCCCAGTGCCTCTAGTTTATTACATCATTCTCCCCTAGTTTATTGGATACATCTTTGAAATCCAATTTAATTCTATTTTTTGCTCTATGATAAGACACATAGATTTTTCTACCAACTGTACCATAAATGTTTCAAATGACCAAATGTTAGGGAAAATACTAGTAAGTACAAGATTTCTGGTCTTCCTTTGTATGTTGCAAAGGAGCCATACAAGGAGGAACTGCTGCGAGTATGGGTAATACATAAAAAAAAGGATCCACTATCCCCTGTTATCTTTCAATGGCAACATTTGTTAATGTCTTGATTTCTTGGTCTACTTGAACCCTGAGAGACCTGATTTACAAATCAAAGATAAATGCAAGGGTCTTAAGAAAAATATTGACTTGAAAAAGTATAAGATAATTTTGCAAGATAATTTTTTAGTGATTCTTGTGTAATTTTCAGAGCTTTGCCAAACTACTTTCATGAAGTACAATAAGCCAGCTTGAACAGGTTCTGGAGTTTGCTTTAAAAGACTTCGCATGTAACTTGTAAGATTCAATGTGACTCTTGTAAACCACTGCTTGTTTTTACACAAAAATCCAGCTTACCCTACCCATGTTTAACAAGAAATGATTTTGCATAATATATTGTGTTCTTACCCAGATTTCACTCCATGTTTTCAGTCATGCAAATCCAGAGACAAATTAGTGTTTTCAACACATCTCAAAATTATTCACATATTTCTTTCTTCAGGTCATTAATTGGAAGCAAGTGGGCACCATCTATTCATTTATCACTTCTGCTCAAATTGATAGGACAGACAACAAAAAAGAAAAGCAACCCTGATTGAATGTAGTACCTTAAAAGATGGAGAATCACACAGTCAATATGCTTTTCATCCAACTCAGGCCATCTCAAATATTGCAGTAAATGCAACTGAAAAAAGGTTCCATGCTATCACATCTTAAACTAAACTTTAACGACTTGGAGGCAAGTTTGTTTTTTTTTTTTTCTTTCTCTAGGCCAGTCTGGTGTTCAGATTTAGTTCAGGTGATTATAGAACTACAGTTTTAGTATAATAGTATTGACAGTTTAGCTTAACTATTTCTAAATCAAAGCCAAATGTGAGGTGCAAAACTGTGAATCTGGACAAGCACATTTTATTATTACAATTAACATCCACAAAGAAAAAGTTTCTCCCGTCATTCCCCTGTTTCTAAATGAGTTTTGAAGAAGATCTGTTAGAGCAGCAACTGTTGATGCACTCATTGGCATTCTGGAAAGCAAAACAATCATTCTTGGCTGCTGGAAAAAGCATCTCTGTGGATTCTTTCCAGTCTGGACCACCTGATATATTTCACATTTTATATAGTCTATGAAGAATGACATTCATATGAATGATAACTTTACCCTTTGATAGTCTAATCCTTCCAAATAGAGTCACACACTTCAGCAATCCCCCCAAGGAACAAAATGAAGAATAAAAGATACCACTTGAACAAGAATGCAAAGTGACAAATATAGCCATCATTTGTCAGAGCTAGCTATACCATAATAAAAGATTTCTCAAGAAGCTGTTGTGCCAAGTTATTAACCTCACATGGTTACCACTCTCTAGAAACCTTAGATTTCATTCCTGAATGGAATTAACCCCCAGCACAATCTATTCTACTGACTACACAGGCAATATTTTTATACTCCAACAGACTCAGGAAAAAAAAAGTTCCATCTTTTCTACTTTATTCATACTACCAAGAAAAACTGTTCATTATGAAGACCTGATTGCCCAAGCAGCATGTAATTCATAACATATTGCCTTGAAAAACTCCATTTATTCCCATATAAACCAGGATATGACTTCCTAGAACAGTGACTTGTTGTTAAATATGTTGGGCTAAATATCTCCAGAGGACATGAAAGCTTTGCCTGTGCTAGTTTACTCCGGCAGATGGAACTTTTAAATATTTATTAAGCATTCACTATACCCTTGCTGTGATGAAAGAAAACCTAAGTATTTCTATAAATGAGCTCCTCACCTAAGATTGAAGAAAAAAAAAAAAAGGTTAACATATCTCAGAAACAAAACTATTATTCCAAGATTAAAGAAATATGTTTGCGTGAGACAAAACCCAACCAATAATTGTATCATAACATTACAATAGTTTACAAGTTTGGGTTTTTTTCACAGATAATTGCATCTCTCACAGGAAGGTTTTAAGTATTTTATGTTGACAGAATTAATGCCACAGTTTTAATTTGAAGGATATGCTAAAAAGATATGCTAAACCCCATGGTCTTGGAAAAGTATCAAATTTCTAAAGCTAGTTAAGTTAACCTCTGGTTCTGTACATAAAATATTTCATGTCTGATATGAAAAAGAGAAAAAATCCTTTCTTGACTATTTTTTTTTTAATTTTCAAATTTAACAAAGGAAAAAGCATGAATAAAATGTTATTATAAAATAAATATGCGTAGTTGCTAATCTCTACATGGCTCTTACATGGCCAGCCAGTTACCAGAAGGGCAGACAGAGAACACTGTAGACATTTCTCTTTCCCCAGCTGGGTGCAGCACATCACAAAGCTATAACCCAGAAAATGTAAATATGGGGCTTTGATGGGCCCTGAGGCTGAACACATACTCATTGGAGGAGAAAATATTTAAACTAAAGAGGGATAGATTGGTTAGCAGGTGGCTAACCAGCATGATCCCAAACATAACCGCAAACATTTCTTTTTCATAATTTCTCTCTCAATTGTGGATTTAAACATTTTGGAAGTTGAACAAGATGAAGTGGTTTTATATTTCATGGGATGGCTATCTCTAGTTGATCACTGTGTGTGCCCACAAAGCACTGGGACATGATCTAGAAATGCTGTTACTTATCTTTCTGTAGAAAATCTGAAATTAAAGTGGTGATTCTGTGAATCCTTAGGGGCCTAATTTACAGTTGCAGATCCAGGCTGACTTGGCAGAGACTTCTCTTTCATTACTGAAGCAGAAATATATGTAGGAACAGCTGTGGAAGAACAAAACTAAAATAGAAAGATTTGCAATTAATGTATTTGCTCACATAGGCACACACAGGCTTGTACATAAACCATTACACCAAGTATAATGAGCACCCCTAAAAGAAAACTGATTGTCATAAAAAACAAGCCTTCACATGTATCAATAAATTTTGACCTTTAACTTAGTGGTAACTTGGAAAGTAAAAATTCTGTTTGGTAGAATATTTTTTCGTTTTGAAATGTAAAGTCATTACCCACAGAATGTACAGAATGAAGCATTTAGAGAAATATAAACATACTTGATATATTTTTAAGCATATTACATTAAAGGCATCAGTAATTTCATAAGTTTTATATGCATGTTTTTGCCCTAGAGAGACAGCTAATCAGACAGTGAACCTTTAGAATGTGATCTGTTATTACATTGGCATCAGACTTGAAGTATAAAAAACAGCTTCCTAGTCCTTGAATATGCAACCTGTTATAGCTACATTTTATCTAGATATAAAAAACACAGCTTTAAGGACAATTAGAATAAAAGTAGAAATGGCTACAGATGAATCCAACATAGGTTATTTTCTATTCTATTCACTAGGGGATGCTAAATCAAATCTTTCACAGTGTCAGACAGCAGTTTTGCATTTAAGCACAGAAAGGTATGGGCTTTACATAGGATACACAGAACAAGTTAACTCTCTTGGGATATTTGGACATTGAATAACCTAACGTAAAGAGTAAAACGCCTTTATTAATCCACTTGTTTCTAAGTCTTAGTGGGAACTCAAGATTCATTTAAAATATATCTTGAGCAAATGGTCACACAAGTTTACAACGAATAAACCTTTTTTAAATGTTAAAATTTGGCAAGAATGTCCGAAAATATTTTTTGTAACTTATACAGTATTTTCAGACTCCTTGAACTTAATTTAGCATGTATAAATTCTATAAGCCCACCTCAGCACAGATTATAACAAATATCAGCATAAGGTAGACTCTACTAATATCAGCAATTCTGTATCACAGCTTGTCAACCTGAAGCTAGAAATTTTACAAGATGTTAATAGGAACCATATTGACGAAAAGGAGCCTATGATTACTTTCTAAATATTGAGTAAACAGAACAATATGAAGAACAAACCACAAATAAATGAATATTTGAATGAGCAAATGGATACTGCGTACAGTTCAAGGTAAGGCGGAATTCAAAGGTTTCTAAAGTGACTTTCAATGTCAGATGGGAAACCACATTAGAGTAGTTTGACTTGGATTTGTTTCAGGCTTTTCCTTAAAGCATAACAAGTTCAGCCTTGATTTCCTATCCAGGAAAACATGAGAATCTGCATTCTTATTCATTCTCCGCTGTTCTTTGAGGCAACACAGACAAAGTTAGGAATCTCAAAAAACTTCCTGGACAATGGGCAGAACTTACTGAGGAGTGTTTGTCTTTTTTTCACTCAATGTGTATTTAGACACAAAGAGTGAGGGTGACAGTCAAAGATGTTGCCTAGTTCCGCTTTTGTCAGCTGCACAAAGTCTCTTTCTCTGAATCACTGGGCGTGGTGAGAATTACAGGGAATTGCAGGGTGGTCTCAGCTAGGAAAGAGAGCACCTGGAACTTGCAGCCACGTGAAGGCACCTGGGAACAAGGAAGATCAGTGCTGAGGTTGAATCATGCCAGGAATAATGATAATTTCCAAGAAACACCAGGTGCATCTATTGATTTATGAAGAGCCTCAGCAGCTGAAAAGTGGAAGAATTAGACTGACGTTTCAAGATCTTGATAAAAAGGCCCTACAAAATATGGAATGTAAATGGCAAATCATGTCTTTGTAAAACAGATATTTCAGTCTTGTAGATTTCTGGAATTATCATCTGTAATAAAAACCAAAACTGAATGCCTATTTAAAATATACACAAAAATGTCGTCAAAGGAAACTGGAAATGTTCAGATTAACTAGGAATTGTATTTCAACAACAAAAAAGCTGTTCATCTGTGTGTTTTCGAGATACTTTTACCATAGTCAATTTTATATTTGTGACTTTGATAAATTTCAATAACTGAAAGCTGAATAAAATTAAGTTTACCATTGATGTTACAGCTATGCCTCATAGAAAATGCAGCTAAAATTTGCAAAATAGATAAGTAAATAAGTTCCATTAAATGGCTACATTTTTTCCATTTTAATATATCTTGGAAATATAAATTCAAACACAAGAACATGAAAAAATCTCAAAAGTTAGGACATAGTTTAATTATTTGGTCTTAGTCCAAATAATGCAAGAACTTAAGTTCCGAAAAATAAAATATCTCTGAAACTACAATTTTAAATTCATCCAGAAACCTCTTCATGCTCCTCTTAGTCCTCTATTTGAAATGAGAAAGAGTTGCTTGGAAGTTATTCTTTGTAAGGGAAACCCAATATGTTGGCACAGGCAACAAAACAAATAGGAGTATTACTAACATGAAGAGAGAATATTGCCTGTCCTCTAATATGCCCTACTAACACACTAGGAACTCTTGCCAAGATGTCCCATTCCTTCTAATTTCAGTGGGAACGAGGCACAGTGTGAAAGTCTGAGGTACAAATGCAAAGGCATTACCATCTGGCCTGTAAAACTATGGGAAGTATTTCTGACCTTCAAAAGTGAATGAGGTAATACTTGTGAAAGGAAGAAACAGTCCTGAAAGGACTTAGGGATATTTTGAGAACTTTTAAAGCAAATTAATACTTTTCAAAAGTTAAATGAAATTTACATTATAAATAAAAGCACCAGGTTAAGAAAATCCAACATTGAATGTAATAAAAACGATGTTACAAATCTAACAATATATTACTACTAGTGTGAAATCATGTCAATGTCATGCTTTTATTCCTATAAACTCTGAAATTCAAAATAGGCTGTTATTTTTTTTCTGACAAACAACTTTCATATGAGGGCCATGCTTGTGTTTCTATATCTAAATGGATCCCAGACAAAAAAAAAAAAAAAAACAAAACAAAACGAAACCAAACCAGACGAAAAGAACCCCCCCCCCAAAAAACCCCCCACAAAATACAAAAACAAAACCCAAAAAATCAACTTACCAAACACAGAAACAAAAAAAACCCCAACTTGGTAGTCTGGTTATTTTTTCCTAAAAAGAAAGATGGAGTTTTTTTTCCTAATTTGAATTTCTAAAATATTTTTGAAAAATAATTTGAAAAAAAACTTTATGGAAATGTTCTTGGCTGCATGTATATGTTTCTTTATAGATCCCATTGAAGATTGGCAGTTTGTCCTCAGTTGTTCTAACTTTGTGCAGAGCTTCCTGACATTTCAAAAAATATTTTGTTCATTTGTCATCTATGTAATTTTTGTCTTTCATAATTTTTTAAGTTATTGTATGACTAATAATAGTAAAGACATTAAACATTGTTTACCTTGTTTACCTCTGCCTTGCTCTCAGCTGTCTTTTTCCCTAGCAAAAAAAATGAACAAGTTTTTAAAAAAAAAACCTGAGTTGGTCCTAAAGAGTCTGAGTTATTTAAGGCATTTGACTGATCTGCTTAAGGGTTTAAAATCAGTCAAGAGAATACCTGCAGAAAGCAATTCACCCACCAGAGTTCCCAATCTGTCACTACACTGATCTCTTCAGTGACTGAATGCCTCAGTTCTCCAAAAGGAATCTGTGCCTGTTTTATATGTATGCTCCCTTCATCCTGTATATATTTTAAAAATCAAGATAAAAACTTTAGATAGGTTTCCTAATGTAGTTCACATAGTTATATTTTAAGCCAAGTCTTGATAGGTCCTATGTAGCTTTTAAACAACTACTAACTACCACAGAGTGTTGTTTGAGTTCATAATCAAGTCTCAGCTTTGTGCACTGTTTGCAATCGGGTTCAGCCAACCTAGAGCTCGATAAATGCATGAAGAGCTTCCTCACATGCGTGACAGGGTCATGGCCCACACACTGCAGAAACCCATCCACCTGCTTAGGCCAGCCTGTGCCCTCCTACTTGGCACTTAATGCTGTTAAAGGACATAAGATGATCTCGAAAGTCAAGGGCAGGAAAAAAAAAAAAAAGACACATTTCGCCATTTCTCCCCACAACTAAAATTATCTTTCTGTCTTGCATGTGAAAGATGAAGAAAGTAATGACATTAGTCCTGTCACTTTGACAGGCAGCACACAGAAAATTATATGTGCAGGAAGCCAGCCAGGCTATCAGAACTAAACCTATTAGACTAAGACATCATCCTCATTCCAAACACTGCTTCCTTAATTCATGCTGAGTATTTAATGGTCACACCTAGTTACAAATTACCTGTATGGTCTAATGAAGACAATTAAATTGCTAAGTAGTATCAATGTTGCAGCATGTTAAGTCTCTTGGAAACTACAGAAGAGTATGAAAAATCCTGCACATCTCCATCTCCTTCCAAAATTACCTAATTTCATTCTCTCTGTTTATTCTATTGATTTCATTCTCCTCATCTATTTATTTTCTTAAATTACGAACTTTGCAATAATAATGGTAACACAAGAGCTAAGGAAACAAAAACAAAACAAAACAAAAACCAAAACATAAAACAAACAAAAACAAACAAAAAACCCAAAAAAACAAAACCAGAAAAGAAAACCCCCAAAAAACAAAAACAAAAAACCAAAACCAACCACACAAAACCATGAAGATATTCACAGTAGTATTTTACTTGAATAAGATGGACTTGAATGCTAATTGCTCTAGAGTAAATACAAAACAAGTACACCAATCACAACACCTGAGATGATTTTTAACTGCAAAAGTGGTGGCAAGAGCTCAGTCATGTCAGAAGTGTTGGAACACAGAGCCCCATCTCAGGTAATGGTGACTTGGGAAGAAAAATGCCATCACTCCAGATGTCTCTTGCTTCCTCTTCCCCAGCTTTATGTGCTGAGTATGATGCCACATGTTCTGGAATACCCTTTTGGTTAGGTGAGGTCAGCTGTCCTGGCTGTGTCCTCGACCAGTTCTTTATGCACCCCTAGTCTCTTTGTTGGAGGGGTATGGCGAGGAGCAGAAAAAGGCCTTGACACTGTGTAAGCACTGCTCAGCAGTTACAGAAACAACTTAGTGCTATCAACACTGTTTCAGCACAATCCAAAATCTAGCCCCATGCTAAGAAAATAAAGTCTATCCTAGCTAAAACCAGCAGAAACCTAACATCTTGGTGATAAGACAGAGAACAGCTTACAGGGAAGTAAGTTGTTACTACTTACCATAACATTTTGTTTCAGAAAAATGGTTATTGCTTAGAGCATCATATATTTTACTAAAGTACTAAGATTGTTAATCAATATACTTGAAAAAACTGCTACATACATCTCTTCTCTTCTTTTTGTTATATTAGCTTTTGTATGACATCTTTCTGGAAACACAAGAACCTCCCAAGGAGCACCTCCCAAGGAACTCTGAGGCTGAAAACTACCTCTGGATGTCATATGTTTACTTTGATCCCCTTGATGTGTGGCTTCAGTTCAACAATGGATTATCACAGGTGTTTAAATAACAGGCCACACACATTTGATGAACTCTGCCTAAAGCTATAAAAACCAATATGTAAATGAAAAAGGCTCAGGTCCACCTGGTCTGCTTCAAGGACCCAGACAAGTTCACATTTTTCATAACCTCTTGATCTATAAATGTGATTCAATCAGATTATATGGGGACACCGATTTCCAGAACACTATGTTTCAAAACCCCTCCTAGACTTGGATGTGTTGAGCTGCTGCTGGCCAAATCTGTTATCCTATTTCCACTTGGAGAATCTGAGGGGAAAATCCCTATTGCTTTTAATATATTTTTGGGTTTTCTCTTAATTGAATTCTAGGAATGAAACATTAATCAGGGTGAGCTTTCAAGACCTTTTAAATATGGACAGTCCTGCTAGGTTTAACATAATTCATAGCAATAAGTGCCACAAGTCTGTCTCAGTATTTCATGAAAGCTACTCTAATGAGAGGAAGCTAAAATTAATTGGCAATAGGGAAAAAAGTAGTCAAGGCACATGTTTAGTTCTTGATGCTCTTCCATAGTACAGGAATAGCTGTCTGATTCTTCTGCCATATGGGCATCCTTTTTGAAATGGGCAATCAATCCAGTACACACTGTTCAAAGGAGATTTGACAAGGGCATTTGGTACTGAGGTCACTATGTCCTTCCCACTCTGCAGCTATTTTCCCTCAAAAACTATGCCTCTTTCATTCACAATCACTGACTAGAATGATGCCAATAACTCATCTCTTCTGGAAGAGTTCAAAATCCCCCAACAAACTAACAACAAAAAAAAGCTCTGATGGTTTCTAAAGGTACAGCAGTTTTTATTTTGTAATTACGTAGTAAATTATGATACCAAGACAATAAAGAGGGAAGTGTTTGACCTTTCATCATACATACATTAATAACCTGGCCTCAAAAGGACAGTTTTAGGTAGATTTGGAAAGCTATATGATTTTTTTTAAATTTATTTTAGCTATTTGTGGAGGGCAAAGAAAAGGAAGAAATCTCCTGCAGTCTCCAATATTAGAAACATGTCCCAGAGATTTTATTGGTAAAAGGTTATGTATGGCATACATCTGTTTATGAAATGGAGACATTAAAAGCAAAATTATAATATACATAAACAAATTTGAAAATATTTAAGCCTAGTCATATGCAAGCTAAGCCCAAATAAAGATTTCATATTAAGTATTCAAGTGCATTGTCTGTGTTTACCATGTACATATTTGAAAATCATGCAACTTTCTCCTCCCCCCAATCTCCCCAAAATGCTTTATGCAATCAGTGACTAAATTACTATCTTTGGCAACAAAATAAGCTTCCATAGCTTTCTAAAAATATATCATACACTGTCTTATTTGTAACTTTCTACAAAAACTCTGTACACATTTACTGATGGAAATTTTGTCATGCATCTGTAGCCATGCTGCTATGAAAAGCAGATAAATGATCATAGAACCACACAGAACTAACTAGATTGGAAAGTTCTTTGAGATGATCAAGTCCAACTGATGATCTAACACCAGCTTATCAATTAAACCACGGCATTGAGTGCCACATCCAGTTGTTTCTTAAACACCTTCAGGGACAGTGACTGCACCACCTCCCTGGCAGCCCATTCCAATGCCCAATCACCTTTTCTGTGAAGAATTTCCTCCTAATGTCCAGCCTAAACCTCCCCTCCCACAGTATAGGACCATGTCCTCTTGTCTTTGTCACTGGTTACCCGTGAGAAGACACTGACCCCCACCTGGCTAGCCCCTCCTTCCAGGCAGTTGTGGACAGTGATAAGGTCTCCCCTGAGCCTCCTTTTCTCCAGGCTAAACAACCCCAGCTTCTCCAGCCACTCCTCGTAGTACTTGTGTTCCAGACCGTTCACCAGCCTTCTTGTCCTTCTCTAGATACGTTCTGTCATCAACACAATAAAAAAAAAAAAAGTAACGTTTAATGATATAGATTTTAAATTATGCCTAGCAATCTGCAATATTTTTGTCTCAAAGAGAGAAATGCCAACTTTGTCATTTCATACAAGAACTGTCTATATTTCCAATAACATTACATTTGATATGAAAAGAACTAAGTGATACTTTGCAAATTTGAGAACATCTCTTGACCAGTTAATATCAAAAAGACATTAAAAGCTGATAAGGGAGGCAATAGCAGCCACCTTCAAAGCTCATGTGAGCACAAAAATAAGAACTTAGCCCTAGGTTCATGACAATATTAAGCAACATTCCTGACTTCTATGGATGAGTTTAACAAGAGCTGAACTCATTAGGTTTTAGTTTATTTGATAGCTTCCACTAGTGTTTTTATTTACAACTCTGAATACTTATGTATGCACAAATGTTTGAGTGGCACATGTTGGCAAAAATCACTGATTTAGCTTAGGTATCCCATAACAAGCTATAGATGTGAGATATATATCTTTCATAATATATTCTAAACACCATAAATATACATTAATCTCTCCTTTCTAGAAATAGTCTGAGAAGAGAAAGGAATAAAGAATGATGATTAAAGTTTATAATTCAAAGGTTTGAGGAAGAGTAACTAACATCTTTTGAACTGCTAATGCTCCTAGGAAGGAATGACATTCTACTGTTTTGTCATAGTCATTGTCAAGATGACTAAGATTTATTTCTTTAAGAAAATGCACATTGTGCAAAGAGAAAGAGTTTTGTGAAGCTTTTGATTCCTGCCGGTTTCTTCTACTACAGCAGAAAATAGATAAGAAAACAAATACACTGAATAAGATGATAGAGACACACATCAAAATATCCACTGTATTACCTTCAAGGGTATTCCAATAGGCAAATAAAACTTGATAGTTCAGCTTAAATTACCCACGTTGCAAATCATCTTTCCAATTCATGAAAATTACTAATCATTCCTTTAAATTAAATATTTAAATGCTCTTCATTATTGAAAAGCAATGAGATTATAATTGGATTTCACCTAAGCAAAAGTTAAATAAAGTATTACTGGAGAACGGAAGAAGCTAGCTCTAGTACAGTATATCTTCTGTTGCAAAATCACAGAACACTTATCCTAAAACATTCCCTAACAATTGGTCTTCGGCTTTGCTCCAAAACTGAACGTGTTCAAATAAACATTTAAAACTCATACAACAGGGATATTTTGGGTTTTCTGCAACTTCAGTTGCTCAGGGACAGAGCTTCTGATTCTGTATCTGCAAGGCCATGTTCATTACAAGCTGGAACAAGAGTAGGACAAAGCCACCATGCACATATAAATCACAACTCAGATATTTTTATTTGATGTATCTAAACAAGTACATTCAAATTCAGTTGTTTACTTTCAAAATCATTGGCCAAGAGGAAAAGGAAAGTAATAGAAATAATTCTTAATGGAGACAATAATTTGAAAAAAAGAAGAGTCTTAATGGAGACAAAGCAAAAAATTGATGAAGTAGAAAGATCAGAAACACTTAGATTTTGTATTTTTCCCTCAATCCTTACAACTACTTAAAAAATAAACCTCCAACAAACAGAAGGTTAAACCAGATCACTTCCTTTCTAGTTTTTCTATAAATGGCAAAAAATTTTAAGTAGTTTTACTGGTCCCTTTATTCTACTTTCTGTTCATCTCAGCTGTCTAGAGGATTCTTCTATTTTCAAGAGTCATTCTTGCATCTATCCCTTCCAAGCATTCCCCAACCTCCTAAATTAACAAAAAAAAAAAAAATAAATAAAAGGAAAAAAAAATCACACTACTTCTAACTCATTTCAAGGTCTATTTTGTTTGTTTGGTTTTGATTTTTTTTTGTTTTTTTGTTTGTTTGTTTATTTTATTTTTGGGGGTTTTTTTGTGGGTTTTTTGTGGGTTTTTTTACTTTTTTTGGGGGGGGTGTTGGTTTTTTTCACCAATAAGAACAAAACATTTATAATATTCTTGATATGCTTTGCAGTCTAAGATTCTTCTGTGTCAATCAATATCCTCCTGATTAGCACAACTGTCGCATATTTCCATTAATTTTAGTGACATGCTACACAGGGACATATGTGTCGGCAGAAAAACAAATTTCAGTGTTAAAAGTACGGTTGGTAGCATAGAAATTGAAAACCCCATGCCTGTTAATGCTATATTGTCTGATTGAATTTCATTAGTAGAAAAGGCATGCCCTTTATAAGATAAAGTATGTGGTTTAGCTCCTTAGAGATGGAAAATGCTATAAAAATGACAAATATTTTTTCCATTAAAAATTAATATTACTGGAAATTGTGTAATGCTGCAAGAATAAAACTTTCCAAAAGCTAAGTGACTCCATTTATGAACAAGTTTAAATTAATATAATGTAAAAATGTAAGTAAAAGCACCTTAGAAACAGAGCTGATCTTATTCCTGGTTAAAGATGACCAGAACTAGGTCTATAAAATGAACCTCTAAAACTGAGCATGATGTAAATGTGATAGCTGTCATTTGAATTAATTCAGAATGAAGTTGATCCAAAACATAGCCCCGTACCAGATACTATTGAGATTAACTCCATTCCAGCCAAAGCCATAACAGAAATGTAAAAGTTTAATCTCAAAGTCTGATAGAATGACTCAGAGAGACCTTTTTCTATTTTAGACCTTTGTCAAATTTCAGCACAAAAGCAGATCTAAATGCATATCCATATGATATTTTCATAATTTAAATAGAAGCTTGAAATTGCTGATCAAGATTAGATTAGTAGTAAAACATAGAAACACGAAATACTTAGCATCCATGCCCTCAGTTATGACATTTTCTCTCTACTTTGAAAAAATACTATTATTTTCAACACAACATTATAGTTTTAAGACCAAAGAGGAGGATTTTTAAGGCAAGAGCTGTTAGCCCATGTACGACACTAAAGAAAGAGATTAAAGGCCAAGTGATTGTGCTGGAAATTTAACACCTTGATAAAACGTAACACTTTTTTTATAACTCAAGATCATTGACATTTACTTCAGCTTCTTCTAGACCAATTGTATAAATTTTCTGTATAGATTCATCACAAAAAATCACCATAAAAATAATGCATAATAATCTCCTGTTCACTTTGAGAGATAATTTATTAATTCTTGAATTTATTTGAAAATACTGTAACTCAGATCCATTTTCTTCTTACTAACTTGTTCACAATCTTCTTCTGCTGGCAGACAACCTGTATTTTTCAAGCTTCCTTATTTCGGCACAGGATGGCTTTAAAAAAATCACATTTCACCTGAGAAATACACAGTGGCTTATTCCTTCCAAAAGGAATAAGAATGCCAAATTCAGAGAATAGTTACTTGACTTTCCCAACTAAACAGGTTTCTGTTTAGGGTATTAGTCTTGTCCCTGAAGGCAGAGATAATAATCAGTCATTCAGACAACTAACCTATTTCCTCAGGTTACTCCCTTTCCTACTTTTTATCAGAACATCTTAGAGGTATTTTATGTAGCAAATACAGTTAGATATCTTTCAGGCCAAGCCTAAAATTTTATCATCTGTAGTCATATGCCTTGAAGTGTAGGAGGTCTTCCAACAGTTTCTCAGTCACTTTATCATGAACATATGATTATCAAATCAATGTCTATGTGGGAATTTTTACTTTGGGAGAAAAAAAAAACAAAAATCAGACCTTAATTTCACAATGCAGTATTTATATATTTTTTATTAGAACCTACGAAATAGAGGGGCCACATTCATGTCCAGGTACATTCATATTTCCCTTTAGATATTTATTTAAATTATTTAAAATCTTTTTGTATCTTATGATGCTAAATCACCTGTCTCTTCTGCCAAGAGTACATATTTGGGGGTTTTAAATATGAGCATGTGACATTTAGGAAGACAGATTGAAACAATATTAGATCTTCTGTAAGGTTTGTTTCCCAAGGCTTGTTCAATATCTAATAACCCCTTAATGCAGAAACAGAGCAGTCAGTACAGAACAGTGAAAATTTGTCTTCCTAAAATACTAAATGGGTTAAAATATGTGAAATCACTTCATCTCTCTTTTGATTAACCAATAATTTATCAAAATATTTAGAATTATGTAGTTTGCTTTGTTACATCCTTGCATGCAAAGTATTCCACAATGACTATCTATATTCCATAATAACTACAAGAAAATGAAAATAGTTAACTGGAATTGATAAATAGAAGAAATCTAGTGCGTTGTTATAACTCCTATAATATTAATACAACAGGAAATTATGTTATCAGCAATGTAACTATCTATCCAAAGTAATTTAGGTGACCATATACAATTACACTATGGACCAACATCTTTGTCAGTGTGTTCCAATATATGAATAAGAGGTAAGGAACCATTTACTCTAAGCACAAAACTTTTATAAACCAATAAAATTCCCTCCAGATCTTGCTGTTTTACCCAAAGATTTTTCTTTAATTATGCTGGCCCCAATAGAGTCCCAGATTTGCAGGTATCTAGCTCAACTAATATGAACTATTAGCAATTTCTTAGAAGGAAACGGGGGAAGGGAATAATCAGTATTGAGATTTTTTTTTCTCATATTGTTTCATAAGCGGAAAACAACCTACTAAAGGTGTTTCATTAAACCACCCTCTTAATTACTTTAATTAAAAAAAAAAAAAGTTGAACAGTAGTGATTCAGAATAAACCATTAAAAAAACTGAACAGCTTGGCTTTTACCAAATTATCTACCCTTATTACATGACGCTTTAGCTGACACTTTACATCTTGCCAAGCATCCTCCATGAGATTTCCCCAAAGGCTTGAAACCTTAAAGGATTCTGTGACAGCAAAAGCAATCAGCAGTGAATCACAGTTGAGCTGGCACCTTCCAACACCCTGGAAGTGTGACAAGTCCATAAGTTCCCCATGTTGCCTTGGAAAGCTGCCAGCGACATGATTGCTACTTACTGTCAGGAGATTCATAACGAAGCTCCAATCTTTCCACAAGTTTAGAGAGCCAACAGAGAGTCAGAAATCATTTCAGAAGATCTTTCAGATCCTCAATAATATTGTTTTGACTGACCTAATTAAGCCATCATACAGCAATAGTGGCGATGCAGCTGATGCAGGATTATACTATCACAACACAAACATGTTTATAGTGTCTTCCTTTTTTAAAAAAAAGGATAGTGTTTTAATATGGAAAAAAATCCCAGCCATTAAAGAAATCCATGGCTTCCTCTGAAAAGCTCCACATGAAAACAAATCAGTGCATGTGTACTTGCTTTGCTTCAGTATTATAGCAGGTAAATACATTTTATTCTAACTTGGTAGCTGCACAAATTTCCTTGGTTTTACAATACTTCTACCATCCTGGATAGATGCTGATACCTGAACTGTAATAATTCCCAAAGGTCTCAAGTTTCTAGATGGCCTACTTTTCAATTAGCATTTTTGAGCAGGAAATAAAATAAATTCAATTTAAAGGTAAAAGTTTCAAGGTCCTAAAGAAACCTCAACAGATAACTCATGTTAGGTTCAGGAGCACTAAATGACTGAGATTCAGTAAAGGACATAAAAGTGAAATAGAAGGTATTGCAAACATTTCTCTCTCTTTTTTTTTTTCTTTTAACTAAATTTTTGAACTTATTTAATAGAAACCGCCATAAGTATTGTTTTATCAGATAACTGAGAGACGTTACTTAACAATTGAAGTCAGAGTTCAAATGGATCGTTCAAAAAAAAGGAAAACAAAGAAAGAATGCTTGAAGTGTGATTTTTGTTGTGCTTTTTTTTTTTTTGCCAAATATATAACAATTAAGTCTGATCTGTTTTAGCTTCTGTTTCTGTTTCAATACAGTGAAGAAATCTTTACTTATGTTAGTAAAATACGGACAATCTATACAATACTATATAAAAATAGGTCCAAAAAAAAACGTAGATGAAGCTTCACCACATCTTATAATTTTTCTTTTGGATTAGCTTCATTGTAGAACTAGTATAGTTTGGGCATTTTGATGCAGATTGCTTACAGATTTTCCTTCTTCTTTGTTTTCTGCTGTATTAGATATCCTATCATAAGGGTTGTAATCTGTTTTCCCTTCTGAGAACATGCTTTGAAGCACTTAACACTATGCTCCAACTCCTCAAATATAGTTGTGTGTTCAGTAAACCCAAACTGTCAGAATTGTCCTTTGTCCAATGCTCAGAAATGGACTGCCCACTTCATTCAAAGTTGGAAACGATAATCCTTTTATCTTCTTTTTGGAAATAAAACACACATCTCCTTATTGAGAATTAATAATTTAGATTTTGCATGTTTTATGATATATTTCTAAAGCATGGAGTTTTTCTAGCTTAACTCATGTTGCTCTGCATTGCTGGCTTGACTGCATTTGGGAAAAGAGCATTCTTATATTTAGAGCCAAACTGCTTTTCAGGGACCAACCAAACGTAGCTAATCTTGTGGTGTATATCTCATTGTCAAGAAAGTAGGAGAGTTAACAGTCCAGAATGGGTTGAAAAAATAAATTTTCTTGGATATTGATAAATATAGATCTACTTTTTAATGTCAGTGATATTATTTGTGAAATTGCATTGCAATCATGTTTTATATTTAACCAATTTGGTTAATAAATGTTAGATTTTCTGTAGCTTTCCAAACTGGTAAAATGCAAGAAAGACCTCAAAATTATATGCTTTTAAGTATATATAAAAGGTTAGGTAAGAAAGTGAATAAGACCCTTATAATTAGATTTTAACAAGTACTTTTTCCATGTACTTTTTGTGTCATATACCAATACACGACAGATCCAGGAACGAATGTTGCAGCTCTTCTCTGTAAAGTTAGATCTTATATATTGAGCTAGGTGTATAGTTTAGATAAATCCAAAGAAGCAGAAGATTTAAACATCATATAATTTTAATTTGATTAACGAATTCAGCCTGAAACCAATTGCAGGATCAAGGCACTCTTAACTTAGGTAATTTTCAAAAGGGCTTTTACATCTTTCCCTTTGCTTTCTATTTTAAACACTCTTGTGTTACTCTTTGGTAAAATGAAGAAAAAAGGTCTTTAATATTCCTGTGTGTTTAACATAAGCATATATCTAAATTTATCAGAGGCTAAACACCAATGGATACCAATAGTTTTTCAGTACAAGTTGTCCTGTCCTTTCCTATTAAGCTTCTGGTAAAAAAAATAGGGGAATAGGTTTGACAGATATTTATGAACGCATCAACATATCAGAGTCATTGCACTGATGTTTTTGACTAAATTATCCTCTATAAATGCACCTGGTTCTTGTAAACTATTCAGGGAGATAGAAGGATCTACTTGCAAGCTTACATATCTTCACAATGCCTTTCTACTAGTTTTACCAGTAACTGTTTTTGAAAACTTCAAGAAACCTTGTTTTGGGTTTTTAATTGAATTGAAAAGTATTAATATATTGAGACAAGTAAACATAAAGCCAAAAAGTCTTTTGAATATATGTGATTTCTAATAAACAGAAATATGTTCAACAAGAATTACTTTGCAATTGGCTGATTTTTCAGTCTTTCTTTACTTTTCCCATATTAAAAAGAAAATAATGTATGAAAAGTCATTTATTGTATACATTTGCTCACAAAAGTAAATCTGATTGCATAACTCGAGCAATTACAAATGTGAGGTAGGAAAATTTTATAAAAGATAATAAATAATGTATGTGCATTTCTATACACTTGAGATTAGGCCAACATACCACAAGATGGCAGATGAAGGCAGCCTAAGCGGCAACATGCAGAAAAAGCAAGTTTGTGGGTTGGAAAAAGAGTTTTTGAAGTTTCTTGATCTTTTCATTATAGGAAAGAAGTTCCAGAAGATAACTTAAAAAAAACAGATATTCATGTTCTCCCCTTACTGTTCTTGAATAATATTTAGACCCTAGAACTATAGCACCTCAGATTCTATATTTATATTTAGACACAGTATTTAATGAAAAATACTCTTTGGAATCAGGTTTTCTCCATTCATCCTCCTAGCTGTAATTCCAGAAAAGATAATGAGCTCCCTGTGACCATCAGGCCTTGTAATGCACTGGGCACAGATTATGAAAGGCTTGGCATTTTGCTTTTTTGATGAGAATTTGTAACTCTACCTCACCTTTAATAGAAGCATGCTCAACAACTGGGTAATGATTATATGAAAACCATGAAGTTTCTCTGATTTCCACTGATGAACTTGTTTCAACCTGCATAAAATACATATTAAAGCAGAGTATGAGTGTGATAGCCTGTGGTTTCACCAAGTGTATCAAGTTTATAAAAAAGTGAGAATAGAAAGACAAGGGGTTCTACTTGTTGATTTAATAAGTACTTCAGCTTATTAATTCACTTCAGCTGCACTACTGTTGTCAGCTCTGAAATCCTACATCTTGGGTCAGTGTTTTAAAAATATTTTGTGCAAGCACAAAAAGTAGTCCATAGAGTAATACCCAGTTTTTAAACCTCACTAGGCTGCTTTGTCTTTTCTGGCATGGGAGAAATTCTGAGTGGAGATCAAATTAGAAATTAGGGCTCGAGTGAACACATTTTACACAAAATCATAGCAGTATCATTATTTTAGGAACATGCAACAGAATGTGATATCTGAGGTGGCAGTTTTCAGGACTCCTTATTGTGGTTGTAGTCTTATGTGATTTACCATAAATCACATAAGGATCCTTCAGCTTTCAAGTGCAGGCTTGACCTGGAACCAAATTCATTGTTTCTCCTCGATCTTTTCTGCATGATGCTTGGTGACTGCCTCAATAGCTTACTGGATCTATTTTCTGGATCTTTCATGCAAAATAGCAGCATTCTGTAGTATCCTGACCATTTAATCTGAATATTTAAGAAAGCCCAAATGATCTAGTTTACTTAATAGTCAGTACCCATGATGTAATCTCTTCTGTTTAGAAACTCATATCTGCAGTTTCTAGAAGAAAAATAAATAGAATTGAAAATTGAATGAGAAGGGTAAAAACTGCATCATATCTCTGAAAATAATATCGCAGCTGACAACTCACACTCATTCATTGCTTAACCCTGTGGTGGACACACACACAAGAGTTTTTTTGCCATAGGCACTGTACCCTAGGTATCTTAATGTTTTGGGTTTTTTTGCATTTCACTAATCATCCATGGAGAATTTATAGCTTTCATTAAACAACTGCTCGACTAAATTGGAAAAATAAAAAGCTTCTTTAAATTAAAAGACTGGAACACTGCAGTAAACCCTTAAGAATTAACATGAATATAAGTAAAACTTACACAAAATCTCTTGCTTCAGGGATGCTTCAGGGGCAAGGAGGTCTCCTATTTTCTCTATGGATAACCATATGTTTACATAATCAGTAGTTCTTTGCAGACAGTTATCAAAAAGTTAAAGTTGCATTTAGGGTGGTGAGTCAACTCAAAAGCCAGAAGAATAGACCAGCTGTTTCAGCTATAAAGCATATGTAGCTGATAAGTTTTGCAGGTCAAAAGACAGATATCCATCAAAGAGTTTACCTGCATTCAATTTATTTTACAGTGACAGGCAGGCAGATGAGTCCAGTTTAGTCATGACAGGATATATGCAATCCCATCTTTTTCAGTCAAATAGATGCTGTGGAAAATAAATGCATGCAGATGGGGTAATATGAAAGATAAGAATAAACTTGATCTGAATGCATAACATTAACAACATTCACAAAAATGTAGGTGGGTAGCTGAGGTTAAGCATAACGGGGTAACTGCCATCAAACTGTTTTCAGTCATTTAACAATTACTGAGAAATAAATGCATGCAACAGGAAACATCCAAATATAGCATTAAGCAGGATTTGAGTATATAATCTATCATCAATAACATGTGCAGGGTTAGCACGATGAAATATCAGAGCTCACGCAACATAAGGTTGTTTTCTTATTGGCTGGCAACTATGATTCCATTCAATGTATAGACGGGTATGGATAAAGAATCACAGCACAAGATCTATGCTGTAAAGGGATTAAGGAAAATTCTGGGATGAGCTGATTATTACCTGACGTAACAGCTGAATGCAGGAATATGGTAGATCAAACCAGTTCTATTTGAGCATTAATTAAGGGTAATATGGAATGTCTCCTGCAAAAGCAAGATCTAAAGCAGGCTCTTGTGCAACTCTTGGCAGCTAATGAGTGAGAATGGATGGTTTGATGCCTGTAGAATAACAATAGTAATGGCACACTGCTTGCTAGTTACACAAGACGACTACTGGGAAAGATACACGAAATGAGCAACTACACATGACCTAAATTCCTTTTCTTCCCAGATACAAGCCACTGCATAAACTAATGTTAAAGTGGAAACACAACAATATGATCTCACAAAACATAATTTTTTACTTAGGTCAAGCTTTCATGCACTGGCTCAGGCACTTCAGTTAAACTTCAAATTTCTGCACTCTCCCTGCACTATGCTACCCCTATGGAAAGATCCTCCAAGTTCTCTCCTATTGACAGGGAAGGAAAATCTGTCAACAACTTGGGTTTGAGAGCTAGAATTAATTTTTCTTTTTACTTCCAGCAGATGCCATAATTTTATCTTTTTGATTAAATATTGACTTATTTTTTTCAAATCAAGGGTCATAGTTTTCATAACATTCTAAAGACAAAAATGCAACCATACTGAAACAAATACGAGCAAGACTCCAGGAGCAGATGATGATGACAAAAGAAAGCATTGTCAACTGAACACAATAGAGACAACAGGGAAAAAAAGGAATCAAAACCATTACTTTGCCTTTCAGATTTATTTTCTTCTGTTATTTGCATTAATAAATTAATACAGAATGAAGATTCATTTCCTCGGCATCTCTAGATTAATTTAAATGTAGAAGCAAGTGTTTATTTTACTTATCAACATCTAGAATGATGGGGAAGCATCTGATTTTTCAGTTGTTCCAAGTAATTTTAAATGCAGTGGACTGTGTCCTATTAAAAAAAAAATCCTGTAATGAGAGATTTCCCTCAATTTTCTGTAATAGTCTCAAAATCTTAGAGCAAATAAAGAGAAATGAAGGCAAAATCTAGGCTTTTACCCTCAAAAACTCCTATCAGAAGACATACAGAGAGTATTTATTGATAGTGCCATTAATGGCTAAAGTATTTTAGTAACTTCATCAGAAAAACAGACTACTTTGAAGGATACCTTATAAACTGGTAAATTAGTGTAGGGCATTTTCAGTAAGAACTGAATTTTTCACTCCTGTTTCTAAAGCCAGAACAACATTTGTTTAAAAAATATCCTACCCTTGCATAGCCAATATACAAGTATACCACCTAAAAGTATATTTAGGAAGTCTTAAATGTTTGTTAAAAGATGGAACACAAAACCTTCACTCGTTAAGCACTTTATTTTCTATAATTACACAACATGTAAATGCTTCAAATACTGACCAGTAAGGCAATTCTTGAGATGGGTAAAATATTACCAGTTTTTATACTAATTTAAAATAAAGTAATATAGCAACAGATTGGAGAGAAGGAGATGCAAAAGGAAAAAAAAAACAAAAAACAAAAAACAACAACAAAAAAAACCCATAAAAAACAAAGGAGTGTGAGAAGAAATTTTAAAAAAATCTTATAAAAATGAATGAAAACTAATTTGAAATGTCAGATTTTGTCAAGAAGTCTTATCTGTCATAACCTGAATTTCCAATGTATTCATTGCTGCTCTAAGTTATCACTCAGAGTTAGAAGTTGATATAAAACCAAAAAGTCTACAGGAAACATTTTCTCAATCACTTTTGTCTCCAGAAAAGTTTTGAACAAAAAGGAATATAGTCACAACAGATACCTAAATATGTGAAATACAGCACACAACCTGCTTTTTCTCACCCATGTAATACTAATGAGTTCATTAAAAAAGTGTAATTGCTCCTATAAAGTTTTAGGAGATGAAAATTTATTGCTTGTAGCACTTAAATGATGACAACAGATGTCTTTCTCATTATGAATGCAGTTATAGGAACAATCATACTGTTATTGTTGAATAGCTTTTCTCAATTACTCTAACTATAACATATCCTTTCATTACATGTATTTCTATGTCTAGGACAAAATGTCATTCATTGAACCAAATTTCCACACAGAATTTCATCCCTCACTGAAAAAGAAGAAATTGAGGACATGAGGGGCAGCAAGAAGCGCTTCTACCACTACACCAGAGTTCAAAGGCTCCAAACAAGGAAAACGTGGGTCTGTAGCTAAATGTAGCAGGTGATTTCAGGACAGTGGACATAAGGATTATAACCTGGATATGTGGACAACATGGTCAATAAAAATGTAGATGGGACAATCAGGTTCGGAGGATAGTGATTAATGGTTTGTACTGCACCCAGAGATCAGCAAGAAGTGGAGTGCCACAGAGATCTGTCCTGGGAGGAGGTCACGGGGTGCAGTGTTGGCACCTTTGCAGTTCATATGATTGTGGAGAAAGAGGCACGTGCTTAAAAAAAGAATATTGTACAGAGTGACCAAGACAGGCTGGAAGAACAAGATAACAGGTCATTCAATTCTGCAAGGGTAAAATATATTCATGGAAGGAATGAGAAATAAGGTGATAATAGACTTAAGTTGCTTGGGCAGCTGCAGTGTGTTCATAGGACAGTGAGAGACCCTGAAGGTGGTGATGTCAGGATGTCAGGACCTAAAATCTCTGATGCCTGGGCACAGTCATTAACACCCCTCTGGTGTCACAGATAACCTGTGAAGACATCCTTCTGATCAGAGAGACCTATACCTACCAGAGTGGAGGGAGAACAGTGCAAGATTAGCTGTATGGCCTATAATAACACACCTGAAACTGGTCTGGAGCTGAAATGGCAACATGTACCAAACTTTACAGCAGCAGGCATCTGTAGAACCCTCATGCCATACTGGGGATGTATTAATCAACACCGAAGTACTAAATAAAACATGCTAGACAATCAGTAGTTTCTTCAGTGGTAGATTTATTATTAAATACTCCAGATTAAGAAGGTCCACTCAAGAAACACAGGCCTTGGGCATATACTAACAAGATGGACAGGAATATGTGCTGGTTGGATTCCAGGCCAGGCCATTGTATCAATCAGTGGCCAACAGATTGACAATATGAGGAAGACTAGACTCCTCGGGTTACTGAAACCCCAACAGACAATGAACTGAATTCTGAAAATAAATGAAGTCTGCCAACTGACAGAACCTGTAAAACAAAAGCAAGATGACAAGATACTGCTTGGAAGCCCTCCAGATAGGGAACTGACACCTGCAAAAGGCCTAAACACTCTGATTTGTACAAGTAATAACACTGAAAATATCCTTTAAAGATGCTCAGGAGCATCAGTTGTCCTGACTACATCTGTACTGACCTCTGGGTGTTGGTTAATACAGGATGGAAAAGGCTCAAAGATTGGAATTGTCGTAATATGCAGCAGAACAATTAAAATAATATAATGACTGCTCAGAAAAGACTGATACTCAACTTAATGTATGTATCAGAAACACAAAGGAATTCAAGAAGAGAAGCAGACCAGTAAGGCTGATAAATTAGCCTGACTTGGGATGGGAGCATAAAGGAGAGCAATTTTTAGCCAGATGGGCCCAGGAAACTACTGGGCATTCTGGCTGCTCACTGAGCCAGAAAATGCAACTCAATTTTTTTTTTTCAGAAGTCCATAGCACAAGCAGTCAGACAGTGTAGTACCTATGGAATGATACAACACATTCAGAAGGCACCAGAGAAGCCAGGAGCTGAGGGTGAGCACAGCCAGCAGGGCAGGGCCCCAGCCCATGGTACGTGGAGAGCACAAGCAGTGCAGAAACAGAGGTGGCAGCCAGGTTCAGTCAAGAGCCGAGTTGGCCACTCGATTTCATAGCAATATGGTCAGAAGTCAGTCTGAGGAACACATTCAGGATCACGTCTGGTGAGGATAACTGGGATCACACACAACTCAGTGATCACACAACAAGTCCATGTAATGAAAGATCTGAAGCCAGCTTGGGAAGCCAGTCTACAGGTCAGGGTCACAACCAGCAACATCTCTGGCTGGCAATAAGTATGGCTGTGGCTGAATGGAAACAGATCCATCCGCCAGCTGAGCTTAAATGGGACTCTGGCCCATAGGCAGGGTGTGTGGCTGGGAGGCCCCAGGTAAGGCTGGTCAGGGCTATAAGGCCCATTAGCACCCCAGGGCCCTGATAGAGAGGGAAAGGAATACCCTGTAATTATTTTCAATCACACCTTTTGGAGGGTCACTGTTTAAAATATTTAATGTTGACAGATGTGTATTGTGTGAGTGCCTGTAACTTGGATCCCAGGGTAAGGCAGGGTGAGCACACAGCCACTTTATCTGAGTCGATGTACACTGCGAGATGTGCAGTGAGAGATCCCTGCTGTCTTGAAGGAAGAGCAGGATTTATAATGCATGTGTATTGATATGATGGTGATGTTAAAAGTAAGGTTTATAATGGGTGTATGTTCAAAGACACCCTAAATATGTGTTGCTTGAGGAGGAATGCACTGGGCACGACTGGCAGCACAGCAGTGGGGCCAGGAGCTGCTCTTAGCCCGTCACTGCCCATTCCAGCTGGCTCTGGCACTCCTTTGAGTAGCCCAATGACAGCCAAACCTGTGGCATATGGCACCTCTGTACAGGCACGTTTGACAGAGAGCACCATTTGGGTGTGGGGGGAGTTACAGGACATGTAGAAGGGAAAACACAATGCATGAAAGAGGCCATTGTTGAGGACATGGCTGGAGATACACCTGTGGAAGGAGGCATTCCATGGCAAAGGAGATGCAGCCCACACGTGACCCACACCAGGCCTGCAGGTGGTTTTTGGCATGGCCAGGACACTGGGAACGACTATAGACCATGCCAGAGCAGAGGCAAATGAAACAGCAGCACAGACTGGAAGAGCAAAACAAGATACCTGGGAGTGGCAGACAATATTACACTCGTGTCCCAACCCGTGACTTTGCTGAAGGAAAGAATGACTGCAATTCATGGTGAAACAAAGGGAAACTGAGACTAGGAAGTTAAGAGTAGAGGTATTCAAATGAGCCTTTGGAAGGAGGAGGAAATTTTATAATGTTTTTTCTTTTTTCTCTTGTGAGTTGGTAGGACCACACCTGGAACCTTTGGCAATAGTGCTGCTCTTTGTCAGAAGAAGGAAGCGCATATTAAGGTCACTGCCTCCTTCTCCCTAAACCAAAGCCTTTCCGGTTACTAGACAAGACATAAAAAGTTTTAAACAGCTTACTAAGATTTTTTTTTTATGGTCTTATCAAGTGCATAAGCATCCACATCACAATTGGTGTTCGTAGGCTGAATAAAGTCTTCATTTAATATATGCTTAGTGAGGTCAGTTAAAGTACTGTCATACTTACAGCAAGCAAACATAAATTTACCCAACAGTTTGTCTGCAAATATTAAAAAAATATCACACATATTTATAGCCCTCTTTTGCCAGTAATGTGTGACAAAGTGGAATGGATCACAGGAGGATAAAATCAGGAGGTAAAATGATTCAGTTCATTTATAAAAATGTTGCATGGAAAACATAAATGGGATTTCATTTCAAAGAACATCATCTTATTCCTGTTCTCCATAATAAAGTATAAAAATGATAAAAAAGAACCCTAAAAGCAGTAAATTATGTAAATAGTAGTGACATTTTCCTTCACTGACATTTTTAAAATAAGCTTGTAATTAGATTTGCCACTTTCACATCTTAAGTCCTAGCTACCACATATTTCAACTGACTTGTTTACAAAAAGTCCCAAACAACTTAGATCAATCCTTTTGAAAGAACTATGCTCCAAGCCCTATCTTTACTCATCCTGGTGATGTTTTCGTTAATGAAGAACAGAAACAAAAACCTCAATACCATTCTTCAAAATATTATGGTAAGTTTAATTAATAAAATTGTTATTTATAGTTTTTATTAGTCATATAGAAAAATAAAAATTATGGTTTCATATCTATAGAATTTTTGTGGACAAGCTGATATTGAAATAGCCTTCAATATAAATTAATGTAAAACAAACAACATTTACTATAATAAAGTTTCCTATGCACCTATTATCTGTGGTTTTGTCTAAAAAAAGAGCTAAAAAACCCCAAACTAACCAAACAAAAAACACCCAGAAAAACCCAAACCAACCAAAAAACAACACCAAAACAACCAAATATTAATGGATTATAATCCCATGTGTATGTGCTGCAATTCAATAAAAACCTATTGAAAGGAAGGGATAGACTTCTTTGACTCACTACATAAAGGTAATTATATGCCTCACCTTTAAGAAAACTCATCCAGCCATAACCTTTTTTCACAAGTAAGCCTGGAGAAGCCAAATACAGACCACTGATATAGCTTTTACAAACCGTGGTTTTCAATGTTTTCATAATTATTTTTGAAAAATGTCACTAGAAAAAAGTCTCAAATACACAGTTTTATTTGATAGTTTTCTTTTCAGCTGTCAGCAGACTAGGAAATGCTCACTTTAAATAGCCATAAAGCCTTTTTGCCTTCCTGTTTATTATTATTCTTACATTCACAGCTATCAGATTCTAACCATGCCTTATCCTTTCTCCCATCTGACAAATGACCATCTTCTAATCAACATTATTTCCAATGAATATTGGCCTTTCTCAGAAAAAATGGTTTATACTGACAGGTGTTCTAATACCTCCAAAGTGTTAAGTGTCAGTATATCTATGTTATTAGAAAATTCAGTTTGTTTATGTCCACTTTGAACCTTCCTTGATGGTGTTAATTTCACTAGTCCTCATACATGGATATCGATGACCTCTTTTTATGTTCTTTCTCTGCTTGTTGCTGGCAGTTTGGGATGCATCCAAAAACTACATTAAGCTCCCAATTCATAATGCTGCCTTCTTTTCCTCTCTCGTCCTCCATGCCCAGGCTTCTCTAGTCCCATTTTACTTCATATTTTTTAATGATGATGTATTTTCAAGAATACCGATTATTCTCTTTGATCCTCCTGGGACCTTTTATTCATATCTTCCTCAAAGTCCAGCATCTAAAACCAACTCAGCATTCCATCCAAGGCTTTAAATTTTTTTAACAGTGTGGAAGAACTACTTCACATATCCTGCCAACTTTTGAAAAATAATCCCAAACAGATTTTTCATAAACTCACAATTCCCATGCATGTATCCCGAAGTACTCCCTCCAAGCATGCTGTATGTCCATTACCTTAAAAGTGTTTGAAAAGAGAGACATTAATTTAGTCAAATCAATTAACAGGATATGCTTAAATAAGAAAAAAATATTAAAAATATTTAAATTTAAAAAAATCTGCCATTACTAAATGAGAGTGAGCCAAACAAATTTCTTCTCACAAACGAAAAAACTCAGTCTATTTTCCTCAGACTTTCAAGAAGTTTACATGAGAAGAGACAAGGTATGATGAGTTGCAGCATACAGACATGCACATTTTTCAGGCTGTGAACAATTAAACATGATAGGCTGTGATGAAGATCTTTTTTATAAATTTAACACCGGAGGCTCTTATACTTCAGATTTCTTTCCAAACTGCAGCTTCACAGTCTTGCTTGACATTTCTTTTAACTCTGCATTGTACTGTCTGCCACTGTTAAATTTCAAAAATAGTGCTTTTTCCTCACTTTCTGAATTTAAATTTTGTCTTGACATTTTATACTTCTCTTGATACATTGCCACTGTTGTTTTGACACAACAAAACCAAACCCAAAAACTGGTATAAAATACCACCTGAAAAAATGGTGCTTCTGTGCTCCTGCAGCAATAATTTGCCTTTATGGCAATGGATTATATTGGCACTGCAATGCTTATACAGTGTGTAATCCATTAGTGTTTTATGCACTGTTGTTGAAGTATCACATTTTGGTTTATAAATGTTAACTCAAATGACCTTACACTTCAGGAGTTTCTGACTTAAAAAAAATTGTAGTGCCCATTAGGTGCATCAAAGTACCCTCCTTAACAGAGGTAAATGAGTGCTAAATGCAACTGCTACAATTCCTTTCTTCTGATTTTGTAATTAAAAGTGAGAAGGAAGGGAAAAATAAAGAGAAGTAGCCCATTTTTCTGCTCCATTGCCCATGACAACATCCTCTGCCTAAAATATCTCATACAGCCACACGTTACGGAAAGCAAAGCTCTCGTTGCACTCAGCTATTTCTTTGTGAAGCAAATAATAGGCTTTTATCAGGTCCTTTTGAGATTGGACAAGGTGTAATGGGCTTAGTCTAAAAGAGAGTAAATTCAGACTAAATATAAAGATGAAAATTTTTCTGATGAGGATGGTGAAACAGTGGAAGAGGTGCCCAGAGTGATGGTAGATGTTCCATCTCTAGAAACACTCAAAGTCAGATTGGATAAGACTCAGCATCCTGACTGAGTTGAAGATGCCCCTTCTCATCGCAAGAGGGGGTTGGACTGGATGGCCTTTAAAGGTCTGTGTCCACCCAAATGTTCTATAATTCTATGATAACAGACTTTAAAATGGGGGCAAAATCTATTACATTACCTTGACAAGCATTAATCTAACTAGCTGGAAAGACATGGTACTCTTCTAAAGTTCACCTCTGATTTTAAAACCTTTTTTAAGTAGAAGGCATATAACTTCTTTTTCTCACTGTGCATTGAGGAAAAAAAACAACAAAAAAACAAAAGACAGTAGACAAAACTTTCTCACAACACAAGCATGTTTGAGCAAGGTCAGTCAAACACTGCTAACTCATGTAGTAGAGAAAGGAAGAATGGTCTTTTTGAAATCAATAGCACAACTGAGTGCAAATGATGCAGTCAGTCTGTTGCAGATTATCTTCATTCAAAGTCAATGATTCTAAGTCTTTTGCCTGAAGGAACGTTTTCAATCCTGAACATTTTTGCAGACCACTCTGTTCCAAAAGCTATGGAAAAAGCTGTGTAGTGTTCCTCTGATGTACCATCAGCCTCAGCATGGAATTGCATCAGTAAATTGGTGAAAAATAAAAATTAATTTTCAGTAATGACATTGTTGGCAAATGTGAATTTCTTTCCTTTCTTGACCAGTTAGCCATAGTAACATTAATGTTCAGTAGCTATGCATTTGTTCTTTTCTTTAAATAGTCACAACTTATTTATCTTAATTATTCTAAGTATTATGACAGAATACTTTGATCCTTCAGCTCATTGAAAAGACAGAACATAAAAATTTATCAAGTTGTGTATTCAGACTTTTTTTAATGCCACTGCCCGTGGTTAAAGAAACAGCATTGCTCTGTTGGGAGTTTCCTTTCCAATTTCAATCACTGCACATATTATCTATCAGAATGCAGTACTCACAGACACTGGAGAGGCTATTCAAACACAATGAAAATGAAAAAGCATGAATGTTGTTGTGGAAGCACTTGACAATATCTCCCAATAAAACATTTTATTGTAATGTACAGAAACCCTCCAGTACTATGTCAATGACTGTCATTTCCAATATGCTCCCCAGCATCAGTGCTGTCAAACCCAGTGACTTTGTCAAGTGTTTCACAGTAATTGATGTGTTTCCGTAAGCATCTCATCTTGGAGCAAAGGTATGGAGGAAAAAGAAAATGTGTGATCCAAGCAATTCTTAAAGTTCCAAAATTGAAAGGAAGGAAATGAGGGAGGAAGGAAGGAATAGTGCAAGTCTCTTCAAAATATAAAACTTTCAATGAAAGAAGGAGGAAAATTTAAAATACATTCAGTATTTCATTAATATTCTCAGGCTATCCATACAAAAAAGTAACACTTTTGATTTTAAACAATCAATTTCTCATACAAATCTCACAATTTTTTTTTTTACTGGATATAAGAATAAAATTTATTTCAGGGAACTACATCCTTCCAAATGTCTTTTTTTCCCCTCTAGAAATATTACCAAGCTAAGGAACAAGCCACATATTTATAATGATGTTTTAGAAGTCTTTTTCACTTTACTTCTTGTTATACACAGCTTAGACAAAAGATATTAAGAGTTCCAAGAACTAGGAATTAGTTTTGTATAAATGTGGTAGATGAGCATCAGATTTTTACATCTATCGTTTAAGTCAAAGTTCCTGGCCTCTCAGAGCTTGCAATTTTTTTTTATATTTTTTTTTTTAAATAAACTACTCTCTGCCAACAGTCACTGTACTACCTTTATTGTGACTGGTTCAGTAGTATGCATTTGGCTTCAAAATGTATTATGTTCTTTTAAAATATTTTCCTAATTCATGTAATAATAATCTTCAGTTTGCAATTCATCAAGTTGCATTTTAAAATGCCACTTTCAATGAATGTAACACACATTCATTGAAGAGTCTTCCTTCTATTGTTCCTCTACCACCACGGTCTTATTATCACCTTGCTACTCTTCCTTATAAGTATATGAAGTGTATTTATCCATGCATTCTCATATTTTTTAGTCTTCTGACTACCTCTGAACCACTCTCTCACACATCTAAATTGCTTCATTAATCTATCAACCATATATAATATTTTCCATTCCCTCATCTTTCCCTCAATGCTCTTACTCCCCAAATTCCTTGCATATTCCTACCCAGTAAATGCTGGCCTGAACCATTTGTATCTGAGCTCCATACAGAAAAGGAGGACCTGAAGCCATTTAGACTAACAACAGACATCTTGGTATCATTAGAAACAAATTCAAGTTAGATATATACTGCATATGATATAGACAAAAAGTCCAAATTATTACATAAAAGAGAAATCAAGTGGTCTTAGAATATTTGAAGGGCAACAGAAAATAAATAACTGTGATAGGTTGACTTGGGAGGAAGAAACTCAGAAGTTCTTCCTGGGGGAGTTTCCTTTGTGGGGGTTTTTGGGATACCTGTAACAGCCAATCGGAGAAAGTCAGTTCGCTCCGTGCACACACATTTTAAAGGAGGTAATCCGGAACTGGGCCTCTTGGTCTTTCTGGCGGCTGAGCAGGTAATACCAACCCGAGCTTCCCTCTCCCCCATGCGGGGGCGGGGGGGGTAAGGCTCGGAGGCCGCTTGGGCCCCGTTTGCCAACGAGGGGGACCCGATGGCCGGGGGGAGGAAAAGTTGTGTGATAAAACCTTCACGGATTCTTCCTCCACCGGCTGCTGCTCTGGCGTGGGGGAAGGCTGACTCTTTATGCTGCTGGCCGGGCCGGGCCTGCCCAGGTGGCCATGAGCCATGCGGGGCTGCAACGGCTGATTAACACCACAGCCCCCCCCAGCACGGCCGAGCCTGGCCCAACTTTTGTAGTTGTGTTAAACTTTAACTCTTTAGTGTTCAGATAAGATTTGCAAAGCCTCCAGCTTTTCCTTTGAATATGAAAGGGAATAAGAAGATTTCTAAAGTCAGTGATGTAAGAGCTAAGTATTTTAAGATGGAAGGAGAATGAGAAGATGCTGAAATGGCTGAAAATCTTTTTTGGAAAGTTGTAGGAATGAACTGATGTACTGAATATTCCTTTAAACCATGTAAAGAGACATGGGGGGATGGAAATGTTCCTTTTTAGGAGATAATTTGACTAAAGAACCCCTGTGTTGGGAATTTGAATTTCTGCCCTGAGAAAAGAAGGGGATTGCAGTTTTTCTGAAGATGAAGCCTGAGCAGAGAGAAAGGAGACAGATAAAAATCGTTGCTGTTGAACATTTCAATTCTTAAAAGTAATACCCCATGGAACAAACATGACCCACATCTACAACTTTGGGACGGCTGTAGAATTGGGAGGAGGGTCACGGTTGCAGATTTCCCGGGCGGATGCAAATCGTGAGAGATAAAACTACAAGAGGACTTTTTTTTTCCTTCTTGTGGAACACATCCCTACAACTTCAACAAGAAGAAGCTTCTCTCTCTAAAAGTAAACAGAGAAAGACTAAATTGGGCACTGACTGAAGTATTTGTTATATGTTTGTTTTGTTGTTATGAAGATTGGGAGAGGGAGGGACGGAGTGATGTGAAAAAATCTTATTCTGAAATTTTTTTTTTCTCCCTTTTCCCCCTTTTTTGTTTGTGTAGTTAATAAATTTTCTTCTATACCCTTTCAAAGTTTTAAGCCTGCCTTGCTCTTTGTCTCCTGGTTCTGTCTCACAACAGAAAAAAAATAAGTTTATTTAAATTGACAACTTAAACCTAAGACAATAACAAAAAAAATTTCTTTTCTACTCTTATGAATATATAAAACATTTCTGTAAGAGAATGTCTTGGTTTGAAAAGACAGGTATGGTTTAAGGAAAGGCAAGAGCCCCTTTTCTGCAATGCAGACTGCACCCCCCCCTCCCTTTTAGTTGTTTTAGGTCCAAATCAGACACTTTCAGGCAGGAGATATGGGGATGTGAATAACAGCTCTTTACTGGTATTTAACAAGGCAGAAAACAACAACAGCTATGAAAATTGGCAACAGAACAGAACAGTCTAGCTCCGCTCCAGTCCCCTTTGGCCTCAGGCCGTGTCCCTGTGCTCAGTTACCGGTGCTGTGGGGGCAGGGCGGGTCCCGCGCAGTTGCAGAGGGCTGGAGTGATGGCGGCCGAGGCCCAGAGGTGAGCGGGGATGGGAAAGTGACTCCCCCGCCTCACGGTGTCGGTCGTGGTGCTCAGCAGAGTGTCCGGAGATAGTAGCGTGAGATGGGAGAGCAGCAGAGCGATATCCAAAGGCAGGGAGCGTGGATCTCAGCGCGGAGATGTCAGGGGGAGATGCCAGAGCGAAGCACGGGGCGTCCTGTCCCTCCACGAGCCCAGCGAGAGAGTGTCCCCTCCCCAGCCCCCTCTCCCACCTTTCCTTTTCCGGTTCCCCCCCCTCCCCCTCCACCCACCCCCCTACGAGAGAACATTATCTGTGTTTTAAGGTGTAGCCACAACTACTTAACATAACAATGGGAGGAATTCACAGGAAGAAAAGGGGAACAATCCAACCCCTAACAGAGAAGTTTTACAAAGAAAGGATTCTTATGGGCAAGCTACTTACAGATGTAAGTACAGATGCAGCAATTAATGTTTTATTGACTCTTGAAGGGTCATATCTTTCCAGAAGGCTTGCCTTGTTTAAAGATTTTAATGCCAAATTCCATCTTATTTAAATAAAATACTTACAGGCGTCTACAAAACAACAATTCTGAGCATGTAGTCTAATTATTACATGGCATGCTTGATGGCTCAAATGTCTAAATTCCTAGTCTTATATTAAGTACCAGAAGCTTAGGAACATACTTAAGTACTTCTCTAAATTAGAACATTTTTTTCCAGATAATCAGCAAATGATACTAGTCTAGGATAAAACATGAAATATTATCATATTCTTGTGCTTAGAGACAGAGCATAAGAAATTAACTCAAACTCTTTAACGCAATATATTTCTCAGAATTACTTTGAGAAGATTTTTTTACAAATTCTCATTACTTATCTACTATAGTTCAGGTTTTTAATCTGATTTTAAAAGGTGAAATTACATTTTATTCATTACAGAGCTACCAGTTTTAGTTTTTTAAACAACATTAATACTACTGCTAGCTATTTTCTGTTAAGAGAATTTTCCAGCCTTCTGAGTAGTCATTTTTGAATGCATATTTCCAGTCTATTGAAAAACTGCATAGTAAGTATTTGGCCTGTCTTCACACAAAAACAGTGGGATAGAGTTGTATTTGTATGACAGTACATGAGTTGTTATTTTATAGATGTTGTTTATTAATAAGCACAGATAAATTTCTATTTCTTCTGTGGCAAAGAGCTTGGTTGTATTAGCATAGTGTGCTTTTTTTTTGTGATATATTCACCCATATTATCTCACTTAGATTAAGTGCTACAGTGCTTGGGCCATTTTCTTATTACTTTGGAAACACCTGTTAAAGAATATCCCTTTCTTTGGCTTTTCAGGAGATGCAGTCCAATCTTTCTGGCTCCCTGTCTTGCCCCTTTCACTGAATTGAAGAAACCAGCATTTCAAACTATGCCACTATTCATCTGATCTGGGTTTCTATTCATGCAGACAGCAGAATTAGTAACAGTATTTTTCAGACCCTGATAGAAAGCATCAATAATTTAGGATTTGACAGGATACTCAGACATAATTCACTGCAATGCTTAATGACTTTTTTTTTAATAAGATCATAGTAGGTTAGCTATCCAGAAATATATCAAGCACCCAAGCATTTAAATTCATTTAGAACAAATCACAGTAAAAATATTGTATGCAGCAACATTAACAGGAGAATAGAATATTAAAAATATTTTACATGCAACCTATGTTCTACAACTCTCTGTTATGTCCATGCATTAGAGCAGATTGCCAAGAGAGGTTCTGGAGTGTCCCTCACTGGAGATAATTCAAAAATATCTGGACAGAGTCCTGTGTCATGTGCTCTAGGATGACCTTGCTTGAGCAGGAGGTTGGGCCACAGGACCCACTGTGGTCCATTGCAGCCTTACCCATTCTATGGTTCTCTGATTCTGTGCTATTAAATAAAGAAACCAATCAAAAGATTATATTAGCTCTAGGCCTATTGTATTAAGCTAGTGCTTCATGTCAGTTAGGAGAAATAAATTTATCTTCTCCCTCCCTACTTCTAAAAGAAATTAACTTCTTAATGATGCTTATCAGTTTCCATAGGAAAATATCAGCAAAGTGTTTATAGCTGTGGTAAATTGTCAGACTTACTACAGAGTTGCATTCAGCTAATGAAAAATTGTTGAGGCTGGTTGAACAAAATATGATCTGGGCCACTGCTGATCTTGCACCTGCTGGAGCAAGGCTGACACCTGAAGGGTGCTTGGGGTGGATCAGAGGCCTCACAACCAGTGATGAGCCATCAGACTCACTCCTCCTTTGCCATGCATAACAAGCCTTGCTCTGAATTTGGTTCTTCAAGGAGATGAGTACAAAGACTCTCTAGTGAAAGTCAGACAGCCTTAAAGGTCACAGAGATGGGTGGAGGAGGTTAAAGTGTTTATTCTTAATTCGTATCTACTATAAATTTTGACTAAAATCACCAAGACTCACATTAAGCCCTAACATATTAACTTTCATATCCCTAAGAATGCAAATGAGGTGAAATCAGAAACTAAGTCCAGATACAACAGGCACCTTTGATCTCTTAGGACCAGCTGGAATGCAAGCAGGTTTATCTTCTGCCAAATTTCTGTACCTTTAATGCAACCTTGGTAAACAGGACTGTCTAATTCCTGCAATAGCAGGAACACTTATCTAGTTCCTTCAAAAACACTATTTAAAAACACATGCATGGAAAGTCCTCATTGTTACTTGCACTTAGACATGATAATAAATTATTTAGATCTAGAATTCTTTCTGATTAAGAGAAGTCATGCTTCATTTCAGTCTAGCTACTTGCACAGAAACTGTAAGTGTGGCAGAATTATGATTTAGTAAACAACATTTCAGTTAATACTATAGTCACATGCCAGTCAGGCATTTTCCCCTCAAGGGGCATGCAATGTGGATAAATTCAGACTTAGTTTCTTTCCAGAGTAATTAAGGAAATTGGCTAAAAATATACAGCATATCTAAAGAGTATCAGGAAAACAAGTCTTCTGTCTTCTGGCACAATGTAATTTCTTCCTCATCTCCTGAAAAACAGGAAATTAAATTATAGTAAAAGTTTTAAATATCATTCTATTCAGCATGAACATAACAAATATTAATTCTTCTGGTGAGAGAAATTTGTTGTTCAATCCTTTACTGGGCTGTTAAATAATAGATTTTCCTTTTACTTAACAGTAGCCCAAAAACTCATTTCAGGGGAAGAAGGTATAGACAGAATAGACATTTTTCCAACCAGTTCTTTAGGTGTCAGTTCACAAATGCCTTGTCTCACTTTCTGCTAAATATGGCCAAAAGTTTCTCTGCTAAAAAAAAAAAAAAAAAAAAAACGAAAAAAACCCCAAGAAACAAAAACCCCACGTTTTACCACAAAACCCCAAACAACAACAACAACAAAAAACAACCTAAAATAAACAAAACACCAATCAACCAAAACACAAAAAACCTAAAAACAAACAATCCAAACAAAAAAATAAACAGGAAAAAAAATCCAAACAAATTTTTTTCTTGGAATCAAGTACCTTCTCTGCAAATTTGTGTCACATATTTCTGCTCCACTGAGTGCAGAACTAAATAAAGCCTGGGGAGATCTGGCTTAATATTCATATATGTGTAATATTTCCAGGTTCTTCTTTGAGTGATACCCATCTAATCTAGGCAAGAAGCAGACAACCCTGGATTCCACACCAATATCTGATAATATCTCTATGATGCTGGGTTTTAGCCAGCTGTGTTATTGTTACATGTTAGACTTAAACTGGAGGTACTGATTTCTTTCCTTTTCCTTCCATTTACTAAAGGACCTAGAGGAGCTCAATTAATCAGTACAGCTGTTTTTCCATCAAATTCCAATGAAATTAGCCCAAGAGAATCAAAATATATAGCGAGCAATTATATGAATTATAATTTTTCTAAGCCTCACATTCTTAAGAAATAAATTTTCTTTTACAGATGAGTTTGCATGCTGAACAATTGCCTAAACAGCACAGTTTCTGATTTCCTGTTAGTATGCCACTACCAGGCACAGCAGTTTGAATTGAGAGGGCTCAGAGTTCATTTCAGTTTCATATTCAAAGATTAATTAAACTTAGTCACTAAATCTTCAGAAAAGGAACATGAAGACAGTTTTCTGCATATTTAAAGCCTCCAGGGAGGGCAGACAGAAGTATAGATTTTCCCTGTTTTATGGACTAATTCCTAAAGAATAATTACTAACATTACATCTACCACTGTGTGCAGTGACAATCTACCTTTAAAAAGAGCTACTTGAACATTTTTTTGCCTAAAGAAAAAGCAGAAAGTTTTAAAATTAGTAGCATAGTCTACAGAGACTCAAGTGACAGATTCAAGCTTTGGGAATGTCATGCACAGTTAGAATGTGACAGTGCAAGATACTTTCACTGGCAGAAAGCGAAACAGGGCAGCCTCCTGTCAGAGAGGAAAGAGAAAATTTGTTCTAAAAGTCACAAGGGAATCAGAGTAACAAAGTAGCAATGGGAACACTGCGTGAGTAATAAAACTCTGGTTCAGGGAAAGAAGTAAGGTGAAGGAAGGGGCATAATACATGTACTGCACGTACATGCAGGAACACCAAGGTAATTGCACAGCACAATATCTACACAAGTTTCTTGATTTTTTTTTTTTTTTTTTTTAACTCAGAGAATAAATTGTCTTTCCAATTTGTTTTAAAACACTGCTGAGCAGAACAACTCCTCTACCTGTTTCCTACAGTATAGGTGTGTTTGCATGGCCTGTTTTTTGGTAGCAGGGTGGCTCCAGTGGGAAGCTGCTGAAGCTTCCACCATGTCCAGAAGAGCCAATCCCTGATGGCTCTGAAGATGGACATGCTGCTGGCCAGGGCTGGCCCAATTGGAGACGGTGATAACACCTCTGTGATAACAAATTTAACAAGAAAATCGAAAGGGGGGCACAGTTTTTCTTCTAGTCAGAGGAGGAGGTGAGAACATGTGAGGGAAAAAACACGGAGACACCAAGGTCAGTGCAGAAGGAGGGGCAGGAGCTGCTCCAAGCACTGGAGCTGAGATTCCTCTGCAGGATGTGGTGAGACCATGGGGAAGCAGCTGTGCCCCTGCAACCTATGGGGATTCATGGGCGATGCAGAGATCCACCCACAGCCCATGGGGATCCATGGGGGATGCAGAGATCCACTCACAGCCCATGGGGATCCACGGGGGATGAAGAGATCCACTCACGGCCCATGGGGATCCATGGGGAATGAACTGACCAATACCCCCATGCCCTGTCTCCCTACATTGTCAGTGGGAAGGAGGGAGGGGTTCTGAGAAGAAAAGATGTTTTAAGGGCTTATTTTGCTTCTCACTATCCTCCTCTGATTTTGTTCCTAATAAGTTCACTTTGTACCTCTAAGACGAGCCTGTTTTGCCCTTGGAGTGTTTTCTTCCAGTTCTTATTTCAGTTCATAAACTCATTTTTAATTTCCCCCCCCCCTCCTCTGCTCAGCTGTGGCAGGAGAGGGTGAGTGAAAGGCTTTCATGGATGTCTGGCATTTGGGCAGTGTCACACCATGACAATAAGTCATAGCATTATTCTTTCACAGTATTCGGATGGTCAGAACCATCCATTTTGTAACTCAGTGAGCCTTTAAGCAATATTCATATAGCTCACTGCTGAAATGCAACAAGCACAGCAGGGCAGCTGCTCCTCCTGTTGGATCATCCTTTTTTACTATATCATTTTGAGTTATGGTGTCTGCTAAACTGAGAGAGCACCAACCCTATCAGGTAACCAAACAGTGAAAGATGACAAATAGCTTTTTCATTGCTAACAATGGTAACAAATATTCAACTCCTTTTTTCGAAATATTTCAGAATATGACCCTCTATATATTTGCCTGCTTTATATCTGTTATATAGTAGGATGGGTGTTCAAAACGAAAAGGCATCTCTGATTTGATAGTCAGATGTGATGAGATGTTTCATTGCATATGTATGTGATGAAATATTATTCACTAAGATGCTCAACTAAATATACGCAGTCAGGGCACATTTCTCTTAATACTACTTTTCAATGTAAGTTCCTACAATTTTTCTATGATAACAGTGAATTCACATTGACACTGGCAAATCCTGCCAAGCATCTTTATAATTTTTGCAGGCCTTAAAGAAGTTCTACACAGCCCAGAATCAGAAAACTTTACAACCACTAAATAATGAAAATATAACTACCCAGTGAATGTAAATAAGGATATTCCTGCAAAAAGACATGCAGATGAATGTCTTTGATTCCACACATGCTGGAGCAGTTAAATATTTTCAGATTATAATGCACTCTAAAAATATAGTCTGACTCTGGTACATGGGTAAACAGACATGAACCAACTCTTTTTTGTCACCTCTATATTTTAAGTTGCCCATTTTTCCTGTCTGTTTTACTTCAGATTTTGGTAGTGTCTCTTTTATATTGTTATTATTTCTATTACATTTGTCCTTTTGGAAGAAATCTTAACCAGAAAGAAAAAGGTTTTTAATGTTTATAATAGTGATGCAACTATTTTAATGACATAAATATTTATTCTTTGAAATTAACATGAAAATTGTATTGGAGAAATAATAAAATTTATTTCTTACATCTACTAAGTAGTATGTGATTGCAAAGTAATTGCTTATTTCTGCATTTTGTAAACTAGTTTACTAAGATTTCCCCACCTACTCTTATCTTTAATTAAAATATCTGCAACAAAATGGCTACATTTACAGATCCATTGAAAATATTTGGGCCTTATATATATGAAAACTAAAATCTGCAGCCACAGATAGCATTTCATATTTATAAAAGTCCTTACTGCTAAGAAGGGCTGTAAGTCCTTGCAAGCTATACATAAACCAATGCATCATCAGTGACATTCAACCACCTCCAAACAGCCTGAGCATTAGTTGATGTATAGAAAAATATGCACAGTTGGAGGCATGAGAGAGTTATGGCCAAGGACTGTGGGACAACACAGTGAGAGGTCCCATTAAACACTATGGGCCCTTTGGCATCTGGCAAGGATTTGTTTGTCAAGGCCTGACAATGCACCATACTGTATTTGCTCCCAAGATCAATGGCAGTGTCTGTTCACAATTTCAGCAGTGCTGATTGAGACATTCTGTGAAAGCAGTATAGCTCGCAAGACGTTGAGACAAGTGAAACATAGATTAATAGAGTAAGGGTGAAAAACGTGCTGATATACGTGTCAATTTAAATGGATCAATCTGTCAGGCTCTGGAGACAAAGAGAAAGCTTCAGTCATTGCTGGTGTTATAGAACAAATAGTAGATGATCACTTCTATGCCATGAGAAGTTCTAGAGACGAAAAATGTGGAGAGATTGTGAAAAATTTTCTACAGCTGTATTTGAAAGGAGGTTAAAAACAGATGAATTGGGACATCATAAACATTCAAAACTTTCAAAATCAAAACACTGATTTAAATGGCTAAGTAACAGCATTTAGACTGAAATTTTTCTCAAAAGCATTAGTATTTGTAAGACATATGTCTCTGTGATGGCCACCAAAAAACATGCTCATGTTACTTAAAGGATAAGGTGCATTACAATTATGGAGGTTGCACTAAAGTTTGTTTTGCTACACAAAACGTGACTGGAATTTACCTGGGAATGCTCTCCAACAGCATTTACAGAATATTGTAGGAGTTGCTCCCGACTTAATCAGCATTCAAAATGTACCTAATTGGTGAATCTTATTCTACACTGTCCACCTCTGTTCCCTGTACAAATATTTTCAAGACATTCATCAGCAGGAGGAACTCAATTCATGCATCTCTTTGAGGAACACAATTCTATCAAATCTAGTAAAGCAAACAGGAAGATCTGCTGTTCCTGGGAGTGCTAAGCTATGCTTCTGCTCCATCTCTATTCATCATATCTCATGGTATGCTTCCACTACTTATTTTGTGCTTATGCCTGTGCCCTTATAAAAGCTGTCTGTAAGGAAATTTACTTCATTAAGATGATAGACAGTTAAGTGATCCACAAAAAGGAAAAAAAAAAAAGAAGCTATTGCCAATTAAGTGAGCAATCCACTCTAAATACTCAAAGTGTTTGGTAAATAACAAAAAAGAAAGACTCATTACCATAGGATGCAGAGGGGAAGAAACAACTGTGAGATGACTCGACAAAGCAATGTGCTCAAAGATATTTTAGCACAAAGTGGGAAGGCAACTGAGACCCAGAAAACTCGAGACTAGTACAATGAAGAGGTAGGATTGCATGATCAGGAGCAGGGAATAAAAAAGCAAAGAGGTAGGGAAAGACTATGGAAACAAGCTGGTAGAAAGACAAGTATACTTCAGAAACTGCAAAATCACAGAATGCCTCACAAATAAACCAAGACCATTCTGTCCACCTCCACACTAGCCACGCACAAGTCAGCTTCACTCCAAAAGCTGTTTCATCATTTTATCTTCCCCACCAGGATTTTCAGCTCCAGCACAGCATAGGTGCAAATGATACAGCTTTCCTTTAAGAGCTGGCTTGCATCATGCAGCTTGAAATACAGTCAGAAAACTCTTGCTTGTCTTAGAAACACAATTCTAGGTACACTTTTGAATACATCTGGCAAAGACTTTTAATATTCAGGGGATATTAAGCAGGAAAAATGCCTGTGTCATCCAATGGATAAAGCCGAAGAAAATATGGACTGAAAAATCTTTTCTTCATCAGACTTAAATGTCTGCATTAGACACATAGTGAAGCCAATTAATTCACCGTGACACCATTTTTATTGGAGACTGAAGACTTTAAAAAAAATACAAATGGAAAACAAAAGCACTAGTATCCTTGGAATAGTTTCCTCCTCTCCTTGTTTTCCAGTTTAACCATCTTTTGTGTTTTCAGCTGAAGCCAGTGCTATCCATACTGCTAATACAGTTACAGGACAGCTTTAGACAGCTTGATATCAGCTATTACAAAATAGTAAAAACATAAGTACATTAAGTCCTTCTACTGTTGGTTTATATAACTGTTCCCACTAAGGCCATGATCTTTAAATACCTGTTTGTGTCCAAAGTAATTTCAGTTTTACAGAGAAAACATATGCATTTAAGTATTTTGTATTAAAATGTACTAAAGATACACATTTCTTTTATTCCTAATTTGCTCCTTTAATATATTTCTACCTTTATGAAAATAAACGCTTTGTATTATTCTATTCTTCCAGCTCATTGATCCTCACTGAGAAGCACTTGCACTTTTAGAAGTCAGTGATCCACACAAAGTTAACCTGAGCAGAGTCAGGCCTGTGCTGTGCTGCCTGTCCAGCACAGCTTTGAACTCTGTGATGGTGCACAATCCTTGGCTGCAGGACAAACTTGGCCAGCTCATTTTTCACAAGGAGCCTGAAGGCACTCACTTGGAACCTGCAATTATACTGCCTGCATGGCCTTGCCTTTATCTAACTGTGCAGCAGGAAGTCCTATGAGAGCCCCCTTTAGAAACAGAATTATTTTCTTGTGAGAATATTACTCAAGATATCTCAGATGAATAAAAGGATCTGTTTCACTCCATGGACAGCACCTGCTCTTCAAATCACTGTGGGAAAAATCCATTTAGGCTCCAAATGATGCTGCATCAAAGTGGGGTGCCCAGCATCTGAAGAGATGAAACACTTTCTATCTGTATTTCTTTTCTCATTCTTTCTTATTAAAGCAGTTCTCTTATTAAGCCATTTGTCATTAGGCTTTCCTTATTGAGATACAGAAAGAGTCCTGCACCAGCCCTCTTCCTTACTCACTTTCAGCACCACCACTGCCACTATCCCCTGCCGTGGTGACACTCACCTTGTGGCCCTTCTCTGGAGTTCTAAACCAACATTTTACAAGCAGTTTAAAAGTGAAGAAAAGAAGTGAGGAAGAAAGGCTTCTACTTTACACACTTGGCAGAATAGAGGTGGTTTCTCCCAGAAAGTGCTGTTATAAAGAGAGATATAACCCCCTTAATAATATCCTCATAACTGAGTTTTTATCTCTATCATCCAAGGAAGTTTGTAGAAACATTGCAGATTGTAAACTTTGTGTTGTCTCTACTTGTTAGTATTAGGCAACTATATATAGTCAAAAACTGTGGCAATAGTGACAGCTTGATGTCTGGAAATTGTCTTACTGTGGAACGTTTCAGCATGTTTTTTTGAGACAGTACAAACACACTGCAAAATTATGATCGTCAGTATTTTGTCAGGTCAGAAGACATATTTAAGTGCCCAGAATAATTCCCAGAAACAAAAAATGTTAGCATTTTCTCAGGTTATAAACTTTACAAGTTAGCTTTCATTTAGTGACTAGCATCATCTATTCTTCAACTGACTTGCTAGAAATTTTTAATAATAAAATGCCAAAAGATTTAAAAGATTTAGCTTAGTGACAACTGATGCTATTTAAAAAACTTCTGCAGCAACTTTTTGTTTTGGTGTATATATGTGTTTAACAGTAAGGAAGTTACAGATCCATGTGATGGAAGCTTTTAGAAGACTGATAAATCATATCAATTTTACATTTACAAGAGAAAATTACTATATTAATTTATTATCAACACACTTCATCCTAATGTTTGTTTCTTATACATTGTCAACACTCTCTGTACAAAACTGTTTGTCTTTGACACCTAGAATATAAATTAGTTGTGAGGATACAAAGACCAGAGAGCTGATGCTGTGTAGTTAGCAATGACAGATGCTGTCTTGGGTGGCCTCAGCTGCAGAAGTCGAGATGATCAAACTTGAGAGCTTTTCAGCAAAAGAAGTTTGAACTGAAACAGGCTTTTCTTTTTTCTTCATTCCCATGCACAATGATTTTGTGTTGCTTACCTACCCTTCTCCCAGACAGGCTTCCAATGCAGCTTGTTTGTAGTTTTGCCAACCATTCTTATTTTTATATTCAGCAAAATATTCTTCCCATTTCACTTGTGTTTATCTTGTTCTCTATTTATTGAACTTTTAAATTGTTTACTGCACTTCACTCATGTTCAGATGCAGGAACTTAATTTATTCTTTTCCCCTTTCAAGGCCGTGTTGCTAATATTTATGTAAAATTGGCATGCTTATATCATTGTCAACAGATAGTACAAGCCCTAAGCTTTGTTCTCCATTTTATTTATTGGAATAAATTGAGAATTGGAATTCCAGTTTGTGAAGAGGCAAAAATTCCTATGAACATATCCTCCCTTACATGTACAGTAGGGGACAGGCACAATTAATCTTTTTCCTGTTTTATAACCCAGTTGAGTTCATCAATAGCTAAACAATTCTATTCTGAGCAGTAATCAAGTAACAGCTCTTCCCTGACTATACTGTTGTACCCCTCATACCAAACATAACACTTTGTGCAAGTGTCTCGGAAGTATAGATGTTTTTTCATTCTGTAAAAGTTTGAGTTTCACTGAAAAGCTGAGCATTCAAAATTTAACCACGAGCCATGAGGACAAAGATCTGTACCACTGGCACAGTATAGCCCATTTGGTATATTTGTTCTTGTGATTACAAAAAGGAGATTTGTATTCTAATAAGCCATAAGTTCTTTAAACTGAAAAACCATCTTAGTTTTCTGGGAAGGATGATGGTTAAGTTCTAAGCAGAAATAGACACTGAGGTGAGAAGTAGAATTGTAGAATGGGAAGAGTAAGAAGAACAACTCGTCTTCTTTCCAAATAGGCTCTAAATAGAAAACCTGAGTCGATTTTCCCTAAGCATTAGGTCATTGTGAATTAATGATGAAGAAAATCAGAACAGTACTTTTGCTCCCTCCCCTGTTCAGTCAGTAAAGAGAAATTAAATTCTTATCAAATGCATGAAAAGTGAATACCTAGGCTTACTAAATGCAATGTTAGTTTAAATAAATTCACATAATTTGTCAAAATCAAGAGTGAACTTATCTCATTTGTACTGCATTCAAACAACCATTTCTGCAGAGCACCAAAAAGACCAAACTAAAAGACAAGGAAATTTGTTAAAAGACAAAAATATTGCTTAAGACTCTACAAGTTCACCTACATATAGATGTGTCCCTGATAACAGAGACATTTCTTTTAAGGCTCTTACTTTAAAATATATTTATAGAAGAAGACCATCTCAGAAAGCGGAGTGCTGCATTTATCACAGAAACAAATGAAAACGAACACTGGAGACACACTTGTTCTGATATTTTTGAAACAGGAGGACAGATGCAAATAGGATGACAGAAAGCAAAAGAAGAAACAAAATCTGAAAGTGCTTCTTGGAAGCCAAGTCATTCGATTTCAGGCAGATTCCATGGAGAATGTGCTGCAGAGGTATCTGTCTCCAGGAATGCCCGAGAAGTGCATTCTCCTCCAAGGACCTGTCATTTCATAACCTAAACAACTAAGAAACTGACCACCAAGTCTGTGAATGAACGTGAAGCCCAACATAAGGAGTGGAAAGTACAAAATACTGAATAGTAATATTCAGACACCTGCATCTGGCAAGAAAAGGTATTCCTGAACAACAGAACTGATGACTGAGCAAATCCAAAGATGCTAAGTAGGATTTTATAAGCAAAGTTTTAATCAAGATCTTTCCTTATTTCAAAATTAGTTTTAGAATTCTCAGTTTAATAGTAACATACTAAAGTAGAACTAAAAAAACCAAAAACATTCTATTATTTCAATCATAGTTACTGGAAAAGCACTGATAAAACACTACAAACAGTGATTTTGAGATATTTCTAATTTTACATTATTTTAATGCCCAGTATTCATGCAGTAGAGAGACACCAATAACTACCAAAACTTATGCTAGCCTAATTATATTTAAAAAAACATCCATTTCAGTTTAATCTTTGCTTTTATATTACTGAGAGTATCAAAACAGGAAATATTACTGCTGTCAATTCAATTGTTTGGTACATAGAATGTACCTTTCCAGATGTACCTTTCCAGAGATCAGACTGTAATCTTGTCTGAAACAGCCTTTTTGTGCAGACATTAACTCCTGCACTAAAGAACAAGAATCTTTTTGAAAAGTATTTTTTTCCTTCCTTCATGGTTTTGTTGTTTTGGGTTTTTTTTTTGTGGTGTGAGATATCAACTGAGTTTAAGAGAAGAACAGTGTTTTGTTTGCATGTTTTTGTGCTCTGCTAATGACAAGCAAATCTTATTCTTTTGTCCAGGTAAAATCAATAGTGTGTGAAAGGTCTGTATCATGGAATTACTTTCACTTTCGCTCCTGGGTGCGCTGTTGCAAAGTGCAGCGTTAGTTATAAGGTGTCAGTGAGGCTGCAGCTTGGTATAAATATGTCTTTTTACTACTTGTCATTGAATCATGTAAACCAGGGAGATGAACAGAAGAAGGAAAAAGGTTTTTTTACTCAGATAAAACTGAATACATTACTTAAGTAGTGTAATGAAGCATGTATTTTATTTCATTGATCTAGACATTAGAAGTATGATTATTAAGGTGTCTGGCAGGAACTTAAGTTAACAACTGAAATCATTGCTATCTCTACAATGTCAGTGGACATAAAAAAATCTGTCTTAAATATATTCATAAAAGCTATATACTCAGACAATTTCTAAACCAAAGATGGTGGTGCTATCCAAGGATGTCAACTAAGCACCACCCAGCCATTTGCATTCTTTCCCCTGGTGGTGTGGGGGAAAAAAGATCTAAAGGGTAAAACATAGTAAACTTGGGGGTTGAGATAAAGACAGTTTAATAGAGAAAGCAAAAGCCACACACAAAGCAAAGCAAAATAAGGAATTAATTCACTGCTTCCCATGGGCAGGCAGGTATTCAGCCATTCCCAGGAAAGTAGGGCTCCATCATGCATAACAGCTACTTTAGAAAGCAAAACCCATTTCTTCAAATATCCCCAACTTCTGCCTTCTCTCCGCAGCTTTTATTGGTCTGGAATATCCCTTTGGTCAGTTGAAATCAGCTGTCCCAGCTGTGTCCCATCCCAATTCTTTGTGTATTGATGGTGTAAGAAGCAAAATAGGCCTTGAATTTTTGTAAACAGTGCTCATGAACAGTGAAAACATCACTGTACTAATCAACACTCTCTTAATCACCAATCCAAGACTCAGTCCCAGAGTGTAAAGAAAATTAACTCTACCCCAGCCAAAACCAGAACAGATCAAGAAGAGAAAGCTTACCTAAAGATGAATGGAAAACCAGTGTTGGGAAGAAAGGGGTAAAACTGGAAGATTTAGCGAGGAGGAGGGAATAGTTTTACTCAATTAACCTTGCAGCTGAGAATGCTATTCCAGTGTGGGAAAACTCTATTTTTATACCTAATGTCGTTCATCTTCTGCATGTTTTGAGAAGTTGAACTCCTGTGGAGAGATAACATACTCACAGACATGCACATAGCCTTCTGTTAGAGTGAGGCAGGCAGTGATGTCCCCTGCCACTTTTGATAGGATGAACTGAGCCTAACGGAGCCTGTGTCCCCGTGTGTTTCTGCTGCCTGGTGTTGTCAGCAAGGTAATGAAATAAATCTACTCTTTGCATTTTGGCTGCGGTCTGATGGTTGCCCTTGGTTACCTGCATGTGTTGATACACACAAACAGATAAATTCTTCCTCTAATTTTAATCAGCACTTTAATGCTAAAATTAAAATGCCATAAAAGACAATCTTACAAATAAGCAAGCATTTATCCTTCCTATTTTACCACTTGGTAGAAGGATCACAGAGGACTGATAGTATTCAGGGTGAAACATCTGCATAATAAGTAAGCATCTAAACTACTTTTCATCTATTGTGGATTTAAATTAAAACTCTACGTAAAGGACATCTATATTTCAAAAGTAAACATATCAATAGCATTACCAAATTCTAAGTGGAAAGAATTTTGCAGTCTTCCAGTTAAGCATATGTGTGCATCTTGGTCACAGTTTGTCCTGGTAACAACCACTATTCCATTAGATAAATCCAAACTTGACTGAAAGTTATGATCCCAAAAACTTACTTACAGGAAAATATGCTATCCTTCCCTTAACTTTCAAGGATTTAATTCTTTATTCCATTAGCATAAGTCCATTAGTCTTATCTGGATTTTGCTTCAGCCAATTAGCTTTCATCATTAGCCCAAACTGTGATTTAATCAGATGAAACCAACTGTTCAGATTGAACACAAGCAGAGTGTTTTGGGCTATAATCACCAATTCTGAGCAATGACAATGAACAGAGCCTGCTCAGGAAAACACCCACCCCTGCGGCTCAGCACTCTACTATTATTGTCTCTACTACACTTTCTTTGACCAAAGAGAAGTCTTCTGGAACTCTGGCTCCAAATTTAAACCTTTTATCCAGTCAAGAAATATTACCATATCCATAATAATTTAAGGACTGAGCTACAATTCAGGTCACATCAGAAATAGGCTTAGAACTGAGACCATGATTATGAGTGGGATATGATGTCAAGACACACATGGTAGAAGGTGTGTTTGTTATAAATTTTCATTGAGCTGAACAAAGATATCAACTACTCATGTCAGGGAACTCCTAGGCTTGTACAGTTCCTTGACTCCAGCAGTCATCCCACTATTCAGTCTTAAAAATGTTGGCTTAACAAGTCCTTATCTTTTATGACACCCTTTGACAAGCTCCCAATCCTCACAGCAAACTTCAGTACCGAGCACAGGGTAAGAATATGATAGCTGCACTTTGCCAAGACAAAGCAAGGGAGGAAAAAAATAAAGACGGAAAAGAGAGAAAGAGAAGAAAGAATAACAGCAGTCCTTAGATAATGCATTGATCCTGCTGCATGGATGGTCCAGATTTGTGGTCAACAGGTGTGGGAGGAGGAAGGGAGAGAGAAAGGGATCAATCCACTTCCTTTTCTAGTTTATCTGGTGCACATCTCTTATGTAAAATAGGCTTTTCACACCATTTGAATTACATGTTGTTTGTTCATGCAGAGACAGCCCTTTAGAGCCCTCCAGGAACCGCGTCAGAGTGGGGGGGGAGTTGATGCAGGCACACTGAGCACAAGCCTCGTCAGAAAAGGAAGTTGGGTCAGAAAAAGGCTGCTCCACATAGGGACTAAGGCGTAAGTTTATCAGTGATTTATCACTTTTTAGGGGATAAAGTCCTGTTTAAATATTTTCATGATTTGGACAATTCTATCAACAATACAATGCCAAATGTGGCCCCATAAAATGGACAAATTGATACATCTGTTCGGTGCCTAAGATCATATTGTGATTGCAAGTGCATTGTATAAAAGAAAATGGAAATGACAAAGAAGGAAGAGAAGCTAGAAAATAAAGAATGCCTGGTAAAGAATGGAAAGCACAAATTCACAGAAAGCACAAAAAATTGGTGTGGCTATGCTGCAATTAAGGATAAACGAAATATAGTTGAACTACAGAAATTATAGGAAACTTACAAAAATGCATGACTTTCATATACCTTTACTTTGCTTTTCTGATGGCTTTTCCCCTTTTAGTTAGATTTTTATGGAGTAGTTTCTTGTATTCCCAGTGTGGGGCAGCAAAAGTCAGAGAACTGAATCTAGCCTCTCAATGAAAACTTCAGCAGAAAAGTGTGTTTTAAGTACATACTGCCTACAACACAAGCCTCCAGAGTTTCCTGTGAACCAGGGACATGTTATAGAAGAAGCAATTGAGAATTGTGCACAAAATTTAAGAAACTGAAATATTTGCTGTAAAAATGTTGTTACATTTAAGTCTCTTCTTCTATATATGTCATTGAAAGATATTTTTTAATCATTAATTAGTTCAACTTTTAGTGTATTAGACTTCATTAATACTTTGTCCCCATGAAAACTCTTACATGTATTTGGAATTGTTGTCTCCTTCCTATAGCCATTCATTATTAGTAGCAAAAGCATTTTATGAATTTGTGCAATGAAAAAAACAATTATTTTAATTCCTGTGATAATTTTCCGTAACACCACTTCTATTCCTTAAGTGATTACAGTAACTTAGATATTGAGTTATTTGAATGGAGGGGGAAAATAGATGGGAATGAAAAGAAATGTTTATTTAATTTTATCTCACCCACAGAATAAGCCACAGTGTGTTTCAGGAGAGAAAAAGAAGAAAATAAGGGATAAGGTATAGCATTACTATAGAAATTGCAGCCTAGAAAACAGGTGTATTCAATGAAAAATCTGTCTTATTTGTATATCTCTTTCATGTGTTTCAACTTGTCTGAATCTTCTACTAAAGGGAGATGCGTCCTACAAGTGAATTTGAGAAAGCAGCAGAAATCTGCTATTAAAAAAAAGCTAGAGTCCATATTCTTTTACAGAGGAGGCAATGTGAAAGACACAAGAGGAAAAGCTATTCTTATCGGCAGCAGGTTTGTTGAAAAGAAATGGCAAATGGAAAAATTAATTGTTGAGACTATGATCATAAGGAAAATTTTCATTTCCCTTCCTAGGTTTGGCAAATGTCGTGAACAAGGAAATTCTGAACACATGAGAACAATGAAAGAGGAAATGTCATGTTGGGTACCAGATATATTTGTTTAAGTACAAAGTTTGCCTCAGATTACTGTAAATTAATGAGTTTTTTGCTCCTTCAAGTAATATGAATTTAAACACTCAGAAAAATAATATTCTGATAAGCAGGGATCTGTTTGATGTAGCTTGGGGCATTCTACCAAGTCCGGACCTTGTCTCAAATACTGATCTATACCTGTAGTGTGTTGATAGTAGCAAAAATGCAAATTTTTGAACAAAATACTTTTTACAGGATGCTTAAATACCTCCCACTGACATTGAAATGCAGTCAATCAATGTATCTGCTTACAGAGATGTCTTCCTATTTACTGTTAAATTATAATAATTTAAACAAAGAAAATAATATTGTGTCTTAAGAAATCTGGCTAAAAAACCCAGCATTGTTTAGGTATAGACATCTTCAACAGACAGGCTGTGACAACTAATTTTGGGCATTTGCTAACAACTATCACACTTGCCTGAGAAAACTACAAATGCCTGCCTTGGAAAGGATGATTTCTGCTTATGTAATGTGTGTTTTCTGACTAGGCATACGTCAATATTGGTCAAGTAAGCCTCCTCCTATAAACTCATGCAGACAATCCATCAAGTGTATCAATCCCTAATGTTGTTCTCCGAAGGTATATATTAACAAAATAAATGAACAAATGCACTTTTTAAGCATTTCTGTGATAGCATCGAATACCTGAGTATGAGTCACAGCCATGTTTCTGTTTAAAAAACAATACTATAATAAAATATTATTAGCGTTATTATAACATACAATCTCCAAAATTTCTACACTTTGCACTACAGCTAGTGTAAAGCAAGAAAATGCTACAATGAGGTAGTGAAGTGCAATATGTAAATTACTGCAACTGCAGAACAAAAGTAAATCTCTAGAATTTGACTATACAAAGATCCTGTACCAAGATAGAATAGCTATAAAATAAGAAAATAATGAGGAGAAATATATGTGGTCTTTCAAAGAACTGAGGAAAAACTGATAATACAAAATATCTTTCTACACACTGAATAAATACTTAGAGTATTTAGAGAAAGAAATAAAATAAATAAATAAGTAAACCAAAGAGAAAGAAATAAATAAAAGGAAACAACAAATAAAATAAAGCAGAAATCAAACATTTTCATAATGATGGAAGTGTGAGAACTTGGTAAATTGATGACAAGAGCTGTAACACTCCTTTTTTAATCTTCATATATTTTAAAGAGGATGATAATCAATAAAGGAACATAAGAGATGATGTATATAAATTTGTTAAACTCTTGGAAATGAGAATGAAGGTTCTATATAAAAAGGAGTTGCTGTCTTGATCTCCTGTAAATAATAATTTAACACTGCCCTAGTTAGGCAGTCCGTATAGTAAATCCTATGTTTTCAGGACCAAGGAAGACCATGCTTTCTGAGAAAGACTGAACAGGTGGAAGCAGTCTGAGAGAATAAGCCCTGTACTTTAAACCAGTATTGATTCAAATACATACCTACAACCTGTCCTCACAGTGGCCAGGAGGACACATCTGTGATGCTGAGAAAATGATTACTGGAATAAACATGTTCAAGAATAAAATATCATTGTAAGAATTTAACTTTTATGTTAAAGGAATATTAATTAGTTCTTACTTCAACAGTTCCCTAAAGGGTATCACAGGGATGAGTCTAATTTTTTTTTAATGCAAAGAAAATGGCCTGCAGTAACAGCTTGAAATAATTGGTGTGAGCCAATTGGATAATCACACCTTAGAGAAGGGTTTGTTTTGAGGATTGTCTTTTTATTACTATTCAGGATCAAGAGCTAAAATTTTCAAATGAACCAGTCTGATCAAAGGGTTGAAAAAAAGTCAGTGGCTGAATAGATAGAGATATCTCTATGAATTGGGTAAATACCATTTCACTATTAATAAATTTGTTCATATAAAATTGTCCTGAATGCCTTAACATTGTCTATCAGTCAGTCAGTGTAAATATAAAAAGAAAAAGAGAAAATACATTTCCTAAAGAGCAGGTCCTAAGAAACATATATATCTATATTTAAATCCAGGAGCTTTAGTCTCTGTGATATGACGTTAAGGCTCCTTTCACCCACAAGGAAAGGGATCAAAATAAGAGCATTTCAATGGTATGTGGAACTACTTATTAAGAGGGTAGAAAGGAGGGGATCCAAACTACACATTTCTTACATTCCTTTTGAGAGGCATTATGCATGAAGGATGAATCATTAGTTTATTGTCTTATGACAATTATAATTTCGGTTCCACTTGAAACAAGGTTCTGTAGTGTCCCAACAGTGTTTAAATTGAAGGACAGAATTATATTCACTTGCCTTGTTTTGAAGTGGTGCTGAGAAACAAGGTATGAAATGGACAAAACTGACAATCAGTGGAGGCAACCTTTAAAGAGCTGCTCCCCTACTTTCATTTCTCCTGCTTGCCTCTGGGCAGCAGCATATGTGAATAACTTATTTCTTTGTCTGGTTCAATAGATCAGCATTGCATGGTGGGGGCACACAGGAGATCTTGCTAATATTCACCTGAAACATCCATTATATTTGACAGGTTTTACTGGCTGGTTGTAACCTTTTTATGATCAACAAAAAGCCTGTTTACCTGGTAAGCTTCCAACAGAAGTTTAAAAATAAGCATGTTTATATATGCATCAAGCCAAATCCTGGGACGAAACATAAGGACCCACTTCAAATGTCACTTATAACTTTGCTTGCTGCCTTCAGTGAAACCATTCCTGGTTTGGTCCCATGTGATATTACAGCACTGTGAACTTTAATACATCACTGTGGAAGTTACTCATTCTCTGTGCTAAAATGAATCTCCCTGCAGGCATGCTTAAGGCTCTTTTGCTTTAAGCTTCTCTAGTATTCACCTTAAAACCTGCAGTGCTATTACCCATACCAAACTTGTTTCTAAATCATCACCAGTAAGAGTATAAAAGATAAAGAGACTTAAATATTATCTTCTGTGTGCCAGGATACGTTTTATTCTTTTTAAGAATTTTGCCCTTTCCAAAAAGAGATTTGACAGAATAAAAGATTTTTCAAAATGCTAAAATATGGCAAAACATCTGTGCTGTACCTCTGTCTTTAATTTCTTCACTACAGTGGAAACACTGCAGAACAGAAATTACAGTGTGGGGTTTTGTTTGGTTTGGGGATTTTTTGGAGGGTTTGGGTGTTTGTGCAAGTTACTTCTCAGAGATCTAATTATTTTTTTAATGACACAATCCTGCTGATTATTTTTGAGAAACTAGAAGTAACTTCCTAGGCTTCTAACCATAATGTCATAAACCATCTCAATTTTGACACAAGAGTACTGAAAAGTAAATCCTTCAGGAAAATAAAACACATGCTTTACAGATTGTCTTCTTGGACTGTGCCAAGTTGTCATATCTGAATAAATAGATTTTTCTATGCAGTTCTCTGGTGAGCATTATGAGTAGTTGTTAACTGACATTTGTCATTCAAATACTAATGAAAACTATAACCATGAGAGACAGTGGAGATTTAAAACTAATTTAGCATTTGAGCAGCTAAATTGACACCAATCTTCAAGAGACAGAGCAGCAAATTACTCTTACAAATAGAATAGGCAAAAGGAGACATATATTTTATGCACAGATTTTTCTACATTTTTGTGATTAACACCATGTCCACTAATGAAAGCTAAAATTGAAAGTACTAAGTCTAATAAGTATACATGCAAACTGAGCATACATAAGAATACATACCCCTTTTAGTGGTAAACAGTGATATTGAGCATACTAAATAGTTGGAAATGTGATATCTTGCAAAGCAAGAAAAATATTACGTCCAGTTCCAGGTCCCCAGCACAGGAAAGACAACCTGTTGGAGCAAGTCCAGAGGATGACCACCAAGATTGTTAGATGGAATACCTTTCCTATGAGGACAGGTTGAGAAAATTCGAGCTGTTCAGCCTGGAAAAAGAGAAGGCTTTGAGGTGACCTAACTGTGGCCTTCCAGTATCTGAAGGGAGACTATAAGAAAGATGCAAAGGGACTATTGACAAGAGCATGTAGTGACAGGGGGAATGGCTTCAAACTGAATGAGGGCAGGTTCAGTCCAGATATTAGAAAGAAGTTCTTTATTGTGAGACACTGGCACAAGTTGCCCAGAGCAGTTGTAGATGCCCCATCCCCTGGAGTGTTCCAAGCCAAGGAGGTCTATTGAAAGGCTACCCCCAACCCCTGCTGCCATGGCATGGGGGTTGCAGTTAGATGACCTTTAAGGACTCTCCCAGCCCAAACCATTGTATGATTCCATGATAATATATGATATAAATTACTACAGAAATTATTTATTTTCTGTTTTGGAGTACAAGCATTTAAAGAAAAATTTTACATATCTTGCAAGTCATTTAGTCATTTAATGTACGATACAGCAGATCAATGTGATAAAGAGGCTGCTTAAAAACCAGTTGACACCACAAGTAAATTTTAAACCACTCTTTCAGTGAGACCACATCCTTTACTGTCAATACCTCGTTTACCTTGATGTTTCTGTCAGTATAGCCAGAACATCAAAAAACCTACAAATAAGGAGAAAAAAAAATCTAGTATCTTTTCAGTTTGGCTTGGAGAACATCTATGATAATCGAGGATGGACATACCCATTAATAAAGTCTTCTGACAGTAGAACACCTATAAAACTGAACTTAGTAGAAAGCTTCCTTGATTAATGTGATGTATATACTACAGATTAATCAAGGAAAGGTTTCCAGTATATTAATTCAACTGCCATCTCGCATGTATGCTACTTATCATACATTCTAATAGCAACCAACTCCCTAGATGTTATCAGGAGTTTGACATTTTCTCTTAATTGCTTATGAGGTTGATGGAAAATTGATTTTGATGAAGTCACTTCCTAGCACATAAAAGTACTACTTATCTGTAAAATATTCTACAACTCCCTTTTTCTTACTGAACAGAAAGTACGTGTATTTTGGATCAGTGCTGTCTACATCAAGATCTGTGCTCTGTTTGAGTCATTTGATGACTTTCTCTATAGTCTGTATCTGCTTTACCACAAGGATGCTTTCATGGGAATGTGTCATGAGATTGGTTCCCAGAAAATGAGATAGGCACAGTGACAGCATTAATGTTATTTATGTGCCATTTTATAAATTGAAACAAGAAAGATATACCTACATTTCATATTAGATGAAGATCTCCTTTTCCTCATCATGCAAACTCTTTAACAGTGGAAAATACGATTTAGTAATGCATAAAAGCATAAGATTTAAGATCTTAGTTACTTTATTAGGCTGAGGATAGATGTCAGAACACCAGTTTCAACTAAAGTCTCCTGTGCCAGTCAATTGCATCAGGTTTGGTGACTTTAAAAAAATTATTTTGGAAACATTATATGTGATATCTCAAATTACAGGATATCTCATAATACATGCAATCTCAAACTAGAATTATCATTACCATTTGTTTCTTTAACAGGAAGAAATAGCAGTTGGTTCTTTTTTTATTAAGTAATTGGTCTAAGACCCTTTCCTGAGTGTAATAGTAGCACATTTTGCTCTAGCCATTTTAATGCTAGATGCAGCTGGCTAGTGTTTTTTCCCAGCTGTGTAGAGGATATGACAACTAGAAAAAAATTTTGATTGGGAAAAAACAAAATAATTTTTTAGAAGTGACTTCATTGCTCACTCAAAATATATCATCAGTGGAACATGTCTGGCAATTGTCTAAGTGACTAGTTCTGACATAAAGTATAGTAAATAAACATTACTATGTGACCTTTTTACTTAAAGTTTCACAGAATGTATATTAAAAGCAATCAGGAAAAGGTCAACACTAAAATGAACCATTGCAAAAATTCTCAAAATTAAGAATTTCTGCTGACCCAAAGCATTTTGTTGCTTTACAGTTCACAAATATATCTTATTTAAGTTTCATTTCATGTGTCCCCTCACATGACTGAAGAATAAAACCCCATGAACTGAAGACTCAGAGGGGAAAGGATAGGGTCTGATATCCATGAAGCTCCAGGAATAAAGCAGAGTGTGACTGAACTAAGCTTTGGCAAATAAGCTGACTCCATCTCAACACAAAGGGCACATGAGGGAGGCCTTTGCTTTAGGTAAACACATACTAACAATTTAAAGCATGAACTGGTAGTTCCTTGAGTCCATTTAAAGACTGTGAACATTTCCCTGAGTTAGCTGAGCTAAGGTGAGGTGAACACATGATTCATCCCAACACAGAGTACAAAAACTAGACAATAAGCAAAAATATGTCTAAGGAAAAAATGAGCTTGAGCTGTCTTCACTTCAACACATTCCCTCCTGACAAGGGTGGATGCCCAATATTGTGATGGTGAGCATTTTATAGAGGCTGATAGGGGAGTTTTGTTGTTATTGAGAAGAAATTGCATATTGCAATTGTATAGAAGAATTGCCATATTGCTAAGTGAAACTTACATTTGCCATTTGTGCTGTTACCAGTGTATTTTGCATTGCTCTGTTAAATCAGAAATCCTGTATGCGAAATATCTTCAAATACATAAATTCTAAATTAAACAATACAGCCTCCAGGGAGTACCAGACTCTGAAAACTCAGGACAGGGACTTTTTTCCCAGAAGATACAAAAGTTCTCAGTTCTCCAGGCCATCTGTGGAACAAAAGTTAGCAAATTTGTAGCTTGAGTGAGAAGCATTGTGAATCTCAGGTCTGCCTTTTACAGAGACTGCTCTCTTTGCTTTGTAAAACATAACCTACTAAGAAGTATTAAATCCCTACAGTTAGGTTTATCATCTTTCAAACAAGAACAGACCAGCCAAATAAATGAAATTTAGTTCTGGAATGTCACAGATTGTAACAAAAGGCATTGAAAAAAAATTTTAAACTTCCCTTCCATTGACACACATCAACCTTTTCCTCCGGTCTTGCTGGTAGTACAACAGCTTTCCAGGATTTCATGACTTGCAACAGAAATCACACAGTGACTCCTCTGGCTTTTTAGTCACTGTCCCACTATTCCCAAAAGATGGTAGTCTTTGCTTCTTACTACTTCTCCTCTTGGAGCTCTACAAGAACTGACCTCCACCCCCAGGGAATGCAAGGGACAGACTCTTCACAGATGGTTTCACTCCATCCCAGGTCTACACCTTTGGACAAACCTAGGGATGGCTTTATCCCATTTTCCAGCCTTTACCTTTAATTAAGCAGTGCACACGATACACAGGTAAACTGTGTGCAACTATAGCATGCAGTACCACTCAGTTTCTCTCTTCTCACTACAAGGAAACATCTTGCAGAGCTATGTAGTGATGCAACAGAAAGTCCCCAGAATGTGTATCACAAAAAAAAAAAAATCAAAAAGAATCAAAACCAACCAACCAACCAAAAAAAAAAAAAAAAAACCAAACCCCGCCCCCCCAAAAAAACCCAAAAAATCAAGCAAACAAACAAACAAACAAGATTATCCAGTTGCTCACTCCATATAACATGTAAAATATAAACTATAACCTTTAGCACGAAATCTGCCACAATCCCCACCGTGATTTTCTTTCTCCTTTTACCTATTTTCTCAGCACAGTGATAACTTTTCATCTTCTCCAAAACTTGTTACCTTTCACATTCCTGAAATTCAGAAGTATCTTGAAGTTTTTTCCCTCACTCAATTCCTTCTGACTGTCTCTCCAGGTGCAGACTGAAGTAGGGAGCCATGACATCTCCAGCATTCAATCCCAGTGAGAACAAAGGTTCAACTCACACTACTGGGACTAATTTGTATCTACAGAATAATATGGCACTTGTTTTTGCCCACCTGAGTGGGTGCCCCTCATTAAAATTACTCATCTTTTATCTTCTTGCTTCCCAGCACTATTACCTTTGTATATCATATTCTGCATGGTGTCCAGCAGATTGAATCCTGTTGAGTACTGCTTTGCCAGTTCTACAGTTCAGATGGACTGTTGCTCACACACAGAGTTTTCTGGATGGGGGAGTCTTTCTAATCCTTCGATTAGCTCCCTAGCCTTCTCTGGGTCTATCATTTGAGGATATACAAGGATTTTCTCAATTTCTGAGTGCTTCAAGCACTGCCCCTCTTTCTTTAATTCATAAATCTTTGGGATGTCTGACTGATTTTCTGAAATGCGATTTATGTGTTTTTCCTTCACGTAGCTAAAGTTCCTCAAATTCATACTTTGAAAGCATGAAAGATAAAGGATTTTTTTTCATTCCTCCCCATGGTTTAGGACATAAATTTACTTTATTTGATGCCTTGTTTATAGCTGGCAGGGATCACCTTTTCCATGCTTAGACTAAATCCCTTTCTTTTCAGCCTCAAACAGTACTTTAGTTTCAAAATGCTTAGTTGAGGTCCTTTTTTTCCTATGTTTTGCTTATTTCTTCAGCAAACTCATCCTGTAATAAACTACCCATTTTGCTGCTTCCCATATTATAGGAAGGTGTTCAGATTAACCTGAGATTGACAAAATAAATAAAAAAAAAAAATTGTACAGGGATTTTTCCAACTGGGGTTTGAATTTGCCTAATCTTTCTCTCTCACCATGCTATGAAGCTACCACCAATTGTCTGCTTTCCTTCTGAAATCAGTGGGTGCTGACAGGCATGCTCTACTTGGTGCTTTCCTCCAGAACCCTTGTTATTAATTTTTTAGAATCTTTGACCATCACACCCATTTTATTTTTGTATTTTTATATGGCTGTCCCACTATTAGTTTTCTGGTCTCTGAAGCTTTTCATTCCCTCTAGTTTTTCCTTGTCATGTCAGCTGTCTTCTTGCCAATCTTGATAGTTTCCTGTCTTGAAAGGAAAATGAGAAAAGAACTCCCTTGAATGTCACAGAGTACATCTCTTCTACTTCTGTTCTCAGTAAAATAATTCTGCCCTCTGAGCTCTTAAACTTCAAGAAAATTGAAAGTGTCTTAGATTTCTTTCAAATAAATATTATGCCTAGACATTTTCCACTGCACAACTCATGGCTTTAAACAGGTATGGAATCCTCCTAAAGGCATGGGATTCTCCACCAAGTCACCTGAAATTATGAGGTTAGAGAGAATTAGCTTCTTAAAGATTTTTAAGGATATTTTTCAAAGTATGCTTCAAATTGGGAAGTCAGTAACTTTTACTGAACTAAGCACAAGATTCAGAAAAAGAACTTATAAAATGACAAAATGAATACTGACAAAATCGGTTTTTGAAATATTTTATATGAATTTGTCTTGTTCCCATAGATAAGAAAAAGAAGGGATGGGAAGGGAAGGGATGGGAAGGGAAGGGAAAAAAGAAAATACTACAGATTTTCAGTTTAGAAGATTTTTGCATGTTTTGTGAAATTTTCACTTTAGAAGAGGCTGAAAGCCATGCACTTCCAACTTTCAGACAAGCAGTGGTCCAATTATGCAGTGCCATTTGGTAGTCTTAAGCTGAAACAAGAATGTGAGAATAGCCTGGTAACAAGTAACAGAGTAAACGAACATTGCATACTGATTTAAAATTCGTGTGTTGTAAGAAAATGGACAAGTGCTTGTAATAAATTTACAACAGTAAAACAGTATTCTATGTGTGGTTTTCAGTCCATTAAACATTCTCCTTCCAGAAGTGCATCTCATGCTTAGTTCTTGAACAACAGACATCTGTGTATGACTGCTGTCTCCATGTCACTGATTCTGTTTTTATAGCCTGAAATGACTTGCTTTTATCTTTTCCAAAAACTGACAAAAAGAAAAAGCATTCAAAAATTTAAGACTGCAGAGTATACTTGTTAGCAGCCACGAAATTGATACCGCATATATAAAATCCAAGAAGACAGGTATAATTTTCCTAATACAAGTGTCATTACTCTCTTTTTCTGAGTGCCTCTATTGCCACAGTATCAATAGAAATGATATTCCAGTGAATCACCTTGCTCAAGTAGAAAGGCTAAAAGAATAATTCAGACAAAAAAATCTAAAATAACACAACACAAAGAAGTCAAGTATCTGTCAGTCACAAGTAATGTCAGTACCATGATCTAACACTTCTCCCTGTTTCATTATAAAGCAGCCAAAGGATATGTCAGGCAGTCAAATGCAGAGGTAAAAAAAACCCAACCAACCAAACAAACAAACAAAAAAACCACCCCAAAAATCAAAAAAAAACCACTGTAAGCAAGGGAAGGAAACAGTCTGAGGAGAGGAAAAAAAACCCAACAAAACCAAAACTGAACAACTCCTGAAACAACATGAAGTAATTCACCTCACAGCTATCTACTGCAATCATACATTAAATTCAAACAAAATTTAGATACCGAAGAAAAAGAAGGAATATCTGCAAGGTGATTGGTTGCTGAGAAAACAGGATGAGGAAAAACCCTATCATATTTTCAGGCCCTCTCCATGCATGTTTCCTATATATTATCCCTCACCATCCTCTGTTATACAACTTTAACCTTATCTGCCCTGTTACAATTTGTCTCAGCACATTTTTAAATAGAATGAAAGATGTGAGCACTAGCATTGATTCACCTGGATTCAAAAAGAATTTTGGCCCTACAGCTGATAAACCTGCAGCTGATAAAGCTGATAAACACATTATAAACTGACAGTAAGGTGCAAATGCTACCTAGATGCTAATTCTGTTTATATTGAACACTTCAGCAGACAGTAATTTCAGCACTCATTCTCTCTCTTTAATATGAGTAACATGGCGATATCTCTCAGAGGAAAATGTCAGTCTCAGGGGAAGTGCCCCAGGAGATCCATCTGAGGGTTCTCTCTCAGAAAAACATGACCAGTTAACAAATATTTGTTATTAACTTGGTCAGCAAAAAGGTATCCTGCTCCAACAGAGAAAGCACTGGAGAAGACAGGTTTTTCAGAATTCTCAGTCTTATCCTGCAATATAAGACAGACTTTAAAGCCTTGAAACTTCTTTTCATAATTAAAAAAAAAAAAAGAAGTGCCTTTTGTCCTGTTCATTTAAATGGATACAGTAGGTCACAGTCTATCAGGTATTATCAACGTAATTCAAATGTGCATATCTATTTTCTAGACTAAATGATGAGAGGCAAAAATTAGAACAAGAACCTTCTGGTTTGAGTGTGAACTTTTCTATGCCAAAAGCAAAATCACAAATGAAGAGTGATCATTTTGGGAAGATTTTGCACAAGTAAAGTCCATAGGTAACAAATAAAGCTTCTACATCCATAATATTTAATAGCAGAATCTATTTCATCCAGTCCAGATCCGTGGAGATGTCATTTAAATGGTTGCATCTCCATGGCAAGAAAATATTGTCTATAGCTAAACTGCATCCAGATTTCCACCAAACAAAAAACATGCAAGCATGAAGTTTAGACATGGCTCTAAAGATAAAACACAATTGGCCTTAAAGGAAGACAAGGACACTGAGAAATAAAAATTTGTAATGGTATGTAACATAAAATGATTATTTAGAAAATTTAGAAGATTTTTTGAAAAATCTCATCTCTGAAATGTCTGTATCAGAATGCAATAGTGTAGCCAGTTATTAATTAAAACCTTGACATAACAAACATGAAAAACACCTTTAAAAACCAATTGAAAAGTAATATCTGATAAGCTCAAAGTGGCCAGGCCTAATCCCACCTGTCTGGCAAAGAAAGAAACAATCTGAGACTGACCACTGACCACTGACATGCCTTTAGCATGAAGAATCTGCTGCTGTCGACAACAAATTCTGATAAGCAATGAGGTCGTGGCACGAAAAAGGTGCTCTCACCTGGTAAGGCCAGAAGCCATGCAATTACTTCTGACAGGTACTGCTCGGTAATTGCCACAGATACAGTTAGGGAAAATAAAAGTTTCCTAATAAGAGAAAGGTCTCTAAAAAAGTTCAGTAGGTGGGTGTTGGGCCATTCCCCAGTTCATTTGAAATACCTTATATTTTAAGATTTTCCAAACATGCTCTGAATCTATTTAAACCATAGGGATTTTCGAAAAGGCAGGCATCTTGCTGAGGTAAAAGCTTTCTTCCAGAGATGTATTTTCTTTTGTTGCTGGACACTGAGAAACTGTTACCACCTTCTGGTACCTTCTGGTTAGTGGTAGCTACGGGTGTTAATTCACACAAGTGTCCCTAATGATGCTTTTTACTGTTGCTTGAGCAGTTTTATTATGGAAATCTCTAAAACCCTGAATTAAATACTCAAATAGTGTGAAAATGGCAAGAGAGAGAAGTGATGGTAGAAAATTTATAATTTCAGCCTCAGCAAGGAAAAGAATACATTAATAAATGGGGAAATTTGAGTTTTTCAAAGGAAACTTCTGGAAGACTTAAAACATAACACCATGTTCCTCTGGATTTCCAGTGCATAGCTCAAGCCAGTACATTCAGGTACAGAATGAGCCATGATTGAATAAACGAGAAACTTCAGGGACAGTGGAAGAAAGGGACATAAAAAGAGATTCTGGGAAGAGAGCATTATAGCAGCCTCCAAAGTAGTAGTAATGAAAAACAGTTGAATCAAATAGACCTGCAGTTTACCTCACTTGAAGGAGAATGTTGGTTTCTTGCAAAAAAAAAAAAAAAAATAAAATAGCAGGCTGAGGTGAAGTATAAGAAAGCAATACTATGGTAGTAAGTCTGCACTCATTTTTTGACAACACACAAGCATGAAAAAGAAATTCAGAAGTAGGCACTTATACTAGGGTCATTTAGTGCAACAGTAGCAGACTGGAGAAATTCTGTAAAAATGAGCACAAGCAGTCTGTAATTTGTAATATTTGTAGAATCAAGAGGAAGAGTAAAAGCATTTCTGAAGCAAGCAGGGAATGCAGCTTGGAGCACAGCAGTAACATAGGGAACAGTAGAGACAAAAAGGTCAATATGTCAAAAATTCCTTTGTCATTCAAGTTCTATAGCTTGCTGGCAGTAATACAAAACAAGACCGTTCAGAAGGGGAATCAAATCAGCAGGATAGGAACATACAGCGAGTGGATGAAGTGAGTGAGGTGAGACACTTATGAAGGCTGAGGTACCATAGGCTTTGGAAGGGACTCAAATAGTAAGGAAAGAATTATATCTTAAAGAAAGTTGTCAGCATGCAACCCAAGAGACCGAATGGATCAAATTCTGCAGATACTAGCACAAATTGAATAGGATCAAACCCCACTTTAAGTAACCAACATTCAGTATGGGCAGATACAGGTATCTTCTCCACATTCTCTTTGTTTGATCTTGGTTAGCTTCAAACTTAGATGTACAGTATTCAGTCTTGAAAGTGTGATGAGAGTTGAATTTCTTCTAGCTCAGGTTCAGAAAGCTCTCTGGCTTGTGCAGAACAGATGTGGAACTACAGCTTAGAAACTTATGGATACAAATCTGCAAGAAACTTCTCTTGCTGATGAAGAACCTCTGTTCTGATATGCACTTACTTAACCTCCCTTTAGTCACCTATAGCACATTTAACTCAGTGGACCATGCCATAACCTTTGTTATTAGCATAGAATCAGTCACTTCAGAGACCTCACCGACGTATTAGAAAATTAAGAAATATCCAACGGCTTATTGATATTATATATGTTGATGTTGATTTATGTTGATGACAATGTAAACTTTTGACAGTTTACTTGAACTGGAGTCCTATGGAAAGGAAATTTTCAGAAAATGTAGGTAAATTTGTTTACACAAGCCAATTGCTAATAGCAGGGTTTATCAGAAAGCTGGAGACAGATAATCCCAAAACCTACATTTGTATTTGAAAGATAGGGACAGAATTGTCTACTAATATCGTGGCTTTGTTATTTACCTTATTTCCTTTAAGCCAATACTGACTGTTTCTTGAGATTGTCAACTGACGATGTTGAGATGGTTTCTTCTTTGCAAGAGTATTCACTATTCCTCGGTATGAGAAAACAATAATTTTCTGAGCAGTATTAGAAGCTCCTAATTCTTCAAAAAGTATAACAACACAAATTACTAATGATGAGAATGGAAAACAAAATCACAAATTACCCGAGTTTTTAACTTCAAATGTAGCAATTAACCTACACAAAAAGTATTTTGCCCTACACAAAATTTGAAGGAAAAACAGTCAAGGTGTTCCACAGAAAATGTGACAAAATGACAGCTCAGTGATTTACAGGGTACTTAGTTTATCACTTGATTGACACATTAAACTGCGATTCTGTGGGGGAAAAGCTGCCCAGAATTCTTGAGAAATCATCGTAAAAGAATAATATTAATAGTTTTTTAATATCTGAGAGTGTTAGAGGGACACTTTAAGTCAAACTCTTCAAATTAGGACTTGATGGAGGCTGAAAGATAATGTGTAGCATAAGATTTTATTATTTTGTCTAGTAATAGAGGTATCTTGACAATTGCTGCCACCCTGAAACCAAGAGGTTGAGCTCTCAACTTTAGTTTAACAATCTGAAAGACTAGAGCACTGAAATTAGTCCTTCATCATACATTATCAGTTCCAACATTTATGATCTGGTACGTGACCTATGTTTCTTGGGACATTCACCCACAAACACACTGCTGTCACCCAGCTCCATGGAGACAAGCAGATTGCTTAGGGATCCTTGGTACTGCAATAACACAACAAAGTATATTATAATAAAAACTTTCTTTTAACCTAGACTCTGCAGACTTTTCATTTCAAACTTGTATCAAAGATCCTCTCCAGATCAGGTGATTTTAACTAATATCCAACCCTCCCTACAGATTCATTCACCTCCCTACAGATAATTTGTTACATATGAACTGTAACTTGAGTTCAAAGCAGGCATACAAAACTCAATCCATGGAAGAAGCAAACAAGGAGGGCAGCCCTGACCACAAAGAGACTGTGTTCCTGCCATTCCACAGCTCCAGCACACAGCTGACTGGGATTTGCTGCTGCACAGGGCAAGGAGGCATGTGATTTTTATGTTTTCCTGTTGTGCAGTGTGCGTGTAGTTTTGATTGTCCCAGATACCTGGACCCCATTTCATGGATGAAGGTGTTCATGACCAGTGACTGCCCACCTCACAAGACAATGCACCAGTGTCTAGGAGTAAAGGATCCGGCTACCACTGCCAGGTGCTCCAGAAGCTTTGTTTCAGCTCAGGCCATTGGCAGAGTTCTATCTTAGGAGCAGCAAGAGTCTCTTCATGAGGAAGGACAAGCCAGAAGCCAGTTCCTGATCAGACAGTGCCTTCAGCAACCAGGCACAGTGCCATAGGACCGAAAAAACACCAAGCTGGGAATGGGATCCATCAACCCTCAGAGGCTGTATACCCAGACAGGGTGAACTCATGTTTCAGGTCGGAGGCTAATCTAGGAAGATGAATGAGAAAATATGGATTAGGAGAGGACAGGGCTGACAGACATGAAATGCAGGGTCAAGTCCCACCTAGAAGACAAAGCTGGAGATCAGGCAGCCTGTAACATAGGTCTGCATGGAGCTGTACAGCACAGCTGAGATCAGAGGCCCAGGTCTCTGTTCAGTGTAGCCTAAACCACAAGAATTTCATTAATTTCCCCGAGATCATTCAGCTCAATAGTTGGGATTTGGTAAGGGGGTAAAACTGATCAATGTGCAGTGGTTGTTAACTATTCTCTCTGTGTCACAACTGTTTTCATGCTAGGAGAGAAACAACCATGTATCTGTGGATTGTATTGCATCCTTTAGCAAGCAAGATGAACAAGCTTACTAAAGATTTTCCTAAACTTTTCTTCTTTATTTTTTTTTTTTTCTAATGAAACAGCAACATGTCAGGAAAAATAACTGCTTTGAATGAAACCCACATTTATTACCCTGATGTGTATACACTTGATAATGCAGCTTTTATAATTCCTCTCATTTTTTGCTTTTACTTCTTATGAATTCTGTGCTTTTAAATGTGCAGAACTAGCACTAGCTAACATGCTTTGTACTTTGCAAAGCACATTGAATTATTTCATTATTACAAATACAGTGCAGGTGGCAGGTCATAAATTAAAACATTATTTTTATATAAAAATAGAGAAGTCACACAACTGTCATTTTCAAGAACGAGACAGCAGCTGGCACAGGTATAATCAAATCTCCCAAGCCAATTTATAAGGCATTTGTTTTCAGAGTGTAACATTTCACTTAAGGCATGATCAAAAAGTTATGATGCTAGGGATCACTTATCAGAGGATGAAAACAGTTTCACAAAGGAAGGCCTTCTGGACTTGCTCTCATACATGTCTACCTCAGTTTAACTTCCTGTAAATGTTTTTATTAAAATTCCTTCCACAAATATTCTAAGCCTCTTTCAAGTAAGAGGGAAATTTACTTTTGGAAAATATATTAATGAAGATAATGGGGTTTTAAACTTGGGGTTTTAAAAAGTGGTTCCAATTATCTGTTTTCCTTAAAATAAAAATTATTATCCCAGGTGCTTTGGAGCATTAAAGATTTTGTCTGCCTATTCTTATACTAGCAAAGAGAACCAGGATATCTAAGAAATCCTGAAAATTGAAAATAGAGATAAAAGTATAAGTAAACAAGGGCAGATAAAAGTCACTGAGGGATGCATAATGTGCTAGAATAATAACACATCATTATAGTATGTATATTTCTAAACATGGATCAGAAATTGCTTGGATCAGAAATTGCTGCATGATTGACAAGTAATTGCATTCTACTGATATCAAAACTTGCACAAAGTTATATTTTTTCTAAAATTCATGTTTTGGAACATTTTATTTTTTGTTTCTATTTTTAAAAATAAGTATATACTGTTAATGGATATTATAGCTTACTCCTCTGTTTTTTCCAATCTATGATAATGTTAGCAAAATGCATAACTTTCTCACTTAGTACATCTTTCTGTCTAAATTTCAACCATTATCTAACTAGTTCTGGTTCTTCTTGACTACTTATTTTTTGACTGGATTTTATTCAAATATTACTCTCGGTCACTTTATGTTAATCCAGGAGGTACAGATTTATTTTCATAATGGTAGTATCTCTAAAAAACCAAGAAAATTAAGAAAAGTGTCAAGTAGACTGGGCAGGATACAAATTGCATTATGCCCCCCAAATGGCAACTTTAAAAACCTTGCACAATATTTTATGGGGCTAGGAGACAGCTTTAACAACATAAATTTTCAATGTTTCTATGTAATGAAGATCAGTCATTCTCTGTGGAGTCTGGCTGGGATGGAGCTATTTTCTTCATTGCAATCCACATGGTGTTGGGCTTTAGACGTGATAAAAACAGTGTTGATAACACACTTGGTGTTTTAGGCATTGCTGAACTGTGCTTGCACAGCATCAAGGTTGCCTGTGTTTCCCACTCCAATAGGCCGGTGGCAGGCAAGATTTTGGGACAGGATACAAGCAATATAACCAAAGAGATATGGTCTATCAAAGCAGCCATTGCTTGTGGACGAGCTCACCACTTTGGGTGGTGAGTCACTGCTCTAAGCATCACTTATCTGTGTTTTTCCTTCAAACATTAAACTGTTTTCACTTGACAATGAGCTTTTATTGCTTTTGTCCTTCCAATTCTCTCCCCTTGAGAGCAATTGGGTGGGGGATCATTTGTCACCTAGGATCAACTGACCATTTATTCAAAAAACTCTTGAATAATTTTAGTTTTCATGTCATGGTGATGTGAATCTTCAACCACTACAGATCCTTTTATTAATTTAAGTGATCTTAAGGTAATTATTGATTTTTTTTTTAAGTATGATTTGACACACCATTTTAGCTTTCCTTTAAAAATTATTTAAGAAGTACTCACTATAACATGTATCTGTAGATATTAAACTTGCAAGTCACTTGTCTCTTCAGATTAATGTCTGTATATTTATTGGAATTAAATTACTATTTATAAATATATAAAAATCAGGCCAGATTAGACGGGGCCCTGAGCAGCCTGATCTAGTGGAAGGTGTCCTTGCTCATGTTGGGGTTGTTGGAACCAGACGATCTTAAAGGTCTCTTCCAACCCAAAGCATGCTATGATTCCATGATTTATTGAAACAATTAAACAATTTCGGGAAAAGATGCATTACTTCTTCAGAAACCATTAAGAAAGAGACATTTCTCAAACACAGTTGAAAGATTCTAAGAATATTCTAAGGTCATACTGTAAATGGAAATTGACTCACATTTTTAAAAAAGTAATAGAGTAGTTCATAAAAGTTGAAATAGACTTTTTAGCTCTTGGAATATCCCCTGTGAAACTGAACAAACCGATGAGAAAAAGGTATTAAAACTCCCTTCCACAGTGAAAGTCAACAAAACTTGTAAGTAGGTGAAACAAACTTATATACTAGTGCATCCACATCTAGCAGTAGATCATACATTTGCAAACTGCCTAAACAAGTGAAAGAATAACAGCCAGTTTCACATGCAGCTAAGACAGAAAAGTGTATGCTTTCCTCCTTTTATGAAATCAGGTGAAAGTGAGATCATAAAAACTTAGTGAATTGAGCTAGCAGCACACTCACTTCAGCGGAACTTCAGAAGCACTAACCCAGGCTCACAGATCTTTTAAACTTGTTTCTTGAAAGGGAGAGTGAAGAATTCATAGAGAAGTGTAAAAGAGCAGAACTTCTATTTCAGATTAAAGCAACTAACATCTTAGGAAGATGAATTTTAAATTAAAGTCTAGAAATTAAATTAAAAACCTGTCTCTGTAAAAGAAGCAATGCAACTATGCATTGAGGTAGATACTTGCAGAGTTCTTTCAGATATTGACCTAATCAGCAAATATGTCTGACTTCTGTTGCTCTTGTTTCCACCACCAAGCAATAGGCAAGACGGTAGCAGTGCCACGCTTCAAGTACCTCAGAGAGTGGAAAGATGAAAATAGAAGATTTTCCACCTTCAATATTTTTTTCCTACAGTATTCTGTAAGTTTTAAAGACCTATTTCATCATCCTATGCTGAAGCAGTGTCAGGCCTATTTTACTGGGTTTATAGGTGACACCTTCTTATGCTTGCCCATCTTGGAATGCTGTTAGTAGACAAACTAAATCTCCTTTGTTGCAAATACCTGCTATTGTAATTTGCAATGATTTTGCAGAATGGAAAGGCTCACATTATGTATTGGTCGTCTCTGTTATAAAGAGAACCAGTTATTAAGTCTTGGTGGAGAACTCCAAAGCATCTCTGTCCCCTCTTCAAGTTACCTGGCTTTTGTGAGACACTATCCAAGCTGAGAACTTATAGGCCCAGGATATGAAATGTATCACTCTTAAAAATTGCTCTGGACAGACCAAAGCAAGAGCAGGCAGTTACCTTGCTGGATTTTTTCTTATGTTTAACTGGTGATATGAAAATAAAATAAAAATATAACCTAAAGTGTGTTTAATTTAACACAGATTTAAAGTTCAAAAGTAATTTGTTATGGGAAAAAAGTAAGTATTTAATTTCAGCAATGCTAAAATATACTTTAGCAAATGTATTTAATATTAAGACAAATTAATTATTAGAATTATCTAAGAATTGAAAAAATACCCATGCCAGTTAGAATATTTTGACTTTTTTCCATTTTCCTTTGTACATGGTGACAAATGCTGACAAAACAGCATTTTCTAGCAGAAATGTTGCACTGATTTCTTTCAACCATCTTAACGTGATTGTGACAGATTGCACAATATAAAAAGCAATTCTATCAGCAAAACATACTTTACACATTACACCCACTATTTTCCCCTTTTAAAGCATCTGTCACTGCTTTTAAAGGTCACATATTTCATGTTTCAGTGTGCTGGAAAAAAAATATTTCCTCTTAACTTGAGAGATTAGCAAGGATGCTTTACCAGCTTTGTTGTGTTTTGGATAATTCCATTTATTATTCTTACCATGACATAGTGCATGGAATTCATTTTTGTGCAAAGAAAGACTTCCTTTTGTACAATTTTTATACTGCAATAATGACAAAAAACAACAAAAAAAAATAATTAATTTAATCAAGTCAGATCTTTTGCTTCCACCAAATGAAATATCTTCCTCCTCTTTCCTGTAGTACTACTGTGAAACAAATATGACAAGAAAAAAGATCAAATCCTGTTTCTAATCTTGTGAGAAAAATGCCTCTGCCCAATACCAAGCATACTAAAATTCCATCAGTCTTTGTATTATAGGCCAAAAAATAGAGGGGTGAACTGTAGGATAAACTTGCTTATGTCTGACAGCTACAGAAAAAAATGCTCAGACAGAGAGATTTACGAAGGGCATGGGTTTAGGAAAAAAATAAATAGAAGAAGGAAAAAAAAATGCAAGCAAATGATGTAAAAAAAGGACAAGAGAAAAAGTGCATGGAAACAACATAGACCATTACCTTCACATTATATTCAAAGCTCTTGTTAAGTTCAATGGAGAGACATAGGTGGTTTTAGGGATACTATATGCTGCTAAATAATTTAGGCAGAGGAATCTTATTCTTACAATCTTCAGTTCTACAGAATTTCAAGTAACAGGTCATTGCTGGAAGAAAAGGGAGAGCTTTTCTTGTTAGATACACCTAATATGGTCATGGCTTTCAAGAAAATCGAGCTCAAATGTAAAAGTTAAAGAAATAAATTTCTTTCTCAGTGTATTTAAGGAGTTAATGGTCATGACAAGCCATGTTTACTGGAAAGAAATAAGAGTCTGATGTTCTCCTAAGAGTGTTAAAAAGGTCACCTTTGTGCTTCTGGTCCAGAATAGAACAGGTACCATAGCCTAGTTTACATTTTTATGTCGAGAGCTATCAAAGTTATTCACTGTCATTTTTTTCAGTAAAGATTTTTATAGTTGTTTATACAAGCTTGTCTGAGGTACTGCAACAGTTTTTTTCCTCAAAATTCAATAGAAAGAGATAAAGTAAAATTTCAAAGAAAATATTTTAAATGGTGCACATATAAATCAATTTTGTTCTTTAAGAGTGATATCTTGAATTTTCTCAGCTCTAGATGTATTTCCTCATCCATTATCCTCCCGTGTAAACTTGTATTCTTTTGATGTTCTTATGGAAGGCTCTTCACTGACAAATCTGAAATACAAAGTTCATGTAAGAACTTGAAAACAGATTAGTACTTTTGATGAGAAGTGAGTTTACATGAATATCCATTTGAAAACTATAGGTTTTAAGGGTCTTGTTTATTTGAACACATGGTCAAACCTTAGCCAGTTTCCAAATGTCCACCCAGCTGCTCTCACTCTTTTTCCTCAACAGGACAAGAGAAGGAAATAAAGGAAAATGACGGTGTGTTGAAGTAGAGACAGGGAGTTCTCTTCCCAGTTACAGTCATGGGCAAAACAAGCTTGACTTGAAGAAACTTATTTTAATTCATTGCCAATTAAAACTAGATTTGGATAGTGTATGTGGGGGAAGACAAATACAGAAACAATACACTCTCCCTACATCCCTCTTCTTCCCAAGCTCCCCTTCATGCCAGCATTTCTGACTCCTCTGCCTCCTCCCGATGGGCAGTGCAAGGGCGGCGATCAGTCCATAGCAGCTCCTCTCTGCTGTTCCTTCCTCACGCTCTTCCCGAGCTCCAGCCTGGGGCCTTCCTCCTCCTTCGGGATAAGCCTGCTCCAGCCTGGGCTCTCCACGGGCCGCAGGTTTCTTCCAGGCACTTCCACGAGTCCCTGTGTGGCCGCAGGGCCATCCCTGCCGGGTCTCTCCCGGCCCGTCCCTGCTCCCGCTGTCCCCTCGGGGCTCGCAGGGCTGTTTCTCGCTCGGTTCCCCTGGCTCAGCCCTGCCTGCCGGGCAGCGTTTTGCCCTCCCTTGCCCAGGCTTTCCCCGGGGCTGAGGGGCTCAGCCGTGCCCTGCGCTGGGGCCGCTGCAGCCGCTGGCACCGCCTGGGGCCGGGCCGGGCAGCGCCGCTACAGCCCCGCTACTGACCCGCTACTGACCCGCTACTGACCCGCTACTGACCCGCTACTGACCCGCTACTGACCCGGTACTGAGCCGGTACTGACCCGGTACTGACCCGCTACAGCCCCGGTACTGACCCGCTACTGACCCGCTACTGACCCGCTACTGAGCCGGTACTGACCCGGTACTGACCCGCTACTGACCCGGTACTGACCCGGTACTGACCCGGTACTGACCCGCTACTGACCCGGTACTGACCCGCTACTGACCCGCTACTGACCCGCTACTGACCCGGTACTGATTCAGTAGTGATCCGGTACTGACCCGCTACAGCCTCGGTACTGATATGGTACAGACCCTGTACAGCCCCAGTACTGATCTGGTACATTCTCGGTACTGCCCCGGTACTGCCCCGGTACTGCCCCGGTACTGCCACCACCACTAGGGCACCTGCACTGGGCACAGATGTTTGTGAATCAAGGTGCTTGCTGCAGATCAGAAGTTACAGTTTTAGAAAGCCATGGCATTTAAAATATGACACTTTTAAATGTTTCATTAGCTTGAGCTCTTAAAATTTCATTTAATGTGGTCCATTTACCTGCTATTAAAACCCACTCAGTATGCTTACACCTTATTAAAAGCCCAGCCATGGGAAAATGTTCAGGGCATTCTGGAAGTCAACACAAAGCACTGAGGCCAACCAGCTTTCAATGTATATTTTAAAATAATCTGTCTTTCTTATGCAGGAGAACCTAGCGTCAGTCTGTGATGCATTACCTCCTTTTTCTCTCTTGGAAAATTCGCTGTGATTAGTTACTGACTTTGGCACAAAAGACAGAAAGTTACTTTCATGGGCATTTTATTTTATAAGCACAGAGACCAGAATGTCCTCATCTTGAACTCAGACAATACAAATTCATTGCCTAGAATACAGCAATGCAGTGCATGTTTTATTTCTGATGTATGCCTTTGGTAGTTTAATTTTTCCTTGAACTTAATTTGGCTGGATGCTTCAAAATGTTTTCCGTCTAGTGTTCTGAGCTACTAGTTCTTTTTAATGATGGAAAGATGGAGGGGCAGAACGAACACATAAAATTTGCACTAGGCATCTAAGGTTTGGGGGTTGGTATTAAAAAGTTAGGTGTGGGACATTTTAGTAGAACTTGAGTTTACCTAGTTAGAGAAGAGATTTACCTGGCAGAATTGCTTGTCTTCACTCTTTTACCTTACCTTCCTATAACATTGCTAAAGTACAATTGGGTGATGTGGTTATAAATGTGCTTACTGGCATCCACAGAAAGTATGGATTTTCTTTTGATAGTGACGCCGTAGGTCTCAGAGAAGAACCCTTCCCTTGCAACTACAGCCAGAAGCACTATACTGGAAAATCTGGTATATATTGGGTATACTTTTCTTCTGAGGAGAACTTCTTCCCCAGCAAGAGCTAGGCTATATTTCCTATTCCAAGCAACCAAGACACTAATAAAATGTGATTATTTTTCCTTCCCCTAATATCTTCTACAAAGCTAGAATTAGTTTAAATGTCATTTATGTAAGCACAGCATTCGCTCATAGCAGATTGCAACTGAATAACTCACACAGATTGTCCTAAACTGTCTGACATAAGTTTAATATCCAGTTCTACTTGACTGCTTCCACTACCAAATGAGAGCTAAGTGTAGATTTATGTGAATGTAACAAGTCATTATTGCTTTCTTTTTGCCATCACTAATTTTTACTTTATGGGATAGTCAGTTCATGTACTGTCATCATCTCATTATCTTATGTTTATTTTACTGCCCATGTCAGAAATTCTTATATTCATTTTTAAAATACATAAAGGCATTTTACATTCACTATGTAAGACTTCCCTCACATCCTAGTTATAGAGATCTCATAACATTTTTCTTTCAGCCATGCATAGGTTGAAATCACAAGATATCTTCATCTAGCTTTTAACTTGATCCCCTCATTGAAGCCACATTTACTCGTCTTTAACAGAAGCAGTTATTTACCTGTTTTCTCTAGGCTGAAACACATATTTATATTACTGTGCTTCAGACACTGGTTTTGCATCAGTGAGAAGTTGAATTTGTAAGTGATGGGTGTCATAGGTAGGGACTAATATTGTGCCAGGAAGTGGGGGGCACACGTGCACATGGAACCTCCCTAATCCAGTGGAAATTGATTCCAGCAAACCCTGGCATCAGTGCTGGAGATACCCTGGATACCCTGCTAGGTGCCACAGACTCTTATCCAGGCAGAGAAGGGGATATGCATTTCCAGGGGGGAGCTGGAGCTCCTCAGGGTGTTGCAGGCCAGTGGGCATGTTGTCAGTGCAAGGTTTGTTGGAGAAGGGGGCAGAGGGAACTGTAGTGCTGGGGACATCAGTAACACGTATGTGAGCCACCCTGCCCACCCACAGTGACAGTCACCTCCTGGGAACAATTTTGAGACCATTGCCTGTGAAAATAAGGGACTTTCAGACTGGGAAGAGGAAAGGGCAAGTTTTTCTCTAAGTTTTGTACTTGACACTGACGCAGTAAGCACACTTTTCAGTGCTCAAATGAAAATGTTCTATGTGCAAGTGACAATATAGCAGCTGTGGGTAATGAATGTGAAGTGTTCAAAGGCATATGTAAATATTAGTGGAAATGCAAAGGCCAGATTCTAAGATGCAATTCTACAACTAAAAAAGGTACTTTCCAATGGCTTTGGAGTGTACAGAGAGCTCTCAAGAAGACTCCTATTTAACCTTCTTCTGAGAATTTCTGGGCCATGTTGAAATACCACTGTTATTGATGGGATTCTTTCCCTTAATTTTACTTAGCTTCAAATTACATTTGCCTAGGTTTGCCTTACATTTCTGCTGATCATGCCATCATCCAAAAGTTTTAGCAAGAGATACAAGCAAGTCTGTTAGAAACTTGGAAATACCTTTCCCAGTTTTACTTATGGTGTGTATTTTTTTTTTCAAGAATCAGTCTAATAAATGCACAGTCTGACAATAGTACTGATCTATAGAGACAATTTTTGTACTTGACTTTCTTTCCATACAAGTATAGGACGCCTATTTGTTTGTTTGTTTGTTTGCTTTTTTTTTTTTTTTTTTTTTTGCATGGTCTACTTTTCTTTTTTTTTTCCTACGTGAGGCCAATGGGGTTACTGAATAATTAGTAAAGTTCAATAAAGTGTCAGTAAATCTGTTACGAACTAAATAATGCATTCCAAAATGCCTGTCCTGGTAGTGGCATAACAAATGTGAGGCTGCTGTGACACCATGACCAAAAAATAAATCAAAAAAAATCAAACATGGCAAAGAAGTATATTGAGTTTGCTTGGCAAGGTTTCAGTAGCAGGGGAGCTACAGAGGTGGATTCTGTGAGAAGGTGGCAGAAGCTTCTCTTATGTCCAATAGAGACAATACCAATGGTCTCCAAGACAGGTCCATTGCTGGCCAAGGTTGAGCCCATCTGGGATGGTGGTAGTGTCCCTGGGATAAGGTATTTAAGAAACAAAAGAAAAAAAAAGTTACATTTCAGAAGCAGATTGTAGCCAGAGAAAAGAGGAGTGAGAATATGTAAGGGAAATGACCTTGCAGACACCAGGATCAGTCAAAAAGGAAGGGGAGAAGGTTTTTCTTGTGCTGGAGCAGAGATTGCCCTGCAGCCCATGGTGAGGCCCATGGTGAAGCAGCTGTGCCCCTGCAGCCCATAGAGGTCCATGGTGGAGCAGAGATCCACCTGCAGCCCATAGAGGACTGCACACCAGAGCAGGAAGGTGCATGAAGAAGTCTGTGAATCTGTAGGAAGTCCATGCTGGAGCAGGCTCCTGGCAGGACCAGTGACCCTGTGGAGAAAGAAACCCATGCAGGAACAGTTTTTCTTGGCAGGATTTGAGGCCCTGTGAGGGAACCACACTGAAAAAGGCTGTTCCTGAAGGACTCCATGGTGTCCTCACACTCTCACTGGAAAGGGACCCTGTGGAAGGGACCCATGATGGAGCAGTTCATGAAGAACTGCAGCCCATGGGAGGGACCCCACATGGGGGCAGGGGAGAGTCTTCTCTCTCTGAAGGAGCAATAAGTGCCAGAAAAAATGTGATGAACTGACTGTAAGCTCCATTCCTCTGACACCTTGCCACTGGGGGAGAGGAAACACTGAATCAGGATTAAAGTTAAGCCCAAGAAGCAAGGAGTGTTCTAACATTTATTTCTTATTTTCCTACTCTGTTCTATTGGTAGTTAATTAATGGATTTTATTCAAGTTGAGTCTTTGTCCTGTGGCAGTAATCAGTGAGTGATCTTTCCCTGACTTTGTCTCAATCCATGAACCTTTCATTATATTTTCTTGCCCTCTCCAGATGAGAAGGGGAATGAAAGAGTCTTTCATGGGTACCAGTGTCCAGCCAAGGTCAAGCTGCCTTAAGTCAGAGGGGGAGTTCTTCCAAATAAATTTCAGCTACTTGTTAGTCAGTCTGTGCTTCTTTTCAACATCTTTGCCTTGTAAGTTTTTTGCCTCTTAGAGAACCCCAAATTCATTTGACATAGGCTTTTAAAGTCAATATTTACTTTGTGGGAACAGAGTGATACTTTGTGGGGAAAAAAACCAAAAAAACAAAAACAAAAAAATGGAAAACAAAGAACAGATCTTATAAAATTTAAATTGGGGGTAAAAAACCTGCTCAATGTCCCGTCATCTATTTACTGAGAGACTGAAAGTTTTGTGTACCAACCAGACTGTTGGGCTGTTGCAAGTCTATGTAGTCCAATATACTTCCCGTGGACTTCCACTGGTAGGTGAGACTTTGACACAGTGAAAGAAATTCAAAAGTTTCAGGGATACACAAGCTCTTTAATTCCTCAGAAATTTTAAAAATGCAATGTGAATTATTCTAGCCAACTCATATATTTTTTGTGCTTATCTATGTTCTGTCATGCTCTATCAAAAATGTATGCCCTCCTTTTTTTGGAACTTCTGCTGAACCAAAGGATATTCAGATAAAAGCCAATTCCTATGAAAATTCTCTTCTCCTAAATTTTATTTATCAATCATAGGAAAGAAATATCTCTGCAGTGTATATTCTTCTGTAGTTCCTGTGTATCCAACAAGCATTTATTAAAAATAACACCAATATTGGGTAAAGTTGGTGCTTTACTGATCTTCCCTAAGTCATGGATATGGGGTAAATGGGGAAGTCAGTGATAGTTTTTTCTCCCTGTGAAAGTAAGAAATATACTCACAGTGCAAACATAATCTTATCAAACAAAATGGTTTTTTTCCTGCATCCTGATATATGATTGAAGTTTCTGGTATAAAATAAGTTATCAGAACACAGTCATAGAACTTCGAACTCCCTTACAAATTCTTTTGTTTTCAAATAGCCCAAATAAGTGGCTTAACAGCAGTATGCTTTCCATTAATAACTATGGAGAATACCATAAAGTCTTTTTAAGGTTAAGACTTAACAGCACATTTAGGTGGGAATGGACATTGCTACAAGAAACCCAGAAATTTATCAGATGCTGTCTTTTTGGAATTAGAAGATACTGTAGAATTCTGAACAGAAAAAATATAAGTATTTAGGTTTTTAATAACCTAAATGAGAAACTAGGACTTTAAGTATCCAGTGAGAATCAGGGTTAATGGAGGATATGATAATTAAAAAAAATATTTGTGGAGAAATATCCTGTATTTCAATTTAATTATACAATGATATCATTAGCAAATAATAAAAAAACAAACCAAAAAAACTTACAAAATGAAGATAATTTATAGCTTTCCACAGGAGAAGCAAAGGCAATATGTGTTAATTTGAAGAAAAGTTGCTACTTAAAATGTATAGTTACTATCATGTAACAGCATAATTCTTATTCTAGGTGCTAGAGGTCAATGATACTTTCCCAAACATTAGTTAATTAAGACATTGTCATGGCATTTAAAGATTTGCATCTGGAAGGAGCTAATACATATGAAAAGTGCTAATACAGAAATAAGAGCAAACATTTAATTTAGTGGGTTTTTTAAATTAAGTTATAGAGCATCATTTGCCTGGATTTTCATTTTAATGGTAATGGGAAACATTTCAAAGCTAACTTGTCTTCATTTCTATGCCTAGCAATCTTTTCTCTCTCTTCTGTTTCCTCTTCCTTTCCTCAATATACTTTGTCTTCCATTTAAAGCAGCCATCTGCTAAAATTAGTGATTATATTACTTAATTATGCAACATTTGACTATGTTTCTATCATTACACTGTCTTCCATTAAGTGTTATGTTTGTGGCTAATGACATCTTTTTCTTATGTGTCGACAGCTCATTTTGTCAGATTTATTGTGCAATAACTCAGTATCTTACTAATAATATATCTACTACTAAGATTAATAATTATACAAAGCTGTTCACAGAAACATAGAAAAATGCCAGTGTCCATAGTAGCAAATTTGTAGTTACAGAATCGTCCTAATTATACTTAGTTTCACTAAATTAGCTGTGAATAAATTACAAATTCAGGGTATATCTGAGTAAAAATATGGCATGAAATTGATCTTATATTCTATGATTATATGCTCAGTTTTTGCAAAGATCATACACCCAACTGTTCCCCTAAAAGCAGTAGCAGGAAAATGCAAATATGTTTGTGGGACTTCGCCTGCAAATTTGTTTACCTACAACATAAATATGTTCTTTGATAAAAATACCTCTTTTTTTTCACTAAATAATTAATACATATGTCTCATGTGCAGTTACATGTCTCTTCCCTGTATATATTAAAGCATTTATGTAATTTATGAATGCATTTAAAAGGTAGTACATCTGTGTAGTGAAGTACTAGTGTGGTGTGGGACTTTTCCTTTTCCTTTTCCTTTTCCTTTTCCTTTTCCTTTTCCTTTTCCTTTTCCTTTTCCTTTTTTCCTTTTCCTTTTCCTTTTCCTTCCTTTCTCTTTCTTTTCCTCTTTTCCTTTCTTGCTTTTTTCCTTTTTCATTTTTTCTTTTTTCTTTTTTTCTTTTTTTTCTTTTTTCTTTTTTTTTTTTTTTTTAGACAGAAATCTTGTAGAAGTGAATGATCCCTGGGCTACAGAACATCTGAGTCTTAGTTACCAATATCCAGGACAGAAACCTAAATCATGTTAACATAGAGATAGATGTCTCAGCATGGATTTTATGAGACACGAGAGCCAGCTGGTATCTGCACATTCCCTAAGTAATCAATTTTCAGCTGTCTTAACTGGTTACAGAAGTTTTGGGGATTTATCAGGATGTCATCTTTCATGCCTCACTGACACCATGGGGATGTGTCTTCCATGTGGGATACATGGCCTAGGAGTTGTCTACTATTTTAATTTATTCCAGAGAACACACCTTGGCTCACCTTTCTTCAAATACAACAAGGGAATTTTTTTATTTTTTTTTTTTAATGGTGTATTGGTCAGAGACTTGGCCAGGCAGTGGGAGATCCAGGTTTAATTTCCTGCTTGCACAAGGAACTTCAAACACATTCTGTTATTTTCCAGGAAAGACACTTACCTTACAGATGGTTCAGCCCTTCTGAGTCTTTGTAACTAGGCAGAAGAGAATGAAAAAATTAATTAGGCCAGAGAGAGGAAAAAATTGTTCATGGTGCTTTAGAGGGCTGACTTGGGAATGCAAAATGAATCTATGGGATGAATATGAAGAAAGATTTGCATGCAATTTTCTACTGTGTGAAGGAGCCATAATGTTTACAGTCTGAAATGAAAAACTACTCGAGACTTGAGATGGTAAAAATTTTAAGAAATTTTCTCTGTGCTATTCTAAACGCTCCTATCCATGTGCTCTCCCATCTGTATTTCAATAAAACACAGAGTTTTCATAGGTAATGATGCTCACAGGAAAAAAGTTGTCTCTGACTTTTACATTATCAATTGCAAATATACATTTCTAGATGTATGGAAAGATATCCACTTACCATTATGATTCTGAAGAAAATTACCCACTCCAAAGTAGTCAAAAAACTTACAAAAGGTTTATAAAGATGAAAGTAGTGGAATTGAAAAAAAAGCATGCTTAATGTACTTATACTGTCGTCAGTTTCAAGTAATTTCTTATCCTTTTTCTATCCAGATTACAAGCTTATTTTCCAACATAGTCAGGTTTTCAGTAATGTTCTAAGATTCTGCAGGAGAGATTCCTGCATTAGAGGAATGTTAGCTTTTATAGCCATCTTTTTTCTTGGATTAAATGCCTTTAAATTCCAGTTTTCTATGTAGATTATTGATTCCTGAGGTGGCACCAATGCTCTTACTCCCACATTATTATCTGCCCTCAACGTTTTGAATATTAATATTACTTTGTCAGACCAAATGCTCTCTTCTACTTGGCTGTTGTTGAAAAGCTAACAACTACTGCTGAGAATTGAAAGCTTTTCATACCTGTGCCTTCCAAGTGGTATGGCCTATAAATGTCTGAAGCTCTTCTATGCAAATAGATTTTTTTCCCCAATCCTTAATTTTTTCACTATTATTTGTACAAATCACAGTAGGAAAGGAATACATACAGGTCATTACTAGCTGTTGTTTGTGATTGGAAAGGATATTAAGTGGTTTAGCTTCATATAGTGCTTGGCTTCCAGTGTATCTTTTAGGTATTCAGCAGCAGTGAATTTGTCTTCTGGAACTGGAAGGAGAAAAAAGAATATGGACAGTATTTCCTGTGTTGCTAATGATTTGAAGCTCAACTGTCACGCTCACTGTAACCAAGGCAGCCAGTCTGGACAGACCCCTTTGCCTATGAGTCTCCCTCTTCTTGCAAATAGCAAATATAGGAGGGCATCTTTCCTAGTTGTCTCACTTCCTACCTGCACGAAGAAGTTATCTTCAACATGCTGCAGAGATTTCCTGCACCTGTTTGTGTTCCCTGTATGAGATTCTCTGGGAATACTGTATATTGTCCTGGAAGTTAAAATTACCCCTAAGGACAAGGGCAGCTGATATAGAGGCATCTCTTAGTTCCTTGTAAAATAATTCATCAGTGTCATATTCCTGGCTGGCTGGATGTTACTTGATTCCTACACAACATCTGCTTCTTTGCTTTTTCCTTCCTCCTTTCCCAGATGATCTCAACTATGCAATCACCAGCTGCAAGCAGCATACAGTCCCTCACACACAGCACCACTCCTCAGCATTGCCCACCCTGTCTATCCCTCTTGAAGAGACTATAACCATCCACCATGGTACCCTAATGGCAGAACTCATCCCAAAAATCTGTGCTTATGCCTATAATGTCACAGCTCTGTGACAGAGCCAAAGCTTTGAGCTCTTCTTGTTTATTCCCCATGCTGTGTGAATTAAAGTAGAGATATTTCAAATGTGCTCCAATGCACTCAGCAGAACACTGCAGCAGGCTCACAGACCCTGCTAGTCCATCACCCCTCAAACATTACCATGGTACCCCATGACTTAACTCCAGTGAGCCTGGTTTTATCCCTTCCCCATTCAAAACTAGTTTAAAGCTCCTTTTTTGATCCCAGCTTGTGTGTGAAGATACTTTTTCTCCTCTGAGAAAGGTGCAGACCATCTGTTTGTTGCACATAGAACTAGTATTGTGTACACACTGATCCATGATCAAAACCCCTTAAATTTTGCCAATGACAACAGTGAAGGAGCCAGGTATAGATTAGCTGGGTCTGCCTGGTTTTTTCCCTTATCATTTCTTGCAGCTGCAATGATAGAGGAGAAATACTACTTGTATTCCTGACCCCTTAATGGGTTATCCCAAGGCCCTGACATCACTCTTGATTGTCCTTGGACTTCTTATTGCAACTCCCTGAAAAATCAATAATGGATCAGCTGAAGGTCATACCAGGATAGGAACTTTTCTCATCTCTAATTTAGCCCAGGCCCAGAGAGGTGGCAGGCTTCCCTTAGAAGTGAGTCTAATTGGCCCACTGGGCCTCCTAAGACCCTCAGAAGAGTCTCCTATGACAATGACCCATCTTTTTTAATGTATGAAAGTGGTTTTGATGTGGGCTGTAAGACTGACTTAACCTCAGTGACACTTCCAAGCCAGATGAACCACCATTTTTGTAATTGTTTGGGTCCATTTGCAGAGCCTTGTTATGCAAGGACACCTGGAAGGGCAGGAGAGTCACAGAGGAGATCTAATTGCTGAGCCAAGCAGGAACATGTCACCCTTCCCCTCCACCATTAAGGCACCATGTTCTGTCACACACAGAGGACAAGGAATCCTCCACATCCTGTCTGCCTGGTTAGTTTGTCCCAGGGAAGGTAAGATGTGATGCCAGTAGCCCATCACTCTTTCAGACTCCTTGATATTCCTGAACTTACTCACCTCCTCCTGGAGCTCTGTCACTAACCAGAGGAGTTCCTGTGCCTGGGCACACCTCCCACAGGGGTGCTCATGGCTGCTGGCTGGTCCTGGGGTAAGAGCAGGGCTCACCCTGCAGCTGGCATCGAGATATCTGCAAAACTGCATCAGTTGTGGTGGGTGCCAAGCTTAAGAGAGGCTGTGGCTTCTGCCAGTTGATTACTATTGCTCCCCTCAGCACCCTTCCTGCACATCCCTCTGCCCTGTCACCCACATCCTGTCCTGGCCACCACTGCTCCCTAGGGGCTTCTTTTGAATTTGGGGGACATGACTCCCCATCAATCCTCCTGATCCTGCCTGTATCTTGTCAGCTGCCACGATGTGAGCTGCAGGCTCCTGGCATCTATCTGCTCCCCTGAGGTTTTCCTGGTTCAGGAAAACCCCCAGTGCATTGTGCTAGAGTGTTCTGCTGTGGACTGTGCTGGTAATGACTTTGGCAAATTTATACTTTGGATAACTGCTCCACTGAAAAATTTCTAACTTTCGCTGTCAACAGCTAGATCTATACATTGTAGATAGGTAATTTTTATTTCTTCTTTTAAAATGTATTTCTGTAATCAGAAAATACAATAGCTATAGCCCTGATTGCAGAATCTCTGGTGTTACATCAGCAAATACATTTCATGTAGACATTCTGCCATCTAAATAGAGGTAGCTGAATACAGATCACACAGGAATGACAAAGGACAAAAAAAAATTCCTAACAAACATGCTTTTGGTCAGCTTCTATGTAATTAAAGAAGGTACAGTAGTAGCACAAGATTGCAAATGTAGCTGCTGAAGATGTTTAAGGAAAGGCAGCCTGCTTGTTGTTCATTCTCTAGGATGGCTGAAATCCTTAGGTTGTGGCTCAGAGGGTTTAACAGCTCTTCCCTTCAGCCTTAGCTTGGAACCACATGAATCTGTCTTCCTCCTCCTGTCTAACATCTACCAGAATCTTAACTAAACTGTTCAGTTGACTTGTCTGATGGAGAGCTGCTCTGTGTTGCCAAATGGCTTTTTTTGTCATTCCAGAAGATGAAACAGGTCAATACAAGAGAGGGAACAACAATGTGACCTGTGATCTAGCAGAAAGCAAAGGCAATGACTACAACACCTCTAGAATGAAAAATCAGTTTAGCCTAATTTTTAATGGAGTTCTAAAATCTAAAGAGCATTTTCAGTTTTTTGTTAGAACCAAGTAAAATATATTTTTAAAACCACCCATAATATCCCTACAAAAAAACCCCCAAAACTAATGCAGGAAAAAAACCCAAAACCCAACAAAACCAAAACAAACCAACCAACTAAACAAACAAAAAAAACCCAAACACACAAAAACCTCCAAAGAAGCAACTGAACACCCAAAATGTAGTTTGCTTTAGTTGTAAAGCCAGCTATGCCCAAACATTTCAGAAGAAACAGAAGTGCAAGAGAATGTGATATTTTAAAGTTAGTAATTTTCTATGCTGTAAAGACTTATGATTTCACGGAGTACTGAACAATCACAATACTGTGCACAGGGAGCAAGGATATTATTAATGCCTAAACTTTTGTTGTCACCTACATCCGTGTTCTTTCCCATCATTTTATAACCTTTCTGTAACTATAAAATCACAGTGTACATTATCTTTTCTTTTGCACAATGAGAGGAGGAAACCTGAGTAACAAGACAGAGCTACTTTTCTCCCTTTGCATTTCTATACAAAAACTCTATGACATCCCCACAGATATCTCTAATTTTTCATATCTGTTATTTGTTTGTGAAAGACAGCTCAACTTCTTTTTTGTTTTATGGCAGTGACTTCAGGCAGTTTTGGTTATATCAGAGCTGACAAAGATCATTAAAAAAATTCCTCTAAATAGTCTCTGGTGTGCTGCAATTCATGCAAAACAAACACATGAATCTTATGGGACAGTCACTTTCAAACCTTATACTTTATTTTTAAATATCATCAAGGAGATAAAAATAAAACATGCAAAATTTTCAAGAGAATGAATACTTTTGTAAATTTTGAAAGTGCTTTGTTATAAAACTCATTTTCACAATGCTAGAGGCAATTTTCATTTGTTTTCTTTCTATAGCTCTGTAACAGTATTGCTGTGTAATGAATGCCATGACTGGAAAGCAAAAATTGGCGACTCTTCCTACTGTGAGTACCCCAGAGGTTACACAAAGTAAGAAACCTTGCTACAAATAGTCGATAAAACCAGCCCATAGACACTCCATCCTATTTATACACAATAGGTTTTTTTGATTTTCAATGTCTCTAGTTGAAACATTTTGTTTATAAGCAATGAGTATTTTGTAAACTTCATTCTGAAAACATTCTTTCCCCACAGCAATCACTGATTATCGTTATGTGGCAGTTGAAGCAAATATGCACCTGAAATAGCCAGTTAGAATTGTTTTTAAGATACCAAGAGAAAAAGAAAGTGTTAACCTTTTATTTCCATGTCATTCAGGCAATGCAATATAGTTTAGATTTGTTTTTTATCTTCTTGCTTATTTCAGTAGATTTCCTCTGAATGTTGAAGTCCATCTACAGTGGTTCACTTTTCATCTAAATAATCATCTTGAAATAATTCAATGTGAAATGGGAATATGAGCATCCTTATAGCAAGTTGAAAACCAACCAGTGCTCTCTTACATTTTGATCTCGTCTGAAATGAGGCATTCAGATCCCAGCCTGAGAAACGCTAACTTTTGAAATTAAGGGGATCGGCAGTATTTAGTGTATAGTGGAAATAAGCCCCAGATTTTAATCAAGGTATTAAAAAGATTAGGTGCTGAACTACATTACAGAAGGAAGATTGGAAAGAAATATGTGTAAGTGAAATGCGACAATTTTTATAAAGCACAGCAAGCAAAATGCTAATCATTAGAGTGTAGCAAGCAAGATGTAGACTTCTTGAGGACATTACAGTGACAATTGTTGATTTTTTGTTATTTGAAATTTTCAGTAGTGACCTGTGAGAGCAAATAAGCAATATTTTTAGCTAGTACTTTGTCAAGTGATAGAGATACTGATAAGAGTAGAAGAATATTGTGAAGGTATGTTGTGAATGAGCAAGAAAATAACTAAGAGACCCAACTGGGAAAATTTTCCACATAGGTAAAGGTTAGAAGTAGATGACTATAGATGATTCCAGAAATAATGCAGTTCAAAGTAGCAATAGACACTTTGTAAAGAAGGTTTCACCTATGTGAAAAGAAATGGGAAGTTTTTATTTTTTCTCTTCATCTGCATGAAAACATGATAATAAGTCTATTTTTGTGACTTTGATATGAATGTACATAGAATATAGTACTTGGTTGTTGATATTTTTCTTTACAAGACAGGTGTTGACAGATAAGCATTTAAATTGAATTGCAGCATATTATATAGCAAGGAAGGGGCTAGGATTATGTGTTGCTTGGCTGAGCAATGCCTAAGGGCAGGAAAGAGCAAAACAATAGATGTGTGGGGAAAATGAAAAAAAAAAATTAGAACAGCATTTTATAAAACATGAAAACCAAGAGAAATGGCTATAGAAAGCAAAGCACTGACTCAATGAGAGACACATTTACTGAGTCTGGAAGAAGTCTTACAGTAGCATATTTTTTTTAAGAGAAGCGATGGATTTATTTTCCCCCTAATAAACTCAAAACGTACCACTGAAAAAAAATCCACATCTGCATTAGAATAATGGAATACACTATTTTTCCTTGAATCCCTGATTTTTATGATTTACATCTGTTTCCATAAGTGACTGTACCATTTTCTTCACTTACAAATTTAGTTAGTATGATGTATGAATAAGAACTGGTAAATGAAAACAGAAAATCTTGAAGAAAAAAAAATCATAATTTATTTTAAAATGCAAGCCTCTACTAGTGAAATCCTGGTCACCATAATTCAGTGATGGAGAGGATCATAATTGTCATTACAGTAGGTTTTTAAAAACTTCAGACATTTTCAAAGGGTCAAAAAGAATACATTTCTTTAGCACTAAAGGGGATGTTCACTGTGTGGTTTAGGATATTCGTATAAAGTATTTTAATACTATTCACCTTGAAGGTTACTGGGAAAGAAAATGTGATTCCATGACCAAAACTAAAATGTAATGATAAAGCATGTCGAGGCTGATCCTTAAACTCTTATTATCTCAGGTCCCTAATTTTCTATTTGTACACTAGAATTGCACACATTGCATTTCTTGATGCTATTAATACAGCTAAAGTGATGCAACTACTTCTGGAATGGAGACAATTTCTTTGGTTCACAGTTTCTTTAAGACTAGTAATTATTTTCCTCTGGAAAACAGTTACAGTTCTAGGAAAAAAAACCCAAAACATAAGCGTGATTGATGGACCTGTAACAACATTCTGAAGCCATAGGCCATTCAGTGTTGTGCAGGATTCACCCAAACTACCAGATCCATTGCATTTTCTGGAAGAACAAAGAAAATAGTAATGAACATGGACAAAATGACAGAATACTTCACTGTGAGTGTACTCACAAAACAGGCTGTGTGCTTGAATGCGCCACCAATGAGAAAAAGTTTTTATGCATGGTTAGTAAAGATAGGAAGCTGCATCCATTGAGGAATAGAGATGTGTCATGACAGAGAAGAGGTGAAAAGTCCCAAATTATAACCGTGGTATATAATGAAGAAATTAAATACCCTTATACAGGGAAGGAGCAGTTTGACTGATTCGGACAGAACTTCCTAGAATGCTTCTTTAGCTATGTAAACCCAGTGATCCTTAGCCATAAGTTCTTGTCCCCATTCTGTCCTCTGTGTTTTGCATAGCTACAGGAAAAGAAGAAACTGATCAAGCTGAGAAACAATCTTCCTTTTTTTACTTGTTTTTCTGATGACAAGTAGGATACCTTTTTTCTCCCCCAGTAAAGAGTAAATTAACTGAAAAAAGAAAGTCATGAAGGACTACAAAAATACATACTTAAAACAAACTTCAGGTCTCAGAAAAAAAGAAAGTTGATTTTTTTCTCTTTGAGTATTTGTAAGTTTCACTTTAAAATACAGGAGTATAAGTGTGTTTAGAATTAATATCCTTCAAGTAAATTACTTTAAAAGCTTACATAAAATGAAAAAAAAAGATTTATCAAAGTTACTAAACGAAGTATTCCATTACAAGGCCAACAAAGTATTTTGGTTAGCTAAAAAATATTTATGACTTTTCTTCACTGAAGAAGAATAATCGGAAAAAAAAACAAAGTCACTTTTCAATTTTTCTCTTTTGTGTTGTTTTTTTCCCTTAAAATCTTAAGAACTGTGGTAGGTGTCTTTTAGTTGAACTGTAACACCTGCATAGAGAACATTCTAAAAACACTGTTCCCTTTTAAAGAAGTCAAGAGAATTAATTTTCACTGATCTAAGAGACAATTGGTAATACTTTGACTTTCTCAGGATTAGGGTGATTTGCTGGTTCTTTGTGTAAGAAGTGCTTCTTATTCAGTTCACATGTTTTACAAATAAAGGGAAGACATTGACTGGATCAAATCTGTTCAGAGTATTCCTTACTAATATAAAGTTTGGTTAATCTTCAAGTGTAGGTTTTACCTAACGAAATACTGTTCTTTGATTAAATTAAAAAAAAACCAAAAACATAAACAAAAACAAAATAAAACAAAACAAAAATCAGAAATAGGAAAAATTGCTTTCTACAATGGTGTGACTGAAAACACATAGCATGTAATGCCTTGAAATTTTGCCACTTAAAGAATTATATTATTTCAGTTCTTTTGCACTTGCTACTAAGAAAATGTTCCGTGAGGAGCAAAAATACTTTGAAATATATAATAGTCTTTATATAAATTGTATGTATTTGTCATGGACAGTGAAGTGTCATGGACACTAGTAAAGTTTATTGAAAGAATTCAATGCATGCTCTTAGGCCTTGGGACTCCGTATGAAGCCAGGTCTTTCTTGGAAGCCTCAAAATTGTCTGTGAATGTACTTATCTAATAAGTTTTGAAGTGCTAAGCCTCTGAAAAGTACTTTTTACACTGAGAGTACTTCTCATGAGTTGTTGAGAAAATACTGAGAGTTCCATAACTTATGGTGTAGTTTTGGAAAGAAAAAAGGGTTTCTTTGGATTTCAGAGACAAAAATAATGTGAGGCTGTCAACAGAGAACTTGAATTAAAACCTTTTTATAAGAAGTCAGGAGTGATGAGTGCTTAGTTCCTAGACTGATACTTCTGGCTTATGAACATGCTTGGAATGCAAGAAGCTGGATGTACTTTAGCTCTCTACTCCCCCAAGACACTCCTAGGTAGCTAAAATGAACTTCATGCGTAAAGTTTATTGCCTTCAGAAAAGAGCTCAGACATTATGTTTTTTTCAGATCAAGCCTGCATACTTCAGGTCAGATAAATAACTTTTACATTTATGCACTTACATTTACATTTATTACCTTTAAAATAAAAATTACTAAATTTCCATATTGGAAAGATTTAAACCGGCATTGAGCTGCTATAATTTTTTCAATATATAACTGCAAAATAGCTCTATTATTCTACCTGCCAGAAGAGCCTCATGCTAAATTTTATACTATATATATATATAGTTTAATTTTATCTAAAGATCATTTTAATCAATAAATTTTACAAGACACTGATTGATAGCTAAATATAACCCATCATCTGGGAACTTTGCCAAGATTCATAGTTCACAGCCTATCATGATCTTATATTAAACCTAGGTATTTCTTCTGCAATTTTCAGTTGTGTCAAGTTGCACATTCAAGGCAGATTGTGACTGTGACTATGTCAGTGCTGAAAATATTCCTTTACGAATGCACACCCCAAAAAGTATTTTGATTTGTGTGAGTAGAAAATGTGATTTATTGAGATAGTGAAGTAACAATAAGCATTGACATTTACTGTAGTTTTCACAGGTTTTTCACTTTCTCAGGACTGCCTGAAAAGATCAGAAAATAATTCTGTCATAATTTATAGGCAGAAAGTTGGGGACTTTCTTGTCAGCGAAGACTATGAAACAGCAAGATGACTGCTTCAGAGGTATCAGAAAAATGTCATACTAACACTTGTAATAACTCGTGGAATATTTGTTTGTCTCAGCAAGGCTGTAAGTGTCTTCTTACTTAAAGAGCAACTCATAGCTCTCCACATCTCAATATTTCCTGTTGAGAAAGCAATTAATATTCAGTTGAAATGTTCAGTTTTCATCTCAAAGGTTAGTGATGCCTTGAGCCACAGAGTAGCTATATTTCTGAGAGAAATTCATTATTACAAAGAGGAAATGGAAACACTATATTGTTTCCTAATTATTGTCAAGGCATTAATGAAACTGGTACTTTAAATATAGATAATTGTTCGATGCTTGCAATACCTAATGATAATATCGATGATGGGAGATACCATTCTGTCTAGAAAGTAGTGAAATCTAGACCATTTTATTTCAGTTTTATGGTCAATTTAATTCCTAGTTCCAAATTTTAAAATATACACTACAAAGGAGTTACATTTTTTATAGCATATTGCTTAATAATAGTTCTCAATTGTTTTTCCATGTAAGAGAGGAATTTCAGAAGACATTTCATCCTCTCAAATTTAAATTTATGTAATTTTATGGGCAGTTCAAGTGCACAGTGAATATATATGTGTGTGTGTGTGTGTGTGTGAAATATATATATATATAAAAATATAATAAATAAATACATGAATAAATAAATAAATAAATAAATACATAAATAAATAAATAAATAAATAAGATGGTATTTCCTTTAAAGATTTCAAGCTTTCTCCCACTATGATCATGGTTTTTCATGTTTCACCTGGAAGGGTACTCACTCAATGTGTTTAATACTAAACCTAATGTCTCCAAAGACTTTTAAGACAAACATTTGGAACTGTAGAACTTTTATCAGCTTTGGATGAAAGAGAATCTATTTCAAAGAGAATACTAACACAGAACTGAGCTAAAGCAAGGCCAAAATAAGATAAGAATATTGTCTCTATTGCTTGAGGTTTTCCGAAACAAACTTGTTCCAAAACGTTTTATATCTTGCTTTGGAGAGGGGTGGTGTTTGTGTTTGTGTGAAGTGTATCATCTCAAACAGAGTACAGTCCATGTTGGTGCCAGCAAGGGAAGGGGAGCCAGGAGTCCATCGTGGTGCCATCAGCAGCACCTGCAGTGGTGTCACCTACCGGGGTCCCATCCTGCCCTGCCTGAGCAACACAGGTCCATAGGGACAAAATAGGATCTAGGTCAAGACAGAAAACTGAGTCAGCAAGTCGAGATTAGATCTGCAAACAGCAACCAAGGTTATATAATGTGCAGTGATCAGCTGGCAAATCCAGAGTAATGAGGTCCTCAGTCTGCAGGACAGGGTCTGGATCAGCAAGGTAAATAGTCATGCACAAGACGACTGTGACACACACAAGGAGCAAGGGTGGAACACTTAGCTTAAAAACAGTTTCTGAAAGAAAGCAGGATAGCTTCAGTAGGTGCTCCAGCTTCATTAAGAGCAGTTTTATTCATTGCTTGTGCTTTTTATAAATTGACCCTAATCTAAATCATCAAGAATGAGGAGATGAGCTCAGATCTATGACAGAATAAAAATGTTGACCCCAGGTCTCCCAGGAGTCTGAAATTGGAACTATTTTAAAAAGAGGCCTGATCAATCATTACTGGTTTTTGCAGGTGTTTAAGGCCCAGCTTCAGGAGCAAGATGGAAGGGGAGAACTCACTGAGGCAGAAATGGCTCTTGCAGTTAAGGAAAAAGTTTCTTCTTTGCTGCTCCTGGAGAAAATAAAGTCTTTAAATGCATGTCTTTGTATCCTACATTTTGCACTGTCAGTGAGCTAAGGCTATATTAGTGAGTAATTCTCTAATATTGTAACTCTTATAAGTAGTGGTGTGGGCATTGGGGATTTTTTTTCTTTCCCTGGTTTTTGGGTTTTTTTTGTTGTTGTTGTTTTATTTTGAGTTAATTGGTTTGTTTGAGGCTTTTCTTGGTTGGTTTGTTCTTTATTTTTTTTCTTGTCAAGGAATTCAAGGTATCAAATTCTGGTTTATTACTTTCATTATAGTGCCAAGGTAATGCAGTTTTGAGTGGTGGAAGATTCATGCTCTTTTATCCATATAGTTCCTCTTCATTAATGTAAATAAGCAGGACTGGAGTTTATAAAGAAATAATTTACTGTAAGGTAATACTTCAGTCCATGTTTGTTTCTTGCCCAGACTGAAGTTAGCCCTGCAAGAAAGAGCCCTGTATAAGAAAGGGATAATTCAGAAAAGAACATTATCACTTTCTACTTAGCCTGTGACTAACCCAACTAAAACAACTTAGTTGCATGTTTAGACCTTCCCGTTAGGCTACTTTGATTTTTCATTATGTTTATAAGACCAGTCTCAATGAAACTGATTTTATCCTGCCTGAGTGAAAAGCAGAGGAAGTGCTGGTAGAAGGAAAGGCAGCTAGAGGGTATCAGAGGTCCCTTATTAAACTTGGTGACACTAATGTGTACTCTCCCATGAGTACAATTAAAGCTAAAGTGAGATGGTGGCACACTATATACTTTAGCAAAGAATTGGTTGATAGGCAAGAAATCATTTCAGCAAAGTAATGAGAAAACTGTTCCTCTGAGATGTGCTGTGGAGCTAACATGCATAATTTTTCCTCTGACTCAGAAATCTTGCAATACTAATAGACCATAGAGGAAAAGAAAATCATTAAGTGACCAGGAATGAATCCTTGCCTATTTTGCAACATGATGAACAGAAAATAATCCTCTTTAACTGTGTCATATTTGTTTCATTACACTCATAGTCTTATTAGTATGCTGAACAGTCTTAAATAATGTTATTTCATATTTAATTTATTGTGAAATTGCCAATTCTAGGTTTTTTAGTCCAGTTATAAAATCAAACATAATTATGTTGGAAATAAAAATGGAACAGGCATTGATACCCCACTACAGGTATTACACTTTTCTGAAGAGTTTATGTGTAGGACAGCCCAAACTGGGCCATGTTTTTTTATGCAGACAAATTATTTATAAAAATAATATTAACAAATCATCCATTATATAGATATCCTTCACTTCCCCCTCCCCTTGCTTGCCTTCTTTAAATGTTTGCTTATAGATATTTTTTATAGATCTGTGTATGCATATATGCATAAATGTATACTAAAAATAAAACGCACCTAATAATATTATGTAAATTAATATATTTTAATTTATTATCTCTGTGAGAAAAAAAAATCTTCCATAGCATTAAAAAAACTGAGTCATATAACAAAGGTGAAGTAGTGCTTATTTTTCATATTTCTATTGAACTTAGTTCAAATTTACACAATATAATTACGTAATTAATGTTTCTTTTAGTCCATCCTTATCAGAAAAGGTTAGGGACTCTAAATAGGAGTATGCTTTCAGATTATTATAACTTCTGGTAGACCTAAGCACACTCACTTTTAGATTTTTTTAAGGAACTTTCAAGTGTCACTAGGGAAAGCATTGGAACTTATGCTGTCTATCTCTTCTCCCATTCCTTTCCTTTCTTGGTCCAGGGAACTACATATTTTCAGTGTAAGCAAAATACCATGCTGAAAGAAAAGCCTGACACTTTTCCACAGACCTGGTCAGCTTTCAGTGCAACTGAATCACAGTGAGACAGCAACACACTTAAACTGAGGTTTCAGAAAGCTATTGTGTCTCATGTTCAGCATTAGCTATGCACTCGTTTGCATACCTATAATAGATGGTAGCATTAGACACAGCCAAGTAAGGAGTTCTGCCAAGGTGAGTAGAACATTAGGCTGGCATACGGTATGCAGAGAGCATCACCACGTGAAGATATGTTTGGAATTATACGCGGAATAAACAAATTTGTTCCAGATATAAGGAAAGCAGAAAATTGGTTATGCTTAATGTTCCAGTGGCATTCAGGTGAGCTTTTCAGCGACTGTATGTGTGTATAAATATTTGTATCCTATTATTTCTGAAAGGCAAGAGGATAGTTAGTCCCTTTCGTCCTTATGTTTTGCAAACAGAGAATTAAATGTTTGCACATTTCATGAGAGAACTTGTTTTCAGAATCCAAGTAATCTCAGGGGATTCTTCTCTGTGTAAGAATTGTCAAAATCTCTGAAAATAATGACAGAATTGGAAGAAAAAGGCAGACATTTCACTCAGTGAGTGCTGAGCCTTTTTCCCAATGTTTAAATCCTATCAGTATCACAGCCAAAAGCTTCCAGATTTCACAAGACCACAATATTAATTGTCAATGCACGAAGAAACTCCCTTTTGAAAATAAAGTTGCTTCCACAAGGAATTGCCCTTAGTACATGCAATCAGGTAAAAAACCCCGAAAAAACAGAAAACAAAACAACCCTGACCTTTCTGGTCACTGCTAACCATCTTTGTGAAACTCACAAGAAGAGTCTCCAAGGAGCAGCCAGGGCTCCAGTATCTGTGGCCCTCAGCGGATTTTCAGTACTAGAATTGTCCTAATGGCCCTGGCCTCAGAAGAGGTTAGTCAAAACATTTTCCTTTTTTATTCAAAATTTGTAGTTTCATCAAAATACATTGCTATTAGCAGCTTGCCAGTATTAATTAAATATGAATAGGCAATGATTCTCAGAGAAAGGGAAGGGGAGTAACAAGCAGGAAGAAAGGCTGAAAGGTGGCAGTAAGAAGAATTATCACTGGACAGCAGCATCTACAACTCTCACAGGAGTTCTGTAAGAGGTTTATTATATTCCCAGAATTTTTGGAATTTGAGCTTCAGATAAACCTATTTAATAATTACTACTCCAAAAGAAAAAAAAAAAAAGCAAGCACTTGCACAAAGGTTTGTCCTTCAGCCTATCAAGATTTGCATATATTGTCCCATTCTAACTGGGTAGAAGAAAGACTTGAACATCAAAGTCCTTCTGCCAGACCAGTGAGATAATGTGCAAGTCAGTAGCTCTTTTCTCACTTAAAGTGCACTTGTGCTTTGGAGGGAGGTGTGAAAGGACACAGAGAAATCTTTTGCATGCTTGTATCACTACAGAACAAACCTGACTGTTTGAACGTAAGAAATCTGTCATGAAATAGAAATGTTTTGTCCTTAGGCTCATCTATTTTTTTCCCCAATGATTTTGTTCTTTTTCTTCTTTCAATGTATGGTATTATTCTTATCGCTATTTTTATTATTTACATATTCTTTCATTATTCCACATTCTGTCTACTCTTTTTTCCTATTACTGCTTTATTCTCAGTTTGCAGCATTTTTCATGGTCAGATAGCCTTTCTGTCCTTTTTCTACTTTTTCCTCTCCTTTCTCCTCCTCTTATGCAGGCAGGAAACAATAAAGAAAATGCGAGTAAAAATATACTGGTGCATCCATGCGGGACTTTGTAAAATTAAATGCAACAAGCTTGTGATCTGCAGAAATAAAATCAATCAATCACAATTAAAATACCAACCAGTTCAATATTGTAACTCAAATATTTATTCAAAATTAATGAGTGGTTACAGTGTCTATTCCCTGCATATGTCTAGCTTTTAAGTGTTATAGAATCCATTCAGTTTCTTTAAATGAAAAATGGATTATATAAATGTGGTATTTCATTACTGAGATTCATGCTTTTGGGAAATAGTTTTATCTGTAAACTGCTTTTCTAACTACAGCTAGTTAAAATACTATTAGAATAAAACATGTCTGAAGCCCAGGAACAAATAACAATGTACTGTTGGCAGTAGCCTTGTGGAAGAAAAATCCAGCATGACTTGTATTACACTGAGATATGTAATAATTTGGAATATATCAAGAGTTTTTGTATGGATAGTATTGTTCCTTGCAATCATTCTAGTCAGAAAGGGACTGCATTTATCAGCTGGCCAATTGATTTAAAATAAAAATTGAAACAGAGTACAGTGGGGTACAAAATTCTTCTCCACAGATATGGAGTCAATATCTCTGTTGCCTTTATTAACCCTTACATGCTAATGACCTGATTAATAGCTAACAGCTAGGCTTGGAGGAATAGGTTTTGGGTTTGCTTTGTTTTCTTCTATAGTCTTTCTATCTTTTGCATGGTGACTTTTTAGCTAGATAGGTAACTGAACCAGATAAACGTTGTTAGTCACAGGAGCATGAATTCAAGACAGGGGTAAGAACCTATGGGATGTAGGCATTCCTGAGATTTCATTAAGTTTTGTCTTAATGTAAAGATGAACCTTATATAAAACTGATTTTTAACAGAAGAGGTTAAAAATGTCTGAGAGGCCAGACATTTCTCTCTGATACTTAATTTACTTATTTGTTCTTATTTGGGACAGAGCATGGCCATTGTTCATTATTAAAATAAACACTATTCCACATGTTTCAATATGAAAATGGATCCTTGCTAGATGAAATGTCATGCACTGTACCTTTTCAGATAATATTCTGCTTCAGTAGGAGTTAAAATTCTCGTTGCACTTTATCAACTTAAGCTGTGATTCTGTGGATGGATGAAAGAATCAGCCAGCAAAGAGGGGAATATCAGCTCAGGTTACACATTTACATTCTTTTTCTAAGAGGCCACAATGAAACAAAAATGTTCTATTCAACTCCAAGATTTTTTTCTTGTACTTTTTTTTCCCCACCATGATAAGAAATAAGGTTTCTTGACATTTTGGACTGAGTTAAACTTAAATCTTACTCACCAATATCTAAAGCAAAATTTCTCCCATCATCTTGGGCTTTGGTTTTTATTTTGTCTGCATCTTAATGTCAAGTGGCTAAAGGGCAGAAGATATCTCCTAGCTCTTTTGTACTCGCCAAAGGCCACAGAGACCTAGATTAAATATTTACTGAAGAAAAAAAAAAAAAAAAAAAGAAGGAAATGTTTTCATTTGTGTTTAGACTACATTTAAACCTATTTCCTGATAAGCAGGCTAGTGGTCTCCTTGGTATCCTGGTTTCTTATTTAAAATAGAAGATATTAGCTACAGAATGAGGCCTGCAGAAAAAACAAGCTTCTGAAATGTTATGACAGCAACAAAATATTGTTTAGTTTCATTTTTTTCTCTGCCAAATTAAAAAAAAAACAAAAAAAACCCCAAACAACAACAACAACAACAAAACAACAAAAAAAGCCACAACCCTTCTGGAGATGTATAATGATAAAGGCAGCAACCTGTGCAGCTGTCTCACTAGATATCTTCAACCAAATTCAATAAAAAATGAGGTATGTGAACTCATGTCTCTGCCTTACCCATTGAGATGCCAAAGTCTGGATGAATGAGTGCATGATTCGAGAGCCCATGTTTTAGGGATAAAAATAGCTCTTTCTGGTAAGTTTGCAGATAGAAATCTAAGCAGAACATGAACAAGCACATTAATGAAATAAAATCAAGCTTGACTATAAGAAGCAAGCTTCTGTCTCAAGAAAGGCTTTATTTGTAGTGTAGTTGGCAGCTCCTTTGAAGTAATGGGGGCTACACTGTCTGGCACTAATAAGCATGGCCAGAGGAATTTCAGATCGAAAAATAAATGAACCAGAGCAAAGTAGGACAAAGGTGTTGCCAAGTGCCCTCCTTTCAAACACACAAGGATGTGTCAGTGTAAGAATACTCAGATCTGCTCAGCAATACCAGGGACACTAACTGCAGGTTTGATCAGAGATGGAGAAATTTGCCTTATTGAGATATTTGTGTCTTTATAAAATAATGACTGAGGCACGGGACTAGCATTAGCTGAAGGTTTTCAGGCTCTCTTGATTTTTACCAGTTCCTAAATATGTTAAAAACATCTTCATAATGGAGGATGTAACAGTGAACGTCTCACAGATGAATTTGTTATGTTGTCAAATGCTGCTTTTCAAAGACAACCTGCTTGTTACTACAGTGTCAGATATAAAAAGTCTGTGGGGTTGATTTGGTTTTGGTTTAAGGTTTTTCCCCTTGTGTGTGCAGGTTTTTCTGCCTATATCCATTGCTTGACATAGATGGTATATTTACATTGGAAAGAAGAAATCTTAAGAGAGTGCTCAGAAGACAGATATGAATCATCTGGGTTTTGCCTAGGAATATTGGGAAAACTTAGTCTCCAAAGTTGCTGAACATTTATCTATGCATGTTTGCTTGCAGGAGTCCACTGCACCAGATGCACTCAATGCTGCCCTGGTTTAGACTGTACAGCAAATTTCAATGTTCTAACCATTGGAACTTTATTTATGGCTACTCTTTACTTACAAATGCACAGCACTTCAGGGTAGGAAAAATCATCTTCCTTCATTTCCTGCTGGTAAAAGTTCATGGACTCCAGATAATGAAATAACTTCCCTGTAGACCTGAATCTTTCCTTGGTTAGTTTCTGCAGCTAAGGAAAGCACAGCAAGGCCCTACCAATGATTTCTGTGCTTGATCTGGAAATTCTCTCTAACAGGGAGGAAATAACAGGGTTTTCTTGTTAGGGCAAGTGAAATTAGCTGCCAGGAGAAGGCAGAATGAAGGACCTGTGGACAGCAGTCTCCCTGAGACAGCTCTTTCTCCCTAGTATTCTTTCAAATTCCTGATGTTAGTTTGTAATGGTAAAAAAACCTCCACAGTTGTCAACATCAGGACATAATCACAACGATCCATTTTACACTGAACACCGAGGCAGCAAGTTCTACATGGCTTATCCCAGAGACATGGGACTTTACAGCACAGCATAAACCATGAGGATTGCTCATGTAAGCTGCTGTGTGGGTCTCTTTACTCTGTGCATAATGGTCTTACAGTCAGGACCACTACAAAGATTTAACTATGCTGGATTTACACAGGAAAAAAAAATAGCTTGGAAATTCTTAGTTTGTTGTTTGTGATTGAACAGTTTTGCTCACACACAGGCCTTGTAGAACTAGTACCTCTTATACTCACCTTGCAAAGTGTAAAGATTTATTTTGGGACCATATACAGCCTGCAGCAAAATAGGATACCTTGTTTTAATTGCGCCTCTACAGAGCAATACTTAATTTATAAGAATGTGGAACTCATTACACCTAAACTCATATATATTACTGTCTTTCATGTTTGTTTGTTTTTGTCCTCAGAGGAGAGAAATATTGAATAGGGAGAAAAAGTGTAGATCTGGAACAGCATTTTGTTCCTGTAAAATTACTATTAATCTGAAATAATTTTCCATTTACTGTAATTTGCTCAGTGACAGAGGAAGAATGGATTAATTTTTCATTGCATTTGTTTTCATGGAAAATCTGGTGATTACTATTATTAGGATCATGGACTGAGTCATTTTTTCTTGTAATACATGTTTTCACGGGTCCAATTGGTTGTGTATTACCAAAACAAAGAAGCAGTAGAAGTGTTTTTTTTTCTGAGCTCAGATAAGAGTATAGGCAGATTTATGGGCTTTTCTTTTTCTTGGAGGCTGTTGTGATATCAAATTTGGTCAGTGTTCCCTTCAGTATGATAGCTATAAGAACCTACTTTTTCTTTCCTGTAAAGGAGAAAAATTTTGAGACTTAGCTTTGCCTTCCTTGTTTGTTTTGTGTGTATCTGTCAAAGAGATAAAATTGTCTCTCTCCATCCTAGCTTCTGCACATTTTTGTCTTGTCTTTCCTTGTCTTTCTTTAATTTATCTGGAAGGTATGTAAACATGATATTGGTGTTCAGTTTCCTTCATAAAAATTACAAGTAGTGTTGTTTCATCTGTATTTTGAATAGCTCCCTTCTTTTTAAGGGTGAGTTACTAAAACTTGAGAATTTCAGTCTGCACATCTTGATTTTTTTTTAATTTCAATTCCACATGAAAGAATGATTACTCAGTTTTCTTACTGTTTTGTAATAGAGTGGTTTTTTTTTTTTTTATTGATTCTTTACTTTGAAAACTTTTACAAAGCAAGACTTTCTATGCTAGTAGGTCCTATTCAATAATTTGAATTTCTGAATGCTAGTTTATCATGGCTCTTATGCTGTATCAGCAAAACATAAATGCAGTTTCAAAACCAGACCTGGGATATCAATGGTGAGACAGTGCTGCAAACAAATGTCTCACGCCCTATCCAATGAATATTTCAGCATTCCATGCTGCCTATTGGTTGTATATAGTTAACTAAAATACAGAAAAATCATCCTAATATTCCAAGGATATGTAGCCATAAAAGTGACTAAAGAATTGCTAAAATTTAGTGCTGTATATAGAACCTACCTGCAGGAAAGCTTTACTTTATGGAGTCATTTAGACATTGACAGGTTCAAATTTAGGATAAGCCATTTTTGAGTTTTGCAGTATTTTCAAAATAATAAAATTATGCTCATATGTTTCTCGAGTGCCACAAAAGTCAGTTAGTCTAGTTTTCTTGCTTCTGAATATTCCAGTTTACAATGACTATGTATGGACTAGAAAAAAGCATTTTAGGGTTTTATTTACAATGTTCAGGGATTTTCTGACACTTGAGAGATTAAAATGACTTGTAGCTCTCTACATAAAAAGTGCACTGTGTACTTGAGGTTTTCTATACAAATTTTATTTGTACTGTAATGTAATTGCAAGTATAAAAAGGCAGAATTATTTATATTAGTAGCAGAACAGCAGCACTCCTTTCTTAGATTATGTTGATGTCTCAGATTTTTAGAAGATACTATATATATGCTCTACAAATTTCTTTATGCATTTCTCAACATATTTTCTTTTTATGGACATTTTAGGGTAAGGATAAATTCACTTAATAACTCTGTGTGCCCTCATTTAAAAAATATTGACTATTTGTCTCCTGAATAATTCCTGTATTGGTGATTACTTACAAAAAACCATTTACAGCTCTGCACAGTGAATAAATTGGTAGTAAAAAAAAAAAATTATATGCTAAATAATTTATTTTTTAAATCTCCCGATCTAGGAGAAATGATCTTGCTTTAAAAACAAGCCAGAAATACGTGTAGCAAAGCACTATAAAATCAGTATCAAATTTTCTTTTCTAGAATAAGTCTTTATAAATATATCTACAGTGACATGCTTACAGCTCAGTAAATTGATCATTCAGGAATCTTGCTCTAACACAAGTGACAATAAAAGATAGGTCCATACAATCAACCATGTGCATTGAACCAACACTTAAAATGTGATAAAGAGAAATATTGTTCATGTAAATTGAAGACATTATAAATCTTTTTGTAATCCTATAAACTCTTTTCTGAGAAACTTGCATAATAACTTTAATAAGATGTTTGCCATTTATGAGCTAAACTTCAGAAAATACTCTTATTGGAGTGCTATGTTTACAGATAGCAATGGATTTTCTCTATCTTCTGGGCTTTATGACTCAACATTTTCTCTACTTGTTTAATTAGCAGGGATGGGAAGCTATAGTCACATATCTCAGGTGGGGCCCTGAGTGGGTTTGAAGGCAAAGTTTTTAAGGGGGGAAGTGTGAATGATAAAATTAGGAAATCTCTTTGCATTAAACGACTTGGCAGTTAAGGAAAAACGTAAGCAGGTGGAATGCTGTTCTGAACATATCAAGAACATTAAGGGAACTGAACCAAGTCACAACAAATTTTACACACATCTAGAGAAAACTCTTTGGGATATTTTTGATAGATACACTACTTGGAATAATAATAACATCCCTGTATTACTATTCATTGTCATATTATAGCCAGCAAAAAGTGAATGACAGCACAGCCATTGATACTGAATATGCTGGATAAATGCTTTTGAAATTGCTGCAGCCTAGATAAAGGAGGGCAGGTTCTCGACAAATTATACTAAGTTATTCTTACAGTAACAAGAGCAAACTTCAGTGTAAGTCTCTGAAACAATCTTGCTCTGTGTAATACTGTTCCTGGAGTCTTGCTGAACACTTTTATCAATCTTTAGTCGATAGTGCAGGCAAAGGTTCAGAAAGCAGGAAGCTATAGCGAGGCAGAGCACAGCTCCATCTCTTCATACCCTGCTTTCAATAGTGGCCATTAGAAGGTTCATATATATATTTCTTTTGAGTAATCTTTCATATTCTAGTGAGGTCTCAAATGCTTTTTGATGTTTAACCTCTGCAGTCATGAATCATGAGTTAGTTTGTCAAGTCCAGTTTTGAGCCCATACTGCCAGCTTCTACTATATGATCTGGGACTGAGTTCCACATCCTAACTATATATTAACTGCCCTTGTTTTGGACTGCGTGCCTGTTATGTGTGCTTACTCCCAATACCTGTGCTTGGAAACACAGTGAACACCTCATTCATATTCAACCTCTCTATTTATAATTTTGTATTCCTACACAACTTCTCACCCAGTCCTGTATCTTTCAGGCTCAAGAATCCCCATGTATCCAGTTTTTCTTCATATGAACTGTTAATAAATTTTCTCATCATTGCTGACCATTTGTCCTCTGAGAGAAGAGGACTAACAGCGCACATAATTTTCAAGATTTGAGGTATGATGGATCTACACACCGGTAAAATGATATTTTTTTCTTAATTTTCCTATTTTTCTTTTCTAATAGCTTGTAACATTGCATGTTTTCACCTGTACTGAACTTAAATTTTCTTGTCATTTGACTGTACGGCTCAAAGAACATTCTCTTGCCTGATATTCCAGAAGCACTGAGCACATTATTGCACACAGCAGACTGAGATCGGGTTTTGTTTTTTTTCTCCAGTGTGTTGCACTGTATCAATACTGAATTTTGGCTTTCTATTTTTGTTCACAAAATAATTTGTCATAATTGCAGTTCTTTGCAATCAACCTTTGCCTGCTCTATTGTGGTTGGTGTTATATGCTAACAGCCTTTGCTACTTCCCTGATATTTCCATTTCAGTTAGAACTTAATATTGAGCACGCCTCATGTGATTTCATCAGTCTTTCCTGTGTCATGGAAAATTATAATTTGTTCTGTGACTTTGATCTTGCAACCTGTTTAATCCCTGTGAAATCTTGTTATTCCTTGGCCATCTTTCTTCTTCAAGAATTATTCATGATAAATCACGTTTAAAACTCCTTGGAAATCTGAGTAGACTGTAATAAGTGCATTTCCCTTATTTATTTACTAGCTTTTTCAAGGAACTTTGATGGCTTTGATGTGTCTTACAAAAAACATGTTGACTTCTTCCCAGTGTATCATATCCATGCACTAAATTCTGTTTCTTATTAGAGTTTTTAACCATTTTCAGAGATAATGGTCAGTAGTTCCACAGAACTCCAGGGAAAAAAAAGCTTAACAGAAGACATCCTCCAGACTGTTGGTGCTTGAGAAGAATTAAGGGAGAAGTTCTGCAACAAAGCAGTAGCTCATTTTTTCAAACTCAGATTTTTCTAGAAGTGTCAGATGAATATGCAATAGACATTTCTTAGTCCCTATTCTTCTATCAGCTTTATGTTTCTTTCTATTTTCTTTTATTCCATTGTTTTTACTCCTTATGATATTGCGCATCTGCCTATGTTACAAGCTCTCCAAATTGCAAAACTCCAACTGGGTTTCTAATAGGTTACATTGAAAAAATGAAAATTAAACAATTGAAAATTGACTTATCCAAGCAAAAATAACTAAAATCACAATCACAATAAACAAAACAAGTGAGAAGATGGAAATCAACAGGCCATGGTTTATTTCCCAGATATAGACTTAACTAATAAAGAAAAAATCTTCTGGCAATTTGGATGCTCCTAAATTGAAACTAGCACCAGTAAAAAAGCTTCTGAAAACAATGTAAATAAGCTTTCAAATGCCAGCTGTCACATCCACCTCACTCTGAGAGCTCAAATGAGAAGGTATACAACTTCTGTATACCATTCCAGGAAGAATCATTAGATAACTGACAAGGAAGGATCTGGCTGATATGCTGAAATGATGCTGGATAAATCTCAGGTCCATGAAGTGAACATATAACCTCTCCTGTCTAATTCCAATCTTACCACCTTTTGTCAACCTTCCTGTATTTTCCTTCTTTCCTATGTATTTGTTTTCTGTTTAATTGTATCTAATACATTCAGTCAAAACTACTGTGAGTGGTGACCAGCAAAACAGCTACATGTTCTGTCACAAGCAACTTGACATGAATACAATTTTGCTTATGGCTGCTGAAGTGAGAAGAGGTTGGTGGCTGCCTCTCAAAAGCAGCAAGGCTACAAACAGCAGTGAGCATCACAGACACAAAAGGCATTTTGCTTGTCATTATATTTTGCTTTCTGCACTTTCTTGTATATTTTTCTTCAGAGCAACAGAGTTTTTTTTTGTTTTACCACAAATCCAGTTCTTCTCACCTTACTTTGCCTTAGAAAGGACAGCTGCATTCAGCTTTACTTCTAGTATACCACCAAACCTTTTTCTTTGCAATTTCTCAGAAATAGCGAGGGAAATAAATTAAAAGATAGTCAAAATGAAGACAAAAATATTTTGTATTTCAACCTTTAATTATTTTTTTTCATATCTTTCACTGCACTCTAAGAAGAACCTGGCCTGCTGAGACCTGTAGTAAAATCTGTGAATCTTAACAGTCCATTGTTGAATGGCAACATTGTCTTTCCACCTTTGTGTGACATCCCGGGCTCAAGTATTTAATCAAAGTCTACAGAGTTCCTCACACCTGTCTTTATTCTGGACAGAAATCCCACTTGATTGTCAAGAAAAAAACATTTAGGGGTTGATTGTCTTCTGTAGCTGCTGGTGGTTTAGATTTGACTTGGTCACCCACTTAGAACCGAAGTTATGAACACAGGAAACAATATTCTATGAAGGGAATGTCCCCTTGAGGAGGCCTAGGTTGGATATTGTAGGAAGGTTTATCAGGGAATTCACAACCTAATTAGAGAAAGGCAAGCCAGGATCAAAACCATAACAAACAGGTAGAGACAAAGGATGAAAAAAAATCGCAGCAAGAGCATATTTATTTTACTGCTAGACTTATTGGAATTCTGAAATAAATGACAGCTTATGTGCTGCAGTGAGTGTAAGAGGCTGTTCTATTAATTTCACTTCTTCCCATGTGCACTAATCCTAACAGTATTGCATTGGAAACACAAGAGGTAGAGGCAGGAATGTCAGAGAAAACACTTCTTTTTTCCTAGTTATTTTGTCCCTGTTAAAGAAGATCCATGAAATGCTTTACTGTTTCCTCCCGTGACAGAAAGAAAGATGGGAAAGATGGAAGTATGTGCTATTGCTTAGTTACATGTTCTTACTGTCCAATGTTTATAAATTACAAGATTATGGAGACTTGAATACTTTATATGAGGGTTTTTTTTCTCTTTAATTGGGAGTTTTGGACACATGTAAGGTTCTGTATCTTGATAGTAATTCACAATATAAATGTATTTTATGTTTTAAGTGTATTTTATATTTAAAATGTATTTTATATTTAAATGCTTATGATGCAGAAAAAAATAATCATTTAATGGATGGAAGACACATGTAAACAGTGGACAACTAGGTTGCTCAGTGTCAGAGGAAACCTGGATATGCAGAAAAGGAATATGCTCAGGAGTCCTTGGGGCTTAGAACTGTTGCCTTAACCACTTGTCCATAAGTAATTCTCTGTGCAGATAACAGTACAAGATAAAAAATGGCTGAACTGTACCAAATCCCTAATTGGTTGCCTTTGCAGTACACAGGAGTAAGCATTGTGTAGAGTAGTGTTTCCTAAACACTCACACAATTTTGCACTGTTTGTGACTCAAGGTATTTTGTAATCTGTGGCCAGATTAAGTTCCCTTAGTATTTGATGCTACTCAGTGGAGTTTTCTTCCAAAAGTTAATCTAATGAACCCTGAAACACTTGAAATACCATGTAAAGTTGACTTAAAAATTTAAATGTATTTTTGTTTTGTGGAAAAAGTACCTTTATGTAATCCAATACTCACTAGTTATTACTCCAGAAAATAGCTGAGAACATTAATTTCATATTCATTTTTATAAATCAGTTAGAATTCTATGAAAAAAAAATAATATGCCTCCTTGGCTGCCATTTGTCCAGTTAAAGCTCTTCCCTTTGCAATCATGCATAAACCAGTACAGTTGTTCTTCTCTGTTCCTGCTCCAGCCCAGCTACATTCTTCCTGTGCTGGAGGGGCCAGTCCTGCACTCAGTATGCACAGTGTGGCCACATGAAGGGCTTATAGTGGTAGTTTATAGTTTATGCTGGTTTATGGTCCACTGCATTTCTAATAATCCTGTTAGTATGTTTGGGGGTGTTTTTGTTTGTTTGTTTGGGTTTTTTGTTTTTGTTTTGTTTTGTTTTGTTTTTCCCAAATAATGCAAATACAGGAGATATAAGGAAGCAAACAAGCAACGAACCCACCACTGGTTTTTAGACTGTTTTGTAATTTAAAAGTATTTATGACATTTCGAACATCTCTTTTGTTTGTTTGTTTTTTCCTTGAAGTACTATGTTTGGTATTTGCTCCAAGTTAGAACAAAAAAATAATATACAGTAACTTCTTGAGAAAGAGAAATTTAAAAACATCAGTTTCTTTCTAGGATGTCTCATCCATCTTCCTTCCTTGTCAGTGAGGTGAGCTGCTCACAGGTCCGTAGCTTAGACCAGGAAAGTTTTGAGAGCATGGAAAAGTCAGCTTAGCACACATTAGAAGCCTCTATTAAAATTAGCTTGCTCTGATAAAGCAACTTCACTTTTAAAATTCTTTATTTTCTGAAAGAAAATACTTGCAGGGAAAATACTGCACTGATTTGTTTAACTAAGCACTGTAAAAGTATTTAAGCACATTTTCTAGCTGAAATGTTTGCTAAGTGAAACCTTTCAATAATGTGCAACATTAGAATAGACAAGACTAGACTAGACTAGGCTAGGCTTGGGTAGACTAGAAAGAACGGTTGAGTTGGAAGGAACCTACAATGGTCATCTAATACAACTGCCTAAACTCTTCAGGACTGACTAAAAGTCTAGGAAGCCTTTTCTACTGGTGGATCAACCTCCTGGTAATGAAATGCTTCTTAATGTCTAGTCCAGACTTTCCCTTACGCAATTTTGAACCATTCCCACACGTCCTGTCACTGAATAGCAGGGAGAAGAAGTCAGCATCTCTCTCTCCACTTATCCTTCTCAGAAAGCTGTAGGGAGCAATGAAGTTGCCACTTAGCCTCCTTCTTTACAAGAAGACCAGCACAAAGTGCTCAGACAGTCCTCAGAGGACATTTCAGCTCTTTCGCCAGGTCCGTTTTTCTCCTCTGGATGCATACAAGTGCTTTAACAGCCTTTTTTAAATTCTGAGGACCCAGAGCTGTACATGGTACTCAGAATGAGGCCATATCCACACTAAATATGTCAGCTTTAAAAATTATAGTTTTTAAAAGCTAATGCAATACTGGAAATGCTTCAGCTGATGCCAGAAGCTCTGGTTCAAGTATGAAAGTGGAGTTGCTCCTAATGTGTTACCCAGATGTTGCCCTGACCTTTACCTTTCTGAAGGTGGTAATAAGTATATGTACAATTCCCAGTTTACTAAAATCCAGCTGAGAATCTCTACTCCATCATGATATATTGTATCTTTCTGAACTTCCAAAAACCAGCCCTTGTTTCTGTATAGAACCGGGCACTGAGGAAATTTTCAGGGAAGAGAGCAACATACTGCAATTAATACAGCTGTTCCTGCTACTTACCCACTGTGTGCCCATTAAAGACTTGGTTAATCCCTCTCAGCTGCATAATTTCCCATATAAAGTGCATAAAATTGACTGCCCCACACAGTTAGTGGTTCAGAATGTCTTTCAGATAATCTGATGAAAGGTGAAACTGAAGAAGAAAAGATTGGTTTTATTAGCAGTAATGTTGCAATTAGTTCATTACCATTCTGAAGAAAGAACGTTAAATTGTTCTTGTCGTAGGAGTTGCACTTCCACACAGATACAAGTGAAGTGCAACTATTCTAGTCTCCAACTGTGTGGCATTACACCAATTGAACAGAGGAAACAAAATAAGTAGGACCTGGTTGTCATTTCAGGAAAATGCTCGTTTTCTCAAATGTCAGATGATTACTAAAAATGTCACCTGCTACTTTTTTTTTTTTTTGCAAAGTTGTATAGTAAAACCTGTCTTCTGCAGCTCTTTATTCTGAACTGTTATAGTAATGACTAATCATTGCTTGCATTTTCATGTTAAGTTTATGCTATACTTTTATTCTACACATATTTTGGGTGTAATATTTTGAATATAGACATTCTACATGATTTATTTTTTTTTTCAAGCACCAAGTTAGACAGAATACTTAATGAATTAAATATTTTTCTTTATACTGCATCTTGGCAAAATTTCAATATGATGCAGATTATCATCCTATCTGCAATTAATGATGGGATTCTCTAAGAAGAGCTTCTGTGCTACCAAAGCTCTTTGTAAATATTTCTGGTAGCTGTTAATCTTACTGGCAAAGATGAAGTAAGAAAAATGAAATAAGAAAAAAAATCCACAAACAAAACCTGTGCATCTCCTGGGGCACTTCAACCTGATCTTCTACTGCAGCCTTCTGCTCAAACAGTATCATTGCATGAAAATATGTTGCAGGCTTATATACTTTGCTGGATTTTAATATAAGAGTTTAAAATGTTCTTATTTCATTGTCATCATTTGAAGATAATTCAGGGATCAATATATTTTGTAATCTGGTTCAGCTGATAAGAAGCATACAGGGAATTATGAAGTACGTGAAATTTGCTGTGAGGAGTTATATAGAGTGGATTATTCAAAATAAAAATCTAAATTTAAAAAAATAAAAATCTTGAATTGCTGGAAAATACCTCTGATGTTCTGTGATAGAAGGTCTTTCTTCAAGGTGCCTGATGGCATTTGCTTTCTCTATTAGCCATGCAGCATTTGCCTTCTATCTCCATCCTTGATGTTGATTTTAGTTTCTTTCTCTTTTTTGGAAATCATTACCAGTCACAGCCCAGGTAGCCATATGCAATCTTATTTCAGTATACTGGTAAGCAATTTAAATACAATAATACAGAATTCGGTGTGAACATCACACTGAATCCTTCCATCCCTTCTGGGTAGTTAGTAAGTGGCTGAGGTTCATATGATTTAGGGATTAAAGGTTAAAAGATTCTCATTCTATACAGATATTTATTTTCAACTCTACAAAAAGGTCTCTTCAACTTTTTGATTGTAGAACTGTGATGAAAGAGGGAAAGTCTATAACTTTGAAGGGGATTGTTAGTTAAAAGCCAAACATGTATCAGCAATATACCCAGGACACAGGAGGAGCTGCTGATCAGTTTAAGTATCTCATCCACTTCCTCCTTCCCGGAAGTCTTGGGCTATGGCTCATTGATTGTATCTCTCCTGGGTCCTTGCCAGCCTTGCTCTCCAACCTGTGATGAATTGTCAGCGAGTCTTTGCTAGCTGACATCAAGACCATGTCCAGATGATGCCATAAAAAAACTATTATAACGTTCTGGGTTTGAAAAATCAGCCATATCAATAGTGACTAATGAGAACCCATCACTCTTCCTGGCTGAAGTGTCCTCTGTCAAATCTTGTACTTAATTTAGTGGCCAAAGCACATTTACATGTACATGGAACAATCTGTTGCTGCAATATATGTAATCAATTGTCCAATGAACTCTGTAAAGAAAATAAATTTTGTCATAGTTAAGTCACAACACAGGAATTTGTTTGCATTCAGCGATTTTGTCAAACCGTAATGAATACATAATTGTAATGAATACAGCTACTCTGTCACTTTTAGTCTTTGAAATTGATTGACATATTATACTACAAACAATGCAAAAACTGAAAGATTTTTCCCCTTCTGACATGGTAGATATTAATGAAGGTCATTCTGGGGTAATATGTTAATCTGACAAGGAGTATTTAGAAAGGATTTTTTTTAATTGATTATGCAAACCATAAATAGTATATATCCTCTGGCTAGAAGCTTACATAACAATGTATCTAAATGCAATATGTTTAACTGTTTCTCTAATACTTTTTTGCCCTGTTTTTAAAATACCAGTTTAGTCAGAGCTGAAGGTATGATTTTGAATGAATTATAGGAAGCCTTTGCTTAAGCTTGTCAAGCACATCATGTCATGACACCAACATGGATCAGAGGTTCATCAAAGAATTTTACTGAAAACTTGAAAAAATAAAATAAAATCTTTATTGGAATTAAAACAGACAAATAAAACAGTTAACTTTCCTGGAAGCCAGTTTCAGGATTGGAGAAGCCATGTGTAGCTACAAACAAGTCATGTGAAGGATATCAGAAGCATTATGTTACACACATACTTGTTGTAGACATCTATACTAAAGGAGACACAGAGTTTTTTTCTACTTGCATCCAAAGCTGAAGTTATATTTCAGTGCCTAAATCTTAAAACAGCATCAGTGTAATCGCTAAAAATCCAAAAGACATTTTTTCTTTATTTTTCAGTGCTAATACATCAATGAAGCAGTCACGACTGAAATAATTTCAGGCAGTAGAATCATTAAATAATGTATTTAGGGAATGACTAATATGTAAAATTTAAAAATAGCTCTAAGATTTTTTAAATATATTTAATTAAACTTAGTTGTAAAAATGTGAAATACTGAAAATACGAAAATCTAAAAGGGATTGTCTGGTATAAGATCAGCTGCATTAGTATTGGGGAGAGACATACTTCCATTTGAATATAAATGACTTACACAGGAAACCTCAAAATGCTCCTCTGATTTGGTGTAGGTAAGTCTCAGCATTAGGATTATGCTTTCCAATGGAAATGTAAAAGCACATACTGTAACTCTGAGTAACTGATAAACTTTCTAATTAGTTTAGCTAGCATGATCAAGAAAGTTTTATTTTAATTAATTTGAGATTCAGAAGGATTTGAGGATTTACAGCATTAGATTACCTCCGTGTTCCTGTAGAAACAGGATCTTTTATCATGCTCATTCTGTAAAAAGGAATATGATTTAATCCCTCTAGAATTTTCTTCTTTGATTATCATGAGTATTAGCATGTTCTTTAGAATTATGTGACATCATTTCACAGTCAGAAACATGTTGAAAGTAGGGAAGAAAATGAAGGTACTTCACTACTTATGTGGATTATTATGCTGCAAGAATTACATATTAATAACTCTAATCTGTTTCACAGTAGTACCTGGAAGCCCTTTCTGAAATTAGCGCCTTACTGTGTTCACTGACAAAAGATGATTCTACCCATTAGCAGCCGGCAGTCTCAACACAGAAGGCTGAATAAGGCTAGGAGAAATCAAGGATTAATTCACCAGATCTCACAGATGGAAAGCTATAGCATGGAGGTTTAGGTCGGACACGTTTGGTTTATTTTGATATTTTTTTCCTGAGAAAGTTTAACCAACATGATTTAAGGTATAAATTTAAACTGAGATGGATTAACCAATAACCAGTAGGAAATATTTGTGAAGTCACAATAAAATAACTCGATATTTTCAGCTTAGAAGAAATCATTTGGGAACAGATTTACCTAAAGCCAAATAAACCAATCTTATTCATAAAGCCTAAGGTCCACATGATCTTTTTCATTCAATTAAAATCCATTTTAATTATGCAATTCCCATGAATACATGACTCAACCTGTAAGTACTCTCATAAATAATATGAAGGCACAGCTGTGACTTTGACATAGGAAGGACTATTGTTGGGCTTATTGTGTTTGTCAGGAAGACTTATTTCTCTTTATAAATTCTCACTTCAAAATCAAGATAACTTTTTGAATTCAAACCCAAATCTCTTAATCAACTGAAACAAAGTGTCAAAGTGCCCAATGCACCACTCTTCTATTACTTAGCATCCCATGTGACATCTTTGCTGGCTCTCATGTGAACCACCAGTTAATATATTTCAACTTTTTAGAGGTGAACTCAGTAGGATGGATTTCAGTGGAACTACTGGCACAGTAAATGCTCATGCAACTTCAGGACAAGTAAAGATATATTCAGAATCTGGTGTAAAGTTGAATGTATAGCTTCTCTGTAGGGAGGACTATCAATATTTTAATATCAAGATTTTTCTTCAATCCAGGCAGGAAAACAAAAAAACCACAAAAACCTAAAAGTCCAACTGATAAATTAAATAAAACATAATGCTTTTGAAGAATTCAAAATATCCAGTAAATTGTGTTCATTTCTTTGATTTTAAGACATATTAAGTTGCATAATTGTAGCTGCTTCTTTCTTTAAATATGGAACCACTATTCCTGTGAGAGACCCCACACTGCCAGAAGCACTGCAGCAACTCTTCAGACACCACAGTCCCAGAGGCAGTGAGCCACACAAAGTAAAATAAACCAGCTTTTAAAAAGTAATTAATGTAAAATGGATTTGATGTCAAGCCAAGGCAAAAATGACCAATTTTCTCAACTGGAATTTGACAAACATCATTAAAATCAAGGTCTGCATCAAAAGATTTTAATTGTATATAATCTGTGCTTGCTAGCAGAGACAAATATTAAGGGGAGAGTTCTACTGCTGCTGAAAGAACATTAATTATCTTGGCAATAGTATAACATTGAACTTGTATCAGCTATTAATTAGATTTGGAACACTTGATTTGAGGGTTAGTTTATGTGATATATGACCAATATTTTCTAAATGACTAGTGCTTTTATATGCCTTCAAAAGACGAAGGGCCTCTCTTCTGTTTCTCTCTTCAGATTATTTTCTGATACTCCCAAAATCCTTGTGATAAGCACCAAATATTATCAATATATAGGTTGATATAGACAATAAAAAGAAATGAATTTTTAAAAAGTACACACAGTTTTCATTTCCTCATTCAGAGAGATTTCAAATTTTAGGTCCAATCCTGTGAGGTTCAGACTTTGAATATCAACAGAACTTGATTCCACTAATACTTTCAAAGTATGTTGTTGCTGCTTTGGGAAGAACATGTTGAATCTCCTTATAAAGTATATATATATCACCAATAACTGCACACTGACAAAAATGTAGAGATAATAAAATCTTTTAACAGAAATACAAGACAGTTCTTTAGTGTATATCTTGCCATACTATAAAAACATGACATTTGCATTTTCATAAGGAGATTGAATATGAGAGAAGTTCCTATTCAGTTCAAAGTATAGTTCAAAGAGATTTTATTAAATCACCACAGCAGAAGCTGCTCAGACTTTAGTAAGCTAACCTCAGAATGGTTCAAGGTTTTTCCATTACATGCAGTTACAAATTCAGTCCCTTTCCTGGTATCTGTTGCTTTGCTTATCTCTGCCTGTGGCTGAAGGATCTTTCCTGTTTTTTCTATTTTTTTTTGTTTTGTTTTGTTTTGTTTTGTTTTGTTTTTTCCTTTTTTCTTTTCCCTGGATATTTGTTCCCAGCTATCTAAAAAGAAGAGGAAAGAAAAAAAGAAAAAAGAAAAAGGATTATTTAGAGGAAGTAAGGTTTTATTCAGATATCAGTCTATTAAGCTCCATATTAACTCCTTGTTACTTTTTCTTCTATCTCAATCTGCTCCTTTTCCACTACTCTCTTTGTCTTCACCTTCTTATTTTTGTACTTTGCACTCTAGCCTTTCTGACTTTTCTCTTACATGCTCTATATCTCTGTGAATTACCTCCGTATTTAGGGAACCCTTCAACTTCTGTTTCAGAAAGAATTCTAATCATAATATGTTCCCATGACCTGTGTCTGAGTGAGTGGCTGTGTTGTGGTGAACTTGGAAAAGGAATTCTAAGAAATGAAGGTTCTGCACTGGCTGATATTTTATAACAATAGTGAAGTAGCAAGTGTTGTTCAAATGCCTAATCTGTGCATTTGCATGCTCAGACGAAATTCACATAGAGTTTAGTAAGAGCTTCAGAAGAGTGTGAGTTAGATAGTATGGAATAATGATATTAATGGCAATATTTACAGGAACCCAAGGAAGTTCTGCATGCTCTCTGGTACTAATAGGGATAGAGATTTAGAAAAATATGAGACAATTCATGGTCAATAAAATTTATCAACACATGCCAAATCTTTCTTAAAAGGCTCGTTTAAAGCTGCTAATGGCTTGGAATCATGCTTGCTTTCCAGTAAAAGCTCTAAAAATTGTTGCAGCCACTTCTAAGCATTTTCCGGGGAAGAAATTGCCTTATATATTCCAGTGGGATTTTTGGGTGTGTAGTAGTGCATGCATGTGGAGAGGGATGGCATATCTTCTTGTCTATTTGAGCAAGAAAAGAGAGGTAGAGGATAAAGCAACAAATGTGTATCCCCCCAGTCAATAATATTTCTTGACTCAAAGACCACTGTGTGTACACTGCAGCCACCTGACAGAGCCAGAAGAGTGTGCCAATGCCTTATCTCTGCTGGGCTCATCCAGAGTGTCTGATGAACTGCAATCGACAAGAAAGATAACTATGAACTGCTTCCACCCTTTCATTTCTGCAAATCCCTTGCCATGGGACTGTGTCAATCTGCAAAGAGAAATCCACTCTCTCCCCTCCCTTTGATTTTTTTATTAAGTGTAAGACATGTTAATTTCCCTGTGGGGGGGAAAAAAAAAAGAAAGAAAAAAAAAGGCTTGTTTTATATCTGCACCCAGTGTGAATTAAATACTTTACTGATTTTAAAATTTAAGGCTTCTGTGCTGGCCAGTCCAGAAAATGATACACCTGTGCTCCATTAAAATGTAGTGTGGACACAGTTAATTAAAGATGCTGAATATTTCTAAAATGTCCTGCAAATATTTCTTTGCAAACATAAAACAGTGCCAGGTGTAGGATGAAAGGCAACATTACTGCTTGATCTTGGCAGTGAACAGTAGGATAATGTACACCTCAGTAGCACATTTACATTTTCAAAGACGATGATTTCCATTTCTTATACAAAAGAAAAACCCCAAAACCTGAAAACATAAAGGAAAGGGAAAGTGTAGAAATAATGTTAGTTAATTTATCGGCTACGTGAAATATTAAGTGAAGCCAAGTTAAACTTTTACAAACATAAATCATATTTGTCATAGTTGAGTAAGTATTTGCAAAAGATTTTCCCTCCTTTAAACTTCAATTTTAAATTTAAAAAATGTTTCTAATGGTGATTATCTTTTGATAAATTATGTAGGGCATTACTTATAAGTAGATTCTGCAGTGGTCTGAATATTTGTACATGACATATTGCAGCACAAGTGATAGAAAACTGAGAGCAGAAAGCAACAGCATTACCCATATTCTCTGTCAAAGCTGTCATCTTTTGGCACTGGTGTTTGCTCTGCACTTTCATGGTGGACCTCTGGTAGCTGCTGTTCACAGCACAACTCTAGCTGAAAAGATTGATACTAGCCTTCATTTAAATAAAATAACTTTCTGAAAAATGGTTGGAACATACTTAGGCATGAAAGAAAAAAATTCTACACTGCGTTTCCTGCCCATGATATTGAAAAATGGGCTATGTTGTGCAATATCTATATGAATGATCTTAACGTTGTTTATTTTTTCTGACTGCATCTGATATAGAAGTTAGGGTTGTGTATCAAGACTTGCAAATATACATTTAAGCCTTAATTTACCCTATTAAAAAGTCTAAAATACTTTGAGGATTTTATTTTTTTTTGTGTGTGTGTGAAATAAAGTTGCCTGTAAATAAAATTCATGTAGAAAATAAAGCAAGTGAGGCAGTAACTCAGATGTTCCATGCAATTTTTTTTTTTGTTGAGTAAATAATATGATTGGGAAATTATTTACTTTTAATGATGTAAAATAAAGATATTTGCATTAGAGGGAGAGCATTAATTAAGATGGAAATAATAAGATTATTTTAAAAAGAAAAAGTTGGAATATACATTTGAATATCCAGTAGATGGAGCTTCTTACCTCTAAAATGTTTCATTTCATCAGAGTAAATTTGACTTTAAAGCAGTAGTTGAGATGCAGTCCAAAACTAAATGCAAAAATTACAGCAAAGATTGTATCAAAGCCAGATAAGACTGTGACATGATCAAAAGCCTTAAGCTGCTTTTAGAAGAATATTTTACCTGCTATCTTTTCCTCAGTGGCACACTTAATGATGCAAAAATAAGAGTATTTGATTGGGAAATACTGGACAAATAGACGTTATTTAAGTTTTCTGTCTGCTTTTGTTTGATTGTGAAGTTTTTTTGGGTTTTGTATTTATTGTTGTGTAGTGCCTAGATTTGCAGATTTTAGTACCAGAGAGCACCAAGTAATATTTTTGAGATTTCAGAAAGACATAATGAATACTGTGTTGAATATAAGTAAGAGAAATGTTTTCAGATACTCTGCATAAAATGAATTAGCTTTAATTTCTGTTAAGGAGACTAATATTATTAAAGACTAATATAATTAGACACAATTAATTTTTTTATGACATATTATTATAAATTGAAGCTAATATTTTTGAGGAAAACTTGAGATAACTTGAGAATAGGTGAATATGTTCATATTTTTACTGTAGAATGAAATTTGAACTAGCCTTTAGTTTTGATGAAGGATAACATTTACATTGTTATTTATAGCATGCTTGTCCAAAAAGCTAGAACGGTGGCAGAAGGCTGACTTCAAAGATAAATAAATGTTTCGGGAAGGATGGGATTTGAAAATCAAGGGAAGGTTGTTGCTGCACCTTCATATTTATATTCTAGGGGCATATTCAATCATTTCCTCTGCAGCAGTTTGGATTCAGCTTCTGATGCTTGAAAAGATACCTAAAGCTCAGCCTGTGTTAACAGAATTCCACCTGAGATAGACAAAAGGCTGAAGACCTTAGTGTCAAGTGTCTGTAGCAGTCAGACCTAGATACTGGTAGGTGTTTGAATTTGGTGGTGGTTGATAAAAAAAACAGTAAAAATTCTTAAGGTTTATGTTGCTGCTGTGAGTGATTTTGTATTAATATTGAACATATATATGTGAAAACTGGTACTTTTGGAATAGCATGATATAAAATTCAAGGTCTAATTGAAATAAATCTTGAGTACCTTAGGGTTTCTGCATATATCAGCCAAGGTTTCATTTTGTTTTACTCAAAAAATAGAAGTCACAGAACAGGAGACCTTTATTAATAACTCAGATTTGCACTGGGCAACTGGAGAGAGGCAGTGTCTATTAGCTTGCATGAAGCGTGTCTTTGAATCTTGTGAAACAGTGCAGTTCAGATTAGCAAAGTGACTTTCAGATTGCCTGTGCCTATCAGCGTAGATGTGTCCTAACCTCTTTCTGGATTTTAATCCAGATAATTTCAGTAAATAAAGAAAAATTATCTCTGACTTTGTCGCCCTCCCCAGACACATGTTAATATCTTTGCAAACACATTGTGTTTTCACATAGGAGCTCAAAAACAGTTAAAGATTTAAAAATACATTAAAAATTCAGATTTTCTTTAGGACTCCATTTCACAAACATGCTTCTCTGCATTAATTCACATATGATTCTTACTGCCTTTAATGTTCTTTTTTTGAACAGTTAATTTTTTTAACTGTTTTTTTTTTTTTTTAACTGTTAAAACCATTAAACTGTTAAATCTCCTGTTCCTTCCCAAAAAGCTATTTTCCTTTTCTCTCGAGAAAATGGCAACTCTTCTCTCTCTATTTTATTCTTTGCTTTATCCATAGACAAATGTTTCTGCATTAGTGGAAAATCTGTTTCAGTAGATTCCCATGGGCCAGACTGGCACCTTGAGAAAACCCCTAGGGGTTTCTGTTCTTTGTGCAAGGCCAGGCAAACACAGAGGGAGGCTGTGCTTGCTGAGCTCCCTGCCAGCAGAAGCCAGGGGAAGATGCTGTGAGGAGTCTCCCTTGTTCTGGTGCTGTTGGATGTGTCAGAGACAATGGACAGCATAGGGATAAGGTTTAGCAAAGAAAGTCAGGGAGGCAGAAGGGAAGACAATCTTGGAGTCTCTTGAGGTCAGCAACAGCGGTATAAATGTTCATGCCAAGCAGACATGAGACCTCTCATCTCTAATTCCTGTTCCTTCGTGGCCCTTTATAACAGTGTTGGCAGAAATCGACAGACTACCTTTGAAGTCTGGAGAGAAAGATGCAAGCTAGAAAGAAAAGAGAGCTGGACCTGTCAGATGGAACTGGAAATACGGTACAAGCTTTCAGGGGTCCCTGAGGCCTCTACTTTCAAATCACTGAAAGAACAGCTCTACATGAAAGAATCGGGGCTCGTTGTACTCCAGAGTGGGAGAATGAGCTCCTGGGGTTCTGCTGAATGAAAGGGAAAATGAAAAGGAGGGAATTCTGCTCAGAATCACTATTTCGTGTGGCATGGAGTTCAGCTGTCTCCTGCCAGTTCAGAGTAGGGGACTGTAGAGTGACATGACGAGGGTTAAGGTGAGACCAGAGGGCAAACTGCATAGCCATAGGCATAAAAGTGTCTGTGAAAATGCTTTGCTCGGGGCCCTCCAACACTACATTCTCAGTGGTGGTAATGGCGGGAGAGTGGCTCTTTGTGCTGTGCTGCTGAATGGGGTAGGATGGTTTCAACAATTTTTCTTAACAAACATTGATAGAGGGAGAGCAGATGATGTAAATAAATGTCCTGTTTGCAAAAATCACTGCAAGATGCAATGGATTGATAGGGAGAAAAATCTGGATGTCAAAGAAACTGTTTATTCACAGTATGCATCCATAAAACTGCCAAAATATAATTTCTTAGAAAGCATACGAGATTTATTGTTCACATTCTCATTCTGCATAAATCTTCTTTGTTACTTGGTTCAGCACAGAATAAGTAAAATGTCCTAGACACTTTGAAAACAGTATTGCAAAGCACAAAGCAACACAGATATTCCACCCCTATGGTGCATGTTCTTCAGACAACATCATTTTATTATCAATATCAAAAAAACATGCAGAAATGGGTCAGCAATCCATTTGAATGACTTTACAGTATATTCAATGGTGTACTTAGACAAAAGAAATTCAACTCACCTGACTGCTAAAGTTAACTGAACAAGACAATTTCTTACTTGACAAGGATCTGCACACTATAGCTATCTGTATTGTAGTGATGTAGTAATATTGGAAAAAAATTCATTTTATGGAGTGGACCTGAACCTACATTTTATTTGGTTTGGGTTGGTTTGGCTTTTGGAAAGCTGCAATTAAAAAGATGTAATTATTTCTTAGTATGGCTGAGGGTGATATTTAACTGAAAACAACCCAGAGGAAAACAAGCTTGTGAATCTATAAAGGGATCAGAATAATGCAGTTATGGTAGTTAAGATTTAGTGCGAAAACAGTTCAAAGAAAGTGGGATTGTAATTTAAAATAACATCTCATTAGTTGGTTTAATTACTCACTGCCAGCTCTAATTGGTTTTTAAGGCTGGAAACAAAAAAAAAAAAAAACCCACAGCACTTAGGAAAAAAAAAAATTATTTTTACCCCAGGTAAGTTGGACACAAGATTAGGGTTCCTTTGGCAAAGCATAAGATTTTGACTAGGTTTCTTAGCTACTTTAAATTATACTTATTATTCTGTATTTGGAAATTAAGTCAATCTGCTCCAATATTAATAGCATCTTTTTCTAGCTTTTCCTTATCAATTAAAAAAAGTATCTTAAAAGTCTTTTAAAACTATTCTTAGGACTCCTATGTAGATAAGCAGTTTACTAGGTGGTAATTTATTGTAAAATATGTTTCTTTATGTCCTCACAAACCTTCTGGTAGAGGGCTATCTTCAACTCTCTGTTCATCTGCTAGCTTGTACAAGTAGCTGCCAGAGACCACGGCACACAGAATTTGCTGCTTAGTAACACAGAACAGAAAGACCATCCCAAAATAAGGTGAGAAATCCACCTTGAAAATGACTACTAATGAGAAAATTACTTACTTTTGATATTTATTAGCCCAGTATGAAATCTATGTTAAATCTTGAGTTAGGCTTAGGCAGTATAAGCTCCTGTCCATCAGAGTAGGGAATTATGCGCTAAGTCTGTTTCTTATTAGACTTCATTAAGCAGTTTCTTTCCCCTTGGCCCGCAAATCCAGAACACCTAGAAACACTAGTTCTTCTTTAAAATGAAATCTTGCACATTCTTTTCATTTCAGGTACTTCATATTTCATAAGAATGATTATTCTAAGATAGCATGTAAATCTATAATAATTTGCATGTGTCTATTATCCTCTCATAAGAAAATCTCCCAGGTTGAGTCAAACCATGAAACAGTGCCGTACCAGCTCCAGTTTGATTAAATATCCTAGAGAAAACTATAAAATCAGTTTTTTAATTGGCTTCTTGGAAAATCACGGATTAACTTTATAATAACTGTTTGCCTAGTCCTAAAGTGGTAATTTTTCTCCCCAGCTATCTCAGGTACAGTGTTTCACTTTTGACATTGACCCTAGTCACCATTCACATATGCAAAATATTGTAAAGGGTAGCCACAATTTTCTGGTCAAATATCTTCAAGTCAAACCAACTTTAAAAAAATTAATATGAAGTAGATGTGTTTCACTTGAGTCAACATTTTACCCATATACCTTGTAAAAAAATCGAAGTCATGATTCTGTCAAAACATTTTTCTAAATCAAAAAGAACAGGATTTAAGATTTTAGAATCCGCATTTTCTAAAATGCAGATTTTTCCTAAAATTTTCAATTTTTTTTTTAACATTCTATATTGTCGTAACTACAACAGTTAGTGAAAACGTTAAGTCTGGACTCCTCAATTTTACTGGACAAAATATTTTTCAGGAGTAGCCTTGATCATGAAATTAGTTCTTCCCAGGCCTTCCAATCCTTTTAAAATTTTAAGGCCAAGGTATATTTTTATATATGTGTTGTGAAGATGGGATTGTTGTCTATTTCGAATAATTCTTTTTTGAGTCAATCTTGAGAGGTAACTGTAGTGATGTTGTCAGTTAAATATTGATTATTTATATATTTATCAGACTTGCCTATATGTGATAATAGGTGCTTTAAAACAGTGTATATGGTGAAGGCAATAGGATAGTAGAGCATATCATTAAAGTTACATCTATGTTTCAAATAATTGAAGGAAATTACAAATATTTTTAAGATGTACTTGTAATTTAGATGGCTTTACAGTTTTGAATATAATTTTTCTAGTACATTTCCCTGAAGCAAAAAAGAAACTAAAAGAAAGAATCAAAAAGGAAACTAATTATAGTTGCTTCCTTGCAGTTTTTCGATTCTCTGAGGCACCTTTATGACCAATCATGATACTTCCTCATTTCAGAGTTAATGAGCCAAGAAGATGAAAGTTGTTTCAATTCTTGTTCTTCTATTTCTACTGTTGCAATTGTTCCTGTGCTTCAAGTCTTCTAAAGAGCTGAACTAAACAAAATAAAGGTTTCAGTACTGCTTTCTCAAAGCAATGTTCATATTAAAGCTGATTGCATTCTCAGGAATGACAGCCCTTTATATAGTTGTTTATATTTGTGAGTTATGTGGAAAAGAAAAGCAAATCAAAATTGGGTTAGAGATTCAGGTACCCTAAATATTCAGTTTTAGTTCATAGAACATACAATTATATGTATAAAGTTTTAAAAGAAGATATAAAGGCATATGTGTGCACTGTAATTAGACAGTTATTAGGTGACATTCCTGCTTAAAGAAAATGTTATAAATTGAGTGAGATGGTTCTTCAGGATATCAACTCTGATTTTATTTATTTTTTTTTTTCCCCACAGAAAATAGTTATTGAATCTCTGGTTTCTTTAAGAGACTTGGGCAGGTTTCTTTGCAAATATATCCTGTGCCTTAAATGGAACTTTTAATTTGGAGTTAAAAATTAAAGGTAAATCCCTGTGAATGACTATATTGTCTGCAATAAAACAGCTGTACAGTTTTTCTGGAGTAAATTTATCCTACAGTGGTAGCCAAACATTTATTTTCTAACTTCTATGAAATTTTCTTGAAGTATTCTTATTTTTTCGTGAATTTCAAGATGGCAGTTAAATGAGAATTATGAAGCATAATTCATAAACATGTTATGCCTTTTGTAGAGTTAAGAGATGCTTGCTTATATGAATGACTGTGCGCTTTGCCCCCAGTTGAATATAAAAATAAGCATCTCATGAGAGGGAAATCATATGATGATTTTTTTTTTTTGGCTGCCTTAAAAGAAACATAGTAAGTCTATTTGCATTTTGAAATGTAATGTACTGAGAGCCACAATGGATCGTTAAGTTCTTCTCAATTCCACCTGATGGAGCGTGTAGAAGAGTCCCCTGCAATATTGAATTAGTGACACTTTCATTATATGAAACTATTTCTGTACCCAGGCAAAACTATTCCTGTAATATTCTTGTCTCACTGTGTTTTGTATATGTGGAAGACTGATTTGCATTGTCATTCTTGGGCCTTTATGGTTCACTAAGAGTTGATGAAGTTGTGTGTGTGAGCTGTGGACCTTATTGAGCTACATTATTGCTTTGGTACTATTTAGTGTGTGAACACGCAAGGATAATAAGAGAGCAGTTTATTCCATACATTTCTGTATATTTGTGAAAGAATTGTACAACAGGTAAAAGAACTTTTATGCTCATATTTTAAAACAAAGGACTGAGATAAAAATTTAACTCAAATAGTCACTGTATGCTAACTACCTGTAAAGTATGCAGAACTCTATTTGCAGGTTATGTTTTCAATATCTAATTAAAAACTTATTGAATATATTAAAAAGCTACATATTCCTATTTGTTGTTGATATTGTTAACAAAACAAACAACCAACCTTTCCCATATTACACGTTTTCACTATATTTTTATTGTAGATCAAGACTTTTCTATACTTTATTCTTTTCTATAAGTAAGCTATTCATACAGGTACTGTCTGTTACACAGGATTTTAAATCATACCTAGCAGGTATCAGCATGGGAATTTAACAAAGAAAATCTTGAAAATCTGTCTTCCTGGTTAAACAAGCAAGCCTTGACCCAAAGGGAGGGTTAAATCAAAAAAATTCATATATTTGATCTTTTGGTTTTTTCTCTTCCCCACAAAGAAACATGATCACCAATATGCCTTTTAAATATAATTCTGCCACTTTTTTTTTCTTTTCCAAGGTTTTTTTTCAAAGGGAAATTACAGATGTTAAAATCTTTGTTTATTTTGTTTGTAGTTCTTATTCATTGTTGTGACTGTAGCTGTGTATTGAACCATTGTATTTAAGTAAATTTTGCTATTGCCTTCAATGAGACTAATTGCATAAGTAAAGCTGTTCAGACATGTATATGGGGTGCATTCTTTTTCTCAAGGAAAGTTTCAAAATTTGGCAATATTCAAAATAACAAAACTATTTGCTTCTAAGGAAAAAAAAAGCAAAGCAGGAGAGATAGAATCAAAGCATCAGAACTAAGTCTCAAATATGAGTGGCAAAAACAAGAAACAATAAATTGTCTGAGATCATATCGTCTGTTTTTTCTCTATGATTCAGCACTAATACACAAATTATTGCCAAAAGCAATATTAAATTTTTAAATGGGTTACTTGGATGCCTTGTAAAATTGGTATGCAATTTGTTGCAAAATAATACTAATTCCTAAAGACCAATAACTACAAAAAAATTATTCTTTTTTTCTTATTTCCTTCCTGAATGTTATATGGAAATTGTTTCTTTTTAGTGGACGTCTTCCAAAAATTTCATTCTATCTTGCATTCTGTCTTTTTTTGATCTTTCGAGTTTTATCTAGTTTTATTTCAACATACTGATGACTGAGTTAATGACTATTTCTTTTTTGTCAAATGTACTTGAGTTTTGCATTTGTTGCTAATTAGAAATCAAATGAATCTCATTAAAGGGGTCTTGTAACCTTTTCCTTCAATGAGAAAGGGCCAAGATTTCTCATCTGAAAAACTGTAGAACTGTCAGCACCTAATGGGTTTGTCAATACTATTAGAAGTAAATAATAAACATAGAAAATGACTTGACACGAACTATTGCTAAAGATCAACAATGAGCTTTACAACACAAATCAATACTTTTCCAAGAGAGTGACTATTTATCGAAGGTAATAAAAGCTCTGCTGAGAGAACAGGAACATTTTCCTATTTATTTAGCCTAGATCCCTTTTGAAAACATGAAATGGAGAAACTGTGGCAGATCCACACAAAACAAATGTGATATATTTTTCTAAAGCGGGTTTTCATATGCTTTTCCATAGATAGTAAAGGTTATATACTTGGATTAGGTTTGCATGGCAAGGTTTTGGTAGTGGAGGAGGGAGCTACAGGGGTGACTTCTGTTAGAAGCTGTCAGAAGTTTCCTCAATGCCTGACAGAGAAAACGCCAGATGGATCCAAGACAGATCCATGGCTGGGCAAGGCTAAGCCCATCACTGACAGTGGTAGCACCTCTGCGATAAAATATTTAAGTGGGAAAATATCTATGCAACAGCAACTGGGAGAGAGGAGTTAGAATGTGTGAGATGAACAAATCTGCAGACACCCAGGTCAGTGCAGAAGGAGCAGCTGCTCCAGGAGCAGGAGCTGAGATCTTCCTGCAGCCTCTGGTGAAGGCAATGGTGAGGCAGCCCACGGAAGATCCCACACTGGAGCAGGTGGATTTGCTTGAATGAGGTTTTGTCATGATGAGAAACCTGCTCTGGAGCAGGCTCCTGGCAAGACCTGCATCTCCACAGAGAAGGAAACCCAAGCTGGAGCAGATTTTCTGGCAGCACTTGTAACCTCTTGGGGAGCCCACAGTGAGGCAGTCTGTTCCCGAAGGATGGCACCTTGTGGAGCAAGGGAAGAATCCATGAGAAGGAAGGCGAGGTAGAGATGTGTGATGAACCAACCAAAACTCTCATTTCTCATCCCACTGCATGACTATGGCAGAGAAACTAAAGACTTTGGGAATAAAGTTGAGTCAGGGAAGAAGAGAGGGATGGAGGAAGATTTTTAAGGATTTGACTTTATTTCTCATTACCCTACTTTGCTTTGATTGGTAATAAATTAATCTAATTTTCTCCAGATGAGTCTCTTTTGCCAGTGGAGGTAATTGGTAAGTAATATCCCCTGTCCTTATCTCAAACCAGGACACTTCTCTTTTATTTTTCCCTCCCCAACCCATTGAGGAGGGGAGTGATGGAGCAGCTTTACTGGGTGGCAGGCCTCCAGCCAGGATCAACCCACCATGACTGTAAATCTGTTGTTTTATAAAAAGCTATTTAATTTTTCTTGCTTGTGTCATTTTAGTTTGTGGTCTTTGTACTTAAACTGACATTTCTAATTTCTCAAGAAATTGCCTTCTCTTTGATATGGTGATATAATTTTTATTTTATCCAGATATTTTCATACATTAGAATATGGTAAAGAGCATTAATGCACATTTATTCATGTAGCAATAGGATTTGCAAATAGTAAAATAGTAGAAATTCTTCCCCCCACTCCTTACATTCAATAACATACACCTTGATATTTTCAAGCAGTGTATCCTTCAACAGGATCTTGAAACCTAGAAACACCTGTTTTCTTTTCAGAGCTGGTTAATGTATCCAGAACCTTCGTAAAATCTGCCTCACAGCTTCAGTGGTTGTAATATAGGTAACTTTTTACATTCTTTTCTTCCAAATGTCCTTATCAAAGAACAGATGACTACAGACTTAGCACTTAGTATATCTCTCAAAAAAAGCGCACAAATTTTCTTTATGTTGTTTTGAACATTTAAAGCATTATATAAATAGTAAGACTAAAATTATTAATATGATACAACATTTGAAGGAAATCAACTACAAAGAAAGATCAAAGAAAAACACTGATGTTCCTTACATATTAGAGGATCACTTACTTGGGTTTTAAAAACACACATATACAGCATATATGATATATAAATCATACATATATCTAATTAAAATTGTAATGATGGCCTATAACCAAGACAAACCAAGGCTGATTTATTAGAAAAGTATTTCAGTTGATTATAAGATTTTTACAAGACTGCCAAAATTTAATTGTTTGGGTGGAATTTGAAGGCTAATTTTCTTCCTCAGGCTTGCTTTTTGAAAACTTTTAGTGAAATGATCAAAAGGTTTCTTCTAATTAGTTTAAGGAAATCACATTGTTTTTCATCTGAAAAGAAGATCAAGAATGTTCTGTTTGGTTTTAAAGAAATGCATAAAACTTTGTGGCATGAAAATCAGAAGGCTGTCTTTTTTAGGCATGAGGGGAGAATTCTGCTATTCTACAAAACTTGTACTAAAGTTGCTACCTCTGAAAACTTCACTTTGCATCTGCACAGCCATGGCTTATGTACTCTGTGTAGGTCCTATAGACACTCTGTACAGAGATAAGCCTGACTATGACCTGCTCCTAAAAATTGGCATAGCAGATGCTCGCCTCAATAAATTGTTCCAGTGAAATGGGAAGTGGTCACAATGATGCTGAAGTCAGAAACAGGAGGATTTCCATTTTTCTTGGTTTTTCCTTCCATGGTATTTCACCAAGAGATGGGAGGATCTTAAATGTGATGGATGAAGTGACTGAAGAGGAGTTATTTCAGACTGGTAGGGATAAGGAGGTACACAGGCAGTCTGTGATGGCTGGACACAGGAGATAAAGGCTGATCAATCTGGTGTGGATGAGCCAAATCTGGATTTATTATAAAGACAAATACTTCATAGATGATGCTGAACTAAGACTCCGAAAAAAAAGGATGGACAAAAATGCATAAATAATGATGAAAAATGTTAATTTTGACATTGTCAAACAATTCCATGCTTCATTTTAACCTTGCTTAATTTCTTTTCCATTTTTGTTTATTATTGTGTATCCTTTTCAATTTTAGTGGATGAAAAAATACAAGTTCAAAGAAAGATTTTTAGCTAAATTTAAACTTGTACTTTGATATATATGAGTAGGCTTTGGCTCAGAAATGCTTTCACTAAAAGCAAAAGAGTACAACAAAAATTTACACAATATCCACCTGTAAGGACAATTTTTTTCAATGCATTTGTGGTTAAATCTTGAACAATGAGGAAAATTAGTCATATTGGTCTTCATCTCTTCAGAATGTCACTATGCAATGCACAGGAAACTGTGAACATGGGAACAATAATACACATGAAGATAATCCTGTGTGTAGGACAATTTCATCCTGGCAAAGTGAGGTAACAGAAATGAAGACACATCACTGAACTCTTAATAAAGGAACAAATAACAGAATCACAGAATCATTTAATTTGGAGTTCATTGAGCTCAACCTTGGACTGATCAACACACCTTGCCAACTAGACCATTGCACTAAGTGCTGTGTCCAGTTGTTTCTTGAAGACTTCCAGGGATGGTGACTCCAACACTTCCCTGGGCAGTGAATAACTCTTTCCATGAAAAAACTTACTGATGTCAAACGTGAACTGCCCTACCACAGCTTGAGGCCATTTCCTCTTTTCTTGTCTATAGTTGCCTGTGAGAAAAGGACAAAGCCCTCCTTGCTACAGTCTCTTTTCAGGGGGTTGTAGAAAGTGATAAGGTCACCTCTGAGCTTCTTTTTCCCCAGGCTAAACAGTCCAGCTCTTCTCCACTCCACATAGGACTTAAGCTTTAAACCCTTTACAAGCTCTGTTGCCCTTTTCTGGACATGCTCCAGTACATTAATGTCTTTCTGGGAGTGAGGGGTCAAAGACTGGACACAGGATTTGAGGTGTGGCCTCATCAGTGCCGAGCACAGAGGGACAGTCACTGCCCTGGTCCTGTTGGACACACTTTTGCTTTCACAGGTCAGTGTGCCATTGGTTCTCTTGGCCACCTGGGCAGAGCTTGCTCATCTTGGGCCAGCTGCTGACCAGCACCCCCAGGTCCTTTGCTGCTGGGCAGCTTCCCAACCACTCTGTCCCCAGCCTGTAGCTCCTCATGGGGCTGTTTTAACCCAAGTGCACTTGGCCTTGTTGAACCTCATACCACTGGTATCAGCCTCTCCAGATCCCTCTGTAGAACCTTTCCAACCTCCAGTTCAACACTCACCCAGCTTGGTGTTGTCCGTGAATTTAGTGACAGTGCACCCCATCCCTTCTTCCAGATCATTGATAAAGACATTGAACAGGACTGGACTCAAAACTGAGCCCTGGAGAATACCATTTGTGACCGGCCACCAACTGGAACAATGACAATAGTAATGTTATACAAAGAATGAAACTGTTTTGCTTTCATTAAAAGAAAATTAAAATACTCAGTTATAAAATCTATTGCATCCTTGTTCTCTTTAAAATACTGCATAGAGAAAGGCAATATGGAGAAAATTCCCAATTGAATTTTTTTAAACATAAACAAATTTTCAATTATCCATAATTTTTCTGAATTCACATTCTTCTGTCACATCAACCTGATTACAGTAATTTTTTCCTTCCTCATTGTTGAAGCAAAGAGAGTTAAAAGTAATTATACACTAATATTGAAAAAAAGACAAGGAAAAATGTCCATCTCTATAATATAATTTTTTTTAACTTATTACTAATCATTTATAGAAAGTGAGCTTTTGGGAGTTTCAATTATTGTTTGAGGTTTAAACTATATCATGTGATGTTAAACTAGTGCCCTTATTAAATATGAGGAGTCTCAAATTTCTTAAAACATACATAGTGATAGTTGTGAACGTCATTGTCCATTCAGTGTTGTTTCTTCCATGTATTTTCAAACAGCGAATGTTTCTTCATGCCTTATTCTGAATGAAAGAGGACCAAGAAAACAGGGTGAATAATACCTAGTATGGGTGGCCATAAACTTCAAAATCTGAGAATCTAACTATTTTTGTGAACTCCCGATTAAATTAAAAACAAACCACAGCAAAAAAAAACTAATAAAAAATACTTCAAAAATACAAGAGCTCAGTTCTTAAAATTAAGATATCACAAAAAAATGATAGTGTTATTGAAAGGAAAAAGGTTTGGTTTAGAAATGGGAGAATTCTTTGAAATTAATTAGTGAGAATTATCTTTTAAGCATTTATATTTTACTTTAGGAATTATAATGATGCCAGAATGTATTAAGCTGTGGGTTTTTTTATTTAAAAATGGGCAAGTTTCACAGGATTAAGAGGTTTACTGACATTGTTTAGTGCAAGCTTAACTGATGGCTTACAAGGGGATTAATGAAATGGAGAAGGGTTTTATGAAGGTATTTTCCTACCTATTCTCACAAGGCTGTGAATGCTTTAATTTATAGAGTTCTAGTTACTATTTGTACAGTAGAAAATTAATTTATGTAAAAATACCACAGTTAACTGTGATCTTCTGCAGCTGCTGAATCTGTAGGAAGCGGGGATCATCTCTGTTTTCTAAGGATGCAAAGATGTTAATATTTTGTAAATTTCTGACATAGTGCTATAGATACTATAAGTTTTTCTCTTATATCATGGATTTTTTTGTAAACTGTTGCTTGAGAAGAGAGCAATAAAACCCTTACGTCTTCAGTAAAATATTACAACTTTGACAAAAACTCAGCTAAGCAGTCTGTCACCTTTATAATGAAACCTGTACCTTTGTTTACCTGGTTTAGGTTATACAGTGACAGACTGCATCAGGCTTTGGCTTAACACAGGAGAGACCCGGGCTAGGAAACAGCTCTGCAGCCAGGCTGGGAGCAAGGAACTTTGGTAGCACTTATCTGTCACACCTGCACTTCAGAGGTTGGTTAGAAGAGAGTACCTCCTTTTGCTGCTTTCAAGCCTTTCTATCTGTGAAAAGAAAGCTTAGTAGGGACTAAGTGATAGTTCTAAGTAAGCTTTTAAAATAAGAAGAGAACTGTGGGTGTTCAGTTATATGCAGATGTGAATGAAGAAGGGGGAAAAGTCCTTTCTGAGACTTCAAAGTCACTTGTCATTGACTTGTATGCTTTCTACTTGAGGATTAAAAAGCTTCATGGGGAGGACATATTTCTTTTTACTTTTACTCTGATTAAACTTTCTAAAAAGCTTTGTAAAAGTTATTTAGTGCTGGACGTAGGAATTTTTAAAATCACAAGCAGCAAAAATCTTCTAAACTTAAAAAAAAAAAAAAAACAAACAACAATCTCCTTAAGCAAGTATCCCTGTGAATGGGGATTCATACTGAAGGGTCTATGAACACCAAAGATATCAGCCATGTAACACAAGATTTTCTGATAAGACCCCAGTGAAACAATTGGCTGGTTTTAATAACCTGGTGATTATGAAGCATAATTCCAAGAAATGCCATATCTTTGAATTCTGTTAAAGATTGCACAGTCATTTGAATGGAGTACATAACAAGGCTGCAAGGCATCTATGGGGAGCTATTTAATAGTCCACTGTTGGAGTACTACTTTGTTGCAAATAAATTACTGAGTATAAAGATGAAACCATAGAGACCTGGTTTATCTATATGCAGAAAGAAGCACGATGGGCTGTTAACTTTATTTTTCTTGTTAATAGTCAAGGCATTAATAATAAGACCTGTTGTCTTCAGGGAAAAGTAATGAATTATTTTATAATCGCTTCACACACTAATAAGACAAAAAGTGTCGTCACTGTAATAAATGTTGTGTTAGTCTGGGGACTTAAAAAAAAAATCAGGCTGACTGGATTGCACAGAAAAATCCATGGTACTTGAAAAGAGCAGAAAAAACAAGGAGACAGCAGCAATGGATTGTCTATTTAAAGGAACAGATCAGCAGAATGCAAACTTCGTCTGACCACAGGCACCATGGTAGTCAACACTGGTGAGTAAAGTGCCACAAGACTCCTGGATTCATGTGGTAAATCCACTTTCAGGCTTGGGCAAGAAAACCTGAAAGACAGATGACATAAAGGCATAAAAAAGAATCAGCAAATGTGAATGGAGAGAACAAAAATAGAAATATATTATGTCATTTCTTGTCTTCTCTTTTTATTTTCTTTAGTCTAGGGCAGGATTGCAGCTCTCTGGGAACAGAAAATTTAACCAAAAGAAGCCCTGTTAACAGGTGAGAGTTCAGGTTATAAATAAAGGCTGTTGAGATGAAGTAAAGTACTTGGAAACATATCCTAGAAAGACTGAATAGCTACTAGAATTCTGTCTGAAAAGATGAATAATAAATGCAAGGATTTTGGATAGCATCCAGTTTTAAAGGAGAATTCTGAATTTTCTTAATAGCATTTCAAAATAAGGAGGACAATACCTTCAGGGACAGCCCAAGCCTGTATATTTTCATTCCACTCGGATAAGTATTATGAAATATCTGATTATTAATATGAGTCATAAAGTCCCAAAGTCCTGTACCAGAGTCAATGTGGAATACTCTGTATCAGTGTATAAGATAGAAAGCCTCCTACCTTTAGAAGAAAATAATAGCTTTATCATTCCTGGAAATTAAGCTAACAGTTAGAAACTCTCCTGAAAAATATAAACAAATTTGACTCCTATTCCTAGTATTAGCTGAACCTTTTATCTTCCCTAATGCATATTAAAGCATACACTCCTGGAAAATCTTACAATAAGCAAGACCCCATTACCATTATTTTTTCTGTAAAAACAAATGAGAGGAAAAAAAAACCCAAGCCATCATGTGATTTAGACACAGTTTTAGGTTCCAAAAAGCAAGTAGGTCAATCTAGGCAAAACTAGACAGAAACTCAGGAAGGACGATAGACATTGCAAAAAATTTTCCTAGAAAATTATGTTAGTATTTTCTGTTACTTTACAAATAGCTGCAAAAACAGCTGACCTTTCTTATACTGAATAAGTAAATTCTTGCTAATTTGGAAGTACAAGGCAAATCTCCAGACTTCTACATTTAACCCAGATATTAAAAACTTTGCTGAGGATTATTGTTTTAGTACTTCATGAATAGTGTAGAATTTTTGACTCATTAGCAGCTTAGAAAATATATTGACTTGTTTTTGGTTTTGGGGTTGGGGTCTTTTTTTTATATTTTTTTTGTTGTTGGTTTGGTTTGGTTTGGGGTTTTTTTGTTGTTGTTTTTGGGGTTTTTTTGTTTCGTTTGGTTTTGGATTTCAGGTTTTTGGGGGGAGGGGTTTTTTGGGGGTTGGGGTTTTTTGTTTGTTTGTTTGTTTGTTTTAATTATTCAGTCTTGTTTAAATACAATAGTGAGAAACTGAACTACACAACCGTGGATATCCACCAGGGTCAAAATTCAAGATACTAACAATTTTTCTGGATTTGAATTTGTGATAAAATGAACTAGGACAATCAATCATACTAGCAGTTCTTTAAAACCGTGCTTTGGCAAAACTAACATTTTAAAGAATATTAAGCCATATAGATGCGTGAAAGGAAAAGTCAGTTCATTAAAATCAATTGCAATGACTGAGTTAAGATATGGTGACATTTTCAATTTGCAACACCTTTTTTACTTACCTTTGTTAAATTCTATGAACTGCTATAAAAACCAGTATGGGTAAGCAATTAGTAAAGGCTAAAATCAAAAAATCCTATTCAACAATCAAACAAAAAAGAGACTGATACATCAAATTAATTTATTTTTTACTGTCTTCAACAGCTTTTTTTCTGATACAGTAAATTTCTGTAGGATAGGCGGTTGGCTTTTGGCATAATTCTCTGTAAAATTTTGATGAACTTGTCTCTTTAACATATATGACATTCTAGAAAGTTGATTTTTGAAGGTGTTTTACTTTGATAAAGAGCTGGATGATGTGGATGAAACAGAGGTTCATGTAAAAGTAATGTATGGTATACAGCTGCATTATTTGAGAAGTTCCAAAGCTTATGAGAGCATATTTTAAATATGCATGCTACTTTGCATGTAAATTGGTTTTGCAGTATACCATCATCAGAGCTATCTCATTAAACTGTTTTGCCAAAATGCGGATTATGAGTTTGAGACCCATGGATGCCCCCAGACTCCAGTTCAATAAGGAAATGCCAATGATTTTGTGGGACTGTGCATGCTGATATTGAGGCATGTTCTGTGAAATCGGTCGTGGTTACCTTTAGATGCACGTCTAAGGACATGGCTAAGTAAGAAGTACAAAGGACAAATAATGCACTTTTAACTGAGAATCATCTGTGAATAATACAATGGACGGAGTCATACTGGCTTTGCTATTTTTGGGATTAGGCTTCATCAACTTTTATGGACAAGAGGGATCATAGTGTGAAAACACATTGTTGTAAAGCCTTTTTCTTGACTAATTAAGTTCAGACTAACCATCTGTTATCCTGGCTTAAATACAAACCCCATGTTCTCCTACATTAATGATAGAGGAAATTTGAGAGAATTGAATATTTCTTGACTTTAAGAGTGAGTCACAATATTGCTATTTTGTCAGGGATTATTATTTTACATGCTTACTTTAACATTACATTCCTCTTAAGAAATATAATAACCCAGTAATTTCAATCACTGTAATATGGGCAACTCAGGAGAGTTTTACATTGCATAAACATTTAAAGATTTTCACCACTGGTGATCTTCTCAGACATTTTTCATTCAAATGTTTTATTCTTTGTATTTGATTTGTATAATGCTGTAAATGGAGTTGTCAGTGAGATTCCTGGTGCAGTCCTGTAGTAGCTCTGCATCTTTGCTTTATTGTGAAAACAAAAACTGCAGAAACCATGTGGTGTTTAATGGGGAAGTGAGAAACTGCATCCATTTTTAAGTGAGAAAATATCAAAAGAGGAATAGTAACATTAGCAGTTTACCATTTTACTGTGATCAGGGATGGAACATAAAGTACAGAAAAATCTCAGTTGTATTTTGCAGGAGTCATGAACATATTTCAAGATACTTGATTGTATAAAAAGATTGTTGGATACCTTTAAAGATTATGTGCTTTACTTGCAACGCAAAACCCAGTAATTTGCATCTGAACAAATATGCAGGTGTTGATTAAGTTAGGCTATTGTGCCTGAATAATAGTACTTAGGGCTTCTTCTCAATCATGGATGAAGGTTTCTTGGTTGTCTGCAGTATGTGAGGAAGCAAATTTAACAGGCAAAGTCTGGAAAACTCTGACTTGAAATGGCAGCATTTGTGAAATAACTGGGCATGAGAAATGCACACACCAAGAATGACTTTAATTCTGCTATTTCATATGACCATAACAAGGACAGTTTACACCTATATGATACAATTCATCTGAAAAACAGTCTAGCTTTAATTACTGCTGGTACATTTCTTCACAGTTGTCCAAACTGGTGAAAGCTACTCTCTTTCCTCACAAGAAGTCATTAAAAATTCATGATACTATTCTTATCCTACAGTGCACTCTCCATCATTAAAATATATTTAACATTTTTTCTCATGTTTTTACTCCAACCATAAGCTTACATTTTGTGTTAGATCCCGTCCTCTTTCTTTGCAGCCCTAGAAATGCATGGAGTAGATGAGGAGAAAATAGGGTGTATTTTTGACATCTTCTGTCTATTCATAATTGATGATACCTTAATTAGAGTCTCATAAAACAGGTATATATGGAGTCTACTTTTCCTATATAGTAACGGAAATCTGATGGATGATTACTATTGTAATCTCTTTTTTAACAGCAATCAAAGTTTTGACTGACTTTCTGTCCAGCATTTGCATCTTACTGCATCTTACTATTCCAAGTAGTTTGATGTATAATCTACCTTATCCTTGATCAAATATTAAAAAAGGTTCTGAAAAATGCATTAGTGGTATAGTCTTACTTAAATCAGAAAGATAAGTCAATAATCATCATAAGCCACTGACATCAGAGAAGAACAGCTTTCTGGCTCTTGGTTTGAGACATCCTATCAATAATATTGAATGTTTCTTTATTCATTAATTTCTACCAGTCTGAAAAGTAAACTCAGTGGTACTATTTTCCTCGATGTACACTGATGTGGTGTCATTGTTCTGGTATCCGAGACCCAAAAGAAAGCTTTAGTGGGTAGTTCCAACTTTTCAAAAGGGGTTACTGACATTATTATAGTAATGATACCATTTAATTCAAAGTAGTTACTATGCATACAAAGCAGAAAATTTCACAATATTCCTACCTCAGCTCCAATGTTATTACCTAACAAAGCACAGTGAAGGTGCTTTCTGTAAGCAATATGTCTTCTTTTGCAGCATTACTGTTATCACTGTCCTGCTGTCCTGGATCACTGATGAAGTGCATTTTTAAGACAATCTACCAAGTTGAAAAATGATGTGTCAATATCATCCATGCTCTGAATTTAAGGAGATTATCTCTGAAAGGTCTAAATCATGCAAAAAGCATAGCAATTTAGAATCCAGAAATTCATGTGGTCTGATCAGAGCAACTAAAATATTAGACATACTGGCAGAAAGCTTTTGGAGCTATTTCTTAGATTACAGCTGTTAGTCATATAGTAATTTCTAAATGGTAAGCAAACATGGTATCTTGCCAGACTGATCATTTAAACCATTCGTGCATGGAATTACTATTCGAGTCAAAGGTAATCTTCCTGAATTGATTTACTAATGACTTCTGGGGTTGAGTCATTACTGAGTATGAATCAATAAATCTTTTTCTGCAAAGTGTATGTGAAGAAGAAATATGTTGAAGGTCTTGGTGTCTGCCTTTTCTGTTACAAAGAACTCTATGAAAACCTAGCAGGTGTAAGAGTATTTCAAACAGAAAAAGAGAAGTCAGTCTGCCATTCTTTTTAGTAGTAATTTGAGTAATGCTTATGTAAATCTTTCTGTGCAAATTGTTACAGTTACTTTAGAGTACACCGTTCAATACAATTTATCACACACTTATGCAACGAAATATATTCCAGAAAAAAAAAAAAATTAAGTACGCTTTAATTACATTTCTTACCCACTAAAAGCCCCGAGTGAATTCCACCATCAACCTGTAGACTTGGCAGTGAGGGCTCAAGGTCAGCTGTAACAGAGCAGCTGTCTGGCCCTGGTGCTGCTTGACACAGGGCTGTAAGAGAAAGAATCCCTGCAGAGGGTGGTGGCCCCCTTTCATCCAGGACATGCATTTATCTTGAGCCACCCAGATGTGGTCCTTGCCTGAGCTACACTGCATCCATGCCTCTGCTCCCCATTTATGTGTCTCCTTGACCCGTGCCAAACTCCAACATGCAGCACCCTGGATGGACTGCAGAGGTGCATCATCACTGTGAATTTGCCTGGCAATGCCAACCCAGATAGCTGACCCTGAATACTGCTCTAGTCCTCTCTTGTCTGGGTGCTTTACTGCTGTGCCCTTGTCAGTGAGACCACTGCCCTGCCTACCTTGCTGCCACCCTGGGCTCCTAGTTTGCCTTCCTTTACAGATCAGAAAGATGTCAGTGTCCCTGATGCTCCCTCCTGTTAATACAAATTATCCTAATAATTTAAGATCGCGAACAGAGAACAGTCATGCAAATGCATATTGTACTCATATGCACAGTAATGAAACTCTTCATTCTTCTTCTTAAAAAGTATCTTTTGCCCCTTCACAGATTACAGAAACCTAAAATATATGGCATACAATACTAAGCCTTTGACTATTGTAAGTACTACATGTATGAATACACTCAAAACATAAAGATTTTGATAATTATTATTATGGATAAAGAAGCATGGAAGTAGAGAGGTCTTGCAGATAGAGAAAAGCTAAACATAGAAGGATAGAATGTCCACTGCAGAGGTAGAAATAAAATATAGATTTGATGAAGATCAGTCAAAGTCTGTGCTCATTAGGCAATGCAGACTTCATTCCTGAACAGGATCTGCATATTGCTCAATTATATAGGTTTCACAGAAATAGCCGAAATTCTAAAGAACAAAAGATGAGCAAAGAGAAACAGTGAGTTTCAGCTAACATGACACCACTGCTGAAGTACAGCCAGCTGGAGGTAAGAAAAACCATGCTGAAGACAGGGATGGGACAATGACTGATAGCCTTGTTTGAGAGACGGATGAGATCAATCTGACAGTTTCTGGCACAAATTGTGTTTCCTGCTGTTCAGGCAACTTAATTTCATTTATGTTCATTTATGCCAGCTGGGTGTATCTTATTCTCCTCTTCCCTCTTCCATGTGCTGTAGTTTCACTTCTTTTTTTTAATTTCTTTTTTTTATTTTCCTAAATAGCATCTCTACCTTTATTAAAAAAAAATAATTAAAAGACAGTTATTCTCTTCATCCATCTAGATGACATTTCTTTAGTTTTCCCTTTTGTGTGCTCAGTAAAAAAAGGAGAGCTTTATGTGCTCTTTATTATAGTTCTACCTGGAGATACGCGATTCAGACCACAAGCCAGTGTCAGTTTATTGACACTGACCTGTGAAATATTTCCTGTCTTGTTATCTGTCTGTTCTCCAGCTTTCTAGGTTTGCTTTCAGTGTGACTCTGAAGTTATATATCAGCTAGCAGTGGGACTGCTGCCCCCCATGTGCTGTACAGTAATGCATCAAGTATGCCATCATTAAGATAAATTATGTTCTTTTGTGAATGTTTGAGTCTGTATTTTTGAATACAAAAAAGCAGCTGTGCTTGAACTAGAATTTAAGATGGCTCTTAAATGTTACAAAAAAAATGACTATTTAGCACAATTTTGGCATGGGAATTAAGAGGATTTGGGCTCGTTCTGTGTAACATGGCATTTCTGTTGTTAATACTGATACAAAAATAAAATGGCAGAAAAAGAAAAAAATTAGAGAAAAGCAACATTTTTTAAAAAAATATAATTCAGGTTTGAACTATAAAGTTACAACATGCTGGTAAATCTGCAGACTTTTAGCAAATCTGCTATGCTTTGAGGAATGTCACTGGCCCTATATCTGAGCTGTAGAATACAAATTCTGAAACACATGATTAGGGCTTGCATGTGACTTTTGTCTCATTCCTGTTGTAGCTGCTATGAGGTATCATTGCCTTTACGTAGAGTTAGATCAGGCTCTAGAAACAAGACAAACATCTGCTAAAGTTTTGGTGAAAATGTGAAGTTAGAAAAACTTCAAAGTTAAGATTTCTCGCTACAGAACATTATAGAGTTATTGGAAAAACACATTATGGAAGTAATACAAAAAAATCCCTGCTCTAGTCTCAGGGAACAATAAATAACACATGATTCAATAGGCTAGTCCTTTATTATATTATGATTCTGTGAGACATATTAGTTTTCCAGCACACATTAAACTCAGTGTGTGATGTTTGTATTATGAAAGTCTGTCTGAAAAACATCCGTTGCAAAGTCTCAGCTTTGGTGGTTGTCTCTAGATGTGCTAAAACATGTTTTTTCCCACCTCAACCTCATTTTCACAGCCTTCCATTAAATTTCCTAATATTTTTCTTGCTTCTTTGTTAACAAGTCCTTTCCCCGTCCTTGTTAGCTGTGGCTTTTTCACTTATGAATAAATTGAAACTTTTGTTGTAGTGGAAGTACTCATTAAAGATTCAACAGGTGTGTTTTTTTAATATTTCTAGAATAAAATTAGCATGTATGCACTTCCTATTCTAAGACTTCTGATTTATCCTATTAGGTACATAGAAGTCATTGTAACACTTTAAAAACTTTGCTTATCTACTTGAATGTTGAAAATAATTATCTGAGGGGCCAAAAACTGATGTTTGTTGAACTCCTTAGAAAAGGTATCTTCCCTACTTTTGTGCACAGTTCAATTAAGTGTTCCAAATTAAATTACACAAGAGGTGAACTTTGGGATTTTTTTTCAGAAATGCCTGTGAAATTTAAAATACATATCAGGTTTTCAAGAAAGAGCAGTGGAGAAAGAAAGGAACATCAGTCCAGTTTAAAAAAGAAATTGTAAAGTTCCTAACAGTGATCTCAAGACAGCATGAAACACATTGTCAGGTGAATATGAAAAGCTGGCAACATTAATTTTTAAGTGTTTACCTGGCTTTCTTTGTACCAGTGTTTTGGTGGTGGGGATATATATATATATGTTTCTTAGAAGTTGTTGGATTTTTCTCCCATCCTTACTTTTGCATATGAAAACATCTCTAGGCTGAAAGTGAAGTAAGTATTCAATGACAGAGTATGTATTTGAATACTGACAGGCCGAAGTCTAAAAAAGAAGGTGTACATGGTTATGGTGCCTTGTTTTGCTCTCCAGGCTAGTCTTGACAAATTCCTCATAGCTTCATATGACCAAAACCAAAAACATCTTCAGGTACCTTGCAGATAACTTATGAAGAAAAAATAAAAAAGCACACGATCATAGGCTTATAAATATCATCACAACATTATACAAGATGATAGAAAACATTCTGATGAAATGAATAAAGATCAGAAAGTAAAAGGAAAGTAGGATAAAATACCACATGGGTACTTGACATTTGAAGCCTTCTGGATTACTCTGATTCCATAAAAAGAAGTTTTCAAAGGAAACTAAAGCAAGAGTAATCCGTTTAAATATCCTACCTGTTTTAGTGCCATACACAGATTATTTAAGGTGGAAAAGGCATTACTTAATATATGATTTGTAAATAACGATTTGGCAAAACCCAGTGTACAGAAAGAGAAACATTCCCTAAAGGACATTATTGGTGAAACAAGCTAAGAGTCATCATAGAGGCTGATTTAATATTTCTATTAATAACCCTATTGCCAAATGTTGTGTTGCAGCAGTTGAAGGTACTGGTGGCTGCAAGTAGAATGAATTATTACAGAGAAGGAAGAGAAAGTTTTTACCAAGCAACACCTTAACTATTGGTAAATAATTCAATATCAAAAATGTGTGATGCAATTGTTCCATGCAACCTTGGAATTCTTTTATTCTTATTTCTATTTTATTTCTTGGTTGTCCTAGGCAGAAAAAAAGGAAACAAAGTCCTGACTTCTAACAAACACATGAGCTTAAATAAAAGGTCTTTTTTGCTTTATAAATTTCTGGCTTTTTTTTTTTTTTTTTTTTTTTTTTTTTAAGTTGCATCCCTGATAACCCAAAAACAAAATAGAAAAAAAAATCCTAAAATGATGACAGCATTCTATTTTGATCCAGGGCTTTGAACCACTTTTAAAATAATTTTTGAACACCTCTGAATCATATAGACTTTTTACAGAACTATATTGGGCCCAATGTTTCAGTGCCTTTGCTCACAGAGGAAAATATCTTTATGAATGTGTGGCAGCTAAATTTTTTATTTTCTGTGCTATTAGTCCAAGGATGGAATCTGTGGATCATTACCAGCACCACTGATTGTGCTTCTGATGAATGAGGAAATCAGGAAAGATTTCTGATGGTCCCACATACTTTGAAAAGCTTGAATTTGGACCGGCAAGCAGGATGAATTGTGAGCTGCTTCATCTACTGCATTTCAGCTGAGAATCTGGATTGTGTGACTTGCTTTGCTAGCTTCCTATTAAGCCCTTTAAAATGACTAGATTCGTTGAATTCAGGAAGCATTTTTATAAATATAAAGACGCTCACACGCATAAATAGTTTTTTGGTTCAGGATTTAAAGTACCAACAATGAGAAGCTAATGGATTGCTTATGTCTTTTTATCTTTATTTTCATAAAACATATTAATATACTGAAGTAATGATACCTCTCTGTGTCAGTGCATTTCCATAATTTTTTCTGCTGACATGTGGTACAGATATATAAGTGGACTTGTTGAAGGGATCCTGTTCCACTTCAAGAAATTTTGATATGCAGAATCAACATCTATTTGATCATACATCTATAAATGATAATTTTGGAAATAAAATAATTTTTTTTTTTAGGAAAACTGAATTTTAGTATTAACCATTGTTTTATATAGTTATAGTTTTCTTTTCCCAATCATTTATCATATTTTCACAAGTATCACTGTCTAATAACAATTTGGCAGCTTTTTTTTGTAAAAAATATTATCTACTAAAAATGTGTAAAAGCAGAACTAAGGAAATTATTTTTCCTAGGTATAAAACTTGCTAGAGTGACGAAACAAAACTCTATATTATGTTTTCCATGTTCTCTCAGCAGCCACATTAAGAGACATTAATCAGAGATTCCACAAAATACTGTCAGAAAATAAAACTAAATTGGGTATTAGAAACTAAAGAAAATATTTTTGCATCTGGCATGTTGAACAATGCACATTCTCAAAGAATGGTGAGTACTACTTATACAACCAGAGGAAAAGTGGACAGAAGAAATGAAAAAATGATTTTCTCATATAATAACTTGCTATTAATGAAATTAAAGGGCATTACAAATTTATTACAGTTTTCAAAGCGGAAATGCTAAAAAGATGGGGAAATACTGACTAGGAAAAGGAAAGAAATAATCTAACACTGCAGTAAGGTTATATGACTTAAAGATTGTGAAGGTAGCTGAATACTAAACTGAGAGAAAAAGAAGAAAGCAAAAGTTTAAGATAATCGGAAACATTTAATCGAACACAATCCAATAACTGGCTGCAGACCTCACTATGCGTGTCACTGTACAGTCTTTGTGTTTTGTCTTCTGCCTTGCCTTAAGGAAAGAAAAATCACACAACATGGCTTTTACTTAAGCTAAACTCATGTCTGTTTTCTCATGAAGCTCCAAATGCATGTAAACTGTGTCCATGTGTGCAGATCTCTGCATAGTGAGAAAGCAGAAAGCTTATTATAATTTATCATGCACCAGTAAATCTTACACAAAGTGACTCTGGGCAATTAGCAAGAACAAGTCTAGTGCTAAATGATAGGAAGGATCTATTATTCACTAAATAATTATGTGTTAATATTAAATTCTGCACAAATTAACAAAGGACTTGAGGTAGTGTATGCTATTTACAAGAATGTGCAGTGACAGGACAAGAGGGTGTGGTTTCAAACTGAAAGAAAGCAGGTTTAGGATAGATATTAGGAAGAAATTCTGTACTGCAAGGGTGCTGAGGCACTAGAGCAGGTTGTCAAGAGAAGTTGTGGATGCCCCATCCCTGGAAGTGCTCAAGGCCAGTTGGAGGGAGCTCTGAGCAATGTGGTGTTGGGGAAGGTGTCTCTGCCCAAGGCAGGAGGGCTGGAACTGGATGATCTTTAAGGTCCATTCCAACCCTGACATTCTGTGATTCTATGATTCTATTACAGTGGTGTTCTGGAATTGCACTTGTGGACCAGTAAGACAAGTAAGAAATATTTTAAATTCTAGTTTGCACATTTTTTTTATACAGTCTGAAAAAAACTTACAAGAAATGGTAGAGAATAGCCAAGACATAAGCAAAATTAATAAACACCACACACCAAATGCGGCTTGTTAGTAAAGGAACAGTTCTCTTGCTCTGTCTGTACTTCTCTGTGATGTAAATTTAGCACATGTAACAGTACTTGCTCAGTCCTAGAAACTTTCAAGCAGCTTTCTGTGAACAAGGAAATAACTTAGGGAAAGGATTTCTGCTTTTTAACATTTAACATTAAATCCAGCCATGGTGTATATGAGGATTGGGAGCTACGTTCATAGAAGTAAAGTACCTGAGCCCATTCATTAGCGCTGAGGAAAACTGGCACAAGGAACTATGCACACCATGCAATTAGCATGGAAAACAGATGGCTAAATGCAAAATATTTGCTAAGGACAGTCACTCTGCCATGCTGACTCCAAAGTGGTGCTGGTTTGGGGAAGTGCTAGCTAGCTGGGCAGCAGCACAGTTGTAGCATCTACCCAATGCACACAGTGATGTTCCAGCTTTGGGATCTGCTAATTTCCTAATTCAGGTAGATGTAGAGTCTCCATTTCTCCCCACCAGCACCCTATCGTCTGACTGTCATTAAAGGAGACAGAGTAAACACTTTTCCAGTCACTATTATTATGTATCTAACACAGAGTATTGCACAGGGGTGTTGCTGATGGTGCCATTCCATTGAATGGAAATATGTTACTCAACTGGTAATGTTTACAGCAGAATCTGGCAGATTTTTTTTCAAGTGACCTCTATCATTGTAAGACCTGCTAAGTGCTGCAGTGCTAATCCTAAAATTACTAACCCCTTCTATAGGGTCTGGTCTTTCAAAGCACTAAAGGAAGGACATAAACTCCAGGGGGGTAAGGTGAAAAAAAAAAAAAAAAAAGAGTACTCAGTTTAAAAATGTCTTTTTGGATGGGGGTCTGGATGACATATGCACAGATGAACAGAGTGAGGCTTACAGCAAGATTCTTAATTTAAACTTTCATTTTCAGGAGAAAAAAAAAATTAGCAAGCCTTTAACATGTGTTCTACTAAGGTATAAATTATGCAGTATATAAAGTCTTGATTCTGTTAGACAGAAGTAACTAAATAAATAACTTAGATCTTTTTTTAAGTTCTGAGCATTCATGAACCATAAACTGTCTAATTATAATATTTTTTTTTTACTCTCTTTGAAGTCATTGATGAAATATTCTTGCAAGATTTGAAAGTGGAAAAATAGAAGGTTTAAATTTTTCAGCAGAGAAGACATTAATTTTCTCTCAGTCCAGTAATTGTAAAAATACAATTCTGTTTCATCTTTAATACAAGGTAGAGAAAGGGAAAATGAATTATCTGTCTTAGCAAAGAGATTACTAATAATGAAATTACTGTCTTCTTGCAGATACAAATTTGCTGTTTATTAATGCTAACACATGGTTTCAGACTTATATGATGTACCAGACAAGAAGGGAGCTGATACGATTGTAATTAGAATTTCTGCTGCAACCCATCATATTAAATTACATGAAATGCTGGTGAAAAGCTTCATGTAGGCAGATAACATGACACAAATAACGGCATCATCTGCCCAAATCTATTTGCTCCGAAAAATTCATTAATTCATTCCTGTTACCTAAAAGAATTATCTCCATTTTTATCTGTAAGGAATCCCATCTCCTGCTTTCTTCCAGAATCTTCCCAAATGCTATTGTGCTTCTCCTGCTAGATGTAGAAAGGTCTATGAAGGATGAAGACACCACATAAAGGCACCACACTCCCTTTCTCCATGACCTCTAGTTTTAAGGGAGGCAAAGAGGCTGTGGAAGGCATTTTGAGGTAAAATAGCAAGACAGTTGGAGGTCTCAGGTACATATCATAGAGAATTGCACGTACCAGAGATTTTCCATCTGGGTCTATCAGTTACCCACTCTGGATTTTGACTCTATGGGCAAGGAGAGGTCAGTGGGACAAGGAAGAAGTGTGCTAATGGAAGCAGCTTTGCTCCTTTACATTCTCTTCACGCTCCCAGATCACAGCTGAAAGAAGGCATATGTTAATAGAGTTTCAGAGATACTCATTGGCACCTCTTCTCCTAGGTAGAAGTACCTGCTAGGATATTCACATTCTCCAGAGCACAGTATGATCCCATGAGGCCGGGAAGGATGTGAGCTGAGTAGGGACAGAAGTTCTTGCCTTCTGTGCCAAGAAAAAGGCATGCAGAGTGATGGGCACAAGACAAGAAACATCATGCATAAGAAATATTTAGAAACTTCTTCATATTGGGTTGAAAAACACCAAACAAAAAGCCACTTTCATTATTCTTTCTTTCAAATTAGCCTTTACAAATGCTTTCAAAATATTTTTCTTCACAGCTATTTTATTATTCCTGTATAATTCCCATATTTTCTTGCTAGATAACAGCTACATCAAGTTATTTTTGTTTTTTATGTCTCTTTCATTACTTTTCTGAGCCCAAATCATCAGACAGCAGAAAACTTTGTCAGTGATGAGGTCTTTTGACAGACTTAAGCTCCGCTTCTTCAGGCTACCCATTTTTCTGCAGGATTTTGAGTGTTGAAATTAAATACTCTGGTTTCTCAGGAAGAACTTGCCATTTAAAATGGAAAATAAGTCTCTGCATGTCCTCTGTAGTGTATTTTACACTTTCTCAAATAATTCTTCAGCAGAAGAAATTTAGCTATTTGGTTAATTAACATTTTCATATCTTATACATTGTTCATAGAGACCATAGAAATGGTTTTAGGCATCATAATTAGCCCTATAACCACCTGTTAACGTAAAAGAAAGACCAATTTATTTTTAACCACACCCCTTTTTGATGTGTAAACAGGAGAAGCAACAACTTTTATGATCAAAAGTATCCACACTAAGTTCCTGAAAAAGCAAGGTGTGTACAAAACTGCAGAGATCAAAATTCTTTCTTATAACAGTAAGCAGTTCTGGATTAGAACAAAACCTAGTAAGATTGGAGAACACAGAAAATTGGGGAATCAGGTTTGTCCATTTGTGGAAGACCTTCTAATACATATATGTCATGATTTTAATCATTGTTTATTCTACATAATCTACATTAGTTCCCTCAAAATATTGACAAATGGAGTTATTTATTATCTTTACACTTATGGCAAAGGCAGATTGGCTAACTTCATCCCAGTTCTCATTTCCTGTGAAATGTGAATTTCACATTTACATTTAATCCTGCATTGCCAATAAATTTGGCTTCTCACTTTGAATTAAATGAGCTACAAAGTTCCACGGAAGCTCAGAAACATTTTTTATAGAAATACATATTCTCTTTTATTACAATTTTTTCTTAAGTTATACTGAAGGAAAAAAAAAATCAGATTAGTACTGATCCCTTGAGATGTCATCATTTTTATTTACAATTCTAGTTTCATTCCAGAAATAGATTTTTTTATCTCTTATAATTGGCATGCCAACATAGTTTTATTTTATTTTTATAATTCTATTTAGAATCACAGTAATTCACTGACTGCAGTAGCTGAAGCTGCTGTAGTATCTGTCTGTGAATCACAGCTACTAGCAGTGAAATGTTCCAAATTCTTCTGCAAACTGTCAAGATCTTTAACAGCACATACATTAAATATTTTGAGCTATTTTGCTAAACTGTTATTAAAAAAAAAATGCAAACCAAAATCTTGGCATATTTTCTAAATTATGTAGCTATGTTTTGAGAAAATGGAGCTCTTGTGGGAGGGAAACTAGAGAAAGGATGTACAATTAATTTAACACCTCAAAACCTGAAATTGCTTAGCTGAACAGAACAGAAATAAATGTACAAGAGATGAAATGGTATTCATCTTGGCCAATGTTTAAAAATGTAATTTATAAAATAATCCTGTGTCAGTAAACCAGCTTCTGCCTTTACAGTACCTATGTAATGGAAATACATTTCAGAAAGTATCAGTTTATCAGTAAATGTACACAGATGGTCCCTCTATTTACCATCAGTTCTTTCTCTGACTCCCCAAACAGCCTGAGGAAACTGCATTTACTAAGATCTCCTCAGATAGCTGCAGCAAGCAGAGCACTAGCCATCAGTATCAGAATCACAGTCCTCTCTTTCATATCATATTTTGAGCACATCCAGTAATCTGACCTGTCACAGGCGCCAGCCAAGTGGAAATGACAGTGAATGACAGTAACAGACCGAATAAGATGGCTGCCAGGAGTGCAGAGACACCCAGGGACCTCAATCAACTGAACCACAGATCCATTAAATGATTTAATTTTGTGTATCCAACTGTGGGGCAATGTTTACAGCAGGACAGTAAAATACACCCACAAAAAAATAAAAGCATGTAAAGGAATAAAGAGATGGAGAAATTAAAATACTCTGAGGAGAAGTTAATGCTTGATTGGTCTCTTTTTCAGAAGATGTTACAAGCTTTATATGCACATAGAATAAACTGTTCTGTAATATGACCTTACATTTTAGAAAATTATTCACAAATGAAACCAGTTTTGACCAGTAATGTAGAAAGGTAGAAAGACACCCTCTTCCATGAAAGTAGGATAGTCAACTTGAGTTCTGTTTGAAGCCTTTTTCCTATAACTCCCATTTTCTGGCTGGCATTGCAGTGGCTGAAATAACACATTTTATCCTGGATTAAGGATACAGTTTTACTCATTCATACTTATTTGTTCCAGGCTCAGACTTGTATTTCAAATGAAAAAGAAAAACTGGTGTAAAAAAATATGGCACATTATCATATATATAATTTTAAATATTGTAGAACTATAATTTTCTACTCATCTTCTCTATTACAGGGTTGTTTGGCTCATTCTTTACTAATAATTTCAAATGCAGTAAAATTTATTTTAAAAACCCTTAAGTATCAGGATATATAGTCCATAGTTCTAAACTGTGCCTTCTGAGCATCTCATAAGGAGGTGATCTGTTGTCTCTTTGCTCTGTCAACAGCATGGTTTTGATGCGTGATGAACTTGGGCATTAACTCATAACAAAGTAGGCTGTTAAATATCATTTATGATTAGGCACTATTCCTTCAAACACGAAGTTCTTGTAGCAGGAAAAAAATCATAAAGGATACATGAGAATTAGAAAAGGTGTTTTATTTTTTTTTTATTGTTGTTGTTGTTGTTTGTTTGCTTTGTTATCATGGGGTATTTTTTGTGTATGTGTTAGATAGTTAGTTAGTTTGTTATGTATTAAATCTGCTTAGGAAGCAAGATACATTTCTTTAAGTAATAACAGCCAGATGTGCCTAGTTGAAAAGAAAGTCAGCATGTTATTCTTTCATAATTCTTTCAGTTATAAGAAACCCCAGATCAAATACACCTGTAGTGTAGCTGCATTTCAACTGGTAGGACTATACAGAACACTCTAGACAACAGAATATTTTAAGGCTAGAGACATTCATTAGGTAATGCTTGAACAAAGCCTCTGTAAAGCTACAAAACTGTGTGATCACACTATAAAGCACGTGTTTTTGCTAATAAGCAGCACCTTCTTTCTAGTATAAACTCATTATTACATCAGATCATTAAATTCACTGAATAACAAAGGTAGGGAATTTTGTCCAAGAAACTGCCTTTAGCAAAGAAACTTGCAGAGGACAGATTTATTTCTAACAGTTCTTTCTTTTTAAACTACTTCATTTTATGAGGGGGTTTTAAATTTTAGCAAGCAGCTAAAAACCCCCAAAATCAAAACCAATCAATCCCTGTCAGAAAAATAGCTTCTTGTTTGGAATTGGGCAGATGCCACACTGTCAATAAAAGAGGTCTCAGTCAGACTGTTACCTATTGAAAGATACTGCAATGTCACTGTCATCTGTCAAATAGCATTCTTTGCTGCATTTTCATAATATGCCAGAAAGTCAAAATATACATTTCTCATAGATACATTTCTAATGTTTTGAATGCAGGGCAAAACCAACCTTCTGGGCACATTTTACTGGATTCAAGAATATGTTGCTCATTTATTTGTCTATGCTCATTTAGAGGCTTGAGATGAGCTCCGGAATATGCTTTGAGGGATAAAGACAGTACAGTCATTTGTAATTAAAGAACATTTATTCACTCCTTTGTACTCAGACATAGGCAGATATGATGCTTCCAAGGCTTTTCCTCAACTCTCTACTGTAATGCCAGTAATAGTAACAGGCAACTGGACCTTGGACAATTCTTACAGCACTGAGTGCATCACACAATCCTTTAACCTGAAATAGGACATGAAGATCACAGGCACAGGAGGCATGCTGGGTTTTACCTCCATTCTTGACATAACCTCTTGTGCAAACACAAACAAAAGAATGTAAGAGGACAGGGGGATTCTTTTCTTTTCCTTATGTGTTATTTTTAAGTTATCTGAGTACATGCAGCTACACACACACCTATTCTTATTTTACCCTCACTGAAAGCTTTTCCTGTGTAAAGGAAAGTTTTTTCTTGTTCAAGTGGAACAGAGGAAGGAAGGAAGGAAGGAAGGAAGGAAGGAAGGAAGGAAGGAAGGAAGAAAAGAAAAGAAGGAAGGAAGGAAGGAAGGAAGGAAGGAAGGAAGGAAGGAAGGAAGGAAGGAAGGAAGGAAGGAAGGAAGGAAGGAAGGAAGGAAGGAAGGAAGGAAGGAAGGAAGGAAGGAAGGAAGGAAGGAAGGAAGGAAGGAAGGAAGGAAGGAAGGAAGGAAGGAAGGAAGGAAGGAAGGAAGGAAGGAAGGAAGGAAAGAAGGAAGGAGCTTCCAAGATAAACAGATTTTTTTTTCCCAAAGAATCATATGAAAGTTTTTTACTTATTTTTCAAAGAAAATATGGCATCTTAATTATGATGGCTAATTCATGTTGAGCTGACAAAACTGCTCAGTCCTATAGGAGAACTGCAACTAATGCTCTTTTACTTGCTTCTAGTTTGTTGCCAGTATTGCCCTATTTCATCAAGCCATGTGGAGTGTATCATTCTGTGCAGAAACACTTCTGTTCACAGACTTTTCTTTTTCAATACCAGATTTTCCTGTGTGTTTTCCTTTCTGTGGAAATAGAAATGATGTCCTCCGAATGACCATTTACACTTTGATGCATACTAATCAATGTAAACATGTCATTTTATAATTAATTCAGAACTAATTAGCAGTAATTAGATGTGTCTGTCAAAAATATCAGCAGTAATTTAGAGTATATTACTTGCCAGTCAAATATGTTTTAAATAAATTTTGATAGCATTTCTGGCTCCAATTAACAGAACATCAGAAGCTTGCAGCCATTTTCGTGGATGTTATTCTAAGGAATAACAAGGAAGGGGCTATATACATATTTATGTAAGAATATTTCCTACTGTGTTGCTAATATTATAGCAGCTTGAATCGAGAAAAGTACATTATCCTCATGTAGCTAAATTGAAAAGACTTGACCTAGAAGTATAATAGCCAGTGAGGGAAATAGAGATACAAAGCACTTTATTCATGCCTAAATCAGATTTAGAAAATACAATTTATTTTTCTCTTTTTTTAATACAACTCCTATGATACTACTGATTCTGTGGTTCATAAATCAGTACAGAATAGTATATTAAAATTTGAATTTCTGTAGTTGGCATAAAATTTAGGTGCAAGGAGAGCAATGGAGTTGTACCTGGGTTAGTCTTTGAAGGATATTTTTCCAATCTATTATAGATATTTGGCTCAGAATTTGATCCATTCCATGCTGAGTTTAGAGATGAAGCTTCATTAGAATTATGAATAAATGAGAAATACAGCAAGGAATGACTGAGCACATTGCTTTTCTGTAGATTTCTACTAGCTCTTATATGCCTGCATAGATAGATGCTGTCAGCTACTATTCTGACTACACACCTAAAAAAAAAGCACCTCTTCAACGAATAAATAAACACAATCAGCTTTTTCAAAGAAAGGAATTCTAAGGAAGTGAATCCTTGTCCAAGGAATGGTAGCAGAGTTATGGGACAGGAGGCCATAGAAACATTTCTAATCTGAATTGACTCAACGACAGTCACCCACCATCCTTTCTCATCAATGTTTGTCAAAAAGATGCTGTGAACAAAGAAAACAGATTAAGAAATGATTCCTGGGTCCAGAACTCATGCTCTAAACAGAATAGAGATGGAATGCATTGGGTTAAATTTAAGATTAGAAACACTGCTATTTTATGGATGCACCAGCAAATTCTGCATGGAACTACACTGCTAAGAACAGCTAAGGATAGAGCTGAAAAATCAAAACAAAGATATCCTGAGAGGCATCTTAAATCTCTTGCCATATTGGACTTTTTGAAGGGGAACATGTGGCCAGCTTTATAGGTAATAGCAGACTTTATGCTCCAGAACAAGTAAATAATTTTTAACTGAGAGTGCACACTTTTCTGAATGTCTCCTCTCTCATATTCTTTCCAGCATTTTTTATGAAATTACAATGACCTGTTTTCTGACTATGAAGTCATTGATGAACATTAGTTTGTTAGACAAATCAGGAAGGCAATACCCTTTCAGAGAAGATAAAACAGTGACTTGCCCGGTAAGCAGATTTTCAAGACATCTGCCTGAGATGATACAATGTGATATTACCTATCAATGCAGAATTATGGGCTTTTTTGTTTGGTTTTTATTATCTTTTTCCTGGAGGGGGGGTGGGGGGGGAAGGAATCCTTTTGTTTTTTGGTTTGTTTTTTTTTTTCTGTCTGAGGAGTCTACAACACTCTGTAGATTTAGATGAAGCAAAATTCTGTGTTGCTAGGTTTATCATAAATCACAAGATCCAAATAATACACCATCCTCTAATTTCAGTACTGACACGAAATGCTAGTGCTTCTCTTAATGTATTTTGTATCAGAAATTTCCATAAAAACATGCAATCAAATCTTTAAGGATGACCATGACCTTGGAATATTATTGCTAAAGGCTGCATAGAATGTGGGAGAAAGGTATTTCCAGAAGTAAAAATACATTTTATCCAAATCTTTAATGAATCTGCAGATTCATGCTAGCAGACTGACTCTTTAAAAATACATTCTGAAACCCCTTTATCATTATTTTTCCAGATTTTGAATGAAATAGTTGTTTAAATACTAAGGCAAATTAAAGCAAATGCTTCGGGAAAAAGAAAAAAAGATAAAGAAAAAGAAAAAAAGATAAGCAGTGTCTTATAGCATACAGTCATTAAAGAAAAGTATCAACCAGTTTGTTTGTTTTTTTTTTTTAACACCTACTTCATAACAATCCTTAAAAAATAGGTCAATATAACAATGAGAACAAAAAGAAGCCAGCACACATTTGGGTTATCATAATGTATTAGGTTTTTCACAGATTTCTTACATATAAAATTCCTGGTTTTCAGGGCTTGCAAATGATAGTATCTAAGGGCTTTAACTTGTATTTACTTAGCATGGAGTTCTGAGAACTTAAGATGGTGCTCCATGAAAGGATTTTTATTATTTTTCTCCCTTTCCTCTATCCTCATGTTGATATAAATGTTAAAAAGAAATGCATGACCACAGAACTACGTTGAATAGAGAAGCTCATATTAAGCTACCCATCTCCTTGGCCAAAAAAGAGAGGAGCATGAATTAACACTACTTTCCAGGAGCATCCAGTATTTTCCTAGTTTATTGTCTTAATTGACTTTCTTAATTTCTTGCTATTGATAAAAGAAAAAATAGTCTACATCTTTAGTTTAAATTTACAATCCAACAAGCTAATTAGCATAGTTCCTACAAGTTTTTAATACATCTGAATGTCTAAGCAATTCTGTCTAGGTGCAATTAAGAGATTAGACACATATACCATCTGCAAAACATCAATGCTGCTATGGTGGTAACAGACGTCGTGAAATCATTGTTTAATGACTGCATCTCATGGCATTTATTTCATTAAAAATTGAGTATCAGTATATACTATGATACGGATGTTTTTGGTTTAGAACCAATCTAGTCCTAGTGGAAAATCTGCTTTTCTCTCTTAGTATATTAACTTAGGAGAAGAACAATCCATCTTCAAATTGTGGGGAGAGGAGTCACTGCCACATTGCTGAGATCACACTGATTTTATTCTTTCATTCTTAACCCTGTGCTGGAGACTACACAAAGGAGAAGACATGTCACTGCTGAAAAGAACCTCGGCAGACTGTTAGCTGACATGGCCAATGAGAAAAAAAATGAATGTTGTGCAGGAAATGGTAACTAATAGTAGCTAAGCATGCCTCCTCACTCAGGCAATGCTGTGTCAGGGATTGATGAAATGGCTCCTGGAGGGAAAGAACAAATCCACATTGTGGTGTGGAGTAGAGGTAGGGCTCTCTGCAGAGCAAGGTTAGAGCTGGGTTAATTGTGCCTGCCTTGACTGGCAAGTGAGGATACAGCATGAGCCTAAGCCAACTGTAATGCTTTCAGCTCAGGAGCTAACACCTAAAGCTAAGTCAATGTACCCTGCACACTGCTGCGTTCACAGTGTTGCCATCTTCTCAAGATCTCAAACATGCTTTTTCTGACTAGAAACACTTAACATTTGCAGCTCTGAGCCACAGATCCTTCCCTGTGGATGACAACGATAGAGACAATATTAGAACTGAGCTTTCCTCCCCACCATACTCTGTTGCATCTTAGTCTCCAGTTTCTGTTATTTTCCTATTGTGCAATAACATAATGTGTAAAAAATGGATTTGGATGAAGAGATCAAGTGAACCCACAATGAATTTCAGTATGACACCAAGTTGTCTGTGAGTGTTGATCTGCTGGATGGTATGAATGCTCTGTAGAGGGATCTGGACAGGCTGGAATGATGGGACAATGCCAATGGTCTCATCTTGGATTAGGTTCAATAAGGTGAAGTTCCTGATCCTGCAATCAGGTCACAACCCCACGCAATACGACAGGCTGGGGGCAAAAATTGTTCGGAAAGCTGCCCAGCAGAAAAAGACCTAGAGGTGCTGGTCAAAAGCTGGCTGAACGTAAACCAGTTGTGCCCATGAGGCCAAGAAGGCCAGTCTAATCCTGGTGTGTGTCAGCAATATTGTGTCCAGCAGGACCAGGGCAGTGAATGTTCTCCTGTGCTCAGCACTGGTGAGGCCACACCTTGAATCCTGTGTCCAGTTCTGGTGCCTTCACTGTAGGACACACACTGAGGTGCTGAAGCGTGCCCAGAGAAGGACAACGGAGCTGGTGAAGGGTCTGGAGGGAAAGCCCTGTAAAGAATAGCTGAGGGAACTGAGTTTGCTTAGCCTGGAGAAAAGGAGGCTAGAGGGCACCATATTGCTCTCTACAACTGCTTCAAAGGAGGATGTAGACAAGTGGGTATGGCTTCTTCTCACAGGCAGCTAGTGACAAGACAAGAGGAAATGGCCTCAAGCCATGCCAGGGAGGTTCAGGTTGGACATCAGAAATAATTTCTGCATTGAAAGGGTTATGAAGCACTGGAAGAACCTGTCCAGGGAAGTGATGTAGTTAAAATTCCTAGTATTCAAGAAATGAATGGACATTGCACTTTTTGCTTTGGTTTAGGTGTAAGGTGATGTTCAGCTGAAGGTTGAACTCAAAGATATTGGAAGTGTTTTCCAATCATAATGTTTCTATGAAACTATAAAATTATTCTAAATAGTCAATGACTCATTATTTCCCATTAAATGTCTCTAGGGAAGCAGTGATAGTGTTGGTACATTCGGTAATGATAATGTCAGACCAAAGGTCTTCATCTGGATCAAGATACAGATTTGGCATTCTAGGTAATTATATCCTGCTTAAATATTACTGACATAATTTAGATATTAATCCAAACAAAACTTTCTCAATTCCTCCTTCCCTCAGACAAACTATCAGTCCAATACCAAAGCATTTTTGGTTTCCACTTGGTTCTGAACACCTTGATGCTGAAACTAAGATAACTAATGTGAAAAGGGGTAAAAAGTGGGTAGCCTTTGGTAAAATACAAAATCTGCTGTTAGGATGCCTTCTCATGGCTGCAGTTCTAATTTTCTGTGTTACGTATCATATTCTAATAAGTTTATCTTCAATGTAGAGAATATTTTGTTTAAGTGCATGGTAAACCACCAAGGAAGTCTAACTTCCTTTGAACCCTTTCTGGAGCCAAATGCTTAAGCCTAATTATAAATTGCTATGCTCTTAATTTCCATTTGAAATTTTTCAACTATTCTAATTAGGCTTCCCCAAAGGTCAGAGAACATTAACAATCTGGGCACAGTCTGGCTTTTTGAAGTGCTCAAAAATCTACTGTTAATGGCATTTGAGGAAACATAAGAGAAAACCAGCTATCCTGGCTAGCATAGAATAATTAATAATAATAGCTATGTAGTGATGACATATCCAGGTTAATTGCATACTAATTAAAGGCTATAGTAAAGCAAATTACTGTTTGCATTTGAAATAATGGCTTGTGGCCACAGTAACTCATAGAAATGTGCTGTATCCTCTTGGCAAGCTCTCAAATGGGAGTGAAATTAATTTGAGACATGTACACACGATCTAGTCTGAGAAGTCAAAAGTTTTGAGAAGCTTTCTGCAGTGAGACAGGGAGAGTTATTAATGAAGTAGAATTTGATATGAGTTGAAGTTAAGTTCTGAAAGACTGAACGAAGAGAGTGGCTGGCAGAGCTAGGAGTCAATCAAAAGATAATTAACAGACAGTATAGAGCACGAGGAGCTATTCAGCATGAAGAATCAAATCTTTAGTTAGGGGCAAACAGGGAAGGAGCCAGAAGGGGAGTCCCGCAGTGAGCTATTTCTGGATGTTTAGAAAGGAAATTAAGGAGCTTGTCATTTGGAAGATGACTGACTGAAAACAGAGTGCTGGCCAGATATGAACTGTGTAAGATTTTGGTGCTGTTCAGAAAACTAGTTGGAGGCTTTAGCTTGTGGTTTCTTTTTAGTGTGAGTGAGACAAAGTGGATGGGACAACAGACTTTTTCTGGGGAGGAAGAATGTTCAATACACTGAGTAATCAAAAGCTGAACAGAACTTTTCATGTTAATACAAATGGGGAAATAATCAAGATGTTCAGAAAGCCAACATTCAGTCAAGGCACAACCAAGAGCGCAGACTAACCATAAGCTGCCATCCTGGGTTTCTCCTGCATCTGATTCTTGTTACACTTTGGCCACACCCAAACTATACCTGTCCTTTGATGTAAGGGAGCAAAGAAATATAGGAATGGAGAGAAAAGAACTGGATTTACAACTCATGGTTGGGTTCAAGTATAGCTAAAATTCAAAGAGTTTGGATTATGTACAGTTTTATTTGCAGAATAATTCAATAGAGAACACAGGGTTTGAAATAAAATAAAATAGCAAAGAAATTATGACCTGGCAAAAAAAAACCGAAAGCTCCTTGACATGCTCTTTGACAGGCCTCGAGGACCAAATCTCTCTTCCAGAAACTTGCTAGAGTGTAGTTCCTCTGTTGTAATTAAAGTAGGACTGAGTATGCTTTCTAAAATAGTAAAGGATTTCAGACGGGATTTTCCTGGAATGCCTCATCCTGGAAAAGATATCAACAACACTTCATCATGGATACAGATGGAGTAAGAGGCAGTTAACTCCCTGCTTTTGCTAATCCTAAAATTCTAACTTGATTTCCTTTGTACATAATGGCAACACTTGCACATATATGTGTGGGTTTTAACATTAACCAAAAATAATCCATATATTGACTATTTACTTATGTGTATTTTATTTTATTGAATGAAAAATGTAATAAAACCATTTAAATTTATTCTGTGCTACACTTGAATAAGCAAAGTAATATCCAGTTGATTAAGAAGTTGTGAATATTCTATTTAATACAGAACTAGAAAAAAAATGTGGATAATTTTCCAAATTTCTTCTAATGAGCAAAATACTTAATTCAAACCAAGTTTTGTGAGGATACTCCATTAATCTTGTTTTTAAAATCCAAACTAACGTAACCTTTAAATACAAATATGTTTTTACTTAGTAATAAGAAAAGTAATAACTGAATTAGAGCCAATAACGTTTCAGAATATTTGGCCACATAAAATTGTTTATTCCAAAATGGTCTTTAGAAACATCATTTTAGCCAGAAAAATAAATTATATTACCTTATCAAGGGGCTAGACCTGCAGGTGATATTAGCAGACATGATAAATGGACTTCAGTAGTGTAGTGATGATGGATATAATGACTGAAGACTTGATACAAACCAATTAGCAAAATAAGAAATACATCATGTGTCTTATACAGGTATGCTGTTTTTTCTGAAAAACTACAGCACCAGCTGCAGCTTTTCCCACTGTTTTATTATGACCTTTTTTTTTTTCCAAGACAAAAAGGAAGTGATTGAATAATTCTTGCTCTTGCAGTTGAGCTGCTGAAAATATACTTTAAAATCATTAATAACAGGATATTCAGTTCTTTTAGCAGCTTAAGTGAACTCTAAGGGGTCAGAATTCAAAAAAAGAAAGATGACTTCATCTACTTTGAAATCAATGTGCAAATCTCAGAAAGCTTGAATAGGCAGAAGACGCTAATGGGGCTGAAACTTTGCAAGACCTGCGATAGACAAATGACCTGCAGCCTACAAAGCCACTCATTTTCTAATATACACAGGGACAAAATATTAGGATATAAGGGGCAAGCTTATTTAAGTAGAAGGAAAAAAGTATAGTTATGCTGCTCAAGGCCTTTCAGGTATATTTTTCTGAGGAATAAGCTATTCACAAAATGAAAAAAAAAAAAAAAACTGGGACAAATGTGAAACCTACTGAGGCAAATGATGATGGATAATCATTTGCTTCTAATATTAAGAAACTGCTTTCATAAGACAGAAATTCAAAGAGGTTGCATCTGAAAGACAGGAAAAAAAAAGGAAAAGAAAAAAAAAAAAAAAGCAAAGCCTATAGAATATCCTGAGTTGGAAGCAACCTAGAAGGAGCACCAAAGTCCAACTCCAGGCCCTGTACTTACGGTAAAACATCAGCAATATCCATCTACACCTGAAACACTAGAAGAGTTAAAAATTTAGAATCAATGATTTACAAGTCTGGAGACTTTGACAGTACCTTCTCCTCCTTCTTTCCACTCAGCGAAAAAAATCTTACAGTTCCAGAATCTCAAAAATGTTTTAAAGTGTGAGTTTAACAACATGGTTTTAATTTTGTCTAAACAAGCAGAGCACTAACCAAGAGATATGAGCCTAGAGCTGTTCATATATAAAGTGATGCTTGCAAACAAGCTAAGTCCTACTAATGGCATTGAAGCAATGATACCTTAATGAGTGACATGGGAGAGGTAGAAGGGCCAACTGTCTGACAGACAGAGGAAGCATCCTGTTAAGTGTAGGGAAAATGAGAAATCTAGATTTCTGATGGAAACAAATAGTGAGTATGAAATCTTTAAAATTGTTAGATTTGGACAAAACAAATAAGTTAACATCAGGTGGTGTTATAAAATAACATTTTGCAGTAAATGAGATACAAAAGATACCTGGATTTTCCTGAGGACATAGAAAATCTACCAAGACATTATAAAAGCAAGCTGTCAGCAAAAGATCATGCCAGAAGTATAAACGCTGGTGTTAACTGTGATGTTTGCAAAATGGAATGCAGGGCAGTTTAATAAATTCACTGATAATGTGATAGATGACCAGTGAGGAGTTTCCTCAATAAATATAGTAGAACAGAAACATTGGTCAAAATGCAAGTTAGATTAAAAGAAAAATAATAGAATAGAATTTGAAATAGTACAACATTTTTAGCCGAGGATAGCATTACAGTGTTATTTCAACAGTTTTAAGTCTAAATTCATGCAGTGTAATAGAGACTCAGGATAGGTGCCAATCAGACCACAGTAAGTAACTGTGGGTAAATATTTTCACTACACTGCTCCTCACTGGAGTTTTGAAAGGTTGCTCCTCAGTGTGTCACCTGCACAAGGAATATGCCAGGAAAAATAATGTTGCAAGCATAATAGGACAACTAATAGGATACAAATTCACTGATGGTCGATGACATGAGAGGGTATGTAAAATTCACTTTAGAGAGTATGACAGCAAATTGAGAGCTCTCCAGGAGAAATAACCACCCACTAGTGTCAAAAAATCACCTTTTAAAAGTATTCACAGATATGGTATTTTAACCTACAAAATAGAATTTCACCACAGCAGGACCATCTTCATCAGAGACACCATTTGTAATGAGATGCTTTTACTACTTATTTAAGAGGGATTTTTCAGGAGGTAAGGGCTTGTACCTAGAAGTTTGACTGTTTGCATTAGCTTCACTCTATCGTACTACATCAGAAGTCTCTGCAAACCTGAAATCAGAGAATACCAAGCCTCACCGGGATATTTAAGATATTTATCCCAGTTCATTAAGGTAACAAAGCATGCATGTGAAACCCCAAGCTCTACCTCAACTAAAATTAATGGACTGCTGTGTGGATTTCACTGCCACTGCTAATAATGCTGAGCCTTGTCTTAGCACCTTCTGTTGGACTAGTGCAAAACCTGGGTGCCTGACGCTGCTTTGAATCAGCAGAACAATTCAGACCATAGAAATTACATGAGATAATGTAAGAGACTACTGAGATCAAAAAAAGAACCCCAAAAAACATTTTCACTGCTCCTGGTACTGCAATCTAAAGCATAGTAGAAATACAATTGCTAATGCTTGTATAATAGATTAAAGAAACTGTAATTCTGTTTAAAAAAATCTTTAAACCTTCACTAAAGGGTATAATGGACTTCCAGCACAGCATGTCAGGCTGCTGCTTCATTATGCTTTTGAAAGAAAGGTGTAGGCTGTCAGGTTCCTCTCTCTTACTTGGCATATTGTGATTGCTGTTGCAGAATTTGAAGAATTCAATCAATTGCTAACAGGTCCAAAGTGTATGAGTCATATTGGGTTACCTGGTTGCACTATCTGCAAAACTGATGCAGAGAGCTTGTGAATCCCATCTGAAATACTGCCTAATGCTAGAAACGAGTTACTCCTGAGTTTAATGACACAAAAGGATAATGCCTCTAACAGAAAACCTGCTATTGGCTATATTTTACACACTAGATTTTGAATATGGTACAAGCTTAAAGAAATACTGTAATTTAATTTAAATTTGGTTATTATTTAGTTTCTGTGACGGGTTGGCCATGGCCAGCTTCCAGATACGCAATCAGCTGCTCTCTCACTCCCCTCCTCAAAGAACAGGTGTAGAAAATAAGATAAAAAGGTCATGGGTAGAGATAAAGACAGGGACGTATCAGTTAGCATTACTGACAAGAAAAAGACCCAGACTGGAGAAAGCAAATTTATTACTGCCAATGGGACTTGGATGATGAGAAACAACGACAAAACTAAAATAAGTTTGTTCAATTTCCCCTTTCCCCAGGTACAGCTTCATTCCTTCATCCCTGACTCCTCTATTTCCCTGCAACTGCAGTGCAGAGGGACGGGGAATGGGAGGCTGCAGTCAGCCCATAAACAGCTCTTTTCTGAGGCTCCTTCCTCCTCATGCTGCAGTTTGGGACATTCACAAGTCCTTCGGGATAAGCCTGCTCCAGCCTGGGCTCTCCATGGGCCGCAGGTTCCCTCCAGGCACGTCCACGAGTCCCTGTGTGGCCGCAGGGCCATCCCTGCCGGGTCTCTCCCGGCCCGTCCCTGCTCCCGCTGTCCCCTCGGGGCTCGCAGGGCTGTTTCTCGCTCGGTTCCCCTGGCTCAGCCCTGCCTGCCGGGCAGCGTTTTGCCCTCCCTTGCCCAGGCTTTCCCCGGGGCTGAGGGGCTCAGCCGTGCCCTGCGCTGGGGCCGCTGCAGCCGCTGGCACCGCCTGGGGCCGGGCCGGGCAGCGCCGCTACAGCCCCGCTACTGACCCGCTACTGACCCGCTACTGACCCGCTACTGACCCGGTACTGACCCGCTACTGACCCGCTACTGACCCGGTACTGATCCGGTACTGACCCGGTACTGACCCGCTACTGACCCGCTACTGACCCGGTACTGACCCGCTACTGACCCGCTACTGACCCGGTACTGACCCGGTACTGACCCGGTACTGACCCGCTACTGACCCGGTACTGATCCGGTACTGACCCGCTACTGACCCGCTACTGACCCGCTACTGACCCGCTACTGACCCGGTACTGATCCGGTACTGACCCGCTACTGACCCGCTACTGACCCGCTACTGACCCGGTACTGACCCGCTACAGCCCCGCTACTGACCCGCTACTGACCCGCTACTGACCCGCTACTGATCTAGTACTGACCCGGTACTGACCCGGTACAGTCCCGACACAGCCCCGATACAGCGCCGGTGCTGCCTCCACCACCGAGACACCTCACCCCATACAGCTGCAAATCTGATTTATTTACTCTATTCAATTAATAGATTGAAAAATCATTTCAGCTACAAGGCTTCACAGAGGGGTTTCCTGGATACCGACTTCCACTGCCTGTTTCAGAAGAAGGTTTTCTTTGAGCTGGTACCCAAGCATCAGCTTAGCATGTCAGGCCTGTGGTCCTCTAGCATGGATGATGGCAATAGGTCCAGGTTTTCTTTTTGAGCCTGACATTTCCTGTGCCTCCCACATGTAAATATAATGACAAAATATTTCATCTCCTGTGAGTTAGAAATTCAGCTGGACCAAGATACTAGGCTTTCTCACATACAACCATTATCTATGGCTTTTGTAAAGCTCTCACAAGGAGGAGTTAGTATCTTCTTCTAAATAAAGCATTTTCTTGAATAAAGAACTACGAGCTCAAATCAGAATTTCCAATCAAGTTCAGACCTCCACATTTAGGCCTATTAACAAATATAAATAGCAACAGAGACACATTTACTGAATATTTTGTGCTACTGACAAAATATTGTACGGATAAAGTACCCTTCTGGGCCACTTGACCACTACTTCTTAGGACAAAAGTAGTTCATGATTTGGCAATAAATAACCTGCTCTGAATGCAACCTAACTTTTCTTTCCATACAATCATGGTTTCAGGCTACAGTTTTCTTTCAAACCAGTATTAACAAATTTGACTACCATCAGTACCTGCACTTTTAGTAACTGCACACTGATGAATAATAGCTGAGAAATGTGCATCCTTAAATAACAGTGTATAGACAGGTTAGTTTTAAAAGTGTTTGTTTTCATACACCCTGTACCGGAACTTATGTGCTCTAGTCTACATGTCTGAATGGAATGCTCCTACCCCCTTCAGTGGCTCTATCTGAACCATTTCATAATCCGTTCCTTAGCCTCTTCAAGCAGAACAGATAGATGTGATTTTCTGATAAAGACCTCCTGTACATTTCCCAAACTATTCAGGAACTCAGAATCACACAGCAAGTACATGTCTGACAAAATTTTGGTCTCTTTATTCCTTGAAACTAACATAGTAGGCTAAAACACTCTACAAAAAAATCCATATTTTTTTAGGTCTGAGTGACAATCTGTTCCATCACTCTAAAATTTTTTGAATCACCGAAAGTTGCAAAGTGTTTCTTAGTTGTCTATTCTTTGCTTGCTGGTTAATGTCAAGTGAATCTTTTATTTCTTCTCTACAGGTACTATTGCTACCCTCTAAGCTGAGTCATGGAGAATGATGAGAAGTGTACCGCTGCTCCAGATACCCAGTTTCTGTATTTCATTAGATAGGACTCTTCTGACTCATATCTCTTTGGGACTGAGCTTTTTTCACTTTTCCTATCTGAAAGCAAGTATTGTCAGCATAAAATAAAGACCCAGGCTAGAGCTGTTAATAATATACCAAAATGTCTGCTGTTTGAATTAGAAGTGGCTCCATATCTTTTAAAGAAATTGCCGATTCGTGTTGTAAGCATGGATCTTCAGTGTTAATATTCCTGTAGATGCTTGCAGAGCAGGGATGATTGTCCATTGCTCATTTATTACAAACACCACACTTCTGTTGAGGAAGAAGGTCAAACAACTAGACGAACTGTTGTCTTGTTATTTGAGATGGCAGAAATAAAAGATTACTTTTTTGATGTTGTTTTTTGGGGAGGAGGGAATTTAGAGTTTTTTGTAAATAGATTTGACATCTGACAGGATCATTTGGATCTTTTTACAATTTCCTCAGTATTTCTAGACCAGGAAAATCTGCATCAATTGTTCAAAGGAAAATTAAACTCTTTTTTTTTTTTTTTTTTTTTTTAATTAAGTCTTAAGCTGAAATCTTTTATATGTCCATACCACAGACGACAGAGCATCTTTTTTTCTGCAGCTTTGGAAATCTCTCCTTTCTTTCCTTTAAAAAAGTTATACAGAATGTTAGTTCTGCTATAGTTAAAACTGCTCTGGAAGTATGTTGTATGTATATTTCAAGGGAAACAAGTATGTATCCCTTGAATCAGGAGCTGAAAGGTGAAGAAAGATCTGTCTGGTAGAAGTGTTTCCAGGACATTTTTCTTCTCACAGCAATCTTTCTACAACTTAGCTGGAGTAAAAGGGTTTGCCCAGGAAAAGATTTCTGATGAGCACCTTGAAAATACATACATAAAATTTGGTATATTGTGAGTACTTGCAAATCAAATGACCTCCCTTCATTTTTCATTTAATATCTTTTGTCAGCAACACATCACTACTTCTCTTGCTTACCTGGGTTTTTTGGCATATGTCAGAGGAGCGGACAACAGCTGTATCTTTTCTGGATGGCTAATATGTAAAATAGTAGTTGATGAGACTGAGCTTTGATACACTGAGTATATAAAAATTTTCATAATGGGATCATTCAATAAATTAGATGAAGAAAAGGAGAAGGAACAGCAAAAAAATCTGAGTGCAAAGATCAGATTTTCACATACACATAAACTATTTTACTGCATGCTTTAAAAAAAAAAACACAGAAAAAAAAAACACAGGAAAAAAAAACCAACAAAACCTCTAATACTATAATGTAATTTTCTCCAGTTGTTTCTGTGTCCCAGGAGATAAAATTAATTGAACCATCACTTTCTGATCCTTGTAACCCTTTTTTACATGACAGATATATCAAAAGCCTTGAAAAATTATTGTTTCCATTCCTAGTTACTTTGATATTCCTGGTATTCTATCTAATACTGTTAGGGCTTTAGATTATCTGCACCATATGGATTTGACAAACTGCTGAACTTTTGATTAATAAAAACAGAGTGCTACAGCTTCTCTGGACTGCATAAAATATCCTGTTGGGGCGAAAGAAAAAAACCTCCTAAACAAGCAGTAGACAAGGTTTTGTGCAACTGAAATCAATAATACATTCAGAATTGAGCTCAGATGGAACAGAAAGTTCTCTCCACAGCATGTGAAAAATATTTGAACATAAAAGATGTAAAATTTCCAGATATACATAAATAGATGTGGCATACAAAATATAGTACAAGTACTAAATCAAGCCTGATTTTGTATTTCATTGGAGAGTATGTTGAATGTTCATACTGAGAGAGCTATTAGTGGCATTGTATTAATGTATATTAATTGATGGATAAATAGATATAACAATTTGTGCTCTTTGAATAGGCGACAAAGCAGTAATTTGGTTTCTTGATCAAGATGCAGTAAAATGTCATTTGCTGTAGAAAAACGTTGTTTTAATTAAATATTTATCTAGTCATTTTTATGGTGCAGATTTTGGCCCAAAACCCAGACTCTTTAATTATCAGAATAGTTTAATGAATATGTAACATCATCTCAACACATCTTTCTACTGTCTGTAAAGGGTATTTCCATCTATAGCGTACATGTGGGAAGTTTGATGAGAAAAATGTCACTTTTTGCATCTGAATTCTTACAATTATAACCAAAACTGTCCTGAACCGTTCTTGCCCAGTGTCTGCATCTCCCCCCATTCTGGCTGTGACCCAGGACCCCAAGTCAGGTCTAAGGGCCAGCAGTCCCTGCCTCAATGATGCCACATCTCCAGGTCCCCACATCCCTTTGTGGCCCCACCATAGCCCCCCCCAAACTAGGCTGTCCTGCAAGACCTTCTCCTAGCCCTGGTCCATCCCTGTCCCTAGGGAGAGGTTTGACACCCAGGGCTGGGGCTCCTGCAGAACACCCCGACTGCCCTAGCCCCCAGAGCCAGGCATCATCCACCTGGGAGCCTCCAGTGCTCACTGAGCCACTGGCCTCCACGTTGTCCTGTCAGGATCCCAGGGTCTGACCACATGCAGATCAACTCACCATCCTGTTTGCCAGCCTCAGTATTCTGTCCTCTCATTTCAACAATTACTCACATCAGATACACAATTGCATTTCACCCCTCACGCAGCCTAAATCTATCTCAAACCAACTGTACTGTACACCTGAAGATTTTACAAGAAAATGACAAAGAAATGAAAATAAACGTTTTCTTGTCAAATGAGATTCATCACACCACATGTTAAGTCTATATTTCTTAAGGCAATGCACCTAATTGCTGAGCAGTCAGTAAAGCATTATTTAAGAATTGTCCTAAGTAATTAAATTAGGCTATTCTGGTTTGCTTAAACACACATTAATCTTTCAAAGTGACATCGAATTTGCAAACACCTTAGGGAAAAATTCTACAGTAAATCATTTGTAAATATAATAAACATTTAACCTGTAAAATAATAGATGAGGTAGAATACTTCAAAGCAGTTCTAGCTTACCTTTTTTCCTTTATTAAAAAAAGTGAATCTGAGCTTCTTAGTAATTTCATTGTATCTTTCATGCACATAGTATACAGTGTTGTATTTATTTGATTGGTTGGAAAAGTGACAATTTGTACATGCTTAAAACTTTAAAAGTTTTTTAAAAGTTCACATTTTAAAAGTTTAAAATCTTGTGTTGTATCCAGTAAAATGTATAGAAGCTGCCTTGTTGTATCTCTCCAATTTAAAACTGAAAGTGTAAGAAACTGAATTATGATTGGAATAATTATTATGATAGACAGTATCTTGATTCTAAGCTATCATGCAGGAAATAGTACTTTTTAGTGCCATGGCCTAAGACTAAACTTAGAGATAGGATCAGAACTGGAAGGCAATTTGGCAATATGGCTTCTAATGCTTGTGTTCAGGGCAAGTTAACTTTGTGTGCAGTTTCCTCAGTGCAAGGCAGGTGGTGGCATTACTAAATTGCCCAGCAAATCTCTGCCATGACTGTTGAAATTTGGCACACTGGCTGAATAGTGTGTGAGTCTTTTCCTCCCAGCAGCTGAACCACTGCCCCTCACAGAGGAATCAGTATGCTGTGACTGCTCCCTCAGCTGGTATCCATCATGTCACTGAATTAGGCATTCTGTGAGCAAGAGCATTGAAGCACACCAGAAACTGAAAATTCTAGGATGAGGCAAGTAGGAAATACATGATATAGAATGGTTTGGGATGGAAGGAGTCTTAAAAAATCATCTGATTCCAACTGCCTCTATGGGTAGGGACACTGCAGGCATGACCATAAATTGAAACCATGTTTAGAGTTTTGATCATTTGGTTTTCTGCAAGCACCCCTATGAAACTCCCTTTTTATATGCAAGTACTTCATATGAATTAATCTATTTTTGTTTCTATAACACAAACACATTGTTTGTAATGCCTGTTTTGTATCATTCATTCGTGGAAGTGATTGTGTCAAAAAGGGAGCCTGCAAATTACTACGTCCACATCCTAACTGAAGAACAAACTCGAACTGTGTGTGCTACAACTTTACATTTTTGTTTTTGTTTCTCTGGGGACACTCCCTATATCATGTGACCAGCCCACACTGCATTACATGATCTTTCATTTATTTTCTTTTTCATTAAATACCAGGCTGCCAGCAGGGCACAAACATGACTGGAAATGGGAAGAGCTTCTAAGTCCCTGATTATGACTACAGTAGCAGTAGTAGTGTGGAGAAGCAGAAGTAGATTTGCAGCACAAATGCTGGTACTGAGAAGCTGATGTCGAAATTGTAGCTGTCTACTATAGAGTGCAAAATATGACATACTTGCTATACACTTTTCAAACATTTAGTTTGATTTTATTATTTCAACTTCAAACTAGTTCTAGATAGGTGCCAATAAATGGCAATAAATGCTCTCCTCAAATCCTTTCTGGCTTACCCTAAAGTGAACCAGAGCCTAGTAAATTGTTTTAGAATGGGTACAATTATATTTCAGATGTAGCAAACTTCTTTATAGACAATAGAGAAGTCTACAACAATGACAAGATACTTATAGCTAGGCAGGTCAAAGAAGATAGTGTGAGCCCAAATTCTAGTAACGACTTGCAAGAAACAACCTGATGAGCTTTAAGTTATCGCTGCTTTTCAATGATTTTATTCTCAGGATTACATGTATTTTAAAAAATACCAAATAACTAGTCTGTATCTTGTAAACATTGTTTACAATTTCTCATTTTGGGAAGAAAGCATACCCTTTTGAACTTTCATAATGGTAATGGTAATCATCTGGTGTGTAAGAAATGTTTGAATGTCTTATATTTAGTAAGAAGTTTCACAAATAACAGAACTAAACTGATCTTATGAGTGAAAGACTATTATTAAACATTCACACAAAGAAGTGTTTTGGGGCTTCAGATGAGATGGAAGTTGTGTCAAGTTATATTCAAAGTCAATAAAAATCAATAACTCTTAAGAAAATGGCACAAAGTTAGCCTTTGTCGAAGGAGACTTTTCCACTTATAATAAGGTATAGAAGATTCTGATGCAGTAGTTCATTTCCTATTGAACAGAGTTTCTCACTTCAGATGCCTGTTAATGTCATAGAGGGATCACAATGCTAGATTTCTGTAGGACTCCTCAAAACAGGTTATTGTACTCATGCTTAAGAATTTAATGTTTGATCTTTTTCTCCTCCTTCTGACAAAAACTTTATCAAAACTGATGTGTCAGAATGTTTCAGCTTCAGTGAAACAGCGTTTTTTCCTGTCTGATCTATTTATCGTGTTCATGTCAATGTTAAATTTGCTGTTGAAAAATCCAATTTGAAGTAGCTTGATGTTTTCTGAAAAGGCCTGTCCTGAATATGTAACATAAGAAAAGCTTTGCTATCCGTAATCTATCCCACTAGAAAACAAACTATTTCAGGGACTGGGGGACTCCAACACTACTCATGGGAATATCTACTCATATGTCCAGTGGGAAGCTATAGTGAGGTATTCTCCAAAGTTCTGCAAGATCTACAACATAAAAGAACTTGCAAGAAATGAAATTTATTTCAAGGGAGCCAGACTGCACCACAAGGGAAGACTAAGATATATCCTGTATTGGGAACTATCTTTTGGATGCATATAGAATTTTCTGGATGAGGCTCATGAGGTTCTTACTGGTAGTGATTGTATATGACTGTATTTTAGGTGCTTTACTAAGCACTTTCACCTAACATAAAGAATTCAGAACAAGCACAAGAATCCTACACGTGCTTTTTATACTAATTTCTAGATTTTGTTGATTATATTGAAGTCAATAATAGAACTCCTAGTATTTTAGTATGACCAAGATCTGAGTATTTTACTTTCCTATGAATTTTGCTTGACTGTAGAAGCCAATAAAGAGCTCTGCATTTTTTTTTAATGTTAGAGTGTGGAGACCTTGAAAAGCACTCCCAGTTAGAAAAACACAAGAGGCTTCTCTCTCAGCTGTCTCCTTTTGATAACGAATACTGCTCCAGCAGGTCAGAACAATCCCTGTCTTGTTCCTTGGGTCAGCCCTGTGCCCTCTCCCTGTCCGGGAGCTTTCTGGTCATTCCCACCCTGTTTCCTTGTTGGCTCTCATGCCCCAATCCCATCCTTGTAACACTCCCATGCCCCCTGGTAATTGGTCTCTGATACTATTTCCCCTGTCCCAAAACCCCCATGTACTTAACCTGGACTCTGAGACCAACCCCCTTGCCTTTGCCTTTATCTCTGAACTCCGGGACTATGCACATGTGTGGCTGCAATAAACATCTCTGTAAAACCCCTGCAAAGGCCCTTCCTGCTTCTTTACCTGATTCACCTCAACAACCATCCCAACAATAACAAATGGCGCATTGAACAGGGACGGATCACACTGAGACCACCCCGAAATTGTTTCTCACCACACTGTGGTGAGTTTGAAATTTTGGGGCACTTTTCGCTTTTTCTCTTACTCTCGGGTGCTGAGAAAAGACTTGGGGGTGAAATGCAAGCAGGAACCATCTACCCTCAGCAGGAAGTCTATCTGCAGTTTAAAGAGTCTCTTTGCCAAAACAGTTCTTATTTTTCAAGGGGGGATTTGAAGTCTCTTGTACACTGGTTGTGTGAACATTATCCTGATGTTTCATGGGACTCATTCCTAAACGATGATTTTTTGGAAGAGGCTTGGAAAAATCTGAACAAGGAGGACTTTTCCAGTGCTGCAACTTTGTCATTTATTTATTTGGATAGCTGTAGGTGTTCAAAGTCTTGATGCATATTCAGAAAATGCTGAACTTCTCCGCGTTCCCCTCTTCGTGTTTTCTTCTCCAAGTGTTCCCGTCCTTATCTGTGCGGTGTCAGATAGCTCCAACCGCGGGGCCGCGGCCACCTGGTCGCCCGCCCGTGCCCAAGATGGCAGAGAACGCGTGGCTGCGAGCTCGGGGTCTCCCCCTTTGTCCGTGTCGGGTCCTTCCCCTTGGTTTGGGACCCTGCCTCCAGGCACACTCCACCCTCTGATTCCCACAGTCCTGGTCCCAGAAACAAGAGTGGGGGGGCTCAGAAACGCAGCCCCCAAATCGCAAATTACAGCAGCGCCAGTCACAACCAAAGGGAAAAATGCCCCACTCGTAAGCCTGCTGTAATCGCACAGCTCGAGGAGCTCAGCAAAACTGGGAGCGAATGTGTTCACCTTGGTTCCCATGGCACCGCAAGAAGTGGCGCAGGCGGTGAGTGCCGCCACTCCCCACGTCCATGCCAAGCACCTGCCACCACGGACATCCTGCGGTGGCCCCGCAGTCACCACTCGGGCCGGGGCTGCCCCGAGGCAACCCTTGGCAACCCCGCTGGCTCCAAGCCAAATGGCCAAATGTAAGACTGGAACAGTGGTCTACTCTCAGAGGCTCCGCGCAGCTCACAAGAGCACCTACAGCGCGCCGCCGCACCCCGCCAGCCACGGCACCGGCCGCGCTGCAAGCCTCAGCACCAACAGCAGCACAAGCTGTGCCGCCACTGCCAGCCCGCCGCGTCGCCTGAGCACCAGTCGTACTGCCCCCACGCCTGTGCTGCAGGAGGGAAAAGCGGAGGAAGCAGGAGCCCCGCACACCCAGCCTCGCCGATGTGCACCGCACCGCGGGCACGGCGCCGCCCGTCCTGCTCGAGCTCCGCTCCCGCCGCCTCCTGCCCGCAACAGCAGCAGCAGTGCTGCAGCCAACAACAGCCTTGTCAGCACCGGCACGTCCAGCAACACAGCCATAGACACAAACTCACTAGCAAAAGTAAAAAAGTCTTTGCCACAAAAGTTTAGGGAAGTGTCAAATGGTTCAATGTAAAAAATATATACGGATTCATCACCCGAAATGATACCAAGGAAGATGTGTTTGTCCATCAAACTGCAATCAAGAAGAATAACCCCAGGAAATACCTCTGCAGTGTAGGAGATGGAGAGACTGTGGAATTTGATATAGCACAGGGAAAAAAAGGCCCTCAAGCAGCCAGTGTTACAGAACCTGGTGGAGTCCCAGTGCAAGGCAGAAAACATGCACCAAACTACCCACATCTTAAAAGAAGTTGTCCCCCACACAACAACCAAAGAAATGGAACCCAAAGCCAACAGCCATCAAGCTGCAGCAGCAACCCAAAAGCAAGAACAACACAAAACACCGACTATCCCTCCTGCAAGCAGAAGCCCTTTCCTGTAGTTCCAAAACCTCCTAAACTGATGTTATACTCCTTTAAGTGCCTTCTCTCAATCCCTATTGCCTCCCTACCTCCCTTTCAATTTCCCCTTTCTCCACACACAAAATAAGTCAAACTCCTTTCAAAATCTCCCCAAATCCTATTACCCTTTCTTTATGTTCCCTCAAATTCTTACCTCCCTTTCCCCTCCATGGTCTCCCTCCCACAGCCATGCTTCTCCCTACCTTTGCTACCCAGCTACCGATCCCTTTTCCCAAAATTCCTTCTTAATACAAAGGAGGGGATGATACGAGAGGGGAAAGAAAGTAAGGTCTCCGAAAGTAACAACCTTTTTCTTCAAAATTAGCGATTTCTATTTGGAGTTCCAACAGGTACACCACCTACACTCTACCTCGTACAGCTCCATCATACCCAACTCCACTGCTAACAGCCACCAGAGTACCAGTCCATGCTGAAGAATCCCTTTCCTAACTCACTTTCCTGACAAGCCATGCCAAGAAAACTTTGCCTCCTTTCTGTCATCTAAAGATGCTTCAGAAAAACCTGTTCAGATATTGGGGACTCAGGAGATGGCTTGCATTTTGAAAATTGTCTCATGAATGTTTTTGATTGTTTTATCATTTTGTATTCATTCAGTTTCCTCAAACATTTAATTTTGAAATCCCTAAAAGAAGCCTTTTTAATTAATGAAAAAATGGAGAGTTGTGGAAACCTTGAAAGGCACTCCCAATTAGAAAGACATGAAAAGCCTCTCTCTCAGCTGTCTCCTTTTGAAAATGAATCCTGTTCTAGCAGGTCAGAACAATCCCTGTCTTGTTCCTTAGGTCAGCCCTGTGCCCTCTCCCTGTCTGTCAGCTTTGTGGTTACTCCCACCCTGTTTCCTTGTTGGCTCACTGTCACTATCCACCAACACAGGATGGGGTTCATGATGGTTTGTTTGATCTCAGAGGTGCAAAGAGGCCAACAGCAGGGGACAAAATCAGTTTATTCACAGCAATGCATTTTTATTAAATGCCAACAACTCAGTTGCAATAGAGGGGTGAGATAAAGGAAACAGAGTATAGAGAGAGAGAGATAAACAGGAATGGGGAAATAGCTACCAACAGACGAGACGGACGTCCTCATGGGCCAGCCAATGGATGGATCTTCATCTCAAGGGTCTTCTCCAGAGGGTCACTCTTTTATAGTCCTTTTCCAAAGTGAGTGGCTTCTGGCCAAGAGGTGGGGAGATTTATGGACCATTGTGAGGTGGTCTGGGAGACAGGTGTGTACGTGCAGTACATTCAGGCTTCAGCTGGTACCATGACAGCACAGTCCAGTGAGCACAACACACCTGCACACAGACACTTGGCAAGCACCCACCTCAACCAGGCCAGAAAACCATTGTCCAGAGTCAGCCCGGGTGGGGGTCCTCGGGGTCTTCTTGCAACGGTTGTGAGGCAAAAACAAGGGAACCTTCGGACTGACCCTTACATCCACATGCCCCAATCCCATCCTTGTAACACCCCCATGCCCCCTGGTAATTGGTCTCTGATACTATTTCCCCTGCCCCAAAACCCCCATGTACTTAACCTGGACTCTGGACCAGCCCCTTTGCTTTTGTCTCTGAATTCCGAGCACATGTGTGACTGAAATAAACATCTCTGTAAAACCCCTGCAAAGGTCCTTCCTGCTTTTTTACCTGATTCATCTCAACAACGACCCCAACAACAACATTAGAAAATAAGAAAATTTGTTTTCCAATTAGAAAGAACAAAGAGAAAATGTCCACTTTCATAAATTTAACATGATGTTCATCACTTGATGAAACAACATTTTCACTACCATTATAATGGATTTTATTCAATTTTATTGTCATAAGCTTGATAATATAAGGGAGAGGAAAGCTATTTTCTTCAGCATGGGTCCCACGAGGTCTTGCACTAACACATAATACACTTATATGTCTCAGATGAGGATTTGATAATAATTGCGACAGACGGACAATGGCCTGATAATAAATGACTCTTTCATAGCCAAAGTACATAAGGGAAATTTCTTTCAACTTTAGGAAAAAACACCATCCCAGCCAGATGGTTTAACTTCAAGACAAATGAGTGGACAGAGTCATAATGAATAAATGCTTTCTAAGTTGGTTTCCCTGAGAACTCAGCTGCTCAACAATAATGTCTAATGCTGGGATTTAATAATCAGGCTGTCTAGCTGTGGAGCAGTTTGCGTTTGTTCTTTCACCTTTGTCTGTCTTCCACTTGCTCTAAAAGTGTAGTAAAATAAGGTATATCTACATCTTGATTACAATGTCAGTAAAACTCTCTGACTGATCTAGAAGCACTGGTTTGTGGGCAATGCAGCTCTAGAGTACTTTTAGTAAACTTTGTGTGATGCGTGAATTTTTTCCCTCCCTAATCTTATAGAATATATTTTTGGATTTCTGTATTAAATAATTTATCCCTAAGGAAAAGGTTTGTCTGGAGAAAAGGCCAAAAGTTTTAATGGTGCATTAATCTGTTTGCTTTGGGATATGGTTACTTCATGTAAGAGTTCAGATCCTCAGAGCCTTTGAGTTACTGCTAACAAAAAAGTAAATTATTACAGTATCAGCTGTACTGCAATGCTATTAAACCTTTTTGACAAGGCATCTGAGGGATTTCATGGTACTGCTGTGGAGGTCAAAGCGCTCTCTCCTTATGAATAACCATCTTGCAATGATTAAAGGGACAGAGTTTCTACTTCTCTGGAAGAGGCTATAGCAAAACTAACACTGAACACACACAGACCTCATTGTGATTTCAAGTGCATCTACCTTCAGACAACCTTCTCTTTGTTACTCTTCTGAGATCTACATGATCTCAGTTCTGACATTGTCCTGCAAGTTAAAAGCACCACAGGTTGTGTGGGGTTAAAACACAGTTTTCTTGCAAATTTCCCCCTTCTCCATCAGAGAGGCAAAACAAGTACCAATATTATTGCTGCTGTTTTGGACACAGGTTATGAATACTGAAGTCTGACAAGGTAAAAGGGAGGTGAGAAGACTAAGCTGAAATGCACTGAACTGTGCAGAGTGAGGCACAGCACTGTTATTGCTATAGAGGATGCAGCAATGCAGTAATATCACCACCTAATTATTGGTGTCACAGGCATCTAAATTCACAGTGTTATAATGACACAGGTATATCAGCTATTATCAGTGCCATGATGAGATACAAATATTTGAAACTCTCAATTTAATCTCTTGAGATCCTGTTTTATTTATTCTAGTTCAATTTTTGCCTGTTTTAGTAGTTGAATTTCTAGCTACATTACTTGCAATTAGCTCGCAAAATCCTATCTTTCTGACAATGAGATTGTGTCACGTTGGCTGCTTACAATAGGGGACAAGGGAATTATTTACAAGAATCACATGCAGCTTCATAAGCATATCACTGCTATATTTTTTGTTATCGATGCATTTCACTTCTCATTCTTGTATCCAGCAAGATATTTGCATCACAACCAGACAACCTTTTTGAGGCACTGTGCATCCTTGCAGTCTTGAAATTGCCCCTTATTGTCTCTGACATTGCATTTAGTCTATGCATGAGCTCTGTAAGAAACTTCCCCACAAGCTCCCCAAAAAGCTGTGTGCAAAATTGCCCTCACAATCATGTATAGTCAGACATTGCAGGACTGATCCTAGTATTATTTCTGGGAAACTGTAGCTTAACTTCAGAGAATCTTTTGTTGTACAGCTGGTAGATCAACAGGAGCAAAACAGCAAAACAATCTATTGCAAAACACCACCCACCAAAAGCTGAACAAATAACAATGTTTTGACATTTAAAATTTTTATGTGGTTTGTGTGGGCTTTTTTTCTTTCTAATCTATTGTAGAATTTTCCTTTTGTTGCTGAAATTGGACACACAGATAATTATAGGTCTTGGTAGCTCATTAACAGCTCTGCCTTTAAATCAAAACATTTAAATAATGAGTTGGTCTAATTTGATTTCCCTGTTGACTGTCTACAATTGCTTTTCTTCCCTCTTTTAATGAATGATTCTGTTCTCTTGTTGGGAAACTAGTTCCTGGGCTAGTCCAAGAGGTAGATATTTCATTATGGTAATTTTTAGATTTGCCATAAAATTTTATTTTGTTGTATCTTGATTCCCCAGTAAAGTTTAGGGAACAGAAATTTTTATCTGTACTTAACATCCTTCCATGGATGTGTGTTCCATACGGCTACTGTGAAATTTCATTCAAATAGATATAGGGAGGCCTATAAAAACCTTTCAGGACTGTATCTGTGGTGAAACATAATGTTTAGGCTGCAATATAAGGTCAGTACAACAATTAACAAATTTATTTAAACTGATACGTAAAATGTATTTATATATTTAATCTCATTTCTGAATTCTCTCAAGACCTCTTCTTGAAATTCGAGGACATCCTTTCATACTTTTTACTGAGATGAGCAAAAGATGGAGTGACGACTCATCAGCTCTGCATGTTCAGGTGTTTCAGAATGTCGTGGCACAAGTATGTTGAGTTTGCCTGTTCTGACTGAGGCTACCAGAAATACAGACCATGCTCCAGTAAATCTTGCTACCAGAGTTAGAGATGTTATGGTTCCCCCTTGTCTGGCTTGCCTCACTTCTGAAAATTATTGTCTTCATCACAGAAGGATCAAAAGATTGTGCCTGAGTCATTTTGAAAGGACTTTTCAATGTCTAAATTTAAGCCACAGATGGTTGTGAGTTTGAACTGGCACAGAAGGCTTAGCAGCAGGTAAGGTACGGTTGCACTTCTGCTGCATTTGCTAAAAAAGCTGCTGCCAGTGATGTGTGGTCAAGCTATAGCTATAGCAGGGTGTGTTGATACTTGTCTACCACCATCAGTAAACCTCAGTTATTCTTCCAAGATGTCAAAGCTGTGGGTAAAAAAGCATATGCTCTGCGTAATGCAAGTATGCCTTCAAAACTCATTATGTCAGTGAAGCTTCACTGAACACAGAATGTTTCTGTTGGCTTAACTGTTTGTGCATTTTCAGGAAGATGGTGTAGCTGAGGTGGCAGGACAACTGGGAGTACATATTTGCTCTCCACTAGAAGAAATTCTGTTGGAAGACCTATCTTACAGTCTCCAGTGCAGTTTTGTATACTTCAAAGAGGCTGCGGTATATTCTTCTGGCTTTAGGTATTAGAAAAACTAGAAACTAGTATCAGAAATGATATCAATATGAAAGTAAAACTAAAAAAATAAAGTGCAAAAGTCCTTCATCTGTTTAGCAGAACCATAGTTCTGAGAATTTTTTCTGTAGGTGGAATGACTCATTGAAGGCACCCAACAATGATCTCTATTATGACATTATCTGGTTTTTTATCTATTTCTCAGTGTCCTTCTGCCCATATTAATTAACAAGCTGACATTTAAATTATCTTCTCTCCACGAAGAAAGAATAGAGTGAGAAGCAATTTAAATGTGGGGAATAAGGGAGTGCACAGAGCCCTAAGTTGGGACATGGAGAAATGCAAGATACAGATCTCTGAAAATAAGGACCAAAAAATCATGATCCAGTGTTTTGTAAAATCAGTGTAAGAATTTCAAGGACTATAAAACCCAACCAACCAAAAAAAAAAAAAAATCTTTAATAAAAGACTGGGGAAAGGATATCAGAAAAATATTTGCTTGGTAACTGAATAAAAGGGAAAGTAAGTCAACAAATTTTGTTTATGTTTGGACTTTCTTAGACCTGGAGACAGACTTTTAAAAGTCAGCAAAAGTCCCACATGAATTTTATTAATGAAACGCTAGAAACACTTTTTTGTTTTTTACCAGTGCCAGGTAGAACTATAAGTGATATGTCTTCCAGGCTCTCTGTTTCACACAGAAGAATGCAATGATTGTTTTATGCCCATTATACCCACTACCTTTCAAGGGTTATGCCCAGGCTGTGAAACTTGGAATGGTCCCAGTGGAACTTCCACTTTCCAATTTTGTGATCATCAGGCCCACCTGCAGCATATACAAGACTGGACAAGAAAAGCCTGTCTGAGTTAGAGACAGAATCATAGAATCATTTAGATTCTTTCCTCTGCTCTTTCTCTCTGCTTCTTAACTACAGCTCTGTTGAATTTGGTATATAGCTTTAACTACCATGGCTAATACAACTGAAATATGTCTCACAGTATCATATTCCTTAAAGTAGTTTTCTGTATTGCCATACAGTACTTTATCATTTTACACAATTCTAGGAAACTTTGGAGGGTGTTTAAATATATGCTCAAGTACTCCCTTCAGAGACAGTAGGAGCTTTTGTTTACATTTCTCGATTCTTAGTTCTTTTGATCAGAGGGAAGGATTATTTTTCAGTAACTGCTACTGTAAACCCTTTTGAGATATCAGTGCTTTAATAAGCAAGGGTTCTAATAGGATCTCATGAATAAAGCATTTTGCACTCTTTCCCATGACATGCTGTACATGTATATCTGCTGCAGCTTTTGCAGCATTCCCTTCTTATAGGTTAGATAAGCAAAATCATTCCAAATGTTATAGGCACATTAAATTTCACAGCACTATTTATTTGGAAAATTACGAAGCCTAAATTCTTTTTACATTTCATTAGCCTTCTTAATACCTGAAGATGCAGTGATATAATTTTGACCAATAGGACTGAGTAGATACCAGTTGTTGCAGAATTGTTTCCAAATGTTCAATGCTCAAACTAAAAAGACAGTTAGCAAGAGCAAAATACAAGGACAATGGAATTGGTCTGAGAACTTTTATTGTTCGTACAATTTAGTGTAAGCCTTTTTCTGAAAATTCTGTGTGCAAATACTGAATCAGACTCAGTTAGATTTGCCTGGTTTGTACTTTGAGTACTAAATTCTTATAGAAGATCCTGGAGAAAATAATTCTCTCTTACACTTACTTGTGTGTGTAAGATCAAATGAAAGTCAAAAAGGAGGGCCTGTGTTCAACAGCTCACGAAGGTGAGCAGCTCTTTCACGTGGATGGTAAGAGTAAAGAGTTTTGCCCAGGTAATCTGACTTCTATGCACAGAGCACAATGCCTATTAGTTTTAAATGACCAAGTTTTTCCCAGCTGGGAAAAAAAAAAAGGGATATAGAGATATAGAAAGACAAGGATGCTGTCATGTCCAGAACCCAGCATCCCATCTAAGGAAGAGGAAAACTTGGAGAAGGATTGTTTATGCTTTCTAAAGGTAGAAAAAGTGTGAGAGAAACAATTTTTTCTTTAAAAAAGTTAGAATCATTTGTTCTCTGCGAGGACTAGCAGATAAATACTTTTCTGATATTAGACTGAGCTTTATAATTCTTAACTTTTAATGTTTTTCTTCATTTAGGGATTGCTATGAGGCTAAGAAGTAAACATTTTTCATTAGGAAAAAAAAACAACCAACCCCCAAAATAAATAATTGTTACCTTTGAGTTCTTTTATACGCGTGAAAACACTAGTGAGAAAATGTTTGTCCTCCTACATACAGGTGGTACAGGAACAAGTTTATAGTTACACTGTACTTGTAATTTTATAGTAACTTTTACTAATTTTTCATGTTAGAGACACAATGGAACTGCTAAAATAAAAGGGGGGGATGAGAGCAGGACAAGACGAGAGAGAACTGTTTGAGATGTGGATGGCCTGCCTTAGCTCTAAGAGGTGGAGAGTTTTAAATGCTGGGACCCTTAAAATTGAGTAGACCTATAAATATTTATGCAACTCAAACTCTTGGAAAGATAATTTTTAATATCTGATGAGTTCCAAAATTATCAAAATGAGAGAGGACCTTCAGAGACTAGCCTGCTAAGAAATAAATATAGTCCGGTAAATTAATATCTTGAGACTTCAGCCTAAAATCCTGCTTATTTTCCCCTTCCAGAAGTAATTGTTTTCTGCTCCAAGTGAGCTTCTGGAGTTTTCTACCTGTTATTTTTTTTTCCTGTCTCAATCAGACCAGTTGCCCTATGTATATAAGTAAGAAAGTATCAGTTAGAATAAATACAGATCACTGAGATAGAGGACCTCTCCTTTCCTAATTTTTTACTTTTTCTCAGATTATTTTAAATTTTTACTTTCCTTTCTTTGTTCATTTTATAATCTCATCTGTGGCACAGACAACAGAAGATCTTGGCAAACTTAGTAAACCTTAATTTGCACATCTCATTTGTTATATCCCAACTATTCAAGACATTTGACATTCAATACTATCTCACTATCTGCATCTGTACCTAAGGAGACAGGAGCAGAAGTCTTGGCAGCCATGAAAGTAAACACGAATGGGAGGGATGTGGTCATAAAAGAGGGAATGGTTGGTATGTGATTCAGCAGGTTTCAGGAGGTCTCTTTGTTGACATACCAATACCACATAGAGGCCATGACCTTTCCCTGATTTAATGGGGAGTAAAATTGCTACTTTCCTATTGGGTATATGCATCGTGATTGAACATTTCAAACTTGACCTAATGACTTAGTCACACAACATCCATTAATTTCAATAGGAATTATATACCATAAGCTCGTCCTATCCCTTTGAGGTTCAATTTTGTCTTTGGTTAAATCCATAGAGTGTCACTGTCAAGTTCCTAAAGTGTTGTTGAGAGGAGAAAACAGGGCCATTGTGATCTTGAAGAACAAGAGGCCAAATTTTTGTTTAAAGGCTGACCCTAACTGTCAAGGGTCCTTAGCTGCAGGTGAGCTGGGGCAATATCTTTACTGACATTGGTAAATTTTCTTAATTTAAAGCAGAGATCCTAGTTAAGGTATTTATGCGTAGTTGCTGTTTAGAATAAAAAACTACTCTGTACTTTCTTTTCTCATACCAAGTAGAGGGATCATTTTCCAACATGAAAAAAAAGTACAAACCTGTGTATGTCATCACTGCAGTGGTGTTGCTGTGGGATTTAATTTGAATATTTGCTAGAGACCTTGCAGAACTTCATTTATCTTAAATGTTTACTTTTTCCTAGATTCTTAAGGAAAATAATGTATAAAAAGATACTGTCAAGAAAGAAAGTCCTGATTTGAATTCAATTAAATGTCAGCTTATCATTTATTATGTAGCACTGTGGGAGGACTGCTTTGTTGTGTAATTAGAATGGATCATTGTTAAGAAGAAGTATTTACAGAGATATTGAAATATTAGCTGGGATTTAAACATGTTTATAAAGCGGTCTCTTGATACCTTCTCCAAGTTATTTCCTCCAGCAACTGTATTAATTCCTACAAATTTCATTCAGATTGCTAGAACCAGTATTTTCACAGAAAGATGGATCATCCTGGCCTAGATACTAATGCGCTTACTTATGCCAGTTTCAAAGTTGGGTATTCATTCGGAATTTTATCTTTAACATCACTAAGAAAACAACAGCTTTTGAAACCTTTGGGATATTGGAAATGGATGAGAATCTCTGGAGTCACTCAAAGGGTTTCCCCAAAATCTATTTGTATCTAAGACATTTGTAACTAGAAAGAGAAATTGAACAAACTTCTATCTGTCTGCCACATAAAAACACACTTATATGCTTAAGATCTGAGAGCAAATGCAGATACTGATTTAAATCTTGGGAAAAGTAAACGTGTCAAGGGTATTTTTGGTTGCATAGAAGATTACAGTGAAGTCCTAGGTGGAGATTCCTCATACTACAGGAATTCTTTTTTAATATAAATAGTTAATCAGTGTTATCAGAAAAGATAATTATATCTAATTTATATGGTTGGGAAATATAGGCTTTACAGTCTCTAAATTAAGATGTCTAGAAAGCCCAGGAAATTTGTTCCACTAGACCTTCGGTTGGCAAGCCACCATTATTTCTGTTTTCACAGGCTATATTCTGATTCTCTATATCCACACCTTAACATTTGACTCAGCTTGTTCTTGCAGAAGAAAATCGCTTCACTTAGGTGTGAACATGATCACATTAGCTTTGCAGAAAATAGCTCTTGCAATATTTTTCTCGCACTGAATATTGAATGGGATACTCAGTGCAACTCTGGAAAGTGCTGCAGTGCTTGAGACCATGCTACACTTAGACATTATCAGAGGAATTAGGAAATAAGTGTAACCAATTTTCAGCTTCTTAAATAAATGCCCTAGTTTATCAGAAATGACATGTAAGCTTTGTACCTTGATTTCTGCTATGTTGCTTAGAGATATTGTAAAATGTGTCAGGAAAGAAAAGTCCTTGAATTTCTTCTGCTTCAGTTGCAAGTCTATTAATAGAATGGGCAGAGAATTGTAATGCTTCATTGCTTTTGGCTGATGGAGGAGAATACAAGGACCTTCCTACTTTCAAAGTGGCTTTGAAATTGTATTGCCAGCAACAAGACGTCAGAGGAATTCAACACTGTAAAGTAAAAATGTTATTAAAAAAATAGAAAAATCCATTTTTTTCTTATTTTACTTCAACAGCAGGAAGTTCAGATAGCTCTCTCTGTCCTTTACCTCCTCATCATATGCAGCTTTAAGTGAATGGGGTCATAAAGATATATTAATACACATAAAATTTGATAGTAAAAGCTTTCTGGTAATCATTTGATTAAAATGGCCGTTGCATGGCCCTCTTGAACTCCTGGTCATTTACTAGCCTAGTGACTAGGAATAAACAGCTGATTATATGGTTGCACAAATCCTCAAAAATTTCATAGCAGCTGAATTCCCCCAGTCTATCTGAAATGTTTGACCCGACCTTGAGTTCGATGCTATGCAATGCCATTCCTTTGGGCTGATAAGGTCCTGTGGTTTTCTGTTAAGCTAAATGAGAAAGTCTTGACCAGAACAATTTGCACTATTGTGTCCATTATCTTTTGCCCTGCAGGTGATTTGCTGCATGCTTTATTACAAAAGACAGAATAGTTGAGAGGGCATTGTCCTGCCGACAGCAATGTCAACACTTATCCATATGCGGGTACAATTATACTTTCTAAGTTATACAGCAGATAGTGTTGCATAACTACTATTCATTTTGGTAGAGTGTACATAGTTTGATATCAAAAAATTACACTGAAAAGGAGCTAGAAAGATTTTATTGATGAAGCAAAACACAGAAATGCATACAGCCACTTTTAGTTGCCTTCATAGAATATCTTTGACCCTAAAAGAAGAAAGCAGTTAGTCACTTAACTAAAATACACTGGCATGTGCTGGCAGACTAAAATGTTCATGCAAGCAGTCTGTATATTAAAATGACTGCAATTATACAGAGTTCCTTAGAGCAGATCTAAGCAGCATTTCAACTGGTGTACCTATTTTTTTTTCTTTTGACAGGTATTAAGTATCGCAGTATTCACTGAAAAACTGTTTCCCTGGGAAAAATCCTGGTATGTGACTCGGCTTCTGTAGCTGCCCTTGACTTAGCTCTCCTCACCTGTGCCACAGCAGCAGGGAGAGGGCAGACATGGCGAGGAATGGCCATGAGTTCGTCTCCTCAGCAGCCAGCAGGGGAAGCTGCTGCATCGGTTTTCAGTGAGACTCACAAATAGAATTCCTGGTTATTTTTATATCCACGGATGAAAAGGTGGGGTTATCTTAAAATGAAAGACAGAATATATATGTTTGCATGAAGAGGTTTTTGCCAAACTATGCCTAGGATGACTATTCTAGTCACAAGTGAGAAGTCAGGGAATGAATGGTTCACGATAGAAGAAATAGGGGCTATTTAGTGTCTAAATTTTATTTGTACTATATTTTTGCTTAGGATACTGAATACAAGACACTTCAAAAGCTATTTATAGAGATTCAGTTATTTATGCAAATCTTAGATGATTTTCGTCCTTGCTCCATGTGTGTAAGAAAAGTATTCCTGTAGAAGAGATGCTGGACTGAAACATGCCTGGTTTCTGTATTCAGGCTCATCCTGGCAAGTGTCAGAAAGTTATTTGGGCTTCATCCAAAATATTTTCTTATGCACATGTTTATGAACTTCACAGAATTTGACTTTTAATCTATCTGATGTTCAGTCGTTCATGTTTAAACAACAATGCAATACTTTGCCTTTCACTTCTATTTCCTCATACTAAAAAGAAGTATGTTTTGGTGGCCAAAAGGATATAGTCCTCCAACTGCTCTGAAATGAAAACAAAGTCTTAGCACTTTTGCCTCATCCTTGAAACATTACAGGACCTCATGAGGCTTCCAAACCATAAGGATAAATGCCATTAACTTTACTATTAAAGAGAGCTAAAGACACAAAATATTTTTTGTGCCATTTTTTTCAGCTGAATTTGAGCTAACTGTATATAGCATCCTAAATCCAGTACTTTACCAATACATTTTTCCTTCTCATTTTCTGCCAGGACAGGATTTTTATAAGTGTTATCACTCTGATAAACTGGCAGTATTCCCTTCATGCCTTATTAATAATAGATATGTCAGACAGAGTGATAGAAAAGATATTTCAATCAGGCATGTATAGAAACTCTGCAATGAGAAAGGCCATTGTCAATTCCAGTAAGAACTTTGCTTTGAGGTTATATTAAAAACCCTTGTAGAAAGTTTATTTTTAAAACCTAATACACTTGGTTTTGTCTGAACTATTTACATAGTCCCAATTCTAATTTAATTCTAATTCAAATACTTCTATGGTCATAGAAATCCCTCAGTAAGAACCTGCAGGATTGCTAGGCATGCATGGAACATATTATTTCATTTGTAGGAAACTTGCTAGTTTATGACTCTTTCCTGTCTTTTATTTCAACAAATGAATTTTCTTTTTGAAGATAAAGTTTCCAGTTGAAGTTTGTTTTGAAGGTGCTTATATATGTATAGTGGGAATTTACCCGTGGTTCTGTACAAACAAATGTGTTTGTGTAGCAAATAACAAAATACTGGTTATTCAGAGGTTATGATGCCCATGACCATAAATTACTCATGTCCATACATATTTATAAATTCTGTTTTACCTTGGCAACAGCTGAGGGAATGGCCATAATTTATCTCTTAAGGTGACAGAATCAAATGGCAACTTGCAAGTGGTAATGGAATATCCTATCCCATATATAATTATTTTCATTAATACTTTTAAGAATAAAGATTATTTCTATTATTCTTTTATCTTCAAACAGATTGAACATTATTTTAGAAATTGATTCAATATATATTTCAGATCTAATAAAGGCTGCCTACTTAGGTTTCCAGAGGAATCAGAAGCACTGCTGTAGAAAGTTTAAACATTTAATTTGTCTATTGGGGAAAGCTTTACCAAAAATAATGAAAAACAAGCCAGCACACGTTCATATGGTACAGCTTGGGAGAGTCTACTTGGCACAATTTATTGCATCTGTTATCTTCTAAGCTGTTTGTTCTTGTCCAGATAGTTAATTGAATGCTGGAAGTAGAGAAATAATAGATGCAGGGTGTTGGCAGAGATTTTTCCCCAAGAAACTATCGATGCCATTATTGGGACACTGAATTATGCAGTGGACTCTTATGTCCAGGCTGCAGAATAAAAAAGCAACTTTAGGGGAACTATGCTTGTGGTGAAAATACCTTCATGCTAAGTAAGAGATTTAGCCCCTTTAGTTTAATGTAGAGAAATGACCAAGATCTATGTCTTGAATACAGCTGTAATGGGCTGACCCTGGCTGGATGCCAGACACCCACCAAAGCTGCTCCATTGCAAGTGGACAGGGGACAGAAAATGCAACAAAAGGCTCATGAGTTAAGATAAGAATGGGAGAGATTACTCACCAAACACCGTCATGGGCAAAACAGACTCAGATTGCGTGTATTAACTGAATTTATTACTAACAAAATCAGAACAGGATAACGATAAGTAAAATAAATGTTAAAAAAACAACCTTCTCTCCATCCCTTCCTACTTTCCAGCTCTACCTCTTCCCCACCAGTGGCATGGAGAGACAGGGAATGGTAGTTACAGTCAGTTCATCACACTTGCTCCTGCCTCTGCTCTGGGAGAGGAGCCTATGTCCTGCTCTGGTGTGGGACTCCTTCCATGTGAGACAGTTCTCCATGAACTTGTCCAATGTGAGTCCATCCCACGGGCAATAGTTCTTCACAAACTGCTCCATCATTGACCACTATTCCACAGGGAACAGTCCTTCAGGAACAGCCTGACCCCGTGGGTCACTATACCACATGGAGCAGTCCTTCAGGCACAGCCTGTCCCCATGGGTCACTATTCCACAGGGAGCAGTCCTTCAGGCACAGCCTGTCCCCATGGGTCACTGTTCCACAGGGAGCAGTCCTTCAACCACAGCCTGTCCCCGTGGGTCACTGTTCCACAGGGAGCAGTCCTTCAGGGGCAGCCTGTCCCCATGGGTCACTGTTCCACAGGGAGCAGTCCTTCAGGCACAGCCTGTCCCCGTGGGATCACAAGTCCTACCATCAATCCTGCTCCAGTATGGGCTCCTCTCTCCACATGTCCACAGTTCCCAGCAGGAGCCTGCTCCAGCCTGTGTTTCCCACAGGTTCAGAGCCCTCTCTTGGGCATCCACCTGCTCTGGTGTGGGTCTCCTCCATGGCTGCAGGTGGATCTCTGCACTCCCATGGACCTTCCCAGGCTGCAGGGGAATCTCCGATCCAGTTCCTGGAACACCTCCTGCCCCTCCTTCTGCTCTGACCTTGGTGTCTGCAGAGTTTGTTCCTCTCACATGTTCTCACTCCTCTCTTTTCTGGATGCAATTAAATCTGTACAAACTTTTTTCTGCTTTTTCAATATGTTATCACAGAAGCAGTAGGCTTCTCTGATTGACTTTGCCTTGGCCAGCAGCAGGTCGTTCTTGGATCCGTATCCTATTGGCTGTGTTGGACAAGGGGGATGCTTCTGCCAGCCCCTCACAAAAGTCACTCATGTTGCCCCCTGGTCTCACAAACCCAGCTTATGTCTCTAAATTTAGCAAGTATTATCACTGAAGAATTAAACTTGATATAATTTTATCCTGAATGTATCAAGGTTTCTAAGGGGTGCAATGACTTAAAGTATGCAAGTGCACAGAAGATATCACAGTTCCCAGCTCCAAGTTGCCCTGTGAGCCTCAGAATTTTTCTACCAGTCATTTTTGGGTTTGATATTGTGTTATAAGTTGGTGCCAGGAAAATACAGTGATTAATTTTTTTTGTGTTCTTAATAGTGTCTAATTGTAAGAGTACTACTAGCAAAAATTTTAGCACTAGCTAAATTATGTTTAGAAACAATCCTGACACTAATTCCTTACAAATATTTACATTTCCTCATTCTACAATAAAAAATGCATTCTTTTTCCTACTGCCAAATTATAAAATTTCTATTTTTCGGTCTTCCTTTCAGTGTTTATCAACTTTCTATCACTTTTCTAATGAACTTCACTAACATACAATGGATGTGCCAGTTCTACATCTCCGATGGTTTCAGAAAATACAACTTTGAGTATTGCTTTAAATTGACTTCTTTTTTAAGTCCAGTGTTATATAATATTTTATTTATAAGTACTGTTTGCACTCCAAAGCCAAATACTTATATCTATCTCACAATGCTTACAGGAATATATTAGTCTTTCTTATTTTAACACAGCGTTCATCTGTTTCCTTCAGTGTTTCTTGCTATATCTTGTATAACGGAAATAACTTCAGCAGATGAAAATGTTGAAGTATTCAGGTACTCATTATACTTAGAGAGAAATGGATTCCACATACCCTTAAATAGTTCTTATCCTTTTAATATCTTTGGTTGGTTGAAGTTGTTTTGGTTTTTTTTATTCTCTTGTTTTTTAGTTAGTTATTTTGTTGACCTTTTAGTTGATTGCTTTGGGCATTTTTTTTAATACTTTGCTTTTTTTCTATGTAATTTAAACCACTGCCTGTTTTACAGGAATACTGAACGTTTCTAAAACATAATATATGTAGTCAGGTTAGATTTAATATGCATTCTTTCCTCACATTCTTCAGCAGTTTGCTTCCTACCTTCTCACTATTTTCAGGAAGACTTTTTTTGAAGAAATTTGCAAAATTGAACAGTTCCATCTACAGAGCAAATTTTTAGCCAAAGTTGAAAGCTTTATGCAATAAGAAGTTTTACTTTGAAGCAGGAAAACTAAATGTCTCACAGGGAACTAAAAAAAAATATTTTAATTTCAGGAAAGATAGTTCTCAAAGGAACCTGAATCTTTCTTCTAAATTTGAGCATTTCACATCTACAGGTTCCTTTAAAGACCCTCAAATTCTTACCATTAGACTAACATAACTGATCCCAACTATGCCTCTGGAATTAGTTCCTATAGACTTAATTCCTACAAATCACCTAACTAGAAGTAGGACTGCACCCAGAGTCAGTAAATACCAGATGGTAAAATAGCCAAATACATTTGAAAACAGCTCCCTAGGCTTAAATCTCTGCCTCAACAGCTGGAAGAGAGTATTCAATATGAATAGTGCCTTTTTCTGTGTGGATACCAACTGTTACTGGACATTTGTTGTGTTTACTGAATACTGTGAAGAATCTTGATGTGTATGACACTTTACATATATATTTTTAGCTTTTCATACATGGCAGATGTTGGCTGGAAACAATTAGGCAAAAGCAAGTAGATTAAAAACTTCTTCGATAAATTTTAATATAATTTAAATGAGAAAATTTACATTAGACATGTTCTCAGAATAATTATGAAACAATTGCCTAATAATGAAGTTTCCAAGTTCTTTGTAACAGATGGTCAGAAGCCGAATTTTATTGGATCATAGATAATCAGTAAATTTAATATGCAGGATAAATGCTGCCATCTATCATCCTTCTATAACCCTCTGCACCATAATGTATTTGTTATAGCTCCAAGATCAGAGGAACATACCAGAATCTCTAATCTAATACAGAGATGATACAGGGGTTCAGAGATGGCATATCAGAAAGTTGTCTAAGCTTGTAACTTTATAGCAGCTACACATTTGACTTACTGCATACTTAGTTATATCACCTTAACAACAGTCTTCAGACAGCTTTAGGATTCATTATGTCTCACTCCCAAATGCTATAGGAGAACAAATTACTTGCTGTGTGTTGTCATTTTAGGCAATAATAGCTACTTCTTGTTTTATGTGAATTTGATACTAAGTCCTTTATAAAATACTGAATAAAAAGGAGTAGGTATTATGCATTAGCTGAATAAAACATAAAGTCATGTAGGTGTAGGGGATGGGTTGGCCCTAGCTGGACCCCACCAAAGCTGAACTGTTCCTCCTGTGCTTCTAGATTGAGATAAGAACAGCAAGAGATCTCTCACTGATTACTATCATGGACAAACCAGGTTTGAGTTAGGGAAATTTGCTGAATTTATTACAGGATAATAAGAGATATGTCCAAATCCTTGACACAAATTTCACCCCTAACACCTCCTTTTTCCCTAGGCTCATCTTTACTCCTGATTTTCTCTACCTTCTCCACTTGAGTGGAGGATAGGGAAAGGGGATTGTGGTCAGTTGCATTGCCTCTGCTACTCCTTCCTCCTCAGACTCACACTTCTCCTGCTCCAGCACGGGGTTTCTCCCAGTGGACACAGCTCTGTACTAACTTCTCCACTGTGAGTCCTCTCCAGAGGCTGCTATTCTTCATGAACTGCTCCAGTGTGCATCCCTTCTGCAGGATCACAATTCCTGACAGCAAACATGTTCCAATGTGGGCTCCTCTCTTCACAGGGAGACACCCCTCCAGGAGCAGGTCCTGCTAGGAGCCTGCTTGAGACCACTCTTCCCACGGGTTCTTTTAGGCATCCACCTGCTCTGGTGTGGGGCCCTTCAGGGGCTGTAGGTGGATCTCTGCTCCACCAGGGACCTGCAAGGGCTGGAATGACACAGCTGTTTCACCATGGTCTGCACTATGAACTTCAGGGGAATCTCAGTTCCTGGCATGTGGAGCACCTCCTTACCCTCCTTATTCACAGACCTTGGCTGCAATTATTCCTGTGCAGTAACTTCTCCCCTTTTTAAAAGTGTTATCCCACTGTTGCTCAAGATCTTGTCCCTAGCCAATGTTGTGTCTGTCTTGGTCCCCTAACAGAAATTACCCTGTAGCCCCTCCCTACCCACACTTTGCAATGCCAACAAAATATAGTGCATAAAAAATCACCCTCAGAGTAATTTACTCATCACCTTTTATAAATGAGTTCTTATGCCTCCAAGTGTGTCTCATAAATGAACAAGACATTGAAATAGCTACCTATCAATAAGAACAGAAGGTGAGCCAACTCCTATTTAATTTTTAAGTCCTAGTCTGTACCAAGTTGAAGGTAATGTGTCAATGTGCTTCTTTTACCTTCTCTAAGCTAGCATACTGGTTTGATATAGTTTATACTAGTTATGACTGACAAGCAGTTTGCATTTCCATGTCTCATCTGACTCTGCATTTCAAAGCTGGTAGCAGTAGAGTTTGGGTGAAGACAGCAACATATTACAAATTATTGAGTAAGTATTCTTAATCTGAATCATGTGAAGAACCACAGCAGGCAGAAACTTATATGAAGAAAGAAAAAATACCAAACTAAAGGGCTTTTAATTTCGTTTCAGTAACATTTCTGGCAGAAGGTTGAACCTCCCTTTTTTGTTAATCTGATTTTTATCTTCATGTTTTTGCCATTTAAAAAATAGATTAGGTTTCCCCATCTCACCTACACGTTTTAACAGTAACTGCACTAGTGTTATCCAGAAAATCAAAGAAAATCTCTTAGCCAAGAGAGATGAATTGACATTGCTGGAAGGTATACCATGTTGTACAATGACAGTTCCTGGTGCAGATCTAAAACAATCTTTACAAAATTTTGAAACAATTTTTAGAAATTAAATAAACATTTAAAATCAAACTTACAAATTCAATTTAGGTTAGGTTATCATTTCAGCACTAAGCTATTAAATATTGCAAAAGACCCAATCAAATCAACTTAATTACAGGGCAATAAAACAGTCTGTGTAAATCAAGCCTGCATAAAGATCTACCATTTCCTGTAGCATGCACTTTAAGCATGAAACTTCAGCATGATCCTTGATGTACCTTCTGGATATACTGATAAACCTTCAAGTTTACTCTTGAGGATCCTCTCAATTAGAAGTCAGAATAATCCACTACTGGGAGGAAGAAGTAGAGTCAATTTAGCAGGGTGAACATACAGTAGCATCCATTTGTGGTCAGATAATACAAGGGTTTGATCTCCTTGAACAGGTAAGGGAGTAAATAAGCAAACTGACAGAAGTACATTTAAATAGCAGTGCTAGGAACTAATATCTTTTGGTTAAGACCTGCATATAGGAAGTAAAACTAGATCAGGATTGAAATCCAGTGTTCAGTCATGATATGACAAAAGATAAATTACATAGATTGTTGCATTGATTTATTATAAATAAAAATGTTAAAAGTATCTCAATTGTGTTTTATTAATATTTATTCTAATAATATATTATTTATGTAATATAAAATTACACACATCAAAAACTGTCATTATTGATGGGAGTATAGTTTTATTTATTCTGCACTATGCAAGGTGCTTCTCTCTTCTAGTCATAGAGTCAGTAACATAGTAAAACCAAACAGACAATCTAGACTTTTAAATTCCATATTTATTTTAAAAGTGATTCTTAACAAATCCTTCATTTTATTTTCTTGTTAAATTGCACTTACTTCCTATAAGGTATTGTAATCATTTCTAGCAGGCATTATGCCAAAGTATTTGTAGGCTTTCTTTACCATATGGAAAACAGATTAAAAAGTCACACTTCCTAAATGGTTTTTTCCAAATATATGCAATGAAAAATCAATGAATAAGAGATTTCATGCACAGAATTATAGATGGTTTCAGAAAGGAGAAGTCTCAGTCAAAATAATTATATGGAGTTCTTAAACAGAGCATAGGTTGGCTTTAAGCATGTACCTCCAAAAAGCCATCTAAAACAGTCTATTTTACTATATCCCTCCAAGCACCCAAAACTTGTGAGCATCTTATTTTCACCTTCTGTGTGCTCTCTGGAAGATAGCAACTTTCTTTGCATGCCCTGAACTGCTTTGATGCGAGCAATGAGATGTCTTGTCTGACGATAAAATTCATGAACCAGGTGGAATGAAGTTTAAATCTACTAAGAGCATCTAGTGAAAGCATTTAAAAGCATACCTATAAGAAGTTATTTACATAGAACTCCTTGAAAATTCCATTAAAGTGACTTTACTTTTTCAAGTGAAGACTCTAAATAGCTTCTGTAATTGAGAAATCCTGTAGTTCAGAAGGTGAATGGTCTACCTTGTGGTTTAGTAACTAGGACACTGAGTAGGTGAGTCCTGCTTTCTCAGGACTATTGTTGCTTTTAGCCTTGGAATGCTTTAAGAGAAAATGATCATCTATGCACAACATATATGTATGAATATTCCCACCATTAGGATGCAGAATTATTCTCCTCTACAGCTTCCTGGTAGCATGAAAGCTGCCTTTTTTTCTGAATAGTGGCCTAGAAAGGAAACAATGAAAAACAGCTGTATTGCATCAGCTTCATGTGCTTCCTATCACCTATTCAGAAGGCAAAGATCTATAGAGTGCTGCTTTCCTATCTAAATCCTCGGGCATGAAAGTAAATATTCTTAATTCTGAGAGATGCCACTGCTTTTGCATAAGACAATTGCCCTCTACACAGCTGCAGGATTGTTTCACATTACTTTCTCACTTGACTGATGCAGTCAAAAACTACAATTCAGCTTTTCTGTACACTTTCTGATGGTATTAAACATGATGCAAAAGCCCTGGTGAAAGACTTATATTGTGTATTCTGAGGAACATCAGTACAGTACTTTAATCTGAGCCTTGGAGCTCGTTTTTTCTTGCTCAGTGTCTCACAAGGCAGCTGGCTTTTGGCTAGCTGCCTTGTAGCCTACAGCTTTACAGCACCTCTGACAGCTCCTTTCCTAAGTGTTCTGCGCTGTCTCACATTCAGCTGCCAGTTACTTCTCTCCTGCCAGCATGAAGCAATCCCAAGCACAGTTTAGCAATGACCAGTCCTGGGGCTGATCACTTTCTTCACAGCCAGTAATCCATTTGCTTCGTGTAGGCATCTTGGGCACAAATGCCCAAGAGATGCAAAGATGGTCATGCTGGGAAAAAAAAATCTTTCCACTAGTCATGTAAAATTTTGAATTTATCTCCTTTACAGACATGTGCTGAGGAAAAATCCCAATTACAACTGGTCTGGCACAGCTGGGTAGGGTCCAGGTTAATATTTCTGTGCATTTTCATCCCCAAGGTGAGAGATTTTGTGAGTTTGAAAACAGCAAAGACAGGAGACAGATGAGGAGATTTCAGGAGATGGAATGTTAGGCCTTCATTTGCACTGCAAGCACACAACACCCGGAGGTGTGCAGAGAAGTTGCCCATGGAGCCAAAAGTGAAGCAACAACTCTGCTGCAACAGGGAGGGACAAAGGCAACACCCGAGGAGAAGTCTCACAAATGCCCCAGGGGAGTGTATGGCCCACACTTTCCAGGTGCCTGTGCCGCCATCAGAGCCCACGTTCTGCAGGCCCCTCGCAGCTGGGATCGCCTGGTCCCTGCTGCTGGAGATCAGCCCGTGTCTGCCGTGCCCAAAGGGAGCGTGCCAGGGCAGCTCCAGGGCTGCTGCCATGCACAGCCTCTGTGAGGGTTTGCTGGCCACGGATGTCCAGCACAGCAGCAGTGTCTGGGGAGCACCCAGCCCTGCACAGACCCCTGGCTCCATGGTGACCTCCTCATCCTGTGGCCTCCAGCCCTCACGCCAGCACTGGAACCCCACTGCCCCCACCCTGACTTTCAAATCACTCCCCGTGAGGAGGCAGAGAAGCACTCAAGTCTCATGTACCACCTTCAGTTCCCCTTCCCAGCACCCGGAGCAGAGAGCCTGACAAATTTCTGGTAGGGGCTGGGTGCTGAGAGAGATGTCTCTCCCTCCTGTGCAGCTCCAGCAGTAGCAGTGGCATGCTTGGAATCCTTCTGTCCTGGGAGTAAGATCCGCCCAAAGGAATGGGTGGACTCAGTCAGGATTGAAGTGCCTTCAGTGAGAGAAACCATCAATAAAAATGCTACACTAGGTAGGAAGTTTTTACATAAACAGAGGCATCCTCTACTGAGGTCATCTAGCCTGACTTCTGCCTAGCTAATGGAAAGAGATATCTTGTTTTTTTGTCAAATATAGATGATTAATTTGATCTTGCTTCAAAACACGGAGACCAGTATAGGTATGACTGAATAGGTACCTGAGAAAACAGAGTTTTTAGTTAATAATCAGTTTATCTAAATGAAATCTAACTGCTTGATGGTCTTCCCCATCACTGGATTTCTGAGCAGTCCTGACATTGCCATGACTGCTGAAAGTCTGCAATTGGCCTTGTCTTTGGAGTCCTAGGAGTCAGAATCATGATTGTTTAGATCCTTCAGTAGTAAAGTTTCCTTCCTCTGCTGAGTTATACGTATTCTGCCTGGGGCATTGTGATGGAAGTGAAAAGATGCAGGGGTAAAACCTGGAGTTTCCAATTTTCGGTTGTCATTGCACTGGTCCATTCAAATCTATCAAATAACAAAATGAGACCTCTAGGATTAATTACTAAATGACAGCAGTGATAAAATATTGTAATGATGGTTTCTGGGTTTTGCATAGGTTCTGGACAGTTGTTTAGAGGCTTTCCATGGCTTCATATTTTTACTCCTATTCTGTGTACATCATAAGAATGTGCACAAGACTCCCATAAGAAGAATAAAATAGTTCAGGTAACTTAAATTTTGTACTTGTTTCTTAACAGAAAAAAAAAAAAGGGAAAAAATTACATTGACAAGTTAAATTATTCAAGCAAAACAAGCTATAACATCAGAGGCAAACTTATATAGTGGAAACAACAGGTGCTACATGAGAGAAATTCTGGAGAAAAGAGGATGAGCATGATGAGTTGAGCACTGCAGAAGCAAGCTTGGCACACCTATTTGTATAGGTATGCTGTATTTGTATAGGCAGGGTTTGAGAACAGGAGGTGATATAGATGCATCTATATAGCAAAGGCCGACTGTATGAACTGGTAGAATATTATCTGAGGGATGGCAATGAAAGTATAGCATTTAAATCAGAGAATAAATTGCATATTCAGGCCCATATTTATGCATGGAAAAGCAAGTGCTAGTGTTAACACTAGAGCAAATACTTAAGCTACTTACTGCAAAGCTTGTGAAACAAGCCTTTTGTTACTGAAGCATATACAGCTTCTCCAGATTAAGTACTTTGTGAAATTATTGCAAAATATGTGTGTATGGAGAGAAAACATATATTTAGCTATATGCAGTTGTTCTTTATCTGATAAGCTAAATAATCTAAGGCAGCTATTCTCATTATTCCCAATGCTGATTTCACTTGCAAATACTAGGTTTTGTACTAATTCTAAGTTTTGTACTGAACATTTTTTTGTATTGGAATTCAAAGATGTTCCAATTCAGGATAGTTTAAATGCTTCAGGTTGCCTTTTGTATACTACATTGCTGAAAGTATGTCTAGGTATCTCAAAGATTAAGTCAGTTCTTTATTAATTGCATATTTCATGCCAATGAAATTGATATTTAATATAAATATAAGTAAGCAAAAAAAAAAAAAGTTTAGATACTAAAAAAAAAAAAAAAAGAAAAAAGATATTTTTATTACTACCTTCCACAAAACTTTTGTTATTGTGGAATTCACAGTATTTCCACAAAATAGTACCTTGCAGGCACTTCCTTGTCTGTTCTTTTAACTTCTGGTTCTTCATTGTAACAGTAGTTACTTATAATTCTTTTTAATAATCTTCAACATGAAATTGTCAAAAAGTCTTTAACTTAAAAAAATGATCTCAAGACTCAGAATTCATTAAAAACATTTTTTTCATTATGTATCATATATTGGCATTGAATGCAAAAAAAATCAAAACGATCTCATTTTCTCTCAGTCAAAATATCTCTATGAACAGCTGAGAATACTAATATCTTTCAACAGAAACCATATGTCAAACCACAGTGCTTAGTTAATCTCTTCCTGATTTTTTTTAATAAAAAAATAATGTGTTCAGGTGTTTATTTTGTTTGATATAAAGCTTTAAAAGCAGTGATACTGAAATCTTTATATTTCCATTACATTATTTAAATCCCATCGAGTTCAGGAGATTTGCAAGACACATCAAAACTATAGTTAAAAAACCTAAAAAAACTGCCTCAACAACCAAATTAATTCCACTGCTTCATGAGATCATTTTATTTCTTATTTTGTGTTTTGTCTTTTTTATGGATCTTTGCTTGAAGCAAGTGGGAACTGCAATTAGCTAATTAAGACTCTGAGGCTTGAATATTATTGACCTTTTATGTTTTTCAGTATTGGTTGGCAAGCATAAAAAAGTTGTGTTCCTCTCATCTACTCAGGGCTCTCCAGGACATGACTTCTAATTGCTTTCTGAGAAATCTTTGCTCCTAGTAATTTAGTAATAGGGCACATACTGTTATTTCCTCGTTGCATGGCGTTTGCTGAGCAAGCAAGCAGAAAGACACAGAACTGGAAAGGCTCATGAATGACTACTGATTGCATAGGGTCACATCTTGTAGTTTTTCCACTGGTCCATGCAGGGGAGGAAAACTGCATTTGGTATTCCTGATATTTTTTGAGGCGTGCAACTCTTCTTAAACAAAAGCAACCACCTCCCACCCTGCAAAAAAATCCCTCAAACTATATGTTATAAACAAAGCAGAAACACAGATGGATGGTTTTTTTCCTTTACAGAGCACATTTGAAGAACGGCTTTAATTCTGACTATTTAATTTGCATTCTTATATTAAAAAAAGGTTAAAATCAAAGGTTATATTGCTCAATAGCAGACAGTTCAATTTGCTCCTTATAATCTGCATTACCTCTAAGGCAAACAAGCTGTTCCTACTTAAGAGATTGTCTAGCTTGTTGCAGAATCACCTGTAAATGTGTAGTAAGCCCATGGAGCTTCAATCATTTTCTTATCTGTTCTATTGCCCGCAGGAGAGTCATTACTGCAGTATTTACAGCTGTCACAATAGTTAATATGATCTAGGCATAGCTGCTTGTTTACTCATTGATGTGATGTGACAGTTTAATAATAACCATCATAATCATGGGTATATAAAAAGAGAAATATTTTTTTACTCCTATGGAGATGCTGTTTTCAACTTCTACCAAAAGCATTATATCCAATCCTTTAAATTGTTGCACTCCCTTGTGATATTTTTAGCTTTATCAACAGCTTACAAATACATTGCTTTTTATTTTTCCAGAAGGTGGAAGAAAAAAATTGACAAAGATTTTATTTTTCCATATGAAATGGATTATTCAATGTAAAAAAATAAAAGTGAAAGCTCTCCCAAGAGGTGGAAAACAAACAAAATTAGGTATGAGAGTGCTAAATTCTAGGCCAAGAAATAAAATAAATTATGATGCACTAATTTAATCTGATAAAAAAAAAAAAGCAGAACAATTTCTGGCATACTCAAATGAACTCATTTACTGCTACATTTTACCCAGCATTTTGTCTGTTTTCTATCAGGTTCAGATTAAACAGATGATTTTAAGCCACAGCATGAAAGGTGGCCAAAAGAAAAGGTTCCTATGGCCACAGATTTGGATATTTTGTATGACTGATCCCAAACCTCCTCATCCTGCTTTCCTTTTAATCACATGCAACCCTCTAGAGATGAGGAAAAGTTAACAGTCAGAGGGTCCTTCATTTGTCTTTCATAGCACAGTGAAGCAAGAAAGTCTCGAATGGTAACAGAGCAGACCATTGCTTTTGTTAAGCCTTTAATCTTAGTGTCAACCAAAGCCTCACCAGATGAAATGAAGTTTTTCTCTTGCAGTTGTGTGAACATTTGTACTGTAGAAGCTCACTTGAGATACTGCAGTTGGATATTATGTCTCTTCGTGACTGGCACATTAAAAAGCCAGAAATAAAGCCCTTGTGTGGCTACTCAGAGTGAATGAATTGACAGATCCATCCAGGAAAGAATTAAACTGAAGGCTTTAAATGAAAAGCAATGAATTTATAACAGGATTATACAGCACTTTGAATCAACTTTGTACAATGCTGAGCTGAGAGTTCAAAGAAAAACAAGAGAAGGCACAAAATATTGTCATTTATAATTGGCTAACGAGACCAGCAACACAGGAATTTTGCAGCTGAAGCAGATTCCCACATAGTTAGAAAGACTGAAGAGGATTCTAGTTCTTGTGCTTCACCAGTTAGCTTTATTAAAAGACAATTCTTGAAGAGTCAGGCTGCATCCAGCTTTTTTTTTTGCTCCTCAAAATTTACAGATTTTTTGTTTTGTTGTTGTTGGGGTTTTTTTTGTTTGTTTGTTTTGCTTTGTTGTTTTTTGGTGTTTTGTTTTGGTTTTTGGTTGTTGTTGTTTCTTTTTAGTTCTGTTTGGTTTGTGTTTGGATTTTTGGGGTTTTTTTGTCTGTTCAGGTGTATCAAATCTGGCTTAAATTTTAAAACATTTTTAGACCAGCAGAATAGAAATTATTATCAACTAATCAACAAGTTGAAGCATAGTCGAAGGATTCAGAACTTTTCTAAATTAGGAGATTTCAATACCCAGTGTTTTCTTTCTTATGCTTGATTTGTTTTAAAGGTGAGCTTGGGGCTTGTTTCATAATGGTACAGTTAGATTAAATTAAATTTTCTACACTGAATTTTGCATACAAACCAAACCCGAGATGATGCATTTACCAAATTCAGTGGGAAAATATACCAAAAGATACCAAAATTGAGAAGTACAAGTTAGAAAATTAGAATGTACTTGAGTCAGGATATGAAATGAGATGTTGATGGAAGGCTGTCATTTCTTGTATAAGGTACACATTGCTCCAATTAGCAGAAATAAAAAAAAAAAAGTCACATTTTATTGCACAAGATTTCAACTGTAACTATTTATCCTTTAGCTGTCATCTCAGTTGCCTATTCACATACGGGAGTAGGCTATAAAATCAGATCTCTAGTGCTGCAGAACATCTTGAAAGAGACAAGATCTTGGGAAAATATTCTCTTTGGGTTTTATTAACTGCATACAAAAACCTTCCATTGTAACATTTTATGTGGGAGATTTTGATTTTCTATTTTAAATATATGTATAACTATGTGTATATATATATATATATATATATATATATATATATATATATATAGTTGTAGTTATATAGTTATAGTTAAGTTATAGTTATTGAGTACCACTTCTTTTGGAAATATTATACCAGTCAGAAGAGTGGTCTGAAAAATAGTAGTAGTTGTATCTCTAGAGAGTAATCATCACCAAAAAAATTACATTTGGGAGCAGGCATTAATTCAATAGTTTGCATTTAATCATAACCGTCCTGAAGAATATCCATCTTTGGCTACTTTTGACTATCTCTCACATTTTTAATGTTAATTTCCACAATCTGGCCTGTGTTGTAGTGTTCCTGTCAAGCCTAAAGTTGCCTATGGGCAGTTGCATTTGCTCAGGTTGAGAAGTGTTTAGAAGCAGGAAGATGGATTAAACATCTGAGATTTTGTAGCTCAGTCTCTTGTGTCCCTATAGTGTCTGCTACTCCAGAGATAAACATGTCCTTTCTCCTTTGACACTCTGGACCACAGCCAAAAGCAGGACTCCAGGGATACCACCACTCTCTCCAAACTGACCTCCATCTTCAATAAATCACCCTGCTCTTCTCTAACAGATCACAGTTGTTTCATACAGCAGAACAGATATCCCATACTTTCCTCTATCATGAGTCTGTGTTGATCCTTTTCACCATACCTTCGTTTGCCTGCTCTCTCCAAGTAACTCATCATCCTTTCTTAGATTAGCAGCTTCTGTCACAAGATGCTTTTTTGTCTTCAGTGAGATTACAGTCTGTGCAGCAGCTGCAGATCTAGCTCTCTCATTACATTAAAATTGGAAGCAATCAAACCTGGTAAATGGAAACATGCTATTACATTCTGAAAATGCATGTCATTCAAAACTCTAGAGTCACCTCACCACCAAGCATGTTTTGAAAGTTGAGGAGAGAATACAGGTACTACTATAAATAACTTTAAACTGTGGTCAGGTTTGGTTGGTTTGGATGGTTTTTTTGTGTTTTTTTTTTTTCTTCTTCTTCTTTTTTTTTTTTTTTTCTCTATCTTCTACTATGCTCCCCATTTTTCAGAGAATTTGTGATGATTTGGTTACTTGAAAAAATTATGATCTCCAAGCCTGGGCATAGGGAGTGCATAAATGTTCTGTTCAGTTCTGAGAGGAATATTTAGCCAAGGAAATTAACGCTGTGTTTAGAAACAAATCTGTCACTTTCAACTCTACCCACCCTCAGTTTGACACTGATGAGGAAACTCCTGCAGAGTAGGTACATAGATGTTTTAAAGGAAATTATTCTCTTGAGGAACGCTAGATTTATTGCTTTAAATATTGCTTCTCACTGCAGTGTTAATGAAAAGTGTGTTTGTCAAGCTTATTAAAAAAAAATTTTAAAAAATCCATGAAATTCCTTTTCATTTAGACATACATATCTTGAAATCTACTTCTATTTGCAGTTATCATATCAATAAATGATGATTTTCTTTCACTAATTACTGCATCAGACTTGTATCTGGTGCTGTACCAGCAAATAAGCCTCAGTGAAACCAGTGGCAGGTTTCTGATGATCCAGTGACATGAGATTGAGCTTTAATAATTTTATTCTATGTTAGACTTCATTGTTTGATCAGTTTCACAGTAGTCAATCAAGCCTTTTTCTTTTTAGTTCATTCTTTCTTTGTCTCTCCCTGGTATAAATTTGGAACAATCTTCTCTGAAGTTAGTGCAGTTGTAATTGTCTAAGGAGGGAGTAAGACCACTTTTGTGCTAGCTTTGGCAACTGCCTTCAAAAAAAGCAAGTAGAGGATCAAAAAAACCACCCAACAATCCTCAGTGTGACAGCTAACAGTTGGCCTGAAGGCCTCACACGCACAAGTAACTTTGACCTTGACTTGATCAGCCTGTACCCGTGAGAATCAGGCTGTACCCATGAGAAAAGAATGTAAACATCTTCAAGGAGGACAGCACTGAAAAGTGAAAGGACTTAACCACAAGGAGCGGATGCTAGGCAATCTTTAGTGAGATAGTATGCCAGCAGCAGGTTACCAACCAATTGAAATTAAACACAATGCTTTTAAAAAACCCTATAAATATGGGCTGTGAACAAGAAAGATCGCAGCTGCTGCTTGAAGAAGAGGTGTCTCGTTCGTCTCTACAGCAGCATCTCAACAATATTGACAGAGTATGATAGAGGAAGCCAAACTACTGAGAGTCAGAAACCGTGCCAGTCAGTGTGATGACAACTATGACTAATTTTTTTCCTTTGACCTGATACATAGTAATTTTATCATGAACTCACATTACTTGTTTCTGTGTAGTAGAGATGAATTTTAACTGGCCTTGTTTTTCCTCTTCAAATGCAGATACATGGAATACTTGTTTAAATATTTTGCATTTTCTAATTTCTTTCATAATTTTACAATGCCAGTGCTTTGATTTTTTATTTAAAGTATATTTTGATTGCATTTTACTGGTTTGTAAGAAATTTTTCATTGGTAAGCTCAGTTAAATAGATTTATTAAATGCTTCTTTGGAGAATATATATCCTCTCCGGGTACTGCTCCTCCTCAGTGCATTAGAATTTGAGTCAGGCATTTAAATTACCTACTGTACTGAAAAGCAAGAACTTTTCCAGAGAACTGATGGACTGAATAAGCCACTTGCCTATGAAGTACAGCTTAGTCTTCTTTTTGTTACAATCGCATCAAATTTTGTACTATAAAAAATAGTACTGTAAAAATGTCATATCTATCTGATTGTGATACACTGCTTAAGGTGTATCTAACTGGAACTTGATCCCCTTTTAACCGAAGCCTGCTCTATTTTGTAATCTGTGCAGCTGCACACAGAGGAATGAACATAAAGATAACCCCTTCATGTTGCTTTTTAAATCCCTGACTTTTCTCTAGGGTTTAAACTTCACTGTGAAATTTGCTGCGCAGCACTTTTTCAGAAAAATAAGTCAGTGTCAGTGACCTCAGAAAAACTCAGAAACATTTTTGGTGCAATGACGTTTATTAAGTCCAGGTGGTCATTCTGAAGAAGCTAACTTAGATTCATAGCTATTCATGTGTCCTCCAGCGCCCAGGTTTCTTTTTCGGGGCTTTTTCAGGATCATCTTCTACGCTTTCAGGTGCTTCACTATTTTTGTTGTTCACAGAAAATCTGATAGGAAATCATTTCTACTGCGAAGCTGACAGTATCAAGAAGTTTAAAGTTTGGTGAAAATCAGAACTTAAAAAATCAGATTTATCTAATGTCTGGTCTGGTCTTGTGCTATGCTTTTAATAGCAATTATTACCAGAAGTTCCATATAGCTGCTTATACAGATCATAGTCATAGCACCATCATAGGTAATGAGAGCCTTGCTACAATCCTTCAATCCTTCCTCTCTGGAAGGCTCAGATCCATATTCGGTACCACAGGCAGAGATTTCTTTCTTATTGGTTCTTCATAAATTTCAGAAGGCCTATTTTGTTTTCCTAGCCCTGTAATAGAAAAGTTTGGGGGTTTTTTGTTGGTTTTTTTTTTCTGGTTTTTTGGTTGTGTTTTTTTTTGTTTGTTTGTTTTTGGTTTTGTTTTTTTTTTTGGTTTGGGTTTTTTTGTTTGTCTGGTTTTGGTTTTGGTGTTTTTTTTGGTTTTTTGTTTGTTTTGGTTTTGGTTTGGTTTGGTTTGGGGTTTTTTTGTTTTGGTTTTTTTTTTTTGTTTCTTTGGTTGGTTGGTTTTTTGGGTTTTTTTTAATGTGGAAAAAGGGAAGATTGCTTACCATATCCTTCAGATCCAGACAATCCTGTTCTGTGGGCTGCTGTGGGGCCAGCAGACAACAATTGCAGGGACAGTGCTGCAAAAGCAGTGTCCTGGAAATTGAGTTGCTTAAATGTTCAATTTGTAGTTAAAATTAGAAAACAAATTAAGACAAACTTTAGACAAACTTTATTCAAGTGCCATTGAATGAGACGTCTGGGACAAATATTCTGTCTTTGCATTTTTGTTTTTAAATAGTTAGTAGTTATTGATAGCAGATTAGTTTTTAATAACTATTTACTTATTACATAGTATATTAACATAAACTCCCAGTATCCACTTTGTAAAAATATTTAAAATAAACCAACCAAATACATATAAGTTATAACTTTTAACTTTAGACGTGGAATAAAAGAAAATTCAATATGAAGAGTAAGTGAAAATATATTTTTCAACTTCAAAAAATGCAAGCTTTTATTAATTCAGGGGTTAAATGTTCCAATATTCAGATTTAAGAATGGATGATATGAAAAGATTAAAGAATTCAAAATTCTTTTTATATCAAAATCTGTAAACATAATTTTTTTAAAAAGGATTTTTTTTTAAATATTTCTAATCTTTAGGTCTTATAGTTTTGGATTTTTCTGAGTAATCTTGAAATAGAGACTTTAAGTAAAGTGTCATTCATTCATAAGGACCTCAGATTTAAAAATATGCTAAATTCAAAAGCTTGAGAAGTAAATATCCATTGGGGAAACAATGTTGTTTCAGGCTTTTATTGGCATCCTTTTTAGTTTTAAAACTGCTTTATGCCTTAGGACTTTTTATTCCATAAACAAAGATTATTAATGAGCTTTGGATTTAAAAATGTGTGTCTTTAAAGTAAAAAGCAATTAAAAGGTGTTTTTAAACAGTACTCAAATGAAGATTCACTCTCCAATATGGAATTTACCAATAAAAGGGTCTCATTGACCTTCTGGGATCTGTAAAATGTCATGAAAACACTAACTACTGTGAACTTCCAGAAGACAGCAAAGAAGCCTGAGGAATCCAGAGAACTGGAACTGCTGAGTCTCTTCATATCTCAGTTGAAAGGCTGCATAAAAGGTTTCCATGGCAGCAGGATATGAAGACCTTGCAAGGCTTCTGTGATCCTTCATCTGGAGAAGTATATTTACTTGTAAGGATACCAGTGAAGCAGGATTTACATGTTCAAGGAGACATACTCCTGGTTTTGACCAGGTCAGTCTTCAATGGCTATAGATCTGCTTTGATGCCTCTCAATTCTGTGGTCGCTCAAATCTGACTTTATTTTCTGTTCTTGAAATATTCTTCAAGATGTCAAAAAAACTCAGAACTGTCATAAATCTTGAAACTTTGAAGAAGTACTTTGATTACTAGTAAGAATACTTATTTTCCTCTTGTTTCTACACAAAATAAAGGTTTGATGCATATTTTCCTGTGACTCTTGAGCTCATTGCACTTAGAAGAATCCTGAAATTATAATCTCAGGAGATAAATATTAGGTGACAGGATACAGAGTCAATATACGTGTTTGTGCTCCAAAACTGTGCAGAATGGGTATAACAGTTTGAGTTAGTACAAGTATTGAAAATCATGCTTCATTGTACTGAATATTTCAATCTCGCTAGTTGAGTAATCAAATTTTAAGTCTATGAATATTCAAAAAATGCCAAAAAATTGAGAAATAATGTCTTAATAGCAGAATTTGTTTATAAATTTTTATTGAATTTTACAAAAACTGGATTTATGTCAAAGGACGATAATTAAAGATGAAAATAATAATTAAGTCTCGAAATCAATACATCACATTAAGGTTTGTAATTAATTTAAAAAGTGCCATATGATGTCATTTCTTGACTTGTAAAATAACCCTGCTTGGTTATCTATTCAGGTATCTCCTTCCATTTCCCATCAGTGGAAGGAAATATTTCAATACTCCTTAAAATAAATAGAATTGTATCACAGATGTTATTACAGAACAAAATTGTATTTCTAATTTACTCATTCTCTGCCCTACCTTTAGGCTGTTTTGTTTTAGATCTGATTTTGCTTTATCTTCTGGACTTGCTTCCAGAATCCATATTGCCAAAGACAATATATAACAGAACCTGAAATCAGGGAAAGAAATAAGTAACACATTCACATTAAACCAAGTCAAATTAATTTAGTGAAGATTAATCTTGTTGAGTAAACCATCCTCAGACTGTTAGATTTTGGAGGGTTTGGTGGTGGTGGTGGAGAGAAGGGGGAGTTCACAAGTATTTCAGTCATTCTGAGGTGAAACTGCTTAGAAACTTCTTTGTTCACTTCTAAAATGACTAGAATTAAACAACTTTTAATTTTATATTAGCATTTTTATGCTTAACATTAAATTGTCTGTTCTATATAAAAGGACAAATATAATATCGATGCATTTTTAAAAATCTTTTTCATCCTGTTTGCAAGTAATCTGTTTATCACTTCTCTGAACAGTGATGGTTCATAGATCATCAGTGTGCAAATGAGTTTAAAAGAGATTACTTAAAACTGTCAGCTGGATATTTAATTAAAAAAAAAAAGACAATGGAAGCTGCAGAAAACACTAATAGCCCTATCACACAATGATCAATTGTGAAGCTGCCCAAACATTTCAAAGTAATAGAAAATTATGGGATTAATTTAAAATCACAGACAAAATTTATGGAAGTTTACAGAAGCTTACATCAGATAACTGAAGTAGATTTAATTTACGTTTTTATTTATAATAGATATAGATGCATATTCTCTATATAAAGTATTCTATCTATTCCAGAGAAATGGGTATATTGGAGTATAGCTATATGCATCTATTCATGAGCATAATATATTATGTGTGTGCAAAGAATTCCAATTGCAGATGTACGAGTCAACACTGCTAATACAACATCCTGTCACATCAGTAAGATGGAGCAGAACTCCATTGTGAAGAATGAAAAGAATGCTTCCAAGACACATAAGATTTGTGCTCATTCATTTTAGTAACTTGTTAGTCTGAAGTTAGCAGTCTAATTCAGTCTATAATTTTTCTACAGTTCAGGACACCAGCTCCATTTTGGAAATGGAAAGTCTACCAGAAGTTTACGGTGGATGAATTGCCAGTTGGAGTTCTATATTCCTGTAATGACTTGTATAAGTAAACAAAGCTAACTAGATGTTTTACTTGGGCAACTTATTTAAAATTACCTAGAGTTCAACTAGCAGAGTACAGCCACAATGCAATAGTCTGTGCAGCATTTTGTGTAAAAGTCTGTGCAGAGGACATCAGGATCTCCACTGGAATAAACATTGCTGGACTCCACAATGTGGTGATATGCTATGGCACGGCCCCCAGGACCAGGTGGAATAACTTTCCTTATAACATCAGAGGCCTTGACTCAAACTGGATTCTTGAATGAACTCTGGAGGCCCAGGGCTGCAGTGGTGCCTAGGACAATAGGAGATGATCTTGCATGCAGGAGATGTGTTGTGTAGGGTATGCATCATCAACTAAAAGAAGTGAAGTTTAAATCAGACTCTGTAGGAGGAAGGCAAGAGACACAAGTGGGAAACTGCTGCAGGGGGTGGAGGCTCCCATCTATTGACATGACTGACTTGTCTAGGGAGGTTTGCTGCTTCCCAGAGCCTTGAATCTGGGATGTTATGGAATGACTGCTAGGCCTTTTCTGACCTTCAGACTACTATGCCTTGCTGCTCTTCCATGTTAGTACCAATGAAATTGCCATGGACCTGGAATACATCAAACATGACTACAGAGCATTGGGGATGAGAGTAAAGAGCATGGCAGCCCTTCTTGATTTTTTGGTCATGGCAATGATTAGGACGGATTTGAGGGAAAATCGTGGATGCTGAGGGTCAGCAACTCTTTACACAGGTGGTGTCAATAGCAGTGTGTTTTTTTATTACAGTGGAAACCTCTTTGAGAATCAAGGGCTGCTAGAAAGACAGTGTCCACCTCTCTAGGTGGGGAAGAAGTATTTTTGGTAACTGGCAGGCCAAACTAGTGAGAAGAATTTTAAATAAGGAACAGTTTAGAAGTGAGAGGATGACATGGCTAACTAGGTTGGCAAGCAAAGTGTGCAGTGTGATGTGAAGACTAAATAATCAATGGCTAATCAAATAATAAGTGTGAAGGTGCCCTAGAAGGGGCCCCAGGTCAAGTGTTTCAGGCTTTCACAGTAAAGAAAGCCAAGAACTGCATTAGAAAGAACATTGCTGCCATTGGAGGTGCAGTGTCTTCCTCATCTGCTCAACCTGGTGAGACATATCTGGAATCCCAGGTCCAAGCCTGGACTCCTAAGTTCAAGACAGATATGGACTTCTCGAGTGAGTTCAGCAAAGAGCTATGAAAATGATTAAGAGTCTGGAACCTTTGACAAATGATGGAATGCTGAAAGAACTGTTTAATGTGGAGAAGTCTCAGGGGTGTTTTACCAATGTGTAAAACTGGAGCCAGATTCTTCTCAGTGGTGTCCAGTGGCAGGTGTGCTAAAAAAGCCAGTATGCCTAGAGGGGCTGTGAAGTTTCTGTCCTCAGAGGTGTTCACAACCTGACTGGACATGGTCCTAAACAACCTTTTCTAGCTGACTTTGAGCACAGAAGTTGGATTTCAGTATTTGATCTTCAGTAGTGTCTCCCAACCTTAAAACTGATCCTGTGAGTCCCTCAAGTTTAACAGCGTAGGTTTGACTCTGACAGAAAAGATATTGAGTGAAAGGAGGTAACAGATGACAGTATCTGTACCTTTTCACAAACTTACCAAGCTGCTGAATCGTCTTCTGTTTTCATAGACTTTAAAAACTACAGAGATGGATCCAACATATCTAAACCATGGATTTCTATCAGAAACGTACCTAGTTTCTATCTATTTTATAGTAGGAGTTGCAATTCTCACAATTCTAAAACTCATAGCTACACCGCATTTCATAGATGAGAGAGATACAAGCCCTGAAGCTCAGTCTTGGAACTCAAATCCTGAACTAGGGATTCCTGCGACTCCAGTGAGACCTCCTTCACAGAGTAGTATCTGCATTTTTTGTGCACCTGCTCCCCACAGAGAATGGGAAACTGAAAGATCCTTGATTTACTGTAGGCATGACTTACAGACAGTCAAAACATCAGTGTGTCATCAAGATTATTCTCATACTGAATCCAAAACACAGCACTGTACCAGCTCTACTTGGGGGGGGGGGAAGAAAGAAATTAACTCTATCCTAGCCAAAACCAGGCCAGAAATCTGTTAAAGATTCTCCAATAGACAGAAAACTGTATCAGCTTTAAATTGCCATGGTTCATTCAAGTGGAGAATGGAATTTGCTAGTACTGTTGCCAAGTTACACTTCCAGCTTTCTGTCTTCAAATCCCTTTGTTCAAATAGCTGGAGCCCAGCCTTGGGGAGGAGTATGGCTGCAGTTTGGATGTGGGGCAGAGAATGCTGGTAAAGAACTCAGAAGTGGAGCAGGCACAACCTGCGCCACAGGCTGAGCAGCAGCTTGAATCCTAGCCTTACTGCTAGAGAACATTAAAAATTTCTGTTTAGTGAGGTGTAGCTGAAGTGAAGCACCTACCTGGCTAACAAATTACCCTGTGTGTAAAAAACAGAACTGCAATAATTAAAGTCATATTTTAAAAAATTAGGAATTGGATAGTATTGTTTTTCAACTTAGTTGTCTATCTTATTTTCTCCATTTGCAAAATGCTCTTAGGCAAGCTAGTTGATTAGCATGTATGAATAGAGAAAACCAGCTCACCAAATGCCAGCAGGTTTAGCTTAAGTTTACCTCAACTTCTGGGTGAAGATTCAGGCCAGTGTTTTGTCAGCAGATGTTAAACTTCATCCAAATTGCTGTCAATCCACTCAGAGATGTAAGATATCAGTATCTTCTGCAAATCATTATGGTCCTTAGTTTCTGTTAAAAATGCTGATGAATCCTGCTCCCTTTAGAGATTTTGGAAAATGGACAGACGTGGAGAGAAATCATAGAATCATAGAGTAGTTTGGGTTGGAAGGAACATTAAAAGTCAACTAATTTCACCCTGTTGCCATGGGCAAGATCTCCTTCCACTAGATCAGGTTGCTCAATGCCCCCTTCAACCTGGCTTTGAACATTTCCAGGGATAGGACACCCACAGTTTTTCAGGGCAACCTGTTCCAGTGTCTCACCACCCCTCCAGTATTTTTTTTTTTTTTTCTCCTAACAGCTAATCTGAGCCTGCCCTCTTTTGGTTTAAAGCTGTTATCACTTGTCCTATCACTACATGTCCTTGTAAAATGACCCTCTCCATCTCTCTTGTGTGCCCCCTTCAGGTACGGGAAGGCTGTTTCCCAAAACTTTCTCCAGCCTGAATAATCCCAGCTCTGTCTTCATAGGAGAGATGCTACAGCCCTCTGATAATAGGAGCAAACTATTACCATGGCCTTGTTACTTAATTTCTACCAAAATGAATGGGAAGTAGAAGGGTTTTCTTAAAAGCTACCTCATATTTATTTGTGGTTTTAAGCATTTGAATAGAAGCTTAAAAAAATATTATCAAAAAACTTCAAAGATGTACTTTTCTCCTGATTTACAACCAGCAAGGGTCTTTGAAATAAAGTAAGGAAATTTCCCCAAGACCTGTGACAATATGTATACCCCTAAAAAGATGGAAATAAAAAGTCATCCAGTATTACAAAAAGAAAAAAAAAGATGGGAAAAAGAATCCAGGGACTAGAGGTAAGGGAAGTGTTACTTGCAAAATTAGTATTTTTCTTTAAAAAGATTTACCTGTGGTCTTGCCTGGATTACTGTTGAAATAAAAACCCAGAACAGGAAAAGTCTGGACACTTCAGTATGCAAATACTCCCTTGGGGCAATTGCACCTGCTCATGCTATGTCTTTTCAAAGCAATGGGTAACTGGTTTAATTTAGTTACCAGACTGATGCTTTAGCATGCTGCTCCACTGGTTTGCACAGCTTTAATACTTTCCCAAAGTTTAAATTAGAATTTTGACTTCTGCTGAACTTTTGAAATTACTTTATTTGATACATAAATCCAGTTGCTCAATGCTAGTAAAAATGTTAATTATTACTTAAGTCTAAATATAAGTTGAGTTTGGAAAATGCAATATAGTCAGATTTTTAAAGTATTTTTATAATGTACTTTTGAAAATGTCATAAAATTTTAAGATACTAATAATTCTACTACTTGACAGGATTATGAATTATGAACAAATCATATTCTCCTTCCACCTCCTTTTGAATGATGCTTTTAATGCAAGTAATAAGTAAAAGTTTCAAGTTCTTAAAATACGGCTTTCTTGGTCACACTGACGTTAATAAAGTGAAAACAAAGCCACTCTGAGATGCCACAGAGTCATACATTGGATATAAATGGAAAAAGAAATCGATGGAGAGAGAGGGGATGGAAGTAAAAAGAGTAGATATTTTTAATTAGTGAAAATTCTACATTGCTATAATTTACAAGAAAAAAGCAAGTAAGAGAATTAAAAAAGGAGATGATCTAACTGAGATTCATACTGACTTTTTCTTTTTTTTCAATTGTATAACAAAAGAATTTAGCAAACACTTGAACCATAGCAGTGATGGTAGTAATTGCTTCTGATGTCTTTATTCGCCTGTTTATTTCAATTCAACTTGTTCCGGGCTTGATAGAAGTTCATACTGGTATATTTCTGTGTGACCTTTTCCTTTTCTCTCAAAAAGTAAACTAACATACAAAGCACTGAACAAGCTTTATGCTTCACAGAAAATATGCTTGAGCAGTAGTGAAGAGGTTGGTATTTTATGTCTATACTGCATTGCACAAGATGTTGCAATAACATCGATCTAAAAGATGATTTATAACTCCCAAAAAAACCCCAAAACTCAGATAAGGATCCAAACAGCTAGCAGACTTTTGTAGACTTTTGCTTGGTCTTGGCTGCATTGTAGGAGTATAGATTGTACTTTGGAGATGATAAATGAAACCTTGAATTTGAAATTGCACTAATAAAGTTATTAAATAATACTTAAATAAGTCATTTAAGGAAGAATGAAATAAAGCAACAACTAGGAACCTGTAAAATTAAGATCCTTTTGACTGAAATAGTTACATTAAAAGAAAGTCATCAGACTACTTAAAAAAAAAGCTTAGTTACAAAATTAGACTAAAAATTTGATCTAATCTACCCAAAGACATAAAAGAAGTTAGAGATACAAATTTTTAAGTTGGACTAGATGATCTTATAAGTTTTTCCCAACCTAAAAATTCTATTATTCTATTTTCCATTTAATATTAAATTAATCATATTTTAGTAATTTGGTAGCAAAAGCATAACTAACATAATGTTCTCACATTCACTCCAAGGTTTCCATCTGAAGCAGTTATGATATACTTAATATTGTGCATGTTAAGATCTAAACCTTGGGTAAGACTTAAGAAAGAAATTGATTATTTTTGGTTTTCAGAACTTGCCATTAAGAATTCTATCTTTCTGTTAAATCTGTAATATCACATTTTATTTTAAGTTTCTATTATGCGATCATTTGTTGTATTAGATCATCTTTTCTTTTCAGAAACCCTTGAAAGTATTTCTTTGGAGAACTTGGTTTATTTGGATAAATTCCTTGTTCTCCTGATATACAATTAATGTCAATGTATCAAGCCATGTACAAATGTCCATGGAGTTGTGTGACTGGGTATGTAATCAAGGAAAGTTACTGAAGCAATAGATGAGTTCACATTTTTCAGTGAATAGTGCAGAAGGGGTTATCAGCAATAAATGTGAAACATAAATCTGTATACTTTAAATGTCAATATATTATCAGCATGAAATCCAAAATGGACAGTTTAGGACAAAAGGAAGTTCCCGGCATGTTACAGGCTGATCACAATCTGTCACAACAATTAATGCAGTCAGATGCAAAGACAGGCTCAATTAGTCAGCTTCCATAATTCCTGGAAGAGTTAAAATTAAATCAGTTATAGAAATGTGGAATGGTTTGGATTGGAAGGAACCTTAAAGATCACCAAGTTCCAAAACCTGCTGCTGTGTGCAGGGGCGTCCTCCAGTAGACCAGGTTGCTCAGACCTCCTTCAAGCTGGCCTTGAACACTTCCAGGGATGGGGCATCCACAGCTTCTAAGGGCAACCTATTCCAGTGCCTCACCACCCTGGCAGTAAAGAATTTCTCCCTAATATCGAATGTAAACCTATTCTCTTTCAGTTTGAAACCATTACCCCTCGTCTTATCACTATATGCTCTTTTAAATAGTCTCTCTCCATCTTTCTTGCAGGGTGCCCAGGTAGAAGCCCACAGTTAGGTCACCCTGAAGGTTTCTCTTTTCCAGGATGGATACTTGGCAATACTCAGAATAGACTGTAACAGTGAAGAGCAAATTATCTTGACAACAGTAATGCGAAACTTAGGGAGAGATGAATTAGCACTAAATTAGTAATTAAAATATTTCTTTTCAGGTTTAAAGTGTCATTAAAGTTGTTTGTTGTTTTGACACTGAATGAAGTTGTTGACATATCTCTTATGAAAAATTAGCCATAAGTATCATAGCTTTCAGTTCAAGAGTGGCATGAATTCGACTGTTAACCTTCCTTTCACATTTGCTCTCTAAAATGAGCATATCCGTAAATGCTCTTTAGTATCTTTATTTCCATTAAAATCTTTCAGGGTCACTAAGATCAAGCTTAGGTCAAGCAAGAGATTTGAGGTTTTGATTTGGTTATCATGAGATCTTCTTAGTTTCTGACAAGTTGCAGTACATCTACACAATTTTATAATCTCTCATCCTGTGACAAGGTAAATTGAAAGTTATAATTTTATGACCCAATAGATACATTATAATATCAGTTTCTATTTTCATGCCTGGAAGAACAAACAAATATTTTTCTACTTTGTTTCTGAATACCTAAGATGTTAATAAACTGCAGAAGACTACACATGCCCCAGCTAATATTGTTTTAATATCATAAATCTGCCCTGGAGTGAAAATATCAATTTCTGTGGCAGTTTACTGGAAAATTCTAGTCAAAGCAATTATCTGTGGTTATTTTCAGGCTTGTAGATCATTCATTATTAATGGATGAGTTAATTAAATTAATTTCAGTGAAAATGTTGAGACAGAGGAATTCCTGTTGAGGTAATATGCTAAGATACACCAGGAGATGTCTGCTTCTTCATTAATTTTGTCTTGATTGAGGTTAGGTGAATCCTTCTGAGAGGCTCTTAGCAAGCCTTAGTCCTTTAGGTGAGATTAAATTTCTACTAAAGGCAGTCTTGTGTATAGCATGGAAATGTTCTTCTTATTGCTCAAACAAGAAATTGAGAGTTACATTAAGATTTTTCTATATTATGACTGCTTTTAATTTGTTAAGCATGAAGCTGCCTTCTTGTTCAAAATGTGTCAGGAACTGCTGCCTTTGTATTTTCTGGTAAGGGGAATAGATTTTGTGACCTTGAATTAAGTTTGACCACTGGGTGCATAGTTTAGGTTTTCAGTAGCTTCTATTTCCAGAGCAGATGAGTAGAGACAATTATTACCGGGAGAGCAATTCCCTTGAGCTCCAGCTGCTCCAGGCCATCAGGGATGTCTGAGCAGTGCAGTGCTCATGATACCTACTAGACAGCTTTCAGCATTTAAATTTCTCAGCTTGCCTCTTGTACAGCTAGGAAACATGACCTAATTAGTTTTTTCATCTTTTTCTCTGTTCATGAGGAAAGACACACTGACAGCAATTTAATTATATGTTGACTTTTGGTTGTGACAAGAACTGGAAATGTTCACAATGGCAGAGATTTTATGCCCTTCTCAGTGGGCTCAGCTTGTGTATGGATTGGGATCATATTGAGTGGGGTTTTGGGGACAGAGGAGTGCTATTTTTTGCTGTTGTTTGTTAGTTTCTTTGTTTGGTGGTGTTTTGTTGTTTATTTGGGGGTTGTTTTGTTGTTGTTGTCCTGGTTGGGGTTTTTTGCTTCTTTTTTTTTTTTTTCTTTTTTCTTTTTTTGGTTGGTTGGTTGGGTTGGGTTTTTGTTGTTTTGTGTTTTTTTTTTTTTAAGTGAGTAAGGTGATTCACAGTGAATGCTGGAAGCTTAATTATATGCCAGACAGAACCTAAAACTATGTAGTCTTCTATTGTCCCGACAATCAATACAAGGAGCTTTAACTCTTTCTTGTTAATAGAGAGGATGAAGGAAGTTCTTTTTTTTTTTTTTTTTTTAATATCATTCTCCAGTATACAGTCTGCTGGGAGATATGTGGCCAAAATAGCCATTCACTAAGATCAGTTTCAGTAGCATAATTCCTTTGTGTCACAGAATACAGCATAGCTGAAAATAGAAGGGACCACTTAAAGTTGTTTGTCCAGGACTGTATCTAGATGACTTTTCAATACTTCCAGGAAGGGACAACCTCTCTGGACAGCCTCTACCAGGACTCAGTAACACTGTCAGTAAAAAATTGTTCTCTGATGTTCAGGTGGAACCTTCTGTGTTTCAGTTTGTACCCATTGCCTCTGGTCTGTCACTGGTCACTGTTCAAAAGAGTCTGGCTCTGTCCTCTTTGCATCCTTCTGTCAGGTATTTGTGCATATTGATGATATCCCTTCTGAGCCTTCTCTTTTCCAGGCTGACCAGCTCTCTCAGTCTTTCCTCATTGGTGAGATGCTCCAATCCCTTCATCATCTTCATGGCCTGTTGCTTTACTCTTTCTGGTATGTCCGTGTCTCCCGTACTGGACACGCAATTCCAGGTGCAGCCTCACCAGAACCGGGAATGAAAATAATTTTTGCTTAAACAATAGGAAAATATAAACAATGGTGATTTACTTTTCATATAGCCATACACTAAAACCCTGCCAGGGCAGCAGAGGTACCAGCAGCTCCCTGTGGCCCTGAGTGAGTGCCAAGGGTTCCATCTCAGGAGTCAGGGCAAATCCTTCAGCCAGACCCCAGCCCACTGCCCCAGCCAGGATCAGGGCAGCCGACGGGACAGGAGCAAGCCCTGGCATCTGACAACTCACTGCAGATGAAAATGGCTTGAGGCTGTGCCAGGGCTTGAGCTTGCAGATGAGCCCAGCTCAGCAGGACCCATGGCCAGGCAGGGCAGGGCTGTGGGGAGCTGGAAGTGGGCTCTGATGTGGCATCACTGGGGCAGGGGCTGATGGCCCATTGGGCTGACGTGGGGTCCTGGGCCATGGGCAGAGTAGGAGGAGCCCTGTGGGACTGAGCAAAGATGGTGAAAGCTAACAGTGCTCACAGGAACATCAAAAATTCTTACCATTGATTACCACTGAGTTTGAGTCTATATGGGATTTTGAGATTATCACTTCTATCTAAAATAATTATTGTATTGACATAAAGTGTTATATTCTACAGTTCTGTGTTTATAATGTAAATATGTTAAAAAAAAAAAGAATAATAGCTGTCAGTTATGTCTACAATAACCCAAACTAGCACTTTGAATCTTCCTTTTCTTGTGTGTTCTTGCCATATTTAACTGTTTGGTATGAAGGAAGCCGTTTTTATAAGGTGACCTTGCCATGGTGACTTTTGATTTCTCATAAAGGGAAAAATGAAGACTAGGAGAGGCTCTGCCCAGAAATTAATCTTGCACCTAAATTACAAGACTTTTATATTCAGAAACAAAGACATAAAATGTATTCATCTTGGTGTCAACTTTGACTTTTTGTCTTTTTCTCTCTTTTACAAATGAAAACACAATAAAATTTACTTAATTTATAAGCATATGAAAACCTGCTTCATACAAGCAGTTAAAGCTGACAATCAAATATTTTGAAGTTTCAGTCTTGGACTGAAGATGACAGAAGTGAAGGAGACACAGTGTTGTTTATAGGTTTTAGGGCAGAGGCAGCTTTTTTTTTTCTCCCAATGTCTGTCTCAAAAAACACTGTAAGGAGAAGAAGAAACAGAGTAGTAGTAAGTACTCTAGTACGCAAGTAACTAGTGCCAAGAGAGGAGAGGCACTTTAAGCAGTGGGAGAGACACTGAAGCCAGGAAGTAAGATTTTTCAGGAAAATTAATCTGACACAGAGGTCCATGCTGAGATATACTACGACTTTGTGAAGGCAAAAAGTAATTTCAAAATGGGCAATAAATTGCTGCTGCTCCTAAAAGATCATTCAGTCTTCTTTCATCATCATCTGCTAGTCTTCACACTCTTCCTGCTCTCAGTCCATTACTTTGCCAAAACCATGTTTCATTTTAAACCAGCACAAGACAGGGGTGGAAATGAAAGCCAGGGGAAAGGAAGGAGGTGTTAAGATTGCTGCTTTTGATGCTGCATGGCTTCCATCTACTTATTGTGGTTGTGTAAGTACAGCCTGGGAGGACCTGGGAGAAGAGTGTGAATGGAATAGTAATGGGTATGAGTTGCTGGAATCAGAAAAAATGAGATGCAAAATGAGAGGTAACAGCTAGAGTGAAAGAAAGGATGGAGCAAAGGGGTACTGAAGAAGGCATAAGAAGTGCTTGCTTTAGTTCCTCAGCATTTCCTTGGATTCAGAAATAGTTTAATAGCTAATGGAAAATGTTCCCAGTTTTCATGTACTGTGTAGCTCTGTTAAACTCTGAGACACTTGCCTTATTATCATCTACCCTGTTTGCACAAAAAATTAAGTTCTGAGTATCTAAAATATTCTAGCTTCCTGATGATCACTTCTTCCTGAACTGATAACTTTCGCTATAACTGGAAAAAATGTCAGAAATTCATGCCAAGAATTTTAAAAATAAATGTCTTATTAAAAAATGCTTAAAAGGTATCAAAATTTGGATGTAATTTTTCAAGATTAATAATCTGATTAAAATCTGCATGTGGAGCACTCATAAAGTTAAATCAAAAGTTTCTGTTTTTCCTGACTGGCTGCAGGATAATCAACACATATAGACATACCCGGTTTACTTCTTGCTTAGGTTTTATTCCTGCATTAATGCCTATTGTTTTGACTAAGCTTCAGCAATGAAGTATCAATTCCCTCATTCAGTTCTGTGATGTATTCAACAGTTCACTATCATGGTTTTGGGTATATTTATTTTTTTGCTTTACAGAGGGTAAAAAAGTCAGAAGCTGATTTGGGAGTCACTATACACAAAATACACACAAAAATGATAACTTAAAGGATTAATGGTGACAATTTTGTTCTGGCTCTTGCTACCTTTTCCATTGTTTGGAAAATTATCTTCTGTAAATGTATTTATTTTGCACAAGATTTCCTTGGGCTTTTTATGCTTTTCTTAATGTCATTGTCTTCTAAAAACATAGGAGAAATGGAAAATAATTTTCCACTCTTTTAGAAGTCTAGTCAGAATTTGTGGGAGGTATTTATCTGTTTAAAAGCAACTACAGCAGAAGTGGTCACTGAATTAGGTGAAATTTTCCAATTGTATTGAGGAATTTCAGTGCAGTTTCAAACAGTGTGATGTAGCTCTGTGATCACTTTGAACTACATATAGATGAGCTCTTTGCACATAACTATGAAATCAGGAAGCAGCACATAATGGCATAGTAATAATTAACTGAAATCTTGGCCTTCACCTCTGCTTTTGAATACTGTCACCACATAATCAGTATAGGAAGGTTATAAACATGGAAGCTAACCATGAAATGAAAGGCATATAAATGTGTCAGGTTTTGAGATCTTCATTCTGAAAACATGTGCTGCTGCTTTAAATTGCAGTCGAAATCTCTGCAATTAAGGTCTGACATGCCCTTGTGGTAATGAAGTTTTCCAAATTATATTAGAAGCATATAATTCTCTTACAGAATTGCATGAGCCCACAGCTTAGATCCCAAAGTATCATGTTTGAATTACAGGCTGTTAATTTAACTTTAATTAGAAAATCACCTTAATGTTCATGTCCAGTTTTAATGACAAGAAGTCTTCAAAGCTTCCACTCATTTGGTTTTACTTATTCTGTAGTCAGATGCATTTAGATTTAAAGCTTATAAATCCATTATCACTTAGAGACGGCAATATTAATCAGTTAAAAATCTCTTGTATATATTAAAAGCCTTTGCTCATTCAGATTGTAAAGTGTATTCATTAAAATCTATTTTAAACTGATTAATAGGAATTTATGTATGAATTTGCTTATGTGAATGTAGATATCATTTAATGAAAGTAAAGTTCCCAAACATTTAACTTAGATAAGAAGTCAGCTTCTTGTAAAACCTAATCTACTTAGCACAATTATCACATTATAATTTACTACACTTTTGCACAGTTAAGGAAGAAACTCAAGAAGTGATTCATTTATGTCCTTAACCTTAATTTCTTTGCAAAGTAAATATTTTCACATTAAAAAAAAGGCCAAAACCCCTCTACTTTAATAGTCAATTAAAAATCTCTCAAATAAATCCACATCCTCTACTATATCCACATATCCTATATCTACATCCTACCATGTTTGTGGTAGCTGAAGATATTACTTGATTGCATCCTCTTACCGATATCAGCATCACAATTCAGAGGCATCTTATGTAAAAAATAAAGCTTAATGCAAATTCTTTCTTAGAGATTTCACAGAATGGTTGTTAAATTGGGAAGGCACCCTTGGAGAAAATCCAGTCCAACCTTCCTATTCAAAGTAGGGCCAGCTAGGGAGCAGATTGCTCAGGACCGTGCTCTACCACGTTTCTAGCATCTCCCTGATATAACCTCCAAACCTCTCTGGTCAATCTGTTTTGACCACTTTCATGACAAGAATAATCACTTGTATTTAGGGAGTTTTCTGTATTTCAGTATGTGTTCATTGCCTCCTAGTCTCTCACTAGACATCACTGAGAAGAGTCTGACTGCTTTGTTTTCTTCCCCTCCCCAGCTGATATAAATGTATCAGTAAAATCCTTCAAACCTTTTCCTCTTGACATTAAACAATCCCAGCTCTCTTTAGCATTCCCTTATGTATCAAATGCTCAGATCATTTTAACATCTTCGTGGCTTCTTCACTGGTTCTGCTTTGGTATGTTAACAAAACATAAAGAATGTTAACACAAAAGATTAATCTGGAAGGCTTTTCTGTGCCTTCTGCCAAAATCATTCAATATTGTACAGACATTTTATGTTTCTTCTAAATTTTCAACCATTTAAGTCTGAAGGCTTATTATTATTATTGAATTCTTTACTGTTTAGGTTTTGTTGCATGTGATACTTTCAGAAGGCACAAGTTACCAAAACTGTTTTTAAATATTTGTAAGCAACTTTATTTTGGTATAATTATTGTTTAAAATATTATTAGTGGTTTAAAAGAATAGCCCAAAATCAATCTATATCAGTCAAGCATTTAGTTTATATAGTATCATTTATAACTGTTATAATCAAATAATATCTTTGTAGGTACTGGCTTGACCTGGAAAACATGCAAGTCTCCCTTTTAAGTCACTTGTGTTTTACTAGAGACAGTGAAGGAGTGAAATAGATTGACATAGCGGGAAATAACAAATGTGTTAAAATCTGTGATAACAACAATTATACACTATCAAAGACCTGTAATTGACCTTTAATGCCTTCCCTTTCACTAAATGTGCTTGCTATGTCCAGTGTTACTTTTATTTAATTTATTCAGTAGTTGAAGGCAAACCTCTAGTGGATTAAATTTCAAATCCCCAAACATTAATTTATGACAAGGATCACCAACTTTAGCTCAATTTAATTTCAAATCCCTAAGTGTTCATTGAAATTCCAATGAATATTTCTAACGCTAATTACTCAATTTCTATATTTATAAGGGAACTGGCACCTCATAAATATCACATTGTGCTATTATCTCCATATGTTCCTGTTCCCTCTAAATATAGCAAATCAGCAATTAGCACTAGAAATATTCATTAAAATTTGAAGGTAGATAAATAACAAGTAGGAATGCCATTTATTTATTATAATTTACAAAGCAAAGAACATCTAAATGCTTCTCATTTGATTAATGTGCCACATACCACCAGTTACACTAAATGCTTCAGCTGAACTAGTACCAGATAAAATTCGTACTGCCTCACAAGACAATATGCTTAATGGCTTGTCTGTTTTGGCACAGTAAAGCACCTTGTTAAGTTTTGATTAGCTTCACCCTTAACATTAGGATTGCAAAAGAATCATAGAGGTACTCTTTTTCTAATCCCCATGTCTAGGACTGTTTTTTGCTTTTTTGCTTTCAAATAGGAAACAAAACCATGACATACACTTGGGTTATCCTCAGTGTGAGGAAAGTTTCTTTTTTTTTGAGATTTCTGTAAAATCATAAAATATGTGAGCACCTGTACTTAGAGCTTAGTCAGCCTGGCAGGTGTAAACTTAGGAAATTGGCTTCAGTATACAACATAATTGCTCCAAAGCATATTCGTCTGATAATTTGTGTACCATGAATACTCTAGCTTTCTCTTTGCACATACTAACTGTTGCACATTTGGTGCTGCACTGCTTGCCATGTAGAGCAGGTCATACGAAAAGTTTTCAAAGCCTGTCCAGGTACCAGTCTTAAGTATAAAGGCAATGGGGTATTCATGTCTTCCTTTGCAGAAAACTCAGGGCATGTAAAAAGTCAAAACAGCATGTGTGAAAAACCTTATAAACAAGGAACTCTTAAAGCTACTAATCTGCCTTTCCTACTCTGCATACTTTCCTTCACTGTGCTTTGATTATGACTTGGATGTCATTCCACAAAGCCTCTATTATTAGTGATACATTAGAAATACAAAATTACTCTTCCCTAAGGAATTCTTTAAGCATACACTCAACAGAAATATTAAAAGGAAATACTGATTTTATGAGTTCTGGAAGTAATGTATTTTAATGACAATAAGGATAAAGAAACATTAAGAAAATCCATTGTATATCAGAATATTTTTTACACACCCTTTTGTTTTCTCTTTTGTCAGTGTTAAGGCTTAACATGAAGATACTCGCATGTTTCTGAGGAAATAATTTCAACTTAGATTTGCTTCATATCTCAGTAAACCAGCATCTTTAAGTGGTACACAGCTTTTTAACTAGACCTGACCTTTTTTTCTGTGTGTGTGCTCGTGTGCATGTGCTGTAAGAGAGTTAAAAATCACAATTGCTTCAAACACTGTTAAGATCATCGAAAGACTTTGCCCACTCCGGCACACTTTGCAAAGAAGCAACTGCTCATCTGCAATTGCCTCCCCTCGCCCAAATATGCGTTTGCAAATACCTGGAAATCTGGACTGTGAGTTAATCCAAGAGGAACTTGAGGTAACATAAAGGTGGTGCTATTGTCCAGTTGGGCCTAAGGAGAGGTTAATAAGGCTGGGGAAGAGGAATGTGCCCACTAGGAAAATCAACTCTGCAGCTATGCTGAAATCAGCTCTGACCAGGTGCAGTGGGGGGAGGCCACAGCCCACAGCCCATTCCTGAGGCCCTTCCACAGAGAACTGCAGGGCATCCACAGTGTTGGAAAAGAGAGTGTGAAACTCCCCTCTCCCAGGGGAAGTGCTTGGGAATTCCCAGTACACCCGAAGGTGTACTGTCACTTATTACACATGAAGGGAGGGGAGATTTGCCAATAGCAAAGAAGAATAAAAGACCTGGGATCAGAACACTAGAACAGAGATCAGGATGGTATGACTAAGCCACAGCAGCAGCTCAAATTTAATTTTTGCATATTGCTTAAGAATAATACCAGCGTTGCTATAGATGTCTCTCTTAAATTTATCTTCATTTTATGTGCAATTTACTTTTAGTTTCTGGAGTGATATTTAATGGCACATATCCAATAAAGCGTGATATTTGCATAAAGCAAATATTTCCATACAATTATTTTATTTCTCTGACTTATCAATCTTCTACAATCAAGCTTTATATTTGCAACAGATATTCTCACTTCAGCTACTGAGACTGTGTCATGAGCTTAGCATTTTAAAGTAGGATAAGCAGAAAAACTTACAGACTGGAGGAAATTTAAGCACTTAGTTCCAGACTGCGAAGCTAAACATATTTAAAGCAGGTGGTGACAGTTTTTCTGGCTGAACTGAGAGTAAAGTCTACTCCAAAGGAATGCTGGATATGAGTACAGAAGAGTACTTCAGAGTACGTAAAGATGCATGGACTTGTAATGTACTGCAACAACTTTCCCTAAAAGTAAGAGTAAAGCTTGATAGAATTTAACATCACAGCCTCAAAAGGAGTAAATATTTGGAAGCACTGTAGAACTTTTACCCTGACATGTACTTTATGTGATTGGATTTAGAGAGAGTATTTTATTGGGCATAAGATAAGGCCACCCCTTGACTTCGCTTTATATTTATTGTCTTTTTAAATGCACTGCTGAAGGTGAATAGATGTCAAGAATGATACATTAGCTAATGTCTAAACGTATTCATATCGAGACATTGAAGGACAGTTCTTTAAATGCAGCTGGACAGCAGGAAAATAAATGACAGAGTTCTCAGAGTGTCACTTAGAATTTCATGGTTGTCAGTCATCAGAATAAATTCCAGTATGCCTATAATGAGGACTCTAATTATTTAGCTACATAACAGAAAAGCTGATTTTCTATTTTGGCTCTTAAATTAAAAACAAAAACAAAAACAAACAAACAAACAAACAAAAAACCCCAAGAAACAAAACAAAACAAAAAAAACCCAACCAAACAAAAAAAACAAACAAAAACCCAACAAAACAAAACAAAACAAAAACAACCCCCCCAAAAAACCACAAACAAACAAACAAAAAAACCCATCTCTCAACTCTTTCAGCAACATCTCTCCTTATAACATTTTTATATATAGGAGTTATCTGCACAAAGCTCCTATATAAGGGCTTTAAGTATGAACGCTTATGTTTAAAATACTGCTTCAAGTCCATTACATAGTTTAATTATTATTAATTGATGTATTCTTTCATAATACATGATGAATTAGACTTGTTTAATCATGATTCTGTAAGAAGATTAAATTATATCTTTTAATTTTCAATCACTTTTGTTATTACTGGCAGTTACCAGACATTACTTTTACTCTAGGTGCAACATTAATTACATTAGACCTCACAGATGGTTGTGGTCCTACAGACTGGGTGTGCTGAAGCTCCTGAGACAAAGTCAGAGGATTCAGGAACAATTAACCTGGAGATCTCCAGTGCCAGACATGGCCAGTTCCAGTTTCAGCCCCAGCGCAGGGCACGGCTGAGCCCCTCAGCCCCGGGGAAAGCCTGGGCAAGGGAGGGCAAAACGCTGCCCGGCAGGCAGGGCTGAGCCAGGGGAACCGAGCGAGAAACAGCCCTGCGAGCCCCGAGGGGACAGCGGGAGCAGGGACGGGCCGGGAGAGACCCGGAGACTCTGGGAACGACCCTGGTGGGGCAGGTGGACATGCCCTGAGTGAACTGTGGCCACTAAAAAGGCCATGCAGATGCAGGTCGACCTTGATGACTGCAATCTGTTTGAGGGCTCCAGGCTGGAGCAGGGAGAAGTGTGAGGAGGAGTGAGAGAGAGAGAAAGAAGAGCTTCTATGGACTAGCAGTCCTAATTCCATTCTCTTGCATAGCTGGGGTGAAGGAGGTTAGAGGAGTTAGGGATGAGGGAGTGAAGTTGAGCCCGGGAAGAAAATGAAGAGAAGAAGAAGAAGAAGATGTTTTAGTTTTTTTTTTTTTTTCCACATACCCATTTCTAATTCAATTGGCAATAAATTGATGTTTCCCCAACAGATTTGGCCCAGAACTGTAATGGATAAGTGATATCCCTCTGTTTATCTTAATCCTTGATGAACTTTTCCAACCTGATTAACTCTCTGATCACTAATACTCTCTGGTCTCTGAAAACTAAACCGTTTTCAGGGCTGGGGTCCTTGAACATTTTCTCTGATGCAAAAGCTTGACTGCATCACTTATTTCAGAGGACCTGCTTATTCTGCTGCCAGTGCTTTACTACACAACAATACTCACAGGGCTGCTGCTGGTGAAGTGGGATATGATGCAGTAGCAAAGCTATTATCTGCTCTTGTGACCACTGGTCAAACTACTGTTGCCATGTTAGGATGTCCAGGTATTTCTTGTGCCACTGTTTTCCTACACATGTTAATTTTAGTAGGTGTTGACAACCTCGTGACAGTACAATATTTTTTAAGGGTTTGAGAAGCTACATTCCACTTTCTCTAGTCCTAGGGTTGGGAGGTAATTTGAGGTTTATGCCCTGAATGGCAATTGCCATAAACAAGGAGGTGCTGTATCATTTTGTGGCATAGTGTTTTTCTAGGAAGGTTTTATGTGTAAATGCAAAGGGCGAGAAAGATGTGTGAGGGAATCATGAAAAATATATCAGAAGGCCAGTAGTGTTTCAGGAAGACATCTGTACTTGTTTCAGCTGTCAGAAGGGGGTGATGTGGAAAGACACAGTCTTGACAAATCTCGAGACCTTAACTCAGGTTAATAGCATGCCCCATAATCTTACACTACTGGAGGAAAAATCAAATGTACTGTGCTCCATCCCTTAACACACACAGCCTTTTGCTTCCCAACAGATTATGGCTTAGCTACCTTGGGATGTTTTTTTTTTTTTTTTTCAGTGCTCTTGATGGTTGTTACTGTGTAAACACACACAATTCACATAATGTTCCTAGAGGTCAATGATAAAGATATTTAGGCTTATACAAAAATTGTATGATAATTTTATTTTGAATTCTACAGCTTCTTTCTAGCACAACAATTTTATAACAGGAAGTTCTTTAGCAATATTAATGTAGAACTCTTGGAAATATATTTTAGGCCTTAATTAGAGCTTTGAAAAATTACAGCTTTAAGTGAAATACGCTTAGCTTTCATCTTTCTGCAGAAATGTTCAGCTCTGAAGTAATTCAGTAGATTTTCAGTGCACATTTTAATAACGAACATATTATCATGTCAATCAGGACTTTCATGTTTTCTTTTCTTTTAAGCAAAGAAAACACTCCAAATTTGTTAGGCTTAGAATATTGCCAGTAAAAGGTGTGTTTAAAACTTGAACAAGTGCAGTTAGTACTAAAAGATTTCTCTTAAAATTTTCCAAAGTTATTAGTCCAAAAAACAAAACTACTTCATCTGATCACTTCTGAGATTGCATGGAATACAGTGTTGAACTATTTCTTCCCTGTAAAATTAAGAGACATGACAAAACACTGGTATTTTTTACTTCCTTTTCATTAGAGTCAGCACTAATGCCCAATTGTGCTGGGTTTCTATGCTATCTTGTCAAAGTAAATGCAAAGTAGTATTGCTGATTTTATCAGTCTGATAAAATGCATAAAATTGTACTACTATACTAGAGTAATATTTTTTCTTTCGAGATTATCTCACTATTTTGTACAACTAACTTTGTGTGGTACACATAGGGTAAATTAATTTCTCTTTTTCTGATCTATGAGAAGGCATAGAAGTGTGTGCCTTGGCACAATACATAAAAAAGTCTTGTTGTTACCCTGTGCTGAACTGTAGTTTGAATGACAGTAGACAATCTAACCTGGGTCTAAGCAAGTGTTTAGAAGGATATGAAGATCAGGAATTTGCTCATTTTTCAAGCATATGCTTACCAGAATGTTGCTTTGAGTTCCAGCAACTGGAGAATTCTCAAAACTGAAGAGTGGAAAACCCTTTAAATACTGTCTCCTTAAGGAAACATTTTGTTGCCAAGAAATTCGGTTTCGTTTCCAGATACAATATTATCCATGTGCTTTTGAAACACTGCTTTTAAATTCAAGTGAGGAAAAAGACATTTGTTAAAAGTTAATGGGCATCTTAGGTATGCTTTTAAATCTTAATTTTCATCATCTGTACCTCACAGGCTCCCCATGACTGGAAAACATTCTGGTTTGCATTTTGCTTTTGTTTGCTACAGTGAACTTTCAGGAAAATATGTGGCAGACTGAAGAATGCAATCTGATAGATGACAGTTCATGGCAGATACAAAACATTTTACAAAATATCAGATATTTTGATCCGATCCTGTTTTCTAAAGCAGAAATTTTAGTGGAAGCAAAATGTACTCCATCTGGAACAAAGAAAAAATAATATAGTAGGTAGTAAGGTGTAATGTAACATGTTTAATTCTGCTCACACAGATGATCATTCTACCGTTTTTATCACTGACACTGGTCAGTGGTAGACACCTAAGAAAAGAGGAGACAGGGCAGTTGCATAGTAATAGTTTCACAGGTCCCAGTTGTGCAGATGCCAGCACTTTCTGACTCAAAAACTTCCTGAGGCCATATCCCTGTTGCTGTTTTAATATGATTAGTAATTTTTTTCCCCCTCACTGAATGTATCTAATTGTTTTGGTTGAAACTCCCAATGGTTTCAAAAGGTTATGGCTCAAAGGCATGGTCAGAGTATTTACATAATAACTACGCATGCTTGCTTTGTCTAAGTATGTTCTAGATTATTAGCAATAAAGATAAATTTAAAATAAAATAAAAGGTATCTACTTTTAGCAAAACAACACCATCTTATTTGCTCAAAACTATAATCTAGAGCTAAGAATCAAATATTTGGTGCAGAATATGTTATAATTTGAATTTCTTTTACCTGAAAAGTCTTTTTTGAGAAGGAGAACCTTAGTTACTCTTTCCTATATAGTCTCAGTGGAATCCAGAGCAAAATGGAAATGGGGACATTTAGCTGGAAGATTTTTGCATACAAAATAAATGGCAAAGTTTTAAGGGCACAGGCACTTGAATACTATAATCAAAATGTCATTTAATGCAAATTCCAAAAGTAGTATCAACACAGAATTATAAACTTGTCAGTAAAGTGCCTTTCATGAATAAATAGTTAAAGAAAGGTTAGGATATTGCCATCTCTATCATGCTTTTGTTTGCTCTTCAGAGTTCTTGCTATTCCAATTTGGCGTAAAGTAGGTGGTGTTGTAAATCACTTGTTTTCAGCTACAGTCACCAGTTTTCAGTTCTCCCCACATATTCACATATTTCATTGTCTTCGTAAAATGGAGAAATATCTATCTATGTAAAAATACACTCTCAAAAAACTGCACTTAACCATTAAGAGAATATTCAGTCAAATCACTTTCAGTGGGAAGCGAAAGGGATTTTCTTTTTAAGCTTGATAAAGTGTCTATTTTAAGATTGGAAAAGTAAAGTAGATCTATCTTAATTTTCTGACAATATAGTCACTGACAAAGGGCAACATTAAGTTTCATCTGTGTTGAAATTTCCTTGGATAAAAGATAAAACTAAACAAATTACAGAATCAATAAAGTTGAAAAAGACAATTAAGATCATTGAATTCAACCATTAACCTAACACTGCCAAGCCTACCACTAAACCATGTCCCCAAGTGCCACATCTACACATAATTCAAATGTCCCCAGGGATGGTGATTCCACTGCTTTCCTGGGCAATCTGTTCCAGTGCTTAGCAATCTTTTTGATGAAGAAATTTTTCCTAATATCCAATCTATACCCTCCCTGACACAATATGAGGTCGTTTCCTCTTGTCCAGTCAGTTGATCCCCTGAAGAAGACATCAATAACCATCTTGTTACACCCTCCTTTCAGGCAGTTGTAGACAGTGATAAGGTTTCCCCCTGAGGCTCCTTTTCTCCAGGCCAAACACCCCCAGCTCTCTCAGCTGCTCCTCAGCAGACTTGTGCTCCAGACCCTTCACCAGCTCTGTTGCTTTTCTCTGGTCTGCCTCCAGAATCTCAGTGTCTTTCTTGCTGAGAGGGGCCCAAAACTCAACACAGGATTCGAGTTGTGGCCTCACCAGTTCTGAGTACAGGGGGACAACACTATTCCTGATTCAAACCAGGATGCCCTTGGCTTTCTTGGCCACCTGGACACATACTGGATCATGTTCAGCCAGCTGTTGAAAAATATTTGTTTCAAAATTTATTTTGATAAATTTCAAGTTGAAGGAAAAAAACCCCAAAACACAAGCATACATTAAAAATGTTTTGCAGCCTGCTATTTGGTGCAGCTTTAAGAGGTTTCAAGTTTCATTCAGAGATTGAGCATTTTGATTAAGTCTGAATAGCTTAAAAATAATTAAATTTTAATCTTTATATACATTTACAGCTTTCCATTATCTTAAAGAAAACAAATAAAAAAGCTGTCAAGTGAGATTTTTGTTGTCCATCCTTGTGTAAGTGTAGCCTGTTCATGGCTCCTCTGCTTAAATATTACAAACCATGCTTCTGTTTGAAGATGAATGTGGTATCTGTAGTTACTGAATGGCATTACATTAATCAGAAGATTGAAAGCTGTATTTTTCTACCAATCACAGATATTGCTCTGGAGACAAGATACAGGAAATATGTTTTGACAGTGATGAGACTGTGGAGTTCACCTTTATCATGATATTCAGCTTGGCCACTCAGTTCCCATCTTACCATATTCTTATCTTGTTTTGCTTTTGTTGAACACTTTCAAATCCTCCAGCATGCAGGTGATTGCGATTTTATTTCCATGCAGCTAGACAGAGCACACAGGTGTCATGCAAACAGGAAAATGCAGTTTAGATACTCACAGAGCATGTGTGACAAATGGATAAGATAACTTTTGTGTTCTTTATATATATATATATATATATATATATATATATATATATATATTAAAAACTGATGCTCATTAAAACTTGGTCTAAATCTTTCCTCATGCTTTAAATACACATTTATATCATAATTCTCTGTTGAAGATTTGTCACCGGAAAAGTTTATTATTATTGTATCTTTATTATTTTTCTTCTCTAGTTGCATGGTTCAGCTTATTTAAAAAGTAGTTCCCCATGCAGTTTATATCAATATTTTCAGTCTTTAAAAAACTAAGCATAACTGGTATTAGAGAAACTGATAATTCTTACAAAGATTGTCTTTGATACTGATTACTGAAGATGAACAATTTTCAACATAAAGTCACCATGGAATCACAGTTGCAGAGTATTAGAATTGTAAAATAACTTAGGTTGAAAAAGACCATTAGAATTACTGGATATACCCATTAACCTAACACTGTCATATCCATCCCTAAAACATGTCCCTAAGTGTCACACCTACATACTTTTAAAATTCTTTCAGGGATGATGACTCAAACACTTTCCTGAATAAATTCTTCCAATACTTGTCAGTCCTTTCAGTGCAGAATTTAATTCTAATAACCAATCTAAATTTCCCTTTGCTGCAACTCTAAGTAATTTCCTCTTGTCTTACTGCTTGCTCCTTGGGAGAAGAGACGGACTCCCACCTTCCTACAACCTCCTTTCAGGTAGTTATAGAAAGCTATAAGATCTCCTCTCAGCCACCTTCCTACAACCTCCTTTCAGGTAGTTATAGAAAGCTGTAAGATCTCCTCTCAGCCTCCTTTTTGCCAGGGTAAATACTTCCAGTTTCCTCAGCCACTCCCCATCAGACTTGTGCTCCAGACCCTTCATCAAGGTTTTTGCTCTTCTTTGGACGTGCTCCAGTAACTCAGAGTCTTTCTTATAGTGAGGGGCCCAAAACTGGACACAGTACTTGAGTTGAGGCCTCACTAGTGCTGAGAACAGAAGGACAGTCACTGCCCTGGTCTTACTGGCTGCATTGCTTTTAGTACAAACCAGGATGCCATTAATTTTCTTGAGCTACCCAGTCATGTGTTGGCTCATGTTCAGCCTTCTATCAACCAGAAAGCCCAGGTCCTCCTCCACCAGGCAGCTTGCTAGGCACTCTTCCCCAAGCCTGTAGTGTTGTATGGAGTTGTTGTGGCCCAAATGCAGGACACAGCCTTTTGCCTCGTTCAACCTCATACAACTGGCCTCAGCCCATCACTCCATCCTGACATCTCTATAGAGCCTTCCTGCCCTCCAGCAGATCAGCTCTCCCACCCAACCCAGTATCAGACTGCCTGTAGGTGCACTCAGTCCCCTCATTCAGATCATAAAGACATTAAATAGGACTGGCTCCAGTACTGAGCCATGGGGAACACCACTTGTGAGCAGCCACCAGCTGGATTTTACTCCATTCACTACAACTTCCTGGACACATCCATCCAGCCAGATTTTCACCCAGTGAAGAATATGCCTGTCCAAGACCCAAGCAGCCAGTTTCTCTGATAGAAGACTATGGGAAATAATGTCAATGGCTTCATTAAATCCTAGGCACACATCTCAGCCTTTCCCTCCTCCTCTGAAGTAGGTCATCCTCTAATAGAAGGAGTCCAGTTTAGTCAAGTAGGACCTGCCTTTGATGAACCCATGCTGGCTGGGCCTGATCTTCTGGTATCTTGTACATTTCATATAATGGCACTCAAGATGATCAGACCCATTATCTTCATCAGCACCAAAGTCAGGCTATAGGCCCAGGATCCTCTTTCTGACTCTTCCTAAAGGTGGACATCATATTTGCTAACCTCCAGATGCCTGGAACCTCTCCAGTTCACCAGGGCTGTTGGCAAATGACTGAAAGTGACTCAGTGATCACTTTTATCATCTCCCACAGTGATCCCCATGTAACCGGGCCTATGGGATTAACTGAAACTTTAATTACTTTAAACTAAGAAAAGGTAGGTTTAGATTGGTTATTTGGAAGAAATTCTTTACTGTGAGGGTGGTGAGGCTTCGTAACAGGATGTCCTGATTAGATGTGAATGCCCTGTGCCTGACAGTATTCAAAGGTTTGAGCAACCTGGGCTAGTGGAAGGGGCAGGGATGGGAGGGAGGTTGAACTCTATTATCTTTAAGTTCTCTTTCAACACAAACCATTCCATGAGTCCATGAAATTCCACCTAAGTATGCCTTTGAAATTTTTCTTTTACTAGTAGAGTATTTTTAAATAATCTGAACAATTTAAATACTTAGATACAACTAATACATAAATGACAATCTTGATTACCAAGTTTACTTAAAAATATCTTCCCTAATAATTCTAGTTGGTGGCACTTCATGGTCTTTTCTTGATGTTTGTACTCTGCAGGTATGTTTTAAAGATGATATTTTTATCTCTTGAATTTCTCATTCATTATTTAGAATAGAATTTTATGTAGAGTTTAAAGACCAATAGCAATAATAGCCTGCCTTGAAGCCTGATTTGAAGATGATGGAGTCCCCAGTGAAGTGGTAGAAAATTACATCTTGTGCCCTTTTTCTGACCAACTCACAGCCTAGATATTGCTGACAGCATTTGCCTAGATATACTGCTGGTCAGGAGCTTATGTAATTAATACATCTAGTTTTATTCCGCTTTTCAAAATGCATAGAGCAGTAGTGCATTTTTTCATATTCTGCTGGATAGATAAAAGGAATAGATCTTGGCTTTTAAAACTAATGATTCTGTAATTACAGACAAAATAGGAGGGATCACTAATAAAACATTGTCAGTGTTTCACCTGAGGACACAATTTAGAAACTTTTAATAAATGCAGCAGTATATGAGAAAATGTGGTGGCTGTATTGTTTGTTTATATATGCATTTCACACACATACACACAAAAAAGGATAAAAGGAAGTAATTAATTACAGTATATATGTTAAAGGTGAATCAGTATCAACTTGTCACTGACTAGGCAAGACTGCTGTACATGAAGCACTAGAACTTCACAAAATCAAAGGAAATGAAAAGTGTCCTTGCTTTGTCATATTATGGTACAGTAACTGGTAAAACCATCACTGAATAATTCAATACTTCTATGCTGAAAATAAAGCAATAATAATTAAGCTTACATTTCTTTGCTCCAATACCTGACATACAACAAGTCTTCATCACTGGTTTCATCACAGTTCCATTTCCATTTTGCTCAGAGAGAAGTGGATGCTCAGTGAATTGTCAGAAGCCATATATAAAGACCATGGCAGCACCAGGAATAGGATGCATTTTCAAGCTCTCAATATGGTTCAAGCTGCATGCAATCGAATTTATTGACCTAAAACTGTCAGACAATAAATACAGCACAAACCTAAACCACATGCCAGCTAAAAGCCAAAGAGTGTTTAAAATAAATCTGACTTCAATTTTAAACATCAAGTCTGTTTCAATTATTAATATCACTTAACAGATTAACTATGCCTTAATTCTAAATGGAACATGCTAAGCCTATCTAGGACATTTATTAAAACGGGTGTACCTAATTGAATCGGTATACAAGTGTTGGCACAGATCCAGAATCCAAGCGTAAGGAATTCAGAGATGGCAAACTGAGTAGGAGTGCTTTATGTATTCAGGCAAAACTTAATAGCAGGGTTCGAGAATTTTTTTCGAAGATCTGGGTGCTTTCATGCTCAACATCCACAACTTAGAGTTGTTAGATCGTGGTGCCATTCCTCCAGAGGTATCTGAACAACTGCATCATACATTTCTATTGAGCCACATGACTGACATGTGAAGAAGAGTCACTGAGATCTTCTAAACCTTCCCTGAAGGGCAGAAATATTTTTGCATTAAATATTTGAAAGCTCTCCAGGATAATGGCTATGGCATTCACATAAAGTGGGAATGCCTGGGTTCAGTGGAAGATTAAGAAAACCAAAGCAAACCCAAAGAATATCTGCCCCACCTTCACAAGCACATATATTAGACTGCAATATGGTCTGGTGGTAGAGAAGGTGCCCTATAGGGGATGTATGTGTTCAAACTTCCTCAGATGGAAATCATTTTCCCACATTTTCAGAAAACACAGCAAATAGCAGCGATAAAAGGAAACAAAGCCATTTTAGAATACTTGGGAGGAATCTTGATAAGAAATAAAGTCTTTATTTGTAGTTCATAAACCTGCATAATTTCAGTTCAATTTTATGAACTTGATTAGTTTATGCAGAGAATGTAAAAGATATTACTTTCACACAGTCTATCTTGTGAGCAATGACAATAAAATGCAGGCTGATAGAGGCGGCTCAAAGTCATTAAACTGTCAGCCCTCTGCAAAATAAAATTTTTCAAGTGGATTATTATTATTTTTCATGTGCTTATCAGTGAAATCAAACTTGTATTTGATTATAGACACTGCATTTATTGTCAGGGTTTTTTTTGTTGCTTTTCTTTTTCATTTTCAGCTGGATAAATTTTTACAAGTGTCCTGTTCTTTACTGCTTGACTTAATGTAAGGTCATTCAATGGAATGAGATCATAACCATAACCTTTTGAGGTTTCAGATGAATGGAGTCAGGAATCTTTTGTTTATGTTTAGAAATCCTATTATGGAAAGCACCACTGACATCATGGCTAGACATGTTTAGATATCAATGACATATAATGATATCTCAGTAATGTTCATGTATCCAGTTCATGAAATTAACAATTTGATAGAGGCAGTATGACAAAGTTATTTCAGAGACACCTATAGTATTAGAACTTGAACCTTAAAACACCACTGTTCTTTGAAATATGCAGTGATATAAACTATGATGTTAATAATTGGTGACCATTCTGATCTGAGAGCATTACATGCTTACCTTACATATGTGTAAAACATTGCAGGCACAATGCCCATAAGAGTAATGATTAAAAAATGTTTTGCTTATGATTATATTTTCAGGCATCCAGGGTTGTGGGTTTTCTTGCAGACCACACATACTAAGAAGTGGTTGATATTTCCTCAAGAATTCTGAATTATTTAGGGCTTAGAAATTTCATATTCAATTGACATCGGTAATTTAAAATCATAAAAAAGGACATATTTATAGAAAAGTTATGAAGTAGGAATTATTTTTCAAACTGTAGCTTTTTTCATCACTGATATGAAAATATGCAATAGCCAGAAAGATTACTGTGCTTAACCTATAATTTTCTAACAAAACCTGTGTTTCTGTCTGAATAATCAATTTCAGTCATTAGCTCCTGGAATGCTTGAATGTCAATTTTTTTACACAAAAAAGGAAAAATAAAAGAATGAAAGGTGAAGCTCTTTTAGATTTGATGTTAATTACTAGGAAGTAAGTGATAGAGTTCACAATCCTTTGGAAGAAAAAATAAACAAAAAAATAATAAAATTCAAAAAGGTGGAGTTTAATAAACTCACCACACAAATTTATTGAAGTATTAGTTAAGAAGAGACAGTTGTTTCTTAAAGAGAAAATACTAAGGGCAGAAGTGCAGACAGGGGAAAAACACGAAGTATATTAAGAGATCAAATTACTTAAACCATGAAAGAGATCATGCAGACTATGGAAATTAGGTTAGATAGAAACTTGAGAGGATAAGACAAATAGCTCACATAGATACCAACAACACCAGTACATACATAGTTTAAAATACAACCAATAAGTAACATGTAAGAGTGTTGAGAAATAATTCTGCAAGTATATTTAAGGAAAAAGAAAGTCAGGGATGGAAATGGTCTATCAATAGGGGAAAATTACCTTGTCTTTCCATCAACATTGCCTGAAATACTCAACTACAGGCATAGCTGATGTCACTGGCAAGGTCTTACTGCCAGAGAAATAATAAGCTGTAGCATACTTGAAAAAAATGAATCTGCTAAAATCTTTTGGTCTTGATGTTATGTACTTTAAACGGCTTTAAAAACCAATAAAAGTAATGTCAGAATTTTTTGTCCTTATTTCTGAGAGCACATGAAAAGTTAATGAAGTTTCAGAAGACTGGAAAATGAAAAATATAACAATGTTTTTAAGAGTGCTGTGATTTAACCTCCAGTGGTAAATAAGCACCACACAGCTGCTTGCTCACTCCCATCTCCTTCCCTACAGTGGGATGGAGGAGACAATCAGAAAAGCACAAGTGAGAAAACCTGCAGGTTGAGTTAAAGGCGGCTTAATAGGACAGAAAATAAGGGATATAATGCTTATAATGATGATGATAAAATAATTAGAATATACAAAACAAGTGATGCACAATGCAAATGCACACCACGCTCCAGGCAATTCCAGCCTGTTCCCAAACAGAGGCCTCCAGACAGCTTTCCCCCAAGTTTATATACTGAGCATGACACCATACAGTGTCATACATTACAGTATGGGATATCACTTTGGCCAGTTCGGGTCCGCTGTTGTATTTCAGACTTTATATTCAGACTTATATTCAAACTTTCTCAGTGGTTTAACAGGCTGTTAGTTTTCCAAACCAATCACTGATTGTTTTTTGTCAGGCATAGAGGAAGTTCTTAGCAGCTCCTCTTGGAAAAATCACTTCTGTGGATTGATTTTAATGCAAAACTAGCACAGCTATCCTGGCTGTGTCCTCTCCTAAATTCTTGTGCCCCTCCCACCTTCTAGCTTGAAGGCCATGAGAAGCTGAAAATACTTTAACTTAGTACAAACACTAATTAGAAACAACAAAAAACATCACTGTGTTACTAGCACTATTCTTCTATTAAAGCTGAGACATGAGAAATTTGTTATAAGTATTCATTGTATTAGTTTAATAGTTTCTCTCTCCATGGTCCGCTTGTCTGGTTGAGTTATAATATCTTCCCTAATGCAGATGACTCAGAAAATAAGGATTAGGTGGTTTTGTCTCATTATTGGGTTCTGCCTGTTTCTGCTGCTCTTCTCATGATAGCCTGCTTCTTTATCCCCTGTCATCTCAGCTGAAGTATCTGAGCATTTGGCATTTTGCTGTCACATCCAGAGACCATCTCTTCCCCTTGAGGATGCTGAGAAGAGTTGAACATGGCTTGGTAGGCCTGGGCCAGGCCCCAACATCTTGCAGATATTTGTGTTTCTCTGGAATTGCCAGGGTGATTGCACACTTTTCCCAAATATTTTACTGATTTTTCTAGATTTTGCACTTTCTCAGGGACAGAGTTCCAAAATGTTGGAAGTGCCTTCTAAGTATCCTACACATCCTGCCACTCATAATTATCCAGACTCAGGGCAGATCTCTGGATGTATTGTTAAATAGTTGTTTAACCTTAAACAAGACCTCGAACACATTCAGAACAATAGCAATAGGAACATGCTGGTTTGAACACCCCGAGGAGAATCAAAATTCTCAAGAGCTGTCGTAATTAGCCTGGAGGAGAAGGAGAGGAAGTGTCTCCTGCATGGATTGCATCTCCAAGGAGAAAAGGAAAAGCAGAAAGATATAATTATTAATAGTTTCCAATAGATGGCTCCCAAAGTATGGAGATAATGACTATGCTGAGTGCAACTATCAGATTAGTTTCAAGACCAGAAATTCTATAGTATTACTAGGCAGTGCTACAAAGTAGAACATGACAACCTTAGCCCAACTCTCATGGATGATAAACAGCACGATGAGGAACATATACTGCAAGGAAGGTATCACATAAAGCAAGTGAAAGTACAAGCACACCAAATTTGAGGGCAAATAAATCAACATTGTGACCAGCAATTTTCAAGCGAATGCAATTAGTGTCTATAACAAATTTATTATTATATGTTCTAGTCAGATTTATTATTATGTCAACCCATCATAGCTCACACTGGGCAACAAAAAGGATTGTCATGGTTTAACTCCAGCTGACAATTAAGAACTACAAAGCTGTTTGTTCACTCCCCACCTTCACAGTGGGATGGGGGAGAGAACTGAAAGAGTAAAAGTGAGCCAACTTGTGCATTGAGAAAAAAGACAGTTTAATTGGACAAAAAAGGAGGATAATAATAATAGCAGCAATTAGAATAGACAAAATACGTGATGCAAAATTTAATTGTTCACAACTCACTGACTGATGATCAAATTATTTGTAAGATTTTACAAGATACCAAAGTAACAACTAATTTGGATTTAATGTTTTATGTATAGTAGAGAATCAAAATATACTATATTGTGGTCTTAGTAAGATGGCTGACACAGTTTCACATATATTTTGTAATTAAGCTTAACAGGTGTGGTATAGACGAGGTTACCAGTGTTGCAGTGAAACTGGCTGCAAGATGGCATTGTTAGAGAAACTGTCAATGGTATGAGATTTACTTAAACTTCTCAGTGGATCCTACTTGAATTCTAGTTTATTCTTCATTCATATACTGGGTGATGGAATAGAAAGTATGCTTATTGTAATATCCTGGTATAAACTGCAAGAATACTGGGAGAACATATTATAATTCAAAATAATTTTAACAACAGGGGAAAAATATTTTAAAATTAATTATTAAATTCAATAAAGTCAATTACAATCTTCTGCTTTTGGATTGTAATTTTAGGTACATGAATACAGAGATTGAAGTTTTACATGAGTTGATTAAATAGCAACTCAATATCAAAGAATCTGAGGATAATCCTCAGCAGATCATAAGCCACACATCAATGAGTGGTGTCATGCTTCTGTAAAGGAGAGCATTGCACATCATGCTGTGATATGTAAATGAAGTACAGCTCACAGGAGATGCTAGGTAATTCTTCTGCTTTGTTCCTCATACATGAAACCTTAGCTGGTATAGTAACTCTTCTGAACAGCCTTTAGAACCATCAAGAAAGCTACACACCAACAATTCAAATAGGTCAGAGGAGAAAAATGAATATAATCAAAGATATGAATAGTTTTCGTAGAGAGGGGAAATGCTACAATTTGGGATTGGTTGTCTGAAAGAATACTTAAATATGTAAAATACTGATTGAAAGTGAAAAGTGGTTGCCAGTTCTCTCTGTTAGAGATTACAGGACAATACATAATTAATAGATTTAAATAACATTTCAATTTGCACATTGAAATAATAAATATGATATATTAAAACAGGTCAGTTTCAGAGTCTACAAAGTCTCCACTTTAGAAAATCTTTCCAAACTGGAAAACATCTTGCGCATAACTATATTTTATATGTTGAAGCAAAGAGGTGGACCAAGGACTTCTGAGATCCTTTCTAGCTCAGTTCTGTAATTCTGTACTGACTAATTTAAATACTGAGAGTTTATAATATTTTTTTATTATTATGCAAATTACCATAAAGAAAGAAGTGTTACAGCAAATTTCTGGTATAATTATGACACTCAAAGAAAAAGAGAAACTGACAGTTATTTCCCCAAAGAGCAGGTTTTTAAGTTGCCTAATTGATCTAGGTTTGCAAAGAGTTATAATTAAATCTTAGGGCAAATATATGCATTCAAATCCTGTTAGAAAATAACGGGATTCAGATGTATAATTTTTCAACTCCTACACACAACTTTGAAAATACCCTGAAGTCTAAACAAAAAGGTACCCACAGTGACAAAAGCCGAGTTTAAAAACAAACATTAAACAGTTTTATATCTGTTCACAAAACAAAGTGCCACATTTCATAAAGACCTGCTTTAGATGTAGAAAGAAAGGGGGCTACTTTCATATCTGAGACTCTTTCTCAACAACCAGAAAAACTCAATAAGCTGAATCTGCCCTGAAGCACATGACACAAACCTTAGCAGTCACTCTTCTGTTCAGTGGGAGACCCAGCCCACCTCTGGTTGTTAATTAAAATGATTGATTAGTTCTGTTTGGCATTAAATAAATTTCAGTACTGTAGAAAAAATTGAAATATCAAAAAATGCCACTACTCTTGTTGTATCATGGTTCTCTGATTGAACTGATCTCACATATACTGTTGAATGGCATGAAGCCATAGAAATTAATTTAAAGTGTTTAAGCAATATGGTATTTACATTAATTAAACCATCTAATTAAGCAAGCAATTAAAACCTTACAATATTAACAATTGTATAATAGACATTTTTGAAGTGTGTCCATAAGTTTACATTATAGGCATTTTAATGAATTTCTTAAATGTGCTAACACATTACATGAATTAGAATCAAACTGAAAATATGGAAAATGCCCTGGACAAAACTAATTCCATCTTCTTAAGCAGTTATGAACAGCTCAAAATAATACTTATTGATTTACCTGATTATATCTTCTACTTTATCTAAATTGAATACTTCATTGCAGCCTGAATTGCAGGTTTTATTGGCAGTTATAATACAAAATGTTATGTAACTAATGGGTAGTTATAGAGCTGTTGATACAATAAGATTAAAAAAAATTATATACAGCTTTTTAAAAGCTTGAGGTTTGAAAACTACATTATTTGGGTCAAAATATTGAATATTACAGCACAATTATCAATGTTTTATCATAGAGTTTAAAGCTTTCATCTTAATCCTTTGATCATTTTAAATCAACAAGGGATTCATTATATCATGTAAAAAATATCTGTTTGCGCATCTTTTATGTCATGGGAAAGGGGTCATAGCTCTGTGTGCTATTGAAGAAATTATAAGGTATTGATTTGAGGAAAAAACAACAAACCCTACCTAATCTTTCTTCCTCAGCTAACTCACTTTCTTCTTTCTTCTGCACTGCCTCTTATGTATTCAATAATAAATAGAACCTGTTTGTATTCTTTTTGTTTCTTTGGAAACTGAGCAAGTGGCCTGCTGTTGGCATGATGTACTTCCCTTTCAATAAGAAATTAAAAACAAAAAAACAAACAAACAAAGCAGCTGCATATAAACCAAATATTTTAGAATGCATTATATGGAATCTACTTGATCCTAAAAGAGTCCTGTCTAGTAGCAAGTAATTGTCAATTTTAGATTGTTTCCTATGTCTTGCATTTTCCTGTTCTCCAAATAGTTCAAGGTATAAATTCATCACAACACTGATATTACCCTATTGACACAAAATGTTAGTCTATTTGAGGGGCTGATGAATATCAAAATAAATAAAAGCATTTACTTATTGAATTTGATATTAAAATAAAAACATAGTATTGCTTGTTTCGATGCAAATAAAATGTTACGTTCAAAAGGCTGAAGAAGCAGGTAGTAGCCTTTTGGGAGGAAAGAGACTGAAGAACTGTTTACCTATAAATTATAAAAAGCACTTTACTCCAAGATGTACCATGCCAATGAGAACACTGGAACAGTGATTGGAATATGTTGGAAAGAAACTCATGGCTTCTTCATGCCGTTCGAGAGACCTGCTCTTTAGAACTAACCAATTAAACAAATAACATTTTATTTCCCCCAGATAAGAATAGCTATGACTAGTATTAGGCATACCTCCCTGAGATAAGTGACATGGGTCTAAATTCTCTCCCAGATAACTTCATGTCTGCCCCGATTTTCCTTAATTTGTGCTCAAAGATTTTTTTTTTTTGCCCATCAATTGGTTACACAAAAGGAGGTCTTTGTAGCTGTGGTTTGTGTATGCAGGGAGAAGACTTGAAAGGTTGAAGATCAGTTGAAACTGGACAGTGTTGTATCAAGTAAAAAGAAGAACTTTTAAAATTATGTTAATAGCAAGAAGAGGTCTAAAAACTCATTGGATTGATAGTTGTTGAAGATAATAATCTGACTAACATGGATTAATAAAAAGCAGAGGCATTCACCGCATTTTTTTATCTCCGTCTTTATTAATGTATACAGACCTTGGGCTTCCTGGGCCCCAGAGTCAGAGGACCAGGACTGTGGGAACAGTGATTCTCCATTTGTGGATACTGAAATTGAAATGGACCAGCAGTATCAGCTAAAAGTTCACAAGTCTGTGGGGCTGGATGGAACTCATCCCAGAGTTCTGAAGAATCTAGTAAATGTCCTCTCAATCATCTATGAAAGTCTTGGGAGTCTGGGAAGATCCTTGCTGACTGGAAACTGGCAAATGTTATTAAAATCTAAAAAAAAGGGCACGAGGGAAGAGCTAGAAAACTACAATCTAACCTCACCTCCTGGAAAAATTATGGAGAAAAATGTGAGTTCATAAGGGGAAAGTCCTGTTTAAATAATTTGACATATGTCAATTATAGGGTCACCCACTTAATGCATGAAGGGAAGGCAATGTTTGTAGTTTTTTGCATGCTAGGAAGGAGTTTGATGCTGCCCCTCACAGCATCCTGCTGAGAGGTCAGGATGCTCTGGGTCAAGAACTCTCTGCAGGGCAGAGCTCAGAGGGCTGTGGTGAATGAAGCTACATCTGCCTGGTGACTGGTCACCAGCCATGTTTTTCAGGTTTCAGTTCTAGGGCCAGTCCTGTTCAATCTGCTTATCAGTTATCTGAATGCAGAAATTGAATGCAACATTAATGAGTTTGTTGATGATCCCAAACTGGAAGGTAATGTTGACTTTCTTGAGGGACAGGATCGGCCGTTTGCAGAGTCCAAATGCCAGATTCTAGGATGAAGTAATGCTGGAGACAAGTATAAATTTGGAGAGCAGCCTGTAGAGAGGGTCCTGGGGGTGCTGGTTGACAGAAGCTCAGTGTGAGCCAGCAGTGTGTGTGCCCTGTGAGTCCTGGACTGTCAGTCCATCGAACACAGCATCACCAGCCAGGCAAAAGAAGTTGTTATCCCACTGTATTCAGACCTGGCGTGGCCTCGCCTTGAGTACTGTGTGCTGTCCTGGGCCCCCCAGTTTAAAAAGGGTGTGTAGGTCCTTGAGTACCTCCAGAGGAGGGTAAAAATACTGGTAAAATGCCTGAAAGGAATGAGGAGCTGATGAGGACTTCAAGCTCTTCTGTTTTGGACCAGAGGAAGCTGAGAGGTGATATCATTATTATTTGCAGCTTCCTGAGGAGGTGAAAAGGACAAGGAAGGTACTGAGCCGTTCCCCCTGGTACCTCCCCCAGAGGCAGAGCCTGTGGAAATGGTTCAAATCATTATTAATGGTAAGAGGGGACTTAGTTTGGACATCAAGAAGCATTTCTTTACCAAGACGATGGTCAAACACTAAAACAGGCTTCCTAGCAAAGATAGTCAATGCCCCAAGCCTGCCAGTGTTTAAAACCTATTTGGACAATACCCTAACAACATGACCTGAAGTGGTCAGGCACTTGGAGTAGATGATTGTTGTAGGTTCCTTCCAACTGAGATATTCTATTCTATTCTATTCTATTCTATTCTATTCTATTCTATTCTATTCTATTCTATTCTATTCTATTCTATTCTATTCTATTCTATTCTAATTCTATTCTATTCTATTCTATTCTATTCTATTCTATTCTATTCTATTCTATTCCATTCCATTCCATTCCATTCCATTCCATTCCATTCCATTCTTGAGAAGAAAGCATGCCCTCCTGTCATTTTCTTTAAAACACAGCCAGAAGAACCCCTTACAGAAAAGTTCATAGCACAAAATACTGTGAGATTTCAGACCAGTAGCATGTGAAGTGATAGCCTTGTGTCCCAATTTTACAACTGTGTAGTTTACATGGGACCTTACTGTATTAACTGCAATCTGAAGTAGTCATTACATATTGTGAATGGAACAAAAATTTAGCTTTATGGATCATGCATATGGCAGGACACTGTGTAAATTGCAGGAGCTACAAGCCTGACTGCTGGGGTTCATTTGTCCTTTCTTCACGTGAATCTCATACTTCATGTGAATCTTACACACTTGGCTGGTGCCTCTTCTCTTCATCTGTAAAATGGAAATCAGAAAAAAACCAGGATATGATGGATGATGAGAGAGGGATAGCAGGACCAATGTGTGACTGCCAGAGGAAGACAGTTGCCTTATGCATTTCTTGAGTTCTTGTCTAGGAAAGATTAAATACGAATTTTATGAACTTTTCCGCTATGAAGTAAAATTTCATAGGAACTTTTCCATTCTCCTCTCTTCTGCTTTTTCCCCCTTACCTTTTTTCCTGAGAGAAACTGTGCATTAAACTGCACTGGCTAGATCTTTTAAAAAGAAAGAACTGTGTTTGCATCACAACTTGCAGAACATAAAAATTCCTTTGTCTTACTGAAGAAAGTATTTTTGTAATTAAATCATATAAATAAACACACTTCATTAGCTAAAGATTGATATAATGGTTTCATTTTTAACAAGGAAGCTGATCTTATAGCCACTATGTCTTCAATATAAAAGAATTGCAATAAAATACTGGAGAAAATAGCTTCTTTGAAAAAGATTTGTTATTGATTTATTCAAACTGTTAACTCTCTAAAAGCGAGGAGTTTGCATAAAAACATTTTGAAGGATGCTATATTTTAGAATAAGACTTCTAAAGGGCTACGTATATTATAGTTAGTCATGGTTGTGGATAACTGTCAGTACTGTATCTTTCAGTGAATTTCAATCTGTATCACTCATACTGCAAATAACTGCTATGCTATTGGTTTTTATAGGAATTTTTTCTGTGCTTTCCTCCTAAAATTTTATTTTGGCTTTAAGAAACCTTTCAGAAAGAGAATTTAATGGAAGAAAAATAAGTACTTGCAAAGTGTTTCATTTTTCAGGTATAAAAACCATACTATGAAAAAACAATATGACAAATTTTAGTCCAGGTTGGATGGAGGCCTGAGCAACCTTGTCTAGAGGAAGGTGTCCCTGTCCATAACAAGGGGTTGGAAGTGGTTGATATTTAAGGTCCCTTCAAACCTTACCTGTTCTATGATTCTATGAAATAAAACCTTTGCTCAGACTTAGTGAATGCACCTGGAAATGTTGACAGGCAAACAGGTTCTGGAAGAGGTGCATTTTTAAAATATTTATTTCCCTTTTCCTGGTAAGACAGTCTTCATGCACCTTTAACAATAAGGCATTTTTACATGACAGAAGAAGCTCCACAATTTCCAGGGATGTGAGAGTTCACCTTGGACACACCTGGCACCCGAAACCAGATTATCAGGCTTCTGCCCCATTCTACATTAAAGAGAATGTTACTTATACTTCTGGCAATGTAAATAAATCAAACTTCTGCAACCATTTCGTAAAAGTTTGAAAAAATTAAATCTACTTATTAAATCTCTGAATCATACTGTCTCTTTCATGCTAATCACATCAGGTAGAAAGAGATCATTTCAGTGTCATGAAAGCTGAAAAAAACCCCTCACCTCCTAAAGTGATATTAATTAAATATTTAAAAATTGACTCTCAGTATGAACCAAGATAGTTAGATCTTAAAGTTCAAAAATTATGCAACATTTTGTTTCCTAGAACTGTGAAATAATGCTTTTGGAATAGTACTTAGGAATGATGATGAGAAAGAGAAATTGAAAAGATATTACTTAACATGAAATTTGCTATATTGTTATTATTGTCAGAGGTGCAGAATAGATTTTTCATTTGACATTAGTGAAAAACACTTTAAACTTGAGAACAATTTAACTTGGGCTGCATGTAGTGTGTAACCTGCTTTGTCAACAGAAGGCAATGGGATACATTTTATTGATTGGTAAATATTTTCACTTGTGCGTCTGCCCTCATAGGGATTTATCGTACTGTTTCAGACTTTTTATAGGCTTTTATAGCTCTCTCTGCTCAGAGAAGAGATATTGATTATGCAAACTTCCTAAATGTTGCTCAACAGTTACAGAGATTCAATAATAATAGCAAATATTGGTTGTTTAGTTGGGCTGGTCTTTCAGTAAAGGTCTGATGAAACTTTAAATGTTGGGGCTATTTTAAAGTGATTTATTTCTAAACCAGATAATGAAATGGAGTTCTGACTACAGACTGAACTTTATAAATTGACATCATATCCCATTTATATACCTTATAAATTGAAAACAGTTATTTTATTTCTTGAATTATTTCCAAACCTTGTCTGGCATTTCCTTTTAAATATGAATCTTTCTACTTGACTGAGACTCTTATCATTGGATATAATTTTTCTACTCTATTTGACACACAGTGACATTTAAAGGAGATAAATATCACGATTCTTAATAATTTAATAGAATAATTTTGTTGTCTCTGAGTTGTCAGTGTTTGAGGGATACATACTGCCAGCTAGGGGGAATTCTGTCTGCACATTTTAATGGTGTACAGAAAATAATGTCAAGTATTAAGATTTCTCCATTTAAAGAAAAAAAAATAAAAAAGAAAGAGCACAAAGTACACACCAGATTTCTTTGTTTCAGGAGATTGTCTTAGCACTGGATCTGGAATTTTAAACTTTATTAAGTGGCATTGATGCTCCTTTTATGACTTTATAATTTTATCAATTTAATTATATTATCAAATTATTCAGGATTAATTTGTGTATTAAATTATTTATTTTTTTAAAAAATCTGCAGACAAAATAGGAGGGATGGAGATTGAAATAACATCATATTTTAGAAACATTTAAAAAAGAACAAAATAGTCAAAACTGTCCTGAAAATGTTTGGTTGTTTTGTTGTTTTTTTTTTTTTTTCATTCTTTGTCAAAATACAGGACAACACAGTTTATCACCTATGAATCCTAAAGCTGACTGTTTCAAAAATTGAACAACCCTTTTGAAATTCAGAAGCTTTGGAAGCTATAAATATTTTTAAATAATAGACAGACAATCATTTCAGTACTCCTTTCTCCCCAGTAGTGACAAGGTATAAATCCTTATAGCCTCATTGTTCAACATCTAAAAGCTCTCTATCACTGATTTCTTTATCCTGTTGACATTTGTACTTATTGTCTGGAAGTATGAATTGTCTAAGAAATCTCAAGGTGTGTAGGTTTTCTGATTAAAGATATACAACTGTGCATAATTCTTTTTAGCATATTTTTTCTACCTGTATTTTCATATTAAAATTATTATCACAAAAGAGGTGAGCTTATTTAAATTTGCCTTAGCTGGATTATAACTAACAAAGTAAAACCAAATCTAGGATATATATTAAGTAATCGCAAGATATCTCATATCATATCTCATACTCTGTCCAGTGTAAGAAGTCCTTCATATGAACAGATTGTAAAGTTCTGCACAGTTTTTTTCAAAGGGAAGTCCTGCCAGAAATCAACATTATTTCTTCACTAATATTTATAATTTACAATGCAGCACTGCACTGCAAAAGCATGCACATCTTTTGACTCTAGTTTGAGACATCGATCCTGTCTATACAAATGTATAGATGGGATTTTATAACATGTACCAGCAAGCAGAGAAGCTTATTGTAAAGACAAACATAGGAATCCACAAATATTCATAAAGGGTAGAACATGGGCACTCATCTGCATGTACATAACCATGGCTGATGTGCTAGCAGTACTGCTGATTTCAACAAAATACATCATTAAGAATTTTATTCATAAGAAGTATAAATAAATGCTGCTCTTTTTAAACATGCATAATGTGAAGTAAAATTAGAATTGCATGTGCTATCTAGAATATTGCAAGTGGTTTTTTAGGGGTTCTTTTGCTTTCTTTAATATTAATTTTCAATATAGAATTTAATTTGATTATAAATGTACACCCCAGCTTTAAAATGTTGTGGGTTTTTTTCTCTGAAGCTGAACAACCCTGTATAAATTATTTGACTTGGAAGCAACTATAATTATGGAAATGTTAGGGCAGTTACAAAATGACAGCTTGTGTGGCCCACTTCTGCTGTTAGCTGGAACACAATTGTCACCCCATTATTTTGTGGTGCTTCAGGCCAGGCACTGCAGGGACTTGGCTCCTGTGGACTCCCACAGTGGGTGTGGAAGCAGATTGCTGCTGTGGTTTGGGCCAACACTACACTGAATATGAGTATTACACTGTTCTATAAACACTCTTGGATTTGAAATCTTCCTGTTCTTTGAGATCTTGTTCAAATGAGCATGAGTTTGGCTAGAGGAGTGGTTGCAAGTGAGTTTTAAGATGGGATAGCTCTTTGAGAATTTTTATCCAAAGCTGCAATTTTCTTATCTTAGTTGAGATAAGAAAATAACTCTTAGTTATTAGATAACTCTCAGTGGAGTTTTAAACTTTATTCCTGCAGCCTACCCACTTACACAAGAGACAGAAGGCCATGTTTAGTCATTATGTGGTAAGTATGTCTTCATCATGATACAGCCACCAGAAGTAAAATTTTCTTTATAAGCAAGATTTGTGGGCACACAGCAGTATCACATTTTCAGAGATTCCTTTTTGCTTAATCAGGACACATGGGAAAGAAGTTAAAGTTCTTCTTGTTACATGTTAATAGCACCAGATGAGCACCATACTACCAGTGATTAGGTTTATTGTATTCAAAGTTACAGCCCACAAAAAAAAAAAAAAAACACAGCTTGAAATTAAGTTCTCCATTATGCCATTACTGATTTTTTAAAGTATAAGGACTTGACTGTGATTCCAGAAGGATGTAGAAAATAATGACATTGACCACCTTTATATTTGAATATTCCTTTAAATTTGTTGTTATTGTGATATTTCCTATTGAAGAATTTGAGGAAGGTCATATCATGCAAATATGCTACAAAAAATACACTGTGCAAATGAAGGGTAAAATAAGCTGAGATTTTTAATTGTTATTTATATTCCAAATAAAAATAGGGTTGATTTGTAACAATTTTGAAAGCATTGAATTTTCAAGTCAAGTCTTAAAATTATTATAGTCTATCTGGCATAGTATGAACAGGCAAGATAAGTCCTCATACTACGCAGAAGCAAAATGACAAATCTAATCAATCACCGGTTGCATATGATGAAGAAATCACAGATACTACTAAAACATTCAGATTACATATCTACCAGATAAACACAATGCTAGTAATTAATATAAGTGTCTAAAGTAATATCCAAAAGACCAGTGAGCAAGACTGTGTCATGATATGTTGCAGCATCCAGGTTAGTGTCTCTCTGAGCAAGGATTCTTCATCATTTGAGGAACAGCAAGAGTGGGTTTGTAGAATAAGTCCTGTACTTTGCAAAAGAAATAAAATGACATGATTTTTGATATTTATTTCCTGTTAAATAACTCATACCTCTACTTGGTTGTAAACCATTGGAAAGCCCTTGGAGAGGTAATTCTTCTAAGATACAGTTCCTCTTTGTAAAGAATTTACATCACTAAAATTTCAGATACATGTGAAATCACAGAACTAGAAGAAGCTTGTAGAGACTTATCAAACTTATTACAGAAACTAACTCTTACCTTTGCCACTTCTCCTACTGTGCTGTCTATCACCATTTCTTGAAGATTTCTTTTTTTTTTAACAAGTGACTCTTTAGACTGTTATTGTGAATGAAATATAAAGAGGTTCACTGCTGTTGAGGAATCCATTCAGTGCAGGTAGCTCGGGGTGCAGCTGCAGGCTGAGCTCTGGGTGGGAGCCCCAGGCAAGGGGCCATGAAGTGCCCACCTAGTGCAGAACAAAGGTCTTGGGACCTGTGGCCCAGCTGGGGGACTGGACTCTCAGAGACACGGCAGGAGCCGAGGACATCAGACCTTCCTGTGCTTAGACTGGCAAGGTATAAAAGCCCAGGGTTTCCTTTGTTAGGGGTCCTCCTCAGAGGCACCAGCTTGAGCTGATATTTTCTTATTTAGCTATTGCACCAAGATTAAATCATTTTAAGGCTCGAGACGACTGAGACTCTGCCACGGGAAATGTAAGGTTGAAGGAAACCTGGTGTGCCTGTGAGTGTGGGGTGTGTAGGGAGCTAAGCAGGGCACCTGTCAGCTCACTGGAGCCTCCCACTGCGAAAGGGCTGCAGACCCAGCCCAGGCAGTGAAGGGGTGACTGCCAGATTGGCTCCTGCATGATCAGACAGGGACGTTTGGGTAGATGTTCCTGCCTTAGTTTAGGCACATTAAAGATCAAAAGAATCACTATATGTGTAGTAGAGACCTGCTGATTATACGTACTAGCTGATAATATACTAATATTAAGTGTATTAGAGGAAGAACTTTGGAGGGCACAGCCACAGTTAATTTAGGGTTTACTGTATATTCTGTCGTGTTCTTCATTTACACAAAAGAATACTGTGCCTGAAATTCCTTGTATTTGGCATGTTTATTTAGGATTTAATTCTGAACTATTCACTTGTATAACTTTAAGCTTTTTTTCTATTCTAGCATGTGAAGGATGCAGTATCTCATAGCTCTGCAGCACAGCTCAGTACTTAGTTTAGTAATTCACATCCCGCTTTTAAATCTTCCCATAAACTTGACTGAAATAGACCACAGGAACACAAGGTAGGCCATTGCTTATTACTGTGGGTAATCCCATCATCTTCAATGAAACTATTCATACAGGTAAAAGTTGCATTTCCTGGGCTGGTCTTATGATGAACCATAAATTCTTAAATTTAGCAAGCCTTAAAGATGAAAAGGGCAACATAACTGAGAACAGTTAATGCTATTTTATCATCACCACAGTCTCATGGTCAGGGGTTTATTTTTGTCTGTGTGTATTACACACAGTTACAAATATGTGTATGATCCTTTTATCTTTAAGAAATGATCAATTATATTAGGAATTAGAGAAAGAAGACATGCCAAGTTTTCCTACAAATAGGCAAGATGAGAAATACTAGATTTCCTAGTTCCTAAAGTAGCAGTTTTTGTTGAAAGGAAACAACAGTTTCAGCTTTGAAAACAACTCAAAAAGCCAAAGTGATCACGACAATTTATTGTCTCTTCCAATCTTCCTACTGACTCTGGCAAAGTACATTTGACGGAGGAACTTCTACGCCAACCACATAAATACTGGGAATGGAATTACACTCACAGTTGTATCAGACACTGCAAATCAATTGGGAAAAATGGTTTGTGTAAACACAGTAAATCTCAAAATGTTGTCCTCCATTTCCACTCTTCTTTTGCTTTAGTAGAAGTGGAGAACATGAAAGATGTCCAATGAATCGAAGTTTGAGTGGGTTCTGTAAGCAAGAATGGTGAACTGGCAATAGAAGCCAAAAGCACTTGGTGCTGTTTTTTTCTGAAGACTTTTTCATGTGCTTCACAGATCCTTCTGGAACAGAATACTATAAACTATGTGATCTGCATGATAAAACCATGAAATTTAAAGGTAAAGTTTAAGGATAAAATGCAAAATAAAACTTGCTTGAAAGGGCTCCAACAATGACAATTATTTCTTTTCAGAGCAGATTCTTAGACTTTGACTGGTTTTGATTTTCGAGATACAAAAGTTAGCTTTATGGAGGCTGAATTAATTCCAAGCCTCAAAAGAATTTTTTTTCTTTGCAAAAATGTTACATATCCCTTTTATTTTACTTTCTGTCCTTACTGATTTATATTTCTTTTTGTTTGATTTCTCCGTATTTTACTAATACCTAAAGAGAGATCACTACTAGACATAGTATCAGTCATACGAAAAATGTTTCATGCAATACCTTACTTTCTTACGTCAAGGTTTTGGTGAGGTGATATATTAACTACTCTACCATGTCAGTAAAGATAAAAGAGTAATGGAGAAGTCACCAGTTGTCATAACAACATCAAATTATGAAGATGTGACATGATTGCTCCTGAAGAAGAAAAATGAATGACATGTCCTTTCCAAAATACAATGGTTTTCGGCAAGAATCACACCAAAAATCACACAGCAAGACATACCTTGAATTTCTGGACTGTGCTACCTACTTACAACATCCAAATGCCTGAGTATTTGGATAGGAGAAAATATTGGTACACTCATTTTGTCTACTATGCTCTGTGAAACCTGTGAAAGCCTGTAACGAGATGTCCTTTGACTCTTAGGAAAAAGAGAAGGCGACAACCCTCTTTCCTGCAGGAGAACCAGTCCCACTGATGGTTACTTCTCTCTTTTGAGAAGGTAGAGGGTGGGTCTCACCTCTTTTCTCTCTTGGCCTTTTCGTGTCCCCTACCAGATGAGAAGAAGAAGAAAAAAATCCAAACAGTGGGAGTATATTTTGAACATTTTCCATTCTATTCAGACGATAATGTTAACCCAAGGACTGGGAAGAAAAATGAGGAAAATTTAAATTTGGAGAACTATACACTTCCTAGTCACACTTTTCCTGCTGTTGTTTTTCTTGCTTGATTTGCAATTTTCATTACTCAGTAGAAGAGCAGAGAGTTGGGAAGATGGAAAAGGAATGCTGCATTTGCTGTTAACAAAGAGGGGACAGAGAAAAAGGAATCCTGTTCTGGTCATGCAGAAGGTGATATACATTGCTACAGGAGAGACTGTTCAAGATTTCTAATTTCTACTACCTTTCAGCTGATAGGATTTTTTTTCAAAGCCAAATTACTGTTATGTTGCTAGATCAGTAAACAAGCCTTAGATGTTTTGTATTAGGTATTTGCATTTGTAACAAAACAGGCCTGCTAAGCATGAGGATCTATCAAGACTAATCATATAACGTGTAGGTTATTTTTATTGTTTTCCAAGAATTTTTACTTTTGTGTGACAAAAATTTGAAAATCTCTAATTAAAATATTAGGTACTATTCCAACCTCTCCATTTCAATCATAACACGTTAATGTGGCTAAAAGTCAAGCAAGAAATAAAGGTATCTTCACCCAATATAACATGAGCTATTCTTTGATAAAAACTGAGATTTTTCATGTGGTCTGGTCACTTTTGTCGCAATATCTGTATCTCCACTTCTTGCCATCTTTCACGGGTTTTTTTCCTCCCACATTATGGTGAATGCTGACTTACATCTGTGTTTGATTCAGTCTAAAGACTTTAAACCTATTTCAGCATATGCTGCCCATGGAATGTGTGCTCATGGCTTGTTGCTGGAATAGTAGGTCATTTCCCTCATACCATTTTTACCTTTAAGGTTGGTTTCCTCCATAGTCAAATAGCTTTGAACTTAAATCAAGAGGTTTAGCACCACAAGAGACTAACAGTATGTAATTACCAAGCAGACTTATAAGATCTGAAAATGTCATAGATATTTTCAGAACATGCACTCCTACAGTGCCCATTGTGTGTTCCATATCGATGTTTCAACTAGTGATGCCTTGAGAGGCTACCTAGAACAGAGGCTAGACAGTGTTAAAATAATAAAGTAGATATCTATTCAAAGGACACACCTTGGGCAGTACAAGACCCCAGCTGTGGTTCTACTTAAGATGGACCCTGGGTTGCAAGTTTTCACATTTTTACAACTTATAAACTTTTATAAGTTTTGGTCAATTTACACATTGGGGTTAATTGTGCAATTACAGCTTCAGGTTATGAAGTCCCATCCTCCCAGAGTGCTCTCCTCAATTTGCTGTTGTTTAAACTTTTTTGGGCCTGAAGCTTCAACAATGTCCTTGGTTCTTGGGCTGGAAAAGGATTGTTTTGTCTAACTGAACTGTGAAGAGAACTTGCTAACACTTTATATGAAGTTCAGAGTTATATACTAATACAGTACAGAATCTAGAAAATATGAAAGCTAAACCTTAAGGCATCACAAGGATTGCTCTCCCATTGCAGTAAGCACTTGCTGAACTACCCAGAATTTCTCACGACACATCTCATTGGTGAGGAATAGTGAACAATTCCAGCTCACAGCAGGTCTCATTGCCATGCCTGCTGTGGTGCCCATGAAACAGAGCACTCCACCTGGAAGGGAAAATGTCTGCCACATGAAAGCTACATAGAAATCCTGATAGCCATGTATGACCACGTCTGCTGGTCTAATGTCACAACTCCCTGGTATCTTCAGGTTAGTAAAAACCCTTCTTTCATGAGTAACTTGATGATAATTGCCAATACTACCAGCTTTTATTGGACATTGCAGTTATTCCAGAGTAGTTTCAGCTATCTGAAAAGAAGAGAGCAGATGTGGCATTTCAGGAGCAATCTCTTAGCCACAGAACAGGAATTGAAGAAAGTAATGAGGAATTGAAAATAAACAGAGTGACCTTCAAATGCTTTTTTTCTGTCAGTAAAAGCAGGCTGTGTGCCTGCTTCTGAAACAGTTGCTAGAATTTCAGTCTTACAAATTCACAGAAATTTGCATCCAGCAGGCATAGTATGACTAATTTTATAAACTCATCTGGAGACAACACCTACGAGAGAAAGTGCCTATTAATATCAGATTGATGATTTGTGTACCTGTTTAGGGGGCACAGTGGCAGAATATGAAAGCACTCCATATGAGTTCAGAGGTATGATAATCAAACTGGGTGCAGGATGTGTACTGTCATACATAGGTATCTAATCATGCTGGCCTGTGAAAAATAGCCAGGTACAGTGATATATATTCCTTGTTCCCTTCCCCAGAAGCAAACTAAGTTATGAGGTTAACGTAACAAGCACAAAAGGTATACTGTGACCTTTCAGTACAACTGTTTCACGAGGAACTATTTGTTAACTGCCACTGGGATTGAGTGCTCCAGAGCGTGTTAAGCCTTGCCAGCCCACTGGATTCACTTCCGTGGATCAGAGGCTGAACATGACAAATATGCCTATCAATGTATTCCTTGGAGCTACATGTGTTTCTATATTTTCAGGATCAGCAACCTTTTAAAGTAAGAAGTTATGGGGACTATGTACACAGGGTGTTGTAACAAACTATTGCTGTAATATAAGGTTGAATGTTTCATTTATTTATACATTTTGGGGAGAAGCAAGGACAATTTATATTTTAAACAGCTTGGCTATAAATATACTGTTATGCCAAGATAAATGGTTAAAACAGTGGTTATAAATTTTGTTTTGGCATTGCAGTAAATTGTCTATAAGCCTTCCTGAATGTATGTGTGAATTAGCATTTTTTATGTATTCATAATGTGACCTTTATGTTTTAACTTTCTTTAGGAAATAGGTCTCCTGGAATCTGTTTAGATTTCACTAAGTCCTTAATGAGATTTGAATAAGTGAGGTGTCTGTCCTCTAATATTTAATCCAGTAGTTTCTGCAGTCCTAGAAATCCTTCAAAATTTTCTGTCAATGCTCTTTTTGACTTGAAATTAAAAAAAAAAAATGTTTTTGGGAGGGAGTAAAAGATGAATCCAACAAAAATACTGTGTTTTTCCTCTTTTTTTTTCCATTTTGAGTCAATTTGGCAGTATGCACTTCAGATGTACAAATGGTTGAGTTCTCTTTTGTTTATGGTCCATTGGTGGGTGTGTGTGCAGCAAATTTAGGGCCTTTTACATGTCCCCACATGAAAGCACTCAGAAGGGGAAGCAAATTAATACAAAGATACGTTGTGGGTGGTTTTTTTTGTTTTTGTTTTATTTTTGTGTTGTTTTTTTGTTTGGTTTTGTTGTTGTTGGTTTTTAAAATTACTTAAAAGTCTTTGCTATACTAAAAAAGAGTATGTTATGAGTGTTGTTATTTGTGCTACACGTGAAATAAATTTGAAAGGTCACATGTTACTGATGAGCTCATTGTTTATAATTAAGAAATATTTGACAAACTGTGAACAAATACTTATTTATTTTCAGAATATTAGCTAAAACATTAATTATTTTCACCTATTAGAGCATCCTAATGAGGAACTAATATTAATTCATCTAACAAAGTTCACTTTTATTTGAGACACTCACCAATTTAATTACTACACTCCCTTCATTAACATTTCAAATCTCATTAAAATGTAAATGGGAAAATTTTTTTAGCATATTAGAGGGTATTTATTGGCATTCATCATAGTAAGTACTTTGGTCTTCATTAATTATAAAGAATATAATAAATAGTAGTTTACTTTTATGAAAACAGCTGGTTAAAGGTTGTTTTACTTATGCTTTTTAGCATTGCAATCAAAATATATGATTCTTGGTATAGACACAATTGATTCTCAGCACTGCATTAGGTGGCGTGCAAAGTGGAGGAGACTGTAACAAGGGTTCCTGTTCATCATGCAGCTGTGTACGTGCAAGGGAAGTACCTGGAAGTAAAGGATTTTTTCCTAACCAAAAAGATACTATTCTACATATTTCCTCCCACAATTTAGATAAGCAAGGTTATCATAGTCCCTTATGTCACCAGGCTCTGACGAGCATGCTCTACTTGTAAAGAGGTAGTAAAAAAAAAAAAAAAAAATGCACTTTACATCATTCCAAAATAGTGGTGTAAAAACTCCAAAAGAGTCTCCTTTTTTGAGTATTTTACTGTCCATCTATTTGACGAGCTATTAAAGGAATTATAAATTTTTTTTTCAGTCTTGATCAGATAATGTGAGATTTGATTTGCTCAAACTTAACAGGCTTCTGAAAGAAACTGTCTTCCGCTATCAGTTTAATACAATAAACAGAATTTATGTGAAATATATAATGCTTGTCTTTCTCATATATTACCTTTTCCAGTCCTGCATGTATCAGATAATTCTATATCAAAGTAAACCATAGAAATATGGAGATGAAGGAAGAAGAAGATAAAAACAGTGAACTGAGACACATAATAGTATTAAGAAAGTGGTTTATGTACATAAGATACTTCAATAAGTTTTATGCCTGTGATAATTACTGAGGCATTGGCTTGAGAACAAAAACATCTCTGGTAGGATTGGTTAAAATGATATTTCAATTGGTGGCTCAGAGTGTATGGCACTCAGTCACTGAGGGACATACCACAGTTTCAACAACATATTGAAGATTCCCTCCCCTGCAGGAAGACTGTTGTTAGAGGAAAGGCATGAAGCTGATAATGAATTCCCCCAAGTACCTGTAGTAAAGAGATTTCACATCTTTGAAAGAATCCCACTGGTGCTCTCTCACTTGTTCTTGTCAGGAAAAGTCACTAACTTTTCTAAGAGAGTTTGGGAGTTGCTGTGTTTGCAACTAAAAGGAATGGAGCAGAGAAAAATATATGGTTTTCCACTAAGGCTGGGTTTTCATTACTTGTTCTGCAGTAATCGTTTCTTTTCTTATAATTTAACCAAAGAATAAAATAATTTGGTTGCTTGTACCTGGATTTGGTGAAATATTTTTATTTGACATAATTTGAACAGCTAGTCTAGCCAGCAAAAATAAAGAAACCTAGTACACAATCAAGAAAAATATCAAAATCATGCCATTAGTTTTGGTAATTAAGTTAAAGATCAGTTCACTTGTTCTTTAGCATGATCTGTCTTCTTGTGCCAGAGAGTTGCTCACAGAAAATGGCAATAATCTCTATAAAGTGACACAAAGGCTGCAATGACCACACCATTTTCATGTGTGAGCCTTCCAAGTAGATCAAATCTGGTGTGACTACATGCAGATCTTGAAAAAACATTACGTGGACTAGCTTGAGGAAACATTAGCCCAGGAATACCTGTGTTCCCTAGTCTGTCTGCAGAGCAGTGTCTTCAATTATCCATGGTGTACTCTTTCCAGATTCTTTGTCCCTTTCTTACACTGAGTAATTGAGACCTTTTTCTTGTCTTCAAGACAAATCTTCTTCATAATTTTAAAGATAAGACGTGCAAGTATTTTTTGCTTCTCCATTACTTAATTAGGTATAAATCCCAAGGGTATGTATCTGCAAGTATATAAAGAGGTATGTGTGATTGAAGAAAATTACTAGATTTTTTTTTCCAGTACACAGGAAATACTGGTGATGATTTAATCTGCTTAAAACTTTTTTTTTTAATGGAAAACATATTGGCAACAAAATTCCTTCCTCCAGTTTATAGAAAAACATCTATTGAGTTTTTAGGGGTAGGTGTTTGTTAGTTTGATTTTTTTTATTATTTGTTTGTTTTTGTTTTGTTGTTGTTTTTTGTTTTGTTTGTTTTTTGTTTGTTTTTTGTTTGTTTGTTTATTTGTTTGGGGTTTTTTTCTATTAATGTGAGGTGAATGGCTACTTAGGCTATCTAAACTTGCCTAGGAAATTCTGTTTAGAAGGATATATAGAGGATTCCCTGTCCTTAAGCCTAGCACAAGCTTCTGAGGGTCGAGCTCCCAGTTTCTTTAGCAAAGAGTCTGAACAGCTTGATACCTTTAGCTCTTGTGACTCCATAGGTGCTTCCTACCTGTGGTAAGGTTGAGAGACAATCCTGCTGAAACTGTGTTCCAATGCCTGGTGGCATTGGGTTTGTTTCTATGGTGGTGGTTGCTCTAAGATAAAAGGAAAGGTCTCTCCACCTAGAGGAAGCATGACAGGAGGGCTGCCTGGAAATGAGTCATGTCCTTGCATCCAGACAAAATTTAAATTGGAGATATTAGAAATGCAACATTTTTGTCTTATAATAAGGTGTTAGCTTTCACAGCAAGTGTTTTTTCTGAAAGTTGCCAGCTAGTTTTGCATCTAGCAGGCCATCAGTATTGCAGTGTTCAGATGGGGCAGTGCAATCAGATAGTAGCTAATGGAGAAGAAAGAAATTGTGAAGAACTGCTATAGACAGGCTGTCAGAGACTGTTTTCTGTGACTGGGGGAATGAGTAACATCTGTTTGTTCTGGTTCTCATTTTCTTTCTTTTCATTTTCAGTATAATTCCTGAAAAAATTGGTAGTTCTTTCTGGTTTCTGAGTTTTCGATGGTGATTCAAACTAGTTTTGTTTCACATTTTGATGTGAAACCCTTAGATGTAGGGTTTGATTTTGGAATTTGGACTGCAAATAAGATCTGAAAGCAGCCTTGTTCTTCTGTGATTGTTGCTGCTAATTTGTAGAAAGACAAAGGCTAAGTCGTGTTCTGCAGCACATATGTGAGGGAAACAGAGTATTTTTTTGTCCCTATGCAATCCCCCTTCTATCATCTTCTTAAAACAGGCAAAGGAGGATAAGAGAGTCAATATTGCATGGCACCTATGGCTGAGAATCAAAATATCTGCCTTGAATTTCCAGCACTGTTACTGACCTGCAAAGGAAATTGGTGATCCTTTCCATAAAGGGGACCCAGCATATTTTTGGAGTTTGAAAATCTTTGTGCATTTGTCTGCAGCCTCTGCTTCTGCCCAGCAATGGGCTGCTACACATAGCAATGACATCTTTCTCCCAGGCTTAGGCAGAGTTTCCCTTTTTGCTTTTTGATTAGAGGACTTTTATGGTTCTTGAGTTTCCTCTGGGACACAACTCCCAGTACAGGGCTGTACTTTAAAGGCCATGAGAGAATTCTTGATTTTAAAATAAATATGATTTCGCCCTAGTCAAACTTTTCAATATCTTGACAGAGCCAAAGGATATTAAAATAAAACATAACAGAAGGAGAGTAAACTGCTTTATTCAGACAAGCAGGCTCTAGTGTAAAACCAAAACCAAAGTACTAAGCATTCACTTATCCTATTAAAAATAAGAATTGTATCAGATAACACAATAGAAATAAAAATATGAAAGATTTAAACCTATGTTTTGAATGCCTACTTCTAAAAGGTCCTTTGCTATAAGGAAAAGAAATGTTGGCTTTTTTCTTTTTTCTTTTTTTTTTGAGCAGCTGAAACATATTTTCTAATCAGCTCATAAAGAAAGGGAATCGTGAAATAAAATTCAGTTATTGTTTTGATTATGTTGGTCTCTATCACATACAGTATACACAACTTTGTTTTTGTTTGTAAAAGTGGATATGGTTACCCTTCCATCTGTCTGTCCTTACTAATATGACAAGTGTTGACAGTTATCAGAAAATGTAGAAAATAGTAGGTAGAACAGTGATAAACAAGAAAAAAACATGAACTTTTATTCCTTAAAGCATTTAATGGATCTAAGCGAATTTCATTTTAAAGTGCATTTTACATGTTGACACCACTTATTATAGCAGCTGGTTCTTTGTCAAATTGGATGATATTCAAAACAGGATTTTGTTGTTCTTTTTCTTCTTGCCATCTGTTGCTGTTATAGACATTTTTCAAGAAATAGCTTCTAAATTAATTAGGTCATATTGTAAATGTGTTCTTTTCATGAAATGTTTAAAATTAAAAGCATAAGGAAAATTATGGTGTAACTTAATTTTATAGTATAATTTGATTTCTATACAAATTTTCTATCAAAAAAAACGAAGAACAAAAAATTTCTTTTTAGATACATGTTGAACTGGTATAGGTTGTGACTTAATCTCATAAGAAGCCTGATTGCTTACAAAGCTGTAATTCAGTTTGCTATTTGAACACCAGGCAAATTGTATAAAATTTAAAATTAGATGCTGAAATATAATACAAGAAAAACAATGGAAAAATATGATCCTGAAATCTCCTTCTGTTATACAACCTGAATATTATTTCACATGTGCTTCAGCCTCATTGAACAAAGTAGATAAATTGCTTTAGATCCTGAGCTCAGCAAATCTTACCAGCATATGTGCTTCTAAGCATGCAAATAGCTTGTTTTACTACACTCTACCTGACTTGAATTCCTACAGAATTTAATTATTTTAAGGATCAACTATGAAATTATACTGGAGAGGAGAATTACACAAGCAGAAAATGAGAGGTTTTTTTTTCTTTCTCTATCAGAGCTAAGCATTTTTCGGAAGGAGAGATAGGATTAGTCTGGATATTTAGGTCTGACCAAATAAATTTATTTCATCTTCAGAGGGTACCCTGAGACTTAAATGAAGCACAAAGATGCAGAAAACGTGTGTGAATCTGTTGCAAAATATACTGTCATGCTGCACAAATAAAGGAAGAGCCCAAATTAGGTCTGTGCTTTCTAGTTTTTAAACACTTACCATTGCAACTTTAAACACAGTTTTCCAGTAACATTTGCAAAGGAGCCTATATACAGTGACATATACCAAAGGAACTGAGCTGGAACCGGCTTCTTGGAACAATGTTCCCTGTATGCATGATCTCGGTCAGTACCCAAGACTGCATTTGTAATGATTTCTGCATAAGAAGAAACAAAAGGAATGTAGCAAATCCCTCATTTGCAATACCTGATAAATGTTATTAATGTTCTCTCAAAAACTGATGCATGTTCCAGAAGTTGATCAATGTTTGGTGGCCAATTTATATATATATATATATATATATATTTTTTTTTTTTTTTTTTTTTTAAACAAGCAGCTGACTGAGGGTAGACATTCACACAATAGGCACACCTTCATAAAAGATGGAATATGTTGCAAAGGTTAAAGTACCAGCCTGGTCGATTGGTCCTTTACTCCTTTAGTCACTATTTCCAGCCGTGCTCCATCTAGTGAAACTACTGATTCTGTAGCAGAAACTAATATCTCTTACCAATTAGTACATATTAATTGTCATAGTCCTTACACAAGCGTGGGCAGGCAACATGTTTCTAATCTCTGGCTAATAATTAATTTAAAGACGGGGTTGCCTTTGTCCTGCTTAAATAAGTACTTGAAAATTGGTGAAGTGTCAGATGAGTAAATTATTGTAGTGAGTCTGACAGTGTTTAAAAATGAAGTAAGATGGGAGGGAAACTCCTAGCAACATCAACTCTGAACAGCACCAGAACACAAATACCTTAGACTCATTTGCAAAGCCTATGTTCGCTGATCACACTCTGAACCCAAAAGGATTCATTGAAGTCTTGTTCTGCTAAGCAGAAAGTTTGGAAATGCAAAGTCAAAAGACCTGGATCTTACAATTCAGAGTTCAGGTAAAGACAGGTATGCACTTAAGCCTTGAGATTTGAACTCTAAACAACTGAAAATGAAGAGTGTCTTGGGTCAGGCTCAGTCTTTTACTCCCCACACATCCCTCTCACATAATTTCTGCCATACATTGGTGAAACTGCAACTTTAAAGTGCTTTGTGGTTTTTCACTCCCATTTCTCCTGATGGAACACTGTTAAAGGAATTTATTACTCTTGTGGCTTTAAATCATGTTCCAATTATCAGCCTAAATTCCTCATGGCCAATTTATTCCCATTTGAGCTGCACCAATGTTGTTCTTTAGCTTAAATAGTTCTCTCTCCCTGGAGTTTTATTGCCCTAATCTATTTATTAGATTTAGTCTCTTTAGTCTTGGTGTTGCTTGCTAATTTTCATTATGATAGCTTCCTTATTCCCCAATGATCTTAGTAGATTTTCTCTGTATCCTCACAGATGTTTGATTAGGTGGTTTTTTTGTTTTTGTTTTTTTGATAACAAATTATCATCACTACATACAAAAACTATATCAGCCTGTATTCAGAGGTCGGCAGGTGACACATGGAGCAGTCCTAATTAGCACTCTTTATTTGAATAGTAGCATGAGAACTCAGCACTGTATGTGGTTATACTGATAATACAGCAAAAATTTCAAGAGCTACAGGTAGTGTGTCAGTCCACAACAATTTGGATTTTGGATGTATGCACCAGTTAATATTAATTTTTAACACTATCTTGAACAATGGCCTAAATACTTTCCTGTTAGGATTAAAACACAACACCTGGTTCACTACTGTGTATAATTTTACATATATATATATATATATATATATCCACACATAATCATACATATGTATATAAGCAAAATACAAATAAATACACACACATATATATTTTAGATATATAATGAAAATTGCTCTATTTCAGATTTTTAATTTTCCTATGCTAAGAATTTTTTATGGGTTTTCCTTATTCACTGAGATTTGCAATCAATGAGCTTAAAAGTGTTTCTTCTTTGTCCACATGTGCACAACCTTCACATAATACTACTGACTTTTGCTGGATTTTGCAGTTGGACTTGATGGTTTTAAAGGTCTTTTCTAACCTAAAGGATTCTATTATTCTCTGAACCTCATCCCACCTATATTAATTCAGTCTTCAAGGTCTTCTTGTTCTGTCCCTTTCCACTGGGGAGGGCATTATAGCCTTATGTTGTCAGCACATTTTATTAGTCTGATTCTTTTTCTGTGAATGGAAAATAATAAAAATATTAAAAAATATAAATATCAAGCCTCAAACTTAAGAAACTGTCCTGGTCAAATCCTGTCAGCCAGCCAGTTGTCCTGTCACCAAAATCTGACTACCTAGCTACTTCTGTATTCTCATTTTCTAACCTCTAATTTTAAAAATAATATCCCATAAGGAGCCATATCAGGTAACTTTCTGAAGTAGGTTAGTTATGTTACATTTCCCTTGTTGCCGTATTTTCAATTGGGAGTAAATAGCATATTTGCAGTGTAGTCCTTGAATGCACTTTCCTGTTTCTTATGGGAGTGAAGGCATTTTCATCATTCATATTAGATGTCCTTTTGTTTTCCTAATAACTCTTGATGTTACAAGTGTCTGGCATTTTGGGAAGGATTTCTTATATCCCTGAGACACTTGGTAAATTCTGTTCTTTACATAAAATTACCCTACCAGTTCAAAGCAATCAGATAAGTAACATCCAAGTATGTAGAGTTTCCAAGACTTCTGATCTCACTAAGGTGGGAAGTAAGCCTTTTTCAGACAGAATTAATATTTGTAAAAAATGTTTTCCTTTTCAGAAAGTAGTTATTTTATTTTAATTTTTTAGAATCCAATTTTGTTTCTCTGGAACAGCTTTTCCATCTGCAACTGTATTGGTTTTTTTCATGATTTGGGTTTTGGTAATGGGGGGCCACAGAGGTGGCTCCTGTGAAAAGCTGATGGAAGGAAGCTTCCACGATGTCCAGCAAGCCTGATGGCTCTGAAGATGGACATGATGCTGGCCAGGGCTGGGCCAATTAGGGATGGTGATAACACCTCTGTGATGACAAATTCAAAAAGAAAATCAAAACAAAGTCACAGGGTTTTTACTCCTAGCCAGAGAAGAGGAGGAGGTGAGAACATGTGAGGGAAACAACACGGAGACACCAAGGTCAGTGCAGAAGGAGGGGCAGGAGCTGCTCCAGGCACTGGAGCTGAGATTCCTCTGCAGGATGTGGTGAGACCATGGGGAAGGAGCTGTGCCCCTGCAGCCCATGGGGATCCCTGGGGGATGCAGAGATCCACCCAAAGCCCGTGGGAGAGATGCCCATGCTGGAGCAGGTGGATGCCTGGAGCAGGCTGTGATCCAGGGGGAGACCCAGTGGAGAGAGGGGTGCTGCTTCCAGGCTGGAGCAGCCTGTCCTTGATGGACTGCACCCCATGGAAGAGTGACCCACACCACAGCAGTTTTGGGAGGACTGCTGCTTGTGAGAATGGACCCATGCTGGAGGAGTTCCTGGAGAGCTGTATCCCATGGGAGGGACCCCACAGCCTCACAGGGGAAGGACTCATCTCCCTGAGCAGCTGAGGGAGAAAACCTCGGGTCTTCACTTATGACCAAAGCCCTCATGTCCTGTCTCCCTGCCCTGTCAGTGGGAAGGAGGGAAGGGATCAGGGAAGGAAAGGTGTTTTAAGGACTTATTTTATTTCTCATTATCCTCCTCTGATTCTGCTAATAATAAATTCACTTTGCAATTTTGAGCCTGTATTGTGTTTGGAGTGTTTCTCCTGGTCCTTATCTCCACTCATGAAACCTTTGTTAATTTTTTTTTTTCCCTCTCTTCTACCCAGCAGAAGAGGATGAGTGAGCCACTCTCATGAGTGCCTGGTGTTGGGCCAATGTCAAACCACAGCAGCAGTGAAAAATCTGCCTATTACAATATACATAGATTGGTCAGGGTTTGTGGGGGTTTTGGTTTTTTGGGGGAGATGAGTTTTATTTTCAGGGGGGATGAGTAGAGAGATGAGGGGATTTTGGTGATTTTTTTTGTTTGGTTGGTTGTTTTTTGTTTATTTGTTTTGTTTTTGTTTTTGTGGGGATTTTGTTTGGTTTTCATTTGGTGTTTTTCTGTTTGTTTTTTTTGTGTGTTGGGTTTAGGAAGTTTTTTTTCGTTTGTGGTATTTTTTTGGTTTTTTTTTAATTTGTTTTGTTTTGGTTGGTTTTGTTTGTTTTTGTTTGTTTGGGGAGTTTTGTTGTTTGGTTGGTTGGTTGGTTTTTTGGTGTTGTTGGTTAGGGGTTTTTTCCCCTTGAAATGAAAAGCATAAAATATATTTTTTGGCATATAGTTTCATTACAAAATCGTATTCTCCCAGCAGGCCTTTTCACCAGGTGAAATCAAAATTATTATAGCTATAAAGTATTAGGAATACCATAAAGAGATATGAATTGACTTCTAAAAAAGATTTTACTTTTATGGGGCACAACAATATTTTTAAGAGGAAATGAAATCTATAATTTTTTTATCTTGTGGCTGAAGTGCACTAATAGCCACTGTAAACATTCATGACTGATGACTTAATGAAGCCAGGAAGATCCAGATCCACAGACAGAAGTGTGCAGAGAGAAGAAATATTTCAGGTCAACCTGGAGCAAAGGGTGACTTATTTTCTGCACAGAATTAAAAAATATTAAAGTGAACAAGATAATATAAATGTAAAGCACAATCAAATAAGAACTAAAATGAACAGGTTCAATTATTTTGCTTGGTCTCAAACTCAAGCATGTAATTATTTTGATTTTTCATTTATGAAAGTCTATTTGCTAAACTGTAAATGCAGTTATGTGCTGGATTCATGCACTGTCTCCATGAAGGATCTACTTACACATTTGGTGAACATTCATGTCTACATGCTGTTGGTACATATGGTGATGGATACGCATCTGATATAGCTTCACAGCTGGCTTCATCTATTTGCTCCAATTAAAAAAAAAAAAAGAAAAAAGAATCTCTCTTATTGCTTTTACTCTGAACTTCTAAGCACTGCCCATGGACAGACACATGTTGAGACACTGGGGTATGTTTAAGTGGGGTCATTCTGAATAATGTTCATTTATGATTTCTTATTCAAAATATTTCTTCATAATCACCATTCTTTTTGATGTCCAGAAATTATGGTAATTGAGCTAGATCACAGGTCATTTCTGAAATTTAATTTTAAGTGCCTATAAAACAACAGACAGAAAATATTTTAAAGTATCTATCTTCTCTTAACCAGACTGGTTGTTTGGCAAGTACATGTACGTGCTTTTGTTGTGACATGCCACTCTTCCAACTTTTCACGTCATATTTAAGAATATAGAGCACTATGCTTAATTGCTTCATAAGGAGACTTGTCATAGTAAATCTTCTTAATATAAAATGCAATTCAGTGTAGCATGTCTAGACACAGAAATGCAGTATACAAAACCAAAATATGCTACAACTTTGATATGATTAAGTACAACAGCGATAGCAGCAGAATATTTGAAATATAATTAAAGATACTATTTATGAAAGATGCTGTTGTTCTTCAAGAAGTTTCATGGATCCAATTCATTAGAATGTGAGTTGTTTGTTTCAGGGAATTTTGGTACATACGACACTGGAATTGGAATCAGGAAATCTGATTTCCTGCCTTGTCTTCCATAGCATTATTGGGTAACAGTAGAAACATTTCAGGAGTGTATTCACTCTGTTGACTCCTAAGTTTTAACTATAGCTATTGAAATGTCCTCCAGCAGCTTCACTTTAACATCTGCATGGAAAACATCTTTAACAAATACATGATTTTTGCATCTGTTACACTCCTGCAGACCTGAAGAATTGAAACAGAAGTCAATATTTTTCTTCAATTGCCTTGAACTTCTAATTTTTCAAAGCTCCAACAGAGCTGGATCAATGTCATAACATATCAGATCTTGATGTAAGTTAAAATAAACCAAAGGCACATTATTTAGTAGAAAAGAGCCAGAAGATAATAAAGGTATATTTGATGTGGGAGGTGCATGAATGGAGCACATTGTGGTTCTTCCTCCATAGGAAACAGGGTGGAGGTAGCTCAGAGAACTACTCTGGAAGCATCCCACAGTGACTGCAGACAGTTCCCAAACGAAAGTGAGTGCAGGGACAAGTCCTCCTCTATTTTACATAGTTGTTAGTGGGGGCAAAGAAGTCAGAACTCCATTCAGGCTGCTATTTGTTACCAGGTAGATTGGACAGTTGTTTTACTCCTCTCATACCAAGGAACAGCCCCTAAGCACGGTTCCTGGTGGTGTCTGTGCTGTGACTTCTCCCAGCTACTGCAGAGCTGCTTTGTCTCTGCCACCAGCTGGGAGAGAGCTCCTCCCGCTGCTGATGCTCCCAGGGCACAAGGCAAGCTCTGTGTTTCCAGGCTGGATCTACCAGAATAAGGTGTCCCGAGGCAAAAGAGAAAAGTGACAAAAATTCCAGCTCATCCTGCTGGTCTGTCTGCTTGGATACAGAAATGTATCTCACACACAGTCTTCTCTGAATCCCCATGGCAAAACATATTGGATTGCTATGCTGCACAGGAAACAGGACAAGTGGAAAGGTTTGATCCTGTCCCAAGTATTTCTGTGACTCAAATTTTTAAGTTAATTTTTAAAATTAAAAAAAAATGTATAAAAATAAAAAGAAATAAATGAAAGCTAAAAACATAGATACACACACATTCTCTTGCCCAGAAAAATGTAAGTTCTGTTACCTCTGTCAGTTGACAATTGACAATATCTTGTATCTTGTCAAACGTATCAGATTAGCCAGGTAGATATGTTTCCCTTAGGCTTTATCTCTGTTGATTTCCTACTCAGCTCCTGAGCATATGAAAAGATTCAAAGATGGGAGAAGATATTTTGAGGAAAGTAGCCTAAAATTAATTCCCAGGTATATTATGTTCAGGTATAAACTCACCCTAAATTATACAACTGATTTATTAAAAGCAATTGATATTACCACAAATAAATGTTCCCAGAATATCTCATCAACAATAGACAGACATCAAACTGAATTTATATTTTGAATAGAAATTTGTTTCACCCTGAGAACAGTAGCACCTGTACAGCAAAATGTACTGTTCTTGACATGTTTGAAAAACACTTCACAATGATCATGGAGTGGAGAGGAAGAGGGGGAGGGTACGATTATCAAAGCTAAAACAGGAGTCAGTCCTTGACTTTGGTGAAAAACCATAATCTCACTTTTAATAAAGATACATCCTCATTTTTCAGGCCATTAGCTACCACCATACATTACACGGTTTTGTGACATTACTGCATGAATGTCACATGTGAAGTAATTCATCAACCTGAACTGGATTTAGCAAACCCTGTGTTACTATTTATCAGCAGTGAGTATTGCACTGTTTACCTTTTAATTACAGGAAGCAACATGCCAAATGGTGTTATGGTCATTTTTGCATTATTTGTAGTACACTTGCTGCATGTGTTAATGCCAGTCACAAATGACCACCTGCCTTTTTCTGAGTATGAATTAACAGTTTTCCTTATACAAAGAAAATGCATATAAACGTAGATTCTATGAAAAAAACAGAAGGCATCTTATAGAAAATTAGTAAAAACTTCAAGAGAGAACATTTTAAAAGATTTTCATAGATCATATTCAGCTAAGTCCCTTATTCAGGCATGAAATTTAACTATATTGGTTATGCATCAAGTAATTGTTCTTTCATGTGATTTGACTTGACTACCTGTGGCTTTTTCTTGACCACTAGAAAATTTAGTTCTTCTCTTACACCTTTCTTGAGACATTCTTTCCTTAAATACATGTGCTGAACCTTGCAAAATATCTTTTTTAATGTAGAGAATTTCAAATTAGTTAAAATTTTATCATTTAGAGAAGGCCTAAGCCATTCTTGAGAGAGGTAGAGATAAGAAAGTGTATTTGCTTTCTTAGCTTTAAAATATTGTCTTTTAAATTCCATAATTCTGGAGACAAGAGTTAAAATTATGAAGACATGCCAGTAAAAACTACCAAGGATTATTTCTTTCAGAGTACCCGGCTTGTCAAATCAAACAAAAGTCAATGTTTCTGAGACAAAAATACTTGTATTTTAATATGAACCATTTTTGTGAACAAAACCCCATCAGTTTACAATTTTCTTCTGCATTAAATTATAAATATTATTAGCTTACTTCTCTTAATATGTCCAAAAGGAAAATATTCATTTAGTTTGTCCAGCTGGATTTGAACAATTTTACCACACCCCATTAAGCTGTCTGCTTCAGACATGGTGCAGAAGGGATGCATTATGATTTCATGTTCACAAAAACCCTATTTAAACATAATTCCTCCCAAAATAGATCACGATAACTAAATGGAGTTGCTGCTTTAACATTAAACATGTACAAAAAAAGCACTCAATCATATTATGTGCAGTTTTTCCTTTTTTTTTTTTTTTTTTTTAATCTTATAATCTTATGTCCAAATAGTTGCAAGGGAAAGGATGGGTAATATAGCAATTATTTATGCCTTCTACCAGGTAGGCACATTCTGTTACTCAACATTCCTGAACCGCCATGGGGTGTTTCATTACAGTGTGTTCAGTAAGCATTTAAACTAAATTTTATTTACATCAGCTCAGTTTGTTGCTGATTTTGTACTGTAGTAGGAAAGTTTCCATGGATGTAGAACAGAAATCTGCCATAACTAATACCTGCACTCTCAAAGATACCAAAGGGGTAAGCATCTGTGTGATTAAAAAACTCAAAACAACAAAAACAGCCAAATGGAAAAATGAAACATTACTTTACACGGAAAGTAAAGGCAGAAAATGGTTCATTTACTCTCTTTCCATTTGCACAACAGTAATAAAAATGCCAAATAGACTGATTTTCAGGTAAATTCTATACTGCAGTAAAGTCAAGATTACAAGAGAAGATTTATTGACACAGCATATATTTCTTGCAATACTGCATTTTTACCTCTCTTTCAAGGATAGGCCTATGTTTAGTTTAGTTTTAACTGGATGCTGCCATTTAGTTTTTAATATTTATGAAATGATCTGCCTTTCTCTGAGATAGAAGTATAGAATTTGTATTTCACAATTTTATGTATTAAACATTATTTCCAGTGTTGTTAAGACTTTATTGTTAGAAAAATTCCGCACTGCTGAAGAGAGGAAAAATACCTGTTCCAGTGAATTGATGACGTGATGCCTTGCTTCATTTATGTATTCTAAAGCTTTTAGATATCATTTGCATATTCTAAAGCTGTTACTGATTCAAGTCCTCTTGAAGACAGTATATAGCAGAAAATGTCACTGTTTATTGCTGTCGTTTTTTATTTCCTAGATAGATCTCAACTTTGTCTCAACTGAAATTTGAATGGCAAATCTAAAAGGAAATAATTTCTTCTTAAACATGTCACATAGAGAGTCTTTTCCCTCAAAATAAAGTGAAAAGGAAAAGATAGGCAACACGCTTAAACCAAACCTTCCTGAAACCCAGAAATCTCCTGTAATATAACAAAAATTGAAGTATATAAAAATGATTCGGCCAAAGACAGAGGCCAAATTAGATATAGTAGCCCCTAAAAGTAGCCCTATGGAGGCATACAGTCAGTAAGAGGAGTGCTTAGTTAGGATCTCTGAACTGTTAGGATCCTTCTCTATTGAACAAGCCCAGGAAGACCATAAGTCTATGCTCTGAGCCATTGCCTTTAAACAATACATCTTTCAGGCATTGTGAATTCTTTCAGGCTAAGAACCTTGAGATGGTTAGAACTTGCTGCTTCATATCTGCCACATATCAGCTTTTTTGAAGTGTGATGTGACAGAGTCATCCATGATAAATTATATTTATTTACAAAATTGTAATGCATATCACTCTAGCTAAGCACAGACTGTCATTATTCACCTTGAAGTGTATCTGATTTCAATAGTCCAATTGAAATAAACAAAATCACATAGCTATTTTCAGAAGTTAGACTGCAGACAACTTCTAACTCTTAATACCGAGGAAGTGGAATAAATATTTTAAGATGGAAGCCCCTCATTAGGTTTGTACATTTATTCATTCACACTCCCCTTCATTTTATCAACTGCTCATAGTGTCATAAAACAACATAATATTCAAAGACGTCCCTCTAGAAAGAGAGAGGCAGATACTTCTGCCAGAATTGAGGGTCCAGAAGTGACATCCTGTTGAAGAGAAACAGCTAACAGGACAAACTGTTGAGCTCATTTCCAAGAATGGAAAGCCATAGTCCTGAACATTTGCAGCAATGGGGGAAATACCAGATTTTTACTGGAACAAGATATAATATTAATGAATATGCTGATGAGTATCTTCACATGAACACACACATTCTTAAGCCATCATGTATTATGACATTAGCATGTTTTATACAATAAGTCAAGTGAATTATGATACAATACTGATGAATGGCCTATCCAAGGTAATTGGCATAAAAATGCATAATCAAGGCTCTAGTTTTGAAAATGCATTACATTGTAATCATTGATTAATCTGCTTTTTTATGACACAATTTTTTCTTTAAGTTAATAAAAATTAAAATTGCCTAATACAGGAAATTTTAACTTTTAAAATAGCTCTTTGTTTTCCCTTGAGTAATAATAGCATAGAAATTCCTCAGATATATAAAGTTGGCGTTTTTCCTAGAGATAAATATCTAAGCAATGTAACTTTCTATGTTCATGGACCCTGACATCAGCATACATTCATGTTTTCATGTTGCCCTCTTACTGGAGGCAGAGAGACAACTGAATTACACAAAGCAGAGTCTCTTAATGTAGTAAGGTTACATAGTCAAGGAGAGAAATTATGATTTGTTGTAAAAAAATACACAGTGTTCAAATTAAATTGAGTTATTTAATGGAAAACTTTAGAAAAATGTATGCTATCCCATCATTCCACTCAAGCATATTGAGTAGCTCAGCAGAAAATGTTATGTGCAAGCTTCAATTAATTTCTATTTTCAAATCCTCAGAGATACTAGAGGAAAAATGTCTGACACATGCAGTTCATAGTAAGCACAAATTCCAAGGACATTTGAGGGAATACAGTTATTATGGTGATGAAAACACATTTTTATAATCAACTTTGACATTCTAAATAAGTACATGTTAAACAATTATTTCATGGGCTTTTTCATTGGAACGATTAAGAAAGATTTTTGGGTGTCATTTTTGTTTTAGTTTTTTGGGTTTTTTGCTCGTTTGTTGTTGGTATTTTTTTTGGTTGGTTGGTTGGTTGGTTGGTTGGTTGGTTGGTTGGTTGGTTGGTTGGTTTTTAAAAATTTCTAATCTCAATTCAGTACAAATTGAGTACAGTAGTTCAAGCTTTACCTCATTATGTACCAGTAATATCTAGAGTTTTGCAACTGCTTCATCTTTATAATACATTAGAGTATAGAAACTGTTTAAGTAAGGAAACCCCAGATAAACCGTGTAAGCAGAACAGAAGTAGTTAAAATGAATTTTAATACTGGGAACCGTATGCTTGCAGGGTAAACTTTTCCCTGAAACTCGATCTCAGTCCAGCCAAATTTAGAGGTTCCATTGATCATTAAAACTTCATTCCCCTCCCAATAAATAAAGTATAATTTTGGTTTCTAAAACAGAAAAAGTCTCATGTGCTAGCTGATTTTTCTTATGACATATTCTATTATCTGAAAAGAAAAATAGTTTCAATGAAGAGGAAGAATAGCTTCATACCAAAAGCTAATCCAGTGGCAATCTAAAATGCACTAAAACTCTGCTCAGCTTTTCCTTCTCTCTCCTTCCATCCTAGCTCTTAATAAGTCTCTTCTGCCTCAGAAGACTACATACATCAGTGACTTTAGAAGTTGTTTTCAGGAGTTCTGAAGTTTCAGTGCTAGAAATGTCTTTGCTGAATTATGGCAAAGGTGCATGGCACCTTAGAGGGTAAATAAAGATCTATGTAAGTTGGTCGCATTCCCTTGCACAAAATTCACAAAGAGAAAAGCAAAATAATTGGAATGTGTTATGTATTTGCATTGAAACAGAGTTTTTAAAAGAAGAACGTTTTGTTACATACCATAACAATAATGCTATGCTATGCACATAAGTTTCAGTATACTTATTTCCTAGCTTTGCACTCAGTGAAAACTACAGAAACAGACACGATTCTGTAATCACACTGACAAGAACAGCCCTGTATGTTTATATGAAACGCCTTAATAGAGATCCTGACACCCCTTGGCACTTTTCACAGAGGCCAGTAGTTTAACATAATGGTATACCTAATACTTTCTCTACTCTCCAGATTTTTACCTTAAAATAGAGCTCATTATTAGCTAATATGTATCTAAGTGCCAATTTTATGGTATCATTCAAAGCCTTGATATTCAAAGGCAGGAAAACACAGGCCTGGCCATCAAATATATGAATTTTTGTTTGTTTGCTCGTTTGTTATTCTTTTTAGAAACAAGATTGGCAAGAGTAAAAGTTTGCAGAGTTTGGACCACAAACTCTCTGAACACTTAAGTTCAAGTGAGTTACAAAATACGTTACTCATCAAATAGCAACTTGCTTCTTTCAGGTTTATTAGAATTCATGTTTCTAATAAAGTAAGTTTTAGCATAGCTGTAACAAATCCTTTCCTCCAGCTCTGCTCATTGTACAGAAAAAGTATATTTTCCCAAAAACAGTGGAGCACTGTATTGTTTTTTATGTACCTGGCATTGAAAAGTACCATTATGTACTACCTACAAAGTACTAAACTTCTGTAATGTCAGTTATATTTCTATGTCAGCCATGAGCCATCTAAATGTGCTGAGATTAGGATAATGTCTGTTACATAGCAACTGAGAATTTTTCTATAAATACCTCTAAAATTATCTGTATTCATCATAAATTTGCAGTGACAAAAACAATCAGTTTTTCAGGTGAAATTTTATCATGCAGTCACTGTGAAATGCTGACCTGTGGTAGTTGTAAGAAAAAAACCTGAAAACAAACAACAATCTTGTGAATTATTAACTTTGCTACTGAATACAATTTTTAGTTTGCATGACTTGTGCAATTGACTGATGTGCCTTAATCTGATTCCATAAAAAAAAAAAAAAAAAAAAAAAAAGTGTTTTGAAGAAAAGAGAGTGAAAACTAAGAAGGTAAGAATCTTCCTTGGTAGGAATTAAAAATTCTAGGTTCTGTCTAAGGATACTGAATATCCAGCAGAATTTTGCCCAAGGAAAGAAACAAGAACGTGCCTCTGTTCAACAGTGAAATAAATTTAAGAATATGACTGTTCAGAAGAGTAATTCAGAAATCTCATTGTCTGTTCAAGCAATTATAATCTTATCCTCAAACTATATTTTCAATATGACAAATTTCTAGGTTTATTAATTTTAAATCGTTGAAAAATTAACTGTTGGTGTCTTGTTTCTGTATCACATAATGAATATATTTCATCCAAAAAACATATTCAGAATTACAGAATCACACAGTAGCTCAGGACCTTGAAAGATTACAACTTTTTGTGGGACAGGGATTTTAGACAAAATTATCTAGCGCCCTGTCCAATTGCACATTGAAAACTTCCAGTGAGGGTAACTTTACCACATTCCTGGGCATGCTGACCTAGTGAACAGCTGTAAAAATGTCCTTCTTCTGTTGAGATAAAACTTCTTGAGCAACTTGCACTTGTTGCCCCTTGCTTTCTCCATGTGACTCCTTGTGAAGAAAGAGCCTCTGACCTTCCTGTACTCACCTTTAAAGTGGTGGGCTCTGATGAGGTTCCCCCCAGCCATCTCTTCCCCAGGGAGAGCAGAGCTGTAAATGTGCACGCATTAGATCCAAGAAAGATATCAGATAAAGTACAGCTCATGAAGGAGCTGGGACCAAGGGTCTAGCCTTCATTAAAAGTTTGCTTAATTGCTTTCACAGTTGTGACGGACAAAAATATATGACATATAAAGATGTCTCTTCACTCAATGATTTTTCTAGACAGTATTTTAGTGGTGTTAAAGTTTTAAGAAATTAAAGTATAGAAGTCTGATGTCTCTGTTACTTTGAACGGGGTCCTTGAAAAAAGATCAAAGAGGGAAGAAATGCACTGGAAAATACAGATGGTCAAGGACCTCCTGACAGGTCATGGGTCAGCAGCTGTAGGGGGCTTGCTCACAAGCTTCTCAGTGGGGTGAAGAGCAGTATGGGAACTGCATTGATCTCACAGCAATTAGATGGAATGCGTATAAGTAGAGATGTATTTTGTAGCATAGAGGAGAAGTGTCTGTAGAATTAAAAAAAAATACAGCACTAAGGATTCCATAAGAACTGTCACACTGTGATTAGATAGCAAGGTGAATGATAACTTAGTTAGAGAGCTTTTTCAAGCTCCAGTTCTTAAAAAGCAGTGATTATATGTGATTTTTATCTTATTTGGGTTTTTTATTCTGTTTTCATTTGGATTTGTTCAGTTTGGCCCCGTTTTTTTTTTTTTTTTGTTTTAGTAAGGTGTTCTTCTAATTCTCTTGGTTTTAAGCAAAAAACCCCACATTTTTATTCCTCAATATGTCAATTAAGATTTCTTGAATTTCAAATTTTTTATATTTGAAAATTCCCCACTGAACTGAGAAAATGTTAATATTTTATTCCAGGCAAGGATCTTACAAGGTATTTTCTTAAGCCATTGACTACATTTGGCTGATTTGCCATTAGGTCTCGTAGATATGGAGGAGAGTAAGAAACTTTCACATACATGGTAATTATGAATGTTTCTGAATTTTAATCTATTTTTTTAACAAAATATATTTGCATTAAACAAATGGATGATTAATATTGGATATCATCTGAATATCAAATTAAGCATAAGGAAGTTGAAGAAATACTTTTTACTTATGGTAGAGATGTCTTTAGACTTTGAAAAACTACACTTTGTGAAGTGACTAAGAATAATTACTTTGTATAGCTCTTACCCCTTAAAGCAAATAAATAATCAGATTGTGCTTATTATAAAGCATGCAGTATCATCATGAACTGATTCATTATTTTTTATTATTATTTATAAAGAGCTGGAAATAACACCTGCATATTGCCTTATTTGATTTTGACAACTACAGAAAACAAAAACAAAACAAAACAAAACAAAAAAAAAAAAAAAAAGGGAGGGGGGAAGGGAAAAAACCAACAACAACAAAAAAACCAAAACGAAACAAAGAACCTTCCCCAAACACCAATGACTCCACCAATCTACTTTCATTCACATATCCTGGATCACCCAGGGAGAAAAAGGACATATAGGAAAATAGATACAGTCTCCCCATGGCCAAAAATCTTATCATGTGCCTCTCCCCTGAAAGGTCAGTAAACAATGAAATCTGCACAGTCTCTTACAATTGGCGTGGGGTCAGAGTCAAGGGAAAGAAGTGTCTCAGCAAACACTGAAATGGTTTGAACTCGGAATAGTTCCTTGATTATAAATGTAACAATATTGTGCAAAATGGGAAATCCTTTTTGTCATCATGGAGAGTTTTATGCTGATGCTACAGTTCTGCTTCTAGAGTTTGAGCTGGCCAAGTTTTTTAAAAGAGCTTTTACCTCTCTATCAATCCTTTTCCTCTTAAGTGTGACCCTGGCAGTGCTTGTCAGGACAGCCCAGTGGCTGCTGCTGTGTTTGGTGCAGTTGTACAGGATGCTGGGCAGCTGCTGCCCCTGTGCCAAAGTCCAGCACAGGATGGTCTCAAGTGATATCACAGAAGATGGGAAGGGCTTTAGAGACATTGAGTCCTAGTTTATGTTTGTGGAATAGGTTTTATTCTAAACATAACTTCAGAATTTTCTTTTCTTTACCTTTCTTTACTTTCAGTTCCCTCTTGTGTCTTTTATTATCTTTTTAGAACATTTCTTCCCCAACAATGCACTTTTTCCAGTCTATTGGGTTCATAATTTCTAGCCTGTTTTGGTTTGTTTTCTGCTTTAGGACATAGCAATTATGCCCACTGTGTGTTCAGATATAAAATAAAGGGTATGTACAGTCTTAAAGGCTGATAAAGCATTTAATTAAAAAACATGAAATCAGCATGAAGAATTTCATTTAGGGAAACCCCACAGATACTCCTCTTGCTCCCTGATATAATTTTGGTGTGACAGGAAGCAGAGCTATCCTGTTAGCTGAATTGTTCTGTAGTGCAGGTCTCTGCTAATACACTAAACTGGTTCAAAAAACTCCTTGCCTTAGACAGGCAAGGTACACAGTTGTATCACAGAAAACTGCTTGTGCAATTTTGTTTTATTATAGCACTCACAATGCCTTGTCAGAAAAACTCTTTACAGTTCACAATAGAAGTAATGGGATATTGTTGAGACCAACTGTAATCAAGAAATGCTACTCCGCTTTCTACCATTTGTCAACCACTTATAGCTGCTTTTTTGGAAGCAGTGCTTCAGAAATGTACTCTGTGCTTTGCTATTTAAACCTTTACTTTCAGGATGGACAAACCAAACTACAGATTTGTGAAAGAGCATGAGTTTTACAGGTTTCAATAAGGCAAATCTTGCCAGATAAAAATGACATATGGCACATCTAGGAAGGAAATAATCTGAATAAATAAGAATGACACTCAAACAAAACGATTCAAGCACTCTGTAAATGGCTGAAAAAAATAAATTTTCATGATACAGACATAAATGAAAAGACTTAGGGATTCATGACAGCAACATGTAATTATTTCAAGGCACCAATTATAAGGAAAGGGAGCGTGACTCACTGATGGTATAGGGGACTTTCAAAGCATAAGGCAAAATGAAAACTAAAAGAGCAAATAATTTCTGCAGCAAACAAGCACATAGTTCAGTACAGGCTAAATATGAGTATCAATATGATTTTACTTGGACAACTTTTAAATAAATTTCCCTATACCTCTTCTACAAAAAGGTAAAATTAAGTCTAAAACAAAGTAAAATAGTTCAAAGATGCTTGTTCACCACATAGAAATATTTACATTAATAAGTTGTCTTAATTTAAACTGGGAACAATAATTAATATTTCAAGTAATGAGTCTGGGTTTTGTGTGCAATCTCCAGACAAATTTTTGCTACTTTTCACCTAAGCTCACCTATGAAGAGTAAACATTATTTTCTGCCATATTTTTGTCTATGCATATTTTAATTGGATATTTGGTTGTTAATTTTTTTCTCATTTATAAAAAAATACTGACTGTATCATCTGAAAATTTTCCTTCATTTTATTTAGAGAGAAACAAAGCGATTTATCTATTTGGTACCTAAGCTAGGACTTCAGGTAAAAGTGTAACTAATCTGCTCATTTTTCTGCTCATTCCTGTCTGTATTGTCCTCTGTACCCAGTATTATGAGGTACTGAAAATAAATATTGAAAAATACTTAATATTGAAAATTCTTAGATACATTTAGCTTCACAAATTCATCCTGTTGAAATACTTCAGATTTGTAGAAAAAGAAGCAGGGCTCAGTTAGTTAAAAAAAAATAAAGAAAAGAAGATTATGGTTGGTTGAAAATTGCATCACCAGCTCGTATGCATTAATCAGGCATGAAGAAAGTAGGCCAAAACACTGTCTGACATCTGTGTTCACCATCAAATGGCTGGGAAGAATTGCATGTTATGTAGCTGGCTGGTCATTTCAGATCCTCCCCAGTAAGAAGAGAGCAGTTAAGGGTAGGATCCAAAAGACAATCTTAGGGAAAGAAACTCTAAAAAATAAGAAAAAGAAAGCACATGGTAATTAATCCACTGAATGATTAGGTGGACAGGCGAGTTGTGGAAGTCTGGGTTTCAGTTTTTCTGCCTGATGGATTACAGATGCACTTCTTCCTGCCCTCAGAGTGCTGTAATAGCCAGAACATGAGCCAATATAAAGGGAGAAATAAGATTCTGCTCTTTCCTTCCCATTAAAGCTGCTGAACTGTGCAGAAAAGAACTAAAAGTTGTGCAAGAAAGTGGTAGTAAGATACTTGGATTTAGAGGTGTTTCTCTTCAGTGTTGTTGCTCAGCCCAGGGGATGGTGTGACAATGCCCATGGACTTATCTCTGCAAGGAGAGGAACATCTCTTTCTGGCCATGACAATATGTCACCTGTGTGCCAGGACTGTCAAGATCGAGGGATTTCTATGCATGCTCAAAAACAAAGTAGGTTCCAAGGCAACATTAATATCAATGCCTGATGCACTTAGACTTGCCACATTATTTTCAATAATAGTTTTGATTTTATGCGCTTAACTTCAGCTTGAGATCTGCTTTGAGAATCTGATTCCAGACCTAAGAAATTTGCCCAAAATTATATTGACAGGTTTTCCAGGAAACAGATTTAAAACTCCTAGAAGTTCTAGGAAAAAAAACTCCAAGTAAGAGAAACAGCTTTGTTCTCTTGCTCTGTATGGTAAGTTGTGCTGTGTTTACTCCTCAAAGATGAGGTATGTAGTTATATTCACTAGGAATCCGGAATTAAAAAAATTATATTTCTGCCAAAATCCTTCTGACACCTACTGAGATTTCCATAATCAACATAAGAAATGCATTATTTTTGAAATAATTAACTATTACTATTGTTATTTCCAATATTGTTCAAAGTTCTTTATGTCTTAAAATTCAGTATGGTGATACTGGGAAGTGCTAATAATTTCTGGCTTTAGTAATTTAACATTGAGAATTATTATGGATTGAGACTTGTTAATCATATCCAAGCAAAATATTATTGGCCAAGAGAAAGGCTTTTTATCTTTTTTTCCCCAGTGAAAAACTATTACTTTATGATCACTTTCAGACGGAAAAGTTCTTCGCATATTCTTTTCTCTTTCAATCATAAAACATATTTGGCTTTAACCACTGAGATCTTTTTGTGTCCACTCATAGGACTACACATTCATAGCAGTGGCAAAACAAGTTTAATATGAAAGAGACATTTTGAATCATTAGCATTTCACTTGCGAGATAACATTTTCACAACAAATTAGGCAATTGACAAATGTTTGGTCTCCAGATCTCACAGTGTGACTTAAAAATCATGATCTCAGGATACTAAGGAAAAATAATTAACACTACTTGGCTTAAAGCTGAACCATTTGTTACAAATTCTCGTTATGAAAATTCATGTTGAGGATTCACTTTTCATTCCCTATGGGTATTTTGCCACTTTTTCACAAAATCTTTCTTTTTATCAGAGTCATGTTAATTCTTTGCCTTAATAATCCTTTGAAATATTTTGCAACTTGGGGAAAAAGACAAAAGTTGTGTTTTTTTAAAGTTTTAACAAAACAACTTTAAAGAGTACTCAGAAACATAAAATTTATTATGATATTTTAAAACATTTCCCTAAATTGCAATGATGCTGTTATTGCAAAAACAGCAAGGTATTGATGTTGACAAATTAAACAAAAAACTTTTTTTGCCAGTTTCTTTTGCTATCCCTTTTTCCATAAATGATGACTATTAAAAGTCCTGCTGGTTATTTTTTCTCAACATTTGCAAAATAATTTGGTCACTGATGGTGCAAGGCATGGGAATCCACAGGTCCAAGCATCAGAAAATCTCTACAGATATTTGTATCTTACTTTATGCATTACAATTCTGTTCAACTCTTTTTATCTTATTCTTTGATACTTGGTGAACTATTTCCTTACTCTGCCAACATTTGGTGTTGAAATAGATGCCTGTCTATTTTATATTTGCTGTTAATTTCTGGCTGACTTGGGAATGGAAGTAGATACAAATTCCATCACTGTAAACTGATTTATAATACTTTGTGTCATAAAATATCTGCAAACAAGATGGAACATGAGTATTTAGGACAAAATAAAGCTGAAACAATCTTGATTTTAGAGTGTTCACTGATGAAAAATCTAACACTGATTTGGTGAGATGTTCCAAGGATTCATACTCCTAAAAATGTGCCTTTATCTGTAGTGTGATTTGTTCTAATTTTAGCTTTCATTTTTCTTATATCACTCTGCCAGCTAGATTTGAGAAGTATGGTATTATAGATACTCAAAGTCCAATCAAAACTTCCTTTGATAAATTAGTAAGAATGAGGCCCCTTGGATATTTTCTAGAGAAGAGTTTCCCAAAATTTCAATTATTCTTGTGAACTTCTGAGCACTATTTCACTTGAGCTGAGAACATTTGCAGGCTTCTAACAGTCACACCACTGCCAAAGGTGAAGAAAGCACATTGTCTCCCTGCTTTTACTTCTTTTTCTTTGAGTTGCTGAAACACAGAAAAATAAATACCTTGGGTGAGAATGTGATTGTCATGTGTGCTTTTAGGGATAAAACATCTTTTATAGAATTTTTAATGTTCAGGCTTCCTGGCTCTGCATTTCAGAGTTGTATTTTATAGAAGAAGAAGCTACCCAAAGTTGAAAGTATACACTTTTTTTAACTATTTATTAAGTGTCATCAATCTAAATCTAAAATAGAATTTTAGGTCCTTTAAAGACGTGCATCAGTAATCCTGTTTTTTTAACAATTAAAAATTTTTAAAATCCATACTTTGTTCCCTGTTCTTCTTCTGTCAAAAGCTAGACTTAAACAAAATCACTACAAAAATATCCAGAAAATTTTAAGTTGTCACAGCATTCATATTAAATATTTAGCTTCTACATACTGAATTGGTCACAAAATCTATCTTCCCTTTTAATTCTGTCAATTATTGCTTGGTTTTTGTTGTTCACTTGTTTTTTGGTTGTTTTGTTTTGTTTTGTTTTGTTTTTTTTGTTCTCCTGGACATCCTCTCTTCCTCATCTTACTTCAGATTCAAATCCTATTTATTTTTACTAATTTGCTTTTACTATTTATAGTACTATTTATTTTTACTAATCAAAATATTTATTTTGATTACCATCTGCCACTTTTTCTCTTCCCATTTGTATTATCTACAGAGGTGGCATAAAAAATCACTACAAAGCATGACCAGAAATCTTCCATGCTCACAGTTTTAGGTAAACGTTACAGAATAGTTCTCTGTTTTTTTGTTTGCCTTCTAGGTAATTTTGAGTATATCATCAGTGAGAAGTCCCCCAGTTTCTTCCTTCTCTAATCCAAACCTATCTTCTGCAGTTAGACTGGGCAAAACAGTTAAAACTGTTTTAAGCACTATGATAGTCCCTGAAAATTATAAAAACATGTTCAAGTAAGTGCTTTAGAGCTATGCTGTCCCAATTTAGACTGGTGTTCCTCCAGCAGTAGTTAACTAATGTGAGATGACTACATGGTACTCTAAAGGGACATCCTGTTCCACAAATCTGCCAGAAATTGTTCATGGGAAGTCACCACAGGAGGGAAAGTTCCTTCCTAGGTGTGTTCCTCTGTCAGGAACAGAAGCCCTGTGCTCATGCCTGGGCTCAAGCTAAGGAATATTGCTTACACTTTCTAAACCCCAGTAACAAGTGACGTCCCTCATGGGTCCATACTGGGACCAAAGCTATTTAATAACTTCATCAATGACAGAGTGGGACTGGTGTCAGGACAAGGGACAATGTTTTTAAACTGGAAAAGAGTAGATTTAGATTAAGGAAGGGAGGAAAAATTTCATGATGAGTGGTGAGACATGGGAATATATTGCTCAGAGCCATTGTGGCTGCACCATATCTGGGGGTGTCAAGTCCAGGTTGGATGGGGCTTTGAGCATCCCGGTCTAATGGAAGGGGAGGTTGAGTAGATGATGCTTAAAACTCCCTTACAACTAAAGCCTTTCCATGATTATATGATCCTATGAAAACTCTACATGCATTCAGAGCCTGTACCCAGCCCACTGGGATAGTAATTGAAACAACTATTTCATTCTTTTACTCCTCTAGACTGCTGTGTATGCTTGTGCTAAACTCCAATGCATTTCTTTAATATCTTTCTGACTCTTTAAATAGGCATAAAGAAGAAAGTGCCAGGAAGTTACATTCAGTCAAGTGCTACCTTGGAACATCTGTAGAGCACATTGTTGAGAAATCTTGCCCTTTTTTTCATGCTGTAGACCATGAGATAGGTGAGACTCTCAAAGTCAAATTTTCCAGAACAATTTACATTTCTTTAAGCACAATGATAATCTCTGAAATGATAAATACCCTGCACATTAAGATTGCTAATGTTTTTTTTTATTGCATCTAAATCTTTACAGATACAGGGAAAGGATAATAATGAAGCTTTCTGATAGAATAAGGGAAGCATGATAACCGATTTCATGTTGAATACCTAGATTTCTGAATTAAAAAAAATGCCTCTCCTTAAATATTGACACGATCATTCGCAAGATTTAGCGATTACTTCTAGTCGGTTACACTGTCAGCAAGACAGAAACTAGTTTAAACTGTCAGTTTAAACTTTGTGTAGCAGAAGGTTTTACTCTGCTGTACATGTTATTTACGAACTGAACTTCCTCCCTGACCCATTTTGCAATCTCAAAACAAACAGCTTGGAGTGGAAAAGCATCTCTCACACTGGTCCGCAGTGATCTTGAAGCCCATTTTAAGATTGCAAATCTTTATTATGATCTTCAGGTAAATCATGAAGACAGAATAATCCCTTGCAATATCAGAGAGGAGATCAGACATGATTCAGACAGTCTATGCTATGCCATGAACAACATATTTTTGTTTATATGCAGCCATCAGAGCATTTGGCTCGACACTGTCTGTGAGGTTTAGAAAAACCTCTGAGTGCCTCTTGGGAACCCACACTGTTGGGTTATTTTCTTCTTTAAAAAGCGAAGCAGCTAATAGTTGCTATAAAGTTATTTATTACAGAAGCACATCAGTCTCAAAGGCAAAAACAAAGCAAAGCAATGGCAAAAAGCACATGGCATTAAAAGCAAGTGGCAAAAGCAATAGCAAACAGCAAGTGGCAAAATGCACATGGCATAAAGCCATGGCATAGAGCCTCAGCTCTCCCTGATGCATGTTCTTATATAGAAACTTTCCAATTAGCTAAGACACAAACTCGGACCACTACTGCTTAACCTATTAAAATTCTGGTTTCTTAGTACACCAGGCTACATACAGACTACGTTCATGGCCTATCTTGTTCTAACTAAAAAAATGCAAGCAATATCCTTAACTATATTATGTCTGAAGCTAGGTTCTTGGAGCCTCTAAGAAAACACTAGTATGTTTTTTGACCTTCACTAGAACATGTACTACTTCTCAGGCATCTAAGACCTTTTACTCACTAAAAGCACTTAAAACTTATTTCAATTACTTACTCACTCATGCTGCAACCTAAACCTTTACCTCTGCTTTATGTGTGAGAGGCTTAACGTACTTCATCCAATGGCTTTAATTCAATCCCTGCACTCTGATTTCTCTCTGAAGAAATCAGAGAGGTTCCTGACTTACTGACTCCAACATGTGTCTTGACTGCAAGCTTTTTCTTGACTTTTGCATCAGAAAACTAATTTCTTTCCATCCATTCAAAACACAGGTCAGCTCACCATGTCAGCGTCCCTTTTCATACCAGCAAAAGTTAGGCTGTTTTATCTCAATCCTCGACTTGGATTTGCTGAGTTGCAAAAACAGTTCAGGTATTAACATGACATAAATGAACTGTTCTGCCCCATATAGGCATTAAAATGCCGAATATAAATAAGGACAATTAGTTTATTTTTCTTTGATTATTACGGATTATTGAAAAGGTTATATATATATACACATATGTATATCTGTCTATCTATATGTACATCTATCTATCTATCTATCTATCTATAAACATATATAGAGAGAGACACTTAATAGGTAGGAACTATTAAAATGCCAAGAAAAATAATAATGACTTGACCATAATGAATTCTGAAGGGAAAAAGAGAATGACGGTTTCTTTAAAAAAAGACAACAATGCTTAAATAGAGGTTTTTATTTTATAATAATCTGAAACAGAGTTCTCCCTGAGGCATTCCATAAATTGGCACTAGATCATGAGAAAAGCAAAGAGTTAGATCTCCCAGTACCCACTAAGGAAACAAGAGCTGCTATTAAATACCTTAAATCTCAAAGAAGGCTCCTGGGCTTGATAGTCCTCTGCCTGTTTTGCATTTTCTATAAGGATGTGTTTTCTTAAAACTCCTTAGGTTTTTAGTATAAAACCTCACTTGGCTTGTTCATTGAACTGTTAATTACTTCTGCAAGAAAAACAGCTAGAATACATTTAGCAGACTGAAAAAAATGAAGAAAAGAAAAAGAAGCACCATTTTTTCTATAGAAGATATGTGGTATGGTTTTTGCAGTGATGTTGGATGCTGTAATACAGAGTATTTTATATACCGATCAATTTATTTGACGTAAAATTCTATAACTGCATTCACAAGGGAAGTTTAGCTAGAAAAGGCCTTTGGCTATGTTTTAAAGGTAAAGTCACCATATTTTTAAATGTTTTGACTAAAAGCAAAATTTCATTGACCCCATTATTATATAATTGCAGTAGAACAATAGTTAATGGATGGCATTTATCTTCATGGGATACTTATCAAGTTATTCTCTCCATATTTTCTATTTACTCGGGAGTCACTGGATTTGGCAATTTGTTACAGGATGACTGATTTATTCAGAACAGACCAGATTTCTGGTCTTTTTCTTCTGCTGGTGATATTCAAGTGCCACCTTGCTGCTTTAGTGAATCAGTGTAGTAAGTGGGTATCTTCATCCAACACTGCATGTGTGTGCCAATTCCAGCTGTGGCTACTACAAAAGATCCCAGACAGATGCTAGTTACAAATGAAGAACATTAATGCAAAAGTGAAAATAAACAAGGGAGGAGAACTGTCAGGACTATGAAAGGAGGAGATACAAGAGAACAAGATCTTGAACCATTCCAGAGTGATTCAGTTTCTTATCAGTGTTTATCTCAAAGTTTGAGTAACCCACCAAAAGATGGTGAATTTTCTCACATGCTTCAGGCTATGCAGTTGATAAAAGAAATTTCTCCAAAACTTTTTATAAATTAAAAAAAAAAATAGAAATAAAAAGTAAAAGCAATATGTATGGAATGGAAAATAAAAGTCTAAGTTTCACTTTTCTGCATTTATACACCAGGCAAACTGAGATGATTTATATCAGATGCTCCAAATTGCATTAGTAAGAATAATAACGTCTTGCAGCATTATTTGGTATAAAACTATGTCCCTTTAGGACCAAAATAAATATTGCTTCTGACTAGACAGCACAGAGAAGGTTGCAATAACTTTTGAGAGATTAATAAATCTATATTCAGAATCCATTAGAATGTATATATTTGGGCAAACTCTATCGCTTTTTTCTTTTTTTTTTTTTTAACAGTGCAATGTACAATTATATGTAGCTTTTTTTTTTTTTTCAATTAATTACCTAGGCCACTAATACCTTAAACAAAATTTAAAAAGGTAATTTTTTGGCTTTATAGAAAAGTTCATTCCAATTTGACATCTGCTCTATCTTTCTGACTTAAAATGAATGCATCTTAAACTCAAAAAACAAACAAATTTTTGCCTCTGAAATAGATTTTTGTACCTAAAGTCAGTGAGGCATCTTGATTCACTGTTAAACCAATCAGAAGGTAAAATAACAAATTGTACCAATAATATTGCATAAGATGTTTCTTCGTTGTATCTATGAGCATTTTGTCAAGAACAATTTGATTATTTTCATTATTTAATCCCTAGCAGCAAATTGTATCATTTCATCTTAATTAGCTTGTCACTACTAGGAAAATGTACAATACTTCTAGCTAAAAACATCAGCTGATTATCTAAAAGTGCCAAAATCTAACACATACTACATTTTTACAATTTCAAGTTACTTCCTTATTATTCTGTGAATATGGATTTAAATAGGTTAACAGAATATCAGTTTTCACCTAAGTAGCTTGGAATAGGTTTTTGGTTTCTGGGGTTTCTTTAAATAAGTTGAAAAAGAAGACATGACATACCTTTAAACCAGTTCATTTTTTTTCATTTGAGAATTCCATTTATGGATGTTTTTGTACCAGAAGGACAAGCCACCTTAAAGCAAATTATTGCTTTTATGTGTGCATAAGTTTCTCTGCACACATACATGAAAGCTCAAGAATCAATAACAAAGCTTTCAAAAAAAAAAAAAATAGAATGTTTGTTTTAGCTGACAGACGGGTGAACAGTGCATGATTGCCTTGCAAAGGACTTTTCAAGTGGATGTTGCTGATGTGACAACATGGGATAGGCCACGTAGTGAGAATTACCATGTAAGGAAATATTGTACCTTGAAAAGCTGTATAAAACCAGCTCATTTCTTTGAATAAACAATTCAAATTCCCTGCCACTATGAGCCCATGTCACGGTCACTCACAGTGTATAGTGTTTTGTATATGGCTTGAATGTCTTCTTTTTCTACTGTAATTTGTTATGTTTTTGTAAAAACAGACAAAACATTAACTGTCTGCTGACAGCTTGTTTAAGGTATTGTTTTAAAGTCTAGTTCAATATAGAGATCAACCCACAGGATCTGTGTAATTTATATGGTCATGATTAAAAATCTTTTTCTCTTTTGAATGCCTACATATAATTTAGCTGCTTGCTATAGTCTTAATTATAAAATCTGAATAAACTTCTGCACAGTGTGAAAGGATTAAAGTGGGCCATCTGAGAAAGCTGCTATTGCTGTGAACAATGACCTTTCTTTAATGTTCAGAGCAGAGATATAACATAATCCAAAACTTTAAAATCTTTCTCCTCCTGCTTTCTCTTGACACCTGTTCAGGCAAATGACTGAGAAAAGGGATGAATGACAATAATCACCGATATATATATCACCACAATAATATACCTTGCAGTATAATATACATGAGCCCCTCTCTGACTATTAGGAGAAATTAGTCACATCAGAATTACACATCTAAGATCTTTATTTTAGATTCAAATCTAAAAAAAAATCTTTAGAGTTGGACTTCAGCTACTACAATACATAAAGAATACAGATGCAGTTCAGCAGTTTAGTGTTTTAAGTAAGTCACTGCCTCGAGGTGATCAAAAATCCATGTCATTCTTGAAGGACTGGTGAAATACATAATTTGAAAAATAATTGCAGCATTCTGTTTTCTGTAGAGGTTTGGAATATTTAAAAATATCCAGTCATCCAGGGAAGAAATTTAAAATAAAAGAAGTGCTGGAAGAAGTAAATGTCTGCAGTTGCAAAGAAACTTCAAGAAAGGGAACATTTTTCCTGGAGATTAAAAAAAATACTCCTCAGTGGTGAAAGCAGAAGCATTTTCTTATAGTTTTAGAAATGTCTTTCTTACTAACATCAAAAGCTTCTTCACCTCTTCTCACATCACATTGCTTAGCTTCTGAAAAAGTAAAGACTTTGACTTAGGTGAGCCTCACAATATCGGAGTGAGGAATATGAGAACTGAGATATTGTCATGGAAGCTGCCTCCACGAGTACTAGGAGCACCAGAAGGAAAGAGCCTGCAGAGGACTTGATCATTGTTCTCTGGAAAAGGAGGGCGGTGTAGGAGAGGAGGGTTAGAGACACTTAATGGGCAGTGGGAAAATCTCCCCAGACCTCAGAGGAATCCCTGCTCCCGCTGTCCCCTCGGGGCTCGCAGGGCTGTTTCTCGCTCGGTTCCCCTGGCTCAGCCCTGCCTGCCGGGCAGCGTTTTGCCCTCCCTTGCCCAGGCTTTCCCCGGGGCTGAGGGGCTCAGCCGTGCCCTGCGCTGGGGCTGGCACCAGCACCTTGATGTGCAACCCCAGTACAGTGATAAACGCTGTGTAAAGGCTCACAGGCAGTTAGATTAACAGGTGTCAAAGAAAAACTACAGGATTTTCAGGAATAAGCAATAAGCAATGGTGTGTAGACCATTACAGTACCTTAACATTTAATTTTAAGAGTTGTCAGAAGTACTTAATGACAAAGTTAGAAGGGTTAAGCAGAGAATGAAAACAGTGGAACTCAGTGTTGCATTAATTTATGAAAGTTTCTATGTCATCAGTTCAGAGCTTGTGCCTGTTCCTCATTTCTAGGGTTTTCAAAGTTCACAGACTCCAACAGTGTTCAAAGTATTGAAACACTGGGGTTTATAATTTTTCCAATGGTCTACTCCATAAAGACACTGTTAGAAGGAAGGAATTGACAGGTAAGTACCAACCCCCTAAAGTGAGATCTCTAATGCAAGGTAGGAATCTCATTTGGAGTTTATCAAAGGTGCCAGAGAGCAGTCTTTAAAGTGATATTTGGCAGACTTTTCAGGATTTAGGAGATTTAAGTAGTTACTATCTTTGTACCAGTTTCGTGAAAACAAAGTTTTGTGTTTAAAGTCCTTTGTCTATAAATTTGTTGAATTAGGACCTTCTGACACAACATGGTAGTCAAATCATGCATATAGTTTTCAAACATTTTTCTTTTTTAATGAACAAAATCATCATATGATGTGCTTACTGTAGGTGTAAATGTATTTCAGGAATCTCTTACAGGGATGGAAAAAAATTAACTGAGAAAATTAGATTTGAAAATATGTGATACAAGTTAGAGATGGATTTATGGTGAGAGGACAGTAAGTATAAACAATGTATGAAAAAACTATTAACAGAACTCATAATACAATGTCTGTATTTAAAAGCAAAAAGACTGTCCAAATTTTTATTCTACTGAAAATAATTTAATTTGCTTTCTGAATATTTATTACAGTATGGTTGTTTGGAAAATGGAAACCATATAAAATCCAGCATTTTAATCTCTCCCTAAACTAAGCATGCAAGTAATTAATCTGTTTCAAGATTTCTTTAAGTAATGCTAAAAAATAATCATATCTGAATGATAATAGTAATATTACATTGTGATTGTACATGTCCCAGCTAGGTAAACTGAAGACATTAAATTTGAAAATGCAGTCCTGTTCAATAGCACATTTTGTACTTTAACATTTACATGTTCAGAAAAGACTTTGACTTCATCATTCTCTGGCTCACTGTTGTAATTTATTTTAACATTTTTCTTAAACTGTAGCTAGTATTTTCAAAGATGCTAAAGAAAGATAAATACTCATTGAAGTTTGGTGTTCACACTTGACTTGACTTTTAAAATTTCTGCCTTTAGATACTACAAATTTTGTCTGCAGATATCATAGGAATCCTGATCTGATCTTGAAAACCAAAATCCTGACACCCATCATAATGCTCCATACTTTAAAAAGGGAAATTTTTATGTGGGTTTTTTTTGTTTGTTTTTGTGGGATTTTTTTGTTGTTTGTTTGTTTTGCTTTGCTTTGTTTTGTTTTTTTTCTCCCTGGTATCAGAAGGCATTAACTGATTGAAGTAAGTTTTAACAAAGAACAGTGAAAACAGCATTTATGTGAGTGCTCCAAGAAGGAGTCCGTGCATATGATCATTTCTAGTCAGCAATCATGGTAAATCAATACACAGTTTGAAAGAGACGAGAGAAGGAGGAGGCAGTAGTCAATTGACATCCACATAGCTGGGAATATTAAGTTTAATCTGTAGCTGTAACTCTTGAGGGAATTTATGATGAGAAACAGCAGTAATTATTAAAAAGGCTTTATAGAGTGTGGGATTAATTTGAATGAAAAAGTGATTATGTTAGTAGGAATATGTGCTGAATTTCACAGCGTAATAAAAGCTGTCAGCTTTCAGTAATTTATTTATTTGTTTTGTTGTTTAAAATAATGCATTTTGCATTCATTTCTAGGAATAATTTAGTGTATTTTACTATATCTAGCTTTTGCTGTATTTTAGTAATACAAATACTGTAAATGCAGGTTTGCCATAATTTCCTTTATATATTTCTCTTTTCAATTGCTTATGACTCAAGTGAATTGAAAAGGAAAAATTCTTCACTCAGACTTCAAGTACTATGCAAATAAGCTTTTGACCAGTCAGGGACTTCATCCTGTGGTCTCTGGCATTTTGCTTTGTCAGAGAATTGAGCATTTGCTTTTACTGTACGCAACAGTGTTTTAATGATAGGTATACACACATAACATTCTTAGAATTTCCCTTGCATGTCTAAAAATGTACAGACAAAAAAGCAAGCAGTGTCAAAACTGAGTCTGTGGATGTATATACTTGAATAAAAGCCTTACTTTAAAAATCTTATAAAGGATAAGTGAAGTTTCCAGAAGAAAGTTTTAAGTTCATATTTTTTTCTACCAGTTTTAAGGCAGCTGTAGAACTTCTATTTTATTTTCCAAATGTGCTGAAGATTAAGTATCTGAAAATCAGCTATTGAAAATTAAGAGCACTATTACTATTCCTGTCTTTAAATAATCTTACCTGCAAATAGGAATAGGCATATTCTTTTGTTGTTTTGGCATTAGAAATGGTAGACTTGGGTAAGGCAGGAATAAATCAGCATTACCTTGCATCTTCATAAACAGAATGATTTGCTAAAATTAGGAGTAAGAACGAGCATGGTCCATAAACATTAACTTAATAGAGTGACAAATATATCACCATTGTATTAGGATTCTTTCTCATAGAGCTAAAAAAGCTGAATAGGTATCTTGGTTTGAAAGACAGGTGCCTGCAGGAGCCTCTATTGAAATGGGAAATGCAAACGCCCTCCCTCTGAATTATTACAATTTTGAAATTAAGGAGCTCTCAGGCAAGGACATGGGAATAGGAATAACAGTTCTTTACTAGGAAGATTGAAATAAAAATACAGTAGTACAAAAAACCAAAACACTGACAGAGTCAGAATACAATCTGACACCCCATCAGGCAGGGTGTTGGTAGCAGTCCTATTAATGGTGGCTGCAGTCCTCCTGGATGACACGTGGTTCTTTTGAAGCAATGATCCTGGAGAAGGGTACAGTTTTCCTCCAAAGGTCCAGTGGTGATGAAGATATGTCTGGTATTCCTCTGGGAATCCAGTGGGAAAAGGCTGCTTTGATGTTCCAAATCTCAGGTTTTATCTAGGTAGGAAAGGCTTGGCTCCTCCCCCTGGGTGGAGCATCTCACAGTGGCATGATGTAATTTTATCAGTCATGCAGTGGGACTCAATGATCCATTAACAGAAGAGATCTACCTGGAGGAAAGATGAGTTGTGGAGAAGATAAAGATGACTGCCTCACCTGTTTTTAACAGATGGCCCATTAACAGAGAATATTTCCCACTGGAGTTATGAGGGATGGGTCATGGAAGAGATAAGGAGCACTGTTCCATCTGGTTTCAACAGATGGTGATAGAATACATACTTCTGGCTACATCTTACATTGCAACCTAAGACAGTGGGCAAGAATTGACAAAAGTTAGTATTTGTCCCCGTTTAACAGGTCCCTAGGAACACTCATTACCCTACTCTGATCTGATTGCTATAAATTCAACTAATTTTCCCAAGTTGAGGCTGGTTTTTTTTCTGTGACAGCTATCAGTGAGTGTTCTCTCTCTCTCAACCCATGAACTTTTCACTCTATTTTCTCTCCCCTGCTCATTTGAGGAGAAGAGTGACAGAACAACTTGAGTGGCCACCTGCAGCCCAGCCGAGGGCAAACCACTACCAGAAAATTTGGACTATGAGGTATTTTCTTCTCAGTGATTATTATCCCAAAATGCCTATGAGGATTTAAAAAACAAAACAAAACAAACAAACAAAAAACCACAAAAACCCCAAACCAAAAACCTACCAAAAAAAACCCCCAAAACGAAAAAACAACAAAAAAAACCACCACAAAAACCTGCAAACAAACAAACAAACAAACAAACAAATAAACCCCAAACCAAACTAAAAAATAAATAAAGCCAGTTTATGAAGCACTTCAATACTGTGGAAAAAGAGAGGATTAGGGAAAATCAAACAAGTTTTGGCACACAAAATGTGATTTTGAAAAAGAGGCAGAAAAATAATCGAATGTATGGATATCTTCTACTTTCAAAATAATCATGTCCAGTAGATACAAAAGCAGAGAAAGGTAAGCAAAATGTGCTACAGAGATTGTTCTTTGCATATCCATCTCTTCCCTTTATTCCATGAATACCTTTTGCAGCCTACAGCAGCAAACATCATAAAAAAAAAAAAGAAAAAAGAAAGTGAAATGAGGATAAGTCAGAGTTTTTAATTAATTGAGGTTACATATGTGGCATCTTCCTCTTGGAAAGAAACCTAAGTATCTTAGTCTTATGTATGGAGTTAAAAGTTGTGTAATAAAGGTGAGTTTAGACAAAAGAATGCCTAAAAAAAAGACACCCTAGAAGAATGCAAATGCAAGTATTCCAGTCATGATGAAATACTTGAAAATGCAAAGGTTATACTTTCACACTGTCTTGAATCCTGAGTTTGGACTGGGTCCACTATGTCTGCCTCTATGCATCTGTGGCTTGCACTTCTATTTGAAATTTCTCCAAACACAGAGACCTGACCACACAGAAAACTTGAATTCTGTTTATACAAGTGTGAGTGAAATCAACTTGACTAATTTTATTCTGTGATGTTTAAACTAAATTAAACGTGGGTACTGAAGCAGTATACATATAACCAGTGATGATTTTACTTTCCTGAGACAGAATGGTTCCTCCTTAGACATTTGCAAGCTGTGCAGTGTTCCTATACGTCTGGAGTTCTCTCTGAAAATTGCCCCAAAGATATGGCACATATGGAGATATAACTCTCAAAAGTCAGTATTTGCAGAAAGCAACAGTATTTTCCACAGACAGCTCAATCGTTTGAAATTCTTTTCAAAGAAATATTTATGATGACTTTTTTTTCAGTTTTCTGCTTTAAATAATAATAATAATAATAAAATAAAATACAGCATTCGAAATGGAAGACTTACTTGCCAGAATTCAAATACTGAATTCGTAAGGAGGCTTAAATATTAGGTAGGGGAGGGTAATTGGATACACAGCTTGAGGGATTTTTATACTTTCAGGCCTTTTTTAGACATCAATCAGAATTTTAGCGAGTCTCTAACAGTACCATCCTCATCTTGCTATCAGACCTACTTCATCTTCTTCAGCTAGTTTCTTCCCCTTGAGCTGAATTTTTCACTTTCATTTTGAAGCTTAAAAATTCAATACCTTACTTTCATTTATCTTTTGTCCCACTAGAAGTATTTCCTCTTATTTATTTAGTCAGTAAGTTAGTTTGTTATTTTCAATATATGCCACTGCCTTTTTCCGTATTTATGAATTGCCATCAGCCTGAGTTATCACTTTCTCCTTTTATTTTCTGATGTTCGTCTTTCACTGAGATATATCTGTTATGTCCAGCTAGTACACCAGATCAAGAAGCATTTGGAAAATGTTCAGTGCAGGAGCAGTTCTTAGTGTATCTGGGTGTTGTAGCTTAGCCCTAGTAGGTGACTGAGCCCACACAGCCTCTGCCTCGTCATGGGGCAGGGCAGAAAATAAGAAAGGTAAATGAGAGAGCTTATGGATTGAGACAAAGACAATTTAATAGGGCAAGCTGAATTGGTCTTGCCCGGCCTGGTTTGTGGTGGTGGGGAAGCCACAGAGGTGGCTTCTGTGAGGAGCTGCTGGAAGCTTCTGCCATTGTTATGATCTGGTTTAATGACAGATGAGTAAAGAGAGCTAACTCTCTGTGAATAAAACAGAAAGATCTTTAAGATTCAAAACATTCCCCCCCAAAAAATGAGGTAAAACCCCAATGAGATTAAATGTTGATGCTGAGAGGAAGGCAAATGTCTTTACAAACAATTCTATGGGTGAAGGGATGGGTGTTAACATCTTTGAAATGTGTCTTAATATCTCTACTAAATTTGGGCAGCAGATTTGTTGCAGATGTCAGACAGGCTCCTGAAACATACAAGGGTCTGTACAAGCCTGAACTTCAGAAGTTTGGGGTAAAATGACTGGGACTGGTTCAAAAGGGGGATGGGATACATGATAGGCAGTTCGGGAAGGCTGTACATTGCTAGTACCTCAGCATATGGGGAAAGAAAGAGGCTGGGGGTTTAGGATAAGAGACTGCACACTCCAAAACCTCGAGAGAGAAAACCTCACTGGTGTGTGTCCCAGTGGACTCTCTCCCTTTATTCAAATAAAGTTGCAGGATTCCTCTGTCTCCTTTTGGGCATAAACCTCCGGCATTTGTGGATTTTTCTGACAATATCGAAAAATTAATATATTTTTATTTAATAGTAAAAGACGCAAGACAAAGGGAAGTAGAGAAAAGTCAGAAAAAGCTAAGGTTACTTTAAAAAGCATAGGATAGGTCACCACCAGGCTGCACGACCTTTGTTGCTGCTGAGATAGGGTAGGGGGGAGAGAAGCAGTTTTTGCCTTTTTCCTTTATTTGTAGTTTGTAGCATCTCACCTGCAGCCTCCAATGCCGGGAGCAGTTTGGCTGGGATGCAGCAGCCCATCCCCCGGGATGCAGGTACAGTGTTCTCACCGCGGGATGCAGGAGCAGGGTGAGGTTCCAGAGCTCATTGTGACTCCAGTTTGGGGATGCAGGCTCCGGGAGTTCTCTCCCAGCAGTGGCTTTGGCTCCTGGGGGCCTCAAGGTCTCACAGCAGACAATGTTGGGGAGTGTGAAGGGAAGGTAAAGGTCAAGGATTCTGCTCCTCACTTTCCCCTCCACATTTTGCACCAGTTTCACCTTCGTTATTATGGGCCCTAGGTGGACTGCTCATAATCCTTCTGCACATAGCTTTCAGGTGTTCAACAATGATTATGTTAAGCAGACATAATGACAAAGCACCAAAGCACTTTTTGAAGCCTTCCTCTCGTTATCAGGCTCTTACAACCATGTCTGGCAGAGCCAGTCCCTGATGGTTCTGAAGAGGTACATGCTTCTAGCCAAGGCTGGGCCAATTAGAGGTTGGTAACACCTCTGTGATAACAAATTTAAGATAAAATAAAAAAAAGTTTGTGGCACAGCTGTCGTTTTCCAGTCAGAGAACAGCAGAGTGAGAATATGTGAGAGTAGAACAACAAGCAGACACCAGGATCGTTGAAGAAGGGGTGAGAAGATGCTCCAGATGCTGCCAGAGGCAAGATTCCTCTGCAGCCTGTGGTGCAAACCATGGTCAATCAGCCATGCCCCTGCAAGTCCATGAGGGATACAAACCTGGAGCCCGTGGAGGAGCCAATGCTGGAGCATCTGGATGTCTAGAGGAGGCTTTGATCCTGGGGGAAACCTGTGGAGAGAGGGGCTCTGGTCCCAGCCTGGAGTAGCCTGTCCTTGAGGGACAGAACCCCATGGAAGAGTGACTGCACTACTGCAGTTTTGGGAGAACTGCTTCCCATGGGATTGATTCACATTGCAGCAGTTCACAGGAAGCTGCTGCTCATGAAATGCAGTCACTTTGGAGAAGTTCACTGAGAACTGTCTCTTGTGGGAGGGACCCCACAGCACAGAAGGGGAAAGACTCCTCTCCCTGAGCAACAGGAGAAGCTACAGAAGATGAACTGACCATAACCCCCATTCCCTCTCTCCTTGCACCACTGAGGTAGGCAATCGAGCTTGGAATGAAAGAGGGGTGGGGAGAAGGTGTTTTTAAGGGCTTATTTTACTTCTCATTATCCTGCTCTGATTTTGTTAGCAATAAATTTACTTTGTGTCTCTAAGGTAAGCCTGCTTTGCCCTTGATGGTATTTAGTGAGCAATCTCCCTGTCCTTATCTCAACTCATGAGCCCTCCATTATATTTTCTCCCCTCTGTCCAGCAGCAGAGGGAAATGAGCAAGTGGCTTTCGTGGGTGCCTGGCATCCAACCACCCTCAAACCACGACACAAGTAAAATCTGCACTAGCACTAGAAAAGCAAAACAAACGATCAATTCACTATTTCCCATCAACAGGCAGGTGTTCAGCCATCTCTAGCAAAGCAGAAATCCATCATGCCTAATGGTAACTTGGGAAGAGAAACACTGAATGCTACTAACTTATTTCCCTTGCTTGCTCCTTCTTTTCTCAGCTTTTATTGCTGTGAGAGCATCATATGCTGTGATATATGCATTTCTCCCTTTGGGATCAGCAGTTCCGGATGTGTGCTCACCCAACTCCTTCTGCACTCCCAGCCTCCTTTCTGGGGGGGTGGTATAAGGACCAGAAAAGTCCTTGACTCTGTGACTCTGTGAAAACACTGCTCAGCAACGATTAAAACATCCTGTTGTTATCAACACTGTTTTGGTCACAAATCCAAAACATTGCATCATATCAGCTTATCTGAAGAAAATTAACTCTATACCAGACAAAATGTATATATCAGCAATATGGACTATTGCCACATTTACCTGCTTTACACCCCACTGGCTCAACTGAGACAGTTTCTGCAAACATACCCGAGAATAATCTCTGTGAAGTATCACTGGAAACATTGTCAAACACTCAGCATATTCATAAACATATCCTGAACTGTATACTGTGGTATGAGGAAGCTGTGTGCTCCATGTGCCTGTGTTTCTAGGTTTGATGTCAGAATGATAACAAATATAACCTTTGTTATATTATAGGAGATCATTTGCAGGGTGAAAGTACAGACATTCTCAATGATGACATGTTTTCACTAGCTGTGGTCAATAAATATTGAAGACACATGATTTCAAGATATGTGGCCAATTAATTGAACAATCTGTTCTGCAACTCTTTTTATGGAAGAAAAGCACTCCTACTCACTTATTCTATCTCCATCTCAAAGCACTTTTGGGCTGTAAAAACTGTAATTAGTGTTTCTTTCTTCCTTTCAAAAAATTAAATCTTTAGTTAGCAGAAAAACTGAACCAAATGCCGTGGTTTGCATTAGTCTTCAATATTAATAAGTCATTTAACAGTCATAAATAAAAGATGCAAATAAAAGCTTTTAGATGAAGAAAACTATTGAAACTATTGTACTTTAATAACATGACATTTCCCTAACTTTTAGCCTTGACAGGCTTTCAGGGAACTTCCCCTTTTTTTCACCAGCATAAAACATTATTCCCAGGACCACTCAGGTTTATTTAAATTTCAGTGACCAAAATCTGATGGTCAGGGCCTCAGCTGCTTTTAAAACGTCACTTGAACCAAAGTTGATATTTCAGTGTATTTACTGATCCTGGAGAAAGAAAGATCCTTTTCAGATATATCATTCTTTATATTTATGGACTCATATAGAGAAAACAAGTTTAAACTGAAGTTAAACAGAGCGCTGTATATCTTCAAGAGAAGAAAATAAATTGTTTACCACACAGTAGACTATAGATTGCATTATCCTTAATTTGGAACTAAAGCATTCCGCAGATTGTATAAACTACATTACCTTGAATGGAAAGTTGTTAACTCCTAAGTGTCACTCTGGAAGCTGAGCTGTAACAATCAGGAGGGGTATTGAGAAGTGAGCTTCTTGGACTTGTTTTTTTGCTTTCAGGAAAGTGCACATCTAAAGGTACCTCTCAGAGATGGTATGGTTTGTTATGTTACATTATGTAATAACTTTTAACATATGTTAGGAACAGAGAGAACTTCAGTTATTCTCTAATCTTTCTGTCTCTGTCTAGCCAGGTACAAAAAAAATTAAAAACTAAAGTAGAATGATTGCAATATTACTCAACTCCGTGCCTAATCAAAAATTTAAATAGATGGCAAATGTTTTTTATATTTGACCGCATATGGAGAAAGATGTCAAATACAATCTGTTTGCCTTTCTGTCTTCTTTCACTGTCATCATTGTGGCATGAATGTCAAATCTTATGTCAATGTGCTTCACTTCGGTAAACAGTCTCCAGTGGATAAAATTTTAATACTATGTGCAGGTGCCAGTATTTTACAGGTGACTGCTGCTGTATCATCATCATTGAAGTCAATCAGGATTGTTTTCCCACTCTGATAATTCAGTTCTTAATGAGTTCATGGCCAGCAAAAACAAATGTTTGAGATGCAGCATGAGATAAAAAATGGCATGTATGACTGTTGAGCCTTCCCATTACAACATCTCCTGTCTGTGACTTTAAATTAGTGAAATTAATACTGACTGCAGTTTGAACAGAAGTAGAGCAGTTCATTATGATACTCACTATGGAATGAATTTCGAAAGCGTGCCAAATCTATTCCAGCTTGAGCAAGCAGTGAGCAAAATGATACATCATTTCCACTGCCCACAAAATCCCAGGAAAATAGCAGTTTTCAATTGCATTCAAATGGTTTACATCAAGCCCAGAGTGCACCAAGCAAAGACAATATAGATAGTATTGTATTTTCCTTACACTAGAGCTGAAGAACTTGTATAACTTATTATGTGAATTAAAACTAAATAATAAATTTGTCTGAGTAAATTTTTCATTATGCAGTAAACTATAGAAATTCTTGCACCATTCATTACTCTTTCTGCCTATTTATGTCCTAATAAAAAGTTGCAGGGTTTTGTTTGTTTGTTTGTTGTATTTTTGTTTGGTTTTGTTTTGTTTTTGTTTTTGGTTTTGCTTTTGTTTTCGTTTTTTTAAATTTGCTCATATACTACTACAATTGTGGAACTAGCAGATATAGGATAGAATAGCAAAATCCAAAATCACTATGCTTTTCATGTTTGAGTTCTTGAAATAAAGACAGAATTGTGAAAGCTATTCAATAGTGCTTTTTTTGTGGGAAGATAATTGTCTAAATATCTGTTTAAAGGAAAAAGAAAATGAAAGAAAGAAAACACTTCTCATTTGTGGACACTAAAAATGAATGAAAGCCATAGAAGGCTTCCAAAATAGAAGCCATGAAAATGGAATACTGGCTGTATCAGCTGAAAGTTCACAAATCCATGGGACCTGATGGGATTCATCACAGTTCTGAAGGAGCTAGCAAATATCGTGGCAGGACACCATCTCTCAGAGGTCTTGGGAGTCTGGGAAGATCCTTGCTGACTGAAAGCTGGACATGGTTATTCTACAGGGTGCAAGGGAAGACTCAGGGAACTATGGACCCATTAATTTAATCTGAGTTCCTGGAAAAATTATGGAGAAGAACATGAGTTCATAAAGGGAAAGTCCTCTTTAAATAATTTTACATACGTCTATTATATACATCACCCACCTAGTGGATGAAGGGAAGGCAATGTTTGTAGGACTGTGCCTTTTAGGAAGGTGTTTGATGTTGCCCCTCACAGCATCCTGCTGAGAGGTCGGGATGCTCTGGGTGAAGAAGGGGCTGAAGGACAGGGCTCAGAGGGCTGTGATGAATGAAGCTACATCTGTCTGATGAGTGGTCACCCACCGGTGATGGTTTTCAGGGTGCAGTTCCAGAGCCAGTCCTGTTCAATCTCTTTATTAGTGATCTGGATGAAGGAATTGAATGTACCACTAGCAAGTTTCCTTATAATCCCAAACTGGGAGGTACTGTTGATCATCTTGAGGGACAAAATCACAGAATAAATTAGGTTGGAAAAGAACTTTGAGATTATTATGCCCAACCCATGACCTGACATCACCTTGTCAACTAGACCATGGCACTAAGTGCCACATCCAGTCTTTTCTTAAACACCTCTGGGGATGGTGACTGCACCACCTCCCTGGCAGCCCATTCCAATGACTAATCACACTTTCTGTGAAGAATTTTATCCTAATGTCCAACCTAAACCTCCCTTGGCACAGCTTGAGACTGTGTCCTCTTGTGTCCTCACTATTTACCTGGGAGAAGAGAGCAACCCCCACCTGACTATGGTCTCCTTTCAGGCAGTTACAGAGAGTGATAAGGTCTCTGCTTTTCTCCAGCCTAAACAACCCTAGCTCCCTCAGCTGTTCCTCATAGGACTCATGTTCTAGACCCTTCACCAGTCTTGGTGCCCTTCTCTGGACATGCTCCAATATCTCAGCGTCCTTCTGTCAGAGACTATGGTTCATGGCTTAAACATTCTTATGAAGGAATTCTGGCCATTATGGCAAAACTGCATAAAGCAGCTACAGCCACTGAAGTCCTCCCCTTCCTGAAAATGCCTCCTAAGGAGAACTTTGGACTGTGAGTTAAGCTACCTAAGGGAATACGAGATAAGATGCTATTGTTCAATCATCTCAGGTCTAGGAAAAACAAAGCAGGCTGAGAGAGAAGAATGCCAAACAAGAAAGCCAACAAGAAAGCAGTTGTGAGGAAAATCATGTCTGACTGGGTTTGGGGTGAGGGAGGCCATGGCCCACAGACTCATTTGCTCAGGGCAAGTTTACACAGATTCTCCCCAGCTGAGGGGGGAGGATGAGGTTTTGGGTGTGTGGCATAACTTCTGGTCAGAGGCAGTGAACACCCATCCTCCCTTACACAAACTGGATCAGTTGTAAATTCCCCCAACCCAGGAAGGCCATATCCATGGGAAATTCATGTGAGAGGCAGCTGAGGGGTGCCATAATCCATAAAAGACCCCTAAAAGTCCTAGTCGTACTCATTCCTGAGGCCTTGCTCCACAGGACTGCCATGATGCAAAGTAATGCAACAGATCCAGCTCTGTTGCCAAAGACAGTGCCAAACTTGCCTCCCTTCTGAAGGAAGATACCTGGGCATTCCCACCTGGTCTGAGTGTATATTAATCCATTGTATTTTATGTTTTTGGGAAAGAAGAACCCTTACCATCAAGAAGACCAGTTGGAGCAGATCAACACAACACCATCAGTATCCACAGTGGTGATGCTTTCTTTAATTTGTCTACCTTTCTGTCCCTCCCCTCCTCACTATTTCCTTCTCTTCCTTCTCTCTCTCTCACATACACGTGTACTATAAAACAAAATCCATACTGTTAACTTTGGCCTATGGTTTCATTTGCACCTTAATTTGGACATTTCTAATAAATTCAAAAACAGGACCCTAACACCTTCCTAAATTGGGGAGCCCAGAATTGGGCACAGTACTCAAGGTGAGGCCTCACCTGTGCTGAATCACTTGCCTAGTCCTGCTGGTCACACCATTCCCAATGCAGGCCAGGCTGCCATTGACCTTCTTGGCCATGTGGACAAATTGTTGGCACATAGTCAGCCTGCTGTAAATCAGCACCCCCAGGTCCTTTTCACCTGGCCAGTTTCCTGTCACTCTGTCCATAGCCTGTAGTGCTGCATGGGATTCTTTTCGTCAAAGGCACTTGCTCTTGTTAAACCTCATATTGTTGGCTTTGGCTCTTCTATGCAGCCTGTCCAGGCCCCTCTGCAGAGCCTTCCTACCCTCCAGAAGATTGACCCTCACACCCAACTTGGTGTCGCCTAATCATCAAATTTGCTAATGGTAGGCAGAAGGTCTTGGAGAGCCATCTTGATAGATTGGAACATTGGGCTATGATGAACAGGATGAAATGGAACAAGTTCAAATGTCAGATTCTGCACCAATAAGGAAACAAGTCTGGAGACAACTGTGTATGAGGAGAGTGGCTGGAGAGCAGCCTGCAGAGAGGGTCCTGGAGGTGCTGGTTGACAGAAGCTCAGTGTGAGTCAGCAGTGTGTGTGCCCTGTGAGTCCTGGACTGTCAGTCCATCGAACACAGCATCACCAGCCAGGCAAAAGAAGTTGTTATCCCACTGTATTCAGACCTGGTGTGGCCTCACCTTGAGTACTGTGTGCTGTTCTGGGCCCCCCAGTTTAAAAAGGGTGTGTAGGTTCTTGAGTACCTCCAGAGGAGGGCAACAAATCTGGTGAAAGACCCGGAATGAATGTCATATCAGGAGGTGTGAGGGAGGTGCTGAGCTCCTCTCCCTGGTATCCAGGGACTGGACATATGGAATGGCCACTTGAAGCTGTCCCAAGAGATGTTTAGACTGAAAATTAAGACACACTTGTTTTATCAAGAGGGTGGTTGAACACTGGAACAGGCTTCCTGGAGAGATGACCTATGCCCTTAACAACGTCTTTTAATTTTTGGTCAGTCCAGAAGCTGTCAGGCAGGTGGCCTAGTTGACCATAGAATATCCCTTCCAACCAAAATATTCTATTCTATTCTATTCTATTCTATTCTATTCTATTCTATTCTATTCTATTCTATTCTATTCTATTCTATTCTATTCTATTCTATTCTATTCTATTCTATTCCATGAATAGGTGAGGATCAACTCTGTGCTTATTACCTGACACAGTAGAGTCTTCATTCGTGGCTGGAAACCCTAGGCACCAATGCAAATAAATAAATCATGGTTCTGTGCTTTCACGTCTGTGTGAAGACAAAGGAAATTCAAGTCCAATCTCTCTGTTTCAATGTAGTATTTCATAACCTTCAAATATTCCTTTCAGGTCTTTGAATCTTTTATAAGGTAATATACATAATGAGTCATTCCAATTGCTGCCTTACCGTGATTTTATAAAGGTTCATTCATTAAAGCTTTAAAATAACGCATCCATTCTATATATATACACACACATGTAGTATCTATAATTTATACAGAAAAATATGAGTGACACAGGGTCATAATATACCTTGATGAAGACTTTGGCAAAATTGAAAGCTAAATCTTATATTTCTATTCTGAGAAACAATTTTATGGCCATTAAAAACACTTTAACGTTAATGAGACAGTGAAAAAGTTTTAATACTTTGAAAGTACTTTAGTGTAGTTCTGAGATCTGAAAAAATTCATAAGTGAATCCCAGTCAAAACTTAAAAAGTACTCTTAACTGAACTATTAGTCTTAAAAATATTAAAAATAAAATACTCTGACTGAAAATTACAAACTATGCTGTTATGTCTTTTATTTCTATGGATAATGTCCTTATAACACTGAGTGCTTTATTTTATGCATGATATACTGGGCTAATTAATTAAGTGGGACATATTTGAAAAAGATACATAGTAAGTGAATAATATATGTTTAGGATACATGGATGCAGAGGTCATAGCAGAGTAGAAAATTTTCATAAAGATTCCTTTTGAGAAAATTATAATCCTTGTAAGTTAAGAAGTCACAACTGATTTCTATCTTTTTCGAGGTGTGTGAACTAAACACACTATCCTATAAAAATTCCTTGTATTCTCTTAGGATTTTTTTTTTTTTTTCAGAATATGTTTCTGGAATTATTTTAAAACTGTTTAAAACATTTCTATTTAGACTTTTATACACACATCCTTTCAATTGGATAGTTTTACTATAATGAATCTAAGCTGACAGTTCTTAGAGACAGAGTAAATAATTAAATATCAAAACCTCAGAAAATAACCAAAAAACTCTGGTAACAGTAAAATATGAATGCTAGAATGCATGCAAATTTCCCCTTTCTACTATTTGTCCTTTCTCCCACTTTCCATTTACTTTTATCGGTTTTGAGACACCAGAACATATGTAAAATGGTCTCTTTTTGGAGGTCCAGTATTCAACACTGATTGTGCTGCACTGAAGAGATTGTGTAATTAAAAAAAACAACAAAAAACAGAACAAAACAAAATAAAACAAACAAACAAACAAAAAAAAAACAAACCAAAAAACCCAGAAAAAATGTTGTAGCTGTTGCCTGTAAAAATACAGAATATTAGTGAAATTTGTGCACTGGAAATTGTATTTGAGTAGCTTATGAAAGAAAATGTAGTGGAATAGAAACAGTTAGTGGAATGCAAAACAGGTGCTCAAACAGGAGAAGAGTTTACGTCATTGCATGATCCCATTAGGAATATGAATGAGGAGTCTAAGTCGTTTTAAACACTAAACTTTAAACTTTAAACATTGTTCTTTTTTCTTCTGCTTTTCAAAGAATTTCAAATATGATATTAAATGCTTGGACTCTTCCAGAGAAACAATATAATGGAAGACATGAAGTTAGTTTTTCCAGCTGTTTTTGAGTTATATAAGTAAAAAAGATTTGACAAAATACTTTATAGTATTTTTCAAACACAGATGCTGTGTATAGGAATAAATAGGACATGCTTTTAGGGTTTAAATTCCTGATCATTTCTGGATGTCAAGCAATCTAAGATTTAAGGAATGTATAAAGAGGGGAAATTTCTTCTAGGAACTTAAAATATTGAAACACTTTTTAAAATTAGATCAATTCACAGCTTAATTCAGTGTGTGTTTTAGTGGTGGTGTGTAACAATGGATCAATTATGCAAGCTTATATTTATTTTCTTTTGTCATTTGTGGTTTTGTTCATAAAGCTAAAGTTGCAAAAGAAAATGCAGAATGGACAAATAGAAGGAGACATAAAATTTACTACTTCACTTAGATATTAAACTAAATAGTAGTCAAGAGGATTTATAGGTACCAGAATAAAGTATAAAGTGAGAGATTTTTGATGTGCTAAAATTCAACTATATGACTTTCATACCATTGCATTTTAGCCACATACACATTAGGAAGCATAGTCACTGGGCTGAAATGAAATATGTTTATTTGACACCTCAAAAGGCATATGTATCCTAGAAGCCTTTCAGTTTAGCTTGAATCTTATGATATTTAATCTCTAACATAAGTCAGAAGCCAACATCTGACCACTTCAGTATCTACAAATACAGGTACAATTTGCACAGCTATTGCAATATGGGACACTGAATCTGTTTTCTACTAGAGGCTATAGATGTTAAGCAAATACTCTCAATTATGAATTAAATTCATAGAATGTCATAGAATGAATAAAGTTTAATGGGAGTTCTGGAGATTTTTTAGTTCAACCCCTGCTTGTTCTCTGCACTACAGCAAGCTGACCAGCATTGTCAATTGGATTTTGAATATCCCCAAGTACAGACACTCCATGACCTTTTACATGTCTTGTTCCAGTGTTTAACCACCATCACAGAAAAAACAAAAAACAAAAAACAAACAAACAAAAAAAAAAAACACCAAAACCAAACCAAACCAAACCAAAACAAAACCAAACCAACAAAAAACAACAACAAAAAACCCAAACCAGACCAAAAAACAAACAAAAAAAGGCACTTCTTCCTATATTTAAAAGCAATTTTTGTATTTCATTTCTCTGCCCATTCCTTTTTGACCACTCACTGGGCACTCCTGAGATATGTGACACTGTCTTCTCTACTCTCCCTCTCAGACATTTATACACATTGATAAGATCTTCCTGAACAGTCCCTTCTACAAAGTGAACAGCACTCTGTGTCCTCATGTCACAGTCCCTTAATGATTTTAGCAGCCTTGCACTGGACCTGCTCTGGTACCTCCAATTGTCTTATACTGGGGAGCCCAGCACTGAAAATAGTACTCCAAGTGTGTCAGCAGTGCTGATCCGTGAGGAAGGATCACCTCCCTCTTGTTGGCAGTGTTCTTCCTAATGCAGTCCATGTTATTATCATCCTTCTTTGCTGCAAAGACACGTTGCTGACTCGTGTTAACTCAATGTCCAGCAGAGCCTCAGACTCTTCTCTGGAAAGGTGATTTCTAATTTCTGATGACACTTGCCTCCCCACCTATGTGGTTCTATGTTCCCCAGATGCAGGAGTTTGAACTTCTGTTTCTCGAACTTCTTGATAATCCTGCTGGCCCATTTCTTCAACCTGCAGAGGTCCCTCTGAATGATGGTGCACCCATCCGGTTTATTAACACTTCCCTTTGGTTTGTATCACCTTGATGAGGATGCACTGGCTCCCATGACCCAGATCACAAGGGAAGTTGATAAACTAAATCAGCCTTGCTATCATTCCCTGCAGTTTGCTGTTAATGACTTCATGCTACTGATCATAACCCTCTGTCAGCAGAAGTTCTGTCAGCTTTCACTCCACATAAATGTTCTTTCACATGATCTGCAATCTATCAGTTTACTAGTGAGAATGTTATAGGGAAACGTTTTTAAAAGCTGTGCTACAGTCAATATAATCAACATCCACTGCTCTCCATGCATCCACCAAACCAGTCATTTACAAAGCTATCAGGTTCTTTACCACTCTCTTAAATGAGTTTTTTCCATAAATTATTGCTGTTTTTCTACTGAGATGCACAGACATTGCCAGATCTTTGCTTAATTATGTGAACAGACATTTAAAATGCTTAAAGGTAGCACACATATTAGAGTAGACTTGTGAATCTGAGAAAAATAATACCTAAGAGGATGTTTGAAATGGGGGCTTGGGAGCAACTAGGAAGTAGTTTATGCAAAACAAATTTCCCATAGCATAATAGATCAAATAAAAACAGTTTGTGGGATAGTTCTGGAAAGGAGAATGTGAGCACTCCTTGGGCACCATCTGTTATTGGTAGGAAGCAAAATAAATTATTAGGCCAGAAAGATGGAAAGAAGTACCTGAAATATCAACCCATATCAGAAAAGACATCCACTTTGTCAAAGAAAAGGCATATTCTGTAATGAGCTGTCATCAGCTTAAAAAAAAGAAAACAAAACCAACCAGAATGCAAAGCAATACCCAAACCAAAATCAAGCAAACAGAAAAAGGATCTATGCCTTATGTAAGGCATAAGAGTTTGATCCCTGATCGCTGCCTCTTATTAAACTGCCATCTCAAGGGATGGAATCAGATTACTATTAATTCTCTCTTTGACATGGCATGGAAAATATCCACAGGTTGCTGGATTATTCTGGAAAAGTTGGTGAAAGTTTGGCATTTTCTTTATGTATTTTTTTGCTTCAGCATGTATATATACTATTCTTAGTTAGCAAGGGCAGTTTATGAATTTATTTTTGGAAACAGTTTCCTTGTAATTTCCACTGATAATGAAGAAATTTGCAATGCAAGTTATTTGCATGATGGCAATAACAATAAAGAGTAGTAAAGTAATAAAAATATAGTGGCCAAATAAAATAGTGTAAATAGTGGTAAAGTTATCTATTCAAAGTTCATAACAGTAGCAAAAAAATAAATTATGTGTGATACAAATGACAATATTGGGGCATCCAGACCAAGTTAGCAATATGCTCATAATTGCAAATGCATCTTCTGCTGCTGTAAATATTCTCATCATATTACTGGATTTGGTAGACAGTTTTGCCATAAATTCTGCCTAGCAGTCTAAATGCATGTATAATTCATATACCACATGCATTAAATCTTACAAAGCATATCCAAAATGTATTTATAGAAATAAAGTAAAATAAACAAGGGAAACTGCACAAATATTAAATCTCTCATCTTTCATAGTCATATCAATAGAAAGATCTAAACACATAACCTAGTTAATGAATTCCTAGTGAATCCTTGTTTGATTATCAATAAAGTCTGAAGCTTGTGAAGTTTTCTACCTAAAGTAGAGTGAATTATAAAGAATATGATCTAAAACATTATAGGGAGATAAAACATTTTGGTGTCTTGGAGAAATGAATAAAAACGCAGACAGCTGCCAAAGAACAAGTGGGAAGATGGCAATTCTGCCTTAGTGGTTGAAAGTTGAGCCTCTTCTGGATAGCATCTGGATGGACCTACATAAAAAAGTACTGAATTCTAGGGACTGTCATGGCAGCTGGGAAGAGGCATTGCCAAAGACCAAAAAGCTTTGAGACGGAAATTTTGGGAAAAAAAGACTGTGTTTTATAGCATTTCTAATTTTCTAATCTACAGTAAACTGCAAGAGCAGGGCATACACCTTGTCTACAATAACCAGCTCCTTCTCTATCTCTCTGTCCTTGTAACAAAGTGAGAAGAAGTTGAAGAGGAAAATATGGCAAGATGGAAATCCAAATAACAAAACTGATCATCATTGCTGATTTCTCCAAAGTCTTCATATAATTTTATTTTTTCACAAAGTTCATAGTGCTTTTAGGGTGTTTATTTAACTATATTTTTCTTGTTTTATTTTGAACTATGGTATTATTTTTGCTTTTGTTTGCAAACCATTGTGATGTTCACATGCCCATTCCAGTAAGCTACTCTTCTTAAATAGCTTACTTTATTGAACTTCTCTGTTTTTTAAAGATCTTGATTTTATCCACTAAATTTAGAGAAAGGGAAAGCTAAAATATTTAGTTGAAATACAAATAGTAAATGAAGCACCTTACCAATCCTACCGAAGTAAGGCCTAATTAGTCAAAAGCAGTTAGCATTAAAAGACACAATAAAAATCATTGCCCTTGTCAACAGAAGGATCAATATAGTACCTATATAATCAATTAGTTCCTCTGAATCCCTGAAAATAATAAGGGGCCGAACGACACTTCACTCAAGAGATGCACTGAATGTTTAGAGCAAGTAATTTTGAAACAGTGTCCAAGCAATTATTCTTCAAGACTGTCATGTGTGACATAAAGGTAATAGCACTTGGAATTGCCTTTTCCTTCAGCTTTCTTCATTCGTGGGTCTCTCTGTTTGTGGGTTGAGCTCACGTCTCTGCAGTCTTTTCTAGCTTTTAATACATTAGCTTTCAAGCTATTTTGAAAGCAAGATTTTTGTCATATTCTGTTTTCCAGATGCTAATTTTCAGTCAATACAAGAAAAATGTAGCGTTTACAGCTCTTTAAACTGTAGGAAGTTATTTTCACCTGTACCAGAAATAATATCTGCTGTCAAGAAAACTGGGGAATTAAGGGATATCTGGTGTCTTTCGTTCTGCCTTTTCAGTGTTTCCCATTATAATTACCTGACCTCCTGCTGAATGCAGAAGAATTAAGCAGAAACAAAGTAATATATCTTTTTGGTTCTGATTTATATTTTGTCTAGTATATAGGTATAAAATAGAGTTCAGTATTATAATCTTGGTTTTAGGTTGAAACAGGAAGCCAAAAATAGTACTAACTCCAATGGCCAGGATCTTCACCAGTATGACAGGCACTGAATCACAGAATCACATAAGCTGAATTCAAAAGGACCCACAAGGATCATCAAGTCCAACTTCTGACCCTGCACAGCACCATCCCAAAGAGTCACACCATGTGCCTGAGAGCATTGTCCAAATGCTTCTTGAATTCTGCCAGGCTGGTGCTGGAACCACTTCCCTGGGGAGCCTGTTCCAGTCCCCAATCCCCTCTGTGTGAAGAACCTTGTCCCAATATCCAAACTAAGCCTCCTCTGACACAACTTCATGACATTCTCTCGAGTCCTGCCACTGGTATCCATAGAGAAGGGATCAGTACCTGTTCCTCCTGTTCCCCTCACAAGGAAGTCTTAGACTGCAATGCAGTCTCCTCTCCTCCAGGCTGAACATAATACCTGATTCATGTAGCAATCATGTAATGCATGGAGAAGTGCCATGTGAGCTGGGGACCTGAGGTTTGTTACTGCTGTTCTTACTTGTTGAGAGCTGGTACAGAGGGATGCCAGGAAGAAGCTTGCACAAATGAGGTTCACAGTTTTCCTATGATTAAGGGAATCTGCTTTTTTTTTTTTTTTTCTTATGCCCCACTCCTCTCTCCACTCCTTGCAGTCTCTGCCTATAGACACTCCAGAAATCTGGAGTGCATATGAAGGAAGTCCATCCCTCCTGGGCAGTCAGCTCACAGGAAACTGTGGCCAGAGTAGGATATCTGTGGCAGGAGAGATCTCTCAGAACACTTCCAGCAACATTACTGGAGGAAAACCCAAGTGGTAACCTAGAAACAACTCATGCAATTGTGTTTCACCAATTGTTGGGACTACTGCAAAGAGCAAAGGCAGCATTTTTGTCTGATTCCCTGGAGTCATCATGAGGCAAGGGATGACCAGCATGTTTAGAGTTAAGAGCCATTCAACACTAGAAATTCTCAGCAGGAATTACTTTTTTGTTCTCCTCTTCTCTGTGCCATTGTAATGTGGCAGGCTGTCTAGCTCTCAATTACTGCCTGGCCACAGGGAGCATAGAAAATGGGTAAAACAAGATGAAGAATTGCCTTCAGTGAAAACTTTACTTGAGGGAGACCAATCATGATATTAGTCTGCATGCAGGGTTCTTGTTTTATTGTCTTAACAGAAGTACCTCTTAAATTAATTCTTAAACAACAAAATATATGTATAATTCTGAGGTCTTACAATAGGTGTATCTACTGTCCTCATCAGTGGTTGATATCGTAATAGGGGAAGGCATTCATAAGCATCTAGGTAATTTAGTAACATACATTCCATTGTCTTTTTTTTTCTTTGCTCAGTTTTGTCTACATATTTTTGAAAACTACTTTCAGTTAGGTTGCAGGCAAAATTGACAAGAAATAGTAAAGAAAGAAGGCCACCTAAAACTAAAAAATAGGATAATATTAAAAAAAATGAAATGGCAAGCTTTTAAAAGTCTTTGATAAAGAGACTGTGATAAAGATAACTACAGCTTCGCAAGAGTCAATGTACATACCTAAGGATACTAAGGAACTATCTTAGGAATTACTGTTCATTTACTGCGAAGATGGATTAAAACTGCAAATGTTACTGTGTCAAATGGCCTATTTAATAATTTACCTTCTTGCTTCACAGTGAAAGATACATTTTTTGAGAATATAAAGGGTGACAAAGAGGCTTCATTGTACAGAGTGGTCAGTATAGAGGAAAATATGTATTTTCTCTGAGAAAATAGACAGATATTTCATTATTTATCTACATCTAGGTTTTGATAATGCAAAATCATATGCTTCCATCTCTGTTGTTCATCTTTTTTTGAAAGATAAGTGTATGACCTTTAAATCTCCAGACTCTTTGAGAGAGGACAATTTAGAATACAGTATGAAAGAAATTACAAGGTTATATTTACGATATTTCTAACAGGCCAAATTGCTCAAAGAAGCTCCTGCAATTTTTGCTCTAATATGTTTTTAATTTTACTGAAATGTTTTTGTATCACTAAATTAGATTAATATGTTTTTTCTTTTATTTTGCTTTTATTTTGACCTTGTGGTCAAAATATTCTTTGACCGGAATAATACCACATTCATGTAAATAAATTGTCTACCTTTGCATTAGCACTGGGTAGCTTTTTTTTAGCAAAATTCTCCTTTGGAACAAGTAGAAATCCACATCAGTGGCCTCAGAGCAAAAGTAACTATTAACAACGTAGTTTATATGCTGTGTAATAAGAGTAGTATCTCTCTATGGGGATATTTCAGAAAGCTGTAGGCTACTTCACCCCTCCTGTGTACTACGCATATATTCATGAGGACTTAGGGCAAAGAACATAGTGCTCTTTAAATTCTTACCCTACCTTTCTTCTTGGTGATTCTCCCTGCATATTTCTCTATGAAGACTCAAATCTTCTTTGCTATGGAATCCCACAGCAGGTTTGTGTCAACTTCAAGTTAAGTTACTTGACTGATATTGAAGACAGTTAATTTGACAGAAGGAGATAGATGTAATTTGAACTTAGAATAGAAATATTATTGAAGAGAATTAAAATTCTGCCTCAAAAACCATTGTCATATTAATTTTTTGTAACTATTGTCTCTACTCAACCAGTGAATTCTGCTGATTTAACATCTTGAAAAAGAGAATGCTGGGGGGATAGAGGACAGATTTTGGAGCAGGAGAAGGAAAGAAATAAAACCATATTCTGAATGAATTGAAATTAAAAATATTACCTTAGAGAAGTTTTGAATAACCCTGCAGACTTCTATTTCTTTATCTCACTTGTCTTGAACTCATGTAGTTAGCCTCTTAAGCATTGTCAGGAAACAAATCACTGCATAAGAACAAACCCTAGACCTAGGATTTGCATTATGGAGTGTGTTGATATATCTGTACATGCATGCGTAGACATGTATAATGATAATGCTTAGCTTAATTTTTGGTTTGGTTTTAACATCTCCTTATATATCAGTAAGAGCATAAGAACATGAAGTGCTGCAGAGGAGGAGAGCATCACAAATTCTCTATGAGTTTCAATAGGATGTCTGTCTTCTCGGTGACTAAAAATGTTTCTGCCATGTATAAAATTGTGTCATCTATTCAGTGTGCTCCTCATATTGGCTACTTGTAGTACTGAAGTAATGCAGTAAGAAAGGTTGGGGTGTCATAGTTGTTCTTTTTAATTTATCAAAATATTTGTAAGTCTGGCACTGATTTAGAGTATTCGCAGTCCTCATAGGTAGCAGGACACAATGTACTGCAGTTTTATTCTCATGGGTAGTACACTTACTGATTTTTCATAATATAAAAATTAATGATAGAGTCATAATTCTCGAGAGATTTGCTCTTTTTGTTTGCTGTTATATTTTAAAATGACAGTATTTTGTGTTCTTAAATTATATAAGCACTATATTTTAATAGTCCTGTTAGCACTTATTTGAATCATATGGCATCCTGAGTTAATTATCAGTGGAAAAATTGACTACTTAGGTACTGACAGATGGGTTCTCTGAGTTCAAGCTTTACTCTTACACTAGTTCAAACAGTTTTATTTCCACTAGGTGGAGCATCGTTATCACACCAGAATTTTTTTTATATTAGAAGGATTCTTTTGAAGTCAAGGAAGAGAAAGAAAGAGATTGAGCTGAAGAATTTGGATCCAGATCTAGATAAGTTTTTGTGAGGTATGTGGCAGTTAAAATATGCAAACATCTGTATTCTAATGCAGTTTGATTGGTCTGCCTGCTTGTGAATTCTTTCTCCCTAGTTCATCATTATCCCTTCAGGCTTTGGATAATTTAAGGTAAAAGACAGGAGGTTCTTTGACAATCTCACCAGAGAAAGTGGAGGGGCAGGTACCATTTTTTTTTACTCTCATGACCAGTGAAAGGACTGGAAGGAATAGCATGAAACCAAGTTGAGGGAGGTTTTGGTTGAGTATCAGGAAAAGGTGTTTCAGCAAAAAGGATGGAACAGGCTCCCCAGGGAATTGATCATAGCACCAAGCCTGTCAGAGTTCAGGAAGTATTTGGACAAAACCCTCAGGCATGTGGTGTGATCTTTGGGATGTCTGTGCAGGGCCAAGAGGAGTTGGATTAGATAAACCTGATGGGTCCTTTCCAGCTTAGCATATTCTATCATTCTATGATTTCTATTAAAAAATTAATAATAAAAAAATCAAGGTGCTTGCTATGGTGCAGATTTCTGTGTGTAAAGGATGGATTGGTAAATTATGAAACTATCATGGTTAGGAGACTATATTTAGTGATTAGTTTAGTAAAAACATAATGAAGTGCATACTATTTGGGGTCTAACAAACTCCAAAGCGAGTAAATTCAAAGATAAAAATTCACTGCTAAGAGGTGCCTTTTTTCAAACTGGGGAAAGAATAAAAGTACCTTATAGAAGAGCAGCTTGGCTGATGCTTCTCCGACCAAAATATGGATATTCTGAGGCTCAATGGATCACCATTGACTTTAACCTCACTCAGAAGCACAAAAGTGCTAAAACAATGGCAAAAAATGTGTGACAAAACACCAACACTATATTCAATTATAGCAAGAATTGTATATCTATACTCATGCTTATCATTGTCCTCTTATGTTTCCAACACCACTTTTAGCTGTAATCCCACAAATAAAAGTGGTAGATCAGCTTTTTCTGATGTCTCTGGTGAAGCTTCATATTCCCAAGAAAGCCTTGTTTAGGCTTGTATCTTTTCCTGCTTTTTCTTAATTGGTTGCTTTTTTTCTTAATTTTTAGCCAAATACACAAGTGGTAAAACACTTTGCAGATATGTAGGATTCTTCATGTGAGTCCAACCTAGTGCTTTGTCTCACAGGAAGGTACAAAAGGGTCTCCAGCTCTGTAGTTATGTCAGTAAAGAATTTTAAAAAGGATGAACCTGGCCACAGAGGCACTTTCAGTTTTCAATAGTTTCAATCAGAAATAGCACCTGTGGCTGAAGATCACTCTAGAGCAGCTGTTTTGAGTTGTGTTTCTGTCTGAGCCATTCTGCATGCCACAACTGGTGACAGGGAGGCTGTTATAGCTGAAGCAGCCTGTGTCTGCTCTGCAAATGAGACAGCAGGTTTCTGCTTGTTAGTACTGGTCATATATATATATATATATACATATATATATATGAGCATCAACACCACACTAACAAATCAGTGAACAAATATACACAAATTAGCTTAAAGGCAGTTAATTCAGTTAGCAGCAGCAGTATAGACCTCAGCTTTGTTTTGTTTAGCTGGCCAAGAATGACTGCAGTGTCACTGGGGTGCATCTGAAGGCCTGTGCTCATAAAGATTGAATACTCTTATTTTCTGACCTAGTGGCTTTCTAACTCCAACTGAAGGTATCATTTACTCTGATGTCCATTAGAGAATGCTTTGTCATGTTTATGAAGTTCTAGATGTTTGATGTAGGTTCTGATGTTATAACTGAGTATGTCTTTGAAACTGGCTTTGTATGGCTGTTAGGGTAAAAGAATAGTAATAGAATAGTGAACATTACCAGACTAAGGTATAATAATTTGCAAACCCAAGCAACACAATTTACTAATTGCATTTCTTCTGCACAATGTTGTGTTGGTGGAAATGTTTAAATATGTCTTAGAACAAGCCACTTTCACCTGCAATATGAGTCTATGCATAACAGGTCCACTCTGAGAGGTGACTGACAGGAATGTCAGCACTCTAAATATAACTTCTTTAAAGCTATGTGTGGCCATCAAATAGTTGGCACAGTACTAGATACCAGATTAAAAGTCTTTTTAGAGCTCCATGTATTATCTGGGATGCTAATTTCTACAATTTACCTGACAGCCTAGCATAACAGAGGGCTATTGAAAAGGAGAAAAAAAAAATTAAATGGTTTCTTTAGTTAGGGTTTTGTAGCTCATCTAAATTGTCCTAAATTGCAGGAAAATATCTATTATATATTTTGTAAGTAGTAGCTTGAAAAGTAGTAGTAGGAAAAAAACCCCAAACTAGATATAGATTGAATTCAAAATTAATGTTTTGCCAGATGAGAGAAGCCCAATGGGAAAAGCTTTTCTGCAGCTATCCACAGAATAAAAAGGTTAAGAATACACAGCACTCCAGAAACTTGTTTAGTTCCCCTGGCTTTTAAATCAATCTTGCTATCAAATCAATAATATCATTTTTCTTTTTGTGAGACCTAATGAATAACACATAGTAGGTTAAGGAAAACACTACAGTTACTCTAGCCAGTGGGATGCTATATGCACAGTGTTTTGCCTGTTATCTAATGATAATTGAGAGCTATAATTTTTAGTGACATGGAATACAATTAAATCAATAAAATGTTTATGGGTAGTGTTAAAAAAGTGAAGGACCTTCCACCTATTGAAAAATAACTGAAAATTAAAAGTTAAGTGTGAAAGACAATAACAAAATACACTGCCATTAATTTTTGTCTGAACCATTTCTAAATGTGTCTTAAAATGTGTGAAATATATGTGATCTATCCGCTGCCAGGGCAAGCCATACGCTAATTTAAACCATGAAGATAAGAAACCACATCACTCTATGGTCTAAAAGAGTTAAGTCAAACACATTTTTTACATTACTAACCAACTACAAATTTTACTATGAGGTTGAGAGATCAGGTAGGGCTGCTGAAAAGACTTTATAGGCTATCTTAGGTGTGACTGAGTGTTGCCTATGGGGCAAGCACTCTCTGTAGTAGTTTTTTTTTTACTGTTCTGGGCTCTGAGAGTACCCTACTTCATCCCAGCTCCATGCTGGAAGGAAAAATTGACTTATATGTCCAGCTTCCCTCATAGAGACATGAGCAAGAAAAAGTTCAAGAACAAGAGAAATGTGTTCCTCTGGTAGGTCCTCTCTGGGATACAACAAGAATATTAGTATTTCAAGACAGCCTAGAGTCTGGGGACTGTCATCATTGCCATTTTCCCTGTTCCTTCACCCATATTTTACACAGATTTATTTATCGCTTATATTTCTGTTTCTAGTGAAAAAACCCAGAAGTTACTCAGTCAAAGCCATTCTCTGTTTTTTAAATTCTGGGTATTTAATTTCAGAATTTTCATTCTCAAGTTGTTTACATTCTCTTTCCCCCTTTAGCTAAACCATGATCAGGGCTGTTTTCATCTTTTAAGTGATGAGTACTTCAAAGAACAGGGAAAAACTTAATTACCTCTGGGTCCCTGGTCATGGGTCCTAGCTCACTGGCAGGTAATGGAAATGGTTGACAATGAATCAAACATTTTTCCACATTTTTTTGCTTTTGAGGCTAGGTGATGAAAGATGAAGATGGTCAGAGAAGTCTTTCCATCTTACTGCCTAAAATATGGGAACAAGCATTTTTTTCTTTGCCTTTTATCGTGGAAAAAGAAAAGCTCTTCTTCTCTTCTCTTCTCTTCTCTTCTCTTCTCTTCTCTTCTCTTCTCTTCTCTTCTCTTCTCTTCTCTTCTCTTCTCTTCTCTTCTCTTCTCTTCTCTTCTCTTCTCTTCTCTTCTCTTCTCTTCTCTTCTCATTTTTCCTGTAGAGTCAGAGACACAAAACTTGAGACTTCCCACTCCACTTGGCTGTGCTAAGTCAGTAGAGGGCAGCAGCACACGTGCCCACTAAGCAGTTATTACAGTATAATGTACATTTTATTGATGTCTTAAAATGGATTGCTTGCTATATTTATGATAACATTTATTACAGGACATAGAGTTCATCTTGCTGGAACAAACCATTTAGTTCATCTTGTCCAGTAAGCGCTTGACAGTGGCAGTGAATAACTGATGTCTCAGAGCAAGCATAAAAATAAACAAGATGCACTCAGCCAATTGTGCGGTGCCAAACCTCTGCAGGCGATTAGATAACACCCTCAAGCATGAAATCTGATTACCTTATTATCATCTTAGCTTGCATAGGCATGGATTCTAAGCAATGTTATTAGTTATCCACTCCTCTTTAGAATGTAGCTGTAGTGTTTTGCCTCAGTGAGTTCCTGTGGCAACGATTTTCACAAACATATTATGCAAACTTTTTTCCTTTTGATCAGTCTTGTTAACTGAATTTCAGCAGTAGAAACATATGTTCATATCTAAAATATAATAAGAGATACTTGAATAGACACTTAGTTTAAATATATTTTCAGACTGAGAATTTAGTCAAGCCTTAATTAAATGTCATAAAAATATGAAGTTTCCTTAGTGTTCATTATTTTAAAGATAACAGAATGTGGTGGCTCTTTTCCAAAAGAGAGAGAAAGAGTTTTTCTCCATGACCTAAAAGGACTGAAACTCATGCTACTTTTAAAACAAACCCTGAGATTCTCATGTACCTACATGGAAGTAGGCACCAAGGATTTAAGATAATGATGAAACAGGATGAGATCTGCAAAATTCTGCAAGTTGATAACAGTGGGTTTATAATAGCTGCATAAAAGGAAGCCCATCCTAAGCTACAATGTCCTTGACAAATCTAAGTGCACTTAGTAGTGCTAAGGAGGCTCGATAGATTAGCTGCTGACAGACCTACCAAAGCAAATATGATAAAAGCCTAACAGAAATCAGCCTGAACAGCTAAAGTGTCTTGACTTCTTCCTTTCCTCCTCCCATTTGCAAGCAAGCTGGGAGAAAAGATATGGTTTAAAGAACAGATTACAAGAAATTAAGACTTCTGTGTTATCAAATGTCTTACATTGCTGTTGATAAAATTTGCATATTAGGACTTTAAAGAACATGACTTATTGTCTGCTCTTTGGCCACTTTGTTGGCATATGACCATGACTCAACAACCTCCATTCCAAATCACCCATGCTCTGCTAGAAGATTTGAATCCCTCAGGGTTATGTGTTGAGTAGATTGTGCCTGGACACCAGGTGCCTACCAGATGCTCTGTCCCTCCCCTCCTTGTCTGGACAGAGGAGATAAAATATAGCAAAAGGTTATACAATGGATTTAAAGTCAGGGAGAGAGTCACTATCTTTATTTCTTCATGTGACAATTCACCTAATTCACGTGAAAATTAATTACTGTCACAGGCAAAACACACTCGACTTTGGGAAACTTGTTTAATTTATTACCAATCAAATCAGAGCAGAGTAATAAGAAGTAAAACCAAACCTTAAAGCACCTTCCTCCTACCCCTCTCTTCCTCCTGGGCTCTGATTTTCTTCCTGATATTCTCTGCCTTCTTCCCCCACAGCAGTGCAGGAGGACGGGGGATGGGGGTTGTGTCAGTTCACCACACATCTCTGCTGCTGCTTGCTCTGCAAGAAGGGTACTTCTCACACTTTTCCTCTGCTCTGGAATGCTGTATTTCATGGAGAAGTCCTTGATTAACTTCTCCAACACGATTCCTTCCCATAAGCTGCAATTCTTCATTTATTGCTCCAGCATGGGTCATTTCCATGGTGCGGAATCCTTCAGGAAAAAGCTGCTCCAGCATGGGTACCCTGCATGTCACAAGTCCTGCACCAAACCTGCTCCAGAGTGGGCTCCTCTCTCCCAAGGCACAAGCATGGACTTCCCACAGGGTCACAGCTTCCTTCAGGCTTCCACCTGCTCCAATGTAGGGTCCTTCCTGGGCTCCAGGGGGATCTCTACTCGACTGTCAATCTCCACAGGCTGCAGGGGGACAACTGCCTCACCACAGTCTTCAACAGGCTGCAGGGGAGTCTGTGCTACTCCCTCTCCTTCTTCACTGGCCATGATGTCTGCAGAGTTGTTTCTCTCACAGATTCTCGCTCCTCTCTCTGGTTGCAATTGTGCTGGGGTTTTTTTCACTTCTTAAATGTGTTACCCCAGAGCTGTTACCATGGCTGCTGATGGGTGCAGATTTGGCGAGCTGCAAGTCCAGCTTGGAGCTGTTTGGCATTCACACTGTTGGACATGAGGGAAGTCTCTCACAGAAGCCACCCCTGTAATTTCCTTCCCCCACCAATATCAAAATATTGCCTGCCAAACCCAAAAGTTAATTACTCTTTTCACAGGTTTCCATATGCTGTAGCCTCTCCTTTAAATACCAATGAAATAGCACTTTACCATAGACTTTACTGTACTACATAAATCTGGCATCATTTTCTGCTGTAAAGTAGCAAGGAAGTGTCAGATGTCAGATTGCATTCAATGTTATAAAGGACCATGCAGAATATACAACAGTGAGTTAAGCATCTGGTTATAAAAATCTGGCATTTTAGTTTTACTTTCCTTTGATTTTTTTTCACTTTTCATTTCCCGTGGAAGTACTGCTCAGACAGTTCAGAAAATAGGTATGAGAATGAAATAGGAAGCTCTGTTTGAATTGTCCAGGGAGAAAGGGCATCAGCATGCTGAAATGAAATCTTCCCCTCATTGTACCGCACTTCACAGCAAAAAGAGAAGCTGACAAGAGAGCAGTGTTTGCAGTATCCCAGAAATAATGGAGATATTCCCAGACGAGGAGTTGAGGCACATTAAAGAAAAGGGGAAAATGAACGGTGTACATCCCTGTTTTTCTTTCTATACACCACTGCTTTCAGCAGCACAAATATCATAAGAAGAGTCTTTTTGCCTATTTTTCTTGCTGCTGCTTCCAGAACCATATGTATTTCTCATTAAACTGTTGTGGATTGAACACTAAAGCAACCCTTAGTGCTGGACTCTCCTACTCTTTCTCCTCTGTGTGCTTAGCTCTGATGTATGGAGTCATATTTCTCAGCTTGCCACAGTGCTATCTTCTGCATATCCAGCTATTTGTACCAGAGTGTGGTTTTTTTGGTTGGTTTTGGTCTGTTTTGTTTTTGCAGTTCTGAGTTCATATATAACAATGAAGACATAACATTCTAATGGCCATGGGGTAACCCCACTCTGTTCTCTGCTATTATTTGTGATATGTATATTGTATGATTTGGTCCTTTTACAACCTGACAAAGTAGTATTACATCTGTTGCCACAGCAAAATTCCATGCCACCATGAGGTCTTGGTTTCTTTAGGGTTTTGTCAGCTACATATATAAAATTTTGTCCTGGACTTTGCCATCATGCTTCAAATTGTAAATTAATTTGTAGTCTTTCATTGGAATGTTTTTTTTGGGGGGGAAGGGGTGAGGGGTAGGAGTTTGGATATTTATTATTTATTTATTTTTACGGGGGTGGTGGGCAGGTAGCCCTTCCAATAACACAGAAATTGTGGCTGTAGATACCATTAGGATCTTTCCTATTAAAGAGACTCTGGTTGCTATGGAGTTACTTGCTGCCTTTCAGTCTGCAGATGTCTGTCTTCCTTGGCCACTTCTACCTGTGACATTTGATTCTCATGCTGATGCCTTTGCTCTCAGCACTGTGACCCTGAGCTCTGTGTCCTGGCTCCTTGGTACTGCTCCTTTCCAGCTTACAGATCCACTCCATCTCACTTTTTAGTGTAATGGCTTTATTAAGCAGCACTCAGCTGCTTTAGGCTGCAGAACAGCTGTTACAAGGGGATCCTGTTTGAAACAAATATATATCTCAGAGATGAGACCATGCATTTCTAAACAAGGAAGGATTTATATAGAATCAGAAGTTCATTTAAAAAAAAAAATTGCCTTTTTTCCCCCCCCTTTTAATTTTTTGATTTGAAATGGAACAAACAAAGATAGGAAAGATATAACACACAAAACAGAAAAAACAAGTGGGAACAAAGAGAGTTATTTGAGAAGAAAATTGAAAGCTTAGTTTTTCAGTTCTCTGGCCTTGGTAATTGTCTTCAAGAATTTAAATGTATTTGATTTCTTTTGAGGAAAAATACTTCTTTTTAATAAAATTTACACCATTAAAAAAAAAAAGATTTTTTTTCATAAATAATGACTCTTCAATACTTCAATTTACGTCTTACATACCAAATAGTCTCATCTTTCCATTATATTTCATACTTGTGCTGAATGCTTTTCATTTGCTAGCTTGCTACTGTAAATGGAATTCATTAATCTGAGGCAAAAATAATTATAAAAAAAGAACATAAAATATCAGATTATTATGATGATATCTCTCTCTGTTGAGATGGGTTACTTCAATCCATTCATCATCTCAGAGAAACACTAGGTTACTTTATGACCTGAATTTAAATCTGAGGATACAAAAAAGTGTATGTTTTGTACTTAAAAAAAAAAAAAAAAAAAAAAGCCTGATGTATTAAAGTCTGGTTGTTAAATGCCCAGATATTTCACTTCTGTTTTTAAAGTGTGACTCTCACACTGAATCAAACTTCAAAAAGTGAATTTCATGCCTGTCCAGAGTACAAAAATTAAGCATGACTGATGTGAATATATTCAATAGATTGTGGTAGCAACTGTTTTCAGTGTGGGAAAAGATCAGTATTTCAATCTCTAACTCCCAGTGAACGGTAGAGAATCTTCTTTGCAGTCCAGGAATGTTCAGAGACTGCCTGATTTCTTTGAATTGTCTCAAGACTGGGTAGTGGAGCCCACTTCATTTTTACTTCATTTCATGAGTGTTAAAGAAGCAATCTTTCCAACCTCTGCTTTTGTCACAGTGAAGTCTAGGAGACAGAATTCAGCAATACACAGAGGCAGATTTGTTTTCCCAGGACCTTTAGACTCCCTGTGTCCAGAGGGAGGTGGATGTCTTTCCTGGGACACAGTACACACGTGGATACTGCTTCTGCCATTGGTGCAGAACAAGCAGCATTTGCTGTGGGTGCCTTTTGCTGTGACAGAGACCAGCATGGGCACTCGCTGTGCACCTTCCTGCAAGGTGGCAATTGCTCCCTTTGTTACAAATCCTTTTCATCACTGGAGCTTCACTTCATGGCGACCACCCCAGCTGAAAAAAAAAAAAAATCACACACAATATAATTTTCTGTAACCTTTTTGTTTTCTCTTTTATTGGAATCCTGAATAAATTGCATATATAACAAGGACACAAGGCTCCTCTTTTTCTTCCACTTGGCAGAATATCAATAATGGCATAGAGTTTCTCACTTCAAAAGTGGACTATATTTCTGTTTCAAGTATCCCATAAAATCTGATTTTAAAATAACTCTGATAAACCCTTTGATAATATTTTTAATTGCAGTTATCAGTAAACCATAAAAGCTGTCCATGTAATGTGAATTGTAGAATTGTGAATTGTAGAAAAAAAAGAAAAAAATCACAAATAAGCTGCTTCTGATAATGGATAGTTCTGTATTTTTCATATCTGTACATATTCAAATATATTATGAAATTCAGATGGATACCCTTGACATGTGCAACCTTGAAATTGTTAATAAATGTAACAATGCCAAGAGAACATTTTCAGGAATGCTTGACTCAATATTTTACTGAAAAATCTTGCTCCTTTTTCTAGAAATGAGGCCTGGTTTTTAAAATTGAAGTGACTATAGAAATAAAGTGCTCTGCCTTGTCACTTGGCTGGGTTTAATCTAAATTTATAATCCACTTAGAAAGAAATCCTTTTGTAGAAACATGTATTTATATGGAGCAGACTGATAAAGCCATGATATGAAGATACAAATATCTCACTTTAAACAAGATACCCAAAAGAATAAGAAGTTCAATGCTGGCAGAGAATCTCTTGTTTGCCATAGAATTTGTTTGTTCAGAAATTGATTTACAATGCTATAGGAAGCAATGTTACCATTTCAGCTCACAGGAATCTTGACTATCAAAAGAGAAACTTATCATCTTGAAAAAAACAACAAACCTGCATTTGATTTTGTAGGTGAAATTTTAAATTTTCATGAAATATTAACCAGAACAGCAAGAATCATTACTCTATCATTAAATAGCAGAACCAAATTCTATGTAGTAGGATAAATAATCTAAAACCTAGGCATTTTGTTCTTTGGGGCTTTTTCAATTGTGGTTCACACTCTCTTAAAAATTCTTGGAAATATGTTATGGATTTAAGGAATGGTCTTACTACAAATAAAAAAAAAAGAAAAAAAAAGAAGAAAAGTAGCTATATTTGCATTTTTTAAAGGTATTCAGTCTCTTAATATTAATTGTTTCTGTACTGAACGTAAAACCACAATGCAGCCAACATGAAGTCTTTTTATCTGTAGGCAGTGGTGTGTAATCTCCTATTTTTTATCTCCAGTTGTCAAGAATAGATAGAAAAACATCAGCAGCTTCCACTGATAGTTCAGCCAGGCGAAAATCAGAGCATGGTCCCTTAGGAAGTCCTGATATTGTGACATTTGTGTCGGCCTAAGTCAACTACTCAAACTTTTTTGTAAACAAAATATTCAAAGAGTTTAAAAAAGTTTGCAACTTTAAAATGACAGATTCCTTGTTATAATTTCATTTGATGTTCAGCTGAATATCCTTGTGCTGCCACATCAATGTGGGCATACTTCATGCTTTCCTCCTCCTTTTCTTATTCTACATGACTTGACTTTATCAAACAAGGCATTTATCAATGTCATAACCTGTCCAGGAAAGTCTGGACCCATAGGAAATCCAATCAGCAGTGTATGCATGATTGGCATGACATCACTACTAGATACAGCTACACTGTGAACAACTCATGAGAAAACTGAAATGGAATTGGGAAATTTAAAATGTTTGGTTAGATTCAAATTTATTAATGAAAATAAATTATTTAGTCAATTTCAGTGAGAAAAAAATATTAATCATCCATGGAATTTCCACAGAGAAATTTCATTTTGAGAAGTCTTTATTTATTATTCCCTACCTAAGTGCAATTTCTTTGTCCAGCTCATAGGTATCATAGTACCTAGCTATAAAATAAAAAATAGTAAATTGAAAACTGTGTTGGGATCTGAGATTTTTATGCAATTTATTGAAGAGAGGAGGAAACCTCCATCCATTTTTGGCATTCAGAGTCTGCTCTGTGCTGTGTATCAGTAGAAATATATTGTACTCACGATTGAAAGGGAGGCAACTGTCAAGCTGAAGAGACTTCAGAGATGGTCGAGCACAGTGCATCAGGAATTGTGGTCTGTATACATGCTGTGGGCCAGCCAAATCCATGCCAAGCAAAGGTGGAGATTCTCCTTCTGTGTAAAAACACTAACTGTAAGAGGTCTCTGTAGGATTTTCTGAGGGCAATATCTGTGCCCCGTTACTTAGCAAAAGGATGGTTGTTTTTTAATTTTGCTGGAAAATGGTTTTAGCTTCAGTACAAGGACCAGACCAAAGAAAAAAAATCAAAGTTACCTATCAAAACTTGACTCACTGCTACATATGCTGTAAATTTATGCTATTATACTGTGTTACAGAAATACATCTTCTAAATTAACAATACAGTATGTTTCCTATTAGTCTCTCTGTCACATACACATCTTAAGGAAAAAAGATAGAAGAAAGCAAAGACATTAGCTGAGGAAACTTCATTTGCTACTGTGATTATTTTGAGAAAAAGAGGAGTTTTTTTAAATTTATTTTTCAGCTGAACAATCTGGAAAGCTCATACAGCTCCCTATACTTGACTGACTCTAGATGCATTGACTTAAAGTCCAAATATTGATATTTATATGGAAAATTGTAATATGGAGCTTAATTTTGATGAGAAAATATTAACAAGTATATATGAAAAAAAAATCATCCCAGTAGATAGAAGTACCACATATTAATTAAACCCAAGTACACAATAAGATAAAAAATTGCAATCAACTCCATTCTGCTGTAAATATTCAAGAAGGCCATTATTTTTAGGAATGATTTGGTATTATCTCCAAACCATTGACAAATAATTATTGAGTTCAAAACACGAAGGAGCATTTGCAATGAAGTGCTGACAAACATCTTAATTGTAAATCTCTGAAGATCTGACTCATATTAATATGGAAATTAAATATTAAAAGGCTAATGCTGGACTTTGCAGTCTGTTATCTTGCATCTTACACACTTGCAGTTTCACAGATCAAATGTTTCTTCAGTATTCCAGAGAAAATTGCCTTTATTTTAGTTCAGGAAGTAATAACCTATCTGCTTAATATATGCATAGTAGACATATGACTGTTTCAGTAAAACACTGGAAATTGCACATGCTCTTAAGCATCCCTGGAAACATTTACTCACACCTGGGGCATTACTCAGTGTGGATGGGTCATACAGGGCACACTGGGATTCAGGCAGAGGGATTACCTGTGCCTGTGGTTAGATGTGTGCCCCTGGGGTTTCTTCCTCGAATTCATGCTGGCTGTGGCTACTCTGAGGGCAGGGATTGCTCTGCAGTATATTCCAGATCCTCCTGGTCCTTTCCTTTGCTGGCTTGAGTACTTGGCCTGACGATTGTAAACAGCAGTGGTAAGATCCTCCCACCCTAGATCTATGAGGCACCCAGCAACTACGATGCCCTCCCAGTTCCAACCTTTACAGTTATAACTATTCATAAGTTGGAATAATTCTGATAATTGACTTTAAAAATAGGAATATTTTTATGCAAATCTGTAAAACTAAGCTTAGCCAAAGTAGTCAGTGACATGCATATTCCTAGGAAATAGTCTAATACAGCCTTCTTGTACCCAATTCTTTGCTAAAAATATTGAGATACCTTGCTAACAAGAAGATTCTGGTATACTTGGTGCTTGTACCATATTGAGACCATTACCATCAAAGTATATGTTGCACCCTGTAAAATCAGAGGTACAAATCGGTCATGCAGACTTAGATGGAAATGGCCTGCACAGTTTCACACTGAAATGGAGATTTTTCTAGAGGCTAAGATGTCTTCATGCGGAAACACTACATCTCTGTAGGGAGCTGAGAACTTCTTGGGCAGAAATGGTGCTAGATGCAAACACATGCATGCCTCAAATGAGTGCTGGGTATTTAATTCATCAGTATAATGTACCAAACAATTAATCATATCCTGGAACTCTTTCTGTGGAATAAGGAGCAGATGATATTTTTCCCCCTGAAAATATTCAAACATTCTAAAGCCAACCTTTCTATAAAGGACAAGATTTTACTTGAAAATAAAAACCTTGGAGAGATTTCTTTTTCAAAAAGAGAAGCACTGTTATTTGCATTCACAACTTCATGAGGAGATATATATTTCAGAAGGACACGCTTTTAAATGTTCATCTTTGACTGAAACTTTAAGTACTCTGTAGATTCCAAAGAAGTGTCTTTAAAGAAATATCAAACAGTCATTCAGGCAGGTAGATAATATACAAATTTTCATGGCATATGTAATTTGCTGCCTCAAGCCAATCATTCATTTAAGATAGATATTATATTATAATTCAGGAAATCCTACTTGAGGAGTCATTATAATTAGCAATCCTGAGCTACACACTTGTCAAAAGAAGAGTTTTGCATTTACGTAAGTAAAGACGAGGGTTTTTTTTTTTTCTCCTCTCTCTTTTCCTCATCAGAAGCCAAAAATTTTCAAGTAGCTTGTCATCAGATATGTCTAAAGTACAGATATACCTAATGGATGACATCTGATAAATTCTTTCTAAAGATCTTACAGTAAAGGGCAGCTACAGCGAAGCAGTGGCAATTTGTTTGATATTGTTAATCAAGGTTTCCTTGAGAACAGGTGGCACATACCCAGGATGAGTTCATATTATCTGTATTTAAATATTCTTTATTATAGAGCATATTTATACTGTTGAATGACATTACACATAAAGGACCACTGTTTGACTGGGTAATAGGATTTATACAAAAATATGCTAAGCTACCCCTTCTACTTAAGATTGGTTTTGAGAAGTTTCTTTAAATATTATCAACAGAAGAAAGATTTTCTGTAGAAAGACTTAAATAAGCAGTCAGATCTTAGAGGAAAGAGCTTATTTTCCTAATAGGAAGCTTAAAAAGAATTTGAGTTTTCTTAGTGCCTTAAAAGCTTTGCAACGAGTATAAATGAATGTCATAAATCAGATTCTCCTGTTTATTTGCGTGTAGGCAAAGTGACCAGGAAAAGTGCATAACACTAAACACCTAGAATACATAGCAATAGAATTCTGTAGTGCTTTTTAAAGTTAAATTAATTACTTGTGAACATAAATTTTACTACCTGAGATGGCAGTTAATGTAGATGAAGCTCTACAATGACATCTGCCAACAAACTCTTTAAAATAAATTCTTTGATCTGAATCACTGATGAAGACCAGCTATTTTCTTACCCTCCTGTTTGATTTTTTTTTTTTAATATAATGACAAGCTTAACATTCTTATTGATCAAAAAGTAATACTTAAAATTAAGAACTCACATAGTTGCTAAAACATACAATTAATAAGGAAAGCAAGCATTCTTGCATTTCTAAAAAGCATTTTTGATGGACTGAATGCTTCAGACAGTATTACTCTTTTCATCTTCATCTCTTTGTTCTCCTGATCTTTACTTAATCAGTCTCTACCTCTTCCCTCTTCATTATTCCTATTTTGAGTAGCACACAATTCCAGCTTGATATTTCCATCACTTAATTACATTACTGGTAAATTATTATTAATTATTAATCAGCACAGATACGTTTCAGAATAACACTAGATATGGACAATGCAGGAATCCATTGTAAACTGGCATTTCTTCTGGCTTCAGCCATGACTTCTTGTTGTACACAGTATGAGGAACTCACATGATATTAATCTCCAAGATTCCGCTTGACAATCCATATGTGGCAAGGAACTCTTTATGGCGGAAATTTTCCACGGTCAGTTGTGTCAGTTTGTCAGAAAATCTAGCAATAGCATTTATGGTTTTATCCATTGCTACAGTTCTAGGAATAAAAAGATAAATGGTTTCATAATTCTTCCCCAAAAGGTTGTCTAGACTTGGAAAAGCCTGTTTTCAAACTGTATTCGCAAGTTTTTTACTTTTCCCTGAAGAAGCATTCACGATATCAAACTGGAAATATGTGCTCTGTGTACATAAATCCTAAAGGAAGTCCTCTGCTTCATTAACATAAAAACCTTGTCTGGGTCTGTGCTCTAATGTCATTACTCCTGTCAAGTTTAAAGCAGTAATTATGATTGATTTACTGTTAGTATTTGTGTAATGACATATATGCAAAATAACACAAGTTCTCCTCTGCCTAAGATTTAGAAAATTCAGTTTTCAAAGATTAGTCTTTTGTTGGTCTACAAGTCACTTGTGAAAGGTCTTTGACATGTAATTTATCTCTGTAATGTATTATTTTTTAAAATCAATCAATAAATAATTTGATGAAGCCTGCTTTGTTCATGAAAATGCACAAATTATTTCACTATTTCTGGATCCTTTGAGTCCAGATGTCGGGTTTTTTTCCTGAAAATCAATGGATGTGTGGGCTTTTCTTTGCATATCTCAGCATCTTCTATTAATACCTCCCAGTGCATGCTGAGGTCCATATTCATTGTTTGACCTACAGCATGTTCTTGTCCTCCTAGTCACCAGGCATGTTTCACAAGTTTGGAAGTGTTTTGCTATCATTCCTTAGCTGGTGAAACAAAATGCCCGGGAATGCTTTCTATAGGGCTCAGAATCCATACCAAGTCTTTACCCAGAAGTATCTTTTTTGTTTTTCAGTGTTTCACATAATATTGCTGATGCCTAGAGAAACAGATAATGCAATTTTTCTTAAATGTCCCACCATCTGCTTTGAGCACCAACAAATGTGTTTCTAAATATATTCTTATCTGCTTTGAGTAGAACTTTCTTTCCTGAGATATCTACAACTCTTTTTTGAGCTGATGACTGAAAACATTTTAAGGACATCTGATCATATAGTTTCTGCAAAGAGGATAAGAAGCATCTCACATTTTAGATTATTCTTTTAAAAATCATTATATGTTTATATCTCCAGTGACTTCATTACAGCATCAAAAACATCTGGTGGGATTACTTGACCAGTTGATAGACTGGCAAGGACTTTCTGGTAATACTCACTAGATTATTCCCTTTTCTCAGATATTTAATGTAGGATTTGAAAGTGTCCTTGACTTAAAAAAAAAAAAAAAAAAAATTACAGAAATTATCAAGGTTTTTTTTCGGTTATATTAGATTTCTCAGAAATCTCATAAAAATACTTCATTGCTTAGGAGTTGAGGTGCACCTATGACAAAATTCTTTTTAGGAATTGTAATCTGAATGATTGCAATAGGTTGCTTCTAATGCCAGATGTACTGTGATTCTCCAGTCTGAGACAATAAGCCTCCAAACTTGAGCTAAAAATACATCCATCATCTCTTCATAGATGGTACATAGGAGACATAGTTTGGATTGCATGTAAAAATTCAAGCAGTCATGACATAGAGCATCCACAGCCTTTTCTAACTTCTCATAAAATTAAACAAAATGTCAAATCAGTGTAAGAAATCCAAAAATCCGAAATAGTGAAAGACTTCCATTAGCATACTCTCTTTGATAACTGAGGTGCCCTTCAAATAGACACATGCTTTGTGAAAATGAGTAATTATAAAAGACTTAATCAAAAAGCACTTAACAGATGTTATCTCAAGTACTGCTGATACTTTTAAGTGCATCTGCAAGTGGGCAACATCAGAAATGTAATTATCTTGTAGGCAAGAAGAAAATTCACTCAATGTTAATCTAAGACGTGTTTTTTATACAACTTCAGCACTTATGTGTTCTCCAGTGACTGGCTCATAACAGGTGAAGAAGGACGGATTTATTTTAGGAGAATAAATAGTGGAAGAAATAGAATCTTTTATCAAAGTTCACTATGACAGTACCACAAACCAGCAATGGGAGTATCCCATAAAATAAATCTAGGATTATTTTAGTTTGGAAGCAGGTAAACAGGCATAGGAAATAGCATAAATAGCATGTCTGACAATCCTTTTTTCTTTTTTTTTTTTTTAATTTTTTTTTCTTTCTTTTTTGTCCCCCCCCGCCCTTTATTCCATATATTATGCTGACAGTATTATATACCTGTACTGGAAATTGAGAAGGTTCAATCCTTTCTGAGCATTTTAATGGGACAGAAACAATATAATTGCATTGATTCTTTTGTACTTACTTCTTGCCCTATTAGCTAATGTGTTTGATGATGCTGATCTAATAAAGAGACAGAAAAGCAACTTCGCCTAAATGAGACAGCGCTCTTTCCTTAGATCTGACTTTTTTTTCGAAGATGGAGTTCTCTAAAGAAAAGTTTGAATATTTCTTGTGGAATGATTTTCTCTTGCAGAATGAAAACTTTGAATCTCTCCCTGTGATAACTCAGTGACACTAAAAATATTCCAGATGTCTGTATGTTCAGAGTATTCAGAACTAAGCACTTCCTCTGTCTTTCCTCTGTCTTTTTGCCTTCTCCCTTATGACCCTGTTTAATATTGGTTGAGTTTTTGGAGGGAAGAACACCAGGACTCCTTCACCCTTTGTACTTAAGTGTTATTTTTCAAACATAAACTGTTCTACTTAAAATTTCTTTCATGTCTTCTATTTTTTATTTTACTAATCTCAACTCCCTATTTAGTACTTTCAGAAAACTTTCTTGGATATGCAATATAATGTCTTATTTTGAACAAAAGAATGTGAATGTGAGGCAAGCCTGTAACCTTCCTTTTGTTTTATGATATATATTCTTAGATATTTTTTAAATTCATTGACTTTCATCAGTCTTGCAACCAACACTAATCTTTCTGTAAGGATTTGTAACATTTCCAAACTACCAAAGAGATTATTTCGAATGAACAGAACCATTTCTTCACAGACAGTGTTTTCCAGATTATTCACAGTCTGGATTTTGTCACTCTCTTCTCTGCTGCTATTTTGACTTCTTCACTGCTGCTGCACAAATGGGCCTTTTTATGAGAAAGAGCTTCTTCACCAACAGTCTATTTACCGTGTAAGCTGAGGAACTCATCTACTTTTCTCTTTATGACAAAAATTTCATTCTCTTCACCTGCGCATAAAGTATTTTCTTTACTCTGTTTTTGTTCCCTTCTGTTTTACTTAGGTCCTTGTTTTTCTTAGACAAAACATCTCCTTTGTTTTAAATCTTGAAACTTGGAGTTTCACTGGCTTTCTCTAGCCAGTGTAATTTTCTAGCTGCAGTTTTGACAGAAAATTATTCAAAAACTGGTTCATATGAATATGCCTTTGCTTCTGCTGATATCATATCTGCATTATTGCTGCCTGGCTGAAGTTTTCAGTCATGCCAAAACTGGAATATGTCTGAATGTCAGAAGAGGATGCTGTGAATTTATGTCCCTAAGTGACGTTTACTTCTGAAATTCTGTCAGTATTCATGTCTTTCATGCACATTTAAAAGGATCTATCTTTGCTGCCTAATTTCATAAATGAGACACTTATGTTTCAAATTTGCAATAAAATACTGCATTGATTATAACTTACATTATGCAAATGAGAGAGATACTAGCAATATATAAAAAGCTCATTCTTGTGTTGTGACATCAAATTTTAGTTCATATAAAATAGAAAATGTGTTCATACATAGAAATAATCCTGCTTGACTCAAAGTTTGCCACCTCCAATGATAGTTGTTTGGAATGCTTCATTGCCTATAGCTTTGAGTGAGTTAGAGACCTAGAAATGGTATAACCATAATGAAAGTATATTAACATATTCAATCCAAAAACATGTTAACAGAAGCAATAACCCTCCTCCTGAACAATTCCTGGGATGAGATTCTCAAACTCAATTTATTTCTCATGATCTAAGGAAATATAAAAACGTGGAAAATCTGTTTATCTGAATCTGAGCATGGTATGGTTTCATTAAATATTGGAAAGAACACAAGCTCAAGGAAGTTTTTTTTCTTTTTGCTTGTAATTTGTATGATGAGTGATAGGCTTTGAGAGTTGAAGTAACAGATTTTTTTTAATGTTTGGCCTAATTACAATTTGTCTTGGAAGAACCCTTCTATTTGAGAGCAAATATATGTTTTCCATGTCCTAAATAATTGGTTTCCACCTTCCAAACATATTACTTTACAAGACATCATTTTTCTTTGAGGTAAAAATTATAGGAGGTAGAGACGTTTGCATGTTACAGAGGAAAACAATCATTAAAAGTGGGTTTGCTGGCTACTAACTTGCAGAGTACAATTGCCTGAACAAAAAACTTAGGCCTATTATAGCCATTTGCTGACCCATTATGTATCAAGGCTTTTCCCAAAGTGTCCAGAAACAGCTTTTAGTTGCAACATCTCTTTTCTTGGGAACAAAAAAACAAACAGACAAACAAAAAAAAAAAAAAGAAAAGAAGTTTAGAATCTGTTTGTTTTACTGTCTTTTTCTCTGAATTTCATGACTCTGAAAGCCACACAGTGAGCGATGTGTTGTTGGTGACAGCCCTGCCAAAGCTTTAGGCTTTTGCTGCTCTAGGTAAGAAAAGTAAGCCTACAGTGAGAGCTGCCAGGGGCATCAGACCTCCCTGTGGACAGCAGTTGACAGAGCAGTTCCCTCAGGAGCAAGAACCACCACAGTAGCAGCATGCCTCTTTTATCTCAGGGCTCTGGCATTAATATTTTTGCAACTCCTGTTTTGCAGTGTCTGGCAGCCAGCTTGCTCTGATCAGTTGCTTCTAATTTTACCTGTGTGTAAAGCTGGCAGTGAAGGGAATCTGCTCAATTCTGGCCTTATAACAGTAAAACAGGTTTACTTGGTTAAGCTCTAGTCAGACATAAGTCACAGAGAATGGGGATGTTCACTGTGTAAAGTAAGCACATATGCAGGGTGATAGACTTCACTTAGCTAAGCCACAGAGGTTTCTCCTGGTAGCCTTCTCATGCCTGAGTTTCCAAATTAAAAAAGGTCATGGGCAGCTGTTAGGGTTGATGTGAGCAACCGTGGAGTAAGTGGAGTCTTTTTGTTTGTCTCAGGATGTGACAGCAAAGAGCAGTCTGTAGGTTAGTTATGAGTACAAGGCTGGGTTAAGTGAATAGGGGAAGAAATTCCACATGGAGATCATTGAGAGGCAGGTGGACACTATCTCTTTTGTATTTAGATCTGACACTAACTCAAAGATTCCACTGCAATGAATGGAACCTAAGATACTATGAATTTGGGACAAAAAAAAAAAAATCCAGTCGTTCATTTTAGGAAATCAATTTAAAATAATGATTACACACACTCAGACAAAATGTGATAACATACGACCTGCCTGATTAGTGTTTCATAAAGCAGTGTTGTATTTGATCATAAATGACACTTTGTTCCTACTTGAGTGTTGCATATGAGGTTCCTATGAAAGAAAGAAGAACAATAATTTATGATTACTACCTCCACTACAAAAAGAAAGCTCATATGAAATTCTAAATCAAGAAAGCAGATCTTATTGGCAGCTGCTTGTATGAAGTAATATACTCCGAGCACATAGAACTCATTGTTAGAGATAATAAGGAATGTAAGGCTGTAATTGTCATCTTGGTCAAGAGAAATGTAAATGTATCTGAAAAAAGGATGAAAAAAAGTTAAAAGAAATGGATCCGTCATTAAAAAATTTAATATTTGGGTAAACAAAGCTCTTGTAAGTTAATTCAGGTGAATGTTCTTGCCTTTTCATGTTATTGTAGCTTCATAACTCACTCTTTAGAGAACAGGCTTAGCTCTCTGGTGGTGACTTGAATTTGAAAACTAAACTAAACCATATGTTTAATGTAGAAGCTTCTTTCATACAAGTGAGATTTTCAACTCTTCACATGATATGTTTGAATCACTAATTGCTAATTGCAGATTCTCTCACTGCTCTTTTTAGTGACATATTTGTACCAACCACTGAAAGATTATATCGAGAACATCAATTGGTGCATAAATATTTATGAATACTTAAGTGGAATAATCAAGTGTAATAAACTCTCCAGAGATACTGCTGGTATCTGAAGGAAATTTTAAGAATCATATAATGTGTACATATATGCTGTGAAAAATGTTAACATTTGCCTTGCCAGAATCCCTCTGTTATTAGAGGAATTATTTTGCTTTTGAGCTTTCCATACAAACTTTTCACTTAAAACAGGGAGTTTTTTTGCTGGGGAAGAGATCTGTAGGCTAGTAAGAACAATTTTATTCCCAGTTTACTTCTCGGGAGACAGCTAGCTTGTGACAGAGAGCCTGTGACTTAAAATTTTATTTGCACTGTAGTTTTCTTCCCTTCAAAAGTACAGACCTTCTCTAATTTCTTGTGGCTTTTTTATCAGCAGAGGCTGAAAGGGAGCCCTGCTCAGTAGGAAAACTAAGCACAGCACTAGGCACCTACAATGCACCTTGTTCCACCCCGTGAGACTTTTCAAGTGGAGAAGCCTCAAAAAGTGCAAAAGAAAGAGAGTTGTTCCCCATTCCTGCTTCCCTTTAGAAGGACAGCATATTGCTGCTGGGTATCTAGAGGAATTTGCCATTGTTGTAGCAAATTTTGTGAAGTTGTCTTTTTTCTCTCCTTGGACTGAAAAAGCAGTACTGATTACAATGTTTTATATTAGCATGTCTCTGGCAACTCACTGGCTTCTAGGAAGCATAATTACAGATAATATGTGTAATATAGAAATAATTGATTCTGCGTAATGGTGATATTTATGGAGATCTTAATGGAAAAAAATATTTTTTTTCATATTTTGAGAGAAGCTAAGACCTGAAAAGCAGATATAGCCAATCCTACATATTCTCTCTTGCTGTCAGGATGCTAAGCCTCTGCAATTTATTATTTTAATTCTCCAGTCATTCCAAAATCTTTCTATTTACTCCTACGTTCCACTCAGCTTAGTCTCAATAGACAAAGCTGTGTAATGTCCGCCTCACAGGAAAGAGCATCATCCAGGAATCCTGACTTTAGGTCTCGTCATCACCATTCCTGGACCTCAGCTTGGTCTAAGGGTTTGGACTATATCCCTTTAAATTTCTTGTCATCATGGACAGATATGTTAGATTTTAAATCTAGAAGATATTTATCAATTAAGATTATTATAAATTCTTATAAAATTATTATGAATTAAATTCTTAATCTAAATTATACAAGTGATTTCCTCCAGCTTTTTAGCACTGCAACTAGAATTTTGAGTCCAGAAACCAATCCTCTCACCCCCTAATGCATAAAAACTTCCATGAATTAAATATAAAACTAGGAATTAATTCAAATTAATCCTGTATTATCTGTTATAAATTCTATTTCACTGTATTTTCAAGGCTTTGAGCTTTGAACATTATTTTTTGATGGCATATAACAAAACTGATGGCCCAAATATACTGATTCAATTTTGGCAGTTCTAGGCTACAAACTTGCAATGAATTCAGTGATGACAGAGATCATTACAAAAGTCAGGATCAAGACTTGTCACAAAGAAAAAGCTAAACAGATCAGGGTCAGTGGTGTGTATGCATTGAAGAACTGATTCATATGCTCATATCCTATTAACTGTTATTTAATACTGAAGAGATTTGCTGAGTTCGTCCCTGGAAGATTTGCATTTCAACTCATGCAAAATGAGGACCACCACCAGATATTTCTAATAGTCTTACAAGAAACTGGCAAAATATTGTCATTTCAACTGAGGTAGATCACTAAATCAAATGAAACATAAAGTGCTGAGGGTTTATTTTGATAGTAACATAATGCATTTTACACCACATCCCCTCTCTCTATTTCCTGCAAGTACTTGTTATAGGTAAGGAAGGAAAGAGGAAACTGGGCTGTCCCTGTTCGCTGAATAAGGGAATTCAGCATCAAAACCTTGGTCTTGCATATTTCATTATCATTAAACACACAGAGATAAATAAAAAAGTTAAATGTTCCATTTTTATTTTAATTTCCAGAAGCGTTTCATAAAGCTCTATAAGTTCTCACAGTGATAAAATCCTCTTTAAGTAATTTTCAATATTAGTAGTGACATGATGATCTCTTTTCCCATTAAAAATGTTTTCCTCTGTGATAAATAATCAGCTTCAATGTCAATTATTTTGACTCCATTTTGTGAAGAGATGAATAACCAGGCACAGCTAAATACTGCTGCAGGATAGGTTCATAAGGATGCATAACTTTATTCTATTTGTATGCATTCATATATAATAACAACAAATATATATTTGTAACCCCTTTTTTCCCACTCTTCATATAAGAGAAACATTTAATGTGTTGCTTTAAAAGAAAGGAGCAGAATTACTTACTAACTAAGGTTTTAAGCCTTCATTTAATTTCCTTTTTCTCTTGGGCCATAAAATAACTCCTGAAATATGAGATATTTAGTATGACTAATTAATCCCCATCTGATGTTTTTTCTAATATTATTACCATATTAATTAGCTAATTACCCTAACATTGCCAATGGTAATAAAAGGAAAGCTATACTGCAACCACTCTTGTTGAGTTGTAGTCTGGCAGACCTCATTGAATTTAAAGTATTTCTGAAACAAATTGCAGTTCTAGGTGGGGGGAATATAAGAATTGCACCCTGTATCAAATCTATTTGACACTACAGAAAGTCTAGCTACCAGGCAGCTTTAAGGCAACATGCCTTTTATACAACTAGGTGCAACCTGAGAAATTGATATTCCCCTTCCCATCTATGAAAATATGTACCAACAGGTAGAATTTTTAAGACAAGGAGGAAATGGTTGAAAAAGTCAGCATATTTCAATTGAATCCATAGATCAGTAGACAGATAGAAAACAATTAAGTAATTAGACATGATTGTGATGGAATTGTTTAAAGACTGACAAACCAGGCCAGTTTTCGAACTTCACTGAATGAATTAGTGGTACATTTCTTGCTAAAGTTGTACTTGGGAATCATTAATCATGGTCGTTACATATGCAAAACTGTTCTTTACACTTATGTTCTGAATTATCTGCCAATATAAAATAACATAGGGCCAATGATCTATAGCTGCTAACAGTGGCCATGCTTCGTGGTGTTATTAATCACTGACATCCAAGTGATTGGGCTGGAGGACTCATTGATGAAGGGCCAAAACCAAAGTGATTTTATCATCTTTCTTTGATTTTTCTCTACTTATGTCTGATGGTTTTATGTTATTTTCCTCTCCTCAGAAGGGGAGTCTAATCTGTCCCAATCATGTTTCTCTACTTTCTTTTGTCAATTATCCTTTTGCATATCCAAGGAATCCTATTTGTACTCTTTTAGACTTACTTTGTCTTGCACTTCTGCATTAATTAGGCACATACCTTTACATGCCAACATACCCCTCTTTGCTTGCCACTTTGGCGGTCATACTGCCCATATACTTAGCGAAATGCTTATGCATTTTTTTCTGGTGAGACCATGATGCAAAATATCATCAAACTGTTTTAAACTATGTTAGTTTGCATACAATCATATTAAAATCAAGTCAATATTATTTATATCCTTATCATCACACTATTAAATTTTAAGTGCTTCAGTTACAGGGTTAGTCAGCAGAGTGTCAGCTCATGTTAATTGCAACTGAAAATTATTACTTTGACATTTTTCTATGGTAGCTGCACAAAGCATGTTTGGTTAACTCACCTCAGAGAATGATGAAAAAATGTTTATGAATATTCGGGTTCTGAGTTCTGAAATATAAACTTTCTGTATTTCAGTACAGCACTGGCAGAATAAAGAGGAACTGGATAAAGTTTAAAATCCTCACTTTTCTTGGACTAGTAAACACCTCTTAAAAACTTTCTTTTCAGCCTACATCCACAGTGTTAACATTAGACTTGGTTGTCATTTTAAAGTTGTAGTGATAATAAAGGGCATCTCTGATTAGTTCAATTTGTAGTTTAATAATCTAAACTGAGTTCATGAAGCCCACAGAAAGGAGGGAGGCTGTGTCAAAATGAGACTTGTCCTGGCAGCAGTTAATGGTTCCATGCAATCTTCACTCAGTATTCTGTCAAAGCAGTTCCTTAGCTGTGCTCAAATTGCTTATAGAAACGAGTTCTCATCAGAGTGTAAAAGGATCAAGACAGTAGAAAAATGTTCCAATTTCATAGCTGTCCTCAGAGCAACCCAAATCTCAACAGGATCCCCTGAAGTGGGTGAAACAGCATTATCACCATAGAACACATGGACTCACGTTAGTCATGCTACAATGACATTTAAACTGTGCTTGCTTATCTAAAGAGGAAGAGATCATAAATCCTATCTTAAGCTTTCCTAGAACTTTCTGCTTGTAGCTTTTTCATTGCAAGTTCACCTTTATTATCTTTTTTCCTCAGGTGCTTGTTCCCACTGGCTGATAATCCAAGGACCTGATATACTGCCTCCACCAAGCACATGGCAAAACTTGCACTAAATCAAGTGTTTTGTTTGGATTTCTGTTCCATTCTCGTGGATCGCTAAAGGAAAGTCTTTGACTAAAAAGTGTTATTTTCCTTTATGTTCTGCAAGACACCTTGAATGATACTCTTCTGTGCAAATGAATGCGTTCAAAATACCACGGAATGAAGAAAGCAGCCTCTTTCCAGAGTTTTCTCTGGGATAACTTAAGTGAAAACATGGGGAATCCTGACTTACTGTTTGTGCAAAGCTACTTTATATTCTTGTTGCAGTTGAATATCATTCACTTATAGCATTGAGAATTATTTGTGAAAACATCTAAGAACCAAAACGTAAGGGAAGTTAGTCTTACAGCATATGATACACAGATTATGTCTTTACAATATATTTAGTGCTTTAATCAGTTATGGTGTTTTGCAGTTTAAAGTTGCTGTTAAAGTGCATTGCTTTTGAAAGGTATAAATGGTTTTCAAAAATGTATTTATTAACTTATTTTCTCTATCTTAAAAATGGAAAAGCTATTTCCCAGCCTATACAGGCATTTCCAGAGCAGTTACCATTTCACTAATCAACAGTATAGTAGATGCAAAAAGATGAAAACCAATGCTTTAGCTAGCACATGTATGTCTCACACTCACATATATTGAATGCCATCTCCATGTTATGTTTATTTCAGTAAGAGGGATTTCTAAAACGCCCCTAAAGTTCTTCACCTTGTTAGATAGCTCTTGAAGTTTAAGGAGTTTTTCTTCTCTGCTTGTTACTGAACAATATTTTTATGGTTGTCAATGCAATTAATTTAGTTACATACCACATGTTGGTTGATTACACCTCTTCAAAATTTCTGTTATCTTGGAGAATGTAAAAAAGAAATCTTTTGCAAATTGAGGGGAGGGAGAAGTAGATATTATTAGAACAGTTTATCAGAAAATTGTTCACTGTCAAGTTACAAGTTCACTTTTCCGTCTACTCGAGGAAGGTCTGTAATTTATTCCCATGCCACATTGGAAGCCATTCTTTCCCAATTTTCTTATGCCAGAAGAAGTCTCGGAAGATATCTCACTGGGTTGGACAAAGGCTCCATTTAGTTCAATGTCAAATCTTTACCAATGGCTAAGGAAGTTATCACTAGTATATGCATGCTTGTGTATGTAGTTGTCACCACAGAGAGCATGTAAGCTTGAAGGCTGTGTACAACCTGCTCCCATCAAACTTAATACTATCCTGAGCTGTTGAAGAAGAAATCAGAGTGCACATATCTGACTTTGTCTCCTACAGCATATTCATGGGTCTGATATCCATGAAGTTGATCAAATGATTGCTGAGCCTGCTACGTGCCTTGAAAATTTACTGTTGCAACTAGTTCCAGAAGATTGCTTACTGTTAGATAAGATTTAAAGAATTGTTTAAACCAATGTATTAATTTCCATTGTCCTCTGGTCTTACTGTTACATTTTAAATCTATAGATCAATTTAACATTTTGTAAATGTTAATCCTCTCCCTATCAAGCAAAAATATAGGCTGGGAGAATAATGGATTGAGAACAGCCCTGAGGAGAAAGACCTTGGGATGTTGACTAATGAGAGCTCGACATGTACACTTGCAGCCCAAAAAGCCAACTGTATCCTGGACATCATCAAAGGAAACATGGCCAGGAGGTAGAGGAAGGTGGTTCTCCTCCTCTACTCTGCTCTTGTTAGACTCCACCTGGAGTACTGCATCCATCTCTGTAGACCCAGCATTGGAAGGATGTGGACCTATTAGAGAAAGTCCAGAGGAGGTCCATGAAGATCATTGTAGAGCTGGAGCACCAGTTCTGTGAAGACAGGCTAGGAAAGTTAAGGCTATTCTGCCTGGATACAGGGACACTTTGCAGCAGCTGGAGAATGACTTTGTACAAGTGATCAGACAAGAGGGAATGATTTTTAACTGGAGGAGGGCAGATTTACCATGAGAGTGATGAAGCACAAGTGGCCCAAAGAAGTTGTTCAAGGCCAGGTTTGATGGAATTTGGAAAAACCTGATCTAGAGAGTGTCTCTGCCCATGGCATGGGCCTGGAACTCGTGATCCTCTAGGTCTCTTTCAACTGAAACCATTTTATGATTCTATGATGATATTTTTTTGTCCTTCTGTGAAATATCTTGAAACTCCTTTCTTGGACCAGAACTGGTAACAGTGCTCAAGTGATGTGCAAAACAAGATTTTATTTAGAAGTAAAAAACCCCCAAAACTTTTTTTTTTTCCTGAGTACTTTTCCTGATTTTATCCAACATTTCTTTGCTTATTTTTTTGGCTGCTCAGTATACTGAATTAATGATATCCATAGATTGCTAGTGACAGCTCCAAGTTCTCTTTCCTGAATTGCAATTGCCAGCTCTGACTTCAGTCTTAGTTAGATATGACTTAGATACTTTCTCCTAGATGCATTACTTTTTAATTTAATAAGCTTAAGTGAAGCTTACTTGCTACCATTTTATTGAAATTCTACCTTATATCTCTCTGACAGACAGTATAGGTCAATTCCACATACATTTAATGAGAAAGTTGACTTGTATTCTTCTTTTGGATTAGTTTTTGATGGGTTGTTATTTAAATGATACAGCACATATACTTAAGATTTTTTTTTTTTTTAATTTCAGCAGTCATTAATAAACTCACTTTTACATGAACAAAGCATATCTAGCTAATTGTATGAAAAGGTACTTTGCATACTTTTCCTGTAGATGTAGTATAAAAGCCCAGGTTCTTCTGAATATCAAAGCAGAAGCTCTGTTTAACTGTAGGTTTGTAATGCTCCTATTCCTTATGAATGATTGGAGTTGAAGGAGCTGGAGGAATGACATCATTTTTACTTGATGATAATGCTGCATACAAGCCATTGCTTGTATGCAATGGAGCAGTTGCCCTTCACATTCATTATAGAGAATCTTTCTAAATCTTCATAAAACATAAAAATGTTGCATGTAATCCAAGAATTTTTGATGACTGTGAACTCTTCAGACCTTTTCACACTAAACATAGAGAGTAATTTGTCTCTGTGATCCTCTTTTCTCTTAAGTGATTAAAATTTATCTAAAAAAACCACTCTCAAACTTATCGTATATTTCAAGTCTGCCAAAATCAGGTTGTTCTATGTGCTTCAGTGTGTAAAAGGTATTATGACAGAGGCTTTCCAGCAACTATTTCCTCTTTCCCAGTGGAGGATGTATTTTTCAGGACCTGACAAGTTTTACTTACTCACAGGACCTTACAATCCAGAAGTACTCCAGCTGAAAATTAATTTAGCAGGGATATAAGATATCTGCAATGAGAAACAGGGTAATAAGTGGATCTAATCTTAGTTACTCCAAGTGCCTCACTTAGCTGCTCCTAAGATTAGGAACCTAGGCTGGCCAGGAATCATTGAACTCACTCCAGGCAAATCTGTCTCAACAGTGAATACCAGAGCTGCCTCTCAGTATCAGCAGCAATTCTTCCTGGAATTGCCTTTGGACCAGAGGAGAGAATAATTTTTTTTATTTAGTTCTTTTTTATAAGATATTCTCAGAACCAGCAAATACCCATAGATTTCCACCATTATCAATAGCAACTGTCTGGCTGAGGTTGCTTCGCTCCAATGCAAAGTTCTGAATCTGTACATTGAGATAAATCCAGAGTATCACACACAGTAAGCTCCCTGAGAGCGGAATCTGACCCATACTTTAAATTACCTGGCATTTTTTTCTAGTAGAAATAGTACAACAGCCTTCAGTATTAAATATGAGCATTCAATTTTTCTGAGTTCATGAATTAAAATGTCATTCAGCAGCTCCAACTACCTGTAAATTATGTAAGTGAAGAAAATATTTCTAAATCCTTTGGATTCATTAAAAAAAAAATGATTAAAGTTTAGAAGACAAGGGCATTGTATCTGTGAGGGTAGATAAAATCTTGGAAGCTAAGCCTAGAGCTCTCAGAAACATCATACAATGCTCTTCATAAAATCACAGGAACACAGAATACCAGACTGGAAAGGGACTTCAAGGATGATCTCGTTTAACCATTCTTGGAAAAAGCACAGACAAGATGGACCAGTACTCTGTTCAGCCAAATCTTGGACGTGCCTGACGCTGGGAAATCCTCTGTTTCCCTGGAGAAATTATTTCTGTGATTCCATAATGATTGTTCTCATTATGAAAAATTATGTCTAATTGGAATCTCCTCAGCTGTACCTTAAACCCATTACCCCTTGTCTGTTCCATGTGACTCATTGCAAACATGAGTCTCCAACTTCTTTGTAGTCACCCTTCAAATAGTGGCACGTAATGATAAGATCTACCTTTGGACACACTTAGAGAGCTAGGAAAATTACACCTGGAAAATCATTCCCAGGTTGGAACTTCTCCCATCTCTCAGCTCTGTTCCCAGGATGAAAAGTTTGTTCAGCTTCAGTTAGGGAGAATTTCTCCCAGGATGATAATCTGGACAAAACAGAATGGAATTAATAAAAGAGATTAGGACCTGGTGTGGACTGTGGGACTCATTCTGAAGTACTGTCCCAAAGAAGTTTTTCCCAATTATCCAATGATCTACTGTCTTGTCTTAGCTCTGCGGAATATTCTTTAAATATGAGTTGTCCACTCAATAAAGATGGTCTTCTTGCCCTAAAGAGGCCCGTGTGTGCTTCTGTCCTTGCTTTCTCTCTCTCTCTCTCTCTCTAGTGCAGGAACCACAGTCTACCCTGAGCCTTCTTTTCTAAAGTCTGAACAAACCCAATTCTCTCACCCTTTCCTCACGTGTCACACTTCCCAGTCCTTTGGTCATCTTTGGAATCCTCCTCTGGACCCCCTCTAATCTGCCCACTTCTTTTTTTGCCCATCAGGGACCAAAATTGATCACATTATTCCAGGTGTGGTCTGACAAAGGCTGAATAGAGCTGGGTAATGACTTCTCTGTCTCTACTGGTGATGCCCTTGTTGATGCAGCCCAGGATCCCATTGGAATGCTTTGATGCAGCAGCAAACTGTTCACTCATATTGAACTTTTTGGACACAAGGATCTCTACATCACTTTCCAAAGAGTCATTCCCAAGCTGGGTAGATCCCAGCCTGTGCTGCATTCCAAAGTGATGTCTTCATAAGTGCACTTCTCCTTTCTGAACTTTGCAAGGTTCATATTGATTCACTCTTCCATCCAATCCAAGTCTTCCTGGAAGGTATCTTTCCCTTCCAAAGTGTCCATTGGGAAACTTTAGAATAACCTTGGGCAGATCCCATGTGGTCCCATAGATTTATAAGGGTCTACTTGGTGTAGCAGGTCACTGATCATTTCCCCTGGTATGTTGGAAAATTTTCCCTGTCTCTGTCTTTCACCTTGGGAAACTGGATACCATGAGAACCACTGGTCATGCTATTAAAGACTGAGGGAAAGGAGCCATTAAGTACTTCTACCTTTTCTTTATCTTTTGGCAGTATGTTCCCCCTTGCATTCAAGAAACTGTGGAGATTCTCCTTAGAGCTTCTTTTGTTGCTGACACAATTGGAATAAAAAATTTTGTTATCCTTAATGACAGCACCCAGATTAAGTTCTAGCTCTGTTTATGTTCTTTTTCTTTACACTCTTCTTCTAGCTGGGTTTTTGTTTTCCCCCTGCATAACCTCATACCATCCTTTTAGTCCTACTGAATTGCTTGCCTCTTCTTCCAAAGCTCATAAACTTTCTTTCCTTGAGATCAAGCCAAAGCTCTCAGCTCCACCAGGCCAGTGATCGTCTCTACCGGTTCATCTTTCTCTTCTTTGTTAGGGTACACTTGATCCCATCTTGCCAGCCACTTATGAATGAATTAAACTGATTTGGGGCCAATATCAGTCCCAGGGGGACCTCACTTGTGACAGGTTGCCAGTCTGAAAAGGGGTTTTTGCCACCACTCTCTCACCCCATCCACCACACAACTCCCTTGTCTGGACCACAATGCTTCAGTTTCTCCAGTAGGAGGCTGTGAGGAACTGTGTTGAAAGCCTTGACTTAATTGTACTGGATTAAAAAACCTTTCCTAAAAAGATATAATGGATCTGTTGTTGGTTTCAGAACAGTTCTTGGAGGCAAGGTGTCTTGAACTGTCACAAAATGTTGCATCCATCTTATCTATTAACAGCTTAGGGAAAACCATTATAGAATGCAAAAAGTATGAGACTGGAGTTCACTTCTCAGGGTTGCAGCTTCTAATGGACTGACTGTCACTGATAAGAAAATGATGGAGGAGCACAATGTTCTTGCAATCTCATTAGCTGGATATATTGTGTGATGCTAAAGTTACCAATCTGCAGAATACTAACACATACCAGCTGCAAAAAGAGTGAAGAAGAAAGCAATTTAAAGTTACACATGAAACTTTTATACTCTAGTTGTTTCTCTGAAATAACAGTTTGGAGGGCTTTTTTGTTTGGTTTTGTTTGCTTGCTTGTTTTGTATTCTGTGCTCAACTCATTTAAGACACGGTTTATTTGGTGTTAATATTATTATACTGAAAAAAGCCCTCAATGGCTCCCAATTGCTAAACCAACCAACCAACCAACCAACCAAAAACCCGTAAACAGAGAGAGTATTTCTTGGATGTGTTTTCTTGTTCCAAGGACTTTTTTCAACTTTCTTTGTCCCTTATGTCAAATATTTCAGCAATGCTGCCTTTTTTTTTTTTTCAGAAAAGGATTTGAAAATACCCAATAAAGTACAAATGAGGTTCCCTCATTACAATTGCTTGACTGTCCAATAGAGTTATTAGAATGTAAATGTGACATTTCTTACCTAGGGGAAAACCTAATCAAAGAGGCTGACCTTCAGTTATTTATAAATTTGGAGTAAGCCTACCAATGATATTTTGAAATTGGATGTCTTAGATATTGCTAAATGTGATATAAATACCCCTCCATACATCTTCAGCCTAATCAATAATTTTCTTTTAAGGTAAAACACTTGATGCAATAGAAATTCTCATTCATAAGTCTTTCAGAGACCCCTTTGTAGAAGAAATGTGGACTGAGAAACCAGAAAAAAATGAAATATTTATGGCTTTTCCTTCAAACTACTCTACCTGGAGTTGTATAAAATGGGTTAAACCAGCTATTTCAAGTTATAATTCTATGCAATTATTAGCTAAGCACTACCTGTGGTAATCTTATCTCTGCACTAGTCTTAGTGGCAGGTTTGTGTATGATCTTAAGGACTTTGTTTCTATGGTCTTGTTGGATTGTGCTTCATGGGCAAGCTAAATTTCCTCATGAGCCTGGAATCATTTGATTTTGGCTGTTCCTTTCCCTGATGGATGTTGTCATCTCCATCATACCCATAATGAAAAATACACATGTGCTAGAGATACTGTTCCAGCTGCATCCTAGTGCTTTCCCAGCAGCAGGAGCTAATATGATCTCTCCATGTAGCTCAGGAATGATTCATGGGAACATGCTAGAATTATGGGATAGCACTCAGGTTAGAAGCAGGTAGGGGATTTTGTGTTCTTTGCTGTTAATTGGGAACTCAGAGTCACAATTAGGTATATAAATGCATCTTGATTAAAAAGGAAAGGTACATCTATTTCAAAATGTATCATTTGAGAAATGAGGGTAATCTGTACATCCACGTCTCTGTGGGGCTTCTAGCATGGTCAAGAGTTGTTTTCAACCAAATAATCTTAAGGATTTACCCATGAATTTTGCAGATGATTCCTCAAAAGCTTTTTAGCATGTAGTGGCAAATTTCTTTTAAGTGTTGTAGTTCATAGTCTCTGCGGTCAGCTCAGATGTTTGCAAATATTAGTTTCATTTTCCATATGCAACAACACAAATTGCATCCTTGCTTGCTAATTTGCATGTCACTGAACTGTAAAGATGTTAACTTTTTTTAGCACAGATGTTTTTGATAAAGAAGTAGAAAAATGCTGCACCCAAATTAGTGATATCAAGAATGAATGTACAAAAGAAGGCATCAGTACACACAAATATTCCAAATAATCATAGAATATTCCAAGTTGGAAGGCCTCACAGAGGCCATTGAAATTCAACTTCTTGCCCTGCACAAGATAGTCCCAAGAATCACACCATGTTCTTGACAAAGTTGTCCATACTCTTGTCAGGCTTGGTAACATGACCACTTCCCTGGGGACCCTGTTCAGTGCCTTGTTCAAGTTCCCTCTGGATGAAGATCCCTTTTTCTAATACCCAGCTGCAATGTCCTCTGGCACAACTTCAGGACATTGACTCAAGTCCTGTCCCCGGTGAGCACAGAGCAGAGATCAGTGCCTGCCCCTCTTTTTCCCCTCGTGAGGAAGTTGTGACTGCAGTGAGGGCTCCCCTCAGTCTCCTCCAGGCTGAACTGACCAAGGGACTCAGCCACCCCTCACACAACTTCCCCTCCATATCCTTCACCATCTTTTTAGCCCTCCTCTGGACTCCCTCCAATAGCTTTATATCTTTCTTATATTGTGGTGTCCAAAACTATACACAGTACTCAAGACAAGGCTGCACCAATTCAAAGTGGGAATATCACCTCCTGTTTCCTTCCTTAATCATTAATGAAAGCTATGGAACCACAATTTAATTTATCTCTTTATTCTTATATGCATCACTGTACATTCTGTATCAATGCCAACAAGCTTAACATTCTATTAAAATTTCTCTATCCTTTAATTTAGAGGGAGGTGATAATCTAATTCTGTTTTGTAGAATATTCTTATTTATTCTATAAACACAATTAGATTTTCTATATATTTCCAGAATACTCTAGAACATTCTTTGCAATATCTGGAGTTTTGCCACCAAACTCATCATATTGAACTAAAAATAACCACCCTGCTCCATTATAGTTTTTCTACTGGTATTTCTAAGGTAGTAAGTAAGGATAATAGTAAGTCATTAGAATAATTTGAAATTATCTGATGACAGAATTACGAGCAGAATATAAGTCTTCAAAATACTGCTTGTAAGTTCTATTTTTAATTTGGTTGGGTCTGTTTTATAGCTCAGCAGACATGGTGAGACAAAATAAAAGGAGAGGTCTCTTAGTTAGGTGAATGTTACAAAAGTCTTATCAAATGTTTGAGAATTATCAAACCACCCTTTTTCTCTTGAACTAGAGAAAATCCTGTTCCTCAATGTTCACAGTAAAAAAATAGGTAAAACTTAGGAAGTTTTCCATACCTGTAACACAATCAACCCTCTTCTACCTGCAGATCTTTTGGTTTTCTCATGCAGCTCACAGCATATTTATGGAAATGTCACGGCACACTTGTTTCTCTCATTCAACAGAGGACTGGGGAAGAGCTTTTCAGACAGCAACCAGAATCTCAAGCTTTAAGTATACAACAGAAGTAGAGCTAGAAGAGCAGAAGCTGATTTTTAGTTTTTTACTATGTTCAGGATCCAACCTAATTTAGGGAAGGCTTCCATGTTTTTCCTATACAGAATAAAAATGCTGTGAGCCTGAGCAGGATTTGAGCTAAACAGAATCTAATATATTAAGCCTTCTGGAGATAAAACTAATATGTAAAAGATGTTTACTCTGGATCATTTGTTTGATTTCATAGCAAATCTTAATGCTTCCTTTGAATATTTTGAAAAGTTACCAAATTTCTTGAATTTCCCATTCTTTTGAACTTGCCTTTCTGCCTTCCTCTTTCAACATAATTTGATTTAAAGTATTCAAGGGCACATTCACTCTTTTCTTTGAAATTATGCCAAAGTCCTTAAAGTCTCTAGTAAGAGAATATATTAGTTAGAAAAAGTGGGAATGAGTAAGAGTTTTCCGATATCCTAATCAAAAAGAGCTATAAACCATTCCCCAAATACACACTTCAAATGAAAAATTTAATTTGAGTTTTAAACTTGAAAAATACTGACAAGTCTTATTCTCAGGATTCAACATTTGTATATGTGCTCTTGTTTGTTTGTTTGTTTGTTTGTTTGTTTAAAGGAGCTTTGATACCCTTGTGGGATTAAGATGAAATGGCTGAACTGAATGTTAATTGAAACTGGTCAATGCATTTTGTGGAGAAAAATCCCAGCTCAAGCATGTGATGAAATGTTTCAACATTACAATTGAACCTCTGGATGGCCATAAATACTTTTTGAAATTGAACCCCAGGTTGATGATAGAAAGCAAGATACACCTGTCACACAATTGGACTTTTATGAGATAATTTTCTCTCTAGCTTTTGAAGTAGTCACTCACTTGAGTGCTTATTATCTTTTTGCTTGCTATTTTTGTCATGTAGAATTATTTAATTCAGAAAAAAATGATTGGTTATGCTGGAAAATGTAAAAAAGTTTTGTGTTATATTTTAGTACGTGTTAGATGTCTTTTAGTGAGAAATGTATGAAAGTATTTCCGTGAAAATTGTTCTTTAAAGCATTTTTGGTTTTGTTCTTTGTATTCTAGATTGGTTACATTTTTGAAAATATCCCTCATGTCATTAAAAATAGGAACTCAGAAATCGTCTGAGACGGTTTTACAGGAAGCACAGCTGCAATTCCAATTTCTCATTTAGCTCCTATTTTTTTCGATGGTCTTGTTAATCAGTTCTTTCTTTGTCAGAGAGGGGGATAAATATGTCCATTACATTGTTTTGAATTTTTAAGAGTTCAATGTATACATAAATATCCTATGCATGACAATTCTACTTTTTAATCTTTTATTTAGAATGTTGTATCATCTTGGTATCGTAGGTTCTTGCCAGCTACTGGAATAGCCCAGCACATTCTGACATTCAGATTTCCATCATGGCAGGTATTTTATATGCAGCATGAAGTGTAACAAGCTCTTGCTGCTTTTGAGACCTTATGTCACCAGGAAAAAAGCAGCCCCTGGCAGATACCAATCATGAGCTGACTCCTTGCCTCTTCCTTCAGCCCATCATTCACTTTCAAGAAAAGTGGAATTATCCCAGCTCTTTGCTGCATTCCAAGTCACAATGACCTAATTGACTAGGATAGCTGTGAAGAAATATCATCAATGAGTTGTTTACTGCCTTTAAGACCTCCTTTTTGTAAACCCTCAAAATATTCAGGAATAAAGAAATGTACAATGTAGATACATCTGAGGGACAAACAAAATTTTAAACTTCCATGTACATGCTTGAGACATATTATGTTGCTGTTATTAATATTACAAAGAAATATATTTTTAGGCTAGTATTAATTATCCCTAGGCAAATACCAGTAAGAGCAGCTTCATCTAACATGATTATTAAATGTCGATATTAAATTAAGAGATATTTGCAATATAAAAGGAGCTTTCATCTGTGTAGAAAGGATACTTAAAATATTTTAATTTCTACTATTTCCACGGTTCCATTTTTTTTAGTTACTATATTTTCTTTTGCAGTAAATTTTAGCAGAATATAGATTCAAGAGGTAGTTTTTTATAACATCTTTTTAATAGTTACTATTGTGAAAGCTGGGCACTCTGACCCTAATTAACATTGCATGCTATTTTTCACTGCCCGAAGGGACCAGCTAAATTTTCCTTGCTGATCATAATCAAAAGCCTGTTTGTTTAGCAATCATTATTATAATAAAAAGAGAGTGAGTGAGTGAGAAGGAGGGAGAGACTATATTAGTGTCTGTGCCTGTACCACAGAGACATCTGCTTTCAAAATAGAAAGAAAAAGTCCCTCAGCTCCCAGTGATGTTAATGGAAGTTCTCCAACTAAATCCCTGAACATCTCTTTGAAAACACATGCCTAATGTTGATAAAAGTGTAGGTTTCTTCTTTCTTTCAGCAAAGAGTAAGTCTGGTCAAATTTATTTTTCCCCTCCCCTCATTTTGGTACACTATCTTGATGGGCTTTATGAAAACTCTGCTGAGAGACATCTACACTCATCTTGCAAAAACAATTCTTCAGGCTTTTTTTCTTTCTTTTTTTTTTTTTTTTTTAAATGTTGGTAAATTTTCTTTTCTACTTGTCATGAAAGGATATCTACAAGGGAGAGATGAAACTGTGATATAAAATGGTGTTGTGCTTGAGGGATGGGAAGTCACCCAGCTGGGACCTTGGAGTCTCCAATAGGGAACACTCTAGGGCAAAAAGTTTATTATCTTTATTGCTCACTTGCAGAAATTGTCTTCAGAGGGTTGTTGAAATGAAGCAGGGCTGGAGAGGTTGCTATTTGTAACTTGGGATAATCTGCAGTGTCAATTCCTGCTAAAGGGGAAGAGCAGGCCTCTCACTGGGACTGGCTTCTGAGGAAATGCTGGGTCAGAAGCCAAATATATAACAAGAAAAGAAGGCTTACTTTTCCTGCTGCAGAAAGGGACCATTTGAAAATAAGATTGCACAAGAAAGTTGAAACAGGTTTTCACTAGTCACTCAATTTGTATTCTGTTTTCCGCTCAATAAAGTTTCCTAAAATACTGTGCCATTGGTTTTTGCCTGTGTTTAATATGGTTGCATAATTTCATTTCTGGCATCAAATTCACTTCTTGTTATAATAAATTTATTAAATTATATTAATATTTTACATAAGTATTAATATTTTATATGTGTAAAGCAATTTTTTAAATGTTCTTGTCTTCTTTTTAGAATACATTTTTAAAATTTCAGCTTTCAATGCCATCTTGGAGCCAAGCTAACCTTCCAACTGCCAAATTTTCCCTGGAGAGCTAATTCTGGTGTTTGGGCTAGTTCTATTCTCTATGATGGATGTTTGGCTATCAGGCCCAAGACAGTAAAGTTCTAGAATTTATAGAATAATTGATTATCTCAGCTAAGAAGGCAGAAAATGTGTAATGATTATAAGAACCAGGAAGGAAAACAAAACCAAAACATTATTTTCTTTAAAATTAACAAAATCATGCATTTTTAATGTCATAGAGCTTTAGAAGAGCTACATTTTTGTAAAATAAGAGCTGATTTATTCTGTTTACATCTCATGGTTAATTCAGAAAGACTGAAATACCACAGAGGAGCTGTAATAATTTTCTTTTTTTTCTTCTATTCAGAGTTAACCTCACAGTAGAATGAATATGGAGAGTACATTTTCAATTTGAGTCATAATTTACTGTAAGAGAAAGTTCATGTATTTAAGATAAACTAGGATTAAATGTATACAAATAAGTATATATATATAATATCTCATTTCTTTTTTATGTCAATATTGTGTGAAGGTGGAAACCTTACTTTCTTCAGAAGCTGGAGACACCTGGATGCAGAAGACAGCATTTACAGACACTTGCACATTTTTGCTTAGAGTATACAGAAAACAGCCTGTACTTTCCACAGATCACCACTGTAATGGAAATGTCTTTTTTCTTTGTTTTTATTCATTTCCCCTTCATTAAAAAGAACATTATCTACTCTTCAAAAATGAAGACATATTCATGTTGTCCACTCAAACGTAGTTGCAGATCATCACCCAGATGTGTTAATCTACTGAAGTTTTAAATTTTTGAAATTATGGAAACTGTTCTTGATGAAAAAATATTTACTACATGGTTTAAGAAGCAATTTTCCATTAGAAACCCTGTACTGTTTTCTATTAGTTTTCAAGAATTTCTTGATCATTTACAATATCCACAAAAACCATATTTAAAAACTGTAAAGACAGTCAGACTATTTGTCACAAATGCTCCAAAAGTACTCACAAAATATTTCAAGAATGTTAAATCAGTATCTTAACATTGAATATAAAAAGAAAGAACCCAAGAATACTTCAGTGCTCTGATTCCAGCTATTGGACAGTCCATCTATGTTTCAACCTGAGACCAAGCTGAGATCTCACAGTCTTTTCTTCCCTTCTTCTGTTCTCCACTTTCTACTAGATACAGCCAAAGCATCTTAACTTTACTTAACTCTGACCAGATGAAACTAAAGCTGACTATAAGCTATTAAAGGTTTACACAGAGGCAGCTAATGGCAAATGCTAACTTTAAAAGTCTTCATCCTCCAAAAGCAGCAAGAGGTGTTTTAAATCATAATGATTTCCATGTATCCCAGTGAACCATAAGTATCCACTCAGGTTATGGTGACACAAAAGCGTTCTCAAAGGCAGTTTTGATCATGGTAAACAGTATTTTTTCATTGACTTCAACCATTTTATCCAGTATGATAATTTCAGTAATTCTACTAGGAGGAAAATGTTCTTGAGGTTTATATTTTAGTTTTGTTCTTTGGTAAACAATGATGAGCCAGTCTGAATAAATGAAAGAGACAGCCCAACATTTATGGCCTTTATCTCTAAGTGGAAATATGCCCACTTTTCATTTATGAAAAACTTATCTCTGTTGTTTGGATTGGCTTTTTTGAAGCTGAAACTCAACATACTGTGTGAGTAGTGAGTAAAACCCTAAACCCTTGCTTTCAATCCACTGAAATTTTTATCATTTTTTTCTTGAAATTCCTCTGAGAACTATGAACTTTTCAAAATGCATAAATATTAACATTCTAAACCTTTTAGCACCAGAAACAGTGAGAGTCTTCTCCCCTCCCCCCCATTCTTTGATGCTACAAAACATTGCCAGAAACAATAAGGCACTCACCACTAATAACAGAACCCTGTTTTCTAAACACCTTCTGCAACTGCAGGTCAATGACTGACAGAATAAGGTTACAAAAAAGAGCCATGCCTTCTTAATGCACATCTAAACACTGCCAGGACCTGACTGCAATCACAAGTAATGACAAACTGTAACACCTGAAATCTTACCAGGTGGCAGAAATACTACACCAAAAAAACCCAGCTTGTAACCATCCTTGGTTTATAAATATGAAAGGAGAAATCAGAGTCTTCTCAGTTCCAATTTTTACAGGAGTGACAATTTCCTTCTCAAGTTGTCAGTCCAGCTTTTATTGCACTGCTTTTCAATTCTTTTGTTTGACGTAAAGGTGTAAATAAAACCCACCATTTTTAGGCAGGCAAAAGATGAAGTGTTTGGATCTAATTTGTTCATCCTACTTCAATAAATAGTCTCCCTTGAAACAAAAATTTGTGAATCTCTGTATATTTACAGCTTAAATACTTCTCAATAACCAGTCACCTCCACTTTAGGACCTCGGACTTATTTTGTTATACAGCATTTTCCTGGTTTTATCTTCTTTATTTCTTATTTGAATATTTAATGCTTTACTTTGAGAAGCAACCACAAAAAAAATCTCCCTTTGAAGGACATATAAATTAATAGAACAGCAGTGTTCAAGGAGTATTAAGTAGTCTGTCCCCTATTATTTGGGGATTTATTTGCTAAAATAGAATATTATTTTCTCAGCATAACTAAATTACCTCTATTTTCCTCAGTTTCTGACCTATAATTAACTCCTTGCAATTTCATGCAGGTACAAATTTCTAAATTATCTACCTTATTTGTATAATGGGAGTCAATTTAATTTGTACTACAGGGGTTCTTCTCTGCATGCAACTCTATTTCCCACAGGATTTTTAATTTGATTATTTTTTAAATTCCAACCTTTTAAATGCATACAACAGACCTAACTAAATCTAAATCAATCTTTGTACAAAGTACTGCCACTCACCTCACTGGACACCTTACAAGCCCTTTCATAAATCTAAATTGCAGCAGTTTTTAGTCAATACTTTAAATCTTTGGAAAAAATTTCTCTTGAAACTTTGTCTTATCTTTTGCAATAAGGACAAAGTGTATGAGTAAAGACACATGGTATTACAAAAATGATATATGTAACTAAGAAGGATCATTCTGAAAGACAGCTTAATGCATATCTGCTGTTCTACAACAGTGGTAGTTTGGTCTCTTGCAGGGCTAACCCTGCAATTTTCCTTTATGTCCTCAAGTGACTTCTGAAATTCTAGAGTGACTGTCATTCTTACAGATCATAGGCACAAAGTAGTCCCTATCTGAAATAATAAAGTTGAAGGAACCTTTTTACCCAGCTATACTGTTTACAAACAGATTTTAGAGCTATATCAGCTTATTAAAAACTACATTATTACTTAGTTGCAGAGAATATGAATGAATACCTCTCTTCTTTCTTTTGTATCTTCCATTCTTTGTATGTAACCAATACTTGTCATGAACAATGAACATCTCATTAAATTTTATTTGAATTTCACTTGTATAGAGAAAAACAGAGTGGCGGGGTAGAAGAAAGAAACTTTGTTCACAAATTTCAAACCTGTTATCTTTGAACTTCCATAAGAAATCCTCAGAGAAGAATCTAATTGTTTTTCGCTGTGCTGTATTTTATATTTTTTTTTCAGTGTTTGTTACTTAGAAATAGACAGTACCAGGTATGCTACACATTTATGCATTCGTGTTTCACTCACTAAAATCTCATCTACTTTCTGAGTTACCATGTTTTTGGTTTCATATAGAAGGTGATACATTTAGGTAAGTATAGTAGCTGCTGAGTCCATGGGATGAACTCGTATCTGCTTATTTCCCTATTGCTGACTCTTTCTTCCCCCTAAAAGTCCTGCAAGAAGTATTCAGTGAGATTTTTACTGATAATGTTATATGGAGTCTGAATGGATATTTGGTTGTAGCAGCAACAGAAAGGCAAGGTGTCCACAGGATTATTCCATGTTCCTATGATGTATGCATCAATGACTCCGCTTTGCTTTCCCCAGTTTTGTAATTAACTTCTGTAAGTGGAACACATCCTTTTCAAAAACAGAAGTGCAGGAACCTTAAGCAGGACCTGAAGAATTATTATATCCTCCTCCACTCTTTCTCTTCATTTAAATTCCCATAATGTTAGGACTAATGTATTTCATGCCTACATTTCATAATGTAGTTTTTAATTTCTTAGTGAAATGGTAGCAGCTTATATAGCTAATATATGTTTAATCATATGGATATTGTTTCACCATTTCTCAGTGCACAGCTCTTAACAAAAGTTCTTACTTGGCTGCATGTAATTGTGTAAAAGAATAGCTGTAAGCAAATTCCTTCTATATCTTTCAAAAGAGTTAGAATTCTTGTGCAATATGAACCTGAGTTAGGGGTGGTGGGGGTATGGGTGGTGGTGGGCATTGTTAAACAAACAAAAAGAATAAGAAATTCGAGGAACCTGGCAAAGCATATGTTTGTTGTTCATCTGCTTGCTCCTGTCCATTATTATTATTCCTTTGATATTACACTGACAAATCAAGAAGAAAACAACATCTTCTAGAAACAAAAAATGTTAAATTGATGAGTAATTACTCAGAAGAATGTAAAGCAGATTATAAGAAATAGTCTTCTGAGAAGTAAAAGCATCAATCTGATTTTTCTCTAATATTAAGTTGCTTTCTTTCCTCTGTTTATACCATGTTCCTGTTAATATACCTCTTGCTGGAATTCCTTTTTACATTTATCAGCTGCTCAGGTTTTCCAACATTATTTTCCAATTTTCCTTTTATTATTGGACACTAGATCTACCTGGTCAAAATGATTTCTTTTATTGACTATTCCAACTCTAATTATAGCATGGAACACACGAATTTATGCTATTAAGACTACCTCCAAATAATATATTCTATGTTCTCTGGAATCATAGATTTTTGCTCATCTACAGGGATTGATCACAATTACAGGTTTTTATTAACTAATTCTTTCTCATTACAGTAGAAAAAAAATAGGTGCTGGTTTGGGCATTTGTTTCTTCTAAACCAACCTATTTAAAGAGCCTGCACAGCTGCAAGATTAAGTTTAAATTATTTGTCAGGGGACATCTATTCTTCAAATCAAATATATTACTGAATGCTTATAATAAATAATGAATACAAGTTTGCATAATTAATTAATTATTCTTTTCTCATCTCTTAAATTATTTCTTCTTATTATTTTCATACTAATAGGTTCCACAAAACAGTGTTCCAGGTAGAAAAAAATATTTAAATGCTTATTAAAAATTATAGCTTATTCCAAAAGATTAATTTATTGCAAATGAACTAAAGAGTTTATAAAATATTAATTTTCTTCTATCTTCACTGATATTAGTGATTTGAGTTTGGCTATAGTATAATCAATTACTGCAAAACATGCTGTGAGAAAGTGAGCTTAGCACATTAATTTAATTTATTTTAGCTACTCCTGCTGTCTCCAAAATAATTTCTATGGTTACAAGACATTTGTCAAAGATTTCTAAAAGAAAACATCCTGTGCTGCTGATTCTTCTCTATATAAGGCTAGCATTTTATTATTCTCTCTTGAAATACCTAGTTTGGGACTTCTGTATCTCTAAACATTTCTCCTTCAGAAGAAGAGAATTAAAACATTGTCATCAATTGACATTTTTTATAGACAAAATGCATGGTAGCTGCTTGTAAAACAGATACAAGAAACATGCAAATGTTTATAAGTAGCTAGGAGAATTTGACATGTCTCATCTGAGGTATCAAAGTACTCCGTTTCTTTTCACCCTTTTAGGAGACATGCTGACAGAATCCACTATGGGGTTTAGAGCTGTAAGACTTTAGTTGTTGGCTGACATGAATATAAATTTATACCTATAAAATCAAGAAGGCAGGAAGGACAGAACTGTAATTGTAATCTCTTAAATATGAACCTATATCAGCTTTGATCCTGAATTTGGTATAGCACATGTGGTCCCAAGTGGTAGAAATTTTTAATGGGGAGATTCAGCTCTTAATACTTGAATGCAACTGGCATTACCCTTATATGAGATAGATTGGTATTGGGAGAAATACATTATTTTCAATCATCATTTGAGAGAAAATAATACAAGCTGCTCTGAGACTCCAACATGAAGCATCACTAGAGTTTGAAAATAGGCCATGACTACAGCCTACTTTTATCTTGTATAAAGTGGCTCTGCTACCCAAAAGGGCAAATTCTGCCTCTTCCTTTTGTTTCCTTCCTTCTGCCAGAACAAGGATTCATGAGTCTCCATGGTGAGCTGGTTCTAAGGCCTCACATTCTACATTAAAAAGTCATCTAGCAGTCACCCTCACCACATCCATGCTGGAATGTGGCTCTTTCGTCCTTTATTTACAGAAATATTGAATTTCCGTTCTGCAAAGGAGTGTCTCTGCTGACCATTCAATACAAAATAAATAAAATTTCTTTTTCTTTGCAAAGAAGACTCATTTTATTATATATATATATATATATATACACATATACACATATTTATTTTTTTATCACAGAAGATTTCAGGATTGTTATATGCTGGTATGATAGCAATGCTCAGAAATCCAATCTGTGACAAATTCTGCAAATAAGAATTTTGAATTCTTTCAAAAAAGACATCATAGCATAAACTATGTCAGAAGCTACCTCTGGACTACCTAAGCTATCCCCTGTTCAAAGCAGTGATAATTTCAAAGTTAGCTTGGATTGTTAAAGACTGTCCTCAGTTGAAAAATAAAAAGCTTCAAGGATTGAGATCTCATGGTCTTTCTGGGCTCTTATCCCCGTCCTTAATCACCTTCATGGTGTCTATTTTTTGGCTTATTGTGGTGGTTATGGCTTCTTGACCCTGACTGGATACTAGGAGCTTAAGAAAGCTGTTCTATTAGCTGGACAGGGAAGAAAACTATAATGAAAGGCTCATGGGTCAAGATAGGGGCAAGGAGAGATCCCTCACCAGTTCCTGTCATGGACAAAACAGACTCACTTTCTAAAACTACCTGAAATGAGTTTGCAGGGAGATACACATCCATCATGTCTTTCTAGTAACAAGTGCTAGAATAAAAGGAAAGGGCCTCAAGTTGTGCCAGAGGAGGTTTAGATTTAATATTAGGAAGCATAATAACCAAAAATTTTGTCTAGTATTGGAACAGGATACCTGGGGAAGTGGTGGAGTCATCATCCCTGAGGATATTGAGAGAAAACATTTAGATGGGTCAGTTAGGGACATGGCTTAGTGATGGATTTGACAGGGCTGGATTAACAATTGGACTTTAGGATCTTAAAGGTAATTTCCAACCTGAATGATTCTATGGGTCTGTGAATTAAAATAAGAAATATTTTAAGTTATTACCAATCAAAACAGAGTAGGACAATGAGAAATTGCTACCAAATGTTCCCCTCATCACCCCTTCATCCCAGGCTCAACTTTATCCTGAATTATTTACTTTCTTCCTCTGAGAGGTGCAGTGAGATGGGAAATGGAGGTTGTGGTCAGTTCATTGCACAATATCTCTGCTGCTCCTTCCTCCTCATGGGGAGAACCCTCAATCTTCCTCTGCTCAGCATGGGGTTCCTTCCATTGGAGACAGCCCCCCATGGACTTCTCCAACATTGGTCCTTCCCATGGGCTGCAGTTCACAAACTGCTCCAGCGTGGGTCCTTTCCATGATGTGCAGTCCTTCAGGCACAGCATGCTTCAGTGCGAGTCCCCTGTAGGGTCACAAGACCTGCCAGGAAACCTGCTCCAATATGGATTTGTCTCTCTAAGGGGCAACAGGTTCCGCCAGGAGCCTGCTCCAGCACAGGCTTGCCACAGGGTCACAGCCTCCTTCAGGTATGCACTTTCTCCAATGTAGGATCCTTCATGGGCTGTGGGTGGATCTCTGCTCCACCATGGACCTCCCTGGGCTGCAGAGACACAGCTGCCTCACCATGGTCTGCATCACAGGCTGCAGGGGAATCTCTGCTCCGGTGCCTGGAGCACCTCCTGCCCCTCCTTCTGCACTTGCTTTGTTGTCTGCAGGGCTTTTTCTCTCACGTACTCCTCTCTCCAGATGCAGAATGTTGTTTTCCCTTCTTATATATGCCATCACAGAGGCACCAGCACTGACAATGACTGATTCAACCTTGGCCAGCAGTGGGTCCAACCTGGAGTCGCTGGTATTGACTCCATTGTATGCAGGGGCAGCCTCAGGCAGCCTCTCACAGAAGCCACCCCTGTATTCCCCCTGCCACCAAAACCCACCGTGCAAATCCAATACCTGTATCTCTGCAATTTGCCATTTACAGCTAATATCTGAAGTCTGCTGCTTTCTTCTTTATGGAGCTCATTACAGTAGTTGATTGCAGCAAGCTAATCCTCTCCTGCCTAGTCACATCACCTCTGCACTAAACAAATCCATTTCCCTTTTCCTCTTCTCATCTATCACATGCTCCATTCCCCTTACCATGTCAGCAGTATAGTACTAATGAGTATATCACTGTAAAGTAAAGATGATCAAAGAAGAAAAAATAAACAAAGCGATCAAGGTAGCTCTAGGCACATGTATCTGGTTGCAATGAAGAACTACTAATGTAGTATTTTTCTGGGGAAAAAAAAGGGTCAGTCACTTCACATCCTTTTCTGAAGGCAATCAGCCAATGAGAAATTAGGCATTAACTCCCAGATTCTGGGCAGCATGTTCTCTCCCCTTCACTGAAAAGCACTGAACCCACAATGTTGATATAAAGAACTCACTATTTTCTCCAGGAAACCTATATGGAGCTCAAATTTCTTGAAATATTAGAAAATTAGAATAATGATTTTCCTAATTGTGGTGGGGTTATAAATTACAGTAACTGCATTTCAAAGTAGAAGAACTAGAACTTTTAAATCTGCTTCTTATATTTCAAACACACAGTTTGCAGGAAAGGAGAAGTGGCATAAAAATAAGAAACTGGTATGGGTGATTTACAAAATAAAAATTGCTTCTTTTCATCGTTCATTCTGACTTTAATAGCAAAAAGGAAAACCCAAACCAATCCTCCCAATGTCATGTCTCATGAAATGTATGAAATGTTCCTTCTACATATTAACTGGCCTATTGCCTAGATTAATGTTTGCTCTAGAGATGTAAATGCAAATTAAATTTTTAATGAAAATTAATTATTTCTTTGCATTATGCACACAGACCTATGGCTCTGTTTTGAGATCAGATGACAGCAAGCCAATGAATAACAAAATCTATCAAGTACAAAGAAAGACCAAAGAAAACTGTAGCCCCTTTATAAAATGGAAGTTTTAAATGTTCCGTTTAATGTTTTCTGAAATACATGAAATATGGAAAAGGATTTTATTCCTCAAAGAAAGCTAGCAATAATGAAAGTATTACCTTCATTTTATATTAAATTTTTTGAAATGTAAAGGTTGATGCTTACTAATTGTAAATGAATGTGCATAGACCCCAGAAGAGGCAAGCCGTGACTTACCCTTCAACTCTGCTGCATTATTCCTTATGATGAATGTATTATTAAAATGCAACAAGAACCACTACTCTGACACGAGTTTTAGCAGCAGTCACTGCAGAACTTACTGTCTTAGCCATATTTTTATTCTATCTTTTTTCTAGTTTAATTTTAAAGACAATTTTCCAGGGAAATTATTATGATTAGGAGTTTCCATAGATGCAAAAGTTTCAAAAGTTAGCCAAACCATTAAGTCACAGAAGTGGGATCTAAATTTGTTCATCCTGGTTTTACAGAGAGTAAAACTAATAATCATAAATTGTGGATTAAGAAATTGTTGGGATTTGTACAGTCTATTGCAAACATAGGTCTACTCCTATTTGTGTAAATAGGACATACACTGGACATCTCTGCCAGTGAAACAGAGGAAACTATATCAAGCTCTTTGGAAAATAGTATAAATAGTATATAGTTCATTTATCATTTTTCTTATTTCTATGATTTTGATGCATTATCAAAAATCATAAAAGCTAGACCCTGCATCTTTTCATCTGGGAAGACTCTGGTTCAGTGCAAGAATTGTGCTTCGGGAATTAATTCAGGGTTCAACTCAGTTCTCCAAAATAAATCTGGTTCTTTATATCCCTGTGAAAATAAAGATTTTTTTTTTTTTTTTAGAAGTAAACAAAACTGTATAACATGCAGCATAGTAGCCTGGAATTCTATGGTAAAGCAGATTTTTTTTCCTAGATATCTAGATTTTTTACTATTTTATGATTTTAACACCTTTCTCTTTCAGCAAACAGTTGCACTTATGAAAACACACAATCACATTGAATGGTTCACAGCAGTACACTGATCACAGAGTACATTATTTCCTTCTCTCTGGTCACTGGCAGTAAATGCAAGCCGAATGTCAAGGCAAGCCACTGCTGCGCTGGAGACACTGAAGTTGCTGGTCCTCAGCTACCCTGTTTTTTAGCAATTCCCTGCTTTCTACTTCAGTTGGTCTTTGTTATTTGTTTTTGTTTTTTTTCTTTCCTACTGAATCACTAGTAAAGTAAATTGATGTTTGAGAACTGATGGAGAAGTCATAGAAGTCACCTAAAGCTTTTTGTATTGGCCCCAATAAGGTATTGAATACCTAGATGGATTGACCCATGAATTATCAGGAGTTCCTTAAAAGATCCTGTAAAAATATTTTTTCTTTCAGTCAGGATTCAATCTTCAAGGAAGTTGTAATTTTCAGTCAGTTTAATATAAACCATTCCACATTTTTTCAACAAAAATGCAGAAATTCAGTCATAGGACTTGACCTGAATGCAGCTAGGAATCTTGATTAAGATTACTAATTGCTTTATGACTCAAAACTCAATATGAAAACACTGCAAAAACAAGATGCTATTTGTTTGGTTTGGTTTTGAGTTTTTTTCTTTTTTCCTCTGGCATTTTATAAACTGTGAGAAATAAACAGCTGGGGTAAGCAGCAGGCTTTTCAATATGTTTTATTTATTTATACACAGAACTTTAAGCATATGTCATATTGATGGCATTTACATCATAATATATGTTGTTCCCTATAGCTGTGCAAATTCATCAAAATTGTCTGAATATCTACTGAATGCTAAAGGAGGAACAGCTTACCAAACTTTTCTTCCATCTGGTTCTTATCCCGCAGGCTCAGCTTTTCTGCATAAAACGCTCAGAGAAGGAAATATATATTTTAAAATGTAATAGCCTGCCTCTGAAAGAAAGTGGTTCCTTTTCTCAGTCCAAAGGAATAAAGAAATAGACATAGGAATTTAGTTTGTTCTAGCCTTGAGAACAAAAATAATAGAAGGGAAGCATCCATGGTGAGAAATAAGAGGATTACATCTAGGTTAAATAAATTGCATTAGAAAATGTGGGTTTATATGACAGCTGGTAGAACAAAAAAATGCACCTTTTCACTCATACAATTCCACTTAAATTTATTTGTATTTGACAGAATTACTGATATAGAAGTGCTGTTCTTTAGGTTTATGCTGACATTTTAAGACTTTTCCTCCACTATGTTGCCTAAGATGCTAACACTTACGTGCATCCATAGTCTGAGATATCATATCAGGAAAAAATATCCAGGGGCTTCTCTTGGTATGTAGGACTGGAGTCAGTCCATGCATAGTTCAGTCACAGATACCAGGCCTGTTACTCGTTCTACCAAGGCTATGAGCCTCAATGCAGAAAACTGTCTACCCACTCTAATTAGGATAATCAAGTACTGATTTCTCCAGTCTTTGACATTGTTAGAGTGTCTGATGATATCCACCAAATCTTTCTGCTTGATTTGTTTGGTCTAGGTTAAGACTGCTGCACATCTACCCAGATAAAATAAACTTCAATAAAAATTAAACAAGTTCAAAAAAGTAAATGTTTTCCATGTTCAAACCATAATGTATCAAAATCCAGTGTAGTATTGATTTATTTGCTCTAGTAGATTAATGAAGATCTATCTTATATGTTTTGTTCTGGACAGAGAGTGAAAATTTATGTTGCATTTAGTGGGATGTCTCCAAAGATGGAAAAAATAGCTAAAAATTAATAAATGACTGCACTAAATGACTAAAATATTTTCTTTAAAGTAGTAGACATACTTGACATATTCTTCATATAGCAGCACAATACTGTCTGCTATTTATTTTCTTGCATAAACACCAACAGCGGTAATGGTCCACTTATTACTACAAACCGTGGGCAGAAAATATTCAGAAAAATGGAGCCAGTGAGTAGGACTGTAACCATGGCAACAGTTGTCTGGTGTCTTGCACATGCAGTATGGGATGAGAAGACACATGCCTTTGGACTCAGGGGGATAAACTGTCTCAACACCAATGACTTACCTTCTGCTTTGTCTCAGCACTCCCAAAGGACTGCTGGGTACCTTTTGTTGAGAAAAATGTGACAAGTCTGAAAAATGACAAGTGAAATGGAAACCTAGATAAGATAGAATCTTGACTTAATTCCCAAAAGATAAAATCTATGTATTTCCTGGCAACGTAAAGATTTTCAAGACTGAAGATAGCATATACCCTTTTTATTCTGTGTAGCCTGCAACTACGAATCTTCTTAAGATATATGTTATCTTTTCAGTAAGTTTGTTTTGTGATCTGCCTAACACCTAAGTTGTAAATAACTGGTGTTTAAAAAAAAAAACTTCCCATTTTTTAAAAATAACACAAATTCTAAACCATCTTGATTTCTGAATGTATGACAATTTATATTTACTGTGCCTCCAGTAGCAATTTAAAGAGGATCTATTTTTTACATTACTCGCTTACTGGTCATATTAATATGGTTCAAAGAAAAGGAAAACTACAGGAAAAAGATTTGTTTTGATTACATGGCTGGCATCTGAAGTTTTCTTCCTTGGGCAATGGTATCCAAAATTATGTACTTATCTTGTTAAGCATTCACAAACTCAGTAGGAAAGCTGAAAACAAACATGCCATTTTATCCTTGGAAAGGCCACTAATAAGGTGGAAGAATCTACTTTTGTCATTCCAAATCGTTCTTTGTTCTCTACCTCATGTTTATTTCTGCAAATAATAATAATAAGAACTCTAGTTCCAAAACCATCTAGCAAAGTAGAGAACAAAATGTCAGCAACTAGAGGAAATATACTGAGTCCTTGAGCTTACTCAGAGTCCCATAGTGATGTAGCTGACTGGAGTCCCTTCCCTGATACGAAAGAGTACAAATAAATTCAGACATAATATGAAAATACATGTATGCTATAATTCAGAGTCATCATCAAAAAATTATCATGAAATTTACTTGTCTAATGAAAATTGGCTGGTAGGCTTCCATTAAATAGAAACAAGAAGATATTAATGGATCCAATAAAGCTGGAGAAATAGGAAAATGCTGGCATGTGATTTTTTCTGTTCATAAATGCAAGAAAGCATCCAGTGAGAGAAAAAAAATTGACATTCATATATTAAATTTTATATATATATCAAAAGAATCATCAGTGTTCCTGTCTATATTGCTCAGCAAAAATATTTTTGCACTCTACAATGGTGGAAATGAACCTCAGAAGGATTAACAAAAAATAGATAAAAGGTAAAATGAAGAATAAATAAATAAATAGGTCTGAATACAGTTTACATAATGTATAACATAGGAAACAATAGCATATTCCCACTCAGAATACTGAGTTTTATTGTGGAATTTAAATATATGTATTCAAATAATAAAAATAAGATGATGGTATCGGAGGCTTGATAAAGACTGCCATATAAAAAGCAAATGAAATGACTGAATAGTTTGATTTGAAACAGGACAGGAAAGAAACAAAAAAATAGACAATTTCAAGAACATAAATGGAATCTGGGTCGCCTAGAATAGTTATAGTAAAACATTTCAGTTAAGTTCATCCTTCAGAACTTCTTAAAAAAATGTGTGCTTGTGGTACAAAATTATTTTGTGGAAGTTTTTTACCACAAAAATTTATTAGACCAACAAAATTTAATAGTATACCTGTACCACTAAAACACATGCTATTTTAAAATGTCTATATTTATACAATACTGAGTGGAATCTGAATTTCATGAATTCCTATGATTCAAGTTATGCCTTGCCTTCTGATTGTCAGAAAAATAACTTCAACTAAGTTCATATATAGATGCCTATCGCGAATTTTCCTATGCCTTTCCCAGAAGTAAATCCTGCAGACTACAAAAAGACACAGAGCCATGAAAAAAAACCACTTTCTCCAAATAGCAATTGCTGCTGTATTTTTATTATCTTAATTACTTGTTCTAGGTAAGTTACGCCCACTAAAACATAATTTTATTTTAAAAAATTTTCTTGACATCCAGATGCTACATAAAATTAGATAAATCTTGCTCTGTTGTGCATCTGGACAAAACAAGAATCAAGATAAAATCATAATCGATCTACTTTGCTTTACAGTATTAATTTCATTTTATTATTTTTATAACAATTTTACAACTGTTTGAGGCAAAAACAAAAGATGCGTCTTCTGGTAAAAAAAACCCAAAAAACAGAACAAACAAAAAGCGAAAACAAGACAAAACAAAACCAACCAAAAAACAAGCAAATAAACAAAAAACAAAAACACCAAAAAAAAAAAACAAACTGCCCCCCCCACACCCAAAACCCCCCAAAAGCCTAGACTCAATATTTTTTTAATTATCAGAACAATTATCTGGCATTTTACATGGCAAATGTTATTAATAGGTATTTATTGCCATTTCTTGCTGCATATTTACTCTGCCACAGGATAACCACCATAGGTGAAATTATCAGAAGTAGGCAACAAACATCTGAAGTGCTTTTTCCAATTAGGGCATTTAGGTATCCATGCAACATTTTTTTCTTTTTAGTTCCTAAAGAAAGCCATTGCTTTTTGTGTCTATGGCACTAGTGAAAAACATTTGTTTTGGCTAAGTAGTCTGTAGGGATTCTACAGGAATGATTCAACAGTAGCCAGAAAGCAATTAAGCTTTTTCAGAGGCATGAAAATTAAGTGTAATCATACCTTGATTTAGTTTGTGGAATTTTAACCAGAGACTCCACACAAATCCCAGACATACCTCACTGCTTTAATTGTTTAATTATTATTTGTGATATGAAACAGATGCTTTTCTTGGTGACCTCATTTACCTAAATATCACTTTGTAACATATGCTAAATGACCACCTTGCAATTAGGTCAGGCAATTAAGAACACAGCCAGATGGTTGTTTAATGTAAGTGAATACTGTTAGGAGATTTATTTTTTTAAGTACATTTAGTAACACTTACAGTTTTTGCATTTTATGCTGTTTCAAACTTTGACCAGTATCCTATTGGTGTCAATGAATATTCAATGCCTCAGGAGAGGGTCAATAACAGTTTATCTGCAGTAGATCCTGTCTGATGTCAATGCTTTTTTCTTCATTTTTTTCATTTTTACTTGAAATGGTGGTGGAAAAGAACATCTCTAAAAAAAATTAATGTATTGATACATTATCTTAGAAAGCTAATGAGCAAAGTTCATCTCCTTGAGCATGTGAGAGCAATGAATATTCTGCTTTTTCAATGGCAAAGAAGTGTATTGTTCACATGACTTTGTAAAGCTAGCAATCCTACTCCAAGTTGAAAAAAATCATTACTCAGATTATATCATGAAGTTTGCCTCAAAATTAAAAATTTAAAAAAGTTTTTCAAATATTTGTGAGGGATTTTTTTTTGTTTATTTTGATTTGGTATGTTTAGGATTTTTTGGGTTTTGTTTTGCTCTTTCTTTTTTGTTTTTTTTTTTTTTTTTTTTTTTTTTTTAATGGAGGCATTAATTTCTTATGGCTTTCAATGTGAAATTTATTCTTAAAGAGTCCCATATAGACTCAAGTTTTCAGCACTGTTTTCATTACTTAGTTACTCTTTCTTAACCTGTGAACTTGCTGCTTTAGTATTTCTTTCAATGTTGTTCATGGTTACTCAAAAGGTCATTTAAGTTTTAAAAGGTCGTTTACGTTTCCTGACACATTCCTCTGTTCAGGCAGGTTTTGAGAATTTTCTATCTCTATCTGGCACTTCCAAAGGTGCTGCTCAGAAATTAACAGCAACTCCAGACAACCTGCAACTACTCTGGAAATGACAAATATGAATGTGATGGATGGAATTACCTATTATATAAGTAACATACAATTGCTCTGTACATTTGCAGTTTAATCAGCATTTCCTCAACAAAGCACTAGAGCTTTCATTCTTGAATAGGATCTACAGGCATATGTGTCCAAATGAATCAGAGTTGACAGAACATATACTTCCTCAACACCCATGCACCTCTATCTGCTGAGGTATTCCAAAATACTTTTATTTTAGCACCCTTGTGCCTTTACTGTGAAAACCTTGAGAGGTAAAAAAATAAAAGAAATATTGAATTTTATGTGGCAATGCATTTTCCTCTTTTCAATAAAAGTAGACAAATGAAGTCATTGTACTCTTTTTTTGGAAAGCAATTCCCCTCTCTTTCTGATCTACCAATAATATAGTTTTGTCCTAATATGTAAGTAGAAGCCTGAACCTGTGAAGCAGAAATTGTCTCATTGTTAATCAAAGCTGTGGTTTAATATGATTTAGGTCAAGGAAATAAACCTTTTCTGTGCAGCTTGATTGCTGGTACTGACATCACCACTTTTATTACTTTCACTGCTTTGGAAACCAATTGACATTCAGTTCAGAAATAACTCTGTTTGCTCAGCCAAACTGACTTCAATGCTCTCTCTGTGAGCTGACAGCTGGCTTGCAACAGATGATGATGAGTAATCAGCTGATCATGTCTGAAAACAGAACAAAGCACCTGGAACCGTCTTAAATTCACATTTGTATTGCATTTGGAATAGTTATGTAGGCCTCAAGAATTGATATAATATCGTCATATCTCTGTTCAATATTAGCTTTTGCAAAATAAGTTTCTTCCAGCTGAATTTGCACAGCTGAGTTTACCTGTGCACATATATGAAACTTTTCTCTAGTTCTGTAAATTAAGCATTCATACCATCTTTGGCATCCACAGATTTTTTTTTTTCCCAGAAAGTGTTTCCTCAGACTGAAGTAAAATTAAGATAGTTCAGAGATTAAAATAATCAAATATTACTGTCTCTATATTCAAATTTTAAAAGACTCTTATAGGCTTCAGTCACCAACCTAATCTTCTGCTTTCGGGATTTTTTACATTATCTTTGACCATGTCGTCCATAACTACAAATCTTGGTGATATTGATATAAATGTTTATGCCTCAGCCACAGAAATGCTCACGTTGAATACTTTTTTTGTAAGAGTTGTACATATAAAATGGAGAAATTATTGGTTTATTTTGCCTGTTGGCATATCAAATGACAAATGGAATAACAAGCTTTTCATTCTGTGAGACTGTTGCTCAGCTGAAGATCAGCATACATGCCTCACTATGTGATACCATAAAGGTCTTTGGATGTGTCTGAACTTGGGAAGGAGAGGCCTACAGAAAAATTAACTGTCTGATCTTCAATTATCCAAGGACATTATGACTGAGGGAATGGTTAACTGACATTACTGATACTTCATTAATCAGAGGGCTTAAACACGGGCTGTTAGAGTATATGCTACCAGGGTCCTGTGTATAATCTCCCTTTGTAAATAAGCAGTAGTCTGTGCCTTCTGAAAGTGAAGGAGCTTTGTCTAGAAATTCTAACTGGAAGTTCCACCACAGGTAGACTTTGTAATTGATTTTTATCCGGAAGTAAAAAGCTTTATGGAAAGGACTTCTCTGAAAGGACAGACACATGGCTACTAGTGAAGGAATTAATTATTTATATTTGAAATGTTCAGATAAGGTCTTCCATCAGGATGTTTTAAAGGACTTGGGACAAAAAAACACTAAAAAAAACTAACAAAAAACTCCCTAAACAAAAAGCCCAACAACTAAACCCAGTGTTTTATAGCCTCTATATTTGATTCTCAGTTCCCATTGGCGTTATACTTCATTTAGACTAATGAGGTTTTATGGCATGGTGACTTTATCAACATTTAAAAGTATCTGATTAAAGGATAAGCAGGCAGACTCTTTAGAGCGGTACTGTCTGACAGTAATTACAAACTGAAATACAAGAAGTTCTTTTAAATATGAGAAAATTATTCTGTAAAGTAGTCAAACAGGTTATTCAGTGTGACTGTGGAGTTTCCATCCTTGGAGACATTCAAAAGTCAACTGGACCCCATCCTGATCTGGATTAGACAGTCTTCAGAAGTCCCTGCCAACTTTATCACTGACTCTGTAGCTATTATGGAATGCCCTCTTCTTTGAGGAAAATAATTTGTAATTTTCCTGTGAAGCGAGCGGGTCTGCTCATGAGGACATGCTTGTTAGGGATTGTGGGATGTCAGGAGCAGAAGATATGAGACAGACAAAGATCAGCATCTCACAGAAGCCATGTGAAAGAGGAGAAAGGAGCGAGTGGCCAGTAGCCAGGTCTCAAGGACAAGGGAAAGTAAACTTCATGGAGTATAAATACTGGTACTCTGGGTTTGGTTTGGTTGTTATAAATAAACCTACACATTTCATTTTAATGAAATAATCATAGAGATGATTTTTTATAGTTGTTCACTTTCAGATTTATATAATCATATATTTAAATTCTAGTAGCTTGTGGAACAGCTACATTATGTAGTCTAATCAACTCTTCAGACATGCATATCATCATCCATACATTATAAATACAAAACCTTTCTGTTCACTACCATCTTTTATATTGCTGCTGTGATCATTGCATGTCATATACAGAAGCTTTCTCAAACATATCCCATGAGATTTTTGAATTTTGAATTTGTCTTTTCTATTTTTTCAGTCACTGAAAAAACAGGATGTGTTTTGCATGCAAACAAAGCTGGAAAATGTCTCAATCAACCTCTATAATCAAGGGTGTGTGTTTTGCTTGTTCAGTGCAATGGCCTCACAGTGATAGCAGATAATATTCACTACTCATTTTCTAGCATATTCCCATTTTCTTCTTTGTTTAGAGAATAGATTAAAATTTAGCCTGTCATCAGCATACACTGCAGTATTTTGAAAAATATCAACTGTTTTGTAATGACAGTGGAGAAGCTTTGTTCTCCCTCAAATTTATGATTTATGATTATCAAATCTCAATGCTTTTTAGTGAGCAAATCTCAGCTGTGTGAAAATGTCCTTTTTCTACTTAGTGGAGACTAGTTTGTGCTTAAGAGCTAAACAAAGACAGGAAACAAAGTGTGCTGTCACAATCTCTACAATATAGGTAATCACTATAATCTGATAAGAAATATGAGTAGGGGAAAAAAGTCACCTTTTCCAAAGATATATTAAGGCAAGAATGTAAATTAGAGCTGATGACAACTCTCAGAAGCAGGAATACTGTAAGAAATGAGCATTATGTCCTTGCTGTGGGCAGTACCAGAGAGTGCTCAGCATTGGAGCTGCACAAGATATATTCCAAAGTATGGCATCACCTTTCTAGAACACACTTTACCTGTGTTTGTTACTGATCAGTGAGCAAGCATAGAACAAGAGTGCAGAATTAAAAATGCATACATATGGAAGAAAAAAAGGTGAAAATAGCTGAAAGCAATTAGCAATTGCCTTTGTTTGATATGGCTATGGTAAGCCTTCTGCAGCAGCTCAGAATGGGGCAGAATATTACATATATTGGTCTAAAAACCAATTACCTCTCACTCTGCTGTCTCAGAGAAACACAGATGTTTCTCCTTGATTTTATGCAGATTCTTGGACAATAATATTGTCATTAGAAAAGAAAAAAATTGCAGTAGATGGCTCTGTACATTCCAGAAATCATGAATTCAATCACAGTCTATTGAAGAAGAGCTAGTGTCATAAGATCATTTTATCTAACTTCTTTACTCAGCCTCTCCTTTTTCTTTCCTAAGAGTTACAAAGAAAATGGGTGAAAGGTGGAGAAAAGATGAAAGAAGTGAAGAAAATGGGTGCCCTTACAGAAAAGTCACTCATCTCAACAGGAAGATGGGGTGGGACTGAAACAAGAGCACAGATCCTTTTCAGAGGAAGAGGACCACACTTGAGATTTTCCTGGGTTTCAAAAGAAAAAAAAAAAAAGGAGGAGAAACTTAAACTGTCTTAGGTGTGCTAGCCACCAAAGGAGAGCAGAAAAGAGAAAGACAAGGATGTCAAGCATCTCGGGCTGTCAAGAAATTAAGCATAACAAGTCGTAAGTTAATAGAGTGGCTCACTTTACCTAGAGCAGCCACATTCAGTACCCTACCCAGTGTGAATCCACTTCCCCATCTCAATAATGGCTCTCTTGTCTGCTCCTGTCAGAACTGTGAGTTCAACTTTGAAATATGGATGGCTATTCTTCTGATTTACTTCCAAATTTTTGTCTGCAACTCTTTCTCCTTTGAAATTATCTGTCCTGATCCCACTTCTTGTTTTCTCCAGCACTAAATCTCTTTTATTACACTTTTAGAATTGCTGAATTATTATATAGGAAAACATAACTTTAATCTTTAATCATTGCCTGGATATGGTACTTTGAAGCGAGTTCTTCAAGACTCAATTTCTTGTTTATGAGAACATGCATACAGATCCATTAAACTGGAATATGTAGAGGAAAACAATTGTATGGATTATAATTTCTACTTCTGTATTTTTTTTTTATAAAATTCTTTGTAGGATTTTTAAAATTTTTAATGTTGTTCTAGGACTTGGAATTTAGCAAGCATTATACCCTCTCAGTGTCTGTAAAATTTAACTGCTTATTATAAGTGCTGTAATCTAAATACTTAGAGAAATACTTTTTTGTTTGTAGAACACTTTAGCTTGTCAAAAAATAATACAAATTTTCAAGTTTTTAATGAAACTTAAGCAAACTTTTTTCTGTTTTGCATATTATGTCAGATGCTATGTGTTTTTAATGCAAGATCCATGAGGAGAGCACAACTATTTACCGTATGCAAATGATATGTAAATATGCCCTTGTTTTCTGACAGAATCATTGATGCTCAAGGATATCCTGCCTTCCCCAAACGAGATGCAAAGAATGAACAATTCTCTCAAGTTCAGCCACTGCCAAACTCCATGTCTAGTACAGCAGTGTCTAGCTTTCCTGGCCCTGCAAGCTGCATACCAAAACCCCTGCATGTCTGAAAAGCACAAGACATTTATTCTGTAACTAAGAAGGGCAAATAGGCCCCTGTGAATGGTTCAAAGGTAGAGGAGAACAAAAGACAGAGACCTCCCTAGGAGATCTCACTGTTCTATTACTGGAGGGAGGATGGACGCACTCCTTGATCATTGAATGACCTTTTGATTTCAGCTTCAAAAGAGCTTCGTGTCTCTACATAGTCAGGGGTTTCAACCAGGGAGAAGCCCAGGTGCTGCATGCTGTACACCCCTGCCATGGGAGCCTCACTTGAACTTACATACTGCTCTTGATCCTTCTCCAGAGGTAAGACTTGAAAGAAAGAGGTAATTACATGGCCAGCTAGTCTGCAGGTGTCATATTTTTTTTCTAAATAAAATTTAAAAAGAAAAGATACCATAATTTTAACAGTAAGGTTTACTTATCACAGGTTTTGTCTTTCAAACCGCAATTTTACAGGCAAAAGGTAAATAGCAATAGCACTATAAGCAAAAATGTGTAATTTCTTATGAACACTAGTGACATCAAATTTTAAATGTTTGTAAGGAAGTCTAGAAGAAAGGTGGATGGTAATAGTTGTGACTCTTCCATGTTTATAAAAGCAGCAATATATAGAGTACATGAAGTGTCCATGACATATTGTTTTTCTTTCTGACTTATAATTAAGAATGCAAGAAATATGAGTTTATAAGTTAGGGACCAGATCCTGTGCTTGTACAGCATTACTAAAGTTAATAGAAATCACCTCATTAACCTCCCCAGGGGTTCTCGTGCTAAATATTATATGGGCTGCTTTATGTGTTCAGCTTCTATGTCTCACATACTTCATACAAAGCAAATGTAAGCAGTTTCTTTTTCAGATTGTACTGAATATTTTATGTCCTGAACAGAGACTCTCAGTTTCTCTACTTTTTCTCAATCTTTTCTTTTTTAATATAGCACCATTTGAAATAGTAGGTAATATGGGGAGTGGCTGTATCTTTAAAAACTGTTTATTTTTCCAGTAGCCTCATATTACTTTAGATTGTATATTTTCTACAATATTGGCAGTATTTTCTGCATAATTTCCAAAACTCTGTTTCAACTGTAAGACAAAATTAAATTATTTTTCTCACACAAATGAAGGTGCAGTAATTGTTAGCTACTTATTTTCGCAATTAATTTTGAATAAAGATATTTACTCATCTTACCCAGTTATTAGTCTGTATTCTATTCAATTTCCACCTAGAAATTACATGGTAGTCGTTTCTCAAAGGTGCATGTGATTTGACTGTGGTGCTCAAAAAAATGCTTCACACCCTGATTACTGCAGCCACTTATTTTGCTAAATGCACGCTCATCTTGGGTCAACTGTGCACGAGAAATGCCTGCAGCTCACAAAACATTGCATATCCACAACACATTTCTGTTTGACAGAATCAGTTGAACCACGTACATAGACAAATTCAGTGGTAATTCATTTTAGCTGCACACCAGATTTTGGGGAAAAGAGATGGATACAAACAACACACTCTACTACTACTACCCTCCTAGTTGAAGAAACACTGGAGAAATATTCTCTAGGTTGCTCCATCTAATTCTCTCTTCCTCATATCCCTGCCCCAATATACTTAATCAAGAAAGAAGATTCAATTCAATCTCCATGTACTCACATTTTCTTACCCCCTTCATATATTTCCTTTTCATGCAAACTTCTTACACAGTGCTTTGCTATCCACGATACCGGCTTTGCTTCTCAGTGGAATTCACAGAACCACAGAATGAATTAAGGTTTGAAGGGATGGCAGTGGGTAATTCCAACCCCTGTTCTCAAGCAGAGTTATCCTAGAGGACATCACAAGGGATCGTGTTGAGATGGTTTTTGAATGCCTCCAGTAAGGGAGACTCCACAGCCTCCCTGGGCAATCTGTTCAGTGCTTGGTCACTCGCACAGTAAAGAAATTCTTCCCCACATCCATGTGAGAACTTCCTGTGCATTAGTTTCTGCCCATTTCTTCTTATTCTATTGCTCAGTACCTCAGACCAGAGCCTGGATCCATGCTCTTGACTCTCTCCTTTCAGATACTGATGGACATTGATGTTATTCCTTCTCAGTCCTCTCTTCTAGAGACTGAACAGGCCCCAGTCTCAGCCTTTCCTCATAAGAGAGATGCCCATCACCCCTAATCATCTTTGTCACCTTCCTCTGGACCTGCTCCAGCAGCTCCACTCTTGGACTGAGGAGCCCAGAACTGGACACACCAGGGCTGAGCACTGCCCTCGACCTGCTGGCAACAATGTTCTTCCTAATGCACCCCAGGATCCCGTTGTCTTTCTTGGCTATAGGGGTACTGCTGGCTCATGGACAGCTCGTTGTCCACCAGGATCCACCAGAATCCCAGGTCCTTCTCTGCTTTCCAGCAGGTCAGACCCCAGCCTGTGCTGGTTCATGGGGTTTTTCATCCCCAGGTGAATTTTCCTTTGCTGAATTTCAGAAGGTTCCACTCTGTCCATCTCTCCACCTTGCTGGGGTCCCTCTGAAGGCTGCACAGTCCTCTGGAGTATCAGGCACTCCTCCCAGCTTTGTGCCATCAGGGAACTTGCTGAGGTGGCCTCTGCCCCTTTATCCAACTCATTGATGAATAAATTAAACAATATTGGGCTCAATATTGAACCTTGGGGGACACCACCAGTGACAGGGCTCCAACAACATCCTGTGACAGTGATTACAAACCTCTGGGATCTGCTATTCAGGCAGTTTTCAATCCACCTCCTGTCCACTCATCTAGTTCATAATTCTTGAGTTTGCCTGTAAGAATGTTCTGAGAGACAGTGTCTAAAGCTTTGCTGAAGCTGAGGTAGAAAATATCCACTGCTGTCCCCTCATACATCCAGGCAGACATTTCATTGTAGGAAGCAACCAAGTTGGCCAGGCATGACTTACGTTTTTTGAATCCACGCTGACTGCTTCTGATCATCTGCTTCTTCCATGTCTTCCATGTGGATAGAGATGGCATCCAGAATGAGGTGCTTGATCACCTTTTCAGGGGCTGAGCTGAGGCTGACTGGCTGGTAGTTCCCTGCTTTGTTTTTTTGGAAGACAGGGATGACATTTGCTTTCTTCTAGTCCTCAGGCAACTCTCCTGATCATCACAGCCATTCAAAGCTCATCAGTAGCGAAATCATCCCTGTGTTATTAACCTTGTGTGCAGCACAAATAAAAAACACAGCCCTGTATTAGTCACTGTTAAGAAAATTAACTCTTCTCCAGCCAATACCAGCACAGAGCTTTAAGAACCCTTTTGGGACAAGGCATTGTAATCCGCCCCTTCTGCAAGGTGAAATACCCATCAACCTTCTGGTTTTTGTGCAAATTTCAAAGAGACAATTCCATACCATCCTGCCAATGGAGTGTTGTAATTGTCCACTATGTTGTAGAGGAGTTTAGAGCCGGGATTAATTTACTTTCCATTTAATCTACTTCTATAACCTCTTAAAAAGAAATTAACAAAAAATATCTCAGTTCTTAATGAAAAAGATGAAGTATGAGCTTTGTCACAGAACTATAAGCCTTTTAAATATTTCATGTCTAGGAAGAAAAAGTATAAACTTCTTTTTTATACCACATTCTCATTTCCATATAAATTTACACAGCATGCAGTAAATCAGCTTAAAGATAAACTGTTAATATACTTTGCTTGCAAAGGGCAGACCATTAACAGAAAGTTTACTTTAGGCCTTTAAAATTCTTCTCCTATCTTCTCCTCTCTCTGGCTCTGTGACCTCAGGGGATGTAATCCCTTAAAATGCAGCTCATCTTCAATTAGCAGAGAGAACATATGTATGTTCTTCAATGAAATCCCCAGGTATCATGCAATGTAGTTCACTTCAGATTTTACAGTTAATTAAAGCCTCATACACATTTTCTGATTCTCCAGCTGGCACTGGAGAGTTTTAACACTTAGATCATTTTAGCTATTACTCTTCTAAAAAATTTACTAATAAACATAAATGTTCATGTGCCTTTCTTGCTGACCAACACATTGTAAAGGGAAGTTTATAAAGTTTATACAGAGGATGAGTAGAAACTGAGGTTGCTGGAGGGACCAGAGTTTGAACTGCCTGCCCTCATAAAGACCAGAATTCTCTGAGAAAACATACCTTGAAAATTAGCAAATGAATATTGAGAAGAGGTCACAAAACATTTCCAGGTTACAACCTTGAAAACCAGTAAAGAAAAAGTCACTTATCATGAATAATATGCTTAGATTTTGTAATATACATATGTAACTTGCTGATAAGAAAATAAATACCATGCTTTTTTCTTTTGCTTTTTTTTTTTACATTGTTTTCTCTCCAACCCCTTTCAACAGTCACTAAATTTACAGTGTGTTTTCAAATCTTTTCTTTTTATTTAGTGTCCTGCGTAAGGAATATGTATATAATAGTTGCCTGACAGATGGGTTGTTCTCATAAAATGAAGATTCAGTATTAGGTTTTTTTTTTTGTTTTAGTAAAAAAATTCCTAGTTCTATTTCTCTTTAGAGTAGTAATTCTTATAAACTCAGTGCTTCAGCCTCCTTTTTTTTAACCTGTCATCCTCTTCACCTCTTCTGGTTGCTGCTTCTCTTTTCTCCACTTTTCTTCCACCTTCCTTCAATATCCCATTTTTATCTTTTTAATATTCATGCACTCCTCCTGAACTTTCACTGGACTGAAAGCTCTTGATCATGGCATAATCTTATGCTTCAAGAAGTTATTATCTGAAGACTGACTATAAAAATGTCACTGCACTGTTATTTTCTCATACATCTCGATAAGGGGTTGATCTTATCAGATCAACAGGGCTTTTGTTACAAATAAAAATATTTTTATTCCTTATGTTTAAAAAATCACAGTAGGCCAAGTCATTGGAGATTCCAGTGTTTCTGAAATGAATTATTTTATCTTTTTTTTGTTGTTGTTGTTTTTGTTTGTTTGTGGGGTTTTTTGTTGTTTTTTTTTCTTTTTTTTTTTCTTAATTTAAGATCTTAACACATAAAGTTTTCCAGGCACACTTAGTGAATGAAGAACTTAATGAAGACTTAAATCTTTATTCTGCTTCTGATATTGTTAAATTGCATCCTTGATCCTTGAATAAGAAACTGCTTTGAGGTCAAAGATCATACAAAAATATAATTAAAAGCGGAATTAGGGCCCATGTTTCTTTTCATGTGAGTGGCTCCTGGGCCCATGAGAAACTTTTTTTGTTTTTTTTTTTAATTAAAATGTAGTTGGGGAAACCATTATAAAATTAGCCTAAACATACTGTGATCATGGGTATCTTGCTCATATCTCTTGAGGTACCAACCTACAACAAGTTTTCTGCAAAGACCATGGGGAGACAAGTCACCATCTGTCAGTGTTGGTTACAAAACAAGGGTTCTGCAAGAGGAACATGAGCTGCAAAACAGATTTACATTCTTACATGTCCCACAAGATCCAGGGGCATATAAAACTAGATCTATCTTAATGTTCAGCCTCTCTTGAAGTTTAGAAAGCTTATGACAAAAGAATGAAGAGGATTTTTTTGCATTTGAAATATTTTTACTTCTGAAATTGTCAATAATAATGTATTAGCAATTGTATTGATATAGCAGCAGGATGGTAATCTACATTGCCCTTTACTAACATTAACATTTTTCCTGTGGTAAAAGGCATAGAAAATGATGTATGTTTCGAAGAAATTACTTTTTTGTCAACAGCATATACTTGACTACTTTCAGAACATTGTTCTTCATAATTTCTTCTCAGGTAAACCTGCTGTTTGAAAAATACCTTAGCTTACTGTGTATCCTTTCTCAAACATTTTCTGGTATTCATTATTTTCACACTATGTCTGTGATTCCAATTTAAAATAATTTATGATGATTATTTTCTTTTCATCCCTGTCCGTTATTCATTCTCTTTCAGAAGAGAACTGCATGTATTTCTTTGCTATAGAAAGGAAATCTGAAAAAGCTAAGAAAGATTCATGGCTAGAAATGTTGGATGATATAAACCAGCATGTATCTATTAATTCCACTAGATCTGTGCACATTTAACTTGACCTGTTTCTACATTTGCAATAACATGATCTCATTTAATATTCTAGATAGTTTCTCATTACTTGTGCTGGATTTGCATTTCTGTGGGTCTGTTTACTTTTTCTGTGGATGTATTTGGAGTTGAGAGAGAAAAATTACATTATTCTATAAATTTGAAACTATTTAAATAAAAGCAACTCTTACACAGAAAAAAATGGCAATATTCTGTAATTTCCTCTTTTGTGAAAGCTTATAGCTCTCACATAGATGAAATTACTTGGCCCACTGCTGGTCATGGAAATCAAAGAAACTACTCTTTAATTTTACAATTACTTCCTGTCAGAATAGCAACCCACTGTAACTTGAGAAAGTGAAGTAGAAATGTAGGTGAACAGTAAATGCTCACTCTAAACAAAATAACAAGCTTGTAACACAGGTGTTTCTACAAGGTCAGGGGAAAAAATTAAAATTACAAAACCTTAGATTTCCTGATACTATTATACGGTGATATAATTTCTTACAACTCCTCTGCCACAGATTAAGAATGCTGAGCACATTTATTACAAATTCTCAGTTAACTGCCAATAGGGAAGGAAGACAAAAAAAGGATGTACTGTATTTTCCATGAAAAATGGGTATTCTTCTCCTCTCTCACCTATAAAATTATTGTTGAGTAAAAGGAAATCGCAGGAAAAAAATTATATTATTTATTTATCAGTGTCTGTCAAGATTTCACCCATATAAAGAGCTGGAGAACTTCCTACACAAGTTTTCCCATCAGTCATCTTTGAATTTTCCAGATTCTGGGGAAAATATGACTTTTCTTTGAGAATACATTCAGAATTTTAAACTTTAGAATTCCTTTAATAGAATGTAAATTGAAAAAAATCTCTTTAACTTGGTGATAATACCAGATAATGGACTAGATTCTAAATGCTGCAAATAGTTTTGGGGTCTTGTTTTTTTTTTAGTGGTTTTTCTTTTTTTTTCGGGGGGGGGGGGTTGTTGTTGTTGTTGAGTTTTTTGGTTTGTTTTTGTGGGTTTTTTAGTTTTTGTTTTGTTTTTTAGGGTTTTTTTGTCTTTTTGGGTGATACACATAAAATTTTCTTTTCACAACAGTTTTTAAAAATTTACATATTCTTTTTATCATTTCAGTCTCTTTTTGTAATTGAGTGAGAAAGCAGTAATCACATTAGTGGAATTAAGAAAAATGACATGGGTAAATAGTAAATGATGAAGAAAAGCTTAATATCATTACAGAATTATAAGACCTGCAATATCCCAGGGCTAGCAGAGAAACACATTCATACAATTAGATTATGCTTTATTAGAGTAAAATAGAATCAGGAAGTATTGTACCTAAATTCTGCATAATCTGTAGAAACTTGTTTTAAGGTATTTTTTAAAATCAGTAGTTTTGTCAAGACGAACTTGCCTATGCTTTTAAGACACACAGGGGAGTATTTACGATTTAAGCTTGGATTAATCTATATCAAATACATTTGTGAATTATGACCTTAACAGCTCTATAATTCTCTAAATTACGCTGATGCATTTAGTATTGCACATGGACTACAAGAGATTTTGTTAAGGGAGAGTGTGTGATTGATAGCATGAGCATCAGAGAAATGTGAAGACAAAGCTGTGCTCTAAAAGAAACAGGTTTTTCTATAGTTTATAATTATCCATTCCCCCCTGCATTAAGCTCACATCTAATCGAAATCATACCTTGGGTCTGGAAGGATCTAGAGTGTAAGAGAGGGAAAAGGTGCTTGGAAAGAAGTAGTTGTGGATGTCAGCATTTTGTCAGGGGCATGCAGCCATCTAAGAAAGCTTAGCTCTACTCTATCCTTCTGATTTCTACTTTTGTTCTTTGTGTCTGCTTGCCTCTTGTTTTTTTTCTGTTTTTTTTTTTTTTTTTGTGTTTAAGAATAAAGCAGCACTGTGACTTTATTAAGTCTAGGGGTTTTTTTTTCGTTTGGTTTGGTTTGTTGTTTTTTTTTTTTTTAAATCTAGGGCTACCTATAGATGTGTGCTATATATATTTTAAGATCATCTTTAGATACAGATTACAGAAGAGCAAGGCAGAGGCAAATACAGTTAGCACTATATAATAGCCCATATATTGTATGATTTATAGCAAATCCCTAATAAACCATATGCTACAACGTATGGTTCTTGATAAAGAAATTTTTTTGCTGGTGACTTATTTTAATTTTTAATTTAGGCCTTGCTTTAATCTTCCCTCCAGAGGCAGATATTTCTATTTTTTAAAAAGGATTACAAATATTTCCATCTGCACCTGATTAAGCATTTTAAATATTTTGATTTTGTGGGATTATATTGTTTAACCACTTATCACAGCACTTTCAAGAAATCATAATCTGTGCAGAATGAAGCTGAAGATATTTTCAGATCATCTCCCATTGCTTTTTCTCTTAATCAGTTATTTAACGTAGGGAATAAGATTTTATTTCATAGTGAGACTGATTTGACAATATTGGGACTTAAAACATACATAAATTTCCATATGGTATATGTCAATGAGAACTGGCATATCTGGCAAGTAAAGACATGTGATCAAGTTTCCTTTGCAGTGGTAAATCAAGCATGCTCTCATGCTCCCTTTGCAGCACTATTCCCTGGAGGATGTAGAATAATAGCTGAACCTGAAGATGTCAGTCTGTTTAGATCCTAAACATTATTTACAAAAATCTTGATGTTTTCTTCATGTAAATGTACAGATGTTGAGTCATCCAATGTCAGAGGTATATTTATTATTTATATAGATCATTTGTCTGTAATTGCATTCTCTTATGCCATGCAAGTTTGGAGGTAATAAGAGTGTTAGATGAACATAGTTTTTATGAGAAAAGCAAGTTCATATCATTTTTGTTTAAATCTTTTGTGAAAACACAGTCAAATCAAGGGTAGGGCTTTTTTTTCCCCTAATACATACAAAGGCTTAATAAATAACAGACATATACAGATAATGCAATTGGACAAAGATGTCTGCTTTTTTCTGAGATGTTCTTGATGGCATTTCAGATTAAAGGTTTGATCAAGAGTTTCCATATCTCAGAGTAAAGATCACTGAAAAAGCAAAGAGAAACAAACGCTTGCCCATCACAGAGAAAGAAAACTCAGCCACACAGGGTGCTGGGAGACTGCAGGGGCAAGAACAAAGTGCTGTGTTTCTCTGATCTATGTCGGAAGATTTAGCAGTTGTTTAAAGAAAATGGTCATAGACCAGACAACATTTGGAAAAGAATAAGACTGTAAAGAAAACTACATGAAAAAGTAAGAGACAGCTACTAAAAAATGACTTGTCTTAGAGCCAAGTTATTAAGTAAAATATTATGGTCTCAATAAGATTATAAATTGTTTATTAAATCAATTTTATGTGATAAACTAAAAACCAGCCTTTTAGTCTTTCTTTCCATACATATGGGATTATGTCCCATAATGGGGGATGGGGAAGCAAAACACAAATACCGTTCCTTTTGGTTTGACCAGGCCTTCTATTAAATGGAAAATTCAGAATTGGTCTTTACTAATCCATCTATAATAATTACTCAACAGAAAATGATAATAGTGAGATTTCCAGCAAGGAAAAGAAAAAAAAAAATTTAAATGACGTGGCATGTTTATAAGAAGATTGACCTAATATTCTAATAAGCACTACTGCCCGAAGATAAAGATGAAAAAAAAGACACTTTAAAGATGAGCTCAGCTTTGGGGGAAAAAAAAAATAGAAAAAGAGGAAAAAACATTCTGAAGTTTGCACTCAATCTTTTACAGTCTGTCTTCTAATTTATACAGTGTGAGCTAAAGTTACAAGCGTAAATAGGGCACAAAATATACCTTTTACAGAACATATCAGAGTTCTCAGGAAAGGAGATTTAAGGCTTATACAAAGATACACAGTAATCTATTTCTGAAATAGTACTCGGTTTCCTTCTTAAAGGCAAATGAAAAAAAAAAAAGCAAACAAATGTTGTGGAAATGAAAAAGGGGTTGATCCCTTTCCTGAGCTGAATGTAAAACTCTGCAGAGCACAGTAAAACAGAATGTCAGAGGCCTGAAAAACACCAGTTGGATGTTCCACACCATCTTGGTTTGAAAAGACAGGTATGGTCCAAGGAAAGGCAAGAGCCCCCCCTCTGCAATGCAGAGCGCAACCCCCCTCCCTTTTAATTATTTTAGGTCCAAATCAGACACTTTCAGGCAGGAGATATGGGGATGTGAATAACAGTTCTTTACTGGTATTTAACAAGGCAGAAAACAACAACAGCTATAAGAAAATTGGCAACAGAACAGAACAGTCTAGCTCCGCTCCAGTCCCCTTTGGCCTCAGGCCGTCTCCCTGTGCTCAGTTACCGGTGCTGTGGGGGCAGGGCGGGTCCCGCGCAGTTGCAGAGGGCTGGAGTGATGGCGGCGGAGGCCCAGGGGTGAGCGGGGATGGGAAGGTGACTCCCCCCTCTCACGGTGTCGGTCGTGGTGCTCCGCAGAGTGTCCGGAGATAGTAGGGTGAGATGGGAGAGCAGCAGAGCAAGGTCCAAAAGCAGGGAGCGTGGATCTCAGCACTGAGATGTCAGGGGGAGATGCCAGAGCGAAGCACGGGGTGTCCTCTCCCTCCACGACCCCAGCAAGAGAGCGTCCCCTCCCCAGCCCCCTCTCCCACCTTTCCTTTTCCGGTTCCCCCCCTCCCCCTCCACCCACCCCCCTACGAGAGAACATTATCTGTGTTTTAAGGTGTAGCCACAACTACTTAGCATAACTATGGGAGGAATTCACAGAAAGAAAAGGGGAACAATCCAACCCTTAACACACACACATGCTGGAAATACATTTCCTGAATGTGGTAACAATGATGAGAAGAGTTTGTCCAGCTAAAGATGATTGTACAGTAGGTATACTGGAAAACTAGTTGCTACAATAAAGTATAAAGAACACTGCTATGAAAGGAAAGTGAGGAGAAAAACTTGAAAACTTGGGATAATAAAAAGTTGATTGCTATGACTCAGTTTTATGTTGAGCTCAGCAGTTCTTAAAATAAGGTTATGGGCAGTGAGGACCCACAGGAGCTTCTTGTTCTACAATATTCCATAAAAATCTTCGTGATTCACAAGCTATAATGTACTAATAAAGTCTTTCTGCCATTTCTCTCCAGTAGAAATTAACTATCTTATATCAACATTTAGTATTCCTATTGAATTTAATGAATTTCTTATTCCATTTATTGAATTATAACTGTAATTCTCTTCCTCATTATTTCAAACACTCCCTCAGAGATTATTGGGGTTGAAGGTTTGTTGGAAGTTATATTGGTAGTGTGTTGAATGAACAAGACTGAGTCTTGAATTTCCTTCTGCTAAACCAAATAAGCTTCACATAGATATAATAAACATGTATTTGCTTTATAAATTTTATAACAGAAGCACTAATTGATTGTTTCTTAAAGTTGGCAAGATTTTCCCAGAAATATTGTTTGTCTTACTTGTTGATGTCATTCATTGAGGTGGCATCCTGATGAACTGCATGAGGAAAAAATCCTATAAAAGTATATGCAACTATTTGTGGTTTTAAGAATCATCCTTTTAGTAAGTACTTATGAAATGGGAAACTTACAGGGTGAGGTCAAATATGTATGAAATATTTTTCAGATAAATATGGAAATAAAGAATCAAAAAAGTTTGTTCATGGCAAATATGAAGAAATGAACTAGGAAATGTTACTAAAGACTGCACATAGCTCTAAATATCTCACTGATTCAGCATGAAAAGGCAAAAAAAGAATTCCCATACTGTAGATTTGTCAATTCCTAAAAAAATTGCCATTTTACAAAATAAATTATATTTCCTTTCATTAACACCATGTTTGGATGACAATACACCATGCTGTCTACAAGCTGTATTTTGACAATAAATGAGGCACTAACCCCACCTGCTTGTAGTCTTATGGCAGATGCTCCCTTTCCCATGCCTTCTCATTCTGTCTTCAGTTTTATTTTGTTGCATTTTTTTTCTTTGTTTGCCTTTAAGTAGGTGGGTGTGGTTACTGCGCTGCAAAGAGAAAGGACAGCTACGCACACGGACCTCTCTGGGGAGAAAAGGCCAACTTTATTGTACAGACAGTCCGTATTTAAAGTGTGTTACGTGCAGCTAGGACAGGACAGTAATTCATTGGACAATTGGGAAAAACGTTCTTGGGACAGTACCTCAGGATGTATCCCACGGGAAAGACACCAGGTGTTAATCTTTATTATGAATTCCACTCTGTTTTTCACCAAGTTATCACCCTGGGAGACTTCCTCCTTAACTGAAGCTGTAGTCAGCTTGTCAGCCTGGGAATGGACCTGAGAGTCAGGAGAAATCCAGGCCTGAAAAGAATTTCCAAGCTGTAATTCCCTAGCCCTCTATATGTGTGTGTCCACAAGTGGGGGTTTTTGTGGTTTGTGGTTTTTTGTTTTTTTTTGTTTGTTTGTTTGTTTTTTTGGTTTTTTTTGGTTTTTTGTTTGTTTTTTTGGGGTTTTTTTGTTGCTAACAAGAATATGACTTAAATAAACAAATAGGCTAAGAAAGACATAAGAGAAAGGGATGGGGTATAGGAGAAAGACAAAATGGGTAAGAAAACTGGAAAGGGTAAGTGAATGTGAACAGGAAAGGTGATGAATCAGGGTAAGCCAAAATTAATTTTTTATTCCTGCATTTTCTTCCTAGTACTACTAGAAAGCTAAATGATAGAGTATTATTAGACCTGTGACTCAGTTCAATTTAGAGATTTTAGTGGCTTCCTAAAAATAGAGATTCCTTGGTTTTTGTTTGAGATGTGTCTTTTATAATAATGCATAACACTTATGCTTCTCAAGTGTGAAAGCCTTCTTGCTCAGAAGAAATGAGGAAGATATGAATTTGGACAAACAAAACAGATATGTGAAAAGATGGCAATGAGGAATGGTAGGAAGATAATGACAGGTCAATATAAGTAGATTCAGATACTGGATCACTGAGGAAGCTTGCTGAAGGCAAGTATAAACTTTCTATTCATCTAAAGGAACTTTGGATGGTACCCAGAGAAAAAAAAAATGAAAAAAAATGTCTGGAAAAACGAAAAGGTGTATTATCAAATATTGACCAGAAAATTACAAAATTTTAAATTTATAATATTCATAACATTTATTTATAAAGATTTGTTTCTAGAATCCTGAACAATAATCTGGATTTTCATAAGAAAAAAGGGGAGGGGGTGGAGGAAGGCAAAACATTGCATATCTTTTTTTGTTGCAGTCCTATTTTTAAAATATTATTCACAGATTTTAAACTTTTGTTTATGACAAAGTCACCTTTAGAACCAAGTTGCCCATTTTGCTAAATTTAAATGCACCGATAATGTAACTTTAAATTTATATATGAATTATTTCTGCCTATTATATTATAGTGCTATTTTTTGGAAGAATTAACATTGCAGCAGGTAATAACAATTCTTCTACTACCAAAAACTATCACACAGCTCTATAGTCCACAGGGAATTTAGGAATAAAAGGAGTGAAGGTCAATAACATCAAACTGTCCAAACAACCGCAGGTGTTTGATCCCAAGGTGTGATTCCATATGGTGCACATACTTGCAAAGAGAACATTTGTGTGTTTGGGGATTTTTTCCCTTCTGTGGGTGCTCCTGGCTGCAAGCTGTGGGCAGAACTGATCTGAAGGGCTGGTCAGGTGAGGCAGGTTTTAAGGCCAGTCACAAGGTTACAACATGCTCTGGGACAAACTTATGGGGATGAAGCTCCTTGGGGCCGGCAACCACCCTGCCGATGCTGCAAAGAGGTTTCCCTGAATTTGGGCCAGCCAGCAAAAACAGGGCTGCCCACACTCCCAAGCCATTTCTACTGGCAGCCTCTTGTGTGATGCATGTGAACCATCTCCAGGAGTACAGCAGCATGAAAAGGGAAGTAAATGAACAACACTATAAAAGTAGTAAATTTTATTTGGTGTCTGTGTGGATGAAGTTATCAAAGAAGCAAAAAAAAAAAAAAAAAAAAAAAACCAAAAAAAAACACGGGGAAAAATATCTCAGCCTGAACCAATTGCTACTGTTCTGTGGGAAGACATAATCAGAGACACTCATGCCCTTTGGAAACCAAGACAGTGTCTAGACTTCAGCGCAGTAACAAGACAGTAATTCAAATGGCAGAATGCTGAATGCTTATCCTGTAACGCTTTTCAAATCAATTAAAAAATGTAGATCGATAACGTCAAATTGAATTGCTTTGGGATTATTTAGAGGCTCCTCTGTTCCCAGCAGTCACATGTTTAAGGACTGTTAGAAATTGTTCCAAGTACGAGGGGTATCAGCTAGTCCAAACAAATTTATTATTTGCAAAAAAGAAGTGCTAAAGTAACAGCTAAATATAAGCAATATTAATTAATGGTCTCACACCTGCATAGCTAAAAAATGAACAGAGCTTGTTCTCTTTTTCCCTCTGGTCCCAGCCTGCCCTCTATGTAGATTATTCTGGAAAACTTGTCTCTGCATGGGGCACTTGGGCAGATTTTCTCAAGGACTTTAGTGAAACCAAGTTTTTTATGGTGTCAGAAGTATTGGAAAGGGTTTCTGTAGCCTAACATCTAACTTTTCTTCTGATCTCTGTCTTGTTTTTGATTTTGGGACTTTTTAAAAATTTTATGCTAGTCTTTCTAACTGCTGTAGTCAAAATACTTGTATTACAGTTCCTTCCTTTTCCTTTTTCTTATCAGAGCTCTTTCCCTACTTATCTGAGCCTATGCTTCTGCAGTGCTGCCTACTGGTATTACTCTTATTATCATAAGTACAGGCATTATGGAGTATTTTATGGAGTTTCATGAAAGGTTGATACAAGCTGTTAAATTTTATTCACCATGGATGCCATCTCACTTTAATTAATAAAAATTCTACTACCTACTTTTATTTTCAGTTGCACTAACACAATTAATGAACATGTGCAGAAGGACTCTTCCTCTTTGCAGGGCAGGACGGGAAGGAGAATACAGACTAGACCACTAAGAGTTAGACAGAAACGCTGCTGATGCTGCAGGTGTGTGTGTAGGAGAGATGATGTCCAAAACATGAAGGATAGTAAGCATTGCTAAATTCTATTTCTAATTCTTAAAGTAAGAAACGTTGGGATGTTCTTGCATCCATGTTTAAGATGGCACTTGTCCTTTAAGAGATTTCATGTGGATTTAGATTCAGAAGTTTTCCTTAGAAGAAAAAGACAGAAGAAACCAAAACTAAAATCCACAGGGAAGAAAAAAGTCTGAAAGTAATTATTTTAGAAAATTTCATTATTTTTGACTCATTTCAAGTCTCACAATACTACTTTAAGTTTCCCTTTCGAATAACCTGTGATTGATGTTAATGGCACTATTTCTGTTCTCTTAAGTTAAACAGCATTTGTAGGAGACAGAGATAAATGAATCAAATAATTCTGAATCAGAACCACTGCAAAAGCAGCGAATAACTTTCAACAAAAGATAACTCCCGCAGTTACTATTTATGAGTCAAGATTAGATATCATTCAATCTTGTGCTAGTGTCTCAGAAATCCTGTTGGCAGGTTCCTTGCTCTGGTTCAGATTTCCAAGGGATCACAAATATATTAAATAGAGGGTTATTCTTCTAACCTGAACCTCTAGGTACAATTACCACAGAGACATGACTCTATTAATGTAATTACATTTCTACCGCACTAAAATATCGATTATAGCATATGTTCTGGTGCAGAAAACATTTATGTAAAACACTATCCCTTGGTAATCAGCCTTCCCGCTTCCTTCTAAACAGCCTTGTGGCACTCAGTATTTTTAAAATACATGCTTCAAAGGATGCCCTCTGAAGCTGCATGCAATTTTGCATCTGTATCTTCTGTTTTATGTAGAAACTTTCATGTTAATTCAACTGCTTTTTTAATAAAGCTTTCCAAATTAAGGAAGTACAGTGGATCAGTGGATAGCACTTAGGTTTTCAAGGGGTTTTAAGACACTTGTTTCATTTAGATTGCTTTTTTTTCTTTTTTTTTTTTTTCTTTTTTTCTGCAGAGAGCCTCTGGCTTCAAATAGAGATACAGGCCTGCTAAACATTTTACATAGATATATGCAAATGTTTCCTGTCAAGAATCAGGCAAGATATTCTAAGACAGGAAAAATAACCCAAATCACAGAAATTCAGATAATGACATTAGGTATTAATAATTATATGTACCATGAAAAAATAGTAATAAACTCCTAAATTAGGAGGCTAACCCAGCTACACTAAAAATATAAATCTCTTTTTTCATTTTCACAATGCAATATCCAGACTGTGGAATCTGGTAGAGTGAACTCCAATCTGACAGAGCTGTAATTTTTTTTGTCTTGCTTTTTATAAGAGTTTTTTTTGTGAACAAAAGTCAAATTACTTGGGAGAGCCATTCTTGCACTGCTTTTTTGTTTCCATTTGCTATATCCTTTTTCTTTGTACAGCTCTTTACTTAATCTTTGTAAATGGTATTTGCCAGTGTACTCACCAGACTTGGAGCAAATTGGACATTACTAAGCAGCATCATCTTATCAAAGCTGAAAATGCTCCCCAGCCATAACATGTTGGATGGCTGGTAAACACTGAACACCAGTCTCACTCCACTTGGTGAGCTGGTGCTCACACAACTGCTGTTCACTCAGTCAATCTGCAGGGAGTAATTAAGGGTGTATATAACTGACAAAGACTTGGAAAGCAGGCAGAAACCCTTTTGCCAGGCAGATTTTTATTACTATATTTATTATTTCTTTCTTCTGGGCTTTAGCAAAATAAGTTGCTCTGCTTCCCCTCCAGTGCTGGTAGTCAAAAACAGTGAGGTGAAGGCAAATCAAGGAAAGGTCAGTCTTGTTAACCAGAGTAAAGCCTCAGGTCACTCACTACTGTGATCATAATTAAACAGAGTATCTTTGTGCTAGTTAAAGGTTAAATGAGTGGAAAGAAGGGAGATAAGTGTGATGAAAAACACGGAAACAGAAAGGAATGTAATCTTTTCAGCAGGTTAAAGGTGAGACATGGCATGGTTTATTGTATGAGTTCATAGTCACAGGGTTGGGGAGTCCTGGAATACATTGCAGAAGTTGTCCCAACACTTCTAAACTAGGACAGAAGTACTGCATAGAGAGAAATTAATTCTAGAAAATATCAAATTAATGTGAATTAATACATTAGCACACCAGTCAATTAGACTTGCTAAACATTATTAGCCAGTGAAAGGACATCTCCTTTTACATGCCCAGTGGACAGATACTTCCTGGAGCTTTAACTAACAGAAGAAGGCTACACTGAATTTAAAATATATGCATTCTCTGAAGCAACAGCTAAGGAGACTGTGGATTGCCTCCCTATACACACAAATAGAAACACTCGGTTTTGTATGAACACAGTCTAGTATGTACATGACCTCCTAAACCTGTGAAGTTTAAACAGGACTAGATTTCCAAACATAATGCAACCCTCACAGAATAGCTGGGTGGTTTACTAAAAATACTGTGAGGGAAATAGCTATTTTTTGATTTTGGGGTCTTTTAGTTTGGGTGGGATTGATTTTTGTTTGATTCTATTTCTGCTTCAGTGGAAAAAGAAAAACACTAAGCAATGGCCTATTTGAGCACAACATGCCAATCATGTCCTCTTTTAACTAGTCTTCTGCTGTATGCTAAATCTCTATTATGCCTTTGCCACACAACAGGCCTCCATTCTAAAGGAAAACCTAGTGGGTCAAGGAATATCCATCCACATTTATTTAGTCATGTGAAGGTATATGTGTGCTACGGATATGCCAGTATGGTCAGATTACCATATCATAACAAACAAACAAAAGAAAAAAGAAACCTCAATAAAGCTAAACCTACCTAAGGCACAGAAATGAAAATAACCTGATCACTTGCAAACCAAATACTTCCATGACTTTTCATCCCATGCCAGCAGTATTAGGTATATCTGAGACGAGTTGGAGCATAAGATTTGCAGATGAAAAAGTGAAAAATATGATTGCCATAAAATTTTCTCTGCTTTAGCTGAAGTGACAGTGAAAAGGAGGGAAAGGAGGGGAGCTATAGAGCTGCTGAAAGCAGCTGAAAGAGTCAGACCATAGTCAGTGTCTTTGGGGAAATCTCATCCTACCGGAGCTGAGTCAACAAAGTCTGAGATGTTGAAGAGTCCAAGTTCACTCTTCCTCTGCTGCCTGTGATGTTCAACCTTGTGCCATTCCTCATTTCATCTCAGCTACTTCCTGCATCCACATATGCTGAACAAGCCATCCTTTCTCAAGCATATTCTATGCTTGGCTTCTAAAATGTCTTTTTACCAGTGCTATGGCTATGGATTCTTCTCCTCCATGTCTTCCTGCTCTTGTAATAAAAATTAATTATGATTGAATAGAAGGTAAATCTATATCTTTAGGTCTATAAACAAGCAATTTAGAGTCACATGCTTTTGAAGCAGAGAATTTGCATTGGCAAATAGCAACTACAAAGTACCTTTAGGATGAGGCTCAATTTTTTCTTCTTTCCTTGTAATTTAGAAATTCTGTAGTACAATTACAGGGTTAAATAAACTGTTGTTCCTTGGAATTGGATAAGAAAATTATTTCCTTGGCCTGTTTTTCCAGGTGATTTGGTTTTACCCTGAATTTTCCACATCTACCACATCTTAGAGTGTAGTATAGATTTGGTACCTATTTAACTGTGGTGTGTTTACCAGTGAATGGCTACCACTGGTAAAGAATGATTATTTGATTAAATTAATGATGTGGACATGAGTTCAGTGTTAACTGGATGGACATAAAGCATTCTACAAAGGTTGCTAAAGAGCCAACTGCAGAGATTAAGCCTTTTGATTACTATCAGCTGTATCACTGTAGAATGCAGTTAAATAATTTTTCTGACATGAATGGAAAACCTTTTTTTCTTTTTTACAGAAAAGCTTTTAAAGACTGCAATGCAATAATTATCAGAGCCACTTTCAGCACATTTTAATTTACTCCTAATTTAAATATAACAATTTAAAAAAAAATTAAGCATCTAAGTGGTGCTCTGGAGATTTACTTAAACCTTTTAAATACACAAACTGTCCCTCAGCTGAACTCATGCCTTTTAAGCTTCTCTTATCCTTCCCTTTTTTAATGATAGCTCTATTCCATAGGGAAAAACTTCTTGTATTGCTTTTGAAGATCATTTCAATAGAGGCTATACTCTATTCATGCCTCCTAATAAGAATGCAGAGACACTGACTAAAATGAACTTCAAAATTTTTTTTAAAGACATTTCAGAGCCCATGTCTTGGTTTAAGACAAGTTAAAGTGTGTGGACACTCCAACATGCACTATCTCCCATTTAAGTTTTAACATCTTCCTTTTTCACCAATAAGGAGAGATTAATGAGAGTAGATATAAGTGAAAAAATAACAGCTTACTAGAAACTGAACAGCAACATATTTCAGGCAAAAAAATATCAATAAATAATCAGTAGGAACAAAGTCGCTAAATCTCACAGTCCCCAGGAGCAAAGAGAAACAAAAAGGGTGTAGAAGATAGCTCCCTCCATCATGACCTTGTGGAGACAAAGGGAAAATAGTGGACAAACCTTACTTGGCTCAGGCTTTCCCCTGGAACAAAAAAGAAAAAATGGGAAGATAGTGGCTTACAAAGCAGTTCCAGTGGTGGATGGGAATTGATGGCATTTCTTGGGGACCTCTGGCCCCACTGTGTCAGTGCTGGTTCATTGGATGTTTGAGCTGCTATCCTAGGTTGCTGTCCAGATAATGAAGGAAGAAAATGTCCCCTGGAGCACTGAAGAATGGTGGCCTGATCTCGACCAGTTTCAGCTTTGTGCTGGGGACAGGTGCTGCAAAATTCACTATGAAACACTGTGGTACTTGTGAAATGCAGCTTCTGTGGTTGCCATTCAGGGATGTGCTTAAAGCAACCCCTTCTGCGGCCCTGAGAGGAACAAAAGAAGGGTTCTGCCTTGTGCTACCTCAGCTCTCCCCATGAGAACTCCAGGGAAAAGCAAGAGCCAAAATGGCTTCTTCTTCAGTGCAGTTCCATTTATGGCTGCACAGATAGACATGGAATATCATAACATTTTGGGTTACCCAGGATATCTTCCACCCCTTATTCCACATCATGCCCAATACCTTTCATCTGTACACATGTATGCATCTGTACACATATATACATCTGTATACACATGTACATATGCAAACATTATTTCAGTAGCCACTGGCTATTGCCCAGGATATTAATTTAGTTCATTGGTCCATGCTGGGTTATGTATTTGTTGAGGGGTGAGCTTCCAAACTATTGGAGCAGAGTATTCCTTCAGAACCTGGCCAAAACTTCCCACATTCCATGCCACTCAGGAATTTCTGCTACTGGGACAGCTCTCCAGGCAAACACTCTGGAAATCTCAGCCATGATTCTAAATGAGTTGTCGGCCATATAGAGGAGATATAACAGAATTAGCAACAAAAATATGTTTTGAACATTCAGAGGGAAGTGAACATTCTCAAAAGGCGACGTATCAAACCTGAAGGGAGAGAAGGAGGTAAAAAGCTGGGAAAAATCATTCTCTTTTTTTCTTCCAACCGGCTGGATGTGATTATTTATAGACCCCCAATAACATATTGAGTTATTCAGGATAGCCCAGTATAAGGTAGCATTCTCTTATTATCCAGATATGAATATCCCTTTCTTTCTCCCTTCCATACTGCTGGAGTTCAGAGCAAGAAGAGAAGGAATGAGCAAGACAAACCTGCACTGTATACAAGACCATCAATATTTAATCCTGTATTAGTGACAGATTTAAGTTTTAGTAATTCATGAGCCATCTGACTTCGAATAGATGCTTTATCACATTAGAAAGAGGAGAGTCTTCTCTTCCTATGAGAGATGGCAATCCTTCCTAGGTCTGGCAGGTTGGAAGATATTGGTTCATAAAATCTTGACACTGGAAAGCAATCTTAGGTAATATTTAGAGGCCTGCATGGCTTGTTGTTTATAACTTTTCTCTCCCTCTCAACCTGCAGAGTTCAATTCCAGGTTCAATTTTAGTCTAGAACAAATAAAAGAATAGTCATAAGATTCAAAATTTCTATTCTATTCTAATGAAATATGCAACAGAAGAAAATGAACACAATGAAAATATAGAGGACTTCTTATTAACATTTATGCTGCTTTATCTTTCCTCTTTGGAATAACGCTGACTTAACACTTGTCTCAAGGTGCACAAGAGTAAAACCAAAGATACGTACCTAAAAATTATACGCCTCCAGCCACTAGCAGTAAAAAAAAATGTACCTCATGAAAGATTCAGGCTTGAAAGACCTCCATTTCATTTCAAAATTCATGGAACAGCATTTAAAAAATATTAAAGTTTCACATCTTGTGTTCAGAAGTTAAGGAGAGAAGTATCCTAAGATGAAAAGACAGGAAAGTAAGTGTGGTAGCAAGAACAGAGATGAGAGATGAGCAGAAACAGAGCACAGAGGGGAAAAAAAAAAACCATCATTTTACTTGTTAATTGTGGAATTAGTGCTGGAAGCACCAGGAGATATCTAACATGGACTCTCTTGTTGTTTTTTTTAGCAGCATTGTTTTCTAATTGACAAGCACACTCATCTTTATATGAATTCTTTTTCAAAACTGGAGATAACCAAGTGGGAATACTAACAAGTCAAATTTTAAAGTAAATTTCTGGTTTAATAAGAAGCATCATTTATTTCATGGCAAATTATATTTTATTAAAATACTAAACAGACATGAAAAAAAGGAGCTTTAAGAAAAGTGTTTTCTAAGCCAGAGCAACTTTATAATTCTATTAAATTGTAGTGTGATAAGGAAATTAAAGAATAATACATATTATGATAAGTAAAGAAAAAAAAGGTGGGTTCATTTATGCTTATTATTTATGTGATTCCACATATCATCTACATATATCAAGTACAGGAAATACAAATTTATGTATAAACTAATCAATGAATTTAAAAGATTAAATATGTTTTAGTTATCTAATGGCATATGTTTGAGTAGGCACTCATAGACATTATATGTATAAAAATATTAGATTCAAAGACCATTATATTTCTAATAGATTTTAAATAATATTTAAAGTGCCCAGGTTTAGATACTATTTCTTAGTCAAACTGATAAACAGAGAGGCCAAATATATTTGAAAATGCAGTGAGCCTAGCTCTGTTCTTGCTAGCACTGACACACTTTCATTTAGATAAATCTGGAAAGAATTTCACCCCACTACTCTATCTTTATTCAGTTAAATCTCTTTAATAGCATTAAGTCTCATTTAGAAAGTTCACAATCCATAATTAGCAGTTTCTTTGAACAGGTTGTTAAAAATGTCATTTCAGAACAGCTTACCATTCAAATAATATATATGCACGGAATAATTGATTTGTCCAAACTTGCTAGTTTTAGACATTACTCATGAATTACATTACTCATGATTTTACTATTTGTTTTGATAAAAGCACTAACTATTAAGTAATACCCTGACCTTTAGGAAAAATTACATTCAGTACAAAAATTATACCCAGGTTTTAAGATTCAGTCACTAATCTCTATAAAATATCAGAAAGAAAGCAAAACAAAATAAAATCCCTTGAAGTTACACTTTGTCATTCTCTTTCAACTATTCATCTGTGTTTCTGCCCCCTTATATTTAATTTTATTTCATCATATGTAGCAAGACTAATTTTTCAACAATCCATTTTGGTTCTGCTCATTCATTTTACCCCCTCTGTCCATTATGTTTTTTTAACCCTGAGGTATTTTGTAACAGAATTAATTTTAATTTAATTTGTTTTATTTAGCCAAGGTTTCAAAGCCAATGTTTCAAATATAAATGTTGCTATATAAATAATATAAATGGTGCTACTTCATCTTGTGAGATCCAGACATCTTGCAGAATACTTATATTTTACCTGTGGTATGTAAAAAACAGGTTTTTGTTTTTTTTTTTTTGTATAAAATAATATGAGTTGATTTATTGCAATACATTTTTTTTCTAATATTTATTTTTTTTAATGTTGCAATGAGTTTTATTTTCTCCTTTGCTGCACAGAAAGGTAATTGCAAGAATTTTCAGGGAAGAAAAAACTTCTTTCACCTGAAAATTCTCATAATGAAAATATCAGTCTAGAACAAAAGTTAAGAATAAACATATTAGAAAGAGTGACATAGAAAGAGAAGTAAAGCCACAACTATTAGATCTAGAAATAGCAAAAGGAAGATGATGAGGAAAATCCATCACAAGAGTTTTCAGAGACATGACAGGATCCTGCAAACAAGGGTACGCTCTGTGATCTTCCCGAGTGGTCCTCTATAAACATGTGATTCCACCTCTGTGAATGAGGAGTCTTGGGATTCAACCACAGCAAAGGTCATTCAAGTTAGATCAGACAAAATCGTCACAGAAGTAGACCACTATTATGGATTTCCTGGAAATATCATGAATATGCTGGATGAACACATCTGAAATGACACAGATACTTAGTTTCAGCTGATGCAGGGGATCAGTTGTGTTGCTATTGAAGTTATTCTCAGATCTCAGTATTTTTGCAATTTTTATGGATTTACAGAGGTTTCAAATGAAAAAACCCTCATTTCTATATACATCAAATCTTAAAAGATATAAGAAAGAAGAAAAAAATGCTCACAAATCTCACTGAACAAGATCCCACCATTTTCCAAATGATTGTATCACAATTACAGATCTAGAAGCTACATTAATAGAGTCCAAATAGCTTAGTTGAATAAAATACAACCAAGAAATATAGGCAGTTTTTGGATATGTGACAAATTAAAGTTTTGATTGTAGAAATATATAATGAACTATTGAGCCAGAGAGTCTAGTCTAGAATAAAGTAAATCATACCTGCACACAAAGGATATCAAGCAGCTCAGCACTATTGAGTTAGATGGGACTCTGCATTTTGCTGCAACAGGTTAAGAGATGGAACTGCTCTTTTTGGAAACTTCTCTACACTTGCATGCACCACACTGCACCAACTTGTTTGGCTGTGCCTGAATCTTCATTTTACCACAGTGGAAGTCATAGTTTGCTATCACTACGTGCAGCCACTGGTTCCTTGCATCAGTGAACAAGAGAGCAGTCAGGGAAGAAAATGTGACTTCAAAAACACTAAGGTGTTTGAAGTGCCCTGAGTTCCTCTACTATTTGTTCTGATGATGTGTTGCCTTAGGAATACTCAAAAGCACTAAAGAGTTTCTCTCCAGCTCCCGTGATCTGCTTGACACAAGGAGCACTGATTAGCTATCAGGGAGCTATGAATCATCTCCCAGTTCTATTGATCAGTTAATATTCACCTTAGGAGAGGTAACATGCCGCAGAAGTGCTAATGTACATGAGAAACTTATGACCTGCCTGTTCAGACTGCAGTACCCCATCCCCCTCCTATGCCCTGCTTTTGAAATATTTCCTATTCAGGAGCCAGGGAATTGGTTCCATCAGCTGTAGAAGTGATGGCTTTTCCACAGGGAGGATACTTTGAGCTTGCTTCTTTCTGGCCCAATTACGCTGCTTGAAGGCAAGCGATATGGCTGCATGTGTCTAAAACGTACCCACTGAACTTCTCACAGACCTTCAAGGACTGAGCAGTCAAGGTCTACTGCTAATGGTTTCAAAAGGTAATAGGTCCTCCATTTGGCCTGTCACTTAAAGGAGCAAGAAGGAAAGCAGATAACGTTGGAAAAGGGTACTTACTGGTGCAGAAAAAAAGGAGAATTGCTCTTAAATGGGAAGAGACAGACTGTAGCTAGACAGAAAATCTGTAAAGTGGTCCTGAACCTGGATCCAGCTGATGCAATAGGTGACATAGTTCCACTCTGCGCCAGAGGCAGGTTTGCTAGAAAACAAGGAAGAAATGATTCCTTAGGGACAAGACTTCATGGATGAACAATATAGTTATCTGCCTTAAAATGGTTCAGTTAACTGATGCTCCTGGTTTTTATGTTACATGATGTGTCTCTGAAAATCTAATCCTTATTCAACATTGGTATTTGGTCTTGTGAAATGCCAAATATATGAAGCAAAGAAGCTGGGGTATTGTATTTGTTGAGTTTAAACTTATAAATGTTGTAGTAATTTACTAAGTTGTACTAAATTGAAGAGTGAGACGAATAGAGGCTCGATGATATTTTTCATATAATACACAAGTCCTTTGTACTTAATACTTCAGTTTGTTCTAACTTTTCCTTTATCCCTGCTGTCACCAACATGCATTTTAAAAGCTTGCATGGGATTTATTCTTTTTGTTTCCATGGCAACAATGACACTGATCCTTCAGATATGGAAATATCCATTTATTCTGAAAATTGTTTCCTGGCAGGATTGTCTTGGATCTGAATCTTGCAATTGAATATACAGGAATTTTATCTTTACATATATCATGTATATTGTATGTAGTCAGGGATAGAGATATTTGGCCTGCTTCCTCGGCTATCAATTGTACTAGCTGCTGGTTTTGTTGGGCTTTAGATTCTATCTGGAATTAGGAGTTAACTATTTTGCTGGCCTTTGAACTAGCATAACCACAATTTTTGGCTGTGAAGCTTGTGACATTTCTGCTTCCAGAAAAATGAATGCAAATTTTGTTACTTCAACAGAGGAAAGCAAGAGCACATCTGCTACTTAGCGTATTTGATCATTTTAGTTGAATGATGATAGACATTGCAAAGAATTGTTTATCTGGGTTTGTGGATTCGTCTTCCAATCAGTTATTCAAAAAGTTACAGATGATAGTTTCAATATATTTATGCTGGGACTCATTTAATTTTACAAAGCTCTTAATTAATCTTGCAAACCAATAGGAGAAAAATCACTTTGTCTTATTTGCTAAGCAATCTACTTTGTTTGTCATTCCTTCTTATCCTTGATTAAATTTGAAATCAGATAGGTTTGCCTGCAAGCATGAGGACAGCCAAGCTCAGACACCTGAGTAGAAGTGAAATCGGACTAGAAGTAAATGCCTCAAGATTTGTAACTGCAGTGAGACAAATAACAGAGCTGGCAGTAAAGAAAGAGAAATTCTGTGATGATGTCCTCTGTGTTTCCCACATTTAGCAGTTTCAGCTTTTTTTTTTTTCTCTTAGCTCTGTACTCTTTCAACCTCTAACATAGTAACAGGTTTAGCTATGAACAGACATTTATTTACATGGAGCCAAATATTCAAATGTCTTGCTAAAGGAGCTTAAAGCACTATAATTAACCCATCACAAAATATAATATACCAAAAATGCTTTTTAAATTTTAATCTACTAATGACTCTCAGCATGGATTCACATTTTGCCCGTTTTTTTTATATGTCATACATCAGTGGTTAGATAAATACTCTGATTGCCATCATTTTTATGGCACTTTGAGAGTCCAAGTTGATAACTGTCATTAATCACAATCTCAGCAGCACAGCACTTTGAACACATCTGCCACAGAGCACCAACAGCAGTGACCAATAAGGGACATAACTTGTTCCGTTTAATGCAAAAAACTTGTGCTTCGTTGCTTTATATCCACATACCATTTCAAGGACAGAGAACCTCCAAAAGCCCTGACTGTTAGGGAGATTGTTTTTATTCTTTGTAATCAGGATAGGTTGTTTTTCTTTCCTTTGGGAGCTAAAATACAAACTTGCAGTGATTAAACTAAGAGTAGCTTTGTTCATGCTCATTCATATTGTACTCAACTATGATAAAAGCCCTCTGGCCTCTGAGGCCATGTAGTTTCTGATGGAGAGTCACAGGGAGATAAGTAACTACAGAAAAAGTGAGTTATGCACTAACAAAGAGGAAAAATACCAGTACTGGGAATATACTATCAGGAATTGTTCATGACTTGGTCCTGATTTAGCAATTTTCACAGTATTCTTTTTAACAATGAAACAACAACTGATTGCAAATTTCTGAACAAAAGGCAAAATTCAGCATAGATAATATCAAACTTCACGGTTTTGGTAACTTGTCTGTGATTCTATTTTTGGGGGGGGTAAAGAGAGGAACGAGTTTATGCATCTTTGAACTATGACCTGATATTAATGAGTTTACAGATTATTTATATAGATGTTCTAAGTTACCAAATCTGCCGTGATTTTTCTATAACAAAGTGTTAGTTCATGCACATGAATTTTGATGGTTACCTGAATGTCCAAATATATGCTGTAATTCCCTTAATATATACTGAATTAATTATATATTTAAAATACTCTTTTTTTCTTGTTCTCTGGTCAGTTCAGCAGTTCTGTTGGATCATTGTTCATTAATGGGTCACCAAGGAAGTTACAAATTTAAGCATTCAGACTAATGTTTCTCTGTAAACCAGGTATATTATCATCATTAGTCAATCATTATTAATATAACTGAAAAAAAAAATTAGAGATGGAAAGGAAGTTGAAGTAAAAAATTAAACTCCGTTATGATTTTATACATGTTGTTAAGGAAATTTCATATGTAAGAAATAGTATACTTAATGATAAATCTTTTTATTTTGCAGATATTAATTATAATTCCTTAGTTTGAACTTCAGTGTTCATGGAAGATTAATGGTTTTTTCATGCAACAGAAGTACTAAACACAGAAAGTATTTAACATAAACTTGCATAGTTCAGTATCTCATGGACTTAATTTATGTGATGTATAAAAAGACTAAAGGAATAAGTGCTATTGAAAATAGTCCTTGAAGGTGTTTAAAATCGGAATATATATCACTATAAATAGGAGCTGACTTAGCCTATATTCAGTCTTCTTATTTTTAGATAGGATATTATTTTTTTGATTTTTAATTTTTACAACCATTCTTCTCCAGTTTAAGTGACCAATCTTTTGCACAGTTCATTAATATAGAACTTTATATTGTCTTTTGAACAGATCATATTTTTGCCCTAATATAAAATGATAACAATTTTCATGGCCTACGATACTGAGGAGGTCAGATTAGATTAACTAAAGATCTCTTTTGGCCTTGAAACCTTCTTATGTAGTATCTTTTTTTTTGCTGGAAATGTCATAACAGTCCTGTCTGACTGCATGCTATTAAATTAAGTTATATGCTTATTGAAAGCTAATTTGCTTCTTAAAAGCTACAATTAAATCAAAAATATTGCATCTAAAAATATGAGGAAAATTCTATCTCTCTCTCTTATTCTAGGTTTTTACCTACTATATACAGTGACTGTTTCTTGCAGGCATATGTTGAGACATACATTTCATACATGAATTAGCTCCCCAGGCAAAAAAAAAAAAAAAAAAAAAAAAAAAAAAAATAGTCGTGTCTTTACTGAGGTAATTTTTTTGTAAACTTTTTTGGCTTTTTGTTTTAGTTTCTTTTGTTTGTTTTCTTGGTGGTTTTTATTGTTTGATTGATTGTTGGTTTTTTGGGTTGGTTTTTGTTTTCTTTTTTTTTAATTTGAGCTTTTGCATTCTTGGGTCAAATTCATACATAGATATCCAGCTGTTTAGCTAGATGGGTAAAGTTAGGAAAACCCCACAGCCATACTTCTTATCTGAGGAGAAAGTGCTAAAATATGTAAGAATTCTTAGCTCTTGGGGCATTTGGACAGTAAGTCTCAACTCCTGCAGAAGATGACTATTACTTCCTTGAATTAAAGAAGGTCATGCCAATTATGACCTCTGGCCTGGAGGTAGTGTTTTCAATATTCTGAATGTCGTTTTGGTGGTGATAAAAGCAAGACCATAAATTCAATTCCAAAGGACCTACAAAGTAAGAGCCACTTTCTAGATCTCTGTGCTCCTGTCTTACCTTGCACTGACTTCTTTTATTCATGAGTATATCTCATACAAGCAGTGAGCCAACCTTGAAGTAAATCATGTGTCTGCACATTGCATTAGGTAAGCAGGCTGATAGGGCTCCTTCCCACTCTCCTGAAGGTTACATGTAAATTTTACAAATATGTCAGCATTTGTTCCTTGTTAGTAGCCTAGGAAAGGGATATACAGGTTTCAGCTACAGCACAGAGGATGGGCCTTCATGGAGGGGCTGAAGCCATTTTTAATATACTTTTCCTTTAAAGGGTGGTACTAGGATGTGCAAATCAGTCAGATCAAACACTGTAAAGAGGATCAGGGAAGGAGAGCAGACATTTGCCTTTTGCTGCTCAGTGGATGGATCATCCAGCAGTGCCATTCTGCTTAATTTTCTTTGTCCTGGAATGAAACCCAGTTGCATCAGGAGACAATTAAGTGAATATATATGTAAAATATATATCAAATAATGACCTAAATGAGTTTATAATTTTCATACAATGTGAAAGGCAGACATTTGTCTATCTTTTGTATGAGTAAGCTCATTCTGCACCTGAAATCTCCTTTTTGAGCTGTGAATTCAGTGACCCTGCAACTAAATACAGTGACAAAGGTATGGTTCCAGATTAAGTGTGAATAGCTCATTTCCTGTCTCTTCCCACTACACAAAAAACTCTGCACTTGAAAAGCAAAAATGCATCAAATGGAATGTATTGTAGGGATACACTTATTCGTGTTTTCTCCTGCATTCAAAATATTGTTAACTTCTCATTTTTAATTTTGTGTTATTCTGAATCATAAAATAGAAAACATTATATAAAAGGCTAGATATAAATAAAAGGTTATTTCTATGTTTGTACTGGCTTTTGCTTAGGATACCTCTTGCTTAGGCTTTTCCAAAAATTTCCCTGTACACAGAGATGGAAAAGTCCTATATTTTTTAAGTTAAAGTTCAGGCTCTCATTAATGTGATATTTAAATTAAGGAGAAGGGAAAAACAAAACACAACCCATCAAAAAAAATCCCAACCACACCAGCAAAAGCCTATTAGATGTTGAAATTCTGTTTCAATATGAAAATAGAGTAACTTTTTTTTCTAAAGTTCTAAGCAAACTGTGGGTCAAGGAACAATGAGAGTTGCCTCGCACAAAAACATAACAAAAATACTATTTTAAAGTTTGGCCAAAGCATAATGATTTTTCAAAATCTTTCTGCTTTCATTTTGTTTTGGTTTTCGACAGCTTTTGAAATATCATATTATTGTGATTATGATGGTATTGGTATGTGGCTATTTTTTATTCTACTGCAGATGTTCAATATAAACCCTAATAGTTTTAATTTGCCTTTGGTCAAAGACCCTTAGATGTCTCATGTAAGACTATTTCTAACTTCACCAAAGACATGCAATCACCTTTGTGTCCATCTGTTATGCTGGATAATTAAGCACAAATATTTGATGCTGGTTTTATTTTAATCCAAATCACTTTACATGTATGAATTATCAATGTCAAAAAAATTTAAAAAAATATCCTCAGATCATAATTCCCCTTCTCTCTAACCTGACTGCTGGTGGATTTACCGAAATCCCTTATTAGTAAATTCTTGGATTATATGCTTGTGCCTCTGGTATTTCTGTTCTGTGCAATTTTCTACCACCTCTAGGTTCTGCCTCAGAAAAAAAAATCCAAATTTGAAGATGTCTTATAATACCGTAGATAATGTTAGTTGTCTGAAACAGATAAGTAATTAATAAAGATCAAATTAAAAAGCGACATTTTCTAACTTGTTCATTTTCCACGTTAAAGATTGCTTGAGTGCATCCTTGTCAGAATAGGGAACTTGGCTCACAGGTTTTAAATAATTTGAGCACTTCGATTCTAAATATTACTATTGATTTAAATCAAATTGCTTGGAAAGGTAAGATTTCAATGTAGGGTTTCCTAGGTGAACATGATCATTGCCTCTGTGAAACTGAAAAAGGATGTTTGGTTTCATTTTACTTTATCAAAGCTGTCTAGTACTCCTGCTTTGAATAACAAAACCCTAAATGAAACTGTGCAGAAAACATTAGAATTTAGGATCAAATAATGAACTGTTCTGTTAGAAATATTATCTGTCAAGTGATACATCTTATCCTTCACCTCCCTTCTCTCAAGTACTATTAATATCTGGGATCCTCTGCAGGATAATCTATGGTTTTTCAGTCGTGGGATATTCCTGTATGGTCATTTCACCTAACCCTAACTATTTGTTTCTCAAACTTGGTATAACACAGGCTGTAAAGAATTGAAAAGAACAAATTTTTGTGTTTCATCTGTTGCCAATCAAATGCTCCTCTTTGATTCTGTAGAGTGTGGTAGATAAAAAGATTATATAACACGTTTTCATTTCTTCCTCTTGGAGCGACTGCCATTTGGTAAAAAATGTTAAGAACACTTTTGTTTTAAGCACAGAAGAATACTAGTTTTATTTGAACTTATTTTAAAATCCAATGCTTGGATAGGGCTGTAACAAGTCATCAAAGGTTTAAAAAGAAATTAGTGACTTCTCAATTTAACATATCTAGTAGAGAAAGTTGTTAAATGAATGAACTTCAATGGCTTATGTTCTTGGGCATGTGTAGGTATTTCTCTCCTTCCCAAGTCTCCCTCATTTCTGGATGTCTGAGAAGTAATTTGCAATGTATGTTGCTAATAATATAGCCAGCAGAGAGGAAAATAAAATATGAAATAAAAATAAAATATGCAAATAAAATGTTCAACTGAGTTTTTCAGTGTAGAAAGACAGTATATGGTAGGAGTATACATTAATTCACATACTTTCTACATATATGTATAGAAATAGAGACAGCAGATATCAGATATCACATTTTTATAATGTAAAGATAGAAGTCAGTGGAGTTATGCATTTTCACCTTTTCATATTTACAGGCGGTATTATTGCACACACGTTGAGAGCTGAACAAAACTATTCATTGTGTCTGAAGGATAAAACAATCTATTTCTCTATATATACATTTTTGCACAGAAATTATCCATGGGGAAAAAGATGAAATAACTTTCTTCTAAACACTACAGAGAAGAAAGTCTGTGATATCAGCTTTGTCAAGTGACAATAAGTTAAAATATGTTCTTACTTTACTGAGGGATAATGTTATCACTGCAGTGCTCTCAGTCAGAGTGAGATGATTCATCCTATGTATCCTGGAGCATTAATAGTGAGCATCACACTAGCAATTCTTCTAGCACTTGAACTTTTGCCACTTATGTTCAAAACGGATGCAAATTTAGCCAAAAATACCAACAACATCCTTCTATTGTGGCCAGTTATACAGTGACTGATTCTGAGAAATATATAATTGCATTAAACACAAATAGAAATGTAGAAGTTAAAGAAAGTGTCATATAAAAGGCTCATGCATATTGTGTTTTCCCATCAGAGACCATATAAAATGTCAACATGACTTAATTTTGTCATTCTGGTGCTGTCTGGTCTTACAGACGTTTACCTGAAAAAAACCCTAACCTTGCTGAAGTAATTAAATTCACCTGAGAGGTCACCTGCAGAAATAAAGGCTAATACATTTCGCTTTCATTGGTAATGAACATGCACTTAGAACCCCCACATGCCAATATTAACAAGACACTTCACTGTATTTCTTCTCAAATAAGTTCCCTGAAAAACGCCCAAATGTATTCTTTCATTTTTGAGGCACTGAGAGATACACATGTAGGCCACGTTAAATGAAGAGTATAAAGTAAAATCTCTTCTCCAACTCAGAAACAGGGATAACTGAGCAAAGGTACATTTACAGAAGACCTACAGGAGAGATTGCAGTGTGAGACAGATCCATTTTTTGTTTAAATCCTTTTTTCCCTTGTGATATCTTTCCCTCGCTGACTAAAAAATGTTTTGATTTGATTAAGTTTTCCTAAGTTACTGCAATTTTCTGTCTTTAAAGGAGTTTGGAAAATACAGGGTTTCTATCAAGTCCATCATAGCTAAAAAATAAAATGTCAGAGGACAAAGAAAAGTAGTATCTCTTGCCCCCATGATTGTGTTCAGCACAGTGCAGAGTAACAGCAAAAGCTGTCACTGTGGGACCAAGGCATAGCTCTCCAAATTCCTCCCTCTCCATTAAAACAAGCAAACAATAAAACAAACAAAAAGCCCCCAAACCCGACCACAAAACCTCAAGGAGACTCACAGAGAGCAAGGGGACAGCATGGACAAATGACTTCCCATCAGTCACAGTAGGGCAGGTATAACAGGTGTGTGAATGCAGGGTTGCCAGGCCCTGGAGTTAGCAATCCCACTGTAGGAGAAGCCATCCTCTCTGCAAGACACATCATGTAATGTTGATTGAACATCCACACTGTAAAACACCTGCATTTTCTAGTGTGCCATGACAGAATTTTTTCACCTGGCTTTTATCACAAAAGCTTGATTTTGAAGCCTTTGTTCCCTATATTATTTGCTTTTTGATTAAACATCACCCATTGTTATATATTCTGAGAAACGCTGGCCCTGCAGCGATTGTAAATCGATAGCTAGATGTGGAAGAATAGGAAGGGTAAGGGAAAGAAAGAAAAGGAGAAAAGTTTCTTACAGCTAAGTGAGAAAGAAAGTTAATAAAAATAGGTCAGGCAATTTCAGCCCTTTCTCATATGAAACAAATGAGCTAATCTTAAGTAGGAGTCACATGTTAGGATCTTCAGTGTATCTGAGGCTCATCAGGAGGTGGCATACAAGTAGCAATATAAAAATCCTTTTTCATTGATATCAGGAAATTTTCAGGATAATAGATTATCCTGCAAAGAATTTGTATTACATCTATCTTTTCGCCTAGGATTGAATAAATATTGTAGAAATTAAACTAGTGTGCTATCCAGGTCACGTACTCAACAATGATTAAGCTGAAAAAGCATATATGAAAATATCAGAACATTTTCTTAAAAACCTATAGAATGGTACTCTAAATGGATGAAAAAAGGAAAACAGAAGGCAAGAGGTTTTGGGCTGGTTTGTTTTTTATATTTGTTTGGAATTTTTGTTTGTTTTTTTGTGGGTTTTTTTGTTTTTTTGTTTTTGGGTTTGTTTTGTTTTGTTTTGTTTTGTTGTTGTTTTGGTTTTGGTTTTGTTTTTTTTTTTTTTTTTTTTTTTTTTAATCTCAAAAGACAATCATTTTAGTTGTGTAGTTCCTGGAAATAAAACCTTCCATAATGTAATGAAACTATATTCAAAGTAACTCACATATAAAGTCTACAAATTGAAATTTTACTGGAACTCCTGCTTATCTGTCTGCTGTAATTAAATTCATCATGGAATCTTGGGGGAAAAAAAAAAAAAATTGAAATACAGAAGGGGAAGAAACTTCCAAACTCAGGCATAAAAATAGAAGACATCCAAGTGGCACAAAGTTACAATTCAGGAAAGACGTTGTTAGTTGTATTTGGATCACAACTACAACAACTGTTAGCATGTGTCACTGCCTCTAATGGTATATGGGTTCAATCAGAGCACACAGAATACCAGATGGGACTGGAGGAAGCTGTCAGCGGAAAGAGACTATGCTCTCTGATTTTTGCATTCCTGTGCAAAAAGCTGCTATTGTCAATTGTTTTTATCTGTAAAACCAATGCTTTTGTTATAAATCTTGGCATGGTCTGGGATTACAAAGCCAGCAAGCACCAGATGGCTGAAGAGATTCAGGCCAGGTCTAGAGCCTCCTGCCAGCCTTGTTTCTGCAAGCAGGAGTATTCAGTAATACGATCCATGTTCAACACGTCTGGGTGAGCAGATGCTCCTCACGTGTAGACACAGTAAGTACACTGGCAAACTGTAGCATGACTGGTAGACAGATGCTTGAGGAAAGTAAGGAAGAAGATTATTTAGATGAGTGCAAAGGAGAGTGTTGTTGGAATAAGGAATAGTTGCAATCTGCTGTGCTAGTTTGACTGGGATAGAGTTAGTAGCTGGTATGGGCCTGTGTTTTAGATTTGTGACCAAAACATTGCTGGTAACACAGGGAAATTTTAATTATTTACACAGTGTTGAGGACATGTCTGTTTCTCACCCCATCGGATCAGCAAACAGGCTGGGGATGCTCAAGGAGTTGGGAGGAGACACATCTGGGACAGCTGACCCCAACTGACCAGAGAGATATTCCATAGTGTATGCCATCATTTTCAGCATATAAAACTGAAGAAAGAAGGAGGACATGTTCAGAGTGAATGGTGTTTGTCTTTCCAGGTCACTGCATGTGGTAGAGTCCTACTTTCCTGGGAACGGCTGAACACCTGCCTGCCCATGGGTAGAGTGAATGAATTTCTTGTTTTGCTTTCTTTGTGTGAGTGGCTTTTGCTTTGCCTATTTAAATGTCTTTGTCTGAGCCCACAGGTTTTCTCACTTTTGCTTTTTTGATTTGTTTCCCATTCTGGTGGTGGGGGGAGGGAGTGCAGGACTGTGTGGGGCTTAGTTAAACATCTGTGATCAAAAATAAGCCTTAGCATTGGCATTACTTTAGAGGGTAATGAGTATCAACATCATGTCAAGATTACTTTGCCATTCAGAAGGCAGCTGCTAATATGAAATTGGGTCTTTTCTCAAGCAGAAAAAGAAATCACATTGACCACTGAGAGAATTATTCTTTCCCTGAAACTTTGAAGCATAAATTTCTAAGGGTTAGAAGAAAGATTACAACCACTCCTTGGTGAGCACACTGATGATACTGTGAGAATTTTCTGGAAAAACATGGAACTGAACTGAGGCTACCCAATTTTGTTTTAGTATCCTCACAGAAGGCTGCTTGGCCTCATATACTGACATGCAAATATGCTGAAAGGAAATGTTTCCTTCGTCCTTTTTGTGTTCCTGTAGTTCTTCCATCATCTGTGGATTATTCCTCTTTAATCGAAACAAACATCAAAAATGTCATTTCTGAGAGTTATGTTGCTGTGCTAGTAACTGGAAACTAGTATTGCTGTGCTGTGTAACTACATACCTCCTCAGCAATGATAAATGCCAGCTGAATGAACTCTCCTTTATTTGCAATATGTTAGACAGTCCATCCTGTAGCTGAAAATTTCTGATGAAATTTAGGTTTTCCTTGCACTTTTCTTATTCACAGAATCCCATTTATTCCCTGTTGTTAATTGCTTTTAGGAGATCTTGTGGGAAAGGTGTGAGGAGGATGAAGAAGGTGACGGGAGAAAAAGCACAGAGTATCAAATAAAAGAATCAGATGTGAGATTTGAGATGATTCTTTAACCTTTGTGTGTTTCTTTATCAGAATCATAGAATATTTCGAGTCAAAGGGACCTTTAAGGAGCACTGAGTTCATCTCCCTGCTCCTAACAGGACTGTCTTAAAACGATGGCATATCATTAAGAGCACAGTCCATACACTCCTTGAACTCTGACAGGCTTGGGGTTATTTCCCTGGAGACCCTATTCCAGTGAATAACCAACTCTCCATCTGGTATCCCATCTGAGCTTTCCTGATACACCTTAATTCTATTTCCTTGTTCCTATCACTGGTCACCTGAGAGATATCAACACCTCCCCTTTCACTGCTATTCCAGAGGAAGGTGTTGACTGTGATGAGGTCATGTCTCTGACTTTTCTTCTCCAGATTAAGAAAACCAAATGTCTTTAGCTGCCCCTCATAAATCTTGCCCTTGAAGGTTTTCACCATCTTGGCCCTTCTCCTTTTGATATAATCTAAGAGTATGATGTTCTACTATTTTGGAGTCCAAAACTGCACACAGTACTCAAGGTGAGGCTGGACCTGTGCAGTGTAGAGTGGGATAATCCCTTCCCTCAACCAGCTACTGATGCTTTACTTCGGGTGCACCAGGATATCATTGGCCATTCCAGCTACTGAGGCCCTACTGTTGACTTACATTCAATTTGCCATTGACCAGGACCTCCAGATATCTTTCTACAAGGCTGCTCTCTAGTTTCTTTTCCCTCACCTTGTAAATGTAAATGTGATTTTTCTATCCGAAGTGGAAAAAACAGAACTTGCTCTTGTTAAATTTCATACAGTTTGTGATTGTCCAGCTCTACAGTCTATGCAAGACCTCTTTGTAACCTCTCTCTACCCTCAGTGGCACAGCTCCTAGTTTAATATCATCACAAAATTTACTTAAGGTACATGCATCCAGATAATTTATAAAAACATTAAAGAATACTGTACCTAAAACTGAGCTTTGGGTAAGCCCACTTGCATCAGGCTGCCAGACTGATACAATGCCATTCAGTATATTTCTTTGAGCCTCGCCTGTCAAGCAATTACTCACCCAAAAAACACAAACATATTGAAGTGACACATACAGCCTACAAGGTTTGTTTGAGAGGCTTCTGAATTGAGCAGGCAGAAAGAAGTGAGGCTGCTGCAGCCTCATGTCCTCAGGTCAAGTCAGAAGTAAGGATGACCACAAACCTGGATAGGCACAGTGACACTGTACCAAATATGCACAAACATTCACAGCTGGTCACACAAATTAAGACAGAGGAAAACACTCATACAAATAGAGATGGCACAAATAGACAAGTCTTATCCCCTTCTACAGCAATTCATGGTGAAGGTCCGTTAGTGAGAAATGTATACGTATATAATATGGGAGTATCTATATTATATATGTAAGTATGTCCTACCTACTCAGAACAGTGGCTTTCCCAAGCCACTCAGCCTATCTAGCAGTGCTTCCTCCAGCAGACCCCATCAGTCTCCCTGCTAGTCATCACAGATTTATGACTACTCCAATAACTGGCTCCCAAGCCCATTATACTTCTCTTTGAGCATCCCAGCTTGATCCTGACTGGCAGTCATGCTCAGTCCTACATATAGACACAAAGTGCACGTGCTCTGGTCTCTCCAGCCACTGACACCACAGACAGACAGGCCCCGAGGTTCTGGTCCCTGGTCCCATGCTAGCTGCCAGCAGTCATACACCTGTACACACACATGCACAGCTAGAAATGGCAAATAGGAAAACAGGATGGACTGTGTTTATCAGGCATAGAGCCCATCTTCACCAAGATACTGCCCAGCCCCTTGTTTATGTGTAGCCAGCCCCTTTCATAATTTTATCCTTTTGCCCCATGCTTGTTCCTTGCCAAACACTTTGAGCAATCTTGCCTGTGATTCTTTCTAATGTGACACCTGGACATTACTGTTGAGGATCTCCTAGGGCAAGCCTAACAGCAGCTGGGGCTTATGTCTCTTATGTCTCCCCCTCATCACTGCGCCTCTGTGCTCCTTTCTGTATCAGGACTAACTGCAAATCACATAACAACACTTTTTAAACTTCAAAAATATAGGGTTTTGTCTATAATCATGGTTTGGGTAAGACACTTTATAATCCTATAGCAATTTTTCTGAACTCCTCATGATGCTTGTCTTTCCAAGCACTATTTAATAAACCTTTTTTTTACAACTAGCTCTATCTGCTCTTGGTAGGAGATGCAGAAATACTGTGGAAGTATCGGAAAATATTCTTTACTTAAAACCAGAGTAATACATTGAATTTCATACAGAAACACACTTGTGCATGTATGTGCTACTCTAATTCAATAATCAGCCAAAATGTTTTAGACTATATTTCTCTTGTGCACTACATATTAGTATAAGCAATAGCACTGACTCAGTAAAAGGTTTACAAGGGAGAAGAGTCAGAAAATCTTATTGAGTTATCTTTACAACCCAGAATTAAGCTGTGGGGGTCTCCACTCATTCTTACCGCCTGCAAAAATTTGAGATGATGGACTATCCCAGCTATGTATTAATAACAGAGGTAGCAAATATGCATATATTCTATTAAATTAATCATTTTCTTTCACCAGAATATAATTTAGGAGGATGAATTTCCTGTCCTAGTCAAATGAAATATCATTTACAAAGCTTCTTATGTACCCTATCTCAAGGGACAAGGCTGTTGCATTGATTAAGCTTTAGAATATTTAAGTACAAAGACAAATGTATTTCATATATAATTTGCATTATCAAGACTCAGAGAAAATCCAGTCTTGCATAGCTTAGCAATGCAGACTAATTTTAAAATTCTCATTTAATATTTATTTTTCCATAATAGAGAAGAACATAAAAATAAATATTAAAAAAAACCCCATAAGTTCATATTAAACCACAAGAAGCTATTGGTGTCTTATATTTTAGATAATCCATGTATGTTCACACATTTTATACTATAATGTACCATAAAGTATTTAGGGTAATAGCACTGCACAATATAGGTGATACAGAAACCAGAGAATGTAATTCAGACTCCACTGACCTGGTCTGCTAGGTCCAGAAGAGCTGGGGCTCCACCCAGGGTATTCAAGAGTGACAGAATTTCTGTAGTGTGGCACTTTTCAAAAGAACTTGTGCAAGCCATCACAACATTTCCACGTCCTTGGCTACTTTGTTTTTAACAGGTGCCATTTTTTGAAGAGTACCAGAAAGTAACAGAGAGGAAACAGAGCACCAAAGTGTTTACTGAAATCTCCCTTTAGCATCCCTGGAACTCTCTAGGCTTTTCAACAAGGCAGTGACATTCCAACAGCAGCACATTTCAGAGAAAGCATGGGCTCTTGTATGGTGCATCACCGTCCCTATGGGCCCTATCCATGTCAGAAAGCCACTTACAGCTACTTACAGCCAGTTGGAGACTCCTGCTCAGCTATCTTCCCCATTCATTTTTACTGCTTCTCAGAGCTCCCCAAGCCAGCCTTTAAACCCAAAATTCCCTCTTTTTAAGAGATACAGGGCTGTTTATTGAAAAGCCTGGGCTGGGCTACATGATTGAATAAAATAAGTGCTGTCTAGATGCCATCTATTCTGTTTCCTTCAGGAAAATGTTAAAAAAAATAAAAGTCATCAGCATTGAGTAGTCTCAGGGAAATATATTGATTTTTACTTAATTTTGTTTCTCTCTAGTTATTACAAAGAAAAATAATACCCTTATAATACTCTAAAGCAACATTAATGAATTTTAACAATTTTTTGAGAACCTTCTTGCCGCTGGAGTAATAACACCTTGTTTAATCTGTGCTCCTGAAAGTCAGTAGAGAGGTGGAAATTTCTTCTAGCTGGGAACTTGGTGCAGTGTGTTACAAGTTACTGTTTTCTATATCTGAATTGGTTAAAAAACATTTCTATCAAGAGCTTCTGAAATGGTTTCAGATAATTACTACCATTCACAAATGGTTTTAAGTAAAACTAATGGAAAGGCAATATGACAACCATTGCTTGCTCATGTTAAAAGAGAAAAAAAACAAAACTTTTCCATCAAGTCTGTCTTTTAGGAAAATATTCTTAAAATATTTTCTATATTTTCTATAAATTAATTTTTGGATGCAATGCTGATCAAGCTGTATGGTTTATTCTATGGTTTTGGTTTTGGTTTTGGTTTTTTGGGGTTTTTTTGGGTTTTTTTTGGTTTTTTTTGCTTGGGCAATTTTGAGTTCAATTTTCTTGGTTTTCTTAAACATCACAACAACTTTCCTTGAACACTTTTTTTTTTTTTTTTTAAAATGGTGGCACACTTGTGTCATGATCATCATGTTGACAAAATGGACCAAAATGTGATACTTATCAAAGATCCATTCCATGTCCTGGCAATCCCAGTGAATGAGAAAAAAAATTCAGCTGAACTGATGTTTGCCTATATAAAAGGGGATGTTTCTAAGGCAGAACATCAACAAAGTGAATCAGAGAAGATGCTGACAATCACAGGTCATGCTATATAACTTCATACAGAATGCACCTCTGGCTCCATTCTCAGCAAGCTGACAAAATTAATGAAACAGAATGGAGAACTGTGGATATATGTGCATCCTAAAAACTTAACAGTGAAATGAGTTGCATGACATGTTAGTCATGTAGTAAGTAAAGCTTTTCAAATAAGTACTTAGACTTAAAAAAATTTGGACATGCATATCAAATACTGCCTATACTTACACTAACAAATTAAATTCTGGAAAGAGTATTTCTAGACACAGGAACCCAGTCATCTAAGTTGCTAAGTTCCTGGCATTGGCCTAAGCTCTCCCAAATAATCCATAAACCTGGTTGGAAAATTATCAAATAGTTGTAGACACTTTATTTGTGGATATTTCTTGCCTATGAGTACCTCCTTTGGAGTGAAAATGGGCTGCAATGTGTCAGTTCATCTCAGGAAATGGCCACTGGCATATTTAATTTAATAGTACAGTCATACACTCTATAATTCCTAGTTTCTTCTCTTTTTCTTTTCATACTCAATTAATCAGGGAGCAATCAGGTGATCATCCTGTGTGTCTGTCTGTTACATCCTACAGATTTCAGCCAAATTAAGTATCTGAGTGAAAAAGCAAATCCCTTCTAGTTTAATGAAAACAGACAAATAAGTAGAGAAGTAGGACCTAGAAGTGCACCCTTTTAGGAAAGCTCCCTGTACAAGTTTACCCATCACTGACAATGGAGAATCTGTATAACAGACCAACTTCGAGAAGCACACTCGTGCAAAATTTGGCTTATTTTGCCTTTCTGCCTATGGAAATGTTCGTTGTTTTTTTGTTCCATTATCCCTGAAAGAAGTAGCTTTAGACACTCTAATGTTTCATTCCCCATTTCATTCTCTCAATTTTTACCACCTCCAGGCATTTCTGTCTCTCATGCTGTTTGGGATTATTTCCAAATCAAGACACTCTTTGAGATTCTAAGGAAATGGCATTTTAGAGAGCTATAGGCTAATAACTAAGCTCTTGTGTAGATAGTCCTGTAGTAATTGAAGAGAAACTGTGACAATGATTGAGTTGTGATTTGTCGTTAAGATGAATGGTACTGATTGTCCCTGGGCTGTTCCAAACAAATCTCACAGTCTGGGCCTCTGCCTGGGTTCACAAATTATTTTTATGGATTTTCTCTCATAGGACAGAATCAGAGAGTTTTTTGGATTGGGAAGAACTTTAAAGTTCATGTAGTTCCAACCATCCTGAGCAGTGTCACCTTCCACAAGACCAAGTTGCTCCAAACCCCATCCATACACAAGGTCTATGAGTGATGTAATGCTTAATCACATAAATAAAGCATAGAAAGACATTTTTAAAAGATAGCGAGAGGAAATCTACTTTTTTGCTGTCCTAACTTTAGCTGTGTTGATTCTCAGAGAAATTTAATTCATCTATTCCTAGAGACCTTCAGCAGCAGAGACTGTACAACTTGCTTTTCCACTTTTCATAAACTGTGCTGAATAACTTCTGCAATGCTTTCTAAAGTGAGCAGCCACATAGCACTGTGTATGCTGGAGAGTCTTACTATTTTTGTATTTCAATTATTAGCTTATCAGAAATGAGCTACTGATCTTACTGAATATATTGTGTCTGCTGGGGAAAAAAGGTGTCCTTTAAAGTTAATAATAATGGGACAGCTGTTATATCATTGTAAGTCCTGAGTAACTCCTATAAGTTTACAATCATAAAATAATGGAATTTTTAAGGTTGGAAAAGACCTTTAAGATTATCAAGTCCAACTTTCAACCTAGCACCACCATTATGTTAACCATTAAATCATGTCCTCAAGTGCAATATCCCCACATGTTTTGAACACCTTCAGTAATGATGACTTCACCATTTCGCTTCTCAATCTGTTCCAATGATGGAACCCCTTCCATGAAGAACTTTTCCCTAACATCCAATCTAAACTTCCCCTGCTGCTGCTCCCCAAATGTCTTGAGAACATTTCCTCTTGTCTTGTCACTTGTTACCTCATTAGAGACTGACTCCCACCTCACCACAACTTCATTCCAGGTATTTCCAGAAACTTATAAGGTCTATCCTGAGCCTCCTTTGCTCCAAGCTAAACAATCCCGGCTCCTTCAGCCACTCATTATCCGATTTGTGCTCCACACCCTTCAGGGCAGCTTCACTGCCCTTCTCTGGACTTGCCCAGCACCTCAATGTCTTTCTTGTGAGGTGGTGGAACTGATATAATGACTTACAGAAGTACAAATGAAAAAATATTGTGGCCTGAAGATCTAGAATTTAAAATTTCTTTGTGTGCAACTCTTTGAATGTCTGTCAGGAAGAAATAATTGATACCAAAGTGCTGTTTTTTATCTAATTTGCCTCACTTTAGCTATTTACTATGAATGTCTTATCTATGGCTTCTTATATTTAGAAAAAAAAATAGAAATGTAGATAAAAAGCTGCACAGCACTCACATTTTGGGGAAAATATGCATTCAACCTGCATTTGCTTTAGCCTCTGTGGGACACTGAGACACTTGTCAAAACCCAACAGGCATACTGAGCTTCAATGATTCATAGGATTTAAATTACTTGCTCTGGGGGAAATCAAGTGTGCAGGAGACCCCACAGGGTCCCACCATCTAATTAAAGGGAGCTTTCTTCTTGATCATCCTCATGTAAATATGTAATAAGCCATCAGACTAGAATCATTCTGTTTACACATCATCTGCCAGTCAGAAAGATCAGTCATGAGAGCAAGCATTTTATATTTATCTGCTGAATATGTTGCAGATCATCTGACAGATTTCTTTATGAAGACTTGGATCTCCATATGCAGGCTGAGAAGCCTGGAGCAATTCTGAATTCTCTTAAGATACCATTTTGAAGAGGGAGATAGAAGCTCAAGTTAAAATGCTCTAGGAAGATTAATTTTTGGACATAAACTGTTTTGTTCTGTAGGATTCTTATTGTTTTAGTCCTGGTTCTTTCCAAAATCAGATAACAAAAAAAAAGTATTGCTTTATGCACAACCATGCATGTGATAAAGACTTTATCTTTAGCACTATATTTTAAACACGATGCTATCAGCACCAGCCATTGAACTAAATTAAAGCATACCACTTTCCAACCAAATGAGATAAAGCAAATGATTCTACTGTGTCAGGGCAGTAGAATCTGTTCTCAAACAGTGCTGCAGTAAAAAAATTACATTGATTTCATAACTCAGCAGAACTCCATGTGTTAGCATATTTTCTTGAGTTTGAAAATTGTGGCTTTAAACTCTTTAGAAAAGAAATAAAATGTTTTTTTGATAAGTCAGGAAGAAAATAGATCTAATGTAGAATTTTATAAACTTATTATTTTTTTTCATTTCTTATTTTGGGGAAATCATTGTACATAGAGCTACCAACAGCTAATATTAATTTGCTTTTTATTGCTTCACCAACTGCCTTCCTACTTCAGTTTATTTGTTAAACTTTATTTCTGATTTTATCACCATCATCAGACTTCAAGCTGTTTTTTGATATTCTTCCCTGCTTTTTATATCTTCCTTTTCATATAAACAGGAGTTTTTCTCTTTTCCATAACAGCTAGAATTTTCTCAAAGGCATGGAAAACCGGCAAATGAGGTCCCTTTTGAAGTAACTACAAAGGATTATATGAAGTATGAATGATACTAATTAGATCCTGTAACTTTAAAACAGTTTGAAAATCCATGAATTTCTAAAGGTAAATAATCTCCTTTCTTCCTAGTCTGACTTTTAACCTTAAAAATGGTTAGTCTTTATTCTCTGTCTGTAACCAAAGAAATAAGTTCAGATGAAAAAACACAGTATTTAGCATTTTTATTGGGAGTACTGCCAGTTCTTTGATGTACTCTATTGTTAAGTTTTTTGCTTTGGTATTAGAAAATGTGATTCTTACACCAAACCTCTACTCCTGCTCTATATAGCTTGCTTTGTTTTAGCAGAGAGACTCAGGTAAAATGCAAAATCATTTTGTGAAGAAATTTCCTTAAAGGTATGAGGACCTATATTATTATCATCAATAAAACAGAAGGTACACTTACACATTTTTTTCTTACAAAACCAAAAGGGTGTTTGTTCTTATCTTCATCTGGAAAGCAGAATTCTCCAACCTACAGTAGGCAGGCCAGACTATATGAACAATATTTTCTCTTTAAACACCTATGCATTTAAGAAGACACCTCAAGCCAATACATCAAAAGGAAAGGAAATGGTATAAATGGAAAAAGGGGAAATTTATGTTAGATATTAGGAAAAAAATCCTTTACTGTGAGGATATTGCCCAAGAGGTTGTAGAAGCCCCATCCCTGGCAGAGTTTAAAGTCAGGTTGGACAGCTCCTTGAGCAACCGGGTTTAGTGGGAGGTGGCCCTGCCTGCAGTGCAGGAAGTTGAGACTAGGTCATCTTTCAAGTCCATTCGAACCCCCTGGCATCCTCTGATTCTATGAACTATGTAGAATTAATACTTGCATTAGAAATAATAGCACATTATTCAGTCAATTATTTCAGCAGTCAGCCTGAAGCAATGAGTCTTGCTGTCTTTGGTGACTTTCTATCTAGAGACTGATTCAGTTTACAGAATTAGTCCAGTGACAGGTATCTAGGGGGAAAAATGCACAGTTAGGACGTTCAGGAAATATTACCCAAAAATAAGAAATATGTTACAACCATTCAAAAAATTCTACATTAGATCTCTTATCTTCCTGACCCATCCCAAAAGCTTTTTCTTTCTTTTCCCAATAGCTTAGTCACAATTTTCAAATACAGGCAAATATTTAATCCTTTTTCCCTGATTCTCCTTATTGTTAATTTTTCCCCTTAGGTGCCTGTCCATTCAACTGGATCAGGCTCAGAAGGTAGATGGGTAGGCACTATGACCCATTGCTTCTTGCTGACTGTTACCAAGCATTGATTGAATATAATTTATTTTCTCCTTCAAATTAAATTGCTGACATATTCCTAGAACTTTGCTCACTTCATACCACTTCAGAACAATCTGTAGCACCCAAACTCATGAGCTCAAAGACCATCCAAAATGTGTTTCTATTTCAAGCTGCAGTAAGTCCTGAACAGCAAAAGAAAGAGCAGCATTATAACATCACTTCTCACACCACATCTGAGCTGATAAAACCTGCTGAAAAGATGTACAGCCTTCATAAAATATCACACAGGATTATTTTTTATAACTCAAAATACCGCTGAGTGCATCTGGTAAACATGTATAATGTTAATTGTATTCTTGATTTCTGTGTTAAAGATGTTCTTGGTAGCTCTGAATATCAGGTGCAGAGTCGTTAATTTCCTGACTTTTAATTCCAGAGTCACTCTCATGTGTCTTCATTAATGGCTTCTTGATGCTCTGACATGTTGAGCCAAATTTAACTCTCTCTTAGCTCACCTCATCATTTTGCCTTTGGTATTCCAGTTCTCATTTGCTGGTCTGAAGGAGTCTTCAGAAATCCCCGTTTTCCCAGCAGCCTTCTTGTGCACAAATAGTTCTGGAGGAAGTTTTACCTGTTCAACTAATTTCATGGAGCACTGACTTGTGCTGACTCAAATAAATTTCTGATTAACCTTCCTTTAAAAGTTTCATTTTACTGTAGGCTTCTCTGATGCCTCCATTTTGAATCTGGTCTTTTGTGCTACAGATTTCATCCAAGCAAGCCAGAAGTTACTACAGGAGCCCCCCAAAAGACAATGTTTAACAATATTGATTATTATGAAAGAGTTTTCATTAATTCTCTTCAATAACTTATGCAAGCTAGCAAAAATCAGAAAAAATATTTCTGGTTTACTGGTTTACTGGTCACTGTTTCTTCCAGATATAGCTAGCAAGATACACCATCATAACTTCTATATCATGCTCACAAGCCACACATTCCATTTCCTTGTACCTGTGCTACCATTGCCAAAAAGGTCATTGGTTCATTCATCCATTTCATGTTCATCATGAAGGTGAACATGATGAGGGGAAAGAAAAAGACTCCTTGCTTAAGACACAGAACATAAGTTCAGCTTAACAAAAACTCACTGGAAGATAGGTATTTGCCTATATTTCCTGAACTGTAACATAGATTCAAGGCCTAGTTGGAGCCCATCAGCAGCACTATAAAAACAGCATGTCCTGAAGAAACCTTGAAATGTAGTTCAGTAAATCAGGATGTTGAAGTAAAAAACATTCAAGCATTTGAAAGCTGTCATTAAACCATAAAACAATTGACACTAGGCTTAGAACAACTTATTATGCATGATTGTATACCAAATAAAACTAATTTTACACATCATGGTACTGCATTTAAGTCAGTTACTGACTGGTAGGTATGAGGAACTGATTTAATGTGCACATATTATTTCACAGCTGTTTACCTAAGTGTTTTTTTCATCCTGTTACCAGTTACTGTCAGAGAGAATATTGGCTGTGGGTCAGATCCATTAGGCCAATTTTAATGGGCTTAATTTAAAAAACATTAATTTATAAATGCATTATCTTTTTATTTACAGGAACTTAGATTAAATATTTATTTTCAAATTTTACAAAGCTTTGTTGTGGAGGAAAATGAGCAATAACGATGAACAGCACTGAGCATGAAACTTTTAATTGACATCTCCAGTCTAACTGATTACTATTTTTTTCATTGAGCCTCAGAACTCTGTGAGTACAAAAAATCAACTTTGATCTCACACAGTTTGTTGCAAAAATGGAAGATAGATGTCTAGAGAACTTGGTGGAATGATATCTTATCATGTAGACAGTCTACAAAGACAGAGGATAGTCTCTGACCCAAATAGAAATATGCACTACAGATAAGTAGTGCAGGAAAAAATATGACTGCAAGCTATTTAGTATTATTATTTAATTTAAAGTCCTGCCGACAGACTGCTAATCTATCTTGAAAAAAATTGTCCAATGCTCATATTACTAGAGGAGATTAATTATATGCTGTACAAGTTGCCTCTATAAAACACTGTTGTAGACTTTCTCTGTTCCGATAGCTTACAGCTCCCTTTTACATATCACAACCATGAATGAAAGGGCATCTCAATTACACAGCTGTCACGGATATGGGAATAAATGACTCTTTTCCTTGTGCTGATGTCCCAACTAGGGGGACAGACATTGAAGAAATACTCAATGGCATGTGGGGGCCACCAACCTGGTTCAAGTTTATCATGGTAATTTCCAGCTTTTGAGGGAAGAGTTGCCTCCCAATGCAGCTACACCTGAGCAGCTCTGGGTGTCTGTGAGAAATATGACATTCACTGGTCCAGATTATGGGGTCCAACTTTATAGGCTCTGAGAGGTCCCTTGATCAACTTCATTTTGAAAAGTCACGATTTTCCCAAAGATTGTGCTATAGGATCCTGAGTTTCTGTAACTGTTATGAGAAGATCTGACTAAGGCTGTGATTCAGAAGAGTCCTTGTCTGTGGATATTTTCCTGTCTGAGGAGCTGGATAAGGTTTGTTTTCCATACTATGAAGAGTTTTGCTTAGTATGTGTCAAAAGGTAAGCATAACTATTTTATCTCATTTTCAGGCTACCTTGAAGATTCTGTTATGTTATTCTGTGTTAATTACAGCATTTAAATGAAACTTGACATCAAAGGACAAAAATTTTCTATAATTTGGTAATATTTGCCTTGTCATTTTATTCATGGTTTGAATAATTTTCAGCATATGGCTGGCTTTATCATTTTAATTTCATGGAACAAACTGCTGCAGTAGACTAGGAATTGGCACAGCTAGAGTATTGCCTAATGTTTCGGCCAACAATGCATGAATATTAGTAAAACTGAGCTCTCAGAGTTATCCCTCTCTCTTAAGTAAGTGATTATGTATATTTGGATATATAAACACAAACAAAAAAACATATACTTGTATATATGTTTATTTATAGATATGCATAAACCATCTATACATATAGTTTTATGTGTATATATATATATATAATATATATAAGTATAATGCTTTCAAAAAAGAACCAATTCTAAATACATGGAGGACATTTTATATTTGAAGATGTCATTTAGAAAATTACCGGTAAACATCCAGATGCCTTTGTCAATAATAATTCAGATATTAGTGGAAATGTCTGGCAAGATTTCAAGTTTCAGAGATACTGCAGTTTTAGTGAAAAAAACAAGACACATCAAGCAACTATGTCCTAGCATAACCTACTTGTTTGTCTCTTTGATTTAGTCCAGCTGTTGCATTCTAGCTAAGTCATGAAAATAAAAATAAATAAATTCAAACTTAACCTCTGTGGAATTTAGGAAGATTTTTGATCATTCTACCTGCCTGGTAAACGTTTTCTGTCATAAGAATTCAAATTGTAAAAAAACTTATTTAAAGCCTAAACAATTGAAAGGATAAAGAAATATTTTTAAAAGGCTTGTGTTTGCAGTGTATATAGAGGATAAATAGCCTATGAGAACTCTTATGTCAGACACTGTGAGAAAGGAAGTGTACACTACAGGGAACCAGCATTCAAAATCTGAGCCACCACACCATTCCTAGGGCATACTGCAGAAGAGCTTCCTTACCTATAACAGCTCATGAGTTTGCTGAAGGTTGGGAGGACACAAAAGTTATTTAGACCTACGGCACTTCTCATTTGGCAAGCTGCAACACTCAGGGAGAACTTCAGTCTTTTACAGTTATTTCATTCGGAAGTGTCTGTGCCAAGATACTCAATAATTCTCAGGCAGCACTGTGCAAATGCTCTGCAATATAAAAGAAAAAACAAAAAGGGCAGTTAAACAAAATGGGTTTGAAAAGAAACCACATGGACAATATAGTAAGTTTTATTTCAGATTCTTGATTCTTTCAACATTAAATTTAGCAAAATTATTACCCTCTTGAAAAGCAGTAACTATGCTTAGTAAGAATAGTGCTTTGCTTTAAACTTTACAACCTCCACTCAGGCAGAGTGAGGTTCATGCTAATACATACACTTAATATATAAAGAAAAGAAAATAAGAGAAAGAAAGAAAGAATAAGAGTGAGGGAAGCCACAAACAAAAGGTTTGATAGATTAATATACATTCAGGTTCAGGTGGGAAGCTCCAGGTGCTTTCCCTGGGAGGGCAATTTTTACCCTCTCTGATGTGACACTCTTGATGATGCAGTCTCTTGCTTAAAGGAGACAAATATGAGTCAGGGGGTACTTTGAGGGTCTTTGATGGTTTATAACCCTTTCTAAGATATGGCAGCTGTTTCTCAAGCCTGTGTAATTAAGCCAGCTATGTCTTCTCAGAAGAGATGAATATTCTCAGGCCTACGTGCGAATGTCCCAATACCTCCTGGGGGAAGAGGAAGTGGAAGGGTGCTTAACAGAAAGGAAGACATTAGTAGGATAAAAAGCATTATCCCACCTCACAGGGTCTGCTTCTTGCCAGTCTTTTCCCCTATGTGGCTCAAAAACCTGACTGTTGCTAAATAAAGATTGGTTTGTCCTGGTCATCCTCAGGTGGTGGATGTGCACAGCCTCTGCACCCGGGCTGCTCTTATTGAGATCAGAGGTTTTGCCACTACACACCCAAAACTCTCATCTTTGCAAACCTGGCCTCAGCAAAGCACCTGCTGCTTTTGGTCAATGGCCACTTCTTTGAATCATTAACCATTAACAATTCAGTCTCTCACATGGGCCAGCTTGATTTTGAACCCAGAGATGTTCAGGGGAGTTGAAGAAACACAGCACCAAGAACAGGTTATGGATTGTTAGCTGCTGATGTTAAAATTTGTCTTGTGAGTGTTTGGGATTTTTTAAGAAACTGGAAAACAGAAATTTTAAACCCAAAATATATCCACTAGTAAATTCACCTGCATATTTAGTACATCTTGTTGATGGCTTTGGTTTTCTGCACTGAAACTTGTAGATGAATGTGGAACTGACTCTTATGCAAACAAAAATCATAGTTCTACAGAAACTTAAACAGTTTTTGAAGTTTCCAAAGGCAAGGAGTATCAGCAACATCAGAAGGAATACCAAAAAGGTAAAACTTATATGATGTGGATATGAGAATGTTTGCTGATATGGGAACAAGAGTACTTCATAGGTTTGGGAATCTCACTCCTGAGCTAATCCATGAACAGCAAAATCAATTTCAAACCTACATCTTTTCAAACTTGTGTTCCAAAACTCAAATTTATAAGGGACGAAAAAAAATTGATTGTCACAGATTCTGTAACTCCTAAGGATTTCTACCTAGTGACAGATATTCAACTCTTCTGAAAACAAAAAACAAGTGATCCCTGGTGGGTGTAAACCTTTGTTATGGTTTAATTTTGAAACAACATACAGAGTCCTTAGAATTATCAGAAGTCAGCTAAAAGAATCCACCGCCCTTTATCTCTGCCTTTCCTCCCTCTCATTCTAATGCTTTGATAAATCAGACTCATTTAGAGACCAGTGAGGAAAGTGGAATTCATGAGGACGTCTCTGTGTTTACAATCTCACACCTTCACACCCTGGCAGCTCAATGCCATTCTTCAGAAATAAGACAGCAAAGAACAGATTGATTTTCTTTTTTTAATTGCATCCCTGCCAAGACCTTATTGGCAGGAAAACAGAGGTATGGACTCAGGGTTTTTTAGATGCACTGACACAAGCTTATTTGTCAAAGATCAAATCTCCAGTGAACAGCTTGCTGCAGCTTTTATTTCCAAGACTTTGATAATAACATCAAATTGATGTTGCATTGGTGTGCACTGAGACAGCAAAGAAAATTGCAAAGATATTTGGAAAAGTACAGAAAAGGACAGAAAGAGAAGGAAAAAATATCAGGGAAAAAACCTGATATTTTAAAACAGCTTAAAGACAAATGTGCAATACTTTTCAAGATATAGTGCTGAACAATATGCTTTATCAGGCATAATGCAGAAAAACTAATTTGAGAACAGCTATACTCTTGATTTGTTTCTTCTAAAAGTTTAACTTTCTCTCTGTAGAATGGCATTTCAAGACATTAATGAAAATCTTGACTCTCAGGAATATGGTTAAAGAAACTCACACATTTGCCTGAATTTTAAGCAAGATGTTGTCATCTGTGCAAAGTCAAAAAAAAACCCTGGCAGCAAGAGTTATTTTGGCGGGGATGAATGACTAAGGCCTGTAATTCTTGACAATGCTTTCAATCAGAGGGAGTATTTCTAAGTTTTTTTAAGTATATGATTCTGATAGCTAGAGCATTTTGCCAATCTTGAGAGCACTAGAAAGTCAAATGTCATGTCCCCTAGCTGCTAGCATTTATGAAATATTTAATTGCTTTCAAGTACATTTTATGTCTCTCTCCTCCCTTGCATCTCCTGCCCTTTTAGAAAACAGGGACAACTACCAAGGAAAACTGAAACTCTTCTCTCTGCACTTTCAAAAGTATTGTATAACCATTAGGCCATATTTCTAGACCACTAGACTTCCCTGTCATCTACACTGAAATTGTGCTGCTGCTAGTTAACAATACTAATCTCAATGATTCAGACAAAAGCAAGCCTGCAAAAACATCATTACTGCTTCCAGCTTCAACAGAAGACTAATACTGCAATTATGCATCTCTGGCCCTATTATTGTATTCAATATCTGTGTCAGGTTTCTATACCACACCAATCAACACAGAACTTAACAGTAAGCAAGAGAGGGGCAGAGGGACTGTAGCCCAGACATGAAGAGGCAAAGGCAATAAGGAATGTCATACCTCATCCCTTTTTTCTGCCTGCTCTACACTCCTCCTTTTGTCCAGCTTTCATTCTTCAGGTGCCCCTTGATCCACAGTCTGTACCAGAAAATGCTTATTTTAGTATCGGTAAGTTAAGATAAAAATCGAATATGCCTATCTCTTAGCTAAGAGATTCTCTGTTTCTCTGAAGGAAAGATTTTATACTGCAAAACTAAAATTTCCCCCATATTGGGTTTGAATGGCCAGATTTTGATAGCAAGCTGAAGAGGTTGCAGGGATGGCTTCTTTGAGAAGTTGGTAGAAGCTTCCTCAATCTCCAACAGAGCCAATGCCTGCAGGAATCTACCTATTGCTGTCCAAAGCCAAGCCAAACAGTGATGACAGTAAAGCCTCTGGGATAACATATTTAAGAAGGAAGAAAACCTATTGTGCAGATGCAATTGCAGCCAGAGGAGAGGAGTGAGAACGTGTGAGCAGAAAACTCAGCAAGCTCCAAGGTCAGTGCAGAAGGAAGGGGAGGAAGTGCTGCATGAGCCAGAGCTGAGATTTCCCTGCAGCCAGTGGTGAAGACCATGGTGGAGCAGCTGTGCCTCTGCAGCCCATGGAAGTCCACTGATTCTCTCTCTCTCACTGCAGAGATCCACGGAGGAACCCCACTCTGGAGCAGAATTTACATACCTAAGAAACAGCTGCGGCCAGGTGTGGGACACCTGGAGCCAATCTTGGCAGGAGTTGCAGAACCATGAAGAGAAAAAACTATGCTGGATCAGGTTTCCTGGTAGGAACCTTGACCCCTCCGAGGACCAGCACTGGAGCTGCCTGTTCCTGAAGGACTGTACCCCATGGAAAGAGACCCATAACAGAGCTGTTTCTGAAGAACTGTGGCCCATGGGAAGGACTCACATTGGAGAAGTTTGTGGAGGACTGTCTCCTATTCGATGGACCCCATGGTGAAACAGGTAAAGGACTCCTCTCCCTGAGAAGGAAGCAGAGGCAAAAAGAACCTGTGATGGACTGACCATAACTCCCACTCCCTGTCTCCATGTACCATGTGGTTGGAGAGGGTAGAGAATCAGGAATAAATTTCGGATGAGGTAAGAGGGAGAGGTTGGGTGAAGGTATTGGTGTTGTTAAAATTTGTTCTACTTCTCATTGTGCTGGTCTGATTCCAACTGGTAATAAATTCAGCTAATTTTCCCAAGTTGTCTTTTTTGCTCATGACTGTAATAGATGAGTAATTCCTCCCTGCCCTTACCCATGAACCTTTTGTTACATTTCCTTTTCCCTGTCCAGCTGTGGAGGGGTGTGATAGAGTGGCTTTGGTGGTCACCTGGCATCCAGCCAGGGTCAACCCACCACGCCCACTAAGTGTAAGCACTGTCCCAAGCAAGTGTGTAAACACAGATGCACATGCACAAAAACCACACACTCTTGTAACTGAATTTTTATCAGCCTGCTTCTCTAAATATGAAGACCACTGAAGCAAGAAGAGGGACAATTGAAGACAAATAAATATTCAGGAGCTGTCATCTATCACCTTGAGAGATTTCACATGCTTGCATATACGATTCAAACGTGACAGTATTGCAGATATGATCCCTTCAACATATAAAAATAAATAAAAAGACAGATGAGTAGTTGATCTCACATACTTCAAAGATCAATTAAAAAAAAAAAAGTCAAATCCAGGATAAATATTTAAAAAAAAAAACAACTTTAAGAAATGCCTTTGAAAATGGGTTGGTGCGACCTCAGGACTTTGAAATGGGCTTGTAATTCATTTTTGTCCAAAAAAACTCTTTGCTGGTGGTAGTTTGTTTTGGGTTTTTGCTTGTTTGTTTGTTTCATTGTGGAAGCTTAATGAGTCCTTTCCATTTTGTTTTACAACACTGCCATTAAAATTGATGAAAATTCAGGCAGCATCCTGACAAATGTGACCCACGATTTTTTCCACAATCTCTTAACTTCAGTGTGGTATGAAGTCAAAACCACAACATACATGATCCACTTAATAGAGGTCCTGCATATCAAAGCTGACTATTGCTAGATCAGTAGTCCTGGGGTGGAAACATAATCTTCTATGAGTTTTCTGACCACAGAAAAAAGCTCTTCAGAAATATCAAAGTATGCTTTAGTATTTGCCCATTTACATGCTTCTTTTGTTCTGAAACCAGTGTTTTCTGTTTTTCAAAAACATATTTCTTTCTCTTTCTCAGCGTCAGTTAATTTTCAGTGCTGCAGGAAAATTGTCAGATCATTCAAGTAGTGGAAGAATTATGCTGGATTCAAGATTAGGCTTACTGTCTTCACTGATACAAGCCTGAAAAGATGAGATGCCCACATAGGACTGATACTATAAAGGCAATTAGATCTAAACATAAATATACCAAATAACTCAAATTGGCTAACTCTGACTAAATAAAGATTTTTATGTTACTCTGATTATTTATCTATTTTCATAGATAATTAAGTAGAGAATTGCCACTAAAGAGAAACAAGGACAAGAATACGGTTGCCTAATGATTAAGTGAATAAAATTAAACTTATTTTCATACACTGGGAAGAAAATCATCTTGGCTTTCCCACAAAACTAGATTTTCTAGAATGAAAACTACACTCAATATTTCTATTCTTTTTAAAAATATAGCTCTCTGCAAAAAGGGTAACCAAGATTATTCTTCCCATCTTTAGCCTATATCTGATTTGGTGAAATTCCTGCATACTGTCCTAAAAATTGATACCTGAGATTAATTTATGTTCAAAATAACATTAATGCTGAATTTTGCAGAGGACTGGAAGTAATTCTTTGCTTTATCTGTATTCTTAGCTTTTCAGAATAAATAAAATAGTAAATCAAAACTGAGTCTGATGCAATTTCTCAAAAAACTGCATTCAGATGTGGAAATGTTTTAGTTTTATCAAATACTCTGAGAAATCTTGAGTAGATGAGGGGACTGTTCAACAAGTAATAGAACATCAAAGAGATTCAGAAACTTTTGTATATAGAGAAATATTTTCTCATCTCAATACTCAAGGGTTTGTAAATTTAGATTTGCAGAGATTTAATGAAGAGGAGTTTCTTGAGACACATTCAGAGATATCTGACTTAGACCACTGTGTAGATTCATATTTTCTCTTATTTCTAATAATTTAACATCTAGTTACAACAAATTATTACTTTATTGTAATAAAAATTTAAACAAGATATCTTCACTTCAGGATCTCAGTGCTTGTGAAAGTTGTTTCTTTTCACCTGGACATATTGCAGTATCATCTTTCTTCTTCAGATGACATTCAGCTAGTAACAGTAATCTGTAATCCCAAAACAAATTTCTGTGTGAAAAACTGTCCTTACCAACAGCTATTTTCTCTGTTGGTGCAAAGAGCATGCTTGTGGCAAACTGGGATTAATAAGCAAAAAAAGAACAAGTAATTGTCATTTAAAGTTTTGTTTTCATGAAATTGATTCCCATGAAGTATAAAAGTTCTATTTAACCTATCATTTTTTGATCCTTGTAAGCTTGCATAGAGATTTCTGAATGTGTGTCAGCTGTTGCTACAGACTGTGGTGCCTAATTTTGCAGACATTAACTGACAGTCACGTCTCCAACATCATTAGCAAAACTTTATTGTTGTAGCTCTGCAGACCTCATCATTCAACAAAGGAAATTATAAGATAACAGTTGCATTTCATATTGATTTTGATGAGAATTGGATCAGACCTTAAATGTCTGGTAGTTAAAGTCTCATTCTCATTACATACTTTCTGCCAGGAGCTCAGTTATTTTCCTTCCTTTATTGACTTACAGAGGCTCTCACAGACTGTTTAAATACAAGTCAGCAGATATGTCAAATAAGGTACTTTTCACAGTGAACCTTGGCTTTTTTTGGCAGACATAAGTCACCCTGATGTTTAATGTTCCATGCCCTTTTTATTTTAATTTTAAGTTTAAAATTTTATGCTTCCTAGATAGTACATCACAATTGCATTAGGGACTGATTCAAAGTGTGCTGTGGTCACTAAAGTGCTTTTCATTGACTTCATTAAAGTCTGAAATGGATTCATAATCTCAGGTTCTCTGTCGTCTTTTTTTGTGAACCGGCTTTTGAAGTCTTACTTATAACTCTTAAGCATGAATATGAGGTAAATGCATAAAAAAAGTAGATTGGGATCCAGTGATACAAACTAAACATAAAATTGCATCTAAAGAAAAGCATTATGGTTTGCATCCTCCTGAATGCTGAAGAAAAAAAATCCGCATTTACTTTGAAACTACTAATCTATTTTTTCCAGTCTTCAGAACACTTTTATTCCCCTAAAGTGTGTTATTTTGATTATAATTTATTTTGGACAGGGCTTTAAACAGTTAATAGGTCTAAATATCATAATTATCAGAGTTGAAAGCATGTCTAATCACCTTTTTAAGAATAAAGTGTTTCTTGGTGGATTTTCTTTAATTAAGCTTTCTAGATGACTCAGACAATATAAAAATTTTTTGGAAACTTTTCTCTATTATGTTCTGCAGCAGGTAAGTTAGGTCAGTAAATATTTCCAGAGCAATTATACAGGGAAATAAATTTATGCAGCCAGCTTATTATCTCTTTATATTAGAGTATATTCCCTTCTCCACCAAGATGAACTGACCTCAAGGATCCTTCTTATTAATAGAAAAGTCACAAAGGTAATGAGAAACGGCATTTTGATGACATAACCTGGAGGAAATGAAAAAAAAAAACCTCTAAATGTAGATCTGAAAGTTGAAATGGTAGCCTAAATATCACTAACTAATTTCAAAAATAAATTTTTAAATAATTTTGTACTTCATGAACAATGCCTATGTTAATCTGTCAAAAAGAGTATGGGCGTCATTTTTGCAGCATCCAACCTATTTGGCCTTTGAAATTTGATGACAGGAGGTTAAAGATACTGTTACAGAAATATTTTGTGCCAGTTATTTACTCAGTAAGTGGCCAACACAAACTTTTATTCTCTGATTTGTCATTTCCTATGAAACATCTGTGACTACAGCCAAAGTTATTTTCCTGATTCCTTACCTGTTTTGTTTTTTGGTTTTTTTTAATGTGACATATTCAGTTTTTAGACCGACACTTGTTTTATAATCCAGTGACATACTTAAAATGTTTACCTAAGACTCAGTTTTTAGATAAAAAATAACGTGCAACACTCAAGTGCATTTAGCAGGTACTAAGACTGAGCATTAAATGATAAATACATATATTTGAGTAGAATCCACCTGTAATAAGGAAGATCAGCTTCTTTATTTAGAGTAAAAATATTTTGATGATAAAATATAACAGGCAAGATATATACCTCAAGTATTTTAAGACCACTTAAAAAAATCAATATGATGTGTATCATCATGGGACTAGCAATTATGAAGAAATGATTAAACAAAAAATAATTCTAGAGAAAATCTTGGATGATAATATAGAGTAAGGAATAATTTATAGAAGACTATATGCTAGATAATTAAATTTCTTTTTCTTCTTATATAATTTGTGAGCTGATCATATATTTACCTAATGAATTGTAAAGTCAAATATCTTCAATGAATGTCTTTCTAAAATATTTGCTTTTTACATTGTACATTTTCAAGATGAACTGGTTGTCTGTGATTAACCCAGAAAGTCAAAGTAATTTTTTTTTTTCCTGACTATCCCCAGAAGATACTCTCTCTGGAACAGGAATATTGTGAGAAAATCTTCACATAAATATATGCTCTTAGAGTTGCATTTAAGGGAACACACTGAAATGGGGTACGTGTATATACATACATACATACACACACACATATATATATATATATATATATATATATAGGTACTGATCATCTGACTTTTGACTTTCAAAGGCATGTGTATGCTATTGGAAAACTTGCTTTCTGATATGTTCTTGCAAGTTAAACACCAGTAGAAATATAAGTATAGAAAAATCACTTCATTATACTGTTTAATTAGAATTTGAGAGTTTTTTCTCTGCCTCCTAATGAATATTGAAAAATTTTCTCACTTTTTCAATAACAACTTTAAAATTTTATTTTGAATATAAGTAGGGAGAAAATAATAACAAAACCTCATCACATTTAGTATGCAAATCCTGTTTATTTATTATAATAGAATAGCAAAAACATGAGGAAAAAAGATTGAAGGAAAGATCTCACCTATATGCTTTTTATCCAGTCACAATGATAACCTGTAACTTGATAAACCATTCAGTTCTTATTATATATTTCTGCATTACACCACAGAGAAATGTGTTTTAAAGACAATTATAATCAAAATGTGAATGTTCATAAATAAATATTCTTTTCTGGAAGAAAATAATATATTGAAGTCACATTAGTTATTCAACAAAAAACTACATATAAATGGATTGGAAGCCCTTACAATCAAAGGCATCTGCTATAATGCAAATAAATACATTACAAATACCTCTTTTATTAGAATCTTCTCATGTGCTACTGCATTCATCATAACTCACTTCTCTTATCTTGAGAGAAGCTATGGCCTGATTTATTTGACTTAGAAACTGACATTAGATGTGGAATTTATTTCTCCTGAACATGACTTAAAAGAACAGGCCCATGTCCTGGACTATGTATACAGCAACCGTTTTGTACAGCAGAAAAAGGCTGTGAGGGACAGATGAAATTGCAAGTAAATATGAATTTAGCCTATAATAACTTTTCTTCTTTTTATTTTTTTAATAAAGACCAATATAGTTATATAAAAATATGGAAAGCCATTCAGAATGACATTCATATCAAACACAAGGTAATGTTCAGTTGTTTTTACTAAAACTTGAAGTCATAGCTTCAACCTTCTTAATTTTTTCTATTATTTCCACCAGAAAAATAATTCAATATTATTTTTCATCAAGCAATTATTACAAAGGAAACTGCTTTTTCTTGTGAAGAATCCATTCAGTCCATCCATCTCTGTGGGTGGCAGGTCAGGTTTTCTGCCTAGTTATACAGTTTGTATAACTATGTAATGGTACATCTGACAGACTTTTAGTAGACCCTTCTCACCCTCCCAGGTGCCTTCATGCAAGTATAAGGCTTCTGATGTGGGAGGCCTGTCAATGGATGATGTGGATAACTGTCCATCTACAGATGTTGCCAGGACACACCCAGTATCACAACCACTTCCATGAAGATGACCCCCTTCAGAAGGGAACAGAGGGTCCAATATTCCTGACAGACCATCCTCTTAGTGAAGTCAAATGTGTTACTGAGGCTCAGGTTATGGACATAACTAGCAAACTTCCCAGTCTGGTTGATTTGATTGCTGTCGTTACTGCTCTTCTACATGGGTGGTGTTGAAGTTGCCACCCATAGTCCAAGATGAAATCCATAGTCTGAGAATAATCAAAAGAGACTTCAGGGCTTTGGAAGGGTTAGTAAGGGAATCTGGAGCACAGGTTATTTTTTCCTCTATCCTTCCAGTTGAAGGGAGACACATTGGAAAAAACAGGCTGTTCAGAAGGGACAGGAGAGGAAGGAGGGGTGGAGAGGTTGCCCTCTGCACCAAGAAATGGGCAGTATGAAAATCTTTCTCTGAAGAACAGCCATGAGCAAGTCAAAAGCCTGTGGGTGAGAATGCGAACCAAGGCAACAAAGGGAGCCCCGTGGCTCCTGTCTCCTTCAAGCTTTATGAAGAACCTACTGTGAAGTCTTGTTCCAGATACAGGAGGTATTGCACTCACTGGCTCTCGCCTGCCAGGGGGACTTCAGCCGCCCCAAAATCTTCTGGGAAAGTAGCATGGTGACCTGTAGGCAATCCAGGAGATTCCTGAAAACATTGAGGATAAATTATTAAACCAGCTAATAGACAGCCTACCAGATGGGATACAATACTAGACCTGATGGTCTCCAACACAAGTGAGTTAATCAGAGCTGCAGTATCCATGCACTGTTGTAATTTTCAGTCATGACGCTTATGGATCAAGTGAAGAATAAAGTAAGGACCCTAAATTTTACAAAAGCATAAGTCCAGCTACTCATAGATTTAGTAGGATCCTCCAGGAAACTGCCCTCCGGGACAAGGGAGCAGAGTAGAATTGGCATAACCTTAAGGATATTTTTCATGGAGTGCAAGAGCTCTTGATGTTCATGTGTAAGAATCTGAGAAAGGAAGGCAAGAGACTGGTATGGTTGAGTCAAGGCCTGCTGGCCAGACTAAAAGGCAAGAAGGAAAAGGAAGTGGAAGCAGGGACAGATCTCCTGGGAAGAGTATAACATGCTGATCACTTTTTGCAGGGATGGGGTCAGGAAAGCCAAAGTACAACAGGAGCTGAACATGGCAAGGATACAAAGAAAGGCTTTTACAGGTATGTCAGACAGAAAACAAAGGTCAGAGAAAGCACACTGATGAACACCACCATCAACCTGTTAACAACGGAGGAAGAGGAGGAGGTTGAAGTACTCAATAGCTTTTTTGCCTCAATCTTCACTGGCAACCTCTCTTCCCACACCCTTTGCTTGGATGGACCTCAAGGCAGGGAATGGGAAAGAGAATTCTCTTCCACTACAGGAGATGATCAGGTTCATGACCACCAGAGGAAAATCTGAACATATGTAAATACCACCAAAGGCTCAATGTCCAAATGGACATCAGTGACAAATGGTGTCCATCAGGAGTCTTTGCTGGGACCAGTACCTTTTAATATCTTCATCAAAAGCATAGAGGGTTCGAGTGCACACTCAGCAAGTTTATAGATGACAGCAAGCTCAGTGGTGCAGCTGACACACCAAAGAAATGGGATACCATCCAGAGGTACCTGAACAAGCTTGAGAAGTGGGTTCATGTGAATTTCAGGAGGTACAAGGCAAAGTATAAGGTCCTGCATATTGGTGGGGGCCATCCTTGGTATCGATAGAATCTGGGGAATGAAGGGATTGAGGGCAATCCTACTGAGAAGGATTTGGGGCTATGGATGGACATAAAATTAGACATGACCTGAAAGTGTGCTTTCAGCCCAGAAAGCCAGCTGTGTCCTGGGCTGCAACAAGAGTGGTCAAGAGGGTGAGAGAGTTGGTTCTTCCCCTCTACTCTACTCTGGTGAGACCCCACCTAGAAGACTGCATCCAGACTCCACAGGGAAGAAATGAATCTATTGGAGCAGATCCAGAGGAGAGAATAAAAAATTATCAGAGGGATGGAACACTAGTCCTGAGAAGACAGTCTGAGAGAGCTGGGGTTGTTCAGTCTGGAGAAGAGAAGATTTTTGGGAAATATTATTTCAGTCCTTCAATATTTACAGGAGGCTTATAAGAAAAATGGTGATAAACATGTTAGTGGGGCCTGAAAGAGGGTCATTTTATCTAGATGTAAGGAAGATAATTTTTTAATGCTCAGAATTATTTTCCAGATTTATACATGAAATTCTGCGTTCATTGAAACCGAGGACAAAAAATTTCCTGTTCTCCTAAACTCCTATCTTTAAAGCATTTTGGGAAATTAAGCAAATAAAATGAAACAATAAGTGTTTTGCCATTTGTCATTGAAATTTTGAGGATAATCTGCTTTTATACACTGATGAGATATAACATTGAGATATTCCACAGAGATACCTTCACAACTACAGTTTACAGTATTTGTTCAGAGGAGTTATTTATTTAATTAGTTTCACTGGAAAGGCTTTTAAGGAAAATAGTTCAAAGAAACTTCACCCTGCAGTTTATATCTTTCTGATCTTGAAATAAATGTAGCTGTTACAGAATGAGAAGTAGATGGATTTTTTTCAGGGAATTTGAAAACTTATCCGTATGGAAAGTGTACAGAGTTGCCTCAGTGAGATATATGTCTCTATTACCCTATGTACCATGTTACCTTACTTCAGTTTCCTGAAAGAGGGGAGTGACCATCTCACTTTCGTCACCTTGATGCTACTCAGTAACTTCAACATTTTCATCTCAGCAATAATATTTCCAAAGCACCACCACGTTTGTCGTTTTAGTCAGAGAGTCTAGTGGGTACTGGATATTTAATTTTTTAGGAAAAATTTGTAAATCCTCCTACCCAGGGTTCACCCAAACTTCTCTTTTTATCATCACTACTTTACCCTATTAAAACAAATAGATATGAAATTGTCCTCTAGCATATCTCAGAACAAATGAAGTCCTAGAACTCTTTTTGTGCAGCTGAGATGTATAGGTGTTCCTATTACTTTTTGTGGCATGAATTTTCCACATGAACTTGTAGTTTTTAAACTACTCTCACTGAGCTTTATGCAATTATTTTTGAGTGAATTGTAAACAATAGTTATAAAATGATTCTATTTGTTAAATTCAAACACAAGATACCTTTTTTAAAATTTTGATTTGAACTGACATCTATATAGGTAATATTTAGTTGTTTGATTTAACCTTTGGTGATTAGTAATTTAAAAAGTTATACTACTATGCTGGAATTCATGAAAGCCCCTTGAGATCAGTATTGTTTAGTCATTCTCTGAATAGTACATTAATAAACTTATTGATTCAAGTTTAGCACTTAGCTAAAAGATTTTTATAGTGCTGACAATATTTCAATAGGCCAATAAAATAAGGAAATACAGGGTAAGTCAGTCAATAACTTTAACAATATCAATTAGTTTGCATGACAAAGCTTCAAATCAATCAAATGTGCAGGCAAATAGCTCTATTAAATCTAATCTGGATTGAAAAAATACTTACGCATATAATGAAAATGAAAATTGAACCTCTTCTTTAATTATCTGCATAAACTGCATCACCATCAGCATAAAAAATACAGTTAATGCTTTTTTGGTAACAATCAACTGCTTAACCAATGGCGATAATACTAAATTTCTTTTAAGATTTAAGGTCCTGATACAGCCAAGAACCTAATTTCTTGTCTAACTTCAAGTAAAAGCACATTGTGGTTAAAGAAAATGAAGCAAGATATGTAATGTTAAAAAAGATGAATGCTTAAAGAACTCACTGAAATGTATTCCATATAATGAAGGAATGCATATTCTTCCTTTTTAACTATGTATCTTATCAATAAGTGAACTTTAGAAGTTAGTGTAGATAAACATTTAGCCACTACCTAAACAAAGGCCTCAATCCTTCAGGAGTATTTATTAGTTCAAACATGCATCATTTGAAACCTAGCAGTGAATAATTTTGAAACAAGAATGTTAGCAGGGAGTGGGCAGGAAAAGTGGAAGTGAGGAACAATAAGATGATCTAAGAAGAATATAAATTTATACTGTTTATTGCTTGATGGTAGCCTGACTGGCTTTTGAGCTTTTGAGTATAATTTTCCTTCACATGTGTAAAGTGAAGCTCCTTGCTTACACTGATTGTGTAAATCTGGAGTGGATACATATTTCATAGCCAGACAACTGGAAATTAATTCTTATAGTCAGATGGATTTAATGATACTTTTCTTTGCAAATACACTGAAATAGCTGCTGGATCAGAAAGAAAAATACTGAGTGAGGAGGTTTGCTAAGCCATAGTTTAATTCAGGATTTCAGTGCCCAGGAAGTGGGGAAACCAAATCAGATATTTATTTTTATTTTTTCTTTATGAATCATCTGAATATCTAATACATATGTGCTCACCAAAAATCTACAAAGTATGTTGAAGATGGGGAAATGGCTTTCTAAGTCAAATTTGTTGAAATTTTAAGTATGTCTATATAATTAAATATGCATTGGATTGGAAATAAACTGATGTAATGAGAATTACTTTAGCCTTCTAGTAGAAGAAGACACCTTCTAGTGGAAGAAGTAGTAGAAGAAGAGAAGAGTAGAAGAGTTACAGTTCCTTTTCCAATGAATGCTTATGGGTTTCTTATTAAAGAATTTCATATTAAGGTATTATTGGACTAAATAAAGGACTAGAGTGTAATTCTTATTATTCCTCTCTAACCAGAAGTTAATAAAGTAATTCTTACTCTCTTTCTACTTCAATGAATATTTAATTATTTCATGCAAAGCTGAAAATTTCCACAAGGATGTGGCCACCCTTATTGTGTTCCACAATCATAAGTGTTTGACTGTTCGACTCAGCAATTACATAGAAGGAAATATATCTGTAAGAGATGTCCATAAAAGATGTGGATTGTGCTTCAGTCTTTCATGTTTGGAAATGTATTCTAACAACTGAATTTTAGTATTAAAAACTGTGGTGTCACACAGTCTTGTCTCATATTTTCCATAAGGCAAATTCTATATCTCAACAGATTTTAGCTGACATAACTCCCACGGAGAAATTTCCTTCTTTCCAAAAGGGTATGCTATTTTGTAGCAAATATGTAAATACTGAAAAAGAGAAAAAACTAAAAATATGCTCTTGTCTTCATCAATTTCCATTAGGGGCTTCTTGCCAACCAAATATTTTGATTCCTTTCAAGTTCTTTCTTTGCCTTTTTAATAGTCTCTCTGGACAAGATAAAAGATACAGTTTCATTGAAGCACCACAAAATCCAGACTTTCCAGAAAAGTGCTGCATAACCTGACTTTAGCCACCCTGTTGTCTTTCTAATAGCACAAAAATATTTCTTCCAATAGCAATATTGAACACTTACTGTCATCCTAGGTCAACATTCAACTTCTTGGTAGCTGAGCTTACACAGCAGGTGTGGACTTTTTAATGTACCTCAAGCCCCTGCCTGCCAGATGCACACAGAGACCTGATCTTACCTGGGTGTGATCCTGCTTGCCCTGGTCCTTGTGGAAGCTTTTCTAAATTCAAAGGAGAGAATTCTGACTTGATTCTGACTTACATCTATAACCTCCAATGACTACTAATAGAGCTATTTAAATAAAAAGAGACCTAGAAATGGCAAGAAAGAAGAAAATAAGTAAGTTGAAGAACTGCAAATATTTAGAGTTGTGGAGCTGATAAGAATCTTCAGAAGTGTAGCAGGTGACTGGAATAGATTCATAAGAAAATTACATCTATCATGAGAATTACCATCTCTATTCAGAAAGTCAATGAATAGAAGGGATCTATTACACCTGCATATTTCTGGGAAGCAGAGTTAGAATTATCATTATAAAACTGAGAAAGAAAAAAAAGTGAGGTAGTTGCAAGACTGCAGTAAAAATGTGCCAGACAATGTTATACTAAAAGTACTTAAAGCTAATCACATTCATGTCACTGTTTCTATGACCTAAAATAGAGGGAAACCACTACACCTCAGTCTCCATAATAAAAACAAAGCTGAACAAAGCTTCTGATGCTTCAGAAAACGCAAAGCAATGGACATCAACTACAATGTGACCTATAATTTTGATATAATGTGTAGGACTGTGAGCACAGTGAATATTTTCCCAGAAATGGAGAAAGTACTCTGTTGGGTAACTGGCCTTTTGGGCATTTGTGCTGAATTATAATACTCCCTATTGAATGCCATTCTAATTGTTCTTGGTACTAACAGTGTGATGGACTATTAAAAACAAAATTTAATTGTGTGAAGATCACCATTTTATGAGACTAAAAGCTATATTTTTTCTCACAAAAAGTGTGTCTACATTTAAAACACCACAATTGTTTTCTTCTAGAAAAGAAAATATTCAGAAAGGTTGTCCAGGCTCAAGTCCCAGGTGGCATTGTCAACAAGATCACTTTCAAAGCTCTTTAATTTAGAAAGTAAGAAAAAAAGAAGGTAGAGGACCTTGTTTAGCATTTCTGATCAAGCTGAATTGGATTTTTTTTTAAATAATATTCTGGATAACTACCAATGTCCTATATTTCGAACAAACTACACTACTTCACTTGAAAAAAAAGTGAAAAGAATATAAACATTTGAATTAGACTTTAGCAAACATTAAACAGCTTGTAAATTACAGAGATAATTGCATTTATTACAACTTCATCACATTTTTTATTCAGAGAAATTGGAAAACCTATTACCATTTGGGACAGGTTAGGTTAGTTACACTCAATTCTCTTGCTGCTAAAAAGATATACTGTGATATGAAATGCCTCCTAAAGCCTTTATTCAGTATACAGACTAAATGAGGTGTAATTTTCTGATAATCACCTTTAGCAATACAAGCTACATAAATTTTCATTATCAGTACACTGTACTTCAGTATCTGAGCCTTTGATGACAAATTACATTTACTTTTAATATGTTTTAGTCTGTCAGATCAGAAGAGAACTTTCTGATAAATCTGAAATTTCAGGTTTCTATGCTTATTTATGTATGAACATCTTCAAGACTGATTGCAGCGGTGGAAAAGAAATGAGATATAATGACAGTGTTACTGGTAACCTATATTTTGTCTTTGCAATAAGATACGCCCTAACTCATTATTCCTGAAGCACATCTGCTAGCTAATATCTGTCTTCCATTCTGCAATAATGTCAACATTTACCATTGCTTAGGTGTTCTTACAAGACTAAGGGTTTATTTAAATTGTTTCCCTCTCCATTTTATTTTATTTTATTTTATTTTTGGTGAATATTGCCTTTCTTGGATTAGAATCTATCTTCTAATAAAAGTTAAAGGTCTTCAAACTTATCTGTCAATAGGGTTTAGGAATTTTCCACCACAGAAGCATTTCTACTTATAATGACATGGGGGTAAAAATTTAAAGATATTAAAAGACTGGAAAACTAGGAGACTTAGCAAATGTGATTACCATAAGAGAGCTAAATGGTGGCTCAGAAATGGGATGGGCTTGTTCACTGCTCGACATCTTCCTTTTCTGGGATCAGCCTGAAATTTCACAGGAATAGAGGCTGCAGACTGGTTTCATTCTTCTCTGTTGCTTACATCAGAAGTCACGGTCATTCATCTTTGTATAAGTAACAAAAAACAAGTGACAACACAGGAGCCTTTTTAATATACAGACATAATCATATCAAACCACTAACAATTTATATTAACATTTCTAATGAAATTGCTCAGTGTCATTAACAAAAATCTAAGGACTGGTGCTTTATTCTATAGTCACACATTTACTAGAATATCTGATTTTTAAATATGATCATATTTCCAGGGACTTTTACAGATTTAACATTTAAAATGTCAATTCCATTTAAAACATACCACTTCTATTAAATTCAATTCAAGATAAAACAATTATCCTAATTATATTCTAGTGTATTTGAGTGTCAGTAAATGGCAAAAGTATCTGAGGTGAAGTTGTAGTTTACCTTAATCTCATTTAAACCTGTTGGATGTCCGATTTTCACAAAATATCCTAGTGGTGGTGAAAAAGGCCAATTGAATAGTTAGCTGACATTAAAGCAGATAATCCAAGTTATAATTTATCGGATTTGACCTAGAAACTGCATAAGCAATAAACGTAGATCCATTAAGGTAATTTGTAACTCCTATTAATAAAATGGGAATTTTGACTAATATTTTAAATACACCTAAGGGACTTAGGGACCCAGATGCCAGTAAAATTCTTCATTCTGAATATAATGAGATTAAATCCCTTGGGCTGTTTTGGAGAGCTTAATCTTGATATTTTAACTTAAACTACAGTAATTGAATGTATAATATATGTTGCCTGAAGACATGATGGTGTTCACTTCAGTTAATAAAGGTTTCCAGTCTGAAACTGGATTATTTAAGAGCTAGAGGAATATTATCTTTCCTTACTGTATGTTAGAAATATGCATTAAACCTAAAATGGTTTTGTGCTAAAAATATAAAATTCTAAGAGATTTTTCCTGCCCTCCCTCCAAATATTGACAAAGAACTTAGAATTGAAATGATGCAACTTTTTGGGGGGCAAAAGTTGGATTCTGATTAGAAAAAAAAACCTGTTTGCTTGAACTTCAGAGCATGCCACTTATCATATACAGATGGGGATTCATCATTTTCAAACAAAGATGAGCCTGTATCTGGACTGACTGGACTCTTGAGGAATTCTTTTAGCTAAAGATCCTTTATTAAGATCCTTTATTAATTTATTAATCCTTTATTAAGAGTACTTCTTTGTCTCCTGAGTTATATTTTATTTTTGTAATCAAAAAGAAAATTTTAAATTTCTTGTTCAAAACTAAGTACCAAAAGTCAAAAGCAAAGATTTTAGTGATTTATTTAACTATTTACCCCTAGAATGTCACCCTGCTCTAACCTATCTATCTCAGAGTTCAATTTCCCATGAACCACTCATTTTTGGAAAATTAGCATGCAGAAATACATAGCGTGATCTGGGCAAAAAGAAAATTCAGAACATGTAATTCTATCTGTAATAACCTGGTCTATTAGCAAAAGCATTTTTTGTCCTATTAATTCTATACCAGATGCGTTGTCTTTTGTTTTTTTACCTAGACAACCCTGCTAAAAATTATTAATCAGCAATAAGGGTGCTAGGTTGCTTTGTCACTGTTTGTTCCCTCTCAGAGTGATGTGTCACAGCACACACCTTGGGGACTGATTCCTTTTTATAGAATCATAGAATGGTTTGGATTGGAAAGGACCTTAAAGCTCATCTACTTCCAAATCCCCTGCCATGGGCAGGGACACCTTTCACTTGACCAGGTTGCCCAGAGCCCCATCCAACCTAGTCTTGAACACTTCCAGAAGTGGGGCTGTTGCAATCCAGTTTAAACCCAGAGGAGCAAAGAAAGCTAAGTCACTTGTATAAAAACCAGAAAAAACTTTCAAGGTTCAAAAAACACCCAAAAATGAGATTGAAACCAAGTGAGGTTAGATGTTGGTGCCAAAAGATTGATATGCTTTATTTAATAGTAAAAGAGGCAAAGAGAAAGAAAAAGAAGGAAAGAAAGAAAGAAAGAAAGAAGTGTGCATGGGGGATGGGGGAGCAGGGATAGAGTGTCAGGGGTTAGATGGGAGCATGTCACCCATCAGAGGGTCCCAATGATGTCTCGCTGCTCCCCTCCATCTGATTTTCTTGGTGGTGAGGATCCCTCGCTGTGGTTGCACCACACCACGCTGCCACACACCGAAGAGCATAGAATTCCTTAGATTAATATACACCTTGGGCCAGGTGGGAATGTCCACGTGTCTCCCTTGCAGGGCCCCAGTTCGACACTGTCCCTTGCAATACTGAGGGTCTGTTGCATCACACTGCAGTGCTCTGGTGCAGGGTCTGGGGACCTCTTTGGGGGGCCTTTGATGGGCTATGTCACCCCCTCTGCTGTGGATAAGCTTTCCCTTGGGAGAAAGGCCCCTCAGCTGGGCTCCTCTGCACAAAGAAGGATGGGCAGTCACTGCTTCTCCAACACAACCCAAAGCTTCTCTCCCCACCCTTTGGTGCGAGGGTCTGTGTGAGGCTGGAAGCTGATACCCTGGTATCTGGTAGCTGTGGTCTCCTCCCCAAAGGTATCAGGCTTGTGCTTTGTGAATGTCCCCATCCCTGAGCTGTTTTCATCAGTGAATGGTGTAAGGAATCTCAGCGCCCCATTCAGGGTGTGGTGGTGTCCTTTGCGGCTTTTGTAATACAGTTTTGCTATAAGTCCTTCATTAAAATGTTTAAGTCATAAACAATAATATTTTAGTCTCTGACAGGGGCATCTGCAATTTTTCTGAGCCACCTGTTCCAGTGTCTCACCACCCTCACAGTAAAGAATTTTTTCATAAGATCTAACCCAAATCCCCTTCCAGTTTAAAGCCATTTCCCCTTGTCCTATCACTTACAGAATATTTATATGTTTTTTTGACAAAATCCCACACTGAAAACAGCTTTGAGGATAGTGAATAGTGCCTTTTTTTGGTTTCGTTTTGGGGTTTGTGTTTACTTTTGCTAAGTGGGTGTTCCTACCTTAGTATATCAGTTAGGATTTGAATTGTGCTTTTGAAATTAACCCATAATAATACTACTGTGTTTTAAGCCATTTTATAGAGAAATATCAGTCCATGTAGCCTGTTGAATACATTACTTTTTCATCTTTCCAGATGCAACTAAAAAACAAAACAAGGTTCAGGAGATGCCTTAATGCAAGCCACCTGTTAGTGGGTGTTAATCCCATGGTACCAGAGTTGAGCTAGAAAAACAAACAAGCAAACAAACAAAAACCCATGAAGTTTAAACCTACAGATGGTATATTCTCAGAACTGTCCTGTTTTCTCTATAAACATTTTGTGTCATACTCCTTAAGTACTGCTTCACTTAGATCTATTAATTCCATAGGTTATCTATCACAATGAGTTACATTCACACTGCATGCTAAAGAAAGTGAAGGAAAGAAGCAAAAAAACCTTTTTCTAAGAAAATGGTTAAGTTCACAATTAGAAAAAAAGTCGTAATCATTATTGCAAAATAAAAGCATTAATTATAAAGAAAAAATTAAGGCAGATGTAACAATAATCTGTGCTGCACACATATAAAAGCTGTGCTACAACAATAAAAGTATTACAGAACAGAAGCAGATCTTCAAGACTTTATTCATAGCAAAGACTGGTCTTGAATACTGCTTTTATCAGTATGAAACCTGAATGAGGAAAACAGAAGGACATGGTATCAAATCAGTGAGTATTAACATGCATATATAATCTGCATTAACATGGTAGCAGTTCTGTCATATTTATGGAAAAAAATTGGGATATGTCTCTAAGAGTGAGACCAGGCTAAAGGATGTACAGACTGCCCCAGAATTTTTTAAAACAATGTTTTCTCCCATCTGCTTTGCTGTTATTATTCTGTTGACGTCTGTGAGTCTTGAAGAGAATGTGTGAACACTGAAACAGCACAGAAAATGACTGAAAACCCACAAGAAGGCATTTGACAGAGTAACCAAGACTGTACTACAGAAAAGCTGCTTTAATAAGAATGTGAGAATGCTTCAGGAAAGTACTGAAGCACAGCTAGAAGCTTGTACTGCTTAGGCCCTTGACAGCTAAAGAGGAGAAAACACTTGGCTGTTAGAGAAGCTTCTTGCTGTGGATTTTTTGGAATGGAGCTATTTCACAATTAAAGGAGATAGATAATCACTTTGATAATGAGCCATTAGAAAACCTCTAATGACACTTTTGAAAAGTGCTGCTGATGACTTTACAGTTCTGCTATGACTCATGGCATTGCAAGGTGAGAGTAAGACAACTGAGCACTCATAAAGTATGCCACATACATCAAGGAAGACACAGCCTCTCAAATAACCCACATGCTTGCCAACACATGTAAAAGTCTTTGCGTCTGTGCCTCGAGGCCTGCAGAAAATTCAGCTGTATTCAGGAATGCAAAAGAGTGGGCTCAGAAAAACATTTTAAAATTACATTTCAGGATGTATCAGACCATAAAAAGGAAGTGACACAAAAGATAATTTACCTATTAAAGTATCATAGGAACAAATGGGTTTGTGTGAGACTGATTTTTGATTAAATAAGCATTGAACAGCAGTCCCAGAAGATTTTAAAGCTAGTTTCACAACCTGGATACAAATCTTGATAAAGTCTGTTTATCTGGTACAGGTTGACTGAAACCTAAGCACAGAGTGTGCAGCTAATGGTGATGTTTGATAGCTCGGTTGCCATATACAGAGATTATAATTAGTGTAGAAAATGGAAAGTGAATGATTAAAGGACAAGGTTCTACAACCCACTGAAATTCCAGACCTGATAATGAGAAAAGCTTACGTCATATTTAATGACAAGCATTGCATAGTTAATGTAGATAAGTGCCTCATTTCTTGAGATGGTGAACATTTTGAAAATACTCAGGAAAAAAAAAAAATTCCAAGTATCTAATGCGAGAGGAAAGAGGAACGTAGTACATGACAGTGTAAGATGAGTATCCGAGTACCAGATATTTCTACTGGCCACTCAGAGAACAGCAGGAAGGGCAGTCAGCACAAAAGCCTCCTTGTACTGATATCATAAGCAAAATAAAAGAAAGGCAGTAACAAGTTGGTGATATCTAATTGCTAGATATCATTCCAGACTCTAGAGAGTAAAGAATGTAAAGATACAGGCAAAGAAATAGGTAAAGAAACAACGAAGAAAACGTTGTTTCCTGATTGGAGAAAATGTTGTCAGGCTAAACTAACTTCATAAGCTTCTGATTTTAAAGCTCTTGTACTGCATTGACCATTTTTAAGGCTCTTTAAAGGGTGATGCTTTGCATATTACACTGTCAGGTTGTTAATGTCACGTGCAGTCCCATCTGCCAGCACTTTCCATCTTCCATTCTTTGCATTTTTATCCTGCTCAATAGAATTCTGTCAGTCAGCAAATGTGCTGGGGCTAAAACTGCTTCTTGGACCATACAGTCACTCTATCACTGAAGCACCTGGCAAAGTGCTGGCTTATACTTAAGCAAGGCTCAGAACTTCCACGCTATACATCATAAGTACAACTTACCCTTCATTTTACTTATATTAGTTTGAGTAATAAATCATAGTTCCTTTCCTGAGACAGAACTCAAGACCATTTTCTCATTTAATAGCTTTCATCTGTATGATGTTCCCTATAATGGATATCACAGTACACTAATGAGTTTGCCACCGTTATCAGAAGATGTATCACCATTTACATAGTTCCTTTGTATCTCTGGAATGACTGTATGAATTTAAGAGTTTTATAATTTTTCTTCTCATATATAGGTAAAAAAACATGGTCCATTAAAAATACTTTGAAACATTCATCTTCACAATGTTACAGTGTACAGTTACCATTTTGTTTTCTCATTAATAATTATTTGATCTGTGTCACAGAGTAGTCAGTATTTGTTTAAGGTGACTGTGACCACACACAAAATTATTTGATTTTAAAAATAGAATTCAGAGCTGGTCTACAGAATACAGGACCTCTTTTATTTTATTCATAGATAATAATGTCCGTGTCTGGAATGCATTATTAAAAATTATAGAATGAATTCTACTATTTCTATTTGAGAATCATTTGATGCTTCTGTAACAGTATAGAACAAGATTTTTTTTAATGAAAAGATGAGAAACACATTAGCGCATTTGAAATGCAGAGGAATAAAGATGGAAGACAGAGCTTCTGCAGCAGAACTTTAAACTAGGTGGTTTTGCTTTTGAAATGAAAAATGAACCCTGAAAAATGTATGTGAGTTTGCAACTTATTTTTGTTATTGTAAATCTTATACTTAAATTTGCTATCAAAACTAAAACTAAAGATTCTATAGTCTCAGTTGCATAACCTGAGTGAAGACTAGAACTAACTGATCTGTGGGCCAAAAAGTGTTCAATAGTAGCTGACAACATCCTTTAAGATCTGCATGACAATTTTTTCTAGCACTAGTGCCCTTGAGACCTATCTTGATAATGTTTTGAGCTTTTATATAACATTTCGATTTCCACATTAGATAGGACAAGGAAAAAAAAGGGAAAAAAAAATAAAATAAGCCACAAGGTACATGGTACATAAAATGCTTTGAAAAATATTGTCAAGGTTTTTTGTTAGTTTTGTTTTGTACCAATCACAGACACTGATGTACCTTCAGCACTGCAATTCACTCTGGCCTCCAATCTCCAAAGATTTCAGCATAATCAGCTTTATGTACTGTGAATGACGTCATTGGTTTTTTCCTTTATGTTAAGTTGTGTGTGAACATGATTGAGAAACCGTGGCTTTAGGAAATACTGCTGCATATTATCTTTTCTCACTTTCTACTGCTATCGCTATGAAGTTCCTATCTGAGGAAGTAGATTTGGTAAGCTTTTTCTTGAGTGAAGACTGTGAGACAGGATACTGAGTCCCTTTATTCCATGTGCCTCTGATTCAAAGAGGTACCTAGGAGCTGAAATTTCAGTGGTGAGTTCTAGGAGAACAATTTCCCTCATTTTCCTATTAAATACCCAGTTTTCCCCGCATAATGTACTCCAAAAACCTGGAATTGATATATCCACAATGCACAGGCCATTCTGTAAAAAAGAATTCATGAGGTAAGAGCAAGCAATAGAGGCAAGCAATGCAGTCTACTTATTGTATCCCAACACCTATGTCTGTTCAAAAGGGGACTTCTCTGAGCTACAAATTGCTTTCCCCGCCACGTAAACCTGAATCTGAGATACATGCAATTCCTGTTTACTGCCTTAAGCAATGAAGTTTGACATGTATCTCAGGTTTGATGCATTGATTTTCTTTTGAGTTAATGATCTACTTCCCAGCAGTGTCATGGCTAAAATCCCATGTTTCCAACGGAGAATTGAATTGTTCTAAGGACTTTTATAATACAAGCAACAAAATAAGAGATTTGAAACGTTTCTCCTTTGCAATGAGCTTTACAAAGAACACTAAAGAACTGGGTAATCCAATTTGGAAAAAGAAGACACAGATAAAATGTACCTTACATGGACAGCATCATGATTTTTCTAAGAGACCTCAAATTAAGCAGCAGTTGCTTTCTGGCTTTTCCAGAGGCAAGGGAGGGAGATAATGCCTTGATGACTCAAAGACAGCCTTTCAAAGCAGTATTCAACAAAGATTTAGGATGATACATTTACAATGCCTCAAAGATAGTTACTACTTATTTTTAAGATAAAAAATATATGGGAAACAATCTTCACACTTAAATTTCCTACTGTTCCACTATAAGGATAACATTGTATTGAGACAAATTTTAATTCTACCCATTAAACACTATAGTTGATTATTCACCAAGAAATATCTAGGCAACAAAATTCTAAGAAAAAAACCTGTCACCAATCATAGTCAAATACTGTATTTGTGTTTGCACCAGTAAGACTAAATGAAGGGTCACATGTCTGCCTTAGTGATGGGTGCTCCTTATTGAGTGAAAGTACGCAGGAAGCTTCAATTAGAAAATGCAGTGAGATTTGCTTCCCCTCCAAAAAGCTAATTATACTGTTGTCATTTAGATAAGAACACACAAAAGACATCATTATCCATTTCTAACACATAAAAAAACCGGTCATTCCTCTGCTGATTTTTCTCCCTATCTTCTGGAAGTAAAAAATCTCTATTTTCTTTGCAATTTTGGGGATAAAACAAAGATTGTCAGTATTACAAAGATATGTTTTAGATATCTGTTTGTTTTTGATTTTGTTTTTTGTTTGTTTGTTGGGTTTTTTTTTTCATTTCATGTTAAAAGATTGCTAATAACATTCAGATAAGTGTAATACAAATCTTAAAACCCAGCACCATTTCCTCTAGGTTTGTTTTTTCACTATCCTGCTAATGTGACTCATTAAATTTTTTATAGTATAGTGAGTATAACTTGGGATTCCTAAAGAAAAGACAAGCTTATAGATGACTATGCATACCAACAGTATATGTCGAAGGATTAGAATAATAGTGTCTAAAATCAGACATTTACCTTTTCATATAATTGCAAACACTCTTCATGCAACTGAATGCCTCTCAGCCTAACTTCATCCTTCTTCTTCTTTTCTAGTCTCTCCAATTGCATTTTTTTCAAGCCTGGACCAGCAGATGAACTTGTGCCTGCTTGATGGGGTACTGACTATTTCTTTTTACATTATAATTTCATCTTCCTTCAGGGACCCTGAGCATATAAGCCCATTTTATGTCACTATTTTAAGGAAAAAAAGGACCAAAGTTTTTCTTTAAAAATCACTGAGTTTCTTCAGTCTCCTATTCTGATGTCAGGCAAGTAAGCACTTTGAGAAAAGTGGATCTTATTTCAACAAGCAGTTATGAATTTGGTGAAATACAATTGCTTGCAGTCAAGGTCTTAATTTTCTTTTTTATGCTCAAAGACACCACCTGAGCTGAGGGTTAAGTGCTAGTTGCAGGCACTTTAGGTCTCACTAGTATTCAGAAGCTGGCATGAAAGACAGTAAATATTACTATCTTCTTTCAGGCTCCTCTCACATATATCCTAGAACAAGTTCACTCGCAGCAATTTTAGATATGGAGAACACTACCAAGATAAACTTTATGTTACCTCTGCAAAAGTTAACAATTTCTTCACTATCGCTAAAGATCTATTCAGAAAACACCACAGTTGAAATGTAATTCTTTGCTGTCACTTGCATTACATTTATTCATATATTTATCTCCTGCATGAGTTTTCCCTTACCAAGAGCAGACAGCTTGTAAGAAAGTATTTTAAATGAAAATGATATACATTTAAATGTAACACTTGTCTGAGAAGTAATTTACCCTTCCTTCTTTACTAGCCATAGAATTCAATAGTCCTGAAATGGTGTACATAATGAATGCTAGGCCCATAGGGCTAAGCAATAATTGCTATTTTTCTGTCTTAAAGATTGCAGCCGTTATTTATTTATAGTATAATAATCTCAAGTTGTCATTCACCCCATGACCATGCCACAAGCCATCTTTATTCCACGGGATAAAACAAAATTGCTTAAAGGATAGATTTATATATGCTAATTACATGAAAGCTTTTAAAGGAACCATTTACCATAATGCCAAAATATTGAGGATGGTGAGGCAAATGCCATGGAGGACAACAGAAGAAACTCAGCTCACTTCAGTGGGCTCTGTCTCAGATTTTACTGTGATTCAAATCCACACTGAAGAAGCGATGCTACTCTTCATTTAACTGTCCTGGTCAACTTTCAGCATATTTCAGTGTCTTTTCAGCAGCTTCGTTCCAGGCTCTGGCTTACTTGAAGTACTGGAAAAATTAGCACAGATCTGTCCCTGCAGGAGGTGATAACTCCTGGTGCTGCAGCACACTTTCAGGATACACAGCAGCAGAGAAAGAGCTCTTATTCCTCTGGGAAATAATAAAAATAAACCACTTAAAATATGTTGTTCAAAGCTGTCTTCTTGCCACTGCCAGAAAACACAAATACGACCATGTGCTGCAAGAGGTAACTGAGTTTTGTCATGTATTATCAGAGTTCTCACCCTGGGAACATTGAGGAGATTGCTTTCTGCAATTGTGTGTGTGTGTATCCACGTGTATTTTAATGTATCTATGCACAATACAAGTAGTGAGCTGCTATCTCAAGGAGAAGCTATCAGTGGAAGCCATGGAACACTGAAGCCATTTTGATGAAGAGCTCTTTAAAAAAAAAAACAAAAAAACCTAAATAAACAAACAAAAAAACCCAAGCCCAAACAAAACAAAAAAAAACCACACAAAAAAGCCCACAAAAATAATAAAAAAACCCCCAAAAAAACAAACAAAAAAAACCCCAAAAAACAACAACAAAAAAAGAAAACAAAAAAGAAAACAAAACCAAAAACAAAACAAAACAAAACACCAAAAAAACCAGAAAACAAAGCAACAACAATTCTGTACAGAGATTGCACAAGCAATTCAAAATCATTTTGAGGGGCTTTAATACATTTTCTGGACTTCAGTGGTCTACATAGTATAACTATTTCATTGTTCCAATAAAGATAATCAAAAGAAGCAGGCCAAAAGTAAATTTTTAATGCTAATAGGTCTTTGATTCGTATCCAACAAAATTTTTGCATTTTGATATGAATATATGTATTTTACATCTATTATTGCTTAGAATATAAGAATTTAATGTTAAATATATTAATTTTGTATGTTAAAAATTAACTATACTGATCCTAATGCTGCAAGTTATCTAAACACTGAACTCATAATTAAGTAATGAAATACCTAAATAATCTTTAAAACTTACAACTTCTGTCTTGGTTTTCCTCAGCACTGAGCTGGATTTCCAACTGGATCCAAAAATATCAAGAATATTATGAGATAACTCTGTGTCTGAGGTTTAGGCACTTAGGTAAATTTTCTTAGGTAAATTAATATTAATTTACATTGATGAAATAATCTTGCTTGGGAAAACATTAATTCATCACACAGAGCATAAGACCTTTACTTAGTATTTACTTAGACACTTGTCAGGAAACTCACCCACCTTCTGAAATAAGCAGGTGATTTATGTAGGCTAATTAACTTCCAAACAGAAGGACAAGAAGTCCCTTTCTCCTTTAGGAAATTTTGATGGAAGAAAGGTTCTCAATAGGAAATATCTGACTGGAAAAGATTTGGCTTAATCTTCTGGAGCAAGCACAAGAAGCAGTGAAATCCGTTGTTGAACAAGTGGTAGTTTTCCTTAAATTTGCTCTTCCAAGCTGAATTTAAATCCCCAAATCAGTGCATGGAGCATTCAGCATTCCCAATTTCATCATCCACCCACTGATGTTGTAACTTCTGACTGGCTTCAGATCTCCTGTCTCTGCAGGTTCACTGATGACCAACTCCCCAGAAGGTTAAATCTCCTTGTATTCATCCATGTCAAGGTCATCTGAGGAGATCCAAGAAAATGCTATTCCTTTAATCTTCAATGCCCTTGATACTTTAAACTGTTCAAGGTAGGTGTCTTTTGGCTTCCTCCTTACCATTCCTGCTGTGAAGATGTGGGACTCCATAATGGGGCAGAGAAAAATATCACTGTTCTTTTCAGATTTTTTTAAAGACTTATAGATTATTCTGATGTATTTGCATTTTAACTGTAGATGAATTGTCTTAAAAACACATACAGGTAATTTGCAACACTAAGGTTAAAGACCAAATTTGATTATTAAACTACAAATTCAAAGCATTTTATCCTTCTCTAGCCTATAGGACAATGTGACCTTCAAGAATATGAGAATAGAAGAAAAGTTTGCTCCTTAGCATATGCACTTTCAATCACAATAAGCAGTCTACATATGATAATACTCCAAGTTCTGACAAATGATAAAAGGACTGATTATTCCTCTTCCTCTTTCTTCTTTTCTTACTGATTTGGTAATGGTAACTATTCAAATGTCTTCGCATGCTTCACTGTCACCATTTTTAGCTTTTCCCTGTCCTCTTTTGGATAAGACTGGCCTAATTATCTAGTGATGATGATACATGTTCTGAGTCTGAAAAGAGAGAGATCTGAGAGCTAAATAAATCAAGCTTCCTCTAACTGTGACTAGTATTGACATGGATTGTGAATCATATATTTTTCTTCAACAACCATCATTGGGTTTCACCTCAGGCTTTCTTTAAGGTGATCCTCTTACAATTTGAAGCAACCATGCAGTGGCCAAGAGTATACACAGTTATTTCAATATCAGAATAGGTTTAAAATTATCTTGCCCAGACTGTTTCTTTTTTAATAAAACACCCTATAAGTATTTTATTCCTTCATTACTTGGCAAATCAATATTAGTTTATTTGATTCTGCCTAGTAGCTGGGCCCAATAAAGTTATTTGAAGAATCCTAGCTGGATATTAAAGACAGATGCTCTGATTTACATCACTTGAGGCAGGACATGAAGAAGGAAGTAAAATGAAAATTTAAAAAATTAATATTTTACAAATCTGTAAGATAAGCCTTAGTTCATTGATATGTATTTAGTGACCAATGGGTCTGAAATTCAAAAACACACGTGAGAGTCCTCACTTCATTCACCCTTGGCAAATATCCTAGATAACAGCATTTGTTAAAATAAGAATATGAGTGTAAGTGAATTGAATGCAAAAACATCTGAGTAGGTGTTTACCTTTACCTGACAGATCAAAAAGTAACCTCTGAATTACAAACTTCTGAAACAAAGATGAAATCAAGAAAGAAAGAAAGAAAGAAAGAAAGAAAGAAAGAAAGAAAGAAAGAAAGAAAGAAAGAAAGAAAGAAAGAAAGAAAGAAAGAAAGAAAGAAAGAAAGAAAGAAAGAAAGAAAGAAAGAAAGAAAGAAAGAAAGAAAGAAAGAAAAAGAAAGAAAGAAAGAAAAAAAGATGTGTGTATGTGTGTGTATGTGTGTATAAACAATGGAAATTGCAATGAAGGGAAGAGACTCTGGACTGAAATAAAAGCAGCAGTCACCCTCTGGTTTGACACTGGTGGCAGTCATCCCATCACAGTCTCTGCCTAGGACTGATGGTGCAGCCTCCTCATGGTCTCCAGGAGCAGCCTTCACTAGCCAGGGCAGCAGGGAGTCCAAGGGGAGACTTTTCCCTTTCTGCACAGCTTCCACAAGGGGAAGAGGAGGGGCAGGCAACAATTGCCTCTCCTGTAAGCAGTGACAAGACCCAAGGCAATGACTTGAAGTTGTGTCAGGGAAGGTTTAGGTTGGCTATTAGTAAAAGTTTATTCACCCAGGGGGTGGCTGGGCATTGGAACAAGCTCCCCAGGAAAGTGGTCACAACGCCAACCCTGACAGAGTTCAAGAAGAGTTTGGGAATGCCCTCAGGCACAGGTTGTTACTCTTGGGATATCCTGTGCAGGGCCAGGAGTGATGATCCCTTGTGAGTCCTTTCCAACTCACTATTTTTTATACATATATACATACACATATACAGATACATACATATATATATAGAGAGATATATATATAAAAATAAATATATATATATATATGTATAAACATGCATGCATATATATGTATGTAGAGAGTGTAGGGTGCAGCAAGCAGGGAGCCAACATGTGGGAGCATGTGTGTTGGCATTCCAGAGATAATCCCTTGCCAGCATGTGCATCACCAGACAATAGGAAGCAGCAGTACACACAGAGCTGGTATATCCAAATGTCTCACAGGAGGGCTGTGCAGTTGGGGAATCTCCTCTGTCCTCACAAAAAGGGAGTGTGCTGTTGACACACTGGGCCTGGAGTCAGGCAGGGAACATGAGTTAAATTGTGTGCATGGGCATGTAGAATATTTTGAGATTAATTATAATTAATCTTAATGTTCAGAAGTATGCTCATAAGTCTTTAAATCTATATTAGCATTTAGTTATTATCTAGTATCATGGGTTAACAGATGTGGTACTTATACCAGTCCTGCATGTAGTTCACTTATTGCCAGTTAATTATATTTTGTTAATAAATCAGTTAACTGCTTCAGTCCTAATTTGGTTTTCATTACATGAACAGAGATGCTTTCCCACGAAACATGCATGAACTACATTGTTTTTTAGATTATTGATAACTAGTGAAATCTTTCTCTACGATTGTCAAGGTAAGCACTTCAATTAGGCACAGTTCAAATTAAAAAGGCTTGCATAATTTCTCCCCTTTAACCAATGAAGAAAGGTCAAAACAGAAAACAAAACTGATGCGAGACCTACAAAAGACAGGCCTCTAAGGAAAGATTTTTTTAAAAAAACAGGCTATGTAAATGAAGAAGGAGAAGACTAATGGAGAAAATGATAATATTTTCAAATATAGAAAAGCAGCTATGAAGAAGCCAGCCACACTGAATTCCACGTGTTGTGGGCAAGTAAGTGTTTAAGTAGATTACAGGAAGTACCAGATCAGACATTAGAGAAAAAGATCTCCAGGTTTCTTCTTTCCTTCTGAAAAATGAAACACTGTAATGGGTTCCTTCAGAGTTTGTAGTTTCTCTGTCTTTGAATACCTGGAAGAACAGGCCTTGGAAGAGGAGGATGATTAGGTAACCTTCTAATGTCCCATCATTCTCCATGATTTTGTGCTACTATGTAACAACAGGTTGCAACCTAGAACACAGAATCTGACTTTAGACCCGCAATCAGGTAGAATGAGATTATGCTCTGAACTCAAGCTATGATGTGTGCAGTGGGGAATGCAGAAGACTGCAACGTGGGCTCTCATTTAGGATGACCTGAAAAGCTGTCGGCTTTTTCCTCCTGTGGCACGAAGGGAAAGGAGGGGGGAAAGAAAAAAAAAAAATTAGAGGAGAATAGGTAATAGGGATAGAGGGGAATTTTTGAAAAGAGGGTGTTTTGAGGAGAGGTCATCTCTAACCACAGGTAAAATGCAAGGCTTCTTGAATTGTAGTCACTGACTAAAGCATTACTGTTTCTGCCTTCCTTCCTGCCTTACTAATCTTCTTGATGTTTTCTTTTTCTGTAGGTTCCCACCCCTAAGCATGAGCAGACTCAGCAGAGCTGTCTGCTGAATACCTCAGCAGCCCAGGTGCTCTGGCTGACATTGGTAACACAGGCCCACCTTTGTAAGCAATTTAATCAAAATAACTGCACTGTGATTGGCAATGGTTGACGCAGTAGCAAATATTTTATTCTGCTGACTCTTCTCTGAGGCAGGGACATTTTGAGTGGATGTCCTGAGCTGAGGAAAAAAAAATCAGCCTGGCTTATTCATCAAGAATCCTGACACCAGACTCTCACAGTTGTGATCAATTTCACAGTCTTTATCTTCTGTTTACTCAATCCAAGGCTCAGTTTTGAGACCAGTGGGCACTCTATGTAAACCAGTTAGTGACTTTTCTTGTGTCCTGTGAAGTAGAACTAATACCACTTTCTCTTCTGTGATCAGACTGCATACCATGCTCTAAATGATGCACACATTACAATGTTACCATGCTCTCAAACAGAAATAGAAGCAGATAATAGGAAACTGCGCGTAATATGGTATTTTTAAAGATTAAGTGGAAGACATCCCCTATGAACTTGGGAGGGAATAGGTAATTTATATATTTTTTGCCACAGGGTTTTACAATTTATGTTTCTTTCCTGAAAGCAAGAAAGTTGTGGGATTCATAGTTTTTCTATTCTCATTCTAAAAAAGTGGAATTTCTCTGTTTTTTATTGTGATTTTCTGTGTCTCCCTCAACAGGTTTTTGACCACTACCTTTACTTTCCTGCAGCTTTCTTTTCTCAATCTGCTTTGTCCTTCTGTCCAGCAGGAAGTTCCTCTGAGACTGAAAGTGATGAAGAAGATTCATTTATTTCAATGTAGATGTTCAAAACTAGAATGGACAGACAAGGCACAGATCTGTTTCAATGGAGATCTTTTTGAGTACAAGGTGATAGCACATGAAGAGTAGGCACAAACTTATAGAAAATGTATAGCAAAAAGTTAAACCTCTAATCATGCTTAAACTGTATTTTTTTTCCTCTTTTTTTGATTCAGGGTAGATTTTCTCAGGGTAACAATGACGTTATGCCTAATTTAGCAATATATCTCTAGCTCAGAACATTTGATCCTTAAAACATTTCAAATAAAAGGACAGGATTGCTCTTTAAATGGACAATACAAAAAATATGAGAGCTTATTTCTTGTAATACTACTGTCTTGTCATGCCTCTTTTCTATAGGATTGAAACATTGCAATGGATATATACTCAAATTCAAAACCCAAACTCATATCCCTGTCTAGATAGGAAAATTGCAGGTAAATGCCTACAAGTTGTTCAACTGAAAGTTTTAAAGACAAATGTCTAATAACTACAGCAATATTTCTGTAGCCTACGTGAAACACCCTTTAATATTGGGTTATTTGTGTCCCTGCTATGGGATTATTTATCTAAGCAGAGATATCAAGACCAGGTAATAGCAGTGCATGAGTCTCATACTCCAAAACTGAAATGGGTAAAGGCAACTTCAGATTTTCATGACATTATAAAGGACTTGACTAATTTCAACAGACCCATGCAATGTGCACTCATCCACTTATGCTGTGTCTGTCAGTGACATTATCTTTCTGAGGGTAGTAGTACATCAGTCACTAGTGATTCATTTTTCCCGTCTCACTAGATGTAGTTTGTATTTTATTGCTGTTCTCTGTCACCTACAATAAATTATTTCCTTTCTCTACTACTGACTTAGGATTGTTGGATGTGTTCAGGTCTAATTTCATTAATGCATATCTCATGCTGGCATATGGGAGGAAAGAGGTCTAATAATATTAGCTAAAAAACTTACATTGGGTTTTCTTTGCTAATTCTGTCTGGCATCTGTGAAGGCAAATCCAGCTGACATCCACAATTTTAATCTTATTAAGTTTTTTTAAAACATATCTGAGAAAGAAATGTACTTTGCAGAGTTCTTGCCTTCTTTTTGTATCCAAAAGCAACAATCATTTTGATTCCTGTCTGATAAGATAAAAAAATTCTAATTTTCAACTCTGCTTCTTATTGCACAGCAAATTTTTAACACTTGCACTCACATACTGAGAATTAATTTATTGATAAGAGTACAAATAGTAAGACTACAAATAGTAAGGTCCACAATCTTTGATTCACAAAGGATTTTTTTGATGGGAGCAAGAAGAAAAAAGAAGGTGAAAAACTATCTGACACCCTTATCACCAACATGCAAACTATAGATCCCAGGAGCCTCCAGTGAAATGTAGACTTAATGACCAAATCAACTACACACCACAAACAACCCAATTTACAACATTGTCAGGTCTCTAAATCCAGATTTCTATTACTTCTGCTGGCTATGCTTGAAGATAGCCTTAAGCCATCTGTAAAATGGAAGGAATTCTATTGTCTCAGTCTCTTGGTGGGATACGTAGACCCTTTGACTTTAAAATGTGCATCTCACAAGTATAGCACAGATATGACTCTCAACACCTCCCTATGTAGTTCAATCATGGACAAGAAATTTCTAAAGCAGAGTCAGCGGATGGGATGTGCTGGCTTTCATCTGGTATTTGCCCTTTGAGAACCTTCTCTATTTCCTTGGGGGCATGTACACAGAGTAAAACGACTTCTGCAGTGCAGCACTTACAAAAGCTATTTCTTTAGAAGAAGATTGTAGAAGATTGCAGAAATAAAAGTAGAAAGGTATCTAATTATATTTTAAACAGTCGGTGATGTATATTTCTGTACTCTACTTTAATTGTATGCACTTTCATTCTTCAAATATGAAAAAAAATCACCTTGGATATGTACAGCTATTCATGTATATTCTATAATGGATTTTCAGTTTTATTATTAGTGAAGGTCATACAAGAGTTTTGCTTTACCCAGTTGGCTTCTCAAATATTGAAGGTTAGAATTTTCCCATCTAAGAAGTTCAAGAACAGCACACAAGGACCTAAGAATACTCTAGTCTCATTAATTAATCAAGTCGTGTCACAGCAAATCTTGTTAATCCATCCTCAGAGGAAACTCAAGTGATGTTTCAATTCTCTATGCAAGAATAGACAGAATAGTGAATAGTGATAGTGTTATACAATTACAGAAAGATGGGCAGCATTTGAAGATACCAGAAGCTAAACTATTTTTTTCTCCAACACTAACTAAAGTACTTTTTTAGATGTTATTTTTTTCAAATTAACTTATTTAATGAACATAGAAGAATTATATTTTCATGCGAAATATTTTAAGGTGCTAATAAATTTTGAAAATCACATTACTGTATAAAACCAGCCTATTTTGACATCTTTTATCTATTTGAAATCACAACAGAAAAATGCAGGTGTTGACAGTGTTCTAGGAGATTGACAGTGACTGAGTATGCAATAATGGCTGTTACATTACTTTTTCTTGGATGGTACCAGCATTTACTCCCTAGTCCTAAAAAGAATCAAATTGCTTACTCCAATTATCAAGCTTATAGAGAAGTTGGGTTTTTTTGTTTTGGTTTTTTTGGTGGTGTCGTTTTTTGTTTTTTTTATGGGGTAACCAAACATGTAAAGACTGGGATTTCCAAACAATACTCTTCATGTAGTCTGATTGAGTGTCTGACCTTTGTCTTGAGAGTTAAAGAACACCTTTGCCCTGATGCCACTCAAAGTCTGAGCTGTACATAACTGTTCACAGATGAAAAGCCTTTCAAAAGCCAGGGGATCATTCTGGCACTTTATGCTCAACATGTTTGAATAAAAAACTGAGCTTAGATCAGTGACTCTTACAAAAATGATGTTTGCATGAAGATTACATATGCTTCCTGTATGAAAAGAAAGTAGGAATACTTCATATTTAACCTAATAGAACTTAGGTGGGGTACAGCTGAGACAACAGTTCTCCAGCTGGTCAATTCATAGGAAAAAGTTTTACTTTTTCTAGCAAAGCTGGCTGTTAACAGTTAAAGATAAAGGAATTCACTTATTTGGATTTTTAGACCAAGAAAAATTATTGTAGTGTTCTTAAAATTGTTGTCCTGCCTACATCTCAAGGTCTCTGTCCAGATGTAGATGTTCTTTCCCAACTTTGCCTGAGGCTTTTCTGATAGCTCTGACAATTACATGTAAAATTACCCCTCAGATGGAAGAACGCTGCATCTGCAGCATGGGTCTGATCCAAAGATCTGTGAAAGCAATGGAAAAACTCCAAGTGGTGTAATCACTCATGGATCAGATCTCTGAACTGTTAGTGATGAAGCACTGTCTAAAATGTCAGCTCCAATTAATCTATGGCAAAATTCCCACTCTGTAGGGTCAGGACGGCAACTAAAATTTTTTTTAGTTACCTAAACTCCATGGATTCCAGTTACTTTCCAGCTAAACACATCTAAAAAGAGTGAAGCTTGTTTTCAAAATTAATCATCCTTTTTCCATTAATCTCAATGTTTCTACAACAGCTGTTGTATAAAATTATTTCCTCTTTCTTTTTAATTTTAGTTACTTTTGCCTCTTCCTAAGGAACAACAGTCAATATAAATGTGTATTCATATTTGCAATTATGTGCTCTTTTCTTAAGTTTGCATCCCCTTTGATTTAAGTTGCACTACTATTCATGCAACTAAATTACGTATTCATAGTTTGAGCTCCAGAATTTCCAACCACAGATTTTTTTATATAATATGAATATTTATATCACAAGCACGTGCATACTACTTTAATCAGAGATCAGGAAAATGCACTCTGGGATTTATAGCTAGTGTATTATATCGTTCCAGATGAAGAATCCTGTGGGCCAGGTCTTCAGATGGTGTCTGGAGATGACTTCAGTGGTTTCATTCAGGTCATGAAACCAGGATCTCTTTCTACCTGTCCTTACGCAATTCTTTATGGGCTCTACATGGACTTAAAACATGGAGAAAAAAGAAATCAGTAACTCAAACTGAATACATATGAAAATATTTTGATGCTTTGTGTTTAGTAAAGTAAGCTAAATTTACTTCTGAATACCACTTCTGATCTATACTTAGCACATTATTTACACTTAAGTGCCCTACCTGCTCCTATTTAGAATAAAATCTCTGTCATGACTAGTTAACTAGCTTACCCAGGCACTCCATTTTGTAATTTTTTTTTTTTTTTCATCAAGTTGCCCTATTCCTAAGCATCTGTTAACAGGTTCAGAACTTAAATGTAGAGTCCCTTCTCAGGTTCAGTGACTGTCTAATCTTCTTCTGCCAGGTTATGACCCTTGCAGTCCCCATCAATCTGTAGATTTCACACAGAAACCTCTAGAGCTGGAGACTCTAAAGATCTGTGCTGTAGCTGTGGCTGGAACAGTTCCCATGTGATTAAAAATAAGCAAACCAGGATGAGCTGATGCCAAACTGAAGAAGGTTCTCCCTGTGACCACCCTCCTGACTGCATTTTAATATGACACATATATTTTATTTTTACAGATGGCCATGCCACCACTCTCCAGCATCTTCTCTGTTAATTGCAGTTAAGTAAACAGGCCTGAAATTACTACTAATCTTTTCATCAACAATTTTTCTGCACCAGTACTTTGATGATAATCATTTTGTACTGCACTTGCATGCCAGCTTCCAAACACTTTCTATAAATCTGCCCTCAGACTCATATTTCTTCCTGCCAGAGGCTTGAAGAAAGCTAGGAGAGATCTAGACCATTCCACCTGAATTTACAGTTGAGGAGGCTGTATAATGGATTTGCTTTTCATCCAATTTCCACTGCCTTCAACCAAACTCTTTCCTATCTCTTATTTCTCAAAACTCAGTGCACACATAAAATATACAAAGTCTCATTGTTTACAGATTAAAATTTAAAAAAAACCCCACAAAATCTATGGGTGACAGGAGACCTTTATAGCCTGCACCATGTTATATACACTCATCTTGCTCTCAAATTTCCCTGTTGCTGTTTTCTGTTCTAAAATTTTGAGGAAAGGTCCAATCTTAGAAGCCATAACACAGGTTTACTTAGTCATTTATCAACAGTGACATACTGGAATGGGCTTTGAAATTCTCTTAAGTACCACTTGTCCATGGCATTTAGTTGTACAGACACTCAGCATAGGTTTATATAGGTTTATGAAGCCACGAGCAAAAGTGCATCCCTTATCAGTTAATGCTTTTAAGATAGACCAAATTTTCCCTATTATACGTCAGTATTATGAAGACTGAAGAATGGCCATTTAAACCATGTTATAGAACATAAAATTTGAGGGACCATAAAGTCCTTATAAGAAACACAAACAATCTGACATATTTTAATGATTTTCAGTACTTATTTTAAAAATATCTCTCATCCCTACAAGAAGCAATATTGGATAGAAATTCAGGAGGATCAGTGAACTCTTACATTTTTGGAAAAATTTAAGTAAGGGGATTGAAGAAATGTATAGATAAACATAGAAAAACTGAATAATATAATACCCAAACTCTTGCTAACCAGTCATCACATAGTAGTATTTTTTAATTAGTAGTATCTAAAAAGAAATCGAATGTTCAACAGAAAAAAAAAAAAATTCATTGAGGAAATGGTAGCTCATCATTGCACTCCCCACATTTGGATTTATTTTTCTTCCCTTGCACATAGCTGTTACGTTTATGTACTGGTACTAACGATAAACTACAAAAACAGGAAAACATAAAGAAGTTATTTCCACATCATTTACAGTCTACTGGTTTATTGATTTTCTCTACATCCTGTACATCCCACATTTCACTTGAACCATTTGTTTTATATTTTAAAAGAAAAGCTTTCCAAATAAATTAACTTTACTAAGGCTTTAGCATGTCATTGGCTAGTCAGTATTATATTAATCTTTGTAATGCTAATGTTTACAAAGCAGGGGTATGAGGCCAAATCTTGATTGCCCTATTCACACAACCAGTTACACTGATTTTAATGGCACTGTTAACATTAGTACAGCTAGCAAGAGCTGGTTTCTTACAGCTGTCAGCATGTCTTTCCAAATGAAACTCTTGTAATTCTTCCCTTTTTATAAAAGCAGAGATTTTATAAACTGGAGTCACAATGTTTAGTTTATGCCCTTCTTTCACTGAGCCAGGTATTTTAAGAGAATCATAAATTTCTTATTATGCACATTTTAAGTGTTAGTAGTTTAATCAGAGTATTCTAGAAAAACAGCAGGCCTTTTTCTTTTCTGGGCAAGTTCACATCTCAAGAATTATATTATTTTAATCTTATTTTACTTTTGCATGTGTCAAATGATGACATTTCATCAACAGTTACACAGCAGACCACTGTCAGGTACACATGCCAGGAAATCACACAGTGCTTTCCATTTGATGACTTGCTTTGCAGGCTTGCTGCGTTCATTCTTCCTGGTGCTGTGCAGTGAAACACGCACATGCAAAACTTGGGATTTAATTTAATGTTCACCCTTTATTCCACAGCAGCATGCAGAACTAACTGTTCTGAGAGAGCCTGAAAGAAGAGAGCTGCCACTGGCCGAAATCAGGAAAAAAAAATGGTATGAAGGAAAATTTGTGTTTGAAATGTGTTGTCCACTGTAGAAAACAGACACTCAGCCCTGTCTCCTCCTTTCTTATCTTTGCCTGATATGGAGATAAAAAAAGAATGTCATGACATGAACTGTATGTATAAAAATTGTTATGCTTCCAGTTTCTAATGCCAAAATTAAACAGCAGCTTCAGATCTGAATTCTAAAACTCCAAACACATAAGTGTGCATCAAATGGCAATATTGATCACAGTGCTCTGAGGCAGAATTAGAATCTAGTGTGACAAGCTTCTTATTGTGAAATGCAATTGCATTCATGTGCCCTATGGCAGGATTTCCAAAAGAAGCAAAATTAAAACATCTTTTTCTTTATTTGAGTGTTAGCTGCCTTTTGTACTTCATATGATTTCACCCAGCTTTCTCTCTGCTCAAAAGGAAATTTGGTATTTTCTGAAAATAAAAGTGACATTATTTTGAAATGTTTTTCTCTGCAAGTATAACTGGAATTAAAATAACCCTTTAACAATATTAGAAGTTACGCTGTGAAAAAAATGCAACGAATGCTCTCAAAAAGACTTTTGTGCAATTCATAATAAATGTGAGACCAAAAATAATTACATTAGATACATAGTGAAACATTTTAGAACAATATTTTTAGCATTTATCACCTATATTGATATTATAATACTATTATTTCTACATTATACCCAAAGAAAGGTCAGAATATGTGCTTACATTCTTCTTTGATTGCCCATATGTATTGTAGAAAAATGGCTTTTCAAAAGTACTTTTAAAGTTTAGAGTAAAGGAGAAATGTCACAAAGAAACATTCCCAGATGCCAGTACTCATTGCAGCAAGATTTGCTGAACTTAATTACCTAAAATTCAGTGCTGGTTTGTTGAAAGATGTGTTGTACTGGAACACAGTTAATTAGCAGGGAAAAGCTCAAGGGTCTTCACACCTATTTATATCACATGGATAATGAAAAACACAGGAATAAAAGACTTCTTGGGTCATTCCTGTGCTATCACAGACGATTAAATAATATATTCTTAACCTAAACTGCAGTGAGTACCTCCTTTCAATTTATTGATGAATCACTGGCACTTTCTCTTCAGATATGATTATCTAGGTGTATTTGCACTCTTTCAATCTTCTGAAGTGTCTCTACATTCACTGAATAACTTTAGTCATGGCCTGTTTATATACATTTGCTTTTAAGTAAGTGCTGCCCTTTAAACTTCAAAAGCTCTTTTCTTTCTAGTGTTTTTCCCTCAGTGCACAGAAATAAATCATATCCACTCTCAGTTTTTTTGTTTTCTATGATAAACAAGCAAGGTTCTTTTAAATCTGTCCCAGGGGATGGACATTCCATTCTCTTCTCATTTTAGTGGACACTTACTTCATCAATTCTAGTCTGAAACTGTTATCTCTTGAAGAAAAGTGGACAGAATTTTAAACAATCTTACAGACATCTGATCAGTGCAGTGTACGACAGATTCAAAACTCTTCTTTCTCTGCAGAAATGCCTCGCCAAAATGCCTATGAACTCTATTCACCCTTAGTATGTCATATCACAAGGATAACTGGAAAACATTCAAATATTGACTACCAAGCATTGCAGTTTCCTCTCTCCTTCATTTCAACCCCGTAAAGTGCTATGGTATAACAGATGTTCTTCTCATTAGTCCCTGAATGGATGACTGTACTTTGAATGATCACTTTTTTCCCCATTTTTATTACTTCATTTCTCAAAGTTCTACACCTCATTACAATATTCCTTTTGTTAAAGCCATATAAACCTTTATGTTTGCAATGGCTTTTAGGTTTTGTCACAAGCAAATTTTGTTAGCATATATCTACCTTATTTTCAGTCTGAGAGTACTATTCCTGCCTTGTGTGAGGTTTTAAGATTTTAATTCTTTACTATATATATTTTCATGTGATATTTCTCTCTTTGCAGAATAATTTACTCTGTTTCAATTTTAAACACATTAATTGCACCTTAATTTGTCCATGAAAGTATTTTTTACCTATTCCCCTTTTTTTTGTTACTCTGTTCATCATAACTTACACAACTGAAGAAAAGGTTTAATTTAGTTCTAAGTCATAAAGCTGTTTCCTCGACTGAAATTTCACTGCAAGGTGGCCTTTTTCTCCTTCTCCTGAGTTTACCGTAATTTTATAAATAACCTTTTCATATGTCTTTAACTTTCTTTGGAAAAAGTAACCCAACATAACTGCATTATCTCTGACTTTAAAAACTAACAGATGAGATCAGCAGCTTGATGAAGGTCAGTACATGCATCTATTTATGTTGTAACAGTTCTGAAGACTCAATTAACCCTTGAGTTCACAGCAACACAGATCCTTCAAGAAAGCAACTTCAATCCCATTAAGACAAGGACAGAAAGGGTATGGAACAGAAGGAACTGGCAATGAAAATGGTAATTATCTAGTTAAACATGCTATCATAATTTCATGGGCTGTTGTGGTGATAAGCTGTAAACAGGTCCCCTTTGAAGCTAAAAGCATCAGAAGATGGACCTCCTAATAGAGATTTGCCAAGGGTTTTGCAGATTTTTTTTCACGCATTTCCAAGCAAAGAAACTAGAGCTGTCTCCCTCTTTTAAAAGGATTGCTTACAATCACCTGGGACCACTTATTTTTTTGAAAATTATCAGCGTTAGCAGCAGGAAACGAAGGTGAAAAGCTGCAGGGAGCAGAAGTACATGCACATGCAGGCAGGCACTGTGCCCATGCCAGCGCTCAAGGAGCCAGCCAGGATCAGCCTACAATGCAGCTTTGCTCAAACACAGAAGTTTTGATCAAAACACGAACACAACAATGCAAATCACACAACTCAGCAAGGATCACAGTGCTGCACGCCAGTATCTTAATGGGACAGACACCACTTATATGGGCTTCAATTTGTCTGGAACTGAAAGATTATGTTTGGGAAACTTTGAAGCTTCCTTTGACTTAAAGAGCTCCATCCTATTTATTACACAATAGGAATGCATTTTACAATTCCTGGAAAAAGCACATGCATTTTCACAGGTCCTAATGTATTTTCCACCTCAGCTGATAGTTTTCTTCTTTGCAGATGAGACCATTTCTTCATGTGTGAGTCTAGCATCCTTTTTCCAGAGGTTAGTTTCTACCTCTTGAAAAACTATGGAACATAACCAGGTTCTCTGGACCTGTCAATAAGGAAGGTTTATTCAGGAATGTAGAATGTCTAACACAGGAAATTTGCCTTACTAACAGTGAGATTCCTACTCCAGCTCAGGGTTAAAATTCATCTGCTGTGTCAATTCATACGCTTTAAAAAATTTAAGAGCTATCTTATTAACCTGTTCCATGTTATATTTTGCAAAGTTTTGCTGCACCTTTCTCAAAAAAAAGAAAACAGTGTAATTAGTCTCCTATGGAGAAAAAAAAAAGGGTATGCTAAATTAGTATTCATCAGAACAGGCTTTTGGGTGTATATCAGTCTTCTAAGGCTGCTCACAGTGGAAGGAGTAAATTGACAAAGAGGTAGGATAGTAGCAAAGGGACAAACAGAGGATTTATTCTTGCATAACTTGAAAATGGGGTACTGGCACAACAGAAGAGTAGTATGTACAAGGTCATGGTATCCTCAGTCTGATCTGTCTCCTCTGCCCTGAGGCTCTACCCTCAAAGACAAGCAGAGGAAGGAGAGAATTAATGAAGAAACTAGAAAAAGAGAGACAACAGTGTGAGACAGAGAAAAAATGGCAGTAACAGAGAGAGAAGATGTAGAAACAGTAGCTATATTATGGTTGCTTCAGTAGAGTAGGTATTTCATCCTGTTTTTCAGAATTTTTATATGCTACAAGACTTGTTTACTTAGAAAAAACAACAACAAATAACCAAATATTGGCAGTGAATTACAAGCTAAATTACATTTTCTCTCCCTGATCAGGAGAAAAGATTTAATGTTCCTCTTGTTAGTCCTTGGGTCAGTTTCCTTTGAAGAACACAATTGATATCAAATAATATGTGCAACCTACATATATTGCTTCTGGTTAAGGAAAGTGACACAAGACTTCAGGAAGTGAAGAAATTGTCTGTAACAATTCCAAGAATTTAATTGTTTGTTGTTTTCTTTATATTTTTAATCCTCATTCCAGTTACAAACATGTCGGATATAACAAATCAATATTAATGTCTATTTATGGAGTTTATATATTCCATTAACACATATAAAATAATAAATCTCCAAAAAGGTAGTCTATTTGTTCTGACACATTCTTTTCCTTTGGCATGTAGCCTTTCCAGTGGAAGACAGAAGAGATATAGTTCTTTAAATAAGATGATTTTTGTATTGCTCATGTAAACTAGTAATGCTAATATTGGTAACAGGGCCCTTACATCAGAGTATCATACTGCTCTTTTCAAGACCATATTTTCAAGCTGAAATAGTCATTGCCAAGATGAGTAATAATTACTACTGATACACTAGTAAGAAATCACTGCTGGAGATAAAGAATATGGAAGAAACAGCGTGTAAAATGGGAACTGGTGTCTTTTGATGTCTTGGTCGTGCAGGGTGAGGGGTGCAGTAGAGTTCTTCACAGAAATAAGTAAAACCATGGGGCCAGGAGCCAAGACTCATCTAGGAGGGGGTTTGAAGGGTGATGTGACAGTTTGCTAGACTGTGATTTCTGTGGCTTCTGAAGCCGTGTTGCTGTCTGGCCTGGCTAGAAGGTGTGCAAAGAGCCAGTGCAGAGTCATGTAGGAATCCTCTCTACCTGATGGAGAAATTTGTTGAATCACCAACGGAGGACTACCCATGACAGGAGGATTTCTCACTAAAGCCCTTTCTCCTGTCTCCCATGCCTCACCCTACCCATCATGAGGCAGGAGAGCATGAACACATGCACACTGGTGCTGAGCCATGATCACACCGGGATCTATCCCATGCTGGAACATCATGGACTCTGTAGCTCTCTAGGAGGGCTGTTTACCAAAGCACTCTGTCTGAATGCATGTCATAAATTCCAGCCTTTCCTCTTGATGCCCCCAAAAGTTTTAGGGAAGGAGAAATTGGAATTAATGGAGAGGTTATTTTGAAGGTTTAATTTGGTAACAGGAGGAGAGAAACAGAAGGAATTTCCAGAATGCAGAGACAAGATAAACCATTTGGGCAAGATCAATACCATATACACTTTGATATAAATTGGCTGGAAAGCTCAGCTCTCAACACAGCAGATGAATTTTAACCCTGAGCTGGAGAAGGAATCTCACTGTTAGTAAAGCATACCATAGAAAGTAAAATAAATGAAAGTTTTCAATATTCAGGAAGAGTCCTCAGTTCAGCATTAAACTGTATCTATCATTTACAGGTTATCACAATATTTTCCGTAGAGTTCCACAACACAACAGTGAATATACTACAGAATTTGTGACTTAAGTCATTTCATAATGATGGCAAAATTAGAGAAGCCGTTCTTTTGACACATGTAGCACTGACATCTTCCAAATAACAAAGTGTATTCTCTTATTCTTTTTCTTCTATTCAAGCAACCTGGAAACTTCTCCAACATAGCAGAAGAAAGGCTTTCTTATAAAGATGAAACCAGATACCCTCCTGAGCTTATATCCAGCAGGCTTTTTTTTTTTTTTTTTTTTTTTAATTTACTGGAAGAACCAGTGTATGATTGAAATGGGAGGAACAGGTGAAAACTGCAATACCTTTCCTATGAATATAAGAGTTATCAGATGGAGACTACTCACATCAGTCTTTTGCAGTAAGAAGGAAAAAGCAAAAGCTTTCTCCTGGGCACAAAACTCAGGGTGAAAAGAATTACTCTGTGTATTGGTTTGAAAGTAAAACCAGTGCGAGACTCCAAGTCAGTAATACAATTTAATAGAAGAAAAGAGAAAAAATAAAATACATGCAATAATATAAAAGAAACAACCACCAACACAGTCAGAAATACAACCTGACACCCTGTTAGTCAGGGTGTTGGTAGCAGTCCGTATAAATGGTGGCTGCAGTCCTCCTGGATGACAGATGTGGTTCCGTTGAAGCAGTGCTCCTGTAGAAGGTGCAGTTTTCCTCTGAAGATCCAGCGATGATGTGGAAATGATCTGACTTTCCTCTGGGATCCAGTAGAAAGGTCTGCCCTCGTGTCCCAAACCCCAGTTTTTTATCTGGGTAGGAAAGGCTTGGCTCCTGCCCCTGGCTGGAGCATCTCCCAATGGGATGATGTAATCTTATCAGTCACACAATAGGACTTAATGGCCCATTAACGGAATATATCTTCTGGAGGAAGGGTGAGTTGTGAATAGATAACGATGATCATCCCCCGATCTTATCAGATGGCACATCAGCAGAGGATATCTCCCACAGAGATAAGGATCACCACCCCTCCCACATTTCAACAGATGGTGATAGAATACACAAATGTTGCATTGTATCCCAGGACACTTTGTCACACCATCACTCTTATTCCCATATACTCTGTATTTTTAAGAGTGTCTGAAGCAGATGTCCACACTGCTTGAAAGCCAAAGGTAATTTTTAGTGCAATTTAGGGATAATTGCACTGTTTTCTTCTAATCTTTTGCAAATAGCTGTTAGATTAGTGATTTTTAAAAACGAAGAATATAGGAATAATTCAGTTTAAGCACATTCTGGGACCATGCACCAAGAAAGCCTTGCTCCCCACCCTGTCCTGCACATCCCTCCCAAGCTTCATGGAAGTCAATTTTCAGATAAGGCATAACTCAGTTATAGTAAATTCATTTATTCTCATATCAGAGTCTTTCAAACTCAGGCCTCTCTTGTTTTATAGCAGAGTCTTTTAAGCTGCAAAATTATATTAAATTTCATAACAAAATCGTTGCCTCTATTTCTGAAAACGTTTTTAGAGAAATGGAAACAGCTGGCTTCTGTATGGTTTTGGCTTCTTTCTTCTACCTGTTATTTCATTCTTGCATCGTGTAACTTTGTGCCAAGGGAAGGAAGAAATCTATTCTGTATGTTTTCATATGCTGTTCCCTTCAGCTTTCTTGTGCTGTACATTTCGAAATGTGGAGTACAGTCCATGATAATATCATTAATTTTCAGCTGTGTGTAGTTTCCTCTTGTTTAAGGTGTGTGACTGTCCCATGTAGGGATTCGTGTAGGAGTACCACACTAATCCAGGCATTCAAACAACTAGAGACAGTGTTGTTTACGGCTATGGTCTTTCAGAGACTTTTCAATCCATAGAACAGCATACTTTCTCATGCCAATTTGAACATATTTCTCAGTTAAGAATTCTCCCTTAGGGGATAAAATTCAAAATTAATTGCATTTTCTCAAATAAATTACCAAATGTGTTATAAAAAATCCAAATAAAATCATATAGCCTTTTGTAATCCCCCACATTTTTCCTTAACAAATAACTTTTCACACTCCTCCCTATCTCCCAGGAAAAAATTAGCATTTTGTAGCCAGCTAAATGTATAAAATGTTCACAGCTTCACTTTTATGGATGACTTAATTTTGTATATCAACTGTTTCCCAGCCAATGGCTACCTAGTATAGACATCAAAATTTTGTCCTCAAAACAACTCATAATGCATTATGTATTTTTTATAATAACCACAAACAAGTGTCACGAATGTTCCTTACTTCAATGAGACATTTTTTTAGATTTTTTTTCTGGATTCTTTCTAAATTTTTCAGAGGAGCTGGAAACAACATATAAAGCTATTACCATCTGGACACCTTATGCATAATCCATCAATGCATGATTTTAGCAGGGCTGTTTCTAAGTAATTACATTGTTTCTGCCAATGGGAAAAAGAAACAAGAAAGAAATTATTTTTAAACAGCATAAGGATTGTACCTTATAATTTATCATCAATAACTTATAATTTATTATCAAAGAATAATTTATCATCAAAGTAAACCTCCATAAAATATGGAAAGAAATTTCATTTAACAGTGACTTGAATGCAAGGGAATTAAGGTTCAGTCTCAGTATTTTCCACTCCCTTTTGTAGAAACCTCAGAGGTGATCTGGCTTTCTCGGCCTTCCCCCTTCACCTCAGTATTGTGAGAATGACCTCAAAGACTGAGGCACTCAGGTACTACACAGGATAAAATATAAGAGCATTGAGAAAGTATTCTTTACAGGACAAAATATAAGAACTGCAAGTCACTACAATGCACAGATCCTCAGTAATGTAATTTTTTATCAACCCAGAATTATTTAAGTAGAAGGGCTACATAAGAAATACATATAAACTGGGCAAGAAAACACATTGCCTTTGAAAACCTGCTTCTTGTCCTGCACTTTGGATTCAGTCTCTGAATGCAAATGTTTCTCGACTCAAACTTTCACTCTTGAGTAGTGTTAGTGGGCTAAAAAGTCAATGAAATTCTGTTAAAAGACAGATTTTCCATACCATTCTCTGTCTTTACTCTGCAAATTGAGCATTACTTCTCACTAAAAACTATCTGCCAAGCAGATATTCAAGGTTATATTAGGACCAGCTTATTTCTGTACTATTATTGCATGAATACATGTCATGTAGTATTCATATCCAAACTCCAGATCTTAGATTGCATAATAAAAATTTTATTTTATAAATATAAAACTACATATAACTTTCTTAACAAATGAAATACACAGATTGTTTAAAAACAACTTCGATGTTGAAAATCTAGTATCAATTTAGAGCAGATGTCACCATCTGGCTGCCTTCACAAGAGCCTCTATAAGACCGTTTAAGTCTCCTGACTGGCTTCTACACAGAAAGTAATTAGAGTGAAACACAAGGGATAGGATCCAACTGTGCTAAAATTAAGGTGTTTTCCTTCATTAAATTGAGAAAAGATGATAAAAAAAGGTTGAACAAATGAACAGACAATTTCAATTTGAGGAACGTTTAATTTTCTTCCTCTTCACTAAATAGCAAAAAAATATAAATATATAAATTGAAGGCTTCTTTCCTTTGGCAAGCATCTATATTTTCTTTTTTTTACTTTTTTTTCTTTTCTTTTTCTTGTTTTTTTTTTTTCCTTTTTAATGTGGTGTTAATAACTTTCATTGAATCCTTGCATTTGTTTCTTTATTATCTTCTCAAGTGGTGTCATATCCCTTCCTATTTATCAATTTATTTATTTATTTATTTATTTATTTATTATATAAGTCAGCTTATTTTGCACTTCCTTTATTATTTGGAATGTGCTCCTGCATGACAAGTATTGTGAAATGGCAACATATTCAGGCACAGTAATCTAATGATTAAGATGACTTAAATATATCTAAATCCAAAAAGAAAATTTAAAAATAGCAGCTACAATTATAAATATTTGTCTTGAAAAGCCAAAAGTGTCTTCAATTTTTAAATGAAGTAGGAAAATTGAATGGCAATTTTAAAAATATATTAATTTTAAGCTTTGGGTGTAGATAACATCACTGTGACCATGTATTCCATTAGAAAGTTCTCCACTGGATTTTATAAACTGAAAATACAGTACACAGGCACAGATGAAATTGTGTGCAGACATATGTAGAGACCCACTCACACAAACATACACATAATAATTTATTTTATTAAATATGTTTTTTGGGTTTTTTAATATGAATGTCTGAGTAGCCTTGCATACTACTGATTCTTAAAAATCCATTAGAGGAAGGAGGTATCACCAACTGTCTTGGTTAATTTCTTCCTCAGCAATATGTTTTATTATTTACCTTGCCTTCCTCTAGAAAAAAAAGGTATGAATTTTCACAGCATCTTGCTCAAGGGTCCAGTATTTTAATTATGCAAGATGGATTTTCTAACTCATGAATTCCACAGAACAGCTCTATCAACTCTGATGGTGTTTCTGTGTTTCTTTACTTATTTATATATTTTTTGATTTGTACTCAGATAAAATTTTCTCAATTTTTTCTTCACTTTAGTACGAATCGAGGTGTAATGCATTTCTAACTTGTTGCCTTTTGTTTTTAATTCTTGGAAGCATTCAACCCAGTTCTATAAAATTGCACTGTTTGCAGTTAATAATGTTAAACTAAGACTAGAAGAGACCGTAATCAAAAACTTCTGTAACTTTCTTGAAAAGATAAGACTAATAAAATGTTTTTATTCTGGAAGATAGAGAGTTCTTGAGAAAGAAACTTTGTAAAGGTCTCCAAACCAAATGGTTTTGGCCTTTCACCTTCATTTGGAGCTTGCAGTAGTCTGTGCAAATAATTTATACCGTTCTGGCTAGACTAATAAAGCAGCCGAAATTAACAGTATTTTCTGGCATTCACTACAAATCTCTCTAAAGCTATGCATTCTGACAAAATAACTCATTAAGTTAATAGTGTAATACAGAGTGATGTCAGTTATAATTTTTTAAATCTTTTTCTGTTAAATATCTTATCACAATTTGTTGGCAAATTACACTATTTTTTTAAAGTCAATGTCAAATTTTCTCCATACAGCAGACTATTCACCTCTCATTATCTATCAAATACTAATGGTCAGTGACAATTGATTCAGTTACAAATTGTCAACATCTGGTAATTCTAGGAAAACATTTCTTTATAAATTCCACTAACAAGCATGGACAACTGCAGTACAGCTGATGCATAATTGTATATGTACACATATACAGGACCAATAACTTACAGATACTGTAAAATAAATACTTTGCAATATGTGTTCGTCATGTTTGAACACATTGTAGCCATATTTTTTCCTGGCTTGTTGCAGTGTCTCTGAATTTGAGTAAGAAGGTTGGAGCAGAAAATGCAGACTGCTTTTTAAAATTCTATTTTAACTTAACCCAGTTATACAGTGTTTCATAATATTCTATTGATGTTCAGGCCTTTGATCACTGATCTGAGCACAATCAACAGTCACAAAGTCAAAGCCAGAAGACAGGGATGATAGAAAGAAATAGTTAACAGAGCTGTTGAAGAAACATTAGTAAATAAATAGTTTAGGACAGAATATTAATGAAGTTTGGATGGTGGTGTCAGAAGGGTTGTACATCACTGGAGAAACATAACCAATGTGCTGAAGGCAGTGTAAACACTAATTCGCAGCAAACAAGAAGATGATAAAGTTATCACAGTCACTTGCACTGCTAATAACCATATGCCAATGATTATCATGCTTATCTGGTCCAGACTTGATTACAGTTAACTGGCAAATAGTTATTGAATCAGAATTCAAAGTACAGGTGGAAAACAAGGCTGGAGATTCTGTTTCTAAGAAAACTAAGAAAGACCACATTTTTTAGCTATAAAGACAATAGAAGAAAAAATAAAAAAGGATTTCTCTCTTTTTTTAACACATTTGGGAATGAGTGTAAATAGAACAGAGCTGATGTCACTGGTGCAACAGAAAAAAAAAGGAAAATCTGGCAGTTAGATTTATAGAGATGGATCAGCATGTTTAATGTGAGAGAACAGTGCTGGTAACACATTAACTATGCAAACTGTCTCTGGGACATTATCCTGCTGTGGTATAAGGTGTCTACTGTGCTAACCATTTTATTCGAGTTTCAGTGATGTCAATCACATTTTTCATTTTTAACACTTCAGAAAACTATGTCGTTTTGCCATATTCATCTTCTGTGATCAAAATACAATATTATTAAGTCTTGAACCCAAAGAATTAAAAAACCAAATCAAAACAAAACAGTTTTATAATCACTCTGGATTATGTTGATTTTCCACCTTTTGAATTTAGAATGTCTTGCTCAGATTGGGTTAATATTAATTTTTAATCAACACAAAGTATGCTTTTGAAATAAGAGACTGCTGTCAGTGCCATAGTGTTATTTTCATCTTCCTGAAACATAAACAATATTACTGATTTATTTCAATCATTTCCCATAATCCTCAAAGTAGCGGGGGTAGATGCATTCATTATTTTTGTGATCACAATCAATAGTAGGAGTACATCTGAAAGAAACAGGGTTTCTCTTGTTCGGAGATGAAGACATTTTCAAATTAGTTCAATTTTTTCTTATTGCCTTTAAACAATGTGGTCAGAATGAACTACATACTCTACTGTGCTCTGAGAGACACAAAGGCAAAAACTGGTATTCTCTGTCCATCAGTTGCAATTTCAACATATGCTTATTCTCCATTTGTTATTTTCTTTGACAATAAATTAGTTTTGTCCGGTTTGTAACTGTAAATAGTCCATGCCATTTGTTATCTAAATGATTTTATCTGTGCATTAATTTCACAAACATAATAAAATCTACTATATTTTATAAATGCATATTCATAAGAATAAATTTATTTATGTATCTACCATTTTCCTTTGCTTGTTCTTATTTTTTCCTCACAGTTCTTACTACATTAGTTGTATATTGGTTACCCCAGTGTTTCATGAGCCTCACTGAATTCTTAAGGTGGAAGTGCTGTTGAAAGTGAATAATGAAGTTCAAAAATGGCCAGAAATGTAACCATTTTTATTTGTTAATTTATGCTTAAATATAGCATACCAAAAATACAAATGGGAAGATTATATTCTGACAATATTGAGTGATCCTTTATTAATCTGATAAATTTCATGTAGTTACTAGTGCTAGAACTTTTTCTTTAATATATAATCTGTAATTTCAGTACAATTACATGTATTTTATACATGCAATTTCAAACTATATTGGTGCATACATCTTACATGGGAAAACTAGTACTTTCAGAATACAAGGTTTTTAGGAAAACACCAGCCCAATTTTGAATTACAGACAATATTCTCCCTTTATCTTCTTCATTTTGAATAACCACTAAGCATTCGTATATGACATACAAGCTTGCAAAAGCCCAAAAGTTTTTAGATCCCAACCTGTGAAATCCAAGAAACTATTTGAAGGTAAGCATCCCCAAACTAGAAATAAATTTTTTTGCTAATACTTCACACTAAACTGCCATCATTTTTTGCCGTGTGTACATTTCTTGAAATTCTAACTACATTAGAATTAGAATTTAGAACTTTTTTCTGGGAGATGAATATGCTCTTAGTTTAATAGTCAAATTCTTTAATCAATATAATGTACGCAAAAGTTCCATCTATAATTTGTTCTTGCTGAACATCCTACAATATACAACACAAGACAGTATTTAAGTCAAAATGTGAAGGCATTCACCAACACACACTCGTAGGCAAATATCCACAAAATTCTTTCCTAATTTGCATTTAAGATTCCACTTCTTATTCAGGGTTAAATAAATTCTGAACTGGGAAGATGATCTTCAAATATTTTTTATCAGTTGACCCACACATATTTGAGCTAAACTTGTACATCATCAGCATCTCTTACAAAACATAATAGCTTCACTCAGTCCTCTACTGAACCAGAATATGTTCATCATATAAGGCTGATCTTCCAGTAAAGCTACTTTACAGAAAAAACTGAAGCAAAATCTGGAATCTGTTTATGGTAAAGAAGGACTGGAGTTCAAAGAATCAAAAAATAATCACATGCCATCAGTACCCGGGCATTTCAGCACATTTTATTGTGAGTAAATCCATCCCAAGCAACTGGCGACCGTCCTCCTGAAAGTTTAATCTGGTATGCAAAATATATATTCCCAAACCATCAAACAGCATTCCGAATGAACTGCCAGTCTTTTGATGATTTTCCTATTCCTTTTTTTTATATATATATATATTTCTGAGCTGCTTGATATACTTTTGCATTAAAGGGAAAAGGGAAATCAGTGTGCAAAACTAAAAAGAATAAGACTAAGATAATGTTTAGTCTCAGGCAAGAGGACACTTACATGATTCAGAGCCTATTGAAGATGTCAGCAGAAATGGTCCCATTCATTTCAACATGAGATGAATCCAGCTTTCTTGAAAATTCCTCTGTTTTTTAGTCATCATATTAAGCAGGAATAATTACCAGATAAAGACAAAAGGAATGATACATTATCTTCCTGACACGAAGGGAGTAAAAAACAGCAGTTACTTCTTCGTAGTTCTTTGGGTACTACAGAATGCCAGAGAGCACGCAGAAATACACAAAAATCAAATTTCCTCCCTCGTCTAAACACTATCTAAAGCACTTCATTATTTACCTAAGTGTGAATCAGACTCTTGTGTTGTTACTATGAAAAATCTCAGGGCAACTGGAAACCTATGTTTGTCAGGTTTGTGTTTGTGTTTTACCTCTGATAGCCTTTGCCATTATCCCAGTACCCCTCCTGTAAAGGAATGAGGAGTCTCAGCTTATGATGTACTTCTGAAAGGTAATACTCCAGTGAGCAGGCCAGTTTTCTGCTAAGCCATAGAGATGTATAAATGAAGTGTAGAAAGCCTACATGGGAAATAAATGTTTATGGTAGAAGAAAAGCAAAATCATTTACTAAGTGACAAAGCTCTTGAAATCCTTTCCCACAATATTTCATTGTTGCTTTTACTGATAACACATCAGTAGCTGTTACATATCTCGATCACTAATGTGTTTCTTTAAAAAATGCACCTTGGTCTGAGAACAGTCACTTCACAGATTGTTTAAATTGTTGGATTGTGCCCCTATTTCTTTCACTTAAACAAATGACTCTGGTACTTTGATACCTCCTGTTCATTGCTCCTGACTTCTGCTTTGCAGTCTTAGAGCTGATAACAAGTGATTCATCATCTCTGCCAGTAGAAGAGCTCTAGTCATAATGACTTTGTGACTCCTCTGTGGGTATCTGAGCCAGGATGGCTCTGTTGGATTGCCAGAGTTCCTATACAAGGCTAATCTAACGTGAAGGACCTCAGATTTTACTACATGGTGCTTGCTGCCTATAATTTTCCTGTGTTTTCATGCATTTATATAAATCATTCATATTTAGTGACAGAAATGCACTGCTGATCCTGTTCCTTGCTGATATGCAAGCTGAGCCATGCCAATTCATACCAGCTGAGATACTGCCTTACACTTTAGAAGTTCTCAAACATGTTGTGCAAAGTTTGTCTGTCTTTGATGGATGGAAAACATACTCCACTCTAACAGCCTCCCTGCCTGAATTCTGAGTTTTCAAGACTGTATTTCTGCAATGGGTACTTACAGTATTTTTTGTTTCAATGTATTTTTACAGAATGATTTTACAAAATCAGACAATAATTTAGGGTGGAAGGGGCCTCGAAGATGAGATTCCAAAACCCCTGCCATGGAAAAGGAAAACTAGATCCGGTTGTGTGAAACCCCATCTAACGTGGTCTTGAACACTTCCATGGATGGAGCATCCACAGCTCCTCTGGGCAACTTTTTCCAGTGACTCATCTCCCTCAAAGTGAAAACTTTCTTCTTGATATCTAATCTAAATCTCCCCTCATTTAATTTAAAGGCATTCTTCCCTGGTACTATCAGCTTCCATACTTCCTCTTCGAGGACTGCAAATTTTGTACAATCAAGCAAAAATGAATTGTAGATTGTTGCTCCTTTTTTCTGTTTTGTAAAGTAAACCAAAATTTGATTGGCACTACAGATACGTTACATTTCAAATAATGATATCAGGATTTTGGGGGGAAAATATGTGGCTATATAGCCCTTTGAAGTTAGATATTAAGTTAAACTATGCATTACAATGATCTTTATTTTGTTGGGGAAAAAGTAAGATTGGAAACCATCAGAAATATTAGAAATATTGTTTTATTTCTTGCTGCTAAAAAGATGCTATTTTGACAAAGTTTCTGAATGAATGTAGTAAAGATAGGAAGTAGGAAAACAAGTGAGTTTCAAACACTGCAATGGTTTATAACTAAAATTCAGAAATACCAAGGTAAATTATTTTCAAAATTGTATTCAAATTTAGTCAAAATTAATTGAAAAAAAATTCCACAAAATTGTTTTCCACCTCAGTTTACCTGGCATGAGGATGCTTTTTTCTGAAGATGTGATACATAACATTATAGTCAATCGATGCTTTGGTTTTCATCTATTTATGTAGACTGACACATACTGTGATGAAGTGTGCAGGATGTTTTTTAGAATAAATTGTAATCTTAACTTTACATTACTGTTATAAAAAAGAGAGTAGGAAGTCAATATGAAATTAATGAATAGATCAAAACTGAGTTTTAATTTTATTTATGTATTTTAAACATTCAAGACATTTGTCAGGTTATAAGACTGACAAATTTGTGAATAATAAAATATTAAAAATACATGAATAAACAATGCACTACGCTGAGACTTGATCCAATGTTACTATATTGAAACCATAATTTTAAAAGGTGGCAATATTCAGCACCATAATAAAGCTTACCTAGTGCCTTGTTTGATGGACTCACAGTCAAAAAATATAAGAACAAGATAAATTCTGTGGCTAACCTGATTTCTCCAAATATTCTGGCTCTGGAACAGAGCCTACAGGTAAACAATCTCTGTCTGCAATCTCAGTATCAGTATATCAGTAAAATGCTGTGTTTCTGTTAGGCATTGGCTTCAGCCGGAAAATCTGTCATTTCCCTCCTCACAGAGTTTCATGTGTTTTAGACAACAAAAAACTAAAAAATACGTTGTCTTTGGAATTGTAATTGTCTTTGTACTGTGAGAAAATACAGAAGAAGCCCATTCACACATTGATATTCTCCCCAAAAAACAACTAGGATCAAATTAATCTAGGAAACTTACATCAGCAATCCTGCCAGGCATCCTCTGTATTTCATGAATTATATGAACACAAGTAAAAGTAATGGTTGAATCATTACTAAGAAAAGGACAAACTTTACAGTTTTCATTCTAAAATTAGGGTACTGATTCCTATGTTCTTCTGGGTCCCCATCACAGGAAGGGCAGATCTTGCCGAGAGGTCTGGGTACAAAATTGGAACTTGCCTCTAAATAATTGACAATGCCTTCCCCCAAGTTCTCTTCTTCCCTGTGTTAAGCAAGCTTTGTCAATATCTCCACAATATTTGGCAACTAAGCCCCAAAACAAGTCAGAAGATCACTCTTTTGAGTGTGTTTGCATTACAATGTAGGATAGTGCAACAGAGGCACAGGTGGCAGAGACACAATTGGTGCTGAGGATTTAAAACTGGTACTGCTTAGATATGGGGGTGGGAGGATAAAGAAGACTGGGAGTACTTCAGATTTGCTCCAGAATGCAATAAAAAGACTCTTTGTATCAGTTGAAACTCACCAATTTTATTCCAGCAATGTCTCTTTTGCTTCACAAAGCCAAAAACAACAAAAAAGAAACAACAAAAAAACCCCAACAACAACAAAAAGCACAGTTCAAACACTCACAAATGATTCTGTGATGATAATTAAAGCCCAGTAAGTGAAAACATTCATCAGGACACTCCCTGGCAAAGTTGAATTGCTGATGTAGGTTCTCCCCTAGCAACAGTTTGCCAAACTGAACCACTCAGCAGCTCGAGGCCAGATGCCAGTCCAAGAGACAATTAACCTCTCCAGTCCATCAACATCTGGAAGAGCTCCACTGTTGGCTCAAAAGCTCAGTAAACACATGAACTCTGCCTTAAACCCAACCTAATGAGTCCACCAGAGAGATGCAGCAGTCCAGGCCAGAGCTGGACTAACAGATACAATGTGTATGGAGGGAAGTTTCTTTCTGACTGACTGAATTAGGTGTGTATCTCTCGGTTCAGTCATGTTGAGGCACCCTAAGACATGCATAAAGGGAAAGATCAACCAAAAAAGATAAGACAGCATATACATATATATATTTAAACTGACAGACTCCCTACTCCCTACATGGTAACACAGAAACCTTTATGATATTGGTAATTTTATTGGAAACTCTTACTTTTTAGCACTGCTCAGATGGACACCATGCCAACCTTGAAAATGCACCAAATGAAAGAGTTATGGATAAGCTTTTAAAATCAAATATGGAAGTTGAAAATTCAAGGTATCAACAGCATTGCCCAGGCAATCACTTTAATATTTTTCAACCTTCTTCTAAGTTTTCAAGCATTGAAAACTAACTTGCCACAAAATAAAAGAGACATATCTCTCAGTCTTCTTCTACTAATTTCAACTAGACTATTCATAAGTTCACATAATTAGGTTTCCCAAAAAGAGGGTACAGTACACTGATTCTGTAACAGAAGGAGATCAAAAGCTATGAAGTGTGTTTCTTAGCATCTTGAGATCTAAAAAGTCTTTTTGTTTGTGACAGGAGCTATCCTCAATGTCTACTGTTTCATCTTTTCTTCACTGCCTAATGCTTGCTCTTCATCTGCCTTAGTTTCCCAGATACACGTGTATTTTAGAACTGAAAATCCTTGGAAAAATAATCTGCTTACAACAGTCTTTAAATGTGGGCTGTTCACAGAACTGAAGTGCAAACAAAGCAACTACTAAGTTGAAGACCTGTATGAATGTGGTGCTTCAAAAGAGGTGAAAAAATCAATTATTCTTGACTGGTTGTTAAATTGGAAAAGTTCTAATAAGGAAGATACAATAAGAAATAATTGAAAGGAATCAAATCAAAGCTACCACAGCCTGTTACACCATGGAAAAGCTTCCAGTGGTGGCCATCACTGCATCTGGAGGCTTCAGATGCATCTCTGCCAATGAGAGATTAAATGATCTTGGTAAAAAAAAAGGGGCTCAGGCACTAACACAGCTCCCAAAGTCAAAAGATCATCTATAATTTAGTGTTTGTACCAATACAAATAGTTAAATCGTAGGAAGATAAATGACTACCTTTCTATAGGTAAATTTGCTCTCTTCCATCATTATTTTACAGAAAATAAATATATTTTGGTGCATCTGAGAAGGTTATTAATATCAACTGAGCTAATCACACCAAGGGAATAAAGTCAGTGCTGCTATACACACATTAGTCATGACAAATTAGCTAATGTCTCAGGCTGGTGCGATGAACTATTAATTGTATTTCAACTAGAAGCACCACAAAATATTCTAACTTCAGAATTATGTCTCCTAAAACTTTCTCGCTTGGTTATTTTGTTAATTGGCAAAAGGAAAAAAAGGAAAAGGAAAAAATGCACTTGTGGAAAAAACATTGCATCTGTTGCAGATTTGTAATGGAGAAATGCAACATTTGGAGTTATATTACGTTTATAGACAGAATTTTCCAAAGTGACTTAGCCATTTAGGTAGGCATTTAAGCCATAGCAACTTAATAGAATTAGGAATTTTCCATACCAAGGCAAAAACCTAGGCCTAAATGACATAAAAGCTAAAATGATCTTGAAAATAATCTTAATTTTCAATAACAAAAAATATCACATCTCTAAAAATATATTTCAGAATGATGAAGTGAGAAACTGATCAAAATAAGCATACAAATACCATGCATAAGAAAAACTATTTCAAAGCAGATTCTTTCACATGAAATTTCTTTAGACTTCAAAAGACATTTTGCCAGACACATCTTACTGTTTACATGAGACAACAATATTAGCTTTGGTGATTGCACAGATTTACTTTTGTTTTTTCTAGATCTGTACCACAATGACTGCAATGCCAACAACAGAAGTGTAATTTGTGTGTTGCTTCTGAAAAATACCCCTCGGATTTATCTTTTTAATGTTATTTGACTAAAGAGCAGTTTGAAGCTATTGAAATCGTTATGACATATCAATGAAAAGCATGGCACCAGAGAAAACAAACAGCAGTTACTTCTTAAAGTAAGAAAGCAACTTTACAAAAAGCACTCAGAAACCTGCTAATACTTGAATTTTATCCCTTGTGTCCCGACCTCTCCAAATGTAAAAAAAATATAACGAGTTCCTCTCTTCTGTTTCCATTATTCATTATGTGTGAAAATGTCTGAGACACATAAAACCCTTCAACCTTCACTGCAGTCAGAAAGGCGTCACATGATGGAGGCCTTCAAAAATCGGAGCTTTGAGTGGAGGTAACCAAGTTAATCAGTGTGTCATCCTGACCACCTCATATAATGTGAGGAAAAATAAATATTTCTCCCCTGGTGAGCTGGCATGCAAATAAGGTAAATCAGTCTGCAAAGGCATGCAGCTCTGTGAATCAACTGTGGAGTATTCTCAGGGAATATTTCAAACTCAGTTTAGTGTTTCAGGCTAAGTGAAATTAATTCTATACTAAGATCGCAGATGAAATTTTTTCTGGCATCTCCTGACATCTACATGTTAGCCAAAAGGCCTTTCCAAAATGTTTCCAAAGCCTTTCTGTCTCCTTCCACAACCAACCAACCAATCAACCAAACAACCCCATCAAAATATCACCACAACCCTTCAAAGAATGCCATTTTCAGTGTTTCTTATTCTCTCATTTTTCAACATTCAAGCTGCATTAGATTGCATAATAACTTGCTTTCACAGGCAAGAGTCAAGAAAATTCTGGAATTTTGGCTGACCTAAAGGATGCAACTGAAAACCGTGAATGAAATTTCTAAGTCCAAGTATATTTTTAGTATTCTGTTTATTCTTGCCCTAAGTGCACATTAACTAAAATGAACAATTTGGTGCTGCACAATATGTCATGGTCTTTACTCTGTGTCTAGAAGCCATCTATTCTTGGGGATGAATATTGCACTTAAAACAAAAATAATAACTCTATATAATGTAAACCAAAGTATCACAAATTATGCAGAACTGCACTATATAAGCTTTTTTTTCTCATGTTTGAGGAAAAAAAACTCAACTGGTTATCTTAAAAAAACCAAATAATCCCATGTAATGAAAGTTGTCTAACAGTATCAGTTAGATGATTGCTTACTTCAAGCCAGTGATAGCAACTTGGCTTTGTTCTCTTCAGGCTTTTTCCAAGTTTTAGATACAGATAATAAACTATCCATATGACGATGACTTCTTTTAAAGTTAATCATTGTCATGTATGGAACGATGTTACATGTCAATTGTGTGATGCAGAAAAGATTAAAAAATGTATGAAGCAAAGATTTCATAAATTTAAAATGCTTACTGCTTGGGGAATACCGAAAAATCACTTAAGAAAGCAGACAACTAGACATGATTACAATTTGTAAGAAAGCAAAACTTTATTCTCTTTTCTAAATGAATAGTGAAACTGAAGGAGTTGCATTTGATGTAGTCCCTGAATTAAAAATAACTTACTTCAAGAGGAAAACTTACAACTATTATACTCATCGAAGCAAAAAACAAAAGTTGCTTCAGAAAGTGAACACAAGAAACCTCATTTGAGAAGCCAACTCCTGTTGCAAAGTTTTACATGAAAACTGAGTAGTTTGCTCATGCTGAATATTCTTGACATATAAAATTCATAACAACTGACACTTTTAAACCACTAAAAGGATATAGATTTATATGTTCTACAATGTGAATTCTGGAAAGGCTGTAACTTAAGACCAGAAATATTTAAACCATTTTTATTTCTATAAAAGGGCAAACGATTTTACATAGTGTTCTGCTGCCAACTGATATTTTAGACTTAAATTTCAGCAAGAGTGTATTTTAATTATCTATGTTGAATATACTAAGGATACATCCTCAATTCTCTTTATGCAACTCATTACTTTGTGAGCATAATACCTCGGATCAAACCTTCATTTAAATAAACAGGAACTTCAGTAAAGAAAGGATCTTTTTGAGTATCCAATTTGCATCAGATGTACTCTGTGTTCTGATTTTAAGCATGTGGCTCATTGGAACTGACCTGCTGGAGGACAGGCACCATCTGAAATACCATTCTGGACCAGAGATGACAGGCGTAAGAGTGATGGGGTTACCCTGACTGACAGAGTCTGCTCCTCACACTACAGACAAATAATGAATCATGAATTATGCTCCTACTCTCTATAGATCACAACTGATATCGTACAAGCTACTGTGTTAGTCAAATGTATACATATATACACTTCCTTCCTGGCTGCCTGTAAATCATAAAATCCTTGTTCATCAGTATTTGCAGGAATACCATGGGAAATGCTACAAACTCTTACTAGGTGCTAAAAGAGAAACCAGGGTCATGAGCAAATTGTGTCAGCACAAGTGCCCGAGGAATCAAGGCAAGTAGAAGAAGACCAGATCATGAATAAGCTTCCATGGATCAGTAAAGGACCGAAAAAGGAAACTTTGCTGATAGTTGGGAAAGGAGTTTAAGCAGTGAGGTGACTGTTTTAAGGATTAAAATTGGAAATAATATTAATCATGACGGTATTGAGTACAATTAGACAACGCTTCATTTAGAGTATCTTTCCTCTGAAAAGAAAACAATTTATGCTCTAGTAAGGACTTTATAGCATGTCTGTTTCACAGGAAAAAAAAAAAGGCTAGCCTAAGGTATTAATAAAACATGTTAGGATCACTCAAGAACTGAAGGATTTAGCTTTGAAAAGATTAAGTAATGCAACTTGAATAGGATTTAGACCACAGTGCTTGCACAGCCTATGTAGCCAGCATTTCAGACTCAAACTATCTTGCTCTGTACAGGATGTGGTGCTTCCACACTTCCTACTTTTGAAAATCATCTGTATTTCAAGGGAGTAATCATCAAACTAAGGATAAACCCACAATCATTTATTCAAAGGAATGAACTGCACAGCACCTTGCTCCTTACATGAACACTTTTACTTGTGTCTCTAATCTAAAGCCTTTATTACATACTGTGCCCTACATCTGGGCCTCAGCAGGTTCCAAGGTACAAGATAGCTACAACTGGAATTTGACCTGAATAAATTCTGAAGAAACCTAACCCCAAATGAGCACAAACTCTCACATAAAAATTAAATCCAGATAAATTAATTTAAGCTGCATTAAAAAAAAAAAATCCTTTTTCTTTTTAATTTTTTTTTGTACTTTTAATTTCTGATAACAGTAAGGGCAGCATGTTTTTCATTATTTTCTTTTATGAACTTATCCATTTTTCCCTTTTCAAGCATTTTTAACTATATTATATTTATTTTACATTACAATATAGTATAGTATAATTTCTGAGCTGTTTTCTCTGAATTAGCACCTTACATGCATACAGCAAATAATATTCCACTTGGATAGACTTACTGGGTGTATTAAATGAAGGCTGTCGAGCATTCTATTGAAACAGTTAATGATTTGTCCTACTATTACAGAAACAAATGCAAAACAATGATTTTTTGTTGTGCAAAGTTTATGCAAAGTAATAGAAGAAAAAAGTGAGAAAGGATGATAAATCAATAAGAATGCTTACAGAACATCACATTCTCATTAAATTATTACATTTCCAATAAAATTAAATCTGAAGCTCAAATGGCAAACTGTAGCTCAAATGGCAAACTGTATTCAATGGTGGTGCTTTCTAAACAGCTAAATATTGAAAATAGTCTAACATATTGAAAAATCCCTGTTGCCTCACAAACAAGATACTAGACAAGGCAGAGATATTTAATGCTTTTTTTGCCTGCAGAGTTCCAGAACCCTGAGCTGTAGGACCATAACTCTTAGACTGATACTCCTAGCCAACTCTGAACCAGGATTTCCTGGTCCAGCTGGATCCTTATGAGTCTGTGAAGGCTTGTGGGATTCATCCAAGAATACTCAAATAGATGATTGATCCTGTCCCAAGATGTCACTCAATAATTTTTGAACAGCCTTGGGACTCTGGAGAGGTTCCAGCTGACTAACACTGTCATGGTTTTCAAGAAGGGTGAGAGAGATGACCCTGGAAACTATAGGCCTGTCAGTCTCACTTCTGTGCCTTGTTAAATTATAGATAAAATTATTCTGAGAGTTATTGGAAAACACGTGAAAGACAATATAGTCATGGGTCATGGGTTCGTAAGGGGAAAATCCTGATCAATAAACCTAATTTCATTTTATGACAGCTACCCAGCTAGTTGGTCAAGGGAAGCCAATTGATGTAATCCTTTCAGATTTCAGTAAAGCTTTTAATACCATCTCTCACAGTGGTCTTCTGGAGAAAATGTCCAGCACACAGCTAGATAAACATGGCTGGTGACCAGTCACTAGTGGGCTTCTGCGGGGCTCCATTTTATGTCCAGGTCACTTCAACATCTTCATAAATTATTTGGATTAGAAGTTATATTAGGTAAATATGCCAATGATACTAAACTAGGGGGAGCTGTTGACTCCCTCAAAAGCAGAGAGGCACTGCAGCGACACCTTGACAAATTAGAAATGAGAAATCACCAACCACATGAAGTTTAACAGAGGAAAATTATGGATTCTGCTTCTGGGATAGGGTAAACCCAGGTGTCTATACAGACAGAGAGGCAAGGGAGCAGCCCCACAGACAGGAACCTGGCAGTCCTGGTCCATGGCAAATTGACCATGAGCCAGCAGTGCCCTGGTAGCCAGGAGGACCAACCCTGTCCTGGGGGCATCAGGCACAGCATCACCAGCCAGGCAAGGGAGGGGATTGTCCTGCTCTGCTCTGTACTTTGTGCATTTTTGGGCACTACAATATTAGAAGAATATAAAGCTTTGAGAAAGCATCCAAAGGAGGGCTGCAAAAGTGGTGAAGGGTCTGGAGGGGAAGCCATGTGAGGAGAGGCTGAGGTCACTTGGTCTGTTCATCCTGGAGGACATTAAGGGGAGACCTCACTGCAGTTACAGCTTCCTCAAGGGCAGAAGAGGGCCGGGAGACACTGATCTCTTCTCTGTGGTGACCAGCGACAGGACCCAAGGGAATGGCCTGGAGTTGTGTCAGGGAAGGTTTAAGTTGGATTTTAGAGAAACGTTCTTCACCCAGAGGGTGTTTGGGCACTGGAACAGGCTCCCCAGGGAAATGGTCACTGCACCAAGACTGACAGAGTTCAAGAAGTGTTTGGGCAATGCTCTCAGGCACATGGTGTGACTCCTGGGGTATCCTGTGCAGGGCCAGGAGTTGGACTTGATGATCCCTGGAAGTTTCATCCAACTCAGGAAATTTTATGATATGCAAATCAAAAGCCTCATTCTACAAATAGTTCCATGCATGTGTTATTTATTCAGTTAGAAAGGCCTATTAAAATAAACTAGGCACATCTGTAAAGTTATCCATGTACATAACTGCTTATTAGATCATATACCCTGCAAGATGAAGCAGATATCTGCATACTACTTGAAATTTTCCCAGATCTAATTCTTTCCAGCTGAGATCACTGAATTTCTGATTCATTCAGTGATGCTTTTAGAGGCTGTCACACTGATGACTGCAACAGATTCCCAGTCAAAAAAGGCCTGTCATTTGCATGGCAAAGTAGTAGCCCTCTATCAGACAGAGCACTACACACACATACATATAACATCCATCATCATCATAAAATTGAAAGCACAAGAATAAGCATTAGCAAAAGCAACAATATTAGAGAGACCTATTTAATAAAAAAGATTATGTCAGGCAGGTAGATTAATGAACACTGCCAGTGGAAATCAGTAAGGTCAAATGGCACACTCCATAGAAAGTACACACAGACCACTTATTTTGTAAGGGACAGTAGTGCATCTGAAAGGGTCATTCCTTCAGTGTAAAGTGAAATGTATTACTATTTCTGGGCTCCACTCCTCTGATAGTTTTGTTAGTCCATAAATGAAATATGACAATAGAACCACACACAAGGGTCAGTACATATCCAAAAAGCATAGGCCATCTTTTTTGTTGTTGTTGTTGGTTTGTCTCTGTGAAAAAAATTACCTTTAAGTTAATAACACAACCACCTCAGACTGTATTTTAATTTAGATACATCAAATGAAGGAACAAAAAATTGTACATTGAGATAGAAATATGAAGTGCACTTCAGCTCTCACTGAAATCCAGCAGGTTTGATCAACATGCTCCCTTAGGCTCTTCTAAAATCCAAACTGCAACCTTATCTATGGATCACATATATTGTTTGTACGGAAGAAACTGATATAATTGCTGCAATTTGAAGAGAAGACGACTTTTTTTTTCTTTCCATATGCAGTTTTGCTAACCTTGACAATAAGACAATTCTGTGATTTACACTGTCTTGCTTCTAACATCATGTGATTGGAACATAAGTGCATCAAACACAATTATAATAATAAGAATAATATTAAATATTTTTCATGTGCAATGACGTTCCAATGGAATACACTAATGCAATGAAATCAAAACTTCCTACATTAACTTTGAAATATACTAGCTACCTCTGTTCATTCTCTTTTTACAGGGTATTTGCAATTATATAGCTATATAATCAAGGCCTAAGAACCTCCTTTCCTTCAAGAAATCCTGAAATGAGCTTTTTTAAAAAAAAATTATTGTATTTACACATACATATGCATTTACATATGCATATACATATACTAAAAGCATAATTTTTATACAATTATAGTAATAATTAACATGAAAAATGAAGGCTAACCTTTTTTTTATTGATGTTAAGATGTTTCCAGTATTTTCATGTCCCAGAAGTTTTGGAAAGATTTGTTTCTGTTCCAAAGTATAAATAATTTCTAATTCGTATTTGCTGCAGATTGGGAATTAAATATCAACTGTGAGAAAAACATAGTATCACATAATTTTCAGCTCTTACCCCACACCAAAGAAGGAAAGGAAAATAACCTCCTGGTTTTGAAATAATATCTATTATCTTTTTTTATAAAAGAATACTTTTTATAAAAGTTAAAGAAATTGTTCATAAAATCATCTTGTGCTCTACTTACACATCAGTGAATGATACCAGAACAGACAGTGCTATCTCAAAGCCATGATTCTATCTCTAGGACCTCATCAAATACCTCCTCAAATTTTTGCTCAAGATCTAGCTGAGCATGAAGAATGTATCTACTTCTGAATGCTCACTGACCTGTCCTATTGCAAAGCAAAATGGAAACAGTAGAAAAAGATAAGAATACCTTCTTTATATACCTAACAGACAATGAATTATACCGGAAAATAAGTGTCAGTTTTCAGTGGCCTTTAGCACTGTCATAGACTGAAAATTTGCTTTAAGTGCAAGAACTGATTTTAGCTATGGAAAAAGTTTACCTTGTTCTCAGAGTCTCTTAAAAATGAAGTCCACAATCTCTGGTTCTCTGGAACTATGAGGTTAGCATGCTGGGACTCTGTAGAGTAGGTAGCTATAGAGAACTTGGAATCAGATTAGGAGATACTCCAGCCTTTCAGCTTTCTTGGGAAAACATGCCCACCACTGCAGTAAGCCCTGTTTTGTTAGAAAGGGGGGATTCTGGAACTTGCAAAAGGGTCCCATATGGTGCCAGGGAAACACAGGCCTTGGAACCTTCTTGAATATACTGTTAAGGTGAATACTTCCCAAAGTGAACCTGGAAAAACCCTATTGGTGCATGCTGAATACATGAGTCCTGTTAATGCTTCCAGACTTGGGCAAACAAGTTCACACATTTCTGACTGCACTGCCTGTTCTCTGGTAGGAGAAGAGTCCAGCTAGGTATGTATGAAATGTGTGATATGTTCTTTCTATTTGCAAAAAAAAAAAGATGTAGAAATTGTGTCATTATCCACTGAAGTTTACCAGATTAAACCGGAGGAGTAAATCCCAAATACTTGACCGTAATAAAAAATTACTTGCTCTGTTAGCTAGAAACTTTTTTATGCATTTGATTGGAGAAAAATAACATTACCACAGAGAATGTTTAGTATTAATTACAATGTGGCTTTTTTTATTTTAACATTTTGAACAAGAAAACCATTTTGTTTCAAATGCATTATGAGACTTGTCTATTGTAACTGAATCTTGGTCAAGCTGTAAAAGTACAAAATTGTTTGAATAAATTAAAGCAAGTTATTCTGCTTACAATAATTTAACCCTCAAGCTAGAAATTGTTTCCTATTTTTCCATTCAAATTAGTCCTTAGAAGATTCGCAGGCATATGTCACAGCTTGAGAATAAAGTCATATGAGAGAAATATATAAAAAGAAAGCAAAGTCTACTAGAGAAGAATCCATAAAAATAGCTAATATTTGTTTGAATAAACTTGTTTCATTGAAAAGCAAGCAGACAAATAACAATCTTTAAGAAAGTCAGGGATGTTTTTATTATAAGTAGATGGAGGAGAAAAAAAGGAACTCTAAAAATGGTAGGGGTGCAAGAAAATCAGAATAGTTTTTACAGTGAAACTTTATAATTTTTTTATAATATCATGGTCAATTCAGAGAGGAAGTTCTCTGGAAATGGAAGAATTCGCATATAATTTAATTTTCATTTCATTTTACTAAATAGCTTCTCCATCATTTATATTAAATAAATAATATTGGAAATGAAAGTACTAGAATAGGTCATCACATGAGAAACAAGTCGTCTATCTTTTTACTCTGTCTTTTACTTTTTATCCTCTCAGTGCTGCTATGATCTTGAGTCACTGTTTGCATGTCTTTATTATTATTATTATTTCTTAGGAAATCTACAAGAGGAAGCTTTCTCTTATCATTTAACGCTGTTGAACTAACAGAAATCTCTGCTTGGAAAGGGACTACAAAATCAAGTTATATTTCCAACCAAACACTTAGAAGTCGTGTATCTAATCCAAATTGCTTTATTACCGTACAAGAACCCAAAAAAGGCCACACTGTTGAAACAAAAATGGAAATGAAAGAATATTGGTATAAGCAGGGTCAGCTGATGTTTAGGAAATTACTGAAGGCCAGGATCAATCATGATACTCTGCAGTTCATGATAGTGGAAACTGAGGATGACTCAAATATGTACAGGGAATGAAACCATTATTCATTCCATAAGAAATGATCATAGAACCATAGAATGGTTTGGAAGGGACCTGAAAGATCATCTACTTCCAAGTCCCTGACATGGTCAGGGATATTTCTCACTAGACCAGGTTGCTCAGGTGGAAACATTACACTATGTATTAGAGATAGCAGTCTGTCGTTTTTATCTAATCATTTCTTATGCAAAACTACACAAGCATTCTCATGCATATAGATCATATGATTTACATAATAATATTATAATTTTTATTCTGCTATGACATGAACTGAAACAGGAAAAATAATGGAAATGTTAATAGACACAAAATATTTTGGTGTTTCTTGTGTGTTTTGGGGATTATTTTGAGAATTCCAGCTTTGGTATCTCATCATCCTAAACCTCTATGAGATTTTTTTTTTCCTATGCATATAACAACTGATGAACTCAGCAGAATTAAGAAAAAAATCTAGCCCACAGTGTTACTATCATACCACAAAGAAGATGCAGTTCCAGACAAAAGTTTTTACAATTTTAAAAAAGAGGAAGAAGATTTTAAAATTTATATATGTCTATATATTTATATATCTGTATAGATATAAAGATATATATAAAATTAAGTTTAATTAAGATTTTTTTTTAAGAGTCTGTTTTAACCCTAAAAAGCAAGTTTGATCAATGACACAGTCGATACAGATTCCTCATAAAAGAAAGGGAAGTTATGGCTACAGTTATACTTTTCAGTACTTAGATACCCCTAGATATTAAAAAATCAGGGAAAAATGTTACATATAAAGTATACATGCTAATAAAAGTATAATAATAGATTATCTGATGCTAGAAATACACTGCTAATATCATGACAGTATTGTTAATATACTGTATTTGATCACAGACTTCTTTAGACTTCGTCAGCAATTGAATGCTCTGAATCAGTACCTCTGTTCAATTTAATGCAAAAAAATGCAATGCAATTCTTTCTCATTTTTCCCTTTTTTCTTTCCTGTAATTTTTTTTTTGTTTGTTTGTTTGTTTGGGTTGTACAAATAAGACTATGAACTTCCTTACTGTGCAGATGATCGAGCACTGGACAGATTGCACAGAGAGGTTGTGGAGTCTCCATCATTTGAGATATTCAAGAAATGTCTGAAGACACCCTTGTGCCATGCATACTGGTGTCTGCACAGTTTTTCCTCTCACATGTTCTCACCCCACTTTTCTCTGACTACAAGTACAACTGCTCAATAACTTTTTTTCTTCTTTTCCCTCTCCTTAAACCTGTTATCACAGAGGTATTAACACCATTTCTATTTGGCCCAGCCTTTGCCAGTGGAACATCTGTCTTTGGAGCTGCAGACATTGGCTCTACCACGCATGGAGGAAGGTTCTGGCAGCTTCTCACAGGAAGCATCCCTGGAGCCCCTACCACCAAAGTTTGTCCATGCAAAGAAAGTACAGTTTGTTAAGATAATTATCTAATAATAACCCTATTCTTGTCTAAGGAGCACGAATTATATCTGACAATCTCCTGGAGGGCTTCAGTCAATATCTTCTTCTCAAGGAGAATCAAATCTTTTTAGCTTTCCTGATACTAGTAGGCAGCTAAAACAACTAATGGAATTAAGAGTTATTCTAGTAGAATCTCTCTCTGTTCTTCTATGCAGAAAATATGCTAAAAGGCTTCTGTCTCTAGCAGAAAGGGGACAAAGCATTATAAAAAGTATTATACTATAAAATAAATCTGTTGTATGGAATGACAGCCCTAAAGGGACTGAATCTTTACTCTTTGTCAGTTGATCTGGATGTGGCTACCTAAATGATGCCATCTGCAATCAGAGCCAAAAAAGTGTCTCTTTAGACTTAGTTCAGCCATTGTTATTCAGCTCAGAAGTTCACAGTGAATAGAACTGCCTCTGACAAAGTGCCACCTAACAGATTCACAAGATCTTCTCAAAATGAGCTCAGAAACAATTCTCAGCATTACAGACATTATATCATCACCTTTAGTAAAAGCTTCAGCAGCCTACTCTCCAAAAACAAAAGCTTTGTCATCTTGAGGTGAAAGCATATTCCATGGCATCAAAGACAGCACTTTAAAAATATCTCAGTTAATACAATTCACCAATATTCAGTTCATTTGGAACAGTTCATTTGGAACAGTTCATTGCAGTAGCATAACAAAAAAAAGATCTTTGATCTGAGAGATTTGACCATGTATTTACCACATAGTATATAAAGCAAATAATGCATCTGAGATTCACCACTTAGCTATTTTCCTGACTTTATTAGCCCTTGAATTGTACTAAACATGCTGTGTTGTTCACTATAGTTTTGAAACTCAGCTTTTAAAAAACATAATCCAACAAGTAATAAAAAAAGTTTGATTTCCAAAGCCAAAACCAGCAGTTAAAATTTATGAAAAATCTGCTGGGATTTTGAAACATGGAAGTGGAAATGGATTTTTCTGTGTGTTAGAGGTAATAAATTGATAGGTATTAAGTGCATGTATGAAGTTTCAAAAAAAAAAAAATCTATGATGAAAAAACAACACTATAATTGCATGAACTATAATGATAGCTTAAATTTATCTTAAGTATGGCCTTTTTAAAAGCTAAGACTGGCTATTTTTTTTTTCCTAAGAAATTGAAATATTAGATGTTCAAGTGCCATTAAACATGAGTTTGAGTTCTGAAAGAGACACCGAGCAATAGATTGTTTGAAATACTCATTCTCTACTAAACAATAGCCCTCAATTACACATCTCCATGTGAAATCTTCACAAGAAGCAGGGAGGGCCCTGAGGCGGAATAAGGGAATAGCTGCATGGTATATCTTGTTTTATGTACCATGATGCCAAACATATACAGCAGTTTCAGACAAAAGTCCATAGAAGCTGATGCAGTGGCACCCAAGGACAGCATTGAGGACCTCGCTCAATATTTTTCAGAGACTATCAGCTGATGGCAAATATCTTTAGTATGAATGTTTACTTTTGCCTAAATTTCTGTACTACAAGGTAATAATAGTAATTTTTACATACCTGGCAATTTATGCCAAGGAAGTAATAACATTTAATTTACCAAACAGAGTTTTCTCTAACCTTATATCATACTATTACTCCTTAATATTCCTTAATGCTGGAACAAATAAAGCAATCTGCCAGGCAGCCACAATCCTACAAAATCTTCATCACAATAAGAACAAACCAGCTCCAAGTATTAAAATAAACCTAGAATAAAAAGGTGACAAAGCTTAGAGTTCAATGTAAAGAAAAAGACAGTGACTGCTCTGTATCCATGTAAAAGCTCTCATAAGAAATATAATTTTTGCTTTGAGCTGTTTGTACCAACAAAGAGTTTCTAACTGAAAAACCATGACAGCGAAGGAACAGCTTCTTACTTGGGAGCTGTTGAAGTAATTGTCTTAGATGATTGTGCAGTTTATCATACAAATCACCCTCCAAACTTTCTAGTGCAAATCTGTGAGGATATCCACAGCCACATGTCACTCAGAGCAAAGACAAATAAAAGAAAACCACCATGCTCCAAAATCTTGAGCCATATTTCTGCTAGGAGAAACAATTAAATAACCAAACCCACCAACACACAATTTCAGGAATGCCCTTATATGACTGAAAGGTTAATATTACATGCAGATGTTGTTGAAGACATTCCAGATGCATAGAATTTATTTATTTATTTATTCATTTATTTATTTACTGCCTGTGAGAATCTGAAGCGCAACACAGTTGACTGGGTATAAGGCTATTCTCAACACTACAAGGAAAATGCTATGATACAATGTTTGCATTAGGAAAACAACACAGACATTTCTAATATTAACAAATTACCTTCAGAATATGTGCAAACTAGAAAAAATAGCTATTTTACAACTAATATAAATCCTCTGCCTTAATTACTTGATTATTAAGGAAATACTCTTGATACTTTGAAACAGTGTACATGGGATGTTATACTGAACTCTTTACCACCTTATGACCTACAGATCAGATAGCAGAATGTTTAAATCTAATATAGTCCCAAAAACTCAAAATGTTCAAATATTTTTCAGTTAAAGAGAACTTTTATTTCTGCTAGTGAAAAAGCTATATTCAATTCATACATTGCTAAAGACTTTGTAATCTATTAATTATGAATTACCAATCAGGACATAATTAATATAAATGTGGCTTAAACCCAAATACATGCATGCATTTTGCAATACTGTGATTCCATAGCCAGATAAAATTTTAGTAAAGTAGAAAAGTGAGAAAAAGGGGCAAAGGCAGTTAGATGCAGTTGCAGGTAGGAGGCACTCAAGTAATAAAAGTTGTCATGAAAAAAACCAGGCAGAGGCAGTTAATAGTGGCAGAAGTCCAGCTGGACATCCTGGAAGAGTGCAAACCAAACAAGCAGGTAAGCAGACTACCCTTCTCAGGAAGAACAATAGCATAAAAACATCTAGCAAAGGACAGATGAAAAAGGCAAGCCTATTTCACTTCCAACTTGTCTCATCAGAGAACCTTTAAGCCTCATAATTCAAGTCTCTGAAAGTAACGAACAACAAGAACTGCAGTCATTATTAAGCGTGAAATTGTATATTCAAAGATAATTTACAACATATATCTTAAAAACTATGTTTCATACATAGCAATGATGATTAATACTGTCTAAGAATGGCAATAAGCAGGAGGTATACTGTTTGTGAGAGAATTTAGTAAAATTCAGTTTTAAAGCTTAAAACTGTCCTGATTTTTCAGTCTGCTCCTACTCCTGAGTTCTCTAATTCCCCAAGTGATACATAAATCTATTCTGATTTAACACAACATTCACTGCATTACTACTCAAATACTCAATTTATCATATGAGCACCACAAACTTACGACAAATTGGCTCAATTTGAAGAATTCCCCAAAATGCAATATTTGTGGAATTACAGAATTTTGGGCTTTTTTATTTCCCACATGGGTCCTTCTGGCCTTTTACTTTAATTTAAACAAAATTTGTTCTACATATATTCACACTCTCTCTAGCATAGTAATGGGTGTATAACAAGACAAATTGCCCAAAAAAATTTTTCCAGAAGTTTCACCATGTTTCTGATGCCTTCAAAAAGCATTGCATCAGAGCACAGTAGAGACCTAACTACAGCTTCTTCTGTACTAAGTTTACTAAGTGCTAGTCTCTGCCAGGAAAAAAGCAAACTAGGTAATCACAGAATTTAAAGAGAAAACAAAAGCATTTCTTATAGTAGAGACAGAGGCCAGCTTACAAAAATCAGTATGCAGTGACAAATGGATCACTCACTATTTGTAGTGGGGCTGTCCCTTTCTTCCCTTCTCTCTGCACAAATACAATCTCTAAATTGTCAGGGTTATGCTTTTTAGACTGAAAGATTTTGGTTGCTTTCAGATAGATTTGAGATGTTTGTTCCTTTTGTTGTTCATTTTTTGCAGCAATTTATATTTAGCTTTTTTGATTTGATAGTTCATTATGCTCATTTTGCCATCACTCTAAAAATGGAGTTGAATTCAACGAAGCAAAAGGCAGTCAAAAAAAGTAAGCCTATTTTATGTCTTAGACTGCCTTTCTACTCAACTACTTTGGTATTGTTGCCTTAAAACTGTTAGTGCCTCGGGGCTGTGTTATCTGAGGCATTATGTCTTATAATCAAGTTTATATCCTCAACAGAAAAATCCCATTGGACTAAGAAATGCAATATTTATAACTTTAAGAAATTGTGCTGGTTCATTAAGCATTTCCAAGTTATTCCCCTCTTAAAACAGTTGCTACTGATTGCATTTGTAAAGTACTCCTCTTACCCAGCATTGCAAAGTATATACTTCTGCTCCTGCAACTATTTAGCAAGTGTTACATCATTTTTGCAATATGATCTATTGGAACACATCTATAATATCTGTTGGAAAACACTTTTCCACCTGTCTCACGTCTGCAATGGCTTTGAAGACCTGGTCACAAATGTCTTATTTCAGATTTAAATTTTTAAGAGTCCACTGGATTCAACAACACATGCCAAAGCTAGTACTTATCAAACTTTTAGATCACTACTAAAATGTCATCATGGCTTGTCCACCATAAAGGAGTACCATGAATTTCTTTGGCAAGATTGTGCCAATTGTTCTAGGTTCAGAGATGCTGAAGAATGGAGCTGTTTCACCCAACTCTTCCTTTCCTCTTTGCTTTTACTCATGCTTCAATATAGCTGTGTTTCCCACCATGGTCTTCAAGGCAATTACCTCATAAACAAAAACCACAATTAGATTTTATGTTTTCTACCAATAACACTGGGGAAAATTGATACATACTGAACTCAGATGAGCTACATACCTTTCTGCTGAATTCAAAAGATCTTGGAACTCAGCAGGGAGCATGCCAATTATTTCAAATGAAACCAGTGTATTGCATAAACTGTAGTGTTAAATGCATGGCAAATATGAATCTACATCCTTTCTCTAGAGGCTGAGGCTCAGACAGTATCCTCATATGACATTAATATTTCTGTCCTTCAAAGACCTTGCCAGTATCTTCAGGCAAAAAGGAGGAAATGAAGATCTAATTTTTTTTTTTTTTTAGCAAAAACATTTGTGTTGTGGAGGAAAAAATAAGCCTTATTATACATCATAAAGGAAAAGGAAACTTTCTTCAATTCCTCTTAAACACAATAACTCTAAGTAACTGAATATTGAAATGTGTTTTTTCCTTCACATGCTAATAAGCCTAATGAATATACTTGAGGTTTTTTCTTCTCTAGGCCCCTAAGCAGATTTTTTCCCAGTATCTGTAGAGCCTGTTAGCTGTCTGTTAGTTAAATTTTTTAGAGATTTTAAATTTTCACTGCACAAAGAGTTCCTGCAGTTTGTTGATCTTTCCAACCAAGGTATTAAGGTCTCTTAACAGGCTTTTAAGGCTATTTTGAATACCTAAAAGGTTTTCTAAAAAAAAAAAAAAAAAAAAGCTAAACAAAACAAAACAAAAAAACAAACAAGAAAAAAAAAGAAAAAAAAAAGAGAACAGAAGTAAGTGAAAATGAATACCTAGCAGTTAAAATATGAAAGAGTTTCATCAGTAGTAGAATTTTTAAACTTTTATTACAAGTAAAGTAGATGGTTTAGTGTGTCAACAAACATAAGAAAATTATCATCACTGAAGAGAGCCATTGGACAAAAATTTTGTACCTCCTATAACTCACTTAGCAGACATCCCCTTAGCATAAAAGATGGTTTACTCTTTAGCTGTAATTTTCTCTGAAAACAGCACTCTTGCTCACTGTCGAACTAGGCTTTTCCTGAATATGCACATTATATCATGAAGGGAATAAAAAATAATATTCTGCTGTTTATTTTGACACAATATAACTACCTGTTTGTAAGAATTTATCAAAGTCTCAAAGCACCAACAATATGAGCAATTAGAGAAAGTATTACCTGTGATTCAATTTTGCCTTTTCATCTCATAAGAAATTTTCACAGAAAAATGTGTCTTTAATCCAGAAGTTAACTCTCTTTTTCAGCATATCCAAAAAGGGAGCGTATTATGTACTGCAAATGTGTGAAGAGTTCATATATCCATATGTGAAATCTCCTTAAATATTCCTGTTGTTTTCTCTAACTTACAAAAGTATTTGGTAGGACTTGACAGGATAAGGGGAAATGGCTGCAAATTGTGTGAAGGTATCTTCAGGTTGTGCATAACAGGCTTCCCAAGAAAGTGGTGGAGTCACCATGCTTGGAAGTGTTCAAAAAGCAAGGAGATGTAGCACTTTGTAATACAGTTTTAGTGGACATGGTGGTATTTGCTTGAAAGCTGGACTCATTGATCTTGGAAGTCTTTTTCAACTGTAATGATTCCACGATTTTGCATTTTACAGTCAAAGACAAATAATATCTCCTAGGCTAGGCCTGGCAGCTCTGCAATCCACGCATGTAACAGGAGTTCAAAGACTGATGAGTTTCAAAGTTCAACATTGGTGGTATCGCTATCCTCCAGATATCACTAAGAACTATTAAAAAACAAGGAAGCATTTCTTAATCTCTCTAGTATCCAATAGGCTATAATAACATGAATCTACTCACAGAGAAATAGTTGACAGGCAAAAGCAACCAGACTGTAAAGTTGTCAGATGCTTAGGTAGACGACAGTCTGACAGAGATAGAAAGGAGTAGTACACATGTCAAAATGAATTTAACTCAGAATCTTCCTTAGGTAAGGTCAAGGCAGTTCAAACAGACAAGAAATATAATTAATTCAGCAGTTCAAATAGACTGCACGGTTGTTCAGTCAGAAAGTATAAAGAAATTAGATACATGGTCCAGGTGCTACCTGTCCACAACAGACGTCCAAGTACCTCATTTGGCTGAGACAGTACCAAAAGTCAGAGTTTTCTTCTGGCTACCTACCCAGAATTGGCTGGAAGACAACTGAAGATATTAGCATAGAGACCATTAAAGTATATCACCCAAGAATGACATGTCTTGCCCATTATAAAAAGAAGCTCAGGTAGACATTTATGATCATTAAACAACTATTTAACTCCCCTATATTACTCTGAATGCACACTCATAAAAATACAGACTATACCTATAGAAATCACTGTTGGATTTTTAGAGACTTTCTAGGGAGAAATAAACTGCTTTTGCCCAAGTACAATACTTAAAAAATTGCAGTCTATTATATTAGATTAAGTAATAAAAGCCCATCTGCACACCTAAAAAAGGTGTGCTCTACCCTGGCTGCTCTAAAATTCATCAGAGAAACTATCAGCTTATATCAGGCCCATCTCCAGAAACTGAGAGACACATGGATTCACAGTGGGAGGCAGGAAGCCAATACTGATCCAGACAAAAGGATATCCTGTTCAGGCCCCTCTCATGGCTGTCCCAGAAGACCCTCAGCCCCATTTTGCAGGTGTGAAGCCCGTCATGATGAGTCAAGCATGCCTACTGAAGGGGTGATGCTTCCTGGGTGAATGGGATATATATAGACATTGCACAGGACACAGGATGGGATGATAGGAGATGGAACAAAAGGTAGGGGAAGGGATGGATTTAGACAATTTGGGAAGGAAAAGTTGTGTGTGGAAAATACAGGGATAAGAGATAAAACAGCTAGTTGCTTGGAAATAAATAATATATGACCACTGCGCTTTTCTGGCCACATCCTGTACTTGGACAGTTTAATTTGGTCAAACTTCTTATTGACTTTCTTTCTAGTTCTGTTCCTGTGTGCATGTGTGCACTGGAGGGTCTGAGTGCAGTAATTGTGCAGACCACAGGCAGGAGGTCTGTAATGCCAGCAGCTACATCTGTAATGTCAGTAATGTCAAGCAGCAACTCGAGAGACTAGATTGAGAAACTTTTAACACCAAAAACTGGGCGTTCCTGGGGCAGAGGCAGCTGTGTGTCCATAGCACCAGCAACTGGAACAACAGAAGGACTGGGTGCCACCATCTGGACTGGGAACACAGGCTGATTGGCCTACATGCCAGCTGAAGATGGAGTGAGACAGATTTCCAGCCATGGGGATGAGACCGGGTGTCAGAGCCCCACAAGCCCATGTCTCCAGCAACTGCAGCAAGTTCTAGCAAGAAGAAAATGGACCAGCTGGCAGGTACGTGATGTGGCCTGGAGGGCAAGGAGAGACACGTGTCTTTCAAGTTAGGAGCATGCCCAATCTGTGAAGTTAGCCATAGCCCTGTATGTACGTGCCATCTACACGTGTTCTGCCTGTGTGTGCCTGCTCGGAATGCAGTTTCAGTGTCGCTGCTGGCTGGGCCTGGGACATGGAACTGTGTAGCAGTTTTGCCTCACTTGGTCTGTGAGATTCAGGGCTATATAACTTCCCTGGACATCTTCCAAAATAGATAAGTGTAGTTGGATGGCTACAGTATCCCAAGATACAGGCAGAATCATCTGAAGAATGAAGCTCCATTCTCTGGAGAACGGAGGGGAAACAAAAGGCGAGATAGGTTTGAAAATTATGTCCAGTATTCCCTCCTTTCTTTTTCTTGTTACTGGTTTTGAAAAATGCAAAGATACATTTCAGCACTATCTAGAAGAATCATTAAAAAAACCCCAAAAACCCCAAACTTATTTCAGATTGCCCTTTGCCCTTTTAGGCTATAACTTCTTCTTCCTAACTTTATTTGAACATACCAAACAAAATGTTTATCATAAGTCAAATTTTTTATTTATATACCAACCACAAACAAACAATTGTATCTATATTTTTTTGTAATGTGGACATTTACGTTTTCTGGGGGAGGAAAAAAAAAAAAAGAGAATCAGAGATGAGATCACCTTCATCTAAAGACATCATGTTATTATGTTATTAAAGAAGGATTGCTGATGATATATTTGTTTCAGAAGCACTTGTTCAGCCACAGTGAATAAGGTATTAAAAAACTGGTCTGCAGGGGAAGGTGATTCACATATATATATATTTTCCATATCTTTATTTAAAAAAAAATCTTAAATATTTTGATTATTGTGATTATCGTTAGGTGCATTTTAAAATTTTTATGATCTTTAAGATCAAAAGCCTAACAAAAATTACCTTTATAATGCAAAATAAGTGATTTCATAGGTGAAAAAAAAATCTATCTTGCAGAACAAGGACCAAAACGTCTACTTTAATGTACCTAGCTGAATTTATCAGTAAACTCATAACATCACAGAATCATTGAGGTTGCAGGATATCTCTGGAAATTGCTAAGTCCATCTTCCCCAGCTCAAGGCAGGAGTTGCTTACGAACATGTTAAAATGTCTTCACATATCTCCAAAGATGGAGACTCAACATAATCTCTGGGCAACCTGGTCCAGTGATAGTTAAAAGGTTCTTATGCATAAAATGTATTTCCCATGTTTCAGTTTGTGCTCCATTGCCTCTCATCCTTCAACTGTGCACCACTGAGAAGATGTCATCTCTATCTTTGTTACTCTCCCCACCATCCAAACAGATAAAATTTCATAAGAGGGTGATCTTTACCTTATTATCTATATTCTTAATGAAGATGCTAAACAGTAGTGGCCTCAATATTGATCCCTGAGGAACACCACCAGTTCATGACTAGCCTTTAAACTGATTGATCACAACCTTCAGTCAGTTTTCATTTTACCTCACTGTTTATCTAATCTGTACTCCATCAGTTTTCAATGAGGATATTGTGAGAGAGACATTCTACTAAAGTCAAGATAAATGACATCCACCATTCTCTTCTTGTCCGCCAACCCAGTAATTTTGTGGTAGAAGGTCATTAGGTTGGTCAGACACAATTTCTACTTGTAAATCCAAGCTGACAACACCCAGTCACCCTCTTGATATGTTTAGAGTACCTTGGTTATTTCCATGTCCTTTGTCTTCAATTCTCCTAATTCATTTAACAGTGTGCCTGCATTTTCCTTTGTCTTTTTTTCCTGACACGTGTAAAATTTATTTTTGTTGTCTCTTGACATATTTACTTGCAGATGGGCTTTGGCTTTCCTAACCTCATCTCTGCACATTCAGATAGTGTCTGTACAATTCCTCTTTTGTGTCCAGATCCTTCTTCCATCTCTTCTGTGCTCTCATCTGAAGTTTGTGTTTTGTCAGAAGCATCCACATAGCCTCCCGACACTATTTCTCAATCACAAATTGCTACCTCCTAAAATACTAAATGCAAACTGGAAAAAGGGAGAAAGAAAACATAAAATTCATACTATAGTTACCGCTAGTTAAGGCAGACACAGCAGACTTGTATATCAGCTATAGTGCATGAAGATGAATTACATGTAAAAAGGAAGCATTTATTCTCTGTAAAGCAGCCTATATCTGATAAATTACTATTTTTGGCCTAAATTCTCAGCTGGTATTTATTTATATAGCTCTACTGAAGATAAAGCAACTACTCTAATTTGTACCTGCTGAAAATAGAGATCATTAGAATATTTTTTATTCATTAAGTTTGAATGTTAATTATTTGTTCCCTGTTAAGAAATTAAGCATCTCTAGACACTCTAAATTCTTACCAGGTATACCCAAAAATCTAGGTATCATGTTTGTTTAGCAGTTTCTGCCTCAGAAAAGTGATTTGTTGAAAGATTCTTCCTTTTTTCAATGGAAGCAGGTGAAGAACTTGTGAAACCAGGACCCTCACCACTGTACCCACACAGTGGGTAAGCAAAAGTAGAAAAGTTTGTGTGTCACAGCAAATGCTTGCTGGAATAAATTGTATTCTTTCACTGAAATGTTGAGCAGAGAAAGACAATGTCATGAAAATCAGCAGTTGATATTTCTTATAGTATTAACAAAGAAGAGTTTTAATCCACAGCAAAGAGGAAAATCGCATTTCTTACAAAAGGTATAAGAGGATATCACTGTGTCAACGCAGGGTAGATAAAAGCAAAGGAATTAGCTATCAAATTCTCATGGGGCTTTAAATATTTTCAGTGTCTGGTTAAAGATAGCTATGCATCATAGTAATAAAACGTGAGGTGGACTTTTGTAAATAAATTTTGGTTAGGCCATATTATTCTCTCAAATTTTCTCAATTAAAAAATGTCTGTGTTTTCACATGGACGCTATTTACAACTCTCAAGGTTCCAATTTCTTTTTTTTTTTTTTTTTTAAGTTGACAATGAGCAATCAACTAAAAACTATCTACTACTTTTACGGATGTTCCAAAGTGCAAAACAAGATGGAAACTCTCAATAAAAGTTGTCTACAAATAGTTAAACCAATCTGAAAAGTCTGAGTGACAGACAAGGGAATAAAGGATTGCCTCTTAAGGATGAACAAGATTAACATAAAGACCAAGTGATAGACAGATCAAGACCAAATGTAGAAAAAAACCTTCCAAATACCAAGAATATGGTGAATATACAGCTCAAAAAGCTCTAATGACATCTTTGTAAACATGTAAGTGCTACATTGGCTTTTGAAGGATGAAGCATTATTTATTACAGAGAGCTGATACTATCAACTTAGAAAAACACTGAAGAAAGTCACTTCCAGTTCCTTCAAGATTACTATTTAGTGCAAGAATAAAATTGTAAGAATACGGGTTAACTACTATATCAATTTATTTATTTATTTATTATAAAGGAATCACTGACCCAACCTTAAAATGCTAGTTAAAATATTCAGAAATTTTTCATGTTTAGCATATTTAATGGGAACACATAGGATTAAAGAGTATTGGAAAGTGACAATTATAATGCCTACACTTGAGAAGGTAAAAGAAGAAATGTAAAATTATAGAAGAGGCACCCTTCTTTGAAATTTAAGTAAGCTTACAGGAAAAATATGAGATAATCAATAAATGTCTGAAAATAAGGAGCAAACAAAACCAAATTTGGATGCATTGAAATGGTATTCAACATTTTGTATGTCAAGGTAAAATAGCTGTTCAAAAATAATAGCTAGGAGACTGTAGATATGATTTTATGTTGGGATTTTGACACCATTTCATATGACATTTTCATATACAAATTAAGAAATATAGTCTAGATAGAAGATTTATGTTTTATGGCCTATAGCTCCTTTTTAATGCAATTCTTCAGGGGATCTATCTTGACTCTGATTGTGTGTAGTGTTTCAATTAATGATTTGGCTGGTGATATAAACACTACATGCACAAAATGTGCAGTTGATGAAGAAAAGTTGTGAAGGTTTGCAGGCATGCTGAAGATAAAGATCAGAATTCTTACTCTCTTGACACCTTTTTCCTCCTCTTAAAAATAGTCTAAGAGGAAAGTAAAGAGTATGAGTCTATAAAGACAAGGCAAGGTTTTTACACCTAAGTAGAAAGATTTTTTCTAACCAAATACAGTATAAGAATTACAGTTGTTCAAAAAAGGTTTTTGAGTTTATAGTGGATCATAAAACTACATGCTACTTAATTTTGATGCTACTCTAAAAGCAAAAGATGCTAAGATATGTAAGCATAAAATCCTGACTGAAAGACGTGCAGTTACTCTCTTTGCTTTTCCCAGTGCTGATAAGACACCAGCTGGGATTCAGTGTTCGGTTCGTGCCCTGATGGTCAAAAAAAAGAAAAAAAATCATAATGTTTATGACTATAGCTTTCAGCCTCAAATACTGTTGCCCTGAAAAAAGAGGGACAAATCTTTCCTCCATAGCTTTGATGAATACAACTTAATGAGGTGAAACTATAGACAATAAACAGGTTAGATATTAAAGCAAAATTTGAAGACAAGTGTGACAGATTGCCTGGGAATACGGTGGAGCTCCATATTTGAAGGTTTTGAAAAAGTAACCATACAGAAGATTGACCCAAATTCTTTTCAAACAATTTTTTCCTTCTAGACCTATTCTCAATATAATCTATGAAGGTTGTGGAACATCATCAACTGGAATATCAAGCAGAAAGAATGAGCTGCTTATGATAACTGTAAGAAAGAAATGGGACTTAAAATGATTCACAAACTCTTGGATTTAGGGACTAATAGGAAAACCTTTAGTTACAACCTAAAAGTTTGCTATCTGGAAATTAAAAGATTGAAAAGACCAATGTGTATTTGGCAAGCTTACAAGGGTCTTCCATCATAATTTTTTGCTTTGAAGAAAAATGCTGTGTTTTGATATATTCTAAAAGGTATTTTCAGTACTATAAAGGCTGTTATGAAAGGCCCTTGTGACAGGCTCCTCTTCAAGAGAACTGCATGTGGTATCTTTTGATCATCTTTAATATAAGAAATATTTAATTTTCACTTTGACACAAGCATAGAGCAACCACGACGATAAACAGATAAATGGAAATCTTTTATTACTACGTGGTCCAAAAATAGTTATTCTGTACAGTATTTTCCAGACTAACAGCTGACACCAATAATAAGTAGATTGAGGATAATAGAATTATTTTAATTGGAAATTAAATTGAAGATCAGCTAGTTCCCACCCCATTGCTGTGGCAAGGGACACCTTCCATAGACCAGGTTGCTCAAAAGAAACAAAGATTTAAAATCTTTATAACATACTCAGGAAAAAAAACAGAGGTTAGATAATCAACAAACTTATGTTAGAAATTTTATAAAGAAGTTTTTATTAGATGGATTAACAAAAATAATTGAAAAATTCCTCTGCCAATCAGAGAGACAAAAATCCCTTCAATATAATTGAATATGCTTCTCACAGACAGTGGCTGAGAATAATAATTTTACTAAAATTATATTTTTTAACTATACATAGGCATGAGCAATTCATAGTTCCTATTTACTCAAGGATGTGCATCCATAAAAATGCAAATAAGTAGACCTTCTTTACAATAAAGGAAGTGTAAAGTTATTTTATTTTACTTATATAGGCACACACACACTTTCCTGTTTTAACTTAACATGACTATTCACGGGTCTCATTTTATTCCTGTAGCTTTGATGACAGCCTTGTTAATCAAGCAATGATGTTAACCCAGAAGTCTGAATCTTTTCCAACTCTCCCTCTCTTTGCTTGTTGGTTGTCTGCTAACACTTTTTAGGTGTCTTCTCACTCATTTAGTACATACAAATTTCATCAGTTTTCTCCCTTATTCATCCTCACTTACTAGCATGCTTCAAATTAATTTTAGATGCAAATATCTTAAAATAATTGATTTTTGTTAAAAACCTCAATGAAAATAGTACATAAGTAATGCAGATTATTTAGAGAAAAGAGTTTAATTACTGACCTTCAGTGTGACACCAATGGCTTGCGAATTCCTATTTCTTTTCCATGTTTCACTAATGGGAAGGATTATAAGACACCTTTTTTAAATTGTTACCCAAGTAGCATACCCTTAGACTGATGCCTAACAACGAACATAAAGGAAACTTGTAATCTTTTTTTATACTATTACTATTATTATTATTACTATATTATTATTATTATTAGATCATTATTATTACTTTTTTTTTTTCAATATAGTTTCAGGAGAAAGTTTCAACTGTTCTTCTAAATCAATTCAAGCCAATTTTCAGTTTAAATAGGGATTAGATTTGATGGGTTTTTTCGTTTTGGTTTTGGATTTGTTTTTTATAAGAATAATACATAGGTAGTCTTCATTATTTCTGGGAATTTCTTCTAGTGCTTTTAAGAAATATCTGGAGCTCTACATTATAAATGTGCTTCATCTGGACCAATATGAAAATAGTATTTTAAAATTTCACACTGTATCTCATAAGTCACTCAGAGAAAATATTTTTATACTTTCACACCCTCATTATGAATAATGTAAAAAGCCAATTAATAGAAAAATGTTCTGAATTATTAATTAGGACCAAATTAAAAATGCAAAAATACAGAAAAACAATGACTGCTTGTTTTAAATTCCCCTTCCAGACAGGTAACCATTTTTAACTACATCTGCTACCAACAGTTGACCTATATCTTTATCTATTCCTATGGCTAATGAGGAACAAATTACTTATTACTCATGAATGACACTAACTACCCACTCTTGCACAGAAGAAGAATATTACAATTTACATTTAAATGAGATTTAAAATGTTAATGAACGGAGACAGTATTCTAATTATCTATAAAACTACTAATTACTTCAGAATCATGCTGTATGTTTGCCCAGCAGCATTAATGAAGAACAGCTCTCGATTTGTAGAATAATTTCCAATAAAGGGTCAAGAATGGGCAAGCAATGCCAATATGTGTTTAATATAATTTGACAGTAATAAGATGGCTCTATGTGGTACACATACAAAAGTATCTTAACAAATCCCCTCAAAAAGATTTTGGTATTTTCTTTAAGTTTATGTAGAACCTTAGGTTTAAGATGTGTTTCTTCCATGTTCAATTGGGTCTTTTGGGCCCAGATGGACATGGAATCTTGGAGTCTATCTCCATTTGCAATGCTTAATTTCACTTTGCCCGTTTTTTGGTTGTTGTTATTGCTGCTGTTGGGTTTTTGTTTGGTTTTCTTTGGGTTTTCTTCATAACTGTCATTTAAACATTCAAGAGAAGAATGGTAATGAAATTCACAGGAATATTTTGTGCACACAGCATAAACACAGGGGTTTTTTCAGCTTAAAAGGTCAAATTATTATTTTTTTTCTGACTAGTCATACTGATTTTATTACATTCTTATCTCTATGACAGGAGAAATCAAGAACCATTATTAAGTTTTTCTGATAGAAAAAAAACCTTTTTATTTACTTAGCAAACCCAGGCAAGGAAACTGGTATTTCATCCAGAAATGTCATCCATCTTAAAACAATTGTCCCTTGAGTTTTTCAACTCTTATTGATTTATTACAACTCTTTTATGCACACACAGATCCCAGATATCATTAAAGGTTTGAGAAATTAACAGGAAAAATTAGTTCTTCAGAGGGATATAATTGAAATAATTGGATAAACAGTGTAGTAGAGATGTAGTAGAATGACATTTAAAACTTTACATGATAATTCAAAAGGAACTTAATACCTTAATTTTCAGTAGTGTGGAATCATAAAGTTTTGACAAAGATAGCAAAGTCCGAAGTGATTTCATATTTGTATTACAGAACATTACTGAATGTTAAAGCATTCAGTAATATATTTTTAGTGTCTATTATTTGATATTTAAATAATATAAAATATCCACACATTAGTTTGAGTCACTTTCTGTTCTGATACCTATTTTCCCAACTTTGATACTTCTTTCTGGTGATTCACATATGTGTTTTCATACTGTTCCTCCCCTATTTTAACAGTCTGCTCAGAATTTCCAGTTTCATTTTTGGTGCACCTCTTGCTCATTTACAGTCTACTCTTTGTTTTAAATTCAGCAACGATTTCTACAATTTCTGGCTAGAAACTTTTTTTTTTTTTTTTACAGAAGAAGGTCTTAAGAACATTGAAATCAGTAATTGATACTGAATTATGCATAGATTTAGACTCTCATCTGAGTCTATCTTTTCATCATTATCACTCTTACCATCTTCTGTTTCTCTTATAACAAGTTAAATAAAGAAATAAGACAAGAAGACAAGAAGCTCTCAAGATTCATTTTAAGAAGGTTAAAAGTTCAGTAGTCTCCAGGTAGACTAGGTCAATACCAATTCCACATGCATCATCCAGCAAATGAGCTTTAAGAGAGAGTAGCAGAGCTACTCATGATTAAAAATTAGAATAATAGTTGCAGATTAACTCCTAATTACTCACAACATTTGGCTCAGATATTTTGCCTTGAATAGAGACAGATGACAGTTCTCTGCCCATGCCAAAATAAAGGGCATACTGTCAAAAGGATTTCAAACATTAAGGTAAAAGTCAAGATTCTGGGGGGACTCCTTAACTGACATTCTATTCTAAGTAGAAATTTTCCATCACCTGCAGCTCAAAATATTAGCATAAAAATGAAAATCCCTTCCTGTCCTTGATATTTCTCTAGACAACATCTTTTGTGCAAAATATGAACACTCTGTACTACTCTGGCTTATAACATGAACCAGGCAACTACATATGCCAGAGAAGGTAAAGAGCCAGGTCTCTGGCTGTATCACAGTCTGGACAGTAATGATAAATATTTTTAAACACTACCAGTCTGGGTGAAAAGCTTCTCTAAATATCCAGAAACCTTGCAAAAACTAGTGATTTGGGATAAAGAATTAAGTATAATCAGGGATATCTTGGAAAACATTCCACAAACTGACCTTTTAAAACGCCTGAACTCAACAAGCTAGGCATTCACATTGTGCTAATAAGCAACTATTATACAACTGAATGAAAAAAGGTGTAATACTTCTCATTTAATATTTTATAATGCACTTTTAAAGTAAAAGGCACAGAAAACAGCCTAACCAAACTCCTGTTTTCAATGCAAATCTAATGCAAAATATTCCATGGAAGGAGCAGTTGTTGCTTGTTGTTGTTTAGACACAAACATTGTTGCAGCACTTGCTCCTAACTATACACACGTAACCTACTTGCATGCTATAAAGAGAAGAAAATGCATTATTTGTTGCATGTGGCTTTCTCCTCTCTATTTTTTTTTTTTATTTCACTCATAGGCATTCTTTGTACTCCACTTCTCTTCATCTCTCTTTAAATTTTATGTTTTAGTCAGAACCACTTTAGTCTTAGGAAAAAGTAGGAACCAAAATGTATCTGCCTTCTTTATTTTGTTTCCGAAAATTCCCTTCTAGTGAAATACCATATTCTGGTTGAACTGTATTCTGGTTTTAGAGTATCTCCATATCTGGTTTTCCATGTATAATTCATAACCATTTCATTATTATTTTTGGTATTACAAACTTTTCAAAGTTGTCTCCTCTTCCTGAACTCTGAATTGTATAAACAGATGGCACTAGGAATAAAACAGATTATTTTTTCTTGAACTTTCAAAGGCTATGACATATACTTGGAAAGACTCTATATATAAGTTTAGTTCAGGATTTTGTTTGGAGTAGGTACTTTTATGTCCAGTATGTATGTGACCTGTACACCTGATTTATGCAAAGAATTGAATCGAGGCACAGGAGATTTATATTTTATATTTGCATCAAATTACACTGTATATACAATCACAGCAATCACTAGCAAGGTTTCATATTGTACTTTGCATTTTTAAATGATATCTCAGTGTCTAGGTATCACCTGTCCATCCAAAACCTCTTTCCAGGAATTTTAGAAAACTAACCCAACTTTCTAACTTTTTTCTTTATGAATGCTTGCAATTAAATTTAAGTATTCTTTTTTTAAGGAGACATAAAAGTATCACTCTGTGCTTTAGACTGTCCATATAAAATTGAAACTATTCAGCTAAAACAAGTCACTACAAAATCTCTCAAGCCAACAAGATGAAATGAAACTTTCAAGTCTCTCTCAGGGACAATAAAAATGGCAATGTTCACATGAATTACCTATTGACAGAAAGTAAATTCACAGCATAGTCATTCAGTCATTAATCCTTGTCATCTCCCCACAAGTCAAAAACAGTCCCATTTTTCTGTGGCTTTCCCATGACTACTTGCAAAATTGATTATAAAAGATTTAATTTCACATGAAAGGAGATTTCTGAGTTAACCTCATTCAAATATTACCCAAAAGAAAATTTAGAGTTCAGGTAGAACTTCCATATACAAAATCCCCAAGAAATGTTGGTGCCAGATTCTGTTCTGCATGATGAATTTTAAGTGAATATGTTTTTCCTCTAATACTTCTGTCACTTAGTGAAGAAAATGCAGACATTTTATCTACACCAGCTATGGGCTTTACAATGTATATTTTTTTAAATTATGTATACAGCTCTAAGGTGGAAAGAAGAACATAATAAACTGCTTTTTATACCTACTGTTATTTTTAAAATTTCTTTAAATTGTGTTTGATGACTAATAATAGTCAGCATAACCAATGCTTTTCTGACTTTAGTTCTGTAGAAAGTGTGGAAGGAACATTTGCTTGTTTTCAGAAAATTCCTTCTCATATCCAAATACTGCATACCTGATAATAATCCCAAAACATGGGTTAGAGTAGTACCATTTGCACTAAAGCAGTTCACCCTTTCTATCTACCTGCCAGAACTAATTGTAGTTCAAAAGTTTTGCATAAAATATAATCACTTATCACAAAGGTTCAGGAGACTCCATTGATGAAAATCTGATCATTTAAGATGAGCTGGGTCTGGCTGGTATAGAGTCAAATTTCTATATAGTGTCCCATACAGCCGTGCTTTGGACATGTGAGTACACCACCCTCAATAATACACCAGTGTTTCAGCCATTGCTGAGAAGTTCTTACACATGGTCAAGGCTTTTTCTGCTTCCCACTCTGTCCCACGCAGAGAAGAGGTTGAGGCTGCGCTGAGGCATGGAGAAGACACAGCCAGAACAACTGACCCATGTCAGTCTTGTATTCAGTATCGCCAGTCTTGTCAGTCAGCATTCCTTGTCATGTCATGCTCAGCAATAAAATATGAAGCAAAAGAGGAAGGAGGTGGTTATGCCTTTTGTCTTCCCAAACTAGCTTTATGAATGCCGCAGCCCTGACTCCCAGGTCATGGCTGATTTTCTTGCTGATGGAAAGTATTGAGTGAATTCTTTGCTTTGCGTTGCCTTGTTTAGCTTTGCTTTGCATGTTCAGATTTTACTTCATCTATCAAATTGTCTTTTCCTTCATTCATAAACCTTCTTTCCATCCTTATACATTCTCCCTATGCCACAAGAGAGGGGAAGGAGTGGAAAGCTATGAGGGTTTAGCTGCTGGCCATAGTAAACATGTTACAAGGCAAATATAAAAAAAATTAAAGTGTATTTAAACAAAATTCATTGCACAAACTTACAAAATTGTGTATTATCTTGTCAGATATATGTGCATAGATACATCATTAATTCCAGAAGCCTTTGTGGACAGAACATTGCTCTAACTTAGAGGAGCCAGTGGGCTTTACACAAAATGCCTGTGGGCCCCACAGAAAGCCAGAAGCAGTCTGGAAGCAGTGGACAGGTAACCTACTGAGATATTCCCTCACATGCTCCAAAAACTTGTCTTTATCCGAGTTCCACCCTTGTGCTAGTCACTAGGGACTTTAGGAGGAAATAACTGTCGACCTGATGCAGCCCTTCACTTCTCTGAGCTGCAAACCCTTTTTTTTTTGCCTGGAAGAATTCTTTTGGAAAAAGTGTGAAACAAATTCAATGTAAATAATTTACTCAGTGTGAGAAAGCAACACTGAAGCTATGTGATAATGGGAGGAGTAAACTGGGTTAAAGCAGCATGCCTCAACAAACAGTGAACAGCAGAAAAAACCTGGGACACAATAAATACTCAGCTAATCTGAAAATTTTTTCACTTGACCATGTTTCCCAACTCTGAGATTTGCTTCCTGTGAACATTTGAATATTAGAAGTTGACTGATATGAATGCTCAGATCAGTGAGTTTTAAACATAAATGCCCAAGTACTTATCCAAAGTTAACTTTGTTATATATTCACTCAGAAATTACAGCAAGTTTCATACTGGCCTGTTAAATCATTCACTCAGACTCAGGAAACTGGAACAAAATAGATAAAATCAGTAGCTAAAAAAGCACTTAATGACTTCCAAATACCTAAACCAAATTTCAGCAACTCTATACAAAGTACACAGAGATAGATGTGCATCCATGCAAGAAATGTAGAACTCTTGATCATGCACAAAGGCTGCATTGTTGAATAGCTACATCAAATATCTGCACTGTTGATAATTATCCATTGTCAGAGGCTGATGCAGTACGATACAGTCCCCTTCATACTACAGAACCTAATGTCACAAATTTAATTTATCAGATGTTAGGGCCACATCTCTAAGGTATTAATTAACTGAGTACCAACAGCTTGTACAGTTATATAATCCTTCAGAAATACATAATTCTTTCTCTCAAAACTTGGAAGCTGTTCAAAAATGGTTAAATAAACAATTACTCAGCTGTCACTTATATTACATGAGTACTATTCTTCTATTCAACACTGTACGCAAAACCTGTACTATAAACATGAAAGCACTAAAATAAATTTAAAATATTTTTAATCTTGTGAGCATCTGGCTATTCCTTATCTTGAATGCCTTAGGATGCACCAGAGCTGCTGCTTATTTTGTGAAATGTGTCAACTTAAATCACATAATTTTGTCTTTTATATAGAATTTCAATGCAACCATTTTACTGTATCTCATTATCTTTTACTTTTTTCGTTTCACTGAATCAAATGCTTTTCAGTTTTCCTGACATTATAGAATATTGTCCACAGGAATGCAAATATTTGTTATTGAGCTGTAAATGGTGACAAGAACTTGAATCATAACTGCAACCATAAGTGACCAGGTGCAGAATTTAGCAGAGTGAATCTAAGGTTGTGGTCCAGCAGACTCCAGGAGCTGGGAATCACTTCTGCCCAGTTTCCAGAGCCTGGCCAGGTCTATCCAGAAGTCTTTCTTTTCAAGACCAATCTATGTGGCTGATGCTTTCCATGTTGCATGTTTCTACTGGGAGAAAGGCTGTGTGTGGATCACAGCCAGACACTGTGCAGTGCAGACAGCTACACAGAGGGTTGCCTTTCGACAGCACCCACACACCCACACATAGCACCTCCAGAATCTGTATGAAACTAAGAACAACTCTTCTTCATTCTCCCAGGTATCAAGGCTGACGCTCACTAGAGTAAACTCATAGCCAAGTCTGTTGACATTTCTCTGTGTTGAACTACAACAGTTCTCATGTACAGATTCTGGACTCCAAGAAGCAAAATAAGAAACCTGTGCATTAGCATAGAAGCAGGGACAGAGCAAATCCTGGTAGTTAAACCACAGAAGAAAGCAGAAGAGTTTGAGGTGTCAGATACCATAGAGGGACATCAAATGTCAGATTTCCCTGAGTGAAAAACAATGAACAAATCTCGTATGAGCTTACATTTGGGTGAAACAATGGCAATAAAGGTGAAGAAAAGGTATTTTATACAAGCATGGCTTCAAATTTCTTCCTGTCTTTCTCCTCTTATCCTTTTTCCTGATGAAGATGCTTCAAAGTTCAAAACAGAAAAGGTAATCAGAGCTAACTTTAAATTAGACTTACTCTTTATTTGCATTCAATACAAGTACATAAATTATACTCCCAGACTGTGATCAAAGCTGCACTGAGTCTTTACTTACCTTCTGTACAAAGAAGAAACAGACAAAACCCCAGCTAAGCAGCATATGCTATACTTGTGCAGTATGTCAGAACATGTGGGAGAATGAGGGGAGCTCAGGATACTGGATTTATGTCAACTGTCTCTTCATGACAGAAGAGAGGTCTAAAAGTTGAGTGCGTGAATCTTGATGCCACCTGCTCCTATACTCACTAGAACCGACTTTTCTTTCAAAAAATTTTTGGTTTGGTGCAAGAACATTGACTGCAGTGGAAATCAGATAAATACCATAAAGATGATAATTGGTCTCTGCATTTGAAATAGCAAAATTCAGCAGATCTAGTAATGTAGCACTAGCTCTTCTGAAAAGGTCATGAGCATTTAATGTATATGCAACACACATTGTACTACATTGGTTATCTAATTGTAGGAAAAGGTAATTTCATGCATGATAATTCAAAACCCGTAAAAAGAGTGAATAATGCATATCCATGTGCTTTTGTTACACCTTCCAGCATTTACATTTAAATATTTTTAATTATTTTATATACTGTGCCTTATTGCGATAGAATGGGTAACTTGAATATACAGGCAGTCGTAAGTTGACAGTGAACATGAGTGACATGCAACAGACTTTAGCCTTCTGACTTACTCTTCAGCTGAACAGACAGAGCATTATTTTGTTATGATTACCAATTCAGAACATATTCATAACTAGCAGATGTTTTCCTCTTGGTTGCTTGGCAATTAAGGGATGTTGCTGCAGCTGAATTTTGCACCTGGACAGCAAATGACCAAACCAATTCTGTAAAACCTTTGACTTACAAAAATTGTCCCTTAGTGCATACGATTATTTTGAAACTAACACTAGATCTAAGTGTCAAAGAGAATTAATTAATCACAAATCACTGGTGAATTTAATCAGAGAGCATTTAATTTCCAGCCACTATGTAAGTATATAAAGAACACAGAAGAAAATAGGATAGCATTCTCTGCTGCTACTGCTAATTTTAAAAAATTCAATCATATATTCAGTTCTGGATACATTATCATTATTTTGTCATCAACAATAAAACAAAATAAATGTGCATCCATTATGAAAAAAATATAATTCAGCTGGCTAGCCAAAGGCTATTTCTTGTTATATACCTTCAAAGAAAGAATAGCAAACAAGCCAAACATCTCTTGATTTATAGCATCGTGGTTTAAACACGACATAGTGATTGTGAAAATGCAACTGCAAACAGCTCGGGAGGAATATTCCTTAGAAAGTGAAACAAGCAAAGTTGAGGTGAAATACTTGCAAAAAAATTTTTTTTTGAAAGCATCAACTTGTTGTACTAACCAGCTTCCATAATCATGTAACAAATTCTGGAAGCAAGGACTTGTATCTGCCAATCTGACAGCAAAGAAACATACAAGCCAAGATATTCTATTTAGTAATAAAGAGAGAATAAAACAAAACAAACAAATACCCCACTAAACCTACAGTTTCTGATAAGAATCACTACAAAACACAGATTTGTGTGCTGCACTAAAATACCTGGAAGCCAGACAGTAAGACCTTCAAACAGCACTCTGAGCTATATTTCTGCTATATTAATGAAACACTGCGAGGTCTGAGAACAAAATTCTGCCTCTTTACTCCCTCTCCATTCTAAGACCTAAACAAGCAGGGGGTTTTTTTAGTTTTATTTTTTTTGTTTTTTTCCCAAGGGGTTTATGGTAAGAGAATTACTCCCTAGTATTTTGAAAACAAAAGGTCGGAATGTATAATTTAAAATCTAATAAGGTTTTACAGAATTGATAACTTTGGAAAGTAGTTTAATGCATGCATATCTAGGGCTTATGGTATATCCAACGTATTTAGGGCTTAAGGTATATCCAACGTATATATTTCAAGTATAGGTTAGTTCCTTTCTATCAAATATAAAAAAGTAATAATTAAGTAAGAGCTTGAAAGAACATGGGTTTTTTTCTTAATAAAATAGCACAAAGTACAATTAAAGAAAACGTGACAGCCCAACAGTCAGTATTGAGGCAACTAAACACAGCCTGCCACATGCCATCACTTTAAGATAATTCCTTTATTATGCTAGTTTAAAAAAACCCCAACACATCGCTAACACTCTCTGCGTCCAATCACTGCAAACTCATTTGTTATTCATTGAAACATCCATCAAGGATCAAAATAGATTCATTTTCTATTCATGATACTCCCATATGCACTTCTGCAGGTTCTGTATTTCAGCATTTAAATGACAGGTTGTACAGTGGAAAGTAGCATTATATATTAACACACTGAATTCCACCTTGTAACATAGTCCAGAAACACATACAAGTAAGTCATTGCTTCCTGTGACATTTTCTGAGCATTTTAGCCTAGGATTCTCAGTGGTTTCTGAAGCCCTAATCATCCACTTTGTATTTAACATTTACCCAGACATACCATTTTTTTTCTCACAGAAATTAGTAATACATATTTGTAAGATGTAAACGCTCTAACAGAAACCTTTTATGCCACATTTAACTTTGTGGAAAAGATAGTATGTTTTGGAAAAATTGAGGGAATTTTGTTAAAAGAGATATCATGTAATTCTCTAGAGAGCTGGAAACAGGTTTTTAGAGAAATGGAGTTATAACCTGGGACTGATTTTTGAGCATAACTAATAATTACTACAAAATAAAGGAAGGTATGAGGAAGCAAGGATAACAAAACAAGTAATAGCATACACATATTGCTTTTGTGCTCTCTGCTTGAGGTTTTCTACTTGCAGCAGGACATAAAGATCAATCACTTTCTTATATGATGCCATATAGACAGAGATAATTTTTCATCTTCTCCACATAAAGAGGATAATAAACTGTATTCTCAGTTTTCTAGGCCTATTATGGATAGTCCCTTTTGAAAATAACTGCAAACTACCCCTTTTTTATGTTTGTTTTTTTGTTATTTGAAAATAACAGCAAACACATGCACCTCTGGTCTCCTCTAAAGGCAGTAGGAAGACTGAACAAACTGCTGCACAAGCATCCGAGCTGTTATGCATCACAGTTTCAGGTGTCCTAATTTTATCACACATTTCACTCTGAGACCTAGGGCTTAGTACAGTATTCTGGATTCTAGCTCAAAGGCCAGCTTGCTCAATTTATATCCCATGGGATTTAAACACCCCTAAGTGTTCTCCTTTCCATACACACTGCGAGAACAAAACAGATGTACAAAGCCACTAACTAGAATGGCAGAATTTCTATTTCATTTGATACTTCAGTAAATAACTTCAAAAGTCATAAAATCAACATATTCCAGAGAGCCTGATATCTGTGGTATAGTCTTAAAAAGAAAGATACAAGCAATTTTTTTTTAAATTTTTCTTAACAGTTGCTATGAGAAAACACTGGTTGAAAGTTTAAAGAATAAGTACCTTGTAACTGTTTTGGACCTTATTTAAAAGTAAATCTCTGGTAGTCAATTTGTTTAAGAATTCTTTTATTAAATAATATAGAAAATATCACGTTCCTATTTAATATACCTCAATTTTGGTATGCCACTGCCTATTTTTTTCAGTAGTTTGCCACTAAATTGCACATCTGAATCTTTCTTGTCCTTTGTACAATGCTAAGTTTTCAGTGACTTAATTTCACCTTAAGTGACAGGAACTTAAAATTTTAAAATATATATATATTTATATATATATCTACATAGACACTGAATTTTTAACCTCTTTGCATTTGAATAAAATGAGATATTAAGTCTTCGCATGAAATATTTATTCATATTATAAAAAGACAAAAGAGAATAGCTCATGCATAACCCAGAACAAAGCAACCATATTATGCAAAGGTAAAAGGAAGTGTTATTTCTTGATTTTCCTCACATTTTATAGTGGATTATTATTTCTAAAAGAGAAAGAACAAACAAAATAAAATAAATATTACATCTTTGTCCTAAGGTGTTCTGACTTTTGTTTATACTTCACCTTAATGTGTTTTTGAACACCTCTTATTCAAGAATAATTGCTATTTTATATAAATTTTAAAATAAAGTTAAAATAAATTTTTTTATAAATTGAGTGAAGAACTTGGTGTCGTAGAGAAAATACTACCTACCCTCTAGAGAAATTAAAAATGATTGACTGCATTAACGTTTAATCTAAACAATTCTTATTGAACTACTGGCCAGACCTACCAAGCTACCAGGTTGTTCCTATGAGATACTAGTAATTTCAGTATAAATTTAAAACAATGAGTTAAAATACAAAGCAAGAAGCTTTTTATCTTTAAGGATACTTTTAGGCCTGAATTCAGGAAACAAACTTTATTATGGCAAAACACATCAGCCCACACACAATAGATGTGCAGTGGCTTGCTGCCCAGCAGTGCTGTCCAGAGACCACATTCTTAAGAAAATGATGGTAATCAAGGTAATTCAAAGATACAAGTTACTGCAATAATATGGCTGTACTGTTTTCAACGCCCAAGATACCCAGTTTGAAGCTGAATTAAGCCTAAATTTAAGATCCTAAGACAGATTTTAATTGTTCACATGTTTTGATAAATTTTGAACATTTTCTCTGATATTTTGACCAGTTTTTGTTAACGACATACACACCACAACTATTTTGCAAAATGTCTCCAGCAAGAGCTCCAGCTGCAACATTCCTTGCTGAAGCTGTTCGTGGCTGCCTGACCAACCTATTCTGCTTCTCCTTGTATGCATACTGAAATTTATTTTGCTTTTTCTTTGCCCATCATGTAAAAACACCTTATCTTTCATCGCTTTGCCAAACATAAATTTAAAGGAACAGAAATTATTTTGCATACAACTGAAAGAACTGAAAATTCGTGCACATCACCTGTAAATCTTTGCAGTGGATTGCAATGAACTCATTGGTTTGAGCTACACAACAATGTTCATTAAATGAAAACACTACAAAGTTTCTGTGACCATTTACGTATTTTGGCCATGCTTGTCCTGATGGGTCAGTCCACTCAGATTTTGAAATATTTTATTTGATTCTTAAATAGGACATTGAATAGATGGTGAAAAAGTAATGTCAACTTATAAAAAAGTGTATGTGTTATTATGAGATCCTGGTAAAAAAAGATACTTTTTTGAATAAAAATATGATGAATCTATTTCTACTTGATTACACCAAAGCTCAAAAAAAATCTTAAGAGATACAAAATTGTATTATCACAGAATTTTTTACTGAAATAGTTTTCTAACTATCAACTCCAACATTGCAAAACCATTTTATATCTTTGCAGTTGTTGGTATCTAACAAAAGAAATTCTACATCATGTAAGAGCTTACAGAAGTCAAAGCTATATTGGTAGAACAGAAAGTAACAGATGTCTTAAATCTATTTTAGTGTAAGAACTCCAAAACAAATGGAAAACATAATGAGACAACTTGATAATAAATTCAGTTCAAACTCAAGCATGCAGTAGTTTAATACAGTTGGAGCTGATCAACTAATGATTTGTCCCCTTAATACTTTTTCTTAAAAAAAAAAAAAAATACACAATTTAGCAGACATATGAATGTCACAAAGTCCGAAACAGATGTTTGCAATGCTGACAGTGCAATGTGCAAATTTCTGCTTATATATACATATATATATATACACACACATATATGCCCACAGAATTTTTAAACTAAATGTTAGAGAAATTTTGCATCGCTAAGCTATATTCATGTAAACTCCAGAAATTTACTACTTTGAATAAGAAGTTACGGAAGTTACAGAATATTCAGTTGGAAAAGACTCACACGGATTAAGTCCAACTCCTACGGGAATGGCCCATACAGGGAATAAACCCACAAACTTGTCATTATTAGCACGATGTCCTGACCAGCTGAGCTAACCTCAGAGTTGAGATCAATAGAAGTTAGTTTTCCTAAGAGAAAGCTGAATTATCCCAGAATTAACAAGACAATTCTCGGATATGGCCAAGAAAAGCATCTAATGGGCTCCTAGGTATTCCTCGATCCTTCATTCTTAACTTTTCTAAAAAGCAGATAAATCCAGGGAAACTTCAGGGGCCTCATGTCTAAGCATGAGGCTTTACTGGCCATCTCATTTAAGAAGTGATCATGCTTATGCAAACAAATTTTATTTAGTCTGACTCTATCACCAGGGAAATGGCAGGTACCAGTAGATAAGAGAGAGAGGGAAAGGAATGGAAAGGAAAAGACGATGCAGCTCCCTTGTCCCTTGAGGCAAGCTGGAAGCTTTAGGATACAGTGCCCTTAGCTATCCAAGGCTGAACCTCGATAGAGGCTCTTCTGCAACCAGCAGAGCTGTAGCAAGATTCTTGACTGGGTCAGGATGAAATAAACACACGGAAAATAAAGTTCTTAATTCTTAGTCTCCCCAGTTAACATTAACATTTTCTAAAATAAAAAAAAGACAATGCTGCAGATAAGAATGTTTCTTCCATCTATTTCCATTCCTCCTCCAGGTATGAAATAAGGGAAACCACAGTTAATGGATGACAGTTTATATGCTGAGCTTCCACACCACATAATCACAAGTGATAATAATTTTCACCCATAATATTAAGGACTCAAACACAAGCCATTAGAATTAAATAGAAAAGATTGCTTACTCTAGAATGTAGGCTTTGCACTGAGCAGCTTTCTGTGCCACTGAGCAGGGTGAAGGGTCTATCGAATCTATCGCCTCCTTTAAGTAATCATATATTAAAATTAAAAATTAGCATAAAAGGTTGGTTGAATGACTTCTGCAAACTCCTGAAGTGCAGGAGAGGGATGCAAAGTTCATACTGGAGGAATACTAGGATATGGCAAGACCAAAAGACAGTTATTTCTTTCTAGCAAGAGGTAGCTGAGAGATAGCACACAATTCCTACTTCAACTTTTGGGCACCATCTGCCTCTGCATCCAGTCTATCTTTTATTTTTTTGTTGTTTAAAAACTGAGGCGTACAAGCTTTTCTATTAATTACCTTTTTTGTTCATATTCAGTCTTGCTCAGTTTCTATATTTTGAAATCACTACGATATTTAAAATTAAAAACCTGGACACAGAACTGGAGTATATTGTAGCTGCTGTGTTAGACCAGTGAAATTTCACTTGGTTCAAGAATAGAGCAGAACCAAAAAAAAAAAAAAAAAAAAAGGGAGGGGTGGTAGTGAAATAGTGGGGTAAAAGAAAATTGTTTCCTGAAAGAGATTTCCCTTTTGCAAAACATCAATAGGACTCCATGTCTCCATACTTTCTTCCTGTATCTACACAATAAATTGTTTACAATATCACTGGAAAATTACATATTATGAAAGACTGATCAAAATCTTGTGTGTGCATGCTGAAGAATCCTCTGTTTTTAGGAAATTATCCCAGTGCTGCCACTAAAGTAACCCAAGAAGTTTTAGATGCTCAGAACATCATAACCAATGCATCTGTGACTAAGCTGACTTGTTACTGGAATCATCTTTTTCCTGTGAAGTGGGTCTTTGCTGGAACTCCAGACCTATAAGTATCAACATATCTGTGAAAATCCTGTCTGTAGGGCAAAGACCTTGAAGAAAACTTCTTGGAATGTTTATACTTTGTACAAGGCTTCTCACTTTCAGTCCATTCCGTGATGTCTTTAAAGATGGGCAAAGGAAATAGAAAAAATAATGATACAGTAGAAGAAAGAGCAAAAGTTACAAAGAGCAAGTAGTGAGGAGCACAGTGAAATGAGCTGGAGGGAAGAAAGCCTGCCTAGTGAGAGACAAGACCAATACTGATAATGGAAAGAAAAAGTCAATAAAGTCATTGAGAAGAGTCCCACAGCTGGCTGTGGAAGCTTCATTCTTTGTTCAGATGGTTCCTTGGGGCCTAGAGGAGGAAAGTGCAACAAAATACACAGCCAAAAGTTATCTCCATCCCTTTTAATGTCCAGTCACATACAACCTCTTTGAAGTCTTTGAGACTGACTTCAAAGTTGTGTCTAACTTTTCCTATTGTTTCTCTTTCCAACCAACAGCATTGAATTCTCCTGCTTTGATGGAACACCCACGTGATCAAAGACTTAGGTTCAAAATACCACTGCTTTATGTCTCACATGTTCCAGCTTCACTATCAGCTGGATTACTTTCTCCATGCTGTACAGCATTCTTAAATCCTATTAATTGAAGAGTCCTCAAGGACCCTGTAGGACAGAGAGAATCCAGTGCATAGTGACACAAAACCTGATATGCCCAATGTATGGATCAGTAACAAGAGCAGAGCACTGCCTGGCAGGGATAAATAGCTAACAGTATGCCATGCACAGTTAGAGAACACACATACAATTGTTAGCAATGAAGCCTCAAAGTTGGAAATATTTTAACTGTTTTCACTTTATAACTGAAAGGGTACTATGAGCCTCCATGAATAGCTGCTTCTGTACAGAGCAAGAATGTCAAAATTAAAATGTTTTCAATTGCAGTGCAAATAACTGAAGGTGCTACTACTCTCTTTGCAGAATTGGTATGTGTATTTTTGAAGCTGTCGACCCATGTACATGGAAGTTATTACATACACTGAATTTCTGTTTGCTAATGCTCTTCCCAGATATTTAAAACACTTAAATATTCCTATTAAAATCCCTTTCTTAATCTTGCCTAAAACTTCATAAACAGCTGTTCTTTGATCTACTCACACTTCTGAAACTAAGAGCAAGACCAGCATCATAAGATCACTGAGTTAGAACATATGCCTCAGGCTCCTAAGCAAAGTCCCTTGCTATGGAGCATGTTGTGTGAAAGAATCACAGCTTCCTTAACAATTTTGTTTGGAGGAACATTCCAGAATTTGTTTGCTAAAAAAACTAGGAATCTTCCAATTTATGAATTACTTTTATTCAGAGTAAATCAATACCCACTTATTGGTGTTAGCATGGCTCTTTAGACAGATAGTACTTTTATTCACAGTATTTACACCTGATAGGTTTGTGAATTTCACTCACAACTCTTCTTAGCCTTTGGTTTGCTAGAGTAAACAAAACAAGCCTTTTAAGTTGAAGGGGGTTTGCTGGCTCACCATTTTCTATACAGTGTTCTGTGCTCGCAGCTGCTTGAGCTCTAGTTTATCTTACCTCTTTTTTCCTGCACATAATGCTTCATAGTTTGCTTCATCGAGATCTTAATAGCACTGATTGTCTCCTTTCCTTTTTTATGTAACATAGTTCTAATTGCATTGCCCTTTATGCAAATGCATCACAATAGCAGTTTGTAGTTGCACCAGCGTACTAAGACATACCCTTAGCCACTTATTTCCAGATGAGGAAATCTGCATGGAAAAAGCCTAAATGACAACAGGAATAACAGCAATGAAAACAAAAAATTAGTAGCACAGAATCTAATAGCAAAAATTCTCTGCAATATATTAGTTTGCTTTTGTGTCCTCCAACTTCATTTTGTCATCAGATTATGCTGAAAATGTTTCCCTGCTATTAATTTAAGGGTCGTTAATGAAAACATTTAAGAAAATTAGTCCCAATGCTAACCTTTGAGAAACACTAATGATTTCCCTTTGCTTGATATTTCTTCTTTCAGCATGAATAGTTGCACTAGCCAATACTTTATCTTCCTTTTTAATAACCTACATTGCTTTCTGTTACTTCTAATTTAAGACATAATCATGTAAAATTTTCTGCCGAGGGCTATATAAAGGAGGTCTATCTTATTTTCACCAGGAGAAAACCTCTACACTATGCTATATCACATTAACCTCCAAACCTTTACTTTTTCTCCTTCTGTTCAAAGTATCATGATTGCAGAAGGGCACTCAAGCTTTTTCAAGAAGAAAAACTTAACTGAAAAACAGAAAGGATGAGATCTAAAGCAGCAGTAGAAGGCAAGAGCAAGGGCTAAAGATAGAAGAAGAATTAATGAAACTGTTAACTCAGCTGTCAACATTCTACTAAAGCATATGAGGTGCCTTTTCTTCAGCCAGCAGAAACACTTGCTTTGATATCCATTCTCTTGTGGTCGGAATATTATCAGCAGAAAATTACTGGGGCTGATAAACACCTGTGTCTCACTCCTGTTAGGAAAAAAAACTCTTGGTGGAATCAAGATATATATGTGGAGCTGTCTGCTTTACCACTGTGTGGTAAGAGAGGAATCCAATGCCCACAGTCTCGGTTACTTTTGAGAAGGAAAGGTAGGGACACTGAAGTTAGAGTGTGCACCAACAAAAATTGAGGGAAATCAGCACTGAGGATTACATCACTCAGAGTTCATGCTCCATAATTGGGGATTAGCCAGGAAGAGTGCATATATATGTAAGTTGATGTGGACAGCCATCCATTCATCCATTAGGACTTCCAAGGAAGCCATATGTATAGAAACAACAGCTAATTGGAGGGCAGAGAACAATGCCTTGGAAGTCACACAGCTGATCTTACAGCTGTCACCTATTCTTCTTTCAATAAGTTTTTTTAGCCTAGATTCGTCAGGAAATTATGAAGGAGTGAATACATTGCAGGTACACAGGTGTCAGGGAAAGAACAAGTAGCACATTTAACTTCTGAGATAGATGACCAAAGTTGTTGGACTCACTATGCAATTTGACAGCTGCTCCTACACAGTGAACAAAAGGCCAGAGCATGAGTATAATCTTTAGTAAAAGCAGAAAATGCAAATGAAATGTAACCCTGCTTTTCTTTTTTTAGTTTCCAGAGACTGAACTACAGTACAAACCTATTCATTTTCGTTACAAAGCTAACTTCTTGTAAAGAAGGTGATCCAAGTAATTATATTAAAGCACTATTATTTTTGTTGCCTTTCTCTCTAGATTCAAGTCAGGATCCTAAGAGGGAGTGTCTACTGTAAGGGAAGTGCACATATATATATATATATATATATATATATATATATATATATATATATATATATATATAATTTTATATTTTATATTATATATATGTGTGTATGTGTGCATAATTTCACTCTTGCACATACCCCTGTAATTAAACATCTATAAATTTAAAACTGTAAAGGTGTAAAACTGACCTTTCTTGACATAAAAGTTTGATTTAGAACCTTAAAAATTGTTTAGGCATACAAGACAACAATTTATGTTCTTTATTTAAAAAGACCCCAAAACCCCAATGATTTATCAGAATAAGCAATCAAAGTAAATTGTATGAATTAAAAGTAAGACCACTATATAACTCAGACATCAAGACAAATGGCAGTAGCTCATTTGTAGTGCAATTGGAATGCTTATTTTCCCTAGAATGCATTTTGACACATTGCTATTTCTCACATTCTGTTAAATTCTGACATATTTCAACCTTCTTAAAAGATATTCTTACTTTAAAAACAGAACCTGTATTTCCTAAATAATATACAGGTTTTCTTTCAAATTTCCATTTCAAAGGTTCAATTAATTCAAGTGTAAGCTACAAAAGCTACTCATCATCCAATCTGACTATCAAAATGTGGAGGAAAAAAAAGCAAGTTAATTTTCTTCTATTCAAGTTTTAACAGAAGAAACAGAAGTTCACATCAGATTAAAGCTTCCGTTCTTTACGGGTTTTTCTTCTTGCTGTCCCTGGCATATAAATGGAAAATCCCAACTCCCCCCACCTCCCCCAAACGTTAATAGGTTTAACATCAAACTTAAAAAAAAAAAAAAAATCAAAATTATAGTCACTTAACCTAACTATGACTTTGATGAATGACTCAGAAAAAATCCAGAAAATAAAGCTTCTATTTTATATATCAAATCCTTCTGGCTCAGTGATAGACAATCTTCAAAGGTAGCAGAGCTTTGGTAAGGTTTCCTCTGGATTATCTTAAGCTTCTTTGATTTACCTGAACTTCTGAAGGTCCAGTGGCACATAGTCCCTTGAATATTTTTATTTGGCACAGTTTCCTGTAGAGGGCACAAGTTACGGGTCTGCAAAACTGTCAGTCCTCCTCTGTGGAGACTCAGGAGAAATGATTGTCTTGTCCCTTGCCTACATATGGCACCTCTAACAGGAATCTCAGTTCTCATCATAATCTAATTTCCCTTTATGGAAAAAAAAAAAAACAAAAACAACAAAACAACCAAGAGACAAAGAAAACAACAACACCACAAAATAACATAAATACAAACCAAAACCAACTCAATGTACTCCAAAGGGAACTAAATACCTTCAGTCTTGATATCTTCCTTTCTTGGTATAGATAGATATTAGTTTGAAAATTATGCCAATAAAAGAGATGCTTATCAAATAAATTAACAAAACCATTTAAACCCATCAGTCCTTATCAAAAAGGTGAAGTGTCCAAGTGTATGCATGCAACAACTGGAGCATTAACAGTCACCAACAGAAAGTCACTCAAAAGATGACAATAGTTATGAGAAGAATGTCTGGGCAGAAGGTATGCCAAGTAAAATTATATTTCTCAGATCAGTGATGTACCAGAAAAGGGAGGGAGATATGTGGATTGGAATCCCACTAGCATAAAAATTTGGAAGTGTCTCTTTCCTCTTCATGTTACTTGGGCCCTCACCATGCTGTTCTCTACTTCCCTCTCAAAAACTAAAAGAGACATATCTTGCACCACATCTCTATTTCTGAACTTCAAATAATCTGAGCAATTGTTAAATTTATGATTTATATGAATGTAAGGCACAAGAATCAATCATTTATATTGCCTCACATTTTAGAAGTCTCAAGTGACCTTCCATATCTGGAAAAGAAGCTGGTGAAAATTAAACTAAACCACGGAGAAAATAACTGCTGAAGTTTCATCAAGGCTTAATTTGCCTGGTTATTTTCTCTGCAACTCCATGAGTTTAAGTTATGACTCAGTCTAATTTGGCTATGCAAGTGAATAAGGATACTGCTTAGCACTTGATGGCAAATTCCCTGAGCCAGCTGTAAAGTTAAACAATAGAGAATATAATAAAATCACAGTGGCCAATGAACTTCTTTATATAATTTTGAGATGTTGTCCCTGTTTGGTTTTTTTTTTTTTAATTAAAAATTGGACTAGCCAAATTCCAAGTAAACCAGAAAATTCTGGTATTAAAATTGTTCTGATAAGTACTAGACATAGGTGTCTTACAGTCTGTAAATACTTAAAACAGAGAACTAAAATACTTAAAGAAGGACTGGTCTGGCATGATTACAGTATAGATACAGAGAGATCTGAAAGTTGACATTTTAAGCTGTGTCCATGTGATCCTTTGGCTAATCACCAAAAGCATTATGCTGTTTAATACAAGTAGCTTTGAAGGTGAAACTACACAATGGTTTTGGATTTTTTTCAAGATGAATTTATCTGTATTATACTTGATCACAATTAAATTTGAGTGGAACATGAATAGTTTTTTTCTAAGAATTTAGGACTACCCAATCCATTATGGATGTTTCAAGTCCTTGCATATGCTCATGCTGTTAGTCATACTGATATCCTTCCATAAAGAGTTTGAAATGTGAACATAATTATGACGAGCTCAGATCATCCTTCTCCAAGGATAATATAAAGAACAAAAAAGAAGAATTAAAATCAACTCAGAGTGCATAAAGAGCGTATTAAGTGCAGAATAGAAATAAAGTTCTGTGATGCTCTGGAGAAAGCTGGATCCAAACTCATTGGCAGCTCTTTAGGATAAGACTTAAAATGTTCAAGGACGGTGGATTTTTTCTTCCAATATTGTATCATTATTCACACACCAAAAAAATCTGAAGTTTTGTCAGCACCTGGGCCAAGTATATGGCTTCAAGGAGCTTCAAGGCCTGTGACACTTTTCCTCAATGTAATTTCTGTGAGACCTCTTGTCCCCTCAGCCTAATTCAGCAGCTATCTGCTGGGAAGCAGAGCAGAAAGATAGGGGCAGGAGGAATAGAGGGAGTGAGAGAGGGAGGCAGGGAGGGAGAGAGATATCTTCTATGGTAGACAAGTTTTCTCTTTTAATCTCCTCTCTTCCCTGCATCTTTTCCTCTCCTTTTCTTTGACTAAACTGTAAGGCTCAGAGATAATACTAGAATGAGAAATTCGGGACACTTGGTAAATAATGTATTAAAACAATATTGTCATTAATTAGTTTCCTGAAGATCATGTCCATTACAAGCTAAGGAATCAGATTTTCCATAAGCTACTTTCCATGGCAAGTAAAAATTATCTAAACATATAACAAGATCAAGACAGCTCTTGATCCTCTGCTCCATTCACAAGTCAAAACTTTTATAAAAGGATATTAAAATCCCACATCGTATCTACAAGAGTTTCTCACAGAGTCAACAATGATAAAAAAAGATATTATAGTATCATGTTAAGTCAGTGGACATAATAATTAAATATTGCTTTTAAATAAATGGATCTCAATTTTTTAAATATGTATGGGCTATTTAAGAATCATTTATTATTTTTCTTATATATATAATATATACATAGAGAAATTTAATGAGAAAAGTGTTCATCCTTTGCAGTTTATATCAGGAAAAACAAAGTAAGAGAAACTTTACAATTTACTGTCACATAACAAATTATCTCATAGATGTGCACTACCTGTGTATTATTTAACTTCCATCAATAAACACAAACATTGAATTAAAAATTTAAGATCCTGATGGGATATGCATTTTCTGTCAAAAGTTATAACTTCAGAGCAGCAATTGGCAAACGAACAATTTTTTTCCCCAGCATTGAAAATAAATTCAGCCAAAGACGGTAACTGGCGAACCATGAAATTGTGCACTTAAGTGGACTTCACACTGACAACAGAAATGCCAGATGAAATTTATATAGGCCTGCTAGTATCACATCTGCTGAGTCTTATTCTCTAGAATCTTCTTTCCCAAAATCCGTTTCCAATGAATATAGCAGTCTAACCATTTGCTGTATCAATGCCAGTTTTCAGCATCATATTGATCAAATCCTTTTTCCCTGAAGTTTTAACATTAGAAATTATTCCCTTTGTTCCAAAATTTTAAAAGATAGGTGGCAGCTGATGATATGTATAAATGTTAGGAACAAAGTAACTATCTCTAGCCTGTCAGAATTTTTGGGATTTGTCAAAATCTATGTAAGAGAAAAACCCAAACAAAATATAAAACAATATGGTATTCAAAGCTAGATATGAGAGAAGATGTATTCTATAAAAACAAAAAAATATTAATACATACGTTATATGAACACATTTGTATAATTAGTAAATACTATTTAGAAGTCAGGTAAGTATGCTCGGTTTAGAAAAAGCTTTGATTCTTTTTTTCTTTTAGAAAAATGGAGATTGATAGAATTGGTTTTATTTTTTAAGTTTTTATTGTTCACTTTAGCATTCACTTGGACAGCAGGAAAATTTCACATGACTATTGGAAGAAATGCTAAAGTGGTATATAATTCATTAATCTTGAATAACACAAAGAAAATGCTCAATGCTCTCAAAATGATGTTTCTTCAATTCATTTATACTACTGGATTTACACTAGATATGGAATGCTGCATGTTAAATGACAGAGAAACTTAAGGCACGGTTTTGCAATACAAATTAATATAATGCAGATGATGTGAGAGCACCTTGAGATAGAAAAACCTGTAAACAGATCAATTTCAGAAAACAAATGCATACTGAAAAAGATCTTCTTTCTTCATAACTCCCATGCCTATATTTAATGCTTGTAACAATAGCCAGCTTCACTTATATGTAACTGTAATTTTCTTCCAGAAAAATCTTTCCCAGTATAAATCCAGAAAAATCTTTCCCAGTATAAATTCAGTAGTCACAAATCCAACTACCTGTTTTGTGGTTGTACTGCACGACTTTGACGTTCTGCAAACTAAACACTGAAGAGAGCAAAGCACAGATTTATATGTTTATAAACATGTAGCATCTCATCTAGGCAACCACTGTGACATCAGATTCTCCTGCAAGACAGAGACTCAGTCCAGAGACAGCAATCCACCACTTCCCTCAGCTACCTGCCACTAAATGTGCACGTAGATTCATGCTGGGAACACCCACTTTGTCAACTGCCAAAGCAATGTCACAAATACAGAAAATGCTGTTCCAAATATTTGACCCAGTGAGCCAGATCAACTGCAAATGACCAATGAATTCTATTAATTTAAATTGGTTTATGCTGATTTATATAACCTGGGACCCAATCTATTTTGAAAATGCTTTTTAGAGCAAATTTAGTAGAAAGTTTCCAGCTCTAGCAAACACAGCATAATTTTCTTCTTAGTGCATGTCCTCCAACAAGTTATCATCTATGTACATAAAGATCCAAGTCAAAATATAAGCTCTAGGGAAAAAAAAAAAAAAATAAGAAGAACGCAAAAGACCTAAGGAGTAACTCCTTAGGTTCTCAAATTAACCAAAAGCACCTTGGATCGCAGTCCAGATTTAAATATTCCACTCAGATAACTTCTGTCTCTTTCTCCACACTGGGCAGACAGAAAAGCCATCAAAGTGTCTTGGTGCTCTTCCCAGCCCAGGAAAACAAAATTTTTACTTAGTTTGTCATTCTGACAAATAGAAACCATGACAATCAACTTTTTTCACACTTGCACATGACCAGGACAGCCCAAGCTATTGGGTGAAATACCCCTACAGAGTCTATATTTAGCCTGTACTTTTCCTGTAATCCCTTGTGGGTGACTGCAGGTAGCTATCTCATTCAGAGTATGACAGCTCTGTTCCCTGATTCAATAGCTGTTAAATCTAGTTTGTTTCCTCAGCAGATTTTGATATGTTGCTAGGTGAATTAAATGCGGGAAGCAATGTGAAGCTTTCTTTCCTAAGTCCCAGCTGATTTACAGGGAAGACAGGATACAATCTCATATGGACTGCACAGTAATCCTTCTGGTGAACAGTTTGAGTGCCTTTACATTACTCTTGCCCCCTTAAATAACCAAAAGCAGGGGAGTTACCATGGCCTCACTCCAAGGATGCTACTAAGCAACAATTTCTGTTAGTCTCAAACATGTTTTTAGGTATACAAATCTTCATAGTAAATTTCAATAAACCTATTAACCGTATGTCAACACCAGCAGAAAAGTATAGAAACTGTTAAATTCCCTCCTAGCACATTGTTAGCAGTGTAGACAGGAGCTAGCTGGCACAGCAAGAGCTAGATGACAAAAGTTATTTTCAAGAATGGATGTCATTACAGCTGCATTACTTTCTGCAGATGATCACAATACTGATATTTTTATGGCCTCATTCTGTAAAAGCAAAAAAACTGTTCAATGATATTCTATACCAATCTAAGATAAGAGTAGGAAAATATTCATTATGTATCTATATTGGGCCTGCCAGTTCTACTGTTATTTTTTAAGGGTTTCCATTTACACATTCATGTAAATGGGACACTGCAGACAGCAAAGAGATACTGATGTAAATGAGGCTACCATCCAGACAGCAAGCAGCCATTATGATCCCCATTATTACTCACTAATATAATTCAAATCTAAAAATACAAAGACTACCTTTAATCCTTCTAACTATTTCACCTCCTCAGAACCTTCAGTAGAGGATGTATTTCTCAACATTCTTGTCACAGTCCAGTGCAGTCCATGGCTGGCTGTCAGAACAGCTCTTTAGTTTTGTTAAATGGGAAAATGAGCTGCTGGATTCCAAATAGACCAATAATTTATACCATAGTTTCCTGCTAGTTAGCATGTGTTCACACCATCACAATTTTACTAATGAAATTTTTGGGAGTACTTGGGGAAAAAAAAGCAAAAAATCCAACAGCGGACAAGGTACCCATGATTTCAAGAAGTTAGAAATACTGATGTCTACAAAGAATATATTAAGACAAATATGTTCCAGAGCTTTTGGAGAGTCCATTCTCTCTCTCATTCATAGCAATATTTTAATCTAGCAAAAAAAGAAAGTAAAAAACCCAAGCACTCCCAATTAATACAGCATAACTTTACAAAGATGTGTCTCAAATAAAGGTAGTTTTTAAATTTAAATTATCACTATTTAAAACTGAAGGGATAAACAGACAAAAAAAATGATATGCTAATTTATATTAAATTGTTCTTTTATGTTCTGATTTTATAAATGTGACTGGAACATCTGTTCATTATTGAGAATAACATAATCATGTCAGTGCTATCACTATTTTGCAAGAGAATGAATGACCTTTCATTATATGTAACATTTATTTTAGGAAAACATGCCGTCAAAGTAGCCTGGTTCCTATAACAACATTCATTCATTTTCTTTATAGACAAACATGTTTGCACTCAAACTCTTAAAACCATTGCTGTCTAGACATCACTAGCATTCTTAACTGTCCCTTAAGAAGTTCAATGTCCAAAGTTTTCAAAATTCAGAATTGAAATATTTAATTGGAGTTGGACTTCAAAAAAAGTTGCATGCAACACTAACAACTCAAAGAAAAATGAAATAATGTTTTGCATTAAACCTGATGCTTAAATTTAAAGGATAATTCCTATACTTGTTTTAAAAGCATGAAAAAAAAGCCACTTCATAAGAGTATTATGAAAACTAAAGAAAATCTTCACTTTCAGATTTATAAGATAAACATGGGGGCTGAATCTACACATGAAAGGGAATTAATAACTGTTTTTATAAGAGAGTTAAGTTTTATGAAGACCATCTGTGGCCATTGCTTGTGCAATAGGAACACTCCACATTCATTAATTCAATACTGCCTAGCATGATTGCTGAGCAAAGAAGAAACTCTATTCCAAAACTAGTATATTGTCAATTATAGTGTATCTATACATATTTATGTATATATATATTTGCAGATATAGAAGTTTATCGAATTTAAAAGGTTATAGAAGTTAAAGTTATTAAATATTTGTGTTCATCCCTTTGAAACTGTATATAAACCTCTTATATTCCAGAAAAAAAAAAACAAAACAAAAAAACATAGCATCCTGCTTTATACCAAATATCACAGAGGTCAATGAGACATTTTTGTTATAAATCTTTAAGATGACTGAATTTTCAAATTAGTCTGCAAGGCCAAAGTGCAAAAAGATGCTGATTCTCAGATACATTCAGAACAGTGTGTGAATATATTGGGACAGTGTGTAAAGTCCTGAACAGAGTGATTCCATAATTCAGACTGACTGCCAAATAAATTCACACCTTTAAGGTAGTTAAACTAGTAGCAAAGTATACATATTTGAAGGGAAAAAAACAACCAACCAAAACAAACAAACAAAAAACCAAAACAAAATAGAAGAGAGAAAGGATTTAAAGAGAAATAAAAAAATATTTAAAAATCAGGTTTACCATACATATTTAATTCTAGAGTCACTTCCCATTGCATCTTGATTGTTTCCTATAGACAGGCAATTGACCCACACAGCCATAGGTTTAATCCCTGGACATAAATTTAGGTCTTGAACTACATCTCCACTCCTACCCATGGAATTTTCCACTTCTCCTTCCATTTATTTAATTTTATATTCTGCATTGTAGAAGGTCTCAGAAATCCCAATCATATTTGTAGCTATCCAAAGTTTACCCATTTTTTACTTAATGTGGAAGTTAGTTTTGAAACTTTTCTCACTAAATTCTTAAATCTCACCATGTCTTCAGAAATACAATCCTCTTATTGACATTTCAAGCACCACATCGTGTACTCGATTGGAAGATTAGCAAATCAACCTCTCATTGCAGGGGAAAGAGAGGGGAAGATGAGAATTGTTTTTCTCTGAAATGAACAGGCAGTGATTAAATTTTAGTTAAAAACCTTCTGAATGTGTCTGATTGCTGACAGTTGATCTGGTATCCTATTTTCAGGTACAGCAGGTACTGGTGCTTCAGATAAAGAAATGAGACACCTTCAACATTCATCCAGTGTATGTCCTTGTTTACATTTGGGGAGTCTTCTGACCCCTATGCAGGCCAGTGTTTGAATCCCTGAGGCGTATGATTTGATTTCTTTACCATCTTCACTACAAAGAGCTACGTGTTAACATTGCAGAATTAAAATGGAGGTTAATGTTCCACTACTGTGTGTAAGCATAAAGGCAAGGCATGAAGTGCAAGCAGAATGAGTTTATACATCACACTGACAAAGATGATACATCCTTAATCACCTTGAACAGCACTTCACTGAAAAAACATGGAATTCAAATTTGCTACAGAGTAAAGACATAATTTCCTCTATAAGAGAACAAGAATATTCTTTGTATAGCCTCACAAACATCCTTTTATATAACGATGGATTAAAGCAAACCTGTTTTGGTTCTCTAAATATTGTTGGGAGGAGGCAGTTTTTCTAGAAACTACCTAGTATTTTGCTGTGATGCTTTTCCCCAAACCACCATGCAGAAAGAATCTAGGATGCTGTATTCTGCAGAAAGAAATTCTATTAACTTTGTCAAATTGAACCTTGTTGATATAACTAAGTTTTTACCTTATTCAGTCTGGTTTTAATAACATTCACAGTATTCTGTTAATTCATTAACAGAAATAGGAATTGCAATAATAAATATCTGACATTATCTTCACTGGGACACACCAGTTACATCACACCTTGCAGTGACACTCTTTCTGAATTCTACTTAAGGAACAAAGATAGGACATTAAGACCTCTTATCTACCCAAAATAATATTATTTGAGCCTATGTAATCTACCCAAATTTCATTACTTGCTTTTGAGTTTAGAGTGTCAGGTGCAGTTAAAGAAGTACTATATTATTTAATATGTTGATGTATTACAAGCTGAATTAGTAAAGGTAGAAAATACACCAGAAAGAAGACAGTAGAGAGTGGAAAAATTATGATATGGGAGATAGAGTTATAAAAAAGGCAAAAGCAGAAATGTTGCAGTTTGAGTTCTATAAAATTATCATAGTTTCTATATATCTTAAAAATTATTTTAAAAACAGCAAAAATTGTGTCTTCTAAAGTTAAGCTATTTCAAATGAAACCAAAATAAACCCATCTGACATCAGTTCTGTGTAATGACAAGAATATACAGCAACCAAAGGGATATTTTGAAAAAGTAGCTTGTCAGTTCCTCTCATTTTAGAAAGCAATTGGAGTGAAATTCTTCTACTAGTCAAAAATAATAGCAGAAGAAGGAGCAGAGCTGAGATTCAAATTTTAGGATCTTACATCCAGCGAGAATTCATTATGTCCATTTTTCTGCTTGAAACTTGCTGTTCCCTACAGTTTTAGCTTTTCACAGTACCTGCCAATAAAGTATTTGAAACTGTTTTGAGATTCTGAGATTCTGAACTGTTTGTTTAGATCCTCAAGTACACTATGAAGCTTCATGTATTTCTGTATAAACTGCACTGTCCCACATTCCTAAAAAAAAAGAAAAAAATCTATTGAATTTCCCATATGGAGGCAGCTTACATGCTGGATTTCTGTCAGTGAATGAATCAACAGGCCTGGGAGCTACAGACTGCAACTTATTGGAAGGGGTCTTAAGTAGATTTTGCCACTCAGCAATACAACAATTATTCAATATGAGAGAGATTTTTCTGTCTTCACTCTCGGTCTCTATTTCTGAACCACACTGGTACATTATTCTGCTTGCTCTAATACTTCTGATTCTTATCACATCCTTTTTTCTTCAACACTAATAGGAGAGCAGTGTTCAACATGGAAGTACTTTTATGAAATAAAACCACAGTGCAAACTCCAGAAGAGAGTCTAACCACCTCTGGTTGTAAAAAGTTACATAATATATTACAACATTATCCTCTTCCCAGGTAGAGAAAGAAAACCCTGCATTGTGTAAATATCACAATAAATTGTGTATTACCATGTAATACCATACAAACCTGAAAAATATCACTTTAGGGAGCAAAATAGGTGTGGAACATGATGGGAAACAAAAGACTCCTATGAGAACATTGGCAGCAAAACAGAACCAAGGATAACTCACATTTGCTTCTAATAAAAGTAGGAGAGCTAGTGATGAAGGAAGAACAGATAAACATATTAGTTCTCATTTTCCTCTTCTGCCTTTACAGGTGAGGTCTAGTCTCAGTACTCCTTACTGTACTTAGTGGCAGCCTCATGGTCTGAGGGAATGAAGTGTTACCCACAAGAGTAAATCAGGATAGGGAGGAGTACCATTAATTGATCAAACTGGAAGTACCAAGTACATAGAACTGCATAGGACTTAAGGACATTGCAAAAAACCATTGCTTTGAGACTGCTCTCATCTGTGAAAGATCATACCTTTCTAGCACTACTACTGTTGCTGCTACAAAAAGTTGCTTGTTTTCAAAGAAGGAATGGAAATGAATGAGTACTAAGAGGAAAACACAAGTCCAAAGATTTTGTGTTTGGGGCCAGACCAAGCATTTGTACCTCTCAAATGTTTTTTCCACTGTCTATTGGTAGCTCACTACCACTAGTCTGCATGATTGACAGAAAACATTGCCATGATACAAAAATAAAGCACTGCAGAAATCAGTGCTCAGCAGCAACAAAGGGTAGCCTTTGTTCTGCAAAACAGCCCAAACAAAATGTTTCATTAACATTTTTCTGCTGCCAGAGCATTAAGATTTCAGCAGCACAGAAACCTGTCTAACAAAACCCAAGGTATGTGAGTACATGATGTTAAAAGAAAACTGAGCCTTTCTTAACAAATGAAATAAATCCACTAGGAAATAAGATTTAAACCTAAACAAGAAATTTCCAGAAATTTTGAAAGTATTAGGGGCTGAGAAAATAGGTAGATTCCCAATCATGTATGTGTTCAACATTTGTCCTTTCTCTTAGGTAAGATCCCATGCCTAAGTTCTGATGTGAACTGGAGTATCTACAGTACTGATTTGCTACTGAAATAGAATTAATTTACTTCTTTCCAGGTGAAGATTATAATGTACATAATTTACTTAATACTAAGGTTTCATTAATAATGAAACTGTGCTACACATTTAGGTACTTCACAGCTGTATCAGTGGGCTGGGACAGGGGCTACAGCACCCTTAAGTGAGAAAGGATGGTGAATAGAAGAATAAAATGCCAAAAATGAAAAGTGTCAAAACTGTTAAATTATAAACAAACAGAAAGGTCTAGGAAATAATATGCAAATAAAGACCTGCTGTTTTAATGAAGACACAGGAAAGGAAAAAAAAAAAAAACCTCTTTAGAGAAAATGTGGACTTGATACTGATCCATATATTATGCATGCTGCCACAGTGTTAAATAGCACATATATGTGGTATATAAATAGCCAATTATTATACAGTTCAGATTTTTGAATGCTGCCTTGTCAACCTACATAAAGAGTAATCATTATATATTGGCTAGCTATTTCTACAAAATCTGAAACATTTTTCAAAAGTTGATAGATCTTTGATTGATCTGTGTAAATTAATTGCCAGCTGTGAAATGGCAAATTTTATGTAAAGTAGTTGGGTTAAAAGATTCCAAACTAATACATGAAGTGAACAATCCTTGCATTGCTCTAAAGGTATTGCAAGTGTCATCAGTGTTTGATATTGAGACATACTTCATATAAAGCACTATTTCCTGAATCTAAAAGAATACTGTCTTGCATGCCTGAGAACTAATGTAAAAGAAAATAAAAAGTATATTTTCATATGCCAGACTGTACACAAAAATATTTCTGATCAAATGCATGGGGCCTAGCCATGTGTTAACTGACAGAGCCGCGTTTTGGATCTTGGTTCCTTTTCATTCAGTTCAGACAACCATGGAAGTTTCATTTAAGCTTTATGACAAAAAATTGTATGTATTTTATGTACAGGAATCCTTTCAGCTTTTTTATCCAATGATTTTCTGGTCTGTACCAATTTATGTCAGTTGACAACTTTATACTTGGACAATTCCAGTTAATTAATTAGGAATCTGATATAACTTCAACTTCTTAAGTGTGTGAGCAATTTAAATAATGTTCTAAATTTAATAATTAGAACAGATAATTCACAAGAAAAGAAAGAGGAAAAAACAGTCATTGTTGCTCACCTAAACTTCAGCAAGGCTTTCAAGCACAGAAATCTCATATCCATGTCCTGGAAATGCAATCTGGATGGATGGACTTCACAGCATAAGAAAAAGACTTGTTGGATGAGTAGCCAGTGACTCGGGGTCAATACTGGAGCGTAAACTGTTAAATTCCTCCGTCAGTGATCTTGCCAAAGGGATGGAAGAAATGGGGTTGTTCAGCCTGGAAAAGAGAAGGCTGTGAGAAGACCTTATTGCAGCCTGCCTGTAGTACTTTAAGGGGCTTTTAAAAGGGAGAGAATGATTTTTACACAGGCAGATAGCAAGAGGACAAAGGGGAATTATATTAAACTAAAATAGAAGATATTTAGAATAGATGTTAGGAAGGACTTCCCTTCTGTGAGAGGGGTGAGACACTGGAACAGGTTGCCCAGGGAGGTGGCAGATGCCAGATGCCTGAAAACGTTCAGGTTGGTTGGGCTCTGAGCCACCTGATCTAGTTGAAGATATCCCTACTCAGTGCAGGGGGTTGGAATAAGTGACTTAACTGTTAGTTCAACTTTTGTTCCAACTTCAGTCTACATAGATCAAGGGGATTTTTTAATAGTTCCTTATATAAGTTTTCTACTATCACACATTTGTCTTAAAAAGAAGTAAGTTATTTAAAAACTAAACTGTATTTGTTTTGGAAAATCAGAATGATGAAACTGAAATAAAATAACCAGTTAAATGTTACAGAGAATATTAAAAATCGTATGAATTATGAACATGAACAAAACAAATATGAAAACCTTTAGACCAGCTGTTAACTAGCATTTCAAAGCCAAATTAAGTGAGTTCATAGAATAATGCACCAGATGGAAGAAATATGTATCTCCAGGGAATAAATGTTTCTTTATCTGCAATTCTAGCTTACTTTCAGACACATACTTATCACCACTCAAGAAAATTTCTTCACTCTGTGTAATTCCTTGAAATAATGTAGTATTCTTTATGCCCTTGTCATTTTTTGCATATGTTTTTCCTTCAGTGTACAAAAGAGGAAAGTAGCAGGTAAAAAATTAAAAACAAACATGAGGCACCTAAAAAACCCAAAACTATATGCTTTCTTATTTAGCTTTTGTTGGCACGTGAACAAATATATGTATTATTTAATCAAAAATTCATATGGGATCCTTAAAAATGAAACTAACAGTTTTTTAATAAATCCTCTGTTTAACATTGTTAATTTCCTATATTTGGATTATTTTGGATGTGCAGAATTATGGAGAAATTACTTTAATTGGTAACTATAAAGGACATGTCAGGAAACTTCTCCAGTACATGCTTAAATACAAGATACATACGCTGAAAATGGTGCTGTCAAACAACATATTTAACTGCAACCTGATAGAGAAAGTTGTACCAATATGAAATGTGCTAATAGATTGATAGGAAATAAAGATTTTGCAAATTAGTTCATTAACACACAACAGAAGAATATTTTAGTTTTCGTTTTTTCCAGAAGCTTAGGAGATTGACAAAGAGCATTGGGTTTGTGAGGTAAGGTTTTGGTACTGGAGGGGCCACAGGGGCAGTTTCTGTGAGAAGCTGCTGGAATCTTCCCCCAGGTCTGATAGAGCCAATGCCAGCCAGCTCCAAGACTGGCCAAGGTTGATCCCAGCAGAGACTGAGGCAGCACTTCTGGAATAACAGCGTTTAGAAAGGGAAACAAGTTACTGCTCAGAAGCAATCACGGCCAGAGAAGAGAGGATTGAGAATATGACAGAGGAACAACTCTGCAGACACCAAGGTCAGTGCAGAAGGAGGGGAGAAGGTGGTCCAGGCTGTGAGCACAGATTCCCCTGCAGTCCATGGTGAAGACCATGGTGAGGCAGGCTGTGCCTATGTAGCCCATGGAGGTCCATAGGGGAGATACTGAAATCCACCTGCAGCTTATGGAGAACCCCACACCGGAGCAGGGGAAGAGTGTGATGAGTCCTCCTCAAGAGGAAGAAGGAGAGGAAGAGACAACGTGTCATGAACTGAGCACAAACCCCATTCCCTGTCCCCTGAGCCACTGAAGAGGAGGATGTTGAGAAGCAGGAATACAGTTAGGCTTAGGAAGAAGAGAAGGGTTGGGGAAAGGTGCATTAAGATTTGGGTTTATTTCTCATTATCCTTCTCTGATTTGAATGGTAACAAATGCAACAATTTCTCTCAAATAGAGTCTGTTTTGCCTGTGATGGTAATAAGTGAGTAATCTCTCCTTGCCCTTATTTTGGTCCACAAGCCTTTCATTATATTTTCCTTTCCCTGTCGAACTGGGAAGGGGAATGTTAGAATGACCTTGGTGGGCACTTGGGATCCAGCCATGGTCAATACTACCATAAACATAGAAATTAATTTCCTACATGTGAAAGATATACATGGTCCTCAGATGCTACTAATCCATCTAGGTCATGATTTACAAAACCTTAGGATACTGGTGTTCTTCTGTGCACTAAGTGCTTTAGACCAAAGCCTGTCCACATTAATTTTAGCAAACGTGGGTATATACTAACAAATATTACTCATGTGCATATATTGTTTTTATCGTAAATCTCAAGACTCAATCAAATTATTTGTTATTTGACTTCTCTTGCTGTGGGGAAAAAATGCTTTCAGAGATATAACTTCATGATAAAAACTACAGAAAACAGAGTGTGATGTGGACATCAAACACTAATGTACTTTCTCTCAGCATTTTGTTCAACCAAGCATAAATTCCTTTGTCGTTGGTATACGTTTCAATGTTGCTGTAAAATGAAGTTAGCACCCAATGTATAGAGATTAAAAAAAGATGTGTTTCTTTGTTTTGTGATATGACTGTAATGATTTTGCATAATCACTGCAGCAAGTTGTGGAAGAGACAGAAAATTAATAAAACCTGCCGACAGCACAGAGGATAAAATCATTGCTGTGAATTTTCAGCTGTGGTGTACTAGGTTATTTACTGCACACTACAAAAACAGAGGATGTTTAGCTCAGATGCAGGCAGAAAATAAAGGCCTTCCAAGTCCAGATGTCTTAACTCTGATGAAAAGATAAAAGCTGAATTTTGAAGTGTTAATATTCTATTTCTAAAATATTTTAATTATAATTTTTCACCCTCTAAGGCACTTCCCTTTCCTGTTTTCTTTAAAGCAACCAGATGGTTGAAACTTGTGGAACAGGAGCTATTTGCACATTCAATCCTCAGTCTTTACAATATTCTCTAGAAAACTCAACACTTTTACTTAAGAAGATAGTAGCAATTGCACATACCAAAATACCATTGTGGATAGAGAGGTAGCTAAGAACCTAGCAGTTCTAGGTAAATTCATTTCTCCTTTCCTTGCAGACTTGAGTGCAAATCCTTGCTTAAGGAGTAATGAAGGAAGGCTTGCTTTCCTCAACAACCTGTAAGAGACTTCAACAGAAGCAAGTACAGCAATAACATGAAGGTATAAGAAGAGTTTTCTAAGCTACTCTAAAATCTACAGAAACACTGTCAGTAGTACCAAAGTCACATAAAACTAGCATAACAATCAGATCAGTGTGAGACTCTCTCTGTAGTCACAGCTGTAAAATTTATTTATACAATCTTTCAAAAACATATAGGCAGGTAGCAGATTGAACTGAACCCTGGTTCCTTCTTAGATTCAGAACTATTTGTGATTTGGAAACAAGTAAGACTTAGGAATTGTCAGGGCTATATTTGTACCTGCCATGAATGAGAGTTTTGGGCTGCTCAAAGAACTAGCAGCAAAGCTACTGGTAAAAGCAGGTTTACTATAAAAATGAAAGCATGAAAAAGTTTGTTGGAAAGGTGCACTGTATTACTTGCTAGACGGTTAAAGCACACAGGGAAAAATCAGACTAAAATCTGAAATCTATAAATCTAAAACTAAATGATCCACATAGAGACTAGGATGGAAAGGGTTAAAGATAAAAAATATTAAGGGAGGTCCACGCATTGAGTCACAAGGTTCAGAGTGGGACCTCTTGCCAAACTTTGACCTGGACTTGATCAACAATTAGACCAAATTTTTAAGCAGCACCTATACATAACAGCGCTGAAGTGATAGCTGAATTGACACAGTGTAAACAAAGATTCTGCAGAACTGACTGTAGCACAACAATAACTCACTTACAGAACTAACTTGCTTACAAATGTAATATATTTAAGCATCGACAAGAGTAACAGTCATAGTACATTTACTATATCATATTCACATTTGCACACACACAGACTTAAGGAGTAGGTACAAGGCTCCATAGTCAGCATTCAACAGTGGACCTCCAAGTATAAAAAACTTGGGAGTTTCCTATCTCTGAGAGGTATCCCACTCAGAGGGAGTTTGCTGGTCACAGCCTGCTGTTGTCCAGTAGAGCTCAAAAGGTCCCCCTTAGGAACACTGTTGATGGGGCCACAAGAGGTTTGGCTTTAGTCAGAGCAATTTTTCATTCTGGGGCCTCAGTCCGGGTCAGTAACTTTCTTTGAAAGTTTGATAACAAAAATATTGTTCCACTTGGATTGTTGTTCAGGCAAGAAAAATAGGTTTCCAATGCTGTTTGTTAAAAAGCAGGAGGTCGTTAGACAGCAGAAGTTCACATCGTGCATCTGCTGAGATCAAGAGGAGCTTAGGCCAGGTGCTGTTTCCCAAGACTGAGGCCTAATGAGCATTTCTGAAATAATAGTGCAGCTCAAGGAAAGAGGGCAACATACCACCATAGTACCTTAATTCAGTCAAGAGGTAAAGTCCAACTTCCTTGCTACATACCAGGCAAGGAGCAGGTCTTTAGACAACTCTAAATTTTATCTTGGTCTAACAATTTTGGGAAAAAAAGAAAAAAAAAAAAAAAAACAAACAAAAAACCTACAACTATCTGTACACATTATTTGTACAACAACTATATGAAGTTAGTCTTTGGAAGGGAAATGGAGAAGAAAGAAAATGTACCTATGACCACATCATGATTTGGATGTGAGCTCTGTCCTCATAGAACAGTCCTCTTAATTTTAAATTAACTTCACAGTCACTCAGATAAAGGTCAAACATATCCTCAGCTATACATGCTTAATGCAAGTGTTCAGGCACTGCAAAGAATAGTTGGGTCTACGCTATCCTTTCACATAAAGACAAGTACTTACTCACTGCAGTGTGCATGACTGACATCCATCCCTGACCACATATTCCATTACATGACACTTATTTTAATGTCACTCAACAAATATAGGACAAGCCACTGAAGCTCTTTCCAGACCATCTTGATATTTTGCAGTGTAGTATGAGTTGCAAACTGCCAGACAGGGGCATCAGGCCTGCTATAAAATGGGGAGATAGTCTAAATCTCACTGTACTGCTTTATTTCCAATCCTAGGATGCAGAATAGGACAGTTTAAATCAAGCCTGCACTACCAGCTGCTATTAAGTCCTTTGTGAGCTCTAAGCTCTCCCTGAACTGAGAAAGAAAAGCAGAAGAAGGGGGACAGTGGAAGCATCTACAAATACAAAGTATTCCATGCACATGCTTCTTAAAAATAGCAGTTCTCTTTCCTGTTCATTCTCTCAGGATTTAGCAGTGTCCCTACCAAAACTTTCTGGCCTCCTCTGTGACACCTACTACCTCCACTCCACCTAAATTCCTCTGATGAAACCATGGCCAGGAGTAGTACTACAGATTTTTATCCCAAGGAACAATGTTAATGAAAATCTAATCAAACAGGAGTACAAAAGCCTCAAGAGCGGTGTGATATTTTCTTTAGAAACATCAGAGGATATGGGTCAGAGTCAGGCGTAATACTAAATGTGTCCTACTGAAATGTCACCTTCTTTCTGGCAAGGTAAAAAAATAAAGAAAACCAGAATAAAATATATTATCCTCCCCCCTCAAATTATTCACATTTCACGTATTCCAAATTAGAAAAAAAAACCCAAACAAACAAACAAACAAACAAAAAAAAAAAACCGAAAAACCAAACCAAACCAAACCAAACAAACAAACAAAAAATACAAAAACAAACAAACAAAAACTAAGCAACAAAGAACTTAATTCCATATAATTTCATGGATCACAAATTCAGGCTAGAGGAACTCAGGAAGTCCCTAGTCCAACCACCTAGAGGTAGCAAAGCCAGCTCAGAAGTCAGACTGAATGCTTAGGGTTCAATCCAGTCTGGTCTTGAAAAGACGGAGACTGAACAGTCTTTCCCCTCCTTGACTGTACTTAGGGTGAAAATGTCTTTATAGACAATCCAAATCTCTTGTATCAATTTGTGTCCTTCATAGCTTTTTCCTGCCATGCAAAAAGAGACTGCAAAGCTCTGCATGCCCGCAAAGAGCCTGGCATCTGAGATATTTTGCATGCAGTTCACGTGTAAAAACAGTCGTATAAAATACAGTTTTTGTATTAACAAAAAAGAAAGTTTTTGAAATATAGGCTGATACTTTGACATTTTCAGCTCGTGGAAAGAGAGTAAGGAAGTATCCCACCTTGCATGCCCATTAAGTTTAAAGAGACACTCCCTGGCTTTTGTAGTGTCCCTGACCCAGAAAGAATACTTGGAAAACATCAGCTAAAGCCCCCCAGAAAAGACAAACAGAGAAGTGCCAAATTTCTGAAGACAAATTTACCTGGCTTAAATATTCAACTTTTCTAAAATAAAAGCATTTACAAGTACTTCAGCTTGGGGTCAGACCTGCTATATAGGAACCTTTGAAGCTTTTTGATAACTCAAACACTCCCTAGAGAATCCTTTTATGGTTTAAACACTGAGTTCCCTTCCAAGGAAATAAAACCCAGCAACAATCCTACTCGCACTTGCTACAGACATTTGTTAGAACTGCTCCACACAAATCCCTTTCTCAGCATAGCCTTTTAGGCTCTTCATAAATATTAATTTACAGAGTACCCAAGAAGCATAGAAAGGTTTTTTTTGATGAAAAGTGAAGACAACACCTATTCCCAGCTTCACAAACAAAATCTTCAGCAGAGCAAGAAACTAAACTTACATGTCTTACTTGTTAGGCAAACTCTAGTTCGACAGCTTCTTTTCTCTCCAGACCACTCTACTACTCAGTTGGCACGATCTTTTGGAAATCCTAGATTAAATGTAGACAAAGAGACAGGATCAGGAAAGAGTGCTCAGCTAGGAGACCAGAGGCCATGCCCACCAGCAAATGATTGATTACAAAGCAATATGGACTCCAAGTACCTCCTAAAAGAAATTTCAGAGAAAAACCAAATGTTCATCTGATCACTCCAGAATACACAAGCCAGTTGTGGAGGTGGAGTTTATTGTAGTTTGTCTGGGGCTTCTGCAAGTTTTTTGCACTTGAATAGGTGGTTTGAACTTGGAAGAATAGACATCAGCATTTAAAAAATTCAATAAAAATCATCATAATAAAAAAAATCTCATTCTATGTTAAGTCTGCTGATATAAACAAATTAACATGCACATGTTATTACAGTGGTTTGTTTTTCTAATTTTAAAAATTCTGTATGTGGAATTTCACTTCTGTTATTGCTTAACTTTCAGAGAAAAAAAATGCAACCAGCTGTTGAGAAAAAAAAAGGATGCTTGATAAAACAGTGATAGTTAAGTTCATTTACTATTGACATAGTGTTTTGTTGACAAAATTTTTCCACACATTCATGTGAAAGTGAGATAGCACCATGTGTGCCAGTCTTTCGTCCTCACTAAGGGATTTGTATTCTGAGGGCTCTTCTTAGAGTTATACAGTTGATATTCTTATGCTTAGTAGATGTATTAGAGAGGGAAAATGCTTATCTTGATGTAACTTGCTTCCCTCCTCAGCTGGACAGGAAAGAGAAAACATAAGGAAAAGCTTGCGAATCAAGATAATGACAGGAACGGATCACTCATCAGTTACAGCCATGGACAGAATATACTCAGCTTGGGGAAATTAGTTTAGTCTATTGCCAACCAAATTAAAATAAGATAATTAGAATTAAGACTTAAAAATTAAAACTCATTTTTCCCATTCCTCCTTCTTCCCAGGCTTAACTTCATTGCTAATTTTCTTACCTTGTTTTCCCCCAGTAGTACAGAGAGTGGAGGCTGTGGTCAGTTCAGCATATGCTCTGTCTGCCACTTCTTCCTCCTCAAGGGAAGGACTCCTCACACTCTTCCCCTGCTTCAATGTGTAAATCCTCACCCATGAGGTGAGTCCTCTATGAACACCTCCAATGTAAGTCCTTCCCATGGGCTGCAGAATGGGTCTCTTCTATGGGATGCAGTTCTTCAGGAGCTCCAGCTTCAGGCTGCTCCAGAGTGGGTCCTCTGCAGGGTTACAAGTCCTACCAGAAAACCTGCTTCAGCATGGGTTTCCCATAGGCTCACAACCTCATTTAGGCATCCGTCTGCTCTGTTTTGGGGTCCTCCATGAGCTTCAGGTGGATCTTTGCTAAGCCATAGACCTCCATAGCTGCAAGGGGATAGCCTTGGTCTTCACCACAGCTTCAGTGCCTGGAGCACTTCTTCCACCTCCTTCTTCACTACCCTTGGTGTCTGCAGAGCTGTTTCTCTCATATTTTCTCATTCTTCTCTGTTGTTAGTATTCCAATAGTAGAGCAGGCTTTTTTCCTGCTATTCTCTCTGATGGACTCAGCCATGGATTGTGCTTCCACTGCTGTTGTTCTTTTTGACTGATATCTGAGGTTCAACAAAATTCCTCAGTACTTCAGTGCAGAAATGCTACATTTTAGATATGGGAAAGTGTTTTAAAGTTTCTGAACTCTCCAAAAGTCCTGTATTGCTTCATTCCAGAGAATATCGTCAGCATAACTCCAGAAAGCAATGTGCAAAATTGCAGAACACCAGCAGCAACTTTCAAGTAGGTTTCAGACATTATTTAAATTGCTCTATAAGTATCTGTTAAAATAACAACTCCAACACATACAACAACTTTCTCATAGAACTTAACCTCCAGTAAAATAACTTCTTCTTGAACAAAAATCTCCATTAAGCACCTCTCTGCTTTTAGTATCCATTAGCAGAGAAAAGGATGTTAAAAAAACTTCACATAATGGCAAATCTGAAAGTTTTTATTTGAGTGTTTTAAACAGTATACTATTGACTTTCAGCCTTATAGTTTAATTTTCTCCCTTCCCTAACAGCTGTGCTACACAGAGGAACACTTTTTTCAATGAGGGGGAAGAAGAGTTGGTCTAAATACACAGACACACACACACACACACACACACTTACATATCTTGTTATACACAAATAAGTTATATTGAAACAGCCATCTCTGCCCACTGTTTGGACAATCTAGCATAATGGTGAGCTACAGTTAGTCATAGATCTATTTTGCAGATACAGTTTCTTATGCCTCTACCCTTATTTTATGCCTCTTTACAAACAGTATATTTTAAACAATCATATAAGCAAAAAATTAACTTACATTATTACGAGACATGTAATTTCAGAGTTTATTAAAAGAACGTTTCTGAAGATTCACATCCCTGTAGGCAACAGCTGGTGATAGAAAAGGAGCAGCTGGTGGTTTTCAACAGCTGGTGACAACAACCATTGATGAGAGATACTACATCTTTTTTATAAAAAGAAAAGCACTAATACTGCTTCTGAGCGCTGAGACAACTACACTGGCAAAAGGAGTCAAAAGTGTTTGTTTGCTTTATAGATTCAGGGCATGTCTACCACTGGTAACAGAGTAAGAACTGACAAAAAAACCCAACCAAACACCATAACAAAACAAAACAAAACAAACAAAGGAACTAATCTGAGTCCAAAACTTACACTAGTTTGGGTATAATGACAGAATAGTTGTGCAACATAGTATTTTTGCAGGTGTACCTCACTAATAAATAGATACCTAGTTTTGTGGTAGGAAGATCTGAAGTTTCCATGCCTTGTACCACTACATGAACAAACTTCCTTAGAAAGAGTTTTCATGCATCTGCTAAATCCTGATAATTTTGCAGTATAAGATTCCCTTACCAAAGCCCTACAATCTCTTTTGAAGCCCCTCAGACCATGTTGCCATTTCCTCACCTTCTATAAGGAAGATCATTAATGGATAGAAGTTTGTGGGCCACAACAGGCGCAGATTCATTGTGACATCCTTAAGGGGCATCCATCTCCATGGAGGCAGCAGATCTTCCTACTGGTTGAGCCCATTTGGCCCAAATTCTTGCTTCATAACTAGTACCCTCTTCCTTGCTGGGGGGATGAATAGAGGATCCCCTTGACCTTGAATTTTTTCTGGCAGCTGCTCCCACTTTAGGGAGGCCTGAGCATGGTCCCAGCAGTCTATTTCCCTCTCTGATTCTCTGATGCTTCTCAGCCTTTCTACTTCATTCCATATCTCCACTAGACTGAGCAGCTCGTCCACCTGGTCACATCTGATGCAACTTCCAACACTGCTGCAATCCACTGAGAGGCATTCCCTATAGCCTGAAGCCTGAATGGCTCCATGGAGTTTTGCATACTTTTTTTGTGAGCTCTGTCTGGGCTGCTGCATCTTTTTCGGTGACCTTAGACAAGACCTCAGAGTGGACATCATATCTGAGCTCTCTTGGGGAACATCAGGACCAGCAACTGAGCTGGCTCCTTTTGCTGCAGTATCTCGCCCTGATTGCACACATGAACTACCACTTGTGCCCCCTGGAGCCATTTAAATCTCCCTCAGATGCTCATGGAAACATCCCTTCTTTCCCTGACTGGCTGACAAGGTGTGCTGGGTCCTGAGGGACCCTGGGCTGCTGCTCCAATTAACATCCAAATAACATTAACCCAAATTCCTAACACCACAATGAGAATGGGAGAAAAAGCATGCCTCCTCAAAGTTTCCATCCCCTTTGTAGCACATTTTTTATCCATAGGAAGCAATTTAGTCTGTAATTAACATCTTAAAACACCCATCTTGTTAGTATTGGCCCACATGTTCTGCCTTTTAAGACCTAATCAGCCAGCCATTTTTTTTTTTTTTAACAAAGAAACCCATTAGACTTTTAATGGGTTAAAACAAACAAAAGAAATAAAGATTAACCAACAGTGTGTAAAGAAGCAAGCTCTTACTACTGGCAAAATGTCATTCTTTTGGAGCACGGAGTTGTGTCTTGTCAACTTGAGCCAGACTGAGCAATGGTGGGACAGGCTGGGTGTCCTGGCTCTTGCTGCATGATGGGATAAAACTCTTTAACAGAGAGCTGGGCTGTTCTATTCTTCCCAACAGTGACAGAAAATTCACTGTTAACCACTGAGTGCCACAGTGATGCTAGTGAGATCCCAGTCTGAAGGCAAAGGGCTGCTGAGAGAGGAAACAGGGCTTCCCCAGCCTGTGGGGGTTCTGACACAGGTACAAGCAGCTATGGTCTCATTGCAGCCCACAACTTCCCTTCTCCAGAGACTTGTCTACCCCGGTCCTTGTCCTCCACAGGAACATTTCAAGCACAACAGTCATAATGTAATACAACTCCCAGAGCTGGAGATGACTCTCCATCAGAAACAAATACTCACTGAATATTGTTGCTCCCATTCCCTGCCCATGCACTGAGACACTGCTGCCATTCTCATCCCTTGTGCTCCCAGACAAATAAATTTCACAAGTGCCCTGAAGCCTTGGCTTCCTGAAGGCTCTCAGGAGCCAGGAATGTATGTTGTGCTGCTAATCACCCACCATAGGACTTTCTAAGTCCTACCAGTAATCCTCTCTGCTGTACCCTGGCCACATGGTACTCCAGAATCTCATCAGGAGATTTAATGGAAGGGAGACCAACTAAAACAAACCAAGGGCTTCAGCTTACATGGCTTGCCCAGTGTCAGATTTCAACACAGGAGACTCTGGACTAGGGAGCCCCCTAAGCTGAATGGTGGGGGGGACTCAGTGTGTAAAAGGCTATGCAATTTGGGAGAGAGGAGGAGAGGTCAAAGTGTATTTAGAGATGCTGTATAATCTCTATGCTACATCCTGTATTTCCCTAATCATCAGGAAAAAACTGCAAGTGCACGGCAAATGTGCCCCTATGCTGGCCAGAGGTGATCCACATTCACACACACACTTCTGGGTTTGAAGCAGGATCCTAGGGGAACCTTAATCCCTCTTTCTGCAGCACAGATGAGACTGCACATCAGCAAGATGTGAGAGCACCACAATGAATTCCAGATGGGAGCTGATGAAGCAAACAAACTCAGAAAGGCTGCAGATGGTTGTGGACATGGAGCAGAGGCCTCTCAAGGATCTGAAGGGGGCTCAGGCAAGGCACCACAAGGAACGGGATGCTAAGGAGGTCTGCAACATTACTGTGAGCCAGAAGAAAGTTTGAAAATCATTCATACTTAGATCTTAGGACTAATGAGACTCTGCAGGTGGTGGCATTCATGTGTGAACAGCCCAGGAGCCTGTTGTTGCCTACAAAAGAGCCTGGAGTGCTGGGATAAGGCAGCAGAATGTCATCACCAAGGATGCTAATAAACAAACTGGCAATCAGGTGCGTCCAGGAGAGACCTGCTGGAATGGACAACCCTGGTGTTGCTGTCACAGCCTCACTTGGTGATGCTCTAATACCCAGAGCAGCCAGGAATCCTCAGACCATGCTTTCCTACATCCACTCACTTCTTAGCCATCCTGGAAGAGTGAAGATCAGTGTGAACATGCTCTGCAGTTCAAAGTCTTCTGCATCCATCATGTCAGGATTTGCTCCATGGTTCAGCAGGGGTTGGCTCCCTCCCCTGGTTCAATTGTAAGTCACTTACTTCGGTAATATTTTCAGCTATCTTTCAGGCAGGACACAATCTTAACACTTGTTACCCTCTAAATCATCTGGGGATAACTCATCAAACCAAACAGACAATAAAAGTGAACAACTCAAAACTCAATTAGTTGGAAAGGACAACTCATGTGCTCGGAAAGGACAACCTTATTTTGCAGAAAACCTTAGCCATTTAAAAATTTGTCTGCTCCAAATCAAACAAAAAACCAAACCAAACCAAAACAAAACAAACAAACAAACAAAAAAGGCAGTTGCATTATTTTCTTCATATGATTCTACAAAAAGTTCCACTGTAAAATCTCAAAATTATTATATTCTACTGCCCTATTATGATAGCTTCAAAGTAATACCATTGTAACAACACACATTTTAATGTATAATTATAGTGAATAGTTATCATTGTGCAGACCACATGGATTAAATATTAATATTGCCTTTACAATATTAGAAAAGATATACCAGTAAATATATTTTTCTGGGTGTTTCTATACACAGGTAATATATGTGCAGATATATATACATAAAGAAACAAATCTCTCTATATATTTACAAAAATCCATTAAAATGTTAATTTTAGAAACATGGCATTTTCTGACAAAAAGCTGTTTCAATGATTTTTTTTTAAAGAAAGCAATCTGTTTTTATAATTTTGTGATTCAGCTATACATCCCTCCCCCAGTGTCCAGCCACCCTCCATCAATATTCATATCTCTCTGTAATCATAAGATGAGCTCCCTGAAGGCCTATAGTAGTTAGGTTCTCTTTATATGGCCATTAAAATAGATAACTGGTTTTGCCATTAAGCGTCTCTCAGCCTTCTGTGCAGTTATGCAGAAGTGCTTATGGTCCAGTTCCTAACAGGGAATCCACTCTGACAGAGCCCTAGAGAAACATTTGGGGTACTATCTTGCCAATAATGCTTAGGAGCAGAAAGTTAAGTGAACAAAGTCCTTCAGTGAAAGTTAATTTAGCTATAACCTTGAGTCAAAACCTTACTGAAGAAGTACATTAGGAAGAAATCTTAGCTTAAATTAATTCAACCTGAAAGCTCAATAGAGACATATTAACGTTTGCAGCTAGACAAATCAAAGCAGGGAGGCTTTTGGTAGAAAGCAGCACTAATTAAGACAGAAAAAAGACCTCCAGAAATTTCTCTAACCTAGAAAACTTCCAACACCTGCGGTGGAGCAAACAAAATGATATTTTATATCAACAAACATCAACCAGTAAAAGCTTTTTTTATAACAGAACTGTTTTCATAAAGACAATTCTCTATTATTTCTTCTTCCTTTCCCTCTGTTTCTTCCTCTGCTTATCCCTTTTTCAAGCAGTTTCTTCATCTCACTCACTCTGTGCTCCTTTTCTTTCTAATTTGGTGTGTTCCTCCTGCTCTGCAAGTCTCCTTCATGGAGCCTTTCTTACGTTAATCAATTCAGTGATAACAAACTTTCTTATTGCAACCACACAGATATAGGAAAGCCATCTCAGGGCTATTATAAGCAAATGTGGGACAAAAGGCAACAAGGCCTTCACAATCCTCTAATTAAAAGGAAAAGTCATTTCTCTGAGAGCTTTGATGTCAAAGATGTTCATGCTTATATTCAAACCTATTAATTCAAACTAGAAGAACTAGGCTGAATGCTGGAATGTTTTCCACTGGTAATCTGTGTACCCGTTGTGTCACTGCTTTGGTAAAGCCTCAGCTCCTTTTACTTCAGGATCTCCTATTTAACTCCAGCTCTCTCAAAATTTAAATAAACCAAATTTTGGAGTCAAACTTATGAGATTATACTATAAAAATAATTGCAAGGACAAATAAATTCCAGTGCTTCATCAGAATATTACTGGGGTGTCTAAGTGTCAGCTATGAAGAAACCATTATTATACACTATTCAGTCATGAACTGAAATGGCGATTTTCTACAGATACTAAATGGTTGTTTTGGGTTTCTGTTGTTGCTGTCACAAGATTACCACATAAGTAATTATTTTAGATCTTCACAGTATTTCAAATACTGCTTTTATGAATGTTACACACCTCTTTGGTACATATTAAAGAACCTACCATCTAACATGAAATAGACTCCACCACAAAAAAATCTCCATCACAGGAGCAGCAAATAAATGAAGTTTGGCTTTCATTAAATTACAAAAAAATTACTAAATATGTCATTCCCAAAGGGTAAACTTCTCGTCCCCTAAAACCTGATCATTAAAACAGGACTATATAGCTTATTGTGATTAAGCCTAGATATAAAGAACATCAGAGTTGAAAAAAAAAATTGACACATAAATGCATTATTAAATTGATGCTTATATAAATTTTTCTAAAGAAGTTCAGGACAACAAAACAAAACTGTGATTATAGTTATTATTACTGGCTAATAAGATGGCATTTTAAGTAATAATAACTATTTCAACTCTATCTTGAATACAGAAACAAAATATTTTTTTCTTTAAAATCTGAAGTCCATTTTATACACCTAGATCTTTTAGATCACGTTGCTAAAATGCTATTTCTCATTCGTTTGAAACTTATCTGCCTAATATAACTCCTAAAATGTCTTATCTTAATTTTCAGAGGCAACACTGCTTCAACATAGTGCAGACGTATTCAGCAAAGACCAGAAAATGGCATCAGCTAGTCCAGAACCCACAGGAGCAAAATTACATAATTTCATCACATGAAAACAGAAAAATCTCACTTGATTGTAAAGGCAGAAAGTTGCAAGAGAAAGACAGATTTTCAAAATCTGAGCCAAACACTGTTTCTAACTAGAATTTACTCACTTCTGAAAGCATATCCCATCTTGTACCATGAAACATTACCCTCAGGGCACGTGAACATAAGGAGGGAAAGAAACCTCAAGAGCCCAGTTTGTAAAGGTGTCTAGAAGCATGTCTTGAAAACAGAGAAACTGTAAAGAATAACTAAGGCAAAGCCCTGCAGGTGTTTGGAGCAGCTACTTCCTTAGGAAATTTCTTTCTTCCCTCTAGTAGGCACTCTTATAGCAACAATCATACACATTTTACTCACGGAGAAGTTTTGTTTTCTACTTATGTAATCCTGGTTAAAAAGTCGTCTTTGTTAAGAGGCTATCTTAGATAATAACTCTAAGATGAGAATGGCTACATTATTTAAATGGTTGCATTATCAGTACTGCAGTTTGTATAGGTACAAATACAAACTTGAAATTCAAGTACTATTTTCACTGCAACAAAAAGGGAGGGTCGTTCACACGCTTTAAAAGAAAATACAAAAAAACCCCTTAAATATGTGAAAAGGATTTTGCTCCAGCTGAATGGCCTTTCCCAGAAGTGAGAGCTACCCAGTAATTCAGTCTGGAGTGGTTAACTGATGGATAAGAGCACCTTATTCAAGGTTGCTGGAACAGCTTCAAACTGCTTTGCACTGTTCTGAATTCAACAGGTCTGAAATTTAACTTTTACTGCTGCTGGTTCTGTAAAGCAAATTTTGTTTGCAAAGTTTCACACAAAACTACTAAATCCAGTAAGGCAAGCTATGATTTTCTTTTATAACATGCAACTTCTATTTTTTCAGTAACTGGTGTCAAATAGACAGAAAGTTTCTCTGAAACAATAGATACTTAGGAAGACTGGAGCATCAGATCTTTTGTATGAAAAAAGAAAAAAAAAATAAAAAAGTAAAAAGAAAAAAGAAAAAAAAAAGAAAAAAGGAAGAAAGGAAGAAAGGGAAAAAAAAAAGAAAAAAAAAGAAAAAGCTTCTCTAGGTCAGACATTTATATAAACTAGTGAGGGAATAAATATAAATTCAGAAAGAGGTTCCTTTCCCATCTCTCATATATTGAAGCTAATATTGAAGCTAATATTGGTTCAGCATACTGAGAAGAATTACTAGGCCATGATGTGTCATGCCCCAACAGAGACACAGTGATCACTAGTAGTATTGTTTCTTTTAAATACTAAAGTCTCATTTAAAAGTATTGACTATAAAGATTATATACACAGAACTGAGTGGGTGTCAGGAGCTTGTTAGAGCATGGTGGTAATAATACCTAAGTTGTGTTAATCACTCCCTGTATGGGCCATTTACTTAAGAGTTGAACTTGATGACCCTTGTGGATCCCTTCCAACTCAGAATACTCTGCAAATCTGTGATTCCTCCACCTCAGCTACTGCCCTTCAGTGGGACACAATCTCAAGCCCAGAAGCCTCTCCTGGTCCCATCCCATGGGTGTGGTTGCTCTTGTCCTCTTTCCAGCCAGCGACAGGACTGCACACCCATTCCAAAATGACATGGTTAAACTGTCAAAATACTGACACAGAAAGTTACAGAGACAGTGTCTTTACTGACATCTACTTAAAACACCAGAAGCATGTACCTACAAGAAAAATACCACCAAACTTTTTTCTCTCTAAGTGATTAGCGTTGAAGTCCATTTACAAAAAAAAATACAGGCTCTCATTCGGTTGTTTCACAAATGTGTCAATTCATAATATCTGTGTAGTGCTTTTGGCCAAGATACAGTTTGTTGTTTTTTATAATATATTGTATATTGCTATGTTTTGAGTTTACTATGAAATCATTGTTGACAATGTATGGAAATTTTAGTTATTTCTAAACAGGGCTTATCAGTGCAAAGGCCTTTTCTGTTCTTCACATCCACCAGCGAGAAGATGCACAAGACAATGGGAAGAGACAGATCTGGGACAGCTGACCTCGACTGACCAAATGGTCATTCCCTACCATATGGCATCATACTCAGCCATAAAAGCTGCAGGGAAGAAGGAAGGGATGCAGAATTCAGTGTTATGCCATTTGTCTTCCCATAACCTCATTTTGATAGAGCCCTGCTTCTCTGGAGATGGCAGAATATCTGCCTGTTAATGAGAAGTAGTTTTATAATGAAAACAATATAAGGAATTCGTTCACTATCTCTATCTCAAACCATGAGTTTTCTCAATTTTACAGTTTCAATTATCTTCTCTGTCCCACTGCAGTGCTGTGAGCAAATAGGTCTGTGGGGCTTAGCTGCTTATCAAGGTTAAACCAAAACAGTCTCAAACATCAGCACAAACTCTACAACCACCTAAAACACAGTTTAGAGATTCTGGGTGCCTTATGCAGCCACTGCTTCCGACCTTGAGTTTTCCCATATGTAGGTCTACTTCTACTTGCCACTGAACCCAATTTGACATCTGCTAGCACATTACACGCACTCACAGAGTGAATTGCAAAGCCCTGGGGAAACACAAACCATCTGCTGTCAGTAGACCTACAGGCCCCATGGCCCACAGCCATTTCTCCAGTGATAGACCTTTCAACCATTCATCCCCTCCAGCTACTGGCATTTAGATCTTTGAACACATACACAGAATACCTTACATGAAAAATAGTTAAGATCAGGATCCTTAAGAAGATAGGATACATCAAATTGGACAGGTACTGGGTGCTTTGTCAGCAAAACAGTACTGAGCAGAAGCTGTTTATGTGCAACTGGCCCCTTTTATCAAATCTCTCTTCTTTTTCTCATGTTTGTACAACCACCACCACCCCACTCTCTACCTTTAGCCTTCCATTTCTCCACCCTGGTCTCCTCCTAAACAACCAACCTGTCCCCAGCTGCATTACTCCCTGTCAGTCTCAGTTTGTCTTCACCCATATTCAAATCTGGTATTTCTGACACTATTACCTAATTCACCTTGGTCTTCCATGATAAATACTGCTAAAGTTACCTACCACTGTTCCTGCAAGATAGCACTACCACAAGGTCTCATAATAGTCTTCTCCAACTCCTTAAAAAGGTCATTCCCCACACGGCTGATTCATCATAGCAGTACCTCTGCCATCCTCACAGTGTATTATGGAACTTGTGTTACATCCCAAAGTTTTGCATTCTCCATTCATTCACCTAACTCTCATGGCCAGGGCCTTGACCTTTCCCTGCCTGCCTGTCTCAGCAGTAACTACACACACACACACATGTGCCTTTAACTCTCTGAGCTGCTTTCAATCTGCCTCTGAGGGAAGAGCTTTGAACCCTACTACCCTACGAAGCAAGCAGGCTTTCCTTCATTCCTGAAGATCCTTCATCACTACTGAAGATCTAGGACTCTCCTAGCAACAGCTGCTCCTACTCTTGATGGATGTAAATTACAGTGGATTGCTGCAGTGACTTCTGAGAGGTTGGAAAAGTTTCAGTAGATGAACACTGAGAAGATTAAAAATGAAATATCATGTTCCTGCAGAGGAGCAGTTGCTGGGTAGGGTACTACTCTTCTAGCCTAGGGAGTTCTCCTATAAGTTGCTGCTCTGTTACAGAATTAGCATTCTGATCCCAGCAACAAGTCACAGAGGAAAAGCCTCATCCTTTTGGTTAGGTCGTGCTCTAGTATGCTAACAACAGGCTGAAGCCTTGAGACAACTAAAACATTTGAAGATCCTTTTGTAGTGCTAAAACAGCATATGGAGACCTTAATGAAAGTGAAAGTTGCATTACTTTTTGATTAATATTGCTGCCAAAAGCACAAATCTCTGTTCTGGCACAGAAAAAAAGCATCAGTGCACTTGTTTCCTGAAATTAAATTAAGTTTATTAGACAGGAAAAAGAACAACTAAATGTGACTAAATAGGAAAAGCAGGATGAAACTCAAGATCCAAAAAGACAGCAATGTCTAATTGCAAGGATTTGGAAAAAAGCTACTGTTTCTGAGTATGGCCTATATTAGGATCTATAAAATATGACATCTGTTTTCTTCTCCAAGTGTAAATATCCATTAATATATTAATAAATTTTGTCTCCATTAAAGCTCTGTGAGGTCACCCTATGCAGTATATTGAATTTATTAGTCTGGATTAGAGTTCAGCTACAAAAAGTGCAGGATGGCCAAATGTCAGAGTATCTATTGACTATGCCCCTGGAATCTTAACATTAAACTGAAACCCACAAGAGGAACTCCATTTCAGTCCATCCAAATGAAATCATAACTTACCTATTTAAACTGCAGGAACTCTGCAGGAACTAATCTGTCAGCAAGCAACATAAATTGAAGCAGATCCTGCCTAGTTGTGAATAGGTCCATTATCCTAATATCTGTTGAGAATGTTTGCAATTGTTAACCCATTCCCAGATGGATAGAGGTCTACAAGTTAGAATGAATGATCTATGAGTGATCTATAGAATTTAAAGACTTACAGGATTAATAGATGTTTTTGAAGGTTTTAGTAAAACCAAATTGCTAGCAGCCTGGAAAAGTTTCAGAATTCTGAAAATGTTTTAGAGATCTTCATCAGGAGAAATAGCTTTCCATGGAGCAGTTATGATTTTATAGATATTAATATTTTCTGCAGGGAAAGCAAAAAGCAGTACATACAGAAGTCTCTTGCTAGATGTTTTTACAGAGTTTCTCTTGTAAAAACTGTTCTAAAAGCCATTAAGTGTGAAATAAGGATGAGATATGGATATACACGATAGTGATACACATATTTGGAACATGAATGAGGAAAAAATTAGCTCATCACCAAATTCTTTTGGGACTTTCAATCTGAACTTGTTTAGCAAAGATTATCTGAAAGAGTTTTACTATAACTGAAGTTCTAAAACCCAGAACCAAGAAGTTAGAATGAAAATTTCGAACTAACTTGTACTACAGCAGCAGCAGACACTGCTATAAACCAGTTTTCCCTGTGATTCAGAAATAATTCTAATTTATTTTTCTTAGTGGCATTTACTCTTAAATGTGGCAGCATCTTACTTACTATATTTAATTCAGCCATATACATTAAAAAATGAATCCATTAAATAGAATCATCAGTTAAACAGTTTTTCACTCTGAATATCCTTTTGTGAACTGAAAGAGCTTTTACTTTCCCAGTGAAGATTTTTATATTTTCTTAAGCATGTGTTTCCTCTTCTTAAAGCCAGTCAGACTTCTTGAGCTCAGAAAAGGGAAGATGACTGTACTTTCAAATACCAAGAATAAAAATTGGTTGGAGAAGTGAGTTGGACTCACTAGTTTTTTTCCAGATTTAGAACAGGTAACACGCCAGTGAAAGTTAGCCATTAGTAGCATTAGCAATGAGGTCACAGTGGTAGACATGATTTGAAAAGAAGTTCTGCTTTGAAAGCATATCCTTGCAGTTTATCTTACTAGCACAATTGAAAAAAAAATACTGAAGCAAATTCAACTGAGACTATAAATTCCTGCAGAATGGTGTCCTGCAAAATTCTTGCTTGCTTTTCACCAGAATCACTCAGGTTGCAAAGACCATTCCTTTCCTTTGGAAATCTCCTTCAGATTGTTTGGAATTCCATGTCTTCCTAGATGATTTAGTGCTGATTCAGTGTTTCACAAAATATTTCTTCACCCATACAAAAGTTTACCTTTCTGACAATGTTCTCCTTCTTTGCATCTACATACAGGACTTCATATCACAACAAGAAATAAAATTTTTATTTAGTTTTCACTATGAATCAAATAGTTTTTAAAACCATCTGCATTATGCATCTCTCCTCTTATTACTCAAAGATGTTTCACGAATTTTGGATCATCCCTCTAGACTTTTTGCACATGGAAAACGTTTTGGAAATGGTGTTGATCATATCTGCCAATCTATTAAGCAGCTTGCTCTGACATTAGAGCTAATGTCAATTTACACAGACCGTTTTTCTTTGTGAGAATTCCTATGCTATTCCTATGTTTTTAAAGGGACATTAACTAAAACCCTTCAGACAAGACATGTTTTTTGCTAGTGGTACCATCAAACCTGGAGGAATTAAGACTAGCTATAAAAGAATTCAGGCAGCTGAATTTAAGTTAAATAAAAACATGGATGTGTCCTTTAAATCTCATTCTATGTCACTAATTTAAAATCCTGACAAACCTTATGTTCTTTAGTGTGAGGCATGATCTACAGGGGGAACCAAACAAACAAACAATTAAAAAAAGAAAAGAAAAGAAAAGAAAAGAAAAGAAAAGAAAAGAAAAGAAAAGAAAAGAAAAGAAAAGAAAAGAAAAGAAAAGAAAAGAAAAGAAAAGAAAAGAAAAGAAAAGAAAAGAAAAGAAAAATAGACTTAAAAAGCTCAAATAAACAAGCAAACAAACAAATAAAAAATATGCAACACTAGGCTGTAGGAAAATTTGTTTTAACTTCTCAAGTAGTAGGAAACAAAATGTTAAATATAGCCCAGAAGATGCTGAGAATGATAGCATCCATGAGTGAAGAAGAAAAAGATCTCTTAATTTGTCTGGTATATATCAGTCAAACAAAAATAATTCACGTGCATTTCAGACTAACAACTTCTACATACACACACTGTTTCTATTATATGTTTCTACAATAATATATTGGGTCATTTACAAAGGTTCATATTGTCCAGTAAATCAAAATTGCTGAATAACTGATGCTTACAGTGAACTAACTTGTTAACTGAGTCAACAAGAGCATGGTTTCAGTGAAACACTGCTACCTACTGTGGTACCCAGGTATCCTGTTCTGCACACGCTTGGCAGGTAGGAAGTGTCCCACTGTCACCACCCCACTTGGCTGCAGGGACTAGTTGTTGGTACAGATTAAAACCCAGAGGACAGCAAGGGGGAACAGCAGCAGAAAACACTCTGGGCTTCAGTAAAGCATTTTTCAGCCTGCTCAGGGACTGAAGGGATAGATGCTGTGCAGTGCTGTTCCAAAGGGCAAACAGGCCCTGGAGGAACTGGTCAATCTTCAAGAACAACTTCTTCAAAGCACACCAAGTAGCCTACCCCAGCATGCAAGATAACAGGAAACCAAAGTGTGAATTCACAGGTTACACAGGGATGAGCAACAGTGTTCAAGCTTCAGGGCAGCTATTCATTCAATAGGAGGATGAACCCAAAAGAAGAATATATTTATTAATGAGTCCTCTGAGTGAGAACACGTTTCCTGTTTATCAAATGTTAAAACACCGATTCAAATCAATCATTGTACATAAACACAGCAGTGATACAAAGTTAACAATGGAAGCAAACAAGCAGAAAATGTGTTTTTATATCCAATACTGAAAATTCATGTAGGAACTTGTACTTGTAGGCTTTTAGGACTTTTTTTCCCAAGCAATTATGGCCCACCCTCAAAACAAAAAACAAAGAGTAGAACAGTACAACTAATTCCTTTCATATTCAGATGAATTCTATCTTTTGCAGATCAGATTCACTGAGTCAGCTAAGATGAAAATTAGATGATAAAAAGAATAGAATGAATTTTAAATTGTTAAGTAATGTGTATTCATCAATATTTCTTTCATCAGCTTTAAGAGATCAAATTATTCAGAAGGCAGACACAAAATCCATTAGCAGCACTTAAAAATACGCTGTTATATAAACTTCTATATAAATGTGGTAAGAAGATCCTTTTTATAACAAGAAGTAGTTAATAACCTAATAAAAGCAAGGAAACAAAAAAGGAGGAAGTGAGCTAAAAGAAATACATCACCTTCAATTATAGTCCCAGGAGACTCTCTGGTGTTTCACTTTGACATTGTGCTATCAGCAACTTCACTGTTACAAGATAGTAATTGACTGGTTATACACAGAGTTTGTTTTGAACCTCATCTTCCCATTTCTAAACAAAATACTTTAATTTACAATATCCTTCTATAATTAGGAGAAAAAAGAGTAATGTTTTGAGGCTTTTAAATTTTTTTCTGTTTGCCTATTTAAGTCTCAAGTCAATTCAACATGACAGCCTCACTAACTTTGTCCAAAAATGTTAAACTTCATAATACTGATGGCATTCTAAACACTGTTTGATGACAGAACAGCGTGGTAAACTGTAGGCTATCCTGCAGTAGTGAAGGAGTGATAGACAACTCTGCCAGAGGGGATGTGATACTGGACATGATGGTCACCAGCACAAGTGAGCTGATCAGTGGCATCCAGACTGAGGCAGCCTGGGCTGCAGTGGTCATGCATTGGTGCAGTTTTCAAAATGTGGATGAAGCTGAATTTGGCAAGGGATGCAAAGAATCAGGGGGGCTTCTGTAGGTGTGTCAGTCAGAAAAGTATGGTCAAAGAAAGCATTTCCTGATGAGCACAACTGGAAAATTGGTAACAGTAGATGAAAAGAAGGTCGAGGTATCAAAAATCTTTTCATCTCAGTCTTCACAGGAAACCTCACTTCCCACACCGCTTGAGTTTATGGACTGGAAGACTGGTGGACTGGAGAAGTAAATTCCTTCCCACTGCAAGAGATCAGATTTGTGATCACCTGCAAAACTTGAACATATAAAAGTCAATGGGATGAATCTCATCAGGTCCCAGAGTCCTGAGGGAGCTGTTAAGCCATTCTCCACGATATTTGAAAAGTCATGGCAGTCAGGAGAAGAACCAGCTGACTAGAAATAGGGAAACATTTCATTCATTTTTAAAAAGGTTAGGAAGAGGGAACCTGAGAACCTGTCAGCCTCACCTCTGTGCCTGGGAAGATCATGGAACATATTCTCCTAGGAGCTATGCTGGAGCACTTAGAAGAAAAGGAGGTGGCTCAAGACAGCCAGCAGAGCTGACAAAACCTGCCTGACCAAACTAGTGACCTCCTGTGAAAGAATGAATGCAAGAGTGAACAAGGGAAAAAATACAAATGTCATTTATCTGGACCTCTGTACAGCCTTTGTTGTGGGTGTTTGTCCCCCACAGACTCCTTCTTTCTTAATTGAAAAGATATGGGTTTGATTCATGGACTGTTCAGTGGATGCAGAATTGGCTGTATGGATGCAGCCAGAAGGTAGTAGTCAACAAATCAATGACTAGGTGAAGGTCAGTGACAAGTGGTGTCCCTCAGGTGTCCGTATTTGGAGCAGTACTCTTTAATGTCTTCATCAATGTCACAGACAGTGGGATCAGTGTACCCCCAGCAAGTTTGTAGATGAAACCAAGCTGAGTGGTGTGATTGACATGCCTGAAGGATGGGATGCCATCCAGAGAGACCTGGACAAGTTTGAGAAGTGGGCCCATGGGAATCTCATGCAGTTTAACAAGTACAAGGGGAAACTGCTGCACATGGATCAGGGCAGTTCCAAGTTGCCTGGAGGAATAAAGGGATTGAGAGCAGCTCTGCTGAGAAGGACTAGGGGGTAGAGGTGGTTGAAAAGCTGGACATGAGCTGGCAATGTGCGCTTGTAGCTCAGGAAGCCATCTGCATCCTCGTCTAAATCAAAAGCCAGCAGGATGAAGGAGGTGATTCTGCCCTTCTAGTCCAGTCCAGAGACCCCACCTAGGGTACTGTGTCCAGCTCTGGAGTCTTCAGCACAGGAAAAACATGGACCTTTTAGAACAGGTCCAAAGGAGGGCTGTGAACATGATCAGAGGAGTGAAGGAACTTGCCTACAAACGCAGGCTGAAAGGTTATTCTGCCTGGAGAACAGAAGGCTCTCAGGAGATCTTAAAATGGCTTTTCAGTGCTTAAAGGGGGTTTGTAAGAAAGATGGCAGCAAACCTTTTCATCACTTTTTGCAATAAGACAAAAGGAAATGGTTTAGAATAGATTAAAGGAAGAAATTTTGTACAATAAGCACAGTGAAACACTGGAACAGGTTGTCCAGGGAGGTGGAAGATGCACCATTCCCAGGTATGTTTAAAGTCAGACTGGACTCATTGCTGGGTGATTGGAGTAGATGACCTTCAAAGGCCTCTTCCAGCAAAAGTAATTCTATTATTCTATCTAACCAACTCCGTGGCACAACATGCTGAACTTAGGAATCCCAGGGTCTCAGACTAATGTCAGGAATCACTTAAATTCAGAGAGGAATTCAGGTTTCTGTAATCACTCTTGAGAAATATCTCACTCTCCCCCCACAATAAGAGTGTATAAGAATTCTGATAAGAATGAATTGGCAGTGGGAGAGCATTTTGATCTCAGGCCTACATACTAGATTCTGCTTTCATGCAGTTAGTTTTCTTCATAGAAGCCTATATATAGCCTTCATAGTAGTGTTCTGCAGGGAATTTGTGACAAAGCCAGTATTGATAATACTCCAAAGCTTTTTCTACTGCTGAGCAGTGTGTGCACATGTCAAGGGCTATTCCCTACCTGCCACCATACACACTATGCCTCCTCGATAGGTAGGCTGGAAGTGCTGAAATCGTCAGGGAACACAACCGGGACAGCTGACCCAAACTGACCAACACCATATGACTTCCAAACCTCATGGCACCATGCTCAGCAGTAGAACTCAAAGAAAGGAAGATGGCAGAATGTGTATGGTTACCACATTTGACTTCCCCAGTAACTGTTACATACGCCGAGACCCTGCCAAAAGCTGGCTCTGTGTCTGCCTGCCAACACAAAGCACTGAATATTTGCCTTGCTTGTATGCACAGCTTAGCTTAACATATTTATTTCAATCCCTGAATTTTCTTCTTTTTGCCCTTCTGATTCTTTCTCCTCCATTTCACTGACAGGGAGGGAAGTAGTTGCAAGTTGTGAAACTTAAAAATACAGTGATATATTTTCTGGTCATCAAAACACCCAGATGTCTTGCTGAGCTTAAAAAAGACGCCCACAACATTGCAGTTCTTTGGAGGTAAAACTCAGGGAGGCTTTTATTTCTCTAAAAAACCTTAGAAATAAGCAAATAGAGGAAGTAAAGGCAAGTTAAAAAATAAACTCCAAGAAAGACCTTGAGAATTATTAGTGAGATTTGCATTACTCTAATTAGTCAATGCCAAAGCCTTTCAACAGGCATGGCTTTATCACAATTGTGAATAAGGGCTCTAAAATGTTAATGTTAAATGCAAATATGAGAGTTAATAAAGATATGTTGTCTGAAGAACATATGGAATCTATTAAGTAATAGGACACTGCACATTTCCTTGCTCTTTCAGATGTGTCCATTCAACTAATGCTTTTTTAAATTAATATTTTCCTTCAATCCATCTAAAATATTGTTTTCTTAATGCCAAAAATATCCAAACCACTAAAATCTAAGGCTTAGGAGTTGTACTGCTGGTTAAACAGATTTCTCTAACACTTTGGAAGTTGTGATTTTAATAGAATATGACAGCAACATACTTTGATTAGATTAAAGTTTCTGTGCCTTTTTTATTTCTATTTTATTTTACCAATATCTATGCAGATCAAAAGTAAAATATTAAATGAAAGGCAGAGGCTTTCTTCCTCCTTTCCACTTATTGATCAAGAAGTTATGACTGAATTATCACTGGCATTTTGTTTGGAAGCTTAAGTAATTTAAACGCCTCTGTACATCCTTCCTACTCCATTCTTTTAAAGAAGTGTGCCAATACCTACTTCTCAGTCCTCCCTCACTCCAAGTGGGTTTAGTTAACAAAATATAAAAAAGTGACTCAGGCTATTGAAAAATAAAAGTTAAAAATCAGTGGGTTTGATAGTCTGTTCCCTTTTACAAAAACACAAGCTTCATTTTCATTTTCTACCTCAACCCCCACACACTCAAAACCTGCACAAAAAAAAAAAAAAAATCAACCAACCCTCATACATTTGAGGATATTGTTCTTGGATTGTGCTCCTGCACAATGAAATTCTAATCTCCTTCATTAGAAAAGATCTATTTTTCTAAATGAGAAGCTCCGTGGGTGTCACTGGAGATACCAATAAAGCTTACTCACAATATCAAAACCTGATTCTTAAATCTGGAAAGTTAAAATAAATTGTATACAATTCTGTGAATAAGGACACTGAAAGGGCAAATATGGAGGAATGCAGCCCACCTATCAACAACCTGCATCTAACTAAAGCAGAAACCTTCAGTATGAAATTATAGGAGGCTTCAGTTAAAGGGACAGCCCAAGATGTTGCTTCTCTAAGCACGAAGATGTGCCTTCAACCTTCAAGAGTATTATAAATTAGTCCAGAACTAAAAAGATGTGTTTTGTCATTCAGCGCTTAAGAGACTGCATTTGAATGTGCACACCATAGCAGGAAGTATTAAAAATACACCGAATAAGAACATTAAGATAATTTCACTACAAGAGTTTTGAAAAACTGAGAATGCATCACATGCTGTGATACAGCTTTCTGACTCTTGTGGGAAAATTATTGGTCTTTTAAGAATAGGTAGTTCTTTTTCAGTAATCACATCCTGCAGTTATTCTCTGTACAATATGCAAGCCAGGATTGTTAAAAAGGTTTTCACACCTTTTGCTTCAGTACCTTTCTGGAATGTATACTGTACTATCTACGGCAACCAGCTGTGCTCACATTGGATATCCTCAGTTAAGCAGGATCAGATTTTGGCATTGCTATTGTTAGCTGTAAGCATTTGTTTGTTTCATTAGTGACAATTATGCCCAGTAGGGACTGCCAACTGCACAGTGATCTGTGAGGTGGATTTAATAAATAAGCTTATATCAGTGAAAAGTATTCCATCAAGATGTGAGAAAGCCCTGAATTTTAGATTTTCTTACTTTTCAAAATGTAATAGTTAACTTCTGGACAAGAAAAATCTGTCTTTTTAGACATTTGAGGCTCCAACCTACTTTCAGATTAGCTGTGAATGTGGAAAAATTATTGAAGAGTAATCTGCAGACTTCACCAAACAATTCCTCATTTCAAGATAAAGAAGTTCTTGTCTACCATGATTAAAGCCTTTTGGCTTGCTGACTTGGAACCTGACATAAAAATACTTCCTTGTGTATCCAACAAGTCTACAGTGCTAGCTGAAACATTGGGAGTTTTGTCTTGACAAAGCTCAACTATACAGACATCTGGGCCTAAAGTTGAAGTTAGCAAAAAACCTAAGTACAAAAATCTCCTGTTTTATATTATCCTAGAATAAACCTTGAGCTCTGGATAGCAATAAGAACAGACAATTCAGATAAATGACTGCAAACTGCTGAAAGCATCTAGCACTAAATTCCATCTCAAAGAATCAAAGTCTTCACTTCAGGGGAGAGTAGAAGTACTAAGACAGAACTCAAAGAGCTATCCTTTGGCTTCAGATAATTCCATGTCAGGAAGCATGGGGGAAAAATGCGAAAATAAGACTGGTTGATTTTGTAGCTGATTGAGATCTTAAATAGTATTGAAACTTTTCACCATAAACCCACAACTTGTTCAACAAGACAGGATGCTCACTGTGCTAAGCACAGTTGGCAAATGGCATTTTGATTGTCAAATACCAAGGGTTTGTCAAGCATGTTATTACTTCATCCAACACTTTCTGGCCACAGACACAAGTTAGAAAATATCTCCAGATCTGAGTATTTCTTCTGAGACCAGCAGTACAGAGTTTGGGAATCACTTGGTCTGTATGTTTTTGCATAAAATAGTAATAATAATAGTAATAGTAATAGTAATAGTAATAGTAATAGTAATAGTAATAATAATAACAACAACAATAACAATAATAATAATGGTGACATCAAAACCACAACCTGAAAGTTTTGATTGTACTCTTTGAGGAAACCTCCTAATTATAGAAGCAGATATTGTGAAAGCAATGGAGGGTGACACACTGATAACTACTGAGTGTTCAAGCTGCCCTCCAATTAAAGAATTTTGCTGAATCTGTATATACCTACAACTCTCACCACAGTACCAAACTTCATCTCAGCGATCACAATGAAGATTCTGAACCACCAAACCAAACAAGAATTAGATGACTAATTTCCATTAACAATCTGAGCCAAAATTATTCTTCTCCTATTAAAAACAACCAACCAACCAAAAAAAATCAATACAAATCCCTCCCCTAAGAAAAACAAAACAAAACAAAACAAAACCAACAAAATAAAACAAAAAAACCCACCAACCTAAAAAAGAAAAACCAAAACCAACGTATTCCTGAACAAACACTATGAACTGTGGAAATACCAGTTGGGGAAATCTAGTTGTCTTTATAAGCATTGAAGCTAGATAGAATCTAGTGAGGGGGAAAAAAAATCCAAACAATTTTATGTGAAATATATTAAAAAAATAAATGGTCAGTAATGAAAGAAAAAAAAAAGTTTAATTCAAATGTTCCCATGTTGCATCTTAATCTGAATCATATTTTCTCTTTATTGTACAGAAAAACAATTTAAAATGCTTTAAAAAATAGCCCCTCCTGTGACTCTCCATAAAACAGATTACAATTTTATTTTTTTTTTACTTTATTTACACTTCTATACTTGCAGGAATTGGAAAGCTCTAAAAAAATTTCTATTTTGAGGAGAATAATCTTTTTCATAAAATATCATCTGCATGGGATATTTATTCAATCCTTTTATAAGAAGAGATTTGGCAGCTGAACACTATGTATGACAGACTTCTTTCACACCATCTGTTATCTGTAGTAAATCAGAAAGCATTTCTTCATTATTTTTTGTGAAGAACTCTTGGAGCAGTTCAGAACACTTTAAAAAACTATTAGCTATTTTTTAGAGAAGAAATACTGACAGTAGCCATTCAGTTCTAGGGCTTAAATTCTTTGCTCTTCAGGGATCCTGCTCTACAGTAGGTGTAGTTCACAGAGTTAAAAATCTTTAAGGCCACAGAATAGCAAAAAAAAACCCTTGTTTTCTCTTTCTAATGTAGTCCCTAACCCAATTATCTTTCATATGATCTTCATTCACAGAGAAAATAAACTAGGCTGTAGTGAGGCATTGCATTAACTCCAGTTGCCCACATTGAACAATTTCTTCAGCTGTTGACTTTTCTTAGCATGAGCATTCACTGATACCAAAATATAACTTTATTTTACAGTGTGTGTTCCTTTGAATGAATATAAGTTTATGACTAAAACAGATAAATTGGAAAAAAAAAAACATCACACACACATACAAAATCCTAAAACATTAAGCACAACTATATATATATATAGGGACTTTTTTAGATTTTTGAGATAACATGTCTATTTTCTCAGTATCATGCTTCAGAAAATTCAGCATCTGTTTCTTTCAATGACACAAAGTTATGAATACAAGTTTTTAGGAGTAGAAATTATTTTGAAACAGATTTACTATTCTACTTCCATCTTTGCCATGGCACAAAACTACTGCACACCCAGAAGTGCTTTAGTTCTTGAAAATAATCATGGAATCACAGAGTCATAGAATAATCATAGTGTATGCAGAGATGGAAGGGATTTACAGTGATTGGCAAGTCCATCTCCTGGCTCTGCACAACACAATCCCAAGACTCACACCATGTGCCTGAGAGCATTGTCCAAACACTTGAGCTCTGGCAGACTTATGCTGGGGGAGCTAAAATATGAGACTCATATATCTCTTATGTAAGTCAGGATGACATCATAACATTTACTGGAGCAAAGGCTGTGACTAGGAGGGAAATAAAAAGTTTAAACAACACTGACCTCACATATGGTCTACTCGACCAAATTCATTTGGTAAATAAAGTTTCACACTGATAAATAAAGTTTCACACTGATAAATCATCTTTTCTAAATTAACTAAAGTCACTGAAAATTTCTTGGAATCGGAGAAATAAGAATGGATTAGTAGAATAAAAAGAGGAACAATGCAAGCTTCTTATCTTTTTTTGTGAACATTATTATCCTGACTATGTTTTTCCTCTACTGATCAGGGTAGATGCTGCTAGTTGATATTCTCTATGTACATATACATATACTTCTCCTTAGACACCAAATTTATCCAGTAGTTAGCTCCAGATCTCTGGTCTCCCTACTTATTAGAGCCTGGCTATAGAAGTCCTTGGGTTTTTCAGACACAATATTCTTGCTGGTACTCAGATCCCCTCTTGTTCTGTACATGCCTCCCTCACTCCACAAGAGTTGTCCCAGATTTATGGCTTTCTCAGAAGATGACTGTCAGGCTGACTATCCTAGAAGGTGAAAGAATCCCCTGGCCAACCAAATATCTGACTGTCAGACTGCTGGTGTCTCTGTTCTCTGGCACCCAAACCTATTCTCTCCTATAACTTGCTGCCAGACTTCTTATCCCATGCAGCAGATTTGGATAATTTGGCTTGAAATTATCTGGTGAAGTACACACTGCAACACTGACATTCCCTAGGGAAACATTCACACTTTTTCCAGTTATGGTCATTTAGGCCTCTACACACAAACACCAGATAAGATTCTACTGAAGAAAACAGAAATTGCATTTAACATGCAGAAATGAAAGATTCAGGTGATCATATCTAGTGCTTAGCCACACCTATTGACCAGAAATCTGTTTACACCTAAGTCCTTTCTCCCTCTCTGCTTTACCCTATCTTCCCATTTGCATGTGCTTTTTTTCCCAGTTCACCCCTATTCCTCCCTTTCTCCACCTAAATGTCTCATTATAACTTTGACAGTGTCACTATCCCCTGTAAAAGTTCTACAAAATTTATTGCACAAGCCCAAAATGGCCCTCCTTCTGTATTCCATCATGAGTTCCACATTCCTTTAGGCAATTAAATACCCTTCAATCTTCAAGGCACTTGCACTCATTAAGATACAGCATCTCTCCACTTACTGTTTATTTGCATTTTTGGTGATTAGCCTGTAATTATATTACCTATTAATTATTAGTTTTTATCCTCCTAGAAATCAAGTTGATTAAACTGTGCTCTTTTTCCTAAGACTGACAGCAATTTAGTTGGTTTATATTTCCTTCTCTTTCCTTCTTCACATTCCTGTCCCATTGACTCTTAATGCCAACTGTCCCATTTGAGTTATAATTAGAAAATATTCAATATTAAAACTCTTTTAAACCTAAGTGATTTTTAATCACTGCAAATCAAAGTCCATGGGTTGTTTTTGTGCCTTCTGATCCTCTTAAGTGAGAGTTTGAAGGTATAATGCCAGCTGGATTGATCTCTAAACCTTGACAATAAAGTAACAAGAAACTTAGCAAGAACTCCCAAACAAGCCTAACTTCATTGATTTTTGAGTTCTTTAGAAGTCTTAAAATGAAACTAATTCCATAACATTTCAGAAACCTCTTGACAGCACTACATTGAACAGAAGTAGACTTTTCAATCTATAGTTTAAAAGAAACAAGTTTGATCTTTGAAAGCAATGCAAATACTATCAACAAATTCTGTGGTACTTTTAGAAAATAGATATGTGAATACTAGCTTAAGAATTGAATTAAATAAACTGTTTTTTCATGAAAAACAATCTATGGATTCTTTTTTGGATGTTCATGTCTCCTGCAACTTGAAAAGTATCTGGATTCTATAAGCTGGCAACAGATTCTTTCAGATATAATAGAAAGTCTTATGAAGATTTAAAAAACAGAAATTACAATTACAAGAAGCTGTTTCATGATCCAAAGATGTCTGTAATAAGATTGTTTTGGGGCAGCTAACTTCCTCCCCCACCTCTAAAAAGTCAACATTGCTTCAAGAGATATTTTCCATTAACAACAGTATTTAATTCCTACAGGGATCCTACCCCATAAATATTCTCAATTTTTGTCTATCTATTGCCTTAGAAATACACAGTCCTTTTCATAGAAAATTTCATATCCTACAGTAGTATATCTGTTTTCCTTGCCCAGCTCTCTATTTTAATGCACACACTTCAATTACTTCTCCAGTCTTGACGAGCTTGCAAATTTAACTATGGGCTCTCCTTTTATTATCTATATATGAAGCCAAAATTATAATACAACTGGACTTCATTTTGACAAAATATAGTTGACTCCTTTATTTTGTGAGAATGAGGAAACTTTTTATTCTTTCTGCATCCAGGCTTTCATTTTCATGTAGTCTCACAGCTGCTTCTGCTCATGTTCCTAAGATGATCACTTCTCATTAGCAATTTCCATTTCTAAATCATTTCCTCCGTGATTCTTTAACCCTTAGGCTATTTAAAAACAGAAAAATATCCAAAACATATACTCACACCCAAATGTTGTAACATGAGAATTCAAACCCTCTTCCTCTTCTGCTTAAAGATAGAAGAGGGGCAGATCAGGGGCATGAAACCTTCAATGCAGTTTTGGGATCATTCTTAGCTTCTCTTTCTCCCTCAGAAGCAGGAAGGAATGTATATTTTGTTTTACTTTAATATAGAAGAAGACTAGCTGCCCATTAAAGACATATTTTGTACCTCATTTGATAGTATGTTTTTATATTTATATTTATATTTATATATGTTCCAGGATAATTCATAATTCAGATACCAGCATGATTAATAATACCTCAACATGTGTTTGCATGAAGTAGAAATTGAAAATTCCTAGGGTCTTTTGTCAGTTTAGAACATTAAGAGAAATTGTATGTTTGCATCAGATAATTTTTCTGAACTTACAAATGTAATACTTGAAGAAACAGGTATTTTTTTTGGCATTCAAGCTGAAAGTTTTCCTTTCATTCCTAGGAAACGCCAAGACTTTCCAGTAGACCTAACTTAACCTTTTCCTTTATCAGTTGTGACTGGCATAGTGGGGTCTAATTGGGATCTAATCCTCTTTGTTTCCCTGTGGGTCATTCCAACCATCCATCATGCCATCAGCTACAGCCCGTCATTAAGCCACATCACTTCCCTGGAATAACCGTTGTTTTCCAGATAAATATACAAGTGTCAATACAAGTTTTTAATATCATGACTAATGCTTTCATGTTTTCCAGAAAATATGCAAGCTAGTTACATTTCCTGGAAAACAAGACCATTTTGTCCCCTTTTTTCACTCTATTGCTGTCATTTCTGGATCCCAACTCTCTATCAAGAGAAGTCTCTATTTCAAAAATTGAAGCAAATTATTAAAAAATTATGTAGCTATCGTGTCCATTTAAATATTTGATTTTCACAAAGTATATAACTCAAAATCATGGTTGGCTCTCAAGCCATTTTAAATTCACCACTAAAAAGCTAAGATCAAAGTGCAGATCTTATAAGAAGGACTGAATTGTCAAATCTGTTCTTACACTTAACCCAGTGATAAAATCTTAGCACAAAATAGGCACATTTATTAGATAAGCAAAGAGAATTCTTACCGTTTGACTGTTCTTCCCCTACAATGGGGAAGCTGTATAAGACAGAGCTTCAGTACTTCATTCCTGTTACTTTCAATAACTGTCACAATGACTGGTCAAATTACCAACCGTGAATGACAAGCCACAGGCTAATAGATACCATATAGATACAGAAAATGTTCAAGATCAAGACAGCATCCTCCGTAAGAAAACTTGCACAAAATTCCAAAATAACAGAAAAAGATAGAAAAGTGTCATTTTGGGGAAGAAAAGTCACAAACCTATTTGTTAAATCTACGTCATATAAGCTATACTCTCTAACATATATTCATATTCATATACTTCATAATGCATTAAGTGCATTTCACACCTGAAGAATATATTCACTCATATCCAAATAACTTATATTTTTAAAATTATGATCACATAATCTTAGACATATTTAATTAGAATTTCAGAGACTGTGAACAACTTCAAATCAAAATAATCAAACCTCTTAAATGTTGTATCAAAATTTCCTCATTAATGATAACCATGATATCATTATGACTTCTGGGAACACTCCAATCCAATAAAATAAGACATAAAAGTATTTTTTCACTACTAAAAGCACATTTTTTCCTACTTCCTGAATACCTGAAAATTACTTCCAGCCATATAGATAACACACAGAAGCCTACTTCCTTCTAACTTTCATTGAAATGATTTCTTAAAAAGAAGAGATAACTTTAAAAAAAGCTTGTATAAAACCAACATATAGCATCTTAAGACTATTTTGTGAAATATATAGTCCCATAGATGCACTGTATAATGGACTTATTGAAAGTGAGGTCTACACACTACCTAGCCCATAAAAAAACTAACACAGTTCTTACTTATTAGTTAATTTGATACCTATTCCCCAAAGACCAGTTATTAACTGCACACTTATGGGTATCATGTATTTTTCATATCACTTTTTTGACTGTCTGCAAGATGATCTGCAGCTTCTAGGGCAGAGTTTGCAGCATATAAGTGCAGTTAAAAACTGAGAATGAACTTTGTCATATTTCCAGAGAAAGTTTAATCAACTAGAAGGAAAAAAAATTACAGACATAGTAAGCAACTCGCTAGGCTGAATCATCTAGAATTTAAAAGAAATATTACACAGTCATCATGACCCCAGCTGTCAACTAAGTCCCACAGAGCCTCTCATTCACTACTCCACAGTGGGATGGGGAGAGCATAAGAAGAGCAGGAGTGAGATTTGTAGATTGAGACAAAAGTTAAATAGGAAAAGCAAAATCTGTGAGCACAAGTATATCAAAACAATAAATTCATTTACCAATTGCCAAGGGCAGAGAGGTGTCCAGCTGTACTCAGGAAAGTAGGGCTCTATCACACATCACGGTAACTTGGGAGACAGACATCACAAACTCCAAACGTGTTCCCTCACTTTCTTCTTCCATGAGCTGTATATGCTGAACACAATGCCATATGGAATAGAATATCCTTTTGGTTAGTTGGGGCTAGGTGTCCTGTGTCCACTCCTGAATTGCCACATACTCCCAGCTTCTTCACCAGTGGGGTAGAAAAGGCCTTAACTCTGTGTAAGCACTGCCCAACAGTGGCAAAATTATCTCTGTGCTATCAGCAGCGTTCAACACAAATAGAAAACGTGGCTCCATAATAGCTACTATAAAGAAAATTATCTCTGTCGAAACCTGCACATGTCTATAAGAAAATGCTGAAAATGTTAGGAATTTTGTTCTGTCTACGTAAAGAATCAATATTCTGAACACTAGAGTCATCCATCATCTCCTCCAGCTAGCAGGACTCATAATGATGGTTCCTTTCTCACATAAGTCAGTCCTGGAACTCACTTCCCATTTGTAAGTCTGTGGATTTCAAGTGCCTGTCTATTGATAATTCTTCGTCACAATATTTTTAAGTGAACAATGTGGAATCCTGGCCGGTTCTTGCAGTATGATTGCAGAAATGATCTTGTTCATCTAGAGGGGATCCAGTTCAGCTCACAGGCATAGCTTAGTATAGGAACAGGAAAAAGTGTCACTACAATAGCATTATTACATTCATACAAAGCTGTTAAGAGGAATGTTGTACAGCTGGAATATAACTCAGTGTGGGGAGATTATCAGATTAGCTCTGCATAGCTGGATAAATGGACATTTTTTTATTAAAGATATTGACACAAATCCCAGTAGTCCCAAACAGAGAAGTCAGAAGTAACATTTCAGAACATAGTGTAGTTTTTGTTCATTTCCTCTTATTGGAAAAAAAAAAGGTTGAAGAATAAATGCAGTTCTTGAAATACTTGCTTTGAGATCTCGTTTTCTGATTTTTAATCACTTTACAGAAGCAGTCCCCTTCTAAGTCAGCTCAGAAAAGCCTGAGCAAGATTCAGTTACTGCAAAAGGAGGGTCATAGATTCATATAAGGTTAAGAAGTTGGCATGGACCTTAAAGATCATCTAGCCCCAGCCCTCTGTGTCTGGGCTGTGAGTGCACACTGTTCATGATCAAGCAGCACCCCCAACTCTTTTTCTGTAGGGTGGCCCTCAAGCATTTCTCTGCCCAACTTGTAAGTGTGCCTGGGAATGTCCCAGATGTAGGACCTCGAGTTTCATTGTGTTGAACTTCACAAGGTTTCATGAGCCTATCCAGGTCCCTCTGGATGGTGTTCCTTCTTTCCAGCATGTTGACTGCTCCACAGAATTTGGTGTTGTCAGTGAACTTGCTGAATGCCCTCAATCCCACTGTCTCTGTCACTGACAAGAGGTTGAACAGTATTGGCCCCACTACTGACCTCCAGGGACGTAATTTTTTACTGGATGGAGTGTTTGAATATTCTAGTCCTTACAATTAAAAGTTTCATTTTAAAGACCTTCTACTTGCTTTCCTTTTATCACCTCTTAAGCTATCCTCTTAGGATCAGAGCTAAAATTCCTGAAGCTGATTCCTAAATATAGGAAACCAAGTCGACTTCAGCTGCTAAAGAACTAGACATTTTCTTAATGCATAGAATCCAAAGCTTCATAGGCAGAGAAGTTCAGTCCAGTTATTATGCTACCTAATCTAAATAGATTGAAGGGCCTCTTATTTAAAGGGAAATATTCAAATACAGATGGCTAAGCAGTATCAGGTCTAAAATTCCAATTCTTTTATCTCTTTAAGCGTCCACTGACTTCAAGCAGAAGTCTGGGCCTATATGAATCACAAAAAAACTGGCCCTTCATATTCATTAGGCCTGAAAAGACCTTTTAATCCAAACTTCTAGGGCTGGCTGCACATTTACTGAAGTGCCAGAAAATAAGCTACACATTTCATGCTGTTATACAAGCTGCAATAAAGTGAAAGGTTCCAAGAAAGAATACCCATTACATTTTACGAGTCTTGAATTGAAGTGACAATCTCTGAAATATCAAAGATATCATCTTGACTACACTACTGGCATATAAACAGTGTACCTTATGAAGTAATTCAATTCTCCTTAGAAGTTATATTCATATAGTAGTTTTCAGAGAATTCTCCAATCATATGAAAGAGGCCAATCAGTTCCTTAAGGGGAACAGTGGGAAAGAATAAAGTCTCTGTTTGAAGGAGGGTTACAAGATGAAATTAGATTTTATTAAATGGGTTTATTTTAAATAAAATAAGAGAAATAAATGGTGTCTTTTCACTGGAATGTGTATATATTTTAAAAGAAAAATTGGCTGTAAGTCAGAATAGAGAACTAACTGCAACCTTGCACTCAAACCTGCCTTCTAATCAAATTTGCTGTTTGAAGCAGGCTTAGCTCTTGCCCAGGGAGGGGATCTTCACCCTTGCAGAGACTTCTGGAACTCATCTCGCTCTTGAGTTATTGCTCCATGGTGCTCATTGGTACATCCACCTAAGAATGAGGGACACTGCTCAGTGGCGATGAGATCAAGGTTGATTATGTCTCTGAGGACTCACGTGAAGAGGAAAGGGACCTGTGGGATTTGGTTCCCAACCAAATCAAGGAGAAAGGCTGCAAGAGGAAAAGATACATCATGTCAGTGAATCCATTGCTCTCAAGCTGCCAAAGTGCTTTGGCTTCTACAAAACCACAATAATCTTCAAAAAGCAGACTGCTCTCAAGGAACCTGTGATACCTGATAAAAAAGGGGAAATAAATCAGAAAAACAAGACGGAACAGTTTTATGAATGGAGATGAGAGACAGATGGATACATGATTTTCAGGGAAAAGAGAAGAAAAATTATTTAATTCTATATAAAGGAGCAAAAGGAATACATGGAGTTCTCCTATAGAAAGATAATCTGAAACAGGATCTGCAAAAGGTCAAAGAGATGTACCAAGGAATGACTATGGCAGCTACCAATAAGTAGAAAAACAGACTGAGCATTATTCAAGATATAAGAAGCATCATCCAGACAGCTGGAAGATGCTCAAGTCACAAATCTTCATTCTCTCTTCATTTTACCACTTTGATATCTACTGAAAAACCAACACTCTGAAACACACCTAATCCAGAAAGTTTAAAAAGTGTGTTGGGTTATTTTTTTCCCCAAAAGTTAAGGGATAGACCAGCCAGGAAGGTGCTCTACTGCATAGCAAGAACTAGTTAGAGATATGATAGTCACCAACAATCTATGCTGCTGTGACCTGTAGATGGAAGAATTAAAGATCTTGAGGTAAGACAGGGAAGCAAGCAGCAGGAGAACGTCCATATTTCAGAGCTATTTTCAGTCTATTGAGTGAACTGCTGGCAGGATTTAATAAGTTGCATAGAAGATAGAGGAGCTCATGAAGTCTGACTGATCTTCAGGGGTAGCTTCCTTAAAGCACAAAGATTACCAAAAAAGTGAGTCACGTTTTGAATCAAATTATCTAAGTGCAAGAAAATGAGCAGTCATAGCAGAAAGTCTCCAGACAGGTTAAAGAACTCCACCTAAGTTCAAATGCAAGGAGAAAGGCTCAAAGAAGTGCAGGTAGTCATATATTTATTACAAAGAAGAACTCAAGGAGCATTTGAAAGGCCAGTGCTTCACTGGAGTGAAAACTGGATGGATAAGTGAAGGCCAATAGGAAGGTACTGGTGTACACTGAAGAAATGAAGCAAAAGGAAAGCCAAGAAAAGCTTTGGCTGAGCTGAGTCAGGTGCAGCAGGTATTCTAGTAATGAAGCAAAGACTGCTGTATTTGGGCTCTCTTCTCCCCGCAGGTTTTCAGTGGCAAGTTGGTGTCCTAAGTCCATATGCTTGGCAACAGAGATTAGAGAGGAAGGGTGTGATTAGAAAAAAATTTAGTCAGGGCCTGGTTGAATAAGATGAACACATGCAGATCTAGATTTTCCAACCAGATATTGCAAAGTAACCTGGTTAAAGTCATCACAAAGATCTTTCTCCAACTTGGAAAGACAGCACTGAACAGTTCTCAGAAAAATCAAGTAGAAAAATATTAATTTTATGTCCCAAAGAGGGCATAGAGAATGATGTGGGAAAATAGAGTCAGCCACTCCACCATTCCCAAGATCATAGGTGCCCTCAAAGCAATTTCTAGACATGTGAAAGGCACAGAATCAGCCTGAACAGATTTACCAAGCACAAAGCCTGTACCTGACTAACTTTATCGCTTTGTGTGACACAAACTGAATTAAGCAATAAAACTACAAAGTATCAAAATAAGATAATTACTATTTCAAAGTAATTAGAGTCAAAATAAACTTATATAGTTGTGCTGATTTCCAAATTATCTTTGACAAAACATTCCTCAGTTTTCTTATTTCCAACTCAGATACCATTTCTTGTTTAAATTCCCCAATATTGTTTTAGTTTTCCATAATCTCTATCAGTTTTTACAGTACAGTCAGGACAAGTGTCTCACAATAACCAAAATACTAGTGTTCACATGCAAGCCATTTGTACAATGGAGCTTGTCTCAAACACCTTTTCTCCCTCAAAAATAAATAGTAGAATAACAATACCTGGCATTAAAACACCACTTAACATTAGGATGTCATTTCTGTTGCTCAGTATTTTCAGACATATGCTCTACAGCTTTGCTCAGTTTCAAGGACTAGTCAATTTGTAAACAACACTTTTTCAAACCTGGCTCAGTTTCTACCCATAGTGTAAGTACTGAATTACAGATATTACTGAGTCTCCACAATTGAGCTACATGTGTAACACAGTTTGCATAACATTCTAGAGGAAAAGTTACCTCATCTTCTCACCCAAACGATTTTCAGAATCTGAAATTTTCAGGCTTTTCCTCCTGCTTCAGCTGTTGTCACTTTCACTTCTATTATCCAGTTTCCTTGCTTTAAGTTTGATTTTATCACCAGTCTTAAACCCAAAAAAAGTTATTTTCAACCCAAAACAATTAACTTCATTTTAGACAAACTTTTCTCCTCCTTACTTTGCTTTGACTGTATGGCTAGGGACACTTAAAAACAAAAATGTTCCAGAGTAAAGAGACCTTGCAAAGGAGGTTTTAGAATCTTATTTTTGCACATTTAGAACACAGATTTTCATACTCTAAAATTCACACAGTGTGAAAAGGCAAAGAAGATCCAGAAGATTCTTTTGTGGATTTCCTAAAAATTTCAACAGCATGAGGTTTTCTACAAGTGGTCCCTCATTTCTCCATAACAGAACACAGTTATAAGCAGGTATGGCAGGCAGGATGCTCTCAAACGTTGCTTTGTCTAATTTACTAGCAACTCACACAAGCCTTTGGCCAGAGGTTGAGCACAGGAGCAGATACTCCAGGGCATAATTTTAAGTTTCATTATAATTACTTTAGATTTCTTCTATTACATTTGTGAGAAAATGGGAAGGCAGAGGAATGACACTGGGAGCCAACCCAGACAATCATGGTTCAGGCGTAAAACAGTCTAAAGACAATCCATACATTTTGCATGCTTCCCCAGGAAATTGAATGATTAGAAAGAAAGTATTCTGACCACTAACAGAATCAGCTTTGTTAATAGTTTTCAATGCAACAGCAGAATATGATTTTATTATTATGAAGCTCAGAAAGTAGTGTTTATGCCTGAAAAGAGGTATTGCCAGAGATGCAAATAGCTCTCTGAAGTTCATCTGAAAAACATTAAAACTGTTTGAAATTCTTATTTATACACACAGCTGTGATGCAATTAAAATGGTTGGTTATGCAAAATACAGTAAAAAAAAATAGAGTTATAGCAAAAAACATCTACTGGAGTAAATACTCCATCTGTGCAGGATTTCCAAGCTGTTGTTCAAATGAAAAAGACTTTTCCAGACCTCCACCATTGATCAGAAGTGAGATCCAATTTCTGAGAAAGCAGAGGTTTTGAGTGGTATCATGGTAACTGAATTTTCCCTTTAAAGAAAAATATGCATGGACCACCTCTGTGGTATTGATTTAACATTTTTAATTTATGACTAAGTCTTTTCTTTATGTTTCCTTCTCCCATTTTTATCCATTTTCATTTGAGTACAGAGAGAGTTTATTTCTCTAATTGAATATTATTGATCAGTACACCTGTGGCAGTGACTTAGTCCTCTTTGTTAAAGCTTTTCACTGCAACAATTTAAGTGTGTTGTCTTCTATATCACCTAAATGAACATCTGATAAAAAAATTGTCTAAATCTTTGGTCAATTAAGATATCTTCCTTTTTCTCTTTTTGTTTTCTTTTATTTTGTAGAATCATAGAATTTCCTGAGTAGGAAGGGATTCACAAGTATCATCAAGTCCAACTCCTGGTCCTGCACAGGAAAGCTCCTCACACCTTGTGTATGAGGTCATTTTCCAAATACTTCTTGAACTCTGTCAGAGCTGTGACCACTTCCCTGGGGAGTCTGTTCCAGTGCCCAAACACCCCCTGGGTGAATAATCTATTCCTAATATGCAGTGTAAGTCACCCCTTACACAGCTTCATGCCATTCCTTTAGGTTGTATCACTGGTCACCACAGGAAGTTGCAGACTGCAAGGAGGTCTCCCCTCCGTCTCCTCTGGGATAAGCAGTCCAAGCGACCTCAGTCACTCTTCATACCGCTTCCCTTCAAGGCCCTTCAGCATCATGGCAGCCCTACTCTGGATGCTTTCTAGTGGTTTTATATCCTTCTTTACACAGCACTTGAGGTGAGGCTGCCCCAGTGCAGAGCAGAGAGGGACAATCCTCTCCCCTTACCAGCTGGTGATGCCCCCCAGGACAGAGTTGGCCGTCCTGGCTGCCAGGGCTCTGCTGACTCAGAATCATCTTGCCACTGACCAAGACCCTCAGTTGTCTTTCTGCAATGCTGCTCCCCAGCTTCTCATTCCCCAGTCTATGTGAACATCCAGAATTGTCCCAGGTGCAGAATCTGGCACTTGTTTTTATTAAACTTCATATGGCTGATGATTGCCCAGCCCTCTGATTTGTCGAGGTCTCTCTGCAGATCCTCCCTGCCTTCGAGGGAGTCAACAGTTTCTTCCAATTCAATGTCATTGGCAAACTTACCTAGTACTCCTTCAAGTCTTATGTCCAAGTAATTTATGAAGATGTTGAAGAGCACAGGGCCGAGGATGGAGCCCTATGGAATGCCACTAGTGAAAAGTCATCAGTCTGATGTCATCTCATTCATTACAATTCCCCTTTGTGCTCAACCTGTGAGCCAGTTGTTCACACATCTCATATGATTATCCAGCTGCATGCTGGACATTTTGTCCACATGGATACTGTGAGGGACATTATAAAAAGCTTTGCAGAAATCCAAAAAGATCTCATAATTTGTTTCCCTTAGTCAGCTAGGTGGGCTACTTATACTTGAAGAAAATTAAGTTTGACAAACAAGACCTACCTCTCATGAAGTTGTGCTGGCTGTGACTGATCACTGCATTGTCCTTCAGGTGGTTTTCAATATCAGTTGATCTTTAGTCACATGCATTTCCTCCCTACAGAGGTGAGCAGCATAACTGTATTCTTCACATGTAACCCAAATCTCTTTCCACAGGGCATAAAACTTCTTTTTCTGGCTTAACTCCAAAATAAGATCCCTGGTTAGCCAAGCTGGCCTTCTGTCTCAGCTGCTTGACTTCCAACATTTTGGAATTCCATGCTGCTGTGCCCTTAGGGGGTGGTGCTTGAAAAATGGCCTGCACTGGTGGACCCCAGTACCTTCAAAAGCATTTTCAATGGGGTCCTTACTAAGCAGCTCCCTGAGCAATCTCAAGTCTGTTCTTCTCATGTTCAGGGTTAAAGTTTTGTTGGCTCTTTCCATCCTGTCAACAAAGCATCTTGCTGCTCTCCTGGGGGTCCCCTGGTTCTAGAAATTCACCTTGCTCTGTGGAATGCATCTGCACCAGAATTGTTCACTTTGGTGAGTGATGGTTATAAGATTACCTTAATTTTTTTCTTTTATACACACACCAATGCCCTATTGCAACACTGATAAAGTGTTTCAACCTTAATCAGAGCATGACCACAACAGAACTGGTAAGGGATGGAAGAAGTAGGAAGAAACAAAGATGCATTAAAAAGTTACACAATCTGCCAGAAGATACAGTCCAATTCATGCAACTTTATTTTGGCTTGAACTCTTCTAGCAGAAATGAAAAGACGTGCCAGAACTCTCATGATCTTTGTGAATATAAATTGTTTTCAATATCAGTTAACTTGTCTCGTTACTGAGTCAGGCTAGAATAAGAAGTGGCAATAAAGCAAGAAGAGAAAACCCTGGAATGAGGTCTGAAAGGGAAGAAGTTTAGATAAGAAGCAAGGAAGGGGACTCCAGAATAGAACTTTCATTTTAGTGTACAAGAAGCAACTCATTCTTGAAAGAAAAAAGTCTTCCAGTAGATCAATCTGATTCCCTGCAAGATAGGTTAGGTAACTTAATCAAGTCGTAATCAATATCTGTTCCCACAGACAAAAAGCAGGTGACTAAGGCTACCCTGCTCTGAAACCAGTCTCAGTGACAGTTCAAAGGGCAGCAATAGTAGTCTGCTTTGTGTATTCTTTCCTCCTCTTGGTGTGAGACCTTCAGAGCTTTTATACACTAGACTTCAAGCATTCACTGTTTCAGCCAAGTTCAATGGGAATCAGTGTCCTGAACCTGTGTAATCACTACAATACAAAGCAGCATGAATCAAGTTGCCTACAATTATGGAGTATTTGTAACCTAAATTTTCTCTTGTGTCCTAACCGATGCCATAGGGAAAGGAAGACTTTCCCTTTGGAATGGTACTGCAAAGAAGTTAGTTTGAAACGAGTCACTGTGATCACAGGAAGCTCTAACAAAAGAAAATTTAACTCAATTTTCAAACAGGGTACAAGTGGTGTTCAAAAAAGTGGTTTAGGGTCATACTTGAATACAGATGAGTCTGAGAAAGGACTGTTCTGATAACAAAAACCATAAATGCAGAGCAAAAATAAGATCCCATGATCACTGCACTAAATTCTATTATAATGTACAGACAAAGAAGCAAGTTAATTTTATTGTCTTTACTGGTATTAAAAAGTCTTGTGAATCTTTAATTTTTGTAAGTTAAATAATTTAAAAGTAAATAATTTCCAAGTGTTCCTTGTATTTTTTTTAACACAATGTGCCACCTTCTAAATACTAACACAAGTAGAAATTATTTAATCTATTTTTAAAGAATGTTTTAGTGTTCTTTTTCCACCCTGGTATAACACAAAATAGTATATTCCAATATATTTTCACAGTGCACTGTGCTATTATTGTCATTCAGAAGAGATGGTACATACAAAGCAAATGTTTAATCTCTCCTGGGTGAGAGGTTACTTTCATGGGAAATTCATTTCATAACGATTTCATATCTGTGATACTTAAGAATGATCTTCCAGGATCACACAATGAAACAGAAACCTTATTGGGAAATGATACTACATATTCCGTTAAGATTTAGGTCAGCTATGTTTTGAAGAACTTACATCAGGACGTAAAGGTGTCCTTAGTGAATTGAAAAGGGCACAATAATAAAACTATCTGAACTGGGGAATATGTGTAATAGGAAATAATTTTAGTAGGACACAGTGGAACATAAATTGAAGGTTACAAATGGAAGAATTCCAATAACTTTCAAGAAAAGAAGCAGATGCATATCACAAATTATCCTGTTATGAGAGAAAAGCTAGAGGAAAGAGAAAAAGGAAAAATATATTTGAAATATAAGAGACACATTTCTGCAAATAACCTTGTGGCCTCTGAAAAATTTTCAGACCAATCGGCTTTTTCTGCTGCTTCATATCAATGAGAAGGCAGTGAGACCCTACAAATAATATACAGTACTATTTTGGAATGCAAGATTAAAACACTACTGATAGTTCACAAGGAATCCAGTTTGAAAACCTCAGATTTATTGGTTTTCAATTCCTCTTATTATAAATGGGCTGATAATGAACTTCATAAAGAAGCAATAACTTGAAGAACCATGAAAAACAACAGTTTACAAGAAGTTTTGAGCATCTTATGCAGTAAGATGTACTCTTTTTATACTTGTTGTTCTATTATTTTCCCACCTTAAATGACACCCCTCCAAGACATAAGCAAATCAAATCAAACAGAAAAACCAATATAATGTTCTGTTCTTGATCAGAGTATTCTAGATTAAGTTTAGAATGACAGCAGTAAACAGAAAACACTTTTACCCAAAATATTTTCTTATGAGTCAGAGATCAAAGTTTGCTCCAGATGAAAGCATTCTCCAGATGAAGCATTCACAGAAATGTTAAAAATAATCAACCCCCCCAAAAAGTAAACACATCAACATTAGATAATTGCAATTTTTACCTTCTGCAAGATTCATGTTTACATAGAGATGATGTTTTGTAGTTGAAGACCATCGAGTAAGCAAGTAAACAGAGTGCTGTATTTCCTCTTTTGTATTATCAGGTCTTCAGACTCAGATTTTATGTTTCAAACTATCAGAGCATGACTGAGACACATTCTGTCATCAATGTGTTATTTAGCAAACTAGAGCCCCTAAGCTGCAGAGCACATGATGTATCGATATCGAGAGCAGTGTATCCCAATGTACTATTATAAAATGCAAGATGTTTTCTCTTGCTACCATAGTCAGAATGATAAAAGGTCAATGGCAATAAAAAAAATATTCATTATTTTTAAAAAAGGATTTTTTCCTGTAGAATGTATATCTAATTTTAAGTAAGTTTTATCCTTGTATCACATCATCGTGTTAGTATTTCCATACAGAAAGCTCCATAAGATGTATATGTCTCTTTTTTTTCACTAGTAGAAATCATCTTAAATGTATGAACAACAGTATTAGAGTCTACCAATGAGGCTGCTTTTTGTTGACATTTCAAGTTTATGTTGAATGGTGAGTATGTGAGAATAACATAAAAATTTGAATATAATTGACTCATTTAGGTTGGAAAAGATCCTTGAAATGGAATTCAACCATCAATTTAGTGCTGCCACTACTAAAACAAATCCCTAAGTGTCAAATTTACACATCTTTTAAATACCTTGAGTGATGGCGATTCAACCACTTTCCTGAGCAGCCTGTTCCAGTGCTTAATAACTCTTCCCATATTTAAATATTTCCTATATCTTTTCTGAACATCCCCTTGTGCAACTTGAAATTATTTTCTTTTATCGTCTCACATGTTATCAGAGACAAGGGGCCAATCCCTACCTCACTACAATCTCCTTTCAGGTAGCTGTAGAGAGCAATAAGGTCTCCCCTGAGACTCTTTTCCTTCAGGATAAACACCTCTCTCTTCCTCAGCTGCTTTTCATCAGACTTGTGCTCCAGACCCTTCATCAGCCCCACTGCCCTTCCCTGGACATGCTCAAGCACCTCATTATTGTGAGAACTTATTGTGAGAACTGGACACAGGATTTCAGGTGTGTCTTCGCCTGTGCTGAGTACAGGGAGACAATCACTGCCCTGGTCCTGCCGGCCACACTGGCCAGGATGCCATTAGCCTTGCTGGCCACCTGGGACCATAGCTGGCTCATGCTCAGCTGTTCAACCCCCAGATCCTTTTCTATCAAGCAGCTTTTCAGCCACTCTTCCCCATCCTGTATCAATGCCTGACATTGTTGTCACCCGAATGAAGGATAGGGCACTTGCCATTTTTCAACCTCATGCAATTGGCCACAGCCCATCAATCCAGCCTGTCCAGACCCATCTGCAGAGCCTTTCTATCCTCCAGCAGATCAGCATTCCTGTCCAACTTGACATTTTCTCTATGCCCTCATCCAGATGCTTGATAAAGATATCAAGCAGAACTGTACTCCAATAGTGAGCCCTAGGGAGCCCCACTTGCATTTGGCTGACAAAGGGATTTTACTCCTTTCACCACCACTCACTCGCAGGGCTCAGCCATCCATACAATTTTCTATCTAATGGAAAGTACACCTGTCCAAGCCCTGAGCAGCCATCTTCTCCAGGAGAATGGAATGGACGGTGGTCTCCAGGTTACCAACGTCCACAGCTCTGCCACCATAGAATTCCCATTGGGCATGGGAAAGACCTTTAAGATTGAGTACAATGCTCAACCTAACCTAACACTTTCAGGTCCACCACAAAACCATTTACCTAAACACCACATCTACAAGATTTGTGGACCCTTCCAGGGATTGTGATTCTGTCACTTCCCTGTGCAGCCTGTTCCAATTGCTGATCACACTTGTCATCCACACTTAGCTGCTCAAATAAATTAATTTATCAGTTTGATCAGTTCCACAGTTTTATACTAGCAGAACACTAGTTTTTAGACATGGGGTTTTTTTGTGTACTCCATACAATAGAATTCTTCCAACTTACACTTGTCCAAAACTACCTTGTCCGCGGCTGCTATATGACCAAAGAAAAAAGTATTCAGTTTGATAATATTCTCATATCTTTAGCTAAATAAATTTTGCAAGTCTGATGATTTGGGCTCTAAAAATTATTTTCTAAGAATATATTTAATGGACTATTCTAGTCAGAGTTTACTTTTTAAAATAAAGATTATTTCATCAAATTACTTCCAATCCATAGCTAATTCTCATAGAAGGATCTTAACACAACACCATTAAAAATTTAATATGCAGAAGTAGAGTTGTGCATGTGGAGAATTAGCCCCAAAATAGATTTTGTCATATATCTGATGCATTTTGATCATTTTTTGTCTTCTACTTCTCCTTTTCTGTAATGACCCCATGACAAGAAGTATTTTCAACCCTTTTTTTATGTAGAAAATACTCATATCTATATATATATATATATAGATAAAACTCTTTGGCAATATTAATTAAGAAACTGAAAAAAGAAAAATTATCCCTTGTGATTAAGTTGCTTGTTTAAACTGTTACTGCAAACACTGAGAATAATTTCCCTTTTCAGTGTTCCAGATCAGCAGGGTTCATTGCATGCTGAGTTTGAGGATTCTTAGTAAGTAAGCAAAATGCATGAATTAGAACTGTTAAACATGATTTCAAGCTGTATAATGTAGAAATACATTAAATAAATTCTTTGAAACTACTTCCAGTCTCAAAACTGTAACATTTTCTAAAAACTGTAAGATATATCCCTACGTGAAAAAGAATTCACCTTCTGGTTAAAAAGAGCTCCAAAAAATAAACAATTTTCCTACAGGTTGTTGATCTGAAAACTGTCTTTTCCTGTCTTCCATAGCCCAGATGGAGAGGATAATTACAGCTGTTGAGATAGGAATGCTAACTTCATCATGTTTGCCACTGTTTTCTGCTTCAGTCAACTTTTTCCTGCTACTGCGTTTGGCAGAGGTGGATATGAGTAATTCAGCTTCTTCCCCTTGGTAACTAGAGAATAACAGGGAAAGATCTGGAGTGGTCCTTTCAAAACGCACAGTGAGTAGAAGTTGCTTATACAATATGGACTCCTATTGCTAAAGGAGAATGGCCAGCCAAAGAGGAAGTCTATTCACTGTCAGCAAGAGGTAATATACTGTTTCTAGGAGAGAGACAAGAGTACAGCAAGCATATAATTCTTCTTTCTCAACACCAAATTAACCCACAATAAACCTTCGCAGCACTTTTTCCTACTCATTTTGACCTATGAGCTCTCACCTTTACTATTGGGAGCTATTTTTCCTTCTTATTCTAAGTGTTTGGAAAAGTTAATCCAGGCAAATCTTGCTCCAGTCTTATCTCTGGAGGGATGAAAAACCCAGGATCATCATTCCCCTGGTTCCCTGGAAGAAATAAAGGTGAAGAGTTGTTCCCTGATCCCTCTCTTTCAACTTCATCTTTAGTGGTCACTGTTGGCTATAATGACCCTGAGTCATGCAAAACATTATAGACGTTATAATAAAAAAAGTTATATATAAAAAAAGTTATAGACTTCTTTTTGTCTCTACCACAACAACAGTGCTTCCCAGATGATCATTGTACAACTGACTACTGGTTTGGTGGGATCTAGGCCAGAGCTGGACTCTGGGATATTGTCTCACGAAGAGTCCCATCTCACCATCTGGAAACACGTGGTAGCATTTCTGCTAAATGGACACCAAACCAACCAAAAGCCAAAATTTTGTCTAGTACTGGACTTCTTGGATGTAATAACATCGATTCTACTATTATTGTTCCTGCATTTATTTATTTTATAAGTTAAACTTCAACATATTCTGCTTTTACAGCTCACTTCAATACCCTCATTACTACCAGAGGCAGTACTGAGCTGCATACTGGTAATGATTACATTCTGTATCAACGTAAGATGCTAGAATGTCTACACAAGGTACTTTCTTGCCTATATAAAGTATATATTTCATCCTAAAAAGCAGAATTCATAGTCTAGATACAGAAAGGCACACAAAGAGCTAAATGGCTGAAAAGCTAAATATTGTGACACTAATGATTTTGTGTGTTCTCAACAATTTAGAGAATCTTGAAAACTGTGTCTCGGTTACAGCTGAGTTGCATAGCATTTTATGCACTTTGAAGTCCCAAGACATCACTCAACCCACAAAAAAAAGCTGCTTTCTGTGAAAAGAGACTCCATCAAACATGAAACATCACGGATGTTTCCTGGATGGACTATTCCCTCAGCAGCAAGAAAAAAAGGCACTTTCAAAATTATTTTTCAGCATTTCAGTGAAGAAAAGAAAGGCAGAATACAATGGCTCTCTACTTTCTAAATACCATGTTTTTGGGAATATCCTACATTGTACAAATATAAAGCCATGCATTTTCACTTATTTCAAATTTCACTGCTTACAAGGACCAAAATAATGAGTGGTATGATCAATTTTTTCCCCTCATAACATATTCCAGTTTACAATCACCTTGCGTTGTCATTTAGACTCAAAGATCATTACAGAGCTACATTTTACATGCGGTTGTTCAATTCTTTACAGAAAAATCGAATGAAGTTGTCTTAAATTTCAATTTACAGTGGTCCCTGCACTGGTTTTAGAATCTGCACTTGAGGATAATATGTTGTTATTTTTAATCACTATATTAGCCTTTGCTTATAGCCCGTCAATCAGTTTTCACTTCATTGAATCTGAATGGAAAGCAAAATTAAGATATATTTGAATAGAAGCTCTACCTTCAAATAAAATCAACAAACCAAACACCAAAACCCCCACATTAGCTTTATCCATTTTACACTGGAAGTGGATATATAAAAAAGAGTTTGAGAGAGCAGAAGACCATTTCAATAGTGAGTGCTCTAGGTCATTAACCTTGGGCAGCTGCCAGACAAATACCCAGCTGGTCTGTCACTACTCTTCTTCAATAGGATAGGAGGAGACAATAACAAGACAAGGAAAAACTCCTGAACTGAGATAAAGACAAGGAGGCTCCTTACCAAATATTATCACTGGCAAAACAGACTTGACTTGGGGAAAATTTGGGTTTCCTGTCAGTTAAATTAAAGTTTGTTTGAGAAACAAAGGTAAAATCCAAAACACCTTCCCTTACCATATTCCCTTCTTCCGAGGCTCAGCTTCATTGCTTCATTCCTGATTCTTCTAACTCTTCCCCTCAGTCTATATTTAGCTTAGTACACATTTAAGCGTTTAATAATGGACAACACAAAATAAATAAATTTTACAAGAGTTGAAGACCAACTTGAATCTTGAAGCAGTCCAGTATTTTACTTCCAGGAAAATTTAATCATTGCAAAAACCCAGTTAAAATAGTATTCTGAAAGTAGCAGATAGAGGACAAAAAGGACAATAGTCAATTATTCTCATTTCTGCTTTGACATTAAATTAACACAGTCTTAATATCAGAGCCTCTTGAGTCCTTACTAATGTAAGTCAGCTTAAGTCAAACACTCTACTTTTTTCTTAAACACTGGAATGCCATTTGTATTTCTTATATTTTCACAGCTCTTACTACTGTTAGTTTCTAAATTCAAGGAGAATGTATTGCAGATCTTTGAAGATTTACTGTTTAATGGCTTAACACTTTTATAAATCTGACATAAGTAAGAGAAATAAAGAACTCTGAAAGTGGAGGAAATTCTTTCAAATGGGTTGATATTACCATAAGCAGCCAAACAAATATTTTGAGGATTCTAGTAGTGCATGACCTCATTCTGACATTATATAAGGCAAAATAGTATATAAGTTACTTTATCTCTGAAGCTTGCTTTTGTTTTCTTTTACTGAAGAAAGTATTCTCATCAATAAAACCATGGTCCCAGCCAAATATTTACACAACAAGTTACTAAATTTGTGTCTTGGTTTTGGCTGGGATAGACTTAATTTTCTTCTTAGCAGCTGGTTTAGTGCTGTGTTTTGGATTTAGGATGAGAAGAATGTCGACAACAAACTGATGTTTTAGCTGCTGTTGAGCAATCGTTATATGAAGCCAAGGATTTCTCAGTTTCTCATACTGCACTTCCAGCGAGTAGGTTAGGGGTGTACAAAAACTGAAAGGAGACATAGCCAGGACATCTGAACCCAACTGGCCAAAGGGATATTCTAGATCATATATTGTCATGCTCAAAAAAAAACCTGGGGAAGCTGGCTGGGGAATGCAGCCTGCTACTTAGGGATTAGCTGGGCATGAGTCACTGGGTGGTCAGAAATTGTGTTTTGCATTACTTGTTTTGTTCTTATTGTTATTTATTCTCTTAGCATTTCAATAAATTTCCCTTCATTTTGTGTCCTGTTAAACTCTTTGTCTCAACCCATTAATTTAATATTTTTTTCAGATTCTTTCCCCATCCCACTGACGGGGGTGTAGGCAAATGGGTGTATGGGGTTCAGCTGCCTGCTGGAATAAACCACAACAACCATTCAGAATGTATTTTCAAATATATCAAATTCTATCCAGAAACATCAAAGGGGATAAATATTTTGGCATAATCTTTATCCTTATGCTCTTGATAATGTCTAGTGTCAGAACAAAGCATACCCTGATATACTCAACAGTGTGCTTCATACAACTTTCCCTTGTCCTTTAGTTCATGTCTTTCTCATGACAGTAACATCTTTATGGAAGAGCATTCCATGATGCAGTCCAAGCAAGCCCTGTCATTTTTCTCACTTTTGTTGCAAATTATAACCTTGATAATGATACTATTGTATTGATGGCATCCATTAAGTATGTAAAAGTTACTGCAAAAGAAGAACTCTAAGTTGAGACTTACAGAGCAAAGATATGCTTCTTGGTTAAATGTCTACACAAGAAATTCTAAGAACTATTTTACCCCCCAGTGTTGCAGAACCAATGTTTATCTCTGCAAGAAGTCTTAGTTTAGATATGTACCTTGGGTTTACCAGTCTGTCACAAGATAAGGGTCTATGATGATTGACATGCAAATGCACTAAAACTTGTTGTGGAAGCTTAAATTTAATTCTGAGGAACAGTGCAATTCTGGTTTTATGTACTCTTTCATTAGAAGAGCAATTAACAGCATTGACAAAAATTTCTTACTGAAGAATAAAGACTTAGGAAAAGAGAAACATGGACACCCACTTTCCAAGGAAAACAAAATCTGAAGCTCCTGTGGTGCTGGAAAATGTTAAGTTCATTAACTTTGTAACTTTAATATTATACTGCTTGTGCCTGATAAAACTAATTAAGAGGAGTTGATAACAGCACACTGAGATCATATATAGGACAACTCAATCTAATAAAACGTTCTTTATAATAATTTATGTTTTGTTTTGGGTTATTTTCATTTTAAAGACTGGCTGTTTGTCTTCCACTGCTCAAGTCTATAAAATAATCAACTCTGAACAGCATTTCCTAACAATTCATGCAATATTATTGATAAAAGGTATGCGCTAAAAAAATAAAAATTTAGTTTAAATTGAGCTTCATTTTCCTGTAAGCAAGGAGAAGGACTAAACCAAACTGATGCTTGAAAATCACAGATTTTAACAATCATTCACATAACGTACCCAGATGACTGAATGGGTGTGTAATAAGAAATGCAATTTACATCTTAATGCTGCCATACTGACTCATTCCTCTCCTTCCCTCCTGTGCAAGGCTAGTGCAGTTGCTAAGGTACATGATAAGAATTTGACATTAAGAACAGCCCTTAGTAAAATTTTCAATAAATATCTGTAGCTGCCTTTAGCACACTGAGTACAACAGGATCTGTTGATCTGTGTAATACATTAATCCAGTGCTGTAAATAGTTGCCTGTAACACAACATATCTATTGACTGATAACATTTGTGTTGATTTTCTTGGTATTTTACCTCAACTTATATTGCATTCTTTTAGGGAGGGAGGTGAGTTCCAATGGAGCACTAAGAAAGAAGAAGGCAGTTTCTGGAGAATTCAGAACTATACATAAGGATATTTAGATGGCAGTATGTGTTACCCACAACAGCTGAAGGGATAGAAAACACTCTCTCTCTCTTAGAGAAAATAGTATACACAACTGTGAAAATACACAACTATGTCTCAGAGGCAATTGATTATCTTCTAGGGGCTAAAAGAATTTTTTTCAGTTCACTGCAGATGAAGAAGTTTATGCACAGTCTGAAATCAACCTAATCTTAAAAAATATAATTTTACACCTGAATTTTTGTTCTCTTTGACTCATTCACTGAGTTGCCTCCATTTTAAAAATACTATAATTCTTTTAAACTGAATTATATTAATCTTGAAAGCTCCCCTGCAATCTTCAAAGAATCTATTTAAAAGAAGTCTATATAAGTATGCTGTAACTCTCTGACCAAGCTATGTCCACACTATATTGTTATCATCTCATGATACACAAAAACTAATTTGGACTTCATTCCCTGAATTATGTCATCAAACTTGGAATAAAGAATTTTTAAGAAGTCAGACAGAACTGATAAAGAAGTCAAAGGAGAGACATTGACAACTGTTAGAAATTCTAGAGTTCTCAGAGTGTCAATCACTACTAATGGGACCAAGAATTCCATTCTCAAGCTCATTAATGGCAGAAAAAAAACAGAAGAAAAAAAAAAAAAGACCAACCATGCAACACCTGAAGAAAGTCAGGACACCACATTTACAAAGCATTAGGCTGTATGAGTACAAACAGAAGCATACATAGGATAGATGTGAAATCTGAGGGACAAATAAAAGCAGTAGACTACTGCCATTCTCATCTGGCCACATCCAGTCCAGATTTTTACATTGTTGACCATCTCAAAATCCCAGCTTCTGGCCTCCTAAGTTCAAATCCACCTCCACTTTTAATAAGATGAGAGTTTTTTAAGCACAAGAAAAATGATACTGAATTTCAGATAGCTGTTTCAATTTTTTATTTTTCCAAAACAGAAAAAAACCCGAAAGCATTTGCATTCATATGCTTTTATTACAATATAGCTGTATTAACTGTCACCCAAGATGACAGGGAAATTTGAAAAGAAGGTCAACTTCTGAGCAAGTCCAACCTTATATTTGGGAGTAATAGCAGTCTGGTTTAGCCATTAGACACCTGTGACTGAAAACTCTTGCTGGCTAACAAGTTATCCAGATGAGTTCATTTTAGAATGTAGAGACCTGGTATCATAAAACTTTCATTAGAAATGTGGTTGGTATGTGTGGAAAAAAGTATTCAAGTTACCTTGAATAATGCAATTAGGCTTCATCCATTAGGCATTTTTATTGGTCCTAGAGCCAACCACTGGTGAATAGAATCTTATTTTGCATTGCAACAGCTCCCTTCACCATGCTTCCTATACATGAGCTATGTAGAATGTGTGGAAATTCAACATGGATCCAGGGAGGGACAGCTCAAGCACAATGTTTAAATTTAGAAGTACTTGAAAGAAGAAGCACTTGACCTGACTTTTTCTTATCCTGCATATGTTCTTAACAAAGTATTTGTATTCACTCAGCTGATATTAAGGAGCATTTTCTACTGAACTTGCATGGAACAATGATGACTGAGTGAATGATTATCCAAATTGCACACCAGTATTCCCTATAGGTATTACACAGCATAAATCCCAGGCTCCTCCCTGTTAAGAAAGAGCTACTGAGAAAATGAATCAGCCAAGTATCAACTGTTTCAAACATTACAAGCATTTTACATTTGAAGTATAATTAAACTGCCTTGAACTTGCATTTAAAAAGTATTTTCAAAATACTTATATGGTTATTTACAGCATTGATAATTCTTTACTTAGCATATACTGTGCTTGTGTATCAAAACCTTTTTAAACAAAGCTATGCAGATTATGATAATGGCAATACATTGCTGGACTAGAAGCGGATACAATACTTAAATCCTTCACAGTGACACTCGAGGAGTGATTTTGGTTTGGTGACTGCTTGGCTGTCAGAGTAGGCTTGCACAACCCACCCTCCCTGTCCCCAAGCATTTGAAATTCTGAAAACAGAATCCGAGGTCAGAATATGAAAGAAGCAGAAGATGCTGAGAGAATTACAATATTGTTTTCTCCCTTGGGAGCTGTATAGAAGCCACATTATAGCTTTTCTGCTGCACCGTGTCTTCCAGCTCCTCCTGTTTGCTGCCCATGCTGGGTGCATTGGTGCTGGTGGATCAGCTGGGCTGCTGATTTTGACCCCGGCATTGGCAAGCTGGCCCAAGGCTCATCTCTATCGAGCCTGGTCTTATACCCTTCAAAACTAATTTACAGCCCTCTCAATCAGCCTGCCAACTCACGGACTAGACTTATTTTCCCCTTTTTTAGACCAGTGAACCCTATCTGCCTCCAACAGGCCCTGTGAACAAGAAAGAAATAAGGATAAACAAAAACATATGAACATCTAAAAAGCTTCAAACCAAATTACTGTGCTTATGATTGATACAGAAAATTACCAACAATTCTCTCAACAATTTTTTGATGAAGAAGTATTGAATACTTAACCCATTTCCTTACAGGTATCTAAGCTCAAAGAAATAACCCCTACATAAGCATAATTCGCCTCAGCAGAGGCTGTTTCTCTAAAGAAAAGGTGTACATAAGAACTTGTAGCTAAAAATTGATATAAAGTATGTTTATATGCAGAATGTTCAGTGAAATGAGTTAGAGATCATCAACACCTTAGCACAATTTAAAAATATTTAAACATAACAATTTTCTCTAAAGAAAAATTACCTTTAGAAAATTTCCTCTGGCTACTAAGAAGCCCTGTAAAGTACAACTATCACTTTGATTATTCTAATAACATTATAGGTATCTAATTAAGTTTGAGATGAACCTAACTGATTTTGTGGCAAAGAATTTTTTTTCTTTGCGTTTATTCGTTCTTTTCTTGCACGTTCTTCTAATTTGAATAGTTTTCTTAGATTAGCTAAGATATTACTGCATGAGTATTCATTAATCTCTAATTAACATTTTAAAATCCTTATATTTTGATTTAAACATGCATGAAGTCTAATCTCTGTAACTGCAATTAGAATCGCTTATTTAATAAATTTTGAACTAATGAGTGTATTGTTCTAAAATTGTTTATCATCATATATTTCACAGAACAATGAGATTATAAAAAGTTTATCGCAATACACTCTTGGAAGAGTTTTATCAGCAGCAAGGTGGTCTTGGTCAGTTTTGGGAATTTTAAATTATTTTTTTTCTTCTAATCTGATATAAAACCAACAGTAGCCCCAGTATATCCAGCTATCTCAGTATTATAAAGAGTGATAGATGTTTATCTGCTATAGAGGACATTCTGCCATGAAATTGTGGTTGCAACATTTCTGCTTATTAAAAAGAACCAAAAAATTCTTATTTCCTTATGTTAACTCATAACAACTTTTAAGACAATGAGGAGATTGTCCACTGGTGAGAACCTCACTCTATAGATTCATAGAGTTCTCCTCACTTCCTGTTTTTAAGATAGGAAAATTCAGACCAAATAACAGCAAATTTTTCTATAAAAGTCCTTTTGCATAGAAAAAATCACTAGCCCCAAAAATGGTGCAAACATGTATTTAGCATCTAGCTATGATAATACAAAAGTGTGGAATTTAGAGAGAGCTAAGTCAGAACCATATCTGATATCCACATCTCCTAAATATAGGTCTGTTCAGTCTGTTGTCCTCCACCATACCATGACTGCTATTTGCATTTTAGACTTAAACTGAGGACTAAGAAAAATTAAAGTTAACTGTTGCCAAGTTATTGGCCAGGAAAGCTCAAGACAGAATAATAAGTTTAAGATGCCTGAGTGCTTGGTGTGTATCTTATGTTTTACAGGGATATACAAAGGAGGTCATACTGCAGCTTGAACAGCTCTGCCAATGAGCCTTCACCATTTGGATAATTTCTTTGCCACTTGGAAGACACCAGAAGAAGATCCAGCTTCTGAACTGGTTGTTTGTTGATGATGGTAATAAGAATAGGCTGGTCATTCAGCTGCTAGATTTAGCACCTGGGTAACCCTATACTTCAGTATTAGCATTGTGAGCAACTAGTTACAGGCTGAGTGTTTGCAAGACCTTAGGACAGAGCTTTGTCACAATTGCTATATTTGACCTTTTTCTTGACCTACCTGCAGCATTTTTTCACATCTGTAACCTTTATTAACTGGTGTCCATTGCTGGTGGTTTTTTTTTTTTTTTTTTTTTTTTTTGCTTCTTTCATCTTTACATCGTGTAATCACACAAACTTTATATACAAAGTGGTCACAAATATCTATTCTTTACAAATATATCATTCTAGCATCAACTAGCACAGCAAGGTGCATAGAGAAGAGTACTGACAGGGAAGCAGAGGCCTTGATTTGTGGTTACCTCCACAAATACAACCTCAAATTCTGCATGCAGTCTCATCCTCTCAAGCCTATCTTATCATGCGTGTCCTGCAGTATGCAAAGTGTTTTCAGACATAACATTTGCTGGGCTTCCCATGTGTCTATTAAACATGAAAAAGGCTCACCACTGGTGTTCACACTGCCTCTCTTCCTGGTTTCCCTACAGCCTTTATTCAGCTTTTGTCTCGAGAGCAGCAGGTTGAGATTGCATCTGAACTACCCTGGACTGCTTGGGAAACTACGGACAAACATACAGCACAGAACAAGCCCTCCTATAGCTGGGTGGCTTCCTTTGACTTTGAACGGTATATAACACTTCAGCTTGTAGAAAACAGGCAAAGAATATTAAGGGACATTCTGGTGATGAACAAGATTAAGCTCCAACTTAAATAGGAAAGAAGTTGGAGTGAATTTTTCCAGGGTTTGTTTTTTTGCCACGATAATGCTTGCATTAGAGAGTTTTGGAAGTGTTCAGAAGAACAATTCTTAAGAGAAGAGTGATGGAAGGGAAAAGTTGGGAAGTTTAATTAACATTTTAGGGTGAAAACCAGCTCTTTTCTCATTCAAGATTTTCTGTACTAAAAAAAAAAAAGAAATGACAACAAGAAGTATCTTAATTGAAAATGTTTCCATTAATATTTCAGCTAAGTTTCACAGCAAGACATACCTCTTCATAAGTACATAAAGAGGTTGTTAAAAATGCTTGCAGTGTAATGGTTTTGCTGATAACAGTAAAATGTGCAGCTGAGCTCAACAGGATTGATTCAAGTACAAGGCATGTTGCTGAAGGTGTGTGAAAGTCAAATTAGTCAAAAACATGGAAATTAATACTTCAATCACCTTAGCATAAAGTTAATCCAAAATCTTGTCAGAAATTTGTGAACCCATCCTCCTTCCATCTTCAGTGAACTTGTAGAATTCAGCTAACAAAAGCCCTTTTATTCTCTGTGTGAGGCCTGCATATTTTGTAGGATTTAATTCAATTCTTCAAAAACTTACTATACTGAAATCAAACAAACAGTGTCTGAAGTGTTTGAGAATCTCAAACTGAGAATCCTCACAATACTGAGGATCTTTACAGCGTCTTCCAAAATTTGACACAAAGCTCAACTCCGATGTGTGAGACTTAGATATGTCTGATTAGAATATGGTTATATTAAACATTTTATCAAAATCTCTTATATTTTCCTTATTCTCAGCCTTGGGTGTGTGGAAGGTGGGGATTCCTTGAATAAGGGAGGTTGAAGAATATATTTTTAACAGAAAATGCTTCTGTTGTCTTGGAAAGACACAATGTTAGCAGATCCTGTATTTTCTCTTAACTGTACTATGAAAGTGTAGATAGAGACATCATCACAACTGCTGCTATGATTCAAATCTCTTACCCAGTTCCAACACAGCCCTCACAACAATATATTGGTGCCTCGGATAAATTTGCTCATTTGGTGCATGTACACAATATGTATGACACAAAGATTTTTATTATCATCTTTACTTAAATGAGGGAAGCAAAAGCACAGGTGCCAAGAACGAGATCAACAAAAGGACTAGTGTATTGCTAGATTGGACATTATGCAATATTTACTAGGAATTGTTGGTTTTCATTAATTCCCCTTTTTTGGAAAAGCACTGCTGTGGTCAGACCTGTCAGATACGAGATGTCTGGCTCTTCAGTTCTGTTTTCCCAACTTGCACACACTGAAGTGACTCCAATACTCCAGGAATGAGTTGTGTAAAGCAGCACACACTTTTAGGCTGGCTCATAATATATTTCAGAACTTAGGAAACAGCCCTCTAACCTCTGTGGCTAACCAAATAACTTTCATGAAGGTGAATTTTGTACTTCTGTGTGATAATGCTGCAGATTGGACAAAAGAAAGGAAAACCAGGATGATTATAGAAGCACCCTCTTAGCACTCCATCCTTTCTTCACCTCCCATCATGAGCAAAGCCATGAAAAGGTGTTACTGGTCCCTAAAAGAATTTAACCTTGAGTATTAGGCATTTAAAGATTAATAAATAGCACATATCCATCATCCATGGATTTTGGCAGGAAGTAGGACAAATAGGAAAGTGCAATTCCAGTTATGACCCGACAGTTATAGCAACTAAGAAAGAAGAGACTAATCGCTCCATCTTTCACAGCTCAGGACAGAAGACTAAATCAACATTTCTACTTAAATAATAGACTAATTCATTGTGGGAAGACGACTAGGGCTGAAATTAGAGAAAACTGAGAAGTTACATTTACATTCCAGCAGAAATTATAACTTGATCCCATAGTCCCATATATAGGATGAAAGCCCCCTGAAAGTTCTTCATTTTTTTAATTTACTTCTCACAATATTTTGCTATCACAGACTCAGGAAACATAAGTAATTTTTAAATTTAAAATGTCCTCTCACATTTTTTCCCCAAGGCAGGGATGGATGCCACAGAATTGTGTCAGTGTGACTTCAGCTGCAACATGTGGATGATTAAACCTTCATTCTACTTGACTTTTGGGTTAGATAACTAGGCCTAAAGCTGTGTAAGTATGTAAATTCCTATGAAACCAGTTCATATTGCTGATTTACCACCTGAGCAATACGTATAAGTGCTGACATGGATTCACACATGAGCTGTTTAGGAAAACATTCGGTGTTCAAGTTGACTGCCTATATTCCAGGAGATAGCAGTTGCTTTGCAGTGTCTCAGTGTATAGCACCCCTGGAAACAGAGATATGATGGAAAGAGTAGTGTATGTCAACCTCAACAGTTCTAACAAAAACCATATAGCTATTATTAGACACAAAGCTAGGAATGCTGCAGAACCTTATGAACAATGAAACACCACTAGCTCCTGCTATTTGTCATAATGTGACCCAGTGCAGCATAAGATCAATATAGTAGGCACTGAATCCCTGGGGAAAGATTTCAGTGCAAAACATAGTGATTTCTCTGTGGAAGTAACAAAACACATGAAAAATCTTGTTAAATGAAAAAGCCCCTTCATCATGGACACCAGACGAAAAGTAGAACTTTGTGCTATTCAATTCTACTTTATTTGGCAAAACCATTGAAAGTTTACTCTTAACTACATGGACAATATAAGTTTACTTCAATGAGCAAGGATTTTTGAGTCAGCAAATAATAAGAAATTTTTGGAGAGACTGCTTTTTCTCAGTAGCTTTTACAGAGCAGTAAAAGAGTGCAAGTCACAAGGCTCCACCTGATTGTTTGGGAGACAGATTTAGAAACCGCAGGTGACAACAGATATTCAATAAGAATGCGGCAAGATTTTTGTATACATGTACTACGAAGAACCTTTGTCAGTGAGAAATGTAAACATCAAAACTAAAGCTGAATGGTCATTATGGCCTTGAATCTTTGGAGCCAATGTTATTGTAATTTAGAGTACAGCCTCGCACTAGTTTACCATTTACAAAATTGAAAGGTGAGTAAAAGGTTAAGTTTGCACACTTACCTGTCCACTAACAATTGAACACAAAGCCTGGCTTTATTTCCAAGTTATATGACACTGTTTAACAGACTGTTTTAGTTACAATACTTGGCATCTCTTGATATGTTAATACTTTAAAACCTTGCTGATTCTAGTTAATGCACCAAGGCATCCATCTCATTTTTGTGATTTGCATCCAAACCTTCTACTTATGTTTTTGCCAAACACTACCTCACTTTAGCAACTGCTATACAAGACTTAATCGCTAATTTTATGATAATTTATTTACAACAAACAAAGTGATTGACAAATCACACAAATCTTCAATATTAATTTTTGAAAGAGCTTTAACATGCAATGTGCCCATGAATACATTCTTGTGGTTCGGAACTTGAGAACTGATAATTCAATAAAAAGATGTTTGGAAGGAATCAATCCACAGTTTCTAAAGCTTTGAAAAGCGAGGTTCAAGCAGGGACTATTTGACAAACTATTGTGTTTGAGAGAACTTAACCTATAGTTAAATAAAAAATGGTGAAACTAAGTTGCTGAAGAACAACAAAGAGAAAATAATCTTGCAGAGAATAAGAGTGTTTAACAAGAATTATTGAAGTTTGTTCTTACCAAAAATAGTATATTGGTTTCTAATGAAAATATATCATAATATGAACTGAACTTAAAGTTGTGATTTAAAAAAAGCCCAAACCTGTAAAAGAACAATAGCCTCATCAAAATAGTTATCTCCTACATAGTTTGAACTTTTCATACATCTAATTCTCTACTGTTTCAAGTGAAAGTATGCTGTTTTACATGTAGAATCAGCAGTGGAGTAGGCAAGCCAGAGATGAAACCTCATCTCTGGCTACTGATAGCTTAGAGAACTGCTCATCCACCTCTGCCAACCCCATGAGCTCTCCAGAGGAATTGACCATATTTTTACAATGTCAGGAATGTATTCACAGAAATAATTTTTTTTTGTTAAGGTGCATTATTATATTATGTGTATTATCTGGGGCTCTAGTGAAAATTAGTCATTGCTGTCATCAATTAAAAAAAAAAAATCATTGAATATATGTGGATGTGGCAGGAAGTTTAGTCTAGGGGTTAAGAAATTGCCTTATTTTCCAAAATATAGTCTCTCGATGCATTTTTTATTTTTGGAAACAAAGTTACCGTAGGGATGCATCTGCTAGCTTTACAGACAGATGTTATATGCACATTTGACCACAGAGCTGTGGGAACCACCCTGCTGAGGCTCCAGCTTGTAAGGACTTTTGCATATTGGTTCGGTGATTGCCAGTTGAACAAAGCTAGCTTAAAACCAGCAGGGTCCAAGTGCTAGTAAATATAGGAAAAGTCACCCAATTAAACACTGTCTTTAACCCCTATAAGACTAGATGGGTGTGTAAAGTTGCACTAGTCTTTTTCTAGATCTACATCCAAGCTATTTGTTCAGAGACATGGAGTCATATAGTAGAGATTAATTTCCGTTTAAAATCATGTATTTCTAAACACACTGATATCACAGCAGATACAGCCAGTAGGGGATTTGTTTAGATAAAGAAGTTTAGATATCAGTGTACATGAACATTTAAAAAAAAAAAAAAAATAATAATAAATATAGCATGCACTGGACAGAAGTTCTGCCTACAAGCAATCAACTTGTAGCACTGATTTTTTGCACAACTGTCTTATAGTCACAAACATGAGCAAATTTAGCTCTTCATGCAAGCATAAAACTAAAAGCACAAACCCATGAAACTTGCTAACTTGCTTGCATTTTCTTAGTAGCACAACAGCATTTAGAAGTATTCCACCAATGACTTCAGAATTTTTCCTCAATTTCAAACAGGCTTCATACTGAGAAAGATGGATTCTTTTTCTCAGCCCAGAAAACACTCAAACAGAAAAAAAAGTTCACAGCCTAGCAGAACACCAGCCAAAACCAATTCAGTATTGGAATAGGGACTACAAAACATAAGCCACTGTCTTTTATACTTACTTACATAGTGCTACCTCAAGGAAGCCTTTATGGTTCCCTCCTGAAGTTTCTCATTCCTTCTTCAGGATCTCAGGCACCACTCACTCGCCTCATGAATGCCAGATCTGTTTTGTCAGATTCAAATCCCAGGGGAAGCCTGCACTACACCTTTCCCACGTAGTCCTAGCAGGAAGCCTGTCATGGAAGTCAGATCTTCCTCCCCACTATATTTCAAAGAGAAAATACAGTTTCTTCTATAGTAAATAAATAGATTTTTTAAAAAAGCAACAACAAACATCTTATTTGAATTTTCTTATGCGATGAACAGAAACTTGATTCACCTCTTTTTTTAACATATTGAATAATTAGTGTGCCAACCAACTCTTTCCTTTTTAAGTAATTGGAGATGTCTGTTTGCCATTTGCTAATGGAAAATAATCAACCAATTTATACATTGTCAACAGATCTGTTTTTATATGCTAAGATGTTTGGCTTGTTAAATGCATTTTGGTTACATTGTATAGAAAAATCAAAAGGCAGTTCTCTTACTGAGAAGGCATTGGATTTTATTTTCAAGTCTTTTATATTTTCTGTCTTTTTTATATAGTAGTAGCATTTCCCGATCTTACCTATTGAGTACTTTCTTGAATATTGCAGCTTATCTACTGTGTCTGTCTTGTATAATAGCACTCTACTATAAAATAGAAGATTAATAAAATATTGGGCTGAATTTTTTCCAGCCCAGACTCTTCACATAAGGATATAATTTAAAGAAAAATCATTTATTCTTACCATAAAGGCTGCAACAGGAACAAAATTAACCTTTATTCTGAACTGAAAAATGTGATTATATCCAAAAGTTCATTAAACATATATGATCACACTAGTTTAAAAAAAAAAAAAAAAAAGATAACAAAGAAATTACTCTATATTCCTTATGTCTATTGACCTATTGACTCAGAGGGACTGTGAATGCTCTGTCAATTTCTAGGGGCATGGTATATCTAAAAACAATTAACTGAGGGCAAGGAGAGAAATGGAGAGTAGGAACTTAACCAATATAGACTAGTTTACCAACATATTTATTGGATGATTTGGATGTTCTATGGTGAATTTTATTTCTTGAAGAGCTACTTCAGTTCTAATCTTTTTCTAGTATCAATGAAATTTCTTAAAAGCTCTGGATAATCAGCTATCTTATGGCAGCTCAAACGGACCAAGTGCTGCATTTTCCCTTTTGAAAATTAAGTCCTTTCCAGAGGATAACTTTACAATATTTAAAATCTGTGCTAAATTATGCAAATCTAGTAAGTTTATCACTACTATAAATTGTATAAAACATTGTGGATTCAAAGTATGTTTCTGTGAACAGAGCTTTATAGAACAGTGGTAACTTGAGGCAACATAGTTCACTTTAATTTTTTACTTGAAGCTGAATATACAGTAGAAGTTCCTTTCCTGAATAAATCTATGGCTGAGGCAGATTTTATGTAAAATTCCCAAATGCCTTGCAACCAGCAGCAAAAAAGATAACTTGTTTTTTTTTTGATCCTACCAGTAATACCTAGAGACAGAGATCTTCCACAAACAGATCTATTAAAACTTCCTAGGGACCAACCAGATCAGAAGTGAGTGGGCAAGTATTGGAAATACGCATAGTTACTCTTTAGGAAATGTTTAGGGAATGAAACAGGAGTGGGTGAAAGCATGAGATCAGAGTCAGAGGCTAGGGAAAAGAAATGTACATTATGCATCAGTAAGCATTGAGAATGATGGATAGCTGAGCCCTTCTGAAGTCAGGAGCTGTCTGCACAGCTTGTAGTATTCACTGCTGCTGAGGATATAATTCATTACATTAAGACTGTAAACCTCTATGCAAGATAGAATGACAGAAGTAAGAGTTTACTGTTGTAAGAAAATCATTCCTTCCAGAATTAATATTACTTGCACTAAGTTTGTATACACATAATTTTTAATTTTGTTTACTCCTTTATATTAGCATAATACTGTAGTAGAGGTGACAGTTGACTTGGAGTTACTTTATCTGCAGCCTGTTCTTTAAATATAAGGTCATTCATTTCCTGCAGAAGTTTGGTGCTTTTTGGTTTGTTTGGGTTTGGTTTTTTTTTTAAGTAAACTAGCTTATATCCATCTCTGGTAATTAATTTTGGAAAAATGATTAGAATCAAAAGACAAAAGAAGAGGAAAATAATTTTTGACCTACATTACAACTAGCCACTCACTGTGTATGAACTATCAAAGTCAGTTCTGAAGTTTAGCTTGCACAAAGGTGAAAAAGAAAAAGTGGCGGGAGAGCAATTGAATTAAAAGCTTTTAAATAGAAATAAGATCCATTTTAAAATAAAGAAGTTTTCATTCTTATGATTCCCTTATATCATGTGTAAGCTGAATTTACTATCATGCATACTAACATACCTTGGACCTTTGATTATTAAAAGCAATTTCTCCAGATGTGATGATAGAAACAGATTTTCTGTGCTGTTTCAGACACGTATGTGTGATCATATGCCACAAAATGGGAAATCTGATTGCTTTGCAGATGTACTACAGGGTGAATTACTGTTACTTTGTTGTAATTCACATAGGAAAGTAGAATGTAGAACCTTTCAAATTTTAGATCATCACATTAAGGAAAAAATTTGTCTTTTCCCTATATGCTGCCTTCAGTCTAAAAGTCAGTGCACCTAAACACTTCGTATCATTGACGGTGTTCATAAATATTTTGGGCTTAATTAATCTTTTATTAATAAGAATTGGTTGCACTACAAAAAGAGTCAGCCAGCCTTAGTGTTGTAGTTGGCAAAGATTTATTGCCAAGAAGTCCAAAATCATCCTGCCTTGTATGAGAAATAACATGGCCAGCAGGATCAAGGAAGTGATTGTCCCCCTCTACTTGGCACTGGTGAGGGCAAATCCTAAATCCTGTGTTCAGTTTTGGGCCCCTCAATACAAAAAAGAAATTGAAGTGCTGAAGCCCGTCCATAGAAGGGCAGTGGAACCAGTGAAGGGTCTGGAGCACAAGTCTGATGAGGAGTGGCTGAGGGAGCTGGGGTTGTTCAGCCTGGAGAAAAGGAGGCTTAAGTGAAACCTTATTGCTCTCTACAAATGCCTGAAAGGAAGCTGTGCCGAGGTGGGGGTTGGTCTCATTTCGCAGGGAACAAGTGACAGGACAAGAGGAAATGGCCTCAAGTTGAATAAGGGTAGGTTTAGATTGGATATTACGAAAAACGTCTCACTGAAAAGGTTGTCAAACATTGGAATGGTACCCAAGGAAGCAATGGAGCTACCATTCCTGTAGGTATTTAAAAGAAGTGTAGCTGTGTGTTAGTGTAGACTTCGCAGTGCTGGGTTAATTGTTGGACTCAATAATCGTAAAGGTCTTCTTCAACATAAATGATTTTATGATTCCATGATCGTTCTGTTTAAATTTTGGAAGAGATATTAATAGTAGCTATTGATATCAAAGGAGTCGCAGTCTATTGGAGCACATCAGTAGGAAAAAAAAGATAAAATATTATTTCTCATAATAGGAAATTCAGTTGGTAGAGATATGACAATATCAGCTGATGAGCTGGCAGAAAAAACAGTAGAAGACACTGTGATGAGGCAAGAGACATCAAGTTAAAGAGTTAGGTGTAGTTGCAAATGATGTTGTACCTATCTAGGCCAATACCCCGGGTTGCAGTACTGCAACCAACTTAAATTTGAGATTGTGTTAAATAATAGACTTTTTTGAAATAGTTGTCCATATTACCCTTGTGTTTTCCTGTACACAATCTCCAAATCTAGCTCCCTCAAACTTCTAAGTGCTTAAACTGCCTCAGGTCCCACGTATTATTACAAAGACTCCTACAGGATGATGGTGTCAGCTCTTGCTCCTCATTGGTACCATTCAAATACTATCACAATCATTTTCAATCCATTTGAGTTTTCAGACTAACACCAGGAACAGATTAGGCTCTTTTCAGTTTTGTTTTAAAATACCATTTGAAGGAGTTGAGCTTGCCATCTGGTGCTGAGAATTTCTCCATGCTATTTGATTCGTAAGGCTGCCAGTCAGTACTGCTGAACAGAGAGGAGAAACACCAGTGTTACGCTCAAGCAACATTCATTTCTCATTAGGCCTCTTCCATAGATAGTAAAGCAGAACACCAGCTTTCCTGTCCCACTCATCTCCCACGAAATGCTATTTGTGTCCTGCTGATGCTTGTAATCACCTTTTGTTACCCAACATGTACTTTTAGCACCATGACCTTAACTATGGTTTATGATTTTTCCATATGCTTTCAAAAGACACAGTTACTTAGAAACCTGTAAACTGTACATTTTTTTGTTGTCTATGTTAGAAGAAAGAAACTGGAATTAATGCAACATGCTCATGCTTAGCCCTAGGGAGGAACTAAGTGCTTTACAGTCAGACATATCTTTCAGAAATGCAAATTAAGAACAGACTCAAAAAAGCTGTAAATTACAGAGCATGACATAGCTATGAAGGAACAGTTTTCCAGCTCCAGTGTTGCCTAACAGCTAACATTTCTTTCCACCTATTTTTCCTTCCACTCTGCTTATCAAGTAATTTAATTCTACGAGCATTAGTCTTTCAGTTTAGAAGGACATTTATGCAAATAATCAAGTCCCTCTCTGAAAGCTCTGCTAGTTCTTCACAAGCCACTGACAGCTTAAGGCCTTTTTTGAATCAAGATAAACATAACTACAAGACTAACAAGAAGAGAAGTCTCCAGATTTAGGAGAAATTTTTCTCTTAAGAACAGAAAAGATAGCACCCAAATGTCCACCTTGAGATTTCTGCATATCTTGAAAGAAATGAATGCATCCACAAAATGGATACAAGCATTTAACCTATTTCTGTTTTTACAACCTGTAAGAAATTCAATTCTCCCTTATACAAGATCTTGTAAGACCTCTCTTCTTTTTGTTGTGATAAAATATTGCCACCTCATAAATTAAAAAAAAAACCATCACACTACCTCGAATCTGATCTAAGGGAGTAAAAATTAGAGCTGTTGGCTGTTAAGGCTAAGACAATGATTAACACTTTCAACCTCTCTATGAAGTAAAAATCCCCAGAGGATTTTCACAGCTGCCTCTCATCCCAGTAAGAAAAGTAACTTAGAGCATATATAGCGTGTAATTATTTGAGCTAATGAGTGTAAACAATACAGGCAAAGCAAGAGCAGGTAATACAAAGCATTTATGAAACAGCTAAAGTATTTCAGGCTTACTTTTGAAAATACAAGCTTACCAGACAAACAATAGCCAAGCAACATTTTATGTCACGTATATAGTATTTCTCATTGCACTATGCATGCTGTCAAGGCTGCATACTCAAGAGTCATGACCATTTATAAAAAGTTAAGCAACAATTTGGGATTTTTTTAAAGAAAATTATAGATTAATTGGATCAAGGACAGAATGGAGTGACATCCCAAGAGTCTTCAGAATTACTGTAATAATTTTCAACAATCTTAAAAAGGATGAAATAAAAATGGAGCAATTACTCTAAACGCTCTTCTAAAAGAGTTAGTTAACCACGAGAGGGTGGCACTGCAAAAAAACCAACAGCTGTATTCAGGAGAAGAGAGAACATCTTTTCATATTACTCCATCAGTAGAAACTGATGCAATACTGAGGCTTCACACTGTGCTTGGACCATAATGGAGTAAGCACTTTGACAAAGCCATGCCTCTGACCTTTTCTTTGGTACAAGTTTCCCATTGACATCATCAAAAAATTAAAACAAAAACCAAACCAAAAACCAAAACCTTTTTCTTGTTTTTGTGGGGTGAGGGGAACATGCAGGGAGAGGTGAATTTGTGTGTTTCTATTTTTTACTTGTTAAACTGTCTCTCTCAGTCCATGAGTTTTCTCTCCTTTACCCTTCTGATTCTCTCTCCCACCTCACTCAGGGGGTGAGGGAGCAGTGGTGTGGTGTTTAGCAGCCTAGCAGGGCTAAACCACAAGTACTACTTGCAAATTTTAAAGTACTTAAGAAACACTAAAGAGTTTGGTTCTCATGTTATTTTCAAGTAGTTGAATGTAGTGTTTTAGTAATTAACTGTTTTTTAAGTGCTATTAGCTAATGCTTCAATGTTATAATGGCTTCCAGCATAATGGCAGATTATGGATTTGTAAAACAAATATTGTAGATATTAATTTCATAACTGTCACAGATCAAATGTGTAGTGATGCTCTTGTTATTTTATTTATTCTTGTTTATTATTCTAATAAAGCAACAATATAAATCTTTCATTTCATTACAGTCAATCTTGTAGTTACAAGCCTGGAATCACATATCTGGTGTTTTCACATTAGTGCTTTGTCTAACTTCATATGAGTTACAAAACTAACACTTTTAAACTAGCAAATGATAAATTATTATATATATACCTTCCAAAACTTTTGTTCAAAGAATGAGGTTTCATTCCAAATCTGACTGACTTTTTTTTTTTTTTACTTTGGAATATCGTGAACCAGAGAAATTCAGACCCTAAGAATTCCTAATTCCTAAATTTCATTGCTGCAAGGAAACTTGGCTTGTTTGTATTCCATTCATCCCTCAAAACTCTCTGATTCTCTTTTGAATAGCTTCTACATACTGTCTGAGCCCTCAAAATTCACAGAGATGTTATTTTTTAATAGTCTTTTCATTTGTGTTTGTTGGAGTTCGTGGGATGCTTGCAGTCTAATTCCTTTAGTTTGTTGAAGACCTGACGAACAAATCCCTGAACCCATCTGAGTATATTACTTCAGAGTATTACTTCAGAGTATAAGCTGAGAACACAAGAATATGCAGATGTGTAAACTTAGTTAAATATGACAACTATTGATGCTTAACTTTTTTGTGGGTATTTGTCTCAGATGATCCACAATGCAGAAATGAAAACTGAAAGACAATTCTTTTCTAGATAGCATCTAATCTGTAGAGAGACATCCCAGAAATGTAGAGACAGACTGATGGACATACAAAAAGAAATAATTAATATAATAACTAAAACTATTTTACATAACAGGTGATTGTGAAAGCATAATAGGACCATGCCATTAATTTTTTATTTTCTAAATATCTTTTGTACCTTCTTTAAAGCTTCTTTTTCATGGTTGTGGAGGGGCTTTGTGACTAAGTATGCTAGTTTGGAGGCGCTTGAAGACTATATAAAGGGAAAGAATAAACTACCTGAGACATGTTCTTTAAAATTAAATTTTTAAGAAGGAAAGATGGAAGGAGACTTAGAGAATTTACAAAGAGAAACAATTTTTTAGCCTTTTTGGTGGTTTTTGTTTGTTTGTTTGGGGTTTTTTTTGTTTGTTTTTGGTTGTTTTTTTTTGGTTTGGTTTGGTTTGGTTTGGTTTTTTTAAATTTTTATTCTAGTGGAGTATTACAGGTTAGAATTGTCTGGACAATGAAAATTTAGTTCTGTGAGAAAACTCAGGTGGCAAAATATTACATTCTTACACATTGAAATTATTTCAGCTAATTTTTTCTTTGCAGTGACCCAGTTTTCTGGATCTTTTAATTATTCTCCTTATTTCTCAAAGTCATCAGAAAGCCTAGTTGTGTTTCAAAAACTTGTTGGGAACTTCATCAATATCAGTGGTTCCATGAATTGTATTTGGTCTTTGCAGAAGAGCAACTTTAAGACCAAAAGGCATATTTCTTTTAAAAGGATCCAGTGCTATTAAAAACTATGTAGGCAAGAAGAGAGAAAATCAAGGGGGATAATTGTTCTCAATTAAAATTTAAATATTTAAATTATTTTAATATTTAAAAATTATTTGAGTTGTTTCAGAGGATTCAGTCATACATTGTACTATAGAGGTCCAAAAAGAAAATATCTGCCCCAAATTTAGGTGAAAATAAATTGATCTTCTATGCACCACTCTAAAGAAAGACTGCAGCATATAGGTGCTGCTATCAGAGATGGATATCCCTGGAGAAAGGATTCATACAAGTCATAGAAGTTTTTAACAGGAGTTTTTAATAGTTGAGGTGAATGTAACTGCATTACTTGCTATGGAGTTCAGATCTGTGACCTGAAGTCCAGGTTTTGTACAGTGAACCATGGCTAAGGTTGCTGAACCAGCTGTTTTGTGATTAGAGAAATTGTGAGAAAGTATTTGATTTGCACCATGCAATATATAACAAGACTGTAAAGATGAGATGCAAACACAAACAGCAAAGAGAAGATAAACCACAGACTAAAATAATACCGAAGTATACAAAATGCTACAGGGAAAAAAACCTTAAATATAAGACAGCTCCACAGCTCCGAAGCTCCATCTCAGGGAGGAGCAGATGCCAGACTTTTTCTTGTCAGATAGCTGCTGTTTGTTAACAAAGACATTGGATGTCTTAAGTATGATACAATGAGTTGGAAATCTGAAGTACACTTAAATAAGTATGTTAAGTGCTTGGCTCTGTGGTTTGATAATGCTAGTTTTCATTTGTGTGTGATATACAATCAATGACAGCTTTATAATTTGAAGTTTTATGTGGCAATCTTCAGAGACTTTCAATACGTGCAAAAAGATGCTCCAAAAAAGTGACCCTGAGAGAGACAGATGGTTACATCAGTTGCTACTGCTCATGTCCCAGCTGAATACTGAGAATAAATTTGTTTTTAAGAACTGCAGTAACATTCCTAGACATAAGTGGAGGCGTAAATAAAATTTGGTGACCTTGGGTGTAAATCTCTTCTGAGGTAATTCTGAAGTCATTGGTAAGATATATATGTGTACTGGGGAAATACTCTGAATCCCTTATGACAGTGAATCCCCTAGGACAGAGAGGCAAAAACTGATCTTCAGACTCCTTACAATCTGTTTGGGCAGGTCCGACAAAACTTTTAAGGTTAGCAGAGAGTACTGTGATGAAGAGATGCATGTAGCTCATTTGCCAGTTGCATACAGTAAAAAAATATTAAATATTCAGTATTTCAGTAAATATATATATATATATATATATATATATATATATATATATATACATACCTGCATGGGCATGCTGGTATGTGGTGAGGTAGTACATTGCACTGTCAGTCCATTAGAACATTTGCTATACCCACCATTCAAATTTCAGCCATCAGCAAACCTGTTAATGATTTCCATATCTCTGGCCAAACAGATGCACAGAAATCTGAAAATTTTCTGAAAATTGGTCCAGAGCAACAAAAAGATTCGTTGTTGTAGGCAAGAAAATGGATTCATGAACCATGAATGGATTCACAGAACCATGAAGCAGAGAAAAAGTAATTTACATAAACTTGATGTAGGTTAGAAAAGACAAATAATGAATATTGTAAATAGGCCACCCTTAAGCACAATAATGGTCTCTGCTGTTAAACTCATAACCTAAGGGCCACACCTAATTTTCATGTGCATTGAGATTTATGTCAGGAAGGTAAACTCTAATTGCTGCTACACTGCCTCAGGCTTGATAACTTCTTTTGTAAAAGGGAGGAGGAGGGGGCATGCCACAATGTATCTTTATTTATATTTAAGCAACTCCCAACAGAAGACCCTACTGGTATAACAAAATGGAATATAAATTGTATATATATTTATGTGTAGCAAAGATAACACAATTTGTCTGTTCAGAATCTGATTTGGACTGAAGACATAAAAAGGAGAAATTGCTTTGATGCTTATGGAATCTGTGATATATACAAATACATACAGTCTTTCCTGTGTAATTACTGAGGTATAAAACATTGAATTTGTATGTGCTCATGCATTCTTTGATTACACTAAAGCACTTTTAAGGCTCATGTCTGTATTACTTGTGTTTAACTACAGCCAGTGAACCTCCACTTGGCTTGCCACTTCAGTCATTGGGAAAGAGAATTGGAATACACAAAAAGAATTAACCAAGGGACCGACTGTATGAAAGACTACAAAGAAGATGTGCAGACCTCTGGTGTTGGCTTGAAGAAGAGTTGTTCCAGTTCTCCACCTATAGGGCTTCTTACAGCACTTCATAGTGTCTTACAGACAGTGGCTTCCAGTGAGAAGCTTTAAAGTCACATCAGACTTATCAGTGCCTCACATTCCCATTCGCACAGTCTTGAGGAAAGGAAGATGAATGGATAACTCTGATATCCTTTGTTGCTATGTCCTTGACTCTGGATATGTTTTGCTAATTAATGCTCAATTCACATAACATTTGTGTTGAACATAAATATTGGAATGTATATATACACACATATATATACACACATATATATATATATAGACATACTATATATATACACACATATATATATATATAGACATACTATATATAAATACACACATATATATGTATGTATGTATATATGTATATATGTATATGCATACATAAGTATGCTTTAGGACCTAAGAGAAAGTAACTCATACTGTGTCTGCATCAGAAATTTCAAATTTTAGACTTTGAGGTAACTGGTTTTTAAATCTTATTATTACAATGATTATTTTTACTTAAATAATAGCTAATTCCACATACTAGAGAATTAATAATAAATCCTTCTGAAACAATGCAGAAAGTTAATTCTTTCAAGTGGTTTTTCATGATGCTGTTAATAACTGTACTACAAATTAGTGATGTTTCTTGTACTACAGACACACATACTATGCTATTAGGTATTATTTTCAAGAAAATATGAGAAGGAATTACTAGTTTCTAATAACTCTAAAGTCATGATAACTGAAGACTGCAAGGAAAAAGATAAAGGCATAACAATATTCTGAGAGGCAGGGAAATCCCTTTGGAAAACTACTGTAGAGAATACAAAGCTTTTCAAAGGATAAGTGTTTATGAGAGACAGTAAGAATAGTGAAAAACTCTGTCCTTCTGAGCTATGAGATGCCAGCAATCACTTTCAAGGAAAAAAATAGGGCAAAACAGAAGAGAGAAGTGATATGTTACCACCCAAAGCAAAGGACTGTATGCATTAGATCTCCAAGTGTCACTCATTTTCAGACTGTAAGTATATAAATTAATTACAACATAAATTTATCTCCAGTATTCAAACGTTAAACAAAATTTCTTGCTTTGCTAGCAAAGTATGTGAAATAAAATGCACCATGAAGAAGTTCTACGATTCCCAGCTGTAAAAGCAGATGAGAGCTATCTGCAGTAAGCCAGGAAGGCATTTTATGAAGACAGTTTTGCCTCTTAAAGAAGACAAGGACACTGAAAATCACAGTTCTCTTTATTTTTGTTTATTCTTGCCTTCTTCCTGTTTTGCCATAAGAGTTGCAATTATTTTCAGCATGTTACTTTTTCTTATTGGAGAAAACACAAAGAACTTAAGGAAGAATACTTCTCCCTGCAGGTAACACCAAAACCTAAAGTAGCACTGTTGTAATCTTGCCCTAGTTGAAGTTCAAACAGACCAGTAATGGATTGGTGTTTCTGTAAGATTGTGCTACTTCCCATTCAAAGGTTTATAAAATGCAGTGGATAAAAGACAGCTTCAAATTTCCTGGTGTTTGCCAGGCTCATCCAGTTGGGTTCTTCCAGCTCTGCTTTGAAGAAATAACAAAGACCAGATCTTCTCTCAGTCTATTCTTCCTGAAATAGCACTGGGAAGAACTCTGTAGAGGTTACATTCCTATAACCCTAGCAGCTCTCTAACATGCATCTCATTTCTGCCTTCAGGTGGGATCAAGCTTTCCTCCTTTATAAGACTAAGCAGAGATAAAACACTACCAAATCATTAGTGAACAAAAATGACATTACAGCAATCATCTCAAACAGTAAATCACTTTTCGATGCTAATTAAACACAAAGCATTCAGTCCAGCCCATATTTCAGCTGAAGAATTGCCACTGATGATGATATTACAGAAGCAATGAACTTGACCTAATGTCCTTGGAAAGATCACTTCAGAGTGCCATTCCTGAAAAGAGAAATGGCATAGATACAGCAACGAGACACAGAGGAAGGAAGAGGGAAGTAGTTCAAACCTTTTCATATGGACAAAAATCACTGATTATATCCTGGAGATTCCTGCCTCTTTTAAAATTTAAATTAACCACAAAGCTCAGCCCTTGCTTCTCATACTGGCATTTGGTTGCTTTAAAAAATATTCCATAGCTAGGCAGATTAGAAAAATAAAAGCTTTTTCCTCTCACCCAATCTCACAAAAATCTGTTTTGTTGAAGCAGAGGGAATAATATGGCCTTTCATATAACCTTTGCAATAGAATTGAAGGTTTGACTTGCCAGGGAGCTCTCAAAAAATCTGTGAATTTCTCAGAAAAATATGTATCTTCTGATAAAATGTAAAAGAGGAGGACAGAGGAAAAATCACTGTTATCAGTTATCAGTCGAGTCAAGATATTTCATAAGGGTCATGAAGACAATCGGGGGCTGGAGCACCTTTCCTGTGAGGAAAAGGTGAGAGTGTTGGATTGTTCAGCCTGGAGAAGAGAAGCCTCTGGGGAAACCTTATAGCAGCCTTTCAGTACTTAAAGGGGCTTATTAAAAATATGGAGACAAACTTTTCGGCAGGGCCTGTTGCATTAGGACAAAGGGCAAATGTTTTAAATTGAAGAAGGGACAGTTTAGGTCAGATACAAGGAAGAAGTTTTTTACCATGATGGTGGTAAAACACTGGAATTGGTTACCCAAGGAAATGGTGGCTGCACCATCCCTGGAAACATTCAAGGCGTTCTGAGCAACCTGATCTCATTAAAGATGTTCTTGCTTAGTGTGGGAGAGATGAACTAGATTGTTTTCTATTTGCTTAAAAGTAAAAGAGCCAAGCAGATTAAGTGTCTGAGAGAACTTTTCCCCTCCATATTTTTTTTCAGATTTTTTCTACTTTTTTTTTTTTTTTTCCAGGGAGGATGGTGGCAGAGTGGGAAGAGAAATGCAGCATAAAAAATGCTGGTTTAAATAGAACCTCATGACAACTCTGAAATCCATGTAATAAACTACACCAAAGTGTCTACTAGACAAGGAACCATGGCTGGATGGATTTAAGAGGAGGCAGGTAAATTCTAGAAATTCTTTTCTATTTTTAAACATTGAATAATTTTCTAGTATGAAAATGAAAAGTGATAATAACAGGTTTTTTAAAAATTTGGAAAATATGAAAATGTTGAAAGCATGATGTCAAGAGACTGATGAAGATGCTTATGAAAACCATGAACATTTTCCTGCTTCACACTTCATTTCCCAAAACAAATGAACTGAAAATTCAGACCAAACATGTCACTCCAGTCTTCCTTTAATTTTTGAAAAGCCAAAATAAGATGTCCTATCCTCTCTTCTAACAGTATTTTTTCTGGTACTCTTGCATTCTCTTGACTCTAGTAGAAAAGAATCTGATTATCCAGTTTTCTTATCACAGATTATTTTTATCACAGATTTTTTGTTACCTGTATCTTCTGTTATCCGCATGTCAAATAGTTTGCAAGCTCCCTTGTTCTGCTAGTGTCCAATCTCTTGTCTTACTGCTATTCAGACTTTTGTTTCTTCAGAACACTTGAGGAGATGCACTGGATTGGCTACACCAAAGCCTGCTATCAAGTGGGTATTTTGGATTAATTTATGGCCAAGCTGAATGGTATTGTTGGAACTTTGCTAACAAAATCTGCTGCTTCACTAAGCATTTTTAAAACAGCCAGTCATCAAGGTAGCTGTGCACGCAAACATGTTTATACTTTTAAACATTTATCTAAAATGAAATACATGCAAATACCTTTTATACTTACTTCACAGTTGATAATGAAAAAAAAAGTTTCAAAGTAAAGTAAAATGGGTCAAAAAAGGCTACAGCTGAAGAAAAAGAGACTGCGTTTTAAGTAGAAAGCCATTTCTCTGTTGACTGAATGCATATGTCTTAACTACAGCTGTAGCTCAGAAATGCATTTGCAAGTGTACAGCATATGGTATGTAGGGCTGATGATAGACAGATTAACACACTGTCAAGATTGAAGATGAGAGATTTTCTTTCACAGAGTGACAGAAGAAGTTTTAACATACAGGAGGAACTAATGTCTCCTAATGAGCATAAAAGATTTGCAAAAACCCTTGAGCTGTGTTACTCATTGAAATCTCAGTTTACTATCTAACAGGAAGAAAAATAGAAAAGGAACTGAAAATGCTTTTGGTGTTTCATTTTCAAATAGAGAAAATAAATAGATTTATTTTAGAGAAAGAAAAAAGAATTTTCTGTTTCATGTGATGATTTTCTGTTTAGATTTGGTTTGATATTTCTTGCAAAATGGAAGAGCATCAGAAATAAACAATGGGAACAGGAAAAATTAATTTAAACAAAATTTTTAGCTCTTTCAATCTGGAGGTAAAAAGGAGATGAGGAGCACAAAATCTCATGATAAATTGCAAAAGATTTCTGTGATATTCAACAGTTTTTTGTTGAGGTTTTTGATTTTATGGCAAACTTAGCTGAACCTTAAAATTTAGAATGCTCAGAAGACAGAGAAAATACTCTGCAAAGCAAATTCTATGTCAGTTAAAACTTCACTGTGATCAATGGAAAGCTAACTGAGATTTTGAGAGGCTTTAGCTTGCATTCTTGAGAGCAGCTACATTGGAAATGTAATAAGAGACTGCCTGAGCTGTGTCAAAAAATATGATGGGGATAGCAGATACTTTCTTATTATTTCTTGTTTCCTTTAGCTGCCAATGATGGAGTAAGAATATTCATATAGAGTAAGGTCTGAGATCTCTTTCACAGCTAAATCAGATTCAAAATGCGTGCAATCAACACTTTCTTATTATCTTTGAATTTTACATTTATAAAGACCATTCTGAAGTAAAAAGGCACAAGTGTTTCTATTTTTACGTAATAAGGGTATGTAATATGAGAGGCTACTTATCTTAAACCTATGTAATGCTATGACAGTAGCTGCTCTCTAAGCTTTCCAGTGGTAAAAAGAAAAGTCACTCCTTTTGTGAAATTTACTACATTTGCCCAATCTTGTAATGTCCAGTCTCTTATGGAATCATTTCTCCAAAGATGGGCTGATTTTAGCTGATTTTCTCCCCTGCCAACTGATTCTTTTGGTCATTTCAATGAGTTAAAGAAAGAAAAAAAAAAAAAAAAAAAGCCTAGGTAAAAATATTAAGAGAAATACCTGGGTGAGAAAGCAGCAGTCTGCTATCTGTGCTTAGCACATGTTAGAGTGTCATGCCAATATATATTTCAACAAGCAGCAAGTATTCCTCACTAGGATATCATGAAAGTGTGCAGAGTTCTGCAGCTACTTTGATTGTATTATATCACATACCTGTCCATTCCAGTAGCACATAATCTTGAAATGCAAAAGCTCCACAAGAAGTATTTGAGGTTGAACAATTTTTGTGCAAAATAGGCTGGAAGAGCATTACCATGTTTCAATTATTGAGAGGGTGCTATTCAGATTGTACACTTTTCAGTGCAAAGGCAACTGTATTTTGCCTGCATTCTGCCATCTGTAACACCTCCATTTCAGATAGTCAATATCAGCAATTCACAGGTGTGCAAGTATACTGGCAAAATAAACTTTGATCATTGTCAAGTCCTAGTGCTATAGGAGTTTATGCTGCATAGTACAGACTTCATGACAGAAATTTTCATTTTAACTGCCAATAGTAATTTTGTTTTTAAAAATGAATTTTCTCTTCAGAAATTCTGTTTCATTGTACTGATTTCCCCTTTCTTAGATACTATCCTCTATTACTTACTCTTGCTGGTACAAGATCCTATACATCACTGAATCTTTCTACTCAGTACCCTTCTACTTCTTTTTTGTTTCCTCACTCCATCCCTCTAAGTAACATATTCCAGCCTATAAAAATATCCAGCTAAATCTCAAAGCAAAGCTTAGGCAACACTAAGTGTGTAGAGAGATTCCCTGTAACCTTTTGGAATACCTGCCATATGTTGTCAATCAAGAAAAAAATTTCAGGCAGATATCTTCTTAATGCAGTATCCCTTGGTTCAACAGCTGAATAGATATTACATGAGGCACTGTTTTGGTTTTTTTTTTTCTGTTTAGTTACCATGTAAAGGGTGGTTCCAGTAATTAGCAAAGACGCAACAATGGAATGTGTGCAAAAAGAAAGGGATGATGTCATTGCAGGCTCCCAGCTGGCACCGTCAACCATAGCATGCTCTGTCCCTCATCAGAACATGTATCACAGAACAAACATGAAAATATAAAGGCTGCTGATTTGGAAGTAGGGGCAATGTAAAATTATGGGAGAATGGATTGTAAGAGAATAGAGACAGTGCTGCAGGCAATCTTGCAGCTGTAAGTTGCAGCTGTATTAGACAGGTGAAGAGCATTTAAGGAGAAGAAGGTGGAATGCTGATGTGTAGTGAACAATCACAAAAAAGTAAAAGGGCATGCAGGTGTTATGCAAGTAAGAACAGAGGTATAAAAGATTGTACTGGGGAATAATAAAGTGCTGATGCATGAAACCATTCTTGGTGTCAGTTGTGTGTCCTCCATCATAAAACCACTTTTAAAAGCTGTGCTTTTTATACAAGCTTTACCAAAGAAGCATTTCTCTGTCTTGAAATAGAAGGCTTCAACATTTTATAGCATTTAATAAGTTCTTCACAGGCTTAAAATTACCACGAGAAACATCTCTCTGTACATATAAAATATTTTTTTAATTATATGTGATAAAAGCAATAAAATCCCTTTCTTTTTTTCCAGAAGGAATAATAAAAAGAGCATTGTTTGTGTAAAATATCTACTTTTCCTACCATGAATGTGCTTACTTACACATCTAATCAACTAGATAATGGAACTAATTTTCTGATATATAGTTGTGAAATTCTGATAAACTTAAATAAGTAAAGAAAATGCATAAGATGTCTTTGATTTCGGTATTCCAACTTAGATCTTTTCTGATTTGGGGGAGAATCTAGTTTCCAGGTTTAGATGGCTCCATGATGTTCTCTAGTAAAAGAAACTGCAATTTTCTCACCCAGAATAAAGAACATATTGCAGAGAGTTGGAGGCAAAGAAACGTCCCAGTTTTTACTTATTATCTAGCCCTTCACCCCAGGAAGTGCAACTTACTGTTATTTCAGCCTTCTGTTTAATTATCCTTTCGGTAGCTCATGAAATAAGGAGGAGTAACAAAGTCACTCAAGGTCAGATATTTTGGTTATTACTGGCAAATTGTGTCGCATTAAGTGGACAGAATATTGGAAAATACGGAAGATAATAATGCAAATCTCTTTAAATTTAACATGGGAGATATATCCAGTACAAAAATTATTCTGCATTTCCTATTGAGCAGAAAAGAAAAACATTAACAGCCAAAATTGGCTTATCCCTGAACTTTTTTTCCCTCTACAGAAAGGTTACTGTATTTGCATTATTTTTTGTGTAATTTGTTTAAATTGTGTATTTGTCAGCATTCTGTGTTCAATTATTTGGTCTTTTCTGTGCAGTTTCCCATTATGAAATTACACATTTATTCAGTGAAAACGATCCTACTGAAAATGGCTTATTTAATTTGAGGGCTTAGTTCTGATTTCAGATTTTTTCCAAAATTTTTAATAATTTTTTAAAATTCTCACTTGGTTTATATCTCTGATAGATTGTAATAGACTGTTACAAAATATACGTTTGGTGCATTTTTCTTGACTGAAGCATACTTTATTTTGTTATTCTATTTCACTTTTGTATGTTCTGATTTTTTCACCGTCACTGATATTGGAAATAAAAAAAATATATTCTATATTTCATGTACTTTTTTGTGAACTTGAATTTCTCACATCAATAAGTATTGAATATGTATTTAATATAGTGCTTTAAATAGTGTTGAACTCAGAACTGGAATCTATTCCAAGATGTTTCTAGCAGGTAACTGGCTTGGAATCAATTTCTATATTTCCAATGAGCTAAAACCTCAAACCTATTGTCTTCAGTTATTGATCATGTGCACAGGGGAAAACAGCAGAACACTTTTAGTTTTCCCACTCAGATGAGAAGCACTCATCAGCATTTCAGAGAACTATTCCAGGAATATTTTCTGGATATAAGCCAATATAATTTACAAGTCATTAAAATCAACAATGTGATGTCAGAGCAGCAAACATTGTCCTTTAGAAGATCTAGGCATCACATGCTTAGCAATTAGGTATGTTTAGGGTGTTTACCCAAATGGGACAAAGTTTCACTAGAGTAAAGATATTTCTTTCCTCTACAAATATGAGTCTTAAATATAGAGTATATTTGTCGTGACTTTTTGTGAAATGAAGTTCTCCTCCTTACTCACAGCTCACAGCTGTCCCTAACAGAACTGAGTCCTGGAGCATTAGAGATGGAGCTGGAAATCCAGCACTGCTGTTTCCTCACCCTCTTAGACATGGCTGAGTCTAGCAACATATGTAAATAGCTTTCCATATGTAGAGCCATATGTAAACTTCTCTGCAGTCAAGGATAATAAAAACATTGGGGAGTGGGGGAACCTTTAAAATTACTAAAGTATTCCATTTGTAGGTATGCAGAAAGTACATACATTTTTAACCATAACTTGATTTTTTATTGATGTCACTCTGTGCAGCATTCAGAGAAACTTGAAGTAGAATTAAATCTAAAATAAAGAATTTATTTTATTTCCGTCAAAATTATAGCTGCATAACCGAGCTACAGATTTTAGTTGGATGTTTTTGTGAATTATGAAATATTCATCACTTCTTCAAAGGTTGTACATGACTTAGAAAATATTATTAAATAAATTATACATCCTCTTCCTAACTGCATATTTGATACCTCTTTACCATATGCATTTCCACCTAGCATTGTCATTATTATTGTTCATTTCATTTTAGCTGAGACTGCATGATTCTCTATTGTAGAGGTGATAGTAAGAATTTTATAACCATTTGCTTTTATACCAATGTAAGTCATTGCTGCATATAAATCATGCTTCTGTTTTCTATTTCATGTGTTCCTTCTTAAAACATTGTGAAAGGGAAAAAAAGAAAAGTGCTCAGAAATTTTGAAAGTCATGTCTTTTTAGCAATCAAGCCCCACTGTAGTGGAGTTCTTTAAGTATTTGCATACCTGCTGCTTAGCATATAAAAGAAACAGGCAATATGATGGAGAAGTTGCTGATATAGTTAAAGAAAAAAATACCTAAAATACATTAAAAAAGAGAAGAAATTCTAAAAGAGATTAAAATTTACACGTACAAACCGGTAGGTGATGAGAGAGGCCAGTCATGTTCAGAGCCAGTATCTGGAGGATAACCATGGCCAAGAGAGATGGTTCTTCTGTGAGCAGGCAAAGGTATAGAAAAAAAGGCTTGCTCAAAAGAAAAAAATACCTGGAATATATCGTGATGGGACAGTGTAAGGGAAGGGATAAATCTTAAAACATCCATCAATCAAAGGTTTACAAAAAATGAACACATTCCACATTGCTATCGACCCACTGATAGAGTCACGGATAGTCTTGCAAATTTGCTGTTGCAAAAAAAATCATAGTTCCATCCTTTAATATCTATGTGAGCTGATGTGGCTGTCTCACAGGCAAACCTCCATTTTTACTCTGTATTAATATAGAGAAACATTCTATTAAGTTCCAAATTTCAGTTAAATCTGATAAATCATACTATTGTCTGAGAATGAACTAGAAGTATAAAGTCCTGGAGAATGTGTTAGTGAAGGAAACAGGAAAAATTAATGCCTTCTTTTTAATATTTTTTTTTACTTATTTCTTTTTATGAAGTGATATTTTTAGCTGTAGATTAATTTCATTTAGAATATAAACGAAAAAGACCTTTGAATATTGATATAATTCCAACTTCAGGATCTGGAAGGCATCCTGAATTACCTGAACGGTGCAAAGGGGAAGCAACACACAACTAAAAAAAAAAAAAAAAAAAGAGTCTCATGGAGATTGCTGAGGGTTGTGAACATAAACCCTGACTTGAAGCCAGATCATTGACCAAGAAAGAAACCATGAAAAGGAGAGAGTCCATCCTTAAGCCATTCTGAGATTATAAGAAAAAAAAATTAGCTATAAAATAAAATACTCTAATACAAATTCCTTGATCAGGACTCTATGCAGGGAATTTTGTGCTATGGAATGGCTGCTCCTTTATTCAAATCACATCCACTGAGATCTGTAGAACCTTCTAACCCACACTTATCCCACCAGATGAGCTGCCTTGAAGAAGAAGACACTGGTAGTGGTCATGTCCCCTATATCCTGTTTCATTCCTGCACTCTCTTTGGGGTTCTTCTGTGGAAGCACAAAGCTCCAACCACACGTTAATGACTCACTTTCGGATTGCTGAATTCTGCTCTCTGTGCATGGTGGTCTGCAAGACATAGGTTCTCCTTTGATGGACACTGTTTTCTGCTGTCTCTGGAGATGTTCTGGGAATCTGATGAATTACAATTCCCTGGGTGCTGTCTTATGAGGGAAGGTAGGATATTCACCCAGGAGTCTGAAGATCAGATTGGAATAGACCATATCTCTAGGAAGACGCATGACAGGCATCTTACTGCAAAACAATACAACAATTCTCCTTTCTGCTGCACCTCAACAAGAGGGACCAATTCCAAAAACACTCTGAAAGACCAGCTGTAGGTTTGACTCTTGCCTACAGCACTGTGCAAACTACATGCTTGACCATGTCATCTTGGAGAGAGAGCTTGATCCCCAAGTATGTCTCTGGCTCATGGAAAGGTTGAACAAGCCATCAATTCTTGCTGTAAGTCGTCACATTTATTCTGTGAAGTTGCCTTTAATACACCTTTGTAAACCTAGCATCTGACAAGAACAACGTAACATAATTGGTTTATTTGTCTCCCCAACATTTCAAGGATTCTAACTCACCACTGTACAGTTTACAGAAGTCTTCTTTACCAGTTACAGGTGGAAAATAGTGTGAAAAGAATGAGCTGGTGGTGTCTCCTGCTCTTTCAGCAAAGCGAGGTCACTTAAAGTTAGTGCAACTGCTGGTTTCCATTTAAAAGCACTGCTTGATCTTTGAAAGAAAGCTAAAAAACTAACAATCATACATTTGTCATCTGTTCAGGTATTTTCTCATTACACAGGAAGCCAAAATTTCATGTGTAAGAGAAAAATTTATCTGTCCAGGTGTGAATTAAAGTGGGGAGGGGAAAAAAGCAAAAATAACTACCTTCCTGGCAATATTACAGAAGAAAAATCTTCCAAAGCATGGAATTTCATTGTCCATGACGTAGCAATAAAAACTGCCTTGGATCCTTAATAAAGACCTTTAGGCTGAGTTTCACTGAAGGATGTTATTTATTCTTTCCTCTGCTCCCTGTCTTTGAATTTCTTTCTCCCCATGAATGGACTGTGAGTACATTATTCACTGCTGAGACCCGTGAAAAGAAAGTTTATTACAAATTTTAAGTCAATTACCTCTCTGCTAACGTCTGAGAGTCGTCTTCTCTCAAGTCAATTGCAGGTCTGGTAGATTGGGAGAGGAGGGAACATTTACAAACATTCACAAAAGGCGTTATCATCTCCATTGTGATTTTAATGCAAACCACTCAGTGGCTGAACTGGTCATTGAATTCCCTTTAAGTTCTTTGTTTGGACTTCTTTCCTCATATCCTGATATCCATATTCTCCTTAGAATTTATTCGATATTTATTGTGAAATTATTCAATTCCATTCCATACTGATTTCACTAAGGATGTAAGCATAACATTCACAGACTTGTGACATGAAATCAAGACTATTGTTAGAGGAGAGCAGAGAACATCATTGCACCATAACTCTTTAATAAGACATCTATTTTGGAGTTTTTTAGATAAATGTTACAATTTTGTTGCTCATTTAACATTGGAAGAATCAATGAAAAGCTGCCTACTAGAAGCTTAAAATCATGCTGGAACCATTTCCTCCATTTCCCTGATGAAAACAAATCAACCGAACAAACAAGCAAACAAGCAAAAAAGAGAGTAGAGTTGACTAGACTGGATTACAGCCTGCTGAGAGTGAATGCCCACAGTATTTCCCAATCTCATCGACATCCTTCAGCTTACCTCAGCAGAAGTGGAATGGGCTTGTGCACGCATTAAAGGACTCTTGTGTATAGTCTTGTTGTTACAGCTACCAGAATGGGCTACATCCCATAGTTTCAGATTTCTGAGGAAAATAGCTTTGAGAAAAGATGCTGATTGAGATCAAAAATCTTTGGTTGATCCCTCTTTCTGTATGTTGAGGGAAAGTACAGCTTCTGCACGAAAAAATGTTCTTGATAAGGTATAAGCACTCTGACAGTTTCTGATTTGTCCCTCTGCCCCCTACACATACGCACACACAGAGACACGCAGACTTCTGCACAACTCCTGGCTGCTCCAAATTCTTATACTAAGTGATTTCACAGTTCATGGCTTGTGCCTGCTTCATGAACACAGGTAGTTGTAAAGTTAATAGTAGTGCCTTCAGCATTCTTTGTTTCTTAGCAGGACTTTCTTTTCTTGAGAAGCAATATGCATGGCAGTATCTGGAGGGGACTGTTGCTTTTTTCTTTTTTCCACTTTTAAGTCTATATAACCTGATATTGGAATGAATGTGTTTTATCTCTTTATCCTACATAATTTGTGAGGACGAAGGCCTCAGCAAGTTTGGAAAGCATTCCTTTTCACTATTTTTTTAAGTTCTCATTTAATATATTTGCCTTTTTGTTTCCTCTTTTTCCATTTTCTTCTGCCCTTCTCATAATTTTCTTTCTAATTATTTCTAAAATGTCATGAATTACCTTCGAAAATTAATTGGTCTCCCACTGTTTCCCTGCTTTCCCATCCTACATTTACAAGATTCATATTTCCACTTTCTCCTTTTGTTTTGTCCTGTGGAACAAATAGCTTATTTGTTATGGCATTTTTTCTTCTTTTTCTTCAAGGTTTGGGGAACTTTGGCTGAATTTGTGTTATGATACTGTAGAGGTCTGTTGGCTCAATATGTGTTATGACTTTCAGAAGAGCAGTGCACACTGAATGTGCCTCCTGTTGTTGCTTACAAAGCAAAACAGCAGTGCTAGGAGCCTGGATTTTACAAGACCAAAGAAAACCTATTTGACAGAATTCAGGAGGCAGATTTTTTTTTTTTTCCTGATAGTTTCAGTATCTGTATGGGTTCATTTTAAATTAAATACACTTTACTATCTATGAAGACTCCTTAAGAAAATTTTTCTGAATATGCAGGAGCTGAATTCTTCTGAATACTCTGTCCATTAACACCACAAATGAATCTACATTTTCTCTACTATGCTTCCCTTATAGTCCATACATTTGCAAGTCATTAGAAAGTGATATATTTGCACTAAACAGTGATGCTGTAAAAGCAAGCCATGCATTAAACAATTCATCAAAAAATAATGCAACAGTCTTCAGGGGTCTTTGTCTTTAGGGATATAATATAAAAGGTAGAAAGATGATGTTCAAAGAGTAGAACTGTAGACTGTACCTCCGGTTCATTTTTTTTTTCTTCAAAACTTTTATACACACTTATTTCCTGAGCTAGGTCCACCATGTCTGTATTTGTGGTACTTATTTTTGCATGGATGCTACAGCCTGAAACCGTTGTAGACATGGTTCCTGGTATAGCTGAGAAGTCTAAAACCACACAGAATCTATTTTTACTTTTTGGTGGAGTATATCATGTCTGAGCCTATACAAAATCTCTGCACATCTGAATCTGAACATTTTCTGGTTTGGACTATGTTGAGAAATTGCAAGGCTGTACAGACAATTTGTTAGGTCTCAGTACAACTGTGACCATTTCAAAACAATAAAGTGGCCACGCCACTCTCGTGTCGAGGTAGTCACCCCTGTAATCACGTTACAAAGAGCCCCTTATCTGCTGCTGAGGGTGGGTATGGAATCTCCTATGGCTGCAGCATCCCACTGTGGGGTGTGCATGGGAAGCATGGTGTGCACATCCTGCAGTGCAGCATGTGCCAGTCAGTACATCCTGGCTTCATGCACCCACAGACAACTCCAAATGGATTTCTGTGTAACGTTTGGTCTGCTGTGAATGGATATACACTGCTTAGTAATTTACATTGAAACAGAACATCAGCTTTGTGCAGAAATTGGACTGACCCTATTATTGTTACATGAAGTGCATTTACTAAGTATTGTTTCTTGGTATTTTGTAGAATGTTAAATATAGCCATAATTACTAATCACAAAATCTAATTTTATGCTTGAATTAAGCTACTGCACAACAGGGTATTTTTTTAATTCACAAGACAGTAATTTATTATTTGGCAAATTAACATCTCTCATATTTTTCAACATTCTTTTGCAGCAAAAGTCTCATTTAAAATTATTGATTATTCTGCCCAAAGAAAATTCTAGGATGGATTTTCTCATTACTGCTGTTGCTTTTCCTGAACGGCAACATGATCAGGTGAGATCACATTTTTGGAGGAATCTTCTTGGAAGATCTCTGTCTAATAAAACAATACAGTGCTCTTGGCCTTCAAACTGCAAATCTTTCAAAATATAAAACTTCCCCTGCTTATAACCATACAACCACATTTAGAGGAAGAATTTATAATGTGTTTAATCATTTATTAAGAACAATATTTCCTTTTATTTCTTCACTAAAAATCTAATAAACAGAGACCTACAATATGTTCAATCAGATACATATAGAACAATTTGTATATGTGTACATATTTGTAATTTTCTTTTTTGTCTTGTTACAGTCAATCCATCATATAGTGCCTTTCATATACAGAAAACATATTTAACAATTACATTTTTCAAAATACTCTCCTGAACTAGTCATTTACCCAGAGAAACAAGGATGCCTCCTTGACTGAAATATTACAAAATACTATTGAGATTTAGTTTTAATATATAGAATCAGAGCTAGAGACCACCAAAGAGTAGATATCCTCAGAACAGAAAAAAGTATGTCTTAACCTCTAAGAACACTTGAAATTTATTGTCAAAGACAGCATGATATTCAACTTAAGATCATGATTCACAAATTAGGAATATAATTTAAATATATATTTCAATACAGAACAAAATGCCAGAGTTACTGGAAGACATGAGGTTCCCTATCAATTAAATCAACAACTGGATTCCCTTTTAAGTTAGCTGAGTAAGATGCCAAGATAAGAATGAAAATTTTGAAGGATTGTTTATCAGTCAGTTTGTAGCAAATCTCTCTGCATGGTGTATCATTTTTAACAGATGTGCTTTATTATTCTAGATGAGCTATGGAAGTCCCAAATTACAGGTGAATGTACAAGAATCCATAACTCCTAAAATCAGACGGATTCTTAATAGAAAAAAAATCATTAAATTGTTTAGTTCTACTTTTAATTATAAATATATTTAAGCCTGCAGCGAAACTCAGTGAAATGGAAAAATCACTTGCTGACAAAAAGGTCAACAAATCTAAACCATCCATGCTCATGTAGTGGAGAGCTCTATTTCTAATACTGGGAGACTGACTCTGTATTCAAGGATGATATCCAAATTTAAAGAATTGGTGGAAAATGTTATAGTATCAGAGAATGACAGTCTGTAACAGGAAATAATGAAAAGGACAAAAAATAGATTTATATAGGTTAATCCACAGCAAGAACAAACACATGTCCTTGGACAAAATATCTTAGCAGTCATTACAATAATAAGAGGGGCTATTGCAAATTATAGCTGAGATTTCAGACAAGGTCCATTATTGAAAATATATCTTCAAAAACACCATAAAGAAGAAAAAAAAATAATGGATTTCGGAAGCAATAAAAACATATAAGTTAACTGATGACAAAACTTATGCATTGGAGAAGTACATGCATTTAGAAGCTTAACTGGGTAATATCAGGATCAAAAAACCTTTTTAAACCAACATTTCAAAATCTTTTTGATAACACTTGATCCAAATACCAATTCCTAAGCCTGCATCATTACTTAAAATTTTAACATTTTATAGTTACTTAAATAAATATTGGAACATTTCTTCTTGGAAATTTTAATTCAGTATTTTTAACTGGCATAGAGTTTGAAATGTATGTAGGTTTTGTCATATATTATGCATGTACATGTATCAATTATTGGACTAATCAGCTGTAAATTGTAAATGTACAATTTGGAGGCTCCCATAACGCTGTAGAAACAGGAGTTTCCCTCAGTGGAAACAAATATGGCAATAAACAATGAGTATAGCAATCACTTCTTGTATTTTGATATGTACTTGATAATTATTTGGAGCCTAAAACTGACAGATAAATATTTATCAATGGTTTAAGGAACAGAGAATACCATTCTGTTCTATTCAGTTTGACATCCTGTGTAATAAAGGTCACAGATCTTCAGTCTGAGAAAAAACATATTGGAGATGCAAATACTATAGAATACAGATTTATTACATTGTGACAGACAGATTATTTAGGAAGGACAGAAGTGTTAAAGCATATTATATTAGCATGTGATATATATTAGAGATACATAGATGTTTCAAAGTTATGAACGCACTGTTGCACTGCCATGGTCATCGTTGATGGTAATTAATACAAATATTATAAGCCAGAAGAAGTCTTATGATAGTTTTGACCCTGGGGAAAAACTACTTATACCCACAGGCATGACCTACAGTGAAGGTAAAGGATAATCTTGGGTCACAGAATTAATTTGCACCACTCTAGCCCTGATATGAAGAAAGGACATAATGAAACAGACTGACTAAACTCAACCTGCATTAAAGACATGATTGGGATGATGAAATAAACTATACTTATTTTATGCTATCAGGCTTAATGAGACGAAAGAAATCTGCAGGAGTAGAGCTGTAATAAAGTTCATAAACCTGCTGGGCATAATCACACTGAGTTACAAATGGATTAAAGTCCAAATGAGTCTTGTGAAGGGAAAGGAACATAATGCTACACTTGAAAAAGATTACCAAGAACTTGGCATTCAGTATTTTTCCTGAGTAGATCAGCAGTATCATTAATCTGATAACTATAGCACAAATACTTTTGGCATTGTGTGAAAACACAAATCTGCATCAGTTAATGAACAAATTGTTGGAAGGTTATTTGGGTACTACAGAACTATTTTTCCCATAATGTATTTCTATTTGAGTGTACTCCTATGAAATTATAATAATTAGGGTCAGATAATTTGGTACAAAATTGAAATTAAATTGCCTTAATATAATTTGCAAAGTCAGATTCCGGGTATTAGTTTTTACCAACTGCCAGGCAGAATTAGTACATTCTGACAAATGAAAAAAATACCATTCTCAGAGTTCTCTAAAACTAACCAAGGAGAAACCACAGAGTTTGCTGCATCAATGAACAGAATACATTTATAGCCCTTTTTTTTTTCTTTGAGGGTTTTTTTTTTTGGGTTGTTTTCTTTTGCTTTTTTTTTCATTTACCTCCTTACTCCACATCATTTTGAATGAAGCAAGAAAATGAACGCTCCTTGCAGGAGAACTGAGTTCATAACTGTCACAAAACACTGGAAGTCAGCATGATAATGAGCCAATTTGTGTGGAAATGAACTCATTAATGCTAATGTTTTGCTGACTCCCAACTGATTCACGAACTCCTTAACAAAAATCAAAACAGAAGAAGGAGGGGAGGTTCATGAATTTTGGAACTGTGGTGTGAAGAAACAAATGTGTCCCTTCTTTATAATTCCAATTTCAGTGATCTACTTTGTGTTCTGATCATCCCATCCCAGAATCCAGTCTGGGGAATATCAATTTTTATAAAAGATATTATAACTGAATCTAGAAAGACCTACTACTTAGAAAAGAAAGTATGGATTGTTTTTAATTTTTAATTATATTTTAACAAAACACTTCTTTACTTTCAAATGAATAAGCTTTCCAACCTGAAAAAAGATTGAAGTTTTTATAAGAAATCTAAGAAACAGTTCTGCAAGATATTGATTCTCATACAACTCTTCAGATAAATACACAAATCTCTCCTTCATAAAAATGACATTTTTACCGAGGTAATTTCCAGATAGAGCATACCACTATCACCAGTAATTTCTACATCCAACTCAAATATTTCAAATTCACCATACTTTTTTTTTTTTGTTCTCTTAAAATAAACCCACAAAAAAAGCCAGGGAACGGCTGAGGTACAAAGGTAAAACATGAAATTTTGTTATCTCAGAGCAGTACTGAGAGTTTTATCACTACAAGCTGCAAAATATTAGAAAGCTTCTACTGCAAAGCATCTTCGAAGAACTGGAGGTCACAAGGTATGTGCAGTTCAGATAAACATCTCAGCTCCTAACTCAGAAAGATTAGACTGTAGATCTTCCTTGAGTGCTTGAATAAGGAACTGCAGGACTGCATCACATGAAGTTACAGCTATTTTATGAAGATTAGAATAAAATTTTAAGACTTATGAAGATAAATTCACATTGAGTTTATTTTAAAATTGATATTTATTAGATTAGGTTAAGATGATGCAGGGTTCAATTAACACTTAGTAATTTATAATTATTTTCTCTACTCTAATTCATACTTAAAGGCTCTAATTAATTAAAATTTTAGAAAATCATTCTTCCTGATTATGCCAATTACTTCAGTCAAAACTGCACCAACATTTATTTTTATAGGACCACAGACAGTACAATTTTATTTCTTTTCTACACACCTACATACCTAGCAAGGAAGAGAGTGAAATTAATTTAGAAAAAAATACACTTCTTTTATTTCCTAACCAATATTCAACATCTATAATAATTTTCTAAATGTGACAGTTATAGAGTGATGCTATGTTTTACAGAATCTATTCAAATTTATACATTTTTTATGGTTTTTGGTTGGTTGGTTGGTTGGTTGGTGGTTTTGTTTTTTCTTACATCAAAACACCTTGAGTGGATCGAATTTCTTTGAGTTCATATTGAAGTGAGACATCTAGGATCATGACTAACTCCTAGACAGAAATCTAGTATTACCAAACAGTTCTTTATCTCTTTGCTAAGGTAAAATACCACAATTTATTTTCCTTTTCTATTCAGCTTAGAAATTCCAAAATTGTCAACTTGTTGATGATCTGAATGAATAAGATTAAAAAATGTAGTTAGGGGAAGTAAATGGCAGTGACATAATTACATGTAATTTAATTTCTTTTTTTGGTGGTTTCTTAAGTCTAGTTTTTAATGATTAATATAACAGTCATTTCAGCTGCACTGTTGTGCTGCTGAAAAGTCATGCCAGAAAACATTCTGACTCTGCAGCATAGCTCTGAGATAACTGAGTTAATTTAAAGCAAGTAGTACCATAAAGTGGATAAAAGAAAGCATCCAGGATTCCATAAAGGTGATTATTTTAATTATCAAAATAGATCATTTTATTCCAGTGGAGGCATCTCTCTGCGACTACATTTTGTTTACATACCTGAGAGGTATTTGAGTCATCCCCATTCCTTCACTCTAAAAGAGTAATCAAAAGGCAACTATATTTGCACCAATCAACCTTACACATGGAGGACATGACCTGCTCTCAAGATTGCTGTTTTTCAGTGACAATAGTCCCAATACCAAGCAGGTTGCAAATCATAATACTTTTACTAACAACTTGCAGTTAGTCCTTCCCATTAGAACTCCAAAGACTTTTTCCTGGAAACTTGGGTTTCCCCACCATTTGCATCATTTGACAAAAGACCAGCAGACGGGAAATGGGCAGTCAAAGTCACTAGTGTACTGCATACAGAATAGGGAGCATGGCTTGCAGCCTGTTTTCTGCCCACCTCCTTTTCTAAGGAGAGGGAATTTTTGGAAACTGCAACCATGTGATAATTTTGACAACAAAAACATTTCCCTGAACAGAGAGTTGGAAAGGGTCACATGCATGCAAAAGTGGTTTACTCATGAACAAGCATTATCAAGAAATACTTTTTCCCTAAAGTGCTCTCATTGTAATTCTATCTGTCAATACCAGATGAATATCTGACCATATATTTTATTCACTTGGCAACAGTCAGGTAATGATCAGTGGCTTTGTCTTATTTTTTCCAGTCTTATTTTTATGCTGTATGACATTCAGCCTTTGCAGCACAGAATGGGTGGGGGGAAAAAAAAAAAGAAAAAAAGAAAAAAATAATAATGAAAAAAGGCTTAATTTCATTTCTGGGAGCTTCTGAATTCTATTGCATTTCAATGAAGTTTCACCTGTGCATAGAGCAGCTGATCTACAGAAGCATATTTTGCACAGCTGGAGCACATTAAAATATAAAATGATCAGTTTCTCCCTTGTGCAGAGAAATATGTTCCAGATAAGCTTCAAAAACACATACTTTAACACCAAAGCAGATCCAGCAGTTTATGCAGATGGATAAAAGGACTATAATAATCTTGTTAGGAGAAGTTATATCATAGATGGATGTTTTTTGAGTATTTAGGCCTTTATTTATAATCTTCATGAATCACCTGAGCATACAATCCTACTTTGAAAAGCTTAAACTTGCTGACAAAACAAAACTGCAAACATTGAAAAAAGTAGAACCAAGAGTTAAGTAAGCAGTTCCCACTGTAGATAGAGAAAAAAATTGAATTATTATGTTCACCACATGACTAGTGTCATATTAAAATAGTATTGAAATCTCTGAAAATCAGTGCTTAAAAAGAGAAAATAGGTGGGCACAGCATGAGCTCTGTCTCTCAACATTCCTCCATGAAGGGGCTGAGGTGGGCAATATTCTGGAAAGGGACACAACCAGGCCAGCTGACCCAAATTAACTAAAGGGATATTCCTTACTATATGACATCAACTCAGATATTGAAGCTACCGGAGGGAGGAGGAAGGGAGGGTATTTTTTATTTTACAGTGTTTGCTTTCTGGAGCAGCTGCTGCGCCTGCTGAAGCCCTGCTTCCCAGGAAGTGTCTGAGCATCGCTTGCTGATGGAAAGTAAAGACTAAGTTTTTCCCCTTTGTTATGTATGTGAAAGTTTGTTTTTTTTTTCCTTCTTTTTTTCTTTAGTGAATTGCCTTATCTCAACCTACTAGTTGTTTTCCATCTTATTTTTCTCTCCCCTGTCCCACTGGGAAGGGGAGTGATAGAGCAGCTTGGAGGGTACCTGGCGTTCAGCCAAGGTGAACCCACTACCGTGACTGCCATGAACATATAAACAGAGAGAGAACAGAAGCAGAAGTTTTGTATCTGTCCCTTTTATCAACTGTTAAAGACGAAACATCTGTCTGTATGACACAGAGTATTGTCAAAGGAAAAGCCAGGTGAAAACCTCAGATACACCAAGATAAAAACATTTTAATATAAACAATTTTTCTACTTGTAATTAGATTCATTCAGATACTCTTTTTCTTATAAATACTTTTTTATTCTTCTAAATGAATTATGCAACCAAATTACTATAAATAAATAAATAAGACATACACCTCATTCATCTCTGGCGTTTTCAGAAATACAGGAATAAATCAAACTTAGATTTTGAGAATACCAGAAATTTTATTCCATCCACATAAAATACAGCTTTCTGAAACTGCTCTATAACTCTAGTTGTTTGACAGAAAAAAAAAAAAAATCACTACCCTTTACAGAAACATTCAATTAAAGAATTTTGTTTCCACTTGGAAAGATCACTTATCATGATCTCTTTATCAAAGCAGTCATTTTCTTGCCTTGTACCTAATTAATTTAAACTTGCCTTATGCAGATCTTGAATAACAGTCCTTAACACTAAGGATGGTAATGGACAATCATACTGTCTCTCTAAGGATTTTCATACATAGAGTAGATCATTTGCAGAAATCTAGGGTGTAAATTTATAGCAGAGTCATAATTTCTCATTGGTTTCACCTACAAACATTCAGTGTTCTGTACTCATGGGGTGTCAGGCCATGCTTTTCAAGTGGAGTAAATGGCCCCATGAAAAAGACACCTAGCAGGCAGAGTAATTTTTCAGACTGGCAGTCGATAGTAAGAGTCTGTTTGGTCCGTATTGCCGAGCTATATTGAACAAAAATAGGTAGAAATTCTCCCCAAATTGTGGATATTGTGGATATGTCATCATCTCCTCAGAGAAGTTCTCCAAGCTGTTTATTTCATAGATGGTCACAAGTTGACTGCATATCTTGGACAACTGCTATGATTATGGGGGTGAGTCTTTTCTGACTAATTTGTCTTAACTTCTTTATGTCCATGTAAGCATCCAGGGATGTTAGAAGTAAAAAAGACCAACCAACCAACCAACCAACCAAAAAAAGCCCAAACAAACAGAGAAAAAAACAATAGTTAAAAAAACCACAAACAATCCTCATTTTTTTTCTATATACTTCTCCTCTCTGCAAATTGGTTCCCATGTTGCATTCTTAATAGTAACTTGAATGATATCTGCCATTTCCCCAAATTTAATTTTATACAGAAATGCAAGATAAAGGTGGAGGGAAAAGAGGAAATAAACATCTAATTGTAACTGAATCTATAGACTGCCTTCAATCCTTCTGGAGTGTTCAACTGTCTGAAGATGATCAGAGTAGCCAAAAATCAAATACCAGCAGGCTCCTTAGGTGATACTTAAGGATTAAACAGTTAATCTAATTCACATCCTTCTTATAGATTTTGATGCCTAAGACTGACACTATTCTTCATCAAGATTCCTCCTAGAGATCTATAATCCTCATGGATCATACTCCCATTTGAGCTCAGTTTTCCCTTTAAAATTTTCTTTATAGCCTTGGCACATCTAGAGGGTTTGGCAACAAGGATCTATTCAGGCTCTATTTATTTACACAGTCCTTTCTTTCTTGACATGATAATGAGAAAACTTTACAATGACTAAAAGTGTATTTCAAAGGACAAAATTATAAAAACAAAAAGGCACATATTGTAACCTAATATACTGATTCCCCTTCTGTGTAACCTGTACTATTCACAAATACAGTCCTTTTTCCCTATTTCAGAAATACACCCAGGATAATGATTTTAATGTAAGTTATGATGTTAAAATTGTACCCATTGAAAAAAAAAAAAGTGTTTTCAAGATGTGTTTTGCATCACTCTTCTATGAGACACTGAGAATCACTTTTCCTCTAGTCAAATTAACAAGGAGGCTCTCAGGTCTGAGACTTGGATCTCAGGTTATTTTGTATTTCTGAGTCATTATTTACCTCTTGAAATCACTTGCTGCTAGTATTAAATCAGTTTAGGTTTTCCTCTGAAATGATGTCACTATCAAGAATAAAATAGAGACATTTTTTTCTTTTCATTTACAGAAGCAACTATAAAATAACTGTAATTTTTTCTTCTCTTTCTATCACAGTCTACTAGGGTAAAAAACCCTAAAATTTAAAAAAAATCAAAAGAATAATTTCAATAATAATTTGGTTTTATTTTTTTAAAGTAGCCTTATGAAGAGAGTAAATTTTAACAGAGGTTAAAAAATACCTTTTTCTTATGCAAAGCTAATCTCAGTTTGTTTTAAAATTGGTTTAGCAAAATTGCAACTTATAATATATGATTTCCACTCAAAATCTATCCACAAGTAATTTGGTGTAATTTGTAAAACATCACAGATTTCAAATTGCATCACGGCCATTACTTGTTTATCTTTTTTTCTTTTTTAATAAAATAATAGAGATCAGTTCCTAAGGGGAAGGAGAAAAAAAACAACCACTTGCTAATGAAAATTACTGTGTATGGTTATGGTAGAGCTCAGTTAAAGCTTCCTATAGCTTACTGTAGGAAGAAGAGGTCAGCAGGTGATAGCATCCACATTCTGTTGTGACAACATTGTTGTGTTTGCAGCCAGAACATCATGAGGTGATATTCTCCCAAAATAAAGCTAACAGAGTTTCTCAGCCTCAAACCTAGTGTTTCTTAAAACTCCCTACATTCCTAAATCACAAAATGTATCTTAAGTAAGGGTTACACAGTTCAGAATCTGAATTCACCCGAACAAATTTTATCTGCATTAAAATAATTGTTAAAGTTATTATTATAACATTATAAGAAGTGTTAGATAAAAATAAGATAATTAGTATTAAGAAATAATATCATAGCTCAAACTTCTTTTTACTTCTCTGGTTTGAAAATTATTCCTACTAGCTTTCTTCACTGTATTTCTAATAAATAAAGAGTTATTATTTAATGTATTTGGCCTCCATCATATTTTTTATATAAGAGTAGTCTTTTGTAAAATATGAAGATTGGCAAAGAGATGACATGAACATAACTGTAGCCAAGATTTTTTTCCTTAATTTTGTATATTTAAACGACTAACATTTGAAATATTAAAATTAAGGCATTTACAAATTATGTGTCTTATAAATTATTTAAGGTCTGAAGAATTCAAGAAGAGATGAAATATAATTTTTGTTAGTGTCTCTTCTAGAAACTGATAGTTAAATCAGTGGGAGTCAGCTTATTGGTTCCAGTTGGTTTTGCATCTAAACAAACAGCAAATCAAATATTATCCTAATGGTTCCCTTCACGCTTTGTTTATAGTTAATGTTTATAATAATTTATAATTATAATGTTTTAAATTTCACAACTGAGATTAAAGCTTCATCTTAACCAAATAAATATCATAGACCTAAGTGAACTTTGACTATGAGTTTGCTACAAGTATTTCTAGGAATCACAGAGAGTAGGAACAACATTTTGTTATCTGAGCAGTCCACTATGGTTGAATGACAAAATAGTCAATAGGTTTGCATCAATAACTCACCTAACCCACAGGAATGTGCAGGATATTCAATATTTTGTCTTCCTATATCACAAGATTCACAGAAACACCTGCTTAAGTAATTTTATGCTTATTCACTTGGGAAAACAGGCAAAGATTAAAGACTAACAGGCTGTCAAATGTATTTTTCCTTTTCTGTCCTCTAGTTCTCTGGAAGACAATATCTGAAATCAGTAGAAGTGTATTTATTCTTCTGGCTAAAGAATGAACAAGTTTATTTCTTAGTTTGACACAATTAATTAACTATTTAAATATTCTCAAGTGAAGGATTAGAATGGCAATACTTGGCCTCAAGCACATTGTATTCTTTTATTTTAAATCCTTGCAGTACCTGTACAAAATATTACTATTGACATGTTAGCTATAATTTAAAGAATAATGAAAATTACACAGAAATTAATTGCAGCTTCCCATTCACAGGCTGGCAAGAAAGAGTTTATTAGTACCTTTTCTCTCAATATAAGAATTTTTAATAATTCCTATGAACTTACAAATAATTAATTGAATTGTGTTATGTTACCTACAAGATCTGATTTACTGAAACAGAGTTGCTTTTTTTTCAAAAAGATTGAAAGAAGGGTATTATTTAAAGGATTTTGAATTGACAGCTGCATTCCTACACATTTTCCATCAAGGTCCGTTTTTTGAGTTTTGAAAAATTAAGTCTTTAATTAAAAAGTCCAGTTTTATAAAATCCGAATGACTGAAAGGAGCTACGGAGGACAAGAGGGGGAAGCTGCCCAGCAAGCCTTGGCTGCAGAATAGACTGACAGTGTCAAGCACAGGTACACTGGTTTCCATGGGCCACTGTGTTAACCAGCCACTTGTCCCATGTTTTCTGCAGTGCAAAGTACATTAGAGACCCTGTCTCAAATGTGCCCCATATATTATCCCAGAACCATAATCAGAATTCTAAAGAAATTCAATAATTCAAGCCTTAAAATCATGGATTTCATGGGGGGGGTGGGGAAAAAATAATTTATTTTTGCAATCTCTTATTGTACCCATAAATGTCACATATTTTACTAACTTGTATTTATTTGCAAGCCAATATCCAATCCTTTGCAATTGCTAGCAGAATCCAGTTCAAGAAGACTCAAAATCTTACACCAATGGATAATTGTATGATATATAATATTAGCCTCAAAATAACTATAATATAGAGAAAGGGATTTTCCTTAGGTTTGAGAGCAGCAGGGAAGTATTAATGAACCGGTCACCTGTGATGCACATCAACGTTATCCAAAAATGCAGTGAGTTACATATTATTGGCAAGGATAGGAAAACACATTCAAGATATTGATTAAGCAACTATTTGGGAGGCAGGCGTTTCCCAGGGTTCACTAGGGAAATGATTTAGATACCCTGTAAAGTGGCATGAGAAGACCACGTTAATTTGGTCTAGTAAAATAAAACCTGACAAGACATTATTGAGGAAAATATTAAAGAATAACACAAGTACACAGTTAAGTAAATCCTGTAATAATATGCAGAAGCATATACTGGTAATGAATTAATTTAATTTAGTTTATAATCCTCATGAGTAAAAGCTATGAAGCATTCTAATGGTCTGTGGCACAGAACTCATTCCACTTTCTGAGATCATCTAAGAGTTTTATTTTTCAGATATACTATCATTGCAAAAACGTGGAATATTGGCAACATCCATGGTATTTTTTTTTTTTTCTCATTTGCATTAGATATATCAGTTTTGGTTTTCCCTACATGCCACAGGTTCATTGCAAAAGTTGAGTTTAGTCTGTATTTTATAAACACTTCTTCATCTACATTTCTATTGCATGTGCTTACAGAATTTTGGATGGTATAGTACTATTCAGTTCTGTCTTCCTGGGTGTGGAAAACTAACTTCCTTGAAAGATTTCCAAACTTACTCCAGATTGTACCTGTCTGTAAGTGTATCATCCTAGAAACAAAATTACAATGCTTTGTCCCATTTCACGTGTGAGGCTAAAAATAGTTACTAAAAAACCCACAGTGTTTTTCAGTGCATTGAATCTTTATTTGTTTGTTTGTTTGTTTATAATTTAAGGTTAAAATGAGCACAAATACAGCTAACAATTACTGCAGCTACTCAGCTGGTTACTGCATTTGCTAGCAATTTTGCTTCATCTTTCAGCTGAATCACTGTTCTGTACTGACAGTTAAAATAGCCTTTCCTCGTAAAGATAACAAAACCAGCTTTTCACCTCTGCGAAGATAGAGAGATTGAACACAGTTCTTGCATAAATGCATTTCAAATGTTTAATTATTTCTGAAATTTATAATGGGAAAAGTTAGTGAAAACACTATTTTGGGAATGGACGATCACGACTGTAGAATATGAGGTTAGCTCATAGAGCCCTTTCAGCCTCCCACAGGCTAAGCTGTTTGCCATAGCACTGCAGCTGCCTTCAGAGGCAGATGATCCATCACCTCCTCAGCGGGTGGTAAGGGAAATAAGAAACTATAACAGGGAAAAGGAACAATAATAACTGTAATAATAGCTGCGAAAAACCCTCCCAATAATAGTAAGTATTTGCAAGGCAGGGATAATGTGTTCTATCTCAAACTTGCTGAGTTTGCAAGCCTTGCAAGGCTGTATTTTGACACATGCTGAGATTCAAGCCATTCAGCAAAGGATAAGGAAAGATATGACTTTCTGCAAGACCTTTTCACAGACCCCAGGGGTAAATTGAATCTATATGCTGATTTCAAATAGACTTAAACCTTCTGCCCACATCCAAAACAGAACTCAAAACTTCAGAAATAGTGTTAAGGCTACAAAGATGAAGGTGAATAATTTTTTATCCATCTCTGATGGGTTTTTTTGCTGTTTCTTGAAGAAAGTCTCACCAGTTCACGTTTGCAGAAGGAACAGACTTGCATTCTATTTTATTCTGTCAATATGTTAAATCATGATTAGCTGCAAAGAATCTACTCTGCTATTTCATTCCCTGTTAATCTATCAAAAAACAGTAGCTCAGCAACGTCATGAGAGCTATACATTCCCATATGTGTGACAACATAAGAATGTTGAATTCAGATAAAAGTAGGAAAAAGAGTAAGGGTGAATTCTGTCTTTCCTGAATGGTTTCAAGGATACCTCCAGGAAATGTTGCTTGGTGTTTCGTAGTTAATTTGTTCTGTTCTGTGACTACTTCATGGATAATAAAAAAGGCCTATGTGAGGAGCCTTAAAATTACTATCTGAAGTTTTATTTCCCTTGCTTGGATGATGAAATTGTTCAGCAGTTTATCCAGAATGCCATGACGTTTTGAAGTCCACAGGAATTTCAGCCATTACCAGCATTTTTTCCTCTCATTGAACATTATCTTCCAGCGAAGTGATAATGAGTACAAATTCATAGATCATTGCTCCAAGGTTTACAGATTGTGCCAGGGATTCACAAAATTGAGAACTGATACTTTTTAGATGTACAGTCATTGAGAGTTTAGTCATTTGATAGTTTTCTTTTGTACTTGAAGATATTTAATTTCATGATAATTACAAACCAAAGGCAAAAGAAAAACCAATAGCAGTTTCAGTTACTAATGGTACCAAGGAAGACTTACCTTTGATATGAATATTTGCTTGTGTTATGTGTCATAGAATTGGAAGAAATTTCATACATAATCTAGTTCATTCTCCAATCCAACATATGCATAAAAAATTTAAAATAATTTGGGTGTAAAAACTTTAAATTATGAATATTCAAAAACATAAAGGAAACCTGACCCAGAGCTTACCCAAAGCTATTACAGAATATTTTGTGCAAGGAGCTCTTGAATTAACTGTTGTAATCCAGTATTGTTTTTCTGCACTGACTTCAGAGAAAAGTATCTTGGTAGAAATTTGCTGATAACTAAAAAAGAAAAAAAATTACAAGAATTCATAAGATACTGTTACAGTTTCAACCAAAAGTTGGAAAATATATATAAAAGTTCAAGATTGTCTAAACTCTGAAGAAAATCTTCATCCCATCCTTAAATTGGATTTGTTATAGCTGAGGCAACAGCTTGCTCCAGTGTTGCACAGAGACTTATTGGAACTGGGAGAAACACTGACAAAGCACAAAGTCTTGGAGCACAACCCAGCAAGCAAAGGGTGGAAAAGACAGAATAAAGTGCAAAAGTTGCCCATACAACCTCATGAACTCACAATATTGTTTATAAACAGTCCTAAAGAATAGTTTCTGACTTTAATAAAGAAAAAGAAATATACATATTTGATGAGTATTCTCTAGTTCTCTTTGGAACTCAAAAAAACATTATCTTTTTCACTGGGCATTTCAGAAGAAGCCTGCAGAAACAGCAAATCACAGTTGACTCTTTTGGCTGTTTTAGTGACATGGTGTGATTTCAAACATACTACTTCCAACATCTAACACCTGCAATGAAAAGAAGTGGTTGAGACACCGAAAGAAAATACTGAGAAAAATTGAAAATTAAAAGAATGCCTGTGTGAAACATGCTAGTGGCACATGTACATGTCAAATCAAGTTCAGAAGACTAGATGAACTGCTGAAAGAGCATTGGTGCCAAACTTAAGAACTCCTTTTGAAAGAACCACTAGTCTGATGTGACAGTCTTTTTTTTTTTTTAATGTCTGAATAATACCAGACATTTCTCCACATTCAATCTCTGAGAAAAATCCTAATAAAAATGAATGAGAGAAATATGAGAGAATCGATATTTCAATGTGCAGTCTTAGATGGACATTGCTTCAAGAATGACCTTCATAATTATGAGTAGTTATTTGAAGGGATGGTCCCAAAGACTAATAAAAACTTCTTAAATGTAACAGATTAGATAAATAATGGACCAAAACAAAAGACAAATAGCCTGCGGGAAAAAAAACAAAGTTGCCAAATTGTCCTGGATTATTTTGTATTTTGTTTTTAGTTCACAAAGGACTAGTAGTTTACAGTAACCAGCTGGAAGACATGAGGCTGGAAGAAAAAACATAACAGGGTGGCACTGGGAATAATACTTAATCTTTTTTCTTTATGGTAGTAAATTCCATAGCCAGCACTGAAGAAAGTGACTCTGATTATGTGTCGCTCTTCTTTGAAGAAAATAAATCAGCTTACAAAATTCTGCAGCAGCTGGGCTTCTTTGGGTGCTTATGCTACCTCCCATTACATATACCTGAGGTCTAGCTGTCCTCCAGTGCACAGTGAAAACCCACTTGAAAAATATACTAGTAATCGCTTTCAAAATAGCTCCAGATACTTTCAAGATATTAAAATTAAATTATGTCCTTAATCAAGTTACTTCTGTAGTTTACATACTTTAAGAAGTTGAAATTTCCATTGCCTGCATCCCTCTCCTCCAAATGCACTTGTTTTTAACATTTTGGGGGGCTGAAACTTTTGTATAGGAGTATTCAATTCTATTTTTGCTTGATATTCCTTCTAAAGAAAAAGTCCTGTGATTTATTTATTGCAAAGTAAGCCTATTAAAGTGTCAAAGGTTGAGAAATGAGAAATACTGGTACACGCATCAAAATATTTCTGGTTGGGACATGTTGTGTTATAGTTAAAAAAAAAGATTAATTGAACTGGATAATTTATAGTGACTACTTTTAGATAGACTGATTGTAATTTTACTTGCTTGTATAGGATGTTTTGGGGTTGGATTGAGAGAAAGCTGATTAATAAGCACAGCTGTCTTTGTGGTACCATGTGGTTTCTTTTAAAAATCATTTGGTACTATCACTATTAACAGTGATTGGGAAAATAATCTAATATAACGGTGATGAAAATAAAATTGATAATACATTTTTATATAGTGCTCATGGACATTATTTTTAGTTCAGTGGAATGTGTCAGAATTTGCTGATATTACAAAGTGGAAAGTAGTTCTGAACATTCAATGATAGCTCTCTGTTAGAGAACTATCTAAACATTTTCCTTTATAGTGCAGACTAGAAAATCCCTTATAGTTACTCTTTGCATGTCTGTGATATTAATATTTGCCTTAAGGTATTTTCTTCAGGAATTCAATTTGTGAGTGGTAAGTATAGAGTATGAAGTGTCAGATCTTAAATTTTCTTGCAGCCTTAAATTTTCTTGCAGATAAAGCATTTACTGAAAAGTCAAAATTGGTGAATTTGACTGAGGAATTAATACAAAAGGGCTTGTACACTCCTGACATCCCTTTCATTAACACATGTTCTCCAAAGCTATGTAGGGCTTTGACATCACAGGGAAATTGAAGAGGGGTTTATTTTTTTTTTTTTTAATCAACAGACTGCTGAAATAAAAAGTTCAGATATTCAGATAACCAATGTTCTTCAAGTGAGAATGGTCATTTATTCATTTGGGCTTTAGGGGAGGCTTTTTGGGTTTTTAAAATTAGGAACTTTCATGCTTTGGGGTTTGGTTGCTTTTGTTTGTTTGTTTTGTTTTTTGTTTTGTTTTGTTTTAATTTTTAGTTGTTGTTTTTTGGAGTTTTTTTATTATTTTGTTGTTGTTGTTGTTTTGGTTTAGTTTGGTTTGTTTTTTTGTTTTTTTATTTTTTTATTTCTACTTGCTGTTCTTTGCCCAGAAACTCACAAAATCACAGAATCACTGGGTTGGAAGAGACCTTTAAGACCATAGAGTCCAACCCATGCCCTAACACCTCAATTAAACAATGGCACCAAGTGCCACATCCAGTCTTCTTTTAAACACATCCAGGGATGGTGACTCCACCACCTCCCTGGGCAGACAATTCCAGTACTTTATCACTCTTTCTGTAAAAAACTTTTTCCTAATATCCAGCCTTTATTTCCCTTGGTGCAGCTTAAGATTGTGTCCTCTCGTTCTGTCAGTTGCTGCCTGCAGAAATAGACCAACCCCACCTGACTACAGGCACCTTTCAGGAAGTTACAGAGAGTGAGAAGAGACCTCTGAGTCTCTTTTTCTCCAGGCTAAACAACCCCAGCTCCCTCAGCCATTCCTCACAGGGTTTATGTTCCAAGCCCCTCTCCAGCCTTGTTGCCTCCTCTGGAGGTGCTCAAGCGTCTCAATGTCCTTCCTAAACTGAGGGGACAGAGCTGGACACAGCACTCAAGGTGTGGCCTCACCAGTGCTGAGTACAGGGGGAGAATGACCTCCCTGCTCCTGCTGGCCACACCATTCCTGATACAGGCCAGGATGCCATTGGCCTTCTTGGCCATGTGGGCACACTGCTGGCTCATGTTCAGTGGGCTGTAGAACAGAACCCCCAGGTGCCTTTCCATATGGGCACTGTCCAGCCACACCGTCCCCAGCCTGTAGCACTGCAGGGGGTTATTGTGGCCAAAATGCAGGACTCAGCACTTGGATTTATTAAACTTCATCCTATTGGACTCTGCCCATCCATCCAACTGTTCCAGGTCTCTCTGCAAGAGCCTTCCTACCTTCCAACATATTGACACATGCTCCCAACTTAGTGTTGTCTGCAAATTTACTGATGAAAGACTCAATATCCTCATCTATGTCATCAATAAAAATATTGAACAGGACTTGCCCCATCACAGACCCCTGAAGGACACCACTGGTGATGATCCCCAGCTGGATGCAGCACCATTCACCACTCTCTGGGCTCAGCCATCCAGCCAGTTCTTAACCCAGCACAGAGTGCTCCTGTCCAAACCGTGGGCTGCCAGCTTTTCCAGGAGTGTGCTGGAAACTAAAATTGCGCTTATTTTACTCAAATACCAATGCATGCAGTCTATTTCACAATACATAGGCAAGAAAGATTATGAATTGTAGACTAAGAATTGTGATTTGACTGTAATTAAAGTATAATTTCAGAACTGTTGGCTGCATAAGGGAAATGTTTAACCTTCACAAAAAAGCTTCTATTTATATGTCAAACATTTAAGAAACAGATACTTTTCGTTATTAAACTCAAACTGTCATATACCTGAGAAGAATTGCATGACACAAATACTACCCTGTCAAATCATCTAATGGAACCCATAATACTCATCTAATTTCTCTCTTTCCTGAATTTTTAAGGTCCCCAATGATACCACTTGGGAATAGAAACTACAAGTCTTTTCTTTACGACTGGCAAAAACTTATTTGGTAACTTATCTTTTTCTGTGGAAAAGGTCTGTAGCAAATTTCTAGGAAGCAATGCAGAATCTCAAATTTCATTAAGAGCACAGGCCACATTTTGTTTTCTCAAGTAAATTTAAGTATCTACATCACAAATAAAAAAAAATTAAAAGGGAGATAAAAATAAACACTTTGTTGAAGCATAGTTCAGTATCCCAAGGATTTTCAGAAGCATTCTGTGAAGTTAACTTGAAAGAGAATACATAGTAATGCTTCAGTGCTAGTGTTTGTTATAACATCTGTGGTTCACAGCAGTCATAATATGATTTTGTGAATAAAACTGATTGTCCCTCTTACCTTTGAGCTACCTTTGTGGATTCCATCAAATTATCTGAGCAATCAAAAAAATATCCTCTGAAGTAGGATCATAGAAATTATTTTCTTTCTTATATAATAAAAAGAGCAAATGAGAATCAGCTGAAGTTAACAAAGTAATATTAGAACATAAATGGTTGGATAAAATGAGACTACACTATTTTACCTAAGAAAAAAATAAAATGTAAGTGAAAGTTACATCAACCATAGCTGTAATGTTTTCTTTGAACAATAAAAAAATCTGGAAACATATAAGCTGTCCAGACCTGTTATTCTTATGGTCACCATGACAGTTTAATTTGCCACTGGATTTAAAGTTTATAGTTACTTAGATGAATTCAGGACTGTTATTTGATCATGCTTAGTGTCAGTGAATAAAAGACAGATCCATCCAGTAATAAATATACTGTGTGTATATACAGTCATTCATTTGAATAATTTTTACTGGAGCTGAAAAAATCCATAAGAAGCATTGACTTTAAAAAAGCCCAAAGACCAACAAACCATCAAAAAGGACACAAATTAGATAAAATAGAGAAGTGAAATTACATTCTCAAATACAAAAAATTGACAAGATCATAACACAATCCACATAGTTATAAAATTATGATAGCAATTAAAAACTGATTGTCAAGAGGTAGAAAATAAAAAAACAGATGTCACCAACCATAAATCTTAAGGAAGAGTAGCAAAGATCACAGAGCTGGGGTCTAAGGATCCCTGGGATGTGAAAATGTTTGCTGTTCTATGTGTACTTCTGGAAGCTCATCATGGACTATGCAAATCTTGGCAAAGCCATTGCACTAGATGGAGATGGTATGTTACAAAATCAGATTTAAATAAGAACGTTTAAGCAACACAGTTATTCTAAGCATTTCTGTACCATAACTTCAATAAACCAGTGATAATATTCTTAAAAAAAAAAAAAAACACACAACCCCCCCCCAAACTACAATAATTCACCAAAAAGTTAGATATATTTTTAAATTTTTTTTTTTTTTTTTTTTTAAATATCATAGAATCCCAAAATAATGTGGGTTAAAAGGACCTTAGAGATCATCTAGCTCCAATCCCACTGCCATGAACAGGAACACCTTCCACTAGACGACGTTACTCAGAGCTCCATCCAACCTGGTCTTTGAACACTTGAAGTGATGGGACAACTGCAGCTTCTCTGGACAAACTGTTCCAGTGCTTCCCTTTCCTCACAATGAAGAATGTTTTCCTGATCTCTAATCTAAACCTCTCTGCCAGTTTTAAGCCATTGCTTGCCCTGTCACTGCATGTCCCTGTAAATAATCTTCACCCATCTTTCTTGTAGGCTAAACAATTTAACACATAAGTCTGAATATTAAGCTCACAAGTGCTCAGTATAAAAATAGAAAATATCTCAAAGCTGACTTATACTATTTTTTTAAAAAAATTAGATTAAAAGATTTAGAAAGTAGTACAAGTTAGCCTTAGAAAAGATTAGACTAAAGTTTAAAGGGTAAAGTAGTCAGTGCAGATGTAACAGACTTATAGCAATTTGGGTTTGCCTGGAATACTAATCAATATATAATTAAGAAAGACAATGACGTGTTGGAGCATATCCAGAAAAAATTCTTTACAGAAAATGTTATCAAGGATTTGAACAGGCTGCCCAGGTAAGCGTTGGAGTTGCCCTCCTTGGAGGAATTAAGAAGTCTTGTAGAAGAGTCACTTATAAACATGTTTTAATGCTGGACTTGGCAGTGCTGTATTAACAGCAGGTTTTGATGATCTTAGAGGTGTTGTCCAAACTAATCAATTCTATGTTTATGTGCTTTACAAGAGCAGTAATACATCTTTTCATATTCAAATCTTTCACCAAAAAAGAAAAATCAGTAAAAATTAATTGCTGAAGTAGACACAAAAAAAAAACCAAAACAAACAAAAAGACCCCAACAGTAACCAAAAAAACCAACCAAACAAAAAAAATATGCAGAAAACAGGAAAACATCCATATTTGGGTTAGTTTGGGCCCAGTCTTTGTGATCAAACACAAAATATCATCCAGCAAGGAGCCACACAGACTATAGTTACAGAAGTGATAAATGCTCGTGGAAGAGCTTTTGGAGTCCAAGTTAGTGGGATGCTTTGCCCCAGAAATCTTTCTCAAAATCATTGCAACAGCAGCCAATTACTATTACAAATGGTCTCTTGCCTGATAAGGCAGAAAACAAAGTTAATAGATGTGTTGTATGTGTAAACAACAGATAACTGACTTCTAAGTCATTGGCTAATTTACACAAAGCCTAAGATTTCAACTTCTAAGACATTTTCACAGACTATACCATACCCCCAAAAAACCCTAATTATTTAAGGATTAATAAATCTCTCAATCTTGCAGGCAAATTAATACTACTATCTAATTGACAATCTCAAAAATCTTGCCTCTACAGATTTATGTATAGAAATTCAATACAGAGTATTCCCTGTGGCATATTCTTATATGGCGAAGAATTAAATTCCTGACAAGCTAAACCAAAGCAGAGATCACCATTAAGCTGTACTACATATCAGTCCTAAGAAAGGATGTTGGTTGTACTTTCTCCTGTTGTGTGAGCTTTGGGCACCAGAAAAAGGATATATCAAAGTAATAATGACCTGTTGACTGGTGGTGTCCCCATGTAATATCTTGACCATACTATGATAAATCTTCTTATCTGTATTTTTGTTTTAGAAGTTCAGAAGAAGAACTTCTGTCTAATAAAGCCTGCCCCCAAAATTTTGTGGATTTATGCAAAGTGAGTTCCTTGGAATATATAATTATATATATAACATATCATTATAAATCTAGATATCTAGATCTATAGATACATATATATATACATATATATATATAAATGTCTTGGTTTAATTTTGATTTCCCAGCCAACGCACCAAATTAATGTCTTTGTTTTGAGTTGCTAATTTAAATAAACTGATTTAAAATAATGCTAGTTTATGAGTTTATAAACATTTTGATACAATGTATCAGTGAATGTAAGCAAAAAGAAAAAAATAACAACATAAGCCAACATAAATTTCTAGTGATGACTGGTCATTCAACCCATATTTAGGAAAACAGAGAAAAAAGTGCATAATACAAATTTAGAAAAGGAAAAGTAAGTAATGAAAAAACAATTGTTGAAATGAGATTAATTGCTATATTATTATTTTCTGAAATTGCTCATGCAACTATTAAAAAAAAAATTTACTCCAAAATTCTCAGATGAATCCCACTGGAAACACATGATTTTAACTGGCCTATTTTCTCAAGGAACTCATCCCTCTCACACATTATGAATATTAATCATGAGATTAAAGTTGGCCATTTTTTTTTTTTAAATGGTTGTAATTACAAGCTGCAAAAAAGTATCTAAAATCCTTTTTTGCATATATATTCCAGCTAAAACTATTTTTTTTTTTTTAGCACAGCAAGGGTAAATTCAATTTCAGTTTTGCATCTGGACATTAATACTAATGCTAACATTTTATGAATTACGCCTTACTGTAGGTACAGAAATAAAAAGAAGAACTTTGAACTATTAACGGTTATTTTAGGAGCATATTCACTTTGCATTTTGGGCTGGATATGGCCTTAAATTCCTGTCCTAAACTGAAGTGTTGCTGCACAGCTAATAAACATGGATGTATGATATTATCCTTGTGTGCAGAGTATAAATTAATTTTTAAGGCCTTTGAGATGCTTAGGGGTTAAATATGTCATAAAAATTATCACAGTATTATGGGAGCATCAGTCCATCATTCTGTTATTGCCATGAGCTATCCATAGTACCATTATCTTATGATCAGACTGAAGCTTCAGGATAATCTTTATCTAAGAATAGGGTGAGATTCTTTTCAAAACTATTGATTGATTTCAAGCTGCAGTGCACTTTGGATTAATTGCAAAATACCAGTTATATTGGGCAATGAAGAGGAAAAAAAAAGATAAAACATAGTATAGAGGAATAGTAAGAATATACAGAACAAGACATTGTAGTGTGTTGAATAGAGCATTCTAGATGATCATTCAAATAATCATCTTACCAGTATGTATCAATAAGACCACAGCCAGGAGATGAAGGGGCCAGGGGTCTTGTTCAGCACTCTGAAACAGTACATATAAATATTGTATCCATTTTTGAGTTTCCCACAGTGGATAGACATTGATAAACTGGAAGTAGTTCAGCAGAATTCTATCAAGCTGGTGGGGTCTAGAGCTTCTGCTCTGTGTGTTGATGCTGAGAGACTGAGCCTTGTTCAGCTTGGAGATGCAGTTTTGAGGGACTTTTGAGCAGCCTGCAAGCATCCAAAATGAGGTTTGCAAGAAAACAGAGCTGAGCAGACACCGTGGTGCCTGATGAGAATACAAGGCACAGCAAGCTTAAGTGAAACGAGAGGAGGTTCTGTTCAGACATGAGGAAGTTATTGCCATTGTGAAAACCTTCAATAGGCTTCTACAGGGAGGCTGTGCAGTCCTTTTCTTTAGAGATTTTCAAAGTCTGGCTACATAAAGCCCTTAGAAACTTGGTATGATTTCTGTCTTGGTCAAGGAGACTGCGCTAGAGACCTCCTGAGGTCCCTTCCTACTGCAAGGCTTCAATGCCACAGGCACAGCCAGAATCACAGCACAGCACAATGAACTTCTTAGATATCTGCATAGACTCAACAATTCCTTCAAGTTCTTGACATTTGCCAATCACACTATAAAGTCTGTTAAGGATGTGAGATGGTCTGCTGTAATCTGAGAGTACATGATGGAGATCTTTAAAAAACCCTCTCAGGTTAAGGAATAAGCAGAACAAAGACTGCATTTGTATCCCAGGAAAACAAGCAAAAAAACAAAACTAACCAAATGTTGTTTGACACTGTCCAAATGCCTGGCACCCATGAAAGAGGCTCATTCACCCTCCCCTTCCACAGCTGGCCAGAGGAGAGAAAAATTTAACAAAGGGTTCACGAGTTGAGATAATGTATGGAAAATCACACCATGAAAAGGCACTGTCCATAAAAGAGACAGAGAAATCCTCCAACTTTATTCGAATAAAGGGAGAGAGTCTACAGGGGCACAAACCCTCGGGGTTTTCTCTCCCAGGGTTTTGGAGGGCACAGCCTCAGTTTATCCTAAACTCCCGGCTGCATGATGCCCTGTTCCTTTCCCCATTGACTGAGGTACCAGCAAGGCACAACCTTCCCGAACTGCCTACCACATATCCCCCCTTGAATCTACTATTCTACCCCAAAGTTCAGAAGTCCAGGCTTGTGCACACCCACTTGCCTGTTTTAGAAGCCAGGCTGTCTGGGCTCTGTAGCAAACCTGCTGCTTGAAGTCAGTAGAGACATTAAGACCCGTTTCGAAGATGTTAACACCCATCCCTTCACCCATAGAATTGTTTGTAAAGACATTAGCACAAGTCTTCCCTATCAATAAGGACCCGGAGACAACATTCCAAGTGCAAACAGGCTCAATTTAGAGTACAAAGTGAGATTATTACTAACAAAACCAGAGGAGGATAATAAAAATAAAGTAAGCCCTTAAAAACACTCTTTCCTCCCCCACCCCCTCCCTCCTTCCCACCGACAGGGCAGGGAGACAGGGAATAAGGGTTGTGATCAGTTCATCATCAGTTTTTTCCACTGCCTAGGGAGAGAAGTCCTTCCCCTGCGAGGCCATGGGGTCCCTCCCATGGGAGACAGCTCTCCTTTAACTTCTCCAGCACGACTCCAATCTCATGAGCAGCAGTCCTGCCAAAATTGCTGCAATGTGAGTCCCTCCCACGGGCACACAGTCTTCCCAAAACTGCTGTGGTGTGGGTCACTCTTCCATGGCGTGCAGCCCCCAAGGACAGGCTGCTCCAGCCTGGAAGCAGGGCCCCCTCTCTCCACTGGGTGCTCCCCCTGGATCACAGCCTGCTCCAGGCATCCACCTGTTCCAGCATGGGCACCTCTCCCACGGGCTTTGGGTGAATCTCTGCGTCCCCCGTGGATCCCCATGGGCTGTGGGTGGATCTCTGCATCCCCCATGGATCCCCATGGCTGAGGGGCACAGCTGCTTCACCACGATCTGACCACATCCTGCAGAGGAATCTCAGCTCTGGCACCTGGAGCAGCTCCTGCCCCTCCTTCTGCACTGACCTTGGTGTCTCCGTGTTGTTTCCCTCACATGTTCTCACCTCCTCCTCTTCTCTGTTTGGAATTAAAACTGTGTGCACTTTTTTTTTACTTTTTTGTTAAATTTGTTATCACAGAGGTGTTATCACCATCTCTAATTGGGCCAGCCCTGGCCAGCAGCATGTCCATCTTCAGAGCCATCAAGGATTGACTCTGCTGGACACAGTGGAAGCTTCAGCAGCTTCTCACTGGAGCCACCTCTGTGACCCCCTGCTACCAAAAACCAGGCCATGCAAAATCAACACACCAAAACCCTCCAAAAGCACAAAAGGAACGAAAAAGTAAACAATACCCAAAGCTCAGATATAATAAGAGCCAAGAGTCAAACATGAAGGAAATTTCATTCAGGCTGGAAGTATATTCAGGTTTATAAAAGTATTTTTAAGCAGCAAAAGATAGCATACATAAGAGAAATTTCTTTCACGCTAACTCTGCACCGCTCAAAGCTGGAGGTTTAAAACCCTGGCTTAAAATCACATATCTATTGCTATCTCTATCTCTCTATATTGTTACTTATATAATCTATATTCATATATATATATATATATATATATATATATGCAAATACTCTCAGAGAGAAAGAAGTCTCCATCTTTTACTAAGTAAATGCTCAAAATACAGAATAATTTGGAGTCCTGTGCCTCTTGACTTTGCGAAAATTGACAGGAATTTGTTTTTCTTCTGTCAAAATAATTTTTTAAAAATTATTACAACAATTTTTTTTCCCCATTTTTGGTATATTTTTCTGTTTTAATATTATTGCTAATAGTCTGTATTTGATTTTGGCTGATTAGATTTTTAAAGGCATAAAATAGACTTTAATGATGCCAAGCAGTGTGCTGCTCTTGGTATATAGGTTTATATAGTCTACATTTCTTTCAAGAAATTTTTGGACTTTAACATAACAGTACTTGATAACAACAGTTTCCAATTATAACACTTAAACATTATTTAACCTAAAAAAACATTTTTTAAAATTCTTATAATTTGTTAAGATTTATAAACCTTTCCACTCCCCAGTCTGGAAAGATATTGTGGCTCAATTTTATACGGAACTGCTAGTACTTAAATTCATTACTGAATTTGGCCTAGTAATAAAAACACTAATTTCATTTAAATAAGTAATGTTCTGGAAATTGACATCAGCTGGACCTGGATTTTAATGACAATCTCCTATTTATTTCTTCTATTAATGTCAAGTAAAGCAATTCTTGCTTCTTTTATTAATTAATTAAAATTTTCATATGCCTGGTGATGCAAAGAATAGCTCACAGTAAATACTATAATATCAGAGGAAAAGAGATCAATGATATTATGCACTCAGTAACACATCCTGAGAATTCTCTGTTGCAGTAATAACTGAAGGTATTGAAACGTAATTAAACTGTTCCTTGATTCAAACACTCAAAAAATCTGATTATAATTTTTAGGTGACAAACTGCTGATTTTGTAGGGAACCTAGACAGCAGACTGTTTTTCTGAAGGGCTCTAATTTACCCTGCATTTTAACAGGATAGTAGCACTGAAACGATAAGTTCCACACGCCTGCCTAAGGTGTAATGATGGCATTGCTATTCCTCTGACCACGGTGAGGAGACATTGAGAGCAGGTCAGAAGCTGGATCCGAGGGGATCTTTTGTTTTGCTCCATAAAAGTACCTAGGCATATGCTTAACTTTCCTCTCCTGCAGTGCTTACAGGTCTTCATAGACGATGTAGTTGATTTGCTTCATCAAGACAACATTTCCAAAGGCCTAACAGAGTCACCCCTGAACTGTCCCCACAGGCTCTTCTATTAATCAAATTCTCATAGCAGTAATCTCATTTGGTCTTAAGGTAATTAATCTAATTCATCCCATGATGATTAGTGCAGGATATGACTATGTTTAATAAACCACATTCTCAAATCAAGAGTTACATTTTTAGACTTCTTTTTTTTCCCAATACATTTGAAAATAAACTCCTTAGGTAAAAGAAAATTAATAAAACTTAAATTAAATTCTTAATTATTATGAACAAGATGTATTTATGTTTTTTCTTACCATGTACCAGATTGCATGCACAGCTAGCTAGTAATTTACAAATGAGCAATCATCCATCACTAGGGAATGAGAAGGAGATAGATAAGTTCAAATGTTATATATCAGCAATTAATATTTTAGAATATAGGGGAAAAAAAAGAATTTTTCCATGGGGAAAAATGTCAATGAAAAAGGAAATGTAATTTGTTTGAGAGTTGGTTGGCGTGGTTTTTTTCAGTCCTAGATTCTGAGATGAGAACTTTAGACAGAATTACTCCTTGGTTGAATGTTTTCTATCCCAGAGTGCACTGGCAGCAAAATACAGAAGTATGAGTGAACTACCACAGCAGCTAAAGGGATGGTGAAACACGTGCTGTAGAGGGGTACATCCCACCTGTACCTGCAGTAATACTCCATTTGTAGCTTTAGTATCCATGTAACCTATTCCTTTTGTTAATGAAAGTTTTCACATCAGTGTTAAAGAAACAAAAACCAATAGCCAAAGGAGTTCACACAGACCAACACACATTAATATTTTCCCCTCTCCAGAGCTCTGCTAGACTGGAGACTCAATAAACTCAATATACTGACCTCTCAGTTCCTAGCCCCTGGCTTTTGATGCAGTAGGCCACCTTTTTTTCAGATCAGAGGAAAATTTTTTTCCAAGCCACTTCCAAAGCAATCAAATTAATCTGGCTTATCATATTTTTAGTGGAGTAGGCTTGTTTTGGTACAGTTTTTTGTTGTTTGTTTGTTTGTTTGTTTGTTTGTTTGTAATTTATTTTCTTTGGAGAGTTAGAATTACCATACAAATGGATGAAATCAGTTGGAAACTCACAAAGAACATTATTCTACAAGTATGCTGAAACTATAAGTTTCTAGGGCTGCAAATGACAAAAGTACTTTGTCATGGCTGTCCAACAATGCAGATTCCTACTTCAGAAAGGAAGAAGTTCAGAAGGCAGAAGTTCAGGAGACATAGATATGTATAAAATAAAGTAAATTTTCTAGTGTTAACCATATGTTTTATGTGCTTAGTAATAGTAAACCTTTAGCTTAAGTGAAGTTGCAGAAGAATGTTTAACTTTTACATCACTGTTTATAACTGTACTTTTTCTTTTTCTTTTACATATATGAATTCATCATAGCAGTATCTGTTCTTAAATAATTGAAAGTCATTTAATTATGGCTTTACTTGAAAGACATACAATTAAAGAATCTGTAAGTAAAACTTTTTGGGGATGATTAAACAAGTTTAGTAAGAGGGATTTAATGATTTAGAATATATAAGTACAATACCTTTATTTCATCTTTTTTTATTTTTATTTTTTTTTCCCCTCGAAATGGCAGAGGATAAGGAAATACTGCTATAAATATTTCAGGTTTAATATTAGATTCTCAAACATGGAGAGGGAGGGGGAAGGGCTTATATTTTCTAAAAGCAATGAAAAATATCTCTTACCCATCTTTTACCTAAACATACTTGCAGAATAATACATCTAAAAATTCCTTGGAGTAATAAAGAAATAACAGACACTTGTATAGGGTTTTTACTTACTTAAATATTAATTAAAATTTCAACTTTTTTGGTACCACTGTCTGATGAGAGAACATGCTTATAGGGAAACAGCATCTTCCTTTGGGCATTCAATCCAAAACTACCTTAAGTACTTTCACAGAAACCACTGATCTTAGCCACCAGTTGAGCACTATTGTCCTAAAATGTCAGTTTAGAATTGCCTAAATGGATTCTCCATGTCTAGTCTGTCTAAGTCACGGATGGATGGGAACAAATGAGGAGGAAAAGAAGCCCTGCATCGCTGCTGCAATCCCTCATGGCCTTTCCTACAAGGCAGAAGATGAATTTCCCTGACAATTAGAGGCTGGTGCTATGTAAGATTCAGTCACTTGTCTGTGATGCTACAAACAATATTTAAACTCTTGTTCCACTGCAGCTGAATTGAGCAGATTGTAAGATTTTGTGTTGTGTATAGATGACCTGCATTCATAATATGAGGAGGATGGACAGCTATGTTATAATTATATGCATCTATGTTACAGTTATGCCTATCTTTACACAGATTTACAAAGGTTAACATTAAATTTGTCTGCCCAGGTACAAGCATTGGAGATACATCATCATGAAGCCCAGACAGATATATTTTTTTCTATTTTACCTAAGTAGTTTCAATAAAATGTTCATATTCAACAATTTTTAATGATGTTTGAATATTTTGCAAATCAAGGCCTTAATTAATCCTATGTCAAACACTTTTATTTGAATCCAAGTATAAATATGAACTAAAACAATTTGATTTTATCTTTGCAGAATCATAGGATTGTTTATACTAGACAAGACTTTTAAGATCAAGTCTGAAATGTGTGACTAACTCCTTTTTATAGTTTTAAAAATTCCAGTCTTAAATAATACAGTCTTTCTCAAAATGAAAAATAATTTATTTTAGAAATAAAGACTAAAAAAAAAACCTAAAATAAAACATTATTTTACAAAAATTCTTAATAAACTTCTTTCACATTTTCTCAGCTCTCTGTTCTGGGTATTTTTTAAGACCAAACAGAAGACACACATGACCTAATTTAAGTCTTTCTGGAACCATTTTTCAGTCAGTAAAGAAGTTGTAAGTTCTATGTCTCTCTTACAAATTATCTGTTTACAAAAAGTATGTACTTATCTTCCTATAAGTTATCTGTATTTCTGAAAGGGACCTCCAAAAATCTCTAAATTCTCCAAAATAGTTAAATTTACACAAGATATAGGTAGATGATTGAATCTTCTTATTTCTCATTTAATTTTTTTTATTGCACTGCAAAAAGTGTCATTTCAGACAGACCTATTCTGTTGTTATGGGCTATTGACCTAGAGGCCAGGTTATCTAAATCTCTAGTCCTAACTTGCTTTTAAGTGTCAGGATTTGTATACAAGCCTTATTTCCTACAACTGACAAAGAGTCCTGTTACTCCTGTGAGTTTGTATGCAGCTCAGTCAGATGGAAAAGACATTGGTGTCTGAGGAAATGTTCTTCCGTGCGGCCCCATATTTTGGACAGCACGGGTGGAGGATGAAACGCAATTTAATCCTTTATGAAGGTTTTGCATAGGGTAGAATAAGATTTCATCATAATAGCTGGTATAGGGCTGTGTTTTGGATTTGTGCTGGGAACAGGTTGCTAAAACAAGGATGTTTTCATTACTGCTGAGCAGGGCCAGGTCAAGAGCCAAGACTTTTCTGCTTTTTGCCCATCCCACAGCAAATAGAATGGGGCACACAAGAAGTTGGAAAGTGGGACACAGCCAGGACAGCTGACCACAACTGTAATGTATGATGTCATGTTTAGCATATATGGCTGCAGGAGATATTGTGCTGAGGGCTACTTGGGAACTGGCCAGGCATCAGTCAGTTGGTGGTGAGACATTTTTTAGATTTGCATCACTTGTCTTTCCCTGGATTTTCCTTTTTTCCTCTGTGGTTTTTTTTTTTCCCCAATAATAATAATCATGATAATGATAATAATAATAGTATCTGTGTTTTTCCCAACCCATGAGGTTTCTGACTTTTGCACTTCTGATTCTCTGCCTTCTCACTAGGGCAGAGGAGTGGGTAAGTGGCTGTGCGGTGTTTAGTTGTTTCCTGGGGTTAAATGCTGACAGTATTGAACACAATAAAACATTTTATGCATTTACACAATTCAAAATAATAATTTAGTTAAAAGAACATGAAATGCAATTGTTTGGTTTTGTATAAAGTGATTTTTTCTTCTGGTAATTCGTTGGTTATCTGTAGATCAGTTTTATTTCTAAACAGAAGTATTGAGTTTTGTTCTCTTTATACATTAGTTAGTGATTGCACATCCAGGGTTTTTCACTCCTTCTGACATTCCAACGTATTGGAGAGAATCAGATTTACACTTTTCTAGGAATCATAATTTACAAGGACAAAAAGCTTTGTGCAGTAGTTGTTTCTTATAAAGCGCAACATCTACTTTAGAGATTGCATTAACCAAAGTGAACAAGTGAAATGCATTGTACTAAAGGGAAAAGACATTACCATGACACCTGATATTAGAGATCAAGAAAATGCTTCTGGGCACTGTACCTCTAGCATGGTATCAAAAGTCACCATTTCTTACATTGTATTTTAAGTGTTCATAGCTGAATCTCTTTTGACAAAATGTAAATGATGATAGTTAAGGACAGTTATTTTTTCTAAAGGGTAGTAAGAATTGGTGGAGGTTATCCAGTTGTCACATCTGATTGCAGCAATCCTTTCTTATTTTAAAAATGTGTATAATTGCCACAAGTTCACATAGACACTTGAATTTCAGGATCTCTACCCGTTCTGCTGTTGCCTTCCAAATCTACTGCTGTTGCTTCCCAAGACAGGCATCTTTCCACCATCTGGACATACTTCCAGCCACATCTGGCAGCTTTGGATGTGCTTTGCTGCCTTGTGCCTTGAAAACACCTAAACCTATGGTAGTCAGTAAAATCTACTTTCCAGAATGCTCCCCACCACATTCTCTTAGGCAAAAAAAAGAGGTATACCAATGAGGCTAGAAAAATCTTAGGGGCTTTCCTTCAACACTTAATTGTGACAAGAATATTAATAAGGTTGTCATATTAAGGGCTGCAGGTAAATGACTGGTTTAAGTGAATTTGGCTAACTGAGGTGTGGAACAAGGCATATGAGAAACTGCTGGACATGATAGAAAACTCTAAGTGTAAGAAACTTGCTGAATTATAGATGGTGCAGTAAGGGACTGATGGATATCACAAGTGGTTAAGGAGAAGCTATGGGAGAAGTGACCCAGCTTCACAGATAGTTGGTGGAGAGCACTACGAATATTTTTGGGAACAGAGTCTTGCAAGGCCAGGCTCATAGGTAAGGCTGACATTGCCAAAGCAACACTGTCATAAATGCTAAGTTTGTGTACAGTTATGACAAAACTGGGAATTATGGAAAATAGAATAAATAGAGCAGGTTTCATAGCTAAGCAGATTGTGATGGAGACAGAGAGGTAAAAGGACAGTGAAAATTAAAGCCAGGAAATGATAAAAAAAAAAAAACAAGGTGTGCATGTGTGCACTGGTTTTGTCTAGAGGAACCTGTTGGCAGCCTTGGGCATAACCAGCATCCTGAGCATAACCAGAGAAACAGACCCTTTTTTCAGACCTCACCAAAAGTGCCAGACTGCTGCCATGGTCACAAGGGACGCAGATGGTAGAGCAGGTGCTTTCCCAGGTGAACAAGAGGAACACATGGATTGACAACTCAAGCATCCTGGTGTCTGCACGGCAATGGCTGCTGAAGATGTGGTGGCAATAGCAACACCTCACCACTTCACACCACACAGCAACAATCCTTGTACAAATGTATCGACTATATAAAGACATAAAACTTTCTGCTAGCTCTTGACAGAGAACATATGAGGGAGGAAACAAAATGTATTTGAGAATAGCAATGGATATAAACTAGTCAGTTCATCAAATACAATCTGCTGACATGAGCAAAGTCCATCACAAAAGTCAGATGCTGAGATGAGTAATGTGGGCCAGGACACTACTAATTCATATGTCAGTGCCACTAGAAGAGTAACATCAAAGCTCCACAAATATTTCAGGAAAGGGTAGTTTGAAACTGCTGCCACACGGAACAGTCATCATCACAGTACATTTACTGAAACAGGAATTGTTTTTCTTGATATGTATAATTCTGATTTAAAATAGCTTAAAATGTTTCCAGAACCACTGCATGTTTCTGTATTATTTTAAGCGCACAAACCAAGAGAAAAATTAAAGCAAAAGTTTCACATCACCAGACACACAATGAATATGTTTTTGGGGTAAGGCATCACCACTCTATCACAAAAAATAACTGGAGATATGGGGGAAGGAGTTGTGGTTTTGGTGGCTATTTTTTTTTTTTAATGCAACAAACTTTAGTATCTACTTATTTATTTACACCCTCTCAAACATTTCCATTCTCCAAAGAGATGCAAAGGTCCAGATTGCTTTATTTCAACATGCATACAAGTGATTAAATATGGATTGAAATTTTTTTTTGCTAGGTGGACTTAAATCCAAGCAAAATAAGCAAGTAATTACAGTATCTGAAAGTATAATATTCAAATTTTTGTCCTTCTGCATTAGTTTACCAGCACTGTATATGTTTAAACTATCAATTTTTTATCTCAAACTTTTTGTTACATCTCCTCTAGGATAATTACTAGGATCAGTTGTAATTTTTTGGCATAAAGGGTAAAAACATTGGGCCATATTTTCCTGTGATTTTGAGTGGATTATACAGGTCAATTTGTAGTTTTGTGTCTGAATGTTTTGTTTCTGGGTTTTTTTCATTGTTATGGAGGTTTTTTTCCAACTTATAAAGAACACAAGAAAATAAAACTCATAAAAAAATTTTAAAGGCATTGTATCTGTAAGTTCATGCCAAGAATTTTACAGAGAGATTCTGTCTGCTGACCCTGAAAGAAAATTTGAATAAGACATACGGGATTCAAGCAGACATCCTATAAGGTATTTGTCAAAGAGTTAAAGAGCTCCATATTGTTGTATTTGCTCACTGCTATAGCTGCTTTCAAAGTTTGCACTCCAATAGAGCCAAATGTCATCCAACAGAGCAAATCCTATGTGTGTGTTTCTGTGTACACATATTCGCACACACAAAGCAATACGCAGGCTGACTACAGAATTCTGAAATTAATAGTAATGATTTTTTTTTTTCTCAGAAAATTCATGGTTTTAAAGCAATACTGGTGAGAGCCATTAGACAGAGCTCACTAAGCAAATCTGCAGGTGTGAGCAACCATGATCAAACAGCATGTTAAACTCAAATACTTTCCAGATTCTTAAGGAATAGTCTCCAGAGACAAACAATAAAGAAGATTCATGGAAACCTAGAATTGCTTATGACCTCTAAGATCATCAAGTCCAACCATTATACCATGCCAAGTCCACCATTAAACCATGTACCCAAAGGCCACATCTACATGTCTTCAAATTATCTCCAGGGGATGGTGACTCTACTACTTACCTGGACAGCTTGTTCCAGTGTTTGACAACCCTTTTGGAGAATAAATTCTGCTAATATCCAATGTAAACCTCCCCTGAAGCAAATTGAGCAATTCTTCTCTTGTACTATTGCTAGGTTCTTGGGAAAAGAGACTGAATCCCCCTCCTTTCAGCTAGTTCCAGGAAGTGACTCCTTTTCCCCAGGCTTAACACCCCAGCTCCCTCAGCTGATCCTCATCAGACTGTGCCCCTGACCCTTCACCAGCTCTGTTGCCCTTGTCTGGATACACTCCAGCCTCTCCATGTTTTTCTTGTAGTGAGAGGCCCAAAACTGAACAGAATTACTGAATCACAGATTCACAGAATCACAGAACTAACTCGGCTGGAAAAGACCTTTGAGATCATCAAGTCCAATCTATGACCTAGCACCACATTATCAACTAAGCCATGGCACTGAGTGCCACATCCAGTCTTTTTTTAAATATTTCCAGGGACAGTGACTCCACCACCCCCTGGCCAGCTCATTCTAATGCCCAATCACTCTTTCTGTAAAGAATTTTTTCCTAATGCCTAGCCTAAACTTTCCCTGACTGTCCCGCAGCTTAAGACTGTCATCTCACTCTGTCAGTCTTTTCCTGGGAAGAGACTGACACCCACCTGGCTACCCCCACCTTTCAGGCAGCTGTAGAGAGCAATAACATCTCTCCTGAGCCTCCTTTTTTTTCCAGGCTAAACAGCTCCAGCTCCCTCAGCCATTCTTCATGGGGCTTGTGTTCCAGACCTTTCACCAGCCTTGTTTGTTCTTTTCTGGATTCATTCAAGCATCTCAACATCCTTTCTAAATTGAGGGGCCCAGAACTGGATACAGCATTCAAGGTGCAGCCTCACCAGTGCCAAGTACAGAGGGACAATCACTGCCCTGCTCCTGCTGGCCACAATATTGCTGATCCAAGAAAAACCTTCTTGGCCACCTAGACACTTGCTAGCTCATGTTCAGCTGGCTGCTGACCATCACCCCCAGGTCCTTTTCTCATGGGCATCTTTCCAGCTACTCTGCCCCTAGAGCAGTGCTGTAGGGGGTTGTTGAGAACCAAGGGCTGGACCCTGCCCCTGGTCTAATTGAGTCTCATAAAAAACTGACCTTAGCCCATTCATCCAGCCTGTCCAGATCCCTCTGCAGAGCTTTCATGCAGACCAACATTCTTACTCAGTTTAGTATCACCTGCAAACTTGATGAGGGTGCATTCAATATTCCCTTGTGCAGACCATGAAAATCAGAAAATCCTGGGGGAAACTATAAAAGGCTTTACTGAAGTCCAAGCAGATGCCATCCACAGCCTTTCCCTCATTCACTAATCAGGTCACCCCACAATAGAAAGAGATCAGGTTGGTCAAGCTGGCCCTACCTTTGATAAACCTATCCTGACTGAGCCTGATCCCCAGGTATCTTGTACATTTCATGTGATGGCACTCAAGATGATCTGCTCCATGACCTTCCCTAGCACTGGGGTCAGACTGACCTGCCTGTGAGTCCCTGGATCCTACTTCTGGTCGTTCTTGTAGATGGGTGTCAAATTTGCTAGCCTCTAATCAACTGTGGCTTTCCCAGTTATCCAGGACTGCTGGTGAAAAATTGAAAGTGCTCATTGAGCTCTTCTATCACCTTCCTCAATATTCTCAGATGGATCACACGCAGCCCCACAGTTTTCTGTATTTCTAAGGGGTGTAGTAGGTCACTAACCATTTCCCCTCGGATTATGGGGACTTCATTTTGTTTATATAATCTTATCCATTTGCAAGTCTTTATTTTATTTAACTTTAGAAACAAACTTTTACCTCACTTGTAATTTGTCAAATTGTAAACAAAATTGAAACCCACATTATAATAAGGTCTGATACAAACCAAAAACCTGTTATGCATTGAGCAAATTAATAACAAATGAGATTTACATGTTTGTCCTGTCTCCTGGGGTCCTGTCTGCATCTGGTTGCTTTTAGCTGCATCTATAGTTTGTGTCTGTGGTTTCTCCTTGCTACCCAAATACTTACTTATGCTAGTGAGAAATAGCCACTAGTTGGTGAGAACAGAAATTATTCTAGGAAGACAGAGCATTATTTACTCCAGCTTTGCCATCTAGACTGTCTGGAGAGAACCAAATAAATTCACAGTTTGTCAAGAACATACAGCAAAACAAAAGAAAATGTCCAAAAGAAGGTGAAAGGGAAAGAACTGGCAGGACAAAGTTGCTGCTTTAAGCCTCATAAGCCTGATGCCTTGTTTTTGTTGTTGACGTTCTTCTCTACGAAAATGTATTGTGATATCCCTAAAAACTACTGCAATTTATAAGCTACTCATGCTGCACAAGCCAGTCCTGTGACAGACTAATAGACACCACTGTTAGGAGAATTATTTAGTCTGGCAAAATATGATATATATTAAAAAAATGGAACTTAGATTGGGCATATCATATGTTGTTATTCCACTTAATATCTTATATAACACCCATCATCCAGTGTTTTCTTACCCTTCATGTTAGTGGTCTTTTTTTCAGCCATCTAATCTATGAATATTTAACTATTCTAATATTTCCTCCTAAATGATGCTGTCACCTCTCTGGTTTTAATCCTCTTCTCTGATATTTCTTCAATATTTTTATGGCAACTAGATGTCCTACATTTAATGCTGTATTTGGAATATACTCACACTGCAGCTGAACAGAAAATTCTCTGTGGCAAGATACCTGTAAAAATTTTCTCCCAAATTGTGTTAGCTGTTTTTGCTACAATGCCACGTTGCGTTCTCAATATTAGCTTGCTCTAACTGTGACCACATTTCTTTCTTCATTATTGCTTCCTAGATTTATGAGGAATTAATTTTGCCCACAGGATAAAGACCCATATGACAACCAGTATCAAGTATAGAAGTGTTGAACTCCATTACAACAGGCTGTAGAGTGGGCAAGAAGTGCAGGCAGTGGCTCACTGAGATGTGGGAATTCATTTCTTTCTTACATTTTGGAGCTATTTTCAGGAATAATAAAACACTTTTTTCTGTTTTCAGAGAATCATGGATTCATATAATTGTTACAGTTGGAAGGGATCTTAAAGATTATTCAACTACCTTGCCATAGGCAGGGACATCTTCCTCTAGACCAGGTTATTCAGAATCCCTTCCAGCCCGGTCTTGAACACCTCTGGGGATGGGGCATCCTTAAATAGATGCTCAGAAAGAGAATAAATTTTGTCAAATTCTAACTGAGCCTTTTCTTTATTAGTCCCTTCCTGTTCCTGGACGACATTGTCAGTCAGCAGACAAAACATCAAAAATCAGTTTCTTAAGAGAATTTCCCCTGCTCTCCCTTGCAGATAAGTAAATTCTTCCAAGTTTCTAAAACGTAAATGAATATTCAAAATACTGATAGCTTATCCTGGAAAAAGAATAGTCTATAAATAAATTTTCATAGACTTAACTTTGTCCATGTGAGGTCCTTGCCAGTCTCCATCAGCATTTTTATATTCTATTTTACAGTCTGAGTAATCTGATGAATGAAAAGCTGCCATTTTTGATCACTGAGGCTATTGAAGACTGCAGCTATAAAAGGACTTCAGTGAAGAGGATGAATGAATTAGGTGCTCTGAAGGCTTTAGCTGATCCTCCCCACTTTACTTATCCACTGCTTCTGCAATTCTCTTTTTATCCCACTTTGCTAGTGGAAATTGCACAGTTCTGACTGCTGTAGAGTGCCTTAACTTTTCCCCAAATCCTTTAACACCTGAAAAATATGTGTGCTTTCTCTGTACTTTATAAGCCTCTCTTTAGTTACATCACTGTACCCCTAAGATTCAATTAGCACCTTTAGCACAAATATTCTTCTGCCAGGGCTCCAAGGGAAGTATCCCAGCATTACATTCACGCCATTTTTCAAGTGTGATCCTGACCATGCAATCTTGTCTTTGCAAAACCAGTGTGATATTATTTAATGGACTGTTCTGTTCTCAGTAAAATATCTATCCTTTCATTTGCCTATAATAATAAATTAGGTCTGGCCACAGATGAGGAGACAGTCAATTACCAGATGCTAAATACCTAGCCCAAGGACATTGCACGTGTGAAACTGAAGCTGACTGGGCATGTTGCTCACACAAATCCTAATGCTGTAGTTGCTCAGTTCTTTTGGCTAACATTCACATTGCTGTGGGTTTATACACTCAGCGACAACTTCTGTCTTCATTTTTCAATTGGAAAAAGTGCACCCCAGCCTATTTGGGTGGCAAACTGAAAGTACTTTGAAAATTTAATCTGTTGTAAGCCTTCATGTCTTTCCAGACACAAAATAATTAATGTACTATTTTTTATTCTCCCTTGTATCCAGTTTTGCTGCAAATAAAAAAATTAATCTAGAGGCACCCCTTCTGCAAAACTGATTTTAATCAAGAAGTGATTTGTAGCTGAATGTAAGCAGTGTCAGGTAGAAGAGGGATTTACAGCATTCATCCTGTTCTACATATGGAAGCACGACATGAATATCAGCTTCATGTGCTGATCCACAGCAGGCAAAGATTGCTGCACACAGCTCTTCTTCTGTTAAGTGTTTGCATTTCAAATGTGCACCCTGGTTGTCTCCATTCTGATTCCAGGAAACCACCATTCAGTCCTTTCTGGGACGCTTTTGGGTGGAAGCTGGAAAAAAAAGCTACACCATCACAAACATGGTTTTGGCAGGCTTGTCCACTGCTTTTTTTGTTGGTGGTGGTGGTTTTCTTTTTTGCTTGTTTTTGATTTGTCTTTGGGTTTTGGGTTTTTTTTTGTTGTTGTTTTTTTTAATTCAAAGAGATGCTTTGAAGGTTGAGGCATACCTTAGAATTGCTCATAGTTCCTCCACAGCCCATCTCCAGTCCATAAGGGGAATTTGTTTTAGGTCATGAAATTTCTGGTTTTTTTTTGATACATCAGAATGAAATTCCTATATTTTGCTTCACAGGTGATAAAAGTTACAGTGTGAGGTGGATGTCTGCATTACCATGTTCTGGTAAAATTCTAATCCTTTTGAGATTTTGTGGGAGTTTTACCACTTACTTCAATAGAGTGTGATTTTGTCTTAAATTTCATCCCTTGCATTAAGAAATTAACTTTATTATATTTATATTTATATTTATTCACTTCGTTATATTTTAAGAGTAGGGGGAAAGAGAGGAGATATATCAGGAGTATGTCTGAGAACACATAGGTTTACCTGTGATTTATAAAATGGTAAGTGAAATAACACTTTCTTTCTCATTCTCATTAATCCTATTTCCAGGTAGTAACATGGGCCATAGAAAGAGAAGTCTTATTAATGCAGGATTACATTTACATTTCTCTAATATGTTCATATTTTATTTTTAGGTTTCATCTGTGCTTTATAGAATTTGCATCAGTAAAGAACTTAAGAATAAGCTTAATATTAAACTTGAGCTTAACTACTTCATTATTCCACACAACATGTAAACTTATGATTAACACTGGCTGAAGTCAAAAACAGCTTAGCATATGCATTTTTTTTTTTTTCTGAACTGCAGCTTACTTCACAAAAACTGAATTTTGGAAAACTATATGTAAAATCCATTTGTTGATATTTCTCAGCTTTTGTTTAGGATTCAAGCTCATCCTTTGCATTAAAGTGGAGAATTACACCTTGTAGCCCTTTAGCCTTTATAGTTATTCCCAAGTTAGTACTTTCTGTGAATTAATTAATGTGTTGTTTTTTCTCTCTGCAAAGTCATTAATGAGGAACAGAATATAACCTGACCTCCTAAGTCAGAAAACAAGTAGTCACTTCTTCCTAAGTCACTATTTTGCAGCTCATCACTTCCTTTTGTTTACTATATTCCACCAGTTGTTATTTCACATGATAACTTTCATATTCAAGCAAATTTAAATTAATTTTGAGAAAAGAGCTTTTATAGAATGCAGTATCAAATGTTTTCCTTAATTAATTGAAAATGCCTATCATATTATGCTTTTCTTTCAGCCACTAATTTTTTAATTCTATTAAAGAAGCAATCAAGTTTATCAGTCAAATCTTTATTAAATAATTTTGCTGCTTAGCTCTAAAAATATCAGGATGAATGCCAAGGCTATTTTCACAAACAGTTTTTCCGTCTCCAGAGTGGAATCAGTGTATGTTATGTAGTTAGTGAAGTTAGCAAAAGAAAAAAATCAATCATAGATGTACAAGGTTCTGATATTATAAGAAATTATTTCTTGAAACAAGAAAAAAATAAAAAATATATGGACAACCTGATGATTAGGACTTTCTAAATTGATTCTGCAGGTGTTGTCTGCTGAAAGCTTTACTGCTGATGTCTGGTAAACGCTGATGTTGTGGTTCTGCACCATACTTGTTTCTCTGTGATGTTTGCATTTAAAGTTATTTTCTCTCTCATGAAAGTGCAATGAGAGAAAATACAGGTTTTCTCTAGCAAGCAATGACCTAAAAATAAAAATTGTCATTGAGCTATAAATGTCTAGTGATATTGCTATTTGAAACATTTAGATAGGGCAGTATGTGAAAACAAAGTAGAGATGGATACATGTATAGGTAGCATCCATCTAGACTTCAGCTATTTGCAGTGCCAAAAGCAATTAAACTGCAGCAACATGAGCTTGTTAGTGCTCATACAGGATCTTTGGAGATGCCTGAAAGTAGTCTCACTGCCAGAATTCCACCAGCCAGTGCTGCAAGGGCACAAACTAGTATAGGCATGATCACAGAGGGTTCAATTGTATCCATGGATCTTGAGGAATCGATAAACTTTGAAAACATAGCACACACAGTTGTTGGGAAAGAACATAAACGTATTGGCACAGTGCCATAACCTCCTGCAGAGGCTGTGTGGTCACAGCAGGTAAGCGTACACATCAAGGAAAGCAAAAGGAAGCAGACAACAGTGCTTGAACTGATAACAAAAACTCACTTATATTTTGTGAGGCTCAGAAAAGAGAATTTAACCTTTCACTTCTTCATCCTCAAGGGCAATAAAATAGAAAACAAAAACCAACCAGCCAACCAACCAACCAAAACAAACAAACAAACAGACAACCAAACAAACAAGAAAGAAAAAAAACATAAGATTGAATACATAAGTTTAAAATCTTACCAATTTATCACCTGATATCGGTTTTGAAATACATTTAATTCCTTAGAAGAAGTGGAGTGCAGTAAAGAGAGCAGTAGGAATATTTCCAAAATTAAAAGAGTTTTTAAGTTTTACAATTAGATCTTTCATAGGTTACTTCTGATACTACTGAACCCCGACCTCAGCATTTTGAAATTAACTAACATTTTTGGCCTAAATTGAATGGTACTCAATGGACAGAACTATAGCATATGGCTATACTGTTCTGTTATTATACATAGTTCCCTTCAAGAATTTTATAAGAAGCAAAAACAGGAAGATAAAAACCAAGCAAAGAAAAATGCTTTTTACTTGTCACTGTTTTCTGTGTTTCGGCAGTGACATAATCTAAACTCAGTTAGTGACAGTGGTGAGACTTCATTCTTATGCTGTGTTTCAGGGGATTTTTTTGCATATGGCAAGAATATTTTTACTGAATTCAGCTCTACATTTTGCACATTTATAGCTCCACATCATCACCATCATCCTACTGCTAATGTCTCCCACCATTTCTGAGAAATACAGTCTCATAATTCCTCTTCTAATATTTGGCATCCTAGCTATCCAATGATGGTATGTGGTACCTTATAAGATATACAGTGCTCCATTCAACCTAAGTAGGAAAGGAAACAAACCAAAGATTTCTAATGGAAACAAAGACAACACTAATTTGAGCATTGAGATAGTTTCTTTCAAAGAACTATTTAGCATTTGGACTGGAAATTGGTTCAGACAGTGCAAGAAGAGCACTTATCACACTAATGAATTCTCTTTGTTATAACAACAGAAAAAACACTTTAATTTAATCACACTTAATTGACATATGACATAGCAGGGTACAAGTATTTGTTCATCAATAACTTAAACTTCATGAATTCTTTACACATTAGAAGATACAATAATCACAGTAAGATAAAAGGTGTAATAAGGCTATTGAACATAAGTGGCCTCATGGACAGTGATTAGATTGAAGAGCCATCAAATGAAAGGTCTGCCTACCTTTAGGCTGTCTAAATGAAACTGATAATTCTGAGAAGGGAAAAAGAGAATCATTTATCTACATGAAAGCTACACTAATGCTCTCTTAAATCCTGGATGAACTGCAACTCTTCAGGACTTAACTTCTAAAACTACAGTCCGAGGTTTAGGATGAGTATAAGGATTTTTGGGATTGAATCTGCTCAATATGTTAAACTTAACAAAAACATAACCTACATATTCTTTCTTTTGTTGTTGTTGTTGTTTTTTTCTTTGGTTTTTTGGGGGGTTTAGAGATAGGGTGTTTTATTTTAACTGACTTCCATGTCTGCCCAGATAATTACAAAAACTTGTCTTGTATTCAAGTTATGTTCATCCTTGATGATTAAGATCCGTATCCTCCTGCATAGCACTGCAAATGTGGGAAGAAGTTGAAGAAAACTTTTAGTTCAGAGCATCTGAGCTAAGTGTAAGCAGATGTTTATAAGAAATTATTGTTTTTAATGTCTCACTGAAATATTACTTGAAGGACATTCCACAACCAGGTGCTAGATAGCTTTTTCATTCTGTTATTCTTAGAGTAGAAGCACTTTCCCAGTGTAAAATCCATGTTTTTTTCAAGAAAATATATTTCTCTCCACTGCATTCCCAATTGAAACAAAAGTCATAAGGCTCCCACCTTACCTGCACCTCTAAACTTTCACACTCCATCACAGTAAGTGTGCTTTTCACTTCTGAGACATTAATGAATTAATTACAACCAGGTTAAAGAGAGACTCCAGGGATCATCAGCTATTCCTAGGCCCTTCCTCAATTCTCATGAGGAAAAAGATACCACTATTTCAGTTTTTTCATCAGCTGGGATTTCCTGCACATGAGTGTTTCCCAGTCTTACAGATAAAAACACTCTTATGTGCTTATCACTTGCCTGAAGATCTTTCACATAGCATCAGAGAATGCACAAAAACTAACTCACTTCCATCTTTGGCATAAGTTTAGATCTCCCAGAGCTGAGGAGCAAAATAAGGCAGCAAGATTTGGCTGATTAATAAACCAAATTGCTGCCAACAAGTGTAAGCATAAGTCATAATTTGTCATTATGATTTTGTTTTATATTTTAGTTTTGTCATAATAATTTCATTTTATTTTCAACAATTTAATTAACATCAGTAATAACTTTAATAGCCATTTATTATTCTAATGGAGATTGAGAACTGCAGTTTAACAAAAACATATTTTGTATATCACACCACTAACAGAATGGCAAAAGCCTTATTAATTCCAATTATTGAGTTCAGTTGGCAAACTGTCTTGATAAAAGAAGGAATTGGGATTTTTTTTCTATCATGTCTTTTTATTCTTTATGTAATCATGCACTGATTGTTTAAGAATGTAGTATGGAGTATCTTCTGGGACATTACATTTAATCTGACTAATCTATGAATCTTTACTTGTTTTTCATTTTTATGAGTCTACAATCACCCTGAAGTCAAATAAGATTTAGGCTTAAAATATGTAGCCCTGGAAACTCAAGGCAAAAAATTAGCTAAGTCGTACTGCCTCAGTACCCATCCTACTGCTCCTGCTTGTTCGAGGTGAAGAAGACAGAGGAGTAGAGGAGTTTGGGATAGAGTGCAGTTGAGCCTGGGAAAATGGATGGGAGAAAGGTCACAGACAACATTTTTAATGTCTTTGTTTTAGTTGTCAATAAATCAACTTTCCTCAAATCTGTTTTGTCTGTGATGATTATGGGAGACAGCTCTACCAATCTTTAACTCAACACAGGAGCTTTTCCATCTTCTTTTCTCACCTGTGCTGTTGTAGGGAGGGATGAGAGCATCTGGGTCAGTACTTGGCAGCTAGCCAAGGTTAGCCCATCACAAAATAGTACATGTATTTCACAGTAAGTATGTATTAACTAATATGGGTTTCTTGATCCTCTGGGAATTGGGTGTCAATCCCTTATTAACTTTCATGCACCATATTTTCATCCAAAAAGTTAGAATACTGCTTCATTAAAATTTCACGTAGGGGAAAAAGATAAAGCCCTCATCAGATAATATTTTTTGTAATCTGAGTATACAGTTTCATGAATGAATAAGCAATTTGTATTACTGAATTTTTTCAACTATTTAAAATCATAAAACTATCCCAGAGAGCTATATAAATTTCAAATAATTTAAATTTCTAAAGTAAAGAAGACTAACAGTATTCTATTGACTGCCTAAAATTTAAGATCTATTCATTTGTGCTTTCTCCAACCCCTTCTAATCTGGTTCACCTGTAGTGAAAGAAAAGAGAGTGATTTGTAGTTGAATTTTACATTATACTACATTATATTCTGAAGAAACCTTTCTCGAGTGATGACAGAGAAATTCAACAGCTGGTGTTAACCTTGTGTATATCATCCTTACTAGGTATCTGAAAAAATATATCTTATTGAGAGGAGAAAAGACAAAGAATTTTTAAAGGGTCAGTTGGATCAAAATATCAATTATGTGGCTTGTGTAAGCATTTATAGTTAAGAGTTTTTAATAACCTACTAAATGCTGTCATGTTAGGTTTAAGAAGAAAAGAAAGCAAACAAACCCCCAAAGTCAGTAGACTGCAAAGAACTTGCAACTTTTCTTGTATCATTTCATGAGCTTCCTGATCATCAAAGCATCTTTTAAGCCAGAATTTTTACCTTTGAAAACTAATGAGAAGAGAATGATGCAAACTAGGAAAGAAATTACCACATACTTTAAATCTTAAATATCAAAAATGATCATTCATCTTCATGAAGATAGAAATGGTTTCAGTTCCTTCACTTTTCCCATATTTCCCAGTTTAAGCATTTTCATCTGGACAGTATATAAGCTTTTATTAGAATTAAGAGTTTCTAGAGACCACTCTTGTGTACACACACACGCACACACACACACTATTGATTTGGATTGCCAGTCATTAAAAAAAAAAAAAACAGCACAGCCTAACAACGAGTTATCAGCTACTATAACATGAGTTTCTTTTGTCTAGTAATTTGGGAATTGATCTGACAACTCTAACACCTATTAATACTATTCAAGTGTATATCAAACTTTTCACAGAAGTACATGTATCTCTCTGTGTTCCTCCCACTGAAATTTGTGCAGTTGTCTACCAGACAGGAATGATTACCCAGTGATGTGATTATTACCACAGGGGACAACTCGATGAGTTACCTAACTCATAACAGTGAATTACAACTCATTCTAACAGAGAGACAGAGGATTAAAGTCTGTCACTAATTCAGAGGTCTTGATGTGCTTCCACAGGCCAATAGCACTGCATGAAACGCTCATCTCATGTCATATTTCCAAGCAACAAAGTTGATATTACCTTAAGATTGAGGTATTTTCATATTTAGAAACATCTCTAGAAATTCAGATTAGCTACTAGTGAAAACTATCTAGATAAGATTCATACTAAGTGTTCTGTGTTCCCTCTAACAACTAGTGTTCCACATCAACTAATATCTTACCAGTGCAATTCTCTTTACAGGGAACGGAGAAACCTTGGTGTTGTGGTTCTAGTGGAAGTCAACTGATTTTCTAGGTGGATCTGAACACAATGCAGAGGTAGGAGCTCCTGGACTTCTGTTTCTCCAGAGCTGGACCATCAAAAATCCCGGGGAAAAAAAAAAAAAAAAAAAAATATATATATATATATATAAACCCCAAAGAAACTAAACAACAACAATAACAAGAACCTCTCAAAACAAACAAACAAACGAAACAACAAGAAAGAAAAAAACCCAACCTAACCCCAACCAAACAAACTTAGCAGTGAAAGTCATATAATGAAAAGAGATTGAGAGTGTCATAAATAAGTAATGAAGATACCTCATGTTTGAAGTGATGAAGATCCCGTGTTTGAGGGCATTTTTCACCAAATATTTTGTGAATATATGCTTGTAGTTCTCATTTGCTTCTTTTCTCTTTACACTCTAAAAATCTTACGTTTACTTTTTGTGATGGTTTACTGAAGACTGCAGATATAATTTTTGATTTGGAAAAGACAAACTACTGCTTAGCCTATTCAAAAGAGATAAAACATAAACAGTAGGCGTGAAGAGAATTGGTGGAGAAAAATAAAAGAATGTGAGAAACAGGGGTCTTTGAAGGGTCAATGAGGAATATATTCTAAAAGTCTTCATCATCAACGTAAAAAAACAAACAAAATCTTTTAAGCATATGTGAACTTCAGAATGGAACACTATTTGAATACCTTTTAGCTTTACAGTAAGTAAATATTTTACAATACTTTAAAATAAGTATTTTAAATTACCAGTAGGCTGAGATATATTAATATAAAATAATTATAGAAAATGTGTAGTGGGAAAAATTTGTGGCTTTTGTAACATATTTAAAGGGTAAGATGTTATTTTATCAACTAGATATGGTTGCATGGTTTTGGTTAGTTTTTTTTAATTTTAAAATCTTCTAAATTTCATTTATAGTATTTTTTAATTTGCCATTATCTAGGCTCTTCTTTTTCTGGAGTTGTACTTTTAGTCCCTTAAATAAGACAAAGAAATAAAACACCATCACATATTTCTGTGTATATGATACATGGTAATGGGTCATAAAAATAATGTTCCATGTTTTTTCTCCTAAGTACATTTAAAATATATTTTTTTCAGAGATTTTCACACATTGACATTTTTTACCACTTAAGCCAGAGCAGAGTAGAAACAATTTCTTTTGGAGGATGAGTTCCAACACCTTATGAAACAGTGAATGCAGATGGAACTCCTTAGTCTTGTAATTCCCTATTAACAGATTTCTTCTTTGCATAAATCTCTTTCCTTTTAAAATAAAAAAAAAAAATTACTTGGTTTCTATATCTAGATTTTAGACTTGTAAATATTTACAGTTATATGACCCTACAGAAATCAAAGGAATTGTGTCATTAAGTTGTGTAGAAGTATGTGGGATACAGAAGGCAGACTCACCCCTTTAATTAGCATATCAAATACTTTAATCACCATTTGATTAATTTTTCAAATACTATTGAATTGAGTAAGTTACCCACATTGTAGGCCGAGTGACTTGTAAGCTAATGAACTATAACAACATAAGTGCAGATATATATGACGAACATAACCTATATTCTGATGAGATAGACTAAATTAGCATTTAATAACACTTTTACACCCATAATTAATCATAGTGGAAAATGGGACAGTTAACTACTAAATTACCTAGATATTTTATCAAATCATGTAACTGGATAATTAAACTTCTACATCCATTCATGTATATCTTTAATTAATTGTTGTTTATTATTAAGTGTGGATTAACTCCTATTGCACACTTTCATCTGCACATTAGGAACTGGTTTATAGCCATTATTTATTCTGCTTCTGAGTTGGGTTATTCTGCTTGTTTGAATATTTAAAACGTCTCCTGTCGTTGAACTGGAAAATCTTAACAGCATTTATAATATTCTTTGTTTCAGCTGTGCTTCAAAACCTTCAGTCTTTCACCTCCTGATGCAAATATGTTGTTTATCAAGGTATTAACCATCTCACGCTGATGTCAGTCATATTACCTTCCTAACTGGTTCATGGTTTTTAGGATTTGACATGACATTGGACAAAAGAGAAGCGTTTATTAACAGAAATTAATGGGATTTTAATTGCATCAATTTCCTCATCTTTTTTATCCTGATAGAAAGCTATAGTGGTTCCTAATTTAATACTCCTTAAAAAATAAATCTTCATTAATGTGAAACTCTCAATCTTTTTCACTGTTTATATGAAACCTCACTGACAGTTTACTTTTTTTTTTTTAATTGGGTATGATTTATATGAAATTTAAAGCTAGATTAGCTGTTTTTATGGAGTTTTTAAGGAGTAACTGAAGCTTTCCCAAGTGGAGATTAGCTAATCTTTTCAGAATCATTTAAAGGGAAGAATATCCATTGCCTAATGTATTACTGTACACCAATCGATATCTAAATACCATGGGGACGGACTCATTAGAATTACTAAAATAAGATACATAAACCCATTCCAATGTTTTATATTGACCTTTTGGAAGTCTAATGAGGTGGAGTGAGAATGAAGAAAAAGAAATCAGTAAAGACATTATAACAGCTACATAGAAAAGAAATGAGCAAACAGCAGAAGCAGTAAGAAAGAGATTGACATTGTGAGCTTCAGCAGTTATTTTTAATGCCAGTGAAAATGGAGAAATTAAAGGGGAGGTCTTAAGAGACTGATAAATTGCAGAGCAGAGAAAGGAAAAGGAGAAAAGAAGGAAAATGGCAGTTAGGAGGTCAAGTACCAAAGAAACTATTGTGCTTCCATAATAAAGGAACACCAATGAGTTCAGCAGTTAAAATAAAGGCAACAACCAGATGATGGTTCTATTTTTGAGATTTAAGAAGTTGACTTTTCAGATTTTTACAGAAACTGAACACACTTGGATCTTCTACAAAGGCATATTTTGAATATATTTCCTTCTGGGATGCAATGTTTAGAAAATATTCACAGAAAGGTTTGAAAAATGCAACATTCTTTTTCCAGAAATTTTACTTTCTTTCCTCATATTTCTTTCCTCATTTTTTATAAAACTACATTTTCAAAATTAAAGACTTTCAATTCTTTTCCCTAATAAGTCTAGAAATTATTTTTTTCACTAATAATGGTAGAACTCATTTAAATCTCATAGGAGCAGAAATAATCGAGGGAATGAAAAGTTGTATACACACTCCATAGAATATGTATACAGGCTGTAGTGGAAAGATATGTAGATCAGCCCTGAACTTGAAAACAAATCTCCAAACACGGTGCAATAAAAAGATTGTTCAGAGGGATCAGCTCAGATCCCACCAAAATCTTGCATGGGTTATTGTGGGCAGGGAGGAGGAGGGCAGCTGTCTTAGTAACTATGGCAAAACAGTTACTCAAAGGTTGCAAGTGTGGTCTTTAATAATTTTGCTTTAAAAGTCACTATTGACATGTCCTTGGAAAATCTGCGTTATCCATGCAGTTTTAGTTTAGAACAGTGTTTTGATGGGCTCCCAATTTCAAATGTGGGTTGCTTCTGTAACTGGCTAAATAGGGATTCCTCTCTGTGTCTAATCGTGCTACAGAACACTCTGAAATGTTCAGTAGAAATTTTGCATGGCTGGTCTGTGCACCCAGTTACTAAATTTTCTTATTAATTCTTAATTTGCTCCAAGTTTGGGTTAACTATACAAGGAGAAAAGGTCCAGCATAAAAAAAGATCAATTATTCCACGGCAGTAATTTTCTATGCTGTCTCTAATTTTATTGTCTTAGTGAAATCAATTTATAATGATCTTCTTGGCTTTTCATATGAGACAGATTTTCACTTATAGTTCATCTTCCAAACCAGGCATTTCCACACAGCTACTCAGCTGTGGGCATGATACTTTAGACAGCTTGAGGCAACATAAAACTGTTGGTACCTCTCATGTAGTGGTTTGCGTGACTGTCAGACGTGCTTGCTCTCCACTTCCAAGGCTCCTGAAATTAGTCTCTGACCCAGTTTACACTGATGTAAATTAGGAAGAAATCTGCAAAAGTCAGTGGGAGTATGCATGTGTAAAACTTGTGTAGCCATTATATCCTCAGTTTGATAACTCCCTGTAGCCTGAGCTAGCAGACATAATCTTTCTGCAGTACTGCTTGTAGGCCTAACCAAAACAAATCTAGAGAAGGTTGCTGTTTAAAAAGAATGTTCTCGTACAACTCAAAGCATTCAACAAGAATCCATTTATTTACTTCGGTACTTCCTAAGGAAATAAGATAAATCCTGTTTGGTTCTCTCTTCATAGATTAAACCAGACATAATTTTCTAAGTAAACAGAGCTTTGTCATTAAATGCCAATGAATGAACCTGAAAAGTGCCTTGGAAAACAAAAATGGATTTTAAGATGGTTCAGAGCATCAAAGCCAGGATCTACAGATGGGACAACCCAGATCATTCACACATTCTGGTGATGCCTCAGCTGAGACAACTGGAGATCTAGGTTTTGAACAGCCTACCTTGTAAGGCTACTTAGACTCCTTTCCATGAAATCAGAAAATGAAAAACCATTCTTAATAGATTTCTGAATCCATACCAGGGCTCTACAATCTTCCCTAGTCATCCTGTTACAATTTTAGTTTTTTAGGTCTACAAAATTCTAGCCAGCATAAAATTAAATTACTCCTTTACTTCTTTCAATTCAGAATTGACTTTTCATGGTAAAATTTGAGATATCTGACTTAATATTATTTGACTCAAAATAAAATGTCAATTCTGCATATCAATCATTTATAAATAATAGAATTTTCACAACATAAAAACATGATTGATAAAAAATGAATGAAATATAAATTTATGATATATTGCTAAAACATATTTTTTCACTTTATTTACATTTGATTATGATTTTGAAGTAATATGACTGTATAGAATTTTTTTTAAAGTGGTATATTTCTGAGGGTTTTTTTTTCTTTGCTATCCTGATTCTAAAGAAATGAGAGCTACTAATTTTTGTTTTATTTTACTCTTTTTTTTTTTTTCTGCATAGGCCTAAGTGATGGTGTTTGCAGCCAAGTAGTTATATCACTTTTCCTTGTAGTGTATATTAAATCCTTAGATTTTGAATTAAGTTACCAGAAGGAATTTAGAAATGTGTATCTGTATATCTTGTTTTCTTTTTATTGTGTGATCATATTACTTTCAGGTGCAGATGTCTAATAGCTTCATAATTTAAAGTTGTTACCCTGAACATTGGTTGAACTTCTCTCAGATTTTGTATGGGACTGATAATCATAAGAGATAAAGCCTGTACTTGTCATTCGAAGAAAAGGATAAGATACTTACCATAAGCACAAGAATTCTCATCTTGCTGCTTCACTGAATTGGCATGCAAAAATTCTACCTGTAAGTACCCAGGCTCCAATTCAACAAGCAATGTAAATACCTACCTAATTTTCAGTTTGTGTATATTTCCACTGAGGCCCTAAAATTATCCACTGATTATTTTGCACATTAATTTATCTTGACAAGATGTGATTTTGAATTCAATGTGAAAAATAGGATTCTACAATGAGATGAGAAGCAGAATGCAGATTATATATGGAAGATCTGAGCACAAAATTCAGCTCTCAAAGTTTAATTTATTCACCAAAGTCCTGTGCTTATTATCAACACAGGAAATATATTTAGTTGAAATACATTTTGGCTTTAGGTTTTTAGGAGTGAAATTAGATTCATTTTTAGTACTGTACCAGTCCTTTCTCTGTGATTACTGAATCTGAAAAAGGTTGCCATAGAGATCAGCAAAAAATGAGAATGTGAAATCTGTATGAGCATCAGGCATAAAAAGTGTAGTTTCAGAATTCATTAACTTTTAATAGTTCTTTCCTTCACCACTGTCTTCATCAAAGAATGTTGTCATATCTAAAAGAAACTTCCTAGTAAAAGAGAAAAAAAAGTATTTTTTTATTTCTTCATAGAAGTGGTACAAGTGTGTCACCTTTGTAGCTATTTAAGAAAATCCTGCAGAAATGTTGAACAAGGGCAACCAAAAAAGATTTGAGAGTATATTGTGAAAAGATAAATACACAAAGTTTATTGAAAAAAAAGACTGAAGCCTGCTTTTTCTCTGTTTTTATATTTTCAAATCTAGATAGTTGGGATTTTTCACTTTTTCAGCAAAGTTACAGCAATACACAAGGGTTGACATTAACTGCTGTGAAAAAAAATACAGGCTAAGTGATTATATACCACTTTTGTTTTTTGACAGTGATTCATGATTAATATCTTCCTGTGATCATCTGCAGATGTTAGGATAGATATCTATCTTCTTGATTTACAATTGACCAGATGTATTTTCCTGCATTTAATTTAAATTTCCATAAAATTTCATGAGTTGACTACAGAAGAGAGGACAAAATAATATCATACAAACATCATATAATCTCCTTACTTTGATGCTTGGTGCTGAATCTTTCTCAAAGTCAGACTGATTAACTGATGAGAATCAGAAAAGAAACCCTACCTCTCCCCAAATCCCCGGCTATATTGGTCAAAACCACCAAACAAATCAGCCGAAATTACTTTTTTTTTTTTTTTCCTCTGCAGCATGGATTGTCTTCTAGGTTCATTTGGGAACATTTCAAATAATCAGGGATTGCAATTATAAGTATCTGAGAAATAGGTGCCACGTAAATTACATCCAATGTTTCTGATGCACGTATTTGCATTGTATTTTGCCCAAGAATACAACATTACAGTTTTATTAAATTTGTATCATTTTAAATATCAATTCCTGGATTAACTTTGCTATGTAATCTATTGATCCTTTCCAGATACCTGTAAATAGAATTGAAGAAGTTAAACAAATAAATACATTCCTGGTTTTAATAGTACTTTGAAAATCCCAGCAGAAGAAGACATTTCCATTGTTGTCACTGAGGATTCTATGAGCAATATTTAGATTATGCTTTTCTTAAGCAAACTGTGAGAATGGGCTCAATCGGTCTTCCAAAATAGAGTTTTAAACCATTGTTTATTCAAAAAAAGAAAAGTAAGCTTAACATGTTTGAACATTTGTATTTTGTTAGAACAAGTGATTTTGTGGATCAGGTTTGTACGATGCATTTATTCACAATCACTGTTTGCATTGCAAGGCAGAAAGGAAGCACATCTGCCTGTTAGCACTCTTGTGGATGCTACACATGAATTCTGGTGGAAGCCTTTGAGGAAGGAGAAAGTCTGCTTTTCCATGCAGGCAAACTAGACATGTTAAGTGGAAAATCTCTAGTCTGAAGTGAAACAAGTAGAAAAAGAAAAACTAGGAAAAGATACCAAAATGTTGTCATAGCTTCAGACTTTAAAACCAACAGAAATAAGTACTTTCTTAGGTGTCTGAACATACCTAAGAATTAAGAGTTTACTGGAACCAGTAAGGTTCACTCAGCTGCTGAATAAAACTCTGAGTAAAAGTACTCATTCTGAAAAGATGCAATATGCAAAAAAGGTTGCTTAATGTATTTCTGCTTGTATTTTGCCTCATTAAGATGCTCCTTTTTCCAATTTTGAAAATTTATGGTTGAAGTTTCTATTCAAATTAAAAAGTCAGTCTCCAGAATTCAAAAGCCTCTTGGTGTTTTGAAATTCATAAAATGGTAAAGTGAAAAAAAATTTATCTCAGAGTGCTGGTCAGCTCAGGCACCATCCCTGCCAGCTGACTTTAAATACACCAGAAGACCTATTTAGATCACATTCAGACAGTATTCCACCTTGAAAAATATTTGCAAGTATTTTAATGTTTATTTTTGTTTGGTTTTTGCCACTTGGAGGGATGAGGTAGTTGGGAATTAAGGCGGAGAGCAAGGAGGGTGGGAGGGGAGGTGTTGTTTTAATTTGTATTTATTTCTCATTATTAACTCGCAGGGAACTGCGACATTATTTCCCCAAATCATGTCTGTTTACATGTGATGGTTATTGGTAAGTGCTCTTTCTGTCTTTACCTTGACCCACTATTCTTTTAAACGTTTTTTTTTTTTTTTTTCTCCCTGTTCTGTTGAGGAGGGTAGTGGAAAGCAGCTGGATGGGTATCTAGCAGCTGACCAAGCTCAAGCCACTGCATACCCGGTGGTGATGTTAAATGTAAAATTTGAACTATTTTCTCTTTTAAAATGTCCAAAATCACATAACGGGATAGACGGAAACTGAACTTCATGGAAGGTTTCAGAGCTTAGGGAGGAAAATGTGCTGTGACTGCAGAGTTGTGAAGCGGTATTTACTGGCATCTTTGAATTACAGGCCTTTAATGTTAGAAGAGTTAAACTAACCAACTCTGAAGTAAATGATTTTAGGGGAAAGAGAATACAATTCTATCAAGCTGCTAAGCAACAACCAGTGGTTTGAACCAAATGTCCAAGGCCATGTTATGCTGTAGTCAAAAGTTCTTAAGAGGTTTGTTATCTTTACAATAGTTTCTTACATATTTGTAGAGAAACAACTGTAAATTAAAAAAGGCAGTAGAATTAAAGGGGCATGATTAAGGTTCTGATAAAACATTGTTGCAAAACAGGCTACAGAGAGATAAGATGTTTCCAGGATAAAGTTTTCTCAGAAAACAATAAAAATCTTTCTGATTTGTTATTAAAACAAAATAAATGTTTTTATGTTGAAATATTTAGTTCTCTTGTTTAAAGAAAGAGAAAAACATTTCTGTCAATTGTCTCTATCCTTTTTGTTTGCTAGTTTTTGATTTCTTCTGCTGCTGAGGCAGTTGTACCTGAAGAGAAGTGGGGAGAAGAGCCATGTTTTCTGGCTTACAGAAAACAAAAGGTAAGTAGGAAAGAGTCACAGAAAAAATGAAGTTGCTCTTCCATAGTACAGCCATGACAGAGTGGAACAAGGTTATATTTGCTTTTACCATTAATTAATTGTCATGGGAATTTTTAAAAAATTATTATTATTTTGGAGTAATGCATCATGAAGCAGGAAGGAAATTCAGAAAAACACTTCTTGATAAGTAGAAATAGCTAATCGTGTATTTGATTTAGTTAATACCTAGTTTCTCTCACAAACCAATGCTCTGATAGGTTTTTATTATTATTATTCAAATAGTTATGTTTATTGAGTTTATGACTGTCAATTTATTCTACTAGTGTCTTCTTTTTTTTTCCCTTGGAAAAATAAATTAATTATTTATATGCTGAAATTATCTTAGACACCTCTTTCAACCTGAATGATTTTATGATTCTATTAAATTTCTATCACACATGAAACTTCAGGACCATGGATAGATGTCACACACACGGACTCTGTACAGCACTCTACAATACCCTGCTGCCCCTAAAGGCTTATTGTCTTTTTGCAAGCATTACAGTTGAATCAAAAACTAAGTGAACTGACCAAAAGAATACCAATAGCCAAGACCTAGCCACATGCCTGACTGTGAATAATGCCTTTGAGTTATTGGACACTCTGGTCAAAAAGTCTCTCTCTTCATGATCTTTTACCCAAACAAGAATTCAATCTTTAAGAAGTCCATGAGACAAATTTTCTTCAGTTTCAAAATAAAAATGACAGTGAGAACTTTTTGCCTTTTTCTGGCATCTTGGTGCTCACATATTCACCCGAGAAGGAGCTAATCTTTCATCTAATTAATATGTCAGTCAAGTAAGTAGAACAGAGTCATCAAGATATTCTGACTTCAGATAAGTTCAAATTTAAGCTTCATGCTTGTGGGCTTTCAAGGCTTTATCATAGACTTTTGGTCCTCAGATGTTTTAGAAATTACCTGTAAATCTTCCAGTTAAACAATCTCTTAAGAATAAGAAAATGTAGTTTTTAAATCATATGAAACTAGGGGTACAGTTTCACGTATGTTTAGTTGGCATTGCCACCAAAAGCAAAAATCTACACTTTTGATTGCTTGTATTTATACCTGTACTACATAGGCACAACCACAAAAAAAGACAACCAAAACATTTCTTCAACCATCCTTCACCTTCTCTCCCTCCACACAAAAAACCCCTACCAGATCTGTTTTAGTGGAAATCTGTTGTTGGGATTTCTTTGTTTTTGGTGAGCTGTAGTAGTAGTAGCAGTAGTAGTAGTAGTAGTAGCAGTAGTAGTAGTAGTAGTAGTAGCAGTAGTAGTAGTAGTAGTAGCAGTAGTAGTAGTAGTAGAAGAAGTAGTAGTAGTATTTGTAACAGGAATTATTTTAATTTCGAGTCATAAAGCCTTTCCCTCAAAAAATGGAAATATTACTTCAATACATATATTAGTAGCCTAGCTATGAATATGTTTATGTACCTGTACAAGACTGTGGTTATACATTTGAAAGCACAATCATGCACACACACGCACACACACACATATATATATTTGAATTGTCTTCTTAATTGAATTTCTTGCTTACATCCTTTTCAAAATAAGTATGCTTTTTCAATTTATTTTTTTCTCTTTGAGAGCCTAATCAATTAATGAAAGGTGAAATAATCCACACTCTTTTTAGGCATGTCACTGAGTCATCTCTGCACAGGTATTTTAGTAATTAGAATTATAAAAAACAATCTAGGCCTCCTTAGCTGTAATTCACAGGCAGGATCACATATTTTACAAAAAAAAAGAAAAAACAAAAAACAAAACAAAACAAAACAAAAAACAATACATTTTTAAAGATAATAGGAAGCCAACAAGAAACTTGAAGAGCAGAACATAATAAAAAATCTGGCTGAATAGGTTTGTTTCTGGGCATCTTAGGTACTTTCTCTTTGTAATGAAAGTTTAGGAACTTTCAAATATTCCACTTGGATGGGGAAAAAAATGGGATTCTCTTAAACTTGCTACTAAGAGACAAGTCTCTCTGCTTTCTGAAAGTTTTACCTGGGTATTTTCTAAGCTGTGGCTACCTATGTATAGCCTAGACACTCTGCTTTTTGAAAAGTTACAAATGAACATATTTCTGAGTGTATTTTCAAAATGGTTAGCAATTGAGCTCTACAAGTCTTTTGTGAGTTATCCAAACCTAAAAGTGTCATTAATATTCCTGATTGCTACTATCATGCCAATTCTATGTTATATTTCTAAAATGGATCTTCTATTTTACTTTTTGTTTGTGATAATGATTTTTTTTTTCCTCTACTGGTGTCAAATTGTGAACATTGAAAACACTAATCTCATTCTCACAAGGGTATGGATTGACAATAGCGCACTCTTAAAGTGGATGAAATACATCCCATCATCTCAGCAGGCAGATAAAGACTGAAACAGCAGTCAGCAAAAACAGAAGAAAGAATAGTAAAAAACAAGCAACAAAACAAAACAAAAAGAAAAAAGAAAAAAGAAAAAAGAAAAGAAAAATTAAGAAAATAGGAAAAGAGAAGAGGAAAAAATCTTCAATCTACTATTTTCTCAGGTAAATCTCAATTTCTGTAAAAATATCAGTGTTAGACAAAGTAACAAAATAACTGTGCTATCTCTAAGAAGTGAAACGATATTTTTCTAAATATTCTTTCAGAAAGTATCCCAAACTATGTTGAGCTGTACTTTGCATTTCAATAAAGTTAGGGCCTGCTTTCATAAGGTCTCATTTACATAGGTATATCTCAGTGAATGATTCATGAGAATAGACTTTGGTGCGAGTGTTAAAGACAGAACTTTGCAAAGCAGGTCCATTTTTTTTTTGTGACAGACAAACCTGTTCAAATTAAAACCTGTGTTGTTTGCATCCATCTGGATACTCTGATTTCTGAGTCAATTTCTCTAATTAAAAAAACAGTTTGGCATAAATGTTTTAAATAACTAACTACTTTCAAATACTATTAGCTGACAATGAAAGAAGAAATCCGCACTTAAAAGTTCTCTAGCTTTAATCAATTGTAAGAGTTAGTTGATAATTTGAAGAGAAAATATGGTTGATATAATAGCTTTTTATTTTTCCTCACCATAATATATTTAACATGAGTTGATTTTATAGCTATGATATTCTTCTATGACTGACTGAGCATGACCTGAGAAGCAAACCTGAAACCTGCTCCTGTGTTCTGTACATTCATGAAACAAGGTCCAGAAAGTTCTGAAAGCCTTATTCTCTTATGTTTACATGGGAATTTGTACATACATTTAGGATAACAAGCCATAAAAGTGAAAGAACTGGCATATCTATGCATCTAACTATAGAATCTGAAGTAATCTATAGCTAATACATTTTCTGAAAATCATCAGATAGGTTTCTAAGGCACTTAGAGTGTTATTCAATGTTAAGCATTTGTGATTTGTAATAGATTAGTTTTTCAAAGCAAATGTAGTCATCATACTGCATGGGTAATCAAATAGTTCCTACTCAACTTTCTTCCTCTGAATTTCATATAAATTTTTAATTAATGCCTTACATTACTCAAGCTTTTATGCAATTAGGTGATAAATTATTCAATTTTTGATGTTATGTTTTAGAAAGATGTTAAATCAAAGTTAATGATTGAACACATTTTAATAGATTTGCTACTGTAGCTTTTAGCCACTTTAAAAATAATTTTTGATTGAATTTTAGTGTTTACAAATGTGAAAGGCTAAGGACCATTTTTTCTAAAGGTTCTTTACTGAGTGTCTGACTCATTTCAGAGTTCTGAAGAGACTGCAAATTATAGGCCATAAACAAAAACACAGATGAAAAGGAATTAAGTGGTATTAAGCAAGACCCACCCCAGTCTAAAGACTTAGGAAATCATATAGTCTAAGACGCTTCTTAACCACACTTGAAAGACAGCAATTTTTCTGTTTCTACAAGATAAAAAACCCAAACAAATAAAAAAATTAAAACAAAAAAAAAAATCTGCTAAAATTATTCATTATTAAAGTGTAAATCAAGTCTTCACCCATTGATTTTCTGTGAGTATTAAGTCATTCAAGGACTGTTGAAACTCAATATCAATCAACGTTTTCTCTGCAGAACTTCTCTTTGGAGAATGGCATGACAGTGAGAAAATTGGCTAATGTCCTAGTTTTGGCTGGACAGAGTTAATTTTTGCAGTAGCCAGGAGAGGGCATGGCTAAGACACAGAGGTTATTCTATACCACCTCACATCATTCTCCAGGGACTGGGGAAGAGCTCCCTTCAGAGTTGAGTTGCAGAAGGTGGAAGGAATGGTTGGGTATAGTTGAGGATTTTCCATGTGAATCACTTGCCTCTTTCATTAGCATTATTGCTGTTACTTTTTGTTGTTTTTCTTCTTGTTGTTGTTTGTTGCCTTTTTTCATTGCTGTTTCAAATAGATTGTTCTTGTCACAAGCTGTGATCTTTACCTTTAGTGCCTCCAATTCTGCTCTCTAGCCCACTACAGGAGGATGGTGAGACTGAAGGAGAATCACAGGATTTAGAGGGTTTCCAGTGGGAATACTTGCTTGGAGAACACCATGAAAGATAGTACGAGGGACAACTATTTCATAGAATCAGAATGGTTTGGATTGGAAGAGATCTTAAAGACCATCTATATCCAACTCTTCTGCCCTGGGCAGGGAATCCTCCACTAGTACAAGCTGTTCAAAGTCCCATTCAACCTGGCCTTGAACACTTCAGAGATGAGATATTCACACTTTTTCAGGGCAACCTGTTCCCATGCTTTACCATCCTTCCAGTAAAGAGTATCTTCCTTTTACCTTATCTAAACCTTATCTCTTCCAGTTTAAAGCCATTCCTCCTTGTCCCATCACTACATGCCCTTGTAAAAAGTTCCTCTCAATCTCTCTAGCAGGCTTCCTACAGGTACCAAAAGACCACAAGAAGACCCCGGAGCCTTCTCTACTACAGGCTGAACAACCATAGCTGTCTCAGCCAGGTATTTATACCTAATATATATCTCAGGTATTATATATATTTATTTATATATACTTATATATATCACACCTGAATAGTTTCTTACTTACATTCTAAGTTAGCTTGCCCTTTATGTCTATCAGTGAAAGGAATTCTGATTAGGCTGGCAAATATGGAATGAAAATAATGTTATATCTGATTTCTCATCTTATTCTGTAAGACTAGGCTGTCCAGGAGAAAAAAAAAAAAAAAAAAGAAAAAAAAAAAAGACAAATGCAAGATGCAGAACATAATTTCATAAAGAGATTTTTTTTTTTGTAATTCTATCAGCATACATTTTGGTTTCCAACTAATGATAACTAATGATATTTCTCCAAAGTTGACCAGGCTGAGGAAAAAGATGCTATCAGAATTCTACAAAAATTACAATTCTCTCACAATCTGACAATCTTTGTAGAGATTGTTAGGTAGCATGGATGAATTTTAATACATGATTTCCTGATTTTTGAGGTTAATTAAAAGGCAATAACATGAGTTCAACACTATTAATCTTTGCTTATCTTTTAATGCTTTTATATATATGCATACATATATATATCTATCTATATATATAGATAGATATATATACACACATACACACACAGGTAATATATTGCTTCCTACAGAACCATTTTATCAAAGATCGTCCATTACTTTACAGATACTGCTGTAGTTTCAAGGTATCCCTTCTTATATATATTTTGCAAAAAGGAGCAAATATGGCACTTTTAATTTTCCCTAGACATTAAACTAAAGCCCTTACTATTTCATTATGAGTAGTTTTCTGACTAAAGAACTTTTATAAAATAAGAATTTTCACACTCTGAATAACCAAAATGTGAAAAGTTGCAAATTTGGCAGCAAGCTACTTTCATTTGAGGTAAAAATCAGCCCACACAAATTCACACCTGTAGAACATGTTGAATGAATTAATAAAAAATAAATGTATGGTTACTGGATAAAGTGATTTAGTTTGCTATATTATATTCTTTACATATTGCTATTCATCACTGGAAAGCAGACAGCTTTGAATAGAATACAGTTAAAATGTGCATATTATTTTTCACTTGATTTTATTTTCACTATTGAAATTAGATTTACTGATGAGATAAAATATAAGCATTTTTATTCATATCTTATTTAAAAAAAATATTTTGTATAATATGTGAGGAAAAAAAATCCTGTTTTCTCCAATTCCTAAACAGAAATAAAATACTTTCCTTTTTGTATGATATTTTAATAAAAACAACATCAAATGAAATGTTTCTAACATTACACATATATTTATTTGATGTACTGACAAATCCAGAAGCTGAAACAGTTCAAGCAGGGAAATAAATTGGGAATGGATTCTTTTCTATTCTGATGAAATGTAGCACTTTGATAATTTCTGGAAAGTTTAGGGTTTCTATTATTTATATTCCTAATCAACAGCAAATGAAATTTTGTTGCATAGAAGGATGTAATTTGGTGTTGTATTCTCAGATGTGTGAGCAGACCCAGGGCATTTTTTTCTTTTTGAGGCAGCCCACAAAATTTTCCCCAGAATAGCAAAAGTTTGCACATTTTATAAGATCCCAACCTGGAAGTAGATTGGAACAAAGTAAAGTCTTTTAAAATGCATTCTATAAAAATTAGTTCAATCATAGTAATGAAAACCACCTTCCCATCCATAGCAGAGTGACGAAACAATGTGAAAAGGTGAGAAAGCATATGAAATGAAAATCAAATCATTTTGGATGAATAAACAAGTTAGTATTACAACGAACATTCACTTTTGTATCTATTGACAATTTAGTAAAGTTATTGATTCGATATTTTAAATAATTTAGATGACCTTTCCAGGTCAACAAATACAATAACTTCAGAATAAGATCGTTATTTATATAACTTGTTTTGCTCCAGTTTAACTGATTGGAAACTGTTTGTACTGGTTGGAACCAGTTTTCACTTTTCTTCTTTTCCAATTGGATCTGGTTGGATGCAGAATACATAGAGCAACAGATTAAGAAACTGTTATGTCCATTTGAGTTTAAGTTATTCCTGAAAACTCTCTATATTCAACTGCCATTTAAAACACTGTTTTGAAATAAAACACATTCTTGAATAACAATGAAAATTGTGACTCTTGTTTACTATGACATTAGAAAATGAAGGCCATCAAGTTTTCAAGTTCATCCCCTCATAAGGCATAAAAATCCAACGCCTCATTTGCTCACATACCTGACAAATGTCTATGCATTTTTCTTCTTTCTTTTCAGATGAATAATGGGAGGATTCAAAAGGTTTGATTGAGCTCTTACCTGGTTCCAAACATTCCAAAATAGATTTTATCTTCTGGAATTTTTTTTTTTTTTTTTTAATAAATCATTTAATGAAGTGTATGACTTCATTACTGATGGTCGACCTCTTCTCCCAGGCAATTATCAACAAGAGAAGAGTATAAAGCTTCAAGCTGCAGTGTGGCAGGTTCAGATTGGACATCAGGAGGAATTTCTTCATGGAGAAGGTTGTTAAACTTTAGAATGGACTAAATGGCCCAAGGAAGTGGTCGTGTCACCACCCTTGGAAGTATTTAGTGACGTGGTTTATTTAACAAGGTGGTGATCACTGAAGGGCTGGATTTGATGATCTCAGAGGTTGTTTCTAACCTTACTTATTCTGTGGTTCTGTGATTCTGTGATATGTAATATTGCTAAAGGAGAAGCCACTACCTGTGTGTTTTCACAGCATTCAGGGAGTACACACACACACACACCAATTGAGACTGTAAGTGCCAAGAATAAAGTCCTTGGCAGTAGGCGGCTCCAGTGAGCTGATGGGTGTCCCATTTGACATACCACCTCACACACACTTTCTTTCTCAGGCCCACTTCCTCTTTCAGGTTTAACCCTAGTTTTCCCAGGGCAGAGTCTCAGGAGCTGAATTAAAAAAAAAAATAATAATTTAATGAAGGGATAGAACAGCGGTCAGCTTGAGCTGGGTGCCTCTGGAGGGAGACCCAGAACAGAGAAATCCCTGGGCAATTTTTTCTTGGTTCCCTCTACATTAAAATTACTTACTTTCATCTTCTGGTATCCTCCTAGTTCTCCTGCAACATTTCAGGGTATAATTGTTTAAAAAATCTAAGAACAGTCAGATTGTTATGCCAGAATGTAGCCTGGTTTACTGAAATTACTTCTATCCCTGCAAGAACAGCTAGACTGGGAGAGATGGAGACAGGAAGAGATCAGATGGCAAAAATAAAAAGAATTGTGCTGAAAGCAACCTTTTTTATTCAAATCACACTCTCCCCAGGAGACACCAGCTGAATATTGCATCTGAAGGTAAGTACATTTGGGAGTCTAGAGGATTCCCAAAGAGAATCTATTTAATGTTCCAGAGACCTCAATGAGATTGACTCAAAATCTCTGCCAACAAATGAACAGAAGTTTTTTAGATTGAAATAAACACTAAAAAAACCCTTCTCTTGGAATTAAGGACCATCCCAGAGGAAAACATTGACAAAGGATCTGGAAATTATTGGCAGGCAATTTTGTATGCCCATCAGTTTCAGGCAAACAGGTGGGCAATTCAAACAAATGTACATTTATACCCATGGGTTTTGCTTCCAGAATGTCACATGTTGGAGACTGTACTACTGCACTGGCTCAATCACAATTTATTTGTATTTTCAAGGAATGTTGTTTGTTTGTTTGTTTGTTTCTACCAGTATAACTGTTGTACCACTTGTCCAAGCTCTAATTGCAGCAAAGAAGGAAGGTGCACAAAACTTAGTCAGTATGACCATGCCACTGTAAGATATCCATGAGGCACCCTCATAGATATCAACTAAAAAAAAAAAAATATTGCTAAAGGATTAAATCCAGTGTGCTAGATATATGCAATTCAGCTTAACAATGGGGTTTTTGTTTGTTTCTGGGGTTTCTGTTTAGTTTTGCTCATTTCTTTAGTTTTGGGTTTGGGTTTAGGTTTTTTCGAATAGAGGAAATTCCTCCAAAAGATTTAAAAGGTAGGGAGTTTTTTCCACATAAAGTAGAGACTTAGAGAATGTTAGCTATACAGTTGTGCTAGAAACATTAATTCTGTTGTTGCTGTGATATGAATGAAATTACATTACTTGGAAAAGAAAATGTAGAATAAGCATTTCAAATTGATCCTCTTGTAAACTGAAGAATGGGAGAAACCACAATATCAAGCAACTATAGGTTTGCCATTTTGTATCCTTGCATATATGTAGTCTTTCAAAATTATAATTTTGCATGACCAATCCACACCATATATTTTTTAACTTGGAAAACAGTTGTACTGGTACCTGATATAACTTAACTGTGCATTAAGGTTGACAGAAGGTTGTAACTGGAGCTACACAGCTGAATACCTTTGTTAGCCAGCATTAGCCCATAGAGAATTACATATCTTTTCAGCAAGGAGGTACTGATGCATTATGTTTGACATAGGCAGGGCACCCTCCTATAAATGGAATGCAGTTTCTTTTTTGAGGAAAATATCTAGATTTTCTTGTGCTATTGTCTACTCTGCAGATGATATCAGACAGATGGAAATTTGAGCTTAAAAACTATAAAAGAAAATCAGGTTTCTGACTACCTGAGGTATCTGAATATACTGATCTGTGGCACCTGATGAGATGTATCCCAGAGTCCTGAGAGAGGTGGCTAATGTAGTTGCCAAACCACTCTCCATGATACTTGAAAAGCCAAGGCATAGAGGTGAAGTCCCAGGCATCTGCAAAAAGGAAAATATTGCACCAATTTTTAGAAAGTCTAAAAAGGAGAACTCCCAGGAGCTACCAACCTGTCAGCCTCTCCTCTGTTCCTGGGAAGATCATGGAGCAGATCCTCCTGAGAACTATGTTAAGGACCATGGAAAACAGGGATGCTATTTGAGGCAGCTGGCATAACTTCACGGAAGGCAAGTCCTGCCTGACTAATCTAGTGGCCTTATGTAGCCTTATGTGGTTAACTGTGGATGAGGAAAGTGCTAAAGATGTTATCTATCTATCTGGACTTCTGTAAGGCTTTTGACCTGGTCCCCTATAATATGCTTCTCTCTTAATTATTAACATATGAATTTATTATGGATGATGCCTATCTCTCTCATGCCTGGATGATCTCATCCAGAGGCTGGTGGTCAACAGATCAATGTCTATTCCCAGTGAAAAGTAGTGTTCCTCAAGGGACTATATTTTGACCAGTACTGTTTAATGTTTTCATCAATGACATGGACAAAGGGATTGAATGCACTCTCAGCAAGTCTGCAGGTGACATCAAGTTGAGTGGTGAAGTTGACACTCTTGAAGGACAGGATGCCGTCCAGAGGGTCTTGGGAAGCTCAAGGGAACTTCAACAAGACCATGTACCAGGTGCTGTACCTAAGTGAGAGCATCCCCTGCTATTAATGCACTCTGTGGAATGAAGGAATTGAGAGCAGTGCTGTCGAGAAGGACTGGAGGGTGCTGGTGGATGAGAGACTGGACATGACCCAGCCATGTGCACTTGCAGCCCAGAAAGACAAACATGCCCTGGGCTGCATCCAGAGCAGTATGGCCAGCAGGGAGAGGGAGAGGATTCTGCCCCTCTGCTCTGGTGAGACCCCACCTGCAGTGCTGTGTCCAGCTCCACAGCCCCCAACATCGTAAGGATATGGATGTGTTAGAACAAGTCCATGGGAGGACCAGAAAGATAATCTGAGAGATGGAGCACCTCTCCTGTGAAGACAGGCTGAGAGATTTAGGGCTATTTGGACTGGAAAAGAGAAAGCTCTAGGGGAGATCTTATTACAGTCTCTCAGTAGTTAAATGGGACCTATAAGAAAGATGATGACTCATTTTTTTTAGGTCCTGCAGTGACAGGACACGAGATAAAGATTTTAAACTAAAAGAGAATAAATTCAGACTAGATATAATTAAATAAGGAAGACTTTTTTTTTTTTTTTTTTTTTTTTTTTTGACAATAAGACTGGTGAAATACTGGTACAGATTGCCTAGGGACATTTTGGATGCTTCATTCCTGGAAAAATTCTAGATCAGACAAGATGGAATTCTAAGCAACCTGATCTAGTTAAAGGTGTCCCTGCTCATTGCAGTGGAATTGGTCTAGGTGACCTTTAAAAGTCCTTTCCATCCCAAACCGTTTTATGATTCCATCATTCTAATTTACTTTTTCATTTTCTCATGTGCTAACACAGAAGGAATTCTTCTTTACCTATAGAGATAAATCTTGTTTAATAAGAGCTCTATACTGACATTTTTACTGATTGAAATCTCTTTTCTTCAACTATTTTGAAACTTTTTGGGAACTTAAAATGATCAAGACTAACAAAATATCCTTCAATGTGAAATTGTTAAAGCACATATTTTATGTTCATATGATGAAAGTTGCATTTTAAAACAGCTATTTAAGGTCATTCTCTATCTGGGCATATACCAGTCTAAAAGGACTAACGCTGTCTCTATGATGCACATGTTATTCTACATATAATTACTCTAAGGCCATTATGTAAACCTCAGACTAAGTCTCAGAAAAGTCAACTCTGACTTTGCCCTCAGCATTGTGAAATTTCTCACTCTCTGAAATAATGAAGCAATGCAACTGGATTAGCAGGAATTCATGGAGAAGTGAGGGAGAGAGGGCTTTGGTTAATTATTGAAGCAAAATGCTATTGTCCCAGAATAATTTAACACAAGTTATGGTACTTTAATTCATATCTGCTTTAAAGAGAAATGACTATATACATATATATATGTGTATAAATGAGTAATCAAAATTGGAAACATATTATATTTGAAAAGATAACTTCCCATTGCACTTTCCCCATATCTAGCTAAAAGGAGCTCAATTGTACTAATACAATAAAAAAACAGTTTCCCTGCGAAATTTACACACATCCAAGCCTAATTCCAGATTTCATAGGTTGAAATATCTAAGACTGGGTCTCCAATGACAGAAGCTTTAATCTTTAGGAAGATTGGATTTACTGGTATTAAAAAAAAAAAAGAAAAAAAAGCCAAACAAAAAAAACCCATATAACCTTTTCATTTATCACCTTTGGTTTGGGAAGCTCAGAAAGTAAAAAAGAATCTTTATGAAAAGCTGAAAGACCCCCCACCACCTTGTTTCTTGTCCTCATAAAAAAATTTTAAAAGTTTCACAAGACAGCATAATGCCATCTTAGGCCTTCTTTATCAACTTAAGCTTCTGAGAATCTATGATCTGACCCAAAGCATATTAATGTCAATTAGAGTATTTCTATTGACTGTGGCTAACTTGGATTTTATATATGTCTATACTAATGAATTCATCAGAACTGGCTTTCCCATGCTCTGCTTTTAACATTCTTTTTTCCCTCCAGCTTTGTCAGTAATCAATAGCTGAGCATAAAATATGCCTTATTTTCCATTTTTGGGATTTTTTTTGAGCATCAGATTTTCCCATAAGGGTAAAAAGTCAAAGTCTAGGCAACCTAGGAAGAAACCTCCAAACCCTCAGATCATTCAATCAGCTTTAGGATTTTTCAAATATTTCATTTAGTATTAATTGTTTCTATTCTACAATAATTAATTAAAATTCTCTCAAGGACTGGGGAAACAAATTCAGAACCATCTGCTGCAGAAATTTGCTGTCTGTTTCTCTGTGTGAGCAGGACTGTGACTCCAGAGGCTCATATATCCAGGTGCAAGCAACTGAGATTTGGATCCAAGGAAGGCCGATGAGAAGGCCTAGTGACTAAGCCAAGCAGCTGAAGATCCAGGTTGTACATACAAAGACAGATAGATGTGTACTTCCCACTAATTGTCCTTCCTCCTAATAAGCCAGAGGGGTGAACAGGATGAGGCCGCTCACTGGTGCCGTTTGTGTTTCAGTGAGTGGTGATTATGTCTGTCTACGATGACCAAAATAGAGAGATATGTTGTTATAGGTGAATTTGTATGTACTACCACCGGGGATACATCCTCAGCCTTGCTACTGGTTGGATCAGCACACAGGGACCTGTAGCAGTCTCATCTGGAATAAGGTTGTTGAATTTGTCATCCCCGAACAAAGCCAAAAGCAAAGAAATTTCATTTAATCTGTCTCTAGAGTATTGCAGCCATTGTAACATTTAGTAACTAAGAATCACTTACTAGTGAAAATATGTCATCGATATAGGAAATATAATTAAGATTTTTTGTATTTTGAGATTATATAATCCTACCAGATAATCAGGAAAAACAAAAAAAAAACAGACTCTTTTTATGAACTCTATTAATTTTTCAGAAATTTTCAGGAATAAAAAAAATGTATTTTCTTTAGCCCCTAAAAAAAAATTCCTAGCTTGCCCTTGCATAAAAAAAGAAATATTATTTCACTGGAATTTGAATAAAGTATTGTCACTCAAGAGACTTAATTGGTAGAAAGCATCACACATGGGAAAGGGGCATAAATTTTCTGTTTGTTGCACTTTGTCTCTTATGGCTATAAATATTCAACAATGGAAAAATCAAAACAAAGCTTGAACATAAGAATAGCTGAAGTGGCAATTTCCCTCCATTATAAACCACAAAAAATCATTCTTATACTTTTAGATAGATATTTGGTGTCATCATAATTATTCACTTTTAAAGCAGATGTAGGCTTATCAAGAAATTAGATTTCCAATTTTCAGTATTTCTTCCCAAACTGAACGTGAGTACCTTTTCCTACCAGGTCCAGAGTCCCCTAGTTTCTTAATTAAATTGGAAATTCCTGGTCATCTCATTTAATTTCACAGGAATAGCTGGCACTAACTTTAATGGTGAATACAGGCAGTACTGTTTCAAGTCCTTTTAGACACAGACAGATTAATGCAGGTAGGCAGGCAGGTAACCTTAGTCTCCCTATTGCAATGCTGAAGCCAAGAGGAAAGGAAAGATGATACTGACCCATAAACCAGGCAAATCTGAGCCAGCTCGAGTCTAGGTAGAGTACAGTAGGTAAGCAGGTGGTGCAATCAAACAGGTAAGCCTCTCCCAGGTCAGTGATCCATAACTTTTTTGCAGTACTTATTCAGGATAACTGTGTTCTTCCAGATCCAAACCAAAAAGTTTGCATTATATTGCAAGAAAATAGAGTAATTTTAGTATTTACTCGGATTAAGAGTCTTTGCACTGTGTTCCATTGTGTGGTGTAGACATACAATAAACATGTAGTCTGGGAAGGACTTTATATTTTTCTCATTATCCAGCTGAGAGTAGGAAATGGCACTGGGCAGAAGTGTAAGCCTTGTCTGCTATGGTGGACATAGTTGCCATATTATTTTCTCTCACCACTATCATTATTCCATTGAATTTCTAATAGCTGCTCCCAATTTACCCTACTTTGAGAGCGGCTTGGCTCCTAAATATGCCATTTCACTTTCCTCAGCAGCAGGAGCTTTCCATGATGTACTAAAATTCCATTTTGCCTCTCCTTTCTTTCTGGCAGCATGCTGTGTCCATCAGCTATCTAAAAGCTTCCATCCCAGAGGAGACTGCATTTCATTAGTAATGTACTGTGTAGTTGCATAGTTCAAATCTGGTCTGAAGATAAAAATATTAATAATTGGATCAGTAGCGGTTTGAATTCTTTATGGCCTCTATTTCTATTCCATCCTCTTCTCTCTGCAGTATGAGGATGTTCATGAATGTCTGGCATAATACTCCTCCTGTCCTGAGCAAGCAACAAAACTCTACAGGGTTTCTAGAGACAATTTAATTTTTTTGAAACAAGCTTTTACTTCATTGCCCCACTCTCAGGGAGCTTCATACCCATCGAAGCTGCCAGTCTCTGTTTGAGACTTAATAGGAAGTCTTTGCCAGCACACAGATCAATGTCAACGAGATAATGATTACTGCTGTCACACTACTCATTTTTAAATGTGAAATCTGGATTGTCTTTTTTGGTGCGCTGTGTGCAAGAAGCTGAATTTTTTGTGTGATCAAGGACACATTGATGGGTACTGCTTGATAAAACATTAAATTAACTGCTTCTTAGAGGCACCTAAGAAAAGAAACTATTACTGAACTAATGATGTGCTAGTGATTGAACTTGTTCACTTCCCATCTCCATGATGTCACTCTGATGAACAAGTCAACACTGGAATGTGGCTAGTAGTTAATGGAATCAGATTTTTTTTCTGGCATGCATCTGTCCTTCTATATTTAGCAAAGGTCACTGTATTCAATTTTTTAATAATAGCTAAAGTTTAAAAAGAAAGACTTAATAGTATAAGATATTTCTATGATAATAACCATTCTGACATCCTTGGCACTTCAATTCTTCAGCAAAGCCATTAATATAAATCTACCTGGGTCACTTCCCAAACCTTTTCTTATATTACACCTTTCTAGAGATAGTGTTCCTTTAATACATTTATAAATAAATAAATAAATAAATAAATAAATAAATAAATAAATAAATAAATACTCTTCTTAAGAGACAACTAGAACCTTAAAAGAAACTTAATTTCCCCAGCCCTGCCACTGACTTTTTATAGTGACCATGAGTAAGTTAATTAATTCACCATGTTTTACACCATCTTTACAAAATAAATTGCACGTCCTTTGTACATTCCCTCTCTTTAAATTCTCAGCTCAATAAAGAAAGCAGTATCCTTTCCTGTATATTTTTAGAGTAGACAAAGCAGTGAGATGCTTATCTTTCACATTTCAGCTAAATTCTAAAGATGCTATTGTAATGCAAAAATTCAATAAAATAATCCACGGTCAACTTGTACACCAAGAACTTACTCTGTTTATTTCTTTTCCTGCTGTTTTTGAGTAAAACCACTAAAATATAATTGACATTAATCTCCTTTCAGCACTATGGAGAGCCTTGTGGAGCTTAGGGCGAAGAAGATATATGGGTACAATCACACCTCTACCTTCATATTGCATGAGTCTGTTCCTTTCTCTCATTCTTTCTCTTATCAGAAGATGATAACACAATATCAACTGCAAAATGCTGGAGCAGCTTCAGAAAAGCAGGCAGATTCTCCTGAGACAAGAAGTGAAGAGTTCTTTGTGTCTCAATCAGAAAAAAAGCTTTTCTTCAGCCATTATTATCCCAAGATTTGAGGGAAATGCTCTACTCCCTTTTCCACTGACAGCAGCCTTGCTTCCCCCCTGTAGACAACTCAAACACAAATTTAAAGGAATAAGTCCAGAGAGGAGCCACTAAGCTGATCAGTGGGCTGGAGCACCTCTCCTATGAAGATGGGCTGAGAGAATTGGGGTTGTTAAGCTTGGAGAAGTGAAGATTCCACGCCTTAGAGCAGCCTTCCATAAAGGGATGTTACACAAGGGTGTGTAGTGATAGGACAAGGGGGAATGCCTTCAAGCTAAAGGAGGGTTTAGGTTACATACCAGGAAGAAAATCTTTACAGTGATGGTGGTGAGGCACTGGAACAAGTTGCCCACAGAGATCCCTGGAGACCAGACTGGATGGCCCTCTGAGCAGCCTGTTTTAGTGGAAGGTGTCCCTGCCCATGACAGGGGTTTTGGAACTAGGTGACCTTTCAGATCCTTTCCAATCCAAACCATTCTGTGGATCTGTAATTCTGTGATAGGTGTCCCTTTGCTCATCTTATTCCTCTCTTCTGATCCCAATACTAATGAAATGTGCAAGCTCTACTAATAAATAAATTAGAGGATGACAGTAGCATCGAATAATTTCTTTCCTGGAGGGCTGGCATAAGAGATCTTTAATTATAAGCTTATATTCTCAGTTTGGTCTGGATTCCGAAAGATATAGAAAGAAATCATAATTCCGAAGATTTAGCAGGATTGTGCTACAAATCAAACTTGTTCCACCTGTTTCTTATCATTGTTGTAGTACGGAAGGAAAACGAAATATGAATTTTGAAATTATATAGTGCAGTCTGTGTAACTGGATATGATGGAATAAATGAAACATCTACTTTAATCTACCTTCTCCAGAAAGATAAATCTGTAAGTCTTATGTTGTTTTATCTCCTCTAATGGCATCAAGTCAATGTTTGGCATCTATTCTTACACATTATTTTTTATTTTTTACTCCTCATTAGTTTCCTTCTCTTTCCCAGAAGTTTGCCAATTCTGTGACTGTAAACATATTAAAAAAAACCAAAAAAACAAAAAAACCCAAAAAAAACCTAATAATCCACTAACACTGATCCAATACAGTGGTCTGACATTGAAGTTTATGCACTGCCAACCATTTAATTTTACTTATTTTAAGTTTGCATTCATGGAAGAAAAATATCCAGTTTAAGAACTGTGCTGAAAATGTGTCAAATTTTCAGGCTATTTTTCCTTGTTCTATTTGACTCTTGGAAGAGAAGTTGCTAATGGTTCTATGTTTCACATGAAATTCTTGGTGTGTGAGAGACTTTTCTGCCATTTGCACTTCAGGAAGAGTCAGTGCCCGTTGTCATGAACGAAAAAAAAAACAGTAATAATTTGTAGGAATAAAATTCTTGAATGTGTGGCTGGATTTTGATTGGTGATGGTCCAAAATGTCCGTTTTGTTAAGTATGATGGAACTAGCCCCTTGTGTGATGTGTCCATACTTAATGAAAGTGTGTGTTAGGAGAGTTGTTCACATGTTTGTGGACATGTTTCTGTGAGGAAAGTTGAGCCAAAAAAACTGCTTCTCTCCTGAGAAGGAGGTCTCCTGCTCCCCTTTGTCACCTTTATCTGCATTATTTTCACCTTGAATCAGTTCTGCTGAGAAAAGTAAGAGCACAAGAAAGGTCACTTTATTTGGTTTACTGAACTGAATTAGTTCAGAAGGGTCTTATGAGAACAAGAGCAAGTAGCAATTAACCCTAGTATAATGAGGCCATTATCTAGCATGAATTGATTAAAAACAAAGCAAAACATTAGTAGAATTATGTATTTTCAATCAAGATGGTAACCTCTTTTTGTGGAAAAAAAGAGATGAATTTTCTCCTACCTATTCCAAAATGCAAAAAAAGCAGGTTTATAATTACCTTTTTTCTATCTGACATGTGACAACATGACTGTAGACCAATAGTGGGTTGGTATGATTCTTCCCCTCTTCTCTACAACATCTGTTTAGGGCTTTTCCCCCCCCTATTATTTTTGTATTGAGAAAAGTCTCCTGCAGAGAAATTCATCCTAACAGAGAACAAGCTCTGTGCAGCTCATCCTTATGGTCTCTTCTGAAGAATAGATGCAAAGGACCAGCAAGAGAAGATCAGATATGTTCATTGCTCCAAAGCTTTGGCTTTCAAATTTTAAAAGAAATAATAAATCTCTGTTGCATCTATTAAAAGTAAAGCCTTGCATCTTTATGGTAATGGATTTATTTCACAGATTATACTCGAGTATGGAAAAACAAATCCACTAATTTCTGTGATATGAATTTTTCCCCTTAATTTCATTTATCTCTTCATTTTCTCACACACATGTATTTATAGGTGTGTGTGAGGAGAGGTAAGAGGTCAGCAATCAGATAAATAAACCACAGAGAATATCCCTACCCGGAAGGACTTTAAACAAAATTCTGACATTGTCGTAAAGACTTTTATTTTCCCAATAAGGGAAAAAATTGCACCACCTTTGATTTACCTATTATTTATTCTGTGGTCTCACATATTGTCAATGCTGCAATCAAGCCAAGTGAAAAGGAGTACTGTCACAAGGTTCTCTTCACAATCCATCCCTCAATGAAAGCTGAATACCATCACAGACCGTTTTTGCTCCTCAGACTTGCCAGATGAGATGTGCACTTGGTCATTCTTATGGCAGCTCAACCAAAACTGTCAAGGGTATCTACCATTGGTCCAGGAAATTTCAGCCTTGTCAAACCTGCATCTGCCACTCAGAAGAACTATTTTTCACTCTATTAATCAAAAAAGTAACACAAAACTAGCACTCTTCTATGTCCAGTCAAATTTATAAGGTGTATTTCAGAATTTTGCCTAATAGATATTCATAGTAATCAGATTCTCCTGCTTTTTGGACACTGATAAAAAGCAGTTTTAATTTCAGCTATGTGAAAGGCTTATGTTTCTAAATATACACTCAACTAGGGAGCTGCAAAAATTTTCTTAAAATGCATGTGCATGTATTCCTTCTTTTTCTTTAGAGAGATTAAGGGATAGTATGAAATTGTTTCTGGTCACATTACTGAGAAAGCTTAAAATGAGAAACAGAGTCATTTCACATTGCATTTATGTCAGACCTCCCAACTTGTTCTTCCTCTATAGATACAGATTTGGAACCTACACTTAGAATATATCTATTTATCTCTATTACATTCGGTAACTGTGAAGAGCTTTGACCTCTCCAAAGTGGCAACAAATAGAAATACATTTAGATACATGGCTCATCAGGATGGGTCCAAAGCTCACATTCAATCAAAAGCTAAAATGAAACTTCACATTCTGTTTTTTTCCACTAGTGTATATATACTGATTTCTCAGTGTGTTGCCTGTGTAATATATTTTAATAGAAAACTTGTTTTTTGCTGCATTTGTAAGCAATCAAGGGGTGCTTGCCATTCAAGGACCCTTTGTGAAATGTGCAGTGATCTGCCATAGATTGTAAATGGGGTCTTTGACATTTTCTTGGCCTGTTGAACTATCTTGATGATATGGACACTTTTTACCTTATTTCAAAATAACTTCAAGATGGAGAAAAGTCTCATGAAAAAGTACAAAGTGTATATAAAATTGCAAGGAAAATGAAAGGGAAGAAAAGGAGTCTGACAAGACCATCTAGAGTTGATATTCATATTACTAATGTTGCTCCTATACAACATGATCTAGTGTCCTGCATGCTTGAGATTGTTTGACAGTGCTTTGGTTTTCAAGGATCACAAGTGTCACTCTGAAGTCAAGTACTATTTGTCATAAAAGGAGCATCTGTATAATAAGAAAACCCCCAGACATTTAACATCTAGATTTCTATGCATAGCCAGACAATAAACTTTGAATTTTCTAATGTAATTCTCAGAAGCTTGGTGCAAGTTAAGGAAATTGCCCAAGGGAAGCTGTGATTAAAAAATGCAGCTCTCTGCAATCGCTATGACAAAGAACCAGTCTGATAAAATATATTTTAATTCTTCACAGTTGAGAGTGATATGGAGATATGGAGTAGTCCAGTTAAAAAAAACAAAACAAAACAAAACAAACAAACAAAAAAACCCCAAACAAACAAACAAAACCCAAACAAACAAAAAACAAAACAAACAAAAAAGAAACAACTACAAAAAAAATCTTTGGAGGCCATTTGCATTGACACCCACAGTCTTGTCCAATGATGCCTGAATTAACTCTTCACCAGAAAACACATCAGAACAGCACTTTTTTTGCACTGTTAAACTGAAATGGTTGTCCAATAACAAGCCACAGCTGGAAGGAAAAAAAAAAAAGTAGTGTTGGTGGATGCCTTGGATATTAGTAGTTATCTTTTAAGTACTAAAATATATATTTTATTTTATTTTTCAGAAGCTGAGCCTAAAAAATACAATGACAGAAACTATTATCATGCTGACAGTAGTACAATACATGAATCTAGCTAATAAAATTTGTCCAGAAATAGCAACAGAATATATTGTTGAGAGTATAGGAATATCCAAGGATATTCAGCTGTGTTTCCCTCACAGAAATGTAATCAGTCAGGCAGTTTTCTGCCCATGGAGAACTCACCAGGTATGCCACTCTTTTACCATGTGTCAGCAGTTATATTAAGTATTATTCACTCTGTGGCTGTCGTGGAGATGCTATGGCAGAAATGCCATGCTGTTATTTTTCTTAATGTTACGAGGTTTCCTGACAGAACCAAAAATCATTTAAAGACAGACATTATATGGAAATAAACCTATGAGCCTGGCATATAAGCAAACCTGAGTATTCTTGAAGTCATTAGCCTGACATAAACACTTTTTGTTGTCATTCATGAATTTTGTCTGAATGTAGTATTTAGGCTAGATACAGCAGAATGTTTCATATCTGACATGTTTTTTATATATCCTCCTTCCGCCTCAGATATAAAATATTAAAATATAAAAATAAGACTGCCTCCAGCATACAATGATCATTGCTATATTTACTCAGGTTTTGAATAAAAACAAAACAACCCCCCCAACCCCTGTAATTCTTCTTATAGTACTATATTCCATGAGATTTCATGGTAGAGTTGATTGATCTTGCTCTAGCACAGTTCTTGTATGCCTTATGAATGGAAACCTTCTGGTACAAAATCTCTGGTGAGATATAAATAATGTGGAACATGGGGGTGACATTTTACAAGGTCAGGTTTCCAACCTGTTACTATAATTTAAAAGGTAATTTCTCCACTCATGCTTATTCATTGCTGTTTGGCTATTGCAAATGTTCTCACATGTGAAATTAATTCACACTTGCCCTTTATTTGAAAAGAAAAAAATGAAGGGAAAATAATAGCCGTATACTGAAATTTCCAAAGCTGCTTCTTGTATTCCACATGCTCAGATAAGGCAGGAGTAAATCTAAAGTAATTTATACAGTGATATTGGCATAAGTAATATATTGTCAATTAAATAAAAAACTTGAAATGCATGTTCAAAAAAATGTATAATAGTATCAAAATTTATTTTAAAAGACAAAAACAAAGTTCTATTTGTTCTATACTAAAGTTTCTCTTTTAGGCAAAAGCTTTCTCTTGACAAGAAAATATACCTGTGAAGAACTCCCCTCAAGTTCAGTGAAATATCTTGACTTTGCATCTTCTCAATGGGCAAGGACTGAACTCTCAGGAGTGGGAGCATCGTCCCAGGCTCTGTCATCAGCCTTCAATGATGGTCCTCTGAGTATCACCAAACTGAGAGATCGTGAGGTCTGAGAGGTGCTCCCCCCAGGGAGAGGTGCTGGTGCAGTCCTCTGTGGCCCAGAAGAGTTCAAAGGGCCTCACTTGGAAATGCTGTTTATAGAGTTGCAAGTTGTTTGGCTTTAGTCAACAGTAAATTTCCACCCTAGATATAGTTCAGATTACTGCTTAGTGGAATTTTCCTTGCAAAGTCTAGTAACAATATTATTATCTTGAAAAATACAGAAGTCTACTGATTATTTGTTTTCCCCTAATGTGATCAATGATTACAGTCCTCATATTTCCCCCTATGGTCTAAAAAACATGAGAAAGTTGATATGAAGATGAAGCTAAGTGATGACAACAAGCGTGTATCATACTGGCCCAATTCAGCAAGATCATGAAAGAACCTGCAAATGACTGCTTTTGAAAATCCTAGATCAAAATGGCATGGGAAATTTGGGAAATGTATAAATAAGAATTTTCACTTCTCCTTTCTTTGTGTACTTGGGAAAACTATAAAATACTCAATATTTTTTCAAAATGAAAATTATTTGACCCCAAAAATATTAATGAAGAAATCTCTTTATCTTTATTCCCCCTAGTACTAACAGATTTCATTTTTGTACTCCTCAGATATATCCAGTTCAATTGAATCAGTCTTTAAATTCAGACAGGAAAAATCTATCCACTTCAGAATTTTATACAGTAAGTACAGAGGTTTTTTGATGTAAGTTTAAGCTGTAAAAATAGCTTTGAAACAAAAGCATATTGAAATTCAATGATTCTTGGACTAGCATATTCACTTCTAAACTGGAAAAAACATTTTACAAAGTCAAAACAAAGCAAAACAAAGACAAGATAAGGGGAAAGAACAAGAAATTGGAATGTGCTGTGTGCTGCAGGATTTGTGAGTTTCTACCAGTGTTAGAGGAGAGCACTTGCCATTGGAATGTTGATATCAATACTCCTGAAGGCAACTATCTCCCATTTTACTGGTCCAGCATTCCTACTGCTTTGTCTCTTTTGTGTTAACAACAAAAAAATCAAAAGTAAAATGCAAACAGATTTTTATAATGCTCTGATTCTACATGGAAACAAACCAGGTAAGAAAATGGTAGCACCATTCAGGGAAGCAACTAAACAGGGAAGAACAACCTACAGTCAAAACAGTAAAGGGTAGAAAAAGAGATAAGAGAATCTATCTCATGTCTTTGGGCACAGAAACCTCCTCTCTCCCAACAACCAAACAGCTTTTTTTTTTTTTATTTTGTGATGAAATTCAGCTCTTACTGGAATTAAAAATACAAGGGAGAGGGGAGTTGGTGCTTTAAATTAAAGCTTATTCCTCAGTGTGTAAAAAGCTTGTCTAGTCTATTAAAGTAATTTAGAATAATTCTTCCTACTATGAAGTAAATCTGGATTGCCACTAGTAGCAAATGTCAGAGTTGCACTTAACTATACTTGTTAAGAAATACACCACTGAGCAGTAAAGAGACATGTAGTAGTTATTTTTATTAAGAAGACAAAATTACAGTGCTTTGTAAAGGTAATTCATAGTAACAAAAAAATCAGTAATTCAAAGCCTGAAAAAGCCTGATACAGATCCAGATCCAGGTGGACAGAAATATACAAATGAATATACGTATATAATTAGAATAAAGATACAAAGAATATAGGACTAAAGGTATAATTTATATTTCTTCTTTCACAAAAATCCCCATTTAAGTCAGTTATAATATGTAGTTTGGTGCTTGTGACACATCATTTATTCATAATTCAGGATTAAATGGTGAGGAAATCACAGAAATTATCTCATGTGATTCTCTCCAAAAGATATTTTAAAGCTAGTCACAACAAAATAAAAGGGAACAGTCTAGCTGAAGACTTAACATGACCAGATTTTAAGATATATTAGACAAAATAAATGGGCTATTTTTCCACAAGGAAAGAGCCAATCTAGAAGGTGCAAAGATTCCTTCCTTCAGTATTTTTCCATTTTCCAATATCAAATCTATTTTTTAATAGATTCATATTTCAGGCCCATCTGGCAAGACACAAGCATGGCAGAATCTGCAATCTAAGAATAATTTCCACTGAAATAGATGGAACAGTTTGTTAACAATGTTAATCTGCTGTCCCTGTTTAACTTCTCTTTGATGTTGAGACTTTACTGTTATATAAAACCTAAGGAGCTTTTGTCTTCCACATGACACTTGTCCAGAGTTCCATACGGGTAGCATAGTCCATAGATATTGCCAGGGGTTGGCTTTCATTATTTCTCTTCACCCATCCATCTCCTTTTCCTAAGCCATCATGGACTAGTTTACTGAGCTGAAAGGAAGATGAGGTATTTTGCACTTTGTTCAATGATTGTGGAAGACCCATAAGCTAAGGCTCCCCAGACTCCTCACAGACACTCCAGGTTTTGACATCAGGACTCATAGAGCCAAGGATACCAACCACAGACTAGTGAAGGCACACAGCAGTTACTAAAGCAGTCTGATGTTGGCATTCCCAGGATAAAATAGAAAATTCCAAAACATTTAAGAAAGGGTAAGAAAAGAACCCCAAAAATGAAAGGGTGAAAAGTGGTCAATATCTCAAGTATTTAACAAAATAATGTAGTTTGTTACAGAAAGATGTAATTTGAAACAATCTGCTTGGAAACTTCAAAAGTATCTGTAAAACATTAATGTGCTAATACCAGTAATAGTATTTTTATTCTCAGAATTATGGTTACACAGAAGCAGGAAGAAAACAGAAATTCTTCCCAATGGAAAAGAAAAATACAAACCAAAATCCAACTTTGATCCTCATGCTGTGTGTTTATAGTTGATTTTTATCTTCCTTTCTTCCTCCCTCCCTTTCTCTTTTAGAATAAAATAATAAGAGGAAATTTTACACTCATTTATATGTCCAAGTCTGGTTCTTTGACAGTGAATCTGTATTAAAAGGTCATTTGTGTACCCTTGTCTTTGAAATATAGACAATTGTTGATTGAAATATATAAAAACAGTTCTTTGTAAAGCACCAGCTAATGTTTCCCCCAGTGGCTTCTGGGGGATAGCTCACTCACTCTGCTTTTATTAAAGCAGGAGCATAAAGACTAATGAGCCACTGATACTTGAATAATAGAGCCTGGTGGGACAAAGTCAATGGTAGCTTAATCCTTATTGGTTCATACTGCATTTTCTGCCTAAAGCAGCCTGAAAACAGCCTTGAAGCAGCCGCAGAGCTTATGTATATTTTAACTGAGCCTGAGTAACCTTCTTCATCTCTGTTGAGAATTTAAATTTCCACTTACTAGCCAGAATTGTTACTTTCCCTATATCTTAATGTTCGAAAGAATAAAAACATTAATTCAAGGTTTGAATTAGTCCCCAACAACTTGATTCAAAATAACAGACTTGTATGTCTGTGGATCTGCATTCAGAAATTTAGAACATATGTATAGTACTAGTGTAAGGAGGAATCAGACGGTAAAAAGCTTTTGTAGCACAAAGGAAGATTTTCAGTTTCTGAAATACAGTGAGAGTTTTGTGTTTTTTATCAAAAGAAAGAAGTTCTTGTGAAGAAAACCAGTCTAATTTTGTGAAGCAGTTCGTATAAGCTTCCTCATTTCAGGTAATTAGTTAAATGTGTTCCTCTTTTTTTTTATTTTTTAACCAACTACACTTCAGCTTCACCTATTTAGTAGAGACGAAAGTAGTACAGGTGTCTAAAAATCACAGCAAACTAATGGGGAAATGCTTGTAGGATTTCAGGAATTGAATAAAAGTATTGAAATGATTCTGCTTATAAAATTTTCCAAAATGTTCTCAGTTTTATAAAATATTATCTTAAACCTACCTTGAAAGGAGAAAGCATATAGAAATCTCCATCTTTTTTGTTTGTTTTAAATGCTGAATATGAAATAAGGAGCTCAGGACTATGTGCTCTGTGATCATATCCACTTCTCTTTTTAGGTGAATGCATGGGCTTTTTTTCCAGAAAACATTACTCAGTATAAATAATTTTTTTTAAATGTCATCATTTGAATAATCTTCATTTTCATTAAATGTTGCCTCTAGGTCTCTTGTCCTAGTTAGATTAACCCAGCTATTCACGTTGTAAAGTCATCAGTTGTGCCATATGAAAGCACTTTGCAAACCTTCCCTAATTGCTTTTGTAAATGTCACACCTTTCTGCAGAGTATCTTTTTACCTAAAGCAAATATTTCATTTTGATCAGTCATGCTTTACTGACTGCAAATTTCAGTGAGCTTATGGCTGTTGGACATAAATGTGAAAATAGTGTTGTCCTGAGTTCTTGCTGAGTGTTGTTGAGACATGTTAGAATATGCCCTTTATTCATTAAACCAACTGGAAGGGTGGTGATTGCTCACGGAAGTATTTCAATATCATTATTGTGTTTTGAGCCTCTGAAAGGTAACTAATCCGTTACAAGCCTGTAAAAGAGCAATTAAGTCATTCTAACATCTGTAAAATGTTCTGTCTTCCTTATCCCTGGCGTTTCGGTTCAAGAAGGTCACATCACCTTTTCAGTTTCAGTTCATGCAGTAGAATCTGTAAGATATTTATCCATTTGGAGTGTCTTATACACAGAGACGTTATCTTTTTTGCTCAACAAACCACAATTATTAATAAACCAAGACAAGCTATCTGTCTTGATTATGTTTTTGCTTTTGGCTGGTTCTTTATTTACCTGCTTCTTACTGAAGGAAGCAGCGAATGAATTTCACACCGTCTAGTGAACGTTCATACTGGCTAGTGAAACAGCCAGGAGACTGTTACAATCAAATCATTCAGACTCAATTTGTGCAGCACCTACAGCAAAGCCCAGACAAGTGCACAGCTTCCATCCTGGCCTGTGGCTGTAGGCAGCATCTATGGCAATCATCTGTTTCTCTTAGACACTGATGGAAGGGGGAAAGAAACTGACACAGGAAGAGGGTTTGGGATGGTCCTTGGTGTATTTTGTTACTGAGACAGTGAGATGTGTCACTTCTCATTGAAGTTTCACTGCTCACTTAGCTAATTTGTGCTTTCCTCCAATTTAATAGGAGTTCCGTTAAAAGATAGAGCATATCTTGAAATGGCTATTTAATTCATACAAGATACATTTTCTTCTAAGCATCTATGCACAATATTTTGCTATACAGACTCTGAGCAATGCAAGCCATTATTTCAGATCAACAGGAATTTTTTGGTATTTCATCAGATTCAACGCTTTTAGTCTTTCCATTCCTATATGAATATAATGTCAAAATCATACACTACTATTTTAAATTCTTAATTACTAATTTGTTTGTGGTGCTTTTCAGCATCAATTAAATTACAGTTAAAATAGGAGCCACTAAGCTAGTGAGTTCACTTTCATAACAAAGACGACAGGTATTATCAGAAATACTGTTTGTTCCTACAATTGCCACTTGAAAATGTGGTAGGAAATAGAATTTGAAAGATGAAAAATTAAATGCAATCCTGAATACAGTAAGAGGAAATCTGATAGTTTTTATAGATTGGGAACATTTTTCTGTGTAAATTATGAAGACTATTGCAAAATTGTTTATTTTTATGGGTTTTTTTTGTTATTATTTATCTGACATTTTAAAATGAAAAGTGAGCCAATGTCCTGAAAATATTTGAGAAATTTCAAACATTTCAAGATATTTTTGTAGGAAAGTTTTCAAAAGGAAATTTCACCAAACCCAGCTCACATAATTTTTTTGATCCAGTGAACCTGAAGACCTTAATTCCTAGCTTGTTATACCATCTTTACTAAAATAATTATTAAATTATATTATCTGTATTTTATTTTATAGCAATACTCTGAAAAGCGAATGCTTAAACTTAAGACATAATGTAAAATTGTGAAAATATATTATATTACTCTATGTCCTAGTACCAATGGAGAAACAATTGACTACCAACGTCATACCAAATATATATTTCAGAAGTTTAATTTATATTGATATTTCTACTGGACTATTATGTGTGAAATGTGTACCAATGCATGCCTTTCCAATTTATCAATATATATATAATTATATATATATATATATATATATATAATTATATGCATTATATATATTATATACATATATATTCATATTAAGTACAATTTTACATGCTTTATCATACTCTAACATTCTACCTATGTACATCATATTGTACTTTTGTATTTTTAGATAACTGGGATTAAGGCTTTTCTGTAGTAACTTGGGTTCCTTAATCATTCCTGCAATATTTTTACATGCTTCTTCCAGGAAGTTTGATGAGGCAACATTTTTACCATTGTGAATTTTCCAGTTATAGAGTTTGTAAATATTCATATATCTCTTGTTCTGTATGCTTTTTCACAATAGTCTGAAGTGCAAACACTCCATTATATAGATATGTGAATCATGTTCCTTTGCCTTACCTACACTATTTGCTGATTTTGATTTTTACTGCACTTTGTGTTTCTGTTAAATTATTGGTTTTTTTCCTGACTGTCTCATGGCTTATACAGGTATCACATTTTATTGGAGTGGTTTTCAGATTATTGGTTTGAAAGACGTGTGGGATTTTCTCATAAATGTCTGTCCTTTCTGAAGTCTCTCATACGTTCCTCTTTATTGCAATTCTGGCTGTGTCCCCAGATCATACATCCTGAAGATATCTCTGAAATTCTTCTTCAAGTTTTTTTTTGTTTTGTTTTGGTTTTTTTGGTCGTTGTTGTTGTTGTTAAGGCAAATCTCATTACTCTTCTCTCTTCATTTATTCCTATTTTACATTTCCTCTGGAAATTCACTTCAAATTGTCACAGACCTGAAAGGAAAATAAACTTGTGCAATATCATACTTGTGCAATATTTTAAGAAGGTCTGTAGAGATAACCAGGGGAAAACCAGCCCCCCACAGTGGCTTTTCTTATCTCCTTTAATAGCTGGTTTCAGTTCAGGTATAATTTTTATGTCTCTTGAAGAACCTTTTAAAATCAATTACACAACTCCTGAGCAGTTCCTTTCCTTCAACTCAGTATAAAATGCAGTGAAATGCTTGAGGGGGCAGTTCAGTGTAAGCAATATTTTATAATAGTTTTATATCTCTTGTTTGGATCTTCTATTTAAAGACAAGCGAAATCCTAGTACCAAAAAATGATGAAAAGGATGATGAAATGGCAACTTTATTCTCTGTAGCAGCAATATTCTACTCATGGCACACATAGCTGAATTTATGGCATGAGGGCAAAAACTGCTTTGGATCATAAATTATCAGTGGGGGTTTGTAGCACCTTTTCTACCATATGAGTCGCTGGCTCAATACAATCACCAGAAATCAGTAAGTTTGATTTTCTGAAAATAGTTTTCTGAAAATAGAATTAAGACCAGAATTTTCCAAATGTCAGAGGTGGAAGGGATATAGGTTCCTTGCATGAATATAATTTTGCAGATGATGATTTAAATTATCAAAATGCAACTAACTCTTTGGACAGAAGCAACAAAGAGAAGGGACAGAGAGTACAATTGTTGCAACATTTTTGCTAGTGAAAAGCATCTGAGGGTCCTTCAGACCCTTTTGTAGCTAAAATTCTTTCAGGCAGCTCCATCATCTCATCAATTGGTCCCTGAAATGCAGGAGCATAAAAAGAGACTTGCCACACAGAGTTTCTGTTAACTCACCTTTCTAGCAGACAGCTAGACAGAGTGAGAAAGAAAATGAAATTATGAAGGGATCACTCACACAGAGGTAAGGTCCAAATGAGTATGAGTTTTTGTACAATAACTTACATAAATGCAGGTAACATTATAATCACATTGATTTTAATAGTGTTCTATATGAAACAGTCTACCACAAAAATAAAATCCCCAAGGAACTCAGATGCTAACAAATCAAGCATGAATTTAGTATTATGTAAGATTCATAGCTTATAGATGAAAAAATAGTGCATAAACTAAAAATGTATGCTGCTATGACTGCTTTAAAGTTTGAGAGTTTCAGCAATAGATAATGTGACATAAAGTCCCATGCCACTTATTTATATAGGCTTTTTCAAAAGTTTTGCATTATAGCATATGATAAGTGTATATTTAGTATTTTTATTTAGTCTTGGAAAATTAGCACATGCTTTGATATACTAGGAGAGGATGTTTATTTTGTTTTGTTTTGTTCATATAATTATAATTTATTTTTTTCAAACTGACAGCAGAACCAAAAAGGTTTTTTATTTATGTTTTGAAATCAATTCTTGAAACTTACACTACTTAAGTCTCCACTTTTTAAAGAAAAATCCCGAAACTTTGGATTTTGCATTACAAAACAAAATAATTTCAAAAACTGAAACCAAAGGAGTAATGCATGCTGTTGTTTTATTTTAGTTTTTTGTTTGCCTGTTTAATAGCAGTTTCATAGTTCTGTGTTCAAGAAACCTAACAAAGTTTTGCATGGATGTGAAGTAATTTTATGACAAAAAAATGGTAAGATTAGACACTAGTAATTGTGATGTCTAACTGCTGTTTATTAGACTGAGAGCCAAAAAGATCAAAGGGATCAAAGTGAAATAGCTGAATTAAGGCATTTTCACTAAAAACTCTTTCCCATCTTCTTCCTTCCTATCCCTCACACCTGGGTGAAAAGACTGTGATTGCCTAAGTATATCTGCAAAGCCACACACGTGAAAATGCACACACAAATATACATTGCTCAGCTGGCCAGAGCATGGTGCCAACAACAGCAAAGTTGTGGGTTCAAACCCTGTATGGGCCATTCACTGAAGAGCTAGACTTAATGGTCCTTGTGGGTCCCTTCCAAATGGGAATATTCTATGGATTATTCTGTGTGATTTTCCTGCTCTGAGAGACTGGAATGTTGCTGGTCAATGACTCAGAACAGTCAGGCATTTGCAGAGGTAGCAGGGTGCTCTGTCAAGGTTTGCACCACCCTTCCTCCCTCCCCCCGAAACCAAAGGGGAGGGGGAGAGTTTTTGGATGTGCAGTGGCAAAATCGATTGCACTTCGTGTTTTGTGGGCTTCTCCCACATCAGACAGATCAAAAATGCAGCCATCACTTTGGCCAACAAAAGTCTATATTAGAACAATCAAGTCTTGTTGGATCCACAAGTGGTGAGCTCTCTCTACTCTTTATTTTCTTTATGTATTTTCTTAAATGATATTTTTAATGCTATTATATTGCTATATTACTGTAGATAATAAAAATATGTACATACCTGTATTTTATTGCAACCAAGTTGTTCTAAAGTGAAGCCTACAAGTATATATATATATTTATAAGCACCGATCATTCAGTGTCCTTTCCCTCTAACTTACCCCAAAGGATTTATTTACAGGAACCTGAATAAACCTTGTGTTAAGATGCAGGTTGTAACACCTACATTCATGGTTCTGCGATTAAATTATAGTAAGGAAACTGAGTAGCACCGTTACAGTACAGCGAGTCTTGGTTTACAGATAGACTGAAGCATCAGTTACAAATATGAATTATTCCACTAATCCAAATGAGGTGCTAGCATCCAGAAGGATTGATCCCTGAAAAAATTGTAGCTACCTTTGGACGATTTTCTCTATAGAGACAGTACAATAAAAAACCCAAACCAACCAACCAACGAGGCAAACAAACTTATTAGGAAATCCAAAAAGTTTGTACTGAGAATTTCTTTTAACAGTAGAGTAGGGATTTTTGGCTGTAGCACTGGAAGTTTGCAAACACACAAATGATGTTTCCTTTACATTAATTATCAGTTGTTCCCTAACAGAACTGTTTTTCTTTCTACATAATTTCTGAGAGTAAAAGTAATCTGGACTGAATTAATATAGTTTGGACTTATTCTGGACAAAATAATATGCTGAAGAGTGATAATTGGAGGAACATCCACATACACAAAAGCTGAATTTTTAATTACACCTATGTTAAAGACTGGTAAATTATAGTTAGTCTAACTACTAAGATGTGAGATATCAGACATATCTATTCTGAATGCTGATTAATCTATTAGCAAATTTAAACTATGTCTACATTGGCAAATAGCAGGGATCAATAAATCTGTAGACAATCATCTGATGCAAAATACCTGATTCACATGCTGTGCTTATGTCAAGGCTTGTGGAACTTTTTTTCTTTTCCTGAAGTGATTTGGACTACTCCTAGTCTGATCCCATGGACTAGATGCCCATTTGAGATACAATTACATTTGGTAGTCCTGAGCTTACTTTTACACCTTTGTTTCACTCTGAAGGTATCCTATTAATATACCTTAAGACTATGCTAGTATGTCAACAATAGCAGACAAAAGGAAAAAAGAAAGAGAACTAGAGATCTGCCATCTGATACACTTATACAAGCAGATCCTGAGACCTTAATAAAGCTTGGCAGAATTGCTCTATCTTTGTCTTGTGCCAGTGACAATCTTTGGCTAGACAATATATTGTCACTCGAATGAATGGTAGTGCCTCTCTCTGCAATCCAAATTATAGATTATAGGGCCATAATTTGTGTGTGATAAACTGAAAACTCCAGGTCGTTTTTTTCTGTCAATAAATATAATTCAATATAGAAACATTCAAACTACTTATTTCTGGATAGTATGCTCCACACGGGGTTTAACTGTCTTTAGCAGAAAGTCATATACCTTATTATTCTATAAATATTGAGGTCCTATGTCAATCACATTTAATTCACAACTTTTGCCTTCAGCAAGATTTTAGCCTTAAGTGTTACTGTTTGGTTTGGCCCTGAGTATTGAAAGCTAACTAGCAAAACCAAGGTAGCATCATCAGGCTATTTCTAACTAGTTTCATTCAAACCTTTCTATCATGGGGCTGAAATTAGAAAAAAAAAATATACCTAAAAGAGACGTCAATCTTTGATCATTCTTTCAAATTCTGCAATACAAATTATATCTTGCTATTAGAGGAGCTAGGTCACGTTCCTCATATCTTCTCAACCTTAATGAAGAAAAGGTAAATAATTCCAAAGGACAGGACAAAAATACAAAAGCTTGTAAGAACTGTTTCAGTCCAAGAGGGACAAATACCTAATTTTCATAAGAAGATGAAGAGACATAAGAGCAGCACTCCCAGGCCACCATGTTCTACTATTAAAGGAGAATGTAATTGGGATACATTTTAAAAGAGATGCTTGACATACCTAGATCACTGATTGAAAATACACATTAGCTTCCCCAAGGCTAACTTCACAACAAATATTCAGAAAATACAATATTTTTTTTATCCAAAGTTAACCAAAAATAAATACAGAAAGTTAAAAGTCAAAATATAAAACGCTGTCTTTACATGTATGTATTTGCACAAATTATTAACATATTTTATGCCAATAGTTAATGAACAAGTTCATTATGGAGGGAGCTCCTTATTAGAACTCTCACCTTTAAATCCAAATGAAGACCTTGCCTGATTGTACATGAGTTACAGTGGGTTGTAATTCTTCTCTTCCTAATTAAACTGATTTTCTAATTTAATTTGATATGCAAAGATTTGCATCATCCTTTGCAGGTTTATTACTTATCTCCTAGCATAGAAAAAGAGCCAATAGAAGAAATGAAGGGGAAAATGACTGCAACATAGAATTAGAATGCAACTTTACTACAGTGTTTATGGAAAGATATCAGTCTCTGAATATCATAATTCCATAGTGCAAAAATATTTTAGGATTCTGTAAATATGAATCTAATAAGACCAAGAGTAATCTACCCTCAACACTCACTTTTTCTGAAGGATTGTTTATGTTCTTTCTCAACAAAAAAACAGAGTAGTCATTGTTCTTTACCTGAAAGACACTAGAGACGATGTCTTATGTATATCAAATGTCTTACTGAAACTTGATTGTAATTTGTTACAACATTCCAATATGCTACTCACATGCAAGTGTCTTAGAAACTGTACCACTTGTATTAGTGTCCAGGAAACTATGTTGTCTGTGAAGGAGGAAAATAGGAATAAAAAAATACTGTACCTGGAAGGGACACTGCAACTGGAAAGCAATTCTGCAGGCTTATGTAAATTATCATTACGTTCATCATGGCAATGAGAGAAGAAAGTCAAAACAAGACAGAATTCAAAGTGAGCTTTTAGGAGGAAGCTTCTGATTCCTAGATGGGCTTCTGCCAGTTTTTGAGCTAACAAGTTTGAGCATGCCTCTGTGTGGTGTCATGAAAGCAGGCATGGAAATAGATATGTCTTAAATGTATAAAGTTAGGAAATTATCTTCTCATGCAGCCATTATTGAACATAAGTGTTTAAACAAAGATCAATGAAACAACTACTCTTACAAAACACTTTTTGTGAGCTAGACTTGCCACAATGTAATTCCTCAGGATCTCTCTGATGCAGAAAAGATTTTTTGTATTCCAAATAAGTCACCGGAAGCCTCTTTAGAGTGGAATAAGGGAAAATTTGCAAAGTGCAACACCTGACGCTGAGGACCTGACCTCTAGATTATACGCATTTTGCAGTTATAGTACCTATCCAGTAGTAAAGCTACTTAAATGAAGCATATGAGCAGGTATAAAGCATTAAGTGCACCTTGCATCTTCTAGGTTTTGCTTAATTTCAAAGCAAAACAAATTACAAGCTCAAAGACTTTTTGTGGAAATTAACTGAAACAGCATGTGGGAGTGGAAAATTTGATTCAGAAAATCAGTTCTGATGTGAATGAAAGTATGCCCAAGAATTTCTCTGAATTTCTGTTTACTAGAAAAAACAAACTACTTCCAAAGGAATAAAATGGAGATGCAAAAAGACAAATTCAAGAATTCGCGTGTAGGAATTGTCCCTTTTAAAAAAGCATAAGGAGTTATGATTGATCAACAAAACCCTGCAATGGAAAACAGCTCTGATGAAATGGGCAAGATCAATGTGCTTGGAAGATAAGGAAAGAATGTAGGGAATGACTGACTGTTGCAAAGAAAGCTGAACCTCAATACTGCTAGGAACAGTGGGTGGCCTTTGTTTTAGATAAATGGTAATATCAGAAGATCAACTGTTTTTATCAGCTGAGTGTACAAACTGATTGTGTAAGAGGCCTTCCTGGGGCTAACTAATAGAGATTGTTGCCTTCTTGAGCTGGCAAGACCAGCCTGGTGAAAGGCTTAGCCCAACAAAGGACATAAAAACTAACATAGACTTCAGGAGGCCAATGGACTTCAGCTGGTTTTAGACTATTGCTCGTCTCTGACTGGGAATGCCCAGCATCACGATGATGAGCATGCAGAGAGACCAGTGATAGGAAGGAGAATTGTACTGTGATTCAGCTGTTTATTACAACTGTTATATGCTCTCAGTACACTGCTTGTGTGCCTTTCTTAATGCAAAATACTGTGCAACAACAGCAAATTTGGTATTACAGGTTAAACCCTCTTCATGAAAAGGAGTGTTTCTCTGAAAGAAGATGGAGAGAGAGCACTGGACTGACAGAAGAATATAAACTTTACAAGGTGTTATTTCTTTTATTCAGCTGAAAATGTCTGGATTTTATCAGGAAATCTTCAGTAAGCCTAAGGAAGAGATAACCATTTCTATTCTGTTTTGAACCTGTTATGAATTTCTCTTGTAGCACTACCCACAGTTTGATCATTTGCATATCTAAAATAATTGCAGCTTGAATTTAAATTTAAAAGGTACTTTTAAAGAGGACAATTATACACACATATTGCTGCTGTACTATATTATCATCATCAAAGAAAGAGTTCATTTACATCAACAGCGTGAAAGTCAAACAGGCAGTCATAGGAACAGTATAATGAATAAAAAGAAAACCACCTCAGCTGTTAATAGGAATAAAGCTTTGTCACAAGAATAGCTTCACTAACTCCAATATGATTTCATTTTATTCATCCAAATATCATCTGGATGAAATTTTTCAATAGTTACAGTGGGTAATATATAAAATAATAGCTTGTGGATTCTATCAACTATTTTTTCTCCAAATGCATTTGACTTTTAAAGTGAAATCAAAGTAATAAAGTAATTAATTATGTGATTCTGCTTCTACTCTGGTTAATTACATATATACATTAATCAAATCACTCTTGATTTTTTTTTGTTGTTTCAAACTCTTCAAAATGACTAGCAGCAAACTTACTGTGGAAATGTTTCTACCAGTTATTATTGGGCATTATATTCACATTCTAATATATTTATATAAGATATATAAGAGATTTTACAAATTATCACACTCTGCAGGACACTGTGTCATCTGTTCCATTTTTCTCGATTCAGGGAATGGCAATAAGGCAAAAACATGAGAGCATTGCAAGTGCAGAATTATACTTACACTGTTGTATTTTTCACAGCTACAGGCCACAAGGGATTTCAGAGCTATATACTGCATTTAGAATGCTGCATTTAACAGGCACTGATAACTTGTCTTATCTATTTGGAAGTAATTTATACTTACAATTATAAGTTGTGTGGAAAAATAGTTATTTTTCTTTTAAGCTTGCTAACTGATAATTTCACTGAGTGGACTTCTTGTGGTCAATCATTCTCTATTTATCACCTTAACATCATTAATGTCTGTGTGGTCTCATTCTTTTGGCCCCTCATTTGTTATTTTTACAGTCTGATGAATTCTCTTCCATTAGTACTTCCTGTTTCCATCCTGAAACATTTTTGTTACTTTTCCATGTTCTGTTCTGCTGTATCTATTCTGTATGTCAGTGCTCCAAGCCATTTTCTATGGTGTGTGGTAGATCCATATCTAATTAAGAGACAGTACGTGGCAGAGCAATAGGCTAATGAACCCCTGCAAAGGCTTGCTCTGAGCAAATCTTCAGTTGTTTAGTATTAGTGTCAAAATATGGAAGATTGAACATAAAGTCTATTAAAGTTTATATGTCAACAACACCAAAAAATAAACAAAACAACTTTCAGTATGAAAGGCACTAAAAAATGCAATGAACACAAAATATAAGTTTTAAAAATTGTCTGTCACTGACAGACAAGCTGCCTATCACCACCGAAAAGTCCATCCACAGTCTGTGGACACCATCAGAATACATTTGATTGGAAGTATATACAGAGTTTAAGATATATGGACTTCATGGATTTTGCACCCTGGTATTGTAGAGGTGCTCTGTTTCTTTATAACTGCATCTGATTTAAAAAGTGACTCTGCTGTGAATCACTGTGAACCCATTAGTATAATTTTTTTCAGGCGCTCATTCATCACAATTGTATTCTTAATGGTTTCAATTTTGAAATTATACAATATCTGTCGAATAAAAAAACTTTCCTGATGACTCTCCAAATGTGACAGACTTTTGCTTGATTTTCAGAAATGTGGAACACTCACACAAGTGCTTGAACGTTTTGGGGGAAAAAGCCATGACTCAATTTTGCTTGTTCAAAAATGTTTGGCAAGGTGTTTGAAACAATTTTTGTTAGTTTGTCTGCTTTTGCATTTAAAATATTTAATTATTTAAATATGCAAACTAATAGTTCTATGATATCATATTTAAATTGCCTTAAAATTCTGTGATGAATTCATGTCATTTGTCTTGCAGAAGGTAAGAAATTCTTCTAACCATAACAACGCTTCTCATACCATAACTTCAGAAAAAAGTATAAGCATAGATATGTGTGCTTCTAATAGCTCCATTTAGTGTTTCAACAGTTGGTGGTTAATGCAGTTCAAATGACTGAACTCATTAGTACGGATGGTATCCTCTTTCTAGCTAAATTCCTGATCAGAATGGAATGGAAACCATAATATTGTTTGGTTTGGGGGTTTGGTTATTTGTTCTGCTGGTTTGTTTTCTTTCATATTTTTCATTTCAACATGAAATTAATCTCTTTCCATAATTGATATGAAATATAAGATCTTGATTATTTTTTCCAGAGATACAGATAGCTTTTCTTGTACAACCTAGTTCAAAGTGTTTTCAGTGTATTCTGAAGAAGAATGGATTATAAATAATGAGTTTATTGTAATCATTCATATATTTAAATATGATATAAAGGCTACTTATAATCCAGAGGGCTAAAAGTCTTAAACAAAGGCAAAAATATGCAAGTGATGCTTTGAGAGACTACCTAGAACAGAGGCTAGACAGTGTTAAAGAAATAAAGTAAGCATTTATTAAAAGGCCTTCAAAGGATACACTGTCAGCAGTACAAGAGCCTGGCCAAGGCTACATCCAGGTCACACGTTTTCACATTTTTGTAAGTTTTGTCCCATTTACATATTGGGGTTAATTGTAATTGTCCAATTACAACTTCAGATTATGAAGTCCCATCCTCCCAGGTTGGTCTCCTCAATTCACTGTTGTTTACACTTTTTGGGCCTGAAGCTGCAATGGTGTCCTTGGTTTTTGGGTTGGAAAAGGATTGTTTTGTCTAACTGAACTGTGAAGAGAGCTTGTTAACATTTTTAATTAAGTTCAGATTTATATACTAAAGCAGTACAGAATCTGGAAAATATGAAAACTAAAACTTAAGGAATCACAGGATGTATGAAACTTCCTTGATTTTTATTATAAATCTATAACACAATGAGAATTTCATTTGGACAAGGTATGTCCCATTTGCTTACACTAATATGTAAAGACATGGACTAAATCTTACCTTGTTATGAAATACAGAATCACAGAATCACTAGGTTGGAAGAGAACTTTAAGATCGTCAAGTCCAACCCATGCCCTAAAACTTCAACTAGACCACAGCACCGAGTGCCATGTCCAGTATTTTGTTGAACACATCCAAGGATGGTGACTCCACCACCTCCCCAGGCAGACAATTCCAGTACTTTATCACTCTATCTGTAAAAAACTTTTTCCTAATATCCAGCCTATATTTCCCTTGGTGCAGCTTAAGATTGTGTCCTCTCGTTCTGTCAGTTGCTGCCTGCAGAAATAGATCAACCCCACCTGACTACAGGCACCTTTCAGGAAGTTACAGAGAGTGACAAGGTCCTTAAGTTATAGAGAGTGAGAAGAGACCCCTGAGTCTCCTTTTCTCCAGGCTAAACAGCCCCAGCTCCCTCAGCTATTCCTCACAGGGTTTGTGTTCTGAGCCCCTCTCCGGCCTTGTTGCCTCCTCTGGACGTGCTCAAGCGTCTCAATGTCCTTCCTAAACTGAGGGACAGAACTGGACACAGCACTCAAGGTGTGACCTCACCAGTGCTGAGTACAGGGGGAGAATGACCTCCCTGCTCCTGCTGGCCACAACATTCCTGATATAGGCCAGGATGCCATTGGCCTTCTTGGCCATGTGGGCACACTGCTGGCTCATGTTCAGTGGGCTGTAGAACAGAACCCCCAGGTGCCTTTCCATATGGACACTGTCCAGCCACACCGTCCCCAGCCTGTAGCACTGCAGGGGGTTATTGTGGCCAAAATGCAGGACTCAGCACTTGGATTTATTAAACTTCATCCTATTGGACTCTGGCCATCCATCCAACTGTTCCAGGTCTCTCTGCAAGAGCCTTCCTACCTTCCAACATATCGACACATGCTCCCAACTTAGTGTGTCTGCAAATTTACTGATGAAAGACTCAATCCCCTGATCCATATCACCAATAAAAATATTGAACAGGACTTGCCCCATCACAGACCCCTGAAGGACACCACTGGTGATGATCCCCAGCTGGATGCAGCACCATTCACCACTCTCTGGGCTCAGCCATCCAGCCAGTTCTTAACCCAGCACAGAGTGCTCCTGTCCAAACCGTGGGCTGCCAGCTTTTCCAGGAGTGTGCTGTCGGAGACAGTGCCAAAAGCCTTGCCGAAATCCAAATAGACATTGATCTGAATGTCAGTGAAGCTTATGCAGAGTCAAATTAAAATTTTATTTTTCAACTCTACTCATATAACATAGAGTTGATGTTGCCTCTGTAGCTCTTTGTTTCTTCCTTATTCGTTGACTCAAGAAAAGTTGTTTGTAGCTCATAAGAGAAGAGTATATTTATTATTCCTTGACTCTAGACCATTAACCTGCCTGTAAAATAGTGCCACAGTATATTTTTTACACAAGATTTCAGTACATTGCAATGACTTTTATTTGTCCATACAAATAAATGTGAACATTATTTTCTACAACTAGTTGACATGAATGAACCACACCTACAATACCACAATATCCGCTTATGTGCAAAATACAGAATACTATTGTATTTATTTATCTTTCATTTTCTTCAAATAATAGAGATTTATAATTTTCAGCTTAAATTCTAACTGTTATATTTGGTTAGTTTCTATCTTACTGCTTTTATAAAGCATCAATGAATTTATATCATCAGTGACAGAGTTAATTTTGTTGACAACCTAAAGGCAAACTGAGTTACCTGTTATCCTTCCAACTGTAGAATATATCTATTAATTTCTGGCTTTTTCCTAGTTTTCTAGTCTCTTCTATTGACCTGTTTTATTGATATTTTACCCCTAATGCCACCATATTCTTTTTACTATATACATTACTATATAAGTGTTAGTATGTATTGTGTATATCCTTCCTTCTGATGATATCCCAAACCTTTTCATGAACTTTTTCTACAATTCTTATCCTCTCAATAGTTTTGGCTCCTCATGAGGTTGAGAAAGAGAAAATTGGCAGTGAAATCGAGCCCAGAAAGAAAGGAGAAGTGGGGAGAAAATGGTTTTAAATTTTGGGTTTATTTATCACTACCCTACTCTGATTTGATTGCTAATATATTAAACTAAATTTCCTATGATGAGTCTCTTTTGCCTGTCATGATAATCTGTGACTGATCTCTCCTTGTCCTTATTTTGACCATTTTTGTTTTACTTTCTATATGCTGAGGAGGGGAGTGATAAATTTGCTTTTTTTGGGTACCTGGCATCCAGTACAAACACAAAAATTAAAATATTTATTGTCAAACTTTTTTATAAAAGTGAAAAAATTTCCATGTGCTGGCTTGAGGTGTTTTCACATAAAGTCTCAGAGTAATCTAATTCACTTAAAATACTACTTTATTTTTCTAAACTGAGATTTTTCCAAAGCATGTCACTCTTTCAGAAATATTATATTGATAATTTCCATACCAGATAGAACTGATAAGGCTGATTGTCCACTACGGAGCAGTGCTACAAGCAGTATTTTTGTAAACTTACTGTTTTGGTGAGACTATTTTGGAGTTTGTTGTACAATTAAGTTTACTAGAACAGGCTGTACCTGCAGTCTCTGTGTAGAGTTTAGGTATGTAGAGATTTTAGAAGGCAAGCAAAAACTATACATATTCAGGGTATTAAATAACATGTAAACTTTAATTTTACACAAAGCATGCTCAGAGCTGCCAGACAGATTTTGTAACGGATTTTTTTAAAATTACTTAAAAATTATTTTTTTCTATATTTTTCTAAGGTATACTATTAAGTCTTCAATACTTTAAGAAAAATAGAATTCTCCAGTAAAAACGAGGATCATGGAAAATAGCTATTTTTTTTTTCAAGAATGGAATACGACTCTGACTAGAATTCCTTGCTAAACCATAATTATTTTGCAGCTATTCTCCTTAAATCAAGAATAAAACAGACCAAAGAATAGGCCAGCTACAGCAAGGGAAAATATTAAGGCAAAATTGCTTTGCAAATGGTCTACAACTTGAGCACAAACCTTTATTCTGTCTACAAGATTCCTAAATGTGGAATCCCAATTGTCAGACCTAATCAGGACTGGTTAAAATGAATTTACACATGATAAGATACTATCTGTCACAAGGTTGAATATGAGAGGAATAAGTAAAAGCAGTCAGAGTCATTAGCTTAAACTGCAGGAAGCTAATTTATTTTCATCATAAAATTCTTTTCAGGAATAGATGAATGAATCAAGGAGTTAAAAAGCTGGTTTTAATGACTATGATTGTCTTCACCAGGGACAGGATTTTTCATCATTCATTGTAGTGAAAAATTCATATTTATTATGTATGGAAAAAAAAAAAAGAAAACAACAGAAGAAGAGAGCATCAAACAGTCTAAAAGTTATTTCTTCTGATCTCATCATAAAATCAAGTCCAGATGATATGTACACAAGAATAATTCTGAGTTAGCCATTAAACTTTTGAATAAAAGCCAAATTTTTTTTTTTTCCTACAAAATCAGAACAAGTCTTAAATCCAAAGAACTTGCTAGATATTTCTTTTTCCACCAGAACATGGGTAGACATTATCAGATGTTGTCTACTAGAGAAACTCTGTGGGAAAATTTGCTTATATGAATTTTTAATTACCACACATAAATGTTTAATGGTTCTGGTTCAACCCTTAAAATAGGAAAAACACTCTCAAAGTCATCACTATTGTTCACTTTTGTAATAAAAGCTCGATTTCCCAAGTCACCATCCTTTTGAGAGGGTTTCTGACTTAGGCATCTGCTGACACATCACAGAAGGTAAGGGTAACTGGGGTTGCTGTTAATGGGTCTTGTTAATGTTAGGGTGCATTAGAGTAAAATGACACTAAAGGATAAGTGATATGTAGGGTCTATTTAGGAACAATGTGGAATGGAAAGGAGGTATGTAGCCATTTTGGTTATTGTTATCTATAGAAATTCAGCAATATAAAAGCATAAAAATAACACTTAACTAAATGTGTAAGGAAAAGGTAGAAAGAGAAAGAAAGAATAAAAGTAGAAAGAAACCATCACCCATGGATCTAGTGAGAGACTTGATTGTAGCAATTTATATGTCTGTCTTGATTGGTCAGGGGTGGGGCAATCCTGTGGATGCCTTGGAAAGGCTGCCTAGAACAGAAGCTAGACAGAGTTAAAGAATAAAGGAAGGTATTTATTGAAAGGCTTTCAAATGGTACTCCTTGGGCAGTGCAGGAGCCTCGCAGAGACTACACCCAAAATGGATGACAGTCACCAGTTTGGTCTATTTGCATATCAGGGATTAATTGTCCAATTACAGCTTCAGGTAATGAAGTAATTTATTCCAAGTTTGCCCCCCCAAATTCACTGTTGTTTACATCTTTCGGGGCTTAACTGAGACAGTAAGCTGTTCTGGAGTTTCAGGACTAGAGAAAAATTGTTTTCTCTGAATAAAATGGGAGAACAGTAGTTGACAGGCTATGGAGTTTTAGAGTTATACACTAAAGCAGTACTGACCTGAAAAATATAAAAGCTTATATAAAATCTTAAGGCATCACTGTGAAACACAAAATTCAGTGGGTGAATATACATTCTGGTTCAGGTGGGAATGCTCCAGTACCTCCCCTGAGTGTGGAGCAGAATTTTGCACTGACTGATGCAAAACTGTGGATCATGTGCAGTCCTCTCTTAGAAGGCCCTAGAAATAGGTCTGGGGGTTTCTGGGGGGGGGTCTTTGATGATTTATGACACCTTCTAAGACATGAGAGCTGCCTTTCACTCAGTGTAGTTGAGCCAGTTATGCCCCATCCCGAGGGGTGAATATCCTCAGGCCTACACCGGAATGTCCTGGTACTTCACCTGAGCCAGTTACACCATATCAGAAGGGATGAATAATGCAAATGTCCCGATTTCTTTCTTGGGGCAGGGATTTGCAACTGAGCCAGTTACATAAAGGAGGACACTGGCATGATAAAAACCACAATCCCATCTTGAAGAATCTGCTTCTTTTAGGCCTTCCTCCTCATCTGACTCAAAACCCAGCTTGTAGCCTCCGGCAGTGGGTGCTCACCCCCTCTGCACCTGGGCTATTCCCTTGCCTGTCAGCAGCAAAGCACCTGCTGCTTTTGCAAATGGCTGACTGAGTCATTACCCATTAACATTTCAGTCTCTCACAGCAGCATGTCTATGCAGTCTTTTTTTCAAGTTAAAATACCAAATTTGTACTTTTTTGAAAATGTTCAAGAACTGAAGGAATACAAAAACTCAGTTGACACTGATTTCAAGGGAATGATGACAATCCACGAGAGTAAAGAATGACATTAAAGATGAATCTGTAATATAACTACTATTAGTCAATTAATGTGTCAAATGCTAATGTCTGATCTAGTCCCCTCTGTAAATAGACTTCAGCTTTCCAAGGTTAACAGTTTTACTATCTACAAGAGCACTGAGTTTTCATGCAATATTTTTTAAAGAAAAAAAGAAGTCTAAATTTAAATTTTTCTTACAATATGAAACTGAAATGTGACAGTTTACATGATTTTCTTTAATGCAACTGGGCAAATAAAAACCTGTTAAGGCTTCAAAGCTATTATATTTATCATGCTTCAATTTTTCTCACCCTGAAGCTTCTCCATGTAATAGATTTCCAGGTTCTTGTGCCTGTAACAACTGCAATATCTCGTTATTTTTAAAAGGTTCCTAATAGCAAAAGCTATTGAGGTATTTGAGTAGATGTTATTGTTTGATAAATATCCTGAGAGCTTGCAGTGACTGTCCTAACAGTGAGCTGTTTTCTGAGAACCATATTTTTTAATTATCTGAAGGGTAAGAACAATAAATATATTTCATGTCTGCCCTATATTTGCAATGTATGGCTGCTAAAGCCTTGAGGATAGATATGTATAAACATGCTATTATTACACATTTTCTTGAACAGATATTTTTGAGCAGTGAATACATTTTACTGCATTTCTTAAACCCTCAGCTCACTTCACTTTAGCAACAATGATTCTGTTTCAACTATCATAAAGCTGTTCATGTGGAGTGACACTTCAAGTATTACAGACTAAAGATAATATGAATCAAACTAATTGTTTATTGAGCATTTCAGAGATAAAATGGGGTTTTTTATGCATTTCTACGATATATGGAATCTTGATTGGTTAACTGTTTCCTGGTGGGTTTAGTAACACACTAGACCTCTGTGTTGAGATGGTTGGTTGCATGAAGGAACTCCCCATGCAGTGCCTGACCTGCTTCTATCTACACTCCACAGTACTTAACACTAATATGTGGAGCATGGGAATGGTGCATTTTGAGGCACAGGATGTAACTTGGGGCTGGGAAAAAAAAAAAAAAAACAAAAAACCAACACAGCGCCAAAACAACAAAGTTGCAAGTTTGAGTGTAAAAGGCGAGCAGAAAGAGGCAGATAAGTTTTATCAAAATACAGAAAGAAATCAAATACTTACTAAATTATTTTTGGGGTGCTGCCTACAATTTTCTGTTCACTGCTGATGCTCTGTGATTTTGCAGTTATTTGCAATGTGAAGAGATACACTAAGAAAAAAAATCTCAGGGAATATTATGAAATTTGACAGAATGGAAGGTGCATTCATTGGCTCTACAAAGGTTAGAGACATATAGGAAGAAAGTGAATAATATTTGAAGGGTTTTTATGGCTAAATCTTGGGGAAATTATTTAGAGTCATTTGCAGGAATTGGGAACAGGAAAGGAATCTGAACAACTGAATTGGAAAAAAAAACTTAAAGAATCTACCACTAAGTACTCTGATAGTACTCTCTGAACTAAAGAACAGTTTCATGAAGTTTAATAAAAATCAACTACTTTTGAAGTTAGACAAAAACCAGGTAAACCTATTAGAGAGATGCAGGACAGATACTTTCAAAAGGCCCTCTTTATGTCTGTTTGTATGAACAGCTTTCATAAATTTAGTAGGCTTGGATTGAGAAACATTTACCAGGAAACAAAGGTCTGAAAAGAGGAAAAGCACGTGCTGAGTAGGGAACGAGTGTACAGGCTCATGGACAATATCCGGCAACTAGGAGTCCTGCTGGATGTGCAAGAATCAATAAAGTCAGGACAGGAAGAGTTTGTTCAGTCTGTAGAAGGCCACTAAACACACCTGACATCACGAAAAGGTCATGTAAGTCGAGCCACATCCAAGACTAAAGTAGCACTTGTGCAGAGGAAGACTACAGCATTACAGAAACATCTAATGAAATAAATATCACTCTGAAGAACTGTCCAAACTCCTGCTTAAAGGTCAAGTGACATTAGCATGTCCCCCTGCTTCTGAGGAGGAAAAAGCTGGGCTTTGTACCCAGCTGCAGCTCCAGCTGGGTAACTACAAGGGGAGGTGAGAGAGAGAGTGAGACTGAGAGTGAGTGAGTGAGTGAGTGAGTGAGTGAGTGAGTGAGTGAGTGAGTGAGTGAGTGAGTGAGTGAGTGAGTGACTACACTGTGTGAATACTTACCTTTTGTTAATAATAACAAATTGATTGATTGATTAATGCAATAATTGATTGCATTAATTAATAACTATTTAAGGAATAAAATACTTCATGGAAAGTCTTCAGATGTCATGAAGTGTATCCCCCCCTTGACTCAATCCTCCATTACAAAAAATTCAATTTATAATCCTCCCAATACAAAGAATAATAAGATATTTATACAGTGTATTTGCAGCAAAAGCACAGTTCAGGAAAAGTGAAAAAGAAGGTTTCACAGTGATACTTTAGCGTAAATTCATTATAAATATATCTAACCATTCAAATACACTGCCTTCAATTCAATGCTTCTGATGTCATTAAGTTGAAGAACATTATTACATCTTTGTTACTCAGCATTCAGGGAGACAGTGTTGGCCACCTGAAAGCATATTCAGCTGGCTTGGCTCCCAAAACTAACCCCAGGCCTCAAAGTGTTAGTGAAAAAAGTATAGGCTTTACGTATTTAAAATTTACAGAAAGGGAAGGAAACAAAAATCTTGTATCTCCTTTGTAAAAAAGATTTAATGAAAATATTTAGAAACATATAATCTTACCATGTCTTTTTCAAGCCACAAAGAAAATCAGAACCATCAATTCATATTTTTCTCTGAGTTTCTGCATCCAGAGAGTTTAAAGAAATTATTGCCTTCTGATTTAACTCATATGGAAAGGAGCATTTCCTTTATGAGCAGCAGTTTCATAATGGCAGCAAATAGATAAGCATGATATAATGGACTCTGCTAAAGTAACATTTTTATTGTGCTTTTTCCAAGTAAACATTGGATTTCAAGTCAGATATTTTGGTACTAAAAATGTAGCTTTGCTGCTTAGTTTGTCTTTATATTTTCAATAAAGCATATTAAAACTCCTTGAGGAAGACAAAAAAAGGTAGTAAGTAAATATATAATGAGTAAAGTGGACAAGGGAAAGGTTGTTGTTGATAGCATATTAAAATGGGCTATTTCACATTTTATCATTCCTGTAGTTGATTTGTTTCTTTATATATTTTCAAGGTGATTTTATTTATATATATCTTCTGCTTTGCATTTTGCCAGCGAAGATTTGTACGTTGTGACTGAAAATTCTTTCCTAAGGTATTTTTTCCCTTTCTGGTGGATATCGACCTCTTTTCCCAGGCAGCTAGCAACAAGACAAGAGGACATAGCCTCAAGCTACACCAGGGGAGGTTCAGGTTGGACATCAGATGAAATTTCTTTATGGAAAGGGTTGTTAAACATTGGGATGGACTGCCCAGGGAGATGGTGGATACACCATCCCTGGAGGTTTTTAAGAAATGACTGAACATGGCACTTAGTGCTATGAATTTGTTGATGTAGTGGTGTTTAGTTAAAGGTTGGACTTGATCTTAGAGGTCTTTTCCATTTTAAATGATTCTGTGATTCTAGTAATATTATCTCATGTTTTATGTGGTGTGTCAGATTTTTCCCTTCCTTGCATGCTTATACTATTTCTATTATACTATAATTTCTCAGTGATCTTTTCTTTTCCTGGGCCTTTATTTGTGGAGATTAGGAACTAGAAGAAATACAGCATAGGATTTCCCACTTATTATTTCTTTTACTTGCTGTATTTATTCAGTTCTAGAACTAATTTTAGTTCTGTGTGAAGTGCATAGTAATGTAGATGTGAGCAGCATAGAATCTACTTATTTTCCTTTATCAAAACCAGAAAAATACAGAATGGTAAGAGATAAAATAATTTCAAGTCCCAAAACATGGTATTTTTTTCCTTTTCTTTTTAGTTTCTTTATTTACTTTAAACAATAATGTAATATAAAATGTGAAAAATAACCTCACAGAAAATACAAGTTTTTCTACAGTTTAAATTTTAATACAATCTTAAAAGACGGATTTAGGGGGTAAGCCATGAATTTAGTGATGTAATGGATTCCTGGGATTATTATTTTTTTTATTATTATTATTTCTTGGGGTTTGTTTTTGTTTTTTTGTTTTTGTTTTGTTTTTTTTTTTGAATGATTGCAGGTCAATCAAAATGAGATTCTTGTCTCTAAATGCTTTGTCATCAATTCAGAAGACATAAATATTATCTTTTCAGATATATACGTTAAACTAATTCCAAGACTGGGGAAAAGCTTTACAGATAAAAATTATGTTTTCAGGTGACTTAAAAGAATATGTTGAAAGACTTTCACTGAATGATTTCTGTTTTCTTTTGAGTATTGTTTCTGTACTTTATTTGATGTTATAGAATTACAGACAGACTGAATAATTCAGTCTGGAAGGGACTCTTGCCCAACCTCCTGCTCAAAGCAAGTTCAGCTTTGGGATCACCAGGCTGCATATACTCATAACTTCCCCTTTCCTTCATAATGGCTATGAGGCCTGAAGGCCCTTAATTCTTACAGCCCATAACCCATATTTCAATTAAAACAATTTGAAATTAAAATTATTATTTTGCTGAGATAAAGGGTCACTTTTACAGTTCCCAATCTTGCATGACTTAAGTGTAGTAACCTTGATTTACAATGCCATAAGCTGATATTTAAGCAGTGTTCATTCATTAAACACTAATTTTAAATTCCTCTGTAATAAGCATTTAGCTTGCCAAAGTCTTATACAATGTCATATATTTTTAGGCCGCTGACATACAAAATTCCCTTGTACCACAGAAAAAAAAAATTGTATGACACCGAGTGTACAAGTTTCTTGAACGATTGGCCTTTGCAGCATTATAAAAAGCTTAACCCCTGTGCCCAATCCTAAGGATCAAGGAATGTTCCCTTTGTACAGGGCTTTTATTAATGTCTTATGATCGAGTACTGAGCAGTAATGAACTGCATGTACTGAAGCAGAACCTTAAGAAAAACACAGAGAGTTTTCTGTTCCTATGCCTTTGGGCGCTTTAACACAGCTTCTGGTCAGAGCTCTGGCTCACAGTTTGAATAAAAGATATAATTCATAGGGACTTTCAACAACTAAGATTTTTATGCATGTATGTGAGCACAATCCTGTCTTACCCACACATTATCAGCATATAGCTTGTATCTGTCTTGGCACAAAATGGAATGAACACTACAATCCAATTGGTACTAGCAATTACTAGAAACTGTAACATGAGATGAAATCAACTGAGGCCAGAGAGGAGCAAATTTTCAGCTACTCCTTAAAACAGCCTGACCGCAAGTCAAACAGGAGTGGTGATTAGGTTTACTGATTGTCATACAGATATTCAAAGCTTTCCAGGAATATGCTGTGTGCTACTGTGCTGAATCTTGAACAATCTCTTGTCAAGGGACAAAAAGATAAACATTTCAGGGAGGAACTAGGACACTGGTTCTTTTAATTGCTGTTTTTATTTAAATTTTCCTATCTCCCAAGTCATGACAGTGAATCTTGCAGCCTCAGTGTGTCCATACCAGCACATGGACTCACATCTCTCGTGAATGATGCATTTACCAGTCCCATTTCTTTACAGAAACACAGTGTTGCATGGGAATCACCAAACGAGAAATGCATTGGACAGCCATGAGAGACCTTTAATGTAAATTTTCCTGGTTGGCAGAAATGTGGACTTTTACAAAGCCAAGTTAAAAATATTTTAATTAAATATTCATTTAATTTAATTAAATGAATATTTAATGTAATTAAGAGCCTTTAAACCAGATATACATGTCCTACACAGACAGCCACAAAACCCTAGGGTCTAACGTACAAAGAGTTGTCAAGAAAAGGAAGCAGGACTGAATCACTGGACGATAATTCTGTTTCCTTTACAATGAAAACAAATTTGGTAAGTTGCAAATTTTTTGATTTGGCAATTAAAGCACCATTTCTATATTTTCTTTCTGACCCTGTAGTCATTATAGAAGGGCATTGTTTATGATTCCAAATCGTTTTTTATCTTGAGTATCTTGAGTCCTCCCCAGCTCACCTCAGATGAAACTGTTTTACCATAGAAAAATCATATTTCTTCCTGGGAATAAAAAATTAAATAATTAGGTTGGCAATCCATAGAAATTACTCTCATTAAAAAAAAAAAAAAAAAAAGACTACAGAATTGATAGGACCCATGGCTTCATAGCTTTAGCTATACTAGCCAGAAAAGTGACAGCTTCTCCCTGTTCTTGTCTGTAGCAACTCAAGTAGGTTAGAGCATGGTGCTAATAACACCAAAGTTGTGAGTTTGATCCCTTTGTGGGCCATTTACTGAAGAGTTTGCCTTGATGATCCTGGTGGGTCTCTTCCAGCTCAGAAGATTCTGTGATTCTGTGAAATACATAAACTTTTTTCCTGCTTCCCACAGTGCATAACTGTAAGCTGTAAAAAACAGACTCTTCAGTAAATCCTATATACACAACAACTTGAAGAAATTCCACTCTAGCTAAGTGTAAAAGGTGATGTTTTCAAGTACTGGATAAGCCACTCACACAAAAGAGCTCTACAGAACAATCTACAAGAAGAAATAAAGCAGTTAGGGTCAGAGTTTATGTACTCCTTTTTTAGTCCCCTCTCACCATAATGAGTGCGCAATAGTTCTAGCTCAGTTAACCTTGTCTTATTTTAGCTAGACTTTATTTGATCCAAAAATACAGTGACTTTTCTTCATAGATGAGATAAAGCCCTGTGACCTAGCTGTGAGAAAACGAAGAGCAGAAACATGACAGGACTACATTATTTCTGAAAGCACAAAGAAATAGCAGTGTGTGCCTGGAGACATTTGTGTGGAAGTTCAGTGTGCGTGAGCCACTGATGACCTTGGGCTCCAATTGGAGACACTTATTACATGGAGAGGTACCTCCTCCCAGGTGCTCTTCTACAGCCACCCTCCCTCCCACCATGGCTGGGCTGCCATAGCAATTGTCTAATTCCTTCTTTTGCAGGCTCAGATTTCTTACCATGTGGGTACTCCAAACCCTTTCCTCATCCTGGTCTCAGGTGTGCTACTTACTCCACACATTCTGACACTCATATCTACTGCCTTTTTAACATGAATCCTTTTTCACATGAATGTCCTGAAGAGGTAAAACATAAATCTCACGCGCAAACTCTTCTATTGTTTTGTTGGGTTTTTTTTTTGTTTGTTTGGTTTGGTTTGGTTTGGGTTTCTTTTTTCCATATTCTGAAAGAAACCACCAAAAATTATAATCTCGGATTTTCGTAAACATATAGCTTGCTTTTGGCCTTTTCATAGTGCTCATCATTCTGCCAAGCAGGTATTAAATGATTCATTGATATTAATAAATACACATTTAAGCAGACTTATGGTATGGTATTTTATTGTATCTTATCCATAGTATCATCTTCTATCTCACCTAAGCAAATTAGTAGTTTTGGATTTCAGTCATATGGATTCCTCAAGAGACAGGCATGGTACCAAATAACATCAGTTTTTCATCACATGCAATTACAACACCTCTAAAAACCAAACAACTACCCTCTCAAAGTGACTGGTAAACTTTGCACATAAATACATAAGCTTAGAGAAGGAAGTTTCCAGAGCTCCATGGAGTAACCATAAAACGGGAAAAGTACCTTGTTCTGATACTGTGCTCTCTGTGAAGTTTCTAAATTTGGAGCCAAGTTTGAATTAGAATTTGAAATGAGTTTAAGATGTAATAAGTACTTGTGAATAATTTTATAAGCCGGGGTTGCTGTGATCAAAGTATCTCCTAGCTTTATTCTTCATCACACTCAGGAATGGATACTGGTGTATAATTCCACATTATATAGACTTTCAACTACAAAGCATGATAATTTTTGAGTAAATTTCACTGTACTTCCATTTTTATTATTCAGAAGCAGAGGATAAAAAGACCCTAATTATTTTGGTTTTGTACAAGACATGCTTTAAACTGAAAAGTAAAAATTACTCAAAATATATAGCAAATTTAAAGCAAGCTGTTCTTCATAATGATTTATTCTCTTGACAGAAGTTTACAGTGACTGTGTAGAATTAAGAACAAAATATCACAGTGACACTTCTGAAGCATGTGGAAAGCCTTCTGCTGCTATAAAGAAACTACTGGGATAGGCCAACTGAATATTTCAGAGGAAAAATCCCAAATTATTTAATATAAGTAATATAAGTAATGTACAGAACTATTGCCCAAATAACAAAAAAAATTACTATCCAGAGTAGACAAAGAAACGTTTTTGCTCCCACTCCTTCCCTTCCAAAAAACTAGTAAAAATAAAAGGTCAGGTTGCAGCACTATGTTGATCAACAATGGTGATAAATATAAGTTATTACTATAACCAATGGATCTCATTTTTCTCCTGGAAATCATGAGCTACATATCAATTTAAGTGCACAATGGACACTTAGAGGAAATCAGGAAGGTTCAGAAATATTGGTAGACTTTCTAATACTGAGGAACTTTATCTATATTTTAAACCATGCAAAGGTCAAATTCTCCAGGGTAAAAGCAAACCTTCTAAAAACATACAGATAGGGAGATAACTAATATCTATTTAATATGTTAATATTTCCCAAACTTAACAAATTGACCTTTAAATCTCCAATCAGAAAATTCTGGTAGATAATAATGCTACTGAATAAAGTAATTGAATAATCCACCTATAACTTCATTGCAGTTTTGACATTGCAAAATACAATTTGCAAACATACTTTTAAAAGTCCTGAACAATACTTATGGAACAATAGTTTTACAAACTCTGTCTGTGAGCAGTAATTTGTGTTATATTTTTTCTTATATCAAAGATCCATAACGATAAGGAACATTGTGTTCCTGTCCACCATCCTTATTTTTGAAACAGAACTGTGTTTAACTACGGCATGACTCTGAAAGAATGCATGTTACTATGTCAGCTTGATAAAAAAATAAAAGCAGAAAACTGTATGCCACAAATGTTATAAGCACCTAATCCCAAGCACTATCCAAACAAAAATATGAAGCAACTGATTTCAAAACCATGTAAAAGCATGTAATCATGATACTCTTGAATGGGAAATGTCCTTGAATATTAAAAGAAAAGAAAATTGGCTTAGATATTTTGGGGCCACCCAAGAAGCCTCCTATTAGTAGCCCATTAACTCTCTTTAGAATGGCCATTTCTAACTCATACCAAACAGCCAGTGGAAGATTGAACTATGGCCTGGCCCAAAACAGAAAGGTTTTCCTTTTTTTTCCATTGTATACCATCTATTAAATTGCTATTGAATTTAAAATGCCACAGATCTGAGTATTCTCATTTTATATACCACTTGTTTGCTTTCAGGTACTCAGAGTATTTAGCTACCCATGAATAAATGTCAAGAGAAGTAAAATAATATTGTTTCACTTTCAAATCAATGCACCATTTTTTGCAAGTCCTCCATTCCAAATTCCACCAGAAAGACCCTTCTTACCCCTAAGAGCCTGGAGAGACATGTATAAACTTTTCACAGTATTTGGTCTGGCCTACTTCTCTTTTCTTTTTCAGAAGTCAATTGTGCTAGTTTACCAATCTCTAGTGAAGCTTGGCTTCTGAGTCTAAAGTGCTTATGTTCATAGGCTAGAACCAATACTGCCCATCTATTTTGAAAGTATTCCAAAACTTCTGTAAATCATCCTAGGTCCTGGGTTTTTTTTGAATAAAGGTAGCCAATGATAAACATATATCATTAAGACAACTTTTCTTATCAAATATATAAGGATTCCATATAATTTTATAATATTAAAGAGCTTAATTTTACAAATGCTCATTTTTACAAGAAAACAAGGACAATAGAGAAAATTGCACATAGAATTCTATACTGTCTCAAAAAAGTGTCTGCAACTGCTGAGTTATTTACAGAAGATGATATGCAATATTTATCTTCTCTATTAGATAGATGGTGCTTTAGATGGAGCTTTATTTTTTCATTTTTGAAACCCTCGTTTCAACAATATTCTGTAAACCTACAAATTTGAACTTCTATTCAATAATTTTAGTAATCACACTGGAATATGTCTTCATAAAAAATACTTTTTTATGATCAGCATTCTTTGTTAAAGAATTAACGTTGTGTATACTTTGTTTCTTGTGAAAATTTGAGAGAAAGACTGCTTTTAAAAGTCAAGCAAATAGTCGCCTATAATTTTCTTATATATCAATATCCCGGAATTCTTTAAAGTCATGTATTCTGTGCAATTGACAGGAAGTATTAGATAACATAGATCTGAAACATGTAACAATAATAAAGACAGTGAATAAAAGTTCAGTGGCAGATTTATTTTGGGTTTCAGTAACATTATCATCCTATTTACACATCATATTTCCTAGATTTTCCAAAATGCTTTGATGTAGAAAGCCTCCTTTTTTCTTACTGTCAATGCTGTACATGTGAAGAAAATGAACTGAAAAATATGCCGTCTGGATAATCAAACTATTAAAGTTAGCAATCCTCTTCTATTAAACCATCTTGAATTTGGTTTTAAAATTCATAGTTTATTTGAAGAAAATTGTTAGCATCATATTCATATCAGATTTGAAGGGGCACTAATTTGTTATTCAGATTCATAGGAGTGCCTTCAGTATAACATTCAACAAGCCCACAAGCTAATAAATGTTAAATAAATAAATTATTCTGTTTTGCAGCACATCACCTTAAAGCAAATAGGTAAGATGAGAGATAAGGAGAAGGATCTCAAAAGTAATTTAATCACAGTAAGTATGTAAAAATTTGAAAACTTTATCTGGTCAATATCTCAAGCTTTGGAAGCCCTTAAGTTTAAACATATCTGGGATGACTTTATTTCTAAGACATTGATGGATGAGTTTTTAGCTGGAATTTTTATGAGGGAGTCTATCACACATAGCTTAATTTTACATATTTAATTCTCACTTTTAAAAAATATTTTTCTTTTGAGCTAAACTGGAGTCCATATTGAATGCTTATGTTGGTGTTACAGTTATAAAGAAATTGACATTTTTCAAACAACAATTTGCATGATCAAATTTTTATTTTCCCAAGTGAATGCCAGATGAAATTTCAGGTACAATATAAGTTATAAGTGAAAATTTGAGCAGTTAAGTCTTTAACTACCTTAATGAAAGAAAAAAAAAATCAAAGTGCTATTTGTTCCTTGCATTTTGTCTGGGAAGATATTCATACGCATTAGCAAGGATGATTTAAATAAAAAGCAGAAAAGGAAAAGAGTTTGTCTAATTATAAAATCTTACTTTGTCTAGAGATGGACAAAGTAATTGTAGATTTTGACACGAAATTCATTCACTTGGTTCCTCATTGACTCTGGGTACAAGATGTGCTTTTGAAGTACGCAAATATACCACAAAATATACATAGCACAGGAATATAAAGCAGCTATAAGAACACTGAACAGCAGTTAACACAAAACAGATAGCAAGGAATGTCAATGTACTATACCAAGCAACAGTATGCCCTCGTAAGTCCCAATTTTTAAGACATGCAAGCAGTCTGCAATGGGGTAAGGATGGGGCGATGCTGTGGTTTAACGCAGTTTGGTTTTTAGTTAAGGAAAAAGTCCACAACCTACGGAAGTGATTCCCTGTAAGCACCTTGGCAGCTTCCTCTGGACCCAACAGAAGCAATCAGCTGGCTAGTTTTGAATACTGACGCCCTGTTAAACCACTTAAGAGAGATGAATACGCCTCTGTGAAAACACATTTAAGGACGAATAAGCTCGGGTACAAGTCTCTTTCTGCCGGCCTTTGAACAGCTCACGGGAGCTGTGTGGGCCGGGCTCTGCTCCACCGCGCAGCCAGGCCTGGGCCGAGATTGTGCTGCCACCCTGCTCCAACCAGAGCCAGCGGGCCGGGCTGGCTCCACTCGGCCTCGGGTGGAACCGAGCCGGGCTCTGCGCCAGCCATGGGTGGCCAAGCCATCCTGCCAGGGCCCCGGGAAAGCCATGCAATTCAGAACAGAACCCTGGCCCTGCAGCCCTGCACAGAGAGCAGCGCCGCGACTGGAACTGGGCGCAGCAGGGGCCGGAAAACAGCCCTGCAGCCAGAGTGGCTCCTGCCTGGCAGAGATCCCGTGGCCATCCACAGGCCCTGGTGAGATATTAACTCCTCCAGTGCACAGATTAAACTTGCAGACATCAATACCCTCTCAAATGAGAGGAAAGGAAAGGGTGAAGACACGTAAATAAAACAACATGGAGACACTGAGGTCAGTGAAGAAGGAGTCAAATCCAAGACGAGAGAAGAATGAGGCAATATCTTAGTGTTGGACTGAAATTCTCTTGTAAGGCTATGGTGAAAATATAATTGATACATCAGACTTTTTTTTTTTTTTTCCTTGTAAATTATGGAATGCACTGGGGGGATGCAGCATTCAAGCCACAGCCATGAACAGAGGTACCAGTGTTGAAGCAAGATGTTGAAGTAGATGTGATCCAATGAGAAGTTAGAACAGAGAGAGATAAGAGAAATGAGAAACCTGGCCCCAGGGATGGGAGAAGAAAACCTCTGTTCCCAGAGATAAAACAAGATAATTTTTGTTTTTAAATTAGAACAGCTCATCCTTAAATTACACCCCAATAAGCTGAAATGACCTATAGTGATGTTTGTGGGAAGACTACCAAACTGTGGGAGGATCTTCACGATTGCAGTTTTCTGGGTGGCTTCTATTTGTGAAAATTAAAACCACAAAATATTTTTTTCTTGTGTAAAAGTCACCATGACATGGCAGGACAGACTCCTCTCTCTAAGTGAAGTGAACTGATTTAAAAAGTGGTAAACTAACTGAAAACACCAAACTCGTCTCTTTATGTTGCCAGTACAAAAAGAAAGAAGAGCTGGGGGAAGGAGAAGTGTTCTAAAAGTTTATTCTGATTTTGTACTATTTTTTCTTTTAGTTCTGTTAGTAAAGTTTTCTTTATACCCTTTAAAGTTTTGACCCTGCTTTGCTCTCCTCCTAATTCTTATCTTGCAGCAGAAAATTAATAAATAATTTTAGTGGGTGCACTGCATTTGGCCGGCACTAGACCCACTACATTAATTGTTGCACTGGCTGGGAAACTTGGATTGACAAACCAAAACCACTACAGGTGGATCCCTCCACTCCCTGAAACAGCTCCCTGGAATTGCCCAGTCACCGCCTTTCAACTTCTAGAAAACAGAAATTATCTTACTTGGGATATAACTACTGTGAGGTTATGATAAAATGTAATGCAGAACCATTCAATCCTGCTCTCCCACAGAGCAGATAAATCTTGTGCCTATGTCTAGATCTGCAAGTAATATATTCCTTAAGAAAAGGAACATCCTTTTTATGTCTATAAGCTGAATTCTCAGTCCCCTCCTTTTATTTTGTCGTAAATGTAATTTGATGGTTTCACTCTCACCCTTTAAATCCCCTTTTAAATGCAAATAGATGTTATCATGTATGTTAAGCAGATGTTGCTTAATGTTTATGGAAATCTTTGTATTTTATGTTCTGTTTGTCAATTTTTTTAAGAAGTGAGGCTGGAGCTGCAGATCAAATCCTATTTGGAATACAATCTTGTGTTTTGAGCATCCTAAGCTGAACTTGGCTTGAAACTGAGTAGGAGGCACTTCCCAAAACGACCCCCAGAGACCACTAGAGACCCCCAAAGAGGCCCAAGCAGATGTAGTCAGAAGTAGTGCACAAGGGAGCCCAAGCTAAATTACTGTATTATGTAGGTGGTGATTCGATAGGAGAGTTTATGTAAATTTTAGTGCATTCATTCTTTTTTGTTTTCCTCCCTGGAGTGCTCAGTTTGTGGAAAACTTCCACCTTACACCCTACACAGAATAAACAATGTCTTCTTTCTAAACCTGAGTCATTGTCCGTGTTTAGAAACTTATCAAAATTTGGCAACATTAAGATAAGGCAATACTACAAGATACAATTAATTTTCTTCATGGCTCACACTCCCTCTTTCTGCCACAGGTCAAAGATCTACTGCACTCCTATGGAAGTTTTCTTTCAATTAAAAGAAAATGAAAATAAATTTATTGTTCTGTAATTATTTCATTACTGTAAGAATTTGCAATGTTCAACCATTCTAATATTTAGGAGAGTAGTACATTTTCAACTTGTTACTATTTCTCTAAAATGTGTTCAATTTCCTATCAGCAAGGCTACTGCAAGGCATAATGAGAGACTAAATTACTTTTCGAGGAAATGTACTTTCAAATGTTGGTGAAACCCTGGGTTTTCTCTGATCTAAACCAAAATGGAAATGCTTTCTTGAAGTGAAGCAGAATACTGCCCATTCAAACAAGTGAAGAACCTGCTTTCAAATGTTTACTTATAGAAACACAAGAGTGATCTTTTCTATAAGGAACATTTTGCAGAACAGCATTTTTTTTTCCTTATTTCTTGATGGTGCTTCCAAATAAACCTCTCATAGTACTAATCATATACTTGCAATACCTGCAGACTTATCTTTGCTTTCAATGGTAGCAGTAGGTATAGAAGAGATTATTATTTCTGTAAATTTTATGAATGTCTGTAATGTAATCTGAGCCACACAAATTCTGTCCAGAGTTTTAGAACCAGGTTCTGTAAGCTGTGCCTGTGATACAGGATGAGAAAATGCTCAAACCTGTAATGAAACCCAGCAAAGATCAGGGCAGAAGAAACATTATTCAGGGAAATTTACTAATGTGAAATGCTGCAACTGGATCTTAAGACACCTAAATGTTTTGCAGAGTATGTGACAGCTTTTGACCTACATTCTATGGATCTTTTTGTGGATCTGGGCCAACATAATTAAGAATTCTAACTGATCGCACACAGCAGTTCCAATGAATTTTAACTTCCATTTTCAGCTCTCTAACCATGTACAAAGTAATGGACCCCAGGGAAAGATATAAATCCCTGCATTTCAGGCCAGACTGACCTCTAACTGTCAAGAGTTGGGAGGAAATTCTGTCTGGAAATGTTATGTCTTAATTGTCTCTTGCAGAGATTCTTGAGCTTTACTGTGAAGCACTAACCAGCAAAATTATTAGTTTGATTCAGAAAAGCATTGCCTGTGCCAATGTCTGAATTTTTCAGCTAGTAGTCTTAAAACCTGGCAGATAAATTTCAGCTGCCTAAGTATTAACTGTAAGAAACTGCAAAAAAAAGTTAAACTTAAAATATTTTTTTATAAATAAAGAGTTGTATTAAGTAAAATGTTTTTCTACTATGAATACTAGAAATGAGAGGGGTTTTTTTGTTATTGTTATAATGTTCATTAAACAATCCTATCACTACGTGCTTATTATTCTACATTTATAAAATAATTAATGCAAAGTGAGATTTTTAATATATAGTTGCTCTGAGGTGACTCTAGTGTGATCACGGAAAAACATCTCTGAACACAAAATTTCCATGTGGACTCAAACAATAAAATTTTCTTGATTTAAGAGAAATTTCTTTATGAATGCAACTTGTCATGCATAGCATGCAATTTATGATAACTGCTTTTGTATTATCTTTTAAAATTAAGATTTTTAAGATCTTAATGCAGGATAATTATTGATCCCTGAAATGTTTTTGCACTGTTTTTTTTAATCACTACCACTTTTAAAACAAGTTTTGAAAAAATGTTAATGTCAAAATTAGAACTGCCTAAGTGCTGTCAGGTAAATATACAGTGGAAGAAACCCCAAACTTTTATCTTTCTATTTTGCATATTAACCTTTTTTTATTCTTGTTAGTTGCGGAATTTCTATAAAGATTACCAAATCTGATTGTTATTTTAAAATTAAACAGGATAACAAGTAATATTTCAAATAAGAAAGTCTTGGTTCAAGGATTATTACCTTTCAACAAGATCAATACGGTAATCACTATAGATCTGTCCAGTACCTTTACTAGTCAGCATTCCGTAAATAGTAATAGGCTTATTTAAGATTAATTTTAGTTATTTTAATATTGAAGACTTCATAGTAGTTTAGTTCTTTGAAAATATTAATAGGTAAGAAACAATAGCACATATGGGATGGGTGTGTTTGCTATTACCTAGTGGTTCTTTAGTGCTTAGCTCTAGCAAAATCTCCCTGTACACTTCATTACAGTTGTTATCCTGTGTGCTCATTATTGCTCTTGTTGGAGTTCTGAGACTCTAGAACACATGCATTGAAGGAGTGTGCTTTGGAAGTTTAGGCTGTCATTATCCATCCTTTACACTCCTTAATCTCTATCAGAACATTAGACTAAAAGACAAGTTGTCCAGATTGGAGCAGAGAGTTAAAATAGGACTGGTATCAGGATCCAGGTAAGTCCCAAGCAGTTTACATAAGTTCATTAAATAATGAAGTGAATTCTATCTTTCAATTACATGAATAGTCCAATTTTTCAGCAAGGAATGATGAAGCTAGTGAAACTATGTTTTGGGGGTTTTTTATTCCTTACCTTTTGCCTTTTAGCCTTGTTAAGAAGAAAGCAATTTTTCTATAAACAGATGGAAAAAATTTTGTTCTGTGCCATGATCACTGTGACAAGTTAGGGTACGAAAACTGTGAGAAACACAGCCTTCTTAATCTTTGCTCTTCCTTCTCCTAAATTACTAGGAAGTGTGAAAAAGCAATCAAGGAAGAAAAACAGATCAAAAGAACACAGGTTTGGCTATAAAACAAAAATGAGATAAGATCCACAGCTTCTCATCTAGTTTTGCTTTTTGAATTTTTTCCCCAAGAAAAGGCACGGTTGCTGGCTTTTAATTCAGGTCCCCTTCAATATTTTCATGTTGTTAACATAATTCTGTCCTTATATACTGCTCAAGAAATACAATTTTGGGAAGGCAGATTAATAAGAACAAGTTTATACCTGTCAAGTCTGCTTTTCCAGTGAAACTTAATTCCTCAAGAGGCATGTGTTCCTTCCCAGCACATATTGTGTCCTGGTACTCATTCAAAACACTGTTGAAGTATTGTGGGTGCACTGAATTCTTTCTGCTTAAACTTTCTACAAGTCTGGTGCTTCTAGATTTCCATCGTCTGTACAATGGATAGTTCTTTAACAGTGGATAGTTATCACAATATTATCAGGTGCTTTTCTGAACTATAATTCAAATTGTGGGTCTTTTATTCTATTTTTTTTTAAAGAAATAGTATGCAAGCTGGCCTTAGAAATGTATGTTCCAAACAAGAACAGATCCCTTAAGATTTATTGATACAAAGGAAACAAACTAGTTCTAAGCAGAAGTGAAATTCACAGCTGTTTAATACAATAAATTGAAGATTCAGTAATAATGGATCTATCATGGATTAAAAAAACATTTTCAAACATGTCTCAATGTAGAAAGCATTGGAAGGAGCAAGAGAATATTTTCTTTTTTCCATATCCTGCATTAGCAATACACCCATTGTATGATTTAATTAGAGTTTAGCCTATAATTATATTAGACATTAAAAAACTAGTGGAAAAAAAATTAGGGAAAAAATCAACATATGTCATTAGATATAAGGAATAGCTCTGATATGGGAATCACTGAAGAGTACTGGTCCATTTAGCTTTTGAGAAAAAAAAGATGGAGATTTGTAAGGACAGAAGTAGAGATCACTAAAACGTAATAAATATCCATGAAATCAGGTGTGTTGCAGAGAACACAAATACAAGATAATAATGTAAATATTGCATTGTTAAAATAAAAAGATTACACCAACAGAAGTCAAAAGTTAAAAAATGTGCGAGAAGACAAAAAATTATTTTTCTTTTCCCATGCATGAGATTTCTGAAACCAATTGCCAAAGGATGTGGTGGGACCATATGATAGAAATATATTAAAAAAGATATATTAAAAAGAATATCAGACATATTTTCAATCATAGGATTTTTGATTCTAAGGCAGTCTATTACTTAGGAAGTCTGCAAATGGAGGAACGCTGGAACCTGAGAGGTTAATGAGAAACCTAGTGATCAATGTTTGCCATGAATTTATTTTTTCTAAAAATATCCTGGATGATGATGAAGGCTGACTTGTGTTCTAATTCACAAGGAAAATAAATAAAGTTTGATCAGTTACATTGGTAGCAAAAGCAAATCCTCTGGAAATAGTTCTCCTTTGTATAATCATTGTATAACAGAGATGGAGTGTGGGAAGAGGACATAAATGTCAGTGGGGTCACAGTGCTGTTTTCTAGCAAAGTGATTTCTGTGTTTCTTGTGCTAATTGTAACGTCTCCCAGATTCCCAGATTATTCCCTTTCTGCCTAATTGGTTTGCAGTAACATGTTCTACTTTGTACTGTTTTTGCTAATCATAATTATGTAAAGAAATCATGTCATTAACATTCTCTTGATGTATTAGTAACATGTTGATCATCAAAATATATTAATATCTTTGCCACAAAAAATATATATATATATATTTCTTTTATTAAATTTCTTGGCTAATTTTTATTTCAAGAGCTGTTACTTTAGAATGAAAAAATAAGTTTCTTTACCAAAAGTCAGCATAATTCCTACAACTGCTAGAAGACCTGAGCATTTATCTTGCAAGTACTCCCACATGAAAAACATCAAAACAGGAAAACTGTACTCAGTTTCAGGATCCAAAATTGAAATTAATCTAGGGAATCCACCTAAAAAGTTTGAATTGCTGTCCAGTAAGTTAGACAGTGGCAGAAAAAGGTCACTGACGATTGCAATGGAGTTGCTCAAGTGAATACAGATTATTTGACTGCAAAGGTGATGCAGCCATAGATCCTAAGCTATTAACCTGTGAGGGGAATGGGTATACTGAGAATGCTTGTACTGTCATGATGTCAAATGCACATGCTAATCAAAATCTATTTATTAAAAAAACCAACCAAACAAACAAAACATAAACATGGGACTAACATTCAAATAAGATCACAAGCTTGCATTCAATTGCAAGGGAGATGCATCAGTCTGTTTTATCATTCCGAAGTATCCAGTCATTAACAAGTCAAAACATTAGTTTGCTATAGGTTTATAATGGTGACAAATTACAATAATCCTGCCCAAACACAATACAGGTAAGATTTTCTTCACCTTTTCATCAAAATCTTTCACCTTTTCCTTTTCATAGTCGTACAACAGTAAGAAAAGTGTCTTATGTCTTTGCAAGCTGCCAGATTTAAAGCATCCATCCTCTTCCATAGCAAATACATACTGAGACCTCTTACAAAATTCCTGCTTCTTGTAACAACATCACGTAAGAAATGCTGGCCGTGCCAGCGGCTGCAGCGGCCCCAGCGCAGGGCACGGCTGAGCCCCTCAGCCCCGGGGAAAGCCTGGGCAAGGGAGGGCAAAACGCTGCCCGGCAGGCAGGGAAAGCTGGAGCAGGGAATACCGTAAGGAGGAAAAAACAGCAGAGAGGAGCTGCTATGGAGTGGCAGCAGTTGGGCACCTCCCATCCCTCTGCACCACTTGGGCTGGTGAGGTGTAGCAGTCAGGTGAGAGGGAGAGAAGCTGAGCCTGAGGAGAGGGAAGGGGTGAGTGTCGGGAGGGTTTTCGCATACTTTTCTTTGCTTCTCACCATGTTGTGCACTTTTATTTGTCAATAAATGCATTTATCCCAAGTCAAATATGTTTTGCAGATAAGGGATCTCCCTGCCTTTATCTCGATTTTTTAAACTTTATTTTCTTCCCCGGCCAGTTGAGAAGGGGGAGTAATAAAGCAGCTGCATGGCATAAGGCAGCCAGCCAAAGTCAGCCCTCCACAAAAAGTAACCTCGTAGCTATCTACTTATGGAAATCAAGCACATATTCCAAAGCTTGAAGTGCTCAGTAACTTAAAACTATCCTCTTTATAAGAAAAAAAAAGTACTCAAAATGCTGTCAAAGCAAAACATAAGCACTCTATAGGTAGTTCTTATTTATAATTATAATTAATAGCATCCTATAGACTGACTGTATTTACAATAAGCCTTTATTGTCCATTTGATGCTCTAAAATTTTCACTTTTTAAGAAAGGTTCCATTTTAAAGGTAATTATTAGCTTCAGCAAATCAGGAAACATACCTTCCTTGTGAACAGAAACAGGACTTCTCTTTAATTTATTTTTCTAGTAGCTTAACAAAGAAACAGGATCATTTCTCTGACAAAAGAATAAAGAGAAAGAAATGGAATTGTCTCCAGCAGCACCACTAGAGTTTGGATCAGCACCTTGTATTTGATTTGTAAAGACTAATCTATTTGCAAGAACTAAATTGAGGTCTTGATTTAATAGTTCCACCAGATATATAAGAAAATTAAAGACCTTCCATTCACTTGTTATGAAATACTTTTACTTTGCCAAGTAAATTCTGTTAAGAATTTGAAGACGTATAAAAAGAATATACTTCTCTCACACATTACTCTGCATTAGGAGAAAAGATTAACCCCTGGCTCAAATGTCCTCATAGGGTTCGAAGTTGCTTCACTGCAGATACCTGGAATCCTAAACTTGCTTTTTCTTTTCCTAGTGCCAATCGTGAGCCTTCCCCTCCCGCAGCCCTGCTGGGGGACCTTCTAGATTTCATGAGTTCTGCTGGTATTTTTTCTTTTGACAGTTATATTAGTTCTCCACAGTTTCTATAATGAAAGGTGAACAAAGTCTATTCTGAGTTCTTTCTAGGGCTGGGATTCTGTAAGATATCACAGACAATCCTGCAGGATATAAATACATACCTTGCACTGATCTTTTCAGCTAGTTTCAGTGTTCGCCCCCTCTCTGGCTGTGCTATTCAGGATCTGCTAAGGAAAGCTGTGGTGTCTTTCCTTTATATCAGTATCAACTCTCAGTCTTTCTCTACAGCTTAATCATATATCTGTGGCTGCTTCGTAGTGTTGCAAGACTAGAGGACTCATATGTAGCTTTTGAGTCTTTTTCTATCAAATAAGTATTTTTGGATGGAAGACAGGTTTCTGCTAAAACATAATTCACAATCTATTTCAAGGAGTTCACCAAATTCTAATATATGGCTGTGAAAGAGTAATTGGCTAGCCATATAAAACAGCTTTAACTCCTTTCAGGTATTTAGCTTATTTGTTTTCTTAAGGGCATTCATGTTTTTGTGGTCCCAATAAAGGCTAAGAGAGGTCTGCTGTAAAAAGTGTTAACTCTGTGTTGCCTTATCTTGTTATCAGGTCAGCCCAAATTGAGGAGAGGAAGTTCTGCAGCATAGTCTCAGATTCCTTATTTCCTTAGTTTTCTTTTTTTTTTTCCTTGTAAAAAATACATATATTGCATTAACTATGATCTTCATGTCCTTTAATAGCTTAGCATATGCTTAAACTAAAATTTAGCCTTAAATGCTTTAATAATTTTATTTTTCCTGAAGGAGGCACTGAGAAAGCTTTTGCCCGTTATTTATTTCCCTAAAATGTAGTACAGCTTTTGCCAACTGATATTGCAGTGGTTGACATATATCACCAATTCTCAGACACCTTCTCCTGTCCGGTGTTACTGGGCAACAGCATGTCTGGTGCTGCACTGCAATGGCAGACATTCTGATCACTATTCCTGTGGAACTAAATGGTTGACATTTTCCTACATTTTGTCTATATTAAAAGCCTTTGGCTTAATTCAGGAAAAGAAATTCAGCATAGGTTTTTTTCATATACAGTACTGCAACATGGACGCAGTCTGGTCCCAAACTGATGTAATGTTTAGTTTTCCATTTTGAAATTGTTTCCTGTGTTTTCTGCTTCATTTTTAAAAAAACATGGTTTTTTTCTGTTTCCAGTTTAAACAGATAACATTTTTCTCTTCTAGAGCATTTCTATTTTTTGTTCAGGTATGCAAGTGTATAGTAATTCTAACAGCAATGGTGCACATTTAAAAAGGAGGTAAAATTTGCCTTAGCTCCCAGGTATGAATCAGTAAAAATAGAGATTCTGTCTATTTTTAGACAGAACCCCCTTCTCTAGATAATCGTGGGTGGGACACATGCTGGTTTAGACGCCTGCTGTAATTGACAATAGACTGAAGAGCTGTGCCATGTGTTGAACATCTCAGGGGAGCATTGCAGAAGCTGACTGCCACTGACGGCACAGGAGAGTTTGCTCTGCTCTCTGCTCTTGATCTCTATCACCTTCTGGTCACGACTCTGACGCTCGCTGCCGACAAAATGAGTGATGTAAGAACTAATACCACAGCACTATCTCAAAAAATCCTGTCAGGTTGGGCGTTCTGCTAGTTTAGGGTCATTTCATACTGATATGAAAAAGGGGGGAGGGTATGGAAAAAAAGAAAAAGAAGCCATGCTGCGATAAAGCAGCTGAACTTTGGTGCTTTTAGGCTCAAGTTCAGTCAGTAATGTTGTGTGCACTACCTAAAGATCATTGAATAAAATGCAATATTTACATGGACTGTCAGGCCAAAGAGAAGCAAGACAACATGTCTATTCCAGTTACTTTTGGTGCACTAATAAATACAGTCGAATGTACTATAAAATATGCTGAAAGGTACATAGTAAGACCATAATTCCAATGGAAGTGTTCTGACAGACAAGTAAAGAGGACAGGGAAGACAGAATTGTTTCTTAATGGAACTTTGGAACTTTGACATAGAATTATGACAATGAATTACAGTCATATCTTTCTTTCTCATTTGTACAATGCAATTTAGTTTAATAATATGTGGAAAATGAAGTATTGATGACAGCAAGTAATTTTTAAAGGCCCTTTTTGAACGGGCTGCTTTGCAATAACACATTAATAATCGGAGGAAAAAAAAAATCATTGGGTTTTGAAGTCACTCTTCCCTGTAATGTTTCATGACATTTTGAAATCATTCTTTAAATTGAATTGTGAAAAGATTGAATATTACATTTTTTAAATAATCTGCAAACTGAAAATTCCAGCACTGCAAACCTTGTCTTTCAAACAACACTTTTTTCTATTAAAAATAACTTTTAATTAAATTAATGGATATGGAAATAAATTTTGAGGGTTATTTGGCATGAAATAGTGACAGAAAGGCATTAAGTTTCTCTGTCAAATACTTCAAAGCACATTATGCAAAGAAAACACAAATATGTATTTTTTGATTCAAGGCTGAAGACAGAAATTTCAAGTGCAATAGACAATTGCAAGAAATATAGTTCCAGCAGTATGCAAGAATGTTACCTAACGCCCAAGCAAAACAGTATTTGAATTCTCCTTCCCTCATTTTCTATACATGCACAGAATGTGGATTATGATAAATAAAAATAAATTATCAGCTCCCTCTTAGCTTATGTATGTAAAGTTATAAAACTGAATATTAATTTGAGATCAATGATGACATATCTATTAACTCATTATCCAAGTATTCACATTTGATACATTAACACTTGCTAAACCTCACAGCTGGGTATCAAAACTGAAGTAAAAACTGAAGTAAAATCATTAATAACAGTTGGGAATAGGTAGCGAGATTGATTTTCTTTGTTGGCTTTTCCACTCAATGTATGAGTCCTCTTTACCTCTCCTGTCAAGTTTTGGTAGGAAAATCATCTACCTTTTTTTGGTTTGATTTGGTTTGGTTTGGGTTTATTTATCTGTTTTAACCAGTAGCAGAAACAAAAAAGACATTGTAATCTAATGCTGTTCTCTCTCTCTCTCAGATGATAACTTTCATTTCTTATGTTTTCCATAGAGAGCCAGCCATAAAGAAACCTCTCTTCCAATCCAAACAAAACAACAATTCAAACAAAACAGAGTAGAGCCATGGCATCAGACGTCTTCCTCAGATGTATGGAACTATGAGACTCAGTGCTAAAAAGCAGCGTTTGTTGATGTCTGCCATACTGCAGACCAGCATCCAGGTAGATTTCCAACTCTGCTCTATCCATATCTTACACTAGAATGGAAAAGAAAATCTTTCATAATTATCTGCCCCTGAGCCAAGGCAGGGCAATAAAAATGAATGGAATGGAATGGAATGGAATGGAATGGAATGGAATGGAATGGAATGGAATGGAATGGAATGGAATAGTTCAGTTGGAAGGAACATACAACAATCACCTAGGCCAACTGCCTGACCACTTCAGAGCTGACAAAAAACTAAAGTATATGTTTAGGACCATTCTCCCAATACCTCTTAAGCACTGACAGTAATGGGGCATCAACCACCTCTCTAAGAAACCTGTTTTGGTGTTCGACCACCCTCTTGGTAAAGACACATTTCCTAATATCTAAGACCTCCTCTAATGCAGCTTTGAACAATTCACATGCACCCTGTCACTGCACAATAGGGAGAAGAAATCAGCACATCCCTCTCTCTCATGCCTCCTCAGATGTCTGTAGAGAGCAAGGAGTTCTCCCTCCATCCTCTTTTTCTCCAAAACAGACAAACCCAAAGTTCTCATCCACTCGTCAGGCAGACATTCCTTCCATCCCTTTCATCAGCTTGGTTGCCCTCCTCTGGACACATTCAAGGACCTTCACATCCTTCCTAAGTACTCAAGGTGAGACCACACCGACATTGCAGGACAATCTCCTCTTTTTATGGGCTGGAGATGTGTTCAATGCACCCTAGGATGTGAGTTGCCCTCAGGACTTCCAGGGCACACACTCCTGACTGACACTGAGCTGCTGCCAACCAGCACTCCCAGGTCCCTTTCAGCAGAGTTGCTTGCCAGCTGCATGTCTTCCAATCTGTACTTGACTGATGTATTATTCCATCCAGACAGCAAAGTTCTAAAAGTTTACAGGCAGCGAAAGTATTCTTCAATACCAGTGATTCATATTTAGCTTTTAAAGCAAGCAGCATGACAGATATTTCATTTTCTGCCACCAGTTGTCTTAATGTTTAAACAACCAATCGTTTCCCCTGATGTGTTATACATGTACATTTCTGATGATTCCAGTGTCCGAATTTTGGGGGTTTTGATCACACATCAGTTTAGGCAACGTCAGGATTTCTGGCAGCAGATGGGGTACACAGTCTCAAAGGAGAAAAAAGATCTTTACTCAGGACTTAGCAGAGATAATGTTACACTTTTACAGTGAGAGCTTTACACTAGATTTGAAGGAGAAGAGGATAAAAATCAGGACCAGACTGTCGCCATGTGCCAAACAATGAGCCACAGGGAAGAAAGAAGACTTGCCTGGTTGAAGAGAGAGTTGTATCTGGAATTCAGGAAAAAGTGAGATTTCATGAGATTTGGAAGAATGAGCAGCCCACTCAGGAGCACTGCAAGGACATAATGAGATTATGCAGAGAGAAAATTTGAAGGGCAAAAGCTCAACTGGAATTTCATCTGGCTACTGCCATAATAGACAACAAAAATGTTTTTACAAATATTAACAGCAACAGGATGGTTAAGGAGGATGTTCATGCTTTATTGGATCCAAGGGGAAATAGAGTCACAAAGAAAAGGCTGAGGGACTTAATACCTTCTTTGCCTTAGTAGCAAGACTGAGCCATGCTCCAGGTACCCAGCCCTCATGGCTCAAAGACAGAGATGAGGAGCAGAGTGAAGTCCCCATAATCCAGGAGGAAATAGTGGCCTGCTGTTCCACATAAACTTGCACAAGTCTATGAGGCCAGAAGGGATCCACCCAAGAGTACTAAGGGAACTGGCAGAAGAGCTCAGCAAGCCCCTCTCTCATTTTTCAGCAGTCCTGGTTAATTGGGAAGGTCACAGATGTCTGGAGGTTAGGAAATGTGATACCCATCTACAAGAAGACCCAGAAGTAGAATCCAGGGAACTACAGGCCTTTCAGCCTGACCTCTGTGCTGGCAAAGATCATGGAGCAGATCATCTTGAGTATGATCACACATCATGTGCAGAACAACCAGGATATCAGGCCCAGCCAGCATGGGTTTATACAAAGCAAGTCCTGCTTGATTAACCTGGTCTTCTTCTATGATAAGGTGACCTGACAAGGTTGTGAATGCTGTCTGTTTGGATCTTAGTAAAGTTTTTTATTGTCTTCCACAACATTCTCCTGGAGAAACTAGCCATTCATATCTTGGTTGGGTGTATTCTTCAATGGGTTAGAAATGGCCTGGATGGCCAACTCCAAAGAACAGTGATGGATGGTGCTACTTCCAGTTGGCTGCTGGTCATGAGTGGGTTTCCCCAGGACTCAGCACTGAAGCCAGTTTTCTCTAATATTTTTATCTATGATCTCGATGAGGGAATGAAGAGCACCCTCAGTAAGTTTAGAGTTGATGCTGTGCTGAGTGGGAATGTTGTTCTGCTGGAGTACAGTAAGACTGCAAAGGAATTTGGATGGGCTGGATGGATGGGGCAAAGCCAATTGTATGTGGTTTAACAAAATACCTCATCCTTCACTTTGGCTATAAAACCCCATGCAGCACTACAGGCTGGGGGCAGAGTGGCTGGAAAGCTACCTGATGGAAAAGGATCTGGGGGTGCTGGTAGATATCCAACTGAGCATGAGCCAGCATGTTCCCAGGTGCCCAAGAAGGCCAATGACATCCTGCCTTATGACAAAAATAGTATGCTCAGCAGGACCAAGACCATCATCACGCCCCTGTACTCAGACCAAGTGAGGCCACACCTTCAATCCTGTGCTTGGCTGTGGGCCCCTCATGAGAAGAAAGACAAGGAGGTGCTGGAGCATATCCACAGCAGGGCAACAAAGCTGTGCAAGGTCTGAAGCGCAGGTCTGAGAAGTGGCTGAGGGAGCTGGGGTTGTCTAGCTGCAGAAAAGGAGGCTCACAGGAGACCATATCACTCTATACAGCTACCTGAAAAACAGTTGTAGTGAGGTGGGAGTTGGTGTCTTCTCCCAAGTAAAGAAAAACAGGACAAGAGGAAATGGTTTCAAGTTGTGGCAAGGGAGGTTTAGATTGGATATTAGGAAAAAAAAAAATCATAGAAAGGATGGACAGGCATTGGAACAGGCTGCCAAAAGAAGAGGTGGAATAACCACCCTTTGAAGTGGTCAAAAAAATCTGTGGATGTGTCAGCTGGGGATGTGGTTTAGTGGTGGACATGACAGTGATGGGTTAACAGGTGTATTCTATGATCTTAAAGGTCTTTTCCAGCCTTAAAGATTCTATGACTCTGTGTAACAGGCCTATGGGAAAATTCTATGGGCTATGGAATAAATCGATATTTAGTAGACTAGAATGCCTTCATTTGTGATCTTGCTTGAAAATCCACCCTTTTATGTAGCAATGCTGTCTGAAATAAGTTCAACTAAATTTCACTGAAATCAAAACCACTGAATTTTCCATAGTCTTAGCAATTAGATCAAAATCCTAAAATTTCCAAAGTGACAGAAAGAAAATCATAATTGCATGGCAGTGAGATTCAGAATTTTGTCACTGTTCTATTAAACTTTGCGGAAATCTTTCCAATATATTCAAGATAAAAGCCAAAATTAAAATTGGAGATCCCATTATATGTTATATAAATGTATGTGTTCAGGTTCCCCACAAATATCCAACTACCTATACTGGCACATTCCTAAATGTCCACTTTATGGTAGAAACAGAATACTAGACTATAACAACCCAAATGAACAGTTTAGTCCAATTTGAAATACTCAAATTCAGACAGATTCACTGATCACCTTAGTTTTGCCCTTTCCTTTTTAGTTCTATTTTCATTCTCAAGCCTGTCACTTTCAATTTTCCTACTGATAGCTATCTGTAATTCCCTCCTGAATTTGCTTGTGTTCTCTTAGTTCCTTTCTAGTTTTCTCAGTACCTTCTCAAGATATAGGAATGCAACAAATGGGTAGAGAGAAGCAGACACTTTGTTGCAAAAACAAAAAATGGGAAAAAATTCTCTTTGATGAACTTAAATTGTTGAACATAAATTTTAAGAATGGCAGCTGGAAAGCATTTTTTCAATATAGTCAAAGCATAATATCCTTATTTTATTGAAGTTCCTTTGTGACTATTTTTAAATAAAATTGCACCTATACTGAGAAACTAAGAATGTTTTGTGGATTAAAATCATACTTTGCAGTGAAAGACAATTTTCTTAGAAGTTTTGCACATGTAAAAATAACTTGTAAGAAAGAAAAGTATTTCAAATATTTGCATGTGTTTTATATATCTTTCGTCAATTTTTAGAACTTTCATCTCAAAACCATGTTAATTACCTATTGTGAATTTATGTAGTGCTTATGAATAAAAGATAGTAAGGAAAACTATAGTGTTTGACTATTGATACTTATAGACTGCATGTTGCTCTAGCACAATGACATATTTAGGTGTTTCCATAGATCAGTGCAAAAAAAAGGAATTAATCTTTATCACAGAAAGGAGAGTATTTTGGCATATGGATATTCTTTGGTTAATATAATATTTAAGTAAAGTAGATTTGCAACTCCCATAATATTTTACCCCTAAATAAGAGTATAAAGAACAATTTTATCCTCTGAAAGAAATAATAATCTTCTAGTCACTGTCATTATGATAAGCTGCTCAAATTCCTGATTCATCCTGTACCTGCTTTGGTTTGAATTCTAATTCTTTTAAAGTCAGTGGTCAGAATTATGCACAATTTCAGAGGATATTTTATTAACCCAAGTTCAATTGTACTAGTATTTCTCTCTATTGAGAAAAAAATTTATTATCAGCCATAATATATTGGCACTTCGCATCATTCAGCAATGAACTGCAAAACTCTATCTCCTTTGGCCATTTCCACTGGTAAACTTCAATTAACACCGGTCTCTGTAATTACATTGATTTATTACATAGCATCTTCTGTTATTAGTTTTAAAATTTATTTTATTTACTCCAGTTTTCAGAAAGCAGACATTTTTGAATGTCATTTTAGCATTCTCCCTGTTAAGAATACCCATAATTTGCTATTTGTGTCACAACACTTCTGAAAATTTTATTTACTACTTAAATACAAAAAAATCCCATTATCTACCCAATGCTGAAGTTAATGTCAAAGCTGTTCTCCTTTAAGTGGATACTTTTTTCACAATCTCTTTACTAATTTCCTCTTATCTATTTCCACTGATTCACCTTGTGGTGCTGTACCCGGTGCTTTTGACCAGATAGGAGAGAGATACATTTGTTTTGTCTACAGAAATCATTATGCTTGTTTAAAAGAACAAACCAAGTATCACCTCCTCGCCCCCCTCCCCCACCAAAGAAAACAACAAATTAGAAGTTAGTTTGAAATTATCTGTTTTTCCATTTAATCTCAGCTATTCTTTCCCTCTAGATTATTTCAGAAGTAACACTCACTCTTGGCCGTGCATCAACTTTTTGTTCTCACTCTTGCCAATGTAGATTTTCACCTAGCAACAAGTGGTGCTATTTGCAGCCCTCATATGAATCATACTTTTGCAATTTCAATATAAAACTCTCACCCATTGTACAAAAAAAATCTTATAATTAGAGTTATCTGAAACTTTAAGGTTATACAAAGTTTAACTACCATTTTAGACAGAACAGATAAAGTGTTGCAAGAACATATATCCTTATTCAGTGACGGAAAGTCTAAATGACTGCTTTTAGCCTGGTATGACCTGCAGTAACTATAAAATTATTGCTTAGTCAAGCAGGGAGATAGCTGCTAGGAATTGAGCCACTGAGACATTTTTGGATAACAGAAGATATAATCTTTGTGAGTGTGGTTCACTAAAATGTCAGGTTTAAGAATAATTCCATCAAAATGTCATGTTTAAGAATAATTCTAAGTGGTGAGAATTTGTTTCAAAATAAACTGTGACCATCTTTAAAGTCTATTTGTCTTCTTGTGTTCATCACCTTGCTCTGCATCATGCTAAACATAAAGAATGGCAAGACTGTTAATGTATTCAGCAAAGGCCTAAGGAAAAACAAACAAAAAACCCCCAAACCAAAACAAACCAAAACAAACCCCAAACCAAACAAAGCCATAAACACCAGTATTTGAACAAAAAATCCTTAGAAAAACCTCTTTCATAACAAGGTTAAGCTGGAGTTTGCTTTCTAAGACCAGTTTTTGAAAATTAAGTCCATTTTAAAAGCAAAGCGTCTTGAAGACACAAATTACTAAAGCTGACAAAAGAGATACAAGACTGGTGATGATGCTAGAGTGGAGCCAACAGTGGCATATCTAGTCTAAGACTTTTCCTCAGCAGTATCTTACAGCAGGTAACCCATGGGACGATCCAAGACACTATCACAGTCTTCCCCCAAAATATTTAAATCAGCTTGTCCTTCCTCTGACCTCTCTCCATGGTCTCCTTTTGTCTGGTGAGATGCTTGCTCTGTCCTATCCAAAATCTGTGGGATTTACTAATTTTTAACGCCATGGCATGACTTTGATGTTTGTTTCTTTTTCATTCACTCCCCTGTCCAATTTTTTAAAGCCTTACAATATATCAACTTGTCTGAAATTTTGTGCAATGAATTTTTCAGGCTCCTTTTTTGTTTCAGGAAAACATGTTGTATAGTTCAGGAAAATATCACTCTTTTATTGACTTTAAAGCAGACATTTTTAAAGTTTATTAAATGCAATTCCATTTTTGTGAGGGAGTCAGAAAGCAGCTGTGTGTTACTTAGCTGCCTGTCACAGTCAATTTATATGAGGGGAGGAATAAATGTGATCTCTCTTCTAAGCAAAATATTTTTTTAAAGGAAGTTTTGGTGTATTTAGTTATCTTTATTCACTCTTAGGCAATGCTGAATTTTCTTTTCCATTAAATAGAAATGTTCAGAGGCAGTTTTAAACAACAAAGGCCAGTAGTCTGTTCACTGAGAGCTAAATTTTTCTAGTTGTAGAAAATTTACTCTGGAACAAAAGAAAGGGCACAGTTAACTGACATTTCTCTCAGTAGCAGTGACAGCTTTGAAAAAAATATCAGTGTTTTTACTTACCTGGGAGCATCCCTGTATCTAGTTCAGGACTTTGTGCAGCACACCTGTGAAGGCATGAGGGAGCAAGAGTCATAGATGGCTCTACACTGCCAAGAGCTGTCTGTACTTTGTCTCTGTCTGGCTGTGTATTATCCCAGAAATTCAGTCTCCTAGCCTAGGTACAAATAATTTCTGAGGTTGCCAACAAATGAAATAAACTGTATTTGTGAACGAACAAGGCTTGCTGTCCCTTAAATGTATGACAAAGACAATTGTCATCTCACTAGCAGAACATCTAGCCTTAAAGTAGGGCATGAGCAAGAGAGCATTCTTAGACTTCTCTAGCAAAAATAAATGGTCCTTTAAGCGCAGTTGATGTAATGGAACTGACATTTGCTCAAGTGCAACACTCAAAAGTGCCCATTAAATTTTTTTCATATAATAAACTTATTTTACCTGTTCCTCTAAAAGGATGACCATTTTCCTTTTTCTAATGATGTTCCAATTTTGCTTATGCAACATTGCTTCCACGGTTGCAAAAAATTCCTGAGCTTTTCCTCAGGTGTGTGGTGTGGTCCCAAATAGCTACAATGTATTTCTATTACATTTACAGTGAAAATTTTAATTTTTTTTTCTTATAAACAAAAAGGTAATTACCCTAATGAATTCTCTGAGGTTAAGTTGATAGCTGTCATTTAGTATATTATAGTCTCTTCCATGGTGCACAAAGAAATAATAAACATACTACATGGGAGTAGATTAGAATATCAAGATCCACCTGCCTCATTTTGGATCTTAAAATAAGCCTCCTTAACAGATTAAAATTACTCCAGCAATTTTGCCTATCGTTTTGCATAAAAAAACACTTTAATTCTATTTGATCTGATTTTTTTTCTCCATTCAATAGATTTGGCTACCTGCTTGATCGAAGAAAATCTCAGTTTCAGAACAAAGTCACAAGGGTTTTATCTCTCATAGAATATTAATGCAAATAATCAACAGTTTTTCTCTTCACAAATAAAAATCTCCTTTTGAAATTCCCTTGAATTAAGCTAACCTAAATGTATGTTTTTGGAAAGTGTTGACAGTGCAAGACAGAACAGACATAATATGCCAAAACATTAATACTGTGTCACTGTAACCTTCTATTATCATTATTATTATTATTATAATTTCCTCGTTCCTTAGGTAACTAAAATCTGTTCAAGAACCATAAGAGAAGACAGGATACAATCCTGTGCAGATAACTGCAAGGCACATATCATCTCCTAAGATTATTAAGTGTTTTCTAAAGCAAATCCTAAAGTGAAGAATGCTCCTCTAAATGTACACTGGAGGCATTAAGAGTAGAATTTGGTTTCACTGTTATGTAACCCAGTTCAGGTGGCATCTGGATGTGTTGCCTTGACACATCTCCTGTATTCATGGTCAGTACCTAGCTTGTTGTCAGCAGAACAGCAGTCATCTATATTATTTATAGTTGTCACAGAGGTGAAGAATTTGAATAATTCACCAACTTTCCTAATTTCACACTCCACATATCCCCCTCTCAAAACAATGATGCCACTATGCTATTGTCTTAAAAAGAAGCATAACTTTCTTCTTTTAATACTGTCTCATTTTGTTTGACTTTTTTTTCCAGTTAAGTCACTAAGAGATGGGGTAGAATCTGTAGAATCCTGAAATTGTTTAGATTGGAAAAGATCTTTAAGATCATCAAGTCCAAATGTAAACCAGCACTTCCAAGTCCATAACTAAACCATGTTGCTAAGAGTCACATCTACATGTGTTTTAAAAGACCTGTAGGGTGATGACTAATCCATTTCCCAGGGCAGTATTTCTTTTAAATCCTTAACAGCAATTTTCTAATGTTGCTTATCATTGCAAATTAAAGCTTGGGCGTTTGTTTTCAAATAAGCTCAAATTGCAGTACAACATGTAAAGTGATTTCAAATTATTGGAGGACTTCAAATTTTATGGGCACTTCAGTATGGAATTTAAAGCACTCTAATAATTTTAAATCGCTCTGTCTTGCACAAAGCAATTTAAATTTATTGGAAGTGAAATTTGGCAGTGATCAGGGTTCTGGGCATCTCAGCATACATTGGTTTAAAACTAAAAGAGCACTTTAAATTTTTATAAGCACTTCATTTAAAGATCGAGGCTCTGGTCTTGGATGGTGTAATTTAAAGCTGGTAAAGGTTTTCCCACATGCACTCAAATGAAAAAAAAAATAGGCCTCTTTTCAGAATAATCTTATTTTGGTTATCAAGAGATCTAAAATACAATTTAGACAGAAAAGTTAAAAAAAAAAAAAAAATCCTGTTAAAGCTATCTCACCCCATTCATTTCATATAAACCTGTTGCTCAACTAGAGAAACCAAAACCCAAAGAAATCCAGGCAAAGGTATACACAAAATGATGCTAAGTAAATAAACCCCAGCTATCCCTTTCCTCTCCTTTTTTTTTTTTTTTTTTTTTTTTAATCTTCACCTAATCTAGAATAATCTTGTAAACAGGAGCAGGTTTTTAGATTTGCTGGAAGAGGTTTAGCACAGTACAGGTATTGAGAGCTGCGCAATCCTCCACGTACCTACAGCTATCCATGTGAGCAGAAACTAAAATAAATGATTTCAGGACAGTGTCCTATGCGGGCCCAGGTGTCCCGGTGGTGGCGGCTGTACCAGCGCTGTACCGGGTCAGTAGCGGGTCAGTAGCGGGTCAGTACCGGGTCAGTAGCGGGTCAGTAGCGGGTCAGTAGCGGGTCAGTACCGGGTCAGTACCGGGTCAGTACCGGGTCAGTAGCGGGTCAGTACCGGGTCAGTAGCGGGGCTGTAGCGGCGCTGCCCGGCCCGGCCCCAGGCGGTGCCAGCGGCTGCAGCGGCCCCAGCGCAGGGCACGGCTGAGCCCCTCAGCCCCGGGGAAAGCCTGGGCAAGGGAGGGCAAAACGCTGCCCGGCAGGCAGGGCTGAGCCAGGGGAACCGAGCGAGAAACAGCCCTGCGAGCCCCGAGGGGACAGCGGGAGCAGGGACGGGCCGGGAGAGACCCGGCAGGGATGGCCCTGCGGCCACACAGGGACACGGCGGGACACGGCTGGGCCTGCGGGCACCGGGAATGTGCCGGGCTGGAGAAGGGAAAAGTGTGAGGAGAAGGAAGGAGCCTCAAGGAGGAGCTGTTAAGCACTGACCACAGCTCCCCATCTTTCATTCTTCTTGCGAGGCTCAGGAATGAAGGAGTGAAGTTGAAGAAGGAAGAGGGCAAGAGCAAGGGGGGGGTGCGTGCGGAGATAGAAGAGAATTATTTTTCATATTTACTTTTGCCTCTCACAATACAACTTTCTCTTAATTGCCATTGAATGAATTTTCCAGAAGTCAAATCTGTTTTGCCTGTGATGATAATTGGTAAGGCCCTGTCTTTATCTCAGTCCACAAGATTTCTAAGTCCTGTTCTTTCTTGTTTTCCACCCCATCCCTTGGAGGCTGGATGTATGGGGTGGGTAACTGAACAGATGGATGAAAGTTTGGCTCTTGGCCAAAGCTAAATCACAAAAGCTCACTGGTCTAAAGCTACTTCAAAGACTTTTCAGTAAAACAAAGACTTTTAGAAATCTGAACTCCAAGGATAATCCCAAGTACCCTAGTACAGAGAGTGCTAATTAGTTCAATTGCTTTATATAAACTAGAGAACTAAGTCTAAACAGCTAAAAGGGTTTATACTATGGATAAACCCTCTCTCAATTTCTAAAGGCAAGTGTATTTTTTTTCTTCCAAGGCTCAGCAATGCATGTTACAGGTTTTAGACAATTTATTAAGACAGCACAATGAGAATAAGAAACTCTACCCAAATTTTCTCTTTAGTTCTATTACCCTAGATGAAATGTGATGTGCAGAATACTTAGAAACTATTCAGGAAAATCTATGAAGTCAACTTCTTGGCACAAATAAATTATTACTTCATTATGTGTTTTTATAGGGAGCCTCTTCAATAGAATGAGGTCCATGAATTTGATACAGATTTTTTAATCATTTTTTTCTCTTTTTCTTCTAATAGAAGTCAGCCTCAATGCATATTGTCAGTGTATATTGTCAGGAGTCATGAATAAACTGCCTGGAAGGATGCCATGCATATGTTTGATTAGAAGGAAATATGATGCTACTAGACATTATTGGGTTCCACAAGACTAACTTCTGGTAACTGAACATTCACAGTCTGGCAGGCACCTTCACAAATGAATCCAGAATGATTGTTCACGGTAATTTGCTTCCAGTGCTATTCTTGGTAATTTAATTGTAAATGAAACAGTTTTACTGTAAACAGATGTAAGATTCCCCCGCCCTGCTGCCCTGGGAGGCTGAAAAGGTTAAATTAATAATTTTGAACATTACCTTTATAACAATTCTATATCTACCTACAGATAAACTTTATATCTTCATATATTTATAACTTTGGTTGCTTAGAACCACATAGTAGTTCAGGTTGAAAAGGGCCTCTGAAAATTGTCTCGTGCAACTCCCTGCCCAAGCAGTCTCAGCTACAGCAGGTTGACTGGGACTGTGTCCAGCTGAGTTTTAAGTTAATTCAAAACATGCTGACATTCTGCATGAAAGTTGTCAAGGAATCCTCAGCTGACTTAGGGGTGGGTGAACAAACCATTGCCATGATAGAGTCATCATTCCCATGAATCCCATCCTCATCTTTGCCACTACACTGCCATCCATGTCTGATCTGTGCCCCCTGTGCTCAGCACCGCTGAGGTCACCAGTTGAGTGTAGTGTTCTGTTCTGGCCCCTCATGACAAGAGAGACAACTGAAGTGCTGGAGCATGTCCAGAGAAGGGCAGCGGAGCTGGTGAAGGGTCTGCAGCACAGATCTTATGAGGAGAGGCTGAAGAAACTGGGGCTGTATCACTCTCTACAGCTACCTGAAAAGAGGTTGTAGCCAAATGGGAGTCAGTCTCTTCTTCCCACTAACAGGTGACAAGACAAAAGGAAATGGCTTCGAGTTACACCAGGGAAAGTTTAGATTGGATATTAGAAATAATTTCTTCACCAAAAGGATTTTCAAGCAATGTAACAGGCTGCCTGGGTAAGGGATTGAGTCACTATCCTGGTAGGTAGATGTCATGTCTAGGGACATAGTTTAGTGGGGGACTTGGCTGGGTTGACAATTGGACTTGATGATCTTAGAGGTCTTTTCCAGTCTTAATTATTATATGATTCCAAATGCCTCTTAAAAACTGACAGTCATGGTGCACTAACCACTTCTCTAGGAAGCCTGTTCCAGTGTTTGACTGCCTTTTCTGTAAAGAAATACTTCTTGATGTCAAGTCCGAAACTTTCCTGTTACATCTTTGAATAATTCCCACTTAAGATTCCTGTCACAAAATATTAGGGAGATGTTTTCCTCACCTCCCCATCCCCTGCCCCTCCTCAGGAAGCTGTAGAAAGCAACGAAGTCACCCTTCAGCCTCCTTTTCTCAAACTGAACCAGCCCAAAGTCCTCAGCCACTCCTCATAGGATATTCCTTCCACCCTTTTCACCAGTTTTGCTGCCCTCCTCTGGATGCATTCAAGGACCTTAACATCCTCTGTAGATGTACCCTCTATGATTGAAGAAGTGCCAATCATATGATTCAGGAAGCAATAATTTAAAAGTATGGGAATTTATATTAGGCTGAAGCTGAGCGATTTCTTTTTCCTCTACTGAATAGCAATGGTGGATTTTTTTATTATTGAAAAAGTGCAAATATTTGTCCTTAATATATATTAATTATTACAGCTTAGCCATACCTTTCTGCTCCCATTTTTCCTACTTAAGAAAGTTTCTTTCATTCAGAAACAAACTAACAAACAAACAAACACCAAACAAAAATCTTACAGGACATCCCATCCAGACTTATGAATGATAATAAGTAAATAGTGGATGAGCAATGAATAATCTAATTCGGTCATGAGTGTTAGAGTCACAAAGAAAAATAAAAAATACATTAGCCATTAAACGAGTCATAAAAACACAACAAAGTTGCCTGATTCTTCTCAAGAAAGTTTTCTCCCTGTCTGTTCTCTGGATGACTGAACTCATTTATTTTTGACTTCACCATTTGTCAAACCTTTCTTTCTCTAATCTACCAACTTTATCTTCAGTCAGACATGAGGAATATCAGATATGGATATTTTCTGATCACATGAACATGGGAATTTAGTCTACTTGGACTGCATTTATGCATTTTTATAAAATTAATCACAGCACATAGTGGAGTGACTATATTTTTTATACAAAAAATATAGTGGCTAGATTGCAATCTTTCATACTCAACTTCTATTGTGCATCCCATAATCCAGTGCAGATGTATTGATGTGCAGCTCGTTTAGGCAGCAAGCCAGCACTTCCAAGGTCAGTTAGTTCCAAAGTAAAAGTATGAGACCATGATTGGGATGTCATTTCACTAACACATAACTACTACAGAATGCTACAGCATTTCTCCTTTCCCTGGATGACATCTGGAGACTATGCAATGAAGTAGACTGAATCTTGTTAGGAAGTCTAAGGAAGCTCTTACCTAGTGTGGGCTGGTGATGTAAATTGATGCAAGCTCCCTTCACTAGGAGCAATATGATTATTGCTCAGTTCAGAAAGGTAAGGTACAGAGAAGGAACAGTATGAAGACCTGGTTGCCACCAGTGATTACCTGATTTGTGTCAGAAGCAGGTGAGTCAGCACAGCACATCTGTTGGCTCCCATCCTTTGTGATGGCTGAGGCTCTGAAAGGAGGGAATGGCTGGCAGTGGGTTATAGAGCACATATGGGCAAATCAAAGGCAGAAAGATGAAAAAAAGCAGCTTACATGGAGGTCTGTGTAATTGTGTTTGTCTGTGAAGTTGCCTGACTACACTGAATCGCTGTGTAATGAAAGGGGTGACTTTGCACCCTGATCCTCTTGTATCCCCTTCTCCATGTAAATCCAATATAATTTCAACATTAACTCCTATATAGCTTTATCTATGTAGCAAGCTATAGAGTGAACCTTTCCACAGAACTCTGCTACAGTCACACTTTCATAAATTCATGTTAAAACCTGTTTTTTGCTGACACCTTCAATGATGATTCTTTAAATGCTCAAACCACTCAGTTGAAACAAGGATAGGGAATGGGGGTGACAGTCAGTTCACAATGCCGTGTTTCTGCTGCTCTTTCCTCCCCACACTCTTCAGACAGTTCTCCATGAACTTCTCCAGTGTGGGTCCTTCCCACAGTTTTCAGGTTTTCAAGAAGTGCTCCAGTGTGAGTATTTTTGCAGAGTACTGTCCTTTAGGAAAGGGCTGACCCAGCATGGGTCCTGAAAGAAAACCTACTCCATTGAGACCTGTCTGTGAGCTATTGCTTTCTTCAGGGCACACCCACCTACTCTGGCATGGGATCCTCCACCAGGCTGCAGGTGGATCTTGGCACCATCATGGTCCTCCTTGAGCTGAAGGCGTGCAGCTGCCTCATCATGGTCTTCACCATGAGTTGTAGGAGAAAGAATCTCAGCTCTGGGGGCTGCAGAACATCCTCCACCTTCTTCTGCACTGACCTTGGTGTCTGCAGGGCTCTTTCTCTCACGTATTTTTACTCTCCCAGCTGCTGTTGAAAAAAAATTTTAATCTCATTCTTGAACATGATATCAGAAAGGTGCTAGCAATGTCCCCACTCGGCTCAGCTTTGGCCAGAGACAAGGCTGTCTTGAATCTTGCTGGGAATGGCTATTTCACAGAACCACAGAATATTCCCTGTTGGAAGAGGTACACAAGTTCAGCTCCGAGGTGAATGTCACTTATGGGGAGTCTGTCCATGAGGGCAGCTTCTGGTATCTTTGCACAGAATCCACCCCTGCATCCCCTTGTCCTCAAAACTTTGCCAGATATATAAAAATACAGTAAGGAGCAACAGCAACAACAAAGATCTTAAGTGAAATATGGACAGAGCAATTGGAAACATCATTTGAACTACAGAGACAGGCAATAGAAAATCTGGCAGAACAAATGACAAGTTAAAATTATGCTGAACTTTTTTTAAACAAATTTAAAGTGACAAGTCAAACATATGCTATGTCAGAAATATACATACTGTTGCTCAAGAGTTTTTTTTGCCGCCAGTACTAGGCTCCTTCACAGTAATTTTGTTGTCACAATTGAAGGTGAATAACTTTTTTAAAATAAAACAGCCAGAAAACTACTTTCTATAATCTTGTACCTTTTCTCTGCTTTTCTCTCATATTCCCCCATCCCATAATTTACACTTATTCTGTCAAGGTCTTTTTCTGCTAATATTTTCATACTGAAGATCTTTTTTGGACATATTCATACCGCCTATTTTAACCTATTTTAAATTTTTTGGTAGATTTCATACCACATGATGAAATAATTTACCTTTAGTCCTCTATGTATCTAATTCACCACTCTGTCAGCACCTGCTCTGATGAGATGTATGCAATGTTCTAATCTATAACAGTCTTCAGTGCTGTACTGATCTTTAGAGCTATTTTACGTTAACGTGAGCAAGTATTATATGTTTTGGAAATGGTATTGAAGGTGGATGTGGAGCTCATTTACTAGTAATGGAAGCTTAATCCAGTTCCTGGATGAGTATAAATCAACTACCTACTTACTTTTCAAGACTCTCTACTTACTTTCCATTGATCTGTTTTACAGCAAAACTACAGAATAGCATCTTCCATAATTTTAGCTGGTTTTGTTTCCACCGTGCACACACTTGGAATCTTATCTTCCAGAACAAATGGCTAAAGATGCTGCTTAAGTATGACCTCTAATGTTTAAAATTTGCCTTCTTGTGCAAGAGTTATTATTACATCAGTGGTTATTAAATGACTCCACAAATCCTTGAAGATATATTTGCAACAAAATTTATGTCACTTCTCCTATGTGACTACTTTATGAATTTTCCACTTTGATTGTACATGCTCATAAAGCGCTGACTACATAGATTCTAGATTATTTAATAGACGTAAGGTTTCTGAGGAACAGGAGAAGATCTGTTCTATAATATATTCTCCCTCTGCCTCAGACAATCTAATTTTGTTTTTTCTTTTTAAACCTTGCTCACCTCCCAGCTGATTATTCTGTACATTTATTAAGTTACATGGGGGGGAAAAACCCAACAAAACAGCCAAATACAAAAAACTTGCTTCATTCACTTTGAGTTCTTTAGATTTTGCTTTTAACAGATGCATTTTAAGAACTTAGGTGATGTCCTGTTTGCTTGTTTCAATTCCTTTGGGTTCATACTTATGTTGTGAAATATTTCCCATCTAGCTTGTATACCAGCTCTCAGCCTGAAAAAAATTTAGAATAGTGGAGATACTGCTTAAATATACTCAGTTTTCCAAAGTATGTTTCATAATAAAAATACTCATAGGCACTTAAATATGGTTACATTATAGCCAGCAAAATGCTAGACTATATTCATTATAAAACGTTTAATGAAACATGACCTACTGCCAGCTAATTCTCAGTTACTGGAAAATCTAATTATGTCAAATAATGATAGTGTTAAATTCCAAGTTTGATTGCATACAGCATATAACACCCTCCACATACCCTACCCCCTTTCCCCCAAACTGGATAGATTATTATGAAGCGCTGGATGACTCAGTTACGTGGAATCAAAATTTCGTGGAAGTTAAGACTGGAAAGAAGACATAAACATGAGATACTGAATCCCATGAGATGGATACAAATCAAACACTGAACAGCCTCCCCCACACTTCCTCCCACTCACCCTAGCATTTTTATATTCCTTAATACCTTGGAAAATCTCAAAACAAAAGGGATTTAAGAACAGCTGCACACTTCTTTGAAACACGTATTAGATTTAGATTCCCAAATCTCATTTTTTCAGATATGATTTAAGAGGCCAAGTTACTATAGTTTCTATGCAGATCTTTCTTATTTACTATCACAAAGCCACCTGAAAGGAAGAAAGATAACAGAAAAATAATTTAAAAATACACAGTTCTTACACTTGCAGGACACTACATGAATCTGCCCCCTTTGTATATAAAGCAGTCTATTCAGGCAGCCCATGCACATTTGGAGACTGAAGTGTGTGCTTAAGCCACTAGCACCTTACTAATTCGGCCTGTGGTATTCTACAACTTGTAATGCATCCCTTTTCTGTGATTTGACCATTTTTAACTTGATTAAATCCCATTTAATTCCTCCTTGCAAAGGGCAAGCGGTGAAAGGAAAGAGGGCTAAGAGTACCTTTTCTCACAACTTTAAATGTAAAGCTATCTTTTAATACAAAACCTTAGTTCTAGTAATAAATGTAATCACCTGTAGAGTATTTATGGGCAGCATAAGACATTCTTCCCCTCCTCACTGTCTGTCACTGGCATTCCCCTAAGCTAGGGGATGAAATGACAAATGGCCCAAAAGCTATTCCTGATAAGCCTTATTTTATTAATATTTTCTGGCATGAATCCCTTCTCAAAAAGATGATAAAATTGGAGCAAAGATAGCTAATACCTGCACTACTGAAAGGTATATTTCATCAAGTGAAACCAATTGATCAAACACAAGTTATGACCTAGTCGGAATAAAAATGAAACTTTTGCTTTAGAATTGTCTTCAAAATTCCATAAGTTTTTCCCCCGTGGTGAACAGGTGCTGAGAAATACCTAAACAAGACTAATAGATGTTAGTATTTAGATTATTTCTTATTAGTTTGTACGCCCAATCCATCTTGAATTACACTTTAGCCAGTGCAATTGTATCATTTGAGAATACAACAAAATTATTTTTAAAACTCTGGTTTTACCTTTAACCAGAAATTAGGTTTTCATCCTAAAAAAAACACTACAGAAATCACACAATACCATGTTGGGGGTTGCAGAAATTTTAGTGGTTAAAACAGACATAATGAGGACAAGGATTAGATGGTCTTGCCTAATGAATAAGGTCAGGAACTAGGAATGGGAAGAAACTTCAGTGTCAAAAGTTAGCACCCAGGATCAGGGTGGCAAGCTAGTCAGAAGAAGACATTTATCAGACAGGAAATGTCTGTTCCGAAGAAGATTTTTGCTAAATGGCAATTATGGTCACACCTGCAAACTCTGTGGCTGAGATTCCCTGTATGACGCTTAGGATTTAATGCTGCTGACAACACCTCTATTCCCAACATGGCTGCACGAAGAAGAAAAAAAACAGCTCTGCCAACTCTGAGTCACAGTTTAATCTTCTCTCACATTGTTTAAATTAAGTTTTTGTTATTAAAAGCTCTACACTATATCTAAGATACAAAATTCACACAGAAATGACGCCCATATTTTCATAGGTTTTCCTGTTCTGCCCAGTGGATAGCTGTACTAGTTTTAGACTTCAAGTAAATAAGCATTCTCCCTCTGCCAAATGATGATAGCATCTTAGAAGACATAAAAAAAATGTATTATGCAACATAAAGTTTTACCTGTTAAGTTTTATTTGATTTTGACACAGAGCAGTGCCATGTTAAGTTTAAGAGTGTGAAAAAATTGTTGTTTTTTTATGAAACTTCATGACAGATGAGAATTCTAACAAAATTCTGTGTAAATTGATGGTAAGCAATAATAATTGCTAACAAAAATTGTATTGACAATAATAGTTATTGTTAATATCAGTAAAATTATTGTATCTGAGACTATTTCTGTTTCTAGTTAAAAAAGGAAAGAATTCCTATTGATGTAAGAGGGCTTATATTCAGATGCAAGATGCAGTTATCTATTATTCCTTAGTGCTAAACACCTTCATTTACTATTTGGAATATTCAGCAATTATTCCAATACGTAGCTTCATTTTCACATCACAGTGTTCTTTGCAAGCAAAATTCAACCCTATGTGACTTTATAGTTTGCGTGATTGGTCATATATATTGCATCATAGCACTGGAAAATACATTCACTTTGCAAAAGTGGAACACAAAATATTTCCGTTTCCGCTAATGTGTTCTCTGTTGAAGTTCAGTTTTTGTATGAAATAAGACTTAGGTGACTGTGCCCTGTCTTCATCTGTCACAGATGACAGGTACTTTTGAACATATTGCTCAATCTCAACAGGATTTGACAGAAAAATGTGAAGACAGAGAAATGTGAAGCCCCTATCCTGCTTATGAGAACTGACAGCCGAGTGAAATGTAGAGACCTACATTAATTTTGCAGGCTGGAGATAGCAAGCAGAATCCAGTGCCTAAACCCAGTCACTTTGGAAAGTTGTACTGTGAATTAGCTGTCAGCTGCCCAGTCAGAATAGGGGTGTAACCAAACAAGTTACAGCAGATGACTACTTTTACTCAGCAAAATATCTAAAGTATATAAGAAGAGACATAAATATATTAGTTAAAGGATGGTTTGGCAGAATTTCCTTATGGATAAAAAAAATCAGTAATTTTAGCTTATCTATTTCTGGAAATATTTTTCTCTCTCTCCTTGTCCTTACCAGCCTTTTCTTCCCTCATTTAGCAGACAAAATTCTGAGAACAAAATTAGCTCCTGTTGTGTTAATTTCTGTGCATCATCTTTATATCTTTATATGCAGTACATATGGTAGATAATGGGAGGGAAAAAAAAAGTTTCCTTCTTGACCCTGTCCTCGAATGCATCTCTAACTTTTCACAGTGCAGACTTATTGACTAAAAAGACATTACTTCTCTAATCATGTAACACAGTAGAATTGGTGTGAATAAGACAGGAGACATAACCTTTGCCAGCAATGATGCCATAATAAAGGAATTAGTATGATTTTATTATAGAGTACTCTTCCAGTGGAATATTTGACTTGAGTTTCTTAATGAAGCTTTAATAGGTTTCTGTTTTTAGACTAATAGCTGTGCACTTACAGACACTCAAAAAAATGATTTATACCTTTTATACTGAGACAATGTCTAGAGGGGATATGGATTTATGCCTACTATGCCTATGAAAGAAAGATGCACCCCTAGGAGCAGACATCTTAATACAAGGATAAATGAAATATGTGGTTCTGCAAGAAGCCATCAGTGGAGGTGGTTGGGCTTGGCACTTTGCATGATATGGCCCAATACACTGGTTACAATTTTTGGATAGTTTTACATGTTAAGAATCTCAAACATGCAACAGAAACAGCCCTGGTACTTTGAAAAAATACCTTTCATGAGCAGCAAAAATTAATGAAGTTCAGAGGCAACCAGGCTTAGTTATGATGAGCACTTTTGTGGATGTTCTGATGTCTGGTAAGAACCAGAGTCCTGCAGAATTTCTGTCACTGGGATGCTAGAGTCTCTCTTTGCTCTATCTCCCTACTTTCACAAAGTATGTATTGAGACTTGTAGGTTTTATTTAAATTTGCTTGAAAGAGGTTAGTGGATCCAAGTGCCTAGTCTGAAATAAAAAAAAAGAGGGATGAGACATGAGAGACAATGCTATTACATATGCCTCATACCTTTAAGAAACCATATTAAAGAACATAGTATTGACATTTTAGGGTAATAAATTAAGATATATATGTCTTTACTAAACTGAGATACAATATATCTTACTATGTCCTTTGAGTAACACCAAGAGATGATCTCCCAAGGAACATCTAGTGTCCCTTACTGAATAACCCCTTCAATTCAGTTTTGTGGCAACAGTTATGAAACATCTTTTGAATATTATCCAACAAATGTTCAGCTGAGACTCAAAATAAGTGGGAGGAAAGTAACCACAATTATTTCCCTTGACCTTAAAAATCAGTTATGGTGACACATCCCCCATTCCTTCTCTGAGTCAGTGAATTTCTTCTTTTTTAGTAAATCTGTCACTGTAGTGGTAGAATTCTTAGGAAGTACAAACTTAGCATCATCTGCTGCTAAGGGTCAGTCCAGTAACACACTGGTTAACTTTAAGGACAGGCTTAAAGGATTTGCTGACTAAGGGTGGACCTACATGAGCAATTATATTTAGGACATGATCATATGCTTGGGTGACTTCAGCTTTGAATGCAATGCTGTAAGGGTATGAAGGATGTGAAAAGAGGTTGTCTGTCCACGTTGTTGAAAGATCTGAATAATGACGTTGTTAACCCTGAAAAGCTATTTTACATAAGGACCGAGCTAGTAATGTTCTATATGTGTATTTTATATCTATCTATCTATATATCATCTATATCTATCTATATCTATATATCTATATCTAAACATACAATATCATTATACAGTCAGAAACAGAAGAGATACCAGAGGCTTTGAAATATAAGAATAGAAAAGGTAGCTTGCTTCAAGTTCTACAGATACACCAAAATAGATATGCAGGATATCATTATGAAACAAAGTGATCAAGCTACCATCTGAAAATGTCACCCACAACAAAAATAAATCTGCTCTGCAATTGACTATATTTAGATGAATTATGTAAAATCATAAGCAAAATGCTAAGTAGTCCTTTATAGTATCTTGAGCTGAGATTATTTATAACTCATTAAGAGATTTATGGTAAATGGGTATGTGTTCAGGTTTTTGTTTTTTTTTTTTTCCTTCCTTAATCATCCTGGTGAAGCAAAGTACTGTGAAGGTCTTAGAGGACCTTCAAGGCCAGCAAAGTCAAGCATATACATTCATCATAGCATATCTGTATATAGTCTCACACTTTCAGTCTAAAACATTTCACTGCCAAAAGGTTGCAAGTGTAAGTGGAATTTCACAATCTATCTCTTCTGTGCTTACTCAGCTGCCCTTAGTATAAAGTAGTTGGTCAGGAAAAATCAATGGGTTCCAGAAGTATCAGGATAGATATAATTAATGTTATAAATAATTGTTAACATTATACCTAAAATAGTGGCAAATGGCATCTGTTGATGAGATTTACTGAGATTGTCAAAGTTTTTCAACTGTGCTTAGCATTCTTTATTGCAATGGGTTTAATCAGTGTTATGATGTACCAATTGCAGCAAGAATAAAAGAATGAATTCACTGTCTAATTATCAGCACCCTTCCTGTGGTCATTAAAAAAAAAAAGGAAAACAAACAAAGCACAACCATAGAACAGCCTTATCTCCCTCTATCTTTAAACTAATCAAGTCACTCTTTTTGAAGATTGTTGACCTAAAAGTCTAAAAGTCCACTAAAGTCAAATACCCTGAAACCTACATGTCCAGTCATTAAATTGACACTGGATAGAAAACACTTTCTGATCACTGTTGGTCTTTGGTGAACAATATACAGAGGCATAAGTTGAAAGGTTCTGTGTATCCTTGCCAGTTCATGTTGCTATTCAGTGAAACTGAGACCAGCATTTAACCATATTATTAACAGAAGACTTTCTTCTTTGTCTACAAAATAAATAATAATAGAAGTCCATCAGTTGTGTTCTTTGTGGATGGAATATAGGCTGTGCAACATTAAACATTATTTAGACAGCATTTAATATGATTTATTTAGTTTTCTATTTCTCCTCTATTCATCTTACATTTATAACTTACTATGGAGGCACGGAATACCTGGCATATAAATATATCTATTTTATATATAATAAACGATTGCAACAGAAAATTAAAAGCAGCAGCATGTTTAAAGTAGAAGTAGAACTTTTAACATTTTGAACTATGTCTCTCATAAGTCTAGTTTATGGGTGTAAAAACTGGTGGTAATATTTTTGAATACAGAAAGTTTATGCCCAGATTCACTACTGCAAAACCAAGATTACAGACACGATTCTTGCTCGTTTACAGTTTGCCAGTTTTGATATGACCCAGTATAGGGTGAAAACCAGGAGTATTTGTATAAATTTCGTTAAGTCAGATAAATCACATTCTAGGAACTTGAAAGGATGGAATATTTATGCTGAAGACTAAGCAGAAAGAGGTCGGGATAGCAATTTTCTTCTATTTTCCATCAATTCTTTTTGGCTTTTTAGATGTCTGCTATCAGCAAAATGTTCTAGCTTCCAGTGGAGTGCTCAGACTTCATCTGCAGGTGTAATGGGAATAGAAATTCTGGGAAAGAGAAGAATTCAGACAGAAAAGTTGTGACTCAAAAATCTTGCTGTTAATCTTTCAGCCTAGGAAGGCTTTGCAGTATTTTCAGATTCCATTATCTCTTCCCATTGACAGACCTCAAGGAGCTACAGTGATGTGGTTTATTCTTCTAGTATTAACAGGGTGCTACTTACCCTAAGTTTGCAAGGTTAATTTAACTATTTTTGTCTAGTTGTTTTGAGTTGGCTCTTGATCTTTGGTCACTAAGTTAATCCTTCTAATCCTTTATGGGAAAACTATTGTTCACATCAGCTTTCCAAATAAGGAAACAAAGACTTTCTAGTATCATGACTGCTTTTTAGATCCTAGCAGCCAAGTACACAATTTCCAGCTATTACACAAATATGTAGCTCAGAACTGTACTGAGGAAGGAGTTGGAGACTTACTGAAAAAGTTATTAAAATATGCTGTGATGGGACAAGCGGTATTTTCCTCTCATTTCTTGCCTCTGAGGATGATTATTGGATTCTAACAGCTCAGAGTCTTGATAGTGAATATTTTAACTCACAATTTCTATTCAGAAGTATTAAACTGGATTTCTATGACAAAATATACATTTTTACTGGCTCAACATTTTACAGAAGAAGTCGGGTAAGGAGAAGGGAGAAAACAAATCAACTTTTGAATTTTTATAAATGCATAAGAACAAAGAAAAGTGTTTCAGAGTATGCATATCTGAGCTAAAAATAAAAATAAAAAACAGAGTCAGCTTGCTGAGAAAGTAGAAAAACTTTTATCTGGACTTCAGAAAATCCTATTTTAAGCTTTTGCAGTGAATGAGGCAACCAGGCATGTATGGTGCTCCACCATTAAGGGAAAGCAGCACCCAAGATGTGTAGAAGCCTGTGGTAAATAAGGAGTGGCAAAAGTCAGAGAGTCTGCAAAAACTTACAATGTTTTATTAGGAAATTATACAGTTGGCATGGAAATTGGTATAAGTTAGTCTCTTATCCTGTAGTATAAACTAAATTACAGCAGATTTGGAGTAAGGAATAGGGTGAAAGAGAGATAGATTAAAAAGAGGCAGAGAGGAAGAAATGAAGAAAAGAAGATCACCACTCCTGGCTCTAGTATCGATCCAGATGGGGGGTGTACACAGTCTTGAGGGGTCTGCCCAAGTTTCATCAGGATACCTTTCTGTAGACAAGCTTTCTCTGCCCTGGACCTAAGTTTCTCATTTTCTATACAAATTAGTTATAATGCACAATTTGTTCCTCTAAATTTTTCTGTAATGGGTTGAGGGCTTCAGGTGGTTTTGATGGTCTTGATGCCCCTCTATTGCATCAGCCTTTTGTCAACAGTCCATGGCCACTCCTTGACCTCATTCCTGCACTTGTGATGTACTGTGTAGTGCGTATCTCCAGGAGCCAGAACAAGGATGTTTGTCCCAGAAAATTGCTTCCCTATCTCTGTGTAGTCCCCTTCTTCAGCCACATTCTGTTCTCTCTTGCAGTGTGGTCTCAAGCAACAGACCCGGGCTGACTCCATGGCTATCTACCTGTTGGTGTTTGATATGTACACATCAGCCCCTCACCTTCTGGCTTTCTACACCATGTCAATCCTCATGTCCCATATCCAAGTCATTTTCATATGAAATGTATTTACAATACTTTGCAGTTACAGAGTGAAACTGGACGTTTTCTGTTGCTTTTGTGGTACTTTGTATACTGAACTTCAGTACAAAGGATAAGACGTTAGTAGGATGCCAGAAACCTCTTCTCACTGAAAATGTGAGAGGACCGAAGATAGAATAGTAAACACTTTTACAAGTGTAACAGCTGTCTCAGCTTGGAGCACGAGGCAAGTGCCATCAGACTCCAAATCCAACAATGATTTGCACATGTTGCAGCTTCCAGCAATTCATTGAAGCAATTAATTTATTCTGAAATAAACCATTTATTTAACTGTCACTATAGAGGCAGATTAAAACAAAAATTTAATCCTGTCTCTGTTGGCAGTAGTTTTACTTAAATAAAATATTGTCTGTCAAGATATTTAATTGTGTGGGATTCTTGCAGATATAAACTTCTAGGCATTTGTACCAGGAGCATTATTATTCCTAATTTTTTTTTTTTTTTTTTGGACAGCAAGGTCTGGCATAACATACCATTGGAGATGCCAACCCTTAAACTCATCGAATTAAGATAATCCTCCCACTCATTTGCACTTTGACTTTTTGATGCCAGACATTCATTTATGAGAGAAATTACTTGGTAATAAACTCTTGTTTCCAAGCATCCCTAACTTGCAACATCTTTCTTTAATAACTCAGATTTAATCATAATAAACTTCCATATGGTATTAGTGAAATGCCAATAGTAAAGAAATAAAAAATTCTAATGTAGAAGCATCAAGAACTGTTTGAAATGAACATTTCTAGACCCTCTCTCTCTGTAGTCTGTGATTTTAAGAGCACCATTCTTACAGCACTAGGCTGAACACACACAGGATAATGAAGAGTGGCTGAACTCTGGCTCCTTCTAGCAAGCTTAGAACTGAACAGGTAATAGACAAAGAACCTGCCATGGAGTCAGGAGGAAAGAATGAGGGAAATAAAATATTAATGATTTTGCACATTTCAGCTGTTCTGTTTGGAGAAATGAAGAATGATACAGTCCTGGCAGGTGTGCATGCCTCTGTGTGTGTCAGAAAGATTCAACATAAGGCTGAAGGGCATTTACATTATTACATATGCATCTAGATTCTTTCCAATATCTTTCCAAGCATGCTGCTCCCATGGAATATTTCCTCCATTACAGGTGTCCCAGATTACTGGTGTCCCAGGGGTGTCTACCAGGAATCCCACCCAAAACAAATAAAGGAAAGTTGTGAAACTTTTAGCAAATTTGAGTATGTTGAATCACTGTTCAGATGCAAAACCTTGAAAATGCAGTTAATTACTACACAAACTGCCTCTGTTTTCCCAAGAATCAGCACTGAATTCCTTGATCTTACTTCCCTCTTATTCTAGTATGGTGGCAATATTTTCAGAGTGCATGTAGCACCAGATGATAGACTGTAATGAGATTTAACTTCCTGGCACATAAGAGCAGATAAAGTGCTGATGACATTGTAGATTTTCAAATACTGCCAACACTTTAACAGTATTCTCAAGTTAAAAGCTTCATAAAGTGTGAGCCACTGTCGGTGCACTCAGTCAAGTCTGTACCACAGATGTAATAACCATTCAAACCTTTAATCTGAGGCGTGCTAAACACCAGGGGTATCTTGTGACACACCATTGGGATGGGCTCAAGTCTTCAGTTTGACAAGGTATACTCTTCATCTTAAAGAGTGCCAGACACCTGAGATTCACATTGATTTCACTGGTAGAGAGAAGAACAAAGGTGTTTGTCTTCTTCACACACTGGGTCAGATTCTGAAAGATTGTTTTAGCCATTAGAACACTCTGGAAAACAAATCTACAAAGAATTGCTATAATTGTAATGAAGGATTTGTTTGGCCTGTAGATCTTCCTCCTTAGCAAACTTGTACAGTATTCAGCACAAAATTTAGCATTAAAAAACCCAAAGTGCAAGTAAGCAGACAACTTATATTGTCTGAATAATTTCAAATTATTTCACTTTCCCTTATCTTTTAGGTAAAGGTTTGAGGCAGATGAAAAGCCAGACAGTTAGCATGACTCCTTTAAAAATGAGATTGGGCAAAATAATCACCTTAAGAAGCCTGCCTAGCCCAATGCAAATCAAGACAGGTTTAAAATTTACTCAAAAATGAAATTACAGTGTACTGGGGGGAGCAATATTGTTAGTTCTTCAAGCACCATTTTAAGTTTTAGGCAGTGGCATAACCTCTGTTATGGAGAAGCCTAGAAAGACTGAAGGTTCTGGTAGACATTTCCTAAGTCACTGTTTGCTGTGAGGTTTGGCAAATAAAGTTGGCACCCAGTGAAAGAGTAACAGGTAGGCATTTCAGGTGGCATTATTTTTGTGTAATATTTTCAAATACCAGTAGAATCTAGATTTTCAGTTGGTATATCTGATGTACTTCTCTTTTCTCCATCATTCTTTCCAGGTATTGGAAGCATGATCAGGAGTTCATTTTTATTCCATGACCATTGAACACTGGGGAGCAGAAGCTAGGTAAAGTTAAGGAGACTTAAAAGAAAAACAAGTTAGTGTTACTTGTTTATCCTTTCTAGACTCAGTAGATCCTGATTATATTTGTTCTGAGCTCCTAGCATTTTCCTGCTGCCAGATAATGTATTTTCTGAAATTCTTCTTTTGAGGGTTTAAATCTGTTCATTCTGCACAATGTAGAGTTTGCTTCAGTTAAGGGCAACATAATGTACTTTACAGACTTCTAGAGTAAACTGTAATTTAAAATGCATATTTAGAACTGCAATTTCAGCTAGAAGCTCCGAAATGTCAGATACCTACTCCTCTTGGATGCTCTAGACTGGCCCTGTGGCACTGTGATTTCAGGTTCACAGGTGCCTAAAGGGCTGTCCACCTCCTCTGGAGCTCGTCTGGACCAACCACTCTGCTCAATAAGGGCCACACAGAGCAAGTTGCCCAGGGCCATGACCAAATAGCTTTTGAATATCTCCAAGTATGAAGACGTGACAACCTCTTTGGGAGGCCTGTGCCAGTGCTCAAACATCCTTACAGTGAAAAAGTTTCCTGCTGCTCAGAGGGAACCTCCTGCATTTCAGTTTGTGCCCATTACCTCTGGTCCTGTCACTAGGCACCACTGAGAAGAACCAATTCCCTTTTCTTCACATCCTCCCTTCAGGTACTTGCAGACATTGATCATATTCCCCTGAACCTCTTATTTTCCAAGCTAAATAGTCTCAGCCTCCTTCTTCCTGCTTCATGAGTTTACACTTCCATTTAAATGATTAGTTGTAGGAACTGAACCAGTTTCAGACAAGGCTCTATGCAAATGAAACCTCAAAAAGCAAGACATCTTTAAGAAATGGGGGAAAAAAAATAAAAAGTAAGTTTTTGGAGGTTTTTAAGGTTTCATAGTGAGCTTGATGACACTTTAGTTCTTTCTGAAAGGAGAGGTGCTGAGACTGCATTTGAAAAATAAAAATATAATTCGTCTTACAAATAGAGAGCTGTAGAATTGAAAGCTGTTGGCATTTGGAAGAATTATCTCATATGCTTAAGAATACATTAGAGTCCTAAATTATGCTGGGTTTTTGTATTTGGATAGAAAAACAAGTGTGTTGGAAGTAATAATAAACAGACCTAAAATCACATTTGTTTTAAATTTGCCAAGATGCAGAAATGTATATGTTCTAAACTTCATTATTTTTCTTTTCCCTTCAGTCCTCAAAGGGAAAGCTATTGCTTGTTTTAAGTTGAAACCAAGACTTGCAGGATACATCGTTATCCAGAGGAGCAAAGGAGTCTTCTGAAGGCTACAAAGAAGACCTCCTTACACAGAATCTCTGGATTTATTTTTGTTTCAGAAAAACCTGAATGCAAAGAGTATTTTGGATTTTAATGGGACCTCCCCAGCATAGTTTTCAAGTCAGTTTCTTTATAAGATTAGAACCAGGAAACCCAACACTTACTTCTACTGAAAAGATATTTTCTTTTTTTACTCTGTGGTATGTACCGACACAAAAACTCAGACTTTCCATATTTGTTGCTCTGAGCCTTTTTCAAAATATAAACAGGATTACAAATTCAACACAGAATTCAGACAGGTGGATTTAATGTTCAGGGAGAAATCCTGGGGAAACTCCACTGGTATAAGTAGAAATATTCCAGAAGAAAAGGTGCAGTCATAATTCAGCAAGTATTTTCCATGAGGTAAATTTTAGTGAGTAAATTGTTTCATTTCCACAGTAAACAAAAATTTAGCTCGTTGTCAGTAGGGCAATTAATTGTGAGAAGCCATAAATAACCAGTACTGCATTTTGTTGTATATTCTGAGAGACAGTTCAGGAGTAGAAAAGAGTTCTCAAAGCAGACAAATAACAGCTAATAATTTTCTGTTCAGTAAGAATTGCATTTTTTCTTAACTGAACAAGATTTGGGCTTTTGCAAATAACAGTATGTCACAGACATATGTGTAAGTAACCAGTCTTAGCTGGTTGGAATTGCACTGATGCTGTGGACACGTGTGACCCAATTGCTGTGAGGCCCAAGGAACACAGATCAATGAGCAGCAAACTTTACTCATTCAATGAAATGCAGTCCCTGTGTAGGAAAATTCAGTCAACTTTTACAGTTCTGCCACTTTAAAAGGGTCACTGGACAAGCAGGCTTAACAGAGTTCAAAGCCACCCAATCCTGTAGTGCAACAAAAGACCAAAGACTTGTTTTGCTTTCTGCTAATTAAAATTACCATTCACTGGAAGGTATTATGGGAATAAGCACTTTTTACAATAAAGTCTGTCCTCAATTTGAGTTAAGCTACAGGATTGTTATAAAAGGACTTTAAATGGGGGAAAGAAAGACACTTATCCATGTCCTCTGTATTTGAAAGGTAGTACTTAGGACTTCCTGCAAATTTGTTTTGTTTTGAGATGGGTTTCATACAGGAGCTTTTAAGAAAATATTAGTTGTGGTGCATATTTCACAAAAATAACAGATGTGTCTCCAGTGGAGTTCCTGAGGTTTGAGATTTTTATCACAGAATGATGCTCTGCAATTCACCTGCTCCCAGCCTCCTCACATTTCAGTTTAGTGGATGTTACCTCAGGGTTTTCAAGCACATTACTTACTGAGAAAAGGCATTCCAAAAACTGTGATACTTGAAATATTAATTTAGAAAATCTAATATGAATTTATAGTGTATCTGGTGTTTTAAATCATATAATTTCTGTAAGAAGAGGTATGTTTGATATGTTTCTCCGAAACATTATTTTTATTAGAGTTAAGGCCAAGTGATAATTAATGGGGCTTGAAAAAAAAAAATCTCATATACCAGATTTATTTGCCTTTTTTTTCTCTTTTTTTTTTTTTTTTTTTTTTTTTTTTAAGAAATAATGAATATTTAGATGTGTGTGAGGCACAAACATTTAAGATTTAGACTCAGAATTGTTTTGACTTTTCAGGATTACTAGGTTCCAAATCCTGTACTTGTTTTTAAATAGGCCTACCAGAAACTTACAGTGCATTTTTAAGTAGACATTTTTTTACACCTCTCCTGCTCAGATCCCTGAATAGAATGTCTTATCATTTTTTCTATCTGATAAAAATAGATTTTTCCAACTGCACCAGTTAGTCTTTTAATGTCCTTCTAGATGTCCTTTTAGATAGATCACTGCTCAGGACTAATCTCCTCTTTTCTTGGATGTTGACCTGAGATTTCACCCCATCAATTTTCTCTATATGTAGCTAGTCCCAGGATAGCCATTGCTTTCAAGAATCATTAAATAATCAAGTTTGCTTATTACACCAAGCTGTGTGGGACAGTTGACATGCTGACTAGAAGGGAACAGTCTTGAGAGATGGACCTGTGCAAACTCTGTGGAGTTCAACAAGACCAAGTGTAAGGTCCTGCAGAAAAGTCCAGGTAATCTCAAGCACAAAGTCAGTCTGGATGGAGATGGGATCAAGAGCAGCCCTGAGGAGAAGATCTTGGGCATGCTGGGAGATGAGAAGCTTGACATGGCCTGTAAGTGCACACTTGCATCCCTGAAAGCCAACTGTATCCTGGACTGCATCAAAAGAAGGATGACCAGCAGGTCTGATTCTACTGCTGTACTACACTTTTGTGAGACCCTGCCTGGGGTACTCTGAGGTCCCCAAGACCAGAAGTATGTGCACTTATTGGAGTGGGTCCAGGGCAGGGTCATTAAGATGACCAGAGGACTGGAGCACCTCTCCTGTGGAGACAGGCTGAGAGAGTTGGGGTTGTTCAGCCTGACGAAGAGAAGTCTCTGCAGAGTCCTTACAGCACTCTCCAGTACCTAAAGGAGCCTACAAGAAAGATGGAGATGGACTTTTTAATAGAGCATGCTGTAATAGGACAAGGCTTTAAACTGAAAGAGAGTAGATTTAGATAAGATATAAGAAAGAAATTATTAATTATGAGAATAGTGATGCATTGGAACAGATTACCCGGAGAAGCTGTGGATGCCCCATCCCTGGCAGTGTTCAAGGCCAGGTTAGATGGGTCTTTCAGCAACCTGGTCCAGTGGAAGGTGTCCCTGCCTATGGCAGAGGGGTTGGATCTAGATAATCTTTAAGGTCCCTTCCAACCCAAACCTTCCTGTGATTCTATGATTATATAAATGTTTACCTCATTATATAGATAACATACTTAATACATCTAGCTACTTGTTCTTTATTTGAAACTCTTACTATTAAAAATCATTTCACAATACACTTTGACTCTTAATTTGCATGTCTTAAAGCACCTTTCATGGAAAACATTTATCACATTATCAGTAAAAGGGATATTTCAACTACGAATTTTTTTTTGTTGTAGAATGCCAGTAGTGGCGCTCTGGTTCTTGCTTTATCTAAGAAATAATGGTTTACATACTTTTCCTGTGAGATGTTTCATTTTAGTGTTGATCACAGAGATCCCTATGAACATCAGGTACCTGAAAAGTTTTGGCATCATGACTGTTTTCTACTGGCATTGTTTGACACTTCTATTCCTCCTAAAACATACCTTACATCACTTTGATGTAGGTGCAGATACATGTAATATACATATAGGTGAATATTGTGTAATGTGTTGTATGAAGGTATTAAATGTTAATTGATCCTAAATAATGTTATTTCTAGCATAGCAAACAAAATATCTTGATTGTGGAAAAATTAAAATGGATAACAGAGAATTTAGTCTACAACTAAATGCTTGGGCATAGTGATGGCAGTTTGAACTGTATTAGATTAAGAGAGTCTTAGTATATTACATCTGTGATTACATTCAGAAGTTAAAAAAAAGCAAGCAGGGAGGAAAACAGACAGGATTAAAGAAGCTGACATCTGCAGAGGGTGAAGAAGGATCTACAGAGAATTGTGTTTCTGTCAGTAAAGAATTATTGCATGACAGCAGACCATAAACTGCAAGGTAAGAACCTTTACATTTTTCGGTAACTAGAAACACAGTTGTGTCTGCTTCTGATACTCAGAGCCAGACTTTCCTGTCACCAAGTATTTTCTCTGAACATATGTCAAGTGCTGCTGAAGGTATCAGCATAGCAGACTGAAAGATCTGCTTTGGAACAAAAGCATCAAGTGTCTTATTCTTTGTAAACAATATTGCAACAAGGTTCCTAGTTTTAACTCACAAAAAAGCATGGCAACTTTTGTAAGACAGTCTAGGAAATGCATCATTTATAAAAGATACAGAATTAAAAGGAGGTTATATTTTGAAACTCTTTTTTTTTTTATTGCCGAATATACAAAATTCTGATTTTTATGCACTCAGTTTTTTCTAATTTCTGGTAACTCAAAATTTTGAACTTGGCCAAAGTTTTAGTTTATGTGTTAACCATTTATAGTTATGCAAAAATGTTACAAAAATCACAGATGACAATTATTTTCATTATTCTATCTTTACTTTTACTGATGAACTGTAGTAGTAGTAATAGTAGTAGTAATAATGCTAATGCTAATACTAATACTAATACTAATACTAATACTACTACTAATAATAATAAATAAAATACATCCAAGCCCCAGATACTACCATGTGTGTGAACTGTTGCAGCCTTCTAACAAACTCTAGTTCACCTAACAACAATGACATTCAGGATACTGAGCACAAAGAACTCTAGACAAACTATTTTATGTCTTCATGGTCAACCTTGTTCCCAGTGCTATATTTCCTATTCAGTCTTAGGCAAAATAAGTGATACACTTAAATTAACCAGATAATCTCCAAACTTTCGCAGGCATTCAGTGAAGAGGCAATTGGCAAAAAACAATTCACAGCAAGGAACCAAATTAGATGCTCTAAATAATTTCTTGAGAAGCTATTCTTTCTCTAGTTATGTATATAAAGAGAGACTAAGGAATGTTTCTTGGGATAGGAGCCCTGAACTTTTCTTAGTTTCATGATGAATATAACATAACACACATCTCTCCCTTTCCTAGTTATCCCAATGTATATGCTAAGTATTTTATATTAGTTTAATAGAATAAATATGTCATTCAGGATATCCCTCAAAATAAAGGGTTCAAAAGTTCAATTTATTAATTCTACAAAGAAAGTTATATTACAAATGCATTAATCAAGATCCAGCAAAGTTCGAAAGAACATTTTTACATCCCTTTTCCACAAAATGTGAATGACCCTTGCGAATTAAATCAAGACTAGGAAAAGAGTCCAGGGGAACACAGCAATGACATTCATTTGCTTAGTATCCTTTGTTTTGTTACATGAATATTATTGAATAGTTCAATAAAGATGCATTCTTAGGTGACTCAGTCTACTTCTGCACATCAAAAATTAATACTAACCTGCTCTTATAAAAGTTATGCACTAATTTAGTTTCTGAATGACCTTTCCATAGAAGTTAGACCTTTTTTTTCAAGTTCTCAATTTTCAATCTAACTCAATTTTATGTAAAATTTTCTTTTTGATACTTACTTCTGATTAACTGAAATTAAACTCCAAAGGAAGTTGCAAATTTTGAACATTTTGCAAGACCGAAGAGCCTGATTTTATGAGACACATTTATCTCCACTAACAACCAAGAAAACCTGCAAAAAGCCTCACAAGCTCACTCATCTTGGAAGACAAATCTAGCATTTACTTCACAAACACTATGTGGAACATGACCATTTCCATCAAATGTCTGTAATTTAAGAATGCACTTCATAAAGATTCAGACAGGTCCTTGTAGTTGCTTTCCAGTCTGAACTATGTCTCAGGGAAGGACATCACTGCTCTTTCAGTGAGAGTGCTGCATTTGTATTTTATTGCTTTGAGCCTTGGAGGACAAGACGACAGATACCTAAACAATATCAAAAATGGACAAATGGATTAGTTGGTCTGAAGTCAGGCTAGAAATGCTCCAGAAGTGAATTCACTGAAATTTTCTTTATGGATATTTTCTCCATGGATATTTTCTCCATAATTTCACTGAAATTTTTTCAGCCTGGATATTGACCAAAGAGTTTTAATTCTGGCTGTTGCAATATGAAGAATCTCATGGCTTAATGATGATATCAAAAATTTAAAATGGCTTACTGAATGTTATCTATGTAAAAACATTAATTCTTTAAGGCAATTAATCTCTAATGGAAATAATTCTCTCAGGTTTCAAGGGCTATGATACATTTTCCCCAAGATGTATAACACATCCATGCGAACAGAAGGATAGGGCTTGAGTAAATTTTTAGGGGAGAAGACGTCTGTTAATGCTGAAATATCACCCCTATAAAAAAGTCTTCTGCTACAGCTTACAAGTACCTCTCTAACATATCAGGTAGAAATAAAGACAATATGTCATCAAAATGGTCATGAGCATCCTTCTGTAATGCTCAAAATCCAATTCTAAACAGATTTTATACACCTATAGAGACCTACCAGTTTAATCATTATTTGATAACTCTATTTTAAAAAATCTTGTGAATTGTGTACCTAATATCAAAGCCCAGGACTCTGATTTGGTAAAATTCAGGTTTACTGGAAATTAATAGGTTTGGGGTTCAAGCCTATGACCAAGGCACTGTTTGAAAGCTAAATTCTGACCTCCCCAGTTAACAAGGCATGCAGTCCCAAAACTTTCCACAGGGATAACATGCTTGCTTACAGGAAAATTAGTGTTTTCCTCAATATCATTGGCTATTGAGAACTACCTGCTTGTGAACAGAAGGCACCTGTCTATAAATCTCTGACATAACCATTGGAATTGAAGTCAGTATAAGTAAAATGAAGTGATTGTGTCAGCAAAACACCTTATTTGTTTAAGGAATAACTTATGTATTCTAGACTTAGAATGAAGTGTATGACACATTTCATTTTTTTCTTTCACAATAATAAATGAAATACATTTAGTAAAATGGTAGACTTGGCTGAACAAATAACAAATAATAATGATGATGCCTGCAGAAAAATCCATAAAACCTAATTATTCTGGCTTTTATCCAGCATATATAAAAAGCTGGAAACATTTCTTTGCTGAAGCAAGATGTTTCAGACAAAAAATATCAATAACTTTATTGAGATATTTTTACTTCAGATGTGAAATGGTAATTCATTGGAAATTTATTTAGCAATGCATTTTGTTGTCTTAATAGAACTGCTTTTAAACTCCAAACTTTTTAATGGAAATACTTTACATCAGAGGACAATAATAAAAAGAGAAGATGGGGTACAGTACGAGTCAAGAAATAGCACCACAGAGACAGTATAGCATATATGAATACTGTATGGTTAACCTTGATTTTATTAGACATAATACAATTGTATATTAGTAAAAGTTTTAAAAGAGGGAAATAAGAAAAAGGAAAAAAAAAAAAAAACAACTTGGTTTTTGGAAGAGTCCAACCAATCAAGAAAATGTATAATTTTAAGAATTTATAAACTAGAAGTTTATACTAGTAATTTTCTCAAGCACTCAGACACATTACCCCTTTATATTACTATGTTTTATGAATTATGAATTTTGGTTGATGAGGAAGCCTAAGGGTGACAATGGAGCTTCAGTGTCAGTAATGCATTGTCATTTCACACTGTGTGAGTTCCTACTATACCTAGATGGATTTTTCAAGCTTAAATAATGTTACTGACTGCCAAAGATTTTATTAAGAGGTCTGATGATATTATATGCTCTGCTGGTAAGATACTAATCCTTACTAACTAGAAAAGGGTCAAATACTTTGAGAGATTGCCAGGGCTTTTTTTGTCTGCCTGGGGTGTTCAGATGTAGTTATACTCCCCCACCATAATTCACCCATTTTGAGTCAGATAGTGAAATAGAAAACCATTTTTCCAGCATCAAGAAGAATGAAATTTGAGTAGAAAAGACAGTTGTTCTATGAGATTTTACATGGCTCCTGTTACCTAGGAAACAATTTCTTTTGGCTTTGAAAGGTTTGGTAATGGTTGCCCTAGCTACAATTCGGGCAGTATAGAACAAGAGGGGCTATTTATCTCATGTAATTATATACATATACACATGTAAACACACCCTCACATTAGAGAGGGACAGATTTAGTAAAACAGAATTATGAAACCACTGAAGTTAGGAAAACATTGTGAACAACATTCCAGGATAGAAGAGACACTGGCACTGGTTTAAGTCAATCCCATCCCACACCTGAAAATAAGACGTTCAAAAATTAAAAAGAAACAAGAAGAATAAGATAAAGTGCAAATTAGAGGGCTCATAGAATTATTTAATCAGGTAATTCATATTTAAAGTGCAGACTGAAAAGTGATGAAGAATACAGAATATTTAAAATTTTGAACTTGCGGAAACAAAATTTTTTACCGTAGAACATCTGGCTAAACATGAATTGGAAAATCAGATCCGTTATTTTAAATATAACATTAATATTTTACTGATGCATCACAGTAGAGCATTCTTTGAGTTAAAATGGAAAAGACAATTCCTAAGGATGAACTTTTAGACATAGGAGGTGAGTAAAGCAATGATAAAAGACACCGAGTAGAAATTCATAAGCTGATTGGAAAATTGATGGAATGTACTGTATCACAAAAGGAGAAAGTTTTGCAGGTGCTGATGGGAATGAAAAATTCTCCAGAAATAGAAAAATAATGTATTTTTTCTATGTAGAAAATACAAATCTATTTTTAATGTGATCACATGCAAAGTTAGGACAAGGTAGGGATAATAATTGGCATAAAAAAGCTTACATAAATATTCGGTTCAAAAACTGTTGTGAGAAATCAAGAACAGTAAGAAATGAAGACAAAAAAAAAGGAGGAGACTGGGTATAGGTACAAATGGAAGAAATGTCCGTCTTATAAATTATAGTTCCTCTAGCTAATGTCTGAGTGAGTATCACAGATTCTACCTTCTTTAGAACAAAAACATATTCTATGATTTGTGGAGGAAAAGGAGACTGATTTATTTGTTTTCTTCTCATGAAGACCATAATGGTCACTCCAGAAAATAAAATAATAATAAAAAAAAGAAAAGAATTTCACAATCATCTTCTCTGTGTTGTGGATTAGTGTGTTTTCTGATTTTCACTTATCCCACTTAGATTTAAAATTACCAAGGTGATATGTTTGCATATGGAGGATTTATTTTCATTTAAAAAAATCCCAAAATATACAAAGTATCCACAGTTTTCTCCTATATTTAGATTTAAAATCTAATCTATTCTTCCAAAGAAGTCTTTATGAAAAGAAATGCTATATAGTAGATGCTTAAGGAACATTGTTTTCTTCTCTTGTGAGGCTTTAGTGTGTATAGGAAAAAAATATTGATTCTAACTAAAATGAGATGTTTTTAAATTCTGATTTTTAAAAATTATTTCAAAACACTTAAAGTATCTTTTAAAAATGTGAAGAAAAGGCATGATTCATACTGTAATTTCAGCTCAAAAAATGGATGAGTGCCAGTAAGTCAAACAAAGCTGCTATGTATTTCAGCTGGTTTTAATTCTATATAAAATATTGCCTGTTATTAATTGTGACGAGCCGCAATCTGTAACCTTGACAGAAATTTTGTTTTGCCACAAGTGAGATTTTTTACAAGGGTATGCAGTGATAGGCAAAGGGAGCATGGCTTTAAACAGGAAGAGGGCAGTTTTAAATTAGGTATTAGGAAGAAATTATTTACTGTGAGTGAGGTGATCTACTGGAACAGGTTTCTCAGAGAAGTAGTGGATGGCACATCCCTGGAAGTGTTCAAGGCCAGGTTGGATGGGGCTCTGACAAAGCTTCTTTTCCATTTTTTTCCTGTGTATTTGCATAGCAGGGGAATTTATTTATTTATTTATTATGCCTAGTGGAAGATCTAATGGAAGTTGTCCCTGCCAATGACAGAGGAGTGGAACTAAATGATATTTAAGATCTCTTCTAACTGAATTCACTGTATGATTTTATGTTCAAGAAAATGGTTCTTTTTCTTCAATAGTCAAAAGGAGTATCTGGGGGGTTTTTTTGTTGTTTTTTGGTTTTTTGGGGTTTTTTCTGTTACTTGTTTGTTTGTTTGTTAGTTTGTTTAACTTCTGCTGTTGAGTTTGCTTTCTACCAGCTCAACACTGGAATAACATGGGTAAAAAGTCTGTGTTTCCTCTGTGATCAAACATGATACTGATGAGCAAATAAAGAACTATCCATTAACCTTTTTTCATGATGTTCTGTCGAAAAGAAGTAAAATGGTAACTGAAATAATGTTCAATAAAAATACAGTTCATCATGGAAATAAGAGATAAATTGCGAAGGTGCAAACTTCTGTTTTTCTGAAATACAAACTCATCTCTCTCAGCAGCTCCAGCCAATCAGACCTGAGACTATGTGGGTTTTTTTTTTTAAGAAAAAAAACAAAATAAACAGCAAAAAAGTCGAAAAAAAAAAATGAACTAACCAAACTCAGACATTAATTTGGATACCAAACCTTTGGAAATACCTTAACACAGACTTGAAATAAAAGGTTTACAGTGTTCAGGGAAAAACAGATGAGTCTGTGAAGGTAAGTCAGTTTTAGAAGAGCAGCTGCCTGTTCTGAGTCTTAATCAAGTATTCAAAAGTGCTCATATAGAATGAACACACTATATCTGTATTGTTATCATAAAATAATTCATGTTGAACCTCTTTTAAACTCAGACACAACCAGAAAATGGAATATTTACACTGCGTTAAAAAAAATATAATGAAGTATTAAATATTCTACATCGGATTTTAAGAAGTAGTTAAGGAAAACAGACTTCTAAAGTTACAAATATTGTGATCCTTATCATGTTTCTCTGTAGTACAAGACCATATTAGCAAAACACTTTAAATATTACATAATTCTCAATGATATCGTTGTTCTTAACTAATAAATATATTTAATTATGCTTTTTTCCATGTATCTAGTAATTATTTTGGTCACTAAACCAACAGTAAGTAAGACCAATATAATAAACCAATTAGACTTCCAGAATACAGTCCCCCTAAAAAATATAAGCTGCTTGTCCCTTCTGCCTATCTGAGTCAGCTTGCATGCAAATATTTAAAACATCCTTTTGCTTTGGTTTTCTTCACACTTTATTATCTATGGTCAACCTTCATTAAAATTGAGGGAGCTTATATATATTTTTAGCTTTTAAAATAAAGTACACACTGGGTAAAAAAGACCAAGAGAAACAAACTCTAAATTTCAACAGGCTCACTTGAATATTTATTTCTGGGGACATATGTCAAGCCAACACATTTCCCTCATTCAATGAGTCAAATGATACTTTTCCTTTCATCTTAAGTGGAAGGAAATGGTCTCCTTCAGACAGGAACAATGTTACTTCTTTATGGTTGCACATTATTGATTACTGCATGGGGAAATATTACACCTGCTCTTTTGAAGAGCTCCTCTCAACTGAATAGAATTCTTCTACACTAAAATGTAGACTGGAAAAAAAAGGCTGAGGCACACAACACATTTTCCATTTCTGGATTAAAATGTACATCTGAATGTTTTTATCCTTATTGTAGGCATAATTGATATCAACAAACTGTAATATAACACATATATCAATTCAGCATTCTTTTGGACACTCAAACATTCATTTAAAATAAAATAAGGAAGAAAATACATAGAATTCACATCACTACTTCCAAGAAGCGGACAGGATTTTAAATAATACATCACTGCCTATCCACAAACAACATTTGATTTAAAGCCACTAGGTGTCAGCATATAAGTATTCCTAAAGAGATTTATCTTCCAGAAAAAGTAGTTGGGAATAAACAAATATGCAAGATTGTAGGTGGTTGATGATTCCTTACAATGCCATGGAAGAAAGCTTTAAACTTGTCAGGCTCACTGATAAATATTAGGATGATCGAGGAATATTTTTCCATATGATAAATGAGTCTGGAATAACAACTTCTTGTTTTTGATAAGATACTTTGGATATTTTAACTTATACAAACCTTTAGTGGTTTGACTCCAAAATAAATGAGTTTCCATCCAAAACCACCTGATAAGAGCAGGTGGTCTTGTTGTCATGACATAGATTCTTCATCCTGCCATGTTTGTGCGTTTCTTAGTTCTTGTACTGGAATTCCTCAGTAAAAATCAAGTTGTCAAGTAGTATTCTGTTGTCACTGAGACCGTAATGGAGCCCCCCAGCGATGATGACAAGAGCACAGAAATGAGGGACAAATTTAAGTCATTTATCTTACTAATGATCTGTTGTTAAAGTAGAGCTAATAACTAAAAAAAGCAGGATGCTTAAGGCAGGTAATACTGCTTTAACAACACTGAAATCACAGTGTACTTCAGTCACTGTAGACTGCCACTTTTATGCTGCTTCTCCTTTATGTGCAAGGGGAGTCCAGTTGTCTGACAGGGCACAGAGTATGTGACCAAAACTGATTAGTACTCCTGACTCATCCCTAGATTTCAGCTATTGACAGACTCCTGGAATGTATCTTCAGTTAATTCACTTAAGGTTCTTTGTTATGTTTTTGTTTTAATAAGTAGTGACATTTCCTTGAATTTACATGATACTGTTTATTGGATATACTGTAACTACCTAATGAAAACCTTAGATACACCTCAGAGAATTCAGAAAGGATCTGAAGGGCTTTAATAGCTATTTAAGTATGATTAATGAAATATCTAAATGACACACTAGTTTGAGAGCAATCTAGATTTCATAGCCACATAGAGCCATAAAGATTGTGCACTGATGTTAAAAGTGTTGGTTGTGTATTTTACTCCTACCATTTTCTGCATAACTGTCCAGACTGTGTGACTAATCATAGTGAAGACATTCTAAATATAAACAGGGTGGCTCATGCTGAAACCTAGCATAAATGTCTCCATTTTTGTTAAAGTATGGGGGATGCTTTTAGGTAAGGAGCAGCATGGTGATTGATGAGAAAATAAATAAAATAGATCTAGCATGAAGTGTAGCTCATTTATTTAATCTTCTAACACATATGGTAAGGATGTAAACTGTACTGTGTCCCAAAACTGGTGAAAAATTAACACATAAAGAGAGGTATAGAAAGAGCATTAGAGTACCCGCAGCTCTGACAGATGAGAAACAAAGTCAGAAGAAAGCTAGCATCTTTGGCATCTTGAAATGAAAATCAGACAAAGTCACAGCAGCTTGTTTGTACCCAAAGTGTTGTGCTCCTTAAGGAATTTACTGTATATGTGTATAGTAAATTCATCAGTATAAGAGAGAAGTATTTGGCCCTCTGTTCCTCAAGAGATCAGGTTTTCCTACCTTGGTCCCTTGCCCCAAGAATGAAGCTATGCAGCACTGACTGATGATACAGATCTACATAAAAACTTTTTAAAGATAATTGTGTTTTCAGGCAATAAATTTCCTTCCCTTTTCCAGAATTTTCTTGAAAATTCCCCACTCTTAAACACAAGGATGCAGGCAACATTTTTTTCTCACACAGGAGAAACGGTAAGAAATAATAGCATTCTCCTGGAAAAGGCTTTTGCACTTCTTTCTGCTTCTAAAATATAATGCTGTGCACTTGGCCTTATGTAAATTCATTTACAGAAGTCCAAGTATTGTTCCAAAAAAGTTTGAGTATCAGCAAAGTAAACCTTCAAAAACACAATGGTTCTGAAACAGTTTGTAGAGAAATCTCCTGTCCCAGGGACTACTGACTCCTAAAGGTAGGTGTTGGCACAATGAATTATATATTGCAATGAAGTATCAGAGAGAGGTAGTTTTCCTGCTTTGCATCTTTCAGCCCAGAACCAAAATGGATGAGAGGATTCACAAGATTCTGCAGTCCTTTTGAGGTAACAGCACAAACCTCACTTTACATGTGTTCAGAATGGCAGCACCTGAAGCTGTATGAGGCTTGTGGAGTAATGCTCTGTAAGTGAGAGGGGCGAGGAGCCTCATGCCATGCTTGGAAATACCCCACAGCCCCCACTCCACTCTGGCCACCGGCCTTTCTGCCCTGCTTTGCTTGTTGGGTCACAGTGCCAGTAGGGAAAGGGAGAGGAAGGAAAGAGAAATGAAGGAAAGGGGTAGGAGCAGAGAAGGGAGGGGAGAGGTGTGGATGTACAAGGGAGTTGCCAACCTGAGCTGACCTCTAACAAGAAGTAATGAGATCTAAATGGCAAAGACTTGATCAGGGAAGCTGAGGCTAGTCATATTTCACAGGCTACATTCAAGAGAAAATGGTGTCATGGCTGATGTGTCATGCATGGCATGTCTTGGTTCTGTCAGAAAAACACAAGATGCTGTATCTGCCTTTTCTTAATAATTTCCCTCTATCCATAGAACATAAATTCATTTAAATAAACCTGAGTTAAATAAACCTGGGTTAATGAGGACATCACAAATGTAGGGTAACATGCACCCTCCAGAAGCCTAGCAGATCTGGAGATAATTGCCCTGGAACTTCTGGATGCAGTTGCTTCTCCTCTGTCCCCACCTTGCGTTTCTGTCCACTCTCATCACTGCTCGGCTCCTGAGCCAGGAAACGAGTGGTGATGACTAAAGAAGGCAATTTTTTTTTCTAATAAGGGGAGAGGGCTACTGCTGTCCACTCCATTCCATCTGAAAAAGTCAGGAGAAGGATATAGATGGCAGCAGTTTGAAGGAAATGCAATCTGAGCATGGCAGGGACGTTATGAGAGCATTATTCAAATGATCATGTGTGCTTGGCAGGAATATTTTTAACATGCCTTAATTCTTGATTTCAGAGTTCTGAATTGATTCTGCTTCTTAAAGCCCACGTACCTTGATTGTGATAGAAGTATATATCTTAACTGTTTTTTTTTTCTATTTTTTAAATGTGTCAGCAGCTGCAATACACACATACATACATACATACATCTTGCATTAATAATTACATTACCTTAGCATCGTGACAAAGTCCTTTACCAAAGGCTACACTTCAATATCATTCAAGGGTTACCATCAAATCAGACATATTACCTCTTTACACAGGAATAATGTGCCTTTTACTTCTGAGTAGTGAGGACTTTCTTCTTGCTAGACTGGTTTGGACTGAGAAATTCCCAGACTTCCAGTCTCTCCAGTACCAGAGCAGTGAGAAAAGATGCACTTGTCATGCAAATCCCTAGCATCTAAGATGTTGTGAGCAGTAGCCAGGTGTCCTGTGTGAGGAATTTGACTGAATACTCCCACCAATAATTAGAGGTAATGCTGACCTTTAGATGCAGCACATGCCATAGCCCTTCCCTTATTTATTGCTCCAGAAAGGAGTGAGAAGAAGTCTGCTTGCTGTAGGGATTTATTTTTTTCTTCTTTTTTTTTTTTTTTTTTTTTAGTTTTGTTTTTTCTTTTCTTTTCTTTTCTTTTCTTTTCTTTTCTTTTCTTTTCTTTTCTTTTCTTTTCTTTTCTTTTCTTTTCTTTTCTTTTCTTTTCTTTTCTGACAGATGTAAATGTCAAACGTTATCTGGGTTGCTCTGGGTACCATTTAATGTCATCATTATTTTGGTGCCTAGCAAAAGCTACTGGAGCATCCACAAACATGCAACAGCCCTTGAGAGGCCAAGAGCAATGGCGAACCAATTGTGTGAATTGTTTCACTCTGAGAGTCAGAGTCAGTGAGTTCTCTCGATTAAAAAAAAAAAAAATCCTGATGCTGTTAGCAAAGGAGCACGGGCCCTATCTTCTGACATGTTCAGAAGCTACTTGGAGCGAACTCTAAAATTGGCTGTCTTTTATCTGCTAATACCCTAACCCAGGAGAACACTGGATCTGACCCAAGCTGGGAGAACTGACTTGTTCATTCAGAAGGTCTCTTCAGGAGCCATGTGTGAGGTTAATAAATCTGCCTCTTGCTGGGATGCCATGTGGTGGCTTTAGCTCTTCCTCTAGCACACTTTATAAAATCAGTGCCCTTTTGTATTGTGAAGCCTCACAACAACAGCACAAGCCCTTTGGATCAAATGCATGATAATTGTAATTTTCTCTTAGCAGGGTTGCAAGCAAACTGTCACAAGCAGCTGTTCTAGAATGCATAATTACACCTATCTGTCTTAACCCACATTGTCTGTGTAAGACATGATGGATGACTTTAAACTTGCTTATTATTATTATTATTACTACTACTACTACTACTATTATTTTACAAAGCTGAATTTTGAAATGTATTTAAAATGTCTTTCTTGAACCTTGTCATGAGCTAGCTGAGGCAGCCTATGCTCACCATTTCAAACTTTTTTCTCAAATAATTTCTGCTGTCATTTAAGAAGCTTATTTATATTTTTATCCTGAAAACATATCTCTAACATATTGTTAAAGTAATATGAATCTCTTCCATGTCACTTGCTAACTCTTGGTTTAGATCTGTGTGCCTCCTTATCTCTTCTGTTTCACATGAATTTCAAGGTTCTCTATACAGTGCTTATACTTTACCTTTACCATTTTTACATTATATAAAATGTAAGCACCTCATAATATAATGATCAATTATATATACAGCTTCTTGAAGAAGAAGAACATAAATTTTTAAAGGAAACTCAAAACAATAGGAATTCAGTAGCAAAGAAATAAAAAGCCTTCAACTGTAATTTCATCTCAGGAAAATATTCCTATGACTGAATTTTTAAAGCTCTGCTTCAAATCTGACTTGAAAAGATGAGCAAGCAGTGCATAATAAATAAGATAAAGTGAGACAAGGTGATCCTTTCCCTCGTAGTGCTCACCAAAAAGGAGAAATACTTCAATTTCAAAGCTGGAGTCATGCTTAATTTTTTTTTTTTTTTTTTTTTTTTTTTTTTTTTTTTTAGCATTGCTAGTTTGTACACTACAATAAAGACAGCTGGTGAAAAGTGCTTCTCCAAAGCTCAAGATTCATAGCAGGTTATGACAAGAAACACAAAGCAATTTTTTTTCTTTTTTGAGAAAAAGTGGCTCAGGCAACTTTTGTATGTGTAATCACAGTTGCTTTCTTCTAATAGTGTTTCCAAGGAAATAAAGAAAAAACACATAATTGTCAAAAAGATCACTATTAGCATAAAGTGGCCATACAGAAGAACTTGTAATAGTACAACATAGAAGAGAAACAGCTAAAACTGAATTCATAATTAGAGTTGATTAGAAAGTTCATTGAGATTTTTCCGGGAAAAAAAAAAAAAAATTATAAATTCCCTAACACATTTGTAACATTTTTGTGTTTGTTTTCCATGAAATATAAGCTTGTATATTATTTTTAAATCTTGTCTTCTGTTCCAGTAATTTGTTTCTCAGGTATTTTTATCTTTATATGCACAGAATCCAGTGCAATATCATCTTCAAACCCACATGGAATTTCATGGACTTAGTGTGGTATAAATGTTTATTTGTAATCAAGGAAGCCCTTTAAAGAAGTCACAGAACAAATGATATTTAATTTCTGATTATCTGCCATGAAGTATTCACAGGGTAATCCAAAAGGGGAAATATTTCCTAATTAAAATTAAGAAAAGAGGTTTGTGTTTTTACTCCAGGCAATTAAATGTAACATTTGCATGCATATAATTCCATGGGAAACAAAACCAAGGAAGTGACTATTTAAGTGTCTATTAATTAAAAAATCTAGCACTTTGCTAGCTAGACTAGCTGGCCTTTTATGCATTCTCTGTAGGTTAATAATTGAATTAAAGTGTGCACAAAATTATACCAATGAAGGACTTCTTGAAAAGAGCTACTCTCTAATAGTAAGCATATAATTATTTTTATTTCCATTAATAAGGATGTACAATTCAAAGAAGTATATGCTTCCATAATAAAAGAGATCATGTATCAGATCAAATCAAGTCCCCATCATGTGCACACAATGACAAAAGAATTTGGTAGCCTGCTCTTGGTGATATGCTTTTCCTTTTTGGTGATTGCTAGCCTGAAAAATGAAGCAAAGCCAGAAATCATTATCAATATAGAGAAAGCATTTACTTTGGAGAAATTCTCCCGTAACAGAAAATGGAAAATTGTTGAGGAAAATACTGTCATTTGCTACTCAACCTGCAGTTATCTGTAGATAGAAAGCAAGTTCAACTAAACCCTGGGAAACTACAAAGTACAGAGCCAACAGTCCATTAGTGTAGCTAGATCAATATAAAGGAAAGAAACATGGCCTTCATTTTGCTTCAGCAGTTTTGAAGATGACCTGCTGAAGATTTATCAGTTTTATATAGAAGGATTTGCCACCCTCCTCCTCTTTATTTGCTGAAAAAACTGTACAAAGTGAAATACAGGAAAACATCTGGGCAAGAAAAGTACAGATTGAAGACATGAGGACATTTTTGCTTCTAGGTTTGATCAATAAAAGAAAACGAATTGAAGGCTGATTTGTATGGCTAAGTGTTTATTTTCACATTATGACAAATCTTTATAAGTTTTGTAGTTCTCCTCTGCTCTTCCAGTGTGCTACAGATTTTAAACAGGAAGTCTTCCAGAAGTTTACTTACTGCTTAAACTTAATAGGTATTATTTTATGTTTATTTTTACACTGGTGCTATAGAACCGTGCCTCATTTGGCACACAAACAAAACAAAACAAAACAAAACAAAACAAAAAAATAGTCTTGTTCATTGTGGAAAATGAGAAAGGAATAATGATGACATTAATGTATCATGGACAAATGGAAAGCATGGAGAGAAAAAATGGCAGGCAGAAAAGAAAGATAAGATGAGAATATTGGGATAAGAAGAGAACAAGAGATGGGTGCAGTGAAAGCAGATGGAGACAAGACAAATGGAATGGCTAGAAGCATCCAGGAAAAAAAGCAAGCTAAGACCAAGAAGATGTTTGGTTGATTCACGTTTGGAGCTGGCCAGTATGTTTTTAATCTATCAAAATTTCAATGGTTCAATAAAATATATACGTCTTTTAGGGAATTCAAACCTATTTTATATTTTCTCTCAACACATATTTATCACTAGACATACGTAGGAGAATGACATTTAGGATGAACTCCAGAGTTATTTTCTGTGTGCATCATCTTTGTACTCTAACTTTTATTTGTGGGTGAAAACTCCAGGCAAATAGCTAAGTATAAGCAAAGAGCACAAAGCATTAGCAGTTCTAGCACTCTTAGACATTTGATATTGTTTATATGTCTGATTAAATCCTGAGTTAGATTTGACAGAGACAGGGTCTTCATCTCCCTTTCTCCATTTTTATTTTTTTTTTTTTTATACACTAAAACATGATTGAAGCTGATTTGTCAGTATTATTTTACTGGCATTCAAGTGTTTACCCTGCCTTCTCATGTAAATGAAAAAATCTGCTTTCTTAGAGAAATGTGCCTCTTAAATAATACCCATATCTTCAAAAGACTGCAGAACTGCTCTTCTTAAATAGTTTTCTTGTCCAGCTAGTGTGCAGAGAATAATAATTATGAGAGGGAACTATTTAATTTGTAGCTACTATTACCTTTTATGCTTCAAGTACTTCTTTAATCATTCTCCTGTAAGCAACATTTGTTAAGGGTCTTCCAGTTTGTTTTCATTCCTCGTGTTTTGTTTTTCCTGTTTGTGTGTGTGGGGTTTGTTTGTTTGTTTTTAATTTTATTTTGGTTGTTTGCTTTTGGGTTTTTCTGCTGGTTCACAATTTTAAGTGACGCCTGCCCTACTGGAAAATTTTTGAAAGGAATTTTAAGAATAATCAAAAAAAGAAGGTTATTTAAGACATCAAACAGGGAACATGTTAATTTAATTCAATCATCCTGGCAAGGATAAAAAAAGACACTATCATTCTTATGCTACCATAAGCGGAACAAAGATTTAAGTCAGTTTAGACTACAGAGCTCAGAAGTTTTACTAATTAATATCTACAGGGACAGTAAACCATGGCTGCAAAAGAGAAACTTGACTTTTTTTGATCAGAGGAAAAAATATTTCAACATGTTTCTAGGTATCATTGACATCTTGCTAGGCCTGCAGCAAAATAAGCAACAACAATATGTTTGAAATAGTTGTCTCTGATTTCTGGGTTCAGCAGCTTTTAGACATCAAAGAGCTGCACAAAATTAAAGATGATAATGTGAAAGAAAGTGCACGTTAGTATTTAATTACATTAAATTGATTAAGAAGACGTAAACTCTTGATTGGGAGCACATTAACTTCTGTCTGTGCAGCATACAAGCTAGTTTGTGAGTGAATATACCTTTTAAAAACATGAGAAAGGTAATGATATGAAAACTAACTCAAAAGTATGTGAGCCAAGGACTATGCAGCTATTTCCCTCACTTTCTTAGTTTGGCAAAGAAAGGCATTTCTCAGGTCTTTAAGAGGTAAAAAAATAACACATCCAGTCACAGTAAGGAGAAATAAAGTATTCCATGCTTGATTCCAGTCACAGACATGAGCTGGAGCGTTTTTCCATTCTTTCCATCTGCTCATGAAAGTTGTTTCTGAAAAAAAATCTTCTTTTGACTAAAATAGGTACCTAAGTTGTGGCTTCAACATATGCACAAATAATTTCATTAAACATATCATTTCATGTGCAAAATATATATTATATATGAAAATCAATTTTTAACATTTTTAGCATTTCACAGATTAAGTCAGAAATGTAGCATTGTTCAATATATAAAATAGAGCACTTCAGCTAAAAGCCCATGCAGGTCTGTTATTAGAGATGTGGTACACTTAATGAACTGGGCAAAAAATGTATGCTTTGTTAGCCACAGCTTTTCAAACTATTAAATAGCAGAGTAAATACTTTACTCTGTGAAGTAAATATATGCCTTGGGGGGATATTGTGAAGTTGCATTTTCTCTAATGACTGCACACGGTACCTTGCTTGGGAAGAAGCAGAACAATATAAGGTACATGCTTGATTATTTCAGTCTTTTCTTCTGAACATAGCTTGGTCATTGCATTACTTGATATTAATTATTGTAGTTGTGATTTCAGTGAACAACTGACACTTTTCAGATTTACTACACTCAAGAATAGGGTGCCCAATGTTCAAAACAAAATATGGAATGTATAACACTTTCTGAAATGGATTTTACATCTCAAAGAAGCCTCAGTTAGACTGATGAAAAAATGTCACCATGTTCCACTGAATCTGTGAGACTAGTAAATGCTGACATTTATGTGCTGGTGTCTCTCTAAACAGTCCAGTAAAGAAACTTTAGGTCCAGTCTTCAAAACCTCAAAGTGGAAACAACTCATCTTCTTATTTTTCTATTATGATTTGTTATATAATGACAAGAATAATCTCTATCACTTAGTTCCTTACTTGGCATAAAATTACTTTTTGGACTGATGAAACACCTCAGGCTTCGTCTTAGTGTTTAATCAGTTTCAGCAGCTGTTCATAGCTTCAGATACTACAGAGGAATAAAATTTAATTGCTTAATTAAACTCAAACCACAGTTGTCTTTTTAACAGGCAGGGGCCTGCCTAGCTTTTGGATACTCAAAGACAATCAGAGAGCAAAAATGACATTGCTCTTCTCTCAAGGATTGTTGATCTAGGAATGTTACGTAGATACAAGGAAAAGCCAAAGGCCTCTTTTGGGAAACAATTAGGAATCTTCTTTCCCATTGTATTTAACCTAATTTTTATCAACACAGCTGCTGTACAGACAAATGCACATAAATAAATTGATCAGCATGCATAAATTAATGGGGAAATTGATCGGTGCACGTAAGTTAATTGAAAAACTTAGGGACAGATCTTTGAACAGAGTACACTGACTTGTTGAGTTTGATTTATCCTAGTCAAAGTTCTGACTCAATGGGGCTTTTAAATTTCATTTTCTGCCTCTGGTATTCAATGTCAGCAGTTCTAATAAGCAGGCACAAACATGCACTGAAGTGAGGTGACCACTTAAGCTATCAAATTGGAAGAAATAAGCAAATTTTTTCTGTTTTTGTACTAACGTAAATGAACCATGTTTAGACCTGCTACCTTTACTTTGAGAACTTCTCTGTTACTTCTGGCTCTTACTTAAGAACTCTTTAAAGAAAATTATATACTAGTAGGAATCCTGCCTTTTATTTAATAACAAAATCTAGTAATATTATTAGTATAATACATCAGATTCGTTTTTCGATTTTAATATTCAAAATTATTTTGTCCTAGATATATTACAGTTAAATCATTATAGCTTGTGATACAACTGATTAGAGCATGGAGAAAATAGCAGAAAGGAAAGAAATTGCACTTAAGAAGCATGACATTAACCTAGATAATATTGCATAGAAAATTTATGTAGTGAATTTGTTAGCCAATTTCCCAATTACCATAAATCAGTATGATTTGATTTATTTCAGTGGAGAATTTCCAAGTTCAGTAATACTTTACAATCTGATGAGGTTCTGTGTATCTGAGGAAAAACACTTTATCTGTTATCATAGTTCCACCTCCCAAATATAACAAACTGCAGCCATCTCTTCTATAAAGAGAGAAAAAGACAGACTTATGTTGGATACTGTATTAATTCCTCCATTCAGGCAAGAAGTGCCACAAATGTATATTCATAGAACTTATATTGTCTCCTGAAGTGTACTTCAGTGGTACTCAGGAGCCCTGTACAGGAGTAAGAAAAAAGCAGCAATTTAAACTACATACCATGCAGTACAGGGAGGGTGTCATGTAACTCTGGTTGTTTCTCGTTTTAAGAACTGGAAATTCTCTGATTCAAAGTTGTTGCAGGGAAACACAGAGGCTTTTAGGGCTGCCTAAAACTCAGAGGAAGAAAGAAAAACACATTTCTCATTTTGCAGGGTTGGTAAGAACGTGACTTCCATCCTTCAAGAATGTAGACATTCTATGAGCTATTTTCAGCATGAATTGAAATTAGAATAAAATTAATAAGTGAAATGTGAGAGGAATCTAGCCAGAAACACTGAAATATCTATAAATACACTACAGGACTGCAGTAAGATAACTAATAGTATCTAAAAGTTACAGCAACATAAAATGGGTGATATATCATCTCCTGTTTCAGTGTGGGGAATACACAAAACAGCTAAAATCAAACTAAAAAGATTTTTTTTTCATCATAAAGAAGTTTTGCTATCAACTTTTGACCAGGCTTATTGATTATTCTTTGGCATTGGGAGGCTAAGATTGAAGATCTTATATGGAGCCAGACTGTATTTTGTTCTTAGCAGACCGATTAGAGATATGATGACAGGGAAAACAGATGGACTGCTGACAGCTGGCATTACAATGACTTGTAGGACTTACATAAATACTTCAGTTCAATACTCAAAACCATTTTTTCCCCTCCTTGGAGCTAATGGAAAATCCCTCCTTTCCAAGTGCTCCAAAACCAAGCATTATCAGAAGTTACAAAAAATTTCATATAAAGACTACCCCTCACCCTGATTGCGTACCTGTGATAATGTGGCTCTACTCAATGAGTGAATCTTGATCTTATTCAATCTGTCTAGTGAACAGAAAATGTAGTCAGGAAATTGGTCTGGATAGACCAACAGTACCTTATTATGCACTACTCAGATGGAAGTGGTATGAAGATTACCTGCAGTTCCTACTGAAATTATTGACATTTTGGGAGCTGTAACCATTTTCAAAAATATGGAAAGTTTTATAGATGTCTGAACTACAGACCTCTGTGGCTAACTTTAAACATTCTATTTTGGCAATTTTTACAGAACCTGTCCATTTTTTCTTTAAATAAACATTCAGGACCTCTTCAAGCATTAGAAGTTGATCATAAATAGAAGTATTATATTAGTCAGCAGACTTTATGAAGAATATGTTCAAAGTGTTTTAACTCCTACTGAATTTTGACAGACTGTACACACTATTAAAACCTTGCATGATGGTTGACTCCAGAGAAGTATGGCAGATTTATTTCCAAAGTGAAATTCACACACACTCTTACTTGCAGAATTATTTAAACTGTCTTCCTATCATGCCTTTTGTACACTAGTAACACCTACAAATACAACATCAAAAGGATTAAGAAAACTGATTAAAAGTTTGATAGGGAAATATATTTGAAGAGGTGGACAGGATCTGAAATTGTCAAACTTTCCTTTAAAGATAGCCGTTTTCTCTTTAATTTCATGGTTGACTGGAATTTTCAGCCTGAAAATATATCCAATGCTCCATGAAATTTACTTGTCTATAAAATGTCTACTCCTGTTAACACGAACAAATAGATTTTCACTATAGTTGGATACATAAAATTAAACAAGAAATAACTCTGGTCTTTTCAGAATCTCATCCTTTAACCTCAAAAGAAGAAAACATGAGATGCTGGTTTTTGGCAAGTAAAGGTACAAATTATTATGCACTGGCCTTTCTTTGTCACTTAAGAAAGTGTTTCTCATGATGTGTTTTAGTAATAACCCAGAAAAGTAGAATCCCTGTAGACATCTAATATTGAGCCAGAAGTTGGAATCTAATCTTTACTAATATCACTGTACAAATTTAACCAATAAAGTTAGTTAATGAGGGCAACAAATCCAATATTTTTTATGACGGAGAATAAAACATCCTATCTAGAAATTTACTAATTAAAGTGTCAAAACATCTTTAAAACTTCTTTTGCTAAGTGAGTCTAGTCCTGTCTTTTTTTGAGGCTATCTCAACAGCACAGATAAGTACAGTTTTCATTAAACTAGCCAACCAGAGAGCTAGGACCTCCCAAAAATGCATTTCACCCATGCTTTGGAGATTAGAAAAGTGACAATTAAGTCAGAAGAAGAATTCTATTTCTCTAAGAGGGAAATCTATGCACTCTTCCAGTCTGTCAATGCCACCCCCTTGATATTTGAGCTCACTGGGTTTCTCTGTGTATTTTATTGAACTATGCAGGAGTAAAAGGGTTAGGATTACCAGAACAAAAGAAAGATTTTTTTTTCCCATTTAATATATTGCCTGTTGCCTTTCTTCAGATGACATCTTTGAACTTTCAAGTTCCATGAACAAGAACAAATTGCCTTGGTTTAAGGCATTTTAGGGTTATAATCAATACATATTAGCATTTCTAGATTAAGTGTCCATGGGAGTACCATTGTCACATAGTGAGAAAATTAGTGTGTTACCTCTTTTGCACTGAGGATCTAAAAATGTGCTTACTACAAAGTTGCATGTTGAATTTAGAATAGTATCCAAATAGAGGTAGTGTTGGATGAAGAATAGAGATAACACAGGACCTTCCTGGTATAAAAATTTAAAGATTATGTATATGCCTAATTTTAGGAAGAACTTGCCCTGAGTAAAATCAATACTGGTATGCAGAGGTTTAAATGTGTGTAGGGCAAAAGTCTAAGACTGGGTTATTCCTGGGTCACTAGATGTCTCTTTTTAGTGCTTATGTTCAAAATACCTAGCAAAGTTCAACTGCAGCTTTTTACACAAAAAATCACATCACAAAGCATTGTTCAAGCATTGTGAATGATGACCTGAAGAAGGTTGACAGATAATGGCGATTAAACCAGAAACTGAATTGTAGTTAGGGATGGGAACCACATGAACAGATTCCCACATGGACCAGTGAAAAATTTTGGAGTAAACCTTGCCATGCTGTAGCCCTGAAAACACATTCCCGACTTGAAAAGGATGAGCTTTTATCTTTTTTTTTCTTCTCCTTTTTTTTTTTCTTTTTCTCCAAATGGAGAATGATGTTGCTTGCAATATTTTTCTTACTTTGTGGAGTTTAATTAGAAACAAATAAACTTTGAGCAAAAGAAATTTTTGTTGGTTACTCAGACAAGGACATCTTTGTCCTCATTAAATCACATTCTCCATTTTCAAAGAATCTTGTCTGTGCTTTGTTTTCGCCTGTAGTTTTCATCCCAGCTCATGCAGTGGTGGCAGTCTATTCCTTATGGTATACATTCTTTCATGTACTTTAGTAGAAGCATAGTGAGAGCAAAAGACTAAGCAACAGCCACAGAGAACAAGGAGTTATAATCAAACTCACAAAACAGAGTGGGAAATATAAGGGTTTATATCTTAGCATATATAGGTAGACAACAAAATTCTAATGCCTCTTGCCAAGAGAGTTTTAAATCTATATAAAATATTTTAAAAGCCAATCTTCTCTGCTGTGAAAATTCCTAATTACTGATCTGATTAAAATACCTGCCATACTATAAAAATTTCAGCACAGTTCTTTTACTTCAGGAGCTAGTAACAATAAGTTAATCAATATAAAAATCACTGTGCATGTATTTTACCCATATAATCCTGTTTTATTTCCTTTTTTTTGGCACTTTATATATTGGCAGTATTGCCTGACTTGACAGAAACAGGGCAGAGAGTTCCAGACATAAAGCTGTACAGCAAATATTCACTGACACATGCACATTACAGTATGTTCATTACTATATACTCTTTGCAAAACAAACAATGTGAATTGTTCCATGCTTTTTTCCACCCTCATCTTTTCCTTTTTTTTTTTTTTTTAGCAAGTACTGAAGACATTTGGCCACAAAAATTACTGAATGCGCCCTTATTGACATTATAATCAACTTTCTGTTCACTGGCCCATGCTTTAATCTTGCTGTGCTCTATTGCTCTTTTTCATTTGCTTGATATTCTTGAATGAAAAATTTCAAAGAGTGGCTCTTTTATGTACATGAACTCTTAACCAATCATTTTCCAGCCCAAGGAAAAATTATTGTTATCAGCATGCATTTTTCTTAAAACTACATTTGAATTAGATGGTGTTTCCTCTTCCAGCCCACTCTTGTATCTTATCTTACAGTTGGAGTAGAAAGGTTGTATTTAGGGTGATAGGGTAATAATCTAACAATTCTAGAAATAGCACGAAAAAAACTGAAACAAAAATACAACCAACCAACCAAAACAATTCACTCTTGAAACTGCTTTGAAGGAAATTCATGATTCTCAAAAAACTTTAATTTGATTTTAACTGCTTGTAAATATCAATAGAAACTTGATCTTGAGGTAAAACTCCATCTCTTGCTTGCAAAATGGAAGTGACAGCACATTTCTTCTTTAGGCTCAGCCAGATGACAGGAGACAGCAGCTCCCTGGGGTCAGGCACCAGGAGGGTGAGGAGCTCCCTGCATAGGGCAGGGCAGGCCTGGTAGCCAGGGCTCATCCCATTTATCTGTTTTATCTTGAGAACATTGAATTCTAGGGGAAGAGCTCAGGTACTTCTTTTCCCCTATCTCAAAAGTGCAGAGCTATTTAAATAACAACAACAATTATGAACTTTAATAGCAAGTCTTTGTATTTCATTTCATAGAAGTCTCTATGGTCTTCACAGGGACATACCAGAGGTAAAGGTAATCGTCTGCAGTCTATTTATAACTTACATAGAGATAAAGAAGAGTATGGATAAAAGAATATGTGTAGAGAAAAAGAGATGTGGTGGAAGAGTAGTAAACACAAAAATAAATCAGGAAAAAATGGAATTCTTAACTTTGCATTTATTCTTGTTTTCTTTTCTGCAAGTAGCTCTGTACTAAATATGAATAGTATTAAACTCAGCCATCCAAAATGCTAAAACATATATATAGAAAACATATTGCAGATAACTAAATAAAGTTTGGCAGAGTAGCTAAACATGAGCTTCAGCAGTTACAGTGTTATCTAGAAATATTATTGAAGTTCATAAGCTCATGCATGTCCACTGATACCAGTGGAATGGTTGTTTTGTTTGTTTTTTTTTTTTTTTACCAATGGACATATTCTAGGGAATAAAGAAATGGGCAAAAGCCACTTTAGTACAATTCTACAGCTCAATGCTAGTAATGAGAAACATCTCAACACTTGCATGGCATGGCTGAATGCTGCTGCAATCTCCGCTTTGTATCTATGGAAACGTTTTCAAGTTTCCCAACACCTCCTACACAGGAATCCTGGTAGATTCAGATTGAAGTAGATTTTCCATGAAACATGACCTAAGGATAGTTCCAAAAAAGAAAACAACCTTATCATGCAACACATTAAAGTTTTACATTTCATTTGTGAAACACACAATAAATTGCAGTCAATACTATTCTGAAAAAAAAGAAACTTTTCTAATTCAAGACAAGATTTCAGCTGCTGTTTTAATTAAATATCTAACTGCAAAAAAACCAGACATTCTGCTACTCTTTAGACCTCGCTTAGATTCGTGGAGACATTTGTGGAGGAGGAAATTCATCTCACTTATGAAGACAAGGACATTTGACTGCTTGCCTGTTTAATAACAGCTCTTTCCATAATTGATGGAAAATTCCAAAAGTGTAGCTATAATGGCAAGTCAGACCTAACATAGCACATTAAAAATAAAATTGTCCACCAACTCATGAAGCTATAACCTTTCTCATAATAACATCAACATTAAAATGGCCAACATTCTCTAAATTTTTACTCATCTAGTAATCACAAACAAATCAAATAGAATCTTATTTGACACAAATTGCTTTGATGTCAGTAAAGACTATTGCAAAACATTTTTTTTTTGTTTTGCTGCAAAAAAAACCCAAAAAACCCAAAACCAAACCAAACAAAACAAAACAAAATAAAAATACACAAAATAACAAAACAAAACAAAAAGCAAAACAAAAAAACCCTAAACCCAAAACCACAAAAAACCCAAACTAAAACAAAGACAAACAAACAAAAAAACCCAACAAAACAAAAACAAAAACAAAAACGAAAACAAAAACAAAACAAACAAACAAACAAACAAAAAAAACACAAGCAAAAAAACCCAAACCAAACCAAACCAACAACAACAAAAAAAACGCATTGAGTGACGTGGTGACAGATCTGATGCCTAATAGAAGGAAGATGTCATCTTCATCTCCAAAGGTGACAAGGATTATGTCTGTTTCACAGACAGACCTTAAAACTGCAGAAGTCACTTCATATTAACCAATTGGAAACATTTCTCTTTTTCTTTCTAAATAAAAGTGAGAATGTTAATAAATTTTGTCAACTTATAAACTTACATTTTCATGGCTAAAATTAAATAAAATTATATATATAATCTAAATTTCTCATAAAGTCCAGGTTATATTTCCAGTAAACCTACGTGAGCAAATTCCTGTTTGTTAAGACTAATTAAATACAGAAAATATGTATCTATAGATATTTGACCTAAGTGATTCCTGTAATTTGATTAAAATTGAAAGCAGATAAAAAAGATTGTTTTTAACAAAACCATCATTACTAGTAATTTCGCTACCCCCTTGGTTCTATCAGATCAAATAACAAATGAGCTTCCTGGAGGGAGAAGTTAAAAGATTATTATTTTCAGTTTAACTCAAGCAAGTCCATTCTTTCCCCTGTGTTCATGAAAGCAATAATTGGTGATAGATTCAATAAAAGGAACAACATCAGGTAACTTGGCTGGCAAAAAAGGGAAAAATAAAGGAAATGCTATAAAAAAGGACTTAAATTATTTTTAAGTTTTGGTTGCTGCTTCCTGTTTACTAGCTTTAAGGCTGGCTCTATTTCATGGCGTTATTTAGGTTGTCTGAAATGTTTTTTTTAATGTCCTTAGACACTAATGGATCAGTGAACAAGTACATTGATTCTGTAGGTATTCAGACTGGATTTGGTCTGAAGAATTTGAAAAAAATTGAAGTGCTAAGAGGGAATGAATACTGAGAAATAAGGTAGTACTTCACAAAAAGTAAATATTTGCTGATACTCAGCAACAAAAAGACCTTTATTCAAAATACTTTTACCTTAAAGATGTCTTATTTTGCTGAGTACTTGTGTTTTGATTTAAGAAGTCTTGGAGAAGTTAAGGGACATAGACCAGATACAATTTATGATAGCTGCCTGAGCATGAATATGCACTCTTCTGTTAGACAGAATCTAAAACCCTATCCTCACCTCTATCAGAGAACATAGATCTTTAAGTAGAATATGTGGAAGGAAACTAAATAAAAGAACCCTTACAAATGGCTGGAAAAGATATGTGTAAGATCTACATATTGTCCTAGCCTCCTATGAAATAATTTTTTTTCTGTAGAAGTCTTCCCCAAATATTTAAAGAAGCAAAATTTGATTTTTGCATAAACTTGCAAGAATTGAGAAACTCGGTTTCTTTTTGATTGTGAGGTTTAAACAGAAATTACATACTAGCTATGCATGAAATTTTATGTTTATAGAATACTGTACCTAGTTACAGATTCTCTAAGCTCTCTCTCTCTTACTTGTTTCTGTGAGTACAAATGAAATATTGTACAGTGTACAAATGAAATATATTATTAATTTATCGAATGAGGTTTGAAATTACTCTTTCTTCACTGAAATCTATCCTAAAAGAATTCAAATAAATAGTGATCACCTAGGGTTTACAATTTAAATGCACTTGAAACAAAACACTATTCCTACAGTCTGCTAGAATAAACAAAGGATATTCTGTTTAAAACATTCTCTTGTGATTTGGTTTTAAACTAGGACAAGAGCAGTCAAAACTGAGAACTGAAAATCGAAGTTTGTATAGTTGGTGATAGGATTAAACCTTAAGGTGAATAGTTGAGTTATAGATTTTGAAAACAGAGGTAACTCAGTGGAGGTCTCATTAAAACCAACTCCCCTCAGGTATTTTGGAGCATTTAACATTAATTCAGATAAGTAATAAATTGACAACAGGGAATAAACCTCATTGAAAGGAAAGTACACTTTGCCTTTTTGTTCTGTCATATCTCCTAATCTAGATTCACAGTGCAGGTGCTTCACAATTCTTCCACTACAAAATTTGGCTGATTGAGAAGCGTGAGAGTTTATATCACTCCTTCCCCAAATGGTTGCACATAGCCAGATTGTTTTTCATGTGCATCTGAACTACAGAGAGGACAAGTCACAGGTGGGGAAAAAAGGCAGAGGAAAGAACTATACATGCCTATATAATTTCAATTAATTCCGTTGCTGTTTTGTACTCTTGACAGCTTGAAACTCTTTCTGCTCTCTTGCATTAAAAGATCAACAGTCTTTTTCACATGTTACCTTGCAAGAGATTTTATGAGATGTGCATGCCTTCTGTCCAAAGCACCCCAATGAACAGGCAGGAAACACAATATAGAACTCCTAAGGCAACATTTTGAGACAGACCAAAATACCTTAATAATAATAATAATAATAATAATAATAATAATAATAATAATAGCAAGTAGAATAATGAACATAAGGTAAGAAACTAAATTTTGCTTGGATATTGTGAGAAGTTTAAATGAAATGTGAAATATTTTCAGTTAGTTACATGCTTTATTGATCCTTTGGGAGAGACAAAATTACTCTCTTATTTTCCATGCATTCAATACAGAGCTGTAACTGCAGTACATGTCCTATTTCTTGCTACAAAATAATAAGGAAATAAAAGATTCTGTTTTTTTCTTTTCCAGTCTCTGTCCATTCCACTTGTTTACCCTGAGGTTGAATTTGGCCTGTATCTCATCAAATGATCCATATCAAATATAATGATCTTTTTAACAGCATCAGATTGTCATTTCAATTTTGTACATGTTTTATTCTGATTATTTTTCCCTTTCTCATGCAGCTTTATATACTGATTGTGCAAGCTCATCTTGTCAATGTTTCAGTTTCTAGTACGTCTGATTGAGTAACAGTAATTGAAAAACAATTCAAATAATATCTTCAAATATTCTTTTGATCTTCTCTCTCTCTTAGACAAGTGATTTTTTTTAATTTTTATTTTTTAATATTCACGGCCTGTGAGCCTCTGGAAAACATATGGCTAATATAAAGACAAAATTATTCATGAATATTTAGTTCCATTGACTGGTCCAGAAAAGAATGAGCCCAAACCTAAGAAGGGGAAATTATAGGCAGAAGTGCCTGAAGAACACTTCTCAGAAACAGGAAGTTCGGAATGTATTTCTTGTTGTCCCATCCTATCCTGCACAGAGTAAGGAGTTCCCAGCTTGCTTGCCTGCATTTGAGCTCTATGAGAGGCTGAAATGTTAATGGTTAATGACTCAAACGAGCAGTCATTTGCAACAAGTACTTTGCTGACAATGTGCAAGGGAGCAGCCCAGGGGCAGAGGAGGTACCATCCACCACTGGAGGCTACAAACTGGTTTTGAGGTAGATAAGCAAGGAGGTCAGGAGGTCGATAAGAGGCAGGATAATCCTTTTTATTATGTCAATATCCTCCTTGGCACAACCAGCTTAGTCTTGAACTTCAGCCCCTGAGGAAGTACTAGGATACTCACATTTAGGCCTGAAAGTATTAATCCCTTCAGAAACGATAATTAGGTCTACTGAGTTGACATGAGAGGCAGCTGTCATGTCTTAGAAGGGTTCATAAACCATCAGACCCCTGAAGTGGCCCCAGACTCATTTCTAGGGCCTTCTACCAGGGAACTGCACATGAGCCACAGTGTTACACCAGGCAGTGTAAAACTCCTCCTTCAGGGGATGTACCTGGGCATCCCCACCTGAACCTAAACATAAATTAAGCCATTGAACTCTATGTTTCATGGGCTTTCCCCACATCAGACTGATTGACTGTTACCATCACTTTGATCAATGGACAGCTAATTTGCTACAATCAAATCTTGTCCCTTGATCCATGGGTGGTGATATCTTTCCTCCCCATTATCTGCTCTTATCCTTTCTTCTCCTTATATATTTTCTTAAGTGATATCTTTATACTTTTATATTGTTGCGTCACTATAGATGATAACCAAAATGATGTCTACATACCTCCTTTCCATTGTAGCCAAATTGTTCAAGGATAAAACCTACATATCTACCTATCATCTATCTCTCTGTCTGTCTATCTATCTATCTATCTATCTATCTATCTATGTATTTATATATCTATCTATCTATCTATCTCTATATGAACACTGGTCATTGACTATTGTCTCATTCTAATCTGACCCAACAGATCTATTAACAAGAACTGGAGTTATTCTCCCCTTCAGGGGCCGTTTGTAATAAGCATAGTCTGCATTACTGTGTGTTAGATATTTATAGAAGAATTTACTGATGGATTTAGCCTGGCATGTTCATGCCATTAATATCTCTACATCTAATCTCTTTCTTATTATGTCAGTATCTTTGGACCATTAAAAAGAGAGAGATTTTTTTGTAAGAATGGCTATTCCATTAAACTTAAATTTGGAGTAAATGGATTAATTCCAAAAATTGAAAGTATGATTACTTTATGAGATTGCACAGCATGGCTCCTATGACAGCAGTGACTCATATTCTCTCAGGACACCAATATTCTGTACTCAAAGAGATTTCAAATTCAACGTTCCACCTGAACAGGAAAATATCTGCTTTATCACTCTTGAAGTATAGCGGCAGAGTAGGACTTCAAAATAATTAGAAACATCACTCTTCAAAACTTTGGAAGGAATCTATTATTAATTGTCAGTAATCAATGTCTTACATTCAACATTAGCTTTTAGGTCTGATAAGGGGCCTGAATTTCACCCATTTATAAAACTGACCTGTCTGGTATTAATATATACACCAGTTTTGAGCTAGGGTCACCAATAGTTTATTCTAGATCAGTGTGTTCTACGTTAAAATCTTCAGGTACATGCTTAGTCAAGACCCTAGAAAAGAAAGCTAAGTCCTTGAAAAGTAAAGAGTGAAAACAGGAAGTAAAAATGAAAAATATACGAAAAAATTGTTGCTGAATATATCCACCTAAAGAGAGATGGTCTTAGCCTTTGCTTTAAAGGACAGCTTAAAGAGGCAGGAGCCAAAAGAAACCTAAGAAATAAATCACAAAGATAAATGCAAACCTTTTTATTTACCCCTGATTTGTCTTACTGAAGCTCAGACTCTTCCTAATGTACTCAATTTCCCTGGTTTTAGTCTTCCCTAAATCTTGCTACTTCACAGGTGGTGTGCACCAGGGTAGAGGGAGGAAGGTGGGTGGTGCAGGCTTCTCTCTAGATCTCAATGAGGAATGGCATGATAGAAAAAAGTATAATAAAATAGCTATTTCAGTAATGAGATAGAAATAGGAAGTAGGATAGTAAATCCTGCATTCCTTCAGATATAAATGCTATATAGAGCATAAATAATTTCAGGACAGTTTCAGAAGAGAATCACATGCAGGAATGTGAAACATAGCTGCAGTAGTGATGGCTATTTCATCACCCCCTTTGTCAAATTCTGGGCTGTTTGGAAATAATGGTCTTGGGAGGAGCTCTGGGGATTTTCAATGATCAGATCTACTGAGCATGGAAAAATGATCTGATGATATAGAGGCATAGGAAAATGTGTTCGTTAGAAGTATTAAAAAAAAAAAATCCTGTGTCTGTGTGAGTCAGATTGTCTTACCTGGTAGTAACATCCTTTTTGTCAAACACATTGCAATAAATGGTAGACCTGTATCATTTTACTGTAGTATCAGTTCACAGTTTTAAAAGAGTATGGCTGGGCCTCAGGAGAAAAGAATTATATGAGTGTGGAATGCAGCCCCATGGGTTAGATTTAGAAGAGCTGAGGAAAGAGGGCATTTGTGGAGAGTTACTGGAGGAGAATGGAGCATCCTCTGCTGAAGTACACCCCTGGAAAGGCCTGCGGAAATGAAGAGGGACAGACATTCTGGAGAAGGAGCTATAAGCTCATCCATCACACATGACAGATATCAGTGCCGAGCTTAGAGATGGTGGAAAGATTTCCTTAGCAACACAGAATGGGCCACAGGCTCAATAGTAATTCAGGAAGCCCAAGTTCTGCAGTAAATAGCAAAACTGAAGAAAAATAAAAAATATCTGGAGAGGTTTTTGTCATACATCCTTTCTGATGATTGATCCTTTGTAAGCATACTATGCCCAATTTTTCCACAAATCTGATCGTGATCTTCTGCTTTTAAGACTGTGATATATATAAAGCATTGATACTTGTCTTTTCATTTGTTAGGACACCACGAGGGCAGGGTTCCTCTGGGTGTGTGATTGCAGGCTTGGAGGGAGCTTTAGGCACTGAAAGGAAACAGTCAGAGCTACTGATGCCTTCAGACTACTGGACATTCATTTGTTTCATTTATTCATGATGAGGCTTAACGTTTCTCAGTTCAAAGAATTATCTTGTTTGAGATAATTCTTTTTGCGCTCTAATAAAACATATTTAATAATGCACCTCCAACCTATGAAGTTCTGTGGTCTCCTGTAATGAATGAAAGCAAAAGCTTTTTCTCATTTCAAAGTTCTGTTAAAACAGAGTCTCAGTGCTATTGCAAACAATTTTGAACAGCATAATGACACAGATGACATAATAATGGCATTTTTTCAAAGGTTGTGCTTAGTTGAGGACCTTTCACACCTTATTTGGGATAGTAGCACCCACTAGGACTTCTGGATAAATCAAGCAATCATTTGATGTCAAAAAAATCTTCAGAGAAATCAAAGGCAGCAAATTTGTTCCCATGAAAGCTGAGGATCTAGAAAGATATCATAACAGCATCAAAGCTAAAGTGTATCTCTGAGATCTTGAGATGCTTTCTAAAGAGCTGTCTCTAAGTCCTTGGTACCTGTATGGTAAAAAAGGGTAAGTTTTAGAAACTATAGAAAGTGAGCAGTAATGTCCAATGCTACACATCCACACATTGACACTTCAGAACTCTGTAAAACAGTTTCAGAGAGAACACCTTTATTTCTCCATCACAAGATAAATACCATAGTGCTTGCTGCCTCTCCCTCCCTTTCCTCTTATGCTTTCTCTTGAAAGCTTTTGCACACTTATTTTATCTTCTAGCCATCAGGTGTAAGATTTGGATACAGTTTAATTATTGCATTGCACTTTGCACATTACCCCAGCTCAACAAGTTTGTATTTCTGGAAAAGAGGGATTTCAGGTTTTCATGCCTTCAAAAATTCCCACTTGCATAGATGAACTTTTCATTTGTCTGTTGTTGAAGCATTGTGTCAGCCTTAATTTGGATCAATACTTTTGTGTTTAATATATTAATAGAAAATTACTTAAATATATGTACAAGGGGAAAAAGTTACTATAGTAACTAAGTACTAGGAAAATAGCAGGAGAGAATTTAAGAGACAGCCAAGTGTCTTTGAAATCTTTCTTTGTGGAAGGGATGCAAGTGTTTGGGGGTCCTTAGAAACCTAAGCAAAACCAACCAACCAAAAATAAAAAACACAAACCCAAATAATTTCTACAGTGGATAAGCTTCATGTTCAGTAGGAGAGCTACATCTGAGAAATAAGAATCAAAACATATAGAATCAATCAGAATAATTTTATTGTAGTATAAAAAATAGATTAGAGTGGCATCAAGAAATTGCTTTCATTTAATAGATACAATCCACATCATAAGATTACTCATCATCCTGGCCTGTATCTCAACTCTTACATGGAAGACTCAAATGGAAGAAAACTCAAATCACAAAAGGGCAATTTGATCTGCGGGTTATTTTCTCAGTTCCTTTGTTAAAGCTCTCAGGAAAGCAGACCAGTTAGTGCTAGTGACTGATACAGAGATACATTTTTTTTTTTTCTTTGTTTGTTTTTTTTTTTGTTTTGCTTTGGTTTGGGTTTTTTTTTGTTAGACACAGCTTGAAGTAGCATTAATCATCTTTTTTTTGTAGAACTTCAACATATTTTCTTTGACTCTACCAACAATTTAAAAGTACAGATGCAATAAAATAAATATAATAGGAAATAAAAGGTTATCCAAAATGTTTAAAGCTTATGTACAATCAAAAAAGCTTGTTTTGAACAATAGTTTACAGTGAAGGATTTATCCATTTTAAGGCAAATTAATACTGAATTTTTTCTGAACTGCATTTACAATAGTATCAAGAAAATACTGAATGGGTTTTCCCTAATATATCTGAAAAAAATAACAAAACTACTAGCAATAAAATATGCACACTAAATGAAAATTGATCCGATCCAACAACTGACTGCTTTACACTCACTGAGCAAATAAGCACTTGGGCCAAATACCATTGTTATTACCAGTCCTCATAAAATTACAAATGCATAATTTTAAAATATTACTCCACTTGACATATTTATTTTTCTTCCTTATTGGAAGTTGAGAGAAGAAGCAAACTTTTCCTTGAGAATAAAAGATGTGGTATGCTCAAGCTACACTGTATTAGATGTTCATAAACTGATATAATCTTCAGTAATTTACTTATACACTCTTAAGTTGCTCTTTTAAAATGTGGAACTATTTCTTACTTAAAATTAATTCTAGGGCTTTTACACATAATTTAAAATATGATACAAGAGATGAAGGATTAATGAAGTTTTTCAGAATGTCAGGAAATAAACTGGATTTGCCTCAGTTTAAATTTTGATTAGAGATTAGTTTGGTATATTAGGATTTGGAAATTTCCGCCTTTCTTGGCTCACCAGATGCTAACTGACTTCATTTGACAGGGTGTATGTACCTTGGATGGCAAATGACATCATGATGTGGCATATCCAAGGTGAATGTCACCACTCGCTAGCAATAATTTGTGCTAATGTAATACCTCATGCAAAACACCAGACACTCCTTCAGCTATAAATAGTGATTCCAGACTATGGTAGGCAATTTGACTGACAAGCAAGGACTTGTGACAGCAGCAAGATGCATCAGCTCAGCAAGGGCACTGAAGAAAACTTCAGCTGAGTACTACTGTTGTTACAAATCTATGGAATTATGCTGGCAAGAAACTCCTCCAAACATTGCAAGCAAGTGTGAGGATTGCAGTTCAACATTTTTTTTTCTATATTCTTGCTAGTAAGAATATATAAATTCTCATGTGAAATTCAAGAAACTTAAAAAAGGGATAAAGACCTATCTTTCAGTGCTTTGTCCCTCAAGATCCATTTGGCTCTTCCTCTTAGTAACTCTACACAGAGTCAGATGCCAAAACCTTTACACAAGCCAAGGGAAGAGTCAAGTTCTTCATAATGTCACAGTATTGAAAGTGAAATGGTGTAAATAGTAGTTGATATGAAATGTTGTGTCTCAAATTCTGCTCCACTCGGAAGTTTAGTGAACTATTGTGGCACAAGGAAAACCTCTAAGTTTTCAACAATGTGAATGTTGTTGATTAAACCTTTTCTTTTCCCCTAAGAAATAAGAGAGAAACCATGCATTTCTTTCAAAATATATTTACTGTTCTATGTACCTCTGGAAATCTAAACCTTCTATTTTTGTTCCATCTATGAAATTATAATAACTATTGATTCTGACTTCAAAGTGTAGCAAAAAAGAATCATGAAGTGCTCGGAAACATGGTGAATTTCATGTACTAATCAATTTGAAGTGTCATTCTTATTCCAGTATTACCTACCAAAAGAAATACTTTCCTTCCACGTTTTCTTTATACAATCCTGAAATGTTAGAAATAAAAAGCCTATTTAACACAGAAGTTAAAGATTCCATAGTATCAACGAAGAATTCCAGTATACAACATACTTCAATTCTGTAAGCTTCATTCAAAACCTGAAAATCAGAAATACCTGTATAGATAATCTAACCTTATAAGGCTAAACTGTCTGCTCTGTGCATTTCAGGAAAAAAAAAAAACCAACAAAACAACAAAGGAATCACAAGAATGAAGGTATATCTTTCTAAATTTAAGCTAACAGTCTTGCCACTGCATTGATGTAGACTTTTTTTTTTACTAATGTCAAAATAAGAAAACTGGTAATGTGCAAAATGTGGAAGCAATATTGTTTTTTGTGAAAGGTCCCTGAGTCAGCTAGAGCTAGAGCTTTGAGGTGTATTTGGTTTCATCTGTTCCTTAAAAAGAGCTACACAAGGGAGATACATAGGGAAAAATCAAAGCAACAAGAGTAGATTAGAGAGAAATAACAAAGGTCCGGTTCTGTGACTCATTGTCATCTTACCTTTGCAGGTGGGACTGTGAAATCAGTTTGGTGGGCTGTCAGCAGCTTCTTGAGCTGCAAGAGATTTTGCACAGGTCTCAACCGATTTTCTGTTTCTCCCCCCAGTGAAGCCTGGCTTTCTGCTCTCTGTTCCTCCATGCAGCTGCTCTCTGCCCGTCTGCAGACTTCCAGCCTCTTGATCTCTCTTGCTGACTCTTGTTTGTTCTCTCTTTCCCACTGCTTCTCTGCTTGAAGCACCTGAACACTCTTCTCTCCAAGGAAGATTTGGTGACTGCCCAGGGAAGAAGTGCCCCACAGAAGCTTCCACTATTCTTGCACTTATTCCAAAATGGACTTTCACACATACACTAGAAACAAGCCATAGATACCAGCAGTCACCCCCTGTAATGGCAGTGGTTAAAAATCCAGTGTCAAGTGAAGTCTGTAAGTGAATGGATGAAAAATCTTTATCTATGTAAGTAATATTGTCTTACCAGAGGGAGCTTTCTGCTCACTTTGACAAAGAGACACCAGATTGCATTACAACTCTGAAAGAAAAAAAATTCTGTTTAAATGAAAGTTTGCATTTAACACTATATTGTAGAATGCATAAGTTGACTCCAAGAAATTATTTTAAATGGATGGTACATAACCTCATAGTTAAAACTGCTCTAAATTGCAGGGCTGACTGTCCCTCCTATGTCCATTGGTGTCAAAAAGCATCTCTGTCAAAACACTTTTTGGCTATTCTACGAAACTTATGTCTCTGCTCTCTGATTGTTGTGTTTCTCCGGGTACGACAACCTTCAGAAAAGAAACTCAAAACAGATTCTCCCCTCCCCACTCAGTTCTGCTGAAATAGGCCCTTTAATGAAAGCTCTGGTTCATTTAACAATCCTAACCTCTTATGCTGAGCCCTGCCAGTCATGCTGCATTATGTAACAGATGTAATTCTACATTACATGTCAAATCTAATGGAAGGTTGTGCTACATTTCGGGGATGAACATTGCAGATGAATGCAATAAAGGTTTGGTTTTTTGTTTTTTTTTTTAGCAAGGAAACCTATAAGCAGTAAATTTGAGTTTTACTGACTCATCGAGACTTTTTGTAAGATTTTTTTTTAAATAAAAGTATCTTATAATGAACAAAAATATATTTTTCAAGCTTTCCATTACTGTGTAATGCTGGTTATATTTTTCTCTTCTAAATATAGTCTGATCTAAAGAACACATGTAGAAGAAAAGGACAATTTTGACTTCAAAAAAATTTATCCAATCTTGGAACAAGCTAGTGCAAATTTTGTGATGTGAACAAGGCTGTATCCCTCTCACTGAGTCTGGCATCCAAAAGAATAGGAATAAAACAAATTATTATTCTCATGTATTGTGAGTATAGCCCTAAATAAATAAAATGGAATGATTATTGAGATCAGATTATATTAGATTTTATTCTATGCCACTTTGTCTGGCCATGGAGAAAACTTCCTACTTACACAAATTATTGGAAGATTCGTTCAGAATGTTCATTATAACTGTGACCAAGTAACAAACATGTAAAAAAAATAAAATAAAACTAAAATACAAAAATTAAAAAGTTAGGAAACCTTTAAATATACACGTAAAATACAATAAATCTGGTCCATGAATATTGGGAACATTTAAATGTATTTTAAATTAAGATTTGAAATAAGCAGTTGGCTCCTGTTGGCTGATTAAATAGAGACATTTAGTTTCTCTGTTGCCCTTGTTGGTCTAAATTACATTTATTGCTGGCCTCAGGCTCCCATAGGTATTCTGCTTTGTGGCTTTCTACCAAGAACCTTGGAAACCTGTCAAATTTCAGAGCTATGTAATTTCACACAATTTACTCCACACTCTCCCTGCCTCTTCCTCACTCCCTCTTCCAATCCATACCTAAGCCAAAATATAACCCATTTATAGTCTCATGCCATAATTTCTCTCCTGCTCCAGGACTCTATTTACCCAAACACATTTACAATCAGCTAATCAGCTACCAACTGGAAATGAATGTTGCAGAGTGGCAAGAAGATAACTTCACCTTGAAAAATGAACTTATGGACTCCATTGAGTGCCATGGCATTTTTCTCCTAAACCTCTTTTACTACCATTGTGCATGACTTTTAGTGCCAGAAGACTAAACATACTTACCGCAAGGTTTGCAGACTGTTGGTGAGGATGGACTCCACAGTTCCAGTGTAGGAGCTGTGCCTCTCCATACTTACAAGTGTCCTGATGGTTACATGCTCCAAAACTGTGGTGTCATGGTGCAACCCTTCTCCCAGTATGTGACAAGCATAGCTTGCAGGTCAAGGGATAGGTGTATTCCATGGGCAGCTCTCCTGAAGCCCTGCCTGGAGCACTGAGCCCAGTTCAACTGGAGGATCACAAGAGTAGTAGGGGACTGGAACACCTGGCTTGAAAGGAGAGGCTGAGGTAAGGGGGTTTGCTTAGTCTGGAGAAAAGAAGACTGTGAGGGATGAAGTGGATGCCTTCAACTACCTACAAAGGTGCACTGAGAAGACAGAGTCTCGGATGTACACTGTGAGAATACAAGATTTAACTGCTGCAAGTTGCAGAAGGGAAATTTGGATTAAACAGAAAGAAAATATTTTGTAGCAAATGTAAATAGTGAAACAGTTTGTCTAGAGACATTCTTGAATCTCTGTCCTTGGATATGTTTAAAAGTTGGTCAAGGGCTTGAATAAGCCCATTCAAATTTGAGGTTGCCCCTGCCCTTAGCGGGTGATACCCAGGCTTCCTTCCAAAGCCCCTCTCCCCTATGGCTGTGTTTTTCCTCCTCCTGTTCTATTCCATGGTAATAGGGAGCAGTCTAACAGGTTTTACTTTAGTGCATTTAAGCCGGTAGATGTGTTAACAAAATGTTCCTAGATGTTACAAATATTGCAAAGGCTAACAGATAATGGACTCTGCATCACCTACTAAAGATATTGTCTAGAGCTTATTACGTGGTAGGAGGCAGTGGAAAAATGAGCTGAACTATGATAAAACAGGCTTTGAATTCATTACTGAGAGGCTACAATGACAATTTAGGAACCCAATCCTGCTACTATGTCCATTTCATAGAGGTGCTTGAACTTGGTGTGAATTTACATTGCACCAAGTAAATCTTACAAGCCATTTTAAATTTAACCCTGCAGAAAGAATATTGTAGAAATATATTTGAAAATTCCAGGCACATAAATAATTGTGGTGATGTCTATATCAGTAAGGAAGTTGATCTTGTAATTTGTTTTTTTTTTTTTTTTTTTTAATTAGGATTTAAAGTTAAAAAAAAAAAAAACTGAGCTAGGAAAATGTACTAAATTATATTTTCAAAATGGAAAGAGGGTCACAGAATCCCATTACTGTGTTTTAGCTGAAAATCAATGTAGCTGAACATTATTTATAAAAAAACAAACAAACAAAAAATACAAAAAACCAAAACCAAACAAGTCTGATGATAGAAGAAAAAATAAATTTCTTCGTAAGTCGGTGGCATTTGAAGCATTGACATGTACATAGTTCTATTTGAATGAAATAATTTATCACTGGCAACAATGGTCGTTGAGTAACTTTTTTGCCTTTTTTGTCTTTTTGCCCTCCTACTAAGCATGAGCCAGGTTTACAATCAATTTTAAAAAATCCCCAAACGCATAAGGAAAATCAAGTATAACCTTTATGCCATGCTACTGACTTCATCTGAGAATCACAAACTACGAGTTTGAAAAGTGGAAATTAATTTAAACTTGGATTTCGAGATTGCATCTACAAAAGCCTCACGTTATGAAAAAATGCCTCAATAGCACGAAATACTTTTCTATGTGTGGATAAAGTAAGCAAAGCCATACCAAATAATAAAGAAAGAAAGAAAGAAATGGTGTTGTAGTGGATGACTGAAAAGCTGCACTTTAAAGAAAGGGACTAAAAGGGAGGATATGACGTGTTCTGACAATGGAACAGCAGTGATTGATATTAAACTGTGTGCTCACCTAAATGCATGCTTCAAGTAACTTCCATTAATATACTCAGCAAGAACAAGAGTCACTCCAATTTATTTCAGCTAAAAAATGTTTCTACTCAGTGTCAGCAATGTCGTTTCCAACACATTGCTAAAAAATAAGTCAGTAGCTACTCCTACAATACCCTTGCCTCAGGTTAGAATAACTATGAAATTATCAGTCTCTCTGTACTGCAGAATGGAAGATAACTTGGGTTGGAAACAAACGAATGCAGCTGAGAATACACTAGCAAGAATTTGAAGCCAGCATTTGTGCATTTCCTATTCAGTGAAATCAGGGAATTATGCACTTACCCCCTGGCTCTGTTTGCTCCTGTGGTTGTTCATTGTTATGGTGTCCTTTTTTACCTTAATAGATAGTCTGTAATTTTCAAAAAAGTTTTAACTTAGGGCCCCTAGGCAATGTTCTGGCTTGGATGAGGCCCCCTGCAACATGAGTAAATGTGCCACTAATGTTAGCAGTTCTTCCTAATTGCACTTTGTCTGATGAACCATGAGAATCTCTGTAATTTTTATGGTTTTTCTTATTCTGTTAGGTTTGACTGAACCTTGCTACTTACAGTATATTAATTCATACCAGTTGAGTACTTAGATCACACTAAGCTTCTTAGTCCAAAAAAATTCACAATTACATACTAATCAATGTTTAAAAAATAAAACAAATTATAAATTTCAAATTAGTTTGGTATTTAAAATAAAGCTAATAAATTTTTCCTACATCTGGTAAAATAGTGGATTAGTGGCAGAAGCAATACTAGTGACAGTGTTGAAATTTTAGTTGAAATCTAGATACCTCTGAAATTCAGGAATTGGGCATTAATGTACACATCCAAAGGCATGTACACATAAAGTGAAACTCTGGCTAATGAAGTCAGTATCAATAAGGTGAAGTGCCAGAATTTCAACAAATAGTTATAAAACCTTTTCAAGATAAGAGCAATTCAAATGGTCAGCATTATATTTGAACTGAAGCTGTATGGATTAGTTGTTGACACAGTGTAGTTGTTGACACAGTGGCAGGCAAATAATGCAGAAAAACCTTTGAAATTGTTACCTGTCATTCAGTACATGATAGCAAGCTATAGCAGGTCTTACCATATTTGATCTTCATATTTTTATCCTGTCATGGCAAAACAACTATCTCAATGTGGGGTTAAATTTCTTACACCTGGTGAAGTCTTAAAAAACACTGGTAGAAAGAAAACATTTGGTTTTTTACAGCATACTCTTTGTAGTATGGAGTTTGAAAACAAGGTCTTGTCATGCTGATCACTGCACAAACATAGAAGCGAGTGATTGCTTTTGAATAAATTACAAGCTCAGGAGAAAATATGGTTTTATTCAGAGGGAGAGGAATAAAAACAGAAGTGCTTTGGAACAGCATTGTGGAAAAAAAATTCTGTTCACTCCACTGATTTATTTATTTGCAGATGGAATGTACTTAATGTCTACTCTCCCACGTGTGCTTTCAAGTTGAAATATTAAAATAAATTTTAAAACAACAAAATTATTATGTTGCCTCTATTTGTTTTGCTGTCAAATTCTTTAAAATTTGTTCACTGTCAAATTCTTTAAAATTTTTTCACTGTCAAATTCTTAACTGCCATTTTTTTTAATTGGATTTTCATCTACAATTTGTAGTCAAATGGAAGGAAATCTTAGCATAACTACGTAATTTTCCAAATCCTGAAATTGAGCCAATATCATTTAAAGACATAATTTTAGAAAGAGATAAAATTATTATGTTTTCAGTTGAAAATATTCCAAAGTAACAAAAAGAAAAAAAAAATTCTCAACCGAGAAAAAGAAACAATAACATTTATAAGAATTAAAAGCACAGTGACCATGGTAAATTTTTCAAAGGAGAGTCCACTTTTTTGAGAATAAATAATGATTTTTCCTTTTTACATAAATATATTTAACATAGATCTTGAGATATTGCATCCTGGAGACCTATTAGTTTCAGACAAACTTAGCAGAAGTTGTATTTGTACAGTCAGCCTTGACTGCTTTGAAGTAAAATATATTTAACATTTTTCAAATTTAAATATCTTTCTCACTAAGTGGCTTTAGTTATGCACCCTCCAACTTAATACCAAAAGATTAATTTGGCTTTCATCTTGAAACACTAATGGCATTACTGACACAGAAACAAGCCTGAACTCTTTGAGTAAGCTGGATGAGAGTCATTGGTATCTTCTGTCAAAGGCAAACCACTGGAGCTTCTAAATCCATGGAAATAAATGCATTCTCACCATGGTGCTATTAATCTAATCAGGAGAGCCATCAGAGGTCCTGGGAAGTTCATCTAAAGAGTAGAATGGAAATTTGACAGGCGTTTCAGCAACAATATGCTTGTGAAAGCACCACTAAAACCTGGCCTGTGTTCTGGGTACAGTGATTGTCACCTTGTGTGTTTGTAAGTGAGGGATGTTACAGTTAACCTCATATCCGTCTTTCCCATCATAATTTCAAAGGTTTTTAGTCAGCCCTAGCAAATCATGTAGACAGTTGATATTTGTATTGAAACATTCACATGCAGTTTTTTGCTTTCTAGTACAGAAAAGATCACTTTTCAAGGAGCAGTCAGTTTTAAGTCTCAGTCAGAAAAAATTATTAAAATTGTGGCTGCTGTCCTTGAAAGACTGAAGGATACAACTTTTTCTTTGTCTTGCTGTACTCCAAAATTCCCATTATGACCTAAATAAACCTCTGAAATCTTAGAGGCTTTTATATGGAACCAAATCGGAAATTTAAAAGAGTAAAAATTATTTTTGTGAGATTAACATATATGATATATGCTTCAGGATAACTTTTTATCTGAAACTTGAAGTAAGAGTTTTAAAACCCCTTCTAGGCTAAAGTGAGGAACAAAATAAGAGTATACAAAATAAATAGCTTAAAATTCTCATTTAAGAAAACAAAACAAAACAAACAAAAAAAAAAAGAAAGAAAAAACAAAGAAAACTCTTCCCTTGAAAACCCTCAGTGACCACTTTGAGGCTGAATAACATTAGTTCTTCAGCTGCTATTAGCAAATCTTGTATGTCAAAAACCAGTTCTTTGAGCAAAGACATTAAATTCAGAGGCTGAAAAGTGAGGTTACATAAACTCTACAGTTTTTAACGAAAGCATAACAAGACTATGACATGGCAGCAGCAGCACTGGTTTCTGGGAAGGATGATGTGAAGAAATTAATCTTTGTTATCCTCAGAGTATAGCCTGGCTGCACAGGGTTATTGTAGATGTTTCACAGACATTTTATTTTAGATGGCCTACAAGGGTGACCACAAACAATGATTAGGAAAATTAATACATGAGCACCTGCACCAAAATTAGGCCACATATCTTAAAAATACCACGTATTGTTGGATTTCTGGCTTAGGTATTTGAAGAACGAGGGATATGAAGCAGTGCAGCAAATAAAGCAGGGAAGGATCCTCATTCAGTGGAGTTGCTGGAAGATTCTGATACTGCCTAGAAAACAGGAGCCTTTTTCTAGCTCAACTGCTCGAACTGTCAATTTACAGAACTTCAGTTCAGGTGATGAAACAGAAGAACCAGTGTGTGCATTGATAGATATATTAACTTATTCCTTCCAGAAACTGTGATTGGAAGTATCCGTGATAGAGGCTTACTTAAATATCTGATTTTAGATAGATAAATAGAAGGATGAAGTGTGGCAAAGAAAATAAATGAAGCCAAAGTAGCCCTCTTGTATTTGTCAGACAGAATCCATTTTGAAATTTTGCAAATTATTTTTAAGCTTAATGTCTGCCTACAGCTGTATACAGTTCTACAGGATTTTTTTTTTTTTTTGAGCAATATTAAAGTAATAAAAGGAGACAATTTCATTCTGACTAAACATGTTATGGTGCATAGCTCTTCAGTCAATTTACAGGAACGTGTGCTTAATAAAAAACTAGAAGCCCAAAACATGATTAGTGACATAGTATTCCAGAAGAGAAGAATAAGCATTTTCAGCCTTTCAGCCTGAGACCACCCTTTTTGTTGTTGTTGTTGTCAACAAAATGAAATTCAGATGAAAATATATTTTATTTATGCAAAGCTTGAATTGTCAAGTATATAGAGTAACTGTATTGTAGGATATAATTTTCCAGGTATTCAAAAGTAATTAAGTGGAAATGAAGTGCACTGCAAGAGAAAAAAAGCTTTAATGTTTTCTCTCATATATGGTGAATGTTTTTATCTAAATGTTTAGAATAAATATTTTTTGTAGGATCATTCTCTTTGTATATCTAATCTGTAACTGTTAGTGATAGACTAATGAGTGGATAACAACATAGTATGTTTATATATTGTTCCTGAAGTTATGTTTGAGGATTTCAGACTTTTCTTCACTATCTGCTTGCATAATCACTCTTTTCCAAGTGTTTTTTTCTCTTTTCTGAATAGTTTTTTTACTATTAATGTTCTTATTCTATTCTCAACCATAAATCAGTGATAAAAGCCTTAGAATAAATTCTGCCATGCCCAATTCATACATTCTCTCATGCCTGAATTATTTCCAACCCTATTCTAATATAATTAATTGCTTATCTGACATTATCTTGTAATAACGTTATATTTGTTTTAATAAAGATTCAAACAAATTAACTTGAAGACTGCTCTCAAAAACACCAATAGTTAAGACCACCTCTGTCCTGAGATACACACTTGATGATTTACACCTCTTTCCCTCACAAAACAGAGTTCTCTACCTTGCCTACTTCTTCTCTTGTTGTTTGAGGTGGGAAGCTCTGTGACAGAAAATTTCTTCCACTTTTACAACTGACAAAACTGGAGAAAGTGATTTTAAAATTCGCTACAGAAGAGACATACACTTCCTCTGTACTTTTTCTAATACCATTAAGTCTCCAGGATAAGGAATCATAATACATGACTTAACTAGCAATTTTTTTTCTCCATATGGGTCTCTCCATTTTCTATACCCACTTACCTTCAAGGAAAGGTAAATTGTAGTGCTCTATTTATCAACCTATTAATAAATCATCTTCATAGCGAAGAAATCTCATCTGTCTTTCCAGATTAGTTTTCTCTAAGAGAGCAGAAGGGGAGATAAATTGAGAAACCCCCACCTCTCAGTTCCTTCTCATCCTGGGAATTTGATTTAATACAGCTCTGGTTTCTGTATCTCTTCTTCCATCTTTTGACAGTAAGAAGTTGAATGTCTCATTTTGCTTCTTCTTCCCTAAACTTGGAAGTGTTTTTCTGCTAGTATTTAATTACTATCTAGGGCAAAAAACCCTCTGTTTCTTTTCCCCATGGACATTTTGTTTTCCTGAAAAACTCTTGGATTTTTTTGAAAAAATGTTAGATATGATGAAGTCATATTAGGAAAAGGAAAAGGAAAAAGTACAAGATGTATTTAATAATACAATAAAGTATGATTGCCTTCCTTGCTAATTCAAGGCAAGGATCAAAGTAAGCTTATGATGGTCAGGATTCTTAATGTTTTTTGGCTTCTTATTTCATCTTCACCTGCTATGTCCTTTGAGAGATAATTTGATATTGAAAGTAAGGTGCTTAAAATGCTAAGGTCATGGGTTCAATCCCTGTATGGGCCATTTACTTTAGTTGAACTCAGTGATCCTTGTGGGTCCCTTCAAACTCAGAATATTCCATGACTGCATGACTTATACACACTTATTCAAAATCATAGTTTATACACTGTTCACTCAAGGATGAGGAAAAGAGAAAAAAACATCAAAAAAGCTCTCATAGACTTTTGCACTCTACATACCTGGTAAATTAAAACATCCAAACAAGAAGGATACTTCCATGCTTCCTTTCATAAAATGGAGAGTACACTGTAATTATTGATTATTAATATTCCCAGTTAGTCTTCGCAGACACTGTATTCACCAGATGACATTTCACTTCTCTGAGTAATTAGGAAGGCTGATCTCATGTAGTTGAAACAATTAAAAACTTTCTTTCAAAATCCCTCAGAGTTTCTCATTATAGGTGTTTCTTTATCAAAATTTCCTGCCACCAGGCAGTAGAGAAAAACTGCAATTCACAGCAGCAGCAATTTTCTTAATAAATCACAGAAGTTACATGTACTTTCAAGATAGTCTAAGCTTCCAGAGCCTATATAACAGTCTAATTTAAGAAGCTGACATCCAGGAGTTTGCTCCAGTTCAGCCTAAGGGGACTCTAATCTTCTTCCTTGATCATTGGCAAGAATACTCTAGTAATGTGGCAAAAATAGTGAGAGGACTGGAGGCTTTCTCCTGCCCAGTATTTTGTACAGTGAGGAAATGGAATTCTTGAAAATAATGAAAGAAAATAAAAATCTAAAACAGAATCATTTTGTCCAGTTGTTACTATACTCTCTTAGAGGAAGAAGAATGATATTTTTATGATCTCAGGACTTCTTCCGAATTTTTAAAGTTATTAGCAAAAAAAATATATATAGAGAGATTCAAACACAGGTGATTTCTTTAGAAACAAGAAATGTATTTACATTCTGCTACAGAAATATGTTTTTGACAATTCTTTTTGCCTTTCCTACCTACAGTTTCTCAATTACCAAAAGGGACAAGTTGAATATTTATCTTCAGGAAAGAGTTCCAGTTAATGTCATTCTATCTGAAAATCCAATCTTACCAGTTGTGTCAGTCCTATATTAGTTATGGGTGATAGGATTTCTAGGTAAGTAAGTAACTTGAATAAGTCAAGGAAACTTGAGCTCTGAGTAGGTTTACAAACATGCCATGTTTCCCACTATCTAACAAGAAATGTGGAAATCCTGAGGTACAGCATGGTTTCTGTGTGTGACCAAATGTGCTATGCAGATCTTAAAATCTGAGACAGACTATGATCCAACTGAGATAGATTAAGACCTGAAACAGAGGTGTTGAGTCCAAAAGATATGCGGTGAGATGGAAGAAAAAACAGGCAGACTCCCACAGGAATCCAGCACAGTAGCAGCCATAACTTTTTCCCATGGTAACAGGAATAATACCACATACTCGTTTTCTTATGTTTTTTTTCACCTTTGCCTCTTGACATAGTAAATGTTGCAGGTAAAGGGTGATAAATTCTATATACATGTAGTACATTAAATATAAAGAATGCCAACTTCATCTGAGAAATGCAGAAAAGATTATAATATATGCAAGCAAAGTAATTATATTGTTAACAAAAAGTGTCCAGTATTCAGTTTTCGCCAAACACTATTGACCTTTTTTCCACCTAGCTTTTAAAGCACAGTTGTAACAAAACCAGTCCTATTAGGAAAATAGTAAATGGTCTTTTTATCTCAAAACTAAATCAAATTAATAATGGTTCTGCAAATTTGACAGGCAGGACTGAGATTGCCTTTTTTCTTGTGAATGAATTTAGTTTATAAGTTAGAAAATATTACGTGAATAGTTAATAAAACAATTTAAGTAAGTAAATCAATACATCAAAATGTATTTTAAAGACACCCATCCCAACACTGAAATTGTTTTACACTTTTGCACGTCTTCCCTATTATGAGATGTGAAGGTCTTGTAGTTGTCTTCAGTTCATTGCTTGTGTCTCCCCAGCACTCACTCCTTATTAAGTATTGGAGTCTCCTCTGCATTCAAATTCTCACTGTATTAATTTCTATTGGAGTAATATTCTTATCTTCCTGAGAACCAAATATTTGCAGTCTTCATTGAAGGATTGTCAAAGAAGAACATACTGAACAGGTTATGTCTTCATGGAATTGTACTTCCTTTAATCTTTAATGTGGTCTGATCTTGCAACACATTCTGTGTGTAATAAGGCCTGAAAACTCAGGTTTTTGCACATTAAACAATCAGACAAGGTGACCCCAGCACTTTTTAATTTAATCTCTCTTTATGTAGGGATTACATGTAAATCCAATTTTCATTTCCAGCTCCTAATTATCAATAAAATATTGAATTTGCATAATAATTCAAAGATTAGTAGAAGCAGAAGAGAGAAAATGCATGTTGAAATACTTGACCTATCTTCATTCTCCATGAACTATATCATTCCAGTCCACTAAGTGCAAGGTGTCCCAAGTTATTATATGACTAGAGAAGGTTCTTATGGGTAGGAACATCAATGAAGCTAGTAATACATGTAATAAGGTAACACAAAAAACAAAAAACAAAACAAACAAACAAACAAAAAATTTTTTAGCTTGAAAATTTCTGGAGTACTGTGAACTTATACACCTTTCTAGTGTAAAAATACCATGTCAGAGATATTGCTGTAAAATAAAATATAAGATACTAAATTCAGAATCAGCTGCCTATCTTTGTACTGCTACTGTATATACTGAAGATTTGTAGAGCTTCTCCTAATTGTATTCATTTGAATTCAATGCTCCAGCTGGATAGATTACATAGTCTGTGTAAACAACCCTGTGAACATTTCCTTTTCTGTAGTATTAATCAATTCATTGTCAAAGCAATATTCTCAGATCTGAGTTGTACAAGAGTAATGCAGAAAAACTTCAAGCTGTTTGCCCAGACTTGGGCTCCATGGGAGCTGAGTGTTGGTTGTTCACAAAGACCCAATGTGTGACTGATGAATAGAGCCCTTTAGCTTCAAGGGAGTAATGCTCAGCAGGAACAAAACTCTTCTCATGTTCAAAGTGTTTCCAATCTGTTTCTTTTTCTCCACAGCATGTTCTGTCACTCTTTCACTCTGTCAATCCAGATGGGAAGACAAACATAGACAAAGCAAGTAAACTTGCAGAATTTGGCTCCTGTTTAACCAGTAGAAATATGCACTGGAGCCAAATGGAAACTATACATTTTGCTTCCTTTGAGCATGTAGTTTCATACATTTTCAGATTATACAGGATGTAAGGTTCCAATCAAAAAATATAACACATGGGTAATTCTTTTACTATTTTTCTGTTTTCTTTCAATCTTGCTTTTGTTTGTTGACTGTTTTCAGAAATAGACATTTGAAGCCTGTAGGCACATATTTATGCATAGAAGAAAGATCTAAAACAGCAAGTACTTTGTTCTGCAAATTACTTAAAACACGCAGAAAGAAAAGGCTAAAGAAACAACTAATCTTAATGAAAGTTGATTTTTTCTTTTTTTGACAACAAAGGCACATCACAAAAGAAGAAACAAGGCAAAAGATGATCAGTTTCAAGTGTATGTGCACAAATGTCCGTACATGAGGAAGTATCAAGTGGAAATAGGTATCTGTATGTGGTCCAAAAAATCTATGAGACTATTGAAAGAAATTAGATAAGAGTTAGGTAGCTCACACAGCCTAAGTAAAGTTAGAGACAGATGCAAGATATTCAGGGAAGACAAGATTAGGAGATTGTGCTATGTGTGAAGAAACTTAAAATGTGTGATGTCTTTCCACATGGTGGATAGTGATTTTCATGAGAACTCATGGATCAGGATAGAAGATGTCAGTGAGTGTAACAGCACGGTGGAGATATTTTACAGACCATAGTTTAGGCCAAAGCATGCTTTAGATCACCTAAGATATCTTGGAATTACCAACTCCTTCATGAGGATCTTGAACCTCCATGACATCTACTAGAATAGCAACATGGTGGGAAGGGAGCAGTCAAGAATATTTCTAGAGGATGTGAGAAATAGCTTCTTGATTCAGACACGTGAGCCAACTGGGGGTGCCACACAGGAGACTGTGTAGTCACTAGCAAGCAGTTGTTTGGGGATATGGTAATCAATGGCAGCCTTGGCTGTACTTAATAAGGAAGAATGATGCTGAAGATTTGCACACAGATTTTTTTGTTGTTGGTTTTGTTTTGTTTTTTGCAAAACCAATAAAAGTCCTTTTATTGTGCATTAGTATTAGAAGGCTGAGCTAAGAAAATGTATGTCTGTTGTTAAACTGTCTTGATGATCCAGGCACAGTAGACAAAGCAAAGACTGATGTTTTGTATAGAGTATCTTCCTTACCCCAGACTTAACCAACAAAGTTTCCTAGGCCTTCATCCTCAGACAGTTGTCCTTGAACGGCTGTTTTGTATTTTCTTTGAAGCACTGTGGAGCTCAGGGGAGGCCTACAGCAACAGGAAGAAATAAGTTTTGCACTCATCTTCAAAAAAGATCGAAGTTCAAGAAGGTTAACTACAGGCTTGTCAGTCTTGCTTCAGTCCCTTGGGAAATCTTTGACTCAGACCTCTGGAAACATATTTCTCAGCACAGAAGGTGAAGTAGGTGTCTGGGAAAAATCAGCACGGAGGTACCAGGATTGAGTCATCCCTGCTCAATCCTGTTTGCCTCCAGTGATGAAATTACTTGCTTTATGGATGGGTAAATAAAATTTACCTCAAATGCTTTTGACACCAATTCTTATGTTACTCTTCTATCTAAGATGGAACTTTATGGTCTAGAGGGCTGAACAATTAAATGTGTGGAAAACAAGTTATAGAGGTGGACAAGAGGGCCATATACAAGAAGCTAGCAAAAGTGGAGCATTGCATGAGTCTGGAGGAAGTGCTGGAATTCTCTTTTATGAAGCTTGGAACTTATATCGAACTGCGTGAGAGTGTGGATATACAACCAACACACTCAATAGCAGAGCTGTCACCCAGAAGGACCTAGATGTACTAGAGGAATGTGCAGACAGAAACTCCCATTTCTGCCAACATGCAAAAATTGCAAAGCTGTCTGTGACACTGATGCAGTGTCTTCTTGCCTGTCTGGGAGAAGCTCTTAAGGAAAGGGCTTGGGGATTTTTTAGCCTGGAGAAGAAACCACCTCAGGGAGACCAAAACATGGTCTGATCCCACAGCTGACCCTGTTCTGGGTTACACTAGAGACCTCCTGAGCTTCCTTCCAGCCTGAATTGTGGTGAGATTTTTAAACTATTCCATAAAGGCTTTTTTTCTTATGACATTTGAATGTTTTCCCTAAGAACTGTATTGTCTACCTGCACAACTACAATTTTTCTCCTCTTTTTGATGCGATGTTTTTTTAGGAGACAGTATAATAAACCAACACATGAACAATATAAGCTTGCAGGTCTTTCCATTGGTCCTTTTCACTCTTCTGCAATAGCTGCACTGCATATTGAGAGAGACCTTAATTTTTGAGCACTCTTGTGCCATGTATTCTTGGAAAAATAGGCATGTTATCTTGGTCTAAGACTTCCAACATTTCTAAGGAACCTGAATGTTTAGTTCTGATTAAATCTATGAAATGTGACCAGGTTCTCCAGGCAGCTTTAAAAAAAATATTTCCGTTAAAATATCTGAATTTTATTTTATTAGTTTATTTATCTAGTAGAAAAGCAATAACAATATAGCTGTAACTTCCTGGCTGAAAATTTGGTTGAAATATTTTTCTCAAGGTAGTCAATAATAATCAAAGAAAAAACCCTTTTTTTTGTTTCAGTGAGCCAATTGTTATCACTAATAAAAATTAAGTTGGGCTATTTAATTTTTTAGAGGGTTTTTTATTTTTCTTTTCTGATATATTGGCAATAAAACTAATAAAGATATCGGTGGTGAGGGAAGGCAAAGGACAAGACTGTGAAATTCTACAAAACTAGAAGAAAGTAATTATGTGACAAAATGTATTTTTCCAGCACATAGTATATATTTGAGCATTCAGTTTGCAAAACACTACTTTATGCTTTGTTTATGCAAGTTATTTGGATTTATACAAGTATTTTAAATACTAATATTCCATTTAAGCATGAAGTCACTGTTTTTTTTCACTATGTCCAGGAATCTGATAGGAACAGGGCAGATCACATACAAAAATTATTGATGCAGTGTGATAGAAGAGGAATAATCATATTTGTGGGTGTGTGATGCTGCTCAATCCAAGTTACTGTTTTTCAGAGGCTGCTTAGAGTCATGATATTAGGTAAGACAATGGAGAGTGAGGTGAAAACAGTGTTTCTCCTTCATCAGTTGTCTTCCTCCATATTCCTGCTCTGTAGTTGCACTTTCCCTCATCACCTGTCATAAACCTCCTGTGTGGTGGTCACCTGTCATGTTATTGAGACTTCAGCATCTATCTCCAATTATATTAGACATGCTGTTTTCTGCACAGTGATTTTTTTTTTTTTTTTGGTTTTTTGTTTTTGAGTTTACATTCATGCCTGTGATAGGTTGACTTGGAAGGAAGAAACTCAGAAGTTCTTCCTGGGAGAGTTTCCTTTGTGGGGGGTTTTTTGGGATATTTGTAACAGCCAATCAAAGAAAGTCGGTTCGCTCCGTGCACACACATTTTAAAAAAAGGTAATCCCGGAAGACGGGCTCTTTGCCTTTCCGGCGGCTGAACAGGTAACACCAAGCCGAGCTACACTCCCTCTCCCCCATGCGGGGGAGGGGGGGAAACGGCTCGGAGGCCGCTTGGGCCCCGTTTGCCAACGAGGGGGACCCGAGGGCCGGGGGGAGGAAAAGTTGTGTGATAAAAGCTTCACGAATTCTTCCTCCACCAGCTTGTGGCTCTGGCGTGGGGGGGATGCTGGCTCGTTATGCTGCCGGCTGGGCCGGGCCTGCCCAGGTGGCCATGAGCCACGCGGGCCGCAGCCCAGCCCCGCAGGGACTGAGTGGCGCTACTGCCGCCCCCCCCAGCACGGCCGAGCCTGGCCCAGCTTTTGTAGTTGAGTTAAACTTTAACTCTTTAGTGTTCAGATAAGATTTGCAAAGCCTCCAGCCTTCCCTTTAAATATGAAAGGGAATAAGGAAAGTTCTGAAGTCAGTGATACAAGAGCTGAGTATTTTTAAGATGGAAGGAGAGTGAGAAGATGCTGAAATGGCTAAAAATCTTTTTGAAAAATTGTAAGAATAAACTAATGTACTGAATATTCCTTTAAACCATGGAAAAAGACATGGGGGGATGGAAATGTTCCTTCTTAGGAGATAATTTGATTAAAAAACACCTGTGTTGAAAATTTGAATTTCTGCCCTGAGAAAAGAAGGGGATTGCAGTTTTTCTAAAGATGAAGCCTGAGCAGAGAAAAGGAAGACGAATAAAAAATCGTTGCTGTTGGACATTTTCAATTCTTAAAAGTAATACCCCATAGAACAAAACATGACCCATATCTACAACTTTGGGACGGCTGTAGAATTGGGAAAAGTGTCACAGTTGCAGATTCCTGGGTGGATGCAATCGTGAGAAGTAAAACTACAAGAAGATTTTTTTTCTTCTTGTGGAACACAACTCCTACAACTTCGACAAGAGAAAACTTCTTTTCTCCAAAAGTAAACAAAAAAAGACTAAATTAGGCACTGACTAAAGTATTTGTTGTATATTTGTTTTGTTGTTGTGAAGACTGGGAAAGGGAGGAACGGAGTGATGTGGAAAATCTTATTCTGAAATTTTTTTTTCCCCGTTTTTGTTTGTGTAGTTAATAAATTTTCTTCTATACCCTTTCAAAGTTTTAAGCCTGCCTTGCTCTTTAACTCCTGGTTCTGTCTCACAACAAAAAGAAATAAGTTTATTTAAATTAGCAACTCAAACCCTAGACATTAATTTGGTGCGTTGGCCGGGAAAATAAAAATTAAACCATACCTGTCTTTTCAAACAAAGACAATGCCATAAAGTAAGTAAAGGAGGCTAATTAATCCAGTAGAATTAATAGGAAGGTCAAAAGAAATCTAGTGCTAAATTATTTGCAGGCAATCTGTTTTGGGTGTCTGTGACAGATAGAAGCTAAGCCTGTCCTAAAATTCTCTTGTTCAATTTAGATGCTTAGTATAAATTCTAATATATGTTGTAAACAGGAATTTTCTCCTACCCATGTCACAAGTTATGAACAAAATGCAATACACTGTAAGAAGTTGGAGTTTTTTGTGTAACCAGTAAAAAAAATTGAAAATAAAACTTATGTTCTGAAGCATGCTGAAGAAAAATTGCAACATATTCATTTATGTGAAGTCAACTATAAAACACATTGAAATTTTTCATTCAGATTACAGTTTCATATCACATAGCTTGTTCGTCTTAAAAAAATCTTATTCCACGCATCTGATTATTCAGGTTGTACATTCCTAAACTAGTGTGATTTAAATTTGAATGAAGTTTCCAATTTTACTGAGTGACATGGAATCTAATTAGATTCTGTAGGAGAGGAGTGTCAATTATAAAAAGTAAGACTCTGGAAAATTAGTTTAAATAAAATTTTACTGAACAGAACATGCAATTACAATATACATCACAGTGCTTCCGTTATTATTTGTAGATTATTATTATTTTATTTTCTCATGAAGAAATGAAGAGTCAACATCTGGACTATTAGCAGTGTGTTATTGATGACATTAGAACAACTTCTTATATTGTGCAATATGGTGCCCAGTTTTAGCCGGTATCAAATCAGAAACATATTTCTGCAAGGACTTATTATTAATGGGACCTGAAATATACAGGATTTGATCACTAAAGTTAATATATGTTCAATATTGTTGTGAGTGTATGCTACAGACTGCTTGATTGGGAAGAAGTAAATGAGACCTTCTCTATACAATTAGAAGAGGTCTCACAGTTGTAGGTCCCAGTCCTTATGGGGACTTGAACCTCCCCAGTATATGCTAGAAGGACAACACAACAAGGCAGCAGTAACACAGGAGGTTTCTGATGTGTATTCATGACACCTTCCTAACACAGGTGATAAAGATGAAGAGGGGAGATGCTCTACTGAATATGATACTCACAAACAAAGAAGAAATGTTCAGAAGGTATATGCTGAGAGCAGCCAACCATTACTGGAGCCAGGATACAGAGAAGAAGGAACAAGGCAAAACACAATATCACAACTGTGGACTTCTTTAGATTTTGGGCTTTTCAGAGATCTGCTTGGAAGAATCCCATGGGATATGATTCTGAAAAGGAGACCAGTTGGTTGATTTTTGAAGGTTGGCTGATTTTTAAAGGTCATTGCCTCCAAGATCAAGAATGGTCCATCTTGAAGTCTACACCTTTGAATAAAGAGCTCCTGACACTTCAAATATAAAGAGATATGTATGTCAAATATAAAGAGATGTGTATGAGATATGTTAATGTGGTCAGGTGATCTACAAGGAGTATAGAGACAATGTCCTGTGTGAAAACTGGAGAAAAGAACATGTCACTGCTATCTTCAAAGAGGATTAAAACAGAAAATCCTGGGAGCTACAGGCTGATCATTTTTATCCCTGGGAAGATGAAGGAGGAAATATTCCTGGTAACAATTTCCAGATATATGAAGGATAGCAAGCTGACTGGAGAAGTCAGCAAAAATTTATGAAGGGCAAATCATGCTTAACCAGCTTAAGAGCCTTTTGTAATTAGGTAACTGGCTTGATACATAATAAAAGCACAGCAGACTTTTTTTCCTTGATTTTAGTATGGTTTTCAACCATCTCCCATTGCATCCTCATTGACAAATTGATGATGTATGGAATAGATAATTGAACAAGAAAGTGAGTCGAAAATTAGCTAAACTGTGAGGCTCAAAGATTTGTAATCAGTACCAAAAAGTCCTTGATCAGATGGAGAAATGGGACAACTGGAACCTAAGGAACTTCTGCAAGGCATCATGCCAAGACCTGCACTTGGGAAGAAATATTCTGATGTGGCAGTAAACACTGGGGATGGACCAGCTAGAGAGTAGTTTTCAGAAAAGGACTTGAGAGCCCTAATGAGCAATCAGTCAACCATATGCTCATGGTATCTTTTCTCGTTCTGGGGGAAAAAAAAAAAACAAAAACAAAAACAAAAAAAAAAAAAAAAAAAAAAACAAAAAAAAAAAAAAAAAAAAACCCACCCCAAAATCCAAAACCAACCAGTGTGCCTTCATGGTAAAGAAAGTCAACAGTATCCTGTGTTAGGTTGCATTAAGAAGAGCATTTCCACCAGGTTACTAATGGGCAAAAGTGTATTACATTCTTAGTACATGCATCTAGCACCTCCCTGGGAAACCCGTTCCAGTGTTTTACCACATCATTGCAAAAAAATTCTTCCTTATATCTAATCTAAATCGACCCTTCCTCACTTTAAAACCCTTAACCCTTGTCCTAACTTACGGACACAAGGTTTGGCCTCATCTTTCTTGTAGGTCTCCTTTAAATATTGAAAGACCCTCAAGAAGGTCTCTCTGGAGCCCTCTCTTGTCCAGGCTGAACAACCTCAAGTGTCTCAGCCTTTTCTTCTAAGAGACGTGCTCCATCCCATCTAATCATCTCCTCTGGATTTCCTCCAACATGTCCATGTTCTTCCTGTGCTGAAAGCCCTAGTGCTGGATGCAGCATTCTAGGTGGGATCTCATCAGAGCAGGATAGAGGGGCAAAACCACCTCCATCGTCCTGCTGGCCACTTTTGGTGCAGCCAAGGATACAATGGGCTGCAAGCCCCTTGGCTACAAGGAATTTCTGGGCTGCAAGCACACATTTTTGGCTCAAGTCCAATGCCAAATCTACCAGTATCCTCCAAAGTCTTTCTTTGAAGGGCTGCCCTCAATCTGTTTGTTTCCACTTACAAAAGAAGTGCTACATGTTAGTATTTTCTCTGCTCCTTAATTCAGTGATGCCACCATGAGACTACTCTCAGCTTTTAAAGGCCAAGGTGACTGGGGAAGGTTTTTGGTGCCTGGAAAAGTCACATCCATCTTGAAGGAGAGGAGAAGGACCAAGGAAATGTAGTCTTGTTAGCCTCCCATCAGTCCCTCTGAAGTGTCTCCATCAAAATCTTCTTTGAATTTATTTCTAAGTATATGAAAGCAAAATGTACCTGAGAACTAGACAGAAGGGATTTAACAAGGGCTGTCTCACATGGCTAACCTGATTGTTTCCTATCATAAAATGACAGGATCTGTAGTCAACAGGACATCAATAAATGTCATTTACTTAGTCTGCAGCAAGTCTTTAGGTATGGTTTTATGTAAAATTAGATATGTACATGATAAGGAACTGAAAATTCTACTACATTTTCAGGTTCCAAGGGTTATTATCAACAATACAATGTCCAAGTTTCAGCCATTTACTAGTATGTGTGCTCAAAAATCAATAATAGGTCAATATAGAGATATTTCAGTATCTTAATATTACATAGATCTATCAATTTATGAAGACATCTGCAAATACAGTTATTGATATCATCCATCACTCTCACTATGTCTTGTTATAGGTGGTTCCTCTATGAAATTTCTGAAAGCACAATCTGGACTTTTATCTATGTAGCAGACACAAATAAATGTCCACAGATATAGATACATCTTTATAAGTATCTGTAGACACAGATCCAGAGTTAGCAAAGTGCCCTTGCTGCAAAGGAAGCTGACTGCCTATTGTGATGTACATGCGTTTATGTGGTCTCACCTCTGTCTGACACTTGGGAGACCACATCTAAAGTTTTGTGCAGGTCTTTTTTTGTGCACATAAAAAGATATTGATGTACTGGAGCGAGCCCAACACATGACCGATGAGATTGTTTGGTCCTGGAGTGCTTGACATGTGAGCAAAGCCTCAGAGAGTTGGTTCGTTTGTCCTGGAGATGAGACAAAACTAGAGGGATTCTAACGAGGGATACCTATGGGAACAGTGTGGAAAATTTGAAAATGAGTCTTCTTGAAGATGTATAGCAGTATGATGAGCAAAAGAAACTCTTTCAGGAAAAACTCCATCAATAAGAGTAAAAAGATGTAAATTCGGAGGGCAATTGAACAGTGGGATTGGCTGCCGAGAGAAGTGAAGGAATTTTTCTTATTGAAAATATTAATGAATTAATAATTAGTTAATTAATTAATTAATTAATTAATATTAAATATTCTAACCTATGCCCCCCCGTTTCAACAGACGTGAAACTGGTATTATCCAGAGATTCCCTTTCAAAGTAGACTAATATGATCCAAGGATTCTAGGATGAAATATGAGAAATTCCTCTTAAATACATAAAAGATAATTTTTTCTATGAGGCGTGTTAAACACTGGCAAAGATGTCCATAGAGTCTGTGAGATGTATACAAAACTCAACTGGGCAACAACCTGAGAAAGAGCTCTAACAGGACCTAGTTCAATTGGGAGGTTGGACTAAATTACTTCCAGACTCCTCCTAACTTAAATGGTCTTGTGATCCTGATATTCCTATGATGGACACTTATTGTGATATTTCCTCTCTGACTTTCCATAAATATTCAGGTTGAAGCTAGGCCTATTGAATTTTCTGGACTTTTACAATACAGTTATAGCTGTTTATGTCAATGATATGTGAATAGAAAGGTGATGTACTTTAGAGGTAAATACAAATTAATTTGATATTTCCTCTCCATTCCATACAAACACAAATGTGAAATGATACAACAATTTGTAATTATACAGATTATTAAATTAGGAAATTGAAGACATTTGCTTTCAATCCCTATCAGTAGAATATGCCATTAAATTTGACACGTCTTGTATTTCAAACATAAATTGCCCAACAAAACAGAATTAATTGCTCAATTTCTTAATAAAGGATACAAGTCCAAGGTCAATAAGCTGCTATGTTTATTCATATTTTAAAGAATCACATATTCATTGTTGCCTAATGTAAGAGATTCATCATTTTACAATGAAATAGAGATGGGGAAAGGCAGGTTAAAATTGAAGGCATTAATTTAGAAATTTATAATGAAACTTTATCTTGTCATCACTTTCAGTTGTTTCCTTTGTAGTCATAGCAGATTTTGATGGAACTGCCTCTTTGTGCTTATACACTACACAGAGTCAAATCAAAGGTAGCAGTACTTTTACACATCTTTTTTACAAAGCAGCTCCAAACATAAAGATGTTGCAAAATTGCACTTATAACTAATATACTTAATGTTAGATTATTGCAAAAATAAACTGTTTAACTAGATTAATATCAGGCTGTCCAAATGCACAGAGACAAACTCAGAATTGTTTTTTTGGGCTTTTTTTTCCCATTTTTTCCCCATCCACAATGTTATATTACAACACCCTGCAGACAGTAAACTCTTTCTTGCTGTGACAAGTTATTGATCTTGTTTTCCTCTGAGAACCCTAACAAGTCAAACTGCAGCTCTCTAAAAGATATAGCTGGAGCTGTTCTTTGCAAGGATTTTGAGAAGAAATTTTCTCTCTGGTGTTTAGCAGAAAAATGAAATTACATTAGTATAAAATTGTGCAGTTCTCTCTGGGAAGAGTAAGAATTTTATAAATCTTAGCAAGCATATTTCGTCCGTCAGTGGTTATAGCAGCAACTCTTCTCCCAAGGGTAATCCTGACCTTTTATCTTAAATTCTAAGAAAGAAAGGGAAGGTGGGGAAGCAATGGGAAATTACTTGATTCTCTCAAGGTGAGAACAGAAGAAGGTGGTCTCTCCTGGTCTAATAGAGAGTTAAAATTACTCTGAATGCTGCTGTGGCTCATCTTTATTCCCTCAGATCCCAATAAATTGCAATCAGCAGAAAGAATGTGATAATATGGTGTAAGTGTGATATTAAGAGTGAAAGGGATTTTTTTTGAGCTTCAAGTTGCATTTTTGGCTGTTAAAAACCTCATAATCCTTGTAGGTAAATTATCTTCAACAACAGTCAAGATGTATTGACTTTTAAAGCAGCTAATAGATAATAATTTTCAGTCTACATATAAAGTCTTAATATTTAGTATAACTGACTTTTCTGTATTTAACCATTACAGTGGCAAATAAACTGTATTGCCTTTGCAAATCCAGTGCTAGTGCTCAGCTAAGCATACATATGCTTTGCACAGCTTTTGTCAGATTTTTATTTGTGAGACTAATGTTCTGCTGTTATTACTATTAGTATGGAGTTGCATATTGTCTTGTCACTACAATGTACTAAAAACATATTTGTAGGTCTTGGAACATTGAGAACATGTGAGAAAAGGTCCAAATATGAAGCAAAAAGGACCCCAACTATTATAAATATCTCACAGTTCCCTTCATGATCAGATGCCAGAGATTGATGATACAAGCACTTAGAAAGTTTGATATATAGAGATCACAGAAAAGACTGTAAAACAAATATTCTTCGACTAAACTATATCCTCAATTTGCTTTTGCCTAACTGCACTAAATGGTTTTGAAGGCATTGCCACAGTGGAGAAGGATCTGAGGCAGGGTAACATAATTTGCATCTGTGAGACGCATTGGAGGTGAAAGTGTCCAGGGTTCTTTGACAGAGAAACCTGCTGATGTGCTTTAAGGCTGGAGAGGACCTTTCTACAAGGGCTTGTAGTGACAGGGCAAGGGAGAATGGCTGTAAGTGAAGGAAGGCAGGTTTAGATTAAATATTAGGAAAACTTTTTGTACTGTAAGGCCCCAGCCCTGGAAGTGTTCCAGACCAGGCTGAACAGGACTTTGAGCAACCTAGTCTCACAGGTGATGTCCCTGCCCATGGTGAGGCTTTGGGAACTAGATGATCTCTTCCAACCCAATCCATTCTATGATTCTGTGTTTCTATAGGCACTGAAATTTTGAGTTTTGGCAGCATTTAACTGTTAATTCACAGTATGATTCATATTTTCCTGCTAGGAACAGATTCTTTCACTTTCTTTGATAATTAGATGTGGAGTTATCTTATTTCTTCCCTGCATACTTGTCATAATCCCCCCAAAATACAACAAAACATTAACATTTTAAAGACTAATTGTGTAGATTGTCTCTGCTGTAGATACAAAAAACCTAAAATGTTATTTTGTTCACTCAAGTTTCCGTGTTTTTTGTTCTTGTAATCGAGCAAATATTTCCAGGATTGGTTTTTTTTCCTAAAAATATGATAAGCCTAAGGAAAAGAAATGGAAGAATAAAATTAGTTTTAGAGAGAAATTTCCTATTCCTATCTAAATCAGTGGAAAAGTACTCCAGAAATTGTCATTTTTAATATCTTTTAAATATTTTGGGTTTTTTCTAGGTAGCTGAAGCATAAATCTGAGTGAGATTAGAGGAGACTAGTGCAATTAGTCCACACCCCAATGTAAGTCAAAGCAGTAGTCAATTAATGTGCTCAAGTCAGTAAAACAGAGAACCTTTGAGGCATATGGAGAAACAAAACTTTTGATACTAAATAGTACATTCACCTTGCTTTTCACTTGAAATTATATGATCATTTCTAGTCTTTTTAGTACATTTCAGAAAAAGAAGGCACGAGATTCTAACATGACTAAGAGAACCAGGAGTTTAAAAGTACAAACTTCTACAAGAACTCATGTTAGAACTGTGAACAAACCAAAGTAGCAGAAATTCTAACCATTGTGAAAGAGAAGGGAAAAGGGGAAAAGTTGCTAGTAATGAAAAAAAAAAGTAAGAAATTACCTTCTAAAATTTGAAATGTGCTTACATTGATGAAATACAAACAAAATAGGCGAGGGATAAAATGAAGCTGCAAACACACACTTCACAAGCATTCCTGTAATGGTAAAGCATCTACTATCAAATCACAGAATGTGGGGCTCATTGATGGCAACAGAGCTCTGAATGTTAACAGTGGGAAAAATGTTAAGACAAAGAGAAACACTTGTCATTCTGTGGGAATCAGACATTTTATCAGTGCAATAATTAAAGGTACAGAAAACCCCAAAACAGATTATAAACAGAAAACATTTTTTTATAAACTTGATATTTTGAGCTTCCAAGAATTCAAAACTTGAAATCAAACCTTACTAGGAAGGATGAAATAGACATTTCTGTTTTTTTCCTTGAAATGGCCAATATTAGACATGAAGAACAGGTGCACATATATGCTTGTCAGCATACACAATAAATAAATGGAAATAAAAGGGAAAAAAAAAGAATAATGATGCAAGGGCTTTTACAAATCAGTCAATCAAATCAAGTCATCCTGCAGAGAAATTACACATTCTTTACATTTTTAATTCCCAGAAATTCTGAGGACAAACTAAAGCAATTGAAACCAAAGAAGATATTAATTTGAAAAAAAGCAACATTTTCAAAGTTATGGCAGACCAATAAATAAAGATTAGAGATTAATTTTGTTAGCTAAACAGGAACGAGCATACTGAAAAATAATTGAAGAAAAAGGCCAAAGACTACTATATTTGAATGAAGCACCTGATGTAGAGCTGTGAAAGAGGTGAAAATTCATGATGCATTTAGTCATTCCAGACAGCAGTTTGAAAGTAATTTATTCACACAGATGTGTCCAGTAGCTGATAATTACAGTTATGTGTTTTGTGTTGTTTTCCAGTAACTTTACTAAGCAACTGTCAATCTATCACATTGCTCACATACAATTTTTACTAGACGCAAGTTTTGCCGTGAGTTTTTTGTGAGTAACAGAAGACATGTCTGAAAAACTGTAGAAGTTTGAAATGGATTGATTTTTGGGTATAACAAGCAGTCTATGCTATCAGCAATCCAACGATCAGAGGAGCTGAAAAAAAATGCACAACTAACCAGATAACAACCAAGTCAAAAAAAGTCAGAGAACTCCTTTTTATTTATTTTACTGTTGCATCACACCATTCAAGATTTCATTTGTGTAATTAATGAGTGGCTAATATAATTCAAAAATCAAAAACACTTACAAAAGTGAGGGTTTGTTGTTTGTTTGGTTGGTTGGTTTTTTTATGTCCATGCCTATATATCCAGTAGACTGGAAAACACGAGGCAGAAGTAGAAGGAATTCTGTTAGGATAAAAAAGTGTTGAAAGAACTGATGACACAATAGCACAGTAGTTGAAAAAGAAAAGACAGAGGTGTTTTTATGGATTCTATACCAGAAATTAGATACAATTAAATAACTCTCATTTGGGAAATAGGAAAAAACTTGCTTCCCAATGTTTTATTATTAATAGTCAATTATTTAGGCTGGTCATTTTGGTAGAATTGCTAAACCTGAATGTGCTGCAAAAATAATAGAATGTTTAGTTTAGGTATGTCTTCCTTAAACAATGAAACAGGCACTTTGACTAAGAAATACACTTTTTTTTTTCTACTTAAAACACTTTATTACTAAATATAAAGGAAATATTTTGGAGACTAAGAAATGCATTCATGTGTATGAATGTTTATACATGTTGGGGATTTCAGTCACAGAGCTACTTGCTTAGACGAACCAGTTAATAGCAATAAATCAATGTATTGGCCCAATGAACTTAGGACACCTACGTTATCTTAACAACTAAACTTGTGACCCTTCATGTGTAAAAGCCTTCTGTCAGCAGAGTTAAGCATAGGACAGGACTGGGGTGCAGAAGCACTCAGCTGTTGCCCTCCTGAGCATGAGGAGCCTGTCTGGAAGCTGTGTCAGCACTGCCAGTGCACCTCTGGGCAGCTGCTGCTGCTGGAGCAAAAGGCCATTAACAAGATGAGTAAATTTATAACAAACAGTTCTCATGAAACAAAGAACAGTATCAACAGGACAGAACCAGCCAATAAAAAACACAATACCATGTGTTATCCACAGTATTTCTCAACTGTCATATTATATAAACCTATACAGTAATTCTGTGCAAAAATGTGGTATCAGATGTCAGCACATAGAGGATTTGTTCCTGCTGCCTTTCAAAACTGTGGATCTGTGATCTCTCCTCCAGACTAAACAAGGCCAGGTCCCTCAGCTCCTCCTCACAGAGAGGCTCACATATCCCGTCCAGCCTGGAAGCTTTCTGCTGGACAAGGTCCAGCATTTACTCATTATTTTGCCTGTACTGAGGGAGCTTAAAATTTTGACAAAGAATCCAGATAGGATCTCATGAATGTTGTGCAGATGGGTATAATCCTTCCTATCAATGTCCTGGTTGTGTCCCTGTAAATATTGTCCAGGGTGCTTTTGGTCATCTCTGCAACTGCATGCCCACTTTCCTGGGCTTAACTTTATTCCTCATTCTTTACCTCCTTTCTTGCCATGATGCAGAGGAACAGGAGTGGTGTTTGTGGTCAGTCATTTTACGTTGCCTCTGCCTCTCCTTTGTCAGGAAGAGGAGTCCTCCTGCTCTAATGTTGGGTATCTCCCACTAGAGATAGTTTTCCATGAACTTCTGCAATGTGAATATTCCCACAGGCTGCAGTTGTTTCTGAACTGCTCCAATGTGTTTCTCCTGTGGGATCACAAGTCCTGCCAGAAAATCTGCTCCGGTGTGAGCTCTTCTCTCCATGGCTCCTCAGGTCCTGCCAGGAGCCTGCTCCAGCATGGGCTTCTGCGGGGTTCAGTCTCCTTTAGGTGTCCACTTGCTCTAGTACAGAGCTCTCCACGGGCTGCAGGAGGATCTCTGCTTCACTGTGGCCCTTCATGGGCTGCAGGGGCACAGCCTGTCTCACCATGGTTGTATTGGTTTGAAAGCAAAACCAGTGCGAGACTCCAAGTCAGTAATACAATTTAATAGGAAAAAAGAGAAAAAAAATAAAATACATGCAATAATACAAAAGAGAAACCACCGACACAGTCAGAATACAACCTGACACCCTGTCAGTCAGGGTGTTGGTAGCAGTCCGTATAAATGGTGGCTGCAGTCCTCCTGAATGACAGATGTGGTTCAGTTGAAGCAGTGCTCCTGTAGAAGGTGCAGTTTTCCTCCGAAGATCCAGCGATGATGTGGAAATGATCTGACTTTCCTCTGGGATCCAGTAGAAAGGTCTGCCCTCGTGTCCCAAACTCCAGTTTTTTATCTGGGTAGGAAAGGCTTGGCTTCTGCTCCTGGCTGGGGCATCTCCCAATGGGATGATGTAATCTTATCAGTCACACAATAGGACTTAATGGCCCATTAACGGAATATATCTTCTGGAGGAAGGATGGGTTGTGAAAAGATAACGATGATCATCCCCCGATCTTATCAGATGGCACATCAGCAGAGGATATCTCCCACAGAGATAAGGATCACCACCCCTCCCACATTTCAACAGATGGTGATAGAATACACATTGTTGCATTGTACCCCAGGACAATGGTCTTCACTCAAGCTGGAGAGAAACCTTTGCTCCAGAACCTGGCACACTTCCTCCACCTCCTTCTTCAATGACTTTAATGTCTGCAGAGTCGTTTCAAGTTTTCTGACTCTTCTCTGGATACCATTTGCTTCTGCACAATAACTCTGTTTTCCTTCTTAAAAATGTATTGTCACAGAGGTGTTACTACTGTCACTGATGGACTCGGCCTTGGCCAGCACCAGATCTGTCTAGGAGGTGGCTGACATTGGCTCTATCAGGCAAACAGGAAGCTTCTAGCTTCTCCTTCATCCTCATCTTTTCGAGTATAAATAGTATGCTTTCATGTTCTGATACTATGTTTCTTTGAAATCTGTTTTGGCTTGTCTAATCCTGTTGTCAAGATCACAGTTATTTATCATCTGCTCTCTCTCTCGCTCTGTCTCATGTTTAATAATAGAAAATATATACAACCATAGATAGGTTCTTTATAACAAAGATTTTAAAACTGAAAAATCATGATTTTCAGTTCTATAGTACTCAATATGGCCCTGCACTTGTAATAGTACAATTCAATCAAATTATGATCCACACTCCACAGGGATGTTTAAAGTTTCTCAAGTAAAATTATCTGGTGACACTACAATTGCTTGTATTTTTAAGGCATCTGAATTGCTTCCCATAATCACCTGGCTTATTTGTCTGTAGTACCCAGCAGTGAAAACATATCTAACTTGACTAATATTACCAGACTTTCTAAAAAGAATCCTCCTTTTCTTTAAAAAATGTTCTCTAAAGATTCTTTATCAGAATAATGACTGCAGACTTTTTTTCCCTGCGATTTCTTCAGTAGTGTTCCATCATTCATCACTGCTTCCACATTGCTTTAAATTTATTCTTAGAATAACGTCTCTTCGTCTACATTTTCAGTTGCATTTTCTCCAAATGCTTTGTGGATCCCAGCACTGCAAGCCTGCAGTGTGACAAAGCTATACACTTGAGCCCTAGCTGATGAACAGATGGGCAGAGAAGAGATGATTTCTCTGACTTCTCGCACGATCTCCAGAGATACTCCCTCTCTGACTCCCTTCTGCTATTTCTCCTTCTCTGAGGATTGGAAGTGTCACTCAGAGATGCCACATACAATTGTTGTGAAGACACCAAGTTCTAAATTGTCTGAGCTCAGAAGACAAAGACAGAATAGTAAACAGACTGCTACCCAGAAGCCTGCATATAAGAACAGGGTCCAACCCAAAGTGGAGAGGTTAGCTTAATTTTGGCACAGATTATATCTATGATACAGATCTATGATCTATGTTTTCAACAGACATATATTCACCTAAGAAATCTTTAGTTGAGATAATTTGGTCAACTATACATTAAAAATAGGACACTGTTGAATCATTCTCCCAAAGCTAGGAATCTAGGCAGGTTTCCTCAGCACAAACTGAAATTTCTCTGTAGTTTATGATGCATGATTAGAGCTAAGGGATTCTTAAACTCAGGGATTTTTACCTGTTTAAAGAAAAAAATAGACTTCTGACTTATGAGAAGTCACTCAGCAGAGAAAAAAGGTCATTTGAATGGAGTAGCTTTGAAGTAAGTGGCAAAAGCTCAAGAAGTTCCTGTGGGGCAAAAATAGTTTCACCAGAATAATGAAGAAAGTTTCTGTTGTTCCACATAAGTCTGCTTCAATGCTCCTTGTTCATGAATAATAAGGTAGGTGGTGCAACAGCTGTTCTTTGTTCATTGGTTTCATACACATAGAATAAAAAACTCCAAAACAAGTCAGAAACAAAAGAAAAAAACTCCACCTCCTCTCCACAATAGAAAAAAAAGTTACAAAACACAGTGGAATCTGGAATGTTTGGAATCAGAAGAAATGTTAATCTCTTTTTTAAGAACATATCACTGAATATATGCATGGTAACCACAAAGAATATGTAAATAACATGCAAGTTTTGAAAACTTTTTCTTCTGTTGCAAATGTAATGGTTCTATTTTATCTTATGCACTATTTGGAATGAAGTATTTAAGACAACATTGTGCATGGAATTTTTTTCAGAGAAGAACTTTTAGAGATAAATGACCATTTGAAATGCATTCTAACAGGCAGACTTGAATGAAAACAAAAATTAAGAAATTATCTTGGATTCAGGAGATATTTCATAGTTATACATGCATATTTCATCAGGTGAGATACCTTTTTGTGTGTGTATTTTTTGTTACCATAGTAACAATATTACTTTTGTTAATAAGAAAATGCTGAAAACTTCTGCATTGGTTTGAATGGTCAGACTTCTTAGAGAAAATTTCCACTCAGAAATCCACCCTCCAAAAGGTATTTTTTGGTCCCTCTATGAAGCATTTTCAGTAAATTTATTTTGCAGACATTATTTTAATTGCATAGATTTTGTCCAGTCATGTTTTAAACACATATTGCTAGAACACAAACTGATTTGACTGTACTGCACTGACTGCCTAATAAAAAACCTGAAAATAAACAAAAGGAAAAAATTAGACCAACTGTTCATATTTGTGTAATAGATCTCAAATTGGCTCCAGTTTTAAGGCTTGTGCACCTATGTGTTCTGCTCTGATATCTTTCCGAAAAGGAGTATAATAAAAATCAGGACTCATAATTTCTTACATAGAGCAAATGCAGAGTGACTGTGTTGGACAAATAGAGGAAAAAATGGACTTACATAGAAGTATCCCTGGCCTATTGTGTTCTTACTGGTAAATCCTTTCAACTGCCTTTAGCTTTTTAATTTAATACGAAATAGTAACAGTTTCCCTTGTTTCCAAGGAATCTTGCATTTCAGTCAGTTGTGAGACATGTCACTGATTCTTGCTACTTTCAGTAATTCCTCTCTTTTACCTGATATCCTGCTTCTTTCCATGTTTCTTTCAGTGCTATCTTCTCTCTACTATATCCTACAAGGTCTAGGAACATTTTTTCTCCTGCATTTGCTTGGTTGTTAGCAAGCAAAGTAAAAATATCTCCCCTCTCCAGAGAATTCCTCCCGACCCACAATTGTATTGTAAGGAATAGCACGAAGCTGAAAACAGATCAACCTTACAGAATTTCACACTCCTATACATCTGACCAGAGGCATATGTTCCCTCAATTTGAATGTCACCATTTACACAAGTTCATGTACAAGTCATGAACATAACTCTGCTCCAATAAGGACAAGAAAGAATTCTTCAGATCAGCTTGCTAAAGCTTCACCCATTCCCCTCTCATTGTCTATAAGCTTTTCCTTGTAGCATCCCTCCTTATATGTTATTCATGCTGTACCTGATTAATTTCTTCAGTTCCTGATTTGAACATATGGTTTATATGGTTTGCAACTTCCCTGATGGCACAAAGCTGGGAGTGCCTGATATCCCAGAGGGCTGTGCAGCCCCTCAGTTGGACCTTGACAGGTTGGAGAGATGGGCAGAGCTCAACCATCTGAACTTCAGCAAAGGCAATTGCAGGGTCCTGAACCTGGGGTAGAATAATTCTGTACAGCGCCACAGGCTAGGCAAAGGAATATGCTGGAAAGCAGCTCTGCAGAGAAAGACCTGGGGTCAAGAAGGACAATAAGTTATCCATGAGCCAGCAGTGCCCTTGTGGCATAGAAGGATAAAGGTATCCTGGGTGCATTAGGAAGAGCACTGTTGACAGCAGGTCGAGGGAAGTGATCCTGTCCCTCTGCTCAGCCCTGGTGAGGTCACATCTGGAGTAGTCTGTCCAGTTCTGGGCTCTGCAGTACAAGAGAGACATTGGGCTCCTGGAGTTGGTCCAGTGGAGTTCTGTGAAGATGATTAAGGGACTGGAACATCTGTTTTCGGAGGATCCACTGAGGGAATTGTGCCTGTTCAGCCTTAAAAAGAGATTACTGGGAAGGGACCTCATCAATGTAAGTATGTGAAGGAAGACTGTCATGCCAGACTGAGGGAACTGGGTCTGTTTAGTCTAGAGAAGAGCAGACTGAGAGGAGACCTCATGAATACATAAAAATATCTCAAAGATGTTTTTCAAGACGAAAGTGACAGACTCTTTTCAGTGGTGCCCAGTGATAGGACAAGGAGCAATGGCCATAAACTAAAACACAAGAAGTTCCATCCAAACACCAGGAAGAACTTCTTTACACTGAGGGTAGAAGAACAGGGGAATGGGCTACCTAGGCAGGTTGTGGAATCTCTCTCAGGACTTTCACAACTCACTTGGACATGCTCCTATGTAATATGCTTAAACTGACACTGCCTTGGCAGAGGGGTTGGACTAGATGATCTCCAGGGATCCCTTCCAACCCAAACTAATCTGTGATTCTGTGACTCTGTGAAGAAGATGGAGACAGACTCTTCTTGGTAGTGCCAAACAGTAGAACAAGAGGCAATATGCAGGCAGAAACTGATGCACAGGAAGTTCCATCTGAATATGAAGAACTTTCCTGTGCATGTGACACAGCACTGGAATAGATTGCCCAGAGAGGTTGTGGACTCTGTCATAAATGATCAGAATTGCACAGTGTTGCTTTAAGGCAGTGAAGAATTTTGTTGAGGCAGGTTGAGAAAAACCCTAGCTGAGCCCATTGCTGATCTTGTACCTGCTTGAGCAAGGGCTGACAAGTGAATGGTGTCTGGGGTGAAGCACAGGCCTCAAAACTCAATGTTGTTTGAGTGAGGCACAGAAGAACACGCACATACCTGTACCAGCCATTAGACTCACTCCCTCCACTGTGCAAAAAAAGCCTTGCTACAAATCTGGTTCCTTGAGGAAACAAGGAAGCACACCAAGTCTCTTCCATGAAGGTCAGACAGCCTTAATGGCTGCTTCTGTGCAAGAGGAAATACCAAAGTGTTTATTGGACCTGTTGTAAACTATAAATTCTGACCCAAAGTAACTATCATTAAGCCCCATTAACATATTAACATCCTCAGGATGCAAATGAAGGAGAATGTGGGACATGTAATTAATTTATGACCAAAATCACCAGATATAATCTAGAATATTCAGTTGTTGCATCCCACTAGGATGGACCAAAATTAATATACAAAAATAGAGCTTTGGGGAAGAAGGGACTGGAGAGGGAAAAGATTTCTGTCCACTTGGAATCAGCCGATGGACTGTGTTTCTCCTTGTCTCCCAACAACTTCTCCTGGAGCCTTTAGGGAATTTCACACCTTCAACTGTGTTGGAGAACACCTGGGAATATTTATTTACATATATATGTATAAATATCTCACTATTAGATATGTCTTACTACACTTTCTGCCACAACATGTGTAACACTGTAGTTAGTGCATTTATGGTGAGCAGTCCTGAACCTGCTTTCCTATTATTTCAATAAACTGTGTTAATCATGAATCTGAACTGCTCAAGTCCTTATTGAAAATTATCAGACCTGATTCATAAATTGAATTATTTATGCATCTGTGCTCATGCAAGATCCTCTGAGCATGACCAGACTTATAGTGGTGAATTTGGTTTAATCAGGAATTAAACCAGGCCACACTCAGCCTCTCTGATCTCTGTGGATCAGCTGGAACACGTGGGGCTTTATTTTCTGCTAAATTCCTATAAATTTAATGCAACAGTCTCTCTTGGTGAAGATATTCAAAAGATATCTGGACACAGTCCTGAGTAACATGCTCTAGGGAACCCTGCTTGACCAGAGAGACGGGGCTAGAGAACTTCCAGTGGTTCTTTCCAACCTTAACCATCACAGTATTTTGTGAATTATACTAAAAATAATCAACAAGGTTAAAATGAGCAACCAATAAAGAACTCACCCTAACTATTTATATAAAAAAAAAAACCTTAGTTACAATTGATAAATCATTACCATTATTGGTTATAGGGAAAAAAAATAAAAAAGCTGTCTTACCAAATAGTCACAGTTAAAGAATGATACTGCTGTGGAAACAGTGAGAGAGTAAAAACTGTTTATGACAGGATAGACAGGCATACTGTGAAGAACCCAGCTACAGATGAATGTGCAAAGGTTTTAGTTCAGGTAGCCCACAGGAGGCAATAATATTCTCTCTGAGGGAAAAGTAGGAGGATTGTGATAGAAAGAGAAACAAAAAGAGAGATTTTATTGCTGAGGATACAACTTAAGTGTGTTGTGTTTTTAAGGCTTCAAGACATGGCAAAGATTATATGGCTTTTATATGGTGAAGCTTTTTCTCTGCTGCCTATCAAAGTCCTTATTCTCATTCATGGTATGTGTGACATGAGCTACCACATTTTAAATAGGTGGTATTCATGTGATGTAAGTCTATTGTCTAGCCCATCTGATATAGTCTGAGACATTTCAGGAGGAACATGGCTGTGGCTATGAATGTCATAACAGGAACAATGGAAGAAAGCTCAAAAAGAAAAAAAAAACGAAGCTTTTTATTGTACAAAGGTGTGGACTGATTACATCTCAGCTAATGCAAATATTCTCCAGGAATATATTATTTTTCTAAAACAAAAAATCAGATTAAAGTCAAATAAAAAAAAAATCACAAAATTATTTTCATAGACTAAAACTGTCTCACTTAATAAAAAGGATTATGTGGTCATGCTCACAGATCTAAATGGGCTACACAAAGTACATAGGCAAGTCATTTTTTTATTAGACATAGGGGAAGACAATATCAGATGAGTGTATCAGACTGGAAGTGTTGTTATTAACCAATAAGAGCAAACAAAAGCATGTGAAAAATACCACACAGCTACTCTGTGTAAACTCTCTGAATCACTGATACATCACTGAAAAAATGAAAACAATTGCTTGAGATATTCCAATAGCATCTCTAACGTATCTCAATGCCATTTTTTCCATTACAGTTTAGGCATAAAACCCCATGATATCCTGGAACATGAACAATTCTCATTCTGGGTAGTTGACTTCAGGTGACTTACAGCAGTTCAGACAGGCTGAACTAGTGATAAAAGCAATTACACTTGAAGTCCAAAGTAGTCCATACATGATACAATGAAAATTTTATAGGCCCGTATGGGTTTTTTTGTCTTCATAAAGAGTCCACACTGATTTCAAGTAATAATGCTGTTCTTATGCTATGATTCGCTATTAATATATTATTTTTAAAGCATTCTCCCTACATTTAGTTTCTGTATTATGAATTTAAAGTCCTTTTAAGAGTACTTCTGTGACACTTCTGCTTTGGGGTTTTTAAACCTAAAAGAATAAGAAATCTGGTTGTTCACCTATAATTTTTTGCTTGTCAGTCACTTGCCAATCTTCCCTTTATTTTCTAAGCTCTTGATAAAATAGCAATGACTAATGTTATCAGTATTTATTCTTTCTATTTTCTGTCTAAATTGAAAGCTCTTTGTTGATATTAATCATCACTTATAGGTTGGGAGTTTTTTCACTACTCTTACAAAGCAATAACTCACACTTTGAGATCAATGGGACTACTCGTGTGAGCAATTGCATCCCAGTTGGAAGTAAAACTGCACCATTTATTTCTTAAAGTGTAATAGAAGTCATAAGTAGTTCTTTTGCTCTCCACAAAATTTGTTTCATTGGTGAAGTCGAAAACTACCATGTAAACAGGAATCAGCCATTTCATTGCTCTTAAATCCAATCTATTCTCAGAGCAGAGACAAGCTGTACTATGAGTAATGAGAACATGCTTCCTTTGTGCAGTGTCTTCTTCTACTGGCGATCTCTAAAAAAAAATTGAAGGTGCACTTTTTTGGCTTGTACTGTTCCATTAAATTTAATGGAAGGTTAAAATTTGTTCTGTTCATCAGAAACAGTAGAGAGCTTTCTTCCTGCATACCTTGTAAAATTTCACAAAGTGAATATGATGAAAAGCAGGCTAATATTAGTAATGTGATGAATGGAAAATTTACATGAAAAAATACAGAACTACAGACAGATGGAGTTAAAGGAATAATTTTCCTTAATTTTTCTGTAAGAATTATAATGTTACAAAAGACAACTATCATTAAAAATGGAAGATGCTTCCTGGGAGTGCAATAAAATAACCATTTACTACTGCAGTAAGGACATATAAATGGTTTCTTGGGCAGTTTTATAATTTAATCACAATTGTATGATTGAAATGTTTTTTGCAACTGTAGTTATTCAGGTTGAAGAGGAATAATTTCCAGTGGGAGCCACCTGTATCAAAAGGCTAGTAAGATATTAAGAAGCAAAATGAGCCTAAATGATGGTGAGTGCATGCATGTGATAAATCTTCAATCTTCATATCTATAGTCTAACAGGGGGGTTGAGAGAGGATAACACGATTTTTAAAAGTGCACAAGGGAATAACAATCAAGAGGTTACAGGAAAAGAAGAATTTGAGTAAATTGGGCTATGGGTTAAGGAGGAAATGGAATAATTTCATCTAGGAAAGTGAGTATGCACTCTGGGAGAAGAACAGTTCTGTATGTCTGCTTAGACATCCAGAATTTGGCAGACAAATGTTGTATTGAGATCAGTGTTGTGAGACATACAAGGCTGAAAAGTAGGCTGGAAATCAGAAGAGAGGTTTCAGAACAGCCACTCTCTAAGTGCAATAGGGTAAGGAAATCTAAACAGTTTTAAGGTAACACTATGAAAAAGTGTTATATGAAAGTGTTGTATTACACTCAAAAATCTCATTATGGTCTAAAGCAGATGAACAATGTATACAGACCTAAAACTTTGCCCAGATAAAGTCTTTATAAACAAAATACAATTAAAAGATTTTATTAGTCTGGCTGCAACACTACTATCACAGTCTAAAATAATGAGGAAAAATGTAATCAATAATACCATTTAAACCCTGGGATACAAACCCTCTTTCTAGTTTCTTCCCATTTTCCTTGGAGGTGTGCTCATTTTTTCAGGGAACTTTGTGGGCTTATCAAGTCCTGAACTTTTCTTGAACAGCTCCTTGCTGATGCTGGTGGTCTCTTGCTTCTTTGTACCAGTGTCTGCTTCTGCTTTTATTTACACATTTTCTTACTATTTTCTTCTTCCCTGGTTGCTAGTTTACAATCTGAAACTGGGACCCTAACCTTCCCAGACTTGACATAAAACGATAGTACTTGTTCTACAATAACTACTGAGGTTGGTCAGACCTTTGAAATATACATGGTAGTCACAAAGTTTAAAAAATCAAGTGGCAACAAGTTGATCCTTAGACAGTTGTTATCACAGCCAAAACAAGGGAAAACCTCTGCAGTCCAAGACAGGACAAGACAAATCTGGAAACTCTATAGTATAAGTTTAGTACAAATACTATGGTCTAATGGCAAAACCATTTCCCTTGCAGTAATAAGGGACTGAATTCCCTGCATGAAACAGATAGATCTAGCTTTACTTTACTCATGGACACACATCCAGTTTACCATATAAATGAAGTATTTGTATTTCATAAAATATAAACTATTGTATGTGTGAGAAATATTGAACAAAATTGCTTAGATTTTCTATGTTGAACTTATATATTTATACACATGTGATAATTTTTAACCCTGCTTTTTCCCATCAACAAAATAAAAAACAAAATTTAGTTTGCTGGTTATAGCAGGTATAATAGTCCAATATCATAAATAGAGAAAAAAACATGAAAAATATGCACACTAAGTAGACTAAAACACAAGGTTTCAATCCCTTTGAAGGTATGTGTATCTGCTTGTAAGAATTTCTACATTTCTATCAAAAGTCCATCTAATGACATCCCCTTCTTCAACAGTAGGCAACACTTTCATGTTTTCAATAAACACCACTCTGTTTCTTTGTCTGTGTAGAATCAGTCTTTATTTTATAAATACCACAGCCTTTCTTAACAGAAGGATGCAGAGGAAAATTCTGTGCATTATCTCTAACAAAAGAACCGAAGCATTAGAAAATAAAATCTCTGATAAGCATTTGTTTTGTTTCTGCCCCTAGCACAGAGTGGTCATATGTGGTGTCTAAAAGCTTAAGAAATACACAAATCTTATTGTATTCCAATTTCAGATAAAGCTGCATATCAGAATAACGTGTGTGGCACAGACAGAATCTGAGAAACATTTCAAAGCAAGCTTCTAAACCTTATCACTTTAAAATTGAATGGCCTGTTTTATTTGATTCTGCAGAGTTGGTTGCACTTTGGTAAGAGCATTTTCTCTTTCATATTTTGGAAGGGATTGGAATAAACAGTATGAATTAAAACCAGAAACATTGAATGAACAAATGGTCATTTACAAATTGTGGCTTTTTGCTATTCCCTTATGTATTTCTAAGGCATTGTATGCCAATACAGAATGAAAAGGAAACAACATAGGATAAAAAGGAAATAAAAATAAGACACCTTTTAAGATTCAACTATTTCAAAATAATTGCAGTTAGAAACAGTTAATAGTGCAGATATTTCTGCTAATATGTGTAGGAGTTTTATTAATATTTTTGATTTAGAGAAGGTTATCATCAACAAATGTAAAATTTTCAAACTAAAGAATCATTCCCAGAATGAATTTTTCCAAGTGAGTCAGTCCCTGGAAGCATATCATACTGTAGTGCTAGGTAAATTGTCACCAGAGAATGCCAGAGGTTGAATCAACATGGTAAATATGTTAAGCTTTTTCAAATGCTGAAAAGTGTATTGATGAAGGGTAACAAAAGCATTCTTATTTTCTGAGGAGAAAATTATATAAACCCTAGAAAGTTTTGTTCATCCTCTACAAAATATCAAAATGTGATGAAGAATAAATGTGGCCTTTTGAAAGATTTAAACAAGAAAACCCGCCTGTCAGTCTTATTTGAGAAAAGCATACTGAAAATGGGAGGAATAGGGGAATAGTTATAATACATTATTTTCTAAAGTTACTGTTTAAGAAGCTAGTGCCTCAATGAAAAGAGATATCTAATGATTTCAAGAGAGAAACTTCTGAAAGGAGACATGAAAAATGTTAAACCTGATGAAAAGAGAGGGAAAGGGAGAAAAAGAGGGAAAAGAAGAATATACTGGACAAATATTAGGGGTGCAAATTTGACTAATATTAAAAATTTGTGTGGTTATCTAATATTTTTGGAAACTACTAATTTATTAAACATTTATTCTTACTGTGTTTCTCTTTTTTCTCGCCTTTTTCTGCTCTTCAAAATTCCTTGAATATGACGAGAAGTCCGGTTGCATCAAAGCTTTTATTCTGTTCTAAGGTAACATGGGCAGCACAAAGAAGGAGAACAATAAACCAGAATTAAGGACTGATTCCAAAATGCTTCTATAAGCATTACTCAGAGCAAAACATTTTGGTGCTTCTGTAGCTTTGGTAAATGACTGTGAGTGGGAAAAAAAGTGGAATGGATGGCAACAGAGTGAGGACAAGGTAGACCATGCAGGTCAGCATGAATACAAGCACAGGAATGCCATGGACATATCAGTGTCCATTGTTTGCTGTGATTTACGTCCCTGCACTGCCATGGTATCACTGTGACATCAATCAGTAAGGCTGGAACAATGAAAAGATCTCCCAAACTGCACTGAGGAATTTGTTTCTTTTCTTGGAACGCATTCTCTGTGGGCAACCTTATTGTCATGATTTCATTTAGTTTTCAGAGATTTATGCTGACTATAAAATGAACAAAATGCCTTTAAGGCTTTGTATGTCAGTGTCTGTTACACACTTTATAAGTCTTTCTAGAGTGATAGGTATTGCATATTTCAACCAGAGGAAACAAATTAAAATAATCATTAAAATTTGAGACACAACAATGTAGCATGTGAACAGATAATTAGCAATTAATTTTTCAATGTACTTTTTTCTAGGCACTTATTTTGTACAAAAGAAGTTACTTTCAGCCATTAAAAGTCAAAGATAAAATTTTATTTTAAAAGGAAATGTAGCTAAGGTTTCAAGATTATTATCTGTTTAAATAACATCTTATGTTACATCAATTAGACTCAAACTTTGTGGCTAGGTGAGTCAGCAGTCAGAAATTTACTCTATTTACTATAGACAACTGCTAAGAAGAACCTTTTATTTTCTTGCTAGATAGGATCGATCTAAGCCAAGGAATGATAAAAATTACTTCATATAATGGGAAAGAGAAAATGCATCCATTTTGATAACTAAAAATAATTTTGAAAGTGTAAAAATTATTTTAAAACACTGTGAAATTCCAATGAGGAAAATGGTTTAGATTTCACTTTTTCCCTTATTGTATACATTTAGTTTGTAGCTCAAAACATGGCTGTGGTCAATGACAGTCATACTACTATCTCTCAGTCAGATAGGTCTCCCTATGTTTGCATGCTTTTAATAGCAACAGCTACTTTAAAACATAGCCAGTGAAATAACCAGGGGTTTTTAATAGAATAAATACGAGCATAGGGCTGGTAAAAGGGACAAAGAAGGCAGCTTGCTGAGTCTCTGGGATGATAAAGTTCTGCAAGGTAAGGACAAAAATATGTGAAGTACAACAATCTGATGGTGAGATTTATATGTAACAAAGAGATGCAAACTGGAAGGAGCAGAGGAACCCCAGAGAGATCCCTGTGTCCCATAGGGACACAGCCCATATGTGATTTGCAGAGACGGGCCAGAGAATGGGAAACTGAGGGAACTTTGTGAAGTTTCACACTTGCTGGATGCCTTGCAAGCATGAAACTTAGTAGCAGACTATGCTAATACTAAGGGTATTAATATACATATATGTACATATATATGATTTCTTTGCTTCTAGTTTGCATGTCTATTATCACATTATATACATAAACATATATTTATAATGTAATTTGTTTAAGAAAGCTCCATGCATATAAAAATATATAAACTGATAAATAGTTTAAATATTTGTGTACTTTACTTCAAAACCTTTTGTGGTATCTATGTGTTAGCTTGAAAAAGACCACGTATGGCTCTTCTGAGTGCTCATCCTGAATATAGATAACGTTGCAGAGGATCTTCTATTCTAATTCACTATATAAATAAGAACTTTTTCTATGCTGAGATGGCAGCAGCAGTGCAACCTCTCTGGGGAAAAACTCCAAATACCTTTTTCATTGGTATCAGCTCCTTTAAAACCTATAGGGAAAAAATAAATAAATAAAAGTAACCGTTTTCTTACCAACTAGTATGCTCAAACTATTATTTTCTAAAGGAATATGCTTCTTATTTTCCATAATAAAAATGACATGGCTGTTACTGACCAAAAAACGGGACCAATAGAGGCAAATATTAAATAGCTATTGTTAAATCAAAAGATTATAGTATCTTTCAGTGTTCAAAAGCAGGATATATAAAAAAGGAAATTTCAGGGAGAATGGGCCTTTAGGGAGAGTGGTGCTTCAAACATTCAAACAAGGAAAGCACATTTTGAATTGGTTAAATTCTGCCTATTTAAGTATCAATTTGGGCATGCAGCTCAGTAGTATTTTCAATTGTTGCCAAGTTAGCTGTGTGCTTAAAACACATGAAAATTCTGTCTTTCCAGGAGCCAGTATGTTTTGCTGTAAAACATAGTAAGTAATTAGAGCTAAATTTCATTCCCCTAGGTGTAAATATATGTTTAATAAATTGCTATTAGCAGCAAACAGCCGCCCCAGTAGAAATCCTTCTGCTGATATTCTTGAGAGTTCAAGCAGAACTCTCTCCATTAGAGTTGTCATAATACCACGAAATGTTACTAGTCTTACATAAGATATTTCTAGGAAGACTATCTAGTCTTCTGGGGTTTGCTTTTAATTTTTAAGAAGAGAAAGTCGGGATACATTCCACGGATTTGCACATATGCAGCAATTGAAGTTTAAGATTATTAGTGTCATTGACACAATGTGGAACCTGGAGTTAAGGACATTAAGACTGAGGAAGAAGATTAAATTTTTTTTGCGGCTAAATGCTATTTATTTCTTGCTTTACACACTTTGCCTTTTGTTTGAGATGGCAAACCATGATGCATTTAATCATTGTCAGGACATAATAAGGACGGGCTGCTCCTAGAAGACAGGGAGACAGGAGTCCAGGGTAATCTCAGGGAATCCCTCACTGTCAGGCACTGTCCCTCAGGTCTGACCACAGGGGATAGAGCCATGTCTATAATGGGGTCTTGGCAACAGCTCTAGGCAAGGTGAGTGACCCAGCAGGGCCCATCAAACTGCAGGAGACCAGGACAGGGCTGGAGCCTTGGCTGCAGCTGGGGTTGAAGGCTTGTGCAGGGGAAAGGGACACAGATGGCACTTAGCCCAGACACTCCTACTGCATCACTAGGGTGGGAGAACAGCCCAAGCTGAAATGGGGCTCCTCATGGAGGGGGCAGAGGAGTTCTCAGAAGTTCCTGGGCAGGGACAGTAAGGGCTGGTATCTCTCCCAGAGGCCTGACAATCACTCCTCAAAGTGATGTGCTCACCTCTTCTATTTAAAATGTGCTTTATATGAATATCCATATAACCACTCCAGGGTGGTGGAAATTTGCCATTCCTATTCCAAAACTAAGCAGCATTTACTATGAACAGGTCATGCAGATAGATCAACTACTGACAGGCGTGGTACAGAGCAATTACAGTTAAAGTCAGTTTCCTCTGTTCTTCCTTTCTGTATTTTTACCTGGACAATTATTCTGATTGTGAGAAGACCAGATTGTTGTGAATAGAAGTTTATGATTTCCAGTATTTCATGGTAAGTGTACTATCACGGAAAATCAGAGCCTGGAGATTTTGACAGAAGTGTCTGTGAATATGTAACATAAATAGGGGTCTAACTGAGCATGAAGAACAGAGGTATCATTGCACGACTAAGAAGAACCTTGCATGGTAATTTTGCTTTATGAGTTTAAAACTTTTTGCCTACAGAGGTTTAGCTACACAAGAAAATATTTACATAGGAGTACAGTTTGAACTGCACATAATCCACTGTAGAAACAGATTAAGCTAAATTGTAAATAAAGATACTTGTCCTTGAGAAAATGTGTTCACATTGGGAATTACACTGCAAAGCTTACAGTACTGATTGGATACAGTTGAAGACATTGTTTAGGCTACAGCTCAAGCAATTACTTTAGTGAATATCCTAATGTAGAAAAGCCCTTCATGAAGCACACTTTAACAAAGAAAATAAACAGGATAAAAACAAAATTAAAATAAAGTATATCAGAAATAAACTTGCAATGATATAGCATAATGGCTGCATAGAGATTTTCTATGTTCTGAGCTACATTTTCTTTGCCAAGCAGACCAAACAGCACAGCACAGCAGCAGGCAAACTGGTATGTTAGCTCAGAGCAATATTGTTGTAAAACTTGGTCAGCTTGCACAGTAGGTAGAATGAAATATAAATTCATAAATATATGCCCATGTGGGCAATACTCAGTTGCACAAGAGCTATCGTTAGTAGCAGTGAACCCAAGAACACAAAGAGGGGCAGAACACCCTACAAATATTTAGAGAAGTTTGCTCTCCTATTCTGAAAACACTTTTCTGAATGAAAACAATTTTCTGCCTCACTCCTAATTATTCCAGTATACGAAAGACAATGCAAAGATGACATACCTGTAGTATACTTGCTAGAATATTACCTCTTTTTAGTAGTGTTTAACATCTATATGGGGATTCTGTAATATTCAGCATTTACACAAAACAGACCAGGGGCTGTGGTATGTAAGTTAGGGATAGGAAGAAACCTTCTCTGTTTTCTCCCCAACTTCTACATGTAGATTTTGAATCCCATTGAATTCATTTTGTGGGATTCTCCCCTGATGCTACAGACACTACTTAGAAATTAATATACTCTCATACCTTCAAAATGGCATCTAGACTGCAGAAAGATGATTAAAATGGTTGAAATAATTGTCAGTGTTTTTAAAGTTAAACTTATGAGATAGTAAAACATCAGTAGATATCTATAAAACAAGGAAAACATGGGGGAGCAAAAAAGTAGAAGACACTTTCTGTTTCTTCACATTATATTGTGTCACAAAAGACAAAACTCTCAGATGAATTTTCAAAGTCTATACCATTACATAAAATTGCAGGGTCTGAGCTAGAAGTTAATCTTGACACATGTGCATGTTGGTGAGAACAAAGACAAATGAGTAAGCACATATAAAACTAAGCAAAGATTTTTTTGTTTGTTTTTATTTTTATTTTTTTTTAATTTTTTTGTTTGAGCTAAACTTTAGAGGGCTTTTGAGGACTTTTTAGAGTAATATCAGTGTAAATTACCAGTAATCAATGGAGTTACTTTAGCATAAAATTGCTACAAAATCAGAATATAGAACAAGGTGTTTGCAGACTATTAATTTATAAAAAAAAAACACTTCCTGTTTTAAGTGTGAAATGTTTACTTGAACACTGTCTGAAATTTTGTCAACTATTTGATTAATCTTATTTAACGTACACTTTTTTTAAGTAAACACCCACAGGACTTGAGCAGCTCTGACATCTGCACAAGTGAGCTATAGTGCTTGTGTGAGGGAGGCAGGCTGACATCATCAGGAAGGACTGATCCTTTCAAAAACATCAGTATTTCAAAGCCTCCACCTTATTCACCATGCACACATAAACATGAAAACAGCAATTTCTCCTCTCTGTGCTATTTCCAGGCTATAAAAAAAAAATTATGAATTTATCAAAGTGACCTAGAGTAACAACCCAGATGGTTGGGGTCATTACATGAAGAGAAAAACTGAGTAGGCTCTCTATGTGCATGAACTTAATGAAACTTCATGCTGCATTCACCTCAATTATTTTCACAACAGAAATAAATCAATCTAAGTTTTGTGCAAAAAAAATTTCAAGGTCTGCCAAGATTCTAATGAAAGTTACTTCTCTATGTCTCAAAGGAATCAACTTATATTTTTTGTTCTTAAAACAAGAAGGAGAATTGCATCAAATTGGCCACTTTTCTAGGCTCATTCTTAATTTTTACTTCGAGATTCTTTTGTGCCACAAAAACATTTGGTCTCCTTTCTTAGGACCTTACATTAACCTGCAAGAACATATTTTATAGTCATTCTGCAGCATGGCCGAGAGGAACCATCTTCCCCTTCGCAGCCATCACAAGTGGCAGAGTAAGGAGACTGGAACTGAACCTACAAGCTGGATGATAAGGTATCGTTTATATACTAAGTAGAAACGTTTTAGTGAGATATAGAAGAAGGTTTTAAATATTTAGTGTTATTAAGGATCATTCTGAGTGTAATTTTTTATATTACAAAGAATCATACACATGACTTTTCAACTGTTCATAAGTGCCATAAAAATATTGTCACCTGGAATTATAGAATTCAATGTTTTGTTTAATGTCTAAATAGACATTAAAGTGGAGATAAAAAAAAAAAAGAAACAAATGAGGCAAAATGACTGAATAAAACAATATGTAAAAATATATTGACTAGTATGTCTTAGAATTGCTAAAGTCTTACTGTAGTATCCTGCCAAATTCTCATTTAATAGAGGTTTAATATTATGTGCGTTCGTAGCTCTCTACAGTGACTCATACTTACTTTCCTATTTACCTCAGGATTCTCTGTAGTTTCCTTAATCAAAGAGTAATGACAACCTTCTACATTTACACAAATGCAAATTTGCCCATTTTAAAGTAGACAAAACACCTGAATTTTATAAAACACATCATTTTTATCTATCAAGGAGATTTCTTTTTTTTAAATTGTCAGTAGTAATCCAGATGTAGTAAAAGATGGAAAACTAGAAAATATTTCTGAGTTATGTTTTCTAATTATATGCACGTGTTAATAGCAACAATATAGTCAAAGGTGATTGAAAAGATGTGGTGCTAAGGGACATGGCTTAATGGTGGACTCAACAATTTTAGGTTTATAATTGGACCTAAAGATATTTTCCAACCTGAATGATTCTATGAAGATGTCCTAAAGTCTTTGAAAAGCTTACAAAACAAGTCCATCTAGCTTTTTTTTTTTAGTATTTCAGAATTTGATTGTCTAGACAAATAACATATTTGAAAATAACTTCTAAAAAAGTAGATTGTGCTTAGCTTGCTGGAGGGTTGTGTTTTATATAGCTGGTGAATTACCACAAATCAGGACAAAATAAAATCTTGACCAGTATTAAAGCTGTGGCAGACAACATACCATTGTTACTGTTCCACAGGATTTTGTAAAAAATAAATTGCAAATAGTCCAATGCTTCTAATAAAGTACCAAATATCAGACATTGCATCCATATTCCTGAAGACTGATTCCCTTCCTCTTTGTTTCCCTGCACACTCTGCTCTTGTGCAATATTAGCCATTAGCATTATCTCCTTTTGCTGTGCTTTTTGACCAGTAGATGTCATAGCTAAAATTTTAAAGGCCACTTAAACTATAAGCAATACCCAGCCATGACAAGCCAAGCTGATTTTGAAGATGAGTGCATTTAGCCAACAACTCATTGCATCTGGTTTGGCTTGTTTGTGAAATATCAGCCTCATGCATACCAGGATAAGAATGTTTGTCTTCTGGATGGCCTCTCTGTGTTGCTGCAATACATCAACCAGTTGAGTACAGATTTTTATGTCTATTGTCAATTCAGATGAGAATTGAACAATTCTTAGATTTCATATTTTCTTATTGTTTTCTGGGCAACCGAGTTTTTATTTGTTGATAACTCTTTCAGGACTTTACTGGGTCTTTCCTCACACTTCTTTTATATGTTTGCAGAGTACAAAATTTTCTGTCATGCAAAAGGACTTTTTCTTTTGTTACTGCTAAACTAATTCCCCTTATAATTTGCTGAAGCAAATCACTCAGCTATTAATTTTGACAATTATTTTTTTTCTGTCACATTAAATATAAAATAAAACTTTATATGTATATTTAGATATTATGTGAATTCCTTAGATTGCTTTGTATGAGAAAAAGTAGCTTGACTTGTGAATGAGAACAAGTGGCAGATAATTCTGTGTATTTGTCTGATGTGGGAAAAGGTAGACATCTGAACTCAAGCATTTGATCTCTCAAGCAGAATCCTGTTGCTGGTTTGTTGTAAATTGTGGCAGGGACTGGTTTAAACCAAAGCAGTACCTTCTTAAGAAGACATGAGATGGAAGCACCAAATAAGAGATGGATCAGGCATTGGTTTTTAGTCAAACTCTTGGATAGAGAACTGAGGCCCTGAAAAGAAAATGACTCCTAAAAGTACAATTGATTCTAAGAAGAAGATGCAGAAAACTTGCCTTTGGTGAAGGTATCTTGGCTGTCTCTAATCACCTCCTTCCATAAGTTTTGATATGTCTTTCAGGAAGATTGTTCTATGATCTTACTTGGAAAGAATCTGAGGCTGATTTGTCAGCAAATCTGAGAGTCTATTCTGGGTTTTTTAAAAATGGGTGTGATATTTACTTTTCTTTCCAGTTTCTGGAGATACCACCCAATTGCCACAACTTCCCAAATTAGAGATTGGTTTGACAACAACACTGTCCATTTCCTTCAGGATTCATCTCCTTAGGTTCCATGGGACCACTGGGAATTTTTGGAAAAGAGGGATGCCAGCAAAAATCAACTTCAGTGTCAGTCAGAGGGATTTCCATGTTCTGTGATTGTTGAAATAATTTTCACATCTTATTTTCAGATCAAAAAACGTGCAAGTGTGATAAATCTAGGAAAGAAAATTTCTTTAAAAGAGGTAACAAATTACATTTGAAATTTTATCATCTCAACATGCCTGTTGGGAATAGCTCTTAAAATAAAGAAATCAAAGTAATTTACTTTTAAAGAAGAATTAGTTTTGAGCTGCAATTTTTATGACATTTTTTTACCCATAGATGTAAAATATTTTATAATAGAGAAAATATTTGGGGCTTTTAAAAAATGTTTCTGTTTTTTCCTCTGCACATTTGAAAGCATTTGAATATAACACTTTTAATTGCATCACTTCCTAGACTATGACTTCAAGTGTTTCGAGATTTTTTCAAAGAATACAGTTGAAACATCTAGTCTATCCGTTTTACGGCCACTGAAAAGGTCCTGTAAATATCAGCTGTTAAGTAGGAGACCCTTTATAACATATTTAAGAAATTTTAAATGCCAATAGATCAGACTACTTTAAAGAGGGGATTACTGTCTATCAGAAACAGAATTATGAGGAAAATATTCCATTATAAAATTCAAGTTGGCTATGTTCCTTTAATCTTACAACTTTAGCCTAGACTTGACCCATTCAATGGAGTCTTTTAGACACAGTGTATAAATACTTCCTTTTGCTATCTAAAAATATATATTTTTTTTGGTTCTCTGACATTTTATAAAAAATACACGGATGAATTGCATTTAAATAAAATAATTCTGTTGTTTTTTCTCAGACTTCATTCGCTATTTCTAAAATTATTTTTCTGGCTTAACAGCTTTCTAGTTAATACTAAAATTTATGAAACGTGATTAGCAACTCCAGCCCAAAGAAGTAGCTATATTAAATACATTGAGCAATATTGTATGTCCAGTGTATCTTGTGAGCTATATCTTTCCACAAACTTGACTTTCGAGTTTGAACCTGATCCTAACAATCTTTGAGTGGCTTGTGATATCTTGTGCTTCAAGGCTGAATACCTGTTGTTCATGCATAAATGTATTTAAGAAGAGATATAAATTCTTTATTGACTTTCTGGCTTGTTGGTGTTTCTTGTGCTGCAGTCTGGTTGCAATTATACAGCAGAGAATTTCTTACATAGGAGAACTCAGAAAAATGTAGGTTTTGTCAGACACTTCTTCATAAGTCAAGGATCTGGGCCCACATGGATGTTTGCTACTTTTTTATACTAGGATATGCAATTTTTTTCAGTCACAAGGTCTGATCAAGTTCATTTGAAAACAGGAAGACTCTACTAATACTAACAGAAAAATCATATAAGCCCCTAAACTGCTTTATCTGGAGACACATTCAAGCTCACCAGCTACTGTGTTTGGACGTTATTAATAGTGACAACACAGAAATAACATTTCTTAGGAAATGTTACAACTAAAGGAAAAAAAAATATTACCTGTGTAGATTTTCTATTATGAAAAATCATGCTACTGCCTATATTTTTGGATGTAATATTAAAAATATCCATTCATTACTGTGGTTCTCAGTGCATCTAATGCCACAGTTTTCAAATGTAAATATTATCCTTACTGAATAAAAAATAATAATCAAAACTAGAATCTTAAAAGAAAAACTGCACTTGCATCTGTGCTTGAATTACCTTGTTCATGCAAAGAAAAGGGAATTAACCATGTGCCATTGTGAAAATTATGTGGCAATGTGATTGCAATCGTCATGAAAGATGTGTTTTCATCTTTTTTTTTTTTTCTTTTTCTTTCTCGTTTGGGCAGGTACATTTTTTTTCAGGATTTTTGGTTGATTGATTTTTTGTTTTGTTTCTTAAAAGGAGAATAATTTCATTGGTCATAAAATATATTTAGAAAACTTTATTATCACATTAAAAAGCAAACCTCTATAGATAGAGCTATTTCTGATCATGTATAACAGTTTGAAATATTTTTTTCCCTCTAGAATAGGTTCTGCTTTGACCTTTTACTTAATCCTTAGGAAAAAGGGACTTTCAGATGAGAAGCTACTAAGGAATAAGTACCAAGCTTCAAATTTCAGCTTTAGGGTTGTTTTTTTGTTTGTTTGTTTGTTTGTTTGTTTTTAAATGTTTTTACATCTTTCTTTGTTTAGAATGAAATAAAGAACAAATTTTTAATATTTTATGTTTTGGCTTGAGTGATCTGTGACGGCTAAAACATCTGCATACCATAAAATATTTTTGTACCATTTCCTTCCCAATTTTTAAACCAGTTTTGCAAGGGCTCGTAGCAAATTCAACCTCACTCTCTGCCTGGCAGGAAAAAGTTGCTACAGTCATTCAAAGATATATTATTTGACTACCAGGTCTGATGAAATTTCTTTAAATGTTAGATATACTAGATGTCAGCTGTCTCTGGTTCACATCAGGTAGAACAGACGTATGAGCTGACAACTGGCTTTTCTGATCCAAACAAAACATCTTAAAGTCTTAGAGTGCTCTTTCAACAGAAGAAACGTAGGAAGCCTTTGAACTGCTTGTGTAAAGCTTTGTAATCTGTTTGCTTTCTCTTAGCCTGCTTGTAAGCTAAAAGTTAGGAAGATGATATATCAAATCCTGATCAAAGTTCCTTGTTTTCCCTTGAGAAGAAGCGGCAATTCACATAACCACACCCTATGGCTTTGATGGTGGGAGGATCCTATTTAGGGTATTAACACAGAGGTTAATCTTACGCCCACTTGTTGTGTTCTGTTATGTTGTTGTTGTGTTATTGTATTGTTAAAAGTTTATATTCTGTTATTCCCCTTTTTGTATCCCATAATGGTTTGTCCCTTCCCCGCCTTACCCCATGTCTGTCACTCCCGAGTTCCTCCTCCCTTCCAGCACCTTCCCTGCTCGTCACCCGAAACCCAGCCCCTACCCTTGTCAATCGTCCCCAAGACCGTGCCCCCTATCTGGAAAGTTCTTTCAGTTCCGCCCCGTAATTGGCTGTTGAACCCTGGTTGACACCCACATGTTTCCCTATTGGTTTGCTGTACCCCTTTCCCCGCCTTCGGTACCTCCCCCCGTTAACCGCGATTGGCCCAGGATTGTACCTCCCCTCCGTTCCTCCCCCTGTATTTAATCCCCTGCACACCCTGTAAAACCGCTTTTTGCGGTTCCCTCCTCCCGACCTCGGATCCTGTTCCCGCCTACCCTAATAAAACCTCGTTTGGAACCGTAAAGGGTCTCTCCCGCGCTCTTTATCTCACCTCGACCGTCGGCCCTCGTTGTGGTTTGGAACCACACACCCCGACCACGAACCCTAGAAGGGCACAGTGGCGAGACCACTCCTTGCGCGGCTCTGTTGAGCTAGCCAAGACCTGAGGAGTGTGAGATCTCAGGGGCAGAGCCGTGTCACCCACTGAGCAACAGGAGGGATAAAATATTTTAGGAATTATATTTCCCTTCTTAAGTTGGTGACAAGACAATCATGCTGGCATGAAAAAGGAAACAGAAAGGGAACAGAAACAACCTGGAGTGATGAGAGTAATGGCATGAAGGGAATTAGCAGTGAGAAATAACACCATTTGATTTGATGCTTCAGAAAAAACTCAGAGAAAAATTAAAATAAGCATGAAAAGGTAATGCAAAAAATAAGAACAAAAAGAAAGGTATAGTTTGGTGTCAGTTTGGCTCAATGAAAAAATGCAGTATTTGTAAGAACCTGTGTTGTTTGACTGCCAACTCCACAGCTAGCACAGGATAGTGCAGTGGGTACTGTCCTGTTCTGCATCCTATTCTAAAACACAAACTACTTTGAAACGGCAGTTATTGTATGTATACACAGAATGGTTCTAGAATACAGACACTGTTTAACCATCTACTAGTGAGACAGAGTCCTGAAGCAGATTCCTTCATTGAACAACCATTCTATTATCTGTATCCAGTTATCAAACTAGGCTGAAGAATAACTGCATAAAAGCTTTTCTCCTTGATTCCCTATTACCAAGGATTATTTTTTTTTCAGTCTTTATGAAAGTTCCTACCCATTACTTGCCAAAGTACACATATTTGGAATTGAAATACTCGTTAGAGATATGTAGTTAGTGGTTTATCCTATCCAGTCTCCGATGGACAAATGACACGATTTTGTTCAATTATTTGCATGCCCACAATCACTGGGTAGTTCAGGTTGGAAAGGACCTGGTGACTTCTCTTGTGCAATTTCCTGCTCAGTGTAGGGTCAGTTGTGGAGTCAGACAATGTTGCTCAGGGCTTTTTTTCAGCTGGAGCTGTTGAGGAATACCTTCAGTGCAGGTAGCTGGGGTTGCAGCTGCAGGCTGCAGTGGGAGCTGCAGGCTGAGCTCTGGATGGGAGCCCAGGCAAGAAGCCATAAAGTGCTGATCTTTGCAGAACAATGGGCTTGGGGACATGTGGCCCTGTAAGGGAAGGGGACACTAAGGGACATGGCAGGAGCTGAGGACTCAGCTGAAAGACCCAACACTATGGTGCACTTAGACTGTGAGTGCATAAAAGCTCAGGGCTCCTTTTTTCAGGGTCCTTCTCAAGAAAACCTGCTTGGACAGTTTCTGTCTTACTGAACCATGAATAAATGGCTTTAGGGATCAACTTGACTGAAACTGGCTGGGCCCAGCCAGGAAACCCGGTCTGACTGTGTGAGAGTGGAGTGTTCAGGGAATCAAGTGGGGCATCCATTGCTTGCTGGACCTGCCAGATGTGTATGGGAATCCTTCTTTTAATATATGAGAACTGTCTGTTGTTTCCTTACTGTGTACTTGAATAAATAAATTCCATAGTATGTTTTCTTCTCACACATCTTTCTGTGTCTCTGTCCTTCTCTGCAGCCTGTTTAATGGCAAGGCAGAATGACACTTCCACTGGCTCTGTGCTTTGAGTTACTTGCTTTTGCCACCATCCGAATAGACAGGGAATTCAGAGCTGGGAATCTAATTTAGGTCAGATGCTGTGGAAACAGCATATTTTAGAGCAGTAGTTAGTGGTCTACATCACTGACCTGGAGGTTTACAGGAATGCTTTTCTTCCCAGCATAATGGTAGCGTTTTCAACCTCAAATATCACCTCATATATTAATTTTCTTTAGCTCTTTTGTCATGTTTGACACACTTGGAGTTAAAGTTTCCAATTCAAGTATTTGACCAGTGCTTGCATAATCAACTGCTTTTCTAAGGAGATTTGCAGGTGTAAGATAGATTCCTGTCTCTCCAGAGCTCTGGAAAAAAACCTCAGCAAATAAACGAGATCCTGCAGAAGATCTTGAAGAAGTACAGAAAAAGTCTAGGAATATGTATTTAGAAGCAGACTCCATCTTATCTCACTGACCAATCCCAAAATATATATAAAAGGCATGTTATCTATAGTACAACATTTGCATGGGTAGGACTTTTGCAATATAAACCTGCTTTCTAATTATAATATGATCTCTTTGCATCACTTCACTTTTGATGTGCTTATAGTGAAAATAGATAAAATGTCCTCAGCTGTTAAAATTTATACACATTTTAAGATCTACTTCCACTTAAAACTGTGTAAAAGAATCTTTCTGTAAAGAGAAGGCTAATATATCCTTCAAAGGTTGAAGCAAAAATATGTTGCTTTTGCATTATTTAACTTATAGCACCTCGGTTTGAAATGAGAATTCAAAAATATCCCGGTTATCTCAAATTGTAAAGTGTTGCTATTTTTTTCTCCTATCAACTATGCACTTCTTTATTAATATGAGAGCCACAGTCCGTGGTAATTTAAAATCTGTGAATCTCTGTTTACATGCCACACGCATTTCCAGGAGAGCAACAAAATTGTTCATTGATGCTATTTAAGTTGGAAATATGCAATGGCAAATGCTATAAATAAGAGCAGCAATACATTAATAAAATTCTTTAGCAAGTAGGTGAATGAATACATATAATGAATACCCAGTGAAATTTTTTCTTAGCTCTTTTAGAATAAAAGAACCAAAAAAAGGTAATAAGAAGTAATATTAGAGAGCCTAAAATTGATTGATAATTATATTATCCAGCGAGTTCTCTAAGATTTTGTACATCTTTTTTCCATGAGATTAATGGTCTTAAATTGTTCTGAAAAAGCTCTCAGAAATAAGTTTTGAGAAATTGCTTCAAAAAGTATATTCCTTACTCGTTCTCTTGCCTTCTTTCTGCAACTGTGTTTACACTTCTCCGCTGTTAACCTTAAAACACAGGAAAAAAGCTTAGCAATACAAAAGAATTAACAAACACAATGGATGCAGTCACAAAAGAGTTATGTTCTCAATGCTAAAAAGAATGCAGTTTGTACATGTAAGAGCTGTAAAAAACTGGAATTGTTCCCTATAAATACAAATCCCTGTTCAACATCTCTAATTAAGCATTTCCAAGTCCCTAAACTGAGAGTTGTGAAGGTATTTCAGCTCCTTCAGTAGTTCAGAAATTTCACTCAATAATAGATTTCTGTTCAGTTTGGCGATGCTCCATTAAATGTACACTCTCAAAACCGAGCCAAAGTGTACAACCAGCTTATTTTTTTCCCTTGGAATAAAAACTCCTGACAATCTTCTCAGTCAAGCTTTGCTGCTATCTCCAAACCTTCTTGACTTCATTGAAACTTTTTGGTACAAAGAGTTATCTGCTACACAGAAGAAATTCCATGTGTAGCCTGGCACAGTTTTGCTAATATTTAATGAACAACATTTAAGTGCAATGTAGATATGTGTATTTTCAATCATTTCTGTAATGCCTGCACATATTTCCTCTTGAAGGCTGTGCAAAGTGCTGTGCTTAATGAGGATTTATAATTACCCTTTTGGAGGAATGGTCCATGTCTTGCTTTTTAACAGAACATTCCTTAACACCAAAGTTGTTTTATTATAGAATTGGTGCTGTAAATCCATGAGGGACCAATAGTAATTTTTGAAAATAGCTGCTGCACATTAGCAGATATTGTTTCAAACAAAATTAGAGGGGAATCTGAAGCCAATGAATATCTTTGTATAGCATCTGCACATTTTTGTTTGAGATCTGACAACTAACTAACTAATAGAACCCAATACCATTCTGTAGTCAGAAGTTGTTGAAAAATATCGGTTATATTCTATCATGTGGGAAATTTGTGTAGTTAAGGACAGTTTCCAAGGTAGCTTTCACACAAAAGTCATTAGCCAGCAAGTCCCCAACCATGGATTTCTATGATAGAATGCAGCACTTCTGAAGAAGCCATTATACCCTATTGGGCCAATAATTTGCATTTTAAGCAGCATCTAAATAGATATTTCTCTGACAGACTGGAGCTGTTATGGCTTACTAGGTCAATAATGTTTTGTAAATACTCCCTAAATAGGCATTTACATAATTTGTATATTTAAAACTCTGTAATTGAGTATCTACACAACAGACCATAATGTCTTCATTAGAATTAGTATGATCTATTTCAATGTTGCTTGGGGAAAAAAAAAGGGATGAAAAAGAGTAAATTAGATTATTAATGAATCCTACAGATATGAAAAATGTTGGAAAATTGAATTCACTAAAGGCTTGTGTTTTTCAGTATCTTTTTCAACTGTGCTCTCTCTGATTTCCTGTACGGTAATAGCACAGTATATTAATTAACTCTCATTCTATGTGTTTTTATTGGATGGAAAACACATTCTTTGGTAGGTCAAGGGTCAAGGTACAAATGAAAAAGATGCTTTTGTCCAACAGATCCATTTTACTTGTTATTTTGGCTACCATTACTAAATACTTAAAAATAAGTTCTCTAAAATAGATCCAGAACTAACCAGCAGACTATTATGTCTGAATAGGTCTCATCTTTTGCTTTCTTGACTTGAATTTGGCTTCTAATCCATGTTATTATCTAAAATATCTCTACAGTCAGAGAAATTAATACATCCTAGTATCCTAGAAGGTAGTTCATGCTATCTCTTTTGCGCTGTCCCATTAACGAAGATGATTTATTCTGAAGATGTATACATAGTTTGTTCTCTCTTTTACTGTAGAAGGACCCCAACTGGTACTTTGGAGTAAAGACCTGCTCTTTAGCAGACTACTCTTAGTTGACATTAAGACTGTCTTTACAGAAACCTGTTAGGTAAACCTATGTGCTAATCTTTTATGCTTTAGCTCAAGAAGAAAATAACTAGGTAATTTGCACAGAAATTTCAAGGGTTTTTTATCTATTATTGCTTGGAAAGTTCTTAGGGCCATATTGCAGTTACTATAAGTACTCTGACATCATATTTTCTTTCTATACATAAATTTAAAACCTTATACAAAAACCTATTAGCCACATTTTTCTGCAAAACATTTAAAGTGATTTTGCTACTCATCTTAGTTGCATAGAGGAAGAAATTATATATTTAGCATTAAATTCCATTCAAAGATTGAAACAATCGCAAAAGTAAATGTTATTCCAAATTGTCACTTTCTCTCGTCAAGCATTTACAAACAGTTCAGTAAGAACATTGATGTGGGCTGATGTGACAAGAGTCACATGGGCTTTTTGGATTTAATAGATTCTGCAACAAAAAAGAGTTTCAATTCAAATTCAATGTAAGTATAAAATTCAAAATAAGCAGTCATTGTAAGTCAGCTAAGCGGTTCAGCATCACATTTTTAGCTGATATATGAGTAATTCAGATTCAAAGTAAGGATTCACGGTGTTAATACTGCTCATGAAAGATAAACTCATTCTTCATGAAGAAGGTCAGCACAAACTCTAATTAAGACTTCAATATGAGATTAAGCAAATCTTAAATACGATATAAATCTTGTTTAGGTTTCTATATAGAGGATAGTATCACCTTCAAATCTGGGTGGAAACATCGGGACAAACTCTTTCTATCTCTGAATTCTATGCTTCAGTGAGTTAAAAGAATGAATGCATTTCAGCCATTTCTTATTTGCAGAATGGAAAAGGAATTACAGGTTCATATTGTATTTGTTGTCCATTTTATGCATCAAAATAAATACAGAATTAAAGTACTGAAAATTAACAATTGCAATTATGCAACGAAAAATTGTATTAGGACATAGTTGTGTCATTGAAGAAATATGTCCAGAGCACTATTTTCTAGACTTTAGATATTTTTTGTTCCTATTTTGGCAGAAAAGACCCAGACCATATTTCATAAAACTGTCCAATTAGGACTTCCCTAGAGTGATAATCCATAATGAGTGGTTAATGTTGAGCTTGCCAGAACTGTCATTGATGATAATAAGCATGGGAAGCTCTGTCACATTTGAGGAAATAAGTGATTTTTGGTTCCTTCAAATTTTCTGTGAGTATGTGAATTGATGTGTTACGTGCTAGAATTTCCATTGACTCTCTTAAATAGCTTACTTATAAACTTGAAATCTTGGGTGATAAAGTTTGAACTCAAATTAACAAATAGTGATTGACACTGCCCTCGGCTCGAGTGGTCTCGCACTCCTCGAGTGACCGGCTAGCCCGAGAGGGCAGCGCAAGGAGTGGCCTCTCTGCTTTGCCCGTCTGGGGTCTGCAGTAGAGGTATGTGGCAGAACCACATGCAAGCCTGGCCGTCTAAGGTGGGACAAAGAGGCAGGGAAAGACCTTTCACGGTTCCAAGGGTTTATTAAGGGAGCGGAGGAACGGGGTCCAGAGTCAAGGGAAGGGAACCGCAAAAGGCGGTTAGAACAGAGCTGACAGTAACTTATATACGGGGGATGACATCAAGAGGCGGTACAGAAATTGGCCTATTGCGGAATGTCAGGGGAGGTACAACGGGCGGGGAAAGGGATACAATTAACCAATGGGTACACTTGAGGGCGGTAACAGGGATACATTAACCAATGAGGAACCGAAGCGAGGGGAATCTTCCAGAAAGGGGGCATGTTTCTGGGGAGGATTGACAGCCAAAGGGGCAGGGCTTCGGGCGATGGACAGGGAAGGGTCTGGAAGGCAGGAGGGGTCTGGGGATAACAGGCATGAGAAACGGCGGGAAGGGAACAAACCATTTTACAAAACGGGGGATAACAATAAAATCTGAACTTTGAACAACTGAACAATAAAACAAGACACAACATCTCCCCCTTTTCTTTTTTAAAGTTCGGCGGAGAACTGGGATTGAGTCTCAGTTTTTTGAGCACCACCCATATCTTCGTAGTGGTCTTCATCCTCGAGGGGTGGTGCCTCTGCCCTGTTGACACTTGGGCTGGGGGAGATGCTTCTCAAAATAATTCTTTTTAAGATAACTGCAGTGATGCAAACGATAACAACAACGAGAACAACATATATAACTGATTTAACAACGGAGGCTAGCCACTCCGAAAGTCCCCAGCCTTTAAAAGTCTTTGCCAGCCAGTCCTCGGACTCCACGGTGATGTTTTTGATCATTTCCTTAAGCTGGCTGATCTTCTTGTGGACGCTGCTGCCTTTTGATGATAGATTGAAACAGCAGAGGCCTTCAAAATCCTCACAGCCGTGACCATGCGCTAAAAGTAGGAAATCTATAGCGGCCCGATTTTGTAGGGTCGCACGCCTGGTAATCTCCTCGTCTTCGAGGAGGTCGCTAAGGGCTGACGACGTTAATCGTGCCTGTTTCGCCACCCAACACTCCAGGTGGCCCAATTCACCTAGAGCTTTGGCCGCAGCTACCCAGGGCAATAGGATGGAAGCTGCGATCCTTTTGGATTTCGACCAATGAATCACGTCTGAGTCGCAATTTTCGTCCAGATTTTTCAATTCTCTCTTTTGGACGGCCAATGAGTTATTTTTGGCTTTCCAATTTAAAATTTGCGTTCGGTTGGGGGTGAACAGGGTCAGTCGCCCAAGTGTACACGGCCCTCCTATAAGGCGAGAGGGGATGCCGGCCCACGCCCTATCGCCGCAAATCAGGAAAACCCCCTTCTCCAACTGGAGAGGTCGTTCTGATGGGGGTCCTGAGATTTGGGCGGTCTGGTTACACCAAGACTCGGACTGGTACTCCGGGTTGGCCTGTATAACTTGGAGGTGGGAGGTGGGCTGGGACCAACTATAGTGGTTAAAAACACAAAAGGGTGCGGGGGCGGAACCCAAAAGTTCTAATTCTTGAGGCTCCTCTGATGCTTTGGGAAGTGGAATAGACCACTCCCTCCACATCCTGAGGGGGTTGGACAGGGGTTTGCCATGGGACGCCGGGTACCATCCGTGGGCGTTATACTCGGTCATCAGATGGTAAACTTGTCTCGGATATTCATCGGGCTTTAACGGGATCCCCACCAGGCAAGTTGACAGTGGATTTCCTACGGCCGATGTCGACAGGCACAGATGGTCTTGGCGCATGGCTTGAGCTAAGGTGACCCAGACATTTTTCTTCGGCTGTGGGACAATCCAGCCTTCCGAGAACTGGCTGAAGTGCACCATCGAGAAGATGATGCACCAGGCGAGGATGACGTTTGCCTTATTCATGCTGGGGCTTCGGGCGGCTAGCCAGAACTGAAGAAAAAACAAAGTGGGGGCAGTTAATCGAATAAGTTGGGGAGGTCTAGGGAAAAGGGTTCACAAAGGGGGCTACCCCATCCACAAGGGGAGAAGCTGATATTGTTGGGGGGACGACGGCGACGGCGCAACGCAGCGTATTCGATGTCTTTATCGTTTGGCCCTGTCGGAGACACCCCTCTTGCGGTGTACGGTTTGACCCATCTTTGAGGGACCCACCTCAATCCTGAAGGCGTGGACACGCACGCATGTCCCCGTCCCCAGGTGACTAACTCGTGTGGGCCCTCCACCTGTCCGGTCTCCGGGTTCTTCACCATTACGGGAGGATGTTTCCTCAAACGTAATGGGGAAGCGTTCGCAAAATGCCTCACAATGGGAGGACTCAATACTTCAAAGGAGCAGTTCAGAAAGTTAATTGTAAAAAGGGCGCGGTGTAATTTAGTGTGTGGATTGTCGAATTGAGTATCGCCCTGTTGCTGCTCCAGGACTCGCTTGAGCGTCTGATGGGCACGCTCAACCATGCCCTGACCGGTAGGGGAATACGGGATGCCTGTTTTATGTTTTATTCCCCACTTCTGCAGGAATTCCCGGTAGGCCGTGGAAACATACGCCGGGCCGTTGTCCGTCTTGATCACCCTCGGGATCCCCAGGACCGAGAAGGCCTGCATTAGGTGTTTCTTAACATCTTTGGCCTTCTCCCCTGTGTGGGCAGAGGCAAAGATCGCTCCGGAGAAGGTGTCAATGGTGACATGCACATATTTCAACCTGCCGAACTGCGGGACGTGTGTGACATCCATTTGCCACAGTTCGCAACTCTCCAGGCCTCTGGGGTTGACGCCAGAGCTCACAGCTGGTACGCTGAGCTTCTGGCAATCGGGACATGTGGCCACAATGTCCCTGGCTTGGTCACGGCCCAGATGGAACTGTCGCACAAGTCCAGGGGCATTCTGGTGGAACCGCTGATGACTCAGCTTGGCTTGTTGGTAAACGTCAGGCACATTTGCCATGTGCGCTGGCGCGGCCAAGGCATCTGCCCTCTCATTGCCTTCTGCAATGAAGCCGGGCAGGTCCGTGTGCGATCTCACATGCATCACGTAATACGGGTGCTCTCGGTGGGAGACAGCATAAATTAGCTTCGAGAGCAGGCGATGGAGGTTTGGATTCGAAACTTCCTTCAGAACTGAATTTTCCGCTCTAGACACTACACCTGCCACATACGCCGAATCTGTGACCAAATTAAGTGGCTCGGGGAACCTCTCAAAGGCTCTGACGACAGCGTCCAACTCAGCAATTTGAGGGGAACCCTCAACTACCTTAATATCTGCCTCCCACTGCTGAGTTTGGGGGTTCTTCCAGGTCATCACTGACTTACGAGAAGCCCCGGACGCGTCTGTAAAAACTGTCAGAGCCTTGAGCGGCACTCGGCTCAATTTTTCCTTTGGTACCAAATTGAAATTTGAGTTAAATAATTTATGTTTCTGATGGTGGATTGATGTCTGTCCGGTGTAGCTATCTAGGGCGAACAGGAGAGTTTCGTTTTCCCTGAGCAAATGCTCCAGGGCCTCCTTCGTCAACTTGCCCGATGACAAGGCAAGTGGCATACGTATGCATGTGAACTCGCACCCCGCCAGTTCTCGTAGGCGGGTCCTGGCCTTCCTAATGAGCTGAGCCATCAGTTCCTGTGGCTTGGTGACACTTTTGGACCTCTGATGACTCAGGAACACCCACTCTATGATCAAGAGGGGGTCCTTCTGGTCCTGGTCCCATTGATAAATCAGGCCATGGAGGTGCGGCAACCGTCCCATGATGATGTATTCAAACGGCAAGTTCGGCAGGTAGCGATGGGCCTGTCTAGATCCCATCGCCTTCTCTACCTTCTCCAAAGCCAGCCTGGCCTCTGGGGTCAGCACCCTAGGAGAAAGCAACTCATCTCCCCCTTTCAATAAATTGAAAAGGGGGGCTAGGTCCTCGGTGGTAAGTCCTAGCCAGGGCCTGACCCAATTTAAAGAACCACACAGCTGGTGGAAATCCGCGAGGGTCTTTGGCTTGGTGTTGATAGCCAATTTCTGAGGGACAATCGTCCTGTTGGTGATCTGGAGCCCGAGATATTTCCACGGGGGCATCCTCTGAACTTTCTCCTTTTGGAGCTCAAATCCTGCAGAAGTTAAGACCTCAATTACCTGGTCCAGGACATGTTGCAGTAGGTCGTCCGTGGGGGCACAAACTAGCACGTCATCCATATAGTGTAGGATGACGGCCTCCTCCGCCTTGGCACGCACGGGAGACAGCAATGAAGACACGTACCATTGGCAAATACTAGGGCTGTTCTTCATGCCTTGAGGAAGTACTCGCCAATGGTAGCGCCTCATCGGGGCTTCTCGGTTGATGGAAGGAACCGAGAAGGCAAACCGTGGCGCGTCTTTGGGATCGAGGGGAATTTGAAAAAAGCAATCTTTTATATCAATGATGGCCAGATTCCAATTTTGAGGCAGCATTGAGGGTGATGGCATGCCTGGTTGCAGGGCCCCCATGTCTTCAATTTTCTTGTTTATTTCACGAAGGTCGTGAAGGAGCCGCCACTTGTCCTTCCCCGGCTTCTTGATCACAAACACTGGGGAATTCCAAGGGCTCATGGAAGGCTCGATGTTTCCCTTTGCCAATTGCTCCTCCACGAGTTCGTTGAGCGCCTTTAATTTTTGTTTATTGAGCGGCCACTGATCTACCCAAACTGGGTCATCAGATAGCCAATTTAGTTTTTGGATAGGGCGCTCCACAGTGGCCGCTAGCAAAAATCCCGCGGGGTCTTCGGGATTTCGATTTTAACCCCCCATTGAGACATGGCGTCCCTGCCCCACAGGGGCGCTTTGTAGTCCATCACAAAGGGACGGACGTTCGCCACCTGTCCATCAGGACCCTCAATTGTGACAATATTTCTCGACTGCCTAGCCAATTTGGCCCCCCCGATTCCTTTAATTTTGTGATCCACGGGTTGCAATTCCCATTGTGACGGCCAGATGTCTTCTGGAATGATCGTCACATCAGCTCCCGTGTCAAAGACTCCTTTGAGGCGCAGATGGTCGTCGCCTTGCCGGAGTCCGCATACAATATTTGGTCGCTCTTCGCCTATTACTTCTGCCCAGTAGACACAGGGATCTTCCGGTCTTTCCCTGATGTTATGAGGGACTGGGATCGCCTGCGCTACAGGCTGTAATTTGGGCAAGAAGTATGGCGGTCGTATGCACCGTGCCAACAGAGTGAAACCGTCCGGACACAACGATTGTGTTTGCGGAACGATTTCAATCTCGGGCGGAGTACATTTTGTATCCCCAAGTGCGACGTACTTACAGTCGAGTCCAGCGAACAAACCCGGAGAGATGGGCTTCACCGACACTAACCGCCAGTCCGTTGTTTCAAATAGGGTGTTCTCCATCAAGGCCAAGCTCAGGGGTGGGTGTGGAACCCACTCCTTCCCTGCTGGCTGCGCTTGTGTGTCTTGATCGGTTTTATTGTCGCGTCTGGTAGAAGTGTCTAATCCAGTGTCCCTCCCCTGACTCCCCTTGTGGTCCGCCTCATTTATTTTCACACGCGAGGCGGACCCGCGCTCCCCCACTAGTTTTTTTTTTGTAGTGTGTGTGGGTCCCCAGCCCCTCCGCCTTTTTGCCCGATGCTTAGGGCTTTCTTTTGCGGACAGAACCGCGCGATGTGCCCGTTTTGATTACAATAAAAACACCGAACCGATGCTCCTGATGTTGCGGCTGGCAGCACGGTCGGCTTCCTTCCTCCTCCTATGTTGACTGGAGCTGCAATGATCGCTTTCATTGTGCAGGCTTCTATGATGGACCTAAGACTAGGTTTAGGATAAACCGGCAGAGAGGTTATTATTTGTTTACAGGTCTCATTCGCATTGGCTTTTATTGCTTCAATGATAACTTCTTCTAATGCCTCTGAGCTCCTGACCTGTCGGGGGATAGGGAAGGGGGGAGGGAAGAGGAAGGGGTTGGCGAAGGGATTCGGGGGCGGAGCCACAAACGGAGGGGGAAGGGGCGGGTCTTGTACGAAGGGATTGTGGGAAGAAGAACCCGAGACACCATGAGCCGACCACGCCACGTGGCCGGCGCCATCTTGTGCCTCGGCGTTCTGGGGGCCATTTTGTGGCTCCAAGGGATCCAATTGAAATCGGACAGACTTAGGGGTACGATTAGCAGACAGCGAAGGTGACGGTTTGGGAGTGGGGATACGGGAACGACAGCTTCTAAGGGCGGGTTTAGGGGTAGGAACCGCACTAGAACTGGGGATTGAACTTTGGGAAGCGCAACTTTGGGTAGAGGGAGCAGGAGAAGGCTCCCTGGCAGCTGGTACCGGGCTGCCAGGGCTAGGGCGTCGAGGAGACCGAGAGGAGCGAGGCGATTTGTTTGCCGGCGGCTCGTGCCGTTCTGTCCGTCTCGAGCCTCCCGACCCCAGGGAAAAGGGAGCGGGACGAGGGTAAGAGGGAGGGGGAACAACTGGGGAAAACTGCGGCGGCTGGCTCTCTCTTCCCCCTTTTCTTTTTACCAGGTCTTTTATCTGGATAAACAAGGTGTAATATTTATCGACAGAGGCGTCACCCTGTCGGCTCAGCATCAGCAGCCGCTGGCCGACCTTTTCCCAAAACGTTAGGGAGTTCATGTCCCGGGGTGACGCCTCGGGGAATTGAGTAGCCAGCCACTTGATAAATGATTTTAAAACCCCCCGCGAGAACTGAACTCTCCCACCCTCAAGGGAACCCGCAACTTGGAGAAACATTTCCCTTTGAGCTGTTGAGACCCTAGCGCCCATGGTGTGCTCTCAACGGCCCTAAACTCACTCCCTTGCCGACCGGGAAGGGGAAAACTTAAAAAGAAGGACTGAAAATAAAAGAAAACTGAACTGAAAACAAGGGCTGCCCACCCAGTGAGCCCCCCACCCCCGGGGGACTAAAGGCAACGGTGCTTACCTCGGTTGATCGACAACCTGCTGGGTCCCACACCTAGACCCGCACCGTGCCCGCCTGTGGTGAGCCTCCCACACCCCCTTCGGGGAGTACTCACCTGCTCCGTCGGATGGGTAGCAGCAGTCGGCAAAGGGTCCCACCTTCAGAGGCGATCCCTGGCGCTATAGGATTGCCGCCTCTTCCCCGGGAGCGCTGCCGCGATGGCCTGCTCCAACCGGGGTAGGTGACGCCCAAGGCTTCCGATCCTCGGATCTCTGAAGCTCCTCACGGGTCAGCTGTCCACTGCCCCACGTTGGGCGCCACTCTGACACTGCCCTCGGCTCGAGTGGTCTCACACTCCTCGAGTGACCGGCTAGCCCGAGAGGGCAGCGCAAGGAGTGGCCTCTCTGCTTTACCCGTCTGGGATTTGCAGTAGAGGTGTGTGGCAGAGCCACAACAAGCCTGGCCGTCTAAGGTGGGACAAAGAGGCAGGGAAAGACCTTTCACGGTTCCAAGGATTTATTAGGGGAGCAGAGGAACGGGGTCCAGAGTCAAGGGAAGGGAACCGCAAAAGGCGGTTAGAACAGAGCTGACAGTAACTTATATACGGGGTATGACATCAAGAGGCGGTGCAGAAATTGGCCTATTGCGGAGTGTCAGGGGAGGTACAACGGGCGGGGAAAGGGATACAATTAGCCAATGGGTACACTTGAGGGCGGTAACAGGGGTACATTAACCACTGAGGAACTGGAGCGAGGGGAATCTTCCAGAAAGGGGGCATGTTTCTGGGGAGGATTGACAACCAAAGGGGCAGGGCTTCGGGCGATGGACAGGGAAGGGTCTGGAAGGCAGGAGGGGTCTGGGGATAACAGGCATGAGAAACGGCGGGAAGGGAACAAACCATTTTACAAAACGGGGGATAACAATAAAATCTGAACTTGGAACAACTGAACAATAAAACAAGACACAACAAGTGATGGTGAAGGTATGGCAAAGAAGAGACAGCTGATTGTGAATTGATCCAATTAGAGAAGGTGCATTTGCAAATAATGCAAAAATTTGTGTTTCCACAATGCTGGTATAATTTTGCATCACACCAGCTGGCCTGTGATGAGACAGTAGATCTCTTTAGCCTGGCCAAATGGTAGGACTGCATAGAATTTTTACATAACTGAAAGTTTGCAATTATGTCCCTTTTTCTTTGATTAAATAGAAGTTTCAGATATGTTTTAGAAATGTGAAGGGACTCTCAGCAATCTGTCTTTTAAGAGATATATTCATTCACTTGTGCTAATGGAAGTTTTAAGAAATGTATATATTTCTATATTCCAGTCATCATTATTTTATTTTCTCTCTTGTGCTTCCTTTTACTGAAGCAATCTTCTCTAGATGTCTCTAGAATCTGATCTGAAGTATTACACTATCTCTTGTTTTTCTTCTACCTTCTACTAACTACCACTTTTATTGACCACAGTTTTCACCACTAAGGTAACTGGAGCTTATATTATAACAATAAATGTAATAAAAATGATAAAGTATCTTACACCTTTCATCAAGTGAATCTCCTTTTTTGCACTGAAATGGGCTTGTTTAAAATACACAAAGAGATACATCTGAATATAAAACCATATGGAAACTTGTGAAAGTCTGTAATATGGAAGGTCTAATGCATGCTTTATAGGAAAGTTACAAAAAGTTAATCTCATGTCATCTGAACGCCAGCAAGTGATGCAGTCAAATTATGGGGCAAATTTATTGTTGTTATATGTATGATATATGCATAAATAGGTTACTTGTTAAAATGCTCCAAAGAACATCCCTCTACAGCTCTCATGAGTAGTATTCCTGATCCTAGCAAAGGCAATGAGTAAAACTTATTCTGGCATCAAAGAGATCTGCATGGAAGTTTGCTTGTTTTATTTTGTAGCAGTACTGCCATTTATTTTACAGCAAAGTTCCAGGCTATTTTAAAAGGGCAAGAAAGGAAAAGAAATAAGCCAGTCTTACTTTTCTTGGAATAATTGCATAGTATGGCCAAAAAGTGCTTGCAGTTTTGTTACTTTTTATGTACAATCTGTATTTTCATGAGTGAGATTCTTTAGAGAATGGAACATGAAAGAAAAGTGGTGTTACTAAATATACATATATTCATGCTAGCAAAGCAAAGCAATCAAAACTCCAGAATTAGTATGCTTCCTAAAATATCTAAAGAAAGAGAAAAACTCAGTTAACTCCTTCCTTTAGCAAAATATCTCCTTTGGCACCTCTCTCTCATATGTGAGTATAACTTCTCTAAGCTCTGTATTCCCCCTTGTCCCAAACAACTTTCCTGAAAATTCTTATATTACTGTTTGGTACTTATTGCTGTAAAATAATTTCTGTTGAATGAAAAAAATGTATAATAAGAATTATTTAAACGCATCAAACCGTTGGGCTTTTTATTTTTGAGTTTTGCTTAAAGCAGCAAAACATCTACTTATAGATAATTGTACCAAACACAATATTCTTATATTCGCCAAGAATAAATATTGTTTCTGAAGACATAAATCTTCGGAAGACTTCTTCTATGTAGTAGAAGTCACACCACTGTTTTATGTTGGTCCTCAAAGGCTTGGAATTTGCCATAAGCAGCAATTTTGGTGTCTTACAATATTTGACAGCAATTTTGATATCTTACAATATTTGACATCAATTTTGGCAATTCATTTGGCAATTTTTGCAGCTAGCAATAAAACCAACCCAGGCCAATAACAACCCATTTTCTTTCAGAGGAAGAGTGGGTGAAAAGAACTGTGAGTGTTTTCAGTGTCTAATCATAAAATTTTTCCTCTGTATCCTTCACTTCAATGCCTCTGGGATGGAGAACTTTGCCCCTTGTGGGTGAACTATCACAGTGGCATAATAATTAACAGCTATTTTAAATGTGGTTTAAAATTTTCAGTCAACTGAATACTTCAGCAGCAGATTATTCTTCCAAAACTTATTTTCTTAAGGTAACATAATTTATGAAAGCTGTCTATGAAGAAATAACATGAGCTTCTGACTTTCCAATGTTGTCCTCAGAATGTGTTAGCCCTTGCCTAGATGCAGTTGCTAAGAAAAGAAATTTCAATCTTAGAAATATCAAATACAAACCTTTATTTGGAACAATATTTCAGTTTCTTTTTATTTGGCAGTAGCTTCTTATTGTTATTAAGATAGACTTTTCCAAAAAGTAACTAAATGGCGGCAGAAAGAAATTCCGTATTTATTGCTCCTTACGGTTTCCCTTGGAACTATAGTCTATGAGTTACACAAAAGCTATTCAACTTTCAGGCCTGGAAATTCATTTAAATTCAGTCAGGAATGAAAAAAACATATCATATATTTTATTCATTCTGTCTCCTTGTATGACTTGTATGTCCTCAGAAAAAATGTCATGATGTAAAAAAAGAAAAAAAAAAATTAATCAGAAAATATCCAGGACACTTTTGCATTTAAAAAGTAGAAATATTTCAAAGATTTCAGTATTGATACATACTTTATTCTCAAGCATTTGTGATTATTCATTTCATTCTGAAAGTAATGACTTTAATGGTGCTCTTTCTAACAAAATTCCTATTTCCTCACAAATTTAGCTTACCAGCATGACTATAACTTCTTTCCTCTCAGAAATATTTAACTCCTTTCTTAATTTACATGAATACATTTAAATTATAATTCAATAAAATAATTAATTTTTTTTATGCTCTAGTTTTTCTCATCTTCAAGTCAATGAATAACAATCCTGCCAAATGGAAAGAGATCATAGGGGTAAAGGGTGAAAAGAAAAGCATTTTCAAGGTTACCCTATAAATGTTTAGACTAATTTAGAGTGAGGGTTTTTCAAATATTTTAGGTATGTGAGAATACAGATAAATACTTTGTAAAACATCAAGTAGTTCCTAGCATCTTTTCAATTTAATATCTAACAGTTTTCTATCTGCTTTTTTACGGATGTAAACATTTGGCAGACTCACAAAATTTTGGAAATAACAGTCATTACTTACTAGACACACATTCCTAACAACTTAAAGCTACATCTGTGTCTCAGGTTGATGCATTTAGGCTGATTGTATAGGCAGGACTTCAGTGTGGTTTGTGGTTTGGGCTGCTGTGCATACCTACATGTGTAATACTATAAACCAAACACATTTATACTACCCAAAACCTTAATTACATATCTTAGTTGCTATATGAACATGATTAAAAAAAAAAAAAAAAAAAAGTACTTACAGAATTTCTCTCATAAAGAGTGTTTTCCAGAACATGGCCTAGTTGTTTCTAGCTCATGTTAAGAAGTCTTGGCAAACACGATCCAAATTATTTTATTATACATATATTCTTGTTATGTTATTAACTCATTTCAGTGAGCACATCTTAGCTATTTATACTGGGGTCAGCTATCAACAAATTAAGAAAAGTGCAGTCTCTTTGAAGAGAGAAATTATTTTTATTGTACTTATGCATAAAATTTATTTGCTAAAAGAGCTGATAGAGAATGCTATTAAGTAAGAATGAATTTTCTTCTGATATTCCAAATTCATTATGAAACTATTTCAGATTTTTTTCCAGCTTATGACTGGTTATTAGCCAACCAATGAGAAATTAAGACAGATGCTGAGACACCGGACATTGTTTCATTTTCTCGATAATATCTAGGTTAATTTTAATACTATTGCACTTAGTTTATCAAGTTATTATAGAACCTCTGGTCCCCTAAGAACGGAATATAAGACACAGTCTTTTTAATGCTCAGTTTTCACTGAAATGCCATCAATCAGAAGGTAAGTTTTGAAAGAGAGGAGCAGTTTATCTTGACCTCTAAGAGACTAAAGAAATCCCAATGCACTATCAAAGGTTGTCACAAAACTGACATTGACAAAGAGTGCAGTGCCAGCTTCAAAATGTGCTCTGTCTTCAACTGCATATATTTGCATTGATTTTACTGTTTTGCATACATCGCAATATGCATGTATGGTGAAGTGTATGCTGAAAAATATGCCTTTCTATACAGAGTACAAACTGCCAGCAAAGAGCCACATTCTGTACATCTGTATTCTTTGCACTTTAACCTTTTTTAAATTTTTTATTATTTATTTATTTATTTATTTATTATTTATTTTTTTTTTTTAGATCTGGGCCCTCAAGGTAATAATACAATGGTAATTTCGTGCCATGTATTTTTCAGTTCACCCAAGCCAGCGTTTCATGCTTGCTGCTTCAAGAGTTCCTTCAAGCAGCAGTGAAAGACCATGCTGCACTTCTGTAAGCATAGCATAGATAAACATCCCATGCTGACAGAATATACCACCTAAAGAACATCAGAAAGACAAGCAAAGCTAAATAAACTGAAATCAAGAACTAGATCAGAGAATCTTTTGGCAAAATTATATGGTATATATTATATACAGGTCCTAACAGACCCTATGGGTATGAGCTCTATACATTTAAGAGAGGGATACAAAATATCAGTGGAGAACAAGGTAATAGACTTAAGACATTAGGAACATAATCAGGGTTTTTTTAAAGGAACTAATCATTAATGTTTCACAATTCTACTCTCCATGGTTTCTTTTTATAAACAGATTTATATGAAAAAAAAGGTGAAAAAAAAAATATTTAAAGTTTATTTTGTCCATTTTTACTCTTCTAACTTCTTTTATTTTCCATATCTCTTTCCAGCAACCTAAACAAATCAGATATTCTAATTTACACTCCCATTCTGTTAACCACTTTTATACAGATAGAACATTATTCAAAATGATGTTTTAATATGGGAATGCTCAGAGACTTTCCAGTTGTTCTGATGCCTTCTTTATTTCTCTTTTCTTTCTCTCTCTATACTTTCAACAAGAAAGTTTTTCATATGAGTCTACAGTTAAATATATAATTTAGAAACCTTGTTAGGAAGGACTTTATTGTCTTTATTTAATTGATTCTCTTCGGACTTATTAATAAAATTCTTTGATTAAATAGAAAGGAAAAAGCTCTCAAAACTTTAATTGATAAATAAATAAATAATAGCCTTAAGAACAGCCTTATCAGCTTTACTGTGTATATTTGGTCACAGTAATGCAGCTCATGCACAGCTCTAATGTTTTTAGGTTAAGTTCTAGTTCTACATTTTGCCTTAACTCAATTTAGTGTTTTGGGTTTTTTTCCCTGTATTTCATAAAATCAGTCACTCTTTTGTTTTCTTTTTTCTTACTTTAGAAGGAATAATAACAATAATAACAAAAGGAACATCTTGCAACTTTTGTGGCAAGAGAATGTAGTGATTGCTAGATATGTGTTTCCATTAAGGCTGTGCTCCTAGAGGAGTGAAATTTCTCCTGATTTTGAAATATCTGACCAATAACTTGTGCAAGGACTAAACTTTATTTGCATCTCGACCATGAAAAATTACATCTTTTTTCTTGGTTTTGTATGTCACAGTAAGCTTTCATGTTGTTGTCATACTAGATGTTGACTCTATAATGAATGGCAAATAGTTACTTCTATGTTATATTCTGCAGTTTTATAAAATATTAAGCTTTAATGATACAATTTTTGAGCACTACCACTGACAAGCCACAAAGTAATATCTTCAGGAAAGTAGCTCCTCTGCCTGACCACAAACGCTTGATTTTACTTCTAGAATTCATATCCCTAAAATTCAGGATGTGCATTACCACAAATCGAATTTTAAAATAACCATCACCTTTTAACAGTTTCCCTTTAGTGTGCAAGTCTTAAAATAAAATGTTTCATTTTCTTTTTAATGCCATAAATGGTGTTAAGTCTTTATAACCAACTCTCCCCATCTAGTTCTGTGCTAGCTAGCAATACATCACAGGAATGATGATGTTCTGATAATGTATTACACTAATATATCATCAGTGTGACAATATTCTATGATGGATGAGTAATACATCTTCCAGACAAAGATGTCAAATACATATCTGCTTGGAAAAGGAACAACACTCTTCCCTGTGTGTTATTCTAACTTTATTATCTTAAAAACTTTATAAAAGGCTCTTAAAATTCTACTCAAATTATTCATTTGGGCAGCCAACACATTCCCACATAGACAGGGAGTTTGTCACAGCTCTGGGATCTGTTGATTCGACAGAACTTTTCTTCACTTTCAGTGTGAGAGATGATAGAAAGTAGCTTCCTTTACATGCAACATATGGTGTTGCATAAGGTAATAAATGTCGCCATATAGAAGTTCATTACTGGATTAGAGAAAGAACTCACTGTTTAGACAGTCTGTAATTGCTTTTCCCTTCTTCTTCTTCTTCTTCTTCTTCTCAATTCTTCTTCTTCTTCTCAATTCTTCTTCTTCTTCTTCTCAATTTTTCTCTTCTTTTTGGTAAATAGAATTGAAACAGTGTTTTCATATGAGAAAATAGACATGGAAGTGGTTTTACCTTTGGTTTGTCTCTTCTGTTTAATTTCATTGCAAGAGGTATAATTTAACTGAGCAATTTTTATCTTCTTAATATAATTCCGGTACATTTAATTTCTAGACTACCATAATTACATATCTGTTGAAAGACACACCTTGGCATTTTTTTAACTTTGCTACAGAATTAAGAGTCTGTATAAAATGAGGTTATACAATTACACCAGAAAACTTGCAGTCATTAGATTTTAAGCCACCAACCTGACTAACATTCTGCCAAGAAAAGTGGTGACATACAAACTTCAGGTGCCTTGGGTTTGCCATAGGCTATAATATTAATAAAGGAAACACTTCTGAAAGGTCCAAACTTTCCCCTCTTGTTGGTCCAGCAACAACAGTGAGAAAAGTGTAAATTATTTGTACCAGATATTAAATAATATCATAGAAACAAATATTTTAAAGGTAAGATTAATTTTCACCTGGTTATAGTCCTCAATGAGTCTTCAGTCCATTGGGATTAAATTGCTAATTCTGCTATATATTTATTCCCTTGTAATAGTACTTAAAAATCTTTCTAATAAGGGACTCAGAGCAATGATGGCCATGATAGGGAAAAAAAAAAGTGTGTGTGTGTATATATATATATGAAATGAGACAACCAGTTATCAAAGTAACTTCTTTGAGAATCTAGCCAATATGAGACCAAGAGCCATAAAGTTAGGAGACTCTGTAAAGTCAACAAGGAGGCAGCATCTAGGAGAGAGCATAGAGGAATACATAGATTACTTGAATTCCCTATCATAACAACACAATTTTCATCTCACTATGATAATTTCTTCTAAATTTCTCAGAAGTGCAGTTGCTGTGTTTTTTATCAACGTGACAGATTCAATAGAAGATTCAATATATATGAATAAAATGTGATTATGGTATATCTGAGAAAGAAAATAATAATGGCTGTAGAAAAATTAAAAAGATAACTAACTAACTAAACTAACTAACTAAAAATACATTTAATCTATAATTCTATTATCTTATGTTATCCAGTGGTATTATTTACTTATTAAATTTGCATAATTGCAGCAAGCTTAAATTATTTAAGAGAATCCATATTTCATTTAGTTTAACATTATTATTAAATTTAGAATCTCTTTAGCAGAACTGAGATCAGATGTAAAAACTCTCCATGGAAAGTAACACCTCCTTTGAGAAATGCTTCTTAGAGCTTGTCATTTATAAGGTCAAATAATCTGCTCTTTTAAAATGAGCTCAGATCTTAAATTTTATCTTTTACTTTGTATCAAAGCAACAAAAGTTTTCATCACATTTCAAATTTTATAAGATTTGTATATCTAGTGTCACTGTAAGAGTTTAATTATGTTATATCTATATATTGTTGATCTTGCAAAATAATGAGTGTCTTCAAGAAACATCAAACGAATTCTATTCTGATTAGTAGTTAATGCAATTTGTGCTCTTTTGTCAGCAATTTCAGGGCCACACCCATAGCGCTAGAACTTTATTTCTTGCATTAGTCCACCAAGACTTTGTATTCAAATTTAATTGAAATAAACGTTTAAAGAATGGATTTTCATCTGAGTTAGGCTTGCCTAAGCAGTCAGTTTTGAACTGCAAAACTGTAAAATTAAAGATATAAACTATAAAATTAAAGATTATAATATTTATATTATTTATATGTCTCCTATATTTACCAGAGACTTCTCCCATAAACTTCAATTCTTCTGAAGTTTAGGCCCAAGGGGGGAAAAAAAACCCCAAAAATAATAAACTAAACCAAACAAAGCCAAAGCAACCAACCAACCAACAAACAAACAAACAAACAGACCCCCCTCCACACACACACACACAAAAAATATATAGCTTTTAATGATCTAAGTTTTCAAAAATTTACTGCTATATTTTAGATTATAATACTTGTATTATAATACAAGTTTTTTGCAATCCATGAAGAACTCTTTCAAAGTTATTCCGTCTTGGGATATACTCATTCATCACTATATGTCTGCAATCTGCAAACATAAATCGATGCTGCTGTAGGGAAAAAAAGAGTATAATAATTATCAAGCCATATTTTAGAACTGTAGTACAGAAAAGCTGATTTATTCTATATCTAAGAAAAGTTTTCAATATCAAAATCTTTTCTGCCTAATTTAATTTTAAAGAAGCTTAATTAATTAAATTTAGAAAAAATGTGACATATTTTTGTAAACAATTCTAAAACAAAGAGCATATCCTGCCCTCACAATCTAGAATTATTATTCTTTAATACTACTTCTTCCACAAATAGATAAATCAACCAGAAATAAATTGAAGCATTGTTTACTTGTGAAGTCAGCAGATTATTTTTATTTAAGTTTTAATGACTGGCAATCGTCCCATTCTTTAAATGTCTCTTCTACCTGTGAGAACTCTCCTTTTATTTTAATGGGTGTAAACATACATAATTTGCCTTCTGGGTGTTTATATATCCTTTTTTTAGAAACTGTATATGTTCCTAATTACAAATTATTTTAATTACATACAGTGTAAAAAAAAAGTATTGTTATAATTTGAAGCAGGTGACTTATAAAAATATTCACTATGGGAAATAATGTTTAAATAAACAAACATTTGTGTTAAATATTACACAATATTAGAGATCTCATTAAAAAAACGTAAACCAAACCAAAACAAAAACCCCCAACATAATTATGGAATATTAAAATACAGATAAAAATGATATAAAACACCTAGGAAAAAAAATAGATTTGAAGTTTGTGAAGAATAGAGAATTTTAAGTAATGTCAGGAGTCAGTTTAAGTGCCATAGATTGGAACATACACAGGAAGCTCAATTAATAACTCAGAGTTTGAGACAGTTTCATCTTTGCCCCATCAACTGAGGAAAAGATAGGTATCTATTTTTTATCATGTAGATAACTGTAAGGATTTCAATGCATGATTAAAGGGTGGCAGTTGGGTGGTAAGAATAGGTGAAATTGTCATTTATCTGGAGATTTCCCTTCTGGAGAATATAGCTACTCAAACCACTTTCCCAGACTGCTGATTATTATAAAAATAGACAATATATTCGGATATTATAGTGGAAAGTAGATCACAAAGTTACTTGTGCAACATAAATTAGGACAAAAATCTTTGGGTCTAGAGAATGGTGATTTTTTTTATAATAGAAAGCATTCCATATACAGTTTTGGAAATTGTATAGAGAATGCAAAAATGCATAGGTTGTATGTGTGTATCAACACTGGATTCCATGTACAAAAACTTGACATGTAATGGCACAATCAAAACAATTCAGTGAAAGACAAATGAGAAACTATTATTTCTGAAGATATGGGAAACTATTTTCCTCATTAATGTTTCTATTAAATAGTAAAAAAAACCCACTGAAAATTAGATTACTGACAATTACTGGATTTTTCACAACTTTTTTTTCCGAATGCTATGTAGTTTGAATTCATTTTCAGAGTTATGCAAGGCAGAAATATTGTATAATTCTCAAGGTATTTAAGGCTACTTTCTTCGCCTACATGCTTGCTTGGTGTTTCTTTTCAACACATCTAAATGCCAAAGACTTCCCCTTGAGCAAGACTTTTAGGAGAAGCAAGACTTCTTTTGCACTTAGCAAAGTCTGTGTTATTTATGGAAAAAAGGCAAGAGAATTGTCCCAAAAGACAAAGCAATTGTCCTTTGAAGTATATGAGGTCTGAATGGTTGAAGAAATCTACATAAGGCCTCAGTAACAGAAAATGCAAAAAAATATATGGTTACATATATAAAAAATAACAAGGAGTAGAAGAGTGAAAAGAGGTTGAATTTTATAGCTTCTAATCTCAGTGGTGAAATAACATTTTGACAGGCTGAAGAGTTTAATAATTTTTAGTTTTTGAAAATATAAGTGTGCAAAAGAAGAAATAAAGACAGATCGTAGGGAAAAAAAAGAAAATAAAAGCCATGTATTGTAACTAAGCAATGGAGAATAAGATCCCTGGTAAGGAGTACTCTGAAATCTTAATGTGTTTATTTCATTAAAGAGAAGATTCAGTTTTATATCTGTAATAAATTTTTTTTTACAAGAACGAAGGTACAGTGTGCTATGTAGTTCTACTATCAGAGAAAGCACTAAAAAGTAATTAAATTCTGGAAGTTGAAATCAAATAATGTCAAAAACAATGAAGATCTTTCTTTTCCTTTTGAATGAGTTTTGACCCTTTTAAACAAATGGGTCATTTCCTGACATGTAAAGGTTAGCCATACAGGTTTAACTGTGTAAAGAGTTCTTGCTGAGATGTGAATGTAAGAGAATTTGTGTTCATAACTTAGGTATTCCTAGCCTTTCAATTTGTATATACTCACTTTGTTGTTGTTTGTTTTTTTGGTTTGTTTTGGTTTTATTTTTTCAGCTTATTCAGCCTACCTGTACTGTTTCAACTTTGCTCCACAACATTTTCTCTTTCTCCTGGGGCCAGTTGGGAAATGCGTTTTATCTTGTCCATTATTCCTCCATTCCCTACCTTGTGCACTGTTCTTTAAAGACCTGTTCCTTTAAGAGACAAATTATCATGAGAATAAGGTATACCTTCCCTACATGGAAGAATGTTACACTGTAAAACCTAAAACAAGCTTTGGCCCTGTAAATATTTTCATTCATGTGTTTATGTAATGATTTTGAAAGAAACAAAATTATTGAAGTACCAAAAAGCTCCAAGTGCAACACCATAAAAATGCATACATTATTGTGACAATTTCTTGTCACACAAGCAAAAACAAGAAGATATTTATTATGGTTTTTTTTTTGGAAACAGAATTTTTATAAAATGAGCTGTCAACACCATGAACTGTGAATTTGTCTTTTTTATGTTTCTGTGAGGGTTGTTTTTCTTTTTTTTTGGGTATGCACAGCTATCATCAGTTTTTCTGCTTTGATTACAGTTATGACATCCTCTGCTGCGTTGCTTTTTGATAGAAATACACAATAATAATCCTGAAGCCCAATAGCATACTTTGTACCAGAAAAATATGAGCTAGAGTTCAAGGTGTATCTCTTATTACAAGTCTAGACAAAGTAACAGGTAACCAAACAGCCCTCTCATTTCCTTAAAAGCATGTTTACTTGAGCAGGTGGAGATTGATATAAACTCTTCTGTGCAGATTCCAATCAGGTTAGGAAAAAAAAAAATCACCTGCAGACTGGGGTCTGTATAACTTGATTACTGACGTATTTTGCCTCTGAAAATTTTCAGGAAGTCAGACACAGTACTAGCACAATCACCTGGCATCCAAGAATACAACTTGGAATATGGGCCTACCTTTTTGAGAGGAAAAAGAGAAGAAAATCAACACTGTCCATGAACACTGTCATGAGAAAAAAAATCCCAAACAACAACAAGCCAGTAAGCAAAACCCCCTAAAAACAACACCTAAAACCCCAAACAAAACAGAAAAGAAGCTAAAAAACTCCCTAAAAATTCACTGTTACAATGATGTTCCTTAATGTTTTGATACAGGGAGCCATCATTAGGAAGACAGGGAATGAGTAATAAGGCTGTGATAATGAAACAGTCTTTTACTCTTTCTTTCTACAGATTTTCTACACATGCCTCAAGGAAGATAAAATGTAATGCAGTTAAGACATTACAAAATAAAAATGAAAATTCAGTCTAAGCAGTCTGTTATGGAATTTGTCAGACTACCTAGAAGACACAACAAGGCAAGAAAATGTTTTAAAAATAATTTCTGTGCAAAAGCAAAGAGGTGGATTTCTATGGATCTTCATTCTAAAAGTTATCACTGTAAATATTCATAGATTTACCAATTTACCCAGCATCTCTCACACTTTATCACCAAAAATTTCATTCTTCTCAAATTAACTCCAAAGAAATTAAAAAATATTGCAGTCTGATATTGATCCTATCACAAAATAGTACCTATTGTGTTATAATTATTATCATCATCATCAATCTCTCTTTTTAGTTTGCATTACAATAAATTATTTAATTTTTATCTCTTCAAAATAATTCTGGGAAAAAAAAAAAACTACTTTCAAACTTGAACAATTTGTAGTGATTTCTATATTTTTATGAGACTTTTTTGTGGTCATACAGGATAGAGGCTCAGTTTTCCACTACTTTTTTTCCATAATATCATATCACACATATAAATAAAAAAACCCCCTCCTTTTTAGTCTTATCATATGAAATAAGTGACAGACACCCTTGACATCATTATCTGATCATGTCTCTGATCAGAGTAGTTTAATACTGTGCTATTAAAGCGTACACAGAAAAATTTGTGATACAATTTAATGTTCTCAAGTTACTGCTTGTAAATGCCTTAATCTTCAAAATTATAGGCGAATTTAACAGTTTGATTCATTTTACAGTTTAGCAGCATTTATGGCTGTAATTTACGTGGAGGAACCATTTAACAGATTTTTGTTACCCCCCCTTCCCGCATAACTCTTATTTTTCTTTTAAAAACATGTATCCTATGAAAAACGTATATAAAAACTTATCCTTACTTGCCTTTTAAGTTCTACAATAAAGTTATGCAGGTTTTCTGCTACATACAGAATTCCCTAAGTTAGAACATGAATGTTCCTCCCACACCAAATCCTGAACAAATGCAGTAGCAACATTTCTTCTATAGTGCTGCAATATGTCAACTGTCATGCAAAATGTACTTATTTGTAATTTTTTGACAGGACAAAAGGTCACAACTCAAACATGCTTTATACAGCAGATCTGTTAAGTCGGACACAACCACACTGGAAAAACTGAGCTTACCTTTACTTTATCTTACACCTCTTTCTCTTCATGATTCACCTCTTGATAAGTCTCTGTTATGCAGCCCCTGGTGTAAGCTCACCATGTGTGTAACCCTAAGCATATCTCAGGACTATATGTGTGCCAAGGACATCTGGGTAAACGTAACAGAAGTTTAAGAAAACTCATGTCTCCCCTTCATCTCTTCAAATACTTCTTGTCATCCCGTCCCTTTAACATGAGATCCGTCCCACACACTAGCACTCTATTTCAATCTAGCTACTTCAGAAAAACAATGAGACATGCAAACAAACTGTCCTCTCCAGGCCCAACAGACAATCTAATGATTAAAAATAATGACAAATAGAAGTATTGGATGGCAGAAAATGACCCGCAGTATCAAACATTTACAAGATAATGTCATATGACCATGAAAATATTCACCATCTTGATGCCTAAAGGAGCTGAAACAGAGGCTACATGCAAAGTTGAGGGGAATAAAATGGGTATTTATTGAGAGGATCCAAGATGGAAGCAAAGGACAGCTTGGTCACAAAATCTCATACTTTTATAGGTTTTAGTTCATTTGCATGAACCCACCCTCCTCTTTCCACGTTGTTTATGCTTAGGGCCTGAAGTTTGAAGAAATTGTCCTTGAGTTCTCAACTGGAATAGGACTATTTTGTCTTCATCACCGTAGCACATCAGAAAAGAACATCTAAGCGGAATAGAAAAACTTAAAACTTATGGCATCAACCTGTACCATATTTCCAGTATTTTAGACTCATGACTTCATTGGGATTTGGATGATTATTGCAGAGAAGGCAAAATTCACTATACAAGAGAATGCAGTAAACGACTTTAGACTGCATTATCATAGTTTCTTGTTTGGGGGTCACAGAATTTCTCAGCTGCCCTAGCATGCTCTCACAACCTTTCTTCAGGTAAACAGCCCAGAGTGCCAGCCCAAGCAGATACAAAAGGTTTGAATTCTTTCCTGCATCAGTGTGCTAACCAATACAGTTAATCTGAAAATAGTGCAAAAGTTAAGAAATCAGTTTCTCCTTAAGCTCAAAAGATTTGGAAGTCTTTATAAGAACACCTGTATTGGAGCACACATAACAAAAAATATCAGTGTAAATCACTATGCAGACCTTGCGTTTTGCTTTCTCTCCTTATAGGGTTAAAAGCAAACTAGCCAGAAAAAGACTGTGGATATTGTCCAAGAGGGCAAGGGGAAATGACCTCAGGTGGAAGCAGGGGAGGTTCAGTCTGAACATTGGGAAAAATTTCTTCACTGAAATGTTGGTCAAACATTTGAACAGATTGCCCAGGGAAGTGGTGAAGTCGCCATCCCTGCAAGTGCTCAAGAGGTGACTGGGCATGGCACTTGGTGCTGTGGTTTAGTTGACAAGGTGGTGTTCTGTCAAAGGTTGGACTCAAAGGTCTTTGAGGTCTTTTCCAACTTTAATGTTTTTATTATTCTATGAAGGGAGGAGGAGTAGGTAGGGAAACGTCACCATTTATTCATGACTTTGCAAAATAACTCAAAGCTGATATTCTGACTTAAATATCAGTATCTCAAGTTCAACATTTTCACTGTTTGTGCTTATAACATCATGCTCATAGTTTGAAGGACAAAAGCTGACATTATTCATTCAGTAGGCAAAAACTAGAAAAAATTTACCAGAGAAAGCTTTTCCTTGTTTTTCCATCAGATAAAGCAGAGGACTTGATGCATTTTGTAAGACTTGTCTCTTCTGTACCACAATACAGCCAAAGCAATTTAGTTCTCTCTAAATAAAAGTGACTCTATACATCTAATAGATTTCTGGTTGATCTGATTTGGGGCAAAAGGTTACCATGTTCTTCTGGCTGGCAAGCTGAACTCTTGTTTTCACTTCACTAGAATCTTGTTCAGGGGACCTGGTTCAAATGAACTGAAATAAAGGGTTATGATGGTGTATACTACAGGCACAGTCTCTGATAGTAACACAGAGGTGTTCTGAAACTATTTCTTCTACAACTTTGACCTTAATATTGTGCAATAGCATTCTGAATTTCTGCAAATCTCAAAAATTCATTATCATTCATACAAGACCTTCACATGGACTTTGAATCATTCAGTGTCTTTTAATATTAATTCATGTTTTTAATTAAGATATGCACGATATACAAAATTTAACTAAGTGTCTTTCAAGGAGCTTTGATGATAATAAAAAAAGAGCATTGGAAAGGCTTTGCTTTTAATAACACCAAAATTATATTATTCTGGGATAAATTTCTAATGCCTTATTCGTTTTGTGGGGGAGGGAAGGAAAAAGGTCTTTTTGTATTGTTAATTAAGATGAAGATTCTCATTAACTAAAGCAAATGTTAAATGGCCCACGGGAGTGCATAAATAATAGACTTACTAATAAACTGTAGTATATTGAAGCTGAGGAAAATAACTTTAACAATGCTTTTGCAAATTTACTAATTACAATAGCTTTCAGCAGTGCCAATTCAACCTGTAAAGGACTTAAACTACACTTGTTCTGTTTTCAGAAGTGCTTCAGAATAATTAAACTATTTTGAATCAAAGTAGTTCAACCTGTTTATTAAAATAAAAATAGGAAAATAGTTGTTAAAATATTGTGGACTCCTGGTGACTATATATTCCATAATTGAAATAGTCTTTCCTAAAAGGACAGTACTTCTGGAATTGAAATACATTAATACATTACATTTTATTCTAATTAAATGTAATGGTTATTAAGTGCATTACTCTTGCAGGAAGATGATTTTGCTATTATTAAAGATATCATGTGGGAAACAGTGTCACTTATGAGTAGTTCTAGTTCAGAATGACAGCTCTATAAAAAGTTAGTGTTCGTCATGGAACTCCTTTACACAAAAACTAAAGGATGGTACATGTTTCCTAGTTTTTTTTCTGAAATGTAAAAATATATCCTTATTGTGGGCTAACCCAGTAGGCAGCTGAGCCCCACACAGCCACTTGCTCAGTCCCTCCGCCTGCAATTGCAAGAGGGAGCGAATCATAAGGGTAAAAGTGAGAAAACTTGTGGGTTGAGATAAAGACAGTTTCATGGGGAAACAAATGTTGTGCATGCAAGCAAAGCAAAACAAGGAAGTTATTCACCACTTCCCATCATCAGACAGATCTTCAGCAAACTCAGGGGAAAAGGGCTTCATTAATGGTCACTGGGGAAGACAGACCTCCTAACTCCAAATGTCCCCCCTTCTCACTTCTTGTCCCCAGGTTTTCTTGCTGTGCATGATGCCACATGGTCAGGAATGTCCCTTGGGGCAGTTAGGGTCAGCTGTCCCCACTGTGCCTCCTCCCAAACTTTTGTGTACTCCTCAGCTTAATCACTGCCAGAAGAGTGAGCACTATTCAGCAAGAACAAAAATATTCCTGTCTTATCATCACTGTTTTGGCCACAAATTCCAAACAGCACTCTATGAGCTTCTGTCAAGAAAACCTCATGCCAGCCAAAACCAGTAAAACTATAAAAAATCTTTTAGCTGAAAAGTTGTCCAAGTTCCAAGAGGTTTACAAACACAGAAAATAGTAGAATCACAGTGTAATTTTGTTTGAAAACATCTCTGTGAAGATTGTCTGCTTTAACCTATTCCTCAAAATAGAGGAGCCCAACGCTAAATCAGGTTCCTTTAGTTTTTTTCCAGGACAGTTTTGAAAAACTCCAGAAAAGAGTTTTCAGAGTCACTTTTGCAAACTTGGTATGGTGTTTACCACTCATGTCATAAATGCTATTTTAGTGTATAGATAAATGGATGGATTTTCTGGATGGATTTTTCCTTTTCCACATCTTATGACTTTAGACTCTTGGCTATGGCTTTTTACTCTGTGAAGAGGCTTTTCTATAACTCACCATTACAAAGTTTAAACTACAAGATCCTCCACATCCTTCTCACCTCCAGGCTAAAAAAGGGTCGCATCTCTCACTCTTTCCTCATGTATCATTTTTTCCAGGCCCTTAACCACTTTAGTGCTACTCTGTGACTCTTTCCATACTTGTCAATATCCCTCTAGTTCTGGCAGACTACCAGAGGTCCACTTGCATTTCTTTCCTTCCTTCTGCCTTCCTGTCTTCCTTCTTGTCTTGTAACTATGCATTAATTGCTTGTTTATGTCTAGTTGAGAGTACAGGAACAAGCCTCTCTTCATAGGAGGCTTATTGTTAGGGCAATGGAAAAGTAAAGGGAGAGAAATTCCTTTTATACTTATGTTGTTTTGAAATGCAATCATCCGAAATCATCAGCTAACCTGCCTTTCTCAGCTTCCTGTTACCAAATTAATAATCCAGTTGTTTCTCCCTATGTCTCTACCCCAAAACTTTAAAATAACATCTGTTGCTGCAAACTTTCAGACATCTACACACAAGATTAATAAGAAAGAACAAAAAGTGTGGAGACATTTTTATTCTTTCTCTTTCCATATGATTAAAACTGTCTTGAACACTGTCATCTGCATACATGAAGTGATTTTCGGTATTTTTAGTCTTTGATTCTTCTCAAACTTTTCCTGCATTGAGTAAACACTATTAAAACATGTCAATAATCTACTGCTCCCTTAGTAGTCCAGTTTGGGTTTTACATTTTCAGCATCAACAAGGCATTAACAATCATGAACAGACACACTGTGGAAATAATAACCCTCTCAGAACAGGCTCTGGTTCTCAACCATACAAATGTTCCTTTAACTTATTATGACACCATCCTGAAGGATCCATTCTCCACTCTCTTGTAGCTGATACATCTGGAAGGCTCAAATACAAACTGTTGTACAAAGACCTTGAACACAAGCATTAATAACAACTTTTTATTTAGTTGTATATTTGAGTATAATCTTTGACAGTTGAGAAATTAAGAAAAACTTAAGAATGCTGATGAAACCTAAGCCAAAATTTTGATGAAACATCTGAAATAATATTTCCAAGAGTGTATAACATTGGTCTACCACCACTTCAATTACATAGATCAATACTTTTCACACAAAATTAGTAGGGACAAGTTTGGGATTTTTGTAGGGAAAAAAAAGGCCACCAACTCTTAGGCCACCAACTGACTCTCTACTGCTCTCTAAACCTCCTACCACCCCAGTAAAACCCTTTAGGTCAATAGGGAAGATTTGGTAGATGAAGAGTGTTTGTCCTTATGAACTTATAGATGTCCACTTTCCCAGTATCGGAAATAATGGTCATAGTTGAAGTGATCGGTTAAAAACAGTCATAAGCTTCACTACACACATCTTTGGATACCCTGAAGCAGGAACATTATCAGTAACTATTTTGAGAAATAAAAAAATAATAAACATTAATTTAAGACTTCCATTAAAGAGCATGTGTCTTTCCAGTAAAGCAATCAGACACATCTGCATTTCAAGTGCATGGCTGTATCTCAGTGAGGCAGTAAAGAGAAACACACACGTAAGGAAAGCACATGGCTAAATACATTCTTGAAATGGATCTCTGTATTGCATGATCTCTCAAGGACCTATAAAAACAAATGTCCTATTTAATTTTTACATTTTTAGAAATAAAACATCACTTCATATAATTAATTTGCCTCTGCGGCTTTAGTTGTCATTTGACTTTGTTGTTTGCTTTTTATTTCTAGTGTAAGGGAATGTAGAAACAGGATGAACATGTAAAGCCTAGTCATAGGTGTGGATACCCACATATCGAGTCATGCTGCATCATGATATTTAACCAGCAAGTATAGCGGGATTCAAATCTGCAGCACCTCATCACCATTGGGAAAAACAGAAACAAATCAGAAAGCCAAAACCAAAGCAACTAGACACATTTCTTGGCATTATGTAAATTACAAATTAGCAATGAATTTGAACCTCTCGTCTCAAACAGGTATCTGTAAGCCCCATTCTGTTGGTAAACTGCATTATAACTAGTTCAATTAAATCTGTGTGCTAACTTCATATCTACATCTAAATGGATTGACTGCAGTTGAATCAACAGTGTCTTTTCCACTGACCCTCTGATCCAGAAGCCTCTATCTTTGACTGCCCAGTCAATGTGTTTTTAGCATGGAATCTGAAACAGACACTCCTTTTTACTTAGCTCTAAACTCATATACATCAGCAGTCACTGGCATCCTGCATAAATAAGATTCACTTAGTACCCATTGTGACAAGACAGGTTAATTGTAAAATATTGTGTGTTGCTGACTCTTGAAGCAGAAAAGAAAACAATCAATGTAAACTAAGTTGAAGAAGCACCTGCTGTGTGTGTTTTGAGTGGTCTTTTACAGGCAATTAATTTACTTGCCCAAAATGTAAATATCTGAGAGGGTAAGCATATCAGCATATAAAAACATTTGCAGTTCTTACTGCTGCTTTTTCTGACAAATGTTGAAACATGCTGAGGCACATTCCTAGCTGGTGCAAACTCTATCTACTTTACTGACTTCAACTGATAGTTTGCCCCATTCAATATGTGGCTAATTTGGTTTTCCTTACATAGGTTGTAAGCCAGAATAAAGAAAAATAAATGTATGTATATTCCTATAAACAGGAATGGGAGCTGAGTAATTTACCAAACCTGTATCTTTATTACCTTTCTCTATCGCTATTTGGACACAAAGTGTCAGGGAGCATGCACAACTCTGTGTATCCCCTTTCTTTGCCTTCAGAACCAGAGCATTCTGTGAAAGTGGAACACTAGGAGGCTTGGTAGGTCACTTACTACACCCTCCTGTCAAGACAAGAGCTGCGATAAATACAAATTTCCAAGCTGTTTTTTTATCTAACAGGATAAAAACTGGCAGTGATGGAAGTTCCACTGTGCCAAAGGAAATCTAGAGAAGTGACTAATGTATCAGTGAAACAACAAAAGTACTGTAAGTGGAGGTTTTATTTTGAAATGTAAGAAGACTACACTGACCAGAGGACTACCAATCAGGGTGCAAATCAATCCATAATTTAATGACACTGAATGGAGTAGGAAACAGCAGGGGATTGCATCTGTATCTTGCAGGTATAAAATTCATTTAAACACAACAAAAACAGCCAACCAACCGAAACCCAAGGTAAGATGATGCTGTCATATTTATAATTTCATTTCCAGAATATCAGTTTATTTTTTTTCTCCAATAATCAGGTCTACATAGGCAATTTAAAGCAACCCATCATGTCAGCTCACAAAGACACCTGCTTGTCTTGCAAAGGGCACTCTGCTCCAGGGGTTGGGCTACCAGGGCTCAGGGACAGGGCATCCCTGGCCCACGGCCCCAGCAGCTGCTCCTGGACTAGGCTCTGCAAAAGAGGCTTTCCCACAACCTGAACTGAGCTTGGGCTGCCCTGGTGCAGCCCTGGTGGGCTGCCCTGCTCCTGTCTGGGGCAGAGAGATGGGCTCAGTGTGCCAGGCTCTGCCATCACCCCCAGAGGAGCCGCTGGCACTGCTGGCACCCAGCCCCAGGGAGCTGCTGATCCTCACAGTGCCCAGAGACATCACTGTCAATAAACCACAGAGCTGTATTTTCAGATTGCAGAGTTCCCCATTGAGTTACACATGCTACAACAGCAGTGTTTGCCTTGCAATTAAAATGAAACAAACACGGACTAAGGAAACAAAAAGCAAAGTCCCGGGGGAGCAAATGCAAGCAAGCTTAAATGACCTTTAATACTAGCTCTTGGGCAAAGAGCATTTCAATTTGTTTTACATTTCATCTCTCCAAAATTCTGTGAGAACCTATCCTATACCAAACATAAAAGAAAGAGTCACAGTCTTTTCAGCCTCAGATTCAAGTGAGAAAATTCTCTTTGAAAGAATTTTTGATGTTTGATAATTTATTTCTTAGCTAAAAGAAGGACATTCTTCAGTCTCTTTCCTTCCCTGCCACTGTCTTGCTGCAAATATTGTACTTACACAAAGTAATCTATGTAAGAAACTTTAAAAATTATGTTTTCCTTAAATAGTTTTGTATGGAGCAATGAAATGTTGGCTTTAGAAAGATTCAGGAAGAAGCAATGGTATGGATTTAGATAAGAGTATCTCTGTTCAGCACACAGCTAGCAGTTTGCGGCATAACAGAATAACAGTTTGCAGGACCATATCATCAACAAGACGTTCCAGATTAGAACAAGTTAGACTCAGAAGTTCCCATCAACAGTTGAAAGGCTTTTATCAGAAATGCTGACTTGAAGAAAGATGCTGAAGAGCAGCTTATATGAGATAGCCTAATGATCTGATTTATTTCTTCGCCTTCTTCTGTACATGATTTACATCATTAAAATCATTAATAGGGTCTTTTCAGTATCTGTAATGCATCTAAAGCTCTTCCTTGGTCTCTCCTGCTGACCAGATAATGCAGTCTTTCTGTGTTCTTCATAAACAAATTTCGAAAAGCTACCCCGATGGGGAATTGTCTGATCACTAATTTGTCTGTTGTCTTTGAAGCTACCAGTAGGGCACTGAATAAGATGAAACACAGTGGTACTGTGGCCTTGTTTTTTTTCGGTTTTTTTTCCCCCTCTATCTTGCTGATAAGAAGAACCCTTTTTTTTTGTTCAAAGAAGCTGAAATCTGTATTTACTGTCTTTCAGGAGCCTGCCTTACCTACCAGACTCCAGGTTCTTTTAATTATTGTTGTCCCACTTGTTTTATCCACTTTGTCACAGTAGAATTACATACTCTTTAGACAGAGAATGGATGTTTTTACATCAGGAATTGAATCATTTAAAAAAAAACCGGTATAATCACGGACAAAGACGCTCTAACTAATTAAAGTTAGACAGTGGTATGTTTATTCACCGGCGGGCGGCACGGGAGTCACCTCCGAAAGGCGTGACCGCCCCGAACAAGGTTCTTTGCCCTCTATTTATTCCCCAAGATCTTACATACAATACATGTGCATAACCCCAGCACCTCCCATCCCCATCCCATATTAAAATGAGCCCATCAGTCCTTCACGCGTGTGTAGCTCTTCTCTTGAATTGGGTCGGTGGTCTCAAAATGGGTCAGTGGTCTCGAAGGATGAAGTCAGGAGAGTCTTCATCAGGTCTCAGTGACCCTCTGGCACGATCCAAGGCTCCGTGCTTCATGGTTAACTGTTTACTTATTTCATGTTCTTCTGTACGTAAATTTATAATAGCAGATAATTATACCAATTAGCTCTAGCCTAAGCATCTAGTAATTATTAACCTACCATTTACCTACCTAACTTACATCTTGGTCATGGAAACTACTTCTACCCTTAGCAAAAACCTTAACTTTTTAAAACCATGATTCAGAATGTCTTTGCAGATGAATGAATGGACACTTGCATATCTTCTGACAGTTTTGAAGTTTCATATAACTGTAATAAGTTGAGTCTTCTCTCTGCAGTTTAACTGTATGGCAGCTTCAGCCTTCTCATGAATTCACCATGTTGAAACAAACATCTGCTGTACATATAACACAAACACCTCAGGAGAACTCTTGTTAATCTGATGTCCCAAAGTTCATTATGGGCCGAATTACCAATTTTTTTTCACAGCCTATGATAAATGAAGCGAACTACATGCAACACCAGTACAAAATAACCTTAAATTACATATAATAACAACAATATCAAATAAAATAATAATAAATACTATTTTTAATAATGATCATCAGTAGTAGTAATAGCAATAGTATACTTAATCCTGGTTTCTAAACCTGAGGGACCTGTATTAAAGTGTATTAGCAGAAAACAGAAGGCCAGTATAGGGCTTCATTAGTAGAGTGATTCATTTACTCTCTAGCTTTATTGCCTGTTCGCTAAGGTACCTCACAGAAAGGAAAATTTGCAAACATAGCAATTTAGGAAAAATATGAAAATCCACTGCAGAGAATATTCCAGCAAGGACTCAACTGCTTTATTGCCTACCAATCATCATATGCAAAATCACAGATGACAAAAGCATCGAAATTGCCAGTAGTTTGCTATTACCTTTGTTTTTAAAACAAAATCATTATTGTGAAAGCTTATGCAAATATGCAAACCAGCCTGTAGGGTTGACTGTAATCTTTAAGTTCCCTGTGAGTGCACAGTCATGCGCAATGAGAATCAGATTATCATGGATCCCAGCTATGCCCAAAGGAGTGTTCAGTGCTGGGAGAAATTAAAAAGAACTTTTCTATTCCCCATTGCTGTCATCCCACACAGTGACAAGTCTTTGAAAGCAAAAACTAAAACTCCTCGCACATAATTAGCTAGAACAAACTGATGAAAGAATTAAGTATAAAGTGTTCTGCTCAAAGACATGATCATCAGTCTATGGTTCATTCCATCACCACTGATTTGAAAATGCAGAAAGATAGGCAAATTATCCCATTCTCCCACAAAGCCCTTAAGGGGCAAAGAAAATGGTCTCAGACCCTTCTTAATCCTTTTTTAAAATTTATTTCTATTTTATTTTTGATCTGGTTATCTTAGCTTGATTAGTGCAGTTCCAATTACACTATACAGAAATAAAAGGATTTCTAAGGCTTAATGATATTTTTCTGAGAAATAAAATACAGCATTTAACCAATCATTTTATATGTGCTGACCTTTCATATGGTAAACAATTTTAGGTGCCTAAACATCTCAATTCATGCTCTGATTTATGACAGTCAGTATTGGAAACTTTTTCATTTGATCCCTGGCTTACGAAACTTGTTTCTTGTTTCTCTTAATAAAGTCAAACTATTAGTTCAGCAGCACTATTAAATGTTGAAGTGTAACTTCTGGCCAGTTTTATTCAATGTATTGCTTGCCACTTTCTTCGGGGAAGTGAGAATTTTGACTCTGCTTTAACTTCTCAGTTAAAAATTTCAGACACAAACTATTGAAACAGATGGTGGACGTGAAAAAAACTTTTAGCTTTAAGTGTAAAATTTTCATATTTTTGCCTCACTTACGCCAAATATGATGAGATTGGACCAGATTCTGTTCACTGATTCATCAATAAAGCTAAACCAGCAAAGTCCAAAGACTGAAGAAGGGTAATTGCAGGTACAGTTCACCCCTAAATGCTTCTGTAGCTAACATGTCAGTAGAAACCTGCATAATTTTTGAATAAATATGCAAGATGAGCAGCACTGGCTGGATGAATTAGAAAAACAGAAGTACCACACTCTACAATCAGCTTGTTTTCATCTGCTGCACACCTGTAGCAAGAACATTTATAATGTAGGTGGTGTATTTGGTGAAGTGAAAAAAAATCAGTTGTTCATTTCTGATCCTGAAAACATGTTTTTGCTTTTCAGGGTATATATTCAGTTTATAGAAGTTTGAAATTATTTTAGCAGGAGATATTTCTCTTTCCTTTAAAATAAAAAGTATTAGATAGCTAAAAAAATAAGATAAAACTCCACAAGATCAACCTTATAACTCATGCTTTTAGGAAAAGCTACCTGAGATCAGACCAAGCACATCTGTATAAACATACACTAATTGTCTCCGTAGACGGTGCAGGGACACAGGGTTTCTTATACCTGATAGTGAATTTTCGACTGGAATCTGATGGACAAATACTACCACATGTGTTTCAACTTCTGTTGTATTGTTTGGTGTCCATATTTGTCTTTTCCAGATCCCATAAAGATCTCCTATTGCCTCTAAGAGAACTAAGTTTGTCTCTTTATTTCTCTCTCTCTTTATAATGAATAAATGAAAATCTTAAGTTAAAACTTACCAGAACATTCTGCAGAATTAGCCGACAACCTCAGTTGCCCTCAGATCTGTCACCTATTTCCACCATTGCCACACTATTTCTACTTTTGGGGAGAAAAGAACACCCCAAGTAGATATCTGAAATTAGGAAGACACAACAATTGCAGGCCAGAAACAGACTCAGAGAGAGGATAACCATTCATAACATTTTCTTAGTTCCCTGTATGAATTTTACAGTAGGTGTTTGTTTCCTTATCAGGGCAAAGCTCAGAACTATGCAGAGCAGAGACTGACGGGGCTGCAGTGAGAATTCAGCTTGATTTTCCATTGTTAAGATATTGTGGTGACAGGCATTCTGCAAAATCCCATTTAAAGAAATTGAAGGAAAATAGAATAGATGATTACTCTGAGTAGGAATATACTGTATCTCATTCTGCCACTTCCATTTGACAGGTACTTTCAACAGACCAATCCACAGATTACTTTCTTTAGAAATCTAGCAGCATTCAATAGGTTATTTAGAAAGACTTTTTCCCTCAGTTGTTTTGCTTAGGGAAAGATTCTAGCCATCCAATTTTGGCAAACAGAGGATTCCTTTTTACTTAAAAAAAATAAAAAAATTCATTAGTACAGCCCAAGTAGGAACATAATTCCTTTGATAGAAGTATCAAAATCACAATGCTGAAATATCAAAAACTTTTGACTGCTCAGCTCCATCAAACTCTGTCCCAGAAGAGAGATATTTGGTAAAGAGTCTCCTTGAGGTTACACCAGTGGATTTTAATTAAAAATGTAATGAAATAATGTTCTATCAAATTGTACTGGACTGAAACTTACAGTATGTGCCAATTATAAAAAGTTAATTGCAATTTCAAAATTAAATCAAAGTATATTGAATTTTATTGACAAATTAACAAATGTAGCTACTTGTTTATGGCTTTTTATAATTACAATTATAATTAATTTTTATAGAGGAATCAATAGACTGTTGAAGAATTCTGAAAAATTAAAGCTATCAGAGATATTTTGAAATCATGTAAATAAAATTGTGATGACATCAGGTTATGCAAAGAATTCATTAGCACTCAAGGTAGAAGGTCCATTGTAGATACACTAAGAGTTTGCTTTGGAGATTACGTAATTATATAATAGTTTTGGTTTGGTTTGGTTTGGTTTGGTTTGGTTTGGTTTGGTTTGGTTTGGTTTGGTTTGGAAGGAACTTTTGACTATTACCTAGTTCCAACTCCACTGCAATGGGCAGGGACATATTCCACCAGACCAGGTTGCTCAAAGGCCTGTTCAGCCTGGCCTTGAACTGTTTCAAGGGTTGGGTACCCACGGCTTCTCTGGGCAGTATCTGCCACTCTCTGACCACCTTCAGAGCGAATAATTTCTTTCTAATATTTAATCTAATCCAACTTTCCTTCAATTTAAAGTCATTCCCTCTTGTCCACTACAGGCCCTTGTAAAAAGTCACTCTCCAGCTTTCTCGTTGGCTCCCTTCAAGTACTGGAAGATGCTATACAGTGACCCCAGGCCCTTCTCTTCTCCAGGCTGAACAATCACATCTGTCTCTGCCTTTCCTCATAGGAGAGGTACTACATCCCTCTAATCATCTTCACAGCCCTCCTCTGGACTCACTCCAACAAGTCTATTTCTTTGTTGTACTGGGGACCCCAGAGCTGGAAGCAGTATTCCAGGTGGGATATCACAAGAGCAGTTTAAAAGGACAGAATCACCTCCCTTGACTTGCTGGCTATGCTCCTTTTGATGCAGTCCAGAATACATTTGACTTTCTAGGTTTTCTGCAAGTGCACATTGCTGGCTCACATTCAGCTTCTTGTCCACCAACACTCCAAGTCCTTCCCTCAAGGCTGTTCTAAATTCTCCATCCAGGATGATTTGTGATTGGGATTGCCATGACCCCAGTGAAGAATTTTGCACTTGGCCTTGTTGAACTTCATGGAGCTCACACCAAACAGCCCCACCTCTCCAGTCTATAGTCCCTCTGATAGCATCCCCTCCCTCCAGCTGTTGACATCACTGCACAGTTTGGTGTCATCAGTGAACTTGCTGAGCTTTCTTTTAATCCCAATGTTCATGTCACTGACAAAATTGTTGAACAACACCAGTCTGGTTATGTTTCTTCTTTTTCAGTGTGTAGGAATTTCACTGGACTGTCTCAGCTTCTCAAATATGATAGTGACTTAACAGCTTCTTCTTCCAGATCCCTCAGGACCCATGGATACTTCTCGTCAGGTCTCCCAGAAATGTACATCTTCAGGTTTCTTAGATGGATATTCTACAACAGGCAGTTTTTCATTCTCCAGTTCCAGCCTTTGTTTTTTTGCAGCTCACATGGTACATCTGAAGCACTTGAAGAGTTTAGCAAAAAAAAAAACCAAACAGCTTTCTTTATATCCTGGGTAATCATGTATCTTCCTTCCTTCCAAAAGAGACTTGCTTCTTCTCCATACTTCCTTTTATCCCCAGTGAACCTATAGAAGGTTTTCTTTTCACTCTTCATGTCACTGTCTAGGTTTAATTCTATCAAGATTTTAGCTTTCCTAACCTTATTCCTGGCTGCTCAGAGAATTTCTCAGTGATACTCCCATGCTATCCTCCCTTTATAGGTTTCCTTGTAATGTTATAGTTTGTCCAGGAACTCCTTGGTCATCCCCACAGGCCTTCTGTATTTCTTGTCTGACCTCCTCTTTGTAGGGATGCATCACTCCTGATGATCCTTGAATATGACCCAGATTTCTTGGGCCTCTCTTCCCTTACAGGGCTTTATCACTTCAACTACCAAGAACATCCTTGATGAGGCCAAAGTCTGCTCTTCTGAAGTCCAGGTTAGCAAGCTTTCTGTGCACCCTCTTCACAGCCTTAAGATTCTTGAACTCCAGCATTCCATAGCCAGTGCAGTCAAGGCTGTTTTTGAGCTTTACTTTCCCCATCAGTCCCGCCTTGTTGGCAAGAGCAGGGTCTATCATAGCACCTCTCCTAGTCGGTTCTTCTGCCACTTGGAGAAGGAAGTTATAGACAAGCATTCCAACAACCACATGAATTGCTTATGCCCTGCTATGTTGTCCCTCCAACAGATATTTGCAGTAGTTGAAGTCACACAAGAGGACCAGGGCTTCTAAATGTGAGGCTACTTCTGTCTGTCTATAGATGGTCTCATCAGCTCAGCTTTCTGGTCAGGCACCAAGGAGCAGACTTTCTCTATAATATCAACAGTTTCTTCCCTCTCTTCTAATCCATAAACTCTCAGTCAGCTCCTCATCAGTCCACAGGTGGATGTCCCTGGACTCCAGCTATTCATTGAAAAATAAGTTGATAAGTCCTGACTGTCCTTCCTGACAAGTCTATGTTCTTCCATTCTAGCACTCTCGTCCCAGGAACCGTCCCTCCACATCTTCATGATGCAAATAAGATCATACCCCCACAGATGTGTGCACATGAACTCTTCTTGATGATTCCCCATGCTTTTGAGTTTAAAGGCCTCTTCATCAGCTTGACTGGCTGGACTGAAGATGCTCTTCCTCTCTTCTTACTGATAGACCTCATCAGACCCCAGTAGAAAAAGTTTCCCAAAGTGAGTTTCATGGTCTAAGTAGCTGAACCCCTGTCTTGTGGCACCAGTCCCATAAACATCCAGATTCATCTGTCCCTTTCAAGTCTTTTTTCTTTTGACCAGGAGGATTGATGAAAATCTACCAGCACTCCAGAGACCCTCATCACCATTCCCTGGGTTCTGCAATCCTTCTTGACACTCCTGGAATATACCTACTATGCAAGGTACTATAAAGAGAATGAGCACTAGCCCAGTAGAAGCCAGTAAATTGCTGTAATGCAAAAGAAATTACTTAGACATTGTAATTATATTGCTGAGTACATTTCTTCTGCTTTTTAGGGGGAATAAAATTCTTCTTCAGAAAATTCTTTTGTAATTATATTGTATAAATTTAACTTACAGTCTTTCTTCCTCTCCTTTAATCCTTTGCACCAAATGTACCTCTTCAATTAGGATCCATATAGATTGTGAAGTATGACTATAAATTTCAGATACTTTAACACTAAAGACACTTCTGTGCTTATCAGTCATCACCTTTGCTTTAACCCCCTGACTCTGTCAGATAGATGCATGATAGGACATCTGTCCTGCTGTGGCATTAATCAGATGAGAAGGATCCTGCTGGGAGTTGTGGTAATTGCAGTGGGACAGCTTGTGTCTTCCTGAACTTTCTCCTTCATTTTTTCTTAATAGCAACTGATACCAATAAAAACAAATGTTAATTTGTTTATATTATGTCAGCTTACCATGTCCCTCTTTCTTGACAAGTTAGTTTAATGATAACTATCAATGTGCAAGAATTCCACTGGCAACTTTTCCAGTTCGGTCTCCTTTCCTTGACATAACTACCTTAGATATTTTTGTATGATAACACAAAGGTTAAAACAAGTACAAGATTTTCACATGTGTCTTATTTGCTGACATTCAGAGTTTTCTACTGAGAACTTATTGTGTCTTTTACAAGGTCTCATATGGTATTTATAATTTCTAAATATTTTTAGAGACCAGTTTAGCAGTGAGGTTTTAGGAAGAACAAGTTAGAAACTCAGATATTCATATATTGTCTTAGATCTCTGCCTAAGTGAAGAAGTTGATGTGATTTATACATCAAGGAGAAAGTGAAATTTTAATGTAGGGTAGGACCAAACTAATATAAACTATTTTTTCAAGTCTTTTCTAAAAGCTTGCAATTTAATTTTTACTCTGATTCCCTAAGTTAACATAAATAATACTCACTTATATCTTATAAATCGTCACTTGTGATACAGTTATATATTATTAATAATAATAATAATGATAATAAATATTTAGTTATGTCTTATTTAATTTAGATTTCCAGGCTTTTAGTTCTTACAAAACTAGAAATTTGATAATAAAAATTATTGAGTTATGTTAATTCTTCTAAATAAAATTAATGACAATAGTCCACCCATTTGTTTCAGAATGTCTGTTTAGCAGTACTAAAGTAACCAAGCTTATGAGGAGCACTTAGAGAATTCAGTTCAAATATCTGAAGTCATGGTACTTAAATAACAAACACAAGATCATAAACTTCTAACTTTGTCACTCTGCTTGTTAATTCTTGTGGTGAAAATGGTGGTACCAGCAAACAAAGAGTATAACAGTAGATTGTGACTTTTGTCTGCACTTGTGAAATGTTTGGTAAAAAAGGATGAACTCTTTTAGAAATAAATATCCTTAATCATTATTTCACAGCTGAAGCTAAACAAAAAAAAAACCAAAAAACCAAACAAACAAAAAAAAAAGCAAACAAACAAAAAAAAAAACACAAAAAAAACCAACCAAGCAAACAAAAAAACAAACACAAGGAAAGAAAACCTGAAACTTGAAAAACATATTTTGTGCTTTCACATCTGGACTTTTCTTAATCACAATAGATTCCAGTGATCTTATCTATTTCATCTATCTTTTCACCTGTGCATTTAATATACAGATTTTATCAATTCTGTGTAAATGCTTTCCAGGGAAAATACGTATCATATTGAAATGGAAGTCCACTGTAGGCAGTCTGAGTTACCGAATTGAAATCCAGCTAAGGAATTATCATAAACAAAAGTGTCAAAACTATTTTACCTTTCTATTTCAGGCACAATATAATCACAGTATATTCTGGAGTGTTTTCAATTATGTTATTATAAATGTAGAAACACATTTATATTTAGTAACAAATGTGAAAACAAGGCACACAATATATTCATTTATATAAAAATAAGATCTTTCTCTTTCCAGAAATTCTAGAATTAAATTTTCTTGAATTTGGTGAGTAAAGGTAACTGCATTAGGCTCTAGTCATGTGTTGTCTTGCACTAGTTATGATTTTTGAATAATTCCTGAGATCACAGCTGATTGTCCTGTCATCTTTCAGCTCTCAGAAAGGTTCAGAGTTAGCATGGATGCTGAGAACTATGAGACTGAAGCATACAGACAGATGACAAGAGGAAATTTATGTCTTTATATGGGAAAATAATGTATAAATGGTGCTTCTTAACACAGAAAAATATGAATAGATGTATAGAAATCAGTAATTACCTACTTCTTCATTGTAACTTAACAAGTAGATTTTTGAAAATTGTTAATGTTAAAGACAGACAGCAACTCAACTTCCAATCAAACAGATTTATATGATAGGTCAAATTTCAATCATTTTCAGATTAACTTAAACTTGCAGTCAGGTTGTTTTAATTTTTTCCTCTAATTAAGTAATATTCAACAGCACAGTTGAGCTCAGCCCACAGAAAAATGTACTTTTGCAATTGAAGAAAATAATCTGACTACTCCAATAATTAATTGCAATATCTTATAGGTCATACAGTTTTCAAAAAGTCTAAAGAGTTTGGGACTTAGTGTCATTTACCAAATAATCTGAAATTTTTTAAGAGCAAATAAGATTGTCCTGAATGACTTGAACACTTTTGAAAATGGAACTTCTTGCAAGCATTCTGATAGAATTTCTGTGACATTTTTTGTCAGGGTCAAATTTCATGCTTGAGGTTTAACCTTCATTATTGCACTTTCATGCCAGCAGGATACTGCTCACATAAAAGACATTATATCAGTCTAAAACTAGTATGTTGAATTAAGCATTCAGTCTCCAACTGTGTGCATTTTTTCCTTGCTTTTTAGCGCAGAATTTATTTGCATACCAATTGAGAAACTCACATCTTCAATCTTAAGTTATTTTTCTTTATTTATTTTTGGGGGGTTTTTTTGTGGGTTTTTTTGTTTGGTTGGTTGGTTTGTTTTGTTTGTTTTTGTACTTGTTTTCTCATCTCAGCCTTTTCTGTTGGCAGCTATTAGTTGCAGACTTAACCTAGAAATGGGGATGTGGTGGCGGATTAACGTTGGCTAGAGGCCAGGTACCCAATAAGCCTCTCTATCAACAGGAGTGGGGGAGAAAAAAATTGACAAAAAGCTCATGGGTTGACACAAGGACAGGGTGATCATTCATCAGTTATTATCGTGGGAAACCAGAGTTAAATTTGAGAAAATTAGTTTGATCTGTTACTCAGAAAACCAGAGTAAAATAAGTTTCTCAAACAAAGACAAATCTTAAAACACACACCTCTCACTTTTTTCTGGGTTCAACTTCATTCTCAATTTCTTTTCCTACTTTCCCTTAGCAGCACAGAGGGATGGGCAGTGAGTTCTGTGGTCAGTTCAGCTTGTGTCTGCCACTCTACCTCATCACTATTTTCCCATGTTCCACTGTGGAGTTCCTCCCATGGGAGGCAATCCTCTATGAACTTCTCCAACATAGGACCTTACAACAGGCTAGAGCTCTTAAAAAACTCCTTGTTTTGCAGAAGTTACTTCAACATGGTGAAGTCTTCCAGGAATGGACTACTCCAGTGTAAACTGTGCATGGAATTATCTGTTCCGCCAGGACTCTGCTCCAGCACAGAAGGAAGATCCACTTGCTTTAACATGGAGTCTTCCATGGGCTGCAGTGTGAATATCCACTTCACTACGGTGTTCTTTGGACTGCAGGGGCACAGCTGCCTCAGCTTGGTCCTCACCACAGTCTGCAGGGGAGTCCCTGACATCTGCCCCTCTTTCTTCACAGACTGGTATCTGCATAAGTTATTTCTCTCACATATTCTCGCTCCTCTCTGCCAGTACTGTTGTGCAGTAGGTTTTTTCCCCACCTTAAATGTTATGGCAGAAATGCTACCACCATTACCACTGCTTCTATTGAGTATACTTTCATGTAAGTCTTGACTGGATAATTTGTACTTCACCTTGATCTCAGAGACACCTTACAGCTTTCTTTTTTTGTTGTTGCCCGTGGCAAATTAAGAAGCTGCTTCAGTAATCAGAGGGAATAACTCCTTTTTACTTCTGGAGCCCCCAGAACGAACTGGTCAGCTAAGTTTTGAAATGAAGGGTTGAGAAGATGAACAATGAATTTCTCTTAACATAGAAATAAATCCAGACAATTTGAAGAACATGATAAGCAGGAGGGAATGTGAGAGGGTAGACAAAAACCCCTCCAACCTTGACTGAATGGAAATAATAATTTCAGAATATCATTTAAGAGTTTATGAACACTGCTCAAATAGAGAATCATAGGGGAGAAGACTACTGAGTAAAAAATCTTGCCCTCACACCTTCTATGAATAGCATAATAAGAAAAAGCACCAGAGCACTAAAAGCTCCATTAAAGCCCTCCACAACATTGCTTAACACTTATGAAAACTCCCTTTGCCTTTGTTTTGCCTATTCACAGGAGACATTGAGTTAATATACCCTGTAGCCCTTGATAATGAACTTACCCTTTAGTTGACTGATGACACAATCTTTGATTCTTATTTGTGCTTTGAAACATGATGGCAAGTCAAAAGAGTTATTTGCCTTCACTCTATGGGTGCTTATGTCCTCTTCCTTAAACAGCTATCTAGTGAGTGGAACAAAACCATTCCTTCTATCTGATGGCTTGATTGGTGAGTTGCAGGAATCCTCAGCTGGTGTGTAGCATAACTTGCTATTCTTTGATCAGTATCAGAATTGCCTAGCATTATTAGAAGACAATGATGAAACCTCATAAGTTTCTTATCCAGATATGATGGTGAGGAGTGATAAGTCTTCAGCTAATATAGAAAGCTGTACTCTTCTAACTTCAGTGGAAGATGTATATATATTGAAGACCTGGACTTACCCTTAAAATAAAACACATTCATAGCATAATCCTACAGTAAGCCTGGTTTCTGTAAAATATTTCACCAATAAATTTATGGAAAACTGTTAACTTATTTGATAGCAAAACAAGTTTTGAGAAAGGTCTTTCCTGGACTGAGTTTTGCTAGGATATATGAGGCTGACATACAATAACCTATATTGTAGCTTTGGAATCCCTACACTTTGCTCCTACTCACTAAAAAATAAGATGGCTGCCCATTTCCAAGGTTGTGCTTAATTTCAAGGAACAGAAAATTAATTAATGTAAAAATACATATGTATTGAAATACATATGTATGAAATACATAGTGTAAACATACATATTTCTCTTCAATCAAATGATCACTTTCATCACATGAAGAGTAGAATTTTTCTTACAATTCAGTCTCCTACAGAAATATGCATCTTTCAGATATAGGATTTACCAATTCATAGAATCCAACATATTCTGAATTGAAGATGAGTGCAAATGACAACGTGCTCTGCAATTTCCCTTATTATTTGGATAATATTAGTAATTGGATCTAGGCTAAGTTAAGTATCATTGCTGTTCTCTTTCTAAGTAAAAAAAAAATGTCTTTCACAGTGTAAATCTTCTGCAACTGATTTTTTTGTTGTTGTTCACATCAGTCAACATTTCCATCATAAAAATGGTTTCATATGATCTTTATGACCCTTATATTTACTTCATTCTCTGAAGCATATTCGGGATGAAAATGTTTGCTGGTTTGCTGCTTTCTTTTTTATTTTTATTTTTTTATTTAAAAATAATGAGCAAAGACATCTCATTTTAATTTGTTTTTATATTTCAGAATGTGGAAAGCAGAAATGTATCATTCATTCCAAGAAAATTCTTTTTAGTTTAACTAATGGACGATAACTCTGTAAAAAGTTTTGATCAGTCTCATTTAGTGTGAAGAATCAGTACACACAGTGATCCAAATTCATCTAGGCAAGATGTGTCCCAGATATCTATCCCTAACTAACAAGGTAGGAACAAAAACTCTTAGATTCTAAAAGTATGATTAAATTTTTTGGTAATCAAGCAAATTTGTTGTTAAGGCTATTAATGACAATTATTAAGTTCCACAATATTGTTTAAAACTGAAAATTGTTGAGCTTTGAGCAACAAAAATTTTTTTAGACAGTCCAAATCTCCCTTCAACCAATAGTATTTATGTCTATTACTTTCTATATAATCAATTCTCCACGGTCCTAGTCAAAAGAAAATCTTGAGCATAAGCTAAATTTCATTGTATTACTAATATATTGTTGAATCATGCAGACCTTTGTGAATTTCATCAGCCAAAAATTAAGACATTAAAATCTAGACTTTTAGAGACAAACTGAATATTTTGCAGAAGATTTTAAGCATTACACACCTGTGAATCATTAATCTTAAAGATCTACTGAATCATCCACTGTGTGTAATTTTGACTGGAGCATGGAAACACATGTTTAGTAAGAAAGAAGGTGATGCTTTACTGAATGTATGCTCAAATGCTACCCAAGATAATTACACTTGCCTTGCTTCTTGCATTCCATTAAGCACATTTTTCTTTTTATAAATTTTTAAAAAAATATTTCCTGTTTCAAGCATCAAAGGTCTCCTGTATTTTCAAAAAGTGGAATGAAGGCACCTCTCACTCTGCCTTATATTATACCCTTCATAGGAACATCCTCTAAAGGTCTTTTCAGGTCTATTCTATAAAATACTATTCTGAAGGACTAAAAATCATCCTTGAAATATTTCAGACAAGTTGAAATGAACAGACAAATGAAAAGAACAGAAGACAACAAAGACACGTGATATATGTGTCAATGCTACAAGAATGCCCTACAAGATCCATTGAGGATTCACAGCTCAAGTTTTTTGTTGGGTAAGTGACTGTCTGTTCTAGAAGGAGTCAGGTAGATGTTAAGCTGTCTGAGCCACTTGGCCTTAGGGCTAGGGCTGTTTTTTATTCAGCCACAGAATATTTGGATTCATATAAACTAAAACTTTCTAATGGTGCTGATGAAGAGTGAAACAGATCAGAAAATTATACTTACATATGGTAGTGATATGAGAACAAGTTATTTTAAGCAATAATGTGTACCAGATACGTCTAATTATGACTCTATTTCATCAAATTTATGAGTGTTTCATCATTTTGAACAGCTGTGATAAAAATGGTTAGACAGATTAATACACAGTGGCTATTTTGCTAATAGAACTGCTTTAACAATTTGGCTGATATTGTGAAAGTCTGCAATGTTTTGCAAGATAGTTCCTTGTTAAACCTGGCTTCTCTCTGAAGTACACAGACACAAACTCTACACTAATATGGCAGGATTTTAGGACCTTATGAAAATAAGCCATTCAGAATTAATGGAGAAACTCTTTCTGTCTGGGGATATTTCAGCTGTACATATTAAAGCCCTGCAATTTAAAGAAAGTTAGATCATGCTACCAAAAAGACCGCCAGCAGTGAATTGATAATACTTTAAGTAGAATTCTTTTTAGCTCCCATTTTTGTGCTCAGAGGTTTGTGTCCTGCTATTTCCATCAAAATACATTCAGATGTCTTTTTTGTTATTATAATTGCTGAGACTATAAGCACCCTAAAAACATTTACAAGGTGTTACAATGTTGAGGAAGCACTAGGTCTTACTACAAAACCATTTTCAGTACTATTAGAGTAGACGAGACAAACATATAGAAAATATTCACTGACTTGTGTGCAGCCATTGAGATTGTCAAAGTAAGTGTTTGATTTACTGATATCCAGCTTTTCTCGCTAGTCAAAGCACCAGAAGTTTTCTTGAGGATTCCTCCAGTGCAGACACAGTTGGATGCAGAGCTGTAGTGGTAGAAGCCAGCGTGTCCATCCTATAGTAGACCAAAAGCTGTGGTTCTACAGCAGCTGCCATATGCTGTCATTGCCAAATCAAGTTTTCAGCTTATTCCCCCGGAGCTAGAGAGGCAGATGACCAGTAGGAATAGGCTTGGTGTCTGTATTATTCTTCCTGTTCAGCTATACAGAAGCAAAGACTCAATGTTGAATACCACAGCCTTAAGCTTTAGACCCCAACACAGCATATAGAATTGCCATAGAATTTTCTCTTTCAAATATTGCTCATGTGGTATCAAAGGAAACATTTGCTCAACTTGTTGAGATAATAAGCATAAGGGGAAAATTCTCTTCCAAATATCTCTCTGGATTCATAACGCATGTCAATAAATGTAACTCCTACTTCTGTAATTTATTAATTCATACCAGTGGAGGATTTGCTGCTAAATTATTTTCTTAAGCTTTCTCAATTCACATAAATAAAAATAAAAAAGACATCTGCGGGGGAAATTAGGAAAAAGAAATTATAGCTATTGGGGGGAGGGGGAAGCATTCCAGTTTTCCAGGGTTTCATAAAACATATATTTTTAAAAATTGAAAATAGCGACACCCATTCATGTCTGCCTAGATTTTGTTTGATTTAGAGCTAGCTGGATTCAAGAGTAGCTTTTACCTTAAATTTTGTGAGAAACAGTCTGTTTTTAACTTGTAACAAACTGCAGTTATCTTTGCAGGGATTTCTGAATGCTTAATTACCACTGGAAGTAATATTCAGCTAGAACACACCTCCTAAGGCAAATTTCTTCAGTGCAGGTAGTGGAGGAACAAATTGACTGTTTTATGGACTATAGTTCAATTGTCCATATGGCCATAGCCAGGCCAAAGGCCAGAACCTACAGGGATCTGAATTATCATTTTTCTGTTCCAAATGGCAATAGTCAGAAATGTTCAGTAAGCTGGGAGGTAGCAACCAGGAGTTTAATTAGGGCAAGGATGTACTTGTGTTTTTAAATTGTGGCACTTATTACAGTACTTGTCTTCATCCCTTAGAAAGCTTTTTCTTTTAATAGCAATGTATTCAACACAAATAAAAGAGGGCAGTTCACTTGGGAGACTTTCAGTAAAAGTGTTCCTTTGTGGTTCCTCAACAACACCACAAAAACTGGAGGAGTGGGTTATCTGTGTTCAAATGTTCATTCTTCTGGTATCCCATTGCTGTAAGGCTTCTGGGCCCAAGTCAGGGAGACTCCAAAAAGCTATCGGAGCGATAATCAAAATTTTTACAAGGATAGTCTCAGCATGTAAAAATTTGACCTGTCATCTGGACAGAAAAATATGAATACAGCCAGGGACACGAAGCAAGAAGGTAGGACACCTCATCCAGAATAATTTTTGACTCTTCCAAAGGTTACCCTTTTTAAGTTCTATTGCCAAAACTCTTGTTTCTAATTCCAGTATCATTAATGTAGTAACTGAACAATTACTAAAAGACGGTAGAGATTTAAAACGTCATCAATAAAAGGGTGAACCATTAAAATCAGTGTTTGGAGGCCAGTTCTCATGATTCTGTTGATCTACAAATTGAAAAACGGCAGTTTTTCCTTGAAGTCCTGTTTTCATACCATCATGGACAATGAAAGCATAAAACCACTAGAAAACAAAAGCAAAATTGTTCACTGACTGTAAAATTACACAACTTAATCTTGAGGAGGGGTAAGTATTTTTTAAATACTTGCACACGATCCGGTGCCTAATAAAGTATTTGACCAAACCTATATTTCATTAAAAAAGAAAAAAAAAATCATGTTTTTATTAATATCAATGAATGATTAATCACCTCTGTATTCTAATCACATGGTTTGTCAATACTGCTGTTCCCCAACTAAATCTCTCAATACCCAAACTTCTTCCTATCCAGATTTTTAGACAGCAGACATCTTAATCAGAAACTTGTCAGGAAGAAAGGTATGTAAACCACAGAGAGCAGCTAATTTCATTCTATTAGAGGTTGGAGCCTTTTGGCTGTCAGTACTTTAAATAATATCACTCTGAAAACCCATCAGTATCTCATGAATTTCAGGGGTAATCTGAAAACAGTTTTACAAACTTATTAATTCAAATAAATCTTAACATAGCTTTTGAAGATATGATAGCAAAGCATATTTCTCTCAGTTTTAACTTAAATTAGACAGATTTCAACTTTTCATTGCTATTTTAAGGAAAAAGTACTTACAAGTGTACATTTTGTATCTGACGTCCCTGTGACTTGTGCACAGCTAAGTAGTATAGCAGGTCACTGACCATTTCCCCTTGGATTACAGGGGTTTGGTAAAAAACAACTGGTCTTGCTATTAAAGCCTGAGAAAAAGAAGTCATTAAGTACCTTAGTCTTTTTTTGTCACTCTGGGAGTCCAGGGTAGGAAGTCTGCTGACTTGCCTCCTTACTTCCCAGAAATCAAAAACTATCGAGATGGTCTCCAACCATCACATCACTCACTAGTCCTTTTCCATTCACAAACAGGTCCAGTGGGCACACCTTCCCTAGTTTGCTAGTTCACCAGCTGTGTCAGGAAGTTATTTTCTACACACTCCTAGATTCCTACTCTGGGATCTTCCTATACAGTTTCCTCTCTGCTGTGATGTATTTCCAGCAGACACCAGGTAAGTTGAGGTCTCCCAGGAGAGCCCATGAGGCTTCTCCCAGCTCACAGAATATTTCTTCTGTCTCTTTATCTTGGTTGGGTGGTCTGTGAAAGACTCCCACCAGGATGTCTGCCTTGTTGGCCTCCCCCCTGATTCTTACCTCTAAACACTTGACTTTCATCACCATCATTAAGCTCTAGACACCCAACATACATCCCTAACATACATGGCTATTCCACTGCCTGTCCTTCCTTGCCAATACCTTCTGAAGGGTTTATAGCCATTCATTGTGGCACTCCAGTTGTGAGAGTCATTCCACCATGTCTCCATGATGACAATTCCTGATAGTTTTCTTGCTGTCCAATGTCTTCCAGCTCTTCCTGTTTGTTGCCCATGTCTGTGTGCATTGATGTTCATGTCAGGCAGCTGGAGGTCAGAAAATTATCAGTATTTCTTGTCTTTGTTGCGCCCATACTATTTGGTACATTTTTCTGACTTGCCATTAAGATTTTATATGGTTGGCTAAACATTCAAAAGATTTATTTTTTTCAGACATTTTTGCTGACAGAAGTTTAAAATTTGGATGGATGTTTAAAGCAGTAGATATGGTACTTTTTTGCAAAAACTGGAAGCTGATATAGTAAAATGAACTGGGCAACGTGTAAATCTAGATTTCCAAAGAAATTATTAAAATCAGATACTTATCTCTGCTATGTCAGTATCTGACCACTGTTAAGAATTAATATTCATGTTTCTTAATCATATATGAAGGGAAATTTCGAGGCAGAACCACAATCTCTGTGAAATACTGAGTGCCCACCATTTGAAGTGCAGAGAGAGTTATTGTCAGAACTGAGAATTCATCAGAGATTTCATACAATTTTATCACTAATTTTGTAAATAGGATAACTTAAAATTGGTCTAGAAATGATCTAGTAATCTCATTGTCACCAAACAGGGCTGTTGTGGATCATGTATCTTCTTGACAGAAACTTGTCCAGCTAGGTCTCAGTCTACCACTGGCAGAGATCACAAAATATTCTATAGAAATTATTCTTGTGTTGGCCATTTTTACTTATATGAAGAGAGTTCACATTTAAATTCCTTGTTTCTCAGGGGGATTAGATGTACACACAGTCTGTAGGAGGCTATGACATTGGAAATTATGCATAATTCTTTGCAGAATGTAGTTCTAGATAAACATCCTCTAAACTGTCCAAAAAAAGTTGCATTATGCATTTTAGGCTGTATATATTCACCATCTTCTGGGTCACTTCCTGCAGTAAAACGGCAAGAAAATATCTTTTGATTAAAAAAGATGATTTATTTCTTATAGAATCTGATTTTTAACCTGTGGACTTAAATACATAGTGTTTGAATCCTCTTGGGGGAAAAAAAAAAGAAAGGAAATGTTGAATTCATGGAAAAATGCAATGTTTATGACTTTTAAATAAATCCTTCTCCCATAACTTTTAGGATAGGAAACAATCCAGAAACATGGAAATTCATTGTGAATATCTGACTATCTAAATGACACTAAGATTATTTTTCCTTTAAAATGTATTGAATGATGATACAAAGATTATTTTTTCCTCTAAAATGTATTCTCTATATTTTATTTCTAAATCAAATATTTGTATGGCATCCTTTATTTTAGATTCTGAAAAACATTTTCATGCAACTGCCAAAATCCTGATAGCTCCTCTCTTGAACAGATGTAGTAATTGCTAGAAATTTCCGGAGAGAGTCAATTCTCCAGAGATTTCCTATGTATTTGCCAATTAGTATGGATAGTTGGGTAGGCAGCCAAATTTTTGTGATGTTTATCTGAAGCCTATCAATGAGCCTGTAGTGGTTCATCCATTGCTAATGAGAGAATTAGATTTACTCAGATGTATGTATACTATTGAGAATATTATTGGTAAAATCTGTACCACTCAGAAGGCAGGGTCCATTTTGTCATTAATTTCAATGGGACCAGAATTTAATCCATTGCACAAAAGTGCTGCATAAAAGCAGGTGATTCAAAATGAAGCTACAGATTGCTGCCTGTGTTAGAATTCTACAGTTCTGCAGGAAAATAAAGTACTTAAACGGAACACAGTGGTGAAAATTTTTCAAATTCTCTATTATCTTACACTTTGGGAAATTGTATATAAAATGTATATTTGCCAGCTGCAAAGAAATTCTGTTCTTCTTAAATGATGTCAGTAGCAAATATAAATAAAACTAAGATCTGGAGGCATCAAGTAATAAATTATAAATAGAGGGGGGTTTTAATCTTCTCACATCAGTAAATTTTTTATCATTCGTCATAAAGCTACAAGCCCATTTGACATTTTGTTCCACTTATCCTTATTTTACTTCTGATGCTAATTAAAAATATCAGCTGCTCTCCAGGTTTTCCTAAACATTCCAAAATTTTGTCTTGGGCATTTAAACTGTTTGACTAACTTGGCCTTGGAGACTTTTTTGGTCTTATTTTTGATCATTTAAATTTATATTTATACAGCCTGTTCTCATTATACACTTTCTTCATCTTCAAACCTCTTCCTCCCAACTGGCTTGATTCCACTAGTTCAACTACTGCATGCCTTTGCAATGCCCTTCCATATGAGATCACGAACAGTGGATTGGCTGTGTTTTCCAGTCAGAATTAAAACCCCATTTGTTCAGCCTGACTTATGCTTAGTGACAGCTCTGTGTATTTCTCATTGTGATGTGAATACATGAAGGACACAGTATAAAGATGCACTGAATTATATTGGGTTGTGTGGGAAATGTGATCGGAGTAATTACCAGTGTCCAAGTTTTTATCCTTGTTTTCATTAAAGCTACTATTATGCCAATGACAGAGATAAATAATATAATTATTTTATTAGCGTCTCTCTTGTCTAAAATGTGAATGACAAAAAAAAGAAAACAACAATAAAGAAGACAGTAAAAATATGTAAAAATTAAAAAAGCACTTCTTAATAGGGCAGGTACCAATGTCACAAATTAAGTAAGATCATATATGTGGCAGTAATTATTTTTACTTCTATAAATCCAGTTGATAATATAAAAAGTGGGGGATGCTTGTAAAAAAGATAATCAGACAAAAGAATCATTATTTTGTGTCATGCTCTCTGTTGAACACTATGTTTAATTTCCTCTATGGTCCAGAGTACTTTAGAGCATGTTACACTGCATGGGCCAACTTGACTAAAACATTTCACATATATGTAGTATTATTTTCTATTTTTATGGTGTTTGCAGAAACTTTAGGTTAAAAAAAAAAAATCTGTCTGAACCAGTTCCAGGCAAACTATGGGTTTTCTTAGGCTGTATATCACATAGTTAAAATTATTAGTATTTACTGTTAGCTACTATTTTTTTAGTATTGTTAACATTTTTTTTCACATTTTACTGGTGTAGCATTATCTTGGGTTCACTACTTGTGTCTCTGGAGGAACTGTAACATTATGGCATGCTTTTTATTGCCCATAGTCCTTCTCCAGCTATTGAGTAAATATAAAAGTTTGGGCTATAATCTCTACTATAGACTCATAATTCCAGTCTGGGAATGTATTGTCCTTTTATGGGGGATGCAAATGTATTTTATAATCATCAACATTTCATCAAACACTCTATCCACAGACAGGCTGTGTAGAGTGAACACCTTGCAACTTATGAATGGATCTATTTCAACATTTTATACATGTTCGAAAAATTGATAATTCCTGAAGGGGTTATTTTCCTTATACAGAAGTAATGATTCAATAGTTTGTTCCAATTCAACAATGTAACTTTAAATGCATTCTCCTAGACTTTTCCAAATTGAAGATAGTCTGAAATTTAAATTATTTTTAACTGGTCTAGCTCTATGGAAGTTAGTGGAGCTAGGCTAATTTTCACCAGTTCAGAATAAGATGAAAATACTTACTTGCTGAAGTTCCATTCACTAAATTGTCAAAACCTGTTGATTTTGCAGAGTGATTAAAATTAGAAATTAACACATTTTGACAGAAAGGAAGTAAAATTTTTGAGAGTTTGAAATCAGCACTTTGCTTTGAAACAGCTCAGCAAGGACCAACTGCTGCAAGAAAGCAGCAAGAGCAACCCTTATAACAAAAATTTATTTTCTGAGATGCAGTAAAGAATCAATATTTAAAGCCTAGTGTTTGTTAATGTAATTGTTTAATGAACATAGCAAAAATTAGTCCCATGGAATGTCCTTCACACTGAATGGCAGAAATGATAAATGAGTCTCAGCACAAAACAGTAATACTATGAAAATAGTCGACTTCTTATGTAAGTAGAAGTAACATTGTCACAAATGTCATTAGAACATTATAGTCTGGGAGTGCCATATTCAGAAAAATCTGTTTCTTAGATAACTATCACAGCACAATTGATTCAGTATTCAAAACCAGTTTTAAAATAATTTTTTAAATTAAGCATTGGTCATACAGAACTGCAAGGCATTGACAATGAAGTGTCATAACAGTCTGAATTTACTTTCTCATGCTCTCAGTATTCTTGCAGCTATTTAAATTGTAAAATACATGTAATACTTTTCTACTAATGCTTTTTTCAATGAGAATACAGACTTGTGAAAACAAACTAAAAATAAGTTCTGCATATAATTTGATAGGAAATGCATAAAAAAACTCCCAACACAATTCTCAGAAATAATAAACAATGTAGAACAATATTTTAAATATAACTGAAGTATACTAGAAGAAAATAAAAAGGTAAAATCTTTATAAACATTTCAATGAGTGATTAGAATATTGAGATTCATAAGATTTAATTCCTTGAGCCTCTGGGAATTTCACAGTCTCACAGGTATCTAAATCACATTTTAAAACTTAACCTTAAATTTGTAAGTGAAAGTTGGTATACTTTCCAAATAATTTAGATGTATTTGAAAACGTTACTTTTGGCTAAAGAAATTCCTGTAGTTATTTCATTACAAAGATTTATTCTTTCACTGTTCCTTTTTTATAATGTAGTAACAAAAAAGCAGAGAGAAGATGTAGGTCTCCAAGTTAATTTCAAAGTTAAAAGGTAGATTTTCTATTCCTTATCAGCTGGACATAAAATTTTCTGCTGATCTTTGACAATGTGAATCTTTGAAGTATATTGCCTATTATTTTCTTCATTCACAGTAAAAACTGGAAAGTACATTAACCGGTGCTTTCATTTTCAGTATGTGATTCTGAGTGCAGAACTCAGTCTTATAAAGATGTGTAGTGGCTGATAAGAATTAACAATGTGAAAGATATTCTTGGCCTGTAGTTATGCAGCTTTTTATATTTCATGTAAGATTCAGACAAGAATACGCCATGTTCAGTCAAGTATTTGATTACTAGGCTGAAAAGCTGCTACATTAGTATGGAAAGTAAATGATAAGATTCAGACCTTTCCAGTGAACAGAGGAAAAGGATGAATCAAAACAAACAGCAGGCTGCACATCTCTTCTAACCAAAAGAAAAAAGCCACATCTATGTTAATCCAAATACAATGTAGACTGATAAACATATAATCTCAGTAGACAAGATATAACCTTTCTTTTAGAGCTAAGGAAACAGAGGAGGGGAGAAAAGAACAATAGCATAGATTATTCACTGTTTGTAATTTTTAGATATACATAGCTGAAGTTAAGAAAAGAAAAAGTGAATAAAAGCTATTCCTTCTTTTGTGGCAGACATTTCCTTTGCTGATTTCAGACAAGGGAACCTCGTAATATCTGAAACTCCAAATCGTACTCCAGAAATTGAATTCACTAGAGCGTAGAGGATTAAGTAGGACTGAAGTGTGATCACCAGAAAGAAGCTCTGAAAGAAGACCTAGGAAAAAAAGAAAAAGAGAAAAAATCAATTGGTTGGTGCTTAAAACATAATTAGTTGATTCCTCTCTCCTTTTTCCAGAAAATAAAAACAACCTCTGCACTGTCCAAAAATTGCAGAACTTTTCTTTAATGTCTCAATTCCTTGAATGTTAGAACTGATTGTATTTTCCACTTATCTGCATGGCACACTAAATTCAAATGATAGTTAATCACAGAGCAAACTCTTCAAAGGCCAATACACATGGCCAAGTGCAGTCCAGCTCCTAGCTCTTTATCAGGCAGTGCTTCACAGAATGAGTTGGGCTAAACACACACTCTACTATGGTGAAAGCCTAAATTTCATATAATCCTACCCTCTGAAAGGCCAGGCTGTGCCATCAGAAAGTAAACGTAGTATAATTCCTGCAGTTGAACAACTGGGACAACAGAAAGACTGGACTGATATGCATGTATAGCTATGTTGACTAGTTATAGAAAAGAAGAAGCTAATGCCACGAACAAAAGCTGCATTCTTTCTCTGATTATTCTTTTCTAGTGGAGCCAATTGTTATGAAAAGGACAGTATTGGAAGACAACTTACTTAAATCTGGACCGATACTGGCAGAAGCATAGTTCTCTTGCTTGAGAAGAACACCAAGCAAAAGACTGCAGGAAAAAGAGACATTTAATATATATAAGGAAGTACTATATTCTTCTCTTTTTGTATTAATAGCTTGCATTTTTTTTTTATTATTTTATTTCCCAATTTCCATATACCTGAAAATAATTGAAAAAAAAAAGATTTTCAGGAAGTCACTATTCACCTTTAAAATCCTGGCTTCTCTAAGGCCTCTTTTTCCTTTCCTTTAAATGGGAAAATTAGAAAGAGAGACAGCATAAATCCTTGCCTTAAGTTTGGAAGAGAGTAAAGCTTTGTGGTGGGGTATGGCTGGAAGAATTTTATTTCTATATTATAATATAGAATGCCTAAAAAATAAAGCTAGAAAATAAAGCAGGTTCCTAGTGCTTTTCTCACTTCCTCAACTCTAAACATTATGTCATGTTTCTGTTACGGCTAAGGCAAAGCAATGAAATCATTATATATTGAAAGAGTAGGAGACAGGAGTTAATAATTTTTTATGACTGCTACAGCTGGAAAAAAAGTCCCCATTATACTTCTGATTCATTTTCATGATCCATTGACCAGCTGGTATGAGAAGCACCATTAATGAAGCATGAGATTTCATGCAGTTTGGCCACCCAGCAGGAGATATGCTTCACCTTATGCTGATTCTCTTTTTACTGAGCTCCCACAGCCAGGAAAGTCGATGTGTTAAGGACACATTGAAAAAAAAAAAAAAAAAAAAAGATATGTGTATATAATTCAGTCTTCTTTGGATATCACTGACAACTATCACACTGCTTCTTGGAGTGACAGCTTTCAACAGAGCATTGCCCTGTGAAATAGAGTACAGAGCCACACACTGTGAAAGGAAAAGTGTAAAATCAAAGGAGTTTTGTAACACCAACTCTTCAGTGAGGTTTTAGGTATTTTTAACAAAAGAAATCCAGGACTTTTTATTTCCCATAAGATGTCAAAACTGGAAGCAAATTATATTTTATATATCTTAACTCTCAGTAAAAAAACATTAAAAACACATGGAAACATTTTTTAAGAAGACTCTCACATTTACATGAACATGACTGTATGGACGTACATGCTTGAGATTTTTAAGCATGCCGTCGTACATATTACCTATATTTCCTTCCTAAACCAGTCTCATTATAGAAGAAACCTCTTTGATGCTTCTGTACAACAGGTATGAAATAATGACCAAAAGCTTAAATCTAGTTCAGCCCTCAAGGCTCTTTGTTAAGTATTTCACTATTGCCCTCTGCATAGCCTGGTCACTTAAGACGAAGGATGAACTGAAGAGTTGTGTTGAACTGTGTATGAAAATCAACAAATGGTCTCAAAGTACGTTCTTATTTAATTTTGGTATGCATTTCCATTTTAACATCTGAAACTTGAATTTTCAAAATGTTGCTTAATTAAATACTACTAAAACTGTAGTAGAAAAATTGGCAAAGGATATGACTGAGGTGAGATTGGGCATCAGAGGGGTGTGTGGCAGCAGTTACACTTCCCCAGGTTCATATGTCAGATTTCAAAGTCAGGAAGGCACCATTTATTAATTTGTTAATTGAAATGGGAAGAGAGGTTGATCAGCTCTTTGTACGACTGTTTTTTAGTGGTTCAAAAAGCAACAGAAAGATATAATTTCATTACAGTAAAAAATTCTAAATATACTCTAGGCTATAACAGAGATTATTGTAAATAACTCATGTTACAGAGATTGTTTGGGTCAAAAGGAATCCAAAGAGTAAACAGCAAGAAACTTATGAAGTGGTGTTAATAAATAATATGGGAAGATATACACGGCCTTATAAAAAGTAAACACATACTTTATGTTACTCTATGGATATCTGTTATTCTCTTACCTCCATTTGCACTTTATACTGAAAATGATACCCAATGTTTTCCTACCACTTTTGTAGGTAATTTATATAGGGTCAGATGGTCTAAGGGGAAAAAACAAAGACTAAAATTCAAAACAACTCCATTGTTCTTTGGTATGACAAACCTGTACATAATTTCTCCTCCCTTTTGAACTCTTCTGTGGGATATAGAAGCTTAAGGAAAAAGGAAAAGGTGGGAAAAAAATTAGCATCCCAAATTCAGGCTAGGCAGAGCAGAGTGAGAAATTTATAACAATACAACCAGGCTGGCTTCAAGAAACCACAACAAAGTCTAATTCTCTGAGTAAATGAATACAGAGAAATTTGAATTGATGTATGTGCTTTTTAAAGAATGAAATGTGGGGACTTAATATTATTATAAACCACAGCTGGGTCATTTGGAAACTATGAAGTCATATTAAGTAACTAAAATCACAAAGATACATTACAAAACCACAGGAAGCAGTAATTTAAGTTATAATCTCAGCTAAAGATTTCTTAACAGCTACAGTACTTCCACCCTGATTAAGTTCTTTATTTTTTCCAGTGCCCTTTCCTTCCTAGAAAGTCAAATTGTGCCAAAAGACTTTTCCAAGTTAATTACTTGATGACTGAAGTACATTCACAGGCTAGCTACAGCTTATCTTTACATTTTTGGGTGCCACTCACCCCTCCAATGTGTTGAACAAAGTATTGAGTCTGAAAATATAAAATGAAAAACAATAACTTCCATGTTACACACTAAAATACCAGGGAAAACAAAATATACCTTAGAATCTATAAGTCAAATTGTAATTTGCCAATTTTAATCTACCTGAACACTTTCATATTCCTAAAAAGAGTTGCAAGACTTCAAATGACTGCAAGTAATCAATGCCTCAGTTTTCTCATCACTACAATATGCCATTTATCATCTACTCTATATTTGAGTTAATACATGAATTGCTGGATAATGAGTGCTGGGTTTATTTCAAATTTTTTTGGTGAGCCAAAGAAGGTTCGTCATAGCTGTTGAGGTTACAAAACATCTGCCAGAATTTGTATTTTAAATAAATGTAGATTGTTCTATAATGAGAAGATATTAAGATATTATTACAAGGAAATTTTCTTGAAATTCTGACATTTATTGGAGAAAATAAAAGTTCCCGCAAAAAATAAGGAAATTATTAATATGAAATGAAATGAAATGAAATGAAATGAAATGAAATCATTATGAGATGCTGTTTGCTTGAGTTGAGTTATTAATTGGGTGATAAGACAGAAATTATACAGATTTTTGCATATAAAAAGTAATTAATTTTCCAACAGAAAGTTAAAAAAATATGAACATGGCATTAATGAATTCAGAGACCTTCTTTGGGAGAACAATGAATGAAACTACCTTCTTCATTGCTGAAGAGAATAAATAGCTTTACAAGTGTGCAAAAAGATAAAAATAAACTAGACACCTGCAAAAGCCTCTTATCTTAAATATCTAGTCCTTAAAAATCTACTTCAGTACCATTTACAGAACATCTGGCAGAAAGTCAGACATATCGAGTTCAGTGCTATACTGAAGATTATTAAAACTCAGATCTCAATTAATGTTGAGATATTTTAAATATAAATTTCACTACAGTGCTACTTAGATAACAAAGGCAGGTATAACAGTTCTGGAAGGTGATGAAATGAGCTTTGGAAAAGAATTGTGAGTCTGCAAACATAATAACAAAAAGGTTTCTCTGGGTTATGAAATACCCCAGGCAACTCCCTGGAGCCTTGAAGCAATCAGGAGACTATTTTGGTCTGTCCTTTAAATTTCAAAGGTTTTTGTTCTGATGAGAGAATAGAGTTTCACAAATCACATTTTTAAATGAAACACTCTTTATCTTAAAAAAATTATCAACCAGTTAGTATCTTCATACAAGCCTATCTCAAAAGACATCTCTGACTGAATCAAGAAAGGAGGAATGAAGGTTGCCCAGACTCTTACTTATCCGGACACAAGCGAAATTATAATGAGACAAACAGTGGAAAATGTTCTTATTCTTTCTTTTGTGAATACAGACCACAAAGAAAAGGAATTTTAGTCTGCAGGAAGGAACAAATGATTGAGGTGGAAACAGGAGACAGAATGGATGCACACTGCTGTCAATAAGAAACAGGCAACTACTCCTAATAAGGATATCTACTCTGCCTGACCTTACCATGGAAACAAAAAAGGGAGAAAGAAATTAGTAGGAGACAAAATTAGCCAATTATCCTTCTGCAAGAACTTATGCTCGTACAACCATGACAAACCCTGGATGAATCCAAATTATCCAGACTGCCTTTACTCCTGTGTTTTCATGTAGTGACAGAATGTATTCCACAGCACCGGTGGGTGTGGTTTAGAAGTTAGGCAATAAGAAATAGCAGTTTAATTGTCTACTTTTATGAAATATTCACAGACATTGAACTGCAGAGCATGGAAGGATTTTATGAAGATACCCATGTTCCAAATACCTTTATAATTTAACACATATAAATGAATGATGCATTCCTCTTCAGTGAAACTGCTTTGGCTGCCTATAGCAAACACTTCTGAACACAACTCTTTTTTAATGAGATGACAAAAGGATGCAAAAGCTGATAAAAATCTCAGGCTCCTGGTTCACTACAAATGCCATTTTTGTTCATATTTTTCTGATTTGTGGTGAATTAAAGGATCCTAGATCTCTCTTCATTGATGACCATGAGCAGTTTTTCCATGTTGAGAAAAAATATGATTATGTCATTAAACTTTACCTAAAGAGCTGTAGATCTTAATTTGCTAATATGCCTAAAATCTTTCAGAGGCCTCCTTAAGGGCTGGGAAAGGTGTCATTAGATATAAAAATTCCCAAACAGACAATTAGAAACTTAATAGACCAATAGAAAAATACCGAATATTGGATGTAGAATACATAGATTTTGTATTATGCTTTTCTTGATAGTTTAGACTAGACACAGTGTTCAGATGGGATCTAACAAGTGTCAAGCAGAGGGCAATAATTCCTCCCTTTGGTGCGCTGTCTGTGCCCCTGTGAATATCTCCAGGCTGCCAGGGCTCACAGCTGGCTCACACTCAGTTTGTGTTTGCCAAGGCCCCGAGATCCCTCCCTGCAGAGCTGCTGCCTGTCAGGCAGTCCCCAGCCTGTGTCCCTGCACCAGTGCTTCCTGTCCCACCCAGAGCTGCACTTTTATTTCAATTTTCTCTGTACTCTTCTAAGATGGTCATTTTCATTCATTTTAGTGGTGATGCTTTCAGTCGTAGGAAATCTAATTTTTTTTCTGGCATCACAGGCAGCCTACATCTCAGCAGAGAAACAATACTGGGACACAGGTTCTTTCAAAATAATTGTGGTTCCACATAGGCGGTATCTCTTGCACCTTCTAAAGAGGGATCCAGAAGCCACAGACAGCTAATCACCAGAAGGTCAGACTATTTGTCAACTGGTTAAGGCAGTCAATTGTGTTTCAGAACTGCATTCTTATCTGCATTATTTTTACAAGAAAATCTAAGTGACTACACTGACAACATTTACCCAAGAGATGAATCTCCCTTTTAGGGCAACCCTTAGTTCTGGAGAAATGTCTGTATTAGCATGAGGTTATTTTGAGAGTACTGTGACATTTATTTAGGAAATATTTAAAGATTTCCTAAATGCTTATAGTTTCTTTCCTCCTAACTTGAATTTATGATAATAAGAACAGCCTTATCTTAGAAGCAGAAGAAAACGAACAAAAGAATCTTACCTCTTAACAATTAATTTTGATTTTTTATTTATTAGGGGGTGTTTGTTTGTTTGTTATGAGGTGTCTGTGTACTGAGTCTGGTTGGGATAGAAGTACCTTTCTTCAACACCTCTACAGTCCTGTGTTTTAGATTGGTGAGTCAAAGAGTGTTGATAACATACCTGTTTCAATTATTGCTGAACATGGCTTGCACAGCATCAAGGCCTTCTCTGTCACTTTGCAGCCCACCCCAGGAAGCAGGTTGTGTATCAGCCAGAGCTTAGGAGGAGAAGGAGCTGAACAATGAACCCAAACATACCAAAGGGATATACCATACCATATAACTTCATGCTCACTTACAAAACTTAGGAGGGAGGCTGTTTTTTTCCAATGTAATGATTATTCAGAGACAGGTTGCCAATCAGTCTCTGGCAATAGGTGGTTTGTAATTGCATTTGCATCACCTTTTGGATTTTGGGTGTTTTTCTTTAATTCTTATTAAACTGCCTTTATCTTAATCCATGATATTTTTTCTTGCATTTGCCCTTCAATTCTCTTTCCCATTATCCTGGGAGTGGGGAGTGAACAATTGGCTGGTGGGTGCTTAGTTGTTATCTGGGGTCAGTCTCTCACACTCTGAGACCAAACAAGTTCTGTTTCTGTAAAATAAGATGCATATGCAAAACAGAAAAATGTTATCATTCCATGCAGAAATATTTTTATGATGCAGTTAGCTTGACTTGATCTTAATAATTTTGAATATTGTTTATTTTTCAGATATGGTATCATTTGTTTTTCATTGTCATAGAGAATATTTTTGTGTTTTTCCTAAGGTATCTATGTATAAGTTGCAGTCATCTATGTAGTCAGAAAAATCGTAGTCTTGATCTCCCAAGTACCATATCATTTCCTGAAAATAGGAATTGCAATTCAATATCTTGTAGGCATTTTTAAAGCACTTCAACTATAGAAAACAAGTCAATATATCTAAGTCTTTATTATGAACTTCTTTCAAACTTCTGGAGAATGGAATTAGCATTCAAAGATAAGACTAGACTCGACATGGAGATGTTTTATAGCTTTATGGTCATTTGAATTGGAAATGAGAAATATTTATTTTCTAGTTTGGAATGAGTGTCTCACGAGGACATATATATTTATAAGTGTTCTTAACTTTAGAGTTTGAAATGTCATGAAAGTAATGCAAGTCATAAGCTCTTCACTGTGGAGAAAATAAGCCTTATATTATGTATTTACATGAGATCTAGCTGTTAGGTAGAATTGAAGTCAAATAAAAACAACTTTCCATCTAATTCTTAATCTTGATTTGGGTTTCAAATTCCTTCTGAAACTTCATGCCCTTGACCACAGTGACAAGACTGAAATTTAGTGATAGGTCAAATGATGGTGCATTCAAAATGAGATTTAAAAAACTAACAGAACACACTTTTCAAATGTTTTCCAGGGCTATTGATTCCACAAAAGGTAACAAATCTTTCTAATATATTTTCAGATCAATGAAATTTTGTAAGACACCTTGACATTTGTTTCAGTAATATGAACAGAAGTTACAGGGTAATCTTGCCCATCTTTCTTACCAATGGAATAGCTTTTTGATCTAAATGAAGGCTAATTTATTCCTCTGTAAACTCAATATACAAATAAATTATATATATTTGTCCTCAGACTAGGTTCCTCCTTGTTTTAATTTTGATTTACTTGTCTGCTCTTTGATGTGATTTGCGCAAGTTTTGGCAATTCACTGTCTCATTATGTCTGCTTAGCACCATAGTTCAAAGATGTTTCATAAAAGACAATTTTCTTAGAACTCATACTTTAACATTTAACAGCTTCAGATATGAAGGAGTAATTTGGGTTATCATGAAATACATAGTTTTATTAATAAAACAATAATTGAAATACCATCCACAATTTGTTTTCTGCTATTCAAGGATCTTGTTGATATCACTTAACAGGGAAATAAAGTTTGTTCAAATGACAAGTACAGATTAAACAACCATATTTATCAGCACCAGGCTTTTAGAATGATATTTGGAAGTCTTCCCTTGTGAAAGAGGACATTTTTATTATAACGAAAACAGGGGAAAGGAGGTTTCTTGGGCTGAAGGGCGTATATCAGAAGGCACCTTCTAGTAGGTGTTGTGGGTTTCAGAGAAAACTAGTCCGTCTGAAGATAACCAGGAAAGTGCTTGCAAATAATCCTCACTGTCATGTAGAATTCAAAAGATAAAACTGTGAAGCAGTATAAATATGGAGTGTGGAAAAAGTTCCCACTGATTAAAAGAAATGCTTTCTGCAGCAGAGTGATAGAATTTTTGCAAGGCTGTTCTTTTTTATTCTAGGAACTAGGAACTAAAACCCCTGGGTTTCCACTTCCCAACAGGTAGGCTATCATGAAAGTCATCAAGGATATTGGTAAGTATAATGCAAAGAAGAAAAAAAATATAAAAAATAAAGAAAAAGGTCTTCTATTTCTGTTGACTCTTTATAATTGATTCTGGTACTTAAATGTCACAGCTCTGAACCAGCATCACAGGACGCAGAGCTGCGCTGGTGTAAAATAATTAAAAACTTGTGTACCACAGACCACAGAGCTTGCACTTCAGTCTTTAAACAAGAAGGATGAGAAGAATAAGATAGAAATTATAGATAAGTGCTACCCTGGCGGTCAATGACTTTGAAACATTAACCATCTAAATAATGTCAAATTTCCTGGAGAAATTTTTGACAAATGAAAACAAAAGAACTTGGAAACAATTTGTTTTTGACAAATAACAATGCAGCACATGGACTTGCATTTAAAGAGTACTGAAACTGTTTATCTCAATGTTTAGCCAGAAATCAATGGGAGTTAATGTTTTATCGTATAGTATGTTCCAGGTAATTTTTGGTAGGGAATAAAGAATGATAAGTAGAGTGAGAAATTGTGGTTGATGTCCTTGAAAGTAATGCTTTTTTAGACAAGTTAAAGAAAGGTACATCTGAGGAAGAAGATGGAAACAAGGAAGCATTTTAGGCCTTGGTAACAGAGAATATAAATAAACTTTGCATCAGGATTTTATATAAATCCCAGGGGGAAAAAATGATCAAGTGTAGGTGGTATGGTGTTGCAGTACATAGACAGGAGTTCAGCTATGCAGGCAACCATCAAAGGAGTTGTTTCAGAGGTATTATACGGAAAGAACTGAAAGATTAATGAATTTATGAATTGATGATGATATACGAATGGAATTGATTGCCATTCAAACAAAGGGAAAAAGCCCCATGAACCAAAGGGGAAAAAAAACCCCATGAGCCAAGTAAAACAGTGACTCATCAGATGAATTAGCATTTCTCAAATGAAAGTCTTTCCCAAAACACCTTCTAATTAATTATATATATATATATATATATATATATATTCTGTTTTGAAGTCTTCTAAAATTTTCTGAGTGCTGATCTTTGAAACTGGGTGATGGGCAATGCTGCCCATTAAATCACTTCCTGCAGTAGCAAACACTTCTTTTTTGACTCTGTCTTCATAGCTGACCAAACCCTTACATTTAAGATCATTTTAACAGAGTGGCATTGATGCTGAAAAGAAGTAAAGTGAAAATGCTGGAGGGCAAAGTCCAGGTACAATGGGAATTTAATTAGGTAACTGACCAAGGCATATTTCAGCTTTCACTGAAGTCAAGAAAGGCTGCTACTGATTACAGAGGAATTGGATCAAAAATGAAAATCAAGATGAAGATTCCACAAGACTTCTTTGTCTTCCCCTCCCTTTAATAGAGGGGAGAAAATCATTATATTTTTCTAGCTTAAAATAAGGTTTGGACTTATTTTCATAGATTTTGTAAAGCAAAGATATAAAATGCAAAATAATACATTTTGTTTCCTCTGCTTTGTCAGTTATTTGCTTCTTGTTTTTTCACTACTATAAAAATCGGGAGGAAAACAATTTAGAAGAGTCTTGAGAAAAATGATACCTAGGTGTAATTTAAAAAAAAAAAAGGATCCTCCTCCCCTTTATATTTCTCTTTCTTCAACAAATATTTCTTTCATCTATTGCCTACTAGGGACTTGTTTAAATAGTTGCAGTACTTTCCCTGCATGGGAAGAACGAGGCACGTATGACCTCTCTGCCCTCTTTGTTGAGTTTAAGAAAATGAAAATTCCTCTATTCTTTGCCTTTTACTAATTCCTGAAACAGCTGTCTCTGTTGATAGTTGAATATAAATGAGAGAAACCTTTTCAACAAAGAGGTGTTAATCAAAAAATGAACAGTTGCTTGGCAGTGTCAGAACTGGTGGTCAGAAAACTTGCCATTTATGTAGATATACTTGGACTGTTCCTTTCCGTCAAGCCATGGTGATCAAGAATTCTACAAAACACTGCTTTGTCGTTAGTATTTCCTTATGGCTTTTTTTTTTTTTTCCAGGTGGAAAGGCCTTCTAAGCTTCTAATTAGATTAATGGGAATTGATTTACAAACAAACAAATATATATATATATATATATATATATATATATATATATATATATATATAAAAGAATATGTATACTGAAGCTGTCTGGGGTCAAAAGTAATTAATATGTGGATTGTTGGAAATTATCAAGATAAGCTATCTAAACTGAAGTTTCTTGCTGATTCTTTAACTCTACAAGAACATTATGCTTGATTCTCCTTGCAAGACAAAGATATTAGAAGAAAATCAGCTGGAAAAACAGCTAGCCAGTTTTTTAGAATCACTTCTTTTATATCAAAAATAGAAAAAAGTTCACCAAGCTATTAAATACGGGGAAAGCCAGACTCTGTAGGATGAATTGAACATAATTGCAGAAGCATAGGCATCTCAAAATACCTAACCTAAAAAATTCTTCATTTCCCTCCATCAGGCATTCTATTGTCTGCATCATTATTTCCATATCTTACAGAATAAAATATAATGTGATGAATTGTTGTGTCCTTACTTTCTCCCTGCTTGCCTTGCAGCAAGCACTATGTGGCTTCACTACAGGGTTCAAGTAATGTGAGGACAAGACGAGGTAGCTTGTAATTTTCACCTGAGTAAACACGTCATAGTAAACTCTTTTCTCCTTCAAGACTTTAACTTCCACTAGTAACTCAGATAAAAGCAACAAGCACCTTTGCTTTCACTGAGGTTTTTTTTGTTTGTTTGTTTTGCTTTGTTTTGGTTTTTTTTGGTGTTTTTTTTGTTGTTGTTGTTTTTTTTGCATCTTGATTCCTTTGAACTAAAAAAGAAATACAAAAATTTATATTTTAGTTATGTGAAAACCAGAATTATTCTGAGGTAAGAGGTTTAGCACTGTATTAGAGAAGAAAGTATTCCTGTGCCACCTTTTTCTTGACTTTTATTATACTTCTAACCTGTATTTATCCCCTTCTCTCAAAAAGATGGGTGCCATTTGCTGTCACCCAAACAACCACAAGTTGAGCATTACAGGTTTGCTTAAATAGCAGCTGACACAAGCTGAAAATACTACTATGAAACATTCAATTATGAGAGGGTGCTGTACAAAAGGCAGGCTGTCAGCTTTGTCCTGTACTCACATTTGAATTTGAAGAGAACTCAAGCAGAAGAAGAAATGAGAAGAATGAGGGAAAAGTAGGTTAAGATAGGAACAAAATACAAGGAAGTCTGGAATTACATAGGGCCAAGTAGCTTCTAGTCAAGCAAGATTTTTTTTCTACTATATATAAAATAATTTGGCAGAGAGGAGTAATTTTTAAAGCCGTTTTTTCAAATGACTATAAAGTCTTAAACTGTGGCAGTACATATAATAATAATGCTCCATACTTAAATAAATAGGATTCTTTCTTCAAGCATCCTGACCTGAGACAACTAATAGCTGTAAACCCTTCTAATTGCTTCCCTGAATAGGATTACTTTCACCTGACTGAGTAAACTGACATTTTAAATTCCCTTTTACAATATAACAGGATATGTTCTGTTCAGTGCTGCATTTCTAATGTCCCAGTGTCTGAAAGAAGCATATGGTGAATTTCATTCAAAATACTGAGGCAGATGTTTAAGTAGATATCCCAAACGAAAAGAAAACACAACAAAACCCAGGATTTAACTTTTGATGAGGAAGGAGAGGCAAAGAAATCCGTCAACTTGTGCAATGCTTAATAATCAGAATAACACAGAAACTATATAAACTTGCATCAAATTCATCTACCTGTATGTAAGCTGTCCCAAAGTAATTATATTTTTTTAGAGTCACGATTTGCATGAAAAAAATCACAAACTGTCTACAGGGGTTGTTTCTGCTGAATGAAAATGCTCATATACACATCCTGATGTTAGTAGAGTAATAAAAATTGTAGAAAACATAAAGACCAGATTTTATGATATATGCAACAATTGTTTGCAGCTGGAAATTATGTAGGTGAGAAATAGAGAAAATAATAGACATATTTCTTAACAATGCAACTCAGTCACAACAATTGAAACTGCCCTTGACATTTAGAATTTTGTGTGGTGACTGAATATGTAAAGATGCTAACTTTTCCCACCAAATTCTTACTGAAGAATGAATGGATCTTATTTAAGAATTTGAAATATAAGGTAGAGAATAAACCTTCAAGGATATCAGCATGTGAAGGTTACATATAACTTTGTAGAACTGAGTCATCTCACGAAGTCAAAGGAACAGCTTATCTTAGAAGCCTAACATTTGAGATTAAAAATGTTACTCATATGTAAGGTAGCCCACTTCCCTCTTATAGTTCCTCATCCAAAAAAATTATCTTTTTTGGAGGAGCATTTTTAGAAACTGCAACTTCTTCCATTTAAACCCATTGGCTACACAGTTGACTCCAGAGAAAAAAAAAAACAGACGGAAGGGAAAAAAAATGGGGAAAAAGTAACTTCAGATAAAAATAGGCAATATTTAATGTTTTCTCAAATCCAGAGAACCTGTTCTGTGGCAACATATGATCCACATGTTCAGAGTGTTAAAATCACTTGAAAACAATAAACTGGAATTCAAGTGAATGAAACCCTAAAACATCCTTAAAAATTGGAGGTTAATACAATAGAGACAGGTGAAAACGTGGCTCCATAACAGTCATATGACTTGTTCTGAGCTCTGATGGAATTAGTATTTCAGTTAGAAAGTTTAAATGTCCTTCAGAAGATTTTCAAAATTATAAGTGATCTTAAAAAAATACATTACTGCATAAAAAGATAAATGTTTTTCTGGCCTTTTCATAACACACTCATTACAATTTTTCCTTTCTAGACTCATTAGAAAAGAGTTTTGCTAGTTTAGAGTCAACTTAAATATTTTAACACCAAAACTGTTGTTGTTATTATTTCTTTTAATTCTATGTAATTATTGTGTTGTTATTTTTTTAGTATAAATTTTAGCACTATGTTTTCTGAAAGTGCAGTGCTTGATCCTTCAACAGTTATATCACTACAATAATTTCTTCTTTGAAAGTATAAATATGCACATCTGACTTTTCCAAATTTCTTTGAGAACTTCCCATGAAAATATTTTGATCACAGAGAAATTAAAATAGAAGGCATTTTGGAAGAAAATGTTGTTATAAAATATTTATCACAATTTAAGGATTTGTATTATGAAACTTAAGCTAAACTGAACATTAAAAAACCCTACTGCTTTTGGTTTATTTGCATTATCTGCATCTTTTGTTTAACTCAGAATAATTGAGAAAAAATTAAAGCATGCTGACCAAATAAAAAAGCGTCTACATCTGATTTAGATTTTCAAGTTTATCTGTTAAAGGCTGAACATTCCATTACTACACTAGAAATACAAGGTGTATTTCTTTAATGTAGATAGCACATTATTGCTTTTATAAGGTGATTTACATTATAACCACATAGTAGAGGAACAGCTACCTCTGTTATCTAATATTTGGGATGTTATATGTAATTTAGACAAAGAGATGTTCTCCTGCAGACACATCCAGTTCTGTTAGTTCAGCAGTGCCATCCCAGTTACATGCAATTTTATTGTGAAATAGATGGAGTTTTCCATAGAACAAAACCATCGGCTGATTTCCCAGATGATTATAGGGTAGCTGGGTAATGAAATGGTTGCTGAAGTCAGTGTCACAGATGCTGTGAGAGGAGCAAAGGAGTACGAATGGTTTGCTTGTGAGATGGGAACACATGAATGGTGTGGATTAATCAGTGCCCTACTGCCTGAAGAGTCCCATGTTCCTATCTATGGATTAATCTGTCAAAGACATTGACAAACAGTGGCCCATGGAGATGTCACACCAGAGGGAAGAGCAGCATCAGTGCAAACCATCATGTCATTTAATAGCATGTTAGGGAATTTGGCATCTCCATAAACAAGGTATTTATCTATTTGTGAAGGTCAATGCTAGGGAATTTAACATCTCTGTAAACAAGGTATTTATATATTTATTTGTGGAGGTTAACAATTGATATTTGGTTGTGCTACACAACCAAAACTTTTAAATATTGTGAAGGCAAATATAATACATTCTGAATCTTTAAAATATGCTAGGTTGGTTTAGACTCCTTACTGTGAACAACTGCTTTTGTTGTGGTTTTTTTTTTCTGTTAAGTTTGCCTGACATAAAATATTTACTTCGAATCAAAAGTAATTTCCATGGAAAGTTTCTGCCTTCTTATTCTGATTTTTATTTTGGTTATAATTAAAAAAATTCGGGATGTAGGAAACAAAAAGTAACTTTAAAAATAGCAGTATTATTTTGTTAAATTATTTTAAAATTTTAATTTAAAAGAAAAAAGTTCTTGTTTGGCTCATCACTTAAATTTCCCATCAATATAACCAAATTTTAGATTACTTTTTGATGGTAAAAAAGTACTTATAAAAGTATTTTGTAGAAAGCATAGTATAAGTTCTCCTACCTAAGTGAATTAGCCTCCCATATTTTTGCTCATGATTAGGAAATTGTGCTAACACACAGCTCTTGTGCACGTGGCAGAACTGATAAACATGACACACACCATCCATAGTCAGACAAGCCACTCTCCATACAGCAGCAGTTTGGCTGTGTCTGGGAAGCCTTGGCACTGGTATAAACGTACTGCACTGCTGATTCACTTGTGAAGAATAACACCAAAACACCCAGCCAAGCTGTAGCAGACATGACTACCCCAACTGGCATCAGGATGCCAATAAGCCGTGGACAAGGGACTAAACCTCTCGAATTTTGTGTATTTTCTGCCTCATACAGTCATAAGCCTTGATGCGCTCTTGTTCTGCATGCAGTTGTCCTTATGTAACCATAAAATAAGAGAAAACATACATCTACTTAGTTTATTCCACAAAGAAAAAACAAAGTTAAATAAGAGAAACACAGATTTCTGTTTCTCTCCCACAAAAAGGCACTGAGTTTTCCATCATTACAAAAATCGTGCACTCTCTATCAACTATTGACATTTCAGCAGCTATCATTGAAGTTTATCAGGACTTACTTTCTTGACGTAAGGAAAATTATAGATGAAGTGCTCCAGTGCTAGGTAAAAAGATGGGGTGGTTTGAAGAATAATTTAGTACAAGAATGTGATCACCATTGGGAAGGAAAGGGGAGCAACATTTATATTTTAAGGAATCTGGAACTGCTCTGCATGATGCAGTCACAGTACACACCAAAACATTAGAGAAAGTTTTTAACTTTTCTACTGGGGAATTCACTTCTTTTATCACTTTATAGTCCATGGCAATGCTACAAAGTGCTAATGTGCTTAGGTGATAAAGCATTAACCAGCAAGTATTCAGGGAAGAGCTGGGTGTCAAGTTGCGTCTTTAAAGTTTGATGTCTAAGCATCAAGTTTTCACTAATTCATAAATAAAATAATGCTTCTTGAAGTGTATGGACTGCTTTCTTTGCCTAGTGTGAAATTTGGCCTCTCTGGCAGCTCTCTGCTCATTGTGTTTGTTGTATTCACCTTGTGATCTTGATGAGTTATTTGTTTTCCTTCCTTGTTTTTATAACGATTTGCATCTTGAGAGGGGTACTCCTGGAAGCCAAATAGCTGAATCTTGTAGGATGCATTACTACATATCTTCATCTTCATATGTCTCCCTGGATTCTGTTAAAAACATGCCATCTGATTTGCTGAAGTACTGGAAGACTGAAAAAACACCACAGGAAAACAGACAACCCCCTCACACACACATTGCAAAGGCCCTGAATTTTCTGACTGAGAGATCTGAAAGTGTTACATGCTTGCTCACCACACAGAACATTGCTCAGTCTATCTTCACTAGCATCCATTATTTCCTCTTTGAAACTTATGCTGAGTTAAAGGACTGCTTTGTGTGCAAAAAGGTAAGAATTAATAACATATTTGTATATGAGAAGAGAATTTCATTATCTTGAAACAAGCAATTAGAAGGGAAGCAATGATGTCACACTGACAACACTAGTTTGTATAAAAAAGAGAATGAGCAAATCTTTCCGTGTCAAACACAAACCTGTTATTTTAATGCTTTACTCAGTACACTTAAATAACACTATCATCATGTGAAGTTTATGTTCAATTTTAAATATATACTTAATATATTGTATTCATTTAGTATGAATATGCTTATTACTTTTCCATGCTGCTTTGAAAAATATTCTATAATAACATACATCAGTTTCAAAGAATTGAAAGGATAGTTTAATTTATAGCCCGAAGCTGTACAAACTTGATCATAACAGTACAGCTGTCAGGAACCAATTTACCTGTCCTTTGAGGATTTTTGACATATCAAAATTTTCCCATTTAACATGAGTCCAGAAAAATCACAATCCCTAAAATGTAACAGTAAGAGCCAATTAATCCTTCAGTCCATACCCAGTTTGATTTCAAGTATTGTATCTTGCATAGGCAACAAAAAGAACAAGAAAAACACACACTACTGACTGGTTGTTTTAAAATAATTCTTTTTTACTTTGGTAATTTTCATTCACATCATTCACTAGCTTTTAATTAAGATTTTTTGATGAAAAAAAAATCCCAAATTAAGAAATATTAGCACTATTAGAGTCAGCTCTATTTACTAAATCCCCAAATCTACACAGAGAAGAGTCATGGAAAATTGATTTTTCACCAGTAAGTAGATGAGAGTTCTGCATCGGGGTATGTGCTTTAAGGCAATTATTGAGCTTAAGAAAAATCACACACACAAACAATTTTAAAGTATGGGAGTATTATTAAATTCTTGTCTAATTATAAAAAATCTGTTGTTACTCTACTTTTTTTGGAAGCCAAACACATAACCTTGGATTTGCAATTCTAAAAATACATTCATTCCGAGAAAGATGGGAGAAGCTATTCTATACATTCAGTATTAGCAAACACTAATCATGCTAATAGTAAATCGTAAATAAACAGTTCCTTAAGTATGTTTAAAAGAAACAAAACCATGTCATTTTCTATAAAAATGTGGACAACTGTCGGCAGTTATTTTCCTGTTTACCCTGTGTATATTATTTACATTTTATGCATTAAAATCTTATTGTTTATTAAAAATGAATTAATGAACTCAAACCTTATGGCAACAGAGGAGCACAACAGAATGAAACAGAAACTGTCAGAATAAAGCAAATCTGCCCTGAAGCCCTATTAATCTGAGGCTTTATGACTGCCTGCTGCTTTTGCTAAGATGTCAACAACTGAAGTGTTGTAGGTTTGGGATATTTTTAATCTCTAAATGCAACAACTATCAATCAGAGTAAAAATTACATTTGACTAAATGAGTGTGATGCTCCTTTGGGGTAAAGGAAATGTGTCAGAATTATCACAGAGAGGCTGGCATAGTGTCTGGGTTGCATTAATTTATCTTGGAGGTCTTTAATGTCTCCAGAACAGTAGTTCACACAGACCACATGCCTTTTCTGACACACTGAGAAATTTCCCAGGAGACCTTGCTTTGCTCCACAATACCACAAACAGTTTTAGGCAGTTTGACACAGACTGAGTTTCATCAGTGGTCTAATTTCTCTAGGATTTATATTCTCCTTAATGTCAACAAGGGTATTTTTCCTCGCGATAAATTGCATATAGGTGGAATTTAAGAAAAAAAAAAAAAAGATTTCATTAGGATTATGAATGGCACTGTGGTTAAAACTGTGGTGATAATACATATTTTAAAGCTAATCAGTGGCATGTAGAATATTATCCAATTCTTTTCTCACTCTCACTGCATCCCTAACTTGAAAGAGGAACAAATTCAATTTAATCTTTTAAGAAGGTTGGCAGAAGGTATATAAACTGAAAGACAATAAGAGAAATAATTTAGAATTGATAAAAGAAAATTGAGTCTTGAAAAAAAATCCCAGAGGGTAGTTATAAAAGGACACAACTTATACTAAAGGAAATCTAGCAGCTCCTGGTAAGCTAGTCCCCACACTGATCCTGGCCACAGGCCTGAAGAATAAACAATCACAGTATTTTTCCTGACATGAAGGACCCTTTGGGTGCACTAGTTTTGCCACTTAGCAGGAGAGAATTAATTTTGCAATGCAAGCTCTTCAGACTCATGCAAATGAAATTCTTTTAATTAAGCCTCCTTTTTAACAGTCCTACAAATGTTTTTGTGTGCTATAAAAGATCCATTTGCAAACTAAAGAGTGGCAGAGTGGTTCTTAGGGCTTAGACATATGAGAAGAGAGTGCAATTCCCCTCATACCTTCTCAGACGAAGGAGGAAAAGAGCAGAGCTCTAAGAGAAAAGCAGGTGTTGAGGCAGGATCACACCAGGGATCTGGTTTGAAGGGATCAAGAAATGGGTGGCTGTTCCATTTTTAATCACTGAACCACAGAACTTTTTGAGTTGGAAGGACCCATGAGAATCACCAAATGCAACTCTTAAGAAAATGGTGCATACAGGAATCGAAACACAGCCCTGGTGTTATTAGGACTATGCTCCAACCAGCTGAATAATCTCAGAGTAACTGAGCTAATCTCATGGTCAATGTGTGAGGAGAGGAATTGTGACAGGCAGTATAGTAAGATCAAGTCAGTGATTGAATCTGCACATTTTATGGCAAAAGAATTGTTAATGGTAGACTCTCTCAATGCTGAACACACTGAGATTAAAGCACAGGCATTTTTTTTTATTCTGTTGAGTACTTAGACTCCAAATTTTGCTCAGAGTCATTTTCATAAACAACTCATGACCAGCCATGAGTGCCTCTAATCTGCAGATTTCTTTTATTACAGTGCCCTCAATTCTCTACCTTGACTTGAGAGGATAGAAGAGAATCACCGTGTTGACACCATATACACTAAATACATCAATTTATCGTCAAGGCAATGCTGCAACTTCTATGCATATGATGAAGGTGGTTTCTTGGTAGCAACTGGACAACAATGAAGCTTTAAAATTTGTACTGAAAATCGGGCAATAATAATTCTTAATAATTCTTAAGTCTTAATATTAATTGACCACAATATCTACAGTCAAAATTATAGGCAGAGTGAGTTTTCAGAAATAACTAAGGCTATTAGAAATTATTATACTGTAATTTGTAAGAGATAAAAATCATTTACTAACAAAATCAAGGAAAAATGTTACTGGCAGCTTAATTATTGCAACACATTACTTGGAGCTTGTATTGCTTATTCCCATACTTTAATCCTTTCAAGAAAGATTATTTGCTTTGTTTTGGGTTTGTTAATTTCTTAATTTAATTTTCCATACTGCTACAGCTGATGTAGCTTTAATTTTAAATTTTCTTCTTTATTTTTTTCAAAAACAAAATTTTAAAAGGGATGTGCACACGTAAGGTCAGAAATGCTACAAGTTGGTTTTTCTGGTTCATCTTTTCAGATCTTTCACATCTTTGGATGTGTTTTAATTCCAGTAACCTCATGAGTTTTGATCTTCAAGTAGGTGCATGCTTCTGGCCACTCTTAATTAAGTAATAAATATTTCCTGAAGACACAAGGGCCCCATAGAGAAAGAAATGGGAAATTGGTAGGATTTGAATATATTCATGTGGGTACTGTGATTCGCAATTTGACAAAATATGCAAGACAACGAAGTTCTTTTATCAGTACTTTACCTTCCTGACCAATGTGTGTAATAGTCATCAGGCCTGAATGCAGTGGTTAGAGCTGGGAAATACTGAATGTCTCCTGACAAGATGAGAAACAGCTCAATATTGTCAAAGATATGCTTCATTTTTGCAGGTGGAGGTCTAAAAAAAATATTCATTTAGGCACAGGGGGTACTTGTAATTGCACTGGAAAAAGATAGCAGCAACAACAAAAACAAACCAACAAAAACTAGCAAAAAAACCCCAAAAAACTCCACCACCACTGCCACAAAAAAAAAAAAAAAAAGAAAAAATCCCTTAACAACATTCTCCCCTCTGTCAAAAAACCCCACAATCAAGCATAAAGACACAAAACATATCCATAGAGAAAACTCCTGCTGCTCAGCTGGTGGGCAGTGCACTAACGTGGAAACAATTAAACTTTGAGCAGGTTCCTGTAAAGTGGTCTGAAATCCACATTATCATTTAGGGAAGTCACAGCACACAAAGGGAAATTCCCGAAGCTGCTATATGACTGAGACAAGTAATTTCAGCAGTTTCATATGCACTGTTCTTTCCCATTCCTTACACTCACGCTAAGAGAACTATCACTATTTAAACTGTACAAGAGAATCATAGAATAGTTTAGGTTGGAAAAGACCTCTGAGATCAAGTCCAACCATTAACCCAGTACTGCCAAATCCACAGCTACACCATGTCCCTAAGCACTAGATCTGTATAGATTAAATACCTACAGGGATGGTGAGCAATCTGCTTCCTGGGGCAGCCTATTCCTGTGCTTAACAACTCTTTCCATGAAAAGTTTTTCCCAATATCCAACCTAAATCTACACTCAGTAATGTAAAGGAGCGTCTTACAGCATGCTTTGAAAGCATCTAGCATAATATGTTGCCAGGTTCTACAAAAGCCCACTATTCACCACAAAAATAGAAACAGGTAATAGCAAAGGCTGATTGTGACAACACCGTATTGGAGATTCATACAAACACAGGTTTAAAAAAACCAGCTGCATCTAAACTACACGTTGTATGTCTGCTAAAGCAATTTGAATATTTTGCTGTTTGGGAGGACTCAGAAACAAAGTACTCCAATACTCCATCTGGCCTCCATCTGAAGAGGATGCCTATTCATTCCAGGATGATATTTTGAAGCTTGAGTTTTTCTGTGCCTCTTAAAATTCATTCTTTGAGCACTGTATATTGCTTTTCACTAACATGCTAATATCTTTTTGGATTTTGAATATATTCTGAATCTGAATAAATTCTGGATGCTTTATTAGACAACAGGATAACCAGATGATCAGGCTGCATGTTTGGATGCATTTATCTAGTGTATTTTCCTCTCATTTCCCTCTTCTTTTTATTCTTATTGTGATCTATTCTCTCTCCTGTTTGTTTTTTGGTTGTTTTTTTTTTCCATCCTCATACCTAACTTAAGGTGTTTGGAAAACAATAGAAAAGGTATTGAATTCATGTCACGTAAAGATAATATATAAACAAAAAAGTATAGCACTTTTATGTTAACTTTTATGAGCTCACCTGTTGCTGTGTGCACACTTAAAGAATGTGGTAATGAAGTTTCTATTAACCTCATGCAGTATCCATAAGTTCAGTATAATTCAACCAGTATTGCCTGTGATATTTGTAAAGAATACTTTAACTTAAATAGAGCCGCCCACAATGGGATCTCCTTAAAAAATTGTGCTCCTCTCTTTAATATTTGCCAAAAATGTATGTGTATTAGGGGAAAAATCATTCCATGGAACTTGAAGCCACATATTTTCACTAGCGAATATAAATCACATTAAATCAATCTAAGCTTTATGAAAATAAAGTCCAGGAAACCAAGCACTCTATAGTTTACAGTCCCAAAAAAGAGGGCATAGGGTTTTTATAATAAAAGAATACAAATGTAAACATGAGAGCACATTATTAATTCTCTTTCTACTCTTCTCCCATCAGAGAGCAAAGCTATTAGAGTTGAGTGAAAGAGAATTTTTCAGGTAGTTGAGAGAGGCTTTAAAAAAAATTAAAATAAAATTATGGCCAAAGAAGTTAATAGTAAAAAAATTATCAAGAGGAATAAACAGATATTGTTGTTTCAATGCTTTGCTTGTTTTTCTACTCTAAAATATTTTTGACTAGAAAATTCTGTCATCTGCATACCTCCTATGCATGCACATCTAGTAAAATCTATCTATGAATTCACTAGAACTAACTGATTTGATCAGGTCAAGCTATTTAATAGCACAATTTATTCTCTCAGTATTGCTACATTTCTATTATTTAGATAGATGTTTTCTCATAATTCATCGGTATGGCAAAGCCAAGCTCTTAGATAAAACTTACCATCATGTGTTTTAATAAATAATAGCATACTAAAATCTTTCTTGACCTCTTTTTTCAGCTGTACTTTCATTCTTTCCTCTCTATCATGATGACCAGGAACATACTTGAGTAACAAGTCTGGGGAAATTATCTACCTTGAATAATTGGCATCATGGGTCATAGTCTTTTCAGAACTCTGGGACCTAGAGGACAGGATTCACCTCACCTACTATAAGCAGTTGGAAGTTAGGCAAACAGTTGAGTTTCTCAGCAGGGTTCCCTCCATAGTCAGCAAGAGAAAGAAAAAAATCCAGATGAGGTTGCTTAGCAACTTGAATTTTCTTCAAATAGCTATCTTAAAATGGGATGAATTTTCCTCTGGAGACCTCCTTCTCCTTCCACTGATTATCCATGAAATAACTTCAAGTGGCTGTCTAACTTCTGGACCAGTGTAAGAGGTGGAATTAATTCCATCTCAAGATCCAATTACAGCACAATCAGACTTCTGGTTGTGCTCCAAGGACTGTAGTAGAATGAAACTTGAATATTGCCACACAGAAGGTGAAGAAGTTCATCTAGATAAACTTAAGTAAAAAGAATATATATTTCCCAAACTGGTGAAGTACCACAGCATGTGCTGAGAAGATTATGCATTTTTGCATTGTTTTGCAACCATAAACAGAGAGCAATGAGGAAGAGGCCTGGGAACATTCTGCACCAACAGACTAAGATTATTGTTAATAGACTAATTTATGAATGCACATTTACCCTAATTTAAAAAGAATGAAAGCCAATTTATTCTGTTTTGTTTTCATCCTTTGCCTTATCGTATCAAGGGGCAAAACATCACCTGACAGAGCTTTTGTTCATTTTAAAAAAAGGTACTGCTCCTGCTTTTTACTGTGTTTGAAACCAGATTCTTCTTCAATGTTAGAAGAAAACAACTCTCCTCCCACAATTTTCAGTAGCTCTTCACAACTGTCATATGTCACACACTGTGAGCAAAGAATTTAGGCATCAAGCTTATGAATAAATGACAGTTAAATAGTTAGCAGTTAGTCTTGATCAGTTTTTCAGTGCATGTACAAAGCTCCTAAGGCCTCTAGCTATGCAATTAAGGATGGCAATTTCCTGTGGAGTTAAAGTATTTTCTAACTGTTCCTTAGCAAGTCACAACTATTGCAGTATTTATTTTTATTTTCAGAAATTTTCACTGTGTCTGTAGTTAGCAGGTGACATTTACACTGTAGAGCACTTTACTTATGTCTCTTCTGAACCACAAGCATTTCTATTGTAGCCCTGAAACAGTTAAGTAGGTAGTTAATTAGTCTGTGTGTTTGTGTGTGTGAGAGTACACGTGAATGAGGCTGGGAGCAGTTTAAGATCAAGGTGCCTGATCTAAGATGAGGTCTTTCCTGTGGCCCGTTAGAGACATGTTTCTATAACAAGGAAAGTAGAGTGGTTTATGTTTGTCCGTGTAAATGGAACAGTTTCTAAAAGGCATTACATGCTTAGTTTATATGCTTATTTTCTGTAGAAGGTACTTAAACACGTTGCAGATTTGATCTTCTCTTCTGTACATGGTGCACATGGAGGCTCACTCTGTGCTGGAATGTATGCTCCTTTGTATGCAGGAGAATTTCATAGTTTTATCAATATTCACTAAGCCTTATCTTTTTAATATTTGGACGTAAGGAGGATTTTTTTTTTAAATGGAAATTGGACTCAGGTTATCCAAATAAAATTATTGCCTTAACTTTATTTCTTGTATCAAAAAAATATATAACTTCTTTATTTCACCTCTGCAGATTAAGTGAATTTGTTTCACAAGAACACTTTGGAAAAGTGTATTGCCGTTGCACTTAAGTGGATAATTACTGTAGAAAGGCAATAAATTTTCCATTCAATGTGATTTTTCAATATTCTAGGAAATGAGAAGTCTTATCCCCAAGCATAACGATTTCAAAATATTTGCAGAACAAGACACAAAGGATATCTAGTTGGATCAGGTCAATCAAAACAATTAAAATAGTTTTGAAAGATTTAATTTCATGCAGGAATCATGTGGTTACAGTTTTGCCCTCAAAGCATGGATAAAGAAAATAAACAAAAAGCAACCAAGATTTGTCAATACTTTCAGTGAACCAGTATTTCCAAGAAAAAAAATCTGTATTAAAGATTGTGACCAGGACTAGTTACCCATGCAAAAAGTGTATATATAAGGCTGAAAAATAAAGTTCTAAGTCAGCTTATAAAAGAATTATGACCGGAAACTCAGCTTGACACTCATACTTTCATGTGTATTGTTTTATTTTCACTTTCTCTTCATGTGCCTTCCATCTAATATTTGTCAATTTTACTTTAGCATACTGAACTCTACTTTTTGTGCATGTAAAACATCATTCTTCTATGGTCATTTTGGTACATTGATAAAAAATTTGAACAGTTCAATTTTTTAGACATAGTTAGATTGGGTTTATGTACTTTCAAAATCTTCACCAGCTTTAAACTGATTAAATGCTTGGAAAACATGAAGGCTTTGCTGCTATAAAATCTGGCCTGACGTTTTAAAACTTCAGTTCAGCAGAACCTAACCCAGATTTATCTAATTTTAATATTTCAAAACAGTATATCAGCAGACTGAGGAAAAAAGCAAGATAGGAAGGATCAGTGCAATTGATTTATGGATGACAAAAAAAAACAAGTAAATAACAAATTTGAAAGTACTAGTGATTTCTAAGATTTTTTTTTTACATATTTAACCCACAAAATCAAGTTAACTACAATGTTATTCTTGCTTCTTGACCTATTGAGATAAACAAACTTTCTCATTGAAATAAATGGAGAAGAGGTGCATGTATGTAAATATGCATTCGTATGGCAAATAAAAGCAATCATTTTGTGCCAACAATCTAAAGAAATTATTGGGTTTTTTAAAAGCTAAGGGAAAAAAATCAAATTTATGTATTTAATTTACCTTAAAATGCTGTAAAGAGAGTATACTTATTAGGCTATGAAACTAATTATTGCACATATTCTTAACTAAAGCTTTTACTGCTGTATTTCCCAAATCAAAAACACAAGTAACCCTGGAGATATCTTAGCCTAATCTAATGATTTGTGTAACACTGGATTGCTTTATACATATGTTTAAACTTCATAATTATTTGGAAAAACAGCTCAGAGTTTAGCAATGTCTAATTGTTCTTATCATGTTTCGGTCTTGACATGGGTTCCTTCCCACATACATGCCTTCCCTCCTCTCATGTCTTTTTTGGGAACTTGGAGTCATATACAGAAATATAACTCCCCTTCAAACAAGACAGAATGGCTGTTCCTCACATAATTTTATCAAAGGAAGAGTCTCAACTGTGGGAAAGGAATAGAAGATTTCTTGTTCTCTCTCTTATGTCCTATCCTCTGGATAGTATATACATAGGCTAGGGGCAGCCAAAATCTCATGCTTGTCAGATTTAGCAATAGTTGGGAAGAAATTAAAAAGCAGAAGAATGATGAGGAGGATAGTAAATTCTCTCAGGCGACCTTGCAACTGGGAATGCCAAGGCCTAGAAAATAACAGTATGGAAAACCCCACATATTACGCCTACTGCTGTTTGTCCTCTGTCTGTTTTGAGAAGAATCTCTGTGTGGAGAAGGTGTAGGTGTTTTGAGAGACTCAAAGACACAGACGTGCTTGAGCTCCCTGTCTCAGGAGAGAGAAGATTAAAGCTGAGGAGACCTCAGCATGGTGGCAAACTACACATGCACAGATCCTTGATAAATGGGTGCAAACAACAGGCCCACTGTTCACAAGGATGGACTGAGCCTGATGGTTCCTCTATTTCCACTTGGATGTCTCCGTCCAAGTGATTCAGGATCCTTCACAGTTAGTGAGTCAAAGAAATAAATTTACTCTTTGTATTTCAGCTGTGATTTTGCGGTTGTTCCAGCTGCCTGCCTGTGTTGACTCACACAGTAATGTTCCAACATTTTTTCTAAGTCGTACACTTGATCATATTTTTAACAAATGGATCATTTACAGTCTTTCACAGAAAAAGAGAAGAAAGCTGAGAGAAAAGCTGGAAAAGAAACTAATAGCATTATTCTGAATTGTTTGACTAAGTAAAAATACAGATGTTTTTAGGATGAGTTTTTTCAACTAGTGATAATTACTCGATCCAGTTTCTTTATGTTTCATAATCTTAAAGTCTCTGGTGAAAAGTAGCAGAGCTGAAGTTACAAAACTGTTGGCATTGTTCTTGTGAATCTCTGGAAGCCTTTATTTATTTATGTGTTTCTTGATTGTTCTATTCTGTTCAGCACAGTTCTTTTTTGACGTAGCACAGTCTCCTATTTGAGAAAGATTAAATACATATTTAAGATTTCTGGCAATGATAAAAACTCATATTGAAATGGCAAAATTAAGGGAAGTTGTTGCAATCAAACCCCAGACCAAGTTTTCCTTACAGACCCTAGGACATGTAGGAATAGATATTTGTGAAAATTCATGTCTGCCTTGGTTTATCAGAAGTATCGGAAGAGATGAAAGCAGATGACAGTCCCACCAGCTGACCTAGACATCATATTCCGACTACATATAGATGGAAAAAATCTAAGGAAAAAAATGGATCATTACTTTCCCCTTCCGAAGTTTTATTTGCACTTAGTTCAGTTTAAACAAGTTAAGTGTAAATATGTCAGGAAAAGAAAAACTGATGGGAAACAGTGACTGAACTCAGAATGATTTAACATGGCAACCAGCCCAACTCCATGTACTTCTGAGTGATCTTAGCCTCTGTGAAACAAGGAAATATTTAGAATTTCAATGAAGATTAGGTATGTAATCACTGTTTCCTGCTTCCCATGGATGCTAGCAAACAAACCTTTGTGAAGGTAAAGAAAGAAAGATGAATAGGAGTGAAAAGAGAAGAGATCTGATTCCGAGTCTTCATAAAATATAAAAACTGAAGTGAAGCCTGTCTTGCAATACAAGCATTCCTGCCTTATCCTTTCTGTGCACTTTCTGCTTTTCCATCTCTCTTTCCACTGCCCACTCTTTTACAGAAGGAGAAATTTGTATTCCTCCCCTATATGGAGTAGCCTTCTGCATGTTAGAGCACAGCCTTAGATTTCCACCCATCTCCCTATTTGCTGTCATGCCTACGCTTTTTCCTTTTTGGCCTACTTTTAATGTATATTCCACTTACAATGTATATTGCAAAACTTTATATCCCCATCATGCAACACTATTTGCATTAGAAATGTTCTTTTTTTCTGTAAATGTATGGCACATAATTTCAATATTTCCTCTCTATAGTACTTATTGTGTTGGATTTTAATCACAATGAAAAATAGATAGATAGAGCAGGCCTTATGCTGTCTAATATAAATAGTGTTGCTTGTTTTACTACAAATTTGTAGATGGCATTGATATCAAATGGAGCCATTTCCATTTATCTGAGTGTCCTATGACTGGTATTGAGCAGATCTATGCCTACCTTTAAACAGGGGCCAGATCCCCAGATGCCACTGAATAAGCTCAAGAAAATATTATGAAAAGATACTTTGTTCATCTTTGCAGTTTCAGGGATTCCTTCATACCTGGATGGTCTCCTACTATTGATTAGAGTAGCCACAATGTTCTCAAACAGAAGCCAAAAGAGTGAGAAAAAGCCAGCGCAATCAAAAAAAAGCAGAGCCATTACTCATGCCCTTTTATCATCCAGACATCTTCCTATTAAGAAAATACTTTTTAGGAGCTGCAAGATTTAAATCTGCACTGGGACTTTAGGAAATCAGAGATATTCATTTGTCAGTAGCTTTTCTTTTTGTTCTCCCATGTAATTACTGGGGCAAAAATTATACTAAATATTTTTTCCCAGTAGTTCCATTGCTGAAGTGGACTCACTGTGAAATGAAGATACTAATTAGAACATTGTTTTATGTATTTTACCTGAACTACATTAATTGATTTTTTTTCTGAGTCTGGATTTGGCTTTCTCATATTCCCATATTAGACCCAAATCTGCAGTCTGTAACACATATGCAAATATTGTTTTCGTGGATGTGCAGCATTCAAAGACCTAGTTCATTCAGAGCCCAATTTAACTGCCACTTAATAAAATGGAAAGGCTGGTGTCTATGAATTGCATCAATCCCTTAATAATTTCGAATGAGATCTAATGGTGAATTAATTCTCACCAGGTACAGTGAATTGTGAATATGAGTCTGCTGAGCTCATCATTGACAGTACTAAAGCAATAACAAGAGCCTAAAAAAGCCTCTTAGATTTCTCACTTGGCTATTTGATGCAAATCTTTCTTTTTGTAATAGTACAGTTTCACCACCAGATTAAACCCGTATCTTTTTTCACCCCAACTACTGAAAGCACAGCCCTAGTAAAATTTCATAACTACAAACCAGCCTCATGATTCATCTTTCTAAGAGAAAGTGTTGGTACTAAATTAATTGTGCCACAAGACTCAATAACTACACTTAGCAGCATTTCCTGCTATTCTATTGATGCCCACAAGAGCTATCATTAGGGTTTGTCATACAGAAAGTAATGCCAACCAGTTTCTAGAAGATCCGTTGCAAATTTTTATCTTATGTCGTTGACTCAAATAGTCTTTAGCACCCAGGAACCCACAAAAAAGGCACAACTTGCAAAAACCAGAATTTAGGATACTCCAGTTTTCTTATTTTAATAAACGAAATTTTGCTTTAATTGAAAATAATAGTTCAAGCAAACCACAATATTCTGTAATATTGAACATCTGGTGTCATAGTAGTGAGTAGTGATTACTTGTACCCAAACAGGCTGCACCAGAAACCAGGAGATTCATTATTGTTGCTGGCAAAACTGTTTATTTCTGTGAATGATTTGAACATTATTAGTCACAATTCCCAAAACATCCCTTGCAACTTTGTATTATGTTCACTTTCAGGTACAGTGACAAGCCCATCAATATCAATAGCTGCAAGTGACACTAGAGCTGTAAACCTATTGAGCACACAGGGAAATCTCACACACTTTGCTTTCTTTCACCTTAAAATCATTTGTCACCGTAGTAGCATTAGAGGATAATTTTGCATTCTCCAGTGTGTATTGCACACCAATGACACTGTGTTGCTAGCATAGATATTTAGAGTAATTTGTTTTTTCTCCATATAATTCACAGGTGGGGGGGGGAGTATACCTTTACCTCTGTTATTAAAACAGACCAAACTGAGCTGGTAACATCAGCCTCTGTATTAAAGCCTCAGTTAATAAGAGGGTCCTTAACAAAGCCCTCCTCTCTGAACCCTCCCACTGCATTCATTTGCAAATCACTGTTTGGCTGGCAAAGCCGCCGTGCTGTCCCCCCAGCCCCGAGCCTCCTGGCGCTGAGCACTGCGGCTCCATCAGCACCAACATCTCCGAGAGGGGATGCAACACCTCTCCTTGCGAGGGACGCTTTTTATTAATCAGGGGCTCTGAATGGAAACCAATCAGACAGAGAGTCCCTTTGGCTTCTCCTCGCTGCCTGCCTGACTTAAAAGTGATGCCGGGAGAGAGGGAGCCCTAGTGAGCGGCGAGCGCGTTCCGCGCTGGAGGCACGGTGACATGCGGAAGGCAGCCAGCAGGTAGAGGAGCAGCGCGGAGCGGGCTGAGCTGGGCTCGCACACACAGCCCGGGTGAGTAGATCAACTTTCTCTAGCATGAGGACTGCCGACAGCTAAGGAGCAGATGCTTTCTCCCGGAGTGTCTAAAATGTTGAAGATACCGATACTTTTGAGGGAAGGGGGAGTGGAGGGGCAATGTCAGCAGAGCACTTTGGGGATATTTCTCTTACAGAGTTATAAAAAAAAAACCCACAAAACAACCCACTAAATTGCTGAAATCTAAACTTCTGATACTGTATATATGACAACTACTTGTGCATATTAAAAAATTAGCAATGCATATGCTCTTTGGCAATACTATTATATATTATTCAGTTTTTCCTGACATTTAGGAGTAGCAATATAGCCTAAGTTTTGTGCAGAATGCTTTTACACCTGTCCAGATAGAAGCTATCCCCCTTTTCTTTTTCACATAGGTGTTTTCCAATACATCTAATAAAAATAACCCTGGTTAAGTAGGATGAAAAAAATAGGAGGTCTTTGCTAATACTAAGAATGAAGTACTGATGCTTTTTAAAATTTTCTTTAGTAAAAGTAGAAAAAATAATAGGATTTTTTATATGTGTTACAGAGGGAAGTGCAGCTCAGGGTTCATAAAGATTGAGAGCTGAGGGAGATGTCCCTTTGGATATCCGTAGCAGTAAGCCAGTCAACAGGCTTAAAGTGCAAGAATGCTTTCCAGAAGTGCTTCCAAACTACCTTGTCAGCCTAATATATACAATCAGAGGGTCCCACAGAAAGCAATGCAGAAAGCATAAAAGGTCAAACTGACCACTTGATTCTGAAGCAACCAGCAGAAAACAATTGAAAGACATTTTGCCTTTTCACATGCAAGGGACATGCTGTCACATCCATTCAATTTCAATGTATGAGCTTCAAAGAAAGAATGATGTATATGAACTAAAAGGAAATTGATATCCTTTGCTGTTGTAAGGCAATGTGCATACAGCAGCCACTCACCTTGTCACAGATTTGTCATAATTCAGAAAATAGAATAGTATTTTCTTAAAACACTTTCCATTTTCAGTAGGCAAATTTAGAACCAACCTATGAGTCTTGCTCTGATTTAAGGGATAAAAGTGATAAAAGTAATATTTTACTGAAACTGCAGCAGGATTATGCTTCATTGCTCAGTACTACACTAGTTACTCATGCTAAAGATAAATATGGATAAAAAGACAAGTGTAATACTTGTACTAGTTTTGGAGAGGAGATCAAAAGGTTTGCTTAATAAATAATATTGGTCATAGTGATAGGAATTCCCAATGACAGATCTTTAAAAATCTTCGTTTCCAAGTCGTTCTCCATTCCTGAAATGATAATTTTAATCTCAAAATTGAGTGAACTAATTAAATACTCAGAAGACTTATGTTAAAATTTGTCTATGACTATTAAGAAATGTATTACTGAATTATATTAGTTATTAAAAAAGGCATATTGCTATCTATATGTCAATCTGTCTGATAAAAGATATTTTCTTGTCATTTGTACTTCATTGTGTAATTATGTAAATTCAAGAGAGAATTAAATATGTTTACAGTAATGTGATTTTCTATTAACAAAAATGTAAAGCATTATACAGTCAAATGTCTGTGAAATAAATAATTCTTGGTTTGGGCTTTTTTTAAGTTAGGTAAACAAGATTAATTTTAAATGGAGAAATGCAACTGTATCAGTAATATTACTACTTGTACTTAAAATAGTTGCCAAGTCTTTTTAAACCTGATAGAGTGAATTCAACAATCAAAGCTTTTCATATGCTTTTTGTGTGAACTAAGCAGAGTTTTTAATTTCAGAGATTGTCTTGTAGCCATTAATGTAGGATATTATGATTTGTGTGTAACCAGTACATCTCACCTAAGCACAAAAAGAAGTTTTGTGATGCAATTTGTAGAGAAAATGTTGGGAGAAACACCTCTGTCATATGCTTTGTACAGGTCCATGGTAAAATTGCTTGAGGCTTTCAGAATTTTCATGTTTGTCTGCAGAAGTGACTATTCTGAAAAGGCTGTCCTCCTCTCCAGACAGCAGCAGGGATTTGTGCTCTCCTCTCACCCAGCTGTTGCTCCACAAGGATGCTGATCTCAGCAGCACTTGCCTGGTACTAGCAGAGACGCCCTCTCATCATGGGATCAGCCAATAGCAATGATTTCATTCCCTGACCTATTCACCAAACAAAATGTAATAACCGAAATCCACTAGTTTAAATGTCATCACCCACAATGCTGCTGAAAGGACTGTACAACTTAATTCTGACATTCACTTATCTCTGGCATCAGTACATGGTTTCTGAATCTGTACAACATGGGTTGCAGGGAATCTACTGGCAGAAGTGTTTGAGAAGTAGACCCGGAGAGTAACAAGACTGACAATTTTCTCTGAGCATGAGTTTGTTCAGAAGATATCATATAAGAAAACTGGGGTACATAGGATGGACTATAAGACAATATAGATATATAAATATATGTGCTTCTTCCATTAAGTCAGAGCTATTTAACTGCAGGAGGTAACTGGAGCAAAAACCTAGAGAAAAATGCATCTCCCACTCATATCAGAATGCCTTCTGAATTTCTAAGGCTTGCAGCAGGTGTTACATGCAAATGTTATCTGCAGAAGCACTAATATTTGAACATGAATAGAGATGCCCGAGTAAAAGATAACTGCATTCTTTATACGAGTGAGGAAGATGATGAAAATAATTTATAGAACTAAATCAAAAATTTTGCTAAAGGTGGTATGACGAGAAGGAAAATAAAGCAACGGGAAATGAACAAAAATAATTTTTGCAAAAGCAGTCAGTCTCTTCTTGCCTTTTAAACACATAGGAAATTGCTGAATGTTAAAAGGCAAGTTATTTTCCTGACTTTCAGTGACTGATAGTGATAAAAATACCCCAGTGGCATTGAGGACTCTTGATGAGCATGACTGAACAGGAGAGATGAATCTTGATCAAATCATACTATGTATCTGCAGTGCAAAAACCTAGCGAAACTGAGGCTTGGTTACTTCTGGGAAAATACTACTAGCTACAGGTAAAAGGAAAAATACTGCATGTATACTGCAGCTCAGAAGGCGGCTCAACATGTTTTTTAAAAAAGATTTTTTTAATACACAGTATGTAATTTTATTATAGAAATGTCAGGAAGTGAAGTAAGCTATTTATAATCTCTGTTCTGCAATCTTGGAAAGATTACAAAAGGACATGGGTGGCATTATTGTCATCCCATACACACACAGTGCCACACAGAGACTTGGTCTCAGTTACAGAGTGGCTCTGTGTCAGAGCCAGGGGTAAAATGGGGCCTCCCAGCCCTCCAATTTCTATGTATGGTTACATCAACGTTCATAAAAATATCTTTATCTTCAATACTTAATACCATCAATGACCACAAATGCTTCTCAGAAAATGTATTTCTGCAACTGCAAAATGGAGTGCTTCAAGTGATGGCCAGTGCATTCCTTTGCTAGTAAAATGCAATCTTCTATAATTAAATTCACACTTTTTAGTAGTAAGAGTAATAGCAACATCCAGACAACATCACTTTGAATTCTGTTTCCCTATCTCAGAAAAACATAGTTTTCATATTATGTTACCTCCTCATATGCAAATGTCAATGAGTTTTAGGTAAGTACAAATTTTCTAGATGGTAGATGGTGTTCAGATGGTTTTGTCCTCAGAGGTTGTATTTGAGAGAAAGAACGACTGCCTTCATGGAAGTTTTTCCTGTAATAATATTGAAGTTTTGGGCCACACATGTTCGTACTCAAGGATTCCACTTTCTAAAAAATACTGACACATTCTTCCCATTGTACTTAAGTGTGTTGAGAAAGATCTCCTAAAACACTTGTCCAGATTCAAAACATGATCTTCGTAAATTATACCCAAGAAGAGATTCTGTGAAATAGAGAAAATTGTGGATAATGCATTCATGTTTGGGGATGGAAACAGTAGGCCTTTCCATAATTTTAAACAAATTACACAATAGCTCTCATAAGGAGATTATCTGAATTAACATTTTAAAATTAATTTTAATTAATATTTTTAATAGTTCAGTTGAAGTCAATTAATGATGTATACAAGCCTCCTGTCAATATATACAGGCATAATTAGATGTAGCCATTACTTTCCAAAATATGATCCATTATATTGATAATCAGTGGTGCAGAATTTGACATTTATACTTCAGCACGTCTTTAAAAAGGATTCGATAAAACATCAAGTGTTCAATAACGGAAATTTTAAAATATAATGATCTAAAAAACTCAGCTTAAGATCTTACTAAAATATTTGGATTTTATCTCCTCTGCACTCCATCATTCAATATTTACTCCTAAGGAGATGAAGAGGCAAAGCAAAAAAAAAGGTCTGAGTTAGGTATGAGGGTGAAGTTAATCTTATTACTTCAGTTTGAAAAGAAAAATAGGCACAGAAAAAATGAAATTTAGCATTTCACAATGCAGCAGTTATAAGTTCTGTATGATTTGAGGGCATCAGTAAACTACTCACATCTGATTTTAACAGATAAAAATAGCCCCAGTTTATGAACAGAACTGTATTATATGTATATGTACATATATAATGTATATAAGTATATATATATATATGTATATATATATATATATATACAAACCTTCATGCATGTATACATGCATCTAGAGACACAAACCCAAGCATAACTCATGCGAATTCTCGAGAAAGTTAATAAAATATTTGTACAAAGCAATATATTACAATGGGTTTGCTTAAGTTTATAGTGCTGCATGCTGGCTGACCTTTTCTGCTTACTTTGTTGTTTATTACAATACTTTAACATGGTTTGCATTATTCTTTGTCACTGTTTTCCATACTAGTGGATTTAAACATTAAACTTTGTAGTGGGAATGTACTGTAAAAATGTTCTTCCTTCTTATTTTTAAGTCAAAGATGCTGGCTCTGGGTAATCTTACGGAAATAATTTTGCCTGTGTAGTAAAAGTTAAAAAAATCAGGGAAACATACTCATTTCAAAAGAAAATCCTTGTAGTTGTTTAAACTATTTGTCAGGAGAGCTGTTTGTGCTTGTGCTGCATTCCAGAACCTGTATTCAGAACGAGTAACATTTTGCAATAAAACTGGTCCCACTGAAGCCAGTGAAATTACTTTTGTGTATTTCCCTTACCCCGTGTAAAAATGAGTGTTGAATCTGTGTTCTTATAATGATGCTATCTGATAAAAAAATTCTATTTTCCTCGGAGTAAACATAAAATATTAAATTACAGAAAATATTTTCCCATTTCCGAGAAGATTTGCAATAATCCTTACATTTGCTTCCTGAATATAAAAGGTAATTTCATTACTAATGAGAATTCAGACTCTTAGGAAAAATGGATTTGTATCGAAAAAGTAATGTAGTTCCTTCATTCTTTCCTGTTATCTGCAATCCATGGATTACCAGCAATTGAGCTTTATCTTACTCTTAATGGTTTTAAATTTGTGTTATATATTACTTCTTTCCTAGTCAAGACAGCTATCTGGTTGGATATATATCTTTTCTAGAGTAAGACAATAAGTAAAATACCTTGTGTTCTAAACAAAATTAATCTCTTCAAGTTGCTTCACGGAGATAGAACAATACTGAAAGTAATTGTTCTTTGCTTAGCAGTAGTAATAGTAGTAGTAGCATCAAGGCTGAAAATTCACACATTACTTGAAGTACTTATTTTGTGATATTTTAATTACATCTGTCACATTTTCATAAAATTCAAGCTTCTGGTACTACCTGCTCTTCCAGTTATTGTCTTCTTGAAAAATCTACTTATAGTACCAAACCTTCTCTGCAGTAAGCAAAAGGAATTTCAAAAAAAAAAAAAAAAAAAAAAAGAGTGTTGTGTTTAATGTACTCACAATCACTTTTAAAGGCAATTAAAGAGAAGAAATTCTCAAAAAACGTTAGTACAGCTGTTCTCAGCTACCATTGGCCAAAAACATCTACTGGCTGAGAACCTTTCCCTGAAGCTTGCATTCAGGAAAGGGAGAAAAAAGCACCATTTAGCTCAAAATATGGTCATCCCTACTGAAATGTTGAATCTAATAGATAATGATTTAGGAACATGCCCAGTGTTGCACATTCAGAAACATATATGTGTGCACTGCTTGAATGAAAGATTTAGCACTTCTTACAATGATAATCACTCTAATAATTTATATGCCATTTGAATTTATGCTCAGGAAATTCACATATGCATTTCAGAGCAAATTTTCCTTATACGTTCCTACAATATAGATCTAAAGAAATAAGAAAATATGTGATACAGAAAAAAATTATAGGTGTAAAGGATAAACTTCTCAAATACACAAAGACCCTCTATGATTTTATGTCTCCAATGTGTTGAGACTGTAGTTCACAGAACTCTCCAAACCAAAAGCCTACAGGCTGAATAATTTTTCAAATAACAAATAAATATTTTTCAAATAAAAAAGTGGGGCAGAAACATGCATTGAGTAACCCAGGGTAATTGTTAAAGACCATGCTTAGAGCTACTAGAGGAAACCTTGCCAACCTGGTTGAAAGCATCTCTAGTTCTCTGGAGAAGGAAGAAAACAAAGGAGGAAGGAAGGAAGGAAGGAAGGAAGGAAGGAAGGAAGGAAGGAAGGAAGGAAGGAAGGAAGGAAGGAAGGAAGGAAGGAAGGAAGGAAGGAAGGAAGGAAGGAAGGAAGGAAGGAAGGAAGGAAGGAAGGAAGGAAGGAAGGAAGGAAGGAAGGAAGGAAGGAAGGAAGGAAGGAAGGAAGGAAGGAAGGAAGGAAGGAAGGAAGGAAGGAAGGAAGGAAGGAAGGAAGGAAGGAAGGAAGGAAATCTGGCTTCCTTTCCAAGAAGAGTGGATTCACAAAGCTGAAGCAGCATAAAGATTTCTGGATTACTTATTATAAGATCATTTAAAATGCAATACTGTGAGAAACTACAATAAAAATAGGACCAAAATGAATGTTGCAGTTTATATCCTTTCTTTGCAAATAGCATCAGAATCAATATTTTTTACAGACTGAAAGCTGAAATCTGAAAAAAAAAAAAAAAAAACCAAACTTTAGAGCAACATAAATAAAGGAACATTGTGGTAGAATGGAAAAATAAATGAGTCACATTAATTTTCTACTTCTTCACCTCTAGTTAATCAGTACTAATTAAACTTCATGCTAATCAGCCTGAAAATTTTAAAAACCTTGAAATTCCATTGCTTGTAATGAAAACTTACATGTATTTGTGTATATATGTATCTATATCTGTACCTCTGTCAATATAGTTTTATCATTATTTTGATATAATTTTAGAGACAGAGATTAGATTAAAAGGTCTAGGGATCTAGGCCTACTTATATTTCTCTATATGTCTACATATATACCTACATATGTCAGTATAAACATATCAATAATATGTAATGAGTGATATAGGTGGGTTTTTTTGTTTTTTTGGTTTTTTTTGTTTTTTTGGTTTTTTTTGGTTTTTTTTGCTTATAACATCTCTGTTAGGAAAGTCATTCATATACTTGCATTGTAAGCTTTCCAGAGGTATATGTTCTAGTTACTAACAGGTAAAACAATATTCTTATGTGCTCTGAGTTGAGGAGGTCTTTGCAGGTCATTTCCAGTTTTTATTCTATAACGTCAGACTTAGAGTGGTGAATATCAGAGAAAAACAGAAAAACATTTGCTCTGTCTATACTGTCGTTTCAAAATCACAGAATGGTTTAGGTTAGAAAGGAACTTCAACCCCTCTGCCATGGGCAGGGGCACCTTCCTCTAGATCAGGTTGCTCAAAGCCCCATCCAACCTGGCCTTGAACTTTTCCAGTGATGGAATATCCACAAATTCTCTGGGCAACCTGTTCCAGTGTCTCAACACCTTTGAGTGTCAACACCTATTCTTCTTCATATCCAAACTAAGCCTCCTCTTTCAGTAAAAAGTCATTAGCTCATATTGAGTTTTTTATCTGCCAGTACCCACAAGTCTTTATCAGTAGAGCTGCTCTCAATCTCTTAATCCCACAGTCTGTAGTGATGCTGAGGATTGCCCTAGCCCAGGTGCAGCACCTTAGACTTGGCCTTGTTGAACTTCATGAAATTTGCATAGGCACATACCTTTAAGTCTGTCCCTCTGGATTGCGTTGCTTCACTTGGGTGTATCAGCTGCACCACGCAGCTTGGTGTCATCTGCAAACTTGCTAATTGTTCAGTCTTTCTCACTTTCTGTGCAGTTAAAAAAGACATTAAATATTATTAGCCCCAGTAGAGACTCTTGAGGGATGCCACTCTTACTGGTTTCCACTTGGACCCAACCATTGACAGTAAATCTTCAAAAGAGGCCAACTATCTAATTCCTTATGCATTTAACAGTCCAACCATCAAACCTATGTGTCTCCAGTCTAGCAGCATGACTGTTGTGGGGGATCATATCAAAGGCCTTACAGAAGTCCAGGTACATGATATCGGAAGGTTCCTGGTCTACTGATGCATTCAGCCCATCACTGAAGGCCATGGGATCATTTGCCCTTGGTAAAGCCGTGTTTCCTGTCCCTAATCACCTGCTTGTCTTCCATATGTTTTAATTTTTCTTTGCAGGATCATGTGTTTTATAATCATACCAGGTATGGAGATGAAACTGACTGGCTGGCAGTTCCCATGGTCCTCCAGCAAATCAGCCTCAATTTATTCTGTCAAGATTTCTAGAAAATAATTACACTTCATTCAACAAACTTATTTAGAGGCAAAAATTCCATGAAATAGGAACTTTTGACTAAATCACATTAATATATTTACATGACATGACTAATTGGTCACTTTCAGTGAATCACTTTAAAACCCATGCACTTTGTACCTCACTACAAGTATTGACAAATTTGCACCTTCAGAAATTGTTAGCAATTATTTTGACATGGAATTTTAAGCTTCCCTTTCTGTTTCTCACCTCAAGGAGCAAATGTTCAGGAAACCTGAAATCTTTTTGCTACAGTCTTCATCCTTACTATATGGCCATCTATATGATCAGCTCCAAGGTAAACAATACTTCTGTTAACTTTCATTTAAATGTCCCTTTACAGTGCAAATAAAAGTTGACTTCTTATTCCTACTTCACTTAGTTGGTCTTGAAGTTTGGTTTTATCCTGATAATTGAAAGGTCAAATGATGTGAGCATGATCCTTTTAAGTAAAAATTTTCATCCCAGTGACCACTATCAAGTAGCTGAAGAACAGGAAGGACAAGGCAATCATAGACATGTTCTTTGTTTTTGCAGGTAGTCTGTAGTGGTTAATTCTAAGGCATACTGAAGGAAGCATGAGGTTTTCAGCATTTCCGCAGAGCATCCAAGATTTCTTTTTCTGTTTATAAAAAAGACAATGGAAGATATTAAGATTTAAATATGAGGTAGTCTTAGGACAAAGTTACCACCTTCATATGCAAAGAATTATTTTCCCAGGTGTGGTTGACAAACAACAGCACCAATCCCACCCAGAAAAAAAGAGAATTGTTATTTGCCCTGAAATATAATGGTGGTCATCTTTGAAGACACTATGTTCTGTAAGTTTTTTTCTTCAAAAGATTGAAGGATGACATATGGTATGTTGAACAGTTGAGACTGGAAATTGATTTATCTTGATAAATAATATCTCACCAGCCATATTCTTTAATGCAAGGAATGGACATTAAAACTTCTGGGTTATCTCACCAAGAATTTAAAAAGTATTTTTCAATGCTCATTTGTTTTACTGTCTACTGTTTCACTCCTCTGAAATTACATGCAAAAGATATTTCCACACAATCGCTGTAAAAACCCTCGATATTTAAATGCAGAAACATACATATGCTTTCCTTAGATTATATGTGTGTACATATATACGTGTGTACCTATGGGCATAAATAAGTGTAATTAGGAAATTGAAGCTCTTACTTGTGAGAGTCATGTACATTATAATTTCATTGAGTTCATCTGGTAGTGAGCAGGAGTACCACAAAATCCCAGTAGTAACTTAATATGTGTGAAGGCAGTTACAAAAATTATTACCTGCCAGAATGGCAGCAGTATCATAACATTTCCAACATTTATCTCTTTTCATTCTGTGTACCCCTCCCTAGGGTGTAGCTTTACTGCCTTCTTGCACAACCAGCAACTGGTCTCTCTGTGCTAATGCTGTGGTTTGAGCTGGGGGATTACTGAGTTTTGTGGGGTCAGAGGGATTTGTTGATTTGAAGAGAGGTGTGTAAAGGGTTTAGAGGTATCTGAGTGATCCTCAACTGGAAGGGAGGAAAAAAAGGGTGGAACCCTTCACTAAAGGATGATCTGTCAGTAAAAAATTCTTTTCCCTATGTTCTGGAGACCAAACTGGTTTATCAAGTAGAAGAAAAGATGCTTCCCCCTACTCCAAGTCTCCCTGACCTGCTGTCCGAAAGAATTAATGTTGCCTTCTTGTTTAACATTTTATTGATATTGAAACAGGGAAAGAGTGGGAAGGGTAAGAGTAATTACCAATGTCAGTACTCCATCATTAGGAGAAGTCCAGAAAAGGAAGAGGATTGGGCTAAGTATAAGATCCCACCTGGCTTAAGTACATGCACCCATACCACTGGATATCCATAACTTGTACTATTAGAGCAGCCATTAATAAGGTGAGTTATATACTCCTCCAAAGCATTTATTTCTGATGATAGTGACTACTTGGCAAAAATTATAACTAATTACTACTAGAAATATTGGTAATATTTCTGCATGTCCCTGACATTCTGCCTCTTACTTAAATGAAAGTCAATTATCATTTGTATATTAGACATTGAACCCAGTTCTAAAAGAATAACACAGCACTACCTAGATGTTTAGGGATACACTGGTTTAAGTGGGTGGTTCTTAACCTGTGAGTCCGCAAACTTCTCAGGAGCCTGTTTCTAAGAGAACTACACAAACATATATAGTCCAGTTACAAGAAGCTTGAAATTTATCATACAGAATTGCATTTTCCTGATGGAAAATATTTATAGTATCTGAAATCTGTAGTAATCGAAAAGGAACAGATTAGAGGTTTATAAAAAAAGATATGTGGCCTAAGTAACCTTGTTTTTGTTAGACCATAGACTGCAAAAAAAGGGAGAGATTATAAAAGAACAGGGAGAGGAAACTTTTTTATTCATACTTTGTTGGGATTTTAATATCACTAAAAAAATCCTAAGGACAAGAGGATAATCATGAAGGCACAGACAGTGCAGTTTTAAAAACAAGACATTTGAACCATTCCACTTTTAATATGAAGCTATTAAAAAGTTCAAAACTGGATATAATCCTGCATTGTTTAATTTCACATTTTGCCTTTGACTCCATCTTTGATAAGAATAACCAAAAAATTTCACTTTTGAATTTGAAGTCATGATAATTTATTGGTACAATGGGAGAGTGCAAACATTCATAGCTTACTGTTCAGAAAAAAATATGCACTGTCTTGAGCAACACATTTTTGATTGAGCTCAGAATAAAGTATTGAATTTAAATCTTGAAGCAAGAAATACTAGAACATGAGAAAATTATATAAATAATATGAGGACATCACATGCATTGTATTTTTAACAATATGGTTCTAACTCATGGATCTGAAAGAATATAGTTGTTTTATTAGAGACCAGACAAATTGGTATTCCTGTGGTGCCCCTCAGAAATTGCCAATTACCAGTCAGAAATTACAACAAAGTATTTCAAAGTGTTCTATGTCAGCAATCAAGTATAAGCTTCAGGTAAACAACAGAAGTGCACATAGTTCGGATGGAAAGCTCATCATGGTCTAGCTGAATATTCCCATGGACATCAGTAACATTTAGAGCCAATCTTTATAAAGGTAGGAAACATTGTCACAGTCATTAAAAGGCCAAGCAGAGGACTTGAGAGCTGCAAAGGGGCAGAAAAGACAGAATGCACTGCGCAGCTGAGCACCAGCTTGCTCAGAATGTCTGAAGTTCCTGATCCTCACCAGGCTCCACGAGCTGGGCAATAGCAATAGGGTGGAAATTGCCAACTGATGCACAATCAGGACTAATGTTAAGCTATTATAAATCTTTCTTTCCAGTCCCTTCACATCCTTCCCCCTGCATAGGAATTGGTGTGTGCACAGAATCCACATTATTTGTATAGTGTCATGTGTTTAAAATGTGAGTAGATAGATAACATTAAATGAAAAAGTCAATTAGAATATATTATGTGAACAAAACTATTTGGATTTTTATTTTTTTTATGTTTTCTCTTCTGCTCAGAAGTCATCGATATTCAAGCAAACAAACGAAATAAAATCCATGTTTCTTTCAAGGTATATGTCAGATGAAACAGAATTGCAAAATGTCAGATAGTGATTTCTGATACAGCAGAGCATAAAGTTAGATGAAAATACAGATAATATAAAGCAGCTTCTTTCTGCATAGGCTGGGACAGAAAGGGAAAGTATATCTTATTCATCTACCAAAATGAGATTCAAATATAATTTTTAGTATAATTTAAAATGAGATAAAGATAATATTGTGAACACAGTGTTTATAAAATTAAATTCTTTTATTAAAATAAAATAATAGATTGAAAAAATTGCTATACACGAGTACTGCATAACAAGAACAATAGACAAACACAAATTAGACACAGGGCTAAAAATATTTGGTTTAAAAATACAAAATCAAATGTATACATTAGTAATGTGTTGAACAATGCATGACTTTACAAGGTAATAGAACATATATATCACTGAACAAAATTTCATTAAAAGGTAGAGACATAAGCAAAGTGGAAAAAACAGAAATGCAACAGAAACTTAACTGAAAGCCATTGTAGTTAGCAGAATGTTTTTACTGACTTAGCTTGTAAGAAAGTTCTAAAATGTCCTGCAAATACTAAAAAAGAGAAAAATGTGAACAATATTATGCACACGTGAGCAGAGCAAATGCTCTGTACAAAAGTACATGTAGGTAAGAGGAAAAAACAAAACCACCCCTACAAAGATTAATTGGTTATTGAAATAATGTCCTGTCTAAATGATGAATCAAAAAAGAATGGAAATAAAGAGCGTGAGCGTCTTACCACACTTAACCTTTAAATGCATACCAAAGTAGAGACATATGGAAATAAATATGCTAGAAAAATGCAGAGTACATTGGCTTTCAGAAAGAAAATGTAAAATTATAATTTTATACATAATTTAAAAAATCACTAGAACTTGGGAATTCCAAGTATGAAGTCACTACCTAAGCTGTTATTAAGGCCACTTTTTAGTGTAGGTGTAGATAAAACCTACATTAGAATCAGACAATAATTAATAATCTTAGTTCACCCTATAACAGAGGATTTATATCCTTAAAACAAGACAATAAATTGAAAGTATGAATGTTTTTGACTTGGTTATGGAGTATTAAAAGTAGGTCTGATGATGCATAAAAGAACTTCATTGAACATAATTGAAGTAAACATGAACATATTTTCAAATGCCAACAGGGAAAACAAAAAATAAAAATATGGCTAGAGTAAGCATTTTTATTTTAATTACATTCACAATGACCACATCCAAATGAGGAAAGTTTCACACATGATATATTTTTCAACATTTTTTTTATCATTTCAGCACATGCAAGCTGGTGTTAACAAAAGTATTTTCTTAGGTATTCAAGACAAAAAGAGAAGGCGCAAGACAAGAAATATGTTTAATATCAAGTTCATAATTTCTTTTATGATGACTCAATGGCGGCTAATAATTTATTTTTTTTAATGGTGTGAAATTAGCTTCTCTACAAGATTACTCACTTTCATTGTGACTCAAGTGGGAGGGGTGTCCAATATGGAAATTAAGATGAAGTATTTAATTTTGCATTAGATGCAATGTATTCAATAACTGAAGTGATTTTATTATTTCATATGAATTACTAAAACATTCCATGTCACAATAGAAAGGACAAAGTGGAAATCTGTTTTCATATTTTGAGGCCAATTAATAAAAACTCATAAAATATCAATAGTAAAACTGAAAAGATTGACTGAAATTTTAAAATATACCAACTAAAGAATTTTCTTTTATGGGAAATTTGAAAAAAACAAATACTAGTAATGAGAGTAAATTATGGTGAACAATTTTTAACCAATCATAACTATGAAGATTAATAGCTTCTAATTTTTATAAGTTTTGAGTTCAAATATGTTGCTGGAGCAAATTAGCTTGTGGTCAAGTCACAAGCTGTTGCATCAAGGTGCATCATAGGCTAGACAGACTGTCATAAGAAGATATAGGATAAGCAAAAACTGTCTAATGAATTTCAGAGTGGAGAAGAAACTGCCTAGACTTGTTTTCAGCAAAGATATTTTAAGGTGGAATGTTTATTCCATCATGCTTTATCCAGTCATTTGCTTTTCTTGAGAAAATCTGCACTCCTATTTATCTGTTTTGCAGTGAAGTCACTTTTAAAGCCTATCATAACCTCAGTAACTTAGAGTTTTTCCTAAAACTTATCCATATATTTTATTTCAGTAGAAATTGTTAGGTGGCATCAGATATCACTGTGGTAAATACCAATTTGTGTGAATGATGCTTATTTCCAGACAAATGTTATCTTTAAAGTTTCACAGAAAGTAGCAGAAGCTCTTGAAATACATGGGGAAAGCACTGCTATTACAAATATTTCCAGTAAGAAAAATCTTGAAATAAATGAAACAATAGATCCAGCGTAACACAGACTGTTTTCAGAATTGCTGAGCATCTATAAAACCAGCTTAATTCATGGACCTGCTGATAATTTGCAGCTCTGAAAATGTCAGATCCACGTTTCTTGAGCAGGGCAACTGGAAAATGTTTCTAACAGACAGCCATGCTTCATCTAACAAATTGATGCTACGAGTAGAATATTTAACTCTATACACTTCTCTGAAGAACACTTATTCTCCTTTCCTGCACTTTTGTTGTTCTCAAGTGTTTGTATCCTCTCCTTTTTCCTCATCTTCTCAGTGTTTTCCTCATCTTCTCATTTGCTCTTTCCCTTCCCAGTACTTGCCGCCTTCTTTTCTTATTTACTCAGCACTCATCTCACTAAAGACTAAAGACCAACAAACAAATAAGAAAAGAAACTAAAGGACAGAGTGGCTTAAATTGCATAACATATTATTCTACGGTGCTTAATTTTGCTTAGGAATAAGAAGAAAAATACTAGAAGAAAACACATTCCATAGAAGGGGTAATGTACTTTTGCATATATACTTTCAACCACAGAATTTGTATTTGGACTTGCATCTCTGGAATTTTAAGTTAGCATGTCTTTTCTCATTTACCAAATAGTCTGTAAAATCATAATTTACATTACCTTCAGCCAAATACATTCTACAAAATACTGAGACACAGTCACAGAAAAAACATAAAGAGAGCTTCCCCTTTGTAAATCAACAGAAAAATTAAACTTATAAACTTTAGTTAAAACATATTAGAAAGAGATTAAACAACTATCAATTCTTCTCTGACGCTGAGAATACCAGAAGTCCTTTCTCACAAAGTGTTATAAGGCTGTGCTGGAATCCCAGTGTGGCACATGGAATTAAGGAAAAGAGAATGTTCTAAAGAAATTGTGAAAGTAAAGCACACATTATTGATCACTCTGTGCATTCTCATTCTACTCTTTCAGATACATTCTTGTCCACTGACCTTTCAGATATGACGGCAATCTAGTCTATGTTTTCCAAAATATATATATATATATATATATATATATATATATATATATATATATATATATATGTATATATACACACACACAACTTTTATAAGTGTTGTGTTCCTCTAAGAAAATGCAAAATGTTTAATATCTGATAGTCTCATCAATTATGAATAGTGGGACTTTATGTCAATCTCACTTTTTACAGAGATATGCAATCAAAGTATGTGTGAGTGTAGATATAGAGTGTAATGTGCTCTTTTCTCAAAATTGGTAAAAGTGCATGTAGGTGAAATCAAGAGCAAGCAAACTTATTCCAACTATTTTTTTTGTTTTCATGACAGATATTTGCTAAAGCATATTTGTCTTTGGTGTAACCATTTCACTCAGATCCGGTAAGATTATTAGCATTTATTTTCGAGTTCTGGATTAAACTTATTAATAGAAAACAAAAAACCAAAAGACACCTCAGATCAAGCATCATCTTTAAGAAAATGGAATGAAGGAATTTACGCAGCTTCACTGTCTCAAAAAGTGCAAAGGTATAGTATAATCTTATGGCTCCCTCTTTTGGATAACAGATATCTAGTATTCAATAAGAAAACTCATCATGTACTTAACACCAAAAAAATCTCCACAGGGCGCTATTTTCCCCCCAGCTCTTGCTTAGAAATGATTAATGAAGTAAAAAAAAATTCGAACTTTTATAAGTTTCTTGCAAAATGCAAATATATTGTAGGTGTCCATTTTATAAAATAGACATACATTTCCAAGATAGCACTGTAGTCAGAATATTTTTGAAATATGCTAAACATTAGTCTATCAAGTACATATATAAAATGGAACATGAAACTCTGATGGATTGCTCCTTATTTTAGCAGTGTTGTTAATACAAAATAGAGAACAAGAAAGAGATGATTGATGAAAGTACTTAATCTAACTTACCCTCTGAAAAAGTGACCAGAAAGGAACAAATTTTGCTCTTACACTATTATTGCTTCATTTGCAACTGTGAGTGAAAAATTAAATGAGTGGTCACTTGGGGTTCTTCTTTTAGAATTTCCATTATAAATGCAACCTAGTTAAAAATCCATATATTTATATGCATTGGTTTGGGGAATTTTTTTAACATACCATTGAAGAAGAAAAAGAAATGTAACATGTTTATAATTTAAAGAAAAAAAGTACTGTAAATTAAAATATTTTTTATTAAGCCAGAAGAGTGAGGAAAGAGTAAAACTGTTGAAATGCATAAATCAACACAAAATAGTGACTCCTGACAGAAGTTAAACTTCTATGGTTTAAGATCTTTTCTAATGTAAGATTAGTAATTGCTATTGGGTTTGTAAATATTTTTGTATTTAATTCTGAATTTGGATTTTGTTTTCCCAAGTATTGGAAGCATATCACTGTTCTTCTACATTAATATCTAGTCATAATTACATAACAAGTTCAATTGTCTTCATGTATTCTTGTATACTGCTGTGAGACAACTGGAAATATTTTTTTTTTTAATGCCTTTGCAAAATTCAGTAGCACTATCCAATGACTTCAGCAGCATAAACTAGAAGACAGAGTTTGTTTCATTCAAAACCCCTTCCTACTGCTTTTTTATTGCCTTTATAAAAATTATTGATGTTAGGCAGGCACATATGAACGGACTTACAGGTTTTGTTTAGCACTTTCTATTACTAAAAATAGCCATTCCTTAACATTCATTAAGATGTCGAGTTATACAATAATGGAATTAGCTGGATTTATATCAGCTAACTTAAAGTTATAATGTCATGATGCTCATTTTTATTACACCATTGCAGTGTGTTTTCTCAGCACCCACGACTGCAATAGGACAATTGCATTTGATATGCTGGGTCATTATTATTCATTCTATCTATTAGTAACTGTTAATATAAAATGTTTATTTTATAATCAACACTGCAGTAATGAGATTTATATGAAGGTACATCCTTCCCATGAAGAACTGCCTGTGGATAGTCATATAATGACAGTGTTTCAGAGCTAGGAAAAACAAGGCAATTTAGCAAGCCTTATTGGAAATAGAAATTAGGCTGTTTCACTAAGTGGTGCTGCGTACTCCCAGACATACTACTGAAATAAGACAGCAAAGTTTGGCCGTAATAAAGATTGCAGAATCAAAAAGGTAAAAAGAGGGAAGAAATTAACTTCTACAGACATAAGTGTGTTTCACTTGAAATATCTATTCCTATTTAAACCAAGAAAAGATTAAAAACCAGAGCCTGATGCATCCCTATGTATAGATTAACTATGCACCTCTTTTTTCCTGTTTTATGCTTGAGTTAATTTGTTTTCTGTGAAGTCACATATTTATGATTTGTCTTAGCCATATGAAGCCCAAACAAAGATCTGTCTCCTCATAAATCCTTTTCCCTCGATTTTTTAGGAATGCAAGAAGTAAGGCAGAACCAATCACAGGCATTTGAGTTTATGCAAAAAAGTTTTAAAGCCAGATTATGCATAGCCATTTCAGGCAAAGCTAGACCAAAAGTGCTAGAGCAGAAACCATAAAGAAAATGCTTTGCTATATCAACTTTTTTCAATCGTATTTCTACTCTTTTTTCACTCTGAAACTGGAACCATATACACACTTTTGTGCAGTTTAATTTTGCTTTTTACTGAATTTTAGCCAAAAGGACAAGGAAAATGCAAGAGGCAATTCTGAAATGCTGAATGAAAATTACTCTGTGTTTCAAATTAAACCAAATAAATTATATGAAAACCTGAATATTCTGGGAATTCATGCTGAGATATAGATTATTAAACTCTCAATTCTGGTTCAGACGTTGCTAAAGAAAATATGTCACATGTCATTTTAAAGCTGACTTGTATTCTAAGAGAAAGAAACTAGTTATTTTCTTCTCTGGTAGCTAGAAATAAAACAACAAAATAGCAAAACAGATTGCAAAATAGTCAGCATAAGCAATGACAACTATGTTGTCATCAGAGCACAAATTATTAAAGACATATACAGATGATATATTTCTCTACCTTTAGATACAGTTCCAGGTGGATCTGAAGTATTTTGAAATTTCCTGTCATGGAAGCAACAAATAATATGTTTATAAACATATAAAGTATTCACTAATCGTCCAAATTTGAGGAGGGCAAATTCAGGAGATACTACAGGAGATCTCAAAACCTCATTGGGGTAAACTATAATCAAATTTTCATTATGAAGTTGAACATTGTTCTTGGCGAGCTTCTCTGCAGGACTTATAAATGCCAGAGGGCCACATCCAAGCCATTAGCCCTTGGGGAGATAGTATAAATATAAACCCTTAGGGATCAAAGTGCAGAACAGGGCTCCACAAAAAAAGCATATATACCTAATATCCAGAGCTACGTATCAGTGTGATACCCTTTCTGTAATTTCATCAGAGGATGGGGAAACATTTTAAGAAATTGCTATGATTAAAAACTTCCTTGAAAAGTTCCATGAAACACTTTACCATCAGCGCTGTGCTTGTGGCTACGCAGTGTTCTGTGGTTCATTTGCCAGTTTTCAGGAAGAAAAGAGGAGTTAGACACCCTAAAGAGATATATGCCACATCAGTTTATTTGTTTATTTATTTATTTGTTTATTTGATCAGGGACTCAGCAGAAGGTCTCCTTTCAGTACAACGGGATTTCAAGTTGGCAGCCACTTCACATATACTACCAGGAATCCTAAAAATCTCAGTGTTGAAACTGCTGAAATATTCATTATTTTCTCTAACCTTTCACTTGAATTTCCTTGTTACTTGAGGGTTTCAAGGTATCAAAAGCAATACTAAGTTTTAAAAAACTGTTCCTGCAACTTGTTCCTAGAAGAACTGAAACTACGTCTGTGGCTAAAATGTGTGGAACTGTTCACACAGTTCTGGGGAAAAGTCAGTGTTGCTCCTCAATAAGAAAGTCCTGCCTCACAGACCTGCTCAAGTTCTCTGAGGTGACATTAAGCATATAGGTAGCTTTGATCTTTTTGATATGATATAGTTCTGCTTCCAGAAGGCTTTTGTCAGGGTGACTCACCAAATGATCTAAAGCGCCCATAAGCTAGAAGTGAAGGTCCCAGCATATATTAGTAATTGATTATATAATAATAATTTTAATTAAAGTTATTTTAATTTAATTAATGCATACTAAAATAATAAACAAGATAATGAATCCATTTCATTGATTAAATGACAGAAACAGGCAGGGAGAAGTAAATAATGAGTTTTGACACTGAAGTGTCTGTTTCAGTGTTCCACAGGGATCTGTACTAGAGCCAGCATTGCACATACTCATAAATAAACTGAAAACAGGTTTGAATATCAAGGTGAAAAACGTTTCAAGTGACATTCAGCATGTGCTTGGATAAAGTTAATTTTCTTCATAGTGGCTGGTATGTGGCTATGTTTTGGATTTGTGGTGGAAACAGCACTGCTAATGCAAAAACATTTTCATTACTGCTGAGCAGGGTTTACACAGGGCCAAGGCCTTTTCTTCTCCTCACAGCACCCCACCAGTGAGCAGGCTGGAGGTGCACAAGAAGCTGAGAAGGAGTCACAGATGGAACAGCTGACCTCAACAGACCCAAGGAATCATATGGCATCATGCTCTGGATATAAGCTGGGGCAACACAAGGAAAGAAAAGCGACATTCAGTGTAAAGTAGTTTATCTTCCAAAGTAACTATTAAATGTGGTGAGATGGAGATGGCTGAGTACCTTCCTGCCCGTGGGAAGCAATGAACAAATTCTTTGTTTTTCTTTGATTTTGTGTGTCGTTTATGTTTTACCTATTAAACTGTCTTTATATCAACCCATGAGTTTTCTCACTTTTACACTTCTGGATCTACCCTGTTCTGCCATGTGCTGAGTGAGTGGCTGTGTGAGGCTTAGTTTTCACCTGGGGATAAACCACCACGACACAGCATAACAAAGACAAGTGGCTGTGCAAAGGAATCTTATGACTATGGTTATAATAACATACTTCCACTCTGAAGCTTTGTAACGTACTGTGTCCACAACTTTTCAATGTAATTACAGACACTAACATTATTTTGGGTTGTACCAATTGTCACTCTCCCAGAAAATCCCATGATGAAATCTCATAGATGGTATGGATATGGTAGACCTGCTTTTGACTGAAGCAGGGGAGAGAAGAAGAAAGTTTAGCCATAGAGATTTGAGCCTTGCTATGCCAACCAATCTCTACCTCTACAATGGTCAAACAGCTACAGGAGTTTGCCATACCTACATTTGAAGTCTATGCAATACAGTGAGTGGACACCCAAATGATACATGATTAAATTCTTATGAAACTATGTGAAATCATGCACACAGTAAACCCCAGACAATACATTTAAAATAATAAATTCTTACTACTGCCATTGTGAAATAACACCATAATGCAACAATAGATAATACAGGAAAACTTTATCCCAGGGCTGTCCGGCCAATAAAAAAGCAAACTATGCCATATATCATGATGAAATTAAGTAGAGAAAATTATTAAGCTATTGTTTATAAATGCATGAAGCAACAAATTATGATTGCCAATCTCAAGAGATACACAAAAAATATAAAAATATAAGAGATTCAGAAGAAGCTTACAAGTGAAATCAAAAGTCCGGCACAGTTTCCATTTAAGAAATTATAAAGCAGGCAGTCCCAGAGCTTTCCATCTTGGAAAAAAGACAGCTAAGGGGAAAAAGGATTTAAGTCCATACATTCATCAGTGGCGAAAAGAATGGAGAGGGAATCACTGTTTTCCGTTAACTTCCAATGGCTATACTCGTCTAATGAAGATGTCACTTAAAATGTTCAAAAACAAAAACAAAAACAAAAACAAACAAAAAAAAAACAAAACCAAAACCAAAACCAAAACCAACAAAAAAAAGGGTTTCCTCTTTTCACAAGATTGGTATATATGTGAGAATATGAGTATCTTTGCACAATATTGTTTCTCTGAGACAAATACTTTCAAAGAAAACTGAGAAAGTCATGGCAAAGAGAATCTAAGGAGGACTACTACCTTATATTTGAAGACTATGAAAACATATAGAACAAAAACTATTATATGTTTCTCCACACTTATGTGTTATCATGATTGTCTGCTTCTTGAAGATATCCTTATTTTTACTCCCAGATTACTAACAAAATAAGTAGTACTTTATTACAGTTATATTCAATTTATTAATATTGCATGTTTGACTTTCATTAAAATGACATCTGAGTGAAAGATTTTTTGGTTCCTTACTGGGGGAATGCTTTTAATTTTTAAAAAGAGATTCAGACCTAGAAATAAGAAAAAGGAAACTTATCAAAATTTATTTTATTCTTGCGAGATAATTACCATTTGTAGGTATTTTAAAGTGTTTATTATGGAAATATAGGATGAAACCTCAGCTGCATCAGACTTTTTCAGACTACCCGAGATAAATTAACAGCAAAAAAATTATGTTAAGGTTATGCATTATTTCTATATAGAAATTCTTATGTTTGCAATAGTACTGCTCAGTTCTGGGAATAAGACTTTTCTAGATTTGGTGATCCTATTGGAGACAGCAGAAGGACATAGAGGAGGTTGGTCTCTAATAAATGACAGCATTCAGCAGCTGCTCAATTCCCTGAGGAAGGAAGCAACAACAATGAGCTACAATTACATTCTGAATTTGCTGACCACCTTTAATTGGTCAGCAACTCAGTTTTTCCAATCCAGAGAAGTGAATGCATAATCCCTTGCAGACAGTAATTAAGTCCTTCTCTATAGGAACAAGATTTCTTATGACTCAGATGTACATGAGCAAAAAAAAAAAAAAAAAAGGGGAAGGCAGAGACTGAAGTTTTTAAAAAGACCTTGAGACACTAGCTTGAAGATGTCTTTATTCTGAGAAATTCTGGCTTGTAACAACCTCTTGGGCCATTTTACAAGCTGTAGACTCAGGAAGTTGGGAAAGTTCTCATTGTGGTACATGCCATGCTCAGGAGATATGCAGAGATAGGAAGCACCAGATGTGGAATCTCAGAACGCTTCATTAGGAGCTTGGTGTGTTACCAGAGTAGACTGATACATAACGAAAGAGCAAGGAAAAAGAAATTTAGGGAAAGCACGTAGTCCCAGTTATCAGGAGAACTGGCAAATCCTGTCATTAATAGTGCTTCCATAGGTGAATCTCATCTGTTTCACACAGAAAGAATAATGAGAATCAATATATCTGGAAAATAGGGGGCTATGCCTCCAGATATGGTTTGGGTTTGTATCTGGCAGATAGCTATGTTGCTTATGAAAACAAACAAACAAACAAGCAAACAAGAAAACCCCAACCCCTAAAACCACCCCCAAAAAAGTCTTAATTTTGATACCTGCAGGGTATCTATATCAAAGGACAGACAAACAGGATACGAGCGACAAAACGTGAAACAGTCTTAAAGGGGAGGAAAAAAGAAAAATCTTGCTTTGATGATAGCACTTATTTTTCCTCATATTTCTAAAGGCTATTCTTTAAAACCATGCATGTGATGAATGTGTTACATTTGTACATAAGGTGTGGCTTAAAAACTTATAATGCAGCTTCATTATATGATAAGAGTGAAACGTGTGAAATGTGTTCGAAAAATCAATACTAAAGATCAAAGGAATATCTTCAAAAGTTCTTGCTTTAAGGGTTTACAAATGCTGTATTTCCTTGTTCCCCTCATGCTGATGAAAAGGAGATCCTGTAAAAATGTTCATTATTGGAGAAAAAGGTCTTCTTTTTTTTTCTTCCCAATGAAAAAATGCACATTTCACATGTGTAATCCAGTGGCCTGCTGCCTCAGAAGCAGGTATTTTAAAAGTCCCTTTTAGCTTCATTTAATACCATTCCTAAGAATTGAGAGATCCTTTTACACGATTGGTTGGGAGTGCTGCAGGCTTCATTCACTAACTGATGGAAGGATGGTTGGAGAATAAGCAGTCTAGAGCAGTTTCATCTGCCCCTCAAAAGATACTTGCTCCAGGGAAGGGCAGACAATATTTTCACTGCCCCGGGAGAGCTGCCTTAAACCACAGCTCTGCCTCTGCACAATTCTGCCAGTGAGGATTGTTCAACTATGAATCAACACATTCTCTTGCCAGATCCACCCACCCAGGGGGGTTGAGTGCTATTGAGAGGGTGACTCACCATGATGAGGTGAATTTGGACCTTTATCTCCAGTGTAGATACCCAAGAGTCTGGAATAAATGCTAACTCTCTCTTGTCACAGTAAGAGAAAAGTTTTTCCTAATGCACTTACAAACCATAGATTCATTTGCCTAAGAACATTAACTCAACATACATTCCAATACAAACTGCTATTAGTTAAATTCACTAATATTTTTATTAATATGACTCCTGGAGTCATGCAGCTAAAGGAACCTACACTGGTGTTCCAGAAATAAAGAATTGTCTTCATCTGTTTCATGGCAAAATTTTCAAATGAGCTTATCTTCACTGTATGAAGTGCTGAACAGATAAGCAACCCAACAAGCAAAAACAGTTCTGAAAATCTATTCTGAAAGTTTTGCAGTGGGAGCTGTTGAGTGGGAAAGTGTTTCTTTAGTGTGGTCCATATTTCTCTGTCTGAAGAGGATCTGAGTACTTGTACTCAAAGAATGGGTGTTCATCAGTAGAAAAACCTGTCCCTTAAGATTTAGGGATCCCTCAAAACCTACTTCAGCCCTCCTAGAAATAATTTCTTGATTACCTCAAGTTTAGTCCATAACCATTGGTGATTTATTTTTAATCTTCTAATCTTTTGTCCAAACCCCATCTTTATCCATGAATAGGAAAAAAAAGGAAGAAAAAAAAAACTTTTGGGCAGAAGAATGCTAAAAGAGAATGCTGTTTTTAGAAAGTCATACATCCAGAGACTATATTCATGTCTGCAGTATGACTGCACTCAGAGAATATTTGAATGATGCAGCCAGAGGGAAGCATGTGTGTGCATCCTGGGATATCTTTAATTAGTTGGGGAAGTGATAAAAGTGAACATACAGTGGCACAGATCCAGCCTCTTCCTAAACTTTGGTATTATAGGTGGCAGCGTGCTGTTTATAGCATAGCCTTTTGTTGCTACAGCTTCACCATTCTTAGTACTCAGTCTAGGTAGGTTAAAGCTGCATTCAGATGTTTTGTTTCCAAAAAAAGGCTGACAAAGCCAATGAGACTGTTTCCATGCAGGCAGGCTACACAAGATTTATATTTGCTATATCCTGTTAAAATACATACTTAGTTTTACAGATTGTTTGGATCATCCTGAACATTAGTTACATCTTTCTTATTTTGAGATCAGAGTGCAATATGAAGCACTGCTGCTGCAGTTAACTCTGCTATTTTTAGCTATTTTAGCACCAGATCTTTTTATTTTAGGACACAAATTTTGCTTCACTGTTAACAAATGAAACAGACTGCTGTGTGATACATTATCAAGTTGCTGAAGGTTAGCTTTTCTTCGTGTCATGCTTATGAGTGACTGTGCTGCACTAATTAAAAACATTGCCATGGCAATTGCTATAGAAACATTTAAATTGGCATCATCAGTAACAAATCCGTGCTATTGATCCCGGCAAAGCTTATTTCACACTACACCTGAACAATCTAAATAGAATATTTTGCATTCAAAAGGACTGCAAGAGATAAATTTTTTCCAGTTGTTACTATGCTCAGGAGAATAATGTTTTTCATACAGACATTATTCATTTACCTGGAACTGTTATAGGATTCTGATATCAAAGCCCTTACTGCAAGGAGGGACTGCAATGGTTCTATGCTATCACCACATATCCCTCAAACCATACAAATGAAAAAACAAAAAAAAAACCAAAAAAACCCCCCAAACTTATTACCTCCACTCAGATCCACTGATTTGAAAAATGGGGGAGAAAAGCAGGTTCTAAAAAATGTTTAGCATTAACGTGTTTAACACATGCATTCCCCATCTTAAGAGAAGACTCCAAGATAACTAGAAAGAAAACCATTTTCTATTGTTTGACAAGAACAAGAAGTTGACATTTTACTGATTAAATGATGGGAGCAGAAATGAAGTGAGAAGAGATTGCATATAGAATATTGATCCGTTGCTTGGAAAAAAAGAAATTATTCTTTAAAGCTCTTCGCTTCTCTTAGAAGGAAAATAAAATTTGATGTTTATCATAATGTTCAGCAGACACAATGGCCCAGAATAATAAGTATTTCTTTACACAGAAAAGGTCCAGTTATCGCAAAAATAAAAAGCAGGGGAAAATGGGCTGTAACTTCATTTTTTGTTTTTGTTTTTACTTCATTCTTTTTGACATTAAGGATGCTACTTTTCGTCTAGGTAGTAAAGTCCTACTAATTATCAAGGAAATCAGTAGAGGGCAGCGCTGTACAGAAAACCACATGTTTAAAGCAATTTCAGTTTAACTTCTACCCTGGCTGGGACAAAATATGGGAAACTAGATTTTTTTGAGAAAAAGACCTCTGTGAAAAATTGGTGTTTGCACAGATATAATTTCTTCTAGTAAGGTCAGAATATCTGTGCATGGTGCATTGAGTTCCTTTGAAAATGAAAAGTTGGTCTTACTTTTCCAGACCATACCAGAACTCTTTGTTTCAGTATTAAACTCCACCTTCTGAGTATACAGAGTGCAACTCCTGACCTGCTTGAACAGCTGACTACGAGACAAAATGCATAAGCCAATGCCCACCTTGAAGTGTTTCTTTGAGTATAAAGAAAAGAGTAGTATAAACCTCTTCTGATTTTAAATGAGTATGGCAAATAGTGTTTGGACAGAAAAGAATGAGGGCAATCTCAGGAAATAAAAAATATGCAGTTTTGAAATAGCAAAATTGAAGCACTTGAAATTTTACTTACATTTTAAATTATCACCAAACTGAACATGCAATCATACATCTCTAAAAGGCCAAATGAAAATATATTGATGTCACCCACCCTCCTCTGTTTCAAAAAAAAAGAGAATAAAATCAAATCAGACTAAATCATCTGAGTGTTAGTTTTGTCTAGGTTTTGAAATAAGGACATTTTGAAATGAAAATTTTACCTCTTTGGCAATTTTAATAACTTCTTTTTCACAGCAGTCTTAAGGCTTACAGGTTTTGGAAAGATATTTTTAGAATTTTTAGTCGTTTTATAAATTCACTATGTGTTACAAGTTCACCAAATATGCATGTTATTTTTAGGAATTTTTGCTTGGTTTATGGTTCATTATGTTTTACTGCAGAAAAGACAGTAGGGTTCAAGAAATTAGAGAAATACATCAGTCACGACCTTAAAATGCACAATACTTATCAGAATATAACACGACCTTATAAAAACACAATATTTATCAGAACAGTTACGTAACAACACATAATTCATATCAAGGCAAAAGTAACCAAATCCAAAATTTGATTAATATGAACATTTGAATATTATCATTCAGAATGCATAGAAGAGGATTCTTGAGCTACAATCCAAATGCAGCTATGAAAGAGGGCTATTTGAGGACACATCAAGCAAGAATATCTCCAGAAGAGATAAGAAACTTCATAAGAGTCACTGGGCAAAGTTGATTGACTTCTGAATATGAATACAGTATTTCCAAAGTATTTCCAAAGGTTCCTGCTGTTGCCTACTTTCATTCTGCAATACCTTAAGCAGGATCTAATTTAAAAAGCATGAGAAGGCCCTTCAATCTGCCTCAGATGAGGCAGTAGAATGGATTTGAAGTACAAACAATGATGTCTTATGCTCTACCGTAATAAATAGCTTTATTCTGTGATAAAACCTACTTCAGTCTAATATTTTTCAAGGAGTTCAACTCATCAAACTTAAACATGGATACAAGATTAGCTGAATTTAGGTTTTGGTTTGTTTTTTTTTTTCCTTTTTATCTGTATCCAGTAAATTTCAATCACAAGGCACAAACATCATGTACTAAACATGTTCTCCAGTTAATGTCAAAATTTACTAGTATTAAGTTAATCACAAGAGAGTTGCACTTTGCTCCTCTGCCTGCAACAGGAACATACTGAGCATTACAACAAAAAAAAGCAGAATTCAAAGAAAACACATTCTTGAAGGTATGCTAAGATCTGTGTACCTTCATAATTTTATGCAAATTAAGTTAATTTACTAAGTGCTTTGATTCTTCAATTAAAATAAAATGCAAAAGAAAACAAGTTTTCGGGCATGATATAGATGATCTTCTGCATAAATATGACACCTATTAGGTTGTTTAGTTTTTGCTTTTCAACATGATCTTAGAAACAGATAAATATTCCAAGCCTTCACTTCTTACTCAGCTAAAACTCTTTATAAAGTCACTAAAATGCTTAGACTTTGATCCTCCTTCAGAATTGCTATTAAAGACACTGAGTCCATACAGAATATCATCATTTTAAGACAATTTTACACAAGGGCGTAATTCCAGTAATTTAATCATTAAGGCCCTTATAATACAATTCACTAAATGTTTTCCATTAAAAAGTCTTGGTTCTCAACTGACTCATAATTTTCACAAAAAGCATCTTATTTCCAAAATGAACTTTTGTACAGACAATAATACCTTCCCATCTTCTATAAAAATCCCAAACAAATAAACAACAGAGTGAAAATAGGCATTGGAAATATTGGGTTGCAGAAGAGAGGGGGAAAATTTTGCATGATTTTTTAAAATTTCAAAATATATGAATGTTGCGGCCTCACACTACTATCACTGTTAATGGACAAGGATTCTCAAAGAAAATGTATTTTTGCAGCTGATTTTTTTTTACTATGAATTCTGTAATATACAATGACAGCTCAGCTAAAAATATCCTAAAGCAAAATCAGATTTCACGTGAAAAAAAATTGTGGAAAAGGCACTTCAGGCACTTCAGTTGTACTGTCATATAGAGTATGAGATTGATTTGGTTTAATAAACATTGCTTACATACTTCCAGATAAAACATCACAGTAATTTTCAGAAAAATACTAATTACAGTAAGGTTCTTTATAATGAAAATTCCCATTCATTCAGTTGTGATTCAGGGAAAAATTAAAAACATTCTAAATAGAGAATAATTTTCCAAATACAGAGTTTTGTTAACCCCAGCAGGATTCCTATGAGCCCACAGTGGTCTAACAAGTATTTTTTGCTCTTGTTTAATGAATCTGTGGAAGGCTTCAATAATACTTAACAAATTTCATTTTATGACTTCCTTTCTGCAGAAATAGAAGAAGATACTCTGGACAATTGGGGCCTAGCAAAAGGGAAAGAATAGGATACATTAATCATAAAGTAACAGAAAATTCAGATTTTTAGACAGTTCTGAACAGATACTAAGAGAGGATCAGGCTCAGCTGGAAGAGATTAGGTTGGAATATTTCTTATTTGAGCTCTTTCCTTGTGCCAGGATGCTGCTGGTAGCTAAAGCTTTCAGATAAAGTATTTTACTCAGCTTGTGTTTTAAATTAATGTCTATATACCGTGTGACTGAACTAGTATAAGATGAAAAAAGGCATTAAAGAACTTGAGTTAAAACTCTCTGAGTAATTTTCATGGTTATTTGTCATTCCCATGGGTTATTGTTGTAATCACTAGACTGTGTTTCTGTTTCCTTAGGGAAAAAAGTTATTGCAACTTACACAAATACTTTTCTCTGTCCCCTAGGTTTTTCTTACAAGAGGAATATAACATTTGAAAAATTTGTTCTGGTGAATTATTAGAGGAGTGGCGGCTAACAGCACCTCTGGAAATGATGAGGACTCGCTCCTTTCTGACAGTTTTGCTTTGGAGCTCTGTGTTTTATGTGGTTCATATGACGCCATCCCAAAAAAGGACTAACAAGCATTCACACAGTGAAAGGATGACAGGATTGTCAGAGAATGATGGAAAAACACTGCACCGCACCAAACGTGGTTGGATGTGGAATCAATTTTTCTTGCTGGAGGAGTACACAGGTCCAGATACTCAATACGTGGGCAAGGTAAGCCTTGTGTTTAAAGGATTCTTTAAAGGTGATGCATCTAACACCCTTGGTATTTCATTCCTTCTTCACAGCTGTTTTGCTTTTTGTACCACAGTGGTCCCAATTTCTCGTTATGTCAAAGCACATCACAGACCACCTAAAGTTCCACAGTTGTTCAAAAGTATGAGAGAAACTAAGAAGTTCAGTGAAATAAAAAGGAAACTCTTCAGACTAGAATGTTCCAATTTCTTATTACGTATGCCCATGCAAGTTTTATCCCTTTTTCAACTGTTAAACATAAATATTAGATTAGAGAATAGAAAAGTTATGATTTCGTTCACCTTGTGGCATTGCCAGTGCACTGGTCTGTGTACTTTGTCAAGTGAAATATACAGTTCTATTAACAATAAAATTGCTGTCTCTCCATGATTCCAAGTAGAAGTGTAGTGTTTGAGGAAAAAATATCTGGGTTTTGTAATTTCTGAAATAAACTGAAAATCATACTTAATGACTTGAAGGGCTTTACATTCTTTGAGAGCTATCTACATTAGATGTTGTCAACAATGGAACTTCTGAATTCCGGTTGTCTCCAGTCCTACTTTTTCTGACGACATGAAACTCAAAAATTTCTAGATATTTAGCCCTCTGGTGTCTCATTCTCCTCAGATCTGACTTATGGTCTAGAATATCTTTATCAAGATCTAGAATATCAGAGATTTACTATACACCCAGCGTGACTTACAACTAAGGAAATATCTTAATGGCTTAAATTAATAAATGTCCAATTCAGTTTCTGTCATTCATCCACAATACTGTCACTAGCTCTTATTGTCAGATAAGTCTCTCATTTTCAGGTGTCTAGCTACTAAACTGATTTAGACATTTGTAGATAAAAGCTCCAAAGTTTTTTGAACTTTAGCTAATATCTCTGCTCATGGGAGACATGATCATCTGGAAAACATGAAAATCATCTCCCTATATTAAGAAACAAATGTCAAAGAAGTCAACTCTTATAACTATGAACTTGATTATTACCTTGTTCCTACTAGCACCTGTGAACAATTCCATTTTCTATGAAATAAATTCTGACATGAAGTAGCAGAAGTAAGACAAAGGCAAATAATTATATTGCTAAATCTGTTTATCAGTGTGTAAAATAGGAAGGTTTGTCATAGGCAAAAGGATCTTCAAGAAAGGATGAAATAATTGCATAGAGATATTTCTAAAAACAGCAGTGTTTGTTTGCAAGTATTTTTAAGTATTGAGTTGTCTTGTCAAGAAAGCATACAAAATGTGCACAATAATTCAAACTCCATGGCTGTAAGTCTACCTGGAATGACAGAAATAGACTGATTTTTTTTTTTAATAGAAATCTGTCATAAAGAAGTAAATGTCAAATATTAGAGCTGCTTCCAATTTCAGTCCCACTGAACATAGATGACTGACTTCAAACCAATTTAACAGTCAAATAAATTAAGCTTACATTAAGACCATCACCACCATCCCTGTTTCACACAAGGAATGCTTACATGCTATATTGCAACAGATGTAAACTTACCAGAGTGAGGTAAGATTTCATCTTACTTTTTACAAACTAACTAAAAACTATTGGACCTTATTAGCATAGATTTAAGTCCAGGAAGGAAAACCAGATGGCTATAGAGTAGTCGGATCTGATATGTTTCACTTCTTATAACTCAAATTACATGTTGATTTTTTTTTACATTTCACTGCAAAATATTACAGGAAGACCCCTGAGAGAGGTCAGCACCACTGATTTGCTAAACAGATGGAAATCACCCCAATTATTAGCCTGTGTTCCAGAGGAGTTGCACTGAACTCCACGTGGTTTCATTAATTTTAACACTGCTTATACCATGATGAAATTATCACAGTTCTGTTCTCAGTGGTATAAAATCATGGTAAATCCATTTTGAGTTAGTTCAAATTATCCTAGGTACATATGACATACAGCACCAAGAGGGAGGTGCTGCAACAAGAAGTCAAAGAAGGAATTTTTTTTAAAGAAAGAAAAAGCACCCCAACAACTCCACTGAACAACATTATTCTGAGAAAGGCTGAAATATCAGGTTTAGTATTCTCCTCTTCAAAGTGACAGTAATTAGCAAACTAGTATGTGTGAAGTAAGAGCACTTTTATTCCAACCCATGGGGACTAGTGCATAGCAAGCATTCTTATCTATCCCCTCTTTAATATGGATATGCACAGGCAGATGGGTTACTGGGGTAGAATAACAAATGTCGTACTAAAATTTAAATAAACTGAATTAAGAAATTTTTTATCAGAAAATAAACTTCTAGGTTATCATAGCCATAATATTTAAAAATTAGTTTTCCCACCCTGTTTCTATTATCATACAATTTTTATCCATCTGGTCATTGGTTGTGTTACTAATGTTACTTTATTGATGTTTTATTTTGTTTTAAGTTTATTCTGTTATTGGCAGTGGGGAAGGATCATGCAGGATGACATAGCAAGATAAAATCTGTTTACTAAGAAGAATGAGTACACAGGATGAACAGCTATTCTGTGGCATCCCCACACCCCTCATTCTTACTGCTCAGACCCCAGCCCAGTTCAGACCAGCAGCAGGGAAACTGGACACTTACTTTGACCACTGGACTGTCCAAATCCTGGCTGGCAGTCTGGCCCCTGTGAGAGGACTCAGGCTCCACTAAGTTGCACAAGTGGAATTTCTCCCTCATATCTGAAATGCTATCTTAAATAGTAATTTTTATAGCTGAATTCTTGGCAGCCACCCTTCAAGTACAGGAGATATATACAGAGCAATTGCCTTGTGAATGTGATGGGAGTCAAGGTAAATCCAGACAGCTTACAGTATGCCCACTCCCCATCTTTCTTTCCTTCTGCAAACTCAGAGAATTCATGTCTCAAACACAGGTGAATGTATAAAATGCATTGTTTATAAAATGCATAGGGAGATAAATATTGCTCTGGAGAGCTTACAAATGAAATATTCAATCAGACATATATAAGGAAAGCAGTACCAGAGTCCTGTTTAAAAAATTAGACAAGAAGGAAAAATAAATTCTAAAATATAAAAATGGCTACATTCTTTCAAAATGTCTATTGCCTAGTGAGATGCATATTTCAATCCGATTATTAATGTGAGGAATTTTCAGAGGATGTAGTGAGAACAACTGTAAAACTTGATTCTGCCTGCTAAGAATTCGCAGAAAAAGTGGTTTACAATATAGCATTAATAGTTAAATTTGTGCAATTACTTTATTTTTAAAGGAAGAAAAACAATCCAATATTTTTTTTCATGAAAGAAGAAGGTGTTGAAAAAATAAACACCTGATTGTATGTCATATCTGGGAATCTCCTCTTCTTTTGTGAGGGAGGGACCTTAGATCCAGCCTCTTAGCTGCTACTAATTTTAAGCTCCTTGTAGAACCTGAGAAATGAAAGTTAAAACACTGACCTTCTATGAGAAAAGTGTACCAAATCTACTCACCTCCTAACAAACAATCCAGAGATAATCATACAAAGAAAATGGACAAGCAATTCAGGAAGTATAAAAATGCTGATGAGGATGATGTCTATTAATCAGAGAAAAAACTTGCGCAGAAGGTTCTTACCAATTAAACCTCAGGGGAAAATTAATTTTATTTTCCAAAGATAATATTGATTTATGTGTCTCCATTTCTAAATGATGTAACTGATACCCACTGAATGAACATCACTTGTGCAAAATGCCAATTATCTTTAACTCTGGTCCTTACAAAATATCCTCAGGCAAGAAGAAACAGACATGACCAAAATCATCAGCCATTTTGGAAAAATGTTGTCCTTTATCTTTTGCAGCAGTATATTGAAGTGATTTTAAGAGATGAGATTTTCTCTCCTTTAAGTCACTCAATTACATTTTTACATAGAAGCTCTCCTCTCCCTCTATCAAACAGGCACTTTGCTAATGAAAGGCTGCTAATCTTGACGGGCAGATAATGGTGAAGTACCATGCAATATACGTCAGATCCAATCATAAACATTACAACCAAACTCCTGTCATATCCCAGAATTTTAAAAAGAAGAAACAAACAAGAATAAAAACATTTTTTCACACCATTTGCAACTTTTCTTTCTCATAATAAAAGGGGAAAATAAAAAATTAAATTAAAGAATAAAATGTCACTGCTCAAAAGTAGCTGCTCATGAATAACCTGTGCAATAACTTCCATAAAAATAAATTAACTAGGTTCTGCATGTCATAAACAGCATTTCAATTGGATGCAGTAGGAAGAAATATCTCTCTTCCATCCCAAGTTAACCAAAGAATTGTTTCATGACATTTGTTTGTGTGTCTTAAGATGTATAAAGTAAAAATAAAAATAGTAAGATGGTAGGTTTTTTGGGGTGGGGGGAAGTGTTTAGTTTGGTTGGGTTTCGGAAGGGCAGGGTACAACATATATTTAAATGCAGCCATTTTTTTCTTGTAATCTGCATTTTTAAATATTCAGACATCTACAAGTAAGGTTGTGTGCTACAGTAGTCTGTATCATAAGAAAAGAGAGATAAAAAAACCAAAATAACTTAGTTAAACTTCATAAATAATTATTAACGTAATAAATATTTAACTTAAAACAAATAAAAGAAGTATCATTTAATTGCCAGCCTCATCAGACTGGTTATTTATAAAAAAATGCACTCAAATGAACCCTGAATGGTATTGAGGTTTTTTTTTCTTTATTATTTAATGGAATTGGATAGTATTTACTTGTAAATATAGACTGCAAATATACTAATGGCTGAAAGTATTATTTCACATTACTTTGCTCTCTGCCTTTGGTACACCTACCAGTACAGAGTAGATTCCTTCTTAATAGGAAAAGCAGCAAAGTTGGAAACCTGAGAGCAGTAAAGCACTTTCTTCATTAGTCTTATCCTCATTCACTCATGTCCTCTGAATCTGTTGCTGAGGCCTGGGCCATATTCAGGCTCTGCTCTGAGCAGTTTGGGAGGAAGAAGTTTATGACTCACAGGGGTGACCCACACAACTCTTGGCAACACTGCACCGCCCTAACCAGTAGCAACTTTAGTTGCTCCACCCTGAAGCATAATGTTCTCTTCCACAGTAGCTTTTATTAATTACCTAATATTATTTTCTTTGCCTACTGAATTTTTATCTTAATCTTGTGTTTGTAGTGTGAGAGAGAACTTGCTTTTTTACCTGTGACCTAAATCGAATTATGCAATTTTTCTGTGAGGGTTTCTATCCAATGTTTACTATTTTTCCTCTACAGAGTCAGTTTTTTTAGAATGACTTATAAGGATGAGAGAATAATGCAGGTGCACTATCCCTTCATAGTTTCAAGTGTACCTCTACTTTGTTATAGCTACATTCCATTTATCCCTCCCTTTTAAAACTGCTGCAATCAGGACAGCAACTAAATACGGCTAGAAACAGAATATTTTTTTGATATTTTTAAACTTAGCACTATGGAAAATTGAAAAAAAAAAACCACAACAACAAAAAAACAAACAAACAAAAAAAACCCATAAATACTTGATCTAGTTTCAAGCAGCCATATCGCCATATCCTAGGTGGATGAATCACCAAAATAAAGCTAAAATTGAAGCAGACAAACAGAAAGGAAAAAAAAAAATTCCACAAGATCCTGTCTTAGACACATTCATAATCTAATTGGAAACACTTATAAAGAGCCATAGCTTTACTTGTTTAAAAATAATTTATTTTCTGAAGGCTTCCAACATAAACCTTATTGAAAATTTCTCGAAGTAAAATTTATTTTGTCAAAATTTTTTTTAAAAACCCCAAAATCTTGAATAAATGTTACTGTTTTAAAAAGAAGGCTATAGGGCCAGGGAAGAAAATTATGAAAGACAAATGTTACATCTTCCAAACACAATGTGACTCTTTTTTTTTCTAGAAAGGACAGCAGTAATTTCAGACAACCTAAATACATTTTCGATTGAAGTTTGAAAAATAGTGAAGCGATCTAATCACATCCTGCATAACCCAAGTATAAACAATTTAAATACGAAATATCTCTAATGTTACATTATAATAATGGGCCTAAGCTAGAATTTTGCTGTCAAATTTGTGCACCATATTTCATATAAAATAAAGAATTATTTTTGAAAATAACTGCAATGATCAGAGGCTTCAAAGACATGAATAACAAGAGTGAGTTGGCATTGTTTGGTACAGATAGAACAGCTGTCATGAGATCTGACAGCTTCTGTTTCTTCAACTACATAAAAGGCTGTTAAAAAAACAATCTGAAGTTCTTGTCATGTTCAGGGCAAGAAGTTGGGTTCATATTGTCATAGGGTTGATTTACAGTCCTCACCAGGAAAAAGTTTTTGATGGTACATTGAGTCAATACAACTAAGTACTAGGTAAAGAACTCTCAGTGAGACAGGATTATACTGGAGGTTTTCATGACAAACCGAAAAACCACATGCCAGAAAGGTGACAGTGATCCCCTTCCTGGAGCCTGGAGCCTGTACATCACTTTAGAGCCCTGTCTATTCTGTTCTCAAGGGTTCTGTGTGTGTTTTTCAAGTACAACTGTTAAATCAGCTAAACTTGTTTTGAGGGGAAAAATCACATAAAACAAACAAAAAAAAACCTGAACCAAAATAAACACAGAAACTTAAGAAATGAGGAAATCCTCAAACCTTTTATTGCAAATTTCCCCTTTCTTCTTTCCCTTGGTTTTTTTTTTTTTTTTTTCCTATTTCCTTGTCCCTTCTCTCTCCTCTTTGGGGACAGAAAATCCAGTATGCAATACTATGCAGTTTTGTTTTTTTTTTTTTTTTTTAATTTAGCAACTCTAACTGAAAACTCCATCCATAGCAAAAATGCAGGCATCTAAATAATTACAAAGTTACTTTTAAAACCAAAGTCAGTGCAAAACAATTCAACATAGGCAAAACCAGCACTATTTCTCCAATTCTCTTCTCTTTTTCTTCTCTCCCTCCATGCTTCTCTCAGGTGTGTAAAAAGTTATGGTCATCCAATACCCAACCTAGCAGCAATGGCATGGAGTCTACTTTATAGTTCACCTCGATGGCTTAGTCACAGTCACCCTTCCCTGGGGATGTCATCAGTGTGCTCAGAGCGCCCCAAGGGGGTGGGACCCTTGGGATAATAGGAATGGAGGTTAGGTGCCTGCAGAGTGGAGCCTTCCCTGTGGAGTTCACTGGGATTGAGCATATTGACAAGCTCATAAGGAAAACAAGGCTTGAAGCAAAACCACCTGTCTTAAAGACACAGTGGGCATGGAGAATGGAGTCCTCTTCTGTCTGCAGTGGCAATTTCCAACTGCCGGCTAAAACATAATTTTAATTTTAATAAAAGCGGCTTTTCTGAGCTTAAAATCACTTGTTCTTGTCAAACTTCATATGTGAAAAGATCTACGAAGGTCTGACTTGAAGATCTGTCTGGCTCAGGAACTTGGCACAATATGCAATTGTTTTTCGTAGAATAGCTCTATCTTATTAAAACTTCTTTGGCTAGTATTTCTAAACCTTGCAGTACAAGCCTGGGAGAAGAAGATTAGACTAGTGACAATCTGCAGACTCATCATTATCTATTTCCAGGCAATCATTTATTGTTCATGAAAAGGTAGGAGGCTGAGGAAAATGTATTTAGTGAGATATTTTTCTTTATGTTGTTAATTTATTCCCCTGATTACATTATGGGAATGATTCTGGAGAGGGTAAGTGCTTTGACTATATTATTTTTACTGGTTTACTGGCACCTGCAGGCCCAGTGATAGAGTGCAAAAGACATCATAGCAAAACAGTATGTGACTACTGAAAAAGGTCGATTTGACAGCATCAGAGGATGTTTTTGTGCAATGTCTTGTCTGTCAGGGAGAGGGTCATAGTCATCTTGACAACAAATAGTGAAGCTGTCAACAAGCAACTGCCAGTGTTTTTTTCCTCTATGTGCCTGATACATCAAATCTTGTGTATTGCAGGAATCATCACACATTTCAGTCTTCTGGAAACTGAAAAAAATGTTAGCCTAGTCCATGTAATTGGTCAATTTAACACTAAGCTGGGTATCAATCGAAAGAGGAACCTGTACATTTATCAGTTTTGGAAATACATAACCATGGTCCAATCGTTGCTGTATGTATTCCTGTAGCAGCACAAACACACTGGGCAAACTTCTGCTCACTCTTACATCAATCTATGGTCAAGAAACCCTGCTGAAATCCCTCTTTTCTGTTTTTATACAGCAGAATGTAGTAAAATTATTAAAGAAAGCATTACAGCTTCCATGAACATTTCATAAGTCACAAATTCCACTCTTTCTTCACATTTCAGACATGAGTATGCCCATTTCAGATGGAAGCCACTATAACAGGGTTTTTTTCAAATTTTGAGCACAAGAAAATGACAATCTGAGTTATAATATTGAGTTATTTAACTGAAAATCAAGGTTTTTTTACCTATTGTCCATTTGCAAAGAAGGAACCTAAGGAGAAATGGCACCAATTCTCCCTTACTTTAGTTGTAAAATTCTTGCCAGAATCTCAAAAAGGTTTTTATAATGGTTGATTCAGCTACAAGAAGGAATTCTTAGCCCATATCCTGCCATAAAAATAATTACTAATGCTGGAAATAATTATTAATAAAATTTGAATAAATGTTTATATTAATTTTACTTTATTTTTTCCATCTGTAAATTGTAATTGCCAATATTTCTCTAATTAAGTTTTTCTTCAGAACATGTCTGTCTGTGTATGAATTGTTCCCACACAACATTATAAAAAAAATTCTGAACTATAATGACAATAGCCATGAAGTATTTGGCTGAATGGTATATCAGGGTACACTATGGAAAGGAGAAAGATACAGAACCAAGTATTTCCTATCTTCCTACATGGGGAACAGTGCTTTTTGTGAATTTTGGATATAATTGACTGATTTAACTTTTCGTAATGCATAACAATGACCAAGACAGAGATACTAAATGGAATATTGTTATATTTCTACTCAAACATTCATAAAATTAATCTACCTAACTTAAAATTTGTACTTGCTGTCACCACCAGTAGCCAGTTTTGCCCTTTGAACTTCTAGCTGTTACTACATATTTTCAATTAAGAACTGAATTAAACTAAATTTCCAAATTTTGAGAATAAATTTGCTTCTCATAATAAAGTTCTGGTCTACAACTTCCATGCAGTTAAAGTGGAATTAAACACTAATATATCACACTGATAAAAACGTTGTAGGTACTGATGCAACTTTTAAAAATGATGCTCTTCTGATAATTCAGTCTTGCAGGGATTGCTGAAGTAAACATATTTTTCTTTTTAATAAGCGTTTCTGATGAATAAACCCTGTCAAATACCAAGAGGTAACAGAGCACTAAATTTTCTTATACAACAGGTAGCTGACTGATAAGAACAAATTAAAAAATGAAAAAAATAAAATATTGAAAGTATTTGCTTTCCCTTTCTCTCTGCCATTACAACATTTGCATTTAAAATGGTGAGATGAAAAGCCCTGTAAAACAATATTTTAAAAAAAGAAAAAAGGAAAAAAGACTGTATGTGCTGTGTAAAACAAGTGATGAAAAGAAATAAACATTTGCCTTTAATTTTAAAACCAAATTAATTTATAAAAATTAGATGTTATATCAATTAGCTATAAGCAAGAGGTGTGAACAATAAAATGAATTTAAAGAGAAATTTGGGATGGGAACAGATATTTCTGTACCCATTGTCACTGAAGCAAATAGAAGGATGGTTGTTGCAAGAAAGCAAAATAAATCACTAAAGTGTGTTAGTTTTTTGGGGGGGTTTTTTAACTCTAAATTTCACAGAACATGTAAATACATTAATTTCTGTAAAGGCTAGTAATTATGAAATTGAAGAGGTCATGGTTTGATTCCTACACACTCCATATGAAAAATTTAGAATCACTTGCAGAAAGGCATGAAGTGAAGGGAAAAATACCAGTCTATAGCAGAAAAAATTCTTAAGCTCTTCAAAAACGTGGAGGGAAACAGGAATTACCCATTCTGTTTGCATCTTATTATAGATACTGCAATTAATTTTTTTTCTACTTCAGGTGAGTAAATCTGGTCTAACTTCAAGCTGTGTAAAAGAAAAAGAAACAAAAATATCCTCCCCCTCCTCCTATAATTTAAAATCCTTTTATTGTCCTAGAAATTATGAAAATATATATGTGTGTATATCCATGTAAAACAGTAGTTTATCTTCAGGATAAAGAAAAGATTTACACTGATCTCTTTGATGAGAATAAAAGAGAAAAAAATAATTCAAATGTTAAAATCATGATTTTAGGATTAATCATTTCCACTTCCTTAAGTATTATTCACTTAAATATATCAAAGTATTTTACATTACATGTACATCACCTATGGTGAGACAGGCACTGACAGAACATCTCTTCTTCTGAAGAGAAAACTGCAACAAAGTTGCTGAAACAGTGATTTGAGGTCACAGAGCAAGTCAATGAAAAAGAGAATAGCTACTAGATAGGAACAAATTCACATAATGGTAAGGTTTATCTCTTTGGAGAGGTCAAGACAGAAAGGACAGCACTCATCAAGAGTGAAAACCATTAAAAAAAGAAAAAAACAAACAAACAAAAAACCAAAACAACAAAGGAAGTCCTGTTCCCTTACTTTAAATAATAACAAAATCTCAAGTTATATCTTGAAACCTATTTTCAAATTATTAACAAGATCATGGTCAACATTTGACTCCAGTTAAAGTTGTTGGATAATTAGCAAAACAACAAGTCTTATTACGTGTGCTATATCCTTCTCCAAAGTACAGAGAACTTCTTAGACAAAATAGGATTTCAGAAAAGAATGGAGACAGTTAACACTGAATTCTCAAGTACTCCCCCCACAAAATTTTTTAAATAAAGTTATTAGAAAATTAGCATGAATGCATTCAGAATGTTATCTGCCTTAACCACATGCTTTGACCATCCTTAATAATAGTTTAACTATTTCCTTATGCATCTCCTGCTGGTTTTGGTTTGGTTTGGTTTTTGTTACTAATATTTGCATTACAAATCCTTTTTTTTTAAATCCCTCCTAAATAACTCCTGCACTGTCTAATGTGTCCTTCTTAATCTTACTTCATCTGACCTGCTTGCAGATTCATCTATTGAGTGAAACATGAAGCAACACTGTTAGTCTGCAGGGCTTGATGCTTGGTTTGGACATTATGTCTTGATTTCTCTAGGCACTACTTCTTTTTCATGGAGCTTTCATCTGAAGTCCCAGGCAGCCTTGTCCTGGCTCCCCTCTAAGCTACACTCTTCATGTTTAATGAGACAGATACAATCAGCCTGTGGTTTATACAGAACCCGAAGTCCATCTCAGGCACCCTCCAAATGGAGTTAGACTTACCAGTTTGTGTTGTGCCGTGGAAGTCATTAAGAAGTGTTGATAACTATTTCAGACACTGCCCTGACTTTGCTCTCATTGCAGTTATGACCTTCCAAAGAGGATATTTTGAAACAAGATTTAAAAGATCTATATGAGTAAGTAAGGCAAATTTCAATAGATACAAAATTAATGACAAATAAGAAAAAAAATATACACTAAACATTTATTTTCTAACTACTGGTTTTCATTACACTCTTCTTGAAAAAATAGCTTCCTTTAGGAAGTTATCATAACACAGACACACAGACTCAAGGCTTGGCATTTTTTATGTCCTGCCCTGATTAAAACCTTTTTCTAAGATATACCTATGTTTAAGAATCTGCTTCCCAGGTTTTACCAGGAGTTGGGCATATACCTGTCTTGGAACAGACAGGGGACAGAGGAATTGCACTTACACTGATGAAGGTATGACATGGATAACTCTACAGAATACTTTCATTGACTGCTATTGAGTTGGTTGACAATTTACATTTTCAACACAGTCCGCAGAACAGAGAAATGGTGTAATACTTAAAATTAACATCAGTCTGTGTATTTCATTTTCTTTTTCCTTTTTTTCTTTTTTTTTTTTTTTGGTCAGCTTGTCAATAAATAAGTAGTAACAAGTAACAAAGGACCTTAGTGATAAGTTAAACAATGACCTTACCTTCTTTCCACCACTGTTCATTTGGAAATTTGGTTTTAGATAAACATTTAAGATATTTAAAGCATTATAATATAACAATGGTATTCTGAAACTAGTACTGAAGGATGAATGAATTTCTTTTTGTGAGGTGTCTATAGTGTCCAGAAAATATTTCGTTTACCAGCTTGCAAAGCAGGATCTTGGAGAAAATACATCATTTAAAAATGAATCTTTGTGGTAGAGATCATTGTGAATCAATAGGCATGAAAATCAGCGTCATAACTTTTTAGATTTTGAAATGCATTCATGTAAAAACAAGTATGTTTTAAGGGGAGTGAATAACCTATTTTGAATATTTCTGGAAACTGAATATCCAGCAACTTAATAAAAAATCCAGTCAACAGGCCTATAGTCTGGTTTTGTTTGCTTGGTGCTGAAAACCTGAAAGTCTGTTTATGTATTTAAGGCCAAAAAATACTGGTCATATTAGCTTACATCTCAATATCTTACTATTCTATTATACTGTATGACTTCCTAAAAACCACGCAGTCTTGATTAGTGCACAACTGATTATAAGTATATACATATGTATATATATATGTATATATATATGAAGTTATGATCAGAAGTGACAAAATACCCAAATATTCATGCTATTGATATATTATTGAGATTGGTGTTTCCATTCCTGGAAACACTTAAACATTCAGTGTATTCAGTGAATATAGTCCTTGTCCAAAGTTAGGGCAGTGGATAACCAGACAAGTTCAAGGACATCAGATTCATAAAATAAAACAGAAGAGAACAAATCACAAAACCAAATGCAGGTCTATTGTAATTTAAAAGTTCTAAATCCTGTGGCCAGCGAGGCAAGGATGCTAAGATAATCAAAAAGTACAATGGTCAGCTTCTCTTAGAAGCTTATTAGTATAGAGCTGAGCTCAGAGCAATTAGTTCTGCAGAGGATAGGGAATAATCCATCCATATGACAAACTCATGTTCCTTCCAGCCTATCTCTGTGCACATCCTTTGGAAACAAAGGACATTTTGAATGCCTCTAAAACAGCAAGAAAAGTCATGCACACAGACAGATTTCACTCAGGAATTTCTGGTGAAAGGAAAATCCCTGAGAAAAATACTCTCTGTTATTGTGAAGCCTTTAAAATAATGATGGATTTAACATCTGTTCCAGGGATTGATTAAAGTGACAGTGCTTGGTGTTATGATGTCATAATTTCTGACCTGTGGACACATTTGATGACTGGAATCACTTCCCATAAATCTGTATCTTATGTTATGGAACCGACAAATGACTGTGTATGTCAAACCATAAATAATAGTAAGAATAGTTGGCTCTTTTTATCAGGCTGAAAACCTATAACTCAGCTGTTGATTTGGAGAGTAGAGAGAGAAAAAAATTTATGTGCTCTGAAATCCATTTCTTTTTGCAGAAGTAAGGATGCAACCACTTTTGCAGGTTTGACTACAACTTATCATAGAGGGCTCAGGAGATATAGAAGATAGGTAAGAAGGGGAAGGAGGCACATGAGAATACAGCTCTGGTTTCCAGGACTCCTTCCTACATATGCAGAAGATACATACGGAAGTTCCCAATGTTGTGGTTGTATCATTCGAACCAAAAGACTACTAAGAATTCTGCTGAACTCTTCCTGAATGGAAACAAGATTTACCCTTAAGTACTAAGTAAAAATCAGCACCTGCAGCTGATGTCAGCAGTGTTTTTCACAATATCATTCTCTAGAGAATGTCTGACAATAGACAGCTGAACACAAGAACCAGATGCTGGAAAGAAGAAGATAAGGAAAGTAAATGTCATTTGCCTTGTTTAATATACAGTCACTTAGGTTTCCATCACATACAGAGTTTGGTTGTTTAATTAAGAAGTTTGTGCTGATGTCACAAATTCAAGTCAGGTAAATACATTGCCTTTTAGCACATACATAAAACTTTTGATTAAACACACATAAATAGAAAATTAAAGCAATGCATATGCTGCTACTTCAATCCACACTGAAGAACTACTGCAGCTATTAAGACGTCTTTAGAGTTTTTTAATTACTTAAAATGTTAATGAAGGAGAATGTTGGCTGAGCTGGTGTTCATGCTGTATCCTAACTGCTGTGGATCTCACAAAGGTCTGAAATCATAGAGTAGGGGCACTAATTAATATCCTGCCTGTCCCTAACACTCAATGCATTGTGTGTGAGATTTTAGGTTTGGCTGAAATAATAATATCAGCTCTTATTTCATGCACACCACTTTCATTTTATGATTAAAATTAAATTATTTTGTTTCAGGTAACACTTATCCTCTTTCACAAATACAGTCTTCTTTCCTAGCTCTGTATAAACAACCGTCTTTAATTGGAGCAAGCTAAGATAATTACAGTCAAATTCCCAGGCTCAAATCAATTTATGCTTTAATAATACTGGTATAACTTGGAAAATTCAATTTCTTTCTGTTCCACAGTTTCAGAATAAATAGCATCATATAATCACCATATATGAATAGAAATTGGATGTAAATAGACATATGGCTTTGTAAAAGAAACATACACACATTTTCCTTTACTTAGCATGTTTCTTCCCTCAGGCCAGGAGTTTTAGCTAAAAACTGTGATTAAAATATGTTTGAAGAATCCTAGAAATAGAGAAACTTTCTTTATTTTCTTCTAGCTTCAGAAAGGGTCACTTTGGACATAAGCTGAATAGCTTATACTTCCATGTTCCTTCCCATTGCTTACAATAATACTTTTTAAAATTTAGAAAGATATAAGGATATTTCAAAGAATCATGCTAAATCTGACAGTTAATGACATTTTTTGCGTTGATGGTTCATGCCATGTACAGTCTATTGTTCTTTCTCTATACATTTCCCAAAGCCAGGAGGTCTGGGTACATTACAGCCAAACCCCAACACTTTCTAGCTATAAACTGTTAATATTATGTTTCACTATGTCAATTTTAAGAAAAATGTTTTCAATTTGAAGTTACACATGGCTTAAGTCTTTCTCCTTAAGCTATGAAGAAAGCAATGTTACAAAAGGTAAACTCAAGGAAAAGACCTTTTATGAAAGGTGAAGTTATGATTTGCATGTGGAAGATGTCCCTGCCTATTCCAGGTGGGATGAAATTATATGATCTTTAAGGTCCCTTCCAAACCAAAATATACTGTGATTCTATGTGGAAACATCTTGGCTGTACCAGGAACTCAGAGACTGGATTTACAGTAGTTTGGTAGGGGAGGAGGGATATTTTCCATCTGAAGCATAAATTGCACATGGAAAAAAACCACCCAAAAATCCCAAAAACGAAACCAAAAAAAAAAAAAAAAAAAAAAACCCAAAATCAAGCAACCAAAACAGAAAAAAAGCCAAAAACAAACAAACAAAAACCCAGAGGTGTATTAACATAGCTGCTTTATGGCTCATTGAAATTTTAAATAGAAATACATCTGGTATAATCAGACAAATAAGTTTTCATTTTCACAGGGCTAAAAATTTTTGTCTTTTATAGCTTCCAGGTTTCTCCTGCTGACTCTTGATAATCTCAAACTAAATAACTAGCACCATTTACTCTTCACATTTATTCTTATACCTCCAGCAACTGGAAAAAAAAAACAAAAAAAACAGGAAGTAAACCCTAAGAAACTTTTTTAAGAAAGACTTTTGAATTACACACATCAAAATAAAACACTATTCCAGACAAAATTAGCAAACATCATGCAGTAGGCTACTCTGAACATCTGAAATTCATGCACAGGTATTCAAAATCTTACCGTTAACATTTTCAGTGATTTGTATAAATACAAACACAATCTAACTTTATTGGTGGAAGTGGAAAGAAATCACAGAAAAGACTGCTGTAGACCCGGTTTCTTAGGAATTCCATCACTCTAATATAATGCAAAAGGGGAATTAAGCCCTTTAGATTATCATAGCAAAATCACAGAAATTATGAAAATACCTATACAATTCCACAGGATGGAGCTAATAAATATTGTGAGGACATTAATATTGTGTAATGCAATTTGTAGGACTTTTACTGAAATGACTTTTTACTTCTACTTCTACACAATATTAAATAACAAGTAAGGATGAGCATCAATATTGCACAATGCACAATATACAAGGCAATGTGTTTGACAGTGAATTCAGGAAGAAAGGTAATGCAGCATAGCTGTATCTAATCTGTGGTACCCAGAACTGCTTCCCTATTCCTGGAAAATACTCAGTTTTGCATCTTCCTCCTATTTCTCCCTGTCACATGTTGAGGAGAAGAAATAAAAATAGCTGAGACAAATAGGAACCTCTGTTCAGTCCCTTGTCATCACGATGTCAGAATGTTTGGAGTTTCAGGTATTTGGGTCTGGGACTAGACATGCCCACAAATTCATTTGTCTTCCAGATCAGATTGCAGTCACCTACCTACCTACTTATCTGATACGTTGATGAAACAGCAGAACACTTCCTCCCCACTTTACAATATTTCTGACTTCAAAACTCTGTATTTGCACCTTTTTGCCCTCTCATGTGCATCTGTATTCTAACTTTGCTGCACTGTGCAATCCTGATTCATCAACATATCCTTTAACAGGGTCGCTTGTGTTCTGGTAGTAGTTTCACCAGGACAATGTGGAAATTAACCTGGTCTTCATCTCCCAATAAAATATGGAGATATACCAATTTAGTGCCACTAAAGAATTTGACCACAACAACCCCTCAGTGTATTTTGTTCACTTTAAAAGTAAGGACAGAAAATTGCTCACACTTACTAGGACGCATTTACAGGCAAATAGACCACAGGACATCAAGATTCCTTTGCCAGAGACACTTGTATGGGTGGAGGCAGTGGAGGTAAGAGAGCTGTAGTAATTTTTATATACCAAGATACAGAGGCACACTATAAACCTAATTTGTAAGCATTAGCAGAGTGCCTACCACAACATAAACATGGGTCTGTCCTCCCCAAATGTGTCTTTGTCTTTAATTTCCCCTCTCCACAAAGGAGATTATACCACTTTTCTGAATTTGCACCACCTAATAAATGTTTTCACTGTTTTTTTTCATAACCATCACTAGGAATAAGTAGCTCTTATTGCTATTTTTTTTCTTTTTCTTCTGCAACAATAGTTATATGGAAGTAAACTGCAAATAAAATCTAAATTAAGTCTACCAATTTCTTGCTTCTAAATGCAGAAAATACATTCATATCACTATATAATTTGTTAACTCTGTCCATTGATTCTCTCTTTTTCCATTGATTATATGTCTGCCTAACTTGAAAAGAGTAACTGTCAATTAGAAAGAGTTAAGAATGAGATCGGCTGCAGTTTACAGGAAATTTAGTAAATTAAAACTGAATTAACAAGAAACATGGACTTTTAAGGAGCTCTTTTCTGAGGTAATTTTTTTTTTACTCTGTATTTTCTTTCACATTCCATACCAATTGCTGAATTAAATAATTTGAGATGTAGTTTCACTTCAAAGAATACTGTTATCTACTGCGTGTAACAGAACTTTTGAGAGAAGTCATGAATTAGCCTCGGACATACTAAGAATGCCTAGTCAAATAAAATACTGCCTGAAACCAAGACATGTGCTGTATCCATAACCAAGTTATGTGCCATAAACAGCTTTTCTGATAAATATTGAATACTAAAGAATGGTGAAGTGTAAACTATAAGAGCAAGGTACTTAATTTAAGGAAAATAGAATTATGCTACAGAACTCTGAGATAATCTCTGCTTGCTTGTTCATTTATTTATTGAAAATTAGATTAAGAGTGATCCACATAAATTTATGTCAAGTTTTTTGAGAACATTAAGATATCAATTATCATATCACATCACATCACATAAATATTCAGTTAAAAAAAAATGGATAGACAGGCTAATTTGAGAGAGATACTTTATCTATGTAGAAAAAATAATTAAAAAAAGAGAATATGAGATAATTTATAAGTATGCCCATATTTATGACATAAATTGTTTAAAAAATAGGTAATTGCCATTCCCTTAGTCAATACCAATAACATTGTCTCTGATGATCCACAGAAATTTTGTTTTGGGAACGGTTTAGCCAGTCACACAGAAGACTACAAAGAGAGAAATGTGTGCAAAGGAATATTAAGAAATCCAGATACTCAGCAGTACATCTGGGTTATGTCTTCATTCCAACACGCTTCAAATTAATTAACAACAATAGCATTTGTTATCAGTGGTCACTATATACTATATATACATATTGAGAAATCTAATAATACATTGCATCTGCTTTTGTTTGGGATTTTTGGGTAGGTTTGATTTTGGGGAGTGATGGTTGTGCTGGTTATGTTTTTTTGGGTTTTTTTTCATTTATCAAAGTGTTTCATTACTTACAGAATGAACAATTTGTGATATGAGAAAGGAAATGTTTGAATGTTCATTTTCCACCCATGTGAAGTTTTTGCTTTCTAATCTACCCCAATCCAATTAGAGAAAGGTCATGTAGAATAAACAACAGGAACGAGGTTTTGTTTTCTGTAATTGGTGGGCACTCCCAGACCTGTTCAGTCTGTAAAAGGTAGAGGGAAATGACAACAGTTAAGGGTTACTTCAAATCATGTTTCAAATCACATATTATTTTTCTGGTTTGAACATCTGAGCCTCTTTCACACAACTAGACAGTTTATTAATGAAAAAATTCAACAAACTGTTTTGCATGTAAGGTTATTTACTGTAATGAAAATTTTTCTGTCTTTGCTCCTTGGTTTTAGTCAATAAAAGGGCATGATTATTATAGCACGCCACATTTTTGCATGTGATTTACTGCAGGCAATTTTCTGTAGACTTTATGGAGAATAATTAACATTTGAAAAGCCAGAATTTTATTTTATTTTATATTATAAATTCAAAATATTTAATCAGTTCATAGAAGATTATCAGTCATCAAGAAACACAGCATAGATTGGTCAAAATTATACTGCAATATCTCTTTACAAATATGTGTATCAGTAGAGTAATTTTGCATAAACCTTCACAATATTATTTGAAGTTTCTCTGCCTTGTTTGTTGAAAGCATATTTTGTAGTTATATAATTCTAAATAGTAAGAAGTTTTTCATAAGCTATGATGTTTCAAAATTGCTTCACAGATAAATGAAGATTCTTCTAATGTGAAGAGCAAAACAAACAAAACATACATAGGAATTAGAAACATTTAGGATAAGCAATAGCTTGCAAACATACTTTTAGTACTTCCTGATAGTTAATTGGCAATAGGTGGTGGAATTCTTCATTGTTAGGAAATCATACTCTAGTCACAACTTTATCATGCTTAAAAATTCTATTTATCATTTGGTAGAAACATGAGACAGGTAGGAAACTCAAAATACCTATCAAAGCTTGAGTTATATGACTTCTTTGTAGATATTTTGGATAGATGGACAAAATAAATGAACCTAATCTCTGGAGCATCCGTTATTGTTAGGAAGATGGGTAAAGGAATGGCAATAGACAAGCATGATTTTTTTATTAGAAAAAATCTACCAATTGTTAGCATAGAAAAAATAATTTCTCCCACTACTTGCCTATTGTTATCCCTTTCAGTAGGTTATATACCCTGGATTACCAGCAGAGTGGCTCATTCGAGCAGTCAAAATAAGGTTAGCAAGCTCATATTATTTATGTTTACAGCCTGCTATTCTTCTGTACCCTTTAGTGTATAGAACCTCTTTTTAGCAGATGACATTTCAGTCCTTAATAATTTTCACAGGTGTTTATTATAGATAGACATTGAACATGGTAGGGGCTAAAATTTACAATGAGATGACGTACCTTGGATGGTTATCTCATCCACTCTTATCTCTGGAAGACCAAAACAGTAATCAGATAGTATTTGGTGACTAGTGTTATGATACTGTGTTAAAATAGAGGAAAAATTTAAGTGAATAATTTGGAAAAAAATCCTTCGTGCAGGTAGAATAATAAAAATTTGCAATGGCTCAGCTATGAAACATGGAGGAAAACACTGACTGGAATGCTGAAACAAGGCAAGATGTAGCAAAAATAAAATTATTGTTATTATCATTATTGATACTGAACATGATTTTCTCAGGTTGTTGATATACTATTTTCTACTCAGAGAAGTAAAAAATATACCAAAATAAAATTCTCCCTGTCCATGCTTGAGAAGCACTCAAGTCACCAGTTTCTGGCCAGATGTGACTGTAAGGATTTATATAAGGAAAATATATTGCAGAAACTCACAAAATTTAACTACATGGCCATGTAAATGAAGTAAGAGGAATAGACTTCTGAAGAAAGGAGGAGACTCCTGCATTATTTGAGAATTTCTAGTGCCTGGGTCAGCTTCAATGGCTTGTTTTGATTTCGGTTTTACACAGTTTTTCATAACAGTGCTGTGTGGCAAATTAACCAGTGCCTGTAAGTTCACAGGGACAGAGTTTTGAACTCTTAAGAGGTCAAGTAGGAAAAGGATTGTTAAAGCCTTCTCTATGCTTTGAACCTTTACCTCCTAGTGTTCTTGAAAATTATTTCTTCTGTGTGGAAAGAACTAGAAAGAAGGAAGTAATCAACAGAGGTAAGATGTTCCTTAAAAACATAAGATAATAAAACAATACAACTAGAAACATAAGTTATTTAAATTAGAACATTTATAGATTATTTGAGGAAGTTCAGAATCTCTAATCCTTAAAACTAATTTCTTCTATTTTGTTTCAAAGTAACTGGTTGCCTTATCAAAAACCAAAAAATACAAGGCAAGTGTTACTTTACAAATTGAAATTTGGGAATTTTACACTCCCTGTCATCTTCCAAAAGGAAAATTCTGGTAGTTTCTGGTCAGACTGTTCAAAGAAATACAATTTTTTAATACTATTTTTTTTTATTTTGAATACTATTTCAATATCCTCTACATCCTCTTCTGTCCTTATGAGTTTGTTTGCAGCTATTTTTTGTGTATGACTGAGTCTAAAATTTTCAATTTTTCCAACAGACTGACAGAAGATAACCACTACTGACCCCAATTATAGTCAAGATTGTACAGACTTATTCATATATGCTGAATTATTTGGTCTGTAATAACAATACATATATTTATAAAATTCTTCTTTTCTACCTCTCTGAAGCTACACACTGACCAAGATAAAGGAGATGGAAATTTAAAATACATATTAACGGGAGATGGGGCTGGCAGTCTGTTCATTATAGATGAAAATACAGGAGATATTCATGCTGCAAAGAAATTGGACAGAGAAGAAAAGTCCCTCTATGTGCTACGTGCCAAGGCTATAGACAGAAAAACTGGAAGACAAGTGGAGCCAGAGTCGGAATTTATCATTAAAATTCACGATATCAATGACAATGAACCAAAATTCACCAAGGACATGTACACCGCCAGTATTCCGGAGATGTCTGGAGTTGGTAGGTAAAAACTCCTTTTGTAAAATAAAAAAAAAAAAAGATTTGAGCTGATTGGGAACTTATAAGTAATTTCTTATTTAAGGTACATGCTACTAGCTGCTCTGAATATCCCTGGAACAATTTCTGTTGACAGTGATGTGCCATAAATAATTGTTTTCTGCTTTTATTCATTTGTTTCATCTTTATCCACTTTTTAATCCTTTTTCCATTCTATGAGCTTCTCTTTACTCCTTCAAGCCCACTGGAACCATCAAGAAATGCAGCGTGTATGGCTGTCTCATCAGTTATTACATAGTTTTGTCACAGCTGATGCTGTCACTTGCATAAAGAGTATTGCCTTTGTATTTTAAGGTCTAATTTACCAAAACTTTTTGTAATTTTAGACAGAAGCAACTTTAAGCCTGTAAGTATGGAAATCAATTAATACATCAAAATGATGCAAAATGTGTTTTTACAGATGTCTTTTTTCCCTTCTTTCTGTTATCAGTATTAATAGTTCTTGTTGGTGGGTTGTTTTTTTAAATATGGACTTATTTAATTTTGAATTTTTTCATGTCAAATATATGAGCACTGTCTCTAAATAATTAACTATTTTTATTTCAAAGAAAGAGTAAAAATGTGGAGTTACAGTAGATGTGAGAAATCAGCATAACAGGAAAATAATTCTCTGAATTTTATTCAAATATAGAAATTGATAGATAACTCACCAGTACACATTCATCAGAAGTTATCATGATTACCTAAATGTTCCACTTTATTACGGTAGAGAGAGTTTCTCTCATAAGATAAGTAAGCATAAAATCCATAGGCTATGGGAAACCACTAACAGAAATATTCTCAAGAGTTCTTTACTTCTCATGATTTACACGATTTTGTAATAGTTTGTAAAATCAGCCCTGGATGATGACATTGTTAAGAGAGACAATAAAATATCCATTGAATCTTGTGATTAATATGCATCTTTACAAAATTATTCCCAGAAGCTAATATCTCTGAGAGCAGTAGAGGTACAACAGAATACAAATTTATTTCATAAACATGAGAGTATAAGTATTATTTTTAAAATATATATTTTTAAAAATATAAAATATTTCATGATAATAAACTAATATCTTTTAAGCATGAGAAAGGAACACACACACTACCATGTGTTATGTGAGGAGCCCAAGCATGCTCCTTTTAAAGATATATGGAAAATAGAGAAACCTTTTTCATTCAGAATTTACTTTGCTCATAACCACTGAAAGAAAAATGTTGGCATTGCACCTGTCATATTTAATTTGAAATAAATTTGTACAGAAGGAACTCTATGAGGATAGGAAAAAATATGATTAATGTTTAACATTATCACTTAGTCCAACTTTATTAGAGTCAATGGAGAGGCATGAATAAAAGAGAAGTGAATATGATCCAGTGCTTTGGCACTAGCTGAGAAATACTAAGTCTGTGAAATGTTTTTATTTGAGGAGGAGGATGACAGCATAAGTACCATAATGTACTTTAAGCTGGGGAAGTATCCATAAAAGACACAAGTAAAGGTGAGTTTTATTTTGAAGAAGAGTTTGTGTACTTTTCCTTGAGAAAAAGGATATAAAATAAAAAAGTATCCTTTGGTTTCTAATATGAAGACAATAGAAAGTATCTGAGTCACTCTTTCCTCTGTTTAGTTGACATTCACTTGGCATTTAGGAATATAGAAACTACTGGAATGAGAATTTGTAGCATTTGAATTTGAATCAATAAAAGTATTTTTGCAATTTTTTTAAAGTGTAATAGACCGAGAATCCAAATCCACACCAGACCATTCTATGTTTCTGAAGTCAGTCAGAAGAATGCTAATTCAAGAGTCAGAATGTACATATAGATGCAAATAAGATTACGCATTTTTTTTTTTTTTTTTCTTTTTTTTTTTTTTTTTCTTGGAGTCGTTTTGGACCATTCCTCCAGATAAGGAAGTGGATACCCTAACTGGAAAAAAAACACAACTTAAGTAGAAGTCCAAGTCATAGGACCACAGAATCGTAGACTATCCCGATCTAGGAGAGAATCTCAAGTGCCATTGAAGTCTATCTCCGGGCCCTGCACAGCACCGTCCATCCCCAAGAGTCACACCATGTGCCTGACAGTATTGTCCAAAAGCTCCCTGAACTCTGTCAGCCCTGGTGCTCTCACCACTTCCCTGGGCAGCCTGTTCCACTGCCCAAACCCCCTCTGCGTGAAGAAATTTTTACTAATGTCCATCTTAAACCTCCCCTGACACATTTTCTTCAGGTCCTGTCACTGGTCACCACAGAGAAGAGATCAGTGTCTGCCCCTCCTTTTCCCCTCACAAGGAAGTTGTTATTACAATGAGATCTCCATTCAGTCTCCTCTTCTCCAGGCTGAACAGAACAAGTGGCTTCAGCCTTTCCTCAAGCAGTTTTCCCTCAAGGTCCTTCACCATCTTTGTTGCCCTCATTTGAATGCTCTCCAATAGACATACATTTCTCTTTTCTTTTCTTTTCTTTTCTTTTCTTTTCTTTTCTTTTCTTTTCTTTTCTTTTCTTTTCTTTTCTTTTCTTTTCTTTTCTTTTCTTTTCTTTTCTTTTCTTTTCTTTTCTTTTCTTTTCTTTTCTTTTCTTTTCTTTTCTTTTCTTTTCTTTTCTTTTCTTTTCCTTTTTCTTTTCCTTCTTCTCTCTTCTTTTTTCTTTCTTTTCTGTCACACAAAAGTGCACACAATACTCAAGGTAGGGTTGCACTAGTTCAGAGCAGAGCAGGACAATCTCCTCTCTTGCCTGGCTGGTGATGCTGTGCCTGATGCACCCCAGGACATTCCTGACTGCCATTTCATGAAGTAAGAGCAAAAATAAAAAAAAAATATTAATTGAGCAATACATATTAGTACTTATTGTTACTGTGAAAGTAATGCATTTCATAAAAAGTGAGCACAAATAAAGTGAATGTGAAGAGAAAGAAAGAAAGAAAGAAAGAAAGAAAGAAAGAAAGAAAGAAAGAAAGAAAGAAAGAAAGAAAGAAAGAAAGAAAGAAATCACAAAATAACCTTTCAGAAAAGCAGAAGACTCCAGAATAAAAATCAAGTGCCTTTTGATTGTATATTTTACTCTGTAACAAATGAATGAAAACAAGAATAATATAATAAAAATCAAGAATCTGTGGAAGAGAGTGATCATCTTTATTAAGACTAACTGAAATGAAAAAGTCAAATTATTCCTTCATTACCTAGATAAACACTAGAGATTATGAGGCATATTTCTTAGACTGTGTAAAGAGAATCTTGCATACCTAATCAAGTTAGTTTTCTGACTGGAAATGGCTGTATGGTCACACTATACATACTATAAGAATAGATATGGAGGTCATGATAAACAGGTCAAAAATCTGCAGGAAAATCCCAGTTTCTTACAATTTTTATTTCACCCCAATTTTCTGTCTCAAACCACTTTTTTTTTTTTCTTAACTATTATATTTATTATGTGTGCCAAGTCCAAAAACTATGACAGCAGATATTTATGAAAGCTCAGGAAAATGTCACTATGATTGAGAAATTGAAGAGGAATCATCACTAGCGATGTTTCCAGCTGTGTGTATATCTGTTATTCAAATTGAAATCGTACTGTGTAGTTCTCAGTGTGTAACTGACTGTTTCTTGGAATAACTATGTCTAGAGCACACAAGGGAAAATGGCAAGTCAACACCTCTGACAGAATGTGTGATTTTCAGTACCAATAAGCAAATCTTCGTCATGTTTAACTGGTTTGATAGTAAGAAGAGTGAAAGCATAACGTGGATTTTCAGCACAACCTATTCAAGCCCGGGGGAAATATGAATGCTTATTTGTGCACTTGTTTGTGCAGCCATCAAGTTATATATAAATTAGCCCTGCTACGCCTAAATAGGATCCAATCCAACAGTGTTATGGGTAAACCTAAAATGCTGTGTAGCAAAGTTAGTACTGGGAGTAATCAAAATCACTGAAGTGATCTGACTGTAGAGTCATTTTAGATAAATTTTATGGAAATGATCATGTTAAACTGATATTGACTTTAAAAGTTGAATGAGGAAGTTAGTTTAAAACATTCTAAAACTCAATAACATGGAATTTCTCATTAAAATAATCTGCTGTACTGAAGTGCTAAAGTATGATAACTGCTGTAGCTATATTTTTGAACAATACTAGAGTTGACAGGAAGAATCTTGTCATTCATGTCAGCTTTATTAAATTGATTCTATAAAATATGATTTTAAAAAATGAGAAAAAATATAAGGAAGACCCAGAAAGGTTAATCAAAACATAATAAAATAAACAAATTTACAAAATATGTTCGAGGTTTTAAACTGATGGATTGCCAAAATTCTAAGATACAATCTTGGTCTCAATGAAGAAATGGTGGATTTCAAGTATGACCTAATCTGAACTACCTATCCAAACCCCCAAAAACTTCAGAGAAGTTAAATACATATTATGCATCATTAATATTTTTTTTTATTTCCTCTGAAATGTAGAATGAAAAGTAAATCCTTAATCATACTTAAAAATCTACTGATTTCATCTTCATGGCTTACATGAGTATAAGATCAGTCCAAGTATTTTTCCAAGTGAAACATTCCTAAAAAAACCTAAATAAAATCAAATCAAAACTAATACCACATCTCACTGAGTAAGCCACTTTTCTCAGTCTATAAATAAAGGTATTAACTTTTTGAAAAGGGAGATTAGCAATGAGATGTCCTGTGTAGTTAATCCCTTTTGGTACCCAGGTCAATATTACTACATCCCTCTGTACCTGCTTTGCTAATTTTAATGAGCAAGACTTACCAGTTTTATCTCATTAAGCTTCTTCAGCATGTAGATGATGAGTATTTCAAAACAAATTTTTAATCTTTACATTGATTCTATTAAAAACAAAGGTACAATGCTTAATTTAGTTTATCATTAATTTCTTCAAACTGCTACTTTCTAAATTTATGGATCTAACCAAAGTCACCTAACATATTTCAGGATTTCAAGACAGGACTCATCTAAATATAGAGGAGTATATATTAAACACTTAAATTTAGAACATACAGTTTTTCCATTGTACCACTTTTTCGAAAATTGATAGAATAAGGTTTTCTTTAGCTGATCAGCGGGGTTTGATAGAAGAATGCTATACATGAAATATAAATCTGGCCATTTTCAATAGAGGTGCAGAGGATTATAGCAAGACTAAACATGTCTTCTATTGAACAGCTTTTCTAAATAAACGATATAAATAAAATATATATGTAAAAGACATACTGATGAATAAAAAAAGTGAGATGAGATTGCAGTAAAACACACTGGGTAATATACATTAATATTACCATTCTTGTAACTGTGCTGTTGTCTTTGAATGCAACAGCATATCCTGAAACAGCAATTATACAATAATTCTCTTAGAAGTTCCATTATAATTGTTTGATATTTCTATAGTGTCTCTTGGGAATCTATAATCATCATGACTGCAACTTCATTTAAGTAAGACTGCTCTCCATTCTGATATTATTTTTAGTTACACCATGTTTTAAGCATTACATAATCCCAAGCACATTTCTCAAGAACAGTTTGTGATTTTGTATAGGAAGCTCTTAAAAGATCAAGTAGGCCTTACAGTTAAAAAAAAAAAAAAAGAAGAAGGGACAAAGTGAACCAAATGCAGTAACCATCACATTTTCTATTTTTGAATTTGCTTATGTCAGTAACCATTAATCGACAGATGTGTATAAACAACTAAAGGGAGGCAGCTCTCATCTTTCATGTTTCAGCAGGAAATATTTATATTTTTCCTTTGCATATTTTTCCTTTTCATATTTTCCCTGGTTTCAGATGTTTATAAAAAGAAACTATGAATGACTGTCTTGACTTTGACACAAGCTTAAAAAAACTAGTTTGTTAACTTGCAAAACTTCAGAATCCTAATTGTTAATGTACACTCTATTTTAAAATGAATTATTGAGTTAGCTTTAAAAGAAAGATACATTTCAAATAAATATTTTATCGACAAGTTTATATTTTACAAGATAGAATTAGAATTCCTTTTAGTCAAACTAAGCATGACAGTAGAATTTCTGTAACAAGAATACTTTAAATATTTCTTTTTGCATTTCCCACTATAATTAAAGAATTTAAAAACCTTTATAAATGTCAGAATCTTCTTTAAATGCAGAATTTTTATCCTAATTGAACTTCTTTATTATTTTTGTGCAAGTCTTTGTTTTGAAAAAAAATAAAATATGAGTTCAGTGCCTTGTAACATTTTCTTAAACCATCAAGGTAAAAAGTCAAACCCTTCTTTTTATGAAGTAGTCAAAATCATAAATCTTTCAAGGATATTTTCAAAGAATTTTGGAATATTTGGTGTTTTTTCTTTCACTTTTGGGCATGAAGTCTGTTAAGGACATGTATAGTATTTTTATTAGGAAAGTATATAGAAGTATTTACAAATATTTTGCATTTCACATGAGTCAGAACTCTAAAAGAGTAGCATGAATGGATGCTTTAAAACTCTATATTTCTAGTGTTCAGAAGAAAACCACTAGAACAGCAAAAGAATCTTATTTAGATCATGATTATTTTTACCTTATTTTTTTCTCTGATTTGTCTACACATTTATCTATGTATATAATATGGACAGCATTTTCCTAGCAAAAAGGATTCCTTCAAGGAACTCACTACAGCTCTGGTACTGTAAGCAGGTTGTTTTGAATTTGTACAACTCCACTGATCTCAAGCTGGATGTTACAGAAGTGTTAGGATCTTCCTGCATGGTGTTCTTGTATAATTTCTGTAAAATTAAATATCCATTTAAAACTACTATTATTCTTTGTCACAGACTGAAGATAAAATAAACACCTAAAATATAATATAGGTAATCACATCTAAAACTAATATGTATGTATTGTGTATATCATGGAATCATGAAACAGTTTGGGTTGGAAGGGACCTTAAATATGTCTAGGTCCCTGCCATGGGCAGGGACACCTTCCACTAGACCAGGTTGCTCACAACTCTTTCCAACTCAGCCTTGAATGTTCCCAAGAATGGGGTAACTTCTCTGAGCATCCCATTTCAGTTCCTCACCACCCATAAACTAAAGAATTTTTTTCTAATATGTAATCCAAACTTACCCTTTCTCAGTTTAAAATTATCCCCCCTTGTCCGGTCACTACAGGCCCTTGTGAATAATCTCTCTCTCTTTATTATTGGGCCCCTCCAGGTACTGGAAGTCTGCAATCAGGTAGCCCTGAAGCCTTCTCTTCTCCAGCTGAACAATTCCAATTCTCTCAGCCTTTCTCCACAGGAGATGTGCTTTTCCCTCTAATCTTCTTCATGGTCTGCTCTGGACTTTTTGCTTTGATAGGCTGATATTCCTGTTCTGAGGGCCCCAGATGGGGATGCACCAGTCCAGGTGGTCTCTCGCCCTACAGGCCAAGATGCTCTTAATGCAAACCACAGCATGTTTGGTTTCTGGGCTCTCTGTGAGTGCACATGGCTGAGTCATGTCCAGTCTCTCACCCACCAGCATCCTCAAGTCCTTCTCAGCAGGGCTGCTCTCAATCTGTTCATGCCTCAGCCTATGTCGATATGGAGTGTTGTCCAGATCCAGGTACAGCACCTTGAGCTTAGTCTTATTAATCTTCATGAGATTCCCATGGGCCCAGTTTTCAAGCTTGTCCCACTGGATGGCATCCTGTCCTTCAGATGTGTCAATCACGTTACTCGCTTGGGGTCATCTACAGGTTTGCTGAGGTTACACTTGAGCCCTTTGTCTGTGTCATTAATTGCAACATTAAATGACACTAGTCCTAATAAAAACACCAAAAAGACACCACTTGTCACTGACATCCATTGGAACACTGAGGAATTGATCACTACATACTGGATGCAACTGTCTAACCAATTTATTATGCATCTAATAGTCCACCTGTCAAATCCATTTCTCTCCAATTTAGAGAAAAGAATGTTGTGGGGGTCCATGTCAGAGGCTTTACAGAAGCCAGGATAGAAAATATCTGTAACATCTTTGTGAAGATTTCAAATAATTCACAATTGTAAAGTTTACAGTACACTTTAATATTGTAGATAAGATCTCAAACTACAGAAAAAGAAGTCGCTCTCTTTTTTTTTTCTTTTGGTCTCTTTGCTCCCTCTCAGGTGTGGTCTCATGTTTTTCCCACTGTCCTTTGAACCCAGAAAAAGAAAGTTTAAGGAGCTATATCACCATAAAGATGAATTGTTCAAGGTCAATATTCCCTTTCTACTACTTCTGTTCCCTGGTTCAGATCACATGAGGTTAGATGTCAAAGTGTCAGGGAAGTGGCAGGAATATGCAAAATATAGCAGGTAAAAGCAGGTGAGACTCTTTCATCCATCAGTGTCTAACCTTAGCTAAAGAATCACTTGATATATCCATTTTTCTTCAGCTATAAAATCCTTCTAACCTAAACAGAATTCCACGCTTTCTTATTCTATAATTTCTTTTGCGATGGGGAAAATTTAGTTACTTATTAAGACACCACAAGTCTGGGGCAGCACAATGGGAAAATCAGAACCATTTAGTCATCTGTTATGAGTAACAGCTGATTCTTGGTGCTACAAGAAATTGGTGTTTTGTAGAAGTGTTGTAGGCCAGTAAAAGTAGCTAGTGTTTGCTGCTAACACAGGAAGGTAAGGTATAAAAAAATTTTCTATTTCTGTCCTGTGAGAACTGAACCACTGTCAACTCACTGTCAGTCTGTGACCTCCTCTGAGCTCCCTTAGACCTCCACCTTCTGGCCTTCCACAGTGTTCTAGTCTAAAATATTTTTCATAGGAAGAAATAAGGTGCTTGAAGTTCAAATGCAGCAATTAGTAAGCAGAATGGGTGACTTTTACAGCACTATACGGGACTTCAGGATTCATAAACTATTTGGTCTAAACTTTGGAGATGCAGTTTTAAGCTGCTACAAACTCATTTAAACTTAACTTACTACACTTCATAGAAGACTAGAACAGCTCTACTCCTTAGATACATCATAATAAGTTAAGCTACTGCAGCACTGGACATTGAAATGACAGCCTTGGAATGACAGTCATCTTGCCAAACGTTCAGAACGTTCAGACCTGGGTTGTGTTAAATGTGCTTTCCCTTTCTATCTCTTTGAAACGATTCATTGCAAAACTGTTTGCCTGCCTACACCATTGCAACAAATTTATTATTTCCCATTATCTGTGTACACTGAAAACAAAACAAAGTGAAAAACGGCAAAAAGCCCAAAACACTAAAGACTCCCTTCCCCCAAAAGAGAGACTCGCACATCTCTAAATTAGAGCTTGGAACAATCATTCAAAGTTCCCATCTCATACCGACAATAATTTTTTTTTTTTTGATGCATTAGTTTTCCTTACTTTTATTTCATTATATTTTCAGCTGTAATACCACATCTTTGTACAGAAGCATAATGCTCTCAGATTCTTTAAATCAGCACTTTTGCTTACACTGCAGGGCAATACGATGGGGTGTGGTCTGCCTGATTAGAGATGCCGTCCCTCTAATCAGATGTTAAATCCTCTCATCTTTCATGGCTTCACATGTGAAAACCAAAAATACATTCTGAAACATCATGTTGCTTCAGCCAGCCTCTTGATATGAACATTCAACCTTCTATACATCCTTTGATATAAACATGTTACTATTCACAACCATGCGCAATTCCTATGCACCGTGCCAGTTTATAGCACCTAATTTATTCCCTTATGAGTCTTTGAAGCTACCAACCACCAAATAATTTTTCTTCTTTTAAGACATGCTATGGAATAAGCTTGCAGTGAGACCCTTCTCACATTTATGGGACTATATTGAAGTCTGCAGCAATTGAACTGCTGGTACAGACTGGAATAGTTTGCACTAATTAACAGTATTAATATTAGGAACCCCTGTGCCTTTTCCAGAAGGAACATGTCAAACAGAGGCATATGTGTTACAGCTTTCATTACAGCTAAAATATGCCAGATATTAAATTAAAAAGCTTAATATTGGAGAGGAGAGATTGTCTAAGGACAAATTATGCATTAAAAGTGCTAACATTAGTGTCACTGTTTATATCAAGTTAATGTATGGAGTTCTTTTCTGAAACCATGTAATTATACTTCTTGTGCACTTTTAGGTGTCTGAAAAAAACCCTTTCTTCATTTAAACAGTTTTTGAGAATGGGATTTCTCAAGTGTTGATCCTGTAGTTGGCTGTGAAGGCTGGTTACACAGATATAAGTAGGGAATTGCAAATAACTAGATAAAAGGTAAATCTGTTTGAGATTTTTTATAGGTAGCCATAAAAGAGATTTTTCAAATTACATTGAGAAATATTTTTTTTTTAAATATTATTTGTTAAATAAAGCCAATCTGGGATGCTTACTGTCTAATCTCTTGAATTCAGTTTTACATATATATATATATATTTATAAAGACAGCTTTCTGATACCCTGAATATGCACATTAGTTGTTAATGTTATGCAGCTGAGTGTAAAGTTGAGGATTTTTAAAATTTTTTAAATATGCTAACACCTGCATGCATCTATTTTGAAACTAAAACACAAAGACAGGGTTGTTTCTGTTGTTTTGGTTCGGTTTATTTGCTTTTCCCTACCAGATTTCTGCATAACTTCTAATAATCTCTAAAATATATAAATAAAATACAACAGATCATATTTGGGTTCAAGATAAAACACATTTTTTCCATATAAATTAACTAATCATCACACAGGGAGAACACACGTAATGATTCTTCAACATAATTTTCAGTCTTCAAAAGACAGTAGTCTTATCAAACACATGAATCTCTCACAAAACAAAGGTTTAGATTCATTTTTCCTGTATAACCTCTTTTTGCGAGCTCACCCCCCCAATCCTTAATTTTAGTAGGGTTACTGAGAAGTTAAAGCTTTATCTCATGTAAATATGAAGGATTAGTACCACTTCAATTAAAAATTATTTAGCTGCAGAATTCCAGCAGCCTATGAGCAGAAAACACAGGAAAATAACATTACGCACCCCCAAGAACTCCATTATCCACCGTAATAGATATGATACAATATCTGTCCATAATGGATACAGTATTATTAAATAAGAAAATTTCTCACTTAAAATGTGCCTATATATATATATACACACACACACATTAGATACATATGTTTTTATGTATTACATAAATATGAAGTTTTTAAATTAAATCATGTAAGTAGGTATGGTAATTGCAAGTTTTTAGCAACATAGAAGACTAATTATAGGCATGGCAGTTACATGTGTGCTTTTCTTAGTTCAATCAATACTTCATCTTGAATTCTGTTATAAAACAGCATTTTTCCTTCTTGGCAATCATATAGTCATTTTGGAAATTTTCTGTACCATACACAGACTTCAGAGAGTCAGGAAAATGAAGGTAAAATAAATCATATCCTGGACTTTTTTGTCTGACTTCTGCTTATTTGCAAAGTATTTGATATTGTTCCTGGTGTTACTTATCCTCTAGTAAGTATGAGAACAAATAGGTTGCAACATTTTTCATGTATTTCTTTCAATATCTTGCAAAATGTACATCTGCTAATTTCCATAATGACAGCAATCTTGATGCTCATATTTACTTAAATTTATACTATCTTACCAGATGCCTCAGAACACTCTCCAGAATAGCATTTTCCTACAACCTCATAGGTGTGTGATGCTGTAAAATTAAAATCATGCGTGATTAAGAGTTGTACAAGTATCAGTTTTATTCCTTATGAAAGTTGTTCATATCTTCATATTCAAAATACATTGCTCGCACCTAATTGAAGATTAAAAACAAACAACCACCCCAACAAATCAGAACAATACAATCCAACTTAATGTCCCCCGAAGTAGGAACATGTGTGAATATCTTGCATTTAACTGCCAATAAACCCCAAATTTTCATCAAAGCTCCCTGACAGAAAGCCAGATCAATAACAGTTACTTCATTCTACTTCCAGACAAATGATAAATAGCCTGTGATAAATAAGACTATGTACACAGTAAAAAAAGTTGAAAGCTTTATTTCCTCATAAAGTCAAAATATGTGACAGTCGTGAAAAAAAATTACCGCACACCTAAAGGGTAGCTACCTTTTTAGTTCTTAGAGGTGGTTTAAGAGAGAGGAAGGTTAAAAAATAATTTTATATTTCATGGTCCAGAAGACTGATATTTACTGACTTCATGACTGCAATTTTAAAAGACACCTTGGCTATCAGGAAGGTGTGTCTACCCGGGGAAAATAAACAAACTATTTAAATGCATATGCCAAATTAATTTTCACTGAGTCTTAATCACCACAGTGTTTAAGCACTTTCAAATTGGCTCAGGCATTTTTAAGATTATTTCCCAGGCAAGTAATTTGTCAACATCTCCAATTTTTTTCAACTAGAAACATGCCTGTCTGTGAGATATGTCCAAATGAGATTGTCCCCATGATCATTTACTGTGATCAGTCTTGCACTAAATAGACAATGAACTTCCAATTGATTTGCAGACATAGTGAAAATTCAGCAATCTTTACCAGAACGCTTTTGCCTTTCAATCATTTGACACATTATACTTAAAGCATCTGTACACTTTTGAAGACAAACGAAATGTCTAGAAACAATAACAGAAAAAGTCTCTTGATTGACCCTACTTAATATTCTAGACATGTACCTACACCAGTACACCCACACATATATATATTTTTAAAATTGTATTTGCTTATATATAAATGCATACTCTAGAAGTGTTCTGCTTTTGTGTGAAATGATACTCTAATTAGTGTAACTTTAAAAAGCAAATAATTGAAATAATCCAGGAATTTTATTAATTTGCTTTGTTTTAGACTCTATTTCTCCTCAAAATTATAGGTCTTTATTGTTATTTTAACAAACAACATCCACAGTATCTAAACATGACAGAAGTAAGAGATTTTAATGAATAACATATTATAAATTAATGTAAATTTGAAGCTGCCACAATAACTTGACTACATTTTTTATGGAAATTGCTGTTTTCCACAGCTGTATTAATGTTTAAAGAGACAAACTTTCTCACTACCCGAAAAAGAGTTCCAACAGATGACAAAAATGATCAATCCCAAGTAACATAAAGATGAGGCCAGCCTGTCATTATAAAATTGATGTAGTTTCTCATGGGCATAAAAGAGATTCACATGTGGCTTTAAAATACACCTGTTTGCAAAGCTGGCAAAAGTACAAACTCTGTAAAGGCTTCCATTAATTTGTATTATAAATTAATTTTGAGGATGCAAATGAGAGTAAGATTCTGCTTCTCATTCATAGATAGAAATTCAAAAACTCATAGAGGGATACATAAGCTGAGCTCAAAAAAGGAGCAAATTAAAATAAGTGCAGAAAGTTAACTTGTTCCTTCTCAAAAAAATTCGTAACTTTTGGTGTTGCATTGCAAAATACACAACAGTGCAGGCATATACATCAGAACTGAAATTTTGAAATTGTTTCTTTTAAGCCTGTTTTTTTTTTCTTTTAAGTGAGAACTTTAGAAATTGTTTGGAGGACCACAAGTACTTTTGAGAAAAGGGCAAAGCAGAAAGCATCTTAAAGCTGTACTACATAAATGAAAGAAGCTAAGAGGAGTGAAGAAATAACATTTCTACGATTTAGTCATTATTCTATTAAAAAAAAAAAAAAAGAAAAGAACAAAACAAAACAAAACTAATCTCAAACCTTCTTTGAAACTGCTGTCTAGGAGCAGGATTTTTAACCAAGAGATGAGCATGCTGCAGCCCTTATGAACTACTGCTTCTCCTAATAAGATAAACAAGATAAACTCTTCCTATGTTTAATCATAAAAGCAGCTGAATATTGTTTCTCTCTTTTGGAGTATTCCAGAAATTAAGATGGGGCATAGGGTAAAAATTGTCATTCTAATCTTTAAAAAGGAAACAAGTAGTGGAGTTGTGATTGACCTCTCACGGAGGGCAGCTGCCATTTCGTACAAGTGGCTTGTTTCCACATCCTCCGTGGGCAGATTAGGAGTAAGCAGGGTAATTTTTGGCCATATTACAGCATTACTTGTGGTTCATTCAACATGTCAATTTCATTAGCAACTAATTCTAGTTGGTGCAACTATACACAGAGCAACTTCAGACCCAGAAACATACTACCAGTGAATTTCACCATTATTTTGAATTGAAATTTTGAGGATAATTCTGTGATTAACTATTTTAATTGGAATTTAGTGTATTTTAAAACATAGACTGTAGACAATTGTTCTGCCTTTTAAAAAAAGGTGTTTTCTAATTGTAAAGATGTACATCATATCCAACAAAATTAAGACTTCTAAGCTGCAGTGCATTTATTAAAGATGGCAGATCATTTTATTCTGTACCTCTTTAGTCATTACAAAATGAAATGTAAAAGCTAATCTACATCAACACTTGAAAGAATCTGACTGCTCTTTCCTCTGTTTCATCTCTGCCATTTGATTGCACAAGTATTACTGTTTCAGAAGTGACTTTATGGTGAGAAGGAGAAAAAGGAGCTTCACAAAAGAATAAACTTGCACAGAGTTGTTCACTCACCAGTCCTTCAAATTATTCCTTATTCTTTTCACTGTTTCCCACTTGTTATTGCATCCATAATGCTTTTTAAATTCTCACGCAGGGCATGTGAGGCACTTCACAGTTACAATTGCTGCCAAAGGAAAACTAAAGTTAGTGTATCAAGGTATGGAACTGCAGGAGGGTGAGGACTGGAGGCTTTGTTCCATTTTAGCCATTCTTTCCTAGTTCAGTTTCTGACATTATGTTACAACAGCGTGTGTATTGTGTTCACTGGCAAATGCGGGCAGATTATAGACAGAGCAGTTTAGTCACATTGCATCTCTCTGTGTGGTGAGACAGACATTAATGCTTGGTTCCTGCTCTAATGCAAGTTCTCATAACATAATCTAAAATGGGTTTAATTTTGTTATAGGAAAGGATGCAGTAAACAAAACCCCAAACCATCCAAATGCAACACACACAAGAAATTATGAGCATTGTTTCCTCATTCTGTTTACAAGTTTCTGAAGTAAAGATGTGCAAAAATAGCATCTCTTATTTCTGAAATGAGTTGTTTGGTCTGTCTGATTTTACTGATATGGACTGAAATGGAGAGGAAAAGGTAGTTCTGAGGGAAAGTAAGGCTACAGTAGGAACCATAGCTTGGTTTCCTTAAGTCTCTCACAAATTACTTTTTGTAAAATAAGCAGGGATTGCAGTGACTGTTTACCTGCACCACAGTGCTGCAAAATTTGTGATTCCTGGGTTGGAGGTCACTGGATATCAAAAACAAGGGCACAGTAACTATGTGCAGTAGCTGATTTCTCAATCAAAAATTTTGTGAGACAAGATACACAAAAAATAAGACAGCAGGTTTTCAAGGGAAATTAAGCTTCACCTCATAACTATGCAATAGATTATTACAAATAAACTTGAAAAAACATAATATATGAATTATTAATTGCATAATCTCTTTTATACTATCTTTTTACCTTTTCTCTTTCATCTTTTTAAGAGATTTCTTCTCAATATATATGTCTGAACTACATTTTAAGGTCCTTTTCACTTTTCTATTTTAATGCTATTATCGTATTGCTCTTTTGAGTCTAGTTCCGCAGGTTGCTTAATTGTTCTAAGTTGGGGTTTTTTTTGTTTTGTTTTTTTTTTTCTTGATCATGCCCATTTACTCCTTTTGTGCCTTGGATCATGTATCTATTTACCCGTTGAAACTTACTCCTTTTCTGCTTTTATTCTTTCTTTTCCCTTGTTCTTCAAAATCTTTCATGCTACCAACTTTCTGGCCCTTTCTACAGAAAGGAAGACCAGTCTAGAGAAAGCCCCACCAAACTGTGGTAATGTACAAAAGAGCACAGTTCACTTTGTGGTTCGCTACTCTTTCAGCTTTCTAGGTAGATTTGTCTTCCAATCAAAACATAAGAGTTGTATCTCAACATTATTTAGTCCTGTCCTTTACATACAAAGGAGTGAGAAGTGATGTCATCCAGCTGATGTGCTAATGAGATACTTGGTGGTGAGCCTAATGCCTCCATAAACTTTGTAGCCTTGGATAGTGTCACATAGCTCCTAGTTCATCATTTGTCTGGTTCATTGCCCAAGCACAAACTACAATCCAGAAAGAACAACCTGCTCTCAAAGACAAAACTGGTTTAAAGCCACCCAAAATCTCTGTAGCTCACTTAAAATTTCACTTATGTTTTCAGCAGGGACATCTCCAGACTATGTTTGTGTAATTCTTGGAGCGATGTTGTCTGAACAAACTACATGTCCATTCATCTTCTTTGGGCTTCTAGACGTACAAAGTTCCCAATTTTGCCTCCAGAGGTTTTACCAGAGTTTACCCAAATCTTTTCTCTTGTAAAAGTAACTGTCTTCTAAAATCTTCCTTCTGTAAATAAACTTGACAAACAGCAGATTGTCATTGTGCTTGAAAACAGGAAGAAAACATAAGAACTTCTCCTTTAGGGAGATAAAGTCCTTCCTGCCTCTCCACTTACCCCAGCTGGTCTTCTATTTCTGAAAATGAAACAGACTTTCTGCACATACACAGACCAAACTCCTCTGTAAAAGTCAGAACTTTTCAATAATTGCCAATTTTGACAGAAGTTGACTTGAAAAAAATTAGAAATGAAGCTGTCTCATAAAGCAAAAAATACTGTTTCAGCATTTTCAGACTTTTTATTTCCAAACTACTTTTTGAGTACTTTTTACTGGCCAGCCAGAACCCAAGTGTTCTATTTGTTCTTAAAATCAGAAGTTTTGAATTGTTCTGAAATACAAGTGTTATAAAAAAACTTCAGAATGAAAATGCATTTTGAAGTTAGAGATTTCCCTTTTGTAAAAAAAAAAGAAAAAAAAACAAAACAAAAAAACAAACCTGGTTCTGAATGATATTTAAATCTTAAATCACTTCATCTTTTTATCCAACATTCGTGATAGTATCTTGAAGCACACATTACTAACAATATAATCTGCTCATTTTATTCTCCCAAGATGGAGAATATTGTTTAAAATGAAGGTTACTGAACAAGTTATCAGTAAAACTAAAATTTTCCAGAAGATGCAGATACATCCCTCTGACTGGCAGAAGCTGTTGCAATTCATGTCAGCCAAAAGAGCCAAGTAGGAACAAGAGTTGCATGCTGAACAGCATGATTTCACATGAAAAGGTAGCAAAATATGTGCCTCTCTCATCTAGTGGAAGATCTCTCTTGCACTGCAGCAATCCTCTTCAAGTTATTACTTCAGTTTTGCAATGGACTCTGGTATCATGCTGAGAGACCTAATTATACCAGAGGGACTCTTTCAAACACTAAATAACACAAAGGAATAGAGAGCATTTTAAACATAATTCATAAAAGCATTCTCATTTAAAATGTTTTGGGGTTTTTTTTTATTTTTTTTTTCAAATTTATGTCTCACTCTTAATGAGTTCCAGTAATCTGTGTTAGTGACACTCAATTCTGACATTTCCTAAATATGAAGTCATGCTCTCTCTACTTCTAGTAGATTCCCTTTTTGGGTTCTACATTTTTATATGCACTTACATTAATTTTTATGCATTCACAAATATGCACAGGAGCACTGCTTAGATAGATTAAGCATAGATTTGTCTTCTCTCAGGTTAATTTCAAAATTTACCCTCGCCTTTTTGCTGGCCCTACATTAGGACCCCATACATCATACAACTGATATGTTATTAAAGTGCTTAAGTTTCCATACTCAAGATAAAGGAAAGGAAAAAGAAAACAAGAAAAAGGAAAAGGAAAAGGAAAAAGAAAACAAGAAAAAGGAAAAGGAAAAGGAAAAGGAAAAGGAAAAGGAAAAGGAAAAGGAAAAGGAAAAGGAAAAGGAAAAGGAAAAGGAAAAGGAAAAGGAAAAGGAAAAGGAAAAGGAAAAGGAAAAGACATAACTCTTGAGAACTCTGGTATTTAGTAACCATTCTAAAATGGATTACACTTGCTGGGTTAGGTTGGGTTGAAGTGGACTTGGCTTTGCAGAAGAGTGATGTTAACACTACTTAGACTGCTATTGTAGTTATTCTCACATTTTCTGTGTCATCCTTCACACCAATTTGCTCTGTGGCACATTTGATCATGGCTGGCTACCAGAAGCCTGCCCAACTGCTCTCTCACTCTCCTTCCTCAACAAAACTGAGAAAAAAGAGAAAATGGAAAAGCTCATGAGTTGAAGTAAAGAGTGAGTGAATACTTATCAATTACCACGACTTTCCTTGAAAAATTAATTTAATTTAATGCATATTAAAAATAGAGTTGGATAGTGAGAAACAAAGGTAAACACTAAAATAGCTTCTCCCACTCCCAGTTCTTCCCAGGCTGTACTTCTTTCCTTCACTCCTGCTATGTCCATCCAAATATCCTGTATGTAGTTTAAATCACATTTGCTCTGACAAATGTGGTAAGAGGCTGCTTGTGAGGTAATCTAGGCTATAAATAAACAAATAAATAACTAGATCATACTGTGGCTACCATTCAAGTGGGGTAAAGATAAGAACTAGTATGGTTAAAAATGTTGCCTCTTTACCACTTATTCCTTAATTGAGTTCCTTTCTTTCATTGCCTTTATCTCTCTGTCATTTCTGACCCAAAAAGCTCATGAATGAAAGCTGTACGAGTACTGTCTATCATTTGTGAGCATCCTTCTTTATGACATAGCAGTCTGTTGGCAAAGAGTTAACTGCCTACTGATGTTAAATTGTTTTAGGCTAGACTCTTGCTAATAGTTTTTCACAGTTGTACTATTAGTTTAATACAAATAAAGAGATCTGTAATACTATCTTTTCACCACATTAAAAGTTTCTGTAGGGCTACATATTCTGTACTCTCTTCAGCAACCATAATTATATGGCATTTGAGCCTCAGGAAACAGACAGACATTCCAATGAGACAAACACAGAATTGTCCCAAAGACTGCCCTAAACACTATAATAAGTTTCTTTAAAAAGAAAAAATAAAAAACCAAATAACTCCCCAAAAAACAAACAAAAAACCCAACAAAATGAAACAAAACAATCAAAACAAACCACAACAAACCAAACAAACAAACAAACAAAAAAAAAAAAAAACAAAAACAACAAAAAACCCCCAACAACCCAGCATTTTTTCCCTTCACCAAAACAGTATACTAGGAAAAGAAAAAAAGAACATTAACATGCATTTGGTTGATATAGTTATACTCAAACTTCTATGTCAGTCCCATTACAGTGGCTAGATCAGGAGGCCACGGTAAAAACCTTTTTTAATTAAGGTATTTTGGGTTGGATTTTTTGGGATAGACAGCAAAATTATTCTTGATTCTTAACTTCTAGATGCTGCAATGTCATACAGTATAAACATATGATTCTACTGATTGTGGTTTTATATAGGCTAGCAAGAGGTATGGACTCTTTCCCTATCTGTCTTGAGGAGGCAGGGGATTTAACTTGCTTTTCTGAAAGTGGAGAGGACCAGAGGAACTTTACCATTCTCGAAGAACTGTCTTGTTTTTTTTTGTCCAGACGAGCAGTTCTGCTAGACACTGTTAGTGATTAAAATTTCCTTAAATATTCACTTCTTTGGGATAATCTTTACAACTCAGCTTGTCGCAGAGATGACCTCTAGCTGTGTAACCAGGCAAAAAGTAATCCAGATACTTGATGGCAAAAATCCTCTTCAGAGTCTGATGATTTGTGACAAAGCATTTTTACAATCTTTTTCTGCTGGTTTGTTGCAGAGAAAGAAGTATTCATCCTCTCTTGACATGCTCTTCAGATAACCTGAAATATTGGGAATGTTGTGTAGGTAAAACTATCATTTGTAAAGCTGTATTACGTACTATGAAAAGAGCAGTTAAGTCTAACAGGACCTGATAATAATATACTCTAGCAAATCTATTTTGATTACTCTGGATTTCTACTTTACCTGATCCCCAGGAACTTAAATCTAGACAGACTAGAAGTATAGAAAAAGAGAGTGAGCTACAAAAAAAAAAAAAAAAAAAAAAAGAAGAAAACCCCAACCTGGTCAAAAATAAGGTAAAGAGATTCTTCTCAGTCAGCCTTCTTCCCCTGGCAAGGAGTCAAAGTACCTTTACACCTCTAGCTATTGGACTACCTCCATCTATCTAGACATTTGTCAGCTGTAGATTGCATGAGCAAAATGCATTCTGACATCTTGAAAGGTGCTAAGAAGAAAAAAGCTTGTGAAGGACACCTTTGTGCTTTTATATCTTATAAGAAAGGCTTTACAGAAGCTTTCATTTGCTTCTAACCCATAAACTACACCAAATGTTTTGGCTCACAGTGTTCCTGTATAACCTATATTGTCTTCTTTATGATCACAGGACAAGGGTAAATTATTGTCACGCAAAATAAATGAATGCTGAAAAAATGTCAGTAGCACTTAATGCCTTTTATTTGCCAAATAGATAGGTAACTTTGACCAAGAGAGAAAAAACTCCACAAATAGAATTTATTATTGCAAAAATGTGTATTTTTAAATAGAACCTCAAAAAACAGTTTAGGATGAGGCAAAGTGTTTTCTTGAGTCAGAATTCAGTGACTTGGAATTTGTCATCTAAGCAGAAAATCAATATGGGGATTTTTTGTTAGGTTAATTTATTAATTAAGCCAAATTTTTAAGTGATGAGGTCATTTTATTGCCAGAGAACAGTCTTCAAATATGTTTGATCACCACAAAACCTAATGCTGTGTTGACTTTTAAAGATGTGCCAGTCCCTGTGCATTTATCTTGTTAAACCAAAGCATGAATCTCAAGTGATAATGATTTTAGGCCCAGTCAGGAAGGATAACTCTGGATTGGGCCAGTGGATATTGTCTGATTTCTTACTGAATTCAATACTGTAACAGCTGTATGTTTACAAGAACTGTATGTTTACAAGAAGTAGATGCCTTCCTAAAATCTGCTGATTCTTTGCTTGGTACCCATTTAGGTACATCTGTTATTCAGGTGACAGCCACAGATGCTGATGATGCCAACTACGGGAACAGTGCCAAAGTGGTGTACAGCATCCTCCAGGGACAGCCTTATTTCTCAGTGGATCCAGAAACAGGTTAGCAATCCATTCAGTCTCACTTTTTGCAGTAACAGAGACAGGATGCAGGGGTCACTACATATTTCACTTCCATTTCAATGCTGGAACAGACATATGACTTGACACAAAGCTGATACCCTTACACTGAATGAAAACCGAATCAAAATAAAAGTATGCTGCTTCTGTTAAAATAATATTATCCAGAAAAATTGTTTTACTTGGTATAACTACGATTTCCAGAGGATGACTGTTAACTGTAAAGGCCAAAAGTTAAAAAAAAGAAAAAATACTGTAAAATACTGTAAAGGGTCCAAAGAATCATTACAGTTAATCACAAACCTATTTTATACCAGTTTCTGGGAATTTCATTTGTTTGCCTTTAAAAACATTTCATACTATTTGCATACTATAAGATAAAAATAAACCAAAAACCTCACAAGTAATTAAACATTTCTAAAAGTTTGGAATAGATTCCTGACCACTGACAATTTCTAACTTAAGTTTTTTTTGAAGCTGCATTATGATTCCAAGACTTACGAGAACTGAAGCATACTTGCTTTCAAGTTGAAAAGAATGCATTGGAGCCTTTAGATAAGAGACAAACACAAGCACACACACACACACAAAAAAAAAAAAAAAAAAAAAAAGGTGAATTTTGGATATCTATAACTGAAAATTAGGGTTCAGAAAAGAAAGATGCAACCAGAAACTCCCTTCTTCCAGATATCTGATCCTAAGGCACTCAAGACTCAGTAGGCATTGCATTAGCTTTTCTTGCATATTATCAAAATTATTCTGGTTTTCTAACTGAGAATTTAAGTGCAGCTCTGCCCAGAACCCCTGAAGATCTTAATCCATTGAGAGTGCTCAGATGATGGCTAACATTCAATTGAAACAATTTAGTTTTTTTCTAAATGCAGCAAAGGCATAATATGCAAGAGATAATTAATTATAAGGCTACAATTCTAAAAGGGAGAATAATGAATTTGTCTTGGATGAAAGTTTTTTGTTTTCCCCTCTTTTCTCAATCTCTCTTTTTTTCCCTCTTTTCTCCAGTCCCCTACTCAAACATCATTACCAGGCATGAGCAGGCAAATAGGACCAATACCACATGGGCAATTACCAATGGCAGCAGGTGTTTAAGCAGGCAGACAGTAAAGGAAAGACCTGGACTCTCATCTTTGATTCAGGGATTATTTTTTCATTTTAATCCAATTTTCTGTTTCGTATTACATGTATTAGCAAGCCTAGGTATGATAATCAGAACCTGGTAATCCTGGATCAAACATAAATGTCATAGCCACTAAGCTGCAAAGGTTTTTTTTTTTTTCTTTATTTCACTCACTTGCTAGAAGTATAAATTTAATTTTCCAGGGTTGCCTTTTTTTTTTTTTTTTTTTTGTGTAGTATCAAACCGAGCCTATGATGAGAGTGTTCTTCTGAGAAAGAAAGGACAGGGGTGTGAAACCTCCAAGCAGAAAAGAACATTACGCTTAAATTTTCCCACTTCACAAGAGAAAGCTCTCATCACTCCAGCTTTGAAAACCCACCACCCTTCCCAATAAAAATAAAAATCTTTGCTTGGTTTTCTAAACAGAACCGTAATGAAAAGTGGAGCACAACACCAGTTTTGGTTTTATCACCTGAGACCCTTATTCTTTTTGTGTACTGCAAAGTGTCTGAGACATTTAAATTTCAGTTATTAAATTCTTCAAATTAAAAACCCCAAAAAAGATTTTTCAAAACTAATTTTAGACTCTTGTCCAATTCTTTTATTAGCTGTAGCCCCAGCTGACTTACAGTGGACAACACTGAGCATCACAATCAATGATCTATTACAGCCTAGAATAATGAATCCTGGGCATGTTAGAGTTCAGCCTTGTGCTATAATATCAAAATGTCACCAGGGCTGGAGATTACAAGATATAGTAAATAATAACTGGGGATAAGAACTGAAAAATATCATTAATACAATGAACACATTGATATTTTTGTCATTATAAAAAAAAATCAAATTAATTAAGCAAAACAAAAACTATGAATAATGTCTGTGACTGGTTTTTCTTTGGTCTTTTTTCTTAAAATCACATTAAAGCATACATAGATTGAAAGGCTTGTTGCAGTATACCTTGCTGTGATCGCTATGGATTATCATCTGCACAGTGTGTCTGACAGAAATCCATCTAAGAACTCTGAGATAATAGTGGATGGTGCTTCTCCTTCACTACTCTCTCTCTCCTTGTTTTTTTATTCCTTCAAGGCATAATCAAGACTGCTTTACCAGACATGAGCAGAGAAAACAGGGAGCAATACCAAGTGGTCATCCAGGCAAAGGACATGGGAGGCCAGATGGGAGGATTATCAGGGACCACCACCGTGAACATCACACTGACTGATGTCAACGACAATCCACCTCGCTTCCCCCAGAGTATGGAGCATCTTATAGCTCAGTTTTCAAAGAACGTCTGAAAAATCAGCTGGTTTGCACTGGTCATCTGGAAGTTTCTTTTTTATCACTGTTTTTGTGCTGTATCTGTTTATTTTGCCGCATTAGTAAGGCAAATGGGAATCTCTGCCTACCTTTTTAAATACAAAATTATTTGTTGGAATGATAAACTTCTCATTCTTACTCTGCTAACAGAAATATAAATTGTAATAATAATTTAGGTCAACTGCAGGGATTTTAGAGGAATTTAATTACAAAGTATAAGGATCTGTTCTTGGAAACATTTTTAGTTCTATGCATTGAGGCAAACAAATATGTCACAAGCTTTGTAATGTTCTGACGTGCAAAGACATAGTTGATCAGTTCATATGTTCTGCTGCCAGTCTTAGCATTTGGTTTAGGTACTGGTAATCTGTGTTCAGTTCTTGAATGATTTTGATAATCTAGGCCAGTTTGGCATAATAAAATAAGGTTTTAAAAAATATCTTTGTAGAAAAAAAATGGCAAATAGCAGAAAGCTGCACAACACAGAAAACCTCAGAGAAACACAGTACAGATCTTTTTATCCTAGGCCAATGTTTAAATTCAGTCTCACATTGTTACAGTCAGTGTCTGATAACTGTTTGATAGGCTGCAGATAGGAGAAATTTACAGCCTCAGTCCAGTGCCTGCCAGAAAAGTGTCCACATAATAAAATTTGAATTGCTTGTTCACACTGATGAGAGACCTGGCTCTCTTTACAGATCCACTAAGGACTGAACAAAGAGCTCTGATTTATAAAATGCTCTCCTGGACTTGAAAAGCACTTCAGTACCATGGCAATAAGTACACCCAGAACAGTACAAACTGTTCAATCTAGTGCAGATTAAAAAAAAAAATTGGAAAACTCTGACAGCATTGAAGAATGGATCCTTGGAATTATAAATTACTGTTTTATTTTCTATATATGATAACACATTACTTTAAAAGAAGAAAGAGAAAGGGAAATACTGCAACCCTCATAAAGAAAAATAATTTCAATTCGCATTCAGAGTTTGCTTGATGAGAATCACCTTCACATGGTAAATACAAACAGCAATTTTTAACCTAGCTTCCTGTTCGACTTCATGAGGGGATAGTTTTAAACATGTATAGCATGATACAGCTGATAATATTTTGACAAATATTATCAAATATTATTCTGGAACCTAAACTGTAATTGATAGAGGCACATCGCGCTGTAAGCCTCACTGTTGGATAAAATAAAATAAGATAAAATAAAAAATTAAGAACTTATAAAACTGCAAAATAATTTAAGGTTTCTAGTCCCCGTAGCATGTGCTCCTCATGATTGTTTGCTTTCAAAATTAACTGAAGCCTCAAATCCAAGAAAGTTTTTGTGATTATTTCAATAAACTTTGGGATGGGAACTTTTTAGAGAAATTTGCACAATTTGATGCTTCATACCATATTCTCCGTAGTATTCTACTTTGACCAGCACTGAAATAAATTACATAGCCTACAGAAAGCCTGCTGTGGCATCTTCCAATGCTGCAATTTCAGTTGTGCTGGTGACCCTTTACTCTCATTTTCTTTCTTCTCAGCAGGGTGGTTTTTAATACTTTATAGGAAATCAATAATACAGAAATCAGGCAGATCTGATTTCCTCTTAGGTAGCTATGAAGAGTGGCACACCTTCAAAAACTATCTGTTCTGGAAGTTTGCTTTTTACAAAAACATTTATCTTCCATTTTCTCTTACGTGAGGAAACAATAAGTAAAACTGTTGCCCAAAGTATAAGGGTAATAGCAATTGTAAGCAATACCAGTTAATATGAAGGTATTTAAGAGCCAAAAATTAATTTCTTACAGGGACTGGAGAAAGTAAAGTGGCACTGTGAAACAGTGGTTGTTCAGATTGCATCAAGAAGAAGCATTTTCTGTTTTGTTTTCTTTCCTGAAAGTAGTCATGGAAAATTAGAAGACATAGGTCTAAATGGAATTTAAATGGTACTATAATGAAAGCCTTACACATTTTGAATTCCATTGTACTCTAAACCAAATAACCATCTCACATGCTGAAAATGCATAGCATTCACACAGCACAGCAAAAATAGGAATGCTTTCAAATGAGAAAGCACTGAAGGGAGGTATTTATCTGGAAGGAGTAATAAGTACCATGATGGAATCTGTTCTTTTGGTAGGTCTGGCTCAGCTGCCAAACCCTTGAATTTGTCAAGGGTTGAAGGCTTGAAACTCATGGTTTAGCTGCCAGGCATCCTACCTTTCATCCCATTTGCAAACTGGTTTGAGGGAACAATATGCATTTTAGTCTGTGTGGATCACAGTCAAAAAGGCTACTGCTGAGTTTTCACTTACAACCTTGAATTTGTAACAGCAATCACAATTTAGCATCAGGCATTAGCTTCCATTTTGCTACACATCTGTATAAATATAAGGTGTTTTCAGTAACTCTCTTTTGTACTTAGTCTTTACGACAAGGGACAGAAACTCATTCTTCAATCAGAATTTTGATATATTCCTTGTATTAAATGGAACATTCAGGATCTTTTAGGCGTCTTAAGAGGCAAAGGACATGCAAATATAGGAAATAGGGTTGTTGCAACAATAAGAATTGACTGTAATTTACAAGTCAATACAATTTATGTGTGTTCTTATTGGATACTTTCAATAAGGGTTGTGCACTTTATTAGGTGTTAATTTTGTCAGATTCTTAAAGTATTTCACCAATGCTACTACTTCACTCAGTAAAGTAATATGAACTTACATGAAAACACAGATCAAAAAGAAACATCAGATTCTGTCATGTTATGTGCAAAATATGAACCTATCAGATTTTTTTTTTTACATTTTCTTAATAGCAAATAACAGAAAATACTGAATTAGATTTTCTTTTCCTTATTCGTGATGAAACATCTTCAATGTCTGCTTCTTACTGGTCAAGAAATATATCTGATTAATAGATTTTCTGCTACAGCATATCTTTAAAATTAGATTTTTTTATTACAAACATTGTCAGAAAATACATATTAATTCACTTTTCATAGACACAAGCAAGAGTAAAGTGTCTGTGTAATCAGATTTCTTTCTAGAAGACTCTGATTTTAAAAACAACAATAGTAATTAACGAACATTTATCCAAATGCTCTTACCGTGACTGTTTAGTATGTATTATCCATAACAGAGGAATTAATTATTTTCAAACAGAGCCCTTATTTAAATATATTTTAAAATAATTAAAATAAAAGGCTATTATATTTTAGTTTCTTTCAAAAATCTGGACTGATTTCTACAACTCTTGTACCTTGAGAGAACAAAACAAAATCCTTTCCTATTTCTAAGTATATCTAGAAATATTCATAGAGAGAAAAATATGTATAGTGTTAATAATCAGGTCAAGAATTGGTACCTTATTGTTTAGCACTTTTGTCTCTTTAAACTGAAGAAAAAAAAAAGAAAAAACTACTGTATTAAATGTTTTTTTTTAAAATGGCTTTACAGAATAACTTGAATTTTTCTGACATTTTTTTAATCAAATCTGAATCCTGTTTTGAAGTGTGACGACCAGCAGCATGTTTCCTACAGTATTTGGAACTTAAGTTACTTTTAAAATCCACGTAAAATTGAAGATTATTTTTAATCAGGGAAAAAAAAAAAAAAAAGTTTCTCAAAACAATAAATGCTTATTTTGCTATTCCAGGCTCTTACCAGTTCAGCTCTCCTGAATCTGCACCACCTGGGACTCCTCTTGGCAGAATTAAAGCCAATGACCCCGATGTGGGAGAAAATGCAGAGATTGAGTATAGCATCTCCAATGGGGATGGATCAGACATGTTTGATATCATCACTGACAAGGACACACAGGAAGGGATTATAACTGTCAAAAAGGTTTATTTTTTCTCCCTCTCTTTTATATGTACTTAGCTCTTCGGGTGTTACAGTCATTTCTCTTTTTCCAGGGGAAGGGAGGGTAGATCTCACAAGGGGTCAGGCTGCCAAGAAGCTGTTGTATTAGTTTTGTTCTTCTCTTTCTTCAGCAGGTATCTGTTATTTTCAAGTCTCAAGGGAAATTTACTAGCATGTCACTTCACATAAAGCAATATTTCAGTGGCTTCTGTCTCTTCAATATATAGTCTCACACACAGTACTTTCAAATTAGGGCTGTGAAAACTTGGAGGGGTTCAGTTCACAGTAGTGTTTATCAGCTGATTGCTGTCATAAGATTTACAAGGGTGGGAGGCTTACCTGGAGTTTGATGAATTTGAATCCAAGGCTAAACTCTTCCTCTCTAATCTGTCTAACAACCAGTTGTCTCCAGTACCTAAAATCTGTCTTGGTTTAAGTCCAGGCTTGGTGATATTTCAGTTGTTACATATGATGTCAATGAAACTCCCAAGAGCAAAGACATTTGCAGGAATTTAATACAAAATACCACATTGGACAGATTTATTGGTTGCTTTTCAGAATACAGCCTGTTAAACTCTGAACACTCTTTTTTGATTCTAGTGTTATTAAATATATCAATAACATTAATAACACCTGCCTATAAATAAATACAGATATATAAACATATATGGAAACTCGTATAGTTATATATGTATATATATATATGTATGAGCATCTATCTACATATGCATATATCGATATGCATGATGTAAATATCATGTAGATAGAAAATCAAGCTTCACAGATTTTCTTTTTACTGAGGAACACAGAGATCAAGGGCAAGTCTGTGTTGCTCTTAGTGCCAAACAGGCAAGGGTAGATGGTAATGGGTAAAAGTAAGTAAAGAAAAGATAAATAGGACAGAGAAAATTTAAGAACTGGAATAATTGCTCGTTTTGCTGCCAGTGAGATGAGACAAATAAGACTTTACACAAGTCCTTGTTGTAGACCGAGTAAAACTTTCCTGTTTCTTTCTTTCTATTTTTATATAGGTCAAAGTCTCCTGTTTTTTTCAGGAACCTGAACAATTAATAGGCAGAAGGATGCCTTGCTATGCTATAATAATCCTTATTTTTTTAATGCCCAGAATAAGACCTAATATACTCCATCTTCTTTAAGATGGATTAAAATTTGGAGCTTTTGCTCCTAAAGATGTTTCACCTTCTGACTTGGTGTTGTAAAACTTATTCTTTTTTTTTTTGTAAAGTGATGTAATTTTCTTTATTATTATTTGCTCCTCAGCATCTGGATTTTGAAAACAAGGTGTTATATACTCTAAGAGTAGAAGCAACCAACACTCATCCTGATCCTCGTTTTCTTCAGCTGGGGCCATTCAAAGACACGGCTTTAGTCAAAATTTCTGTTGAAGACATTGATGAACCTCCAGTGTTCAGCAGACCCTGGTATTTAATAGAAGTAGATGAAGATGCCAAGGAAGGAAGCATTATTGGGCAGGTTGTAGCCCAAGATCCAGATATAGCAAAGAATGCAATAAAGTAAGCCATTACACAGTATAAAATTCTTTAGATGTGAGTCAAGTCTCATGCACAGAGAGAGATGAGAGTGCAAAGTATTAAGAGGTTGTTTGGGTAATTAAAGCACATGGGGGCTGTTGAAAAAATGTCAAAGAGAAATATCTAGGTGAGCTTGTGAAGGCAAATACAATTAGCACGAGCAGTGCAGACAATTTAATTTTGTTTTTTAAGAACAGTCTATAGGCACCAAGTAAAAAAAAAGGAGATGTCAGCATTTAATTGTCAGCGTGTTCTAGTAGTTTCACCAAGCTTTTCATAAAATTATTCTTTTATACCACGTAAAACACCCAAAATGGTGCATTTCTAAGCTACCCGATGCTTGAGAACAGTCAGACTTCTGTACATAACAACCATGTTCGGTAACTTAACTATTTAATGATCACAGTATATTGAATAAGAAATGATTGTGAAAAAGTCATAACAATTAGAAGTAAGAGTTCAGTGCTGTGAAATTGCTGTAATTGCTACCAATCTGCTATTATTATCTGCAGTGACAAACACAGCACTTAAATTTGTGTATTTACCATGCAAGTGATTATGAAAATTGATCTCTGCATTTCTGAGCAAGCCTTCCGTGTCCTGCAGCAGTATGCTCTGAGGTAGGAGGTATGAGAGGAAGAAGAAAATAAAATATTTTTAAGTAAATATGTATAAAATATCAATTTAACCCGATAACGACTGCCAACTACTAGGCTTATTTAAAAAACAGCTGTAAAACAAGTTTTTCCTTGCTGAGTAAGAACAAAGCAAAAGCAAGTATCGTAAAACAAGCTTTTAAGAAATTCCATCTCAAAGAATAACTAATTTAAAATTTTTCTCTTGAGTTTTGTGGTCCTTTTGACACCACAAAAATAGATTTTATAAATTGATACTTCCTTGTGTCTGCAATATGTGTCCTTTGATGACAGAGCTCTCTAAGAAACTATTAATTCGCAAAAAATCTTATCCAAAAAAAGTTCACTTTTAGTTATTATTCCAGAATTCACTTTATGACCTAAAATGTCATTTCAATTATCAATCTAAAAACCACTCACATAATAGTTTGCTTTTCATCCTGCTCACTAGTCTTAAAATTATTTCTAAGTATTTGCAGCATGCAGGTAGCTATGGGAAAGCTTAGGTTAATTGCAAAGAAAACATTCTTGATTAAGCACAGTTAAAATTAGAAAACTTTTAGAGGTAGCTGTAAGCTAAACTGGAGACTGCAACGGGAGGTAGTGATGCTCAATTTTACTGTGTCTTGACAGATATTCTGTAGATCGACACACTGACCTTGACAGAATATTCAACATCTATTCAGGAAATGGATCCTTATTCCTCTCAAAGCCACTTGACCGAGAAGAAACTCCCTGGCACAACATCACTGTCATAGCAACTGAAATCAGTAAGTTGAAGATAAAATTTATCTCAGAAGAATATTTGAACTCCGAAAATAATTAAATTCTACTGTTTCTTTGACTTGTATCATTAGTTTTGCCCTTATGCAGACATTATTGATAGACAAGACATCTTTAGACACACAAAAGTCGAATTTAATATTTTAAGATACTTGTTGCTCATTTTAAAAATTATATTTTGGAATTCTCAGGCTCAACAAAACCTTATATAGTATACATTTGACAAATTAACTGGTTCCCTGAGAATTCACATCAAATAATTTGTTGTAGGTGTGATGCACTCGCTCTATTCCAAGCTAAGTCTTTGGGATATCCTTGGGGAAAGGGGAAAAAAAATGTCCCTGATGTACAAATACATTGTCGGAATAACCTCTGTAAATAGGACCTCAATTGATTTAAATTATCTCAGAAAATGGCTTTGTTTGAAGCCAAGTCTAGGGAAATTCTTTGCCCTCTGTGTCTGAAGTAAACCCTGACCCTAAATCCTGGATTCTTTACTATTCTGTTACATACTTTTGGGTATGGATATCTCTTTCTTAGCTTTCTTCTGAGACAACAGTCATCAAAAGGGGAAACAGACACTGATTTTAGTGAAAAACTTCTCTCCCTTCCTTTATTTTCCTCTAGATTCCCTGGAGTCAATGTTCTTAAGAGTCTGGCAGTTGGGTAATATGGAGAGATGAATCATATCCCCATTTTCAGAAATTTTATCTTTTTCTCTCAAATGTTTTTCATTGTTTGGTCAAACATGCTCTACATTTTCAATATGCATAGCGTGAGAATCCTCTCTGGCAATACCTTGAGTTTGGAGGTTTGTGAATAGTGATTGATGATCATACCCTGCATATGTCATTTTCTTGTTCTGTTTTTTACAGTTAGGGGAGAAAGGACAACTTCGATTTAAGGGGTTTTTTGTGGTTTTGTGTGTGTTTTTGGCGGTGGTGTTGTTGACTAACACTCTTTTACTATTTTACTGATTTAAAAAGGTAAATGTTCTTAATAGCTCAAACTCATGGAACAATTTTGCAATTAATCATTTGCTGAACTGATATGTAGAATATAACTCCATAACAACTCAGCAGCCTGTTTTTAATGTAAATAAATTTAAACATACTTTTTATATATTTATAATAGAAAAACTAGTTTCAATTATAAATAGGACTTTTATGTATATGTAATGTATGTCTTCAGAAAATGAAAAAAATGAAAATAATTGTTTTAATATAATCAAGAAAATTGAACATTTCTAATATCTATTGGGAAAAATATAGTGAATTATTTCATAGAGGTATCTCTTTGTTTTTTATTTTTTTTTCAGATAATCCTAAACAAAGTAGCCAGATACCTGTTTTCATACGGATTTTAGACATAAATGATCATGCACCAGAGTTTGCCAACTACTATGAAACATTTGTTTGTGAAAATGCAAAAGCAGGACAGGTAAACCAATATTTATATTACCAAAGAACTTGTAGGGAAACTATCCTGTAGTGCCATCATGAAGACCTCAACATGTCTTAGTTTGAACAGCAGCAGACTAATCCAGCCTCTTAATTTCCTATCTTCTACAGAAAATACAGGTTGATTCAAAAAATGACATAAAAAATAAAAGATAATATCCTAGTACAGTAACATAAGAATAATAAAGAATTATCCTTTAATGTGGTTTTCCATGTCTAATATCAGAAAACATTTTTCAGAAACAGTTTTGCATAATGATGCAAATTGCTTTATGCTGTTCAATAATTCCATTTATGTCTGGATTTTTATCATTGGCTTAGTTAATGTAGCCACATTGTCAAGTACGTGAAGCAGGAAAATCTTTATTATGTCTCAGTAAAGATGTGAAAAACAAACTTTTTCAAAAATAAAGGGTAATGCAACTGTTTCCATTGGAGGTTAAAACTCAATTTCATATTTAGTTATGTCTCATCAAAGGTCATCCATATCCCTTTCTAAACTACTTCAGCAATTCTGTAAAAATCTAAAAGAAAAAAATTGAAGACAAAGCTAAGTGATAATTGGGTTTGAGTAAGTAGATAAACCAGCAGAACTCAGAGCCAGCATGTTACAGAAATGTCTTAATATCACTGCCATTACAACATCATCTATTTATGCTAATGCCAGTCAGTCCTTCAGTTTTAAATCCTGTGAAAAAAGAATTGTAATTCTGAAAGTTTTTATAAAAGAGCTGGATTTAGTAGCAGATAGGATTAAAGATTACCTCTCCAAAATGGACCTGAGACCATGTATGAGCCTCTTCTCTGGACTGATTAATTTTTCACTGGAAGAAAAAATTTGAAACCATTATTTTCACTAGCACAAACATGAGTGGGTTCCTACTCTAGGAGAGGCAAGCCAGGATGAAGCCCCAAGAACAGTTTAGGTCTATCCTCATGTCTCACCAGCTTTAGGCTGTCATCATCCAGCCAAATCTGGCTGGCGTCATGCAAAATATGTGGAAAGGATCAGAATACATAATATTTTGTTTTTCTTTAGAGCACAGTGACCATGCAATATTCAAAGACTCTATGAAGATGGGTGATGTGGATACTCATCAGGCACCATGCTCATGTTTTAGCTAATTTCCTGCCCAGTATTTTTTTAAGTCACAGACTCTTCACTGAAAGTAGCATAGATGGTACCTGAGATGAGTTTAGCTTTTCAGTACTGCAGAACTCTATGCAAGAACATGTAATATATCAGTCGCAATTCAAGTGCTGTTTTCTGAATTGTTTAACAGATATAGAAAAAAAAAAAGGGAGAAAAAGAGGATACAATGAAGTTCTGGGGGACTGCATTCGATTCTAATTATTTTTCATTCATTACACATAATATCAAAATTCAGGCAAAATGACTTTTTTTCTGCAGAATTCTGCAAAATGAGTCTGTGGAATGGCAGAGGACACTGATTAAAAAAAATAACTTCCCTTTGAAGAGGTATTTTCCATTATTTTTTAAGAAAGTTTTACTATATTTCATGTGAATGATATAAATAGATGAATATACATATCAAAGGCAGTGATGAATTAAATTAAAACAGTGGAAGGAATTATCATATCAGAAAAATGAAAAAAGAGTGCTTTTCCCAACAAATAAGGTTTGTGATCACAGCACCCTGTCTTAACCAGTGACATAAATTGCCACTTAATACAGTTCAAGCCTTAGAGAATATGCAAAAGTTCTCCAAGCTTTTGGCTATTAGACCCATTCAGTTTAGTTTATGACCTTATGAGTTTTAGTTTATGACCTTATAAACTGCTTTTTTCATGTTGAATATATTCAGATAATTCTAGCTATTAAGTCCATACAGCTGCTATAGAACCTAAATTCTTTTCCTGTAACAATGTCTCATTGTACAAGACAAAATTGAGGTATATAAATCTTAAAATCTCAGTGTGATGACTGGTAGAAAAGCGAGTCATGTATTTTAATTGCATAACGCAAAGAAAGGTTCAAAAGCTTAGAAATTAAGATCTTATTGAAATTAATCTTGTGAAATTTTGCCAACCAGCAAACACAGATTTTGTCAGATATTTGAAGAAGTTCAATCCAAGCACACTGGCTATCAATTTTCTTAATACAATTTCCATCTAGTCTAGCAAACTGAGTCCATGAATTCATGAAATTTCATTTACCTTTCAAGTAAATTTTGTGCTTATCTATGAACAGATATGACAGAGACCCATTAGATAGATAGGTATGTTGTTCTCCAGACCTCCCATATGTCTAATTTACCAATATAATTTCAGCAATTATTTTCCTTCAATGGAAAAACCCACAAAAATACTAGAATGACAGTGTGTACTAAGTGTAGCCACTGGAAAATGAGAGATCCATTTTGGTTTTCTATTTGTTAAGAGCTGGGGTGCTCAAGAGAGGCAGCTGAGTTCCTATCTGGACATTTACAAATAATTGGCTTAGTATTTCAGATTACCTTTAATACATGAGAGTACTTGTATTTTAGTGCTTAAAAATGAACATAGAACACGAACCTGGATGTTTTAGACAAGGATGCTAAGTGCCAGAGAACCTGCATTGCTCATGTCTAGCAGTCCCTGTATAGTATAAGAAAAACAGAAACATGTGTTCATTTAGTACTGCTCTTACCTACTTTAGAGATCACCTAAAGCAGCTTTTTTATGATAACCATTATTGGTTCATGATACATCACAGCACTGCTTCTACATCTGGTACCATAACAAAAGAATCAGAGCAAAAAGATAAATATATTTAGTTAATTAATTTATTTTTTTAAACCAAGACCAGTTATTAGTCACACTGCTTTCTAAGTCTGAGGTGCATCAGGAAGTATCAGAATGATCACATATTGCTCTCTGCTACCAAACAACATTACTCATTCTCAGCATCAACAGATATTAGAGGCTTCACTCATGGTGTTTTTCAGATAGCCTTAGGAGGGTCAGAGGAAAGAAAATTCTACAGTTTCTCCTACTGTTTTGTCTCCAAACAACAATGGTATGGCTGGGGAGAAACTTTAACACAAAGGGTTAAAAAAAATATGTGTTCATTAGGCTGAAACACACCATGAGAATCTCATTCCATTGGCTAGTATACAGGCTGAAGAAAAGGAGGAAGCAGCCTTCCACTCGTGCAATTTAGAAACCCCTAATCCTGAAGCCCCAGGGAGTGTTGTGGGGAAGGCTTTGGTATAAATTCTCTCATGCCCTTGTCATGGGAATTAACTGGGTCCTTTTAGCTGGATTAGAGGATGAGTACTCTCCATGGAAACAAGGAAGACATACTTCAGAAGGAGACTGATTTAACTGAACAATTTGTTGGCAAAAACTTAGCTCCATAGTTTAATGCATAATTTATTGTTGGCAAAATTTTAGCTAATTTCAACACCCATCAAGAAACAACCTGTGTCACTTTTTTTCCCCCTCTGATGCTGTATTATTTCCTGTCATTCACAGGTTTTCAGACATCAGAATGTAGAAAGTTTGTTTCCTCTCTCAGAACCTAGCTGATTATTCTTCTCGTTACTCTCTATACCCTTCCTTGCTTTATAAAATAGAGCAGAGAGATATCACTTTTTCTGAAATGCACATTGGGAATTATCAGTCATGACTTTATAAATGTTGTAGCTGCTTCACTAGGTAGACACCTTTTGGGATATTTTAGTGAGGGACCCATGCTAACAGTCCTCCTTTTTAAGTAAGAATTGGAGTGCTTTTTCCAACTTTGGTCAGCATTCAGTCCTGCTTAAATCTGCCAACACATTTGTGGAATAGAGCCAAGATCTGGAAACCAAACTGCTTTGCATTACTGAACATGAAGTTTTGTTAAGTGGCAGGCATCTATTGAAGCTTGTACACGTGTGATAGAGGCTGTTTTCTGCAGCCTTACAGGTGTATAGCCTAGAATTGTGTCTGTACGAGTGTGATCACTCAAGCTGCATAATGACAAGATGGACATCCACTGACAGCTGGATTGATTTTTAAATACACCTATGGGCCATATCATAATCTTTTACATAATCTTCACCCCATATATTTGCACTCGTATTTTATATATTCAAGGTTAGTTAGTGATTGACCCTACCAGATCATACAGGCAGGAAAAGGGGAAAAATACAGGCAAAAAAAAAGGAGAAACAAAGCTTTTCTTCCATCATTTCCCCATAGCATTTGCACACGCTGTTCTCATGATTGCCAAACATAGTTTCTCTCACAGGATTTTTTTTCACCCATAGTTTATTACAGACTAAGTGGTGATACCTTTCCAGATTCCTAGAGAAACACTTGCAGCACCAAACAAGTTCAATAACTTTCAAGAAAGCCAGTACTTCAAGATTCAGAATTTATTCTATTCTCTTCTATACCAGTTCTAAAAAATGTTAGACAAAAATAAACATTAACATTTCCCAGACATTCCTTTCTCAAGTGCTTAGTGATATTTTTAAGTCTATTTCTCTATTGTATAACAACCAGATTTAACTAAGAGCATGATATAACAAAAAATGAAAACCCAAATGCTTCAAGTGGATTAAAGGCCTGCTCCTCTCTTCTGTTACATACAGACAAAACAAAAAATCAGCAGTTTTTACTATATCTCTATCTTTCTTTCAGTCTTTGTGACTGAAAGTACAATTTTTATGCTATATGATAATCATGTTGTATTTAAACTTCAGAAAGGCAATCTAAAACACTGACCATCTTTAAATTTCTGTGAAAATGACATTATTCTTTACCATTTATAGTGACTTTTGAAAGAAGGAATTTTGAAAAATAAATAAAATGAAAAACCCAAAAATAACTTGAATAAGAATATAAAATAACAATGAATAAGAATGGATAAGAAATAAAATAATAACCACCATTACTGTTTTGAAAAGAAGCAGCAGAATTCTTTGCAAACGTTCTATTTGTCTCGGGGTTTGTTTTATTAGTAGAAATTTTTAACCTGAAAATATATTTTATGTGTCCACCCGTGGACCTCATCTTGTTGATGTTTCTCCAAGGAACTTTTCGAAGCATGCGGCTGTAGTTTTTCAAGAGTACACCCTGGAGCCAAGGTGCAACAGCCATTTATTTGCACAACATGCCAAGCCAGCACACACTGAAAAGCCCATCTTAAAAGCACCCAGATGATGCTGACCTCTGTGCTGATAAAGCTTAACATTTGCTTTAATGGTTACTCTATTTCTTTTAAAGGCATTCCCAAGGCTGAGCCGATGACCAAAGTCTTCAACTTGTGCAGCTCTCTGTGTACACAAATGCAGCCTCAGGAATACTAACAGCATGCTCTGAAGTGCACAGAGACCTTTCAGAATTCCCCCACCTAGCTTCTACTCGTTTGCTGTGTTTAACACAACTTGAAGAGCAGCCTTTGCCTAAGGATGTATGAGATACATGCAAGGAATCTGTTTCTAGGAAGTCCACTCACTCCCAACCACTTTTTCAGACAAAATAGCCTGAATATAAACTACAATCATAGTTTTGACTGTGCTGTAAGTCATGGTCCTAAAATCACAGCATCCAGGACAAAAAAAAACAAACAACATGAAACATGATTATAATTGAACCATTTCCATGTTTGGAAAAAAAAAACAAAACAAAAAACAGTGGGAAATAGGTCCAAACTCTTTAGCAGAATCTCTGTGATCATCATTAAAGAAATAAATAGAATCATTAAATTATTTATATTGAAAAGGACCTTTAAAACTATCTAGCTCTAACCGCCTTGGCCATGGCCAGGAATGTGACCCACTAGACTGGTTGGGTTGCTCAGGGCTCCATCCATCTTGGCTTGGAACACTTCCAGGGATGGATCATTCACAGTGTCTCAGGGCAACATGTTTTAGTGCCTCTCTGTCCTTTGACTGAAGAATTCCTTTCCAATCTAAATATTTCTAAATATTCTAAATATTTCTAAATATTCTAAATATTTTTTCTTTCACTTAAGAACCCTCCCCCTTTGTCTTATCCCCATCTGATGGTGTAAGAAGTCAGTCTTCCTCTCTTTTATAAGCCCTCTTAAAATACTGAAGGATGAGAATAAGATCTCTCTAGAGCCTTCTTCTTCTCCATGCTGAACAGCCCCAGCTCTCACAGCCTGACTTTATAGGACAGGTGTTCCATACCCCTAACTATCTTTGTTCCCCTACTCTGGACTTGCTCCAATAGGCCCACATCTCTATTATGGTGAGGAGCCCAGACCTGAATGCAGTACTCCAGGTGGGATCTCACAAGGGAAGAGTAGAGTGGAAGAATCACTTCCCTTGACCTGCTGGTCACTCCTTTTTGGATGCAGCCCAGTGTACAGTCAGCCTTCTGGGCTCTGAGCACAAATTATTGGCTCATGTCCTGCTTTTCATCCACCAGATCCCTCAAGTTCTTCTCTACAAGGCTGCTCCCAATGACATCTCCCATTCTCTGCTTTTGTCAATGATTGCCCTGGTCCAGGTGCAGTACCTTGTACTTGGAATTGTTGAACTTCCTGAGATTCTCATACGTCTACTTCTCAAGATTTCGCAGGATCCCTTCCTTCTGTTGTGTCAGCCACACCACTCAGCCTTGTGTCATCTGCAAACTTGCTAAGGGTGCACTTGATCTCACTTTCTATGTCATGGATAAAGATACTAAAGATCTTCTATCCCAAGACACCAGTCATTGTCAGAGCACTGGTAAATAGCATGGCTGAAGAGTACTGGCCCCAAGAATATTCAGAAGTGTTTCCATTGGGAATAATTATTCTTTCTACTCATCTAATATTGTCAAACTGCTACAAACACCTTGTAAATGAGAATGAGAATGAATATAAAAGAGAAGACTTCACATCAATGTTTGTGTTTAAATTTTCATTACCCTCAAAGAAAAATTACCCTTAAAAACTTAAATTGATCTGTTAGGATTCACTCAAGAGTATGACACTATTTTTTTAAAATACACAGAAGTGCTCATGTACATGCATAGGCTGCCCTCAAAATAGTGACAGTTCCACTGTATTTTCTAAACTATGGGAAAGTGTGAAAAAGAGAAAATAATGATAATGTTTTTTTGTTCTCAAAGCTTGATATGCTTGAAATATATTTGAGTAAAAGTAATTTTCTTTAAATAACTCTTCTTTTATAAATCCTGCATCATCAGAGATCTTGCTCTGAAATCCTGATGAAGAGTGATCATAACTCAGTGTCCCTAAGTGCATCAAAATGGGTGAATATATTTCCAAAATGAAATCATGAAATGTGCACAAGAGAGTACTAACTTTTCTTCATATGAATAAGATACTTAAAATCAGCCAGATCGCTTTCATTTCTGTGGTGATTATCACTGGCATCATTGTCTTTTATTTACAGTTGTATAGCTGAAAAAAAAATCTTAATTAGATAAGATTTCTAATTTCCTTTCACCCCTTCATCATTTGGAACAATTCACCTGCAATCATGGTTTTTCATTTTTCTTTTAATCCCTCATTTTTTTCTGGTAAGCAAACAGCTGGTTCTCGATTTTTGCCAGTAGTTAGATCAGGTAATAAGGTTGGATTTTTTTCTTCTTCAGCCTTATCCTCAACAATAATTATTTGTTGTAATTAGATTATTCTGTGCCTGGTACAATTGTATTTCTCCATGTGATTTGCACATGAAGGGAATAAAATCTTACAAACACCCACTGATTACATCTCAAAAAGACCCAGGATACATAACTATAGTTTCTGATAGTTATTACAGCAGGATATTTTCCTTGAGTTTTTCAACAAGTAATTATAAACTGCACAAATGTTGTGACTTACTCTAACTCTCTCTTCTCCCTGGTACTTTTCTGTTTCTTCTGTCTTTTCTAACTGGTGCTAATGTGAAAGGAAATTTTTCTCATTTTTCTCAACTCTCAGAGGCAGACTATAGGAAAAACAAAAGCAATTGAACATCGGAAAGTTATTGACATAAACTGCAATTTAGAAACACACTAAACGGGATACTTCACCATAAACAAGGATTTGACTAATCTTGTAAAAAAATTTTTTTTTTTTAAATTGAAATATCAATGATCATTAAATGCTTTAAAAGTGAAGAGATTTTTATATGTAATTATTATTCTAATTGCACTTAGAAAAACTGCATAATCAGATTTGAGCATAGTCACATCCTTTTCTGCAAGGCAGATGTTTACAAATTACCTTTCAAGTTCCTCAATATGCCTCAAAAATAAAAAGACATAAAAAAATATTTTGCGTTTGTATTAGAAGGAGGTGCTGGAAAGTGAATGAGCTAAACTCAGGCTCCTCAACTGTTTCTATGTTATGTTTCGGGTTTGTTTTTTTGTTTTGAGTTGTTTGGGGTTTTTAAATGATAATTCTGTGTAATTAACTGCAATCAAATTATCCCAAAGTTAACTAGCAAAATGGGTCAAATATTCATGGTGCAGTACAGCACTAGCAGTAACAAGTTTCTGAATGAGACAGCAAAAAAACACTTTAATATATTTTGTAGCCCTATAACTTTGTTTGCCTAATACAATGATCCATTCTGTGAGACCTTCCAAAATTTAACTGTATCCTCAAGTCCCACTCAAGCGGATGTTCAGAGACCATATATAAGAAAAAGGAATTCCTTATTTGATGGGCACAAAGCTTACCTATCATATTAGTGCTACTTTTCAATTACTCTATTTCTGGAAGAAGTCAAGCTGCACCTTCTCTGGAAATAAGAAAAACACAAAGTCTTTGATAACAAATGGCTTTGATATCTGTGGGATTTCAAGATACCCTGGCCACTGGAAACACCTGAAAACTCAAGACAGTCATTGACTCCCTCTTGGCTTTGAAAGAAAAATGTCTGACTGCTGAACACATTCTGTCTTTAAGTTTAGGTGCCATAGAAATGCACCTTTACTGAGTTATAGTATCCTCAGTTGAGACTTATTCCTATTCTTATGCCACCAGTTTTGTCATCTTGTGATTGCATGCAAACCTGTCCTTGCAAGCGAAGGTGGACTGTGGGTTATGCTCTAGTGTGACACCCACCAGAAGGGCACAGGACAGAGCATCCATTTATAGACCTTTCTGGAGTTACTGTGACTCATGCAGTGTGGCATGGTGTTGAATGTTGCAAGTCAGTTCATAAACCACAGCTGTTCCCAGATAACTTTTCCTTCCTCAGTTCTGCAGCTGTTTTCATTAGCCTCTCTCTGTCAGTCCAGCAACAGATAGATGAAAAAAGAAATTGTTAGCATTTTTTGTGTGTTTACATAAACATGAGTACACACATTTGAAAGTTGTGATGGATGCAACAGGAAAGCTTATGCAATCCAGTGGTACTGCTGAAACCTCTCTTTTTCAGCTCACTCTGTTCTGACCCTATTCTGGCACTATTATCACTCCTTCCCAGCTGGGCTTGAGTGGCCTTGTTAGGGCAGCTATTAAACTCCACAGTCAGAGGTTTCAATTTAGGAGGGAGTAAAGCTTCTCTTTTTATTACCCCAGGAGAATCAAGAATCCTGGCAATGCAGTACTCCAATTTATCGCCAGGAGCAGATGAGGTGGATTGAGAATTAGACCCACTTAACAACTGGTTTACGCAGTCCTCTCTGTCATTGCTACATGAAGCCACAGGAGGTTTATGGCTTATTCAGAAGGGCAAATGTTTCTGCATCACTGCAAGATACTCAGTACAAATCAAAGCACATGGCTCTTCTGCAGTGAGGACTGCACTCTTTTTCATCCTTTGTAACGTGTTTAAACGACAAAACAATTTGTTTACTGCAACCTCTACTGTGTTTATGTGGGAAACATTTGGCTTAGGACATCAGTTTTTGTCTTCAGATAGAGATTCATTGGATTTTTACTGGACATGAAAAGCAGAGAATTGAAATACAAGACTTCTAAAATAGCATGAAATACTCTTTCCTTTATAGCTCATACAGACTGTGAGTGCAATTGACAAAGATCAGCCTCCTCGAGGACACAAATTCTTCTTTGAGTTGGTGCCAGAATTTGCTGTTCACCCAAACTTCTCTGTTGTAGACAACAAAGGTAACTGCTGACCCTAACACTCCTCTCCCCAATATCACATAAAACTTAATTCAGAAACATTTATTGATTCTGCACTTCCATTCTAGATAACACAGCAGGAATTATGACTAGAAGAAATGGATACAGCCGTAGTAAGACCAGTACCTACCTCCTGCCCATCATCATATTTGACAACGACTACCCGATCCAGAGCAGCACGGGCACGCTGACCATCCGGGTGTGTGCCTGTGACAGCCGGGGGAACATGCAGTCCTGCAGCGCCGAGGCTTTGCTCCTCCCTGCCGGCCTCAGCACCGGGGCACTGGTGGCCATTCTCCTCTGCATCGTCATCCTGCTAGGTAGGTGCCTGTGATGAGATGTTCACTTGACCAGACAAAGGTCTAGTCACTTGGAGAGCCCCGGTGTTCTTAAAACCCTTATTCACACGACCCTGCAGAAAAATATCATCATGACTCTTTAGAAGATTGTGTGAGAAGAGTGAGACTGTGCTATTTAGATTAAACACAATTGAAAATACGAGGTCAGTTTTAGTTTCCATGCTCATTTGAGCAGTGTTCTTACCATAATCAGATCTTCATTTAGATCCAGAACTTTAGGATCATATTTCTGAAACTGATCGTTAAATTTTGCATAACATGTTATGTTATGTTATGAATTATATTAGCCATTTAATGATGAAAGACTTGGATTTTTTCTGTTTAGGAAATAGTTAGCTCAAAAATATAAGATAGAAATATTCAATTTCTTACAAGTGATAGTGAGAACTGCTGATTGAATAAGTGTGTGCACAGAAGTAAGATGAGTGTTTGGAAGGTAGAAGCATTAAAAAGAGGTGGTGGCATATGAAGGAAGTAGAAAAAATGCTAGCTCATTATCTGGTGTTAAGTACGTAAAAATTTCAACTTGTATGTTTTTTAAAACAAATGCCATCACCTCTACTTTTCAGAAAAACTCTGCAGAAAACTTCTTTCCTTTCCCACCTGCCCTTGAAAACATAGCTTGCTAGAGGGTCAGTGGGAAGCTACAGGTGTCAGTTTATATAAGGGGATTTTTTTTCAGCCTTTACCCTGGATTCAAGATAACTCTGTGATCCTCCTAATATTTGCTATAGGTATTAAAAGAAGGGCAATATCTATAAACTATATCTGTACTGGGCTTAAGGGAGGGAGCTTGAGCTCTGACAAACTGATAGATAAACTGCTTAAGTTCCAGCATTGCTGCTGGCCTGGTTTCAGCATCAGCCCCTTGGATTCCCCAGGATGTTACCCAGACATAGTCTGAAAGGCAGAACTTGAAGGCCACTACTTTCAGGAGAAAATTATGGTTCAAACTCTGCCAGACCTGGCTCTTAACCTTGTACAGTTCTTAACACCTTGTCAACAAGCTCTGCATCTTGACAGCCATCCTGTACACCTCAACATGGAGCATGAAAAAAATGGAGCATGAAACACATGGCCCTACTCACTCACAATGAGAACATTGATCTGATTGGCTGCAATGCTTTAGCACAGGTTGAACAAATCCGAACTAAACTTTGAATTTATGGAAACCTAAAATATGCCTTAGGGCCACAGGAATAGCACATGAGAGTCAGAAGAGGATCTGGGAATATTGCTGTGTAGAATAAGTATGACCACTTTGTGTCTCTCAGCTCCAGGGTTAAGAGGCTCTGCTCTACTTGGCACTGCCTACATATATGAAGTCAAAGAAATATGTGGCTGTGGAGCATCTAAACATAATTTTTAGTCTACAGCTAGTGTGATACTCAGCATCTTATTTAATTTTTCAACAAGGTGTAATGTGTTATAATCATCTGCTGTCAACATCCCAACATACGTGAGACATTAAGTACAAGGCTATGAAAGACACTTCATAATAACCTTTCAGCTACCTGTCCTTTTCTCCTACATGGACTTCCTGAACTTACTAAAGTATGTAGATTCTCATCTAGCATTATGAAAAGAAGGGCCTCTGTACAGGTGCAAGGAAGAAAACCCAAATAAAACAGAATGGAGCACCCTTTATATTCATAGGGTAATACCATGGCATGTGGAAGATCTCTGTTCCCCTTTCTCTACCTGCAGCATTTCCAATTTTATATTTTATTTACCAGTACTCAGGTGATTCAGATGAAAAACTTAGCTCCTAAGACTCAACAAACCATTCAGCACTATTGTAATTTATGTCTTATGTCTCCTTGACAGATGGTCTTTCTGGCCTCTTTTATTTACTCCAGCTACTGGAGAGACAGTCAGATTTTTAAATACACTGAAGCATTGAATTGTTACTGAAATCAATAGCATTTAGACACCAGAGTGTATTTACAAATCCTAACTTCATTTTTTTATCTCCCCTTATAGAGCTTCATTTTTGTATCAATCCTTACCTCTTAAGAAGAAAGAGTTATTCAACTAGCACTTCATAAACTAAAGGGATCATTTTTTTTTCAAAAGAAACATTTAGTAACAAAGACTGGATTTCAGTTCTTGCAGTCACTGAAGCAAAAGTAGTTTTGTCAATAATATTGATAGCTTAAGGTCTTCAGGTTCTTATTTTCAGAGGCTCCTGTAGATCCCATATTCAGAAGTGAATTAAACACTTGGGAATGCCTAAATCAGTAGCTTTCAAGAGTGTGAATAACTTTTGCCAAAGGAATCCAACGGCATTTGATGAAAGGACCCTTTGTGACTGCTAGAAAGGTGGTACTTACAAAACTAAAATCAAAGTCAAACCTTTGTAGGATAATATTATATAGCATTGTTTACTTTTCACCTTCAGTTTAGTTGCAATTTTTTTAAAATATTAAATATTTTGGTCATTTCTCCCACAGGTTTAAAGAAAAAGAATAAGTTTTTGATGGCTATAAAATCATTAATACTTTCTCTTATTAACTTAAACTTGGAGATAGATTTTACCACTATAGTCCTACTAAGAATCCCATTCCAACCTTAAAACCTTTCCAGGGCAAAAGATGAGGCAAAATTTTGCCTCGTTTATTTACACCCTAACTTTCATTTTTTAATTCATTTTTTGTTCCCTTTTAGTATTAGTTGTCTTGTTTACGGCTCTCAAGAGACAGAGGAAGAAAGAACCCTTGATCATCTCAAAGGATGATGTCAGAGACAATATTGTGACCTACAACGATGAAGGAGGTGGAGAAGAAGACACTCAGGCTTTTGACATTGGCACTCTGAGAAATCCAGAAGCAAGGGAGGAAAGTAAGATGAGAAGAGATGTTATCCCCGAAACAATATTTCAGATAAGGCGGACTGCACCTCTTTGGGAAAACATTGATGTCCAAGATTTTATTCATAGAAGGTTAAAGGAAAATGATTTAGACCCAGCTGCTCCTCCTTATGATTCATTAGCAACATATGCCTACGAAGGAAATGACTCCATAGCAAATTCACTCAGCTCCCTGGAATCACTTACCACAGAAGGCAACCAAGACTATGATTACCTCAGTGATTGGGGACCTCGGTTTAAAAAACTAGCAGATATGTATGGTGGAGAGGACAGTGATCGAGACTGAGAAAGTAATCTGTGACCTGGTCAGTGTTAGTGGAATTCCTGTTTATGTTCCTAGATAAATAAAGTGGCCTACTCTCTTACTTGGGAATAAAAAATTTACAAAAAATATGTGTTGTCTTAGTAAGGGTTTGCTTAATCAATAAGTCAACGTGAATGAATATGAACTATTGAGATTTAAAAAAATACTATAACTCACCCTCTCTGCCTAGAAACCTCAGATGAAAGGGTTTTATTTGGAATGAAAAGAAAATAAAAGGCTTTTTGCGCCTTTAATAATGACATGGAAACTCCATATTTTTAAATTGCTTTGCTTTACCTTTCCTACTATGTTGGATAGTGTGCATCTGCATTGTAACTTAGTCTCAAAAACATATTTTAAAAATATTAATATTACTGCCATATTTATTGAGTTAAAGAATGTCTGTGTGTTGATTCATCCTGATATTTTTATATATGTATATTTATATTTTTGTATTTTTATTAAATAAATTAGAATTTATAAAAACACTACTTATGTACTTTTTTAATCATAAAAAATTGTCCGTTCTTTCTGAACAAAGGAAACTTCGTATTGTGCAATACTTCATTTTTGACTGCATCTTCTTATATTGGATTAGTGGTTGCAATGTACTGTTCAAGAATGATATGGGTAGAGTGTTCTGTGATGGGAATGCAGTGGAGACAACAGAAAAAACTATTTTGAAAAGGTGATTATAAATAAAATCACTCTGACTTGCAATGTGTATTGCTATATGGCATAATAATAGTTTCATGGTGAAACTCACTCACACATACCTTCTTATATGAACAGATGACCACTGAGAGGACTTAACAGATAGATCCCTGGGGATCTAAGGAACTATTAAAGTTTAAAATATAAAACCTGTAAAACATAAAACCCTCAAATGTATGGAAAAGAAGAAACAGTTTCAACAATATAGGAAGTACATTATTCATAGCATTTCCATTTTTAATACTGACTTTAAGGAAAACCACCACCTACAGATGTCCAAAATAATAATGTTTCAAAGTTTTCTCTATATTAATTAGTGATTTTTCAGGTCTTTTCATAAAGAAACTTAAGATACACATTGACAATGCTATGTGGACTATTGAGGCACTCATCTCTTATCAGAGAAGTAATAAAGAGGCTGCAGCCTCAGAGACCCTTCAGCCAGACTACAGAACACTCTCCTGCCTACTAATTATCTTTCTACTATGTTGACTTTCAGATTATCTATCAAAAATATTTATTTATTATTCTTTATTTAGTCCTTCTACCATACTCTTCTGCCAGTCCAAGGATGTATCTCAAGTTTCTTTGCACTTAACTCCTTTTTTGGGGGGAAGGAATGTCTGTGTGATTGCAGTTCCAAACAAGCACCTGAACAGCTTGCTGTGAGATGCACATCAGGTCTGTGACACTATGTTGCAAACAAAAAATCTTTAGTGTCACAGAAATGTTAAAATATCCTGCAAATATGTGGCAGATACAGTGTATGACTCGATGGCATATGAATGCATATCTCTGTTTTGTGTCTTTTGGAGGTGAAAAAAAAGTTATGAAGTCTATGTTCTCAACCTGTTGCTGACAAAGTGAAAGTATGCAGGAATCCATTAGTCTTTGAATTAAATTTCCATAACTTTAAGGCAGTGCCTCAAGATGGGGTAGAAGAAAAAGTAGAGGGACAATAAAAATCCATGTCTCTGAAGAGAAATGAATAGGGTAGAATAATTTCAAAATAGAAAGAAAATATTGGATAAACTTCTCTGACTTATAAAAGTTGTACACCAGCCTCCATTTTACACAGTAGAGGAGATCTTTCAGCAATCTTGTAAATTGTCATCAGAAGTCTGAATATCACACAGTGCAGTAAAATGACAGGAGAGAGGAAAATTAAAATCTATCCTCAAGCAAGAACTGATGATACAGACAAGGTATATCTCTGCGGAGTTGACTAAGTTTTCAAGTTGTCAAGACCTGGTGCAGGACACATCAAAGGGTACCAGTGTGACTTCAAAGAGGCTACTAGTGAAGGCAGGATAATAGGCACAGGCTGTGAGGAATTCTTCTTCCTTGAAGATATAAAAATACCTTAAAAATTATATTTTCTAGATAAAAATAATTATATTTCAGTATTTCGGGGTTTTGTTTGTTTGTTTGTTTTTGTTTATTTGTTGGGGTTGTTTTTGTGGTTTTGTTTTGGTTTTCCTTCAGTGACAGAAAGCAAAAATAAGTATAACAGAAGTCACCACACAGTGTTCTTGTAGAGATGTGCTCAGTATCACCATGTCATGGTACCACTGTGGTAATCTGGGAAGAGCAGAAAGTCCAGAAAATCAACAAAAAAGGTACCTCCCTCCCCTTCTCTCACCCTAGATTTTCTCATCCCCTGAGTCATAACCACTAAAGAGAGACACAGAGCCTTTGCTGTCAGCAAGGGAATGAGACTTTCCCGTGCTTTCCTGTTAGTTCACTAGTGAGTCCAAGAGCCCTGTAATTCTCAAAACAATATGTGTTTTAAAAATTACCTACGTGGATTTACAGATCACAGAAATTCATGTAGTATACATAGTAAAACAAGTAATTTCATAAAATTACTGGGAATTTCAAGCATTCTTACAATGAATAAAAGTAGTTGACAGAGTTGATTCCCAAAGACACAGAGGAGGAAAAGGAGGTTATGAGAGACCTCTTGGAGTTTGATGGCTATTGATGGTTTTACAGGTCCATATTCAGAAGACCTGGATGCATCATGGATACTCCTACCCTAGTGTGGTCAAAGGAATTAACTGACACAAAAAATGTCTTTGAATTGTCCCATATAAAATGGTACTATGTTGTTAGCTTCTTTTGACATTTCAAGATGAGTGATATTGATGCACGCAACTTACAAAAAAAGACCAGTAGAGACCAGGATTCAGCTGGATAGGCAAATAATATTGCTCCAATAATGGGCAGAAGTGCTGATTGACAGTGGGATACGCCATACTGGTTAGGCATCAAAAAGCAAGGAGAGAGATGAGAGGTCAGAATTCCTTCCAGTGATGCTTCTGCAGATTTTTCTCCCTCTGTGAGAAAACTGAGGCACTGAAGTGCTGGGCATTTCATGTTTATGCACATCTTTATCCTCTGTGAAGTCAACTGTGCTTGTTGACCAAAATTCCGGATCCACGGGATTGTCTAATATATCAGACATCTCTCACTGGGGGGTTCAAGGGCTTGGGACCTTAGAAAAGGCTCAAGAGAAAGGAGAAAAGTACTTTTTACGGTGCTGATTTCACTAAGGTTTCCTTTTTATGCCACTCAGAACCACTCTGTTGTGGTTCAGTGCAAAGGAGAAGAAGCAGTTGGGAAAACTTAGAATTTACGAGACTGACTCGATCTCCAGCAGAAAACTTACTTGTGATTGCTAAGGACCAAGACAAATTTAGTAACTCCCAAGGAAATACTGTTAGATTTAGTGATCATTCTGAACAGACTTAAATCGATTTTGAATGGGCTCTCTCCAGGGTTAAGAACAAATAAGCAGAGAAAAAGGAGTAAAAACGAACACAGAAAAATGTCAAGTGAATGTTCCAAGGGGAAAAAAAAAAAAAAAGACAAACATAAAACCATTCCAGCTTGATGGAGGTCTTGTTTTGTAATATCTATGTATTTTCTATTTCTTTTCACTTAAACTTGCTTTTGTGCTATTCTTATAAACCTACAAGCTTACTCTGAGAAGTAGTCTTAGTACAAAATAATGCTGGAGATGATCTCCCACAGAAGGTTATATTTTTCAGTGAAATGCCAAAACAGGTTCCTCATTATGCCAGGTTAAGCAACCTATCTGCAACAACCATCATACATAAAAATGCCTAAAATTTTTAGTTTTTCATTAAATGACTGTTTTCAGAGCAGAATAGTCACACACAGAACAAAAAAAAGGTACATGAAACTTTCGTTTCATATTTCTTCTTCAGTGATCACAACAGACATTAACACCTTTTGTTCTATCAAAGGCATTTCAACTGCTAGTGGTCTAATTTACAGTGAAAGTAATATTTTAAAGTTATATTTACACTTCTTTTCTCACTTGTGCTAAGCAGATAGGGCACATAAGCCTCTGGGTCATTGCATATTGGAGTATTGTTACATTTTATGTTTTACAATTGATTTTGTAGACAAACGAGAAGTTTCAGAAGCAAAAATAAGAAAACAGAATGGGGATATCACTTTTTTTGCTTCTACCATAAGAAGAAGATGAATGGGAGAAGAATTCTAGGAGAATTTTTCAGGAGCAGGCATGGATATTTTATAGGCAGCTGGTTTTTTGTTCTATATGTATACGTGAGTGTATATGTAGGCATATATTTTAAAAAATCCCTATTTTATTATCTAAAAGGTATGCCAACAGCAACCATTAGCTACCACAACTCATCAAACAGTGATGTCCATCTAAAAGGAAAAATATCCATGACAGAACACAGGAACACATTCCACTAAGTGCAAACTAGAGGATATAAAATAATCTGATTTCACAGAGAGTTTTATGCTGTTCTAGCATCCTTTTGTTAGAAGGCATATTTTACTCTTTGATTCAATTTCAGTTCATGAATCATAATTCAAATGAGGAGAGATCTGGCCTGAACTCTACTTAAAAATCACTTCCAAATTTAGGATTTTTCATCTTCATTAAAATCTCACAGGAACTAAATGCAGAAAAGATTGTTGTGAATATCAAAGTTCTTCTGTTCCAAAGAAATCACGTTGACGTTATTTCTACAGGGGAAATGATTGCCTTTGCTTGGAATCAGCCCACTGGCTGTCACAGGGCATGCTGCAACATAGGAAATCCGGGAACATGTACTTTCCTTTTACTTCCCACCCTCCGTCATTCCCATTAAAAGTAAAGCACCTTTCTCCCACTCCAGCAAAATTCATTAGAATACTTTTTAGAAAAATTTCAGATCACCAGTAAGAGCTGAAGTGGCAGTGTCTTGTCACAACTCCAATGTCTTTTTCTTGCCCACTGTTTTAGCAGGAAATGCATTTTCATATGAACACATTTCTAATTTGTTCATTTTATCATGGAATTTGACACAGCTCCTGTCATAACACATATTAATATACCTTTATCAAGCTTGGAATGAACTCTGTAATTTTAAAAGCATTTGCTTTTAGAGTCAGCGTGGCAAGCATTTCTCCCATCACTTCTCACAGGGGAATGACAGGCTGTGCAAAGTGTGCCTGCACAAATACAGATCTTGATTTTGGTGGGATTAAAATGATAACATTGTTCAATTCTTATAGTTCTGGCCTTCATTTTGCTTGTCAAGTTATGGGTAGACATTTAGCCTAGACTAGAAACAGTTTATGATCAGTTTGAGTAGTGCATGGATCTCTTTTGTAGAAGCACAGGATCCCAAAACCTGTCCAGGATCATTATAGCCTTCCTTTCCCTCCAGAAGCTGGAGGCAGAATGACCACCCCAGCCATTTAATCATGTAAGTAGATTTTTGGCACATGCTAGAGGAAGAAGGGAAAAAAGAGTTTCATGAGTAAAAGCAGTGAGAAGAAATTTAGGGCTGGGATTTTTGTCACTTGAGACTTGCTCTTTCAGCTGGCAGGAAGCAGGCTGCTAGTTGCTAGGGGCAACAATAATAATACTTACTTCTTATATAATGTTTTTATTCCTAGTTTTTAAAGCCTTCTTACAAAGAAGGTCAGTGTCATTATCACTGTTTCACAGGTAGGCAAAGCTCTTATTTGTGCGCCAGTTCCCCCCAAAACACCCAGCGACAATACTGAAGACAGAAGCAAAAACCTGTTCTTCTGTCCACAGGCCATACTGCCTTGAGGAGAGCTAATGATTTAGGAGACTTTAATTTATGTACCTTCACTGATAAATATAAGCAGAAATTTTTCTTGTAATTAGATTTCACTGCCCCAGAAATTTCAAACATCTTAAAAGAAGAAAACCTTCCATGTGACTGTGAATCAAAGATTATTTCCAAACTAAGCTGTTCTTTGGACAAGTACGTGTTTTGGAGAAATCCAAGATAGTTTCAAGAGGATAAGTTCAGTTGCTTTCCTGGGCTTGCCTTGTGCAGGAAAATGAATGAAAGAAGCTTTTAATTCCAGATACAAAGGAAAAAAGATAGATAACGAAATGTACATTAAACCCTAAAGACTGCAGGAATATGCTCAGATTTGAAAAAGAAGTAGCTCTGTCCTTAATCTCTTACTTAAAGCAGATTACAGTGGTACAGAAGGCGTGGACAGTAGAAGAATATCAGGTTGTAGTACTCAACACCAGCTGGTCTCCACTCCTTCAGAACTGATTGGGTTTTATTCCTAAGGACTCCTTCCATGTCTTTTCATTTGATTTCTTGATGAGACATTATCTTTTGATTGCTGCAAAAACCCTAATTTTTCTTCAGCAATTCCAGATTTGTAATTTAATGACAAATCTTTAGGAACAAGCCTGAACAGCACTCAGCAGGGATGCAGGGAGAAAGCAAGACATGAAGAGGCTTTTCAACCCCATCCACTGTGTCAATGCAGGGCTTTGTTTCAACTAATGCTCAAATTAGGATACAGAATGAGCACCAGGCAACACAGCAATATCCAACGGGAACCAGAGTGAGAGCCAAAGAGAGTAAACAGCTTCCCCACCTGCTAACACATATGCTGCCATCTGCAACTTACTGACCAAAGGGGAAGTTTTATCTTTTCTAAAGCAATGCCAATGTGTTTTCTTCCGTGCCATGGATGAGTGCCTTCAGCCATCCTGCACAACAGTGCCAGAATATTTGTTGTCACTGATGTTCAGCCAACCCTGCTCTGTTTTACAGCCAGTTTTTGCACAGCAATAGCATAAGGGCCAGATTTCACCCACTGCATTTTTCTTCCCAAGTCAGTGACGTGCTGCTGTACTTATCAACATTAAACTCATAGCAAAGTTGTAATTTTTAGAGGTAAAAACTCCCACGTGTTTAAGGTCTTTCTCTTGATTTTATGGAAAGCCCTTAAAGATAATAACAACAACAACAAAAAAGATATTTGCATTACATCGTTGATACAAACACATATCTACTAGTGATGCAATCCAAATTAATTAATACATTTATACATTTGCAATAGAGCAAAAGCCTGAGGAAAGAGGTAGTATCTTCAATCTAACTGTATTAGCTGCTCTAATAAAACTAGACATGTTTTTAGACTTATGAATCCCTTCTCATAGGGGCATATTTCTGCACTCTTTAGGGCTTACTGCACATTTCTTTGTCCATCTTTTCTCCTGGAAATTATTATTTTACTTTCACACAATAATCATGCTTTGAGAAGGAGCAAAACAAAGAAGGACATTTATATACGAGTTTTTTACTAGTTGCTGTGGATCAGAGATTTCAAGTTACAATTTGGGAAACATCAGAATATATCATAAAAAAAAATATATATATATATCAGAATGATATCATGAAAAGGGTTAGATGTGTGGGAAGATGAAAGAATACAGAAATTTGGGAGCAAAAATTAATATCAAACATTTTGAGCATATTTTGAAACAAGAGTCACAGAATGCAAATAGACTGATCAAGGGACCAAGAGTGGATTGTCAGAAATATGGTCAATGGCAAAGAATAGAAATTGGCTAATCAGAAATCTGTTTATATGTCTGCACTAGGCTCTTGGTTTTAGAAAAATGGAGCACCACAAAACTAGAAAAGGCTAAATTTGTGAATTAGTATTGTCAACGGTGATTGTTTTCAAATCCCTTTCAACTATCAATCATAAAAAAATTATATTATTTGTATTCAAAATATCAATAAATCTAAAAAAGACAATTTATTTAAATAGCTTGGGGTTTTCTTAAGGATTTTGTGCAGTAACTTCAAAATATTTTCAAATACAATTTCTCCTTCTAAAAGAATATCATATATTTTGTAATTGTTAGCAGGCAATATAGTTCTAGCCTAGGAAATAGTTCAACAAAAGTAGGGATTCCAAATGTATTACGTGGCAATATATTCAAGATCATATTTTCTCAGTATTCTAGTAGAAATATTGTTTTCATTCTTACTCATGCCTCAAATACAGTGCAGAAGAAAGTCAAGCTGTGTTCCTTTCTGCTCATGCATCACCCATAGTTCTGCAATTAAAACTTCTGGAGGGAAAAGTGAAACAGAAGGAAGGAGAAGATTTTGTGGTAAAAAATTGTCAAAAGGTAAAGTTTCTTCTCATATCACATAAATTAAAAAATAACTTGGCCTGTCTGTGAACTATAGAATACTTAAAATAACTTAAACAAATGAAACAAGAAGTGCCCTTAAGCCCAAGCAATTTTCCACTGTAGAATTGCATCATTCAAATTTGAGAAGAGCAGAAAAAAAGTCTCATAGGCGTGGTTTACAATATACTTCTCTTCAGACACACAAGATCTTCAATATAGATTTATGAATAGGGATCTATAGATACACAATAAGGAAATTGAATATCAGACCACTGATATTTCTTACACTATAGAAGTATGTCCCCAAGAAAAATGTAGATGCTCATTTCCTCCTCACAGTTTAAATTTACTTTGAAAAGAGCAAATTGTAATTCGGTAGAAAACCATTGTGCTAGGACATAAGGAATGGAAAGAGAATGAAGAAGTAAGAAAATATTGCCCTTTTACAGAGTATCATCAGCAATATTAAATAATTGTACATAGAATCCTTTTTGTTTTATTGCATAATATTGAGATGCAGACTTGGTTCTGCACGGCTTCTCCACTGACAGACTTTTCTATACATCCAAAATACCCCTATTAAATTGTCATTACTGGTCAGCATTAAAAAAAAAAAAAAAAAAAAAAAAGAGAAAGAACAGGGTCTCCATTTCTGAGTACTAGTACATAAGCATAAAGCCTCTGGGGCATGGGAATGTCAAACTTACAATCCTGCTGCGATTTTTATGTGTATGTTTTCAAAAAGAAATGTCTATGTTAATACAGCAATATGCTTGAATCAGCCCAGTATGTGTCATTTATAGGTTCTCTTGCATTCCTAAGGAATATTTAAAAAAAAATGATATTTCATTTGCTTTAATTTCAGCATTATACAGCAGAAACCACAAGAAAATATTAAATATTTTGATTACGTTTGAAAAACATTAAACATGACATTCAATGTATCAGCTGTTAACAGCATACATTTCTTGTGCTGCTTCTTGGGATGTAATCAAAGAAAAACAAATCACCAATATGTCAGATATGGAAATTTAAATCTCAGTAGCATAAACACATTTTGTACACTACATTCATATATAAATATTATCATTCCCATGTGGACCTTTCCTTTATTCTTTCCCATTTTTTTGTATAATATTGCACTGAAATTATTTGTTGTACTGCCATTATCATACTGAGATATATAGAGAACAAAAGCATGAAATAAAAAAAAAAAAAAAGGAAGGGTGTTTCATTGTTTTCTGTAGGAAAAACCTAGTGGGCATAGACTTCTGCTGTTTCTATGCCACTTCCTCTGCCACCCAGAAGGCTACCAAAAATATCACTCACAGACAAAACTGCTAACCCTACCAACAAGAAAGGATGGGATCCTGCATTTAGAGAAATAGACCCAGGGTTCGCTGCCCTGAATCACACTCTGTGCCACTGGAGAGGGTGGTGAGAAGGGTGAAAATAAAGCAGAACCTGAAAAACACACTTAAGAGCATGGATTAGTTCTTCATGGAGCTTCCCACACTGAAAGCTGAGGGAAAACTTTCACAATTTTGTTTCTGTTAGCTTATATTGACAACAAAATATTTGAGGCCAAATCCTTGACTTTGAAGCCTATTTTGGGGGGTGGGGGTGTTGTAACCGACTCTGGAAAGCCAGGGTATCTCAGATTCTTGTTAATTCATCCATTAGTAGACATTAGAGTGAAATGACACTGAAGGATCACTGTTGATAAATATATATTTATATATATGTATATATGTATGTATGTATGCTTATTTTAGAAGAATTCGTTTGCAATGTGAAGGAGACATGCAGGGATTTTGGTTATTATTATCTAAAAATAGATATTTAGATAGATAAACTAAGATCCTGCTTAAGAAAATATATATGGAAGAGATAAACTATAATAGTGGAAAGATCTGACCACCCATGGATCCAAGAAGAAGAGCTGATTGTTTTTGATGTTTATTGGTCAAAGTGATGGTCGTAGCCTTGATCCATTGAGGGAAAAAAACTCTAGAAAAATTATCTGCCATAGGACATCACTGAATAAGAATGTGATTTCTACAAAAACTTGCTTAAAGAAAAGCACATGCTCAGACACTTGCCATTGTTAAATCCCTATGACATCATGATCAGCATATAAAACTGGGTGAAGAAGTAAGAGGGAGACACTTGGATTAATGGTATTTGTCTTCCCAAGCAGCTGTCACACATAATGGGACCCTAATGTCCTGGGAATGGTTGATCACCTGCCTGCCCATGGGAAGCAATGAATTAATTAATTTTTTTGTTTTGCTAGTGTGCACAGCTTTTGCTTTCTCTATTAAATGGTCTTCGTCTCAATTCATGAGTTTTCTACCTTTTGCCATTCCTATACTCTCCCCCATCCAGAAGGAGACGTGACATAGTGAGTGAATAACTTGTGTGGGGCTCATTTGACAGCTGGGGTTGTGATCACACACATTTTGAGAACTAGAGAATTACAGCTTGGAAATTCTTTTCAGGCCTGGATTTCTCCTGACTCTCAGGTCCATTCCCAGGCTGACAAGCTGACTACAGCTTCAGTTAGGGAGGAAGTCTCCCAGGGTGATAATATGGTGGAAAACAGACTGGACTTCATAATAAAGATTAACACCTGGTATCTTTCCTGTAGGATACATCCTGGGGTACTGTCCCAAGGATGTTTTTCCCAATTGTCCAACGAGCTACTGTCATATCCTAGCTCCACGTAACACACTTTAAATATGGGCTGTCTGTACAATAAAGTTGGCTTTTTTTTTCCCCTAAAGTCGTCCATGTGTGTTGCTGTCCTTTCTCTCTCTTTTTAGCACAGTAACCACATGGGGTTAAACCACAAAGCAGAAAAAAAACCCACATGAGCAAAGTCTTAAGCACCAACTTTGAGCTACATCAATGGGTTTCCCTCTTTTAACCTAGTCTCTAGTCAAGATTACTGCTTTCCTCTACCCTTCTGCATTATTCCTGAATATTTTTTTTTGACACATCTTACCAGAATCCATAGTCGAATCTGTGATATTGTATCCCAGTACAGCTCTTCAGTTGAATGAATATTTAGATAGGCAGACAACTTCAGAAATACACTGCAGAACCCACTGCGCCTGCTGTGCTCCTCAGAGACATTTGGCAGGATATAACATTCCACTCTGCCAGCTCCCCAGCTTCATGGAAAAGGATATAGTTGCCCTTGGCAGGGCTGTTCTGCCCACCTGGAGCAGCTTGTCTGAAAAGAGAGTACTAGCCAAAGAGTCTGCTACATAGCACCATGAAACTTAGGCAAAAGGAACACATGTGACCAATTTAGAGTGTGGTTACATCATGGTCTGAAGTCAGAGCTCTCAGATCCCAAGCAGTTCCTCCATAGTCAGTCTTTATATCTTCTCTAGACAAATCTCCTTCTGTAGAAAAGGGGTGTTGTTTTGCATTTGCTATGCAAGTTTTATATACTGCTTCTCTTTTCTGCAGATGGTCAGGACAGATTTCATTAGCTTCAATCTCTTAGTTGGACTTAATGATTAGAGAGGGAACCTGATATTAGGAGATATGTGTTAATAACATATAACATAACATAACATAACATAACATAACATAACATAACATAACATAACATAGCATAACATAACATAACATAACATAACATGTAAAAACCTAGTTGGAATTTTGTTAAATTGTGCTACATAACTTGTTGACTCTCCTGAAATTTAAAACCAAAACAAAAACAAAATGAAATTATGAAATCTGCATTTGATAAGGGAAGCTACACCTAGATTTTTCTGTAAAATGTACCTGCATTCTTTTTTAGAAAAGAGTCATGTCCATCTCTGTATGCATCATGTGGACAGCTCCCTTCAAATCTTTATGCAATATGGGTTTTGACAAATTTTCCTGTTAGAGAAATTTCGTTAAATTTAATTCTCCACTTAGAAGGATAACATCTCCAGGATAACTACACCAGGAAAAGACTGTAGATTCCAGGATGCACTAATAGAACTCTTTGTCCTTATTGGTTCAACAAGAATTCCTCTATGGTCCTGGTGATTTTGTACTACTGATAGGATTTGCTGAGTCAATCACTAAAACTGCTAAACCTATGCTATCAGAAACATTACTGCCTGAACATCTATTCTAAAAGGCCATATGGCCACTAATTATAACCTATCACAGCAACTCAATGTGCCTAGATTTTAAAACAAACCAACAACAACAACAACAAAAAAAAAACTACGGAGCAGTGTCTTGGGTCAAAATTATTGCATAAACACAGCTATGATAAAATCACTGGGCTTTTTTCAAGTTTCTGAAACATGAAGTAGCCACTTTTTATCTAACTATTTTACATTATTTGCATATTCTTTCACAAAGTTGATAGATATTTTGTGATCTCATGTCTTACTAATAATTCTATTTCCAGCAGTTAAGCTTGTAACCTGGTATTCCGGTCCTTAAAATATGTAATAAAACACTCAGAATTTATTTTTATAAAGCAATAATGGGAACTTACTAAATGTAGACAAGGAAATAGAAGATGGCTGTATAGCTGTAATGTGCAGTGGAAGATCATAAGTCTAACTTTGTTATGTTATAAGCAGAAGGCTTTTCAACACAAAGAAGTAGAAAAAAATGGGTTAGATTGGTAGGACAACTAGGATTGCTATGGAGATAATTAAGGAAGATGCAATTATCAACAATGCCAAATACTGAAATCAGGTTGAGGACTCTTCACTAGCAGATAATAAGAAGACGCTAACTACTTCAGCGAAAGTGGTTTCTAAGGAAGCCACAGCAGAATGCTTATTGACTTTGTACAAACTTCCCCCAGGGGAAGAAAACACATCTAAGAGCTGTGATGAACAATAGATTTCACACCCCAAAATACCCAGAAGTTCAACACGAGAGAATTACATGGTACTATTACACACTCAAAGCACCCTGAGCACCATGAGCAAGAGTGAGAGAGGATAATAAGAAACTTTCTCCCATGCTACTCTGTTTCCTTTTTGATCTTTCTTGTCATGTCCAGAATCAAGTGTAAAAGCAAGACATTGTTAACAGATAAATTAAGAAAAAAACTGTAAGAGAAATAGAGGTAAGAAGGAAAAGGGCTGGAAAGAATAATGATGCAAGCTCTTTTTATTTTTCCAGGAGATGCAGCTATGGAGGAAAGGTGGGTCAAAAAATAAGTCATAGGAATACAAGCTATTTAATTTGTCTTTTTGAAAGACTTGTAAATTAGATTTTGTAGTTCATAGGATATACCTGTGGGACATTCTGGTAAAAAAGTCTTGCATTACTCTCCAAAGCAAGTTATTTTATGTCAGTATGAAAATCTAAAGGTTACAGAAGCCATAGACATTAAATATATTAACTGTTTATTACCCATTTGTGAACCACAATACAAAACATAAGGAAAATAAATGCTACCTGATCTCATAATTAAAAGGAAGTTAGAGAATTTTTATATATAGTTTAATATTTACTTTTAAGAGACTGGGAAAGTTTAGAACTGATGTGTCAAAAAATCTTTGGTTTCACTCTCAAGGATGTTCTTTCATGCACGAAGTGAGAGGGTAGCATACAGGAAATTCTGGTTTATTGGTAGAACACTGTGGGAATGTTCTCAGATACTGTGAAAACTTCAATTACTTCTTACATTTGAGGGGTACAGCCTTCATTTACTGACATCGATCACAACACTAAGGGTTTTTAAACTATCATTAATATTATTATTGCTAGAAGAAACAGATAGTAAAAAAGATGAAAGAAAACCTGCTACACTTCTGAAACCATGGATAAAAGGCTTACTATGTTGTTGCTTCTGCTGTTAAGTAGCACATTAAAATCAACTAACATAAATATACATAGCAAAACAGGATCTAATTTTCTGGGCTAGTTAGTTAAGCAGCAACTTTTACTGTTATTTTCATCAAACTATGACCAGTATTGCTGACAGCTGTATAACTAGATAATGTCATCAATGTTACACTTCATTTTTAGGTGTTTTTCTTGACTTAAGATGTTCTACTCTAACAATAAAGAAAAAAATGCAAATAGAAAAACACTTTTGTTTGAATTTTCAAATTTCTGTTAAGATATATTTTGCCATTATACTGAACGGCATCAGTAAGTTCAGATTCCACAAAAACCTGAAATCTAAATGTTTTTAGAAACATATCAATATCTGGGAGCATTTTTGTCATAATAAATACACAGTTTTGAATGCCCCTGTATATATAAAATTCTCCTCTATTTTATCTAAAAATATTGATTTGGCAAAAATGTGTTACTCATGTTTACCAAATTAATGATTTTGCTAAACAGCAGTCATTTGTACCATATTTCTGAGAAAACAGAGCAACTGGTAAATGCAGATTTTTTTTTTTACTTCTAATAAAAGAAATATAAAATTTATTGTCAAGCTACTCTAAAAAAAACCCCAGAATATCAAAACATCTGTACTAGCCTTATAGATTGCACACTAAAAATAAAAAATAAAAATAATAACAGCACAATTTATACTGTAGATGCAACTGTTGCTAATAAAAATACAGCAGAGATCACTATTGTTTTCTTGGGAACAGTTTATTTTATCATCTTTAATAAAATGTAGGTAAATCTATTAATGTAAAAGAGAAAAATATTTCAGATTTCTCTATAATATATATATTTACTGTGAGGGTGATGAGGCACTGGAGTAGGTTGCCCAGAGAAGCTGTGGATGCCCCATCCCTGGCAGTGTTCAAGGCCGGGCTGGATGGGGCTCTGAGTAACCTGGTCTAGTGAAAAGTGTCCCTGGCCATGGCTGGGGGATTGGAAGTAGATGATCTTTAAGGTTCCTTTCAATCAAAACCATTCTGTGATTACAGAAATTGCTTATTGGTCTGCAAGAAAGTTAGACTCATGGAGAGCTAGGATATGCTACTAAGAATGCCTGCAGAACTTAGATTTTATCCCCTAGTGTATATTCATTACAATACAGTATTTAATTGCTGTTTATATAGTATTTTCCCAAAGGACCCTCTCTACCTTCCAATTTCATATACATCATAACCATCTTCATAAAAGAAAATCTCTTTCATATTTTCTTATACTGTTACTACTCAATATTGGCCACATAAATTAGCTGCTGCATACTCTGCAGATAAAGCACTGAACACAGAATTTTAAATTTTCTCACACTTGATTCTCTGAGATGGATCTGGCATATCAGATACTTTTGTTCAAGAATTCTAACAGGGTAGGAACCAATTCTTTAGGCTACCATTGACAAATGATATACTGTGCACATTATGCATTTCTCTATCTATAGCATACTAATTGCAGCATACCTCAGCTGTAGGAATCATCTTTCCAAGAAGGTTTGCATAAGCACTAAAAAATACAAGAAAAGAAGACACATTAATGCAGGATGCTGCTTTGAATTGATATGATGTGACAGCGAGTTACTAGAAATTCTGTTTTAATCTTTTGGGGGTATAAAATCAAGGGCTTTGGGAAAAAAAAATCCTTAATCCAAGGATTTTTCTGACTTACTTGAAACAGTATTTGAAAAAATATAGAAATTGTTCTGAGAGAAGGGAAGAATCTGAGCTTCTCTTTTTTCTAAACAGATGCTCTAAAAAAATTGGCTTGTTTAACTGCACTCCCTTCAAATAACTCTCTCCATCTCAGGGAACTTAGTTTTGGTTTGGTTTTTGTTGGTTTTCTTTTGACTAGTTTCAAATATATGAATGAAACATTTCCATTCAACTTATTGTGTCCAATTTGTCTCATGCCCCCTTCCCACCCCTGAAAAAGTTTTTTGGTCATAGCAAGAGACAGAAGCTACAGATACGGCAATTCTTAGCATATGGAAACATGACCTGGCCTTGGAGCCTGGAAAATTCTCTATTAGCTTTTGTTTATTTATTTATAAATTTAAATATATTTATATATGTATGCATCTATTTATATGCACACACATACATAAAAGCTGCCATTAGCTATCTTTTAGGAGAGAACTAAGATCTCTGTTCAGTTCTGTAACAGAGAATTTAGCAGATGGCTACCTTCCCAGTAGAGGTGGAGGAAGCTAAGACATTCCAAAATTACATTTCCTGTAGCTCTACATCCCAGTGCTGTGAAGGGCTTCACACTACATTTGTCAGGTTCAGAGCTAGTTAAGTCGCTATACGTGCACTGCACAGTTAATCAATACACACACCTTGTTGGACAGAAGTTTAGAGCACAGAAGTTTAGAGCTCTAAACTGAAAACTTTAGGGGAATAGAAGTGACAGATCCACCCGACTTCCTCTTCACACTCTTCCTCTGCTCCCCTCCTACAAGACACTCTGTGAACTTCTCCAATGGGAGCCCTTCCCATGGGCTGCAGCTCTCCACACACTGCTCCAGTGTGGGTTCCTTACACAAGGTGCAATCCTGCAGAATTAGATTTCTTCAGCATTACTTCCCACAGGGTCACAAGTCTTGCCAGCAAACCTGCTCCAGCATGGGCTCCTCTCTTTCCAAAAGTCCTGCCAGAAGCCTGTTCCAGTGTGGGCACCTCAAGAGGTCATAGCCTCCTTTGGGCATCCACCTACATTGATGTGGGACCCTCCAGAGGCGGCAGGTGATGCTTGCTAGTTTGTGGATATCCATGTGCTACAGGAGAAAGTCTGCCTCACCATGGTATGCGCTATGGACTGAGCAGGAGATCCTCTACTCCAGCATCTAGAACACCTCCTCTACCTCCTTCTTCCCTGATGGCCATGACTGTAGAGTAATTTCTTCCATATATTTTCACTCCTCCCTTCTCTGGCTGAAATCTTTCCTAAGCAGTAACTTCTCTGTTAAATCTGTTTCTGCAGAAGTGTTACCACTAGTGCTGATGGTCTTGATCATAGCCAATGGTGTGTCCATCTTGGAGCTGGACAGACAGACAGTTGGATCAGACAGGGAGTGAAGCTTTTAGCATGTTCTTGCAGAAACTGTCCCTGTACCCCCACTGCTGCCAAAACTCGTCCATCCAAACCCAACACAAATCAATGGGTGGCATATACACACTATTTAGTGCTATATATGTCATACAATTTTTGTGCTAATGGAGTTAAAATATTGTCCATTATCTTTCACTCTGCATATGCAGTGAAAAGATATTAGAGGAATTTGGCTCAATGAGAAAGGAACAAAAGGCAAGAACAAAAGGCAAAGGCTCCTTACTGTTCCTGAACACTAGGCTACCTTTCACTGAACTATAATTTATTATTCTGTCTGTTATGTTTGGGAAGACTGCTAAACAGTGGTATCTCAGAGCAAGTTGGCATAAGAAAAAAAATAAACAAGAGCCATTTGGGTTGTCTTCTTGCTACAATAGAGTTCTGAACTTTTAGATTTGCAATATGTCAAGAGGCAAAACGTTGAGCAGCTATTCAACACTTAGGAATGATTGTAATGATGTTTAATTCGTTCTTTCATAATGTTGTTACTATGGCAACTAACAATTCTGATCTTGTGAAGCAAAAACTGCTTTAAAATTTCAAAATATTGCAATAGTATGTTTACTTTTTTGTTTTTTAAATAATGTATTTAGACTGCACACGTTTCAAAATGTATGAATAATGAGAGTACAACATTATGTGGACATAGTAAACTGGCAAATGATAACTTGGAGCAGAAAGATTGCAAGAGCCTCTGATAAGAGTCTTTGGTTGGTAATTAGGACATGCAGCAAAAAAAAGCATGTGCCTAATCCAAACACAAGTAACCACATCTAGTCTGTCATCTTTTTAAGGGTGTACAGGCTAAGGAATTAAAGCCACATATTGATACAGGCAGTATATTATTTTCTGCCTATTTGTTTACAAAAACTACTTTTTTTTTTTCCCTTCCCCAGAAATCATCATCCAATAATTTGGTTATGAGGCATCTGATGAGAAGTGAATTGGCTTGCTGCTTATGTGGAGAAGTGCTACTTTACTGTTCACTGTATGCCATTCCTTTTCTCCTGCAATGCTATTGCTTAGACTCAAAACTTCATTGTAACTTTTAAAGGCAAAACTAAGTATTCCCTCAGCATCCCCTGGCTTGGTCTATAACAAGAAATATTCACTTTGAGTAGGAGTCTGTATTCCTTGTAAAAGTAACTTGCTTGATGGCTTCAGTGGGAGTCTTGCAGAAATAATTCAAGACAGAGCTTAAATACGATGTGTAGCACTTCTGTATTTCTGCAGGCAGAAATATGGAACTGTGCATGCACACACCTATTTTCCGAGGCTACTCAATAGAATTATATTGAGTTTTAATAAATCCAAACTATGCCACTTGCAAAATATGTTGGGATCACTCTCAAGGAAAAATACTGTAGTGTTTTGTAAAATAATATTAAACACAAGAAGAGAGGAAATGAGAGAGGAAATAAATGGCATTATAAAGCAATGCACCTCTCTGAAAATCTTAGTAGATCATAATAAGTCTCATGGACATGTTAAGTATACAAAGAATCTAAACACTTTTACGAAGCTGTTACTCATTTCAGTGCTCTGATAATATTAAAAAACTCAAAATATGACTCTTGCAGGTTAAACAATTTTGATATATGTGAGTTTGGAACAGACAGTAGAAGCAAATGGATTCTGTTCCTTATTTGGTTCTTGATAGTTTCACAACTAGCTTGGATAGTTATTGTCTCTCAAAAAGCTCAGAAATCTCCTTAGACTCATTGGCTCTGCATTGCAAAGCACTAAAGGACCCTGTCTCAAAAGCAGCTACTACAGACGAATTAGAGAATCTTTCATACTCAGTGCAGTGTATGGGAGGAGCTACTCTGTGACTTCAGATGCAGAAAGTGATGGAAGAGGCACCCCACTGATGGCTCATGTAGGTTTCACAAGACTCCAGACCTGAGAAGATAAAATCCAGTAAACAGGTACAGATTTTAGAGTGACAACACAGAAAACGCAAAGAAGCAGAAAGGTTTTTTTAGCAGGACACAGTAGCAGAAATTGGTACTGACTGTGAGTGTTTGGTATAAATTGAATTCTGAACCAACAAAATTAATTCTCTCTCTGGACAAGATAATCTGGAGACAAAATAATAGTGACCTATCTGAGCACAAACCACAAATGGTTTTGAAAAAACCTATGAAGAGTAACAAACAGCAAATGAAAGAGTGCACAGAAATAAGTTACCATGAAAAATTCACTGCTGTTTTGGGGGAAGGTTACTTGCATCCACCTGCTTGAACAATGAATACTAATGATTTTATTTTCTTTTTTTTTTAAATATATTTTGAAGACTTAACCAACAATGTAATATTTCAGTTACAAACACACAAGAATTTCAAATACAACTGTGAGGTTATTTCCTTGTTTCAGATTGGTTGAGGTGGGGGTTGTTGTAGTGGGCTGACTCTGGCTGATCCAGGCACCCACCAAAGCCTCTTTATCAGTCCCCTCTGCAGCTGGACAAGGAGAGCAATGTAACAAAGGGTTCCTGGGTAGAGATAAGGATGGGGAGAGGTCACTCACCAAATACCACCATGGACAAAACAGACTCAAATTACAGATTAATTGAATTTATTGATAATAAAATCTAATAAAATAGCAGGATAATGAGAAGTAAAATAATACTTTAAAAACATCTTTCCCACAACCCTCCTCCTTTCCAGTTCTATCTCTTTTCCCCAGTGGTGCAGGGAGACAAGGAATGAGGTTTATGGTGAGTTCATCACATTGTTCCTGCCACTGCTTGGGGAGAGGAGTCCTTTCCCGGCTCCAGCTTGGAGTTCCTCCCATGAGAGATAGTTCTCCATTAATAAACGTGAGTCCATCCCATAGGCCAAAATTATCCACATTGTTACAATGTGGGTCACTGAAAGGTTACAGCCCTTCAGTGACAGCCTGCTCCAGCATGGGCTCCTCTCCCCATGGGTCTGCAGGTCCCTGCCAGGACTCTGCTCCAGAATAGGCCACCCACAGGTCCAGAGCTTCCTCTCAGGCATCCACCTGCTCAAGCATGGCTCTCCTCCATGGGCTGGGGGTAGATCTCTGCATCCCTGTCATCCTCCAAGGGCTGAATAACTGTGTCATCATGGTCTGCACCATGGATTATAGAGAATCTCAGACCCAACACCAGGAGCACCTCCTGCTCTCCTTCTGTACTGACCTTGGTGTCTGCAGAGTTTCCCTCTCACATATTCTCACCTCACTCTTCTCTGGATGCAATTATGACTGCTCAACAACTTTTCCTTTTCTCCTTTTTAATCTGTTATCACAGAGGCGTTACTGTCATTTCTCCTTGGCCCAGCCTTCACCAGTGCCATGTCTGTCTTTGGCATCACCAGGCATTGGCTCTGCCAGACATGGAGGAAGTTTCTGGCAGCTACTCACAGATGCCACTCCTTTAGCCCCTCAGCTACTAAAGCTTGGTCATGCAAACCCAATGGCATGGCATGGCATGGCATGTTTTTGGTTTGCTTTTGTGGCTTCTTTGTTTTATATTTTTAAAGAAAACTTCATAAATGTAAAACTTGGTCTAAATTTAACCAAACATCACCCCTTAAATTAAGGTGAGAAAAATAAAGAAAGAAGACAGAAAAAGGGAGAGAAAGATGCAAGCTGAATAAATATCTCCTTAAATACCCTGCAAGAATTGCAATTGCTTAGGAGGGAGTGCACTGAAATTCCAAGTTTGTCGGTACACTCACCATAGTAAAACCGAAGGAACTCTTTGAACTGCCAAGTGCCACAGTGTAAGCCTGTAGCAAATATTCCATGGAGCATTTATAAAAGGACCTTTAGAAAATACCTAAATTTCACATATGGTTTTAGCCTAAAAGCAATGGGTGTTCTGTTGTTGCTTTTAATGGCACACTATATCATATGCAAGTTATAGGTACATATCAACATCTTGCATTGTATAATCCTACCATACTTCAGTGAAATGTTAAACTTTCAGCACTTCCGCCTACAATATGATAATTACAGCCATTCAAGCACTAAAACTGGCACATTTCTTTTCCACAGAATATCATGGGTTGTTCAGACATTTCACACCCCACCTCCTTCTACAATTTTCTAAGTAGTACTAAGATAGATAAAAAAAGTGAAGATGGCAAACAGTGTGTGCCAGATAAGACTGAAAAGCAGACCTTTATCCTCAGTTCTGTTCTTCACCTGCTATATCAAACTCTAGAAACTCTTTCTCCCTTCTCCCTCCCTTCTTCACCCATCATATGATAATGTAAGATATTCACTTTGATCTTTCCGAACATATTTCAAGCTATTTTGATGACTGTGCATATATAGTTTTTATAAATCCTTTAAATTTTTTATAGTTTTAAAGGCTTCCTGAAGTACAGGAAGCTTTTAAAATTTAATGTTCACATACCCCATCCCCTTGTGTCTACCTTCCAGAACATTGTGAAAAGCAAGCTGAGTGCCCTTGTTCTTTGTCTTACCCTCCTAGAATTTCACAGCTCTCAGCATGCACAGTAATACAAATTTAGTTAGTAAGAAACACCTTGAATATTTTCTGCTAGGAAGTATGCCTCTGTAATAGATAGTCACTCTGGTTTTAGAAAGCCTCAGGAAAGGAGTGTGTTGCTTCTATTTTTATTATAGCAGTTACATGGATTTACCAAAATATTTTTCTCCTTTCTTAAAAAAAACACCAACCAAACAAAAGACAACAACAAGAAAACCCAACAAAATGTTGAGAAACCCTACATCACTTTCATAACTGTTCATGATTAGCTTGAATTGAGAAAATTCCTGGAAGTGTTAAAGATTTAGAGAAAAGATTAGAAAAGAATAATTGCATTAGTCCTGCTATTAGTTTAGCTAGTCATTTGAGTTTTGAATTATATTTAAGTGTTTTAAGTTATACAAAACAGTATATTCACAGACATTCATAGGGCCACTTAGGTTGGAAAAAAAACTTTAGTATCACTGAGTCCCAATGGTGTCCCACTAAACAGACCATCTCAAAATGTAAAAATATCTGTCATGAATTTTAGATGTCATATGCAAGTTAGAAGAACAGAGGTTAGGGAAATAGTGAACTGAAATTTTGTCTTTTGAAATTCATGAAGATTTGCCAACAAAAACTTGTCTTAAAATCTTTAAAAAGTAACAGACATGAGTATGATAGAATAATTCTTAGCAGCCTGACATCCACAACCCACACAAGATCACTATGGTGATATTCCTCTGCTTTGTGATTAAATGGACAGATACAAATCCAAGTTACACTTATCACAACAGGGATTATTATTTTTACATTTTTTGGCAAAAATACTGTCTTCTGCAATATCCTTTAAGTAAATTGACTGAGATATAAATAATCACATGTATGCAATTGAAAGTAATTCACTGGTCTTGCAAAGAATTAGAGGACTGCACCAATGAAGGTTTTAATGAATCACATATGATGTTTTTCTCTATTTCACTGTTTTTACTATGACACTTAACAGAAAATTAATTAGAAAGTTAGAAGCTATGCAATGAAGAAAATAAAAGCTGTTACAGCAATATGATGTGATGATTTCTTATTTCTCCTTAGAATATACTACTAGGGTCATTTTTCCATTTTGTAGAAGTACATCAAATGTTTACAAAAACTCAAGATGAAGGAAATTTGTTCCTGGAAGCATCTCCTCTATGAATAAAAATGAAATTTCATAGAGGTAAAGGGACTGAAATGGTAAAGTACAGAGAGCATGATGCACTTAAACTCGTGATAAAAAAATGCATTGTAAAGAAATAAATAAAAAATCTGTTTAGATGAATGTAATTTAATATTCTAAACCAGAACAGGAAAAAAGTTCTTTGTTGTTCCTTTCTAGTTGCAAATGGAGGAGGTTTCAAGGGTGAACATAAATAATTGGTAGAATAGTGGCAGGGGTGAGACAGCACTCTATCGTTTGAAGCCACCATTATCAGGGAATGCTTCTTCCTCAAAACATCATTTAAGTCATCTACAGATTATTAAATTCAATGTCATCCCATTACAGATTAAGAATAATACTAGATTACCTTGATACCAACATTCTTTTTTTCCCCATTTTACAATATATGATACTAGATCTACACAACAACTTATTCTAGCTATTAAAAGCAGTAAATATCCACACCCCAAACTAGACAGCCAAATTTGCAGGACTGCGCCAATATTAATTTTGCAAGCTGTCCTCACATTCGCTATGTCTGTCTTTGTAAACTGAATCCTGATTTTTTCACCTCTGTACACAGGGATTTCAATGTGTCCATTGCTTCATTACCTGCAAGCAATACTGACTCCAGCAATAAGGAAAGTGGAGGTGGAAGGATTTTCCTTTTCAAGCTTGGCAGCATCAGAATTGCAAGTATAAGCTCTGTCTATTAAAAGAGCTCCTTTCTTTTTTGCTGAGAAGCCAGCCAACATTTGTCACTAGAGTAACACAGAGATGGGAGCTGCTTCTTTGTTGCTGAACATTCGAAGGTATCTATTTCCTTTTCAATAGGTCCAGCAACTCCCACTAAAAATCAATGAGGCTTAAGCAGAGCCTCCGGGTTTCTTTCTAAGACCAGTATAATTTCTTAACTGGCCCACAGATTAATTGGTTTCTTTTGTGTTGATTTCTTTCAAAAATTCTTAATAAATAATTTCGATTGACCTTATCAAAAAAGCTGAATTTGCAAATTAATTTGTGATAATATATAGTAGATAAATATACTTAAAAAATACAGAAACTAGCTATTCACAGTATTAACTACTCATTTTCCCTTCAATGATGTCTCTATTAAACAGTATTAAAGATACTAACACATATTAAAACCAAAAAATTAATTTTAAATATAAGAAAATCATAACATGACATAAAAAAAATAAAATTATTTGAATCCTTGAAGAAGTACTTTGCCCCATTTAAGATTAGAAACATTAATTTTAAGAACTCTCATGAAGTGAAATGAAACTCAACAATATATCACAAGGACCTACACAACATGGATATTACAAGAAATCGGGGACATAAGAAGTATTTTTGTTATTGATGGAACTCCATTTTTTCCTATTATTAATCCAGATCTTCTTTTTAGGTCTGATGATAAAAAACAGGGGTCACAGAAATGTAAGTTAATATCTATTAGTTTCAAAGGGGTTTATGCATCATTAATTCGGTTTAATATTTCTGTAGCCCGATTCTCACATTAACTTTTATTTATCTGTCCCCATTTTCAATGAAATTAAATATATTTGAGATTGCTTATATATCTCTACCTCACCAGAGATGGAATACAACAAGGCAGAGAAGAGCTTTCTGTACTAGGAAAAATAAAAAGACATAAGAGAGAAAAGAATGAAGAGAAACAAATGAAAATTGATTCTGAACCTAATGCTGGATAAAATTTCAAGAATTTCAGGCAATTATGTGTAGAAAATAGTGAAACACAGGAAATATTCTCTTATGGCAAGCAAATTAGCTTTTTCATGTGTATATTCCTTACAGGCAGTATTTCAATACTTTGAGAATCATGCAGAACACTCTTTTGATCTGTTCTCAAAGTCCATGCAAATACTCCCATGCAAGCCTGGGAGAAATTGTCAGTAAGGCTTCAGCTGAATAAGTTGTTGGTAGAAAAAAAGAAGATGTTTGTTCAAATCTTATTGGATTCAAGATTTCCAGCAAAAAAAACCCCAAATATTTCCAATAAAGCCTGTTGTTTTTGTTTGTTTGTTTTTTTTTTCTAAAATAACCCAGCGGTGCATTTCAGGAATAGTTAGTGACATGACCAGTTTGAACAAGATCATTGGTCAGGCTGTACAATAAATGCAGTTTTGATTTTCAGTAAATGGCAGAAAAAATTACGAGGTATTGGGTCTAAGTGGAGCTTTGGGAATTCATGCAAAGGCGGCAAAAGGCTGAGATCTAGAATGGAAGGCTTTTGGAAGTAAAGGCTATAAAAAATAAAACTCTAAAGAAAAGAAAGGATCTCAAATATATAACAAAAAAGGATCTAGAGAGTGAAAACATTTGACAGAAATGACAAAAAAGAGAGTCGTTCAATTAGTGGGAAATAGAAAAGGTATAGAACTCTCAGAAAACTGTGTGAAAACAAATCTCACAATGGAGAAATGCAAGAATGCTGAAGATGCAAGGACAAGAAACAACAGGGCTGTGTAAAGATAGGCCTCAATAAAATGTGCTAAGCAAGATAGCAGAAATATGTAAACTTAATAATGAAGCTTTATCCATTGTTTTAAGCTATTGCAAACAAGCATTGTTCAAAGCAAGATGTACATGTAGCTTTATCAATTGGCCTAAGCAAATGTTTGTCAGCTTTTAATATTATGCTATTGGCTAGAAAGTTGTTAAAAGACTTTGTAGCAAAGAGAACTTTGTCTTCTGTGCTAGCAGCTGAAACTGTTCCATCTCCCTTGCTTGGTTCTGTAAAATGAGGCTGATGATTGTGATGGAATAAAGCTTTGAGACAGCTGCTCCAGCTTTCCCATCCCGTTGTTTTTGTACATTAATATATGTAAATATAAGAAAAAAAATATCCCAGGAAAAACTCAATACAACTGATTCAAACTTATTTACGCATATGCATGTACTTTCTTAGTCTTCCCTTCAATTGCTTTAGCATTGTCCAAGAGACAAGGAAGAACATTGCTGCCAGAGATAATTATGCCATAGCTTGTTGGAAGCATGGACTTGTCTCTAAACATGCTGAAGAAGTTGAGCGTTTGGTAACTGGTAGTTGACAAAATTAATAGCTACTTGCCTTTTCCTCACAAGTAGAACTGAGACCTGAAATTGTACAGTGCAGATGAAGTGATCACTTTTGCATTCATACAGTACTGACTAACATGTAAAATGCTTCAGAGTTTATAATCAGTGACATGTATTCTTGTTGAAACCTAGAAATAGATGCTTTTCAAAGGTACCTAGAGAGGGAAGAAAAGAACAATAAGAAAAAATCTATTAGAAGGTAGTGGAATATCAGCAAAATTACTTTGGAAAGTTGGGGAGTATGTAATGCTGTATGGCATCTTTACAGATTCCTTTTTTATTCCTATCTCTTCCTCAAAATTTCTGTCTTATGCTTGCACTGGATGCTCATCTTCAAATAATTAGAAGGTCTTTATGATTCATCTTTCCAACACATCTCTAGTCCTTTTGACAGACAGGCAAACCAAGGCAACATGGTTTGAATCTATATAAGATTCTTGTATCTTACAGACCACAGAGAGAACTAGATAATTCAATTCCATTTTTGTGCTGTTACAGGTTGACCAAAAGATTTACCATGTATCCGCTATATATTTTTAAGAATAAGCAAATAAATAAAAATGTAATAAGATGCTACATCCGTACAACAGTTAGAACAACAACAAAAAAAAGAGTCAGAATTAGCAAAAGAGAGAAGTTATGGTTTTTTTTTTAATATCAGGAACAGTTTCCAACAGGGTCTTATCCCCTTCCAAAGTAAGGGAGCTGTTTTTCCTTCAGCTCTTAGCCTCTTCACCTTCCCTTCAGTAGTAACTGGAATAATTAACCCGTCTCTCCACAGCAAAACAATTACCATTTGAAAAAAACAGTCCCCCTCCCTCTTGATCCCAAGAGACAATAGTCTCAAACAGGCAAAAACAAAAAGAAAAAGTCACCATAAAACTGCCTTTCATAATCCACTCAACATCCTTCTCCCTTGTACAATTAGTGCATCTCCTTTTGCAGACAGCAGACAATCTGTCACATACTTACCAATATATGTCATGTACCAAGGACTTTTCTGGGAAATCTTGAGTTTCTCTTTTGTGTCCTTTCAGGTACAGATATCCAAGTGGGTCTTGCCTTGACAGAGCAGAGAGCTTCTCTTGATCAGTTGCTTCAGCATAACAGAAAAGGTGTCTAACTGAGACCAAACATGGTGGGAGAACAGAGATATCAAATTCTCTTGTGAAAGAGAGGCTATAGTAACCAAACTAAACAAGTAAATTTTAAAGTACGGAAAAAATACTGTTCTTCGAGGAGGAATGTACATTTTGCATAAATTAAACTAATGCCACTGCTTATTAGAGCTGTTCCAAACATCAAATTTTCATACCTCAGGAAGACTAAGTTCTTTTTTTCCTTTTACTTTTCTGAATCATAACTAGGCCTTGCTGCTGAAGAGTTTCTCATGGAATAGAAATTCCAAAGCATTTAATTCAGAGGCATCAAAATATATTGAGTCAGTATTGTCAGAATAGGATCATAACAGAGCATAAATAGAAATAATTACATAAAATAACGGATTACCACTTACTCTATTGATAGAGGAATTTCCAGAAAACCAGCATATGCAACTGATCAAAATCCTGACTACTGCAAAATGCGAGCTGTAATACCTTCTGAGTGAATCTACATGGCAGTATGTAAGAGACCTTGAAGCCAAGATTTATGTTGTTCCATAATATTTACCCTCAGAAACACAAGGGTAAGACCTAATGTGAATTAGATTGTACGCACAAAGGGAAAACCCAGGGCATATCCTGTGTTTAAAAGGGCATGCTGTTACCTGCCACATAGGTAAGGTTCCAGAATGCATGATCATGTACTCCTATGCAACATTTATAACACCTTCATGTGATCAATATAAAGCCAAAAATACAGTCTGGCATGCTTTATATAAAAGGCACAATATTATTTACTGTGAGGAGTGGAATTTCAATCTTCTTGCAAGAGCAATACTCATAGCTGGAGCTGTGTCTTGGGAGTACAACGGGACTTTCCAGCCCAGAGATCTAGAAATAGTCTATTTGTAAGCAAACAGTCACTTCTGTTCAGTAACAGGATTTTTTTACAACTACCAACTGAAATTTACTCAGCCATTCTTTCTGGAACAAGGATACTTGAAACAATGAGGATTAGGGCAAAGCAAAATAGAAACGTATGTTGTGTTGAAATGACCTTTTCAAACAATGTTTCGCTGTGTAAACAGAACTCGTGGTGTAATTCACCCGAAACTAAAGACTTTACTGTAAAATTAATGCTAAATTTAATCCTAGTTTATAAGATAGCTGCTTTCCTGAGATTTGTCATAGTCTGAACACAATCATGAGCATGCAGGAATTGCACAGTATTTCTGATGGAAAGAAAGAAGGAAAGGACACCATGATTTTGCACAACTGACATAAAAGTTTTGATAGGGATTTGGAAGAAAAAAGAGAGCATAACCTTTCTCCCTCAGCCCATGGACAACCTCAATAACTGCTGTCATTGACTTTGGCAAAAATACTCAGCTTTCATCTTAGTTTTAGAAGTGAATCTTCAAGCACATTATTACAGTTCAAATCAATGATGCACAGCTGGTAATTCATATGACTTAGCTTGAACTGGAGTAGAAAAGAGAGCAGCTCTAACAAGACTGAAAAGGAATTGCAGTTGTTTTTTAACAGTATTCTCTGAACTGAATACTTTAGCAGCTGCTCCTTGACGATGAACCTTCAGATTGTTTCACAAGTTCTGAATAGGAATGGAGTGAGCAGAAAGTGGAGTGGCAGATGTGTTGCAGACTGACACACCACACCCACTGAGAGCCACACGCCACCCAACCACAGGAGCAACTTCAGAGGGGAAACTGGAGGACCATGAAGTGTGACCTCAAATTACACAAATCAGTGGACACAATCTCACAGCAATTGTCAGTGGTGCATGAACTGTGGTTTCAGTTATAGAATGGCTGCATATATGTCTGACTGAAGCGGGTGAACAGGATCATGAATAAATGAAATGGTCTGATTCTCTGTGCTGAGTGAAAAATGTCTTGCAAAAACTACAGATTCCTCCAAGTTATATGAAGGACTTTGACTAAATTATTACAACTAAATAAAAATCCCAGAAATTTGATTCTGAAAAATATATTGACAACTTAGAGTCTTCTTTTTCTCTTTCCTTTAAAACAGACATGGGGAAACAAAAACAAACAAACAAACAAAAAAACACAAACACCAACCTTACACCAGCACAGTTTTAAAGATATTTTTGAGTTATGGATTTGGGCATTTGGGTTTTTGAGGGAGTGAGTTGTGGGATTTTGATTGCTTCTTTGGTTTTTTTGGTTGGTTGGTTGGTTGGTTTGTGTCTGTGTATGAGAGGTTTACCAGATGAAATGGAGAATGCAAATGAAAAATAAAAATAAAAAAAAAAGAGGAAATTTTATTTCCACACCAAAAAACTCTGAATATATTATGGTATATGATGGAATCCCCATGATATTGGATTATCATGAGAAAGAGTGAATCTTTCCACATACTTTCTGACAATATCTTTATTATGAATGACATTACCACAGATGGTGATTTTTCTGTTTGTGATCACATTTAGCTAGTAAGCTGATAATGTTAGAATCAAAAGGCAAATGTTTGGCACAGAGTCAAAAAATTAACTCAAATAGAAGTTTCAAGGCATTTGGCATGTGATAAAGTTTATTGAAAGAAGAAAGAGTGATGTCTCTTAATACCATAAGACAGTGACTTGGATTTTTACAACACAATTTATTATTCTTACTGTCTCAGAACACCATCACTACTTTTTTTTTTTTCTACCATTCTCTTCTTTTAAATGTTTGCAGTGTTATTTAAATTGTAAAATATGCTGCTTCTTTACATTTACCCTTAGTCTCAAGTGGGGAGAGTAGAAAGGAACTAGGGAAGGGGAGAGTAGGGAGGGAACTCTTCTATGCAGTAACAATTATCTTCAAGCAATGTTACATTCAGTTGCAGAAAACATTTCTCATTCTTTAACACTGAAGTGCATTGCGTATTATCATGACTGATTTGATGTACATTGTATACTTGCTGTATACTTGACAGCAGCTAAGTGCTACATTTGGACCCAATTATAGTATCAGCAATTCTAGTAATTATACTGTAGGTTTTAAAATATTTGGTCTTCTTCTTAAAAACAGCTCACTGAAACAAACTGTTTACATGAGAGGCTCATTTAAAACCACACCAAGTACCCAGTCCTTATGTTTTCAGAGAAAAGCTTCAAACATGTTTAGAGTCTATTATAAAACTTCAAAATAAGTAAAAATAACTATTAAAAACCAATACTAAAAATATTTTCTTTAAATCTACCTTGATACTTTATTATACCCTGCTTACTTTCAAGTCACTTGATACGTAGATTATTCTTCAAATTTAGTGCAAGAGAAATAATCATTAAAAATTGTTAATCCAAATAAGTTTTTTACACATTTTTTTGGATTTGTTTTTTTTTGTAATATATCCTCATTTATCAGACATTTAGAAGAAGAGAGGGGAGAGGGGTGTGTAAATCGATCAAATAACAAGCATTGCTAGTGTTTCACAGATTTAGATAGTTTATGATAGGGGAAAAACACCAATACCATGGCCTGTCTCTAATAATGGAACTCTATTGTTGTGAAAAATGGAGAAAAATGTGCCAGTTACTTCAGTTAGCAAAAGACACTGACTTTTTTAAAGCAGGCAAGTTGCATTGTGTAAGACTGTACAGAGAGTGAACGCTGTAATAATTTGATTAAACACCTCATTTTTATGGGTAGCTAGTAACATGAAACTGGTATTCCATAGAAACCAAACGGAATTAAGATACTGGAAATCTTACATAATCACAGTCTTAAACTACAGATGATTTTACCAGCAAAGGACTGCCAGGGCCTCTAAATATAGAGAGTGACAGAGTTTCGTTGCTGGGTCAGCTTTCTTGACTCTTTGTCTTAATCAGGATATAATGCACGAAGTCATTTTGAATGACAAGCTTCTTTGCTACTGGGATTTATTGTGAAAGCAGCATAATGAATTGAACAATTCTGAAGTCAGTTGTAAGCACAAAGGCCAGTAATTAGTGCTTCCAACTTCTGACTCTAAGAAATTTACATAGTCATTGAGCTGGCATTCAAGCTTTCATGGCTGAATTAAAATTAGACATTTACAATGAGGTTGTTTGCATGTAAGGCAAAAATTATAGTCCCCTATAAAATCCATTTACTTGTAAAATGAAAAAATCATAGCATATTTGTTATAGTTTTTTTTTTTTAATTTTTCATCAGTCATATACAATCAGCTGCTCCTCACAAAAAAAGACTTTCTACAGTTACAAGCTGACAGAAAAATAGAGTAATGTCTTAACATCCCTAGCAAAACTAGTAGGCAGTATAGTGTACTGGTTTATTGAAAAAAATAGGCTTTTCATATTATATAAACACATTTTGTGCTGTTATTACAACATCTATTTAGGATTATCATAATAAGCATGAACTTTAACACACTTCTTAACATCATCTTTATGACACCAAATGTTTAGACCAAAACTCTTCAATATTATTCTCTCATGATATCAAAAAAAAAAAAAAAAAAAAAAAAAAGAGGAAGAAGTTCACTAAGTCACAAGCTACTGAAGCATATTGATTCATGCAAAACTTCAGATTGGTTGCTATTTTCGGAAGATGGATTTGTAAATGTGACACATTAATATTTTCTTCATAAACGAGAAAAAAACTAGCCTTTGGACAAAAGAGCTGGAAAAAAAATATTTACAAAATAGAGAGGCATACAAGCATTATGAACTTGATAGAAGTAAGGAAAGAGCAGAATTGATAATTCTCTCTGCTTTTCAGTTCAGTTGTTTGACAGAAGAGTTCAAGCACTACAGCCTTTGACAACAGCAAGAGAGGTGACAATGGCCATCTTAGAGTTGGATTTCAGAACAAAAGGAGAGGAACTGGATGTTTCCATGACAGACATGTGATACCTTGGCCTTCTGGCCTGTATTCTACTAGAGTAAAAAAACTAAAAAGAAATCCTAAAAGCGTTTTCAAAAGGGACTCAATACGTTTTTTGCAAGTGAAAAGCTGTCAGCAGCAAGACAAATTAGATGGCTTTCACTCAATCCCAAGTATAGCCAGCTGCTTATGATAACTCCTCAGCAGTACTCTTCTTATGACATCTGCCTTTAACATGAAACTCTCACCTGGTTTAGAGTTACAGTCCAAGGTATCTGGCTCACTAGATGCAGCTGTTCATGCTATTCAGTAAAATGTATCGCTTCTCCTGTTTCTAGGGCCACTATGATCCTGAAAGGTGGATTAAGGAAGTGAAGAACACTTCAGTATAGAGGTATCAAGATGTATTGAAGAAAGAAGCTTCATGTGGGAATGCATGAAACCTATTTAATCAATCATTCTTTGATTGTTACCAGTCCCTTCTTTCATTCCACCCATTCTCGAGCCCTTGAGTTCCTCTTGCATTTCTTTCTCCTCGCTCTTCCAAATTTAAGGTGTATTAATTTTTATTTAATAATCATCAAAGCATAATTTCCCATAACCTCATGGCAATGTATGAGCATATACTTTATCTAAGGCAAGTCAATTTTCTGTTTTATGTCACATTATTAATTCTTAACCACATAAGACAGACTAGGCACCTCCTGAAGATAAATATCTTGTAAAACATGTTATACTATACCCATCTTGCTATATTAGGAAGTCATTAATTGAAGTGTGTTATCTATCTTTCCAACCAAGAGTAATTCTGATATAAAATAAATTATGCTGAATAGGATGAACTCTAATAAAGTAAGTTAGGAATTTTTTTTGTTTAGTCAGCTCTTAAGGAATCACTTAAAATTTCTCCTAATATAAAAGGACTTGGAGTATTCTCATGGGGTTAATGACTGGCAAACAACATAATGACATCAGAATATCTCAGTACGTGTCCCACAGGTCATATGGTATTGCTTTATTTCAGATTCAGATAGCCTGATGTCAGCCTTTGATGATCGTCCTTTTTTATCAGCCTGTACACAAGCTCACATATGCGCCTCACAATATTGCTAACTTTTCCAGAAGAGAATAATCATACATTTTATCTCTATTATTTTTAAATTTAAAAATACAAAGGTCAGAAAAGAGAAATTAAATTCCACTGCGAGGGGAAAAATCTATTTTCCTAATTTTTTTAATGCATTTCTGAATCAGCATTAATAACTAAATACCTCACAGATTTTAACACAATTGTCTTCATATCACCACTCTAAAGTAATGCTGTGATATTGTTTCTGTTTACGTTGGGGAATTAGGGCATAGAAACTCTACCTAACCTTGCCATACCACTGGGTCAAACAAAGAGAGTATTGAAGTCCTTGTAGCCACTGGTAAGCACTCTCCTGGACGTCTAGCAAACTGGTCATCCACCTTACCAACAGGCAACTGAGAAGGTTGAATCTTAGAACAAAGACCTCAATAAAAACGAGAAATTAAACTCCACACGTACAATGATTAGCTTTCCAAAGAAGGCCTTTATCCACATGGCTCTGCAACTCTTACCAAAGAATCTGTAAACATAATACATAAACCAAGGAGCAAACTTCCACTTTACTCAACATCTTGTTTCTCTTGTACATCTGCCTTCTTTTTCTTAGTTTTCAATACATAAATGGAACATATGGGGAAGACAGGGAAGCCTGCAGTTTTTAAATATGTCAAGACCAAAGGCAGCCAATTCTGTATCTGGGCATCAATCACCAACCCCCGCAAATGACACATGAAATGCTCTGTATACATAGGGCCCTAAAAGCCTGCTAAATTACACTGAAAAGAAAGATTTAAATTGTTTTTCTTATAGTCTGCAGGAATAAAAAAATAATTAGAAAATGGCATCAGTTAAGGGAGGGTGCTTCCTGTTAACCAGAATGCCTTTTCTCTTTTCTTTTCTTTTCTTTTCTTTTCTTTTCTTTTCTTTTCTTTTCTTTTCTTTTCTTTTCTTTTCTTTTCTTTTCTTTTCTTTTCTTTTCTTTTCTTTTCTTTTCTTTTCTTTTCTTTTCTTTTCTTTTCTTTTCTCTTTTCATACTGAATAGAATCAGCAATAGATCTTCCACCTTCATGAGGCCAGGAGACACGTGATATGGCTTTTGCAATACTTTCCAAGAATGAGAACAGGACTGGAAAACCTGGAAGACATTCCAACACAACGCCTCATTTGTCTTCCTATGTAATCTAGGATGATTTCTGTATCCTGACCATGACATTCTTAATGGCAACCTGTCCCTTCACTGAATGTCAAATAGAATATAGACTTTTACCTTTTGCACCCTTGCAATTGCTGAAACTTCCATGAGTAATCCTTTCATGTTAAGATACATATTCAAAAGTATTGCTTTGTTTAGATCTTCTGTCAGTTAATGTGACACAAAAAAATTATCTGAAGAGTAAAAAGGTTAAAGAAGAATAAAAAAAATTAAACTTTCTCACTCAAAAAATTATTTCACAAACACTTCAAGAGCTTTCCAAGAAAATTAACATTTCCCACTAAAACCAAATCAGTAAAAAATCAAAATTTCTTCTGAAAATTAAAAACCTTGGCTGAAAATTTTTTATTATTATCCAATCTATTTATATGAGCTTTAATATGTTACAGTTCTCAGCCTTTAAGTTTAGGATTTCGTTCTAGATTTTGAAAATTATATCAGTGATATCTACCTTGGAAAATGGCTGATAATTTGATATATCTTTCTGTCTAGCTTTACTGATTTTATATAACAAACGGCATAACTAGACACAGAAGGATATCTCCACTCTGATATTGGAGCCCTTTTTTTTATAGAAAAGGATAAGATAAAAATAGATCAAATAAAAAATTTGAAAGTGAGCTGAAGGAAAAAAAAAAAATTAGTGAGGAGCTATGCTGGCGCCTGGGCTCCTGGAGAAGAGCCCTCAGCCAGCTGGGTCTGTACACAAGCAGCAAAGGGCACAGCTTCTGCCTCCTCCTTGGTAACACCTCAAATGGAACTTGCAGGAACAGCACTTGAAAAGGTTAGCACATGGAAAGTTAGCCCTTGTGCAGGACAGCTGAAAATTAAGCAAAATTTCTTGTGTTTGCTTTCTTTTTTCCTCCCAAGAACCTACAGAGAGCAGAATCACCATCTGCTGCTCCTTTGGGAGGAAGTGTAAAAGTCAACTTCAAACTTCAATGGCAAGCACCTGCTGTGTGTTTGCTCTAAAATACTTATCACATAAAACCAGTTTCAGTGGATTGAGGTTTAAGGTCTAAGCACACTGAGTGGAAACAGATTGCACACAGCTATGTTTATTTCTGTATAAATGTATTTTGATTACTTTTGCTTATTACAAAATCAGAGACTGCATTGCTCTTTATGACAGCACTCTTAAGGACCTGCTCTTTTGTTCTTACTCTATTAGTCCAATTTATTCTTTGAAGCAATTAAAAGCCTAACCTTTCCATTTGTGCCAAATTAATAGAAAGATGAATCTTCTTTTACCCATAACTAGGAAGCATCTTCTTTGCTCCTCAATCTAAAAAAATCCTGAACTCCAACACAGATGTTTCATTATATGACACCTGTGTAATTGTTCCCATGTTGCTATGGGAAACTCAGCTCTTTATACCTTTGAAATAATTAGGACTCAAGCAATAAGTGTTGCTTATCATAATGCCTGCCTAGATAATGTTTGTCAAACAATTTAATGAATTATGTCATAATAATCTTCTGCATGAGTTTAAAGTTGCTGGATTTTCAATTTGTTGAAGTATGACAACCAATACAGCATGATACAACAGACAATCATGAGCGTGTTAGATATATATTCATATGAAATATTTGCTAGGTTTAAGATTATACAACAGAAATAAAAGTTTGCTATAAAAGGACAGATTTGAATGGATGGTGGTGAAAAAAGAAATCAGTGGCCTGGATTTTAAAAAGATCTACTGGATTTAGTCCATTCCAAAGGTAAATCGGGGAATATGTGCTTAGATTCTTTACTTTCTCTTTGAGAACACCACCTGTATCTCAAAAGCAAAATCAATTACTGACACCTAGTAATGAGTCTCAGCAGTGTTTTTGTGGATTTTTTTTGTCATTAGTGAATATTTGTTTAAATAATCATTATTGAACTTTGATCAACACCAGGTTGTTTTCTGTTTTGTTCTTTTTTTACACTGATTCTCTGAAGGTAATAATCCTTTTCTTTGATTGCAGGAACTGTACTTTGTGTCACTGCAGCAAGCTACCTCTCCACAAATTAACCCAACACTTTTAGCGTAGGAGCAATATGTATTCAGCTGCCTAAATTAAGTCTCAAGTTACCAGGAAGATTTTGTCATCTGGATCCCATTTGGATTCCAAATCCAGGCACAAGTTCAATCCCTGAGTTTTTTACTGATTTCTCCAGTGTAACCAGGGAAGCAATTTCATTCTGTCTGATCAACAACACTTGATCAGCAAAATGAAAGAATAATCTCCACCCCTTATGAGCAGAGCAATTACCAAATAAACTGGTTGATACACAACAGAGATTACAAGACTATTTATGGTATTCGTGCCATTATTAGAATTATTACGTTGGAGGACAGTATTGTTTAGTATTTCCAGTCAAGAATTTCTTATCAACATTAAATCTATGTTAAAAGAAAAAAAAAAAAAAAAAAGACATCTAAATATAGCAGGAATGCTGGCTTTGTTCCTGCCTGAAGGAAACATGAATCTAGACTCTTTTCTTACAATAGTGCTACTTAAAGTAGCACAGATCTTTATCATCAGTCCTGACAGTATCTCAGAGAAAATCAATGTATCTGTAGTCTTGTTTTTTAATTGAGATTGTCTTTTTATGAATCTTTATAAATTTTTATGGAAATGCTTTAAATCTTAAAAGATTTCAAGAAATGACAGACTCAGTTTATTTGCTGCTCTAATAATTAATGTAGTATTAAGAACTCTAAATAGACTTATAGGTAATGTTAAAGTCCAGTAGAAATTGCAAACTTGAGTGGAGGAAAAAAAGATAGGAAAAAACCTAAAACATCTATGGAGGAACACAAAATTCGGGAATGTTTATGTAATTAATACCATAGAAGACAAAATCCCCAAGATTCCCATCAGCATTAAAGAACTTTTTTTATTGATAAAAAGAGAAAAATTACTTATGCTTCTCAATTCTTAAGTTTTTACACATAATATTAATTGACATATAAATATAATTTTATCATTTACCACAAGGTTAGAAAACTAAAAAACTTCCATATACAAAAAAACCTCAACCTAACCAACCAAATTAAAAAACAAAACAAAACAAAACGAAACAAAACAAACAAACAAACCAACCAAATTAAAAAACAAAACAAAACAAAACGAAACAAAACAAACAAACAAACAAAAAACAAAACCAAAAATAAAATCAAACCTGAAAAAAAACAAACATAAAAAGGTCAATAGAGACTAGAAGTTTGAGCATCAAGACAAATTAGAGAAGTAAAAAGGAAAATTCAGTCTCAATTTAACTTATAAATGTTTGCAATTAATCATTCAAGATGTAGGTTTCAAGAGTTGTAGACAAATTTCCAAGCTGAGATGTAAGTTTATTCTATTATTTTTTAGATCATTATTCTTAGGTGTCCATTGTAGTTTTCATATTTCTCTGTGCAATTTTCATGTTGTTTTTTTAGTTTTATTGAGTGGGTACTAAGTGCTTCTCAGATAAATGTACATATGGTCGAAGACCTAGATTGATCTAGTTACTAATTTGATTCTTGAATTTCACTTGTATAAATTACAGACAAAATTGTGAAGTAAAAGGTTATTTATTTTTTCTTTACTCATGTATGGCCCTCATATATTTAATTGCACCACTTCAGTATCAGTGTCAGATTTTTCCTTAAAGAATATAAACAGATCAATACAGTTAATTTTTAAAAGAAAATAATTTTTAAAAAAACAATTACAGACCAATGAGAAATAAAATTAATCATCTTAACATTACTTATGCTAAAAATGACAAAGAAAATGACAAGCACTGTATAAGTTATCCCAAACAACGAAGACTTATTTTGATTGGACAAATAATAAAAAAAAATCCTCTATTCAAAGCCAATGTTATTAATAGCTAAAAGCTTTTGCCTGCTTTGGATATTTCTTTTTATTCCAAATTTGTTTTTTTTTTTTTTTTTTTTTTTTACTTATAGACATAGATTAGTGAGATTATTTGGGTTTTTTGGGGGGGATTAAGGTTTAAGGCGTCTTTTTACTTCCTGAAATACAGACCTACTAAATATTGATTTATAATTGCATATGAGTTTTTTTTCTTAATTTATGTTTGTGTTTTTTCATACATCAGTTGTTTTTCCAAAGCAACAAATGTCTGATTTTTTGTTGCTCTTTTGATGGCTCACTATTCATGAGATTTTAAGTCAAATATTTTCCTTGAATATTCAAAAAGAGAGGTTCAAACATAACATTTAAATTTCTTTGAAATCCATGCAGCGGTGTATTGTTTGAAAGTCAATCATCTCACATATCTCCTGTAGTTCAAGACTAGATATTGAATCCTCTCTTTCAGAACTAGTTGGAGATAGAAATTACAATCTAGATGTGAGGGACTAAGATTATTTTTAGGAAAAAAGTCTGTGTTCCAAAATAGACCTAACTGGACATCAGAATTGTATGTCCTGACTTGGAGTGATAAACATTGCATCAGTTTTGAAAAATTTAAAAGGAGAGCCTTTTCTGTTCCAAAATATCCTAAAACATTCTAATTTAAAGCTTTATAGGATTCAGACAGAGAATGGATTTAAAAGATGTCTTCTACAAGTTCAGTTACCAAAATACTTGACTAAAATGTAAAAGCCAGAAACTGGTCTAGCACAAATGAAGTCTAGCCTCCTTATTTTCATTGGCTTTCCTTCTACTGAAAATGCCTGAAACAAAATGCCTAGGCCTAGTTTCATGTAAAATAAAACCTGTTGTCAGTGTGAAGCTAATTTATTTATGTATCCATTTCAGCTGGGACACTCCCTTCCTTTCCAGATTCTTCCCGTCAGCTCACAAACTTACAGAAAACTGACATCCATCCCATCATTTTAGCGAGAGGCACCAGAACTGAGAGTGGTTTTGTATCTATTCAGAAACTGTCAAAGTGGAATTGTTTTACAGCTTGCTGCTGCTTTGTCTCCAGGCTCAGTCGATTTTGTTCTGTGCTGGCCTATAGCATGTCAAACCTGGCTTAGCCTGCTGTAGCTCAGCACTCTGCCCGTGTCTGCTGCTCCTTCTCACTCCCTTACTGCCCCCTCATGCTGCAGTGTCGGATCTCCCATATAGCTCAACCCATTTGCTGTGGACACAATAAGTTTCATCTGCAGTAGTACACATCAATGCTATGCCAGCTCTAGGATCACACAAAAGAGCATTGGAGTATTATTTTATCTTCGCAGGTTTCAGATGGTTGTTTCACAAGAGAAAACATACAAGTGTACTCCTCTAAGGAAAGATTCCAGACCAAATCTGCAACACTGATTTAGGACAAAATGCTAATTATGCTTTTATTTTTGAAAGAAAGGATGAGTACAGACCTAATAAGCTCATCCCATCTGTGTTGTTCTTTCTTCTGTGTCCCTAGTGAATGGAATTTCATGTCCCAGTACTGTCAGAGGTCCTTAAGGTTCAGAGCTCTTGTTTTTCCCTTCGTGTTCATCATCATTTTAGATGTTAATTCTATACAACTTTTTAATAAAAGCCTCTGTGTTCCCTAGTAAACATAGCTGTTCAATAGTGAATGTGCAAGTTCAAAGAAATGCATTGAATACCTTCACTTTTCTTCTTCTCTTCAAAGAGATGCTTATTAAACTGGCAGTGATAGAATGATGGCACATCACTTGCATACATTTATTCAGTGAAAAGATCTGGCATACCATTTGGTGAGAAAGTAATTACAATCTATGTTAACACAATATGCATGGTATGTCACTGATTGAACATTGAGTTATGTTTGGTGTCAGTCATTTCTGGATTTTTTTTTTCCTTTACTGACTACATATATTATGAAAGCACCGAGAAAAAAAATGAAACAAAAATATGATAACAGGCATTTTATTTTGCTACATACTGTAGCAACTTTATGGTTTTTTTTCCTTCAGATTACCCATTTGAAGGGAGGGAGAAAAAATATTGCTAACAGTGATAATAAATTAAGTTATATTTAATGACTTTTTCTTCAGAAGATTTAAACAACCAACTAAACTCCAAAACATTATCCCAAGGGAGGAAGCACCCTACTGTGAGGCACTCTAATACTTCTTTTGTTCCCCAACCACCATATGTGGAATTCTTTGCAATAATTCTCTACATCCTGGGAACAAGGTTGGAATGGTACCATTTCTAGGACTTCAGAATGCAACGTGAGAAGTTCTTGGAATTGCTGATTTCATGCTTAGTCCTTAAAAATGTTTATTAAATGTCTCTTTGCTGGTAGGCCCACTGTTAGCTGTGCCTGTTTATTTTATGAAGAAAACTCAGTGGCTATTTATCTGGTTTTGTTAAGAAAAACATCATACCAACTATTTTTGACACTGAATAAGTTTTCAAAGTAACAATTTCAAATGATAGAGAAAAAAATCACCAAAAATGAAAGCATCTCTCAGGTTTTTTCGACCGAGACCTGTTTCATTCTTGTTCATAACTGATGGGAAGGAAAGTACTTTTTACCTTTTCAATTTTCATGTTGCTTAGACTAACCAGTCTCTTGAGAGATTCCAAGGTTGCAGCTGTTTTCTTAATTATTATCAATACCTTTGTGGCAAGCTGATTCTCTGAGGATATGTAGTGGAGCTGAGATGTACTGAAAGCTAATGCCTTTTTTGTCATTTAGATGGTGTGGTGGTGTCGTGGTCTAACCTCAGGCAGCCACCCACTGGTGAGATGGTGAAGAGAATCACGAAAAAAGCAACAAACTTGCTGGTCGAGATAAGAAGAGCTGAATAATTGAAATAAGGCTAAAAAAATCACCAACCTACCAAAAAACAAAACAAAACAAAACAAAACAAAACAAAACAAAACAAAAAACTCAAAACTGCAACAACTACCACAACAACTACCACAAGTAATTAAAAAAAAAATGAAAACAAAAAAATCCAATAGCTGCATAGTTAAAATTGCTCACCAACTGCTGACTGGTACTCAGCCAATCCCCAGGCAGCAGCTGGCTCTTCCAGTCGAATTACTTCAGTTCATATACTGAGTATGACATTCTATAGTATGAAATATCCCTTTGACCGGTTCAGCTGTCCCACTTATGCTTCCACCACCTTCTTGTGCAGTGGCAGACCATGGGGAACTGAAAGCATTACTTAGCAACAACCAAAATGTCAGTGAGTTATCAATATTTATCTCATACTAAATTCAAGACACCATTGTAACCAGCTACAAGGAAGAAAATTCTATGCCAATGAAAATTAGAACAGGTGGGTTATCCCTGGCTGGAGGGCAGGTGCCCACCAAAGCCACTCTATCACCCCCCTCTTCAGCTGAACAGGGGAGAGAAAATGTAATAACAAGTTCATGGGTCATGATAATGACAGGAAGAGATCATTCCTGATTATTGTCACAGCCAAAACAGACTTGACTTAAGAAAATCTGTTTAATTTATTACAAGTCAAACCAAGGTAGGACAATGAGCACTAATACTAAATATTAAAACACCTTCCCCACCCCTCCCTTCCTCTCAAGACAACCTTAGTCCCAAATTCTCTACCTCTACTTCTCAGTAGTGCAGGGGCCAAGGACTGGAAACTATAGTCATTTTATCACATGTTGTGTCTGGTGTTCTTTCCTCCTCAGGGGCATCATTCTACATGTTCTTTTCTCTGGCTGAAAATGTTCCTCTTTTTATTTTTGTTATCCCAGAAGCACTAACAGAGGCACTATTGCTGATGGGTTCAGCTTTGGCCAGCAGGTCTGCCTTGGAGCTGGTTGGCATTGGCCCCATCCAACATGATGGAAATTTCTAGAAACTTGTCACAGAATCCCACCACCACCAAAAACCTGCAATATAAAGCCAATTAAATTGTTTATGGCAACATTCAGTAAAATATCTTTGAAATATAATAAAATGGGATTTTTTTTTTTTTTTTGTCCCTGCATATGCTTTTTCTCCTGTAAGCTAGATTTTATTAGAAAATCATGCTTTGGCAACTATGAAAATATCTGATTCTCAGTACAAAATCCTAATTTTTTTAGGTACTCCCAATACTTTCACTTTTAAGCAATCAGACCCAATCTTCTACCACTTGAAAAGTCATTCAAGAGTCCTTGGCCACTTAGCATTACTACTTTTTCCATATAATGATATTTCTTATATATCACTAAACTCCATATCCCTTAAGACAGTCTTATGGGATTTTCTTTTTCCTGTAACTGGGCATTTTTCCAAATATCTAACAGAATGCATTCTCAGACTTTTTGGAAAACAACCACTGAGCATATTTTCCTAGCAGTCCTGAGCATGTGCAGTACATGTAATTAAATTGGCTATACTTTCTTAATTTTCACATAACATATAGTTTATCAATCATGTAATAAGAAGTCCCAGTGCTGTGCCCAGAACAGTCAAAATTCTTAAGCTAAATTTGCTTGGTTTTCAACAATTAAGGCTTGTGATTCATCCTGGTACTAAAAACATATCACGGCCAATTCAATTGATAATGGACATATCTCTGAAAACTCAGAACGTCTAGGGTTCTCATTAAAAGCAAGGTATTTATCACACTATTTAATTCTTGTATGAGCAAATTGTCTAGAGTTATATACATACATTGAAGTTTGAGATCACTCTTAAATCATATGGAAAATGAATTTGTGTTATCTTTTGAGTACTTTCATTAGAACCTCTGTGTACTGTGACTGACTGCCAACTGACCTTATCAGCAACATTACTCTTCAAAACCCCAGTTCCTCTGATCTTGACATTTATTATAAAGGTGGGTGGAGAAGTCTATCACATTTGGGTATTTGAGCATAACCAGCATCTTACTCTGGCACACTGCATTAGCATTGTTGTTTCTGGACTGTTCGTTTCCTTTCACCTCCTACATTTCTTGCTCATACACTGTTACTATGGTGTATCCTGTCAGAGTAACATCTTTTGTCTTCCAGAACAGAATGTATGTCAGAAAAGTGTATCAGAACACCACAAATTCCAAGAGCTAGGCCATTGTGGACCAAAAACGTTGTATTTACATCTCCACTGAAATTATACCTCTCTCACTTACTCTGGGACAAGTAAGACATATGGTAGTTTCTCTCAGACTTACCTTTTCCTTCTAAATATTTTTCTTAGTATTTATCTATCTATGCCCAATGCATTATACAAGCTGACCCCTTGAAAATACTTGATGTTAAACTCTGAATACTCAATTTCTGGATGTGATGAGCTTCAGGGGATAATTGCAAGACACTTAGCAAGAAACCAAGTACTTTATCTGAATGATCACTGTCTGGAGTTTCAAAAATATTTTCTCTGCCATAGATCTTTTCTCTACTGTAGATCTTTGTTATACTTAGAAATATTACTGAATGAGAAATTGTTTGTTCTGCCTCCTGGGACATTAACACACATCTGTACTAGTCAGGAGCTATGAAGATTTGACTCCATTGGCACAGCATGACACCAAATTGGCACGAAGTTTAAAACAGGAATGTATTTATTTATTTAACTATCAAGTTACATACCAACCACAGTGAATGCATCCTATAAGTCAAAAATTGCTGTAGTGCTACTAATGACTTTTGTTTTAAGTAAATGTAAAAATTTACATGTTTCATTGACTAAGAGACCATGCAAATAGTATGCAAATAGGAGTTTGCAAGTTTTAACAAAAAATCATGTCAATAGTCTTTATTTTTAGACCAAAGCTTTAGTTCACATACTTTAATATAATTTCTTATAGCTTAATGATTTTAGTTGTTGCAATATTTTTCATACTTGTCTCTTGATTCCTTAGCAAAACATGCAACTTTTATTCTCAACAAGGATATTCTGAAACATATAGAGAATATAGTCTCATATCAACAAGGTTTACTTTATCAATTATGATGAAAAGTCTCAGATTCAAGGCAAAGCTTCCAAAAAGCCAAAGGTGACGTCTGTGACACTTAATAAATCACCTAATAAATTTGAACCTTAATCTGTTAAAACACAAAGAGAAGTAGGATTCACAGAGATGCTAAGCCACTACATTTTACCTTCATGAAAGTCTTGATGAAAGTATCAGATTCTTCAGCAGCCCCAGATCATTGTTCATGAATGATGCAGAGACGTTCCTATGTGCAGCAAAACCTAAACTGTGAGTAGTGAGACACATATTCATCTTTCCATGATTTCCAGATATCTAAAATATGGACAGGAAGGGAAAAATGTGGAAAGGAGGTAAAAAACCCAAAAAAGACACTGGATTCATAAGCAAATAGAAGCTACTGTTACAAAAGAGAATATTTGGGTCATCAACACTTATTGACAATATGAGAGAGAATATTTGAAAGGAAAGAAATTTATAATGGACAGAGACGCTTTATTGTAATATTATTTCAGTTTATTTTACATTCAGGAGAACAATGGTATGTTTCTTTTCTTTCAAGACTATAAAATATCGTAAAACATTTGGCTAAGTATTTGTAATGGCTAGGTTCATTACTATAGACACTGTGAAAGTGTTCTATCCTACCTTCATTATGTGCATTCAATTGGGCTTGTGTTTTGTACTGTTATACTAAAATGAATAAGAGAGTTTTAAAAACACTTAAATCATTTTAAATACACATTAAAAATATTTACTGAAAATAGAAAATATCAGAAATAAAGAAAAAATTTGACAAGATACGGGATTAACAGTACACTCGTGCACTGTGCAGAAGAGCTGACAAATTACTTTCCTCAATTTCAAGGTGTTGATTATAATTTGTATTGTATAGGGACTTGTAAGTGTGCATGCAGATATCTTAGAAACACATGCACGTACTTAATTAAAGGAAGCAAGTGTGGTTGTGTGAATACCCAGAAGTTGTAACTGCATTATGGTGTTATGCTTTCCATCTACTTTAAAAGCTTTATCTAGGCCTCTCTATGTCACTTTGATGCACAGTGCAAGAACGTACACACAGGTAAACAATCATAAAGACCAAAATGAGCAGCACCTGTGCTGGCATGATCTTCAGTGGGGTGATGTGACGTGGTGCACAAGGACTTCCTAAACCAGGGGAAACTCAGTCGAGGGGAGAGATTCATCAGGAGCCAGTGGTTCATGCAATAGTGGCTCACAAGATGTCGGTGAGGCTAGAAGCAGTGGTGGCCAACAAACTCTGCAATCACCACATGTAAAAGAAGCCCTTTGGGAGTGTTAGGCACCAGGGCAGACAGACAGGGCATGGTATGTCAGCCAGCATTGCAGGGCAGCAGTTTCCATAGGAGCTCCCCTGGAAGAGTATACACAAATGGTGCTGAAGCCCTGCCAGCTCAACCAAGGAGCAATGGTAACCATCTGGCAGAAGCCACGGCCACTCTGAGTCTACAACTCCTCAAGATGCAGATTTGCAGGCAGCTCCCACGGGAGCATGCAGGGCACGCCCCAGTGCCAGCTGCAGGGTGAGCCCTGCTCTTACCCCAGGACCAGCCAGCAGCCATGAGCACCCCTGTGGGAGGTGTGCCCAGGCACAGGAACTCCTCTGGTTAGTGACAGAGCTCCAGGAGGAGGTGAGTTCAGGAGTATCAGGGAGTCTGAAAGAGTGATGGGCGACTGGAATCACACCCTACCTTCCCTGGGAAAAGCCTCACAAGTAGACAGGATGCATAGAATTGTTAAGGTTACAAAAATGTCACTGGCACAAATCCTATGGGAAGCAACTCAGGGAGCTGATTCTGATAAGCCTGGAGAAAAGGAGACTTGGGGGGAACTTGTTGCTGTGTATAACTACCTGAGAAGAGGCTGTAGTGAGGTGAGAGTCAGTCTCTTTCTCCTGAGTAAAAAGTAGTAGAACAGGGAAAATGGCCTTAAGCTGCACTAGGGGAGGTTTAGATTGGATATTAGAAAAAAAATTCTTCAACAAAAAGGACATCAAGCCTTGAAACTGGGTCCCTAGAGAAATGATTGAGTGACCGTCCCTGGGGGTATTTAAAAGGATTGTAGATGTGGCACTTAAAGATATGATTTAATGGTGGGCTTGGCAGTGGGCTAACAGCTGGACTTGATCCCAAAGAACTTTTCCAGCCTGCATGACTCTATGATTCCAGTTTCATCTAGATTATTTGCAGGGCACAGCAAAGCAGGTGCACTTGTGAGCAACAGAACAATGTTGGTCCTTTTCTTTTTTTAGTAGTATTACCATGTCAGTACAGTTTGAACAGTATTTTAATGATTCAGACTGTTAAATGAGCAGTGTTCTAAATTAGAATCTAAAATAAAGAACAAAATCAAAAGTGGCTAAAAGTAAAGGTTTTTGTCTTATCTTTATTTGTACAATTGTCAGGTTGAGAGTCTTGATATCTTCACAAGCTACAGGACAACTAAATAATTCTCTCATGCTTTCCTTGTCATTCAAAAATAAAGAAAGGGGGGTAAGATGGGCATTATATTTGAGGTATTTTTTTGATATACAGACATTATCCTACCAATCCTGCCAAAAGTTTGATTGTCTCAGATAACACTCAGCTAATTTAACCACAGTGCTAAAACTGTCAGTGGTACCCTTTGTGCAGTAATTGAATGGTGCTAAGGAGCTTCATGACCTTTGAAAATGCCAGCTCCCAACCAGGACCTAATGTAAAGTCTTCGCAAGCGCACACATCCTTCCACAAGATGTAACTGCTGCAGCTGTCACACTCAATTTTTTTAATGTCAAATTCAGTTTGTCCTGTGTTTGGTATTTTGAATTCTATGCATACTGGTAGATGACAAGTATTTTTATTTATTTATTTCATTTAATGGTTTTTAGAGACTTAATCAAAACAATAGTGTTGGAAAGCTTTTGTCTAGAGGGTGAAGGATAATGTCTTTTTTCTGACTATTTACTGAGACTTCTGTATTAGAGGTCATGACCTGAAATATCTGATAGTTTCCATTTTCTCTTAGAATAGTATTTTACCTGAAGAATTTCAGCATTTATTTTAGAACAATATGTAATGGAATAGGTTATCTGGCTCCTAAAATTGTTTCTATTCCTATTAATAATGATGTTCAAGAGGGCCTTCTAGACTAAGAGGCTTAACAGCGTAAAAAATCTATTCATGGTTGTATTTTATTAGTATCACAAGCATATGTTTCTTCACATTACTGTATAATAAACCAATATTTCCACATAAAGAGTAACAAACAAAATAACAAAAGAATATGAGTCATAGATAAAAGGAGGTGATATTTCACCCATCAGATTCTGAGCTCAGCAAGAGGTGGTTTAGGTAGATATCAGGAACACTGAAGGAGTCAATACCTATTCTTACACATTGATACCTCTGACAAAGATAATGAATTAACCTTAAGAAATAATGTAAATAGGCATGTGTATTTAACAGCAAAATACAGTATACAGAAAAGTCTTCTGGCAGCATGTGAGAGAGACTGCAATAGAAGACAGAAAAATATACAAAAGTAAACAGCTAAAATCCTCAGTTTCAAAATTATTATTCAAAATATATTTTTTTCATTTAAAAATAGGCAAATTATATTGAGCATATACCCATTTAATTTCACTCTTACAGTTACTTGTATGCTTGTCTTTATTCCAGCTCGTGAGTTTTCTAATTTTATTCTTAGGATTCTCTTCCCCATCTCATCAGATGGGATGTGCGATGCTTAGTGACCAAGCTGAGGTTAAACCATAATGTATCTCAAGTGGAATTCAGTGGAGAATTAGATAAGTGCAAGGAAATTTTCCATTATTATCTCTCCACACAATGCATTCTCTAGATAAATAGCTAAAGTACTTTATTCATGGGATCTTCAGTGTTCCTAAGACTGAGTAAGATCTCAGTTTTTGTTATGACCAGAACCTAGAATGCCAGTAGCATTTCACAAGCCTTCAGAATATTTTACAAGCCATGAAAAAATGTCTTAATTTTTCCCCACCCCACCCAGCTCTTTTCAATTTTTTTCTTGGAAACTGTAGAATATTTCTTGTGTACTAGTACTGCTGTACGGCTTTTTGTCTACATAAAATAGTGATATATTTACTCTTTAAATAAACCAGATTCGTATTCACCTTTCTTCCTTGCATCTGCCTTTGAATTAAGCTACTTATCAATGACCTAACCATGTTGATTCAGATTTTATTGACAGCAGTACTGTTTTTTAAAAGTATTAACACTCTCTGCCAGGCTGTTCTGTAGACTGTCTTCAGTCATGAAATCATGAAATCTTTTTCAGTTTGAAGAAAAAACAACAAAGACTGTAAAGGGTTTAGAGAAACATTTTCAAGTTAGGAAACTATGTGATCTTTATCTAAGCAGTCCATGCCATTCTCTAGCAGTAAAAAATTTCTTTAGACAATCAGCTTTTTGGGTGTGATTTCTCAGTTGTATTGTCCTCAGTTGGATTAGAAACTCCTTTAGGCAACAACTTGAATATCTTCTGCCTTCCATATATATTTTCCTACATTGCATATATGATAAATATAGGTAAAAATGCAAATATGTTTATTTCTTCAGTTTGAAGCTAAAAGACAAATTTATTGCTATAACTTGTTCCAGATTGCCTGTATATGTTCCTATCGTAGTATCTGATCTGTACTACAAAAACATGTGTCATGCTGTGAACAAAAAAGGGAGGCCTAAGCTAAACTCTGGAACTATGAACTATATAACAATGCCATTCAGCCTGTGTTGTGAACTGAAACCTAGCACTTACTGGAAGAAAGAGAAGAAGAAGGGACATGGATATAGGATTTTATTTATTAAATTTTCTGGAAAACTCCCACATATATGTTGTATATATCGGTTTTGGTCTGTGCCAACTTCAGAGATGTAGCAGATACAATGAAATTGTGTGCTGTTATAACCGCATGTATCCAAACTTTTGGCTGGATATCATGTTCTGAATATCGCCCTAGTATCTTCTCTATAACAACGAAGGTTAGAGAACTAATAGGAGCATAGATCTCCAACAAAAAACTTGATCACTAAACCACCTTTTTTGCATTTAGCCTGACCTATTATGGGCTCAATAACCTTTTTAATGTCAATAATAAGAGCATTAATGTCTCTCAAATCCAAGACTCACCATGATGCAAGTTATTCATATTTTCTACTAGGAAGTTCTTTAAAGTTGTTATTTGGCTTAATCTATATAAAAAACAAAAAAAGGAAAAATTTAGCCATTTTATATAAAGAGACATATAAGCATCTACTGGAACAAATATTATATAAAAGTAGAATAAAAATTATCAGTCTTAGGTAAATTGCAATTTGTCATAGCATATAGTTTCTGTGCATTAACAACACTTCTATGTGAACTAACGTGGAAGCAAAAGCTATTTATGCCTCAATTATTACAGGCCTGATCATAAAACTTGATCAAATTAATCGAATGCATTCAGTGACTTAAGTATATCTTGGTTCAATCCCTTTGTTTGTATAAATAGCACTTCCATAATTTTGCCCCTAGTCTTTGAAAGGTAATTTCCATGCTGCTTATTAGAAAGGTTGATGTATTAAAATTACTAGTTTCTTACACTTCAATTTAGTTTGTAAGATGAACAGCAAAATATTGCATCACAGCGACTTCCTCATAAATGTGACACTCTATACTTTATTTTCCTACAATAAAATGCAAATTATACTTTTTGTGTCTGTATGTTTTCGTGGTGACATCTGGGAATTTAGTAAGCTGTAGCATGGAATTCTGCTTCTGTTGTTTGCCAAGAGGTTATCATTTTGATCTTTACCACTGCAGATTTTGAATTTTTGTGTGCTGGACATCAGACATCAGAGAAAAAAGAATATTTCAGAGTATTTTAGAAAGAAATTTGTGTTTCTCCATAGCCTCAGAGACCATTTTCTGTAAAACATACCTGGAGATCAAGAATGTCTTCTGAACAGGGTCACATTGGTCTGTTAGCGGTCTGAAAGTTGTAGAGCAGAGAATGGAAGTATAAATTATCTGATTAAAGGTATTCTCCCTGTGGAGTACATAGGTAAACATCATACCCCTGAGGATTTCTTCAGAGGCGACTGCTGAGGTAAAATGCCTGCTGTTGGAGATTTAGATTCCTTGAACTTGAATTTCCTTCAAATATTGTTGCTCCCTTACAAGCTTAGACTGCTACAATTTTGCTCTGATTCCTAGTTCAATCTCTGTTTTACAGACCTGACCTAGTTTTAAACAGTAAAAAAAAAAAAAAAAAGGTGATCTTCTATGACTACATCTGCAAGTAACATTAAACCAAATATATTCAAGATATGTAACAATCTAAAGTTGCTGGGTTTGAGTCCCCATGTGGCATTAACTGATGCAAGACTACTGGCTGGTGGCAGGCTCTCTTGTTCTGCCCTTTTTTACTGGGGCTAGGAAAAAAAAAAAATTAAATTTCCACAGCCACACCTTTGGGGAAAATCAAATGTCAGTGACAAAAGGCACACAGGATAATTGCCCCATGCTGCATATCTAAAAGTTTGGAAAACAAAACCCCAGACTTTGAGTTATAAGGCACAGGAATTCTACATTCTAGGATTTTCTTCAGAAAGGCACATTTTCAGTAACTCTAAATTAGAAATACTGTTCTTGACACAGATCTCATCCATTGTACTTTTAGCACCATTTTTCTATAGGTAGCTTTTCAGAATAAGGTAGCTGTCTTCAATATTATACTAAGTAATTGTAACTGTAACAGTAGACTTTCATATAAATTATTGCTGACTTTTCTGCAGGGCTCCTAGGGGTTTGACAAGTTTTTTGCTTGCTTTTTCAGCAAACTATTTCAAAATTAAGTCATACATATGTTACACATCTAAGATCAAAAAATTATTTCACCTCCAGCTTTAAATGGCCAGCTTCCTGAAGCTAACAGTGTCCAGGCCTGAATAAGATAAAGGCCAGTGCTAATATGAGTTCATTAATATAAAATGAACATGCAGTAAAAACCAAAACCAACACACTAAAACATTATAACTGTTTCAGAATACAAAAATATCACTGAGGCAAAATCTTCTGTCAGCTATATGGTGATCTTAACATCAGACCAAGTAAAAATGCATAGATGGGCTGTCAACACCGATGATAAAGGTGATACTCCTCTTATAGTGCTTCATCACCATCACATTTACTATATGTGACCTGATGCTGTCTGCTAAGAAATAATTGTGCTCCACTACAGAAAGTCATTTGGGGCTACCAATCTTCACAGAAGAGTCTTAATCAAGAGCACCAGTACAGCAGATTAATCAGTGTTCATGTTATGCTGCAGAAAGCATCAGACATTGGTGTACAGCCAAGGGTAATTTTTTTCCAGATATTTATTTGCCTTTTTTTTTTTCTTCCCCCTTATTGTACCCTTAAGGCATGGAGTTCTGAATACAGTCATACTTTCTTGTTTTGGAATGACAAGTAGCAGTTGAATCATCATTTGCAGGTATCAGTCAAAGCTTATGTATTAGTACCATCTAGCTCAAATTCCTAATTTTTTTGCGTAGTTCACCATAAAGGAGGGGGCATAATCAATTTATATTTCAGTTCTAAGTCACAGAGATATTTGAGAGAGTGCAACAAAGCTTACACGAGCATTGACTGGAATTAGCTAGGGAACATAAATCCCATGGCTTTTAAACTTTTCTGAAAGTCCAGACAGCATTGCTTTACTTGATTGCTTTTTGGTTTCTGTAAAAGTAGCAAAACATGGACACTGTGTGATGATTCAATGTGCAGACCCCCTCATACTGCTCTGTTAATGGCCCTTAGGCGTGACAGAAGAGTGAAAGCACAGACAAACAAATCTTAAATACAGCTCCAATGAAATAGCCAGAGGTAATATTAAAAGTAAGAATGCAAATTTTCTTGTGTAGGTAAACTGGTCATTATGTTTAAACACAACTCATGTATTTATTGAGTTTTGCTGCTATACTGATGAGAAGATAAAAAGAAAGTGAAGACGATGACAGAGGAAAAACACAATAATTCAATAATTTATTTAGCTGTCCTTTTTGTTTAATTGAAAAAAAAAAGAAAAAGAAGAAGAAAGAAAAAAAAAAAAAAAGAAATTGCAAACACAAGCAGCAATTAGTGTAAAATTATGTCCTCAATGTCAAATATCAGCTTGGAAGGAAAAGGTTTTAAAATTAAATAGCTGCTCTCATGTCTATTTTAGCTTTTAGTATATACTCACCTGTGAAGTTTCTGGATCAAAAGAAACTACTTTCAGGCTGGCTAATGAAAAGCACCAGCAGCATGGCATAGGTCACCACCAGTATGATGCATGTTCAAACTTCCTGACCTCATCAGAGTCTTCAGCAGCAGAGAGAAATCTGGCAAACTGACTTCCCGGCTTTCCTCTTTTAACTGGCAGAATTTGTAAGCCAATTGTGAAATTTATAGCAATAATAAATGACTAGGTGGTTTTTCCAGTAAATACCCTTTCCGGTATTCCAAAAAGTCAGTCAAGTCAAAGTGTTTTTACATAGTTTATACACACACACAGAGGCAAATATGCACAAATATATACAAATGCACCAATGCACCTCAGTGAGCAGGGTAAGGACTTCAGACAGCACTCAGTCTTTCTTTCTTTGTCTTCTTTTTTTTTTTTTTGTTAACAGGCTTAAAACACAAATGAGAGAAGCTAGAAGGCTTTTTCAGTCTTGGCTTTGTCATGAATGATAAGTGATATATAGAAACCTGCTAAATAGTTTTCATTATGTTTAGGTATTTTCTATTTCTTGCCAGACATAATATACTGTACCTACTACCTTCTGTAATCAGTTTTATTATGCATTTTAGTGTACATGACTAGAGCTTTGTTAGTGCTTGATTTAGAGCAGTTATAAATGCCCTGTAATAAACATATGTAGTATGAAAATGTTTCATGGGTCTGATACTACAGAATTATCCATGTGTCATCCCTTAAAAAAATACTTTCTTATATGAAAAGTAAATTAAATAACATTATTATGACTTAGAAATGAAGGAAAAAGCATAAAAGAGTGTTATAGTTTGTCATTCTTTTAATGATTTTTATTACTTCAATAAAGAGTGAACAATTTATCTTGTCTAAATTTAAAAAAAAGGCAAAAAGCTTGATAAAAGAGTGCAATATAACATAAAATATTACAACTTCTGTTTATTCTTTTTAACAAACACCATTGAAAGGCTGTAATATAATTCCATTTGTCATTTATCACTAGGTTGGTCCCAAGTACTCTGAATGATCTTTGTGCGAACAGATAATTAATAAAAGGGATTTTAAGAAAGATTTTTAAAAAATTTTCTTAAGTAAAGTTTTCTAACGACTGCATATGATATAATGTAAGTTCTCATTAGAATACGATTTCTATGCATAAATCATAAAACGATGAAAATAATATGCATATTTTAGCTGGAATTAGATATATCACCCTAAAATAGGTGAAATTAAAATATATTCTCATTAATAATATTTTTAAATAAATTATTAATAGTTTGTTTAAAAGCACAAAAGCAAATTAAGTGGGGAAATGTGTGGGGGAAATGAAATAGTAAAACTGCATTAAAAATAATTACTTCCAGAGTTTTAGAAATCTGTTCAATTTCTTATGGTGAAAACTTGGAAACTGACTTTATGATACTGATAGGAATATAAAGCTGGCACACACAAGTCATAACTGCCAATGTCAACCTTTAACCTTCTCAGCTGAGATGACTTCAAAGTATCCACTTGACCAAGGCATAACCTGAAAGCTAAATGGGTTGAGATCATTCTGGCTCTGATGACCTAAAAGGCATATGAGGGTCATGCTTCAGCACTCAGTTGTTAGTAAAGCTTCTTAGCACACATGGGCTAAGAAACTGTGGGCATTGAAATCTTTATCTCAAAAAGAATTTTTAAAATTCCCCAGACTGGCTGAGTTTCTCTGGCTCATTTGCTCTGCTTCCTTGCTCTGTGCAGAGAGAGAAAGATAAGTAGAATTCATGCAGAACTGTGCTATGCTATCAAGGAAAAAGTGACTCCCTGGGACAGACTGTATACATTCCTTTATGGTTTTAAAAGCCAGCTACACTTTTTGCACTCAGTAAAGATCCCCTGCCACATCATAGCCCCCATTAACCCCTCTGTTTTGTAGAGCACTTATGCGTGGGGAGAGCAGGGCCTGGAAGGAAGACCTGAGTATGACCTAAAGCAAGTGAAATTATTTTAACTGTTATATGAGACTATGAGACTATTCTAGTGTTTTCTTCATATGTTACTGATGCTTTGAGCTATATTAAATTATATTGTTTGCTCACTGACCTCTTAGGGAAAGGGGGTAGAAGCAAGAGCCTGAGGGATGAATGGATGGCAGAATAAAGAAATCTCAGTTTGTGATTGAAATTCTGCAGGAATTTTGGTGTCATGTTCTGTGTAACACCAGAGAATGGGTGCCTGAGACTACAGGTTAAAAGACACACACCTAAAACAACATTTCTCCTTCCTGGGGAAGTAAGAGTAGGACTGTTTGTTGTAACAGGTTCTTCAGGAAACAGGGATTTATCTCCTTCCAAGGGTTCAAATGCATTTGTTTTGGTTTTGATACAGGGTAGTTAGATAATTTTGGCTCAGCTGTCTGAGGAAAGGCTAAATTGTGAGAATGAGCTGTGAAGTCTAGAAGTCAGAGATACCCATATAAGAAAGGTGAGACTGCAGAAAGAGGTAAGACTCTTGAGACAGCAGTAGTTAGGTGCACAAGGATTCAAGGAGAAAAACACAGACAATAAAAGGTATAAAATCCTAACAAAAAACAGAGAGTCATAAGATGGCAACCCAAAGATACTGAGAATGAGCCCTTTCCAAGGAGGAACGGAATCTGACTCTTCCCAACAGTCTGATGACTGCTTGGACAGCAGACTCACCTCTAATATTAATGGTTACTGTAATAGCTCGTTAACTGTAGCTACCTATTCTGTGATTTATGTATTAAATAATTGTTTTGCAATTTGTGTATATCCTTGCAGAGATACTTTGCTTATTTTAAATGAATTCACAAAGTGAATTGTAGAGGAAGTTCAATAACCATACATCAGACTAAGCTGGGAAGCAAAAAGAGACAGAGTATTCAGCATTGCCACAACTTATCAACATCAGACCTAGCTGAAAACAGTCGTTTTAAAAAGTATCACATATACTCCGTTTGCACGTATTATGTACCTTTCCTTTGCCCAAGTGGTCTTCATGCACCTCACCTGAAAAGAATGGGCTTTTTTATAGCTTTTTCTTTTTCTGAAAAAGAAGACAATTTAATGATTAGCTGATTGAAGGGGGGCTATAAAAAAAGCATAACAAAACAACTGTCAGTAGTATTTCACAGTGTTACAAAGTCTGTTCTGGCTTGGGAACTTTGTCTTGGACATGAGGAGAAAAAGTTTACCATGTATACTGGGAAGGTAGTGCAGAGCTGTAACAGGCTATGCACAGAAGCTGCAGGATCATTGTCCTTGAAATTTTCCAGGATTTGCCTAGACCTGACCTAGTGCTGGGTATAGACTTATTTTAGATGAAGGTCAGGCTAGATGTCCTCCAAGATCCTTTCTCACCAAAAATTCTATTAAATACTGTACTCTACAGGTAAATTGAGTGAAAAAATCAGTTATCCTTTATATAAAATGCAGAAAGAAGATCAGATTTAAGTTAAGCAGTGTTTCTGTCCTTTTAGTTATCTGCACATGTGTTTTGATGTTGATTACTGTCTACTAACTTGCCTATCAGAATGAAAGCTTAGTAAGGATGCTGTTGGCACTAACCATTTCTGACCTGAATCTCTCCTTCTGGCCATCAGGATTTCACAGCATGTATATTAGTCTTAGTCTTTCTACCCCACCCTCTGTTTTATACTAACGTCCTTCATGCCTTAATCCTTTCTGACTTTATTCTGTCCTTTCAAACCAAATAATGACAGAAGAATGTTAGCTTTGAAGCACACTGATTCCTAAAATATTTCCACACCACAGAAGCTTAACCTGAATGTCACAGTGTAACTACAGTTAAGAAAAATGGGTTTGTGTGTATCTATTTGAAATCTGAATCTTCCCTTTAGAAATGTCTCTGGTAATTGAGGGAATATTATGAGGAGAATTCTTTCAGATATGATTCACAATTCACAATACAAGTGTTCATACAGTAATATCAATTTACCATTTATTATCTTCACACTTGGAGTTGGCCCTGAACAATAAAATGAGGGGTTACTAACACTACCCTTCTTTCTTTGTACTAATACAAATTCTCAAGTGCTCAACTTAAAAGCGCTACTAAAGAAGAATTTAAAGAGTAATTGAGGATTTGCTTGCTGTAAGAGGAGCAGGAGATGAGAGTTTGTTATGAAGAATATGAAATTCCAATTATACATCTCCTTTTTTCCAAATATACCCAGCAAGGGGAAAAAAAACCTAAAATCCCAGTTTTATGCAAAATGCTTAACAGATTAAAGAACTTACAGAATTGTGAATCACAGCTACCTCTGTTATTTCATTTAGTTTGCCACCATTCTGTGTTTAAAAGGGGGTTTACTAATTTTATTATTCTTATTATAGCTGATAAGTATGTTATTCACGTGGGCATGCAGATTCCACACACCCTGAAAATTGATAAGCAAGTATATAAAAGATAAACAAGAAAACTGATTCACAATAAATTCTGAGACAAACTGAGTTTTTATTGTGTTTTAATGACTATTGAATGTAGACTCTGTAGCAAATATATTGCAGAACAAAAAAGTATAGCAACTCAGTTATAACAAAAATATAGAGTACATAATTTTTTTGTTATTCATGAATACACGATAAACTTTCTCAAGCATCAAATTTTACCCAAAGTTGCAGAATCTAAGTGGTAAAAATAATGAAAATGTGAATTGATTCAGTAATTTTTTTTTGAGAATTGTAAGGTTGTCTCCTTTGATTCCATTTTCCACTACTGCTTAATTATTTAACTTAAAACTTTGTTCAAAACAGTGATATCAACTTCCACCTAAATTCACTATTCTTTTGCAAATTACAATCAAGACAATATTACAGTTTTATAAACTGAATCAGAAAAGTTCAGTGGAATTTAGCAGCTTAATTATGCATCTTGGTAGCTTAGTAAATGAAAATCCTGAGCAGTAAGGTGCCATAAAACCTCTCTCATTTTCACCCATGCAAATAGAGCTCCATAAATAAAGACAGACATAATTAGGGGACAATGAAAAATACTCTTACAAGGTCAATCCAAGGCTCATCCTTGGAATTTGCATTTTAGTCTGTATGAAGAGAGTTCAGTTGAGCTTTCATCAGTGCACAAAGCCAGGAACAAGGAAAAGCAAGCTCCACTCACTTTTCATCCCAGCCCAGAGGACAGACATCCAAGACATGTTTCCCCCTTACATTCCTTATTCATCCTGCTCCCGTTATCATTCAAGTGCCATTTACTTGAAGTGAAGGATTAGAAATCAAAATCAGGAAAATGAGACAGAATAGTGGCTCCTATGCATACCCTTCCTTTGCCTTTATGCTGCATCTGGGACTCTTGCAACTGGAAACACTTTTCCTCTCCCTCACTCTGTCTCCCTCCCTCTTCTCCCCCTCTCTGCTCCTCTCTTACCTTCTTCTCAATATATATTTTAAGCCTAACCAAAAAAATCCAGTCAAAACCTTGCCAAGTGCCTCATTCTTTCTGGTTGCTCTAAAGTTTGTAAGTAAAAGTTGCCTCAAAACTCTGCTGTTTCTTCCATGTTGTTTCTTCCATATACCCAGAGTATATCCAACTGCATTCCCCTGTACCCACTAAGTAGGATGGGATATTTCAAGCATTTTCCTTTCTTCACTGAATAATTTAGGACTGATCTATACTTGAAAGGAGCTGACTTGCAATTACTACTGCTGATGCGTTCCTTAAAGCAGAAATGTCTAACAGTATCATTAATATAGCAAGTGATGTGTGTTTTATTTGCAACACAGCCACATGCACTGAGGAGAAGCTTTTGAAATGAAAGTATCATCTGATGATTACTTGAAAGAGAAAAAGTAACTACTCATAATAAGAAGTCAAAGGAATTAGTTTCTGAAAGGTGAGTAAAAATTATATTCTTCACTTTCATTTGTGAAGTGAGACATCTCAATAATATTATAATTCCTTTCCTTGTCCTATGTACACAGTAATGTTGCTGCAGAACCTAAACAGATATGTAAGCACGTCTAAGAAAATAATGGAATAATCAAGAAAAAAAACCTCTTCTATAGATGGCCACATTCGTAAATCTTACCTGTGAGGCTTCTGAAATATCCATATCAGCATATCCATGCCAAAATATCCATATCAACATTCAGCCCAGACTGTGAATACCTGCCAGACTGTGCATTCCTGCCAGACTGTGCATATATTGCCTGTGAGCACCACAGAATTCTGGTGCTAACTCCTTTCAACCAAGCCTTGTATATCACTTAAACAGTGTTGGAACTTCCAAGACCAGCAAATAATATGAGGATTCATGGAAATGTTGAAAGACAATGATAAATATGCCAAAAACCAAAATATGTTGGGAGAAACTAATCTCACTCATCTCGTTCCTGGAAATCAGCTGTAATTTCTATACCCTGATGATGATTTCCATTTCACTGAAGTATTGTCTACATCAGTTCTGAGGATGCAGAAAACATTTTTTTTTTGGGTCGTGGGGGGGAGGTACTGGCTGACAGCAAGGATCTTCTTAGTAGGCACAATGGTGAGCATTCCAGTGGAAAATATAGCCAAGATAAAAAAAAAAAAGTCTGAAAAGTGAGCATGTAGTCTGAGGCAGTGAGGACTAGGAATGAATTCAATACGACAAGAACAAGTGGAAGAAAGGTAGACAAAGGTTGGAAGGGTTTCCCCTGAATGTCACTAAAACAGCATTCCTGTTATCATACAGGAATGTTACATCATACACATTAATAGCTCAGCTTCGCAGGGTACCGAAAGTTAAAGGAAACCCAAAATATCAGAATATCACAATTCAGACATGACATTTCTATAACTGAGGCATGCAAGAGAGCAATACTACTGGTAATATATCTTTTTTACCTTCAGTATTGAAGTGGCCATATTCGCACTACTATGTAGCTGGTTAGAGAAAAGGGATGCTCGGAGAACTCTTTAGTTTAAGCCTGGCAAAGCATTCAGACTCGTTTCCCAGATTTATGCCAAGCTGCCTGACAATATTTTGTGATCACATTCCCCAAAACACATTCATGAATGTATAAAACATTATCTGACAAGATGTTTCTAAGTTTTTCAAGCCTGCTACTGAAGAAAACAAAATAATCTTATTAAATGTTTTCTGTCTGTCCTTATTGTTGTACAGCAACACAGTTCTCAAGCAATACCATTTTCTCCAAACTCTGTAATAAGCCATTACTAGCTTTTGTGCAGCTGCCACTGTTGCTGACTGGCTTTTGTACAAAAGAGTCATTTCCAATTTACTGTTTTGCCGTGCATTTCCCAGGGCAAGAGCCCTTACAATGAAAACTTTCTGAAGCTGGTCATCCAAGCCTGTCCCAGGCCATCTCAGAAGCTGGCCTATTTGCAATAAATGACTACAACAAAGAATCCATTACCAACTTATGGAAACTTCGGGGAGTTAAGAGAGATGAATTCAAGTCTGCATTAATCAGGAAAAAAAAAACAGAAAAAACAACAACAAAACCAAAACAAACAAACAAAACCCCAGAACAAACAAACAAAAAACCCTAACAACACATAACCTGAGGGATTTATTTAATTATTATGTTTTATTTAATTATTAATTATATGTTTCATTTAATTATTGTTGAGACCTGAAGGTACAGATTGAGAAAATGGTACATTGTGAATCCAAAGGACTTCATGAGTATCTCAATCACTTACCCTCAGTATCTCACCTTTCACTACTACTCATCATGCTTTAACTGCTTCTCCACCTTACTAGATTGTTCTTTCCTTTTTAGTGGAATTGGAAAAATGGTAACATATTTTGAGAGATGCCTTGCCTACTTATTTTGAAGGACTCCTTACCAGCTTGCCCTGAGCTTCAAAAAAGCTACAGAAAAGAAACCCCAGGTTTTATCCTTGTGGCTCTAAAGCTCAGTTTCAGTTGTGCCATTCTTGTTCCTATTACACTATTTGCAGTATGAATGTAATGTCTTGGGGGAACTATAGCATCTAATACTAGAGATACCGTGCATGGCAAAAATGCTGAAAACAAAACACATAACTTTCATTTGATATCTATTTATTGTTTTCTAAATTGTACTTCCTGTATTTAGCTATAACTTAGTGAGTATGTAGCTTACTTGATTTAAGGAGCAAAAATTCTGACTTCTTACAGTTATAGTAGCACAGGCAATTTTATTCTTTTATTTTTAAGCAAAACAACTTCAGTTCTTGAGGCTTTCAGCAGATAACTAGGAAATGTACAAGAGCCAAAGAAAGAAAAACAAAAAATGAGAGCTTGATCTTACATTGTTGTGATTTGCAGCAGGGAAAAGTACAGAAAAGCCCAATGATGCATTAATGACAGCCTCTAAATGTCCTGTCTATCAGCCAAACTAAGACTCACAAGACAGGAACAGAAGATAAGCACATAATTTGTGATTTTTTTTAACCTGTAAAGCTTTTGGAAGAATTGAATTCAAACAGTCACAACTGTCTAGACAAAGACAGTGTTTTCACAATGAACACTGCAAAGATGGAGGGAGGAGCTGTGTGTGTATGTTAACTATAAATTAACTTGCTCAGGACCAGAAGCAGCCTAGCTGTAAAGCACTGATCATTACCCAAGCAAATTTACCTTGCTTCTAAAGTAACTTAGCTCCTTCATAGCAAGTCAGAAATGTAAACTCTAAAATTGTGTAGAGGGAGTATTCTGAGGACTACATCATTTGAGTCATGTCTTTTATTCTTAGCTTACTTATTGCTCCCATTCTCTTACCCTGCTACTCTGAGAGAGGGTTTATAAAACAGACATTTCTTTTCAGCATATATCACAGCAGTGAGATATCAACAGGCAAGTGACAATTTATAATGTCATTTTCTTAATACAAAGCATAGAACCTCTCAGGTTAAAGCAATATTGCCCAGGGGATGCATCTAATTGTTAACAATTCCATTTAATAGCAGCTAAGCATGTGTTAAATGGTACATTTTCACTCATGCCCTTTGCCTTCATTCCTATAGGCAAGAACAAATATTAAGATTCTGAAGTTCTTATACTGAAAGCATTTTAACATTCACACATATTAGAGAATAAATTTGAGGTGTAAACAATTTCAGAATATCTACTTTTACTTGTTTCTAAGCCTTCTGAAGTTTATCTTACCCCAGTTATTCCAATATGTATTTTAGCTTTAGGCTGCTTACCAATGAATTCCATTAATTATGAAAGAATGATCAAAGACAACAGTTAACCTGTTTATATGGTCTGACTGAAGATGGTAAAATATTTTGATTCTGATGAAATGAGAATAGAACAGTTCCTAAAAAAGTTGTAGCTGGTAAGAACTAAAATGAATGATGGGACAGTCTGAAACATATTCACTTTGCATTCAGACAATAAACATTGGCTAAAGTCTTATTTATGATGGCATGGCTGATCATTAAATATAAGAAAAATTAAATGAAGAATATAATGGGAGATATATACCCAAGACAATGACTGATATCAACAACCAATAGTCAACAACCAAACACATAGTCACATACAGACTGAACCATCATAACTGTGACCAGGGTTAGGCAGAAGATCAAAAAGTGAGCTATAATTATTTTCTCTCATTCAGATTCTTCATGATGTATCAATGGTTCAGGATATTGCAATCACATTACTGAGAAGGTAAAGTTCTTTTGGCTGTATGGTTCTATCTGTGCTTGTAGTTGCCCTTCACTCTCACAGTCACCCAAAACTAGTCATCCAGGAGTGAAAATTATGAAAGCTGAAATGGTGCAAGCAAAGTGAAAACAAAAAGGGCAACAAAACATGATTTTCTGGTTTTTCATTAGATTCTTGCACTTTTGAAAATTTCCTTGCTGGCCATTATCACAAATTGCTTATAATATATGACACATTTCAATCAATAAATATAAATGGATGAGGCTTTTTTTTCAGAATTTGATGATAGGTCCTTTATTTGAATGGTTTCATTAAATGATATCTTTCTCTTCAACTAAAGAGCTAAAATGGAAATGTCACTTTTAATTTTTTTTTTAAATCACTGAGATATGCTTAGTTGTTTTATTCTATTTCTGAAATTATTTCATGGCTCCTTAAAAACTGGTATTTAGAACACTGTCCTTTATGGTTTTTTCATGACATGTTCCTTTAGGAGAGATGAAACAAAAGTTTAGAAGAGAAAGACAGCATTGACCACTTAAAAAGTTTAACTAGTCTCAAAATACAAGCAAAAAGAAAATCCAGTCTTTAGAGGTCTGTCTTGTGGGGAACAAAAAAATTCTGCTGCCTCTTTATATAAAAGTAAAAATACTTTTTTGGCTAAATAACATGAGAATATAATCTTGGGTTAATCTGTTGGTACACAATGTCATTTCTACTTGGAGAATATTTTGATAAAATATATATGAGGTGAGGTTCTGGTAGAAAGGGGTTTGACAGTAAGAGCAGAAAATGGAGAAAGTAGATTAGGCTTTCAGTGATGAAAAAAGAGCAAGGAGGAAGAAAAAAAGGTATAAAGGCAATTGTACTCTAAAAAAAAGAAAGAAATTTTATACAGAGACATAAAGATGAGGGAATGGGTTATAAGAAGGGGATAAAAGATAGGAAAAATAACAAGGTTGTGAATATGAAGTTCAATTAATTTATCAGAATTCGTATTGAAGAACCAAAACTCAAGATATGAACAAATACATAAAATGTGGTAGCCTCAGTTTTCTGGTCTTTGGTGTGAAGTAGTTCAGTAAGTGCAAGCAGGTGGAATATTGAAAATTATAAGATTGTGAAAACAAGTTTTTAAAAGGAAAAAAAGTATTAAAAAGTCAAGACATAAACAATACTGAATTGCAAAGAGAATCATCCAAAGGCAAGAGTGAATTGAAAAAAAAAACAAAAAAACCCCAAAACAAAAGTAGCAAAAAAGCAGGTGAAAAGTCTAGAGGAGTTGTGTGAGGAGTAGCTGAGGGAGTCGAAGTGGTTTAACCTGGAAAAGAGGATGCTCGGAGGAGATCTCATTGCTCTCTACAACTCTGTAAAAAGAAGGTGAAGCCTTGCCGAGGTCAGCTTCTTTTGCCAGCAACTAGTGACAGGATAAACACTGAAAAGGGGATTGAATGTTGGAACAGACTGCCCAGTGAAATGATGGGTCACCTTCCCATGACCTGTCCAAGGAATGACGGGTTGTGGTGCTGTGGTTTAGTTGACATGGTGGCGTTGGGTCAAAGTTTGCACTCAATAATTATAAAGATCTTTTCCAGCCTTAATTAATCTGTGATTCTATGAAAAGAAGTCACCTCTACTGCTGTATTAAACCCAGAAAAATGTGAGAAACCAAGTGCAGTGGAAGTCTGTGTAAAACTATCTCTTAAATGTGTAGGTGACTGGCTTTTAGGGTAGTGTTTCCCTTTTTACAAGGGCCACATTGTCACCTTTTAGTAAAAATAAAGGCTACAAATTAAATTATGCAGCTTTTTAAGCTTGGATGGAAATATTCCATGTGAATCTGATTTTGCTTTCCTTAGCAAAAGCTTTTAAAAACTATTACTGGCAAAACAACAACAGCAACAACAAAAAAGTGATTCCAAGGATAACTCAGTGTGTAATGTAGAAAGAATTTGTCTTAATGTAGAAAGGACTAAGCAGTGTTTAAGGAAGATGAGGTCAAATGTACACTTCTGTTGGAGTGTAGGAAAGCTAAAAGAAGACAGAGCTAGAAAGTACACAACTAATGATGCTACAACAGAGAAGGAAACTGATCAAATGCCAGGCTGAGTAAAGAATGAGAAAATGCATGACAGAGTACAGAGTCAACATAAAACAGGGAGTTAAAAGGAGGAAAAGGATTGATATACAACATTTTACAATAAGTGGGGAAGAAAGTGAAAGAAATTCAAGCAAATAGAACCAGATGAAGGAACTTCACTAACTGGCCAAGACAAGTGAAAACATAGGATCTTTGTAAAGAACAATAATTCCCCTGTTTGCATTAAGGCTTTCTTACGAGTTTCTCATGTATCAACAAGTGGAAATTCTGAAAAGGCAGCAGCTTGGGTGACATTTCAAAAGCATGAGACTTCCAGTCAGATAGAAATTTACAGAATCACAGAATCACTAGGTTGGAAGAGACTTTCAAGATCATCGAGTCCAACCCATGCCCTAACACCTCAACTAAACCACAGCACTAAGTGCCGCATACAATCTTTTTTTAAACACATCCAGGGATAGTGAGTCCACCACCTCCCCAGGCAGACAATTCCAGTAATTTATCACTCTTTCCATAAAAATCTTTTTTCTAATATCCAACCTATATTTCCCTTGGCTCAGCTTGAGACTGTGTCCTCTCGTTCTGTCAGTTGCTGCCTGCAGAAATAGACCAACCCCACCTGACTACAACTACTCTTCAAGCTGTTGTAGAGAGTGATAAGGTCCTTAACTTATAGAGAGTGATAAGGTCGCCTCTGAGTCTCTTTTTCTCCAGGCTAAACAACCCCAGCTCCCTCAGCCATTCCTCACAGGGTTTGTGTTCTGAGCCCCTCTCCAGCCTTGTTGCCTCCTCTGGACGTGCTCAAGCGTCTCAATGTCCTTCCTAAACTGAGGGGACAGAACTGGACACAGCACTCAAGGTGTGACCTCACCAGTGCTGAGTACAGGGGGAGAATGACCTCCCTGCTCCTGCTGGCCACACCATTCCTGATATAGGCCAGGATGCCATTGGCCTTCTTGGCCATGTGGGCACACTGCTGGCTCATGTTCAGTGGGCTGTTGATCAGAACCCCCAGGTGCCTTTCCATATGGGCACTGTCCAGCCACACTGTCCCCAGCCTGTAGCACTGCAGGGGTTATTGTGGCCAAAATGCAGGACTCAGCACTTGGACTTACTAAACTTCATCCCATTGGACTCTGCCCATCCATCCAACTGCTCCAGGTCTCTCTGCAAGAGCCTTCCTACCTTCCAACATATCAACACATGCTCCTAGCTTAGTGTTGTCTGCAAATTCATTAATGAAAGACTCAATACCCTCATCCATGTCACCAATAAAAATATTGAACAGGACTGGCCCCATCACAGACCCCTGAAGGACACCACTGGTGATGATCCCCAGCTGGATGCAGCACCATTCACCACACTCTGGGCTCAGCCATCCAGCCAGTTCTTAACCCAGCACAGAGTGCTCCTGTCCAAGCCATGGGCTGCCAGCTTGTCCAGGAGTGTGCTGTCAGAGACAGTGCCAAAGGCTTTGCTGAACTCCAGGCACAAAGCATCCACAGCCTATCCCACATCCACCAGGCAGGTCACTTGGTCATAAAAGGAAATCAGGTTGGTCAAACATGATCTACGCCTCCTAAACCCATGCTGCCTGGGTCTGTCACCCTGGCCATCCTGTAAGTGCTCTGTGATGGCATCAGTATAAACTGTTCTATTACCTTACCTGGTACTGAGGTAAGGCTAACTGTCCTATAATTACCAGGATCCTCCTTCCCACCCTTTTTGTGGATGGGTGTCACATGGGCCAGCTTCCAGTCCTCTGGAACCTCCCCAGTGAGCCAAGACTGTTGGTAAATGATGGACAGAGGCTTTGCAAGCTCATCTGGTCCCTTAGATTTATGAACATCCAATCTGCTCAACAGTTCTCTGACTACCTCCTCCTCGATAACAGAGGGACCATTCTGCTCCCTGACACCATCTACCAACCCAGGAGGACAACTGTCCTGAGGACAAGATATCATCCCACTAAAGACAGAGGCAAAGAAGGCATTAAGCACCTCTGCCTTTTCCTCATCTGCAGTTACTAAGTTCCCTCCCACATCCAATAGAGTACAAAGGTTGGTCTTACCCTTCCTTTTGCCATTAATATATCTGTAAAAACATTTTTTATTATTCTTTATAAAAGTTGCCAAATTAAGTTAGAACTGAGCTTTGGCAACTTTAATTTTTTTTCCTACATGCCCTAGCAATACTTCCTGAGAGACCTGACTCTCCTTCCAAAGATGATACATCCTCTTTTTATTCCTAAATTCCTTCAAAACCTCATTGGCCCTTCAGGCTGGATGTTTTCCTCATTGACTAGTCTTTTGGCACACAGGGACAGTCCATCATACATGTCCTGTGTGACTTTAAGCAAGCAATTTCACTGTAGAACCTCCATATAAAATACAATCAAATGCTATGTAGTGCTGTAAGATTCTTAGAATAAGGATGAAATAAGAGTGCAATATAATTTATTGTATTTTTCTGTTTCATGGAGGCTGTGAAGGACTGTTTAACAGTATTAATTAATTAATTTGTAAAGAGTTCATTTATTGATCTCATAATGTGGAAACAAAAGAAGTAAGTGGGACAAATTAGCAGTATAGTTGGTCACATGGAAAAATTATCACATTTTAAAGTGTAAACATAGGATAATTGAAGGTAGCACAAGTTTGACCAGACAATATCTTTATTGTTTAGAAATCACCAATTACATTCTTGCCTGTAAAAGGAAAAACTTGGAAGTCAAAATATAGGTATTGTCCCCCAAGACACATATTCCCAAAGAATGAAGGACCACATTTTCTCATGCATATATTACAGTAATTTAAGCAATGCGTTACACAAAAATAAATTATAACTTTACCTTAGGTTCACTAAGCCAGGATTTACTGTCCTGTTCATCCTTTCCTCTTCTCACAGCCACAAAAAACTCAGGAATTTTGAGGACTGGCAACTGACTTTCAGTTTTTGAAGTTCCTTATCCTAAGAAGAAATTTAGTATCTAATTCCATAAGAATAGAGAGGATACATCTATACCAGCTTTGACTGAAATAAGTCCATGCAAAATTGACTTTATTTCCATTGTGCTTACACCATTCCTTTTAAATCAGTAGTTAATAACATGAAGTAGAAAAATTCCTTCTAAAATAAATGTTCACTTTGCGCCTAGGAAATATGTGTGACACATATATCTGTGACAGTTGCATTTTTTGTGTCCCTTTGTCCTATCACTGACCTTATAAATATGTATTCATATTTATTCAGTACTAAGCACTTGTGATTGGAATTAGTATTAGTGCATATTTAGAACTGATTAAACAAGTGAAAAAATTAGAGATGTTTGTCATAAAGACAATAACATGAAAGTTACTTGAGTTCTAAGGCAGAAATATTCAGGGGCTTGGGATGAAAACCTGCACCTTGTAGGTATTTTTAGAATCATGTAAATTTGACAGCTAGCCATTTTTCCCCTGCATGTATAGTTTAATAATGTTTCAAATTTAACAAGTAAACAATCTGATTGGAAATATATAATGATCTATACCTCTTGAAGATTTTAAAATTTCATTCTTTACAGTATATATTAAAGACTATGTGATCTTGAAAGACTGCTAGAAGGACACATATCTAGTCAAGGAGTTGCAGCAGGTTAGCATCAAACTTGTAGAAGACAGACCTAAAAATGAAACAAGCCAAAAATCTCTTTCTTCCAAATTTCTTTTAATATACATGTATAAAATGAGTGGAAATGTACTTTTGTGCTAATTTGATTAACGTGAAGGAAAATCTAATTTTTTCCTGTGATACATAGTTATCAGAAAAGGCAGAAAATCACAAGTATGTCTTGTTTTCACCTTACAGACTTTAGCTGTTCTGAATCATAGGGATTAATATCCTTAAAGGCTTATACCTCAGAGAATCAACCATGTATTTGGTTGAAATAAAAGGGCATCCCATTATTCTCTATAGTCAGGCTTACTTATTTGCTTACTTACTTCTGCTAGTTAAGAAGCAAAGAAAAAGGTAGGAGGTATACCCTTTAGAAGAGAAGAAGGAAAAGTCCTGTTGCAGACTTTCACTTAGTAGTCCAATGGTTCGTTACAAAATAAACCAGCTAATTCATCTGACTTTTTGAAAATCAATCCCCATTCATCAAAACCTTTTTTTCCTAGCTTTTAATAAATGCTAACCCATTTGATAAGTTAACTGTGACCTGTAGGCTGTTTGCATTACTTTGTTATGGCTTTTGGCTAAACATTACTCATGCTGTGTTTGCTCATTTAAGTTTACATTTCTCTTGCTATACCTGGAACATTCAGGCTGCTTAGAACTGGAAATAGAAGTAAGAAATATTTTCTGAAATTCTGGTGATCAGTGCTAAAATTTCACCTAACTTCAGATGCATAATCCCTTTTAAAAATGCATCCTTAATCATCTTAATAGAGAAGCGAATCAAATACTAGAGCTTCATAAATATAAACCATATAAAATCATCTGTACATCTAAAAATGATTTTCTATTTCATTTCCACTTAGCCTATAATCCCTTATCAGTCATACAACTATACACATGCTACGGAATATGTATATATATATAAAGCTATACAGAGTTAATGTGTGACTGTGAGGAGCTTTCTTCATCTGCTCAGCTGCTTGCAGCTAATGGACTGTAGCAATCTCCTTTAGCAAAGTGTTTGGAATTAACCCTCCCACCAAGTCATTTTCTCTCCCACCCTAATACTAAATAGTGCATGACAGCTTGGTTATGAGTACTACTTAGGGGCTGCCACAACCGAATATTATACATCACAGAAGTCTTCTTCTGAGCCAGGACACTAGCACTGATCCTTATAAACACAAGAATGTAGCTCACTTGTAGTGCCATCTGTCCTTTCAAAATAATATGGAACGTAAATTGTGTGAATGTACAAGGGCAGAGTGACACCCTTGAGCTGTTACATTTATTACACATTTTTGGTATTTTTAACCTACCTCTGTGAAGATGAAAAATTACTAACCATTGTGCCACTGGATCTGTGCTTACAGAATCACAGATGATCAGCTAGGGAAGCAGAGTTCAGAAAGAATTTCACGGGATTTTGAAAGTGATGCTGTTGTCTCTTAAGGATTCTACATTTCATTTGTTTTCACCTAAATGCCTCTCTCATTGCAAATAAAATATCAGTGTGACTTTTGACTAAACTTACTTATAGATAGTTGCAATATTAAAGGCATTATTAAAATAATCCAAGGCTGCTTGGTTCATATTTACCATAGTACACCCTTCAGGTGCTTCCCTTTCATTTTTATTGGATTTTTAGATATTAACTTGTAACGAATTTACCCCTATTATTTGTATGGCCACAGACAGGATATTTTTCATACGCTGTTGAGATGCAAGAGGTTTTTGATTGTTTGGATGAGAGTATCTACAAACATAAATTAATCAATTGATTTGAGACCAAAAAATCTTTTAAAACCTTTTCATTTTAAATCAGTGGGATTGAGAACCACCCTTGCTACTCCTATGCCCTGCATTTTCTGAGGGCTCTGAGAGTGGGGCTGGTACTGTCTGGATGCTGCAGAAGTACTAGGTGCCATAAGTGTCTTGGAAGGAGGCAAGGGCCAGCTTTCATTGACCATTTTGTGACCAGAGGACCAGATCAAACTTCCCAGTGTGGTCTTCTGTTTTGTGACCTTTCCAAGGGCTTCACCCTTTCTTTCGTATGAGATGTCAAACATGATCTTTTTGGAGCTGAGGTTTTTGCTTGGGGCTCATGCTGCGCTGTGTGTGTTCAGCACAGGACAGTTTCCTGGCATGCCCTTAGGGGAATAAGATAGATGCTGTTCTAAACCCACACCCCAACTTCTTCCCTTGGCAGCAGCATGGAAAAGATTAAGTGGAAGATGTGGAACTTGACCCCACAGAAGCAGTGGTGTGGAGCCTGTAGGGTAGATTGGCCTAGGGAAGGAAAGAGGGAGAGAACTCTGCTCTCAGGGAGGAGAGTCATCATGTGGGTCCACAGGGCAATGGCCACGCAGTGCAGCTGTGGAAGAAGGACCCTGACAAGGCTTGAAGCTCAGTAGCAGGTGATCTGGGGCTGCTTCCACTAAGAATGTCCCCAGGAAGCAGAACCCTTGATCCCATGTGCAGCCCTGCTCTACCACCTTTCTCGGAATGACAGTAAAATTGGCCAGCACATACTTCACTGCAGCTTCCTTCTTGCCCTTGAAGATTAGAGTGATTTCAGACCTCAAGACCTTTCTTAAGTCATCATGATGCTTTACTTTCATAAAAAAAATTTATTTGCACTTCTAATCAAAGAAGTGAAACAGCATAAACTGGATGCAGTAATAAAAATTTTGCCAGTCGGTCTCAGGTATTTTAGTTACTCAGTGTGCATTCCCTTACTAAGTTCAATGCCTCAAGTGAAGCAGGTGCTGCCAGCAGCCAGCTGTTGAGGGGGACCACAACTGCAGTCATTAAGCTGAAAGCACTTGCTTGTCCAGCAACTCTGATGAGCAGCATCAGCTGGGGAGAGTCCATGTTCAAATCAAGTCATTCTGATAATTTCCATCTGAAGATACAGAGTGATTGGTTGGCTTGAAATGCACCTTTAAAAATATCACAGCATTGATTCTAATGGATTTGTCAGAAAGAGTTCTACAGAGACATTAAAATTGGCTGTCATTCCACATCATTAGCAAAAAGAATTAAATCCTTTGGTAGGATGATATGATTTTGTTTAGAAATAGCAGTGAACTGTTACCTTTAAAAATATGTATGCCTACAGCATTCAACTGGTTTTAAAACCTATCAATTTTTTTTTTTTATATTTAAATTTAAAGAGGGAAAATATTATACGGTGTCATATAATTATTTTCTTTTTCAGTCATTTATGTATTATACTATCTATTTGATCCATTTCCACTCTGCAAAATGAAGTCATACCTGGAGAAGGAGTAACCAGAACATTAAACTTACCAGACACAACATAACGCAAAGTTTTTAATGGAAATTTCAAAGCACTTCAACTAATAAAAATGTTGTAAACCTTTAAACAGAATTAAAATTAATAGTTTTGCCAAGTTTTGAATAGGTTTATGCTTTGTTTTCATACATACCAAAGACGTCTACTTCAGACACATATTGTTCTATTACGTTAGATTTAATAAAAGAGGCTAAAATCTATGCAATAGAACTGAAAATAATAATCCTTCCACCAGGGGCATTCTGAATTATGCTGTGTGACAACTTTCCCAGCTGGGACTCCAGGTGGCTATAAGTATGCCATCGCAGTAATAAAGCAGACTGCATTTACCCACACAAGCTCTGATCTGGAGTGCGTATTTAAAGCTCAAATTTTTGAAACATAAATTTAAATGCTATGTTGGCCTGCTGTCTCTAAATGCACACATATCTTCTTTTACACAAGAAGAGCTAAGCTAATCTCTATAGAGAACACCCACTTGAATTAGTTAAACCTAAATGTAAAGAATGGGTACAGTTATTGTCTAACAAGCAATTCATCAATTAAAGATGATTTTCTACAAATAACCAAACCAAATGAAAACTATTGTAATAAGGGAAGAATGTTTTCCTGTACCAATTACTTTCAAGTATCAGTTTCTACTCTATATCCCACAAAATTTCATCTAAAGAAAAACTCTTTGTTGTTGTTGTTGTTGTTGCTGTTGAAAAATTCTTGATAGCTACCCCTCTAACTTAATTCTGATTGTCATTAAGGATAAGTGTGATTTTCTGAAATAATAGCTGTCTTTTCTCTAAAACCATGGACAAAAAGATGACTAGGACATCCATTTCTAAACAACGCTAGAGTAATTTTGTTTTCTAATCAGTTGCATAAAAGCTAAAAGAAACCATTCCTTCTAACACAAAAAGTTATTACAAATCACATCCTCTGATTACAAGAAAAAAAAGTTAGAAAAAATAAGCCATAATTTTTTAAAATATTTTGTTCCATCTGGATGATATAAACTTCTGTATGAAATCAGAAAGATTCTTAATATGGATATAAAGTATTATGATAAGAAAAGTGCCAAAATATAAAGTAACCATTTCTATTAATGCAACATATTGTGGCATAAGAATATGCCACATATATGTAGTGCTGTATTAAGTTTCAATTCTGATGTGATGATTGTCATAAATGTTGGTTCTCTGCCGAGATCACTGAAGTATAGAAACTGTGGTAATAGGTTCCTTTATGATATTAATGTATCTCTTGTTAAACACAAGTATTGATCTTGATTTTTCTTTAAAGCAGTTATTTCTCCTTAGTAAAAATATTTGTATACTCAGCACTATCATATTGCAGATTAATGGACTTACAGTGCACAGTTTATTTCATTAAATCCTTAGTTAAATTCTTCAGACATTTTTTAGTTCTAAAATATTTTGAACATATTTTATTTCATCCAAAGACAAAGAACTGAGTCAAACTCGTCTTAAACTTTTCATTCTAATGTTCTACAGTCCAATTTAATTCAAAATAGGCCCATTAAAAGCCTAGTCAGATTTACTCTTGTCTTGCTATTTTATTTTGTTGTTGTTTTAGTAAGTTAGTTACACAATCTCTCACAGCTTGATAAAACAATTTGCACTATATAGAGCAACTAACAGAAGTCATGTAAGGTAAATCAATAGAAATGAAAATTGTAAGAAAATATTAAGATAAAAGAGACAAAGTAATTTTTTTTTAAGTTCTTCAGAAATTAATTTCTCAAAATAATGAGCTAATAAAATATAATCTCATTTGTTCATCTAAATTAAAATAATGTGAAGATCTGGAGAGTTCTGCTTCTCTACTAAAAAGTAATTTTTTTTTTTTTTACTTAACTGCATTGCTCAGTGCCAAGTTAAAAATAGACACTATGCTGAAGACTTTCCATATTTGCAAGGCATTGCTCGCATACTTCTTGTTTCCTCTTCTAATTTTATGAATAAGGAGACAGTTTCATTGTCCTTATAGTTTATTTTCCTGCACTGGGACTGATAAAGCCAATTCTCTTTCCATTCCTAAGTGTACTTGTATTAGTAGAATAAAATAAATGAGGATTTCATGGGGACTCTTTCAATATTTCACCAAAGGGTCCTTTTTTCAGAAACAGTCTAAGGAGCACAGTATTTCAGATTAACTCTTACTTGCTTACAGTAAGTAGATTAAAAATATGAACGAAATTATAAATTATTAAAAGAATTAACAAATAGGAAAAATATGAAAAATGTGGACCTTATATATAACAGGACACTCAATTTTCAGTGAGAGGACTGCTTCTGAGGAAAGACTTTGAATTTCTAAATTCTTAGTGGTTATGAATATACCTAACTAAAGGCATGTTGCCTCTGAAAATTAAAATCTTATTAGGCTGTTTCGAAGACAGAATCTTCAAGCCATTTATCATTTTTCAAAATTCTTATTTTTCAGTTGACTTTTCATTTAGTGACAGTAGGTTAGGAAATAGCAATGAAATTAGGAGAAAATTCTCAGGTGGCAGAAGTTACACATCTGCAGTAATATAACACAGTGCAAATATTCCCATCTTTGTCTACAATTATAGGAACATACCTGCCTAAGAGACACACTAAATGGTGTCACTGTACCTGTGTTTGAGGCTGCCCAGACACAAAACATAGGTGTAGATTTACTAGGAATGTTAGGAGCAACTTTTGTTTTCCAGACATCAGAGCTACAGGCTAGGAATTAAAAAAATAAAGCTATGTTTCTGTGCAGACTGAAAATTATTAATCTCCACCCAAAATTCATCCTCCAAGTCCAACTCCTCGTTAGACTTAAAACAAGGAATGACCCTATTTTCACTTGTGTCACAGCTTAAGTCTCCTGCTACAAGCTGCTGCAAGAATCTCTGACATGGAAGTACACTGTCAAAAATATATGCCATGAATTTCAATTTCCAGTTTATTTTGGACTATATCAAAAAAGACTTTAAGCATACTGCTTAAAGGATAAAAACTGGAAGAATTACAAATTGCAGTCACTGTATTAAACCCTCAGTTATCTATCACACAAGCAAATCTACAACTCTGTATTTGCATAAAGTTCTATTTACTGTTATAGCTAACTCTTCTAATTATAGTGACAGCTCTGCTAGTGTTCAATTCACATTAAAATTAATAATGAGAAAATGAAGCTCACCAAATAAAAGTTAGTGAGTAAATAACACCAAACAGAAAAATGCACACCCATATTAATGAAACTACAATTAAGACCAAACTAGATTACAAAATTTTGTTCTGCAGGCTAAGTCTCTGAAAGGAACCTGTGATTAAAGGCATACAGTGACTGCCAGAATCCTTTTGCAGCCTCTGTGTTTAGCACATTGAATTCATTTTGTTTCCTTTTCTTCTTTTTTCTATTCTTTCTGTGCCTATTTTTTGAATCTGACAGCTAGGCTATTTTCTTTTCTCTTCCATTGGCTACACTTGGTGCATATAAAGTTCAGGCAAAACTTGAGGTTTTTATTTAAAAGAGAGACATTGACATACTGATGTAAGGCCAGCAAAGGCTAACTAACATGATTAGTGCACATGTGCAACCTTATGACATGGCAGGAGAGGGCGAAAGGACTGGATGTGTTCAGATTTAAGAGGAGAAGATTATGGAAGCATCTCTTGTTATCTACAACTACTGCAAACAAAGAGAAATGCACCTCCAAGAAGTGATGTGATTCACTATTAATTTTAATGTTATTTAAATACCAGCAGAGCTGTAATTTTAATTAGGATAGATGTTAGTTATAATAAAGAATCAAACTTTAGACCAATAACACTTCTAGATCTACTTGTGTGATAGACAGCTGCAGATTTAATAGGGTAACTGTATTTTGCCATTCTTTCAGCAACAACAGATACCAGTTGCAGCAAGGAAAATTCTGTCTAGATATTAGAAAGAAATGTATGGAATCAGGATGTTCAGGAACTGAAACAACTGCCCAGCATGTAGGGTGCAAGAGTGAACTTGATTAGACTATACTCAAAGAACTTCACTGATGGAAGCATCATGCTAAGACAGGGATTGGTTTGTATGCCTTCCAGAAGTCTTTTCCAAATTTAATTGCCTAGATTTCTAAAAATTTACATTAATATCGAAGAAGTGTATGCATTGCAAAAATAAAATAAAATGTTGTATTAAAAGTAGTTAGGAATTTCTGAATGTGAATACAGATCACTGGAAAAATAATTCTTGTTGGAATTCTTCTAGTTGGAAACAAATCTCAGAAGCATCTACGAAAATTGCAAAAGGATTGAATTACTTTCTTAAAGACCTTAAGGGCTTTGACTAAGATTTTTTTTTTAAAATTGTTCTGAAAAGTTTGTCATGATTCTGTCCAGAGAAGCTTCAGAAATTAACATCTAGCATACATACACTTGTAGTACAAGTTTCTTTATATGGGTTCCATTTGTTTTCTTAGGGCTGGGTCCTTGTAGATGTGAAAAGACAAAATAGAAATAAATATGTATTAACAAATGTGCCAGAGAAAGATATATATTTTTCTTCATTACTTTCTCTTCACACTATTTCTTGAAAACTTGAAAAAAACCCCAGACCTTTTGATAGTGTTATATATAATTCTCTATCCAAACTTATTGTCCTCTTACTTCCTAACAATAGAATTAAGTCATTCCATCTCCTTGAATTCCCTGATTGCATCTTGAATAAGCTAAAAAAACTCTTCCTGCTTCAAAAAATTCCTTTCTTTGGGGAATTTTTTTTTGTTTTTTTTTCCTACCAGACACGTATTGAAAAAGCACTAGAAGCAGTTTTTCCTTCATATTTGAGGTACCGTGTATTTATAGTTTCATCTATCCATGTATTCACTATGTTTTCTGCTTTCATTGCCAATTGTTGGCCTTCTAAAAGTGTTACAGAAGAAAGAAGCGGGAAGTGCAGTAAGTTAAAAAGGTGTCTGTGAAATTATTTGATTGCTTTGTTCAACAAATAATGTTTCAGAGAGGCATCTAAGTTTATGACTTACCTTTGAAAAACAGTTCCTAACCATCTGTCTTTTTCTCTAGCTTCTGAATAAACTGTAAAATAATCTAACCAGGTACTATATATAAGATCCCAACAGATTTATTTTCCATGAACTCTCCTAGTCTCCTTTACAATTGGATGAACTTTTTTGGCATCTAGAATGGGAATCTCTTACCCTAATGATTTTATTTATTTATTTATTTTTACCTTAAATCATGTTCTTGGACTTAAATTATTAACTGGGCATGCACAAATTCCATGAAGTGGCTTTAAGATCTCATGTAATTTGGACAGTACAATAAAACAACACTAGGTGTAGCTTGGCAAGGAGAAAAAAAAAAGTTGTGTGATGGCATTAGACAAAAATATTTGACAACCTGTATCCAAATTTAACTACAGACCTCTAGATATTGTTCGCCTAAATGCTTATTCCCTGATTGCATCCATCCTTTCTCCATAAAAAGGCTATTTATCTTGAGTGTGTTTTCTGCAAACTGTTTAGCTAGGTATTTACTTTTAACTATCCACTTTATTACAATCTCTTGCAGTGTCTAGGGGTACAGAATTGTTTGGGAAGCTGCTGTGGCACAATGCAAAGCCAACAGCTAAGAAGGATTTCTTGTGCAGAAGTAGAGGAGAGCGGAAGATTTGGAATCAATGTAGCATTAACCTTTTACTGTTATGAGACTTACCTAGTCCTGCTTTTCATAACAGCAATTTAGCTTTCCTTAAACAGAATCAGAAGTAATAATGAAATGCAGTAGAGTACTCATTTCTTAACTCAGCAGAAATTAGATTTTGCTTGCATAGGACACAGAATTCTATTGTGATATATTGCAGTTCTTTTACTAAGCCATTATATGTTTTTATGGCTGTGGTTTTTGCATAGTAAATCCTATTGAAAACAAAACAAAACCAAGCAAGGCCCACAAATTTTTTATACTTTGAAGAAAAGCACATTTTCATGTATGGAAAGTTTTTTCCTAAGTATAAAGCATCTCAATTTATTTTCCAATGCAATTCTAAAGATAAAAACCAGTGAGACAAAAATATTAAACATTATGACATAATCAACATGAAGAGATTAATGGGGAATATTATAGTAAAAAAAATTATGCTATGCCGTTAATGAAAAAAATCCTTTAGCTACAGGATAAAAGATCTTAAAATCTAACCAAGTAGGTACACAAATAAATACTTTAAAGTATACAAACAAATATTTTAAAAAGCTGTAGAATATGTCCCAGGTATTAAACATTTATAGTCATGATGGCCATAAAATGCTATCACTAAGAGCACAATTAAGTTAAAATTTCTAAGCATCATGAAATGAAGTTCTAATGCAGATTTTTTAAAAGAATTTTTTTTAGCATTTCAACTAAATATGATTTTTTAAAAGCACATGGTTCTGTCTGTATTAGAGTGGGTAGGAATATTTTCAACCATTGAGAGGATATGACAGAAAATATCAGCTTGTTCTTCTCAAAGCTTAATGGAAGAATTCACGAATGATTCTGTGTGTTTTAGGGGTCCCTATTACATAGATCTTGCAGAAGAATGAAATACACATAAACAGAAAAACATAAACTGCATACATAGGATCACTATGTGCATAAATTTCTATCTTGTTTGCAATGATTGAACAATACATAAAATGTTAAGTAATACTCTCTATTGATAATTAATCATGTGAACCACATTCGTTTAAAGAATAAAGTACCTCAGGGAAATATTTTAATGCCTGGTATCTCTGTAATTTTTTTTTTTCTCTCACTTGTAGAAGATCCCAGGCTCTTCATTTCCCTGTAAAGTATTAATATAGGGATTAAAAATTACAGATGGCTAAAAAATGTAAAAGTGTAGAAGGCTTCCTGAGAATATTGATGAGCTTGTTCTCACTTTTATTTTCTGTTATTTCCTACAGAAGTATAATACTTTTCATTAGGACTTTAAAGAAAACACTTAATTATGTGATTATGTCCTCCTACTCTCTGTTGTTCAGTGGCCAAAAAGCAAATTCAAAAAGCAAATTCAAAAAAAAGCAGTAAGTTTCATAAATACTTTTTTTCTGTTAAAAGTCTTCAGTAGTCAAGAAATTACCTTGTGTGATTACTTAGTTCTGCTGTGAAGAACAGGTAAAGAACATATTTTCATTGACTATTCTATAGACAGTGATTTTTAGTACTTCATCAAAATGTTTGTCTCATGTCTAACTTGCATTGATCTTTAAAGAACTTTGCTGAGTGTCATGAAGAGTTGTGTATCAGTCTCTTTTTAATGTAGCTAAGATACTTTTTAATAATATCACCATGTAAGATTGGACTCTTTTCTTTGGGTGTCAAAAAGTACAGTATCCTTTAAATTTTCCTTCCTGATACTGCCTTTTGCAAAGCTACTCTCCACTGGGCAAAGAGCTCCAGTTTGCTAATATATGCAAATTAATGAATTCCATATTTAAAATTGAAAAAGAGAATTTAATTTTTTAAGATAAAAAAGTATATATAGAGAAAACAGGCACTATAAAGTCAGATATCCTTGCTCCTGTTCAAGAGCCAATCACAGTATTATTGTAGAGTAGTTGGTAATTTCTCCTTAAAAGAAACCCAAATTATGTTAGCAGCCAATGGCTCAGGGTCACAATGGACATCAGTGACAAGTGGTGGCCCTCAGGTGTGGAGACCTTGAAAGGCACTCCCAGTTAGAAAAGCCAGGAGAAGCCTGTCAGTTATCTCCTTTTGATAACAAATCCTGTTCTGTCAGGTCAAGACAACCCTTAGAACAGCCCCCTGCCCTGTCTCTGTCTGTCAGCCTTTTGCTCACTCCCACCCTGGTTCCCTGTTGGCCCCTACGCCCTAACCACACCCTTGAAAAACCCCCATGTACCTAACCCAAAGTCCCAGACCAACGCCTTTGCCTCTGAACTCGGGGACTGTACTCACTCATGGCTGCAATAAACATCTCTGTAAAACCCTTGCAAAGGCACTTCCTGCTTCTTTACCTGCTTCACCTCGACAGGAGCCCCAACCACAACACTCAGGGGTCTGTTTTGGCACCAGTCTCATTTAATATCTTCATTAAGGAGGAAGGGATTGAATTCACTCTCAGCAAATATGTGGATGACACCAAGCTGAGTGCTGCAGTTGACATATCCAAAGGTCAGGGTGCCATCCTGAAGGACAGGATGCCAGAGGGACCTGGACAATATCAAGAAGTGGGAGTATGGGAATCTCATGAGGATTAATAGGACCAAATTCCAGATGCTGCGTCTGAGTTGAGGCAGCTCCTGGTATCAATACAGGCTGGGGATGAACAGATTGAAAACAGCTCTGCTGAGAAGGACTTGGGGTTGCTGGACATGACCTGGCAAAGTGCACTTGCAGCCCAGAAAGCCAAACGTGTCCTGGGCAGCATCCAAAGCAGCATGGCCAGCAGGAAGAGAGAGAGAGAGGACTGACTGCTCTGCTCTGGTGAGATCCCAGCTGCAGTGCTGCATCCAGCTCTGGGCTCCCCCGACAGAGGGGGAATATCAACGTCTTGAAACAAGTCTGAAGGCGGACACCTAGGCAATTAGAGTGATGGAGCTCCTCTCATAAGAGGGAAGGCTGACAGAATTGAGATTGTTCAGCCTGGGGGAAAAAAAAACAAACAAGTTTTGGGGTCACCTAACTGTGACATTCTAGCACTTGAAGGTGGATACAAGAAAGATGGAGAGAGACTATTTACAAGGATATTTAGTGACAGGGCAACAGGGAATGGCTTCAAACTGAAAGAGAGTATTATTATCTTAGATTAGGAAGAAATTCTTTACTATGAGGGTGATGAGGCACAAGAACAGGTTGCTCTGACAAGGTGCAGGTGACCTAGCCCTGGAAATGTTCAAGGTCAGGTAGGATGGAGCCCTGAGGAACCCAAACCTGTGAAAGGTGTCCCTGCCCATGACAGGGGGTTTGAACTAGATGATCTTCATGATTCCTTCCAAACCAGGCCATTCTATCATGCTCTGAATATCAGCATGGTGATCAAAGGCTGTTGTCTTCAAGAATATTTACTGGTATGCCTGACTTATCACAGGTGAGACTGCCCAATTGATACTTTCGGATGATGATAGTTAAGCTTGCAAAAAGAGCCTGGAAGAGCTGTCTTGAAGCATAATATAGACCTCTCAGTTTAACTAACAGGCCATGTATATACAAAAGCATGCACACTTCAGATGTGTTCCTAATGACTATAATAATATGCTGAGTGTCTGTCAACAAACATGGGAACATTGCTGCTGTGCATTCCATACTTATTTTTTAAGAATCTGCAAGACAAGGGACTAAATTTCAGTGAACTTTCACAAGTTGCACAAAACACTCTGGGCCACTGCAAGCAACTAGTTTTGGCTTGTTAGATCAAATTTTTAAAAATCATTTTATTTCCTTTAGCATAAAAACCAAATAAGCCAGTTCAGAATTAAGCCTTTCAAATCCAAAGAGGAAGCTGAGATAGAGTAAAAGGAAATATCCCCTGAGGATAAACAACTGACTATCTATAATGAAAATCTTTGTCATTGAGTTCTGGAGAAAAAGAATCATTGTCTGTAGAAATACCATTCCTGTTCATTACTCTTGCAACAACGTAATCACATTTATAAAATTTTGCTTACATGCTCACTAGTATAGTCCAACCCTCAGCAATTAATACGCTAATTGTTTGATGCAGATAGCTAAAAGTACTCTAATTATACAGATTGTTTGATGAGAAAAGGAAATTATTTCATTCTGCAGCGCATATGAAAAAGATGCTTAAAATTGATGGCTTTGCTTAGTACAGAACATAATAGAAAAATACTGTTCACATTTTGAAAAGCAGGGAAGTAGGAGAGCTATAAAAGCAGATGTTCATACAATTGCATGAGAGTGCTATAAAGTTCACACCACTGTAGCTGCTGTAACCAATAGTTGTTAGCTGTGTTGCAGCCTGCCTGATTCAACTGATTTTAGAAAGAGGTACGTTCTATTTTCAACAGTAAACTTAGAATGTTTCCCAGGTGTTCTTATAAGTCAGGAACTCAGCAAAATATCTCTGAGTTTTTGGGACAGAGTACATACATGTGATGTGTCTTGTACAGTGCTTGATATACTGTCATTCCTTAACCAAGCTGCAGTCACAGCCATTCAGGCTAGATAAAATGTTTGTGGAAATATGACATAAGGAATGTTTTACATGTCCATGTCTTACAGATATATTAACTTCATATAAAAACATAAAATCTCTGGAATTTTGCTGGAGATGCTAGCTGGGTTTTGCTGCATTTTGTATTTTTTCCTTTTTTTCCTTTGAGATATTGAATATTCTGAAGTCTAGCCTTCAAATTAGAGCAGAATATGTAGATAGGTAAATATCAAATAAAAACAACAAAAAAAAAAAATTGCTGGAACCGAGGCAGAATGAAAAATGTACAAGATGAGAGAGAATAATAAATTCCTTCTAAAGCACACTAAAAAAAAGTGCAAATGAAACATAAGCTTTTGTAAAAATGGAGTGTGAAAGCAGAATTTAAATTATATAATTTCTAGAATTTGAAAGACCTATGAGAGGCTATGCAAAATATTATCTTCCAATTTGCCTTGAAATTTAGATGGTATCTTTACTTAAATATCTTAATACACTTACTTAAATATTCATTCTAATTTAAATAATATAATAGAAAATTGCATAAACTCTTTAGGATTTTTCATGCAATATTGCTTTCTCCATATTCTGCATTTTTAAAGCAAGATCCATAGATTGTCAGTTGACATTTTAGAGAATTCTTTTTACCACTTTTTCTCTGGAGAAGCTGGCTATAAAGGTCATAACCAAGGACATCATGGTCCTTAAAGAAGCTCTTCAACTCATGTGAGAAAATAAAGATGAAGCAGATATTCTTTAGTAAGGTTAGCTTAGGGTTTCTGTGGCTCTGCAGATAGCTTTAATGGAAGCCAAAGGATTGTAATTTATGTTATCCACTCTGGTGCTGAAGACTTGTGCTAGTTATGCATATAGTCCATTAAATTTTTCTTTATCATGTTCAATCCCCATAGTGAAAGATAGCACACAGCAAGGCACAATGGAAGTGTAAATTCAGGATGAGAGCTAAGGAGGCAGAAATAAAAGAGAAAATTTTCAAGAGCAAGCCATAAAGTCTGCTAAAGGTATGAGCTGTTTTTATTTCATATGTTGTCCTGGTTCCAGCCTGGGTAGGGTTAATTTTTGCAGTAGTCAGGACGGTCACAGCTAGGACCTGGTGATTATTTGTACCACCTCACACCTCACAGAAGAGGTCTCCTCTGCTTGGGGGTAATGTCAGACTCTGCAGGATGAGCAATCATGTGTGACTCATTCGCCTCTTTCCTTGCACCTCTGTTATTAATACTGTTACTGCTACCATTTGTTTTCTTATTTCACTTGCTGTTTCCAGAAAACTGTTCTTATCTCAGCCTGTGATCTTTAGTGCCTCCAATTTTCTTCTCCATCTTACCACAAGGGATGGGGAGCAGGGAAATGGGGCAGTTAACAGAGGGCTCATGGTTGAAGTGTTAGAGTGGGAACACTAAATTGTGAAATACTATTCCTAAACCACAACATATGTTTAATAAAATTCCCTGTTCTGAATTGTGTATGGGACTTGGTTAATCCCAGTGTAATTCATATATTTTTAATTACATTATTTCTGATTTTTTAACATATAAATTAAATGTATTAAATCTTTATTTTAATGTTTTTATTGAACATGCCATGTGCAGCAACATATATTTTATCGACGTGATTAATTTCATTACATACCAACCAGAATAAATATAAAACTGACAAAATACTTTCAGTGTGAATTTGATTGGCTTTGCAAGCAGACAGACAATAATGGTTCTATAAGGGGTTATAGAGGAGTGTGTGCTTTTTTGTTTTTTGGCAGCCTAATGTGCTATAAAATAAGCCTGATTTACACACCATATTACGTGTTAAATTTACAGTAACTAATAATAAAATGGATAGTGATGGTTTAATGCAAATTATCTGAGTGCCACGTTAATAGGGTCAGAAATTCCATTTTAGATGAGAATATTAACAAATTGCCAGTTTTTGAAAAAAGGAAATGGATCATGTTCAATAAAACATTGTTAGGCTAACTATTCATATGCTTTCTCCAATTCTTTGATTTAAAGCTTGTCCTCAAAAAGATGTAATCTAGAGCTAAGGTAAAACTTTTCCATTACTAGTGGATCATAAGGAAAAAGCACTCTTAAATCCTTTTGAAATTTATACTTTTATGTTTTTCTTGTCTTTCTCTTATTCAAAAATTAATATCCAGAGGGAAGCCAGGTCAAAAATTTGAAAATTAAATTGGATTAAAAAAATTACTATACTTTCCTTCCATTTTTTTCTGACCTGAAAATGGTTGATTTCTATGCTCATATTTCCTGTACTGAATTGTAATTATGTACCTGGAGCCATAAAATACTACAGATGTCAAAAAAATCTAAAAATAAAATAAATTATTTTACTTTTCACTATCACCTTAAAAATTTGTGCCCTAAAGTACATTAAAATGCTAAATAGTGCTGTAGCTACTTTAGCAGAAATTACAAACAGCTCCGAAGATTTACTGAAGTATAAAAGCTTTTTTTAAGTTATTTTCTGGCAGTAGTATTGTATAATTGCCTAGATGAACCTTGGTTAACACTGTTAATTTAGCTGGATTTAACCCAGAAAACTGCAATTACAAAATTCGTACGTAAGAACACATGACGGATGGAAGTTACCTCATGACACTGGAATAAAATGCAATTAATTAAGAGAGTCTTTCCGGTTTTTATGACACCTTCAGGAAAATCATCGGCAATTTGCAGCTGAAAAACCCAAAAACAAGTGAACAAAAAAACCCTACCAAACCAACCAGTAAACCACCTGCCTCATCCCACTCCCTGTTCAAACAGTATTATTGCAGATTTTCACTTTGGTCCATGAACGACAGCAATGAAAAGATGCATCAGCATAATTAATGTAATAATCTGAAATAAAAGTCAAATTGTCCCTCTCAGAATGCCAAATCATCCTGCACTGATCTTTTCACACCTTATTGCAATGGAAAGCTTTGCATTTGTACCATTGAAAAATGCAAGTTGTAGTAGAAATATTTTATTTTTCATTTATTTTTTTTGCATAAAGGTCACCGTGCATGAGTCTTGTACACAGTTTCTAGAGGATAATTCCAAATTATCTCTTGGGCCTGGAGTTTACCTATTGTTCACAAATTTTTGCACACTTTAGAGAGAGTAAAACTTAGAATCACACAGATGTTTTATAGATTTTAAAGGTAGACACATCAACTAAGTATATAAAACTTCAACGCAAAGACTTTATTTTTATTTTTATTTACGGAAACCACTATTCAAATACAGATTGACATGAACATATCATCTTACTTAATTTTCCTATTAACAGAAGAGAATTTTGCTTATTTAAACATTTTGTATTGAAAAAAAATCCAAAACTTTTAAAACACTGTAGAAGTTAAGCTAATAATTTTACATTTCATAAGATCCAAGTGTTCTCTCACATGCAAGATTCTTTTTGATGCTATTTAAAATTAGCAGCTTCTGAAACATCTGCCAGAGATAGATGCTTTGGACACTGGTAATTACTAAATCATGTGCAGCTGTACACATTTTTGATAGCCCTTATAGCTCACAAAACTGCTTCAACAGCAATAAATCCAAACAATTCCCTCTATTATAATCAGTGTCATCATGTTTTTTATACACAAAAACAATGCTTGCAGGTTCGGAAGCAAAAATTTAAAAAAACCCTTCTGTTCAGATTACATAGATTACATCTATTTTAAGATACAGTGATTTTTCTTGAGATTGTAACAATGAGGAAAACACAGGGAAAAAATAAATCCATCTTGTTCTTCTGTGGAAAATAGTGTCCTTTTTGCAATCATTTCTAGAATATGCCAAGAAAGAAACTGCTTTCAAATGAGAAGGAACTCGCATCCTTCATATATGGAGACAAGTTAGTCATAAAATTCATACTGGTTTTGTACTTTGTTGGGACCTCAGCAGCAGAAAAACTACTCAAATTATTATGAAAGAATAGCTTAATCCAGTGGAAAAAGAAGAAAGTTAGAGCTGTGACTAAAAGAGAAGAAGCCAATGATATGGGACCTCAGTTATAATTTTCTGGCTCCTCAACTTGATTTATATATTCTAGAGAAGCTGATGGACCTCTCCAAACACCCATCACAACGTATTATCAGGAAGGGCTACCATGATATGAAAACAAATATTTTTGAATAATTGCGGAGACAAAGAAAACAGGCATGTTCAGCCTGTACTCTGTATTGAAGGTGGGTTCCTCTTCACAGACTACAACTTCCTCAAGGGGGGCTGTTGATCTCTGTCCTGTGACCAGTGATAGGAACAAGGAAATGGAATGAAGCCATATGAGGAGAAATTCCGATTGGACATTAGGAAAATGTTCTTCATCGAGAATTTTTGTGATTGTTCACTGGAGCAGGGAACCCCTGCGAAGTGGTCATTGCACCAAGCCTGTCAGAGTTCAAGGAGCACCTGGACAAAATAATATGATTTAGTTTCAGGTTTTCCTGTGAAAAGCAGAGAGTTGCATTCAATGACTCTCAAGGATCTTTCAATTTTTTTCTGTGGTTCTATGAAAATACACAAAAAAACTTAGCTGACAATCAAAACAACTTACTTAGATGGCACATTATTTTTTATACCCTAATAATATCTTTGGTGCTGTTTCTGCGCACTACCAACAGTAGGAACTTTTAAGAAATCAGATTCCATCTGGATACTTTATATTAGGAAACCAAAAGCAGTGACTTTGATATCAGCTCCCCGAATCTCCAGCTTTCTAGCAATAGATTAGAGAAATAATAATAATAATAATCTCTATTACATGGACATTGAAATAAAATAGTCATAAATATTCAAAAAATAAATCTAAAATTATACCACCAGAGAAAAATCCAGGGAGAAAATGTATCTATTTTTATTCAGTGTAAATATTTGATAGTGTGCATTAAATGAAGTTTGATGTGACATATTGAAGGCAGAGATAAAAATAAGAACATCAAAGGAACACTCATCTGCTGAGTCAGGTAAGTATACTCTTGGAAAAAAAAAAAAAATCGTATGAACACTGTTTCTTAATACCCAATCTAAAATATCTTTTTTACTTTGATGGAAATGTCATTGTTTAGAGTACGCTCTATTTTGTCCTGGTTTTAAATTTGGTTTTAGTTTAACTAGGATGGAAGTAACTTTTCAGTGAACTAAAAACTCCTTGGATACTGTAACCCTAGGGTGAAATTTAGGATCATGACACTTGCGATGGCAATAATAGTCATTAAGCTGATAATTATGCACTTGGCCCCCACAGACATGCAGAAATGCTGTATGAGCATACACTCTCTGGGAGGATCAGCTAGGTGCACCTGCTCTAGGGTCAGGCACCCTGCAGGATCCATTGAGGATGTTTGCCCCGAAGGCACAATTTTATGGGTCCAGAACACATGGTTCATAGCATCATCCCTACCCTCAGGAGGGTTCAGTAGAAAGTTGGACAAGATGTGCTCAAAATCCTCCAAAAGCATTCTTCAGTAAAAACATTGCTTCATCCAAAGCAGATGCATTTCAAAGCTCTTTTACCTTATAAGATGTTGGGTTTTGCAGCCTGTATGGATTTTTAAAACTGCTTTACATACAGGATGGTGGTTTCTTGCACAATATATCTGGCAAGTGGAAATTTGTAAGCTTTTCAATGAAGACATGCATGCAAAAGAATAATTTTCCTAGGGTTTCTACTACTAAACATACTATAACAGAAGAAATCTGTGCATGTTCACTGAGAGAACAAAATCCCACGTCGAGTTTTAAAAAGGATATATTTTAACATGACTGCCTCTATGAAGACTTTCACAGTCCCATTTAATCATTAGGAATTTTTGATAGTGAGGAAGACACCATCTAGAGAAGAGAAAAGCAAGAGTTAAAATCTAGTAATTTTCAAGCTATAGTTGTCTGTTTCTGCCATATTTAAAAAGCAATATATTAGGGAAGATAGTTTTTTATAATGGTATAACACTGAATTAGCAGAAATTCCACCTTCTATCTATTAAAAAAGATCATGTGCTTTGCAAATTACAGACAGGCAAGGACAGATAATATTACAGAATATTTGCCTCTCCCATTCAACTCAAAAATGAAGTTTTGAGAAGTCTATCTTAGCTTTTTAGACATATATTTTATCACCCAGATTTGATACCATTGACCTTAACCTTTAACGTAGAAATCACATTTAGATAAGGTTCTAACATAAGAATGCATCTGGTGTTTATTCTTTTTTTATTGACTTGTGGTTTTTTACATTTCAATATAAAAGTTGATTTCTTAAGATGCCGTAAACACGTGGAATACAATGCCATAATACAGAACCATTCAGAGTATGTTGGCTAACTCTAAACAAGCCAAATTGATGTTAGAAGGAGTACGTCTACATTTAAGCAGTTTTCTACTTGTGCTAATTTACCCTTCTTCAGCATTTCACAGTTGGGTCTAAGCACAGTAGTAGAGGATGAAGAACTCTTCAAAATACCTGTGATTAGGTTGCAGTTTACTTTCATTAAGCAAGAAAACAAAAAAGGTCTTTGGTGTCTAGGAAAGCAACAAAGTTGGTGGCTTTATTTTCCCTCAATCCTTGCGTATTTGCAAAGAATTTAAAGTTGTTTTTCCTTGAATGTGTCACAAAGTACACAATAAGAAGTAGTTCCTTTGCTCAGAGTTTCAGGAACATTTTCAGTTCACACATATACCCAAAACGTTTGCTCTCAAGCACAGCAGTGCTCAGAAAAGAAGAATTAAAGAAGTCATTCATTTTAAAGGAATGATAGGGTCAAGTCTCTGGCTAGATTACTGAAGAGAACAAAAACTCTTCAACAGTATCAAAAGACACCATAAGACACACAAAAGCAGTATGTTCCCGAAGCTTTTTTGGAAATATTGATTGCTACCTACTCTTCTATTCTGAAAAGGATGGCAGTTATCTACTCTGAACACAAAATACAGAAAAAATACCATGTAAAAAGGGAAACATTACAGTTGAATTTCCTGACAGAAGTCAGACCTCTGCTTTCTCAATGACAAAGTTAGATCTATGAAGAGCTTTCAACGAGAGAATGTAAAGAATTACTTCTGCGTTTATAGTATATATAATGCTGATCTTTGTTGTGGCAGTACAATTACAATATTGTATCATCACCTCATTTTGTCAATATTTTAACAAAACCAGCAATTTTCATTGTTTCCCATCCTAAGATGTGATTGTATTTAGCAGAATAATACACTTCTATGTTAAAAGGAAGAATTACTCCATTTCAATGATAAAGATGCAACAGATTTTATAAAAGTCTGCATTTTCTTCTTACAATATTATGGTTACTTCACTTGCTCACTGGTTAATATATCAGTAAAAACCACTATTGCTAAGAGCAATGGTCGATAATTTTTGGTTCCTTGATATAACATGAGAAAGCTGAAGATATAAAACTATTCTTTGACAGGATTTATTCTTGTCAATAGCTCATTACGTCATCTTGGTTTATCCTTTTGTTTAGAAAGAAAATCTAAAAAGATGTTGTACCATTTAAAAAAGCTGTTATTTTCTGAGACACACTTTTGCTCCTGAATTAAATTACTTTCAATATATAATAAAGAAAAATAAAATCAGGAAAAGAAAATAAATTAAGTATTTGATCCTTGGTCCTCTTTTTGGGTGTGGCTTTGGGTATAGTTTGCCTAAATAGTGTCTAAAATTGGACGTTTCAATTGTTTTTAAGATAAAATATTTTTAAGGTGCAATTCACTTTCAAGAATAAATGTTGAGAAACACATCTAAAGTGTAAAAAGTGCTTAGCTTTATATTAATGCATATTGGAGCTGTTCATATATTCCGTTTAAAGAGTTTATATAGTCTTTTTGGCAATAAAGTCAATTGCAGACATAATGTCAGTTTTGTAATCCATCTCAAAATGCAGCTTCAGGTTCCTGTATTTACTCTGAATCATTGCCACTCAAATATGTGGGCAAAAAATAAATAAAGGAAGAAATAACAACTAACAAACAAGAAAAGTTAAATCTGAAATTTTGGCTTATGCTGCTTCTGCACAAGTGGTAAAAACACCATGCCAATATGATTTTATAACAAAAAGTACCTCTTGTATTTCTCCAAGATGCTAATTTATTGTATTTGTAACTATCAGCATCCCACCATTTTCCTTACTTTCTGCTTTGCTATTAGCTTGCTTGCTTTACAGCCAGCTGAATAAGTCTTTATTTTGTACAAACTAATCTGTATACTCTGATGAATAGTGATTGTGTATTGTGTACTGATGAGACATGCCACCTGTTTTTTCTTAGAAAAATAAAGAAAAAAGTTGGTACTCAGCTGTAGTAGGCTATTGTACCCTTAAAATAAGTAAATTATATCACATTTTTATCCATATGCTTTCAAAAATAGAAAAAATTACTTTGATGCAGTCTTATTTAATTTAAACTTTGATAGATACAGTCACATAAATATAGCTTCTGATGCTGGCAACGATTTTTATTGCACAGAGCAGAATATTCATCCAGAAGAGTCTTTAACAATGTTGTAAAAGCTGTTGCTTCTACCTTAGACTTCTTAAAAAACAAAACCAACTTCTCTATGTTGATCATAAGTGTTCTCCAAAGAAACTTAAGAGCTCTTATTGCCTTAGCTTTTAGTTCTGTGTTGACACTTATAGTCACCTGTGAACTCTATCACAATATCTGCCCTCTTTCCTGACTTTTTGACTTCATACTGAATGGGATATGGAGAAGAGGACCATAAGAAATTTTTGTGCCTGATTTAAGAATTGCACCTTTAAAGAATATGAAACAGAACTTATTTGAGAGATCACTACTACTATAAACTACTACTTTCAAACTAATTTCTTGAAAAAAAGTTTTAATGAGGTGGTGAGAGTATTCAAATGTTACCTCCCAGAAACATTCGATGCAATGGAAAGGTCTCTCACTGACTATTTTCTGAATACAGATTCTTCTATCTTTCAGGAGAAAAGAAAGTACATATTGAGAAACATGACTGCCTGATGTCTGACTTTTTTTTTCAAACAATAGGGTTAGTTATGGAAAAAGTGAGCTAGTTGTCTAGGCAAAGAGTGAATAAAAGAAAATGTTCCGTGGTGGTATTCTGGATTCTTTGAGAAACTCTTACCTCGACTGAGGAGTACTGGTGAACATGCTTCTAGTTCTAAAAGTAGCAATTGTAAAGGTAATTTAAAAAAAAAATAACGGTGGCATGCACGCCCATTTTTAGATATCCACAAAAAAGAGATTTGTGTGTCAAAGCTCAGTTAATTGCTGGGAGAAACTTTGACTTGGAGGCCTAGAGAAAACCTGACTTGTGATTACCCTGTTTGATTCAAAAATTAGTACAGTAATGCAAAAATGTTTATTTCTCTTTTATCACCCAAAAATATTGCACATGTGGGTATATAAACACATTTCAGATTATTTTTGATTCGGTTTAGCTTTATGCATAAGTCCAACTAAACAGAGCACTTGAATTAATTTAGTAATATCTAACTGTCCTCAATAGAAGGTGCTATTTTAACACTTGAAATCTCAGATGTTGTACAGCAGAGGTCTGATTTCACAAGAAAAATAATTAGACTAGTCTTACTCATTCACTTTCTCTTCACCTTATTTAAGTATGAGGATGTTAGACTTTTGTCAGGTTTTCTTGCTAAAGTTGTCCACAGACACAATTTTTTTACCACATTATTAAATATACAGCAGAAAGGAAACCACCAGGTTTGAGGCATTATCCTTAAATTTTGGCTCCAGAAGTACTCCTGCTGTATTGACCTAAATGGGGATTTTTCCAGCAAAAGTATGGAAGTGGGTGAAAATTTCAAGTAGAAAGTACATAGAAAGAAAGAATATGAATTAGTGTGAAAACAAATTCTATTGCCAAAGGTCTAAAAATATACTACAAATACGTTATCATCTTCACAATCTTCCTTGTGAAATCAATTTTTACTATTTTCAGAGAGAGTAAAACAGAAGGACAAGAAACAAAAGGACTCAAAATTATCAATGAAAAATCTGGAAGCAGAATATATTCAGAAAGCTCTTGTAAATGCATGAAACACTTGGGCAAGGTGTCAAAGTAAAGTTCAGCTGAAGGGCTTCTGTATAGCATTGTGTTCCTTAAAGAAGAGAGACATTTTCCACATTTTCCCCTAGTGCCACTAGTTATGCACTTGGCACCAAGCACACAGTGGTTTCTCTAGTTTCAACTTTCCTCTTCGACAGACTTTGTTGAAGGACAGAGAAAGAAAAGGAAAGACACTATTCTGCAATGGTAGAACAGAAAATACTGTCCCATATGAACACGTTATTTAAAAAATGCTCATATTCAGTTATTTTCAGTTATTATAAACCCAAAATAAATTACTTTCAGAACAGGAATTTGATATCATTTAGTCATTACTGTGATTGTATCTGTAATAAAATCTGCTTAGTCAAAAATATAAGACATTCCAATGGTGCATTGGCCAACAAGTCATTTTTCACATTTCATTTTTTGATGAATGCGTGAAACAACAGTCAAGTACAATTACCTCATTACCTATTCAACAGTAGCCAAGCTGTTGCTTACTGCTTGGTAATAAAATCTTACTAATGGTAGAGAACCTAATCTCACATGATTTTCCTGATCAGACACAGAAAAACATGCTTATTACTGGAGGCTGGAGGGGAAGGAAAGTTAAGCCCTTAAGTACCTTTGGGTGCCTGGCCCTAAATGACCTCAGTTTACTCTGACTTTGATATGAATTGAACCTTCACAGTCCCGCACAGAGTACTAAAGACTTGATTTATTCTATGACCTCAGAAATTCTGGTCATTATTTTCATCTCTCTGGGTCAGACAGGTTAAATTCTGTCATAAACCCAGCTGACACTGGTATCACATTAATTGCTTTCACTGGGTCAAGGTTGATGACATTGCAGCCCATTTTACTGTACTCTTTAACCCCATACTTAAATCTCTGCCAGATACTGTATTTCAGTTCTCTGTCAGAATGTATTTTATTTCTTCAATAAATTGTGTTTTTTGTTGCTTCTCTAATGTTTGCAATCGTAATCCTCCTTTTCAACTGACATTCCAGCAAACATTTTCTTTCTAAATGCATAACTTTATTTTTTGAGAGAAATTCCCATGAATATTTTACTGCCTATCTATTTTAAATGTAGCTAAACTATGAGAACGAGAACCTTTCACAAGCAGAGGTGTCTTCTCCTTAGCAGAGGTGCTAAGTTTCTGCTCATCACTATGGGAACTGTGGGAATGCACAGAGCTGGAGATATGCACTGCCTGAAGTAAAAGACAGCACTAGTTGCAGGTTACCAAAAAAGGATGCTCAGCTGGCTTAGGACTTATTCCCTGAATCCTCTTTGCTTAAGAGGGAAGCAGTTTGCTGTTATTTCTGTTGGATGAAATAAAGGATCTTCACCTTTGGGTGATAACTGTGGACATCATTATCAGTTCATTACTCTTTTGGGGATTTATGTGTGTGGAAATTGAATGCTCGCCCTGTGAAGTCTGAAGAGAGCTACATCATCAGCACTCTGCTCGCTGTACTTTTTGATCAAAATATCCAGATACTGTTCACAAGCTAATCAAGCAATGGAATGCATACATACTGTACTTTTCTGAGTAGGCTGAGCAAAACAGTGGGCTTGAGACCAAAATATTGGATTAATTCTTCTTTTACCTGTGTGTGCATGTATGTGTGTGTGTGTGTGTATGATTTTTTATGCTATAATTGTGGAAGCTCTGTAAAAATTGAGTCAACACAGTTTCTGATCCTAATTAATTTATTTTGTCAAGCTAGAAGACAATGCTAATTCTTCCTTTTGAGCTAATGGACAGATTACAGAGAAAATTATGTTGGGAGTGTGTAATTTACCAATGAACATATATTCTAAATTTTTTTTCCTGAAGGGAAAACAATCCATAGTCTGGATAAAATATTTCCTTGAAATGTAAGCCAAATCCCAGATTTATGGAGGGAAGAACATGAAATACATTGTGTTTGAAATAACTGGTAGACTTTTAGTCAAACAGATTACTCAATTAACATTTATGACTAAAACTAAACATCGTTTATAAATAAACAGTATTCCTGCGATAGACTGCATGATAGAATTATAAAATAAAAGTTTTTTAAGCAGAACTCAGGGATCATCTGATCTAACCTTTCTTTGCAAAATTTCAAGATTGTACAATTCAGATTGTACTTTTGAAGTGTTTTTCAATATCCATATTCTACTTTTCTAAAAAAAAATTTGAGACAGTCCAGTTGTATGAACACAGTAGTTTCACATATTGTACTACCAAATGGCTCAATTTGTTTAAAATAACACAAATACTACAATGAATAGGAAACAAAATTATCAATGGCTACTTGAGTCATCAGTAGATAATTCTCAGATCAACTTAAAATATGAAAAAAAAAAACCTACAGAAAAGCAAGAAATAGTAATTTGTGTAATATTAAAATAATGGGATACATTACCTCATCTGTTGCATGTATATCTCTATTAGCACTGAGCTCATTGAGTGGTGCTAATTGATTGATATTTATATTGATGATCTGGATGAGGGGATCGAGTCCACCCTCAGTATTACAGTCCACTCTCATGGATTACACCAAGTTGTGAATATTGATCTGCTGGCAGGCTGCAAGGCTCTGCAGAGGGATGTGGACAGGCTGGACAATGGCCCAAGGCCAGTTGTATGAGATTCAATAAGGCCAAGTTCAGGCTTCTGCACTTGGGTCACAAGAAGTCCAGGCAGCACCACAGGGTAGGGGCAGAGTGGCTGGAAAGCTGCCCAGCAGAGAAGGACCTGGGGGTGCTGATCAGCTGCTGGCTGAAGACAATCCAACTGTGCCCAGGTGGCCAAGAAGGCCATGGCACCATGGTCTGTATCAGGAACAGTGCAGTCAGCAGGATATCTGAATGTTCGCCTGTACTTTGGAAAGTCTTTTCCCAAAAAGGTGCATGTATTACTGTGGATGCTGCTGTGCAAGAGAGCCTTCCTAGTGCTTTATCTCTTCATTCACACACAGGATGACATTGCAGTGCAGGAAGTATTAGAGCTTTTCTCTTTTCCTTTATTGAGACTATGTACAAGGCAGACATTATTTGAGGCAGAAGAACTTCCTTTTCTGCCTTTTAGAAGATAGGCAGTTTTCAAGAAGAAAGGAAAAATCTGACACAGTTATGGCTACTTAAGCTACCAGACAGTCTTGAAATGCTATATGCTCCGGAATTAGACAGCAGCAACTAAGATGAAACTCCGGGTTCCCTGTCCTTATTTCTCCTCCAGCACAAGCAGCATGAGAACAATCAAAAAAGTCTCCTTCATTCTTTGAAAGGAAGGAGTCTTATCAGTGCTAGCTTGTACTTATTAATGCTTTAGATCTCAGTGAAGCTCACATTTATGTTATCTAACATTTGATTACATATTTTTCTGGTGATTTTTGCTCTCATTTATTGGTTCTTTTCCTTATGAACACTTCTATTCTCCTATGTCTGCAAGCAAATAGTAGTTACCAGTAGTTTACAAAATTGCTACAGACAGAAAAGTGCAGAGGGAATATTTTTAATCCTGTTGTTTTCTTATTAACTAACTTGAAATAACCATGGCCTTCTGTTGACATGAATGAGTTCTGTATACCAGGAAAAAAAATTACAATTCAATAGTGGTTTTAGTACACCTCAAGAAGCATTTTCTGAATTTCAAACATATTCTAAGTGCTTAGAAATAAACTAAAATATATTTTTTTCTTGAAATTTTACTCATTTTTTATCTTCCTACTAATTTGTGTCAAAGAAACAACAACAACATAACAATATAGGACAGGAAATCTTAAAAGGACACCTCTTGCAATTTTTCTGAAAGCTTGACAACATTAATAAAGAGTAAAAGGTGCTTCAATATAAGTTTCTGCTTGGAAGTATGTAAAAATACCATGAGATTGTCTCATGTCCTGGCTTGTGTAAAATATTTGTTTAAGAAACCAGCTATGGCCAATTCCAATATTTTATTATTAGGGACAAACAGCAAACAACCCTCTACTTGCCCTAAGGAATATTCATGAAATATATCCTGATTTTGGCCAAGAACAGGGCTATTTTTTTTCCGTCATTCTGAGGAGGTGGAGCCTGTAGTCATCTGAACATTATTTTACTAATGTCACGGAACACCATCTGACCTCTTTGCCTCACGGGGGAAATGGACTGCATCTCTCTTCTGTTCCTTTCCAGTGCAGCAAGTGTGGGGGATGGAGCAATGGGGTATCAATGGTCCTGAGCAGAGGGAGAGGATTGGGTGGTGTGGCTACAGTCAGGTCAGCCTCTGCACTCTCTCTTTTATGCACTTTTGTATTAAAATTGTTGCTGTCACTGTTCATTGTCTTATCTCATTGCTGTTTCAGGTCAATTTTTCTTATCTAAAGATGTTTTGTTTGTAGCTGAAGGGGGAAAAGAAGTGTGTGGAGATGTGGATTTTTAGTGGGACTACTGAATTGGAGAATACCATTCCTAAAACACGACATCATGTTAAACCTAACACAAATATGGCAAGGACAGGAGAGAATATAAGCTTGCAGTACTTATCCCTTTATTATATATATGTGTTCCAAACTGTACACTGATTGCTATGGATTGGTGGGGTTAGTGGGAAAGCTGCTTCATGTTTCTATTGCTCTGTCCTAAGACTAAGCTTCCAGCCCCTGCCCACCATCTCTTTTCCCTCTGGCTCAATCCCACAGCAAACACAGGAAGCTGTCACAGGGTGTGAGGTTTCTTCCTAGCTGCCACTTAAACCAGAGACTCCCCAGTGTTGTGGGTCCTGGTGCAGGACCATGCTGTCTCTGTCTACTTGCAGGGAAAATGTCGCCCTGTCCAGGGACAGTGTTTCTATATTATGTAATAAAATTTCAGCCAAATCTCTCTTCACAGTGCATTTCGTCCCATTTACACAGAGATAGAGACCTTTGCTTGCTGCTAGCTGTTTAGCCTGAAGATAATGAGATGACATGGAATCTGCAAAGTGAAAACAATTTTTCCCAGGCTGCAGACTGAAAATGAAAACAAGCCCTGAGTAACACTTATGTACCATGTAACTCTTGTCAGGATAACTGAGACTTAAGTGGCACACAGGTAATGTTTGATTTTCTGGTACAGGGATAAATTCCATTCCAGCTGCAACTTTGTAAAGCAAGTTAAAAAGAAGTATTAGATTATTCTCTCTTCCCTAGTGTATTGCCTTACCTGTGTTTCAAGAACTAAATTGTGTTCAAAATAAAATTAAAAAGTCAGGAAAACAGAAATAAGTCTAAGGCATGGATTGAATGAATTTTATCAAGAATGTGCAGAAGTTAGGAAATTATTTTAGTTGTTATTTTAGTGCTTATTAGACACTCTTGGGACGTTATTATTTATGATCTTAAAGTTTTGCACAGTAATGTCACACTTAATTGGAACACAAGCTGTGCAATGATTAAGTAGTCATAGCAGTAATATTTTAGTTTTTAAAGTGATTCTCAGGATTTTTAGCTTGTAGTTAGTAGAAAATTACTTTGTTAGCTGTAAACTAAGTTTACTTTTTATGATTGTCCTTAACAACTTTTTGGAAATCTTTTTCTCAGTGCTACTATTAGTGATGCTCATTTTTGCATGCTGTTTAGTAAACTGTAATCTGTATTTTTAAAATGCTTTTGTTTTTTACAATGTCCAAGTACATCTGCATAAATTTCCTGTTGAAACACTATCATCAAGCTGTGTCATTTGACCCAAGATGAATAGCATCAAAGATTGAATGTGCCATTTGTTAACAACTGAAACTGTAGATGCTAACATATCCAGAAATACTAGATTCTACATTGTTCTTGATTCCAACACTCAACAACAATCACTAATGAGCCAAAATCATAGACATATAATGTCAATTCATAGAAAAGTTTGTAGAGGTTATAAAAATAGTGATGAAATGGATCAACTAATATAAGGCACTAGACCAAGCATTAGGATTCTTTCTGATATTTTGTTTTTAAATTTCATTTCTTAAGTGATGAAAATGTTTTTAGACAGCATCATATGGGGAGTGATAGACATAACAGAGTAGTAATACTCCAGATCTGATTCCAGGATAGAACAATAATTAAACTGAATCTCTATTTAATCCTTAAATATTAAGTTGTGGTTTTGATGAGATCATATTTCCAAAAAGTCATTGTAACTCCCCAATTTATGAATTTCCCTTCACATTAATAGGCCTGGCAATCAACAAGATAAATCATGCAATTTGCATCACGTTTATCTTTTCTGCTTCCTATTTTTGCATTTAATATATGCAGAAGCATTTTATTGTATGGCACTTTGTTTTGTTTGGCAGCATCACAGCTGTAACAACCAAATATACAGAAACAATGAAGCCTTTTTTACAAAGAATAAAGGAAACATCAGGAGAGATCTATAGTTCCACCCTAATGAACCAATTCAGCTTGTGTTTATTCATCATAGTAACAGCTCACATGGGAAGGCCAGAAGCACTAGCACTGAGAAGAAAATTGAGACTCTGATACTTTATTTTACTTCGTGCCATAGCTGGTTTCAAATTCTAGCAGTCAAATCTGATAACTTTGTGCTGCATCAATAAAAAAAAATTAGCAGAATACTGAAGAGAGGAGAGGAGAGGAGAGGAGAGGAGAGGAGAGGAGAGGAGAGGAGAGGAGAGGAGAGGAGAGGAGAGGAGAGGAGAGGAGAGGAGAGGAGAGGAGAGGAGAGGAGAGGAGAGGAGAGGAGAGGAGAGGAGAGGAGAGGAGATTCATGTATTTTGTGTACTGTAAAAAAATTATGCCAGTGAAATGGCTTTCTTTTGGCAAAATTCTCAAATTCCCTTGAGTTAGGCTAATTTTTGTCCTCTTTTTAATGGTAAAGTTTCATACTCACAATAACAAGAACTGTGGAGATAGTTGTCCAGTGCATCAACTGGTGCACTACAAAGCTTCCTATACACTCTCTCTAGACTCTAAAAAGTGCAGCAAATTCCAAACATGTACAAAAGATCCTACAATGCATCCCTGTAATGTATAACACAGGTGGTTTTAAAGCACTAAAGACAGGTCAATTGGAATGAAAGCCTCAAGCTAATGTTAACACAAGTGTATTACTCACTCATTTCAGACTCTCTCATGCTTCTAGAACATTGTAAATTATCTCATATTATTTGGGACTCCACAGACTTCTTCTCATTATGCAGCCATTATTCAGGATTGATCATCATTGGTTAAAGCTTGTTATTTCTGTCCACATTAGTTTCCGATTCAGTTCCATGAGGGCACATTACCTAAACACATTTAACTTGGCTTGGCTCCCAAGCATTGATTTCCCACATAATTTCTCACTATATTCCTCCTCAGAATAATCTCTGAATCAGCTGCCCCTCCAAAGCCTTGGAAGAGATTCTCTTTGAATGCAAGAGTGCTTGTAGATACTCGAAATTTTCCTGATGCTATGCACAGATAACTAGGTGCCTTGAAGTCAGAGACATACAGAAGCTAAATATCTGTAACTGACAGAGTGACTGAAAAGAAGATTAAATCAATAAAGTATCATCCCTTTCAAATGAAATTCTCTAAATTCTGTTGCATATTTCTGATGTATGAAATTTTTGATGCAGCCAAGAAAACTTGTGATTGCTAATAAAAATAACAACAGTTTTTTTTAAGTTACCGTGTAACACCTCTAGATCAGAGTCTTCAGAAGGATCAGAGGGCTGTATTTTCTGTATCACTAACATTACAGAGATAAATGTGGCATAATCTGTCCCTGTTATTCCCACCAAGAAGTACAACAAAACTTGCTACCCCTTTTCTTGTATCTCCATCTCCAGATTAAATAAGCTAGATCTATTCCTGCAAAAGTAGCTTGAGCAAAAAGGAAACTCTTGAATTTCTTTTTCTGGGTTTTTTGGGTTTTTTTCTTCAATTAATTTCCAACTGTCTTCTGATGGGTTAAAATTACAAACAACTTTCTCATTATTCAATATTATACTAAGGAAACTTTCTGGAAGATAGAACAGGGACCTTCACATTTTGAAAGACTATTTACAGCTTTGCTTCTTTTGGTATCCAATACTATGAATAATATAATACCAAAGCATCTTTTACTTTCTTCACCTTGGATGCACAGTGAAGATATCTAAGTCCAAAATGTACTACAGACATGAATGTGCTGGCCTCTTCAGAGTCTGCATGATTTTGAAATTATGATCCTCACATAGAAGATAGATAAGAGAGATGGAAGCAATGCAGGAAAGTGTCAAAATAAGTGGCTTCAAATGCTTTATTTTTCCCTCTTATGTTTGGGTACTAGACACATTTGAAGAGCCCCATGGGAGAAACAGGTTGCTGATCGCAGAGTAGCTTAAATGAGATAACCCTTGCAGCAAGTTGTATAAAGTATGTGCTTCACTGTCAGGCAAGACAGCATAAAGCTTTCTCTTGTTCTGATAAAAGATCTATCCAATGGGAAACACAATTTTAGAAGCAGATCATAGGAGACCATCACATTTAAGACATTTTTCCTGGCTTTGTCTCCTTTGAGATAGACTGACAGGTAAATTTGAAAGTATGTCTTTTTCTCTGAGTTTTGGAAGGTTATCTTTTAGGTTCATTTTATGTTCTCTGAAACATTGATAACAACCTGCCAGAGTAGATGTGTTTACATCGATTTTTCAGAGGTAGGAAACATATATAACTTAGGAACTGACTGGGTCTTAAAATAAAAGATATCATGGTGGAACTCAGTAAAAATCACTTTGTTTCAAACAATTAGAATTAAAAAGTCTACAGTGGACAAGTGGTATTCTGAAAAGTGGATTCTTAAAAAAATCATTATAGTTTTAGATAGCTTACGAATTTTATATTTAATTTAAGTTTAAAAAAATCAGAAGAAAAAAAAAGCACTGAATGTCCTTCCTTTTTCTAGATATTTTGTCTTCAGTTTGGTAAAGAAAACAGTGTCCTGACCTGGAGTGAAGAAGGGAAAGTGAGTATGAAATGAAGCAGGAAGATGTTACTATTTTTCATTTGTGCTGAGAATAATAAAGAACCATAAAATTACAATTAAAACTTTGCATAAAATTATATATTATATGCATAAAATTATTAATAGAATCTGTAACTAAACATTTATGACCCTTTCTAATAATGATGTTTATAGGAAAGGCAATGTCTGACATTGGATCTTTCAATGCAAGGCCACAGAGATATTCTGGGAATAGTTACCTCAAATGTAATGCTGCATGAATGTTAAATCCAAATACATGTGAGGAAGGTTCTGCACTAGCTAGACTGAAACTGAAGATGCATAAGAAAATAAGAGCTAGCAAAATTTGAAGACACATTTATGGCTTTAGTTGGCCTCTAACTTGACAACATGCCTTCAGCAATCCGGAAAACTCATCCATGCTATGCAGGCATTTTCAAGGCTCTAAGTGGTGTGGAACATTACTTGGACTCTCCATTGAGAATTCTTTATGACTCTACATTCCTTCCGAAGCCCTTGATACCTCATGTTGAGGCTACTTAGTGGGATGTTAGAAAGCTGATAAGTAGTTTTTTTTCCCATGTTGCTTGTACTGCAGAAGTGCAGACAGAGTTTTAAAACTTCATTTTACCTCTCTGTTTTTTACATATGCAGCATCAATATTAGATCTAGAAATATTTATTAAAAGCTTTCTACACCATATAACTCCAGTCTTTAAATTAATACTGAACATTAGTGCAAAGATTTTAGCTGACAGAGTGAAAAAAGGTCAGCTCTTCAAGCAGGTTTGCCACATTACCATCATTTGCTGGACATACCTCTAAGAGTTGTCTTCAGAATGATTTTTATTTAAGGCCTATCAAGAAAATAGAAAGCATGCAAAAGGCTCCTTTTGGGTTTCACAAATCCATAGACAAATGAAAATGGTTAAAAGAAAATCAAGGTATGCAAATAACTACTTGAAAGGGTCATTGATCAGGTGTGCTCTAATCCTTTCCTTTATACATGATTGTAACAGCAGCTTTTAGATAAAATTGTTTTATAAGGATGCAAGTGCAAAGAGTCTCTTGGGGATGTCTGATCATATTTACAGTTTTCTTTTTTAATCTTTTTTTCTATTTTGTATGGTCGCCTGCTCATCGACACTTTTCTCTGAACTGCCTTCAAAATATAATTTTCATATTTTAATAATCCACTACAGTTTTCTTGTTGACTAATGGAAAAAATAATGCCTTCTTTTGCAGAAATCTTCAAACGTGTGATTCAGTTCTGTAAGGGATTTCAAAACTACTCCAACAGACTCTAGGTGTTAAAAATCTCTATAGATTGTGGCTGGGGACTGCATTATTTTTTGGCATTATGCTGGTGTGTCAGCTCTATCATCTTGCTGAAAATATCCACACTCTTGACTTTCTGTGACAACTGAGTGCCTTCCTTGGCATACAGAATGCTGAACTATAGGTTTAAGTTTCCGTCAATATTCCACATCTGTGAAATTTGATAAATCTTAACAGCTTTGTCACATTCCTTCAAAGCAACTTTCCTCTCAAGCAATCCTTTGCCTAATTTAAGGTTTTTATTTTATAGGATAAGGAAAAGATATATCTTTTACAGATATTTCCTTTAACTTTCATGACTGTAATTTAGATTTTGCAGTTTTTCTGAATGTAAATAACATGACTAAAATATTAATGCACTTATCTTATGAAGCAAACAATTCACTAATATTAGTGCTCCTTATTAAGGTTAATAAGTTCCCAGCTTCTTGATATTCTTACTTAATTTAATATATGTCAGCAGATCTGTACTGATTTTCAGTTGGTACATCAAGACTTGGACTTACCTATTTTTTTCTCCTTTTTATTTCCTCTTGGTCACACACTTTTTGCAATTTACTTTTCATATGTAATTTTTTTTTTAATATCATATTTTGAATGGATCTTCTGACCCTGCTCTTTTAAGACTTTTGGCCTATTTTACATGTCTAGGAGGAAGAATGGTGAGTCTTGGCTAAGGCATATGAACTTAAGCAAAAGCACTGACTTTCTGGGGGTGTTCACCACTTAACACATGTCTAGCCAACATCTCTGCCTGCTCAACTGTCCTAAAGAAAATAGAACATAACAGAAAAAAATTGAAATCACTTTAAAATGGCAATTTAAGAGCAATTTATATAGTTACCCTTCAATTTTGACAATGCTACAGATTCATCTTTAGATATTCAAAAGAATATTTTGAAAGTGTTCTCAACCCTGAGAAATCTATATACTTCAAGCAAGACTGCCTCAAATTTACCATTTTGCTTTTTTTCCCTGCCATAGGAATAATGTCACTGCAGTTGACACGTTCCCACATTCCGGCAAATGTTCCTGTATTTATTTCATTGAAGTAAGATTTTCCAACAGAAAAACATTTCATAGCAATATTTTACTGGCTCTACTGAATTCTGTTTTGTCAGATAACCCTGCTGTTTCTTCCTTTATGTGCTTGGGGACATTTCAATAATTGTTCCCTTATAAAGACATATTTTCCTTACTGGATTACTTCAGTCCTCATACTCTGAGTACAAATCTAGTTACCAGAGAGTACAGTGTGGGAGGAAATGTTGCAGAGGAGATTCTTACTCAGTAGCTGCACTGGGAGCCTTGCAGAAGACATTGTGTTGAGGAGCTGGTGGTCTTGAACAGCCCATGTCTCCTGCCCTGGGGCTCCTGCTCCAGGCTTCAGAGACACACACACAGAGCAGGCAGCTGGAGGGGAGCTGCTGGTGCACCCTGTGCCAGCTTCTGGTGGGTGGTACAACAGAGGTAAGATCCCAGACTGTTAGGAAGCCCTCTATTAGCTGACAAACTTCCCAATGGACACTTGGAATATATTTGGGAGCAGCAAAGTTGGATCAAAGGGTGCAACAAGGTGGCTCTGACCAGGGGCGCTTGTGCCTCAAGGAGCTGGTGATCCACACTGCAGCTGGCATGAGCACAGGCAGAGCAGTGCTGGCTGGCCCACTTGTTCTGTGTGGCTTCAGGCTGTGTGGTGCTGCACAAATTCTTGGCCACAGGACAAACTCAGCCAGTGTGTTGTAGCTGAGGAGCCTGCAGGCATTTCTCGCCCATTCATTACCCACAAGTACATGATGTGCAGTCTTGCCTCTATCTAAGGTGTGAAGCAAGAAGTTTCTTGGATGCAAACATCCATTCTGTTTGATGGTGCCACTGCTGAATAGTTTTCTTTAAGAAAACTATATATAACAACTCAAACGGGCAAAATGGAAGACAATTCACCACAGACAGGATCTGTGCAACACACCATAGGGAATTGCATCTGTAAGATTATGCATACGTGTGAAGTGCCCAGCATCTGAACTGATGTAAAATTTTATTGCTGTCTATATTCCTCCTTTTATCCTACCTTGTTTAAACAGCTACTTTGTTAAGCCGTTTATTGTCCACTCTTGCTTTTTGAGATCCAGATAGAAGGCTACACCATCTCTCTATCCTTTCAAATACCAAGTGCAGGGGGAGTAGAGAATTCAGAGACAAGATCTTTTTCTGGAAAGGGTTTGAAAAATAGGACAAGGAATATGTGTTCGTGTTAAACAATACGTTGGAAAATTTAATTAAAGATCAGTGACATTATAAAGCAGAAAATAGCATCAAATTTTATCATCATGGAAATATTAGTTTAACTTTGGATAAAAGAGATTTTGCCTTTTGGATCGGTACAAAAGCTTAAAATTCACATTATAAAAAAACTATGTTCAGAGCCAGGAAGGAAAAATTTCTTAATCTGGTAAAAAACATTTAGGAACTTGCAGCACAGCCACCGAACTGCACTCTGCAAATGGAGACTAAAAGACCAAGTTGAGAAGGAAATTACAGTGAATTCAAGAAGGAGCTTATTTCAGTGTGAGGAGGGAAGAGCCTGAGATGACTATTTTACCTGCTATTTGGCTGCAAGTCACAAACCAAGATATTAAAGTGCATTCCCAATACTTGTTGCTACACAAATAGCAAGTTAATGGTCCTAATACAAGCACCCTGTGCTTGCAATACCAAAATAATATTGCCTTTAGAACACATAAACAAGTAACAAAGGCAGCCTTTCAAGGCTTCACAGATTTAATGGAAAATTATTGCTAAGTCCTTGGCTTAAAGGCAAGTCAGGAGAAAGTGGAGGCTGTAGATACAGCCTCCCAAACACCACAGACTATAAGAATAACGTCTTGGGGATAGGTAGCAATATGGTAATATCAGCTAAATTAGGAGTTCTTTTACATATTTAAAGCTTAGTTATGGATGGCATGGTCAGATTTAAAGGTAAAAGTGACCCAGAACTGCCTGCAAGTTAACATTCTGTAATGTATTAATGAATTATATTTTCAGGCTTTCTTAAGGATCATATGCAGTTAGACATCAAGAAAGTTTGCTATCTTCTGATCCATTTTTTCCCACTAAAATCAACTGGGAACTCAATGATTACCAAATATTCTTTTAAATTTGTAAAAATAAGCATGCTTCTAAAACTTGCATTTGATAGCCTGAGGTAGGTACACATACAAGGAAAAATTATGAAATTATATTTAAAATTTCAATAAAATAAATATATTAAAATATTTTCAGCACATATAAATCATTCAGTGTAATTATTCTCTTACAGAAAAATACCTTTACTAACGACTTATGAAATGGGCATCTTTTGTAGTAAGAAATGTCCAGAAATACTGTCTGAATTAATTTAATGCAGTATAGGCAGAAGATTTTTGAATAACTTATTCCTTTTAACTTCTTTTGCTCTTGAAAGTACACCTAAGAAACTTCAAGTATGGCATTTCAATCTTATTAGGAGATAATTTATTTTAAAACATATATAAATTAAAAAAATATGTTAATGAAATTATTTTTGAATAAAAATAAGTAAATACACTTCAGTGCAGATTACTCTGTAATGAGCATCTGTTTTCAAGTCGTGATTAAACCTCAACAATCTGGGCAGGAAAAATTCTAATAAATTTCCAAGAGTGACCTATATCACTACTACCAGCAAGCTTTCCTTTTAGCTCTAGCTGTCTACACAATTAAGCAGAATTTCCACACCCACCATAATCCCACCACACGGATAACACTATGAGCTTTTTGTACTGTGTATTTATGTCTGGTTCAGTCTCTCTGCTACACTGGACTGAAAGTACTGCCATACACTTTCAAGTCCTGAACAGATCATGTTGGAATTGCTCTAATTCCCTCCATTTTATTGCAATGCTAAGCAATTGTAAATGTTTGAATTAAATGGCCACTGCATTAATATGGATCCAAATTCTCAAAGAAGACATACACATAAATGCAAAATACTATTTGCATACTTCTAAAATTAATTGCAAATTACTTTCTTATGATACTGAAATGCAAAGTGATGAGGCATTGATAACAATGCTTCAAAATTTTTTTAGAGGTCCACAAAATGATTTTTTTACTCTCCTTCTGCTAATTTGTCATCTGAAGCATGGTAAGATAACCACATTTCCAGGAGGTAGGACATATGGGTAAAGCAAACTTGGGCAGCAGCATCAGCAGAGGAAGGCAGGAGCTCTTTAAATGGCTCTTTTAGAAAATTGCAGATTTCTTTTCAGCAGACCACACCCGAAGCACAAAAGAGCTGTGCTAACCTAAGAGGAAGAACATCCTTGAATTACACTATTTCAGCTCTACCTAATAAAGTTAGTAACCCTAAACTGATAAAGTTGATTTTGATAGAAACACTGATATGCAAGGTCTTTGACAGAAGAGATGGGTGATTTTTTGAGATAGTTTAAGATATTGCTGAATCTTTGTAACAAGCTATCATCTTATGGAAGAACGCAACATATGCTAACCCTGAAGCAACTCCCATTCTTAGCTCAGACTCTTGGCCTCAGTCCCCTTGTCAAAAAAGGAAGCTAATTTGCTGAACTAAACTTGAACAGCTGAAACACACACATACACTCCATTCTGCTGACTCTACTACTACAGCAGTAACCTCTGAAAGAGGGGGAATTGCAAATGCCTGGGAACTGCTTAAAGAACAGTAGTTTCTTGCTTGGTGAAAGTGATTCAAGCTTTTAAAGACTTGTGTGCAATGTGTGCAATTTTTTTTTTTTAATTGAACAACCAAATAAGGATATTTAATTTTGCATGTCAATAGTTGCAAAGCAGAGGAAATACTCAAAGTTACTTGTTTTTGCTAATAAAACATGTACCTACCAACTACTTAGTCCAAAATGATAAATCAGCAGCTACGACTCCCTGATCAAGATCTTAAAAAAACTTAAAAAAAAATGATAATAATATAAAAAAAATTTAGTTCTCTTTATTATGTTGCTAGAGAAAAAAAAAAAATCTCTAGTCTATCAGAAAAGATCTTATCCACGTCTAATTTTACTTACCAGTAAACAAAGATTCAATCTGATTTTGCTTTTGTACTGATGCCATATCAGAACAAGATAGAGGTCATTTAATGTTATAGTTCTTATTTGTAGACTTTGCTTTTCATCGCCGTAGGTCTCTGGAGAGCCTGAATTTATCAAGAGTCTTTTCCTGCAGACCTGCAATAGAAAAAGATCCTTTCTCAGGTATGAGCCTGATTCTCTCACCAGAGATTAGATCCATTCTCAATCAGAAAAGCATATCAATTAAAAATTTTCCAGAATGTCACACACTGGGAAATTTGAATTGAGGAGGTACAAGAGCAGAACCACGACACTCTACGACATTTAACCTAAATTTCATTTATTAAGCAGAGTAGATTTAAAAAGTGGATAGCAATTTTAATTTAAAGATTTTTACCCTGCAGCATTATGCATTTTTAAAAGCAAAACCTAGACAAAACAAAACTTCCAGCCCAGTTTAGACCAATTCAGTACTACCAAGTCCTTTCTGGAAGCTCAGGACAGTTCCACACCAACCATTACATTATACCTTCCCGAAGAGGCTTATTTTTCAACTCATTTATGGCTTCTTCTCTTGGTTGTTGTTATTGTTGTTGTTTTTTCCCACAAATAGATTGTTAGCATAAGCCATAAACATTATCCATGGAGCCCCAGTGCTCTTTCTGTAACTTTCCCAGTCTCTAAGGCCGATCAGAAGTTCATACTTGGGTTACTATCATGCTTTGGTCTTTCAACCCTGTGATGCTAGGAAGGCAAAGATGCTAACATTGTCCTTTCCTTCTTTTCCTTTGTTTCTCTTTTCTGTAAACTGGAGTAATATTCATAGGGGGCAGGTGTAGTCCAGGTATGATGTGAAGATTGCTTTTAGACAAGCTTCACCCCACAGTAATGTCATAAGCACTGAAGGTTCCCCTAATAAATCTTGTAGCTACATCTGCCTGAAAGGAAAGTATTAGAATCCTTTTTAAGAATGTCATAGAATCACAGAATCATAGAACGGTTTGAGTTGGAAGGGATCTCCATGATAATCTGATTCCAACCTCACCACCCTGGGCAGGGATTTCACTAAAAGTCATTGAAAGAAAGAGGAGAGGAGTAGGAAATGGGAAGAGAGACCTAAATATTTCTGAAGAAAGAAATAAAAGCAGTTTTGAAAACAACTTATATTTGACTTTGCAAGACTGCAAAATTTCAGCAGAAATGGGGACATATCAAACAATTTAACTGAAACCCACTAGCATTTGAAAAAAAATGTGATAAGTATAATTCTTTGAGCCTTATGCATTAGAATTCAGTATGAGCACCAGTTCATAAATGTTTATAGAGTTTATAAACCCTTACACAGAAATGGATTTTAAATGACTTTAGAAAGAAAGGTGGAATTAGGTTTCCAGGGGAAAAAAAATAAACAAAACAACCTAAAAAACCCAAAAGTAACAACACAAAGCAAATAGTCTTCATTTATCAAGGTTTCTTAGGTTAGGAAAAGTACAAGTGAAGTTGCAGGTATCTTTTCTATATTAATTCCAGCATTATACTTAGCATGACTGATTTCTTAATTTTCTGAATAAATATAACAATGGCAATATACTTAGTTTTCATATCAAAGAATTCATTTTAGATTAATAATAAAAATTGTGCAGTCATTCTTGTAAAATCAAATTAAATAGTTATATGAAAGAAAAAAAGCCACAGAGAACAAATATTTCCTTATTTGAATATTTGCCTGAGAATAAACTATAAAAAAGGGGAATATGAAATTAATAAAGAAAACTAATCAAAAATACCTCATCAATGAATATGTATTTGTTTTCTAAGCAGTCATAATCCATATCTTCCTCTGGGAGATAGAAGATTTTAAACTGGACCTAGATAAAACTCATGAATGAGATAATAAACCTTTCACTGAGCTTCAAAAGTATTTAAAGCACATAGCTTTACTAACTTGCTGTTTGTTGAACTCTAATTTATGTTATTGTAAATCTAATCTAACTCTCTTGATGTCATATGATATTATATAGGTTTCCTACTAATGTAAATTGTAGAAGAATTAATCCATAAACTTGCTCTAGTTCTACTTCATCATAACTATATTGTGGGTGGGACTTACACATGATTTGCTCTGAAAAGCAAATTATTTGAATTACAATGCATTCGTTTTCACAGCACCATTTCCATCTGCTTAGCTTCTCTGGAGGGTTATTTCTGTTTGACACATCATTATATTTTTAGTTACAATCTTTTATTAACAACAAACAAATATGTTGACAGTGCAAAACATTTTCTTTCATGAGCAGTAAGAGATAAGCAAACTACTTAGCAAATAGAAAAAATATATGACAGAGTGGAGGTAATACAAATAATAGGTTACATTGAGCATAAACACTGTCATAGGCATTAGATCAAAGTCTTGTTTCTAATTAATTCATCCTATTTGAATGTTTTCTTAAGTAATGTTGTTCCATTGCTACATGTTGCTAGCAGTATTTTTATTCCAACTCTCTTGTGTCTTTTATTGCAGTAAGCCATATTCCTTTAGGGCTCAGTTCTGCAGTCTTCACTCAATCTAAATTCCCAGTTCAGTCTGGGGGCAGGATTTGCTTGAACAAGGACAAAAGAATTTAGTCTCTAGTGTATAGTTATAACAGTACTCTCAAAGCCTAAATGCATTATATTTTAGCAGAGCCTAGAATTTAATGTGGAAGTGTCTTAAATTCTACTTCACTTTCTGCTTCTGAATTTCATCAGATAAGTTTCCTTGGCTTCCTTTTTCCATTAACATTGCCTCCAATAAGATAAGTCTAATAATGAACAATAAGCTCCTCTGACAGATAATTTGATGAAAGGCTCTGAGTATCTATTGTAGGTCAGATGCTGTGAGAGAAATCTCTCATGCAGTTTAAAGCTCAGATCATCCACTTAACATTTTCTTTTTCGTGCGACTAGGAAAGGATTCTAGAACAAAATTCCTTGGACAATCTGGAGTCAGTCACAAAGTGTTTAAAAGACTTGTGTTACATTGCAGCTGAAGTATTAGTTCCCACGACTTTTGCAGTCTGGAAAAGGGGCACACAACTCTCTTTACTTCTTTCTCTCCAGCTGCAGCAGGCATAGAAGAATTACACTCTGGACATGAGGAAATATCATTAGTTTATTTTCCAAGGTCTTGCACATATTTCAAGCTCTACTGCCTGGCATGTTTTATGCAAGTTAAACATCTGTCTTCTCTATCAGAAAAGTGTCATAGCTCAACTTCTCCAAGTCAAATAAGATATAGCACAACTCACATTGTTCTGCTCCAAATACTAAACTGTGAAACAAATTAACCATCTGTAAGAATATATGCAATTATCCTATTCCAACAGAATTTTGCCTTGTACTTTGAACTCTCAGAGAAAATGTCCTTTAAATCAACAGCCTTTTACTGTCATAAACTTCTAAATAAAATTTGAAGGGCTAAAACAGAAGTCAATTTAGATTACCACACACAGTGACTGGAATTACATATACCAGAGCTCAAATGCAATTTTAGACTGCTACAGAGCACATTACAGATTCACTGGAAGAGCACAGAAGGTTTTTTGAAGGGTTGAAGAATGTGAATTCATCCCATATTACACTGTGCTCAGGTCTATAATATGCAGCTTTAGCAAAAAGTAACATATGCCCATAGGAAAATGTTCCTTGTACGTGAATCTAATGCACATTTGTGGAGAGGAAGACAGTCAGGCCTGAGCTTTAGATCTTGTATTCCATAATCTGAAATCTGGGTCATCAATGACTAAAACCCATCATGAGAATACTTTTTTTGTCCCCACATCTCCTTTAACACAGTTTTAGTCTCTATCCTGTATGACCCAGAAAAGCACAAAAAAAAAAAAAAAAAAAAAAAAAATCCCTCATATTCATTTAAGTCGTATATTTTGTTTTTCTAATGTGTTTTTTCTAAATATTTTCCTTCATATGCAACCAGGATTTTTTAATATCTTCATTCTGTCATCCTCCAAAATTTTCAGTTTGTTTTAATTTCTCTGTAACACGATCCTTCTCATTGTATCTTATTCTGCTTGAAGCCCTTCACTTTTGTGAAGTTAAGCTAACAAGTTAAAACTGAATAGAATCTTGATAATGTAGCTAACAAAAAGTAAAAGACATATCTTAAAAAAAAAACTGTGTCCTGGCTTACCATTTTTTAAAGAACATTATCATGATGTTTCTAAAACATTTCATTTCCCTAAACTCAGCACAAATTTATCTCTATAAAACTGAACAAAAAGCTTTGACCAAAAAAAGGAAATTTGATCCAAATGGACTTAATTAGATGAGGATTAGTATACTCTTTTCAATCTGTAGTTTCTGAATGGGCTATACCCCTGAAAATATTAATCAATTTGTGAAAGTGCTCCTGCCTTATAATGGCAAGAATTCAAACAAAATATTTAAAGACTGACAGTGAAAAATGACCTTTCTTATATTTTGCTCTTCTTATGAGAAGAGCATATTTTGAAGTCAGGCTGCATTGTCCATGTGCAAGTTTTATTTATCATTGTTACTAAAGACACTTTAATTAACAAAAAGTTCTAGAAAAATAGTATGAGATGCTAAAGAATATAAAGCAACCTCTCATTTTCTAATGGATACATTTTTCTAATCTGATAATTCCTTATGTATTTTTAATAATGATTTATTTTTCAAGATCCCAGTCATGGCTTTGCTCTTCATATGTGAGAGCCAAAAGAGCTGTTTAGAGATGATGAAGTCCTATGTGAACTCCTACTTAAAGCTTAATTATTGTAAACTATCTCTAACCCACATAAAAGCCAATTAAGAGGCAGCATGAATAGCCATATTAAATATAAATAATATCAATGGCTTGTATTCTCTCAGCATGATTCAGTTTAAACACTTAAACTATGAATAACTATGGAATTTTTTTTGTAGCACTCCTGAGATAAAATAAAGTTGTTAATAGGAGCATTTCTTCAAGCTATAAAAATTTGCATTTATATCTAGACTATGTTGTTCTAAGCCACAGGTATCATGAACAATTAAAGATCCCTGTCAAACCCTAGGAGAATCTAAAACACATGAATATGGTATTATTTCATTAACCACTGTGTGAAATTAATGTACTTTGCTGGATAATAAGCCAAAATAAAACAAAACAATGTACCAAAATATTTGGAACAAACAATTATTGATATTAACCAAAAACATTGTGTCAATGTTTCTATCAGCTTGAGAATTTCAAGGAAAAATACATCTTTGTTAGGATAATGTCAGCAAAAGATGCTGATGTACACTTCTATCCAACACTTCCTGTGGAAAGATTTAAAACAATATCTCGTCTATTATTCTGGAAGTTCAGACAATTTTGTTGTGTAACTGAATCTACAGGTACACTGTTGCAGGGGATTCTTTCTGCTATTTAATTTGTGCCATACATCTCAAACATGAGTGTCTTTTAGTATTACTAGATTTCCAGATTTCTTCTCAAATATCCTGGTTGTGCAGAATTCCACATTAGACAGAAGAACAGAGAGATGAGCTAGGAATCTCCACCTGATCTGACAGTTCTAGACATTCTGGTCATTTGGAACACTGTAAGTGAGTATTTAAATGAATACAGAACTGTTTTTAGAAGCCACCATTTCCAAAAGCCTGGTGGCGCTGGGCACAACTGCAGATAAAATGATAATACACCCACACTTCACCAGAGTCCCCTCTGCAATTGAATAATACTTTCACCCTGGATTGGAATAGCAGCATTAAACAGCTTCTGGTACTTGGGGTCTCATCTTCTAAACTGTGGGTTTTTTTTTTCCTTCAGAAATTACTGTATATAGATTTATATAGGGGAAAAAATGCTTATTAATTATCTTTCCTTTAACTATTAAGAGGGTGATATACAAGCTCCCTAGCCTATGTATATCTCTGTGATTTAAGGAATGGATCCAAAGTATGATGAAAAAGAATTTCGTATTTGCTAAAGTAGGTTGTTTAATCAAGCATCATCTGCAAAAATGCTGCAACAAAATTTCTAATTAAAATGTAACCTGAGGTGACTTCACCAATTCTAATCTAATGGGAATTAATCCCTGTTTTAGGTAAATTAACTCTCAGGTCTTAATTTGCTCAGATTTCCCTTAGAGTCTTCTTTATTTAAGGAAAGACTAGCTTGCTAGAATGTTCTGGCCTTCTGGGCCAGTGGCTTCATCCTCTAAATATTTGTCTATAAGATGAAGATACATTAAATATCCAGTATTTTCTGTATTAAACAACTTGGGTTTTTTGAGAAATGAATACTATAAAAATACTTATATAGATTAGTGTGCATGTACTTGCACATCCCCTTTTTTTTCTTCCCATGTCAGCTGTGTTAGATTCAATATCTTTTTACTGGTCACATTGGATACAGTTAAAATATTTGAAAGTAAATATGTTTGGACCACTCTATATCATAACACACAGTTAGAAGACAAGAGTCAATCATCTCAAATTCTGAATCAATAATAAATGTCAACAGGACAACAAAATGAGACTTATTTATATTTGAAACATTGGGAAATAGTACATAAAGTAAGAAGATTACTTGACACTGTTTATGACTTCTGCTTAAAATGTGAAACCTACTGGGATTTCTAAAGTGATAAGTAATCTCAGAGAATGTTTATTATCAAGTGTGCACTATTCCTGGTTTTTAAATTAATTATTCTATTTCTCACTTTTTAATCTGGTCCACCAATCATAACTAGTCTGCCATTTAACTACACTAGGCAGCAAAGTTATAATTTTGAAATTCCTTTTTAAGTGACATTTGTAAGAGTTATTGACTAACCCTAGGGAGCAATGCATGCATCAAAAGAAATTGAATCAATTTGAAAGAACTGGCACATAAGAAAAGGAAAGCCTAACCAAACGAAAACAAACGTCAAAGCCCCAAAGACAGTCTAATCAGATTTATATCCAAAATAAATGACATATTACTTTCACTGTGGTTTTGCTTACTGCAACAACCAGTATCTGAATCATAGGAGATAAAGAACCAAAACAAGAATGACTTGATACTTAATGGATTATATGCATATATAATTAATAATAGAATATTTATCTCCTGATATCATAGTCAACACATAAAATGTTCCTACATGATGGTGAATATTGCTTTTATACTAGTTTGGCACCTAAGAACACTGGTATGTCAAGAGAAAACCACAAAAAAAAAAAATGGCACAAGGATCAGAAAGGAATAGAATCAGCATACGTGTGAGAGATGCTTAACGCTGTATTTAGAAAACAAAATTTTTGCTCTGTTCGGTTTAAAAGAAACACACAAAATATGCAAGTCTATTGATAATCAATTGTAATATTGCTTTAAATCAAGTTCTGTTCTTGAAGTGGTCTATGACTTCTCATTTTAGAGAGCTGGTCACAAGAGGGCAACATAGTTACATACATATGGAGCAGCTCTGACACGCCTCCCAATGAAAATTAATAGTATGAAAAAATACAACAGTAAGGCATGAAAGCTGGTTATTGGTCAATGTTTCTAACAGACTAAATATCCGATTAAAATTACAAAAGTTATTCTTAACACTGTCCCTCTATAAAGGTTCCATGATACAGTGTGGTCACCGTGTAATATAGTATTTTCAAACAAAATGTCAAAGTTTCATTCAGTATTCACTACATTCTTAAAGGATGTGCCTGAACTTCTTGGAAATCTGCACAAATTTTCCCAGATCTATGCAAGGATCTCTCATGTGCTACAAGTAAACCAGAGCATAGACTGAAAATGTCAATATCATTGGAATTTAATCTCCTGCAATATTCTGATGCCCTTTTTAATTTCACTGATTATACATTTTTTTCATTTGTAGAATGAATAAACTTGATATCTTAGTGTATAGACAATATGTGGTGTTTTGGATAGAACATTCAACTTTAAATGTTTCATTATTTTCTTAAGTTCTTAAGTGATCCAGGTCTTAAAGTAATGATTTGTCTGTTTCAAATAATCCCTTTTTAAAAGCAGGAAAAATATTCAAAAAATATTTCATAATTATTTTTTATGTACAACTAGCTTTACAAATATTCTGATAGGGAAACCTTTGTAGATCTGATATTCTGAAAAGATGAAGGCTATTTTCTTAGTGTTGATTGTCACTCTCAAGGTAATTCACTGTGTTTGTACTGGATTTAAGTCATACAAGACACAAAAGAGCCATGAGAACTTCCAACATAGGTACAGTGTTGATTGGCAATATTGTCATTATTAATTACTACAGCAACATCACAAATTATGTACAGGAAATCAACTGGAACAAGACTTCCAAGGACTCTCTGACAATGTCAGACAAAAATAAGTTCCAATCACTATAGCAACAGCTGTGAGCAACATTGTGGTTGTGTTGCAGTCAATGGCAAAGCTCCCACAAATATCAGATAGGCCTAGAATTCACTTTCTGACAGTCATCCATGAGCTGCACAACTAGAATTGACATTTTAGACATGGAGTAAAAATATTGAATTTCTCTACCGCTTGCTTGTAGATGAGTTAATTTACATTGTCTATAATGCTTGAGTGCCTAACCAATACACTGAAAATTCTGTAAAGCCAAAGTCCAAACTTCTTTGAGGACGGAGGTATAAATATGCAGATCTCACTTAATGAATACATTTCTGAGAAAGTTTTGTAGATTGTTTTGTTTTCTTGTCACAATCAGCCTACCAGTCTTCTCCAGTATATTTGAAAGTTTTTGGATTTCTCTTTTATCTGGAGTGAAAAAAAAATAGGAAGAAGAGAGAGAGGAGAGAAAAAATAAAATTTGAGATGAACTTCAAGAAGAAAATCTGGTCATACATATTAAAAAATGAAGTATTATATTGCTATGAGAATTTTTTAAAAGGCTCTATATCAACATTTTAATTTTTCTAAAGTTTTATAATTTTTCTAAAGTTTTATAATTTTTACTTTAAAGGAAAAAAAAGGGGGGGGATTTAGATAAGGGTTTTTTGTTTGTTTGTTTGTTTCCATTTCTAGCCACCTGGAGCAAAATTTAGACTAATGAGAATTTCACATTTTTACATTTTGTTGTATGGAAAACTCATTGAATTTGTAATTTAGTGTGATAATCTTTTGAAAGTGTGGTCTGTAACACACTAGTCCATTTAATCTTAGACCTTCAAATGCCATGATCATTCTCCATATATAAATCACAAAACCAGAAGATAAAGATGAGGTGTTAGTCATTTTTATTGCCTTTTTCATCATGGTCTCACTGCTTTTTTCATTTCATTTACCTGTTCTCAAGTGAACTCCTGAAGACTTATCCTAGGTTTTTCAAGGAGAACCCAAGCTGCACAGTTACTGACCAGCTCCATGAAATAATTACGTTAACAGCCACAAAACTGTTGGACTACACCCTCTTAATAGGTCACTCAAGGTGAGGTAAAAATGCAGCCACATTAGAGCTAATTCGGGTAAAATAAGGGCATGTCCTGTATATGATCAGTCCCATTGATATATATCTATATATATCTGTGGAATCTACACTTAAGACTAGTGATTTGTGTGAGAAAGAGCAGGAGATGCACAGGAGACAACCATAATCTAACAAAAATGCATACCCTGATGGCTGCAATCTAATGGAAGAGAAGAATGTGCTGAAGAACTTTTTAAAGAAAAACTCTCATCAAGCTGTAAGACAGAGAATTAAATCAGAAAACAATGTAAAATGATATCTGTATATAGTATGGGTAGCAAATTATAACATTAATTTCTCGAAGGCAATAGAGTAGAAAACTAAGGAGCTGATTTTTTCTCAGTGGTTCTTACTAATACCAATTTGAAATGGCTCCTGAGTGCAATAATTGAACCAGTCTTCACTGCTTGAACTGAAATATCCCCTTAACCTACAAGAAAACTGTAGGTAGCTGATGCCAAAGAAACAATTTCTAATGTTCTTTCTTTAATTTTCAATTTTACTTTGCTGCACATATCAATTTAAAAAAATGCATTGTGGCAAAACATACCATAAGGTTTAAGAACAGCAGTAAGTCGTGAAAAGTAAATGTATGAACCTTCCATATACTGTAAAGAGATTTCTTTTAATCCTTATGTATCCACATTCACTACTTCTGAGATAAATCTTTGTGTGATTCCCTGTGGAACACAAACCATCCTCCAAGGACAGGTCAGCTACCTCAAAACTCCTTCCACTGCTTTCTTCAAGGAACACAACAGGAGTGAGTAATTAAAGAAATTTCAACAACTAAGCCTCTTCTCTCTCCTACTGGCCAGGTCTTTTAAAGGTTCTATTATCCCCTAATGACCGGTTAAGTCTCTGAAAGAAATACAGCACATAAAATTCCAGCTGCTTAGTTTTTCTGCCTAGCTTCAGCATGATGGAAATCAGGAATCCCTGACTGTGTTATGGCCCTGTGTCAACTCTTCTTCTGCTGCTGCTGTCACCCACAGCAGCTCTCGTTTCATGGCAGGTTCCTCCTCATTAACTTTGGCTTTCCTACCACTGGTGAAATCCACGCACCCATTCTGTTGTACAGCTGTATGTAAGGTTGTCACTTACTCAAGACTCAGAACCTCATTCAAATTGCAGTGAATCTCCCCAAAATTTTAAGATTTGTATCTGACCTGAGACCTGAAAAATGTGAAAGGACTTGATTAATTTTTTTTAGCATTTTCTGCTTTCACTACATTAAATACAGTTTTGACACTCCTTCCAAAGAGCAAATGAAATACACACTGACATGTACCTTTTCCCATGTGATGCATTCAGAGAAAAAAAAAAAAAATTACTTGTAAGAGAGAAAAATAAAAATCACTGTGGCAGTACTGTGAGGGACAAATAGGTGTTATAGTCTGCTATAAGTCCTGTGGGAAATGCTAAAACATTATCTGGTTAAAATTTTTCCCTAAAATAAGTGAATGCCACTAACTAAATCTATAAATAACAGCATAAAACTATAAGAAATTGATAAAGGTACTTTGAAATAGATGTCATATAATAGTTGCTAAAATTTCAGTGACATTAACAAATAGGTATTTATTCTAACATTTTCACACACAGCTACAAAAACTTGAGGTCTTTCAACCAAATCTTTCATTTTGTCATAAATACTCAGCCTCTGCAGCTTTTTTATGAAGTCCAGTGGGATTCAGATGCACTCATAATCATTAAAACCAGGACATGTTTTCACGTTAGCTACAAAGACACAAATTTCTGAGTTGATTATTGATGTCACAAATTGAAATGTTGATCTCAATGAAGCAATCAAATTTTAGAAAAGCCAGCAGCTTATCTGAACAAAATTTAAACAAGTCTCTTTATTATACAATTTAAAAATTAGTATGTATGTAGAACCAGAAGATTTCTCATATGAAATACAGCCAAAGTATTGATAGGGCTGTTCCTTTTTTAAAAATACTTGTGGTGCATGCAGTACAGTAATATTCCTAATGAGAGGTTCAGTTAATAGCATGCATTAACAATTAGGAACTGGATTCCACTTAGATTTTTCAGTGATTAGTTTTGTGGTTTTCTTTTAAAAATTCTGAAATGTCAGCAAAATACGTGTGCATGCTGGAAGCTTTTCACATGAGGGAAATACCATGGCAGAACCTCCTACTCAGAACTCACTAATCCAAATGTCTGACAAATACTAACCAGGTGTGGCTTCTACAAGACATTCTATTCTACATAGCCTTAAAAAACTACTATTTCCTTAATTTTATTTCCTACTAAAATTCAATAACGGGAGAAACTCAATAATCTAGGAGAAATATCTTTTTAAGATTAGAAACCATTGTATCATACAAACAGGGACTTACACTTATCTGAAGAAAGATAATCTTCAGAAACATTTGAATCAGTAAAGTTCCACTCCATCTTGGAGTTCAAAATTTTCACTTGGTTACAAATAATCCTTCATAATTTGATTTACTATATTCTGGGTCAGAAACAGTATTTAATCCAAATGACTTCGAGAAATTCCATATTTTATTATCTTGAACATATGCTTTGGACAAGCTGGGGCAATAGGCAAGAAAAGGTTTATTTTTCTTTAAATAGCCGTAAAATGGGCAGATAGACAGTAGATATAATTTCTAGCTATACTATTCTCTGTTGTTGCAATTTTGTAAAGATAGAAATCAAGCACAAAATGTGCTTGAGTTCAGAAAAAGACAGCAACAGTTCAAGTCTTCCTCATAAGTGGTGGAGATGAGCAACACCAATCTGCAACTCCTGTCTCCAAGATATTTTAAATATATTCATTTTCAGTCTGAAAACATTCTGCATATTGTCAACAAAAATAATACTGTGCACTCTCAGATTCACTGCATTTCCACAGCTCTGCTTTTTTGTCAGAAAAGACAAGTAAATAACCCCCAATCCCTTTCTACTTTGCTTAATTTGTTTCTGTTATCCCAAAACAGACTATTATTGTGTTTATAAATCAAAGAGTAATACTTCTTAACTTCATGACAATTTAAATTGGATTGAACAATTTGGGGAACTAGAACCTTCACACACATCTGCTGGTGAGGCACAAGGATCTGTAAATATGAAATACTGGCAGTCTGGATCATCTCCCATGCTTCCTTATCATAAAAACTGTAGTTAGTTCTATATTGAGACACCAAATTAAAAAAAGCAAAAACCAACAAAACAAAACTAAGAAAATGCATCCAAGTTGAGAAGCAACTTAACCCCCTAAACCTAAGACTTTCCTAAATAAGATTAAAGTATGCAACCTCAAAAATGCAGTACCAAAGAAAGCCTTTAGTGATTTAAATGGAGGGAAAGATGGCACACCTAAGATAGTGTCAATTAAGAAGTTCAGAAAACTAGACTACATCCCTCAGAATACTGTCACAGCTCATGGAGAAGTCTAGAGTATTCCAGTAGAGGGTAAACACACATAGACCTAGGAAAATCTTCAGCAAATGTTTGCTCATTTCTCATTGAGCTCTAGAACACCTGGTGGAAAGCCTAGGTTCTTCTCCAATTCATGCTAGTAGGGCTCTGAACCATAATCTCCACTCCAGTGGAGATTCTCTCCAGAGGAGATAATCCTCTACAGCTCTTCTGACTACAAGAGTTACATATCTGAACACCAGTTTCACCCCCTTAGACAAGCATGGGTGTAATTAGGACTGCAAAAGTAATTTTTTTTCTTTAGTGGAAGATTTAATTAAGGAAGAGCCACAGGGGCAAAAACATTTTCTATTATGCATTGAAATCCAGCACTTGGGTAGATCTCGTCTCCTCTTTTTCTGGGGGCGCATTCCTTACTTCTGTGTTTAGCCTCATTTATATTCTCTAGTCCTTCAAAGGTTGCACTTAGGATCCTTCTGATGCAATTTCATCATTTTAGTTTAACTGAGAAAAAATAGCAGATTAAACCAGAAATAAGAACTTGAAGTAGTGATGGAGGCAGTTGCTAATATCAAGTAGAGGTATAATGGGTTTACTGTTTTTTGCCTGTGTAGGCAAGAACTATTTGCAGCAAAATGCATTCTGGCCTTCCAAATTTTCTTCAGGAAGAAAAGATTTTGGATACAGCTAGCAAAAACCCCAAGCATATTTGCAGACAATTGCAGAATGAAGATGCTTAACTAAAACCAGAAAACTGAATATATTATCATATGATATAACTTCACAAATTGAAAATAGTTGTTTGAAAACATTGTTCTTCAGGAAAGTGGTGCTTCCTTTGCATTTCAGTTGCACAGCAAAGCTACGCTTCCCCTCTCTGTCTTCTCACGCCTTCTCAAAATGAAAGACATTAAATGTAACATTAGCTAGATGAAGACTGGCATTAGGATATCAAAGACTACATTCTAATTTTAAAATGTCTGGAAAGACATCTGCATGATGTTTCTATTAAAGATTTATGTCCTTGATAATACTTTTAGTTCTGTATTTCATGGCAAACTATAAAAATACTTTCAAAAAACTTTTTTTTCTTTGCTAATGAGAAAAACTAACTTCTCCAGCACAACATAGTTTAAATGTTTACTTACTTGAACATATTGATTGACTAAAAATGTCAATCTATTTAGGATTGGATTTATTTTAATTTGGTATGTGATGTTGTTAAAAATATTTAGGAGTAGTTTGGACAAAAAAAAAAGTGTACCCTATAATACAAGAACTTTAATCTATTTACTAATAATTTACCTTCTAAAACCAGGAAAAATTTATTATTTGAAATTTCCATTTCCACTGAATAAGAACACAGAGAAAGGTTAGCTTTGTCATACTTTCCCACAGAATTATTGAAGGAGATGGACAATGAACACTATTATAATAATTAAAATTTCCATTTTATCTATAATACCTTTGACTCTCAAAACACTTGTTCATGTCTTGGGAAAACACTTCCTTACTTTGAAAAAGAACTGTAATGAAATAATAATTCAATAACATGAAAAGTATGTGTGGACGTTTGAGAAAATGATTGATGTTAAACAAAATAAATTAATCTCAGCTCTAGAAAAATTACTCATAATTTTTATTGACTAAAAAACCACATGTATTTCATTCTCATTAATTTTGTCACAGGAACTTTGAGTTCTGGTAACTAGAGATTAGGGGATATAATACATTAATGAAAAGTTTGACTTCATAGTGTTATATAATAATTGTTATAGATACAGAGAGCAAATACTTTATTAATGAAGTTGGTGTGTCTAGTAAAAAACAAATCTAAAAATAGTGACCTGTTCTGACATACTCTGGAATTATGGAAGGCTTCTTATTAATTTTACTGGTTACCAAATGGTCATAGATTTCAATGAGGTTCCCTTATAGTTTCAGTCTGTTGAGTACTCACTAAAGTCTTGACTGCTAAATCTGTGATCTCACCGAGGTAAATTCAAATTTAGGGGGATTTAGTAAAGTTAGGTAATAATTTTTTATAGCTCAAAGAGTTTCATCATTTACTCTCAAGCATTCTGAATTTGTCAAATACAAGATGCTTGAAGAGCAGTGGGGAAGATGATCTAGCTTTGATCATATTTTGTATTATCTCTGTTTTTACAGAGCACTTCTGTTTGCATTCTTCATGACTCAGGGCCCTGAAAAGGGATTCAGACTTCTCTCTATTCTCTATTCAGTGCTGTGGGAATTCAGCAAACATGCTCGGCTCAACTGGGAGAGCTTTTCTGGGGTTTGTTGATTTTGCAGTTTGCTCTCAAATACAGCAGGAAATGTTGGCTGAGGTTTTTAGGGTTGCATAAGGGATTTTGATGACCAGTTCCTATTAAAATTAATGAGCATTGAGCATACAAATCCCACTGGTTATCGCACCCTTTCTGGTATTAAAACAATAAATGTTGGAGAGAAGTGACATGTAAAATAAAATTTATGTTGCATTAAAAAAGAAAATCTAGCTATCTATAAAACCATTCAGCAGTCCCTTTCCCTTAGTCTTCAGTGAAATCATTTATGGAAACCCCACAAAAGCACTTTTATTACAGCTCTAGATGCTCATACTTGGACCTTGGTTTATGTGGGTTATTTGACTGATATTTATTTTATATTACAGTATATTTCTGAAAATTTGACCTCTAATTTATTGCAGGAAGAAGCCATAATAATAATAAAAAATGGAAGAAAGAGTTTCAATTTTTAAAAATTTGCTGAAGCTTTATATCTTTCATATTGCATTTTCATTGACTTATTATGAGTTTCTGAGCACTAGACATATCTTTTTCCTAACTGTTTAGGAATCCTGCATGATGTAATCCTAGAAATGGAAAGCAGGAAGAACATACTTGAAGCATTTAGTGCTCCCATTAAAAACTGCATTCTGCAGGAGAGGTTCACTGTTGATATAGCAGAAGACTGACAATATAAGAGATATATTGATATACCACAAATGCATTCAAAAGATTTCTTAGTATTAGGAGAGAACAGAAAGATTTTTGTGTCCAGCTCAATAGAGCAATAACAGATCTTAAGTTTATATAACACAGGAAATTACTAGAAAAATAAATTTATTCTCATGATACAAAATGAAGCAAGACAACAATAAAACAAAATATTTTTGAAAAATATTTATCCAAAACTTAGACAAAATGTTGAAAAAAAAATCAGAAAACTATCAGTGGAGTTTCTTTTTCTCTGTCATTTATTTGATGGAAAGGATCTTTAAATGTCACTTCTACTGTAGGAAGCAAAATAGATATAGCTCTTCAGGAGCAGAAATCAAAAAGCTATCATTTAATCTTCTTGATGGAATTTAAAATTTTTGAGAACAGATTTTTTTTTTAATTGGAAAAATGTTAATATGGAAAGTATACTACAGTAAAAGTATTTCTTTCAAAAATACAGAACACTTCATACAATTTGTTTCATTTATACTTTTACATATTTTTACTTTTATAAATCATTAGTAAATGCAATTCCATATAATTGTATGCTGACTCATGTTTTTTTTTATATTATTCATACATATATTTTATTGTTATATTTCTTACTTAAGCTACATCTTTTATAAAACTTTAGGTTCTGTGCCTACACTTTTTCCTGTCCTCACTGTTGTTCAAGACTAGCTGTATTCTTACTTTGCAAAAAAATAAATGACTTGAAATACTTGGTGGAAAAGCTAAACATGATTCAGCAGTGTGTCCTTGCATTACAGAAGTCCAAACACATACACAGAGATGGAATCAAAAGGCAGACTTCAAGAATTGTTTAGTCCATCCTGTTACACAAAGCAGGGTCATCTGTGTAGTCAGGCTAGGTTACTCTGGGCTTTGTCCAGTCAGGTATTGAAAACATTCTAAAACAGGAATGTACAGCCTTTCTGGGCAGCCTGCTCTACTGCCTGCCTGTTCTCACAGTGAAAAAGTGCTTCTTAAAAGCCAGTCTGATTTCATCCTACACTCATTGTCTCTTATCTTCCCATCTTGCACCAGTGGGAAGAGAGCCCTTTCATTTTCTTGATAACCCTCACACCGATGTGCTGAGGCATTCTTGATAAGCACTCCTGAGATGATCTCTCCTCCAGGCTAACAAGCCCCAATTCCTCAGTTTCTCCCCACAGGGCAATGGCTACAGTCCCTGGCCAGTATCCTCTGCAGTACTAACTTATCCATTTCTTTCTAATATTGAGGAATTCAGAAATAGATGTAGCATTTCAGATAGGATCTCATGGAATCCAAGTAGCAAGAATTAATACCTCCCCTCAATGTTCTGACAATGTCCCTATAAATACCTCCTAGGGCACCACTGTTTATTGCTATACTTTCTAAGCCTTACTTGTTGCAATTTGTTTTATGTTTCAATTTCCTGATTCCCTTTTCCCAGTTGCACTCTTCTTTAGTGCTCATCCTCAGTAATTTGACTTAGTCACTTCCTGTGCCATTAATACTTCAATTTTTATTCCTTGAATATAGATTTGTGAAATTGATACATCTTTAAACTAAGTTTTCCTTCATTTATTGTCTTTATATTACCCCTGTTACTCTCTTGACATCCTTTTTCCTTTAGGAATGAAGCCCAGTTAACGCTACCTAGTACCCTTCTTGGCTAACTGCAAATTGCTTTCTCTAAGTTCATCACCTGGTTTCATGTGGGATTTCTCTTACACATTGCATGCTACACATCCTATGCATTCCTATATGTCACAAGTACAGGAAATGTTTACCTTGAGATTGGTTCTTTTTGTTCAAAAACAATTTCCCTGTGTTCAAGAGATAATCTATATTCTTCAGTTTGCCCTACCTGAACTTTGAGATGTGCTTATCATAGTGTTAAATCCAATCCAGTAGTGCCAAATTTCTATTAAGATATTCTGAATCTCAGCATGGTTTATAAAACTCAGACATGACTCTCTTTGTTCAGCATTCACACATCTTATGTGCAATTAAAAAAATAAAATAATAATAAAAAAAAGTTTCTCATCTTGGAAACGTTCATATTGGATGGAAATTTTTTTTCCAATTCCTTATTTTCTTGACCACAAAATCAAATGAAAAATAGACTAGTCTTAAATTTTACAAATTGTGTAGCACAGACTATGATATTTTACAGATAATGAGCACCAACATGTATTGATTGTAGCTGAAAATGAAAGACAAAATTTAGGAAAAAATAAGCAAAGTTTGTTCTAGTTCATCTAGTTCGACATTTCATCTAGAAATGAGTCATAAGAATTCTGGTGGAAGGTCAGAATGTTTTTGTTTTTTTTCTCAGAACCATTAAAATCTAACCATTGAGTCAACAGTCAATGGAAAACAATTTTGAAGTATTCAAAAAAACTCCCAAAAATCGACAATGAGAAATTTGCCATGTAACTTGAACTATTGTCCCTGTCATAGTGGTTTCATATAATTCCTTGAGGCACACCTCAGGGATTATGATTTTTTTTCTTAAATTAGGAAAAGAACAGGTATGAATGAAAAAACATTGCTTTCCACACAGAAGATTTTCAAGGATTTTAGGATTTTAAAGCAGTAAACAGAAAAAAAACAGATTGGAAAGTATTTTTTATTATTTACAATGCCATGTTCTAAGCAGAATGAACTTCAAAGTCAAAGAACATTACTTAACGCCATGTCCACTTGAGCTTTGATTATCTCCAAAGTTAAAGATATTGCAGCCTCTCTGGACATCTGTGCCAGTGTTCAACCACTTTTTGGTGAAATCTTTTTTTTTTTTAATGTTGTATAGATGGTGTGGGCGGATTGCTTGCTAACAGGTGGGGAAAAAAGGAGGACAGAATATTCCCATAAGGGAACACTTGCATGTGAACTCAGATTTTTTGAACGGGATGGTCAGTTACTCATCAAATGGCAATGGGAGACCCTGTTACAAAGGTCCTTCCAGCTACATCTTCACCTGGCTCAAACAAAACTCTTTTATGCTCATTTCTAATGATCCATCTATCCCACAGTTCTGGCAATGACTCTGGCCCATGCATAATTAGTCACTACTTGTTTCTTAAATGTTATCTACCTGTTAAAGACTGTTCTACCTGACCATCTGTGCAGGAAAAATTTCTACTGTCTACCACTACCTAAACAGGATTTTTTCTGAAACAGCATCCACCTAAGGGAGTCTGGGGAGAGAAGGACCATATTCTCCCCACTGGAAGTTAACCAATACACCGACACATGCAAATTGGACTCTACACAGTGGGGGCTGATTAGGGCAATTTTGAAACCTCCCATACGTCAGTTAAATACTTAAATGTGAAGGTGACATGGACTTCAGTCACACATCCAATTTCACGTCAGCTTGCTCTCTCATATCAATTCCTTATCTCATCTACATAGATTAATAGTGAGACAATCCAGGAGTTTACTGATTGAGATGCACTGGCTGTCCACAGAGATCCTGATATCTAGCTAGTCCACTCTTACAAAAAAACTTGATTTTCATGTCTAATTACGCAGCTTATGTTCCGTAGCACTTGCTACATATATAATTAATCAGAATTCTTTGCTTCCTGCCCTTTCACTGAACTTTAAAAATAGGCTGACTCCATCATCTCCATTATCTTTGAAAACCTCTTTTAGGCACTGGAAGAGTGTAATTAGGTCTCCTCTTATCTCTTCTCTAGACTAAGCAAACCCAGATTCTTCAGATTCTCATCTTATGTGCAGTGCTCCAGTTTCCTCCTCAGCTTTGGCTTTCTCCTTGTAATCAACATTTGCTTTGCATGGGCCATACCAAAGCTGACTCTGTACTTCAGTTATGGTCTCATACAGCCACCTCACTGAGAAGCCACACAGTTTCATTCTTCATTGAGGTATTCAATACCAGGAGGTTGTCACAGCAGCCATTGAAAGGAAACCTGTCCTGTGGTGTTTACAAACACCACTGCATTGATTCTAGAAGTTCTGTTGGTATTAATTCCCTCAAGATTTTAGCCCCCTCAGGCTTTGAATAAAACTTTGCAATTTTTTCTTAGTGGTTAATTGTAGCCAGACAGTTATAATTAAGCAATTGCACTGTGATCACTTTATGCTTGGCTAGACTTTTGTTTTAAGGAAAAGGGAAGACAGTCCCAACATTATTGGGGGTAGACTGGAAAATAATCATCAGTAGTGAACTCAGCAGAACTGAGTAGTAACTGGGTGAAAAGTAATTCAGTGGTGGGAGATTCTGAGAACCCTCATTGACTACCCACTCAAAAGAGTCCCAGACTCAAATTAAAGGAAGAACTGCACATGTGGACTAATTAACATGAAAAATGAGAAATATAGCAAGGGAATAGGGTACTAATTAATGAAAAGGTTATGTAACAAATGAATGCCGATGCCTTTGTTTGTTAAAATGTATGAATAACTTAAGGTTTGGATGATGGAGGAGCCAGCCTTCTGTGGCTTACAACCTAGCTACCCAATCAGTGAAAACTAAAATAAAAAAATAGAAATATTTCTTACCAGGTACGGAGACTGTATTCAGAACACTGCTGTTTTAAGCAGCAGCTCAAGGCACCCTGAGCACCCAATTCACATCAGTCTCCACATGAACCTTTTGCACACATCATGATCACAGTGCTTCTGGTTACTGGCCTCTACGGATTTCAGTCTTTTCAAACCACTGAGATTTTCTAACTTGGCAGGCAACTGCTCTCACTGCCTTTGGTGACCAAATTTGTGTCACTGTCCTCATGAGGACTATATCACGTGCAAACCTTCCTGTGCTCCAAAAAGGAAGCAGACACTAAGTAAAGGGCACATTTAGTTGGAATGTCACATTTTCTGTACTTGTCATCAGGGGCCAGGGTGCAAACCACACTTCCACACCCAGCTCTAGGAGTTCAGATGCCCAGGCTTAGGGCCAGAAGTTGGTGCTGCTGTGTGTCTGTTAAGTCAGAAAGAAGAGACATTTGTGAAAGAACTACAAGTAGGCACATGGCCAAATACAAGCTAGGACAAGCAGCCTTGATCTTCTGACGGCCAGCCTTGGGACTATGCCTTGTCCTGGTCATGTAACTCTCTGCTCCTGCCCTGGCACTTTTCATGTTTAAACAGCTTGTCCAGCCAATTGCCAGCACAGGACTGCCCAGACCCTGGGCTCAGCTTGTTGAAGGGCAGAGGTACTGCATCCTGGCAGGAAGGGACAGGAAGGGCTCTGCTGGCCTGTGACTGCACATGCAGACCCCAAACACTCAGGTGCATAACACATCTGACAACTTATCACAGCCCAGAACATCTGCCTCCCCTCACACCAACCCCACAGCATTTATTTCAGTTCCATTTTCATGAGATTTTACAACTGTGGTTTGGATACAAGGTTAAGAGAGGGGTTTTTTTGTGTTTGTTTGTTTGTTTTCTAGAAACATTTAATAAATATAAAACAGACAAAAACCTGATTGCACTCCAAATATACAGTGTTAAAACCTGAAATTACTCCTAACTGCCCTTCTTTTTAAGATTATAAGATTTACTCTTCCAAATAATTTATTTTGTAATCTGCCACACACACCCTGCCAGAAAGCAGATACATAAAACCCCTGATTTTTCATGAAAAAAATATATTAATTTTTTAAAACAAGATTTTCATGTTATAGCTATTCAATGTCTCACCAGTATATTGTTATTTGGGTTGTGCTAAAGCATTGAGTTATATTAGGACCTTGAATATTTTATTGTATGTATCACCAAACCACAGGAAATAGTGCAGATTTCTGAAGTGTTTACTGAATTATATTTCTGTTATCCCTGTTAACTCCAGTTAAGAGATAGCAAAAGATGCCTGTATGTGCAAACTGTAAGATACAATCAGTAGAAGAAAAAGATCTGAGAGCATTCTTATCAAACTCCTTTACTATGACAAATAATTTTTTCATGATTCAGTAATGAGCAAAAAGCACCAGGTTTTAATACTCTACCTTGATTCATAATTATCTACTTCATCCAATTATTTAATTGTTGACCTTGGCCTTTTTGGCTTTTGTTTCAGAACACTGCAAACCCTCCCAGTTACCTCTGAATTTTAAAAATATTTCAATTTTCCTCTTCATCTTGGTCACAAATTAGTGGAATAACAATTTTTATTGTCATATCAGTACTCTGTCATTTCAGACATTTCACCCTACCTTCCTTTTGATTTTACATGGTTTTGAAGGTTTAGGAGGTTTTTTGGTGTCAGGATCACATAGACAGCATGGAGGATGGCCATCAGATAACTGAAAATTATCTAAGGAAACAAACTTCTCTCTATTATGTTTATCAAACAAAGGCAAAAGGGAGGCAGTAAATTTAAAGCAATCACTTTCGTCTGATTGTTACACAATTTACAAAAACTCCTAAGTTTCATACTAATCATAAGACCCTTGCTAATTTTATTTCTTGGACTTTGATAAGTTGGTCAGCTCTTTCTTAAGTGCTGACGGAAAAGGTGCAAAGAGCTGCAAGCAGTAGGTGCAGTCCTACGGAGTGACTCCCCACTGGAACCAATTAAGTCCCAGCATGAATAGACTCTAATACACTCATTATACTGGAACAAATCCTGCTTCTTCTGAAGCAAGGCAAAGGCCACTTTGGTGCAGAACTGTTGGTAGAGAGTGATTTTGTGGACGCCAATATAGCTGTATTTAAATATACCCCAAGCACTAAATCTCTCCGATAAGACAATTTTCATAACATTACCAGCATTACACTCAGTGGCCAAAGAATAAAAAAAGTTTTGTTAATCGTTTATCCCCAAATTAATATTTTTCACTTTCCCTAAAAACAATTAAAAAAGTATAAAAGGAAAAATAATCTATAGCTTGAAAATTATAAAGCATTATGTTAAATTTGAATTAAAAATAAGAAGAAAAGAGAGCTATGAATGTTCAGTATTCATTTTCAGTTGTAAAATCAACTACTCCACACAGAATAATTGTCACATAAATCCTCCCTATAATCACTTCACATTTTTCATGCAAAAAAATTGACTGATAGTGAGTTGAATAAATTGTATATAAATAAATGCAGTGTTAGGAACAGGCACATTCAAAAAATAGCCTGGACACCACTGTAAAGTAAATTCGATCATATTTATATAGTGCCATACACATGCATTAAACACAGTAAAATTACTTAGTTTTCTGTTTCCCACTATTTTAACTCAAGTAAAATGCATTGACAATTTATTAATCACAATACCAGATAAAGAAATAAAAAGCCCAATCGTACAGATCATGTGGAAAAAAGAAATGTAACTTACTTGCTACTCTACAGCATATTACATTTATTTTTCTTGTTGTGGTTAGCTATTAGGTAAAAATTTTCAACTGCAGATAATCTATAATATTCTAGTCCTTTCTAATCAATGCTTCTTTTTTACCCCTTACTTTCAATGGAAAAAAATCTGCCTCCCTTTTCCTTACAGAGCTCATTGCTCTGTATGTGAAGAATAGATACTTTATTCAGTCTTCTCTTTTTAACATTGAAGATAGAATTATTTTTAGACTTTTCAATTTCTTATTTTCTTAAATCATAACATCTTCAATGTCGCACTTAGAAGTTTACTATTTACTTAATGTGTTCTGGTGGGTTCAAACATGAGAGAAACCAAAACTATTACTGTATAAAGTCTGCTCCTTGTGTGCCTGACTTGTCAGTCTATCTGACTTTTACTTAGAACTCTATGCCACAGTTTTGAAAAACAACAAGACTACTCAAAAAAAAAAAATAAAAAAAAAAAATAAAAAAAGCAGCACTGATTTGTTCTTCTGTACTGAAGATATAAGTAGGCTAACTGTTCAACTTTTAGCCTACATATTTCTCTTATTTCAGTCCAGAGAAGGAGATGGATGATTTATTACATACTACTTAAGGTTTCAGAGCCTTATTTTGCTTCCCTTATGGATCAAAAACAGAATTCAGGAGTTGTGAGGCTATACAAACCACAAACAGTAATACCCATTGCATCAGCTAATGCCTAAGTAGGCATCAGCTACATCTTCAGTTTTTTTCAGAAAGTAAGTCGTGATGATTTCAAGGAACACAATGGTTTTCTATTAATGTCTTGGTTTAACATTACAGTGCTTAATGTAGGAGAGGATATCAAATCAAGTTTTTCTGACGGATTCTATTGTCACTTGAATGAAATTTCATATTTCATTTTTCTAGTGGGATATTTAGAACATGAAGTCCAGTTTTGAAACGAATTATTTAAAATTGGCTGTTTTATATCTCATTTCAGTGCTTCTTTTCCCCCTTTTCCTTCAATAAAGCATAGTGACGTAAAAGTGCAAAAAAAATTGGCAAAGACTTTTCAACAATAATTAATTTATCATAATTGTAAAAATAAAAGGGAAATATGCTGCAATAAAATCATTAAAATTCATATGATAGTGTGATATAGTATTTACACAGACATGGAGTTATATGACTTGGCATTAAAAGGTCTGACGTATATTTCAAAAATTCTCATGTGAGTACAGAATACCAAATAGAGAATCTTCCTTCAGAGATATAAATGTTTAGCTAAATAGATTGTTCATGCTTTCCTCACAGATTGCACTTAGTAATAAAATCATATGGGAGCAATACTATTTAATCTATCTGAATCTTGTTACCATCTCTTCATTTTCACTGTTTTGCATAATGCCCATGAAAGTGTTTAGAAAAATAAATACATTGTCCAAGACTTCTACACAACCCCGAAAATTACAATCTGATCTCTGGATCCTTTTCTTCTGGACTTTCTTCTATTTTTTTCTTTTCTTTTCTTCTTCTAGTTGCAAGGGTTCTTTCACAATGTCAAAGAATGAATTACGTTTGAATGGTACTTTGTTAAATATTTATAATGAGAATGTAGGTTGAAGGAAATTTTTACTTTAAAAAAAAATAAAAGAAAAGAAGAAAAAGAAAAATTATCTAGGAACTTATACTTGCATTTAGTAGACACAAGAGTACCAGAGATTCACATTACATGAAGAAATTATTTTCTCTTTTACCCCTACCTTTCAAATTCTAGGTATTACTCCTAGAAAAGAAAAGAAAAGGAAAAAAAAAACAAAACAGAACTGAAGGGGTTTTGGACTGATTGCATATCCTTTTAAAAAATAACTTACAACTGTGACCAAATTTTTAATAATGTGGTTAACTTCAGAAATAATATTTGCTTCCTTAAAACAAAGTAAGCCACATCTCCACAGTGCATACACAAATATTAACTCCTACAGCACACCTAACCTTCATGTGCTATACATATATGTATATGGATATCTATATTCAACTGTATGAATGTAAGTCACATTGCTTCAGTATTTAGAGAATGCCATGTATAGAATATGATCCTTTCTTCAGTGTTCTCACAAAATAAACAAGAGAATTTTTGAGTAGAAATTTACTATTTTCCTTGAGAAATTTAGAGGGAAAAAACCCCAAAACTAAAGGCAAAGTGCCATTGAGCTGTATGGTTACTGGTAAAATGGATGGAGATAACAATTTAACCCAGTTACTCCAATCCTGGTTTAACTCTTTGGCCATGACACAAGTTCTTCTATTGAGAAGGATTGATCAAGTAAAGAAACCCATTTAAAGACATTTGCAAAAAGCAGTTTAGGGAGTCCTCTCCCTCCAATAGAATATCAAATATATTAAATATCAAATATAAAAAATACAGACATGACTACATGCAGGCCACTCGCTAGTGGCCTAAAGAAAAAAATAATTCAATCAAATTTTACTTGATAACCGTAACTCATTAGTTGCTGAATAAAAATTTGTAAAGCAAATGAAAGAGAAGTGATCTCCTAATGGATATGGAGCTCTGAGCAACCTGGTCTAGTCAAAGGTGTCTCTGCCCACAGCAGTGAGAGTTGAAACTAGATTATATTTAAGGTCTCCTCCAACGCAGGCCATTTTATGATTTTATGCTAATTTATCCTTTATTCTCAAAGCCTATTTTCTTTTTTGAAATTGTTACTGTCATTTGCAATGCATTGATTTTCTGAAGGATAGTTTTATCTAATGCTATTTAAATTAAATCCTTAATACATCCCCAACTAGCTTCTTCCTCATCCTTATTAACTGTTTAATGACTAAAGCTTTTCAGATAAAGTATTTACAGCTGCATGACACAATATTTAAAGAAAAATCAGAGCCAGTCCCATCAATTGCTTGGTTAAACAACTTTTGCAATACTTAAATAGATTTTATAAAAGAACAAAATTTAAATGGCCATTTAGTGGAATCCACTTTTCACAAAAAGTGTGCTGTAGTAGTAGCATAAAACTAGCATGTCAGAAAGTATTAAAATGTTTTAATTCCTGGGCCATCACCAGACAAAGAAATTCTGAGAAAATATTATCTGCAAACAAGACACAATGAGACACCAGGGGCACCAATGTACCTTTTCCCTTTCCTTACCTTTTAGATGTGTATGTGTCTCATTTTAAAGAATTTCTGAAAGAAACTAAGCAGACTGATACAAAGCCTCTTAAACTGATGCTCTCTAATTTGAGAGTTATTTCAGGGACATGATTAAGTAGTAACACTTCATCATGTGCATCAAAAGTTTGGACAAGAAGAACTACATTTCATTTTTTGTGAAAGCTGCACTGGTTCTGGAAATCCTGACATGTGGATACTAGTTCTAAAGGAGATAAAAGATTTTTTTTTTTTTTTTTTTTTTTTGGGGGGGGGGGTGTTGTGGGGTTTTTTTTGTTTGTTTGTTTTGGTTTTTTAATTTTTAATTTTGGTATTTCAGTTTTTAAAAACTGGCAGTTACACAGTTCTCCCCAACAGTCAAATGATCAAAAAGCAAACATCAGATGAATTCAATTACACACTACAAATAATGGATAAAATATAGTCTAAATGGACAATTCATACATATTCCCTAGACTGAAAACTGCTATCTAAACTGTTCAGATTACACTCATGCATAAAATTCACATTTAAGGAATGAAGCTTATTTGATAAATGATTGTCTAACAGAATAAAGAAGGTGTAATTGCTTAGATAATTTATTTTCATGGAAAAACAATTCAACCATTTCTAGAAACTATATCATCAACCTCCTAGAGCCTGACAGCCCACTAACTCCCTCAATAGCAATTCTGAAATCAAATATCTTATCTACTAGTACAAGCATATCAGAATTAAAGCATTATGTTTTATAAAATTATAAAAAAGTTTTCTATCTGCTTTATTTTGGAATAATAGACTTTCTTCTTGATCTTGTTACAGAAAACAAAATCTGTCAACACTCAGAAAAGGCAATTAAAGAAAATGTTCCTGAACTTGTGCTATTATGTCAACAGTATATAACACTTACGAATGAGATTTTCAGGGGCCATTACACTCCTAAATCAGCAATATGCTTCCCTGAAGTAAACTCACTACTTTTGTGTCTATCACAGCATCTGCAGTGACAACATGTTCTAAACTCTCTACATGTATATAGCACAGTCCAGTGCTCAAGTAATTAATTGAATATAACCATATGTCCATTCAATGAATCCATGTTGCTATTGCAGTCACTGCAACAGTTGGACAGTTTGTAAACCAATTATTATTATAAAGTGTTTAGTTGGCTTTTTTTTTTTTTAATGGGATAATAATTTGTTAACAGAAGCATACCAGGGAATCATAATGAGTCTTATAGACAGTAGTTCTGAAAACACATAAGGCTTGGATACCTATACCTGCAGAAATGCTGGTGGATACAGCTGTGAATGCTTATTACGATCAGTTATTTTGAGAAATTTTTTTTACATTTCTTTGGAAAATATCCACAAAACACAAATATATGCTTTTTTGTAACAATAAAAATAATTTTAGTTTTTTAAACAGCCCATCTTAGTTCTAGATACACTTAAAAAGTTGTAGCTCAATGCCGAATACTTACTGTGACAAATTACTGTCAATAGAGGTAAAATCTAACAAAACACCAATTACTGTTATGTTCCTGAAATTTTAATAATAATGTTGGAGTAAGCAGCTTCTGTCAAAGGTCTCTATTTGTGACTTTTTTACATGTTTTCATAACTGTGCTGGTTTCACCTGGGGTAGAGTTAATATTTTTCACAGTGGCTGGTGTGGGGCTGTGTTTTGGATTTGTGCGGAGCATAGGGTTGATAATACAGAGATGTTTGTGTTATTGCTGAGCAGGGCTCACACAGAGCCAAGGGATTTTCTGCTCTTGGTACTGCTACACTGGTGAGGAAGATGGGTGTATTTGGGAGGCTGGGAAAAGACACAGCCAGGACAGGTGACCCACACTGACCAAAGGGATATTTCACACCAAACAGCATCATGCTCAGTATATAATGTGGGGGAAAGAAAGAGAAAAGGGAAGGACATTTAGAGTGATGGTGTTTGTCTCTCTAAGTCACTGTTATGTGGGATGGAGCCCTGCTCTCCTGGAGATGTCTGAACACCTGCCTGCCCATGGGAAGCAGTGAATTAATTCTTTGTTTTGCTTTGTTTCCGTGTGAAGCTTTTGCTTTCCCTCTTAAACTGTCTTTATGTCAACTCAGGAGTGTTCTACCTTTTACCCTTCCAGTTCTCTCCCTGATCTCACTGTTGGGGGAGTGAGGAAGTGGCTGCGTGGGCTTTGGTCGCTGGCTGGGGTTAAACCACAACAGCTCCTTTTTTGGTGAGCCAGGCAGGAATCAAACTGTTGAGATAAATTGATTGATAGGGATATCAATCACTGAATTTATATCTGTTAGTGCTGTTTAATGGCAATAAGCAAGCTCCTGTGCTTGCCATGGGCCCACTTTCCTGACTCTCTGTTGGAGTCTAGTGCTTGTTAGTGTCTGTTTTTATGGTTTTGCTGCTTGCTGCAGTGCTGCACTGTTTATCACCTTACTGAATTGTATCTCCTTCGATAACAGCCATGGCAATGTGCCTGGCTTGGCAGGTGGCCAGGACATCATTTCTGTTTTCTGAACTGCTGTGCTGGACAGGCTGGAGCTCTACTGTGAACCCAAGCAGAAAGGACTGTGACATGTGAATTAGTCCAGGATGGAACAGAATCAACTTGCAAACCATGAAAGACCCCATTGCAGAGCAGGTGGATGCCTGAAGGAGAGTCCAGCATGTGATCCCGTGACAAGCATGGCCTGGAGTAAGTTTGTGGGCTCACAGGGGATCCATGCTGGAGCAGTTCTTGGATAGCTGCAGCCTGTGGTAAGGACCTGTGCTGCAGAAGTTCAAGGAGGACAATTTCCAGGGGATGGGACCCCAGGCCTGAGCAGGGAAAAGAAAGATTCCAGAGCAGCCCATTGTGCAGCAGGCTGTGCCCCTACAGCCCATGCAGGACTATGATGTGGGCTACACCAATGGTGGACTCCAGCAATAATCCCGTGTTGCAGCCAGACTGGGAATAAAAGGGAGAAGCTCATTGCAATGGCCACAAAAAGGGCCAGGGGGAGAGATTGCAGTGGATGTGCCTTTAAATTTTTTGCAAACCACGATTTGAGCAGGAACCACTGGAGCTAATACAAGAAGCAGCTGAATTGCAGCAGTGACCCGGTTTGGTGTCCAGGAACCCCACACAACGTGCCAATTCTTCTGTCCCAAGTGACCTCCAGAACAAATAGAACCTAAGGTAATGAGTTAAATTAATTGAATAGACATTTTTTGGACACTTTTTTACATTTTGCAGGGATGGTTCATAGACCAAGGGAACAACATCTGTATTATATCAAAAAATGAGAAGGGGTGTGGTGGATAATGAAGTTGGGTGAGCAAGCTGGGGGTGTTTGGGAGGCTGGGAAGAGACACAAGCCAGGACATGTGACCCACACTGACCAAAGGGATATCTCACACCAAACAGCATCATGCTTAGTGTATAAAGTGGGGGGAAGAAAGAGAAAAGGGAAGGACATTTAGAGTGATGGTGTTTGTCTCTCCAAGTCACTGGTTATGTGGGATGGAGCCCTGCTCTCCTGGAGATGTCTGAACACCTGCCTCCCCATGGGAAGCAGTGAATTAATTCCTTGTTTTGCTCTGCTTCTGTGTGAAGCTTTTGCTTTCCCTCTTAAATTGTCTTTATGTCAACTCATGAGTTTTTTACCTTTTACCCTTCCAGTTCTCTCCCTGATCTCACTGTTGGGGGAGTGAGGAAGTGGCTGTGTGGGCTTTGGTCGCTGGCTGGGGTTAAACCACAACAACAGAAAAAAAACCAGTCTTGCTAACTGTTGTTAAGTCCTAAGCCTGCTTGATGAGTTCAAGGGGAAAGGTAATTATATTAACTCTGGTGGTGCATGGGCAAAAGAACTAAATTCTCAGAAGGTTTAATAATTTTTTTTCTTGTAAACTGTAACAAATTAAGGTAAAATAAAGTACTTGGCAAATTTTAAAGCAACATCTGGACAAAGTAAGGCACTTCACTGGAATTTTTTTCGTCTGACTTACAATATATTTCAAGAAGAGGAGGTCAGGAGAAAAAGAGAGAGAGAGAAAGGAGAGAGAAAGATATATATGGTCATCACCTTAGATCCAGCATAGACTCAACTGCTTGTAAATCCAAGGAAGTGAGGTGTGTCTGCTGCACATCCCTTGTCATAGCTTCTTATACTCTGGAATATAAAAAGAGCCAGAAGCCTCTCTCAGGTGTTCACCCGTGCTTTAATGTTCCCCGGGGGACCTATGTGACGGTCCAGCAGTATTTTGGGGTTTTCAGTGTGCCACATGGCTTGGCAGCCAATTCAGAACCAGATGGTCCCGGGGGCAGGCTGTGGAGAAGTGCACCACTACCCCTGTCTTTCCCCTTCCATACATGCACACTCTCTCTAGCTGTTTTTGAGCCAGTAACCATTCCTCTCTCCTCCTGAAAGGTGGTAAAAACAGATCTTCCTAGGTCATGGAGTTAGATTAGTTTAAATGCTTTTACCAGTGCTCTGTGTAAACCTTTTTCTGTTTATAACAAAGTAGATTTGTGACAAGCATCACAAATCCTTTCATCTTCTACAGACTGGATAAAGGAGGTCTAGTGCTCTACTTTTATGCCATAGACATATATCTCTTCCATGCTGTTTTTCATCTTCTCAAAACAAAGCTATTAGTATTGAAAGATAGTCTAAATATCACAGAAACTTTTCTTACTCATAAAAAAATAAATTCAAACTCGAAATATAACTTGATTCTGAGAAGTTTTGTGAGTGTTTTATGACAAGGGAAAGACTGTGTTACAGCAAGGGTCTGGACTACAACACTAATTAAAGGTCCATTAGCTGGCCCAGCTTCAGCAGCTCTAGCAAGTTCAATTCTTCTGGGAGAAAAATCTTGGTAGGAAGTGTAGTCACTATGCTGGGAGACAGGCCTTTCTTTCAAGTCACCCTTTGCATTGCTTGCACCTTTCTTTCCCTGATTACTCCCTAGTTAATCAAGAGCAAGTGCCATGACTACACCCCAGCACTTAGCAGTGAATGTATGCTGTGACAGCTGCTAGAAGCAATTCCCACATAGCAATATATTAACTGCACTGTTACTGCTGGCTGCAAAAGCAATCATTAGGCCAGAATCCTTCTTTTTTTTTTTTTTTACTCGTTCAGAAAGGAGATATGAGCTCATTAGGTTCTCAACACTCGTGAAGTACTAAGAAGGAAACACACTGCACTCAGCCATTGCCTTTGTACGATGTAAGAAGAAAATGCCTTTTTTCTACACCATTAATCTGTTTAATATTGGATTAGCAAGATAACTCACACATGAAGAAAAGAAAGAAGAGGAGAAGACAAGCTTTTATTCACTTTTAGATATGCCAAGGGTCAAACCTTTCTCATATGTGAAAAGTCTTTAATGTATTGGACTTTCTTGGCTCAGGAGCTATAAATACGGTAACAATCAAACACATATTATAGAATCTTACATTTACGGGATTATAATAGGATTTATAATCTCAATAAAAACACTAATTTGTGTGGATTTAACTCCTCCATCCCAATAGTTTTCAGATTAAACTGGTCTGATAAAAAGAATTTGTAGTAACAGAGAATATCTTCTGTCTGTTGTCTCTTTACCTGCTCTCAAGCTGTTATTAGCCAGAAATTTCCTTTTAAACTGTGTTTAGAGAAACAAAAGTCTGTTCTTTCAAAAAAGTTACTTAAAAATTTAAGAGCTCTTGAGACACAAGGATTCACTTTTTACTATGTTTCTTCTTTGGTTGAAAGACAAAAATTTGGCAAAGACCTCTCTGTCAGTAGAAAACCTGATCAAATTCAAAGTAATTATGAATTGAAATTTTAAAAGTATTGTCTGGTCAAATAATATGCTTGTTTTCATGGGGGCAGTCGTACATCTGAGCAGATAACCAACAGTAAAGCTCTGACTGCTATTTCTTCAAAAACACCTCTCTGGTTTTTAAATTCACATTGTCATATACTAATGATTTTACTTGATTTCTTATCATTTTTCCATGCATTCAATTTTCTATTCACTTTCAAGAATATGTATAGACAGAAAAAACAGAATTATGCAATAAATATTACAGCCATTAAAAACATAGCCTTCCAAATTTTCACATTATAACTCTGTCTCATGTGTAATAGAAGAACTTTTGTGTGAGAAGACTTTTGTATAATAATTTTATTTATTTATATTTAAGAGATATATTTCCACTTTCTTCAAAGAAACTACAGGAAAGGAGTAAGGAAAAAAAAAGGAAAAATCGAAATGTTCTGTAAAGGACACGACAGAGAAAACTATAAATATTATTTCATGAAATTAAGTTCCTGTAGCTGTAATGCTGCATGCAGCATATGTTTCAACAAATTATCTTTCTAAGTCTCTATTCTTCTAGTTTGTTTCTAGGGGTGATGGCAAAAAGTCAAACCAAAAATTCAAAACCAGGCCTGAACAAATAAGTTAGTCAACCCAATATCAAATGTTGTGTATTTTGTTTACTTCAGTTTTCATTCAAGAAAAAAAAACAAAACCAAACCTCAAAATTATTTTTATTTTCAAAGCTCTTTTGTGGAAAAAACAGCCTGGAAAGTTTCTGGAACAGTTTAAACCAAGTTTTAAACACTTTTTTGGAAGGAAAAAAAAAAAGTTATATTAATTCTTTCACTGAGGTCTCCTTCTGGTCTAACAGAAAATAAGAAGTTCTAGCAGAAGACATATTCAATATGAATGCAAGAAGAAATAACTGGAGAAAGATGATTGGTCAAGGTAGTATGAGATAAATAAATCTTAAATTCAAGAAGGAAAATTATTTTTCTCTGTATTTTCAAATTCTGTCATCATTTTCTACTTCCCCACAACCCTGAGTTTCCTGTTTCCAATTGAACTGAAAAAAGATGCATTGGAACAGCCAGAAGGGAGGCTCTTCACATATTCTATGCTGCTTAAGCAGATACAGGGGAGTCTATTAAGAAAACACAAAAACAAACAAACAAACAAACAAAAAAACCCCAAACCTTGATGCTATAGTCTATCTTCTAGAAATTTTTTTTCAAATTGAATAATGCAGTTTGCTATTGCAGATTTTTTTCTGCTCTGACAGTTTTGCAAGCTAAATTATAGTATGCCCATGCAATCAGAAACATTCAAGATTTCAAGGAGAATAAAATTAGATATAGTAGGAAGAAAGACCTAATGAAATTTGCAATATTATTATCATTTCCTTCTCCAGCTCAAATTATCACAGAAAACACCTAATGGCACTGCAGGAACTGCCAGTCCATTCTGATTCTGCCCAGCCTCCCTACATGGCCCAGCTCAGCCATCCCAGGGCTGTGATTGACACTGTTTTCCCTGCCAGTCCTGATCCTGTTGCCTGCTAGCACAACCACATCCCAGTCCAGCCTTGGCCATTCCCTACCGCCTATGCTGTGCCCTGCCACTGAGCAGCAAAATTTCCTCCTGAAAACATAAAGTCCTGGCACAGTTTCTCTCTTGCTTTCTTCTATTTAAAATTTTCTGGTTTGTTTTATGAAATTATTCAGGGTTGTCTTTACTACAGGAAACTACCACAACCAACAACAGCTGATGTAATTAGATTTGAAACGATGGACAAAAATAAAAACAGTCTAGGCATAACTTCCAGTGAAATAATCATCTCAGGACACAAATCAGAAGTTAGTATTCAAAGTTGGGGGGAAAAAGCTTTACATATAGAATGAGAATAACCATAAACTTATTTATTTATAAAACCAAGCAAATTTAAAGTGCACATATTAAATAAATTTTTTTTAAAAATTCAGAATAAAAATCCTTATATTTTATCTAAAACTAATGTATGTTCTACTGAGAATCTACATAATATAAATTAAAATAGATATTGCTTAAGTTAGCTTTATTTTTATAACATATTACCTAATCAGATTGCCGATTACTTGACAGGTATCAGAACCTCAGAAAAATACTGAACAGAATGTTTTTAAATGTGACATATTTAATGTAGATATCTCAATTCTGAATAAATTTGAGAGCAAAGGCAAGTTTGTGTTGATGGTTTTGAAGTCAGACGGTCCTTATCTAGCAGTGTTCCATTTCCCTTAGTATTACTTCAATTATAAAATAACTTCATTGTTATAAGCATATAGTAGTACATAAATGTCACATGATCAAAAGAAGACATATATAAACAAGACTAAAAAAAAATTGACTCTTCTGATGACAAGAAATTTTCATTGGTTTTTGATGTAACTTTGGCCTTCTGTTCTATTTCATAAGAAAAAATAGGCATAATGTATTTTTTTTATTTGTAGAATGTAAATTCTCATTCCTTACAAATATTATCCTAAACACGTAGGTATTTCCAAATATACTTTTGAATAAAAACTTAATTTTCTTTATCTATGTATATATATAGATATGCAAATACTCTATCTCTTTACAAATATATTCATCTAAAAAATACTTACTTATGCACACACAAGCATAAGTGGTTTATTGACTTGAGTACAGATTAGCAGAAACCTATATAGATTTATAGTTACCGAGGAACAAGGTAAATATTCTGTGGTCCAAAGAAAAATGACTGTCTACCAACAAAATTTATCTTTGCTGGTTTGGGATATCAGACAGAGCCTAAACACAGCAATCAAAAATAATGCATAGACTAATTTACTGTTTGGGTTTTGAATGCAAAATAAACTACTTTCAGTGCTTCAGGGAGCATTTTAAAGAACTGCAGACATAAAATAAGAAACAGTACTAGTTTGGTCTTCTTTTCAAACCTACATTTTGTCTTTAGTGACTCAACTCATTTTTTTACAGCAGCAAATCGAAAGAACAGGCTCAAACTGCCTTAGCATATAAAGCACACAGTGTAGTCCAGTAGAAACCATGGGCATTGCAGAAATAAAGCCTTTTCCAGCTGCTAGTGCCTTATAAGTCAATATTCTCAAACTGAGGACAGCAATAAAAACCAGCATGAATGAATTGCAATGAAGCCACTTTTCCCTAGAGAAAAATACAAATTTTAACATAGGTGTTTTTCTCATGTGAGAGTGGGCCAAAAATGCATCTTTTTCTACTTGAAGGTCACTTGTGTACTTAATTAAAATTTTTTTTATTTTAAATTCTGAGCTGTGTTTATAACCAAAAACTAACATGAAATATGATGCTTGTCTCTAATGAAGCAGTGAAATGAATTAATATCTCCTCTGGCGTTTTAACAGTACTTTGGTAGAAGCCTGAAATATGTGGGATTGATGATCATCTTCCATATAGTCATTGGTGAAATCTCTCTCACCCTGTAGGAGCAGTTTTACAAATGCATCCAACTACCACACATGCATGAGAATTTCCAGAAAGTACGAAAACGTCTCTGATCAAAGCCCAGCACACACTTTGCAGAGTGAGGACCCTGGGAAAAGTCTCTGCCACTTACAAAAGAATTGAAGGTTTCAGAAGGATTTTACAGCTTACATGGTGATGACACTAGAGCTGCAGTCTCAGTGGAATTAAATCTGACTTGATCCAATTAATAACATAGAATAGGGAATATAAAAGTCTAAATTGGAAGGAAGGAAGGAAGGAAGGAAGGAAGGAAGGAAGGAAGGAAGGAAGGAAGGAAGGAAGGAAGGAAGGAAGGAAGGAAGGAAGGAAGGAAGGAAGGAAGGAAGGAAGGAAGGAAGGAAGGAAGGAAGGAAGGAAGGAAGGAAGGAAGGAAGGAAGGAAGGAAGGAAGGAAGGAAGGAAGGAAGGAAGGAAGGAAGGAAGGAAGGAAGGAAGGAAGGAAGGAAAACAAGAGAAGAGAACAAGAAAAAGCTTGCAAAAGAATTATAAAGTTTTCCCATCATCTGTTATAATATTATAACTGATCGCATAGGCTGCTATTGAGATTTACACTTGTCATGGAATCAAGCTGATTACCCTGCTGTAAGTATTTTCTTCCCATTTTTAGATCCAGAGTCTCTGTCTGACCACCAATACAGTTTAGCTACATTTGTTACATGGAAAAGGTAGAAAATAACAAAATTAAAATCAAAGAATAAAAGGAATTATATCTTCATGGTGTTTAAAATAATTGCATATTTAAGTAGTTACAGTTTCTTCCACTGTTTCACCATTGTTTATTTTTAAACACATTTAAGTTGTTTTAATCAGCACATTGTAATTGATCTTGTAATGTAAATTATTTTTTTTTTACATTTATTAATATCTATTATCAGGTATTTTTATCTCTCCTAGTCTTATGTAAAACAGTTTACATATAAAGAGCCAAAATACAATTTCTGTATATAATTTTTGGACATCCTATCTCACCTTAAAATTTGTATTTGTTCAATGCTTGACACATACTGATTTTCAGTTCTGAAAACCACTGCAGTTTTTTTTGTGTTTCTATAGCAGAAATGTAGACCTTTTAGAGGGGTGGAAGCAAATAACCATTTCACATGTGTCCTCACCTTGGCAACCTTTCCAGTCATTGCATATAAGCTTGTAATCCCTCTCATCCCCTAAACAGGTAACTTATTATTACGCTAGACAGTTTTCTGTCCTTTATCTCTCACATTCAGGCTGTTACTAAATCCTGTCATTTTCCCTTTAGAACATCTACAAAATCTAGTCTTTTCATTTAATTTGTGTTTTCAGGAAGGAGTAGTCATTCAGGAAGTAACTGAGGCATAACAAGGGCACTGACATGTCTATCATGTACTTCACTCCTTTCTTCCTAATACTTCCACTACTCCTTCCTTTGGCTCTAGTTCACCTTCTTTCCCTCTTTGTAATTCCTTATCCTCTGCCCTGAAGGCTTTCTCATTCTGTGTCCAATATAAGTCAGTTATGACTTAAATATTCAAATCCTTTTAAAAGCACTTTTGTGTCATGTTCAAGATTTCTTCCTATACACAAGAGTTCAGTCCTGATCCTTTACATAACAAGACCTTCTGCTCTTTCAGACAGGGCTCTTTATTTTCACAGTTTGGTAGACAATGAAAACAAAGTGCAATATTTAAAGGATTCCTGGCATTCTTTATTTTATTTCTTCATATTTTATCTGTGAATTTTTTGTGACTATATATTTTTGTTATTTTGATTTTGATTGTGATTAATCACTGGAAGCATTGACTTTTAGCACTGAAACCATAAGTACAACAATACAATAGATAGGCCTAACAGTTATGATATGCTTGACACTTTCCAATCCTAATCATCCATCTAGCGTAATATATTCAGTGGAATCCTTGTTTGTCAGTCTATTTAGGATGTACTTGGGGTCCTAAGATCCTGTTACTAAGCATCATGAAAAAATCACAAAATGAGTTCAGATAATGAGACAAATTATATTCTTTACTATGTGCATATCAATTTAAAGTAGATAAAATTTTGCATTTATCAAAAGAGGAAAATATTTACATGATTGCCTCTGGAATGAAAACAATTCTGCATCATGTATTTTGCAGAACTGCAGGAGACTATAAAGATGGCAAAGGTGTAGGTGACAATCTCCTGCTTTATCAGTATCCTTACTCTTAGAATGAATCGGATTAAGGAGGATAAAGAAAGAAGATAAAATAACGGAGGCTTTTTGTGTTTGGAATCCATGATAAATCTTATAAGTCAGCAGTTAGCATATATTTTCTGGGTTAAAAAAACTTGTATTTCGAGTCCCATTTTAATGTTCAAAAAGTAATTTAGTTACCTTTGGTGCAGTATTGGCTATGAGGAGCTGACGAGGCTGGGAAAGAACTAATTAAGCAAAATTAGATTGCAGTCTTCCCATGAAGGGAAGATAAGAAGTTAACTCCTGTTATGCATTTAGAGGCATGTGAATATGACAACTGCAGTTTGCTCTTTTTTTTTCCCTTATACACTATTGCACATTCATCAGTAAGGCTAGAATACTTAAATAGCTGCTTCTACTTTGCTTAGACCTTTGTTTATGTTTATTTTCCTTCAAGGGAAAGAAAAAAAAAAAGGGAAATACAGTTGCCACTGAACTTTGTTAGAGAATAAATAACAGCACTGAGTTTGGTTTTGGGTGTTTGTATTGCTCTCACGAGGTAGCAAATTCACACAACATAATCTGAAGTTGTTATTCTTGTAGTACAAGCTTTTTTCTCCCTTTAGGCAAATGTTTCAGCAATAATCAGGAGGAGTTACTTCAAGATCTGAAAGATTTAGGTTCAGTAATACTTGGATTTTAATCTCTTGACAGGGTATGCCAAAATTAACTTTCTGTTACTGAGAGCTTTAAGAATTTCTTATATTTTTGGGGAACTTTTAGAGTGAGAACCCATTTTAGATTCAGGAACATTTTGATCACTTTTTCAGGTTAGAAAGGTAATCCAGTTTTAATCTGTTACAAAAGTGGAGTATCAAATGTATTTCTAAACTTCTTTCAATTGTTTTAGCTTTAGATTTAATCACTGGAACTTTCATACTTTTCAAAGGTTAGATTTTTAAAATGTAAATTCAGTATTAATCTAATACCTTAAAGCAAATTCTCATTTTGATTGGTGTGGTGTACTGAAAGGCAAACAAAAATAAAAATAAGAATCCTTGCACAGCCCAACTTCTTCCTGTGAAATGATCTAAACAGTACACTTTATTGCTTTACTTTACATGATAATACAGCTAACACTAATGCCAAGAGCATCAATAATGTGTTTAGCATGCTCTGCAGAGGATGGAGGGTAGATTTTTTTGTATGAAGAAAATTGAATCACACCTAAATTTCCTTACCCTGACAAATTACCTCTGCTACATTCTATGTCTCTATTCAATTAAACAAATATTCTGTTGGTCCAGCATTATTTAACCGTGATTAAAATCACCTAAAATGAAATTAAGATTTCTTTCTTATCAAAAGTTCTTTTGTAAAGAGCACCACTTTGTAGCTTTCTGCCTTAATTTATTCTTCACTTATGCCAAAGAAGCCAAGTTGGATTCTAGCCTTGACCAAATTAGTAACTGAGACTCATTCAGAAGAAAAAAAGTTTAATCTCAGGGGCAAGAGGTTGATATTAAGATGCTGTCAGAATGTAATGTGATAAAAAAGAAAATAAATCCTCTGCTGCTTGAAATGAACAACATACTTGAAGCTCTTTGAAAAATGTTCTTTATATTTTTGAAACTATATAATCACATCATAATGGACTTGTGCCAGAGCTTTTGCCAACAATAAAATTTTCAGTTGCATTTTTCTGAGCTAATTAAATGCATTAGTGCAATAAGATAAGGACGCTTATGACTAGCCCTTCTGTTTGCATTCAAGGACTTCCACATTTTTCTTAAATGGTTGGGCCCAGAACTGCACACAGTGGTGAAGATGAGGCTGCACCAAACCTGAATACAGTGGGATAATCACCTCTTTTGACTGGCTGCTGATGCTGTGTTTGATGCACCAGAATGCATGTCTTCCTCTTGGCTGCCAGGACACACTCCTGGTTCACACTGAGCTGCTGTCATCCAGCACCCCCAAATCCCTTTCTGCAGGGCTGCTCTCCAGACACTTCAGATTTATACTTGTGTCCAACATAAATCTGTCCCAGGTGCAGAATCTAGCATTTCTAGTTAAATTTCATGCCACACCAGCACTAACTGCTGCTGCTCCTTTGTGCATTGCACAGATTAATATAATTTATGTATTTAGACCAAAATGTGTACTAGTAGAAGTACATACTTAGAGATATTATCTTTCTGTTTCCAATATAATACTAAAGAAAGCTAAGAGAATACTATTCATTTATTTGCAAATAAACCAGTTGCTATATGGATTGTTCAGCCTTTCAAATATGATGTTGTCTGTACCTATATCTTGTTGGCCAATGTCTACAGAACAGCTAGAAATTCTATGTTATGAACAATCCCAGGCAGAGACTCGAGCGCACACATCACACACTTGGTTGTAAAAATTCTCTTCTACACCTGCTTCCAAACCTCATGTAATGGTATATGAATAAAGAACAAGACACTTCCACACCTCAGGTTGACATTTACAAAGCTGTTCACAATTTTGCTGCTTTGCCAAGGGGCAGTGAGGGTTGAACAGCTTTCTGTGTTGTTTTCTTTTTTTTATTTCCTTTTAACTTTCTTTCCAGGCAGCAGATGCTTCATACACTTGAACATTCTAGCAGACCTAGCTAATCATAGCAATCATGCCCCAGGGAGGAGTAAAATACTGTTCCTCCACTTAAAATCATTTCTTCATCTGATGCTTGAGAAGGTACTAGTTGCCATTAGAGACTGGAGATTATGGGAAAAGGCTCATAGACAGAAACTACTGCCTGAGCATGCTCTGCAATGGCTCTGGGAGGAAAGGCAACAATCCCAGACGTGTAAAGATCAGAGCAATGAAACCAAAAAAGCCTACACAGTATTCTACCTCAGTGAGGGGGTGAGGGAAGGAGAGCATCTTGAAAGAAAGAAAGAAGATCTAATAAAAAGAAAAAGAAGGCAATACACAAAAAACATACTGAGCAACAAAACTGTGCATTTGTGTTTGTTTTTGTATTTATAGCTGTATTTTTATTCAATAGTTCCTACAGGGAGAGAAGAATGATACTATTTGTGGGGAGGGTTATTTGGTATTTTGTGGGGTGATATTTTTTGTCTATTTGTTTTTTGGTTTTTTGGCGTGGCACATTCTTTTTGTTCTGTAGTAATTTTATACCATTCTTTTTGTTCTGTAGTAACTTTATGCCTAGAACAATGACTAATCTTATTTTTCAGCTGGCCTTTGGCTTTTATTCAGAATTCCTAAAGCTAAACAAACACAGACATGGGAATATGTCTTTCTTTGAGCATGTCTTTTTTTATGCAGTAAGAAATGAAAAATGGGATCACTCTGTGTCTCCAGCATACAAAAGACATGGAACTGTTGAAATGAGTCCAGAGAAGGGACACAGATTTGATAAGAAGACTGGTGCAAGTCCGCTGTGAAGAAAGGGTGAGAAAGTTGGGGCTGTTCAGCTTGGGGAACAGATTGTGTGAAGACCTCATAGCAACCAACCAGTATCCTGAATGGTTCTTACCAGGAAGCCGGAGAGGCACCTTTCATCAGGAAATGTAGAGATAGGATAGAGGGAATGGCTTAAAACTGAGAGTAGGTTAGATGATATATTAGGAACAAATTTTTTATTCCAAAGGTGATGAGCCAGTGGAACAGTTTGCTCAGATAAGTTGTAGATGCCCCAACCCTGTCAGTGTCCAAAGCCAGGCTGGATAAGGTCTTGAGAACCTGGTCTACTGGGAAATGTCCCTGCCCACGTCAGGGGGACTTGGGGCTAGATGATCTTTAAGGTCCATTTCAACCCCTTAATATTCTATAATTCAATGGCAAAGCATTTTGCCTACAAATTCTAACCAATGAGGCCCAATAATAATAATAAAAACTCAAAACTAAATAAAATGTACTGGAGAAGGTATGAAGAAAACTAACTAGAAAAATGTATTTATGAGTCTTGGTCTTGGGCATGGCCAGTTAAGAGAGATTTGTAGTGACACGAGATGAACATGATGAAGAGGTAGATGAGATGAAAGGCAGATTCTTTCTTTATCTTCCCACTGATAAATGAGTGTCTATTCTACTAGTGCTGCCAATTTGCAGCTTCCAGATGCCCACTTAAGGAGTGATTAATCCTCACAGGGGCAGTAGTAAAGATAATGGCTTTTAAAGGACGATGGACAGATGTTCATTATTAATTATTTTCTTTATTCCTTACACTCTTTCCTGCATCTTCCCAGATACTGTTACCTAAAATTCACTCTCAACAACCTGAAGATCAGCTGTTGGTTTAATAGAAAAAACAGTTGCATAACAATTGAGTGCAACACTTTGGATTGAGTTTTCTAACGTATCTGGAGTTTAACGTGCAAAAAGGAAAGATTGTGAGGAAACCTAATTTTTCTGAAATATTTATCTTTTTTTTTAACCCCAGTATTAAAATGGGAATCACTAGGTATACCCAAAGCTATTTGCCATTCAAAATGGTTCCTAAAAAGAAAACCAAAAAATGCTTAAGCTTTTGACCAAGAGTTGATGATATAATATTACGCATTATTTTATATAGTTTTTACTCATTGAATGGCTGTATTACTAATTTTCAAAAAGTAAATTGCACACAAGGCACATCTATTGCATACAATTTGGTGTATTTACATGAATGTTAGCAATTTTCTTATTCAGCGACACTTTTCTTTTTTTTTTCAGCAACCAGAAAACCAGAAGTTATTTTTAAGAACCAGGAAATGCACTCTAAGAGAATAGAAAATTGCTCAGATTTGCATGCAATTGCAGCCTTGTGATTATTTTATCTTGCAGTTAAAAAAAAAAAAAAAATAAATCTGGAGATCAATACCAGTGGTCCAAGGCACTCCAAAATCTGTTCATTTTGCTGTATTGTCTTGCTGTACTAAGTGAACTGATTGACTTAGGGTATAGAGAAATGGAGAAAAAGAAAAGGCAAACCATGGCCTGACATCTATACCAGGCACACATACAGATAAGGTAATGCATATTGATAGACTCTTGCTGAGGAACATTTTGGGACTTCCAGACTCCAAAATATTGTATTTATTTATGCTGCAAAGGCAGGAAGACAGAATGCTTTTGTTAAATCTGAGTGAGAACAGGATAGCCACTAAGCACTTGCAAGTATCTGTTTCATTTTTATAAGAGTTTTGGGTGAGGCCAATTATGATGGAAATAATAGTGGATGGTAGCATTTTGAATTTTAATTGCTACTACTAATGCAGTTTATGTAAACTTCCTGGAAACTTGGAAAGTATTTTGATCTGAATTACTGTAATCATTGTTCTGATTCTTTATCTCATTATAAAGAAGCCTTCAGAGAAATATTTGGCCCTATGCCTTTAGATTCTAGTTCTTTTAAACACAGCCACAAATGCATCTTTCTTGCTCTGTTCTCATTCATCAATATTTTGTTTCAGTTTATTGAGATGGTCTTTTACCATTTTAACTTAAGTAATGGGCATTGTATTTGTTTCTTTGAAGCAAAAGAAGGTTTAATATTAGCAAGGATTCTTGTGGAAAGGAAAAATATATCTTATAATGGTAAATAAGAATAAAATTAAATTTCAAAAGTGTTTTTACTGGCAATAGAGCAGAGGAACCAGAGGCAAGTGAATGTGAGTAGAGGAGCCAAAGGTAAATGAATGTAAGCATCAGGTTAGCAATGATCTAGTGGAAGAAATGATTAAAGGAGTCTCCAGGGAGAGATAGCTTACATACATAATTTTATAACCCTAATGATAAAAATAGAATAATAGTGGGTGGTCTCTGTTGTTTTAGTTTTCTATATATTTCATGGTTGCAAGCATTATGCTGAAGCTGAAGCATCACATACTGCCTAAGCACATGATTTTACATTTTACAGGTCTTTTCCATTATAATATGGTTTAAATTCCTTGGCTAATTATTTTGTTTTGTTGTTGACTGTCCTTTTGTATTTATGCATTGGCACAAAAATATTCATAAATATCATTGTAGGAGCTATCCTTGAACAAAAATCACTTTCTTTCTATATTGTCACCCCTTCTTGTTCCCAGACACAGCTTTACTCTTTCATTACCAACTATTCCACCTCCCACCTCGCCCTCTCCACCCTCAGTAGCTCAGGTGGAAGGGAAATGGGAACTGTGATCACTCTCTACCTGTTCATCTCTGCTGCTCCTTCCTCCTCATACTTTTCCCCCACTCCTGTGTGACTTCTTTCCACAGGCTGCAGCTTCCTTTAAAGCAAATAGACCTTTTAATGTGTGGGGTCCTCCACAAGTTGTATTGTAGATATCTGCTCCAGCATGGTCCTCTCCATGAACTGCAGGGAAGTACCTGCTTCACAGGTAAAAGGCCTGAAAATTATAAGACAGGAAAAAAGATTCTATGAAGTTAATGAACAGTATATCTCTATCATTTTAATCAAATCCATAACTTAGGCTGGTGTGAGCTGTTTTAAGTTTTGTATTGTCAGAGTTGGTTCTGCCCTGTCAGAGGCATTTAACTAGTTAAAACTTTCTTCAGTGAAGTTTTAGCACAGAAGCAAGGAGGATGCTTCAGGGAATAACAGAATACTTTGCTAGTTTTACTGTGAGACTACTCATGCTTATTTCATGTTAAAACAAGTAGGCATCATATGATTTACAATAATTTAGGAATCTGACACATATAAATTATTACTAAAGTGTATGAGTATGCTGAAAATATGGAACTTCAAATTCTGTCAAGCACTGCTGCCTAACCACTCCCAGAGCAGCACAAGAACGTATTTATTGCTCTCAAAAGGTGAGGAGCCACTAATGATAAATTTATATGCTGTCTTCGCCTTTGTGTGAGGGGAAGGAAACAAATGAAACACACAAGCACAAGGATTCGGTCTTACATTACATATCCACAGCCCCTAAAGCCTTCCACTGCATCGTTTTATTAAGAAGCAGGTGCCATAAACTACCATAAGTCTTGCTAGACATGAGACGACATGGAGCAATGGGAAATTATAGAATGGTGATACAGTCATTTTTACACTTGGCTTCACAATATATGTTGATATCTCAGTTTGGATATTAAGACTTAAACCTATAATGAGGAAGCACACCAGTATAGCATTTCACATTGTGTAAAGATAACTGTTACATAACAACAAAAAGTACTTCAATATCTCAACAAATTGTGGGCAATCATGTTTTAAATTGTAGCTGTATAAAGTGTTTATCTTCTCTGATTCATTATTTGAGTAAGCCCAGGACCAAAACAGCATTTTATATATTGTTTCTGTGTCAAATTGTTGTTTTCCCTACTTAATTAAAAATAATAACTAAAAATAATAATGATAAAAAAAAGTTGTTATTATTTTCTTCCAGAGGAAAGATATGAGAAATACGCATTAACCTACCAAATGTTACTACAGTTCCATATTGAGCTACTTGTGGGAGATATTATCAGTTGTACCTTGAGTATTATTGAGCAAACAAAATCTTTTTTGCATGCACATTTCCATTTGGCGTTTCCTCTCTCATGTAATTAATTTTTAGATTATAAAAATATTTTACCTACCATATTTATCACTCTCTAACACTGAAATAATAAGGAGCTGGCTAAATCTGAGTTTAGTTAATGCAGTCATGTTTCTTGGGAAATACATTTTGTGAAATTCATTCTCTAAAACCGTATTTTATCACCTTCTGCCCAAGAGTTGAGGAATGATAGAAAGAAAATATTTCATGTGCATATGTGAACAAGTCCTGTTCTCCTTTTTTTTCGTACTGAACCTCTTTTCATTAGAAAGAGAACACTTGCTGAAGTAACTCTGTCACTACAAACATGTCTTTATCCTTTATACATGTCCTTTGTAGTAGGCAGCGTGGAGGTAAAGGAAGGGAACAAACCTATCAAACTATAAAAGCCAACAACAAATTTAAAAGCTTACAACATTAAAGGACAAGAATTAAGGATTACATTTCCCAGGCATTTTTTTTTCATTGTACATTTCAATACCTTTATAAGCTAAAACTTGTTCCCTTTAAAAGAGAGCCTGCTATAATCAGTAACATGATGGATTCATAATTTGCCTTTCAATCAGTTATACACAGCACCATCAAGAAAGGTGCTCCTTCATTTAAGTAGTCATCTATGTTCTTTGTGAAATGTGTTTACTCATAAATATGTAATTCACTGGTGTATTGTGCTATGTATCTCTCTCAAGCACCTGGTCCGCTGAGATAACCACTTATTTCTGTTACCATCTGTGATAATTGTAACAGTAGAGCTTTAGTGGAAGAGATTTATGCTATAAAGCTCTAAGTCCAGTGTTCAGATGGAGACAGTGATGACTGAGAAGAAGCATAAATCTACGACTGAGAAGAAGAATAAATCTACTTGTATAAGCCCCAAACCAACAAAAAGGAAGGTATGCATTTAAATCCGAGGCAGTGCATGTAAAAAAAGCTGTTAAAAATATGTAATTGAGTATGAAAATATAAAATCACAAATATTAGACAGGGTTATGCTCACTAAATTAATTCTGTCCCATTCTATTATGATGTTAAGTTTTACTTCACAAAACTTAATAATAATTTTTTTTCTAAAACAGCAATTTTTAATGTAGATTACATTCATATCATTAAAAAAAAAAAAAAGCCACTAGTATTTTTTTCTTAAAAGATAGTCCCAAACATAATCCTTGCATTCATTTTGGACTCTGTGGGTTCTTAATTATTCTGTTTAGCAAAAAAACAGGTGCTCTTGCAGCCTATTTATACTACTCTTTGCATGTGTAAGCTTCTCTGACAAATAAACAAATGTACCTAGCTCGTTCTTTTCATACACAGCATACTAATAAGCTATGAATCAACAGATCTCACCTAAATCAAATTGCAAATTATCAGTGGCACCACATTTGTTTTACATCAGCATTCAATACAATCAATGTATTTTTCAGTCATTTGTAATATTCCATAATTTTGTATATCAGCAATAGTTTTGTTGGGTTTCTTTTCTTTTCAACCATTGTACTTATTTTTACCTACATTAAATGCTGCATCTTCTTACATGTCCGTAACTAAGTAGCTAGCAGGGGACTGCTTACCACAGGAAAGTAGAATAGTCTGAAGTAGCTTGATCATTATGCAAACAATATAACTATTTTTCCTTTTGTGGGATTTACTAAAAAAAATTCAAAATTGCAGTAAGGTCCATGGAGAAAGCAAAATGTATTGAGATAGAGACAATACTAGTTAAGTTAAACACCATTTTGTGGTGTTAGTCGGGATAGACACAAGCGGCTCTGATGAATTGTTTGATACATATGATAAATTTTAGATTAATTGCATGCTTTCTTTTTTAAGCATTATCTCATTTCCTTGAGATAGCTAAGCAATTGTTTTGTTTATCATCCCTGTTAGTGCTGATAATTCTGAGGATTTGTAGCCAAAGGAACAGAGGATAAAATGAAACAACAAATTTCTTCGAACTAACATTTCTATAACCAGCAGATATGTATAAGTGAACCTAAAGCTTTCCAAAAACTGCTTGCAAATGTTCTAAGCCATTACAGCTATTGAACACTCCTCTTAAAAGATTGGAAAAGTCTGCTTCCTGAAGGACTGACACAGAGTTTAAAAAAGTACTCCAGCTTAACCTTCATTAGTCACTATAAAATTTTGTTAAAAAAAAACCTCAAACCAAAACCAAAACCAGAACCAAAACCAAAACCAACCAAACAAAACCAAACAAAAAAACCAACCAAGCAAACAAAAAAAAAACAACAAAAAAAAAAAAACCAAAAAAAAAAAAAAACCACCAAACCCAACAACAACAAAACAACAAAGAAGAAAAAACAAATGAACAAACGAACAAACAAAAACCAACCAAAACAAACAAACAAAAAAAAAACCCTCAACCTGTCTGGATTGCCCTCACTGTCCCTTACTTTATGTCATCTCTACTGGGAAAGGATAGGAATCAGGAAAAAGAAGAGGAGATGCAATACTGAACCTGCAAATAATGAATGCATTCTGGTCTAGTGGAAGATGCCCATGCCCGTGGTCCCTTCCAAACAATACCACTCAAGAATTCTACAATTCTCTGATTCTGTGAAAGAGGTTTTACATGAAGAAGTGAACTCTGACCTACAGTCCCTGAGAGAGACAGTCCTTGTTTCTGAGAATCTAGTGTAAAATTTGAAGGGCATTACAAAATCAATAGCGATATTTCCAGTAGGACCATATTTGGGATATTCCAATACAGCAAACAATTTTTATTCCAACACAGCTTCTGTGTATGTGCATGGAGAAGCAAGGTGTCGTGCTTTCAGAGGTGTCAGGAAGCACAGCTCCACTCTTCAAACTGTGGAGGGCTGTGTGCTGAGCACACAGGATGCACACTTACATTGAAGCTCTTGGGTTCTGGATCTCCCCCACTCCTCGGTGTTGGGCTCCCTGGGCACAGGATCAATTTAGATTTTTTTTTTTTTTTCCTAACAGAAAATGACATGGATAATTTTTCATAATTTCTTTGGCTCATTTCCTCGGCTATTTATTTAGAGAAGTGTAACTTACTTAGAAAGGATTGTTAAGACTATGACACATTCACAGTGGAAGTAAAGATAATTGGCCATAATGGCTGTAACATTTGGTTTCTACTTGGCAAAGCACAGACAATGCTGTCTTCAGACAACTGGCCCCAGATGGACAGCTTTTTGGAAAAGGAAAACATAGTGGTGGGTGGACAGAGCAACACTTGTTGGATAATTGTCTTTCTCGGTAAGGTCCTCCCTTGTCAGTGGAGGGAGGGCTCTCCTCTAAACTACAGAGTTTAACTAATATTAACTATTAACTAAACTATTTAAATATGTCCCATGGTCTAAATGATTTCCATAACCATTGGTTTGGGGGTCGTGTGGAGGAAGGAAAGCTGCCTCCTTTTAGTTTCTGATTGACAAGTGAATATTCCTTTAAAACACTGGCTTTGTTTCGACATTTTCCCATAATCGCCATTGAAATGAGACAACACAGACATACATACACTTCCTTGAGAAGTCTTAAACTAGAATATAGCAGTACTCAACAAAATATAAGTTTCTAAAGACTATCACATGCCAGCTGCAAATGTTCCATTTCTTTACCTTTCAGTGCAAATAAAGCAAAACAGAGTAATTTTCTATCCTAAAAATGCTGTGCATCTAAAAAACACTTATTACTGGCTCTAGGAATCACTGATTACAGCAAAAAGGAAAAGGAAAGAGAAAAAAAACAGTAGCCATTATTAATAGTATAGTTTTTATGTTTTAAAACATACAAAACTTCTAAGAACCTTATACTTTCTTTTTTTATCTGCTTGGATGAGAAGCCCCTTGTGTTACCAAACTTGAACTCTTTTGAAGTACACAGAAGGCATAAATCTTGGACAGATTACACATCTGTAGCCCACAAATCCCTGAGTGTATGAGTACAGCTGCTGTCTGAAACTAGAATTCTCCTTTCTTATAATTATATTCTGAAACTGATTATGCATGGCCAGGAGTTTCTTTCTTTCTTTCTTTCTTTCTTTCTTTCTTTCTTTCTTTCTTTCTTTCTTTCTTTCTTTCTTTCTTTCTTTCTTTCTTTCTTTCTTTCTTTCTTTCTTTCTTTCTTTCTTTCTTTCTTTCTTTCTTTCTTTCTTTCTTTCTTTCTTTCTTTCTTTCTTTCTTTCTTTCTTTCTTTCTTTCTTTCTTTCTTTCTTTCTTTCTTTCTTTCTTTCTTTCTTTCTTTCTTTCTTTCTTTCTTTCTTTCTTTCTTTCTTTCTTTCTTTCTTTCTTTCTTTCTTTGTCTTTCTTTCCTTTTCTTTCTTTCTCTTTCTTTCTTTGTCTTTCTTGCCTATCTGCCTTCCTTCTCCCCTTTTAAATGTCATAGTGAGAAAAAAAAGCAAATACAATGGCCAATTTAAATACTGATCTCCAAAAAAAATGAAATCTTTTTATCAGAGATTATTGGCAGCAAGAAGTAATGAAGAAAGAAGAAAAATGAAGAATACTTTTCAGAATACTTTCACAAACTATTTCATTATTACTGGTGGAGTGTGTTTTTCAGAAGATATGCCAGCATACTAAGGACTACTTTCAATGGCTTTTATGAGTGTTGGTGTCTAAGATAATGAAAATATATATTTAGCCTTTTGACAGGGTTTGTTTGTGTATTGCAGGTGACATAACAAAGAAAACTTTCTTGGAAATATTAACTTAATCTATTAATATTCACATAATAATCTAAATCTCATAGAAGAATAGAAAGTTAGTCACAGAAGATACTGATCTTGAGGTAGAATTTTTTAAGTGGCATGGACTCTAAGAAGAGAGCTGCATTGTGTAGAAGTTGTTCATAGTGATTCCATTTTTATCTTTCACAGAAATATAGATAATTTCATAAGTTATTTATTATATATTTAATGAAATATATATATGAATTTATATTGCGTATAGCTGATTGGTTCAGAAGGTAAGATTTGTAAGAAGTAAAATTTTTCCAATTTGGCTATATTTTGGAGTGGCAATCATACTCAAGACAAAAGGTACATGGCCAATACTAATCAGAAGCAGCATTAATACCAGCAGTTTCTGGTATAACTGCTCCCTCATACATTATTTAATCAAAGATTTATTCTACAACATTTTTTTCTTGCAGGATTACCAGTAACTGTTTTTCTTTAATTGCAGAATAATTATGATTGCTTGGAGTTTTAACAAATAATTATTTTAGACTTGATAAATTAGGGAGAGAAAAATGAAATAACATACACGCACATAACAAAAAGTACACTCACAGCCATGGTTGATATGAAAAGTTATGATAATTCAGACAACCATATTTAAGCAGGATTCATAGAAGAACTCAGAAACCTAAGTACCATCAAACTGTCCTTATAGATTCTTCTGTTAAATAAACAGAATTTTTCAACACCTACAACCCCTAGGGCATACCACTACTGATCAAATAGTTCACAGGAATCCGCACCTTTCAAGGCATGACCAGAACTGCTTAGGGTGATTGCTGAACATTCCTCTGAACATTGCTGGGCATTCCTCTTGTTCTAAAGAGCCAGAAAATTTTTAAGAGAAAAATTCATATTTACACATATACGTTTTCCCATGGAGTGGGAGGTGGCAGTGAAAATTGCAGTGCTTTGAAATTGCCTCACCATGGATTCACATAGCTCCTCCAGCTTGTGCATTTGGCAAGAATTAAACCATGAAATATGAACCTTCACAAGTATTCTTTGACCTACTGAATATTTATTAACCTAGAAAACAGAATACTTTAAAGGTATAATTCTGTTCCACCAAAACCTTTGCATTCTGACAGAGCCTTTACCTTGGAGGAAAAAGGAATCTAAAATTCTCTCAGAAAATTTAATCCAGTTCTGTCCCACTTGGGTGACTACTCTTACAGCTGTATTACAGCATCAAAGGAGACGGGAGCATTGCCTTTCATTCCTGTATGATTCTAATATAAGTTCTGTTGCTTTTTTGTCAAATTGCCAGGGCAGATAACCCACGGGGAGTTGAACAACAAAAGGCTAAGCACCTATGTCTTATGGAAAGGATGGTTCTCTAAGTTTACTCCCCTTCTTCTCATTTCTTATTTGGTTACAAATATGGACAGGATCCATATATCTTTTATAAAGACAACCTTCTACAAGGAACAGGTCAGATAAAACACTACAAGGAGAAGAAAGTGATTCTTCCCTTGGGACACAGACATGAAAGATAACACTTGATGAAGCAGACAGAAGGGATTGTCATAGTGAGACACTGAGGAGCAGGGAATAGGCAGCTGGGTCTCAAAGGAGACTAAAGCTGTGTAAGAATTAAAAGGAGCAGCATAAGGCTTATTGTAACCTTGAAAGATGCTGAGCATACTGAAACCTTCGTGCAAGATTTTCAGGAGAAAGATTTTCTCATATAAACTGTTTGCATTTCTAGTCTCTCTCTGACCAGTAAGTGGATTTTTTAGTCTTAAAAACTTGACTTGCCTCTTTTACATTCTGCTGAAAAACGATTTTTATCTAACCCTCTTTTTTGTCTTTTTTAGTCTACTCTAAGGAATACAAAAAGGTAGACAAAGCCAACTCCCTGCTCTGACTGACACAGGCTTTTATCAGACATATATCTGTGATATCTCTTCACCCAAAATACTGTGGTTTTCAGTTCCATTCTAATTTTCACATATTTTTTTAGCAGGTCTTGACGCCTCATTTGATGTTTGTACTTCTCCAGGCAAGAAAGATAAACTGGGGTATAAATACACTACTAATACACAAGAGAATCACCTTACAGCTACTGTGGTTTAAGTTAAAGGAGGTTTAAGTCTTAGAAAGGGCAGACATTGGTAAGGAGGATCTCTTTTATGGTAGCAAGTTCCATAAATGGTGCAGTTACTGATTTTCCCCTGGGTGCTTCAGTTAATGCATATGATATGCCATTTTTGTTTCTATTAAGTAGTTTCTGATACCACAAAAATTCTTGTCAGTTTTGGGGTAATTTTTGCATCAAATGTTGCTCAACATGATCCTGTAAAATGCATGTCCAACTTCCTGAATAGAATTAATATTTATAAAATGGATGCAAATTCTTTATGACTGCTATTCAGATGTATAATGGTCAAAATCCTTTGACACTTATAATATCTATATAAAATCCACTGAAAATTGCAACACCTGGCATATAAAATTAAGAAAACAATTTTTGAAAAGGGAGAGAAACCAATCTTTTAAATTAGTAATTTATCTTTGTGTTGTCACAGTCGTAATACCACCAGCTACCTGATACTGCAAAGGTTTTATTGTGCATCTGCTTTAACCATGCAAAACTATAAGGCAGTTACACAGAGGCATTCCAACATTCTTTTCAAAAATATCATAAACGGTTTGGGATGGAAGAGACCATAAAGATCATTGAGTTTCCACCCTGCAGCCATGGCCAGGTACACCACTCACTAGATCAGGGTGGTTAGGGCCCCACCCAATCTAGTCTTGAACTCTCCCAGGTATGGAGCATTCACAACTTCTCTGGACAGCCAGTTCCTGTGCCTCAATACCCTCAAAGTAAAGAATTTCTTCCTGAGATCTAATCTAAATCTCTCCTTAGTTCAAGCCATTCCCTCTTGTCCCATCAGTGTCACCCCCTGTAAAAAGTTCCTCTCCTTCTTTTTATAAGCCCCTTTTAAATACTGAAAGAGAACAATGAGGTCTTACTGGAGCCTTCTCTTCTCCAGGCTGATAAATCCCAGCTCTCTCAGAGTCTTCATACGAGAGGTGCTCCAGACCCAATCATCTTCATAGACGTCCTTTGGATCTGTTCTAGCAGGCCTACATCTTTCTTGTGCTGACCACCCAGAGCTGGGTGGAGCACTACAGCTGGGGTTTTACATAGGAAGAGTAGAGGGGCAGAATCACCTCCATTCACCTGCACTCATCTCTTGATGCAGCCCAGGATGTGGCTGGCTTTCTGGGCTGGAAGTACACATTGGTCTTATCCAGTCTTTCATCCACAGGAACCCCCCAAGCTCTTATCTGCAAGGCTGCTCTCAATGACTTTTTCTCTCAGTCTGTAGACATGTCTGGGATTGTTCTGGCCCAGATGCAGCACCTCGCCCTTGGACTTCTTGAATCTTATGATGTCCTTGTGGCCCCATTTCTCAAGTTTGCCCAGGTGCCTTTGGATCATATCCCTTCTTTCGGATGCATCAGCCACACCCCTCAGCTTCGTGTCATCTGCGTCACTGATGAAAATATGAAAGATCACCGGCCCCAAGAAAAGTGCCCCGAGGGTCTCCATCTGTCACCAGTCTCCACCTGGATATGAAGTTATTGACCAGAAGTCTCTGGGTCTCCATCAGTTCCTTATCCATTGAATAGTCCACCATAAAAAAATCTATGTCTCTCCAATCTGAAGATGAGACTGCTTACAGAAGTCTCAGCAGATGACAAGAGTTGGTCTTCCTTTGACCATTGCAATGACTCCATCCCAGCAGGACACCAGAATGGTCAGGCATGTTTGGCCCTTAGTGAAGCCATACTGAATGTTTTGGATCATCTCCTTGTCTTGCATATGTCTTAACACTTCCATGACTATCTGTTCCATGATTTTCCTAGATGGAGAGGTGAAGCTTCCTAGTCTGTAGTTCTCTCTTCTCCCCTCTGTAAAATATAAGTGATATTTTCCTTCTAATCACCAGGGACTTTGACTGAAATGACTTTTTGAATAGGAAAATGTCATGGCAACAGCATCAGTGAGTTCCATCAGGATCCTGGGATGCATGTCATCAGGCCCCACAGCATTTTGTTGGCTTTGACCTAGAAATTTAGGTCAAAATCACAAATCTGTAACATAAGGAGATAATTTTTAAGATTAAACAGTTCCTACTGCTGTATCTCAACCAGGGGAAAAAAATCAAAACCAACCTGCCCAAATCCCACCGAGTTAATTTTGAGATCCAGTTCAATGACTCATAAAAAGGTCAGTTGCCTGTGATAGCACTATATTGAATTTGATGACCCTAGTGGGCTTTTGCAGTCCTGTAATCTGACAGAATGAAAAGAGCTGATAAGGAATCAAAAATGCCATATTCATGAGGGAGACCTGGCTTCTAAATGTTATATGTTTTTCAGACAAAAAATTATAAGTGTATACTTAATGGAAATGACTGAAAATCCTCTCTGTGGTTTTTTTCCATAAATGTCAGAGAAAAAGAGATTTGTTTATATAAGTTTTAATGTTGTTTCAGGCTCAAAATTCAGAGGGAAAGAAAAGAGAGAAAGAGCAGTGAGAGTGGAGAGAGGGAAAAAGAAAGAAAAAAATAATGAATTTCAAAAACCAACTCCTTTGATTACAGAAGCTCAATGATTTCTAAAAAATCTTTTTGATTATTTTTTAACTAAGTCTACACTGAAGAAAAAACTGGAAGGCATAAATCTCACTTCCACGACAGAATTTTTGTTCAACTGGCAGAAAAAAAAAAAATCCTTGTTTTAAAATAAAATAATGCTCTCCTTGGAAACATGGGTGAAATTTTACCCTTCTCATATTCATACTATTCCAACTACTTACTCTAAAATGGTCTAATGCTTCATATTGTAATATCTTGCACCTTTTGGTTAATCTACATATTGAAAACTGATTTAAAAACTAAAAAATGAAAATAACACTTGAGGAGAGGTTGTATATTGCATTCAACTTGGACATATAAAAATGACCTTACAGGAATAATCCCTGGTATTCCAAAACTCCTAGACATCTAATATCTTATTGATATATTTGGGTGGTCACCCTCAGGCCTTTGTCTCAGACATTTATACTTCATGAAAACTATGACCAACTAAAAATTATAGCATTTTGCAGCCAGTTCATATTCAATGACCCATGCAATTAATTACTTGAATCAAGCAAGCTGATTTACAGAGGAAGCAAATCTGCATTTGGACACATAATCAATCATTTTCATGTTCAGCTATTGGAACAGCAATTGCAACTGCAATAGTTATAATGGGAACATAACATATATGCATCCTGAGTTTTGGATTTCAGGATTTCAGAAAGTTACCAGTTAAAACAGAGAATGTTTGCCTGTCCTTTTCCCTCATTCTTAGCACACACTCCTGCAACATAAACTTTATGTTGCTAACTGCATAAAGATGTAGTTAGGGAGAATGAAATACATAAAAATAAGGTCAGATAACATTACAAATACTCTCTTTATTATGTGTTTTAAATAGATATCTTCATGCAGACATGTATGTGCACTACTGTTTCCTTTCAGCCACAGCTTGTCTCTTCATCCACTATATCAAAAGAGCCTTCATTAAAAGTAGGCCAAAACTGTATACTGTTACATGTGGGCCATTTAAGCCTTTAGCTTCTACTGCATGAATTTTGTCTTATGGCGCTCTTTGCTAAGGTCTTCTGCAATTAATTAAATTTTTCCTAGAGAGAAGAAGGGGTAACTGCTATGGGAAAAAAAATCATTGCTATCACCAAGGCTTACATATGACTGAAATTGTATGCTAAAGGAGTGAATGGGCAGGAACAACCAATTTTTTCATTCTGTCTGAGGCTGTGATATTTTTATGGTTGTACATAAATTCCAAGAACACTCAAAACCACCATCTAGACTAAAGAAAGTAGGAGATACCAGAAAAATATTGAAGGAAGATATTTCAACACCTATTCTCACATTCGGAAGATTATGAGAAGTACAGATCAGAACTAAGGAATTCATTTAGTTTCTCAAATTTTTTACAATACAAAAAAATTCAGAAGAAATGGGACTAACATGAATTTGTTCATTTGTGGTGCTACTACACTTTGCTTTCAGTTATTTTTTTCTTCATCAGAAACTTGAAATCTCAACATATAAAATGTTACACTAAGTAGAAGGAAATGGAAAGGACAAGCAATAACAGGAGAGACTTGCAGACGATGAAAACAGAGTGAGTATAGAGAGAAATATGATAAAATGCTAGCATCTCTCTGTGGTCACAAGCAAAAAGTATCAAAAACAGTGAGCCATTAGATGGAGAGGGAAAAACTGAAAGAGGCCTAAATTATAAGTACCTTGGGTGAAATACTACCAAAGTTTTAAATCTTCATTCAAGATAAATCTATTTTTGAATTCAGTCATTTTGGAAAGAAACACAAATTTGGACTTTAAATCCAAAATTGTTCATTAGCCAACTAAAAAGCCTTAACAAAAAATAAGGTTTTTAAACTAAATTAAGAAATCAAGATATTTTTCTCAGCAAGAAGTTCTAGACAGAGATCCAGGACTGTGTTTCAGATCTCTCTTCATGGTAGCTCTCTTACATCAGTGAGGTTGTTTGAAAAGTGAATGCTGGACCCAGAGGGTGGTGAGCAGTGACACAGAATTCTAGCTGGAGGCCAGTAGCCAGCAGGGTACACCTGGTGTGTGTGCTTTGTCTAGTCCTCCTCAACATCTGCATCAGTGGCCTGGATGATGGTGTAGAGTGCAGCCTCAGCCAGTTTGCAGACAACACAAAACTGGGGGGAATGGCTGACATGCCAGAGGGTAATTCTGCCATCCAGGGGGACCACAGCAAGCTGGAGAAAAGGTCCAACAGGAAGCTCATGAAGTTCAACAAGAGGAAGTGTCAATTTTTGCTCCTGGAGAGGAACTGCCCCATGCACAAGAATATGCTGGGGAGACACACAGACGGAAAACAACTTTGCAGAAAAGTTTTAATTCAATATAAAACAAGATTCATTTCATTAGAGCTTAGTGATGTGCTGTGTAAAAAGATCGAGAAACAAAACTAAAGTTAAACATCAGATTCTAGTACTTTCATTTCAGTCCCTCACACTCACCAACATTTAAATGATGTTTTATAAAGAAACAGCACAGAAATAGGAAGAAAGTGCATCTTTATTCCCATATAATATAGCATGTAGATAAAAGAGCAGCCCCATATGGATTGATATCAGCAAGTCTAAGCAGCAATAAAACCACAGCAAGTCTAAATAGCAATAAAAACACTGTAAATGGCTGTTTATTATAAATAGAAAGTTATAATAATCCTGATTTGTAACAGTGAAGTTGGGTAGTCTTTCTATGCAAAGGCCCCTCATACAGTAATGAATAAGAAAGTTTATGTGTTAGCTATGAATGAGAAAAGATAAACTGTATCAAAGCAATTATGCTATGACAGAAAGCTTTTTCTTACTTGGTGTTTGTTGGCTTTTTTTTAAGGCCACCCAAAGCAACAGCTCAGTTTATCAGGCAGCACTTTCAACAAGAGTTATATAGTGAAATACTACTGGAACCAAGACATCTGTTCTCCATTGCTTTAAAGTAAGTTTTTAAAGTAAGGTGACAACATTTGCCTTCAGCAAATCTTGAACTGCCACTTTCTAATACTTTTAAAACAGATTAAAATACTGCCTGCCAACAATTGCAAATATTTCTCTTAAATTTATATAAGTACTACAAAAAATTTCACAGGGTGCCCTGTTAATCACATTTCTGCACCGTAAAAAATGACATCATTAGACACAAAAGCAGTGAAAGTGCTAAAAGGCTTAAGAAACGTGAACTTTTTACAGTCTGCACAGGAGATAAGTAAGAGATGATTAAAATACAAATACCTTCCAGGAATTATCAAAAAAAGAAAAGAAAAAGAGGGGGAAAAAAGTTCCAGCTTAATTTGTCCTTGTAAGAAAAAGAATAAATAAAGGCGTGACATTAAGAAAATGGAGACCAAAAAGTAAAAAAGCACTGTGTAACAGTTAAATCAATTAGGTAGAGGAATAACCTGCCAAATCAGCCATTATCACCAAAAGCATTCAAGGCATACTACAGAAGGAACCTATTAAAAAAAATATAAAAATTGTAAGTACAGTTGAAAGTACAGATGATCAAATCAGTAATTGCTTATTCTAATATCTAAGATAATACCAGGTGATAAAAGCTAGCAGTAGATATAGCAATGCATACAGATTTATTTGCCCTTCAAAAGGAATATTTTCATATGTAATTGGTATTTTCTTTAAGGAACATGGTTGTCATAAATTTGGGGTAATTTCTTCTAATCAATACCCTCAGGGTTTGGGATTCTCTGCAGGACTTTTTTTTTTTTTTTTTTAAATAAATGTTTCAAAGATACATTTGTAGTGATTAGTTAGCAACATAGATTAATAACTTGTTTAATCTGATGTTGTTTTAAAGTGCCATTGGAAGTTTTAAGAGGTTCAGTGTTAAACAAAATGATCTATTATTCTCTGTTCAAGCCTATATTTTCACCTTAATGTGCAATTCCAGTATTTAAAAATACTAATTGAACAAAGTTTGCACATAATATTCTGAGAAAAATGTCTCCCTAAAGCATGAGGAAGGACTTTGCCACTCATTTTATCTTCCTCATTTTTTAAACATGATTTTATTTTTTCCTTCTATTTTTCAACATTTCTCAGACTATCAAATCAAGAAATCTCACTCTGTTTTCTTAAAATCCTTGCAAGACATCTTGATGGGTTATAGGCAACTTCTTTCAAAGTAATGGACAGTGTGGAATCTGTTAATGGGAGACATATGCTCCATCAATGCACAATTTCCATGCAAATCACAAAGTATCAGTGACATGCTGCTTCACTATTCTGTGCCTCAAATTAGTAAGTGTTTAAGAAAACCAGTGTCACCACTTCCACCATCACCACCAAAAGCCCCACAAACAACCATTTATTTAAATTCACACCAAATGCAGAGCAGGACATGCAAAAAGGCTTCTTTGAGGCAACAAATCATTGTTCAAGATTATGCTTTCCCTGTCTGCACAGAACAAAACTGTTCTTAAACTGATGTTTTTAAAAAGTCTATTATAAAGGGGCTTTTTTTGCTCAAAATTGTCAGCATTTTATAAATCATTTTTAAGCATTTTTTTGCAGTCCTGAGAGGTTCAAATTTTTTGGAAGAAAAATGGAAGTTAAGGAATTTCTGTACAACATATTAATACAAAACCTCTTCAACACTCGGTGTGACATCTGATAATCTTATTCCTTTGGGATTGCCTGAGAATCTTATTTTAATTTTTAGGAAGTATTTAAATATATTTAAAATAGAAGATATTAAGAAAAATACTCTAATTAAATAGAATAATTAAGCAACAAGCATGATACATGAAATATATGTAGTCCTTGGAGTTAATCACTAAATTAGTTTCCTTTAAATAATAGCATAAGACAACCAGTATGCTTTATTTATGTGTCTTCATGAGAATTTTGTTTGCAGTTGAGAGATGCCACTGAACATTTCTGAGAATTTCCCCTTCTCCCATCTTATGAAGAAAAAAAATTGCTAGTTTCATAATAACTCTAGATCCAATTATGTTCTCATTATACATTTTTTGTAAAATAAATTGGAATTCATAGATGTATATTTAAAAAACACCACGCATTCATCATTTTAGATACACAGTGCAGCAGGATGTTGAGAGCTGACAGAGAACGTACAATAGTTCTTCCTCACAAAGCACATCCATTTATTTTATACTGGTGAGTATTCTTCTAGACAGTTCAATAATTTTGAAGATGAATGTGTTAGAAAAGGGATGCTGTATAAAGATCCCCAGAGTCATTTTCTAGAAGCGTCTCTTACAGTCCAAAGCAAAAATAGGTAAGCAAAGAAACCAAACCAAACCAAACCAATCCAAATAAAAAAACTCACCCAAAATTCCAGAATTTAACCCAATCAAACAAACCCCACAAACAAAACCACACTCAACCTCTCATGAACACAGAATACGGTAAACTGAGCCAGAAAAAGAGGCTAAAGAGTTTTTTGTCAGCAATTCTGGGAGAAAGCACTATATAAAAATAATGATGGATCTGAATGGATGACTTACTGTCTGACTGAATCTCAAAATTTCCAGTTCTAGCAATACTTATCTCAATTTTAGCGCTATTGTTGAGGATTTAATCTTGTGTCATAGACCAAAACTTAGCCCACAGAAAATTGCACATTTTGGGAAAATTCAAACTTTTTTAGAGAAATTCTCATTTTGTGTGGCAGAGCTGACAAGTAGGATTGACTTTTTCTTGAAGGTGTTAGGAAACAATCAGATTTCTCTAGAAGGGCAATACAGTCTATATGATGATGTTCTTGACTTTGCTCCAAGATTTCATGTAATTTGGAATCTCAGCTTCTGCATAATTTTCTAAATATGCTTTACTGTTGCATTGAGTAATATTATTGATTCACATTAAAAAACCAACTCCATATTCCAGAGTGCATTTTGCATCTGAGAATTTGTCCACAGTGCTCAGAAGTTTGGATCAATTGGTTTAATTATAGAATTTTTATTGCATTTATACAGTGACAGAATTTAATCCTTTTTTAATTCACTGCCCTAACAGCTTTTATAAACAGCAAGTTCAGGAAGGAAAAGGATTTCTTGAAAAAGCAATTTATATTGCTATTTCATATTAGTTTTAATATATTCAGTTCTTATACATATAAGAAAAATGAGGTAGGAAGAGATGAAGTAACACACTTAAATTAACAAAGCAGCAAACTAGATCAGTATTGACTTATTTACTTGTATGTGTGTGTGGCTTTGTTCCCCTTCACTTGCATTACTTGAGAGCATGATGGTCTGTTTTGCCTTGCAGATTTGAGGAAGCATCCATTTCTTCAAAATGCAATTTCTGCCACTACATAATCACTGTCTTTTCTGGTTCATGCATTGATTAATTTATCTCTCCTAGAGTTAATAAAAGGAACCAGAGATACCTATTTGTGCGAGGGGCCGGGGCGGGGGGGGAAGAAAAAGACAAAGAAAAAAAAAAAAGGTACTTTCATTGTTGCTGTGGAGAAGGGAAAATAAAATATGTTTGAATGTGTGACTTAAAACATGTACAAGTCTGTGTATTTCAGTTATTGGCTCCTGCATTCCTTATGTATTTTATCCTGCATTACTTCTTGGAATTAAAGGAAACTAACGATTTGGTAGGAATTCAGTTTTAAATTAAATGAACTCTGACCAGATTCCTTAGGAAGCAACAATAATATTTCTGGTTTGGTATATTGCTAGCCGTCTCAAACTAGTCAGTGGAAGAATGCCTGAAGTGCTGATAGGCCAGTGCTGACAATTAACTTATTAAAAGACTCATGGATAAGAAGACACTAGCCAGTTTTCTTAAATGTAGATATTGATAGAGACCAAGAGTGAAATTATGCTGAGATAAGGAAATAAGTAGAAAGATGTGTGGTTGTGCTGACTGACTTTCTTTGATAATGGGTTGTTTTGGTCTCTCTCTTGCACACACACACAGAGCCCAGAGAATCAATCTATTTGCTGAGGAGTTCTCTACACAGAGAAGTCCTGTTTGCCAGGTCTTTTATTTTGGGGAAAGAGGTTGCATAGCATTCACAACAGGCTCTTTATAGCAATAAAAATGCATTTAAACACAATTAAAAATTAAAATTGAGGCTTTCCTTCATGAAAAGACATTGAAGCAAGCTAGTATAAAATAACAATGCTAAATTATAATCCCTGTTATGCTTGCATGCTTCTTTTGTCTATACAGCCACATATTTAGGAGTACTTCATAAAACAGAAGAAAGGAGGAGAGAACTGACAGTTACTTAAGTTGCTTGCAAATTATGAACCTCCAGGAACTATGTGAAGCTATTGAAGCTGTCTGCGGCTTTCACACAAACTAAGAGACCTTTTCTACCCAACAGCTTTCTCACCTGACTAATTGCAATTTCTGAATTGTGGAAGGCAAAGAGGTCAAAATCTGTCTTTCCTTACAAAAAGCTATTTCAGTAAACTCCATTAAATGAACAGAGATGTTTCCTATCCAGTGCGGTACTAAGGGGACAGTTTGTCCTCTTGCGTTTTGTATTCCCATGTAGAAATCAACCAAAATATTAAACTACCTGGAAAGCATTATTTATGTACAAGTCTTTGGCATAAATGTGATGAGTATTACCTGAAGGAAGAGGAAGTATCTGATAGTGCTTGTTTGAAACACTAGTGTTTAATAATTTAATTTTATTGATCTCACGTTCTTAACAGTCTGCAAATATAACTGTTGTCAAAGGAATCAAGCCTATTAGACCCATGTCTCCAACAGCAGTGCATTAGAGGACTAGAATTTTTGTAAATTCTATTTAAACTGTATATGGAGTGCTAATGAAACAGTCTCAAATCACCAGTTTTCAGAATTTGAATTTAGGTCCAGTAAATGTAAGTAATTTTGAAACATTTTTAATAATTGGGAAAGTAACTCACAGAAATGAAAACACTGCTTGTAGGAAAATTGTAAATCCCTGAAATCAGAAGTCAGTTCTTTATTTATATATCTACCTTTGATCCCCCACCCACAAAAAAGAATGGATATAAGTTGAGCATAAAATTTACAAAGAAAGAATACTAAAGATGCATCAGGACTCTCTCACTATTGCAATTACATGGGTAAGTTCTCTGCATTATTTCACAAATAGTAGCAAAAAACTGCACTAAGATTATTCCTCCTAACAAAGCTTTATATAATGAGAAAACAAATTAGGTATTGCAAAATTATTAGTTACATTTAAGAAGTGGCTACAAGGCACTCGCTGTCAGTAACTATTTCTTTGTGCATATACTCATTGCATATAGGGACAGTGATAGTCTTCATTTAGCAAAGTCATTGAAAATATGGATGATGTAATCCTGAAATTAGTTTTAATTGTGATTTTTTCATTTTTTTTCTATCAAAACCAGATACCACTTCTCTGAAGGAAAATCTTGGTAGGAGAAGATTGTGAAGTGCAAATCACATATGAACCATTATACAAATGACATTATTCACACAGTAAAATCAGATTGTACTTATAAAATCAGGCATCTCTCTAAGTATTATTACAATGTTCTTAATGCACAGACTCTTTACTGTGATCAGGAAGTAAAGAACTACTTTTATTTTCATTTATTTTCTCATCTGAAAATAGAAAATGATTACCATTAAGGTATTTTTGCCCCTACATTTTTAAGGCCTCTAAAGAATTATGCTTTTCTTTAAAAAAAAATAACAAAACCTTAAAATGAAATATTCACAAATCTCAAATTACTTCAGATCTTTGTTAACATCTCTTTTTGCCTCAATGTAACAGATTCAGTCTCTTCATTGTTTTTCCATCTTAAAATTTTGTGGTCAATCTCCTACATTTTTAAGATTGTCTCATTTCTGTTACTTCTTTCTGGCAATATTTATGCCACTGATTCAAAATGCAAGGTCATCATGCTTTCTCTTAACATTCAGCAACTATGACAATCAAAATGAAAAATGACTGAATGTACTTTAAAGACATAAATCATTATTGAATCCTTCATGTGCCTATATCAGCTATACTATACCTTTGACGTGAAATTAGGCCTTGGATGTGAAGTGCTGTTACTTTGCTTAACTAATAACTGCTTAGTTGAAGTCTAAGTGGAAGAATTATATTGGTTCTAATAAACCAGGAACTAATGACTTGCAGCACTTATATTAAAATACCGCAAGTGTCTTTCCAACTATGGATTTCCTTATTCTTTCAGAAATAGTTCTTTCTCTAAAGCATATTGAATAGTATCACATATCTAACCTGAATAAATGCATATGATGGACTTTTATGAGGGCTTTTTTATTATTATGAGGTCTCTTTTATTGCATTCCTTTCCTCTCCTCTTTTAGCCACAGTATATTTCAGGTAAAGAATTTTATGCAACACTTAGACATTGCTGAGTTACTATGAATTCTGATTAACCAAAAGGGTCAACTTTCATTAGAAAGTGCATAAAACTCAGTCCATTAAATTGTCCATTTCAAGCTTGCAGTAATGGCTTATGGGTTTGATTGTATTAATTAGTACACCTTCTGCATTGCCAATCTAAATGGTTATTTTAAAGAGCACAGACTTCTTCTTCTAGCATAGAACTAGCTTATAGGGAAGAAATGGTAGAGGAGGTGGGAGATTTAAAATTTAATAAGTTAACTGAAATGTAATAGATTGAAAAATAAAGTCATTGCAATAGATAAATTATTTTGTCAAAGAAGTTAGCATATCATATCAGCTGCAGTTTAGAAAAAATAATCCCAAGTCATTATTTTTTATAATTTCACTTTGAAACTAGGGACATATGGTTTTATTGACTTTGGTCAGAGAAATCCTTTTAATTCTTCATAACACATGGTCCAAACTCATATGCTCATATCTTCAATGACTCCTTTAAATACATTAAAAGTTACTGGTTTTCTAAACCCAACTCTAAAACAATATTCATTTCTAATCAAGCAGTTTTATAGAATGAAGCATACCCAGCCATTGTTCTATCCAGCTTAATATTCTACACGAAAGGACAAATCCTTTTATTTTGGAGAACATATAAATATAGATTCTCTATATCTTTCAGCTCAGTCAATGATTAAAGCAGATCAAGAGAAGGGTAGAAATAGCAGACTTTCACAGGCAGTCCTCTGCATGGGACCACTCAGTGAGGGCTGAGTCAGCTCAAATGGGAAACAGAACTTTTAATTTATTACCAGCAAGCTATTTCAACGACTAATGTGGATTTAAAAAGTGAACTGCATCTCAGAAGCCTTACACTAGGAGCCACATCTCTCAAAAAAGAACAAAAATTGGTAGGTTTTTTTTTTGTTTGGTTGTTTTTTTGTTGTTGTTTGTTTGCTTTGTTGTTTTTGTTGTTTTTTTTTTTTCCTGATGACAGCACCAATCTAGACATGTGCTAGACTTCTATCAGTCAGAAGTACAAATTTTTGGCCTCATCTCTCTTCTAGGTAGGTGCAAGAATACAACATCCAAAAGCTGAAATGAATGTTGGCAATAATATATCTGATACCAATCTACCTCTATTCCTTCTGTACCTCCCATCACTCCTCAGCTAGGCAACATCAGCTTGTCATGTTAAGGATCTGCAACTTTTAGTTTTCCACGGGGCCCCTCCATCCTTCCCTGACTTTCTCGTGTCTAAGGCATCCACAAAATGTGACAGAACAGAGGAACTTGAAACTGCATCATCTAAGTTTTTATTCGTCCTCCCTATCTTTTTGAAGTTCATGGTATGACTTTCTGTCCTCACTAAGAAGTTCAAGGTCCATACATAGATGCTAAAGAGGAGAGCCAGAGAAGACACATGCCCCTAGCCTCTTCCATTTTTGCCCTCAACGTCTTTCCTACCTGGGAACAATGTGTCCCCTTCCTCCATCAGAAATACTGTTCAGTGAATATCACTGCTTGGATCAGGCAGCTAGCTCCAAGAAATCCTACTTAATCCATAGGGACTGAAACTCTTTGAGAAGCTGGTTCAGAGCAGAAGTTGACTTGAGAACTCAGGTCTCTCATATCAGAAAAATAACCTCTCTGAATACATGGCAACATGGCCTCCTACATCACCACTCTTTGATCCCATCTTTCCCTTCATTTTTTTAGTTAACAAAACCAGTAAGTCTTGTCTTTGTATGGGAGTGAGGTTCAGGGAGACAATGCTGAGGATTTTGCAGTACCATTCTTACAGAAAAAAAAACAAAAAAAACCCCAACCAAATAAATGAAAACCATAATAATCTTGGAAACAGAGCTTTCTTTTTAGAAAGAGTATAAATTTGTCCATTGTTTTCCATTACTGCCTACTGTAACAGCAAAGTTCATAACAAAAATGTTCCTTTTACCTTTTCTAGTTATACCTTCCCCTGGCAAAAATATGCCAAGTGATCAGCACCGGACCAATACAGACAGCAGTAGTGCAAACTTGCCATGCAGTGTCTCAAAGCAACACTTGTAATATTTAAAATATTCAGAGATTGAAAACAGGATGAGGAAAAAGGCAAAGCACATAGTTGCCCAGCTGGACTGCCATTACCTGACCACCCTACACTGAACAGCAGTCATAAGTGCTCCAATATACATAAAGGTGTCTAGTCCCCAGCATGGAAGAGGCTAGATTTCCCTCTTCCTGAATAATATTCTACCTACTCTATCTCTGATAATAAATTCATGGAGAGTGTATGGATATGTGGGGGTTTTATAATTCTTCAGCATGGCCTCTGTAGTCAAAGCAGTCACAAAGATACTGTTTAAGAGGCAGAAATTCCATGCTTAAAAATGAGCACCATCTTTCAAAACACTGTTCTCATCATACACATTATTGCTATAAACTTGGTCTGACTACAGGAGTTAATCAAAAATAATGTAGCTGTTTACTCTTTTTTTGTCAGATTGGAAATAATTATAGAAATCAAACATTTTTGATAGAACTGAATAAAATACATTGATTGTGTAAAATTTTAAGAGTTTAAATTAGACCTTGTCAGACTGACTGTTTCTGTGAGTAATTTTAGTTTTAATGTTCTTTAAAAAAAATCAATAACTTTGGTTTAGGTAACTGAAATTGTTTTCAAAAATTTTAACAGGGTTTCAAAGTCCTGAAGAACACTTTGCATACAGAGAACAAGTATCTGTAGTCTTGAGCAAAACAGCTTGAGAGTTCTGGACTTTTGAAAAGGCAACAGCTCTTGATAGAAAAAAATAAAACTGGATGCAAAATTCTCAGCATGACAGTTTTAAAAATACAGTTTTGTATTGACAGCTTTTTATCAATTTGGAAAAAAATTCATAAATTATGAGAGAACATTTCACTTCAACAGGACAGAACTCAAGAAAAGAAAATCATGCCTCTTATTTTAAATTTACTTTGTAAGAGAGGCTACTGAATTTAAATACTAATGCACTAAAGGCCCCTATTTAATATGTATTACCAAGATATATGGGGGTAAAAAAGAAAGTAACATTGGATCGAAATGATTAAAACCAAAATAATGTTTAACTTTATTGTCACACATAATTCCACATTTTACAAAATGTCTAAGTACAAGGTAATTAATTTCCTTGTTCTTCACAAAAATACTTCAAGCAAGGTATTTATTCCTATTTGGGATGAAATAAAATCAACTGTTAGAATTTCCTAGAGAAAGAGGACTCTGTTAGCTGATTTCAAGTTAGACATTATCAAATATTACAAAAGCAGGCGTACTTTTCTCTAAACTACAGAAATGCAGGTGGGCTCTATTTGATTTATTGCCAGAAGGCTTACCACAATGCTGAATGTGATGTTCTTTTTTATGAAATTCTGAAAGTGAAAATCTCTGCCCCTGTAAAATATCAAACTCCTGTAAAATGAAACAATTGTAGCTCATCTGCATTTGCACTTGCCGAAACCAGAATATCCAGACTGTTTGTATGTTGGTATAATATGGGTACTTGGAAAGATTTACAGCCCTATAGAAAGAAGAATTAGATAGAATATTTGTCCTTGTAAAAGCTGGAGTTTTTATTGTCGTTTGTTGTTTTTGTAGAACACATTAGCGTAGTCATTAGTGGAGGTGATACAAGCATTATAACAATTACATCTAAAACCTTCTTTGATATAGTTTCTCAAAGACAATTTTGTGTTGATATCAAGAATCAGTGGAAGTCTGGTTTCAAACATGTCAGTATTCACTACTAACAGTAATATAATAGACCAGTAACTTTTACTCAAATTCAGGTGTATAATGTCTTTCCAAGGTCAGTTTCATAGACCATTTGGAAGACTTCACATGTGGATAGACCATAAAACACAGGATGCATGTCCTATCCAGATGACATCCCATTTTTTCATTCTTGAAGAAAATCTCTGTTCTGACCGATAAAAATGTCCCTTATTTATTATTCTTGTGGTGTGAAAGAAACAAAAGGCTACCTCTATGGTAGTGGTGATACCAAACACTATATAAGGTTTATCACATCATGACAGCAAATCAAGTGGGAATAGAAGTTTGGGTTAAAAAGAAATAAGTTTTCCTTATTCACAAGAATATAAAATATATAAATAAAAATAAAATATTATTGTTGCATTTCATATCTGATTTTACATGTTCATCACTTGATCACTTATAGCTTCAATAACCTTATGTATTTCCAAAAGAGCCAAACTCAGTGTTTGTTTTTTTCTGGCATGGATGTGGAATGAGTAACCACATTTACTTCATTTTTTTCTATCTCTCATTCTAAAAGGTCTTTAATATCTTCTGAGTTAAATGTGTGTATATATATACATAAATAATTTAGATGGAACAAAATATTACATCTTTGAATCAGGTCAGAATTCATCTAAACAATTCACCAAAAAAAAAGCAAATGCTCAAAATACCCTATGCTGATATGCAGCAGTCTGCCTTACTCTGACAGTGAAAATAAATTACCAAGCTGCAAGAGGAAAAACAGATGTATTTAAAAGACAAATAGGCATTCTCTCTGAAATTCAAAGTAGTGTGAAATGGAGAAGTCACAGCAGATTAAAAAAAACAAATGGGAAGCAGAAATTCAGATTCCCATCAAAGATAAGAAAGTTCTAAGAAGAATTGTTCTCCTGTGCTCTTTCAAACTCTTGACATCCTTTGCCTGACAGCAGATCAAAGAATGGCAAAGGTTGACTTTTGGAACACTGCAGCAAGGAGAAGAGAAAATGGAATTGTCACTGTCCCCCAAGAGCAGGGGTTGAAGACAACTGGTATTGTTAATTATGCTTAAATACAGTGCCACAAATTGGAAGACTGGAATCATGGGCAAATGCCCTAACTTCCCTCTATTCCACTATTAAACATTAAAGGCCACTTTCAAAATATTTGTGCATCTAAATATAGTCAGTTCACTGGAGCTACGAGACATTCTTTTTCATCTTTTGCCTCAAAACAGGCTGGCTGTACATCTTAGCCTCTGGAACCATAATACACTTCCAGAAAGATTCCAGCCAGTGGATTGGGTACTGCACAGAGATCATACAAGCATTAATTCAAATGATATTTGAGGGGATGCAGAATAACAGCAAGTTTTAAAAAAAGGTCTTGCTTTTAAACAGAATAGCTGCATCCTCAGCTGACCACTCTTCAGTTAGCTGACAGGAGCCAGCTCACTAGCATGTTGTGGGGTGACAGTATAATGCTGAGTCAAGAAGCACTGCAACATTACCAAGAGAAAAACAAAGCAAGAAGAAAATACGTGGATCAAGGTGCCACAGATTTTCTCTAAAGCACTCCTGGAAATCTTTTCAAAGCTTGAAAGTGTATTATAAATTCTGTGCAACATTTTCATCAGAGACTTCCTAAATTGTTCTCTCAGAGATAACTAAGAGAATGACAACAGTGGACTGTCATCATAGTCTTGGAGAATTAATCACATCACTACAAATTAGCCTCCTTGAGCTACTTATTCAGAACTGACCTTTAACCAACAGACTGACATTCCTAAGCCTAGTTGTGAATATTTCATTATCTGGTGAATCCCACTAAAACACTAATACTCTCTAAGTACATCAAACTCAAGCTTCATTTTAGTATTCCTTCAAATACTGCACCTGGAACTTCCTATTTCATAATGAGTACACCCAGAATTTGTCATAAAAAATAATGCTTATTTATCCAAACATAATAATTCACTTTTCTTTTTTATTTTGACATGCTATATTTTCCTTTCTAACATCTGTTTCTAGCATCCTTCTCAGAACCCTTCACCTGCCTTAGTTCTGTGAGGCTAAGTAAGACCATTTGGAATGTCTCTATTTTGTGTCTGAATAGTTTCCAAACAAGAAGTTTCATTTAACACCAGAGAAGGAGATGTGGATGTCAGTTTATGTGATTAAATTCTCCTACACACACACACACTTGCATGAAGGAGCAAAGGTGCACAGTGCCAGACATGAGAGCCCTAATAACCCTTTCAAGAAATGAACTCCAGGGTTTTCCACAGTGATCCCAGGAGAGTCTCAGCCTCCACATATATCAAGATGGGACTAGCCACCACTGTGAGCCAACATAAGAAGCTCTGGAAGTCATCTTCTTAACTGAGGAGGATCACTGTCCAGATTTGTGGGGAACATTATGGGATCACATAGGATCCCATAGGATGGTTAGGGGGAGGAACCAAAGGTGGAAAATGGGAGGGAACAAGGTGGATTGGGGAGGAACAAGCATGGACAAAAATAGAGGAATAAGACAATAAAAGGAATATATAAACAGGTGACTGGCTGTTGAGCATACATCTGGTCATACCATGCGTGTTGTCTACACAATCTTCTCTCTTATTACCTTCCATTTTCAACTCAGGTGTGTGCATGTGGGTCTGAATGTCAGAAAATGGAATGAGTGTGGCTGTGAAAGTGTGAGAGGTCTGTAACAGCAGCAGCTGAAAGGGCCCTGGAGTCTCAGTGGCTCATTTGTCCATGTGTGACAACTGGGAAGATTTGGATCCACGAGAAGCCAATGGATAGGTTAAATGTCTGAGCCCAGCTTCATGAAGAATCCATGTCATGCAGGTACGTGCAGCTGTGCACGGGTATTTCCCACTACCAAACCTTCCTCATAATCAGGCTTTGAGTGGAATGGGAAGAGGTCATTGGTGCCATTTGAGCTAGTGTGAGTGCTGAGTGTATCTGGGACATTTTTACTTATGTGTGATACGTGTGTCCATACGTGCTTGAGTGTATATGTGGTACATGCTTGTGTTTGAATATATGCCTATGGTGAATCCTTGCTTTGCAGGAAGGGATTTACAGCAACCTAGACTCTTTCAGATTATGAGATTAGTAATCTCCTCACCTAGGAGACCACAGTATGTCCTAGCAGATGTGAAAAGCACATTAAAATCATTGCAGTAGGTGCATATATATATAAATTTAGACACGAACTAAGAAGCAAAACACTTCTAAAATGGACTATCTAATTGCTTTGTATCATGCATGCCATACTTTTAGGTCTAAATTTTTCACTGTTTGATTTTCTCATGCCAGCAATGAAAAGAGAAGTGTACGTAAACCAAATGGCCTAAGACTTAAGAGAAAACAGTAGGTCATCCTGGAAAACTATAGAAGGAAACATACTCTTCTAATTGATACAAGGAAAGGATTTTGCATGAAAGAGACCTTGTGGCAAGCTTTCATTCTAGTCAAATATGTCAATCTTCAAATTCAGTAAACTGTCGTCCCAGGTAGAGAAAATTTCACTTGTGAAATCTGTAGATAGCAGACTCTATGTAGTGCAGTATTCTGTGATACTGTCTAAAGAGCAGAAAGATCACTGAAGTGCCCTACTTCTGACCACCAAGAAGAAATGTTGAAGAATGACTTCAGTCAGTGGGGGACTGGCTGAAGACTGGCTCCTGCACAGAAGACAAGAGATGCAGGAGGCACCCAGGGTTGCCACAGCTGGCAGTGAGTCAAACACTGCTGCAAGACAAACATTCCAACCACTTAACAGTTTCTTCCACAATAAAAGAAGAAAGAATACATTAAATTCATGTAAACTGGTAAAATAGATATTATTATAGCCTACATTTCTCCTTTTCTCTCTTCTTTTCATTCCTTCCTCCACAACAGGGACTTGATTCACTGTGAGGAGACAGCAAAGGTCACTGAGCAATCAGTTTGGTCTAGTTTTCCCTGAGTTTGGGATAGAACACAGTGTTTAATTATGGCTCTTTGAAACTGAAGCTGGCTCCCATTGCTAATCAGAGCATGGTAAATACACAATGCATAACATTAATAGCATCTTCATATCTGCAAATATATATCTAATTCAAGACAGATAACTACCCTTAGGAAGAAAGACACATTACACAGATACTCTGTGTATATGCAGATAAGTAGGTATATAAAAAATAAATAGCTTCTCTTTAAGTTCTCAGTTTGGAAATAGTGCATTAATTCAAAAAGACAGTTACTTCTCAAAGACTTAACACAATACTTCAAATTCTGTTGTCAGAACATAGAATATTTGCTTGAGTCTCATATATCCCTGAACACCTAAATGAGTTAATATTTCCCTTTTCTCAGTATGGCAATCTTTCTATTAGAAGTGAAGAGAGACTCTCTCTCTAAAGCAACTGATCTTATCAAGCAATAAGTGAATATAGCAGGAATTTATTACTGACTGGATTTTTAAAGTGTCGTTCTCAGACAGTAAAACTGTGTATTTTATGAAGTGAACAAATAGTAATTAAAATATGGAATATTAAAACATTTTAGATTGCCAGAAAAACTGTAAGTGACAGAATTCCTTGTGGAAGAAAGATTTATTTCAGGGGGAAAACAGCCATATGCATTCTTATTTAGCTTTTCAAAGAATTCAACAAAACCTGACCCAGCTGGGACCCAGTAGTCTGTCTCTAGCTGTGGTAAAAGCTTAGCAAAGTATTGAAGAAGAAACATAAGAATATTTATATTCTTAAGAACAATGTTTCATGATATTACAACTGAGGTTCCTTTGTACAGGATCATACTACAGGGACACCAGTTTTAATATTCAACTTCTAACAGCTGGCATCTGCTGCTTTAGAGAAAGAGGAACAAATATAATTTTCCTAATTATCTGTATCATTATTCTTCTTACTTCATAAACTATGTCTGCCTCCTGGGTCTGTTTTATACTGATCTCAGTTTCTACCAGTTGTCTGCAAATCATTACCAAACTCTTGTCCTATTCTTCAGCCCTTGTTCCTACTCTTTATTTGAGAACCAAACATAACAGGTGAGCATATTTAATGCTGCAGCCATGCCAGGTTTATACGTATTCATCATAAACACATTATTTTGGATGTCTGCCGATAATGAATTCATAGATATTAATTTAAAACTCTGCCTCTCACATCTTTCAGAAGTCTCATGCTTTTTCTACTTACTGCTTCATTTTCTTACAAGCTCAGACTCTAAGGATCAACTCTCTGTCACACTGTAAAATTTTACCAACAGAACATAATACCCTTGTTAAAAACAAACAAAAAAAAACCCCAAAACAAACAAACAAACAAACAAAAACCCCAACAACAACTAACACCTCAGGTTTTTAATTTTCCCTTAATGTAAGGGCTTGTAAGTATCAAATTCTTACTTCTGTATTGTCACCACCACAGTTACAGCATTACTTGCCTAATCACTCACTAGAACTCCATAGCTTCTGGGTAGCATTCTGTGCTCTTGGTGGAGTGAAGCAAGGTCTGGTGCACTTAGAGTGTCATAAAATCATTCATGGTCACTTGCAGCAGCGTGGTTATGTCCTAAGACTGCATTTAGAGTTGATCATGAGAAACTTCCAACAAAAACAGTTATCATATGGAAGATTTTGAAACAAGGACAGTTCTCTGAGTTTGTACAGTGTCTGGCATAGTATAACCTTGCTCTTGCTGGTCCTTTTGTACTCAGTATGACTAATAGAGATTAAAGTATGTCTTAAAAAAGATTAATCACAACATTTAAAAATGTTTCTACTAGATTGTGTTGATTAACCTGTTACCAAGTGCTACATTATTCTCTTTATCTAGACCTTTAATCATCATCACACACTCTGAAAAGTGATATAGGTTAGTAGTAACTTCTGAAAGAAAAACACAGCATTAGACAAATCTAATGCAAATGAACTAAATAATATTTTTTAATCAATATCAAAACATCTCGGATGCATTGGAGGAACTGGCAGGGAGTTAGTAGAGAAAGTTATTAATACTACTACTGATTTTTCAACAATTCTATTGAGATTATAAAGTGGAAAATAAAGAACTTTACAAAACCTACAGAAAGACATCAGCAAAGCAGAAAGGATTTGATCAAATAAGTAGAACAGAAATACTGACTAAAATTTTAAAATTTGGAAGCTAAATATTGAATGCTATTAAGAGTGCATGCTAGTCCTGTTTTGAATTGACAGAGATTCAAACTGTTTTGTAGATTAGCCATTTTTCTCTGAAATGGGTATAAAATTTTAGGTTTAAAGCCAATATGATTAATATAGTGTGAGAAGAATCCCTCAGCTTGAATATGAAAATATCAGAAGTTGCAGTGGTTTTGAATCACACTGCGCATATTGCAATTTATAAAAAAATAGAGTACTTACAATGGTTGCACATATGGTTACTCTAATATTTATAGTGAATTCTTCCAATGGTTTTGCTCCTGGTAGCAATAGAAGTAGTAGTTTAGACTTGCCATGCATTTATACTGACTCCTGAATAAAGTTAAAAGGAATCCTTCATATGTTAACGGACTACCTATCAGAGGGCAAATCCAGTAAAAAAATTCAAAATTCCTCACCAGAATGAAAAATCTTACCCATTTGACAAATAACCCTGGCAAAAAACCTAAAATATAAACTGGAACAAAACCAAACCAAACAACAAAACCAAGAAAAACAAAATGAAAGATGTTTCATTATCTTCAATAAGACTGAACAGAGCAGTCAGTAGAAGGTCTTCATCCCTGTCCTGCTTACTGTTCAACACAGACAACCCAGGCAGAGAACTCTGGGTTGCCTCACCACCTTTCTTTCCCAACAGGACAGAGTAAACATGATGTGCATCCACATGGGAACCTGCAGTAATTACACAGCCTCTTCCCAGCTGTATCTGACTTGTGCACTCTACAAATTATACAAGATTCAGAAATATTTGAGTTTATTTTAATGTTTTTAATATTCACCAGTAATTCAATTCTGCATCTGATTTACTTAATTAGACTAGTTTTTAAAGTATTCCAGACTCTTTTTTATCCTTCAGTCAGGTAGTTGTGCCCTTGAGATATCAGCACTGCTGATACTTAGACCAGACAAGAAATTTTTAGCAGCTATTCTGGCTGGTTTATGTAAACAGACTTATCTATCTCAAACAGAGCTGTGTCTGAATTCATGTCTTTTACATTTCAGTATCTGTGAAAAAAATGGCTTTGTTGCATAACATTAAAAGCAAGATTTTAAACAGATTTAAGTTTTTAAGAGTTGAGAAAGATAAGTGCTAGAATCACCAAAAAGTAGGGGAAAACATAAAAACAGTATATATTTAGCTCTTACTAGTTTAGTTGGGACCTGAGTTGTGAAATCTTATGGAAAAACCAATGAACCAATAAATATTTTAATGAAAATTCTGTAGTAGTTTCCCTACAAATATATTTTGAAAATATTTTTTCTGAATATCTATGCATGGATTCCAACAAATATAAAGGGCATTTTTTCCCCATCAGCTTTTTGAATTAACAATAACAACTCAGAGGATTGTTTTCTGTTGTTACCTCAATATCTGGTACTGATGGCATTTCTGTTGCCTGCAGTCACAATAAAAGCTTGTTCCTTAACTGTGGAACTGTTAATACCATCTGAGGAGGTTCAAATCACAAAATGATAGATCCATTATTCTTCATTCCAATCTGTTTTACTGGTACGTGGTACTTCCAACATGGTTTAAAAATGTTACTGCAATCATTCCATGACCCAGCTTATTCTGCTCTGTATAACAGAGAATAAGGTACAATATGTAAGAGCTTTGACAAAGATTTATCTTGCAATTAGCATCACTGAAAGTGGGTCCTCTTGTTGGTCATACCATTCTGAACCTCGCATTTTTTAAATTATTTAGATATTCTCATAAATAATGTACTCAGACTACAAATTTCACCATATAACTGTGCTGAAAACATTGGGTGAAACATGCAAAATTGATTTTCAAAGTATAGCAAAGAATTTGCTCGTGAATGCATTTACTCCTCGGAGGATGAAAAGGAAGGAGAAAAAACCTTGGTTCATTAAGTTGTCTTGCAACCAAAAGCAGAAACATCTGCTAAAATCATGAGCAAGCTGATGGCTAGATGAAGCAAGGAAGATGGAAGAATTAGATGTGCATTTCACTTTGTGTTAAGTTTCACACACACACTGAGGAAGAATATTGTTTAAGATATTATCCTTAAGGTATGGTTTTGATCTGAAATATGGATGGAAAATAATTGTATAGGATCAGTCGTAACATGTACTCTTAAATGACTAATTCTTCACCTTTCTGTTTGATTGTTTTCATATTTTTACCTATTTTCTATGTAACTGCCTTTTTTTCTGGTCTGTATTTTTGCTTGTTCTTCACAATTGAAACTGCAGCTTACACATTCATTATTCCACTGAAAAAGGCCTTTTAGGGTTTCAGGATAGATTATCATAATTGTGGCTGAAATGCTACACAGTACTCTAGACGGAATTGCAGCAACCAAATATACAACTCTGCATAAGCCCATTTGACCCCATAACCAGAACTTAGAGGGTTTTACTCTTCTACTTTTGTTGCTCCTGGATTACACCAGCATGGCAGTGTGATTACTTAATGACTGCAGAGTCTGTTGAAATGAATCTCATTTCCCATAGATTCCTCAATGACTTGAGCCTCACATGAATAAATAGCACTAGAAATAACTAGGAGGAAGAAAACTGTGAAATATTTAAAAGGATGTTTGGGGTTTTTTTTGGTTTTTTTTTTTTTTTTTTTTTTTTTTTTTGTTTTTGGTTTTTTTTGTTTTTTTTTTAGTATTTGCTACTTTTTTATATTTTTAAGTATAGTTTTGTAATAGCCCCTTACTTACCATATCACTGAAATAGATCTGAATCAGACTTCACCTTGTAAAGGTTTGCTTACATGAAAGACTGGCTAGCTTTTGAGTAATCTCTAAATAGTTAGGTCAGAACTAAAATAAGATGATTTTGTACATATTTTTATTGCAGCCATGCAGAGCAGGTTCCTGCTCTTAGGCTCTTAGGCTTAATCTCAGTTAGTTCAGTGTCTCACTAAATTACAGTAAACTCTTATTCTTGCTTGATGTTTTACTTTTTACCATCTCTGTAACTCAATTACCAGAGTCTCATTTCAAACAACTGCCAACTCTACCCTTCAATTGTTTGTTTCACACCCTCCAAAGTATATATTATTCCCCCCCAGCAGGATCCCTGGATACAAAAGAAGACATCAATATGCTACAGAAATAATTATAATCAAATTCTTTATTAGACAAATGCAAAGAAAGTGCAACCAAACAAATCAACTATGCAGTTCATTCAGTTCATCTCATCATTGTATTAATATTTGAGAATTCTTCCCCACCCTACTTAATTCTAATAATGTACAAGTATACTATAGCACTACATTAAACCCAGTAAAAGCCTGAAAAACTAGGTGATTCATTGTATCCTATGAGATAGTTTAAGGATTATTCCAATTTACACTGACATGAGTGATTATCTGCAACGAAATGCAGCTTTGGCTCAGACTATAAAGCAAATATTTGGACTATACATGTTTCTATAGTCAACTCTCTTCACCACTGCTGAAATTGGGAAGTTTAGAGGGGTTAAAGTCTTGGTATCAATTTTACTTTGAATTTTTGCTTCATTTTCTTCATGATGTTTTTTTACTGAGGCAATTAATACATGTGGTAACCAGATTGTGCTAGCAATGTGCTTCCAGGACTTTGCACTATTCTAGAGGGGTTGACCAAGAAAGGACTGGGCTTTGAAAGAATGGCTTAGCTAGGCAGCACTTTAAGAAGAAAAGGATAAAAAGTTGAAAAAGTAATGTAAATATATTTTTGTTATATGTATGTGAAAACATCTCAAACTTAAGTCACCAAGGAAAACAATTTAACGTGATAATGAAAGACCTTTTAAAATGGTGCTTGTAAACATAAGACAAAATGGGAAATTTATTCTGAGGGACAGGGTCAAAAATTAGCAGAAATTTTCTATTACAGATGCAAACTGTGAAAGTTTCAGTTTAAACAGTTCTCTGCAAGAATAGAAAAAAAATGTGTATATATAGATATATAAAATATTTTACTCTAGGGATATGGACAGAGAAAACAGGTTGCTTTGCAATAGCTAAAAGGGAATTCTCAAATTAGGGAACAGATAGTACAGCCACACACCACCAAGTGCTGCAGTACTTACAGAAACAAGAAGAGCAAGTTTTCACAGCTTGCCCCTGGGACTGGAGTTTTGATGTGTCTTCTTGCATTGGTCCACCAGGACTAGGGGTAAGGATGATGCAGCTGCCACATGATGAAAACCTGCAGTAATATGTGAAGTGCTGTGCACCAACAGCCAAAAGAATGAGATACTGAGACAACCAAGAAATCAGCCAGGTACAGGCCCATATGGTGGTGCACATCAAAGCTTCACTGGTGATCTGTTCTGACTCAGAACATTTTTCTTCTCATGGTTCAGTGGTATGAACAAACCCAAATTACTTGACACAGCCATACAGGCAACTCTCCTTCCATTTGCTGTTCTGTTACAACAGCCAGCATGTGGTGGGCAGGAGAGGAGCTATGAGTCTGTAGCTTCTATTTGTCTTTCTGATTTGTTCTCCAGCTTGAGTGGGTGAGAAAAAAGTGGCCTGCAAGTCACAGCTCATCCATTGTTCATGAATTGTAACAGCAAAAGCCTATGCAAAGGTATATTCTACTTAGTTCCATGTGTACATGTAAGAAATGAAAACCAGTTTTCTTGGAGAGAAAAAAAAACTAAAAAAGAAAAACAAAAATAAATAAAAATAAAAAGAGGCTGAGTCATCAAATAAAAAGGGAGACAAAAATGTGAAAATTATGTCCTCTGAAGGATGTAGGTGCTTAATATAGGGATATTTTCTTCTTAAATAAGAGAAAAATGACAGAACTTATGTAACTAGCTCAGTAATAGGAATGGGAAGAGTGGTTGCTTGAATTATCAGCAACAATTAACTGTGCTGATCAATTCTTCTAATTACAAAGTGGAAATAATCATTCCAGAACACATTATTGGTCATATTTGTTGCTGCTCTGGAAGTGAAAATGGTACCTTTCAGTGAAAAATGTGAACTTAAAACAGAAAACTCAAGTAAAAAAATCCTACTACTGTCAAGGCTGTGTGTGGTTTTCTTGGAGGTTTTTGATATATCTTTCTTCCAAATGTCTTATCTGAAGTCTGATCGCTCCTTGACTCTTTGCTCACTTGTTCTGACACTCTCTATGCTGTCTTGACCCTCAGCAACGCTCGCTTGTGTTACTTTCTGAGATGCCCCTTGGTGAGGTGAAAGTTTTTGGAAGAGCCTCAAGGAACTCTCTCTTTTTTTTTTTTGTGAACTTTGTTTTACAATAATGTTGACTGCAGAGAAAAGAGTTCATCATTCTGTACATCCTGTGCAAAGCACTAACCTTAACAGAACAAGGATGTTTTTTCAAACAGAATTTTTTTGTGTGTTTGAATTTTTTTGTGTACTACATATAAATAGGCTTCTTTCACAGTGAGCATACATGGAGCTTAGTTTTGGATGTACTTTAGTTATTATTTTATTACTTAGACATATTAATTCATTGTAATAAATGTAAAATAAATGCTTCTGTTTCCTTCATTTTATTTGACATAAACTTAGAATAAAAAAAATATTTGGGTTGGAAGGGACCTTCAACAGACTTCTAGCTCAAACATCCTGGTAAAGGCAGGGACATCTTCCATTAGATCAGGTTGCTAAAAGCACTGTCCAACCTGTTCTAGAACATTTCCTGTGATCCACAACTTCTCTACGCAATCTGTTCCAGTATCTCACTACACTTATCATGACAATATTTTACTTATGTTCAATCTAAACCTATGGTCTTTTTTTAAAAAAAGCTGCCACTTTGTCCTGTCACTACATGTACTGGTAGTCATTCTTGTCTTTTTGATAAACATCTTTAATGTATTGAAAGGCCACAATAATGTGTTCTTGAAGCCTTCTCATCTCCAGACTGAACTCCAACACTTTAAACCTTTTTACATAAAAGGTAAGTGACAACCCTCTGATTATTTTCAAGACAAGAGCACATTGCCAGGTCATATCCAATTTTTTTACAGCGGACTCCTCAAGTCATTCTCTATAGGGAAGCCCTAAATCCATTCATCCCACATTCAGTATTTATACTGAGGATTGCTTCACCTCAGGTGCAGGTACTTGCACTTGGCCTTTATTCAAACAACATTTCATGATGCTCAAATGAACTGACTCTTCAAGCCAGTCAAGGTCCCTCTGGATCCCATCCCTCAACTGGCTGTCATGCACAAATTTACTGAGGGTGCACTCAATCCCACTATGTATGTGATAAATGAATATATTAAAGGGTCCCAGTATGGAACCCTTGGGGCACACCATATGTTACCAGTTTTCATGTGGACATTTCCTCAACTTTACTGTTTTATGAGAAATATAGGTTCTGCCTCTATTGACAGTTTTTGCATATAGCTCTTCTGATTCTTCAACATAATGTTGATCTTTTTCTAGGTTATTGTATTGTACCAATATGAGTTAGCCAGTTTTGGAATCAACATCCAGCGTCAAGATCTAGTAGCCTAAGATACAGAAAACAAACGTTTTCCATATTAAAAGCAGAAGGTAAGTGAGTGCATGAAGTTCAGATTTGTAAAAGGTTTGGGAAAAGCCTCTGGGTCACTACAACATCAATACTGATCAAAATATTTTTCAGTTGAATATAATTTGCTTCCTTGGACTGCTAAGAAGTTAACAGGAAGCATCAGTTTATTTTACAATGCAAAATGAAGAAAGAAGAACAGGGAAGGTAATGTACATATATAAAAAAGTAAAAATAAATTGCCAGTGCTTTTCTCTTAGACAAATATGATGAATTTAAGTAAAGGACCATTTTACTGTGTTGTAAAGTCAGCTGCCCTCACGCTTCACACCAGCATCTGGGGTGATGGACATGTTTGTCCCTAATTTTTAATCAAAATGTCTCTGTGGAGTCACCATTTAACATCTTTTTTTTTTTTTTCATAGGCCTATACTTAAAGCTGATGTTGACTCATCTTGATTTCAGAATAAGTTTGGCAATAGTGTAATATTAATTATAAATCTCAGTAATGTTGGTTTACCTGAAACTGGTACTCAAAACTTTTTCTTCATTGGACATACAAGTAACTGCTAGTGTGGTATTTTGAGAAAATAATGAATCTGATTATTTTTCAAGAGAGGATGTTTGTGGAACACACAAATTCATCACTGGTGAAAATGGCTGAATCCGATCATTTGGATATCCAGGAGTTTTAAATTCTACACCAAAGCTTTCCTCGACATTGTGAAGAAAAAAAAACTTATTTTCACTCATGAATCCTTGATCAGAAAACTCAATATGGGTAGCTGGCAGATTGGCAAGCCGAACCTCAAAAAGAAAAAGCTTTTTTTAATGCAATGGGAATTCAGTTTTCTGTCAAGTCCAAGAAATTACTCACAGGGCATAAAGCTAAACCTGTGCATGTCCCTGCAGAATTTGGACCTAACGTTATGAGAGAAGAATGAAATAGTACAATATTAAAGAGGTCTGCTTGCTCCTCTGACATGCTGTAAAGTTTCAGTTTTGCCCAAAAAACAGGGAAATGCCTGGAGAATGTGATTCTGTGTTTTATTAATGTACAATCTGAGCTCACGGAAATTTAGGAGAAGGTAGAAAATAGCATAATTCTCAACATTTTGACAGGACTTGTTTAGTTCATTTCTTCATATTTTGAAAAGAAAAATTATGCTTTCATTTGAAACTGCCTTTGACATAGTTTCCATGACTGACATATGCAGGCAATACTTCTGTATATATTTAGCATTCCTGTAGCAGAACTAGTTTTTTTTATGGTTTAACTTCCAGGATTATCCTGAAAACTATACAGATGAGAATATCCCAGGTCTGAGTATAGCTGAATTAGTAATTTTACTTTTTAAAAAAATTTCTGTAATTCACTGCTATAATTTAACTGCCTTAATTTTAGCTTCTGAAAGGTTTCCAATACACAGTAATGTAAATAATGTAGGAAGAAAAGACAATGTCAGTCAAACACAGGTATCTGGAGAGCAACTGAGCTCAGCAGAGAGAGGAACGACCTGGCACAACCAGCCTAGGTTTTGGGGGGAATGTTTGTCATTGATTTTTGTTATTTCAGGCTGGAGCTGGGAAATGCTAGTCCCCGTTTGTCTTTAGCTCTCGGTGGCTATGTGGGCAGTGGGTAGGACCTGTCACTATATTATCTTTGTCTAGGAAAGCCATGTGGGTGCAAGTTTTGTGGGGTGTTCACCAACTTGGTTATTTTGTTCCTGAGAGTGAAAATCTTTTTGTGGGTAAAACACCTTCTCTTTTTGTATACTTTCGTTATTAATACTGCTGTTGTTACTGACAGTTTCTTAGTTCACTTTGTGCTTTTACTAAACTGTCACCTCAAGCCATACTTGTCTTTTGTCCTTCCCTTACCAGAAGGGACATGGGTTAGGGAAGGGGCTCATTTGGAGTTTAACTTCCAGGTGGTATTAAAACCAGTGCAGTTATTTTCAGGGCACTCAGTTAATGTAACGATACTAAAGGAAACAATAATTCACGTTATATTTAACAATCGCGTTATCCCTTTAAAGCACTTGAAAATTCCAGGAGCTAATCAGGGAAAAATCTCAATTTTTTTGCTTGCTGAGATCCAGTTCATGCTCTTGAGTCTCATATTTAGATTTCTTCATAATGGAAGGACTGGTTAACATAGTCATTAGAAGCATTTCAAAGGATTCTGATTTTGAGTGATAGGGAGCTGGGATTTATAATCTGTGGGAAACTTTAACTCATCAGTATCTTTCACTTGGCATTCTTTTCCTATTAATCCAATGATTAATAGATAAAGAACTAAATATAATAATAGACAAAGTTATATATAAATTACCTACTTTTAAAATTTGCTTTGCCTTTACCAACTGCATTATGCATGTGTGTGACAAGTCGGTATCTTTGTGTAAACAATGAGAAGAACCAAAAGAACAGAAAAAAAAGTCTTAGAAAATAAAAAAGTGATATATTGAGTCAGAAAGGAAACATTTGAAACTAAGTAAAACTGAATAAAAATGTCTAAGTGTCTCACAGAAACTTATAGCCAGCTAATCATACAGCTACTGCAGTCAGTTAATTTTTTCTATTTCTGACTGAGACAACAAATGTTGATAAAATACAAAGAAGACATGCAGGATACACAGATCAGCACCTGTGGAATATTAAGGAAATAAACTGGTTCAGAATAGTATATGTCAGTGTCCGGGACATCTCTCTAAATAGTGGAGATATGGAAAAATATGATTCCTATCAAAAGTAAAAAATCATGAAATAAAAGGTTTTTAAAACTGTCTGAAATAATTACTAGCCCAGTGCTCAGTGCACTATTCAGTGCAAAGATGCTAAAGTTCATCTGGCAAGCTAATCTGGTGGTTTTTGTTAATTTTGCTTTTTTTTAATAAGTAGCAGGTAGAAGTAGTGTTTTAACAGTCACGTAAGAAAATAAATAACTCAACATGGTATGCTTTGCATATGTAATGGTTTTCTTCCTGTGAAATGAAAGAAAATTGTGTGGGATAGAAAAACTGGTTTACATTCATTGTCATAAAAATTATGGATAAAATGCTAATTTGTTTCACCTTAATATTATGTCAACTATTAGAAATATATCTCAACAAATGCATTGGAAACCTCTTAAGGAATAGCTTTATAAGACTTACAAGACTCTCTCCGCAGGATGTCAGGTACCCTCCTGTTAGCAGAGAAAACAAAATAGTTTGAACCATCCATCTTCATTTGAAAGGTAGCAAAACCAGATTTTTCTTGTAAGACAGTAGTTGCTGGATTTGTCAAACGTGTAAATATAAATGAGAAATCGTTAACCAAGCCTATAATATTTCCTTTTTATTCTGTAGCATACACCTGAAATCTGTCAGTTCTAATATCCCTGTCAGTAATTATGAAGCCCCTCAAGGCTATTTGTTAGACACTACATGATAGGTTTTACAAAATAGCAGCTTCTTGGGATATTCATATTTTTCTGTAAGGAAAGTAATAATTAGTTTTGCATAGTCTCATAACAGATGCTGTACAGGAGTCCCTCATTTATGCAAGAAGATAAAGAATGAAACCAAAAAAGTAAAGAATTTCTTCTTTCCACTGCTGCACTTGAAGAAAACAGCTAGGTTCAATTTTGAAGTCTACTTTGAGCCTGCTTAATGCTTAGAATGTCATTAAAATTTTATTGAACACTTCCTTATGTTTTAAATTTCATCTAGGAAATTTATAGTGCATTAGGTTATTTTATGCATGGCCTATATTGCACATAAGGGCCAATATTGTCCAGCTTTAATGTTAATACAAAAAGAAATAAAACAGTCCTCTTTCTTACACATCCTGGGCAAAGGCGAAGGAAAATCTCTAATGGCTCTGCAATCAAGAGTAGCAAAACTATAGGTGTAAGCACATCACAGATCTGAGTTGTCTCTATCCTTGACTTTCTGTTTTCTGGGCAAGTTCTGTTATCAAAGTCTTCATTTTTTCACTCTGCCTTCTCTTAACCATTTTGAAGCTATATGGGAAACACCAGTAAAGGTGACAAAGAAAGAACAAATGGGACTTGACAAAGATGAACTATAGAGGATGATTTAGATCGGTTATTGTGTCCTTTCAAAGAACCAAAAATCACAGTCTAATTATTAATTAATTCATTTTCACAATCTACCATCCCTCCCTAGACAGAGGTCTAACGTTGAACAGCAATATTCACACAAAATGGGGCACCTCTGTGTCATTATTTGCTCTCTGTGTGGTAGTGACATGGATTTAGGGCTTTGATTATTAAAAGAGTTCTTGAGTTTCTGGACCAAACCCACAAATTCATTAAATTGCTGTTTTCTGGAACCATATCTGACACAATGATGGTGATAAATAAAATATATTTTCAGCCTTGGAGTCTTACTGTGAATTGTGGGTGGTATTTTCTGCATCCATCCCCTACATATCTTCCTTCCACCATTTTCTTTCAGAAAATTGAAATAAATTACAAATTTCATTTATTTTATGGACAGCAGATCTTCAAACTCAAGCAGCTTGCTTCCCTGTCCCTAGAAATGCTGCCAAAACCAAGGACTGTGATCAGCCATTCCCCTTAATATAAAAGAACTTCTGTTGTGGCCAAGTGCTCATTGCACAGAAGTGAGATAAAACATTCTCTCTGGTGTTGGTAAGAGGCAGTAGAGTGAAGGAAATCTTAACCCTTTTGACTACTAAAATTAATTCTCCAAAATCTACCCATGCATTAGACTAAATGAAAGCAAATTTTCAAATTTAATGCACTAATTTAAAACGTGTTTTAAAAAATTAGGCAGTGCATGGTTCTAGTTTTCAAAGGAAGATGTTTTAATGATTTCAAGGATCCTGAGATAGTATCAAGAATAAAATGAGAGGTAAAAAAAAAAATTAATAAGAAAAACATGCTTGTGTTTAGTTTACAACAGCAAAAATTGCATGGTTGATCTTAGATCACAGTCTTATGTTGTTCAAATAAGAGTACTCTTCTGAGAATATCCTTAACTCATAGAAATATTATGGGGAAACCCATTAATAATTCTACTGTAATAGACATAATATTGAGGTTGCTGAAGATAAGTCTGTATGGAAATGGAAATAAGGAGGGAAATCAAGATGGGGTATTACAGCTATTGTGTGATACCCACCTGTATGGATAGTTTTATGCTGCAGTAAATGAGGAGCTTTGTAATAAAAATAAAAATTTAAGTTATTTTACTGTGAAATAGATTTGCTTATGGCATTATAGGTCTTTTTCTAACCATGTCTTAAAACCCCAAACAAACTGGTCTATGATTTGTTTATAGGAGAAATATTGTCTATGCTCATGGTGTCATACAAATGTCATACAGTGATGAAAAGGCAAGATATTGTAAAAGTTGCATTTCAGGCAAAATTGTATCTCTCTTAAAAGATAACCTTGAAATTATCAGAGGGAAAATTCAGTCTCTAAAGTATTCCAAAGCTAGGAGAGAAGGATAGGTTATGGGATTCAGATGATAGAATTAAATGATCCCTTGGAAAATGACATATTTTTTCTACAAAGCAAAGAAAAACACAAGCACCATTTAATGAAAACCAATCCTAATCACATTATATGACAATCAAAATAAAATTTTTAGTTTTCTAGAATATGTACTGAACATAATAGCGGCAGTTTGCTGCTGCTGTTTGCAGTTTTATAAATCTAGAGTAACATGTTACATTAATTTTTATTAAAGGAGCAGGGAATCATCAAAAAAAAAAGCCTTTCAATTTCATTTATGATCGTCTATCAAATTGCATTACTCTTTTGCAAAGTCACCTTTCTGTGTGTGCACTCAAAGTGTGACTGAGCAAGCTAGTTCACTGGGCAGGATACGGGATATGAGAGGGAAAGAAAAAGGAAGAGTAAGAGAGAGAAGGAGGTAGATATGTAGAAGCATGAAGGGATTAGGGAGAGAGACAATGAATTCCATTAACTAAACATGCTAAAAAATACTTTTCAAGAATTTAATAAATCCAAATATTATTAATAGCTTCAAACCTGAAATGTGATTAAGTATTCCTATGAAATCTCATATAAAATTTCACTGGAGATATTACTAAAACTTCTTTGCAGTTATAAACTCTTGTTGATGAACCAACATCTACTTAAAAAGAAGAATACAGTTCAATAGTTATGCATTTAACATCTTCCTATGTGCTTAAGAGATTACACTCCAGTCTTAAAATTAGCATCACCAAAAGCTAAAAAGGCTTGACATTTTTACAGTATAGGGCTATAGGAATAATTTCATATGTTAAGTAAAGTTTTTACAGTGATATTTGAGACATTCTGGAATGCTGATAATAAAATTAAATGTATATTCTTTATCTATAATTAAGGGACAAAGATTTCTTTATGTCAATCAAAAAATGCTGAATCACTATCAGCCTCATTTTCCAGTGTAATCACTGCTATTTTCTTTCCATTCTCCTGTATTTTGAACATTTGTTTACTTATGGGAGCCTTTTTACCAAATCTGCTATTGTGAATGCATCATGATGATTTAAAATACTAGCTTGAATTTATAGCATTTAAGCTTTCACAATGTCCACCTGAATTGAAATATCTATGACTTGGCAATTAGTTCATGTTAAAGCTTTCAGAAAATATACAAAAAGGGTGTTCCTTTGTAAAATCATTCCTCAGCATTGTTTAATACAGATCCAAGAAGTCAATTTCTCATTGAGTCTAGCATGTACATTTGTCGACATTTTCAACAAAACATTGTTTTACACTGTGTCATTTGCTTGGGTATCAAGAACATATGTTCAGGAAATTCAGGTCCACAGTGGAACACTCTTAACATTTGTGACCATGACACTAAATGTTCCAAATTTGGAAGTTTTAAAGTTACTACAGTATGCACTATACATATCAACCCATTCGCTGAAAAAATTAAAAAATAGATTCCCTGATGTCAAGAGTCTACAGAAGTATATTTTTCTGCTCATCTTATTAATTGCTCATTATTTATCAATGTCAATGTGTTTCATCAAATGATCTTATGAGTCATTTCAAAGCATTCAAGTTCCTGAATCCAGAAGACTCTCAAATTGTGTCCTGTTTCTACAGAGCCAATGCCTACCTGTTCCTCATGCTCCCACAGGCTCTGAAATTATCCTGCTTAGCACATGGTCTGCCCCAGTCAATGCCCTGATCTGAATGACTGATTGTCCACAGCAACCAGGGTGGACTGTGGAATGTGCCAGTCCCACAGTTCAGATGCAATCTGAAAGTGTCAGAATGCATAAGATCATTATAAATTATTGTTTCTGTAATTCATAATAAAAAAAATATTATTAGAAATAACAGCCACAACACAAGAATGTTAAAAATGCAAAGCTACACTCCTGACATGCAGAAACAACTGATTATAATTCGTTATGTGGATTATTACCTGTAAATTACCTGCAACACACTATCTTGTAATTTCTTAAAATTCTTGTGCTTAGTGTATCAAACAATAAAATGTCATGTTTGAGGGGGAGAAATAGCATGTTCAAAAGAGAAACTTTTTCAAGGGCATAATATTTGCCAATAAGAAATTGAAAAAAAAAAACCAAAAAGCATGAGTTCTAGTTGAACTGTTTGAATTACAGTTGTGGTAAACAGATGTTAGCTGAAAATAAAATTATTAGCACACTAATAAAGAGACAATAGATAAACTACAGAAGAAAAAAATTCTAATAAATGTTTGAAAAGTGCTGACTAAAATCTAATGATTAAAATTCATCAGAATCTTATTGCTATATTGAATTAGTTTGTATATATAGACAATAAAGCAAAAATGAAAGCTGTTTATCCAGAATTTTGCACTAAAAATAACAAATATATATATATAATTAACCATATATGGTGTGGTTAACATTCATTTTTATACAAGCACATAATTTGCGTGCAGAAACATAAGATTAACTCTGCTGGTTAGAGGATGATGCTAATAACGCCAAGATCACAGGTTCAATCCCCTCTGAGCCATTCAATTAAGAGCTGAACTTGATGATTCTTCTGGGTCCCTTCCAAGTCAAACTATTCTGTGATTCTGTGATTAATTATGTTTAAAATGCTTTTTACTTTGTTTGCCTGACATTTAAGTTCTTAACTGTACAATCTTAATTTTAGTTTAGGATATTTAAAAATAAAATAGAAATAGTTCACTGCAGAGAGAAAGAGATATTAGGCAAGTAAGTCCAGCAGAATTTTTCCAAAGTACAAGTTTGGCCCCTTTTCAGTCAAAATTACACAGAAGTGATTTCAATATTTGCTATCTATTTTATATTATCTGGAAATGGCATATAGAGTTTGTAATAAGGACTATACAGTTTTAATCTTTTATTCACTCCTGGGTTTGATTTAATATCTGCTTGGCAATTAATGTAATGAATTTAGTAAGAGAGACTGAGAGGATGGAGCTCTTTTGGATCAGACACCTGGCATACATCAGTTGCTATGGTGATTACCCAGATGTGCAAACAAGTAGAGGAAAAAATAATTATTAAATATTCCCATGGTAAAAGAAAAAAAGAATCTAATTGATAAACAGCAAAGTAATAGGAGTCAAAGTACGGATTTTGAAACCACGAAGAAAAATGTCTTATACACCCTACCTAAGAAGCATTAGGAGAGACCCGCAGGAGTTTCATTTTCTGTTGGGAAAGTGAGTAACCTGCAACATCTAGCACAGGGGATTAATGATGTCCTGGTGTGCAAGTGTCATTTTCTGCTCAGATTTGTAAAGGAGGTCTCCTGAGAAAATACCTGAAAAAAGAAAACATGAAAATTGTCTCACCATCATCTATCCTAAATTCTCAGTCTTGGTTTCATAATGCCTGGGATAGAAAAAGGAAAGCAGAAAGGCAAAGGGGAGAGTTTTAATATTTTCCTTGTTCTGCAAAGATTTTGTCACAGTTATGATTTCATGTATAGATAGATATTACTATATGTGTTCCAGCATCAGACTAAACAAAAATAAATATCCCACTGCCCAATATTAAATTGCACTACTGCTTCTGTTCATGGTTCTCAGAGGCAACTTTTGCTGCTTCTGTGCTCAAATCTACAACTGTCTCATGAACTGTTAACATCACTTACACAAACACACAGAGAAGAAGAAAAGGTCTTGAATATGAAATGAGACTGGTGAATCTTATTGTTTATTTCACACTGCATCTAGGACTATTCCAACTGCATAGTCCCTGGGATTAATCTAGATATGCCACATTGGAAGGCAACGTAACATTTTGCAAAGGGGGCATTGAAGCCGATTGGAACCTAATGATGTATAGTGACAATAATTGCTTGCAAAATAAATCCTGTGAAGAAGACTATTGTATTAAATGACACAGAAATAATAGCTTTAACATTCTTTCTCCCTAGAGATTTTGAGACAAAGAAGGTGTGCATGCAGAACAACACTAACTGTACCACAGAGAAGAGTGCTGAGCCAGATGGGTATCCCTGTGTCAAGCAATGCCAGAAGCCACCAGGGAAGGGAAGAAAGAGAAATGGAATGACTATAGTTGAAGGTCTATAGCTCCACAACATCAAAACACCTCATTAACATTCCTTCTCCTGAACTGTGTATAGCACCTTTTTCCCCCTCTCTTTTTTCCCCACAGCAGCTGACAGATCTATCCTTCGTTCCCACATTTAATAATATAACCTGGGGACACTCAACAAAAATATGTCCTGCAATACTTCACAGACAAAATCACTCATATTTAATTTTGAATTCATTTGTAATGGATAATAAATTATTCAAGAGAGAAGGAACTATCTATTATTTGCATGAATGCAAGGACAGCAGATTTTTAATTTCCCATTCTTTGGAAGATATGACAAACATGTTTCTCTTGGTTCCATGTTACAACTTTAAGCAATCCAAAGGTAACAAATAAAATTAAAAAAAATAAAAAAATAAAAATCCTATCCTCTCTTGAGTGGAAAATCAGGCAACTTGCAAGTTGTTTAAATGAATGAGTTTTAAAGTCATGACCCATAACCAGATGAGGACATCCATTGCATTGTGTCCATCCAAGTTCTACTATTTTTCCTCTATTTTAGTTTTTTTTAGATTATTAAAGAAAGGGAGGAAGAAACTAAAGAAAGGGAAGATAAGGAAGATGGATGGATGGATGGATGGATGGATGGATGGATGGATGGATGGATGGATGGATGGATGGATGGATAGGGTTCTGGTAAACTCTAATGTATTTGTGAGCCTTTTCTGAACAACTTCCTTTGAACCCTTCCGTTTGGAAAACCCACTCCCAACAGCAAAAAAAAAGGGGAGTTCAGATTGAGGAGGCTTCTGACCTGTAGTTTCTGTTCTATATGCAAACAGTAAATACAAGGTTTTTCAAAACCAAGAACTAAGACAAACACTAAGCAGCAGTTAAAGTACAAGGTAGCCAATTTTTTTTAAGTTATTCACATGACTGAGTATTTAATGTTCTCTCTCCATACATGTAAAGGATGCGAAAAGTTCTTAGAAAAGTTTACTGGAATGATGATGGGAGCTGTTTATGCTCAACTCAGAAAAGCAGGAATTTAGGGTAAAATGAATAGCTAATTTTAGGGACATGGCAGGGACATTGACAAATTATTTTATGTTTGTCACCATGGTGGCAATTGAAGAAGTGCCTCCATGTTTTTTAAGATACACATTATACATAAGGAAAGGCGATGATTATATCTTAATCCTCAATTATTGCATGTATTGCATGCATATAGGCACCATTGAGTTCTTATATCCTGTTAAATTTGATCTGGATCTTATTCCCTCAATGTATGCAGTTGGTTTCTATGCCATTTTAAAAGACTCCCACTCTGTGACTATTTTCCCACAAGAATAGCAATTATGTATTTGATTTTAATAACTGGTATAAACTTGTAAGTCTCCAGGTACTTACAAACAGTTATACAGGATTTTTAACTTCTTGTATGTGGGATGAAGAGAAGTATTTGAAAATCATTATTGCTCAGGAACACAAGCTCATGAATTTTGTGTCCTCAAAGGAGTAAGAAACAGCCAGGGGCAAACCTCACTTCTGTGATAGGATAAAGCTCATTGGCAGCAGAGTTAGCATGTAGATAAGCTATCAGGGGTATAGTGAGGACATGAACTCCCTAGTGTGATGTCGAGAGTTTCTTCAAGAGCTGTCTGCTTGTAAAGACCTAGTTTGTGGCAGTGGCTAAGGCAAAGCTGAGAACAGTGCTGCAGGAATCCTCAAATCCTTCTTCCCCCACAGGTATTTGGAATGTTACTTCAATTAGAGATATGAGTAGCAAAAGTAGCTCTACCACTTAAGCCGGAGAATATGTTCTTTTCTGTTTCTCCTGCTTTGTGCTGAAATAGTAACACACAGGAGGGACTATCCCACATTCAGCTTCAGGAAACACAGTTTCACAGAATAAGATAGCACTGATCAACGTAGAAGCAGCCTTACTTCTCACAATCTGAGAAGGTTTGTGTCGATTTCAAGCTTAAAAGCTGCTATTCAGTATCAAATTTATGGTATTTTGTTCTCAAGAAAGGCTCAGCACCATTAGTGAAGTAGCAATTGTCATGCTATTCCACTCTATAACTACTTCAAAGGGAAATATTTTGTCTTTAGTACAGATTTTTCATGTAAGGTATAACAAAGGTTAATACTTTTTTTTTTTCTGCAGAGTGGACTATATTAATATGTCCGTTTTTTTACTTGCCAGATTAGCAATAAATAAATAAATAAATAAATACATAAATACATAAGTCCTGTATCTTGTGTGGTCTAGCTGCCTTCTGCATGATAGGTCATGGAAATAGAAATAGAGGCTGAAAACAACTGAAGAGACCACTTAAAAGAGCACATTAGCAGCGAGATGGAGGTTTCTGTAAGAAATGTAGGGGAAAACATAAAAAGAAGAAAATGTAAGGAAAATAAAGCAGAAGAGGATCAAGGAGCAGGAGAAGAAACAATGAAAGGAAATGCAGAGAAAATAACTTGACCACTTAGGAAATAAAAAGGCAGACTGTCTAGAATAAAGTAATGGAGAAGAAATTACTGAATGTTTTACTTGTTCAGACATGCTATTCTATTTGATCTCTTAGAAGAAATCCTCAGTTTGGTTGTCTTAATATAACAAAACAACCATCAAAACCTACACTCTCCTTCATATAGCACATCTGTAAGGTGGTCCAAGACTGCTTTCCTCCAGGTCCTCTAAACTGGAAGAAGACAACCTGGATATTTTCTCTGATTAATAAACAGTATTTACAAAAAAACCCAAATGTAAATACTTTAGCAGTGTTTTTACTAGTTCTCTGGAAGCCTTGTCTATCCTTCTGTAATGCATCTGAACACTGCCCACATTTCTATGCATGCCATCAGTAGCCAGTTTGTTTTTAACTGTCATATTCTTCTCCCTTTTTTTTTTTAACTTAGAATCTGAACTGAGAGGCTTTTAATACTTCCTACTAAGTTTCTTTAAATAAAAAAAAAATGTTAAAACTGATGCATCAGTGAAATGCATTAATCATGACTAAAAGCTGTGACCATGGCTACATAAATAAAACAAATACACTAAGGGTTTCTCTGATGCCCCTTCTTCTTCCAATCTGGATGACTGGCTTTTTTTTTCTTTTCTTAACTCTAAAGAGGTCACTTGGGGTTCAATTGTTTTGAAGACATCACTATTCCTTACAAGCTCATGCCACAGCTCATTGTTTTCCTGGCTCAACTTCTACTAAAAGAAGGCATTTTTCTCCCCTTTTTCAGTTACATCAGTTGTAATAGAAGATCTTTGAATAAGTGACAAAAAGAAAGCAGGACCAGGAAATAAAGAGTCGTATATCACACTACTCCCCATGATACAGGTATAAGTAATGGTATTCTATTTTGGTACATGCTGTTAACCGCAACACAACTATGAATATGTGAGTTTCTGTATATATTCCTGGAAATTAGAATAAATCTAATCTCTTCCTACGTTTCAACTCAATCAACCCCCTATGCAGGAGCAAATAACATTTATAATTTTAACATTGTGGCAAAAAAAGAGTGTTGCTTATATTTATTACAGAAACAATTAAAATTTGCCAGAACCAGAAATGCAGTATTGAAAAACATTGCAGTTCTGTCATGTAGCTGTATTTCTGAACAGCCAAATCTGATCATCTCAAAAGGATGTGGCACATATAGGCATATACTGTCTTGCCTCAAAACAATGAAAACCTGGGTAAAGAATGTATTTACCAAACTTCTGAATTATATTGAAATTAAGTATTCAGAATAAAGAATAGTAGAAAAATGAATCTGAATTTCCCCATATCTGGGGAATATTATTAGTTTATTAGTGAAAAACGTTAAGGTTTTAGTCACCATACTAGTTGAGGGAAGGATGATCCTCAAAAAGGATTGCCTTTCCAGCTCAGTCCTAGGACACTTACTTGAGACCTATCAGTTTCTGACTCTACCTAACCTAACAGCCAGTACAATTGAGTTTTCTTCTCATCCAAGCGATGAACCAATTTTTGACAAGAAATTCCCAAATATGTGGTCAATACAATGACATGTTTGCAAATAAGTATTATCATAGTGAAAATTGACATTATCTGAGGAAAAAACATTTCCAGAATATACTGTCTGACCAGCTGCACAGATCCTCCCTGTCATAATGTATACACAGTTATTAATCTTGAAAATTGAGTCCTGACTGGAACATATAAACAAGTTCACTGGATTGACTGAATCTATACCACCTTACTATTCCTTTAAAATCCACTGGACTACCTAGGAGTGCATAATTAATAATTGATTGGAGGAGTAAGGCAAATTTCAGTTTTCCTGGGTGCATCTGTTAATTTACTGCTTGCATTTGTGCATTTGCAGAACTGGAGACTGCAGTCTCCCACTAAGATACAAAATGTTTTTAAATGGGCAGTAAATTAGAATCATAGAATCATTTAGCTTGGAAAAGACCTTTAAGATCATTGAGTCCAATGGTTAACCCAGCACCACAAAGTCCACCACTGAACCATGTAACCAAAAACCACATGTATACATCTATTTAGTACCTGCAAGAATGGTGACTCAACCATTTTTGGGGCAGCCCATTCCAGAGCCTGATTATTCTTCCTATGAATGAATTTTTCCCAATATCCAAATCAATCTCCCCTGGAGAAACTTGAGTCTATTTACTCTTGTCCTGTTGCTGGTTACTTAAGGAAGAGACTGACCCTCAGCTGGCTACAACCTCCTTTCAGGTAGTTGTAGAGAGAAGTAAGATGCCCCTCTGAGGCTCCTTTTCTCCAGTCTAAACACCTCCAGCTCCCTCAGCTGCTCCTCATCAGACTTGTGCTCCAGATGCTTCACCAGCTTCCTCGACTTTCTCCGGACACTTCAGCACCTCAATACCCTCCCTGATTTTAGGGGCCCAAAATTGGACACAGGATTCAAGGTGTGGCCTCACCCATTACTGAGTACAGGGGAACAATCATTGTCCTTGTCCTGCTGGCCGTGCTATTGCTGATACAGGCCAGAATGCCATTGGCCTTCCCGGCTACCTGGGCACGCCCTGGCTCATGTTCAGCTGAATGACCTCAGATCCTTTTCCAATGGGCAGCTTTCCAGTCACTTAATTGGCTACTAGGCTAGATGGGCTAGCCAAAAGAAGAAAATGTAGTACACTGACATTTGCAGCCACCTTTGAGCCTATACTATACAGGTTTGCCAGTATGAGTGCTGAGTAGTTCAAATTCTCTGTGTAAGGTTTGCTATGTAGACTCTTTCTTACTATTAACTTGACTCAGATTGTCAACAAGGAAACTTTTTGCTCTCAGCAAAGAGCTTGATGGAACTATACATCTCCATCAAATTTGACAGATTTGAATTACTGATCTGGAAAGGAAAACATTCATATTCCTTTACTGATTCCCAAAGCAATCCCTTTTTTTTTTTTTTTATTATTACAATTTTAACTAAATGTGACGGGGAAAGGGTTTCAAGATTGAGTTCACAGCACTCCATTATGTACATTTTTGCCTCCTTAAACATGGATGGTTTTTAGACTTAAGGTGTAGCAAAAACCTGCCTATTTTTATAGGAGCAGACACCACACATGAAAGACAACAGAAAGAAGGAGAGTTAGAATGTAGCAGAGGACAAAAGAGTTCAAGTATCAGTCCAGACAATTTAGAATGAAAGCATAATCTGAACCACCCAAGGTGAAGTCCTACTGAAGAAGAAAACAGATGCCTATTTCTTATTAAGTTCCTCACAGGTGATGTCCATTTTTCTATGAGGTAATTATTCTTCATAACTTTATTTAACTTTGCAATATTAACTATTTTATTGTGTTGAGCCTGGCTGGGTGCCAGACCAAACCCTCTGTATCATTTTCCTCTGTATAATGTCCCACTGGACAGTGGAGAGAAAATGTAACAAAGGATTCATTAGCTGAGATAAGTACTGGGAGAGACCACTCACCAAATACCACCATAGACAAAACAGACCAGAATTAGAGATATTAATTAAATTTATTATAACCAGAGCCCGAAAATTAGAAGTAAAATAGGACCTTAAAAATACCTTTCCCCCACCCTTCCGTCCTTCCTAGCTCTACCTCCTTAGCCAGTGGAGCAGAGAAACAAGGAATGGGGGGTAGTTCATCACACATTTTTCCTGCCACGGCTCGTGGACAGGAGTCCTTCCCCTGCTCCTGTGTGGCGTGTCTCCCATGGGAGAATTTTCCACTAATTTCTCCAATGTGAGTCCATCTCAGACAGAACAATTCTTCATAAACTGCTGCAGCATGGGTCACTCTTCCACAGGATGCAGCCTGCTCCAGTGTGGATCCTCCAGACGATCACAAGTCCTACCAGGAAACCTGCTCCCGTGTGGGCTCCTCTCTCCATGGATCTGCAGGTCTCTGCCAGGAGCCTGCTCCAGCAGGTGCCTCCCATGGGTTCTCATCCTCCTCTCAGGCACCCATCTGCTCCAGTGTGGGTCTTCTTCATGGGCTGCAGGTGGATCTCTGCATCCCCATGGACCTCCAAGGGCTGCAGGGGCACAGCTGCTTCACCATGGGCTGCACTATGGGCTGCGGGGAAATCTCAGCTTCATCACCTGGAGCACCTTCTCCTCTTCCTTCTGCACTGACCTTGGTGTGTGCAGTTGTTCCTCTCACATGGTTTCACCCCACTCTTCTCTGCAATTTCAACTGCAAAACAACTTATTTTTCTTTCTTCTTAAATATGTTATGATATTATAAGGTGGCATTACAACTGTTTCTAATCAGCCCAGCATAAGCCAGCACCACATCCATTTTGGAGCCAGCTGGCATTGGCTCTCCTGAACATGGAAGAAGATCCTGGCAGCTTCTTACAGAAGCCACCCCTGCAACCTTTCCACTGTACAAACCTGGCCTGTTGCTCAAACCACTAAAAAATCAACAAAGTATTTGGAAAATTGGTAACATTTTGGCAACATTTCCTTGTAACTTTTTTACAGTTGATATTTTAACATTTTAAAAATAAATATCAAATTAAGGGTTTTATTTAAAGGAAATGCTTAAATTAGGCAATTTCTTGACTAATGGGTTCTAAAATGGGCAAAGTGTCTTGAAAATGCATCAGTCGGAGATGAAGAAAAATAGATTAAAAAGTGAGTAAGAAAAACAAAATAGCTGTGGTCTTATATAATGCATAACCTTATTAAACAGCTAGAGCTTACTAAATGATCAGCTTTTTCTTGATATTCAAACTTTAGTAGTCGGCCAAAAAAGGAAAAAATACCCCTTGATTTTGTAGTAGTGCAATTATATGGGCAATATGTTAACTAGAATAGTTTTGTCATTCACAGGTGTTAAGAATCACCTTACTAAGGACCTTACATCTAGGAATTAGTTGTCCTCAAGCACACACAGACCCCATCATCACTCTTGTGTTACATGTGGGTAATGATGTTACTGATTTGTAAGGAAATATTTCAGTTTTCCCAGCTTCCATTTTTCATTTCCAGCTGTATTGAAAACATCCTTTTTCTTATTGCAACCAGAAAAAACAAATCAAATATGAATATACTTTGCTCATAAATACATAAAATACAAAAGCCATTTGTATACTGTATAAAATACACTCCCGTTGTACTTTTCAACTATACATACATCTGTTCCAAATACAGATACAGATGTTACTCCTCAACACTGGATATTCTGCAAGTCATAGTTAGAATTCTTCCACTGCATTGTTCTTCTTTTGTTGCTAAGTGTCCTTTCTGAAGATGCTGTGTCTTTCAACCTTATTTTTTTTGCCATTGAAACTTGGCAAGTATGGGATGTCTGTGTTCTAGGAAATTCTACTAATGAAAAACATTTTTGTATTTAACCAGACATTTCTTTTACTGGATTTTTTTTACAGGTTTTCCTTGTTTGTTTCCTTGTTTTGTCATACTTGATAATTTAAAAATAAAACCAAACTGATTTTTAAATGAAGTCTGCATTTTTAAAACTTCATGTCAAAACCTTAGTATTCTGAAGAAGTTAAAACTGAACAACCCTAAGCCACAAGGATGGCCTTCTGAAAGTTAGGTGCCTCAACTGGTTTTTTTTCTGTAATCAGGGAAATGAGAGAGGCACCTCTGAAATACAAGCAATCAATTACCTCGGGATGGGTTGAATCAGGCTTCGCTCATTATAGGCAGAGGCATGATACTTGCCTGAATAATTGCTGAAATAATTGTATCAATAATAATAGAATAATTGTAAATAATTAAGAAGGAATGTCTTAAATCAGGCTTTTTTCCCTGCCAAATACAGGTTTGATGCAGTTTCACCTTAGATACCAGTAAAATGATTTCATTTTTGCTCTCAAAGTAATTTTAGTTCTCCAAACAGTTAACTAAATGTGCAGTAGTTGGTATGGCACTTTCAGCTTGTATGTTATGATGTTGGTGTACATTATATCTGCATTCCTCTGAAAAGGTGATGCTGGAAGCAGTGATTGTTCCTTCTGTAGGAACAGTCAAGCATCAGTCACAGAAAAGGCATCTATATCAGCAGCTCTGGGGAGGGAGTAGGGAACAAACAGTCTCAGGACATCTGTCACTTCTTGTGTATTGGTGGTACTACTGACTCCCATCTATGGAGCAGACCACAGAGATGTCAGAAAGAGAGCTCTGAAGAGGCCAGAAGGGACCTGGTAGAGTTTGTTCCAACTCAAGGCCACTGACCTGATAAACAAACTAATTTGGAAGAAGGAATCTGCCTGCAAGATCACAGTGAGAGAATATCTTATGAATTGCTATAATTATAATTTCTGTTCTGTCTGATCAAATGCTTGCAGTTTCCTTAGGAGTTCTGAAAAAAAAAAAAAATCATATCTTTTTTAACTTTAAGGTTTTGGAAAACTGTCTACACAGGAAAGGTCTGGAAAAACCCAAAGTTTTGTTATTTTGGGAACAGGAAAAATAAAGTTAGGGAAAAAAAGTTTAGATAAAAGTTAATACTACTGGAGTGGGTTGACTTTGACTGGATGCCAGGTGCCCACCAAGCCACTCTATAACTCTCCTCCCTCAGCAAGATGGGGGAAGAAAATAAGATGGAATAAAATTCATTAGTTGAGAAAAAGAAAAACCAAAATGTCATGTGTTTGCATGCAAAGAGATAAAGATTTTATTCTAGTTCCCATCAGCAAACAATGTCCAGCCACTTCCTGGGAAGCAGGACTTTAGTAAGCATAGCAGTACTCTGGGAGGCCAATATTTTAAGAAACAAATGCCCTCACTTCCTCCTCCTTTTTCTTTACTTTTATATCTGACCTGACATCATAGAGTGCGGAACATTTCTTTGGTCAGTTTGGGTCAGCTGGCCTGGTTATGTTCCTTCCCAAGATTTTAACCACCCTCAGCCTTCTGATGGGGGCACAGAATGCTGAGAGATAGTGCTGATGCTGTGCCAGTGCTGCTCAGCAGTACCCAAAACTGATTTGTTATCAAACACCTTTCCATCCACCAATGCCCAGCACAGCACTGTGAGGGCTGATGTGGGGAAATGAACTCCAGCTCAGCCAGACCCAATACACCTACTCAGAAGAGTGGTAAGAGCACTTCAATGGTATCTTAAATTTATCCTAACCTCAGCAAAACTGACTTGTAGAGGGAAATGAAGCAAGTCTGACTAGATGTCTGACTAGATTTTACAATGATGATTGGACTGAATTATTGGAAAGACACAGTAGAAAAAGTGGAAAGGAGTAAAATTTAAAATGCTGAAGGACAATAAGTAGGGCCAATATAATGCTCAGTGAATGAGTTCAGGGTGACTATAGCAGCAATATCCTGCAGTGACTTTAGAGGAACAGGGCTGCTGTAAGGAAATCTAGAGAACAGATGTTGTCACACTTAATGTAGGCAATAATAAAAGCTTGCACAAATGTTTGGACTGCGTGCACAGTTGGACTGACAAGGTTTGAGAGAAACCCAGTGAAAGCATCCCCCTGGAGACAGCAGGAGTTTAAGCTTGACAGTAGTGAAGCAATTTGGAGAACAGTGATGTTTCTGCGTAAGATGGAAAATGAATTAGTGAAATGTTTTGAAAGCAAAGATCAAGAGATTAATTTTGGCAATAATGGATTTAAAATAACAACTGGATGCAGTTATTTGTGAAAAGCAGACCAAGATCCTTGTCTGGATGAAAGGTAATAGATCTTCCACAGAAAAACACATTTTCAAGTAATTTAAATATCATTCTGATACATACTTGAAAACTAGTGACCTGTTTTTTACTATAGCCTGGAGGTCAAAATAGATGTCAAGAGGTCATGAACAACACTAAAAAAAAATTAATTGAAAGGTATTGTTAAAATAAGGAAGTAAATATTATCAGTACAACTAAATATATCACTTCTGGAACATTTATTTACACCCAATTGGAATTATACTTAAGATAGTCACTAGTTAATTCCACCCAACGCCCTCAAATGTCCAGCTGTAGCCTTCAATACATCTAATATTATGCTTTGAATTTATACAAGTTTACAGGTCTAAAAGGTTTGCATCTCTTCTATAAAATAAGACTTTCTCCTTCTAATTGTATTTTCTTCTCCCTCCCACTTCCACACTTTACTGGAAGGCAGTTTATCTGTCAAAATACATTGAAAGTTTATATCTAAAATAAATATTCATAATGCAAGATTTTAATAAACTGCAACAGATATTTTTATGGTGTCACTAAAAAAACAAGTGAATTTAATTAAAAAAGGAGATGAAAGAATGTGAACCGACATAAGCTTGTTTCATACAGACTGCCATAATAGATTCAAGAGCCACCAGAGATCAAAAAAAGGGAGGGATGAGAATGGAAAGCAATTTTGCTGGAGGGAATCTCTCTTGCTGGAATTATAGTGAATAGGGATAAAACCAGAAATAATAATAAGAAAAGGTTCAAGGGCCTCCATAGTAGATAAACTGCATAGATAAACCAGGGAATTTTATTTTTTAAGGAATACTGGCCTCCATATATTTGAAACTATCTCCAGTTTCTCAAATTTTATGATTGCTTTAAACTCCAGATCATAAAAACAGAATCCTCCCATGGTTTATGGGTTTTCAGTCTTTCTCTTTTCCATCACTCTCACATAGAGAAAAAGCAGAGCATCTGGTTTTGCAGTTTGGAGTTGTGCCCTTGGCTCTTGATAAAATAACATATGATCAAACCCATTTGCACCTGTGCAAACTGGTAGTCTCTAGCCAATGTTGGGTTTGTGGTTTTTTTTGTTTTGTTTTGTTTGGGGTTTTTTTGGTGGTTTATTTTTTGTTTATTCTTTGGGGTTTTTTAGTTGATTCTGCTAGATTTAACTAAACTTTGAAAAGTTAAGTCCAAAACAAAAGCAAAACAAGCTGTCTAAATATTGACTCATCGTATGTTTATTGAATGCATTCAAATTTATTTGTTTATTTGCATTTTTTGAAACCCAAAAATTTTCATAAAGGAACATTGTAAGATAATAATACTTTCTCATCTTCACAACCAAAAGATGTGAACATTAAGGGTTTTCAGCCACTGAAGAGAGAATATTTGAAAGAAATAAGTAAGAGTCACACAGACTTTACCCTCCTTGACATATTTTCCTACAATAACTGATAAATACCACATTTGCCATACACTTTTCAAATCTATAAAAATATTACTCTGTAACCAAAATACTATTTTCTTTAATGCCAAAACAATGCCTCACAAAGACATAGATATTTTTGCTTGGAATTAAAGACCAACAGGTGATTTGGATATCCCAAGGCAAAGTTAAGCATTGTAAGCATTGACAAAACATTTACTGTTATCATAATCAAACACAAAGATTATGACTGTTACAAACTACCCTGTTTCAAGTGTTTTTGAAAATATTTCTCATATAAAAGACCTGCTTATCTCACTTTAATTTAATCTTTTACTCAGTGTCTAGTATAGGTTCTTCACACAATACATTAGTATCTCTGCATTCATATATAGTAATTTTATTTCAAATTTATTTAGTTGCAGGATGGGCATCTCAAAGCCTACTGAGAATGTGTTCAATCCAAAAATTGATGTAATGAAAAGCAAAGATTTCCTCCATCTCTCAATATTAGAATTCATAAACTTTACTTATGAGACCAATAGAACATATTTACTACAGCAAATATTGTTCTTTCTTCTTTGTTTAGGCATACAAATTCTCAGTCCATTTACAATGGTGTACTTTGGAAACAAGCCTTCTGAAAACTGTTTATGCTATGTCTATTTCTTTAGAAATGGTCAACTACTAAAGTATTTGGCCCAGATAAATAATTTATGGAGTTTCCAGAAGGTCTAAATGTGTCTTTGCTTTCTATATTTCAGCTGCTAAAACAGATTCCTAGCCAACCTAGCAGCTTCTTGTAAAATTAACTTAGAGAAGGAAAATCAATCATTTCAACTTGTTGCAAACATGAACTCCATGCAACTAACCTCTTCTCCATAAGACCACAGCAGTTGTCCTCAGACCTTTTCTATTCAGGGTGATTACAGTTTAAATGCCTGTCCTGTCTTCTCTAAACGACCCTGTTTTCAGCTGAGTGCCACAGTCTCAACTGTATTGCTTGAAATAATGTGCAGAATTAAAGGGGAAACAAATTTATTTGAATAGTCAGGAAAAGCCAGATAGCATTTAAGATCAGTGTAATTTAGTAACAATAAAAGGCATTGTACTTCCCTGATTTTTTTCCTATTATACACACAGACCTGTTGCAGGTATAGCAGTACAAGTGCACTGCAGAATTTTTATGTACTTTTGTTCGTGAACATTGAAGAAAATAGATTTTTGATCAAACCAGAAGTCGTGATGTGTCAACTCTTTAGGGAAATATCTGAGTTTGCATATGAATATTGATGTGATAGATGAGCTTCAAATGTTCTTTCCTACTAAAGCTGCAGTCATTCAATCAGAAAGCAGTTGAGAGTACGAAATGGTGGGGGTCTGTTCCAACCTGTGAATAATGAACTTCAGACAGCTGAAGACATCTTCAAAGTGAACACATCAAACGACTTCTAGCCTACCATATGTTTGTATCTAGTCTTCAGTTAACAATTGCAAAATAAAATCAATCTGAAGCTGCTTACATATAATTTGCAAAAATAAAAGAGCCAAATAATTTGCTAATTAAAACGGAAGATCTGATGGACAAAAAATTAGCCCTTTTTACAGTAAATGTTTTGCTGACAGATAAAGAAATTATGAGGGGTCTGGTAAAATAAAATTACTTCACATATTTTCTATATGACTACTAGTACTTTTAGAAAGTAATAAAAATAGAATAAAGTAATAAACCAAAACAAAAAAGGCAAAACTCGACCCCTAATAAAGCAATTTTCTGTCTCAAGATAATAATTTTACAAAAGCAGAACCTATATTTGCCGAACAAAGGATGCACATAGAGAACGACTTCATAGCACAACACACTGCAGGACAATAGTTCGGTAACATGGTGTGTCCTTCATGTTTTCACTGCCTTGCAATCACATTTCTATGTATTTATCTCTCTGACCCTCATAAATCTTTCAGTTCCTCTCCAGTAGATTGCTGCACGGCTGCCCCAGATGGACAAGTGACAGCATATGCTGTGGCTGTGTGTGCTGCTGCTGGCCAGCAAGCATGTGCATGCTGATAGACCTAACAGCTGGCAACACAAAACTGGTAATTGCTGATCTCATAACACTTGCTGCAATTTAATTATGTTCATGACCTTTAATCCTCTGTGAATTTGGCTCAAATTGTTAAGTCATAGAAAACTTTTTGAAGAAAGACCCTGTGATTGCGACACTGCCTTGTTTCTAAAAGATATCCTCAGAATTTTTTTCAGAAGTAACCTCAGTGAGACAACAGCAGTTCAGAAAATTAAGGACCAAGGTCTGTTTAACATCTTTGTTGGCAACATGGACAGTGGGATTGAGGGCACCCTCAGCAAGTTCACTGATGACACTGAGCTGTGTGGGCAGTGACATGCTGGTGGGAAGGGATGGCATCCAGAGGGACCTGGACAGGCTGGAGAGCTGGTCTGTGTCAGCCTCATGGGGTTCAACAAAGCCAAGTGCAGAGTCCTGCACATGGGCCATGGCAATCCCAGGAACACCCACAGGTTGGGCAGAGAAGTGATTGGGAGCAGCCCAGAGGAGAAGGACCTGGGGGTGATGGCTGATGAAAAACTCAATGAGAACTGGCAGTGTGCGTTCCCAGCCCAGAAAGCCAATGGAATCTTGGGCTGCATCCAAAGGGGCACAGCCAGCAGATCAAAGGAGGTGACTCTCCCCTTCTACTCTGCTCTGCTGAGATCCCACCTGGATCTGCATATACTTCTGGAGCCCCCAAAACAAAAAGGACATGGAACTTTGAAGTTAGTCCAGAGGAGGAACACAAAATTGATAAGAGAACTGGATTTGGGGCTGTTCAGCCAAGAAAAGAGAAGGTTGCATGGAGACTTCATAACAAACTTCCAGTATCTGAAGAGGCCTACAGGGAAGCCAGAGAGGGATTCTATGATGAACTGTAGTGATAGGTCAAGGAGAAAGAGGTAAAAACTGAAAAAGGGAAAATTCAGTTTAAATATTAGGAAGAAATTCTTTAGTGTGCGGGTGGTGAGGCACCAGAACAGGTTGCTCTGGAAGATTGTAGATTGGCCAGCCCTGAAAGTGTTCAAGGCCAGGTTGAGTAAAGCCTTGAGCAAGCTGGTGTAGTGGGATGAGTCCTGGTCTGCGGCAGGGAGGTTGGGCCTAGATGATCTTTAAGGTTCGTTCCAAACCTTAACATTCTGTGATTCTATAAGGTCACAGCAGTTTTCTTAATCAGGGGATGGGTATTAGCACCAACATTGAGTCTGAGGTGCAAGTCAGATTATTTTAGTTGTCTTTATTACAGAGCCTGAATTATCTTCTGGAAACTAATTGCTAGCTATCAAAACTATAAAAACAACTGCAAGAAAAAGTGATCCTAAACATAGATAAGTGCACAGAAAGATATGCCAAAATGCAAATTCTTTCAGTATGAGAACTCACCATTAGTGACTGGCATGGTTTAATTTCAGAATAATTTATTAGTGCATCACTGGGCCTGCTTGAAAAATAAAGCATGACTGGAAAATTTAATGGATAAGAGGCAGAAGGAGAAGCAGAGAGCAGCAGATAACTTATCTTCATAAAAATTTTTATAACATTAAAATTTTGCAAATTCAAAAGCTCTATGGAATGTTCTATTGATGGCTCTTAGTTTAAGATGTGGAACAATAAGCCATAAAGAATAGAAAAGCATGCATTAAATCAAAGTAAAATGCTACCTAACTCAACAAAAAACCCTGTCTGGAATGTGTACACAACTATTTGTCAAATAATTTCAAATAATGAACAAATTTATAAAAATCAAAAAGCAGGAAAAAAATATAATGAAAAAATAAAATTGCTATTGACAAAGTCATGTAAGAATAAGTTCATCCATCTGTAAGCCTGAAAAGACAAAAATTTATATTCATAGTCAAAATATTTAAAATGTATAATATTATGAAAGATGATCTTTAAGAAGGCGAAAATCAACACAAGGCATTTTTCTTCAAGGTATCTTGTCTGTATTTTTTATACTCACTGAATCCACTATACCAAAAGTAATGGTCACCTTAAAGCCCTTAGATTTCCCTCCCAGTTCTGCAATATCTCTTGTTCTCACTCTTTGTGACACATTTTGGTGCTCCAGATTCATAATTATGCTTCCCAAAATATCAGTGCAAGTTAAATCTCTATCTTTTTTACATCACTCCTCAGCAGATTTATTGGTAAGAACTTACCTCTTCATAGTCTATGTTGGTCTTGATCCCTTGGGAGAAAAGCAAGCATGATGGCCTGGAATCAGACATAGAAACACGGCAAAGATGTACTTCCCTGATCATTTATTGTGGCTCAAGAAGGAGATGTTCTTTCACACTCTCCAGTAAATATCAAAGTTACCTAGGATGGAACACCTTTTTCAGTAGTGGACAAAGGAAATATATGCTCTAGCTGAGACAAGCACCATGCATTATTATGATTCATACCTCTCTTGCCTTCTCAAATGAGTGGATAAATGCATAGGCTATACAAAGACATACAGTGAGAGAATTTTATCTACAACACAGTTCACAGAAATATTGTAATGCAGGTCCAAGAGGAAAAAAAGCCTTGCTCCTTTATTAATTTATCAAGTTCAAAGACTCTCCCTGCAGAGCCTACATGATGACACAGAAAATAATATATTACAAAAAATAGGGTAAATGAATACTGTAAGTTAGATACAAATCCAAAACAGCTTGAACACAACATATTTCTGTACCCAAACATTTGAAATACTGTGGGATTGTGAACACTAAGATCAGAAATTCTATGACTAATTTATAAAATGTAGAAAGGTTGAACATATATGCATGTGCTTCTTCCTCTTACGATCTCCCAGAAGGCTGAAAAATGGTGTTAATGACACTAACTTCAGGTTAGTATCAATATACCTTGTGCCTCTCTATTTCATAAATTAAGGATTATAAAAAGGAAAGATGCAGCTAAAGACGAAAATCAGCAAACTGTATGTTCACTTGCAGGGAAATCTTAGAAGAGGTGCATGTTTAGTAGGAGCCACTAAAGACAACTATGCAGTTTTTCTTATAGGCTAGTTATCTGTATTTCCATCTTACAGAAAAATAGAATGTAAATGACAAAAGTGAATATAAAAAACACAGATTAAAAAAAATCAATTAAATTAGTAATGATTTCAAATTTAAAAACTATTTTAGTACTCTGGAAGGTCATCCTTTATCCTTAGAAGAAAATCCAAACAAATCCAGTGAAAGGAAGTCACCTGTAGATGTTTAAATCTTCTAGATTTTCATCCTTGAACTATTTTTTTTCTCAGGTACAAGGATAATTCAGCGGTTTTTTTTTTGGATATGTTAGTTAAATCTTTAATGGACTTTCTAAACATGCACCTTTGGTGTTTATTTCAATCCAAAATTTGAAAGGCCTGTGTACCATCTCTCCATGATGAGAACTAGGATAGTGCAACTAAGAAGTAGTGAATACATTTTCTCTACATTTCAACATTGCGAAGCCTATTCAAAAACAAGACAACTTTGTTCCCTTGTATTCCATCTCAGATGAGGATGAGTCAAAATTACTAGGTTCCCTTTGTCTGTCTTTATGAAGGATAATTTCTTGTGAGTTTATATTCATGAAGTAATTCAACAATGCAGGTTTTTATCAGATGTGTACAAGGCATAGGGAAGCAGAGCAGTGTCTGGGTCATTTGTGTAAGAAGCACCTTAAAGTACAGACCAGTTTACTCAAGGATAAATTAAAATATTCATAATTTCAAAGTTAGGTCCAAATGTAATAGTCTTTTTATTGTTTTTGTTTGTCACATTAAAACAAACAAACAGAAAGAACAAAAGAACTGACTTTTAAGAGGAACTTGAAAAGACTATAGAATTTCTTTCTTTTGCTAAATCCTGTCGTGAGATTTTTTTCAGATATGAATGGATCCCTGCACCTAAGCTCTTTAGGAAGAAAATAATGAGTTAATATTCATGACCAAAAGAAAGATGATGTATAAATTTGCATGAGCTAAGGTCCTGAAATTCTTCTCTAACATTGATACCACCAAAAGATAGAAACCTCCTCAGGCTGTAACTCCATAGGGATTCCCCTATACAGTCTGTTTCTCTCAGACCTTTCCATGACTTCCATTCTTTCTATAGTTTATGATCAATAATATTATGTTAGTGATACAAACATATGATAACATAGGCTATGTTTTGCCCTGATTTTGCTGATAGTGATGAATACAAAATAACTCTATCTGCCTCACTTTATTTACATAATAGGTAAATAGCACTAATTATATTAGCAGTGGTTTTAATGTTAATTTCACCAAGGAAATTCAATATAAGGTTCTCTCTAAATAAAATAATAATAATCATCTACATATCTTTATGCCTATAGTTGGTTTTGCTACTCTGTTTTATTTCTAATTGAGTCTTGAAAGGAATCAATTTGAACTAAATTTCAAATTAACTGAAATTTACTCAGAAACATTAACTGCAAAATGGTCACTCTCAATCCCTCAGTAAAATCAAGAACTATCCAAAATTTAAGTCAGAAGACCCCATGTTAGATATCATTCTCAGGGAAAAAAAAAACAAAAAACGAAAAAACAAAAAAAACCCAAAAAAAACCTAATAAAGAAAACCCAAAACAAACAAACCAAAAAACCCAATACATAGTCCTGTATAATGGTAAGATAACTCCAGAAGATGACCATTCAATATTACATGTCAGGATGTCTAAGTGGCATGGCACGTTTTCATTAAGAAACAGACATTTTCAGTACGAAAACAGCATTACAAGGGCTCATTATCAGAAAACTGCAATTTGATGGAAGTACATCAGAAGAGACAGTCAAGTGCTACATCTTAGAGACTACCAATTAGTTCTGGTTGTTTTTGTTTTTTTTGTTAGTAGTTGCAACTTTGGTGGAAAATGCATACAAAATGTATGCAGATTGGAATAACTTAAAACAAATACTGTGGAAATTTCAACTTTTTTATACAATGCATATTTTAGTCTCACAAAATCCACATATAATAAAAAAACTATGAACAAAAGACAATTCAAGTGCCCAAATAACATAATGATGCAACATTCATATTTCTTTTTCCATTACAGAAACGCAATATCACATATAGGCGTTAATACTAGTATTTCAAACAAGATTTTAAATTTTCATTCTAAGCACCAATATCACACAATATGAACTGCATCATTTAATTACAAAAAACTCCAAACATTTCAGTATGACTTTCATTCTATTTGGCAAGTAGAATTTAGCTTGATCTTTCTCTACAGAGGATCAGCTGGAAACTGTACAGTGCAGTGCATCATGAGCATTCGGGTCCAAGGTAGCAGTGTTAAGCCTGTCTTTTATTTATATTTATTAGTTTCTTTTTGTTCCTGTGGTAACTACTTTTCCTGAAGGAACATTTCAATGTAGATTACAGTCAGAACATGCCTGTCCTGGTGGTTGTTTTGTTAGGTTTTTTTGCAACACACTGCATAGATAGTATTCTAAGCTACATGCTTAAGGCAAAAAACCTAAAACCCCCATGCCCTATAAGTCCTGATGATCTTGAGGTTCCAAAGGTAAAGTAATAAAATAACCAGAAATTATTCTTTCTCATTTTCAATTTATCATTAGATTATCTGAAAAATTTCTTATAATTTTAAGGATGGTCATTAATGGCATGGTTATTTCTAAGTATTATGTTTTGCATAAAAAGCATTAGTGAGATAAATATCATAATTGAGCTGCATCACTGTAAAATTTTAATACCAGACTTAGTTGAGTTTGTTATCATATGTTGAGTTGGAAGGGACCCATCATGATCACTGAGTCCAACTCCTGGCCCTGTGCAGGATACCACCCCAGGAGTCACACCATGTGCCTGAGAGCATTGTCCAAATGCTTCTTGAACTCTTCGGGCTTGGTGCTGTGACCACTTACCCCAGGGAGCCTGTTCCAGTGCCCTCTGGATAAAAAATTGTTTCCTGATACCCAAACTAAACCTCGCCTGCCCACAGCTTCAGGCTATTTCCTCAAGTCTTGTTACTGATCATGAGAAAGAAGAGACGGGTATCTGCCCCTCCACTTCCCTTTGTGATGATCTTGAAGACGACAGTGAGGTCTCCCCTCAGTCTCCTCCTCTCCAGGCTGAACAGACCAAGTGACCTCAGCTGCTCCTCATACAGCTTCCCCTCAAGGCTCTCCACCATCCTCACTGCCCTGCTTTGGATGTTCTCTAATTGTTTCATGTCTTTTTTTATATTGTGGCACCCAAAACTGCCCCAGCACTGGAGGTGAGGCTGCCCCAGCTCAGACAAGAGCAGGGAAATCCCCTGCCTTGCCTGGTTGGTGATGCTGTGCCTGATGCACTCTGACATAATTGGCCCACCTGACACTGCTGACTCATGTTCAACTTTCCATAGACCAGGATCCCAGGTCCCTTTCCATGGCATTCGTCTCCGGTCTTTTACTCCCTAATCTATACCATAAATTAGGGCTGCCCCATCCCAGGTGCAGAATCCAGCACTTGAGCATTTCAAGCTTCATATGGTTAGTGATTGCCCATATTACCTCAAATTTGTCAAAGTTCTTTTGCCCTTGAGGAAGTATACAGCTCCTCCAATTTAGTGTTGTTGAGAAACCTACATAATATTTCTTAAAACTTAAAGATTATCATCTTCATCTAAGATGATAATCATGTTGAAGAATAATAGCATGTTAAACAGTAACAGAAAAAAATCATAAAAATAATCATTACAACATTTTAGTATACCAGTAAAACTTTTTGTAACTTAACCTTGCTTGAAATAATAGGAAGCTCTGTAGCAGAAAACTGAATATCCTAATATTTTTAAAATTCTAAAAATGATGTTATTTGCTCATTTATTTCATAAATCAAAACCTAGGCGTATGGCTTCTTTTTCCCCAGATATCTATTCTATGGTAATGAATTATAGTTTAGAGCATAAATTATTCATGACCAAGTTTGCCCATATGTAACTGTGCACAGAGAGATTTAAGCAGGTGCAGTTTGGTGCAGTAGGATTTCTAGTCTCAGAATCAGTAGGTGTGCTGACAGAAAGTCATACATGTGCAAAAATGTCATCAGTTACATTATCTGTGGTTCCAGAACTAGCATGGTGCCTGCCAGCCTCAGAGTTATCCTGCCTACTCTACTGGGCACTGTGGACATGTCCTTAGTAGTCTGGGTATGGCAGTTGTTAAGATTTTAAACATAAGTTTTATGATAGCTTCTGTTTTCCTGGAAGATCCTGGGGCAAGAATTCAAAGCCCACACGAAAATTGCAGACTGCATGCTAAAAAATTTGCCTGTAATTCTCCAAGTCATGAAAAAAGCTTTGAAATTTTACTGAAAATGTACCCTAAAGAATAAGAAAGCTAAGACAAATGCAAACGACCAAAATTCCTTTCTTTTTCCTTCTAAGCAGTGCAATATTTGATGACTAAAATCTTGAATAGGTTTTGGTTTTCAGGCACTGAAAAAGTTCCTGAAACAAAAGCGCAGAAGAACCAATCAGGATAGAAGCAACACAGTGGGTATGTTATGCCACATATGGTATAGCCACAGGAAAGCCAGAATTTTTTGGGAATATGCAGTTTCCAAAGGATGACCTATCTTCACTGCACCAAACATAGCTATTGATGTGTTCTATGTGTGCCTTTATTACACTCTACTTTTAGAAAGTCAATAGTAAATCTAAACATCACCATTTCCTGAGCACAGGATCTACATTTCTGCAAACTACTCAGCATCCATTTCACCTATTATTTCTAGTACCAAAACTTCCTATTTTGAAAGTGCCTTTTAATATAAATTGTATTAAACCAACAATTTGTTTAGCATATCATTATGCCAAAGATGCATCATGAAAACAATAAGAAGCCAATGATGCCTTTAGCAGTAAAATACTTTACTGAGAACTTACTCCAGGCATTAAATGCTCTTTATTTCTCCAGACTCATTGGAAGGTATGTTTATAATTTTGTATGATGCCCTTAGCACTCAGCAGAAGTGGAAGCATGACAAACACCATTTTCTGGTTATAGAGCGTTATGTCCAACATTTGATTTTATAATCTAAGAAAACCCCATCAGGGTTCAAACAGTTTAGCTGACGAGCATCAGAGTGTGAAATTTAAGGAGAAAGACAAAGAATATTGGAAGCTTCCAGCCCCACTGCCTGAACTGTTCTATGTTGTTATTTGTCACTTAGTAAGTGCCCATTAATAAAAACAGTCGTAATAGGGGGAAAAAAAAGAACATTAAAAACATGATGCTGCTAAGTTCAATTTACTGAACAGACCAAATTAGATCGAGGCAGTGTCAGTAGAAGCTTACCCTCATGCATACACACACAGTTAACTGAGACTGCCCCAGTTATTTCTGCAGAGACCAGCACAGCTCAGCGATGGAAACACAACATTCACTCAGGGTAGCCTCAATGACTGGTTCAGGACAAGAGGTCAACACTCACATGCAACTTTTTCATCAGGGCTTTCTGCTTCTTGAAGGCATTGGATGTCCATGGAGAAACACTTTCCCCAGTCTTTCTTATGGGTGGCATTAAATAGCAAGATTACATGCAATCAAATCATTATCATACTTTACCTTTCCATCAGCTTCAGGTCCTATTCTGTGTCACAAATGAGTACTTTAAGATCACTGGAAAAATCACCAGTAAAGGTATCAGCAAAACCAGGTTTAATATAAAAGCGATAGCATGACAAGGTTCATTTGCAAGGTTTGCTCTACTACTTACTAGATGATTAAAGTACACTGAGAAAAATAGGAAAAAAAAAATCCAGAGTCAGTAATTCCAAAATTAAATAAACCCAAAACTATATATGTAGAGGTCAGAGAGGAAGACAAAACAATAGGAAAGGGTAAGGGATAAAAAGGAGTGTGGACTAAAAGCCCAACAGAACTTAAATGGCAATCTAAGTCAAACCATTTTCCAAGTAATTCATATAGAATTTACTACAGCACAACAGTAATTTATGTACAGGCCTAACATGAAGTATTTAAGAATCTAGGAGAGCAGCACTCTGATTACATTTATTGTGGCGTATTCACACTAAGATGCACATAGACATAAAGAATTTGAAAAAGGTATCTGTGAAAAATTCCACTCAAATTCGGTGAGATAGTCATTTTGGATGCCTTTGTATCTTCTCAATAGGCAAAAGGTTGAGCCTTAAGGAGTGGAGGGTATCAGCCCAGGATCCATTGTTGATGTTTGGTGATCCTCCAAGTAAAAATCTTGCAAGTTCACTAGCTTAAAGAGGTCCCACTCAGAGGGAGGTTGCTGCTCACAGCCTGCTGTGGTCCAGAAGACTTTAAATAATTTTATTTTGGTCCACTGTTTATTGGCCACAAGAAGGTTGGCTTAAGAAATTTTTCATTCTGGCTTCAATTTGGGTTGGTAACATTCTTTGAAAGTTTAATAACATAAATATTATTCCAATTGAGCCGTTATTCAGGAAAAAAAAAAGGCTGTTAGTTAAAAAGAAAGCAGGTATTTGTTAGGAGAGCCTAGGTTCCTGGGAACAGATAACGTTTCTGATGAGCTCAAGAGGAGCATAGCCCAGGGGCTCTTTGTGAAGGCTGAGGTGCAATAACTATTTCTCAGATCATAGTGTGTGGGGAAGGAAAGGCAGGGGGGCATCACCACCTGCTGTCATGTCTTAATCTGTTCAAAAATTAATCACACTCTGTTTTGTTTTCATTATCCTGACATTCACATATAATTATATTCAACTACTCGACCCTGGATCAAATCAAGGTCATGAACCTCCTGTGTCAGGAGCAAAATAAACTTTTTTTAATGTTTTAGCATGCTCATCCATAATTAAATTATGAAATTTCCAAAGAATTATTGTGCATATTTTGTCTTTTTAGGGAAGAAAATGAATGCTACTTAATGGACCATGTGTTCAGGTGAAGTAAGTCCTGGTAGCATGACTGACTTGAAATACTTCTAGGCCTACAAAAGGACACACTCTGATTTCTCAGTTCATTTTTTTTCCCACTCCATCACCTCTCCTGCATTTCATATCAGTTTGGCTATAGCATTCATGATATATGAATAGTGATTTAATGTGAAATGCAATACTCTTAGAACAGCCAAATACTCTATCCCTGTTCAGAATTACTTGTTTGTGCTAGCTTCCATTTTGCCTGTCAGGTGTCTTAATGTACTCTATTTTCAAAGCATCAGCTGATTTCCTCTGAAATGTTAAAAAAAAAAAAAAAATTAATCCCTAGCAGACACTGTCATATTCTCACAGGCTTATTCAGATAGTGCTGAGAAACTAAAAGTACATTTCTGTTATTTCCTTTCTTGGGCCAGATTCTGCTCTTACTAAAAATATGAGTGTTCCAGAGAAATAATGTTGTTTACTTCCAAGATTTTCCTGCAAAGTACTTGGAGCTACTGATGAGTTTAAAACTGGACAGAAGCCATCAATGTGCACCTGCAGTTCGTAAAGCCAAATGTATTCTAGCCTGCATCACAGCAATATGTGGCCAGAAGATCAAGGGAACTGATTTTGCCCTTGATTTTGCTGCTACATCCAGCTCCAGGGTCCTCAGCACAGAAAAGACATGGATCTGGTAGAGTGGGTCTGGATGAGGGCCACAGATGTCTGGAAGGATTAAACAGCATTCCTATAGGGCAAGAGTGATATAGTTGAGGTTGTTCAGCCTGGAGAAGAGAAAGTTCTGTGGAGGCCTTTACTGCAGCCTTTCAGGCTTAAAGGGGGTCTATCAGAAACTTTTAGGCACAAACTTTTCATCAGGGCCTGCTGCAATAGGACAAGGGTTAATGGTTTTAAATTGGAAAAGGATCAATTTAGACTAGATATAAGGGATACATTTTTACAATGAGGGTGATTGTTGTAGTTTAGGAACGACATTCCATTTTCCACCCTCTCTGTGCCCATGTTTTTCTTCCCAACCCAAGCCAGATCTCTTCTTCTCAGAAGTGAGAATCCCTTCCTTCCAACCCCAAGAGATAACCTGGTGGTAAGGAGTAACAGCATAGACATATCCTCACTGTTGCTGCAAAAAATAAACCCTGTCCTTGGGTGAAACCAGGACAGTGCTGAAACACTGGAACAGGTCACACAGAGAGGTTCATGATGCCTCATCCCTGGAAACATACCAGGTTATGCTGGGTGGGGCTCAGAGCAGTCTGATCTATTTGAAGATGTCCCAGCTCTTTGCAGGAGATTGGATTAGATAACCTTTAAAGATCCATTTTAACCAGTTTTTCACATTTTATGATTTTCAGAAAAAAAAATCACATTTTTGTGGCAGGACTTTTGACATAGGGTGCCAAAATATAACTAAGTAATTCTTTGCCATTTTCTTGTGTTGCTTATGATTTTTAATAATACATGGAATTTAAATATCTAGAATATTATATATTTATACATTTAAATAAAGAAAAAACAAAACCTAAATTGAGTGGTGCAAGATCTTTGCCTTTGCACTTTTCATAACCAGAATGATGTTCCACATTGTGACACTTCATGATGCTCAAAAGAACTGTCCCAAAATTAAATTAAACATGATTGTTGCCCACTGTGTTTTCATAGAAGAGGAATCTTAAAATGTACATTAAAGATATTTATTTTGGAGAAAGTTTTCAAATATCAGATTGGTGGCAGCAATATGAAAATAGATGGATTGGATGGATGGATGGATGGATGGATGGATGGATGGATGGATGGATGGATGGATAAAAATAGACAGGATGCAAATTCTACATTTTTCAGTGAGTAAATAATATTTTTAATTTATGGAATTAATTAAAAGAAGTGATTGCAGAATTACTATTCATGCTTCTTGGAAACAAGAGACCCTTTAGTAATTAATTAATAATGTTTTTAATGTATGGATTTTTTCTCTTGTCCTTCACCACCTTTTCCTACTGATCTTTGCATTATTTCTAATGTAGCAAGGATTTCTCATTGTCATGTTTATAGAGCCAGGCAACTATCTCGTCTTCAACAGTATGAGTGAGAGTTGATTGTTCCTAACCATCTCATCTTTATAATTTTAAAAACTGAGTTGGAACTATTCTGTCCTTCTGGAGATTCTTTAAAACTCTCTGAGTATTAGTAGGCAAATCCTAAATCCTCTTTGGAAAATCAGGCTCTTTCAGAGAGATCTCAAAAATAGGCTTTCCAGAAGCAAAAGAACCTCAAACCACTTCTCATTTTTGAAAATGTAGACTTCATCTCATGGGAAATAGCAATAAAATAAGCTCTTCATACACAGTCTATAAAATCAATGTGAAAAACTGGAAAATCCTGTACTGGTTAAGAATAAAAAAAAAATTGTAGTACATGAAACAGTTAAATTTCCTTTATGCATCCCACAGTGTGAGAGATTTTCTGAAGACCATCTGACATATGCTGTTTTGTACTTGGACTTTGAGAAAAGGATGGCAGTCTGAAAAATAATAGACATACTTCTGATGCATTGAACATGAATGCATGCTTCTAAGAAGATGCAAAGGTTTGTAAATGAAAAATATTTATTTTAATACATTCATATTATAAAGTTAGGTGACATTCCTAAGCTGTCCTAATATCCAGCTTCTTTTACAGTTATTTCTGTAAAACAAAATGCTCTATTCACAAAATAATTATGCCTTAAACCAAGCTTGAATTTAGTCTGCCTTTCTGTTTTTTTAAAAAGTGTGCACTTAAATGGAATTGGCATTCTGAAGCCCGTCCTAGTCCTGCTGTGACTTTTCTGCCATGCAAAGACAGTAGGCAAACGCAAGAGGAAAGGGAGTGAATTAGACATTATATAGAGCAGCTTGTAAACTAATAAAAAGTATTATCCATAACCTAAACAAAAGATGACATTTTAAAAATTTGTGCATATTGAAAATGAAGGATAGAGGAATTCAAACCTTAGAGTATTTGCATATGACTAATGCCACAGTTTTTTGTAGTGTCATATATGCCACAGTTTTTTCACTGTTCATATCCACTTCATGCAGGTTTAAAATCTAGGCACCAAGAAACCTCTCCTTGAGACCAAAACAAGTAATCAAGACTTTGGTATGGAAGAAATACACAAAGACATACACTTGCTACCCCAAAATATATATATATTTTTTTAGGAGCATAGAAATGTTTATATACTGTTCAGCTATTACCAGTATGGTATCCCTTGCAGAAACAAAAAAAAAAAAAAAAACAAACCAAAAACAAAACCCAAGCAAACCAAAAAAAAAAAAAAAACCCAAAAAACAAGAACATAAAACAAAACAAAAAAAAAGAAAAACACAAACAAAAAAAAAACAACAACAACAACAAAAAAAACCCCCAAAACAAACACACACACACACACACAAAATAAACAAACAAAAAAACAAAGCAAAACAAAATCCACATAGGGTAAGAAGGGTAAGAAAACAAAGGAGGCTTAATAAAAGAAGGGGGGATGTTGATAACAATTGGTACATTCTTCTACCAACATTTCATGTTTCTCTTTTGCAAAGCGAGCAGAAGAAACTGTTGCTTGGTCATTTTACCATCCTGAGGCAAAAGGAAGACAATTACAATACAAACATCCTGACCTCTCATCATAAGAAATTACTCGTTACTTTTCCTTTTTGAATTCCACTGCCCTTTCCAGGTACCAGCAGAGAGATATCAGGACAATGTTTCTCAGAGAGAATTCTTAGCTCTTGATTCTGCTCAAATAATCTATAAAAATGCAAAACTGAAATCAGAAGACGGAAAAGAGTTTATTAGGATAGACCCAAAGTTTTATGCAGTTACTCAGAGGTCAGCTAATATATCAGAAAAAACATCATACCAACCTACCCCTCTTCCAGTTCTTCCCCTCAGTTAGAGCTAAAGCAGCCATTCTCTCTCCTCTTATTTTAGTTTTTTATTTGTCAATTCTTTAAAATTCTAGATAAGCAAGTAATTCAAATTATTTAGGGCTCATACTTTCAGCTTAAATATCAAATATGGATTTTGTAAACACCTCCATTAGTGTTGACATTACATTTTAATTAACAGGCAAAGCCAGCTCTTTGTTTGTTGAAAACAAACCACAGTGCTTTATCTATCATGTAGACTCATCTTGTTCCAAGTACATACTGATAACAAGTACAAATACATTCATTATTGTTAACACAAGGAAAACTTCATTATCATGCTTTACTCTAATTCTATCCCTGTTCCTTTTATATTATTAAAACACATACAATTCAAGGCATTGGAATGACTTTATATCTTTAGAACAATGTGTCTTTTAAGACAGTAGTAATAAGTTTCTTTGTCTTTCAGTAAAAGTAGAAGGACATTTTTCATATCAGTTAGCTTTATCTTTAGATCAAAGTACAATAGAATTAAGCATAATAAGAACTGTCCATCTTAGGGTGTTGGATTGGGTTGTTTTCTGAAAGTAAAAAGTTACCCAAGGACACAGATGGTCTAAACACAAAGTAATAATATGCCTGCATATGTAAACAGAATCAGAAACGGAAGAACTGTGAAGTTGAAAGAGACCTCTAGAGATCTTTCAGTCCAAGTCTTCCCTCAAAGGAAGGCCAACTATGGCAAGTTGCTCAGGGCTGCATCCTCATGCATGGAAAATCTACACTCTAGTGTTTGACCACCTCCAGAGTGGTAGATTTCTTCATTATTTCTGATTGGAATTTCCCATATTGCAACTAATCTTTTTACTTCAACCCAGTTCTTTAACTAGGCCCATTAAAAACTTATCTAGTTTCTAAAGACAGGGACATAGGGCAACAGTGGTGTCCTGGTTCCAGACAGAACAGGGTTAATTTTTTCAGTAGCAAGGAAGGGACATGGCTAGGACCTGGAAGTTATTCTGTACCACCTCATACAATTTCTGGGGGAAGAGGAAAGGGACTTTCTCCAGGGAAGAAGGGGTTCTGGTCTGGCAGAGGATATGCAGCACAGGAAGACATCCAGTATTGTCTGTTGTTGGGGATCTCTGTCTGAATTTATCTTTCTTGTGCTCTTTTTCATTTGTACTGTTGGTATTACTAATCTTTTTCTTATCTTATTGCTGTTTTGAGTAAATTGTTCTCATGTAAACCCATGATCTTTGCATTTTGTGCTTCCAATTCTCCTCTCCAGCCCACTGCAGGGAGGAGGGGAGGGAGAAATCTGAGGAGTGAGACAGCAGTGAGTGTTTTGGAGAGTCTTGATGGGGACATGGATTTGGGGAGTACCATTCATAAATCATGACAGGTGCAGAAGGAAGCATCCTACTTCATGGCAGAATGGATATATTCTTTTTTTTTTTTTTTTAAGTGATTTGCACTTTGATTTGTCTTCAGAGTTCTTTAAGATTGATCCATATTACTATGAAGCTTTTTGCATATGTACACAGAACAATGTTTTCATTGATTTTAAATTGTTAATAAGGACATTATGAAAAGATTTAATCTATCATTTACTGAGCACAGGAGATGCCACTGTATTTGCAATGTTTAATCATAGCAAGATGAGAGCCAGGAAATAATATCAAAAGTGAATAACAAGCAAAACCATTATCCTTTATAAGAAAAATTGAGATGTTTCCTAGCATGACTAAATATACTCAAGAATTCATTCAGTGTATTTATGCAAATAAAGTAATATTTGTTTGCTAGCATATTTCTATTGCCAATAAAACCAAGAAAAAGTATTAAAGGAAAGCGTGGATATTCACTGATAAGAAATCATATAATAATAAGGAACTAATTATCACTTTCCAGGTTTGAGTTTACAGCTTCACATGCTGACATAATATTGATAATTATTCAGAGGAACTGTACTCCATTTCATGGGGTCTGTAGCCTTATTATATTTAGTGGTAAGAATTCTGTCTGGAATAGGGATTTTGACTTTTAAAAGAGGTTTGTAAATGCTAATAGTTTCAAGGACATGCAATTTTGTGAATGTATTTTTCATAATGAAAAGGATTTTTCTGAAATTGAGACTTTAAAGACTCTGTTACAACTTAGCCAGACTCTAGGTTCATGGAAGAATATTCTTCTGCCAAATTCCTCTACCCCATGCGAGGAGAGTTTTAGGCCTTGCATTCCATATTTCCACAAAGGAAGACATATTGAATTGACAGTATAAACCTATACACATTCACAAAATACCTACATATCACAGCACAAATAAATTCATGGGCTAACAGTAAAAGGCCTATCTATCCTCTCCATTAGTAACAAAAGCTTAGTAACTGGTAAACATCTTCCTTTCTGAAGTGTCCTTGAAAGTCTCACAGTGATTAAACCAGCCCGTCTCTTCAGAAAGACCCAACACTTAGCACAGGTACACTTCTGCCTACTGGATTGAATTTGTAAAGACTAGAGGAACAATTAGATTTTAAGGAGTTTGACAGATGAGCTCCTGTGAAAGGTACATTGACTATTTGCTTTAATAACATGAGCAGTTAATCTTTAGCTTTAACTTTAAGAGGATATGGGGGTTTTTTACAGATTTTGGGTATCATGTTTTATTGTCTTTTGAATTTGATATAGTATGTTTCAGTTGACCTAGCCAAATAGCTTGAAAGCTCTGCTCAGCACTAAGTGCCTGGACCTGAATTACATGGTCCCATTTAGATGGTCCCCTTTACAAAAAGCATTGATAATTGCATTAATTGTGAAGAAAAGGTCGTTTTGCTTCATTTTAGAGACAGCTTAGCACATGCCATTTGCAATGCCCTCGAATTAACTCTTAATCCAGTAAAAATTTTGCAGGAATATTCATAGACGCAATGATTCATAAATATGGCACTTGTTTTTATAGAGTCACTTTTTGGAAAGGTATTATATTTTTTATACTGTTAAAGAGAACTCAAGGACTATGATCTACTAATTAAGCTGGGGTGAGAATTTGTCATTCATATTGATACCTTGTTTGAACTTAGTTAAATCACTTACAGTCTGTCCTTCAGAGTATTAACTTTGAAACTATGTATAATAATATTTTTGTTAGCTAGCAATCTTAGCTGTTCTATAAAGGTTTTGTAAACCTTAATTCATATTTGTAAAGCAGTTGTGATGTCATTGCAAAAGAAATCACTGTAATAATTGTAAAAGTGCAAAATAATTTTAGCTAAAGTACACACATTTTCATAGGATGCATCTTCATAAAAAATAAACTTGATGAAACGAATACTAACCATTGACATTTAATAAATCAGGAAGTGTATATGAATATTTATGACAAAAATGTACCAGTAAAGAAAAATCTTTGAAGCTGTCAATCTATTTCTCTGCAGAGAACACCCAAACAAATGTAAAATCAACTGTAAAGCCCAGGTCCTCTCTTGGAGAGTTTATTTAAAGGGGTTTAGGCATTTCTTTTATAACCTGAGATAGGTGCACAAGAGAAATCCAACAACATACTCATTAAATTAAACGAGAAACTTCTACTGGCAAACTTTTCAGGAGCCTGGCGAAATTTAAAGTAAACATTCCATCAAAATAAAGCATTTCACAAAGCATTGACTTAGCAAATTCTAACCCATGAAACACTGAATTACACAGGTATCAAGAAGAGAAAATCAGGAGAAGAAAAGAAGACGAGAGAAGGAAAAAAAAAAAAGTAAGATATAGCTGCCACCCTTGGAACCAGCATGGTCTCAGCTGCCATAAAATCCACAGACAATAGACAGTAGTGATGTGACCATATTCTGGCCTCCTCTGGCCACATGCCCAGGTGAGGATTGCAGTCTGTTAGCCACTCTGAGGCTAGACTGGGGCTCCAGGGGCAGGATACGGGACATTGTTCCTGGTGTGCCAGTGACTGACAGCTGGACTAGACATCTCCAAAAGGGGCAGGTTGTGGGGCACCATCTCAGTTTTGCAGAACTTTCTCTGACCTGTCTCACACAAACACTTTGGTTGGTTTGAGCCAGTAACCTCTTTTCTCAGTCTCTCACAGTAACAAATAATTAACAGGATAGAATATGTGCCTTAGTAAAATGACACTTCTCTTTGAGGGAAGAAAAGAAACAGAATTGATTAAGTATTTTCAAGTACAGCCCTTTTAATATAACTGCATACTTTGCAGTCATATTAACTAAAGTTTAAATTAGCTGGACTGGAGGAAATTATGTAAGAAAATATGGCTTTTAAGTCATTAGCATAAAATCAGTCAATTTAATGAAAGGAATCCAGATAATTCAATATTATTCTTTTTATTTCTCCTTAACCTCGTTAGCTTTTCTGAAGGTAAAATACCCTGAACTTTCTCAAACCAGCTACTCAATTTCAAAAGATCCTAAGATTTTCTTTTGGCAGTCATTATAAGTTAGGCTGCCAACAGTAAAACCTAAATAAGCTCAGGAATTCTAAAGGCATTATCAGATGTCAGGCATTCTGTACTTAATTGAGCTCAAATCCTTATAAAATTTAGACCAGCAGTGTATCCCAAACAGTACAATATATCCCAATATTTAATTAATCCTGGATTTACTTAAGCAAATCCACTACACATGGAAAAAAAGAATCAGTAATTTGACCACTGTGGGCTTGAAAGTATTTGATTGATTAGATTTTTCTTTTAACATGGTCTTTAACTCAAGTCTAAATAATATTACAGATTGCCTTTTACTCTGAGTCCCAAAAGATCCTGCTCCTTCTGTCTCAGATACAGCAGAATGATATCTTTAAAGATTTTCCAAATGACAAACTTGTTGCAGGGTTAGTGACACACCCTCAAACAAAATACAAAAGAGAAGCAACTTCTGCCACAGAAAAGCAACATTAAGATGATGAGTAGGAGACAGGATGAGATACAGTAAGAGTGAAAGAAAGAATATTCGTGGAGAATCAAGGATAAGCATGTTTTCTCTTAAACTTTCTGACTATTGTGACAGGAAAGTTGTGATTGAAAGAGACATTCCTGCAGAGATGGGACAGTGCTGTTCTCAGGCAATGTCCTTTCCCACCTTGAGACTCATGGTCAATCATCCCCTCTGTCCTTACCTGATTCACTTCCTGAAGGGCTGTACATGCATGAATGAAATGGTTTGAAAAATGTACTTTACCAGGTTAACTACAAAAGCAGTGGATTCGTCTCATCTGCTCTCTTTTTCCTCTCTTTCCTTGTCTCGCTACCCCAGTTCTGGAGCATCCACGAGGCAGGACTAATGCAAGACATAGACTGGTAAAGATCCTACTTCCCTTTCTCACTTTTCCACCTTTATTTCCCTCCTCCCTTGCTTTGTCTGGGCAAACTGCAGTGATAATCTTCTACCCCTCACGCTGTATTGAAGTTTGTTGTGATAATTAAGGGCTTGTTAGCCAGAACAATTGAGACTAAATAGGCTGCTAGCTGCCAGAGTTAAGACAATTGTACAATAAAGTATAAGAACTCTCTAAAACAGGACTGGTGTCTTTGGTCAGCCTGGTCAGCACCCACCAAGGCAGAAGAATTGCTTTTTTACATCTGTCTTTTTGTAATTGGGTTTGGGGTTGTATTGTCATCTAACGGCTTCTGACAACCTGCCAAAATGGAGGTGGCAAGGTCTTAAAAATAAATTGCTACAGCAATCATCCTTCATCTACCCCGTTCAATCCCACAGCAACTTTTAGCATATACTTTTAAAATATACCTCTCTTATATTTTACTTTTCCTAAACAGCTGAGATAACCTTAATCACTTCATTAATAAATAAATAAACAAGCCAAAGAAAAGACAGGAAAAACAGCTTTTTCAAACCACAAATAGATATGGAATTGAAAGCTACAGGCAAACCATTGCCTATGACTCTTAATATTGTCTCTGTGTATTAAGAGTACACAAAACACCTAGGAATGCTATTATTCACCTTACAACAGAACATAGGCATTCATGTTACATGTGCCATAGGCAATCCAAATAAAAGAACTCCTGGCTGGAGAGCTGTGCTTCAAATTACAGCACAGTAATCAAGTAATTGCAGTGTCTACTATAAAGGCAATCTCCAGATGCAACTCTTAGCAGTAAACATCTCGAAATTCTCTCAGTCGGAGACCAGTCCAAAGTAGGGCTGATTATTCTTGTTTGTTCTCTTTGTTGTTCACTGATAAAGGAAATGCATCTATTTTCATCCCTGATTTTGATACTGTTGCTCATCCAGTACTACCACACTACAGGAAACTACAAAGATGAGAATAAACACCTTCTATTGATTTGGATTACTTTTCTCAGGCTGGATAAATTTTGCATTAAGCAAAAATGCATCTTCTATACAGAATTCTTATTTAAAGAAGCTCTTTTACACTTTTTATCATGGTTTTTGAAGCGGAAATATTTTCCTTCTGCCTTTGTATCATATGAGAGATTGATTTTAGTTGCTACTCACCACTCCATATCTACTCTTTTCTTGAGGTTTTTTTTTTTTTTTAAATCAGCCAACTCATTCATACACAGACTCACACTTTCAAGATGGTATAAAAATAAGTTGGAGTACAAGACTCATACTACAGTCCAGAAGTTAAAATCACAATCCCCAAAGATAACTGTTGTTAGCTTGTTTTCCTGAAATTTTGCTTAACATAAACATTTGTACTAAAAAGAAACTTTTCTATTTATAGCTTCTAAAATGAACACCATATTGATGAAAAATGTAAAATATTAACGTGAGTTATCCAATCGACTATGAACACTATCTAACTAAAAATCCCACTAGACACTTTTATCATCCTTCATGCTTCTCAGTTTCTATTCACAGCTAGCTATTATGGCCTTTTTTCCCCTCAAATCCTGCCATTCTCTCCTGTATATTCACTAAGGATTTTTTTTTTTTTTTAACTCAAGCAAGAGAGCAAGTGTTTCCACAGACAAATCAAATATATTTTCCATGTCTGTTAATTTCCTGCATAAATTGCAGCATGCAGTGTACCTTTCAAATGAATATTTTCATTTATTTTCACCTGCATTTTCAGCATGTGCTTAATGAAATACAGTGAGTGAGGCTGGAAGGGCAATTAAAACACCAAAAGGATCAAAGCAGTTGCCATACAGGGGACACTGAAAAGGTTTATACTTTTCAATTTGTGAATGAGAAGGCTGAGGGGAGATGGAGACTGATGAAGTCATGAGTGCAATGGGAAAAAGAGAGAACAGAACTATCACCAAATCTCAGTAAAACTACTAAGAAATTGTTTTAAAACAAATAACAAGTTTTTCTTAAAGCAGTGAGTAGCTTTTGATTAGCAACTAGTCACGCAGGAAATAGTAGAAGCAGATAGTGCTATGAGGTTTAAAAAATAGTAGACAAATTCAAGCAGAATGGGTCTATTAAAATGTACTAAATAGAACAAGCAACACTTGTGGATCCTGGAGGCCAGAGAGAAAATGCTGAACTGTTCAGGTGGTTTAAACTAAATGAGAATCAAAGTCATGTATTGATTTATTAATGATAAGTAATTAACCAACAATCACTGAACAGTTAATCACAACAACAGATAAACCACAACACTGTATACTTACAAAATGCATTGACATTCCTTACCTCAGAAACTGAGACTAGATAGAAATTTCTACTTCTCCTTAGCAGAAAAGGCAACTAAATAATGAAAATTCACAGCTGAATATTTTAATTAGATTCTTTACAAATTCTGTATTGAGGAATCTGCACTGTCATAAGTAGTTTTTCATCCTGGCATACCAAAAGTGCATATTGAAGCTATCTAGATATCCATCTGAAAAAGCAGTTATGTTTTGAGTTGTATCTGAGGTTGGGTATTCAGCTTTTTTTACAACAATGCATATTTAAGAAATGCAAGTCATGAACAGTTAAGATATATTTAATTAAAATTATCTCAAAAAAGAACTTTAAATGGACTGCTTTAGCTTAGAAAGTCTAAACAATTAAAGGCATTAAACAGGCAAAGCTCTTATAAATGGTAACTGAGACTATCTTCAAGTTGCAGCAAAAGTATATGCAAGAGCTAATGCATATGGCATGAAATAAAAAGTTCCACAACTTCAAAGATACTGATCCTATCTTCTTCTGAAATTTATTCTTTTCTTTGTAACTCTGCTTATATAAAGAAACAAATTTGGAATTTACAGTGCTAGAGACTTTGTTTTATTCACAATATGAAAACACAATATTTAAACAATATGAAAAGACATCAAATTGTGTCAGCAATGTATCCCAAAAAAAGGATAGATATACACCAAAATTAGCCTTAGACCATAGAACAAGACTAGAAACTGCAAAAAAAAATACTAATTAGAAAAATCTGATAAACTGAAAAAGCAATTGTATTATGGTGTGATGAAAGTTAGCACTCACAGAAAACAATGAGTCTTTGATTTCAAATTAATTAAATCAATTACACTGCTGCAAGTTAAATCAATGCTTACATGGCAGGTTTTTGTAAAGAAATAACCTTCTAAGTGTAAAAAAGCGTCTAAATTCCAAACTCATGTATATGGCTTCCAATCTGATTTTTGTGACTGAAACCTGCAAATAAGAAAATCACTATGTTGCAATATCACCAATACAGAAAGAACATAAATTCCAGTTTGCACTTTCACATTTTTAATGAGCAAGGTATGTTTCATAACTATAAATTAATGTTTACACTAAAAGAGCCCATTAGCTTGGAGAAAAGATGTATAAATTGCAAACTTGCTCGCAAGCAGCTCTTCCAAAGCCTTCCCAGCTCTGCTTGCGATTATAGCCTATTAGAAAGACCTGTCAGTCTTGCAAGTCTTGATGTTTCAGCCACGTACAAATTATAAAATGCTGAAAAATTGCTTTTGTCTCTTGATACTTTATTTTTCTTCTAGCCAACTCCACTCTCCCCTCCACTGCCCTCCTCTCTCCTCTCTCCTCCCCTCCATTATCCCCTCGCTTTGCCTCCCTTCCCCTTTCCCTCCCTTTTTCTGTCCCCTCTACACTACTTTTGCACTAGATAAAGCCAAAAAGGTTAATCTGAAGGAAAAAACTAGTGTCCATAACACAGTGGTTGCAAAAGAGTTGTTCCAAAACTCAAGTACCTCCCAAGCCTAGGCAGAAATATATTTCAAAAATCCCTGCTTTTGTAAATGTTTAGATTATTATTCCCTCCAAAAGCTGAATCTGTCCTGTGTTCAAGAGAAATTTGGTTAGTTTTGACATATATCTTCAATTGAAATCCAAATGCTAAAGTTTTTACTATCTTATGGCTTTCCTAGACTGCAAAAGGCAATCTAACAACTGAAAAAAAAGGATTTGGATTCTCAATGGCAAAGGCAGCAGCTGGTTCAAGGCCCCAGAAAACTCTGAAATCCTCTCATTAAAGAGAAAAAGTAGATCTGACCTCCTGTTTTCTTTCTATATAGCACAATGTAGATATTTTTAATACATGCACGTCTACTAGCAATTTTATTTTCTTAATGTCAGAAGTAGACTGAATGATGTGGAAGTTTGATTGTGAGAAGATTAAATTGCTTTAAAAATATTGGATTTTTAGATGTAAGCAATGTTAAATAACACTAGTAAGATACTGAGAGCTAAGAAGAAAATGGAATTAGTTAGGTTTGTATGCCCAATTGGAAAGAGTAAATGCTGCCTTTTAAAACAAGCTAAGCCTTATGTTTACTTCAGAGGATCACTGTTTCACAGGAGAGTAGAAAGCAGAAAAGGAGAGCATGTGATCACAACTCAATTAGAAAGACATTTAAAAAAAAATTAAACTTGTAAAAAAATCAGATTTAGATGAATTCAAGAATTATACTGATATTGTAGATATGTAGATGCTTCTGTACCCAGGAGGAACTTGTTCTTCCCAAATTGGGAGATGGTGGTCAGCAAACAGGTAATTCTTTGGAGGCTGATAACCGAATAAGTTCATCTCCCTCTGTCCCACAGACAGTTGTTAATCACAGAGGGAGAGAGCATGAGGAAACAGATACAGGAGTAGGATATGGCTGTGTTGCTATCTCTCACCCAAGTCTAGTGACTCTAAGCATGTGTGGGGATGCCAGGGTTCAGTCATTTTGCCATTGCCACTCCAGTCCCTACTGAGAGACTTTCCAGAGAGAGCACAGAAAACGGTAGTGCTGGGAGCAATCTCCATTGCTCACCGAGCAGCTCTTGGAGGCCTCACCTCCTGTCTCAGCTCCAGAAGCAGCATTAAACAAGCATCTCCATAGGAAAGCAAATGCCAGAATTAAGCAAGAGAACAAATGCCCTCTTGCATCACACCAGATGTGTTTGCCACAGGTAGCATTGGCATATAACACTCCAGTGACATGCATTTTGAGGAAAATGTTTTCTCTGCTATTTCTCTTAGCCTACATGGTGGCCCTGCTGCTAAACCCTGCTGCTAGAGGAACTTGCCCATTACTCATTTTATCTGAAATTTTAGTCTTTTCAAGACTGAGATTCACAACACGAATAAAACTTGTCCTGTGGAAAGAGTAAAATGACATCTGTCATGTTACAACTGGCTCATTGCACATACCCAGCTGCTTGTACAGCTGAGCATCTGTCTTGACTGATGCAGCCCTTGCAATGAAGGAGTTGAAATTTAGACTTGTTAAACAGGCTTCCAAGCCAACAGAGAAACTTAAATAACAATTTGTTGTATTTATTTTATGATCTCATTATTTATAACTTTATTTCAGGACTTTGGATATTTCAGAGGGCTCAGCTTTCTTACTTCGGGGCAACATTGTGGTAAGCAATGTGCCAAGTCTTTCTATCAAGGAATCTCAAAGAAATTAAAGGTACAAATTCAAATTCAGGGACAGGAAGGATGTGGGTGTGAGAAGCAGAGAAGGATAAAAGGTGCATAAATCTTAATTTTCTACATTTTCTGAATCTTCATAATCATTAAGTCCTGCTAACTTCAGCAATGCAAACAGGAAGGTTTAGGAAAGAAAAGTATTCAAAGCCAGTTTGGAAGTTGGAGCAACCTGGTCTAGTGGAAGGTACCCCTGTCCATGGCAGGGGAATTGGAACTAGCTGATATTTGAAGTCCCTTCCAACCCAAAGCATTCTAGAGTCCATGAAAAGAATGGTAATAACCATCTCATGTCTGGACAATGTCATTTCCTTTTCTACATTTTTTTCCCGTGTTTACACTGGAATGGCAGAGAAGAGGGGCTCTTCTTAAGATGGGTGTCTAAAAAGCAATTGCAAAAGAGCAATGGTTTCCTCACTATGTACACCACAGGGATCATACGTTTTGCATTCACAGGGTCCAAAATAGTATGTTCAGACTTCAGCTCCAAGGGTGGTATTGATGGTCAAGAGATTTGCTCAAGAAATCTCGTTTGGTGGCATCTGGTACTCACATCTCAGGTGCCTGCAACATGGGCTTCCACTTTACTACCCTGGCAAGGCACCTGGGATACCTGTAAGTAACTTCCCAGAATACAAGAAAGGATTTTTCACTTCTGCAGTGTGGTCTGGGGGAGCTGAAGAGCTCCAGGAGGGTCCTTGTGTTTAGGGTGCTCAGGGTCAGCACTGTAGAGCAGAACTGGCAGCTACAGGTACCAGGCAGGGGCCTGGGAGGATGGGTGGGAGGAGACCTCTACAGCACAGAGAAATTGTGTCATCTGGAGGGAGGGGAATGGCTTTGTGCGCCACTTTTGTCACTGAGAGGGGTTCCCATGCCCCCTTTTCTCGGAGAAAAGAGCAGATTTTCAGCTTTTCACCAAAAAAATTCTGAGAAGTGGTTTAGAGGGAAAAGAGGTGATGCTTTGAGGAGAAAACTGAAATAATTTGTAGGTGACAAAATGAGCATTTTTGAGGGAAATTTGAGGGATATTAGAGATTTCATAGGTCACATTTCAGGGGGAAGATGAGGTAAATTAGAGGGGAAATGAGATTACTGAGGAAAAAGCTGAGGAAACTTGGAATAAAATTAGCTTTTTGAAGAAAAGTGACGAAATTTAGAGAGAACATGTCACATTTTGGAATGGAAATCTCAGGTACTTGTAACAAAATTAGCTTTTTTGAGGGGTGGAAATATGAGGTAATGTGAGAGTGAGAATATTTTAGAAAGATTTTAAAGTATTTTGTAGGGACATGCTATGGAGGAGAAACATGAGAGAGCGCAGTTTTTGAGGCACATACGGGGTACATCAGAACATATGTGGTAAGAATTTTGGAGAGAAAGGCTTAGGTTTCCTAAGGGAGTCATCAATATTGTAGAGAAGAAATTTGAAGTAACTGAGGGGACTGAGAAATCAACAGTGAAGAGAGCTGTCACTAACAGAAGTAGTGTTGAGGTTACTGATCAGGAATAAGGTGAGCATTTTTGAAAATGAAAGCTGGGATACATCAGGGAATATATTAACAGTGATGTGGCAAGATGTGGAAAGGAGGAAGCTTTAAGGGGGCCATGCTGAACAATCTGTCTCTGCAAGGTCTAGGGTACCCAAGGGTATTCAGTACCATGCATTTTCAGACTCTGTTCTATATTTAGCAGCCTTCCTACCCCACTTGGCTGTAGCACATGCCAATCAAATTGTACTGTACTTGTCATTTTTACCCTTGCAACAGCTGTTGCAATTCTTGCACTGGTGAGGCAATTCTGTGTTTGACCAAGGACTACTACAAGGAAACACAAGGGTCATAGTTCTTAATCCCCAAACTCTTTTTAGACTCAAGTCTGAAGTCCAGATGGGAGTCTGATGATGTTGCAAAGTACAGAAAAGGTCTTGTAGTTCTGCAGGCCCAGTGGAGGGAGGGAAAGAGGGAAGGAGATTTCAAGTCTAAGTTTGGTGATATTGCACTTCGCTAGGCATGAGTTTAAAAAGTCAGGATGTGGTCTGCAAGTGAGCTCAGCCCCATGGGGCTGAAATAGAGGGTTGGGCTGTGAGCAAGATGGGGAGAGCCTCATGAGGGGCTTAAATTTGGTCCCATGTCATGGGACCAGCATGAAAAGTTATGGATTTCCCCATGCAAGATGCTGTTGAAGACTAATTTCAAGAATGTACAGAGTGCATTCTTGGGATTGGAGCTTGGATATGTAAAATCTGATTGACAAGAATATAGAATCAAGAGTAATTCATTTTTCACCTCTGAATTTGGTATCAGCACCTACTGAACATTAACACTTGGATGTAACTAGAAATTTCAATTTTTGAATTTAATCAGAACTTCAATAGGGAAAAGTGGTCAGAACACATATGAAATTTTGTGAAAATTGAAACAGAAAGTATACATTAATGAAAATTGAAAATTAAATGTTGATGTGAATGAAGGCATTTTGTCAGTTCAGATTGCCATACCTGTGTGTCTAGTTTTGTTTTTATAGATGGCTAACAGGTTTTTACAGGAGGCAGTTGCATCTTACTACTTCAAAAAGGATGTAGCAATGCAACATGCAAAAGTAATGGCTTGGTGTACATTGGGAATACAGCACTTTAGACACTTAAAACAACGGGATAGCATCAACTGGCAGAGAATTAAGTATTTCTGCAAAAGTCAGTACAAATATTAAAGTATGTACAATACTTTACAGTACTTAGGTCTTTATGGAATTGTTAAATCAGTTTATGCAGTTGATTGGGATTTACTCAATTTACAGCCTAAACTGTGATTTACACAATACTATAAGCTGTTGTATGATTTCCAATTTGTAAAAGAGGAAGATGTAAATTGTGTGTTTGGCTTTTAAAGACTACATAACTTTGATATTGGCAAACATTATTGGCTGAGTAAGATAAGATGTAGGTGCCCACATTAACTTTTTATACTCTTATGATTATTTTGTTCTCTTACTTTGGTTAAAATCACTTTCCTTAAGGACCTCAAATCCTCCACCCCTCATTTCAAGTGGAATCCAGCAACACCAGTTTCACATTTTCTTCACAGAATAAACATCAAATTTGGAGCTAACTACTCTGAATTATGTCGCTTGATTTTTCAAATACATGAGGGCAGCTGATACATCCATGTACACTGGACCTATAGAAGACCAGCAGCTCTCAAGAACAAGCATTTCAAGTGTAGAGGGATAAACAATCTTAGCTGAAATGGCATCAGACTTTCATGTCTAGACAATTGAAGATCACTACATTCTAACCAAAAATGGTTCCCCTTCCTGTTACTCTTGTCTTTTGTCACTATCTAATGAGCAAAAGGAAAAAAAATAAAAGTCCACTGTTTTTTGCAATTTTAATAATCGACTCATTTTTCTTCAGGTGTGGTTTTTATCTTGGGCCTCATAAAAATAATACTTGATTGTAAAGAAAGAAAAAAATTATGATTTTTGAAAAACACACAATCATTTAATAACAACTCAAACCTTGGACTACCATAAGAGAAAGGCAATAGATTGGAATGACACATCATACCAAATTTGTTCAGTAACAATTTAACTTCTGTTGTGCCTCAAGAGAAAAATCTGAGACTGTATTTATCCTGGGTTTTAAGTGAAACAGATGTAAATTAATTTTTAATATAAAATTAGTATTGCTCTTTCTGATGAGGCACTCCTAGAAATCCACTGCATTAAATATTTTCAATCTGACTTTCTCTAAAATACTCCTGGGAATGTGTACAGAGTATCCCTTATTCATGCAGAAATTAAGTAGAAAACAACCAGCAAGAACTTTAGCATAATAATCTGCAGAAAGAGCATCAGCAGTTTCTGAAAGCAATCCTGACACTTTTTCTTTCTGATGCACAACATTTTGGTTGCAACCCTATAGTGGGGTTCTGCCATTTATATGGGGATCTCCTGCCCTTCTGTGTCAAAAAATGTCAAAAAAAGACTGTCAGGTATCAAAAGGGAAATCCAGCACTTGGGGAAAGAAAAGCTGTTCCTCTCGCTGGCGCACTATTGCTGCTTTTGCTGAGCTCATGGAGGCCCATATGAGTTGCTTGGATTCACCTTTCTGTTCTATCAGTCACTCTTAGGCCACTAGTGCCACAAATGAAACAAAGGTAATATTAATGCTGTTTAGCAGCACTCACATGTTCAGAAAAGGCAACAAAGGGGCCTGACAAGTGATGCAGGGTGGGATGGGGTCTCTGAGATGGCTTCTGCTAAAGCTTGTCCTGGCTCCCTCTCAGTTGACCCCACCTGATATCATCCTCCTCAGTCTTGGGTCTACAGGATTCCTTTTAGGTATAATCTTAACAATCTACTTCCTCCTTTTTGTGTTTGTTTTTTTCCTCATTAATTCCCAGCTGAAGTTTGCCCATGTTCACCCACAAGCTATTAGACTTTTCTCTGGCCACCGTAACTTTAGGTACAGAAGGAGATATTGTTTGTCTTGCAGCAATAACCCAGGCTGGTTTTATCTGAGCTGATGACAAACAGCCTACCCAATACTTGCATGGTCTTGAGAAAGCAGGCTTTACCATAGTAAAACCTAGCCAGGTTAAGCCAGGCCTGGGCATGTACCAAGACCCTGCACCAGGGACAAGTTTCTGACTACTGAAAATTATACTAGCTCTGCTTCTTTGATCACATATCTTATACAATTCATTCCTTGTATGAAACCTTAAAAATAACACTGTAGTGTGTCCTAGTAGCAGTGCTGTTACATGTCAGCTGTTGTTGCACTGAAAATCCAGGGAGCCGGTTTAAGCAGCAACATCAAAGTGTTCAGGCATGGTCCAAAGGCTGTATCAAATAGTTCCTGCATGAAAGACAGAGTAGACCTAAAGAAATAGAGTAGTCCTAAAGAAGACCAAGATGGATACTCATGGAAGGTGCAGGAAATTCTCTTCAGCTTTTTCAAGAAAGTTACAATAAAGGAAGAGAGAGGCTGAGTGTCTTTATGTCCAGTAGGCAGCCACAGCATTCTAGTCCTATTCTAGATCTTTATCTTCCCTTTCTAGTACCTCATGTCTCTTCTCTTCCATGCACAGTGTTCTATTTTTAATGCAGTACTTCCATGGTCTGGCAAGCAATCTGAGAGAAGCAGAAATAGCATGTTAAAAATGGGATTACATATTGCCAGAGTAGAATCCTCCAGCAGCAGTGACAGTGTGTCTTGCTATGGTAGTTTTGTAAGAGCACTAGCAGAAAGGGATTGTCAGTAAGGATGATCTCAGGATTTGCAGATTTTCTGAATAGCAGTTACCATAATTATAAGTTTAACTACAGATCTTGCAGCATTGCTAGTTATCACTGTGTTAGCATGTTATTATTCTGACTAATCTTTCATTTCAATTGCAATAGATCTCAGGGGCCCAGCTATGAGAGGCCACTATACAAAGCATGAATAGTCTTACAGAGTGAAATGACTTGTGTACTGAGGTATTTAAAACTTGAGACACGGCAGTAGAAGTTCCTTTTTTAGGAAACAATTACATATTTTGAAAAACACTCTAACCAGGCAAAAATTCGTTAAAATTTATAGAAAAAGCTAGTACTTTTAAAATAATTAGAAATTTGTAAGATCATAGGGTAAGAGTAATATTTTTAGAAAGGCAGCTTACATCTACATACGTGCCTATTAAAATGCACACATACTTACATGCCCTTATACAAGTATTTCTTGGAATAATTTTTCTCCTTCTTTTCTCTTGTCAATAGTCCTCTAAGAGTTTCTTTCAAAATCTTAATGCACTCATTGTTTCCTCTGTAACGCATGAATAATGTAGATTTTCCAAACTCTAAATGAAATTACAGTCTACTACAGTGTGTTGGATAGTGAAAAATGCATATAGCAAATTAGATAATCCACCCCCTTGAGCCTGAAATACTTGATCCCTTTGAAAATGTAATTTAAAAACACAGGAAAGGCTGCATAGTTTGGTGTAAACTGAAAAATGTAAAACGTAAAACATTTGTAAACTCTAAAATGAAAATCTCTATGTTGTGTATAATTAATAATATGGAATCTTCTACTGTCTTAAACCAAGCCTCTTTTCTAAAGTATTTTTCACCAATTTTTAGCTCACTTTGCCCCCACTTTCAGTAGTTTTTTGCTCCAGGGATCTATAAAAGAGATATTCATGCTCATATATGAAGAGAAAAAGATTTTTATGAATATCAAACAAGCATAATTTATGCAGAAAGTCTATTTAAAACTCTGTTTGGCACTTTTACTTGCATTAGTAATATGAGAACACCATTAAATGAATTTTCCAAAAATGTGTTGGACCCCAATTCTCTCAACTTATTCCCATAGTTACTCAGTCTTCATTGCCCAAGGACTGCTAATATATTAGTATTAACAATATCCTCTTTATTACCTTGCATAGAGATACTTACATGTTCTCTTGTGTGAATATATTTGCATTTATTTATACACATATGTATTTGCAAACTCATTTAATTAAATCCGGGTCCCTGCAAAACAAATTTTAAAAATCCTTAAAGAAATTTTTAAAAATTTCAGCAAGAATCAGAATCTTATTCTTTGATTCCTGTCTTTTATCATCAGTCCTTTTAGCCTCAGAACAGCAGATCAGCCTTTTACAGGTGCATGGATAGCCTTTATAGGCTTTGCATCTTCTCACATACCACCATACTCAAGTTTAGCCATACTGGTTCAACTGATTTTTGTGATGTCGCACATGTGTCATGGAGGCACATGAAAACAATTTCAAGAAAATAAAAATCGCAGGCAAAATTTAATTCTCAACCAAAACCAAATGGCTGAAACTAACAAATGACAGGGGTAGCCACAGTGACACTCCAATAATATTTAACAAGTTCCAGGTGCACTGTTACCTGTCACGGATATTGTTAGTACGTTGATGGGAATGATGACCCAAAGTGCACACCTGCTCATGCACAGTCACTGGGGGGTCTCTCACTCAGCATTAGCCAGAAAATCAACTTGCTTCATCCAAAGGGTTGTGAAATTGCTCAAGGAAAAATAATCACTCACCTAGGAGTGAGGGGTGGGCACTTAGTCCTGGGAAGTCTCTTTGGATGCCATCCCAGTCCCCCGGGGAGGTTTCGTATCACTGACAGAGGGCTTCAAGAAACACCACACATGATTTCTGTCAGGGGCCCCATTTATAACCTGGTGGGTTAAGGCTCATGGTAACATATTGTCATAGTCCAGAAATTTCTCTGCCTCACATTGACTGGGGCTCCTTTCTGTTGTCCAAGGGCTCCTGCACTTCTCATTCCCACAGCTGGGGGTGAGGTGTGGTGGGGTATGGTTGTACCTGTCACAGCTCTGCTGTAGTGCTGTGCAGCACAAAAGAAAGGGCACGGGAAACTGGTGGTGGCCAGGGGAGTGAGTACTCCTGCTATCATATATTATGTGCTATGTATTCTTCATTGGGTTCATTCACAGAAATAATATTTTAATTTTTATGACTTCTTCAGATTTTTCCTGTTTTGTAGATGCATGTAAAAGAAGATTTTGTATCATTTTAGGCCACAGAAACCATTGCTAACAAGATTCTAGAATGATTTAGGAAGCTACACTAACAGATAATGTTATAAAACTGCTCCATATTTAAAAGAATTCAGGGCTGTCAGTACATTTTACTACCATATAAAGTAAGATATTTTATTCTTTCCTATCTTATGCCTTATCAGCAGGTTAGTCTTGCCAATTATCCTATTACCCATAGTTTCAGATACATTACTGAGCTATTTGACTTCCTATCATTTAATTCTCTTACTTAAAATGATTAAAACAAAAAGGAATCAAAGTATATGAAGCAGTAACGGTCACTTCAGACTAGTATGCAGAAGCCTGGACATACTTTAAAGATGGATTTAGGAAATAGCCCATACAAATTTGGTGATACAGAACTATTCCAATAGTGCATGATTCATAACTCACAGGAAGCATACGGAGCATATGCTGCACTGAGTTATGTCCTCTATTACCTCTTGCCTGGTTACTGGGGCAAGTTGGAACACAGCTTATCTTTGTGACAATTCTAGTCCTGATACTTATTGTATCTTCAGCTTCCCAAGCTTGGAAGATTTCTGTACTTACTTGTATAAGGAAATCAGAACATCATTATTAATAAATTAATCACACACTAATTGTGATTATAATTATGCATCAAATAATCTGCTCATTTTTATTGGTCATTACATTCATTTGTAATCAAACACATACTTCAGACACATACTTAAGGTGTGTGTTGTAAAATAAGAAAAAGATAAACTCTTTTTTTTTTTCTTTTTTTTTTTTTTAAGTTCCTTACTTGTGCCGAGCATTTTTTTTTCTTGGGTAAGCAAATTCTTTTTCAAAATAGTAACTGTATTACTCATTGGCTTATTTATTTTGAAAAGTACAAACAATGAAATAAACAGAGAGCAAAGAGGGATGTTTTCTGTTAAGTAATGAATTATTCAGGCAGTTAATGACAGAAACAATGACTTCATTGAAGCTACAGCTCTCTAAGGCAACACTATTAAAAACAAACAAAAAAAACTGTACTGAGACAGAGCCATCCTTTAAGTTAAGAATCAGAGCAGGTGCAGACTCTGTTGTCTGAGGGTTGTCACTGCCAGCTGAATGAACTGTGTGTCAGCTTTGACTGGCATGAGTAGGCAAAACTATTCCTTGGCACCCAAGAAAAGGGCAATGGTGAATTGAGCTAATCTGCGTATCACAAAGCCTGAGAGTTGGATTTGGTTCTGCTGTTACAACTATGGGCAAAGGAATGACAAAGCTGGAATGGGGAATAATTTCTAAAACACTCACGTGAAACGCTGTCCACAGTGAAAGACATGCAAAAAGAGAATCCACAGTCTTAAAGATACTATTTGTTGTATTTATGTGAAGCTAGATCCAGTATGATGCCAGTTAGAGGCATAACTGATACACATGTAGGTACTTTTTTCACTCTTACTAGTTATTTTAAGTAGGATAAATATGTGCCTATAAATCCTTTTAATACTTTTGTGAAATACTTTGCTTCACCAAGTACCCCATAACAGCCAACAGATTGTTGATCAGGGCACTTCTCTGACAGACATGTCATGTTGGCAGTTGCTCTAAACTGAACTCTCTTGTGCTGTGTTTTAATAGCGACGCTGTTGTCTCAAATGAATTGCCCAGTTTTCAAAAAGATACATTTGTCTCTTACCTTCAGCTGAGGGTGTGAACAGAGACTCCTTCAACAGAGGTGCACTCAAAATTTTGGGTATTGTATGTCAAAATCAGCAGTAGTAGTATTTAAGCCACAACCTTTTATAGACATCCCATTATTATTGTATATCCTGGTCTAGACTGATTAAGTGAGAGTGTTTACATCACCTACCTGGGGGATCTAAGTTAGTTAGTGTAAATCAGATGCACAATGCAGAGAGCTTCACTCTTTCAGGTAGAGTGAATCAGTGATTAGAAGTTCAAAAGTAATCTTGTCTCCTTTACCATGTTTCAAAGAAGCCTGTCTCTTGCAGTTGACAATGTATAAGAAGTCTAACTTAGGGAGTTAATTATGTCATTACTGCTTTAGCATTTTCCATTCAATACAGGAAAATTATGTATTTGGTTTAGACTCTGTGTTTTGTTTCAAGAGCTCAGAAATTAAGCACTGGGGTGATGAATATCACAACTGACCCAACTCTGTATAGAGCTTGCTGCTAAACATTGAGTCTCATCTTGATACTACTTTTGGTTCCCAGTGCTTTAACAATAAGCAGATTAAGCCACAGTATCCTTCCCAAGATATCCCAACCTCAGCCAGATACACAGGTCTTTATTTATCTATTTTTAGAACATAGCTATACATTCTTAAGACTTATACCCTGGAGTTATCCCAGATGTTTTCTTCAGTACATAAACTTCAGTTTGTACAGAATTAAATGGCTAGGGCACCCTGTAAATGCAACTTGTATAAACACTGAGTTGGTACTAGACTGGGATACTGCTTCCTGTGAACTGCTGAACTGATTTAAAGATATTTGCTGTGTACAGGCTTATACAATTGAAATGGTAGTGCCCTACACATTGAACTATTGATTGTAGCTCCTATTATATTTGCTTATGGTGTCATGGCTGAGGCTTTTTAGTGTTCTCATAGTATGACTACAGTCATCTGCAAATACTGGTAAATATCTTCTTGGAAACTAAAGTTTTTCATTCCAAAATGCAGAAAAGTTGAAATTCTTTGGAGATTTCATTATTAGTAGCTGCATTAAATATACTTTGTGCTACTCTTGTGGTTTAAAGCAGTCCTAAAGCTGTTAGAGAACTCTCTGGTAAGACACGGCTAAATAGATATTTTGCTACACAGTTGTATAGATTACCCTCTCCCCTGAACTGTGTTGGTCCCAGCATTTCCTGGGAGTCCCACAGAGCAATAAACATATATTCAGCAATTTCCATGTTTTTCCATCAATTGCTAAAGTGTCTAACCAGTGCATCTTAAATTTTATTGAATAAGACTGCATATGGAGATTATCCTGTGATCTCCATGCTACAAAATTTTTAACATTATTCTCTAGCTCAGGGTAGGATGAAGGGCTATGTGTTTGGACAACCTCTTGTACTGGGTCTGGCAGGGATGGAGTAAATTTCTTTCCCAGCAGCCAGCAGGGTGCTGCACTTTGCATTTGTGACTAAACCAGCATTGATAATATGTTTTAGATATTGCTGAACAGTGCATCCCTAGTATGAAGTTCTTTTGCCTTTCCAACTCTCTCCCCAGCGAGTATTTTGGGGCTGTGTAGGAAGCTGGGAGGGGACACAATCAGGAAAGTTGATTTGAGATCACCAAGGGATATCCTGTGCTATATAGCATCACGCTCAGCAATAAAAAGCTGCAGAAGCTTTTGTGTTTTTCTTTTTGATGGGGGGTGGGGGAAAGTAGCCCTTGGTCAAAGACTGGCTGGGAAATGCTAAGTGCTTTGCTTTCGTTTTTGTTTTTGTGGGAAGTTTTTTGGGTGGGTTGTGGGGGTTTTTGATTGTTTATATTTTTGTGGTTTTGTTTGTTTTCTTTCTTTTTTTTTTTTTTTAATTTTATTTTGTCTTTCTTTTGCTTAGTAAAGTAGCTGTATCACAGCCTATGAGTTTTCTTGTTTTGGTCTTCCTATTCTCTCCTCCAACCTGCTGGGGTATGGGAGTGAGTGACTGAGCAACTGTGTGGTGCTTAGCTGTAGGTTAATTCACAGCAACTCTACAAAATTAGCTGATTATAAGACCAGTTGGAGATTTAGAAATCAGTACAGCTCCCTCTGAGGCAGTAAAAGAGGACTGTACTTAAAAAAAGTATATGGGGAATTTCTCTAACACTTTTCTGTAGCTTCCTTATGGGAAGTAGAAAGTGTTCATTGATTAGGACATTTAAAACCAGACTGGCTTTAACAAGAAAATATGATTGCAGTGAAATCTTTGGCAGTTTGACAATATGATTTTATATTTCTGTTTCTGTGACAGTTCTGATTCTGGAGTTCTACTGAATCATTGACAGCCATGGCAACATGATGGGAAAGGAGACAGCAGCACCATGCTATTGGAGCTGTGAAGCAGAGAAACTGTTGTTGCTTGAGTTGATTATAGCTAGTAAAAAAAAAACTTGTCACAATAAAAATACGCTGACAACCAGAAACAAATCATCTTTCTAGTCCCCTTGGGCCAATCAGTTACACTGCTCGTGACTAAAACACATTGACCATCTTGCAAGGAACAGCACTGTCAAACTGAGTGCTTTGGACATAGCAGTTTTGTTATCTTTGTTCTCCTTTTTAACTGCCTCTGAAATTTCATTTGTACGCTATATCTTTTTCCTGTTTTAAACTGTGTCTATCTTCATGATGATTGAGGTTTTCACTTTACATTATACTGGATTATGTTTGCAATATATTTCAAATCCTTCAAAATGAGAAATGTTACAGTAGAAGTATTGTTTATCCCAGTTTTAATGGTTTTATTATTATTAAAAAAAAAAAAGTGAAGCCAAACCATAATCTGGATGTTTTATTGGGGGAAAAAGAAAAAAAAAGTGTAACTTAGAAAAAAAATCAAGCACCTGTTTCATAATGATATTGTTCATATTTGAGTTTTCTGTCATACTATTTAATGAATTTCACTGGTTATAATTCAGTTGCTTTTAATTAATTTGTAATGCTTTAATTTATTTTTTTAAATAAACATCATCTGCAATATGTTATTTTCCAAGATTCTTATATTGCATGTACTTTATTTTGAACCTGATTGTTTTCTGGAAGCAGTAGTAGCTACTCTATAGAATCTAAAGAAAAAAGCAAAAACAAAACCAAGCAAACAAAACCCATCAAAATCTAGAGAGAAAAAACAAGGAAAAAACCAAACTTGCTCTCAGAAAACTCAGCACCTCAGCATATGCATATGCAACAATTGTCTTTCTCACTGTCTCTTTTTATCACAAATTCTGCTGCAGTTAGAATACGAAATGTATTCTTGAATAAGAACATTTTCCACATCCCAGTAGAATATGCAGGGTTATTGTTCTAAGACATTTTCTCCCTCATTGACAGACAAGAGGGTGTTTCTTTTAGATCTATTCTCTGACTTTTCTTTTTTTTTTTTTGTGTGTGTGTGTGTGTGTATTGTTGTTTTCAGTATTAGCTGCTGAATCCATCATATATATTCTTTCATCTAACCAATGTCTCTTTTTTCCTGCTTCAAATCCAGTATAATAAGATTACCAAAAAAGAGTAATTTATAATATGTGTATACATCTACCAAATCTGTGCTCTTTCAACCTATAAGAAATGAAGGAGGCTGTAAACTCCCATAACAAGGTAGCAATACATCAGATAGACAGCCTCATGCTCCAGAACAATATTCTACATAACACTAAAATTAGCTAAAACTACCTCAGGACTACAATTTTTAACACAGAATTTTTAAGGACTAAAATTTTTAACACAGAATTGTTAAAAATAATTGAGATCTCTAATCTGAGAATATGGAGTTAATATTAAATAATATATCAGAAAAAGATATGTTTTAAAAAACAGCAAAAAAAGAATTCTGTTAAAATTTAATTTGAAATCTGTGCAGATTTCAGTGCTCAGATGTTGTTCTATGAACATGACTATGGTCTCAGGGCCATCCTGACACAGGTAACAGAATCTTTGAGAATTCTCTGGCATTTATCTTGTCCACTCCCTGTTAAGGACTTCCCAGTTGAACATTCTACTGGTACGTACAGATTTCTCTTGTAGTTGTTATGTATGTTTAATTGTGAAAATTAGAAAAATAAAGTGTATAGAGTTCAGTAAGTATAAATTTTATGCTAAAGGTAGGAGTGAATGAAAAGCCTTAAGAACCAGATTGAAGGCTTGGACGACAGAGCAACTAGTTAGAAGTTTCATCTCTGTTGCACATTTTGTGGCCTGAAGGAGTGGTACAGAGTCCAGACTGAGAAAATGGTCAAAGCATGTGAGAAAGATCGGTGAGTGTTCTGGGATTTTATAGTATGAAAGTGATTTAAGAAATTTAAGGGATTTCAAAACATTACTAGAAATGAAATGAGATCTGGTGAGGCTTAAGGAAGGAAAAGCAGAAAGCAAAATATAACCACAAGATTGTGAAGTGAATGGCAGGGTGACTAGTTAGTTTTGTAAGATCATAGGAAAGTGTCAAAGATGATGATTTTGGAAGATTTAAAAGAAAAGAACAGACTAGCAGCAGGATTTCCTCAGGATGTGTCATAGACAGAGAAACAGGATACCAGGTAGACTAGATAGTGAGAGTTAAGGAAATATAATAGCGACTTGCTGGCACAGAAAATTCTAACAAAGATTTAAAAAACATTCAGTCAACACCCTGAGAGAAAGTGAATGGAAAGAACATCCACAGAAGATATAATTAAAGGAACAATCATCAAAACAGGACATAAATGACATTGTAGAATGCAAAGTAGAGAAGATGTCCAGATAAAGTGGATTGCAAAAGTTAAAGAAAGATCAAGAGTGTCTGTGGAATACAGACTCTTAGACCTTAAAACAAATGATCAGCAATACTGCTAGGGGCAGTGTCATTGATCAGTGTTTCACACCTGAGTGGTATGGAAAATCAAAGACAGTGAAAAAAGACATCTCCAAATGTAACGTGTCCAGTAAGAAAAATATATAAAGCTGAAACATTTACTGACTCGGCTGATGAAAAAATCAATACAGCAGGTGGTCATTTCAGGATGAGAAGTCGAGACTCATCTGACTTTACTGCCTGTATTTACTAAGAAGTATTCACTTGAGTACATGGAAAAAAAATAGAACTCTCACCAGTAGGTTTTTTCCTATGTGTTGCAGCCACAATGGCAATATTATTGACAGATGTCCCCAAAACATTTTAGCAGCAGTGTATTAAGAAGTCCTTGTAAAAGTAGGCAACATGTGGAAATAAAAATCAAAGGTAATTGGACTAAACCATGTGTCTAGAGTAAGCTAGGTTTTTTGACCCAGCCTGCCAAAGTGAAATACAATGAGCTGCAGTGCTATGCAAGTTGAAAAGCTAGTTAAAAGTCAGTTCTGATGCCTAAAAAACATTAAAGGAGAAAAAAGGTGAGGGAAAAAACCGAAACAAATAGAAAAATAACAATGTTTTAAAGACAAATTCAAAACAGTTTACTCTTTCAAAGACAACAAGAAAATCAAGGAGTTTCAGAACACCTCCTACTCCCAGTCAGTTAAGGGAAAGGAAAAGGAAATAAACTGGTTAGAAAACTGGCCTACAGGGATTAAGTATACTTAGTTTTAAATATGTATTAAGTATAAATGAGGTTAAAATCCAGATCACAGTAGTATATTTGGTTGGGTTACCTAGAAAATATGGGTGTCCATGCTGGATGTCAGTTCTTTATCTCTGAAATATTAAATTTTTTGCACATGATGTAGCAATATGAGTGGTGAAAACACAGGAGAACACCTCCTTTGTCATGGAAAGCAATACATGCAGATGTGGCATAATCCTTCTGCTTATTAGCTAATATGATTTCTCTTGCCTAGGCTGCAATAGACAACTTTTGTTTTGCATAAGGCTTTGCACACTTCTGTAGGCATTGACCAGGTAAATCTAGCTTCCTGTTTCTGCTCTCAGTCAACTGCAGTCAAGCTCTGAAAGAGAATATTATATAGGATGACCGTCTACTGAAATCTGTGCCATAAGTGGTCTAGGTGCACAGTGGATCAGAATCAAGGAGCTGTTTTCTACTTTCATAATGCTTGTGGTGCGTAGCCTTTGGGAATTTTAAATTTTTTTACTTTTTATCATACTTCATTTTCTACATATTCTACTTTGTGTATTTTTTCTACAAATAGCTTGAGGCAGGGACTCTATTTCATCCAATGTTTGTAGAGATCTTAATAAAATGGATTCCCAATACCTGAATTTCTGGGTGTTACTTTGTCATCAGTAACCAGGCCAAGAACTTCTGATAAGATTCTGATATTATAAAATGTGAAAATCAATTCTGATTCAGTAAAAATCTCAAACATTAAATCCAATTCACTTAAGATATTTTACTGCCATTTCAGCCAATTCTTACTTATGAATAAGTACTTCAGTTAGAAACATGCAAAATAAATGCCATTAGTTGTATTAGCTTTTTTCCTTCTATCCTGAAGGAGTTTTAAAGAAAAAGAAAAAATCATATGTGTATAGATAATAGGAGCATTTATTATGTTCCCACGGTTATCTGTTCAATTTGCAAACAAATAAAATAATTTGTGTGTGTTTTTTTCCCACTCTTTCCACAATAATATCTGTAAGAAAAAGAAATGGTCACCCCAAATCACCTTGCAAAACAGAGCTTTATATGTCTCTTTTACTAGTCTAATGCCTGATTATTAGGAACTAGATCTTTGCTTATAAACTCAGTATACATAAGATGTTTATTGCCATATAGTTCAGTAAAGCCATATATTCATGGTTATAATACAAAACCATATATGCCTGCCCTTGGAATTTTTATGCTCCTCCACCATACAGGGGGGAATGATAAATATTTGGGTTCATTCTTGGGAGCAGTGCATTGTTGTATTGAACTGTTATGGTTTTTCAGTGATCAAAACACTTGGACCTTCAATAGTCTTTGTCACGGTGACAAATGTCTACATATGCTACCCTAAGTATTCAGGGTTTGTACCTTACGTATTTGACAGAACATTAGTTTCTGGCATCCAAAAACAACAACAACAACAACAACAACCCCCCCACACACAAAAAAAAACCCAACAAAACAAAAAAACAAACAAAAAACAACAAAAACAACAAAAACAACAAAATAAAAATAAAAACAAAAAAAACCACTTTGTTTCAATACAACACATTTATCTTCAAAAAGAAAGGCTATAAAGGAGGAAGCATTTCCTGGGATTGGTGTCAAAGCTAAAGCACTGACTTTTTATTCAAGCACCGCTTTTACTCTTAAACTAACCCGATATAGAAATGAAAAAAAAATAAATCAGTGAAAGAAAAAAACCTAAAAATGCAAGAAAGCAATTTAGCTGAAGCTTTTTTTTTTCAATTTTTAATTTGCTAAATTAAGAAAACCATGCTATACCTAAAAAAAACCCCAACCCCACTTCTGTTCACACACCACTGTGATAATATCTGCGTGCCAGCTGCTTGCTTACGATTGGCTCCGATTCTAGCTAATAATAGCTCTGTAACTCACACATTACAGGCACGCTGCAGAGGTAAAAACCAGAATTAAATTAAAGGCAGGCCCAGCCGTACCCTGGGCGCCCGGTGCCGCCCCCGCAGGGCTGAGCCGCCCGGGCCGGGCCGCCCGGCGGGCGTTGCCTGGTAACGGCTCCTGGCGCTGCCAGCGCGCCGGGCCCGGCCGGGAATGGCTCCCGGGGAAGCCGGGCACGGGCTGGCAGCACACACATGGGCAGGGGTTTAAGTCCAGAAAAGAGACAGAGGAGTCCTGCAAACTTCATTCGAATAAAGGGGGAGAGTCTACAGGAGCACACGCCCGCGGGGTTTTCTCTCCCGAGGTGTTGGAGGGCACAGCCTCCGTTTATCCTAAACTCCCGGCTGCATGATGCCCTGTTCCTTTCCCCATCAGCCGGGGTACCAGCAAGGCACAGCCTTTCCGAACTGCCTGCAACATATACCCCCTTGAATCTACTATTCTACCCCAAAGTTCAGAAGTCCAGGCTTGTGCACACCCACTTGCCTGTTTTAGAAGCCAGGCTGTCTGGGCTCTGTAGCAAACCTGCTGCTTGAAGTCAGTAGAGACATTAAGACCCGTTTCGAAGATGTTAACACCCATCCCTTCACCCATAGAATTGTTTGTAAAGACATTAGCTTTCCTATCCGCACCGCGGCACGATTCCTTTATGCACATTTAGAGGACCAGGTGGGAATGAGCACTTCTGGAGCTGCTTTTTCACCTGCTGCCCATCCGCCCGCTGGGAGACTGAGTTGTTTTAGTGTTTGTGTTTGTTTTGGTTTTGTTTGTTTGTTTTCTGTTGTTGTTGTTGTTGTTCGGAGACGCCTTTCACCTCCCGGTCACCTGCAAGCCATGGATGCAGAGTCTGGGCAATACCACTTTTGGACAGTATCATGGAGAGTATTGAAACATGACGTAAATAATAGGCTGACAGGAGAAATCACGAATTAAAACCCCATAATCCTACCCAATACAAGGGCAGCCCAAAAAATACATTTTATTTATCTTTCCTGCATTTTCTCCATTATTTAAAAAAACTGAAGGACGAATCCTCTGGTGTATACATTTTTAATTACTACAAAGGCTCTGCTCTAATTTAATTTGCAATGTTATGTTTTCTTTTTAAAATAAGATTAATCTTAAAAATTGTATGAAAAAATGAAGAATTTTCTTTTAAAATCTCAAAAAAAAAAAATGGATGCAGGTGAAACATCTCTTTAAAAGCCTGAAGAAAAAGGCAGATAATGCAACATCTAAATTGCTATACATCTAGGATTTTCAGCTAAAACTCCTGTTGCTATAAAACACAGAGTAGTTAAAATAGATTTATCTGGCCCAATATTTTTTGAAGGGAATCTTATTTATAGGATTGATTTAAACTAAAGTGTTGTTTTTGGGGGTGTAGTTTTGTGGTAATTTCTAACAATAATTTGATTTTTTTGTCTGATTAAATTGTTGCAATTTAAATTATACAATTGCAGTTGGTACATTTATTTAAGAGATGCAAAAGGAAACAGTAAACACTTGGTAGGGAATAATCTGTTGTAAACAATCAGTTTTTATGTATGGATATAACATTTTGGCTGAAAGATGTGGAAATAATAATCACTATAATAATAATTATGATAATGATAATAAACTACAAACGAAAAGCTTTAGAATTGCCACTGACTGTAGGGGACTCTACAATAATTCAAGATTTATCAATAGTTTTCAGCTAAGGAAATGTTGTTTAATTTAATTACATGATTTTGTGTGTTTCAGGAAGGGCAATTCTTTTAACTTAGGTCTGTCAGAAAATAGGTTAAATTCAGTGTTCTGTATTATCAGCTGATCAACTGAGTATTAGATGATACTGAATGTTGACCAGTATATGAGAATATAAACTTGTCAGAATGTAATTTTGTATAGTTAATAGTGAGAAAACTCTTTAAGTCTTTTACCAGCCTTCCCTGCATACTGTAGAGCTGGCACACCTTACCAAACCTACCTTATAAATCACTTTTCCAAGTGTTTCCAGAGCTTTCTATGTGGCCATTTAATTTGACTAATGGATCCCACTCCAAATCTATAAATGTGTTTGTCGAGATAATGAGGTTGTCCTCACTTCCTGTCTCCAAGCCTATATAAAACCCAGCATGAAAGAAGCAGCAATCTTGCTGCAGCCCAACAGTGGTGCTCCAGCTACAGTTGTACAGATTGTGAGATTCTTATCTTCCCATGACTTAGTAGAACAAGTTATATTAAAAAAAAAAAAAAAAAAAAAAAAAAAAGGTGTTTTTTATTATCTTTTTGTTTTGTCCTGTTCCTGGTCACTACTGGAAAGTGTCCTCTTTGCATCCTCCCTTCAGGTATTTATTGATAAGGTTCCCTGGAGCCTTCTCCAGGCAAAGCAGTCCCAGCTCTCTCATATGTTCCTCTTCTACGAGGTATTCCAATCCCTGCCTTATCCTTGTGGTGCTTTGCTGAACTCTCAAATGTATCCCTCAGGCCCCCCAAAGTGAATGCAGTTATACAGATGTGGCCTCACCACTTCTGGATAAAGATGAAGGATCACCTCTCTGGACCTGTGGGCAATATTTTGTCTGACATAGCCCAGGATACCAGTCACCTTCTTTGCAGCAAGAGAACATTTCTGGCTTATGTTCATCCTGGTGATCACCAGGACCTCCAGGTACTTTTCTGCCAAGCTGAGTAGCCCCCAGATTAATGCACTTTATTGTTCCTCACCAGGTACAGGAATTTGCCTTTCTCTTTTTGAGGTTCCTGCCATTTCTTTGGCCTCCGGAGGTCTCTCTGGAGCACACAGCTTGCAGTATACCACTCCTCCCAGTGTGGTGTCAGCTGTACATTTCCTGAGGGTACCTTGGCCCTAGGTTTCCACAGCAGAGTCTCAGTTGTCCACTTCCAGGAAAAATAATTTAAAAATTGAAATATATTGCAATAAGGAAAGCTTAAACACAGTGTCGTTAGAAAAGGATCCTAAACAAAGAAATTCCTGGGCAGTTACATCCTACCCATCTAAGTTGCCTACCCTTCCTACTCATGTGACAGTTCAATCTAATAAAAATATGAGGAACTGAGGTGGTCTAGTTCACCACTGGTTCTCTTCACTGTGGGCCACATGGTGGGCCATTTCTCTTTTTGCCTCCAATGTTGCAGCTTGTGATGGTGGGATAGTGGCTTTCCTTAATGCCCTGACTTCCAGTATGAACAGTCTCTGGGGATCCCTTTTACTTAAGTAGGTAAAAATCTCAGTGTATCCAGCAAAAAGTTCACAGTGTGTGGCCTGAGGCTTCAGCACCGCTAGCTACTAATGCTTAGTGAGTTACACTAAGCAACAAATTTCCCTTATTCCTTTACAAGATACTCTCTGCTCTGTCACCCTGATCATTAATTAAGATGTTAAACAGGACTGGACCTGTTATTGATCCCCAGTATACCACTAGTCACTGGTCTCCAACTAGACCTTTCTTTTTCACTGCTCTTTTTTTTTGCTAAGCAAGCCCTTTCTTTAGCGCCTTGGAGAGCCTTATGGATTTATTAGCTTACTCCTGAAGGAATAAAATTGGGGCTACATTTAAGGACAATACAAAGGGAAAAAACAAAAACGGCTGTCCAGTAATTATGAAGCCCAGATTTGCCACCTTCTTGTGGTACAATGTAGTAGCAATGATCCATGTCAGGGACAATAAATAATTGGTTTAATGTCACAATTCCAGACCTAAGCTGATTGTAGCTGTATTCTGTACTTATGGGTAGCTTGCATCACTGTACTCTCATGTCTTTAATGTGGTTTGTGCTCTGAGCCTTAGGTCTCTAGCTTTGACCTTTTTCTTGCTCTGGAATTATGTCATTCTTTTGTTCTTGGCTTAGATTCTGAACTGTAACCATCTAAAGCAAAGGTAGTCTCCAAGGAAGGTGCTGCTGCTTTAGAAAATTATTTACTTTATAATTTAAGAAGATAAAATAAAAATTCAAGTGACAAAATATCTCACTTATCTTTCAGATTTGCTATTCCAAGGCTCTTGAAAAGCCCAGCTTTCATGTTTCTTCCTCAGAGCCCTAGACAATCCATTCTGTCATGGTCGGTAACACTGTTCTATCTAGATTTTAATCCATTTGGATATTTTTGACTGGCAACTTTTATAAATGGAGAAGGATGTGAATATATTACATATATGACACTGAACCTGAAAGTGCTGCCTTTTTTAAATTAAAAAAAAGCTACTGATAATCTAGTGGCAAGGAAGCATCAAGATAACTCTTGAATGGCATAAGGTAAGTGGAAAGTTGATAGAATGCGTTTTGTGTTTTTGTAAACTGAATCTTGACAGAAGTATATTCAGGAGTAGTGACTGCAGTTGGAGAAGTCATTATATACCAAAGAAAACAAAAAATAAATGCTTTTACAGAAATTTGGTTAATGAAAATGTGCTTAGAATAGAGGAGGTAAAGATTAAAGGAAAATATCTACAACTTCCATTTGGAGCAGAAATTTCATATATTGCTGGGCACCCTCCCTCCACAGCCCTCCCCCTCCTTGTGTGAGTATGTCAAAACTATTATTTTGAGTGATTCTAATTATCAAATTATATTCAAAGAAATTGATGCTAATGACATGTATTTGATAACAAATAAGAAGTTAAAGGTAACCCCCCCCACCATGTATCACTCTGTAAACTACAAAATGGCAACTTCTAATATAGATACAAGTTCTATTATTGCTTATTTGTCTAGAAAGAAATAGTTTTGGGTTTTATCCCTACAGCATTTCATGAAAACAAATGTGTTTATTTTTCTATCACAGAACCAATTTACTGTGAAAAAATTCAGAGTTCAAAAGTGAATTGTTTCTCTGGGATACGCAATGAAACACAGAGACACCACTTCTTATCCTCTTGAGGCAGAAACTGTAAATTAGATTTTAACAAGCCAGATGCAGGCAATATAAATTTGTATAACAAGCCTTGGCAATAGAAAAAAAAATCTGTGCATTTGTAGGGTGGAAGTAGTGATAGTTAATACTGAAGTAAATTCAGATTTGTTGTGGTCATTTGTGGAAAATTACTGTTGTATGACTTGCACTGTATCTAAAACTTTGATATTATTAAATAATAAATGAGTAATAATGATTACTGGAATAATGCTCTCTGGAGATTAAGAACCACAAAGTCTAACAGGAAGTCTTCAGTAAAGGAAAGAACTGTCTGTCACACACAGAAGGGTACAGTGCACTTTCAAAACCCATTTACAAATAAAATGTGTATCTTGGAGCCACTCACACTGGATGTAGCTCCGAGTACACTTGTTCAGATCCGTGTCAATGTGCGCAAGGGCCAGCTGCTCCCTAAGGGACTGGGACCTGTGAGCCAGGGGTGACCCCAGGCCTGGCAGAGCTCTTCCCAAAAGGCACCATCCCTCAGGATCTGACTATGGTGAGCAAAACCTGGGGCTGTAATAGGGTGTTAATAATCCCGGGAAGGCAAGTGGCAAGTTGATGTCAGAAACCCTCCAGAAACAGAACAAGGTGACAAGAATGGGGCTGGAGAAAGAGTCTGAGGTCTATTCTGGAGACAGGTCTGGAGACCAGCACACCTATGGGGCAGGGGACTGAGGACCTCAGACTCAGCTGAAATTTTTTCTCCATGGTCAATATGCAGGATTGAGAGTTCCCAGGGGAGACTGGAAAAGGCCAGTGGGGTCTGGTAGTGTCCTAAGAAGCCCTAATAATGTGTATATGTCTGTCTTCATATGTGAAATAGTTAATGACAATAACATTTTAGGAATCATTATGTATCAACCAAATAATTTGGTAAATAAATTAATTAATTGAGATGACAGTGGTGGTTAAACTCCTCAGAAGTGTCTTAGTCATTCTAGGTCTTTTGAAACTTGTCTCTATTTTTAAGGCTGTCTGTGGAAGTATAAAAGGGACTAAGAAATAAATCAAGCAAGCCACAATACCCAGAACAGCTCAGAAGAAAACTAAAAACTCATACCCATGATCATGAAGTGGCCAAAAGTAGCTACACAGGTGTCATACAGAGATGTAAGTCACGATGGCACATAAGTAGCTTGACTGTTTAGAAAATGTAAGGGAATTAGATAACAATAGCTGGAAAGAATCTATTCCTCAAACCTGCTGCCTTTTACTGATACATTTAGGGAACTTTTAAATTGATGTTCCCCAAAACCCTTCTGTATATACTGACTGATTCAGTCTTTTCAATCTATTAAGGTCTTTTTTTTCAATACTACAAGTCTAAAAATCAGTGCTTTCTCATAATTGTAAGTGTATTTATAGGATAGTTATCAATAGTTACCATTTTTTTCAAACACAGTCCCAGTGTAACAGTGGTGGTTTTGAACAAAAAGAAAAAAGAATGGTCTATCTAGTCCCCAGCTATGAAGAAAGAGCTTTTTGAGGCTTGTAGCCACCTGACTTGCACCAGAAGAACCAAGCTACACTGGTCTCCTTAAAGGTACATGGCTAAAAGCATAGAGGATCATAGGGACTGTGTATTCTCTAAGAAATCTATATGATTTCTGTCTGTTAATGTAAAGGAAATCATACTTTCTTCCACAATTCTGTCCTCTTTTCCCAAACTTGCTCAGGTGAGGATATGACAGATTGGCAAACTGATAACAGGGATGCTTGAAAGCCGTTGCACAACATGACAAGAATTTCAAAAGCTTAGCTGATTTTTTTTTCTATTTTATTTGAATGCTTAATCACTAGTAACCAGCATGCTGTTATTGCTTGTGGATATAATCTTTGCATCATATGGAAGGATACAAGATCTTGAGTAATAGTCAGACATGTCTTATGGTGCTCATTAATATGCAGAAGTTAAATCACCAGCCAGTAATCGAAAAAGAGAAATGATCGCATCAAGAATAAAGTATCCCAGGGAGAGAATTAATGTCACAATAATTACATGGTTCACAGTGGAGAATGTGTGGTTATTAGCAGTTCTAGAGAGCTAATTAAGCAAGTCAAAATTCTTTTTAAATCAGTTTAATCATGAGAAAAGGTGTTCCCTTGGCTCTGAACAACTAACTAGCATACAAGAATTGAGAATTCATGGGTACATCAAAAAGAAAGGAAAGATGGTAATTGTACTGTATTAAGCTGAACTCTCTTCAATTTAAAAAGTGCTAGTTAATAAAAATAGAATTCATCAAATTGTTTGCTTTGGCATAACACAGCAAAGACTGCTGTTCATTAAGTCCCGGTGCTTTTTTACATAGTGTGTACAAATTTATTGATCATGATTGACTACATTGTGCTTTTCCATCATATCAACAAAGTTATTTTGAGGCAATCTCTCTGTCTTGCCTGATTCACTCACATATCAAACTAAAGCAAAGAAGAATGTGTCATGGAACGGAGAAGAAAATGGCACTTAGGCTCACAGAAGTCACCAGAACCAAATTCAAAGTGAATCATGTTGAAGTAAACAAAACCTTCTGAAATATTTTCAGAGTGTCTTGTGGTGTTCTGTTCTACACCCCACCCCCTCCAACATACTGGTGGTTGGCTACTGGGACTGAGAAAACACTGGCTAACTCATGAATATCTCTCTGAATGCCAGCATTGACTGTGCCTCATTGTGATGCAGGAGCTATAAGAGTACTGGATTTTCCTTTTGCCTTAGCCTCTAAGCACACACAGAGATTGTGCCTCTCCAGACAGTATGGTTCTCAGCTACCTTACTCTGTTTATTGTGGAACTATAATCTGCCTGGAACCATAATTTTAATTTGTTCCCTTTTAAAAGTGGTGAGTAGCTTGCTTAGCATGCAAGATTGCTGTTAGATTCCATTTAAATAACCTTGTGAGAAATTGTAAGAAATTATATTCTAGAGTGTGATATGGACAGCACTCAGATTTTTCGTTATTCTGCTCTCATCATTTATGTCAGCCAGTGTCTCATTATAACAGTCATACCACACCACTTCAGTTCTGGAATTAATCACAAAATCTGTGCAGTTCTAATATCTTAAATGATTTTTCAATGTGGAATTGTAGATATTGTCTTTACTGAGTCTCAAAACCCAAAACACAAATGACAAGTGATCATTATTAAAGGATGAACACTGAAGGAATTTAGGGCATTAAAATACCTTTAAGATTATGCAATTTGTAAATTCCAGAATTATATACAATTAAATTTAGCTGATACAATATACTTCAACGATATATGTCTTCTTACACGTAGTTTAAAATGCAATTATCAGAATATTACACAGGCTTAATACATTTTTCCTAGGCCTATAATAAAAAATGATAAATCAGAAACATGGGTTCAGAATTAATTGGCTTTTGTGTATATAGGTGAAAAAAAATATGGATGTGGAGGAATGATGAAGTGCAAATTGACATGAAATTTTAAACATGTTACTAAGCAGCAGGTGGAGGATACATATCCATAAACTAAGATGAGACACAGAAGGAATATATGACAGAACTTTGCTACAGATGGGCCATACCCAATGTGGAGTTGTGTCAATAATTAACAGCATAATGCTGCTTCTTTTTTTTTTTAATCAGCTACCATAGGCAATACCTATTCACCAAGATATCTACAGCTATCTCATGTTATCTGACTTTAAGCTTCCAAAGCTAGTACTCTAATCCAGTTTTTTGTATTCTCTCTCAAATCAGTGGAGAAAAGATAATGACTCTTTGCATTCTATCACAGATTTATATTTTTCTGTGGAAACTGATCTCTTTATTTACCACAAATGAAGCTAATAACTCTGCCAAATGGGTCAAGTTATGTGACATGAAATCTCAAACCAAGAAGAAATTAAATGAGATAAGATTTTAAACAGGAAGAAAACAAAGACGAGAAATTTGGTAGTACTCCAATCTACATAATAAATAACAGAATAAAAATAATATAGATTGATGTAATTTAAAAAACAGACTGCAATTATTTTTAGCATGATTTTTGAAAGTAAGCCAAGTATCTCAGAAATGTCTAACTTGATATGCTGCTTTGAAATCTTGCACAATGCTGGTCAGTGTACGGTTTCAGATAATATACTTCTAGCGAATTCATGCATATCTGAAAATTTATTCATGCTGTAGATATTTTTATTGGTACTCATATAAAGCTCTCAAATATGTTATTCTGTTTCCTTTCTTTTTGTCTTTGTTCTACAAGAACCTGATTAATCCTACTCAAGTTAAAAGCATTGTTTTTTCCATTTATTTTGACACAATTTGGATCAATGCCATACATCTCTTTCCTTTTAGAAGCAAAAATGAATTTTAATCACCAAGAACTTGCAAACGTGTCATTATATAGTCAGTTGCTTAAAAATATAAAAATAAACCTTCTGCCATTTATCTTAGAGGCATATTCTATATATTTTAAAATCATTGAGGAATAAGTTACTGATGAAATATCTCCTGCAGTATAAAGACTAAGCAATAAATTGTTAATGTTTAGTTAATCAGTTTACTTAGCTATTTTAGGTACTTAGACTATATGTTATTTTGGAGTTTGCTTTTGTAATTACTTATCAGTCAATATTGCTAATGTAGTTTACAGTATACACCAAAAATTAGAATTGTCTGGCACTGAGAAAGATAATCTACCCATTTATTTCTTTGTATAGTAAAAGTATGTGTAGCCATAAAAATATCAGCAAAAAGTCTGTATTTTTGTCTTATTGTTTTAAAAGGTGCAAATATGGTTCTTATAAAAACTGAAAACAGGGCTTTCTATCAGCCAAACATATTTTAAACATGTAAATTGATAATGGTGAAGTTGAGCAGAATTACTCTGAGTAGTCTGATAATTCCTTTGTGAGAGGTTTCAAGAAAGTTTTTACTTTGATTCCTATCAAAAGGTAGAAAGAAAAATAAAATTGCATAGCAAATGTAGAACCATAGAATCACAGAATCACAGGATATCCTGAGCTGGAAGAGACCCATAAGGATCACCAAGGTCTAACTCCCTGCCTTGTACAGGACCATCCCCAAGAGTCACACCGTGTGCCTGAGAGCATTGTCCAAACAACTTCTTGAACTCTGTCAAGGTTGGTGCTGTGACCAATTCCCTGGGCAGTCTGTTCCAGTGACCAAACACCCTGTGGGTGAAAAACTTTGTTCTAATAGCTGAGTTAAACCTCCCCTGACACAAACTCAGGCCATTTCCTCGTGTCTTGCCACCATTCACCACAGAGAAGAAATCAGTGACTTCCCCTCCTGTTTCCCTCAAGAAGAAGTTGCAGACTGCTATATTACAGAACAATTGAGAACACATATATATGTGCATTTTCCCCCAGTTTTCTGTTTTTTTTGTTTTTTTTTGTTTTTTTTTGTTTTTTGGTTTTTTTTTTTTGTTTTTTGGGTTTTTTTTGTTTTGTTTTGTTTTGTTTTTGTTTTGTTTTGTTTTGTTTTGTTTTGTTTTGTTTTGTTTTGTTTTGGGGGGGGCAGTTTAAGTTTTGGTGAATGAAGTGTAACAGCTGATTGTTACGTTCTTCATTCTTCAGAAGCCTGTTAGCACTTAAAGGTAGATGCATACATTCTTATTTAGGCAAGGATATGGTCTCTTGTAGAACAAGGGAGCCTTGGCATCCTGAAAGCTCTTTTCTAGTACAGAATGCTTACACCTCTTCCATCCTTTGCAAACAACCTGGAATCCTGGAGTCACCAAATCCTAGATATCAGTAGGAATGCTCTCAAGACTTAGAAAGTTTTAAAACTTATATTATTCTCAATTGTTTTGTGTTAATTAAGTTGAAAAAAAAAAAACGTTTATATGAAATAGCACATATAAGAACAGCCCTTTATCAGCTTATTTGTTTTAAAGTTGGAAAGCATTTCGATACCTTATTGATTTGTAGGCTAAACAGACTAAGTATTTAAAGTTGGAATCTGGGTGATGGTATGTTAAACAGTAGATGACCGTAGCCATAAGTGCATGGGATTTATGATGAATTGTTATTGTAACATAAAATGTCAAAGGACTTAAAAGGCTTAACAAGATCTTGAGTGAAGTTTGGAAGATTAGAAAATTTTCTTAATTTCTGTTTAACAGAATTGTGTAAAATTCTGTCATCCATAATTTTTTCTTGAATATTGAAGACATTTTGGGTATTATAAAGTAATTCTGATTTTGTTCTACATATAGAAGGGTCTTTAACGAGGGCTTTTGCTTACATTCTTAAAATCATAAATAAAATTCACAGTCCAAGAACATTACACAGTCTTCTCAGATTAAAGTGGATCTCAAAGAGGCAAAATTTTGTTCATAGTTAATGCAGTGGTATAATTAACAATTTATAGCTTTAAAATAAATTTTAATGATGAAATAATTTTCTCCTTCATCTTCACCTGATCCTATCATATGTCTACTAAAAAAAAATTGCGGCATATGTGTATAATCAAATCTAAGGGAAGTTCATGAAAGAAGCAGAATGTTCCCAAAAATTCTGAAAGTTGTAGGAAATTAAAATTATTTTGATTATTTTTTCAATTGACAGTCTTAATATTCACATCATGTTTCACTGTGGATCGTTGTTTAAAAGTCTATGTAAAAGGATTTACCTTTTTGCAAGCAATATATTATTAAAATATCTTAATCATATTTAATTTCATTTGTTGGTTATGTTAAATTACTATATAATTATATTACTATATAATTGATCATATTAATATATTTATAGCTATCATAATTACTAGTTTTAATAACTGGGGGTGATGATACAGCAATATGCACCATTTACCCAGTTCTTTATATGGGTAGTAAAAAAAAAAAGAAAAAAAACACAACACCAAAAATCCTGTTGAACTAGAGAAGATAGCAAGTTTTCTACTTTATTTCTTTACTGGAAAGTTTATTCAGTAAAAGCCAGTCTTGCTGTGCTTGAGAAAAATCTCAAGAGAAATAGAACATATATGATTCTAAAAGACTGTCTCTAGTATCCCTGTGTAGACAAGAGGGATAAGTGAATTGTGTTACAGAAGTCTGATAAAAGCTTCCATAAGAGTTATTGCAATATAACTGATAAACTATTGGAAGGAAGAAATAATAGTTGAGAGGGTGAGACACATTTTGAATGGAGTATATAGCAGACTTACTGCCTTGATACCTATTTTATTCTGGTCTCTGTGTGGGATACAGAAGAAATAACACCATTCCTTTGCTTGCAGTGGAAAATCTGTGACCAACAGATACAAATCTCTTTTCATTTGTCAATACAGAATACCCTTTGTTTGCAAATACATTCTTCAAGTTCAGAGTTACCAGACAAAGCAGATGGGAGTTTCTCATCAAAGGGACATGCAATCATCCTCAAGAGAACAACTTTACAGTGTAAAACACAGTGTGAGACACAGAAAACAAATACATATACAAAATTTTTGGTCTTTCAGTGATTTGAGTGAGGCATGGCTTAGACTATTTAGAAAAGCTGAACAGATCTGGTTGAGTATAGAAGTGGAAATACTGAAAAATGAAATTTAAAAAAAAAATTTCCAAGAACAGAATGAAAGAGGGACAAAAAGCCCCAACAAACCAAACCCAGAAAAAAAAATCCAGAATGGAGAAAGCATGCCCAAAGTAGAATAAGTAAGAGTGTTTAAGGAGACAGCTGAAACGACATTTTTGAAAGAGAAGGTGGAATGATATTATGAAAGCAAAGGCTGGTCTGCAACCTCTTATTTTTAAGATGAAAGAAAACCAGCAAACCCTTTCCATTGACAACATTGTCATGCTTGAAGAACTCAATTTCCAAGTGCAATGCTTGCTAGGAAGAAGCTTTCAAGTCACTCTAAGTATAAAGAAAATCTTGAGGATGTAGTTGGTGCTTCATTAGGCCTTAATTGTGCACACTTTATTACTATTAATGACGATTCCTCAAGATGAAAGAAGCTGAGAGGCAGTGAGAATAAGCTTCTGAGCAAGGGTTTCAGATGGGAAATAGAAGATCCATGGTGAATTTCTAAGTGCCGTATACTCTCTTGAGTCTACCAAAATTCTGTTCCTCGGGAATATTAAGGGAAGAATAAGTATACGGTTCCAGGTTCCAGAATAATATAATGATATATGTGGTGTTGTTTGTGAGATTTTTATTCAGTGTATTTGATCTTGTAAGAGAAAGAGACCACCAGTTTTATACTTATGGAATACAAGTGAAGGGATAGTTTTTAGATGATGATGAGGCAAGGGTTCCTTTTCAGGAGGTATCAAATTGTGAAAGCCCATGGGAAAGTTTTGTGTGAGCATGGGATTTCCCAGGAGCTGGCCTGGGAGCTGAGGTTTTCCCAGGAACAAACAAAGGCACCTGCTACTATTTACAAAGTGTGTATTTTGAGAACTCTGTTGTTTATAGTGAAAACATCCGTGTGAGAAGTGCTGCTCTCTCTAACCAATGAGCTGTATTCTATCTTTGGAGTAGGGTTCGTGTATATTTAAAGAGCATGTGTTACAATAAACTTGTCTCCTTCCTGTCCTGAAGGTTGACCATTGTTCCTGTGTGTTTTATTACGGCCCTTCCAAGGGTTAATCCCTTAACATACAGCCACATCAAGTAGCAAGTATCCTGACTATATAAGATTATTCTAATCCATGGTGTACTTCTCCTCTTCTTCTTCTCTATTGCTTTCCTAATATGAAATTATCCTTCAGTCTTCTAAAATATAAGAAAAAAAAGTCTTTGTAGAAGTTATAGGAACCAGTCCTCACACTGAAATGTAGTTCAGAAAATCTTGACAAATTGCATAAATTCTGGTTAGAAATATTGTTCTCGTGGTATATGCAATGGAAATTTGGAATATTTTGTAATGAATTTTACAGAATCAACTTCCTTGGAGGATTGGAAAGGCAGGTTAGATATCTTTCTTTCAGGAATAATTGAAGTGTTTTCAATTTCATCTTTTGCTTGGGCCAGATAATTTTTCAAGGTTATCTCATAGGTCTGGAGTTTTGTTTATTTGTTTGCTTGACATCTACTGCAGGGGGCAAAAAGTAAATGTAGCATATGGAGATAGAGAAGTGCTGGCAGAAGAATTGCTTTTATACTGTTTTTGTCACTGTATTTCCAGATACAGTTGTATTGCATCATAGATAAACTTTCAATTACCATTGACCAAAAGGGAAAAGACTTTTTAAAAATAATCTGCAATATCATGAAAGAAAATGTTATAGCAAAGACAGTAGTAAGCAAAGACAGTTGTGTATTTTCTGATAGTATGAATAACCTTAAAGAATTTCAAAGTAGAGGAAAAAGTAGTCCACTTATGCCTGTAGTTAATATACACCCTTACCTTTCTAGTATTAACATATGATGTTCACTTGTGAGCTGTAGAGTCTTCAAAGTATAACACAAATGATCCCTTGAATTTAAGTATTTCTATGTGTTAAGTATCTGGACAGGACTTCACTTTCATTTGCAATTATCTTACTGTAACAAAATTAATGATTTGTAAATTATTATCAAGTATGCAAAAAAATTTGAGACTTTAATAGCTGTATCAATGAAATCTTATCAAATTATTTTTTTAGTAAAAAAATATTTTTATGAGTTTAACTTGATCTATCAAAATGGCAAGATAAACTGAATATGGAAATATATTTTCCTGATTTCTTGAAAAGTAGTATTAAGGACTCTGGATTTAGGTTGCTAGTTCTTTGTTTTAGGAATATCTAAAAATAACTGTAGCTGAAGTAGCTGTTGAGCAGTTAACTATTTCCTTTAGATGCAGGAAAATATGTCTATGTTGTGTCATTTTTTTATACTTAATGTATTAAATTGGTACACTTCTGAGGTTGCCTAGAGTATTTTAATTATTATTTTTGAGAAAATTAAATATTTTGAAATATTATCAAATATAGTTTGCCCTTTTTTTTTGTTTTGTTTTCTTAATCCTTTCTTTTCTTTTTATTTTTTTCCACTTTAACACCATTCTGTGCTAATAAATTGCAGATTTTTCCAGTTTCAGTAATTTATTTGGAACTGGTCAGTGTTCATCAGAAATCATTTATCTGTGCTCTGTCTTCAGGGTGTTGATGACCACAGCTGGTTCAGAGTGAATGACTCTGCATCCTCATCTATCACAGAATGCATCAGCAAAAGGGAAACAACTTCCAAAAGAGGTAAAAGCATTTTTTTTGTCTATTCAAGGTGATTATTTTCCTCACAGCCTACCAAAAATCTTTACAAGCTAGTATAAACCAGTGTAAACAAGGCACTGTGGATGTTCTGCCTTGCCAGTAAAGAGATCTTTGACCTCAAGAAACATCTGTTATGGGGAACTATCATGTTTAAACCCCAGCCAGCATCTAAGTACCATGGAGCTGCTTGCTCACTGCCCCTTCCCCCACCCCCTCCCAGGGAAACAGGGAGGAGAATAAGAATAAAAGTTTGCATTTTTAATCAAAAGTGAAAGGGAGAAAGACTTTTCTTCATTCACTATTATTTTTAATTTATTTTTTAGGAATTTAATAGTTTAAGCCTGCAGTCTAATCCGTGTGTGCCATTACAACAGCTCGACTTTATCATACTTCATTTTGGCTTTGATAGGTGCAATGTTGACTCATTTATTCCTGTAAGAGCAGCTGTTCTTTGGAAGAATTTGGATGGCAAGTGATGTATGAATTCATGAGAAGGGTGTCATGATTGTCTCTGATGGCCTAAGAGTGGAATTTAGATCTATTCTGGGTATTTCCTAAAGTTCTATGAAATTCTCATTTATCAAAAATTTCAGAAATGTTATAAAGAAAAATAAAATTATGTCTTCTTTTATCTGGGTATGGAAGTTTCCATGACTTCTTTGAGTGATGGTAGCTGAACTACAGCACTACAACAGAAAAACAGAACTCTTTTGTCTTTCTTTAGGTCATATTTTGAAGTAGATGAAATAGACACATTGTTCTCTTACTTTGTCACTTGTGACATAAGGCCAGCTTGGATGGGGCTCTCAGCAACCTGATGTAGTGAAAGGTGTCCCTGCCCATGGAAGAGGGGTTGGAACTAAATTAAATTTATGGTCCCTTCCAACCAAATCCATTCTATGATTAATATTAATCTCTACAATCAGATGGATAGCATGAGACCAAAAAGAGAAGCTTTTAAATCTAGATAGAGTTACAATACTTCTTACACTCCTGTTGTCTATTTTATAAAAGCTGTGAAGACAGATTTTTTTAAAATGTACAAGAAGATAAAATTAATTGCAATCTGCTTCCCCATTTTTGGACTTATGTCAGCAGTAGTGTTGAAAATAAAAAATAGTCTTGAAATTGAAGCATTTAAGTATGTGCTAGACTTCAGACTCCTGGTTAAAATAATGCTTAAATCATCATATAACTAAGTATGTGCTTAAGGGAGTTCCCTGTGCAATGATAAGATGCAACCACAGTAAGAACTATTCAGATGGAAATACACACAAGCACAGTAGGTTTGGGCTTGGTTGGGGGGTTTTCCACTAAAAGTCCTTTAAAAATCCTCTATTTCAAGTTCTTTACCAACATTGATAATATATCACAACTATACCTGGATTTCCATAGTTATGTGGTTGAAATTCACAAGTCTGTATAGGCAAAATTATGTTCCACAATATCTACATTTTAACATCTTCTAGCACCTTTGTGAGTCTGACTTTATATAGGTAATAATCTCAAATGAAAATATGCAGTCTTAGCATATTTGATGAAAATGTTTGTTCATCTGAAAGTCCTATTTTACGTGTTTTGTGCCTGAAATTGGATACAACCCATTTTCTATTTGTGTCTTCTTTATAAGAATAATTAGCATTACAAAGGGAGAAACTATTCAGTCATCAAGCTGTTCCTCATAAATGTTTTCATTTCATAGGGATAACAGTTCCCTTTGGAAAAGAATTCTTCAATAATACTTCAATTAAGTTGAAGACTGCAACTAGGAAAAGTTCCATTTTTGTACAAGAAGACTGAATTGCAATTTAGACTTTTTCATTATTGATTATACTGTGTTATCTTGAGAGTTTGTTCTATGAAGCTTGAAAGTCTACTAGCATTAATTTTTTTTCCATTTGTTTCCATGGCTGATACAATATCATTGTGGTTCAAAAAGCTCCATCTTCCTTTAATACATCTTTAAAAAATGCTTGAATATTTGAAATGGATTTGGTATTATATACTTTCTTATCTACCAAAAATTTGTACATTAATGAAAATGTATTTTAATGACAATGAAAAAAACTAATTGAGTTTGATTTTTAATATTTGGATAGGAAAAAAGACAGAAGAAGATTTTCCTGCTTTTGAGTCAATGAACTGGGCACTGAAAAAAACTGCAGAATATCCTTAACGTTCACTGAAGGAACTGTGAGATAAGACTGCTTAATTCCATAGGAAAAGCCAACAATCATCAACTACATTGTCTGTTCTCACTCCTTTCTTTAGATTTCTTCCCAAATTACTGCTCAATGAACACCAATCTTCTTCTGGCATTTCTGAACCCACTTCTTCAAAAATTATTCAAATAAATTCTCTTATACTTCCCCAGAATAACGTAGCATAAATCAACCACATTCTGATTAAAGAAACTGAAAAAAAATCTAATATTTTTAAATTCAGAAAAGCATTATTCCTTGCAGTTATAGGAGGTTCAATCTTTATGTAGGCTTTGAATTGATTGTTTAAAATGCTTTTATTTTTGTTCTACTGTATTTCTTTTAATTATTGTTTCATCCAATCAAGTATTGCCAATATAGTTCATCAGCTTTCTAGTTATTTTTCTTTCCCCTGAGAGAGAGAAAAAAATAACATAGTATCTGTAGTGGGCTGTAATAATATTTATGAGGAGCTGTGTAGGTGTCAGACATTTTCTCATTGTCCCATGTTTGTTCTGTTTACAGGACAGGAATACTGAAAGGTAATTGCACTTATTCTCAGCTTTATAAAGAAGTATGTGGATTTTGTTGCTTTTTTTGTTTTGTTTTGTTTTGTTTGTTTGTTTTTTGTTTTTTTTTTGTAAGTGGGAAGAGCACGGACTTCCTTAATCTTCATTGGGATTTGATAAACTAAAATCATTGGGAACACTGCTTTAATTAATTTCTTATTAATACTGCAAATGCATACATTTGTTGCTAAAATGATGATAGTGAACTGTGGAAGGAGAGAATACAGGTTCAGAGGAGTGCTCATGTGGGAAAAAATGTGAAAGAGGGGATACTGGGATTGCATGGGCAGGTTTTGGTAGTGGGGAGGACTACAGGGATCACTTTTCTCAGAAACTGCCAGAAGCTTCCCTCATGTCCAGCACAGCCAATGCCAGCCAGCTCCAGGACGGATCTGTAAAAGGCCAAGAAAAGACAACCAGAAATGGTGGTAATGCCTCTGTGATGACATATTTAGGAAGGGAGAAAACAATATTGTGCAGATGTAATTGTTCTCAGAGAAGAAGCAAGTGAGAATACGTGAGAGGAACAGCCCTGCACACACCAAGGTCAGTGCAGAAGGAAGAGGAGGAGGTGCTCCAGGTGATGAAGCTGAGATTTCCCCGCAGCCCATAGTGCAGCCCATGGTGAAGCAGCTGTGCCCCTGCAGCCCTTGGAGGTCCATGGGGATGCAGAGATCCACCTGCAGCCCATGAAGAAGACCCACACTGGAGCAGATGGGTGCCTGAGAGGAGGATGAGAACCCATGGGAGGCACCTGCTGGAGCAGGCTCCAGGCAGAGACCTGCAGATCCATGGAGAGAGGAGCCCACACGGGAGCAGGTTTCCTGGTAGGACTTGTGATCGTCTGGAGGATCCACACTGGAGCAGACTGTTCTGTGGAAGAATGACCCACATTGCAGCAGTCTGTGGAGAAATGTTGGCTGTGGGATGGACTCACACTGGAGAAGTTCATGGAGAACTGTCTCCTGTGAGAGGGATCCCACACTGGAACAGGGGAAGGACTCCTGTCCATGAGCAGCAGTGGAAACAATGCGTGATGAACTGACTATAACTCCCATTCCCTGTCTCCCTATTCCACTGTTGGGAGAGCTGGGAAGGAGGAAGAGGTGGGGGGATGGTGTTTTTAAGATTTTACTTCTCATTTTCTTTCTCTGATTTTGTTAGTAATAAATTTAATTAATGTCTCCAAGTTTGTTTTGCCTGTGACAATACTGGGTGAGTTATCTCTCATGGTCATTATTTCTACTCATGAACCCTTTGCTACATTTCCCTCCCTTGTCCAGCTGAGGAGGGCAGTGAGAGAAAAGCTTTGGTGGATGACTGGCATCCAGCCAGGGTCAACCTACCACAGTTTTTTGGTGCCAAACCTAGGAAATCATGAGGATTTTGAGATAAAGATAATTATCACAGTAGGTAATGGGCAAGAGAACCGCTGAACAATGTTAGGATGGAATGATTATGGGGAATTTTTTGTTGTATTTATAGTGAAGAGATAACAGGTAGATTTTGTTTAAATTATACACTTCCATTTGGTGTTGTGATGATGTTCCTTTGTTTTTTGTGGAGGGATTTTTCTGTTGTTTTGGTTGGTTGATTTTGTTGATGTGAGTGAAGGTTGTGTGATGAATGTGGATTTTAATTATAATTCCTAAATATGTGATTTACAAAGGGGAGGGATGGAAGCCCTCTCTCCAACTCCTCACCTCCCAGCAGTGCAGGGCTGTTATGAGAAAATGAAGTCCATGTCAGCCAGACACAATACAAAGGATTTTTTATGATGGACAAGGGATATCAAAGTTTCAAAGCATAGCACAATTAGATTAAAGTGAATGAATTTCAAAGATACCATTCTTCCTGACAGGAAGAAAAAGAGTGAGCAGTAACAGTACTTTTTCAAAAAGTATCCATGAAAATAACCTAACCATTAACTATTTCACCATGTATTTACAAATTAATTAATAGTTAAATTGACCAAAACATACTTTATGAGAAAAATAACCTAAATCAGTATAAGAGAAGTGAACACAAAATCAGACATCAAATAATATTAAAAAAAATAATGACTCCACATAGTAGAAAGTTCTCTAGAGCTGTTTAAAGTTAGTAGATAGTATACCCTTTGGATGCTTTGTGGGAACTATTCCCCTCATTTTATTTTTAAAACTGCACTAATTATCTGAGAAAATCTAATGTACCAAAGCCTGATTTAATAAACACAATTATTATCTTTCCTCACTTTGCATCATTTCAGGAGTCTTGAGAATAACAAACACATCAGAAAATCAATTTGTTCTCCTATAGTCTGTCTCAAAGCATATTAAGACTTGTATAGATACTGTTCCTTTACATGAGAGGAAAATATTACCTTTGTGATATTCTTGTCACTGAGAATATAGTTTTACAGACCAAACACAAATAGAAACACATCCTCCTGATTCCAAAGACTGAAATCCAGACACGGAAAAATGAAACGTTTAGCAGCCTTATTTTAGGAGTTGGTCAGGCTATTGAAAAATCAGTTAATCTGAATCCTTTCAAATACTAAATACTGAAAAAAACCTAGGGAGAAATCCTAAAATACTTGCACACATTCCTCCTACTCAAGTCAACACTAGTCTTCATACAGGGTCTGCTTTCTAAGAAATGTCTTTGACATTGCAAAATGCTTCTTCAAAAAGTTGTCATGAACCATACTGACAATTCCATGTCTATATATAAAACATAGAGAAAAAAATATATGTAAGAATCCCCCTAAGTTATTGATATTATACAACTAACACTTAAGGAAAAATGAACTATTATTAATTTCTTTATTTTTGCAAAGATATTACAAATACTACTTGCTTGATCCAGAATGCAACATCCAATCTCTAAGCACTGAAAGTATACACATAAAATACTACTTTTAGCAAGTATTATTTAACAAAAGGATTTATATCCTTTTAGAGTACTTCTATTATTTTTATCAAATTTTGGTATTTTCAGCTTACTAAAACACATAATCTAATATAGGCAAAAAAAAAGGAGACATTCATATAGAAAGAATTTAACCATATAGAAAGGATTATTTAACTAATATTTTTGTCTAACACCTATTGTAATATTTGGAATTTAGGGAGATCATGGAAGACATTTTTCTTTTAATCTGGATTTAAGAAATGATGTAGTTACAATATGAAGTCTAAAAAAATTAAACTTGACATTTTGAAAATAATTTCAGTTTTACATAGATATTATTTTTAACCTCATAAACTTGTATTATTTTTTGCTTGTATTTTGATATTCACCCTTATATAATGAACAAGGTGAGGACCTGAGTTGCTACAAATTTTACATGGATTTTCTTTTCTTTGCCCTTTTCCTCATAATAAAACTAGATAAAAGGAGGTGGGGAAGAAAAAAAAAAATCTAAGAATTTAATGCAGACTTGTTAAACCATTCCTCTGCATTGCCAAAAGAAAAAAAAAATAAAAAACACCTGAACATTTACATTTATGATATTAATTCTGCTTTATTTTCTTTTCTTTTTAATAATATTATTAAGTGTGAAAAATTACAATTGGCAATTTGATGGTTTTTTAGACCGCAGCTCATATTTACTCAAATATTCAGGCCTTAGTTCTGAAGATCTCTTATTAATGGTCAGAATTTATTTTACTAATCATTCCAAGCAAGTACAATGTAGTCTGAAGACATGAGTATAATGTAAACTCAGATTTTCATGTTGAACCTATTTTATTTAGATTTTTGCTTTTTAAGTACAGAGCTCAAATCCACTCTATTTTCTCTAGTCTTTCACCTGTTATTCTTCTTGTCATATTTCCCCTAGAACTTTATGTAGTCTTTCCCATCTGGCAGAAATTATTCCAGACACCTCATATTGAATCATACTCTTTCAAATAAACATCTCTTCTTTTCCCTCTAAGTTCTGGGCACAGCAGCTATGTCCTTTAATGTGCTGGACTTGTCTCTTCATTTGTGACTATGGAGCTTTTCAGTGTCAGTAGCGTCTTGGTTTACTGTCATTCACAAACCACATCTCCCACTGGTGGTGTCTCTAAAAGTTAGTACCCATTCTTATTCTGCTTGCAATGGCAGTATTGCAACCATACTGCTCACGGGTTAGACACTTCCATTGTCTTAGTGAGAGTCCATATTAGAAAAACTTTCCAAAAACGTTTCTCTTGAATTATGAGATTGAAATCATGAGGTACTAAAGCATTCTGGCAGATCTGCTATTCTGTAGAGTTTGCGGTGTACTGCTCCTTCCTCCAAACTGGCCAAAGGGATATTCCATACCATATCATGCCTCCTCAGCACTAAAAGCTAAAAGAAAGAAGGAGGACTGGGGGGCAACACTTATTATTATAACATTTATTTTCTGAAGCAATCGCAAGGTGTATTGAAATCCTGCTTCCCAGGAAGTGGCTGGACATTGCCTGTTGAGGGATGAAGAGATTAATCTTTTGTTTTCCTATACACACAGCCTTGGCTTTTGCTTTATTAAAGTACCTCAATTTTGACCAACGTGTTCTTTTCCATCTTATTTTCTCCCTTTTCTGTCCTGTTGAGGAGGGGGTCAAACAACAGCTTGATGGGCACCTGACTTTCAGCCACGGTCAACTTACCACAGTATCCTACTTGGCTTTCCCTGTTGACTGACTATTCCCAGAACCATTTGCCATTAATATTGCCACAAAATTTCTAAAGTTTGTTGGGCTTTGGTTCTTAGTACTGGTTTCAAATGAAGTAACTCAAGCCTCTGGTAGAAGTTAGTTAAAAAAAGTGTGGTCAACCTGCATTTTCTTTTAAATAACAGCATAGTAAAACTAAGATTTTTGACATTATGTGAGCTCCTTGGTTATTGGTATCTGAATTAATAGTTGTTTTCTCTTCAGCACCAGTAGATTATTAATTACACTTGTCAATTGGTGCAGAAATCAGAGAAACATTATCCCCATGAATCCTTGTCACTGTGAATGGAAGGTCACGTCAAGGCATACTGTAAAAAAATGCAGAATTTCCACCTGTGAGCCTGTATTCCACCAGAGCTCAAAGTGCCTTATTGGATGCAGGAATTTTGTTTGTTTTCTTGTTCCTCATAGCTACAAAACCCTGAAACTTCTTTCAAAGTTGTGTGGAGCTTAAATTTTGTCAATAACTTGAGTTCATTCATAAGAGCTGATTCATCAGGGCTACTGTTCAAAAGAACACACTTTGTTAAGCTATTCACTTAAATATTGTTTGGGTTAAAATAGCAGTTTAACTGAAGGAATACATGTTCAGAATGAAAGGCAGGCTTAAGTTAGTCTAAGTAGACTTAGACATAGTCTAGTCTAGTCCAAGGCTAACCCTGGAGAGATGACAGGTGCCCACCAAAGCCACTCTCTCACTTCCATCTGCAACTGGAGCGCAATTATATCTGCACTATAATTCTTTTTGCCTTCTTAAATATATTATCACAGAGGTGCTACTACCCTTTCTGATTGGCTCATCCTGGGCCCAAGGTGGGTCTGTCCTGGATCCAGTCAGCATTGGCTCTGCTGAACATGGGAGGAGCTTCTGGCAGCTTCCCAGACACCCACCCCTATAGCTCTCCCCACTGCCAAAACCCATCCATGCAAACCCAATGACATAAGATAACACCAAGCCATCTCAGCACTGGTAAATTAGTTGTTTCCTGAACAATAGTTTTCAGGTTCTTGTCTAAATTACCTTCCATCTCTCATTTTATCTCACCTTAGGAAGGGGAATCTAATGCCCAAATACAACTTAAGTTATCATCATTTATAAGATTTTCACACAGTTATCTATGTGTGCATGAATATATTGGTATGTATATATCTAGCTAAACATATAGACATATACATCAAAAATTTTAATTTCACTCAATGAAAAAGCCCCTATAGATATCCTCAGATCTTCATTGCAATTCCTCAGAACCCCAATTAAAATTATATTTTCTCCTGCTATCTTCAAAGCATCTGACAATCGTTAAACTCACAGAGTTTTAAAACCACTGCCTAGTATCATCTCTGGGCTTTATTTTACCACTCATAGCCTGCAGCCATCTGTCTGAGACCATCTGTTGTCTTATCTTCTACTTAGTTTGAAAATTCTTTGGATGGGGATTGTCTTCTTGGCTCACATTTGGCAAAGAGCTCCTGCCCTCTAATAGACTTCTAAGAGTATTTTGGAAATACAAATAAGAATAAGAATCAACTTAGCTGTCAGTCAAGAAATTATACTACAATACAGTTCAACTAAATATAAGGAAAGAAAACATTTACAACATCTGAAAGATTTAATTCTTGTGGCAACTTTTTATGTCTTATATTCAAGACAATTCTGTAACAGTAATTTTCAAATATCTGTGTATAAACAGTAAGTGTTATTACAACTGACCTAGCTGAAGTCGTAATTTCAATAGGAACTTAAATCCCTTCATTTTCTAAGTTTCTATGGGTTTATTGTCTTCTTTAAATTTAGAGTTGATGATTTTTCTGGAAGATCTCTTTGTATGAGTATTGATAATGTAGTTTGTGTGAATATGCTGCACTTTCAGTCTGAGCTATTACAAGGAAAAGCATTTGGACTGAATTTTGGTTTATATTCACTTTACTCAACCTACTTGTGCTGGTTGTTTAAGCATTCCTTCAAAGAATAAACCTATTAGTCATTAAGAAAATAGAGTAGCACCCATATACTATTAAAGTCTGGTCAAATGTATCTCCATTACCATTTTCTCCACAGACAAACTGTCAGATTCCACTTTAATTCCAAGAGTCCTATGAAAAATCGCCTTAATTATAGAATTCTTGGCATGGCATTTATGTTGTCATTCAACTTGATTGATTCATATTGCTAAGTTGTCAGTTTAAAATGTATTAAATTTATTTTCAAAATGTATTTTTATTAACTATTTTCCTGTTATGCAACTGTAATATAAGATATGCCTTTCAAAAACTTCTTAAAAATTGCCGTAAATTTTTGATTACAGATTTTTGAGCTAGACTCTCATTGAGAACTTCTTCATTGCAAAACACTGAATGTAAGGAAATTGCTGCAAATTTATTCTTGGGTTTGGCCTCACAATGAGTAAGGCTAAAAGAAAATTATAAAAAAATATATAGCATGTATTATCTTACTGACGTACATTCATATGTTCTAGTTTATTAGAAAATATAAAAATTGTTTTGATAAGTTACCCTTGACCATGTAATACCACTGTTTTAGAAGAGCTTTACAGAAATCTGCATGTGAAAGTAGCAGCAGTCAAGATCTATAATAGTTGATGAATTATGATATTACCACAATCTTTGCTGTTACCATACAATTCCAAAAATCTTATGTACATTTTAGTTTTCTCTATTGCCAGAAATATTCATATATAAAACCAGGAAAAATAAAAACCCTTTAGACCATTACTGTTGGAGAGAAATAAAAAATAAATGTATACTATTTATCTGATATATAGGTATATAAATATAAATAACTATTTTTAGTAGTTAATGTGTTCAAATAATACATCCAAGTCAAAATTTATAGCGGTTAAGTACCAAAAGTAGGCCAGGCCATTCCCTCTGAAAATGTCCAGCCCTCCAAAAGTTGTGCTAAATCTTCAACCTGTAATAATGTGTTGATGTTAAAATACTTTCTTTGTCATAGGCTGAACATTTGACTCATATGATTGCCTCCTGCTCAGTCAGAAACTGGTGTAAGGATGAAGAAGGCTGTGAATACCAGCAAATAGAATTTACTTGTGCACTATTTCAAATAAACCAATGATTTTGTGTTTACCTCATCTCTAATTCTCTCTGGTAAAGGAGGGAATGTCAAAACCCAAAGGAATAAAATTTTTTGGCAATATGATGAAATTCCAGCCATAGTTGAGTATAGTAGAAGTATACAAACATTATGAATCAGTGCTATGGTATTGGCTTTGTTATCTTTTAATTCATAATAGTGCATCTTATTTTTTCTTTGTATTTTCCTTGGTTTGATAAATACCACATCAAAACACTTTAGTAGACTGTAAAAAATATTTACAGACTTCCGAATGCCAACAGTATTACTACAATTATCATATAGGTGATGGACAGCATTAAAAACTGATTCTTATTTAAGATTTTTTTAATTTAAGTAGTGAAGTTGAAAATCACCGTCAAGTAACTACATACCAGAGCCAAGGGAAGCAGAGAATCCACTTCATTGTGTAAGACAGTTAATTTATCTTTTTTACTCTGTAATCATGCTTGTCATATAAAACTATGAAGGCAAAGCTATAGCTCAGTAACATAAGGCTTATTAAAAATAAAACACATTTCAACCCCATTTCTAAAGGGGTAAAATACAAAATAATTAGGATGCTGCCAAATAAATTATGCTGCTTTTGCTATATAAGTGTTCAACAAGTTTATGTAGTCTGAGTTTTAGGTGCTTAGCTGATGTAAACATGGAGTCTATTTGCATAGAAAGAGTCCAGTTAGCATAAGATAGGCAATGCCAAGAAGCCCCATTTCTTTTATAAATCAATATTTTTATTAAATAATTCCTTTTGCCATATTATTATACATTACAGAATAGAAACCTTCTTAAATGATGTCTCACATTTATTCTTCTACTTACACATCCCCAAAGTGTTTAGAAGTATAGACAAGTATGTATACAGGCACTTTTTTTGCTTTACATAATAAAATGTTGTCAATTGCAATTGAGAGATATATGTCAATCTTCAATCTGTCATCTAAATACTCTTCTGTTAAATTTATTTTGATTTCTTTTTGGTGATTAACTGCATTATTTCATTTTGCCTATGATTTAAGAGCAAATATTCATTCTCCTAATGGATGAGGATTAAAAAAGAAATAAATTAAAAATCTTTCTAGGATCACTGCCATATATTCTGGAAAATAAGAGTGGTTGCACTGCAAAATCTAACAAAAAATGGTCTTTTGTTTTAAACAAAATTTCTAAGACTTAATTGGTATCAAACCATGTTACTGAGTGACACATAAAGAACAGAAGCCTTTTGTGTAAGAACATACAGAAGAGTGATGGAAGGAGGAGTTTAAGACCTGGTAGCTTAAAATATTCATCTCCACACCCATGGTGTTAGACACAGAGCTCTCCTTTGACTCAGCAATACAAATGGGAAATGCTTAAAACAAGAGTTTTTGAGAGGTTTGAATACTCTCTTCTCCATTTCAGAAGAACCAGGGGACACAGAGGCACGACAGTTCCTTATTTTGAACTTGCCACTTCTGTAAGAGCGCAATGATGTAGCGGTGCGCGGTGATGGTCAGGTGCCGCTGCCTTCCCGAAGCATCTCCAGCAGGCGGTGATCCAGGCAGGCAGGCCTGCACACAAACCCACACACACGCTCAGGCTCGCTGCTGATGGCAGGACAAAACTGGCGAATGAAAGGCGGGAAGGGTCTTTTGTATGGAGCTCCAACGGGGTTCATTGGCAGCCACACATCAAAGGGGTGCAGGGACAAAAGATGCACGACGTGGAAGGCGTTGGGTTTAAGTATGGGGAAAAAGAGGTGGATCAGGGCATCAGGGTCCAATGGGAACAGGGGAAAGTGGTGCAGAGGTGGGGTAAGGGACCGGGAAAACCAACAGGGTAACGGAGTGGAACGCTGCACCAAACTGGGACCAATGGGGATTAGGAGAAGGGACAACATTCTAGGGAGGGACCACACACGGGTAGAAAGGGTAGTGTGGGCCATTGGGGAGTACAGAACTGGGTGCATTAACATAAAACAGCAAAGGCCAAAGGGGAGGAAGCCTTTTGTCACCATGTCACCTTTTGGCAGCTTCAGTGTCTCTCCCTCCAGGGCATGGAGATTGTTGTGTCTCTGGCAGGCCCCAGGGTTGGGCCTCCACACAATGACACCTAAAAATTGGTTTTCACAGTATAGGTAAATATCTTCTATCCTAATTTATGTAATACATGCTTAATTTATGTTATTTTTGGAATGCAGAGGCTGTAAACTTGTGGATAGTATTTAGCTGATCTCTTTTTTTCTCAAAAAAAAAAAAGCTCAGAGTTTTATTTGAGTATTCATTCCTTCTGAAATCATATGAGCTCTGTGAATTCAGCTGTTTATCTTTGCACAATAACAGGGCCCATGTATTCAGGTGACTGAAAAATTTATTGAGTAGGATTAGAATCTGAGGCATACCAATGTATTTATGACATATTCGAGTTTCAGATTTTCTGTGAATTGTGAAATTACTCGTGACCCACCTATGAAAGTATAATGCGACTTTTAAATTAGAAGGAACTGTTATTTCTTGTGGACATAGTTTCTACACAGTTTTTCATTCACTTCCTTGGCTGCTAAGGGCCCAACTGTACATCAAAGAACTTTATTTTGGGAAATCAAACATGTCTTCTCTTTTTCCAGTCATTTGTAATTAACAAGTAAAATTGATAACTTTATTTCTAAGTGTACCAGCGTCCCCAGCTAACAACATGGTTTCAAAACTAAATGTTGCAATTGGTAGATCTTAATTTTTCCAGACCACTTGATTTTCATTTAAGCAACAATCATATGATGAGAATCTCTTTTGGCATCAAACTTTTTTTCTCCAGTCTAAAATTCATAAAGTAATTTATGTTGCAATCTCTGCTTTTTCTGTTTGGGTCAACTGCTAATTTCTTCTACTACCTACAGCACTTCTATTTAATCTCAAAGATTCTATGACTATTTAGAATGCAGGGTGAGCTAAGCTTAATTTGAAAAAGAAAAGTAACTGTTTTCTCAAAGTACAAAACCTGAATTTCAAGAAAAATATTAAATTTCACGAAGAACAGAAATGCAAATTCATGCTAAAATATGAACACTAGTTGTGGTGTGCTGTGGCTACTCTAATGCAGAGAAGACTTGCAAAAATTGAATGTTTTAAGTTATCAAATAAAGGTCCTAGATGATCCAGAAATACACTGAGGAAGACACTGAGAAGTTCTGGATGGGCAACAAAGCAATGTAGATAGATTTGGCCTTAAATTTATATAAGGAAAATACAAACCCCATCTATTATTAAAAATGGAGATAAAAAAAAAAAAAGATCAGAGAAAGGGTTGTGTTGCTGGAGTTTGTTGTTTGTTGTTTTTTTTTTTTTTTCCTATTTTGTTAGATACCTGGTTTTGGGTATGAATTCTTTCTCTTGCAGTTTAAATACTCACTATAATGTTTCATTCCAGTTAGTGACTGCTTTCTTCATGAACTTTATTTTGCTTTCCTAAGGAATCAAGTCTATTTGTTTAAGCAGTATATAAATAATACTAAATTTTATTGCGATAAAGAAATATAACATCTATAACAATTTTAAAATAATGAAAAATTAATATGTCTAATTTGGCTATAGGTAGTAAACAATTTTACAAGTTGCAGTTTAAATGTAACAGGTTTTCTGTTTTGATCTATTTACAGCTAAAAAAATATAAACCCCTGGATATTTTTAAATTTTGAAGGGGAATTAATTGCTCTAATATCATGAAGTGCCTAGGAATCTTTTGCATGCAGGTAGAACAAAGCTTCATCTCACATTGCTGTCTAAGAAATCATATAAATTTGATTCTATGTTTAAATTAAACTTCTTTGTCAGTTATTGGGCTTGACTGTACATTCAGTGAAGTCATAGGTGAAGGCCCTTCTTTTGTTAATTTATTTTAGCTGTATTTTTAAGCTCCTGCCAAGGTACTGACATAGATCCTGACTGAACAAGAGTTTAAATCTTTGCTTAAGTCTAAGCACATAATTTTATCTAATGAAAATTCTTAGATGGATGTGGCAGAATTCCAGCCCTCAGTCTTAATACAGTTGGAACTCACAATTGGATCAGAAGGAATTATGCTTTCAGTAAAAAAAATCAGTCCTGAGGGATGGAGGTTTGATGTTATCTTACAAAGGAAAGGAAAGCTTTGTCCACACCGTATTTTTACTGAGCAGAAAAGCCTTTATTTGCTATGCTGAAGTCCAGTAATGCTTTCTGAAATCCTATCTATATTGCACGCAGTAATCATTTGATGACTAGAATGAAAAAAGGATATAATTCATTTTCTAATAAGAATTTGTTACAGAAGGATTCTGGCGTAGGGCTGTTACATATTACAGAATACAAAACACTCAAAGTTTCATGAACGTTGTATAAATGTATGCCTATCATTCTTTCCAACATAAATACTTTCAAAAATCAGAGAGAAATTTCTTAGAAGTTGTTGGATCTCAGGAAAATGGAGTTTTTGAGCTTTCTGTGCTTCCAGGCACAGATCCCCTGGAAAACATTGCACTGGGCCTGAAACCTTGGAGAAGATTTGTAAATAAAAAAAAAATGAGTTAGAAATCACAAATATGTAGTGGGTTAGATATGTGTATTTTCACTGCGTGATGGGTTTTAAATTTGAGGGTTTTATGTATAGTGGTACCTAGGGGACATGATGGAGAGTTTTGGGTGGTGTCTTTCTTCTTGTTCATCTTCTTCTCTTCCTTCTTCACGGAAATTAGGTAGTTACCTTTAGATTGGTCAGTTGAAAGTCACTCTAAGGGTCATGGGAATCTATTATTGTGTTAAAAGTATAAATAATATAGGTGTAAAACTTTTATTGGTGTGTTTAGCTTTAAAAGGCCTTGAAGCAGGCTCAGCTTGGAGCCATTTTTCCTACTTCTAGCAAGCAGCTAGAAGTGCTGCAATTCTTTCTGTAAATTTTGATAAGATATAATAAACAACCAAGTCCGAATATGAGAATCCAGCTTGATTGCCTTTTTAATAATCCTGGATCCAAACAAAAACAGAGGGGACTGAGACAAACCACTAATTAGTGGTGCAAAAGCTTGGCAAGCCCAGCATTCACCCTTACAAGAAGTTTCTTTGTTTCGTAATGATTTCCTTACATAGTTTTAACTTTTCTTTTGTAGAATATAGATATTATTTTTTCATGCTGAATTCTGTTGAATTTAAAGTTGACTGAGACAAATTCACATACTGATCTTTTATAATCACCAATAAAAGTGGAAAAAATACTTTAAGTGTTTTACTGTTTAGGTTACCCATACATGCTAGATCAGCTGTACTTAGCACACCATCTGAAATGAGATTCTCTCATTAAAAAGTGCTGAATAGGAAAGCACATTTCAAGACTTTCTCAGTTCTGTTCTGCTCTGATACTGGCATCCATGTAAGCCTGGATAATACATCTGCATATTCTTCCCTTCTTGTAAAAGGTAAGAGGCAACATTATTAAAAAGGGTTATGGCATTTTTTTACAAAATACTTCAGAGGGAGAACTGTCTGTTTCAAGTTAAGGTACTCCAAAGGATTGTGTATGCAAAACTGTAAATAAGAGTTGAGATGGTGATGTATAGATTTGTCCTAAATTCCTATGAGTATGCCACAACTGGGTACATGTGTTTTATTTCTGTTATAAGAATTATTAAAAGAGGCTTTTTAGCAATACACAGTAAAGCAGAAGTGTCATCCAGCAGATACCTTTAATGAAATTTTGCTTAGTGCTAGGCAGAAAATAGAATTCTTTACAAAAATATCTTGCAACTTGCTCTGTCCTTTTAATGACACTCACCTAAAAAAGATAATATCAAGTATTAGTAGTTATTTGGTAAAAGAAATAACCCAGAAAGTATTTACTGGATAAAGTAAAAGCCTGATATACACATCAGTAAACTAATGGGACCTGTTTATAAAGCTGGATCAGCATTAGAGTTCTAAGAAAATATTATCCAATCTGGAATAGTAGCATTTTGGATCCTCGATGTTGGACAACCAGCATCTCCTAAGTTTAATTTAATTTTTAAATGTTTTATCAAGATTCAATGTGATTTTAGGATTAATAATTTCAAACCTGAATGACCATAAATAAAATATTATTCTTTAATGTTTGATAGATGAGAATTTTTATTTTTTCTGTCAGCAGAAAAGATATTATCATCATGCAAGGTAAATAAAATGACTTTTATGTTCAAACTAGTCTTCATTCAAAGAATACCATTTTATCTCATGTGTATTTTCTTGATTTCTGTATCTTCTCTTTTTTATGAGATTATCTAACACTGACTAAGCTGTTTAATTTATAAATTGCGATTGGAATCTGGCATTTGGAGGTGGGCTTTCTTAAATGGTTGCAATTTTAGTGTTTTGCATTTCAATCTCTAATTTTACTTTTAAACTTTCTTATTTGTATTATTTGAAAAGTGCTGTTGATGCCTGGCACCAAATTGAAGTCTACCTAATCAAGTGTAGACATATAGACATATAATCTTTACTAGAAGATAAAATAAGAACACTCACCAGCTAAAAAAAAAAAAAAAATGGCCAAAGATTTAAAGTCACTGTCTGGAACTGGAAAGGAACAGAGAATCCCATACGGTGTTGCCAATCTATAAATAAGCAATTAAATTTATTGGCTATAGCAGAAGAACTTACATGTTCACTCATGTGACTACAAGCTATACAGTCTGGCCTTGAACGAGTAGTTCTGAATAAAGAGTCCAGAAACATAAAGCAGTACTGATGTGCAAGAGAAAAAGAGGTACACCTTGAATGAATTTCAGGGACTCTTTTTTTTTTTTTCCTCAACAGTGCCTGTTTTGTACGAGTTATGCATCCAGGAAAAAAAAAAAAAAAGCAAATGTTTTTCATGATGAAGATCATTATGGAGAGAAAACTTTTCTTTTATAAAGTATTATTTTTAACAGTTATTTTGAAATCCACCTCCTTCTTGTCCCATGCAATCTTTGACCTTGTCAGTTTTAATAGATTTTAACTTTTATTCAGCTGTCATATTCTTGCTCTCATTTTCCTTACTAAAAACTCACCATCTGTCTGAACCAGCAATATTTTCATTGTTAAGGCATCTTCTCCCACAACATATGTCTTCAATTTCTAATGTGAATCAGAATACTTGCAGAATGTTGTCACTGATCGTGCCACCTATCTGATTGAATCAGCCTTGACATTTTGCCAATTAAACTGTGCACTTTAAAGAGAAGTATAAATAGCACTTGCTTTATTGAAAGTTTCAGTATGGCTTACTAGGATAATGAAACATAGTTTCCTATATTTTTGGGGAGATTCATGGAATAACAGGAATTTCAGTTTTGTGGTCCACTTAATAAATTGCATTTGTAGTAATTTACTTACTAGGAGGATTTTTTTAAATTCTTAGATATTTTCATAACTTTTTAAACATCTAAATTGTCAAGTGAATTAAGCTACTGAAACATGCATTTGCATAATTCTGGAAGCATGACATAGTATAAAAATATTCAGGCCATGGAATCTACGACATATTATAATGTTGTCTCTATTATTCTCCAATGCCTGATTCAAAAATATTTGTAGTCTTTTATATTATCTATTCACAGATGCATTAATTTGACATCTTTTTCTCAGTAGCAGGATTTCCAAAATATATTTTGTCGTTAGAAAACAAAAACTTCTAAGGACATGGAAGGAAGTACAAGAGAATAGAAAATCCAAATGTTGATGGAAAAAGTCTTTCATGTGATTACTTTTTGAGACTATATGATCAGGAAAACTGGTTTCAGCTAGTAGAAATTAGGAGGTTTCAGAATTACTTTCTATAAACAGCATATTCTGCACTGGCTTTTTTCATAGATCTTTGAACAGTTTAGTCCTGCAAGATGCTGAATGTCTTGTCTCCTTCTTATTCAAAGGTTTCCAATAAAGCTAGTCGAACTTTTTCCAGCGGAGCTATTCTGCAGTATAAAATTGTGCTTTGACCACACAGATTTCTTCCTAGGTCTTCTTTTCAGAATGTTTATTTGGGACTTTCATTCTTAAAATCTAGATGGTCAGACTGATAAGCTCCAAATATGAAAGAAAAGGTAAAAGATGATTGTTTAATAACCTTTTTTGTTTAAGTTACCATGTCTAGATATGTCTTAAGCAACTATACACATATGATGTATGTGTGACATTGCATATAAATGCAACACATGTAGATATCACATTGTCTGCAAATCCATGTAACACAATGCCAGATTCAATGAGGTCACTTCATTATGCAGAAAGAAGTATAAAATGACTTTACCCACACTAAAACTCTGAATTTCTATTTGTGAAGTGTTAATTGGTGGCAAAGACCAATGCAATTTTCTCAGTTCAGAGTGGGAAAGAGCTATTGCTCTAGGCAGCTGCTAAGTTCTTTTCAAGGCCTTCCACCAGCCAAACAGCAAAACTGGGACAACTGACTGGATGAAGTTTTTTTTTCTTTAAAACATAACTCTGTTCTCCTTCCAGTTTTTAAGCTGCTTTGCACAGTTCTGTTACCTATCCCTTGTATTTCAAGAAGGAATATGTGGAGCTACTCTTTGCAATTAAGAAGAGAGCTATTTACCTTCAGAAAGAGCAAATATCTTTGACCATACAGAAAAGTTTCTATGTACACTAGCTGGGAATGAGCCTGTATCTTGCAAAATGTATGCATATACATATTTGCAGTGGGAAGCCTTGAGTAAGGCCATGGGAAAAGAACATAAAATTATTTTATATTTTTTTTGTATAAAAAATGCAGTTGTGTTACTGAGTCAAAGCTCCTTTCATGAGATAGAGCAGTAGGCCTGACCTACCTATCACACAAAGCCTCAGTTTGTCCCTAAGCTGTAATTTTCTTACATGACTAAAAGGATTGTACAGTGCCCTGGCTGTAGATGTGCCATGGTATTTACTAATAACAGAAGGATGATTGCAGTTCTTCTGCACATACATACACTGATTTTCAATAAATGCAAAACAGGTAAAACTGAAAAGAAAAAACAAGGAAAATACAGATATACAGAAATAAAAGAAGCCATCACTTTCATCACACTTACTGTAGAGTAGAAGATGACAGAGAATACAATTTACTTCCATTTGACAGGGAGAGTTTGGCCTTTGACTGCTGTAGCTGGGACACAGAGTATTGGTATTTCAGCAGAAAACAAAAGCTTGTGTCCAAGAGCAGTATAATGAGTATTTTTTAAAGCCTTACATTTTCAAAATATGAATCTCATCTATTTTAAGATTGAACTGATTTTAGGAGAACTGTCAAGCAGGGACACATGATTTCACAGAACATTTTTAAAACTGAACAGCAGTTTATGTGAGGAAACCTTTATTTCTTGTGCCAGTATTTACCCAAATTGAGATTATCACGAATCTTTATGATGTTCTTCCTTGCCATTTAAGACAGATACTAAAAAAGAAAAAAAGCACAGCAGATAAGATACTTTATCCCATGGTGAGAATAACAAACAAGATGAGACTTATGTAGAAGGAAATTTGCATTCCAGTCAGTGTTCATGTGTATAATCAAGTACTGTGTGCAGTTAAATGAGTCTGTTGTCTTGCTATAATGAGTATCTACATCCATCCTAACAGTTAATGAGGAATAAATGACTTATTATCAATGAATGGCAGTATCTAAATAGCTTTGCAACAAAAACAGAATATTAATATGTGTAGCTAAAATAGATCTTAAATGATAATGAACTTACTCAGACTATTAATTATTTTAAAAGCTTCTAGTAAGGTTTAATGCTTCTAGATAGAATTTGAGCTGCACTGGTTCAAGTGCCCTTATATGTTTGCAGACAGAGTTAACAAATGACCCTTTAAAAGTATCTTAGAACTGAATGGAAGAGGGTTTTTATGAAATACAAGGGCCACCATAAAAATCAGACCACAGATCTCTCTAGTTCAGCACTTTATTCCCACCAGAAATTAGGCCTACTCACTTCAGTGGAAACAGCAGGAATAGTCTCTACAGCTGATGGTGCATTAACTGACTCACTTCCTAATCACCAGCTGAGGGTGAGCCTATGCCCTGAGGCACAAAGGCTCTACCTTTTGCTATCTTTTTTTTTTTCCTTTAAAAAAACCTATTTTTCCAGTACAGTGGAAAGATGTATCCTTTGTATCCTTCCCACATAAATGTCAAATTCATTTCTCTAATTTCTAAGATCTTGGTCTTAGTGATACCATGTTCAGACAATGAAACTGCAATTATACTAGAAATTTGGCTGAACATTTCCTGGCTGTGAGTAAAGTGACCTCTTATCTAAATAGTCTAACATTCTGGATGAAGAACTAATTATGGACTTTCTTTTAATTCTTCTTAACCTTAGCCAAGTTCTCAGCTATTATTTGCATCTGGGATTCTATTCCCAGACTTTGTTTTGAATCAGAAAAATTAAGTACCTCAGATGGCCTTAAGTAAAAAAAATAGAATACTAAACAAGTTTTGATCACAACATCTGATGCCACAAAGTTCATGTAAAACTGCTTGGATGTCATAATATCCAGGACACAGATCTAAATATTTCCATTTTCAGTTTTTTCCTCTAAGCTTAGGAAGCTAATATGGGTTAAAGATAGAAAAAATTGTGGCGAGAATCATTATTACAGTTATTTTTAATGGAATTTTCCTTTTCTCTTAGATATTTCGCAAATAATATGTATTTAAATTATGTTTCTGGAAGAAAAGAAACTCCACTCTTATGGTCTAAGTGAAATTATTTAGAACACAACACAAAAAAAAATTAAAACTCCCTGGAAATTCTTAGGAGTGCACAGATCAACAAATCTAATGTAAAATGCTATATAACAAACATCACTCTTTGAAATCTGATCTAAACACACAATAATATATAAATTTATGCAGGTAATTAATGAGTGCTACACTGGACTTTAAATAGTCTGGTTTTTTAATTTCAGCTAATGAGTGTTTCCTAACTAGCTAGTTGCCATGAGAGACTTTCAGACAATTTCCAGAACAAATTTTTGCTATACTTATTTTCCTGATTCAGAGAAATTCTCAAACAAAAGTGAGCATGATAAAAGTATGCATAGAAAAGAATTAGAAATATATTCTTTCCCTCTATTTATTCTTTATTCTTTCTTTATTTTTTATGCTTTCATTTCAACTGAAATTCAATATTCTTAGTACAATGTTGTTGTTAGATAGGTCACAGAGATTGACCTGAAGTCTAAACCAGGGTCATCTAAATCTGTGGCTATTAACTAAAGCTTTAACTGAGCCCAGTGTTCAATTTGGTGTCTGCTACAGCAAAAAAGGTTCTCTGTTTCTGACTTTCTATAATTCCTTCAGTGACACACAGCAGCCTTCCAGTACCTAAAGAGGGCCTGCAAGGAAATCTGAAGATGGACATTTTACAGTTGCATGCAGTGACAGGAAAAGGGTTTATGGCTTTAAACCGAAAGAGGGTAGATTTAGATTAGTTATTAGAAAGAAATTCTTCCTTTTGAGGTGTTGGGGCACTGGTAATAGGTTGTCCAGAGAAGTTATCAATGCCTCATCCCTGGAAGTGTTCAAGGCCAGGTTGAATGGTGCTTTGAGCAATCTGATCTAGGAGATGTTCCTGTCATGGCTGGAATTAGATGATCTCTATGGTTGCTTTCAGCCTAAAAAAAAAATGTGTGATTCTATGATCCTGAAAATTCTGTTACTCATTTTGATAGTTAGTTTCCTCCTTAACTGAGCTAAAACAAGTTGTGTCTACTTCAAAGTACTTGATGACCTAAATACAATTAACAAACCAGTAAAGTGTATTAAAAGGCATGTAGACATCTGATGTCAAGACATTTGAGCAGTTTCTGTTACACCCGAAATCTCCTTATCAGTTTAATGAAAATACCAGATGTAAAGGCTGTAATTTATTAGTGTAATTGAAATATTAACTAATTGAAGACTTATTAATACAAATAAGAAGGATTAAATAAAAATTTATTGCCTCAGGATACTCAGACGTCAAATATTTTCTAGGAAACTTCAGCAACTTATACATCATTTTTTCTTGCTCACCCATTTTTAAAGTTACAAATTAAACCTGCACTCTAGACACAATTGACAAATAATTCAAGTTTATGCAATAAGTCAATCAAATACTAAAAGAGTTCTAATTCAAAAGATACAGACAGTTCAGTAAGAAAGCCATTTCTTTGGATATGTCAATGCTATGCTGGTACTCATTCAAGGTTTTCTTTCAAATACCAAGGATTAAAGCATTTGTTGCAATAGAAAATGAGAATCCAGTTTCACAAGGAGATTGAGCAGTCTCAAGGTCTAAAGATTTTCTGAAAGGAGATCTTAGGCTCTTAAGGAAGTATTCTGCAACCAAGAAAATTTCACCTTAAATAAAAAATCTTTATATAAATGTGAGCACTTAATCAAAGTAAAAGCCTTATTCTCTTCAACAAAGTATTTGAATTGATATCTGGAGAGTGTGTGAGAACAAAGAGAATAGGTGAACTGAAATAGTTGAAATCCCAAAAATCTTATCCTAAATAAAAGTATTATAAGATACTATCAAAAATATGCGGTAAAACATTTTAAATGTTAAGTTTATTCTATTGCATTCAACAGACACGGAATGCTTTCTGAAAATGATGTGCTACTTTTTAAAGAATAACATGCCAAATTTGCTTCACACATACCAAAAAGGCTTCTCTTTTTGGCCTGTGCAAACAAAACTACAAGAATTTTCAAGATGCAAAGAGCAGTGGAAGCATTAATGAGTATTATTTATACTGAGAAACAACAAAGGGTGTGTGTGTATGTATATATATACTTATATATTAGATCTATATAGCAAGAAATATATATTTATATATACTAAGAAACTAACAAACAAAAAAATGTGTAGATACTAGAATAGTGAGAGTAGCCCCTAATAGTCCCTAATATAAGAAGTGTTGGTTATGCTGTAGTTAATCAGATTCTGATTTTAGAATATATTAGTTTAATGTTAGGAGTAAACAAACCAAAAATGTTTGCTATCAAAGTTTTCCAAATTTCTCATAACATAAATTGTCTTTTCACCTGCTATTTATGAAACTGTAAAGGTCTTATCATGCTAGCCACAGAAAATATTATGGTCAAAAAACCAACAATGCTCTGACTGCAACCTGAAAGCAATTTTCAAGGGGAGTGTTAAAGAGTATTACACTAAAAAGTGGTTTAAGAGTAAAGATGTGTTTTATGTTCATTTAAGTCAGAAAAATAATATGCAGTTGGTTTTGGTACATAAAGTGTTCAAGATTCTGTGTCCATTTTTCAGTTGTAGGTAAAGTATTATGCTAGATTTTCCTGGATAAAGTCACCTTGATACTGATTAAATGTTAGGGAGAAAATGCTTGGTACAATAATAGCTTCGCTCATTCATGTCTTTGCTATGTAAGATTAATAAACTTATTTTATTTATGGCTTATAGGAGCACTAGGGAATCTAACTGTTTTTCTTAAGTAAAGACATAGATCTCTTTTTTTTAATTATTTTTAGTTTTAAAGTTTCATTTTAGTATCTGGCTGTCAGTTACTATCCATCAGCAATTCTTTTATACTTTATTATAAAAAGGTTTTCCCTGGTACACTCTATTTCATAGCTTTTTCAAAGAAATTGCATGAAAAGTGTGAAAGCCTTCAATGAGCCATACATGCCCACATAAAGTTAAATATACTTTTTATCTCCGTTGCATATTTATTTTATGCAGTATGTCACTTGATTTGCAGTGAGTTGGAAACTTGTGTTGCTTTTCATATAAAGTCACCCATTAAAATGATTATCTAGTAGCTAGAACTATTCTTCTGTGATTGAAGCTGTCCCCAAGCCCTTTAATTTTGCATGTTTCTACTGTGCCAAGTAGTCTTCAGCTATAATGTGTAAATACAGACCAATGGGTTTGGCATCAATACAGTTATTCACACCTTCTGGAGCAAACCAGAACCCATAATTAATTAATTAATTTCTGTTTCACTGATAGAGCACATTCATTTTCTGAGTTGTTTCAGGGCTGTGTACCATTATGACTATCCTTAATTATACAAAATTCTGAAGACATGAAGACAGTTTATGAGCAGGATTCTTGGTGAGCTGGTATATATTTACACACAGAAATTCTGTGAGGTCAAATCCTCTCTACTATATTGAGGACAAAAATAGCTCACAATACATGGCTTAAGCTTTACTGATTTGTACTATGTAATTTTGAGTCTTTTATAGTATCCTTAGAGAGGACATTGACTTTGCTGGAAGAGATGGAAATATGAGGGACACATTACCAATGGGAACGGAGAAAACTTTAAGAAACATTTAACTTAAAAAAAAAACTTTAAAAGGTTTCACATTTTAAAAGAATACAATGGGAGCTATACTCCTAAGGGTAAATTTTTTAGATGACTTCATCGGAGTAGAATATTAAACTAATGATTGCCAGTGAAGAAAACTTTGGGGAGAGTCAAGTGTTTTCGAAAACTGGATTTACACGTGTTTGAAAAAATGTTCCCATGTTAAAATTTTTGGACTCTGACCAATGACAGAAACACATCTGAAATAAAATAAATAGTCTGCGTCTGAAATTTGTAAGAAAAAAAATATTATCAGTGTGCATGGAATCAGGATCCTGGCACAATCTTCTTTGCCTGTTTTTCTTCTGACTAGGGCACAAAAAGTGAGAGCAAAAATGCTTGTTTCAGAAATCCTTTGCTTCTGGCAATCTGGAAAATTATGAATATCTGATGTATAACCAGGCATTTCAGAATCTCTTGTTTCTGACCTATGATTTTTCAAGGGAAACCCAGCTTTCAGCAAAATTAAACAAAAGCTATTTCTGAGTAGCACCATCCTTATATAAAAGCGTGAATACTTTCTTCTTACAGCTGAGACACTGACTTGCAAGTTCAGTAGCCAAAAATCAAAAAACTCAGCATTTGGCACCAAACAGCTGATCAAGCTCAGACAAAAGATCAGTTTTGTTTCATTTTTAATATGTGTAAATATATTCTTGAATGCTTTCTTTGAAGTGAATAAAGAAGTAGCTCATTTGGAGTTACATTTTTGATTTTCAAATTTTTTTCTTTTCAACAAAGTTTGACACAATGTCAGAGGTTCAGTTGTATTTTTTCATAAATAATATTCCAAACTCTTCCAACTGTGCTTTATTTTTTTAAATTTAAAATAAGGCAGTTCATCACAACTTGGTGAGGCAAGTTCATATCTGTAAAACTATAAGTCAGAAAAGATGTCCAAGTGCGGTAAATCTATTTCTGAATTGGAAAAAAAAGTGTTAAATGCACTTCTGATAAGACCTTGAGTCAGCCAGAGAGCTTCTAGGTAAGTCTAACATTGCTTAAAGCAAATATAACAGAAGCTACATGAAAAGCTTACACACTCTAAAGATAAGCTTTAATAAAAGACAGATCATAAATGAAGCTTTTTTCTTAGTGAAACAGGCCTGCTAAAGTGGGTGATAAAAATGTATGTAAAAAGCAACCTCCCAGACCTTTCTGTCCTTAAAGGACTCTCTCTCCTCCAGCCTGGCTCTTGGTTTAGGGCTTAGGGCCTATGACAAATATCTTTCTCACTAACACCCTTCAGTCCTGCCTACGTGTCTGCTTGCTTGTCTCCAGAGGGATCATAGGAGTTTTTGTCACTTGTTTGGGCTTCTTATTTTCTTAGTGTCCCCCATGCTGCTTATCCAGCAGCAGCTGCTCACAACAGACACTATGAATCATATTTTGGCACTATATATTCAAATATATATTACAATGATTTTTTTTTTTTTTTTTTTTAGGATTTATTATTTTAAAAATTAAACCTAATGTTGTCAATACTACAAAAGGAAGAAAACCAGTGATGGTTAAAGTAACCATAGATGTCCAACTTCATCAGCCTCACAGATCTTCCATGACAGAATAATCTGAGTATGTAGTTAAGCTTGATTTGATAACTGCTTATTTAGAATATTACACTTTTCCCATGAGACTATTTGATCTATGTCCTGCATAAAATGACCTGGTATGATCTGGTTCATTGTATTGGCAAACATACATTTCCACATCTTCTGCTCAGTTGCTAGATAGTAATATGGTAAATACTGATGCCTAATTTCATGAGTTGTTGGAACCATTTAAATGCATAAAATATTCTTTAATCATCTGCAAGCATCACCTCTGCAATTCTGTTGACATTTTCATCTAAAAAAAACAAAACAAAAAACACACAAAAAACCCCAACCACAAAATAAGTCAACATTAAAATCAAATTTGTTATTTTTTAAAAGTACATCAAAATTAAATAACTGAATATGTAAAACAGAAGCAAACATCACCATTACAAGAGCTGTAATAGTGGCTGCTTGTATTGTTTGCCAAGAAATTATAGTTCTTTCTTATAAAAATACAAGAACAATGAACTGGATGATTGTAGTCTATGCTATAAGTATTCACAAATTGGACAGTTATGGAAATATATAATCATTTGGGACTGAAAATCAAGTCTAAATAAAGAATTAGAGTGAAGCTAGGGAGATGTATTTAATTAATCTGAAGGATATTTTAGAGAATGTTCCTCTTATGCCTACCCAATGCAGAGTGAATCTTCTTTCTTTCTGCTTTCACAGAAATGTTTAAGTCTCAAAACGTCAAGGAAAATTCTTGAATATTTTGCAATCCAATTTTTGTCTATATAACTCAAAAACTATTAGAAATTAAGTTTAAGAGAAAAATATGTCATGAAGATGCACAAAAATTTTTGGATCTCAATCATACCTCCTAAATATACAGGATATCAGTATTGCTTATCTGCCTTGTGTAACTGCTAAAAAGGAGCATAAATTGTAAAGAAATATCAGATACTACATTTACATAGAAGGTCAGTCAAAATGCATCTGGTCAAGTCACGTGACTCCTTTATATGTGCTGTTGGATCAGATTTACAGATGGCAAAAATATCTATCTTCTCACATGTGGTAATCAATCCCCTCTTTTCATAAAATAAAGATTTGAAGAGAAAAAACCTTTACTTTTCCAAACTGTTTACAGAAATAGTAAGTAGTTGGTAAATACGCCAATTCTAATAATTCATATTGTTTATTAGATATGGTAAAACATTATTACCAGTTACATCATATGATTTGTTTTTTTCCATTTTATCATTAATATATAGTCAAATGACTACAGCCATGTCATTATAACCAAAACAGATGAAAAGGATAAGTGATAATAGTCGGGTATACACATAAAGGAAAAAAAAAACAAAAAAACTCCAAACAAACCCAAACAAAACAAACAAAAAAAATCAGTTAAATTTAAATTTATTGAAACTCTTATTTTTATTCAGTCAGGGCTAAAGAGAAAGTATTTGCAGTGTAAATCTGAACTTATTTTGTGGGTTATTGGGAAATTCATGTACATGTTGTGAGCAAGTTGGTACAGTTTTATTTATTTTGGCCTGTTGTCTTTATAAACTCCACTAAAGATGTTCTTGTGTTATTTCTGTAAATAATAAGATCTCATTAATTTATGTTTCAGCATGGATAATTTTGAGATACTTTACCTGAAAGATGCTTTTTGGAAATAAATTGGTTTGACTTTGTCATGTAAAAGTAGCAGAATACTTACCTCTCAACTGACTTTGGTTTTTCCATTGAAGTGCTATCACAGTGTGTTTTCAATGTTCTGATGTTCCCATGAATATGCTGCAAAGAAAGGAAAAAAAAACGAAATACAAATTGTAAATAAAATTTATGTTTCTTCTATCGTGTTTCTTTTAGAGCGGATGTTTTTCTACTTTATATCTAGCCACTATTTTCCAGGTGGTGTTTATGCATGAAGTGAATATTTAATGTACACCTGTTGCAAATTAATTAATAACTAATACTAGAGAGATGCTTTTAAGATGGATAGAATGTTAATCACACTTGTATACAGTACATGAGTTCTTTATAATTTTTTAAATTTAGGAGTTGTATATGAAACAATATTTTAGACATACTGGCTTTGTCTCTCAAGATTCTGTTGTGTATTTGAGGCTTTGAATATTTTTTGCAGGAAAAATAATTGCTTTGTTTTGCTAAAAAACCTGGAGCTAATAGTTTTTAGCTATCCATTGTACTTTGGTACCTTCCAGCTGATCATTAATCCTTAAGCAGTGACCTAATATTCATTGCTAAAAGAAGTCACAAAGAATGTTAATGAACTGTAAGAAATATCTAGGTTATTCACAGAAATCATAGCTCCTGGAATAAATAGACAATATTCTACAGTAATTGATATTTAAGAATGAAAAATAGTGAAGGAGTCTGCCTGCATGATTCCTGACAGGCAATGCCATCAAAAGCCTGTGAGAAAATATTTATTTCTCTACTACCCCCTGATGTAAATATTACAAGGGAGGGAAAATAACACTTTTAAGCAGTATCTGGGTGTGAAAAACTTATTAGGGAAAGGTGCAGATGTGCAAAGGTGAGACAGTCAAATTTGTCAAATTGATGTCAGAAGTAAAGGACTGTGCTAGTTCCTTCAGATATTTAAATATGTCACTGACACCACAGCATTGAAAAATCTCCTTAGGCCAGTGTTTGCTCCCTGCTGCATGACATCTGCCCCTAAATTTTCAAGGCAGTACACAGAAATGTAGCTTTCTAGCTCTCTCTAGTAAAAAGAAATTGCTTCAGATCTGGAACCCAGTATTTCACAAAAAATAACCTAGACACTACTGTGCCTTTTGCAAGTGCTATACAGCAGAATTAAGAACAGATTGTTACTAAACCAATAACTTTATCTATGTGACACATATTGTGTATTTTCATCTATTACACAACACAATTGAGAGAGCAGATACTTTAATTGTTTCAGTTACATGTCCAGTCTGTGGCTCACAGGGAGAAATGCTTGCCTTGGATAATAATGAATGTTTCCACTGAGAAATAACTTCCAGAATAGCAGTACACATTACTTTGTATACCACAGAATAGTCACTGTATATGGCTTTTCTCTTTAGTGAGAAGGTATCCACTGATTTCTGATCTTAGCACCAAACAAAGCAATTCTCTGCAGCCTATTTTAGTGTTAGCATTATTGGCTGCTGCAAATTGAGGACAGGAAAGAATATACATACCTGCATACACTTCTTACACCTCTGGCTTAGTGACACACAAAGATAGAAACAGAAAGGAAAAATGTGCAAGCGACTGCACACTACTCTGGAAGAATGGGAGCATCCTGGCATGTACATGCCAGCTTTTTTCTGGCTGGATAATTGAAATTATCTGAGATAATTGAAACTATCTGAGATAGGTTCAGTAGTGTTTAATTGCCTAAGCACATAACAGTATTAGATCCATTTACTTAACTCTAGACACTTGCCTGAGCTCTCTAGGAGATGAGTCTCACTGCTCCAGGAGCCATCATTTCTTGTTCAGAAAAGACCATATCCAGGCCATGACTTGGGACAGCTCAGCATGCAGGTACTGCTATTTATTTCCATTACGATACATTCAGTTACCTGACTATTTTAAACTTATTTGCTTCAGCAAGGTGGAATTAATCAGGGCAGGTCTTTAGACATCTGAAAATAATTGAAAAGCCAGGCTTCCTAACTTGGGATACAGTCACCTTCTTTAAGTCATTGGTACGTACCTATACCTGCAATAAAATTAATGGGCTTTGAATGCCACAGATGGTCATTGCTATCAAACGCTACATTTTAAAAATGATTGGAGGTATAAAGCAAAAGCAAGGCTTAGCCACTCTTAATATAATCATCTTTAGGAAGCCTTCTGCAGCATACAAAGTGGTTTTTGATAAATGGCAGTGTAATGTCCTATATTTTCCCTTGTTCTTCTTCTGTCCAGCCTCTTTTCTTCAGGGTGACTTGGTTCTTCCATTAAGACCTTTCCAAATAACACCACCACATTTGTATTTACCTTTGGAAAAAGAAGAGAAGAGCAATGAAGGGAAGGGAATGATGAACTTTCAATTAATTTGATTTTCATTCCAAAAGTACATGCTTCTGACTGTAAGTAAATAACATAGTTTAAGATTAAGTTGCATCTCTGTCATTTTGTGTTATGCTGTTCTGGTCTGAGGTAACATGATGTGATCAAAATAAACATGAATTAATCAGACGTACATTTTCCTTTTTTAATCTGACAGAGCTATTCTAATGCTATATTAAGAGAAAAACTACAGAGGCACGAAAAATTTAAGCCACTTGATAGATTTTTTTAAAATTTCAAATTATTATCCTAAAGTTTTATAAACTGAGTTTGAAATATTATTTTATCAAGTCAAGGCTGTTTCTTTTTCATGCCTGTGCATATTTTCTCAGGAAAAGTGATGAGAAAATGGATTAATTGCATTCACTGTCACACAAATTTTGAAATCAGGAGAGGATTACCAGCAACATTTTCTGCTCTTAATATTCTGCACTTGAAAGAAATAAAAGTAGGAGTCATGGACTAAAAGAAAGGCATTTGGTTCTTCTGCAATTAACACTTAAAAACAGTAACTACATATTCATTCTTTCAAGAAATTTTCACTTTAAATCACATAGTAAAGCAAGAATATATAATTGTAGGTTTTAATACTGTAAAACTGATGTGATTCCTGGGAGAACCTGGGAATTATGTTTGTCAACTCAAATGCAGATTTATCAACACTAATGGCATTTGTGCCTTCTTTTACATTTCATTCATCAGTAAGAATGTATCCATTAGAAACATTCTTGTTTCATGCTTTACGCGAAGAAGAAAGCAGGAAACACTGGCAGAGTGAAAGGGAGACAAATCACCATTCGGGGCCATTGCTTCCACTCAATAGAATATGTTGTACTTTAACAGAGCACGAGCACACCTTCCTTTCCCATGCACTGCACTACTTCTCAAGATCAAGTAGTCTGGCCTATTGCAACAATATGGATTTATATATATATATAAATCAAAAAATAAATATGCACATTTGTATACATGTGTTTCTTTGAGCTTTTAAATAAGTGTAAGAACAGCAGTGCATTTCAATATGTGCTGACTGAAAACAAATCAAAGGATGGAATTGACACATTGTTTAAATAAAACACAACATTCTCTTCTTAGGAGGAAAACATCTAAGTACAACATGGATCTTGAAAGAAACAGCCAATTTCTTTGAACAAAAAATGGGGACCCAATGACAATACAGAGAGGCTGCTGCTTTTATAAGCGAACTAGAATGAATATGGTTGGCTTAGTTATAGGCTACATCTGTGCAGTAAGCATCTTGTCATTCATATATTTGTGGTTTCAATACTTCTGTCGGAGTGAATAACTCCAAAACTCCAAGTACTGAACCTTAGTCTTTTTTTTCTCTCTAGAGTATTCATCCATATTTCTGCCAACTTGAACTGCGTGGAGAAGCAAGTAATTACAAATTACACTACTATTTAGCTTATATATGGGAAATATAGATCTGAAAGTAAACTTTCTAATCAAAGCATTACATTCTTAGCCAGCAACAAATTAGTTTGATTAGTTATTGTGTAAACTGTTGGCCCAAGAAGCCATCTGTAAATAAAGACAATTGGAAAAATATTGGAGATTATAAACAGCCATAATGTTAACTTGCTTTTGCATTTTCTCACCATGTAGTGCCAATGTGACATTGTAGAATCTGCACAGTAACAGTGTATTATGAATATGTAAATATTCATATAAATACGCTGTAAGCTCCAGTCTGGCATGTTGATAAAACACAAAGTTATTGCATGCTCTGAAACTGAGCATTAGCTCTCCACATTTACTAGCATTAATCCAAACTGCTCCATGTACTGCAGCTTGAAAGATGTTCAATTAAAACTCATTCTGCCTGGTATAAATTACTATTATTATGTTGTGAAAGAAAACCTGGAAATATCTGCTAACTTGTTAGATGTGCACTGCCCTTACTCTTACCTCACCTCCTAGACAGCCATTTCAGAAAATTGCCTTTAGTTATTTAAAATTCTGTCATGAGCTGGTTTAAGGAAAACAATGAAGAGCTGAATACATGCATAATTTTTTGAGAATTTCATACTTTAGGCAACTGGATAATAACTGTTGGCAATAGCTGTATTTTGAACTTCTATTTTTATTTCCAGGGTATTTACTCACACACAGGCTCATACACACACATACCTTATTAGACTGATGTTCATTGCTAAAGTCCATTGATTTGTCTCAAACTATTTTAAGAATTATCAAATATGAACTCACTTTTAGCTCTCAAGTCTCAAGAAAATAATTCATTCATCTATTTCTTTGATGAGAAAAATAAAAAAATGCAATGTTGCAGTCATTCTCTCTCAGTTTTTAACATTCAGTAAGGTGAATATGTAGATGAGCTATCCAAACACAAATTCTGTTTTTCTCAGACAAAAAAAGGACACATGTAAATTTCTAAATTATAGTCTCATCACAAACAGACTGGTTATTTGATTGCTAAAAATGTTATATTAATCATAGGGAAAGTTTAACTTTTATGTTAGCAGAGTTAAGGTTTGTTTGAAAGAACTAATTCAGAAAAGCTCTTGCAAATACTTATAAAACCAGACAAGTGTCACTATATTTTATTTCCATAAAAATTATTCTAAGCCCTCTGAATTTCCAAATTAGAAAGGTCCTTAAACACATGTCTAACAGATATATAGGTAATTTTACTAGCATCCACTTGTACTTAATAGCAAGCATATGCCAGCCAACATTTTCTAAATTATGGCTGACTCCTGGGAGTTTTGCATAGCTGAAGATCGAACAGAGGAATGAACACAATTAAAAACTTGGCAGTATTTTCAATGCCTTCACTTTCCAAACTCCCAATGATAGCTATAAAATCAAGCAGATTTTTCAAAAGCATACAAGGACAGCAGTCTTGTATGCTGGATAAGATCTTTCATGCATTTGAGTAGTATCTGACAGCGTCTCTAAGGCTTTCAGGGACATCCAGCATCTTTGTCTGTTCCCTGGCTGTACTTGTAGGTTTGCTAGTACAGCTGGAGAAATATCTGCTAGTGAAAGCCTGAGAAAAGGCTCTCTAAGCTGTAGCAACCTGTGCAACTGGCTAAAAAATTGTTCATGTAGTCATGGGGTTATTAGGACCTCAAGGATGTTGCTGCAAGAGAGCTCTAGCTCAGATCTCATTGTGGTTTTGCTGTGAATCCCCTGATCACTTCTTTGTGAAGTGGCACCCTAGGATCATGTTTCCTGCACTCAGCTTGTTGGCTGGAGGAGCTGAAGCATACCTTATCTGGTCCACAGTAAGTCCTTCAAAGACCTTAAAGGCCAACTATTGCAGCCTATATGTTCACTCCTTTTGTGCAACTATACTCTCTCATGCAGGCATAAAAATGCCTAATTATTTTATGGCATTTAGAGTTGTAGACAGGCATCCTGATAGTTATTTTTTTTATTAATTTGATGTGTCCTTTTAATTTTTAAGGAGATAAACAATGCACTATAGTTATTCTGTAATCGCTATTCAACTTGGCACAAATTTTTTACAATTTAGTAGACTAACTTCAGATTATGTCAAATATGAATCATATAAACCGTGAAATTACCAAACTGAAAATTATGTATATTATAATTTTAATGCAAAAGTTGATAGATATCTGAGTATAACTGGACTATAACTGAATGAACTCATAGAGTTTATTTCCCTAAGTGACTTCTATCACCTGTATTTGTTTAGTGCCATCCCTGCTGATCGCAAAACTTCTTCTGTCCAGAAGAGCTGACTGATAAAAGTTCTTAAAAATCACAGCTCTAAAGACAATAAACCTCCCAGTTACCCTGTAGTCATCTGGTTTTCCCCATAAGAGATAGTACTTCTCTTAATTTACATTTTAATTACTTTTAAGTCATTTAGCAATTTGCAAATATCATACTGGATGACTAAGAGAGAAAAGTAGAAAACATTATATCACGTTTTGCAAAATGCCAAGCTAGCAGACAGGAGATCTAACCTTACAAGTCTGTGCCTTGCTGTCACTTAGCATTACCCAAATCACAAGATGTTTGGAACATTAAAGAAAATATTCACTGCCATAATTTTCTTTTCTTCAACAAATGTACTCGTACATCACCTAAGCGTCAGACAGAGGAGATAGGCTGTGAAACATATTAATGACTGGTTCTTTTTCCAGTATGATTCAATCACAAAAAAAAAAAACAAAAAAACAAAAAAAAACCCCCAACAAAAGCAACAAAAAACCAAAAAAAACCCACAAAAACCACAAAAAAAAAAAACCAAAAAAAAAAAAACCAAGAAACCCCAAAACACACACACAAAAACCCCAAACTGAAACAAAACCAAAAATAACCAAAACCCAACCAAACAAAAAATCACCCCAAAAAAGTAACTAGGCCATTCATCACCAGGTTGTAATATTCTCCCCCTTTTTAATACAAGATTTTGTCCATTAATCTTTAACAATTAAAATAATGTCAAAGGTCCCTTCCAACTCTAACTCATGATATCCTGTGATTCTGTGAAATACGCTTAGTATATGACAGATCCCTTCTAATTTAATTACTGTATGTAACATTTTGAAATATGACTGAGTTGCTTATGAACCATTTGAATCATGGCCTCTACTTTTAAGACTTTGGCAAATTTCATCCTTTTATATAAACTCCTTTCTGAAATGAAGGACAAAATGCCTGCATTCTTTCACAAAAAAAAAATTCACTAGCATCACAAAGGACAGCATGATCATCTTCTACTAGCAAAGGAGAAGAGAATTGGAAATCAATGGACCAAAACAAATCCATAGAGAAATAAGCCTAAATGAGGGATAAAATAATGACAAGAGGCAAATCCTTAATCTATTTTGGTTCCTTCAAAGACTGATGAAAAGAAAAAATAAAATATTTTGGATAACTGAAGTGTAAAGGAAAACTGTACCTCTCTGACTACTACTCTCACCATCTTCTGCATCATCAGCATCTTATCTGGCAACATTGATTGGGTTATGAAGTGAGCAGACCCAGCCATAGATGGGAATACAGCTTGTATTGTCACCTTCAGTGGTAGATTCTAGCTGGATGTAATACTTCCACTTTGCTGCCTTTTTTTCTAATTTCCTTTGTATTCTTTCTTATTACAACCTAGTTTGATAAGCAGTTCTCAAAATGTGCACAAAATTCTCGAACACATATGTCCATTAATTGAGTGAGAATTTTTTCAGTAACTGTCACACTAATTGTTTAACCCACCCCTCCTCCTTATACTTAGTCAGCTCACCACACTGCTTTATATAACAAAGACAGAAATTGTAACATCTTGATTATGACAGAATTAAACGGACTGCTCAACAGGAAAACTATGTCTTATCTGGGGCATTGGAGGTGTTAGGCATCATTATATTATTATCTTATGCACAGTGGCAGAAAGGTAAGTACTCACCATTGTTGTTAATCATGAGCATCAGTAAAACAAACCCTCTAAGTTTAGTAGGCAGTAGCTGACAGGAAATCTCACACCTTCTTGGGAAAGGAGGACAAATACTTGAGGGTTTTTTCATCGTATATTTTCTCACATAATATATGAATTTTATACTATCCAATGTCTGATTGGATCTTTTGGTTCAAGATATTAGAGCATGCAAGATATTAGAAATATTAGAGAAGAAGAAAGGCAAAGAGAACTACTAATTAAAATCCAATATGCAAAAAGCAGAGCAAAACAAAGAAACTCATGAAAACTTTGTACCCATATCTGAGAGCTTTCTGTAGTGAATTGGCATAGAGAAAAACTAGTCTAAATGAAATCACAAGATGATTAATTGATTTCTAATGATGCTATTGACCAGCAGTGAGTGAATTACACATCAGGATTAGTCATGCAAGAGCTAAACCATCATGTTAGCCACTTAGAAAGCTCAAGAAACAGCCAAAAGTATAACCCCTTTCCTCATTCACAGAGAGAGTTATGGCCACAGGTCCTCCAGTGACCAGATGTGTTACCAGCTGACCCCTCATCCACAAGTGCAGGTACCCTGACTGCATATTTCTGAGGGAGATGTACATGCTTCAGCCTCATGTGCAAGCCTGCCATTTCCTGCAATGCACTAACTCTCATACTGGTGAGAAAGCATTTCCCAAGTGTTTGAATCTCCCTTCACCATTTGTTGTCAGGTCTTCCTTACTGAGATACAGAAAGACCATCACACCATCTCTCGCTCACCTTACCACCCCATCCCCATTTCAATCTAGTGCAAACCAACATTTTAGCTAGGGAACATGCAAGTAGAATTGCGTGTTTTTAAAGGTTTTTTTTTAATTCATTTTCTTGCACCAGAGATAAAAATTAAGGATGAAAAAGATTTTTTAGTCACCTATAAAAAGTCTTGGAAATACCTCTCCATATTTCTAAACCTATTTCAAGAGCAAGTAGGTTAGGATAAATAATTGTGCTAAGTTCATCTTGGCTGGCAGCTAAAATGCACCCTGAGTCATACTCTCTTCCCTCTTCTGTCAGATGAGGAGAAATGAGAAGGAAGAGGAGAAGGTTTGTGCATTGAAAAAAACATCAGGGAAAGCTAAAGCTGTTCATGCAAGGAAAGTGAAAAGATGTCCAGGCACCTCCTGGGAAGTAGGGCCTCAACATGTGTAATCAACCATTGCTTGGGAAGACAAATGCCATTAACACTAATGTCCCCCTTTACTCCTCTTTTCCTTGATTTTTGTTGTTCAGTGGTATATCAGATGGTATGGAAGAGGCCTTTGGTCAGTTTGGGCCAGCTGTTCTGCTTCCTCACAGCTGTCTTGTCACCTCACCCACACTGGCTCACCCACCTCCTACTCTGCAGTGGTAGGGGGAACAGGGAGAAGGCCATGATGCTGTTCAGCAATAGCCAAAATTCTAACTGGTGTGTGAGCAACAGTGTTTTAGCCACAAATGCAAATCAAGCACCACATGGGCTTTTATGAAGAAAGTTACCCCCATTCCAGCCTGACCCAATACAGCAACTGAGCATGGATTTTTTTCTGATTTATTGGTAAATAAATCATGTTCACAGTAAATTGCAAGAATTTTTAGTACTGAAAAGGAAAAAGAATCAATTATACTCTACTGAAATATTATTTACTTCCATTCATTTGGTGAAAATTATATGTACCAAAGAAACACCTGGCTCAAAAATAACCCCACCAGCCAACCAACCAACCAACCAAAAAAACCAAGTTTAGCATTGATCTATAGTATAACTGCACTGCATAAAACCAGTATTGATCATGTGGGAATGATCAAGCCAGGCCTGATGGGAGGAATTCTACTAAAAGCAGAGAAAGCCCTATTTTTATAAAAAGTGAAGTGAAAACCAAAGAACTTCAGGGATGCTTGGAAAGCAGGAAGACTTTCAAACTGCTTTCCATCCAACCAAAATTAGTATCAGAGAGTGGAACAATAAAATTATATATAGTAATTATGCCATGAGCAAAACTGCAGAGTAGAATGGAAGAGATGGAGTTTCTTTCACATTTTCCTGGATACAAGCTTGTTGAGGTCAGTTTGTAGATTTGACCCTGCCTAATGTTAGAAAAAGATGGCCTGTCTTTTAAATTCTTTCTATCACTGATAGGGCATGTGGTCATAGCAAATTAAAAAAAAATATATAACAGCTAGTTATCTCATTTTGTATTGAGACACCAGTAGAAAAGCAGAGAAGGAAGCTGAAGACGCAACAGATATTTCTAGTATCAATGGCAATGAAAAGAACTCAAGAGAATAACTTGAAAAATAGTCACATAGGTGAAAAATAGAACGAAATGCAAAGTGTAGTAAAATATTCTTTATATTTTGTAGTCTCTAAAAGCAGAGGCAGAAAAAAGGTGACTTCCACAAATCAGCAGCATCACTGCCTCCCTCTGTATTTGTTTTTAATGGTTTTCAATATAGAGGTGCTAAAACGTCTATTCTTTTTTACAAAGCTGTTATTCAAATGCAAAACCATTACACCAATAAAGAGTAGACCAAAAAAAGGAACTCCATATTATAAAAATACAGTTTCATACAATAACTTATTAACAAGGTAAAATAACTTTTTTTGGATGCAAACATTCATGTAAGAACCAAAACAAGAAGTAGAGATAAGAAGGAAGCTGTATCTAGATAACAAAATTCCATGACTATGAGGCATAAAATTATTTTAGTAGGGGAAGAATACATCATCAGAAAACTAATGAGGCATTTGTGTGTCTGCCAGAAAGAGGATGCTGCACTCAACTGGACAAGGTTTAATAAAGATGGAATGTGAGCCAAGGAATCAGGAGTCAATACCAGATGATCAGAAAAAAGAGAATGAAACAGGGAACAATGAAAACAATTGACAGTAACAAGTATGTTGATAAACACATGTGACAAAGGACAAAGAAGGACAATGTGTGTCGGTTATGGCATTAAAAATTACAAGCTTCTGTGAAACCACTTCTGTGATTGTAGAAGCTTAATCAAGATCAGACCCTAACCTAGAACAAGTATGCTCAGATTTGAAAATGTCAAGACATTTCATCATAAAATAAAATTTACTTGGATTCTCTCATCACAGAAGCAAGTACTTAAGAAGAATTAAATTGCTAATTTCCAAAAATTGATAAAAATATATTAATTGCATTATCTTTCTCTAAATAATATGTGGATCAGGGCACATTGATGACAAATGAAGAACTGCTATTTTAAATCTGCACAGAAGAACAATCTTCTTTGGTCAAAGCCAAAGGTTAATTTCTGCATTGTCTGTAACCTGCTTTCTTTAGGTGAATGATCACAGATCCTACAAGGTCTTTCTCCCTCCTGATTAAATCCAGGTTAAAGGGTTTTAACAGGCTGACTTTCCAGACCAAAGAACAATGAAAATTAATAATTCCTAAAAGGTAATTTACTGTGGGTTGTTGTAATAAAACAGCCTACTTGTAAACTATTGCAACTGCAAAACTCACATGTATCAGTTCCATATATTTTTTCTTTTCATTTTTGATTTCTGGGTTTTTACTTAAAAATCAGGAGCATAAAATAGGAAACCTGGAAAAATACTATTGATATTACATCTCTTATTTCTTTTCCATCTAAAAACAGATACCATCTTTTATTTTGGTGAAATAAAGGAATTTTCCCACTTTAAAGTCTCTAGAGAAAAGCAAAAATAAAGCACTCTGTCCAGTGTACCACTAGGGACAGACAAAATATCTGCTGGTAGAACTTCTCTTCCTTGCAGCTAAAAAGTGCTTGTTCTCCTGAAACAAAAGTTTAAAAGCCTTGTAAAAAACCTCTTAACATCAAGGTAGATAAAAAACTGTATTGAAGAAGCTTATATTCTCAGATGATTTTAAACCCATATCAGTGACAGTCCAGAAGCAAGATCAACTAAACAGAAAACTCTTCTATTATGAATTTATTTGATATGTTTATTCAGTTTTTGTAGAATCTAGAACATTCTCTGAGATCTGATATTTTTTTTTCATTTGCATTTTAACTGTAGTTTCTTGACAATTGAAATCATAGGTGTATATGACGTCCAGATGGCAGGATTTTTATAATAAAGTGCAGTTCTTTCTTGATACTCCAGCATGATTAAAGCAAAATTTAAGTGACAATGTAAATGAAAATTAATAGAATGTATAAATTTGTTATTTTGTATATTTTTAATGTTTACCTATGGAATACATTGAATACAATATATTGCAATTATTTATAATTATAATATATTATAATATTTATATTTCTCTGTCTTCTAGAATTTATTTTATTTTTCTTGTCTCCTAAAAAGACGAGCAGCATTTCTTACACTTGCACAGTTGTATTAGAGAAACTAATAGCTTTCCTGAAGAAAGGGAATGAAAGAGAAAAGTGTCAACAAAAAAACCCCAAATAGACAAAATCCAAAATTTTGTCTTTCTTCCTGATGAGCCCTAAAAACCACCTTTCTTCATTTTTATCAATGACCCTTTATGTCCATGTTTATATTTCTTTCTGCTTCTCCTTTCTCTGTAGCAGATAAGTATCATACTAATATACTAATACAGTACTAGTTTTGTGCTGTAGTGGGATGCAAAAAAGACACCGAGTGATGAAACTTTTGTTTCATACGTCAGGTTTTTTGCCTCAAAATTCATTTGTGGCCTAAGATTTTGCCCATCTCATACTCAAAATACCCAGCTTTTGGGCTGAACGTTGGTCCTACATGAGACCATTTGGCAGTCACAAGTTAAATGTCATTGTTCAGAAAATCCCTGAACTAGTCCCAGGGATAATACAAACCTCTTATCTCTGGATGCCTGCTTTTTCTATGTGCAATTCCCCCTTTACTTCCTCATACAGTCTGGGCCTAGAAATTTGCCTTCTCTACCCGCACTACTAACTAACTACTACTACACTACTAACTAACCACTTTACCTTATTTGCTATGGGAAGGGCATATCCCACTGTGATTTTATATGAGAAATACTTTGGGAGTACATGGATCCAACTTTTTCATAAGGATCTAGCAAGTGGAGTGCTTCAAGCTGAAGAAGTCGTTGCTTCCATTTCAAGAGTGATGGAAGGAATCCTAAAACAACAGTACCTAGTGAAGCGAGATTACATTAGGTGTCCTTGGCAGGAATACAGGCACGAATTTAAACTTAATGATACCAAAATAACAATAAGCAGAAGGAATATTCCTTTGTGAATCATGAAGGGCAGAGAACTCGCTGCAAAACTAAGACACCTTGGTTTCTGATTTCCATTCTCTTGGCATTATTCAGAATTCTGTGAGATAGTAATGGACTGAAAATAGAAGGAAGGGATAGAAAACTTTCTCCTTACATTTAACTTTGTTGAGTGGCAGAAAAGAGCAGTCTCTCCATCATGATGCCTGCTGGAAATAAGTGTTTTCACACTCTGCCTCCAGGTCTCTCCAGGTAATAATATAGTATTTTCCAATGAAAGCCTTTCTGAATGAATGATTTTTCTTTATAACTTCAAGTTTGGAGAAGTAAGTTCAAGATTTTGGAGATTCTAAATCTTAAGCTTCCTGGGAAAACTGTTCATAACTAGGGTGTCCAGAAAAGAAAATAGTGGATAATTGTGAACCTGTAACAAAGCTTCTGTGAAAAACAAACTACTCATAAGCTTAGTGTCTATTTATGATGCACTGTATTTAATTAATCTAAACGTCTCTGTATAAATTTAATTACAATCTGATGATTAACTTTATTGGCACAATATGATATTGTCACTCTAAAGACATTTTCTGGAGGAGAAAGTGACTTGCAAATGAGTACAATCCATTTGTAACGCTTGAAATACTTTCACATACAGAATTTAAAAGCACACAAAGGTCTGTACTTTCATTTGTAATGATAATATTGTCATGTTTTCCGAGAAAGATGCATCCTGTAATCTAGAGGAGTTGTGCAGGTAAATGATGGCATATAGATCTTAATGGTTTTTTAAAGCTTCCCAATATTATTGCTAATAGTTGCAGCACATTTTATTAGCATATATGTTTTCATACTCAATGAGTCATAATTATTGGTAAAAATAAGAGGAGAGGTAAGGAGGTGGTCATTTTTTATACAATTTATGATTCTCAAAAATTAATTGAATGGATAATCAAGTTAAATATGCAGTAAAGAACAGAAATTGGTGCCAATACATTTCCAATTTTCTTTTGCTTTTTTTTTGCATTTTTTTCTTCAATATTTCATTAATTTTGTATTTTTTTTCTTTTTTTGTTCCATGACTTTGTATGCTAACATTTGACTTTAAAAGGTAACACTGAACTGAATTAAAACTGAATGCTGTCAACAAATTGTCTTTGTCAAGTAGTTGTCTGAACGACTATGTAAAAATCTCAACTACCTCTTTGATGAGTACTGCATGTAAATAATTCAACATAGCCCTAATCCTTGAAACTATAAAGAGACATGAGAAAGAGAAAACATAGTCTGGTTCAAAAACAAGCTAAGGGCAATATGATTGCATTCCTAAAGGGATAATATGACATTGATGAACCTTAAACATGCTAGCAAGTGGTGAAGGCTTCTGTATAATTTAGAGAGCTCTTATAGGACTGTGTTATTTTCTTTGAACTGAATAAATATGTTTCTGCTATTCTGACAGTATATAGGTATATCAAGGACATTGAAGAATCATCGAGTATTATAAATAAAAAAAATTCAATTCAGAAGGGCGTTCTGAAATCCATCAACACAGGAAAAGTGCTAAAAGATTACTTTTTTGTTCAACATGTGCAAAATCATATTAAAAAGATACCTAGGAATTGCCTAATTGAATAATGACTAAATGCACAAGAGGAAGATGAATCAAATGTTAGTTATATTTATTTTCATGTAATTCATAGAGGTCATTCAGATCACTCCCATAGGACACACCAAATTATATGAACTCCTAGAATTTGCCTGAAGGAGGAGAGAGAAGTAACTTCTGCTAGTGTCTCTAGTGATAATAATTTCATTTTTTAGAAAAAATACTATTGTATTATCCAAGAAAAAGTTCTGATTGTATTATATTCTTAAACCACAAAAACCACGGATAAAATAAAACAGAAGACCAGCCCCAGAATACTTATTTATGTGAATCTGTTAGAGAGAAAAATGGTAAATACAGGAATAAAATAAATACACAAATACAAAAGTTGCAGTGATTCTACTCAGATATGTCACAGAAAATTTCTTTTTGTTTTTTTGAAATTAAATGAGCTGATATTGTCGTGTAATGACCCTGCATTATGACTTTTAATTCACATTTATTATGTTACATGATAAATTCCATATTAAAAAGAAAAAAAAAATAGCTACTTTTCAGTTCAGCTTCATTTTCTGGAAAATTCTTAAATTTTCAAGGTGCATTCCAAAACAAATTAAATGAAAATATTAAATGTCAAACCTGCTAAATGTCTCTTTCACTCTAACTTTATATGATAAATTAAAAGTAACAAAAAACAGCAAAGAATGAAGATCTACTAATAGAAATGCAGCATTCAGTACAATCAAAGAACACTTTCATCAGGATGTGTTTGGTTTTAAATAGCATAAATATAAAATTTTAATTGCACCTGAAAGTCATGAACAACATATTTATTTTAGTGAAGAAAAATATATGTTCAAATGCATAATTCACTCATTTAATTGCCTATATTTCCGTTTAGACATATATTTATTTAAAATATATCCACCGTCCCAGTGAATATATGACTGAACCTATGCTTATTGCCTTCCAGTATGATACACAGTTTTTGGTATAGTCTCCTGAGGGGACAAGAAAGATGGCTTTGATGTCAGCTTCAGTGATTCCTCAGTATCAAAGGCAAGGAAAATTAATGATAACAGTGAAAGAAACTGCAAAAACAGTCTAAAGACCTGAATTTCACATTCTCTAAGCATATGCCTTACAGGATTGCTACTCTGAATATCACTGTTAGTTAAAAAGTAACTTGATAGTTTACTTCTTTTATGTAGCAAGAAATATGCCCTTTTATGCTGGCTCTGTTGCTAATGGCTAGCCTTTGAGCAACTGAGAAGATATTCACAGTTTGTGATTTCCAATTTAGCTTGATGAAATTCTTAGAAGAAGAGTGCTAGGAATTAAAGATTTAGGGGGGAAAAATTACCTGGTAAGTTATCATCTTTTTTGAGTTGCAAACTGTTCCAGCTTTTTCCCCAAAGAATTTTTGCAACTGGATGGAGTGAATGAGTTTCAAAGTGAAAAAAAAAAAAAAATGGAGGTCCTTTCTGGTATAAGCATAAAATGGTTTTACAGGAGATATTATGAAAAAATCCCCGAAAGACCAAATTAACCACAACCGTGAAAAAAAAAAAATCCTAACAAAAAACTCCCACCTAAATTATGTGAGCTAACTGGTAAAAACAAAAATAAACAAAAAGAAAATCAAACAAACAAAACCAAAAAACAAACAAACAAAAATCCAAATAAACTTGTTCGTAGAAAAGGACTAGTGAAGACAATTTCAAAAACATCAAAAGTTCTGGAAGGTTTCAATCAATATCTGTATTGCTTGGGAAAAAAAAAAAACAACAATCATGTTAGATGTTAAAATTGTAGTAGTTAATATAAGGAAAGCTACGTTCTGTGTGTTTCTATATCTTTTGGAGTTCTCTCATATGAATGAGAGATTTTGTCTTATGGGGAATAGCCTAGCATGTGATTCACTGTTTGGAAGTAAGCTGCCATGCCTGAAAGACGGGATGTCATCCAGGGGGACCTGGACAACCTCAATAAACCCAGAAAACCAACTAAGTCCTGGGCTACATCAAAAGCAGTGTGGTCAGCACAGGTTGAGGAATGTGATTCTGCCCCTCTGCTCTGCTCTGCTCTGGTGAGACCACCTGCACTGCTGCATCCAGCTCTGGGGCCCCCAGCAAAAGAAGAATGGGACCAAAGGTCCCATTGACTTTTTGGAGCAAGTCCAGAGAAGGCCACGAAGATGGTCAGAGTGATGTAGCACAGCTCCTACTAAAAAACAAAACAAAACAAAACAAACCCCTGTTTGTTCATCCTGGAAATGAGGAAGCTCTGGGATGACCTAATTACTGCCTTCCAGTGCCTGATGGGAGCTTACAAGAAAGGTGGAGAGGAACTTTTTTAAAAAAGCAGGTAGTAACAGGACAAGGGGAAATGGCTTCAAAGTGAAAGAGAGTAAATTTAGATTAGATATTAGGAAGAAATTCTTTACTGTGAGGTTGGTGATTTACTGGAGGAGGTTGCTCAGAGAAGCTGTGAACACCCCATCCCTGAAGGTATTCAAGGCCAGCATGGAGCTCTGAGTATCTTGGTCTAATGAAAAGTGTCCCTGGCCAAGGTAAGGGGATTGGAAGTAGATGATCTTTATGGTACCTTCCAATCCAGGTCATTCTGTGATTCTGCATGATGCTGTGATTCTGTGAACTTACTTATGTAGACTGTAGTTTAGAATATATAGCGCATATAAATACAACTCCAACTAAAAGAAGAGTTTAAAAAAACACTGACATTTGAAAATTAATCATAGTCCTTTGCTGCTTGGCTAGGTTCTTGACTTTCACAGTCAAACAAAATCTAGGTGCACTTTTCAGTCCACACTGGCATCTTATACACCTGTGATGCAGTTCTTCTTGGTCTTTGTTTGCTTCCAGCAGAAACTATTAACAAGAGTTCATTTCAGCTGCTAGTTCTCAACAGTTGGCAGTGCTTTAATTGTTTGACATGCAGACACACGGGATAATGGCATTTCTAATTTAATGGCTTTTTGCCTGCTCTCTGAAAGAACTCTCCAAGTCTTACTGAACACATTAGTATTAAGGCAGAATGTTTGGCATTTATCTTGCTTGATGATGAACAACAGGGCAGACCACTCCCTGGTTTTTAGGTTTTTTTTTAATAAAATCCTACAAAGTTACATTTGAAAAGAAAATGATGCAGTTGGAGAGCATTCAAAGATAAGTAAACAAAATATGAAGAAAGACTTGGAAACTGCTTTTGGAAGTCTTTGAAGTACTATTATTGTCCTGAAAAGTCTAAGAAGACAGAAGCTTTTGTAATTTCATTTAATTATAAATTCATCAAGACAGTAATGTAGAATGGTGCCTGTAATCTCTTCATTAATTTAACTTAGAGTCCCACCCACTACAAATACTTAAAAAAAAAAAAAGTTAACAGTACTGTGACATCAAGTAGTAGACAATATTAATTCTAACCATAGAACTGTAGACACAAGGCTGTTCTTGCATAGCAAAAATATGTCGTCAGATAGTACATAGAATGTCAGGAACACAGAATAACTCATGTTGGAAAGGACCTTCAGAGGCTGACCATTCCAATTACTCCCTTGCAAAATCATAACAAAAGTAATCTCAGAAGACAAAGAAACCAGGATTCTTGAACACTTACAAGGACAGAAGCCACATTATTTCTCTCAGAGCCTGTTACAGTGTTTATCCCCCTTCATGACATAGTGAAACAATGCTTCTATCCTATTTGGATTTCATGTGTTCAAGTTTGTTGTACCTGATGTGTTCTGTCCATTCACTCTGCGCTTTCATGACTGTGCATCCTCTGGTCAGGTATTTACAGACAACAGTAAGAGTTCCTGTTCCCATTCTCTTCCTCTATTGAGCAGAAGTTTTTCCTTAGCCATTCCACTTCCATCCTGTGCTTAAACCCCAGCCATTCCAGTGGGCCTCTGCTGCACTCACTCCAATATATCTATCTATCGTTTTTGGGTTGTGTAGCCACAACACCCCGTATTTAACCACACGACTGCCAAATAGAGGAGAAAGATTATTTCTCTGGACTTTCTGCACATGAGCCCTTCTTAAAAAGCTCACGATGTTACTGGCCACCTATTTTGCAAGGGCACATTTCTGTTGGCAGGTGTTGGAAGAAGAGACAATCTACTCACAAAATGGAAAATTTAAGGGAGTAATTTTTTTATATGTGCTGTATACAAAAAGCCCACTAAAGTTAGCATCCCTTCTCATGAAAACCTGTGTAATATGACCTTAAGCAAGTAACAATTAAACAGCAGTAATTGAATAATATCAAATTCCCAAGAAGCTATGATAGCCATTCTTCCTGTTATTGATGTCAAGCTGATCCTCTGAGTACTAGAAACACAAATGAGAGCTAAGAATTCAATAGGGAATCATTACAGAATGATAAGAAAAGTACAGTTAGACATAAAGGAATGATTTTAACAGCTTGTCCACTAACTGTAGCATTAATAAAATAATAATATTTGTACTCAGGAAGAAAGAGTGCTCTAAATTTCTTTAAAGTTGAGACTCTTCCTGTACATTTCAGTGGGAAGAGTTCTGTTCACACCACTGGAGCTCAGTTCTCCACTGAAGATGAATCCCATGGACACAGATCAACTCTTCATTGTGGAGTTTCCAAACTACAGATGTGGTGCACAAAAATGTCAAAATGTTAATATTTTTATCACTTCATGCACTGTCTCTTTTACATCAACACAAAAGACACCAGCTTTTTGAGTTTCTTTGTGAGCTATAGTGATCCTCTTTTGAAAACAAAGCAAATACTTTTCTTAAACTGATTCACAGTCAGTACTGTTAGAAGCCTTTTTGTGTTAAATGAAGAATATTGAAAAAAGATTATGACTTTTCTCCGAAGGTAAGCTGATCCAGAGAGACTAGTCTTAATGTAGTAAATAATGATTTTTTTTGCAAAGGTATCTGGGCTCCACCATGTGAATGTTTTGATCTATCCTCTCTTAAAAAAAACCAAAAAAAGCCCTGCTTCTCTGTGCATTTCTAGGGAATAACTATACAGAGTTAACTTGTTGAATAAATAACTAGTTTTTAGACTCTCTTGGCCAAATGATTGTTCCTCTAAATAAGGCAAAAGAATACAAACAGGAACAAAATCTTTTCATTTCCAAATGTGTAGATCATCCATATCTTATCAGAGTGGTTTAACCACGTCTTCCTTCTACCTAAAAATAAAACTGTTTACTGCTGTTCATAGATTTTCCACTGAAAAAATAGTATATGGAAACTTTTCCTTTAGTCTTAGGTCTTTCTGGTATTTTATTTATCTCATTTTTTTTTTTCCTAAGTCAAGGTGTAAAGTTTTTACAAGGTTTTGGAAGCATCAGCAGTCCTAACCCATATATTAAGCCACATCTTGCTATAAGATTGGTAAAAGAACAAAATTCAGGTTTATGATTGCTTTCAAGGCCTTTCAACTTAAATGCAGATAGAGTGAAAATGGACAAAAATACATAACTTGTTATCAGTAGGCATCAATCTGACAGACTTTAAAAGTAAAGACAGTTTAAGTATGAGGTAAAAGGAATGCAGAGCCATTGCCTTAAGTGAACAGAAGTCACTGAATGAAAGAGATAGGATTAGAAAATTCTGCTTTGCTGCAGGACACAAGTAGGAAAAACTGTGTTTGGCATGGTCAAAATAAAAGATGTTGCAATGTGCGAGAACATTTTGATAAACGTGGAGGATTAAGAAGGACTTTCCCTTCATTACTTTATGGAGAAACACCTCCGAGCCTTTGGTCAATACTAATGTCTCACATGGAGAACAAGCTTGGTTTTCAGGCTTTCTTAATAGACTGTACTAACCTGTTAGAAAGAGTAGTTGGGAAAAAAGTAGGTAACATGTAAAGCATGGAAAAGTAACAGAAGTTTTCCTTCATTCATATTGAGTATGATCTCTTGGGTAGATATTCTGGAGATGTCACAGAACAGGCTGGGGATGTTCTGCAGAGAGAGGACAGGTTAGGGACAATGGCATTGACTGGTGAAATAACATATGATCTTTTAGTCTGACTTACGTCCTCTATTTTGCTGTTTACTGATGCTACTAACTTGAACTTGTAACTTGAGGCAAATGTTCATGATACAGAAACTTCTTTTAAGGTCTGAAAACCTCCCTTGTCTTCCATTTCCCTATGCAACAAGATGCTATATATTGAAAACATGATACTACATGTCCTTAACATCTTGAAGTTGTGAGTAAAGTTATTGGAAAGTAAATTACCTACAGTATAGGGTATAATTCCCAGTAAAACTTCTCTCGTGTGCTTCAAGATTTTTCCCCATCTCTAATGTAATATTAAATTCACAGGTAAAAATGTGTTGTGTTTTACTGATTTTAGGAAAATAGGATTTAGATTAGACTGTTTATACCAGTGTACTAAGATTTTAAAAAGTCATATCTATGTGACAGAAGGGACAATAATAATGTTAATGCTGGAGATTTTTCATGACAATTGGCAACCATCTCTGTTATCAAAAGTAAGCAAATCTCAATCAAGGACTAGTAAGTAGTATATGACTGCAATTCAACTCTATTCTAAGAAAAAAAAGACAGCCCTTGACATGAACTTCTCATTTATATATTATCCAAAAATAATATTTCATAGGAAATATAAAGTTATGTCAACTCAATATTAAATCTTCCACAATATTTGCTATATAATTATAACAATATATAATGTTTTCATTATTTCATGCCTTTTTTCCTGCATTTGGAATTTTATGTTGTTACATAAAGTCTACACCTGAACACTACAATATTTACTTATGTAAGAATGCTACAGGTAACATATTAATACAAAAGAATGTCCTGTCCTTGATGGCTACAATCTTGTCCAATATTCTTTGTTTGTTCAATTGGAGAATTTTAAAATTGTTTTTAGAAGAAAATATATTGAGAAACACCTGGAAAACAAGGTATTTTGCACCAGTTTCTCAACAAGAAATCTTAAGGACAACAAGATGACTGTGAATAAAGAAATAAAAGAGTATACATAAACTAATGTTTAAATTTTTTTCTTATTAGTAAGAGGTGACAAGAACATATTATGCTACTAGGTGAAGTTTCAGATTTTTATTGTACAATTTGATTTCCTTGAGATCCATATAAGAAAATTGAAGTAGTAAGTGACAGAATACTTTATTTTTTACTGTTTCCTCTGCATACACGGATCAAAGAAAGCTGGATAGATATTTGTTGTATTTGGCATCTTAATAACAACTCTGAATATTTATATTATTTAATCAACTTCTGAGTTCTGCTAGTATTTTAACCACCGAAATTAGCAATTTATACCTCCAAGTAAATAAAAATTAGAACTGAAAATTAAATAGAAAAACATAGATATGGCACTAATAAATAAATAGATGAATATATTAGAGAGCAATGTCAGTTAAATCACTCCAGTTTATGTTTTGTCAGCATGTCCATTTTCAGAGGCATATAACATAGTAATAAAATTCTATCTCAGACAGCTTTCAAACCAGTCAGATAAGGAACACCTGGATTTTTCTGGCAATGAAAAGTATTGAACTGTAAAAAGTTTACATTTATCAAAATGAAATAATACAAAGAAATATTTCATGTACTGTTAAATTCAGTGTTATTTTTTAAAAAAACCAACTGAAGTCAAACAGAGACACATTTGGAGTTTACTTTCAATGTTTTTGTTACACTAATGTGAAGTAATAATACATTGAGGAAAATATAGCTCAATAAATAAGAATGAAAAAATCACTGTTAGATTCTTTCTATTTTCCAGAAGCTGTAAATTTTCAAAGTGCTTTACAGACAGAAAAACGTTGAGTTTTCTGACCAGGAGAATTTTGAATAATTTTTTCATCTTTATGTAGGAATCACTTATCAGAGGAAAGACTGGAAGAAAATGTTTTATAAAAGTGAAATGTTGAGTCAACATAGTGACGGCATGGGCACATCTATTCATTATTTTGTGTTTGCTTGTTTTTATTGCATCTTGTATTCCAGAGTGAGCTTCAGGGCAATTGTCATTTTTATTAAGAAAATACCCCTGAGGAAGTTTATTTGAAATTTCTCTCATCAAATATGGGCTTATGCTTTCAAGTTTTTATCACAGTTTTCAGTCTTGTAAAGTTCAGGTCTCTAAGGATGTCAAATAGATTCTTAAAAGTAGTGTAGGCAGGAACTGGAATCTGTATTTATGCAGATCTTTGTAGTCCTTCAAGTAGGCAACTAAAGTAATATGCCAGTGGATTACTTTTCAAACTTAGTTTTGTGGGATGGAAAATGACAGAAGAAAACCTTTACTTGAACATTATTTGGTGAGTTTTTAGGATAAGAGATTATTTTTCTACCAATTATGAAATTTATAAATTTAAATTGCAAACATGAATAGAAGCTTTGCTTCAATATAATCTCAAAGTATATTTATATGTAATTTTCTGCCCAGTTACATAATTCTGTGTGAGGCCAATGCAATTTGCAATGATATCAACAGCAAAACTTCTTCTTGAGTTTGAATCTGGAGGGCTGGGATCACTAACATTGGCAGGGGACTTCGATACAACTCCTTCAGAGATGGACACTATTTTCATCTTTACTCACCCTTTGTTCTGTTAGCAAAAGGCACCATGTGACATGCCTTCAACTTCTCTTTTAGCAGGCAATGTCAAATAAACTATATAACTCAGGTCAGTAGAAGCTGTTGGTCTTGATAATGGTTTCAGTTTAAGTAAGATGTTACAGAAATTTAACTTCATTTAAATTCAGATCATATGCCATTCCTACTCATCTAAACAAATTATGTTTTCATTAGTTGGAAAGACAGAACTAGGAGAGTGGAGAATTTTTTAACAGATTGCACCCAATTCTTCTTGAGGGTTTAAACTGCATATTAAATTCTTTGTCAGTCTGGAAGTATTATAGAGCATAAATGCCATAGAATAGTACTTTGGCAAAATCTTCTTAGGGTTTCTGACTATTTATCTAATGCAGTGTCCTGGGGTACAATGCAACAATGTGTATTCTATCACCATCTGTTGAAATGTGGGAGGGGTGGTGATCCTTATCTCTGTGGGAGATATCCTCTGCTGATGTGCCATCTGATAAAATCAGGGGGATGATCATCGTTATCTTTTCACAACCCATCCTTCCTCCAGGAGATATATTCTGTTAATGGGCCATTAAGTCCTATTGTGTGACTGATAAGATTACATCATCCCATTGGGAGATGCTCCAGCCAGGGGCAGGAGCCAAGCCTTTCCTACCTAGATAAAAAACTGGGGCTTGGGACACGAAGGCAGATCTTTCCACTGGATCCCAGAGGAAAGTCGGATCATTTCTACATCATCGCTGGATCTTCGGAGGAAAACTGCACCTTCTACAGGAGCACTGCTTCAACGGAACCACATCTGTCATCCAGGAGGACTGCAGCCACCATTTATACGGACTGCTACCAACACCCTGACTGACAGGGTGTCAGGTTGTATTTCTGACTGTGTCAGTGGTTTCTCTTTTGTATTATTGTATGTATTTTATTTTTTCTCTTTTCTCCTATTAAATTGTATTACTGACTTGGAGTCTCACACTGGTTTTACTTTCAACCAACACATGCAGTTATTGCTGAAATTTCATAATTCAGGTGCAAGATTATAACAACGAACCGTAGCAGGAGGAAAAGACAAAAAAAAATACAAGGAACAAACTGCACAGTGAGAAATAATCCTTTGTGCTCAGCACCTTACATATTCATTTAAACATCAATTTTTATGTATTTCAAAACAAGAAACATTCATACTGATCTGTGATGACTTCTTTGATTAATTCAATAAAGAACAACACACTTAAGTAGATGGTTAAGAAACAAAACTTTAAAAATGCAGGAAATTATACGTGCAATCTGAAGAGGAATGAAAAGCTTTATTCTAGCAGAAAAAAATCATTAACAAACTAACATAACAATGATAGAATAAGCAAAATAAAATTGTTGAGGAATAAAAAGAAATTGTTCTTTTTTTTTCTTTGTTTTTCCTCAGACACCAATGAATTTCTGGCTAGCAAGAAAATACAGTCTCACCTGTGGTTTTTATTTACAGATTATAGAAGAGATTTGGGGTTAAGCCTACTTCTTCACTTTGGTAAAATTCATATTTTCTCTCTGTGCATTTAACATGTGAGGAAGAAAATAGCAATAGTTTTTGTCTCCTCAAGATCAGTGAAGATACTCTTCAAGGTTTCCTTTGAAATGCATTCTTTTTGGAATATAATGCTGAAGTATATTGCTTTTTTTTTTCCTAAGAAGCCCAAGTCACTGACTGAAGTACTAAATGTTTTACCTTGGGAGGAATATAGATTGTCTTGACATTTGACTATATTATGTTCTTCTACAGATGAATGAATTATTATAACATCTTCTGCCTAGTAAATGACAAGTTGACATTTTCTTTTAGAGAAGTACAAACACATTTTTTCTAATAACTATTTAGGTGTAGAACTTTTTGTTTTCAAAGTCTTATTGTTTTTTGTAGTTACCATCTAAGACATTTCACTTAGAAAGAATTAACTTTTGATAATTATTCCCCCTGGAACTAGTAAGAGTAAAACAAAGTAATCCATTTGAGTCCTGATAAAGTAGGCAGGCAAGTAAGTAGAAAGAAATAATTTGTTTACGTAACATATTGAGAAGTACAGTGAGAGGTATTTCTGCAAATTCAGAGGAAGCTAAGTCTTGAGAGGTTTGTTTTTTTTCTTTCCCTTTTAAAATATTACCTGTCTTTTTAATTTCCAGCCTAAGGTTTCTGTTAAAGCTCCAGCTAAATAAAATCAGCTGTCAGCAAGAAATTTACTTAAATCTTTGATTCTTTCCTTAAATTCCACACATAAGATGTTTCCAAATGTTGCAGTATGGCAGAAACATACTATTATCAGCCACTATTCATAGTTTCTGCAGTATCTGGGCACACTGGGTGCAGCAAACTTAAACAAAGATGAAGACATAACATTAATTTTGAATGGACTAACTCAATGTCTAAAGGTCAAACCTTAGGTCTTTTGAAAAGTAGCTGCATTTCAACAGCTTCTATTATTGGGCTTCTGGAACAGAACATCAAAAATCAATTACCACCAAAAAGTCACATACATTGTATCAGTGAACTTCTTTATTCTTTTTGACATATGCAGTTACAGGAACAAGCCAAATGTAACCAGGTTGCATCTGGACACTCAAGAGCATCCATTGATATTGATTATCTATTCTGGTTTGTCCTCACATGCTCCATGCTTTCTCCATGTTCCTCTCACACTTCCTTTCCCTCAACTATTGCTGTTACCATTTTCAGCCGTACTCTCATTGATCTCGAGTTCTTCTGTATATAACCTCTCCTGAAATTTACATCATTCCAGCCATTTTGTTCTTCCTCGCTGTTCTGTTTCAGGCCAGGACAGGGTTAATTTTTGCAGTATCAAGGAAGGGGCATGGCTAAGACACTGAGGTTATTCTATACCACTTCATATAATTTCCAGGCTGTGGGGGGAAAGAGACTATCTCCCAAGGAGAAGGGGCTCCTTTGTGTCGAGGAAACATGGCAGAGGGATCTGTCCAGTATTGTCTGTGGTCGAGGGGTTTCTTGTACCCTCTGTTATTAATATTGTTGCTGTTACTGTTAATTTTCTTTTTTCGTAGTTGTTTCCCGTAAATTGTTCTTAACTTGTGATCTTTGCCTTTTGTGCCTCCAATTCTCCTCTTCAGCCCCCAGCAGGGGTGGCGGAGGGGGAAAAGGATTCAGTGAGAGAGCGACTGGTGATTTGGACAATGTAAGTGGGGTGCTGAATTGAGGAGTGCCATTTCTAAACTGTGACACTAGCCAAATCACAAAATAAAAACCCTAACACCTTTATAGAAAAAGAGGAAGAGAAAAGCAGTGCCTATATATTACAACTCTAGGCTTGTCAGAAAGGAAATACATCAAAAATTGAGCATTTACAACCAGCATAAGTATAATATGTAGCCAAAATCAACACCAGTAAACCAAAAGGGGTTGTATGAAATTATCATCTTAGTTTTGGGATGTAAACATAGCCGTTGTTCCTTTATTTCTTTACTTCATTATGTAGGCTTTTATGCCAGAAAATCCTAATAAAATATGGGCTGTGATCAATAAAATTGAGTTTCATTTAAAAAAAAAAGTAGATTTCCAACCAAATATGGCTTATAGATCCCCAAAAACCCCCACTTAGTTTCATTTAGCATGCTATTTCATGGTCTTTTCTGAAAATGAAATTGTAATTGTGGCACTTCAGAACTGCAAGTATCATGAAATGAAAGTTTTCACTTGAAAAGAAGATACTGAGTGCAAATACCTCTGGCATTACACCACACACATATATATATATATATAATGTTTTTATTTTCTAAAATTTTAAAAGGAAATAATTGTTAGATCAGTGTGTTAATTTATAAGAGGTGAAATATTATAATTACTCTCTAATTATAAAAAAGTAAAAAAAAAACACAAAAAGAAGATAAATTATTGGATTTGATACAATATTGTACTTAGACGTTTACTAAGAACAGAAAAAATTGTAAAGATATAAAACCTGAAAGCTCAGGATGGAAATGATCTTAATGTTAAATCTTTTAACATTTTTGCTTTCCCTCAGATTCTTGGTCAGGAGATTAATAAATGAGTCTGTGAAAACTGCAGTTTACAGCATAAGCAGAACACATGAGGTAAGTTATGTGTCCAGAACTAGTAAACTCAGGTAGTTTTTTATATACTAAGTAAATTCTTCATATCTCATAATTCATGTGGAATTGGTATTAATATTCCACATATTTTTGGTTTGTTGTTGTTTGTAGGTTTTTTTTTTTTTTTGTTTGTTTTTGGTTTTTTTTGGGGGAGGGTGGTTATCTCTTTGGTTTCTGTGTATTTCGTCTTCCCCTTTTGCTTTGGACTGGAGGCCAGGGGAGCCTACTTTATTTTACACATACGCAGACTCCATCTCTTCAGTGTTCAGCATGAAATTGAAACACATTAAAGCAAAGGCCATATTCCCTCCTTTATGAATATCTTTAGCATTCAAACTATTGCAATCAAATGGAAGCTCATGGTATGCAAAAATCAAGCTCTGGACTTCATATATAAAATCCCTCTGGAGTACAAGACTTTGGGAGAACTGGTGTTTGATTTTTTTCTCTTTTATCTTTGATTGTAGATACAGTAATTCTGGCCATATGAGGTCTGCTTTTAATTGGTTTTTTATGAATTTCTGTATCCTTTGATGCCAGATTTCAAAGATATAATGTAAGGTTTTGAGGTGACCAAAAAGGGTCATAAGAAACCTCTAGAGTAAGATCAATGTCTTGGACAGCAATGTAAGGACATACCTAGTTCTTCAGCTGAGAGTCTGGCAAAAAAAGCACTAGGACTGCAGTAACATAAAATTGTAGCTGTGATTGAAGGTGGTGACAAAATCCCCTTTTTTTATAATGAGAACAGGGATCAAGCCTGTGATAAAGTAGTTTCCCTTCATGTTGTGTTGTACCCTGTTATTTGGTGATCAAAGTGATTGGTTTCATCAGGTTTTGTGTTTGGGGTTTATTTTACTTCATTTTTAATTAATTTCCTCCTCACTTTTGGTGCACACTTGGCATTCTACTATATTGCAGAATTTATTTCCTGTACTGATCATGGACCATTTTTTGCTTATAACTCAATCTTATCTCAATATTTCATTCCTACCAATCTCATTTCTGGCTCTTAGGCAGGATACTGCAGATAAACTAGGCTTTCAAATTTCTTGCCATAAGGGCTAAAATATAAATTAAAAAAAAAAATTAAACTGAGACAGTGAAAATGTAGTGGTTTGGGCATTGCCAATAAATTAAAGACAAAATGAGACAGGAGCCTCATAATCAAATAAAAACTGTGTATGTTACATGAGGGAACTATTTTATTTTTGTTATAGAAGCTAAGAGAGAGTGTATAAGAGTTCTGCTACTTTAGTAGAACACAACAGCCATCTGTTTCTCCACACAAGCACACTGCTTGCCAGCTTGTAGCATGGTCAAAGAAATCTCACTTCTGCTTGTGCACTGACACTTGTCCAGGACAATATCCAGTCTATTGTGTTTCGAGGTCCTGGATTGCTCAATAGCTTTTCTGCGTTCACAATAAAAAGGTTTCAGTCAGCCTCTTTGAAAGTAATGTGAGAGAAGCACAATTATAGATATTCAAGTATTACTTGCTGAAGTGAGTTGCACAGGACCTGTACAGTTCACAGGAACTAAAGCATACAGTTTAACCATCTCTCTAAATTCATGTCTTTCTGGTGGTGTACAAGGGGCTTTGAGTTGCAATGGCTGACAATGCAAACTTCAGACAGGTTTGTAAGTTCAGAGGTAAACATCACAGAGTGTGCAGCTTTGGTTAAGACTATAAAATGAACCCTTTTTTCCCCGGAAAAAAATCACACAAATGTGATTGTAGTTCAGTTGGCCTCAGTGGTGGGTCACCCTCCCTACACTTAATGAGAGTGGCTGTGTAAGTGGCAAATTGTGAAAACTCGGCTGTCAAATAAGACTTTGTGGAACCTCTGTGTGTATGCACATGCAGAATCATAGTATTGTTCAGATTGGAAAAGGCCTTTAAGATCACTGAGTCAAAATGGTATCCCACTACTGACAGTTCCACCACTAAACCACGTCCCTATGTGCCATATCTTTACATATTTCTAAAACCTCTGGGATGATGAATCCACTACTACCCTGGGCAGATATTGCCAGTGTTTGCAATCCCTTTGTTGAAGAATTTTTTCGGAATATCCACTCTAAACCTCTGCTGTTATGCCTTGAGGCCATTTACTCTTGTCTTATCACTTTTTACTTGAGAGAAGTGACTGACCCTCACCTCACTTCAGCCTCCTTTCAGGTAGCTGTAGGGAGCAATAAGGTTCCCCCCTCAGCCTGCTTTTCTCTAAGCTAAGTAACCCCAGCTACCTCAGCTGCTCCTCTTGAGACTTTTTATAAGTGTTATGGTCAATGACTCTGTATCCAGGCAGAGTCCAGTGACAAGTGATGTTCCTTAGGGTGTCCATCTTGTTATTGGTGCTCTATATTATGACTATCAATGACATAGGCAATAGGATCAAATGCACCCTTGTGAGAGACTGAGATGTTAATGGTTAATAACTGAATTGGCCATTTTCAAAAACACCAGGTGCTGTACTGACAGTGTGCAAGGGAACAGCCCAGGTGCAAAGGAGATGATCACCAGAGGATAACCATGACAAATCAATCTTTGTTTAACAACAAGCTGGGGTTTGAGCCAGATTAGGAGAGAGAGACCAATAAGAAGCAGACACTGTGGGGGTCTCTCTGTGGGGGTCTGTGGATAGTCATTCAGTGCCATTTCACTCTAATCCACCCCAAGGGATCTATTAACAAGAACCTGAGTTGCCCCTTAGAGGCAGGTTGCAGCCACCCTCAGCAAGTTTGCAGATGACACAAAGCTGAGGGGTGCACTCTACACAACAAGAGAGGATGCCATCCAAAGGCACCTGGACAAGAACTAGGCCCATGAGATCATGGTGAATTTCCACAAGTCCAAGTGCAAGGTGCTAGGTAAGGATAACTCAAGACACAATACAGACTGGGAGAAGAACTCATTGAGAAATGCCCTGTAGAAAAGAGGTTCTCATGGATGAAAAACTGGAAGCAATCTGACAATGTGCACTTGCAACCCAGAAAATCAGCCACGTCCTGGGCTGTATCAAAAGAGCCATGACCAGCAGGTTGAGGGCTGGTTCTATCTCTCAATTCCACTCTTCTGAGATCCCATTTGGAGTATTGTGTCTACATCTGGAGTCCTCAGTACAGAAAAGACATGGACCTGTTGGAGTGGATACAGAGGAGAGCCACAAAATCGTTCAGAGTGCTGGAGCACCTCTCCTATGCAATTCATCCTGAAGAGAAAGGTCCAGTGAGATCTCATTGCAGCCTTTCAGTGCTTAAACAAGTCTTATAAAAAAGGGGGATGATGACTTTTTACACAGGCAGATAGTGATAGCAAAAGAGGAACGAGTTTATAACAAGAGGAGGAACTTAGATTAGATGTAAGGAAGAAACTCATTCCTCACAGGGTAGTGAGGCACTGGAACAGGATGTGCAAGGAAGTTGTGAGTGCCCAATCCCTGGAAATGCCCACAACCAGGTTGGATGGGGCTCTGAGCAAACTGATCTACTGGAAGGTATCCCTGCCCGTGGCAGAGGGGTTGTAACTAGATGATCTTTAAGGTTCCTTTCAAACCAAGTCACTCTATGAATGATTGTCTGATGATGGTCCTTTACAGCCTTCACTAGGTCTGTTGTCCTGTGGACACACTCCAGACACCTCAGTGTCTTTCTTGTAGCAAGGGATCAAAACCAGGGGAACAATGTATACATACAATGCTGAAACTCCCTCCTTCTGGCCTCCCAGGAGGATGTATGGAAGGTATGCATGTCTGTCTTTGGCTATTTTTGAAGCTGAACATAAGATTAGGACAGAAATGCAAGGAACAGGGACCAGAAGGGAGTTTGAGCAGCAATAATAATTTTGTAATTTTAGAAATACGTTCACCCTGAAAGATCCTGCAGTACTGATTTAGTATCTCAGTCACTTTAAATAACAGACAACTGATTATTCAGTTTAATGCAACTGCACTGTGGGCAATAAGAAAATTCTCATTTTGTTAGTTCATCTGTTTCCATCATGAAAGAACACACTCATTTCTTATCAAATTCAACGACATTGCATGATGCCATCCTCAGAGTCATGGCTTTCTACAATTCTTGGATATACTTTGATCCATTAATTTTTACTGTTCTCTTCAGTAATTGATTTTGTATGTAACACCAGGCTAGATGCAGATCCTAGAAGCAAAGTGCAGTGCAAAGATGACAGGATGAAAAAAGCTAGAAAAAGCTATCAATATATATAAACCACTGCCAAATAACATCTTTCTTCTGCTTTCTCATTAATCATGGCAACATATGAGTCAGAGAACTACTTTAAATAACTTCTTAAAAAAAATAATTGATGCAGCATATCTATCTACATGAGGGAGTGTTGGTTCTACAGCAGCACGTGGCCATACTACGTATTGATGCTTTGAAACAAATAAGTAAACAAATAAATAAGTAGGTGCAAAGGCAGTTCTAGCATTCTGAGTACAATAATCCAGTCCCGAGAGGGGCTCGTCTGCTGTGTCCCAGCAAGGGTCAGGGTCAGGACCAGTCCTCCTGAGGGCAATGGGCAGGTGAGGTTGTGGTGACTGGGTGGGTGAGGCAGCAGGCTGGGGTACACAAAGCATATGGCCAGGCACAGCTGCCACACAGTTTAGGCAGATCCCAAGGATTAGAACCTCAGATCAAATTTAATCCAAGCAATGCATTTGAATTAAATGATAAAGGAAGACTACAGCTCTACACACTGTATCTTTTATTTTCTTATAAATGAAAGACAGTGCAAAGTCTGTAAAGACAAACTGTGTTCATACAGGCCTAAAACACAGCAAGCAAAATCATCTACTTTGCCCTGAATTTCGTACTGGGATTAGTGTCACTCAGAATATGCCAATTCTTTGTAATGATAGCATAGAGACCTGCTGAAGTGCACAATTATTGCTTATAGGATGCCAACATGTTTCATGATTTTTAACACAGAAAGGGCTGAAGTTCATTACTTCTTTTTCTTTCTTTTTTTTTCCCTTTTTGCCTACCTTAATAAATCTATAATAATGTTTTGCCAGTAAACTGAAAGCACAGCTTTCAATCACTTTTTGCAGTAGAGTGGTCAATGATCCAAAAATGAAAACATAGGCCTATTGCCAGAAAAATGAGTTTATTTAAGCATCACTCAAAATCCAGTCATGCAGGAGCTCAAAGAAAAATTTAAAATTTAGTTCCCAACTACTGAAAATGCTCAATCAGAAATGTTCTGAGATAAATCTCAGAAGATAATGATTCAGTTTCCAGATCTGACCAAATCTGCAACATGGCTTTTGTCAAGATGTGACAGAAAAAAATCCACGACCACTAGGTCTTCTCCTTCTATCAATAGCTTGTCGCAGATACAAGGCCATTTTTAGAGGTATTATAGTTTTTTAAAAATTATTTTGGTTTTTGAGGAAGAAGGACTCTCATTCTGAGCTTGTGCAAACAATCAGTGGAAAATAAGTGTCATTGCCTGAATTATATCAAAGGCTCTACTTTGCTGATAAAACTATTGTCTTCTTTAAGAAACTGAATTTTCTTCTGAGAGAAAAGCTATTATTTCCAGCTCTAAAAAAAAAAAAAAAAAAAAAAAAAAAATCAAACACACAAACGCCTCCTAACTCCCTTTGTGGGTTCTCATTTTACAGGTCAGAACTGCAAGGTTTCATTTCTTTCTTTCCAACCTTTTCCAAGAAAGGTCGTGCAAAGTGATGACCACAAGTATGTTTTATATCTGATGGCCTAAGGTCATGTCAAGTCCCCACTTTATTCTTTTTCCTTCAGTGCTCGGATTTGGGCAACATCACAAATGCCTAGGTAAAGCACTGGTAACAGTGTGCAAGCTGACATTTTTTGCTCATGATGTATCTATATGACAGTTAATTTTCAAGCAATGTTATGTGAAAAATGGTCACGCTTTGTAGTACCATTTTACTCCTGCTTCCAAAAATATATCCCGCAAAGGATTTTCCAATACTTTTGAGTCATAGCAGGAAAGGGCTGAGTGAACAAATTTGTCAACATTGATCAAAGCTGACATTCATGTTACCCTACAGAGGCCTTCGATGTCGGTTTTCTTCACCCTGCTGTTTTCAAGGCTTATCGTATGTTTTTATGATTGGTGATAAGATGCTTTGATGTGCATTTCAGATTTATCTTTTGACTCACTAAGTATGGGAATTTCCAGATCTGAACCTTGCCAAATTAATTTTTCAGATTAATTTTCAGCATTAGGCCATTACCTACTCAAGTGCAATATGGATAACTTTGCCCCTGATTATTTTGACAACGTTACCTATACACTACTCCAAATTTTTATGCTAATCAATTAATAATAATGAAAATATTTTTGTTTTAGAAAACTTTGAGATAATTTTCAATTAAATAGAAGGAACTCTTTTTGAAGAGCTGTAACTAGACAACAAAGCTGTGAATAACATTTGGTAAATACTTTGGTCTTGACAAATGAAGATTTATATGTCAAATGGCATGGCATAGAATTTTAAAGTTCTTTCAGTCATTTTGTACAGCTTTATACATATTGCATGGAACAAGCACTTCAAGAAAACCTATTTCAAGAGAACCTATAATTAAAAAAAATAAAAAATCCTGGCCATAACCTTTATAGTCATGTTATTAAATAAGAAAGACATCAAGAAATATTTATGCTTTCTGCATGCAGACATCTCAGATCAGTGACTAAAGCCCATTAACCAAGAAAATTATATTGGCAATGTATAGCTTAGAACTACTGTGAATAAGATACAATTAGTGTTGTGCCAGCAGGATTAATTTTTAAAATGTACACAATAAAAATAACCATAATGTATGTTTTTATGGGGAGAAATTCAAAGCAATCTTTCATACAAAGAAATGACTCAAAAAACGTGTAAGTTAAAAGACCATAAATATTAAAAACAAATTCCTAACCATGAAAACTTACAGCTTCCATCAGCTGAATCTCTTAGAATCCACTTACTAGGCTAATTACAGCAATAAATAAATTACATTATTGCTAATTATATCTTCAAATTCCTATTCTTCTTATTCTCTTTCACCCAAGATGTGAGGGATTGTTCTTGCTGGAATAAAATCAACAAATATACACAATAAACACAGTTCATGATCAATTCAAATATAACTAACTGTATATTTTATGTGATTCATCTTCTGTTAGTAGTCAGCCTGGCAATGACTTCTCTCCTGTTTTTCCTAAAAGTGTGAATATCCACATGGAGATGTTATTGTCTTGCAGCTTTGTTTATTCAGGTCTCCGAAAAATAAAGCCCAGAGGTCATTTGGTAAAACAGCTGGACAGTTGATCCACAGCAATTAATTTGTTATGAAAAACAGCCAAAGGAATGATCCCATCAAATGTAAAATAAATAGAAAAAGGTGTTAAAAGATTCTTAGGCAATTAAGCACTAAGGCCAAACCAAACAAAAACCCCTTCTTCTTAGACATCCTCTTTATCTTTCCATAAAATTTTGTGAATTGTAAGAACTGCTGGATTTGTGATACAGAAAACCTAGAAATCATCTACACATTCTTTAAGCTAAACATTTATTTTGTTTCTGAAGACTCTGAAGATCCTTACTTCTTTCTTAACATCTAGAACGAACTCAACTATGTTTAGCTTCTGATCTGATCTAAAAATTGGAAATTCTAGACCCATACTGTAATCACAGATTAGAGACTGGGGAATAAAATATTTCTTCCCAGTAATTATGATATTCTGGATTTAAGTGTGTTGCTGAGTGCAAACTTGATTCACTGAAGCTTAATTTGCTTAAGTTACAGTTCTGTACATGTAACAGAAAAAAATACATGGTCTGTGGCACTCAGTGTAGGTATTTGAAGAAATATGCAATGGATTTGCAGGGTAGATGAACACTTCGTAGTGATATGTCAATGAGGTGGAAAATATGGGTTTGGGACATGGTAACATAATTACAATGCTAATCAAGGACAATGCAAGGCTCTCCAGTAAAGTTGACAAGCTTGAGAATTAATCCAGGATTAAGCATTTCAAGATTACTGGTGTCCCAGTGAGGAAAAGCCTAAGAATTTAGTAATCTTTATGGCAACACTTCAGAAAGATGAAGTAAAATATTTATTTTCAGAATGATTTTCACCATAATAATTTGTGTCCAACCACATCTTCATAAGTTCTCACAAAACTGGTTCAATTTTCATGGAACACTTTCTTCAGAAGTGCCACGATATGCAAAGGAAAATCCACTTTGCTTATACACATGTAGATACTGATACATGTCTTCTCCCTCCTCTCCTACATGATTTTGAAAAACCTCCTCTATTCAAATATGTATACATATATATATCCATACTAGTTTGAGTCTGTAGACTGATAGCCAGACCCTGGGCACAGAGCAACTCCTGAGATTAACACTCTTTCCCTTATCAGCTATTTAGGTTATCAAATTTCAAAAACAAAATCAGGAGGGATTTATAGGTGTTATCACTCATGCATAACTGCCACAGAAAGGTTAATTACACCTCTTATTCACCATTATCTTTTAAAATCCAGCTAAATGATAACAATTATAAATATAAAACATGCTTACAATTCAAATTTTACTCTTCACATAAAAGCTAGATCAGCATAATTATTTTTGTCCCCACTGAAAAACATGAATTGATGGCAACATTCCCAGATGAGCATAACATTTTATTACCTCAAACTTTTTTCTGTGAAGCATCATTTTATCATTTCATCTTATTGCATGTAACATGGAAATTGAGGTTGACAAATGACGTGAGTCTTAAAAAATGGAAGGCGGTATTTCTAGCCTTTTCTGCTAACCCCCACAATAGATAGCACCCGTAGCACAGAGGGACTAAAAAGGTTTTTTTATAATTATTTTCAGCTGGGAAGAGTATAATTAATTTATACTTTAATGATGAATGTTACTGAGAAATTATGTGATTGCGTTCTACTGGAAAAACATAAGTTGTTGTTTATTATATGCTATAAAGGCCTAAATTGGCCTGACTTTTGAGCTTGATACAAAGTCTGTGTCAGGTCTGACTGGTGTATGTCTGTATGTCTTTTGCCTACTGAAAACAGAAAAACATCAACTAGAGTGATTGTTTAGAAGTCATAAAATAGATTTTACAACAGGAAAAAAATGGGAAGAGGAACAGTGAAAAGTTTACATTTGATTTCCAAAATGCTGGTATAAGTCAAAGTAGAAGATAGCACATCTTCACTTAGATTATTTCTTTTCTTCTAGATGTATTTTTCACTAATGTCAGAAAAATGAGTTGAATATTAATATTTTGATAAAGATCAGATAGGTGAGTGAGTGTACATGTAAAGGCTTGTTGATAAATAAGAAAAGAAGTGTGGATAGTTATCACACTTCAGAGTCTGTGGTCAGAATAAACCAATGTCTCTAATTTCTTTAGGCTGCCAGCTGCCAAATGAGAGGGTACTTTGGACTTTCAGGAAAAAGATAAATGACTTTAATATGCAACTCATACTCTAAGATAGAATTTCCCCATGTCAGTAACATATTTTTTTGTCAGAATATTCTGTCAAAGCCTCTAGATTGATATATTATTATTTATTAGTCCAGCACCAGAATCTAAGTACTCATTCTGGTATTGAACGCTACGATGCATTTCAGGATACTTGAAATTTTCCGAAGTCAGACATATTAGAATATCAACATTCTAAAAAGAAGAAAGGGAAAAAATATGTTCGACTTGTTCTGATGAAAACTACCCCTTTAACAATCAAGCACAGAGAATGAGCTGTATCACGAATACCAAAACAGCCATGTACTACTATATTAGTAGATGAAGTAGGATTATGGATATCCAGAATGGGGGAACAAGGGGTACACCTGAGTCACAACACCTCATTTACCTACCCATTATTGGCTGTTAAGCACAGAATCTATTTAAGGGACTTGAAGAAAAAAATATCATTTTGAAGATTTGAGAGGTCAGAATGAAAAGAATATACCACTCATTCCCTCAAGATGATTTGGGAAAAGGGGGGAACTTCTTTGCTGAAAAGCAGCTAAATATCCCCAAATACACGTACAGGTACTGTGCTCAAGACTGTAGGTGAGGGTCAATGTCTTGCTGTCACAGGAGAGATGAAAGGTTAGGCAGAGATAGGTCATAAGGACTTAAAATATGAAAGCAAATCATTTATGCTTGGTGCAGCAGGGAACGGAAAGACGGTGGAGAGAAGTAAAAAGAGGATTAACAAGAGCTAATCCTAGATATGAAGGTTTGTATGGTTTATGTAGATTATCGCCTCTGCAGTGGAAATGGATTTGTTGCAGAGTGGCACCCAAATGCGTATATTTCCCACAAATTGTGAATTTAAACCTGTCAAGCTGTTTTTTGAGTTACAGGTCATCAGAAATACTTTGATAAAGAGCAGCTGCACAGTGAAGGTTACAAGCAGACTTCTGTTATATGCTAAAATGTTTTTTTCTCTCTTCATTTTGCATAGCAAAATATTTTTAAATTGTAATCAAGATACAATCAAAAATTTGCACATGCTCTGAAGGCCAGTGGCCAGGCTATGAAATACCACATATTTGAAAATAATCCCTTTATACATATATATATATATATATATATAAAATTCATCTAACATCTTTTAGAGTAATTTCATAAAAAAAAAAAAGAAAAAAAAAAGACGTTTCAAGCAAAAGACCTTGACATTAGATTTATACTTCACTTTCAGTCAAACAAGAGTGAAAACTAGAAAATGGTCAATGTGCATGCATGTCTATCTTTCTATCTATCTATCTATCTATCTATCTATCTATCTATCTATCTAAACACAGTGAATCCTACTTTAAATATTATAACAGCCACAAGAAAAAGATGTCTTCAGAGAGAAGCTGTGAGAATGCAGAGATGCTCATATCCGTAGGGAATAAGTAAAAGTCTGTTTTCTTTTGACTAAAAGGATTGTACTTTCCAGCTGGGAGAGATAGGATGGACAGAGCCCTGATTCCTTTCTTACAGGGAGGAGTTGATAAGTCTGACACATTGTCTTTTAAATTGCTAAGGTCAGAAATATTCAAAACTTACTTGGAAACTTACATTGTCCCTAACATAGATGTTTGTAGGGAAGCTTTTGACCCTGGAGAGTTTTTAGCAGAATATGGTTTAGAGTTATTACAGCCTATAAAAATGAACATGTCTCTTGCCTTTAAAGGTCAAGAAAATCAGAACAGTATTAGCTCAATATTCATCCTCTGTGAATACTGTTTTATACACTCATACCCTTCCTTTTACAAAAGCAGACTAATTTTCAGAGTAGAATGGCAATTTACTAGGATGTCTGAACCTCCTAATAAACTTCAAAAAATAAATGACTGCCTGATAAGATTTTCTTTCAGTCTGTAACAACATTTTTACTCAGTTTCAAGGGTAACTGTGTGTAATCTAATCCTGCTTTTTAAAATATCCTCCCTGCAGAGATTATGTCAATTAACTACAGAAATACTCTTGAGCTTCGAGAGTGTCTGAACTTATGTGCTCAAGTGAGCTGATCATTTATTTTATGGTATGTCTCAAATGTGTGCTGTTTCTGGTGGACTTTAATGTTTACTGAATGTCACAGATTTTTTGTACTGAGGAACTATTCAGCAAATTATTAATTCCATAGCTGGAGCATCCCAGTGGTTTTAAGGGCTGTTTTCCCAATAATATTTCTATAATTTATGTTGGGTCTAGAAATATTGCTATTTTTCTCTCAGTTGTATATTCTGCTTCAAATCAACTTGCACCAATCTAAAAATGCCATAGATAGGGATGACGGGTTTTTCATGTTTTTCTCTCATTTCATATCTTAAGATCTCACCCAAGAAAAACTGAATTTCTAATTTTGTAGAAGGCACTTGCAGGGTTTATCTGGGCAATTCTTGACTCCTAATAAAATAGTGTGATTGTATTTATAACTTGGATTCTCAGGGAATGAATGGTTTATCTGTACTTAGCAATACTGTACTCAGCTGCTGTCAGTGTTATACAATATTAAGGCTGGGTTACTTCAATTCTTGTAGAGCTACTGCCTTGTAGAGCTTGAGTTCAATTATCCTTGTTGGTCACTTCCAACTCAGGATATTCTATGATTCTATGATTCTATAATGAACAGATCTCAAACCTGCAATAAGAAGGTCTGGAGAAATGTAAAATTTAATGAAAGACCAGGACTTAAGGATGAGGTGTCTTTGGCATTGTTCTAAGATTTAACTTTTTGAAGATAGAGGTTTTCTAACAGTGCACAAACCAAATAGCACTTATTAAAGAAAAAAACAGATTAATATATTTCAGAAAATTGTGTTATGCGAGTAGTTCTTGCTTTACTCTTTACCATAAGCTGGTATTCTAAAATGATAATACAATAAAGCAACCTATATTTTACTCATTAGGTGTTCAAAAGTGTATGGAATCACAGAATATGCTGGGTTGGAAGGGACCCATCAGGATCATGAAGTCCAACTTCTGGTCCTGAACAGGACACCCCAGGAGTCACACCATGTGCCTGAAGAGTGTTGTCCAAAAGCTTCTTGAACTCTTCAGGCTTGATGCTGTGACCACTTCCCTGGGGAGCTGTTCCAGTGCCCAAACACCCTCTGGGTGAAGAGCTGATATCCAAGATAAACCTCCCATAACTCATCTTCATGACATTTCATCAAGTTCTGTCACTGGTCACAAGATTTAGGAGACCAGTACCTGCCCCTGCATTTCCCCTTGTGAGGATCTTGAAGATGACAGTGAGGTCTCCCCTCAGTCTCCTCCTCTCCAGGCTGAACAGACCAAGTGACCTCAGCTGCTCCTCATACAGCTTCCCCTCAAGGCTCTCCACCATCCTCACTGCCCTGCTTTGGATGCTCTCTAACAGCTCAATGTCTTTTTTATATTGTGGCACCCAAAGCTGCCCCCAGCACTGGAGGTGAGGCTGCTCCAGCTCAGAGCAGAGCAGGACAATCCCCGCCCTTGCCTGGCTGGTGATGCTGTGCTGACTCAGGTTCAACTTGCCATCAACCTGGCGTTAAAGGCAATACAAAAGTATTCTGCTTGGTCACAATTTTTCTTTGGTCTTTTCTGGACCAATATTTGTGTACTTGATGCTGTATATCCACCCACATACAACACAGTTTTTATTTCGTTTGTTTACTGCTTCCTGACAACTGCTGAGAACTGAGGCAATATACTGTATTCTTTAAAATCAGTTCTTACACATAATATTCCAATAGTCTTCGAGTTCACAATTGAATTTGCATAATTTGTCTAAAATTGAGCAAAATCTGCAAATGTCCTTCTTTATCGAGGTAATACAATTTAAACTACTAACCTGAAGTAGCAAACTATTCTCCAGCTAGTTTCCCATCAACTTCATATTATTTTATCTACAGAAAAAAGGGTATGTAGCTATTAAGTAACTGTGTAATCTTGCCCTTTTAGGTAATCTTCATCAAAGCTGTACTTGTCACCTGTACCTGCTTTGAGTAATCTCATCAATTTATTATTTTGGCTTTTTACCTTGACAATAGAAATATTTACAATAGTCTTTTTAACATTTTCTAGTAAAATCATTATTTCTTGAGTATTTAACACTTGACCCAGTGTCTGCCTATTTCTTTTTATTCCTCTTATCTGCCCATACCCCTGCATTAGAAAGGAATTTATGAAAACTGTAATCTGAAATTTTCTCATAGAGCAGTAGCATTATTTAAATTTGAAATAGTGCAACAATTGTACTCGCGCTGTCAATTTCTTAGTATCACATACTTTTTGTAGTCAAAATAATGTCTAACAAGCTGAACTCTCATTGACATTCAACATATAGAGTTGATGACATTACATGAACAATTTCTGTCTCCATAATATTGTACAAATACTTTTATAATAGATTTTCAGCATATTTACATAATGATGCCTTCAGATGTAATGTTGGCCATATTAATGTAAAGTTTATAATTTGGTGAAGGAAAGAAGATTGGGGTAGACATATACTGATGGTTTTGTTTTTCAGTATTGAACATGATGAAGCTTTCTCAGCTAAGTTTTCTTCATCCAATTCATTTGCAAATGAAAAAAAGTGAAAAATATGAAAAATTCAGTGTAAGATGTGTGATTGCACTGAGCACTTATTTAAGTCAAAGCCTTGCATACAATCCGATTGCTTTATCAATTTGCTTTCTATTAAGAATGGTGAAAAATAGGTTATTAAAATATCATCTGAAAGAGACAAATTGTGAATCCAGATATACTTATGAATCATTATAGCCTTATTGTAAGTGGAAATAGAGTTGAAATACTGTAAGACAAAAATATTCTCTGGCATTTCCTAGTTAACTAGATTAACAACAAAATTAGAAATAGCATATATTTCTACTGAGCTTTAGAATCAGCTCTAGACTGGTCATAGATATTGGTCTTCTTTCCTGCTCCTTACTTTCAAATTATTTTATTCAAGTATAATTCTTGAAATTAGAAGATTCCAGAGGCAAGTATTTAAAGATCTAAGTTCATAAAATTTTTCATTAAAATCAGCTGAGCTAGAACTCTTGCATAATTTTTAATATTTTCAAATATGTTCATTTATCTCTCCACTACAGATGGTAGTAGTAAAGGACAGAAGGGATTATAGAATATACATTTTGTGCCTTCTTCTCAGGGGTGTTTGTGCTCAGACCAGCCTTAGTCAGAACGTGATAAGGAGATGAATTATTTCACACCTATCTCCCAACATTAAACTATAAAATGTTCATTTAAAAATTATTTCATACTTCCATCTAGCCTTACAAGTAGGTTTATGCTGAACACAGGGTTGACAATACAAGATATTTCTGTAGCTGAGCAGGGTTCACATGGAGCCAAGGCATTTTCTGCTTTTCACACTGCCCTGCTGGTGTGGAGATTGGAGGTACATGGGAAGCTGGGAGAAGACACATCCAGGACAGGTGACCCAAACTGTACAAAGGAATATTCCAGACACCATGCTATGTATATAGAGTGGGGGGAAGGAGGAGAAAAGGAGGGAACATTTGGAGTGATGGCATTTGTCTTCCAAAGTCTCCGTTGTGTGTGATGCAGCCCTGCACTCCTAGGGGTGGCTGTACACCCGTCTTCCCATAGGAAGGAGTGAATTAATTGTTTTGTTCTGCTTATGTGTATGACCTTTGCTTTCCCTATTAAACTCTCTTTATCCCAACCCCAAGTTTTCTACCTTTCACTCTTCCAATTGTCTCCCCAGTACCACCTGGGGAGGAGTAAGTGACCAGCTGCCTGGAGCTTAGCTGCTGACTGGAGCTAAAGCATACCATAAGTGCATCACATTTGTTTTTCAGAATCAGACTGTTTTCTTATATTTAGTATATTCTCCTGAAAACCTTTCCTCATTATGCACAGCCTTATTGAGAAGCACTGTTTGATGTAACTTTAAAAATAATCTTAACTCAAACAACACTCACTTTAACCTTGCATGATCCAAAGTTCCACAGTACTTTCTTGTCCAGCATGAAGAAATAACTTTAATAGCTTGGATTCTATTATGATTAATTGATAAATATGGATTTGAACTCTCCATATTGATATCTGTAACTACCTTTCCTGTATAGAGAGCCAACAATGTTCAACAGTGTGATTATTTAATTATTTAATTATTTACTTAGATGGGGTCAATTGCAATTTTAGCTAATTGGTTGCTTTCATCTGAATCTGAAAGATGGTAAATTAAAAGCTCCCTTACACCAGAGTTTTCAGTCAGTAAAACAAGCTACCTCTTTCAATATGATTCCCATTTTTGGTTCAACAGGGAGAGACTCTACACTCTGGGCAGTAATCCAAGCTAGGTAACAAAATGAATCTTGTTCTAGCAAGGTACTTAAAGCTAAAGTGAACTGATGTTTTGTGAAATGGTGGAGAAAAATATCCACCAGCACATAATGATTGATTTTTGCCTTAGGAGAAACAGATGGATCAACTACACTATGAAAGAATATGAAGCATAAATACAGTGATTTAACCTATATTATCAATTAAGCTCTTTGTATTTGAAACTCTAAGCCTCTTTCTTCTTCAGGTGCAGGCTTATTAGAAAAAAGTAAATTAAAAAAAGGAGTAATGTGTTGTATGTCATTAAATATGAAAGGGAAGATATTATTGTGATGTACACACACAAAAGTGTTCAGATTACAGTAAATTTTCATATTATAATAATCTTTTAAGGATTTCTGAATTCTCCAGAAAATTATCTTTTGTCTTCTAAATTATTCTGTATTATTATATTTTATATTATTATTATGTAGCTATCTGGTTTGTTGGGTCTTTTTCATGTTTCTGTAACTAGTTGCTGGTTAGAGCTGCAGCTTCATCAGATCCTCGGATTCTTCCAGTTAGCAGGTTTCTTTGGCATTGGATCCTGTGTAAGAATTACTCTTTCTATTACAATAATGAAGAACATTCATTCTTCTTTAAGTTACATACATCATTTGCTTATATCTCTGCCAGGTTGTCTGAACTTATATTTCACAAACAGGAAAAAAAGAAAGGATTGAAAATTATTCTCTTAATACGCATGGTAAAGACACACAAGTGAATTTTAGTGTAGTGTTGCCTTGTGTTTGATTTTGTACCATCAAAAAATGATTAATTTATAGCTGAGGTAAAAAAAGCATCTTTTAGGTGACAAAAAGCTATAGAAAATGTGAAAATCTGTAATGATAGAAATGTGAGCCATCCAGTTGACACTCCTTGTCATTTTCTATGTCTTTTAGAAGTACTCTTTCTTCATGGGGAGTGGGAAAGGTGATAAAGCGTTTTTCTAAAAACTGTATTTTCTCATCATCAAGCTTGAACAGAGAGATATTTGTGTGTTGTCCGTCCAGTGTGTGTATAGTTACATGTATATACACAGGCACATACATATGCACATATACAAATCTGAGAGATCCAATCAATTCCTTTAGAGCTGATGTGAGTGTTCCAGGGCGGAGAAAAGTATCTCATGCTACTACATGCACATTTGAAATACTATATTATTGGGATGTCTGTGATGTCCATTTGTCTTTCCCACAGTGTGCTCCTCATAACACTCTAAACTGTTAAGTGTATTGGTCATTTTTCACAGGAACTAGATAAAGGTCTCATACTTCTTGAAAATGAGCCATTAGATGCAAATTGCTGCTGCCAGTGAGAAAAAAACAGAAAGAACTCAGACAATTAATATTTTCTTCAGAAGAGACTAGCCTCGGTTGGTTTCTTCCCTGCATTTTTTCATGAGGACATGCTTATATACTCTTCTGCTAGAAAACATCAGGTAAAGCTTCAGGGAAAAGGAATGCATCTGGAAGAAGTCTTCATTTGTTCCACTGTTGCAAACACCTGCTCACATTTGACTTTCCTACTTTGAAAAACTTTCTGTGGGTGAACTTCTGTAACCAGTGAAGAATAGATTGTGCTCAAATGATACTTCACTTTGTTTTAAATTATGGTGCTATATTCCTCAGATCAAACTCTAAAACCTTTTGTTTTCATTGATCTTGTAGGTCATGGCATAGCATGGTTGCAGTATACATAGGGTCAAGGGCAGCATACTAGCATTGCACATAAAAAAAATATATTCCTTTCACCCTTGGATATAAAAAGTAAGAAGGCAGTAAGTATTTTTAAGTTTAATTCAAAGACTATCTCTATGAACAAATAAGCTATTTTGTAACAAAGGACTGCTATATGAACGAGCTTAGCCCTTGACAGTTTATAAAATCCTACGTACAGAAAGTAGTAGCCAACAGCAACAGAGGCAATAGAAACCTCAAGTTACAGAGCCTCCTGCTATGAACTGAAGATAAGAATACCAGCATGACAAAATGTGCTAGACCAGGCACTGATGAAAGTGTCTGAAAACTTTGTGAACATTTCCACGTCTTTTCAGGTCAGTCATTGGTTTTCTTTCTTTTGTTCTCACATGGATATGTATCCATTCTTAACACAGCTAGGTTACCAAAGCAATCAACCATACAGCAAAGAGCCTGTCACTTGTCAGATGTAAAGTCCTAAGAGAAACAAAACTCAGGCTGCAAGTAGTTGTAGGCCTTTCTCCTACAATCTTAATTCCAGGTTCTCTTAAATTATTTTTTCCTGTTGTTATCTTCCCTCCTTACTTATCAAATCAATAAATTGGCTTGTACATCTAATAAAGTGGTTTAAGGAGTATGTAACTTTTTCTACTGACCTGACCCTGACCAAATAAACTGTCTGGTCTATAATGTAGAATATTCCTTTTTCCTTTCAAGCACTTCTTCCTGCATGCTCGGAATAGAAGGTTTTATCTTAAAACAAACAAAAAAGCCCCAAACAAACAAAGCCAAGCCAAGGGTTCTTTTTAACAGCTTATCTTTCTTTAAATCCTTTCTCCTCTGATACATATTTTACCATATTTTTTTAATTATTTTTGTAGCTGACATGGCTTAGTGCTTTTATTATTTATAAATCAATGTATTTATTAAATCTGCATTAGATGGATCTGAACTCTATTTCCTTAACTGTAGCAAATAATTTTGTGGCATGTGGCTGCATCTAATACAGAAATTTAAAACATTTAGAGTTCAGAAAAATTACCACTGACCTAAGGAGATAAATACCCTTTTAAGTATCATGTGTGCTTCATTGCTGTGTTGTATATTGAGCTATGACATTATGCCATAGCACAATCATTAAGGGAAGAAGGAAGAAATTAATTTTTTACTACTTACAAAATAAAAATATCAAGATAAAAAATATAATATTATTTTAAGAAAAAGTGCAATATTGCATTTATCTATTAATTCTAAAAGTAATTTTTATCACTCAGGACACTTTATTTCCAGAGGGAGTAGGATATTGAGAGAAGGATATTCTACAGGATATGTCTTTACACGTACCTACTTTTTGGAATAAAATAAACTGTTCTTCTTGTGTCTGATTGCTTGTGAAAGCATGAGAGAGAAGACTTTAGGAGACTGAGATTTCTGATCTGGAAATCCTTGGCCTCAGGAGTATGCTCGGGTTTCTCTGAAGGTGAAGAATAACTTGTGAAGCTCCCAGGCAAGCAATGTACTTGTTTTACTACTTTGTGTATTTTTATTGTTGAAGAAACACTAGAACTCGGTGAAAACCACAAAGCATGATGACCAAAAAGTGCTTCTTCTGAGTATTAAATTGTCTGAATTCAGGCATACCTACAAAGTGTTCCCATATAAAACTTAATTCAATAAAAATCTTGTCATTTAAGCATAAATAAAATTGTAGTTAATATTAGGATGCTTATTTGAAATAATTTTCTGAACCTGGCACGGCAGAAATTGAAACAATGAAAACACTTAAATTGTAGTTAAATAAAAAGTTATTAGACTTTAAGGTAAAAGTCATTAGAAAAAAACTGTTCCAAATATTTATTACTGCTTGCTGCCTAGGTTCTGACAGCCATGGTTAGGGATGTTTCAGACAGAAATTACTGGACATCTTTAAGTACACACCTCAAATTCTACATCACATTTCAGTTTCTACCAGTCCGGTCTTACTCAATCACTCCAAAAGTGAACACGTGGTAAATAGGGTCTTGTTATTTGTCTATCTTTTCTTCATGACACCAACAAATCTGCAGGCTGGGAAAGAAGAAACCATCCCATGGCAGTCCTGTGGTATGTATGTTCTTTGATTTAAATATAATTCTGAGCTGTAGCTACATGAAAGTAAAAAAGTCTGGAAGATAGCCTAAGTAGTTTAAAATTAATGAAGCAAGGAGTTCGATTGCAAAATATATTTTTTTTTTGTGCTAAATCACCCAAAAGTTGTCAATATTTAGGTGGAAGAGTATGGTTAAGGACTGCCTACATTTAGATTTAATTTAATATTAGCTTACAAATGGTGTTGAACAGCTGCCAATGGATTCTCCCACTGAGAAATGTCACAAAGCAACTGACTGTGTTGTTTTGTTTCTAAAACCTCTTTTATCTTTTGTGTCTTACAATAAATATATCCAGTTGTACACTTGCTTGCAAATCATTTATCACTGCAAAAATTATTTCTCTGTGCAGCCCAGAAATTGAGACAATCACACTCCTTATTCTTTTTTATTCACCATAATTTGAAATACTGATATGAACAAGCTATATTTTATCTGTATTTCCACCATGGTCAAGGTCTACCTTGTCAAATTTTAGGAAATTATCTGGGGTCTCCAGCTAATTTTCTTTGTTAACAAAACTGAGCTGGGGACTCTCTAAAAATACAACCTTAACAATGTAATTGTTTTTTTCCAGGAAATAACATATGAGAGAAGGTAAGAATTGTCATGCTGGGATGAGTCAGTTCACCCATTACAGCACTACTCTAAAACCAAGAATACCTATTCTTATGTGTTTTACATGAACATGGAAAAACATGATGCTTAAAGAAATGTCATGACAAAGGAAATACTCTCTGAAAGGTAAAGACACCTAATGAAAACCTTCTGTGATTTTTCCATATATTTGATGGTTTGAAAAGGAGATTAATATTTCTGAAGGTTACAAAGTTGTACTCAAGTCAGCAGCACTCCAGCTGAGAATAAAGCATGTGCTAATGAGCTGCACAGGTTGTAAACCAACATTTGTTGGATTAGCACCCCATTAACAGAGATATTTCATAATCACTTTCACTTCAGTCTAGAAGAAATTGGTGAAAAAACTGACTTTGTTAGTATAAGTCTCAATTACTTTAATGAGAGAAAGGGTCATTAGCTGTTGCATACATTTTTAAGGCCTATTAGGTACTTTCCCTTAGTTGTCTAATCCTTTGAAAAATGTAACATTCCTATATTCCTTACTAGCACACTTTGTGTTGCAGACAGGAAAATCTAAATTGTTAGGTTAGTGAGAAACACTGGCTTTAGTCTTTGGAAAATGAGTAAATAAGCATCTGCATATCCAAACATAATACATATATATATACATATATACATATATACATATATACATATATACATATATACATATATACATATATACATATATACATATATACATATATACATATATACGTATATACGTATATATGTATATCTGTATATACATATACATATGCATATACTTATACATATACTTCTCCAAATAGATGTACACAGTGAAATTTATTTCTAGTTTTGATTCACTTGGGAGTCACAGAAATGAAAAACATAAAGAGATCATGAGAGGCTGTGATGTATATATGATCCTGGTTTCAGATGAAATAATTTTTGTCTTAGATGTGGGTACAGTGCTGTGTTTTGGATTTACTATGAGAATAATGTTGATAACACAGTGATGTTTTGGTTGTTGCTAAGTAGTGCTTACTAGAACTTAAAATAACTTTTCAGTTTTTTCATGTTGTGCCAATGAAGAGTTGCACAAAAAGCTGTGAGGAAGCACGGCCAGGTCAGCTGACCCGAACTGGCTAAAGAGATAATCCACACCATAGCATGTCATGCTCCATTTATAAACTGGGGTTGAATTGACCAGGAGCTGCTCAGAGAGAGTCTGAACATTAGTCAGTGGGTGGTGAGCAACTGTACTGTGCATCACTTCTTTCTTTCAGGTGTTATTCCACAGAATAATGTAATGGCTTGGTTTGAAAGGAACCTTAAAGATCATCTAGCTGCAATCTCCCTGCCATGGGCAGGGGCAGCTTCCACTAGACTGGGTTGTTAACGTCCACTCCAGCCTGGCCTTGAATACTTTCAGGGATATATCATCCAAAACTTCTCTGGGCAATCTGCACCACCTCCACAGTAAAGAATGCCTTCCTAATATCTAGTCTAAACCCACTCTCTTTCAATTTAAAGCCATCATCCCTTGTCTTATCACTGCATGCCCATGCAAAAAGTCCTTCTCCAGACTTTTTGTAAAATCCCTTTAGCTACTGGAAGGCTCCTATAAGGTGTCCCCAGACTTCCTGTCTCCAGTCTGGTAAACCCCAACTCTTTCAGCCTGTCTTCATGGGAGAGATGTTTCAGCTCTCTGATCATCTTCATGGCTTCCTCTGGACTTGGTCCAGCAGGTCCACATCATTCTTCAGTTGTGAGTCTCAGAGCTGGATGCAGCACTCCAGGTGGTCTCTCACAAGAGTGGAGGGGGAGAATCACTCCTCTCAACGTGCTGCTTCTGCTGCTCTTGATGCAGCCCAGGATATAGTTGACTTTCCAGGCTGTGAGTGCACACAAGACATGTTCAGCTCCTTTTCCACCAGCACCCCTAAGTCCTTCTCCTCCAGGCTACTCTCAATCCCTTCATCTCCCAGCCTGTACTTCTGCTTGGGATTGCCCCAATGCAGGCACAGCACCTTGCACTTGCCCCTGTTGAACTGCAGGAGGTTCATAAAGCCCCACCACTTAAGCCTGACCAGGTTCCTCTGGATGGCATCCCTTCCCTCCAGCATGTTGACTGCACCACAGAGCTTGGTGTTGGCAAACTTGCTGAGGGTGCACTGTCTGTGTCAAATAGTGCTGGTCCCCAAACCAACCCCTGAGGAACACCACTCACTAGTGTCTCTAGAGTTTAGGGGAAAGGATGTCATGCAGGACAGTGTCAAATACTTTGCAAAAATTCTGGTAGGGTAGATGAAATCAGGTGCACTTCTCTCATTCATCATTGCTGTAACCTCATAAACGATGGAAAAGAAATTAGTCAGACACAGTTTGCTGCTAGGGAAACCATAATGGTTGTCACCAATAGTCTCTTATTTTCCCTGTGTCCTAGCATAGTTTCCAGGAGCATCTCCTCCACAATCTTGTTGGCCACCAAGGCTGAGAGCTCTTTTATTCTCTGGGTTTTCCCTATTTCACTTTTTAAAAATAGGCATTACCTTTACCCTTTTTCAGTCACTGGGAATTTCACCAGACTGCCACGTCTTCTCAAATATGGTGGATGGTGGCTTAGTCATTTCCTCAGCCAACTCCCTTAGGACCTTTGGATGTATCTCATCACGTCCCATGGACCTGTCTACCTTCAGGTTCCTGTGATAGATTTTTACCTGATCTCCCACTACAGCAGATGATTCTTCACTCTCTCATTTTCATTACAATTTTCAGTACTTTCATAAATTAGGAGGAGTAGTAGTAATAGTAATAATATTGGTACTAGTAGTATCATATGTATTTTGTTTCAGTTATTAAACTCTTTTCGTCTCAATCCATGAGGTTTACTTTCTTTTCTTTTTCTCATTCTCCTCCCCACCTGGGGGAAGGTGGGCAGTGGAGTGAGTGGCAGATTGACTGGTACAGAGTTGCAGGATAGTTGTCAAGCCATGACAGCTATCACTTTCATAACATACTTTTCCTACTTATTTAAAAATTTCTGGTGACGGAGATATTATAATCTTTCAAGGCATTTCATTAAAGTGTATGATTACATTTACCATTAGTTTTTTTTTTTCCCTCCTGATTAGGACATTAACCTGAGTTATTCCCTTTCGAATCCATTATTGTCATTGTATTGACAGTGCACAAGAGAACAAATTATACACTTTTGTTTTACAGCTTCTATGTATTTAGAGATTTCACCTTTCTCTTCCAACTTCTCCTCTAGATAGACTACTTCACTTCTCATTCGGAATGTCTGATCAATCCCATTGTTTTTCTTCAAACTCATTATAATTCATCTGCATATTTCAAATATTTATGGCCTGACATTTTACCACAGTCACATGACTGGAAATCCATACAGACATGATTTTCTCTGTGGAAATGTGTTTCTATTGGAAGAAAAAACATAATTCCAGAAGTATAAATAAAGCAGTTTGTTTCATACCTCCTGTCAGAGACTGAAATTTTATGGTTTGTTACTTAAATATTTTTATGAAGGGCTTCTGCCTATTATGGAAAAGTTGTTTAAAAAAATCTGCATGGAAGACCACTGCACCTTGAACACCCTGAATGTGACCCCTGGGTTGAGGCCTCAAACTGTGAGTTAAAACGCCTAAGGCTATTCCAGATAAGAAAAAGTGACACTGCTATTTAGAGCATATCTGCAAAATAATTGATAAGGCTGGGAGGACACTGGCCATAGATCCAGGCTTATCTGCTTCCAGGCTTGCACAGACCACTCCCCCCCCAGACCAAAGTGGAAAGGAGGAGGGTCTTGAGTGTGTGTTCAGAGACTGTGAGCACCCATCCTCCGTTACCCGAACTGGTTCAGCTGTGAAATCAGCCCCCCACCCTGGGAAGGCCACATCCACAGGACATGCATGTGAATGGGCAGCAGAGGAGGTGAACGGCCCCTGAAGTTCCCCCAGACTCATTCCTGCTACCTTGCAGCAGGACACTGCACATGATGCAAAATGATGCTACTGGTCCACAGTCTTTCAAGAGACAGCATCAAACTTGCCCTCCCCAGGAGAGGTACCAGGATGTTATCACCTGGCCCAAATTTATATTAATCCTTTAGATTCTATACTTTTCTGTGAGGGACCCTCACCACCAAGAAGAACAGGTGGAAGGGACAGATGAAGCGTTATTGGGACCCATGGAGTAGTGGTATGTTTTGTCTTAATATGTCTCTGTCAATCTTCCTGTCTGTCTGAACCACCACCTCCCCCTTCTATTTCTTTCTTTCTCTTTGCCTTTTTTACTGTTAAATTAATTAGATGCTTTAAAATAAATTATATCAATATATCAAATTTTTGGTATCAACATTTAATCTCATTTGGTTTTAATCATGTTTTGGAGAATATTTTGAACCTTTGAATATTCGCAATCCACAGAGAGCTCACTTGTTCCTCTGGAATTAGAGCAATCATAACAGCTCTTTAGTTCTTGATTTCCTTTCTTTTCCCCCTCATTTCCCAGTTCTGGAATTTTCCAGAACATTAGCAATGAGAAGATCAAGGAAATCCTCTTCTCCCTACAAAAAGACAACACAAAGTGAGTTGAAGCTCCTCGATGAAAGACGGATTCTTGCAGTATGTCACCAAATGAGCAAGTAAAAATACAATATTAAGTGGCGGAAGGATAGATGGGTAGAAAGAATATCAGGGATATGAATTTATTTTCCTTTGCTGCCAGGATCATTATGGAGCCTGGAGATGACTCCCTCCCTGTGGAGCACTAATTTCATGTTCATCCCTTAGTCAGTGATGGCTCACCCTTGCTCAAGGCAGAGTAGATTAGATATAGGTGGAAGTTCTTTTTTATAACATGTAAACCTGGTCTAGCAGAAGTTTCCCTGTCCATGGTTACAGGGTTGGAACTAGGTCTCTTCCAACTCTAACCATGCTATGATTATTTGATTCTACTTCTGCTTCATTTGTAAACCTCACTGCTCTCTAACTTATCTATCTATTGGGTTCTTTCCTATATGATTTTTGTGAAGCCCTTCATACTCCTCTCAGCTCTTCACCTGTCTGCTTGTGTCTCTTGGGTCATGCCACTGACAATTCCCTTAAGGAAACTGATCCTTTGCTTCAACTACTTTGAGGGAGAAATCAATAGGGTAAATAAGCATATCCAACTCTTTCCTAAGCAAAACCAGCTGTTCATTCCCTCCTTCCCACTCCTACATCAAGTAGATCCCAAATGAATTTGGCAGCCTTTATTCATTCTGTTGGTTTTACTCCTGCTGGGGTCAGTATAGAGGAAGAAAGAGGAAAGGGGTCTGGAGTGTAATCATGGTTTTGCTGTAGTAACTGAGTTCTGTGTGCCAGTTTACAGTAACTTAAGCTAGAAAAGCTTAGAAACATGCCAAAGTGCTTCATCTGCTAACTAGACAAACTGAATAGCTGCTGATAAAGCTGTATTGGGTGACTTATTTCATTTTAAAGCAAGCCATCTAACAGGATTTACATATTCCCCTTCTGGTAGCTGAGATAATCTGACTTCTCAATGAGGGTGAGAAGCTTATGCATATGATTAAGAAACATTTGTTTATTTAAAAAGTGATTGACAGAGGGTCAGAAGACAGATCTGATGTGATTTAGATCATCTGTTGTTTTCCAACATCATCTAAAGAGACCTCTCAGATTGTCCCAAGGTCTAAAATATAATTTGATAATGAAAAGATTGCAACAGTATGAAATAGTAACATTTCCTTGCATCTTTAGAAGCCCAGAAACACTTAATAATTATTGTGACTACCTTTCATAGAATTTTTCTGACCAAAGATAGAAGGGATGCGCTTGTGCGTGCATGTGTAGATAGCATAGCATGTACAAACATCCCACAAAAAACTTCTGGTTTAATATCATGATGAGTATAAGACAATGGGAGCTTTTACAAAGACCAGAAGTTTTGCTGCCTCAATTTTTTCTTTCAAGTTACTCAGAAAGATCCTCAGAGCTGGCTCAAGACTTCTTTTGCCAACACAGAAAAAAAAATAATTTTTGCAGCTCTATAGGTGAGAATGTGAGAATGGCTGGAGCAGGAATAACAAGCCACAGGGAAGCTGTGGTGAGCTCAGCTGCTTGCTCTTTCTCCTGCTGCCTGGCAGATGGGAAAATGTGAGGAACAACTGCTCCCACACCAGCAGCTGCCACCACTGTCGGCCCACTTTCCAGAACTCTGTCATAGATAAATCTTGTACTGGGTCATGGACATCATTCATATATCCGTTTTACCTATGCCAACAACCACCTTTTTTTTTTTTTCCTATGCATTTGTGCTACATATCTGGTTTTTGCACAGAATTCTAATTCTGACATGCACATGCTCTTAAAAACAACCGCATTTGATTGTGCTGCCATGAAGTACAGTTGTGTTCTTTAAGATTTTTAATATGAGATTTTTTTAATGCAAATTGTTATTAAGCCTAATAGCTTTCTATTAATCTTTTCAGCTTGTATCAGCTCTGTATTCTGTTTTTGAAGCTGAATGAAAAAGAAATTAACAAAAGGTTTTAGTTCCATTTGTTTGCTGAAAAAAATCTAGAATGAATATAAGAAGACTTTGACTTTTGCTTCAGCAAGCTGATAAATTTAAATACAGTCCTTCTCTACCAAGGCCTATTCAAATCTACAAGCAACGAATATTTCTGTGCACTGAGGGTATGTTCTTGAGGAAATTCTGATTAGAATTTGACTTTCTTCCACAAAATGATTTTCTTATAGGTATTTTAGATCCTTTTCAGTTATATTTCACATTTACCATTTACTCAAATCCCTTTTAGCAGCTGTCAGGCCCATTGCATTTTAGAACACTTTAGTCAGTGCACATGGTACTGCTGATATTAAACATTCCCAAAGACTTTTCCAATATGTAGGTACGTTTCCATGATAGAGTCGTTATCTCTTTTAGTACTCTGGAATCTTGCCACTGAGTTTGGTCTATCAGTCATTGCTTTGCTATCTTCTTCTCTGACGATGTTTAACTGAGCTAAGAAACATGTTTGGATATGGCTCTTCTCTAGGAAAAATCTGTTCTTCCTTGAATCTGTTTTTCACTATTAAGGTTTCAAAACAGTCACCAGAAGGTGTGTTTGATCAAAACCCCAGCACTTACTCCATTCTGGCTCTTAATCGCATGTATTGTTAGAAAACTATTTCATATTAATAGATTGCTTTTGCTACTTGCAAGAAAGAGGAGCACCTGTTGTTTTGAAAGACTTTCTAAAAATTCTGATTAACTGTTTTTTAACCCATCGTTGTCAACTTAATATTCATTTTTTTATTGCACGGTAAATTCCATTTTTAAGTAGCTATACATATATATCTACAGATGTATATATGTAGATATATTATATATATTATATACATATATATATATATATATATATATATATGATCTACCTATTAGACCTGCTTACTTTTCTCAGAAATTTGACTTCGAATGGGGGATAGAAAAATATATATTCCTCATCATGCATTTCTAAGACTGATTCACTTTTCCAAATCTTTAAAGGCAGGCAAGATATTCAAAGTATTATGGTATTATTCAAACAAAACCAGCTACTAATAAAAGAATTTAAAATTTCTATTGGTTTTCAAGAACTACTCTGTAAAAATAACATGGGCAGTCATAATAGAAGGTTAATAATCTTGAAATTATGCCATCTCCTCCAGCAGTACTGGGTGATAGTTTATTTCTGATTTTTTATCTTCATAAGATATTAGATATTTAAGAATGCTGGACAATTAATTTGTGGACATTTGAATGTACTGGGAAGAAGAAAGTGTAAGAGTTTATGAGTTAGGCAACATAGAAAAAGGGAAAGTATATTTCTAATTATATTTTACACATATCAGAAAACATATTGGAGAATGCAAAAACTTTTTTTGAGGTTTATGTGTCTAAATTTAACTGTTTCCTTTACTCTTTTTGTTTTCCAATAGCTTTGCTTCCAACTTTGCACCTTCCCCCACCCAAGAAACTGAAAAACTTCATCCTGGTGTTTTTTTAGTGTTTTTTTGGGTTTTTTTTTGTTTGTTTGGTTGGGTTTTTTTTGGTATTTGTTTGTTTTTGGTGGGTTTTTTTTTTTTGGTTTGGTTTGGTTTGGTTTGGGTTTTTTGTTTGTTTGGGTTTTTTTGTTTGTTTTTGTTTTTGGTTTTGATTTTGTTTTTGTTTTGTTTTGGTTTTTTTGCTAAGGATTAATGATGTTAGTATTCTCCAGCTGGGAGGTCTTCATTTTCTATCATTCACTTGAGTCCATAATTCCTTCTGTTTTCTGTGACCTCATTATAATCCATAACTAACCATGACATCTTTATGCTATGGCAAGAAGAGTAGAACAGATCCCTTTGAAACTAATATTGATTTTGTTCTTTATTTCCCTTCTTCAGTACAGACAAAGTATCAATGTCATAATCATTATAAGAGACATGTGGTAAAACGAAAGCTAATAAAGCTTTACCCATAATTTTATAATTTTCAAGGAGGAAAGAGCTTAAATCTTTTGGCATTTATACATTTGCCTCTCTTGTCACATGCAGATTAGTTTGTAGATACTCAGGGATTCACATGTAGAACTCCTACATCAAAGTGCAGTAAGCCTGAACTATGAGCAGAATGATTCAATTTTTTTTGCAGAAAAGAATATTAATTTATCATTAAATTCATATAATATTTCCAAGATAAAAATAAAATCAGAAAAAACAGAGGATGAATCACTGGTTATCCAGGAACTTAAAAGTGTGAAAAAAAAAAATCTTGCAATCCAAATGACTACTGTTCAACTGAAAACAAGTTAATTTTATAGACAAAAGAGGAAGAATTAACTCCTAAACAGTCATAAAACAAATCCCCAAACAACTAAGAATAGATCAAACAAATAAAAAAAAAATACCACAAAGATGAATATCTGGGATATACAGTTTCTATATTATTTTCCTTTAGCTTGTTCTAATATATAGGCAATATTCTTCCTCTCTCAGTGTAATTAATGATTTAAAATGTATTACTTTCAATAGAGAACATTTCAGCTGGAAAGCTAGGTAGAAATATGGAAACAACAGAAACAGAAGATGCAATTTCTTTAATTTCCTTTTTTTTTATTCTCTTTGTGAAAAATTATGTTATTTTTCTTTAAGTGAAGAAGATTAAAATCCATCCTAAGCATGAACAGAAATTGTTTGACTCTCTCCAGATAAGACACTTACAATTTCCTTTCTACTGTCTAAGGTTAGAAATATGCTTACTCCTTTAAATGTGTCTATGGGATTAAATGGAAAGATGATTATCCTGGGGTCACTTTTTGATGCTGAATTGTATCCCCATTCATCTGTTTAGCCCAGAAATAAGTTTTGCACCTTTAAAAGTAGATCTGAGAGTGAAGGGGGGGAGAAGGAGAAGCGCTGGAATGTCTGAGGCAGTTGTTCCAAAACACAGAGATAAGAGCTTCAGCTTTCCTTCTCCTGGACTGTGCTGTCTGCAGCACGGACAGACAGCAGCAGAAAGCTCTCCTTTGCTTTTTAGTTAGTTTTTTTTTTAGCTAGCTGAGGCAGAAAAGTTCCCTGGATTGTGGCTTTTCTTTTTCTTGGAAGTGGTCAGCCTGCTCTGGACTGAAAACCCAGAAAACACCGGGAGCTCACACCTGTGTCCCACCAGGGACATTTTCCAGTGCAGGAGGGACTGAGAGAGATTGAGTGAGCTGAGCTACACCCCACGAAAGGGACTTTCTGAATTTGACATCTCTTCCAAACAAGAAGGTTTTATTTATTTTTGCATTAAAATCTATATTATTCAAGTGATATAACAGTTTTCTTTCCTTTCTCTGAAAACCTAATAAAAGGTTATAGTTGAAGTTAACCATAATTAACCTAAAACAAGCAAGCAAAAATAGTTACAATTTTGCTGTAATCAACAGTAAATCTATCAACAACTATTTGAAAATATTACCTAAGAATTTTACTCTATTTTCTGCTTTACTTTTCTGAACATTAAACATTCACACATACAAATGCAATTTTAATACTGAGATAATTTATCTAGAGAAGAGAGAAACATTTGGAGTATTTTCTTCAGATGAATTCTTCATTATATTGAAGCCAATGTTTTCCCTCTTCTGAGGAAAAAAACCTACTGCAGCTTTCTAAGGTTCCCAAAGTCTACAGTTCTGAGTGGCCAGCAGGCCAGGTTCACTCTTGTGCCACAGTAGGTCTCTGACTGTGTAAATCCAGCTTTTGCCAAGTATGGAGTTTGTTACTGAGCAGCATTCCCACTACATTCCCATTCCTATAGTGTTCTTTATCATTGATACATAAAATGATACAATTGTGTCCTGTAAGTAGAATTCTTTGTAACCATTGTAGTTCTTTAGGATTGACTGGGTCCGTTCACCACCTGTATGACTAAAAAAACACAAGCACTTTGCCAGATTACAGCGAGAACAGTGATATAGACTATCTTTGCCAAAGAAAGCAATGACAAATTTCCTGGGACCAGCTCCTATGACAGGCTAGCGACAAAGTACATAAATCACAGGATTTATTTAATGGCAGTGGTGGAAATTATGCAGATGAGAGCTTTCCTTTGAAAAGACACCCAGAAAACTATTCAAAAAACCCCTAACCAAAAATACTGTCCTAGTAATTGAATGGTGTATGTCTGACAAAGTACAGAAATGTAGAACACACTAACAAAAGCCACCATCACCATGAGTGTTAAAAACACTTTTTGCAAATCCTTTCCCATTTAATTCTCAAAAATAGTAAGCACAAGAAACTCCTGAAAATAGATGCAAATATGGTTCACCAAAGAGAATTAATTCCAGATCATCAGTGACTCAAGATCCGTTTTTGCAGGACCATTTGCTGGGCAGCCATTAGTGCAGGACATAATATTCAAAATTTAACTTATTAAGTGATTGCAATAACTTTAAACTCTGTTCAGCAATGACAGTCAACTTTTTTTACACTAATACAACCTGTGACCAATGTTTTTCTTATCAAGCAATGTGTAAGTATAAAGCTATTAGATAAAAGAACTACTTCAGTTCTTGTGGTTTATTCAGTTATTTTTATGCTCTTCATTTTGACATCAGTTAGAAGTAGCATGTCACAGTTCAGATGACAGTTAACAATGGTAAAACAGTTAAGCTGCCTCTAGCTGACTCTTTTGAGATACAGACTGTCCTTGATGTTCATGTCTAATGGTTTGCTACCACTGAAAAAGGTGATGGATGATATGTGGTAGCTGGCATTACAGTGCATTGAATTACTTTCCCTTGCTGTGGCTGACTCTGAAGAGTTTTATACTCTTGAAGTGCTACACTGAAATGAAGGGAAACACTATCAATCATTTAAAATGCCTTGCATTTTAAGATGCTTACAGAGTGGAAAAACACTGGGATTGATCAAATAATTTATACTCAATTGACTAGTAAAAAAATCTAGTGGTTTTTTTTCTTTCTTCCTTGTGATGTGTCCATAAAAGGCCTGCAAATTCTTTGAATGTATATGTGAGTATCATGGATAAATATTTGCTCAATTCTGTTTGGAATATACATCACACCATTTTGCAAGTGTTTGGTGTACACGCCACTAAATGAAAATTATGCTAGTATCTCAGTAAAAGATCACAATCTAGGTTCTTTTTCTGCTCTTCAGCTGAAGGAAAGTGTTGCTTTTAAGGGAATGGGAAGCTTGGACATATTGAGATTTTCAGTCACTACTTCCTAAGTAATTTACTATTTCTTTTGTAATATTTGCTGCTGAGATTGCTATCTCAGAATTTGAGATGAATTTAGGTTTTGTCTGCTTTGGAAAAAAAAGGGAACTAGACAGGAAACATGAAGGCAGAGATTTTTGAAGTTTTGAAAGAGGAATTAAGACATTTATAATAATTACTGTTTAAAGATTCATCTCTTCCATTCTGAAGCACGCTTATATTTGAAAATAAGAGTTTGTTCTCTCTGAGCAGAGAGAATCCAGAATTTAAAAAGTCTAGGACTTTTTCAGAAATACAAGGTCTATTTTTTTTCCGCTTCACTTGATGCTGTGCTAAACAGCTCTTTTAAACACTTGAACTATTGAGTAAAAGTTTAAATTTGCCACTTTTTAGTTAGAGAAAATGGGCCATGACTGAAATACATCCCAAATCCAGTTGTGATTTATCTTTGTTCAAGAGCTGTATTATGTTTGTAACACGATATTAAACTCACTAGCTACGTTCACTGTTTTGCTCTAAGGAAAGAAGACGACAGAGTGACCTAGATCTATGGATTGATACAAAAAGCAAAATATTGTTCAATATCAGTAGGGTCCAATGTAAAGAATCAGAAGCTCTAAGTCCATTGAATTACAGCATCGCATCTGAAAATGTTCATATGTTTCTTTCTATTCCCTTGAGATAAATAAAAATTGGCTAAAGTGGGCAAAACTTAAACCAGTAGCAATTCTATTAATGTTTCAAACTAATTAAATCAGTGAGAGCTTATAGGCTTCCCATAGTCTTGTAACACGGGAAGAGGCATAAAGAAGAAGAAATAGAATATTATGGCATACTTGCCTGCCTGTTTTAGAGTCTGATCTAATTCCAAGAAAAGCCACAAAGGATCTATTCTTTTCAGTGTATATTAGTCTTTCCAGTTGAAAGGTAGGCCTAGACAGTGGAAAAAAAATCCCTATACAGAACATATTATGCATTTTGCAGAAAGTGTTAACAGCAACCTGTATTCATAGCACTACCTAGGTAGAACAATTGTGTACGTGTGTTAATGATTTACACAGAGCATAATAAATATAGAAGAAGCTGCAAACAAAAAGTCCTTTTGTGATCCTGTTCCCTGACAATGTATGGCAGGTATGGCGGGTAAGTCTCTTCGTCCTGCTGTATGTAGTTACCTTGTACTTGATTTAATGGATTAAGCCATTAGTAGTTCTCAATGCTTCAAATGCAGATGTATCTGTGTGTACATTTGTATTATCAGTCCCAAATAACAGCTGTAGTTTTTGTGAGGGCATATGATTTTATCCTACAAATGTGCTTAGTATTAGCTGACATAAAAGGACTGAAAATGTTTCCAAAGCTAAAGTACATCTTGCACAAATTAAAAACAAATAACTAAACCACTTATTTCAAATCAGCATTTTAGTGTGTATTTCTCCCGTTTTATATAGCCATCTAGAAAACATTTTTGTAGTCTTAGCAAAATAGGATACCAAATGCCAACACAAAATTCAATTATTGGTTTTAAAATATCATTAAAAATCCAATTCTTGAACATTGTGCTTACACAGTGGCAGAGAGACAAGTGGAGGGCAAATATGGAAACTTATAGCTCAATATACTTTGCCATGTAATTGTAAAGTCACAGGAGAAGAAAGAATACTTTTTAAGCAGTTATACCAGGTGTTGCTCCAATGTAGGATTTCTCTGCATACTGAAGTAAAGTATGCTTTGGGATATTTGTTACGGTCCTTGGTCAACTCTTAAGGCATGGATTTAAAGAATAGTGGGAGGATTAGAAGTGCTTTTCCTAAGAAATACAAATTCATTTTCTGAATCCATTGATCCTTTTTTTTTTTTTTTTGCTACAATCTTAAGCCATGAATTTGAGCTTCTTAAGAATTTTTTTAGCATAACACTTATAGAGTCCTACTATATAGGACTCTGTTCCTTTATGTCATCCAGTATCAAAAACTAATCATAGAGGAAAGGAATCTGGAGAAGAAAGAGAGAGGTTGTTATTTATTTGGCAGGCTCATTATGTAGTGACTATTTTCCACTGAAGGAAGAAAAAACTAGAGGAGCTGATACTTCTGAGAGAAACACCAGATGCCTCCTCAAATTCTTTCATATATACTGACTGAGCTGACAGCACTCACAGTGTAGTCCACGAGTTGGATGCAGATTTCTCACAAAGGCACTGCCATTTTTTTCCATATACTTTTAGTAAGTGTAACTAATATACTTTAAATCATCAGCAGTATTTACCATCGTGGACATGGAATACACCAAAATGCACCAGATTTACCCAAAATGCCAAAATCTCCTCTGGATTTTAAATAAATGTTCCAGTTTCCACAAAAATTTCCCAACAGATTAAAATAAACACCAACAAATTTTAAAAAAAGAATGCTAAATGATAGATGTACTATTCTACTGGAACACGTTTCTTTTGTGCCTATTTTATATATTTTTTTTAAAATAGTAAGTGTATATTTCTGGGATATGTATATATTTTTAGCACAATAAAATAATTGTGCATGGCTTGACTGTACACAAAATTTTAAGAGACCATTGTCTTTTTTAGAAAACACTATTCACCTCAATTTCACTGATGAGAATCAATATATCTCCTAGGTATCCTTGTACAAAAATATTAATCTATAATGATAAAAATAACATTAAGCTTGTAGATGCTAATAAATTGCGTGTTTTTAATGATAAAGTATATTAGTTAAATTATGTTACTTGATTAGCAGTGCTTAGGTCTTCTTCTGTGAAGTTACCTACTTTAATATAGTAGGTGATTCAACACTTTGAAGTGGATATGTAGGGTTTAATTGTACAAGGAATTTTCTAAATAAAAAAAGATTAACTTCCAAAGTATTTAGTTATATATATTATATATGATATGTTATATATGATATGTTATATATATGTTATATATGATATGTTATATATGATATGTTATATATTATATATTATATATTATATATTATATATTATATATTATATATTATATATTATATATTATATATTATATATTATATATTATATATTATATATTATATATTATATATTATATATTATATATTATATATCATATATCATATATTATATATTATATATTACATTTTATATTTTATATTTTATATTTTACATTTTCTATTTTATATTTTATATATTATATATTATATTTATATTTATATTTCTTTGTAATCCAATAAATTTTGATAGAAATCAGCTGTGCAAAGGACTTCTGAAAACTTGGTGGTTTTTTTCCTTTTTATTAAAATATTTTAAGATAAATAAAGACATTGACAATAATCCACCATACTTTTTCAGTGTTCATAAAGAAGTCACCTTCTTCTCACCTGTTCTTGTCTAGTGACAAAAAAGCTATAGCGTGTGCATCAATACAATAAAGGAGTACTGGAGGAAGAAATTGGTCTGTAAATCTCATTAATTCGGTGATTAGCACAAAGAGAAATTATTCACATGCTGAAGCACAACATTATTCTCTTACAGAAGGACAGGAAGGGTGAGCTGCTGTTTGGTATGCAGTATGTTAAATCCATTTCAGTAAACCAAGTGTGTAACATTACTCAAAATTTCTTTTGTGGAAAAGAGCTACAGCGTGCTGACATTATTCAGCTTTTATCTTGTTCAGCTCACAGACATTGACACATAAAGAATCCCATCTTCCATTTCTTTGTTATATTAAAAATAATAATAAAAGTTATTATTCCAGCAATAAGCTTAAGTTCTTTTTTGCAAAATATAATTTGAAATGGGCAAATATTTTTGTCAGAAAAATAGCAGTAAGTCCAGTTGTCACAAACCTCCTTTGTATTATTTATAGAGCATTTTTTAGAAAAAAGTAAGAGTGTTAGAGACATGAATCCTTGAAAATACAGCTTAAATCAAAATGGAGGTGTGCAGCCTTAATTGCCAGTGTTTTGATAGAGGTTTTTGTCTTACATTTTGTTTATTCAAACTTCTGCAATTTCGAAGAACCTTGAGCCAATATTCCAAGAAATACATAAACCTCAGCAAAATGTTTCCTGCAGTGTTGTAGAGCTAATCAACTGGTGGTCTAGGAGGAGTATTTGGTTGGTCTGTCCCCAAGATATCAACAAAGTTGCTCTCAAACCTATTATTTTTGTAACTGAGCAAGAAGGTGAGAATGTATTAAGAAAATAAGAAGCCTTATGAGCAAAAGCCATCAATAGCAATGACTAATTTTTTCCTAGTTGCTATACCATCAGAAATAGGCCACAATGTCAGCACAAGTACTGGCCAGAACCTGATGCAGATTTCTTCCCCTTCAGGGACAGCGAAGCAGAGCAGCCTGGCATCTGTATCTTCGGACAGCAATACATCAGGCATTCTAGGAACAGACAGCTCTGCTGGGAATAACTGCTCCTGTTGTTAAAGCCATAACTCCCAGATGGCCCCATGGAGCCCAGGGAAATCATGGCAGTGGTGTTTTGATTGGTGATGGCAACACCCTTGTCCGAGTGGCAGGGGCTGCAGCCATGGGGTTACCTGCAGAAAGTGCCATGGAAATACACCTGTGAGCCAAGGAAATAGCTGCACCAACATGGCAGCAGGATCCAAGGTGGAGCTCTGACAGCTACCAAAGGTTTGACATATACTGTGTTTGAGGAACAGAGTGCTGAGTAACCGGAAAATTCAGCTATGCTTCACTTCTTAGCACCCACGTCAGTGGCAATGTCAACAGCCTGACTGTGGATCTGACACAGTTGCAAAACTTCTTGCATGGTTTTTAAAAGAGAACTGTCCACTTACTAATGATTAATAGTGTTTGAGTGTTAGGGTTAATATAAAGCAGATCCAATGTGAATGACTTGTGGCCACCACCAAACATTATTGAAATGAGGAAAAAAAGTGCATCTGATGAAGAATTTCTAGATATTTCAGACTGTATGTGGAAAACTACTTATAGTATGCTTCTGTAAGAAACCTGAATTCAACAGGAGGGCAGAAGGGTTTGAGACTGCAAAGTAATTACAGCAATAAAAAAATAAGAAGCTGAGAATCTTCCTTCTGATGCTGATACCGAGAGAATGAATACCTGAAGAAAAATTCTTACATGAAAGATTTTTGTCTCACCTTTTTTCCCACTCACACCAAGCATGCCTGATTTTGCATGCAAACTACATTAAATCTACATTCATGTTACTAAGGAAATGCTTTTATTTTAATATAGAAGCTTTAATTCCCACAGAGAGCAATTCTTTAACAAGAATTAGGCAATGTACTATGCTAGTATAGACCATGACACAGAGAGCAAAGTTGTCCTGATGGACTTACTATTGCTTTGAATTTTGTTTTCATACAATAGAGGATTGACAGAGTGAAATAATCTCTTATCTAGGAATGGAAGTAACAAGTGGGGAAGTGAAAAAAATCCTTTTAAGAAAGTAGGAAGTTGAGGTTTTACAAAGAAATATACATCTGTAGAAGTCAGCCTTTCTAAGAAACTGTATGGGATTTTTATCTTAGAGACTGAAGTGGAGGTATAACAGATCTCAATGGGGAGCAGGGTACCAGGGTCAATCAGACACATGTGCAAGGAGATTCGGGGATATGGAATAAACAGATATTCAGAATTTTTGCAAAAATAAAGAGTTAAAAGTCACAGGAACTATCCATAGATACTTATGAATATGAACTTTATAAAGTGTGCAAATTCCTTGGGATAAATTGGTATTTGTATTAATTTATTAGCTACTAGTATTATATATAACACATGGGCAACAGGCAGGAAATTAACAAAGAGAATCTCACCAAACTGTAAGTTAGTAAAAGTATGCAAGTCTCTCACTTTGTGCTGTAGTGTTGTGTATGTACAAGACTCGACTGGCAGAGCAGACAATGAATCTGGATTTCAGGAAGAGTGCTTCAAGAAGCTCAATTCCCTGTGAAACACAAGTTTTTTAAGGACAAAACGGGAATACTTCTTATGTCTAGGACCAAGAATTTGCTCTTATTCCTGTTTGGGTTTTGTCAGTCTAAGAGCTTAAACTATCTAATTACTACAGAAAAAGCTCGATTAACCATACAACTAATTTCGGTTGATTGGTTGGTTTTGGTTTTGATTTTTGCCAGACTACACATCCTGCCATCAATAATTTCAAAGCAATGTTCACATGGGTATGGAATTTTATATGACATAAATGTTAATTAGGACGCAGATATGATTTGCGTGGAAGATCTTATCTCTCAAAAGAGTACCTGATAACTTTAGAACAGGCAGGGCTGCAATGCAGGTGAAACCCTTTTCTAACAGCAGTTCATGTTAGGTGCAGGAAAAGGGACAGTAGTCAGTACAAATCAGCTGATGGTCTTCTAGTTTTGGATGTTTTTTTCAATTGCAGGTCCCCATTGGGTAACACCATTACAGACAGCATAAGGAAGTTGGTGCAGGTGCCAATCTCATGAAATCCCCTGAATCAGGGGTATTATTGGTACATACAGCTTCAGAATAGACACAGTCTTTCAGTGTGTTTCTAAGAGTTTTGACAACAAATTGTTGGTCTTCATCATAGCAGGCACTGAGAACGGGAGAAAAGGCATTGTTTTGCCATTGTATACAATCTTAATGCACCCATATCTTGAGCTTTGGTCTCTGTATCTCAGAAATCTGCATTTACTTATGAAAATCAACAACAGTAATGGTAGTTCTACTCTTTCTCATTCATAATAGTCAACACAGATTGTACCTGTGTTTAAGAGTGAATGTTAGATACTGCCAGTTACTGTCTTGCTGCCATTTGAGTTCAATGTAGAAAAATAGAACTTTTATTTATACTAATTTTAGGTGTAAATTTAAGTGGTAAATTGTTTCCTACTTAAGACATGTTGAAAGATTGATAAGTGATTCTACTAGAAACAGGAATTCAGGCATTTCTTTAGCTACAGGTAAAAATTTAAAAAAATATTTCAAAAAATTAAATAAGCAAGAAAAGGGCTTTATAAAATGGATAAACCACAAACAGTTTAAGAACTGTTAGGTTTAAAAAATAAAATTGGTCTCTTTTTAATAATATTTAATGAGATCTTGCAACTTGATGCTTTCATCCACTTATCTCTTCCTAGAGACTTATGCCTCCTCAGTTATAGCCTGAGCACACAAAAATTTCAGCTGGCATTTGGTATATGTAAGAGGTGAGAACCTGAGAGAGAAAATTACGAGTAGAGCAGAAATAAAAACTACTCAGGTCAATCATATGCAGCAAACTTCCAAACTTCCAAACATGGTGAAATAAAACCTTTTTTAGATACAATTGTAGCAGTCCTATTATTATGTTTGAACAGTTGAATAGAAAACCAGCATCAATTTCTAGTGCTGGAAAATAAGCCCTCTTTGGAAAAAAAAGATGTCTAACAAATTCTGTCCATCAACTCTTGGCTGAATGTCAAAGAGAATCTCCAGTAAGTTCCTATCTCTCTTGTACTGTGGAGACAAGGCCCAGTATTCCAGATGTGCATCACTAGGGATGAGCAGAGGGGAAGGAACAGCTCCCTTGGCCTGATGACAGCACTCCTCCCTGTGCAGACTGAAATGTGGTTGGTTTTCTTTGCTACAAGCATGCTTTGCTTGTTAATGCTAGTTTGCAATCTAATAGGATCCCCAGGTCTCTCCCTGCCCAAGTGATTTCCATCTGGTTGTCCCCCAGTGCTTACTGGTGCCTAGGTTATCCTTCTTCACATGAGGAGGGTATTGAAATGTATATACCCATGTATGTACTCATGGAAAAACTAAATTGATTAGATTCTTGAACATTACCTGACAAAAATCTTGTGTACAGTAAAATGTGGTTATATATTTTAAAAAATTTTCATCCTATAAGAAAACATATAAATAGTCCCTCTACAGTTGTGATTAAAAAAGAAAAATGTAAAACAGAGACTCTGCCTGTTATTCATTTAATCTGAAGTTTATTTGTGAAATTTGTTTGTTTTGGAGCCAAACTCAGTAATTCCTAGAATGATTATAAGCTCACTAAATACCCTGCCACTAATGGGTTGACTTCAATAAATGAGTTAGGAGGGCAGCATTAAATCCTTTTGGGAACTCAGCAATTAAGGCAGTATATGCAATTTACCAGACCAAAGTACTTCATCCAAATCCTATCGGTAAAAAGCATTTCCCCTTTTTTCACTTAAGACTTCTAGACGATCCTCTTGAATTCTAAGAGGGTCCCAATATCTCATTTTCCCTGCAAATCTGGGTCACCTAACCCACAGTATTTTACTGAAGTGTAGGATGCAGAGTGCTTTCTATATTTCCCTAAATAACTTTTCCAGCAGTACGTTTTAATATGCCTTAGAGCATTCACTTTAAAAATATACCAAAAAATTTAGCTCCATCATTTTTTCTCCATGTGTAGTTTTTACACTAAAACTCATATAAATATATAATTTCACTGCCATAATTGCTAAATTTACCTTTATCAGTCTAATAAGATGATTTCTTTTCACTCTAAATGACATGTGGGCATACAGAAGTCTTGAACTGGTAGGAGATAGAATTCTTTGAAGACTATATAAGTGTTATTAATTAAATAACGTGACAATCAGCAGTGTTCTTATTAATTTTCTATTTGCTTTTTGGGTTTATTTATTTTTTTTTTTTAATCGTTATTGACTGGTTTGGCCAATATTCTCTATCTAGAAAATGGTCACAAAAAACCATGATGTAGAGTACAGTAAGAAGAGTGATTCTGCAAAATGTATCAGTTTCTGATTGGAGCTCCTCTGTCAAATCTGTCAAAGACTCTGCTAACACGGAATTTTAATTCTGCTAAAATATCAGCAAGTTTAAATATACTGTCAATGCATGTGCTTCACCTCGTATAGTGTTGAAATTAATTTCCTCTTATTTTTCTGTTACACTGTTAAAAAAAATAATGGATTTAGGATGTTGCACAATGTGCTAATGTTGGGAATCCAGATTGTATTTTTTAATTATTTAAAAAGCAGCAATGGATTTAGGCCAGGACTCTGCATCTCTTGGACTTTAGTAAAACATGGAATAAGCCAAATCAAGTGGACATAACTAACATTTACAAATGGTGACAATTCACACCACATTTAACTTATTTTCCTAGTTATTTTAATGTGACAGATAGCAAAGGAGGCTTAACCATGGCTTTTATAACAGCTTTCCTATTATTCAGGCTTCCTGGGCTTGGAAAACAGTTTATTCCAGACCAGTCCGGCTTCCTTTGCTTGATCGTGCAGCAAAGTCGTAATAATCCTATTGGTAACATTACAGGCTGTTGCTATGGAAATTAATGTATTATCTCAGAAAAATGACAGATGGGTTGAAGAGGGAACAAACCCATACTTAAACACTGATCCTTACATGACTAACTAATCCCTAAACGGATGTCACTTAGAGAACAGCTAATTTCAAAGACTTTACTGAAACCATGTGACTAAGAGGAGCAGCAGAGGACAGAGGCAATGCTCAGTATTTTGCTTCAAAATAGTTGCATTATCTCTCTTTCATTTCCACTTGTTTGTATTGCTTTTCTCTTAACATGTTCCAAACAACCTGTAGTAGATCAGGAACCATCAGGAGATAGCAGGAAATAGCAGCATTGTGTGTGCAGCTTAATAGTAATAGCTTCTCCTCATTTTCCCCTCTCTGAGTGAATTATGTCATTTAAAAAATGGACAAGGCAGCATCAATGCAGTAGTTATCATTTGCTGATACAACTTGGATTAAAAAATACCCAGAAATTAAAAAAGGCAATGTGCCATTATTCTGCTGTCATACAAAGGGTATTGTGCACATTTTAAGTCTTTAATCATTGAAGCTTACTCTTCCTCTCATTTTAAACAGAAAAAATTTGGGCTTTTTGCCCATAACAGTGTAAATTGGGCTAAATTACGGAGAGTGCAGCATGCAGCAAGTGGAATTTGAACAAGAAGGCCAAATCAAGAGTGTAGGTTACAAACTCCTCTGGGACACGTATGCTAACAGCAAACTGGATCAGGGTAGTAGAATGAAAAATAACATCTAATTTTAAAGGAGAAAAGGATGACTATGGTATGAAAATTTTGTTTAAGACTGACAAGTGATTGCTAATTTTTATTTAATATAGAAAATATTTTTTTTTCTGAAGAAACAGAAGGAAGAAATATAACACTAGGATTTTTTTTCCTTTTAAGCACTACTAAATGTCACCATTTTGATAATATTTTCTTCAGAATAATTTCACTGTTTTTTATGAACCACATAGCAATATATTCTTCTTCGGTGATGATTTTTTTAATGTTTCTGGCTATGAATAATGATGTTGCAACAACTGTCAAAAATATACTATTGTTAAATACTTAGAGAGCAGAAAGACTTGGCTGTGCTGCTGGCAAAATACTGCATATTAAAATTATATTCTCATAATGATATGAGTATCAACAAGAATAACTAAATATGAAAATGTATAAATCTGAGTCATATCAGGAGATAACATATCATTTCAGAATTATAACAAAATATGTATCAAAACAAGGATTTAATTTAAAATCTCCAGACTGCAAAGCCAAGACCTGAAATATGTCATAATTTTGTTCACAAAAAAAGTAGTAATTCCCTAAGGAAAAGTTATTATTTGAATTACTCAGAGAAAAAAAAAATACTACAGCTATGAAAGTTAGATATATATTTTGCAGATTATATTCTTTCATATAACAACACCTGCAGTGACCCTCCCTTTGACTTAAAATTCAATGGAAGAAGGCAAGAAAAACCCCTACAACCCACGCTCCAGAGAAAAGCTGAGTATAAACAACAAGCAGGATTAGAAAACTTGAGTTGGTGGCCTGTGCCAGACATTTGTTGTGCAGCCACACATATCATGACCTTTGGAGGTTTGTTTGGTTGTTTTTTTCATTTGTTTGTTTGAGGTGGTGTGTTGATTTTGTTTGGAGTTTTTTCGTTTGTCTGTTTTTGTTTTTAGTTTTGTTTTCATGTCAGTTTAATCAGGTAAACATAGGAGATGTTCAATTCTGCAGTTCTATTTAAACACTAGCTAGGGCCACAAGGGAATATAAGAGAATGAGTCCCAATGGACTAGTGGTGTTTCTGCTGGGTGAAAGTCACAGGCAGTTCGGAGCCATTAGAAACACAAAATAATATTGCAATTGAGTAAAAAGTAAAGCTGAAATCTGAAGAAGAGTGTAATGGGAAAGGCAGCACAAACTGAATCTGGATTGTCTTTGTTGCTCCCTCTAAGAAGAAATAATATCTCAAATTTTTCTTCTTATAGAAAAGTTGGAGTGTTGTTATGTGGGTCAAGAATAGCATGAGTAATAGTACTTTGATCAGATTTGTAATTTCTGTTTCAAAAGCAAAGGTAATACTTGGTCCTGTCAAGGCAGATATAGAAATCAAATATTTGAGGCACCATTACTTGTTGATTATATACTTTTCTTCCAGGGAACTAGTATGCAGGTAATTCAAATATAAAATAACATTTTTGATTAGTTAACTTCTAAGAAGTAGAGCATCGACAGATGTGTTGAGAGAAGGAAACAAAGAGAGGCAAGAGGAATTTAATGTCACAAGTATTTATTATGCAAGAGGTAGAGTGGAGACTTCTGCAAATCATATGCTGAAGCTGCCCTGTATTTACAAACAGCACTGCCTGGCTATCTTTCAAACTGTTACAGGAATGCAAAAGAGATCTCTTGCCTCAGCCTAACTTTCAGGATACCAAAGGAGCCCTGCAAATTCTCTTACCTGAAACATCTTACAAGCAAATATTTAATTCAAACTTTTTTTGTTGATTACAATGCATTGTCAATGAATTTGTACTTTAAAAGTTTAACTTTAAAGCTAAATATTCTATAATTATGTCTGCAGTGTGATATTCTGAAACTGTAGGAAAATTTATACAAATTCACGGAGATTTAGGTCAGAAAAGTGATATGATTTTTTCATACTAGGATTCACAACAGAAGAACTTGAGATCTTCACTTATCCTAATTTACAAAGCAGAATTTTGATAAAGTATCTTATACGGAAGTGTCAGTAGAATAATTTCAGAACAAAACATTGAAATGAACAGAAATGTAACAGAAAAAAAACCCAAAACCACAAACCAAAAATCAACCAAAAAAGTCATCCCAAAACAACCAGAAATAAAATACTATTAATCCCCAAAGTCTAAAAAAACTCAAATAAAGTTCTATCAGATTACAGCTTGCCATGAATAAACCATTATTTGAAGGAGACTACATTACATATGGTAATAGAAAGGTCTATAGACCAAAAACATTGATTTCTGTACTGAACAAGCTGGTAGAAGCCATGTAGGAATGGCTACATAGTTCTCTATGTACCTTGATATAGGACATTCTGAAGAAGATTCAACAGTGACTTCATTGCAGAAAGTGTTGAATCAAAATCTGTTGAAGTTTTATGACATTTTTTGGATAAGTTTTATGAGGATGATGCTTAGGTTTCCAATAAATTTTTATAAATTATCTTAAGTTCTTAAAGAAAATAGATCATCAGTGGAGGATGGTAGATTTGTAGCATAAAGTTTTCAGGGAAAAAGTGAGAAAAATAGAAAATCAAACATACAAAGAAATATAAGTATTTTGCAGTAGAGATTTCCCACAGTGCTCTTCATATACCTGTGCTACGAACAATACTACTCAAACTACTAAAAAATAATGTGGAAAAGGCGAAATAGGGAGGTAACAACAGCATATTTAGAGCACATAATTAGAACCGACTTCTAGGATACTCAGAGGAATCATAGTGAACAACTGGGTGATAAAAATGACAGTCAAGACCCCACACTGATAAATGCAAAGTAATGCTCATGAAGGAAAAACAGTCACAATTACACATATACAGTGATAAGCTTGAAAGAACTATTAACATATCATTCACTCAGGAAAGAGGTCTTTGTCTCATTTTGGATGGCTCTATGAAGATATCAGCTCGTTATTCAGAACCAGTCAAAAACTCAAGATATTTTGGATTAGTTGGAAATTAAAAAATAAAAACACAAATAAATTATTTTTTTTTGTGTTGTAATTTCAATCCTTGCTGGATCTGAATCTTGGATATTGGCTATAGCTTTAGCCATCTTCCTCTCAAAATCATGTAGAAGATCCACCAGTGGTGCAAACTAACAGAAGAGATCTGTTCTGTTAGGGGAGTTTCTACTTGAAAAAAAAATCAAATATTCCTTTGTTTGGGTATTTTTAGTTTAGATAAACTATGAAGATGTAACATATGCATGACATATAAGAAGCTGAATGTCTTGCAAAAATGAATAAGCAAAGTTTATTCTCCATTTTTCATCAGAATTGATTGTACAGCTGCTGTAGAATCAGCAAAAAGCTCTTTTGTGAAATTTTTTTGCACACATATATAATCGGTTTTGGAATTCATTGTTACAGGAAGTAAATATGAAGAGTTCAAAAATTATTAGGCAAATTAATTGAAGAAATGCTTGTATATTAAACATGATGTTGTGGCTGCAGCCTCAGGAGTACTGAACTGAACTCCCCTCAGAAGTGGGAAGTCTCAGGACCACCATCAACCAGATACATGAGCTGGGAGAGAAGTATTCACTGCTTCCCATACTCCTTAATCATTTATCACAAGCCACAGAAAGAGGCAGAAGATCTTTACCCTGGCCTAGTATGGTGGTTTGTACATAAGGGGCAAGCTGTGGGAAAAGTTGTGCTAGAGTGGTATAAAAGTCCTGGTCTCAGATACGCAGCAGTCAACAGCAGGAATCCCATCAGTGCCAGAGGCTTTGACCCAGACCTACACCTCCCTCTCCATCCTTGAACTGCCATCACCTGCCTGGAGGCACAGGAGGAGCAGCCCTGTGCATCATTAAGTTTAGCTGAAGACATTGGGAAAGGCGTGCACAAGGTTGTTCTTGCTGGCTGAATTCCACGCGATAGGATAATTCTCCTTGCCAGCAGTGCTCAGCACACATGGGATATAACATCGAGGGGAGTGACCTTCGGGAAACATCTCTCCTCTGTGCACTCTCTAAGCACTACGTATTTTCAGCACCTGTGAAAAGAGCATAAGTTAAAGAAGGCTTCAGAATTTAAGGTTTAACAGCATGGAGCACATTATTTTTTCTGTCAGAACATTTTCTAGCTGGCTTTCTGACATTCATCCGTTTTGTTCTTTGTGCCTGCTTCATCTAAGGTGTTTACATTACAAGTGTCTCACACAGACGTTATGTGTACTTAGTTCAAGCAGGCTGAGGAGCACAGATTTGTAAGTCTTTACTCCTGTAGTTACTCATAAGGGTAAAGATATCATAGAAAAAAAATGATACTATATTTGAAAAGGTAAACTGTTGGTTTAATTTAGCTCCAACTGCTTTAAGTATCTCTAATAAACATTTTATTATAATCTCTGAGCGCTAGGAAGTGCAAATTAAGTTTCACTTAGAGAGATGAACTCTTTCACTACAAACACCAGTGTAAAGAGCTCCGTGGCTTTTAAACATTTTGTGTAAAAGATTTTTTTAATCTTATTCATTGATCACAACTTTAAACTCTTATCATCAAACTGAAAGCTCAAGCTTCTTTCTATCGCAAAGCCTAAGATCCCTGGATTTTGCTGAAATAGAAGTGCTATAGCTTCCAGATAAACATAAATTGTTTAATAATTTAGAAACAAAAATCAAAGTTTTCCCCCTACACACTCTGTAAGCAGCTCTCGGCTTCTAAACCCATCAGAACATCAATCTTCTTTTATGGGGCAGAGCATTGCTGAACACTGTGTAGCTATGCCTTGAAGCAAAGTCAGTGTCCTATATTGTTAGCTGTGCCACCACACCAATCTCTTCTCTACAAATAAGCAAGCAAGGACTGAAAACTACTGTTGAAAATAGTTGAAGGCTATACAAGGGATTTTACAAAATACCTCGAGATATAAAATTATTTTTCTTCTTGGAGGGTTAAAAACCAGATTATACCTGTTCTGGAATTAGGCTTCCGTATACTGAGGCTTTGTAAGCTGATATTTGCTTGGGGAACACTTTCTGCTGCTTGAACTCTTGCCCAGGACTTTGGGGGTTTTTAGGCAAGCATGTTCCACCTGCATGCTTTGAGCATTACATCTCCTCCAGCCAAACACAGAAAGAGCTGGAAAGCATATGAGTATAGAAATATCAGCGTTTGCAGTCAGCAGATGCAGAGCTGAGCCTGGATGCCACAGCTCCAGCAGCTCATTCTCCTCTCTCTCTCTCACAGCCATCCCTGTGTCTGCTCGTGCATGGCCAAGGACTGGTCCCCAGCCACAGGAGTCTTGAGCTTTCCATTGCTCACTCACAAAGAGCCGCCTTGCTCCACATCCCCTTTTTCTCCCCCACTCACCCCCTCTGTATGTTGTGACATCTGCTTTCTTTTTGATCATCAGGAATATGGTAACCTTGGCAGAAATCACTTTAATCATAATTTTCCTTTTAAAAAGCGCTTCACTGAAACTTCAAAAAGACGATTTATGAGACATTTCTGACAAAGTCAATACAGACATCTTTTCAAAATTTCTTTTCTTTGAAAAATAATTTTTAAAGCATCAAAATAAAATGCAGAAAAGCATTCTTGTTTATCTGAGTGATTTGCGTATTCAAGCTCACTTCAGAAAAAAAAATGCTCTTGTCCCTTAATTTCCTTTAAATATGGAAAGATTCGAGTTTAAATTCTTTTAAAACATCAGGATGAGTACAAAATATAAAAAACGTAATCTTATTTAATGAACAATTTAACAATCATAATGGCTAATAAATACTTAAGTTTTGTTGAATGGTTGTGTTTTGCGGATTTTATTGTTAGTTTCTTTTATTTTTCAGGAATGTGTTCTCACTCTCTGAAAAGGAAAAACATTTTTGGTTCTAAATCAATCTTCTGAGAATAAGACAGCTGTTTAATTTTTTCTTGTGCTTATTTACATCAGAATAGTTTTGTCAATGCCCACACCCTGAGTTAAAATATCCCAAAGATTTTCAGTTTCATTCTTTTGGCATGCAGGGTCAGTTCCCAATGGTGAATTTTTTATCTCCCCAATTTTTTCTTTGTCCTTGATTTTCATTGTTACTTATCTGCACAAGTAGCCTTAGTAGTTTTTTGGGGGTTTTTGATGTTAGAGCTGTTTCCATGTTGCTAAGCAAGTTCAGAAACATTTAAACGTATCACCAGATTCTTCAGAACAATCTCACACACACAGAAAAAAAATTCTTCTTGTTGCCACATTTTCAATCTTTACTTTCATAGATTTAAATGAAGTTGAATGTTCCTCATTTTACCTCTGTGTCATTCAGAAAAATGGAAATACTTTGACTGATTTCTAAAGAGATTTTGTATCAAACTGTAAAGTCATTCAGAAACAATAAAATAAGGACAATAATTTTCTATTATCCATCTAAACAGCCTATAGTCACTGTGAAAATGCCTTATTTCCTAATAATGAAGTTATTGCCTAAGACATTAGTTTACAGAAGCCTTATGAATCATAAACTGTGAGAATTCCTTCCTTAAAATACCCCATTTACATACATGCAGTGTTAAAAATATCATGGGGGAAAGGAAATAGCATTATTTGCATGCAAAGTTTCAGAACTAAAATAATATTCTGGACGCAGCTGATAACTTTTAAACCTAGAAACAGTTGCCTCCACACGTGGGTTTAAACAGCCTATACCTGCATGATGTGAGAAGGGCAATTTGAAATGCTTCCTACTTTGGAAAATGTATATATGTAAAATGTGTATATCTTCAAGCACTATGGCCAGTTAATTTAATCTTTATTCAAGTACAATAACTACAAAATGGCTCCTCCTGTAACACAGTATTTGCATTTGTTAACTAATAGGGATGCTTACAATTAAACAATTTATTCCTTTTTCCAATAAAACATACATTTTATCTTCACTCAGAAATTCAGTTTAATTAATCTAAAGTTGTAATTTCTGTGGCCTTCCAACCTTTTTTAATGTTTTTGCATCTAGTTATGATTTGGAAATGAATATTATACATCTGGCTTTATGCATTTCTTCAAAAGGTACTTCCCCGCTTGTTTTGGTGAAATTGTTATGTAATCAAACAATGAAAACTGAAGTTGTTTGGCCTACATGAAAAGAAAAGGAGGGTAGGGAAAACACATCTGAAGAATTGATGAGATGTAGATTAATGAGCATACGCTTCTTTTTCCCATCTTGGTAATAGCAGACCAATAAAAATGTTGCACTGATTTTTATTAAAATAATAAGCTATCACAATAATACTACTATTCCTGATTTGGTACGGCCAGTTATGATGACTGTACCAACTGATTTGGGTAGAAAATATTTTGAGAACCTGAAGCTATACTATTAATTACTTATACAGAAAGAGAAAATTATTATTTTGGTCAAGTCAGATTTGATTGTAGCACTGAACTCCTGGACTTTTGTTGTTAGAACAGTGTATTACATCTCTGACATACACTCCAATTCTGGTTTTTTTCTAACATATTTTGTCATTCATGCATTTAAAATACCATCTACCATATAATCTTTCTTTCATTTTTCACTTGAGTATTTAGTCTTTCCACTCAATATCTCTGAAATCCATATTAGACTTTTTTGGTAGAGTTTCATTTTATATGAAAGCCTTATGAAAAAAGCATAAACTTTCTGGAAGTTGATGCTTTTGGACTTTTTTGGAATAAAGGTAATTCCATCTTTGCTGTAGAGATATGTCATTCCAGTTTTATGTAAGACACTTCAGAACACAAAAGTGTAAGAGAACAACTTATGAACTGTCATTTGCTGTCAAGTTCTTGAAGCGCATGAAATGGTTGACTTGAGAACACCCATTTTTCTCATGAAGTTAAATGGAATGAATTTCATTGACCATTGCTGAGAGACACTCAGGAATTTTCAACTTCAATGCCAATTTCCCATAAATTCAGACTGTGGGTATTTAGTATTATTAGTCACCAAATAAAGGTCAGACATAGTTGCTGTCCCATTATTGCACACTTTATGTAATGCATCTAAGAACAAAACTAAAATCCATAGATTTCTATATTCTTATATAGCTATTGTCTCTAACTAAATCTAGTAGACAAATTTATAAAAAACAACTAGTTGTCAATTTTCTACTCATTTGCACTCTAAACAAAAAGTAGGAGGAAATCCCAATTAGCTTTTTTAGTAGATGGAATACATAGAAAATTTTTAAAATAAGACAGTCAATCATTGTTTTATGCCACTCTCCTGCAACCCTGAGGAATGTGATATTTTATGGTAGCACAAACAACACTTATATTTGTTCTTATGAAGCTACTGTAGAACAAAACTGAGCACTGAATAAGAAAGCAGAACTTCATTAACAAGTAAGATAGTCCTATACAACCTGTAAAAATTGTTATTTCTACCTCCCATGAGGAATAAATTTCAGCGTATTTGAAATCCCAATCTAAGAACATGACAAAACTGTCTGTTATTACTGAAACCAACAGACCTTTTTCGTGACTTTTTGTAATTCCCTTTAGTGCTACTGCAGTGGGAAAAAGACTTGATCTTGCCTTAAGGCAATAGCTGTCATAAAGGAATCCTCAGAGAGTGTATGGCTGCCTTACCCAATTGCACAAAGGACAGATAGGTCAATAGGATTTACCTGTAAGCACCTGACATAGAATCCTCTTTCTCCCAACACTAATACTACCTTATCCTTCCCCTTCTGACACTTTGAGATTGCCAGATGGGAAAGGAGAAAGTAGAGTTTTGCTTCTAGAGACTTAGATGTTAGGCCTCCCTGAATTATTATTGCTGGTCAAGATGCAAATTCCACATCTTAGCTCTGATTTGCATCAGCACGTGACACTTCTCAGAACAGGGTTAGAGTTTTAAGATTTCCTGTCTATATTTTGATGCTGTTCAGGACCTCTTTCCTTCTTTGTCACTTCTCAGTTAAAATAGCATTATGCCCTCCAGCTAACAGTTTATTTTCACTTCCTTTTAGCCATTTTGTCTTTAACTGCTGTCAAATCTTTCTTCTTAGGAAGAATTTTCTTTATAATTTGCTTATTTCTAAAAGGTGAAAAATTTAGCATTATTTAAGTAAAGATATAAGCATTTTGACACATTATTTCTTCCATGAAATATAGCATCCAAATATTATTGAAGGCCTATTTTGCTACTGTTTTGAATGCTTCACAGAAACAATTCACCAAGTCCTTAACACCAGAAATGAGTGAATTTATTCACATAAAGAAAATCCTTGTCACCTCAGGAAACCTTTCAGCAAATAAGAAGCCAATAAAATTCATGACAGCAGTCAATTTATATAAAGATTTCTCTTTGCAAACGCGAGAGTGGAACAAATAAGAAAGCTACTGAGTAATAGGAAGAAGACTATTTGCACCCAGGGACAGAAGACGAAATGGTTGTGCAAGCTAGGATACAGTTAATGAGTCTGGTGTTGCTTTTCCAAATTAATCATGGAGATTAAAGGAATAACTGGCAAAATTTCCTCATGTAATAGAAGAGGATCTTTGTTTTTTCAAAGACAGATTTGTGCCTCCATGGAAGACTTAAACAATTTCTTACGACAGAAAGAATGTGTGCCAAGATTATACAGGCCAGGAAACTGGATATTGCTGTAATAAGTACATTACTTCATTTAGAGAGAGTAGCCGACTGCCTCAGTTACTCTACCAAATATAAATCTCTAGTGATATAAAGGTTTGGGAGTAGGAGTAGGAGTAGTAGTAGTAGTAGTAGTAGTAGTAGTAGTAATAGTAGTAGTAACAACAAGGAACAAGTTAAAAGGACAAAGGTTGAGTGCCTTGAAAAAGTTAGAATATATAGATACATGCCTAAATGCTTATACAAATCCAAATGTAGATATTACTGGCCGATTTTGGATACAGGTGATCTTGGATATATATGAATCATCATAAGATTTATTTGGAACACATTTTCAGATTACTTGGAAGTGTGTTTACGAAGCAACAGGTACATTTACACGACAAAAAGGAAACACATAACTTCCTAAAAGGTGCGCACACAATTTGTTTTTTTTGTTTTTTTTTTTTCTTCAGATACTAGAAAAGGATTAGAATGTGATAAATCTGCCAATGATTCTGGTGATCAAAATGTTGCATCCTGGAAATCCAGACCAGAAGTCCACACAATATAGTGTGGAATTGTATTGACATCTGTAAGCCCTGTCTTCTCTAGAAAATTAGTTTTAAAATGTCTGCAATTAAAAACACCTATTCCCCTTATCAGTCTCTATTTTTAGGAGGAGTCGTTTCTCATTCTGTCCCATGTCTGTTATGTTTCTATAGGAGAACTTCACAGGTGCTCAAGAGGTGCTTATTTTAAGCTCATCCGCTGTGGTTGCTATGATTATAACTTGGCAAACATCGTTCTCTGATAAACTCAGGGCTATCTCTTCAGTAATACCAGTATGATACTTGAAGATATCAATACAAGTGAAAATGTGATATACAGAAAGGGGCTTCTAAATGGAAGAATGAACCTACAATCTATTGCCTAAAATAGGAAAACAAAAGCATTGACTTCAGCTGTCTCTATTTCTCAGTCCCAAAACACTGCATAAGAAGACCATTGTTAAAGATAAAACAAATGTTCATTTTTCTCAATATTAGTGTCTTTAAAATGACTCATTTTAAGAACTGTCCAGGTTAATTGCTAATTGATACAAATAATCTGATATTTTATATCAGCTGAGGACTATGAATGTCATTGCAAGTCCTCTTATGGCAACTCTAAAGACCAAAGTAGATTTCTTATCTTGTCCCCTTATGACCATCATGTTTATATATTGTATTGTATGCATGTGCCTTTGAAAGAGAAACCTAAATGCAGTGACTTGTCTACCAGGATTTTGACAGAATTTTGTTATTGGAGGCCTTCCATCCATCCTTATAACATAGTAGGTAATGAGAATATTTCTGAAATAAGGTGTTATCAGAAAAATAGGTCCCGTGTGATGTATATGTTTGCGTAGGTTCATGTACTTTATTGTGATTATACTTTGACACAGGGACAGAAAGAAGGTCTATTAATACAATTTTCGAACAAACGTTATCTCAAACACATTGGCCCAGCAGAAAAAAATGTCACTTAGGCATTTCTCTACAAGGTTAAAACAAAACAAAACAAAACAAAACAAAACAAGAAAAAAAACAACAAAAAAAACCCAAACAAACAAAAAAAACCAAACCAAAACAACAACAAAAAAAACCAACCAAACAAACAAAAAAAAAAAATAAAAAAAAGGAAAAAACTCCACAAAGAGAAAAATGTGCAATATACATGCAAGAAAAATGCAAGGAAAGGTGATCCACTGAACAGAATTTCAGCAGTTGACAGTAATCCAGCTTTTGTAGTTTGCAACATTGATGTGAAAAGAACAGTGTGTATGCAGTCAGATCAATGACCATTAATCATAAAATGGAAGAATTTAAAGATTAAATAGCCCTGTAAGAACAATCAGCCTGTCTTCTGCCCACACAGGCTCTCTGAAAAATATATTCTAATTCACCTCATAGCATAAAGAATATAGCTTTACTAACATGAAATCCACTGCTTCAGCTTTTACAGGACAAATCTGTCTCTATATAGTTTTTGTCACATCTTATGTAACCTTTTCTTAAAGTAATATCTCCCCACAAGATGGTGGCACATCTGTGTTAGCCATTTTTAAACTGTTTTTGAATTTATTTGATTTCGCTTATATGATAAGTGAAAAAAATAACATCCCAGTCTTTCACTAATTTTTATTTCCTCAGTACTCTTTCAGAAACTATGAGGTGTTTTTCCCTTTCATTTGCACCTATTTCTACTTTAATTTTTGCCTAAGATTTTTACTTATCAATATAAAGTGGAAAAAAAGACATATAATCACAGAATGGTTAAAGTTAGAAGGGACCTTTGGAGAGCATTTAGTTCTACTCCTCTGCCAAGGCAGGGTCAGGAGGTTCCTGGAGCAGGAATTTGGGGGTTGAATCTCTCCAGAGAGGGAGACTCAATTACCTCCCTGAGCATACCATTCCAGAGCAGACCTGCAATGAAAGATGATGTTGAGATGAAGCTTCGTGTTCTAGTTCATGGCCATTGCTCCTTATCCTGTCTCTGGGCACCACTGAAAAGAGTTTGGCACCCTCCTCTTAAAAAAAAATATTTGAGATATTTAGATATTGATATATATATATTTATATACATCTATATATATTTATTTATATATATATTTTATGTATTGGTGAGGTACCTTCTCAGTCTGCTCTTCTCTAGTTTAAACATACCCAGCTCCCTCAGTCTCTCCTCATAAGAGAGATGCTCCAGATCCCTGATCATCTATATTCTATAGTAGCTCCTTCTCTTTCTTGAACTGTGGGTCCTGGAATTGAACACAATACTCCAGATGTGGCATCACTAGTGCTGAGTAGAGGGGCAGAATCCCTTCCCTTGACCTGCTGGCCACACTCTTTCCAGTGTACCCCAGGATACCATTAGCCCTCCTGGACACAAGGGAACAGTACTGGTCAATTTGGCATCCACCAAGACTCCCAGGTCCTTCTTTACATTAAATGTGTATTGAGTGTAATAGTGTGAGGAGACAATCTCCTTTTAGCAGACTGATTTAATTTGCTAAATTTCTAACTCACTACTACCTTGATTCGTGAATTCACTATCTCACAAATTCACTAACTCTTGCATTTATGAGCAAGATCATTACCTACCATGGGTGTCAGTGGCATAGGCACAATTGTTCTAATTATGGATCATAGAGTGTGTGCCTAGATGGCATTTTTCTGGAATATGTAAGGTCCATTTGAATATTTTTTGAGACTTTGCTACTGAAATATTGGGTACAAAATTTCACCCCATCGCTGTATTACCACAGAAGCATAGCTTCTGGTCACTTCAGAGCCTTGCAAATTTGCATACTTTTGCTCACAAGAGTTATGCAGAGACATGCACATAAAGCACCATACTTTTCCTACAATTTCTGGATATTTTGAAGTTAGTATGTAAAAGTATTATCTTTATAAGAATATATAAAATCATAGCTTTGTTTAGCTAGAAAAGACTATGAAGCTTTGTGCCACATATGACTTATTTACATCTAAGCACAGGAAAATAATGTTCCCCGTGTTTGATGAAGGAATGTAAAAACCCACACAATACTCCTTAAGAATAGCTGTACTCAATCATCAAGATCATCATCCTCCAGTAAAAGCTACAACAGATAACTAGGGAAAGCATTTCCTGAATTTACTCCTATCCTTCAACAATTTGCATATTAGAGCAATCCAGAGCCAGGTGCAAGCAACCTTTGATGGATGATTCTTCCATGAAACTATTCAGCCTCCTCTTTAGTCTCTATAAGTTGTCTTAATCAACAATATGCCGTAGCAAAGAGTTGCACTACCTAACTTCAGAGAGGAATGCCCTTCAGTTTCTAGCCTGCCTCCTACTACTTTAATTAGAATTTTCCATGTTGTAATGTGGAAGAAATACTAGATTCAGACATATTCACCCTTTCTTGATACTCATGTATGTGCCATGATTGGACCTCAGCTAGCAACTAAGCACCCCAAAGCTGCTCTCGCTCCCTTCACATTGGAGCTGTTGGTAGCTCCCCATACAGGTCACCAATTGCTGGTGTCAGTGCTTGGCACCTCTGGACAGTGGTCTCAAACTGACTGACACTGTCAGCTTATTATCCTATGGTAAAACCCTGCATACCTTTCCCCTGATCGATGGAGGGCTCAAATGACTGACACTGAAGATGATGGCAAGCATTAGCACTTTATTATTCCCCAGTACAACTTTTTATACACTTTTCTCTCACATGAATAACACCTGCATACTGTTCTACTCTTTTGGGATTGGTCAATATACATCAACATTCCACATTTCTTCTTCTTCAGTGCTGTTCACCTGTCTTATACAGCTGGACCCCATTAGGGATGAGGCTTAGCTCCAGTCCCATTCCTAATCTCCCACAATCTATTCTCCCATACTTTTGAATGGGGGAGAGAATAGCAAAAGTGAGAAAAAGTAATGAGTTGAGATAAAGGAAGTTTTATAGGGAAACAGAAAGCCGTGCACACAAGAAAAATGAAACTAGGAATTCCTTCACCACTTCCCATGGACAGGCATATGTTCAGATATAGTCAGGAAAGCATCACAGGGCTCCATCACACATAACAGTGACTTGGGAAGACAAATGACATTACTTCAAGCATCCCCCCTTCCTTCTTCTTTCCTCATCTTTAGATGAGGAGCATGATGCTTACAGTCTGGAATATCCCTTTGGTCAGCTGGGGTCAGCTGTCCTGGCTGTGTCTCCTACCGACTTCTTTGTGCAGAACCAGCCTGATCACGGGAGGGAGGTGTTGTGAGGAGCAGAAAAGGCCTTGGCACTCTACAAGAACTGCTCAGCAGGAACTAAAACATGCCTGTGCTATCAACACAGTTTCCAGTACAAATCCAAGACACAGCCTACCTATTGTAAAGAAAATTATCTCTATCTGAGCCAAAGCCACAACATTGTGACACTTTAGATATTTACAAATATTTATTTATTTATAAAATGGGATAACAGTATGTTCTGGCTTGTTTTTTTTCCCCTTTCAAGATTAGAACTTAGGACTTCATTTGTACTTTACCCACTACTGAGCACGGAGGTGGCATTTTTGTGAAACAGTGTGTTATAACATAAAGATTCCACTCCTGAGGACAAAGGTTAGGTCAGTGCCCATTTGCTTTATGTGAAGTTTTCCCAGCTGTATCATTTCACAGTAAATCTGATCTGGATTTTATACACCACATGATTATGCAGTAACTCCTGTAATCTTTCTCAGTGGGATTTCCTTCTTACTGTATTGAACTACCAACAAATTTTATCACCTCATTATTCACACCGATTTTAAGATTATTTCCAAATCTGATGAAAAGACCTTTCGTTTTGTAAAATATATTTTCACTCCTCACTTTTGAGTCGAAGCTTCTAGCCAATTATTGATCTTCTCAAGTAATGATATTTTTGCCTCCATATAATAATAACAAATTGGATTACATCATATATTCCTGAAAAATTTCCTGGAGAAGTTTTGGTAGACTGATCTCGCAGATACCCTGCCAACAAGATTCAATTTATCCATGTTTATTGATGTCTTCAAAGAAACTCAAAAATGTGTAAGGAATGACTTTAAAATAAACATGCTGTTAAGCCTTGTGCCATTTATCCGGCTGCTAAATGTCTACTATCAACATTCATTATTGCAGCTTTTGATTGACTTACCATGTACATTTGCGAGGTTTGCTAAGTAAACTAAGTCCTTCAAATCTACGTAATCCTTTCTTTAAAGCAGGTATGATATTTGCCATAATTCAGGCCTTAGAACCAATGTTGTATTTCCTGTAGCTTTGTTATTTGGGATTTCTTACTATGAAATTTCATAGCACAACTATAATTTAATCTAGATTTCCTTTAAAGTGCTTGGATGAATATAGCATATGTGGGCAACCTCTTGCAGTTGGTCAAGTTGTTTCATAATCTCTTTGTAAAAACTTCAGTTTAGTACAATATTTGAATACCCCCTTAATAAAGAAAGAGGAGAAGGGAAAAGGGAAAGGAAAGGAAAGGAAAGGAAAGGAAAGGAAAGGAAAGGAAAGGAAAGGAAAGGAAAGGAAAGGAAAGGAAAGGAAAGGAAAGGAAAGGAAAGGAAAGGAAAGGAAAGGAAAGGAAAGGAAAGGAAAGGAAAGGAAAGGAAAGGAAAGGAAAGGAAAGGAAAGGAAAGGAAAGGAAAGGAAAGGAAAGGAAAGGAAAGGAAAGGAAAGGAAAGGAAAGGAAAGGAAAGGAAAGGAAAGGAAAGGAAAGGAAAGGAAAGGAAAGGAAAGGAAAGGAAAGGAAAGGAAAGGAAAGGAAAGGAAAGGAAAAGAAAGGAAAGGAGAAGGAAAGGAAAGGAAAGGAAAGGAAAGGAAAGGAAAGGAAAGGAAAGGAAAGGAAAGGAAAGGAAAGGAAAGGAAAGGAAAGGAAAGGAAAGGAAAGGAAAGGAAAGGAAAGGAAAGGAAAGGAAAGGAAAGGAAAGGAAAGGAAAGGAAAGGAAAGGAAAGGAAAGGAAAGGAAAGGAAAGGAAAGGAAAGGAAAGGAAAGGAAAGGAAAGGAAAGGAAAGGGCTTCTGTTTCCTCAATTACTCTATGTACATGTTTTGTCATTTGCTGCTTTGATCATCTACTGAGTTTAGAACCTCTCTGGCTCTTTTCTTTGTCCTGAAATGGTAATAGTAGTTTTCATGCATTTTGTAAAACTGTATGTCAGAATCAATTTGGTTATTTCCCATTATATTTATAATTTAATACCAAAGGTATCATGATCCTCTTTTCTTCACTTAGAAATGTCTTTTTCTTTTTGAAGAATGGCTCCTTATTTTTAAAAAACTGCCTTACCCTATTCTTGCAAAATTATGATTCATTTTGACCTTTGTTAAATATTTTTGAGAGGTAGCACTCCTTTTCTGTAGTCTCCTACTATGGAGTTTTAAAATAATTTCTGTGCCAACAGAAACAGGATAACTCTCCTATCTGATTTAAAATTAATTCTGCAGTATTTTCCCTTTAGGTGCCATTTATTTTAGGTAGATTTCATGTTAGTCATTGACAGCATTGTTTCACTAAGATTATTCAAATAAAACTTTCTTTAATATACAGCATAACTCCATCACTGGCATAACATAGCCTGTTTTTCCTGGTTGCTTTCTCTTCTGCTTCTTTAATAGTTAACTCATGTTAAGATTGTTCTTTCTACCAAGTTCTCAATATGTCTCTCTCTTTTCATTCATAATAGCAGTTTTATTTGAAACTATGAACACTTTGCAAAACAGTATAATGTCTAGTTCATCAAGATAAATAGCATAAGGCTACAACACAGATTAGGATCTTTTATATATAGATAGTGTTTCTGGTTTTGTTTTCTAAACACCATGTTTAACCAAAATTGCTATTTTGGTTCAAGTGAAATTATGAGAAAGTTTCCCACTTGTTTACTGTTTTCTAAAAGTCTGTTACTGTTCCCTCATGCCCAAGACTTCAGTAGATTTCAGCATATTAGAGCACTTGACCAGAATTTTCTCTCCTATATCTAAGCACTGTCCTTGGTAGATGTATCCTGAGAGCTCTTTTAATGAAGTTCGATGCCATTGAGAATTTGCTAAGCCAGAAATGCAACCTTATGAAGGCTATCTCATTATCCAACATCCAAAGTCACAAACCTTCATCTTCACCCCAGTTTCAGTATTCTATACATTATTTGAACAACATATACATTTGAATTACTATTGTTAAACTTCAAAATATCTTTCTGCATTATTTTATACATATATTACCATAATATGCAATGATACTGGTACATGCTAATTATCTAATTAACCAGGACAAAAAATTCAATTATAAATCCTACCTTTGCTCAAAGTGTATAATCGTTTTTTAGGATGTGAAGTTGCTTTACACCTTTGACCCCAATTTGAAGGTCCTAAACTAATTATTTCTCTTTGCTAATGAGTCAATATGGGCTGAATTTGTCCTTCATTAATGGCTTAAGTCCTTGTATCAGCTAGTGTTTGACTATTGAAAGAGGAAAGTGAATATTTAGCATATAGGTTATGTGATCTTTGCAGAGATAACTTGAATTTGTTTCTGAGAGTTGCCTTGACTCCAGCTTCAACTGACATGATAAAACCTTTGGCTTAGCTGTGAAAAGCACAAGTGGTGCAAAAATCACTACCAACAAACAGATGCCCAACAAGTCTCAAAGCAATGGCTACTTTCAAAGACCTTCCTCCTATTTTTGTTGTTGAAAATGATGATATGTAACATGGAGTACCTCTTTAGTCAGTTCAGATCACCTGTCCCAGTTCTATCTCTCCAAATATCATGCCCACCATCATCCTGCTAACTGAGGAGACAGAGGGAGAAACAGAGAAGGCATTGATGCTGTGCAAGCTCTATTCAGCAATGGCCAAGATATTGGTGTGTTATCAACATTCCTTTGTTCACCTGCCCTAAAACACAGCTGCTGCAAAGAAAATTAACTTCTCAGATGTGGTCAGTACAAATATCTGTGTTTGACATAGCAGTGAATTGCATAAACATGTAGAAAACAGCTCTCATCAGCCAAGAGGAAAGAATCTAGCCTATACTATCAGTCCTCAAAACTCTCACCAATAAACATGAACAAACATCTCTTTTATTTTGTAGTATATTATGATCCAGTTCAGTATCACTTTATTTACTTGGAAAAGCAATATTTTGCCTGAGTACAAAATGTGATTTTTGCTAGTCTTCCAAAGTTATTTAATATTTTTCATATGTCATAATCTATTATACGGATTCTTATTTTCCTCACATTTTTTGCTTCCTTTTCAATTTCCATGAGACGTACAAACACCTCTGTATAGTAATATGTTGCAAGAGAACAGTTTGATTTAGAAGATGGATCCCAGGGACCTGTTTTTGTTCTAGATGGAAGGCCTTTAAACTCTAAGATAACCAGCAAAATGCATTATTTCCTTTACACAAAATTAGACTTAAAATACATATTCCAGAAAAAGGTATCATAAATATACTAGATATTACTAATGTTTATTCCTAATGGTATTAATATTCTCATTTATATTTATAACTTTAAAAAATGAACCATCTGTCTCAGTAGCTGTAGGAGACCAGATTACAGTAGCCATAATATGATTCATTTTCAATACAAATCACTACTGGTTAATTATAATGTGAAATCTCTACTGGAAATGGAGCAATTATTTCAATGGTACTTATAATGCTAGCAAGCCTGACAAATTCAATGTTGTTTTTTTTTGTTTGTTTTTTGTTTTTTTTTTTTGGCTGGTGGACTATGGACTTAAAACTAATTCTCCTCATTAAAATATAGGGAAAAAACAAACTCACAATTCCTCACCAATTCTGCTTCTCGTAAGCCAAGTTGTTTTTCATGCCAATTGCTCAAAGATAGTTCAGATCATCTACTTACTTGAAGAAAAATCTTTACAGATAACTCCCAAATCTAGTTGTCCATTGCGATTTCTGCACTACATTTCTTCTTGTTAATAAATGTTAACATAGGTGCCCTTACTGACACAATAAACCCTGGATTCTAATAATGCAATTTCAGAATTTTGTTCCTAGCTCCTCTTATCTGTTACTACTGTTTTCCACTCCTCAGATTTTTGACAGTTGGAAACTCAAATTATGTGCCTGGTCCGCACCTAAGACATAAAATTAAGTCTTGTCTGCATTTGAATTCTCTGCAGGTGAAAGAAAAGGTGTGGCTTCAAACCAGCTGAGTTCAACAGGTTCAGAACACAACTGTGTTCTTAATTCAATTTTAACCTGGTTCAAACCAGCATAATATATATGAACCACAGCCAGAATGGTTTAAATTAAGTATGAACTAAAGAGTATCTACTGTGATTGAAAATACAGGTAGTGACTGCATCTCTAGTCTATTTTCAAGACTCAGATTAATAAAGAGAACAAAATGATAAAATAAAGAGACTAGGAGAATAATTGCATGTCTCTTTATATTTTGGGTTTTTTTTGTTTTTATTTTGTTTTATTTTGGGTTTTTGTTGTTGTTGTTGTTTTTGGCGATTTTTTGTTGTTGTTGTTGTTGTTTTGTTTGGTTTTTTGTTTTTTTGGTTTTTTTTAGTTGGAAAGAGCCAGAATAGTTAAAAAAGAAAGAGAAAGAAAGAATGATAGGAAATTGAGAGAAAATTGTTTTTTGTGGTGACATTTGTAGCAAAAGAAATGGAAGATCAGAGCAGTTAGAAAACCCTGAGTATGTAGTTCATACTATTAGTGAGACCATTAGTTACAAGGATCAGAAAAATTAAAATTTCAGCTAAGGGGACAGTACAGAGAATATTCTGTGTTCATTAATTTCAAGTCCATTGCACTGCCATGGTTTTCTGCAGGTAAGACTTTTTTGAAAAGTATATAAAACCTCCCTCATATACACAAAAGATACAAGACATCTTCTCAAGAACTCTGTTCCCTCACTAAAAAGAGATTCATCTACATTGATACACAAAGCATCATGAAGAAGTCTGGGATTTTCACTCGTTCATTGCTATTTGGTAGTGTTTAATACAGCTAACTGCAAAACAGAGGCAGAATTCTCATTTATTTTTCTTATTTTGATTGAAAATTGTTCAGATATGTCTTTCAATACATATGTTGACTGACTACCTCTTGATGTTATTTAACATTTTATTTCTGTTGCAGGGTTTCCAGCCTTAGTGTATGAGAACTAAGAATATGATTGTGTTTTCTTATGCTTACTTCACTTTTACTTTAATTATAAGAGAAAGACCATGGATCTTGTCTATCTGGACCTTGCCAAGGCCTTTGACATTGTCACCCAGAGTGGTTCATTCCTTGGAGTCATCCATAGTTTGGACAGGTGCACTGTTCCCTGAGTAGAACCTGAGCTGCCTTTTCTCCAGGCTGAACTACACAAGCTCCTTCAGCCATTCCTCATAGGAATTGTTCTCTAGAGCTGCCCTTCTCTGGACATGATCCAGCACCTCAGTGTATTTCTTATAGTGAGAGTCCCAAAAGAGTACACACACTCTGTGTGGACTGAGTGGACTGAGACCCACTGATCCAGTCTGTCCACAGTTCTCTGCAGAGCCTTCCTGCCCTCCAGCTGGTGACCACTCCTGCCCAGCTTGCTGCAGTCTGCAAACTCACTGAAGGTACATCCCATCCCCTTGGACCAGATAATTGATAAATATATTAAGCAGAACTAGCCCCAGGGCCAAGCCCTGATAAACACCACTTATGACTAGCTGCCAACTGGATTTCCTTCATTCTCCCCAAATCTTTTGGCCTGGCCATCCAGTCAGACATTTTTTTTCCTGAGTTCCAGTGAAAAGTCTACATTAAACTACACCAGTCTTTCCCACTAGCTTGTCTTTTGGGACCTGTGGATAGTCTGCTCCTGCACCTTTAAGATTTCCTTCTTGGGGAATGTCCAACCTTGCTGGAATCCTTTGCCCTTCAGGACTGCCTCCCAAAAGAGACTCTCAATTGGATTCCTAAACAGTCCAAAGACTGCCTTCTGGAAGTCTGTTGTAGCAGTTCTGCCGATCCCCACCTTAGTTCTGTGAGGATCAAAAACTTTATACATGCTTGTTATGCTCAGGCTGGCCTCCACCTATGACCCACCACTCCTTCCCATTCACAAAAAACAAGTCCAATAGGATGACTTCCTTAGTTGTCTCACCTCCCACCTGTGTTAGGAACTTATTTTCCACACACTCCAGGACTGTCTTAGAGTGTTTCCTCTCTGATTTACTGCATTTCAATACTGTATTAGGAAGGCATATATCTTTTGAAAAAAAAAACAAAACCAAAAACATATTGTAGAGGTTTTTATAGAATTTATTATACATGGTACATATGTGCATATTTAATGTCTATATAAAAACGTGTATGTATTTATGTATACACCATTTCAAATTCCTTTTTGGATGCATTATACAAGAAACTCAGAAGACATTAATGAAATACCAGGTGATAATACAGGAGCTTAATTCACTTAAACATATCTGGATCCTTACTACCTTTAAACTACTGAAGTACCACTGAAGTATTGTTCAGCAGATATATAAAGTCAGGATGAACTAGTAGACTAAACCACTTGCCACCCAAAATAGTGCTTGCCTTCTGAAAATCATATGTTCCTCAGCTCTCCCCACAAACATAGGAATGACTGTTGTTTAATCTCCCTCATATAAGGCCTGACAATACAGGAAAAATCTAGGGCAACGTTTCACCATTGCTTCTTCTTTAAATGTCCAAATGAAAGGAGATTGAAAAGAGCATTTATTGTTGTATTTTCTTAAATGGTTGAATCAGTTCTCTCATTCTAATTAAGCCACTGAATTTCTGGACAAAGCATACTCTGTCCTGCTTCATTTGTTCCCTACTGGCATTCCAACTCAAAACATTTTTCCTGTGGAATTATATTCACTGAAAACTATCATGCCTTGCTGCATCAAAGGTACTAAATCTTGTTTGTACTCTGAAAGGGGTTTGGCTTTCTAAAATATTCTACACCATATCAGAACCCCTTTTTTGATTTTCTCTTTAATATGCTCTTTCTAATCTTACTCTTTTTATACCTCATAAGTTTCCTGACCTCCACTGCTTCATTTAACATCAGGCAATGTAGTGTTTAGTACACATAGTAAAAGCTAGGCTTTTTTATTCACATTTACAAAGGAGTTAAAGGGAAAGCTTTGTAAGGACATAACAATTTATTTTCCCTCTTATCATCTTGCCCTCCTCTGCTCATGCTTTAAAAAATGTTTGTTGGGGATTTTTTTTGTGCTTTTTCCCCTCCTGGAGGGGGACACTTATTAACCAAAATGCTTTGAACATTTTGAGAAATTTGTGTGATCGCTAAATTAGTCATTACTACGTCTTCAGATTATTATTGCTGTGGGACTGTTTCACATCAAAGTCCTATTATTTCAATTATGTGTTTGCTTACCACAGTAAAACCACTCATATGGATACATTTTCACATTCTTTTACTGCTTTAATGGAATCAGAAAAAGTCTTCAGATTCTGAGAAATCTAAAACATTTGATGTCAGCTTTCACACTTGAACATCTGTGGTGCTAATGGTGACAAGCCAAATGGCAAAATAAAGATCACAGCATCAAACCTAGTTTATAATGTCAAATAAATCAGCATCATAAAGCAGATAATAACATTTCCTTCCTTAAAACTGCATGTTCTTACTCTCTCAGAATCCTGACAACAACCATAAAGGGGAAGTTAACCTGAGCTCTGGGGTGCTGTTCAGAGTTCTGTGATTCTGCGCAAGTGAAAACCAAAAATACAGTCTAGACTTCATGTATTTTCCAGTTGTATGGCTTATCTTCTCTATGATATGAATTTGAAATCTAAGCAGTTATCAGTCTTTAGCAGATACTGTTGTTAACATGAGATGTTCATATATATGTGTATGTAAGAATAATATAGATGTTTTCCTGTTTCAACAACAAAAAGTTCACTCTTACAAGAACAACAGCGACATGAATAAGCCAATGCAATGTTTTTCATTAGTTTAGTGAAAGGAATACTGTTCACTAGCTAAACATGAAAGGAGAATCTGATATTAAAGTGCAGTATATATTTTCTGTTACCTAAGTTATCTATGTACAACTCATCTAAAGTTATTTCAGACAAGTCTCATATGCATCTAAGAAAAAATTATTAACATTGACATTACTCAAACACAAAAAATCTCCCTCTAAAATTCTGTAGCTGCCAGGAACCTAAGTTAAAGTCAGAATCAACTCAAAATAACATTTGTAGGGAACTTTATAAAACCCTGGTAAGACAATTTTATATAGCAAAATTTTCTTTCAGTGTAATGTTTTTTTACAACTGTGGAGTTTTCTGCATAAAAATCCACTTGCATTGGAAATATGTAATGACACTAGCAGGTATTTCACTGCTTCCATCACTATACACTCCAAAATTTATATTGTCATGTGCCAAAAAGAATAATTAGGATTTATACAAAACTGCAGCAGGCATAATTTAAAAAGTGCATACTTACTGCCCATATCAAAAATTATGTCATAAGGCTCATTTTCTCACTTCTATTTAGAATTAAAAGTACATTTTCTAAAAAAAAATAGATAAAGTGATACAATTCAGGCAAGTAAAACTCAAATAAATATTAAGCAGTTTAAATTCTAGTGATACAACAGCATATTAAACTAATTGCAGTGAGCTAAAATATGAACAAAAATTAAAGTCTGTCTCAGTGAGAGGAGGAATATAAAATTAATAGCAACAACAACAAACCATGAACCCCTAGCTGAATAATTTCTTTCAAACCTAAGGAAAAAGATAAAAAAAAACCCTTAGACCTGATTTGTATAATTCAGCAGTAATCTGCAAGCTGATGGATATGTCACAAGGCTGTTATATTTATTTCTTCAAATGACTGTAGTCATAAAAAACTAGTGAATTGAAGACCAAGAACTGAACATAAAAAAAGTCTTGTTTCCTCCTAACCACATACAAATAAATGCTAGATACTACTAGCACTCCATGGAGACATCTAAAAAAATGTAAAAAGTAGGTGCCTAAATGTTGATTGTTATTTTCAAATAATACAAAGTTGATATTTCAGAAATCTTGATTTTCATTTGGATGTTGACCAATTTTTTACCTTTCAAATTACTGTAAATATATACTTTAGATATCTGAGGAAAGAAACAAACACATTTAGCAGAGCATTTATACAATCTAGCAAATCAAGAACTTCTGAATAGGATGAGAGAAAGAATTATTTGTCTAATTAACCCAGGTCAAGAAAATATGTGGCATTTAACAATCTGAACAATCTTTCCAGAAGAAGATAGGTTTAGATTCACAGTAGGTAAAAATGAACCACATAAACTAGTGATAAAGTCTTAAATAATCAGATGAGTTTCCTAAGAAATTTTAGTCTTAAATACAGCTAAAGGGATAGTTTTTATATTGTCTTCTTCATACATTGAAACACCTGATTTTTTTTTTCACTTGAGCTTCATGAAAGGGAAATATTTCATTGTTGAATGTTCTCATTGAACTTGCATGGTATTAATAATTTTTAGATGACAGTCTGATCATTGCATTCTTTATTTTAATTCCAGATTTCTAAAACAGAAATTACTAGCCGAAGTACCAATAGAATTTGACAAAAATGCAGAATCCTCTATTATCTAATCCTACCCAAATTAGGAATGTATTCTGTGCCTTTCACTCTGCAAATCCTTGAAGTCTTAGCTGTACTACAGCTTGGAGATCATCTCTAATGAGTGTAACAGATTTCACAGCTATTAGAGTAACTGCATCTTCAGCTGTTTCCTGGTAAACTATCAAGAAAATGCTTCCATTTCATATATCATTTTATGGATATTATGATTTTGCATGAGATTTGAAACGTCTTTGAAGATTCCTTCAGAAAAATAGTCTGTTATTAGAACTAACTGGAAAAAATCATGACAAGTGGGAAGTTTTGCCGAATTCCACCCTTAGTTATCTTCATGTAAAGGTACAGTACTTTTGTCAAAGTGAATTTATTTTATATTTACACTTATAGAACATAAACTATGCTTGGTATAATGATAGAAAGTTTCTTCCAACAGGGAGAATTGAAAAGGAGAGGCAGCACCTGTGCTAAATCCAGTCCAGATTATTCCACTCTTGCTTACACGGTATAGCTAATGGAGAGTCAATATTTTTCCCCATACATAAATTTAACTCTTAGGAATTTCAGCTTCCATCAAATTTCTGAACTGAATTAAATTGATTACTGTGCACACTTCTAAGCATCTTGATTTAGCAGATCCCATGTACAATGAACCTGTAGTGAATTTTGAGCTCTATTGTAGACTGAATTTGTAGCTCTACTGTAGAACCTGAATTGTAGCACTAAAAAAAGAAAATATTTAGCTTGATTTTGTAAATATTAATTTTATTTGCAACACCAAAAGATATGCTTTCAACTTATCCTCAAAGAAAACAATTTTCTCAACTGTCTGATTTCCGGCCATGCCCAAATGGCTTGGTTATTAAGAAACATCACTTATCAATATGCAATATACAATACAAGAGGGTACATTTTGGAGAGAAGAAAAATAACATATTGTGTTGGTATATTCTCAAATCTTGGGTTTTTTGTGTCTCAGATAATTTAACACAATTCTCATCACTAGTTAACATGACTGCTGCCTCACAAAGGTCTTGCTGTGCCTCAAAATTGTCAGTGTTGTATTTTACTTTAATCATGCTGGGAAAACTGTAACAACTGTAAAAGAACAATTAACATCAATATAAAATATCATCTCATCATCTGAAACAATGCTTTTGGCATCAGTAAATGCACATAATAAGTCCCTTCAAGATATGTAACTACTGGCAGCAAGGTATGATTTGGTTCATCTGGAAGCATATTTTCAATTGATATTAACAGTGTCCATTAAGTTGTGAGGGGTTTCACACCTAGACTACTAAGCAGGATTTTAGTGCATTATTAAAAGAAATTTTAACTTGAAAGTGCCAGACAATCCAGTTAAACATACAAACTTAGAAGTACACGTTGGAAAAATTCTGTAAAGAATAATTAGTTTCCATGCTTTGCTCCTCATCTAGCAGATATAAACTGTATGTGTTTATGCAGCTGTGGAATCTTAAACTGATTTCAAAATTAAAAAAAAAATCAAAAAAACCAACAAAACCACTTATACAGATCTAGGTCAAATTTAGCCAAATCTCAAGTCTATTAAAAGGGAGGCTGTGATTACACTTTCCAGTCCTGATTAATTAACAGAGAAATTACCATGCTATTACCGCAACTTAGAAACATATAGATAATCTTTATGAAACAGTTTTCAGAAAACCCTCACAAACCTATGCTGCAATGGTTAATAATAAAAAAAAAATCTTACAGTGTAATTTGCAAACTGTTATTTCCCTTCTGTATCTTCTGTCAATGTATCAATATACATCTCAATAGATGCTCTCAGCAAAGTATTAGTAATGGCTGAGATAGGCAAGAAACAGAGCTCTGGGACTGACAATATGGAGAGCAATGAACCTCTTGGTAAAAGTAGTTTTTCTCTAACTTCTTACTCCTTTTGTCAGTATGTACCAGTATGCCTTTATTTCTTTTGTGGAAAATCTTTTGACCCATAAAAAGTAAGGCATGGTTCTACTGATAAGCCAGTCAGCTTTTAAAATACTATGTTAGTAGTGAGACATAACTTTTCTGAAAGTTTGATGCTGTAAAGATTGAAGTGATAGATTGTTTTATCATAGTATAACTCATCTTATTGGCTAGGAGAAAGATTAATTTTAATAAAACATAGGAGCAACAAAATCATATACAAATACTAGCTTGACATTTGTTCTCGGCAAAAAAGAAAGATGTTATGTTTCTCAAATGAAAGGCAAAATAGAGCACACTTCAACACAAAAATACACTTGTGAATAAAAACAATATCTATCACAGTACCCATCATGTTAAAAACTAACTGTGAAGAAAAATCAGTCAGTGTGTATTATATGGCCGCAGAAACTCTTCTTTCTTCTGCACCAAAGGAAGTCTGGCATCATCAGGATTTTTTGAAGCAATGTGTTTGAGTCCCAGTCAACCACAATGTTATCTCCATGATGGCTTATGCAGAGAAGAATTAAACTAAACTCTGTTCTCCAATTTTTGAACAATTTCGGCTTTTACCATATTTCTGGCTTTGTTTTTTGTTTTGTTTTGTTTTGTTTGTGGTTGTTGTTGTTGTTGTTGTTTGTTTGTTTTTGCCTTGAGATTGATTTTGATTATTTCTTCAAAGATTAAAAATGTGCCTTACATAAGCTTAAAGTCTGAGGAAGATGTGCCGACAGTGTATTCTTCATTAAGCTATCAACCTTGGCAATACTTGCAAGCACTGAAAAAAACATCAGATGAGAATGCTGTCCTTTTGTCAGGAGAGTACAAGTACTGATTTATTGGAAATTTAGTCTCAAGCACAGTAAGACTTCTATGGCTATCTTGTACTCCCTTGGTTTGGCACTGGCACCTCAAAGCATCCCTATAGGCTCTGCAGTGCCAAATCCTGGTTGTTGTCAGCAGAGCCAATGCACTGAGTTCCTTGTGCCACATCTAATAAAAAGAAATGGAAGAAGAGCAAGCAATGTTCTGAGCTTTCTAATCCCGATCAGATAGTGACTAGAGCCAATTTAATCTCCCAATTTCATTTCAAACACCCTGAATAAACTCTACAGAAATAAATGGTCATGAAGCCAGGCAAAATAGCTATCTTCCTTGGTTTTAATTTAATTTTTATTTTTTCTTCTTCTATTGAGTGAACTTCAGTGGGGCTATTCATCTGGATAACATACATCAGGCCTTCAGGAAGTGGTTATATTTAATGGTCTAGGACATATAATAATCTCACATTTTGGATAAATTTAAGAAAGTCTATTTTCAATTTTTGGGGTATGAAAATTCTAGAAACTTATATATCTTGGTTTTTTGTTCCTTTATTTATATTTGTTTATCTTACAGATATGCAAAGTTAAGCAGAATACTCAGTTTTATTAGCTATTCACTTCTAGGCAGTGCAAACAGTGACTTACTTGAGTGTTTTAATTCTCATTTCTTACTGCATTATTGATGAGTAACTCATATTGTTTTGACTGTTTCCTAGTGCACACTCATTTCCTTTTACTGGGACATAGCAAAACAGTGTTTAAAGCTTTTGTAGCCAGAAGGTTTGCTAATAAAGGCTGTAACACTTAGAAATAATTTTCAGCTTAAATACAGTGTAATTCCATGAAGCAATGGCATTTGGCTGGCTGAAGCACACAATATATAACTCCGTTGTTGATGTTTATGTGCCTTGGCCCTGATGATCTCAGAATGGAATTGGTGATATGGGAGCCTTTTATTTCTACGTGTATGACTCAGCCAAACGCTGTAGATGCATTAAGCTGATAGATTAAGAAGAACTGTATCATTGTATTTGTTTAGGAAATATGAAAAAACATGGAATTAGACATTACTCAATGGTGAAATGCATACTGTGTTTGCTAGCCCTTGACAAACAAGGCAAGTGGTATCTTAGACCTGGAAAGGAAAAGGGAAAAATATTCTTTATAGGTTTTAAAAGCTATGTTTGTCCTTCAAAAAGAGCAGATAGGTGAGGGGTCAGGCTCCTTAGGTTGGACAGTGCCCTCCATGCTTTGGGAAGCTGAGGAGCTGATGCATGAGCCTTACAGGGAGGTCATAAAAACTGCTGAGTAAGAGTGTTCCAGTTTTTAAAAAAAACAAGAAAGCAGGAAGATGGCAGCCCCTGAAATCATATTTGAGATGCAGGGAATGGCAATCTGGGTATGGTTATTCAGTGAAACTCAACTGTACGCTAAGAGATAAATAACTTCTGCTCTGAAATCCAAAGGGCTCAATGGGACTCAAAGGTAATTTATAGAAGTCTATCAGAAAGGAATTATAACATTAGAAATTATATTTATTTTATAAAAAAAAATAAACCTGACATATTTTATACAAAATGTTGAACTAGAATACATTCTATGAATTTTTGGTAACTATTTTGTATACCTTAAAGTATCTTTATTATTGAAAATATCCTATATGTCTGTATTGTTTGCTCAGAATTTCTTCAAGTACTTATCATGGTTTTTTCCTAATGTAAGTTTCAACTAGTTAGAACATTGATATTAGGTTTATCCATTAAAACAATTATACCTTAAAAATGCCAAAAATATTTTCCTGTTGCCAAAAAATATTACAGTAAGAGTGAATCTGAAGAGTCTTTACTCTGACATATTTTCAATAGGTTTCTATGGTGTTATTTTATGTCTCAAAGACTATATATAATCAGTCCTATAGTCGTCCTTTATATTCTTTTATTGTAAGTTTTCTATTCCCTATCATTTCATCATCAGTTGCCAAAACAGGAGGCATTCCCCATCTGTAATACACTTGGCATAACGATTTAATGTTCTTTGTGAGGTGCCAAAAGTTCATGTCATACTTCCTTGGAATTTTGACAGTAACTATATTGCTCTCATGTGACCAAAAATATCAACAAATAAAAATGACCTTTTCTGCTCATCTAAGGTGTAATGAAAGCAAAGTATTCAGCCCACAAACATTCAGAAAAAAAATCTTATGATCCAGAATATGCCTTGTGCTTATAATTTTCAAGGCAGAACTGATTTGTTATGAGACTTTTTATATCCATAAAATGGAAACTTATTTCTCACAAGGCATCTATTCCTCTATCTCATTTGTTAAAATATGCTAAGCTCCCAATAAATCAGACAGACAACTGATTTCATGGGTTAGTGAGGGTGAAAATGGCAATCTTAACACTTTATTGTAAATTAATGATGAAAATCTTTTAACACAAAAAAAACCCCTCTATATACTAAAAGCTCTTCAATGTCTACTGAAAGCAAATTTATAATGAATATTAGGAATAGTAATGAACTTCTGCCTAAGAACAATATTGACATTTCTATTTTAAAATATAAGGGCAATTCAAGATAACCTTAAAGCAATCTTTTTACAAACTGCATGAAGGTCTGCCTCTGTATTTGATGTAAGAGTATTACCATATTAAATCAGATACTATTGCCTCAGGAAAGAGCATGTTATTATTATCTATGACTTTTTAAACTAAGTGACAACCTGATTTACATGGTATACAGCTTTATAGTAATTCCAGTTTAGTTAGGACCTTATCCCATTTCCATTAAAGGCAACTTAATCTCTTATGGGAAGCTTAAAGGAATCTGGATGAAATGGCAAGTACTAGGATAAAGCTCCAAGGCAGAAAAAAAATCTTCGTTCAGAACAAAGTTGAAACACATGCTTAGCTCCCTGATGAAGTCTAAGTGCATACTCAAATGTAGTGTGCATTTATTTGTGATAAGGTAAAATGATTGATTTTCATATATGTCCTTTAAGGATTAAATTATAAAAATACAAACTAAGGAAATCTAACAATTTAAAATAAGAGATTACATACAAATTAAGGAAAAAGAAAGTAGAGAGACATTTTAAGAACTGAGTAACTACTCGGTTTTTTCTATCCTTCTTAGCAGATCTTCCATTATATAGCTCCACTCTGACTTCCTTCAACATATCATACTTCCTCAATATTCAAAGCTGACCATGGAGAAAACAGTAAAGAGACAGTCACTTCTCCATCATATTAGTGGTATCACTGGTCTTGTTTGTCCTTAATTTTGCCCTGATAAAAAACTTCAAGCTCTGTCATTATAGCTTAAAAAAGATTGAACTTAAAATATGTAATATCAAAGTGGCAGTAAAGAATGGTCTATTATATAGGAAAAGACAATACTTTAACCAAATATTAACTAGTCCAGGGGAAGAAAGTATATTCATTACAAGTTGTTCAAGGAAAAGGGAAACAGCAAACATTGGGAAAAAAGTTGGCAGCTAAAGCATATCTATATATATCTCTCTATATAGATATATAGATATATATAGAAAAATATAAAATAAAGCACCAGAAATTTCTATTTTATTCGATGTTAATACTCTTCCATTAGTTTTGTTGCCTTGTAAATTTACAGTCTCTGTCAAGACTGTCAGGGAGAAAAGTGAGATATGCTCAGAAGACTCCAAAGAAGAATAATTCACAATTAAGTTAAGCCAGTGGAGCTCTTGACTTAATGTCTTTGTATATTTCTCTGTTCAGGGATGAAGACAATCCTTTATGTTGCCAAAACCTTGTAATTAAGTTTTTATGTTAATGTATCTACTGAAGAACAGTATAGAACTATAAAATATATAATGCATATGTTTTCGATATTCATATTTTAATTTTTTCCTCTTTACGACCTTATTATATTATATATTAATTAAATATCCAGATCCTTATACAGTTACACATCAAAAGTCAAACAATTTCATAATATTTCAATTTGGAACCAGATTTTTATGGTTTAATAAAGCCATTCATATAGAAAATATGAAGCAACAACAACAACAAAAAGGTTAAAAAAAAGGAAATAAGATTGTGACAGACTCAAAACTTATGTAATTTCTATAGACTTCATTCAATCATTAAAATACTCTTAAAGACCAGCAAGCACATAAAAGCACATTTAGAAGCTATAATTTCAGGATCAGAAGTAATTTTCATCATGTAATCTCAGTCTTAAAGCTGTCTTCCATACTTCTTCCACAGTTTTCTGAATCAGTACTTAATGAATTTAAATAAAAGTGTATTATTTTGTATTTTCTTAAATGCATTGTCGATAATATGAAAAAAACCCGAACATATATATAAAACCATCCTTGTGGATTTAACAGTACAAATCCTGCACCTACTCTGCAAAGCTGCTTATTTTTTATGAGAAAAAAATAATTTCTTACATGTGCTTCAGTGCATTGGTAACTTGGGGAAACCTGCTGAAAGAAAAAAAGAAAATTTCAGAAAATTTTCTCCCTTAACATTAAGCCTGCCTTAAATTTATATTTTGCTTTCATTTACTCTTCTCTAGCCATGTACTATTTCAGGTAAACACTAGAAATCTTAGGCAAGGTGTCTGCTTGATGTCAAGGAAATCTAAAGGAAAGTGCAGACTTGTATGAGATGCATGTTTGTGCTCCAGAGATGGAGACAAATCTGGCACAGAAGTACCACGAGCTCTCTTGGAAAAAAAAAGAGGCTGAACTTTTGCTGGGCATTTTTATTTAGTCCTACAGCCTCATGGAGACAGACACACACTTAGACTAATGTTTTCAGTGATGCAGTGCTTATTCTTTCCCATCTTACACATAAGCATTTTGTCGTAAAAATGCTCATGTGCTACAGCCTAAGTGTTGAGAAGAGTCAAAAATGCAGGCAGTGAGTAGATTCAGCTTCCAGGATTCTGCACATTTTCAGTGTGTCCAGTCTTCTGGCCCTTAATGAAGGGTCTTCCCCACACCTATGGTACAATAAATAAGCACAGCTTTGGTTGCTATTGTCCTGCTATAGATTATCCACTTTCACATGGGTATAATTAATCCTTTTCATGTGTGGGTAATTAATTCAATTGCTATACTGCTTTCTATAACCCAGACATCTGGGGTTTCTCCTGCTCTTTCAGATATTTTCTTCCACTTTTACAAACCCCATTCCAATAGTTGTCTGTGTCTGGTTGACACAGAATTCCTTTCACGGAGTTGGCAAGAATAGTCAACAGCCTCTAAAGAACTGTCACCTCTGATATAAATCTCTGAAGCACCTTCCATTTATCTTAGTCAGTGTAAACTGAACTACAGTAACTGAAATTTTTTCCCCTGTGTTTTCAGTGGTCTCCTGGCCATTTCAGATAATTTAGAACCCAGAAGTTTAACGCTGATGTTCAATTGTACAAGGATTTGATTTTTTTTCCTGCCCTTTAATTGTAATTTTAATAATTAAAACGTAGGCAGGAAATTCACACGTTAGAATACAAAATGACTACTTATTTCTTAGGAATAGGAGAATATTTGCCCCCTATTGTACATGCCTTTTGCAACACTTATGCAATTTGCTAGATTGGTTGGTAAGCATTTCAAGGTGGCTATTTTACATGGAAGCACAATTCAAAACAATATGCTGGTCTTGGACTTCTATTCTGTGGCAATTTACTGCAGTTTAAACATACAAATGGCCAAAATGAATGCACTAAATGTTCCTGTACTTAAGATAAATGCCTAAGGAATGGAAGAACTGAAATTGCCTAAGGAACAGAAGAAGTTATTTTCCTATCCAAAATATTTCCAGCCACATTATAATACCTATGAATTTAATGACCCTTTGTGGATGTATAACAAAAAGTTGTCCACTCTCCCTAGAACCCAGCATAAGCTAAAATTTTAACGTCTACAGGCATCAGCAAATTTCAACATCAACAAATATCAGAGGCCTCGTATTCAGTCCTGAAAAAATATCTCTATTTATTTGTTTTGGATAGAGCTCTTTTCCAGCTTTTTTCATGTCTTCCAATAAAAAATTTAAAAAAGCTTTTTCAAAGGTCTATTGGCTTTTCTGTGTCACTCCTGGTTAGATACTGCTGTCATAACTCCCTCAGGTATCTTTGTTTTCAGGAATGAATAATAATAGACCTCCCTCCTTCTTCCCTCAGGTGAAGACTAATTCCTCAAGTAAAAATAATTATAAACTTGATCTGCTCCCAAACCTTTTATAGTTTTACTATATGCTTGTGAGAGAAGGGGAGAGGAAGCAAGAGAGTAAAAAACCAATACTGCCTACTGCAATCAATATATTGGTAGAAAATATGTGTAGGAGTATGATCTCTGTTTCAGTTTATTTTTTTTTCCTGCTTACTGCAATTTTTTTTTTTACTCAATAGTATCAGATTTTCCTATAAAATTAGTGTGACTCAAAGCCTCATGTCTTAATGGAAAAGATCAACTCATTTTGTATGTAAGGTGGGTTTTTTTTTTCCTTGTATGCATCATCTTACGTCCACTTGTATTGAATTGCACTAGCCATTTTATTGCCCTTTCACTCAGACTCAAATAAGTTCTGCTGTTTTCTGTAAGTGACCTTCATTTCTACTGCCAAAAAAACTTTGCTGTAGAAGCAAACTTTCCAAGTCTGTATGTGAGCTTTAATTTTTACTCTTTGCCTGCTTAGTTTTGCTCTATCATTCTGTGACCAATTTCACTGAAACTCTTTAAGAAGTTCAACTTAACAAAATCACTTAATCTTTGTTTTCTCAAAGCCCCGAAATTTTTTGTGAAGCTTTACAAAAAAAAAGAAATTGGTCTTATGTGAGCAAATCACATTTAACTGAGTGTCATTAATTGTGTCATTAACTATAGTTTTACTAATTTTCCAAGTACAAATGTTGCCATGCCTTCCCTGATTTTTTTCTAAAATCAGTGACACCACATTTGCTACTCTCCACTTGCATTAAGAAACTTTCAGGAAAGCAGTGACACACAGCTGCTGTGACTCCGTTTGAAAGTCTTGAATAAATACATTTTGGTTCTGATTTGCACTAGCGTTCACTCTGCTTGAACTACAATATCTTCCATAACTTCTATTTCAGTCAGTTCCCTTGAGAAGTTGCCCATCAGGAAAAATTCAACCATGAGAATCTTCTCAGTTTCTTTGTGAATGCTAATGAAAAGGGTTTATTTCTCTTCTGTGTTTTATTTTCTCTGAATGCTTTGGATTTGTTTATTCATAATACGCAAATTGTAATTTGTAAGTCCTACAGACTACTGGAAGGCTTCCTGCTACTGACTTGTTTAATAAAGATTTTTATTAACAGGGATTTTTTCATCAGTTAGCTATTCCTTCAACTCCTTTTGGCCTTCTTTAATACATGGCTTCTACATTTAAACTGGCAGTGTTTCTTGGCGTCTTATTTCATGTTTCATTTTTATTTGGACTTGAGTTCAGTTTTCTGAAGGAACAGTTCTTATATGTAATAACATCCCTTTTCCTTCTATTTCCTCTCTCTTGTCTGAAAATTTTCTGTGCAGGCAGTGTTATTTGCCTTGTTTTTCAAATATGGCATTCTACAGCAGCCTCCACACCACAAAGAGTTGAATTTTCCAATTTCCTTCTTAACAAGCTGTCTTATTGTTATATATCCTCCATTGTAGCCTAGCAAATATCCAGGCAGTATCAGCATCCTAGGTGTATAATCAGTAGCACCGATCAAATACTACATTTTTTTTCTATTTATGCCCTGTAATTTCATTATGTACAGCATTTGATACTAGTTAAGATATGTAGTTAATGAGTGTAATTTGATTTGAAGATATCTTGACACCTAATAAATATTCTTCCATCACAGCTATGGCCAAATCTGTCATTCTAATGTTTCAGAATAACACCAACCGACAGTATTCCATCAAGTTTCCAATATGCCTACTATGTCAATTTCTGCATTTGGGAGCAAACATCCAAAATTCTCTTACCTAATTATTTAAAAATCTGGCATTCATGAAGAAGCATGCACAATTTAGTGTTAGTTCTCCTTTTGCAAACTATATAAAACAGAGCTGGTTTTCTATCTATTTCATTATTTTTAGTCCCTGGCATATATGTCTTTTAAGCGTACCAAATTTCCACGTCTTCCTCAATAGTAAAAGCACCATCCTAAGGCATTTATCTCTATCTACTTGCTGTTCCTCAATCTTCATGTAATATACATAGATGATAGGAGCAAAGTCTTTGTAAAATCTTTTCTTCACAGGTATGCAAAAGAAGGAAAATAGAAAAGATCACAGAAAGTCTTCAGTGTTTAAGAAAATAAGGAAATTCACAAACATCTCCAAAGACTCAATTTTCAAGTATTCCCAAAACTACTAGAAGAAACTCTGTGCACATGTGTGCTTATCAGTACTTCCATAGCTTTACAATCATTACTCTTTTATTAAATCATCACACATAGATTATTTAGAAGCAGTAGACCAAAGTAAGAAAATTGATTTTACGGTATCATTGTCTATCTCTTCAAAGAGTAATGAAGGCCTTAAAGGTAAGTTTTGCAAATACTATTATTTCTGCTGTCCTCTGTTCTACTTGTGAATACTGAAGCCAGCTTTACTGAAAATTTAAGAAGAATTCATCTCTCTAGCTCTTTTCCAAAACAGAATAAAAATTGGAAATATTTTAAAAGGAAAAAAACCTACTTTACTTAAATAAAACAATAAAGGAAAAAATTATGAAACTTCTTTCAAAATCATATTAATTGTTTAGTCTTAAATGACAAGCAAGTGACTAGACTAAGGACCTTGAACCACTGTTCTAATTTATAATACTATAGCAATATAGGTCACACTGGAACACTGCCAGTCATCTATCTCTTATTTTCTAATTCACTTTTATAATAAAACTAATATGTGACAACCCACAGATGCTAAAGCAATTTTAACAAATGTTCATGCATTTATAGTGGAAATTTCATATAGGCTGTCAAATTATATATTCAATAAGGTTGTTTTTTAATAAAATGTCTATCTTGATTAAATATACATTAAAATTAATAAAGGTAAAAGATGATGTTCACTAAGAAATTAGGCTGATTTAAGTGTGTCTGACAAGGCTCTAGATAGGGTATCAGCTACTCAGCATGGTGTCGCATACATATATTATAACAAATATATATATACACATACTAAAATACATTAAGAAAACAACTATGTTTACTGAAAGAAACAGTTAATTCATTTAAGTTCATATCCTTCAACTGATATCCCTAAGAAGTGGAAACAAAACCATGTTAACCTATGTTAAGTGCAGCGATGACGCTGTTACATATCTTGCTATAACATATGATTCTTTAAATATTCTTACTATCTTTACAAAGGCAATTATTCTACAGTATAATAGACCGAAATGAACTTGTAAAATATTACTGCAATAGTTATAATGGTACGACTGTCAGTACTGTGCTGCTAATTATGTCCAGATAGTAATGATTATTTTACCTGAGCAATGTGGGTGTTTCTAGTATGCTAATTCATTAAGCTGTTAGTTATGAAAATCACGATATATAATACTGTCATGATGCATTAACCCATACATTAACTATAGCCTAGAATTTCCTTGGCTTTTGAAACATGTTGTACAGCAGCAAAATGGTAGCTTCCCCTTCAGTTGGGTCTCTAACTGCATCACTGCTTTACCATACACCAAGAAAAGAGAGCTGATGCAAAGTGCTTGTAAGAGAATGACTTTGTTAATACACTAATATCGACTATAAGCCTTTATACATGGGGCACTTATGTGTCATTTGATAAATGGTTTCATATTTTTGAGCACAGACACAATTGTATTATTAATAGAATATGTTTATGTTGCCTCTGTTTTTGAAATGCTCACTAAATATTTTGTATTTGTTTATTAAGAAAGATTTTCAGATTTCAGGTTCTCTGCTGCCTGTAGTTGAGAAGATCAATGTAAGAGATTAATTTTCTTCCATTTTATATACTGCTTATAATGGTTTAACCGCAGCCAATAAGCACCACAGAGGTTCTCTCACTTCTTCCACACTGGAATGGTGGAGAAAATCACAAGAGTAAAAATGAGAAAGCTTATGTGTTGAGATAAAGACAGTTTAATAAGAAAAGAAAATTAAAACAAGGAATGCATTCAACACTTCCCATGGACTGGCAGGTGTTCAGGTATCTCCAGGAAATCAGAGTTCAGGTGGCTTGGGAAGACAAATACCATCACTCTGAAGGTTCCCTGTGGTTTCCTTCTTTTTCCTTAGCTTTTTATTGCTGGCTACCAAGAGACTGCTTTATAACCTGAGATGTTACATATTTGAGAAATAGGTAAGTACATTATTTATTTTTAAGTACATTACTGTTATAATTAAATTCACTTTCTTTGTAAGTGGTTAACATTTTGAAGTGAGTATATTAGGCATCTGTTTATGAATTATTATATGAATGAGCTATGATTCATTATAATATTTGAAATTAATTTTATTTTTATTGCTGGCATAGGATTGAACTATGCAAACACATGGAGATATGGTTAGACATACTCACATGATTAATTCCACTTCCCAAGTTCTGTAGATTTTTGTTCATTAATTTTATAAATCAAAGGACTTGAAGAACCATGTCTGTGAGTAAGCCTAACAGAAAATCTTGAGTTAAAAATAAAGACTATTAGTATATTGCATAAAAATGTTAAGCTTTATTTAGTCTAAAAAAGATGGGGCATAATTAATATTTATTGAAATTATTCTATAGGTAAAGAAATTTTCCATCCTTAATAGGCTCATGTAACACAAAATCTTGTTATGAACTTAAAAAGGTTTCTCCCCAGCATCCTTGAATGTGGCAAATATTACATAGGGATTTAAATTCTCCCTGCAAGCAGTTTGTCCAAGACCTTCTGTAATACTCCTTAGAGGATTATAAAAATTTGCCCACAGTACATGGGTGCTTGCCCAATCAAACGCTTGGATGAAAAACTTCATTCTGTTCTTAATGTAACTTTGTTAGAATATTAATGTAGCTTCACCTTTTGATTTGAATAAGCTAATCAGAATAAGAATTTTTATGCAGCTTTTCTTTGCCCAGCTCAGGCTAAAGGGTTATTAGTTAATCTGCCCCTGGTGTTTATGAAAAGCCTTCCACCATCTCACACTGTTCCAATAACTTCAGCAATGAATCAGGTGAGCCTTAAATTGCATAGAAACCATTTTCAGATCCCTTGCTTTTGTGTGTGTTTCACCACTTTTTTTTTTTTTTTAATCATAAAATAAGATAATGCACTGGCTTCCAAACTAGAACTGGTGTAATCATTTTACCTAAGAATTTCCATTACCCAAGGATAATCTTTTGCTTTTCTTTTGTCAATTAGATGAGAAGACGAATCTGTACAAACTCATTGTCACTTTCAATCAATAGAGTTTTACAGTTTCATTTTTTCTAAAATTCCTGTTATTTCATAGGTCTTAAGTTGTCTAATGGTTTGCATACTTCCAGAGAAATATTGTTAGGATGCACTGAGACAGTTTTTTAAACAGTGTAATTGATTAGCATGACTGAGTGGTTTTATTTATGGTATTCATTGGTTCAGCGTGAAACACAGGACATATTTAAATTGTATCAATTAAAGAGCTTGCACATAAAATATTTAAAGTGAGAATTGAAAGCCCTCAACAGAAGTTAAATGGCCCTAGGGGAGAAGAACTATTGCTTGAAATTATGCAACCTATCAATCTTAAAAATAACCATGCTCTAGAAGAAGACAGCATGTCTATCAAACAAATTTCTATAAGGTGTATTAAAAAGCAAAACAGTTCCACTCCTACATATATTATTTATTGGACACTGATAACTTGTTTGGAAAATTAGCATAAAAATACGTGTGTACTTCTTTCCTTTCTCGCCCTACTTTACTGCATTCACACATGACATTTTTTACTTTTAGAACATATTTTCGTCCATGTTTCTTGTCTTTAGAATCCTAGTAAATATTTTTCATTCTTATAATTTGTAATGAATGCTGATCAACATACACATACAGGATAGTCACTTCTTGAATCTGTACTAAAAAACTCCATTATCAAATATATTTAGTATGTCAGTATAGAAAAATTTAACAATAATATTTTGCTTTACAGTGTAGAGGAGAGAGGCAGACTTGAAAAAAATGGAGGAAAGAGTAAGGTTTAAATTTCACATTTATTAGCACACATTGTAAGTAACTTTATTGAATTTAAAAACAAAGTATGTTTTTGGTACAATCTACCAAGTGTCACTACTAAGTGGCTGAAAACTAGTGCTGCCTTAAGGATATATAGATATCTGTAGTTATGTGAACCCAGACAATGTATGTGAATACTCCATAAGAAAATTAACTACTCTTTTGGGAGGACTAAATTCTTGCACAGATTGCTACCTGGTGCCCAAATCTGATAGCATCACTGTTTAACACATGTGGGTATTCTGTACTGTGAGAAATTCTTTATATTTATTCCCTGGGTGACAGAATTTTTTTAACTTTATTTCAGTGTGTTTCATTGTCTTGCATGTTCACAGAAATTCTTATCAAAAGGAGTATCCTTTGCTTCTAAGACCACAATCTAGGTGTCTTCAACATTCATATTATTCTCACAGCAATACTGTTTATATCTCCATTGCATTGTTCATACCATTTCTCAAAAAATGATCTTTCTGTGTCATCTATTTTCTGCTTTACTATGCTGCTCCAATAAACATTCTTAGATGAAGTCTCCTCATGCTGCAGCAGAAACAAGTGTTGCCTCTTTTTTCCTTCAGTGTAAGAAGAAAGATGACAACATCAGCATTTATCTCAGGTGATAAACTTTGTATTGTTTTTAATGTCTTTGTAGATATAACCTCATCTCAGATACTGCCTGGGAATTCCTACGTATATTAAGCACCAAACTACAAGCAGTCTTTCTTCCCAATTCTCTTTGACTATCACAGCAAAAAAAGGTGCATATTACAGTTTGATCTTGTGTCTATTTTTGCTACTGTTGACACAAATAATTCCCTAGAATTGATTTATTCTACTTATTTAAGAAACTGGTTCCTTATATTTTAAATTAATCAGAAAATAAATTGTCTTTTTGGCCTACAACATCAAAGTATGATTTGCACACACTCTTTATGATTTCGCATCTTAAAATTAATACTTTTATATGCCTGTTAATAAATATTTAAACTCCTTTTATTATTTATCATCCCTTTGTTCAATTGAATTTTATGACATGCAAGTCAGAAGTAAGAATATAAGTACTGTGTTACCAAACATATATTAAATAAATAGTACATACAGTTAATAGCATATGAATGTGATCTCAGACATGTACAATGGATCAATCCTCAAATATAGTTAAAGATGTAAGTGTAGCTCATCAAAAAGCATGTTCAGTAGAACATCTGTAAACTTTAGCTCTGATGAGTCTGTATTAGGTTTCTCTTTGCTGCTGTTTTCCTCACTTTTCCAGATAAATGGAATCTGAAATAACTGCAGATTTTTTAAATTTCTATACAGTTTATAAAGCTTTAATTGTACATCAAACTTGTGGTTATTTTTTCAATTTAGATAATAATTATATTCTAAAATTGTCATGGATAAAAATCACTGATGCATCAAAGAATGCCTAAGAACAATACGTTGAATTTAGAGCACTGATTGACATTATATAAATACTTGCTATGAGTTTTGTTTGATATTGCGTTGAGATAATGTGACCTTTTTGTTAAGTTATACATGATAAGATGAAACAATTTCTAATATGTTCTTTGCAAAATATTGTATTTCCCAATGCTGGGCACAAGTAGGCAATGATGTGCACAATATGGAGAAAAAATAACAGGATTAGAATGCATATGAACATAAAAATGATCTTTGTGCTAGTATGCTAGATATTTCTGTAGATTATCCCTGAAAGACAATGTCTTTCCAATGTCCCGGGAGAAACTTTATGTGATCAGTTTTTTGCATCTAAAATTGTCCTAATGTATTCCTCTGACTTCTTATCTGTCATTACCCCCCAGGCTCACAAAGCTTTCCAGCCATGCAATCCTTTGTATTACTTTAATCTTCTTTTCTATCTCGCATTTCACCACCATTTGTTAGATCTTGTATTTTTTCCTTCTATATCCCTATAAGCTGCTTGTTTGTCCACTCCAGAATCAAAAGCTCCATCCACGCATTTTTTAGCTTTTTTGTCATGATTGTTTTAGTCTCCTCCTAGCTGAACCCTCTTTTCCCAGTCTGTTAAAAATGCCACTGGCAAAGTTACTCTTTGACTCCTATTTTGATCTGATTTGGCTTTTTCTCAAGCTCTCACCAGCATTTCCACAGAATATGTCATGTTCAGACTCTTACATTTATAGTTTTCAATCTTTAAGTAATTTATAGTTTTGGCCTATTTCTTCAGCATTATTTGTTTACTCTTGTTACTTCTTCTATAACTACAAGTACCACCTGCATCTCTTTACCTTTAGATTTAATCCTTTGCCTTCTCCTTCACTGCTCATACTTCTTTTAGTTGGTCTGCTAAGATTTCAGATTTTTTTTAAATGCAAATTGCTCCTTCAAATAAAATGTACATACGTAAAAATCTCCTTTAAGAGAAATTGTGGATGTTACTCCTAATCTAATGCAACAAAGGATGACCAACCTGCCATTTGTGTTCCTGTGTGAAATTTGTTCCCATATTTGTTCCCACACCTTCTTCATTGTGCTTTTTGTTTATTCTATTCTTCCTCTCCCCCCGTCTAATGATTTAGAGTTCAAATGTTATTTTGTAAGTAGGAAGAATAGGAACAAGATTCCTAGGTAGCTGATTTGGAAATAATTGCTTCAAATCTTTTAACTTTCAGTGTCTTGTGATTGCTATATCAGTTAATAATAACAGTAATTCTTTCTGGCAAGAGCAAACAAGCCATGATGTTGGCTTTTGTTTCTTCCCTGGGCTTTTCTGGCACAGCAGTAGTTTCTAACATTCAAGCAATCAGGCATTGGTACAACTGTCGGGAATTTGTTAAACTTTAGGCTATGTGCCATTATATTTGCAAATTTGTAAATCTTGATGGTTTTGCCAATAAGAGCTGATAAGTTATTGCAGTTTTAAATGAACAGGGATCAGGTCAGATTCTGGTTTTAGCTTAAACAACTGAATAACTTAGGGCTAGCCTGACCTGCCTGGTGCTATGACCTACAGGGAAGAAAACATCACCTCAAACAAATATTTTCATGGGCCTGCTAGATTCAATAGCAGAACCTTCTCCTCAAATGTTAAAAAATAGAAAAAAATAGTTATAATTTTCATGTAAGCTATAAAATATTTGGGCTTTATGGAACTCCCCTACAGGTCTTCATCCAGTGTTGTGGTGGTAAGAACAAAACAAGAAGGTAAAAGAACAGTTCTGTCTTACCTCCTGGACCTCTAGGCCAACTTCATTTTGTAGTCCTGACTACAGCAGAAGAGTTCCTGAGATATTCACGCCAGCATACCCAAGAATTACTGGATACTCTAATTTTTCATACTAGGAAATTAAGCACTAAAATTGAATGAGGTAATATATTGCAAATTTGAGCTGAATTCTACAGTACCATTACAGTAAGGAAAAGGTGTTTACTCAGATAGTATTGTAACAAAGAAGTAGATAATAATAAATTTCTTGTATGGGCAGTCAGGAAAAAATATATGCAGGTTTACTGCTTGCTTCATAATATCTTAATTCCAACTTGGACTTGGTCCTATTTGGACTCTTTCCGTTATTCAGCTGATTATTACTCTGCCAGAAATGAAACCACAGAGACAGATCTTCCTTGTAAAATAATATTACAACTATTTCACATTTAATTATCCACTTTTGTCTGTCTGTAGTATCTAATTTTGTGTATTCCTCAGGAAACGTGACACTACCCATACTACAATAGGTGTGATAATTTTTTTCACAATGAGCTATATAATTTGCAAGTGAAAATTTTAATCAAGTTTCCTAATGTGCTTTTCACTCATTTCATCATGTTGCAGTCATAAATATGAAGAAGTATTTTCATTATGTAAAAAATTTATGCTTGTCTCAATTGAATGCTTAAGTCTCTTAACTGTAAAACACAGCACATCATTTTTATATATATATCAATCCTAAAAAAACTCGAGTAATTTTTTCCCCAGTGCAAATAAGACCAAAATAAAATGACCATAGTACCTCAAAGTCAGTGGGCCTTGTGCAGAATAAAACAGCTAAGTTTATATTACAGCATGAAAGGACCTTTTCTTATGAAATTTATGAAGAATTATAAAGGTTACTTCAACTTATAGGCCTCTAATTGCAAATCCTAACTTTTTGTTCTCTGATTTGTTCTGAAAAACTAGAGATAATTACAGGATGTGTTTTATTTTCACATACATCCACACGTGCACACACGCATACACACATACACACAAAACCCCAACACCTTCCCCAACTCAAAAGTATAAAACTATTTTGCTTATGACACTAATTTTAATTTTCTTTTAAGATGTTACTCAATCAATAAATTGTAAACAAAATACAGAATTTTTCCTAAATATATGTTTGATGGACAGTTATCAGATATATGTTGTTCTCATGACAATATATACAGATAGGAAAAATAGCATCCTTAAAGCACAGAGACAATCGCTCTGACAATCGGATAAATACTTTTCTTTAATCACATTATGGAGACATGAACAGGTCTGCATGTACAGAATCACTGGTTGTACAAAGGCAGGGCTATATAAAAGCAAGTAAATAATCCCCCACCATGTAGGCCAGGTGTAAATGCAGTGGTCTAATCTGGACAGGTCCTGAGCATTTCTTCCTCCGAAAGAGCCAGTGCCAACATTTACAGAAGTCACACCGGTCAGTGCCCTAATTTTAGGCACATACATGAGAGCATTGTCTTTCATGTTTTCCAAGATGCAGGCTGAACTTCTAACCTTTTTTTGCTCTGGCAGCTATGAGCCTGCAAATGACACTGTGACACTTAGCACAGATATAGGCGTGAACATCCAACTATCTGTTAGTTAGGAAGCAAGACAAAGGAAGTTGAAACAGAATTGTGTGTTGATCTAGTGACGATGTTTAAACCTGATATTTATTCCTCTTTTAGATCAAAGCAATGTTGCAAAACAAGACAAAGGCTTGAAATATTTTCAGGAATACAGTGTGTGCTTTTTCAAAAGGAGGACTGTGAAAGTACATAATAATAATAATATTTTCCAAATCTTTAAATTTATGTGGGATATTTTTAGGCATTAAGATAAAAATTGATACTTTCAGAAGAGCAATATTTCATAGGAATGATATTTCAATTAAGAATTACTACTACTGTAAAGAAAAAAGTACTCAGGTAAAGAACATATAATGAGGTGAAGAGGGGATACTCATGTTCTAAATGAAGAATTTAGTATCATAAGGAACACAAAGTTTAACTTCTGCAGTTGAAAGTAGATAATGTTGCCCAAAAGATTTCTCAGGATATCACTCAAAAATCACTTCTCAGTAGCATAGTACACACTTGTACATGTGTCCCAAATAAATGAGAATATGATTCTTTTTTTTTTCTTTTATTTTCTTGTTTTCCACTTTTTCTTTCTCAAATTCTGTATTGCATAATCTTTCTGAATATTTTGGTGGTTTTAATTTGTTTGTAACTTGGTACTTCTTGCAAAATATATTGATGCTAATCTGTTTTGATCAGACATTTATTACCTGTGATATATTTCTATGCCTCAGGTAGATTAGAATCATATTCATCATGCAGTTTCAGAATCATGATGTTTGCAATTATGAGAAAGGTCTTAATTTTCCTCTATTCTAGGAGTTTTGCTTTCAGCATTCATGAGGCTACTCTTCACAAGGATGCACATGGAAAATTCCTATGCAGAAATTCAGCACTGGAAACTTTTAAATGAGATTTGCTAACATACTCATATGGAAAAAGAATTGGGGAAAGATCAAATATTCTGATGGTTATTTTTAGCTTTCCTATTTAACTGAAAATGAGCTATAGACATTATAACACAACATTTTATACCAAACAAATATTTTAAAAGAACTACCATCACAAAGAGACCAAAGAGACCATTTACTATAATAATAATAATAGTAAAAAAGTTTATATTCCCTTGGGTTCACATTGACATCTTTTTAAAATTCTATGAAATTTACACTGAGTGAAATCAGAATTGTTGGCTACAAAAACCCATTATGTTAAAGCTACTTGTGTTGTTTGTCCTTACACAGAGAAGAAAACCTTATTTTATCGACATCAATGCAGACTAAACCAATGTCTGTGGGAAAATAAGGTATCCTACACAGACATAGTTTCACTTAGAGCTGCTGAGTATTATGGGAATTAAAAAATGCTTAGACAATGGTAATTTTATAGGGCATCAAGATTTTTCAGCTTGCCTCAGGCAGGAAAAAGCCATTCCATAACGGATTTTTATATTTGTCTCTTAGAGGGGTAAAACCAGCTTTCCACTGCATTTAAATTTACTCTCCCTAGTGCAGAAGTGATTATTTAATTTTGATAACTGTTCTGAAAATCTCCATGAGAATATTAAAAATCTTACCATGTACTTAACTGCTCTTAATAAGAACACTTACAAGACTATGTTCCTACAGAGAATCAGACAGTATTTGCATATATAATATTAATTTATTTCAGAAAATATAATTTGTTATGTTTAAGATAATATTTGAGCACATTTTTATGGCAATGAAATGCATGGAAATGTAAGTCCTTAATATGGTAAATATGTGGAGCTAAAACAGTCTTATGTCACAGCATGTGCCTCTTGGTAATAATGGATATAATAAATCGTCATGTTTATAACCTGTCACTGCATGAGTTGTCAACCTATCAAACAAAATGCAGGGGCTTTCAGGACACATTGAAGAAGTGGTAAGTGTTAGTTTCTTTCGAGGTGTTAATGCTGGCTCTATCACCTTCATTAATAACTAGATGTTAAACCACTTCATTAAGCAGAATAGTGGCTGTAGTGAGTGCTGTGAAATCTAACATACATGTGTAATGACCTTGTAAAAAAAATATTATACCTACCTGAGGAGAGTTGTATATCGGTGTACATGAGTTAAGGGTGTCCTGTTTGCAAGCATTTTTTAATGCAAATTATTTTCTCTAATACCTATCATTTAGATTTAGATCTGCATTTAAATAGTGCACTATAACATGTCCTGCAAATGAGATATTTGAGCTGTTCAACGTCAAAAGAAAACACAAACAAAAACGAGCAGACTGACTCAGCAAATTTGAAATAATCAAATACAAGTTTTCTTTATAATCGTGAGGCCAAATTCTAAGTGCACATTTTTATGCCTTTTTTTTTTTTTCCAGTGTCCGCATCATCAAGCCCTCAGCAATTGCATTGTTGAATAAAATTTACCTTTTTAGGAATGGTTATGCTAACGAAAAACGTAACAGTAAAGAACTACATTAAAAAGGTTTTGGTGGATTTTTCTGTTTTTTTGCTTTTATTTTTTTCTTAGCTTCTATCACCTTAATGTGAGATATTACTAGTTCTTCTATGCTTATCCATTTAAAAAAAAAAAAAAGTTGGAAATAGCTTGGAATTTATGCATTTCCTTTTGACGTTATCAGGGTTAATTAAATTATAACCTCCCCATTTGTGGAACATGTGAGAGGCAATAATGTCACCTGGGATCATAACCACAGAAGCTGCACGAGGCAATGTTTACTGCTATGTGAAATGCTCTAGTAGCTATTATGCATGTAATTTAGAAAGAGAAAGAAAACCAGAAAATCAGTTTTAAACTAACTCATAGAGGACTACAGAATGAGAGGAATGAGAAATATGTCAGTACACCTGTCTTCAATAGCAACATAACTCCAGACAGTATGGTTCAGTAGCTCGGGTCAAAGGCTACTTTTAGTACTGCCCTCCTCAAGAGAGGCATATCTCATGTGAGCAATCCCTTTATAATGGACAAGAAGATACCACTAATTCCTCTTTCAGAATGCTTTATATTCAAGAATGAAAATGTTTCAAGTACAAAACTTCACAGTTATTAAGTCAGCACTAATGCAAGATATGGAAGTTAATTTAAGTAGCTGGATATTGAGGAATGATTCTTTATTGGAACAGTTACATTGCCCAGTGTCATATGATGTGATGACAGGAACAAAAAATCCCCAGAAATTTGCATCCCCAAACTGCTTTGAGCCTTGTAATTTATTTTAAGGAAAAACAAACAAACAAACAAACAAACAAACAATAAACCAACAAAAACCTCAACAACAATATCAAACCATGCTGCAACAGGGTTTAAACCTGTTATCACAGATGAGTGATGTGTTATAATTGTAATATTCAAAATAGATTGAAAAAGGAGGGAAAATGAGGTAGTGAGGAATGTAGAGAATAGACAAAATAAAAATAAAAAACATTGTATTATATTCAGATTTCAGAAAGAAATTATAAAGTTTAATAAAAATGAACATGGAAAAATATGGCTGCAAAGTAGGAGCATTTTGTGAGGTAATGGCAGCTGAAACAAAAAGGGAAAAATAAAGTCAGTCTATCACAAGTTTATACAGGCTCTAAAATCATTGGAAAGCAGTTACCATTGGCAGCTGGAGGAGTGGCTGATGTTATACAGTCTAAGCACAGAGACATAGAAAATGTGATGAGACCCACCTTTTTACACAGAAAATATTAAAAGTGTGTCAAGAATGCTTAAGGAACTTAAGTATATTTCAAAATGCCCAGATGGTTAGGAATTTATACCCATGGTCCCCAACTCCCTCTCTTGGTATAGAGTACTGTGAACGTTCTGTTCACACATTATTGAAAAGCCTACAGAGAAGTAAAGCTTTCTGTAATTGAGGAAATAAAACACAGGAGAGAACACAATTCCTTAGAGGACTCCCAAGACACAGATGAATTTCACATCACTCTAGATACCTACTTAATTTGTTTAATCAGCAGGGTGGGACCAGGCTGCTCTAAGAGATCTCCATCCATAAGAAGATTGGTGAAGATTCCACATGTGAAGGAAACGGTATGTGGAGATATAATTAAGGGCTATTCATAAGCATTATGATACAATAAAATTTCCTAAGATGTATCTGGATAATTTTGGCTTTATATATTTATAATGAAAATATATACTAACAAATTGCTTTACTTGTTGTGGTTTTGACTTTTTTCCCCCAATAGTTTTATTTTGACTTTTTTTAACCAGCCTGTTTTATTGCTATCAGGGATCAATGTAAAAATCCTTGATTTTCTTTAAGAAAGAAAATCTTCAAAAGAGTTTTAATATTCTTCTTCAAGGAGATGAAAAAGCAAATTAAAATTTTATATTCTTTTATTATGCAGAAAAATGGTGGGCAACATCAACAGTCTTGAGGCTTGCTTTGCTTTATCATACTGAAATCTGATAGCTCTTCTAAATCTTATTGGTACCATGGTACATGATATTGTAAATGAGAAATCTCCATTTTCTCTATAAATGCTTCTTTGGATTATTCAGATAATATGTCAATGTGTGACATGGACACTGAATATCCTTGCACACATTTAACTGAAGCTTATCAATACTTCTATGTCTCTTTTAGAGCCTGGGCTCTTTGCAAAGGTTCCATATGTTCATGGAATTCCATACAGTGCTTGCCTACCATTGCTATGTATGTCACCCCATAAAATGAGTAAGTCAGGTAACATACCTGTTGTCTCATTTTACGTTGAATATAGAAAACATATATTTTAAAAACAAATACATCTGTAGATTATGCAACTTGCACTATCTTTTTGCAAATTATACACCTGAGTTACTGACTTTCAAATTTTCTCACCACTGTCTCAACTGATGTCATCCTATAAAACAATACAGAAACTTGTTTCTTTCAGATCAATTTCCCCTTACCTCCCTAGCCCAAATACTTATGCAATTTTGTTTTAATAGTAAAAAATATAAATATAAGAAGTCATCCATCTCTGTCTAAGAAGAAATTAAAAAACTAAATCCTGACTTTTTAACCTACATTGAAGGAATATGTCCCTCAGATCCTTAAGTTTTGTTGATCTGGAGAGCTATCAGCCTAGCTGTACTGCAGACTAGCAGCTGAAGATAAGAGCCCAGAGAATTAGGAAATGGACAACATTTGTTTCTGTTTCAGATTTTAATTTTTTTTTGTTTGATTGTTTGGTTTTTTTACCAGTTATTTTCAGTTGTTATCCTTTAGAGATTTCTAGATTTTACCTTTTTTTGTAAGTGCTCATGTGACCCTAGTTAGAATGATGTCATGCTAACTATGCACATTTTATTCAGGATTTTTAAAAAGGGAGCGGAATGGGAAGAAATCAAGCTAAGTTGTACTGTGTCCTGTCAGCTACGCTTCACAAAAGGATGGTCCAAATAGGATGTCCTCTGCCTCTTCAGTAATCTAATAAAATTTCAATGTACAAATATTTGGAAAATGCAACACGGGTTTATATTTTTCGACTTTTTTTTCTTTCTACATTCATTAAATGCCATATAATTTTTCTTCTTCATCCTTCTATGTAATTACTTAACAATTTCTTGCAGAAATATTTAATTCATAGCTTTCTCCTTCCTTCTACACATTTCAAAACTGCTTGCCTGACCTTTCACTTTCTCATGACACACTACAGTGCAGTTCCAAATCTCTTCTCCGATTAATTTGCACGGGGGCACAAGTGAAATACAAAGTTGGGAATTGGATTGCAATTTCTGTGTTATTACTACTGAGCAAAGGCCAGCAACCTCATGTTTCTTGCATTAGCTGGCCCCTGCTGTTTCACTTAAAATCCATTTGTTTGAATTGAACAGGTTATAGAAATTAGAGTCCGAATTTTAAATGTTTAGCTAAAATATACACAGTGATGAACTGCTTAAAAGTATCCCCCCACCGAAAAAAACCCTCACCCAAAACATCATCTTTGGATATCTTCCTTCAAATCTACAAAAAAATAGCTACAAAGACTCAGAGTGACAATACAGGGTAAGATAGTATATGTACTTTTCTTAAAATTTGCATGTGGAAGCAAATGGGATAACAACTAAATAGATATTATTCATTAAAGTTCCTCCAGGCAAAACTTATAAAATATACAAGATATAATATCAATTCCTTTCCTGAGGAAAAAATCTTTATAGAAATTCCTTTTACATTGGTTTTAGGAAAAAATATTTTAAAACACCAAAAATGAGGCAAAACTGTAAAATGTCTTCTGACACAGTTAATTATGCTTCTTTATTGGGTTGTTTCATTAACTGGAGGCATTTCACCATATAAGAGTGTAATGAAAGCCCAACTGCTAGCACCCAGGAAGAAAATTCTACTGACTTTTCTCCACTGTTCTAGGACCCAGTAAAAACACTTTACACAATACTTTTCACACGTAAGAAAGGTGTTGATGATTTTCACAAAAAAAGTAAGATAATAGAAACTTTATTGCGCATAGCTAGGTTTTCCAAGTACTGTACATCGAATGAACTTTTTAAAAAATAATGAGCTCTAATCTTATATTAGTAACAAAGTGGTTAATCAGTTCTAACTTATATTCATTTAATTCAGTTGAATTTTCAGGGAAAACCCAGGATGATCAAAGCAGTACTTGGGTCCCTGTTACCATCTCAGCTTCAAAGTCTATCCCTGGTTCTCTGGTTTTTCTAAAAGTTTTTTTTTTTTTTTTCAATTTAGCTGAGAAGTGTGCACTACTCAGGAATATACTCTACCCCTTTCCCCAAAATCTGGTCTGGAGTCACAGACCTTCAAGGTTCCACTATTTTTCAAATCAAGATAAAGCTCTTGAAGATCTCTGTGACTCCAGATCAACGTGTCATCAGCAGGAACCCTCCGTGTTTATAACAAAACCATATTAATTTTACTATTATAACACCCAATAATTTAATTTAAAGGCATGTTAACATCATGACATAAAAACTACGAGTTTGGCACTATCCAGAGTACTGACTATAAAAATACTTGGGGAAAATTTATCTATATGGGGGAAGAGCTATCTGTGATAGCAGCTAGCTCATGAATAGCCAAGGGTGGTTTCAGCTCACTTAAACTCACAAAAGAATTACTTGGCTCTAGAAAGTTCTAGATGGTGCCTTTGCAGACACTAGGAAGATAATCAGAGTATGATTGAAGTTGAAGGAACCTCTGAAGGACATCCTGTGTCACCTTCCTGCTCCAGCAGGTTCTTTCAGAGCAGGCTGTGCAGAGCCTCATGAAGTGGGAAAACACAGCCTACAGGAACAGGGGCTTTAAGAATCCCAGCTACTTCATGCAGGATTGACAGCACAGAGAGAACTACGCTGGAGAATATCTTCTTGGGGTGAAAACAGTAATGATACCTTGTATTTATTTACTTGGAAAGGATTATTCATGGATGTACCAATGTTATGGAACAATTTTAAGCTGCCCCTATTACTGTATAAATATTAAATTGCCTTTTGGGACCAAATCAAAGAAAACCAGTAGCAAACAATTATTAGTCCTTTTTTATTTTTTTAAATTAAATTCTGCCTTTGGACTAAATGGACTTAAATAAAAAGTATTTAGAAATTTTTATTCATTTGCTTTATTTCAGGAATAAACAGAAAAAAAATTTGATTCCTCCATGATTGTTTATGCAAAACCAATTCTACCACTACTATCAAGTGCTTTCATGCTAAGAAACCTGTTTCCTTTGCTCTCCAGTCAAACTGCTGAGGCACCAGTATTCAGAAAATCCACACTTTTACAGAACAATTGAAACAATTATATTTTCCTTTGGTAATTTGCAAATTATCAAATTGCAAATGATAGAGAGCTAGTGAAAGAACTACTGAGAAAGAGAACTAATGCCTTTCCATATTTTGTAAGAAATGATGGGGAGTGAATGACATTTTAAAGTCATCCCTCACTCAACAGAAAACTAATGAATCATAATTAGACTAAATTCTTCAAAGCTTTACCAGTTTAATTTTTTCTTAGACTTTCTTTAGACTGACTACATCTAAGGACAATACAGAGAGTTACTTTTTTCTTTCTGGTTTATTATTCTGAATAATAGACACCTCATTCAGACAGTAAAGAATCAGTGTTGACAATCCTTTAATTATCAGAGCCTTCAAGGGATTTACAAAGCCCTATTGGCTGCCTTTCACAGCTAATTGCAGCTCTATTTTCCTGTCTTCTGTTTTGTTTTCAACATGGTGAAAGAAAACAGTCACAAAGTTATCTAGTGTCTTAGTCAGGGAGCTGCATCCTTGAAAAGCACCAGAACTTGGAGAAGTGAATTAAAAGACAAAATTAGTTGTGCCTAGTTCCTAATTGCATCTACCAGTTACTCATTTCATGGTTTTGGCTGAGCTTTTTTCACCCTTCTGCCTCAAGTTTTTATTGCTGTAAAATATGCATAACATTTCCTCATTGCTGTTTCTGGGACAGAGAATGCTTAAGTCGTGATGCCTACACACTATTGAATATGCAGAATGCTATGTAAATTATATGTATTTTCAAAGACTCAAAGAACTTCTGTATTTAGAACATTTTAAACTCTGAATTAAAAGAGCTTCCTAGTGACAGGCTGATCAGGTGAACTTGCCACTTACAAAACTGCCCTGCTGTAAATTTAGGAAATGAAGGAAACTGTTAGGAATCCCACAGTATTCAAAGTAAATGTCTGGGAATTCATCTACTGATTTCAAATGGGGAACGGGTCTAATAACTGAACTCCTGCATATTTGAAAGTCATTGTTTTAAATACTGGTTTCTTATCAAGACATGATGCTTATACAGCACTTTCCTAGTCAGACTGGGTAAATAAAAATAATTTCTAGGTAGAGAAAGGTTTATTAAATGATTTATTAATAAAATTTGCATCTATACTGATATAAATAGGAAAACAAAGCCTTTCCAGGATATAAGTATATGTCTCAAAGGGAATGTGATTTACATTAAAGATAATAAGCTGATTATCGGGCTCAAATTAAACTTATCAGAATATTAAAAATTGTATTTGACAATGACATGGTATCATTTTGTTCAACCAAACTGAATGTAGCAGACAAGTGAATAAAGATTAGAATTGGAGAAAATATAATTTGTTAGGTTTGCCATGGGCTGATTACAGAATCCTCATTCCACTAGATGGATTTTTTCTGTCACCATTATAGTGGGAGTACTGTTACTTATATCAATCAAATAAAAATCACAAAAACTATTTATGATATTAAAAGACTTGCAGGAAGTAAGTTACACAGGTCATTTAAAAACTATACCCATGCTTTAAAAATGGAGACTCATACTTCTGTTTACTGTCTGACGTTCTGTAGAGCACAGGAAAAGATTAATAATTTAAAGGGGATTAATTGTAATAGGCAATTAATAAAAAACTTTCTCACTTATTATGAGACTTTTCACCACAAAAGGAGGAAGAGAGAGGAGAAAGTGATGAAGGGAAAAGGAGACACTTATTGAATAAATTCTAAATATCAACACTAAGCTACAACTACAGGCAAAGTGCAAGAGTACTCTCCATTGAGATGATGTGCAACACAATTATTGTGGAAGAGAAAATGGGAAGAATGTGAAGGACCAGGAATAAGCACGTTACAAATTTGGTCTCAAACTTTCTGACTGCTGTGACAGAAAGGTTGTGACTGAAGAGAGGATCCTGTAGAAATGGGGCAATGTTGTTCTGAGCCAAATTCCCTTTTCAGTTCCTGGGCTTGCAAGTCTGCCCTGAGACTCATGCTCAGTGTGCTTGTGCCTTGAGAAGGATTGAGTCCTGGGCACCTCACCAAAAGGGGCTTCAGGGGTTCACAGGCCCTCCACTCCACATGACTCATTTCCTGGAGTGCCCCAAAAGGCTGGCTGCTTGCAGGAACAATATGGTGCGAATGACAAGGAAATTTTACTTTATGTAAGAGGTATGTACCAGGTTAGCTAGAAAAGGAAGTTGGTAGGTCCCATGTGCTCTCTCTTTTCTGTTGATCCCAGATCCAAACCATCCATGGTGGCAGGAAGGATCTAAGTACTAGTGATCTTTCCCCTTCGCTTTCTCTCTTTTTCATCTTTGTTCTCTCCTCTTCTGTTTTATCCTGGCAATTGAGGTTATCACATTCTCCCCCTTACTCCATGTCTGAACTTTGTTGCAAGAGTTGGAAGCTTGTTATAGTTTGCTCTAGAAGCTGAGAGCTTGTTGGCCAACACCTCTACAATTAAATAGGGTGCTAGTTGCTAGAGTGAAGACAATTACACAATAAAGCCTAAGATTTCCCTGACAGGTGGGCTGGTGTCTTTGTTCAACCAGACGACAATTTATAACCAATATTACACTTGCTTCTGGATTGAATTTGTATTTAACTCGTTGTGACAAATTTGTGAATTCTCTTAAAGCAGGAAAAATGGATTTTCAAATAATACACTGAAGAAAGAACTTCTCCTTTGATCAACAATGCAAGAAACTTCACAAATATCAACTAAATTTAGTCTGAAGTAAAAAAAGGTTGTGTCATCACTAGGTGGATTTCCTTATTCTATTCTTAGAAATCAAAGCTGTCTAACAACAGAAATCCAAATAGAAAGTAAAGCTCAAAATAAAACTCAGTTAAGTGGGAATTGTATTCGCTTGTCAACTGTTCAAGTTTGCCCTCTCAATTAGCAGTTGTGCTTATGAGCCAAAGCGAAATTAATGTATTTGCAGGTGATTTGCTAATACTTTACAGTAAATTCGCCCTCTTTATCAACTATGCAAAAATTAAAAAATAAACAACGCAAAACCCCCAAACAAACAAAACTCCCCAAACACTTTTTCTGCCTTTGAAATCTTTACTCTCTCTTCTGCCCCAGTAAGTGTCAGTAGCATCATCATCCTGATTGTTTTTGTAATGGCAGGAAAGGTACCTATATCTAAGATAAATTTCTTCCTTACTTCTTGGTTCCACTTGCAGAAAAAGAGACAAATATATTGCAAAGTATGCAATTATTAATATATAATATAATCACCGTAAATTATTACTATGTGTAACATTAAGTACTAACACAAGGATTTAAATATATGGGTTTGTGACTGTAAATGAATTACGGGGAAATCTGTCTATGTCTCCAGTTCAACAGACAAAACAAATGTGTGCATATGTTTATATCTCTATATGTACACAAAACCAGCCACATATTCTGCCTGTTATTTAGATACTTCTGTGCTCAAAAAAAAATTGCATTCTTTGAATTGTCAACAAGAATAAAAATAATATTTCTTACAACAAAACTCTAAACTATGAGGCATTTCCTTCTCAATAATTTTTTCCCTCTTTTTCAATTCACAAAAAATCTTGTCATTAACAAAGAAAACCAAACCATGATTTTGCAACATACTTACATTCAAATTTCACTGTTTTATGACCTGACAGAAAATTTTATTCCTTGGTAAGGCTATCACAGGCTTTCATGAGGCAGACTATTACAGTGTGAAAACTGATTCTTTTAGGAAGTGTTGTGCATTTTGTAAATGTGTATATTGAATGTCTTTTCAGGTAGGGGAAAGTGCTGGCCAATTGGAGGACACACTACTTCACAACAAATAAATTTTTAAGCTTCAAAGGTTTTCATATTTATTTAATGAAAGTGGACCTTTTACCAGTCTTAAAAAAACCTCTGCACAAGATATTGTAATTTCAAAGGGTGTTTCTGCCCTTGGGATAACATTTTTCTTATCTCCTATTTCTATAATAATTTTTTTAAAACTTTAGTAATATAATAGTCTACTTCCTTGGTGTACACTAACTGTATAACTTGTGTTCTTTTCTGAGCTTTTTTTTTGGGAAATGTTTGTCTTCCTCCCCCATTGCCTCAAATCAGATGGAAAATAAATTATGAATTGGTATTCTGTCCATATCTAAAGTCTACAAAGGTCAGATATTGCACAAAAAAAGTACTATAAACATTGCTGGAAATAATGATCCAAGGTAGCACTTTAAAACTAACTGAAGAAATTAAAAAAAATAAAAGCCCAAAGCATAAAAATAAATGTAGTTTTGCTATGCATCATCATGAATTCCTAGGAGTTTCAACGCAGAAAAATTCAGTTAATACAAAATTTAAGGTAAGTTTTGGGATGAGTTTGATACACCCACTCAACTCTCTTTTCAGGTTAACTTTTACAGAGCACTGTATAGAAGAAAATTATAACCTTTAGGACTGTTTATGAAGAATCAATATTTTTGAGGTTTGTAAGTGTTTGAATCCCAAAGTGAATGCTTTGGGATTCTGTCGGGACGGTTACACATTTATTTCTAGACACAGGAAAATATTTCCATTTAGGCATTTGATACAGCTTGCACTGTTCTTCAGTTTCTTGCAGGTCACCATGGTAGGTCTAAAAACCGATTGTGACTGAATATGAAGTCATGTTCCTGCATGGAGTCTCCTGGTTTTCACAAGGGGCAGCTGACTATGTTGACAAGTGTCTTAGAGATCACAGGAAGTGTGAGTTCTAGTTGAAGCCTGACAGTGGAGGTACCATTTCCCTGTTTTTTCTGCACAAGCACACCAAATATGTAAAATGCTCCCAGTGCTTAAATTTAGCATTTGCAAATGTATCATATTAAATTTTGATGTAATTGCCAGAAATAGGAGGAATAGTTATTCCAGTGATTATTTACTCTGTCCAGTTTCTGGTGCCTCTTTCCCACAAGAGAGTTATGATCATCTGTTGAAGTGCTACTGATCAGTTCAAATAATACAGACAGGAAACACTATTCAGCATGCCAAGGAAAAGTTTCATTCATCTATATAATCCTCCCTGCCTAGCAAATTAGATAGCATTTCTGCCACCCTTCCCCCTGGAACTTACAGTGAGAGAGGATTCAGGTTGCTGCCTAAGCAATGATGAATTGATTCATACACTTTCTACTCCTTCACAGCAACAACATGGATTAAGCATAAATACAGGACATGGACCTTCTGCCTAGTGCTCATCTGCACTAGATCTGCAGCACTGGCTGTACAATCAGCGTGCTCACTGCCTTCTGTGCCTGGGTTTAGGGCTGCAGGCATGCTCAGAGTACAGCTGGAGAAGTATAATGCTTGAGATCAACTCAGTCTAATGGACTGCTGTTCACTGGCAGCTAGAGATTTTCAGCCTCTTGCTAATATATAGAACATATTAAAAAAAAAATCCATCAAATAAGCAGCAGTCAGTAAAATTGCAGGATTCACAGTACTTATCCTAAGATGTTTCATGGGACAGAGTAGACTTTCCACTCCTAATATCAAACCATGTTTTATGGAGGAGTTATTACATAATTTGTGCATTTGAACAGGTTATAAAGCCCAGGAAGGAGTTAAAAACCAGTTTCTTTATACAAGCTTTTTCACTGCTGGAAAATTCTGTTTCTCTGCCCATAGGTCTGTATTTTCTCACATTTGATCTGTTTGAAAATTTTCAAAGATGAAAATAAATACCCAATAGAAAGACCGATTTTATTTATTCCACTCAGGAGGACAGTCTTCACAATTTTAAAGTTCTGAGATTTCAGGGTTTCAGTAGAAAATGACAAGCAAAGAGAAAACACTCCTACCTACAGGCTTGTACAGTAACACAGAATCATCGAAAAGAGTGGGCAGCTTAGAAAGGAAATGTAACAGCTTTGTTTCAGTGATACACCTCTTATCGAGATACCTCTTGGATGGCAAATCTCACTAGAATATCATCCCCCAGCTGCAATATTAAGCCTCTGAAGGGCCAGGAAGGCACCAGTAACAGAGGTCTACTGAGGCTTTGTTTCAGCCATTTCCCTGTTAGATTTTTCAAACCAAAGGGAATAGGTGCTTGCTAGAAGTCAAAAGGCAGTAAGCCAGTGGGGTCATGCAGCTGATCCAAATGAGCAACGATGGGTCATTCCTACAGAACCTGCAGCAGAAGGGAAAAAAGGTCAACAGTTTTAGATGTTCTGTTGTATGAGCTGGGTTGATAAGATTTTTGTTTCTGCACAAGTTTGACTTTGAGAATGTGTAAATACCAAAGGAAGACATTTAGGATGTGGGCTTCCTGACTGATCTGCAGCTGTCTGATATGGATTACCTCCAGAGAGCTGAAGCAAATAGCAGCTGATAGGGTGCTTGTTGAGAGCCAGTGCCACTCTTCTCAGAGTCAGGGGAATGGCTGACTTCTTCTCTGGTTACTGCAGATTCTCTCGCATTTGGAAAAGTCAATATTTCAATAATCTGTGAATTGAATTGAAAAGGTGGACTAGCGTGGCCCTTCACTTCAGCTGCTGATAGCAAATTCCACTGATTCTTAGAGAAACACATATCTCTGGACCAGTGTAATGCCTAAACCCAGATCTACCATAACGGTTTGGTAACTAGCTTATCACTAAACTTTTCATTATGACAGCAGTCTGAGATTCCTGGGAAGTCTTTATATTATTTCGCCTGTTGTTTCATGTGAAAAAATGATTAAAAAAACCAACCCAAAATCTCTTACTGCAGTAGAATCTCAATTTCCCTTGAACCAAGATCACCAGTGTCACTTAGAATGGAAAGACAGGAACTAAAAGTAGGTAATATATATTCACATGGCTGAAGTATTGGCCTATATAAACCAGAAAGCTTGTAAGACTCTTCTGTGCCAGAGGAATTCTTCGGTACACTATACAGTTTCTATATAAACTTTAGTTTGGTCCAGATACACTCAGACTCAGTGACAAGCTTGGACTGGCTTAGTTGACCCAATTGAGACAGACTCTGCCATATCTTTGGGAGTAGTGGTCAGTCATTTTGGCTGTGAATAGTGAACAAAAAAAGCTCTTACTACACAAGAGCTTATGGAGTTAGGGGTTTTCTTTGCTTTTTGGTAGTTGTAGTGATTTCAATATCAGCTACAATTAAGAGACAGATAATAACTACTTAAGGCTTTATTTACCTAAAACATGTACTTATATCTATACCAAATAAACCAAAGATCATATACCTATTTCCAAATTTGATCTTATAAAACTGACATGCCTGAAAAATATCTAAATTATTTAACAAGTGATTGATGAAAAAAAAATGTAAAAAGAAATGTCACTTGCTTGTACTCCATTGGAACCTTGTTTATCCAGTGAAACTTTAAGGTAGATGACCTTTGCCCCCAGAACATCTCTATATTTCCTCTAAGTGGACTTTCTAAACAGAAGACTGAAATGAAGTTTTAGGTAAAATGAAAGTAACAACCCTTTGAAGATCAGATTTCTGACAGCATTTAAGAGATTGGAAATCTTTGGGAATCTTAAAGTACTATAAATAATTCATGTATTACAATACAGCAAATTGATTCCCACAATGGCCTCAACTCACATAGAAGGTCTTTAGATATTTATAAAATAATGAGTCAGTTCATTTGCAGCTTGAGCAACAAACAGAAGTCAGAACTATTCTCACTTCCCTCATATTCTTCGCTCATGTTTACAGTGAGGACATGTAGGCTCAGAAAAGCTTACAATACTACTATACTCTTGGGAGTTACTCCTAATAAAATATTCTATTTGTATGTTTTTATCACTTTGCTTATGCTTATTTTTAACATTTAATCAGCCATGCTAAAGGGCAGGAGAAAGCCTCTTATTTAAGGCAAAAATTTCACAGTGGAGCCCATCACCTAAAAAAATGCAGTACACTCAGTATTTAAATTAACATGAATATAAAAGAGCTTGTCCAAAATAAAATAAGTTTTAGTCCTTCATAACCATAGCAATTATAAAGGGAAAAAACCTGTTATGCTTCTATTAACAAAGATAATCAAAACAAAATGAATACTATGGAGGAGCCACCTGCAACCATTGCAACAATAGTTTCTTCAAGAGAGTGAACATGAAAATAAATTTCCAGCTACTCCAATACATCTTTGGCTGTCTAACTCCAAAAAAACACACACTTGCCACCATCAGGGTTAAACTGCAGCAGTCTGTTATAAAAGTCCCCAGGGCAGAAATTTTGCGTATTATTCTGGAAACATTCTGTACACTGTAGCTATTTTTAGATCAGGTACATGTCAAGAGACTGTAAAAAATTTTTTTTTTTTTTTTTTTTGCATACAATGTGCACAATAAAATCAGAAAGTAAAAAAATGAAAAATAACACTGTTTGGAAAGGCAGGAGAAAATGAAACTATCTCTAGCAGTAGGAAATAGCTTTATTTCAATTGCAATTAATTTGGATTAGATAAATTACTGCAATTAATAAGGTTGGGAAAATACAGCTTCTTCAGCATTGTAAAAGTATGAGTTTTCACACACTGTTCTCAGGAATTAGAAAAGCTTAAGTCTGAATTTAAAAATTGCTTTAGCAAGCTGTTATATTTCTGTACTACATGCAAACTGTTCGAGCTTTAAGTAGCAACATATGTTCTGATAACTACAATATATTGAAAATCTATATCTGAGATTAATATTTGCAGAAATATAAAATTTTCCATGGTTTGGACACTTTAATTTTTAACTATGTAGTGACAACTATTATTAATTTCTGCGTGTACTCATTTCAGTGGTTAAGTTCATGTTAAAACTGTTTATAACTTGAAATTTTGCAAACTTGAAGGAAAACTCCACCTAAGACAATGTTAACCTGAATGAAACTGGCATGACTTTAGAGAGTCAAAGTAATTGACTCCTCATATTCAGCTTTGTGAAACAGTTTTTATTCTAGGCAGAAAATCAGCTAAACATATATTTCATGCATAGACTGTGTTATAAGATACCATTAAGAATATTTCTTCCCGCCCAAAATTTCAAGAGAAAGGAGTTTATTTCAAGATAAAGGAGAAAAGAGAAAGGAGAAAGTACATTTCAAAATATTTCTACGTTTCTTGCAGCACTAATAATTAAAGCACTCTTTTTTTGGGTAATTTACACAAGTAATGATATTGTATATCAAAGTCAACATAGAAACTTAATGTTAGATTTACAGTGTTATGCTCCAAAACTGCATAAATAGACATTTAGAGTGTATTTTACGTGCTATATTGTATACTGTTAATTATATTATATACCAAGTCACCACGACATAAGTATGAAAGCTATTTAAAATTAACCTTCTAGGCTGAAGATAAGAGCCAATTTTTTTTTCAAGTACAGAAATTTCTGATTGAATACTTAATCCTTTTAGATGGTTTATTTCTCTGTAATGTGTAAAAGGAATCACAATATCCATCTTCAAGAAGGTGAAATCAGAGGATAACGGTTATTAACAGACAGAACGAGGGAAATTAATATTCCAGATGAATTAAAAATCAACATTTTCCTGAAAAATTTCTAAAGAAAGCAGATAGAAATACTGATGCTAGTAGCTAACAATGAAAGTAGGGTACAGAATGTCAACAAGCTTGAAATTCTTACTTGAGCTGTGTGCTCGTGTCTCCTACACACAACTGGTAAATTTGTAACAAATCATTCTTAGGGGATACAAAATTTAGAAAAAAGATACACATTCCAATTTGTTAACGATAAAAGGTTTCAGAATACTGTGTATTAAACTGCTAGCTTGACGAATCAGGTGTTTCTCTGTACTATTCTATTTTTAATCAAGTAGAATCAGTTAAATTCATTGTTTGACTATTGCATAATATGCTATTTCTGTCTTGGAGTTATTTACAGCATGAAAATAGTTACCCTGTCTTTTCTTTCCCAACATATACAGTAGAAAAAAACACCTGCTTTTAGGCGTTGGGGGATATTTTAAAATTGTCTTCAACTTTAATTTTTGTTGACAAGCATTCTGAATACTTAATTGCACGTTTGTTGTTCAACTCTCACAGAAATCTTTAAAACAGATGTATGCAAGAAAATATCTTTTACACAAATTAGTTCACTGGAATAAAATTTGCTTGTTAAATACTGATGCAGACAGCTTGTAGGAATACTTTTACCTGTTCTAGTCCACAGGCTGTGCCAAAAAAAGCTAACTCTCCTCTTGACCACCTGTATGCTTCAGAATGGTTTGAAATTTGTAAGAAATACCTGAACACTCCCTCAAATCTGAGCAAAAATTAATCAAGCAGCTGTAGAGATAGCATTACCAAGACAGAATAGTGCCTTCAAGTGCAGCTTGATTCAATAACTATTAACCTGCAAATAGATAAAAAGTACGTGTTAGTGATTATCCTTTTGTACTAATTTAGAAATGTCAGTCATATGAATGATCTTTTCAGACCTTACCCACACTTTCATTAGAATTTAGGAGATTATTGGGCTCACCTGTGCATTACCATTCCCAGTAAACCTTTTGCATGTGTTCCAACTCTCAAAAATTGGAAGCTTTTTGGTGTTTGAATGATAAAGCTAATCTTGACAAACCATCTGAATAATCAACTAATGAAGAATTTCTGAGCTTGATAACAAGTGTGGGAAGATAACAGAAGAGCCCACCTCTGCATTTTCTTGATAGCTAGAAATGGAAAACCAAGTGTGGTGAAAAGATATGATATGAGAGGAAGATCTGTCAGAAATGTGAAATTTTAATCCATACAAGTACCAATGAAACTTGCACACTCTGAAGATAATGGTTATGCTGCCATTCAATTCTGTGTAGTGGCTTTCTGCTCTGCTTAGTGTCCTTGAAGCAAAGGTAATTGGTTTTTTACTCTCCTGTGAGCATAATGCGGTATATGACTGCTCTCACCCCACAGGGAGAACACGTCACACACTAATTGTATTGGCAAATCAGAATCAAATTGTGCTAACGCATTCAAGGCTACTAACAGGTTTCATCTATTTAGAAAGCTCTGTTGGTCTTATCCGTCCAAATACAGAATTTTCCTTGACCTGGAATACCATGTCAATAGTTAAAATATAATAGTCGGATGATAAATGAAGTTTACACAGCGTTTCAGTAATCTCATAAAAAAGAAGGATATACATTTTCAGAACCTCTTTGATGGGGGCAATTCCTGTTTCACTGTAGTATCTTACAAGCTCTGCTTCATGACAGTCTATTTTAAGTGATTACATTATTTCTGAAAATAATGCCATGTAAGTTTTTGTATAACTTGATTTTTCACTGGTAATGTTGCAACTCCTAGCTTTTTGTTGTTGTTCTTGTTTATCAATTATTATTATCATTTATTTAGTTATCTTACTCCTATTGTGTCTATAACATACTGCAGTGGGGTAAGGGAAAACAGAAAATAATTATATGTTCTCCTTGACCTTCATAATGTAAAAGTACTGGTTTTGTTTATTCCTTGAATAAATAAAAGGATCTTATGTATTTATTTTTTTACTTATTTATTTATATATAAACCATTGTTCTGGCTTTATTATGGAAGAGATAAAGGAAGATCTCATTTGTAAAGCTATCTCAGTTCAGAAATGCAAGCTGTAAGAACACAGCTGTAAAAAGGAATAGTATGAGTGCAGTATTGCTGTGGTTAAGAACACAAATACCCAATCTAGGTTAAAGGTAGAACATAGGCATATCCTACTGCATAGTGAGAATAGAAGAACTTTACCTCAGCATGATAAAAGAGATTTTGGAAGTTACTCAGACACGAGTGAAAAAATCCCCAAAAATATTTCAAATTTAACATTTTGAGTTTGCTTTCATCACAGTCATGGGATAATGGACATTTTCACAACTTATGAACAACTTAATTCTGAAAGATACTCAACAGAGTTCCAGGAACATGCTTTACAGATTCTGATCCAACTGTCTTGATTGAGAAACTGCATTGCTCAGAATTAGTTAAGTTCAAGCTCTAAGAATTACATAAACTTGCTCCATTAAGGCAAAACATAATTTAAGTGAAATGTGAGTGCACTTCTGAATGCACTTTTATTTGGGTTACTGGTACTAATCATATAGCTACATCTCCCCTTAGACATAATTGGAGGTTTTTTCCAATCAGGAGAGTGATTTTTTCTATGTAATCACATTTAACTTATATATACTAAAGCAAAACAGAAAGAACCTGAATGTTCAACCACTGATACTCTGCCTCAAGTAAACAACTACACTACAATGAATTCAACACACTGTCATTTCGGCGTAGTAGCACTTCATGTCTATTTTATTAATTCATCTATCTGCACATGCAGTAGACAGGTAGAATTTTAATTTTGGCTATGTCACTTCCAGATAGTGAATATATTGTAGATTAATTCTTCCGTATTGCTTCATCAAAAGTTAAATAACATTATTTTTTTCTGATTTTATGATCTTATCTTGTGCTTATTGAAGCTCCATGGGAAACGTAAATCACTAAGGAATAGCAAAGAGATTATTTCCATAATGAGGACTATTCTTGTCACCTTTAGCAGTGTTTCCAAACAATGAAAAAATTAATAGTAAGATAGATCACTGAAGCCATCTACTTGGACAGGGATGCATATCCTTTGATTATATTTTCGGAAGGATTCTGAGAAACTTTAATCAAGTCAAAAGACTTTTGATAAAATAAAGCAAAATAAAATAATAAAATAAAATAAAATAATAAAATAATAATTTAAATAAAAATCAAATAAAATAATAATTTCTCTATTAAGCATGTCTGAGGATTTCCAATCTCTTGGGTCATGTAGCTCAGCGCTTAAATATCTCTTACTTATTTAAGTGCAAATGTACATCTGATAAAGGAATAGTTGAAAAATAACTACTTTTAATGAAAGACAGATACCTGAAACTACTGTACTAGATGACTAAAATACAGATGTTGCACAAAAATGATAATATCTTAACAGTAGGAATAAAATAGTTTTGAACTCTTGACAGCAGTAAGAGAATGAAACCCTTTGTTAAGAAAAAAAAAAAAACAAAAAACAACAAAAACAAAAAAACCCCAACAACAACAGCAAGGAAGAAAAAACAAACAAACAAAAAACCCCACAAAAAAACCTTCCAAGTAGACCTTAAATTTATACATTTGACAAAACTTGCTGTGACCTTGTAAGTGACCTCAGGTGTCAAAATTTGATGTGGAGAGATTAGCAGTTGTCCCATATTGAAGAGGAAGTTGGAGGATTTTACAGTGTTCAGATACCTGAAGTATCTCTAAATAAAAGGACAGTATGGTCTTCCAAGTATGACATAGGCTATCTTTTTAATCTGCTATCTCAGTAAATGGCTGCAATGTGCTGTGCAGCCATCTTCTATTAGAAAAATAAAGGTGGAAAAGCTCTTGCTCTTGGATTCTACTTCCAGACTATCTCAAAATGCCTGTATTGCACAAAATAAGTTAAATTACTCTTTAATCCTTAGTTTCTTGGTTAAAGTAAGTATAGACTGAACAAGTTGGTTTAGAGAGATATACAACAGTGACCTGAAAAATAGATAAATTCCTTGCAGGCACCACAAACAAAACAAAACAAAACAAAACAAAACAAAACAAAACAAAACAAAACAAAATAAAAAAACCAAACCAAAACAAAAACAAACAAACAAACAAACAAAAAAACCAAAAAAACCCAAAAAACAACCCCCAGCAAAAACCCTCTTACTGCAGTGCTGAGTGGAAATGTTAGGTAGACTACATAATAATGTTGACTAACGTCCAGAAAACACTCCACTTTCTGCAGACCAAGAATCTTCAGTTCTCATCTTTTGAGGAATACAGGAATTAAAAAGTTCAACCAAAGTATCCAGCTATTTTATTGCACTTGGGAACATTTGGGAACACTATTACAGGATCCTACAAAGAAGAGGCTGCGTTTTAATGTTTCTCCATCATCCACTGTTTTCCCTGTCGCTAACTTGGCACAACCCATTTGCCATGTAAACATGGGGAAAGAGAAGCACTGCCTCCCACCTTCACTGCCAGCACTGGTATTGTGATGCAAGTGCCAGTGCCTGTTAGGCAGCCACACACTGATTCTGTCCTGACTGACGTTTGCTAAGAGCAGAATCCTTGTCCTCTACGATTTTATTTTTTTGTTTCTTGGTGAAGTAGGTGTTGCATCTCTCTCCTTGTCTGCAGGTGTGCCAACCAAGTTTCATAACAGAATGTCTGGTTTCATGTTTATTCCTATCTTGTCTTCACTTTCTCTTGGTATCAGTCTCAGTGTGGCTAAAAGGTAACTTGATGTACATGATTGCTAATGTTTTAAAAGATCAGAAAGTTGCTTTCAGCATTGAGATATTTTTCATATACAATGAAAAATAAAATCAACATGAACCTTTCTTTCTGCTGCACAAAACTGGGAAAGATTCTGTCCTACTATATTAATGTCAAAAGCAATGCCTAAAGGAGTTATACAGCAGCATATTTGTTCTCTTCACACTTTTGCCTTAAAGTTCATGAGTACCAGTGTAGCTCAACACTGTTAGCCTAGAAACATAAAACCTGAAAAGAATTAGGAATTTTATCATGACCTAAGAACTTTAGAGGAAAGAAACTACAGAGCATAACATTTATAGAACAAATCTGATCTGCAGTTACCATGCTGCCAAAAACCATAATTTTTTTTCTTATTCAGCTCAGTTGAAATTAAAGTATTGACAGAAACAATTTCTGCCAGGAAAGTAGAAAAGTTAATAAGGGGTGATATTGAATCTGTTTTGCTGGTTTGTTTTTTTTTTTTTTCTCCTGGGTAATCCACATCTTACATTCTACAAACTGTAGTTGAAATTAAATAAATAAATAAAACCAATGAGAAATGCCAGATTTTTTTTCCTGCTTGCTTTTAGCTCTGTATACATAGAATAAAGCTAGAAGTAGAAGTCGAGCTGCTGAGCACTGTATTTTTGGCAATAAATTTTAAGTGTGCTGAGCAGCCTGAGGGGAGCAAAAAAGCATTAAGACGTATTTAGGCTGAAAAAAGAGTGGGTTTTGTAAGGATGAGAAAGAAATCAGTCATGGTGTCCACATCATTTTAAAGGGTGGTTATGACTGTACTGGAGTAAAGCCCTCTAAAGGTGCATCATGGACAGCTGACATTTGCCACAGTGTCATTCTTTGTCAGTCCAGGTGGTAACACCTTTTTCCTCCATACAGGCAAAAAAACCCAACCCAAACCAACCCACTCCCCCCAAAAACAAAACCAAACCAAACCAAATCCAAACAAAACCACATGCGGTCAGCCAGCTTTGCTACAAGGAATATACAAGCAATATCTAAAAGTGTTGCCATATTATACAACATGAAGATGTATTTGTACTTAAAAAGTGCAAAGTGTTATGTTTTTTAACCATCTGGCCAATGCTGAGCTTTTGTAAACCAAATATCTAATAGCTAGTTACCTAGGTCAATGAAAAGACAACTTACAAGTAAATTTGGTTTTATGCTCACACAGCAGTGTCACAAAAGTTACCTGGACTAAGTAAATCCATTTCTATGTCTATTAGATTACCAGAATAAAATGTGCTTTACTAGAATTTACAAAGCTTATTTTTTCCAACAAAAGAAATACCTGTCATTCCTTCTTTTATGGGTCAAAAAATGAATATCACTTTCATGAAAAATAAGCACAGGAGGATAAAAGGCAAGGAAGGAAAAATAAACACAAAAAAAATATTTATTACAAATCTGTGGCTATTCTTATAAGTGTCTACCCTTGATTTGCTTACCTCACTTTTAAAAAGCTAATACAGTATAGTTTATATATGAAATAAACTATGAAAAACATGAAATAAACCATCCTTCACTTATCTAAAAAGATAGAAATACTATGATGGCTTTTTAATAGGCAAAAAAGTAGAATCTTGCACAGCAATACCTAGTTTAAAATCCTGAATAATCTCTTCACTTGTCACTGTTAATATTCTACTTGGAAATGTCTCATTGAACATAAGGTAATAAGAAGAGCTATTTTTCAATTATTTTTTCTGTTGGATTTATAGTATTTTCAATTAAAACACTGGAATCTGTATTTTAGCTAGAACAAAATTTTCAAGAGTTGTATGTTCTAGTTATTTTTTAAAATTAATACTGAAAAACCACAGTTTTACATTGCTGTAATTTTGTGGGGAAAATTGCATGCCTCTATACTCAGGTTTTCTTGTAGTTTTGTACATGCACAGTAGTTATTTCCTAGCCATTTCAGGCAGGTCCAAGTGCATGTAAATTAACTCAGGTCCATTTTATCAGTGAACCAAAGCCAATTCAGCGTCCTTCACTGAAGGGGAAAAAAGTAGTATTGCTCAATTTTGGCAATATAAATAGAAAGACTATATAAAGAAGCATAGTTTCAAAATGGAAATCACAAGAAAGATAAAGCAGTGTTGGCAAAGATTTCAGCTGAAATTAGAAGATGGAAGAAAGAAATTCAGAGTATTAACAGTACTGCAAGATGAGAGTATCAACACATGAAAATAAAAGTTCTGCATAAATTCAAGTTACAGAAAAGTGCGTGAGATTTTGTATCTTTTTTTTTTTTAATAATATTTTTTGCCATTCTCGAACATAAAGTCATAATTTCAGTTAGTTGACCCAAAAAAAAAAAAAATTACTGGTTAGCAAAAAAAAAACCATTAAGAGTCTTCAGAGCTTTAGTTTAGCCTTGAAAATCCCAATAGAAGTATTCCTTCAGTAAGGAATCCTGAGGAGTTTGGTTACAATCCCCTAGTTGCTTGTCTTCTATGAAGTCAAACAGAGAGCTAATCTTTCAGGAAAATACTTTTATTCAGGAGTTGTGAAATAGTATGTTTCTGACAAAAATTCAAAATAAATTTGATGCATGAGAATGATGATCATAAGAATTCCTTGTGGTTTCCCAAAGATAAATGTTACTGAAACCACCTACTATGGATACTCATAATTTTTCGGAAAATTTGGTAAACAATCAGAAAGCATTTTGCCAAAAGGCTACAATATTATACATATACATACAGATATTTATGTGTGTACATATACATACAGATTTATATGATTTATATACCCATATATATATATATATATATATATATATATATATATATGCACACTGATAGAAATTAAAAGTCTATAGCTATTTAAATGGAAGGCTTGCAAGTAGAGTTGTCAGTGAAGGTTGATTTGAATTTGTACCAGTACAAAAAAGTAATGTCCTTCTCCAGTCTCCTTCTCCCCTGTGTCAGGTCTAGGAAACCTGTGGCCACATGGCAGTTGTATCAATTTTCTGATTAGACCAAGAACTAATTATTTACTCTTCATAATTCTCAGTAGGATCAATGACATAACGCTCTTCAGGCACGGCTGCACAATTGCTAGAACTGACTCCAGTGAATTACTAAGAGTATGGCCAAGGATGGAGTGGAACCACTCCCCTTGAAGGCAGCACAAATTCAGGTAGGCATAAGCCAATGGTGAAATTGCACCTCAGAAACAGAAGAGCCAATCAAGAGCTCTGCAATTTATATTGTATTAAAACAATTAAAAGGAGTATTATTATAATTTAGGATTCTTATTCTAACTCAGACAATCAGTAATTTGAGATAACCCAGTCAAAATGAAACTTATGCAAAACCAACAACTTGAAATAGCTCTAGATCCTTAATGTGGTGTGGTGTTTCCTTCTCTGCACGTTGGAGTTTTTCTCTTTTTCCTGCTACTTCTTGTGTTTTAGTATAGAAGATCTTTTTCTTATGTCTAATAAAAATTTTGTTTAGGGAGCATTAGTTGTTAGGCAGCAATGTCAATATAAAACAAATTACAAGATATACACTTTTGTAATTGAAATGAAAAGTGTAAGTTTGCTTTCGAATAAAAGCAAGTTTGAATTACACATTTGGGAAAAAAAGAAATTTAAAATTTAAAAATTAATTTCATATCATAAATATCATCAAAGTCCTTCTGCCATCCTTCACAAATCAACACTTGCCCTTAAAATGTTAAGCCATATGTTTTAGAATAGGCATTGTCCTTCAGCTATAACAATTCTATTAAAGTTAGTTAATTGAAAGACGTCACTGTGCTTTTTTGGTTCAAATGCAGCAAATGGTTTTCGTAGTGGGATAAATTCTAGAGTTCTATAGCTCCTTTTTACATATTGCTGACCATCACCGTAAAAGTGTTATCCACATGAAATCAATTGCTTTCAACAAGCTATTTCAGGACATTGACACCATGTGTAAAGTATTTCCTTAGGGAGGTGTTTTGAAAATTGGAAAAGAGGTTGCTTAGAACCATTCGTTTTGCAGCAACTCGTGGAGTTTACATACTTGTCAAAAATCATTGCAAGCTCAGAGATGTCTGCACCAATTTCTGAACTGACATCTCATAGATGGCCTGACATAGATAGTCTGACAGCTATGTCTATGAAATTGGATGTCAGGAACAACTTAGGAGAAACAGGAAAAACAAAACATATTGGTTTCATATGTCCTCTGAGTCATATTCAGAAGTTCTCTTTTGTTATACCAAACTGTTAACTTCCCAAAACCTGATTTTTGGGCTCTTCATTTCATTTGATATAGTTCAGCTGTTGTCTTGAATTAACATTCCCTAGTGAAAAAAAAAAAAAATAGAAAAAATAGAAACGTTTCTTTGTTTGTTTCTTTGTGGGTTTTTTTTGTTTTGTTTTTGTTTTTTTGTTTGTTTGTTTGTTTGTTTTGTTGGGGTTTTTGTGTATTTTTGTGTATGTTTGTTTTTTAGTTACTAGCGTAAGTAAAAAATAGCATCATTTTGTGTTTTGAATGGACATATTTTCATCAGTGACAGCATTTCACCAGGAATGATTAAATGAGTAAGAGAAGGAGTCTTCCCAATTTCTTGGGAAATAATAGGAAATAATGGGAAATAACGGCATCTAGAGCCAGACTGAAATCTCATAGTTTCTCATATCTAGATCTTCTCTTGTCCTGAAAACTCTATGCATAAGAAGTCCAATGGATATTATGAAGCTGTTCTTTCTGGACGCTTCTATTTAAAAAACCCTAAAGCTTTCATTGAGGAATGATGCCATGTATAAGAAGAAAAGCAGTGGCTTTTACACACATATTACATCAAATTTTAATAAGGGCATCCAGGTCCTAGCAGCACAGTGGCTTCCAGCTCCTCCTCCGTTGATGATGGTGTGTGCATTGGTGCAGGTGCACTTCAGCTGCCCTGAGAGATGTGTCACCTTCTTAGGGGAAGACACCTTAATTATTTTGTGGTATTTCTCCGCTGTTTATATGGTTTCCCTGTGTGCCTGCTGTTACTTAGGAGCCTCTAGCTCATCTCTGTAAGACTTCTCCTGTGCTGCAGTGCAACAGGCTGAGGGCCCTTGTTAGCACAGGCAAGCCTAGGATTCTGCTCTGCTACTTTCAGGTCAGTTTTAAACTCTGTCAGTGAGCCCTGGCAGCTCATGAGCAAAGACACCTTTTCCGTTTAAGGGAGGTGAATCCTATCCAATGCCAGCAGGCCTGGTACTGCATAGATCACCTCCCAGCTGAAAAATATAAAACCGTGCTGATGACATCAGCCAGAGAATCATGTATTAATAGTCTGGGTCCATTTGTTTTTTCCAATGTTGCTGCCCACAACTGGAAGCATAGAGGAAGAAGACATATAGTCACTACAGTGATCACTACAAGATCAGACTGTTCTGCTATTATTCCACAGCATAAGAGAAAGACTCCTTAACGCTCATAGTACATAAAGAATTAATTAGACAATTTTACCTTCACAAAATAAGGACCAGACCCTTTTTCTTCCAGTTTTAGATTCCTATCTTAAAATTGATGAGAGATATCACACTACTGGTATTTACATATTGGGATCAGATCCAAAATTTAGTAATTCAAGGGACACCTTGGAGACCTTCGAAAAATCACCTTGTGATTATCAAAAACTGCTGTAGTCGAAATATCTGTAAACCCTCAATGCATATAATTATAAAATTGATTTAAAAAAAAAAAAAAAGAAAGAAAAAGAAATATTTAGAAGATATTTAAACCATTGCAGTTTAAGACTCCAGAAAGCTCTTCTGCTTTGTGTTAATAAATTAGTTCACTGTGGTTATTAATAAAAACATTTTGGGTGATTTTATTCCATTGTTCTTTTCAGGTCACACAAAATTAAACCTACATAATGCACCATTGCATAATGCATTGCAGTTTTACACCAGTTTCATCTACAATTCAATCCATGTGAGCCACACCAGAGACTGTGCTAAGCAGAGCCTTTCTGGATTCATTAGAGTGGCTGCTCATTCAACAATAAGACTTTGCTTGCCAGGATTCAGTTTTTCCAAATCCTTGGAAGTCTACTGAGGACACAATTCTGCTAATAAGCTGCAATGGGGTTTTGTGCTTACAAGCTATTCCTTTCATTGTGCATTATGTTCCTCAAACATTGCCAAGATATGTAGTTTTCAAGTGAAATGTTGAGTAAATGAGATATTTTATATACTGAACATGTCAGTATCCCAGATGGGAAAACTGAGTGTCATGTATATCCCAGGAAAAGAAAATAACAAGATTGTCTACACAGCTGCTTGCCATTTCTTCATCTACGTGTTGATTTTTCTATTTTTCAGTGTAAAAGAAGATCCATCTCTTATCTGGAGCATGACATAATCTTATCAGTTATGTTTGTGGTTCTTTCAAGGCCTTTGTTACATGCACCTATTGCAAATAAATTAATTACAGATTTATCCCTGAATTAAACATCACACTGAAAGTATAACTGAAAAATATATTGACTAACAAAAAGACAACCTCTATCCTTTCTCACTATTTCTGTATCAGAGAGATGAAAACTGAGTCCCACTGCTCTTTAAGACTTACAGAGATGATGATAACATCGTCTCCACATTGACATCTAACTGGAAGGCAAATTCAGATGTTCAGTTCAATGCTTGCCTGAAGAAGTAAACATTCAAAAAACTACTTTCCCAGTTGTATCCATAAAACTCACTACTTCTGGTCCTCTAAATACTGAATTGGCGTTGCCCCTCAGAAAACAGATGCTATTTCCTTAATAACAAATTTGATAGAATAATCAGTAATTGTATTTGCAGTAAAATCGAATAATCCCAGGACCACACACCGACCTAATTTTTGAGGTAGATGTGCATTCTTATTCTTAAAACAAAGATAACAAGAAAAGTTGAAAAACATGAAGAAAAAAGAATAAGAACAAGAATATTTTTAAAAGGAAAATCTCACCTCTAATGGACAAACAGAACAGATTAACACAAGTATTCTTTCACACCTCTTACCACTTTATCACTAACGTGGGCCTTTTCCTTCAGTCTGTCTTAGTATAGTGACCTTTTACACAGCAGCAGGAAACCTTTCACAGCTCCATCTAAGAAATGTCATTTTCTAAGCTGTGAATCCTGCCTTCCCACTTCTCTTCGAGGATTTTCAGGCTTTCTGAATTGCTAGCTCCCATGTTTACCACATCAGTCCTATTCTTGCCCTTTGAAACATGTACTCTCAGTGGATCCTGGAATTGCACTTGTGTGATAGATTAATCATCTCATCAGAAATATCTTTCTTATTTATATGCCTGTAAACAATGATGAAGGCTACTAAAATTTCTATTTAATAAGGTTCAGATAGTTCTCTGTTTAAAATTATTATTTAATGTCATAATTGCTTTCAGCTTTGATATTTTCAGTTTAAAATATTTCAACTACAGCCTTTTAAACTTAGTGTGGTGCTTGGGGAAGAGGCCAACCTGCCTGACCAGTATGCATAGGAACTGTTCTATCTCTACTTATATAGCTAAGACAGTTTTATCTCAAATAACTTCATTAGAAGGTTTAAGTGTTCATTTATAGTTATTAAATTCAGCATCATGACTTCCAACTATACAGCTTCTCATGGGGTAATTACTACAAATGCTACTATTTTCCTAAAGCAAGCTTTTGAATTTTTGCTGAATTTATGTTCCTTTTTGCCACTGGAACAATTGTGCATCATATAAAAACTTTATTAGCAATGTTTCCCTCCCACACACCAAGCTACTGATAAAAGTATTAAACCATACTGGCCTAAGAACAAATCATCTCTGGCTGACATTCCCCCATTTAATTTGACTTTTGATAACTAAGAGCTAGAATGGTTTTGAATCTCTCTATATGTAATTTAGAGATTTTACATAACATTTGAGATATGGGAAAGGAGAGAAGGAAAGAATTGTGAAAAAGCCGAAAGGTATAGGATCAGATATCAATAAAGTACGTTTTGTGCTCTTGAAACAAATGAACTTACTCCTAAGCAATCACCTTAGTTGATGTTAGTAGTTACTTTATTTCCTTTTTATTAGTCTTTCCATGCATTCTCAAATGAATTTAAGCTGTTTATTTTATCAATCCTTTCACCTGATTAAAATATTTACACTCTTTTTATTGAGTCAACCCAAATGTCTATATTATTCCAAAATATCTGTGGCAAGAAAAACTTACCAAATTACCTAAAGTAGGAAACGTTTATCCAAATTTTGTTAGGAACTCTTAATAAAAACCCCAAAACATTAAAACTTAGAAAGGAAGATGATTTCTCCCTCTTTCTCTCTACATATATATTACAATCTTCTATCTGAATTCTTCTTGTAACATTGAGGTTATATAAACATCTACTCTTGTTTCTTAGAATCTTGTTTTATTAATATTACTTTTTTGTACACATACATATAGAACACAAAAGCTGTGAATTGTAAATGTGTTTCAGCAATCGTGGCTTCATATCTTTTGTAGCAATTTTTCTGTTAAAATACAAATTCAAGGAACTTATTATTGCCTCACATTTTTATTCTACAGTTCTTTGCTTAAGTGGAAAGAGTCTTCAGATATTCCCACTTCCAGATAGACTTCCACTTTTTACAATTCAGAGAAGATTTCTTAACATCTTCTCCATTGGGTTTGGTTTTTAGCCTCAATGCCACATCTTTACCATTTTCTCCTGAATGCGTCTTCTGTGTCAGTGAGGTAGTTGAGCTTGAGGTGAGTTTAATAAAGATGACATCCACTGCTGCCACTATACTAATTTGTGTCTGCTTCACTAGATCACATTTCAAGTTGCAAGAATAATGTATATTCCTTTATTGTTAGACTTGTCGTCACTCAGTTTATACTCAATCTCTGTTCATGCCAATGAGTGTTTCGATACTTGAAAAGATTCTCTACTGGATATGAGTTTAGAAGTCTATCATCATTTTCTCCAGTGGAAAGCTGCAAACAATCATATGACAAAGGTACAGAAGGGCTGGTGGTAAATTTTTCTGCAGTTGATGCTCAATGTGCTTCCATGATCCAATTAATTCTAAATTACTTTTTTCACAGCAGAAAATTATACTTGGTGTTAATTTCCATGATACATAGAACATAAGAAAGCAGATTTCTTTGACCCACCCTTAAAACACAAAACAGTGGGTAAATCTGGATATTGTATATATACACAGAGACATATTTTAGGGAGACAAGGAATGATAAAGAGTTGCATGAATCTTGATGGTATCCACAGATAAAATGGAAAATCTAAGAGTTGTTTCTCTCATATTTCTAATAAAGTAATTTCTATTCCCTGATATTAAAATTCCCTGATATTAAAATAAGAAATCCTTGCTTCATTTTTTCAATGGCATATCAGCCCAAATAATTTATATATTTAAACTCCAAGTGTCAGAACTGACCTGGTCTTCTACATGTCAACTCTCTGTAGGAATGCTATGCATTTTCCTATTAATTGCTGTTTTTTCTTACCATATCAAAGGAGAAAAAAATGATTGCAAAATTATTCAGTCCAAGTTCACAGAAGACAAGTTGCTGAACTGACTTCTCTTACTTGGTATTTCTTCCAGAAAAATGCAATAATATAACACTGCAATGCTACAGACACTGTGATTTATTCTTTTTGTCACGGAATTTCTATCACACAATTTTTGAGTACTATTTGAGTAAGCAATTTATTGTAATTATTTTTTTCATGCTTGATTGAATTTTTGTTCCACACCTTCCATTTTCTCTCATGAAGAGGCAGCAGAATTTCTCCTCACCTACCAAGCACAGTCATGACAGCAAAATGAAACGATATATAATCAAATCCTGATTATAGTGTCATAAACTGTTAAAATTAAAAAATGCTTCACATGCTCAATCAGTTCTTGATGACAAGAATGACTATTTATTATTTGACTCTAACAGCTAAAATATGCAGGCACTTGAAACTATGAAAAACTTTGAGATTTAGAGGAAAAAATTGACTCAAGTGACATCACACAAGATGACTAAACAGAGATCAGTATAACAGTGAGGGGTATAGTATAGAATCATTCAGGATTATGAGAATGGATGAAGTCTTACATAACTCACTTTGTTTCTGTTTATTTACTTGGGTGATTTTAGGTGTGTTTTTTTCTTGACATTAAGTTTCATTTGACACTTTATTAAGTGAGAAGCTAAACAGTGATTCTGACAGAGACAGCCATCACCATTTTTTTTTTTTAAGAAATGTATTGATTGACAGTGGATTTAGATAAACCAAGTGTGTACAGCATGTAACAAATCCTGCATAGTTGACAATGATTAATTATTGAAATATTTCATTAGAACAGGTAAGGTTAAGAATCTGAAAAATACAGTGTTTAGCAAATCCTTTTTGATGTATTTTTTGTCTTTCAGTAGAAGACAAATTCTATTTTTCTGCTCATTACATTATATATACATATACATATATGCACATGCATACACATATATATAATTTTACAGACACAATAAATACAATCCACAGTTCCTGTCTTAGAAGATAATTTTATGCTTCTGTTTGAAGAAATGGACTGCTTTAAATGCTAAATTCACACAATTACCTTGTGTTAGTTTTCATAAAAAATAGCCTCCTACACTCATTCATTTTTGCATATACATCAGATTTTTTTTGGAAATTATTTGGGTTTACACATCCAGGTTTCAGTGGTGGGGGCAGTATACAGAGTCTGCTGTAAAAAGTTACTGGAAGCTTCATTTATGTCTGATGGAGCAGTGACTCCAAAATGAACCTTTCACTAGCCAAGCCTGAGCCCATCAGCAACTATGGTATCTGAGATAACATTTGAGAAAGTGGGGGGAAACATGCAACAGCTTCTGCTGGAGAAAAGAGTGAGAGCAGACTAGATAAACAACCACATCACAGCAGATGGATGCCCAAAAGAGGCTGTAAAGTCTCTGAGGTGGGCTTCTGGCAGGAGTTGTGGGCTTCTGGAGAGAGGAGTCCATGCTAGAGCAGGTTTACTGGCAGGTCTTGTTATCCCATAGGGAACCAGCTCTGGAGCAACCTGTTCCCAAAGCACTGCACCTGATGGAAGAGACTCATGCTTGGACAGTTAATGAAGAACGACATCCTCTAGGAAGAACCCAGAAGTTCATGGAGAACTCCTGTGGGACCGCACTACAGTGGAGCAGGGAAAGAGTGTGAGGAGTCCTTCACACAGTGACAAAGCAGCAGTAGAGACATGATATGATGATCTGACCAAAATCCTCATTCCCTGTCTCCCTGCACTGCTGCAAGAGAGGAAGTAGAGTTCAAAAGAGCAAAAATAAATGCAGGAGGAAGGGAGGGGTGAAGGGAAGGCATTTTAAAGATTTTATTTTTAATTTTCCTACTCTGATCAGATTGGTATTAAGTAATTTCCCCAAGTGAAGCTGTTTTTACCATGAGGGTAACTGGTGACTGATTTCTCCCCATGTTTATCTGGACTCATAAGTATTTTGAGTTATTTTCTCTCCATTGTCTAGATAAAGAAAGGGAATGATGGACAGGCTTTAGTGAGCACCTGGCACACAGCCAGGGTTAACCCACCACTAAACATGTTAAAGATTTTATTGTTGTTTTATACAAAAAAAACCAGAGAACCAAATCTATATGCAGTCTTCCCTTTGTACTGTCTGAACTCTCAAGCAGTGTTAGACTATTCTTTGAAATACCTCCAGTGTTCCTTAAACCTGAAAAGTCATTAGCAGATGCTTAGTACTTATTTAGTTCTAGATTACATGTTCACAAAATATCTCCCTATTACATTTGAAAAATCCATTAATTCCTACTGGCTTGATTTTATCCTCACGGTATGCAATGGTTTTTATTCTTCCTGTTCATCAGAGCCATAACTTCTGGAGTCACCTCCTTACATCCTTATTTATCAGTGATTGAGTAGAAAAAATATTTTCACTTCCTTTGATATAGAGGCAAACTTGAAATTTGAGTTGTAAATACTCAAAAATCTCTCTATATTTGAGTGCTTGATATAAACAGTGCAAACTTTTCAAGTTTAAGTTACTGTGTTTAGTTCTATGAAACGTCACAAATCTCTGAAAAAATCAAAATATGAAATTGGCCAGTTTATAAGCAATTGCTATTTGTTTAAGTAGTTGTAAGGTATTATTTTTTTCAGTTTAGGTCAGGGAAATACATCAAGATATGTATTGCATTTCAGACCTATCTCTCTACTAGAACCTTCATTCTTATGCTGTTTATAAGAGGAAATCATCCTGTATCAATCAAGGGAAAAGGGGAAGCTTACTGACTCATCTAGTCAGTCCTGTTCGTGTGCATTAGACAAACTCCAGTGCAGCAAACAAAACTTTCAGCTAAGAGTTGGAATCAATAATTAACACATCTTAGTGAATGCACACTAGGGAGAGTTTTTGCAGAGATATAATTGGGCATGCTTACAAAAGACATTGTAGAAATCATTTTTAAGTATATAGTTTTTTCAGACATGCTGTTTGTATAATATTAGAGTACAGAAAAAAAAATGGTTTTAAGAATAATCACAGGTCATATATCCTGGTGTTTGGAACAGCAAGGTTGAATCCAGGTTTTCTTCTGGATTTTGCCAGTAAAGGTAATCTTGTGATGTGCAGAACTCCAAACTTGAGCCTGAAGCCCAAAAGAACATTAAATTATTGTATCTGTACCTGGAACTCAAGAGCTGAATATTGCCATTTGAGTCCACTACTAAAGTTGAAAATGAGAAATAAAAACTGTTCTTAAATTCTGCATTTCTGCATTACTTGCTTGACTCCTAAAAAAAGTAATAGTAATAGTAACACCCCCCACATACCTCTCCCCACATAAAACCAACCAACTAAAAAAAATTCCAAACTGACTGAAAAACCACTTCTATTTCATTACAGTAGTATCTTGGAAAGTCTTTAAAGAAAAACAAACTTATCTAATTAGAAATGTTCCTCTCTACATTGAAATGTTTTATGACAATGATCACTTGTGTGGATTTTAAGGAAAAGTTTCCATATTAGAACAATTAATATACCTGATGTTGATTCTAATTTTATTTAATTTTATTTCTGTCAATCAGAAGGCTCTAAGCAGTACCACTGATTCTCAGGTTGGAGACAGTATTTAAAAGTGAAGTTGCAGAGCTTAAAATAGACAGTGAGGAAAATAGGGGAAAAAAGAAGAGAAACAACACCAATTAAATAAATTGTCAGCTACGGTTCTTAATTAAACTGAGTTAAATTGTCAGAAAGGATAACAACAAAGGCAAAAAGAGAATCAAAGCTATAACATTATAAGTTGAATGCATATTGCTAATCAGTGAGGTTTAACTAAAGAAGAATGTTGAACCACAAAACCAGGATATTTCTTATCAGAACTTCTTATAATAACTCTCAACTCAGAGCATGAATCCACAGGATATTTGGAGACTATCATCTGTCTATGCAACCACAAATATCTTAATCATGAGGATGCTGAGGGGAATGTTCCATGGGCCAGGAATATAAGAGCAGGATCTAGCAGCCGTGGTCTGCACATCCTGTACTTCACTAGGTATTTCAATATAGTGACTCATATAGATCAAAGGGACAAGTTTGTTTATAATGGAAGCCAGTGCCCAAATGTTTATGTGCTTGGAGTATATTATGATTAGTCCTTGAGAACTGAAGATCTTATTTCGAGATAGACATTTGTCTAAAAGCTGTATCAGCAATAAGCAGCCTGAAAGGTTGATTTCATGGCTCAAATTAAGTGACTGTTCATACTTTTGTTTATAGACAATAATTTCCTTGGGTAATTGCATTCAAGTGTATTTACACCTGGGTGAATTCAGAATGCTTTAAATTGTCTTTGGTATGTTTCACTTTAAGATTGAAAAGCAAATGGGCCGAACTGTGAAGTTGTTTTATGCACGGAAATTTGAAAAGAACTTATTCTTTCACTCTTTACCTCAAGTGCCATACTCTTAATTGGTTCTTAATCAGTGAATTACAGTCATGGTTTATGTCTTAGCTAGCAGTCTTTAAAGGTTTGGTGCAATTTCATTTTCAGCTTTCAGAACAAAACAATACTTCAGTGAATACCATGAGCAGGCAAGGAATGTGTCCTTTAACTTCTGCTTTTTGTTAGTACTACAACAAGACAAAACAATATCCTTTCACCTTAAGATTCACTCAGTCACTGCTGAGAGTTGATTTATCAGAAGAATCCTGTGTTGTCTTGCTTTTTGAAGTCCAAAAATTTTTCAAGTTTGATGTGGAGAAAAATTGAGGAGAGCTTTGATGTCATAGCATTCCCGAATGGAACAATGAATCTTCATATTTATGGCTTTTAATTCCTAGAGCTTTTGTTTAATAATCTTCATATTATTTCTTCATTTTTTAATGTGATCACAAAAGAGAAATGTTTCTCTGGCATGTTTTCCATACATAAAATAGCTAACAATGGACAGGAACAGATAAACTAACTGAATATATTTACAGTTTGATAACTACTCCAAATTACACGGCCATTTAATTTTCATTACTGAGATTCATATGCTCCCTTATCTTTGATATACTGATTTATTATAATCTATGGCCTACTAAAAAAATACTTTTAAAATAGCAACAGGACTGCAGCAGGTCATTAATGTGTCTTAGCAGGAAGTATTTTGCGGGTTGAAAATTTTACCTATGTTTAGAAAAGGATTCAAGAGCATGTAAAATCTCATCAGAATCCATACTTAGTTCTGTTAGATAATCAACATGTGCATTTTCCAATCAATAGGACTTCAGCTTGTGTTGAGGCACTCTCCCAAATCAGGGCCTTATAAGGTCAATTTTTGACACATACACTAAAGAACAGGAGATGAAAATAAACTATATTTTCAATGGCCCACTTTAAAATTTTTCTGAAGAACTTCAGCTAAGGCTTATAGTAATTATATTTAATTGTATTTAAGTGCATCCAATTGCTTCTGCTCAAGTGCAAATTAAGTCCTCCATTACATCCAAAGAAACACTATTTTTGTAAGTTCCTTAATTTATTATAGAAGGCTATATTTCTTTTGAAGGTGTCTATCATTATTTGGAATGGATAGATCTTCCAGCTAACTAGCAAGACAGTATCAAGTTCCATCAGAGATTAAAGATGGCTCACTCTGACCATAGCTGTTTGTGCTCCAAAAATGAAGCTTTCCTTTCCTTCTAGACAGGTTCTTTAGTCATCTTTATCCGTCTCACCCAGAAATTTATTTCTTTGTATAGGGAGAATAATAATCTTTCACTTGCGATAATACAAGGGAACATGGTGGGGATGAGGTGAGGGGTCTTATCAACAAAGATCTTGCATAAAATTGTGTAGCTTTAATTAAATTTTAAAAGAAGAGAAATCACTACATATGAGGAGTCAATGCTCCACATAATTTTTGAAACCAACTTTTAGAAACTAGGAAACAATTTTATCTTTTCATAAACTACAATTGTTCAAGATTTCTGTTGTTTAAATACAAAGGTAAGAGCTTTCATATTGTGCATAATGGCAGTACCAACGACTTGATCATTGTATACAAATGTTTAGATAGAAGCATACTAACTCCCTCATTTAAGCTTATCAATTCTATATTTTCCTTTTTACAGCTAATAATCTTTGTGCCAAAACAGTGTGTTCAGTGAATAAACTGACAGCATAAATTATTTGAAAAGTGTTTTTAAAACCGTTTATGATCATTTTAAGTCTAAGAGAGTAGTTGCCATATTTATACTGAACCAGTAGCCATGTCCTCTATGCTATGGAAATCATTCCTATTACTGAGCATAGTCATAATCAGTCAGCCTTTTTTTTTCAAAGGGGTTGAATTTTCTATCTGACATTTTTTTATTATAAAATTGCTATTCTTTCTGGTTACTTCCATCAGTACCAATTTTTAAGGGAAAATTGATTAAAAAAAAAAACAGAAAAAAACAAAACCAACCAAACAAAACAAAACAAAAAACAAAAACCAAACAAAAACAAAAACAAAAACAAAAACAAAACAAACTCCAAAAACAAACAAACAAAAAAAAAGGCAGTTTCTTGGACTACTCTAACTTAACCAATCAGTCTTCTAAACCTTAGAGGCTCATTTTTAACCTCAACAGATTTCTCTTTCAAAGATGGGAATAACCCCCTTCGTGATTCCTTTTCTTGTTCATGAACTGACATGCACAGATTCCATCATCTGTCAAAGGAGCGATCTGGAGATAGAAAGTAAACAGATGAACTGAAGTGTTAAAACCAATGAACATGATAAGAATGTTGTTCTTGATTTCTATTTCAGAAAATGACAGAAAGCTTCAAAATGTGTCATATGCCACAAATTTCTTGGGAAAAGTGACAGTGAAATACATATTACAATTCACAGTATCTCAGCTTGTTCAGTCTGTACAGCAGTGAATACAGTGCATCAAAAATATAATCTGATGTCTAGTTACTTGTTCAGAACAGATTCATATCCTCTTGAATTTCCTTTGAGGGAATATCATAGCCAACTATCTTTCACATAATAAAGTCATAACATCGTAAAAAGTCCACCTGACACAGGGAAAAAATGCTGTATTTTCAAGAAGCATGCAGAATTTTTACTTTTACTGGGGATGTTTCAGAGCTCATGAGATGTGATCAGGAAATAGATAGTCATTACTTTCAAAATTAATTGATGATATAAAATATCATAGGATCTAAACTGATTGCAAATATGAAGGTATCAATTTATTCTGTGGTGGAAAAAACATTATTTTGCCCAGGAGTAAGTTAACATAAGAGACTAGGATCAATTATGAATGTTGATTCAGAAATAAATTAAATGAAATTATTAAAAATTCAGTCTTTACTAATATTAGAATATAAGTTAAAAGATGAATATGTAAATTTCTTTGATGATTTTCAGAAGAAAGAAAAAGAATATATTTTAATCATCACAACTTCTGTATTTACTTTCTTCAAAAAACACAGGTAAAAAAATTGTTGCCCTAAAAATTATTGCTGAACTCAAAACTATAGCACATAAATTGTGCAACCCACTTGCTGTTTCAGGCACTACTGAAGTTTTAACATTTTTATAAAACATTGCACACAGAAAAATATGAAGAGTGAGCACATGATACATTGCAAGTAGATAAACTGCTCTGAAAATTAGTTTTCTGACCATCACTTCAAATTTTGAGAATAGCTAAAATCCGGCCATTAAAGTAAAAATGGATTTGATTGAATTGGAACAAGACCAAACTTTAGAAATGTGTAGAAGTTTCAGTGTCAGCAAATAACACGGGTAATTATTTGAGCTAATATTTCTGAAGAAACTGGAACGAATATATTGATAAGAATCAATACTATACCTACTTTGCAAGACAGAATTTTTGGATGCTGATTGACAGAGAATTTATTATTGCATAACTTCTCTGGAATTCCCTACAGTTCTATAGAAAACACTTTATGAAGAATATCCACCTCTCTCAGCAGAAAATAAAATACAGCAAAATTTTAATGTCATCATATATAGTGACTTTTAAGAAAATACAGGTGAAACAAAGTATGGGATTAAAAAAATTTAGTTTAGATAATGTCTCAATGCAGCATGGGTTGCAGACACACAAACATGAGTCAGAAATATTAAATTACTTTCCAATATTTTTTAAAAACAAGTCTGGATGTGGAGATAACTTGCATACTATGAAAATAAATTATACAATATTATATGGGAAGGAGGGGAAGTGAAAAGACTATTTCTAGAACAGTTGGGATTTCTTTTGTGGAAGATTTCACACCCAGAGGATAAGTCTGTAAATCATATGATATCAATATCAATACATATTTTAAGGACACCTTCAGCTCATGCATTATTTGTTATTCACCACAGCATTGCAAGACTTTAAGGAACTAGAATTTTTAATCTATGTTATGAACTCAGAACTGTTGCAGTCTTTAGCTGTACATAAGCAGAGAACTCTTAAAAAACTTTTATATTTATATAGCTTTATACAGGTGCTGTGGACACACACATTTAGAGAGCTAGGAAATTGCAGCTTAGCAATTCCTTTCAGGCCTGGATTTCTCCTGTCTCTCAGGTCCATTCCCAAGCTGACAAGCTGACTACAGCTTCAGTTAAGGGAGGCAGTCTCCCAGAGTGATAACTTGGTGAAAAACAGAAGGGAATTCATAATAAAGATTAACACCTGGTGTCTTTCCCGTGGCACATCCGGACATGCTGTCCCAGGGGATGTTTTTCCCAATCGTCCAATGAACTACTGTCCTGTCCTAGCTGCACGTAACACACTTTAAATACGGGATGTCTGTGCAATAAAGTTGGCCTTTTCTTCCCCAAAAGAGGTCCGTGTGTGTTGCTGTCCTTTCTCTCTCTTTGCAGCGCAGTAACCAGATACACATCATCATTTGAAATGGAAGTACAGTATCAAACACATTTGTTCTTCAGGTGTATCCTAAGAACTCCTGTTAGTCTGATATTCCAAGTATTGGTATGGCAGAGCTCTACATGCTAGCCTTTTTCAAACAAGGTGCTCTATGCACTGGTATTCTTGCTGTACACTTCCCTTGGTATGTAACCACACACAGACTGTGCATACGTCTAGCTACAATTTCAAAAATTTCTAGTAAAATGATGTTATTACTCTAGTTCTCTAGCATGCATGAATGTGAATGTCAAAGCCAACAATTTACAACTTTTAATTATGAAACATTATATCTCACTGAACACAAAGACTGCACTTAACTGAAGGCAATCTCATTAATGCCACTTACAAATTGGACTTAGCATCTTTCCCCTAATCAGACGAGATTCCCTAAAAGATTTCATGAAGCAGTATATGTTTCAAAGAAGTGAATTTGTAGTTAAAACAAATATAATAGCAAAAGTTGAAAGTGCTACATTATTTGTACAACAAAGTCTTTGTCATTGTTTGAAAAGAGACCATAGTTCTTGTAAACATTTGTTTTTCCTGGAAGTCTATCTTCCCTATTTTTATTAATTATATACATCAGAATTGTAATCTATTTTAATGCAGTGGTGCTGTGTAACCTGTACATTACTCAGTATTGTTCTCAAAATAATAATTTAAATAAATAAATGCTAAAAGAAAATAATAATAACATATGAAGGGGAATGGCTTCATTGAAATTTCAAAAGGGACAGAGTTTATAGATATATCTGAAATTCCTCAAGGTGGTGGGACAGATATCTTATTCCACTAATGTTTAAAAAAGTAAGAGAATTGTTAGGTTTTTATTATTTTCCCCCTCCATGCAACAGGCAGTAGGTCTGTGGGACCCCTTGTTAAGAGAAAATGTTGGATGAAAGAAATTTATACAGGCTCTGGAGGTGATTCATAAACACACAGAACACAGAATATGTACAAATCCATGGAACATTTTTCTAAACTTTGATGTCATGTATACCCACACCCAATATGAAGAACACAAGGACAATGGACCAAGATCAGCTATTACTTTAGCAATTCACCTATTTTGTCCTAAAATTCCAAGAAAGTTTGTTGAGCTGCAGTTGTTCAGGTGAATACTGCCTAATCTTAGTGGCAGGGTGGTGCTTATTCTACTTATCTGTAACTCCCTTGAGTCTGTTTCTTCAATTTCAGATTTTCCAGCAAGTCCCCATCATGAAAAAGATCTGGTATGACAATCTCCATCTTCTTCATAGCCAATATTCCTGTAAAAATATTTTACCTTCTCTACAGTGTAATTATATTTTCCAGGAATTACTTTTATGCTTACTGTCCATAGATCTTCCAGATAATGGGGGCTTCTTTTTCCTCATGTCTCAGGAAGTTACTACTAGTTTTGACTCCTTTACAAAGCTGTTCACTAAACTATTTTCTGATCCAACTATGTTTACATTTTTATTTAACAGATTCTGTAATCCTTTTCTTTGTTAAAATGCTTCTTACTATTATTAAATTTTCCCCTTGGTATTTAGTCATGCTGGGTCTCCTTTTAGACTTTCTCAAGCATTTCATAAATGGGTGTGAATTAGCACTGTGCTACCAGTATGGTCTTCAACGCTTTTTGGACTTCCTGCAAGCATGTAATTCTCTGAAGCAGATGTCACATCTAGCTCACTTTGAGCAAGAATTCTCATTTCACCTAGCTCTTATTAAAATTTGACAGTGAATTCTTTAGCCATTGATACTTCAGTTGGGATTCTGAATGTAAGTACCTTATAGTATAAATACTGATATCACCTGTTGTGATTTGGCCTTTTTCTATAGAATAATTGAGGTCATCTATGTATTTCTCTCAGGCTCTCCCTGACTTGTCCCGGGATATACCAGCCCATTTCACCTCTCTAGTTGTTTGGGTGGCAATGTAGACAGACTACACTACTTCTATTGTATTAGAATACTACATAGTATTAGAATACTATAATTTACATTATATTAGAATACTACAATGCTTCTATTGTTTAGGCCTAAGAGTTTCAATTAATAGAGTTTCTGGTACTTGAGGTGGAAAGTTTACTAATTTGGTTTAATTCCAAGAACGCTTAAATTTTTACCTCTAATTCACCCCCACTATGTTTTATGTTCTAATTTATATGTATTTTGTAGCATAATTTTATACTGTTCTGTTATTATAATTGTTCTCTCATCAAGTTTATAATTTCAACATTGCCTTCATTTAAGGCATAACATACCAGGCTTCTTATCATAGTTCTTCACCTTCCAACATTTGTATAGAAGTGAGTGTACCACACTACCTGTCAAAGAAAAAAGTCTATAAATAGCACTTATGTTCCAATTGTCTATTTGATCACTGCTATCTCTGATCTACCCTTCACCCTAAATACAGAATTATCATGACTTGCCCTTTGGGATATCCTCTTCAGCCATGTGTCATATGACTATGCAATCCTTTATGCAGAAATTCACTAAGAATTGCTTAAATAGGCTGCTGCTTTGCTGGGAATTCCCCAGTTTCTGATGAAGATGACAGGTATTCTCTTTATGCTATCATATTTTCGAGCATTAAAACCTTCCCTCCCTTTTCTTGGTTCTGTTTTGAACTATTTAGAGGCATGTTTGGATCCTGGAGAGATGCTCTTCATCTACCTCAAAGGGGGAAAATTATGCTAGATGAGGAGTTGACACGGCTGATTGGGAGGCCTTCAAACTAGATTTGAAGGGGCAAGAGGATGAAATCAGGCTCTCCAGAGATGAGCCTAAGGGTGGTAAACCAGATTCTGGGGTGAAATCAGCCCAGCTGAGGTGCATGTACACTGATGTACCCATCATGGGCAACAAACAAGAGGAGCTGGAAGCCGTGGTACATAAAGAAAGCTATGACATAGCAGCAGAAACATGGTGGGATGCCTCCCATGACTGGAGTGCTTCAATGGATGTTCACAACTCATCAGAAGGCACAGACAAGGAAGGACAGGCCGTGGGGTGACTCTGCACATTGGGGAGTGTTTTGAGGGAGCTCAAGTGTAATGAAAATAAGGTTGAGTACCAATGGATAAGAATCAGAGGGAAGGCCATCAAGGCAGCATCCTGGTAGCAGTCTGCCATAAACCCCTCAAGCAGGATGAAGAGGAAGATGAAGTATTCTAGGGGTGCCTGGCTGCAGTTTCATGATTGCCAGCCCTTGCTCTTGTGAGAGAATTTAACTTGCCGGAAGTCAATTGGAAACACAACTCAGTTCAGAAGTCACAGTTCTAGGCAGTTCCTGGAGTGTGTGGAGCTTCCTGGCACAGCTGATAAGTGACCCTGCCAGGGGCAGTGTCCTGCTAGACCTGCTGGTGAAAACAGGGAAGGGCTGGTGGGAGATGTGGTAGTTGGAGGGAATAGCAACCGCAAAAGGATTGAGGTTTCAATCCTTGGTGAAATAAGGAAGGAGTTTAACAAAACCTCTGCCTTGGACTTCTGGAGATTGAACTTGGTCTTTTCAGTACACTGGTTCAGAAAGTCTCTCGGGAAACAGTCCTTTCTAAGAAAGTTGTCCAGGAAGGTTGGCTGTCTCTATGTGTAGTTGTATGTCTCAAAATTCTGTTAAGATGGAAGTTCTCATAGATAAACCACCACAACAGGAACTTGAGAGAAGCACACATACCAAAACAGGAAGGCACTGATCCAAGGCCTAAGGAAGGTAAAGATCTGGAATTAACACACTGGACAGAATTCCACAGTGCAGACTGTGGAAACTTAAGACTAGATTTACACGGACAAAAACTTCAGGGTGCCAAATTGGGGGAAAAAACCACACATGCCAGCACAAGTTGTGAAAACAGCATCTGCACACTGTAGATACCCAGGACTTGGAGTGTATAAAAGTAGTACCTCCAGAAAAATAGCTCTGGGATCCCTACCATTGAAGAGCAGGGTGAAGAAGGACCAGTGGGACACCACAGGAATCACATGATGGTGATATCTTTTGCTTAATCTCTCTCTCCCACTCTCTTTCTCGCCTCTCTCCATTATTCCACCCATCTCTTTCTATCTCTCTATCTTGTATTAACTGTTAAATAGAATCTATACTATTGACCAGCATATGGTCTCATTTGCACTTTAATTCAGGCTGAGGTATCCATTATAATCAGATAATAATACTGAAGATTTCACTGGAACTCAAGGGAAAAGGAGAATTTATAACCTTTGGAAGAAGGGCCAGGCAACTCAGGAAGAATACAAGGATGTTGTTAGGTCATGTAGAGAGAAAATTAGAAAGCTGAAAGCTCAGCTAGAGCTCAATCTGGCCACACTGATTTTATGAATACATTAACAGGAGGGCCAAGGAAAATCTCCATCATTTATTGGACATGGGAACATTGTCACCAAGGATGAGGAGAAGGCTTACTGCCTTCTTTGCCTCAGTCTCTAACATAAAGACCAGTTAACCTCAGGGATACCTGCCTCCTGAACTGGTAGACAGCAGACTCTCTACAATCCAGGAGCTAGTAATTGGTGACTTCCTGTGCCACTCAGACACTCACAAGTCTGTGGAGCCAGCAGGATAGGATTCACCTGAGGATACTGAGGAAGGTGTCAGAAGACCTCACCAAGCCATTCTCCATCATATATCATAAGTCTTGGTTAAGAGAGAGGGGTCCCAGATGACTATAGGTCAACCAGGGTGATACCCATCCACAAGAATGACCAGAAGGAAAGTCCAGAGAATTATAGGCTGTCCTGGCTTGAAAAAGACAGAGAGCAAGAGCAAGGCTTTCCCTCAAAATGGAACTAATAAATAAATCCCTCCCACTGAATTAGTATAATTTTAGAATTAAGGGGCTCTCAGGCAAAGATATGGGAATAGGAATAAAAGTTCTTTACTAGTGTATATATATATATATATATAAAACAAGGCAAACAAAACAAAACCAACTATGAAATTAACAACAAACAGAACAGGAACCCGGTAACAGTTCTTTTGGTTGTGGGCACTTTTCCCCTGTGATGCAGTTACCATCCCAGCTGGCAGTGAGTGCCAGCCAGCTCCTGATGGGCAAGGGGACAGATGCGGTGATCCTACGTGGCTGCAGGGGTGCTGGGGATGATGGTGGCTCTGTCCCAGATGGGAAGGGTGGAGGAGAGACTCTTCTCACAAATGCTGGTGCTCCAGCAGGATGTTTGGAGATGGCAGGTTAAACCAGAAGAGCATCCTAGCAGGGGTGCAAGGTCCAACACTAGAAGAGGCAGCTCCCAGTGTTGGGATGGAAGAAGAAGGTTTTCCAGTGGCTTTTCTCCTCCCAGAGCCAAAAATGAGTGAGTGCCAGCAATTGCCCCTCCACGCCCCCCCTTTACCTGCCCCTGATCTCGTGGTGTTCCCCCTCTTCCCCTCCCCCTTCCCCCCCACCCACTCCGCCCTGAGAGAGAAACTCCAAAAAAAGGAACAGGGAGTCTCCCCCTGTCACTAGCCATCTATGCTAAGGCCTAGCCATCAGGGCTCGTTAGCATATCCATGGGGAAAATTCCACACACAGAGAGGAGAGGAAAAAAACAACCTCCAACATAGGCCTGTTGCTTTACCTTGATTCAAGGGGAGATTTTGGAATAGATCATAGTGAGTGCAATCACACTGTATGTACAGGACAACCAGGAGATCAGACCAAACCATAGTCTGATGGTTTTTCTAAAACCATGGTTTAAAAAAAAAACAGGCCCAGCTTGGTCAACCTAATCTCCTTTTATGATCCTAGGGAATGAAAGGAAGAATGATGATATTAACTATCTACCTGGACTTCAGTAAAATCTTTAATACTTTCATTTGTGTCATTCTCCTGGAGAAGCTTGCAGCCCATGGATTGGGCAGGTGGACTCTTCACTGCCTCTAAGCCATTATGTCAGGAACTGTGTGAATGGCCAGGCCCAGAGAGTGGGAGTGAATAGTGGTACGTCCATTTGGCAGCTGGTCACTGGTGGGGTTCCCCAGGGCTCAGTGTTGGGAGCAGTCCAATTTAATATCTTAATGACATGGACAAGAGGATCAAGTGCACCCTGAGTAAGTTTGCAGAAACGACACTATTGGGTTGAAGTGTTGATGTGATGGAGGGTGGAGGGAAGGAAGGCTTTGCAAGGGAATATGGACAGGCCAATGTTTTGAGATTCAATAAGGACAAGTACTGGGTCCTGCACTTAGATCAAAACAACATCATGCAACACAACGGGTTTGGAGAAATCTGGCTGGAAAGCTGCCCCAGCAGAAAAGGACCTGGGGGTGTTGATCAACATCCAGTTGAACATAAGCCAGAGTGTGCCCTGGTGGCCAGGAATGCCAATGTCTTCCTGGCTTGTATCAAGAATAGTGTGGCCAGACGAGCTAGGACAGTGATTGTCCTCCTGTACTTGGAACTGGTGAGGTCACATCTTGGTTACTGTGTCCTGTTCTGGGTCCTCCTCTACAAGAAGGATATTAAGGGGCAGAAATATGCCCATAGAAAGGCAACAAAGCTGGTGAAGGGTCTGAAGCACAAGTCTTATGAGGAGTGGCTGAGGGAGGCTGGGGTTTTTTTATCCTGGAGGAGTCTCAGGGGAGACCATATCTCTCTCTACAACCACCTGAAAGGAGGGTGTAGCAAGATGAGTCTTCTCATGGGCAGCTAGCAACAAGACAAGAGGAAACAGCGTCAAGCTGCACCAGGGTAGGTTCAGGTTAAACATCAAGAACTTTGTCTTCACTGAAACAAATTATTTGCAATGGGCTCCCCAGGAAGGTGGTGGAGTCATCATCCCTGGAAGTGTTCAAGAAATGACTGGAAATGGCAGATGTCCATGGTTTATGGTTCAGTTGGCATCAGGGTGTTTGGTCAGAGGTTAGACTTGGTGATATCAGAGGTATTTTCCAAACTTAATAATTCTATAACCATTTTGGAAAATAGTACCGCTAAATATTAGGAAACCGAAAGGGTGATAACTCACACCAAAATAGATTCCAGGTCTGAGTAATAGGTCTGAGCAGCTGATCAACAAGTTACTTTTATAGAGACCTAAGTTCCACTGATTATATGGATTACCTCTCCATTGACTACAAAGGGAGCTTAGATATATGTTAATATATGGACACCTATATATAGGAACTAAAAATTTAAATGTTTTTTATCTTGATATAAATGTAATCTTCAGATTCTCCCAGCTCCAACTTCTTTGAAATATTTTGTCCAGGATCAGTAGCTCTCCAAGGAAGTAATAACTTAATTTTTTTCCCCAGCTTTTGTGCTATATGACTTCTGAAGGGAATATAATAAAGACTTGGAACAAACAAACTAATTGATGCAATGTAGAGTGATTGTAGAATTAAGTAGATACTGGAGAGTTTAGCTTTATAGAAGATGACAGAAAGAGTTTGCAAATACATTTTTATTAATGTAAGTATTCTGAAAATTTTAGTTAGAAATCGTACAAGGAAGGAAACAGAATATGACACAAATTCAGGACAGAAGGCATACTGAAAATTACTAAGGGACATTACTACTTGATCAGAACCAAAAACAGGTTAAAATCTTCCCAGAAAATTTTAGATGTGAAATTGTCCTTTAACAAACATCAAAAAAAAAAATTTCCACCTCTAAAATCAGCTCCTTGCAATGTCAAGAGCACTGAAGATTCATTTTATGTATAAGACTTAGTCTTTATACCAGCATGTTATGCTAAATGATTCTGATATTATAATTATAGATGATTTCCATAGATACATGAAAAAAAGACTGACATATTATGGTAAATATTGAATTACATTGAGAATGCACTGAAGTGTAAATTTTCAGATTAATATATTTATTTTAGAGATTTGCAGAAAGGAAAGACAAATAGAAGGTTTGGTAAAATAATAAACTCATGGATAAAATAACATGTTAAACTGAATATGAAAATAAAATGTTCCCACTTTTAGTACTGAAATTTTCTGCCATTGAATTGAAAGAGACTAAAGTTCTAGTCTTTTCTGTCCTGCTAAATCTGCCTCATTTGCCACAAATGAGATGTGGAGGGAGAGAAAAAGTCGTTTACTTTAGCACTGGTAGATCTACAGTGAAAAACATAACCCAATGGCCAGTATTCTCCTAGATGCCACTTGATTTCAAGCCTAAACTTTATTAAACAGAACGAAAAAAACCAAATTTATCTTTTTGGCATGCTTTAGCATTTTCGGTTTTCTAACCATTTTCTTTTGAATTATTATTACAATTATCTATCTTCATTATTGTCCTTATTCATCAGTTATTTGTAAATATTTTTCCAACATTTTCTTAATTGTTTTTGTAATTGATTCTGAACACATTTGAAATAAATCAGCATTAGAGTTAAAATAAGCATCAATGGAATTTGGAGAGAGCCCTTTATGACTGAATTCTCAAAGTGCATGGACAAGAACAATTAAGACAAACATCAACATATATGCACAGCTTAAACTTTGAAAGAGATAGAAAAGAATCACATCATACATTGCATTTCAACAAATGATCTTATGTCACCTAATACAGATGGGATTAGCCCTTGCCCAAAATTCCTATGTTCCCTGAAATACAGGAAATCTTTACCCTAGCATTGGTTAACAGCCATTACACAAGAGTGAATTTGAATTGGCACACAGGACTCCTTAGAGATCCCTATGAGACAACACCTAAAAAACCCGCTGAAATGCCTTTATCTCTTCAGTACAGCTGCATTAAGGTAGAAGTTATTCATCCATTTGGAAATAGTGTGCTTTCTTTTAAATTGTTCTATCACATAATGTCATTGGTTGACCAATGAAGACAATTGAAATGCATTTTTTAGAAATATGTGGTATGTGAGCATACATCCATTTTTCTTCAAGAAGATACCACAATCAACATATATATTTAGCATAGAATGCCATGTAATAAGTATTGATCACAAATATCAATATCTTTTGTCACACCCTGGAAAGCATTGAAATGTTAAGTGTTTGTATTAGTTCAATACTTGTTTCAACAGAGGGTGAAAAGCCTCAAAAAGACATGAAATAGAACACCACTCAATTACTAAATACTCTTTCATGTAAACCAACAGAAACCTGAAAAGATAACAAATTAAAAAACAGTGAAGATATTCTACAACATTGTCACATGGCAGTACTACTCTATCGTACTGAAAGTCATCCACTGAAAATTCACCACTCCATAGACTGAAAATCATTATGAAGGCTAATAGTAAATATGTTCCTGTGAACAGTATAGAGTCCATTGTTGTTTGTCAAGAGAAATTAAATTTTTAAAATCTATTTTATTTCTGGCTTTTGTTAAAACATTTCTGAATTGCACACAAAAAAGTTGTGTCAAAAAGACTGGCTGCATTTTCTGGATAATAAGCATGAGTCAGAATCCACCTTTTATTGCTTTGAATGAAGACCAGAGCTAAAAAATCGTGTAATGTGCATGAGGAGAGAGTGCAAAACCTAAAGTGTCCTGGCTCAATTGCAGAATGTCAGACTGCACAACAGTTAACTTTTGCAGAAATAGAAGTAAAATCAACTTTTCCTTTATTGAGCTAATATTCCTAATGTGTCTCCTTTGAAATAAATACATTTCAAACGAAATGAAAAAATTTTAAAAGCCCCCAAAAAATCCCCCCAAAAAACTCAAAAAACAAACAAAAACAACCCCCAAACAAACAAACAAACAAATAAACCAACCAACAACAACAACAAAAAAAAAAAAAAAAAAAAAAAAAAAAAAAAACCAAAACAAAAAAAAACCCCAAACCCAAAAGAGTGAAAAATAACTAAAATAACTACTCAGCACATCTAGTTCTTAGTTTGGGTTTTTTGGGGTGGTTGGTTGGGGATTTTTGAGCTGCTCAAGTGATCTTGCATGTGCAAGTATTTCCTGCTAGTTGTAAAGTTCCAATTCCCCTTTTCCTATAGGCTTACTATTTCAAGTGATTCAAATATACAGAACCACTGAGAACACCAAGCCCGTGGGACCAAAGAAAACTTTGTGAGCTTTAAGCCAAAAAAGTTGACGGTTCTAAACTAGAAAGGAAAGGATTTTTCTCTATGTCTCCTATAAAACGCTACTTCATGGTTTTTTTTTAAATAATCAATTTCCTTCTTTATTCATCGTTTTATATTCACACATGTTCAAGTCCTCTGATGTTATTTTAGGTTATGTGTGTACTTTAGAAGAATACATTTTATTCTGCAAAAGATATTAAAGTAAATAAGTCACTAATTGTCTGTCCACATCAATACAGAAGTAGTTCATACAATTTAACTATTGGTTTGAATTATTGATTTCTTGCTTAGATTAACGAACTGCTCCATAATCACTTGTAAAACTAATATATTGTAATTAGAGGATGAGATATGTAATGGAGATTGGGCTCATCAAACAATTATGCTTCTCAGTTTGAAAGATATTAAAGTGTTTCCCACCTAATGGGTGAAAAGGACGATAACTTATAATAATATCTTTCTCATTTCCAATTGTTACATTATGTAAAGAAAAATTATTTGCACATTCTCCTCTGTGTGAAAGGAAGAAATTATCTTCTGTTTGATCAGAGTTTACCCAGATAGTCTGTAACTGCAGTATTCAATAGGAAGCTTTCCAATATGAAACATCCTATTCCCAAACTCGATTTTCCAGATGTTTATTGTTTCCTATATTCTGCCTGTGTGGAATGTTATCCAGAGAAAGACTAATTTCTCTTTCCTTCCTGTTGGTTCACTATTCAGTGTTGGCTTTTTGATTTACTGTTCCATCAAAGAAAAGTGTTCAGTACTGGGAAAAAGACCAAATGGGAGAAATGCTTTTAGTATGACTGACATGATGTAGCTGTAATGCTCAGAGCACTTTGGCTCTATTGGAAGACAAAGGAATCAATCCATACCTAGGTAATCTAATCTTGATTTCGCCTATCAAGAATCTATTAACAGCGTTTCACAATTTTAAGTTGAATTTACACATGTAATGTGTGTATAGGACATAAAAATATATGGATAATGAAATTATGATAGAAGTTCCTATGCCCTTATACAGCATTCTATAGAAGTTTAATCATTTAAAAAAAAAAAAAATCAGCTGTAACAAATAAACTGACAAAGTACCCATGAATTTTATTGAAAGTTTCAAAATTAAATCTGCTTTTAGAAAACATCTAGTTCTTAACTGAGTATAGAATATAGGACTTTGCATCAACTTTAAAAAGGAAGCCTATATGCCAAAAACTAGAGCAATGGAGAAGCCAAAAGTTCCTTGATAAATCAGTTAATGGATGGAAAACATGGATATGCAAAGTAAGTGAAAAATACTAAAAATTAAAAGCTAGTCATTCAAGCAGGATTCATTATCATAATCCTACTATTTTTCCAGGGTTTTCATCATTTCTATAAGATTTTCAAGTGGAAGGGATTAAACAACAGAAGGTGAGGAACTAAAAGACAAAAACCCCCAAAACCATTGTGTTCAATTTCTAAATGTTCTAAATGTTTTTGGTTTCTCCTTGTATTTTTTGCTATGAAACAAAAAGAAATTTCCTCAAAATTTTTTCAGAAATTGGAACATCAAGAATTTTTTTTCCTGCCAGTAACACTTTTTTGCAATACCCATTTGTTCTTTTTATTTTCAGGTTTGTTTAAATATCTTGGAGACAATTTTCACTCTTTCATAAAAAGATACTCATAATTCAAGCTTAACCTGAATATAAGAATATGAATTCACTTCTGAAAAGCGTGTAAGTTCTTGAACTGCATAGTATAAATTCTGAAAAGCATACCATAAATTTATGGTACATGGTACAAACATGGATATATTAACAGATATGCAGTATGATTAGACGGCTTGTATAACAAACTTAATTATATTTTTTTACTTTTTACATTTCTATAAGGATATATTACATTTATAATTAATTAGAAATTAACAAATTAATTATCATCAAAGAATTTACCCTGAGATTATATGTTATTTCATATTTTGAATAGCATAACTATTACTAGTCTAGGTTTATTTATTTTGCATGTGAATATAGCAATGTAGGGTAACAGTATAAATCATATCTTTTGTGCTTTGTTTGAAAAAAATAGAATTCATTAAGTGTGGGAATGGAATCAGATCTGCTTTTTTACCTAAGATATATATGTTAAAAAAATGAAGTCTGTCTACAAGTATTGTATACTAATTTTACAGCTTGCAGTGTCAAACAACAAAAAGAATCCAAGGTACAAATAATAGAAAGAGACATAAAGACCAGCAAATTGATGCTCTACATTAGCAATAGGACTAAAATTACTAAAGGTTCTCTAGTTAGTGGAATTTTAAAACTAATAAAAATTGCTCTGAGAAAGGCCTAAGTGTTGAACGCTTCTTTGCATGCAAGTCTTTTGCAGTCTTAAGTAAAAAGGTCAGTTTAAATCAGACATCTAATGCCATAAAAATCAGAGAAAAAAGGGCGCTAACATAATATTAGAGACAAAGGATAAGATCTCAAATTTCATAGAAAAAGAAAGGTTAGAGATTATTTCTGAAAGCCTCTAATTTAGTCAAGTACCCTGTAACTTGCTCTTTCATTATTCAAGGGTTATCTTGATCTATTGTAGTTGCATTTATTTTAATTGTCATCTGAATATTTTGTGAAACAAATCAATGTGAAAATATCAAAGTTGTCTGCTGGACCTGACAAATTTTGTTCTAGACATGCAGATCTGACTGTAGCAATCTTAGTTTTGCTAAAAGTTATCTTTAGTAGTCCATTGTAGTGAAAAACATGATAAAGATAAATTTGGGTCTTCAGGGAAGAAAAAAGGGAAAGCAATGTAAATCAGCAAAAAAAAATTGCCCCTCAGAGGAATAAGATTTGCAGGTATTTGCAAGAAAACAACAATCCTGTGAAAAGAGAAGAGCAAATCATATACATTTTTTTTCCATTCCCTCTAATGTGATAACATACATCATGGGCTAAGATATCTGGAATGTAATAAACATTTTCATTTCTTGGCATTCTATTTTCATAACCAAATTAAGAACACAATCTCTAGGTTTATTCACTAAGAACTGGTCACAGAGGTGGATCAAGTGATAATACCTGTTGTTTATGTTGAAAGAATGAGATAGGCAGAACAGCTTCTCTTCATTTGAGGTAAATCTGCCAGTAACTCAAACGTAATAAATAATATTTATATTTTGGAAGTCAATACTGAATTCAGTGATATTCCAAAGCTTGATTTAAATTTGTCAAGTCACAGATTGACAATAGACACAAGTAGTGAGCAGTTATGTAGAAAAGATCTGTGGTTGTAACAGATCACTAGATGGATATGAGCCAACAATGTCATATGTGTGTATGTGTGTATGTATATATGAATGCATTAGTAGGAAATAAAAAAATACAAATAGTCAATAGCTCTGACTGAAAAAATTTCATTTTTGTACACTGCAGCTTGAGAAATTAGCCATCTAGTGAGTGCAGAAGAATAAGATAAGCAGGGACCTAGAAATAATAGTCTACAAGAAAGGACTGGAAAATATTCCAGTGCTTAGTTTAAAAAGGAGACACTTGTTAAGGATACAATAGCTGTTCTTAAAAGGCATCAAAGGGAATAATCTACAGTGAATGTGGATAAGTAAGATCATAATAGGTTTGAGCTGCAAAAGAAGACTTAGGTTAGGTATTAAAAGAAGCTTTCTAGTCATAACAATAGTAAAACATTGGCATAAGCTGTCTGGGGAGTCACCATAATTTAGGATCTTGGAAGAATATACATGTCGAAACTATGTGAATATAATTCATCCTTATTTGAGTTATGCAGTAGGATATAGATGACTTTTTGAGGTCCCTTTACAGAGGTTTATTCTAAGATAGTGTCAAACATTAATAAAATTCACAGTGAAAAATATAAGGAATCATAGAACCAACCTCAGTGTCAGAACCATTTCTCTCTAATTTCTATTAATGTTTCTCTTACAATTTTTTTTTACCCATTATTTCATATAAAGCCACCAAGGTGAAAAATCCTTCCATTTAAAAGTAGGAAGCTTGGTAGGCATTTTAAAGAGGAAACAACTGAACCATCAAAAATAAGCAGATAACCAGGCAAGCATCAAGGACAATAATAGTACTAAAATTTTTATAACTCTAGTATGAGTTAAAAGCGGGTATAAACATCAGGTTAATGTATCCAGGGCACAAAAATCTTGGTTTCACCATTGTACAAGTAAAGAAAAACATACAACAACATAATCCCCACCTAAGATCTTCCTCTCAAGGGCCTATGGCCAGCTGCTGTTAGGTGTCTGCAGACTACATTGCTGTCCATGGAACCTTAAAGCTGAAAGCATTGCTTCAATCCTATTAAATTTAGGAAAGATAGTTTATGAAAACACAGCTCTCACAGTCTGGGAATATCTCTCTTGAATGGGAAAAGCCTTCACTGGATAGGCTCAGTAGGGGAGCAATATGGAACATCTCACTGCATTTCTTAGCATATATTTGGCAGAGAGACAGGAAGACTGGAAAAAAGTCACCTTCATCCAGAGAGTGATTTCCCAGGCCTGCTTTAGTAATTTGAGAGAAGATGCAACTAAACTCACCAGAATTACACCTTTCCCTTTCCTTTTGTGGCCGTCATACTGCTGTGAATGCCACCCTAAGAAAGGAGTAGTAATTTCTTTCACCCAAAGAAAGAATGTTTTGGTCAAATACATACCTTTGAACTATTTACAGGATTTGTAAGAAACAATGCATGAGTGTAAGTGAATCCCTGAAAAAGACCAAGCACATTCCTATCAAGAGAGTGATACATCTTACTTGCAGTGAATTTCCGGCAACAGGATGCACAGGTCTGGTCACTCAATATTCAAAGCAGGACTCCTAGCAAGAGTTGTCTACCTGTTTTGAAATGGCAGGTGTTAAACCAGAAACTGCTGACTGGTGAAGCCATTTCAAGCTTTTAAGCTGTTAATCAAAGACACTCAGAGCTTTGTACAGATTTTGGAGGCAGACTTACTGCACTTGCTCAGCTAACCTGTCTGGACTAGTTTGTCACTTGACTCTGTGTCAGCTCTGTCTGGAGGAAAAGGGTACTTCCAGTAATGGTGTACAGCAGTCTGGAGGTCTGCCATTAAGATCTGTGTCGGGAAAAACTCTTCATGCATACCTAAGTTAGAGGGTTTGTTTAACTTAATTTTCAGCATAACAGTTTTAGAAGAAAAGTTGCATCTTTACCCACTGTTTTGCAACAAAACAATGTAAGGAAAATTGTAGCCTACAGTATTTTTCCTGAACATCCATAGACAATATTACTGAGGGTAACAAGCTGGTCTATGTCAGAAAACATAAAAATCCCATATATTTCTTCCTTTTACATCTTATATGGAAATGCTACAACTTCATCTGTATAATCTTTCAGTAATTAAAGCATAATATATAACTGACTGTTTCAAAGTAATCAATCACAAAAAATATATTGTATCTAGATCTACTAAGCATCTATTGGGAGTGATGATATTACATTTAAAGAGTAATAATCTTTCCTCATATTAGTAAAAACAACTCTCTCAGAACTGGAAAGGGGATTCAAGTGCCAAGCTGAAAATAAATTAAATAAATCACATTGAACTAGAGAGAATAAAGTGTAATATTTTTTTACCCTCAATTCCTACAGTTTTCTATTGCACACAGACATCAAAATAACTTGCATTTCAAATATCAAAAATGGAAAAAATAAATTGTCTTATTCTTTCTTCAAATAAAAGTCACAACTGTGGCAATATAACATAGAACCCTACCATATATGTAAATAACCATCTAAGATTTCTGAGAAGTCAGCTAGTAGAAACTTAGAGAAAATGCAGCTGCACTTTCTAAGTGATGAATAAAACAGCAAATCCTTTGCCACAAATTGCAACACTAAATCGTCAAAATATTAGTTTTGGGGTAAAACATATTTGGGGGGAAAGAAAAGAGGAGAAAAAAAGTGTGAGTGATAAGGGTTTGTTTTTGTTAGGTTTTTTTTTCCCTAGTTAAAGAATTAATAATAAACATTGGGTTAAAAATTGCTTTTTGCAGAATTTAATGGTTGTAATTGAGATAGAGTCTGGCTATTTTTAAATCTCTGAAAAAATCCCAACCAAACTTGCAGAAAGGAATTTTTAAAAAATGTTTCACTCACATCTGTTTATTTATTTTTATCTTATGCTCTAAACTCCATTATACATTAAAGTTGATATTCACCCATCTGTTTTAACATGAATGATTCAGTTCTTTCTAACACTTGTATGCAAATGGAAACACATAAATTGCTAAGCATATTGGAAAAAACTATTTTGAACTTCTGCTATTGACTCTTCTAGAAATGTGAATTATTTATCAAGTAAAGTTTTAAAAATCAATAGAATAGAGCAGAAAAAAAAGTGAATTATATGTTGGTCTAATGCAATATGCAGGAAAAACTACAAAAGTAAATTAGTCTTAGATAGAAACAGAAAATCAACTTTTACCGTCGTATTCCTTCCTAGGAACACAAGTAATATTTTATAGTCTCATATGATTTTTAAACAGAACTATTAAAAAGCCATTTAACCATTTTCTTTGAGGTTGTTTATAAATTAATTCCTACTTTAATCCTTTAATCATTGGCCTTTGGTGTTGTCATGATAGAAAAACGATCACATCAAGCTCTGGATCTGACAGTTACTGACTCTGGAATAGATTTGATTTAAAATAATTTAGTATCAAATACCAGGCAGCTTGTTTGAATGAGAACAGCTTTTAAACTGTTTTCTAATGCTAAAGCAGGAACCCGATGAATAAAGTGGTTCTGTTAACACATTATGATTTGGTGTTTAGAAGTTAATGTTAATGTAGATATGAGTTCTATACTTTATTACCACAATTATGTGGGCAAATATGTTTTCCAACAGTTTGGTATTTAAGCATTTTTAAATACACTGAACTTCTTTTTGTGTTGGATATGCATAAAAGCAGGTATTTCATTTACTCTCACTACATAGATGTTTAGAATTTCTTACAAACCTGCAGAAAAATAACACATGTTCTGGAAAAGCATAGAGAGGTAATGCTCTAGAAGAGTCCAGAATTAATAGCTGGATAAAGAAGGCTCATTTTCACAAAAGAATGAGGGTTTACCTGATTTGGGGCTTTTTTAAAATTTGTGTGGGTTTTTTTCTATCTTTTGGATTTTTTTTTTTTGTTGTTGTTGTTTTTTTGGTTATTATTCTGTTTCCTTTTTTTTTTTTTCTTTTTGCTTAATGATGCCCCAGCTTCCCTCAATCTAAATTCTTCCACTTAAAAACTGGTCAAATGAAGGATTTTTTTCAGTTTTACAGTGTGAATCCTGGGGGAAATAGAGGCATGTAGTATGTATGTTCATAAATCTGTTCAAGTTCATAAAAACCAGTGCAGCTTCATAAGTGATTGCCAGAAAAGCAATGCTGAAGTACTGTCTGGCTTATATCAAGAGTAATATAAATTCATTGAACTGAAAACTAAGCAATTAAATTTTGATACTTTAAGTAGTTTCAATAAAAAATATTTTCTTTCCCACTTTGTATATCTTCTATAGTTATTACAGACAAGTTTTCTATCCTATAATAAGTTCCGATATGATAATTTTTGACCTGTGTAAATTTAAAATTTTAAGACTATTCCTGGACTGTAATTTAAATACTATGATACAACCAGCTTAATTATAGTTTTATAGTTTTATCTGCCAATACATTAGTTGGTATGTATTAGTTGGAAAAGAGAACATGGTATTGAGAACTATTGATGCATGTGGTTTTTACAGATAAAGTAGTTTACTCTCAGATTTCAAAATGTTGCCTCCTAAACGTTACTTTAAAACTGCCCATTTCAATTTTAGTTTTAAAACTTTGAATTCTTTGACTTGACGAGTTATATTTCAATCAATCATATAGAGCTATGTAGTCTGAAATAAGAAGAAAAAGAATTAAAAGTGCAAACAAAATCCTGAGTAGTAGAAGTGGTCTAGGCAAAAAAAAAAAAAAAGAGAAGCAAATATGAAGCTTCATAAATGTGAAGGACAACGGAGGGAAACTTCAATAGTACTATATTATATATCTTCAATTTTAAAATACTGTAGCTTAAAAAAAACCAGACAAACCAACCTCTATTAACTTGTGCCAAGGAGTTGCTACTGAAAGGTATGACAGCACTGAGAATAGCAAATCTTGTAGTAAATATCATGTAAGTGCTGTTCATTATGCATAAAGGAGGAAGGTTTCCAATCTATTTAGACATGATATGAAACTGAAACTCCAGTCTGACAGTCTGGAACTAATGGACGTAACATCTTACTCACAAGAGATTATGTTCTGGCTGGCATCATGACACTTAAATATAGAACAATGAAAAGCAAATAATTCCAAGATTAAATCCTGCCAAAGCAATTAGAATTCACTATGAAAAGGATGCTATATTGTCCACATTGAAAGATACAGGAAGGAGATACTGGAGAGGTGTTTTGATAATAGTTCAAAATAATGGATTACAGGAGACAGAGAGAGAGAGAGATATGCCATATACTCTGCTGAAGCAGAACTCAAAATTCAAAGCAACGTGCATCATTTAGAGCTCATCTTTCTGGGGCAACCACCATAAGCAAAGCTTTGGTCAAGAATCTGGAGTAAAGATCAATTAAGAGGACTAAATTGAAAGAATTTGCAAGTTTTGCTGATTTTGTACCATGAAAAAATTTGGGGGTGGGGGGAGGAAGGATTAAGTTAACTTCCCTTAATCTAACACAACATCACATTAAAATGTAGATAGCAAGGAAAACTTTTCTGAGTCTACATACCTGAGAATTTTCTACATATACGCTACCTCTAAAGTTGTCCAGGAAAATATTAATTCTGCATCTTTCAGCTTTACAGAGATAAAAATACATGTCTGCAGTTTTGGATGTATTTGTGAGTGCAAAACACTGTGAAACAGTTCAGTCATAGACAATGAAGTTATTTAACCTTAGACCAAGTCATTTCATACAGAAAAAAACCTGCAGAAATAAGTGTTTTTCAGCAGAAATTATACAATAGTGATTCCATTTGATATGATGTGAACATGAGAACTTTTAAAAAATGCCTAACTAACTTTTTCCATACAAGTTCTAAAAGTTATTCAAGTGGGGCTTTGGAACTGCAAATCCTACACTGCTTCTAGTTGAGCTCTTATTATCTCAGTAACATGTTCGCCTTGTTGACTTTCGAAGGCAAAAGTTTTTAGTAATATAAAAGTTCTTATTGAGCTTGTTAAGTACTAAGCCATTTACCAGTTATGCACCTTATCTTCATTATATCCTAATATCAAATACATTAACACAAAATAGCCATTTTTGACTGAAGTTAATACTGATCTTTTTGACGGAGCTTTTAATTAAATGAGATTTAATTTGATGAGTACTGTGCTGTACTGTGGGGTACTTGTATGTAGGTAGTTATGTAAGTGTGATCTGGTTTTTTAATATTGAATTTTATTAGATTAAGTCCGTAATTCATTACTAGTAATGAATAAGTACAGGCAGTAGAATATATGAGCTATGGCTGTACAGACATCTGAAACAGTAGAAATTGGCTTAATTGGTGTGCCATGGAAAGTGGGAATCTTTTTTTATTTAATTTACACCTGTATGTTAGCATTTATATAAGCTGCTTTTATGCTGTGTCTCCAATAGTTACTTTTTAAAAAAAAATTCTATTTCATTTATTTCATTTGTGGTTCACTCTGAAAATTGCATATTCTTAAGCACTAACTTATTAGTTATAGTAGCTCAACTCATTCTTAGGTTGGGAAAAAGTTAACATAGGTTTACATTCATATCCTTTTTAAGCAAGCCCATAGATTTTTGTTTAAATTTAGATGTGCACATAACCTTAATTTATATCAATGAGACATAATCAATGTTTCAGTTTGTAAATGGGAATGACTTCCTAAATTGCTGCCTTTAATTTCCAAAAATTCCCCACTCTGATTATTGAAGTTGGAGGCAGAAGAAAGAAGCATCTTCTTTTACTAGAAAAAAACTTTTCTAGAATTAAAAGTTTTAATTTTATTATATTGAGCATTTTCTTAATTATACTCTATTTTTAGTAGTGCCTGGTGACAGGACAAGAGGCATCAGGGCACAAATAGAAACACAAGAATTTTGGCTGAACATCAGGAAACATTCTTACTGTGAAGGTGATGACACAAATTGTTCACGGAGGTGGTGGGGTTTCCATCTTTGGAGATACTGAAAAACTCTCTGGACATTTCTCTGTGCTCTTCTTGGCCCTACTTGAGCAGAGGGATTGAACTAGATGACCTTCAGTAATCCTTTCAAACCTCCACTGTTCCATGATCCTATGAAATGGTAGGTTTTGGAGAAAAAAAGCACATCTACTCATTCAGATGTGCTAGCTCTAAGACAGATAAAGTGAAAAAAAACCCCTAAAAATATAAAACATGCAAAATAAAAATATGCACTTTTACAGAAATTAGTACAGCCATACATAATAGGTTACAAGTCAGTATGCTTCTAATATGCTCCCCATGTGACAAATATACAGCCACATACATTATGGAAAAAAAAAAAAAAAAGAAAAATAAAAGAATTAATTATGCTAATCTGCAACAGGATTTTGGGAAACTAAAATATTGGGAGTCTCACTTTCTTATAGGGTCCCTTTTCCAGTTTTATTCAAAAGTTTTGCAAAATAACTGCCATTTTCGTAATCTTTGGGATATAGACTGGATTTAAGAGTAAAGAAGGGAAATGTCAAAAATGAATATTTTGAGATCTAAAGCCAAACATAAAGTAACAAACCATCTCTCCTTCTTCAACTTCTTCACTGATTGTTTGGGGTTTTTTTTTATCTCTTCTGTAAAAGTGATTGCAATGCTATTTCTGGTTTGAAGTAGAAAGTAAATGAACACTGTAAATACAATGAAAAATATAATGCAAAATTAAAATAAAGAAAAACGAAAAAAGAAAAACCCCCAGATGTTTGAATTATTTTAATTTTAATTTATTTGGATAAATTGATCTTGGTTCTGTAGCTGTAAGTATTTATGTTTGTATCTTTATATAAAAGTATCAAAAATGCATTAATGCTCTTTATCCTAAATTCTCTTAAATAGAGAATATTTTTCTTGTTCAATTGCAGCACAGTGCTTTAAATCTTTAAGTGATTATGATCAATCATTAAATATTAAGCAAGAAGATATGAGGATAATTGTAGACTTCCTGCACAGACAGTAATGGTGTACCACTCACCAAATCACTGAGGGCTATGAAAAAGTTTATCCTGAAAGAGAAGTTGTTGGTTTTAAATGAGAGGAGAAATAATGATGGTAATATCTCAATAAGACATCTGAAGGGTGATACAATCAAAAATAATGTTTAATGATCAAAGTAGAAGTAAATATATCACAACATTTTTAAAGAAATTACTAGATATAGGGAAAAAAAAATGCACAATAGCCCAGAAATGCCCTAATCTTGAAAATAAACACTTTCTAATGCAATAATACCTTGCTTTCCTTTTCTAGTTTCTTACTGTTTCCTACTTTTAATTTTTTAAATTTTTCCTGAATATTTTCTCCTTCCCTTTCTTCCGTTAATTCTTATATAAATAGCGGCAATAATTGTTATAATTTTTTGTGAGCTCACTCCTTCTCTGTCCTAATTATTACTTGCTTTTATGGATAATGTGACTGCTGTTAAAATCTTAACTTTTACAGATGAGTCTCGAACAATATTATTGTCCCTAGGACCTTATCATATGAAAAGGAAGAATATCTTTCACTGTAACAACAAATGAAGAATCAAAGTGTCATTCCTCTTCAAAGTCTGACACCATAAAAAAAGTTGTTACCAAACTTCATGAAAAAAAAGTTTAAATAAAAACAAAACCTTCTATCTTTGAGGTTACCTAAACTTCTACGCACATTACATTAACAAGGTGTTAATGCGCTTCCTACGAGAGACTCCTGAAAACCTGCTGTAATTGAATTTTTAACAAGCAAACAAAAACAAACAAAATCAAGCAAATTGAGGAAAATCTTGAAAAATCTTCTGATCTTGACAGCCAAATGACACACGAGAGGAGTAAAATCACCTGCATAATACTAGAAATGAAAACATATTTAAACAATTTTAATACGTGTATCTAATAGGGGTTCACTCTTAACATAATATCTGTACAAGTCTTGATTAATAATTTCCATGTGTCTTTACATAGGTATAAATGACCTATTAAAGAATACTAGCATTCTTTCATTGCAGAGTAGAAGATTGGAACTCTGAAGCATCTAGAAGGTAGTCTAACAACATCTGCTTTTTATTCTTTTTGTTCGTCATACTATTTCTAGTTTCCTTACTGGAAACACAGCACACCTGTGTATTTTATCCGTTAGTACTCACCCTTTGTTCTTCAGCTAAGATTTCCTAGAGTTCAACTGTCTCTTCAGTATGTTTTACCACTATTCTTCTCTCCTTCAAATCCTCCTTTTCTTACACCCTGCTTTCTTTTATTCTTGATCTGGTTTTAAGTAGATTTTTCCCCATACTTCTTTATTAGTTCTTCTTTTATCTAAGCCTTTTTATTTTCCCTGTCTCCTGAAAAATGTATTATTCTTGACAAGTTTAAATACTTGTCAGTAAGCACAGACATCTTTATATTTTACTACTTGACCTGTCGCTGCAGGCTTATCTCCAGACTGGTTCAAATTGTCCCATTGTCATATATAGTTTCTTCTGTCAAGACAGAACAAAAAATATAACAAGTTCTGCATGCTACTTATCACATATCTCATAAGCAAACAACATAATTATTTAACAAAATTTCTTTATAAGAAGATCTTCTAAGAAGAACCTAATTTTTCTACAATTCTGTCTAGTGCAGGAAACAGTGGCTTTGATAACCATTCAAGTTTAGATGATAGATTTAACTGCACCGAAGCAAACCTTTGGATCCATTGATGATATGAAACTTTTCTCCAGAAAGGTGTTGTACGGAAGGCCAACAGTTTGCAAAATAGGCAAAAACATCAGTCCAGGTATAGTAAATACATGAGAGTTTTTCTCTGACTTTAGGTTAGGCTTTCAATTTGTTCAATTTGTTTCAATTTGTTTTTTCTGATTATAGCAAGCAAACACTATACTGAAAAAATGTCCCAGCTGGCAACTAAGTACTACCATGCTGCTATTCACTCACTCCCCATTCCCCCTCCCCCCTTAGAATGGGATGAGAAGGATTAGAAAAAATGAAAATCTTGGGTTGACACAGAACCAGCTTAATAATTGAAATAAAATAAAATAAAAATAAAAATACGAAAACTAATATAAATATTAATATTAATAATAATAGAAATAATAATAATAATGAAAAAGAGAGACAGAGAGACACAGAGATAGAGAGGAATGGAACCAGGTGATGTACAATACAATTGCTTACCATCCACTGACCGATGCCCAGACCACCCCCAAGCAGCAATTGGCAGCTCCGGCTGTGATGTGCATTGTTCCTCATCCTCCTCAAGCCTTCTCCATGATCTCAGAAGCTCCTGATAAGCCTTGACTGAACCAGCTGAGCAGAGAAGAAACTCTTTTCTGTACCAGTTGGGTGGTGAAGCATCCCTTGACTATATGAGGAGCTCTTGCATGGTAAAGATAAGAATGAATTGGACTGGAAAAAGTGGGGAGCAGCTGAGTCAAGGTGGGGAACAAAGGATAAGCACTTCTCCTTGCTAACTTTGGTAAATCATTAACCTGAATCATAGCTTGAGTGAATCACCATTGTCAGTGGACTTCTTGGGAAAAAAAGTCCACTTTAGTAGTTAACAACATGGGCTATGGCGAAGATGGAAACTTCAAATGTCTAAAGCAAATCATCTTGTGACCCTATAAACAGTAGTCCCAAGGGTGGTCCTTGCAGATTTTGTGGAACACAGTGGGCTATGCCAGCACCCTCTTAATTTGCAATTTAATCAAAATCCATATTTTAAGGCACTGACCACTGTGCTTTGCTTCAGCCTGTATATATTAAGAGGTGAGGGCACTGCAAGTAGTTTAGAAGTTCTGAAAAAGAGAAGACCAATGAAAATGTTATTGGGGCACAGAACCGCCTTCCAAATATAACAGCAACTGTGTCACCACTCAGACAAATAAAAAGTATTTTGAGTGAGTATTAGAAGCCTAGATGATGGCATCAGCCATATTGAGGCAAATATTGGAATATATTGAGTAGCACATATTATGAATTATTTTTAAGCTTCTTTTTCAATTGGCTCAAATTGCATTAATTTCTTGTCACAGTTTGTAGGTGTTGGGCCTGGCTGAGAGTAACATTAGGATAATTATTAGCCATGTAGGGCAAAGTAGTAGCTTAATTATAAGAACACATTTGAACATAAAGAAACTGTCAATCAATCACTGCCAAAGTTGTGATGATGGTGAGAACCTTTGAGTGGGACAGAATTTCCTTCATCAACAGCAAGAGCCAACTGTTGGGAGACAGATTTATTTGAACAGGTCAGTAGATATTCTCTACATAATCCCATAACCAACAGGATGAAAAGTGGAGAGAGAGAATCAAGACACATTCTAGGGACTCCATAGGCCCTGGTGCCCTGCATTGCTCGAAACATGTGCCCATTCCCTCAATTTTCTTCCTGAACCATGTTTATCTTCCCAAAAAATATCTTCTGGAAGTGTGCAAGGGGTATCTGGATGTGTACGTTGGGGATATGGTTTAGGGATAAGTATGTTAGGCTGACAATTTAACTAGATGATCTCAAAGGTCTCTTTCAAGCTTGATGGTTTTGTGATTTTGTGTTTCTGTGACTGTGCTTGCAGGAAGTATGTTCTTAAAACTGCAGGCTTCTGTAATTAGTGTTTTGGTGTCTGAGTCCATTTAGCCTTTGTCTTAAGTATTGACATCACTGTAAAGGGATGTAAAAATTTACTTATTTTTATTGTCTAATTTATAAAAATAAATAAACAATAATACAATTTACTAAAAGGTACTACTTGTAAGCCTTATGCCAGAGAATACCAGGTCGACTGGTCTCCTTTTATTGGTGCTCATTCCTGGGAGCATCAATAGGGAAATCTCTTCCTAATACAAATGAAAAAACACTTCTGCCTCTCTCTCCAAACTTCCAAGATAGTTCTTTAAAAGTTTCATGCACACACAGAATAGAAAAGGGGAAGATTGGCCTCACAAATCCAGATCAGAGCCCACACTCTTATCCATAGAAAAGACACTTACTTATGTATTTCTGAAGCAGCTGAACTCTGAGGAATTTCTAACAGGAGACATGGCTCATAAGAAGCTGTGGTTACTCACTCCTGTTCTGTAAGCACTTATTTTCTTTATTCTCTTTCAGAAACTCCTGAAGGTCATTAGACCACTTGTTTATAAAAAATGTTGCCTAGGTGAACTGTTTTTCCTAATTAGTGCACAGCAGTGCTTTAACAACCAGGAATTTAAAGGAATTTAAACCAATTCCTTTAATCAATTTCAATATATAGCAACTGATTTGAACTTATTTCTAGATTCACTACAGATAAGAGAAGTAAACTTGCAAATTTAACAGAAGGAGGTAGAATTAACATGGTGGTAAAAATCTCTGCCTACAGGGGAAAAAAAAAGAAAATTTAGTATAATGTAGAAAAGCTTCAAGATTTTTTCTTCATGTGTTAAAGTTGTTTAAGAAAACCAACAATACAGACAGCTATAGGGAGATATCAATCATTTTATTCTTTTTAAAATTATTTTTATTAGCAATGTATTTCAGGATAAAACCCAAAATTTCAATGTCAAAAACATGTCTGTCATTTAAATATTACATGCAAGAAATCCAGTGAAATACAAGAAACTCCAGGAGGCTAGCAGATCAATGATGTGCATAGTAATTATGCTGAAGTGTTTTTCAAAACACTCCAAGCAGCTTTGTATTCATGCTAGGCAGAGAAACTGAACCAGGTAAACAAATCAGCCAATTCACCGTATCCTTGATCAGACAAAACTCTTTGAAGATTGAAAAGTGACTACTGTACCATTTTCTTAATAATCATTTATTAGAGAGCAACACTGGCCTGCTCCTCTGCATGTCTCCTAGAATAAATACCTCAATCAGACGTGGTAGAATGAATTTATACACTTTTGATGCTATACAGCATGTTTTGCCTTCCCATTAGAATGCCAGAAATTAATCTACAGAAAGGCCTATAGTCTATTATGCCTAGCGAAATAGAAGAAAAGATAAACTGCTCCACTCAGAGAGTTTTGTGGTCAAATATTCCTCACAAGTGAAGCAAGATTATGTGAGAAAGTAGCAAGTTCTATTAGACTGATTTTTCTGCTCATCTTTCCAGATTTCTGCTTTTCTTTCCCATGACAATTCATCCAAGATAACTTCAAATTAATTTTCAAGTGAATGGCCTCTCACACTTTACTTCCTTATATTCTTTTATTCTTGATCTTCTATTGATGTTTCCAGATAAAGCCCTCAAAATTGTTCCAAGAACTTTCTCCATTCTCTCTTAAAGAAAAACCGAAACGAACAAGCAAACAAACAACCCCCCCCCAAAAAAAAAACCCAAAAACTAAACCCAAGCAAAACAAAAAATTAAGACCACTACTATTTGCTAGCTACTAAGAAGTAATAACTGTACCATTACTGGAGGTGATGTATCTGCCTCATAACACGCTATGTAGATGGTTGTTATGTAACTAAGATTGCTTTGCTTGGATTTAGTAAGTGAATATAAGTAAAACCAAATAGGAATGTAAAATGTTTGGATATACTGCTAAGACCTTGATTGACAAGATGAACTAGTGAAATTCAAAATTCTTTCTACAATCACCTTTTAAATTTTAAGAAAATTTCCATTAGGTACCTGAGTTTTCCCCATCTTCCCTCTCTTCTCACTCCAAAAAACCAAAGCCAAAACCCAAACTACCATCACTAGCACCACCACCACAAACTAAACCCACAAAAAACCAAAAGCAGCAACAATAATATAACTTCAAAACTTAGGGAAGACCCACTTTGTGTCTTGACATACATGCACAAGTGCTGTTTCTCAATATGTGGGATGCACAGATTGTGAAAATTTTTACCTCAGACTGTTTTATGCATTGAAATAATACACCTGATGTGAAACAATTAAAAAATCACAGTTTGACATTAATCAGAAATGTAGTACAACTTCCTAATCTATGTAGAATCACATATTTTTATTGTCATGGTGTAATGTGACCTTTATTGTAAAAAAAAAAAATCTATTCTCAAAAATCAGTCTGCTTTATAATACAAAATGTATTTCAGATTTACTTATCTTTCACCATAGCTTTTTCTTCTAAGTTTACTACCACCATGAATGTACACTGTCCATCCTCAGAGCCTATTCAACAATCAATTGAAATGCTTATTTGATTTTATTTTCAATGCTGCATAGTCATATAAACCTTGGAGAAATTAATCAATTGGTCTAGCAAGTAAAGGTAGAATAATTTTCCTCTGACATTACACTCATTGTGTACATGTTTAAGCAATTATAAAGGTACTGGGCAAGGGGGAATATGGTTGTTACTCTTTAAAATCAATATTTTAATCCAAATAATCTGTAATAATCACTTCTGAGGATATAGAAATCATCTCATCTACCCAAGATGTGTGAATACTTAAAGTTTAATAGGAGATAGCAAAGTACCTGTAATTCAGGTAAAGGTCAACTCTGTATAAAGTCTTTAGTCTCTCGAATGAGAAATAAAGTACAGAAAAACATAGAGAAAGTTTCAACTCCAAGATATCATAACAGATAAATGTATGATAGATATTGAAGGGTTTACCAATGAGTTCAGAATAAGAAATTTCGGCAGCATATAAAGAGCACTGTTTGCATAGGCCTTGGGTAGGGCCTAGAGGCAGGTGGATACGTTCATTTCAACACTGTGACACTTCAGTGGTATCTGGGGACAATTTAGGAGGAAAAGATTTTCAGTCAGTCAATAATGAAGTTTCATTTCTTTGTACTAGTTAGTATTTTTTAACACAGACATCTGTGCTTGCAATATACACTGATTAATCTGTGACTCTTGAGATTTAAACTGCCATTCTCAGAGTTGCCTTTTTACCACGAACCTAAAAAAGGACATTTCCCTTACACTAAAAAAAAAAAAAAAAGCAAAAAAACAAAACAAACAAAAAAAACCCCAAAAACTCTAGTTCTTACTGCTGCAGGGAAATAAAATACAGCCTCATGAACATTTTCAGAAGAGGACAATATGATAAAACTGCCTATAAGAAGTTCACGAAGTGGATCCACAAAGATAAATTTCTTATTCTGAACAACGCCTCTTTCAATTGTATAGAATCTTAATCTCTGTTGAAATTTGTCTTGAAAAATACATTTTCAGATAGAGACTGGCTTACTGGAACTCTCATGTAATATATACATAGTATAAACTATTTTATCTCTGTCGTTTAGCATTGTCCTCAAGGTTAATCCACCTGTGGTGTATATAAACACCTCTTTTTCTATAGGCACCTGGCAGTTTCAGTAAAAGGATTCACAGACTCTCCCAATCAAATAGACAAGCACTGGAAATGGATGTATAAATCTGAGCTTTTCATTTTATCCAATGACTGTTTAACTTCAAATTAACAGTCAATCCCTGAAGTAACTCTCAGAAACCCTTACACATCTTGATCACTCCAGTGCAGACATCTTCCCTCTGACTCAATGATCTTTTCCATGAAAGCACAGCTTCAACAAGAGGATCCATATATCTAACAAACGAGACTAAGACAATACCTTGTGCAGTTGACGCACAAGTTGAGAGTCTCAGTGTAAAGGAAGTATTTAAGCTACATCTTATGTTTATTGACAAAACCTAGTCACTGACCTACCAGACTAAGATGGCATTTATTATTGCCTAAAATCCTGTGTTTTTTTAAGGAAAAGGTCTCTGAAGGGTGACCTGTTTCAAACCAATACAAGTACCCAAACAGTAGACTTGCGTAGATGTTTCCTGACAGCCTCAGAGAAAGTATCTCTATTCTTCTTCAACCATTCTAGCAAGTCAGCAAACTTTCAGTCTCTATTATGTCCACAGAGTCTAGGTACTGAATTTGGGACTTCTAATTCCACTTCCTAAAGATCTGTCCTTGCTGATCTATTTGAGGCTAGCCTGTACACCACTGGCACAGAAGATGTCTTCAGATTCAGTGCCAGGCTATTATCTGTTACATTGCTTTTCCTCCTACTTAGGGTTATTGTTTGATAAACTTCATGATGGGAAGACCAGAAAGTAAATTTTTAGGTACAACTTTCCTTTAGTATACACTGTCACCATAGAGGCAGGTAAAATTACTATTTAGGAAAGATTCTTACTAAATATAAATGCTTTTTCCACAAGTTTTCCAAAGAATCAGTGTTCAAACTGAATTTGTCATGTTTCTTTTTGTATGTCAATGGATGTGCAGCTATATTAGTACACTCCTGAACTTCCTAAATACCTCACAGTGCTTTCCATTCATCTGCAAAGTCTGTAACTTGCATCAGAATCTAGGACCTTGAGCTCTGAGAACATTTCACCATTAGAAAGGCAAAGTCCATTGTAGTCTATACACAAGTGTTCAAATCTGAAATATATTTATGACTCAATTTCCGTACAGAAATATCCTCTAATTATGTAATTCAGAGGAATCAATCCAGTGACTAAACATATGTAAACAAACTAGTCTATCAATGCTGCCAAACTTCTTGTGCAAACTTATCAATAACATGCCTGCCAACACTGCTTCCAGGAATTTCTTTTACAGTGTGCCAATAGATGTAAAACAAGAGAGGCAAGATTTTTTTTCTCTTTGCTTAGGAGAAAAACTCCATGAAGTGAAAAATGAAAAGGTTATTTGCTTCCAAACCCTTCATTAAAAGAACAGACCCAAAGGTCTCGGATGATGAATAGCTCATTATTTGATCTCATTACCCTGGCATGCACATCCATGAAGTGACTGGAAACTAAGAAGTTGCAGCCTACAAGCTTTACTGAGTGTCTGCTAGAGATTGCCACACTCCCCAGTGCATCTACTGATAGCTGAGGGTCTATAACTAGGTAAAATTTGAAAAAAATCCTCACAGAACTAATTTTTTAAAAAGACAGCAAGGAACCTTTGCTATCAAAGGAAATGCTTTCCCTACTGACCCAAAATCACACTTTAGAGCTGGGCTCTGTATGATATGTGTACTGTACATGTTCACTAGTTGAGAAGTTGTTAGTGCTATAAAAATGACCTCCCACATAAACAGCACATAAACAACATGATAGAAGTTCAAAGTTAACATGTGTGAAGGTGTAAAGCAAGTTTGACCATATAGCATATTCCAGAACACAGCCAAGTTCTAAACTTCTGTGGTTTAATTTCCTAAGGTCAGTATTATATTTAGGAATACATCTTAGCACTGAGATTGTTAAAAGCAAATAGCATTCATTTTTCAGAATGTATGAGGACATTCCTATATATTTTATAAAATTTTATTTATTTTTTTTGTTCTCTAAATTTCAAGAGACATTTCTGTTCTCTTCCTCACATGTTTATTACTCTTAACCTTCTCCTGTAACCAGTTAACCCTTTTGATACTTCTCAAACCAAATACACAATAATACAAGATCTTTGACCCTGTAAATTGTCACTCCAGAATTCACATAGAGTCCCTCCTAAATTTATCCTTACGTATGTCAAAGAGATCCTTATATTTGGCCAAACCTTAAGAAAAAAAGGAAAATTAAAAGTGTATCTGTTATTTTGCATGAACCATAGCACCCTGATTCATTTGCATTAAGCGAGGTAGCAGTGACATCACAGCAGGAAATTACTTATATAACTGAAAGAAAATCAATTAATTAAATATTTATTTTATTAGACAAAAAAAGCAGAAGATAATGTCGATATCTTAAAATTGTATATGCATGCACATAGCCAATGAAGAAATGGTATACAAGATTCAGAAAAATATTATAGTTGCGACCACTGCACTTTCACATGCAAACAGAAGCAAACCTTTCTTGTTTAATGCCTCTTGAGGTAAAGAAAAATGTTCTGATGATAATTGCCGATTTTTTTCTACTTCTGGAAAAATGACACTGATTTTCTACACATACAAAAAGTTGGTGCATCAGAAATATAGGATTACATTTTCAGTTATAAAGTGATCTATTTTCTAAAGTGTATAATTATCACTAAATGCCTATTCATTAAATGAAAAATGCTTTTCCATTATGAGATTAAAAAAAAATGTCATTACCTAAACTTTAGAGTTACCAGGCACTTTATTAACAAATGACCTTAAAACAATAAAGCAAAATAAATCCTTAAACACTGCCACTGCACCCAACTTTTGAATCACAATCCATGTCAGACCTGGCTATACTGAAATAAAGTTCGTTCTACTCCTTTCTGTCTCCACAGCTCATTCAGAGTGCTTCCTTGTCTTTTCAAATACCAATCACTTTGCCCGTGCTTTGGAGAGTGGAGCACTATCAAATTTGACATTGCTTCAGGCCTCCTTAACAAAGCAGAACATCAGCAAGAAAAAGATTTTGTCTCGGTCTGCGAATTGAATATATTCCTACAGGCTTGATTCTGAAGTGAAATTATAATGTTTAACCCACTCCCTCCACCAACTAAAACATAAGAGCTATTCTGAGTAGCTGGAGGGCCAGCTGAGAGCTCCATTTGGAAAGCACCAGAGTACGCAGGCATAGTCCAAACTGTGTCAGGATTGCTAACAATATAAACATAAGTTTTAATAATGAAAATACAGTCCTCAGGAAAGATTACAGTGCTTGTTTTTATGGGAGAAGTGCCACAAATATCAACTTGTACAGAAATTCAGTCTGAATCTAGGAATAAAAAGATTTTCATTCTTTCAGCAGAAAATGTAAAAGATCAACTAAAATGTCTAAAAGATCAACTACCATTGGATATCTTTTGCAAGCATGTCCATCACTTTATTATCATGAAAGAATAATCTAGAAAAACATTAATTGCCTTGGATTAGCTTGCTACCTATTCTCTGTCCCTTTTTGTTTTATGTAGCACAACAAATATTCATTTCTTCAGCAAGCTTTATATGTCTTGCAAAACATTTTGAATTTACTTTGAGATTGTCTGAAGAAAATGTTAGAGTTACTCCATTCTACTGAAGACATGTAAGAACAGGCCTGTTAAAACCAGGAGATATGCAATATCCAGATTTTTGCTGGCAAAAGAGTCTTAACTTGTGGAATTTTACTTTGTTTAATTACTATACCTCATCCCAGAGTGTGTCACCAGACTTCGTCTGTAGTAATGTTCCTTCTGCCTCTTTTCTGTCTTCTCCCACCCTCCCAAATGTGTCTGTCTCTCACACAGGCCTGCTCAGAGATGCCAGATGACCTGATGTGGCTTTGGCAGGCAGCTCACAAGGACGGTGAACCCAGGTGCAGTGATGCTGGATGTGTGGAGCATACACAGGAACCTGAAGACACATTTTTCCAGTTACTTCACACAATACAGGATTCTGAACTATAAGACTGACTGCATCACCACTGAAATAAGACTATAACAACATGTAAATTTTAAATCTGAGTATTAAACCTCAACATTTATAAGTAAGAAAACCCAAAAAACAGAGACGAGGTCCCAAGGTCAAAGAAAATTGTATAAACTTTTTATTCACATCACAGCCTCAGAAAACTTTCTGAAAAACACATTTCCTCAAAATAAAATATCCATTGCAGAAAATATCTGTCATCTGAGTTGAAGCACTGGAGCATTGTAAGGAGTCATAAAAGCCATAAAAATGAATTGCAACAAAATAACTGCTTTAAAATAATCTAATGTGTATGATTTAATTTAGGAAAAATTCCCTCACCGTTGATTGTTAGGTGTTTGTATGCTACCAAGGTATAAGAGTACCATGAAAACAGAAAAGTACAAAAATTATAGCAGGCAGCTAGAAAGGATTATAAAACACCGTATGCTTTCCTTTTTCACCCTTATAATAAACTTGCTATATTGAATTCAGGATTTCTGGACATTTCAGCAAGAAATTAAGCAAGTGCTTTTCATGTAGAATAAGAACTTAAAATTGTTTTTTCTTATGCTACTAATATTCACACTTACTCCTGATCCAGGAAACATTAGGGTTTCCAGAATTCCAGAAATAAGGTTTTCTTCCACTTTACTTTTCTAAAAAACGATATGTTTGTATAACTGGAGAGGTATTATCAGATGGACACAAAATGCAAACCCCAAAATTTAGTGATATATAATATCTCTTTTATTGGTGTTGGTTTGGGTTTTGTTTTTCTGTTTGTTTTTTGTTTGTTTTTAATACTAGTGAGTATGGCAAGAGTGGAGGAGAGCCATGTCTCATCTGTGGCAACTACAGACCTCCCACTACCCCTTGTTTTTGACACTTATGGACTCTGTAATCACACAACCCTAGCCCAGAGTCCCTGATTTCCTCCATATTTATAACAAATTGGGGCGCTTCACACTGGTTTTTTTATCCGCTTTTTGTTTTCCAGCTTAAGTCTATTGTGAGGGTATGAAGCCAGCAGCAGTTATGGAACAAGGTTTGTCTATTGCTTCTTTGCACTTCCAGTCCAGAACGAACAGTCTAAACCAGTCTGTTAGAGCTGGGCAGCTCTCATCAAAATCTGAGCTCTTTCATGTCAGCTTTTCCCTATGAGAGCTTGTGTACATCTTTCTTCCCAAATTATTAAATAAATAGGACAAACACTGGTGAAGTTTCACAAATACTGATGAAATGACAATACTTTACGGATCTGACAAATTATCTGAATTTAAGATCCAGATGAAAGATTAAACTACAGTCAAATCAAGCTTTCTTGATAAACATTTCAAAGTACTGACTGAAATCAATAATGGAAACATTTGCATAACTAAGAAGGAAACAGAAAATGTTTCAAATAATAAGGTAATGTATGACTTTATAAAAGCAGGGAACAGAAACTAATAAAGAGATCTGCAAATAAATATTGCATAATAAAAATATCTTCCATTACTAAAACAGCAAATAAAAATTAGCAAAAATATGGCAAATAAAAGAAAATTATCAGAGATTCTCAAGTCAAGCTCCAAAATGAGTCCTTTCCTGTACCATACAACTTAACTCTAAAATACTCAGATTTAAGAAACTTCAGTGATGCAGTACGTCATCTGATACACAGCAACTCATAAAAACCTGCTACCAGAGTAGATACATCTCCTATATCCTGTCAGTTCACAGTTGTCCTGAAAAAACAGAGGGGAACACAACTCCTGTGGATCAGTTGAGTCACAGTAAACAGTTATTTTCTGCTTACACAGTACTATATTTGAGTCTTTAATTGGAAAATAAGGGCTAATTCTGCCTTTTTTAAGTGTCCAGTTAATTGATATTACAGTGTAGACCTTAATTAAAAAAAAAAAAAATAAAAAGAATCAGTGAGCAAACCACAAAATAATACTAATGCCAATCATATGATCATTTGCTCATTATTTTGAATATAGTATAATGGGTCTTCCATAGCATTTAATGAAGTTAAAATATGAAGTCTCATTCAGCAGTTACAAAATATGTCTGAGACTTCACCAGAAGATGTAACTTGGCTCTGAACTGTGGATTCTGGAACAATATCAAGTAAGAGGCAGAAACTATCTCTAAATCTTGTAATAATAAATTGGTATTGCTTGGCAGAGAAATAATTCTGTCAAAGAGCTTTAGTCATCACTTAGAACTCACAACTAATTATCTGCAGACTGCCCATTTACTGCTAGTACCAAAGAGGCTGCTGTACTGTGTTTGGAATTTATTGACTGCTAAGCAGAAGATTCACATCCTGTATTTGCTCAACACACTGAAGAGCCATATATCCCAATTATTATTGTAAGTACGTTCTTATTTTCAATGTAAAAGCTCTTCCAATATATCAGAGATCCAACATGGTGATTTCAGGCTCACTTACATTTTCTTGGGATGAAATCTGTTTTGTTTGTGAGCTTCCATATTTGACACAAGGACTGACTGAACTGGATAGCCTCTAATTTCCAAATTGTCTCTTCTAAGCCAACCGTACCATATAGTAATGTTAACAACATAAAAAACAATTCTAGGTCAATGCATGTTTATAAGAACTGCAGCCTTCTTGGAAGGGTTTGCATTTCTGTCTCCAACACTGACTCTAGCATTGTTTTCTCCACTTTTTGAATGAATAATTCAACACAGAGAAGAACACGTGAAAGAGCAAGCACAGATTTACTCATTTGTTTTCTAACTATAGTACTTTTAAAGTATATATGCCAACTATCTTCAGTCTTGTGGTTTCTGGCATATAAGAAATTGCATGCACAACGCTGACTGAGGGGGAAAAAAGCAACATGCATTCCTCATTAAAAATAATCAAGCAATTTCAGTATAGGAGGCTCAAACACAAAGTTTTAGAACCTGTATGAAGTGTTTGGTACATTGAAAATGTTTCCACTACGTAGATAGAAAAATAGTCAATTGTTTCCTAAAATGTATTTTTCTTGACAGTTATTTGACTCCAATGTGTGCAGAGGTGAAAAATGAATAAATTTATCCTATCAAGATAAACAATTATTTTGGACACTTACTGGAAGTATTCTGCCGAGCTGGCTACAAGGAAACAAAAGAAAACACTTTCCTTGTTATGCCTTTTATAAGGAATGGCATGGAACTCACGGTGTCCACAAAGCATGTATAGCAATGGTAGAATTCAGAAAAATGCATATTAAAAAACATGTTGCTTTGAATTTCACGTCCTTTGCCTTCCATTTTTAATGTTTCATTTAGTAGTAATGTATTTGGAAAATTCACTTAATTAAGATGCCTCCAAAAGAACCAATTGAACCTCATGCTAGTGAATGGCAGCAAAATCTTATCTGGGAAAAATTAACATAAATATTGCTTAAAAGAAGTGCATTTGCACTAGAACAAGTGATTAAGTGGTCTTTAATTTGCTACAGAATCAAAGTGAAACTCTTAGATCTGATCTAATTACAAAGTTGACAAATTAAGAAGGGAGGAAAAATGAAGGAATACAGATTAAATGCTGTGAATCCATTTATTTCCATATACCTTTTTCCAGAATAAACACACATATATTTTCAGAACCTGGAAATAAACATTAAAAAATAAAAATAAACTCTCTGTTTTAGCTTTAAATAATATTAATATACTATATGCCTTTTAATTTGGAAATATTATTGGAATTCTAGTTAGGGAGACTGAAGTCTGGAAAACTATAGGGTTTAAATAGGCTATTGAAACACTAATAAAACACAGAGAGGACAAGATCTATGACCAAAACTCATACAATATTTTAATAAAATTACTCTCTTAATATAGAAGGGTGATCTTGGCTCCTGTTAAAAAAAAAAAAAAAAAAAAAAAAAGCAAACCAATTACTCCACAGGTTAGATAGTTTCAAGCTTTGGTAAATGAGTCGCAGTAACAGAAGACTTTTCCTGTTGTTTGTAAAAAAGAAAAAGAAAGAGTCTTAATCCTTTAGCTTTGAAGTAATCTCACTGATCTTAATTAAAGTGTGTAGCACTTTACAAAAGTACATACAAAAGATCAGAAGTATCTTTTTCATAAAATCTGATGTAAAATTTATGTTCCTATTTTAGATATTAATAAATTGATGGTGTGATATCACATACCTCACAAATGAGAAAATGCCTCCCATCCAGCAAAACTAAAATAAACCAGCTGAAATACCAAGGCTTCAGTGGCCACAGAGAGAAAGAAAAAGCAGTCAAGGATGTTCACAGTGCCCTAGAAAGAGAAGAAACCAACCCATCTCCTAGGAATGTTTGAGAAAGGGGTAAGAAGCAGTATGAATGTGTTCAAGAATATATTCCTGCCAGACACTGGAGATATTTCTCAGTTCCTGTCAGCACTCACTGCAGTGATTTTATTTTAGAAAATAAACGAAACTAAAACAAACAAAACCTGAAGCAACCAAAAGACAAAACCAACAAAACCCACCCCAAACAAATAAAAAGCATCTCCACCCCAGACATCAATATTACCACCCCAAAGAGCAAGATTATATACTTTTAATTACAAAAATATGTATTGTAGCTGTAAAGAGAAAGGGTTAGCCAACCCTAGAAAGAACAAAATGCAGTCACACAAACGCTGATAGCAAATTTCCTTGGTACTATTATTCATCGATTTCCTCAGTTGTGCTGATGAGATAACATCTTTTTATAAATCTTAGTTATCTGTAACATGGACAATTGCCTTCTACCTCTCAATTATCTGTTGCTTAGAAATATTGTTTTGTATGAAGTCATGTTTGTTATTTGCTTCAAACACGACTTCAGCCAAAAGCTTACTACATCTGTATGTGCAATGTTTAGATATGCGTACATGCAATCAGACACTAACCTGATAAAATTTTTCTTTTTTTAAGATTACTACAATATTTCTAAATGTTAAAGAATTATTTAGAAACACAGTAGTTATTTAAATACTTGAGATTCATGAACCTTGAGAGAGGTCAAACATTTATTTTGAGAAGAAGTTAAATTTGTTGGCAGTTTCCCCCAGTATTCAATAGTGTTTCAGTTGAGATTTGTAGGTTCTTGTTTATTTCTTTTTTAGGATTTAGGTAATGCAAATACAATTTCATTATAACCACTGAGAATTTTTTGTACCCTAGTCCTCCTTTGCATTGTAATCAGATAATTAAGTATTTTGTTCTTTATTTGAACCCTCTCTCTCCACTGTAAATCACAGAGTAAAAGCTACTTTACTTTTATGTCTATATTTTGACAAACACCTTCAAGAACAGCAAATATTTAGAAACAATAAGAATAATAACATTTTCTCCTTATATTCTTATGAAAGTCCATCCTACTCCATTAGGTAATGTCTAAGAAACAGAACTAGTAAGCATTATGATATTGTACACAAAAGTATTCAATTACATTGCCTTTGAATACTCAATAGCCTTGAATATATTAGCATCTTATTACAAATCAGATAAACATTTTCATTTAAAAATTTATGTTTTGGCCATTTCTTTGGAAAATCTTAGACTTTTGAAGTACATAGATCTAACGGAGATTTTTTTCATTCTTCTTTTAAGCCATCTTTAAGATGAACCGTAACTTTTTTTCTTAAAGGAGTTACTGCATTTGTCTCTTCTTATTTTTCTTTCTTTATGGAAATGCATAACTCATTGTCTTAGTGACATCAATGAATTTATTTCTAATAAATTGCTAATTAATTATTAGGTAAATAAAGAAAATATCTTGAAGCTTCACTAGATTTGTTACTGTACTCAATATACCAAGCCCAATGAAAAGCCAAATCAAATATTAAGGCTACTATTTTCAAAGCCCTTAACAAACTAAAAAGTCCTTAAAATGTGATCTAGGCCTCAGAGGGTTAAAACTACTGGTACATCTATAGTTCCTCATCTCTACTAAAGTAGAAAATTTTTAGTTGCAATAAAACCGACTCAAAAATCTAATTCTCAGCCTCTACTGTACATTTCTTTTATCCTGTATAGGGAAAATATATAGTAGGGCACACAATATTTTAAGTCACACCTAGTTAATGTTTTCCTCATGGGGGAAGAAACTAAGAATAGCACTACTGGTATTACTAAATATTGCTTATGTCTCTCTCTTCATAGATCAGAAAGTTCCTCAGAAGCAATCAGGCAAGAGGATTGTTTTAAAAACTAAAAGCACTGATAATTCAAGGAATTTGGTCAGTGATACCTATGCACTGAAAGTCTAGAGACTGTACTGAAAAAAAGACTTCAGAAAAACTGAAAAAGTAATGAAGATTCTAGTGAGAACATTATCTGTGAAAAAAAATTAAAATGTCTACAGTGTACTAGCATGGCCACAGGAGAAAATACAGTAAAGCTAGTAGACTTAGCCAACATCCAAAAAAAGCCAATCAAGTGCAAAAATTGCATAAAAGACCAGGTTTCATTTTAGTAGTCAAAAAAAAACAAAGTATCAAGAGGAATGAAGATTGGTACATTTCTTGAAGCTTTAAAATAAAGAATGGATACTTTTTCAAAAGAAATTCACTGGAAACCTTTGGTCTAAAGATTCCAGGCAATATTAAGTATGCAGGTAAAACTGATGCCTCTGGTCTTAGCATAGATGAGTCTGTAAGTCTTGGCTCTCATCCTTTTGATCACCTTTGTATCACCTGACTGCCCCTAAGGTTCATGACAGAAAATCATAAAGTCAGGGAAACTAATTCTTTTTGATTCTTAAGCAAGCACTGTAGGACCACAGATAATGGCTGAACTATCCATGTGCTCTCGCAATCTCTTTTGTTAAGAATACTAAGCATACTTTCTTTTTAACATATCATTTATTCCCAAAAAACGCATGCTATGCTGAAATTTTAGTAACAGCTGTCCATGAATATGGACTATTAATTTATATAATGGATTACTAACATATTAAATTTAGAAACTGCAATTTACAAAACAGACTAAATCTTGTAGAACAGAACATTTCTTTCCAAAATACAGGCTAATAATATGAATTTAAATTTTCAAGCGCTATCCATTGTACATTTGCATTATACAAGGGTATATTTTCTATGGTTTCCACGTCCTTGACTTTCTCTGTTTATTTTTTACCCTATGATTTATGTGGCGTCTTTGAGGGAAGAGGTGGTGTATAAATCTATTGCATTCTCAGCCTCATTATTAGTAATGGATTAATCTTCAGTTTCATCACTAAAAACAGTTCATTATCTGCAAAGGCAAAATTATCTTAATATAGATTCTGAGGTAATTGATTCCTCTATTTATATGCTGAAGGGAACGTTGCTTACACAAATTGAGAATGAAAAATATTTTTCTTCCCCTTTGTTCCATACAACAGTGACATGAAAAACTAGCATTTTCACTGATAATAATAATTAAAAAATCAGTAAAAAAACAAGATTAGCTACTCCCAATGATGTTAATCATTGTAGAAGTAGCTTCTTAATTATATAGGTTGTCTGAAAGAAATGGACACCATCTTAACCAAAATTCTCTTAAAACATCACCAGAAAGAAAAATTATATTTATTAATACTTGCAAATGTTGATAGTTACAATTTTCATTTATCTTTTTTTTTATTATTCTCTAAGAATACTTTTTATTGTAGCAGCACAGAGAACAATTAAACAATTACAGTATTATTACGCTATTATTGAAAATTATTTCTCACTCAAAGGGCGAGAAGGGGAGGATTGAACAGAAGTTCTGAGGACTTTTAATAAAATAGAATCTTTTTTTTTCTTTTTAAGTTTAATTTTGATCAATTTATTTAGCATCTGAAGTCGAGCAAGGGACAAACATATTGACTATATGGGTTCTTTTAGGTTCACTGATGGTATGATATTGCTCCAGATCTATTGTGCTAAGTGGTTTAGCTCTGGATACTTCTGCATCTGTATGGTAGGCATATATATTTCTCCATTTAAATTATAAGCATAATAAAATATCACTCTATAGACAGCATGGTTAGAAATCAGATAAACAAGAAAATTCTGTTCATAACATACCTGAATAATAGTATAAACCAATTGTAGGGAAAACAGAAGGTAAAATTAAAGAAACTGGAAAATTACAAACACTGTAGTCATCAGAAATGCTAAAGGGGAAGAAACGGAGGATGAGGCAGAGTGGAAAGTATGTGTTATAACACTATGAAAAATTGCAAGAAGAAAATTTGTTTGCTGCTCCCTGGATGGAATGCAGTCAGCATGCCTGATTTCTCACACACTACACAAGTTAAGAGGGACTAAATGGAGGGTGGAGCGGAGTGGAAACACCATGGCCAGGCTCTGTGGGAATCCTTGCATGAGAGGGAGCCTGGTAGTACCTGGTTGCTGATGAGTTGCATAGCAGCTACCAACCAAGGCTGAAAAAGGAAGATTTTTTTGCTGTAGACCTAGAAAGCATGACAAGCTCAGAGATGTACACCTCCATCCCAAAGCTCATCTCAGATGTAATACTGATATTATCTAGCTCCAAGGTAAGACACCATCTACTGAACATGATGTATGACTAGAGCCCCTCAAGCTCCACCTAGTGCAAAAATATTTTGAATTAAAAATGAGAGAAGTGAGGGAAGACTCTGTTGTAACTTCTCATATCAGTCAACAGTCTGGATTTATCTTCTTCCCCACAGGGGTGCCTACTGGGTAAGAACCATATTATATGTGTCTAAATGATTGTTTCAAGTCAGCTTTTATTAAGGATTAGAGCTCATTAGTATGTTGTTTTAGATGAGGTTTTGCAAGCAGATATTATCACTTGCAATCCTTGAATCTTAATCTGCCATAATTTCTTATTATATTACTAGAGAATGTTATTCCATAAATTATTGTGTGAATCCTTCAATGGCACAAACTTTTGCCGCAGGAGGTAACATACTTGACTGTGGAGGCCTGGGAGACGGTGTTCTCTGTTGGCCTTTGTCCCTGGATAGTTCCTGGAGCACCCAGTGACCAGTTAGAGACTCAGGAGAGGGAATTTCTGTTTGCATGTGACCCTGAAGAAGCCAGTCAAACAGACCTCCCATCCAGAAGGCTGATCAGTGAAGGGTCCCCATTACGGGACATGATAGTCAGGCACAAGGGTCTCAGCTTTCCTCAAGTCTTGACAGACTAATTAAACACAAAGAGTTTGAGAAAATCTCCCCTTTCATGTGACACCAGCAGAAAATTAGACTTCATTACAAATAATTTTAAACCATCTTAGAAATAGTCCTGATTTCATTACTAAATCTACCAAGTTCGTTTTTACTTTTCCATTTCTCACATGAGTGGTCTTCATAGTCTTGCACATTTTCATTTGGTTATCCAAATTGAAACCGGTTTTATACTTTTTATTTTTCTTTGAAATTTGTATGGGGTTATTTACAAGATGAAACCACCATATTCTCCTATATCTTCCTCAGAAAGAACACAAGCATGTAAAAATTAAAGAATTTAGGCTCTATTGTAACAACAAGGTCCTTTGATCACGTAGTTCAAGTTGTTTCTTGGTATTATAGTGTTTATTTTCATAATTTTATAAAATAGCAGTACATACGCACTCAGAAATTACCCCAAAGTCTTTGTTTTAGATTGCTCACACAATGGGGATTTTGGAACATACCATAATTTCCGGACCCAGTAGGATGACTTTCACAAGGAAGGAAACTTAGGAAGGCCTCCTTTTGAAAGACAGTGGCTGCAAATCAGGGCTTGGTTGAGTAAGAAACTGGAGTTTCAGACTTCAATACAATTAAAACCTTGATGACTATTCCATAGGCAGTGACCTCTAAAGGACACAATAACATCTACGATCAAAAAAACCAAAAGTCTGTGCAGCAGGTAAGAAAGAGGTGTGAGGGGGAAAAGTCAGTGAAGAAAGAGGAGGAGGAGGTACTCCAGGAGCAGAAATATTCCTGCAGTCTATGAAGATCACAGTGAAACTGGCTGTCCTGCTGCAGCCCATGCAAAAAACACATGGGGAAAAAGAAATAATTTCTGCAGCCCAGAGAAAGTATCGGTGCTAGAGCAGTTACTGAATGACTGCAGCCAGTGAGAAGGATGCTGGAACAAGAGACAAGTGTGAGAAGGAAGAAGAGGCAGAAAGGAGATTAGGACTAATCGCCACCATGTGTTCCCCTTTCTCTGTACCTCCTGGGGGGCAGAAGGTAGCAGACTCTGGGACAATGGAGTGAAGCTGAACCTGGGAAAAAGGACTGTGTGTGTGTATGTGTGTGAGTGAAGGTGCTTTAGCTGTCTTTGGTTCTTACCTTCCAACTCTATTTTTAATCAGCAAGAAATTAATCTACCCCTACTTGAGTTTGTTTCACGTTTGACAGCAAGTGACCCACAAAATCTTCCTTCCTATTTTGTCCCCTCATGTTATTGGGGTCAGAAAGGAGTGAGGGAGTGATTGGATAGGGGTTCTGATGGCTGGTTAAGGACAGCCCAGCAAAATACCAGAAATCATTGCCCATTGGTACAAAGCTTATGTCCAGCTTTGAGCCTCAGTAGTGAATCTTTGTGGAGAAGCTATGTACTACATATGTTTACATATTTTCTGTATGACATTTGGTAGTTCAGCAATAATGTGATGATTATCATTCTGGTTCCCTTCTATTCCATATTCCTGCTCTTCTGGATCCATAACATTTTTCTGTCTACTTCTATTAAAACAACAAAAAATTAAATTATATCACCAGCTTCCAAAAAGAATAAGACCAGCCCCCATAAATATTGTATTGTATCACTGAACAGCTTTTAAACACATTTTCCTTTCTTTTTTCATTTTAAGAATTTTAAATGTTTTTTGTAAATGTATTTATAAAGTAGTTGAATAATTTCAGATTGCTTATTATCAGTTATGAAAGTTTGCATTTGATATGAAAATGTTATGAGATACAGCATCATCTGAGGTAATTTAAATACTAAAGGCATATCAGTCACGCTCACAAGCAGCCTGTGTCATTTTGAAACAATCACTGTCAGAATGTTCTTTTATTTGCTTCTGAGGAAACAAGGCCTTTGAAAATGCCTAGTTACAATCACTCATGCCAGTTATTCTGAAGTAATTAGCATTTTTTTATCTCATATTTGTGGCACTTTCTCAGGGGGAAGACATATCTAGAATTTCAAGAAGAAAACCCAGATATTAATCTCCTGATAGACAAGCTATCTAAGCATTTCCTGGATAAATTTATATCTTGAATAAATATATATAAAAACAAAGCAAATAAACTTATTGGCTGCAGACAGATAAACATAGAAACAAATTATTTAAATTTAGTAAAAACCATACATATGAGATTTTTTTTTCTTTCCTGTTGCCTGAAAACAGACTCTGACCGTTTTTGAATCAGTACCATTAATATGGTTGCCAATAGTTCTGAAGACAACAGTCAGACAGCTGGGGATACAAAGAGGTTAAAAAAAAAGTTCAAAAATTTGGCAGACAGAAAAGAAGGCTAAAGTAGAAAACAAAAACAAATAGTGCGCAACTTGCAACTAAAAATGCTGGAAAAGAAGACAGATAAGGAAAGAAAGAAAGGTAGAAAAACACAAGGAAAAGAAAATACTTACGATTTGAAGTATAGTGTATAACATTCAGCTCATTTATGCATATTCATGAAGATATCAGTAATTTTTTTTATTTTACTTTCCATCACAAATTTCTTGTTTCTAGAAACTTATAAAAAAATAGAGTTATAGTTACAAATGGAAACAAAGACTGTTCTGGGAGATATGTATTGTCTTTTTCTAATAGTTTTCACTTTCTAATATTTAACTTTTAATATGTTCTAAGACCTTAATTTCTTTTCCTTTCAAAACATTAACAGAACATCTTCATGCAGAAGTATATTCTTTCAAAGAAAAGTTCACATTCTTGTGCATTTTTGGTATTTAGATACAATTCTCTAAAACATATATTATTGCCTTTGTCAAGCAGCAAAGACAAATTAATATAAACTATGAGTAGAACATGACTCAAGGATACTAAAATGTGACAATTTGTGAACATGGGTAGGCAAAATAAATCAAAATAAAAGCATGAGAGAGCATAAAGAAATTGAGATAAACTCTATAGTAATCCAAACAAAGGAAAAGTGGCAGAGTTTAAAATGTGAAGATGCAAATATTGTAGTATCAAAGGATCGGTAAATCATTTAGAATTGCTAAAAATCTGCATGACCTTAACTTCTAGGACAAATAAGCCCAGACTTGGAATAATGTTTAGAAAACATGAATTGAAAATTCAGTCTCACAGCTGAATTCCCACAAGATAAATCAATGACTGGTGTTAGAACATGATTCATTTAATTTATGGGAATAAGGAATAGAAAAACCTACATTTTAGAAAAAAGCTATAAGGAAGATTTGGAAATTACAGACCGGACAATCTCATCTCTCTTTCTACAAAGATCATGGAGTGGACTTTCTCTACATAAGCTTTTCAGTCGAAATGTGTTTTCCATGGAAATCTGCTTCTCAGTCAACAGTCATTTTTCAGGATTATACTGCATCTTTAACAAGCATTAAAAGATACCCATATTGATCAAAAATTCAGCATAATTCTCTTATTCACACATTCATTGATTTAACGTTGAATAATTGGGAGCATGCATGAAATAAAAAAAATGCAAGAAATTCTCCACAAACACCTGAGATACACAGCAAACAGAAAAAAAAAACAGATGTATTTTATATCTGTAAATAATTTGCTTCATATCACAAATTAAGCAAACAAAAAGATATAACTTCCCAACAACAGATTTTTGTTGAAACACTGAAGTAATTAAAACTCATTCTTGCAAAGTAGAATGCTGGTGAATGAATGCACTTTATTAATGGGAAAAAAGAGAAGTCTTTTGCCAAAATCCGTGAGCCATGTTTACTGTTTTTTTCCTGTAATACCAGAGAATATCAATTTATTCTGGAAATTGTTTAAATATCCTTCAAACCTAATAGCTTAGTGTATTTATAGGTTCTTCACAACACTTTAAATAATAAAAGAATAAAATAAAGAGTATAATAATAAAAGAGCTGACTGTAACATATATGATCCCATTTCTGGTGCCTGTTATAGATTAATTATATAGGTTTCTTTATTAATTTTATTTTTACAATGAATAATTTACTATGTTTTTGCAAAAAATGAGCTTCCAAATAAGTTTCATAAAGTCACTCAAATCGTATGATAAGTATGTTTCTAATTAACTTCTCATAAGTAATTTCTTTACCTCAGAAATCTTTTTTTAGTAAGCTTTTTTATGTTTACTATAATTATAACTACAAATAAAAGAATATCAGAACTCATATGTTAAACATGTTTAGTACATTGACTGAAAAGTCCATGACAGGAAAATTGCACAAAAATATTTGGAAATAAATCAGTTCACTTATGGACACCACTTATAAATATAAACAGAACCAAAACTTATTAAATATTTTGATCAGATATAAAAAATTGCATCTGTAATCTGTACTGTCCCTGTGCTACTTCAGCTTAAGCTAAACAATTTTTTTTTTATTTATATGGAAGTACTTTTGCAATTATGCATTACCATCTTCCATATTAATATACTTCTATTATTTTATCCTGCTTTTGGTGATGTCTCAGTGGTAGTCATATCCACATATTTTTAAGTTTGGAGAAAACTGAAAGAAAAAAACCCAAACATAATAACCTGATTTTTGTGATTTTCTCCAGGAAGTATGCAACACTGGGTATCAATAAAAATGCCATTTTCTTCACAGAGGGGATTTACCCACTGTAATAAATGATTATTATAGCTAACAGAAAATGGAGGTATGACAAATTGAGGGCTTAAAATATAAGAGGAAGAGAAAAAGATTCAATGGGTTTTAAAACAAACCAAGAACCTCCCAAGAACAAAATAAAAATAACCAGCAAGAGACTCAAAAGTTATTATCCAAAATTAACTATTTGCAAGTACACATTTGATTAAAATATCTTTTAAAAAAAGAAAATTTCTTCTTTTCAATCCATTTCTGCTACTTGCATTTTTTACATAGCTGTGAGGAATGTGTTTCTCCCCAGTTTAATCCATAAACACCAGTGGGGATCCATCTGACTGTGGACCTTGGGGAACAGCTAGCAACATGATAGCCAAGAGCTGTCTGTGACAGTGGCCTAAACATACTGCTGATATACAAACACGACTATTTCATTTTATTCCATAAGTAGTAGGCAGCCAAGGGCCCATTGAACCTTTTCAGTATGGCAGCCCTCTGCATGACAGGATCTCCCTCTGAAAAAGGTTGCCTCTCAAGGTTACTCCTTGAAGCTGAGATGTTTGTTGTCACAACAGGTTCTCAGAAAATAATAGTGTGATAAACTTTGAAATTTTACCTAAGTGATATAAAAGACTGATTGTGCACAAACAGTCCTTTAGATGTAAACCATTGACGGAGTTTGGGACTAGGATTAGATCCTGTAACATCTAGACTCCTCTCTAAGAAGGAGTTTAGAACACCATGGAGTCCTCCTTTCTGAACCTCATGACCCAATGATGGGGTCACCCTGAGAGCTTCATCTGACCTTGTCTTCTATGTGGTACATAATCATATGTGACTTGCCATCAAATCTGACTAAGCCATTGACATATTTAGTATTGAACTTTGTTAACTCATTGGTTTATATCAATGAAGAACATAAAGTGATAAGTTCCTTCTCTCTTGCAAGTGAATTGCATGCAAAGTAGATCACTCCATCCATTGCAGTTGTAAAATAAGCATAAAGGTCCTTAAATTAATGTTCTGGATTTAATCCAATAAGAGACTGAAAGAGTATCTTTATATTGTCAGTCTTTCTCAGAAAAAAAGCACAGCTCAGTGTTTTTGATACTCGACTTGGCCAGAGCTTAGGCCTATCCTTGACATCCTTCATTATTTCAGGCAAACAGTCACCGCCTGTTGTGGGGCAGTAGAAAAGAAAAGGTCAACTTGTCAGCATGCATAAGATTCCAAAGTCATCTGCTCCTTTCCATGTGATTTTTATGAAATGCAGGGCTAGTCACTTGAACCAAACTTAACATAGGAACTTTTTTCACTGCATATTTTAAAGGAAGAAATTGCAGACTAATTCAGATGCAACTGGAAGCAAAGAGGTGAGTTAGGTTCTCCGAGTTGGAAGTTGCAATGCTTCAAAGGCTAAAGGTGAAGGATGAGAGTATTTGGTGGATGTTCACAGACAAAAATTTCAGCACAGAACTCAGCTTTTCAGTTTTACATGCACAACACAGTTTTGATCAAAAAACCCCAAAGTTATTGGCAAGTCTCCTTCATAAAGTTTCAACATCTATGAGACAAGTTCTGTTTTTAACCTCAAGATGCAAAATTCAAAGCTAGTTTTCTCTGTATTGAAGACGGGAGCTGTTGGATTAAACAATTAATTTTCTACTTAAGCCTTCCTGACATTTCTTCATTATGCATCTTGACAACACTCTCTGTGAACTTAGCATGACCCTCACAACTTTTCCTGGGAGACCACCATTTTCTGGATGGGAAGCAAGAACTGAATATCAACAGCACATGAATTAAAACTAAAATTTCCACTTGATCCAGGAAGTCCTAGCTACAGCTCAGCTAGGAGCCAATCCAGTCAGCAGTGCCTCAGCATTTCAGGAGAACGCACTCAAAGATTATGTTGCTGAGTCTTTGCTTGTTAATTTTGGGGTTTAACATTTTTTCATTAATTTATGAAACAAACTTGTAATTTAAAATGTACAATGTTTTCCTACCCCTTTTTTCTTAGGTTTTGCCTAAACATTAGAAACAAGAGACATGGCAAAAATTATGAAAGACTGGTTAAAAAAGAAGTTTGTTAAAGATACTCGATGACTTTTCCTGTGAGTACTCACTTCTCTTCCAACTGGTGTCCTAAATTCAGCTTTATATTAAATGAAGTATTTTATATTTTTTTATATATTCTGTAAAAATTAAAAAATAAAAATAAAAGCTCACTATTTTACTTAACAAATTACAAGCAACAGATTACTTGGTTCAATTCCTAATAGAAAAATTGCAAAGGATTGAAATTATATCTTCAACCTAACCCATCCTTTTGACAAAGAAATAAATTATTAAGGCTGAGCAAGGCAACTAACTTGCTCTTTTTCCATCAGTGTTCAGCAACAGAACAGTGTTTATCATTACACAATGTTATTTATCACAATATTCCTCTTGTTTATCAAAATCAAGGATTATAAAACAGACATGCAGATGTAAGACCTAAATTCAGAAACAAATGTGTTACAGTTAAATATCTATTATTTTAGCAAAATATGACATGCTCATGTGTGAAAGCAACTGTACAGTTTACCTGACCTGAAATAAACAAGGCAAATATAGCACTTTCAGAAATACATGGAAATCAAGGATAAAAAAAACAAACCAAACCAAAACAAAGAAAACAAAACAAACAAACAAAAAATATTTAAAATTAAAATCTCCAAGTTTCAAATAAATTTCCATATAGGATAAAAAAGCGGGGAAAAAAAAGTGGAAGGTTTGCAGAATTAGAGAGGTAGTAGCTGGTATGCAGTAAAATGAAATGGAGAAAGCAGCTAGAGATAATTGGGGAAAATAGCATCACTGGAATGAAAGGAAAAAAAAAAAAAAGAAAGGGAATGTAAGCGCAAAACATTTGTTAATGACCAGAAATTTGCATACTGACTACTTAGTGATTAATTTCCAGATCCCTAGGTCTTTGTATTTTTCTTCACCAAGGTCTGGAAGCATGTAAAAGAATAAACATTTTTGATTCAATGGTCTAGGGCAAGAGGGAGAACTATCTCCTTGTACATTTTTGAATCCAAGGAACCCAATAAGCCTTCTTAATTGAATTGGTTTTCTAATGAAAAGTGGTGTTTTCTTGAATGAATGGCTTAAGTTTGTCTTGGCAGTACACTGATGAGCATGATACTCTGTATGGCTATTCAGCTAAACACTGAATGCTTCTGAAAGCCAAAAAATCTAATCATTTTTTACTTTCATAAATCTCAAAAACAATCTTTAATTCTAATTTATTTTGTTTGGTTTCCTATTTACCTTTCTTTTTCATGTTGCAAATTGTTTTGGAAAGACTTACTTTTATCCTCCAAGTTTTATTTTTCTCTCTGGCATATATGAAATAATTCTGAAAGCCTACTTGCAATCTGAACAAAAACAACAGAAAAAAGTTGGGTATTTTCCATTTTACCTTTAGTTTTTGATATTTGATCTTTCTTAATGAGTTTTTTTTCAGCCATTTTAAAATGTGCAACATCTGGAGTATTATAACCAACCACATAAAAAGTATTCCTAAGTGTGTTGTCTGTTACATTTTTTCCAAGCATGTGTAGGTGTAAAGCAAGTGTACACAGAAGAAGTCATACACCAGAAATTTGAAAAAAAAAAGACTATTGCAATCAAAATAACTAGTTCCTTAGGAAAAAAAACAAAAAAAAAAACCCTGCATCTTTAAAAATCCATAAGTGTTAAAACCTCACCACTTAGAGTCCAGTGGCAAAACTCCTGAAGTGACTGTGAACCTAAATTAACCTCAGACAACTACTAAAACTTAATTATTTTCAAACGGAGAACTGTAAGTGGTTGTGAAATGTCACTCTATATGCTATAAGTGACAGATCAGTTTTCAATAAGGTATCTTCTTCATAATTTTATAACCTAAATAAAATTTAAATTCCTTAGACACAGCTGTACTACTTGTAAGTCATCCTTCTCAAAAAATGTAGAACTGTCAGTTGACTAAAGGGATGAAATAGTGTGTTAATTTGAAACATGCTTTAAAGAGCAGTTTGCTCTAAATACATAGTGTAAATCTTTTCCTTTACGATAATAGGGAAGTAAAATGATTTTCAGCATTAGGAGAAAAGAGGTTTATGAAGAGAGGAGAGCTGGAAAGTGAAAGGATAGAACTTGAAAAAAACTAAAAAAATGCAGATGAAAATAAAGATTCCACATTATTTATTTCTGTATTGTTTCTGCAACTGTGTCTGACCAAGGAAATTTTTCCTCATCCTTATTATAGATAGGGATAAAACCATTCAGACAACTGCAGTTCAGAATAGTATTTTCTATACCTACTGCATGTCTGAGCAAATAGCATGGATGGTCTGTGAAGCCAGTCTCAGATCCTAAGGCAACTTGCAGCATTCTTATTTGGTTACCCATATTTGTGTAAGGAGAGTTCTGTTACTAAAAGATAACAATTCTCTAATGACCAGTAAGGTTGAAGACAGAACATGTGCCAAGGCAGAAGTTTCTTTAGTTTTCTTTGGTAACAAAAGTGTGATATCTGGCAGTGCTTTACATAATTAACACACCACCATGCAATCTACAACCTCTCTCAAACATATGGCCTCTATACCTGTTATTTTTAAGAGGGGAGATTGTTATTTTTTCCCTTCAGTATCTTCTGAATATGGCTCAAGTAATTCTGAAGTTGCCTGTGCACCACTATTATTAATCTTCCTTCATAGCAGACACATGTATCGGTCTCCTTCAACTACCAAACGGCATAGACTGCTTTGTAATTTTTCTAGCTGTATGTAAGTATAAACTGATGTGTTTCAGTAATAAAGTCATACAACACCAAAGGCAAAAGCTTGTTCTTTCAGTTCTTATTTCTCATCCTAATAAACAAAAGCAACATGTATATTGCTTTTATGTTTTACTCAGATGTAGTCTTGCTAGAAAAAAGGATAAGGTTTGCACTTCAGTGTCTCAAAGCAAAAATATTTATTCTTTAATCAAAGGTTTCAAAGTATATTTCTGAGAAAATAATAGTTACCATTTGATACATTACATTATACAATATTACATTAATTATTATACTTCAATAAGAACGCATGTTCTTTCGAGTATGAAATGTTGCATTATTGGACAGTTTAAAAATTTCTTATCAATAATATTAAAAACAATTTTGGATTTACTATGAAATCCTCAAAAAAAGAATTAAAGATGAAGCTATGGCTGACAAAAAAAAATCAAAATGTGTAAGTATGCTACACTGACATGGATAGCAATATTCAGTGACCAACTATTAGATCACCTTTGTCTCTAGGCAATCTCATGAAAAAGATTTGATAAAATAGTTTCCTAAAACATATCCTCTCTTTTAACTGAGCAGTGCAAGTCCACATTTGGAAAACTTCTCAAAATCCACACTTGATGAGTTATTACACTGAGATATTTAAGTCTCATATTGTACTTAATACAATCATCCTTTATTCCACACAAATAGGCAAATATATTTACATTCTTCCAACAATTCCACCTGGCTTTAGTGGAATTACTAGTTTAATATGAGAATTTCAAGTCCATCAAATGAAAAAACGCACCATTCATTCAGCTGAATATTTATTGTTATTAAAATATAATCTTGTGATTTTTTTTCATAATGTTCTTTGAAAATGAATGTGGTGCATGAAACTTTTAGACCATAACACAAGCCAGGATGAGGATGATGCTCACTGAATCACAGATATATAGTTAAATTCATAGATGCAATAAATTGCATTAAAGATCTAGGACTTTTTGTTTTGACTCTATGAGCATCCAATTCCTATTTTGCACTAATATTGATGATGAGAAGTGAAAAGGAGAAAAAAAGATAATGTGACCAAAATTAAAACTGGGCAAAAGCGTGAAGTTTGTGACCAAATGTACAGAGCACATAATCAGTTCTGTCTGCTCATTTTCCTAAGAATATTTAATGACTGGTAATTTTGATGACACATAGGTAGACAATAGGACATTGTTTGCATTACCCTAACCAGAAGAGATGAGAAGATCAAAGACAGGAGATTATTGATGAATTTCACAAGTTTTTCTGATGACGGCTTTTCTATACAAAAAATATGATGGTACAAGCACTGATTTTCAGGTCATCTGATCAAAGTCTGAAAAAGTACAGTGGTCTGTTTATAAGCACTCATACTTTCATCTTAGAAACGTCTGAAAAAATCCACCTTATCTGGTAACAAGTTTTATTTCCAAGGAGTTTTTAATCAGCAAATAGGATGGTGTGTTGTAGTTAGAACAAGAAATTTGACTAATGAAGAAAGGTAAACACATAATGAAAAGAATAGATAAGCAGATTCAGATATGGATTCACTGGTTATTTTGTTATAAGTGCAATAGATTTGTTTAAAAAAGCACATATAGACAAAATTCAGGATCACTAAACAAGGGCAAGGGAACTGATGAAAAGTAAATGAATGAATTTGAAAACAGGCCATAAAATAATTTTCTGGTTTAGATCTAAAAAAAAAAAAAAGGTTGATAAAAAGATATGTTTGAATAACGAATTTTTAACAAGGCATTGCATAGAGACACATTCTACGTATAATTTTAAAAAGAATCAATATTATATCTTTCAAACTAAGTATTTTTAAATTATGAGCTAAATTGTTCACTGAATCTTCATGAGACTGTGGCATCTCAGGGATTTAATGTAGGCAGTTTATATCCATCAAGAATAAATATGTTGGCAAAATTTGTGGAAAGAATGACAGAAGAACAAATTGCTATGGGAGAGACATCTCAGGGAGAGATCTTCTTGTCTGTTCAGTAATGTGGGCTGTTTTGAATGGATATCTTAGTACAGTCAAATGCCACATAATAAGCATTGGTATAGCTTGTCTACAAAATGCAACTTTGCAAACTAAGGGTTATATGTGGCAGCAAGGCAACAGAGAAGTCATAAACACCTGTTCTACAGTAGCTGTCAATATAATTCTCTAACTAAAGATAATCAAGAGAATATGGCTCAAAAATAATAAAGAAAAAATAATCTTTCAGAAATACCAAAACTGGACAAGCAAACAACATTCTGCCTCTGTGATTTCAAAAACTGATGTTGAAAAATTGGAAATATTTCAGAAAAGCTCAAAATGCTGTTCCATCATCCAGAAGCATGGCATAATAGCATGTAGAATTCAGTGGTCATCCACTTACAGTCTATAAACATATACAGTTCAGGCATTAACATGTTTTTCATCATAATTTCGAATGAAGTGCACTGATGAAAAATAAGGACGCTCTACAGAGGTACATCCAGATTCTTTTACTCATCCAATTTATAATACTAAACAGAATACATTTTGAAAATTATTCTTTATATCTTGGTTCTCTTTTATGAGAATAATCACTGTTTGACTTCCTAAAACCTTTGTTAATAATTCCCTCTCTATTCAAGGAGGAGACATTTTTACTCTTCCAATGATTTACATTCAAGTGAAGCTCTGATTATAGAAACACATTTGTGTTGAAACTAAAAATAACTTTTAAATCTAAAAGAGCAGCTAAAATATAAATTAAAAAGAAAAAAAAAACACTGTCCAAACTAAAGAAGATTAAAAATTCAGTGAAACTGCAGCGCATCAGAATTAATTAAACCAAGTATTCGAATTTCCACTGGAATTCTGAAAAAAAAAAAAAATTAGACAAAAAGTAACATCTGTGTAGACAGGAATTCAATAATGTAATTACTCCTACCTAGGAAAAGAAAGAATAAATAGAAAAAGAACAGAAGAAACCAATGTAAAAGAGAGGTAAGGTGATGGGTAGAATTATAGTGTTACTGAGGAAGATTTAAATGGTAATTAGAAGAAATTTGGCCTTTAATATGAATATATATATAGGTACTGTAGTTATCTTTCTGGTCCATTAGTTTGATGAGACCATTCCCGTGATGCTTCTTTTTGGATTTGAGATTTGTTTTTTTACTATGTTTCTACTTTCCCTCCATTAGTCCTTGTGGAACATTTCATTGATAGTGATCTTCTATCTTCCCTTAACGAGGACTGATAGTTCCCCACTGACAAATTTGCCAGATGGTCACAATCTGTAAATTCCAGCTGAGGTTTTTGTTCATGGTTCAGATGTATTAATCTCACAAGGTCCCATCCACACTGATGTTTCTCTTTCTCTCTGGTTACAAGAGGGATATTCAGTGCTGACCTACAGCAATGTGCTTCTGGGGTTATTGTTACCTTATATATACTCTCTCCTTAGAACAAAAGCACACTTCTATAGTAGAGCTCCATTTTGACATAACTCAATTACAGAATCACAGAAAAATTGTGTTGGGAAAAACATCTGGAGATTGTCAGATTCTATCCCCCTACCATAGTTCAAAGGATGGTCAGCTGGGGCTGTGTACAGCTGGGTTTTAAGTATTTTCAAGAATGGAGATTGGATCTGTCTCATCTGTCTATTTAACCTGTTTCACAGTTTGGCTGTTCTTTTTCTTTGGGGGGAGGGGGGGGTTGTTTTGTTTTGTTTAAGTAAAATGTCCTGTCTTTCATTTTGTGCCCACTATTTGTCTTGTCACTGAATATCGCTGAGACAAGACAGGGTCTGTGTTCTTTGCTCAGTTCCTGAAGGTATTTGTACACTCTGGTAAGATTTACCTGAGCTTTTTCTTCTCCAGGTTAAATGATTTTAGGTCTCTCAGTCTCACACATGTGGAAGATGGGCTAGTCCCTTAAACACCCTTGTGGCTTTGTCCTGGATTTGCTTCAGTAGCTCCAAGTCAATGACTCTATAATTCTGTGTCCCTCCTGAGGTTCTGAAGGGCCAAAGATGAACAAAGCACTCCAGTGTGCTGAATAGGATCTCCTCTCTTTATCTAACTTGTGATTGTCTTTCTAACACAGTTCAGGATGCTGTTGGCTTCTTTGTCACAGGATCACATCACTCATGATCATAGCTCATGGTCAGCATATTGACTACCAGTACCCTAAGGTCCTTCTTGAAAAAAAATTACATTCCAGCAGCTTTCCAGTCAGTCAGCCTGCAGGAGGTATTGGTGTGCAGGGTTATTTGTCCCCTGCAGAGAACTTGGCATTTCCCTTCACTGAACTTCATGAGATTCCTGTTAGTCCATTTCTGCAGTGTGTTGAGATCCCTCTGAATGTCTTTGGGTTTAAAAAGAAGACTACATTCTTCAATATGGAAATCAATTTATTTTGCCTCAACTGCTTAAATACATTTTTTGAAAAATGCAATCAATCTGAGAATAAATTGACATTTTCTGTAGCTCTTCTCTTTTTTAAAGAATGAACTCTAGCAAGGTGCCATTGAGGTGCATCAGAAGCTGAACACTGATTGATTTAATTCTAAAATTAATTAGTGAACAAAGTTTGAAAGAAAAAATATCACTTTCTAGGCCATAAAAATCTCAGCCAGTTGTTTGATTGTATGGTAGGATGAACAATATTGCTTTAGAATAGTCTGATCAGAAACCTGTAAAGGTTTTTTTAATCTCTTTTATACTCTCTCCAGAGGAAACACTTACACAATAGATGTAATTGAATCATTCTTGTAAATGGCTTTGAGAAAAGTCAGCAGATCTGTCAGGACCTCATCAGCTTAACTTAGAGATGATAATAATGTTAAAATAATGTTATGTTTTATTCCTCTAGTCACCACAGTAGTTATTATATTCTGATGAGGAGCTGCTGCTCACAGAAAATGACCACATAGGGATGGGAGAAGATGAAAAAAGAAACAAATAATTTTAATTCTGTTTTCTTCTATACAATGTGTGGAGCAAAATAAAAAGGAGGTCAGAAAGGAAGAACTACTAATCAGAAAATAGAGTGGGTTGCTGTTAAATGTCACTTGCCAACCATTTTCACACAGTAGATTGTAAAATATCCATAGTTTTACTTACAGTTGGTGACTGATACCTTTGATAATGATTGTTACACAATAATTGCCTTTTTAATGCTTTTTTTACTTTATTAGGGACAGCAGTTACCTCTGCAATGATATAAATAAAAAGCCTGTGAAAGTATTTACTTTTTTCTAATCCTTTTTCTCAGTAGAGCCTTCAGTAAACCTGTTGAACATTTCAGGAAATAAAGGCCTGTTTATCCAGAAAATGACTGATAGAGTGAAAAACTTTTTCTATAAAATGGGAAAAATTTTCCTTCAGTTTTTTCTTGCTTGAAGGAAGTAGCCTGAAAGAGAGAGAAGAAATGTCTTCCTTATTTCACGGTAGACACTCAACTGAAACACTGTAACAAAATGTGCCTAAATCTTCAGGGTTATTTCTGTTTAAAAGGCATTTCTTTTCTAAAAAGTTTAAATTTAAATAATCTCTTTTACAACTGTAAGTTATTTTTTTAAAAAAATACTTAAATACCATTACAGTGTAGTCAACAGAAAAAAGAAGATATAGTGGTGTATTAGTATATTTAAAGAACTGTTGAAAACATAACCTAGTAACAAACAAAAACAAGAACACAAATAATTCTTTAAAATATTGTGTAACTTCTAAAATTAAAAAAAAAAAAAAAATCCAAGAATATTTCAAGAACAACGGATCTGACCCTCAATCAAATCAGCTAATTTTGGGCTGTGGATAAACAATTTACAGGTTCTTAAAATAATGCATGACAGTTTCTCTGCAAATACTACTTTACAAACAGTACTACTTCTTAAACTTGGAAGTCATTGTGTAGTGAATACTCTTGACCTGATGTTCATATCAACACTGAAAACTTTAGCCATTTCTGCTGCTATGAAGATTCCAATAAATATGACTGAGTATATATCGAGAAAAGTCTTTAATACATGGTTTTAATTAAGTGAACAACTCGCTGCAAGGCTGAGTCCTAAGGGTTCAGTGGAGTTGCAGTAGATTGATGGGGCAATCCTGTTTTTACAGCCAAAGCGGGGCCCAAAGAGGCTGGAGAACAGCCCTGTGGAAAGAGATCTGAGCATCTGGGTTGACGGCTGTAAGAAGTGTTAAACTAAGAAGCTAAATATTGAAAATTTGTAAGATACAGACCAATCTTTAGTGTCATATTTGGATAAGATTTTTAAATGTTGAAAGCTTCTGCTGATTGCCTATGACTCTACTCCTAAGCATAAAATTTATGTTAAGATGAGTAAAATATTAAATACTTTAGTCAAAATAAAGGGTGGAAATAGAAGTTCAAAGTGCACCTGAATACTGGTTCTTGAGCTTATATGCCAAACACTGTGAGATTAAAACCTTTTCCTCATTTGTGTCATGTTTCCAACCATGTTAGCAGAAATTGGAAAAAAAAAAAATATTCCTATGTTCTCAAGCAAATGATTTTTTTCATCTGTAACGTGGGAGGAATAATTAGTAATATATCTTGACTCTTTTAATAGTCACATCTTTCCTGCTTTTCCCAAAGATATTAGCCAATAAAATTTTCTTCTTTCTTAAAATTAGTCTTTTCAACTTTTACAAGCTTTATGAAAAAATTCAAATGAATTATGGTCAAAAACAAATTTGATACATCATTCCTCTCAAGTATCATAAATGTCATGTTACATCCTTTTTTTAAAGCCTGTGCTTATCTCTAGGCAAATACATAGATCACTGAACTTTCCTGTACTTGACTTCTTTACGCTTTGGAAGAAATATTTAGGAAATGGGTTTTCTTGTCTGGTATGGTGTCTGTTTTTATTTTTAACTTCCTCATTATGCAGCTGTTTTAAAATATTTTTCTTTTCCATTTAATGAGAATAAAAGGATTTCTAATTTGCAAGTGGGAAAAAAAATGAGAATCTTCTCACTCTTTCTCATGTCTATACATCTTACATGGTGATTAAGGGATGTGTGAAGGAAGAAATAATTTAGGCATCCTATTGTAAACAACATATGCAAATCACTGGGTCATTTGTCTACCTAGAACTGGATCCAGAAATTACTGCATTTCAAATTAATTGAAGCAGGAACTTCAGCCTTTTGCTCAAAGTTAGTATAAATGCTTTAAAGTCATTCATTAATCTATTCCTTCATTTTCTAGGTTGAAGATGTAACATAAACTGCCATCTTATTTAGAACAATCAATATCCATTTTCTTTGGTTATGGTTTTATTGCCTGAATTACTGGAATCCAAATGATTCTTCAATAAATTGAGTGTTGTACAATTTTTTATATTCATGACATAGGTCACACAAATAACTAGAAAGAAGAATTTTTTCCAAGTGACAGTATCTAATATTTTTAACCTATAATTATCAAACTTAATTTCTTAAGATAAAATTTAAAAGAACAAGAACAATTGATAAAATAAGGGAATTACGTACTAAGTAGTTTTAGAAGGCTAAAATAAATTCATCTTTTTCAAAGCTATATTTGGAAATACATTAAGACACAATAATGAATTTGATTCATATCTCTTTGACCTCAATTTTAGATTTTGACTCCGAATGGCATTAAAAGACACGTATAACAACTACTAGATTCATACCGTCACCTCCTGATGCTGCCATAAGTAATTATCAAATTAAATGCATTGACTAGGCACTCAAAAGTTCCTAAGTTATGTATATAGCTATGTTCTTATTAATTGAATAAAACTTTGGAAATAAAATAGGAGAGGAGAGAAAAGTCATATTCAGATATTTTTCTTTCCTACTGAGAATTCAAAACTGATGAAGTTAACCATCTGTAAAAGTTTCAGAGCAGGTCACAAAGGATGGTTAGTTACAGAGCTGTTTTCACACAAAAGGGTATTAAACGAAAACCTTCAGCATAGGACGAGGTGATTAGAAGATATAACAAAGGTCTACAAAATCATGAATGGCAAAGGGACTAACAAAAAATTGCACATTCTATTTCTGTTTCTTCTGACAAGAAATCAGATGCCCACAGTCTTCACCTTAATTAGCAGGTTGAATTAAGCCAAAAAGGAACCTTTCTACTAAGTACAAAGTCACAGATCCCCATGCCATATAATAGTTTAAAAAATGGCAATATCCTAGGAAAATTTTATTACCCTGTTACATAGTTCATCTCTGGACTATCACTCTCTGAGAGGTCACAATGAAGTTTTTTCTGACTCTCTATTACCAACTCTACACTCTTAGACCATATACACATCTCTTTGTTTTTACCACAAATCTTTTCCTTTGGGCACTGTGTACATACATGCATATATTGTACACACATGCATCTCTTAGGTATGTCTAAAAGCTGATAACGAAGTTATATTTTAGGAGACAGCACATAGTGCCTGACTTCGAAGCTGATTCCATAAGGAGAAACAGTTAAGCTGTAAGACATGGGAGTAGAAAAACTACCAGAAATCAACCTTATTATAAACTTGTAGATGATAGATCTCCACATCTCAATCATCACAGAATTTATTTTAATTTTTTTTTTTTTTTATTGATCAGTGTAATTTAGGATATTATTCATTCTGTGGCTGCAAGTTTTGTGAGGGGCAAGTTCAGTCAGGTTTCCCTGGGTTGCATAATGAAAAAACAGAAAAAAGTTATAGGAAACAAAGAATCCTTCTTTGTTATGAAGATCCCTTCTTTGGTATGGTGGATAATTGTCCCACTTTTTGTCTTAGCCTTGAGAAAATTTGGTATTACAATAAATAAGAGAACTTTCTTATCCAAGAAAGCCTCTGGGCAAAGAAAATTAAGTGGTTTTGTTAATAAAAATGTTTACTATACTATCACGATTTCTATTTTCATGCAATAAAAGACCCTCATTTATAGAATAATTCTATGTAAGAGTAAAATAAAATGAAAGTATCAATAAGGTACTTTATTTTTCATGGCAATTTAGTGTTAATTAGCAATACTTACTGTTTTTAACTTTTTTTCAAATGATAAACCGAGTGTATATATAGGTGCATAATATATGCCAGTAAGTAAAAATTACTAACTTGCTACCATTTGTGCTGTGGTGTCAAAAAAATCTGACAACTCTTTTAAGTGTCAAAATAATCTTAAATATTTATCTTTGTCCTCTCTCTTGAGCCTGCAAAGTAATTTCAATAGAATGGATTTATATCTTAAAATTACTGGATTAAGAATTTTGAAAATTACTAGAATATTTGAATGCAACACTCAGAAGAGACTCCTTTTGCATGGGTTACTATCATTCATCTAACAGATTTTGCTCAAATACAGTGAAGACCTTTCCTTGTACCCACACTTGTCTCTTGGTTACGCTTGCAGTCATTATTTAACCTGTCAAAACATGATCCTCTGACTTTTTTCTTAATAAAAAGTTGAATACAGAGAGAAATAAAGAATTTCCTCCTCCAGTAAACTCCTCTCTCGTTACATATATATTGATGTATCACAACTAAAAAATCCACTTGATTGCATCACTATCTTTTAAAGGCTCACTTTCCACTCTCACTGCGCATTCTGACACAGAAATCAATGATGTAAACTCGGATAACTACAATCAGAAGATACTGCATCTTCTGTCATTTCCAGTTTATTGAAGACATTTCTTAAAAATATAACATGAAAATTTATTAGAATGTTAGTTACTGAGTGTTTTCCATTTAATTGTCATATCAGTTCATTGTACAGAGAAGTTTCTGCTGTGAATTCTTTAGGTGGACTGATGCAAACAATATTTTCAGTGATGCATGGACCAAAATAATAAAGGGCCTTCAGATACCCAAAAATAATATAGTAGAACATACATCATAGAAATTATATCTGACATTCAAAAGCACAGCTCTTTTTCAGCTTCCATAGCAGCTAGTTTTGATGAAATATATAAATAAGTTTTTCTAATTTTTTAGGAGTCCTGCATTTGCCACCTTCCAGTTAGCACTTTCTTAGTTTTCTAAATGATTATTTAGCAAAAACTAATTAAGGAAGGCTACAGTAAATATAATATGAAAATAAAGACATACTTAATGCTGCTGGTATGGTTTTGGCTACTGATTTTTTCACTGAACCAAGTCAACCAAAAAAAAATTGTACTCTGTTGTTTTGTTTCCCCATCATTCCCAGCAGATAGTGAATTGAAGCACCCTGAGCTGTTTTGCATCCTGCAGTACATTACATCCTAGATGGAAACAGGACCAGGATTCACAATCCCAAAAAATATTCCCTCCAAAATCAACTGATAGAGTTGCAGCGTCTTGACAAAAAATGCAGTCCCACGGCTCAGGAAATGTCCCATTTTGTTACAAGAGAAGTTGAATTTGTAAAGCTCAATATTGAATTTGGTTCTTTCAGGTTTCAGCTACAATAATTTCCAGCTTGACAAAGAACCTTATTGGATGAGCATGACTCGATACCTGTCACTTGCCATTTTCGTTCCTTAAAACTTTAGATGTAGCCAGTGGTGCTCAGCATTCTTCACAGTTTTTCTTTCCTTTCTGCTCCATTTTTCCAAAAGAGATGGAATCTAAAAGTGCAGCCAACTTTCTAAAGCAATAAAGAAACTGAACTTATTTATATATTTTTTTTTTAACTTCAGACTTGTTATTGTTACCTTATTATCACAGTACTTCCAAATTTAATAATTAGGTCTGATCATTCCTCTAATCATTAACTGCTTAAAGCTAATACTACTTAGGTTTTAAATAGGTGCAGACAATATAAATAACTCAAAAGAATATAGATTAAAGATAAAAGACTATATCTTACTACATTCTTCACTGAAAAATAATGATTCTCTGCATGAAGCAATGTGGATGACTCACGTCAAAATGTGTATATGTGCAACAGGTATGACAAATGTAGTCATCCAAAAAAACTAGGGCATCTAAAGAAAGCCAACACTGAGGAAAACTGTCCCTGAGTAGAGGCAAAATACATTCATCATGAGGGGAATTTTAAAAAAGCCTTTAAAGACAACTCTCATCTTCAGTGGGGGTGCAGGGCGTTAAAACAATGTAGAATCAGTGTCTAATTGTAAGTAGTATGTTTTAATCTTTATCTAAGTGGAACTATTTTTCTCTAAGAATGTAATCCCAGAAGCTTCATGATAAGGAACAGGCAGCACAAGTAGCAGCTCTATAGCCAAGCACCACATGATGATAGCAACTGACTTCAGTAAAAACTGAAGGAAAGGCAACGGGCCAGATCTTCTGCATGTATTAGAGCTGCTGATTGTTCTGCATACATAAGACATAAGTAAATTTCCTTTAGCATTAACAAAGATCATTTAGGGGAGCAATGTCTCCAGATTTTTATTAGATATTAAAGTCTATTTTTTTTTTCATTATTGCTGTTTTCTGTTTTTGAGTTTGTCTGTTTGTTTGAAATGAGTGTTCCTCGCTCATTTAAAAAATGGTTAATACCTAATTTCTGGAAGTCCATGGGCTCTAGCATTTACAGACCCAGGTTGAAAAGTTACAGTTGTCTTATATATAGGTTCCTACCATACAGTAATGACACATACAGAGTTTTAAGCTTTAAAATATAAATGTGTAATGCAACTATTTCATTATGTGGTTTATTATTCCTACTTTAACTGGATTTAACATATTATGGTAGCCACTTCACAAATAACATTGGAGCATAGTATCAAAGTACTAATGGGGATCTATTCTATAACTTAGGCTTTTAAACATGTTCCGACATATAGTCTCCATCTTCCCCCTCCCCAGAAAATGTACTGAAGCATTATCAAGAGCATATTAATGTTCAAAATACTAATAAATTATAATAAGACAATTCAATAGGTGATTTATTTTCTGTATCTGCAGAATTAAATATATACATACAAAGTCAAGTGATTTACACTTTCTGGGAAGTTGTTCAAGACATATATCACACATCTGCCTTAAAGGACTACTGTGACAGAAATAACCATTCCAGATGAACATTATAGTTTTGTAGCCTTCTACACATACAACACCAACATGTAATTTTGGTTGCAGAGCTTATTTTTTAATTAAAGAAAAAGAATAAGAAAGCATAAATCAAATGTACATAAAACGAGATAGGCATACATCTGTGAACAGGACAAACCAGTCCTGACAACAAAGAACCTCTTTTGTAAGCCACATAAAATTAAAATTAACAAAAGCTGCAACAAGCTGTCGGACTACAGCTATGATGGCAAATATACAATCTTATTTTATCTTATGATCAAAGTCTGTGTCTCCCCTTGGGACTAGTGACTATTGCATGCACTAGATACTTGCCACTGGAAGGAATTTGAAAGATGCTTCCAGTTTCTTAAGCAGATAATTAGTCTCTATGAATTAAACAAAATCTAAAATTAATGTAAATCACTTTGACACTCAAGTACCTACTGCTTAGGTGTGGAAAATAGTGTTGATTTTTCTTTCTCAATAATGAGTGTCCTAAAATCTTATATAAGCATTTTTGAAACCTCTCATCTCAGCCAGTAATTGATAACTTTAGATTTCTTTTTTTTGTTTTATGCTCTATGTAGTTTTCTATTATTTCCTTTTTATCCGCATTGGGCAGGTAAGGTGTTACTTTGGTTCTTCTGCTCCAATGTGTGTTTGATGTGATTATATTCAAGACCGATCTTACTGTCAGTAACTTTATTTGACATTTTTCTAATCTGGATGCTGCTATGCAAACTCAGTTTACTTTCACTTCCAAAAAAAAAAAAAAAACAAAACAACCCCCCCCCAAAAAAAACAAACAACAAAAAAAAACCCCAAAAAACACAGAAAGTTTAAGCTGTTCAATTACTTATGTGTGCATATAAATTAGAAGGCAATTTTATGAATGGATTGATGAAGATGTCATTCTCTGAATGGTTTTTAAGAAAAAGTACTCTTCATGTTTAGGGCTTTTTTCAAATTGATTTTTATACCTTTCTCTTTTTATTTATATAATTATAAGGAAAAGAATAATCAAGCACCTAAAATTATTCTAAAATAGTTAAGCAACTTTGGGGTTATTTACCTACTAGATGTTGCCTATCTATTATTCCTGTAAATGACCTGAAACCTTTCAGAATTTCAATGGCATCCGTTCCTGAAGGGGAATGAAGCACCTAGGATTCCTAAATGCTCCTGATCCAGGAACAACAAAAGTCAGAGAGTCTGCAAACAAGCAGAAATCTTTGTTAGTAAACTACACAATTGAAATGGAAATTAGTGTATTAGTCCCTGATCAACTAGATAAGCACAGGGCAGTGGGCTTGAGATAAAGGGAAAGGGTGAAAGGGAAGAAAGAAACGAAAAGATAGATTAATGAGGAGGAGAGAGAAAGAAAGAGAGAAAAAGTGTCATAAAAAGAGATCTTCAGTCCTGGTTCAGGTGTTGATCCAGCTGATAGGATGCTAATCCTGATGTCAGGATTGATCCAATTGCTTCAGTCCAGCCAATGGAATGCCCAGGATCCTGGATGCCAGTGCCCAGTCTTGGTTGGGGTACTTTTGGATAGATAGGTTTTCCCCACCCTAAAGATAGGTTTCTCACTTTCTATTCAGATTAGTTATCATGCACAGTCCGTTCTTTCAGAGCTTTCTGGAAATGGGTCAGAGGGATTTGGGAGTCTGGTTGTCTTGATTCCCCCTCTCCAGTCTCTGTTCACTTCTTGGCCTCATTCCTGTGCTTGCTCTCTAATGTGTGGCTCCAGGAGCTGCAACAAGGATGTTTGTCCCAGAAAAGTGCTGCACTAGCTCTGCATGGCCCTTTCCTCAAGTCACAACTTGTTCTTTCTCACAGAGCATTAATATCAACAGTCCTTGTTGTTACCAACAATTCTTGGCTGTTATTACCAACAGTCCTTGCCTGGCTCCACAGCCATCCAGTTATTGGTGTTTGGCACATACACATCTGCCCCTTATCTTCTGGGTTTCTACAAGCTTATCGATTGCACTGACACCCAAAAGTAACAAATGTAATTTGATACTGATGCATAAAATTGTTCACAGCATCTGTGATGAACATGTAGAGACTTTTAAAAGCAAAACCTGAAATTTCCTTTTTGGCATGGCAGAATTTAGAAGCTTTAGGCACAAAGGTGACAGAAAGAAAATAGCATGTCAGTACTGGGGGCTGCAAAATAAAACTAAATCCATTCTTTCTGCGACAAAGTTTTATTTCACTGAAACACAAAAATGAATTGGAGGCCACTAGCAGTCACTGATGAGTTTATTATTCTTCCTAGGAAGCCTGTAATGAAGTCTCAATTAACCTGAAATAGAAGAATGTTCTTTCACATAACAGATAGATTTCAAATGTAGCTAAATTCACCCTTTATAGCTGGAGCACTATGGAAATTTCTTCTCAGTTCTTTGCAAACAAGTCATGTGAGCAGCTAAATGACTGCCTCTGCAATCCCCGAAACAAACCAGTTTTCACACAACTTTGCCAAAGGGGTACTTCAGGTCAGAGATGATGTGCAACAACCATTTTCACTGGCTTTCTTAGTCAGGACAAATAGAATTACTGCTTACAGGTGTTCCTCTAAGGTAGAGAAAAAGTAGTAAGAGTTTTACTTGAAGCACCATTCCAATCCTCCTGCTTAGTGCTTTCAATTCTTATGTCCCAGGGGCAATGCAGCAGGTACTGTCAGTTTTCCTAAGCTCCGGTACCAAGTGCAGTGAGATGAACAGAAATGGTGACACTGTGTGCTTCATTCAACTGCAAATTTAAAGTACAAATATTTTTTTTCTTAACAGCTCCAAAACGTAACCCTTTAGAGTTATTAGTGTGAAATGAGAAATTAAAGGGGGCAGGGCAGGAGAATCAGAGATGTTCACAAACTTATAAACATTGTCACAACTTGGATTAAAATTATTTCTCAAGCCAGTACTCGTGTTTCATTGTTATTCAGATCTTTGCCATCTATGAAGGGTTTGATCTTGTTCTTGAATAATTCACTTCTTTGACATTTCCCAGTGTTTTTGGATTAGTTAGAAAAGCATCTATTGGTATGTAACAGGGTTTTGTCAGTCAATCGACTTGTGGTAACAATCCACAAATTTATGGAAAGAAAAAGTACCCATTTCAGTTCTCATGCAGGAAAAAGTTAAGGCAAGTCAGTGATCGTCTTTATAAATCAGAAAGACACATACAAACATATGTTTAATTATTCAGTAAGAAAGTGATTGGAGAAAACTGGATGTCATGTGCTAAGCCAGGCAGCTGATAAAAATGGCTTATATACCTCTTCCTTTTGCTAACCAAGAAATCAATTGGTTTTCAAAACACTGAGTTAGAAACTGTGTTTCTCTGGGTTAGGACAAACTTGTGCATGCACTACGCAATGTCTGAATTTATCTTTCTCTCCTTCAGATCCGTTATGGAATACTGGGATTACCAGTTTACTCTAACCCACTATACTCTTACTCAGGACAGAATTTTAAACATGCTGCTCCATTAAAGGCAAATAATGACTAACATATTTTCTGACTTCAAGATGAAGACGTCAAGGTTTGTGCACCATGTCCTTGAGGGATTTAACAATTTCTTTAGGCAAACTGTATTTTAACATGTTAAGCAGTCTGTCCAGGAACAATAAAGACACCATGGAACAAATACTTTTACAGTTATTCCACAAAATGTACCAAAAGAATTGAATTTTTAAATTGTTCTTAGACCTGCTCATTATGAAAACCACTGAATAAAGTGATTGTAATATATAAACATGTTCATAATGAATAGTTTGACCTGTGTCATTTACAGCCCAAGCTATTTTTCAGAATTACATTTTAAAATTCAGTTAACTTTTAACTTAAACCAAACAAGTCTAGAAATGCTTTAGAAATTTATTTCCCAATTACAAGGCATAAAATACAAACAATATTTGAATACAGTTACTTAAGTCTACGGTTGAAGTCAAGCTGCAACAAAATACTTTAAAATTCTCAAAGGCTAAGACTCTTCTTCTGATATTACTTTGCCCTTGTGTTCTCTCTGAAATTCCTAAATTTTAGTGAAAAACTCAGGATATAGACATTCAAACAGTAAACTTCTCCGCACTCAAAAGCTGTAGAAAGTTATTTTGTTGTTTTTCTCCTTTGAAAATGTGATGTTACAATTTCACAGAAGGTGGAAGTTCTAGACAGAGCATCTGCTTCTTACAGTTTCATTTCACCCTGGTAAACAATTTATACCATGTTGTAATATTAAATTAAGACATAATTCCCCTGAGGTACACAGAATCAACTCCACACTTCTAAATGTTAGTAATACTGCCTTTTGAGCATAGCACAGAACAGAAAAGATGACAAAGCATTCTAAATGTCAAGAACCATTGACACAAATTCATTTTTTGCTCAATATTTGGGGAAAAAATGGTGTTTTGCTTTAACAGAATATCAGCGAAGAAAATTGGTGTATCCCCTGGTTATTCCAGACAATATTGTGTTGTTGAAACTCTCTAGATAATTCAGTGTGTCTCTTTTCCCTGTACAAAAACATTGTTTAAGTCCATTCTTACCTGAGAATTTGGTTATGGTCTCACATCATCATTTGTGTGAAAAGTCTCACCTGAACTAAGAGGCCAAATTTCGTCCTCTAAGGAGTAAACTTCCAGTCTCCATATGACTCCTGGTGAACTTAAGTCCAAGTATTATTACCATGTGTTATAGATAAAGCTATTGAAAACTTCATGGCCCAAAATGAGTTAAGCACACAAATGTGATTTTTTTTTTTTTTTTATGATCACTGAAGTACTGACTGCAGTGGGGCTGAGTTACTGCACTGCAACTACTTCTTCCTCACCTGGATAAGTAACTTTGTGTGCACACAGTCAGCATCCCTCAGCAGTGACTGCATAACTTTTGTAAAAAATGTTTATGTCTCCAGTTTTAGCAGCTTTTCTTATATTCAGGTACAACAACAGTATCTGTAACTGGACTTTCATCACTGCTGATGTCAAAGGGGACTAACAGTGCAATATCTTCAGCTAATCAGTTTTATGTAGTACAGACTCTTGTTTAATGCAGAACATTCTAAACAGTCACCTTTTATTCTTTTACACAGAGCACATCCCTTCAAATTCATTTAAGTGCCAGTTACAGTACAGAATACAGATATCATTGGTGTTACAAAGTTATCTAGAGTGAGCTTTAAAAAATCCTCTTATCTGAGGCCATGTCAATATGTCAACAGTAAACACTTTTGATGATAATAGCTGTTAATGTGTGTAAGAAGATCCTACAACCAGTCCTCAGCAGACCACTAGTCACACAGGGTTACAGCCTGAGTAAAACTGGAACAACCCAATACGACATATCCTATATCATTCAGGATTCCTTGGGTTAACAGTTAGAAAATGCCTGTAGCCCTCTTGCGTTTAAACACCAGACTGAAGTAGTCAGCCACCAGCCAAAAGAATAAAAAAAGACGAAACTTGATCATATCAGCTTTTAGTGGTGAAAATGTATGATTCATTATATTGTGAAAAATAATTTCTGGTGCCTTATCTTCATATGTTTCTCTTTTTAAACCCTTAGTATTTTGGTTTCCTGAATCTAGATTTCCTTTAGTTCAATAATGAATTATAATACATAATAAAACAAAGCAAAGACAAACCAAAAATAATCTCCTGACAAAAGAGTAAAGAAAGAAATATAAATATTTTAAACAAAAGCCTAGGTAAACCTACTTAGCACACATTACAGAAGAACATCTATGTTACCTCTATTAAAAAAAAAAAAAAAAAAAAAAAAAAAAAGAAAATCTGAGCTATGGATTGTCCAGATGTCCAGAGGCTGACAAAAGTCAAATAGATACTTAATAGATACTATGTTGTGTATCTTTATATATTGTAATGTTATAATATTATTGAGTTATAGCACCAGGAAGTTTGCATGTCCTTAAAAAAACAACTCAATTTCAGTTTCACTAAATATAATATTATATATCCTTAAAGACATACACCCTCCCTAGTGCTATAACCCAATTTGTCAAAATTTAATTTATGAGTTAAAACTGCTTAGTGCAAAAATACGACATTCTTATTAAGGAACAGTAGGTTAAATGAGCCTGGTGATTTCGGCCTATTTTCCAACAACTATTTCTTCATTAACACAAATACAGCACATATAGAGAGAGTTACCATAATAACATCCTTATATTCCAAGTCTTGGATCAATATTCTGCTTGAAAACCATCTTTTTGATTGACTGTTTTTTCCCTCTTTCTCATCACCTGTCTGTTGTCACGTCTCCATTGGAAGTTCTCACACTTCTAACCTTCCTCAATTGTTCAAATAAGACACTTAATGCAAGTATTCTGAGAAAAAAAAAAAAAAACACACCAAAATAAAGGAAAAAAAAACAAAACCCAAAACATATTAAAAAAACAAACCAAACCACACTAAACAAACAAACAAAAAACCCCAAAATAAACAGAAAAAACAACACCACCAAAACATCCAAAACCAAAAAGCCCCTCAAAAAACAACCAACCAACCAAAAAACCCAACCCACCCCAACTTCTAGTTTATACAAGTGGCATGGTTAAATTTGGTTGAATTTTTATAGAACAGAATAGGGGAAGGTTTCACACAGGAAAAAAGATGTAGGAACAATAATTTTCAGTTAATGAGATATAATGAGCAACAGGAGATAGAAATGAAAAGACAGTAAAGATCTGTCTGTCGCCTCTACCTCAGCAGAAAATAAAGGTCTGTGTGCTTAACAACAGAAGATCAGCGCTGGTTTCATAGTTTAGCTTCACTCTAGCGTGGCTTAGCTATGCACCAGCTAAGTTATAGACATGATTGTGATTTTATCTATGCATACAAAACAGTAATTTGAAAATGGTGACTGTTTTTCCATATCTATTTTTGGTTTGGTGACTTCCTTGCCAGGAAGTCCTGCAGACCAAAATGAAGCACATTTATGTTTGAAAAAAACAGTGCTGCTGTTCTTATGATCTCTTATGCAATCAAGTCAATTATTTTAGTGTCTGTGAGAGTAATATTGATATTCCAATAAGGTTAAAAAAAATCCATATGGAGAAAAAAACATTCAGGCTTCTTATCCTGTGCAATGTGCTCGTAAGGAAAGATGCTGCTGAAGTAAGCTAGTAAGCCCCACTTTTAATTCAGGAAGAGAATAGAGGTGCATCAAGGCTTAAAGAGATGACTAAATTCCCTGGATTTTCTTTCTTTAGAAATTTGACTGTAAAATTATTTCATATTCAATCCGGGGACTCATACCTATGCATTTTTACCTGTGTTCAGAACCAGAACCAATTCAGAGTACATGTTATGTGTATCCCTTCACAAAAATGAAGCCTTAATCAGATATTTTCTTAATGGTTTCATTTTGATACTCTATTTCAGTCATATATTTCATTAAAAAAAAAATGCATTAGCAGGTTATGTGACCAAAAATTAATGGGACATTTAGCATAGTTTTATCCCCTTAGAAATGTCCAGGGTGATTTTTTAAAAGTTAGGACAACACTGAAAAAGATGAAAATTACATGCTGAAACTTGACTAAAATTGCTGAAGCAAAATAATTTTTCCAGAATAAAAAGGAAAAAAAAAATCGGATTAAGACCAAATGAGAGTGACAAGGTATTACAATCCTCTTTGAAAGTGCCTCTTCCATAGAGTTCATCGCCACCACAGCTAAAAAGCTAGAGAGGTCATGGCCATAGGAGAATAACTGTGTCCATTAGTTTTCATGTAAGCAATATATCGTAATATTAATGAAAACTATATGTTTTTTATTTTTATTTTTTATTTATTATTTATTTCTTATCTCTTAACTTTTACTCTACTGAGAACATCAACAATCTTATTATTAAGTAGACCAAAATCCTAAAGCTATGTTGACAGATTTTCTAAAATAAAATTAATCCTACAAACTCCTCAAAAATGAAAACAATCTCTAAAAATTCCTGAGGTTACCTGTTGATGAAAAGTCATGATTACTCTGATGATGATAATGTAGTGATATAGGGAGGAAAATATTACAGCCTATCACCTCTTGCTGTTCAAACTCACTCTTCAAAAAATGAGAAATAAATACATGAAGGATCAAAACAGACTTAGTGTTTTAGAAGACAGATGCCTGTCTCATTATGGGAGGTCCATGAAGCACTTACACAGAACCTAATCTCTCAATATACAATTTAATCAGTTTCTAGAGCACTAAGCATATTCTCCCACCTAGAACGAAAGTCACATGACGATAGGACAGGACATGTTTCCAAATATATAAGAAAAAAATATTGTATGTGCTAAATACAATGATTAGTTTCTGAATATTCCCATATTTTCAAACAAAACACCATTATAAGTGAGTACATCACACAGTTGGGAAAACGTTTCCATATGCATATCATATTGATAGACAAAAATATTTTCTTAGGTTGTGATTTGGAAAGTAATTCTAAAGGTGGCCGTTTCCATCTCAGAGGCAGTCAGAGCTAGTGGGGGTGCTTGAGGGTTGGAGGAGCCCTTCTTATATCTCAGATAGACCTGTGAGCTCTGAACCACCAGCTGACAGTAGCTTGTCTAGATTGGGGTCTGAGGCATTCTGGCAGGAAGAAGAATCACATCCAGAGGATAATATAGGGCAGGCCAAGCAATTTCTTGGAAAAGCACTTGTCTGGGTGGACACAGACCATTTGAATGAAGGAAGGAAATTGCATTGTGCCTTTCCTTCACCCAGTGCTCACAATGCCTCCACACATGTTGCTACAATTCAAATGTTTCTCCACCCTAAAGTTTTCATAGATGAGCTCTGGGTATGCATATTTACATTACATATCTGGTTTGTACAGAAGACACCTGGAGTTCAGCTGAAATAGCATGAAGCTGATACTCCATTGTGGCTGCTTAGTTTTCAAGAAGGAAAAAGCCAAACAAGTCCAAAACAAAACCATACTGCATGGTTTGTGAGTTTATTCCCATGACCACCAGTCCATATGACCATGTCAGAGGGAGCAAGACATCATTTCACCACCAAAAAGATTGCTTACTAACTTCTGATTATATTCATCCACAAAACAAATGTGTCTCAGCATTTAGACAGCAGGTTGTTTGAAAAGGTAGCAACTGGAGGATGTGAGAGGAAGACCAGGAGTAGGAAAAGTATGAAAACCATATTTTGACTTTACCACTGAAAATCACTACAGGAAAATTTTTGCAGAATAAAATATTATTAAAAACACTTCTTTTAAAATTACTGCACTTAGATTCAGACTTCTAAGACACATTGATATATAAATTATAATATGTCATATCTTTATTTTTAAACAGAACTAATGTGACAAATAATTTTCAAGCGTTAAAGTCTTTATTTAGCTATCAACACATGAATTATATTTCACTTCGTTTTTTCACTCTCCAGTATGTGACAGTAACTTAAGAGAACAAAGTAGTTTTTTCTTACTCAACTCTACCTTACACAATGTAGTACAAAAATTACCCAATAAAAACAATAAACAAAAGAAATTACTGCAGTAATGATTCATAACTCTCACTGGCTACTGTCGCAAGAAAAATTGCAGTAATGGTTTTTATGTCAAAATACAGTGATTCATTTTAAAGTTTTATCTGCCAGGGAAAAAATCTTCCAAGGTGAGTCTGTGTTGTGTGAAGCATCTGTACATCTGAATTCTGTGGCTTCCAGCAAGATAACTCGAATGATAGTCAGGAAGTCATACAGAATAAAGTCCAGCAACAAACTACCTGTGGATTTTCAAAATACTATTTCAAGTGTAATGATCAGCTTCTATAATTTCTCTATTAGCACACAATTACTCTGCAAAGTTCTTTTATAGATAATATGGACAATAGCAATGTTCTTGAGAAATATTTCAGCCTGAATAGGTACAAAAGGAAAATGTTTTTTGATTCTTTATTTCACCAAAAGTCTAAAAAGGCAGGTTACCATATTTTGAAATGTCTCTGTGTAACTCCTTGTTTGACTTTTGTCTTCAGTTCTGTGACCAAGAACATAAATTATGGAAAGAATTACAATCAAATGACATACTGAGCTTAAAAATTTTTGGATGCTATCTACGTCTTACCAGCACACAATGACTTGCCAGCATATAATTAGAACTTTAAAAATAAAATTGCACAAAAGCACATATGCTTTATGCATTTTAATTTTCTATTTTTATGCCACAGAGGCTGTGTTTTGTGGTCTCAGCTGAAGACTTAATTACAGCTTTTTCCTTACTCAAACACTGCCACCAAAGAGAGCTGCAAGAGCATGCAGCAGTATTTGAAAAGAGGAGAAGGTAAGAAGATCTTCAGAGACAGGAAGTGTCAGTAAGTAGGAGATAGGAAAAACGACATTTAAAAAATGAGTTTAACTCCCCCCTCTATATGAGGGCATGGAGCCCTGTATTTTGCTGAGTTTTGACAGGATCCATAGAGCAAAGTGCCCTGTGCTGTGGCAAGTGTCTTCTGAAATTACTGATATTGTCAACTTTATATGATATTCACAATTCAGCCATTTCCTTAAAAGAAACTCTTCATGGATTGGTTTACTTTGACACATGCTGTGACATGATGCTGCTTGCTATGTAAAAAAAGAGCTGGCGAGACAATAGCCTAACTTCTCTGCTCAAAGCACCTGCTCTTCTATATATGTAGTTTTTAGACCAAGTGAAAAAGTTGCAATGACAAGATATAGTATTTGAAACCTACTACCTCAGGAAAGTGAAAGGTCACGTGCAAACATAAACTATTCTTTATATGTTTCCAATGTTTAATTCTATAACTAAAAAATCAGTCTTCTCCACCAAATTCTCTCCAATGTTGGCACTGTGTCATTAGAATGAATCTTAATTTCAAACTAAGTTTTATTGTTGTCAGATGTGTACCTGCCCTTCTACCATGATGACTGCATGTCACAGGTTACATTTGCTCTAATTGGGTTAAATATTAGCTGAGTTGCTTACAAAGCTCCTTATAGGCCTGGATCAGACCCATAAAAAATCATTCTAAGGAATATCTGAAAATATCATTGCTCGACACTATCAAGCCCGGGTAATTTGTTTGCTAAATAAAAGTATTCTGAACTTTTTACAAAGTCCTCACTACTTCTCAATTATTTGTTAATGAGCTTTCTAACAGCTGTTACATATTTTTCCTCAATTAATTTGATTTTTTGAAGATTCTTGGGTTGATATGTAGCTATAAAAATTATATATATATAACAAGCAGAAAGCCCTCCCCCCCCCCACAAAACCAAACCCTCCAAACCAAATTCCAAACAAAAAAATTATAGGTAGACACAAACAGCAGAACTAGGCAAGAGGGAATACACAGATGAGAAGTTGTACCTGTTTTGAATTCTATCTCATGGCTTTTTGAAGTAATGTTCCATGTGCAAGAGTATTTTCATCCTTTCCCCAGTGGAAAAAAGAAACATACTCCTAGCAACACCTGTGCAGCCATGAAAGGATGCCTCCTAGTATTTAGGAACGAACTACATTTCCATAGACATGAATTCATTATTTTCAAGAGAGTCACTGTATTACTATGCTTAGTTTGTTCTCTCTGGCAAGGACAACATATTTTGAATCTCATTTGTTTTGACACACTTTTTTAGTTGGTGGTATCTGGTGTAGCAGTACATAAAGCATGAATTAATGATTCACACAGCTGTGATATCTCTGAGAATCATCTTGAAATATACTATTAACTCCTCAGTGTGAAACTCATATTGCAAGCACAAGGGTGGCAACATCTGTGTGTGCTGAGGGTTTATTTTCTATTTTGTGGAGGAAACAGGGTATGCATTATTCTCTGTATTGTCATCCATGCTAAAAGGTTTAGGATTTTAAGACCTTAATTTACCACCACTAATATTTGATTCCAAAAGCATGTTTAAGTTTAAAAAAAAAAAAAAAAAGAAAAGAAAAGGAAAAATATCTATTCAGGAGGTAGAACTTCTTTGTAAACTGAAATTTAACTTCATTATAAATATATACAGAAAACTCTCTAAATTATGTATCTTGTTGTTGCATAGAATGTACAGAACTGCAGAAAGACTATTTATGCAATAAACACCTAAAGAGATAAAAGGGTAGAATTAACACAATACAATAATGTGAATGAATTCTTCTCTTAGTGACTTACCTAAATCACAATGCATATATATTCTTAATAATAGAAATCCTCAATAATTTTCATCCAATCTATTCTAGAATGAAGAATTATTTTTCTTTCTTGAAAGTTTCATTTCTTTCCATTGATTGTATCTCAGAAACTAACTCTGATCCCTGCACTATAGGTATTTAAATTTTGCAGAGGCAACCTCTACTCAAGTCACCACTATTATTGCTGGACATTAGTTCATGGAGTACCAACTCTACTACTTTTTGGGAACAACATCAGTGTCTCAGATGAACTCACTGACTGAACTAGTATTGCTGCACATCACACCTGGGTATTTTGCCACCAACCTCAATGTACCTCTTGCTGAGTGAAGTCCTTTCGAGCAGTAACTCCCCTGCCAGCTTGAGAAGTATTACAGAATAAAGAGTTCTCAGTGTCACAGCAGGTGAGGCAACTAACAGAGACTTCAGTCCTTAGACTCTAGTTCTTACTGAATTTTAAAGGAGTTCTTTTTTCAAACCCTTCTTTATAAAGTTATGAAAAGTTTCCTATATATAAGTACATATCCACCAATCTTAAAATATGCTATGTATGGAAAATAAATTATTACATGTTTGTTTCCTCTATGTTTTAAGTCCATAAGGTCCTAGTTCAGTCTCCAAATAAACAAACAAAAAAAAAGTTGCCTGGCTTTTGAGTGCACTGTGTTCTTAAAAGTATATGCTTTTTTTCACATGCAACCTTTCCATGTGTGATTAAACAGGATTTTGTAGGACTTTGGTTGTATTTTCCATACAAGTTCTGCACTGCAAAATGTCTTTTCCTCCCTGTTTATTCTTCATTAAGTGGTCCCAAGAGGATTTTCTTGGCATTTCCCACCTGTGTCAGGTAAACTTTGCTTAAGGATTCTGCTCCTCTAGCTTAAACTGGCAAATCGGGACTTGCTAATTCTAAATTATTCAGTGCTTCTGCTACAGCTGAGTGATGATAGGTGTCTTGTATCTACCAGCATCAAACCTTGTGGCCTGGTGCTGTATTTTCATGCGTCCAGGACACCAGTGGCAGACACCTGCACAAAATGGCTCTAACACGCTACAGATCATCAGGACCCCACTGATTTCACTAGAATTTCCAAGTGTTTTTAGGTAGTTTCTCCTTTCTTGCCCACTGCAATACTTTTATTTTTTTCCAGGGTTCTGCTGTATGAAAATTTATTTCTCAGTCCTGTTAACATAGAGTGTTCTGCTTTGTCAAACAAACCAGGTTTTAGAACCTGATTAAAGAATTTGCCTAGAAGAATTTTAGTTGGAAAGATTCTAATCTGCTGAAAATAAAAATATTATTTCTCAGAAAACACCAGAACCTGGCATCATAGAATCACTGTTCTTTTGCAATTAAAAACAAGTGGGGCTTGGGAGGAGGATAGAATTTTGATTTTTGGAAAGCCTGTTTGTTTTGAAAGATGGAGCAGAAAATTAAAACTGAGAAAAATTTTTAGCACAGAGAAAAAATTGAAATTACACTAAACAAAATCAGGGGCAAACATTTTTAATTATTTTGATTGAAAACACTATAGGACAAACATAATTCTCTACAATTTGCAGTTTCCTTGGTTTGAAATATGATGTGATCTTCTAGCAGCTATAGTTAGAATGAAAAGCAACAGATAAATCACAGGAAAACAAATGGCAAATAGAATGCAAATGAATTTCTGAAATGTTTTTTCAGTTTAGTAGATATATCAATTATAGCCCAGTCGTTGCAATCTAGAAATAATATTAGAAATATTACACATAAGTGAACCAAAGCTTCAAAGATTTTTGATGCATTATTAAAATTTTTAATTTGTGTATCTCGTTTGGGAAGGAATGCATAAAAAGAGTCTAAGTAGTCTAAAATTTTGTATTACTTTTTCTGACTGGTACACTGTTCTCACCATAATTTTACTTATTTCATTCAGGCAATTTAATAACTAATGTGGTGAGCAAAATCATAGAAATTAATGAGAAAGAAAATGTAGGGGACTCACAGAGGTCTTTCCTATGTCTGTACATGTTTGCCACAATACAGTTCCTTGTAGTTTACCTATTCCAGTTTAGATGATTCACTGTTTTACCAGTTCAATAAAATTAATTATCCCTTTCCTTTCTTTTTCTGCATACTTTTTACACGTTTTCCTGATTGCACTTTGTCAAATTTCAAGTAGAGATACATAGAGTAAAAAACGTGGATGGAGTACAAAGGCAGAAAAATCATATTTGAACAGGTGCACAACACAGAGGTTTTCCAGACAGCTGGTTGGACTCAATTGCACTCCAAGTCTATTACATCCTGATGCCTCCTGATTTAGTGAGAATACGGTATAAATACCAATACACGTTTGTCTACCTTGGCATCAGTGTATCTACTGTCTTGGACCTGTCATATTCTGACTAGGATGGAAATTTCTTTTAATGGTCTTTAATTTAATTTTCTTTTTAGCACAAAAATAATCTAGTCAGAGATTCATGCAATGGACAGTTAATTTTCTTACAATTACTCTGGATAATAATTTTTGTAACTGACAGCATACCTTAACTAAACAAGAGCACATAAATATGTGCATAAAAATATCTTAAGGGTGCCAAGAGGATGGAGTCAGACTCTTCTTAGGGGTGCCTGGAAACAGAATAAGAGGAACAAGAAGAAATTGAAACCCTGAGAATTCCATCTGAATATGGGGAAACTTGTCTTTATTTTTAGGATGACACAGCACTAGAACAGACTGCCCAAAAATGATATAGAATCTTCTTCTCTGGAGATACTCAAAACCCACCTGGATACAATCATGTACAATTTGCTCAGGTTGGACTTGCTTTACTACAGGATTTGGACTGGAGTATCTCTACAGGTTCTTTTCAACTGCAAACACTTAGATTTTGTGTGATCTGATAATGGTACTGAAGAGTTTGCAAAAAGTGGAATTTTTTAAAAAATGCAATTATTCTTTTGATAAGGAACAATATAGAGGAGATAATTTATTAGGAATATATGTGTATAGCTCTACAGGTAATCATGGTAGATCTCTGAAGGGGCTAAAATTAATGATTCCTTATATGGAGATAGAAAACAAAGGGATCAGGTAGACTAACATATCCAAACACACATATAACATTAGGCTGAACCACTAAAGCACTAATTCTCCAGAGACTGCATTTTAGTCTTGTTTAGAATTAACTAATTAGCCACTAATCTCAATTTCTTTTTCTCCTTTACAACTCTCAAAGAATGTAATTGAAAAATAATACCTGAATTATAGTGGGTGAAAGATAAAGCCGTCCATTTATATAAAAAAGGACAATTGTAAATAAAATTTACAATTTCTATAGATCCTTTTACCTTAGATAATACTCCTGAGATGGATAGTTATGTACTACTATTTCTGTAGCTTGGTTGAGTGGTTCTTAACATTTTGACAACATATCAACACTATTTCCCCTAGACTTCAGATGTCTACACTAAGCTTCTCTTACACTACTTACAGAAACAAGGCTGTAAGTGTTCAATCACCTTGTTAAAAATCTACAAGCCAAAACAAATTACTAAATAAAATTATGTTCAATGCACCACATTCAAACTTATGTATTTTCTTTTTGGAATACACAAAACATTCCCCCAAAGCTTCTCTACACTATGTCCAATTTTTTTTTTCAATTTCATTACGATTCAAATCATTGCATAGTCTGCTGCATACTTTGGTTTTATTGCAGTTCAGTAACTTATCTAATCAGTATTTAAAAAAAAAATTCCAACAGATATGATGTTCCAAGTGTATTCTGATTGAAGTTTTATGTTTTGCAGAATTAGATACTGGTATGATGAACTTGTGTACATACATACTTCATACTATATCATTCTATCTTTGCTCATAATAACAGATGGTTTTCTACCCTTGCCGTTATCAGCTACCCCACAGAGCATGCATAAGATGATAATAATTATTATTAAAATTTAACCCAAGTTAGAAGGAAGTCTTAACAGAAAATCACAAAATTGGAAACTAATAGTGTCCATCAACTTTTGGAGAGAAAAAAAAGGGAGTTGCTGCCGTCTCTGCAAAATCTTGTGATTCTGAGGAGTCAATGGACTTCATGTGTCTTAGCTGTGAGACTGGGAGTATCGCAGATATGTAAAGATCATTCAGGTAAGAATTCAGCTGCTGAAGCTGAAGAATATTGAAAAACAGACTTTCCTTTCGTATCTGGCATGCTAAGTGAATAGCTTGCAAAAAAAAAAAAAAAAAAAGGAGGAGCTTATACCCAGATTTCACTCATTATCTACAAATTGATAGGATTAAAAAAACCATGTAATGGAGCAGTATGAAAGTATGAAGCAGGAAATATATAACTGAACCAAACAAAGCACTGGCACTATTTGGAGGCCATAGGTAAGGAAGCATAGAGTTTGGGGGCTTTAAATTAAACCCTTACTCATAAAGTCATTGTGGCGTAATATTGCAGTAGACATCTATTTTTGCATTCATGGAATAAACCTGATTTCCAACTGAAAGAGCACAAAGATACACTTCAAAGCCAAAATCTAAAAGGATATAATTTTTTTAAAATTATGTCCTTGTTACAGGTTGATATAAAATAATTAAGATTTTGCTTGAGAACTATGATATGTTAAACAGAATAATAATTCAGCCTAACCGCAGAGACAAATCTACACGTGACCTTGACATAAGAACTCTTTTCTCAATGTCCTCTTTTACTTCCCAAAAAATCAACTTGGCTTCATTCAGTTATGACACTACTTATTTTAACACTTCTTTATCCATATAATGAAAAACACACCGATGACAAAACCTACAAGTTCAGAAACAAAACACGTATTTGAATGAATTAACAGTAGTAGAGAAAGAAAGAAAGAAAAGAAAAGAAAGAAAAGAAAGAAAGAAAGAAAGAAAGAAAGAGAGAGAGAGAGAAAGAAAGAAAGAAAGAAAGAAAGAAAGAAAGAAAGAAAGAAAGAAAGAAAAAAAAGAAAGAAAGAAAGAAAGAAAGAAAGAAAGAAAGAAAGAAAGAAAGAAAGAAAGAAAGAAAGAAAGAAAGAAAGAAAGAAAGAAAGAAAGAAAGAAAGAAAGAAAGAAAGAAAGAAAGAAAGAAAGAAAGAAAGAAAGAAAGAAAGAAAGAAAGAAAGAAAGAAAGAAAGAAAAAGAAAGAAAGAAAGACTGCCAAAGAATCAAATTCATGTAAGTGTCATTTTAATAGAGTATCATCTCTGCTTTGGAATAGCATTTAAGAATCTGAGGTATGAAGTTGAAAAATTTGGTCTCTCATAACTGATCACTTATTTAGGACCTAAATTTACATTCACCAATATCAACAGTAGAACTTTTTATTTGGAACTTTTTGTATAGGCTTATTTTAAATATATAATATGCTTGCACTCATGTATCTCATAACACAATTATGGTATGTTAGCTGGAGCATTGAAAGTTCCTATTTTAATGTAAACATGTTAATTTTATTTAATATAAAAAATTAGTCTACACAGAATTATGTGTAATTAACGCAGAATTGTTTGGCTTTATAGAACTGCAGACGCATTCAATTAGCATATTCAGATTCTTTAAAAGCTTCACATACATACCCTTGGGTATTTTTTTTTCTTTGATAGGTCTTTCTAAGATTATGGATCTTCATTTGAGAATAAGATGTTTGCATAAGAATCAAAGGTATTAGTTCCCCCCAAAGTATTAAAAAGACTACTGATTTTACTTTATTGCGGTTGCTAGCTTGAATATTATATTGCAGGGACATGCTTTAGTTTTCTGTTTCTGTTTTACTTATTTCTAAGAATCTGTTTAAAAATGAGTTTCAAATTATCTCTATTGTTCTCATGCCAGGAATTCTTCATAATGAATGTACATTTAATTACAGAAACCAAAATATCTTTCCCTCAGCAGGATTCAAAATATTACAGTGCAGAATTGCAGGTTAAGAACACTTCATAGCTCGTAGTTAGCTGAATTGTGTCTTTATTCATATCTAAACACTGCAAAATGTTTAGTGTAAAAGAAAAGATAGTGATTTCATGACTGCAGGGGAAAAAGTCAAGAGTAAGTTTTAAAAATGAACTCTTTTGTTTGGAGATAAAAACATTTGTACCAAAAAGAATATGAACAACAAGTTCGAAAACTTCCTCAGGAATTATTATCTTATTTCTGCAAACACTTCATTGCAGAATTTTGATACTACAAGTGACTCATGACTACCCTGGCAAGAGGTGTGTGAAGTCATTTAAATATGCCTAAGTATAATTTATGAGGCAATTGCATACAGAAACAGATTTTAGTTCTTATTAGACACTGTACACTGATCTTAGTTATTTTTGTTATGTTTGGTATCTACTGCCAACATTTCATCTGCAAATATTCCTCAAAGCCTCCAAAAACTCACATGCAAAATAACAGATGTATCAGCATATCTTTGGATAAATTTGATATGCAGCCAGAATTTTATCTCACTCTTCATAATTCTATTGTCACTTACTCATCCATTTTCTTCCATGATTCAAAAAATTCATAGCAATAAATATCATTACAAGATATGATTTTTATGTTTAAAACTAACTAAATGGTTTCCTTACATTCCTGCCATGGTTTACCCCAAACATCAGCTAAGGATTACAGAGCCGCTGACTGACTCTTCCCTGGTGGGATGGGGCAGAAAATGAGAAAACTTGTGAGTGGAGAGAAAGAGAGTTTAATAAGCAAAGTAAAGCAAAGCAAGAATTCATTCATCACTTCCCAGGGGCAGGCAGATGTTCGACCATCTCCAAGGAAAGCAGGGATCCATTATGTGTAATGTTGACTTGGGAAGACAAACATGATCACTTCAAACATCCTCCTCTTCCTTCTTTTCCCCCAGCTCTATATGCTGAGCGTGATGCCACGTGGTCTAGAATATTCCTTTGGTCAGTTTGGGTCAGCTGTCCTGGTTGAATCCCCTACCAACTCCCAGCCTCCTCACTGTTGGGATGGACTGAGAACGAGAAAAGGCTTTGATTTGGTATAAGCACTTCTCAGCACTAACAGAAACATCCCTCTTTTCAGCACAAGTCTATAATAAAGCCCTATAGTAGCTACTGAGAAGAAAATTAACTGTACCCCAGACAAAATCAGCACTTCCGCATCTGTCTGTGGTTGTATTTTTTTACAGTATCTCAACTTTCCTTCCTTTTCTTTCTTTTCTGATGTATTGTATATAACTATAGGATCAAAACACTAGTTTTTAAAGCTCAATGTCATTTACACATTACAGAAACATGAGAAAAAGGAAGTTTTGTTTTATTAAAATCTCTTTCTCTCCCAAGAGATAGAGTCTGAATCAGAATTAGAAAATTACTTGGGGGAAAAAGAACATTTTGTAATTATCCAAATACTTGGTTTGATCTCTGAAACTGAGATTATCTTCAAGTCTCTAGAATTAGACAAAATGAATGATAATTTCACAAAGGAGTCAAAATGAAAGAGTAAATTCCAAGCTTTCTCACCATAGCTACAATTCACAGGAGATGAAGATCTATAAAACAGAAAGGTAACATAAAAATGAGAGACGATCGACAAATAATAATTTCATAGCAATGCTGATAAATAAATTGCTATAAAATAACTAAAATATTTATCATTTTAGCTTCTGATTCAGGTGAAAAAATTCCTAATATTTTCTCTGTAGAAGAAGTCATTAGGAAGACTAGAGGTTGACAGCATCAAGTTAGGCAAAGAAAACGTTCACGTGGTGCAGTTCCTACAGCCAAAACAACATCTGTTTACACCACTCCCAAAGATTTTTACATTAATTTGAAATTCACTTAATAAAGACACGGAAACTTCTAAGTACTCAAAGAAATATTTAGGCCAGTTCTTTAGGACATCAACATATATGAAGGAACCAAACATAGGAAAGGTCAAAGTATGCTAAGAACAGACCAGTTATAAAGGAACAGTTCAACGACTATGAAGTTGATGACAAAAGACATTGCAGCAGTTCCTTCAAATGACAGGAATGCATTATGACAATGAATCCAATGAAAAGCATTAACTTTTTTGCTATATGATATTGTCACATATCACGACAACGAGTAAATTTGAATAAAGACAAAATTTTAGATAAAGCAGGCAACACAAAGGAAAAAGAAAAGAAGAAAATAAATGTTGATCAAAATTAGTGCTGAAAATATATCAGAAATGAAAACCAAACCAAACCAAACAAACAAAAAACAAAACAAAACAAAAAACAAAAAACAAAAAACAAACAAAAAAAAACAAACAAAAAAACCCACCAAACCCAAAACTCTAAAGAACAAAACAAACAGACAAAACCTAAACAAAAAATTAAACCAACTAGTGTTAAATGGTGACTACTAGCATTCATGAGAGAAATCAAATTTTCTTCCTCAAAGTTTTGAAAAAAAAGAAGAGTCAACACGTCAAAGGCATCTGCAGTGAGGTTAGGTCTCCAGAGAGATTTTTCTGCTATAAAAAGAAAGCCAGAGCAGTAACAGGGAAACAAAATCTCGGTATTGAAGGGTCAGTCAAGTGTCTTTAACAAGGCACCTTCTTTCCTCTACTCCACAAAAAAACCCAAGTTCTTGCACTTGGACACATAAATCACCTAAAGAAACAAGTCTATTACAGTTTGCCTCTAATATATATATTGTTTGTTTATCTCTATTTATCTTTTAAATGAGAAAGGATTCCAACAAGAACTATAAAATTTTTACTCCACTCTATATTGTATACCATAATATGTATTTTAAAGGAATGTTGAAAACAAAAACTATCTTGTTGAGATATTTCAGAGTCCAAGATTAGTATACAGATGAAGTAATGCATAGTGTACCAAACTTATACAGAAAATTCATTTTGGGGATCGGCAAAAGCAGATATTTAAAATTCTTGATATTTCTGAGTACAAGTCACAATTTCAACAGCGCTTACAAAACTAACTTCTCTGTTATCCACTGAGCAAGTTCTACTTCCATTTCACATTGGAAAATTTCAAGAATTAATATGCAATATAAACCTATGAAAAATTAGGACAATTCCTAGAAATATTGGAATAGATGAATAGTAGACAGTAAGCTCACAGATTATAACCAAATATCTATAAATTTGCAAACCCGCATTTCTTATCTTGTTATGGCAAATTTTGGAAGGCAATCAATATTAAGTGCTGAATGAGGAGATTTTCATCATCTAATTAAGGTTGATTTAAATATTTGGAAACTAAGACCCCAGTTTGTCCTTCTTTCTTAGATCTTCAAGATCAGAAAGGACCCTAAACTTTACATTGAGCTGCAAACAGGCTCAAAATGCATCTGTGTGTTACTTTAACTGGGCCACTTGAAAACGTTATTGGCCTCTAACATATCATCATCACCTGTGTAACTTATGTAAAGAGTGAGTTTAATTGTTGCAAAGATCAGATGCCAAACACCAAGTTACAGTTGTTCACTGAACAGATGGGAAAGGTTATGGTATTTGAATATTTCATTATTAGTGAGACAGGTCACATAACAAGCCATAAATCATCTGTTTACATGCACTTTGCTTGAGGTAAAAAATGAGGCTTTTTTGTTTTTCCACCTTGAAAGTTTTCATCACTTACAAAGTCAGCAATTTTCACACTGAAAATATCATTAGTATGCAAATTATTTCTCAGAACAAACAGACATAACACGTGATGCCTCATGCCTAGGTTTTGTTTAAAGGCACACACATTAATAACATATTTACTAATATTTCTCATATACCATGTAACTAGATAAGTAAAAGGAAAAAAGCATGGGGTTTTCTCAGAGTGCAAGGGCATGTGGGCATCCTACAGCACCCTTCCCCTGAGAGTTAAATGTCCCCTTATCACAGCAATGAAGCATTGCATAGAAAATGCGTGTTTAAAAAAATATTAAATTATACTGATGATTTCTATGAAAATTTGTAAGACTTTTGTTTTTGTATTAATTTAACAAAGAACAACTCAGGTTACCAACTAGTTATAGGCAAAATGTCTCTGGTTGTTTTGGTGACTTACAGCAAAAGACAGATACCAATTCTGAGCAATGAAGCTTGACCACAAAGAAGATAAATTTAGGAGGAGAAATTTTCCTTGCACCAAGGACAGAGATTAGAAAAAATCCCAAAAAGGAATATGACTATGTATTCTCAAACAGAGCTCAGTTCTTGGGGCCCCTTTAGCATCCTGCTGTAATTCCCATCTAGAAGGATAAAGTTAATTGGATCAGGGACTGACCCTTTGATTCGTATTTTCACTACATGTGACTTCATCACCCTATTACCCTCAAGCTGAACAATCCTGTCATTGCTCATCCTAACTTACACTCACAGGAAAGATGGTAGTAGCATAATATTACATTATGTGTGACCATTTATACTTTTACTATTGCCTAGGGCTAACACTGAGAAGATGTATTAATACTTTTTATCCTATTACTTTTTTTTAAGCTTTTGAAAGTAAAATAATAATGTTAGTATATCACAGAAAACTTGTACCAAGAAAAATTTAACAACATATATACTAGAAAATTAGAAACCTAATACACAAAGGCTGTTATCCAAGTTTCAGCTGTATATCATCAGAAAGCTGGAATGGGAAAGGATCTGAAAGTGAGAATTTAAAATATAGAAAAGCTACAAGCCTTGGATAGTAAATTTAGGAACATAAAGATTTCCTGTCATCAGCCAAGAGAGATGAGATAAATCAGTTGAGCTCAATCTATCATTAAACCAACAATTTACCCTTTGACATCTGATCTGTGTTTTTATTTAACTTTTTCATATTTATTCAGGCTTTTTTTTTTAATGATATTGAAATAAAGTAACTGTAGAAAATTTAAAAAAGATATATATTTGACTCTGTAAAACCCCCAAATCCTGAGCCATAAATAATCTTGCTTCCAAAACTAGACCCTTTCCTCCATAGCACAGCCAGAGATTCAATAACACAATGGGCTGAAAGTAAGGAACTTTATGAAGAAAATTTACTGTCAAAAATTTTGAGTTAAAAATAGGAATGGGATACAGTGATAGGAATACTAATATAAAATAGAAGTTATCAAAATATTTCCACTTCAAAGAAATTACACAACCAGATCTACTTTGGACTCCTACCAAATTCTGTGTTGTGAAAAGTACTACCAAGACCTACATGTCATAATTTTTTAGCCCGATTCTTGAAAAAAAAAAAAAAAAATTTGGATTTTTGATTTTTAGTACATCTTTCCCATCATCTAGAGGAAACTCTAAGACAAATGTAGTTAGAGTTTAAACATAATTATTTTTGCTTTCAATTTTCTTAAGAAGCTATCGTTCATTGTGGCTAACACCCTAATATTTAATTCAAAGAGTCAATATAAGTCATGTGAATTAAAAGAGTGATGCTAAATGATTTTTGTCTTTTTCCTTTTATATATTCTTTGTATTCTTTACACATATATTTGTAACCTATTATTGTATTAGTACCTACTTCCAGTACTTTCCCCCACCTTTTCCCTAGGCAGAAAGACAAAACAAATTCCAGAGCTCCAAGCCCTGGGAGGTACAAGGCCCCTGTCATGTTTTGGTTCTTCCTGGGAACCAAGGCTGAAAACCACTGCTTCAAGATGTATTTTCATAAATAAAGTTTAGTTGCCATATGAGGGGGGTGATTTAGAGAGGGTTGAACCAAGGGAAATTGCATCACCACTTGTGCTCCTAATTGGTGTTTTTTTGTCAATTATGCTAATTTGCTAAACTTATAAAACTATATTCACCCCGTGGAGGGTGGGCATTTTGTGGACCTTTTCCATATCTACCCCTGGAGGCCTCCAATAAAGACCAACGTTTCTATTACCTCCTATACTAATATTATCTTGAAAGTGGGTTGTTTTATTTCCACGTTCTTTAAGGCATCAAGAGGACTTTGCAGAATGACATGGTGAAATTATAACTATATAAATGCAACAATCAGAGAGATTACAAATCACTGTTTTCTATGTCCTTCAGTTTCTTGCCTGTGAATTTGGTCTGTGAGCCACTTTCTATATGAAGTACTATCAACAACATCATATCAATAAAATTTCAAGACAAATAATACAAATATTTTCTAACTTCAATGATATATCATTGCATTGATATTCATCAGCCTAGCTCACTGATAATTGAAGGCACTTAAAAATAAATGCAAATGCATTTGTCTTCATAAGTTATTAATGTGCTTCTAGCCAGGATGTCTCACAGTAACTCCATCTCTTTCAGTTACTACAGACTTATACTGTGGTTAATATCATCTTGAATACTAAAATACAGCACTGATATAAAGGAATTTTCTTGTTTCCATAAGGTTAAATTCACAAATGTAATAAGGATTCTGTCTTAAGATTTCTTTGGTTTTATCATTTCTTTTAATCCACAGTGTTTCATATGGAGGAAAAAAAAAAAAAGCTTTGGGTTGGAAGTGACCCTAATGTTCATCTACTTCCAGTGTTTCTTCCATGAGTAGGGGCATGTTTCACTAAAAAAAACTTACTCAGATTGTCATCCAACTTGGCCTTGAATGCTGCCACAGATGGGCCATCCGCCAGTGCTCTGGGCAACCTGTTCCAGAACCTCATCATACTCACTACGAAGAATTTCTTTCAAATATCCAACATAAATTTCACTTTCAGTTTGAAACTTTATCCCCCTTCTGTATCACTACTTGCACTGGAAAAAAGTCTCTCTCCATCCTTCTTGTAGGCTCCTTTCAACTACTGAAAGACTGCAGCGAGATTTTCTTGAAGCTTTCTCACCTCCAGGCTGAAAAAATCAATTGTCTCAGACATTCTGCATAAGAGGGGTTCTCCATTCCTCTAATCATCTGCGTGCACTGATCATTGTCCTTCCTGTGTTAGGGACCTGAAATGTCAAGGTGGTGTCTCACCAGAGCAGAGGGACAGAATCCCCTCCCTCGCCCTGCTGGTCACGCAGCTTTGGATGCAGCTCAGGAAACAACTGGCTTTTTGGGCTGCAAGTGCACCATGTTGGATCATGTCCAACCTCTCATCCACCAGTATCAACAAGTGTTTCTCATCAGGGCTGCTTTTGGTATGTTTATCCCTCAGCCTGGTACTGGGAATTCTCTCAACCCACATGGAGGATGTTGCGCTTGGTCTTGTTATACCTCATAAGATTTCCATGGGTCCATTTCTTGAGCTTATCCAGGTCTCTCTGGATAGTATCCTCTCCTTCAGACATGTCACCTGCATCACTCAGCTTGGGTCATCTGAAAATTTGCTGAGGCTGCAATTGATGCCTTTGTCTTTTAATGTAGACATTAAATGGTACCAGTCAGAGCAGAGACCCCTGAGGGACACTACTTATCAGTGATGTCCACTGGGACTTTGGGCTGTTGACCACTCGCCTCTGGATTGACCATCCAACCAACTCCTACTCATCAAATATATAGGGATATAGTTTAGAGAGAAGGGTGTTGAAAGTGACCATGTGAAAGGCCTTAGAGAAGTCCAGATAAATTTTCTCTGTTAATCTTCCCTTGTCCAGCAAAGTAGTCATTCCATTATAGAATGTTGCTAGTTTGGTTAGACAGGACTTGTTTTGGTGAAACCATATAGATATAGATAGATAGATAGATAGATAGATAGATAGATAGATAGATAGATAGATAAATATATATATATATATACATATATATATATATATAAAGCTATTGACTTTTTACCTTAGCAGTATGAATGAAGGCTTAGGCACACTGGCTGATGTTCCAGTTTTACCTTATTAAGTAATTTTTTTCTATTCTTTTGTTGTACTATTTTTTTTTCAAATCTCCAGGTTTCAATTTCAATATTTAATTTCTAGTTTAACCTTTGATTTATTTTTTTTTTTTAAGAAACAGTAACAAGTGATCTTAAATTACAACTGTCATCTTAACCCTTTGATATAAGGCATTCATTATGATGTGGAAAGATATAATAAATGTGATTTAGAATTTAAATACCTTTTTGTTCAAACAAACAGTTGGAGTTGGAAAAAGTATATAGAACAATATACATACAATATAATAGAACAATACTTAAGTGCATTACCAAGACTGAAGGCAGAATATATATCAATTGATAAGCTGAAGTTAACAAACCTGTTAAAACAACAAAATTGTACGGTAAAGTGTCTATGAGAACTTGTCAATCAGTGTGCCATCAAAACATGGATTTCCTTTACATTTACCCTGTTCCTTTATATTATCTCCAGAGCATTAACTAAAAATGTTTGCAGAAGCCATGCATAGAATAAGTTCAGTGTCCATAGTTTTGCACAAAATAGTATTACAAGTTTGTCACTATCAAATTCCAAGTAGACTTCACCTGCAGTCACTACAGTTTCTTCTAAAACTAAAAACTAACTGTTTTTTCTTATAAGATCAGGCTAATTTTTTGTCATATGTATGTATGTATATAATTGTATAAATGTATATATTATCTTTTGTTCAGCATTTCTGGTTTGAACAGATTCTTGAAACAGCTAGGATTTTTTTCAAGACAAACTTGTGTATGTAAAATGCTCTTGACTGTGCTTGTGTTTTTACACCTGTGTTGTACTAATTTTTTTAATAAACTCGAAGCTACATAAATATTGCCTGATTTATTCTATCAATATCTACACTATCATACACGGTTTTATGATATCTTCATTATCAGATATACTAATCTGCAACTGCACACTAAAGGTCACACTATGGTGTGCATGCTATGCACACTGTACATACCCATTGATAGTAGACCAACATTTATCAAAGCAGGTGAAAATTTACAGTCTTTTTTTGCATGAACTAGCAATTAATTTGCAATATAGAAACTGATTAAACAGCATTCATGTTGAAATGCAACTCTACAATGCTGTGGTGTTAGTTTCTTCCTCTATGGTAGCTGTTAAAAATATTTTTGAGTGCTTCAGGATCTCTGATTCATTTTTTCTAATAAATAGTACAACTAGATTAGCAGCTCATATTGCCTCCATTTGGAAGATTCTATGCAAAATCAGTTCACCAATACAACAGAGGTTTTGCATACACTATTGAGAAGGTTTAATGCAAGATTATTAATTCAAAAGAAAAAAAACAGACATGAGGCAATTCATTTTTACAGTGACATGCATATACATATTCTAGTATGAAATTAAAAAGAGTGTCAGGAGCACCTGTTCCAATATGACTGCCTGTGGCACAACAGTAGCAATGGAGGGAGGGGGATGTATTTTTCTGACCTCTACAACAAAAGCACAGAAGACTGGCAACCTCACTGAGAAACCCCTGTAAGGAAACAGTCTCTGTTCTTGATTTAGCATTTAAAAATAAAAGTGTTGTTACAGACATTGAAAGCCTTGCACAGTACATTAAAATTGCAGTGGGAAATGATTGCTTGTTTTCATACTGGCAAAGGACTAGTTTTGCCACGTTGTTTTTACCTACAGACAGTAATGTCACGATTCTTTGGGGCTAATATATTTTTTGCAATAGTTTGTCTTAGTTTTATTTCAAGCACTCTTAATGTTCTGGAATACTTTTCCTTTCTACTGCTAATAAAATAAATGAAAGTGTATGCATTGCAGAGCAAATTTTGGTTATTTCAAGCCTTATATAGAAGATCAATGAATCTATGGCTATGCATATTTAAGGAGCTTGGTCAACAGTAATAGACAGCAGCAGGCCCCAAAACAATATACTCCAGGATGTTCTAAGGTGCAAGAGGGCAGAGGTGGAGGATTTATAAATTTATGTCACTTGGAAAAAAAGAAGATTATTTTATCCATTAATCTAACTGGCTTTTAAAAGAAACAGTTTGATATCAGACTACATTCCTCAGCTAAACAAGGAAAACTTGTTTTCTTGTCATCTCACTGAACTGCTCAGACTTTATTTCTTGCTTGCAGAGTAATTTCTAATACAATGCTAGACCATATATTTCTGTTCTCACTCTTTTTTAAGTACATGCTTAGCTGGGCTTCTCCACTGCCTCATCCCTGGGGAAAAAAAAAATTGCTCATTAACCTTACACTACCTAACCTAGACTAGGTAGGAATTTTTTTCTCTTCTGACATCACAGTTTATAGGGTTCCTAAATCAGGATGGATTATGAACGTTTACTGTTGTCATGTTACAAATACAGTCACGTTCAAAGTAAATTAGTCACTGTAATTTATTGAAGGGTGTGCAATTTTTTTCTGAGTTTAGATCCTTATATGTTCAACTCATTCAAGCTATCCAATAATTACAACCATTTTTACAGTCAATAGAATCCCATTCAACAATTAATTTACTCAGTAACTGGGGGAAGGGGTAACTGTTTTCTTGTTTATATAAATCTCTAACGTATAAAGTCATATTTTATTTTCAGCTGAAGATTTTCAATAGCATACATGTTTTCTTTAAACACATGCTTACATTGCTGTTTTATTTTGTAGTATTGGCTTTTAGGCCTGTACATAGGAAGCAACTAAATATTAAATAGAACAAAGAAAATAAAATTAATATTACGGTAATATGATTTTTTAGCACAGAAAAAAAAACTAAAATTAATTTGCAATTGAAAACTTAATCTAGCTGAATGTAGAACTTAAGTCAACCAAAACCAAAATCTTTAAAACATAATTCCCTCTGACCTCAGGTTAAAAGTTCTACTGAACAGCAGGCAGGAGAATTTTGCTCAACTGGTGATAACTAAATTGCTCAGAAATATACCGAGAGAGAGAAAGAGCACATTTCTCCTCTTGAAGAGGGAAACCTTTACAATTCCAAAGTGTTATTTCCTAGCACAACATATTTAAAGAACTCAATACAATCTGAGGAAGAGGCAGACAGAGGCAAAAGACTTTGCAGTGCACCACAAAGATCATTAAAGGAACCAATTGCTTACATGAACCCAAGATTTAATCACTGACTAGTTTTTCCATTTCCATTCTGACCTGTGTGCTTCATTCACTAGGGAATAATAGCTTGAACCCTCCTTGTAACAACTGGGTACCTGAAGACGGCCAAAATTAAAACACTCTTCATTACTTTCTTTCTTTTCATTATATTTATGAGTGTCATCTAAAAGCATTTGGGATAGGAGGTGAAAATTACTCTCTTATACTGCCAATACTTATAAGGGTTACATGGTGATTTATTTTTTGCAAGATTGTCCCCAAAGAAAAATATTAGAAGCTCATCCCTCTCAAGTACACGATACCACGAGAATTTCAGGAAGACCTTTTGCAATTGTTTTTTGTTTATTTCAGAAGAAGAAAACAATTTGATCCTTTTTTTAGCCGTATTTCATTGCACTGTAAAGCTTTGTCAGTTTTAATGGAAACTATTAGGATGCCAAATGGAGGATTATCTTGTCCTGACTATGATCTCTGCAAGCATCATAAGTGAAGGAAATTTCTAACACCAAAGATCCTACTTTCTTTCAAGGACCCCAACATCATTTAGAAAGGAAAATACAACAAAAGAAAAAGATTTTGAAAGACAGTTTTACATCTAGGTCTTAACTGATCTAAGCTTTCTATTACAAATGTAATTTTATGTTGTGTAACATAGCAATTTACAAGCTTTATATGAACAACCCAAATATTTACAAAAGCAAGAGAGCACATGAAGCCTGCATTTTTTAAGCTAATGCATTTAGTTCATTGTAATCTGAAAGCATCTGGAGGGAGCACTTTTGCATTATAGGAAATTTATTCTAGATTTGTTGGGATTGCAAAAAGCTTTGTGCTGTTTATAAATATTTAGGTCTTGACAATGATTACTGGCCTTTATCTAATGTGGTCTGGGGGCACAAGATTCCAAAGTGCATGTTATAGTGCTGGAATACAGGTGGTTGGAAACTAAAAAACAATACAATGCCTGAATGTTGTTCCAGTCATCCCAGAATGATAAACATGTAGCAGTGGTGCAGTATTACATACTTACAAATAAATGATTTTATTTTCTCCACATCGGAAAGAGAGCTAAAACATTACAATTAGTAAAACAAGGAAAAAATAATGATGAATACCTTCTGTACTGCATCTTTTTCTTTCTGTCAACCTTTCACAGTAAACACAACTTCCTATACTTTGATACAGCACTTGACTGTAAGACTTGGTCTAAAATGAGGTTTTAGTATAACAGTCTAGCATAAATAGCCAGTGTGATGCATCAAAAATATTCTGAAAGTGCAACTACTTGGTAATTATGAAAACAAAGAGTGAGCTGTGGTAAATCACTATTTTTGCAAGATGAATATATTCTTGCAAAATAATTTAGGTCAGTTATATTTGAATCAAAGAGGAGATTCTGCACTTTTTAATATTTTTAACTGATTTCATTAAAAATCTGTGTTACGGTACAGAAACATTTTACATCATAAATTCCTGTAGATAAGAGTTTTCAAAGTCACTAGAAATATTTAAGTTAATACGTGTTCTATGTACCTATAAAAGTACAGCAATTATGCACAATACTAAAGTATGCAATACAAAGGTTCAAAACAACTTAAAAAGAGGTAGAATTTTACTTCAATTAACTGAGTCTGCCATTAATTTTGCGAGATAGAACATAGTGGTATAAACAATGTAAAATTTACACAGTCAAAAATAGTTAATACAGTCTATAAAAATATAATTTTAGTGGTAAATATTCTTAAATATTATATTGAAGAAGGTAAAAAAATAAATTGAAGTCTCTACTACTAAAGAAACAGTCTTTCATTCAGGTCAATATTTGCAGACCAGAACAGATTGTAACCATTTCCTTCCTCTCCTGCTTACAGTCATAACTGAAGAATAAAGGTATTCACTTTAATTTATTTCTTTTAATTCATTCGTAGTGTAACTAAGCATCAAATGGTGTACTCCGGGAAAAAGGCCAAAAAAGTTTTACTTCCCACATGAACAATTTTGGCATCCAAATTCTGAGGCAAATACAGCAAGATTATGCAATTCCTGCATAATTAATGACACATATCTCCTAGTTACTGTGCACAGAAAGCAGGATGCATTGAAGAAGAACTCAAGAAACAAACTGTGAGAAACAATGGACAGTTCAGAAATCCATATCAGTCTAGGAGTGAATAACTTCCCCAGTACTCTGTGATATTAAACATATTGAAACCAGTGAAGTACATCAGAATGTTCCAAAAGTCACCTCAGAGTAATCATGACAATGTTTTTAATGATAGAATAGTATATTTCAAATATTTTTAGTGTAGTCTCCAAGCCACATGCAAAATTACAGTGTATTTCCATTACACAGAAAGAGACAAAATGACAGTTATCACTTAAGCCTACAGAACAAATTTAGGAAACATTATTGCAGAAAAAACAAATTTAGACATGTGATTATACTAAAATTTATACGAAAATCAATTTCCCACCTAGCAATACATATCCCAGTTTTGAGAAGGTGTCTTCTGTGCCTCATGCCTAAAGATCTTCAACCTCGGCCTGAGCACAGAACTCTTTCAGCAATAAGCTGCATCAGCTAAACACAGAATCATCAGGCAGTCATCAGAGTGACAAAAGACTTCCTTGTAGCATGAAGTTCATGTAGCTGCATGCAGATGCACACCTTGACACAAATATGAGTGCTACTTCAATGAATTATACACAGACAGACAAGGTATGTATATAGATATCCATTCACATGGTTTCCACCCAGCCACAAAAGCTGCAGAAGCACCTTGGGGACGTGGTCACCAGGGTCCTGCTCCAGTCCTGGCAGCTGCCCCGAGCTGAGGCTGTGCCATGGCCCTGCCCTTGGCCCTGGCCAACATGTTGCAGATGCCTCAGCCTTCACCTCCTACCCTCAGATCTGCACCAGGCTTTGTCCCCAAGAGGTGCCTGATGCCCAGGGCTGGGCCTGACCCAGTGTCCTGAGCTGTCCTGCTCCAGATTGGGGTGATGGGAGGACCTTCCCTGCCAGGTACCCTCCCTAACAATTCCTGGAGAAGTTAAAAATTCAACACATCCACTCAATAGCTATAATTAGAAATATCCAGCTTCCTTAATGCCATTTCCCCCCTTCACACTGTTGGTCCCACAGGTCACCACTGCTCCTTAACAAACAGTTTTAAATAAACATATTTATGACTGACACCAAGATAATGGCAAAATCATGGCTTAGAATCTAAGCCCATGGGATACTAGCCTTCCCCCAGTCTGCAATTCTCAAAGGACCACAACAAAGCTTTTTTTATTGTCATAGCACCCATCAAGTCTCAAGTCAGTCTGAAACACCCTCATTAAAAAAAAAAACAAACCAAAACAAAATAAACCTATGGTATATCTAAACAATGAGACGAACTTGAACAAATGTTATGTCTTTCCAAAGAAAGAGGAAAATGCTAACACTCAGTGGATATTAAATCCAGGCAGGGGAATAGGAAAGGAAAGCAGAGTCAAAGGAAGTGTAATGGGAACAAAACCCTTGATTTTGAGGGATTTTAATGGCACAGTTTGGGGATAGGCTCCATGCTCCTAATTTCAAGTTTTAAAGACTAACTGTCATGAGAAAACCAGTTGTCAACATAAGTTCCAATTCGCCAGCAGTGTAAAAAGGAATGTGCTGACTTAGGCTTCCTCTTTTCACTCTTCTGCATACATACAGTTACTTTTTGTGTAGCTGTTCTCGTGTTTAGTAATTGAACATGTCTTCTTTCGACAAGCTATGAATGAACAATGGGAAAAGACTTTCTAATATCGATGATTAATTTAGCTGCTCACACAATGAAGTTATTTTTTTCCCTCACTCACACTGACATAATTGATTTATACCAGTAGAATAAGCACAAATACGTGGCTTTGTTTCATCTAACTGTAAGAGACTTAAAGATCACAATTGCCTCAAACACTGTCAGGGCTGCAGAAGGAGCTTGCCACAAGACAAGCCAGCACTAGCAGGAACTTGAGATAAGCACAGAAGAAAGGAGCTTGCAACAGGGAGGCATTAATTCCAGGCCTAGCACTGGTGGAGCCTATTTAACACATTCTGATTAGTGCATCCATACAAAAGGCAGTGGCAGACTGTAAGAAAGGAAACAACTGTTTATCCCAAGTTATGGGAACACCTGCAAGCACCCCATGAATACTTGGAACTCGGACTGCATAAAGGTGGTATCTCCAGAATAACAGATCTGGGACTGCAACCACTGTGAAGACCACGGTGAAGAAGGACCAATGGGATGCCATTGGAACCATGGGGTTGTGACTATGTTCTGTTTAATCTCTCTCTTTCTCTCTCTCTGCCTCTTTCTTATTTCTTTCTATTTCTCTACCTCACATTTGTTATTAAGTAAAATCTGTACTACTGGCTTGACATATGGTCTTGTTTGCAACTTAGTTTGGGCAGATGCATCTCGCAATAATCAGATTCTAACACTAACACCACTTTTAAAGTCCTTCAAGATAATTTTCTTCTGCTACTTCGTTTACTTCATCAGGAAGTAATTCCAGAACTCATCAACTATTCTGAATCAGTTTACGTATACTATAAGTCTATAGTCAGCAGAATATTTATTATTTCTTTAAATCACTGCAAAAACACACTACAAAGGTCACAGTAAGAATCAGGGATTTATGCTCAAGGCTTTCATTTGCAAAACTGCATGGCCATATTCTAAAGGAACATTTAATAGAGAAGGAAAATTTTACAAAATTTCTTGAAAGTGACTCATTCTTCAGCTGTAGTAAAGCCCAATACTTTGTAGACACCGCAACCCACACCATCTGTAACACTGATGAAGTCATAGGACTATCTTTAGAAAATCATGCTTTAGATTATAACTTATTAATTCATATAAAAAAATTCTATTAAAATCCTAGCTTGATCTGTATTACATTTCCCTCCCTATCCTAATTAATTCATTATAGTAAGTGAAAGAATTTGGACTTATGAAAATGTACATTTTTCTCCTTCAGTTCACCTTCAAGAAACCTATTGAAAATTTTTGGTCATGTTTCAAGAACCTATATAAAAATAAAACCCACATTTTTTGTGTGATCTTATAGCGAGACAAAAGTTTAAGAAGGATGGCATTACATTATGAACAGTACTTCACACTGGTTAGAAAGCCCATACTTTAAATGCCACATATTAGAATGTATGTCTAAGACAGTGCACTAAGACATTATTACACTATAATTAAACCAGTGCATACTGAGAATTTTATTGTCAATCCAGCCCCTCTTGGCACGTTTTGTTGTCTGGTAAAATCTCCATTGTGTTTAAAATTTAACAATCACTTCCTAATTAAAGAATTACAACATCGTGTTGTAGCAATATCTTTTTCAGCATCTGCTACCTTCTCCTGGCTTTCTGGGTTTAAAGGTTACACAAAGACTCATACTTGTCAATGAATTCTTAAAAATGAAGGCAGACTGGCCTTAAGTTGCTGTGAAAGTGAATATGGTATGTATTGTGAGTGCTGTGATTTCCCCATTTTTCTGAGTAAATGTAAAACCCTTGCAATGAAATATGTTTTTTTCCTTGATTGACATTATGCAAAAAGAAAAAATGAAGAAAAGAAGATGGCTTTTAAATTCCCCAGTGGAAAAATAGGTTTAGGGCCCTATAGCTATTTTTTTTTACAAATGGACAAAGAACTTTTAAAATAAAATTAGGGTTCCATTGCATGGAACTACTTTAGGCATAATACCTACAGAGACCTATGAAGTGAAAGCCTCAAAGATTCTCAATGGAGTTTACCATAAAAAGCATGTGAACTAGACAGTTGTCCAACAACATATTAAAAAAAAACAAACAAAAAAAAACCCCAAAAGGATGCTGTCCTTTCTCAATCAAGTAAATTTTTTGCAGTAACTACTTGTTTTCTACCCTAGTCTTGACTTGCTGGCTAACTGGAAGAAATATATCTTCCCAAGGAATGCAGGAGACTTGCATGGCTCAGTGTCAAGTGAAGAGGAGCAGATTTCCTTGACTTGACCTCGATTTTAGCATTTCATTGGTCTGTCAGTGCCCCAGGAAAGGAGATCCTTGTACCTGACCAGTCTGTCAGCACCCTTTAGGGGGGCCCTTCACTGGGCAATGCTGCTGGACTGGAGGGCACTTTGGCTGACTCAGGGACACACCAACAGCACAGGGGATGCCTCTCAGAAGGTCTTCCACTTTATGACCCCTCAGCAGGTCTTACACTTCCTTTGAAAATGTTATTCATTTCCAGGAACTGCCAGCACCCATTAAAGGTACACACCAACAATTTACAGGATAACATTCTGTATTAATATAAAACTGTGACAGGTTAAGATTCAAGAATTTCTGGTGAGAGAATCTGGCTGTTAAAATGTATTCAAAACAAAATACAGAGAAACTCTTATCCCCAGTAAATATATTGAGGACACAGAATGTGGTTCTAACCCAACAGGTATCCCTATGGGGGAGAAAACAGGTTCAGCCTATTGCAATTAAGCTATAACAAACCAAGTTTAATGAAGGAGAATTATTTTGCCACAGTTCTTGGCTCAGCAGCAGGATGTCTTCTCTTACCTCCCATGGTGAACAGGTGTTATGTGGTTTATCAGCTGCAAAAACTTGTACCATCAAGTTCCTCTCCCTACAAGAATTTCTTCAGAAACTGGCCACAGTATTTCCACTCTGCTCCAACCTTTGTTCCATCCCCCCCATCCCCTTAGCAAGTACTTATAGTTGCAGATCGTGTGTATGAGGAATCATTGCAGGAAAGGGTTCAAGCGTGCCAACACCATTCCATGCAGGGAGTAGAAGCTTAATTTTACCCTATAATTTCTATCCTCTTATTTTACTCCTAGTCATCTCTCCACATTCAGTAAGGACATTCTGATCAAACTAAAGTGTGAGAAGGAAATGCACATACCATGTAACCTGGAAGGCATATCCTGGGATGAATACAGAGACAATTCTCAGAAGGATAAGGATGGGATTGTGAAAGTTAAAGTGCAGCTGGAGCTGAATTTATTTAGGAATGCAAAGAATAGTAGGAAAAGAATTCGCATGCATGTTGGTAAGAAAAAGAAGATTGAAGAAAATCCACTCTCCTTGCCATAAGATGATGGAGCTGGTGACAATCAACATGGCAGAGGTACTCATCAATATTGTCTCAGTTTTCAATGGTAACTTCTTTTCCTGCATCCCTCACATCCTGAAACTCAAGAGAGGGAGTGGGGAAATGAAGTCTCTTTGATCATAGGATAATATCAGGTTTGAGACTGCCTGAAGAAACTGAAAATAAACTCCTTGGGACCCAACAAAATGCATCCCAGAGTCTTGAGAGAAATGGCTGGTGTAATTACCAAGTCATTTTCCGTGATATTTAAATACCATAGTAACCAGACAAAGTCCTCAGTGAATGGAAAAAGGCAAACGTTTCACCCATTTTAAAAAAAGGTAGAAAGGAGGACCCTGGGAACTACCTCACTTTGTAAAGTAATATGAGGCAAATCCTCCTGTGGGACATGTTAAAACATAAGAAAGACAGCTTCATCAAGAGCAAATCATGCCTGACTAGTGACCTAATCTAGTGACCTTCTGTGACAGAGTGATGGAGTGACTACACTGGTGGACTAGGCAAGAGCTAGTTATAATCTACCTAGACTTCTGAAAGGCCCTTGATATGGGCCACCATAGCATTATTCCCTCTGTATTGGAGAGACATGGGTTTGAGGGATTGACCCTTAGGAAATTGGCTGGATGTCATCTAGAGAGTTACAGTCAATAGCTCAATGTCCCAGTGGGAACCAGCAATGAGTGGTGTTCTTTAAGGCCTGTCCCGGGATCAATACTACTAAATATCTTTATTAATGGCATAAACAAAGAGATTGACTGTACCCTTAGCAAGTTTACAGATTACACCAAAGCTTAAGGGTGCAGCTGATCCACTTGAGGGATGGGACACCATCCAAAGGGACCTTGAAAATTTGAGGAGTGGGCCCATGCAAACTGCATGAAATTTAGGAAGGCCCAGTGCAAATCCCTGCACTTGCATTGGGGCAATCCTCAGTATCATTAGATACAGGGGAGTGAATGGATTTAAAGCAGGCCAGTGGAGAAGGAGCTGGGACTACTGACAAATAGAATAGTGGATTCAAACTGGTAATGTGTACTCGAAGCCCAGAAAGCCAACTGTATCCCGTTCCATATGAAAAGAAACATGTCCAGCAGGTTGAATGAGGTATTTTTTTAATTAAATAGTTTAAATAAATTTAGTGACTAAATTATTTTGGAGAGTATAAACAACAACAACAACAGCAACAAAGAAAAAAGAAAAAGAAACTAAAAATACAAACAAGAAAACTTGTCATTTTAACATGTTATTTGTTTTCCAGGGAAGACCAAAAAATAACTTTTTTTGGCTTACGTAGGGCTTGTTAGAATAGAGGCAAAAAGAAAAATAACTTTATAGATGCCTATGCTTCTAGATATCACGGGTTTTAGCTGTCCACCTAAGAAGAACGAAAGTTGCCTGCCAAATCACAACATATGGGTCCTGTGAAGTAGTTTTCTGATTGTCACATTATATACACACATATCCAAACATTAATCAGGGAGAAAACTGCACTTGCAAGCAAAAGTTGCCTTGGTGGGGAAATGTATCCAAACTGTGATCTAAAGGAATACTTGGGTACACAGCAAGCTATTGTTTTGCCATATTGTTTTGTGACATATTCTGTGACATATTTTGCTACTTCAGTGACATATTTTTGTCACAATAGGGTTTCAAGAAGATAACTTGGAATTCTTCTATTTTAACTAAATTTTAAATTATTGTTGGTGCATGTTTACTTGACAAAATTAAACTGAAATTTCTCTTCACAATACATCTTACACATTTACTCGTGCATGCACACATGCATGTGCACGTTGATGCAGAAGTCTGACCAACCACAGCTGTAAGGTGTTTGAACTGGGCCAGATCGTCTTTGTCTTTATCATTGAAGTTTATTAATTTGAAAGCTATTGACTAGTTCCTTACCTCTGGAGATATTCAGTCAATGCTGAATGACGCCAAGAATTGTAACAAAATGTAACAGTTAAAAGGTTATGTTGGCCAAACCCAGAAATTCCACTCTTACACAAAGATCAGCAATGAAAGAAGCAGACATGAGACATGTGGGCAAGAACGATGTACATGAAAAGAGAAATATAGTGAAGATCACTGAACTTCTTTTAATGCTTCAAGTTTTAAAAAAGCATAATAAAGAAGACAGAATGTACTATAATTTTTGTCTCAATACTGAGGACTTGTTCTGATTTTTCCCCCCAGTAAGAATACTTATTTGAAGTACAGAGCTTATGGTTTCTCTCCAACCAGAAAAAGGTTGCTTTTTTAATTTTTTTTTTTTTATTTATTTATTTTTTTTTTGCAGTCAAATGCCTCTCAACAGTTTTCCACTTCACAAAGGATGTCTGCTCTGGATAAAAACAATCTTGTCCAAATGTTTGCTGTCTCTACAGCTGCTCAGAAGACTTTTAGACTTGTAGAAAAAATCTCAGTGAAAAATATGGCAATTTCAAAGTGGCAAAGCAGCAGTCTTCCTTAAAGCAACTGCATTGTGCACTCACAGTAAATGCTAACAAATGCCATCATATCTGAAACAAAAAAGCTGGAAATAAATAACAGCTTGTAAATATTTGACTACTGGACTTTTACACTTTTATTTCCAAAACTTTAGGGTAAAAATGCGAAGAGAAACACTCATTTATGATCTCAATAAATTCAGTTCCAGAAAATTTTAAACTTTGTTTTTATAAAGAAATAAAATTTTGTATGACAGCATCATGCTAAATGGTTGATTAAGGAGAGTAATTTATATTCCTTCTGTATTTTTCCGTTACTTATCAGACATTGATCAAAAATGCTACTTTTCATCTTGGTAAGTTAGAATGCTTTAATATACTCACAATCTCAAAAAGAAAATATATATGCATAATCACATTGAAAAATTATTGATGCTAAAGGGGGAAAGTTGGGTACCTTTTGACCTGGGAAAAAAATACTGCCATTAAATATCTTTTCATCTACTTTCACTTCTTCCTACAAACCAGACAATGGGTAATAAACTTTAGAAATGAGGTATCTTTAGCAGAATTTGGTAGAAAAGATATTCCTGAAGCCCTGGTTTTTTTGTTGGTTTTTTTTGGTTTTTTTTTTTTTTTTCTATCACAGATTTCTCTACTGGGTCAATGGACTTTGACCTTCAATCTTTCACAGAATGTATAGAGTTTACTCTGTGAGACCTCATCTTAAACTATTCTTCAAGTGATATGGCGTGCAAATTACTTAAGTTTCTAGGAGGAGCACATTTTGACACACCTCTCAGTTAATTTCTTAAGGTCTCAAAACAGAGAAAACAAATATATTGTTTGTAAGGAAAAATTTCACTTTGCAAGATTGGCATATCCACTGCTGTGCCATCATCATAACATTTCATGACCCTTTCAAGAGACTAATATAGCCACGTTTCTTAAAAGACTTTGACTAAACTTTAAAATTTATGATCATTTCAACCATCAGATATAGGACATTTCTAAATGTGACAGAAGTATCTGTAGCTCCATGAAAATAAGGCTTCAATTCACAGGAATTTCTTTAGGATTTGTACCAATCTGATAATATAACTTTCACTCAAATAATGGTTTTAATTATATTTGCTAGAGCATCTCTCTCCTGACAAGTCTAGAATACCATGAAAACATCATATTCTTCCCTCCAACTCATTCTTTCCCTTGCATAAAAGGAAAGCCTTTTGGGCCAATTACTTTCCTGCAGGAAAATTCTCAGATATTCTAAGCCTTCTGGATTAGCAGCAGCTAATTACATGCAGGTTCCCAAGAAACCCACATTTTTTGATCCCAGCAATAATTGCAGCATAGTGATTAAAAGAAGATACTATGTCCTGTAAAATCCCACAAGTCGATATATTAAAAAAACCCAGACATGCCAGATTTACACATTTGGAGGACTAAGATGAATCCATATAATTGTCACACACAATTATGTAAAAGCATACTAGAATTAGCATATCACGTTAGACCTGAAGATTCCACTTTTTAAGCACAATTCTTTATTTACCTAACATTGCCCAGAGAAAGAAAATATATCTATACCAAAAATTGCCAACCAAATATTACCATGATCAAGATTTTACATGGAGTTAATTGAATGTATAAATAAAAAAGGTACAAATATAATTACATACTAATAGATGAACTTTTTGTTCCAGTATAATTTAAAATATCTTATCTATGGAAAAATATTTTGGGTTTTAGCCCATTCATAAAGCTTAAAAAACAATAAAAAATAATCCTTTCTCTAAGGAGAAATCAACAAGTTTTCCTTAATTTCAGAAATTCCATATTAGTACAATATGTGCTAAGTAGTCAATAACGTTCAGCAGGACACAGAATAAGAATAATTAGCTATTCAACAGTCTTTTTGGATGAAGTTACAAATTGGCACCCTTACATTCATTTCACAGCACAATATATTCTCTGTTACTTTACACCTCATGCCGTGATTGAAGAACTAAATCAGAGTCAGAACAACATCACACCTGTACATTACTTTTACTTTACACAGATAAAAGACTTCAGAAGATACAAGGCAATGAAATATCAGACATATTTGGTCTCGATATGTGTTGTTCTAGAATACTTTACCCCAGTTCTAAACATATAAAGTAAATTTAATCTAGGCTAGACACCATGGAGGAGTATCCCAAGCATAAAAGGGTTACTCTCAACAGAATCACAGCTATATCTTTGCCCCTGTTCTTTCCAATCTAACTTCCACACGAGCAGAGGCAAAAACGGGTATAGCTTTTCTTCTTTATTTCTCTGCAGATGCATTCAGATTGCAAATAAGAATTTATCTGATTTTTACCTTGGTTATGGTTACCACCAGAAGATCTTAAGAACCTGAAGCACCTGAAAGATTCCTGGGTAATAAAAAAAGAAAAATTTACATGCAAGACTGCCGGTTTCAATAGCGGAAGGGAATCAGCATGGGGCTGGAAGTTATTGTGATTTTCTGGTTTACATCAGCTGTAGTAAAAAAAAAAAAAATAGAAGAAATAAATTTGAATTACATGAAAGACAACAATACAAAAAGCTTGTTGCAAGTCATTTCTGATACAGGACATTGACCTTTAAAAAAGCTATAATTTCAAATTACTCAATATTCTTACTCTACAGCTGTGAGCGATTATGTTCACTGCAGATAATAAGAAGTACTAATGGTCAACAATGTGTACTGAGCATAGCAGAATGTATTTGTGTAATATGGAGGAATGCAGTTCAGTAGTTTTACTTGATAGGATTCATAAATAAGATTAGAACAATTTAAAAATAATACAATGGACTATTTCAAGAATCTATGCACATGCAGCAGTTTCAACTGTGTATGCATTTTATGCATATTATTGCAAATAATGGTTAAAAATTCATTTTGTTAGAATGGACAGAGGTGTCAAAATTGAATATACAGCAAAGCATGAAGTAAGTATAAAATAAACCTCTGGGATTTTAATCAACACCAAGGAGAACAAGGAGGATGGGAAGCTGGTGTCATGAAACAGCAGCACCACGAACATTTCTTGATTATAATAGATGATGTGATATGATGTATTGCAGTATGATATAGTATAATAAATAGCATAACATAATATAATACAATTAAATAAACAATTATAATAGGTGCAATTCAAAAGGCAAACAACCTGAGCATCAGGCAAAAGCAAGTCTTTATAAAATACTTTCAGTTGTATTAAAGTGCAGAAAACAAGTCTATGAACTAAATCAAATACATAAATGTGACAATTTTCTCTTAAAAAGATTTAAAACGATTTCTGTGAGACCTGACAACCCATCCTGTACACCAGATAGTCTTACATTCTATGCTCAATAAAGTTTTGAATTTTGTTTACATTTTTGGTCATCTTTACTAAAGAAACCATACCAGAACAAAAATTACTTTTTTTCACTTTATGAACTCACAAAATTAAAGTAAAAAGTTTACCCTTTTTAATGTCCGGACAATACTTATAGATGCAATCTATAAACACTAATGATTTCTGTTTGAATTTTTATTCTTCTGCACAAACTCTGTGTTTCAAGGTTGCTGGGTTACAAGGGTGAGGTTTCTCCATAAGCATGTGTTAAAAGGGTGCTTTCCTTTAAAAGTTAAGAGAATCCTTCCTAAAGTCTACAGGTTCCTAAAGCTTCAGAGATGTCATGATCACGGACAGCTGTGAGAATCTGTTACAAGCTGCTTGAGCTACCCATATCTTTAGTTTTACTTAGACACATAACAGTCAAGTCCCTAACTGTCACATCTACATGTCTTTTAAATATGTCCAGAGATGCTGACTTAGCCACTTCTCCCTGGACAGCCTAGCCCAATGCTTGAAAACCCTTCCTGTGAAGAAATGCTTCCTAATACCTAATCTAAACCTCCACCGACGCAACTTGAGGTCATTTCCTCCCATTTTATCTCTTGTTACTTGGGTCAAGAGACCAATACTCACCTTTCTATGCCCTCCTTTAAGGTAGTTGTAGAGAGCTTTAAGCTCTCCCCTGATCCTTCTTTTCTCTAGACTAAACAAACTCCATTCCTTCAGGCATTTCTCAGCAGGAGGACCCACGAGACCCCTCAGATTCTTCCAAGAGTTCCAGGAGTTCACAGATAATAGGACAAGTACCCAGTAGGTCAGGACAACTTCAAGATGATCAAGAAGATTCCAGAGTCTGCTGGGGGTCCCAGCAATCTGCTCGGTATCAAAACTGCGCATTCTTAGAGGACCAAAGCTTGGGACAAAACCCAAGGATTGTGACACACTGATTGTCTAAAACATCCTGTGCATCATTCCCCGTATCAAGAGTATCATCTTTCTTCTCTAGTCCAGATTAAAATATATACTGCTTCCATGTTTGGTAAAGGACCATTCATATTTCTGTGTAAAATTAATATAAAAGTATAAAATATATTAGTACCTTGAGGGATATAACCTGTGCTGTGTTTTTTCACAAGATGGAGGAAGAGACTACAAATGAAATGGAAATAATTCTATTTCAAGGTAAAATAATGCCTTTCTGAGAACCTCATTATGAGAAAAAGAGTTAATCCTATGGCAGCTCTCAATCTGCCAAGATCTTATTGCTTAGTTTGTGCACTATATAGATCAGCAGGCAAAAGGACCACAGTCCTCCCCAATGACTACAATGTGATTTAGAATTCTCAAGAACCTTACACATATCTGTATCTAAGACTTTCTGTGTACCTTGATACAGACTTACATAACTATTTTTAAAAAACTCTTTAGTCTCTGCTTGCCTCAGTTTTGCATATCTGTAGGATGTAGGAATTTCTCACAAGAAAGATGCAATTATGGTAATAGCAAATGTGAGGATGTTCAACAGCAATATCTTTTTTCATAGAAAGCTGAAATATTTCAGTGGCAAAATGACTGACTTGCCTAAAAATTGTTATGGTACAACAGCTCTCCCTGTTATAAAGGATATGCTGTTATGCAAAACCTAGTTATTGCCTGTGATTTATTTAACTAAGATACAATAAGATATTCTTAAGTCATTTTGCTTTTTCTTTCCCCTGATCTAACATTGTAGAGGGAAAATAACATAATGCACATTTAAATTAATGCAGTATAAAATAGAGCAATTTAACATTTAATATACTAAATTTAAGAAAACATCTATTAGCTAAAATTGAATGCAGCCCAATAAGTATTTTAATTCCCATTTTCAACCAATAAAACTCTTTTTTTTTAATTTTTTTTTTTTTTTTTCAAAACCAGCAAATTGGAAACAAAATGCCCCAAGCCTTTGTGTAGGATAAGAGCAAAAACGATGATTACTTAGTTACTTTCTCTGGTTCTTTTTTATTTTCCCTAAATAATTTGTTGTCTAATATTCTAAGTAAGAACAAGACAAAAAGAAATATTACTTTTTCACAGTAAATATGTTTATATACCCAGAAGCTGTGCTGTGGTTATGCACACGGCAGTGCATCAGCAATATTTCCTAGGAAGTCTAATTTAGAAGGTTCATGCCATCCACCTTGCCATGCAGGACCTAAACAGCAGGTGGGTAGAAGGCTGAGAAATACCATCAGTGATACTTAGGCCTCAGGGCTAGAGGAAAAACTTAAGTTACAGAATACTTGCACCATTTTTCGAAACCAGGTCTCCATTTCTATATCCATTGTATCAGAAAAGATTATTTTGGACTTATCAACTTTCACACACTGTATTTAATAGTAGTACAGATGGAACAGTGTAAAAGACACAAACATTAAGATTTGGCTAAATATTCAGAATTGGGATGTCTATCTAAATTTGTGGCACACACTCCAGGGTCTTCCTATTCTCCATCCCTCCCAGATGTATTTCCTCTATTGCTCTCAGTTCCGGCAAACACAATGCCAAAATGTGTTTTTCCTACCGCTTTCATTTCTGCATCCTATTAACTATTTTACCTCCTGCAATGTGGAGCTCAAGGAATAGTACAATTTATAGCTGTGGAATATATGATGTAAGCAGCATTACAAAGTTACAGAATTTGATAGATATATCTTTTCTATTTTTGGGTTTGTGTCTCTTTTCAGATGTCAAAAATAGATATCAAGCAATGGTGGGAAACAGTCACTGACAACCTCCTGCAGCATCGCATTACAACTCAAGATGAAAAAGCTGATGAAGAAGTCTGCCAGGAGCTGGCATGGAATTGACATTAGAAACTTACAATGCTTCTACTCATTTGCCAGGTTTTTCCTGTCCTCAAAACTATCAGCAATTGTCTCACATACCTGAAATGAGATTTCAACAATTTCATAAGAATTCAATCTGGGTAACACTAGCATGCAAATCATTCCCTTTTAGATTGCAAGACAGGCCTAGACACTGCTCAACTTCTTGAACTCCTTGCTTCAATAGAAGTGAGACCAGACTTTCAGAATCCACCATTATGAAGCTCTATTAGTGAGATTTAATTCTGTAAAATAGAATTGAAATTTTAGGCTGTCTTTGAGATTATACTACTTACAGAAAAATGTCACTAATATTAAAAGTACCTACAGCTGTATACTCAACATCAGAATGGCTGAGCTTGAATAATTGAAAAATATAAATAAATTTCTCAAGATGAAAACACATTTTCTCACCACAAAGGCAGCATGACTAAGTTTATACAGAATGTCAGACACTGACAAACCTTAAGAAAATAAAATGCCATGAAAAGTAAATACCAGAATTTCTAAATAGGGATTTTTAGGTACGTGACTTTCAAAAGTCCTGCATTGATATTAATGAAGCCATCCCTTTGCGATATAATTAACACCAATACATTTTTATTTTTAACTGTTTTATAGAATCTATGCCTACTTCAAAAAACGTAGTGTAACATTTCTATGCTAGAATGCAAAACTTTAGACCACAAAAGTATAGTCTTTCCCCAGGTAAAATTATATTTACAGGATAAATTAATATCAGAAATAAATAATAGAAAATACTTTCGCTCAATCTTATACGAGAAACATTTTGGAGTTCTAGAAAATTATTTTACAACACACACAAGAAATAAATGAAATTAAAGCTCTTCCAGAAATCTCTGTAACATACCTCAAATATGCAAAGAAAAATGAGATAATCCAGAAAATTCAGAAAATTCCTTACCCTTGTTAGAGAAACCATTTTGAATTTACCAACTCACAGTAATCCCAAAGAAAGGAAGACAGGAATAAAACTTAGCATGTGCCAAATTATCTGATCTACCATCTACCCCACAGTACAGACAAAACAGGTAGAAAATAGGAATAACAGAAAGCACACATCTAAAGGTAAGGCTACAAAAGAAAGATTCTCTCACATTTCCTGTAAATAATATATTCACAGCTGCTCCTTTAGGCAATTTAAAGGAAAGAAGTGATACCAATAAAAAAAATCATGCCAGTGCTTGCAATATAATTTTAATGCAACCATATTATAAATCAATTTAATGCAAGCTAAGCTGTCAAGCAAGCTTCTGACATCTCTTTTTTTCATTTAACAGAATTAGAAAATAACATACACCTTGATTATCATCCTCTTTACATGACTGCAAATCAGGAGCCATTGAAATCAATAGATATGCTTCCGATTTATAATCTCTATGCACATGCTGTAAATGGAGTGATGCACTTCACTTGTAAGAGAGAAGCAACAGTATGCTTTATTAAAGCAGTGAGTTAATGAAAAAATCGATTTTAAATTCAACAGTGGTTCAATTAGATTTGATGGCAAGCGCACATGATTATGTACTGCAGAGGGGACAAGGTCAGATAATGCTCTCAGAGAAACCCTCCCATTGAGTCATGAGGTCCAGAAAGAACTAACCCCCTGGAGTTCCATACTCCTTCTCAGAGAGGAGTCTAGGAGCTTTCTAATCCTAGTCCTAGATGTAACCAATGGTTTATGCCTTAAGGATTATATGTGCGTAATTAATAATTTATAATGCTTAGATAAGATTTCCAAAGTTTAGCACACTATCAATCACTTACCAAGGACCTGTTGTGGCAAGGAATCTTGATCCCTAAGAAGTAGCCTGGACAGCTGTCTCTACTCAAGGGGAGATCCTAGCATGCAGCCCCTACCATACAAGAGATCTAAATGAGCCCTGAGCTGTCCACTGCTTGTGGAGTAAGATGATTGATTTGAAAATGATATCTACATGCCAGCAAAGCATCTGGGTCACTGTTCCAAACAGCCTTGGTTACCATGTTGTCTTCTCTCCCCCAAAGTGCACTGTAAGGTGGATGCAGTAATCACAACCCCTGCTGGTTGTTGAGGATGAAGTGGGAGAAGGGTGGGGGAAGCATACTGTCACAGCATGAGTTTGTTCTAGTCTTCATTCACGATAAGGAGTAAAAATCAATTAATTAAACCTTTTTTTCTGTGCAGGATAGCTAAGATTTTCCTGTGGTTTATATAATGTTTTTTTTTTTCTCCTCAGTCATATGTTAGGTTATGCAATTAAAAAAAAAAAAAAATCACAGCATCAAGCTTGTAAATGAGACCTGAAATAGATTCCTTTCTTTAAGGAGTCTATAGCTAAGACATAAGTATTTATACTAACTTGTATTTACTTAAAAAAAAAAAAAAAATAAAGGAAAAGAAAGAACTTTGTATTCCTCAAAACAGCAAAGGTTCACAAGGTTCACTAATGACGTGTATATACCCTGTGAAGTGACAAAGCAGTCCAAGTGTTGTTTTAAGATGCATTTAGTGACAAGGACTCCAGCAGAGGCATGTGTATGGAAATTATGGGAGCTAGTGTCCATGTCAACTTTCCTAAAATAGAGAAGATGGTACCAAAGACAATCTCTCCTTTAGCATGCATGAGGAAGAGTCAGACCAAACTGAAGTACTTTTTTTCTGCAGTACGCACTTGAATCCCTTGATCTATATTTGCAAAATCATTTAAAAACCCTAAAAAATGGCATTACTTGAACCTTAGTCATAGCAATAATTAGTGTCAACAGGGAAGAGGTACTTGCATCATGGAAAAGGGGAAAATCTTTACAGAACTTCCATGAAAGAGTTCTACTTCTCACTGAATTGTCTCCGATAGAAGGGCAAATCTGAATAAACTTGTGCCAGAATTTAAATTCTTAGCAATATATGAGATAAAGTAACTATGTTGAGTTTCACCAGATACCAAGAGGATTATAGAAGTGGAAAGTACAATTATTCAATTTGTAGTCAGATAATTCAGACATTTCATATGGCTCTGAAACTCATCGCAGAGATGTACTGCAATTTCAAGGCTATGTAAAAGCTGAAAGCTGCTAGGAGACATCTCTCCATCTAGAAGTCTGGGAGACTTGAGTGAACACACGTCTACATCCGTATATTTGTCCCCATGGAACAGGATATTATGGAAAATAAGAGAACCATTAATTATCAGAATGATGGTGTAGGTAGTCATTTATCTGAGTGCATATTGATGACGTTCTTATGGATGCTCTGCTCTTTGTCTTTAAGGAAATTTATTTTCTTTTATAAAAGCACTTAATACTTATGAGAAGGAATAACTTATTAACAGCAGCCAGAAAATATATGTTAATATGAAAGTGTTGACTGAGAGCCTGTGCTGAGCTTTTTGGACATTAACATATATACTGAAAATATATATTGATCTCACCCTAAAACCAGGAAAATAAATTCATGCCTTTTATTAAAAAAAAAAAAAAAAAAAAAAAAAAGGCAAAACCAGGACATCTTCATGTTTTAATGTCCTTTAGTTTTCAAAGATAAGGCACACCAGCAGGCAGATGATACTCTTTTCCTACAGCTAGAACTGGAAAAGAAAAAGAATCAGCTTAACATGAAATTATATTTGCAACTAAATTTTTATTCACCAATCTTCCACGTGAATGCTAAACATTTTGCTTCACTTTAATTTGAAAAAGTATGTTAGGTTCCAGAAATCTAGCTAGGTGGAAAACAGTCTATTGTCTTCATTATCCTAATTTGATAAAGGATAATATTTTTTATCTGTCTTAGTTATTTTCTATCAAAAATGACAAGATACAAAAATGACCCCGTGCTGGTACTGTCAGGTGCAGCAATAAAGGTATTGTAATGAAGCCCATGCTAAAGAAATCTGCATTTGACAAAACCATGTTTTCGGCAAGACCTTTGAGTCTTCTGTTCTTGCACGTCCATTGCTCAAGATCTTCATGAATAATGTTGGAAAATCAAGGCCTATGGGAAAGGTCCAATTGAGTGCTATGTGTTGGAGATTTTGTGAGGGGGTCTTTTTGTCATTTTTAGCTTTTTTAGACATGGCTGCAAAACATGGCACCATTCCTGATTCATGTGCATGAACTTTCCAATCATATTATGTAAAAGTCCATAAAAAGTCCAAAAAGTGATGGCTGAAAAAAAGATTGTCAAAATTAAATAAATGAGACTCCTTTCTTTATGATTTTTTAATCAGTGGGCAGCTGCTTACATCACAAGATGACAAAAATACTCTTGCCTTCTTAAATAATAGTCTAAAATTGACACAAATACTGTAAATCTTGAATAAAATCTTCATAATTAGGACTGCATATGCAGAGTTATTGCTTCAAGTGTATCTGACAGTCACCACAATGACAGCTGAAAAACGTCAAAGCAAAAGGAAAAAAAAAAGAGAATGAAAAAATGCACCCAGAGGTTATCAGAAATGTTTCCAAGGAATGCTTAATATCATGAGAACACAGTATATTTCCAGATGTATTTTCAAGACTAAAGCATCAAGTGCCTTAAGTGAGTAAAACTTCAATCCTGGAAGAAATATGTAAATTCATGTAGAGAGAGTCACAATACTGCAGGGAAGACCAAGTCTAGATTGTTATAAATAAGGATTTCTGTTACCTGCACACACCTGCAAGAGATTAATTTCATGTATAAATAATCTAAAAAGAGAGAAAATATAACTTTGAAAAGTTAGGCAAAAACTATAATTAAATTTAGGATTAAAAATAAAACTAATTATGTAGTATGTATGAGAATACAGTTTCTCCTGAGCCTGGAATCTCTCCCATTCTTTTTCTCTAACATGCCTGAAGAGATGCCCCAATTATGTTGAAGATGCAGTTACCAATTGAGGGAAAAAAACCAGCTGAATCATTTACCTGAGTCACGACATAAATAGGATAGTAACTGGCACATGTAAAGAGCAAACCATACAATCAAGATATGAGTTGGTAGTTTGAGAGCATTTTTTAAAACGCCAAATCATATTCAAAAATTTAAAAACCCAAGCAGTTTAGTAGAAGTTGTTGCTGTTTGTAATTAATTCATTCCCACTGAACCCCTAGAAATCTGCCAGCCTTACAGTATACATTCATTGTTACACGTGGTACCTTCAAATATGAAAAACAGGGTTTTCTTGGATAAGGGCACTTGTCAATTAGTAAGAGTGGGAACAATTTTAAAGTAGGAGGAATTACAGCTTTCAACATCTACATGGAAAGACAGTTACAATTACTTATAATAAGAAAGTGACAGTAAAACTCCCTTCACTAAGAAACTCTGAACAGTCTGTTTTAAGGAGCAATGACATGCAATATGTTGAATTGAGGGACAAACAGAAATAGAATTCCTCAAAGATAAAATCTTACTGAGATGAGTTTAGTTAGTAAACGAATGATTGCATATAATAGATCAACAAAATATTATGCACAAATACAAATTCTGGACTACCAACTTTGTTGCTTTCTCCTTGTGTGTGTAACCTGTGGGTGATGTGTGTATTTTATGAGACGTTGCACACACATAAGAAAGAAAAAATTCTTAGAAAGAAAAAATGCAACAAAACAAAGCAGCAGTTTTTCAGCTGTCTGTGACATGTTTCTGTTTATACTTCTTTGATATTTTGATTGAAGAAAACAGATCTTCAGTATGAAACTAGTGACTACAAAACATGCACAAGTGCTGGATGCATCTACCAAGTCAATGTGGAATCTAAATGACAGTCAATGCTTAGTGTTAGACATGGACTATAAAGTGCTGAAAGAACACTTTCACTTCCACTGCAGTGGCTGAAAATTTGGAAAGAACCTTTATACAGACTTTTGTGTAAGGAGAGATGAAGGGTGAACTAGAAGGCTTTTCACAGATTCAACTGACCACTTGTGATTAGACATGCAAATTGATATAAAATGGTCTAAATAGAGCAAAGCAGGACTCTTGCATTTGCTGAGACTGAGTAGAGTATATTTTCTGCATCTATTTACTCCAACAACTACTTTGCCAGTCAACCTTCATATTTCAAGCCCATTCTGGCATGACACAGGTCCCTTAAGCTGCTCGAATGGCCAGAGAGAGGCTGTCTGGGACAAAGTCTTCCTGAGGCTCAGACGTCCTGCAGCAGAAGCCATACAAGGAATGGATTAAATAACTTCTTTTTTTTTAGCCTGGAGAAGAAGTGACTGATGGAAGACCTTATTCTGGTCCACAGCTTTCTCAAAAGTGGAAGTGGAGGGGCAGGCACTAGTCTATTCTCCCCTCTGCCCAATGACAGGAACCAAGGAAATGGCACTAGGTGTGTCAGGGAAGGGTTAGCTGGATATTAGGAAATGGTTCTTCACCCAGAGAGTGATTGGGCACTGGAAAAGCCTCTTTGAGGAAAAGGCATAACACCAAGCCTGACAGAGTTCAAGAAGTGTTTGGACAATTCTCTCAGACACAGATGGTGGCTCTTATGGTGCAGGGCCAGGAGCAAAGATTCTTGCGGGTCTCATTCAACTCAGGATAGTCTTTCATTCTGTGAAATACCTTTTGAAACAAACACCTCCACCAGGATTTCCCAGTTACTTTTGCATATATGCTACAGTTTAAACATGAAAATATTATCTATTTCCCAGGTCATAGATTATGTATAGTTTATTTCATATCCACATGATGCAAACTTTGTACAGAATAGCGGAATAAAAGAACACATGGGAAAAGCAAGTATTAAACTGTAAAACATTATGAAAGAAATCCTTTTAATTAATCCATATTCAGAAAATCAGTGTTGTCTATAACTCCTTAAGTAAGTACATTAAACTATACAAGTTACTGAAAAATATTCTTAAGCAAAGCAATTGCTTTCTCATATCTTATCAATGCAATCACTTCAAATCCCCAAAAAAGGAGCTACTAACAGCTAAGAGGTCTGAAAAGGAAAGATATTACCAAGAGAATGATTCCCTTTAATTTTGCTCAAGATCCTGTTTATGGGCAAAGAGAAAGTGCAACTCTATCTATCTATCTATCCATCTATCTATCTGTCTATCTATCTATCTATCTATCTATCTATCTATCTATCTATCTATCTATCCTTAACGTATTTAAAATATTTCTGAAGTATTGGTCCACTCTTCTACAGAAGTAAAAAAAACAACAACAAAAAAGTATTACAATACCTCTATACTGAAAGAATCTCAATATCAATAATAATAGAGCTAAAACTGCAATACATTTCTATCCTTGTTTTCTGCTGCTCTTCTTACCCTTCCTCTGATCATCTGAGTCTTGAGACTGGTATTGTAGCCTACTGAATGACTTTTTTTATTATATGTTTACACATTTTTCTTTCTTCATTGTTTCACAGCACTGTGTTGCATCCAAATTTACTATATGTAGCAGACTTTACATGTCAGATACTATTTTGGTGTTCTCTTTGTTGCTCCTATAACTAGTTGAGCCAGCCCTGGGTCTGCATTTCTTTTACTGACCAGTGGTGATTTTTTGGTAGATGTGGGACCTCCAGTGTCAGCTTGTGTCCCCTCTGTTCTCATCACATGCCTCTACTCCTGTACATCACATCTTGTGTCCCCACTTCTCAGGGCCTCAACAGCCATAACAGACCTGCATTTTTTTACACTACATTACTGTGTTAGAGTTTTAAGAATCTTATTTTGGGGAGCTAGCAGCACACAGAAATATTTTATACAACATTTTGGTTGTAACATACAAGATAAGAATTTTAAATAATAAGGAAATTTGTCATAGACACTTGGCAAATTAAAAAAAAAACAAAAACAGACAAACCTGTTGTCACAGCTAAATCTAGTAAAACAAAGCTACAGTCAGGTCAAACAAAGTTCAAACACGTTCTTTTCATTCAAAACACAAAGGAGAGGCCTCAGCCCTGAGGCCTTTCAGATACAATGCAGAGTTTATAGTCTTTACTCCCAATGACAGTACCACATTACAGGAATACATGGCTTCACTTTCCATGCTATATCAGAGCAAAAGAATGGACTCACACAAGGCTGCTAATTTGGATCTCTTTATGTTTCTGTTTATTTTAGGTAGAAGGATCACGTGTAGCAATACTTTGATATTTTGGCATTTCATGTCCAATAATTTAATAAGACCAGATTAACTTTCTCAGCTGATTTCCCCATTTACTCACTATTTTTATTACAAATTAGTGAGTACTTTTCCTCTTTCCCTGCCTTTTTTTTAATTATTCTTATTTTTTAAATAGAAATTTAATGAAATTAAAGTAATATGTTTTTATATGTGCTGTCAAAACAACCTGTATTGCCTGGAAACAATTAGCTCTTCACTGACTGAAAAATGAAAGAGGATCCCCAAACTCAGTACAACCTAACCAGTTCTTTTGTTCAACTGAAATTTTTACTACATTTTCCTTCCAAAAAAATTTAATATTTGGTTCCTTTTTGTAGCCCACCAGAAGCTTTATCATAAATTTAATGCAAGTTTTAATAAAAAAAAACAACAAAAAAAATCAAACGAACTCAAAATGATAAACAAAGAACTGTCTACAAAATTTAGGCTACAATTTAATTTCAAATTCTGGAGATCCATCCATTGAGCAGTCAGAATCATCATGCTCTGGATCGAGTTGTGTTGCTGTGTGTCTGCTTCCACCCAGCAGCCCTCACCCCAACACATAACAGAACTCCCATTAGAGATTTTCTGAGATCTGAAAGAGTGGAGCTAAAGAAAATAATAGTGTGTTAGGAAAAGTACAAGTCAAAACAGTATCAACCTTTTAAAATCCCTGTATACAATTACAATAATAGATTTGTTGCATGAGCAAATGTATGCAAATGCACAAGCAGATAAAATTGCAATAAGGGGACTTAAATCACCATGGCTTTTGGTCAAGAATAATCTGCAGTGGTGCAGCATTCAGTTCATGATTTTGGCAAACAAGTGAAACACCTGAAAACAAACTTATGGCTTTACAACTGGTCTGTCATAAGGATTAAGTGTTTCACAGTGAAAGTGATAACTCAGAAATCCTCATAATGTCTAAATATATATTTTTGGATCAAATTTTCAACATGGTTAAGGTTATCAGTGAATCACTGACATTGTATGTTCATTGATTTTGGATAAGGCTTGTAGCAGTCGAACAAAAGCTGCTTGAATCTTTCAGGTATTGGGAGGGGGTGATTTTTTTTACCTCCAGTTAATGAAGAAAGAAAGCTTTATTGTCTTTTCACTGGTTTGGAATATCATTCCTTTCAGCATACTGTATGAACAATGAAAAAGGCATTAACAAGGAGGGGAACCTCATATATATGTTAGTGGACAGAAGGCATAATGAAAAGATAGAAGAGGAAATGAATCATAATAATTCTTCCACAGGAAATATCTTCCACTAGAGTCTAATCACCCATTTAATGTTATAAGAGATCTTATGGTATGGTGAATGATGTTTAATGAATAATGATGAGATTCACTTCATTAATGATCTTAGCAGGTAAAACTGATTTTTAAGCAGAATTGTTATCTTGAGAGATTGATTAAATTGATTCAAATTGAAGCTGGTTACATACTAATTTGGTACACATTTTCTTGCAAGAAGTGTGGACTGAATCAATTTTCAGAGCTGTAATGGCAACAGCAACTAATTTTGATTGTTCTTTGCTCATTTCTAGATAATTCTCTAAAAATGATAGCTCAAGAGGCTTCTTTATGATGTAAAAATAAAGCCAGAAGAGGTTAGGGTTTATTTAACAGTAATTTTGGGAGGGTTTCCTCCCATGTCTTTTCTGGTTTTGATATGTCAGAAATTTTATTTTCCTTGGTCCCATTACTATAGGATTGTTTGAGAGCAGTGGTATGAAAGGATACTCAGTTGTCTCAGATTCTACAAAAATAGATGTGTTGATAAAAATGTTAACATTTTTGCCTCAAAAATAACTGTTCTTACCCACTCAGATTTTAAAATCAAATTAAAATTAAATATACTCTTTTCTGAATACTAGGATTAAAAAAAAGCAAAAAAAGGAAAAAAAGGCTTATATTGCATCCATATTCATCAGATCTCTCATCATTTGCTTTGTTCTGACATTTTTCCTGGCATGAAAATGCAGTATTGAATCCAGGTTTTCAAGCCTTCCCTGTAGTCTTTTGGAGGATCTCTATGTTCAACAAACTTTTCAGTGCTGGAATGGTACTCAAAAGGTATAATATTTTAATCCCCTTATTTTGCCACTCAAAATAGTTTTTCTGGAAAAAAGAATAAAGAACACAAAACCAAGCTTCCTTTACAGTAAATATCTCCACTGTTTCAAAGCTGTTAATATGCCATAAAGATTGGAAAGACAATAAACAGCAATTTTTTTCCTCTAAAAAACACACAGCCACATTTCAGTAAAATCAATTATTTGAGTGGGTTATGTCCATATTATGTTTTTCTCTTTTGATGAATGATAGAAATTCTATGTTTTTTAAAAGCTGATTTTCAAATGAAAAAGAATTAAAGTTGTAAAACATGCTGAATTTGCCAATAACCTCACTACAAAATATAAACAATTCCTGTTTTGCCTTCAATAGACAGCTGAAAGGGTACCTTGGAAATTTAATCTGCAGAAATTCCAGCTAACATACCACTGATTCTGGTCCTGTTGCCAAGAAACAGTTCTCTTCTGTCTCCCTTGGTGCTAATCTCTACTTTTAGCACTGTTCCCTATTCTCATTAGTCATGCAATGCTTCTTTTAAATGCTGAAGCCAGTGCTGAACATTTTGCCAATTTGTATATCTGGCAATCTTGAAAATGTGCACAGTATCTATGCACAGCCTGTGCATTGACTACCAGGTCACTGCAAGTTGAAACTCAAGTGTATTAATGCATAGAAGCTTTTATACATGTATCTACATTTTAAATAATTGTTTAAGAAATTAGAATTCTTTTGAAACGTAACAATTTAGGTTTCTGAAGAGAAACACCAAAAGAATTGCAGTAACTGAACTTGTTAAAGGAGAGCTGGGATATTGCCTTTAAGTGTATTTAATTCTGCACAAGATGTGAGCAAGCAAGGTAACGAGTCATTGTTAATTCTGCAACAGAAAATAATTCAGTCTACTTTACATTTGATAAGAGTAACACTATAACCCAAATAATATGGTAAATATTTCTGAAATAAAAAATTGTATTTGTTAGTGCATGTAAGTAAAGAAGTCAGTAGAGAAAGTATTGCAAAAAAACCCAAAAAACTTCCAAATTAAAAAAGCAAAGCAAAAAAATTACATCAAACGGCAAAAGAACCTATCAAATAACTAGTCAATCGACTAGCTTGGGTTTATTTTGCAACATTGTACTTATACATGGATCCTTATTCAACAGCATCATGGAGAAAAACATTCTATATATTTTAAGAGTATAAGTATAAAGGTATAGGTAGAAATGTTAAAACCTTAAGACTAGCTTAAGTTTATATTATAAATGGTAAATTGTAAGTGTCAGATTCCTATTTCGAAGCTTAAAAAAAATATATACTTTAATTTGAACTGAGATGCATTTTAATACAAATATAAGTATTTTCAATCAATAGTCCATAAATAATTTTATGCACTTATTCAGATCCTTAGATCACTATTGAAATGTAACCATGCCCGCAAAATTAAAATCAGTGCTGCCAATATCAGTTCCATGTGAACCTCATGGTGTTCTGTGCTTTTTTTCAAGTTTTGGTTATTCTCAGCTCTGACTTTTAAAATAATTCATGAGTCAGAGAAAAGCTTGCTAATGTAAATGCTAGTGGCTGGGAAACGAAGAAAATACATTATGGTCTTCATTCCAAATCTTTGAAACTGTGTGGAGGATGATAACAAGTAACATACCAATGGTCTAGAGAAGTGTTAAGATTTCACTTCTGACAGTTTTCTAGAACAGCATGCAATAATGATTTTCCTTACTCTCTTCCATGTCTTTTAAAAGAAAAACAGCTTTCCAGTTGTGAATATCGATCACAATAATTTTTTAGAAACAGCCATTTGAAAGACACAGTGTAAAGACATATTATATTACTTTTTTGTATTTATTACAAAAGATTGGTATTATTTAGTTTTGTAATCACTGAGCATTGTAAATTCCAGAGTACTTTATCGGTGAGTCACAGCTTGCATGTTTGTTACAGAGAAAGCAGATACAGAAGGTGGGGTTTTTTGCTTATTACATAGTGGATTTTTTTCAAAGTGGAAGACTAATTAAATCCTTAAATAGAGCAAGACTTGCAATGAAATCTGAGTTCAAACTTAAAGGTGACAAAGAAAAATTAACAATTCTCCTTACATTAATGAAGCAATTAAAAGTATTTCATTAGATGCCAGGCAAATGTATCAGTGCTGCATTTACCACAGATCATTGTTCTGGATACCATGTCAGCAGCATTAGCCATTTTAACTTGTTAGCTGCCTGCCAAATTTCACTGCTATAACACAATTTACCATCCTGAGAATATTAATTATTCATATATGTATTTGTCAAAGAATAGCTTTCAGTTTTTTCTTTTGATCTTCCAAAAAAAGTGGATCCATCACATACCTAATTCAAAATAATCTTAGGAACAGCAAAATGGTGATCACTGTTCTGCTAGTGACTGTTCTGCTAGCAGAACACAGATGGCAGGACATGCCATCCAGTAGCTCCAGTTTACTGGCTAATTTGAATAAAAGAACAATTCAGGCTGAAGTGGATTTCAGATCAGCTTCCTGCGCAAAATAAGAGTTCAGACCAGGCTGCTCGGGGTTTTGTCCATCTGGATTTTGGAAATCTTGAAGGACAGAGACTGCAAGGTCTCTGGGCAGAGTTTTCTGGGCTGTTCTCAGGGTGAGAAAGTTTTCCTTATATGCTGAGTAAAACTTACGTTTCAATTTATGTTCATCAACTCATCTTCCTAACATGTACTGCTGAAAGAGCCTGTTTCATCTTGCTTATCTTCTCTCAGGTAGAGACAAGCTATACTGGGTTGCCCCGAAGCTGTCACTTTCCAGGCTAAACAAGCCCATTCTCTCATCTTCTCCTCATATGTCAGGTCCTCCAGTTAAGACTCCTTTGGCCCTCCACTGGTCTTTCTCCAGTTGTTCGGTGTCTTTCTACACCAGAGGGCCCCAAAACTGAGCAGAGTATCCAGATGGGAACTCATGAATGCTGAACAGAGAGAGATAGTTCCCTTCTTAAGTATCTTGTCTTTGTCACTCTGACTACTTCCTGGGGTGTTGTTAGTTATTTCCACAGCTGGGGCAGATGGCTTGCTTATAATCAGCTTGTGTCTGCCAGGGTTCACAGGTCTTTCCCTGCAGAGATGTCCCTAATCAGGCCCCAGCCTGTGTCTGTGCACTGGTGATTCCTGCCCAGGGACAACCCTTGATATTTGTCATTGTTTCATTTCATAAGACTTTTTTTGCCCATTCCTACAGTCTGACTAGGTCCCTCTGGATGACAGCTCTTATTTCCTGCATAATGACTTACCCTGCTTCAGTATTATCATCTACAAAATTGGTGAAAATATCCTCCATTAGCTCCTGCAGATCATTGATAAAGCAGTTAAACAGGTCAGATCCCAATTTAAATCCCTGTTACACTCCATTTCTTACAGACCTTCACCACTTGTCACAGGTCTCCAGGTAGATTACGATGCATTAACCACAGCCCTCTGAGTCCAGACATGGAACTAGAGCTTAGCCAGCTAGACGTCTGCCTATTCAGGGATAGTAGGACTCAGTACCAAAAGCTTTTCTGAACTCAAGTTCATTAACATTCATTGTCATATATTAGATAATCTACTACATACTCTAGATAAAACTCATCTAGGCTCCCTTTCACACAGACCTTGGACCAGATGATCTATCCGTTCCTTGAGCAAGCTGAAGTCTCTTTAATGCCCCAGATACATATTCTGCTACTTTCAGTACTTTCAGCTTCACAGCCACCTCAGTTTCATGGGCACTGCTGTAAAAGCTGTGATCAATTGCCCAATCCTTTTCCTCAGGCAGTGAAGACCCAGATGTGCATTATGTCTCTTTGGCCTTTTCACTACCTGCATTAGTAAATCATCCCAAACATCCTCCAGAAGTCACCACTGCGTTGCCCTTCTAGTAAAAGTCAGAGAGGTTCAAGTCCTTCAAGCTCATCCATCTGTCATCCCATGGCTTCCTTATGTCATGTGTTAAAGAAGTCTTTGCACACTTTCTCACTCTGATCTGGTAATCTGAAACAGTTCCATCATGTTATCACCCTCATTGACCTCTCCTCAATTCATGAATCACAAGCCACTAATGGGTCCATTGTCCATCCCACAGAAGAGCTGATACACCCAAGTTGTCTTTACTGTAGAGGGAAACCTTCCTTACCATCTTCCTTGCTTTTCCTTTGAGTTGTTTCCATTCATAGAAGTACTCCATTTGTACAAGCTGTCTTTAGATATCTCATTTACTCCAATAGCATTGTAGTTTTGGGATATCTTCTTTGTTTAAAGCTCTCCTCAGCAGGTTGGTTATCCTATTGGCAAAGACACTCCCACTCCATTTTAACAGGTGAATCCTATTTCCAGCACTACTGGATCTCCATAGAGACAGGAAGTCAGCACATTAGGCATGGATTTCTGTCCCTTGTGAGGAGTTTCCCCACTGCTATCTCCTGCTGCTTAGTTTTGGTGCAGATTGGTGGTTCAAGCTTGTACTTGGCTCTGACAAGATGTGACTTTCTGCCCTTTACCTGCTACCAGGACACTGCTTACGCTCTGCAGTTTCCAGTTCCAAGGGAGAAGATGCCTTCAGTCAGGAGTTAATGGCCTCAGCCTTAGAGCTTGGATTGAATTGAGCAGAAACACCATGCAGCGAAGGTTTCAGCCTTGTCTATGTAAGGTCTCAGTGAAGATTCTATCAATGTTTTACCTTCCCTGGTGCTTCACAGTCTGATCAGGTCCACCCACAGCCCCTTCAAATGGGAGTAGCCCCTCAGCCAATACACACTTTTGCCAGGCAAGGACACCCTTGCTGCCTCCTCCACTCATGGAGAAGGACTGTAGGAGGTCCCATAGCTGGGGAGATGCGTCCTTCCTCTTGGCCAGGTCTGGGTTCAGGCCTTTGGCATGCCAGGAGGTTGCTCCAGGATCATGTAGTGTGGCATAATCTTTGCCGAGCTATTTATCTCTTCTAGTGGTGTTTTTCTTCTCTTCTGGATGAATTCTGTTATTTGCACTCAGAGCTATGGTCCAAGGTCTGACAGCTGTATAACTGTCTTCCTGGCATAGTTGGAAGAGGATCTTGATGCTCCCTGACCCCTAATCTGAAGTGAGTTAGAGATAAACAGCATTATTTCACTGAAATTAAGGAGACTACAGACTCTGACATATTAGGATCAATATTTATGGAATGTAGATAGAGTAAGCCAGTAGATAACCATGCCTATCTTACTCATTTGCTACTTACAAGAATTCATCAGCCTAGCCTGAAATAAGTGTTCATGCCAGGGTATCATCTTTTATAACCAATTAAACTCTCTGGTACCATCACCTTTTGTACAAAGGATATAGTATAAGGGCCCCTAGTGAGCTCAAAGACAAATTAAAATGTGTATCACATTATATTTATATTAGAATCTTTTGTACATTTTGCCTGAGAGGGACAGCTATCTCTCTACAAGAAGGGTATAATTGCAAGGGATGCATCTCCACAGGACTTCCACAATGAAATTGGAAGGTTATTTATGGCAAAGAATAAATGGCTACATGGTGCGGCAATGGCTAAATATTACTGAGAATTAGAGAAATAAAACATGACTTCTGAAGATGAAAGGTAAAAATGAATAAAGGAATACACAACAGATAAAATACGAGAGGCCAGAAAAATAATGACATGTAGTTATTGTGAATAAAATGGTAACTGCAGGAAAAGTGCAAAACTGACACCTAGATACTGAAGTGCTGAGGATATCAGCAATAGATTTTTCTCAATAGATTAGCAACTCCCACACACAATTTTTCATGGGATAACAATTCAAAAAGTACAGTCAAGCGCCTTCCTTTTCAAAAGGTTAACCTCTAAAAAGAGTCAGAAGTTGCAAAGCTAAATTAGACTTTTTCTTACAATAGGATCTCAGTAATGTATAAAATAAAATCTTCAGCTTTAAATGAAAGAAAATATATTATAATGCAAGGCATAATGCCTTTGCTTTATTTCAAGGAGTCTATCTTTACCAGTGTTTAAGGGGAACAAAGAGATAATCCAAATTATCATCTCTATTCATATGTGTCTTCCAGCTAGGAGCAGGCTCAGCTTGTAGATCCCACTGCTGTTCTTAACAACAGCTAGGAGGCTATAAAGATTCAGTTGGGTTTTACCCCCTGAAAACACTAATCAAACTCTACCACACACTTTTCAACATCTCATATTTGCACCAACAAATTGAGGAAAATGACCCTGTAGAAGGGGACCTGAATCTTAAAAGAGAAAATTGATTCCCTCCGCACTTACTTGCCAAGGCTCACAGGCACCAATACACCCATGTTCAAGACCTCTAGCTGAAACTCAAAGCAAAGGCATATTTTTCTGCCTCCCTAGCCCAACCTGTATTCTGTAGTTTCTTCTTAGGTTGTCTATCTTGTTGCATTTATATATGCCTATTGTACCTTTGAGGTGCTCACAGTGATCATAATCCTCCTTCCATCCTGTCTTACTTTTCAGAGTCATTTGAATTTCTCTTTTTCTCTTTCCTAGAGACAGAGGGAATAGTCAGTGCTCCAGCTCCAGTCCTTTCCCTTTTCACCCATATCTTTGGATAACCTGTGTCTGAAAGTCTGACCTTGATTTTCATCATGTGTAGGCAGTATTGTGTTTTCCATGAGTATTTCAGTGTTATGTGTCAGCTTGTGATCTTGATGACCTGCTGCTTTAAGCATTGTCTCTTGCTGCCATTCTTAACCATGCTTCCCTTTTTCTATTGCTTCTACACCCAGGCATACTCTTTCAATCTCCACACACAGCACATTTCACATTTTTATTACAATTCTGCGAATCATACAAAAAAATATGCTTAATAAACGTGAGTTACTGATAGAGCTCCTTATTGTAGATAAATGTAGGAGACTAACTTCCAGCTTTATTCATAAAATTGATAAAATACATGTGAACAGAATTAAAATCTACAAGAAAGCAGGACTTCCAGTTTTCCAAATCTTCTCCTCCTTTTTTATTGAAGGGTTGGTTTGGAAACAATATTCAGAGAATAAATGTAATTAAAGTTAATAATACATGAGATTTGAACTTATGAACAAATGAGATAGATTTACATTGCTTCAAATTGTAAGAAAATGTTGCCAAATATTATGGTTGATGATATAAAGGGCTTCTAGGGATGCAAGCAGGCCACCATTTCCTGCCTTTCCAGTGTTGAAATATGTCATCCATGCATGACAACCTGAGCAGATCTCACCAGAGATGAAAACATTTATCAGTACAGTGAGGATTTTAAAAATTTTTTTTGCTCATTTAACATTATCAGGGAAAGAATTTCCTCCTTAACAGTCACAATTAGAATATAGTTTGACATAAGAGGCTGTATTAAAACAGAATGACAACGAGTGGTTGATTTTCTAGGCCATACCAGCCATCAGACACCTTTAATTCTATACCAGGTCAAAGTTACTATGAACAGTGTCTCAAGCCTGAGACCAATATTTGGTAAAAATACAAAGCTTCATGAAGGACGTGTTGCAAAACATAAATGTTGATAGACATTAACTAACTCAATCTGAAATTCTTCCCTACTCTGCTTTCATCCCCTAATTCTAAACCGGAAAACTGTTCCTTTGATAGAGGTATTGAACTTGATGATGGGTGATGAATCCTTGGACCTAACTACTCTTTTCTTTGGTTTCATTAGATTTTAGCTCTAAAAGGGTTTTACAGATTTTTTTTTTTTCTAAAAGCAAAATAAAGCAAAAAAAGATACTGTCTTACATGTAGTAAAGATTTTTTTTATTGTCAAAAAGGAGACATGGAATTGAACATTTGCCTAAGAAACAGCTATTGTACCTCTCAGTAGTACGAAGGTGGTTCTGTTCTGCATGCAGCCATATTAATTGTCTTTTACTGTAGCTTACCATGCCATGTTAGCTTTTCATGTACAGCATCATAAAGCTGTAGCATCTGGTGTTTGTCTCTTGTACAGAGCCAAAGCCAAGAACAAACTGTGGTTTATAGGTATGTACCTTTTAACCTTGAACAGGTTCTGTTGCCATGAATTGGAAGAGCGTAGTCAGAAGATGCATTTCGCAGCTAGGAGTTTCTGAGAACACAGTGAAGGGGTTTCACCTGACATCTGTTTTCTGGATACTGACTGTCACAGATACTGCTGTCACTTGGCTGTTTCCTTCATCTTGCAGGGGATTTCAGTGGGACAGTAAAAATGACAGAAGGAATCAGCTGGAGTCTAGTTAAGTTTAAACAGAGTCAGCAGCATCTGTTAGAATACCTTTGGAACAAAGGTCTGATTTCTAGCTCAAACTTCACAAAACTTCACAAGCTGAATTGCTTTTAGACTTCCTTGTGAGATAATGTAACATTTAATTCAAGGTCACACTGAAGAGAATTGATGAAGTCCAATTTTCAGAGACCAGTTCCTAATATTTCTTTACATACAAGTAACTTAAATGCTAGGTAAAGTTCATTTCTAGAGATTCAAAAGAGTATTGCAGAATTTGTTTGATGCTATATATTTATGATATATAAAAAGAAATTCCATTCTAAAAGAAGCAGAATTATAGTAGAGCATATTCTTTTTGTTCCAAATATATCAGCAAGCAGCTATAAAACTTTGACCCAGAGACTAGTCAATGTTCTGAACAGAGTATCAAAAATGTGTGTACTATCTGGGAAGAATTAAGTAAATCAGAGGTATTAAACAGTCCTGGAATATGGTACCATTAAAATAAGAGAGATCAAAGAAGGAAAAAAAAATATCTCCAGGATTATCGCTTTACTCAGGTTAGTACTTTAACTCCCTTTGAGATTCATATTCCAAAATCTGATCTCAGAATTAGATGTTGATAGCCTTTTCTAAGAATATTCCCCTTTTTAAAGTTTAAAAAATGTTGTTGAAATTCTCTGTTCAAACACTGAAAACACCTAAGCTCAGTCCCACTCTTAACCTATGAGGATTCATAATTCCATCTTCCCCCTCAGTGGACAGCATTTTGGTTAACAAGTGGTTATAGCCTACAAAGACTTTTCTCCCTTTCTCTGACATTCTTTGAATGCTGATTGCACTGGCCTGTTAAAAAAAAAAAAAAAAAAAAAAAAAGGGAAAAAAGAACAAGGAAGAGAAGGAAGTGCACTGATTCCCACTGCCAAGACCTTGAACATTTGAATTGGTGAACAAGACTACTTAAGCATTCAGGAAGCCTTTCTACTAAAAGCTCTGGAAATAAAATACTTATGGGGATGAGACAAAGGCTTTAAAGGAGTTTTTTAGATTCAGGCAGAAATCAGAAAACTCTGGTTTCTTACCTTTATCTGCTTTATTTCCCCAAAATTAAAATGGAATTGTCAATACTTTCAACCTCATATGGCTTTTTCCAAAATACACACCTAAAGCTGATGAGAGGGAGTACGACTACAAAGCAATAGGAGTCATGTAGTTTAACACAGTGACAGTCTCCCACTCACTTTCTTGCCTTCACACTTTTGGTACCCTTCCTCAAACCTTGAACCAATCACGATGATACAGTCTGTGTACACCTAATTGATTGTCCAGATACTCAATCAGAGCAATATGCAAAAAGATGTATTGTCAGCCTGCTTTCTCTTAGTCCTTATTACCTCAGTGGAAGGAGTTAATTTTTTTTTCTGTTTGCTTATCTTTCCTGATATTTTATTTGAATAATTTTTTCTTTTCCCGTTCTATTATAATCATTCATCCAGTAAAGCGCATTACAACTATCCTCTCTCATTTAACTCTAGTATTTCTACATGTAGGAAAAATACCTTATCTATCGGAGGATAAAACTATGGCAAATGTATTATCTTTTATGTGTTACTGTATATGAGCTTATCAGAAGGAAAGACTTTAAAGTGTGCAAGCTTATGAAATTCTAAGCAAAAAAGTATTCTAACTCATCACAATTTTGAGCAATCTTACCTATGAACTAACAATGAATACATAAAATGTCAACCCACAGGGTAACTCCGTCAAGGTTATAAGCACTTGAAACTTATAGCCAATGAACACCTTTGCAGTCACAGTCTCTGTGGGAGAATAAATCCACTGATTGAATTCTACTAGATCTCACAATCAGAAATATGGAGAAAAGCCATGGAATAGTTGCTAAAATAATAAGCTTAACACCTAAAACTAGGAGACAAGATGTACTGAAGAAGAATAAAGAAAAAAAAAAAAAGAATTAACTTTTCTGTCCCAGAGTTATCACAGCTCCCACTTAAATACCCACATCTTAAAAACATAACTTACACTCCAAGCTACTTTAAGGTCTGTTTATGGTACATTTCAGCTGTCAATTATTTCTGAGCAACTGACACTGACTAGGTGATGTGTATGTACAATATGTTCAACAAACCAAAGTGTAATGTATATAGGAGGAAAAAAAATTCAGAACACATGAAGAAAATCTTATGTCAGATAACACTACTGACCTTTCCCTGTAGCAATATATTTTAACTTACTATACCTGTAAATTACCAGTAATGGATAAGAATGGCAGTCTAAGCAAGATGGAGAAAAGAGTGTTTTTATAACTGACAATAAAGTTTAGAGGAGGTGTGCATAGAAACAGCAATGCCATGGAAATATTATAGTCAAAATATACCCAGAAAATATGTTTTATTTATGGGACAAGCAAAAATTACATTTGATTCCTGATTAATTTATTAACACTTGAATTCACTTGTTATATCATAAATTTCAGTCATGAGGTTCTTTATTTTGGTGAATAGAGATGGTCAGCTTTAAGCAATAATTGTAAATGTGTTTGGCATACTATTTATAGCCACCAGTGATACAGAGAAGAAAGATATTTAAACGACTACAATAACTTCAAACTCAGTCCTGAGCTTTAAATTTTTGAATGCATCAACACAGATTCAAAAGCATATTTGTCTCCAAACGGATATTTACATTTGAACATAGATTTCCTTTTCCATGCTGATTTGTTACAAAGATTGCATCGGTACAAAAAAAATATCATTTTTTTGTGACAAACAATAACACAGCAATCATATTGCATCATGCAAGAGAAGGTATATGTAAGGTCTTGTCCACTGAGAAAGAAATCCTTAATTTAAATTATTTATTATATTTGGCTTATGTGGTAAGATTTTGGAAAGAGGAGGGCGGGAGGGACTGCAGGGGTGGCATCTGAGAAAAGATATCAGAATCTGTTCCCATCTTGGACACTTTGGTACTGGAGGTTCAGCAGAGTCCAAGAGGAGCCTGCCTCAGGCCAAAGCTGAGCCAGCCAACAGTAGCTCCGTGCCAGTGACACTATATTTAAAAAAGGGTAAACAATGCTGAGCAACAGCAGCTGAGAAAGAGGACTGAGAATATGTGAGAGAAGCAAGTCTGCAGTACCAAGACTGTGGTGAGAGGGGCTGTCCCCTTGCAGCCCATGGAGGACCATGGTGGAGCAGGTACCCACTCTGTGGGCCATTGGGGACCCACTGATGGAGCAGGTGGATATGCCCCCAGGAAAGCTGCAGGCTGAGGAGAGCCCAGGCAGGAGCAGGCTCCTGGCAGGATCACTGGTCCCATGGGGGACCCACCCTGGAGCAGTCTGCTCCTGAGGGACTGCACTGCATGGGAAGGACCCAACCCAGAGCAGTTCTTGTAGAATTGGACCCTGAGGGAAGACACACGTGGGAGCCCTTCGTGAAGGATTGTATCCCATGGGTGAGACTCCACACTAGAGCTGCAGAACTGTGTGTGAGGAGGCAGGAATGGGAAAGACAACGCTTTATGAACTGACCAAAAATCCTATTTCCCATGCACCTGCACCATTCAGGAGAAGAAGGAAGAGCTAGAAGTGAAATTGAGCCTCGTAAAAGGGAGGAGTAAGGTGAAAGTGTTTTTAATTTTATTTCTCACTATCTCACTCTGTTGCAATTAATTGGCAATAAATTATTTTCCCCAAGGTGAGTCTGTTTTCTGTGATTGTAATTGTTAAGTCTTTTCCCTGTCCTTTTCTTGACCCATGAATTTTCATTGTATTTTCTCCCCTGTTGTCTTGATGGAAGGGAAATAGTACAATGGCTTGGTAGGCACTTGGCAACCAGTCAAGGTCAATACACCACCTTTATTAGAACAAAATATTTAGTATTTATTTTTTAAAATGTACTAATTAGTCCCATATATATGTGCATCTCTAGAGCACTTGAATTATTTATTGTGGAGTATTTTTGTCTGTTTAAGGAGTTTGGTATTTTGTGTTTTATTTATTATTAATAACTTCAGCAATTCCAAATGGTCAGTTTTCCCTTTCTTTGTCAAATTTCTGGGAGATTTAAATAATTACTTGGTGTAGGAATTAATTTATTTTTAAATTGAAATTGAATTTCATGCCTTAGTGCCCTATTTTAAATACTCATTATCTGCCATGAAGACCCAAAGTTCCTGGCATCTAAAAAAGTCCCATTAAGACTATGATAAATAAACATTTTTTTCCAAATAATTCAGACATACTTGCATAAATGCACAATGCCTATCGATAGTTACCGGATAGATGGTGATACAGTAGCATATCAAAAGCGTAAATTGTCAAATTTTTAAGGAAAGAAATAAAGTTTGTTCTGTCCTTTATGCCATAATTTCAATGCCAGCCACAATTTTAAAGTCTATATTATAAGAAGCTTAGAAAAAAAGGCATCAGATAACCTTTGGCAAGGAATTTGCAGACCAGATGCCCTTATTAGCATGATCCATGGAAACTCAAGCTCAGGAAGAATAAAACCATGGTTTCTTATTCTTGAATATTGATAATGAAAGCATACTTCAGTGTTAAGTAAAGACTGATAAACAATATGATCATTGCTCACCAACAGTGAAAAATAGACAAAAATAAACATTTTCAAAACAAAGACACTTTTGTGAACATTATTTGCAATACAGACAAATTTAACAAATTACAGAACCAAGAATGTGTGGGGAAAACAGAATCCTTTCTTCTCAGATAGTTACTCATCACATTAAATTAACTTCTTTTATAAGACCTAATTTTGCAAAAACAACATTTCAAAGACTGATTTTGTCTTCTTTCAAGACCAAGAAATTGTTTTCCAGGAAAAAATCTGGGGCATTTCCAAGTTTATCCCATCCACTGTTTTTTGATGAAAATCCCGAATTTCTAGCAGTTGTTTTTCACACCTTCTCCAGCCTCAATTCACAGCAAGTTTGACTCATGGAAAGTGTTTGTTTCTTCAGAACAATGAACACAAATGAAGGAAATAATAAAAAATATAAAATAAGAAAAATCTTGAAATAAAGCATTCAAATATCATGTGCAGCTGCTTCCATCCCCATTTTTAATCCTTATGAGACTTTGTCATCAAGATTGTATTTTCCAATTTGTGTGAAGGCAGTAGCTCTTACAGTGCACAAATGCTCAGCAACAGAAAGGAACAGTTTATGACAGGAAACTTAACTCCCTGAGCCCAGCTGCTTGAAAAGAAGTGCGGCACAAGATGAACCCTGCAAGTAACTGGAAAAGCATTCTAATCATATGATGTGTTCTGAACAGAAACTCTTTATTTTGAGTGAAAAATCTTCCATGGATGTTGAGAGTTATATTTTCTCAGTTTTTTTCTCTATTTAATGAGCCCCACTTTATGCCCAAAAGTAAAGCTAAGTTCATCCCATTTTGCAAAGCCTGGTATATACAGGAGATTTTTCTTGGAAATTGTCATGGAAAGTAATTCTTATAGTCACTTTGATTATATGAATGCAACAAACATGGTATCCTTAATCAACCCGCTGTCACTGCTGCTCTGACCCTTCTGGCTCTGTCAGCAATGGAGAAAATATTATGTCTTCTCAAATACAATGCAATCTCTGATTTGGATTAAAAAATTCAATTCAAGCTTCATTATGATGTCTTTAATCCATTAAAAAAGTGCAAAGGATGCAACTTTCTTACTCTTAGACAGAATTCAACAGTCTCTCCTTTATATAACTAAAATTGATTTTTACTGTTCATAATCTTTAAAAGCAGTTTATTTAAATCCTGTTACTCAGTTACACTCACAAAGTGAATAATTAGGTAAAGTTTTAACATATCAGACTCCTGGTTGAAGTGTGCTTAAGATATTCTGAAAGTCAATTTAGGGGAAATGAAACCAAATAACATACTAAGAACCAAGCTTGGTTTTAGACCCCAAAGTTTTATCTTTTGCTAAAATCTCTTTAGAGGGGTTGTAATTTGCAAGGGAATAGCTCAAAGGGATTGAAAATGTTTTCAGAGTAACAGAAATTGCTAGAAAGGTATTTGGTTACTTTATCCTGTGCTAGCAATTTTTATTTTTGTAATGCAAAGTTGTTGTTCTTATACCATATATACATATTTAGCACACAATACTATTTCTAGAATTGCAAAATCAGATAGAGAAATGAAATAAAATCTTCATTTATTTCTGGCCATAAATTTACAACAGTGAGATATCTCTCACAAAATGAAGAAGTTCATAATAGCTAAGCAGTGAAGGTAAAATAGGTTATTTTAGTATGAAAGAATATAATGTGGCACAATATCTTATTCCACTAAATGCTATGCTTTACTCCTGTGGAATAAAAGTGCCAATGACAATAAGAAATATATTAGAATATTTATTTATAACATCACAATTGAAGTACTCAATGTTTATTGTGCTGAAACGTATCATTGCAATTAAATGAGAAAAATATTTTGGTTAGTGAAATATTTTGTTTAGCATAGCTGAGATTTTGTTTATTCTCCTCAGGCCTATGACATTTTAAGCATTCAGATATTTTAAAATGTTTCTGTAATGATAATGTTCGTTCTATCCACTGTTTGGAACCATTCCTCAAAAAGGTGCTAGAACTAAAGTGAGGAACAACAGTTTTCAGCAGCAAATAGTAAGAAGTTTATTTTTCAGTTTAAAACAAAATCTATAAATTTTAAGTGACTCACTGAGAACATGCCACAGCATTTTTTTTCCCTGTAGAGCTAATATATGCTAGTTTTCAGGTGTTTGAATTCTTCATTTATCAGCATTAATGTCAGTTTAAAAGTTTAATTTATCAATTTTATTTCTTCATCCTAGTGCTGTTAAATATATGCAGGTTTAATTTTTAATTGTTACTTAGCCCATGTTAATTAAACACAAAATAATAAGATCTATTGATGGGAAGAAAGCCTCAGACAAGAGCTTTCTCATAAAGGGGTCCCCTTAAAAATTCTTGCTAGTATGAATATATTTAGGGCTGCTTTCATTTTCAAAAAAGAGCAATGCATTACTTTAGCCAATCATCTCTTAATTTATTTTTCATACACAAGTGAAAAGCAAGGTCTGCAGTGTTTGGTATGGAGCTGTGTTCTATGATGAAGTAAAAGAGGTACTAATTGATTCTGATTGACAGAAAACTAAAATTATTAGATGTGTCACTTTGGATAGTCCCTGAGGACTCAAAAACAAGGACAAACAGTTTTCTTAAATGAGTTGCTGCAGGCCTGTGAATAGGAGTGCCTCATGCAGGTACCTGCACTTTCCAAACATCAAAACGTTCATCAGAAATAACAAATTAATTTTAGGTCTAATTAAGAATCAGATAAAGGAAGGTTTGTGAGTGCAATCATGAAAGCTGACAACACTAGTTCTCCCACCAGTCTGCACCCTTTCAGTCACTTCACCTTTTCTCAGGTATTGTTGTATCTTTAGGACTTCACTTGCATTATTGAGCAATTTGAAATTAAAGAAGATTGGTAAATCAAAGCAGTAGATTGTGAGGCTCTTCATACCTTAACTAAGCGAGCCTTAGGAAAATTAGGAGTAGTCCCTTGACAAAGGATCCTCATTTTTTTCACATGGGCAATGCTGTCTAGAACACCAAAGCAGTCATGCTGGAGGGATATATTTTCTTCCTCAACTGATGTCCCCATTTTGGAGAAAACATCACTCGTCTTTCATCTCTTCCTGGAGAAACATAGTAATTATTGTCCCTATCATCATTGCTCTTCTAAAATTCTTACTTGCAAAATGCTTCTACTTCCATTTGTGCTATTTTCTAGGTGAAACTGTGGTGACAGCTGTCCAGTCCTCACAGGGATGATATCTTCAATTTGCAGAAAAAGATCACCTTCTGCCCAAGCCTTTAGATTTCACATGGGGTTTCCATACCTTGAGGAAATGGCAGTATCTATGTGTTCTCAGCTGCCTATAATCCCTTTCTGAACACAGAAGTCTTCACAAATAAAAATTACTTCAGTTTTATCCTAGTAACCAAATATTTCTTGTTTTCCCAAGAGTTTTGAAAAGCTGCCCCACATGCCTTATGCTAAAACACTTAATTTCTAGTCACACAAACCTAATTCCATCCCCTGTGTTTATAAATTTCTTTCCCTTCCCTCTCTTCTTTGATTGTCTCACAAGTTATATCAGTTAAATTAGCTCCTATGCTACTGATAGCCCTCTATAGACTCTTGTTTTCTCCCTGACATCTGCTTTCAAGAATAGGTGGCAAGCATACGCAAACAAATAAAACATTTTAACTACTTAATGGTTCCTAAGATTTTCTAAGTATTTCCATGTATTGCACCATGAAGAATCCACTAAAATGAATGAATGATTTCACTGCAGATTTTTTTTTCTCCTCCTGCAAGCAATATCATGCAGACATTTATACTATATAATATGACAAGAATCAGATTATATTGAACTGATAAGGACTTGATAATTTCTAAATGATATTAATTTGGGAAATGCGAATAGTCGACTATTCTAAGCTCAATTTGCAAGTTATATTTTGTTAAAAAAGTGAATTAGTTAAACTGAGACTCAGAAGAGAGATTGTTTTCCTGGCAAACCTCTGAATCTGGGGGGAACTAGGGTGCAAATTTGTGCAAAGGGAGCAGTGAGGGAATCAAAGCAGGGATCTTGCAGCAGAAATAGAGAGAATACAGTGGTGGACAGGGAAAAGCCTCAGCCAGACCTTTGAGGGAATGGACAAAAATTTTCATGTCTTCATGGAGATCAGGAGCAATTGAATAAAGTTTCTTCTATCTCAAAAAAGGCAGCAAGAAATTTAACCTGGAGTTAAAATGTCTTCCAATTCAGTTATTTGGAATAAGTATGATAGTTTCTACTTAAAATAACCCAAACTCTTAAATATAGATTATGTATCTCGTGCCTTCTTTTAGGAGTTATCAATAAGTAAAACTTACCAACAAACTCACTTCAAAGAAGATCCTGTTATTGTAGTGCTCATGGAGTATTGTAGGAAACTGAGCACCTAACAGAAAAAAAAATATTCTATGGCCTGCTTTAGAATTTCCAGCAGAATTTTCCACTTTGGAGTTTTCTGAAAATACAAGATAGCTAGATATCAATGGAAAATTTTGCCACTCGTGCAAGAACATCCATATCACATATGCTCACTTCATCCTTTCTTATTATAGTCTGTTGTAAAAATCGTACATTTCTTCTTTTTAAATACCTTCTGAGCCTAGTATAACCCTCTACAGAGCAGAGCTGGATATACTGAAATATGTAGCAGTGATTCAATAAATTAATAACAAAAATCTGAATATATTTATGTGTAGTCTATTTCCATTACACATATATGTCAACCTTCTGATAAAGCTGATCATAAACATTCAGTTGGGAAATAATGGTCTTAGATATCCATGTCTGGAATGAAAGCAGAAATTTAAATTTATAGAGCAAATATAATTTAAAAAAATAATTCTAAAAGGAAACAAAGGATTTTTTTTTCTTATATGCCTGTATATCTGTTTTGTTATAGCACACTGCTGTCCTTAGAACTGATATGATGTTATAACATGTCTTCCATAGTAGAATATTTCTTCACATTTTTTTATGGAAAATAAAAAAAATCTAGGTTTTTCCTAGCTGGTGACATCCTTTTAAAAAACCAAAAGTTTATTTAAAGATTTTTGGTACATAAAAAAAAAAAAAAAAAAAAAAAAAAAAAAAAAAAAAGTAAAATCATGGCAGTAGAAATAACTGGAATCAAAAAGAAAAGCATTTTTAGAAATGTCAAGTTTGAATGAATGCAAGGCATTTAGAGAACATTATTTCTAACATTTTCATTGCAAAGAAATAAAACATACTGTAAATATTACCAGGTCACAAATGATTACCCAATACACTTCCTGAGTCACCTTGAACTGTGAAGACTGATCTACTCATAAAAGTTAACTTCAATAAGCTTGAAAATTTGGCAGTGAGTAGATCCTTTAGCAGATAAAAGTAAGGTAATAGGAAATTTGTGAAAAGCTGCAAATGATTCAAAGTTATAACACTGAAAGTGTAGTAACTAAACAGAAAAATGTAGAAAGTTTAGTAGATCAGCTTAGATAAACTACAAGTTCTTCATTGGCCTCAAACAGAAGAAGTGTTTAGAAACTAAAAATTAGGAGAAATTACTGAAGAGAAAAATAAAGCCTGAGGATAGAAGAAAAAAATTGAAAGGTCAAGACAAAAATGAGATGCAATTAGGAAAAGGCATAAGAATGACAAGAAATCAGTTTCTAAGTGTAAGAGGAAGACCAAAGAAGGCATTGTTCTGCAACTAATCAAGAAGGAATGCTGTGCACAGATAACACAGAGAAGGATGAAGCTTTTAATGACTTTTTTTGCACCAATCTGCAGTAAAAACATCCATTAAGGAGAAGTGCCTAGCATAATTAATATCGGCAACAAAAGGAGAAGATCTCAATACGGAGTAGGAAAGACATGAGCTGCAAGCACTTAAATAACTTAAATCAATGTGATCTGATGAACTTCATCCTGGGATACTGGCTGATGTAATCAAAAAAACTCTTAGTGGTTATCTTTGAAAACTCTTGGAAGAAAAATTATTTTTGATACAACTCTTGGTACCAAATGATTTGAAGAAACAAAAATCCCTGTTCTTACAAGAAGAGAAAATAAAAGGTTGTAGACTTATACAGCAGTTAGTCTGACTTAATGCCTCAGAATAAAAACAGATCTTTTTATAATTAAAAAAAACAACAAGAAAACAACAAGCCAACTACTACTTTTAAACACTATGAAGATAATAAGGAGATGACTGAGAGCCTACATATCCAATCAAAAAACAATCAAAACAAGCTGCCTCTTCTGACAGAGTAATAAGAATTTGATTAGGGATGAATGAGGGGAGCAAGAATGAAGCAGCCAAATTTGTAACTTACTACTGCTACATGTCATATAAAAGTTTAAAAACCAAGAATTAATGTGTATTTGATTTAGTTCTTATGCATCAAGCAGCTGAATATGGGAAAGAAACAAATCTATATATTGAAGATAGAATAGCTTGTCAACATCATATAGGATAGTCAGTGGTTAAAGACCATTCTTCCTGATATTAACAGTGATTGGCTTCATGTTGGTTGGTGAATACAGGTTTGAGCAAACTAAGAAATTCATGTCAGACGTAAGTGGAACAGCAATAGCCAGAAGAAGAACATACGACACAATGTGATAAAAATAACCAAGAACTTTAAAAGGGAAATTAAATGTGGCTAGGAAAACTCTTTCCTGAAAGGAGCATATTTGGAACACATTTTGAAGCAAACAGCTGAGGCTGGTATCTGAGCAATATCACCCTAGACGTCTGAAAATTATAAAAGCCTGTAACTGGAGTGCAGGAGTTTCAAAAGTGCCTGTGTGGCTCAGATGTCACTGCATCAATTGGTCAGTAACATTAAGCAGCCTCAAATTCAGAAAAGAACAGGCAACTTATGATGTCATAGTGGCTTTAAATATTATTTCTTATGACATGGCCAAGACCAAACCATAGAAAAAGGATAAAGACTGGACCACAGTAACACAAAAACCTGATGAGTTAATTTTTAAGGGGTAGAGCTGCTCTTCTTGGCAAAAAAGGAACCTATCTTGACCCTGACTCATTTCTGTGTTATTATCATATACCTGTATTCTGGAATGAACAGAAACAAAGACATATTAATAGATCAAATGGTATATTATAAATTAGTATACTGAATATAGCCAGCTGTACTGGAACAGGATATAAACCATCCAGAATATGACAATTCTCAAGAAAGGATCTGGAGTTTTTGACAAATGGCTGGTTGCTAATGTACTGACATTATGAGCACAAATATCTCACAAAGCCATTATGAACAGACTTATGGACTGTTGATCACATTATTCCTACCTGTGTAATAATTCAGATGTTTACACATTCTCCTACTTTATTCAGATTGGTAAGGCCTCAGCTGGAGCGGTATACATAGTTTCACATGTTGAACTTCAGGAAATGTTTGCATTTATTGCTAAAATCATAGCACAGCAGCAAATATGACAGAAATTTAGGAAGCTTCTGAGGCAAGGACCTTAAGTCAGCCAGGCTTTTGTACTAAACCTATGCCTACTTTTTCTTTATAGTGAAATCCCCAAAGAAGGGATTGTTTTTAAACTCAGAAAAGCCAGGGATTATTAAACTATTAACTAGTTTAGCTAGGAATTCTTAGCTTTAAAAATACAGACAGATTAGAAATATGCAGTTTTGTCTCCCAACTCACTGCTTCTTCCATCCTGTTCAGTTACTAAGACACAGAAAATAAAACCTAGTTTTCTGTGTTCCCTCTACAACACCTCTGAAAATTTTCTTCTGCTCCCTATTTCTTCTCAGCAGCTCAGGTTCTCTTCCACCTGCACACTTCTACATAATTCAAGTGACTTTCTCACTCTCTTCTGCTTGCCACAGCATGCAGTTTCCAGAAGCCCTGCTTTCTGCCAGCTTCTGTTGCTTCCTGAGAAGAAACATGTCTCTTCTCTCTACAGAAAAGTATCTGAATTAATCCCTCTCCTGAAAGGAGGATAGCATGCAATAAGAAAATGCAAAGTTACCATCTGTCCCATTCCTGTAAATTCCCATTAGAAATAATCTGATCTTTATTGCAGATATGGAGAAGAAAATAAATAATAATCTTAAATTTCAGCAAGAAGGATTCAGGCTAAAGACAAGACAGTGGAACAGATTACTTGGGAGACTGGAGACTCTCTCATCATAGATACTTTTAAAAAGAGTCAACTATTCATCTATCAATATAGTTCACCTACAGAATACGAGTATAAACAAGAAGATACCTTATACATTTTTTTCCAAAGTTTATTCAAATATATTCTGTAGATGCTATCACATTGTTCATTTCAGCAGGTGTTGAAGATGGAATGCAATTTTCCTATTCATCATTACTGGGGACTGGGTGAACCTTGGGAGTAGCACGAAAACTTGTAGGCAGAAAGAAATTACTTGAAAAATATATAAGCGTTGAAAAAGAACTATTTCAAATATAATGCTTTCAAAGAACTTAGGCTTTAAAGATTTCAGTCTGTTTGACTGATATTCATGGCTATGCCCAAAATCTTTTAAATTCAATGTGATGTCATAACAACACTGTGCATAGGATATTAGATATCATTTAAAATCAGTATTGAATGAGCAGACAAATGATTTAATGTCTACAGTTAGTTAGTTCTTTGTGAGAGGTATTTCTCCAAGCAAATTTAAAAATATATGAAAAACTCCAAAATTAGATATTAATGCAATGGCTTTTGAAAGAATTAAAAAAGAATTTATTTAAGCTTTTCCTATACTTGTCCAGCTTAAATTTCATACCACAAGAAAGCAACTGGAAAATAATTTTGTTTTGGTTTGGTTTTTTGGTTGGTGTTTTAGTGTTTTGTTTGTTTGTTTTAGTTTATCTAGAGGTACAATCTTTGGTGGTTTTCTTGGGGATAGATTGTTTTAGTTTTGTTCTTATTATTAATCTTTTTTAATTATTATTATTCTCCCCAGGCTTTTTTTTTTTTTTTTTTTTTGCTGAGACCAGTAAAGGACCCAAGATTTTGAGCAGGTATATCAATATTAATTGGTTGTCAATATTTTTTCTAAATGACACTTTCAACTTGTCCCTGAATTTATTTGCTCTGTGTAATTTAAAACAGGTTCAGTACTTAAAAATAAGTCTATAAAATAATGTTTTTTTGCATTGTTATGTCAGTTTTACTTTAGCCTTCTATATGACACATAACCTTTATTTTATGCAAAGGAAAAAAAAAACCCAAAACACAATGTTGTGTTCCACAAAGCTCACTGGCCCTTCTTCTTTTTCCCCACCAGAGGTGTGTATGTTCAATATATACACAGAAAACATTGTAAATGAGGCTTTTGCTGTGTGTGTCAAATTACACCCAGAATGGTATTTGTGACATTTATTAGGACAGACAGAAAAACCTGAAAAACAAAACAAACCAAAAAAACCTGATTAAAATGTAATGGGATATTTGTATGGCATAAAGCAATCTTATGGTCATATTTAAACCAGACTTGTATGTTGCTCAAAATTTGAAATTTGCAAATTTGAAAGTTTAGGAATAGTTTCAGCAGGCCGATTGGTCCACACATATATGGTAATTTAATATGCTATGAGGAGCACCTGCATGGTCAACGTGCAAGAAGACTTCAGTACCATCCACCTGTCTTGACTGAGACCTAGAGACCAGTGGGATGAAATTGGATCCTCATATTTACATCTGCTTCACACATAACCTTATCCTTCAGAGTATCAGGAAAATAGCCTGGAATTTTCTCTCTGATTATGAATAGAAAGAAGCAGGTTACTTACACCACCTCTGTGTATTTTCTAGTCTTCTTTGTTTGTAAAGAAGTTGCTGTGATGGACTGTCCTTTGCTTAGATGGGCTGGTTGAGCCCTGATATTTTTTTCCCTGGTGGCCCAGGACCCATGTCTTAAGTGAAGTGTTTCACAACAGCCAAGGGAACAGGCTGACAAGCAGTTCCTGTTGAGGTGGGGTCATGCTTTATATCATGCCACTGTCCTCTTTCCTGGTTAGGAAAACTCTCCTCAGAGGAGGTAACAGGAGCTCACAAGCAAGCCTGAAGGCATTCCTGTCTTAGGTCATGTCACTAAAAGGATCCATAAATCATCACAGACTCCAGAAGCACCCCCTGCCCCCATTAATCCACCCAACTAATTTTCAGTGCTGGATTAGCAGTGCAAATTCTCCCTCAAGGGCATTCCTCTATAATCCTAAATGCACATAAACTGTCAAAGTCTGTTGCTCAGGCTCTCACTCCCACCCTCAGTAGATCAAGACTTCAATCTTCACTCCGACCACAGACACCTAAACTGCAATGATCAAGACTCTTGTCCTTTCCTTCCCTTTCATTCTTTTCCTTATGTATTTTGTTTGTGATATTTTTATACTTTTATAGAAAAGAACCAGACTAGCTACATACCTCCTTTCCATTTCAAGCAAATTGTTTTAAAATGTCAATGTCTGTCTCATATATAGGCCAGTCACTTAGTGTTCCACTTCGATCTGTCCCATAGAATCTATTAACAAGTTACCTGGCCCCAGAGTCGGGCTGTAACAAATGCAAAAAGACCATCAAATGGGTGCACAAAATAACAGCAAGCTCAGCACTCACATTACATTTGCAAATTTAATATAGGAAGAGGGTCCAAAATTTTCACCCGTAGAGAGCTGAAAGGAAGTTTTCTAAGAAGGTGCGTAAATGTGTAATGATTGTTGTAAATTGCATAATTTTTTTTGTGTGATCTTCGGTCCAACCTTACAGTGTAGAGACATTTTTTTCGTGTAGTTGTCACACAAACAGGATTACAGACAGGAGAATGAAGAGCTTTCAGCAAATTAGGTGGTACACTTAAATGACAACTGCTCAGTCTCCCACAGGAGTTCCTGAGTTGTCTCTTTGATGTTAGAAGTGTGATAGAGACGAAAATCCACTTCTGGATACTTTTCTTGAAGTAGGGCTAATACTACTTCAAGGAACTTAGGAAGAATCAAAGTGTCTTTTTAAATAGAACGTAAGTCAGAACATACAATTGAAAAAGAATGGAATGAGCAGTCACTTCTTTGGTCTTTCACTGTGGTGCTTAGGTTCCTTAGGGATGAAAATTGACTGACAGTTCAGTTGTCAAACTGCCAGGAGAAAGAGTTCTTTACATCTTGGTGTTTGCTTCACAACTTAACATCTGTTATCTTCTAGTATATGATTCCAGCAGAAGATATAGGATCAATTTATACTTTGGTTTGTCTCACCTTTGCTTCTACAGATGGCACTGAGAAGAAGGTAAGTTGTTATGAATAACTTCTCCCTGGTAAAGTACAGGAATTTTTATTTCACAGCAGGGAATGGATGGTATTTTTATTCTTTAAATCTTTCCAAAAGAAATATTAGGATGTATTTAAACATGTCAGAGAATCAAGGTTTTACTTTACTTCCTTCCTGATATTATGCAATTTAAGAATGTATATTTATCTAAATATAATAGATTTGGAAAGAAAATATGTGTCACAAACTTATGCCATTTAACTGAAAAATTACTATCATTCTCTCAGCTACCCAGCATGACAAAGATTATTATTAATAGAAGATACTCAATGCTAGCTGAGTTCTCAGCAGGATTATTTTATACACAGTTTAATGGACTTTACTGGATTAGTGAGGTATTCAGGTGCCTATTTCTTTATGAAGTAAATTCTCATGTGGTTTTAGAGACTATATAATATTTGATAAGACTCAGGGCAATCCTGGGAAAGAGGAGAGAACAGCTTCACCACCACTCTATGTATAACACACCAGGACAATTCACCAACCTGTGAGTCTTCTTGTCTTCTGAGCAAGAGCTTTCCATGTAGAGACAGAAAGTTAGGTTTTGGCTACGTAGGTCACTCTGGGCAATGGCATACTGGTCCCTCCATCCCTCTCTCTTAATGAAAAAGCTTTTGTATGAGTGGAAAATAGGTGTGGTAGCCACAGGAAGAGGTGCATTTCAGGCGTGTAATATGTGCAGAGCTGTTAAGCTTCTTTAGATAGACGTCTGAACTGTCAAGCTTTGCTTATATACCCAACAGCACCTCCTCCATACTTCCATCTTAGCACAGTAAAAATTCTGTGTTGTTTTTTTAAAGAAGAGGGGGGAATTAGGATTCACAGTTAGATAACTGGTTTTCAGTTAAGGCCATAGGCAAGAAAAATGTAATTTTGTAGTACACTGCAGCAGGTCCTTTTTTGTGACACCGTGAAAAAAAATGCAGCAGACTGGCATGACCATGGTGAAAACTGCATCAAGGTTGTCTTCACTTCTCAGAAGCACCTACAAATGTGGAGAAAACCAAAATGAGAACTTATAGAGGCCTGTCTGAAAAGTAGACCTGAAGGAAACAGGCACACAAGTACTAGGCATAGGAGGAATTCCTTTATTTCCATTTACACCATCATCCTAGTGCATGGGATTATCCAATTTTCACAAAACTAGCAAATGTGTTATATACAACAGACTTAAAACTCATTTTTTGTTTGCCTGAGAAATTATTCACAATTTAAATCATAATAGAATTTTGAAAGAACTTAAAGAGAATTCTGAAGTACAAACAGAAGTTATTTTTCATTATTTTAATTGTTTAATGTTGTGGGGTTTTTCAAGTGATCATTTTTTTATTCAGATGCTAATATAGATATTTCAAGGGATCATATACTGACACAGAATAGATATTTTTCTGAATTCACCCACATGAATTTTCAGATCAGACACTATTGTTAAATATAAAGCTAAGCTTCCATTCTTTACTTTTTTGGTGATTTATGGATCAAGGCATTACTTGTTTGGATCTTTTCTAAGACATAGTTCCTTTAAAGAACTTTCACAGGGATTACTTTGTGAAACTGGAAGCCTCCCAAGATGCCTTATTTTGACTAATGGCCAAGATAAAACTGTGTTTGAACTTCAAATGACTACACAGCCTCTGCCTCAGTGTAGTTTAAGGGTTCACTCACATAGTGCTTATGCACACAAAGTTTCCATCAGTCTTAAAGGAATAACACAGATATAGGAACTTAGATTTTTTGTTTTCCTTAAATGCACCATTTCTCCTACATTATACATCTTATCCATGAATAAAAACAATGTGTTTGCAAGAGCTGGAAAGAAATCTTTACAAAATCTTTGCAAAATCATGTTTTTGTTTTGGACTGGAACATTCCCTCTTTGTCCACACTGCAGCAGAATGCAGAAGTGATGAAGCACAAGCAAATGACTGAAAAAAACATTTTAATTGAACATTCGTGGAATCTAAAAATACAAATCTGCCATGAAGAAAGCTAAGGTGAGCTATGTGATAAAGAATTTCAGAGTGGTGAATTTCCCTTTTTGTCTGCCAAGTATTTGAGTTTGTCTGTCTCTGGAACTTGTACTCATCTCCTCTATTAACTTGTCTAGAGCTACTAAGTCCAACTTTTTCAACAAGCAACTGACATGAAGTTTCATTCATGGCTCTCTGTTAGAAATATAAACAAATCAGCTAAAGACTTCTCCACCTGGAGCCTTAAAGCTGAATATTGTTGGAAAGTATAAAACTGAAAATTGTAAGCCCTCATTGTATGTTAATGTTTATGTGGAACACAAAATATGATAAAGCAAATGTGTCAAATGTGTTAAAATCATAACACAGAAATCTCTTTGCTATCCAGTCTTCAATTCTTTTACCCTTTCTCTCTATTCCGTGTGTGAGTTGACGGGAGTATTTTTATTGATTAAATGCCTGGAAAAGTGAAGTTGTATGTAGTGCTGTTCCAATTTATTGAAAGAATGTCTCTAAGGACTAAATCAGCCTTAATATATTGTACATATAAATCTAGAATAACAATATCCAAATTCTTCAGATGGGAACTAATAATCTTAACGGCACTTGACATGTTATTAAGGCAACCTAAAACACACAAATTGCAACTTTTTATTAGTGAGGTATTTTCTCCCAAGATCATCATAAAAGAAAGTTTATTACATATACTAGAAGGACGCAGAGATTTTTCAGAAATCTAATTTCTTTATAAAATGTACTTGTTAAATGGTAGTTTCTAAATCTTCTGAGCTGTCCATCCTGACTGATTTTATTTTCCAAAACAACTTAATAGGGGTTGAATTTTCCCTGTAGTAATAGCTCCTTGAAGGCCTTTGGAGAGTGAGTAGTGAATTAACCAACCTACAGAGCGACCTAAATTATGAACAACCTCTAGGGCACCTGAGGCAAGTGAACTTTCCCTCACTGCATGCCAGAGCTGATGTACAACAACAACACTTTTTTGTAAAACCTAGCTGCCATTGGCTATTCTATAATTACTTAGTTCTCTAAAATAGTAGCTACTGCTGCCTGCACAAATCTGGTAACTTGCTTGCTTGTTTGTTGTCTTCAAATCTGCTCACATAAGATTTAGCTATGTGGAAATTATGTAATTAAAAATAATTTTTAAAAGGACAAAAAGAGTATTTTAGCTGTATTTTTTGTATTTATTAGCAGCACTTTTGATAAGAATTTATAATTTGTAACTGTTAGTAAACAACAGTGCTTATATTTTTTCGCAATTAGCTAGCTGAAGTGAGCTAACATAAATCTTTATTCAGTGTCCTCTGAACGAATTGCTGAAAACTAATCAAAGCTATGTTCGTTAACTGTAAATTTTAAGAGGCATTTTTATTTTATCTTGAATACTCTGAAGGGGGGGGGGGGCAGGGAATCTAATTTTTTATCTGCTTTCCAGGAAAGAAATATACCAATGGAATTTCTTGTCCTTTGGAAACAGAAAAAAAATCTCCCTCTGTAACTGAACAGAAATATCTATTTTGTCACACCTCCAGATTCCCTAAAAGTGTATCTAGTCCTATGAATTTAAAACTTCACTTAAATATAGTGAATTTTTTACATTGATGTTCTAAGTACCATAGGCACTTAACAAAATTTTATGGATTTTTGGCTTGTATCTTATTTTAAAAGTAAGACAAAAATTAGCAGAATTGAACACAGAACTCACATGAAAGCAGTGACAATGTGGTTTGTGGGAACAGCATATCTGTTATATTAGACTTCTAGTTTTGTTTTTGCAGCTAAAAGGAATTTGGCACAGCAATTACAATGGTTTTATTGAAATATGCTCAGCTCATATTTAATATCACCTTATTGGCTTCATAAGAGAAACATCAAATACATTTTTGTGTATGCATGTGACAAAGTCTAAGAAGCTAATGCTTCCAAAGCTCATTTTCAGTTTTCCCTTTATTTTATATCCACTTTTATTTATTTATTTATTTATTATAGTTTTCTTTTTAATACCAGTATTTTGTCTTCCCATTATGGTCTCTCTTAAGTAATTGTCTTTTCTTTATTTGGGGACTTATAATTTACTTACAAGCAACCACACATGGCATAAAGTATATCCAAATTGTCTTATTCCTTCTTCTAGCTTCATTCCTTGATATTTCAGGAAACTGTCATCTGGGGAATGCCTTAAGATAACCTGCTTTTCCCCCTGATCCTGACTCTTTTAAGGCTTAAACATAGGTGACTGTGGTGGTGCTTGTGTGTTCCACTGACTAAGTAAAAGGTCAGGTAAAGAGATAGTTTGTGGACCCATTTGAAGGAAATATTTCTCATGCTTGTAAATGTCATTGGATGGTTGGATTCTGTGACCTAAATGGTCCTTGTGATTCCTAATATTATCTTATTCAAACAGAGATATGGTAGAATACATTTTCCAAGATAATATAATGTGAAATGTTCTCCAGATGAATTTAACAAATGCTTTCAGATTAATCATTCATATTCTCTAACTATGGCAGTGCTAAATTGGGACATCAAGTATCGTAGTAAAAGTAATTTTGCTCTTTCATTGTTCAGAAATGCAAATTACTTTGTAAACAAGTTAAACCATCCACCAACACCAGTTATTTTATGGCCATTTTGACATACCAACCTGGTTTTTCAAGAGTTCTATTCATTATTTTGTGACCACCGTAACCCTCAGATACTGCAGTAGTCTTCTTCCTTTGTTATATTTCTGGGCTTTCAAACACCAGGTGTGCAATAAATATTTCTTCCATCTATTTCAGATTCTTCAATATTTTTCATAGGCTGTTTTACTACCTGCATATATTAAAAAAATCAATCCTCTTTCAATACACAAAGAATGAGGCTTTTTAACCACTAAATCTATTTTATGGTATTATTAAAAAATTCACAACATTAATATTTCCACCCAAGAGGAAATTTTTAACACTTAAAAGAAATATGAAAGAAGGAAAAAGATTTAAATGTGGAAAACAAAACTAAAATATAGACAAGTTTTTCAAATTTATATCTTTACATGTGGTTTCAGATATTTCTTTTTTTCATATAGTTTAACAGGTAGGTATTTAACTTCAGACAAGTTGATGCATATTAAGATATTTGGATTATAGACATTGATGAACCCCAGGGAAGGATTAGATTTTATATTAAGAAGAATTTATTCGCAGAAGGGTTATCCAGCATTGTAACAGGCTGCTCAGGGAAGTGGTTGAGTCACCATCCCTGGAGGTATTTTAAAAATGTGCAGACTTGGCCCTTGGGGACATGATTTAGTGGTGGATTTGGCAGTGTTGGGTTAATGCTTGGATTTCATGGTCTTAAGAGTCTTTTGCAGAGTAAATGATTCTATACATAGGAGTAGTACAGAAGTGTGCTGGATAAAAAACATCTTAGGGATAATATTTTCTCACCCGATAAAGTCCTTTCTGGTAGATGATTACTCAGCATTTCACTGTGTGACTTCAGAGTGTTTGGCTTAATGCACAGAACAATGTCTTTATGCTTTTCACAACAATAACGATGATGGCCCATACAATAGTTTATGAAAAGCCCCAATATTTTTCTTCCATACTTTTTGCACTTATTTACACTGTCAGAACTAATAACTTATCCAGAAGACATGTTGGATGAAAAGACTGGCCTGTATGACCTGTTTAATGGTTTAGTTTTTTTCTGAATTCTATAGCTGTCCAGTAATATTAATCTCTGCATGTATTTGACTTTACAATTTCACTGTAATAAAGGTCTGAATAGAGGTCTGATATCCAAGACTTCCCAAATCATAATTTTAGGGCTTGAAGACCGAACACCCGTGAGCTGATGTGTCATAATTTAGTGTTTAAAGAAAGTTTCTGGGCACAATATTTTCACAGAAATATTATGGACACTTATAATGCTTCTAACCATAATTTGAAGCTAAATGGTGCCATACCTTTGAGGTTTGTTGTAACTATAGTTCTTATTATTCCTAGTTATGAAATTTGCATTGTATGTGTGCTTTCTGTACTTCTATTTAATCCATAAAGGAACTAAAAATACATTGCAACATCCCTGTCAGTTCATAGCTCAGATATAAGTACTTGCATAGTTTCAATACTACTAATCTGTGCTTGGAATCATGGGGAATTTAAACTATCATCAAATCATATCTTGCATTCTAGTTGGGCTTTCTTGTATTTCCTGTTGAAATCCTTTATCCAGCCCCCAGTGTTATAAGTCCAGGGTGCTGTTGCATGGAGTGGTCTCATGCCCAGGTGGCTGTTTATTGTGTCTGTACAAACAGTTGTACATCTGAAAAGCCAGATCAGGAAACCAAACTATTCTGATCAGGATCAGTTCCACGATCTCAGGAGCTGCATATCTGAGCTGGAGCTCAAAGAAACGCAATAAGGCCATCCTGAAGGTAGAAGGTAGGGCTGTCCTTTTTCACAAATGCTTAAATTAAGTTATAACTAAGTAGAAGGTCTCAGTAAAATTTCAGCTTAAGTTACTATGATTAGGTAGTGGGACACATTCCAAAACTGACCACACTTCCCTACGCTACTGCATATTTATGTCAATATGTCTCAAAAATTCAAATTTCAGGGCTTGGTGGCATTATAGACTTGTTCTATGTATATGGTTTATCATGTTATATAAGGAATGTCAACTTTCTCTATATGAGTTTTATGTCTTTTCTGAGACATTTTCTACCTCAATGTCCTTTATGTCACATCTGTATTTGTGCAGGTGTCTGCTTCTATGCATATGTAAAAATAACTTTCTGTACCTGTACTGGCTATACTTCTGTGGCATTTACTGATCATTCCAAGCAGAACCTTTAAGTGAGATTTATTTTGGTGTGTTCCCTGTTACAACAGATGTGCTAAACATAAGAGCTGTTCAATCTCTTTAGGGAGTATAGCAATTAAAAACACAATGCCCACATCAACATCTTATCTGGCAGGGAAAAGAATAAACCACAACAACACAAAATACCAAAACGATGACTTATCATTGGTTAGTTACAGTATCACTTAAAGAAATACAACATTAGTACATTATGCACTTACAAATACTTAATACCAACCCTACAAATAAACTAATGATTTTCAATTAATCCTAGAGGTGCCCCATGCTGTTAATTGGACTAGTTAATTTACCACAGTGCTGTCAGGCAAGTACCACTTACAAATGACATTTCACATACTGAAAAAATTGTTTTATTTATATCAGCTCTCATAGAAATCCTAAAGTAATTTCCTCAATTATTTTACTTCAAAGGGTTCAAGATTAGCTGTTATCTCTTCCAAAAATGGGTAAAAGTATGCTTTGGAGCTTTTGCTTGTCTTTTTGACTTTTAAATTTAGACAGACTTGTGGTTATTGTTATTTAAATAAATACTGAAATAAAATAATTTAGTGTTGAAATACCTTATTTTACTGGGGATTTTTGGGAAGGTTTCTGTTTCATTTTGAAGGTTTTCTATATACCATTCAAATTGTTTAATCAAAATTCTGATTTGCTTTTCAGAAAAAATACCAAAAAACATTATTAAGCAGGGTTTTTTTTCCAATTTCTTACTTTTAAATTTAATTTCCATCTTTCAAATTTAAGCAACAGAGCATCAGAAAGTGTCCCTAGTGTTATTCATACAGTTGTTTTGTTTTGGTTTTTTTCCCCGTCTTTCTAGGATAGTAGACAAAATACATCACTCTGTCAATTTGTCACTGAGCAGGATAGGATTTAAAGTGGTTTCTGACCAACGGGTATGACAGTTTAATAGGCAAAATATAAAGCTGGACACGCAAGCAAAGCTAAACAAAGCATCCATTCACCACTTCCCATGGGCAGGCAGATGTTCGGCCATCTCCAGGAAATTAGGGCTCCACCACACATAACGATGACTTGGGAAGAGAAACGTCATAACTAAGAGCATTTTCCCCTCCTCCTACTTCCCTCAGCCTTTGCTGCTGAGTATGCTGCTCTATGGCCCAGAATTTCCCTTTGGAGGGTTTGCAACAGATGTCCTGCCTCATATTTTCTGCCCCAAGTCTACTTGCCGGTGTGGTCATCTGAGAAAGAGAAAAGACCTTTATGCTGTGGAATGTTGTTTCCTTTTTACTTCCACTGTGTCCTAGAGTTTGTGGTGAAAAAAAAAAAAAAAAAAAAAAAGAAAGCTTAATGTATTATGGCTGGTTCAAAATGAGTAATTTGATCTGCCTAATTCCCAGAGTATAATTTTGTGAAGAGTTCAGGAAGTGTTTGGACAAGTGTCTGCCCTCAGGCAGATGGTGTGAATCTTGGGGTTGTGCTGTACAGGGCCAAGAGCTGAATTTGATGATTCTTTTGGGTCCTTTCCAATTCAGGATATTCTATGATTCTGTCATTCTAGGAGCTTTATGCCAGATTATAGTAGCTTGGAAGTTTATTTACCCTGAAGTTATTTCCAGAAAAGAAAAGACTTAAACACCTTTCTGGCTGTGATGCCTGATCTGCAACTGAAAAATGTGTTTATTATTTCACTTCTTATTTTTGTAGATACCAGAAAAATATTTGTTCATATGTGCTTAAATTGGTTGCAAAGCTTTTGTCATCTCTGAGTCTTCAAGACAATAAAAGATCTTTTGCACATAAACAACTTTATATCATTTTGTGAAATAAAATGAAATGGTCAAATGTCTCTACTTTATATCGATTCATTCACTAGGAAAAAATGTAGGACCCAATTCATACAAATAGAAATGTGAAGCATAACTGCATCTACTTGCTAATGGGATGAAAGGCTGAAAATACAATAGAAGGCTTTATAGCAACCTTGGACAGATAACATAATGAAAGAACTGTAGAAATATTCTGCATTTAACAAGTTCTTATGTAAAAAAAAATCTGAAGAATTACACCTATTACTTGTGCTTTTTCTTGAGGAAGAATGTAAACAGAAAGATAGATATCATTTGTATAAATGCAAAGCATGCAAAAAAAGAAATGTAACATGGTACAAGTAGAGAAAACAGAAGGAATTATGCCTTCATAGTAAAAAAACTAACCTATAGTAAGATAAGAGGAGCTTCAAAATGACTGATTTCTTTGATTAAAATCACAAAAGTAAGAAAAGGAAAAATAAAATTAGATTAAATGAGTCTGCAAAATAAATACAAGTTAAAATAATATAAATTTAAAAGATATTTGGAATCTTCCTGTTAAAACAGACTAATTATGGTGATAGCTAAAACAGGAATAAATGTTTCCCATTTTCTGGGATTTACTGTCTTTAACACTGGCTTTCAAGATCCACATTCAGCTATTTTTAAAATTGACCAACCAATTGGAATTGTTTTTGTTTTATTTAACCAGGACTTGGAAGAGATGGGTTCAATACTGATTTGAAATGTTTCTTCAGCAATCTGAGTCCTTTAAAAATGAGCATGATGCTATTGACCTATCTGATAAGGTTGTACTAAGCATTTGCACAGTAGTTTAGAAATTCCAATTCCTTGATTAATATTAAGAATTACTTTCAACGAAACCAAATAATGCTGAACAGAAATAAATGTATGGGTGACAACACCAGTTCTTTTCTTTCATGGAAAATACCCACATAGAAGTAATTGACCAGGAAGCAAGTGTAGTATTCACAGTAGTGTGGATGGTAAGTTATATTTAAAACCCACAGTAGAAAGCTTATAAGTTTCAAATAGGTTGCTTTATCAGTGTTAGACTGAAGAACATCAGATTTAAAGACAGCAGCACAATTCCATGCTTTAATTCTTCTTAAGTTTAAAGCTTTGTTATACAGATACTCAACTCTTTGAGATTATTTTATGATAATGAAATCACATAACTAATTTCTGAATTATATAATGAATAAAGTAATGTATAAATAGCATTTTTCATTATCTAATTCCTTAGCGTTCAATCACAAGTGACAAATATTCTATCTTAAATCTTTTTACCCATTATCAATTCTCTCTACTTGTAATATAAATAAACCTGCAAAGAACTGAAATGGCACAAGGGAATACTGAGAAAAGCTAAGTGAGTGAGGAAATCTGTGTTGTTTTAAAGCATATCTGAGGGAAGTCTTGTGTGTTTCCATGGTTATATTCTGTTCTGCCATTGCTTATGGAAATTCAGTAGATGAGTTACATTTATGTTAATAAGATATTAGCATAAGCAACTGTTCAAATTATATATTATATATTATATTACTGTGGTCTACAAGAAGACGAAGAACAAAGGATAAAAAGGAATTGAAGTTCTGAGGCATCTGAAGACTCAAAAGCAAAAGAAGCTTTTTGCTAAGGTCTACTATTTTACTTGCATTGAGGTTAACCCTAGTAATTTCTTACATTTTATTGTCTCAAAAATATAGAAAGAAACCTCCAAAACACAAAGCAGACAATGAGATGAGGATACTTAGAAGATTTACTAATTATATGCACATTATTTGCAAGAATAAAAGGACAGTAAATTATCATGAAAAAACAAGATAATTAAGTTACTTTTTTGTCTTCTCCTTCATTACAGTGCTGTCACAACTTGTGCTCCAAAAAATAATTGATTTCACTTTAAGGATATAAACAGAGGAAAGAGGGAAAAAATAATATTTTCTCAAAACCAAAATAAACTTGTCAGAAATTCTAGAAAGGACAGGTGGCAAAATAAAAGGAGACTTAAGCACCCCCTAAACCACAGGGTCTGAGAGTTTTTGAGTCTAGATCAGTGAATAAATAACAGTGCAGTGTTGTGGTAAGGACCCATCATAAACCTCCATAAGACAAGGCAATTGATGAGGTTTTTGTACAGAACTATCAGAAGTCTCATGATTTCAAAACCTGTTTTTTATTTGGGTTGTCAAATACAGAGTAATCTCCTGGGAAGAAAATACTGTGCGAGCAACTTTAGGTTTGTAGATTATGGTTATCTCCAAAGGCAGGGGCAAGAGGACTTAACTACTCTAACGTGCTACTTGTCCTGGTGCTCACAATTTGGGACTTCATAACTATGCACTGATGGAATTCAGGATCTAGAGGAGGGATCTGTAAAAATAAGCAGCATCATTTAGACTCTGGACTTATGCCAGAAAGCAACCTTCAGTTTACTCAAGGAATTACAAGGAAGAATACACTGAGAAATAACCATGAAGTAGAAAGGTGCCTATGAGAGATGGCTTGCACTATTTAAAGAGAGAGAGAGAAAAAATAATAAGCAAACTATTTCAGAGGTCAGGAAGACCAAGGATTTCCCCAGAAAATCCCCCCTGCTATATAAAATGAAAAACATCCAAGGATTGGAAAAAATTATAAGCATTAAAGAAGAAGTATGAAATTATTGCTTGGACAAAATTATTGTTTGGACACTTCTGCATGAAATCAGAAGAGCCAAAGACTTATTGAAGTTACAATAAGGAAATGTCACGAAATGAGGAAGAAATGTTCAAGATAGGCATAGGAGAAGAAAATTCAAGGAAGAGATGGATTTGTTGCTAAACAGGAAGGGAGAAGTTAGTGGTGGACGATGTTGAAAAGGCTGAACTATTCCATGCCTTTTTTTTTTTTTTTTCAGAGATAAAGTCTGATCACAGAACTGCAGATGCATTCATGTCCATGAGGCCAGATGGAATTCAATTGAAATTGCAGAAAAAGTATTCCAATGTGATTGTAAGGCCCATGTGTAGCATCTACAAAAAAAAAAAATGACAGCAAATGAAGAAGGTCTCATGTAATCAGAAAGAGGATGATATTGGACTCAGTTATCCTTAAGTAATACAAAAGGGATGATCCAGGGACCTCTCAGCTTTCCCTCAGGCCTGGAAAAATCACAGACTAGCTTCTCATGGAGCACATTTTAAGGCTTGTAAAGTAAAAGAAGACAAATAGGAAGATTTTATGTGGACTTACCAGGAAAAAAAAGTTTTGCAATTTATGGTTACAAGACTGTGCAGATGAGAAGAATCTGTAGCCTCTACTCCAGTAAGGCTTTTGTCCTCTGAAGTGAAAAAGAAGTAAATATGGTTTATTAGCTATGATTTTTTTTTCTTTTGGTTTACTTTTTCATATACCATATAAACAATTCAAAGCAAATTTGTGACAGAAGTAATAATTTTACGTTTCTTTCTTGGTTATTTCAACCTCATTCCTTACTTTCCAGTAAAATATTTTCATTGCAGAAACAAATATTTCCAGATATAATTAAATGGAGAATTTGATATGTTCATAACTAACCACATATCATTTTTCAAATTTAGCACATTCTTATATATTTATGAATTATTAAAACCTATTAGGTAATTTGTCTGTTAAAATTAATATTTTTAAATATAATTTCTGGTAATTAGCACTCTAAGTACTGCAACTAAATTATATTACACTAATACTGTAAGTTAAGTCATTCTTTTCTATTTGTAGGGTCAAAGCTTCAATCAATGCAGAAAAAACATTATTAGACTGAAATAAACTAGTGTGTTGAGGACTCAAGGAACACTAAGATTCAATTAAGGAAATAACACTTCAAATAATATGATTGAAATAAATAACTTTTCTGTTTATTTAGAAATTTATGTTTTCATTTAATTCTCTGAGAGTAAATCCATATGCTTTTTACATTTTAAATTTATAGAAATTCATAGATATATAATTAAATTTTTTTGTTTAATCATAGAAATGCAATTTCTCTGAGAAGCTTCCTGAATATATATGGAATTTTTCTGTCCCTGGAATTGAACAAAACGTACATTTTATTGTCCAATATGAAAGACTTAAAAGTAAGGAAATAATTTGTCATATTGCAATTAAGATAACATCTAGAGAACATTAGAGAACATTAAGAGAACACATCTAGATTAACAACTGAACTAAAGACTTAATGCCCTTTACTCTCTGCATTATAACAATAAAAAAAAAGAATTTTTTTTTTAAGATCTTTGAGTGATTTGATGTCCATCTATGTGAAATTTTTAGTACATTGAATATAACAGCAGCAGAAATAATAAAAGATATGATCCTTTCTTTGTCCAGGGAGCAAAACAAGCAAAACAGTCCAAGACGTGAAGATATAACTACAGTATGTGACAGACTAAAAGAATCAGAAAGGACAAGTGTCTCATTACAGACTAGCAAAAAGAAGTGACACCAAAAAAAAATTCTCAACTTCTACAAGTTAGCTAAAGTCAGGCATGTTCCAGCTCACTGTTCTCATATTCCTGTAAGCCCACCAAAGAGTTCAAGGTAAACAGCTGGATATCTGCATGCATCCTGCCCTTCTGTCCACCTCTGAGGTTGCTTAAGCCGTGACTCATTGCAACAGGACTACTTCATCCATCTTCCCGTCATTTCAAGTTCTGAGCTAAACATGAAGGAAAGTCCCAGAGGGAAGCTGATGACAGGCAGCAATGACCAGGTAGGGCTAGCTATCCCATATGTGCTACGAGTTGATGAAGTTTCTATTCCTTGAGCTGGCATCTTAAAATGTATATTACTATAAATGGTATATTACTACTTAAGTTCCTGCCACAAATGCCATAACAAAGTAATAAATTAGTGCAATATATCAACACTCTATCAAACAGTTATTGCAGCCAGTATGATCAGGCTCCGAATATCTATGATTCTACATAGAACAGAGCTAGCTCAGGAATATGGGGGAAAAACGCATGTTTGATCCTGACATTTTCAAGTTCACAGCTATACTCTCAGCAAGCTAAATTAGAGGTGTAAGACTATATTCCCCTCTCTCAGCAGGTATTTAAGAATAATAATCTGTCTATATGTCATCAGTCACTTGTACTCCTCCTAGGTATGGGGGTCAACAGAGACCAGATGTGCTGGCAGGAGGTGTGCCCTCTCCTTTCCAGCAGGAACAGTGCTTTTGCATTCCAAGGAGCTGAGAAAGGCCAAGGATCAAGTTCCCAAGGTGGCTCATGGAGTGCCCTGCTGCAGCCTCTCTCAGCTCACTCTCTCCTGGCCTCTGCCCAACAGCTCCATTTGGGGCTCTGCTGTGGTGCCTGGCTAGGATGGACTGAGAAATGTTGGGTGGGAGCACTGGACCTACCATCTCACTGCAGATACTGACAATAGCACAGAACATATAATATATTTTTTTTTTTAATCACTGCCAGAAGCCCTGCACTGCCCTGGGGTTCAGAATCTGGGACCTGGGGGGCCTGAACTTGGGCCTGATCTGTGAGGACACCTTGTGTGTCTGGAGATGAGCAATTCCCACCTTCCTAGAGTGAGCTGGGGCTGTGCAGTATCATCCGTGGTAATGGTGTGAGTGCCACCTTCCTTGCTGAGTGACAAACTCCAGCCTTGAGTGTCCTTGATTGGAAGATCTGAGAGAGTGTCTCAGATCTTGTCTCTGGCAAGAGACAACCTACATTGTTGGATCCTCTATAGATATTTTACTTTCCTGAACCACTCAAGCAGAGATTTAAACTAAACATCAATGACATGGTGGACATCTGCCACCAGCTCTGAGACAGATTTGTCCCCGTGTGTCAAATATCAGCTCTAACAGCTCTCAAGTTGTTCAACAGCAGCAGAGGGCACCTAGATTTTCAGTACTCTGACAGCTTGTCAGTCACCAGCAGATCTTAGTGGATCTTGAATTATGAAGGTGTTTGGCTTATTCTCTAGGAAATGGAGAGTTTCCCATAGAGTGACAGCAGCTACCACAGCTCCAAAGAAGATCATGACTACACATTCTCAATTTACTACAAAGAATTTCCCACAGTAGCATTTGTATGATCTATGTCTTTTTCCTGGGCACTTACATGTTATCAAGGAGTCCAGGAGTTGTTTTCTCTCTTTCTTCCTTAGTGTTTTTCCTCCTACTTTGCTGCTCAAATTCATCCCAAGAGAACTCATTACTTCTCTGGTAGGAGTGAAAAAAATGTCTGTGCCAAGTCCCTTCATATTTTCTCATCCAAAATATTAAATTACAGATATTCCTGCATAGATGTTTTTTCAAGCCATTTCCACTATAATTTACCCTGCTCTCAAAGCTACCAGTACCAGAATCAGTGTGGCCACTCTGCTTCTTCAACTGCTCTGCAGCTTCCACATTACAAGCCACTTGGCATTTGAATTTTCTTAATCATGAAGTGGATTGGATTAGAAAGGGCCTTAAAGACCATCAAGTTACAAGCCCCATCTCGCCATGGTTAGGGACAAGGTTCCACTAGACCAGACTGCTCATAGTTCCATCCAGCCTGTCCTTGAACACTTCCAGGGATACACAACTACTTTGGGCAAACTGTGCCAGTATCTTACTGCCACCACAAATGCATGTAGATATTTCTTTCTTACTTCTTCCTTGTAGCTAATCTCAACCTACGCTCCTTCAGCTTAAGGCAATTATCCTTTTTGTATCAGTACATGCTCTTGCAAAAAATCCATCCACAGAATTCTTGTAGGCCCCCTTTAAGTACTAGGAGGTTCTATAAGTCTTCCCAGAGCCTGCTCTTCTCCAGGATGTACAACCCCAGCTCCCTCTGCCTGTGTACATAGGAAAAGTGCTCCAGTGCTCTGATCATCTTTGTTTCCCTCCTCTGGACTTGCTCCATATCTGTCTTATATTTGGGACCCCAAAGCTGAACACTGTCCTCCACAGGGGTCTGTCACAAGCAACCAGAGTAAAATCACCTCTCCCAACCTCCCAGTCATGCTCCTTTTCCATCAATATCCTAAGTCCATCTTCCCAAGATTACTTTCAATCCATTCTTTGCCAAGGCTGTGTCTGTGCTTGGGATTGCTCCAACCCAGGTGCAGGACTTTGCACTTGGCCTTGTTGAACTTCGTGAGGTTAGTACAGGCTGACCTCTCAAGTTCCCACTGGATGGCATCCCTTCCCTTCAGCATGTCAAACTCACCACACAACCTGGTGCCAGTAACTTTAGTTTGAAGCCCTCCTCACCAGTTTGGCAAGCCTATTACCAAAGATGCTGTTCTCATTCCCTGACAGGTGGACCCCATCAGCCTCCAGTGGACCAGGTTTCTCAAAATGAGTCCTTGGCCTATACAAGCATAACCTTTTGCTGTTGCATGAATCCTGTAACCATGATTTGCCAAACTTGACTGGCCATTTCAAACCTCTAATCATAGAGAAATTTTAATTGCATGTCTGTGCACACTTGAGTCCACATTCCACGCACCAGAGTCATAGACATTACTGATATATGCAATAGACAAAAGTAATAACTGAACCCTGAGCTCTAAAAAAATAAAATAAATGTTCTGTAATTTTTGAACAGGTGTAATAATTTTCTGAGGTGTTAGACGAACGCAGTTTTCTCTTTTTTGTTTTGATTTTTTTCTTAAAGAGAAAAATGTTGCTTTTAGTTGATGAATACCAGCCATCAATTGATAGCAGCTCCTTAGAAATCACCAAGGATGCACAATGCACACACTAGATAAATGAAAAAGTTTAGGAGAAAGGTTTTGGAGTGTTCATGAATTTATGCAAATATATTATCTCTTCAGGTCATCTGGAACTGGAAGTTTAAAATCCAGAATAAATGACTTTATATATTTTCAGTATTTAAGTATTACAAAACTATAATGCTTGAAATACATTACTGCTGTCATGATAGCAACGAAACTGAGTGTAATGTTTTTTCTTCTGTTTTCATTTTCTCTTCTTTCTGGAGTTACTGCTGAGAGGAATGGAACTGACTTCCCTGACAGAGTAACAATTTGGGTTTAAGAGGAACATGGCTGGTTTTCTGAAAAGTTTGTGTTTTGCAAGGATGTGTCACGATCTGAACAAAGGAGAAAGAAATTGTACTTTCTTTCACGTCTCCATCTTTTGCTTGCAACTCATACTGTTCTAAGGTTTTTGAGCTGCCAAGTTGTTTTAGTGAAAATCTGTCATGTTGAAAAATCTTAAATCCAGACTTTAAAGGATCAAGTTATGAAAGAATACACTGCTTTTTCTTCCTAACAGTGCTTTAGTAAAACTGAGTATCGTTGCCTCAGGGTAATAGAAGTGTAATTCCTGAGGCATTCATATTTCATGTTAAGTACACATTGCCATGAGCTTTGTGATTTTACTCAGAAATAATTCCATTATTTACAATCATCTGTGCTGCCCTTCAGGAAGATGGGAAGGAAATCATCTTGCAGGCAAATCTGCTAAAAGCAGTGATGTAAAACTTTTTTTTAACTTTTTATAATATTATGCACTTTTTCATAGTGAATATTAATTCATTGATATGTATTTAAGCATTTTTATATTAAAAGGGTATTTGGAAAACATTTGTACTAAAAGATTTATGTTTGGAAAGAAAAGCCTTTAAGTCTATAAATGTATGTTATCATAATATTATCTAGCAGGAAATTGACATACTCCTTGCCTTCACGATATCAATCTTTTCAATGCCAATTTGCAATTACATAATTGATGGCAAACAAGCAACTTTATGAAGGTGTTAATGATGCACAGCAGACCAAACAGACTACTCCCATATGTCAGGAAACATTTCTAATAACTTCCTTATTCGCTCCTATGAGTAATTCTTTTAGACCTCTTCTGCAGGGAAAGGGGAAGCAGATACATGTTGATATGAAAACAGTGCTTCCATCATCATTCACATTGACTTATGATTATGATCCAAAACTATAACTTCATGTCTTGGGCTTTATGCTTGACTTTTGGTGCATTCAATCTGGTGTCAAATAAAGTCATGTGCCTAAGCATCATCAGTCTGCCTTTGGAAAAAGGATTAACTTCTCCCATGACATTCAGAAAAACTACACTCGGCAAGCTGCCTAGCTTGAGCAATTCTCAGAAATCAGCCCTGATTCAGAGCTGAGATTATTCACGCAGTGCAATATGGTATTGCTGCATAAAGAAATGGATTCATATGGTTATCAATTATCTCCAATCCTATCGCCTTAAGTTAGACAAAATAAATAACTTAGAAATTTCTGTGATCTAATAAAAGGAAGCTCAAAGATTTCTTTTTGTTTTCCCTTGCAGTATAACTGGGGTTGAATGGGAAGCATTCTTGTATTATGTACACAGATTTCATGATAGGAAATTGAATGTATTATGTACTTATATAGCATCCATTTGTTGCCACAATTAACAGGCCCTGTCTGACTTTTATCTAAATGAATGCTTGCATGTAAAGTGGTCACTGTAGAATAAGGCTTCTGGAAGTAAGTGGAAGTCAGGAAGCACCATTTTGGGACTACTGAATTTGAATTACATTATATCATAAGCATTTCAAGCCTGATACTGAATTCACCAAACCCAGTATCATAATGAGATTGTTCTTCCATTTAAAATATGTAGACTCATCATGCAGATAGGGAATAAAGGATAATGTTGACTGGAAGAAATTGTGTTTCCAAACTCCAGTATCCCAAAAAAGGAAACACCTTTCTCATACAGAGATTGATTCAGTAGGTTACTCACCTGAGGCTAAATAAACTCCATTCTACAGCTGTGCAGGCCAAACAGTGGGAAACTACCATCAAAGAATATGGTATGCAATGGTAAGAATTATCACTGTTTCAAAGCATATATATGTCATCCTAGTCTTTTGGTTATGTGCTGCCTTGCAAAGGAGGAATTCAGCAGAGTGCTATTCTTTCCTTACACTTAACTTTCCAGTTTCCTTTTTTACCTGTAGGCTTCTGTCTGTGGACTAACATCTAATCTATCATCCATCTATGGAGGGCCTTTGGATGTCAATAAAAAGAGATTATAGCAAACTGGTGTGAGGAATTATACCAAGGGAAGTGTTAATGTAGACTTGACTGCTCTTCTACTTTTCTGCTGATCTTCTGACCCTATTCTTTGTAGGCAAATAAGATGGACCTTTGGTCTGTCACAGAACACTCACATTCTTGGTCTTATATTAAATTTTTGAATATCAGAGCCAAACCTAGATTTATATGTAACTTGATATTTAACTCCAAAACCCCCAAACAGCTAAATTTGGATGAATTGACCTGAAATATACAATTTGCTCAAAATGGTAGAGTAATAGTGACCTGTATATCAGAATTACAAAGTCATGATATTTGAAAAGGAACTCTGGCAACTGTCTAATCAAATTTTCTTGATCAAAGTAGGATCATTTAAATCAGATTGATTAAGACCAAAACCAGTCAGTTTTATAATATTCCCAAAAATGGCAACTCTACAGCCTCTATGGGTGACCTATTTCAGTGCTTGACCCCCCCACATTAATTTTTTATGTTTCTGTTTAAATGGAATTTCCTGTATTTCAGTTTCTGTCCATTGCCTCTTTTGCTGTCAACAGGGTACCACACAGGAAGCACTGTCTCCATCTTCTTTATTCATTACTATCAGAGGTTGGTCAGGCAAGGCAGTTGTCCCTCTCCACACTATACAGTGGCCCAAATTCTGATACTCTGTGCAGCTTGAGGTGCTTTAGTATAAGAAGCCTATAAATTGATAAGATGGTGAAATGTCATGAGGGCAAGACTTACAGGTGTGGCTGAAGTCACTTTTGTAGTTCAGTCTGGAGAAGAGAAGGCTGAGGTATGACCTCATCACAGTCTACAATTTCTTCAAGGGTGTCAGCAGATGGGAGGCTCCTCATCTCCCTTCTCTGGTGACCAGTGATAGGACATGAGTAAATGGAATGAAGCTGCATTAGCTCAAGCTCAGATTGGACATTTGGAAAAGGTCCTTTACAGACAGTCATAGGTCACTCAAGCATTTCTTCACCCTTTGAAGTCCCTCTGGATGATAACACATCTGTATGGTGTATCACCAGCTTCTCCTAGTTCTTTGTCATTTGATGAGGATCATTTGCATTCTGCCCCACTATCCAGTTCTGCAATGAGGGTGTTATTAGACCCAGTAAAGACATTTGGGGTACTTCTCTAGTGACTGGACTCCACTGGCCTGCAGGTGTGCACAGATCGAAAATATTTGAATCTGGCAGTTCAGTCAGTTTTCAGTCCCCCTCTATGGCCATATTGCCTCAGTTTGTCTGTGAAGGCTCCATAGAAAACAGAATTAAAAGACTTTCAAAATTCAAACGAAACAACATCTATTGCCCTTCCTTGGTCCACTAAGCTAGAAATTTCATTCTAAGAGGCTACCAGGATGTTTAAGCATTATTTTCCTTTCATAAATCCATAGTCACTATTGTTAATCTCCTTGTTCTTCACATGTTTAGAAACAGCGTTGAAGAGGATTTGCTCCATGACCTTCCCAGAGATCACAGACAGGCTGACTGACCTGTAGTGTCTCAAATCTAAATATTTGCATAAAACACAGTAATTTTAGTTGAAACCAAAACACATAAACAGTGCCTGCTCTGCCAGAGTAGACAGTCATTAAGAGAAGATAGACAAAAAGAGCATTTCAGAAACAAGACACGAAATTGACAAATATGAATTAGATATTGTAAATTATCCTTGTGATTCTAAAAATGGTGAGAAAGATATCTCATTGTTTGAGTTGTTAAATGTTAGTGCTTTCTCAGAAGAGAATGACTTTTTTTAGTCTCTAGCATTTAGACAGAAAGAAGGGTATAGAGTTCTGTGGCTATACAAATGGAGTTTGGTTTCCAGAAGCAAAATATAACAACTCTCCAGATTCAAACAGAAACTGAAGTGGGAATCTATTTTCAACTAAAATGCACCTAAATAAATGGAAGCATGTACTTAAGCTGACTGTTACTTCATTGAGTTGCAGCTTGAATAAATATTAGAGATTGACTTAGCATTATTATTATTTTCCTAAATTCTCATCTTATCTGGGATAAAATTAAAGAGATTAGAGGTCCATTTACAATTCCAAAGCTTTTCACTGTCATCCTTTCCTGCATAGTATAAAATTACAAAATTCTGATACATTTAGGGCATTTTTTTTTTCCTTCTGGAACAAGGAAGTAATTGTTTAATGACTTCTGTTCCAGAAGGAACAGAATGCTTAATGTCCGGCTTATTATGTATTGGAGCTTTTATATTTGAGGTGGGCATTTACGTATAATCAATGTTTATTATCTCTATTAGAGTTTCTGGTGTTTAATGGCAAAGTTGAACAACAGAATCTTCTTTAAATCTAGTTGGTCATTGGTGTTTTCACTCTCATATCATACCACCTTTCACATTCTTTCTCTCCAATTTCATTAGCAACATGTATTTGAATTCAAATTGATCATATTGGCCCCTGAGAGGTGCTTTTAAAAATAAATTATGTGCTTTATCTAGATAATTTTGTGAATTCTTTAGCTCTGCTAACTGAAGCAATACTAGGCCTGATAAAAAGGACAGAATGGAAAAGTGTGGCTGAGTAAGGAAGGGACATTACTAGTGTTCAATCCCAAATAGTATCAATTGAGGCCAAATCCTGGGATGTGCTAATTTACAATCCAATTTTTTTCACAGTCTGTATACTCATAAAAATTTCTCACATTCCTGAGTATTTTCATAAAACACATCACTACTTATTATTCTTTGTTAAAAAGGACTGTATGAAAATTGATGTCTAAATTAAGTTTAATCTGCATGAATTAAGCTAAACAAATAATGATGTTTCAAAATGTATATTGATACTTAAGTCTTTGTTCATATAACACTATAGGCACACACACACACTCAATTTCTCTTAAAACTTTAATCATCAAACCAGCCTTAGATCAAATATGAGTGCAGTACTGTCATTTTCCTATTTGTTCTTCAATCAAATATATTATGAAGAAAATTCTATTGGATACCCTTTCAAATAAAATATAACAAAATATATTTCAAAGCAGAATATAAATGATTGAAGAATTATACTAGCTAATCCATACTAATAAATCCTGTCTATTGTTTCCTTTTAACGCTCTTGAATACATTGTGTAAACAGGTTTTGAAAGTGATGCAGTGATCTCTTAAATAAATGAAACATGAAGATACTAAATCAGCTTTTTCAATCACTGATTGTCCAAATAACTTTAACTAGAGAAATGTCATTGTCACCTGTCAGGTACATAAAAATAGAAGAGTTAACTCAAGAAAGGATTTAATTTAACAATTAGATAAAACATGTCATGTGAACAAATTTCAAAGATTGGGTGGAGGAAGGGATGCTAAGTGTTTTGTTTAATGCATAGTTAAGTCAGAATTTGCCAGTTTCAGCAAATTCTGGATACTCTTGTGTTTGCATCTCTTCAGCATGGTAATCTTATGAGTGTATAATCAGCAAGTTGTTATTTGGTATGAGCATCATGTGGTTATACTGAAAGAGCTATTTTGCGGGAAAGAAAGCACATTTCACTTAACTGCAATTTCCCTCTATCAACAAAACTCACAATGCAGCTTTGTGCAGCAATAACAAGTACCAAACAGTGGGATCTTACAGTCTGTCAAATTGTTGTTAATTACAGAATGTTGTTAAAGGAAAACATACTAGGCAGAGCAGAGTAAGCATAACAAAGGGACATTTATAGGCCAATACAGCTGTCATTGAAATAAGCAGGAATTTTGCTGTTAACTTCAACCCAAGCAGAATCAGCTTTTTTAATTTTACTGTGAACATAAAGTGGCAAGTCTTTTGCAAGCCATGTCTCTGTCAGCTGAAATAATATGATTCTCTATTAAGGCATAGAAAATTTCTAGGCATGTGTTGAATGTATGCCTCTTAGTGAGAGCACAAGCATATTCTAGAAAGCCTTTCTGACTGCTTAAAGATATTCTTCTCCAAATTGGTGGCTGCTTGTCCCCAAACTGGTCCTGTCATGAGGATGAGATCTCGGTCCATGTTACCAGAACACCTAACAGCTTGTACTAATTGTTGGATATACCATATGATGTGAAAATGCTGCTCTCAGAAAAGCACCACTCACTTATACAGATATTATATATAGAGAAGATTTAGGAATAAGAAGAGTAAAAAAAAACATAAACATCTCATTGCAGGATTTGTATAATGTCAGAACAGAACAAAAGGTATTAATTTATACCTGGAAACTTCATTTCGTTCTCAGCAGTCAGCCAGCAATTTCTCTCTCAAGTCATTCATCCTCCAGCTGAAACTGTTCTGCATGTTGCAGAGAACTACTTGTTTTGGTTATGATGCTTATTTAAGCTCATGTTTTATTGACTGTATTATATAATGCAAATGGAATATCAATAGTTACCTTTCAAGACATCATAACTGTCCTTGAAGTTTCAAAATAGAAATTGAGACATGTTTTCTCTCTTGTTTACCTGTTAACTTATTCAATGACTTTATATGCTGACCTTCATCATAGTGGAGGCTGCTGACAGGGTGTTCTTAAACTTCTTTTGGAATAGATATCTCAGAAGATTAAAGAGGAACCCTGAAATACCAGTTATTTTTCCTTTGTTTACGTCTTCTATCACCAAAGTACCCAAATTGTAGTCATAAATTTATGCCATGGCATTTTACAAACCACTCATACTTTAGAAGCCTTTCAGTATCCTGAAGTAATTATTTATTTTTTGTTTTTTTCTTCTTCAGTTGCATGAATTACAATATAAACTATTTCATGGTTCTGTGATTCCATGATAGAAATTTAAAACAGTATACAAAGCGCCATTTCTGATAGTCTACATTTCAGGATATTTTGCTTTCTGTAAAGAGCCCACATTACATAGTAAGGGAGCAAGCAACTTGTTAAATATATATGGTAAAAATTTTCTCTTCTTTGAGATATTTTAGAAATAGAACTGCTTATTAACAAGGAAGATCAATTACAGACAATTAATAATTTTTTTAATTAATCAAAGATAAATTTTAAAGGAATGATTTTGTTAATGAAGATTGGTTCAAATTGTACTTGAAGACATAACTTAATCCTGGCACCAAGATCATGATAAGTATTAGTGTAAGCAAAATATCTTGCTGGGTAACATGCTGCTTTGGATCATAATGAAATGAAATGAGAAACATTTTCCTTCATTTTATTGGAGAGCACCACTACCTCTCTAATTCCTACATCAGATTAGAAATAATGATTTTTATGAGAAAGAATATACTCAAAGTAATTCTTCTTACTTTGATGCAAATATTTTTACATCAAGGAGGGAGGGATTGCATTAGATTAAGTGTATCGAATAAGGCTAACATAATTTCTCATTAGATACCAAACTTCTGAGTTTATTTATTTAAAAGCCTTCATTAAAATATAAAGTAGAGCTGTCTATATGGGTATTGAGAAAACTGATTTCTTTTTGCAATTTAAAGTGACAAGTGCTTAAATTATGAAATTATGTATTTCTTGGTGTTTTTTTAACTCTGTTTTCTTATCTAGAACATGCTACTAAGATTAAAAAATATATACTTTTTCCTTTTTGAAATTTTATACTACTTTTCAGAGTGCTGACATCCTTCATCACATTGGAAGACACCCTAATTTCTAACTTCTTCAGTTGAATTTTGCAATTTTTTTCCACTGGAAAAAGCACCTCTCTCGAGACACCACATATTACTCCATGGATGCAACATGTGGGCTTCCAGAAACCTCTGACATAAATCTGGCTGAAGTTGCTACATTAAATATTGCTGCCTATTTGGCAGCAATACCACTGAAAATATCAAATGAGTTTCTGTAAGCAGAAAGACAGAAATAATAGAAAAAAGGCTAAATGTCAGAAGAACAACCAGAAGATTGTGAGGGCTGGGAACATTAAATGCACCCTTGACAGTGAACAAATAAGCAAATGGCAGATACAGAATTGTGCCTGGAAGTACTCTACCTTAAGAAATATTTATGGGAAAGGCTTGGGAAAAAATAAGGAGCGTTATTTCTTCTCACAGTGAAAGTGTGTGTGCGTGTGTGTGTGTGTGCATGTGAAATAACACTTCAGATTTAACACATGGAGTTAGAGTTTTAATGTAAATATTTCTTTTATTATGCAATGTTATCACCAATCAGCCATGTAGGTATAATCCTTTCAGTTTTGAGAAAGATCAAAATACTGCTGTCCCAAGGTTTAAAGGGTTTTAACAGAACATGATTGACATCTGCATAGCTAATACTGTAATCAACCAGATGAGTTCTCTATTGACCAGGAGTTTCTTAGATTAAATGCTCAGTCTACCTTTAAAGGATTTGGACTCATGGGACTTCTTTATAACTCATCCTTCCTTTCTAAATTTCAGGTGAATTCAAAGATCATAACTGCTTGCACAGATGGATAATTATGCTGCTTTGACTGTCTAATTGCTTATATCAGAAGTTCAGTAGGAAGCTTTTAAGTATGAGGATGGGGATGATCACATGGTTCAACCTTTCTAAAAGGCCTCTTAAGAGGGAGGTGTCTGTCATCTGGTCTGAACAGTAACCAGGCATTTAGAAAAACGGTGAGACCTCTGAGTGAAAAGCAGGTCTGAAAACAGTCAGCCCCTGGTTTGTCACTGTTGGCAGTCACCCTACAAGCATTGCAGCCTGTCTGAGGGCTGATGGTGCAGCCCCTCTGTGAAGCAGTGGGAGCTGCCTGCATCCAGCTAGAGCAGGGAGTGTCGGGGACAGCAAGTGGAGATCCTCATCTTGGTGTGCCCCTGGGGACTAGTGGAGCCCTCCCTTTCTGGTGAGTAAACAGTAGTAACCAGTAGGGAAACACACAGAGCAGGATCACCCCCATCTGTCAAGGAGAGGTATGTACTCAAGGAATCTGTCCTACCCCTCAGCAAACAGAGCATGCTGGTAACCCAAATCTAGCTTCAACAATATCACAGAAACATAGAAATCTTGGATCAAAACGGACCTTAAAATCATCTAGCTTCAGCCCCACTGCCATGTTCAGGGACACCTTCCACTAGACCAGGTACCTCAAAGCCCCATCCAGCTGGCCTTGAGCACTTGCAGAGATGGGGCATCCACAGCTTCTTTTGTCAACCTGTTCCAGTGCCTCACCACCCTCACAGTAAATGACTTTGCAAGGGATTAGAACTGTGTGGGGTTAGGTATCCAAATATGCTTAGAAATTTGTAGCTGTATTAACATTTTGTAAGTTTCTAAATAAGGCTGTCTATCTATTGAATTATTTATACCCCTGCATGTATAGTTCAGTGATTGCCAGTTAGTTATGTGTTGTTAATAAATCAACAAACCACTTCTGTCCTGAACTGAGCAGGTTTTTCTCTGATATACTGACAAGCTCTTACATTCTAACCACAAAATGTGATCATAACAGCCAATAGCTAGGTACTCTAGTGCACATTCTGACAGGTAAAGAAACACCTATTTCATGAATTTATTTTTAGATGTGCAATTTTTCATAAGTTTTCCTCTATAAAGACTCAATAACCAAAAGAGAGACTTATGTTACTAGACCTGAAATTTAGGCCTGAATTCCCAAGGGCTATATTCTAACCCCTAGCAAACATCAATACAACTCTAATAGTGAGAGAAGGAAACAATATCACTCCAGGGAAACATTATCAAGAGAAAGAGATACTGATATGAAAGCTAAGCAATTATCATCATTAAGATTCTTCAAACCCTACAAGAAAAAGTAAACAAAACAAAAAGATAATTTTTTTTTCAGCTGTGAAACACCCGGCTACAACCAAAACAATACATTCTCTTTTGTTCACATTTCCCACTGAAATTTTAACAGTACAATATTTTGAGGAACAAATGGAACTGGAGACTCCCCTCTCTTCTTCATGACGATATCCAGCAGCATCTTCTTGTTTTAATGCTTTGAGAATGATTGGAACAGGGTGTAACAAAGAGAAACAATTACCACATCACAATACTCAGTTCAGTCTTCATGGCTTCACTGCAGTTAGTAAAAGGTTGATTAATGATAATTTAATCTCTTTTCACTAAATCTCATAACTCATTCTGGAAATACATTATTAGTGTTGTCATTAGAGTTTACAGGTTTGTTTTCTGCAGAAAACTGTGTAATTACAGAGCTTTTCACAATCCAATACAAATTCATTCTATTAGTAGGTTTGCTGTGTATGAATCTTGCTATGACTACAAGAAATTGCTATGGAAAATATATAAAACCCTGTAGAGAGGCTGACAGCGAGACATTCAGATGATGACATCAGGTGATGTTTAGATGCATCCTTCTGCTTCTGCCCTGGGCTCTTTGACTCTCCTCAGATAATGACTCATTTCAGGGTTTTTTTTCAAATGGGCACAATATGGTCTATTCATTTAGGAGTTGGACTTGATCCTTCTGTGTCCCTTCCAACTCAGAATATTCTGTGAAATAAAAAAAAAACAAACAACAAAAACCTCCTTAAATTTCATCTATGACACAATAAATTTTCCTTACCTTATGTGCAAGTTGACAAACAACAAAATTTTAAATGTGTTCATAAGAAAAAAAGTTGCTATATACATAAAGTACAAGCTTCATACTCCGTGTCTATAAAACTTTTGAAAAAATCTCATTTTTTTATTGTTTGAAGGCCTTTTTTTCTACTTGTTAACAAAGATATATTTCATTCTCCTTAGTTCTTTTGGGAGCTAAATGAAATTAGATTACTCAGTTTAAAACACATGTCCACCAGTACAGTAAATTTTCTCAGTACCGTCCTATTCCAGTTCTAATCATGATGCTTTGTTACATTTTTTAAGCAAAATACTTTCACAAATATAGATATTGATATAATGCAAAGTGCATACATATATATATATATAGATCATGAAACTACATTCTAGAGAAGATCCTGGTTTTTTCTAACCCAGCTCACCCTGACTCATCATTATGACATTTTTAGTATCAAACTGTAGCAGGCAGTTTTGGGTCTGAGAGAGCTTAAGCAATAGGTAGGAATAGATAGAAAATTTAAGTCTAAGGAAGCTGTACCAATGGAAGTTAAAATGAGATATGCTGACAGAACTCGTTTGATTTAAAAACAAATTAGATTTACCATAAATTCTGATCTCTTTTGGAGATGACGTGCAGGGTCCTGCACCTGGAAAGGAATAACGCCATGCATCCAGACAGGCTGGGGGATGGCCTGCTGGAAAGCAGCTCTGTGTTGGAAGACCTGTGGCTCCTGGTGGACAACAAGCTGTCCATGAGCCAGCATTGCGCCCTTGTGGCCAAGAAGGACAAAGGTATCCTGAGGTGCATTAGGAAGAGCATTGTTGCCAGCAGGTCAAGAGAGGTGATCCTGCCCCTCTGCTCAGCCCTGGGGAGGCACAGCTGGAGTGCTGTGTCCAGTTCTGGACTGCCCAGTACAAAAGAGACACGGAGCTCCTGAAACAGGTCCAGCAGAGGATAACAAAGATGGTTAAGGGATTGGAGTATGTCTCTTAAGAGGAAATTGTGGCTATTAGGCCCAGAAAAGCCTCTGAGAATTTTTCCAGTTCAACCTTCTCAGGCTCTGCTAGGGTTCTTTCCCAAAGCTAGCCGCTTTTCTCTAATGTAAACATAAGAGAAGAATTGAAAATAAAGATAAACACCTGCTGGATACGTGAGAAAAGCCTGGGAAAGTGGTGTTACTTTCTCTGGACCAATGGGCTGTGTTTTGTTCTTGAGTTAGTGTCCTGAGTGTATTTAAGCAAGGTGTGTTAGAATAAAGTAGTCTCCTTCCTATCCTGAGGGATGACCATGTGGCTGAGTCTCCTATTACCACCAGTTTTCTTCCAAGTGTGGTCTGACAAGCACAAGTCAGCTAGAATAATGACTTTTCTATCTCTCTGTGATGTACTTGATGCGACAACCCAGAATCCCACTGGATTTCTTTTCTTCAGCAGCATGCTCTTCACTTATTATAAGTTTCTTGTCCACCAGGACTCTCAGGTCCCTTTCCACAGAGATGCTCCCTAGCTGGGTAGATCCCAGCCTGTGCTTCACTCCAGGATGATGTTTTCATATGTGCAAGATGTTACACGCTTGTCCTTGTTGAACTTCATAAAGTTCTTGTTAGCCCTCTCTTCCAGCCTATCCAGGTATTCCTGTAGCTGGGTCTCCCTTCTACACTCCATTTAGTATCACTGAAAAACTTAATCACAATCCACTTGATCCCATCTTCCAGGCCAGTTACAAAGGTATTAAACAATGCTGGGCCCAATATTGACCTCTGGGATCCCATTTGTGACAGGTTGCCCATTTGAAAAAGAGCTGTTTACCTTTCCCCTCCAGGTTTGTCTGGTCAGTCCGTTTCCTACCCACTGGTCTGAGCTGCAATACATCTATCCCTCTCATCACATGAGCTGAAGAGGTTGCTTTGCCATAGAGAATGATCAAGTGTTTCAATCACAATTTGTTTTTGGTGGATCCATGCTGGCTTTTCCTGATCACCTGCTTCATCTGACTTGTGATAGACCCCCAGGGGATTCATTCAGTAATTTTCCCATGGACAGAAATAAGACTGATGGGCCCAAAATTTCCTGGATCCTCATTTAAGCCCTTTTTGTAGACAAGGATGATAGTACTCTTCTTTCAGTATTTTGGGAATCCTCTGATCCCCACAGCTTCTAAATTATTATGGAAAATAGCCTCAAAAAAATGTCAGCTAGCTCTCTTAGCACTCTTGGATGGACATTTTAAGTCCCATTAATTTATAGATGTCAAGCTCCTGTGACAGCTTCCACATCAATACTTCCTTCACTGACAGTGGTTCTGTGTTTGCATTAACCTGTTTTTTTTTTTTTTTCAAGGCTGTTAAAGTTGGGGGTGAAGAAAGTATTGGGAACCTCTGCCTTTACAGTGGTGATGTGACTAATTCACACCCTCTGTTTAACAGATAGTTTCTTACCAATATTTGATACAATATTTTTCTTATTGTGCATTGTGTTCTCTGTTTATTCTGTCACTATAGTGGAAAAATCACCACATAAGTCAGTCTACTGAGAGAAATAACTCATTTGTCAGAATATCAACAGTTCAACGGTTAGAGTGAGGACAGAAATATTTATGAGAATTGCATGTATTAAAACAGTTCTATAGTGAACCAATAACAGTAAAGACTCTTGAGGTATTACCTGAGATCAGAAAGTACACAAAGAAGAAGTATTTAAAATACTCAGTATGAATATTAATTTCCTTAGGTATACAAAATTTAAATTCAGTTTTCTAAATTTAATCTGATCATTCACATTCTGTATAGCAATAGTCATTTAGTGGAACATAGATGGACATAAGACCAGACTCTGCTCTCCAGTGTTAAAGAAGGACACTTTTTAAGAGGCAGAAACCCTGCTGCTAGAGATTGTGATAGCAAGATACAAGAAACCTGATAGCAAAAATATTAGAAACGGTTATTTAAAATTTTCCAGCTTCTGATGAATTATGTCAAAACAGTATAATTGGTTGTTGAATTATGTAGCTGCTATCACAGAAGTTTGTGGGGTTTTGCCCACTTTATACGCAATAAACAAATCACACTTTATCAGACTTATCATATATACTCCTTCAGAAAGAGCCATTTACAGAAATATTGAGAGTGACCTCTTCTTTGTGGAGGTCCTGAATCACATAAACCAGATATTGCTGAAGTCTGAGAGCAGTGTAATTTCATTCTGCTCCCTACACTGTGAAATATAGAACCACTGGTGTCATGAAATCGAAGAAGTATAAAAATGAAAGTTCTTACTGATAGAAGCATGTGCAGTCTATATTAAATTAAGAAGGATGGAAACAGATCTGTGACTTTTGAAGTACATGAAAAACTACAGCACCACCAAAGCCACTAGCAGGTCAAGGGTGTAAATGGAAATAACTACTCTAGGGACAGACTGTTCAGGACCCATATTGAAAACCTGTGTGTCGCATATTTTCACAAAATCAATTTATTTGCAGCAACTTGGGTGCTTTAGGGTTTATGAAATATAGTTATAGCCCAACTTTCACCAAAGAACAAGTTTTTTGAAAGTAGAAAAGCTATTGAAGGCTGTGCCCCTTCAAGATAAACAAAGAAGAAATAAATAAACAAAATTCAAAAACTATTTCCTTCCATACAAATCTAATGTCTGCTTTTTGATATTTCCCTCTTGCAAATAAATGGTTATATTTTTATATACGTGCATGTGTATTTATAAATATGTGTGTGTGAATGTGTGCACAGGTGCTGTACAAAGCACACACACTTCAGTGGTCATACAGAGTAAAATATTGGTGTGGTTTAATGAAGAATATTTTACTTATTGTTCGCAAGTGTTTTTTAGACAACAGTCTAGCATGATTGATAATATTTTGCAGAAGCCTAGCTGTACCTAGTAAGTTTTGATATTTTACACTTATTTCAAATTAATTAATAATAATTTAAAATTTGTTTATATATTGCTATATATTGTTAATATATATAGTTAATATATATATTGTTATATATTGTATATATTGTTAAAAGAGTTTAAATTAAATTATTTTCAAGAAGGATATGTTAAGTGTTGCACAGTTAAAATTGCATACAAATTAGGCAAACTGTATTGTATAATATAAATTGTTATGAAGGCACAGTCAGCAATTAAGCACTACTGAGTCACTCACTCCACTGAAAGGATGCAAAGATATATTAATGATTAGAATAAAGAGGTCTCTCACTATTTCTTAATATCTGCTTTGATTCAAAAGGCTAAATCAGGTAGGGAATATCGGCTGTGATTTGCACAGGTTTTGTTTTCCTAGATTGGCTAATCTCCTTATTTAGCATTTTAAAGTCCCATGTTATAATGTAATCTAAATCTTGTACCTTGAGACAAAACTCACTGCCAAATGCATGCAATTTGTGAACTCAGTGAAAAAACATGCAAAAAAGTTTGGGAGCATGCTCACTCTTAGTCTCCAAAACCCAGTTAGTTTCATTCATTACTTTATTTATTGCTATTACTTCACCACATGCATCTACTCTCTTTCAGTGTATTCTTTTTGTTTGTTTTCTTTTTTAATAGGGAGAGATCAAGGGATAGTCTTGCTGCAGCCTGGTAACGCAAAGGTCTGTATAATTAGAACCTTCAGAAGGAAGAAGTTGCCGAACAACTCTTTGCCTTTGATGGTCTCTTAGGGCTGTCTGCAGAAAATGGAAATAGCTTTTAGCTGCAAGATTTGGGGCACAGTGCACCAGCTGAATTGAAGGTCTCAAAAATAGCTTATAAAGCCCTCTTTATGCCCGCCCCTTGTCTGCCTTGCTTGCTTCCTCTTAACTGTTCAAAACATTTAGCATTTAAAGAAGGCAGTCAATAAGTGCAGACATAAAGACTCAGAGGCGATAGAAGTGTTCTCATGAACTGGCAGAGACTGGGATGGATTTATTTACTCTTGAATGGTGCTTCACATCAGGCAAATCAGAGAATCTAATAATAGTTTCATTCCAGACTATGATATATTCAAGGAAATATATTTTCAAGGAAAACTGTCAGGAAACCCTATTTACTGCCATTTATAACATACTGTAGACGCAGTTTCTATGCTGTCCACAGTGGGACAGGAAATTGAAAACAGGGTCAAGAAATGTCTTGCGTCAAGACTACATCTGCAAGTGCCAGGAAAGCAGAGAACTTACTTGTTTCTGCAGTGTATGTTCTACTACATTCTGAAATAGCATCTCTAAACCTTAACCTTACCTGAATCACATAAAATGCATATTTCTATAGGTGTTGTGCTTGGGAAATCCAATTAATATGTGATGAAAGTTTATATGTATTCAACTACGTGCATGCACACGTGTGCATACATGTGCTAGCATTTTTAAAAACCTTTCCTTTAAATAACATTGACCTGAATATTAATTCATAAATGGAATTCATTTAATCTTAACTACTATGAAAATAACACAAATAATGTCCTCACCTGCAGTTAATTCCAAGGAAACTGACAGTTAACAAAAGTTGAAAGGTAATCCAGATCATTTTGCTTATGTCAGGAGTATTTTCTCCCAGAAAGCCTGTGTTCAGAGAGTTAAGAGTGTTTTCTAGTTCCTACATCAATTTGGTAAAATTTTGCTTGTTACATAGTCAATATAGTTATCATTGTCAATATTTATTGTTTCTAATATTCCACTGAAGAAACAGTTATACAATGAAAATATATGTGTATTACATTGATCTGCAGAAATCTTCAATAAAATTAATGAAATATATTTTCTTGTAAACTAGAAGAAAAATAAATGCTATCTGACATTCAGACAGGAAAGCCAAAGGCTTATTCTTATAAATATTATAAATTTTATGCAATTTTTTTCTTTCCATCATAATCACAAAATCGATGTTTCTTCTCATTTAAATGTTTTGAAAGCATAATCTCAATGAAGATATTTCTATCTCTTTAATTTTTACATTCTTAATAAAAAAACTGCAAGAGAATTTTCTAAAATACATATATTTCTTTAAATAAGAAATAAAATTAGGCACTTACAAGCCAAAAAATTCATTAGATATAAGAAAATGAAATACTGTCAGCTTTTAAAGAGCTGAAAAACAGTAAAGGCCAAGACTCACTGCTGAGGATCTGTGGGAAATAAAGTTTGTTACACTTGGTGTCATCTGCTTTTAAAAGTGTTAGAGAGCAGAAATAAGTAAGAGCTATTTATTTTAAAAGATATTAGAAAATAAGAGGAAAGCGTGAAGTGTGGCATACAATAACAGGAGGTATCAATTTTACAAAAAGCCTACAACAATACAGATTTATTCAAATGGCAGTTGAAAGAATTAGATCTATAAGAATGCAAAACTTTCAAATAATTCCCCATTTGATAGAAGATGCATGCACCTTCCTCTTTTAAGGCAAAGAAAACAGAAAACTCAAGCCCCAAATCTCTATGCAATATTTGCTTTCTTTGTGAAATTCATATTGATTTTCTCTTGCTTTTGTTTGTCTTTGTATTTTGCAATTGCATCTTGGATTTCTACTTATTATTTTGGGAAGAAATAAATCACACAGTTATGGTCTTATTGTTTACAGCAACAACTAATCATCCTTTTCTGGAAAATAACACTAGTGAGGTTCCTTGCTGTGAAATTTCTATTCAGTTCCTGGCCAACAGATTTGAATGTTTCTTTATGACAAAGAAACTACACCTCCCACAAGGCAGTGGGAAATAAAATAGAAAATAGAGTTTAGTATTGTGATTAAATAGTAGAAACAAAAATGTTTTGGTTCCATTCAAAGACATTGGACTATTGGATAAGTCAGACCTATACACAATAAAATAGTTCTTTTTTCATTGTATCCAAATAATCATATCATAATTTAAAATGTTTCTAACATATAAACTTTGAATTACAATTGAGTTTGAAATATGTTTAAGAAAGCATTGAGAACTTAGAGAGTCCGACTAGGTAGGTTTCAAGGCATAACGAGAATTTGAAATACCATATTAGATGTCCCTTAACCACAGCAACCTTAAAGAATAAACTAAGAACGAAAGTGATGACAGTACCCACACAAAGTCTTTTATCCATCATCATCAAAAAGAACAACCAAATTACATTTTGTGATTGGCTGATGAAATAGGTATCACAGATCGTAGAGATGGCTTAGTAAATGTCAAAGTCAGAGGATATTGAATTGTCCATTGTCACATAAACACAAAATCATCTATTTTTGATAAATTGCCTAAAGCTTTTTAAAGAGTTCGGGACCATCTAGGCACATATTTAGGGGTTACTGTTTCTTTTGAAATCAAATTTGACCACATCAATTATATGAGCCTTTTTTCTTTCTGATTTTGATATCTTTTCTTCAATCACTGCTGCTTACTTATTTCCACTGTTCCACAAGCTCTACAAAGATAAAGATGTAAGTTTTCTTAGTAATAAAGTAGTTAGTTTCATTATCTGACAGGACAATATCTGTCTAATGTGAGAAAGCTGTCATTTCTTTTGATCCCAAGTTTGTCTTACGAGCTTCAAACATCTTTCTTGGTGTTCAAAATTACTTCTGAGAAATTTTGGTAGCCAGTATCATTTTAGTTTATCACCTATTTTTGTCTTCCAGGCAAAGAAGGCAAACAGAACTTACTTTAGACATACACTTGAGAATTCCATTGACATTCAGGTAATATGTAAAAATGATGGCTTTAATTCAAGCTTTAAAGAAAAATCAATTTCCCACTGACACATGACACAGTCTGAGTATATATTTGGCTCATGCAATGACAGAGTTGACCTGAAGTCTAAGTGTATTTACTGGTTTTTGCTGCAATAAATTTTTTCAAGATAGATGGTATGGGGCTGTGTTTTGTATTTGAATAGAAAACAGTGTTGATAACATAGGGATGTTCTCATTTCTTCTGAGCAAGGTCCTTTCTGCCCCTCACAGCACCCCGCCTGTGAGGAGCCTTGGAGTGCACAGGGAGCTAGGAGGGGACATAGCAGGGACAGCTGGCACCAACTAACTAAAGCAATATTCCAATCCTCATGACATCATGCTCAGCATATAAAACTGAGAGTTTATATTTTTAAAACCACAAGATTTTTTTTTTCTCAAATTTGCCCTTCCAATTCTCTCCTTGATCCCACCAAAGAGGAAGTGAGTGAGTGGCTGTGTGGTGTGTATTTGCCAGTCTGGGTTAAAACAAAAAAGAATGAAAAACTGTACTGAAATTAACCAGGATGAGGTTAAATTTCTTCAAAGCAGCCTGTATGATGCTGTGTTTTGAATTTGTGGCTAAGCCTGTGTTGACAGTACACAAGTGTTTTATTGGTGAACAGGACTCGCACAGAATGCAGCCCTTCTCTGTCTCCCACTCTACTCTCACAGTGAGTAGGCTAAAGGTGGGCAAGAGATTGAGACACAGCTGGGAAAACTGACCTGAATTGAAAAAAAGGATATTTCATGCCATATGACACCATGCCCAGCAATAAAAGCTGGGTGGTATCTTTCCAAAGTAACTTGTTTGCTGGGTGGCTGCACATCAGCCTGCTTTTTGGACGGAACAAATGACTGTCTTTGTGTCACTTGCTACTGAAAAATCCCCCCATACCCTGCCCCCCCCTCCCAACTTTTCCTTCACTGACTGAACTGCTTTTGTCTTGACCCATAATTTTTTCTCACTTTTGATCTTCTGTTTCTTCTCAGAATAAGGAGGAGTAAGCAGCTGGGTGGGTGCTTCATTATTGACTGGGATCAACCCACCACACGAACAAAACCTTTCTAGTCAATCCTCATTTCACATAAATTTATAGTAAAGGTTGTTAGTGTTTTGATATTAAGACAAGAGAATGTTCATATTACATATTAACATTATCACATTCCAGACATTAATTGAAGCTTCAAATGGACAATACCTTACACTAAAATTCAGGTCTAAGCAGTAAATAAGAGCTATAATAGCATACTATATTAGCAAGAAAGAACTCTATCACAGTTTGAAACAGAGTAGACCTACAACTATCTTTTTTTTGTCCTCTTTCAAAATAGGGGGGGTTTTCTTACTTTCTAAAACTTGCATTTCCTTCATCTTCCCCATCCTTTCTGACTCAGTACTATTTTCACTGATATGCTTCTGTACACAAGTATGGAAATTGTATCATTGAAATAGAAGGCACGAATGAAATGTCAATACTCTCTTTGTAACCGATGGTTTATTCCTACCATGTGTTTCAATGGGAAGACTAAATGTCAAATATTGGCAATTACAGGATGAATACATGACATTTTATATATTTGGTGCTTAAAGAAGGAAAAAGATATTAACTGAAATTGTATTTTCATTTAAAATCCTGTGCAAGTAAAAACATAATTAGTCTCAGTTCAAGAAAAATTTCGTATACTCAGTACTTTGAGAATCCTAGTACAAACTTAAATACATTGTGTGACATCTGAGAAAGAATGGATACCACGACTGAAGGGAACAGAAAGAAATTTTTATTTTTCTGCATGGATTCTTAGTGCTCAAGGAACTTGATTGACCACACTGGCAATTAAAATACCTAGTAAGATCTATGGAATATATATTGTTAATTCAGCTAGTTTATAGAGTTTACAGCTAAGAATCTCCATTCATATTCAATTTAGATAATTTTGTCTACATTCATACACTTAGTACCAGGAATTCTGTGTCTCTATCTAATATTATGATTCAGGTAATCAAATAATTTTCATTTGGAGATAAGCAATGTGATAAAGTGCCTTTTTACACTTGTCAACCTCATATGATCACCTTTGACAATTAGTCATCAAGCAAACTGCCACATCTCAGAAATATTAAGCAGCTGGTCCAATTAAGAGTCTTGAAAATACAAAATTGAATAGATGTGTCTTTTCAACTTTTATCAAACTGCTATGCTCTCCTTCAAATGTGTAGTAAAAAAGTTCTGTGACTGTGGTAAGAAGTGTTCACATTTGTACCAACAACAGGTTTAAGTTACAGAATTTTTCTTGAATAAAGCTGTAAACAAGTGTACATTAGACAAGGATACATTCCATCTACCCAGCACAATGCACTCAGCACTGTTACAGTGCCCTGGAGAGCCTGTAGTTATTGTGTTTCAAATCCATTGTCCTTGTTATGTAAGACCATATCTTGTTTGTTTGTTTTTCTTTTTTTCTTTTCATTACATTGCAGATAATAAAGGTTGAATTAATGGTACGAATGTCTTGGCTCTTCAGAAAGCCAATATAACCTCTTGTATAATCAGGTTTCAGAGATTAGGCTTTTATAAGTGGAAATCTGGAGAATTTGTATCAGCATTCTTTTTATAAAGATATTCTTAAATCCAGGTGAAAATTTCTCATATTAAAATATCTCATGTTACATAGCTGTATATAAATAATATTGGGAGTCTTGGGAAGACTTACATAATTTACATGAGATTGCTATCTTTGAATAGGAAAAACAAGTTTAACTCATGCCAATAAATTTTCATTATGCATATGTCACTGTAATGTACTTTCCATTTACCCAGCAGAAAAGCCTAATTCAAATTCACCTTTTCACACATCCACAGCTTTGGAGCTTGGAATCTGACTCTTCATATAATTAATTGGTAAAAAAGAAGTATCCTTTTCACATAAAAGTATTTATTTTTGTATGATGAGTGGAAAGCATTTATAGATACCTTCAAAAATATTACTGGATTTAATTTTGTTTCTTATGACATGTTCTTTGATGACAACATTTTGACCATTTTGTTTAAATTTAATTTCTTAGAGAATTAAGACATCATGCTGACCACAGTCTTAAAAGCTCATTTGACATACTTTATTTGTAGAAGATATATGAAATAAGTATTTGAAATATGATTTAAAATTTAATTCCACATTTTAATTTTTATGTGCTCAAAAAGAAATTAATATCTATTACCAATGAATTGGCTGGCTGAAGTAAAAACATGATTGATGACTTCATATGTCTTTAATTCCATTTAAAAAAAAACAACACTTCTACAACATATAATAAATTTTAGACAAGAATACAGTGTGGAACATTATTCCCTGTTTTTTAACTTAGTGACTCATCAAAGCACTCATGAAAACCTGTATTAGCATTCTAATTATGATCTTTTAAAAGTGATGGACACAAAACTGCTGGGTAATGCTGAGCACTGAAGTTTCAGCAGTGATATTATAATGATGGAGGATATTATTATGTAAATGGAAAGATTTTATTTAAGTGGAATGAATTGGGAGAGTGTGCTAAATCCTGGAAACATATAATGGCACCTTAATGACTGATTATTTCCAAACCTCCTGCTGTGGGTAGACACCTTCCACTAGACCAAGTTGCTGAGAGGCCCATCCAACATGGCATAAGATGCTGCCAGCCATGGGGCACCCACAGCTTCTCTGGGCAACCTGTCAAAGTGCATCACCATCAGCACAGTAAAGAATTTCTTCCTAACAGCTAATCTAAACTTACTTGCTCTTCTTAGAACCTATTGCCCCTTGTCCTGTCATTACATGCACTTGTAAGGTATCCCACTCTGTCTGGTCTGCAGGCTTCCTTCGGCCACAATAAGGTCACCAGGCAGATTTTTACAGACTGAAGAATCCCAATTCTCTCAGCCTTTCCTGGCTGCTCTATCCCTCTATTCAACTTCTTGTCCCTTCTCTGGACTCATTCCAACAGGTCCACATCCTTCCTGTATTAAGGACCCCAGAGCTGGACTGAGCACTGCAGTTGGGGTCTCATAAGGACAAAGTAGAGGAGCAGAATCCCCTCCCTTGCCCTGCTGCCCACACTGCTCTGGCTGCAGCCCAGGACATATTTGGCTTTCTAGGCTGCAAATGCACATTGCCAGATCACATCCAGCTTCTTGTCCACCATGACACCCAGGTCTTTCTCGGCTGGGTTGCTCTCCACTTCATTAACATGTATAATAAATGCTCTATTGACACAAGATATACTAGTCAGTGGTCATGACTGTCAAGAATTTCAGATTAAGAGTATCAAATATAGGTGTTTGAATTAAAACATGAAACTGCATTATCTGCTCCATTTCATCTTAAATGATTCTAAAGTTTAGGCTTCAGGTTAGTATAAAGTTATTTGAAATAGTTCAGAGAAGATTAGATGAATATTTGATGTGCCTTGAATTCCTGTTGTAAAATAGTTGCAGGTTGCACATACTCACTCAGCTTTGTTTCACTGTGAGTTCAGTCTTCCCGTTCAAAGCTGGCATCAGTAAAAGCAAAAACATTCTGTTTGGTTTGTGGTTCAATCTATGCAATTCCAGTAGACTTCTGACTGTTACTGTCACAATATGGATGAAAATTCAATTCACTTCACTGAGTCTGGTTCCTGCTTTTTGTTCCCTACCTTTCGCATAGCCCAGTTCCATTCCTGCTTACACATGCATAAATATATTTAATATAGAGAATTCTGCTTCTCAATATGTTGAGAAGCATGTTTTACAAATAATTTAAATCTTCTCAGACTAGCACTTCATGCTACAGGAGTGTAAATGCTACAAGTTTTATGGGATGCACAAATTATTTATGGAACATTACGTGTGTATCTTCAACTTAATCCAGCATGATTCTTTACTTCATTGTATACTTGGGAAGAGGAGGAAGAGGCAATAAACAACAAATGGGTAGTGAGGGATTGCAGAGACTGGGATAGTGAGGAAATGTGGTTTGATACATATAGGATTATATTACAAAATTGGAGAAGTCAGGTCTATTAAAATGATTAAAATGCTGATTCCTAGCAACAAACTGATTAACTGCATATTCACGATTTTCAAAACTAAGGCAAATGTTCTTTTTTTTTTTTTTTTTTCTCCCTAGAGAAGCTATACACCTTCCAGCAAACATTTTCAAAATCTTATCTTGTTTTACTTTTGTCAAAAATATTTTCTTTTATGAAGGAAATCTTGCTTAATGGTGTCATAAGATTGTGAATATCTGCACTAATTGTGAGATATTTTCTGTTAACTGCCAATCAACAAATGTGTGACATATAGCTATGTAGGCTGTTGGGGTCTGTTTTGTAATATATATGGACACTTCTTTTTTTCATTATTTAGTCTTTGAACAGATCATATAACTAAGATCATATAATATACTGGCTAGAAATGCCTGCTCTGTTCATGCCAGAAAAAGTTACAGATACTGTTGGAAATATTCTGTGCCTTAAAATAGCTAAAATCATTGACAGATAAGTTTTTATAAATATTGTATAAAGCAACTTATTATTATATGCTTGTCTAGTCTCATAGCCCTTTGTTCATTACTGAAATAAAATGAGCTGCTTTTATTTTTTATTTGTATTTGATCTTGATCACTTCATAAAATTATTTCATCACCTTACAGATGTTTAATACACTCATCACTCAATTTTCTCTGTTCAAAAGAACAATAGTCTATTATGTAAAACAAGACTTTTTTTCTATTTTTCAGTTTCTTCTTAGCAAATATTGTGACATGTTTCTATTTCAGATGGATTCCTAACTGCTTTTTGTTGTGGCAAAGTTGAAATTTATAACACTCATACCTTTAAGGTTACTCTGTTTTTCTCTCCCTTCTTTCTCCTATATACTTGTCAGAGACTGAAATGTTTTGGTTCATGGCTTAAGCATTCTTATGAAGGAATTCTGGCCATTATGGCAAAACTGCATAAAGCAGCTACAGCCCCTGAAGCCCTCCCCTTCCTGAAACTGCCTCCTAAGGAGAACTTTGGACTGTAAGTTAAGCTACCTAAGGGAATACGAGATGCTATTGTTCAATCATATCGGGTCTAGGAAAAACAAAGCAGGCTGAGAGAGAAGAATGCCAAACAAGAAAGCCAAACCCAGAAGTTGTGATGAAAATCATGTCTGACTGGGTTTGGGGTGGGAAGTTTTGGGTGTGTGCCATATCTTCTGGTCAGAGGTAGTGAACACCCATCCTCAACTGGATCAGTTTGGAAGGCCACATCCATGGGACATTTGCATGAGAGGCAGCTGAGGGGTGCCAGAATCCATAAAAGACCCCTAAAAGTCCTACCTATACTCATTCCTGAGGCCTTGCACCACAGGACTGCACATGATGCAAAGTGAGCAACAGATCCAGGCTCTGTTGCCAAAGACAGTGTCAAACTTGCCTCCCCCAGGAGATGTACTTGGGCATTCCCACGTGGCCTGAACATATATTAATCTGTTGGATTCTATGTTTTTCGGAGGACCTTCACCACCAAGAAGACAAGCTGGAGAGCACCAATGGAACATCACTGGGATCCTCAGAATGGTGATATTTTCTTTATTCTGGCTGTCACTATCTTTCTGTTCCTCCGCCTCTCTTCTATTTCTTTATCTTCCTTTTCCTCTCTCTCTCATTTTTACTGATAAATAAAATCCATACTATTGACTCTGGCATATGATCTCATTTATACCTTAATTTGGAGACATTTCTAATAATTTTAATAACCAAACTGTAAAAATGTTTCACTAATATTTGTTGCTCACTGTTAAAAATCATGAATAGCCATAAATACGTTTGACATATTAGCCTTATGAAGTAATAAAATACTTTTTATTGAGTGCCATTCTTTCTTGCCACATCCTGCAACTTCCAAAATCTCCCCGGAGTAAGTTTCATGCTTCTTCAGAGTAAAACCAACCTTCTGTTTCCAGAGAAATAATCACAGAAATACAAGACAAAGGTAAATAATGTAAATAAATGCAATTACTTTCTACTGCAAATTATTACTGTTCTTATTTCAAAAATTCTATTGCTTTCACATACTTTTTTTTCTATATGATTAGATGGTTTGCTCTTGGCATTCATTCTACATCTCCTCTGCTCTAAAAATGTGTATCACAGTTTTCAGGAGTTGAATGACTTGGAGCTTTTATTTGTCATTTACAGTACAGTATCTTCACACAGATTATTAGCTTGTGGGGGTTTCTGAGTTCTGTAGTATATTCTGGGCTCAAGATTACTTCCAGTAGAAGACTATCCCTTTCATTTGTGACAGTATCAGCCTGTTAGCAAGACATACAGTAGTATAAAATACCCTAGGATGCCTATTAGCCCTCAGAGTGAAGACATAAAGTTGACATGTGTTAATTTTGCCTGCCAGTTTGCATCAGTTGGTAATGAATGGATGTGATATATCATGGTGACATGAAGACAAGCATTGGAGTTTTCTATCAATAGACACTTAATCTGCTTTCTTAACAGTTTAACTGAACAGATCCTCCTTTGCTTTTCTTATCTAGAACACAGTAGCATGAGTGTTAACATCACTCAATGAAGAAAATGCCGTCAAAACTCAGAAAATATGGGATACAGGAGAACATTTCCCTTTTCAGTTCATGTGGGCCATGCTGTCCAGTGACTTCCTAGAAAACACAACAGTGCAAAACAATGACCTCTTTATCATCTCTCCCATATTTTAGATCACTTGCTTCTATCTAAAGATGTACACTGTCTTGAAAAGTGCTCTTTAAAATGCAGGCACAGAAGGCTACAAGAACAGCTCTTGTTTTATACATGACTTCCAATTTCTTTCACACCTTTTCAACATTATTATAGATGTATATAAATATTAATATATTTGTAAGTACCTTTTTAGAGTTTGTTTACTGTAATATTTTGACAAAGAGTAGATTGAGCATCTTGTGAGATCTGTTTGCTTATTTTCCACTGAATGGCTTTTCTAGCCCAGAACCCACTAAAACCTAATTATGCCCTGAGCACAAAACTTTTATGAAATCCAACTAATGAAACCTAGGCCTCTGTAATTCAAGACATTGTCTCTAGCCTTTTTGTCTCCTTGATGCAATTGTAAAAACCCATCATATTACCATTAAGGTCTTTGACTGCAAATAATTTAATGTTGGATGACCTTTATTTGCTTTCCACTTGCAAGATTTAATGGACTGTACACTGTTACTTTCTTGTCTTTTCTTATTTTTCATATCCATACTCATTCATCTTCTGACATCTACTTGCTTCAATGCCTCCTTTCTTCTAGCTATCCCTTTTATGCTTCTGAAGACTGTTCCTTCCCTTTTGTTCTTTCCCTAAAGTGTTTTATATTATAACCATGTGAATTCAGTAAATTCTCTGCATGTAGTCCAGAAAACAGAGGTTAATTATTTTCAGTTACAGTTTTCATGCCTCAGTTTCCTCACAGTAAGGAGCTGGGGAATGGATGATCAAATATTCACATTCACTGCCTGCTCAAATACAGCTGGACTTGTAGGCATGACAGAATTAAACAGTTTGTGAACCTCTCAAAGATTAATTCTGGGAGCAATAATAATCTAACAAATATTTCTTCCCTGTCCAAAAGATGATTCCATGAATTCTGATGATCTACATCTGTATTTAACAAGAGACATTGAAGCTATGTGGCATATACTGAAATATTCAATGAAAGAGAAATTGACTTGTGTATGTACTCAAACAGACAATGTATTTATATTCCTGTATTATAATGTGTATAGCATTAACAGTTTTATTCCATATTAAATTTTGAAACTTAGACTACATTTAATACCTAAATATATACAAAAGATTGTAAAGGAAGTCTTATAATGAAGAGTATAAATACTCAGCTTTAAGTACCTTAAAAATCTCATACAGTTTCCAAACAGGTTAGGTCTCCTGAGTTAGGTAGAAAAAAATGAACATGAAATTGTCCAATTCTGAATCCATCTTCCATATTAGATACATGCAAGATCCTCCATTTTAATTGAAATATTTTTCACCAAATTATAAAAGTGAGCTCTGTGGTATTATCAGCTGGGAATTTGTACTCATGAAGGAATATGACTGTTTCCTTCTTTTGGTTGCCTGACACTTTTGTGACTAATTAGATTCTTCCAGGAAGGATCAGTTCTAAGACTTGGTCTTAAGTATTCTGTTTCCCAATACTGTCCTATTTAGCCTCTGCAACGGAGAGACTTTTATAGGGGTGATCAAATTCAAAACAGTGTAATTGATGTGAACATAAATAAATAAAGCAACATGACTGCAAAAATAATGAATGGAGGAATTGGGGGAGTCAGTGACATTCACTTTTTTTTTTTTTTTTTTTTTTTAGATTCAGTCAGGGAATTTCAAACTGATTTCTTCTAATATTTACAACATATTCAAATTTTCCAAAAAAATTTAGAATTACAATTGCATGAATTGCAATTCGATTCAAGCAACAAATATCTAGAGATCCCTGATCTACATCAGTCTTCAATATCAATATTTTAGTTATCTCCTGGGAACAGTCTACTAAATTACTATCACTCCTCTCCTCTCCTCTCATGATTTTTCCACAGAACCTTCATGGTCTTTCAAATGTAAAGGATGCCAGGAAGGACTGCAGACTATTTCCCAGTCAAAGTCCTAGATTGTCAGCAAATAAATGGATCCTAGATTCCTGGAAGGAGTATCAGGAGATTGTCTTGCTCATCCAGCTGTCTCAAGGCATGAACAACTGCAAAGCAGTGAATTCTGAAAGATGTTTGTGTAGCTTGTTCTTACTTGAAAATATTTTCCAAATGTCTAACCTAAGTACCCTCTCTGCACATCTGCCATGCATACAGAGAAAATATTTTTGGAGATCACATTCCTGTTCACATTCCCTTGGTCCCTCAAATACTCAGTCTTGGATATATTTTTCAGACTTCTGGATAAACTAAATATATTTTCTATACTTCTCATTATTTAATCTTACTGTCCACTGGACTTTGCCAAAACAACCATTGTCTTTTCTGAAATCTAAAATCATCTAGAACCTTATATTTTTAGTTTATGCTATCCAGTGTGCTCAGCTTCTGAATAATATCATGACCCTTATCTAGCTTGAGGTTCAGTATAGCTCATGGCTGCTACGTAACTAGACAATATTTCTTCTGTATTCAGGCAGCTGATTAATCCTACTAACACATAGCATTTTGTACTTTTCCCTCCTGAATTTAACCTTGATTTTTTCAGTTCATTGGTTTAAATTGTTAAAATAATTTTCAATTGTAATCTTGTCCTCCAATACACTTGCTGTCTTTTCTAGCTTGGTATTGTTTGTAAATTTAATTAGTTCACCCTTGTTTGTCAATTTCTTCTTCTAGTCCCAGTCCTGTGGATCCCATTCCTTATGTCTGAAATCACGAGTTAAACACTAAAAATATTTCTAAAATATATTTCTAAAATATCTCCTGAGGCAAATGATATTCTTACCACAATATAGATGCATATTAAAGTCAAAGATTAGTATTATAAAGGAACCTCTTATGCTCTTAAATTACATTACAACTTTACACAGAGAGCCTTTATAAATACTGGATAATGATAGAAATTTATATTACAACCAGTATTACAAGTAAAAATATTAAATTATCTTGTCTATTTATAAATTTCCTATTAATTGCATTAGAGCATTCTAAACAAACAGTTGTAAAAAATTACGTCTTTATCATTGTTGCAAAATGAGTGATGTGAATTTCAGGTATAATTCTCTATTAACTGGTTCTAGAAGAACATTCAGTATTTACTTCTGTGTCATATTCCCCTTAACAGCGGGAGTGCAAAGGGAATACTGAAATGTAAACTCCTTAATTGATGGGAATGGCAAAGACATTTTAGAAATAAACCAATTATATTCACCTAGCATCTTGAAAGTATCTAATTTTTCAAGTGTTTGTTTATATCATACAGCATCATATTGATGTACCAATGTTATGGTTTAATTTGTTTTTTCCTTTTATTTTATTCTTTAAATATGCTGTTTATTTCAGTTCTTACATGACTTCTGTACACTTCTAAAATTGCCAGTGTGTGCACATGTATCATAAATATCTCTAGTGTGATATCTTCTGTCTGAGATTAACCAAGGTCCCGCCCTCATAGAATTTACAGTAATGTTAAATAATGGAGTCATCTGATTTTAAGAAAGGCTTTTCTTCTTCCCCATCAGTTAGTGTGGTTTTTTTTAAAGCATAAAGTATCAAATTACCTTCTAATTTTATCTAAAGGATCTGTGGAAGTTCTCATACATGTAAATATCTAATCTTTTTTTTAATCTTTATAAAATTTTGGCTTCAATGATATCAGCATTGATGTATTCCACAGCATGTTATGTATTTCTTATTCATTGCGTCTCATGGCAGAACACCTCTGACTGAAGCAGAAGATACTTTAGAGTCAAGGAAAATATTCTTCTCTATTTTATCCTACCTATCTTAAAATCTGTCTCTTGAGCCATATCAGTTTTAATCCCAAGGTACTCTGTTGCTTAAGTGAAGTCTCAAGTAAACTAGACACTGAACAACAACCCACTGCTCCAAAAAATAGGTACCCCTTTCTTCTGAGTTTTTTCTAGTACAATTTGGGGCCTGGTCTATGCCTAGTTTACTGTTCCATTAGAAGGAACTTTAATATAAAATAAAATAATGCAGTAATAATGACACTCCTGTCCAGAGTATACAACAGTAAGAAATGGTACCCAATTTTACAAAAACTCACACACTGGAAGAAATAACTGTATACTTATTTTTCTAGACATCAGGAAAATTATGCTAATAAAGAAACATGTAAATTTTTTAAACATGTAACTCTTCCTAGTTAAAAATTTACTGTTTTATTTGCAGTTATGGAAACAAGATTGAATAGTCTCATAATGAACGTGCATGAACTTTAATCCAAATCTGTGAACTACCTGCTGAAACAAACGAAAGAAACTGAGTATATTAAATTCAGCATGATGTCTGAACTGCTGATAAGTACAATGAACAGCCAGAGTCTACAGAAGGGTTATTGTCAATGACCTAAGCAAATTAACAGACATTCCCTGGGAGGGGAGACGAAGTAATCAGTTGATTGCCAAAAATCTGGGTGAGTACACTTTCCATCTTCAGTGAAGAAGGGCAAAATTAAATATCCAGTCAGTAGATCTGACATTTCTGACAGGAAAATGACATTCTGAGTAGCAAAAGACGTCAATCGGGTCTATCCAGGTAACTACCCAACAGCTCTTTCAGAAATCACTCACAATAAAAAAATCCACAAAATGGCAGCATTTGTTATAAGCATCCAGAAAGATACTTGGAAGAATAATTTTCCCTGCTGTGTGCTGTTTCCTCTATCCCTCAAATTACTTTAACCAATCCTGTCTACATTTTAGCACAACATCAACAACAACAAATCTTGCAATCATTCTATTTATTTCTTACATGCGGAATCCTATATGAAGTTATTTCAGTGTTTCTGCAGAAGGGATAATTTTCCTTGTATTTTTATTTTTCGACAGAAACTTCTTATGGCTGCTTTTATTTCCAAATAGTCATACTCAGTAACAGAATTTACTGTAACTGAAGTTTTGTACACTTACTTTTCTGAGGTTGCATTCCAAAGACACATTCATCCCATTTCTTTCCACCAGTATCTCCAAAATTCAGTAGTATACTACAGTATACTAATTGAATTGACACTTATTTCAAGATTAACTAGTATGTTTAAAACACTAGTAAAAGCAATGAAAAATTTAACATAGCTTAAAATTTTGAATAGATTTCTGTACATGTACATGATTATAAGCTGCACTGAAGTAAAAAGATTTACAGGAACATCTTCCATCTCTAATAGTATATTTTTTAATACAAGTTTTGGTGTTTCTAAACCCTACATGATTGAATTTTTTCAATTTTTTTTCAAGGAAATGAGTTGGACTTCATGGATTCTGCAGAGTTTTTTTTCTTTGCAGGTTTTAATAAGCATATTTTGGGTTAAAATTTTACTGTTGCTCTATAGAGTATAATTTCATTAAATATGAGTATGTAAGCATACTCTGAACAGAATGGAAATTCTGAGTTTCATTTATGCAGTCTTCTGAGGTGCAATAGAACACCTGAATTATTAGCAGTATGTAGATCTTTTGTTAGATTTTTAAAGAAAAAATTGAAATTTCTAAATGGCATGGTTAGTATAGATGCATTTGCTACCCATTCTATACCCTAATAATCCCACCTGCAAATTTCTTAGCTAAAAATGTTGAAAGGCAATGGATGGCACCAGTAAATGCAATAACTCTGCTACCCCAAATGCATCTTAAACCTGGAATGGAGAAACATAAACTTTCCAATGGACTAGGAGACTGAGGAGATATCTATTTTTTTCACCATTTGGTGTACTGAGGTGTTCTCCTGATAGACTCTATATAGTGCTCTAATGGCAATGCCCATATATTGGAGGTAACTCCAATAAAAATATGGATGATCATAGTTCAAGGCCATGGGAAAACCCTTCAGTAGGGGTGAGTAAAAAATCTCCCCAAGAATCTTCCAGTCCCATATGTTGATCATTGCCAGAAAGTTCTCTGTTGCCCTTGTTGTCATTGGTTCCTTTTCGCTGCAGTAATTTTAATATTCTTAATTGCCCTTCCCTATAGGATCCCCTTCCTAAATTTCACCCTAATTCCTCCCCTCCCTGAAGTTTATAAATACCCCTGCCATTCCCTAAGACTTGCTTTTGGCCATTATCCTCGTGCACGGAATTAGCCACCCTGTACCATCTTTCCCGGTTTATTCAGTACAAACTGCTTACCTTGCCCTTTGGTGTTATCTATTATTAAAGCTTTTTAGTTCCCAAACAAAAAAAAATCTGGTCAAATTTTCTTTCTGCATATAGTCGCCGAGTTCAGTGAAGCCACTGACCGCAATAGCTGGACTAGGATCGACAGGAGGCTTCACTGTGACATAGTCACATATTAAATAAAACAACTGCAGACCATATATCGTAGGTGTATTATGCTGGTTTTGCATATTTCTAAGCAGTTTCTGAAGTAGCAGTTCAATCATAAACTCAGTTGGAAACCAGGCTCTGAAACTCTAACACACAAAGCAGGATAAAGGAGAATATTACATCTCTGTTTCAAGCCTATAAACTATTGCAACATAGCTCTTATCTTTAATTGCTGTGGTTTGCCTGCCTGCCATTGTTATATGGGTCCTCCAGAAGCACCAGGACAGCTTTCCCAGAGTACTGAGGGCCTCAGTACAGGGAAAATAGTGTGAATGAACACTTGCCCATGCTCTTCTATGGAATCTTCTGCAAAGGTAAAATGTTGCCACTGAGTTTTCCAGAATGAGGATCTATGATGAGAATCTTCTGCCTTGTATCACAACCCCCTGAAACATTCTAGATAACAGCTCCTAGAACTGTTTTTAAAAAAGTATTTTACTCTTTCTTCAAGTTATGTCATATCAGACAACAACAAAGGAGATGGGTAAGTCTTGAAATTACTTGTGATTTTAATAACTTAATATGTCCCATAGGTGACATTATGCTGTACTCTGTATTCTCAAATTGCAAAAGATTATAAAGAGCTGCAAAGGAATCCCAGATTTTTACTGGCTTCACATCACAGGAAATCTGTTTTCATTACTGTAAACTAACTAATGAACAAAACCCTAAGTCTCAGAAGTTCCCTCTATACCCCAAAGATGAACAATTATGGAGAGCAACCTGTGGTAAGTACTCATAGTATGTTATGAAGTGGCATAAAAGCTAAGTTGTAAGTTCCAGGGAAAGGAAGAGGGCTAAAATACTCTGATAATTAAAGGTGAGAGGAGGGAAACCAACAAAAAATAGACAGTAAGCTATGATATTATTTCAGGTTTTAAGCTCTGACTTTGATCTATTGCCTCTTCTGGAATAATTTAGAGTAGCAGATATGATGAACCAATTTATTTGCAAGAACCTCATAGTCACTTGGTACAAGAGTCTCAGGAAAAAAAAACCAAACAAGCGTTATAGGAAAAAGCCAGGACCAGATCACAGGCATGCCCATAGATCTTGAGTTTATTTAGAGGATGATGACCTATAGCAAGAGAAGCACAGATCCACCTCTTCCAATCAGCTTCTTCTAGGAGGTTTCTTCTTAATGAGAGAGAAACTTCAAAAGAAGATGGCATATTGGTGATGCAAATTCTTTCTCCTCCCTCGCTGAAGCATTTTCTCAAAACTACAAGTGGGGCATCATCTACCTTGCTACCACCCTTACTTATTCATAACATTTCTCTATGGGATGATCCATATATACAAACATGTTCTGACTACAAGTTTTATGTGTAATGTTTCTAATGATGAGATGTGTGACAGGGTGGGAAAGTTACAGGACTTTCTCTTTTTCCTTCACAATTAGACGATAACTAAAGAACATAAATGAACATGACCTCATAGCTGTGATTTCTCTCCCTTCTATAGATGAGCATGTACAGTTGTCTCTCACTGCATTAAAATGATACGAAAATTAACCAAAATGGGTATGGAACTTTTTTTTTCAGTTTGAGTCATCGTCTTGGTGATATTTTTCTTAAACACAGACTGAAATTAGACTCTCAAAGATCTAAGTGTAACCATGCATCTGTTCTTAAACTTTTCACATTTCAAGCTACTTTCATTACTAATTTCAATTTTTTTCCCGTTAATCAACTGAAGTTATTCAGCAAATTTCTGTCTATATATTTCAGAATATATCATTGTCTAAAATATGAGATATATATATCAAATTGATTTTAAAACATTTTTGAAGTACACAAGGTGTTTTTAAATGGAAACATTGATTTGTGTCTATTTTATGTAGCTTACAACTGCTGAGGCACATGTTTCTTATTGTTTCTTTGGCCTTTATTGCTGCTGAGAATAAAAGGTAGAGGCTTTACATTAAGCCTGAGTCATCTGATGCAGAAGCGAGCCTCCATATGACTGCTTCTACAACTCAAGTAAAATGCTATTGCCAGTGGCAGCCTTTATTATTTGCCTATGTGGCTCTGGGAAGAAGTAACATTTTGTCTGCAAAGTAAAGGATCTATGTTTTGTTGAGTTCCTCAGCCTTAGTATTTCGACAGCTACATTCTCAAGTGGTTAGGCATCATTTGTGTTTGTGTGTATGAAATGAGAAATCAAAAGTTCACTAGAGCACAGGTCAGACTGGGAGTAATCAGGTCTTCAGCCTGGTGATTAAGGTGCTCGCATGGGAGGAAAGGAGGAGAGGCTGGTGTCAGACCCAGCTCTACTGCCTCTGACTATGCTCAGTACACACCTGGAGCTCCTTGACACTGACAGAAACTGGCAAGATACGTGCTATACTCATACTACTGAATGCTCTCAATCTTATTTAGAACTTCCTTGGCCTCTTTTACCTCTCTAAATGGTGCCTTGGGTTGTCTTGGATCAAGCCTTCGTCAAGATTGTTCCCTCAATTTATCGAAACAGACTACAGCAACCAGAAATATTTTCTGATACTCCAATTTATTGTTATTAATTAAGATATAGTATTTAAATATTTAATCTAATGATTGTTTCAGATAAAATTAATAAAATATTCATTTAATTAAATCACATCTATACAACTGCTACAGATTCTATTATAAAGGGGTTAGCAGGCAAGAACATGCTTAAATAAAAATACCGCTAAGACAAGAAAGGAAATTATGATTACATTAAGGTTTCAATTAAGATTACATTAGATTCAAAATATTTCATCACCTAAAGTGCTATAACTGGTAATCAAAAAAAGTTATGACATTAAAAGAGATTATTACAATGTAGCCTCAACTTGAGAAATTTAAAGAAGAGCTTTACTTCTTTCAGTTTATGAATATCGTGAGGTTTAACAAGATTAAATGCAAGGTGTGGCAACTGGGTCGTGGCAATCCCTGGTATCAATACAGGCCAAGGAATTGAGAGCAGCTGTGCTTAGAAGGACTTTGGGGTGGTAGTGGATGAGAAACTGGACACGATGTGCAATGTGCACATCCATCTGGGAAAGCCAAAAGTGTCCTGGGCTGCAGGGCCAGCAGGGCAAGGGAGGAGTTCTGCCTCTCTTCTGTCTTCTAGTGAGACACCTCCTGGAACCCTGCATCCAGCTCTGGGGTCTGCAGCACAGGAAGGACATGGATGTGTTGGAATAAGCCCAGAGGAGGGACATCAAATTGAATAGAGGGATCGAGCATTTATCTTAAAAAGAAAGGCTGAGAGAATGGGGATTATTCAGTCTGGAAAAGGAAAGTCTGTGAGGTGACTGTATCGTGGTCTCCCAGTACCTGAAGGGAACCTACAAGACAGATGGAGAAAGACTTTTTACAGTAGCATGTAGTGACAGGACAAGAGTGAATGGCTTCAATGTACAGGTAGATTTAGATAATATGTTAGGAAGATATTCTTTAATGTGGGTGTTGTGATGTAACACAGAGAAGTTGTGGATGCCTCATCTGTGGTGTTCAATGCCAGGTTGGATGGAGGTTAGTGCAGCTTGGTCTAGTGGAAGGTGTCCCTGACCATGGCAGATGGGTTGAATCTAAATGATAGTTATGGTCCCTCCCAACTCAAATCATTATGTGTTTCTATGATTTTATATCTCAGACAGCATTGTAACTAATGCAGCCTACTGACTTAAGTACTCACAAGCAAAATTATATACAGATAGCCAGCATCACTTCTTTTTCTGAGTTTCACCATTCTAGTTTGTCAAGGCAGCAATAGTATCTCCTTTATTTTGGAAGAAACCAAGCTGCCCTATGTCACCTTAGAGTACCTTTTTTGCTTATTTTCCTTCCATTCACCCAGGTATACAGATTATTATCTCACCCTGAACCCAAGGGTGATTGTTAATTTTATATGATAGAAATCTTTTTTAAAACACTATGCTTAAGCAATAAAATGCTACTGACATTGTAGTGATTGACACATCTTGCAATATAGGATGTCCCACATCTATACTCTAACATATCCTTCACAAAAAGAGAAAAATCAGTGTAACTGGAGATTCAAACAGAAAATAAGTTAATTTTCAGGATCTTTAACTCCAAAGTTATTATTTATTAGGTGTTGAAGGCTTAAAATGCCTTCAACAAGGTGATTTTTTCCATCAGTGATTGGATGGGCAAAACACCTGATTTAAGTATTTCACTTGCTGTCCCAACATCACTTTAGAGAAGAAAGAGTAGGTGCAGCTGGCTTTATGACAAGGAAAAAAAAGGAGAAAAGAAAATCCAACAACTTTCACTACTGCTATTTTACAGGGATTAATTCTGGTTATTTCTGGTTCAGTAATAATAATCTTCCATAAATTTGTGATAAATTAGATTAGTTGAAATATTAAATTAGAAACAAGTCATCCTCTTAGCATATTACTTAATTTGTAAGAATCATCACCTTGTGATACCACTGTTAAATATCTCTCTGCTCAGAGCTCCATGCTAATACTTTCCTTCTTGTATATGTCAGTTGCCTACCTTCTATACCATATAGTAAATATATACCATATACTTATACTAAATTCTACAAATGCTTGCTTTTTTTGGTTTTTTTTTTGGGGGGGTTGGTTGGTTTTTTTGGGCTTTTTTGATTGCTTGGGTTTTTCTGGTTTTTTTGTTTTTTTTGTTTTTTTCACAGTTTTTAGCTCTTTTTTATTACCATGTTATGTAGTGCAAAGACATAAAACTCAAAAACCCTAATTTATTACATTTAATTAGTTTCTTTTATAACCTGAAACTCCACAGTCAAAGAAGGAAATCCATCTGGAAACAATTTTTAACATAACATTAAAAGTCTGAAAGTAGTTACATTTTTATAATTTTTTTTTTTTAAGATAGTCTAGAATCAGATTTTTACTTTTACTGTTCTACATGGAATATATGTCAGACAGCCAGGATAACTGACCTTTCCTTTTCTTTTCCTTTTCAAGTGCCCTCAAATTTCTAGCAAACTTTTTAATGTGATCACTGAATCTAACTTTTCAGTAGTCTCTGTGGGGATGTTCACCTTATAATTTTGTAATCTTGACCAATCTCAGATGCATCAATATTTTATATTTTGGTCCCAAAAGACAGGATAGCATTCTATTTTTTTCTTTCTAATACTCCAATCTGTTTTAAAAGTACAGAATTACTTATGATCATTGCTAAATAAGATTCTTAATCATTAAGTAACATTTCACGGCCGCAGGTTTCTTTCATGCTTTAAGATTATCAGATGTGTCCTTTCTAGCTTTTCCTTCTGTAAAAGACAGGCTTCGTGTGACTGATTTTCTGTTTCTTTTATTCTGAATTCCATATTTAGAGAATAAAAAGCAAAAACATGAAAGGATTATGTAGTCAGTACTGCAAAGACCATTTTACTTGTTTAACTATATTTACCATTCTACAAATCATTCCTGTATTTGCTTAGCTTTTTTTTTTTTTTTCTGCTTTATGCGGTTTTTTTCCTCCTAGAATCAAGCTTTGCTTTTTTTCACAGTTTTATTTTAACTTAGCATTCCGCTACAGGTTTCAAGAGCATTACCTTTGGAGTTAAGGGCCTTTAGTGACAGCAGATTTTATAGTAATATCCGAGTCAGTAATTTCACAACTTACTTTTAATGGGAAAAACATGAACAATAAATTACTTTATTTGTATTGAAAATTGATATTTTTATGATACAGAGATAACTTTCTCCTTGTTCCGATCAGCCTGAGAAATATGACTTTTTTGTTGTTAAACATTGTTATTTTGAGTGAGTTTATGCCTAAAACTTATCCACATACTCCCCAATGACAAATTACTAAAAATAAAAATTTTAAAATCCCTTTTTTGCCAGAAATACTACAATATAGTTATCTTTGCCTGCTTGAAATTTCTATTTCATTTTTAGTAGGGCAAAAAGTGCTTACACACAAGTATACACATGCTTCTTGAAGTCCTTATATACAGGTTCATTTTAGTGTTGCGAAAAGAGATACTCTGTATAATGTACAGTAAAGATAAGGTTTTAATCACTGTTTTTAATAAGTATATTTAATAGTGAGAAAACCTACATATATGTGCAATAAATCAAAATTTCACCCACTACCTAAAACATACACAAAGGAGCAATCAAATCAAGGGTTTTTGTAACTGTGCTTTCATATCCTTCAGAATGGATAACATACGAAAAATTTTAAGTTACATGAAAAGAATGTTTAAATTTTTTTGTTTTCTAAAGATAATATATTGTTCTTTGTGTTCAATTATACCCACAGGTATAAAAAGTTTGTATTTTTAAAACTCGAAAAAAAGTAATAGCCCATAAATAATCACTCAAATCTTACAGAATTCTATAATCTTCATTTAATGAGCTTAATCTTTTAAAAGATCTTTATCTAGATCTGGCTATCACCCTATGATTTGATCACAGATGTATCACCTTCATCAAACCAGTATGTTTGTGATCAAACTAGTAGTTCTATGAAGAGGTAGCTCACATTAAGTAAATCAAAAAACTTGAAAAAAGTTATTATACAAATGTGACATTATGAAATATAAAGTGAAAAAAAGTAAGGCGGTGAGGAAAATAGTAAAAGTAAGCTTGTAAACTATTTGGAAATCTATAAAAAAGGAAAAAGAAGTGGCACAAGGAAGTATATTAAGGCTAAACTTTGGTAGGATCATATTTTTGTTTGTTATTCAATCCTGTCTCCTTTTGTTTGATCATTTAATTGAGTACAAAGAACTACAGCTCTCAGCTTGGTTTAGTCCATTTAACTATGGCAACATATGCTAGACCACGATTTAAAGAACCTCTTACAAGTGAGACTCTTTCCTGCCAAGTGGGTCAAAATTCCAAAACAGGAGAGGTTCAGAATATACTGTTCAAATGAAAGGAACATACTCTTCTTCATCAGTCTTGCTAATTTCTTGACCTGAATATTTTTATAAACATACATATTTCATAGAATCCATTAGTTAGGCCTGGGCTGTATCATTGTATAGAAACAATATATAATTTTTAATGAAGCAATAACTTGTATGTTTCATTTCATTCATATTTTTCATTTTTTTCAAAGATTTATTTGAAAATACATTGCAAGACAAAATGTTCACCTTTTCCCCCTTCCTTTTAGACTATAAAAAGATTTACAGGGAGAGACAAAAAGACAAAAAATGACAAGAGAAAGCATTCTTATTCCTAAGACAGAGTAATAAAAGCACTTCATTTTCAAAAGTACAGAGAGGAAATGTATGTGCAATTTACAAGAATGTGAGTAGAACTTGTATGTGAAGCTTAACATTCTTTTGCCTCACTTTAAATATAAAGCAATATAGACTACACTTGTTAAGCCAGAGGTTTGACAGAAGACTGGCAAGTAATAAAAATCAATGCAAGTGCTTCGGCTCCATGAAAATTAGTCAGTTAAAGCCAAATCTTAGGAGGCAACAAGTGCCTTTTTAGAGCAATGATCATTAATATGACATATAAACATGTACACATTCACAGACTTCTGTATTCCTGTGCTTACTGGGTTTGAGCATTTTGCAGGAGCCCCTCAGCACTCTGCTAAAGTGCAGCCTTGGTAGCAGTGCTGCAGCTGTCAAATGCAAGAGTTAGATGACGTCTCCTATTCTGTGCTAAATGTCATCAGAACATATGCTGATATTTACAGTTGTAGACTCCCTTCTTAAAACTATTGGGGAAAAAAAGGTTGAAAAAAAAAGGCAGAAAATTAATTCTGTATAACTGTAAAAATTGTAGCTATCCCCTTAAAAATCATATTAGAAGAGATTTACTTTTCCCTTCCCTAAAAAAAAAGTGTTTCAGGCCAGTATTCATTAAATGCACAAATGAATTCTAAAACTAGAATTTGTTCTCAAAGAAAAGCACAAGACATTTTTTATCCAACAGCATGAGGCAAATTGAGCTCTGGTAGATTGATGGAGTCTCAGCAAAGGAGTATATGTGTGCAGTTCTCTCATTTGTCTCACTTGATACTGTGCTGTTGAGCTATAATCAAGTTTTTCATCCAATTTGAGTCAACCAGGATCATAGAATCACAGAATGCTCTGGGTTGGAAAGGGCCTCAAAGATAATTTAGTTCCAAGCCCCCTGCCATGGGCAGGGACACCTTCCACTAGACCAAGTTGCTCAGGTTTCCGTCCAACTGGATACAGGAGGAAAAGAGATCACCAAGGTAGTAATCTGTGACCAGAATGGGAAACGCTTGAAAAGGTGATAACTTGGGATAGAGAAATGGATACATCATGATCACCAGTCCTTATGGAGTCCAAAAGCTCATGGCAATGTACAAGCAAAATTAAGTTGAGGACATCTGAGGAATGAGACCAGGAGAAAAGAGTAAGAACAATGGTATCCTGAGTATTTAGGAAAACAGGGATAAAACCAATTCAGATTCCTAGTGATTATTCAAAAATGCAGGAGGAGAATCGAGGTGTTAGACTTGAAAATACTCATAAAATGATGAATGTCTTGAAGAAGGAGGTTTTCACTCTTGATGAAATAAATCAATAGAAAGGCTTCAAGTCATCTGCAGAAATACAGACTAGAACATCAAACCAGAAATAAGTGTTAGAATGTGTCATAAAGGCAGTTTCAGATGGAGTGGGGGAAATGGAAAATGAAGCAGTGTGATTTGAGTACAAACAGAAAAAAAAAATAGAAGGCTTTTTATTTAATCTGCCATTTAGAAATGGAAGGAGTGTGCATTGTTAGTTGTGGAGCAAAGAGGGTCAATATTCATATGAGAGACAGAAGAAATGTCTTGAAATTACTAACTGCAGATGCCTCTCTGTTTATGAAATTAATTGCCTATATTTATATGCACAGTGATACAGTCTGAACTTCTAACCACTTTCCTACATTTTGAACACTTTATTGCCAATATTACAGATTAATATAATGCAACCACAGTGCACTCCAGAATTTTAAAATCCAGGAGAAATGGTAATATGCTATTGTATTTTATTTTCAGTCAATTTTACATTTTTTTTTCTTTTTAGCTTGAGTCTTCTGTAAAGTTTATTTTAAACTGGAATGACAACGTGGTATACAACTCCTTGATCATCCTACGATGGTGATGCTTGCTTTAGTTGAACTTATCAGCCGAGTATATTTTCTCAGCTTTTTCTCAAAGAAACAAAAATATCTCTGATCTACAGATAATTGGCTCAATGAGCTAATGAAATCTTACTAGTGGTTTACTTACACATTAACTTTCAAGTGTGATTTTTTAAACAAAGCTTCAAAATACATATGATACTAGCCAATATTTTAAAGGCAAAAATTGCAGGAATAGCCATCATCATGAATGACATAATGCTCCCAATGAAGGACTCCAGATCCTGACCACTCAGAGCAGCAAACTCCACCACTAACATTAGTGTGAAATCAGTGACTCCATAACCTAGAGGAGAAAGGGTGATTATAACACCAGGGAAAGTTCTAGAAACTAGGAAGTGAGTTGCAATTTTAATTGTATTATGTCTATTATTATGACTTTTTCAGAACATAAGTACTCTACCTGAAATTATTATTAATCTTTTTTTATCCCTACAATAATTGTATCTAGACTATTAAGATTTTTCTAACAGTAAATTGTTGCTTAAGTAGTATATCTATAAACTGTGTCTACTTTTTGGCCTCTAAACAGTACTTTGAATGCAGCCACAATATTTGCAATGAAGTTTTTAAATTTAACGTGGGAAAAGAAGTCTCTTAATTCTTTATGTTTACTGGAGGACCACACAGTAATATTCGGAGTGGAATATTGGCATTGTTTATATTAAAAGGTATGGGAATAAATAAAGTGTGTAAAGCTCTAATTTATCACGTATCTTATGCATAAGACTTCCTGGAGTATTTGAAATGTTGACATGTGAATTGTGGCTATTTGCATTTTCCCTGTACCCTTTCTTCCTGAGAAAAAGCTGCAGTTCTAGATTACTATATAATATTGGTATAGTCATCTGCATGACTATTTCAATGGAGTTTCTGGATATGTTTTATTTTGTGTTTGGTTGTCAAATCACATTTTTAATACACTTTTAATACAAAAGCAAACTAGCAAAATTATAAACAAAGGTTGGTTAATTAATATTTCACTCAGCTGTAGTTACACTTTTTTAATCCTAATTTTGAGGTTATTTATCAAGCTCACATGCTCAATAGATATGTCTTATCATGTATTTTCAGTACCATGCTTCTTATGGTCAAGAGCCTCTGTAGACAACTGTAAATATTTTTATAAAACACGTGGTACTCTTAGAATTTTCCTGTTTTGATCTTTTAGGTTATTAGGATGTTCGTCAATCTGTTTAACACCTTTTTTGAAATATGTTCTAGTTTGTAAAGCTAAATAAAGCAACATTTTTATGAATTTTCCAAAGAAACATAGAGAAATTATATGAGGTAATATTTTCATTCCTAAGTTTCTTGATCTTGCCAGATGAATAGCATAGCGTACACAAAAAAAAAAGAAAATGGGCACAATAGTTTTACAACTCGCCATGAAAGTTATTTCTTCCAGTGAAAAACAAGGCCAAAAAGGAATGTAGCACCATGTTAATATCTGCACACAGAGACACAGAGGGGGGAGGGGATAAATTGAGGCCAATCACATGGCAATTGTAGCATTTCTGAATGTATGAGCATTGCTTTCAGAACAGGAATACTGGATGCTTTTCAAATTCTCCAGAATTTAAAAACAGAAAAATACAATAAGCAATCCATCTTTACCTTGCTTTTATTATATCGGTAGGCTATGAATTAGCATAAATCTTTAAGAAGGAAGTTACCAGAGTAAAACTTATAGCTTGTAGTACAGGGACTTGCTAGCCCAGGGAGAGAATGAGCAATGTGTTATGTCTGGGAGGCAGTATGGGATTAGTTTAAAGTGGCACATTTTCATTTTTCTTCACCATTTAGGAGACAGAGCAGCACATCTTGCATCCGGAACCTGTAGGTAATAGAATGCCCTTCTACATATGCATAAGTCTGCATGTGTATGGCTTATTCCAGGATGAAAGTTCCTCTTCCTCTAAGACTGCTCCAAGTGGAGTTTTCTTACTGGGCTTGAATCTTCATGGGTATTTAATATAGGAGGTTAACAGATCCTCTTCAGCTGGGCAAATAAAAGATGAAAAATCCTCAGAGAACTGCAAACAATATTCAACAATACTTCCTGAGGAAAATACGCATTCTCTGGAGTTCTTTTTCTGCCTGCTATATTTCAGGTGTCTGTAGCAGTTTATAAATATCATGTGTCTTTGTGAAAAAGAAGAAAAAAGGTCATTTACAGTGATTAATGTTAGGCACACAAAATGAGAGCAATCAGCTTGCCGTTTTACGTAACACCCATATCACACAGCCCTATCTCACAAACGCACTGCAGCTGTTCTGTAGGTTAGTTAAGGCTGATTTAGATATGTGGTTAAGCAGTAATCTCTAATTCATCTCAAGCATTTTGATTTAATCCCTGATAATATATGGATATTATTTTTTTTCAAAATATATTTTTGCAGTCTTTAACAGAGACCATACTTTTCACTAATTTTCTCTTACATTGAGATGGTATATTTAGGTGCCACAATCACAGCTGCTAGAAGTCACATAAATATCTGTGTCTCTGATCGCCACTTTCCTCTTTTTTCTTTTTTTTTTTCCTCTTTTTGCATCTGCTTAATATATATTTTTTTTCCTACCCAGGCTCAGACAGTTCAGCAAAGAAATCTGAGTTAGAGAGAAGTATTCAGGACTGCCAAGAAACATGAATGTCACCACAAGCAAATGACAAGACTGTTGAGGATGACATTCTTTTGATAAATGATCATGAAAGAGACTTTGTTTTCATCTTGCCTCCCTAACAAGAACATGTAGAATATCACATAATTTACTGTTCTCGTGTTTGCAGGTGATATTCTGTAAGTGGGCTATGGTAGAAGCTACAACTTTGCATGTGAGTGGTTTTTTTATCATGTTTTGGGCACATACATAATTTTTCTTTGGTATTGTATATAAAGGTATTATGAAAACGGAAAAAAATGAGCTGTATTAGCACATCATAACCAAACACAAGTTAATTTATTTTAGACTAATGATTTGTTTACTTTGACAGTTTACATTCATGAAACTTGATTCTTTTGGAGTGTTTTTATACAATTATATTGATTTTATATATCTATATGTGGCATGTAAATAAGCAGCTACATCTCTGATCTTTACTGCTACTGTAATATCATCATGAAGACAGTGGTTTTGTAAGACAGTGAAGTAGATATTACTAATTTGAATATTTAATGAAATTTGAAGTATCAATATTGTCCCCTAAACAGCAAATATAAAGTGGTGATGTTGATACACTCTTTACAGTGTGTTAAATGTTTTTGACTGCGTGTTTATACTTAAGGAATATGCAAGATATTATAAAGATGGTATTTTTTTAGTTGTTAATTTTATCAGGCAGTAGTAACTCCTGAATTTGGTATCACATTAATCCCACAGGTGTTTCTTTCCCCCATGCTATAAAACAGAATAATATTACCATGAAACATGAGTAATGTTAGTTAGGACCTGCTGGAGTGAGTCCAGAGGAAAGCCAGAAAGATGATCATAGGGCTAGAGCACCTCTCCTATCAAGAGGGAGCTGAGGTCATTCAGCTGAGAGAAGAGTCAAAGTAGTTATTGATTTATTCATTCTGCATATTATACACAAACTAGTCCAAACATGCATCATGAAAAATGTTCTAAAATATATATTTACTTTTAAAAATGTATCCAAAAGTCCACATTTTTTTTTCAATATCTTCTTTATTCCATTTATCCAAATAATAATTCACATTCTTTCATTCCTCTGTCAAGAGATGGTCACTATTACATATCTATGATGAACTTGCCTGGAATAAATGCTAAAGTCTTCTGAAACATTTACAAGAGAAAAACATATAAGTGGAAACATGTACTGAATTTTGCTATATTTAGAATTTTAGCTATTACTTGAGAACTTAAACCAAAAACCACACTGAAGAAACTTGTACTCTTGACCACATTTCACCTTTCTTCACATATTTTAAAGTTATTTCTTCCTGATTATCATTATTATTATTATTATTATTATTATTTCTTCTGTCTGAATGCAAAAAGTCCAAAGTCTTATGTTCCCAGATTGAATCTATGCCTATAGAATTAAATCATAATCTGCGTGGATCAAAAGTGATTTGTACATTTCTAACTAGATTGAGGTGTGCCTTATCAAGCTAATGTTTTCATGTGAAATATAAGATAAGAAACTGTGGCTTTGAGTTCAATATGTGTTGAAAAAGACAATAAAATACTTAGAAGAGAAAGAACCCTGACTGGAATGGTTTTATTATAATTTCTATCTAGATTTCTATCCAGATTAGTGTTTCAGATATACATCAAACCTTTCTTTACAGTTCAAGTACAGTTCTGCAAGCAGAACACAGCAGCTTCATATTTCAGTTCATTACTTAAGTCAAACCCCACGGTAACTCTACAAAGTAGGTTTCAATTTATTTTATTCAGTTGATTTCACCTGTCTGGGGAATTCTCTCTGGAATTTGAAGCAAGCCCAGAGGGCTGTCTTACTGAAAGATTATAACAAAAAGAGAAAAAGCAGAAAGTTCATGTGCTGAGCAACAGTCATCATTTACCCTTTCAGCATATAGCAATATAGTAAAGGAATACGATAAACTGTTTCCAAGTTGCAGCAGAGATTTGATAAAATTTTAAAGAAATATTATGTTACTATTTCATACTTCTTAAGTTGCTAACATTTTTTATGGCCTAATTCTTTTTGACAAATGCAAGGCAGAAACTCTCCATTAAATGGGAGAGTAGGAAGAGGTGCTATTTCAACAGTTAAAAAGAGTTTTCTGATCTCAAAGGATGTTAAAACTATGTCCTAAGAGAAATTTCCTTGACTTATCTATCTTTTCTGGTCATTTTACCATCTCAGAGAGTCCTCTTGCAATTGCAGCAACTGATGCGTGAAAAGCTCATACTCAAAATGTCTTTAGTACATTTTATTTTCTTGGTTTATAATTTACCTCAAAACAAAGAGAAGCAGCAAGACTAGGAAGCTCTCTAGCTCCATAAAACTGTGTGGTTTAGATCACATTTCCTGAATCTCCATTTAAAAGTATCTGACACAATGGTCCTAGAACTTCATTTACTTATTCTGCTTTGAAAAATAATAGAAAACTCTGAAAAGCTTACCATCTTCTCAAAGCACCATGAAAAACATGACACATCATCTTCGCATCAGTACCTGTAGCAGTGATGTGTCTTCACACACATATTCCAAGAAAGAATATTCATTTTCTAATATTCTTTAGAAAATCCGGATGTAGTACAGTTTCTCATTTTAACTCAGTATAAATATAATGAAACGAGTTCAGCTCTTTATTAACATTAGTGTCACAGACTATCCATACAGGTAGAGTTACAATTACTTGTATTAAAGAGGCAAACAAAGCGATTTTTTTAGTATTTTTAAATTTCTTGATAGTTTTGCTTAATATTCTGGACAGCATAGCAATGAAACCTCGTTCTAAGATATGATGGGATTTTAGATAGCAACAGCTTAAATAGCCAGATTAATTTAGTTGCAACTGTTTTCCTCAAAACCAAAAAAAAAAAATCCAGAATATTTGAATTATTAAGTCTATAAAGAAAAGAATAACAGAAGTTCATAATGTTTTGTCTTTGAAGAGAACTAAATTAAATTTGCTACTAGATTTAAAAAAAAAAAAATTGTTCAGATTGAAAATCTGAGCATTTCTAATTCTTAGTAGGACTGCTGCCCAAAACCTGTTTTCAAACAAAATTTATGGTAATTTATTTCTGTAGTGTTTTGCGAGCAGGAAAGTATATTTTAGAGGTTGGTAAGAGCTAATTAATTTAAATATTAGTGTCAATAGCAAGCCACCAAATTATAAATAATTATGTACTTTTCTACCTATTCATTCTAATATATCTGGATTTTTATTTAAAATAAAGGAACAAAAACTCAGTAGATATAATGTATGGTGAATCATCAGTGTTTTCACAAGCAGTCTTTGAAGGTGATTAGCCGAATTGTGGGAGCAGAATTGCAGTAATGATTTATAGAAACCAAAAAGCTGTGTTTTTACCAGTGACCACTTCAATAAAATAAGCAAAGTTTTATAGAGCAAAAGGATGGGGAAAATTTCAGAGAGATACCAAAATATTTCCAAAAGTTAAACAATAAAAACACTTTTAACTGTCAAGCCTCTTTAGGAAGGACTACATTTGCTCTAGTGTTTTATACGTGGTATGTCGTTGGCATCAGGTATTCTCAGCAATCTTAAAATGACAATGAGAGGTAAAATGTTTCTATACAAAAAAACTCTGACCTGGTTCCTGTAGACACAAACTTTTTCATTTTGTTCTCTGTGAGTGAGAGGTTTGCAAGGGTTTTTAACCTTTGAGTGAAATGTCTTGGACCTTGTGTTCAGCTTGTGATGAGTAAAAGAAGATATCAGAAATGGGACCAAGGAAAAAAGACAGGAAAGCAAGAAAGGAAAAGAAAATATTAAGGAGAAAAAAAAGATAAAAATCAAACCCAAAACTCAGTGAGAAACAGACAGGGCTTAGCAGTGTATTACACTGCAATTATTTTGAATGTAAATGACAATAGAAAAGAGATTGTTTCCTGTTATCTTAGCCCCTCAGAGGCTGCAGTCTGAAAATCACTGTCAAAGAAATGATGACCTCAGGTCTATGAGGTATAAAGACATCATTGGATAAATAAGAACATACAGTGGTTCTTCTTATTTCCTTAAGAGTCTTGAACTAAGAAGGGAATTCAGAATTGTAACATTTCTAAAGTGATATTTTTTAAAAGATCACACTCTAAATATGTCATTATGTTATTATTGCCAGCATTTGACTTAAAAACATGTGCACATTTCTCAGACTAAACGTTTTTTCTGATTTCTTTGGCATCTGAATATGTTTATAAAGAAATTATAAGAGATTATGAACTTTTTAATGGAACAGAAAAATACATAAGTTGAAATTTTGTTAATAAAACTAGTTTTCACTCCAAATGTGCTCATATTTCTAGAAAACACAGGAAAAATCTATTTATAACCAAACATTTCTTTTTTTTTGAGGTTTTAAAGAAATAAATAATGAAAAATACCCTTGAGACCTTGAGCATAATGGAAAAGATGATATTTTGTTTGGAACATATTAAGTAAGTGGGGTATTTTTTAACCAATATTTAAAATTATTCATGTATTTTTTTGGTTTAGTGATGTGAAGAATGAAGAGTGTCAGACAACAGAGACACTTCTTTACACGGGAGGCTAATCTAAAGGTCACCACTTATGGAAAAGAACCTGTGAAGGTCAAATTCAGTATGAGAGATGATTCCAAATAAAATGAACCTTAGGCAAATATAAATACTTCCTTGGACATTTATTACAGAATTTTAATAAAATGAGAAGCCAAATACTGAGCAACCTTTGAGGTTAGACTTTAACAGGCATAAGGATTTCACTACTCTCAAAACATTTCTGAGGACCTGATCTTGTCTTGAAAATAATCAGAGTTTTGCTATTTGATTTAAATTTATAAAGGAATTCAGAATTGAATGAATTGTTCTAAACAGTGATCTCAACCATTCTCCATTAGGTAGCAGAGTTCATACTCACAAATTCTGTCTTGGGGGAGTTTCCAGTTTCATAATTATGTGGGAGGGAGAGAGAAATTAGAGAGTGCCCAAAAGAAAGATGGGATCCTGAAACACATGTTTAATTTATACTACTAAGAATATACTGTTGTCCATAAAGTAGCTATTTTTATGGTCATTTTTCCATAATGTAATTTCACTTATAGAGTAAACAGTCCACTGTAATACTTGTATAAATCACAAGTATTGCTGGGATTGCTAAATTACTGTAAAGCCAGATATAATTGCTAATTAAATATCTTATAAACACTGAAGTCTCTGGAAAAATTCACTCAAGGGGTTGGTTTCACAAACTCCAAAACATTTAGTATTTCCTGCAACAAAGGCAGCTAACTGCCTAGGAGTAGTACATATACTTTACAGTGATCGCCATGAAGATACCTCGGGCAACACACAATTATTTAATAGACTTTTGTATCTGACTTTCTTTTCAGGTAGTTCATGTCAGTTTTCAAAATGGCTGTCAGTACTTCAGGCATTCACATTAAATTTCAGTACAAGAAAATACATAAGAGTTTATTTTATTTTATGAATATTTTTGTATGTACACTACATTTTCACTGTTGATGGTTATTATTATTTTTTTTAAATATAGGTCTTGAACCCACTGAAAAAGCTGATTTGTCAGAAATTAACTTGCTTGCAATTACCTGTTATATGCTACCATACCTTCTTATAATTAATGCTTGTTTCTCTGTGCTTGTTTTTAATAACTATCATTGGTCAAGATAAGATCTCTGAAAGTTTAATCCAGTTCTTATATGAGAGTGACTTTATAAAATCTACCTATAGAAGATTTCTTCTTTGTTAGAATGAACTCTTTAATAAAACAAATTTACGGTGGTAAATCGAGATTAACTTTATGGTGGCTATTTGGATGTAATATTTACCATAAAGACATCAAAATCATTTACTAGAAATTGTTTCTGGGAATCAAATCTTTGTTCTGTATCATCAAAACCAGTGAAATCTTGCAGTATGTTACTCTCCTGTCTGTATTGCATTGTAGCAGCAATACTGTATTATTACAGAGTGCTTAAACTCCCTGCTCCATTCTCTGTTGTGATTTCAGGGCACCTTGGAAATCAGAGCTGGTACATGCAAGGCATGGTAGATTTTCATAAGCGTGCAAGGAGGAATTTGCATTAGCTAGCAAAAATACCATTACACATTGCTGTTGGGCATAAGTACCTGTCTTTTCAATGAGCACCCTGTCCAGCCTGACTTGTCAAGATCAGAGTTCTCAAAGATTCAGCTAAGCATAAGGTCTCATTTTCACTGGGAAGAGACATCTACCAGAGATAGAAATGTCCGCTGTATAAGGGGGACAGTAATATATTACCTCTCAGGAAAAATAAAATCTTAAGTTAATTAAAAGTAGGTATGATAGCCACTCAAAGAGACATGTTATGAGGTGTCAAAGATAGAAATATTAGTGACAAGAAAAGAATTCACTCAAGATATCTGGCTGCTGCCAGAAGGATAAATATTGCCTCAGTCAATGCAAGTCCACACACTTACTTAGAGCTCACTGCACCAATTCCAGTGGATGTGGTTACTGGTTAGGGATGGCTCAAGCTGATTATGCTAACAGCATTTCCCTGCTCTGGAAGCTCAGCTTCCCTAGCCACAGCAACTGAGTTTTAGGAGCTATCTATCTTTGCCACATAATGTCACCTTTTTTTTACCTTCTTTGGTACAAGATACCAATCTTCAGTACCAGTTAGAGCACAAAGCCTCTGAGTTTGGAGCTAATACAGGCCCAGTGCTATCTGATGGCTGTTAAAGTTTCCCTGTAAAACACAGCATGAATGTTTTCCCTGTTTCCATTTGTTCTGTGTTTTTCTTGCGCATTGGCAGCTGTGCTTGATGTCAAACTGTTCTGCACTACATCAGAACAGTAAGTCTAACCTTATCATGAAATTACTTTTGCATAAAAATAGTCTTCTAGGACAATTCTGTCAACAACAATATTTGCATGTTTGGCAGATAGCATTAAAACCAACATTGTGACTGACAATTAAATACTATTAATTTTTAAATCTGCAATGAATTTATGCTATTTGCAAACGGACTAAAACAAGAACCTGCCTAAAGAAATACTCAAAAATCGTATCACCCTGTTTTGAATTGTGGGAGAACCAGATTTATTATTTCATGGGAACTTTTCAACCTTAGACTAAAGCCAGTTTTTATCCTCTTCTAATACTTACATAAACTGCAAGGGAAACTTCCTAAGATTATGAACTTGGCCTTCTTATAGGCCATAAAATAAGTTATTCTAATTCTTCTTCCTGCATAAAGTTAGAACACTAACAAACTTACTTCCAGTTAGAGCAAAGACTTAGACAGTCACAGTGCTAAACTGATTTGCCTTGAATCTACCTAACACACCTACCCTTTGTTCGTCTGACATTTTCTCTATTTCCTTGCCTTTTATTTTTTTATTCCATTTTTGTGTCTCTCTAACCTGTGTGTCTATTATCCACTCTTCTTCTGTCAGATTTTTTTTCAATTTTTTTCCATGATGACTCTGGTGCTTTGTTTTGCTCTCTTGCAGCATCCATTGTTCTTATCACTCTCTATTTTATAGTCCTTCTTTTGCCCATTTGCTTTCTTTCATTTTAGAATATTTTAATACTGTACTGACTCCCAATATCCACCACAACCTACAAATGAAAAACCTTACTCTTCCTTCTCAATACTTTGCCCTTCTACTTTATAATACAGAAAATAATAGTGATGGCATTTTGTTTTCTTACTCCAGGACAGAAACAAGAAGATCTGAGGAGGGGAAGAGGGAGGGAGGGAGAGAAGAGAAGAAGGAGGGTGTCACTTGTTACTTCTTCTAACAGCTCATGGGTGTCAGGTGAATAAAAGAATAGAAAATGGGCTGTATACAAGTAAAAAACCAAAATTAGTAGGTCAGAAGCAGTTCCTGGGGACCTGACAAGCAACCTTTCTGTATGTGTTGTCTAGAAGTAATTGCAAGTCATTTGGGCCATAAATTGCTCCCTGACTTTCTTTTGAAGCTTCTTTCAGTTACTGTTGACATTCATCTTACCATTACAAACCCGAAGCTCTTCTCTGAGGTTAGTAGAAGCAATTCTGAAACCTGATGCTTTTTTCACATAACTATCGCTCTACTTTTCCTGCAGCTCTGGCAACTAATGTTCACAGTGGGAAAGAGTAGGCGCTATTTATTATTTTCTAAACTTATCAGAAAAGAAATAAACCTGAAGATGAAATTTCCCATTGGATTAATTTGATTTAAAACGTCTTTCAACAAAACTCTACACATATATAGGGGAAAAAATTAGCATTTACTATACTTTGATCACATAAGCCATTTAACTAAATGTTCTTTAGTGAGGAAAAAGTAGGGGCTTTTCACGATGTAAACATTTATGATGGGTTTGAATTAAAAGACAAGTGGTTTTGTTTATATGCATTCTGGAACAAAAAAGAAAAAAAGAATGTTGTCAAATTTCCTGAAATGGGTCATGATTTGTGTATGTTGACTGATTTTTCCCAAAGCAATAATGTATTTGGCAGTATATAGGAGCAATTCTATATGTGCCTGATATCTCTGAATATTTAAATAATTGATTGATTGCTTGCTTGATTGATTGATATTTTCCCAGTCATTTGGACTTTATAGAATCTGATATTTCCCCTTGCATTTTTGCTGACATGTAGTATATAATAAAGTCTATTAAAATCAAGATTACTTATATACTTTGACTGATTTATTTTATATTCTATGGTTTTTTTCCAACATTTTGTGATTTAAAATCCCCTTGAAGCCCTTAGTTTTTAGATTATACTCTGTATAGGATTTCCTTTATTCACTTGTCATCTTCTATATTATGCTGTGCATAAACCGATTTTGTGTGTGTGCACTGCATTTCCAAAGTCTGTTAGTACTCTTAAGAATAGTTGTTATATATGTAGCTCTAAAAATGTACTGTAGGGGTGATACTAATCTTTTTCCTTATATGTCAGGCTACTTCAAAATGGAATCTGAAATAATTTGTAAATAAAATTTCTTCACACATTTTAAATCCATGTTGTTCCTGAATGTGTAGTCTTATCACATGCACATATATATGTATAAATATAAAAGAAATAGAAACTCATCCAGCAGTCACAGAAGTTGACAATCGTATTGGTTAAAGCCACCATACTGACCAAAATTTTGATGATTTTCAATTGAAAAATATTCTGTTAAATTTTGACACAAATGTCCTATTCAGATGAAAAATTACTTTATTTTTTTCAAAATATATCAGCCAGATATTACACGGATTTATTTTTGAGTGCTGACATGTAATTTTGATACAATCGATCCTCAATTATGCAAGGTTTTCTGGTATAATTACTTTAGGAAAGTGTAGCTTAACTAATCATTTTAGTAGAACTAAACAGAATTGTTGGTACCACAAGTTCTTTTATTGAAATACTGAATTTTTGAGTAAAATAAGTATATTCCACTGGAAACAAGATGGTATATAAGCAAACATTTAAGTACTTGCATTATAATAAAAGAATCAATTACGTTTCAATGAGTTCATCTCACTCCGAATGTGGTTTCAAACTTTGATCAGCTTTTTTAGCTAAAACAGTTGCAGAACAAAATCTTAAAAGCTGTAGGTTATTTATGACTAAACATAGTGACTAAAATGGGTGTTTTTTAAAAATTCTACATAATACCACCACAGACTGTTGATAATTTGATCAAAGAGTGTGAGCAGAGGTAAATTCTCTGCTTCTTCCATTGAAATGAACAGTATGTGACATATTTGATCTGGTCTTTCTGATATCTGTTTAACATCTGTTTAAAAATCTGGTTGTAAGTGAAATGTTAATTCCAAATAGTAACCAACAGAAGTAATTCATGGAAAAAGCATAGGGAGGAATCCAGATTACTGTGATGAACTAATTATGCTTCTGTGTTCAAGAGGCTATTTTAATTTATTGGGGCTTAACAGTCCTTGTAGAGTATGAAGGATCATGTGATTGTGGAAATACCATGATGCTGCTATATATGGGGGTTTAAAATATTGATTACCCAAATTGGGGAATTCAAGAACATTATATTATTTGAAGGCTGATTTTTGGAAAACCGTGTTTATTCCACTTGGAAGAAGAATTCTGAATATGAACCTATTTTTTTCTTAGTTTTCATGTGTGTGTATCTTCTTGTCAAGAAATCCTTCTAGATACTGCAATTTAGCTCACCCCAATATAATTCAAATTAGTTAGCTTAAAACTAAAATGACTCTTGACTAACAATGTTTCTTGCTGAAGTTTAAAAAGAAAAAAATATAAACTAGCTTTATGATAACTGAGCTGTTAACTCACATGCTTTTTAAATGACCAGAGTTCAGATAAGATTTTAGATTCGTTAAGTATTACAAAAAACATTAAATCTGTAAGACAAATTGCTCTAAAAATAAAAATTGAGTTGAAAAGCAATTTTGTAAAATATAATTATTGAGAATGTATTTTTTGTTGGATAGAATAATTTATTTTCAATTTTTTTTCTCAGCTGTCTACCTTGTGCTGCAATATTATTTGAAATGTATTAATTTAGAACTGAAAGTGCTATGTTTATTTTCCAGATTAAAAAATACATCAGTTTCTCTCCCCTGTAAGATTCTTTTACAATCCTTATACATATATATACCAATAAGTGTGTGTGTATATATATAAGTACTTTGTTTCAGGTACTAAAAAGAAAAAAAAATTAAGTGTTTGTATAAATATTGCCTAATTTGTCTTCTCTACATCATAAGTAGTTCTGTATTATAAGCTACATCCAATGTCATATAGTGCTTCTTACATCACAGTATGGTAAAGATGGTCTTTAGCTCTCATGTTTGAAAACAAAGCCATGATTGGGAAACTTGAGAAATAATGAAAAGGAGATTATAGATATTATAAAAATTTTGAGTGTTTAAAATAAAATAAATCCAGTTACAAAATGTGTCAATTCAGGTAGGAGCTGTTAAAATGTACACATTCACCTTTGACTTTGGAAAATGTACTAGCAAGTAAAAAAAAAAAATTGTTTCACTTGTAAGCGGTATTTTAATATTGTTGTAAAATTAGAAGGTAGGTCTGCAGTTGCTGAATGGAGAATCTCAAGATAGGTACAACAGGAAAAATAATATAATGAGAAAGAGAATGGACCATCATCTTACCCACACTCTGAGAAAAAGGAATAAAAAGGCTGGGGTTACATTAACGCTTGGGTAATGTAATGTGAGACAAAGATTTAATTAAGACACAGGTCTATTATCAGTACAGTATTTCTGTCATTTGTTTCTTTCTCCACTACAACCATAAAGACACCAGAGCTGACATGGGTGTAGAAAATGAAAACCACCTTAAGGTTAGCTGGTGCTAAATGCATTCTACCTATTGGGGGTAATAGGAGCTATGAAGACACTGCTTTATAAACAGTTCATCACCTTTTCCAAGCCAGCAGATGTGCCCTCAACGGAAATATTATTTTTTTAACCCCAAACTGTGATTTCCTAATTCTGGTAAAGAGGAGGAAATTCTAAATTTTCTAAGTGAGAGGCAGGTCTTCCATTCACTACCTATCAAGTTGTTGAATTTATTCCAGTTTACTTTTGTTTTATTCACAAGACTATAGCCCTTTTTGTTCATTGTGCAATAAATAGCAGAACACAATTTTTTGCATTAAATATCTTAATTTCAAACCACTTTAAACAACAAAATACTATGTAAGACCCTTGGTTCTCCCATGCCTTTTCTTTAGCATGAGGCTGGACATTTTCCTTATTTTTAAAGATGTGATTCAGAACACATCTTAAATCTTTGTGCATTATGTTCAACCTGCAAGTCCTGTTTTATGGATTTAGACAGTGTGATGTGCTTTTCGCTACAGGGCTCTTAGACACAGTTTACTGATGTTCTGTGCACAATATATATATAAATAATTCACTTGCTCTAGTCTATATAAATGTTTTGTCTGCTTAATGTGTTGGAAATAATTTGACGTATTATAGTTGTTGTTGTTGTTGCCACATTACTACAAATAAGCAAGATCTATATCTTGGTCAGTCTTCTGGAAACAATTTTTAAGCTCTTTATTTTAATGCTATTTTTACAAGTTTTCTGCTAATAAATACACGGTTGTGTTTTTTCTTGAGAAACAAATTTTTTTTGAATAATCAGTCTCATTCTCATTTAAGCCAGTATTTTCATCCATACTCTCAGTAACACACAGCATATGGAAAGTAATCCATGCAAAACTTGTAAAAAATTATTGCAAGCCCCCACATGATCTCAGAACTGTATAACACAATTTTTACACAACCTCTCCATTGTCATCTTCATGCTTCCCAGTCAGAAAATCTAGAATAAGTCAGGAGATTTTTCCAGCCTTGCTTCCTATGAGAAACATGACAGAATATTTTTCTTGCCAAAAGCCCAAGTCTCATTTAATCATTAAACATATGGAGATGTGGAGATTTTTCTCATGATTATGAGCATTGCATTAACCTCAGGAAGACCAGAGAGCAACTATGGTGTGTACAACAGTTACTTCAGATTAAAATACCTTTCAAGTCTATTAGCAACTGGACTATATAAAGTCTATAATTCACTTATATTCTCTCTTGCAAGATGCTTTTAACTGTTTGTTTTCTTCCTTTGAGTGTGTGCCTCCTTGGCCTTAATATGAACTATTTCAACCCTTCTCCAAGTTAGAATTATTCACTTCTGTATGGATTTTCTGTGTAAACATAAACAGAACAAATAAATAAGAAATATTTTCATGTTTTCACATGCAATGTCACTGTGGTGTTACCTTTCGTTTCTGCAGGAATCTTGGAATCAGAGGCACAAATGCCTTTCACGACTGTGAATAGATCTTCTCACACCAATAAGCAAGATGGGTTTGGAGGCGTGTGTTTAAACTTTCTATTTCTTTATTATTTGTCAAAAAGTGGCTTCTCAGTTGACAATCAAGCAAATACTGTTTTTACCCATATATTTTTTTCAATAAGGTGACTGTTAGTGACATTCTGGAAGTTTTTTTACTATTTTGGTCTTGTAGTCAGGAACTCCTCTTTCACTGCAAAATCTCTGGCACAATATTTTTCCTATTTTTAAAATCACAAAGTGCACCAAATAGATACTTTGTCTAAACTTCTGATTTTACATAGTGTTTGGAAACAAGCAGAAAAATTTTAAAAATATCACCATGTTTCCTAAACAATCAGAAAGCAATTTGTTCATCTCTGATATGACTGCTCTTCATTTTTAAAGATCTCAAAAAGAAAGTCTTATTCTGAGACTATTGATGAAGTGTACTTTTTTGAATTTATATTCTTACTTTGATTGCATATCTTTTCCTATGAAGATAAGAAATATTAACAACATTTAAGCTCATCAGCTGTTTACTTGGTGGAAAAACTTAGCTTATGTCTCATTACACTACACAAATTTGCACAGTTTACCAGATGAATGCAATTCATATATTTGAAGGAAACCCAGAAGTTTGTAGAACTGTACAGCCATTCAGTTTTAAGTTCAGATGCAGCAAGTCCTACAATGAGCTTTTACTATTTCTAGGCTAGCTAAAGTATTAATGAGAGACATGCAAATGCTTGTCTGTGGGTGCATGTATGAATTAATCTGTCAGGAAGATGAAAAGTAAGAAAGGGACTATTGAAGCTCCGGAATTTTAAGACTTTTTTGTCCAATAGTAAAACCTATTTTTATAAGGCATGATATACAGGCTTTGCACTGGGAAAAAAAATACACAGTCGATTCAGAGCACTCAGACAAAAAGTTAGTTCATTAATACTCTATTGCTTAATTAAAATCCATTATCAAAACCAAAGAGGGGTAGTGTGTTGCAAGTCCATTTGCTATTTGTCACAGCCTCCATGACACAAAATTTTGCATCAGAATTTCTTTATGGTCTTGATTCATAAAGTTCAACATTTCAGAAATATGTGAAGCCGCATATATATTACTTCCAGGTAAAAGCAGGGTTTTTTTCAAGGAACTCAAAGAACTCAAAATACTCATGCTTTATTTTGTTTTAACAGAAGCTTAAGGTCAGACATAATTCCTTATTACCTCTTCTAGAAGAATATGTTTGACACTTGCCTGTAATACATCATAACGAAATCGATGGCCTTAACTGTTTCATTGCCATATTACATGGGCCCTAGAACATCAGTTTATCTTCTGCTACACTCTGTCAATTTTTCTGGATTTTTTTGTCAGTAAATAGGTTGGATTTGCAATATGAAGCCTGCTTGTTAGCTGTATTTTTGAAAGCTTTTTTCTAATCTTCAAATGGCAATAAATACTGAGGATAGACCATATAGGTAGAGAGACAGGAAGCCTGAGCAAATTTTCTTCCACTCCACAGTAGCAGACAGTTTTCTGTCTCAGTGAGTTAAGTGCAGGCAAGAGCACTGGAGAAATAAATGCTAGATGGGTTTAAAACAAGGACAAAAAGGGCTGGGAGGAAGTATAGCCTTAGGAATATGTCACCCCAAAAGGGACACAACCTATGTCTTTGGCTGCTGAATATGGTGTGCAACCCTATTTTTTTCCTCTAGTCACCCTCCTCCTCTTATGATATATATCTTTTTTTTTTTTTTTCCTCATGAAGAGCTGCATGATCAGCAGCAGAAAGGGAGAGAGACAGAAAAGAAGCATAAGGAGTGACAGCCAAGTACAACAAGCAGAAGGACAGGGCATTGGTTATGTCTCAGGGATGAGCTACCACTCTAAGCACTCATTCTCCTGAATGATGCTGATCTACCTTCTGCCTTGCTTTCCACCCTTCAGATGTGATAGAATACATTTCATGAAAAACTTACTGTGTGGATTTTTAAGAATTTGGAACATTTCATATCTTTAAACAAAATTGCCTCAATCATAAAAGAACTAGTGTTCTACTATGATAAACTAAACTAGCCATGATTAATTAACATAATTTTCACATAATATCATCCTACTTTGCATTAGAACATAAGAAGAACCACACAGGGTTAGAATTCATGTTGCTCAGTATCATGTGGAGTACTATCCTTCCAGTGGAGAAAAAAAACAGTGCCTGAGAAGGTAAAAAAAGAGAGTAATGATAAAAGGATAGTGTCCATTTCCTGCCCACCCCCCCTCTCCCCCTTTCCCTTCGTACTCTAAACTCCAGCTATTTTCAGCCCAGGGAACTTTCTGAGCAGAACATAGTTCCATATATGTCACCACTTATAGAGATTTCTCTTCCATTTACTTGACCTGTCTCTGCTTGAATTCTAATGGGTCATGAACTGGTGTCTGCTTGTGTATTAAAAATAGAATTTGGCCTATTATTTTCTTCTGGGCGCACACACACTTCAGCAGCATTATACGTGTGTTTTGCCTCCCGGCGGAACTCAAAGTGAAAAGGCTTTTTCTTTCAAGTGTGCTGCACTGGGAGTTTGAAACTCATAAAATGATAAATTTTAAGACCATGGCCTCTTGAAATGTTGATAGATCTGCACCTGCTTTGTAGACTTAGGTTAATATCTGTAAGGAACTCTTTCTGTGTACTTTCAAACAGAAGCATTAACAGTACAGACAGTTGCAAAGGTACAATTGGCTATGGTTAGAAAGTATCTACTGTTTCTTTCTTATTCAGTCAAAATTTCAAAAGTAGGAAGCTATGTATTAAGATTTATTCTACAAAAAAAGCAATCTTCATCAGAATCAAATGTAAATATTGTAAGTCTTATTTCTTATAATCCCTACTTGAAGATTTACTACTGGACAAAATAATGAAGGAAATGTACCTAAAAATATTATCATTGCTGATATTGTTTCAACTATATTCATTACCCCGAGATAGTGTTAGCAGTGGGCAAGTTAAGATGACCTCCAGATATCTCTTAAAACTTCTTCTATTATTTCATATGCTTAAGTAGAAAAATACTCCAGCGAACTAACACCACCACCAAACATAAACAGAAAAAAAAAAAAAAAACAAGCAAGCAACCAACCAACCAACCTCTAACTAAACCCAAAAGCAAATCAATTTATAAAGTGGTGTAAAAATGGTGATAACTGCTAAGACACTATATTCTGAATTGTCAGGTTTTACTCAGGCAAGGTAGTCTTCATATTAAGTTGTGAAATTGAATATGAAGATATTCTAGAAGTGATGGTTTATTTTGAAGTTCTTATTACTCTATTCAAAAAAGGACCAAATAGTTGTAGTTCAAGCAGGACACAAAGCGATGAACTGAATTAATCAAGGATTCAAGAATAGAGTGAGTAAACAAAAAGTCAAACACTGATCTAAACAATATTTCATGTTGAATTTCCCAGAAGTCAAAAGTGTGAAAACGTCAACAGAATTTTAATAGACAATGTAAATTTCCAATTTACAGACTACTGATTTTTAGACTACAGAGTTATTTAGTTTCTTGTCCAGAGAACAAAAAATATTTTAAATTTTGAATGATTTCTTTCACAGAAAAGCCAAAACAATATAAAGGAAAAAAAGACAGAAAAGTGAAGGGATGTAAAATCCAAACAATGATAGATAGGCTTATCAACCATATTTACAGACTTATTTGCAAATTTCTCCTGGTTTGTGAAAACAAACTCAGTGTAGCATTCAACAACTAGCTGTGATAAATACTGCAGTTATTGAGCTTCCCCTTTAATTATAATGCATGTTAGACGTTCTGTTGGTCCTTCAAATTGGTTGAGCATTTTATAAAGACTACTGTATGAATAATCAACAGAAGTGTATGCTAAAAGGTAGAAAAGTACCTGCAGTATACATTTTCAGTATTACAAACTTGTAAGTATTTTGTGAACACTATTAGTTGTCCAAATATAATTTGTTGGAATGAAACTGACCCACATCTGTTATGTGCCACTGCTCTCCAAACTAAACCCTTTCTTTGAAGAATTGCATGCAATTTAACTGGCGCATAAACTTCATATTTACTGTTAATAAAGGTGTAAATTGGATGTGGTGCAAATACTGTTCTTAACACTGTTACCTCATTCGATTACCCACTGAATTAATTATATTCTGCTTCCTTTTCAATTATTAACTTGCTATTTTTCTATCACTGTTTCTGATAGAATATTTTCCTATCTAATTACCACAAATTTCAGGTCTTTGATGGAGAATTTTTTGCTTAAAACTCCTTCTGTGACACGAAAATTTTTATCAGCTTTAGATAACCTCAAAACCTCAACTTCATTTTGTAGGGTTTTTTTTTTCAATTGACCAAGTTACAACTCTATATCTGTAGAATCCTTTAACAATTTTGCTCCTTTCTTCAGTTATTTATCTCAGGACCATTAGGATTTTGGTTGTTACTTTTTTAAATAGACAAAAAAAAAAAGCTATTTATGGAAGTGTTCAAAAAGATTTGTTGATATTACTTGCTTGTCATGAATGAATATGGCTTCAGGGCTCTATTCCCTTAGACTATTTTTCTGTACATGTGTAAGTTAAAAAAATCCCTCAAGGAATTTTACATGGTGTTTACTTTTTTAAACCTGTGTGCAATAAATAAATTATATGCATTTTTATAATGTTAATCACAAAAAAACCAAACCAAAACAAAAACTGGAGGAAGTCTCATATCTAATTATAGCATGTAAGTTTATTCTCTCCTTCATAATTTTCTTCCATAATATTTTCAAGGCAAGATGTGCTGAATACCGTGAAATTTTGTAAAAAGGAAGAATAACTGACCAAAAAACAAAAGAACATTTTTGAGTTTTTCAAAATATGTTTTAAAATGTGAAAGACTTAAACAGCAATGAATCATTCTGAAACTAGGAGTTCTGTAAATAAAGCTAATATTTTCCTTTTTTTTTTTTTTAAGTGTGAAAGCAAGCAACCTCTGCTCATTCTATTTATCTTGTCTGTCATTATGAGCCCAGTTTGCATTCTCTTTTTTAATTTATACTATAAACATTCCAAGCAATGTTTTTGCAATTACATTATTTGAATTTTTGTCAAGAGATTTTACATTACTTTTTGTCAGTTATTAGAATTCACAAAACAGTTTCTCCTACAGAAGCCAATCTTTAGCTTAGAATAGCCAAGTTCTTGCCATTTATTATGCAACTTTTTATGAAAGTGAGTCAACTATAGCTATTAGAGATGGCACCTACTGTCATATTTCATTTTACAGATATCCTAGCACAAAAAAATATACATATGAGTTATGAAAAATTAAGTCAAAGCTACTACTCAATAAAGCTTAAAACTTAGACTCTTTTTATATAAAATTTAATGAAACAACTAAAAATTTAATGAAAGAACTAAGGGAAGTTGTACTACTGCTTCTTCAATATGTGATTTTAAGAGAATGCTCACTGCAAAATTCAGTCATAAAAGCTCATTATATCTTACACATGCTTTGAATGGTAAAGCAGCATGACGTAAACTTGCAACTTTTGAAATGCAGAAAGTCATGGTGCTGAGTGCATTGTTAGCCCTCATTCCCCCTGTCCATGTCTCTGTGACTCCCCCCATCTCTGCCCACAGCCCAGTTTGGGATCATCTGCATGCTGAGAAACATCACTGGTGACCAGTCACCAGACAGATGTAGCTTCATTCACCACAACACTCTGAGCTCTGTCCTTCAGCCCCTTCTTCAACCAGTGCACTGTGAAGCTTCTCATACATCTGCTAGCTCCTTCAGAATGCTGGAATGAATCCCTTCAGTTCACATGGACTTGTGAACTTTCAGTTGATACAGCTGGTCCCTTTACAATTTAAGTGTTTGCAAATGGAGAGTCACTGTTCCCACAAATCATGGTGCTCCATTTCAGAACTGGACAGCCCAAGCTCGGCTACCATTGCTAAAGACTGCAGCAGAAAAAAACCAAACATTGAATGCCTTCATTTTAATTCATCCCTATTAGTCAGATGGCCATTCCCAGCAAATATTTGTCCAGTGTTTACATTCCACCTCCTCTTGCTATTAGCATGTTTTAAAAAGCCTGCTGCTGAATCAGCAGCCGTGGTGAAATCACCTCCATGGACAGATGCATTCCTCTTCCCAAGGTTATCTCTGATACTACAGTGAGATACCCACCCCGTCCCTTATGAGTAAGAGTAATGGCTAAAGTCAGTCAAGATCCACCTAAACATAAAGAAATAGTGAATTAGGAATGGGGAAGAGTTGGGGAAGACTTCAAGGTAACTTCTGGGATCAGTCAATGGGCTAAACCTGTCTTCTCTCCCATAGGAAGATCTGTTGGGTAAGAACCATACTCTGTGAACATTGAATGATGATCTCACACCAGTTTTTATTGGGTATTAGAATTTTCTGCACAGTGCTTTGAATTAGAATATTACTTAAAATATGTTTTTGCAGTCCGATGCTATCACCAGTAGTCTTTGAACCTTAACTTGTCACAATATTATTAATTAAGAGCATTATTCTGTGCATTGTTAATGCGAGTCCTTCAAGAACACTGGCAGTCTCTGGCAGTGGGTAAAGGTGTGGAGCTCAGGAGGGATCTCTCTCTTTGGAGTGTGACCCTGAACAAGTCAGTCAAGCCACTCTCTGGTGTGATGAATTGCTCAGTGAAGGGCCCCCATAGTGGGACATCGACAGAATGGCTGGGCACGAGGGTCTCGGATTTTCTGGGGCTTTGATAGACTAATAAAACATTAAGGGTTTGAGTAAATCTACCTTTTTCACATGACAGAGCAGTCAAAGTAAATTCAACCGAAACAATTGTCTTGAGGCTCATAGGCAAAGCTTCTCTGACTTGAAATAATTTGAAAGGAAAGATTATTTTCCCCCTTTCCTCAATACTTCTAGCATTCTGACAAACACTCTAGACTATTAACATATCAGTTTACAACATTAAGTCATATCTCAATAGTCCTGACTGAAAACTAGTAGTCTCTGCTCATATTTTTGTTACACATACTGCTCCAAAATTAAAGAGATTATTAATAACAATTCATACTGTTAGAGAATGTCTTTAATCAATGACTATATTATAATTCAAAATATGTGAAGCTGTCATGTAATGCATCTATTAAGCTCTCTGAGAAAATATACTCTTCCACATTTTATAAAAACATCACTTTTCAAAGCTTTTTTCACATTCAGGATGAAGATAACCTGTAACCTACTTAATCCAGATATAGTACCCTCTATAAAGGTCATGAGAGAGGCATAGCTGTTTCAAGAAGCTACCATTCTTTCTTATTTTTCCCTGTTTTCTGCTACAAATTAGCATTTCTATTAATAAACACTGATATTGAAATGAAACCTTACTATAACAAAGATAGCAAAGCTCAGATCTATTTCTAAATAATTTTAAGGAAGAATAACAATGTCACTATCAAGCCAGAGCACTGAATTTTTTCTGGTAAATATTTGCACAAGGGTCAGCATCTACTGCCACAAGTAGTAAATTCTTCACAATTGAATTATATACATTTTAATAGAAAATTCACAACTTAAAAGGAAGAGCTAGAATTCTAACCTTGAAGACATACATAAAATACATTCATTGAACTCATTTGAACTCCAAATTGATTTTTACTAAACATCACTCAAGGCTAAGTTAATTTTAGTTAAAGAGTTAGTGTGGCATCATCTGTCCCTCTAACAAGGATGTCAAAAATAGCCTCTGGTCTGCTTCCAACCGAGCTCTTATCTTTTGCAAAAACCCATCTGCTGTAACATCAATGAACATGATTTTTTCCCCAAGTGTTTTTCAAATGCATTGATATTTATGTTAGGTACTGTAACAGGTATGTGTATTAACTTTACCTATTACTTTATATTTGTAAGTTAACTGTAGACAACAAAAAGAATATCTTTTTGAAGTTACATGCAATTAATTTAAGGAAGATTTGTAAAGCAAAGCAATTTTAAGTATTTCTTTCGTCTGATATTTGAATTCCTTGATAGAGTGACTTGTTTCTCTAGTGAAGATTATATGAGAGGAAAAGGATGCTCCTGGAGATACTGGATAAGATTTAGACCGCAGTAAGAAGATACAACTTCATTGGGTATTATGTTCAGTTTCATCACAGCTGAAATTATCTATATCTGTGAAATCTACAGTTTGTAAACACAGCAAGAAAACCATGCCACTGTCACAACCAGAGACAATGGGCACAAACTGAAACACGGGAGGGTCCATCTGAACACAGAGGAGAAGTTTTTTACGGTGAGGGTTATGAACATACGTACAGGTTACAAGAGATGTTGTGGAGGTATTCAAAAGCCATCTAGACACAATCCTGGACAGCTGTCTCTACGTGGCCTTACCTGAACTGAGGTGGGATTTGAACAAGATGACCTTGATAACTTTCCAGCCTCAAGCTATTCTGTGAATGAAGCAATGACCTAAGACATCCACATAAAGTAAATATTGGAAGAAGATTACAGCATACTTGTCAGCTACATTGTTGGGCTTGAAGATGAGCAATGTAGGGATTAAGTTCACTTTTCCCCCTAAGCTTCATGAGTATTTTTTAAAATGAAAATTGGTTCCTCGGCTATTTAGAATTCTCTATAAAATAAGAAGACTCCTTTTCTCTTATTGGCATGTTGATGAATTCATCCACCTGAAGGTATTTTACAGAAATAGCTAGAAAACCACTAAATTTATTAATAATAAAATGAATACAAAGTAGTTGTAGTAAAACTGGGAAAGAAGTTAAAATAAGGGAGATGGAATGGGAAAAGGGATTGTTTTGAAGATTTGGTTGCACAACTGAAGACTTTTTCTGCATTGCTAATTTGAAGTATAAATATACCTTCTTTGCCATTCTACATAAATAATATATCAAAATAGGTCTAGTAAGAGAAGTTAAGTTTTACTTCAGGATGAAGTACGTGTACATCCAACCTCAGTGTTGAAAGAATAATGAGTCATGCAGTACTCCAAGGGAGGTAAGAGTAACCATTTTACCTTCAAGAAAAACCTGACTACCTGTTCTGTCTCTCTTTGGATAATAAAATGTCTAATTAAACAAAAAATTATGCTATCAACCAGAATATCCATAAATTGGATGTCTGATCCATCCTTAGTATCCTTACTTACACAATTGAGACAATTCAAAGATCCCATCTTGGGTATATTTATAACAGATACTGCATAATGGAGACACATACTTACCTTTAACTGTTTGTTGATTTTTTACCTTATTTTTAGGTTTTTTAACAGTTCAAGTTTAGGCCCATGCAGTAGATATTTATTAGGAAAATTAAAAGAAAAAACTCCACCTTCTCACTATTAAATATCTTTTTTCATATTCAAGGGGGAAAAATGCCTACACAACTTCAACATAACTATTCTTCAAGTTTTCTCAACATTAGAAGTTCAATAGATTAAAGAGACATTTCAGATCAACATTTGTACCCAATCCATGGCAACTGTCCATTTGTCATAGAAAATGTAATGCAATTCAGTTTAGCCTAACCTGCCTCTCACTGAGGGGAAACAAACTAGCATCTGAGGGTATGGGATTGCATAGTCAGAAAAACAGACTGGAGATTAAGAACAAAGGTAAAAAGATGCCATTCTAAAGCAAAAACAGCATTACAGGAAAAAAAAATGTTTTTCAGATTAAGGCAAGTACTTGGGATTGGATACGTCATTGGGGTGAGGAACAAGTGCATAGATGCAGCTGAATGCTTGGAAGCAGAGGGAATCTGTGATGGAGCAGGTGCCAAGTACTACTTAAACTATTGCCATCAAGAAAAGGAATTGTTCTGGTAAGCCACTAAACCATACTGTTTGTGAAATAGGGCCATTATTTAATCATTTTTTGCTATCAAAATAGTAGACGTTCATCTAAGAATAATCCATCTGCATTTACCTCTGGAACAGATATCCTATTCCATCCCTCCTACAATAAACATCCATTGATTGCTGGGGAGATCCAGATAAAAAGGTTAAAGGGAGATTAATTTTCCTTCATTAATAGGAATAAAAATGTAATAATTTCTCTGCATTTTTTAACTTATTATTGTGATGTTATAAACTATTTAAAGAATACATAAAATCCTGCTCTTTGCTTCAAATGAAACAACTCAGGAAGTATTCCTTACAAAAAAGGGTAAGAAATAAACTGAGTAGAAGTTTGGCTTTCAATATGTTTCAATCCCTATTATATTCAATAAAGTAAACTTAATTTTATACTTAATGTAATACAGCAGGACCAGACTACCGGGGACAGAGATGCAGCATCTGAATAATTTGACTTTTTTTTTCCTATTGCTCTGCAAATTTTCTAGATACTTACTGCAGCCTATTCTATCCAGTTAAGCCTCACACTCTGAGGAAACACTTGTCTTCACTTCCAGAGCCCAGTCAAGTGTTTTACAATGGAAAAAGACAATCTGGAATAATGGATTACTCCAGCTGCATAAGTATTAATGAGCCATTTGTTTTATGTTCACACACCTAGATTTCCTTTTATGATATCAGTAAGGAATGGATTTTATATCATTGAAATTGCAACCATATACAGGAATGTAGTAAAACTCCTGAACTAGGGATAAGGGAATCATAATGATGAATTTGAATACTTCCATGCATGTAAACTGAAAGCTTCCAAACTACAGATACACAAAATCCCTACAGAACACTCCTATAATATTTTAAATAACTCAAGAGATTGAATGGTAAAAAGTTTTACCTCCCCAATTTGTGGGAACTATGTAACATAGTGTAAAAAAAGCAGAAAATGCATAAACTATATAAACAAACTTACAGGTGATGAGGTTTATATTGTTAGAAGGAATACATAATCTATTGAGGGCAGCCCTAGTAGCTGCTGTTTTCAGTAACTGACCATCTTTATTGCAACAGGAAGACAGCACAAAACTTCTGCAGTAATAATGGAAGAGGTCTCATAAAACATGGACTTAAAGACTTGCATCTAGTAAGATTATGGAAAGATATTTTGTGAAGACGATGAATGGTACTTTTTCAGTAATATATTCTGGAGAATATCTGTACTGTGGTAGGTATGAATAATAAATAAAAATCATAAAAGCAATGAAAGGTGAGAATTTTTTCATACTTGAAGTTGGGTTTTATTTTCCCAGTGCAACAAAGCTTTTCAAATATTTTTGTTGAAAACAAAATTCTGCTTTTATATCCCTTTTGCTCACAGTTTAACAGTATAGTTTCCACTTCTTTAATATAAATTATATTAAGGATAAAACATTAACTGTGTTGGTCGTACTACCCTTTTTCTCAGGTAATCATCAAATTTTCAGAATGCAAAACTGCCAAGACTTTCTATCATGCAATTGTACAGAGAAAGGAGGGATAATGTTAATGTGTTCGATATTTTTAATTTTTTTAGGATTAAAAAGAATATTTAAAAATATTTTTCAAATACTGAGCTGTTTGTGCACATTTTTTTAAAAAGTAGCAATCTTTTGTTATCTTTCAGTTTTTTAGAAAGTACTTAAACAAGTAATTATGAAAACAGCATTTTCTGACATTGAGATAGAGGCTATCTAGTATTCACAAATGGAACATCTGTAACAGTTGGAATTATTGACTACAAGAGAAAATGAATCATTAACACCACATAGTACTTCTGACTTATTTTCAGTTAAAGACACTTTGGACTTTTAATAAAGAATAATTTTCAAAATTCAATAATCTATTTTCACAAGATGCTTCAAATAGTAAGTCTTAATCACTGTATTTCCCTAAATTTTGTGATAACATCTCATGAATTAGAACTACCTCAATTTTCTTGAAATGTGCTAGCCAGTGTTTCTGCTCCTGTATGTTTAGTTTCTGTCTGTCTTAATAATGTGTCTTTTTGTCAACTCTTTAAATAATTAGTCGCATATTCAATATTTAATGTTAAAGTTACCTAAATATTTTTCACAACTGGGTAATAGGATTCCAGCAGTTTGTTTCTTTTTTTGTTCTAGGTTAGGATTTTGTTTTCTTTTTTCTTTTAATATCAGGTTATCTTATAATAATTCTTAAACTCTCTTTTTTCTGTTCACCCCATCGCACTCTCCTTTATTTATGAAGCTGCCTGCAATATCTACCTCTTAAAAACTTGCCCTTCACTGGATAATGACAAACCATGAAACTTATTCCATGAAGGAATAATAGTATTCTGAAGAGCTCTATTTATTGCTCCTATGCTTAGGTTTTCCCAGGAAATATATTCACCTCTCTTTGAATGGATGTTGAAACGAAAAGCAGAATATTGCAAAGTTTTAATTACAAATGGGGAATTTCAGAATTTTTTCTCATATTGCCAGAGGTATGAATTTCTGTCTGTTCCTGTAGAATTGTAGCTTCGGGAGTCATCTACAATTAAGGTACAAGTCTATCACTGCAGTGTAATCCTTACCTTCTTATTTTATCTCTCCTGAGTTGTGTTTTGTGTAGAATGCTTAGTACAGATAGACTCCTGATTAGGCTATCAGAATTATTAATAGGAAATAGCAAGCAACTACAATAAGCAGCACTCCATAGTAGTATTTAATAGGTCAATGTAAATAAATGCAGTAAGGACTGTACCCTACCATGATAAATCTTTTGGACATTGACTATTAATGTCAGAACAGTTACAAGATTGCATGTAGAGTATTCCATTTTATAAGACATCTGGGCTTTTTGGTTTTGTTTTCAAACAATTATCTCCTCAATCTTCACAGTCTATATTCTCAAGGTAACTCTTTGAATCTAGCCTCTATAGGAGCTCAGAAGTCAACATTTTAAGAATTTCTCCTCTTATGTAGATGTCAGCTATTTAATATACTCAGATCTCACATTTCTGATATCTCCATTGCTTGAATATATTTCTTCATAATATTGCACATTTTCTGCCACTTACAAAACAGATGGTAAATTAAGGAATGCTTTCTTCTTTTTTGGTGTCTTCCTTTAAAAATCAGATTCAAAGCCTTCTTACTTTTAAGTAAGAGTGTAGTCTTATGCTCAAAAGTATTTTTAAGTGGGGAATAATTTGAAAATTGAAACCTGTTGCTTATAATATGTGATCTGTTTCCCAAAGTCTTCTTTCAATCACTAGATTGCAGTGTTATTGAGTAACAAAATAAAGGTACTCCCAGGAAAAAAAAAAAACCAAAAAACTAGAAAAACCCTTCTAGTTTAGAATAACTATTGAAATCTCAGAAAGGAGGACAGCAAATGATCTACAGTTATTAGTTACTTCATCCTAAAAATGATCTATCCTTATATTGCTTTTCTTGGAGATCCTTCTGTTCTCAAAGTCTTGAGCACAGTAACACTGATGGAGTCAGCCGTCAAGATGAAGCGTCCCTCATAAGTACAAAGATGATTGTGAGACTTCTGTCAGCCTACTGTAGACTTCATGCTCTGCCTGTTCTTCCTAGTTAGGCGGCCTGTAACAGACAGGACACCCATCCTGCTGACCTTTCCCTTGATCTTTACCCGCAACCACTCAACCTTGTCATCATTATCTTTGATTCCAATATGATCAAAACACTCACGATCATATAGGACCACCCCATCACTTCTCCTGTTTTGCCCATCTCTTCCAAAGAGCTTATAGCCATCTGTTGCAGCACTCCAGTTGTGAGAGCCATCCACCAGATTTCAGTGTTAGCAACTTCTATGCCAGTTTCTTGATGGACCATGGCTTCCAGCTCCTCCTTTTTGTTCCCCATGCTGTATCCATTGGTGTAGATGCACTTCAGCTGAGGTGCCAATTTCAGCTCCAGCACTGGCATGAAACCTCTCCAGCTCTCCAGTGGCTGTATTCCCAACCCCCTTCAAACCTAGTTTAAAGCCCTCTCAATCAGCCTTGCCCCCTGTCAAAGGCAGGTAGACCCCATCATCCACTGTTGGTGGTGCTGTGTAAACTCCGCCATGATCAAAAAAGCAAATTTCCCCTTATAGCACCATCATCTAAGCCATATATTAATCAGTCCAATTATCCTGTTCCTTTCAGTATTCACTTCTGGTACTGAAGAGATTGAGAAGAACACAGCTGGTTCTTTGATCAGATCTTCCAGTACCCTGAAGTATGATGAGCTTCAGTTCATTTTATGGATGGCTTGTTTTGTGCATAGATTTAATTTACCTTCTAAGCAGTGGTAGTTAGCTAAATGCACACTATTAAATGCTATTTTATACTGAAATTCGCTTATATGGAAGCACCACAGTGACAAATTGAGTGTAAACTTCCTAGGAATAGGGAATCTGGAGAACAGGAGACTGCACAGAAAGGTGGATAAGAATGTTTGGAGGACTATAGTCAGCTGCTGGCTGAGGAAAGAGGAAGCCTGGAATGAGTCAACAGAACTTTGGATAGCCACTGATGCTTTTAATGCCAACTCATTAAAAACATTCTTTCTTTAGAAGGGAGGGATTCAAAAGTTAAGAAGGTCTCCACTGAGGTACAGCAGTTAGATTGCCAGTCAAATTATTGTTAAACACCTTTAGTTACACAAAATGGTACCCAGAAAGTCCAGCAATCAAGACATTCTGGCTGAGCTTTGTCATTACAAACAAGTCCTTTTACATAACATAGTATTTGTGATTGTTGATAGTTGCAACTCTAGCTTTGAACACAGGCTGCTCAGTCATCAATAAATTAGACTTTAAAGCCCCTTTTCACGTAGTCTTTAGATGTAACTTTCTAAGTGTCCTTGTCAAAGGAGAGGGAATATTTTTGCAAGGACAAAAAACATATGTAAATTAAAGCATCTTGGATGATCCTCTGGATGTCACTGGGGCTGCATAATTTTTATGCATTTTTCATTCTATTTCAAGTTATGCATTATAACATTTCTTTGTAAAAATGCTTTGTTTAATTTTGAATCCATTATTTTCTATTTGGTCAGCACTGTCTACTTTTCTGGGATTTACCACAAAGGCATCTGAAAAAATAATGGAGCCTTTTCTTGAATCCCTGAAATTGTAACACTGCTGAGCAAAGTGAGACAGTGATTCAATTAGTGCTCTTTTATCTAACACAAGTCAAGTAAAGGACAAGAGGTTTGAAAAATCAAAACTCTAAACATGAGTATTGCTAATTGGAAAAAAGTTATTTGTTGATAACATATTCATTAAAACCTGTGCATAATGTAAGCCACAATTCAAAAATCTGTTTTAACATTCTTCTAACTACTCACCATGACATTTCCTATGAAACTGTAGGGAATGAAGTACCAATTTTAAATAAAAAAATCAAAATGTAAGGCAAGGTGCCAAAGGCAAATTTTGAAAAGGGAGTGCTATCCTACTATCCTATATTAAAAAAAAAAAAAAATATTAGCAAACTGCCAAACAGCATCATTTTCATCTCTGTAGAAGTTCAATGAAAACACTTTGTTTTGTTACTAACACAATTTCCTGTCAAAATCATTTTTAGTGGAAAATTGTCACCCGTTTTTATTTATAGCTTGTGCATGCTTTCCCTGCTGAAGGCATAGAAGTATAGACATTGCAATTCTAGATACTGAAAGGCAGATGTAAAGGAGTTTTCATATTCTAAAGGAAATAGAGAGTGGTATCTGGAAGACTAGTAATCCAAAATCATAGAATCATGTAATCATAGAATATCCTGAGTTGCAAAGGACCCACAAGGATTATCAAAGTTCAGTCTGGCCTGGCACAGAACAACTCGAAGAATCACACCATGTGTCTGAAAAACACTGTCCAAGAGCTTCTTGATCTCTGTCATACCTGGTGCTGTGACCACTTCTCTGAGGAGCCTGTTCCAGTCCCAACCACCCTCTGGGTGAAGAACATTTTCATAATATCTGACTTACACTTTTCCTGACTCAACTTCATACCATTACCTCGAGTCCTGTCATCAGCCACCACAGAGCAGAGATCAGTGCCTGCACCTCCACTTTCCCTCAGGAGGAGAATATAGACTGCAGTCTCCTCCAGGCTGAACAGACCAAGTGACCTCAGCTGCTCCACATATGGATTCCCCCCAAGGCCCTTTGTATTCTTTTGTGCACTCTTTTGGATACTCTCTCTATTAGTTTAATGTTTTTCTTGTATAGTGGCACGCAAAGCTGCCCCCAGCACTGGAGGTGAGGCTGCCCCAGCTCAGAGCAGAGCAGGACAATCCCCTCCCTTGCCTGGCTGGTGATGCTGTGCCTGATGCCCCCAGGACAGGGTTGGCTCTCCTGGCTGCCAGGGCACTGCTGGCTCATGGTCAGCTTGCCATGGACCAGGACCCCCAGATCCTTGTCTGCAGGATCTTCTTGCCAGGATCTTCTTTCCCAGTCTGTTCGTAAATCTAAGGTTGTATGTAAATACAAAATGTACAGGAAGTGCAAACATAAAGAATTTAATTGTTCAACTCTCCAGACCATGACTATTTTCCTGTCTTTAAATTGTATTATTTCAGAAATATTGCTAATATGCGTCGGCTTTGTGAGATACCATTGTCCTAAGCTTCACCAGGGAACAACCTATGTTGCCTTGTCTGAAAGGTAACTTCCTGATTTTTTATTAAATGTAGCTTTACCGTTCATACTTATTTAATAGTAAAAAGACATTAAGTTAGAGGAACAGCCTCTATTGCCTATCTTGGAATGCTTATTACAACTCCTTCTTCTTATTAATGGATTTTAAATTTCAATATTTCATTTCAAATTGTCAGTGTTTGCAAAAAAAAAAAAAAAAACAAACCAAAAAGCAACAAAAGATAATTATGTGTATTATGGATAAATAGTAACATGGATATGAAAGATACCTGTATTTTTAGTTAAGATGTGTTTTAAAAAAACTTCATGTATTTAAAAACTTTCACAGTGTGTTGTATATTATGTGACTGGTATTATATTTTATCTTTAGTTCTCAGGTTTATTTCTGGCTTAATGATAAGTGTAAATTATTGTCTAACAGGTTTCTTACACCAAAAATTTTGAGGCATTAACATTAGCATTAGTGTGGGGAAAATGTTTCCTATTTTTGATTATTTAATGTTATAAAGTTTAGTTGCATATAATTGCCATTAACATTTACTCACATGTATAGTAAACAGCAGCAAGGTGGTATGGATGATAATAGTGATTGTAAGCTTTAACCAGGAAAAACTGCTTATACTTTAATTTTTAACATTTTCAATATTAATTAGGTTGGGTAGGCCAATCAAAATTTTATTTTCATTTTGCTCATTTTACTTTATCAATAAGACAATTGAATATCAAATGAACAATAATTTCCTGCCTGAATTTTGGCTTAGTACTTTTTTCTACTAAGTTTTAAGTCTCATATTTTCATGTGTAATAATATTTTTACCAGATCCAGGGCACTGGACAGACCTCACTGAAATCATGCAGTGAATTGGCGACAAAAACACATAAACCTTGAGACTGAAGAGCAATCAGACTACCCAAGTACCATCTGATAAGTCACTCAGGCATCCTAAGAAACAGCTATAATTTCAGATTTTCTGGTCCAATATTCTACACGGGCTATAGAAGATCACAAACCATGATGTCCATCATAATTCTAATAAGGTAATGTCTTAGATGTGATTTTTTCCTATACTTTTCTCATTGGTGAATACTATAGAACTGATTAGTTTAGTGATTCCTATCTTAAATGAATTCGTAGATTTTATTTCCTTTTTCCTGTATTACCGTTTGGACTTTTTGCTTTTGGGCTATATTTATTCTTTCATACATTGTTATAATCTGAATAGCTTTGTGCCTACTTCAATTTCAAAAATTCTTTCTAGAAATGAATACCCAGAATTATATTAAATACTCCACATTTCATTAGGCTTTTTTTCACTGATATTGCCTGTTTCAACTCAAAATACTGATACTGATGCATTGCCTTTTTCATAGATGAATCAAATTTTTATGTTGCAATTTTGCAGTGATCAATTCATCCATCTAGGCTCTTTTCCAAGCATATAGTCAATTTTCTTTCTTATTTTTGTTTAGTCCCCAAACACATGATCATGTGGTTTTTTTCATTTTTACACTGCTTCCCCTTTCTATTCCTCTTTGTTACCTTCCTCTAGAATTTTTTCTACTTTTAGCAATACTCATTACCACCCCCTTACTTAGCATACAATTCACTGTTAATCATCAGTTTTCCTCTGTTAAAATAAGAAGTTATTCACAGAATCACAGGATGTGCTGAGTTGGAAGGGATCTGTAAGAATCATCAAAGTCCAACTTCTGGCCCTGCACAGCACCATTCCCAAGAGTCACACCATGTGCCTGAGAGTTCACTTCTTGAGCTCTGCCAAGGTTGGTGCTGTGGCCACTCCCGTGGGCAGCCTGTTCCAGTGCCAAAACACCCTCTGGGTGAAGAAATTTTTTCCAATATCCAACCTAAACCTCCCTTGACTCAGCTTCAGGCCATTCCCCCAGGTCCTGTCACTGGTCAGCACAGAGCAGAGATCAGTGCCTGCCCCTTCTCTTCCCCCCACGATGAAGCTGTGACTGCAGTGAGGTTTCCCTTCAGTCTCCTCTTCTCCAGCTCGCCTCAGCTGCTCCTCACAGGCATAATTTCTGTGGCCTGGTGTTTGACTTGCTCAGTTTACAAATATTCTCAAGAGACCTGCAGCTTCATGTGCCAGTTTCTTTGTGCACAGAGGTAATATAATCAACAAATTTGAGTGCATTAGGAGATAGACAGGCACATCCTCAGAGTGAATGAAGGTCCTTGAGCACTTTCCCACCACATTCTTATCTTTCAAATGTTTGTCTTGTTAGGTTACAATATAAAGATTTTGCACTATTTAGGGAGCAGTGGATTAACTGTGGGGCAGAGTTGCACAGGGAATGTAACTGCATCTGAAGATGGAGCAATGTTTCATTCACGCTAAAAATGGAAATTTCCATGTTCATACTTTCATTTCCATTCTGCACTTGGCCTCTGCTCATGCAGAAGGTTTCAGAGACCTTCACAAAGACTTATATACTTTGCTTTTAACACAAAAGTCAATTCTTTTTATTTCCATTTCTACCATCAATATTCCTCTTTCCCTTACCTTGTCTAGTTGATTTTTGTCAATATTATTATCTTCATCTGTGAATCCCTAACAATTGTCAATAGGTTTTGCAAATTTTAATTTACTGTAATTTTGGCAGTTCCTATTTTACATATATCTTTGACTTTAAAGATTAAAGTGCTTGTTTTCTTCATTCCCTAGGGGCTACATTCAGCTTATGTGCATCAAACTGACACAAAAATATCATATAACTTCTCAGTTTTTCTTCTGTAACAGATTCCAACCTGAATGAATAGTTCTGTACTTATGAATTCCACAAAATAAGAGGTGATTGAAAAAAAAATATTCACACATTACTAGCACTTCAAATATTTAGTTGAGGAGTTTCTTATCAAGAATTCCCCTCTCTGGGAAATGTTGCTTTCAGAAGACAAGCAGAGTTATCTATGGATATCCTTCCTTTCTTGTTGTTTCCCTGAGGCTTTATTGCTGAGAAGGATATCATATGTTATGAAATATCCTTTTGGTCAATTTGGGCATCTGTCTCAACTATGTCTCCTCACATAGCTTCTTGCCCTTCCTCAGTCTTTTTGCTTTGAAAGCAGGGTGGGGAGAAGGCTTTGATGCTGTGCTAAAACTATTCAGTAGCAGCCAAAATACAGTGTGTTATCAATGCTGTTTTAAACACACATGCAAAACACAGCACCATATGGGCTGCTATGAAGAAAGTGAACTCCATCCAAGACAAACCCGATACAAAAGTGGAGAATATCAGTTTTTATTAAGATATAAACTCCTTTCAGGCTAGAAAAGCTCAGATGAAATATTACCGGTACATCCTATCAAATAATAAGAAAATAGCTATACATAACCAAATGCATATCTTAATCCACTACAATATCCCTTAAACTTGTTCATAAGTTATACAGAAATGATCAATAGTAGACTAGATTTTCAAAACCATCTAAAGACAGTGGCTAATTACAACGGTGTAATGACTTAAGGAATCTTTAGTTTCTTTTAGAAAATGCAAATAGAAATATTCAATTCTGTAATGAAGAATACAGTGCAGTAGCATGTACCACACGGAGTCTGCCCTGCTTAGTGATTTTTTCTGATATCTCTTTTCAGTGGCACCAGTACAACAGTATTACTCCTTATGGTTTGCTACTGTGAAGCTGTGAAGTGGCAAATCAGTGATCTTCCATGTACCACTTCATTGATTAGACAAATAATTTGGCATTATAAATTCAGCTGGATTATCTGAAAGATCACGTTTACTTCATGATGTTGAAACTCAATACAGATTTACAGAATGTTGAGTTACAAAACTGGAAAACAACTTCATCTTCAATTTTTTTTCCAGTCCCATCAGCCTTTTCTGATATGGTCATCAACTGAGTGTTTCCACTGGATTGCAGTATTTAATTTTTGAAAATCTGTGTTTTACCAATTTTTTCTATTCCAAAGAATGGTTCCGTAGGAGAAACCAGACTGAAGAATAGAAGGAAAACCCAACAAAACCTCAATATTTATTGTTAAGTAAGGAAAATCAGTCTCTTTAAACAAAAATTCACAAAGTTCTATGGCATTATACAATTGCATGTGTACTCACAAAATAAGCTGTTAATAAGAAAAAAATAAGAAAAATGCTATTAATGAAATACTAGATAATTATAAAAATGAAGCTGTAGGTCCATCTCTCCCCTCCTTTTATACCTTAAGCAGGCAAGTGGACTTAGGAGAACAACCATAAAAGATCAACCAGAAGTTTTATCAATCTCTATAGCTCTTTGATGAAAACCGAAATATAAAAGCCTTAACCAGAGGGCTGTAAGATTTAGATGAAAATGTATGAGATTAATGGTAATTATATCCAATATGCAAAAAAATTCCAAGACACACAATCAAATCAGATTTCTTTTTTTCCTCAAAGTCATTCTTTTTCCCCTCAAGGATTCTATTTTTTGCTGTTCACTAAAGAGACAAAACAACATGACAATATGATGAAAGATGGGTAAATATTTATTCATGTGGTGTGAAAATGTCCAATCCAAGCCTAATTTAAATGGTTATCTGAAAGAAATAGTGTTACAAAGAAATACCTAAATTTTGGATTATCCAAAGTGGGAAGTGGGAGAAGATAGTCTGAAATAAAATTACCTACACATGGTATTGCAGAGCCTTGATCTTCACAGAGTTGTTCAGTGTCTTTGTACCCTTGTTCAGGGTACATTTGTACCCTGCAGATTCTGGAAGTATTTATTAGAATACTCAGCAGTCCAGCTAATACAACATTTCATGATATTAGCTGCCTTTTTTCACAGCAAAGCTGCATTCCAGCACTGTTTCTGCAAACTGGTTGCATAATTCTTTCTGTTTGATCTCATATTCATGCATTTAATGTAATTCCTCTAATATATTTTAATGTATTTCTTATCATTCTGAAGAAAATTATTTTATATTTCTCACTAATTTGTGACCAGTTAATATTTACTGGTTCTTATGACAATATTGTCTTTCTTCTCTTCTGCTTCTGCAACATCCACGCACTCCATGTAGCGACAGTATTAAGAGAGTTCAAAAATCTTTCTACCCTTCTCATAAACTTAAAACATTTGCAATTGAATCTAAAATCTGAGTTATGGAAACAATAGTAAATGTAGGCATTGTAGATAGGTGTTTGAAAGTTGACAAAATAGCCAGCTAAGAGCAAGTATGCTGGACTTTGAGAGCAAGGGAAGAAGCATTAGTGGATTGCTCTCATAATTCATGACCTATCACCTCACCTTCCACTGAGTGTTATAAAATCCTTCTGCCTGATCTTTTTGCCATTACAAACCTTTCATTTTGTGTAATCTAAAAGGTAATATATTAAGGATTTGAACTGACACCCCAAAAGACCCTTCAATAGAAAAAATTCTATATCAAACTTTCACTAACAATTAACTACATAGGCAAGAAATTTAGACGATACTGGTTCAACATCACACTTTATCCTTGCTTTTGTTGGGAGGCACGATAACACTGGTATTTATGTGCGAGCATCTTTTGAAAACACCTGAAGGCAACCGAGCAGAAGGTAGGAAGGGCTTTAATTCTTGTTCATCTGTAGAGAAAAGCTGTTTACTTCACTTGCATTTATGTGAAGTAAAGTTAAACTTAGCGTAGTTCAGGTTAGTCATGGGTAATTATGTTGTACATCTGCCCCCATGAATGTTTCTGAACTGTCATTCTCAAAGTTTGCTTGTTTTGGTGCTGCAGTAGGTGTTATAAATCAAAAGTTTCCAGAAAACTAGGCAGCATAATTAAAGTCAGATGGTGGCAGGTCTGGCATCTATATTTTATAATCAACAAATGAATTCTTGATTTTCCTCTATACTGAAAGGCTAAAGTTTTCTCAAATTAATATTTGACCTAAAGCCAAGATGCCATATCATTAAAACAAAAGTGGTTTGCTTTTTTTTTTTTTTTGTCCATTTAAGAGTTACGAAAATGTTGTTATGATGTTATAGAATCAGGAGGAAATGTTATAATTTAAACCTTAATTTATTATAATACATGCCTGTGATGTTCTTTAAAAAGACTGAATCAGATTCACATTTCCATTATTGGATAATTTAATTGTCCTTTATGAGTTCTCACTAGTTTATTTTATATACTTTTTCTGATTACAGCAGGTATACTCCTCTGAACATAAATATCTTAATTATTAAATTGCCTGCAATTTTCTAAACAAAACTAAACATATAAATATACTACTGTATATATATTTCTTATGTGCCTACCAAGATTTTTCAAATTTTTGAGGATTTGATAACAGGAAGAGTGAGGAAGAAGGAGGTTAATTTTCTAACCAGGTGAAAAATTAAACTCACTCTCCTGAGTGAATAACAGAATATGTTCTACATACAGTGAGAAAACCCTTGAAATTCTAAAATGAAACTAATGTATTTAACTTAAATTGATAGCAAGGAAATTTTGCAAATAATGTTTGAAAAAATATTATAAAAATTTAACATTTCCAAGGTTTTTCTCATACAAATGTGTATATGAAAGTATTGGAAGTCTATATGCACGCTTAATTATCTCTATATGATATTGTCCTTTACTACCTTTCTTATAAAATATGTTTTATACTGTTTTCCTTGAAAAATTATTTTGTAAGATGAGATTCCTGTGGCATGACTTAAATCTCTGTAGAACAGTAGAATAAACCCAAGTTTTTTTTACCAGTTACACTAAACAGCTTGTTTATTGTTACACAGGATATATTCCCCTCTCCCCTCATTTCCCTAAACTAGCAGCAGATACCAAAGCCATGCAGAGCCATCAGAGTTACCACATTCATCCTTTTGACATGCATTTGCAAGATGAAATCCTTTAATATTTCTGTTTTGAGGCTGTATTTTCAAATGGCCTGAAGAAGTGATTCACTGCATGAAAAGAGAAGTCAAGTTCAATGAGGAAATAACATAATTCAAAACGAAGAGACACATAACCAAGTTACTAAAAAAAAAAAAAAAGACGACGAGAGTGAGGGCAATTTACATACATTTGTAATTGATAAAAAAAAAAAAAGATTCTTTTCTTTATTCTTGTCAAGTTGTGAATGAAGACATTCAGCTCCATAAGGATAAAGGAATTCCAACAAACTGGTCTCAGCTGGAAGAATACTGTTCAAATTCATTTAAAGACTAACACTTCTTTCCAGTACATGTGTTCTTTCCAGTACCTAATATTATTTACTGAAAAAGCTTTAAAATATATAAAGATTAAATAGCTACAGTAACTAACTAAAATCTGAGCATGACACTTCTAGAAAAAATTGTGTACTCTGCTCCTCATAAAGTCCCATAAATGGAAAGCTCCTTTAACTATAATCCTGTGTAAGCTATCTTAAACCTAAAAATATAATAGTTAATATTTTATTAGCTTTAATAATTTCCTTTTATCGCAAAAAAATTTTAAACAATTAATTTATAACTGGTTGTTATCAGTTTCTCAATATACATAGGAAGTTTTTTCTTAGTTTTCAGTATTATATTGTTCCTAAATATTTATTCAACAAGATTTTATTATTTAAATATCACTGTTTACTTGAATATTTGCTTCATTAAGACACAACTCAAGCAAAAATATTAAAAGCTGTTGCAACTAGGCAAAGAAAAAATCCTTTCTTTTTAACTATCTTTACCTGAATAAATCAATCTTTTGTCATATACAGTAATGTTCTTGTCCGTTGTTCAAATACCAATAAACGTTCACAAACACCAAATTAATAATAGTGTTTGAAAAAAAAATAAAATTTTCCATGAGTTTGTAGTTTTTAGGTTAATGATACAGAAATTAATGTTTGGTTACTACCTTAGGATAGAATAGAGAACAGTGTTTGTTCAAATTGAGTTTTGTTATTTACTACAGATCTGTAGCGTGATTCCCTGTACATTATTATTTTATTCACCAAATTTTTTATTTCACTTTGTTTCTTAGTTTCAGTTTTAGGTATATTAGCTCAAATACCACAGTCAGTTTCACAGGTTAGGAGTAACAACATCTATGTACCACAACTTCTTCCATTTTTTTGGTATTCTAATAACATTCACAATATTTCTTGTCTGCCCTTGTTGTTTACATACAAATAATAGAAGTTGGTGAAAGGACTTTTATCAGTTAAATGGTGCTTTTGCTGTACATAAAATTTTACTGACTATAAAAAGGGAATAAAGTAAAAGTAATTAAATTTATATTTAATATTCTTTTATTAACCGTAACGTTAAATACAATTTCGAAGAATAAAAAATATATTAAAGAAGTTTTACTTCTTCAGTCTAAAAATCCTTTTAAATATCTTCTTGATCTTAGCTGTATCCTACTAAAATTTTTGGCAGAAATACAATTTACACATATCTGCATAGCAGTTCACAATAGCTTTCCATAAATCTAGGCAAATAAACTCTTCTTTTAACTCTCCAGGTATAGAAGCAAGTGACTAAAGTTTGAGTTCTAAAACTTTGAAATATATAATAAATAAACTCCCTTCAAAATATGAGATAGAAAGGTTTATCTCTGTAGCTAAAATAAGAAAGAAACAGCTGCACAACCTTCATAGTTTTCTTATGCAAAAGAGTCTCAAACTAAATAATTTATTTTTTTTCTCTGTTCAAGACAATGGAAGCAAACTGGAAATTCCCCTTCTCTATTTCATGAAACAGCAGTAGCATATGGAGGAAAAAAAAAAAAAAAAGACACAAAACAAACCTACCAAAAACTCCCAAACAAACAAAAACAGCAACAATCAAACTGACAGTAAAGGACATTATCAACAGAGTTGACAATGTCCCATTCTATGTGAGCATGAAGCTTCAAGATAAAATACACTTTTATAAATTAAAACATTGCATCAATTTATTGTGGCTGTAATAGCAACATAATTGAACACAGTGTATAACAGATATATGTATCCAATAGAACATAAGTAAGAATTAAACCTCATCTTGCTAGAAGGTCAAGAAAAAAATGTCTAGGGTTTTTTCTTACTGAGTTGAAAAGAGAAATCATAAAATCACTTGTAATACATCTTCTGCTCTACTACCCATGCTCCACCACCCAGCACTTCAAATTGGAAAGTTACTGCTTCTCTAAAGTTGTAACATATCCCAACACATCCTAGCAGCACATCTCAACAACCAGAAGCAAAAATGTGACATTTTTAAAGGAGCTATAGAAATATTTCAGCAAAAAAGTTCTCTCCTTGTAGACACCAGACACAAATATTACAGTATTTGTGCACTGTTAATAGCTATTTCCCTGAATGCATACCTATTGTCAGAAGGCATTGTTTAAACTAGCCCTGTGTGTTGGTTATATGAAATGACATATGTCTGAAGCCAGAAGGCTGTTCAGCAAGCAATGCCCTGTCATATGATGTGACATATGTGTGCACCCGGGCCATGGAGCCGCCACATTAATAAGGGCTTTTCTGATTTAACAGATGAGCTCTTTATTTATATGATACCTATGAAAGAACATTTTCTGCTTCTTTAAGCCTGCTTGTAATATGCAACAAAAAACTGAAAGAGTAGAAAGTAAGCTCTTTCTTACTGATGCCTTATTACAAGAAAATATATGTGATACTTAACATGTCTGAATTTAATTCAACAACTCTGTAATTATGGTTTCCTAAGAGATGCCATTTATGTGGTACTCTGCCATTTTCTGAAGTGATGCAGTTAAAAAGTTAAGTGTCTTGCAGAAACTTCTAGTAATGCAGGAGCTGTGTGAGCTAATCTAATGCAATTCTATCACTCCCATGGAAATATATATCAGTGCTGCTAAAGTACTGCAGAGAATATTTATTTAGTAAGCAATGACTGAAACAAAAGAGAAGGTTCTGGATTTAAATATTTATACTTTCTCCCATATTTTGAAGCAATTTTATCCAAACAGAAGTAATTTTTAACAAGTTTAAAAGTAACAAAATCGTGGGGAAGCATTTACACTGTCTATTAGGAGCTGCAAACTCCAATTAGCATGTGCAGCTTTCAGTTGTAAAGTATGTAACACACCCATAAACCAATCTCCCTACAAAACTATCTAGACTTCACTTTACTAATTAATTATTCTGAAGAGAGTAGAAAAAACATCTGTTTGTATGTTTACTGCTGGGAGAAAAGGGTTAAAGTGGAAGAATGGTGAAGGGAGTAGTTAATTTGCTCAAGTGACTTTTCAGCTGGAAGTGCTAAGAATTCCAGGGTGGGAAAACTCCATTTATTAAGCCTAGTGTTGTTCATCCTCTGCCTGTTTTGAAAAGTAGAATTCCTGTGTACAGATTCTACACTCTCACAGACATGCTTGATCCTCCTGCTGGGAAAGAAAGAGATCATGAAAGCCCAGCCTTGTGCTAAACTGCATGTGCACGAAACTCTTTGATTTATTGCAGAGCTGCACAGGTATGGGATCTGTATTGGCACAACTTTGGACACACAGTCTGGAAATGCTGCCTTTAACTTCAAGCGGCATCGTAGAGAAATCAAAGTGACATCAAAATTCATTATTGTTATTTTTTTATTAAATATTTAAAAAAATAGTAATGAGATTTCCCAAGACACTCTTATATATAACAAATCAAATGCATGGGTTGAGTAGTATCAGAAGAACATATCAGAGAAGAAGTAAAGGACAATCCAGTAGAGAATGGGAAAAGAAGAAATAAAATGAGTGTAAAAGTAATGCTGATTGGTTTGAGGTTTTTCTTTTTTTTAATTTTCACTATAATTTTTACTATATATTTTTCATGCTCACACTTAGAAAGTGCAAGTGGCCAAATTTTGGAGAGTCAAGTTTCAATAGCTGTGGAAAATTTTACTTCAACAAAACATTAAATGTTGAACATGCTGAAATTAAGATATTCATTGTCCCATGTATCTTATGAGTAGTCAAGACCTTTAGCAGGACAAATCGATTGATTTAAAATAAATTATTCAACACTTTAAATTTTATAAGTTGATTAATAATTGTCACGGTTATCTTTGCTTCAACTACATTTGAATCTATTCAGTTCAGAGTCCAGCTATTGCATTTTCTTTTATCTTTACACAGTAAAGGGCACAGACAACTGAGACTGTTCAGAATGGAAAAGCAAGGGCTTATGAAGACTTTATTGATGTGTATAAATACATGATGGGAAGGGATAAGGACAAGAGAGATGGACACTTTTCAGTGTGCCCAGTGACAGGAGGATGGATGCAAGGAGCGTGAACTGAAAAACATGAAATTCTGCTGAACAGTAAATACTACTTCATTACTGTGAGAGCAGTCAAACACTGAGGGAGAGGTTATGGAGTATCCATTCTTGGAGACACCCAAAATTCAACTAAATGCTGTCTCTGGCCATCTCTGCAGCTGACTCTGCTCAGGTAGGGAAATACTGGACTAGATGATCTCCAGAGGTCTCTTTCAACCTAAATGATTCTAATTTTATGCAATCGTTTAGAGGAAGTATTATGGAAATAATCATAACTTCATGGTTTATGTGCCCCAAAGCAGGAATTTCCTAGTCTCTGATTGTCTAGTGAGATGGTAGAAGAAGAGGAAAAGAAAAAAAAAAAACAGAAAGAGAAAAGACAAAAAAAATTAAGAAAATATAAGTTAGGAAGGAACTAGGAGAAATATGACAGGAGAGAAAAAGATGAGAAGAAATCAAGTAGTTACTCCTAGCAAAGATCCGTTTAATTGTACTGTGTGATGCTTAAACAAGAGAAGCAAGAGTAATAAGGAAAAATGAGTTGGGAACTGAGTATTTTGGAAAAGACAGCAGAAACTTTTCAACACATACTCCTCAAGTCCCGGAGTAGATTGTTATAGACCCTTATGCTCCTAGCTCTTGCAGAGAGATAAACCTCTGTCTTCTTGCTAACAGTGACTTGGTCTCTCCGTGAAGAAACACAGATGGCACCACATCCTGTCTTTAAAATTAAGGGCAAAATGTAAAGCTGACAGCCATCTTCAGAGAAGAAAAGACCACCTTCCCTTTCTCCACAGATATGCAGACAAGACAAATAAATAGGGAGGGATAATAAGAGGGATAATGCAAACTGATATAATCACTGACATTATAAACATCATTTTTCAGTACATTCTCATTTTTCAGCACCTCTAATAGTTTAAGAGTAAAAATTTTAAAATAACATAAAAGAATAACAATTTCTGTGGTGTATCACTGACTGTACATAAATTAAATCTGAGTGTAAAGATATATAACTACCAATACAAGACAAAAGAGATAGAAGCTGTGGTTCCTCATTAAAAGTGAGAATCTGCCTGGTGTCTTCCTGATGTGTTGTGGAAGGAATCCTGCATTTTTACCAGCACATTTCTAAAGTCTGCTTAGGTGGTAGGAAACACCTTTCATAGATTTTGAAATTCATTTGTTCGGTTAATGAGGCATGAAGATAATTATTCATCCTTTATTTTCCCCTTCCCCTTCTTATTTTATCAGTGGATTTATCATTGAATTTGAAGCGAAAAAGATTTATTATGTATGCTATGTTTTGCTAAGTTCTTATTAAAACCTTACTGCTGTTTTCATGCAGATGAATAGCTATACTGTTGTTAATAGATATATTAATCTAACCATGAGTTTCAGGGAGCCAATGTACAAGCCTCTTGCTGCCAAATGTCTATCTTACACAATGGCGAGGAAGCTAATATGAATGCCTGAGTCAGTAAATAACCTGCATCTTCTTATTTTTTGAGTCAAATGTGTTTTCCAAGGACAGTTTATTTATGCATAAACTAAATTTTTAATAGTAGCAAATTCCCAAGGTTAGCTACAGACACCTGAATGTCATGACCAAATAAGCCATAAGACATACCTCGAGTATAAATCTGCTGCATACTTTATTTGTAGTATCCTGGCAACTACAAGTTAAATGAAAAATGTAAGATGTTGCATAATGATCAATTCACATTCATATATTCACAATAGTAGCATTCTTTCTTTTGCTTTTGTCTGGTTGGACTACATCACTAAACAGAAACACAAGATATTGGGTTGAAGGCTGAGGTACATACCGCAAAGCTCCATTGTATTGTAAATATCTTAGTAAACAAAACTCTTGATGAAAAATTCTGGAAGTCACAGACTGCAAAATGAAAAAACCAGATGCATAATAGAGTGAATATTTTCTTTAAATTATACATGCTTTACTGTTTATGACAATATACTATACCAAAAACAGTACAGAGGACAAAAAAAACAAAAAAAGAACAAATCCCTTTCATGTTAATTTTTAGGAAATATTTTAAAATTTGACTGTTCTAAAATGATTTTGCTGACATTTCTTTTACATTTTTCTGATTTCTTAATGGCAAAATGAAGCCATACAATGTATTAATTAAAATAAAAATCCAAACCCACAATTTGTTGCTCATTGAACAAACCTACACTGATATATTCACATATGTCATAGATGAATGTCAGAAGATGGCTTTATAGACATATTAGTTAGAGGAAACTAATTTCAATAATCCAACAGATATAACACTGAAAGTTATTACCTAGTGAGAACACGCGTAGAAATTTCTAAAATCGTGCCATATTCTATGTTACATTAGAGTCTTACTTTAAAGGTTACTTCCTAGCTAGAAAATATATAATTGCTCCATCTGCCAACCCTACAGCATTGCAGTACTGTCAAAAGTGCCATATGTGGAAAAGTCAGACTGTTGGTCTGTTTATCTAATACTGTACTACCTGTGAAATCAAATGGTAACATCTCTCAACAGATTTCAAAATGCATTGCAAATGTTTGTTTTTCTTTTCCTTTTTAAATAATTGTAGGTGATATGGAATTGTTAGAATAAGCTAATCAACTTTAATTTTGCATCCAGGAAGACAGGTTGATTCTGCTCACCACTACAGATCTGAGCTTTCTGAAGAGATACACACACTGAAGAAATGTAATTGCAAATTTATATTTTTAAAATACCATGAGGTTTGGACAAAATAATTTATGCACATACCATATCTTTTATTTCTCTCTTGTGAACATCTGGATGAAAAATTTTAAATTTGTGGAGTTAATACTAGAAATGGGCAACAAAGACTGTTTGTATGAGAAGGCTGAACTGAATGGAAATGTTAACTTTACTTGTTCTTTGGTCACAAATAATGGATAGACATCCTTTGTGTTCATCTTTTTGCTGTCCTGAATGTGGGCTCATTACCAAGTGAGCAACACTAACACACACTGAGGGAAGGTATTTCAATTTTTGATTCTAGTTTCTGCTAATTAGGGAGTTGGGTGGTACCCCACAAAAGGCTGGTTCTCTTACCATCAGCACTTTACACTATTTACATATTTTAATACACTAAGGCCTTAGCATTCATTGCTCATTTGAGTCTGGACTCCATTTTGAGGAGGTGGTTTGTGAGTGGGTACTTGTGAACTCCCACTACCAGAATTGCTTTTCCTCCAGTTACTGCTCAGTTCTGCTGACTTCATTCCTGGTGGCTATCATCCAGCCTGCCGATTAATCTTGGGATTGTCTTCCCTTTTCCATAAAACAAAAGACTAGCCAAACATACAATGATCACAGTGCAATTGCTTAATCATAGCTGTCCAGCTAATTCTACAGATTAACAACTTTAAAAAGGAAGAAAAAAGAAGTTTACAATGTTTGATTCAAATCTTGAGGTTCTCAACATCATTTTTAGTGTACAAGAGAATAGAAAGCAATAAGTAATTACTATCTGAAAGCATGATATATTTCTTAGATTTTGCATCCAGCTTTACTGTAAATCAAGTAATTAGAGCAAAGTGGTATTTGCAAAAAGGAGTTCTGTTTCCAGTCTTTACTCTGGGAGTGGAAGGAAAGTAAAAGAAAAAGATTTGATAAAGTTTCCAGAACTGCTACTCTAAGTAGTGCTTTTCTGTGATTACGGTGTCTTTCTTCAAATATAACCATTACAGAAACACGATGTCATTTATTGACAGCATGTAATGCTGCATTATAAGTTATAATTCAATAAAGCTATTCACTCTACACAAATATTACCTTCCTTTAAAAGAAGGCTTATAACCTAAGGCAGCAAGTTAATACATATTTGCCCTGCTAATATATTTACAAGCCATTTCAACTACTTTGTTCATGCATGAGAGAGTCATCTGAATAATAACTTTGTTTTGAATGACATTATGAAAAATGCTCAGTTAGAATCAAAGCACTTTTAGAAGACATTGAAAATAGAATCAACTCTCAAACTTCACAAGACTGTCTCCAAAGCAGGGAAAAAAAAAAAAAAAAGCAGGTGAGATTGTTTAAAGTTTCCTTTCTTCTGTTACTTAATTCGTTTCAGTTTTCTTTCCATCTTTAGGACCTGGTGTGGGTGGTGTGGGTAGCTATGAATCAATTTTTTTTCTATCAGTATGAATAAAAGCCTACCACTGCCCTGTAGTTCCTAGGCTCCACCCAAAATGGACATTGCAGCCCATGCTAGTGGATAATCCCCTGGATCCTCTGATAAATCAGAGTAAGGAAAGGAAAATTTATGCTTGGTGTTCATTCCAGTGTGTAGTTTTTCTGGTGAACACCTATTGCATTGGTATTGCACTTGCTAAAGGACTTCTAAGAATGCATATATGACTATTATGTGGTGCTAAATCAAAAGATGAATTAAATAAAGGAACAATACTGCCTTGATTTGATTACCATTCTTTTACACCTATTTTAATAACACTGTTGTGTACCAAGAGAAGAAATTCTGCATTACAAACTGACTGAAGAAGTATTGGTAAGAAAATTTAATGGATTTACATTTCATAATTTTACATAAAAGGTATTTATGCAAATGCACACATGCCTACACATATAGAGAGGAACAATCTTGATTCTTTGACAGCATAGGGAAAATTTTTCCACTCTCCAGTAATCAGAGAGTATCTTCCTATTTCTGCATTCTAATGCATCTGTCCATTTTCTCTGTAGCACAGACCAACTTTTTCATAGGTATTAGAGGAGAGTGATTTGTGCTGTATGCTTATGAAAAATAAGCAAGGATTTTCAGAACACTCATACTGTTAATGGTGTATCATTGTCTATTTTCTCTTCCAGGCACTATTTACCTAAGGATGGAAAGACCAATTTTCTTATTTTTTTTCTTCCCCCAGGCCTATTGTTTTTTCCTCCCCAAAGACAATAATGATTTGTTGTCAGTCTTGGTCTAGAAACATTAAAGCTCAATCATATGAAGGGAATCTGCTCCATCTTCTCATCTATTTTCTGATCAACTTCATAATTCCTTACTAGCATAGCCAAGAAGAATGTATTTTTCAATGTACAACTAATAGAAGTCCCCTAGAAAATATACTGTTAAGAGTAAAGATTTTATTCTGAATTCAGAAAAGACAAACAGGAACCTCTGAGTAATACTTTGGAAGTGACACAATGTGACCGTAGAAATAATAAAGAGAGCGTCAGAAATTCAAACATTTTGTTTCTTACAATTTACATGCAAATATACAGTGAGATAAACAGAGTTATATCACTATGAAGATCATGATTTCCCTCAAATAACACAAAGATCTGTCAGTTTAAATTAAAAAAAAAAAAAAAAAAAAAAAAAGGAGAGGTTTGGATGACATCAGAAAAGTCTTTTTTTTAAATCAACTTCTCTTAATTTCTACTGGGTCATACATTACAAGCTTCTTTGATTTTTTTATTTCTCTAAAACACCCAGTGCCTTTTTCCTCTTTGGAGGCAGCATTTCATGTCCTTTGGGATGTGGCACTTTGTATTCTCATCTCTCCTGAAACGTCTTCCTTCAATTCTAGATTTTGATAAATTATAAAAATGTGAAATTGAAAAACATGGAGGAAAACTTGGGGAATGCAATGAAGAGAGAGCTATTGCTGCTGACTCTAACAACATGAACATAAGCAAAACATGAAATACTCATAAGATGCAGCTAAAACTAAACATTCTAGCTTATGCAAAGAGAAGCCTTACCAAATCAAGATCTGAAACATCGCAGTGGTGAGAGCTGGTACGAACTTGTTCCTCAGCTTGCACAGATGGGAGGATCCAGATTGCTAGCCAGTATTTGCACATGGTTCATACACCTAACTAAGCTTATATCCCTTCTGAGTGGTTCTGTTTTGTTTCTCCAGAACAAAGCTTTTTTCACTCTCAGGTCTCATAAGTGTCTCAGCAGCTAAATCTCCTGTGAGTATCAATTCCTTCCTCCTTGAGTTGTGTGGACTTTGAGGCAAATTCTTCTAGGGAAGAGAGAAGGAATTAAAGAACTTTACCAGTTGTACACCTGGTACCTTTTTCTGTTGAGTCCTTGAGGACAGAGCAGGGAGATTTTTCATTTGATTCCTTAGTTGACAAGGACAATGTACAAGAAGAAATAGGCAGAATGTATTTCTGTGTTCCCAATCTTCTCACATTTTCCATGAGGAAGAAACAAGACAATCAGACCCACAGACACTGGGCTGTTTCCAAACTATGAGAGAAGTTGTTTCCCTGTCTCTCTGAAAACGTGTGCAAATCCTACCTGTTCCTTTGATTTGCCCTCAACATAAATGTCCCATGTTATCCAGAAATAAGATCAATAATTATGTCTCTCCTTTTTCTTTGCTTTTCAGAGAAAGAAAAGGAAGAAACAGCCCTCAGCAGAAGAGATCAGCTTTAGATTTCTGCAAAAATTTTAGTGATCTAAATAGATTCCTACCATGGAACAAATTTATCACTTCATGATATCACTCTAAGTATGCCACAGATGTGGTCCTGCACCAGGCACCAGGACCCTCCTATCCTTGAACCAAATCTCAGACACAACCCTTCCCCCTCAGACAATCCAAAAGAAGACATGGCAGAGTTAAAGAACATAAATTTTAGTCTTTGGAAGAGACTGAAGAAGGAAAATTCTCATACTTCCCCTGTCAGCCAAATTTATTTTGTTATTCTAGTGGCAGGACAGGACCATTCAAATGCATTTTAACCCATTAAGATAAGACATCAGCATCCAGAAGAGCACAAGTATTTTATTGTCTCCTGACTACAGACTGCATCACAAACTTGCAAGGAAAAGTTGCCATACCAAATGGGACTTTTCGGTTTTTGACTTACACTTTCCCCTTATTCTCCTGCTAAACACAGGACAATGTTTTTGTCATAAATAAAGTAAACCTAAATAGTTGAAACACCTATTTTTTAGAACAAGGCTTCCTCAAAGCTATCTTCTATATTTTGTGTGGCATGAAGAACATTTCTCCTATATTTTAAGTCAAAATATTTTCTCTAATTAATCTTTCAATAAAAATTTACTTTTTGGAAAACACTATTAGTTAAAGACTAAAGTAAAGCTAAAGAAGCTTATTGCTAACCAAGCAAAATGGAGAACAGTAAGATCAACAGCAGGTAAGTATAAAATGGCTATTTCAACCTGATACTTGTGTCCCCAAATTTAATTTTAATTACTTCCCTTCCTCTTCACTGAAAAAACAATTGTGGCATTTGGGAACTTCTAATGAAGTCTTAATAATGGAAAAATTTGCTAATCTTTCTTCAGAGGAAGTAAATACATAAAGGAGCTAGTTTAATATATGTGGTTTATCATATCATCTAGTATTCCCTCCCACTGAGATTTTATTACACAATGTCAAGTCAGCATGATGTCAAAAACATTCACAAGTAAGGGAATCCTAGAATATGGATTGTCTGCAAAGCAATAATTTAATACCCCTGTGTGCGTCATTATGATAATTCTTCAGATATATAATTACATTGTACTACATTCCATATTATTTTATGTAATTCTTGCAGAGGAAGGACTGCTCTTGGTTAATGATCAGATAGTCCCATTCAGCTCCATTCTTGTGTGAAGGATCAGTTACTGAACAGTATTCAACCCCTGTTCTGAACTCAGAATCGCTAGTTTTTTCATTAATTTTTTTCTACAAGGATCATCCACATAAAGGAATTGCATTTAATAAGTTAAAATTTTTAACATCATTGTCTTTTTGTGAGTTAGGAAGATTATATAGACAAGGGACCAAGACTATAAAATCAAATAATTTACTAGATTCACATAGCAAAAGTAAGAGATACAGAACCTAACTTTCCAGATTTACTTGCATTTTCTAGATTCATGCATTTAAGATGCATTGAATTCTGCTGTATTTATCAGTCCCTCCAAACTCAGCAGTCGTAAAATTAGCAATACAGCTAAAAATTGTTTTTGTGTTACTAAATGTCACAGAATCTTTGACAGTGGTATAGAGAGACATGAAGATCTTTGGATCAGTAATGAACTATTTAACTGGGCATTCTTCTTTTTGTATGCTTGCCACTGTAAGAGGCTAAGTTATGCACCTGAGCTCCTTCCAAATTCTGAAATAAGCAGGAGCTATGAGACTATGCCACTCAGGATTGCTTTGCTCTCATCTGAGCCTTGGGAAAAATTTCTTTCCTGGTATCACTGGCTGGGAATAGGAGCTTGGGCTGATGGGCAGCTAAAATCTTTACACCCCAGGATACTTGTTGTTAGGGATGGCAAAGTCGTTCTTGAAACATGAGAGAATATGAATGCATTTTATATTTTTTTACTGTTTTTTCTGTTGTGTATCTACCATGATCCCAATATTGCCTGTCAGTACCCAATAAACTTGTCACAGTGAGTTTTCAAATAAACAAAATCACAGAGAAAGCAATGTTAAAATGCAAAAGGATGTCTGAGTTTAGATAGAAGGCCAGTATAAAACCAAGCATGGGTGAAATGTCCTCTGACTTGAATTCACTTTTTATCAGTTTTATAATGCCTCTTTGAAGGTGGAATAAAGATGAAGTTTGACACCAAATTCATTTTAAAGGGATTCCCATAGAGAGACATCAGACTCTCTGAGTTACAGGGATTGTATTAAAATACAATTTATTTAAAAGGTAAACTAAAATTTCCGAATATTTCCTGTAAATTTAATTCTAATAAAAAATGTTATTACATTAAACATTTGAAAAATTTTTTATTTCCAAGCTGAACTGAAGTCTTTTTCCTCAATTTGGAACTGAACTTAAACAATAATTTTGAAGTATATGTTGAAACTTGTCAACAAACAAAAATTGGATTATTTTCTATTTTTTTTACATATTCAGAATACGTATTTAACTAAAATATTATATGTTCTATTCGAGATTTTTTCAACACATGGATTATTTGCAGCTGCTAAGGACTTTAGTACAGCAACAAATAGCAGTCTCTTCCCATGTCTTGTTTTACTATCTTTACTTTGCAACATGATTCAACATTTGCAGTTCACACATGCAGTCAGCACCATGACTGTTCTTCACTGTTCTGTTGATTGGAGCATGGGCCTCTTTAGAAAATTAAATTTTGTATCCCTCTGATACCAGCACTTGCTAAATAGTTAAACAGCTCAACAGATCAAAAAAGTAGAGTGCTGTCCATATTTTTCAGATTTGCATCTCCACAGTAATCTCTCTGTTGCTCCAGTGGTGACCTTCCCATGTACATATTTATAGGTGCTGATATAGGTCCTCTCTATGTTATGTGCAGAATTAGTAGAAGGAGAATAAAAAATATTTCTCATTTTTCCCGTAATGTCAGCTGCACTAAGGAAATTCTTACTGCCAGGGAAGCACAGCACTGCAGTCTCTTCCCACCTTCTTATCTGAATATGACAGTGCTAGGGTATTTGGATAGAAATTGAAATGACATGCTAGAAATGCAAATGATGTGTAAGCTCTTACATGGCCACAAAAATGTGAGATTAAATCCGTTTCCCAGCTGTTCCACACTGTCAGATGACCCTTCCTATTATAAAATGTGGTCTTTTTGAAATTTGTTGAAGTGGTGCTGGATGAACCAAATCAACTTCCCCTGTAACAGCTAAAAATATGTTAGTATGGTTCTCTGATTTATACAAACCATTATTCTGATCATTCCTTCTCCTATAGGAACTATCAAGGTAAAATTGCAAAAAAAAAAAAAAAAAGTCATCCTATGTTCATAACAAAATAGGGTAAATTTTCTGCACTTAAAGCTGAGCATTAAAAACAAGCAAAAAGCAGTGTATTATTTATTTTTGAGAGAATGTTTTAAGTAATTACATTTCAATGCATTTTTAGTAAAATTTCATAAAAGTTTATGAAAAGAGAAAAAAGCTCCTGGACACTTACCATTTTTACCATTCCTGTGATGTTTCCCTTTTACTGCTTTAGGGATTGATATGTAAGAATGCACTCACGGTCTACAAATTTTTGTTCATATGTTGATATGAGAGGAAAAGATAGACTATGACAGGCAAAGAACTTCTTATTACAGGTCCTGAGGTGCACAAAATGAAGTCTTAGTTCCTAATGTGATGGCATGAAGTGACCTCCATCTAGTTGCTCCTGCTCACCTTTCCCAACATATCTTTGAGAAATAGTGCAAGCATATTTAATGTTAATCAGACTTTTACCATGCAGGATACTCTTCTCATCTGGATTGGTTGTATCACTTAATGTATTGGAGGCCCTCTGTAGCAATCATGTCCATAAACACACAGGAGTCTGAAGAACATAATTATTCTGAGAGAGCTAAGGCAAAAGTTAAAATAAAGAAACTTATTTCTTTTTTTTGTACTGTGCAATGAAAAATACTGGTCTTTCAGAATCTTAGTCTGAAAGTAAAAAATAATACAATATCTCATCAGTTAAAAATAAAATACATTCAATACAATGCACGAGTGTATAACTTAAGGCAGAAGGAACAGAATATAGCATATCTCTCGATTTGTGCTGAAATATTTAGAAAAAAATACATGACACTACATTTCATAAAAACATTTGTTTTCAGAAATAATAAACCATGGTAGTTTCAGGTTTTTTATTTTTGCTTCAGAGTTTCAGTTTGGAGGTTTTTTTAATTAATTTATAGTAAGTTCTTGCTTAGGTCATTAGTTGACATTAGATATTGTTTGACATTATTCTGCACATTTGTAAAAACTATTTCATAGTTCACTTAACAGGAGAAATTTTAAAATCCATTAAAATCCATTAAACTGTACTGAGTGTCAGATGTAGACTTTAAAGTGCTTGAAAAGTCTCCTGATTTGGAGATGCGATTTTCAATATTGTAAATGAATTAGAAGCACAAGCTTTCATGAATGTATTTTTAAAATTCTGCATAAATTTCTGCTCCTTATGAAACATGACATTAAAATTTTCCAAACTTACAGAACTTACAAAACTTATTGGTCCACGGTGACTTGCACAAAGTCAGTCACTTTCTCATTGTGAAATGTCTTACATCTTGTTACAGGCAAAAGACAGATAAACACATGCATGAGCCTAAAGATGCATTGTTAATTAAAAAAGAAAAGAAAAAAAAAAGGCTAATAGACACAGACTGTAAATTGCTACAAACAAGCTTTACTAATATAACAGTTAAAAATAGGATGGCAAGAAACTGTCCTACTATTGCTCTCTTCCTTGGTGTTAATGTTCACCCACCAGGCATCTCTCCGAGTGTTCAGGTGGACAGTTTCATTCTCCCTTGGGAGAAGAGGAGGATTACAAGCTTTCATGCTCAGGGCTTCAATAAGAGGACTCTGATGCTCATGAAGGGAGTCCTTTCTGTGGCAATTTTAGGCCCATTTAAGTTTATGCATTTCCTCTGCACAGCCTATATCTCTGTCAGTATCTCACATCCCTACTCTGCCCTGGGGAGGTAAAAGCCACTCACCTGCAGGCAGCCAAGTCAGACAGAAGCACCTGGACCTGAACTGGGACAAGGACAGCCCCACAGAGTACAGACCTGGTCCCCAAAAGCACCCTGGGACTGGAGGGCTTCTGTGAATAGTGTCAAAAAATCACATTTACTTGGTTACACATCTAGGACAAGAATGAAGAAATGTCAGATTAACTTGGTCAAAGTTTCAAAATAAAAAGTGACAAAACGTTGTGCTTCAGAGGGCACAACTTCTGGGAGACATTGTGGATACAAAAAAACAAAAAACAAACAAACAAAAAAAGGTTTCTAAAATTGTTTAGCTCTGTGATTAAAATTCACAAGAATAAAAGAAAACTACCCAGCTTAGAAATGAAAGGTACCATTTGGAAATCAGAAATTCAATGAGCTATAAATCAATGGAAGCCAGGACAATGTCTGTATATTTGCACTCTGTGATGCTGTTCCCTTACTCTTAACATCTACTGCAGACAACATCTGTCAAAACCAAAGCTGTTGGTTTGGCAAAACATGGATATGACCCATGCCATTCTGTTCAATATTACAGTCAAAAATTTAGCATGTTTTTTAATAAAACTGCTATTATTGTAATAAACCTAATAAAATAATTGGAAATGCAAACAAAATATGGTCCTTAGAGGCATTCTTCATGGTCTCTGTCTTTGCCTGTCTGGATTTACAGAATTCTGTACAAGTAAAATATTTTTTCCCAATATATGAGTGTCTAGGTTAATACAGTTGTTAAATAACTAATGAGAAAAAACTATCGGAAGTAATATGAATCTTAACTATGTAGTCTGTAATAACTTTAATAGAATAGAAGAATTCTGAGAAAAATTAATCATGCATCCTCATCAGCCTAGCTTTCTGCATTAAATTTCTATTGACTAATGGAGAAGAACAATCAGCTCCATATACTTTAAATTATCGTGACAAAATGCAAAAACTTGTCTCAATTTACACCACTGGAATCAATAATATCACACTGCTGAGAAATCAGCGCAAGTAAGACAAGAGTTGGGACAAATATTTTAATGTTACTCTCAGTCACCAAAAGGAAATTTATGTTTGATTAACTCTATTCCCATTACAGAATATGCAGCTTGTGTGCATATTAATTGGTCTATAATATTTCAGATTTATGAAGAATTCCACTTGTCCCAGACTTGAGAGAAAAAGACAAGATAAAAGGATTGTGGTTTAATTAGGTTTCAGTGCATTAATTCCTCTGAGAGTTGTCTGACAATAACTCACAGAGTGCAGGTCATGGTTCATTTTTGTTTCTATCTGGTCAAGAGGTTCTCATGAATTCCCTTTCTTCACCAGCCCATCATTTTAGTAATCTCTTCATATGAGGGACTGTCATCACAAGACACTTCCAGAGAGCTAGTCTTTTACCTAACAGTCCAGTAAGCTTTCATGTTAGTAATTTCCCTAATAATCAGGGCAATATATATATATATATATATATATTCAGTTCCTAATAGGAATGCATGCCCATTAGTCCTGGGAAAATTAAGGTAACAGTTGTGCTATTTCTGCACAAAGATATTTTGCCTATACCCTGCAATTCATGCACCTTTTGGATTGTCAGTGTTCTCCTTCCACCCCCAAATTAATTGCTTCCCATCTTAACATCTGCTGCAGCACTTCAGAGCACCTAAATCTGGGAGAATGATTTATATTGCCTTTAAACCCTTTTGTCCTACAGTGATTGCAGGCATGTTAAGTGATATGTCCAAAGCAGGGCATGAACAAAATGGATACATACTAAATGAGATACAATTAATATTTGTTCTCTTGTATGCAGTGAGAAGTGCACAATTGGTGATGGTGTGCAAGCGTTTTACAGCACTTTAATACCAAAAATAGCTAACACAGCTAAGACATCACTAACACAGCTAAGATATAACTAACACAGCTGAGACATAACTGCAGAGAGGCTGAGTCTCATGGCACAGTTACACAAATAGGGTGAAGAAAAGGCATGCAAGACATGAAATCTGCAGGCAGGAAAGATAGCTTGGAAAACTAACACAGTACTGCAGAACAAGCAGGAAGGGTCTATGGTAGAATTAGAACAGCCCTGCAAAAGAAGCAGGAGAGACATCAGAATCCTATAATCAGAAAACTGTAGTTTGGAAGGGCCCTCTGGAGACCATCTGATCCAACTGCCTGTTGAAAGTAGAGCCTTAGATTAGTTTATCTGAGGACACATCAAGCTAAATGTTTCCAATGAGAAAGATGCCATTAAATTTCTGGGCAGCCATTGTTTAACTCTTCCCACAGTGAAGGGGTTTTTTTCTTATGTTCAGTGATATTTTCCCTGAAACGGCTTGTGAGCATATCCTCTCATGCTATCACCTCATTTTATGAAAGGAACACATCCATCTTCTCTATTTTGTTTAAGTACTGGAAGGATATGATAATTCACACCACATATACATTTCTCCTTTCTACGCTGAACAAATCTAATTCCTTTGACCTTCTCTCATATTTAAGATTCTCCATCACTCCTGTCTTTTTGATGTTGCCCTTAGTGGCTCCAGAGCCCCCTCCAAGCTGACATAACTGGGGTTCTTTCACCCCTGTCATCCAAATCCTTTATAAAGATATTAAATAGTATCAAGCTTCTAAGGAACTTCATCCATTACTTCTGCTAGTCCCTCAAAGGTTCAATTGCACCAGAAAAATACTGAACAAGTATTGACTACAAAATTGGAATGTCAGAGACAGATTAAATCATCCCCTTTGTTCCCTAGGGCTTCGTACTGGGGCCAGTTCTGCTTAATAATTTTAGCAATGATCTGATTGAGAGTATCAAGGGTACCCTCTGTGAGTTTGCAGACGACACCTACTTGGAGGGAGTTTTGATCTGCTAAAGATAGGAAGGTTCTGCAGAGGAATGTGGACAGGCTGGATCAATGGGATGAGACCATTTGCATGAGGTTTAACAAGGCCAAGTGCTGAGTTTGTACTTCTGTCACAGCAAACCCATGCAATGTTACAGGCTTGAGGGAGAGTGGCTGGAAAGCTGCCAGTAGAAAAGGATCTGATGCGTTGGTCAAAAGCCAGCTGACTATGACCCAGTGTGTGCCCAGGTAGACAAGGAGGCAACATTAATCAGAATTATTTTGGCCAGAAGGGCTAGAGCAGTGATAATCCACTTGTCCTCAGCACTGGTAAGGTCTCACCTCAAACACTGGTGAAAGGTCTGCAGTACAAGTTTTATAAGGAGCAGCTGAGGGAGATGAGGATGTTTAGCCCAAAGAAAATAAGGCTCAGGTGAGACCTTATCATTCTCCACAACTACCTGAGAGGAGGCTGTATTGAGGCAAATGTCAGTAGCAAGTATTTGGAAGGAATTGCCTCAAGCCTCAAAAGAGTAGGTTTATATTAGATACTCGGGAAAAAGTCTTCACAGGCAGGGTTGTCAAGCATTGGAACATGCTGCTCAGGAAAGCGGTTGTGCACCATCCCTGGAGGCATTTTAAAGATGTATAGATGTGGGATTTAGGGACACAGTTCAGTGGTGGACTTGACTATGCTGCATTAATGGTTGGACTCAATAATCTTAGACATGTCTTCCAATCTAAATGATTCTATGATTCTACTATTTTCTTTTGGGAATGGGCTGGCACAGCAATGATGGAAAAGAAATAAGGGCAAAAATAGAAGGAAGTCTATTTAGATTCTGACTTATCAACAAAATCTCAAGCTTCATCACCTTGACCTTGGTCAGTGAAGGGCCATGGCCATCATTTCTAACTGTACTTCCAATATTTCATGGTGTTGTATGTCAGCAAGTTTGGGTAAGTTATAGACATCTATTGTTTTTTAGATATAGTGATAATGATTGACAGCTACTTGGTAATGTATCCAGTCCAGTAAAAGGTAGATTTGAAGTCTGAAGCTATTCTGATTTATTGATCTTTAACACTTCTGTCACAGCGGTATCTAATTTTCTACCAGATATGCAGATCTCTGTATTGAGCTGCAACAGTCATCCAACACAACTGTGCAGTGTAGCTGTATTGGGGAGGAACTGAAAAATGCAGGCCTTTTTAGCAGAATAATTTCCAGGCAGATAAAGGAGCAGTGTCATTTTTCTGTTTAATTGCAACAGGGACAGAAATGCTATACTCTTGGTAGACATATAGTGTCCCCGAGACAATTTTTATATTATTCCCAGACAATGTGCAACCATTCAACATCTTTTTTGTCACAGATTTTCCTCACCAATGAGACCTAGACTTCAATTCATTAAAACCTGGTCTACCATGTCTGTGGACCCATTCTCTACAGGAAATGTTTGGCCTTCTAACACCTTCTTTTAACTGTGCTTAGTCAGAAATGTGGCATCGTTTAAGTATGGATAAAATGCAAACAAGCCTGTATACATGTTCATCTATTCCTACAGACCTATTTAAGTTCATAACACTGAAGGAAAAGGCAACCAAAGATACATATAAATTCTAATATATAAAAAATATTTTTTTCAAAAAGTTGAGCAGAAATTTCACTACATTTTATGAATGTGTTTGTTAATGCCTCTATATGCTGCTGTTTGTAATGCTGTTTTAGGGTGTTCTGGATTGTAATTAAACCAAGTGTGAACAAATAAATTCCTACTTCACCGAGATACCTTCAACAGTAAATGCTAGCTTTGACTCTTATTTCAGTTTTAATTTCATTTCCTTTCCCTTCTCTGTTTAAAAGTGTGAACTAGCAGTACGAGCAATCTCTGCAGATCATCAAGATAACTGGTACTTTCTTGATCAGGCAAATACTAACATCTTACTCAGTTTCTCACACTGTCCTTTAGGCATTTCTTGGTGGTTTTAATTTTTAAATATCAGTTCTCATTCAGTTATCACAAGTTCCTGCATTTCAAGACAAAAGTTCTTCAGCAAAGCTGAATTTACAATGCATCAGATTTTCTGTGTTAATCATATAAATATATTGCAACACTTGTCTCAAAGTAGTAAAGCAAACAGCAACCTATCCATCAACTACTTTGAGACAACACAAAGAAGAGGTGAAACAGACAATATTTATTCTGAGGTACTATGAGATGGGTGCATTCATACATGGATGCATGCAGGATTTGAGGAGAAGCTAATGCACCAAAAAAATCATGCTACAATTTAATATCCCACAATATATCCTTTTACCTACTAACATCACTGCAAAACATAAGTTATCGGAGCTTCTCTCTCAGCAGATTGAAGAGAATGAACATAGAATTTGTATGAATTATCTTCTGCCATACATTTATTCATCACAAGTAGTTAATTCTTTTGTGTCTCAATATTCTATGTGCATGCATGAGAGTGGGCACATGTCTGTGCCTTGGTTAACTCTCCAAGTATCACTGTCCAAATGTATTCTGTCATAAAGGCAGATACACAGTGCAACCACAAGTTTGTGGTTGAGCCTATCTATGGTAGAGTAGATGGTTAAGCAGAATGCATTCCCAAGCTTTTGGTTAAAGGGAATGGAAAAGGCACTCAACTCCTACCCCAAATAACAGTGGTATGACCTGGAAAGCTTAAGGCAAATCTCATTCTCCAAACTGCTTTTTCTTGAGCTATTCGTGCTGGCCATCTGTCCCTATACTAGCAGACCTGTTCAGTTTCAGCATCAGGGTAGAGTTAATGTCATTGCAAAAGGCTCCTGCTGTTTCCAAAAATCTGACTATGCCTTAGGTCTGTGTATCTGTGCAAAAACATCTCACTTCTTTAGGATAACCTTCCCCAAAGGCAAAGTCAACTCTTTTTCTTACATATTTTAGTCTAAATCAACCTGCAATATCTGGAACTATGTTGTTGAAGAGCACCTTTATTCCAGTTTGTTCACTTGCCTTCAGGTTCTTCCAGGCATAAATAGGAAAATCATTGTGCTCTTAAAAGAACTCTTATCCTATGGTCACTCTTTTTTTTTTTTTGGGGGGGGGGAGGCTCACAAATGAACTTCTGTTAAAAAAAAAAAACTATTTGCTTTATTTCTATGGAAATTTTGTGAATGTCTTCCTGTTTCATTTTTCCCCTCTCAATCTGTGGAATTGTCTTTTTGATAATATTTTTCCACCATTCCTTAATTTTCCTCTGTTAAGTCAAAGCTGCATTTTGATTACACCTTGAGAAAATCAGATAGGTTTCTGCTCTTTGCTGAACATTTTTCAAATTTGTAGATACTTAGTGGATACTTAACATTTTTTTCATTCTTTAAAGAGATTTTCCTTTTAAGTATACCTACAGTTGGTTAAAACTGTAGTAAAGTTTGCCCATTGAAGAAATTCAATTTTTTAAAAAGAAAAAAAAAAATTGAAAAGTGGAATGGCCGCCTTTTTTCTCCTGATAAATCACAGATCATCTGACTTGTAAATAATCCTGCAGAGAATATTAATATTTACTGAAGACTATCTTAATCAGTATGATACACATACAATTCTCTCGAGCCTGAGAAACTTACCTAATAAAACAATCTTACAGAACATTTCCGAAACTGTGTATGACATTCTCCTTTTATTTCTGTTGTGAGTATTCCTTTTTGTTAGGCATAAGGTTTTTTCTTTTTTCATAAAAGATAATAAAGAATAAAATCCTGGAAATACATTAATAATTTCTATATAACTTAAAAAAAAAAAAAAAAGAGAGAGAGAGTGAATATACTCTTTTAGAGTAAGGTGTGCTCTTCTTTTTCTTTCAATCTACCTTAAAAATACTGACACCCCCCCCCCAAAAAAAAAAAAAAACCTTCAGAGTTTTCTGGCAATAGCCATTGTATAAATGCCCTTTTGAGCAAGCAGGGATGAGTGATAGAATGGTTTGGCAAAGACTATCACATATCAAAAAAGAAAAGAAATAAAATTAGTCCTGAAATCTCATCCTGTAATGCAAAATAGTACTACAAAGAAATATTTTGTTTATATTCACTCACACTCTCCCTGTTGAATTTTATGGTGAACAGAAATAAGGAAAAAAAGCAGGGTTATGGATTAAGCAGCCCACTGCCCTTTCCTGCTGCTTGTAAGCTTTATTTATAAGCACTTCAGTGATTTTTTTTTTTAATTTGACAATGTGTACAAGACATATTAGTTGGACCTATTAATGGGAACCAGTGTTTATAAATACCTTCAGAGAGAGCTTTCTCAATTTTACTGCATGTTGAAATAAGTGATGGGAAAGAAAAGCATAATAGAGAAGATGGAGGCAAAACCTGAAAAAATCAATATTAAATATGCCAAAAGAAGCAGTGTTCTAATGCAAGAGAATGCAAAATCGAGTATTAATCTTGTTGCATACCAAGAAGGAAAGGAGATGGGAAAACAACAAACCATTACTGGCCTTTTTCCTAATGCACATTTAAGTAGCTTTTCAATTATTTTTAATCTTGCTTTTAATTAGAAATCCCTGCATTCATTGAGATACTGCAATTTGCATTTTTTTTTTGTTCTTTGGATATAAACACATAATCTCTATCCAATATGGAACATAAGGATGCCTAGTATGAATTCACATATCTCCAGGCAAATGTAGCATGAAACACCAGATATGGGAGAAGGAGCATAAAAGCTATGACTCTCTTCCAAAACTGAAATTTTAAGTTATATGACGACGTACACAAGACTGATTTAGATATATCAAAGTCTGTAATGCAGCAGCCCACCTAGACTTTCTGTAAGGGAGCTCTCTTTGACTTAAATCGGAAGGAAAACTTGCAAGACAGCCCTATTCGGGTTCTCCATAGCCTTAAACCTGCTGTGCATTCCCTGCTAACCACCAAATGAGATATATGCCACCATCTGCTTCTAATTCGCTTGACATTCCAAATCAGCAAGATGCTTGAACTGACAATATATATGCTTAAGTCATTCCATTGATTTTAGCACTCATGCTCAAATACAGGCTTGTTTCTAAGTACCTTGTTGAATCAGGACCTGAAAGTGCATTTAAGAAACTCATAAACACCGTTAGCAGCGAAAGATATTATCAAGTGCATCAGTAAATTGGAAAAGATCAGATTCTTCCTTATTATCACACTGCAGAGCAAAATATTTCTATAAGCTTACTTGGAATTCAGAAGGAATGGGCTGAAAGAAAAATATGTTAAATAGTAAAAAATCTTATATACAATTGAATTCAGGGAAGCTGCCCTGTCAGACATGTATTCCTTGAGCAAAATGGGTGTAGTTTTATTGGCATTAACAACTAAAATATTGCCCACTAATGTGGTTTCATTGCTCATGAAGAATCCAATTTCTATTTATTCCTCATGGAGGTTACAAGAGGTGTGTATTTACTGAAGCCGGTTCAATAAGTGAATACAGAAATGTGTATTTACATTTACTCACAGTAATCTATCATTTAGATGCTTGTACTGCAGCAGAGCCCTCCTATTGAAATATATTACTTTTTCTCTATATAATTTTCTTCTGTCTCGCTTCATGTAGACTTTCTATTACATTTCTTTACCAGCCACTGCTACCCCTCTAACTGCTTTTCTTTCCGACAGACTCAGTGTTTAAAACTAAGTAGAATCATTTTGGTCAAGATCTGTTAAGAGATTCTGCTTTTGCTCCTCACCTTGTTAAATATCTGTAGACAAAAATGGGGGAGGGGAGGGGTTGAGAAGACATAGCTAACACAATAAATAACGTTATAGATCATGTAATGTTTAGAGCAATATTTTATATCAGTGGCACATTATTACATGAGCTCTTCATTCTCATGGGTCAGGATCCAGCAAGTATCAAATCAGAATCTCACCAAGCAGGTTTCAATCCTCCCTGGAGTTCTTGACTGCCCACAGAAGGCAGGAGGTAATCAGGGTTATCAGGCTACAGTCACAGAAGAAATCACTTTAATCATATCTTGCACACACCTTGGGATTTGAGGGGACAAGGGCAGAAAAGGCTTTCCGGAAGAGCAGCCAAACACTTGCTACCCTAAGTGCTGACTGAAGTGAAGGATGTTACCAGGTGTAAACGTACTACACCCTTATAATTTCCCACTCTTTTTTTTTAATTATAGCACAGCGCTATCTTCAAGCCAGTTCAAAATATCATAACCATGTAGAAACAGAAGTTATACATTTAAGAAAAAGCATAGAATTAACCATTTCAACTGATCTTCTGGTGGGTATAAAACTTTTTAATCTAGAACCATTCATGTATATTTTTTTTCCATGTGTTGTTGCTTTATTTTGAAAAAGGGTTTATAATATTTTAAGTACATAAAGGTAAGGTATTCTCACAAGTGCTGTTATTTTTTATGGCTCAGTCACTTGATATTGAGAAATGAAAAGTCAAAGTGATCCGAACAGGCAACAAACAGGATAAAGAAATGAAATTTGTTTCTGAAGCTATAGTATGTCTAAAATTCTGTGGCTGAGTAGAAGCAGAAACTGTTTTTAACCTTCATTTTATACGTTTATTCAGTTTTCTTTGCTTACTTTTATTATTCCATTAAACTTTTGCCCTTTTTGTTGCCTCTAGCTTCAAGAACAATCAATGAAATGTAAAAAATATATACATAAAAGTTAGATTTTGAGCACAACACGTGGTATTTAACTTACACTTTTCATGCATTATGGACCAAGTATTGCTTCTTGTGGAGTTAGGCATGCTTGCAAGGGGAGAATCCACCTTTTGCTGGGAAGGGAAAGTGTCCAATTACATAATCATATTTCATACAGACTAATTAATTAAGTTAATTAAATTATAATGTGACCAAAGCAGGCCTGGACTTTTTACCATGTTGTCAATGATAAAGGAAAGAACTCAGGGAAGTGTTGAACTCTGTCATATTTTTCTATGACTACTCATTATTTATTTTCGTCCAAAATGTTTCTAACTTCCTCTTGTCTCAAACTGGTATAAATTAGGAAAAATTCTACTTAGTGGAGATAATTGACATAGAATCACTGAATGCCATGGCTTTCTGGCTAAATGGAGATAATTGACATATAATCATTGAATGCCATGGCTTTCTGGCTAAAATATCTTTTTTTTTCATATTTCTAAATTAATAGTCCTTAAAAAGGCAAGGAAACATGGTTAATAAATATAAATATAAATATAAATATAAATATAAATATAAATATAAATATAAATATAAATATAAATATAAATATAAATATAAATATAAATATAAATATAAATATAAATATAAATATAAATATAAAACTGTTTTTTATTTTAAATTTTTCCAGTTGGCGATTGACATTTTGACCTTTTCAACAATTTGTTTTGGTAAAATTATCATATAGGTTCCAAATAAATGTATGTTTTGCTGGCACAAAATGCCAGCACAGTAATGAGTTGTCAGGCTGCTCTTAACATATTCCCATTTGATTTTCCTTTAGCTGTTAAATTAACTAATAGTTTTTTTTGTACTATAGGTTTCTAGCTTCGAGTATGTGTTGATTAAAGATCAGCATACATAGTAGTCGATCACCTGCTTTGTAATTACATCTCTCGGGTTTCTGTTGAATGAACAGAGCCTGCTTCTAAATATTGCAAGGGCTTTTTATTCTTCCTCATTGGTATACAACTCTCAAGGACTGAACTGACATCCAGAGACAGATGTGGTTTGTTTCTAGAAACAAAGAGTGGAGGAGTGGTTTTGGCAAGAATCAAGCTCTACGGACAGGGAAATAGGCAAATTAGGCTCAACAACATAGTAAATATAGGGATTTACATCTCCGAGAGCAGTGTTATAGCATGTCTTACACTCCTTGCAGAGCTGTCTGATGAAAGCTACCAGTTTTGATGATAAAGCCTTTTTTTCCTACTAGCTGCATAATTTTATGAATTTGCAAGTCTCCTACACTGAATCTGCTTTTTCCCCCAGTCATCGATGCATCAGCATGCTTTTTGTACTGTATCTACTGTCATGAGTACTTAAAAAGCATAAACTTGTAAGATTTTTATCTTTCTAAAATTTTAATTTTTCTTTAAGTGATTCCCAAGTGGATTCTGCATATATTAGAAACTGAAGAGACTGGAATATTTGTGAAGAATGTTGTTCATCCCAATCTAATCTGTGCACTGTACACCAGCTAGCACTCACTAGCCAAAGTGAAGAACAGTAATAACTTGCAACATTAACATATTATTTTTCATTCTGCTTAACATCAATACCAAAGGATTTTCTTCCTCTCAGTGCAGGATTTAACTTTGGATATTTTCGTTGTTTAAAGAGAATTCCTGAGTTCATGTTCTTCATGATCTGTTATTTGTAACAATGCAAATAATGCAACTAATATCTAGAGCTGTGAGGCTTCAGACAGTTCATCCAAAAGTGAATAGATCCACCCAAGTAACTCCATTGTTATTTCCAAAGAAAATTAAAGCAAAATCCACTCTCATCACCACTGGAGGCACAAAATCCATATAGAAGGCCTAAAATAGACAGGACACATCCCTTAACAAACTGAAACTGAGCAGTCAACTCCAGGATCACTTTAAAACAGGAATCAAGAAAAGTGTCAGACTCACAGCATTGAAGGCTTCCAAAATGTCCATGACAATTTGCCAGATTTTGCTGATGTTCCATGAACTGCTAACTGAAATCAGTGTAAGTAGTAGGCAGAGAGCATTGCTATGATTATTCAAGAAATCCTATTCTTAAATTAGAAGAGACTCAAACTAAAAAATACATATTCAAACTTTTAGGGGGGAAATAAAAGGGATATATAGGGGTAAAAGTCATAACAAAACTGAAGAGTTTCAATTGACTCAGAACTATAGCACTGCTTTTGTCATGGTGGAGTGAGGGGCAGCTGCTCCATAAAAGAGAGCAAGCTTGTCTAAATGATGCTGTGGCCAAGTATGATCTACAACTACAGAGAACTCATAAGTTATAATTTTTAAAATGCCAGAATTTAATTTGTAGCAGTTTGCCCTAAACAGGAAATCGTTTCCTAAACAGGAAAACATGTGTGACCAGCTAATAGTAATCTTTTTCAGAAGGTAAACATTAAATATTTATATTCTCTCTACTGTAACCCTAAAAGATAAATGTGCTGAAAGTTACTCAGTATATCCACATTATGATTAAAAAATCTAAACAAGACAAAGGAAAAAAGACATGGAGCCCTTGTAACAACCACTACAAGATATTCAGTATTCAGAGTGATTTTTTTTTTTTAATGTTTCCTCTCAACTTTTGTATGAATTGCTTATGTTCAAAAATATCCTTTCTTCTTCTGGCACTTATACATAACCTAAAAATATGAAGGTGAACTTCATGCATATTTTGAGCCCATTCCTGAAAAGTTCGTATAATGCTAAAAAATTCCATAAAATTATAATTTCTGTATTTTTCAGTTCTTTTTCTTATTACTTACTGTGTACCAAGTATATAACAATGAAACAAATATATCAAATACCATCAATTTCTGTTTAGCAACAACTTGTGAGAGACTGCATAGGCTTCAGGTGTATCTTCATTAACTTTGCAATTCAATTTTGCAATTTTATTACTCTAGGTTACTTATGAAGAATCAACAAAACAAATACAATCTAAAAGTTACTGAAAAGGGGAATTTTTTCCCCCCAACTGATCATGTCTCCTATGCAGTTGAGACACCTCCTGTATCAATTAATGGGAAAGAAAGAAATTATTCCCTAACGACAGTGGCTGTTTCTTGAAAGTTTTAAAAATGTAGTGTTCAAGTATTTTCAGAGTTATTCAGCTTCTAGATTCTCATGTGGCTGTCAGATGAGAGATACAAGTATATGACAATGTGACAAAAAACTTAACATCTCCATTAGGTGAAAAAATCAGACTGAAATGGATTGACTAGTAAAGTGTTGAATGAGTCTCTTGCTATAAGCTCATGATAATCAGATAGCTTCCAAGGTGTAAAATTTAAAGAAAAAAATCCACATAATTTTATTCTTCATATTGTAATTCCACTGATTTAAAAATGTGTTAGATTATATTGTACAATACTGTGATCTTGTTTAGGGCATTTCAAATCTGAGAAACTCACTGATTTATATGGAATTCTATCAAACATGCATGGGCCTGACACTGCCTCATATACTGGCACATTTGACTGCATTACTGGATTTTATCAGACTATTAAAAGAAGAGCTATACTTAGAAAGTTCTGAGATAACATTTTTTAATATCTGACATATGTAAGACATACTTTCAAATGCCACAGTTGAGAAAACATATTAAATCTTTTCCTTTCAAGGAGTGGATCTTAGTCTAGTAAAGTCAGAAATATACATAAAGCCTAAATTCAAGAAAATAACAGGATTTACATACAGAAACTAAAAGAAAATAACCTGTGAAGAAAGATTAGCTATCTTATTTAGAAATAAAATTACCTGGAGAAAAGGAAAATAATAAATAATAAATATATAATAAATTAAAATTAATAATAAAATAATACTGTTAATATTACTGAAGTAATACTGTTCTGTAACTACAATATGGAAAAAAATCAAAGAATAATAAATATTTTTGTAATATCAAGATGCCACACCACTTTTTAGTTAAATTCTGATAATTTAATAAACACTGAAAAAAGATTGCAAGAAACTTCTCAAGTTCTTTAGAGCATCATAAAAACTTACTATATCTAGACTGAGTTACCATATAAGTATCATAAGTTATCTGCAATAACTCTTTCTTTTAGATGCAGAACGAAAATTCCCAATATTATAAATTTCTGGAGAAAATCAATGTATCAGAATCCATGATAAAATGCTTCAACATGCTTTATTACCAAGAATCTGCCTTTCATTAATAGTTAAAATTTTCCAAGCAATGTGCTATAATATCTCTGAGTGTAGAGGAATTATTGTTAATGTAGACTTACTGACTCCAACTGTATTGCATGAGTGAAACCGGCTTTATTACAACAAAGCCGGCTGTTTTTTCTATATTTTAGAAACTATTTTCTTGCTCTGTAAAGTTAATTAATTTATTCTTTCCTTTCAGTTTACATTCCATCTGGATGTCGTATGCACATTTTTAATAATTTCCGCTATGTTTTCTATTAGATACAGTATATATTACATATTTAATTCCATATATTCATTTACTAGATTGCACAATTTTATTGTGATCTGTATATAATCTTAATTTAAAGCCTACATTTAAATTATCATGATTGGTGAGGAAATCTCAAAACACATTAAATGTAACTTTGTGCATAAAAAGACTTTTGTTTTGGGAACTTCCACGGCCACAGCACATCAGCCATTTCCTTTCCAGTTTGCTATGCCAGCCTCAGCCCTGTGATACCAGAGGCAGCCCTTATGTACTCAATTTTTAGAACAGATAAGTAATGCACAGTCAGTGATTATTCCTGATTCAAAAATGGAATATGATGAATATCAATTATGAGAATTCAGTTAAGATGATTTAGAGATGCAGGATATTCTCTCCAGAATATTCTCTCATATACTGCTATATTCTGCTATTGTTTGAGAAGTGATCTATTCAAGAGAGTTCACTTTTTTGATAGAATGGGAAAAGAACCAGAAAACCTTTAATAAAAATTCAAAACCCCATGGATGTTGTGGGAAAATCTTGTCAAACAATATCCCAACAGGCAGGACAGAGTGCAGTTTTCATGTGATCATTGCTGCTGGTGACAACAAAGGCTTAGGTCCTTCTCTCTAATTAACGAAACTTTTCATTTTTAATTGATTATCTGGGAACTACTCAAACAAGCAAACAAATAAAAAAAACAACAATCAAATTTAAAAACAAAGTGTCTTACCCTGTTATAATTGACTGATAGTTTCATTTATCAATTTAAACTGAGGGGACACACTTTCATGTCTGGCTTTCCATCACTATTGAAAAGCTGGATATTTTAGACAAGGCTTCATTCTTATTATATGCTCTCTGTGGGTCTGGAAAGGGGGGAACTTGGCTGCTTCTAAATCTGCTCCATTTAAGCTTATTTTACCTCTTCAAACACTTAAAGAATAACTAAATCCTCAGATGTAATGATGCTTTGATAATATAAGTATCCATGCTGGATAAATAGTAAGAATGTTCACTGTACTAATGAAATCATCAAGCTTCAGTAGTTTTCTCCTCCTTGAGAAGTAACCTATGCACAGTGTCCAATTATCTTTTGGCAAAGGTGTATTACCTTTCAAAATTTCATTTCACAGGCAATGCTACATAACCTGCTGCCTGACAGTTTTTGTGAGCTCTATTGTGGAAGCAATTCCCATCTAGATCAGGTCCTAAATTTTACTAAATAGAAAACTATCATTTTTCTCCTGTATTAAATTGTCAATGTAAACAGTATTTTGGCAGCAAGTTATCACAGAGTTTCAAAATACTTTCTCTGCAATTCATGATTAAATTTAAAGTGACTAGCAAGTAATGTTTCTCAGCTACATAAAAAAAAAAAAAAAGTTACAGATTTTCTTACTGTATGAAATATAGTACACTTGTGGGTTTGTAGATGGCCAATGAACATTTCTAAATAAATATAATATGTCATACCAAGAAAGTTTGTGAACTGATCACATAAAGTTAGGGTTCTATATTGATATTTTGACCTACCAGAAAATAAATACATCCTCTTGTACCAAACTGCTGAGCATGAGGGATTTGAAATCAGTTGTAAGAGCTGAGCACTTTGAAATAAACAGACTTAAAATACTTTTTCCATTAAGTAGACTCAACATATATTGCAGTACAGTTAAATATGTATAAATCTAACTTTAAACAAATTTACTTTTAAATTTTTGGCTGACATTTTCTAACAAAAATACATGATTTGTATATTTTATATTCTTTAGATTAAGGTAAAAATCAGGAGATAACATTTACATTAGACTTTTTCTCAAATATTATTATTTCTAATAGACTCATACATTATATTAGCTGGTAGTTATATTTTAAAGCTTAGTACAAACATCGATAAACTAATATCTTGCAACTGATGAACAGGGAAGCAAATTCTTTGGGTCTTATATTCTTATGGAAATCAAAAGATGAAACTGATGATTCACTGAAAAGAAAGGACAAGAAAATCTCAAAAAGATAGGGTCTGTATATTTGGATTTGTGAAAACCATTTCTCTGATTTAGTATTGAATCCCTGACTGAAGATGATGACACATAATATTTGGATCAAAGATAGATGCTGATTAATTAAATTGTATTTACTGAAGTCAACAAGTAATTTCCGAAAAACTTCACTTAAATGCGTATACACTTGGTTTAATTTAATTTCTTAAAAAAATGTTTTGGTTTACTTTGAATTTCTCAGCCAATGTACCAAATAATGTCATAGTTTTGATTTGCCAATTTAAATATACTTATTTTCTGTTGTGAGACAGAACCAGGAGCAGAAGCAAGGCAGGCCTAAATCTTAAAAGGGTATAAAAAGAAATTTATTAACTATACAAAGAAGGGGAAAAAACCCAAATTCAGAATAAGACTTTCAGACCATCCCCTCCCTTCCCTCTCCCAACTTTCATAACAACAAAACAAACATACAAAAAACTACTTCAGTCAGTTCCCAACTTAAATAGTCCTTTTTTTCAGTTCACTTTGGAGAGAGAAGCTTCCTCTTGTCAGGCTATAGGAATTTTTCCACAAGGAGGAAGAAAACAGTCTTCTCGTGGTTTCATTTTCACAATTTGCATCTTCCAGGAAAAAAAAAAACTTGCAAAGTCGTGAAGTTACTTCCATTTTAACAGCTTTGCCAAAGCTGTGCTTATGGGCCATGTTAAACTCATGGGGTATTACTTTTAAGAATGAATTGTTCCAAAGCAAAAGTTCTCTTCATCCTTTTTCCCTCTGTTCATGCTTCATCCTCAGAAAAACCAAGACCCCCTTCTTTCCTCAGGGCAAAGATTTTCAACACGGGTACTTTTGGTCACATGAGCTATCAAATGGAACACTCTAATCCCCCCATGTCTTTTTTTCCATGGTTTATAGGAATATTCAATGTAACATTAGTTCATCCTTACAACGTACAAAAGGATTTTTCAGCCATCTTCACAGCATCTCCTCATTCTTCTTCCGTCTAAAATTACTTAGCTCTTGCTTCACTGTCATTGGAGTACTTGCCTTTTTGTCTTCTCACTCTGGGAAGGATTGCAAAGTCTGCAAGTCATATCTCAGCATTGAAAGAGTTAAGATTTCACACAGGAAAAAGGGGGAAAAAAGGCTACAATGCTGGAGTTGTGCCAAAATCTCAGAAAACCTGGCCACGCTGGAAAAGGAGAAGGGGGGAAAAGTGGCTGGGATCTTAAATCAGCCTGAGTCTCTCTGGCCACTGTGGATGGCTACCTGTCCTTCCTGCCGGGCCATGCCAGCTCCCCAGACAGGGTGGCCCAGCCCTGTCCCCGCAGTGGGACCGGGGCCGGGCCTGTTACCTGGACTGCCACTGGAAAAGAAAGAGAGCTCAATTCTGGGTTACCTCTTTCGAAATGTGTGCTCACGGAGCCAACTAATTTCCTCCAATTGGTTGTTCAGGCTGTCAATAACCAAACCAGCCTTCAATTGGTCACTATCAGCTCTCAGAGGGAGTTCTCACAGAGAGAGCTTCTTTCTGAGTTTCTCCTCCCTAGATGAAACCAGCACAACACCATCTCCAGAGCATCCTGTTTGTACTTCCGCTACATAAGCTCATGCATATAATTTTTCCTATATATCTATTCTTTTATGCCTCTTTACATGAGGATTCGTTTTTCATAAAAAAAAAGCTATATCCAACTTTGTGAAATCTGGTCAGATGTATGAGGTGGGACTCTTTTCCAGGCTTGGCCAGTTAAGAGGTAAAGTTCAGCTAAGGACATGAGCTCAGTTGGATATGACAGATCATGAGAGGATAGCAGAGGATACTGACAACTTACACAAGGGCTAAGGGCATAGCATGAAGAGCAAGGCAGAAATGACAGTGACAGTACAAAGCCACAGCACTTCTTGGGGGCTGTGCAATTAAGTTGGAGAGGAAGTGCTGCCTAGGATTGCACTATTTGTGGCAAAGCAGAGACTGAGAGAAGCAATTTACTTTTTTTGTCATACTGTAATCTGAATCCCACCTTGCTCTCTGGTGCCCTGTGACACAGACAAAAAAACAAGATTTCTAGTTGTCTGGCAGTTCTCTGTTGGGTTCCTCTTATCTTTCTTATCAGTGTCTTCCATCACAATGTCTTTCAGACCAAGAGACATTTCATGGAAGCTCAAAATCGATGGGATTCCTGGACAGCAGACTTACTCAGCATTTGTCAGGAATTACACCTTCCTAGCATAACCTCTGCTCTGCTGTTGATTGAAACATTTTCCGTGGAGGAGAAAGGTTAGATCCCCTGAAATATGGAGGTAATAAAAGTGGATTTTCAGAACATTTTTACTGGGGTTCACAGAGAGGAAGTATATGCAGGGAGTTCAAGAGTAGAACAGTAAATTGGGAATTGTGATGTGAGGGCCTGATTCTCTGCAGTGAGGTAAGTACCACTCACAGTGGGCTGGACTGAGAGATGTAGCAGGGTTACTGGGGAGTAGTGATTTGAGAGTACTACAAACTCTGAATTGGGAACTTAACTCATGTGCCACCATTAAAGACCTCTCTACTTAGATTCAGGTTCAAATAAGATAACTTTCAGTGGAAGATTAAGATTGAGGGAGAAGTTATTTTTCAGAATTCAGTCTATACAATCTCAGGGGCCAAACAGGCTACATCCATCAGTACTGAGAGACCAGGTAGATGTCTTATCAAGTGTGCTTTCTGTCTTCATTTTAAGGTCATGGAGATGTGAACAGCGTCCCTAATGGCTGGGAAACACAAATGTTCTAACGTCAAAAATCCAGGGAACTGCACACAACTCAATCTCACTTTTGACCCTGAGTAAATCATGGAATGAATCCTCTGGCAACATGTTTCTGAGCACAAGGAAGACAATAAGGTACTTGGGAACAGTCAGCATGGATTTACCTAGGGTAAATGATGACTGACAACGTAGTTGCCTTCTGTGATGCTATCTGGGACTTATGGTCCTAGTGGTGCTGAAATGGGTTAGGCCATCAAGACCCGAACATATTCTTTCCTTCACTCAGTTCTATGCACCAAGGTGAAGTGCATTTGTGTTCCTATGATTTATTTTCCCTTTGATTTCATTATAGCATTCTAATTTCTACTGCACATTAATTTAGTCTTTTATCTTGTTTCTAATATATGTGCCTAAACTTATAAAACCCTGTCTCTATGTGTCAGCATCTCTAAATAATGAATCAAAATCAAAAGTCAGTCACCAATTAAATTTTATTCTAGAGGTAATAGAAGTTATGAAGTTGCATTTTGCTTCACTGCTACTAACAAAGAAAACATCTGTATCATCTGGATCTTTTCACTGAGAAGACCTGAACCTTTGAAAGACAGAGATCTTTGTAAATATTAATTCTCATTTATGTTCACACCACTGCTAACCAAATCTGATTGACCTTAAATGGAACAGGCTTTTACTTTTTGTTTGTATCATGTTTTAACTACCCCTCTGTACATATTTTTTCTAACTGTTATTAATCTGCTCTTCAGATGAAGATGATGTAGTGCATTATTGTATTTTAAGTGAAGGTAAAGAATGTAACACAATAACCTAAACGTTTACAAAGTAATTGTGTCCTTTTGGTCAAAACAAAAACCATTACTCTGGAACACGGTGTGTGTTGCATGCATGAAAATACATTTTGCCAGCTGGAACACTGAAAATGTTTACAGTATGTTCACAATATGATTTATTGGAGTTTACAGCTCTGGGACGGGTACATTCTCTAAGGTACTAGATTGCCTGGAGCCTACACATTTCTCCATGTTCTTAAATCACTTTCAAACTACTTTTAAAGTGTATTAGCTATGCTTGCTAAGCCTCCTTGTTCTATGACAGCCAGAACCACAAGTGCAATCTGTGGAATCTATGTGAACAGATGGATGTTTAAAAAAAAAAAAAAAAAAAAAGAAAAGAAAAAAAAATAATAAAATAAAATAAAGCAATCTTGCCTATGTGAATTCACCCCAAATAAATGGCCAATGACTTGAAGATATGACTTCCTTAAACAATGTGAGTGGGGAGCAATTAAAAAAACCGCTTTTAGAGCATTTACATAGTTTTCAGCATTTAAATTCTAAAACATTTTAAAACAGTATTGAGGTCATGGCTATCCAGTGGGAGTTAAAAAGACGTGACCTTGAAACTATAGTTATTATTTGGGTGAAACAGTCCACTAGTGCAAAAAGACATTTCTGAAAATAAGCTTTTGAAAAGATTTTCTGATAAATGAAATATTGCAATACTCTAGCACACTTTCTTCATAGATACATTAAAAGTTAGAAACTGTTTTCTGCCCATCCTTAATGAAAAATTTCTTCACTTAGAGACTCATTTTCATGGCACTTTTATACACCACCTTTTTTAAACACTTTTCAACTAAGGATACTAGAAAAATATAATGTTCCAAAATCCATTCCAAAGATGCATGTATGGGAGTTATCAGTAGGTCAATGACTCCCTACTCATAAAGATAACTTCTCTACTTTTTTTATATCACATTATCACACAAAGTCTTTATTACGTCATATTCAGGTTTGCTTGTTATGACCTCTGCATTCTTTTCAGAATCACTGTCACTCCACACTCAAGCATTGTACTATTACTCTGTATTTTATTCCCAAGATACATTATAATAAGGTTTCCTACAGGATGAAACCCATTAGAGACAGGCCGTTTGCACAGACACTAAGACTGGTTGCAAGGCAACTGTGCAAATTAGATGGAGACCTCCTTGTCACAGGTGGCAAATGTCACACGCGATAAGGTAAGGAAAGAAATGCGTGGCCCCTCAGATGATTCCAAATAGAACAAAAAGTATCATATAATTGTGATTTACTTATTCTAACATACACCAAGCTTGTTCTAGTCCATCCTAGTGTACTAGTCTCTAACAATTCATGGTTTACTAATAAATTAATATAACATTTTACCCTGCAGATGGGCTACAGAGCCATAAACTCATTAAACTGCATCAACCAGTTTTCCAAATCCTTCTAAGAAAACAAATTCTCCATATAAGAAGCAGTCATTCATTGAGTAGGTATGACTTGCATTCCATCTTTCTAGATTTATAATTGTAATATTGCTGTACAGAGTAAATGCTATCTAAGTGCATCACTTATCAAATAATCCAGACAGGTTTTTTCTGCGTGTGTTTTCTGCATTACGTCTCATTCCACTAACTTTTATGGCACATATAAATCTTCCCAGTGATGGTTTTCATGCTTATTTCCCAGATCATGGATGAAAAATATTAAATCACACTAGTTCAGATCCTGTGGAAAAGGTTTGAAATACACTCATTTGATTTTTGCATACTTCAGGTAACATTTGTAGAGATTTGAGAATTGCCCAGGTTTTAATTAATTTAGTAATGACCAATGAGTTCCCTAGTCATTAACATTCATAAAAGATATTCTAGTTCCACTGTAAGAAAATGTCAAATTCCACATTTTTTATAAGTGAAGTGTGACCCATTCTTACACAAATTACTATAAATCTTACTATAATATTTATCATAGAAACACAGAAAGATTTGTTTTGTAAGGGACCTTAAAGACCATCTGATTCCAACCCCCCTACTGTGAACAGGGACATCTTTCACTAGACCAGGGTACCAGGTGACCACTTGCTCAAAACCCCATCCAGCCTGGCCTTGAACACTTCCTGGGATGGGACATCTTCACCTTCTCTGGGCAACCTGTTCCACAACCTCACCACATTCCCAGAAAAGAATTTTCATAACATCCAATCTAAATCTACCCTTTCCAGTTTGAAGCAATTGCTCCTTGTCCTCTCACTACATGCTCTTGTGAGATATCCATTCTACAACTTTCTTGTAGGCTTCCTTCAGGTACTGGAAGGCTCCTAGAAGGTTCTCCTAGAGCCTTTTCTTCAGGCAGAACAGCCTCAAGTCTCTCATCTCATCTTCACAGGAGAAGTGCTCCAGTCGCCTGATCATCCTTGTCACTCCCTTTTGGACTTGCTCCAGTAGGTCCATGACTTTGTGTTGGGAACCCCAGAGCTGAATACATTACTCCAGCTGGGATTTCATGAGTGCAGAGTAGGGAGGCAGAATCATCTCCCTCCACCTGCTGGCCACATGCCCTTTGCTGCAACCCAGGACAGAGTTGGCTTTCTGGGCTGCAAGCCCACGTTGGTGGCTCGTGTCCAGCTTTTTGTTCACCACAAACCCCAAGTCCACCTTGTCTGGCCTGTTCTCAGTCTCTGCCTGACCTGTGTTTGGGATTGCTCTGATCCAAGTGCAGGATCTTAGTTTTGGCAATCCCAACTATGTTATGTATGTTCACAATTTGTAGTAGTCTACACTTAGTAATGCACAACAATACTGAAACAATGAGTAGCAAAAAAATTTTAGTTTTACACACTATTCATTATTATGTTATTTTTGCTCACTACTTTTTAAAATTTATACTCATTATTATTTATAAACTACTTGCTGCTCTACCATTTCCCATAAAATCATAGTCTTTAGCTATGCAAGTCATCTATGTCTAGGCTATGGTAGTATTTGAGCTCTTAAAGATCAGCAGTAACTCTGTTTCTTCCCTTCCTTCCTAATTGTCTGAGGAGCTGAAGTTATATCACAGTAGCTTGAAAAACAACTATAAATAGAGATTTAGAGAATTAAGTCTTTAATTATGCCTCATTATCTATATTTTCTCTAGAATAATTGGCAACTGTGATCAAAGTAACTGTAGGGTATTACATTTAAGTGCTGGTAACCAACATGCCTAGGTAACTGAAAGATAAAGCATATTTCTAACTAACTTTATAAAATGGCTTCACTTTTACTTCTTGTGTCCAGGTTTATTTCTTAGAACTGTGTCATAATAATGACACACATATATACAGATATTTTTATTTAAGGTGAAAAGATCATGTCAAAAATGTCATGATAACCAGGTCAGTATTTAGCATCCATGTAGTGCTAAGAAATTTGAATATTTAATTGATTTTTAGAAAAAAAGATCCTGATCATTCATTTCATATGACTATAATATATTAATTCTTACTTTTTAATTCTTAAGGCAAGTGATTATAGCACAAATAACATTTCAGATTCTAGTAGTTCCATTATATATATTTACATATTCATCTGTCAGCTACAATAAGTCATATAGGCTGACATTTTTCTCAAGGAGAGATTTGATGTGAAATTCAACTTATGACCCTTCAGGACACCACAACTGACTAAATCTTCGTATACTTCCCACATTCTGTTTTGTCTTCTCCAAAGGCAATCACCTTTTCTCTTTCAGTATAGCCATGGGCTGGCATTATAGAGTAGAATGAGAAAGTTACTTTAGAAAACATGAGTGACAGTGTCGGTTGTTTGCACATTTGTTTTCAATTTTTATATTTCAGTACCAGGTGATACATTTAGGCATAAAAATCAGATGGAGCATGTGGGATTTTTGATCACTTGATATGCATTATCACTGAAACTCAAGGTACTTTCATCGAAGAGCATGAACCTGGATTTAATTTTGTGAAAGAAGTAGCTAACAATTGATGTAGTTGAAGCACATAGCCATCTCAACAACTTGATTTTTCAAATGTATATAGAATAATGAAATAAAATTATTAAAGCTTGAAAAGACCTTTAAGACCATCAAGTCCAAGCATCAACCTACTACCACCACCATATTTGCCACTAAACTATGTCCCTAAGTCCCATATCAAAACTCAGGGATGGTGACTCAACCAATTCCCTGGGCAGCCTGTTCCAGTGCTTGACAGTCCTTGCCACAAAGAAATTTTTTTAACATTCAGTCTGAATCTCCACTTGCACAACTTGAGGCCATTTTCTCTTGTCACTTGTTACCCGGAAGAAGAAAGTGACACTGATCTTATTGCAATCTTCTTTCAGGGAGTTCTAGAGAGTGGTAACATTTGCCCTGAGCCTCCTTTTCTAAACTGCCCCAGATCCCTCAGCTGCCTCTTATCAGCCTTGCACTCCAGACTCTTCACCACATTTGTTGCCCCTCTCTAGATACCCTTCAGCACTTTAATGTCTTTCTCAGAGTGAAAAGCCCACAGCTGACACAGGATTTGAGGTGTGGCCTAATAATAGGTCCTTTAGTTACAGGACGAGGAGCAAAGGTTTTAAACTAAAATATGATTGATTCATACCAGATAAAAGGAAGATTTTTTTTTTTTTCTTTTTTTTTTTTTTTTTTTTTTCCCAGCGAGGGTTGTGCAAACTTTGAAGAGATTGTCCAGACAGGTTGTAGATGGCTCATCCTTGGAAATGTTCAAGGTTAGGCTGGATGGGGCTTTAAGTAACTTGATCAATTTGAAGACAATTTTCAAATCAGAGAGGTTGGAACTATATCTTTGAAAGTTCCTTTCAACTTAAATCATACTATGACTCTATGATTCTATGATATATGTTGTTTTGATAGGTAACACTTTGTTATTTAATTAAGTTTAGTTCTCTTTATAGTTTTTTTTCAATTTTATCTTTGAACTAAGAAAAGAAGAAAATCACTTTATTTGAACAAAGAAATATGCCTATTAAATACTGTTCCAGGATGGCTTTATAAAATTCTTACATTTTAATCTTCTTGACAGCCTCTTAAAATAATCTGGTTATTGGTAGGGTATAATTATATCAGTCTTCCATCAATTTTCACTTACACTGCTGCAGTTCACCAGAATTAAATGGATTATATGCAATCATTAAGAACTGCTAAATTTAATGTCATATTGAGAGGTAAATTACCTTACTCATATTCTAAACCCTAGGACCTTTAGAAATTGTGCAACTATAAAACTATTCAAAATATTCAAAGCATTGGTAATAGCGCAATGTTTTCACCTGTAAATATTACTGGCTCATTTTAATTTGGTTTGTGTCTCAAAAGTGTCTGTGAACATTTCAAAAATCTTGCTCTTATAAGTTATTTTAATGCTGTTTTACTAATCCGACCCTTTCTTTCTTTCTTTCTTTCTTTCTTTCTTTCTTTCTTTCTTTCTTTCTTTCTTTCTTTCTTTCTTTCTTTCTTTCTTTCTTTCTTTCTTTCTTTCTTTCTTTCTTTCTTTCTTTCTTTCTTTCTTTCTTTCTTTCTTTCTTTCTTTCTTTCTTTCTTTCTTTCTTTCTTTCTTTCTTTCTTTCTTTCTTTCTTTCTTTCTTCCTTTCTTCCTTTCTTTCTTTCTTTCTTCCTTTCTTCCTTTCTTCCTTTCTTCCTTTCTTCCTTTCTTCCTTTCTTCCTTTCTTCCTTTCTTCCTTTCTTTCTTTCTTTCTTTCTTTCTTTCTTTCTTTCTTTCTTTCTTTCTTTCTTCCTTTCTTTCCTTTCTTTCCTTTCTCCTCCCTCTCCTAGCTGCTTCTGGTGTATTTTGAACGTGATTCAATGAGAAAATTGAAAAGACATGTCATAGGGGAAGATATTGCAATCCTTTTCTTCAGTATTTTCAGATAAAATTTACTAATCTCTATTAGTAAAAATGGTCTTCTCATTGTGGAAGATTTATCATCTGTTTTCAGCAAGAGATGGTATTTCTTTATGAAAGAGATTGCATTTTCTATTCCTGCTTTACAAAAAAAGTGGATCTTTGGCTGGGAAAACCATCTCGGCTTCTCTTGATTTTACACTTTTGTTAGAATAAAATTATCATAGTTATGGTCATGCTTCATGATTTTCAAAGCATAAGTTATTATGAACATAAACTTTGACATTTCACAGACATTCTATTACAAAAGTGTAATTAATTAAACATTTTTGGGAATTTTGGTTCAAGTTCTACTAGGTTTGTAAAATCCTTTAACCTATACATGGAAATTCAGTGAGTAGAAAGAGTGGAAAAATGTAAAATCAGAAATCTAAAAACAGGCTTAAATTGAAATTCAAAGAACATATTAGGAGTAAATAATACATTAATTTTGGAAGGAAACCTACCAGCATTTTTAAATTAGCATTCTAAAAGCCTCTCTATATTACCTGCATTTTCTTCTTAGATTTGCATTCTTGTATCACTAGGATTCAATGAATTGGATGATAATATTTTATCTCAGTTCTTTGCTGATTTTCCTTTTTATGTTTGGCTTAATCATTCTTTCTAGTTTACAAATATAGATGTATTGTTTCATTAAATAAATTTGTAGAGAGAGTTATGCTAATAGGATATATAATATTTGTAAAACACTTGTTGATGCACTATTCTAATATCTTGATATTAGAAAAATTTAACAACTTTGGGTTAGTTCTTTACTAGTTGGGTCTTAAGGTTAGCAGGGCTTTCAGGCTGTTTTCCAATAGTCTTTCATGCACATAATAAAAAAAATACCTTTGATGAAGTGTAATGAATTCTCTACTGGATATTAAATAAGTTCAGTGACTTTAATTATTGATTTTAGAGCATATAATTCAATGTAATATACTTAGACTTAGTCAGCTAATTGATATTAGCTGGAAATTCTGAAATAAATGATGAAATACTGTGTAGACTTTAGAGAAAGGATGTGGATTTAATGCTTTTGAATAAAAAAAGGAAGAATTATTTGCTAATTACAAGCTAAACAAGGTGTAAAACAATGTTTCTCGAGTGTTCCTTTATTCTACTATATATTTCATTACTTTTAATATAAATGTAACCTGCATTTTACTTAAAAATCAAAATGAGAGTTTCTTGTCCGTCTGTGATTCTTAATAGTGGTAAAAAAAGGAAAAGGGCATAGAGGTACTGAAGGAGTGCACAGTAATTGGGCAAATTTAGGAGGACAGATTGGTAGTGTAGGCTTGTATATGCTTCTCATACAATTGTTTGGTCAAAAGTTAAATTTTTTTAGTTTAACATCCTGCATGAGGTCACAGTCAGTGTTATTTGTAAGATCTTCTTCCAAAGCTGCAGAGAAAGAGAAGACACCATGTTTTGCGGTAAAGGGGGAGAAAAAAAATATTCAGCAATGGAAGTACTCTTGATTATATGGAGTCTACGTGTCACCACTCATAAACCACACCTAGTTTTTAAAGCAAGTCAAGTGTAGGCATGAGAAAGCATTTACAGACTCGCAGTGATGTCGTGCGAATTCAATTTGAGTAATATCACCTTGTGAACCCTTGTAATGATTTATTTTAATAATTCCAGTATTGATTATAATCTATAAAATACCCTGTGGTTGCTTACAGTGGCTATTTGTTTAATATATATTACATATATCTATATATATATATAGATAGATAGATAGATATAGATAGATAGATAGAGATATGTTTATAGATATATTTATAGATATATATATATAGATATATATATTGTTTACAATTTATAGCCTTTATACTTCAGTCCCAGAGAGAATTTTAGTTTGAACCAGTATGTTTCCCATCAGCACTGTTAATCCTTAGAACTCAACATGGGAACCATTAACAGCCCTCCAACATCATTAACATGTCCCCAGAGGGACAGAGATCTGGAGCAGGTCTTTCTTCAGCAGGCTCAGCACCAGTATGAAATCTGTAGTTGTAGCCTAAAACTAGGCTCTTTTAGAACACATTTCTCTCTGGACAAGCCCTACTGCTGAAAATTTACCTTGTATTCTTTCATATTCAAGGTTTTCTCAACCTTGCTAATGCTTTTATTCGATTTTGCAAGCTGTTAAATGGCTTCTCAGGTTGAAAACTTTCTGTAATAGTTAAAATAATATATAAAAGGCAATAGAAATTTAGAAATTTATGCAGATAGAAATATTTAGCTATGCATAAGAGCAGTTCTCCAGAGGATTTTAATAAACACACCTCTCCTGATTGCTAGGACACTTACAATACTGAACAGGAAGGAGTAGAAGTACTTTGAAAAAGCTGCTACTATTTGTGAAATTTCCAGTGTATATAATGTAATTTGAAATAACTTTTTCTCCAGCTTTTTGCCTACAGATCTGCTAGTAATCACCATTTCTTTCGGTGTAGTCTCTGTACTTCAGAAATCATCAACAATCTGTTAGCATGGCAATTAGTGTAAGCTCAAAACCAGTGGGTGACAAACAGCTGTTGCTTGTAGGTGGAATTACCCTACAGATTTTATTATAGCAAAATCTTCTGCAAAGTTTTAGTCTATCTCCACATGAGATTGCACTTTAATTTCAGAAAACTGACTTGGAACATTAGAGGCCAAGGTTGTGGCCCATGTTAGCATCCTTTCATAATCAGACCATCAGTGAACTATTTATGATATTAGTGTCCACACCAATGTAAAAAATGAATATTAGAGATGGAATTTTAGCTTTGTGCTTGATTTTTTATCTTTTGTTGAAGGCTTTCTGGGGTTCAGAAATATTCATACTTTCAATTTTTTCTGCATGATTTGAGCTTCTGTGTTCACAGAAAAAAAAAACTCTAAGAATTGACACATGCAGCTACTTCAAAATTGTTTAATGATGCTGAGTGGAACTACTTGCAATAAGGACAGCTTGTTTATTTATTCATAACAGAATTATTCTCTTCTTTGAAATTGTGTATATTTCACTTTTCTGTGATAGCTTACTGTTTACTCTAGCAAATGTCTGGTTTGTTTCTGCTATTTTGAAAATGTACTAAAATGTTTTCTGAAATTAATATCTCATTAGAACCTTGGCAGGTAAAAAAGTGAAGTGTTGTTACAGTTCTGTGCTAACAGCATAATGCAAAGTATTGCAATAGGTAAAAATTTGGTCAGTTTAAGCCACTGGTTTTTGGCAGATTTTGAAATGTTCTAATTATCTTGCCCATATGTTTAAATGTTTCTTGGCTTTAGGACAGAACAAAATACATTGCAGCTGAAATACTGCTAAGTAGAATGAACTGATTATTTTTCATGGAAAACTTGAGCCAATGACAGTGAGAATTTAAATTCCATCTCTGCCAACTGATAGCCCATCAAAACTACTTAGGGATTGAGTCTGTCTATGTCTGTGAGGAATTGAAGCATAGATACAAACAAACAAACAAACAAACAAATAAATAAAAAGGGCCAGATTTTTCCTTACTACTTAAGAAATCAAAATTAAGACTAGAAAGGTAGCTAAGATGAGGAATGCTCTCATGTAACTAATTGTACATAAATTTCTCCATAGCGATAGGTAAATCCAAACAGGAAAATGCAGGCAAACACCAATTTGATTTTTGTTATATAAAGGAAGGAAATCTGATGTATTTTCAATATGCAAAAGCATAAAGACGTATAACTTAACATATGAATATTCAGGAATATTTTAGAAGCAGAAGGTTGTTTAACTAAACATACAGAAAAAGGATTACTACTCAGTTATGAAATCTAATGTTCTATATTTGAAAGAAACATTTTGCAGTTATTTATTTCATCTTTGTGCTTTGTTATTACAATGTAAATCAGTTATACTGAAATGCAAAAAGGTTCTGTTAGGAAACAAAGTTTTAGTCAAAAGCAGTGTTGTTTCTTTTGTTTGAAATGGTACTAACTAGACCTCATGAGGATTGGGATTTTTTAGATAGTGTTACTTTTGCACTTTTTCCTCCAGCAATGCCCATTACTGCAAGAATGAGATTTTTAATTCAACAAACACTGTGTAAAAAGTGAACAGTATAGTGCTACTTTGACCTTTTCAGTGTTCTTTTTTTAATGGCTGCTCATGTACTCTGCTACCATGGGTATTACAGCCTCTGAGGATAAAAGAGAAGATGGCCAACAAATCAAAACACATTACATCTAAAAAGATAGAGTGTATATGAAGGTTTTATGGCGTATTCATCTTCTAAATGTTCATTTTAAAGAAAATGGAAAATTGAACAAAATCTCGCTAAAAAAGCTGTTCAGGTTTTTCATAGCTTCTTGCAAATAATTTGAAAATTACAACATTCTTTCTAGGAACGTATTCATTATAATGAAAATACTAACACGATGCATTTGAAGAAGATATGAGTACAGAGAAGATGCAAAACACATTGGAGATTCCAAAGCATAAAATGATAAATTCAATCTCAAAAGCTTGAGGTCATGATTGAATTTGAATCTTTTAAGCACGGTCTTTCTGTTGGCTTGAAACACAATTATTTTATATAGTATTTCTGATATTACTATGTTACTATAATGTAAGTAGGAATATTTCATTATTATGTATTTCATTTTTAAGGTCCTTTTTCTTCGGTTTTTAAACTTAATTGATTAGTTATAGAAAAAGCATGATTTTTGAGAATGAGTATAATTTCCCCTTGAGGCAGATATTAAAAATAAATAAGATTAACTATACTTTGAATGTGCCTGCTTTTGGTCATCGACTGAAAGAATATTTCATATTGCTAGCTTAGATATAGATTTCAACGTCTCTGGAATTAAACATGGGCCTGAAACCCTAGGTAGGATGAATCCTACCATAATAATCCATCCTAATCCATAATATTTTTATGTCAAAATTTGGAAAATTAGAATATAGTTCATCAAGCCTAGCAATTTCGAAACACTGGAGTCACGTGAACTTTACACATCAAAGGCTCTTAAGGTCATCTGCAATATTTACTTTGTATTAAGACCATGTTTCCTCATGGGAATTTAAACTTTCATTCATTAAATGCATTCACCTGCCTTTAGATCTACTGCCAAAATAATCCATGATTTATCTTTTTTCAGGTTTTTCTGGCAGCATTACCCGAGTCCTGTGATTATTTGGAAAGAAACATTTAAATTTAAAATATCAATAAATCATAAAAAGATCATACCTCTTCTCCTAAAAACTTCAGTTGGAATCAGGGGTAACATTGGAGAAATATAATCTTGATGGAAAATATTTCAAGTGTTGCACACATGAGATATATACATGTATTATTGTATCTAATCAGAGAGCTAAAAATATGCTGCACAACATTTCCTTTAGAAAGTCACTTCATTTGTAAGGAGTAAAAAAAAGTTTATTATGGAAAAATGACATGAAGTATTTAAAATAAAATAAAATTTTAAAAATGAAAAAAATAGCATCTCCTGAAGTATGGTACAATACAACAATGTCATACTGCTCTCATATACTGGGGTTTCAGCTTTCAGTTAAACATGTAGCTTTTAATTTTTACAATATTATGAAATTTCAAAAAAATTTAACATGCTTATTAGTCATCTGAAGAACTATAATTGCTGAATAACTGCAGTGGCCTCACACAGGCATGAAGTTGTCTGATATAATTACAAAAGATGGAGAAGATAAAATGAAAAAATAGTAATAAAAATCAGTCAGAAAATAACGCTTACATTTGGCTTTCACTCTAAAGTAACCATATAGGGAAAAAAAATTAATATAGCAAAATGCAACATTAAAAAGGTATTCTAAAACTATATTATGCATGAGTTGTTTAGTCCATGTGAAGACTGGACTGCTGCATTTTAATGGAATATAAGGTCAGTTAACTTTTTTATTCATTAGCAAGTAGGAATTCAGCTTTCTTGTTTCTCTCCTTTATCTTAATCTGAATGTAAGAAGATCAAAGCTCTCTTAAAAGCTCAGTGCAGTTTCTGAAAAGAAAAGCAAAAAGAGCCATCTGCCTAAGTCCCTGTTTTCCTCCTGAAATTCATTGGCAATTAATCATATCAGAGATTCTTTGAGTCAGGCTTCAGACTAGGGTTTGATTTTTTAAATTTACCCCACTACAATACTTTTTGTCAAAGTCACTCACAGATGGCATAGCAATGCTTTTATATTCCCATAGGGTAAACTTAGAGGCAAAATTGGCCTTAAAGAAAAGCCCTGGACTTACATTTGAAACTTCCCAGGACTGAAATTCATTGCCACTTCCATTTAGTTCTTTAAATCAGGTCCATAATTAAGGTCAAAGTCATGTCAACATGTATTTTCAGGGACCGCCAGTGGTAACAATATAGATTTCTGTTATTCAGAATTACTGCATTAGAGGTGATCATATATCTGCTGACTTTATGTTTAAATGGAAGAACTGAAGGCTATTACACTTATTAAAGTGCAGTGGAAGAAATAAAGGCAGTTTGACTAGCCTTCACAGAACTTACACCTGTGCTACTGCATCGCCACCTGCTAAATATATCCTTAGAATGTAAAGTGACTCTGGGGTAGATTAGAGCCATTATTGACAGCCTTCAAAAATTACATTCAAGAACTAAATAGGAGGGACATTGTCGTATTACATATTCTATGTATTTGGCTTTGTTCTTTACATTTATTCTTTAGATATATAGACTTGAAATAATGTTTTAGGTTGCTTAGGACCACAGAACAGGGTCAGCCCATATCCAGTGTTCTACAAAGCTGGAGAAAGAAACTCTACCTATTAAGTTTGATTAAACATTAAAGCTTTAATATCTACTTTAAAATATTTTATATAAATATTTTACCTAATGAGTAATTAAAAATATTTTTCAGACAAAATTGTATTTTGAATGTTGCATGAAACCCAAACTTTCAGCATTTGACATTATGGCTAATGTTGTGCCTACTAACTCTAAAAGCTCAATGAATGTGCTATAGGTAGCAGTGTAGTCAACTAACATATATTAAAATGACAGCATGAGTTTGACTGTGATCACCATAATTAAGAATACTCTTAAAGTTTTATTTCCTAGACTGGATATTAGCCTGCTTTGTCTTTTGCAATTGCAATTCAAGAATGAGAATCTTAGTTATGGCAATTGAAAATAAGGGATTTTTGGGTTTTTTATTATATTTTTATGCAGATCTAAAAAAAAAATAATGGAAACTTGGTCTATTTCTTAATGTATGATATGTAAAGATGCTAAGTTATTTAGAATAGGGAAATAATTGGAGGCATTTTATTCTCTCTTTTTTTTTTTTCTGGAGTTGCATGGCAAAAAATTTTATACACAGCATTTTATTCTGCAGCAGGTAAGTGATTATGTTTGGGGTTTGTTTTTTTTCTGCACACTCAAGGGGAAAATACATAAGTAGAATTCCCCGATATCTTAACGACTTGTTTAATATTATTTCTTTGATAGTAATTTCCAATCAGCTGCCATATGTTCATGTATGTTTACAACAGTAAACATGATCTTTATGTTTCACCACTGTTAGATACTCCTGGTAACTACTTAATTTTTAACTTGATTGTGGTCTCACATAAGCGGGGTTAAGTTATGATATTACATCAGAATAAGCCATGAAAGCATGGCATGTTTGATGACATCTGTCTCCTTTTCTGCATAAAAAAGGTACAACGCTATCAAGTATATTGCTATAGTATTGTTAACACCTCATTTAGAAATGATGCTTTTTATCATTGGTACACCATAAACCTTGTGATAAATCCAGATGAAGTAACTGTCATTACTTTATTCCTTTTAATAGGCAGAAGGAAGACAGAGCTTGAAAAGGATACATGAAATCAAATTTAGACCTTAACATACTAAGAAACCTCTCCTTTCCCTTCCTTCCCCATGCCACTGCAAAATGCTCGTCATTAGCACTCTTGATCATAAAAGACAGAAAATATTATGTTTTGAATATTCATTTTTTTACTGACAAGCGAAGATGGAACTATAACAGAGAGGGTATAAGTATCCACTGTCCTGGGTGAGTGACTCACTGTCATCGATGCTCTCTATCAACTTAGCAAAAAAATCTAGAGATTATTGAATTCCATGTTTTTAATTGTCTCTGTTATCCCAGAATAGGAGAAAGGTTGACGTTGGAAGAGACCTCTAGAGGCTATCTGGTCCAACCTCTAATACATCAAAACACTTCTGGTTATAATATTTCAGCAATGATATACATATTAATTCGTTTAGGTTCAGCATCAAATGTTGTGTTTTTCCACATGAATTTAAATTATTTTATTTGTAAATCTATGTCTTCAAAGATCTTAGATTTACTTCCACATTACAATAGTTTAAATTCTTCAAACTTCCCACTCCTTTGAAAGAAAAAAAGTCTTATACTTTTTATTAATTTCAACTACTAATTTATTAATTCATAATTAAAATGAATAAATTATCAGTAGAAACTACTGAAAAATTATACATTATCTCCAGGATTTTTAAAATAGCTCTGAGACTTTAAATATTCTATATCTCTATGTGATACTATGGAGTGGTTTTAAAAGCCTGTCCAGTTCTGTTAAATTATACGTACAATTTTTAAAAGAAATTACTCACATTAGTAAATATATTTCCAATAAAGTCCTCTTCAAGTCGAAGCTCAAAGGAGAAAGTATCTGATTCTATAGATACTACAGAATAATCATAATCATAAGTAATAAATATATTTACTATATTAGTGGTCGGTGGCTAACTCACACATCTGAAAAAAGTTTTCCAAAATTCACCACCCATTTTTCATTTGTTGCAGAAAAAAGATTAGCTGCTAACAAAGTTGTGCAGAGAATTTAATTATTATAATTGTTATACTTTAGTAGAATTTCTATTAATATTTCCTTCAGTAGGGTGTTTTATCACAAAATAGCATATAGTCAATAGAAAGAATATCTCCTTTTATGCTATAGAAGTAGAAGACGGTTACCTTATTTGATATAATCTGTAGTTCAACGAAGTTGCTGAGTGGGTCATAAATTTTGATCATGTGCATTGTAAGAATTAAGATAGACTTGAGAGAAAATAGCTGAAGTTCCCACCTTGATTTAAAAGATAAGGTTGAAAGGACTGAATATCTTCTTGTGATTAATTTGAAACTAGAGAAGAAGAATAAATAATGTTTATCAAGGTTGTATCACGTACTGGATTAATATTTATTTGTATGAGGTTTCTAATTCAGTACTAGAAAAATAAGAATTTTTTTTATATGCCCAGTTTGTACTTCCCTGACATAATAGCATTGACCTCATAATAAAGATATTTCCAAGATCTTAATATCCTGCCAAAACTGAGAGTGAGTTTCAGATAATATGATGTTTTATTTGAAAACCTATTTAAAAAAAAAAAGTATCTCCAAAATCTGCTTCCTTTAAAGAACATCTAATAATATATATCAACATTATTATGATTGCTATTGTTGTTGTTGTTATTGCTATTAATTTAATTCCCATCCAAAAATAGTAATATAGTGTAGGTCTCTTCGTTTAAATGGGATAAATATCAGTTTTGCAGACAATTAAAAACCTCACTTATACACAAAATTGCAAACTAGTTGTGTCCATCTCTCATTGCTTTTGTCCACTAGAATTTGATATAAATAAACAGATCACTGATTTTCTGTTTTGTGCTAATTGGGTCTGCTGGTTTCATCCATACTCTGCACGCCTTGGCATGAACAATTGGAAAAGGAAAGAGGGCTAGCAGTTAGGCTGCTGAAGGCTTTCAAATCTATACCAAAATTATGACTCACACTTCTTCCCAATATTGCCGTGACAATACTGCAAAAATGAAAACTACCTCTCCATGTAAATGTGATGACACTATTTGCCTAGCAGAAGAGGGCAAATATGGTAATAATTCCTGTGGTTTTGGCATTGGTTGCCTTAGTCACCAAACCTGTCTTGGTTTTGAAGATTAGTGTAGTTCATTTGCTCTAGAAACTGGAAATTGCTTATCAGTACTTCCCATTGGTAGGCAACAATACAATGCAAGTAAATGTGAAACTACCATCGGGAAAGAATAAAGTTTTCATATTGAGTACCAACATTTCATTCTCCCAAATACGAAATGCAATAAATGGCTTTGATGGAAGTTACACATCTTAAAGGTAGGCATAACTAATTGTTAGTTAAAGCATAAATATGACAAATGTGAAGACAAATTATGTCATTACATAGCCAAATCTGACATGGGATTTTGAACTGTCAATATGATTTAAGGTATTTTTAGTTTGCATGCAAAGGTGTCCATTTAGTTTTCTTCAAACATTTTTATAGATGTAATAAATGAAAAAAAAAAATCCAATTAAATTCCTTTAGAAAAAAGTTCTATTGATTTGTTTAAAGCTGTTAATAAGAACATAGTAACTGCCACACCTGTGTCAGATATAGAAATGTTAAACTTAATGTATCCTATATTTCTTGTAGGATTGCAAACTGAGGAACATTATATCTTGATTTCTGATGCAAGTCTGAATTAGTTTATTGATCTGTACTTCAGTTCATTTTAGAACTCTATTTCTGTTTGCTCCCTGGAGGGTCAAATGTTTTCATCCAGAACTGAAAAAGTATTAATATTAAAGAGCATCGTGGTCTGTTTTACTACTCCAGTAAGTATTTGGTATGTCCTACCTATATCCTGTATAAGAGGCAATCACCTTTATAAAACAAAATATTACTATGATTGTATTATAACAACAACATTGAATTACTTTCAGTTGAGAAATATGTTTCAGTGATTCAAATACTGTTTTGAAATTCTTATAGAGTTACTTAGTGTAATTTAGCTTCAATGCTATATAGAATATGGTATGAAGTATCTCCTTGATTAATGTTTCTTGGGGACATTATTTCTAAAGATGGTCAAAGTTTTAATGAATTAATTTGACCATCATTATGGGTAATGTGCTGGAGACACATTAATCTAAGTGATATCTTATAGCCTATGCAGAACTAATTCATCTGAATGGGAGTTTGGCAAATTAATCCAGGTTCCAATATGGAAAAGGAATAGATGCCCAGTTTTGAATCAAACAATGATTGCAGTCTGGCATATATTTTTCTGTTAAGGGTTTATGAATTTGGGAGGGTATACCTCACAGATAAATGTAGGTATGTCCCACAAGTGTGCAGTTGTAAGGAAATGTATGAGGCTATGAATTTTAATGTGTAATAAATTATTCTTTCACAAGGATTGAAAAAAAATCTGCAGATTACAAAAGATAATCATGTCTCTAATTATGTAACAGTTTCCAAATCATAAATAATGCTGCGTATGTCATATTCAAATCAGAAAGCAATAACGGGATTTTGAAGTATCTCCTGAATTAATGGTCTAGCACAAAGTTCTGCTTCTGTCCTTTCCAGCAGATTGAAATGTTTCACCCATTAGCTTACTAACGGTATGTTAGATTTCTCAAGCTCACAATCATCAGGGGCTTTCAGCTTAGAGGTTTCCAATTATATAGACTTTGTGATGGACAGAAAAAAGACCTTTTATCAGATATTTATACATTTTTCTGTATTTGCTTTTTCAATCTTCTGTGACATGTGTTGGCAAGCAAACAATGTGCAACTCTGAACCATGGAGAACTATAGTCAGGAATATGTAGGAAAATTAGACCTTCACAGATTCCTTAGACTGGAGTGAAAATGCCTACAGGGTATCACTGACTATATACAATGGCAGCTTTTGTTTAAAAAACTGCACAAAATTATGAATGATTCTCAGTACAATCTAATTTGCTTCACTTTTATATATGAAGCAAAGTATTACACATACCTCTGTTATAGAACATAACTGTATGGCAGGATTATGTTAATAATGTTGGTTTTGTTTATTTAGGTCTATATGCTATGGAATATTGATCTCTAATGGAGATCTCAGAACATGTATGAAAGGAATAAGACTCTATCAGGACTTTTTGACATATTTTTGCATGTTTTACAGCCTGGGCAATCTGTGACAGCCATTGGAGTGAGCTGATCATTCATTTCCCAGCTTCTTGTTTTCTCTTGTGCTTAATATGTGGAGAATGAAATAGGAAATTAAAGTTCATAATGCCAGAAGAGTGAAAACTTCCAACTTCACATGATTTTAAACACCAATAGCTATACTGACTCCATGAGAATCAGTTGCCAACTATTTTTTGTTGGAATTGTTCTCCTGTATGGAGAATTGGCAGAAGGTTTAAAACCCATTTTCTGACAAGCTTAAATCGCCATGAACGAGAAGCCAGACAGGATGATTAGAAAAGAAGAAACTAGAGGAACACCGGACTTACCAGATATCAGGAGCCTTCATGCTTCTGTTGCTCTTTCTAATCTAGTGTTTGCTATCATCTGCTGTAAAACCAGTGACAAGTGCTGCTGCTCTAAAACAGGGATTTAGCAATTTGTATGCCCAAACCCTGAGGGCACCTCCAACTTGACTGTGCCTGCAAAGTCCCAGTGGCTCTTCTCATCCTGCCCAAAGCCCAGGACCTTCTTTCAGCCCCCTAGAGTTCCCACTTCATCCCACCCACGGACCAGGACCCCAAGTTACCCTCCAGGGCCTTCGGTCTCTGTCTTGGTGATTCTGCAGCAGTGTGTGTTTCCAGGTCCTCCATGATCTCTAGGTAAGGCTTATAAATTGTGAACCCTCTGAAAATCTGACATACAACACTATTAGTTTCAGGAGAGGTAAGCCTGTCTGTCTAGGCAAAAAGCTTTTCAGCGGAACACAAGACCTTTGCTACCAGATAACCAAGTAAATGTTTACCAGCTCAGTCAGCAGCTTCTTTGGTGTGATGGCAGACCCTATGTTGAATGATAGTGGTTAGAGTACTTTTCTTTCAAGCTCACAAAAATTAACATCTCTCTCTACAACTATATTGATTACTTTTAGTAACTACTTGGCATATGTGTGTCTTTAAAAATCTGTTTACAGCTCTATTGAGCTTGCTTTTAAGTTAGCAAAAAGATGATGCTACATATGTGCTGCAAGTTTAGCAACGCAAATAAAAAATCCTTATTACATTTACAGTAATGTAATACTCTTCCACTAAAGTGCATATAATTTTCAAAAAATATTAATTTCCAAAATGGTTCTTTACACTAGAAGTGTTATAGCTGATACAAAAGATTTTTCCCGATCATTTTCCCCAATAATTCTGTCTTGACAATCACAGAAGTAAGAATAAGTACAAATGTAATGGAATAATAATAATAATGAAATGGTAATAAATATTAACTAAAGGGGAAAGTGTTGCATACTAATTAATTATGATCAAGAGTAACAGTGTACCTTTGTAGATAGTACCTTTGTATTTTAATCTCAGCACCATAGCTTTCATCTTTTTGAAACATACACTCAAATATTATTGAAACTACATATAGTATTTACTTCTACTTCTAAATTGCACGTCATTCAGTTAATGACTTTAGCAACAACATAGGAACAACCAAAGAGGCATATATTGCCTCATCAAAGAAGTATCTTAATTGATTTCAAAAGCAAAGTCGGGGGGGAGAGATAAATAGCTAATTCTGAAGAAATTATAGATATAGAATGAAGTACGGTTATAGCTAGTTTTAATTTTGATATGCTCAAGCATTCAGTTTCTGGTTCCTGTAATTATAATAACATTCTTCTAACAGAAGAAACTGGGGCTAGAGAAACTTTCTATAGGGTGACAGGTTGAAGGACTGTGTCTCAGGTGCATGGGAGAAGCACAAACCAACAGCAGGCCATTCTTCAAGTACAACTAAGGGAAATAGTTCTCCCAATAAACTTGGAGAGGCCACAGTGGAGTTTGTCTTCACAATAGCACCACTGAAATTTTCTGGACATGAAAAATGAAACTTTAAGTAATCACAATGAGGAGGGATATGTTTTCACAAGCCCTAGGTTTTTTTTTATGGTCTTATTCTGATTGTTAAACTTTAAAAAGAGCACCATTCTACATTCTGATCAAATTAGTACTTTCTTAAGGTGCAGACAAATTTGATGTGCTCTGGGTGTTTACTTCCAGGAAGATCCATGATAATACACCTCAAAGCTCTGGATGCCAGGACTCCATTACAGAATGAAGAGTTACTGTTACTGCATCAAAAATATGTATTTGCTATGAGCAAATGAGACAGAGACAGTGCTAAACTTTTAGCACAACTTATGAAATATATTTTTTTAAAATTCTTGATAACAGTTTCTGTTCTTGGAGAGAATCTCACTTCAAAGTGTCTTCACACGAGGAAACAAAATTTTTAAAAAATTGAAAACCAAAATGTACATCATCCCATAGGCTTTTTGTAAAACAGTTACTCCATAAACATCTTTAAAAATTAGCACTTTAAAAAATCTTATTTAATAGTCATACAGACTTGCTAGCAAAATTATTAAGCTTTTTATAAAGTGAGACTGTGCATTCTATTTTCACAAAAAAATTAAGGAATATACTAGTTCAAGAAAAATCTGTATAAGGAGAAGAGTATATAGGCAGTGCTACAATATATGTATAATTCAATTATTGAGAACATGTGAGAAAATAAACAGATGAGTTACATGTAATACTCTTTTTATATTAAAATAACTAATTTTCTACTTGGATGGGACTAAATTAATTGTTTTGGAATGCATCCTTATCAGTTGTTCATACTCTGGAGCACATACCAACACAAACCACCAGAGAAATATTTTGTGTAATAAAACCTTCAGTAGCTGGATACTACTGTGATTGGAAGAGCATATAAAAATCTGTGTAATAGGCAGTAGAGATGGAGAAAAGAACATGAGCAGGAATCCAATTAAGACAGTTTACAACAACCAAAAATTGCAAGACTTTTTTTAACAAAGTAGTTGCAGGAAGAATTATTAAAAAAGGCTGAAGGTTTTAAACTGATATAATGTGAATTTTGGAACTTAGAGTAAACTATTATTTTAGTCTATGTAGATTAAACTTCCAAAGATAAAAAAATTTCGTGCCATCATCATGAAACTCTTAAAATATTGGGAAGTCTCCAAGAGTGAGTAGTGGGCATATTGTCAAATCCTCTTTTATAAAACTTAATCTAGTGTTGTTGGAAAACAGAATATAAGCGAATACCCTACTTGTTTCCCTTCAAATCCCTGACCAATGAACTTTAATTAAAATGTTTAGCAATTAAAAGGAAAGAATAATTTAAAGAATCATATGATTTCTTTTTTTGGAATGAAAGTAGAGTTAAATTTAAGGTTAATTTTGAATTCCGTCAATTAAGTGCTTCTGTTCAGTTCAAAATAGGTTTGAACTGTAACTGTTTAATTTGTCAAAAAATGTTGGATGATGCACCACATCTTCTTAAGCAGAAGCATGTGTAAAAAGGATTTTTCCTTTGTGTTTGAAGTCTAATTAATTTTTTTTTTCTGTCAGATTGTGATGACAATCTTTCCTGAGAACTGATTGCCTAAAAGCCTATATGATCATGCAGATTTAATGCAAGAATCAACATCCTATGAAAATTTCACATCATAAACTGCATCTTTTGGTCTCTACAGAAGTTAATTCATGATTTATCACTTTATAAGTGATATTACCTTCCTAAAATGTGAGAATCCCTATTTTTTCTGTTTTGCCATAGTAAAATTATTTAAATGTACATATGTCAAGAGATGCTTAAAATTTAGTCACATTTGATTTATTTTACTGTATATACTTCTACAATTCTATGTAGACATACAAATACTCATTTTAGATAATAGCTGTGCCTTGCTCTTGTGTTAATCTGATAATAATTTCAACGTTTCGTTTACATGCTACTGCTAAACATATTTTCCTCCAAGAGATAAAACATCTGATGCTGCATAATCTGGCTAAACGTAAACTCATTCTTTCATTTCAGTGTTCCCTTTTTATAAATACTTCCAAGCCATGAAAGTATTTCCTATCATGAAAACAATAAAAGTGAATGACTTGCATATGGAGTGCTTCTTCGAGTCCTTTTATCACCAAATGACCAAAACTAAATTTACAGTCATAGGTTCAGGAGATTTGCTGTTTAGGATAAAATGTCCATTTAGCAGCTTTCAAGCTCTTATTCCTCAGAGGTGAGAAATAAATATTCAGGTGGTGTGCACTGCCCAATAATCAAGCTCTTACTCTGTGCTTGTAAACAGATAGTAATTGCAGCCTGGTCTACTTGTCTATAATCAGATGAGGGTCCTGCTTCTCCTGTGAATATATAGTTCTCAGCAAAGATACAAAAATCTGAGACTGCAGATGATAGAAAGAGCAAAGGAGAGAGACTGTGTCTCCTCATTCAAGAAAGCAGGAACTCCTAAACGTAAGTTACTTGCTTGTGAGTGCTTTTTTTGTTTATTTTTTTTGTTTGTTTGGTTGGTTTTTTGTGTTTTTTGTTTTGGTTTTTTTTTTTTTTGTTTGGTTTTGTTTTTGTTTTGACTGTGGCTTTTTGTTTATTTGGTTGGTTTTTCATTTGTTGGTGAAAGTTTTTTGCTATTGGTTTCTTGGTTGGTATGGTTTGACCTTTGATTGGTTGGTTTTGGGTTTTTTGGGTTTTTTGGGGGGAGTTTTGTTATTCTGTTTTTTTTATTATTTGTATTACTCTGACCGAAGTCAGAGTGCAGCATCATAAGAGCTCCCTTAGATATTTTTAATGAGGTTACCTTAGGTAAGGGAAATAATCTGCTGCAGAAACTACATAAAACTTCATTGGCACCAATATACATCACTTTACAGTAAGATTGCACAATGTGCAATGTAGGTTTTCTCCACAGATCTTAGGGCAGAGGAGTGGAGTTTCAAAACAGATTTAATCTCCTACTATGATATTTAGAACTGAAAAGAAATAAAGTCGGATACATATTTTTCTTCTACTGAAAAATCATGAAAATTTAATATCTTTACCTTCTGGATCAGCCTCTGTATTACTTGGTCATATGTAAAATGTGCTGGTCTCAGAAGTGAAAACCTGCATTAGTTCAGAAAAACTTCTCAGTTTATGATGATATCTTTTAGTTTTCTTTTATTCTTTATAATTTTCAGTTAGTCTCATGCATGTTTCTGTTTATTGTGGTCTTATTCTAATGATTTTCCTTAGCTTATACATAAATTTTAAAAAGGAAATAGATTTAGACTCATACAATAGTTTGTCATCTTCCATGTTACATTTAACACTGATTTTTTAAGTTGTTGATTTTTTACTGCTTATATTTAGAAATCCACTTAAATAGGATGGCCTCATGTGCAAAAAAACTTAAATTTTTAGGTTTCTAACAATATTTGTACAAGTTCACTGCTAATATCTTGAGTCCTTAAAGAAAATAGAGGAGAATTGGAGCAACACTGGAATTGTAATATTCCCATATCTGCTTAGGAACTAACTAACAGCCAAAAACTGAAGAACACACACACATGTATATATATATATATATGTAATCTCTGCGGTAGCTTGTTCACTATATTTAAAGTTGTTTAGAAATAATACTATGAAATATGTCTTGTAATATAAAGAAAAATATTTCGATTAAATTGGTTGCCATAAAGTTTAAAATATATATAAATAGGTCTGATGCTCTTTTCTGTGGCAAATCATTAAAATTTAAAACAAATATTCTATTAAGATTTTTGATTTATGTGTTTACAACTTTCACATTTATATTGTTTGACTATTTTAAGTGATAAAATAAGTATTAGCATATTTCTACAGAGGAAGAAATTTGTTTCTATAAGTCTTTACTGTGCATGAAATATTATAGTGCTGGAGAGCTTAGGGATAAGGTTTGTGTTCAACAGAGTAAAGTTTATCATAGTTTACAAAAATATGGAAAGTATAGGCGCATTACCTACTGCTAGACAACCTTTTTCATTGTAAATGTTTAACCTGGTTGTATATAACTAAGTACTGAATGTGATTTCAGATGCATTGGTATCATTTCCACCATGCAGAAATATAAATACTGCACAAATTGCTATACACACAGAGAAATTTAAGACAATGATAGCCATTTTTATCTACTCATAATTCTGCCCACATGCAAGGGTCACTTATTACTAATCCAAGAGTTTCTAACCCTCAGTGTGCTGAGCTCTAGTCTTCTATCAATCTTAAAACAGTATAGAAACTGTATTTTAAAATCGCTTACATCAGCTATTAGATTGTATGAAATTAATTTAATGCTGCTCATTAACGGCACTTCCCACACCTGTCTCCACAGACTTTTTTAAAATTTGATTTTATGTGACAATGTTACACCATGAACACTGTGTAGATTCAATTCCTGTTCCAAACAAAAGGTGTGGTCCCATAGGTTATAATTTTACTGTTCATTTCTCAGAACACGGGATATTAGTAGACCAAAAATAATAAGATAAAAAGGTTCGGAAATTTGTTTCACCAGACCCCAAGGAAAACATTACAGGATTTGATTTTTTTCCCTTCATTCTGGCTATAGCAAATTTCATCCTCAAATAGGGAGAAAAATTGTATTAAAATCTTTAACTAATTTGGTTTACAGCTGAGTAACTTAATGGACTCTCATGTAGTTAATCCCAAATTACACCAACACCAAGAATTTGGTGTATGTTTTACTTGTTATTTGTATGACAATTCTAGCTTGTGTCTGAGTGTGTGAGGCCTGAAGCCAAAAATATTAGACTATTACTGAGATTGCCACATTTTCATCTACAGTGGCTCTGTAGTTCAAATTTCATGGAAAAGGAAAAGAATTAATGTAAGTATCAAACACGTTGTCTAGTAAGACACTTCCATTAGCCAGAGTAATTCTTTGGATAACATTTGAGTCAAAGAAAAAATGATGAGCTCTACACAGAACTGAGAAAATCTAAGAAAGACATGAAAGGTGCCTAATCCATAATGTATCCATGCACTATGAATTGTAGTTTCATGAAACACACCTGTCACAAGAAAGAAAATACTACTATATTTATTTAACACATGAAAATATTTTTGTAACTTTTGGTCAGAAGAGGATATGTTCCTGAGAACTGAACAGATGAGAGTTAGACAGACCAAAGATAACATGTCAACAGTTCTGTTTACTCAGTTTTTCATTACAAGCTTACAGTATTATGAACATTTGGATTTCTTTGTGACTTAGGTATTAATTTCTCCCTTTACAATTTTGTTTAGTTGCAAAAAGACACAGCCTCTTAGTTTAGAAAAGCAGCATATGTTTGTGTAAAAAACAGAATTTAAAAAATTCACGAAGGTGTCACTGTATTTAAACGAGACTTCTATTTCCTTTCTCAACCAAAGATCTTGTGAATAAAATGAATCCAAGGATATATCTTGAAGTGTGTAATGTTTTGACAAAATTATCTGTGTCATCCTCATAAAATATGAAAATGTTGATGAAACTATAAGATAAAATTTGACTTTGAATCTGAACTTGAAGATTACATTAAGGATCTGATACAGAATACTTCTAAGATAATATGAAGATGATGTCAAGCATATCGTGCAATGGTGTAATTTCAAATTATTTTAGAAATATTGTGGGGAGTCAAATTCAGTGAAAACAAATGGGAAATATTATACTTCAAAGAAGATGTCAATATAAAATGGAAACTCCTGAAACAGCAACGCTGCAGGACAGATTTGGAGACATATAGAGTAAAAATAGGTCACACTTCACAGTACTAAGGTCATAGCTGGAGTATGGCATTCTAAAATTTTTCACAAGAAAGCTTTGATTTAACTTCTTTTTTTTTCCCTCCAGAGGTGGACTGAATGGTTTGAGAACACTGTGGTGCTTTAAGGGCCTTGTTTAGACAATATTAAGAGTAGAAATGAGAGAAAAGAGAAGGAATAAAAAGAGAAAGAGAAAGAGAAAGAGAAAGAGAAAGAGAAAGAGAAAGAGAAAGAGAAAGAGAAAGAGAAAGAGAAAGAGAAAGAGAAAGAGAGAGTAAAGGAAAGATGCCCACGCTTCTAGTGAAATGAAAACCTCCTTATAATAGCTAGTGTAGAGAAAATAAGAAGAATCTCTTTCTAATTCTGAAATAAAAGAACAACTTTTTTCAGCATTTCTTCAGAGTTCGAAAGAGAAAAACGTTCAAACACCCTCTGTAAACAGAGAAATAAAAAATATTTCTGCCCACTGTTAACCATGTTTTCCAGCTTAATTGAAACATATTAACTCGAGTCTTAAACACAGTATAGCACCAAATTTGTTTATCTTAGCCTAAAATGCTAGTAATCCTTTTTCTAACCCTAAAATTCAATATCCTCTAAGATATCTGCCTACAAATTCAGAAGTACCTTTATAAGTTATATATATCTTTAATAAATATTGATTGATTATAGTATTTCCTTTTGTATTTGTAATGGATTCAACTTGTTGAGAAAAACAAACAATAATGTAAAATACTTGCATATGCCAGCAATAGTCAGTGTTTAGACATATACATATTATTCCTTGAGATACTGGATAAGACTAGGATGTGTTGATGGTCAGGCTTCGTGTTCCGTGTCTTGTTTAAGATTAACAAGACCTCATTCAGTTTACAGGTGTTGCTTTACAGGCACCAGTAAAGCAGTTTCACAGTGAACTAAGAAGTCACTTTAGGTAGAGCATCGTTATTTAATTTGACAAAGCAGGCACACAGTTATATTTAGATTTTCTGATAGGTAAATTGAGTTTAACTTAGGAAAATGGATTATGCCATATTAATCAAGGTACTGCTATCATTATTCTTGGAGAGGTTCTTTGTCCCAGTCAATTTTTTTTAATGCCACTGTGGTAGGAGAAAAGGAGTAAAATTAATCTGCAAGACTCCCCTCAGTATGGAAAATTGCTAACAAAATAGACCACTGTTTCTTATATCTCCACAGTACTCCTGTACAGGGAGATCATCAGGAACCAATTTTAGGTAAATGTATTAAAACTTGGGCTCGGGCTAATGTCAGCTGCAGTTCAGCTGGGGAGATGTACTCAGGTGGGGAGACATGAGTCAGCTGATACAAATTAATGCAGGTCTCAGGGTCTGAAGTGCTGCAGCATACAGCTAATGAGCTGGAAAAGGAGGAATGGAGGTAAGGGAAGGTAGCCAGGAGTGTTAATTGCCAGCAATCTCAGTCTGTCTTTGGAAAGCAGGGTGACATCATTTTTTTTTTTATGGACTTCCACATGAACAGCTTATAATTGAAAAAAAGATCATGTTTCAAACCCATTATATTCTAACTTCATTCTCATTATCTGATTTTTAAAGTTGATCTTAAAGGCTGGAATTTAACCACTGGTCTAATGTTTCAAGTAACTTTGATTGACCTTATTGTTTGATGTGGGGATCACAGTTGCTTCAATATGACTTCAGGAAGAACCAGCTAGCCACTTTTGTATAGATGTGATTGTCTTTAATAGCATCAATAGGAAATTTCTGAGCAACTTTTGCAATATAGAAATTTATACCGAAATATTTTCCAGAGTATTTTGAAATTCTATGACACAGAAGTCTAAAAGTTTTGCAATAGATATTCTTGTACTACTAAAATGAAGTGATTTTTTATAATATATGAATGTAGGTAATATTCTTATGGCTTTTATTCCAATAACTAAAGTTTCAATGTCACCAGAGTTGGGCATTGCTTATATGAGATTAGAATTAGTCTTTGTATATGTAATGCATTAAGAAATTAATCCACATTAGTTTAGTAAACATCTAAGAATAGTAAGTATGTGGAAAACATAGTGATATTAAAATACCAAGTAAATCTAGCATCATTCTATGCTCCTTTGTGTCAAGTATACAGAAATATAGAACATGTGATCTCACAGGAATTCAAACACATTAATTACTAAACAAACACAACAGAAAATAGGTCATGATAGATTTACTTTTTCCTAAAAATCACACATTATTTTCTATATTCTGTTAGAAGTACCATTCTTGTTTATTACAATTTCTTGTCATGTGCTGTATATTATACATAATTCTGGCTTATTAAATTCCTGAAGCATGTAATACAATGAACTTAATAGATTTTATGCAAATCATTACATAAAAATATAAGAGCAGATGGTCCCCAACACATCAGAGCCTTTCTATAGCAGTTTCATATTTTGTGTAAATTAAATAAAATATAAAGTTACCTTTGTGACACCTAACTTATTTTAATTTATTCTACTGCTCTGTATTTCTTACAGACTTTTTTTTCTTTTTATATCATTAAAGTAAAATATTCCTACTCATGTTTCTTAGATATTTAGTTGTTTACCATTTCTGAGTTGTACCGTGAACCTATACAGATATTTGTTTATTCCTACTTTCCCATAAGAAGGAAATCTATTGCTATCAATAGAGCACATAATTCATCTCACAGAATTGCCTAAAGGAAAGAAGGCGGTGAGCATTACACCGGGAATCTTAAACTAGTATCTTTTAAGCTCTGTTGCTCTACAATTCTGTGACATCTTTCCTTACAACTCACTCATTTTGCCTTCCCCCTGACACCAGCCATGTCAGAAGATGAATGGTAGAGAGAATAAATCTAAAGAAGTTATGGAAACTAAAGAAAACAAAAAAGAGCTATGAGAAATAAAGAACTAAGAAAAACAAGAGCCATATAACTCTGCTGTCTCCTGTGTGATTTAAGTAGCATATGTAATGATGGTCTCTCTTCTGTTGCCATGTAGAATATGTATCTCATGATCTTCCCTACCTACTCCAGCCAATGTTCCAAAATCATGTCTGATACACATCCATGTCTTTGAACTTATGCAGTCAATTAGTAGCCTTATAATAAACAACGAACAGAGTAGTCAAAAGGGCTATCAAAAGCTGTCGGAAAAAAACCTCAAACAACCAACCAATTTTCTCAGTCATCTTTTGAACAAAAGTGTCTATTATAGATAAATATACAGTTATTATTGGGTTTGGGGCCTATTCACTTACATTATCATATACTGCAACATTTACAAGAAAAAAAGAAATTCTTCCTTTCACTATATTTGCCAGTTCTAGAAGTACCTATTTTTCTCTATGACCGTACTTGCTCTGTCTTCAGTTTCTCTGAAAAGAAATGATGTAATTTAGGGAAATAAAAAAAAGGACTTTTTGCTCTACTGGAAGAGGTTCAACAGGTGCAAGAGTTATAACAAACGTAGTTAAAATTCAGGAGCTTTCACCTCTTTCCCTCTTTCCTTCTTTCTCTCCTTTATTTTGTTTAATTTGATTATTTAAAAGCCTCATCTAAGGATAGGACCATTCTAAGACATGGAATCATGTAATAGGTGGAGAGAGGAGAAAGCCTCCAGACAGAAGAAGACTGTTAGATTGGTCTTGCAACCTTTAATTTTCTAGGACAACTGTGACACAACTACTTGAATGAGTTTTCATGTTTTATTCAGATTTTTTGCTGAAATTATACTATGCATTCTGAAATAAAAGTTATATATATATTTTTTTAATCTATTGAAGCATAATTCAAGAATACTTTTCTGGAATCTATACTTCAGCATTTCAGGTTTTCTGAATCCTGCAAGAAAGAGAACTCATCACCAACAGAGTTAACCAGCACAAGCTGCAGAATTTAATTTCCCTTTTTTTTTCATGAAAAATAATAATTCCCTTATTTACTTAATATAAGGGAATAATTTGTAACAGGTTCTGGGAAATTAGTAATACCAAGAAGTAATCATGCGGTAAATTCTTATGAGACTGCACCCTGTTTGATCTGCCTGTGTCCCAGCAGAGACACTACAGTCCTATTTCAAAGGTCACAGTTAATAGGAAAATAGATTATGGTCAACATAAAACTAAGTTTTTTTTGCAATAGAATATCAGTGTCCAAAATTGAGAAAAACACATTAACAAATGGTTTTGCTCTTCAGCAGCAGGTTAATTTTATCCTTCAAATTAGGAAGAAGTTTACCCTAAATTTAATCAAAATTAGGAAGAAGAGCCAAAAGAACCTCAGACAAACCATGTGGTCTCTCTGGATACTGAAAATCCTTATGACTTTTCTGCTCCTAAATTCCAGAAAACTATCAAACTTCCTCACAGCCTGGATACCAGAAACTATCCTCTAAGGTGACAGTAACCATTTTATTCCATCTATCTGTCCTTCTCATTCATTATAAATGCCAAATTTCCCAGCTTTCCCTTAAAATTGTCTGAGTTCAATTGATGGCACCTTACTGTAAAACAAATCAAAATGTCCAAAGTAATATAAAATACTTCAGGAAATTATCCAAAGCAATATTTATTATGTAGAAGTTCAATGAATACTTTGTTGACTGGGAATAAGTCATACTTTAATTAATTAGAATCCCAGAAACTTTACACACTGTGAAAATAAGCAATGACATAGAATTATGCTTTTACTTTTTCCTGTCAAAACCATGTAATGTTTAATGTCATCAGTATGTTTCAAGCTATAACAGCAAGAATGGTACAGCTCTGAAGGTGTGGAGAAGTTTTGCTGAAGCTCATAGAAATAAAATGTGACATTCATAGAGACTAACAAGAGGAATAGTCTTATTCTGCTTAAATATAGCTGAACATACCTCCTCAAAATTACCCAACACAAAAGATCAGAAATGTCAAACATGTTAATTGACTTAAGTGATAGTTTGACATAATCATAGCTGTAGACAGTGATTTGGTTCCCACATATTTTCTACACTTGTCAGAAAAGGACAAGTGCTTCCTAAAAGTGTGCTAGCTAAAATGAACAAGACCTCAAAAATGGGAAGAAAAAGCTGAAGAGCAATGATGATATTTAAAAAAAAAAAAGTATTGAAACTGTAGGCAAATAAAGTATCACCTATCATTTAAATATTCATCTCAAAAGTGAAAGAGAAACAAGTATTTACTAAAAGAAAATATTAATTCCATTAACAATATGATTAAAAACTTGAAAAAGAGAAGAAATAGTATTTTTTTTTTCATTTTGAGGTGGTCTATTAAATTCAAGTCTGAACCACAAAGCAGAAAACAAAGCAAGATCCTTATTGAATTTAAACATTCATAGTTACATGTAACATGACAAAGTAAATATTTCTGCAACAGATGCACCACATACACTTGAAGAAAGTTAATTTTCTGCAGTACAGAAGCATTCATGTTCAGAAGCTAACATTTTTCACTATTGAAGATGAAATAAAGTATTTATCTTTCAGACATGTTAATAAACTCTTCTTCAGCATAAGTACAGAAAGACTAACTGGGAGTATTTATGAAGATTCATTTTTTTAAAATTCTACAATAATGATTTTATATTTTTTCTTGAGGATCTGAAATACTTCTCTCAAACTTTAGTATTTAGCCAGGAGACATATTTTATTACCTTTCTTCACAGATTTGCTAGGGTTTTTGTTTTTCTTTTGCTACTGATTAGCATCTATTCTTCTCATGCTTTAATATTTAAATATATTTCCTTAAGAAAGAAAGAACTTCCTGACCATGGGAAGTTATTATTTTGCTTTGAGTGCAGTTTTTTCTTTGCTGATTTAATGGTCTTTATCTCAACCCATGAGTTTTCTCTCTTACTTTTCTGATTCTCTTCCCCATCCTGACCAGAGTGAGAGTGGGTAAGTAACTTTGTGGTGCTTAGTTGCCAGTTGGGGTTAAGCAACAACACAACTTTATGCAATGTGTTTTGAAAATTTTCAGGAAAATATATATTTCTTAAAAGATAGTCTGTATTTCCCTTGAATTTTTAAAATCCCTTTGATATAGTTTCATGCAGCCTTTAAGTCATTCAGCCAATAATACTCCTATTATTAAAGGGAATTTTTTTAATTTTTTTCCTTGTGGACAAGTGACCCTGAGAAAGAGTCTGGTGAATTGTGAGTATATTAATGACTGTTAATTCTCCTTCTGTTTTCCAAATTTTAAACTTTCGTACAAGTCCATAGAAGTTTATGTTTTCCTTCTACTTATCACTACAATATGCATATACATTTCAGTTTTCAAATAAGCAAAGAATGCAATATTCTTAAGGTAATGGTAGGGACAAGAAAGAGGAAATAGACAAACTTACTTGTCATTGGTCTGAAAATTATGAAAGACATTTCTTCCACTGCTTAGACTGTCCAAAGGTGTCACAAGAGCTCAGGATAAAAATTTGAGCCTAATTGGTTCTGCATTCCCTTGCCTCAATTTGGTTGAGCTACATTAAATGATTCCTTTATTAGCCTACTTTTGGAATTAGTTTGTATTCTCTGTAATTGTTTTGCATTCTTAGCATATATGTCCTCTGCCTTGATTTTATTTTAATGTTTTAAATTACATGCAGCAGTTTGAACGTGCATGAGTTTAAATAGATATGTGCACAAATACACATAAAGATGCACAATCAAAATACTTTGTTTTGAACAATATGCACAGTGCTAATTCTGTTCTATAGCTCCAAAACTTTGAAAGTAATCAAATGTACCACAGAAATTGCCATGACAGAGCAAATTCTTTGTCGCTTGGCATGGTCATGACATTCAATTGCATTCAGCTCCCTCATGGTTCTTGTGTTCACCAGCTAAAATTTTTGCAGCATAACTCGTTAAGAACACTAACCTTGAACATTTAAAGGTTATTGGTCAAAAAAACCAAAACAAAACAAAAATCGAACAAGCAAAATTGAACAAGAAGAAACTAATACTTCTTATGAGTTGTGGTCAGACGTGGCTATAAAAATAGGGTAGACTTTGCTAAAATTTCTTATAACAATTTCTTTTATCAAAGCGTGTGATTCTAATGATGTGATATGGGTTATTATAACTTATGGGTTCTGCCAGAGTTACAAATAAAACCAAAATTTTGCAGCAGCTCACCATTCCGCTTCATCTCTGTATAATGAACCAAAATCTGTTCCTTCATTCTGTACATACATGTAGCTGGAGCAAGTCTCAACAAAGAAGATATAAATGGCTCTACGCTGTCACTGTCCTAGCTTTTGTTTTCTCATCCATTAATGAACAGTGAAAGTTACTGCTAAAGTCCTGCTCTACTCTTGAAGACTTTAAAAGCACCATACTCAGTCATTCTGCAGTAATGGCATGTGTCAGCTATCTGTGTACATAAGTTTTGGAGACTTGCACAAAATAAATGAAGTTACTGAAAAGCAGGTCTCTAAGGAGTCTTAACTTGGCTCTCTTAGGCACACATGGACTGAAATAGTTCAAAGTTTTGTGATTTAGACAAACGTTTACTGTTTCAGTCGACCATTAAGGATTCAGCAAACAACACATACAACTCCTCATCTGCCAAAGTCTTGCTTCGAAAGGTCTTCTCAAGAATTAATTAGTTGCACACCAATTATGTTGCATTGCTAGTTATAATGTTACAGACTACAAAAGTGTGTTTGCAGAAACACATCACACTGTGTTTCTCGTCCATGTACTTTCTAGTAATATTAACACACATTCATACTAGAAAAAAAGTGGAAGAAATATCAAGTAAAATTTCAGTCTATGTAATTAAAATTTGCCATGGTTATCTGTAACTAAATCACCTGTTTCTACCAAAAAAAATTCAGACCACTTAAATAGTAAAGACACTAATAAATTCAAAACTAATGATGAAATTGTAGGTGCGTGTGTGACAAAAAAGAAAAAGATAACTGACACTGCAAAGAAAAGAGATAATAAAAGAGTTAATTTACAATGCAGTTTTCAAAGGCCAAAATAGATTATCATAAGCAAAGAATAAATTGAAATAATAAAAATTAAACTAAAACCAGGGAGAAATTAAAACAAATAAAATACAATGAAAAAGGAAAGCAAAATAACAAAGGAACTACTGAAAGAGCTCAGTATGATCATCACAAGATGACATGCAAAAATGGAACGACAGACAATAGGTAGCAAAACCCATCTAATTATCAGACACATTATGAGGGAATATAAAATATGAAAAGATTTACCCTTGACACTTTTTAAATTAAAGCATCTCAATTGTTTAGTTGGTTGATTTTATTGTGGCTTTGGTTTTGTTTCTGGTTTTTTGAGTCAGGAGTCCGAGACAGTTCAAATCTTTGAAAAAGAACTGTTTTGACTTTAAATGAGCATACCAAAGACAGCAAAAGTTTCCAGCTTCTTAAACTGTATTTAATTATAACACAAAGAAAAAAACTGCTACAAGTCAGTCTTTTAAACAGACTTGATTAGATAAAATATAAAAGAGTTTTGAAAGAGATTTCTGCTCTGCCCACTGGGTCATCACAGAAAAAGAATAATTCCCATTTTTTCCCCGTCTGCACTGATTTTTAAGCCTAAGAAAACAAAACCAACTTTTTGATTCTTAGTTTTTCTATTACTGTGGCTTTTGATGTGGTGCTTGTTGCCGGCAACTTGCCCATTCACATCAGGAATCTCAGTTGAGATACTACAGGATCAGGATACACTGAAATAAATCCAGTTGTACTCAGAGAAGGAGCATGCCCTTTATCCCTCCTTCCATAAGAGTGCCTCTGCTTTGTAATGCAGTTTCAAAGACAAGGTGACCAATCACATGTGTTTAAACAGAAGATCAGTCACACAGAAAACACACGGTAAACCGCAAACAAGTCAGTAAGTCTCCTGTCATACATTTCTACAAGCTATGGGAGTTACAGCACAACAAAAATCATAATAACAGCTTTAGCTTGTCAGGAAAGGACCCACTGTGACTTAAGTAAACTCTGCTGAAGGAGAAGAAATACATACAAATAAACACAAGGTCTTTGTTGCCTAGAATTGATAATAAATAGAATTATCTCACTAGTTACTGAGACTGTTTCTGTATTTTGGGATGCATCATTCTGCTGTAATAATACTGTAGTAGGCCTATAAATGCCACAATATGGACTCTATTAATAAAACTACTCATGAATTTAGTCACCATGCAATTTCTTGTAGGGTGTATGCTTTACAAGTAGAAGTCCTTTACCGCACTTTTTTTTCTCTGATCTACTAAAGGAGTCATACTTTAAGGTGTTTGAAGAAAGAAGAGAAGCAATTTATAGTCAAACAACAAAGCCAAAAAAATAAAATGGTCCAATAGAAACAGAAACAGAAGAGTAGACAAAACTCAACCTTAAAAGCTTATGGGAAGAAATTTTATTTCCTACAGTTGATTACACTTTTCAGAACTTTTGAAGTCTTATAAGATGTTTTACTCAGTGAAAACTTAAATGTCTGCACAAATAGTACATGACAGTATTTTTTTTTTTTAAGTTATAGTCAGAAGCACAAATTTTCTTCTCTCTGTCATAATCAGGTTTATGGATTATTAAACCTGAATGGGTTTGATTCTTAATGCAAAGCTTTTCCCTAGTCATTATAACCAAGTAGCCGTCTAAGACAAGGACAATTGAAATTGCTAGTATGTGGTTATATGCTTTGTATGGATTATGCAAGATGAAGATGAAGGTGTCTTCACCTTCCTGAGGCTTTACTTGGTTTAGCTGTGACTAATTTTTCTATTTCACCAGACATCTAGCATTGATTTGTTTGGCTTTTGTTTTTCTTTGTGTGATAGTCATTGCTTTATACGGATAGCTGTAACAAGCAGGTAGCCTATGACAATTCCATGTTTGCGATTGGAAAATAATGATGAAGTGTAGGGGAATGCAGGCCTGCTAAAAGAGCAAAGGTTTTGAGAACAGACACACAACGAGGTGCAGAGGAGAATATAGACGGGGAAGAGAACAGGCACAGGATCTGCAATGAAGACCCTGCAGCAATAAACAAGTCTTAAATAATCAGTTAAAAAAATGCAGACTTGGATTTTGGCAAAATTGGTGTTAAGGGTAACAAAAAGAACTAAGAATTTTGATATAATATACATAAAATTGATTTGGATACAACATAAACCTGCATACCAAGGAAGAAAGGAAAAGGTGTAAAAGCCTGTAAGAAAAATAAAATAAATATCTTAAGTACATCCCACAATAAGGTAGTAGAAAACATCAACATGAACATCATATTCCTCCTGGAGAGGGATTCACAAATACTGACCACTCACCCAACAACTCCCAGCCACTCACCATCACAATTCAAGCAAGACAACTGACCATTCAGAGCAATAGGGGAATTAGAGAAAAACACCAGGAAAAAGAGACAAATTAAGGAGTATGGATCTTATAATTTTAACTGCATTACTTTTATTTATTTTTCTCTGACAATATTTATTTTAGCTAACAATTTCATGTGTTTACTTACATGTGATGTCTGCTTCCTCTTTGCCTGTGAACAATATTTGCAACATTTTGGATGCAATATTTTCAGCTACGCTTTGTGTCTGGGATTCCCCAAAGAAGAGTCCTATGTATATACCATCTGTAATGTTCCAGAAAGTCAGATACAAGTATAAAACCAATGTATAAGTCATCAACATTTGTTGCCGCTTCAAAATTCTTATGATTGGCTGGGACAGCCATGTACCAGTTCAACAAGTAATGCTGTAAATTACAGTGGACATAGAGATTCACAGATCTCTACTTGGCTGTCTTTTGTAAGGGGCTGTCAAGATATCATGAATATTAAAACTCATAACCTGAGATGCTTTAGAAACAAAAATAGCTGTTCCAGGAAAGAGACAATCTAGAGTGCTGAAAGAATTTAGAGACATTTTGGAATGAAAAACGAGATTTAATTTTTTTTTTTCTGCAAAAAAAGGTACCAACAAAAGCAAAAGAGATGGTTTAAAAATAAAGATGAGGTTGAAAATACAGACTCTGAATTCACAGATCAGACATAAGCCTCAGGGTTTTCTAGTCCTGTGGCACAGCAATACAGAAGGCAAATGAGAAAAGAGATGGAAGCCCAGAAATCTAAGGTTTAGGAGCCAAGGCTGGCAGGAACTGAAACTGTCTCTGTCTTTTGAGAAGTTCAGTATGAATAATGCATTTTCACTCTTCTCTCGCCCCCCTAAAATCATATGAAAATTTTCTGAATGCAACCTGTGGCACTCATAAACTTCCAGACAACCCTGTTATTTTGAAACCTGGAATGGTACTTAAGTAATGCCATGTCTGTCTTACAGTACTGTGGTGGCTTGATGTTGACTGGATAGCAGGTGCCCAACAAAGCCACTCTGTCACTTCACAGTTTCAAATGGACAGGGGAGATAATATTATGTGGGTTGAGATAAGGACTGGGTGATCACTGCTAAGTGATCTCCAGTTATCATCATGTGGAAAAAGTGAGTTAATTGGGGAAATTAGTTTAAATTACTGCCAGTCAAATCACAGTAGGATTACAAGAAGTAAAACCAAGCCTTAAAAACCCAGCCTCCACTCCTCCCTTCCTCCCAGACTTAACTTTATTCTCAATTCTCTACCTTGCTCACTTGCCATTAGCACAGCAGGACCGAGAATGGGTTTGTGGTCACTTCATCACTTGCTGTTACTGCTTCTACTTTCTTCTCAGAGAGAGGACTCCTCACACTCTTTTCCTGCTTCAGTGTGTGGTCTGTCCCAGAGGCAGTTCTCCAACATGAGTCCTTCTCACAGGATGCAGTTTCTCATGAACTGCTCAAGTCTTCCACGGGGTGCAGACCTTCAGGAAAAGATTCACAAGTCCAGCAAACTTGCTTCAGCGTGGGCTCCTCCAGAGACTGCAGGTAGATCTCTGCTCCACCATGAACTTCCATGGGTTTCAGGGCCACAGCTGCTTTACCATGGTCTGCACCACGGGCTGCAGGGCTTCCAGCAAACGCTGTTCCATCACCTCTAGCATGTCCTCCCTCCTTTACTGACCTTGGTGTCTTGCAGATTTGTTTCCCTCAGTCTCTCATGCATTCTCATTCCTCTTGTCTCATTTTTTTTCTGCATAATAAGTTTTTTCTCTTCTTTAATAGCCCCAGAGGTGCTATCACTGTTGCTGATAGGCATGTCTTTAGCCAGCAGGGGCCTGTCTTGAAGCCAGGTGGCATTAGCTCCATTGGACATAAGGGAAGCTTCCAGCAGACTATCGCAGAAGCCACCTCTGTAGCCCACTGTTATCAAAACCTAGTCATGTAAGCCTAGTACAAAAATTCTCTTTCACAAATGGAAGTTTTCGCCTGATTTTTTAGGATGTTTTATTGCTAATTATCTGTTGTAAGTTTTATCAAATATTCTTTTGCTGCTTTTTGATTGATAATGCTGAATTAGTCATTGCCAGATAAATTTGAAGGTGTATATAGGTTGATACACAAAGTCTTAGTATCAAAATTGTTTTAACATTTCTGTTCACTAGGAAAATCTCCTTGTGATTGAGAGTATTTGTTAAAGCCTGCTCTAAGGAAAAATTGTGACTGTTTTTGAAGGATGATAAGGGCTTTGATATACTACGGGATCAAGGGGAATAATAGTGAGGAAATAACCTGTTTTGCAGACAGCGCATTCTGCTAACAATAATCAGCAGTCTTCTGAGGTTTGCCCTCAATTAAAAAATTGTATGTAAGGGAAGGCAAAAGGTCTCCTTAAGCCTTTCTTCACATCTCCACAATGGTTGACTCTGGTGGGTTGACCTTGTCTGGACATCAGGTTCCCCCCAAGCTCCTCTCTCAGTCTCCCTTCTCAGGTGTCAAAGAAGAGAAAATAAGATGGAAAACATATCCTAGGATGAGACAGGGCAGTTTGCCAGACCAGAAACGAAGCAAAAGTTTTGAACGTGCACAAGCAAAGAGTAAAAAGTGCAATTTTATTCCTTACTTCCCATCAGGAAGCAAATTTTTATCACTTCTCAAGAAGCAGGGCTTCAGAACACATAGTGGTTGCTCCAGAAAAGGAAACATGGTAAATATGAATGCTCCCCCCAAGCCCCTTCCTCCTCCTGTCCTTAACTTTTATATCTGGGCTGAAATAATTAGATATGGAATATCCCTTTGGTTATTTTGGGTCAGCTAGCCTAGTTCCCAGCCCCTTGATGGGGGAATTTTGGAGAGACAGTGCTTATGCTGTGCCAGTGCTGCTCAGCAGTGCCCAAAACTCTGGTGTGTTAGCAACATCTTTCCAGCAACCAATGCAGAGCACAGCACTGTGAGGGCTGCTGTGGGAAAATGAACTCCAGCTCATCCAGACCAATATATTGGCACCATCTGACCTTCTAAGTTTATCAAACTTTGTTAAAAATAGAAAATAAAGAGAGAAAAAGGCAAGGGATACAATGTCAGCATAGGCCATACTTAACTTTAGGCATCACTTGAGGAAAACTCTGCCAGAAACAACAAAATGAGAAGTAACTATTTGAATGTTAGGAGGAAATATAATAAGGACACTAAAAAAGCCCCTATACCTGTAGTAAATTATGATGTATTTGACTGAGAAAAAGATAGGGATATAGAAATTGTCATAGATTAAATTGGATAAAAGTGCAATACTTTCAAGACCTATGTAGGACTAAACTTAGTTACAATTATACTATTCATCAAATGATTAGTCACTATTTCCCATCACCTAATCAAGTATTTAATAATCAAATATTTGATTAGTTGGTGTAATTACTTTTTTTTTTTAACCCCACACTATCTTTTTTCAATCACAGAATCACAAAAACACAGTGTATTCTGTTTTGGAAGGGACATAAAGTCCAACTCTTAGTACTGCACAGGATAGCCCAAGAATCATATCCATGTGCAATTGTCCAAATGCTTATTGAATTCTGTCATATTTAATTCTTATACTAGCTCCACACAACAAAACTCTATTAAGAATTAAATTTATTTATGTGTAACCCAGACTCATCATGATGCATGTTTGAAATTTCCAAACTGCTTCTTTCCTTTATAATTTTTACACTTTTGCCTACTAGTACTGATTCTGCATTGGTGATACATCCATATCAAGATCATTACCTGCTTTTTCTCAAAAATCCCAACAGGAAAAAAAAAAAAAAATTGCTACTCATTCATAACCTATTAGTGAAGCTTCCATATTAAGGCACTTTGCTCAAACTATATTGCAAAATCTCAACAATTATTTGACTCCTCACACTTTTTTTTGTCCACAGTTTTGCAATGTCATCCTGTAGCTACTTATATATATTTCTTCAGGTGGCTGATGTTTAATAAATATCATAGCTTTTTTTTTAGTTGCTGTAATCCCCCCCACACCCTCCCAATCCAAATATCAATTTGCAATTAATGTGACAGCATCTGTCACAGAGTCATCTGTCAGCTCTCTGTGAGCCTTTTCATCTCCTTGTTTTCCCTTTTCCTTTCTTTCCACCACCATCTCTGCTCTGGGGGGAGCACTTTGGGAAGTACCAGGCCACATAGCAGGAACATTGCCAGTGTTCCCTGCGCCATCAGTGTCTTCTCAGACTCAATATCCCTTAAGGAGAGGGTATAGCCTGGAGTCATGCTCTCACCTTGAGCTCCCCCACCTCTCACCTCTCCGGCAGGAGAGTAGGTCGTAGAGCAAATCAGTAGGTTGTTTCTAAAATTGAGGTCATGGACATACAAGTAATTGTTCTACACAGAGCCATGTGAGAAAAGGAGCTCAGCCATTCCCTAGCTGTTTAACACAAGGAGAAATAATATGGTCCTTCTACTGTCACATGGGACCACAAGAAAAGGGGGTCAGGTGCCTTTCTTTTTGTGCAGTGGGGGCCTGCACCTCTCTTCTCCCAGACCCCAGGGTCTTGAGCAGAGCAGGGACCCAATAGGATGTGGGCCAGCCCTGATGCCCTGACTTACCCCAGATCTAAATGGTAATCCCACTTGTGACTTGTCTCATCTGACATGGCAAGTGGAACAGAACCAGCAGATCTCAATAGGCAGATAAAAATTGAGAAAATTTCATACTGGCAGAGGTGGACATGTATTTGTATTAAAGGTTGACTGTAGTGGGAGTGGTGAGTAAACACAAACACACACACACACACACACCTAACAGTACTGTACAGCCTGTCCAGATTTTCTGGTTGCTACATTTCAGACTTGTTTTATCATTACACACATAATATGAAGAGATAAAAGCATTACAGAGAAGGTGGATATTTGCATACTATACTAAACAAACAATAGCTGCCTCATGTTCTACACTTGCCTGACGCCATGACAAATGCTAACAGATGGAAAAATTAAAGTTTAGAGGAAGGGATAAGTATTCCCTTTTAAAATTGCTGTATAAGTTGATATACTCATATATTTTCCAGCTGAAACATTTAAAACATGGTTGCATAGTTTGATATTTATCAATCAACATCTACCTTGCAGTAGACTATATTTCCAAAAGGATCTGAGTTCTGCCTTTTTAATTAAGGTGGCTGAAATAGACTACCAAATATATTTTGAAAGTAGATTCTCTTTTTCTCACACTAATATATTAGCAATGTATAAATACATGTAAAAGTACCCATTATTTTAGCTATCTGCTCATCATGCTAAGGAGAGATGGGGTGAAGAGAATAAATTATGCTGTGGATTTTTTCTGGCTAAAATTCACTTAATCTCCAATTAAATGAATCCAATGGGACAATATTACAGACATTCTAACACAGAAATCAAATTATAACTTGGTTTTCCTAGCTAAAATAAAATGTATTACTCAGTTATGTTATATATCTCTTTTATTTTGTAGAACATGTAGAATGATTTCTCACAGAGATATTTGATAAATAAGGACTCAACATGAAAACTTTTAATCGAATTTTATGTACCTCTGATGGCTTTTTCTATATAAGAAGTTGTAATCATGACATATGTTCTCATACTGCAGAGGAAGAATATCTCATTATTTTAATTCCAGGGTTATCTAACAAATACTTGGGTTGTATCTAATGTCTTCAAACCTCTGCTAAATAGACTCTGAAAAAAACTGCAAAGTTTTCTACCTGATGTGTTTCTTATTTGTGAAAACAGTGTTCAGATGACATAATAACAATTGAAAAGATATATATTTTCTACATATAGAGGACATGTAGAATATGCTGTTTGGAGTAAAAAATAAATTACCATGGTAATCAATGGCCAAAGATTCATGCTGAGTGCATTATGGGGCACTGGATGATAAAGATTCAACCTGGGATGCCTTGGTCATTTTAACAAAACAAAACCTCCAATCTTTTCAGAGTTTATTATCATGTTGGTTTGCGGTTTTTTTACAATAGATAGTGGGGATGTAACTTCTGATGTTCTGCTAACAGTTGTTTGTATCTTGGATTATTGTAAATAAACTGTCTTCATTTTATAGAATCTCTCACAGCTGTCTTTTTAAAATTGAAATCTCAGTGAGGCTTTGATTGAAATGAAAAAGAACCAAACTGAATTATTAGGTGATATAGTGTACTTTTCTCTTCTTAAACCTCTTTATACTATCTATGATTATTGTTTTAGTTGTTCTTTCATACTTAGAGGTAAAGATAAATTTGTTAAACAGTGTTGTTGACAAGCAAAAAAAAAAAAAAGAAGATTAAATAGATTCTGCTTCACTAATTTATGTTATACCTATGTTTAAACTGCAGCAATATATTGTTATCATATGTACTTTTTTGTTTGTATTGTTTTTTAATTGATTTTATTTGACCCTTCTTTTTCAATGGTAGGGCAGAGGGGATTGTTTATGAGAGTGGTTTTGTTGTTGTTTATGTTTTGTTCGGTTTTTTTGCTTTTTTTTTTTTTTTAATAACACCAGCTATAGAGCAGATACACATTCTGAGTCAAAAGTATGTTCCATGTTTCTCTCTAATAGTTGTTATAGATTATTATTGTTACATACTTCTGTACTAAAAGTTACATGCTTTTTATCTCACAAGGAAAATATTAAGTTTAACTTTAGATTTTTTGTGAAATTTATACAAGTGATGATGACCACTGCAGGAAAATCCTAGAAAAATCAGTAAATGGTAATGGTAGTGCCTCTTTAGCTGATTTAATCATTGATGTGGCAATGTTAAGGAGCCTGTAGTGTTGATTCAGAAGATTCTTGAGAATAGTTTTAAGAATTTGCTTATGAAAGTAGGATTTCTGAAAATGAGGTACTGGACCAATTTTTCTAAGGAAATTTTGTGTTCTGAGAATGTGACTTAACCAGCTGCAGAAGTCTATTGATGACATGCACTTTGCCCTCATCTTTTTGTCGTTCAGAATAATACAGAATCACAGAATTACAGAAACATAGGATCATAGAATAAAAGATCCATAGAATCACAGAATAATTTGTACTGGAAGGGATTTTGAAGGTAATCTACCCCAATCTCCTTGCAGTGAGCACAGGCATCTTCCACTGGACCAGGTTGCTCAGAATTCTATGCATCCTGACCTTAGACATTCCCAGGGATGTGGCATCTACCACCACTATGGGCAACCTGTTCCGGTGTTTCACCATCCTCACTGTAAAAGATTTCCTCCTTAATTCTAGTCATAGTTCCTTCTTTTTTAGTTTAGAACTTTTATACTTCCTATCTCAGTCAGACCCACTAAAAATCTTTCCACATCTTTCTTATAAGCTCCCTGTAAGTGGGAAGAATGCATTAATATCTCCTGTAATCTTCTCTTCAGGTTGATCGTTCCAGCTATCTCAGCCTGGCCTCATAGGAGTGTTATTCCATCTCTGATCATTTTTGTGGCTTCTGGATCTTTGCTCCTGTGCTGAGAACCCTGGAGCTGGATGTAGCACTCCGGATGAAGTGTCATGAAAACACAAGGAGCAGAATCCTCTCGCCCTGTTGGTCACGTTGCTTTTGATGCACTCCAGGATATAATTGGCTTTCTGGGCTGCAAGAACACATTGCAGGGTCAAGTCCAGCCTCTCATTCACAGCACCCCCAAATCTGCTCTCAATCCATTCATCTTGCAGCTTGCATTGATATTGAGCCTCGTCCCAGTTCAGGTGAAACACGTTGCACTTGGCTTTGCTAAACTGCTTGAAGTTCCATTCCTCAAGCTTGTCCAGGTCCCTCAGATTACATCTCATCCCTTGACTGTGTCACCTGTACCACTTCAGTTTGATATCCAAAAATTTGCTGGGAGTGATCTCAATCCCACTGTCTATGTCATTGATGAAGAAATTAAACAGTACTCATCCCACTGGTAACCCCTCAGGGACATCACTTGTCTCTGATCTCCATCTCGACATCCAGCTAGTTCCTCATCCAGCAGTCCACTTATGAAATCCATATGTCTCCAACTCAGAGAGAAGGATGTTGTGGGAGATCATATCAAAACCTTCACAAAACATTCCTCATGGGTTTTTCTTCACGGTAGCCTTGAGATGATTGTCTTTCATATCCTACAATTTATTACAACCTTAGTCCAAAAAGTAAACTAGTGAAATATTAAACAAACATATATGTGCTAAAAATTACGTAGACTTACATTCAGAAGAAAGTAATAATGTGTTATTAAGTAGTTGTCTTTGTATTATAACAAAATTGAAAGTTTGATCTGTGACTGTGACAAAGAAAGTCAATCTGACTATACACAAAAAAAGAAGCATAAGTAACATGCATTCCTTAGCATGTTTAGGTTCTATGACACGTATATTTTAAGTATGGACAAAAATTCATTCTTCTTGATAGCTATCCACTTCATGTATTTCATTTTTTTAGTTTTATTGTGACACACCTTACTTGTAACCACAAATATCCTGTTTGGCATTTTACTTAGAGTAATTTTTGCTGTCACATTAATCTTAATACTTTCTTCATGTTGACATACTATGTAAGAATAATTTGAGTTATATGGTTGTTCTTTCAGCACCTGATGTTGTAGAAAAACAACAAAAGCATTTAAATGTGTTATTGTACTTAATTTTAGCGTCAATACTATCCCTCAGGTCAGTTGCTCTTCTACTGTGATTTAATCAAATTGTTAGGAAGAACTGTTGAGTCCAGGGATTATTTTTGTTGAATGAACATGTTCAGTTACAGTTCTGAAATCAATGAACTGGAAAGATGTCAGCTCATGCTGAGAACACAACTTAGCTGTATGGTAATAAATGCACTGAGAAGGTGTCAGGCAAACAAAGCCATAGCCTGCAGCAATAAATGACAGTTTTCTGAATTAGTATCCCTGTCCTTGAGCTTAAATTTGGATATGCTTCAGATCTTTCTGGTAAAATTCTTGATATTGCATAGTGAAGTTATCAGATTAATGCCTGTCTGGTTTTGTGGGATTAAATGATAAGAAGTGCTATAAAATAAAAAGAAGGGAGAAAAAAGTTCACTATATTTGGTATTTTTTCCCTTTGGAAACAAAAATGTTGCAAAAGTTATGGTATTCCATAGAAATGTCAGCACTGCAATCTGTCTGCAGAAGTCTGCATAATTGGGAAAACCTTCACTAAACACAATGTCGAAGCAGTACCAAGTAAAAGGTCATGTGTTATTATTCACTGTGTAGAGCAAGAGGGAAGAGCAATTAAGAAAGCCAGAGGGAAAGGCAAAAGCATCAGCACTGCTCCTAAAACTCTTTGCTAAATTTCAGAAGTGGAAGAGTGGGAGGATACCATATGTATTGGTCCCTATGGCTAGCATCTTTAATTTCTGGATGAGATTAATCAAGGTAAAATCTAGAGTCACAATCCAAGCTGTCAGCAAAAGAAATTATGAATTAATTCAGAAAAAAAAAAAATAGAATAAGAGAATAATAATACGTTAGAAACAGTCATTCAGTCTCCCCTTTCCAATATCCCACCAATACCTCATACAAGCCTCAATATATTACTATTAGGGATAGGGATGTCTTAAAAAATGAGAGTGCATCTGGTCAGATTCGCCAGCACTGATGTTTTCTGAATTCTTGGATTAGAGTTATTTTCAGGTTTTAAACGCAATTTAAGAAGCCAGGGTATGCAGATTAATGGATTTTGTTTATCCTTATGCTCACTTTTACTGCATTCAGATTACATATTTTTTCATCCTGGGTAAGAGAAATCCATTGCTAAAACCTTTTGTGAATGGTGATGTGACTGACTGTATAAACTCATTTTCTTTTCTCTTTGTTAATCTTTTTTACCCAGGGGTACAAATATGGGAACACTTGAAAGGCATTTTTTTATGATTATTAAGTCATGGAGCTACTAGATAAATATAACTCAGAAAACATATTCATTGGAAAGACTGGTTCAGTTTTCTGAGATTCACTTAGTCTGGAGTTTCAATAATGTGCAGTAACTGTTTCAGAGGTGCAGGACTATTACATACAAAACCTTGTTGTGAGCAAAAAGGAAATTTAGGTAAAGCCTATGATGTATTGTTGTTATAACAGAAATCTTAACAACACAATCAATGAATTATTTTTAGTACGGATCTAATTATTATAGAGAAAAAATCCTACTGTTACAGTCTAATCTGACTGGTCTCAGTCCTAATACTACAGCTAGACATACATGCATATCCTATTATATATCTCTTTCTCAGGTGCTATATTCAACATTCCTTTTGGGTCCTTTGTCCTTGGTCCTTGGGTTGAGCTTCAGTTTTCTTGTGGTTGTGCAGCAACTTACAAGAATCTGAAATTCCATACCAGGAGGATTATGGCATTGGCAATTTCTTCTTCCTCACCCTAGGATTCAATTTGGGTTACTGTTATATGTTTTGTAATGTGCTTTTGCAGATTCCTGTTATGTCTGAATTTACTGTACAGAGTTTGTGTTACATATCTTACACACTTTTTTTCTTACCCCAAGACTGGTTAGTCTCAAATTTGGATCTGCTTTTTTTTTAACAGGTATTTGTTGGGGTTTGTAGCCCTGAGATCTCCAATACCTTGTCATTAGGAGAAGAAAAATAAAAGCCTTAGAGCTAAGCAAAGTGAAAATAAAGCTCCAAAAGGGTCAACACAAGTTGAGATAAAAGAAGCATGACAAGTCTCAGTTTTGCAAACTCAGTGCAAAGGCTGTGGGTTGTTACTAATAGTGTTAAGATCATACGTATCAGTTCACTTTGCACTTCAAATATTCCATGAGAATATGAGAGTGGTCTATGAGGAGGATTTAACAATAAATTTGTCAACACATCATGTATACCTTCCGGCTTAGAGCCAATTTTATAGCAAGACAGTAGATTTTAAAATAGACTTCACATGGCTTTTGAGCAGTCTGTGCAAGGAGGAAAAGTTCTTATACTCTTCTAGTTGTCTGCCAGATTGGCCAGGGATTGAGCATATGGCCAAAAGCAGAACATAAAACATCAGTTTTCAGTTCTAATGAGAGAATTTAAAATAATGACAAGGATAGTCCAGCAGATTTAGACTTTGAATGCATACATATATAATATATAAGCTACTATATGTGAGAGCTTACTGTGCTCTAGTTAGTCTATAAGTGCAATTTAAGCCTATATAGCTTTAATGAAAAAAATTCCACAGTACATGAATTATTTTTCTTTAGCTTGAATGTTAGTCCCTGTAGCTGCATTTACAGGATATTTACTTTAATTGTTCATTAAAGTATTTGTTATGCTGCTGCAAATAAAAGGAAACAATTCTTACAAAAGCACTATAGATCCTTACCTATAATTGAAACGTGAAAAAATGTTTCCACTATCTTTTCATTAATAATGTATGTTGGTGGCAAGACAGTTTAATTTACAAAGGTTTTAGTGTCATTTTTTGGTCCATATTTTTGTTTGTTTCTTTGGGTTTTTTTATTGTTTGGTTTTTTTAGGTTCTAAAACTATTTTTTAACTTTTAAATTGTAACATTTTTAATATCCTGTTAAAATATTTAACTGAATAATAACCTTCAAGACAACTTTGTGGATAAATACATTGCAACAACACTATATTTATATTTTATAATATTTTATATTTTTTCCTTTAACTTCAGAAAATCTTAATGAAATACTGCCAAAAAAAAAAAACCCAAACAAAATGAACCGCAATCAACAAGGAAGTTTATGTCCTTCCAGTGACTTATCAAGACATATATGAAATGCAAGAATGACAGTTTTTATAGTTTTCAGTAAACTGAATTGCATTTATTAATATTCCTTACTACTCCTTGTAGCAAATTATTTATGTTGTGATGAGATTGACTACATACTTCCGTGATTCCTTTGTGCTGCAGTACTTTATTACTCATATCTTTTAATGCAAATCATTGATTAGTTTGTTTGGGTGTTTTGGTGGTTTTTGGTAAGGTGGATATATACTCTTTGGTTATCTAATCTTTACTGTATAAAACACCTTCCAAAGAAATAGATTCTTATATTTAAGCTCTACTGTAACAGAAATGGTAAATATAAAGCTTGAATCAGGGCCAAAGCATGACATGTATCATACATAATAAAATACAGTACAATAACCACATCAATTATCATATTTGCATTTTAATTGATAGTGAATTAATGATTATTTTTCAGTAAAACAGGAGAGTAAATTCTACTCCATAGAAATTCAATACATATATATCCTTCAATGAGACTATATCAAGTGACAATCACTAGAAGTTATTTTTTGTTTTATTATCAGATTTTAGTCATAAATACTTATTTAGGAAAAGACAGAATGGTACAAAATCTGGTGAACAAACTTCTAAACCCCAACAGAATTTAATTAAAAAAAAAACCAAAAAACCAAAAAACCAAATAACAATCACAGTTCCCCCCGGAAATACAAAAAAACCGACTATAACCTTGATAAAGGGCCTATCTGCATTTAACTTTCTGAAAGGCAAAATCTTTCAAGAATCTGAAATAATATTTTGGTACTAATACTAAATCATCTCCGGTTGGGAAATATTGTATTCCAGAGAGGAATATGACATAGTTTTAGGTCTTTTTGTCCCTGACTTCAAAATTTTGGTAATCCACATTCCAAGCATCTGTAATTTAAGAATAACATTTAAAAGAAGTCAAAATTACAGGATCACAGACAAGAAATGCAAAAGAAAACAGAGTTGCAATAAAGCTGGTTCAAAGTAAGGAATAAATATATCAGGAATGGTATTATGATATTCAGTAACGATAGGAGACAAGTGATCATATGGTTGGCTTGCACAGATGACTAGATATCATATATACTGATTAAATTTTACTTTCATAGTTTACTTGTATAAGAAGATATTTGGATAGCTACCAGAAACAAATTAAATATCTACATGTTGTGCCCTTCACTACTCACACTGAGACTGCAAAAATCTGCCAAAGTCTGTCTGCTTTTCAAGAAGTTCAAAGTAAGTTCATGTGCAGCACTGATCATAAACACCAGACAACTTTATGCTCATGTAACTGCTAAATTAGGACCTTTGGGCTTTACAGTAATTTCACTTTTCCCTTGAATCTCAGAAGTGCTGATATTGAATTGGTCCCATTTTGTAATTCTATGGATTAATAGTACACAACTATATGTGATTACAAATTCATTCTGAATTCATACCGTACTTCATATTATGCATTACACTAACACTACCAATGAGTAGAGAGTTATAACTTCATCTCCCTGCTTCTGCTGAAATTGAACATCTTGTCGGCCTGGTGCATTAAAACAAGACAAAAAAAAAAAACCAACTTAAAGGAGACCAGATCTATAAAAAATAAATTGTCATGTTTCTAATAATACCTAATAAAACATTCTGATAGCCCGATAAATTTGTTTAAGGTTACATTTTGTGTTCCAAGCCTACATATAAACCATAAATTTTAAGTACTGTATTTTTTCTTCCTTTTAGTTCAATTAGGATTTTGATGAAGTTTACTCTCCAATTTAGTTTTCATTAAAAATGTGCCTGTAACAATATAAAGAAGTAACCAAATAGAAATGGATTTTTAATATTACTGGAAAACTGTAGGAAAGGGAATTTATCAAACTCCTTCCATTTTCAATGATTACTGTTTTATCACAAATGCATTTACTCTATACCAGTATGTAAATCAGATAGAGAGACTTAATTCTTGTCATTCCCTTCAGAGAAAACCAAGAGCTGCAGATTGTCAGGACCATGAAGTGTATAATGAACTCTTCAAACACAAAAGAAGTGAGTCAGATTATATTAATACATTAGTTAATGATGACTTCATATTAGCAATTGGTGAAAACCTTCTTTTTAATTTATATAAGAAAGAAAACTTTATGTGTTATATTACATTCATACACACTACTTCCCCTATATGGTGGTCTGCTTAAGAAAATACACAGATATAAATAATAAACTGCATTTTATGTATAAAATGTCACTTATATTATAAATACGAATTATGTAGTACATAAAGTGGTTGCCACCTGTGTACTCTGCTCAGTGACTTTACCTTTTGACATAAAAACTCCAACATATCAGTCATTGTCAAAATTGCTGACAATTTTTTCTGGTTTTATTGGAATTTATTCTTCTCCCCTCACTTCTGTTTTATTGGATCCCCATACCATGTCAGTAATCCAAAATTCAGTAAAAGACAAAAGTGATCTTGAGAACGAAATTTGGGATGCTTGTGTTTCTCGCAGCTTTACAAAGCCAAAAGCAGGAGTTTTCTATCACTAGAATTCTTTCCAACAGGACATGAAGCATTTGCTGTTATAGATCTGATGTTGTAATAAAATCTTCCTCTGAATCCTGGTTAGTCATAATCACAATAAAAGAAGAAAACTACACATCTGTTTCATATATGATATTAGTGCCATATAAGCCTCTTCACAGCAGTAAGCAATCTGTCTCAGCTAGGTCATTTAGTGAAAAAAAAAATTTAAATGGCAACAGAACATTAACATTTCTGTGACACAGGGAGTATGGTTTCTTATATACATGTGTCTACACTACTCTTGTTTTGTTATGCAGGGATAATGATACAAGACAACACTAAGTTTTTCTTGTCTGTTTTTTCTTTCTTGGTTTGGCTTTTTGTTTGTTTGTTTGTTTGTTTGTTTGTTTTGCTTTGTTTTGTTTTCTTGGGGTTTTTTGTTTTGTTTTGTTTTTTTCTAAAATGAACTTTACAGCTAAGTGGTGAAGAATGAATCAAGGAGGGAAGGAAGACTCCAAGAACTTTATGATAATTTTTTTGAAGACACCACATTAAAGTATACTGAATATTGGATCTATCTATATAAATACTAATGTAAAATTCACATACTGTCAGGAGGTCTAGTTGCTTTTGATATTGGAGTATATATATTATTTACTGGAAACATTTGTTACTTCTCTTGAAGTCAGATATCATGACATAAAAGGAGACAAAAATTCAGATTAAGACTACAATTTATTTTAGAAAATAGGTTTTTTAAATTGAAAATATTATTATATAAAAGCATATTAACTTTCCAATTGCAAAAATTCTCTCATTGAATGAGGATATCTTAGATGACTCAGTGTTATGCAATTTTTTCTTTCTTTTTTTTTCCCATTTCTGAGTCACATTAATATTTTTCATCTTTTTCATATAATGAATGTTAATTGACAGTAATTATATTAAGAATTTTAATTTGACACAGAATGCATGTTGTTAAGTCATTCCTATGGTCCTGCATCTAAAAACTGTAATTTTACAGAGTTACAATAAATTATACAGGAACAACTGTGCATTTTCTGTGACAAATTTTGGAATTGAGTAACTTTTGGGTGGGGGTGGTAACTTCTTTAAAGTTACTTAATTAACAGTAGTAAAAGCACTGATGTTAAAAATTACTTATGTTGACCTATAAGCATCTTCAATAGACAGATTTGATTCTACACCAAGAGAAGCAATGCTATCATCTCTAGAGGAAACTGCACACTGGAAGTTCACCCCACCATTTCCTCTTGTTTCTGTATCTACAGACTTGTATAGACAGTATTCTCAATTCTAAAAGAAATTCATAGTCATTATTTTGTAGCACAGAAAGTAAGTGACTGTGTTTGTATATAAACCAGAAAAGCACAGGATATTCAGAGCAGAGCTGAGAATTCTGTAAAATCTCCCTCCCTAAAATGTGAAAATGTGCATATTATTACTTCATTTATGTTGGTAAAATATCTTATTACAGGAAACATGTATGTATAATGAATCATAAACCTTTAAAATTATGATACTTGAAGAATTGCTGGAGGCAAAGAAAGAAGTCTTGCTACTGGTACATCATTACCAGACGATTTCTGATTAATGACTGTCAGTTCTTGTAAAAAGATTCAAAGAAAAAATAATTATTCCAAGTAGCAAAAGGAAAAAATACTCAAGAATTCTTGAAGTACTGTGCTATGGAAAAGACTCAGAGGTTTTTCTCATATAGTGGGTATTGTATTTTATTATAGTCTTTTCACTGATGCTGTTTTGAGAGCTATCTGCCAATAATAATAATAATAATAATAATAATAATAATAATAATAGTAATTTAAAGATTAAGTCATTGGGATCTGTAGCCAAGAGGTTTAATGACCATGAATTTCAGATGGTTTTGCCACCTACTTACTGCACAGAATTCAGGTTATCCCAAGCAGTAGCTAGAAGAAGGTGAAGCTATAATTCACAGGCTATTTTATGCAAAACACATAAAATTAGAATGATCTCTAGAGGGAAACTAGTTTGCTAAGTGACTTTTGATTCTTTTTTCAGTATTACTTTTTTTTTGTACACTTCAGTAATACAAATCTTGGCAGTTCTATGCCATTCCAAATATAAATTGTTCAAAAAGTAACAATCATTCTTAAAAACACAGTAAGATTAGTTTGACAATACCATGGTAGATGACTTTCTAAGAATTTATTTCCCTGATGAGTAATTTAATGTTTTTTTAAGAACATATATAGACTAAATATATACAGATGAAAAAAGCATTCAGAAACTGATAGGATAAGAAAAGCTTCAGAAAATTTCCATTATTTTGCCCATGGTGGAACTCTTAGGTGTCTAAGTCACTTCTACACTTAAGAATGCTCTTTAAATGTACAGTAGGGTACAATAAAGTTTTGTCTTAAAACAAACAACAACAACCACAAAAACAAAAACCAACCAAACAAATAAAAGGAACATACTCAATAGAGAAAAGGAGGGAAAGAGATGTACATCTATTATTTTCCTCTTCAATACTAGATTTTAAATACTTAAGACTACTGTTTGAGGAAAGCAGAATGTATGAACATTTATTGATGAAAGAAACAAAAGCAAATATATTTTCAATATTCTTAGAATAGAGGAGAATATCAGAATAAAAGCCATCCTAAGAAGTAAATACTTTTTGTATTTAAAATGAAATTGCCATTCAAGAATTATCTGGAAGCACTGAGTTCAGATACTCTTACAGGAAAACACGATTGCTGTGTAATGAAGACAGAAGATGAAGAACAAAAACTACACTGATGAACACTTGATGTTTACTAAGCAGAATGAAAGTCTTAGGTAGAGCTGAGACACCAGATTCCATAAATACAATTACAGAGCCCATTTCAAAATTGTCCTTGGTCTCACTATGCAATGTCATAATTTACTTTCTATCTCTCAAGAAAGAAGTTTGTCTGATAAAGACAACCAGGATTGGACAGGTCTTTTTCTGATTTGTGTCTAACCAAAATCCAAGAAGTAGTCATTTTTGATGTAAGAAGATGTAAATCTTCAGAGACTTTCAGTCTAACAAGACAAGAATTAGGCATAAGAAACCTTTGTTTGTCTGTGAATGTCAGAATTTCTTCTTTCAAACAGAACTAAATGAGGAACTAGAATGGTGTTTCTTTTTCTTTCATTGGTCGAGTTTGGGTTTGTTTTGTTTGGTTTCGTTTTTTATCTCAGTAAGTTAACCACTGAGAGGAAGGATGCTACATATACATATATACATATGTACATATCAATTATTTTTTAATTAATTACCAACTAAGTGAGATGATTTTGAGGAACAGAGATTTGAATTGCTGCATTTTAAGAGAGAAATTAAAAGATATCTGCTTGAGGATCCCAACTACTAGGAACAGAAATATCAGCTGCTTCTTTTTCTCACAATTTTGTTTTGCTAGGAAACAGCCTTCTGCAGTTCTTTGAAAGAGCAGTTACAGGAGAGGCTTCGAAATCCGTGATAGAGTTACTTGAGCCTCAGAGAAAATCTCCATCAGACAAGTTGATACAGCTTTATACGTACAGTTTTTCTTTTACCTACTTTGAGTAGCTCATTGTTCAACCTAAGGATTTCTAGAGCTGCCATTTTAAAGCACCTAACCCTCCCCAGAGACTGCACAACTTAAGGAGCTTCACTCACAGGAGAGTTATACCATTAAATAAAACAAAGAAGCTTACAAACATTTTCTGTTTCTACTTATCTTAAATGTATGCATACTGGGAAAGTGGCTAACCTAATAGGATTCAAAATAGAAGATGCCTATCTTCCTTCTATGACTCTCTTTTTATGTAGTTGCACTTATCATTTCAGTGATTATTCAATTATTGAAATCAGCACTGATGCTGTAGTAGGTGTAGATACAGGTTGGACTCATTTCTTGTTTCTTGTTCCTACTCTGATTGAATATTTTTTTCTTACCATTTGATAAAGGCAAAATCATGCTACTTGATTTGCAACCACTATTTCTATTGATATATTGAGCTATTTCTTTTAATCGAATTACATAAATACCAAGCCATTTGATTGCCTTTAAGTTACTTCTGAGATAAAGAAAGATTTCTTGTATGCTTTCATACATACATACATACGTGTGTGTGTGTATATATATATATATATTATTTTTGTCCTCACATATCAGCGTTTGATGTGTCAAATGATTAAAGTTAATATACCATCAGGGATTAGTGGCTTACTTATATTCACATTGAAGTTAACAGAACAGTTTCCTGTGGGAATTCAAACAAAAAGAATTAAGTTATCTTAAGAAAGAAAAAAGGACCATTGTGTCTGTTTCCATCATTTTTGTAATCTAAATGCATACTTAAAATTGTAACAGGGAGTATTAATAAATCCTAGACTATAATGTCCCCTTAGGGCCATGCTCAAGATATCAGATAATAAACAAAAAGGAAGTAGGTAGGCAAGCTCCTCTGTCACAATCCACAAAAGATTGACTCCTACATCCTTGCCTGGGTTTTTTTCTAATTTTTCTGAGAACTTTATTTTACTGAAGTAGTCCATTGAAACTTTTTAACCATGAAAAGATATGTCTAACAGGTGAAAAATGGAGGGCAGTTAAGATGTAATTTCCTTTTTCCTCCTCTCCTCCTCCTTCAATTGCTTCTTTTTTCTGGTGATTCATGTATCTGGGTTGTCCTCACTAAATATGTTATATTGAGCTATTTTTCTGTAAGTTGTATATATTTGTGTGTGTGTGTGTGTGTGTGTATAGCATTTAATAAGGCTTTCACAGAGTGAGTGAGCTTGCTGTAATAATTTTTGGGGAGATTGCTGTGAGATATAAGGCAACTAACACCTAATCTCTTACGGTCGGCTAGGTATTCTTTTCGGGCATAATGTCACAACCATTTTCTTCAATTGCAGCGCCTGCTTTTGTGCCACAGCCACGCACTCCCACGGCCACACTGGCTGCCTCGGTTCGAGTCCTTGCGCTGAAGCAAATCCATGATCCCATGAGGGTTCACTACACAGATGTGGCCACGCAGAGCCTGGGATGGTACTAGAGCAAAATCATCGGATGTGTAAGGTAGTAGTGCTGTTGGGAAGAGAGCAAAGGGAAATCTTGTGAAAATTAAGCTGTATTCTTGGTTAGTTCTGTAAACTGTGCTTTTCCTCAGCTAATTTGCAGTTCCTTTGGGGTGATATCTTTGTTATTTTCAGCTATATGGGGACTACTAGTTGTAACTGTCTGCAAAGATTCCCAACGGTTTCATTTCTTTAAAATAAATCACTTGAGGGAATACTTTGAAGAATTTGAAGCTATGTTTATCTACCTTCTTCAAGCAGACAACTCAGGAAAAACATGATGAGGCAGAGTTAGTATCGGATTTTAAAGGAGACCAAGGAAAAATACGGATACTGTGTCAATGAAAGTTAGTGTGTGATTTCTTCTTAGCTAATTTTTGGGGTTTATTTTTGAGTTATGAATTCTGTTAACTCTGTATGGAATGAAAAAAAATAGAGTGCAGAGAAATGTGTGAGCGTTTTAGTACAATCAATCCAGGACTACATAACTTCAGTTTAAAGCAAGTCACAGAGATAGTCTTGTAGTATCAAATTTCTAATACTCCATTCATCTAGTCATCATTTTCTTCTGATAAATAGATGTTAATCCAAGTGAAGAGATCTCATTTACTTGGGAAGTAAATCGAGAACTAAGGTGGACCAGATAGACTCATAGGTGTAATACAGCTCCCACCAATAAAAAAAATAGTGGTTATAATTTATTTTTTTCAAAACTGCTGAAGAATTATTTTAAAAATTCTATCTCCTAATGTCGATGGACAGTATCAGTATGATTTCGAGATTTTTATTTTTATTATTGAAATAAAAGAATAATGTTGCATGATCTAAACTTTACAAATTACAACTCCAGGAAGAAAATACTTCCCTTTTTTTTGTTTGTTTGTTTGTTATTACTTGTTTCTTTGTTTATATTGAGCTGAAGGGCTGTGTTTCATCTTCTAAATCATCTGCCTTTGCCACTGTCAAAGGCTGAGGCTTATTATCAATAATATGCAGCTCAGTCAGCATTCAGTTCAAAAGTAGAGGGAAAAACAAATCTGTTTATATTTGCCTTTAAAGTCTTAAGCTCAAGTTCTAAACAAATTCTATTTGTTGTGTTTTTCATTTGTGCAACCAATGGATTTAACCGGCATAAAAAAACTCAGATTGGAGTTTGGCTAGGGTACTAAAACAAGCATTTTATAACTTCTCATAATTAGCATTTCCACTGCAATCTCTTTATATGTTTGGGTGCTCAATGTTATTTTCTCGCACATTTCATATCTTTAATATGTTTCTCCAGGGTTTTCATCAAAGAAAATGTTCTGATTAATTTTTTCTAGATGAATATACTGTGTCTTTAGTGGGTGCCTGCATGAGAGCCTGTGATACTTCACCCTCATAATTGATCTGGTGTTTGCAAACCACAGAAAGTGCCTCAAAGGAAAAATATTATAGAGAAACGGTCTTGAACACTGTCTTAATTTGTCTGTTTATGATGAAGATTTGAACATCTGTTTTCCTTTCAGCTGGTCTTTACAAATATTTTGAGGTTTCACAACAGCCCTGTTGATCAGAGTATGCTGAGGCCAACAAATGGGAAATGAGCACAGAGCAGAAGAGAGAGAGAATATAAATGGGAAACACGGTGACATGAAAGGTGATTGTGGAAGAAAAATGAGAGGAAAATAACGGTGTAGAGATCCATTTTTCAAATATCTCTGTTTTAATGGCCCTCAATAAAATTTTACATAATAAGAATGTAAAATGATGGGGAAAATACCAAGTGTTTATTATATGTCTGGTACAGTTTGATCTGCCTCTCAGACAGATCATCCAGATGTCATGAAAAATAAAAGAATTCTAGCAGAAATGGAATAAGTTATATTACTCTGTTTTGTGATGTCTTGAAGTTTTCTGATACTTCTCTTCTTCCATTGATTTTTCATTCTAAATATTTGTGTATGTTCAAGTCCAGAAGTTCCTTTGTGTATTGCAACAGTTACTCCCACAAAATAATTTTACTTTTTTTACTGGTTATAAGTAGAAAAAAGAGATAATAGTAAGCAAAGTTTCATAATGTCCTTCCAATATAACAAAAAAAAAGAGCATTTAATATGCATTTTTGAGGGAAACAGTGATAATTGGAAGTACCCAGTCTATGCAATCAGATTAGTAATATTTACATAAAATTGTAAAACAAAGGCAAATATGTTTGAGTGCACAATTAAATATAAAAGCTAAGTCTGTACATTTAGATTTCGTTTGTATTATATGCTGATTTTCAGGCAGTAGTTTCATTTTTCAACTTTGTAGCTAAACAAGCCACAGGTGCCTCTTCTAAGCAATGCTATAGGGGATCAGTAGCTAGGAAACAGGTACACGTGCAGATTTGTATAATAGTTTCCATGGAAAGGTATATGTGGTTCATCTGTGCTTCAACTTAGAGGATCAAGCAGGACATAATGGATGTGAGTTATTGATAAATCTGAGAAATTGGTGGATGAAATGGTAGGTGAAATCTGCGAAAGACATCAATATCTGGTTTTGCCTGGATCACAGACTATTTTAGGATGCTGCTTTTTAAAGTTATATATTTTAAAGATGTCTTCGTAAGTAGGAAATATAATTTCTCCCTGATTCAGGAAAAAGATAAATCAGGCAGACTTAACAGGTCAAACATGATATGAAATTCTAATTAAAAACTGAGAAGATTATATGAGATGAATGTATTTCCTAAAATACAAAATAACCATTTCTTCCCTTTAACTAAGATTGTATATTTAAATATTACCTATACTGTGATATTCTTTTTCCCTGTTTTTCCATTGTTCATGTGCTAACAGACTTCTGTAACAAAAGCTCCATCAAAGCATCAACTCCTGCAGAGGAAAAAAGTTAAATTTTTTCCTTTCAAATTTGCTAATGAAAATTGTTCATATACCATTGTCTGATGGCATATCAGACAATATACCATTGTCTGATGGAAATAGCAAACTATGTTAATCCAATTTTATTTTCACTGCCACACACAACTGTTGCATTTCCAAAATGCTTATTACTAACTTTTCTTGCATGTAATCCAAGTTGGAGAGAAAAAAATGGGGTTCTTTTTCATGCAAACTTGCACTGAAAATACTTATTTAAGGGATAGAATTAGTGACCCTTTGGACAGATACTCTGTTTTAAACTGTAACTGTGAAGAAATGTTTGATAAGTAATGCAAAGTGGTAACATGTCTACAGTTTTCCTTGCAGTCTTGGAAATGCAGTACTGTCTCCTAACATATGAAAAGATTAAATGGGAAGAGCACAATCAGCTGTACAATAAAGACTTGTAAATTTCCAGGCAATTGATTTACAAAAAGAATGAAAATGTCATATTTTTAATAGGCACTAAAATGGACTTTATATTAGTACAACTTTTGTAGTTCACTAAAAGCATATATCAGTCACATACATAATGTTCTATAACAGTGATAGTATTTTCTACTAGCTCATAAATGATCCTTTTTCACAAAAGCAAAACTTGAAATCTTCCTTAAAAAGAATTTTTGAGACAAGTCACAATGCTAATGAATGTTTAAAGGACATACACCTTACTGTTTTACCATGTCGGACAATATTTTATTATCACATTTTATTAGGTAGTTTTATTCCCAAGAATAGAGGCACTTGAGGGATGATGCTCTGGTGGCAAACAGTGTAGCATATTGATGCCCTCTTTGAAGATAATTTTGAAATGTGGACTTAGGGGGAAAAGCAAAACTAAATCTTTTTCATGGTGCAAATTATATATTAATAGTTATCTTTTTCTGAAGAAAGACAAAACATTTCCTCAGAAAGACAGCAAGTTTGATAAAAACCTGAGAATGTAGGTTGGCTACACTCAGTCTGTCCTCATGATCCCGTACAATGGTACCTGTGCTAAAGAAAGGTCTTCAAGGTGAGCAGGTTTCTTGTGGAAGAGTCTGGCTGACTCTGCAAGGAGGATTAGCAGAAGAAAGGCATCTGTCTCTCACCCTCTGCTAACCAAAGCCTTTTTACAAGACAGACTGTAAAACTACAAGAAAAGAAAGCATGTACTCTCCATCAAAAATAGAAACCTTGAATAGCCATCATGAACTCTTTCAATTAATAGTCCATTTGGACAAATCAGTGATAAGGTATTTAGAAAGAGACACAAAACTCCAACAGCTTCTATGTAAAATGTAAACTGACACTATATGCAGTCTCTCTCGACAAAAAAAAAAAAAAAAAAAAAAAGTAATTCTGTTTTATCCAATACTTCCAGCAGCATCAAGCAGGCATGTGACAACACATTTTCCAGATGCAGAGTTCCTGTGAGTGCTTCATCATTAATTCCAGGCAAAATCAACCAGATCAGTTTGGATAGTTTGCACTGATATTTTGAGCACTTGAATGAACTGCCTTGTCATCAGGATAGCAGGGATGTCAGCTTCCATGCCATGCTGATAGTGTACAGTGAAGAAAGACAACAAAAGAAAACCAAGATGATATCTTTAGATATCACTAAACTGGAGGCCTAACATACACCAAATCTAGCAGTATATGAAATAAAGTTTCTGCAACACTCTGGCCCATAGCTAAACCTTGTCTGATTCTACTAAAAACCTATTAGTTTACAGTAAAAAATGAGTTGCTGACAATAGCACATATATCAGTCACGAAAACAAGTCAGTAAAATTAGTCATATTGGTTAGGATGTTCTACTTTATAAATCTTTTAACAATAATTAATTTAATGTCTCTGTCTCCATTTCCCACCTGGAAAATAAGGATTGCATCAACATTCTCTGAACTTCTGAAGTGTTTGTGTGGAAAAGTCCCTTAAATCACTGGATAATAGATTAATTTAGCTTGGAAAAGACATTTAAGATCTTCTAGTCCAACTGTTACCCCACTTCTGCTATGTGCCCAAGTGTCATGTCTACATATCTACTAAATACCTCCAGGAGTGGTGACTCTCCCACTTCTCTGGACAGCCATTTCCAATGCCTGGCATCCCTTCCAGGGAAGACATTTTTCCCAATATCTGACCTAAACCTTCTCTAGTGCAAAGTGAGGTAATTTCCTCTTGTCCTATTGCTTGTTACTTAGGAGAAACGATCAAGTCCCACATCACTGAAACCTCTTTTCAGGTGCTTGTAGAGAATGGTACAGTCTCACCTGATGCTCCTTTTCTCCGGGCTAAACAATCCAAATTCCTTCCACTGCTCCTTCTGTGATTTGTGTTCCAGACCCTTCACCAGCTCGGTTGCCCTTCTCTGGACAGGCTCCAACACCTCAATGTCCTTGTAGTGAAGGGCCCAGAGCTGGACAAAGGACAAAGCCTCACCAGTGCTGAGTACAGGGGAGCAATCACTGCCCTGATCCTGCTGGCCACACCATTGCTGATACAGAGGAGGATTTCATTGGCCTTTTTGGCCACCTGGGCACACACACTGGCTCATGTTCAGCTGGCTGTTAACAAGCACCTTCAGGTCCCTTTCCACCAGACAGATTTCCAGCTACTCTTTCTCAAGCCTTTAGCATTGCATGGGGTTATTGTAGCACAAGTGCAGAATTATTATGCCTAGGCAAAGCAAGGTATGTGTTTCCCTTAGGATCAAAGTCAGAGTAGGGACTCTGAAGCTAATTTTTTTGATCTTTGTTTTGTTTTCACAGTGTGTTATTGAACTTCTCTCACCACCATGTATATGTACCCCAGGGGACATGTAATGAAATATGAAATGTTTGATAATGATCTGTATATCTTTGGAAAGACTGTGTGCCCATTACAATTCTGATGACTCCCTTGAAAACGTTATCTACATTGTTTCTTCTTCGGAGGAGTGCATAAGCAACTGCCTATATTATCTGTCTGTGAGAAACCATATCTCTCTCTTCTGCCTTATCCAGGCTGACATTCTTATCCTTCACAACGTAAAGGGTACAATGTGATAACAGGATGAGAGGTGATGAAATGTACTCTGCTTCTGGGAAGGGCTTTCTGCCAGCATGGTTAAGGCATGATGTGATTCATCAAGCAATAATTTGAGTGTGGATTGTATTAGGAATGATTTCTTAAGTGATAAATTGAGCTGAATAAATGGCTGCTTTCTATGAAAGCCCTTTCCATTGTTCTGAATAGAGTAGAACATTGTAAAATACTTAGATTTAATAAAAAATTTGTTTTCCTAGGTAGCAGCTCCTAAGAATGCACATTTGAATTCTGTCCTTTAGGGAAGCATCCCTTTAAGAAGTTCCCTTCCAAATTTGAGAACAACATCAAGCCCGGTTTAGACAAATTTAGAAATGTGTTGTACTACTTACAATGAAGAATACATCCTTGCAAAAAAATATTTTTATTTTATATTTAGCATTATTTTCCCTCTTTCTCATCTTGTATTACAGTACATATATTTAATATACAGTACATAGATTACATACTTAATTGGAAGAGAGGAAAGCAAATTATATTACATAATCTAAAATAAATGGACAGGGATAATAATAGCAATTCTTCCTCCCCTGAAAAACTAATATACACTGAGTATCTTAGATTTCTTTGCAGAATTATTTTCAGTCTGATACAGATTAACATGATAACCTCTGTTTCTTTGCACCTGTTACGCATATACCAAAAGAATTGCTTCCATAGGCATAGTTTATTCCACCTCTATATATTTTGCTCAAAGCATCTTCCTTGGTAAATTGACATAACAAAAATCTTCATATGACGTAAAACAAGTTTGGAAAATAGCTAATTGCTAGCTTCAGATAGAAAAGGCAAGCATAAAAGAATTAACCTAATTTTATTTACTAAGGCCACTTACAACTGACTAACAGTTATTTGTGTGAATTCATAGTAGCATCTGTGCACTCTCATTCAGAGACACCTTTATTTTCTTTACACAGCACACTGATCTAGTTCTGTAGCTCACATATGGTAAGTAGGTAGGTAAGGAAATGCATGACACTCAACAATAGCACGGAAAAATAGTTACAACAGAATTAATTTCTATGTAATTTAGCAAAGAAAAGGATTAGCTTCTTAATATTAAGAAGCTTTAAAAGTAGGAATATTTTCAATGGAATAATATTTTGAATACTTTTTACTGAAAATATCTCCAACTTTTGCAAAAATAAAAAATATCAATTTTCTGAATACCAGTATTTTATGTCAACCTAGCTGATATGTCAGAAGCATTTTTTACTAGTCTGATTATGCATTCTGACTATGCTAGCCTCAATTTTTTTTCCATAATCCTCTAAAATGTGAGAAATTTCAATTGACACATATTCTTTTTAAGACCATCAAGGTCTGCCTTATTCCTACAGTATACAGTGTACTTTTATAAGGCTAAATGGCATTTAACTATTGCCTAGATACTATCTAATTTAGTGTAACTACTAGCACAATGGGGTGGCAAGAAGACATTTATTTCCTGAGAGTTGTCTAGCTAGCATCTATTATGTGAAAGACTTTGGTATGTCCTGAAAAATGGTAACTAAAAGCTAAATCTTTGAGTCTCTTAAGATGTCATTTTTTGATCAGCTACAAGACTACAGTGTAGTTTTTCTCTATTTTGAGCACTGATACCCCAGAAAATACAGCAGTGTCTTGTATTTTCTTTGCATCCTCCAAATGCTCCAGGGCGCAGTAATCCATGGATCTGTGGTAGTTGTTTGGTGTTTGAGGCATTGTAGATGGATAATGGGCCTGGGTTTTCTATTAATTTCCTTGGACTAATGAGGACCACTGTGTCTAAAACCAGAAAGGTCTCCAATGGTATCTCTCTTCTCTGTCGCAGTGACCAGTGACAGAACCCAAGGGGGATGGCCTGAAGTTGTGTCAGGGGAGGATTAGGTTGGATATCAGAGGAAGGATTTTCACCCAGAGGGTGTTTGGGCACTGGAACAGGCTCCCCAGGGAAGTGGTCACAGCACCAACTCTGAAAGAGCTCAAGAAGCATTTGGACAATGCTCTCAGGCACATGGTGTGACCCTTGGGGATGGTGCTGTGCAGGGCCAGGAGTGGGACTTCAATGATCCTTGTGGGTGCCTTCCAGTTCAGCACATTCCATGATTCTAAGAGGTTTTTTGCATTTGTTACCAATGTCTTAAAAAGTTGTTTCCACTAAAATATAATCAAGATCCAAGTTTTCTTTCTTTCTTTCCTTCTTTCTTTCTTTCTTTTTCTTTCTTTCTTTCTTTCTTTCTTTCTTTCTTTCTTTCTTTCTTTCTTTCTTTCTTTCTTTCTTTCTTTCTTTCTTTCTTTCTTTCTTTCTTTCTTTCTTTCTTTCTTTCTTTCTTTCTTTCTTTCTTTCTTTCTTTCTTTCTTTCTTTCTTTCTTTCTTTCTTTCTTTCTTTCTTTCTCTCTTTCTCTCTTTCTTTCTCTCTTTCTTTCTCTCTTTCTTTCTTTCTTTCTTTCTTTCTTTCTTTCTTTCTTTCTTTCTTTCTTTCTTTCTTTCTTTCTTTCTTTCTTTCTTTCTTTCTTTCTTTCTTTCTTTCTTTCTTTCTTTCTTTCTTTCTTCCTTCCTTCCTTCCTTCCTTCCTTCCTTCCTTCCTTCCTTCCTTCCTTCCTTCCTTCCTTCCTTCTTTCCTTCCTTCCTTCCTTCCTTCCTTCCTTCCTTCCTTCTTTCCCAGATCAGAACATTTACATGAAAGAAATGTAGTTTTTAAATCTAAAAGTGAAGTTTTTGTACATTTGTGATATTATATTCTAACTTGAATTTCTTAAAGCCTATAACACCACTTTGCATTCAATAGCATGCAGCACTTCTGCAGACTCAGTTACAAAAAATAACTGCAGTGTGAATTGGTAATGGGACATTCAATCAGCCTAAACCAAATTCTTTCTACACAGAATATATTATAAGGTAAAAGAGAATTCCGAAGTCTAATTTCAGCTACAGCTTTTTGCTTCAAATCTGTTTTGAACTATTCTTATTGCAACAGTTTATGTACTGGGTTGTGTAGTTGATAAGGATAGCTGGAACTGCCTAAGACTTTTACAGAATTTATTAATACAGGGAAAAATAAACCAAATTTGGCTTCTTGATTTAAGAGGTCACTTGAAGCTAATCATATCAATGTTTGAGGTCTGTTTATTTAGTACTAATGATACTCTGTAGATTAGCAATTATTGTAAGATGTATTTTGCAAGTTACTGAGCAAGACTGGTTTTTATATGAAAAGAACAACATGTAGATTCATTATTCACTAGACATTGTTCTATAAAATTCTGCAATATGACAGTCTTTTATCTGAGGCAAGATACTATTTAATTATTCAGTTCTCTTAAACATGCAGTAAAACTTTATCTACCCCAGATATTTAGTGTAACATTTATGTGTTGATATTTCAGCTGAAAAATCAGGCACATAATTCTTAGTTAATGTTTTTAATCTAAAATACCTACATGTATTCCACTTTGAGACCTTGTAGAGAAAATTATTCATCTATTGTATTGTGAAGTTACTTTCACAGTAGGCAACCAAGTAATGATGCTATGTGAGTAACATACTATACATAGCAATTTTACTTTAAAATGTGTGTTTTTTAAAATTCACCATATGTTGTAGTTTCCTTTATTTTCTCTTGCCTCTAAAACTTTATAAATTTAGGACATGGCTAGTAGCATCCTTCAAGCTGAAAAGATAAGGTAGGACAGTTTGGTGCTTGCATTAATAACAGCTAGCTAAGTGGTTATTCTCTTTCTCTGAATATGAAAGGTCCGTTCCATTTTCTGACTGGGGAGACGTGATCCTGTGACTATGTCTAAACTGAATAGACTCTAATACAGCAAGTTATCACCATTCTACCACATTTGCCTTTCCTTTTATTGCAAATATATGAACCTCTCTCCTCCTTCTGTAGAGGATTGTATGAAATATATGTCGTATGTCAGACCACATCACTTGCTTACCCTAAAAAATATTTTTCATACCATTTTCATAAAGAAACTGAAAATAAAAATAGATCAATATTAATGGATAGTCATTCTTGATGTTTAAAAACACTTTTTTAAGAGAAAAGTGTTCTGTGAATTCTGAAAGCATAAGCAAGATAAAATGCTGAAAATATAGATGTGTGCTGAGGGATTAAATTAGTTTCTTTTCAAATTATCTACAGTTGGAGATGTGATGCATGATAAAGGAAACAGAGGATCCTCCAGAATAATATTAATGAAAGATTATACTATTTACACTGGAAAATGAGCTAGAAACAAAGGAATTCCAGATTAAAAAAAATAATAAAAAACCAAAACAAAACAAACCCTGAAGGTTTGATTTTGATCTGTGTGAATGACATGAATCTTTATATTTTTCTTAAAATTTGCAGAGTTTTGTAAATCTACAAGTCCACCAATGCTGACTGGAAGTTCTTAAGTCTCCAAAATTAAGGTACTTATTCAGTGATAAATTGTTTTTTAAGTTGAAGAGCAAACATTAGGCACCTTTATAGGGAAGTTTTTACACTGATGTGCTAATTTTCTTTTTGTTTGTCTCAGCTTATATTCCATTGCTTATAACATAAGGGTGAACTCCCTTCAGACACATGAAAATCATTCTTGTTTGTATGTTTCTGTTACTGTCTGCTAATCTCTCTCGGTTATATAAGACCTACACAGTCACACGTTGGCACAGTACTAAGCTGGCAATTTCTGGGGCTGGATTTGTGCTGCCATTGCTTTTCCTTTCATTTTTCATCAAGCCATCTGGCAGGAACACTTTTCCTTCTCTTGGCATTAGGAGCAACCTACAGACCTCTCCACTGCGCAATGGGGAAAGAGGTGCAAGGGAGGAACTGTCAGGACACTGCAGAAAATCAGATGCACAGCCAGCCTCTAAGGGGACAATACTAGCCACTGATCTGTCCTCTCAGCAGTAACAACATATTGTCTTTTAAAGCTAGTAAGTAAACAGGTATTCCTCTTCTTTCAGGGAAAAGATAGCAAGCCAGATGGTAATGGATCTCCAGGGTGTCATTTGAGCAGTGCAAGACTAATCTGGGTCCTATTAATCAGTTTGATTCTTCCTTGTTATCTGAATGCATTCATCTACTGCAGAACATTTTAACACTTTAGATAGCCTGATTTGTGTGGTTTGTGAAATGCTAATACAAGAGACTGTTTAGGCTGCACTGTTAGGAATTCAGAATTCAAAGCAACTCCAATTGCACCCTTAATTCAGTTAAGCACAAGTACCTTTATTTAACAAAGAAGCTGTGGAAGCAGGGGGACTAAGACAAGAAGATGACACATGAATGGTGTCTTTAAGAAATGCCTCCTTTTTGTTACTGCTGCAGAGGAAGTAGTGCAGACACTCAGTTAAAAAAATACAATTACTGCTTATGAAAGGACTGAATGACGAGTGTTGAGAAAGGGCATGATTCAAACTTAATTTCTTGTTTCTGTTCAGTATCTTAGCTATCCATTGAAAGTAGATTTTATGTAGAAAATTTGATCCCGTCACTTAGAAATTATCCCACAGTTTCCCAGTTTCTAAGATATTTAACTGAATGTAGATAATGTTGACACAGATATTTCTAACTAGTGAAGACTTTGTTCAGCAGGTTGTAATAATCTCTTGGTATGGAAACCAAATTAAATGTTTCTCTATTACTATTAACTGATCTTTACACTTTGAACTCTCTGAGCAACTGCCTTGAAACACGAAAAAGGGTAAGGACCATTTTCTTGTAAACATTTTAAGTCTACACAGTATGGAGGAGAGAAAGTTGGAACAAATTTTGTATTCATATTTCAAATAATGACTAAGTTTCTTCTCATCCATGTATCACACAGTGTCAAAATCGATTCTGTCATATGAAATACAAGTATTCATGTGAATATTAGATAAAGATTTCAATATGTGTGTACTGCAAATGAAAATCAAGAATCTTCTAAGTCACATTTCAAGGTTTTACTTGTGTATGTTGTCAAGAACAAGTATTAACTCCTACTCAAGATTTAATAATTTTGTAAGGCTTGATATAGAAGGCCTATTTGTTAGCTTTGGGTTTTTTTGTTTGTTTTTTTTTTTTTTTTTTTAGCGAGACCAGTTATAATTAATTTTTATTCAGAAAGAAATCTCTCTTATTTTATTATAATATTTATAATATAAAATTTGATATTACTAGAAGGTATAGAATAGTCACATAATTTACTGAGATCTATGTTGAGATCCAAGTTAGATGAAGGAAATATTTAATAAGATTGTTCTCATGCTTCTGTATCTATGTCCAAGTTATCAAGATCTTATATGTTTGACAGCCAACAGAAATCTGACTCTTCAATAACTTTCACTCAGGGCACAGCTGAATATGTTTTATGCTCACAAGTTTACAAGGAAATTCTGGCTATTGTGGATGATTTAGGAATTCCCTGACAAGTCAAATTCTAAAAATACTATGAAATGGCAAAATTAAATATAAGCTAGACTAAACCTCAAATATTACTTTGATAATTTCTTAAGCCAGAATTTGAGTCTTTATGAAGTTAATGTGTATCTTGAGTGGATCAGTACTCTCACAAAAAAATGTCACATTATAATACATATCCTGTGTTATGTTTCCGTAAGATTAGTTCTCACTAAAGTGCCTCTCTCACAGCCTGAGAAGGTAAAGATGAACTCACTTCATATTACTGATTTGAAAACTAGGACATCTGCATCCCACTGCTAGACATTAAAAACAAAGTAGCTATTCACTCGACTTCCCATCAATTCCTACCTGGTTAAATGTCTTCACTAAGACCTAACCAACAAGTTTATATTATAAATTTTTATTGTCTTCCAAATATTCAAATGCTCGCTTATGTCAGGAAGATCCTCCCAGGCGAAACAAACAAACAAACAAACAAACAAAACGACAAAAACCAAAAACCAACCACCCCCCCACAAAAAAATTTGCCTCCAGAAAAAGACATTTTTACCAATGTGTATGAGATAGTAGTCAGTAGTCTAGCTGAAGAAACAAATTAGTAACACTCCTTTTTCATCCTGTTCAATATATAATAGAAGCGTATAGAAGAGTATTTTAATGATGTTTTTATGCTATTTCACAAGCCTGACACTTATTATTTTAGGCTTTTTGGGAACATGGCAAAATATTAACTTACATTACTTATTTATTAACTTCATTAACTTACAACTGTGCCCACAAGGTGACTCAGTTACAGGTGCCAAAATTACTGGTGTGGTAAAAGTCTCAAGTGAAAACTTAAATTCTTGCACATGAGAACTGATATACCTCTAGAGGAAAAAAGTCTCAAAACTTAAAATGTTAATTTAATGCATGGAAATGGAACGACTGGGGTTTTATTAATCTATGAAAAAAGTAACACGCAGATTTGTCCCAAATCCTTTGTCTTAGATCCCTTCTATTACATACTCCATGGTCTTTTACCACTGTAGCCAAGGACTCTGAAAACATATAATGTAATTTTAGACAAAATTACCATGCAGTCAGATTTTTTTTATTGGGCTTTTCTAACTGTACAATGACTTAAAAATGGTGGAGAAGGAAGTGTAAGAAAAAGAAAAAGATAAACAAAAAACTATTTTTTTACCAGCCAAAGATGGCAGGTCTTCCAACAATGGAGAGTACTGGACAGAATAAAAAATCTCACAGCAGCAAGAGTGTTTTCTGTAAGAAACACTAAAAGGATACTTGTATTTATAGGCTTCTATTCATAAAGTGCATGATTATGAAGTATTTTTAATTACTCCACTTATTTAAAATTTTATTTACAAATAATTATGTCAACAGTGGTTAAATCCTTCCTGATCTTCTTGCTTTGCATAATTTTTTAAATAAAAAATATCAGCATAAGAAAGTTATGATGGACTGAAGTTCATTTAAGTTAACTTAAAATCAAACTATATACCTAGAAAAGGTCAAGGAGAGATCTGTGGGGTTTTCTTTAATCTGCAAGAACAAGAAATGATAAAATACTTTTCAGAACATTTTTCAGTTCTTGGCAGAAGACATTAGACATTTACTCATGGGTGTACTGACCTCTTGATCTTGCACACAGATTCTTGACTAGTTATTTGCAATCTTCAAAGATTGTGTTTCTGTGCTCTAATTCCCTATGGAAACAGTGTCAGGTAACTAGTGTACTTGAGCATGTTTCATCCCCGTCTGGTTAGACACAACTACCTGGATCTGAACTTTCTACAGTATGTATTACACAGAATAAATGTGCCTTATATGTGCTACGTATTTAGAGATGATTAAGAGAAAATACCAAGGTTATTGTCCATTGCAATATTTAAGGGTTCCCCATTTAAAAATTAGAAGGGCAATGTTTTTTACATGCATAAGAGTTAGATACTCATTTATATCTGAGTACAGCTAGAAAGCAAATTTAAGAGGTACCCTTGTAGCATGTTTCCAACACAGACTGCACATTCACGTGAAGATGCCATACCCAAAAAAACTCCCAGCTGAAGACAAGCTACACATGAAATACAGGGAGAGCAGAACTGCGAGTTCAGTGGCTACTTGAATTGGAGAGGTGTGGGACACATACTGAGAAAGTAAGAAAATTTCAGCCTGAAAAATATTCCAGGCCGGAGTTTCTCAGCTCTGTTCCCAGCCGATAAGCTGGTCCAGCTCAAGGCTAGGGAGAATTTCTCCCAGGGTGATAATTTGGTCAAAATCAAAAGGAATTAATAGCAAAGATAGAACACCTGTTGTGGTGTGTGACCCGGCCCTGGGAATGGGGTGTCTTCTCTCTGAACCGATCACCTTTTCTCTACTCTTGGAGGTGCAGTCATGCTATAAAACCAAGTGTGTTTCTGAATAAACTTGTCTCTTTCTTTCTATCATGAAAGTCGACCATGTAGCTGTGCATCTTATTTTCGTCACACTTAAAGGGTTAAAACCTCTTTCCACGGCTACAGAGAGGTCACAAGCAGATTAAAATATTTGCAAACTTTTGCAGAAAAGTGGGCAAGAAAAAGGTAAAGTTGGTGATATTAGAAGTGCATGTGATGTGGATCAGTGTGATGGAGCAACAACCAGGAAAAAAGAATGTGATTTTGAAAAGCTTTCACAATTAAATGGAAAAGTGGATAATAGTCATTTACTCACAAATTAAATATTTAAATTGGAAAAAAAAATCAAAAAGACTACAGCAGCATCACAAATAAACTAGAAAGTGCTATGTTTCCTAAAACAAATTTTTCTGAATTGCTTCCTGTTACAATCCATTGCAGAAGATATTTTCTAATATATTCTTTGTGGCTAATTTAAAAGACTTGTGATCTTACTTATAAATGTATAAGTGTGCATTTTATTTGAAAAACTTCTTTAAAAATTTAGCTTTGTTTATGGTGATTTTTGTTTTCAAGGTTTCTCCTTTACAAACTTTCACATCTATTCCAAAGGGAAGTTTTTCTTTCTCAGCAGGATTCCACTCAACACCTGGAAACTACAAAAATAATTCAATGAAAATATATGTATGTGTATATATATATTAATTATATGGAACAGAGAAATGCAGATAATATGAAAAAAATCAGTATAACGACATGGCTAAATTATCAATCTTAGTCTTGAATTCCCTTAGTCACATGCAGAAGAGAATATTTATTGCACTGTCACACTGCTATTAGTTAGCTCCCTTTCAGTGATAAATAGTAAATATTTCTACTGAACGCAGTTCTACAAACTTGTTTATAATCAGAACATAAGCTTGCCCTGGAAAGGACTGCCTCCATGATCTGAAACTAGTACAATTTGATTGAAATTCAGGAACCTTATTTAGAATTTTCCTCTTGTTTTTTTTTTCCTCTGTTACTCTTGCAAGAAATAGTAACTGTTATGCTAGTGATTATGACAGGCAATTATAAAAATGAAAGCAGAATTAAGAGGCAAAGGTTTTAATGTTCTATTTGAGTTAGTCTTTGTACAAAATCAGAGATGAGTGCTGCAGAGATGGGGTAAATGAAGACTGCTTGACAGTGTGGCCAAAGCTGAACATCATTGCTCATGCCAGAGTCTTATTCACATGAAGTCATGGGGATGAATGGAGAGGGATAGCAATCCTTGTTTCTGTTATTGCTGGTAGGAAGGACATACAAAATATTAATGTTAGAAAGAATGACCTCTGCTTCTGACTGACCGTGAGTAGCGAGGCTTATCTTTAGCACAGGCAAGATTGGAAGCCTTGTGGGTTTCCAGGGATACAGCCTGGGCAAAGTAAGCACCCAGGTAAGGTTATTTTACTCCCCCGGGTGACTAGCTACAGTGCTTATGTTAAGGTCTATGTCAAGTCTTAACCATTCTTCAAAACTACCCACATTAACTCATTAATTGGATCTGTGGATATGGCTTCATAGGTCACAAGAAAATATTTTAGCAGACAACTTCTGGCTTTTCAGCTAGTAAGCTTAAGAAATGTATTTTATAGTACTATAGCAACTTCTCACAATTCAGAAATAACCCACTTTTACCATCACAACAAGGCACCATAGTCATAACATGCTTTCAAAATGCCATGTACCATTTCCAAGTATTCTATTAGTGCTCAGTTGTCATATACCTAGGATACATTTTGAAAGACATGCAGAAGCATATAAAGATTATGGATATATTTTGTTTATTTATGGCATCTTATAAAATAATTATTTCTTTAGGGTTTTTTTTAATAAATTGCTTTCTTCCTTCCTTCCTTGTTTATTTTTTTTTTTTAATTGATGATAGAAAGGGAAATAATTAGACCTAATAGCTGATCAAAGTAAAGATGACTACTGTAAAAACAAACCAAATAGTCTTTGTTTGCTTTCATGAAATAGATTGTCTTTCCTTAGATCTGTAACTATTATTTTTTCCTAACTTTCTGGTCTGTGCATTTGGTCTACTAAAAAAAAATAAATTCAAAGATGTGATTAATTTCTTTCATTTATTTTTGTCCAAAATTACCTAAGGATCTTTGCAAAACTTTTTCGTAGTAGTAGGCAAATATTCCTAATTCATTAAGATTCATTAAGAGTTCTAAAATATATTGTCAGTAGAAGCTGTTGAAGTAGAAATTTTAGAAAATATTACTAACTCAGTGGGTTGCTGTCATACTAGGTTTTGTTAAAATATTTCATATTAACTTAATTACAAAGCACTTTATTATTTAATACAATTGTGAACCACCTCCTCCAGAAGAGTTTACAGAGATTCACTCAGTAGTGGTCTCTTGCATTGAGCCATTAGTAAAAGAGCCTGCTGTTTTAAATTTCCTGCTGCCTAACAGTTTTCTCTTTGTCACTCGAAATTAATTTAAAAATTCAACTGAAAAGTTGTTTTTTTCCTATCCAGGACCTCTGAATACAAGGGGACTAAAAAGTAAATGATCTTTTTTTTTTTTTTTTTTTTAGTTATACTATATGGATGCATCTCATTTGTCTTGAAAAGGAAAAGCATTAATGAGTATTTCAGCCAAGGTAGTGTCTAAGCGGAGCTAAAAATGGGCCCATAGATAATTTTGGAGATAAATATTTCGGGTAGGTTCATTGTATATTGACATTCAACACTGGATAAATATGACAAGTTCTAAGCAAAACAGGTAGAAGTGTAAGAATTGTCTGAACGGATATTGCCTGCTACATAGAAAGTACCTAACAGTTTTAGAGATTTCATCATAAAAATGCAATTAATTTTAAAAAAGGACCTTGAGATGAGAAAAATATCTGAATTGTTTTACCTGGAAAATCGTTGCCATAAAACTAGAAAAAAAACAACTGCAGTTTGCAACTGTTTTTAACTTCAGCTCATGAGGTATGGGGGAAGAAGTCAGACTACAGAGAATAGAACTTCCTGGGCTTTTAAGGGTGAAACACAGCCTGAAACCAGGAGCAGCCTAATCACATGGAACAGAAATGGAACAAGAGAGAGTTGAAAGCACCTATGAGACGAGCCAAGAGGAAGTGTGGGATTTTTTTCTTCCAAAACTTTGGAAACTTAGGTGTAAGGTAGAAGAAGCGTTCAAAATGAGTGAGAAGATTTTGCCATTTTCACTGCTTGAGATGAGGAAGGGCTATGATTTAAAAGAAATTCGAAGGAAAAAAAGGCAGAATAGGAAGGAAATCATGAGGAAAATATTGAGACAGATACAATGGAAGGTAGTATCTTTATGCTGATGTCAGAAAAACTAACTTGCCAATAAAGGCATTTAATACCTTTCAGGGAGGATGAGGACTTATAACACTTAGGAAGATAGAAATCAGACTGCAATGCTCTAAAAGTAAAATGTCACTAGAATATTTAATTATTAGAACCTGACATGCATAAGTTCCCTCAATGTTTGGGTAATTTCCTCTCTTAACTTGTTCGATCCTTTAACATTTTTCCTTTACAACTAACATTCCATGAGGCAATTGGGCGATGAGATCAATATTGCCAATGTCACTGTGACATTTGATTAAGTAAAGTCTTGCCTGGCTTTTCATGAGAAAATTTGGGATTGTCATTGCCAGAACTTAATTAACTCCCATTTTTCTAATTTGATTGCCTTTGAAACTTCAACTTGCATCTTAATTGTAAGCAGTGGTCAGAAGCTAAACACATCCTACATTGTCACAATTGTCCACAATGTGTTTATGATCTAGGTAATTTTTTTTCTTTTCCCTTTTTCATGTGGAACACATTGTGTGATGTAAAATCTGATTTCTTTTAAGGCTTGAAGGATAAACAGGTTTGATTGTGACATGGCACTTTTAGTCTGTTAGGTTTCTGCTATAATTTTGAGAAAATTTGCTTTATTTTAAGGCTTCCTTTCTGTGGCATGATCACAGTTGCCATATAATCTTGCCTAGCTACCAGTTACCTTATCTACTCATCTAATCACTTAAGATTAAGATTTTGGAATTTCAATTTAATTTTTGGTGTGAAGTGCTTGTGAGGTGTTGTGGGTTGGTTTTGGTTTTTATTAAATTGTTTGTTTGTTTGTTTGTTTAGGTTTTTAAAAATTATTTTTATTTTGTAAATTATAAATAAAATATAAGATATAAGATTTCATTATAAAGGGTTTTCTTTTTCCCATGAAGAGAGAAAGATACTGCATTTGATCTCTGCATAGTTTTTCTGGAAATCAACACAGTAGCTCTTAGTTTAGAAAGAAATGTCGGAGTGAAACATTCATATGGAAAGATGTATGTCAGCAGGGAAGCAATGTTTGAGGCCACAGGAAAAAATTAATAGGCATTATCCTCAAGCTGCTGGGAAAATGAAAAGTTGTGCTGGAGTTGAGTCAAAAGTTCATAAGGAGTCTCAAATATATCAGGACTAGGAAGAAACTAAAGCTCTCTCCTACAGGGCTGGTAAGCTTTTGAGTTTATTGAAATGTCACTGATCTTGAAACCAGTAATGCATTTAGTATTATTTTATTATAATCCATTTTACACAAAAATAAGCTAATTGATGTAGAATCCATCACATATGTTTCCTACTGATACTTCAGCATGAGATTTGCATCTACAAACAAGAATTCTGGGCTCTTTAGAAACATCAGTGGTACTTGACATTGTTACCAAACTCTGAGTTTGACAGGGCTCAGAAGTGTGCTGACCATACTGTGATACATTTCATATAATACTTTCTAGCCTTATTAACTGCTCCAAGCAGGTATTTCAAAACTGATCTGTATAACTTGTAAATAAATACATTGACCAGAAACTTTTTGGTTTGCAAGACATCCAGAGGTCTATCAATCCAATATGTGCTCCAACTACCTCATGTTGTGCAGTGCCTCAGGGACAGGGCTTTCAGGGATAAAGAATTCCGAGATGGGTTTGCTCACAAGGCATTGCCGGCAGCCCTAGTGCAGGGCACAGCAGGCAGGGCTGAGAGGAGAAAGAGAAGAAAGAGAAGAAAGAGAAGAAAGAGAAGGAAGAGAAGGAAGTGGTCAGGAGAGTCCCCAGGCCCCCAGCAGAGGTGCCTCTTTGGCTCCAGGAGAGACCCCGGTGGGGCAGGTGGACAATCCCCGAGGGAATCTGCAGCCCATGGAGATTCCATGTGTAGTAAGTTTGTCTTGACACAGCAGAGAGCAGCTGTTGTGGACTGAGCACAGCACCCCATTCCCCATCTCCCTGCTCTGCTTGGAGGGTGTACTGGTGCATTTGTATTAAACCTGGCTTTGATAATACCAGGTGGTGCCTAAAGTAATCTAAGCCCCTCATTCACAACAGAGGGGAAGAGGTGGAGGAGTGACAGATAAAGAAAAGTAAACCTGAGAAAAAAGAGGGGGATAGGAATGGGGAAAGGTGATGTGTGAACTTTTGCTTTTGTTTCACACTCCTCAAATCTTTTTTATTTGGCAATTATTGATTTTGCTTTTCCCCCTTTGATGGTAATTAGTAAGAGATCTCCCTGTCTTTATCTCAATCCATGAGTCTTTTTGTTCTATTTTTCTGCTGATCCTTTGCAAAGGGGGGGCTGAGACCCTCGATGGGTGGGAATCTGTCCATTACTTAAGGTGAGCTTGCCATGTCATCCTTCAAGGTAGATGTAGATAGCAATTAATTCACCCTTACATATCCTCTTAAAACCAAACACTTCCTCACCCTTGTGGCCCTCTGCTGGAATCACTCCAGTGCATTATCTCCCTTGTACAGGGCAGTCCAAAACTGGATCGTTTCCAGACGTGGTCTTGTAAGTGCCTGTAACTGAACTGAGATATCCGTTTCCAGTCAATACTATATTCCAAAGTTTAAAAGTTAACATCAACATTTATTTGAAAGACCTTTTCACCTGAAAGTCCTCTGTCACAGAAAACAAAGGAAAACAGTATAAAGGCATGGAATAAGAAGTTAATAATTAATCAGCTAATATAATAGCATAAGAGAAATTCACTTTTGTCTTTGAGCTTTAATAAAAACTCTTAAAATGCCTTTAGAAAAAGACTCAAAGTAAATATGGAAATTAAACTCTTGTAGGGTTCTTACTAATATCTTTGGCAGACTTTACATTGCCAAATTAAATTGACCAGCAATAAAAACCCAAATAAACAGATTAAACAAAAGAACCCCAGCCATTGGATCTTGCCATGCACTTATTTGGCTAAGCAAGATAGACCTCAGGAATTGCTTTTACATTTTGAGTTTTGTTTTTCTTTTTGTAGACAAATTAATATTAGACCCAAACTGAACAGTTCTCCAAAGATTTTAGGGAAAATGTATATATATTTTTTCTTTTTATCTGCTTGTAGTACTTTTCATACTTACATTGGACTAATTTCTCCCTCAACCCTTTTCTTATCTATTTATATATATGTATATAGAATATAGATGTATTCTTATTATAGGTCTTCATACATAGTAGAAGTCAGACAAGGAAGAACAGAAAAGGGAGATTTCCCTTTTGGACAGTGAATTATTAGTAGCATGTTCCAGTAGTATTATAATTTACTTTTTATAGGAGAAGGAAGCTTCTTTCTTAAAGAGAGAAATTGCCTGATTGTATGAGGAGATTAAATATGCCTGTAGGCAATTTATCCATTTTCCAAAACAAAAGTGGTTTCTGAAAGATGTATTGTCAATAACTGGAAATTTTTTATAAAGTTCCTAAAAAATTTTTGCTGTGGATGAAAACTTAGAAATATTTAAACTTTTCCTCTTAATTTTCCTCTCTGTCATCTCCACCCTGGTTATTTGCAGTATATTTCTGATTTTCAACTTATTGCATCATAAGAGTGAACGAATGTAACATTAGTTTTGTTGCTTACATGTTTTTAATCCAATCCCTTGCCTCAGACACTTAGAAGTATCTGAAATGCTTGCATTTTTTGCATACTTTAGTTTAGATTTATTTGAAGTTAGATATACTGAACACTGTAATGCAGTGTTGGGTTGTAATGTAATTTGATTACCTAATAAAATAGCCCAGTTTGAATTAGAAACCATATCTTAAAATTATCTTTATTTAACAGTTTGAGATAACTAAATTAGGTATTTAATTTCGGAGCTTCAATATTGAAAAAAAAATTACAGTATTTGTCCTATTTATTAATGTTCCTTCATCTACTTTCTAGTAATTACTTTTCTGTTTTAGCAGTTTATAGTTCTCCAAGGTATGAGTATGAGGGGTGAAATGTTAATGGTTATTGACTCAAACAATTGGCCATTTACAAATGCAGTGGGTGCTTTGCTGAGGCCAGGTTTGCAGCTCCCAAGCAAAGGCGAGGAGGAGAGTTTTGGATTTGTGGTGGCAAAACCTCTGCTCCACACAAGACAGGTTGTGAGCACCCATTGCTGGAGGATGACCACAACAAGCTGACCTTTGTTTAGATAAACCAACTGAGCCCTGTGACTTATTGAGTTCCTGATAACCTCAGTGATGTCTTAAAGAAGCTGTTTTCTGGCTAGAAAAGGAAAAAGGCCAATAAGAATCAGATCCTGCAGAGATGAGATAGCTTTTATTATGCCAATTCCCTCTGATAAGGCACAATATGAAAAACAGGACAAAATAGTGGTCATGTAATTAGAAGGGGCCATAAACCATCAAACACACCCAAAGGGCCCTCAGACTCATTTCTGGGGCCTTCCACCAGAGGACTGTGCATGATCCACAGTGTTACATCAGGCAGTGTAAAACTCCCACTGGGTACCTGGGCATCCCCACCCAAACCTGAACATTTATTACCCCGTTGAACTTTGACTTTCTGGGCTTTCCCCACACCAGACAGATCATGTCTGTGACCATTACTTCAACCAAAGGGCAACAAACTTGTGTCATTTTTGGATCCACGGGTGGTGATTTCTTCCCTCTCCACTATCTACTTTTATCCTTTTTTTATCTCTTTCCTTTTCTTATATATTTTCTTTATACTTTTATGTTGTTATATTTCTATTGATAATAAAAAATGGCTACATACTTCCTTTCCACTGCAATCAAATTGTTCTAAAATAAAACTGCCAAAAATACTGTCATTTCACTGTAATCCACCCCAAAGGATCTATTACAAGAACATCAGTTACCCCATCTCCAGGGATGAGTCATCACACAAAGCTGGGGTTTTTTTCCTTCTCTCTAGTGATATTCAACTTTAATGTTCCTATGAAGGAGGGCATTTACTTGTTCATAAATTGCTGTGGACATGCAGCTACATGGCATTGTGCTGAAATGAGAGCCAGAGTCTCAAGGTCTGTTTTCTGAACTTTTTATTTGCCTCATCAAAGTTGAATCTTCACTAAAACAAGTTCCATTATTCCAGGTTATATTTCAATAAAATAGTGCAAAGGATCAAATGTTCTTGGATATCTCTGTGTGTTTTCATTTAGCAAAGAGATACAGGGAGGTCTGCCTCAGATCCAGGCATACCATGGAATGCCATTGAGGGTCCCTCAATCTGTGCCTATGTATCACCAAGGTTATTATGCTGTATCGTTATAACACTCAGGACTGTGAATTCTAAAAGAAATTTTAGTTTTCTATTTGAATTAAAAATAAACTATATTCATCATTAGAAAAATAAATGCCTGATTGAATGGACTAGAATACTTGCTCAATGCAGTACAAGTGGTCAGATGATTTTCTTACTGTGTTCATAGTATATATCTTCCAAGTATATATCTTGCAGGTTTCATCCAAGGCATGTTTATTTTATTTTCCTGTCTCAAGAAAATTTGCTTATTTATTTAATTTCTTTCATGTGCTGTTACCCTTTTTGGAAACTCTTCTGATTTTGATTTTTAATTTCTAGTTAGATTTTTTTTTTTACTTTACCTTTTATATGAAGCAAAAAACCTTGTCCACGGGACAATTTACATTTGTACTTGTTGCTTTGGATTTTTTATTTCCTGAGATTAGAATGAATCTTAGTTACTGGAGATATAGTGACAAAGATTATGAAAATAAATTCAACAAAAAAAGTTCAAAAACTAATTGGGGCTTTTTTTTCAGAAATTCAAGAAAATAAACAACGTGAGATAATCAAAATTCATGTTATTGACCTGGTATTTTCTCTTCCTAGGCCTTTGGAGATGACTGTACTTTTGCAATAATTTTACAATTACTTTGAACTTGCATTTTCCTTATTAGCTAACTGTGTAAAGTTTGTGCAACTAGTTGATAAATTTATGTGTCAGAGGAATATCTTCAAAATCTAAAAATATGTGAGTATGCGATAGGTAATTATATTGTTTGGCATATTGAATAGTCATTTCAGCCGAGCTGTGTAAATCATTGCAGATATAGAATGCCAGGTATCATCCTTGCAAGCAGTTGCTTTGGAAAAGAAGAGGCAAACACCAACATAATTGCAATGTTTCTTGAAATAATTTCCTCCAAAGTAATATATAGAATTTTAATGTAGTGCACTGTATAAAAGTGTACTTGTTAAACAGCATTATTTAATATACCTTCCAAATACACAAGGTAGAAAACAATTAAACACTTTTACAACACCTTTCCAAGATAAGCTAGGCAAGTTATTAACTTGTCTCTGTGGCCCCCTAACTTTTGGCAGAGGCAAGTTAATGAATTCCTTTTTTATGATGCCTAATACTGAAATCCATTGCAATTTTTGGTTAATGAAGAAATCAAAAAATTCTAGGAAGAGTAGTTTCACTAAATGAAGAAATTCAGGGACTAAAACATGATGGAATGAAAATTTGTGCTGGTTGTGACTGGAGTAACAAAGGTTGATAATAAAAAGATGTTTTTCTTACTGCTGAGCAGAGATTACACAGAGCCCAGGGCCTTTACTGCCTCTTGTATGACCACACTGGCAAGTTCTTGAATATCTCCTGTGGGGGAGGCTCCAGAGCCTCTCTGTACAATCTGTTCCAGGGCTCAGTAAAGAGCCCTGCACAGTACTTGCACGGTAAAGAAGTTCTTCCTCATGTTCAGGTGGAACTTCTACAGGACAGAATGAAAAATTATTCCAGGTTTTATTTCAATAAAATAGTGCTTGCTGTCTTGATGAAAAAGTTGCTGTTTCTACAGATGGGGACTTGATGACTTTTGATAAATTATGTCCCACTCAAAACTTTTGCATTTGAATGAGTTAGTACAAATTTTGCCTGGGGAAGAGGTGAAATATACTTTTGATCTTTTTTTAAAATGTAACCAAGATTCAAATATCATCTTTCATTACATGGCCATTAGTACCACTTTAAAATCAACCTATCTACCTTGGATGGTAACCTAACACTATGCAGTACAAATCCAGGAAGTGGTTAGTGATAAGTAACAGCTGGTGATGCATATCAGTGTCCTAACCTCTTCAGTTTTTATTTCATTATTATATTACTATTATATATTTAACAAAAATTCAACGTGAAAAGTAAATTGGCATGCTAGTATCATCAGTTTGAAGATGTCTCCTGGGCAGCAGAATTTTTTCCAGTCCTTTCTGAATGGATACCCGATTACTGTCTCCTGCCAAATGTGTTTTGTAAATTTCATTCCTTTTTTGCCCCCAGATAACATACTGTATTTATTTCTGGAATAAGTTTTCTTTGAAATTGTGGAACCAAAATGACAAACAGTATATGTGCCATCTCCCTATTTCATCTCAGTTGTTTTAACAGCATTAAAGCTTTTCATAACTAATGGCTCAATCTACTAAAGTAGACTGAGATAAATAATCTAGGTCTTTTAACTTGTTATTGCTCTGTAAGAAAAGCATCTGGCAAGGGAAAGAATATTGTGCTTTCTCTTTGTCATTAATTCTCTTTGGAAATTAACCTCAGAACTCAAATAAAGTAAGATGTTCATGGGCCAAGAATGACATATTAGTGGGAGAACTTGGTTACAGAGAGCCAATAAACTTCTAGATGGTTCACTGACATGAACAATATAAATTAAAAAATATATATTTATGAGACTCAAATAAATAAAAAAAATATCTTTTAATAGTTCTCTGAATTACTGGAAGACTTATGAGTTTGTAGGAGGCTAATTTCCAGTGCACTTATTTATTCTTGTTGGCTGACTTTTTAAGCTAAATTGTGCTAAAGATTTAATGTGCACTCACCCTTCATTAGATACCAGAAATTGCTCATTCAGGAGAAATGTTACAAATGTCATATGGCCAAGAAAAATCTTGGTCAGCATATCTCATGACACAATCCCAGGCACACACTGCCACTGTCAGTGGCTGCTGAGTCCCATACTCTCCCTTTATTTATTTATTTATTTTTTTAAATGCAATTGAGGCTAATATTTTATCGTGGTATAATTTTTTTTCCTAATCTGCGTATCGCTAACTCCTGTAGAGATACATTTGTTTCTTCTAATCTGACATGCAAATCATACAGATTCCTACTCCTTCATCCCAAAATCTACTGACATTCGTAGGAAGGGTTTATTGTAAGTGAAGTAATATTTTTCTGCATGAAATACAATAGCTTGTATGTGTATGTATACCATGTATATAATTATCTTACTTCATAAATGTATTTTTTTAATATATCAAGTGGAATCTATGTAAAGAGCTTGTGCATTATTGCTATTTCTTCTGTAAACTGACGATATTATATATAGTACAAAATATGATGAGTTCATATACATCTAAATGAACAATGCAAGGCAAATGCAAGTGCAACTAGCCATGTTTTGTTTGCTTAAAAACTATAGTTTATTTAGAAACTATTTTGCCCTCTGATTACTATTTTATAATTTGACCACTTTGTTATTCATCCACAAGCTTTACTTTAATGAAAAGTATATTTCTTGGTTTTGAAAAGCTGTGTCTTCACATCTCAAGATGACAGTGCACTTTTATATGCAGTGTAATGTGTACTTCAGTTCCTTAATACATCCTGGATTGGTTCAGTTTTTTTTCCAGAAATTAGTTATTGTTGCATATATAAGCATGCTGAGCTAATTTGTTTGTTTGTTTGCTTTTAATGCCACACCTTTTCAGTTCACGGGTAACAGAGAGGTAAAAACAAAACTTAAGAGTTTAAAAAGTTTCATGATCATTCACATACATTTTTTTCCTTTTCCAATGCTGACAGAAAAACCCCACACTAGGTTACAGAAAAATGTCACAACTCTAATAGTTTAACAAAAATAATTTTATAAGTTCTTTTGCCATTTAGAAGCTCTCTTGATTTTGATTCACATGCAACTAAAATTAGAATCTCCATGCTGCTGTCCTGAATGGTTTCTTTACTCACACATAAGATTTATGCTCATATTCTGTGGTTACTAATTGATTTTCTTACTCTTTGTTCAAGAGAAACGGAATGATTTCTGAAAAGCTGGTTAAACTAGAATGGCTCTATTTTAAAAAATTCATTATATGACTCACATGAAGGCTTTCCTTAATTTGTTTGTCTGACCCTCCCATCTTTTAACAAATGTTTCTATTTTAATGTAGTTTCACACTTTATCCCTCTTTTTTATTCTTTTCCACAGGAAAATAAAATCCAATAGCAATTATGAAGTAGAAAGTGGATGGTGGTTCATCTGAAATTAACTAATTCATGGAATAGAGTTGCTCATAGTCAAGGTAAGTAGATAATGAAATAGCCATTTTTGAGGATTAGCTTGAAGCTGGTTTTATGAACCTCTGTTCAAAGACAAAGAATGTTAAAGGCTGATTTATAGACTGAAAATAAAGCTAAATGCAATTTTCAGAGTTTAAAAATAAGATATTTTCAAATGAAATCATGGGACATCAATTACTTTTTAAATGAAGTACTCTTTAATTTTGCTTTCCATCACAATATGTTCAAGGTTTTTTTCTGAATACCTCCATTCAAAGCAAAAGGGTTTATTTTTAAAAATATTCCACATTAGAGATGCACAGAAAATGAAACAGTGAAGCAAAGCAGATCTTGATATGACTCCTCACTTAAGTGTATGTCCACTGCATGTCTGAACAAAAAGTCAGTAAGTACATGACAGAGATTACCACAAGGCTGAGTCTGTAGTCGTGTCTGTCATCTTTCAACAAAGCACAATGTTCTTGCTTCTCTCGGTTGTTATTTCCTCAGCAACTGAAGGGACATATCTAATTTATATCTTGAAAAGAAAAAAAAGTCTTAATTCTAAAAATCTGAAACTTCAGCATATGACTGTAATCTAAGAGTGTTGCTTTTGATATTCTGAATAGTTTGATAAGATTAATTTCTCTCTCTTATTTCTGCAACATCTTAAAGTGAGGAAAAAAGATTTTAATCCAAAATGTCTTAGAAATATAGCATGCTGTTATGAAATAACATAATTGTGTCTTTCCTGTATATGCTAAGGCATATTGTGTTCACCAGAAAACCTGACTTTCTGTCAGCTTGATCCAGAAAGATTGTCATTTTGAGAAAAACAGCATGTCTTTAATGAAAACAACAACTGTCTTACTTTTGGTTTTGCCTTTCTAGTGATCCACAGAAGGTTTGTCTAATCCTAAATTTGCACTGACCTTGACTCTGTAGGCTAGAATGTTTTAGGTTGATTTTTTTTTTTTCTTTTGGCCGGTAGTTTGTACCCAAATGTTTCTTGTTGTCATGAAACATTAACTGTTCCTCTCCGCATGCACTATTTCCATCTCTCTCTATCTTCTCACTGTGGAGAAAAAGAATATTCTGGAAACATTCCTGGGTTCTAGGGAAAAATCTTTTGACGGTTCAGTGGGAATGGTGGCCTTCCAAATTTGTTAAATTTACTGCAATTCTGAGAATTGCTCTTATGGATCAAAATAAAACAAGTATCCTCAAATATTCTTTTAAAAATATGTGTTTTAATATCCTTTGTAGAAAGTATGCAAATAATTGTTGTTTGTTGGCATTATTGTTAGCATCCAATTGTTTTCTAACATCATGAACATTAGTATGATACTTCTTACAGTTCTGGGGAAAGCCAAAGAATAAACAATAAATAAATACAATTATTATTTAGTAGTTCCTACTGAAGTTGTCCCATGTTCTTTAGTTACAACTGAGACATGATTTACCAATATATGTCACCAATATTTTGTGGCTGATAACAGAATTTTTATTGGTTAAATTGCACTTACACAATAAGAAAAAATCACATTATCATATATGTTTCAAGAAAAATTACCCAGCATTGCACAAGTTTCAGCCCAAAAAAAAAAAAAAATTTGTCATCTGAGAATTAAATGATTAATTATACAGAAGAAATGCAAGGAAATGGTAAGCTTTGCATGAGCAATTTGCAAATTGAAGGTGAAATATATTCATTCCGTAATTAATATCTCCATTGTAGTGATGAACACATGATAAGTGATTGGCCAAAATTCACGAAAAGCATTTATGACAGAGATGGAATAGAGGTTATTATCTCTAGAACTTGACATGTGTTGTTACAGTTAGACTAGATAGCTTTTATAGTTTATTAGCTATTTTATAATACTTATAGAAGGGATTTTCTGCAGTTATCATCTTCTTCCCAGTAACCATTAATAGTGAGTTATGTTCCATGCATCATCTTACAGCTTTCACCGTTTAGTGTTAAATTTTACATTTTTTGATTCATGTAAGTTATATCAGTTTTTCAAAAATTCAGGAATGTTCTTTTCTTCGTGATAAAACCTAGGAGGCTGTCATGGTGTTTTCTCTGAGTGCACTGTGCATTGTATTTTCTATACAATTTAACTGTCCTGAGACATAAGAGACCAGTTACCTTTTAAAGAAAATTTTATTTCTTGTTTCTACTTAAAATCAAAAACTAAACAAGGGCAAAATTAAGTGAAAAACGTTAAGCAATGATAGTCTGGTTTTCAGGGTTCTGTTCTCTTGTCTGCATCTCTTAATTAGTAATTCTGCAAATGGCATTTATGACAAAATAAATATTAAATATTATTTGCTAGGTCCGAAAAAAACTGTGCAAGTAGTCTCCCGTAGGCCTTCATTATATCTTATAACTTCATATTATACTGCACAGAAACATAATTTTAAAATGCTAGAAGTCAGAACTCTTGAATACTCGCTTTTTGGAGATCAAAATGTAGCACAATAAATGACCTAACAAGAGAGCACACCAGGGCATCTTGTCTGATGTTCAGTTTGAAGATATGCTATAAAAGGGTGTTGGCTCATTTGGGTCCTCTTTGAGTTTCTTTTTTTTCTGGTTGATTTGTTTGGTTTTTTGTGGGTTGTTTTTTTGTTTGTTTGTTTGTTTTTGTTTTTTTTCCTTTTGTAATGCTATTGTCCTGAGGCTGTAATATTATGGTCTTTTAGAAAGCTGTATGGGAAATTAATTTTGTGCTATGTTGTGATATTTTTTAACAAAAAGAGAAAGTATTAAATGACTGTATGGTGAATCACTGTTTAGAGGTTTATTTTATTATTATGTTACTATGCTACAAAAGGCCATATTTGGTTAAAATGATGAAGAGTCAGAGTTTGAAGGTAAATGACTTTCCAGTAACTTTTAGGTCACTTCCTGACTCCTGCATAAAAATATCTTTTCACAGAGGAATATTTTTCTTGAATCTATTTAACTTTATCCAGTATATTCTCTTTATGTATCAGTGTATTTTTCAGAAGATAAGAAACAGTTGGTAATATTATTGCGGTAACAAATATTTGTATAAACTTTCAGAACAGATTTACATTTGGAGTAATATAAATGTAACAATTTCTAAATTTCAAGTAGTGAAGAAAATCATATCTGTTGCTATTAAAATATCTAACAAAACACAAAAATAACACTTAAATTCTTGTTTATGCCAGGAAGTGTGTAATACTACAGAAAGAAACATAAAGCTATACACAGGAGTTATAGACAGTGTCTTGTATGTATTGGTTTAACTGTGTTTTGTTTTAATATTTGCAAGAATTTTCTCTTGCCTTAATTTGACTAAGCCGACAACAAAGCAATATACTCTATGTATTAGCTTTCACTTGATTTTGATTCAATCAAATGTGATGGATGGATGGATGGATGGATGGATGGATGGATGGATGGATGGATGGATGGATTTTAAACTCATCTAACTTCACAGGGAGTTTTCTTTGCTTGTACTTTCTGTGTTTGTTCAGCCATTTTTATTTTGGCATCAGAAGTTATGCTGTCACATAAGCAAATCTCCTTTCCACTTTTGTTGTGTCTGCCAACAAGGTAGCTGCTCTAATGAGTACTGATGGTGATTTTTATGTGTGCATATTTATGATGTCGGTCCTTATTCAATGGGCGGTTTTCCAAGCAATAAAGTGATTTTATTTAAACCACTAACTGGACATTAAATGATGATGACTTCTTATATTAACTACAGACTAAATTTTTATGTAAGGTATGTGCATAGTCATGTCCTTGGTTATGTTTATATTTGCCTATTCTGGAAACATCTATTTCTAAAAGGAGACTTGCCTGTAGCTATCACATGATTTTGAATTGCAATTTAGTATGTTGCTATTTGGCTAAAATTTTCCTTTTGACAATTAACATGTCTCGTTTTCAGAAAACTTAATGATGATAGTTCTGCACACAATGTAAGTGCTGATATTTTTTCAGGATGGAGTAAAGGAGAGACTGACTTGAAAATGAGACATTCTTTCAGTGACACTTCAGTAGGATTCAACACAGAAAGATCAGATCAAGGTTCAAGGTAGAACAACTGTGTCAGCCAAACATGGATAGGAACATTTGTTGACTTCAGGTAACTTGGCCCTGGTGATAGAGCTGAGCACTCTGAAGTCTTTCCTGTCAGATGAGGACAGTTTTTTCTGCAGTCTGTGAGTTCTGTGTCTGTTTGGCACCCCACTGAAATATGAAGACCAAGAATTCTAATCAAGGGTGCTACTTTAGACTAAATCCTTACAAGTCTCCCGATTGATATGTCACTGGTATTATATTTGGAATACGGAAGCTGATGATTTCATTAAGTTTTCCAGAAAAAAAAAAAAATCTGTAACACATGAATCCAGAGGTTAAGAAACGAACGGTTCTGCTCGCACATACTGATGATGGTTTTGTGAACTACAATGAGTTGTTTGACCTCATATTTTTACTCCTTGTATTTTCACTCCCTGTAAATTTTTATTTCTTGTGTTTCTACTCCTTGTATTTTTACTTTCTCCTCAGAGAAAGATACTGCTATTCCTGTAGCAGTCAGGAAAGTTTAAGACAAGAAAGTTAGGCGTACAACTGGGAGGGGTAAAAAAAAGAAAAATATGCCATGTGCAACATTATATAACAGCTACATTGTTTAGGCACAGGTCCAGAGTTTCAGTCAATTATCAGCTTTTTTGTTTGTTTCAAAGTGTAATCCTTCTATTTTATGGGAGCCTGTTTAGGGACATTTCCTCCTTTAATTCAATGGAAAACATACAGATAAGAGATTCAACTATATGATTAGGAGTTTAGGGTAGACTCTTTTTTTTAACTCTGTTATAAAAAAGCGCTAAGATTTGTTATTTCAGTGTCTTGTTCCTTTGTTACAAGAATAATAAGACTGCCTTCTGCTGCTTGGTATAAATCTTTTAACATCCACCTATACAAGTTATATTTTTTTGTTGTTGTTGTTTTACAAAGACGCCTTCATTTTTCCTCACCTTTTGTTTTCCTTTACTTCTAGTCAAGAATATGTGGGTACCATTTAAGCTCTCTTTTTACATCTGGATATCGGACTATGTCTTGAGCAGTTTATACACAAAGTATTTTATATGTGGAGATAAGTTGCTGATTTGTGTTTCATGCACCTAAAAAAAATTGCATGAAACAGCTATAACCAGAATCTGGAAGTATTTGATTTATGTTTTCAAGCTGATTGGTAAATATCCTAGGTTCCATCTTATAATTTCTGTAGCATTTAAATGTATGTATTTTAAGCATATCAACTGAAACTCCTGGTTTTCTATCTGAGTGTTGGTACGGAGTAAGAAATTACAGAGAAGTCTCTCTCTACCTATTCTCAAGGGTGGACTGGATTATTGTTCAGACTATTTGGAATAGAAATAAATACTGTCTGAACCATTTGGAAGACATCAGGTTGATATTTAATAGGGGATTTATCATTGCCATTATTTTTAGTAGGATGTGAAACATTCAATACCAAATCACTTTTCTGTTGTTAGACAACTTTCCTCTCTCTAACCAATGAGTTTATCCTTGTCCAATTATAGATAGAAAAGACTGAATGTGCTTGCTAATCAAGAATCATAGAGTCATAGAATAGTTTAGGTTGGAAGAGACCTTAAACATCATCTCGTTCCACCCCCCGCCATGGACAGGGACACCTTCCACTAGACCAGGTTGTAAAGAGCTCCATCCAACCTGGTAATGTACACTTCCAGGGATAGATCATCCCCAGGCTCTCTGGACAACATGTCCCAGTGCATCACCATCCTCACAATAAAGAGTTTTTTCGTAATATCTAGTATAAAACTGCCTTCATTCAGTTTGAAGCCATTCTCCCTCATCTTGTCACTACATGCTCTCATGAATAAAACCTGTAAAAGAACAGATATCTGAATCAATTCTAATAAGAAAATAGAAAATATTTTGCAAACTCTGCTGTTATAGTTTTGTATTCTCAGTCAGAACATGAATTCTCATCCAGTCCCTAGTGAAATCTTTCCTAAGGAGGTGTTTCAAAGTGAAGATGGAGTACAAGCATGCAGGTAATTCCTGCAGGAGAATCTAGAGGCAAAAACTTAGAAGGAATAGGAAAGATTACTAATGGGACTTCCATACCTGCTAATTGCAGCTTGACTTGCAAATCACCTAAGATCTACTAAGAAATAATTGGGGGGATTTATTTTTCATTTGGTTTGGGGTTTTTTGATGTTTTTTTTTTGTCTGACTTGTGCTCTCTATATGTCAATCTCTGTAAGATAGGTTCTGTGGAAAACACCATTTCCTCAGGTGTGCTGCTTTGTACACTGGAAGGTTGACCATAACAGGGACAGCACAAGAAACAACTCCTTTTATTTCATTTCTTAATTTCACTTCTTTTGTGCTAGACTGACTTGAAGGTGCATCTCTTGATAAGTAGAGGATAGCACAAGACTAGCACTTTTCATAATCTGTTAAAGCTGAGAAGAGTCAAGAGTCATATGAACTGTTCAATGGCTAAGGAGCTTAAAATGTCCCTAAGTCTCTCAATTCAAATGTGATGTAGCAACAACATTATACACGTGTTGAAATGTAGCATTTTTTTGTTTTTTTGTCTTTTCCACTCAGCAGGGTTATGATTTACTGTCTGCTTTTGTCTATAAATATAATTCTTGGTATTATTTAGGCTGAAAATGTATTCTGAATTTGATTTTGTTCTCTGAGGGAATATAGTTTCTTTCAATTGTGAGCAATTGATCTAAAGATGGTTAGCAGTTTAGCTGTTCTTAATGTATCACCATCACACTTGCCAAATGCAAAATTGATACATTTAATCTGTGTTCTTCCAGATATGTTATGTTATCAAGGGAGGAAGAATATCTTGTGCGTTTGTTAATTTATTTGCAATTGCATTTACATGCACATTCTTATTTAACTGTAATGGAATGACACTAAACCTCCTTATAAACCTGCAGAGACAGATTTATGTGAAACAGCATTGGTAAACGATTTTAAATCAAAACCATGCATCTAAAGCAAACATGTCAATAAGCCTGAAGTATAAAAAATATCATTTACTTAGGAATGCAGAAAGACATATTAATGCTAGATGGGAATCAAAGAACAAGTTTTTATAATTGTTTGTAACATTTCTGGCACAGTTATCACTGAAGGAAAAGTAAGAAATTGAAAGATAAAGGAAAAGAGAGATCTGGCAACCTTCACATAACTATTACTAAGGACATTTTGCAGTGCAGTGTGTTTTTTACACTGTGTGATATCTTATATCTGCAAATTAACTTTAACAAGGCTTGAACCAGTACTAACAAAAAAATAACAAACAACCGTCTGACTTGAAAAAGGGAAATCCACAGAGTAATTTTAGTGAAGTCAAGTAAAGATGTCTTTTTTTGTATTTATTTTCATAGTATTGTACAGAAATAATTTTTGTCCAAATCAGAAGATAGTTTGTTCTATCAAAAGACTTCTACTTGCTTGTATTAATAAAGCATTATTTAATAAAAGCACTCTCTAGTCTAACTGCTAAAGAAATGATAGGCTATTTGAAGACTGCTACCAATAATCCATAAAGGTTTGCTCCTCTGGTTGTTATAATTTTTTTTCCGTAATTATTAAGTAAAACAAAGACTAGTTTTTGTACAGTACAGATTTTTTTGACAACTTTCTTAGTAATTTAATCTTTTCTGGGTGTAGACTTCTATATGAATAATGTTTCATTTATAAATAGCACATAATTCCATGTTTGTAGATGTTTGCCAAGTAAGTACGAACTTTTTTAGTTTATTGTACTAAAATTGTCTTGCAGTATCAGAACATCTGCACTCTAAGACAGAGGAGTAAGAATGTAGATGATTTATAAAAGCAGTTTATAAACTCTTATAAAAAGAATTTTAGCAGATACCAGGATGTACACATTCTGGAATAACTGCAACGAATGAAAGACTGGATGTTGGACTGATTCTTTGGAGCCAGCTACTTAACTTTAGCTTTCAAAAATTGCAAAAAAAACTCCTATATTTTGGTTAAAATGAGGTGCCAGAAACCCAAAGGAATCAAGCTACTTTTAGAAGAGTAATAGGGTACTGCTATGTTGGATTTCTTTTCTTAATGCATGCACTGTGTCATACTTTCCTTCTCCTTCCTTTTGTTCTTACCAATGTGTTCCTCCACAGCATTTAGACTGTTTGACATGGGATCCTCGCCTCCTTTATTACTGTCACCTGTCTCTACTATTCATCATTATATTTTTATGGTTTTAAGAGACCTATGGAGCCCTTCTCACAAAAGGCCATCTAGATCTGGCTGCCCAGGACCATGCCTAGACAGCTTTTGAATATCTCCAAGGATGGAGACTCCACTCCAGTTGAGTGCCAGTGCTCAGCCACCCTCACAGGATAAAAGCGTTTTCTGATATTCAGAGGAACCTCTTGCTTTTTTGTTTGTGCCCATTGCCTCTGATCCTGTCACTGGGCACCTCAGAAAAGAGCCTGGCTCTGTTCTCTTTGCAGCCTCCCCTAGGGTGCTTGTGTACCTTGATACGATCTCCCCAAGCCTTCTCTCCTCTGGTGCAAAGAGTTGCAGGTCTCAGCCTTTCCTCACATGTGAGGTGCTCTTTGCTGGACTCTCTTCAGTGTGTCCATGTCTCCTTGTACTGGGATGCCTAGAACTGGACAAAAGACACCAGACATGGCCTTGCTAGTTTGAGCACGGAGGAAAGATCCCCTCCCTTGACCTGATGGCAGTATTTTGCCTAATGCAGCCATCAACCTGCTTTGCAGAAAGGGCATGTTTCTGGCTCCTGTTCAGCCTGGTGTCCAGCAGAACCACCAGATCCTTTTCTGCCAAGCTGCTTTCCAGTTGGTCAGTTTCTGGAATATACTGGTGCATGGAGTTGTTCCTCCCCAGATGGAGGACTTTGAATTTCACCTTCTTGAACTTCATGAGGTTCCCATCAGCTATTTCTCCAGCCTGTTGAGGTGCCTCTGGAATGGCAGCATGGTCCATCAGCCACTCCTCCCATTTCAGTGTCAGCAGCAAACTCTCTGAGGGCACACTCTGATCTATCATCCAGATAATTTATTAAAATGTTCAACAGTGTTGTCCCTAATACTCATCCTTGGGATATACTGCTAACAAGTGACCTCCAGTGAGACTCCATACCCAAGTACCTTGTACATTCATGGGCATTTAATGAATAAATAACATTTCATATGTGCATGTAGTCATTGTAGAAGAAAACAGCTAAAGCTTTAGATTCAAGCTTAGAGAACTTTGGGAAATATTAAAATTATTTGCTTATCCTGCAGCTATGATGTGGTGCATAACAATCATGATATTTTCCAAGATTATTGTCTCAAAGGCACATATTCTTTAAAAAAAATTCTGCTTCATTGTGATTATTCAATGTAGTGTATTAATTTGTTTGGGGCATATTCTTCAAATTCTGCTTTTTTACATAATTCTTACAGACTTCTGTAGTTCCTAACATTAATGCTTTCCAAACATTAGCTTGTCCTCTTACCAAGTGTCTGACTCAGGGCCATGATATTTAAACTTTTCCAAAAAATAGAATTTAAGACAGAGGCAGACCATGATCAGAACTACTGGCTGACTTAGTGAAAACACACAGAGAACCAGACTTCACTTTTATGATTTTTGCTGTTACTTTAGCACATGAAACTGAGTGTTCAGCACTTCTTTATATCAGACCTAGCACTTCAATCATAAATTTGGAAATAGCAAGACATAACAGGAAAGCAACCATTAAAGATTTCTTGTTCATGTAACATCGAGCATCAAGCAGGTGTAATTGACAGAGGATTAGATATGGTCACATTCAAAGAAGAATGTCTTCATTGTGGAAACTTCTATTCTCCCCTCCATTCAGGTCCATTCCCTACAAATTTTCTAGCCAACATAAAATATTTCCAAGATAACTAATATTTTGTAGATAACTGTTGCCAGACTGTGATTTACCCATAAGCCAGTCCATCTTGTGACTCTAGGAAGGGTACTTTCAGGATTGTGTGAAGGAAGATGGGAAATAATTAGGATATATGTGTAATAACTTTATTTCTTCTCATATATGCACTACAATATTTTAGTTTAGTTTTCTTTATTTATAATAAACAATTCTGGCTTTTGTTTATTTTTGAGCACTTGACTTTCATTGTAAGGTTTCTGAGTACAATTTTACAGAGATAAAAAATATATCAAATGTGGAATAAAACCATGGAGAAATAGGATCATTAGGTTCCATACAGGCCATTGCTAGGTTTGGAGTCTTTGCAAGCACCACACTGACCAATATTTCAAGGGCTCATGAGGCTACTAATGTGCTGTCATGCTCCATGTGGGCCAACAGTGAGTGGAGAGTAGGTAGGACAAATATTCTCCAGTAGCAATACTTAGGAGAATGGAGTCTAATTCCAGATATTTCTTTCTCATCTTTCTTATACTCTTTCATCTTCCTAAAAATGCAACTGTTGGCCTATGGGATCTCTGCCAATATTGTAACCAGAAATGAAAATAAAGGAAAACATCTCCACTGTAGTCTGGTAGTAGATACACAATTTCAGATTATAAAACAGCTTACCTTGAAGACAGAGATGGCAAAAAGTAACTCCACAGTTTCTGTAAAGATCTTTATCTGTTTTTACTGTATTTTCATCTCGTGTGTTTTTTCTTTTTTTTCCTCCCCACCTCAGGTTTCCTTGTTCATTTTCCGCGAATTTTTCCCCCCCCTATTCTGCCACTATTTCTTCATTCTTGCTTCTTTATCAGAAATATGTTGTCGTTTTTTTTTTCCTCTGCTGGCCAAGAAGAATGAGTCTGCCAGCCTCCACTCCTGCTTCTACCACCCCTTATTTTCATACTCCTTGACCTAATCCATCCCCATTGGTAAGCTTCTGTGACTCAAAGGCCAGCTGTACCCTGTAGAGTTTCACATTCTGCCTTCAAAACATGAAGGTTGCTTCACCCCTGTGAGAAATTTCAGCTGTATAATTTTTCCTGATTCTCTGAAATTTCAGTATCATTTTGGCTGAAATGTTTTTAAGTTATTTCTGCCAAAGGCAGACCATCAGCAAAGAAAATTTAATCCTAAATAATTTGTCTCGTAAATTTATGAATATCTAAAAATGGACTGTTCTAATAGGAAGTATTAAGCAGTGTTAAAAATAGGTTATGATGCCACCTTGTTTTAAAGTTACTGTCATGTGTATGAATAAGTATAGGGTTGAATAAATGTTTTTCCTTAAATGTCCATATGCTATCAGTATTCATAGACATTGAATTTTAGGCAGCTGACCATACCAATAGAAACTATAGTTAGTGACAAAGCATGGCTTTTCTAGAGTTAAACCTTAACTCTCAAAGTCAGTCCAGTTTAAGAGTACAAGTGTGACTTGCAGTAACTATGCCTGTATAAATTAATATCTCTCCAGGATAAGATAGGTTCACTACAGCAGAACAAAACCCCAGAAGAAATGTACCAAAATACTTCTCAGAAAAGGGAGTAAGCACATACAGAGTCTCTGATCTTCTTTTTCCTGAATTATTCCATTTATTTTCTTGATTTCAAAATTTGGCATAGTTCTCTGTATGTGTGTGCGTGTATGAAGAATAGATTTTTGTACATATACACAAATTGTCATTTATTTCCAACTTCATGGTTGCAAATGAGTAAAATGTTAAAAAGAGATGAGGTTTCAACCTTAATATTCAACACTTAATATTCTGTTCATCATCCAAAAAGCAGTCCAGTTATAAAAAGCTATTTCACATCCATGTATATAAATTTGCACATATTTGTGTCTCCATCATAATTTAATTTGCTAGTATTACTAAATTGAAAGTGCAACTTTTATTCTAACATAATCCTTAACATTCTGCTATGGGATCAAAGCCTAAATCTAATACGTTAGGAGACAGAAGTGCAGTTGGTACAGTCCAAAAAGGAAGTTCCATGAACTTTACCTTCAGATTGATATGAGAGGGTTTGCCTAAAATAAAAGATTCTTGTGCTTCTTGTTTTGAACAAATAGACGTGCAAACTTGGAAGGCAGCACAGATGCCTCCATAATATTGCCAGTTCCACACAGATTACTGGGAACTGTGAATATAACTTTACACAGTGTAATGTCAAATTAGAGACTAGGAGGCTTGAGTTAGATCCTCCAGTCTTCTCCTTTCCTGTCAAAGGACTGAGAATGAAAGTCTTTGGAAACCAGGAGTGGAGGGGCACATGACAGTTCTGATTTTTGTATTGATGAAAGAATGGGAAAGAGAGAAGGAAAGAATTATTTTTTTTTCTACAGAGGTTTTACATGTGGCACTGTGTACTTATGAGCCCAAGTATAGCGAAAGTCACTGAATTCAATTGCTTTCCTCAAAAGATTAAAAAATTGTCAGGGTAGATGAATTTTTCAGAACAAAATAATTTCATATATGGTAGTAAAAAGAGATTCCCTCTGGCCTCATCACTTGGCATTTTGTTGCTTTCCTTTTTTCTATCCCCAGATGATGTCTTCACATGCTAGTATAGCATGTTATTGAAATGCTGACTTGCTCATCTGCCAAAAGGTTGTGCTTAGGTGATGGGTCATTTCTGTTCCTACTGATGATTACAAATAAGGGGAAGCAACAGCAGGTGGTTACATTAGGAAATTACACCAGTTGTGATAAAGATCTTGCTTTTTTATTTTATTTTTTAATTTTATTTTTCTTTTCTCCTGAAAGCAGCTAAAAACAAGCAAAACAGTTAACACTGAGTAGCCTAACAACACCCAGCAAGCAACATATTTCTGTATTAAATTTCCTAATAATGAAATAGTTTTCATTGTTACTTTGTTCCTCACTCCCAAATACATTTTTCAACTCCTGTTTTAAGAGAATCTGGTTTTCCTTTTTTTTTTTTAAGACTTTTTTTGCAACCAGAGAAAGCCTCTTATGACACTTCTTAAATAGAGCAATACTGACATCCATTGGTTTAATCTTATGTGACTATTTGTTAAATCTCTTCTAACTGATGCACACATAACTCTCTACAGTATCACAATGAAAGGATTGAATTTGATACGATCCAAGGAGGATTGTGCTAAGTCCAATTTGCTGTATTAGAAACATGAAACCAACACAGATTACTCGATGAAAAGAAACACACTGAAAAATGTGAAATCCAAATACAATGACTAAAATAAAAGCAGGCATCCCAAGTGCCAACTGGGGGAAAATATTAGTGGGGAATTAGCAGTGATGCTGAATTTTTTTTAGAACCTCTGGAAATGTGAAAAAACCTAATTTTATACGAACCTGTCTTGTTTTGTATTAATCCTAAGGCAAAATAGTGAGGTGTGGGGAAAAATTTTACTAATCTAATAGAAAAAGCACTTCAGTGAAGAAAATAATTACTCTCTGGTTTAATCTCAGCCCTCAAAGGTCTTCCTTTAACTTGGCAGCATTCTATTCTTTAAAATAGATATCATAAACACTGCTGTAAGGCCATTGGTGATACAATGAAGTGGTTGCATTTAATGAAGAAAAACACACCGCAAAAAGTGGAGGTGTTTTCAGTATTCATTATTACGACAAGCTAAGCAGATGAGGCTTAGACTTCAAAACCAGAGAAGCATTCTGGCAGCGAAGGGAGGGCGACAGGCTTTCACAAAAAAAGCTTTCCGTTTGCTGTACCCTCCCACCGCATTCACTTGCAAATCAGTGTGTGCTCGGGAAGACTGCACTTCCCGGGGCTCCAACCTTCCCAGGGTAAGTGCTGCGGCTCCAGCAGCAGCGCCTGTCTGCGCTCCCCTCCGAGCGGGCACAGGGAGAGGTGTGTGAGAGTGTGTGCGTGTGTGAGTGTCTGTGCACGCTGCCTGCCTGCCCCTCTCTGTGTGTGTGTGTGTCTGTGGTGCCTCTGGGTTTGTGCTTTTTTTTTTTGTTTTTTTTTTTTTTTTTTTTTTGTGGTAAATCAGAAGCTCTGAATGAAAGCCAGTCGGAGAGAGAGCTCCCCCCACCCTTAGCTTTGGTTCCGGACTGTCCAGAGTTAAGTGATGCTGGGAGAAAAAGCCTGAGTTAGATTCAAGTAGGATCAGTCTTAAAAAATAACAGGAGAAAACTGACCGAAAAAAAGGACTCTAATAGCTCGTTTTGCAGTTTGGTTGGGGTGGACACTACTTCACTTTCTCAGCAGAATAAAAGGTAGGAACCTTTCTTATTTTCTTTCTGTTGATATTATTACAGTTATTATATTAGAGTATGTTGTTTAATGCAATTCGTATATTTGTTCTACTGTATACAACTTTCTTGCATTTTATAGATATGCGTCAGGAGTAATGAGGCAAGGGATAGGAAATAACTGCTGTGCATTCTCTCCTCAAAGTAAACCGATATCATCATATGCATTCAGGATTGAAACACTAAGCATTTTCTTTTTTCCTCCTAGTAAGCAGGCTGTCTTTTGAGCAGCAGTTTCCATCTATAGTCAGTTCTTGCAAATTCAGTGTGGGGGGAACAAGTCTAATTGAATTGAAAAAGCACAATGTTTCATGTGCTTCATGGTGTAACAGTCATGAACATAGCATGAAACATACACATATGTGCCTCTCACTTTCTGTATACCTGTGCAAGTCTGTTGCAGCTTTCACTGTTAATCTTTCTGCCCTGGATTGAATTTCAGAATAATTATCCACACTCACAGAAAATGCTTCTTATGAAGGAAATCCCTGTGGAGAGGGATAGCAAAGTGGTTACAAGCAATATTTCAAATATCTGTACTGAGCTATATGCACACGGATGGGGAAAAAATTGCCTGGTTTGACATTTCAGTACAGGGGGAGTAGAGGGAGAAGGGAAAACCAGAGGGTAGAAGGGAAAAGGTGGAGGGAGGAAAAATTCAGTCTGCACCTGTGTGAGCATTTATTGTCACTGCTGCAATAAAATCCATATTTGATGTGGTGTTAAATTAATTCAGCACAATACAAATCTAAATCCATGCTCCCAACTACTAACTATTGATGGCATTGTCAGCTGCATAAGAAATTTTCAATAGGCTCATACTGTACATGATACTAGTTGCAGCTGTAAAAATCTAACAGCCCTTCAGCTTAGGAGAATGCATCTACACGTGCAATCAGTGACAAATAGCAACCAGCATTTTAAAATGGACCTATCATCTCTGTTGCTTCCACACAAATGGAACTGTTGCCTATAATCTTCGTCTTTCATTTCAGTAAAAGCCTCTGTATTATCCCAACAGCACTCCCGTTGCTTTGAAGGTATTTTTTTAATTATACAACTTGTTGTGCCTGTATGTGTGGATGTGTATGTGAGAGTGTGAGTATGTGCACAGTGTGAGGGAGCAGGTCTGTAAAAAAATAGTGTCTTTTTTTTTTTTTTTTCTTTTTCTTTTAAAGGTAGTAGGCTGTAAATTTACATGGTGATGTTACTGGAGGGGAAAAGCAGAGAGTGGGGGACTGGAACACACTTCTGAATCTCTAAATCCTTTTCACATATGCCATTACTAGGAATATTACGAGTCTGGTACTAGGATTTATTGAGATTTTTGCAGCTACACAAACTTTAATATTAATTGCTTACCGTTTCAATATAATAGCAGTCTGTGCTCTTTTAGAGGAGTAAATGAAAGAAGGAACTTAGGGAAATAAGGAAAGCAAGAAGGAAACAGGTTATCCTCCTCAAGAGTTGAAAACCAGCTCTTTAGAATCAATATGGATTTATGTCAAGAGAGGAATACTTCTTGGATTATCAACTCTTAATCTAGTTTGGGCCTGAGGGAGTCTTCTCATATTTTATATACTTTGTTACATAAAAGTTTGAATGAATAGGTAATAATTTCTTCAACAGTTTCTGTTAATTTCAATTTAGATTTATGTCTGTGGTTTTTTATGTGTAGTGTCAAGACAATGTTGTACACGAACAGGAAGATTGAAGTGCCTGAAGAGTGTTGATTACAATGCATATATTTAAGCTGAAAACTGATCCTGATTATTTGATTTTTTTGTCACTTTGGGTAGCATTGGAAAATAGGTCTTGTCTACTTGCCTTGCCAACCGTTTATATTTATAATACTTTAAAGAGTTTGTTGAAAAGAAAATAGCAAAATACATGTTAAAAAGACTATATGTAGAATCTTATATATTCCTAAATTATCTTTCTGGCTTTGCATTGGAATAAATGAGTATAGATACACTAAAAGTTCAGACTTGCATCTTCTCAATAGACAAAGGATCTGTGAAGAATGATGAAATACTGAAATGTGCTCACAGTAGACACTGTGGCTACTGTTCTTTTCTGTGCTTAGCAGTAGTTGAAAAAATGCAGAAAAATAATGTTATACGTGAAAGAAAATAAGCATAAAATTAATTTAATGTACACAGAGATTAATAAAATACACATCTAGACATACAAAGCAGTATACAAATTTCATCTAAGTAATGTAAGTTTTTTCCTTGTTAAATAATTAAATGTAAAAGTCAGAAAAGGTTAATTTGAAGATAATATCTGCCTCTGATTCTGAGAGAGTAATTTCCTGATCTCAACGTGATTTCCCAAGGAAAGAAATGAATGAAATAGAGCCTGTCTCATCTGGATAATTCTGTGCAAGTGATTTTTTTTTTTTTTAGGTCTGCTAACCATACTTAAAGGCTGGTTGAAAAGGGGTATAATTTTACACCATCATACCACTGGGTTGCAGCACTGGTACAGGGGGGTCAAAGTAAGATTGAACTGTTGTTGAATTGTAATGGGGCGAATATGAGGTTATGATAATATTATTTTTCATTCATTCATTATTATTGTCACCTGAAATTATATTTGTGAACACCAAGGTGTTTTAACTGGACTTCACAACATGTCCTTCATAGATTTGAAAAAACCTGTTCTATGGATAATTCTTTGACTTTATTATTAATTATATAACTGAGAGAAATAGAAGAAAACCACTGATTATTTGGACATAATATAAGGGTGTAAGGAACATTTTGTGAGTGACTTCAGAGAACTACATGAATATTTGTTCTGTATTACAACTGAATTTACTATGGGCTTTTCACTATCATACTATTTGACGCATAGTTTATTGTAAAGGAGGAAAACTGAAATTAGAAAAGTAAAAACCATCTTGTCATGAGCAGTTTAAATTTGTCTGAGTAAAACATTATGAAGGGTGACTTCACTGCACGTAAGGATGCTACACAGCACACTTTCATTTGCTCTGAATAGTATGTAACTATCAATGGAAGGTCATAGAAACTAAAGGTACAGTTCACTGAAACATTAGGTGATTATAAAGCACACATGCTGTACATCCTGCACTTTCAAAACCTCTAGTGTGAGCACTTGCTTTTTGAGGGGAAAAAAAAATAATTCCTCTAATGTCTAACTTCTGGGAAAACTTCAAAGCAAAAAGAAAGAAAAGAAGCAGCAGTGGTATTCTGAGCTCATGTTCTCAGATGAGAATGTTCTCCATATCTCTCTTTAGGCCAAGAGGAACTCCTATATCAAAAGTTGCTTGTTTTTTGCTCCTGGATTTACATATCTTCAGCTTTGAATCCTTGGCATGATGACTTCCCTAACACGCCTATTTGACTATTTCTGTGGGTTAATGGCTCTACAAGAGAACAATTTAAAAAAAAAGAAAGAAAAATCATCATCTCTGGGAGCTGTACAAGTTATAGTTACCACTGCACATAGCAAAAAAACCAAACAATAAAAAATAAGGTATCAGTTGAACCTAAGCACTTATTTTTTCTTTTGCTCTGTCTTCATCTGGTGGGAATCCAGGACACCACTCAACCAAAGGCTACTGAGCTTATATGTTCTCTCTACTGGCCTATCAGTCTATGTTTTAATAAGTGGGTGATCTGGCAAAAAATTGCCAGTTAAAGCCTTATACACATTTCTTTCTACATGCAGTCTTCCTGATTATTAAATGTCAGAGACAATTACCTCAAATGTGTGTGTGTTTACAGTAGAGGTAAAACAGGGACAACCTTTATCTGAAACAAGGCTTGCATTCTAGGAAGTGGAATGCTGTAAAGTTTCTCCCTTAATTTAATTCAGCCTTTTGTTACTTGACTTTTTCTGAAAGTCCCACTTCCATTTCTTGTCTTTATTAACTTAGATGAAATAAATAATGTTTTTTTGTTTTTTGCTAAAAAAGTGTGTCCAGCAGGAGGCATAAAGCCCTAATAGCATCTCAGAGGTACTTCCTAGCTTGTCACAGGCGTCTGCTCTGGGTAATAAACTGAAGTCTGCTGTGTGGAAGTGTGTACCTTGTACCAACAGGCTGCATCAAGGAACTACAAAGATTTAGGAAGTTAATTGGATATAAAGAAAAGCAGCACAGGAGGTGTCCTTTTTAATATTATTCCCACATGTACATCATTCTTCCCATGATATTTTTATTTGTAACTTTATTATGGCGTCTCTTAATTGTAACTCAAAGTGAATGTTGAACCATATTTAAAATAGTAATGAAGAGAGCATGTATGTGTTTATGTAAAGGTAATGATTCAAAAAATAGATGTTTCCAGAATTCTATTGCTCAAAAGCTACAACTGGATTCTTCTTTTTCCTAAGAAAACCAAAACCCAAAAACCCCTCTTTGAGTATTTTCTCATGAAGAACTGTATATGTTATGATATATATGAATGTATGTACATGTATATTTTACTGTTAATATTCCACCACCTACCACATTACAGATTGGGTTTATTGTATCATCCTATTGCAATGTTTTGCATTACAACATAAAGACCATGACATACCACCACTTATCCAGATCACAGCATGATCCTTAAAGATGACTGCAATCCTCATGAACTCTACAATGCTATAATATCCAGATTTTTTGAACATGAAAAATGTATACCAATGTAATTTGCAGCACTATTTGCTAGTATAACATGGCAGTATATATATATATATATATATATATATATATATATATATATATTTGCAAGACTCCAAATGCAGTGTCCTAGAGGACTGTTTATTTTTCTCCTCCAAACGAACATAAAAATGAATATATATAATTGAATTTTTTATTGCATGTGTCTATCACACTTAAGTAATTCAAATATTTCCATTTGTTTAATGTATGCAAAAATTATCCTACTAATTGTCATACTCTCCCAATAGCAAGCACAATACCTGTGTCTAGGAAACTTCGAAGCTATGCATTCTGTCAGTAGTTCCTCTAAGTATCACAGTGTTTATCAAGAGAGTTTTGACTATTTCATATCTTACACAAAAGGCAAAATACATGGAGTAAATCTATGAGTTTTTAAATGAGAGTGCAAAAAGATACAAGAATCCAAAGTATGTGTAATTATTTGGAGTTAATATTGAGAATAGAGGGAGGATGGTTAAGGTTATTCTGATTCTAAGTATTCCAAGCAAAATTATCCCATGAATGTATCAGTTCTTTCTCTTTGAAGTAGTGACCTATCATTTCCCTGATGCCTTTTCCATGGTGCATGGAACTGGGAACCACAAATGCACATCCATTTTATCTGTGTGTCGCCAGAAAAGTAGTTAAGATTAGACATTTAGATTAGATATTAGGAAGAAATTCTTTATTCGTAGGGTAGTGAGGCACTGGAATAAGTTGCCCAGGGAAGCTGTGGATATCCTATCCATTCTACTGGGTGGTGTCTCTGCTCCTGGTAGGAGAGGCTTGGAACTGCATGATGTCAAAGATCTTGCAGGTCCCTTCCAATCCCGTCCTTCCTATGACTCTATGATAAAATGTCATTGATTCTATACATCATGAACATTATAGGTAATACATTCAGTAAAAGTTTACATGAGCTAATTAGATTGATAAGATTTAATTCTTAAGCTAATGTTGGGTGCATGTTTGCTTGCTTGTTTTGCTTGTTTGTTTTTTTTAAATGTTGAGATCATTCAGAAGATTATCTGGACTTTCAGTTTTTAGAAATAATTGCAAAAAAACCCCCAAGAAAAATAGAAAGAATAGAAAGAAAAAAAAACCCAACCGAATATGTTTAACACAAAAAATCCACAAATGTGATTAATTGAAGAAAGCAAATGACAATATTTCAGTTCTTACTTCCTTTCCAACTGTAAGAATAAATTTCAATAACAAATTATGCAAATAATCTTTTACAAAAAGTTTACATCATGCTATAGATTATGTTTTCATTATGAGTACAGATATCTTCTAATTTTTTGGTTTCTTTCACTTAGTATGGGAGACAGTTTTACCATGTCAATACCGTTGCCTGCTATATAATTTTTTCATGCATTATAGTTTTGATTCTGTGGCATAAGATACGCAAAGTTACTAGCCTGCTCTCCTGGCATTCTGCTAAAAAAATAAAAGGCACTGTTAACCAGAATAGTCTTGTATTATGGTAAGAAATAGTGTAGACTTCAATTTATGAATGGGTTAATGGGGTACACCTAATTACTTTGCAGCCAAATAAAAAAATTTCCTTGCTTCTGATATTGCAGAAGTATTACATTTCATTATGACATTAAATATATTTTAAGATCTACTTAAGCATATTACATTCAGGTTCCCTAAATGTACTTCTACTTCCAACTTCCCATGGCCAAGTTTTAAGCAGTATTTTTGTCTTCTAATTCTATTTCTCTCAGGGATAGTTTCCACAGTCTTTTGGCATAAATTTCTAGTGTCAATAAAAGAATGGGATGTAGAACACTGTCATGAGAACCATTTTAGGGAAGTCTGATTTTTCCCCTTTGTTAGACAAAGGTTATTTTCTGACATTAGCATGCTGAGATGTGCTCTTTCCCTTGAGTGAGAGTATGGTGCTCATGGTGAAGATAGCACTGAAGATGGCATCTTGATTTAAATGGGTGAACAGAGTCCCAGGCATGTTAGGTACATTTGGTTCTCTCCAAGACTTAGGGGCATTTTATGAGGTTTCTGATTAAGAAGTTAAAAGCAATTGTGCTATATGTTACTGGAACTACTTTCTTTTCTGGTAGTCACAACTGAATGTGAACAGATAGATGGATTTTCCTTTTTAATAGTAGTCTTTTATCAAATTGCTTATTATATTTCTTCAAATTTCCCTTCCTAAGTGGTTTCAAGCCAAATACTGTCCTGATTCATCTAATTAACTGGAGAAAACCTTTCTTAAGATGGAAATATATTGTTTGTTTGTTTATTAGTTTATATTATTTAGAGAGTCTTTAATCATTCTGATCACCAGAATAAACTTTTCTCTAAAATTTAAGGAGACGAGTGGAATATTTGTACAGGATGGAAAATTAAGAAAAAGCCCATACATTTCTTCTTTCTATCCTTGATTAACAAGGCATCTGAATCAGTCTGAAAAGCATGTGCTATTTGTGACTATATCCTAACTGTGGTTGGTTTTCTCCATTTTTTAATTTGAGGCCAGAGTAATGAGAATTAGAAAAGGAAAAAGAACTTAGACATAGTGCATTATATTAATAATCCCGTTTAAGTTTTGATGAGCATAAATCTTCTAGAGAATTTGAGAATCTATAATGTGACTAAAAAAGGTCACTAGGCTTGAGATACTCTAAACTGGATGCTTAAAATTTTGTGACAAGGAAGGAGAAATCAATTATTTAAGCTATGGAAGCAGAAGGTTTTTGGTTTGCTTTTTTTTTTTTTTTTTCTAATGCTAGTGTAAATACATTTCACTGCTTTCGGGGGTTTAAATTTCATTTGCTATATTGTGCTTTAGAACAGAACTTACAAATGAGCGTTTAAGTTTTCAGTTCTAACAATAATCTCTTAGCTGGAGATAAAAACCAGGAGTAAAGCTCCAGGTAGTTCAGCCTTCTAAATTACAGGACCAAACCCCCTATGTGAACAGAGCAGTGAGTTCTTGTTAAATTTCAGGTTATGTACATTCAGGAGAGGAAATATCTGCCATTTCCTTTCTCCATGGCTGCAGCCATCAAAATCCAGCCAGTAAGTGCTTGTGCATGTGGGGTCTGAGGTTGCTTTGACTCTTGGACAGGCTGTGAAAGTCAGGGCTAATGGAATAAAAGCAGCCTAAGTGGATCAGTCCCACAGCTGCAGAACCAGTTAAACGGTTCCAGCTGAATCTCTGGAAAAGCACCCAGGCGGTTTTGCCTTAGAGGCATCCATGACTGTTGGGTCATTTTAATGATATGACTGGTTCCTTGTTACTCTGGGTATGCTGGTTGGAGTCCATTTCTACTTCTAGTATATTAAAATCCTTCTTTTCCCCTAAAAATTAAAAAAAAAATAAAAGCACAAAAACAAATCATGATGCCCTGGCACTAAAAAATTAATTCCTGGACAAGTTTAGAAGCTATTTAGTTATCATTATGATGGATTAAAACTCAGCTATTAGTTATGTGGAAAATAAAATGAAAAAAAAAAGGTAATGTCATAATGGCATGATGACAGAAACAAAAGAATATTTTAAAGTATTCAATTCTATCTAAGTAAACAGAATTCATCTCAAGGATTCTGAGGTTTAATCAAGAGCTTACTTGTCAAGGGTAATCCATTAGTGCTTTAAAATATATGAGCTAAAATGAAGTCATGTGCAGAAAAAAATGTTTGAAGGTAGCTTAATATGTTTCTGTACAATCAGAAATACTGGTGATGAAGATCAGGACAATACTGACACAAACATATTTCTTTTATAATTAACATTTTTTCTTTAAAAGAAAAATCTATAGTGACTTGAAACTTGCAGTGTAATTTGTAGTTTTATTTTCTGAGATGCTGGGTTTCTTTATGGTTGGAGGTTATGAACCTTTTTTAACAGTAGTTTTGCTGGAATTTTAATAGATAAATGTGTTGCATTAAATAATTGTCAGTGAAGTAATTATGGTTTGGGTTTTTTTGTCCTACCTGGGACTATGGGGTTTGGTTTCAGTTTGGTTTTATGCACTTAGTCCACTCCAAACTATTCATGTCATATAGTAATATTCTTCATACGGGACGAGGTTTTGCTGTGGGAATAAAACAGCATTCATTTCACAATATGGTATCCTACAAGCTAGAAACAGTTTCTTCACTTTTCACATTATATACGACACAGCTTTTTAAGGAGCTCACTAAATTTGAGATTTTTTTTTTTTAATTGCATTTGAGAAGGAAAATTGAGTGGAGTAAAGGAGTAATTCATAATGCATAAGTTGTTACAGTTTCGTAAATTTTCTTTAGGGGAAGCTATACATTATTGATAGTTTTGGAGTTGTTATTGTGTCTGTTTTGTTTTTAATAATATACTGGATATGCTTTTACTTCACTGTCCTGTGGAAGAAATATATAATTCTAAATATCCACAGCTAGTCCTTTTCAATTTGTAGGAAACTTAAGCTTTAGTATAACATTTTTTTTTCTTCCATTAACTCTGTGGTAAGTCTCTACATCTCAGTAGTTTGTCAAAGTAAGAAGAATAATATTCATAACTTGATAACAAAATTGAAAGTCAAATATTGAAGGCATTTCTTGTGCAATTCCCTGAAATTCCTTTTTTTTCAGATGGGAACTTTAGAAATGTGGATATTTTTAATCTTTTGGTGCCATCTCGTGGCAAGAGGATAATTATATGAAACAAAGAGGTAGTCTTTTCAGCACATATTTTCTAAGCTCAGCAAAAATATACCTTGCTTTGGTGATAGATATGTTTGCATGAATTTTAATAATGACTGTAAAATAACAAACCAATTCATGCACAGGACAATGCTATCTTTGTTTTTTGGTTTTCTTCCTTTTTAAGAGCCTGTAGGTATCGATTTGAGAAATCTCACAAAAAATTGACTGTCGTTACCACATAGAAATAGATTTTTAGTCTGCTGCATTAGATCTCTGTAGCCTACTTAACTGGTTCAAGGCAATTGTCAATATATTTTTATTGTTGTAGTGCATTGCATCTCTGTAGAATACTTTAATACTTAGCTAGCTCAAGGCAATATTCACTTCAGCATCCTGTAATGTTTAACAGAAAGCCAGGGTCTGTGATAGCATTCTTGTTTTTAATTTTATATTCTGGTTTCGGAATGGGAAAATTCATACCAGCCTGCATCAAAAAAACCAGCGAGAACAGCACAGGAATGCTGTATATTTTTCTGGTATTTTCATTAGGATTCAGAAAAATGAGTGGTTTTTGTTCTGTGCTAAATAAATACTAGCTTAATACCTGGGGGTTTTAAAGATAATGCTTGTAGATATCTGCAATCAGTACAGATCACATTCTTGCTCAGTTTTTGAAGGAGTTTTCTATAAAATATTCTGTATTTGCTTACTTATCTCTAACTTCCAGTCTGATTAAAGTTTCTAGATGCAAATATACTATTCTCTGTAAAGAGCTGGAAAGATAATCGAGATGTCTGTCCTGCTTTTACTTAAGTTGGGGGTTCTCATTCTTTCAAAAATAAAGATATTTTTATTCTTAAAAAAAATAAAATTATAGTCTTGTTCAAATAACATCCAAATATACTGTAGTTTTTGAAAATCAATGTCAGTTTATTACTTCGTGAGTTATTATAACATCCTCCCAGCTGAAGGAAATATTATCAATCAAAATTAGTACCAAATGAGAACACTGTTTTAAGATCTCACCTTTTCTTTTAATGCCAGATGATTCCATTACTTTCTGTGCACATAACCAATACTGTATGTACTATATGCTTTCTATATTCGTACAGAAAATAAAAATATCAGAAGAATAAAAATTCAAGATATATTTTATAGCAACTATATGGTAAATATCAAAATGTTAGTCACTAGAATTTGATTTTTTAATAAGCAATCACTATCTGAGGTACCACTGTGTATCATAATACACTTATCAGTGTACTATGACAAGTCAGTCAACAGGTGAAGCATTCATTTTTGTTGGTTAGATATTGTGTGATTTCTCTGATTAAGATTAGCTAGACATAGAACTCCCTTGCCTATCAGCTAGAATGAAGAGAAGAATCAGAACATTAATTTAATAAGATACAGAATTTCAATAGTTTTATACAGGTATGTGATGTGATTATTTCCTCTTTATCTCAGTAAACTCTCTTAACAGTTAAGTATTGAATGCTTCTCTCTCTTTCTATATCTGCCTTCTGAAATAGACTACAAATTTAAAGTGGTGACTTAACAAAAGAAAGAGTTGCAATTGCTCATTCCAGTTGCCAGGAAAATTAATCCACAAACACCAGAGGTTTATGTCCAAAAAGGAGACAGAGGAGTCCTTTTTGCTTTATTGGAATAAAGGGAGAGGCCATGGGACATTCCCCTGGGATCTCTCAAATTTCTGGAGGACGCAGCCTCCTTTTTATCCTATTTTCCCGGCCGCATTTCCCTCTCTCTTTCCCCATTGGCTTATGTATTTGAGAGGCACAGACTTCCCGGAACGCCTGATACCTGAAATTCCCCTCTAATGTATAACCCTTCCTTTTAATTTTTAATTCTTACAGAATTCATAGTTTCCCCCCCCCGTTGCTTCTTTCATCTTTCGATATCCAATTTCATTTATCAGCAGCCCTACAGTTTGTTTGTAAAGGCAAATATCTCTTTCCATTCATCAATCAGTGGAATCCACCCCATTGTTTCTTTTATCTCTCAGTGCTAGCCTTATCTATAGGCTGATCCACAACTCATTTGTAAAGACAAACTCAACATTCCTCTCACAGTGAATTGCCAAGATGTGAATTCCCTTACAAGAATGACAAATCTAAATATGTGTCATAGTTTTAACAGAAACACAGGCAGAAAAATGTGAAGCTTAAGGCCTCACAAACTGAATCTTAAAAAGTTTTCTAGAAAGATATTTACCAACATTAAGTTTTCTTAACTTCTTCTGGATTAATATCCATTCATAATTTATGAATGTCAGCGTAATTTTCTTTCTGTTCCATTTAATACAAACTTACTACAGAATATTAAAGAGGAGGAAACTAGAATTCTATTATATGTTTTGGAGGGTTTCTTTCTACTTTTGGTTTAAGGCATTTCTAAAATGCATGTTTTTCCTAAAAGCTTCATCTAAGGCAGGCAGTATGCTTCAGCTGAAACACGGAATGAGACAGGCAAAAAAGCAAGCACAAGTACAGAAAGATGATGCAGCATGTCATAAGTCACCAAAGATAAAGTCTCTAGTGAGAGGAGATTAAGAAAATTTGCAGACAGTGTTATGTGGATAAGAGGGAAGTAAAATCAGTTTAAGGGATGAAAAGAGTATGTAGATAGTTAGAAAAATGTATTAGAAAGATGAAATAATTCAATCTGTCAATGTCTTCTTTGAAGTTAGGGAGGGAAGAGGAAACATGGTCAATTGAAGTAGTTCTTCCTATTTGTAGAGCTTTGGAAGGTGAAAAGTTAATGATTTTGTGATTATCTTCAGAAAAGCCTGGATATATGTATAGCACAATTTCAGAATACATTTTTAAAAAAATTACTAGAATCTCCTCATCTCTGTTGTAAAATTCTTTGTATTCCCTTTCTTCAAAATGCACCTGTTGAACACTAGATTTTGCTCTTTCAATCCCAGTGTGCATAATTTAGCTAGAATTGTAGGTAGGTAAATACATTATTTATGCTAGAAACTGTTGGATCCTGCATATAAAGGGGAGACTGAAAAGTGTCTGTTGTTGAACTTGTCTAGATGATCAAAAGGAAAAAAATGCTTTTTAAAACTGTTTCTGGGGTTAGTCTGTCAGATAAGGTTGATTGCTGATCTGTGGAACTTGTGTATTTAGTGTGTTCTCCTGACTGTCAAAATTATTTATATCTAGTGTGACGACCAGTTAGTCTAAGCAACACATACCTAAGCTGTGGCAGTGAAAGAAAAAAAAAAAACCTCATCCTGCTGTACAACTGCAGTAGTAAATAACTGACATGTTTCATGGCCCACAAGCCTACAGAAATTTTAAACAAGACATAAAGGTCACAAAAGCACAGGTTCCTGACAATCACGTGTGCTGTTCTGACATGCACAGGATAGCTGTGCCATCTTCTCAGACTCCTGCACAAACAGTCTGAACGAGTTTGTAGCTATGACTTTGTCCTTCGGAGGTCGCAATTCTCAGGACAAAATGGAAAGGGCTATTTCAATAGAAAAGAGAACTGCAGAAGTAGTGTCATTTTTGGCATTAAGTTAAACTTACCTTTGCCAAAGTAAACTTGGTTGTTATCTGTGAAGATAAACAGAGAAACCTAGGTATATATTAGCTGCAAATAAAACATTTTTTTCTTTCCCTATCTTTTACAGTGCAGAAGTAATTTAAATTGTCTGAGGTATGAATAGAGAAATAAGACAAAAATTAAAATTATCTCTTCTTGGACTGATGTGATGAAATCAACATGCTTCAGAAATAAAAATGTGTTTTCCTGCAATGGATTTATATCCATCCACTCTGATGTAAAGCACTGTGACAGACTGGAATGGGGATAGCTGTCACTTTTTAGTATTGTTGAGAGAATTCAGGAAGAAAAAGGCAAAAAGAATTGTAGTTCCTTAAAAATGGGACAGAAATTTCCAGCTTTAAGAAATTTTAAAACGTGTTTTTCCCATGATGGTTATGATTTAACCATCATTTTTCATTACCTTACAATGTCGTGTGCAGGAGAGAAACATTTTAAGAGCAACTAAACCTTTATGTCTCTAGAAGTGTCTCTCTAACAGCATTCAATTAAGTTCTCCTTCGCCAAAGGGAAAGCACACCTTTATCTCCCGATATTCCAGAAGTCCTTATGATAGTTTTAGACTAAGCTACTGCTCTTTTCTAGCTCCTTAGGTGTTTGTGACATCTGATTTACATGAGAAAGGAATGGTGACAATGATCGGCTCTCCTGCTTCTTTTTTGTTAGTCCACATTACTGTCCACAAAGACATCACATTTTTTCCACTTTGAAAAGACTGTTCCAGTCTGTCTTGCCAATCATTAAAACAAAACAAAACAATCCTGAAGGAGATTAAATAGGAGTTAATCTGCTTCTCTCTGTGTGTTTTGGTACTTTTTGAAAGGCATTTTGGTTAACAGCAGCAGTCAGGTGTTCTTGTCAATTAGGCCATGCTTGAAGTGCTGGGCGCTTGTTCAGGCGTGTGAAGAACCGGAGACTCGGGGCTGGACAGCTCTGCAGAAGCTCCTCATTGTCAGTGCATTTATCCTGCCCTCTTCGTGACAACAGGAAAGGAGTTTGCCTCCAGGAAGGACCGAAAGCCACCTCCTACTATGTATTGCAAACCTGGAGTTTGTACGTGGAAAAGCACAGAAGTTTGAGGGCCAGGTCATGTTGATGAGCTCAGGTGCTTCTGTGCAGGGGAGACCCCAGCATTCAAAAGCTATTTCAGCTTGTGTTTAATTTCCATTACTGTTGAGAGTATTTGATCAGATGTACAAAGTTCAGCACCTTTTTTTTTTTCTTTTTAATTTTCTCCAGATATGTGCATACCTGTGTTGTGGGCAACTTCATCCTTAAACAAAGCTGTGCTTTGTTCTGAGACTAATTTTATAGCAGAAAATAAGAATAAAATAACTCTGTATTTCTGAGATTAATTTTTCTAACTTCCAGTTAACCCTCAACCTTACATGTTTGTCTCAGATAGTGCTTAGTAGTACTATGCTCAGAACTTAAAATTTTTCAGTCACTTCACTGGTTTCCACCTTAATTTTAATAGAAGAGTAATTTGAATTGCTTGCATATATCTTAGAAGGCAGTGACTTTTTTCATAGCCTTTCAATGATGTCCAATAAGTATTTGTCAGGAAGTTGATTTAATTGATTTAAGGACCACAATGAGCAGCTTGCTTTAGTAATAAAATGGAGAGGACAGTTGGAATGATTAAATTTTATAGAGAATTCACATGATCAGAGCTTGTCCTGGAAGAGAAGTGCAAAATGAGAACTTGCTCTGAGCTGAACATTCTTATTGCCTAGGAAGTGCTTAATTGCACTTTTGCTTCAGGGTACATTGAGCAGAAATTTTCACATCCAAAGCAATATACAAAATTATATATTTAATAGAATACTAATAAGTTACCTCACTGAAATACTACAGTGTTGTAAGTCAAACACTGCCAAGTATTTTTGAATTATTAAATATTCCACATAGGACTATAATAAATTATTAGGGAAATCAAATTACAACACTTTTTAACACATATATTTTACTCCTAGAATTTTAAAGATAGTTGAATTATCCTTTATGTGTTTCTGTGCATAACATTTCCAAAATTATAAGCAATGTTTTTGTAATGTTGCTTTTATTCCAATAATAGAGATAATAAAAGATAATAAATATTCCAATAAAAGATCTGTACCAACTCTTATTCAATTCTTGATCACTGCCTTTCTTTCTATTGTGTGGGTACTGGTATTTCGAAGTTTCTTTAACATGTCATGTTCTTTGCTTAGGACATACTTCTTATGTTCATTGCTTCTCACTTCACGTTTCCTGTCAATCACAGATGTTTATCTTTCATCTGTATGATGTAGCAAATTAACAACTGAATTCTTTCAAATTTAATTAACAGTTGACTGCTTTGAAATACTTGTGCTTGTGAACAAATGGTTCACTGTGACAGGCTAAAAGAAGTTTGGAGTCCTCTGTGAGGAACTTTATTATGTAGTTAAAACATAGAACACTTGTTTCTTTAGCATCAAAATATATTAATTTGGGCACACAAAACTGTTGTAGTGGGCTGCTAAGTAATTTCATACCTCTTTCAGGTATAGCCTTCCTGGTCTGTATCACCAGGATCCACTAAAATTGGTTAAACTTGAACAGACCTCATTGGTGCAGCAATGCCCTGAAACCATGTAAGAGACCATATGGCACAATAGCAAGGAAAAACATTAAGAAATTGTTCAGACATCAACAATCGTGTGATAAGTCCCTTTACACCTATGCATAAGAAAAGACTATCTCTAGGTATCAGTACATACATACAGATCATCCTTGGAGACACTATGATACTTTGCATATGCTTACAAATATCTTTTTTCTTATGTTTCTTTAGCCTTCTGCTAGTTTTTAAACATTGATTTTATGGTGTACTTTGGTGCTTTTAAGAATATTTAATGCTATCAAGGGTGTTCATGATGTGAAGCTACAGTTCCTAGATAATTTTCAGTGTATAAAGACTACTTTTTTATGTAGATTTAATTAACGATAAAGAAAACTCAGTTTTTATCATGTATCAGTGTTTTATTAGCTACTAATAGGTATGTTAGGTAATGGGGGTTATTGGGCTGCAACAGTGTTTGTGCATAGGCACTGACCTCCTGTCTATCTGTTTGCACACTGCCTGGTTGTTTGCAAAACAGCAAAGGCTGTTTGCAAACAGCTTCAGAATTGCTGAAGAGCTTTAGGCTGCTTTTTGTCCATTTAATATATTATAATTAAAGAATACAGCCACCACCACCCCCAGAATATATCCACTCTGCTTAGTCTGTAGTCCTGTTACCTCCTAGAAATGTGTTTTATATGGATGCTTGGGCAGCCCATGAAGATTATTTAGTGAAATATAAATTAAATAATAATTACACAACTGGTGGGGCTTTTTCTGTTCTGAACCCAAACAAAACCAACAATCAGTATTTAGCCTAGAGAGAGAGCTCTGCAATTATCATTGTATAGCAAATAAAACTTAATTTTAAGTCTTCTTGATTACTTGGGATTATCAAAAATTATGGAATACAGTTATGAGTGCATAGGTGTTGAAAACAGCATTTTATATTAGTTTCATCTTGGGAAGTTTTCCTAATAATTGGGCTGCTTTTCATACAACGTCTGGGGCTCTTTCTTTGTAAACACATCCTGGTGGGATTTGCTTATCCTCTTCAAAAGCCTTCCATCTCCTCGAGGTTCTGTGGCATAATACTTTGTGGAAGCATTGAGAAAAAAAAGTGTTCATGAGGGACAGAAGAGCCAGGATGTCTGAGCTGTGTATTGGGAGGTGAAACACATAACCCAGGGTACATACGATGCACAGTTCTCTGAAGACGTGCAGCTTTACCCATTTAACACTAAACAGGAGGGAAAAGCAAACAAAATCTTTCTGTAGTGTGTTGTTGTTGGGTTTCCAGCACTAAGTAATACCTACGTAAACTGCCTAATTTAGGTGTTTGGATTTTCTTGTACTTTTGGAAGTCTTTCTATGGAATTCTTTGTACGGAAATACTGTGGCCTGTTAGAGACTGTCACAAAGATAAGGCATTTGTAAAACCAAGACTGGGGAATAGCTCACAGAGTTTGGAAATAACTTGTCCTAACTGAGGTTCATCCCTGTCCTCTGGCTATGTATTGTATTTGCACCCTTAAGTAAAATAACATGGCAATATATAACAAAATAAATCTGGGAACGTTAAAGTCTGATGAAGTAGTTTGCCAATTTAACAAAATGTTGATTTTTATTTTTTTAAGAAGTTTTCTGTAAACAATATTGTTTTGTTTTCTCTGCTTCTTTCCACCACGGTCTCTTTGGAAACGTGACATTTTATGTTTGATGCTAAATGACATATCACATTAGAACTTAGTGTGATTTCAAACAGCTGAAATTACTAAAAGAATCAAATGCTGGAGACAGTTCATTCTTAATAACAATGTGATTATAATTTTCATAGGATTTTTCCTCTTTCAGACAGCATTTCTTCTGCATGCTTAGAATCATTCCATCTTTCTTCCCTTGAAGACACAGTGGGTACCTAAGCATTAACCATTTTGTGTTCAGGCCCTTGGGCTATTTCCTGTTTCCAGTGAGGTTATAAAGTACTTCTGAAAATCCAGTAGTCTTAAGAGACAACTGTAAAAAAGCAAACATAAGGTGAGATACTAGTAAACAAAATGCAAGCTAGCATTTCATTTTTCAAATTAAGTTTAATCCCTAAACAGCTGTGAAAGTCAGCCTACAAATATCACCTATTTGATATTGAATCTACACTAATGGAATACTTTATTATTTTTGATTCCACAAAATAGGGCTAGTATGATTAAGATTGGTTCAAAAACCTTGGTTCACCTTCTTTATTCAGTTATTGTGTGGATGTGTAGCATATCTGAAAGTATATATTATGTAATAGCCTTTTATTACTTTTCTTCAATCTAAAGAAAATGAAGTTCAGGGCTGGTCTTCTGGGTATAGCACTTACAAGATTAAGGATGGATAGAGGTGCAAAAGGAAGTTAATCTCCAAGACAGTCTTAAGAGATTAATTGTACTATGTTAATGTGTGCTAGTTCTGTCTGTAGATGTGATTAGCATAAAAATTAAAAAAAATATATATCACTGGGCTGGGATTTGTGGTTTGTTTTTTTCTTTTTCTTCTTCTCAGCTACAAATAATTTTAAACATTACTTCCTTCACATTCAGTAGATATGGATAACAGATTAACCCCTGTCCAAGTCTTTCATATTTCTAAGTTGTAAATTGTTCTCCCCCCTCACACGCCTTTTTTTTCTATAATGTAGCAGCACCAGTTTGTTCACTTGTCCATGACAGTCATGAGAGTTCATCTCCACATCTCATTAAAATGTGGTGTTCAAAATGAATTTATTATTTTAGCTGAGCTCTTCCCATTGTTGCTTGAGTAAAGAAGATATCTTTTATTTTTTTATAGGTAACAATCCTCTGTATATACCAGTTTCTATTTTTTGAATCCAGATGATGCCTGCCATTAACTAATATTCAGTGATCTTTGCCTCACAAGCATTATGATGGTTGACATTTAGTAATTTTTCTCTGTCCACCAGGCATGATAATTATTCAATCATAGGAAGAATTAAGAGAGGAACTGGAGTGGAAAATGTATACTTTTAATCAGAGAATGACTAATTATTCTGTAGCTGCTTCAGCCAATTCATGTTCTATACTAGTAGTAAATTCATTAGACCCATGCTTTGAAAACCTGTAAATTGCAGTGAACAGTGTGTGGTCCTTGAGAATGCCTGATTCTCATGCTGAGCTGGTTTTATTTTATCAACATGTGAATGTGCTGCTGCTGGGTTGCTGTGTTTTGTAAATGTCTTATCACTGAGTCATCCCATAACTTAACAGTTGCCTTGCTTACAGCTCCACACCTTGTCCACTGTTGTTCCACTCCCTTCAGGGGGAGTTTACATCACTTCTCACCTAGAAATTGTTTATGGATTGCTTCAGTATTTTCTGTCTCTTGGTTGTATAACATATTGCAACACAGATAATGGGTTTGCAAAAGGTGGCCATTCACATCTAAATTCTTTAATTAATCTTTCCTGTTTAATGCAGAGATCATAACATATTGCTGCCAATATAAACTGTATTTTATAGATAGATAGATATAATTATTATAGTTATATTAGCTACCTGTCCTACATTTATTAGGAAAAGGAATGCTGCTGTGATAACACACTATATTGTCCAACTTTGTTCAATTTATGTCTAAAACACTGTTCTTCCACTGAGTATTGAATCAAAATTTTCAATCTTGCTTGTTTCTAATTCTCTTACAGAATTAATTAATCCTAGATATCTCTGACTTTTCTCTTTTGTGTCTTGACTTTGTCTATTTTACTTCCTTCTTTCCCTGTTATTCCTTTATAATCGTATTTGAAAATATAAGTATTTTATATTTTTGAGGTGTTTGTTTCACTGTGTTTTGAATGAAATTGCAGTGTCTTAGCCAAAGTCTATTCTTTACTGCATTTTCTATTCCACTTTTGCACTACAAAAGCTTTTGTTTGTGCCATATAGTTTCTTTCAAAAATTACTCCTCCTTTGGTCTTCTTGTCTTTCCTGTACATAGTATTATCATAATCTTCCAGTCCTTTGGGATACTGCACCAGCTCTCTAAGATGCTTATTATATGGTTTTGAACTTTCAAAACAAAAAATGATGCGATTTTCTAGGTTTGCTCACTGTGCTTTTTATTAATGTACAGATGTCAAAGACATCCGATTAGATGCCTAATGTGGTACCTTCTTCACCCTGACCACTTCACATCTTGACCTGTTCTTTTTATCCTTCTTGCCCCTCAACTCTTATTTATTCTATCCTATATAATTTTTTCCTATCCATACCTAACTAACATGTTTGTGTTAGAATACCCATGTTTCATCTCTAGAATCCTTTTTACTAAGCTAGTACAGAATTTTTCCTTCCTTATTCCCCTTCAGGTTCCCTAAGAAAAAAATCATCTTTATTTAATAACTCAGTGAAAAATGTCCCCTAAGTGAGGAAGGCAAAGAATTCCAGGTGACACAATCAGCCACAGCTTTATTTCCAGAATGTTATTATATAGAAATGGAGGTTTTTTGAGAAGGTTCTCTGTAAGATAACGTATAAGGTAATGAATAAAAAGAGTTTGTTAATGAAAAGAGTAAGGTGTTTTTACAGATGTTGATACTGTGGAAAAAGCTTGCAAACCTTGACATGCACGAGCATTTGTAGCAGACCTCAGTGATTTGCATAAATAAATCTTTTGGAGGGGAAATTAAACTGGAAAAGGTTATGGAATAGGATTTGGAAAAACCCCGAGGCACGGAGACATTGAAGTAGCTGCTGTCCAGTTGCAGAGCAGAAGGGACTCACATGTAGCACCTGTCAGGGCTGAGGATAGAAATGACAGCAGCAGTTCTGCTGCTGATCTGGTTGCTCTGTGACATGACTTCTTGCTGCCCTCATTGTCTGTCAATTGTGTTTGACATCTTACCTCACTAGTTGCCAGAAAGTTGCCAGGTTTTCAACAGTATGAGCGTGATTTTCCATCATATTCAGTGATGGACCTTTTGCAGAAACCTTTCTTTCTCAAAACTGGTGTATTTGTTGTAGGTTTGGTATTTATTTTCTTCACTGTCATAGACCTGCCTGTCTTTATTAAAGAGTTCCACTGAATAACATGAAGGAAGGATTGCAAACTGGAAGGTTTGTTCATAGGAACTAGAAGAAATTACACTTGAGTTCTTCAATCCTCACTCATATAACATTTATTAGAGATATCTGTTTTACTCTAAAATAATGTTTTAAGAAGAGGGAGAAAATAATTGCTTGACATTTTCACTGAGTTTTGCTAATGTGTATGTATATGTATATTTCATAATATTGTAGTTCTGTGCTTCGCAACACTGAGGAAAAAATCCCCATAGTTCCTTTCAAAATCATAATATACACTTTAATACTTATCACATTTTTCTTTGAGTAGCATCAGTGAAGATCTTTAGCAAGTACACTTCAGTCACTGAAGCAGCTGGATTTTTGTCGCTGAAACTGAGAACAAATCCTTGACATTCTTGTAGCAACATAAGGATAACACTGTCACTGTCATTAGATTGTTATACTAGTCTGCCTTTCTCAAATAGATGTTTGGAAGAGGAGTAAAAGAAATACCAGAGACAAAAACGAAGCTGTAGGGAAAAGAAAGGGTAGTTGTCAACATGCCAATGAAAACTCATTTTCAAAATATTGGCTAGAGCATGTAACTTGTGAGTGACACTGGATGGAAATTGGAAAAATGAACACAGTGAGTCATAAGAATAAAAACATTCAGTGAGATGCATTAAGATTTAATTTATGTGACCTTTACAGCCTCCTAAGAATAATTTTTACTTTCCATTTGAAGCCATTGATCCATTGGATCTTAATAAATTTATATAGGACCTCTAGTAACCTTCCTCCTATATTTGTCTAAAATCCTAAACTTGTAATTGATTTCTCTGCTGTAAAGCAAGCTATAAATGAAAATAGGAAATAAAATGTTCAGCACTGCTTCTTCCTATGCTCACACTGGCTCACTGGGTCAATGCGTTTTTTTTTCTTGGCAGGTGCAACAAATTATGTTTGTAGCAATATGACAGAGATCCACTCTGACATAAACTTTTCACAAGTGAGAAGATGGATGCCAGCCTGTAACAATATCAAGGCAGATTGGATAAAACAGTAATTCTTTATCTACTAGTTAAGTCATGGTATGCGTTGGATGGAAATGGATTTGCTTCCCCTGGAGTGATTTTGATAACAGATGGTCAGCATTTCCTATATTGACAATTCCTAGAATTTTGTTGTGCAGAAAGTGTCTGAATATATCGTAGCGTGTGTACTCTTGTAGCAGTATCTTTATGGATTTATTTCTTGGCCAGCTTTTAGACATTAGTATTAATAGAAGATGGGAGATTCAGATTTTTCTGATGACTTTGTAACACAAGAATTGTAAGGAGAGTTTATCACATATAGACATGTCTATCACATTTTGTGATCATCTATGGCATTTTCCTCCCTGCAAGTGCTTTGAAGAAATCTGCTGATAAAAATGGTTCTTGATATCCAAAAAGAGTAACTTTATTGAAGATAACTTTCTGTGAGGGGAAAAAAAAAAAAAAGGATTTTCCAGCTTAAACCTGATAGGCAGTAAGAACCACACAGCTGCTCTGTCACTCCCCCTCCTGTGGGATAAGGGTGAGAAAGAGAAGAATAAAAGTGGGAAAACTCATAAAGACAGTTTAATATGGAAAGCAAAAGCTGCTCATACAAGCAAAGTAAATGAAGGTAATTAATTCACCATTTCCTGTGGGCAGGCAGGTGTTTATCCACTCCCAGGAAAGCAGGGTTCCATCCCTGTGGCAATGATGACGTGAGAAGGCAAACAACATTGCTCTAGATGTCCCCTACTTCCTTCTTTCCCCCCAGATATATTAGTGAGCATGATGTCACACAACATGGGACATCCCTCTGATTAGTCAGGGTGGCCTGACCTGGTTGTGTCCCCCTCCCATCTTCTTGTGCACCCCCAGTCTCCTCACTGGAGGAGTGGGGTAAGGACCAGAAAATGGCCTTGACACTCTTCAAGTTCTACTTAGCAATAAGGAAAAGATCCCTGTGGTATCCTCACTGTTCCAAACAGAAACCCCAAACACAGCACAATAAAAGATACTGTGAAGAAAATTAACTCTATTATAGACAGTACAATGAGGAAACAATGACAGTACAATCAGTCAAATGAGGAAATGAATTGAGGGATTCTAGCATGTTATACACCTTGTGGGATCAAATGGTGAGATTTCTTTGCTTTTTGCCATTGTTGAATAAAATTTTAAATTATTTTACAGAAATACTTTTTGTCTGTGCAAACGATTCCTTTATAGTGCCAAGAAACTTTATGTAAAATATCTCAGGTATATGCTCCATATATCTCCATATATTTCAAATACTCAGATTTGAAAGGATTTGCCTTCAAATACACAGAATTATCAAATTTCTGTTGTCCTAAGAAGAATAACTTTTCTTTTCAGACAGTTTTCTTAGGTATCTGGGTGGTATATGCATCATTATCTTTTAATTTATGAGGCTGGAATGGAAGTATATTTAGAATTGAACAGATACTTTGAGAACATATTTGATTCTAATAATTGGAATTAGAGATTTTTTTTTTTTTCCCAGACTTCTTGTTGTTACTCATTCGTGATCTCTACAAGAGAGATTTCACTTGCTGTTCTAGAGATTTGGTAAATTTACAGAAGAATATTCTGTAGAGACAAATGTGTAGATAGTGCCTAGGACAGTATCACTCATTCAGAAATTATATCAAAATATTGCATATAATGTAGCACAAGATAGGAATAAGTCTCAGTAAAAACATTGTAACACTTTTAAAAGTCTTTAACTTCAAAGATCAATATATCATTAATCACTTGTAATTCCTTTCAGTTTTAAAAAGGACTGTTGCTAAAAAAACCCTGAAATTAAATTATTAGCTGTCCATATTTTAGTGAAACAGTCCCCTGTTCTAAAAAATAAATAAACAAACCCTCAAAACCACAAAACTCAGAGACCAGAGGGAAATTGACAGGCATAAATTATTCCTATATACTAAATTCCTTGTATTTCTCTTGTACAATTTTTATTTAGTCACATTAAATACAAATAAATAGGATATTTTTCACATAGAAATATGTTTTGAATTCTAATTAACTTCAAATTGCAATTGCACTATAGACACCTGGTTTCCAATTACAATAGTATTTAATTCACCTTAGATTCAAAATTTTAAAAAAGGGAGAAAGTTAGAAACTATTACAAATACTGCATGCATCAATTACTTATTTAAAACCACAGAATTCACAGTACATCAGGTATATTGCTATAAATAATTTAATTTTACTGGGATAAATGTAATCCTACAAGAATCTCTTAGGAAAAATATTGATTTTCTAGCTAACTGTATTTGTGGAAATGTATCATTTTAATTAGGACTGTTCGTTGTTTAACAAAGGAAGTAATTGGATAAACCTATGAAGTATGAATCCATTTTCTCTTTGACCAGGACAGTTACCTTGCTATTGCAATACAGTATTCCTAAAATGTCAGGCAGCCTCTTGTGAGCTTGCTAGCTAAATGTGACAATACATGCACTGTTTGGATTTTGTTTTCTGGATTTTTGCTTTTGTTGTGGGTGCAGTTGGAGAATCATTGGAGCAAAATATCAAGACTCATTGTCACTTTGGATATGGTGTGCACAGACAGACTCTGCCTAGCAGAGCCTCTTGCAGATTTGTATTTTTCAGTTTGGACTAAAAAGAGCTGTTAGACAAAAAAATAGTCTTACTTAATGTTACATGGGACATGCAGGGCTAGTCAATATTGGTTTGAACAGGTAATATTGATTGCTATTTTACAATGTCCAGTGGCCATGTAAAAGGAATCTGTAGTGATAGAAGAAAAAAAAAAAAAAAAAAGAAGGGAAAAAAAAACCACAGAAAAATTTAGCAGAGTTGTTTGGAGGGGACTTATCAGAGAAACAGATGTGAGTTTTCTTGAAACACAATATTGAAAAGAATGAAAAATAAAATAGAAATTAAAAGCAAAACAAGACTTCAGTTGTTAGTTTTCACTTGGTTTCTCTTCAGAATATTTTTTCTATCTTCCTAAAATATTCCTACTAATATACTTTGCTGATAAGCATCCTTATAGCTGCAAAATTTATAGATGCACACGTACTTACATACACAGAAACAAAATGAATAAGCAACTGTACCCAGAACTGGAAACTTTAAACTTTATCAGCCATCCAACCACCTCTCAGATGGCATTCACAATAAAGCCTTTACTGTCTAAACAGCTCCAGCATTGTAATCCCAATTCCAAAGCCATTCATGGAATTATCTCACAGAATTCAGATGAAAAAGAAGCAAGCTAACACTAAATATCTTATCAAAAACTCTAATTCTCTCCATACTCCTCAAACTTATTCTTCTTAATGTTGATATTCTGGTGCTTCTTGTTCCTGATTCTTTTAACAAATAATGACACACCATTAATTTGCTTGTATGACTATTTACTTCATTTTCGTCCAGAGTTTAGTTTTATCCAAAAGCAGAATTTCTGCTTTCTCTTGGCTGAAAACGATGAAAACTCTCCATCCGATGCTCGTTTTAAATAATACACCAATCAGAATTGTAGGTGCTGTACATTACCTTCCAATTGCCAATTCACTCTATTCCAGTGTTCCAACTGATTGGCCAAAAACTGTAATGTTTCAAAAAAGTAACATGTCGTCAAAGTAAACCTTACATCACTGCTCACCTCCAAATCATTGCTTTATGAATACCAATTCTAAAACCAACCAACCAAACAAGCAAAAGCAACAAACTATACCAAAACAAAACACAAAAAGAACCCACCAAACCAAAAATAGTAGAGTTACTTTCATTGTTGTTCTGTCATGTATACTCCTTAAGGTAATCTCTGCATACCACAAGAAAACATCTCAGATGAATGCAAAGTCTGGGTAGTTTCCCAGCCATTATCCCATTTTCTTCCCTTTACAGCTCTTTCAAGAACAAGTTTATCTATAATTACATGGCTTTCTTAAGTCAAATCATTATGTCCATTCATTTTTATTCTGGAAGATCTCTACTTTCTGAGTTCAAACAAATATATATGCACACACACCACTATGGGCTAATTATTCCTTTTAATTTATATCATGAGTCAGACTTTTTTGCTTGCTACTTGGTCTCTCTCCTTGCAAAAGTCAGTATTCTGGAATATCTTCACGCCTTACCCCATGGATGCTGCTACTTCATTACTTTCTGCTAAGCAAGATTTGGGTGTAGGAAAGGAGATGCAGGGTGCTGATTCTCTACAGGCTTTTTTTTTTTTAAATCTCCATTTTGCCCTGTTTGCCAGTATGTGTGCTGCTAAACTATCCACTCTCCAGACGCTGAAACTGTGAAACAAACCTTCAAGTTGCAACCTCTCATGCAGAAGTTACAGATGTCCTCCTGAGTTTGCCTTATTTCTTATATGTTTTGAAAAAAAGGACTGCTTATGCTTACCCACATCACTCAATACTCCCTCTGGCATATCAGTCTCTTCATTTGGTGCAGCAAAGCAGATATTTTCCCTATGGACTAAGGAGATTCTTCTTGTTATTCCATTTTGTAGTTGCTCATTAGTCCACACTCAATTATGTCAATGTTCTATTACTTGAGTTATGCAGCTATAATAACTTCAGTGTATTTATAGCTCTCCAGAGCATAGCTTTATTCTACAGGTAGGAACTTACTATTGTTTTCTTTCTACCACACGTCCTCCTTACTGAGAATGCAAATGATTTCACTTGACTAATAGTAAATCTATTGCTAGTCATATATTAATGACCTAATCAAGCAGGCTTGGAACAGGGTACACAAGTACATGATACAGAATAAAAGCCTCTCAGAAGTTAAATGAAAGGCCACTCAGTATTATATGCTGAGACTTCAAAAGGTTAATTTTGCCTTCTTACCTGTCACATAATTTCTGCAATCTCAGGTGATCTAGAATAACAAAATAATATTTTATTATTATGATTTGTAGAGTCAATAGAAAAGAGTATATTCATTTTCTGTATCAGAGATGAAGCAGTAATGAACGCCATAAAGATTGCTAGTATTGCTGTAAACGTAATGATCCAAGATGTTACAGATGAGGTACAACTCTTCTAATAATGTCAATATTTTGCTGGCCTATCTGGATATATTTGGAAAAAAGGAAACCGTAATCCAAAATATTCTTTCAGGCACAGAAAACTTTTCTATCTGAACTAGACAAAGTGGAGTTTATACAGAAGTTGAAGAAATTTCACTAAGATAGCTATCAATTACATTGATTCTGTAAAGAAAAAATGTATATACATATATATTTACCACCAATGAAATAGATTGGTATGAAAATAGAGTTGTAGAGAATGACAAGAGATATTTATCTCTCAAGGGAAAGAGAGATTTAGTTGGTTTATAACCTGCAGACATACAGAGGTTAAAAGGGAAGGGAGAGAGAATATGATGCACACTAAAAAGATAAACTCATTCGAGTTCATTGTTTTTGTCTCCTGGATGACTTGTGAAGTTCTGTTCTAGGTTTATCTTTGAAAGGTGTTTTGTTAGCTACCCTTGAAATCAGGAGAGAAAGATCTGAGATGAAATAACTGTTTTGAATAAAATGTCCCTAGTGGCAACTGGATGTAGCCCTTACCAATTAGTCATGCAAGGTCATTCCCAGTGCAAAGTGATTGCTGATTTCCATTCATGTGTTTCTCAGAAAACCACACAGCAAAGAGTGTGAAATGTGTTACATTATGGGGGAAAAAAAAAAAAAAAATAAAAAAAAGGTGGAATTCAATGATTCAGTTCTCCAAAGGAGTGTTCTTGTTTTCTTGTTGAGAAGAGTTTCTCCTCACATTATTGAGGTGGGTATTACAAGTGTTTTTTAGCACGTAGATTTTTTTTCCTGAAATAATTTTTAAGTATTTCTTTTTTTAAGGTAGTGTTCTACATAGATGATACCTGGAAAGGAAAAAGTAGACATGTCCTTATTTGGCTTTTATCACAAATTCAGTGGCTCTCTTCAGGCTATCTCTGCAACAGTCCAATATTACTATTGTTTTCTCAGATTCTAGTCAACATCAAAAAATGACAACATATAGAAGGCCAGCAAACCAACATATATATCTCTGTATAACCATCAAACATGAAAGATGTATCAAAAGAAGTTATACAAGGCAAATATGTTCCTAAATGTCAACAGATTTGTCCAGTGAATATTTCTGAAATCCACAGGTTTAACTGACTTTTCCAGCTCAGCTTGATGGTCCAACAGAATCTATTGCATTGGCCTGACCTCTCGTACCTTGAGGGCTGAGACACAAACAGAGATTGTATAAAGCATGGAAATATACAGATACTGCAGAAGGAATTCAGAACACACTTGATACAAGTGTGGAACCCAGAGTCAGACTGTGCATAATTTAATTTATCTCATCAATGTCTACCTCTCTTTTCTCATACAGCAGTGTTAGTATATGTATAAATTATGTTTTCTGAGAATGAAAAGCACTCTTGAATGTCAGCATAACTATAGTATAGTTTTACAGTACACAGAAACATTTTTAAGTGAAAATTTCCTTTCCTCCAAGGTTTCTAATTGACCCATGTCTATCATCACTTTATCACTTCTTAGCCCATGCTCATTTGCTAAATTCAAATGTATTGCAGATGTATCTTCTTGTCATTCAAGATTCTTTTTCTTCCAAATATGAGTTTTATGAAATTTGTCAATAATTGAATTAAATTTGCAATACTTACACTTTTATTCAAATAAATGTGAGAAATAAAATCATATCTTTAACAAACTTCCTTAAAATTTGACCCTTTTGATAATGTCAACTGTGATTTTTTGTGAGAAATGGTTGCTTCCACTTCTTTCTGACTGCTAAGAAAGAACGTAATCCTTCTGCTATCATCTAATTAGCAGAAATGTGACTATCCATGCTGCAGGCACAGGCACTAACACAAGTTTGAGGAGCCACTGTGTAGACATCAATGAACACTTTATTAAATTACACAGTTTTCTAAGCAGGCACAGTCTCTCAATGCCCCAATTCTTTACGGTTTAGTGAACTGCCTCTGCTCTCTGAAGCTGTAAGGTTTCAGCCTGAGCTGAAGATATAAACTCCTGATGAGATTAGAGTGAGTTTTTAGATATTTGGCACGCTTCTGTGCTTATTCTATTTCCCTAATAAGGCTTAGAGTTTGCTGGCAGGTGAAAGCATTGGATAGCAAAGGCTAGGAGATTTAAAATTCCACCTGCCCTGGAGGAAAAGAATGTCTTTTTCTTAACTGTTCCGCATTATTCATTATAATTCACCCTGCTCAGGCAAACACTTCAGTACAGGGAGAAGGAATAGTCACCAGGTCTATATATTCAATGATCTCTCAGATTTCATTCTTGGCAAAATTCATAAGGAATTTTCTGATATTTTATTTCCAGAAAAGCCATGGTCTGTCAAAGATTAAATGTAAGGAATAAGAAAAAGAAAATAGGGCTAGGAAGGGGAGGGGAGGGGAGGGGAGGGGAGGGGAGGGGAGGGGAGGGGAGGGGAGGGGAGGGGAGGGGAGGGGAGGGGAGGAAGGAAGGAAGGAAGGAAGGAAGGAAGGAAGGAAGGAAGGAAGGAAGGAAGGAAGGAAGGAAGGAAGGAAGGAAGGAAGGAAGGAAGGAAGGAAGGAAGGAAGGAAGGAAGGAAGGAAGGAAGGAAGGAAGGAAGGAAGGAAGGAAGGAAGGAAGGAAGGAAGGAAGGAAGGAAGGAAGGAAGGAAGGAAGGAAGGAAGGAAGGGTCAAATATTGAAAAGCTGTAACTGGGTTGGGATTTCAGTTAGGTTTTATAATATATGAAGTAGAGGACTACCCTCTTTGTAAAAGAAAAAAAATGCTAATAATAAATATGGATATTTTAGAAGATAGCATGACTATAGGCTAAACACAATTAATCATTTAGGAAGATATACATGAGATGAATTCATGTTGGAGGAAGAAAGAGCTAAATTCAATACCTGGGAAATATAGAAAATAATTTATGGGATAAATACACCTACAAAATCTTATGGACAGAAACTCAGAGGACTGGCAAGACCTTCTCTAAATGGAAGGAAACCATGTGTCTAGGACTGTATTATTTGATGTGGAAAAGCATGTTGTGATGACTGACAAGCAAGAGAATTTCAGTTGTTTTCAACCTACAAAAGGAAATCTAAAGCCAATTTTGAGATGAAATCGGATAAATGGAAAAGGATGTGGTTGATCTGGAATGAACAATCCATACTCATACAGCAGAATAGAGTGACCAGTGGTAGCAGTGGTCACTGGTAGCAGTGGCACCAGACACAGAAAGATATAATGAAAAGAAATAATGACATGGAAAAAGTTGGGATAGAATTTAATGGGGTGGAGCTTAAAAACATCTTGAGAAACATTTTGGTCATACCAGCTGCAGGCAGCTCATTTCAGAAAGAAGTTTGCTCAGACTGTTCTTCCCACCATTCTGTCACATCTCATTTCTGCTCCCAACTATCCCTGCAAATATATAGGAAGCTTTTGTTAATGCTTAAGCTAAATCACCGTAGTTGTTAAAGAAGGTTGCTTGAAAGTTACTTAGACTATCTGTGGTGTGCATTGAAAAGCACTTCTTAGTTTTACTAAGTGCTTCTAAAAACTACAACTGTAGCCCTTTTCCCCTCTTATTTTATTTCTCTCGACTGGGTAACTAGGTGTAGATGTTCTTTTCTCAAAAATATTCTTTTCCTAAATGTTTTGTTGCTAGCCTGATGTCTAATAATTTACATGTTATAAATAATTAGATGTGTGCTAAAACCAGAACACTGATTTTGAAATGAGTCTGGAGATGAAGGAATATTTCATATTTCTTAAGAATAATATTCCTGTCCACATATCTTCTTTCCTCTTTTTTTCTTTCTTTTTTCTTTTTTATATTTTAAGATAAGTGATAAAAAATCCACTATATTGAGATTGTTCAGAACTATTATATTTCTCCATTATTTTCTCCACAACTGTGCCAAGGTAGCTGTTGAGAGTACAGAGTTAAAAGCAGAAGAATGGCAAAATGGGAGGGTAGATTCTCTCAGGTGACCTTGCATCTGGGAATGCCAAGGCCTGGAGAATACCTGGAGTTTGGGAAACCCCATATTTTACACCTACTGTTGTTTGTCCTCTCTCTGTTTTGACAAGTAAAATTTCTGTGTGATGATTGTCAGTGTTTTGAGAGATTTGGAGGCGGTCCACAGACATGCTTGAGCTCCCTGCTTTGGGAGACAGATCAAAGCAAGGATCATAAAAACCACAGAGGAGATAAGAGCATGGTGGTAAACTGCATGTACACAGCCCTTGACAAATGTGTGCAAACAGCAGGGCCGCTGTCCATCGGGATGGATTGAGCCTGATAGTTCCTGCATTCCCTCTTGACTGTCTCTGCCCAGTGTTGCTTCAGGATCCTGTGGGTAGAGAGTAACGAAATAATTTTACTCTGCATTTCAGAAATGGGTTTGCGGTTGTTCTGGCTGCCTGCCTGTGTCAACTCAACATGGTAGTTTATTGTTATGTTGTGCAACCCATTATGATCTTTCCACTTTTTTGCTACATCCTCCAAATTTCAGATAGTGTCTTTAATTTATTTTTTTTTAATACTTTGATTTTTTTTTTCTTTAGTTCAGCAGGGAAGTCTTATACACTCTACACATTTAATAAATTAACTCCACTTTCTCATCCTTATAATGCAGAAAAATACTGGGTAGCTACCTTGTTGAACTTTAACTCAGCATATATAATCAGATAGGAAGAACTCATCTAGAAGGGAGAGTAGGGTGCCACATGTAATGAAACACACTGGGTACCTCACAAGTTACAGAAACGATAAAGATTCAAATAACTTTTGTGTGTTTATCCATCACCTACTATTTTGTCACTGCTGTATGTATAACTTCTCCCACAAAATTTTAGCAACAGTGGTAAGTTTAATTATGTAGAAAACCTCTATAATAATGTGGTACTCTCAATGTCTTACTGTGAGAAAAGGTGTATTCGCTGTACATAGAGAGCTAAGAAATATTGTGAGCTATCCAGGTAATCTAATTAACACACAAAATCCTCATTAATAAACAGTCAAAATTGTTATGCAAGATAACTTACTTGCATTTTCTGCCTTTTCTCTGGTCTTCTGCTCATCCTTTGAATGTCCGACTCTGCCTTAAACCTGAGAGTTTCACTCTTCTTTAGGAAGACAAGGGAGAACTTTTCGTGAGGCATCCAAAGATTTTTAGAGTTGAGGAGTGGAGGACTATTCTTCACAGCAGGGGAGCTGGGAGGAGTGAGTTTTGATACCTCTTCCCTCTTCAGCTTAACATCACCTTGGAGTTATATTTTCCATGGTTTGGATTTCTGTTTGCTTAACTACAGTTGTGGATATCCAATTACTGAACTACCAGCAGTGGAACGCAGATTGCATCCTTAACCTTCCACTTTGAATTTAATATAGTGCATGCTTACTTGAGGGTTTTTTAATAACAGTCAGGATTTTAAATACATAAATATGCTTAAAAATAAGACATAAGATATGGTTATATATAATCTCCTGTAGCCCAAAAAATCGGCTTCTCTAGTAAAAGTTGTAATGTTCAGTATTTCCTTTTCCTTTGTTTTCTCTGCTTGTTTTTCAGTACCTTTCTCTCCATGAATTGTGAAAATAACAGAAAACACTCCTTTGAATGAAGTTGTTTTGATGATTTGGAAATACTATTAGTATTATAAATTATTATACCTAATCCCTGAAATGTTAGTTGTTGGATTTTTTTAGTTTAGCATTGAACTATGTATATTCAACTCAAATTCCTAAGCAGATTAATGGTTGAAGGACTTCACAAAGAAGACCGAATTATAAAGTTCAAAGGTACAACTGACTACTTTGCAAATTCTTGCTATAATTTAATAACTTGAAGTGTGGTCACTGTGCTGTACAAGGGTTCTGCTGCAGGCTATGAAATAAGCAGCTTATTGACAATTTACCAATTATCTTTCTGGTTCAGAATCAAGCAATTAAATTATGAATTACTTCAGTTGACTTTATTGAGATATAATACATAAAGAACATAAATCTATAATACAAGGAGTGATGAGATTAGAATCCATTATGAATTGATCATATGACAGACCTAATTTGTCTGTTTCAAATACTCTTAAAATTCTTCTTAAAAATTTATTCCTTTCCCTGAAGGGATATCTTACACCAATAGGTTACAGAGAGAAAGATTTGCTATGTTTTTAGTTACAAGCTCTTGTAAAGCTGTCTTTTTAATGTACTTACTTCATTTGACTATGCTCTAAAGCATTAGAACGTCTGATTTTGATAGAGATGGAAAATAAATTAACAAAAATAAACTATCTGAGCTGAAGGCTTTTCTGAGGCTCAGTGAAAATACAGCTTTTCCTGCACTTAGCTGTCCTGCTACTTCTACTTTTACTAGCTTGTTAAATAGTGCCTATTATTTTAAATCTTAGCTAGAGGTTTGAATTTAATTTCTGACATCATAAGTCAGGAAGTAGAGTTCTAATGAAACAGGCAAATTAACAAGTTGCCTAATTCAAGGAAGAACCAAAATGGTAGGAATTATGTTTCATGGCTGATGGCCATAGGAACTTTGGCTGTAGGAACTATGATAGGAGGTCTGCAGAATGTGATGATAATTCTATACCAGTGGCTAGAGAGGGTCCATAAATTTGGAGAAGTCAGACAGAAAGTAAGAAAAGTTTCTCACTGTGGCTATATATAAGAATAGCACTATTGGCATCAACTCTGCAGAGCAAGAACAAAACAAGAACAAAATGTGCTCTGCTTACTTCCAGTGTAATAAAATTAAATATTGTTCTCCTCATGAGATTTCAACACAGTTTAATCTAATTTTTCAGAAAGCATCTTCTGTTCCAAAAATATCTTTCTTTTGTACAAACATAGCAAAAAGGATTGAAAGACAAGATTAGAGCTGTGAATGGCTCCCAGCTGAAAGAGAAATGGAGAAAACAGGACCAGCATTGCATAAATATCTCTCCTTAAACAAGCTTTTTGAAATATCACACAATTAAAATTCAGTTCAAGTTTGACCAAGGTCAAATACAGAACAAAATTCTTAAATGGCAGCTATCCCAAGTATCCCAAGTAAATTTTTTGTTGTTCAAATTTGCTCCTCATAAGAGAAATTTACTAAAATTTCTTTATTATAAAAAATTAAACACATTTTTTGATCTGTATTAAAATTTGTATTTTAAATTTGGTTCTGCTGAATTCCAAAAGTAACTATACATGAATACCAAAAAACAGACAAAACGAGGACATAATTTAATATAGAAATAACATTCCTGGTGTAAAAGTTCTGTCTCCTGAACCAGTAAGTGGAACTTTGACACATGCATCAGTTAAAAGCATTCATGGCCCATCTTATACAGATGTTCAATTTTACGAGTTTCAAATGGCATGAAGTATGTTTTAGTATTGGAAGGAGGTGTTGCATGAATGAGAAGCAATATATAGTATTTTTCAAATTTTGCTAGAAGTTGAAAATCACATAATACATTTTGAGCAGCACTGAAACATTTTCTTCTGAGAGCTATAGAAGTGATCAGCCTGTGGAAAGTATTGTCTAATGGTTTTTATACTGTTACCTGAAAGCTAATGGTCATTTAACAGCTTCAGTGATGATTGATCCATCACTTGCATACTAGAAATTATTCCAAGAAAACTCATTAAATACTCAAAAAATACTACAAAACCAAAAACCTATATAAACAAGAGTAGAGTTGGGCACAGTGTCCTTCTGCAGTAATTTTAATGTAATTTAGAATGACATTACACAGAAGTATGGGCATTACAAAGGAGGATATTACACAGAAATTGAACATATCTGATACATTTTTAAAAGCTTGATTTTTTTTTTATTTGTTTCTTTTCTATTGTGACAAAAATTCAAGAAGTGATCTTCTGGAAGAAGTAGAGAGGCATTTGATGAGATAGATTGGTGGAATAGTTTAATTTAAAACTATATAAAGCTATTTTAAACTCTTTAAATAAACTTCTAAAATAAATACTTGAAGCCAGCAAAGCTATTAAAACTCTTCTGAGTTCTGAAACCCTCCCTAAGATAAATTTTTTGCCAAAAGTTTGGCAGTTTTCCGACTAGTTTCCCAGGGAATTATAAAGAAACAAAAAACAACCAAACAAACAACAGACAATACCACCAAAAAACGCCAAACACCAAGAAAGCAAACATGAAAAATGTTTTGTCATTCATTGACTTTTCCAGCACACAATCCAGATACGCAGTCTAATACAGAATCCAGATTTCTGTTTACTTTCTTAGTTATGTATTAAAAGATTTCCTTCATCTAATTATCTTCAAACGTTATGCAATGCATTTTATTAGTTGGGTCTACTTTTTATTTTTTGCTAGCTCATTTTTAAAGGTAAATATTATTGCTTTAGAGTAGACTATTATCAAACTCATCACATATAAAGCAGGAAACTGAACTCCAGCAGGAGTCTCAAAGGAGGGACAAGGCCTTGCTGGTGTGTACATCCATTATGCAGCTGTGCTTGCCAAGTCCATGTACATTAGCTACTTTTGTGAGTTTAACAAATTTCATCTGAGCTTTCATTCTGCTGACCTAATTTAACAAGAAGGAAATTCAATAACAACCCCTAATATTGAAGCATTATTTCCCAAGAGGCATTTAACAACACTTCTACATCAAATAATAATGTGTGGATAATGGAATACATATACTGATGGCAACAAGAAAGTGAAAAGAAGAAACTCTCCCCCTCCTCCCCACACCCACACAAAAAGAGAGAGTGAGAGAAGAAAATTTCACATACCCTTTTCAAAAAAACCCAATAGTTTTCCAAATTTTTGGGAAATGGAGAGAGAATTTCTTATGGTCTTTGAGAAGAAACATTTCTAATTATCTTAGAATAAATCATGTCCCTCATCTCTCACTCAGTATACCTTTGTCTCAAAAGAACACAAGTATGAATTGTGATAAATAATTGCCAAGGTGGAGAGCCACTTCTCCAGTTTGTACACACTGATATCATTCAGCATATGTGGCATATTCAGTGTTAGTAGCTTATATTAGAACAGATTGTTCTGTATTTAATCAAAGTTCATAAATGAAGTCAATATCAAAATTTTAGGAGAAAGGGAAAAGAGGTGAATGAAATTATGTATAATTTGGTGTTTGTTTAGACCAATGGAAATGGGTATCCATGAGTTACTGAGAACAGAGTTGGGGCCAAAATCCTTAATAGTAGTAGCTTTGAGTAGTTGTTTCTCCTCTCTCCCAAATGCTGGGAAAGAGAAGAAAATGTTCTCCTTAGTGAATACAACTTTAAGACAACAACTGGTTCCAAAAAAGAATCTGTTCGGTTATTAACATGCATGCACACAGACATGCAGTTTTTAAACTATGTCGTTATATTTCATAGTGTACCTACTTTAAAAACCCTGACATTTTATTATAAGCTCTTTTAATCAACAGAGGTTTACTGGAAATAGTTTGAGTAACACAAAAAGTTGAAATACAGGAAGAATTTCTGAAATTTTACATAGCTCTTGTTTGAAAAATAAAATTATTTAAGATGATAGTGAAATACAGTATAAAGTTATTGAAAGAAGAGCTCAAGTTACTTAGCTATTAAATTCAGCAAGGAGGAGAAAAAACTACCCAAGCTTATTACTACTTGAGTTTTTTTTGCCACACGTGCAAGAATATTCAAGGAAATGCAACAACCATCTATGTATTTTATGGGTATGCTAGGAAGAATAGCAAAACCACCCTGATTAAAGTTTGCAGAAACTACACGGTATTAAGATGACAAATCAAAGGCTTTTATAATTTACTAGATGAAACAATTACCAAATGGTCTCACTAAGAAAATCTGCTATTCTTTAAATGCTGATATTGATGTAAAGTGAAGAGAACTTGACTTAATTTCGCTTGCTGAAATAACATCTCATGGTTCCAATAGATGAAGGAAGAAATAAAATAAAGCAAAGCAAAGCAAAAAAAAAAAAAAGTGGAGACAAAAAGAGGTGAGTTGGGAGAGTCTTGCCTTCTTGCTGCAACATCATTTTCCCCAATGTGATTAAATTCAGTATTTCAGAATACTTGAAAAACAAGCCTTCATATTTTTAAAAATGTTTCCTACAGTTTAAGGCTCAGCTTGCATCACTCCACATTTAAGACCATCTCAAGAACTTTTTCTGTTTAAAAGTTTGCTTCTTGTCATGTTGTAGTTCTTCTGATGCATATGATATTCCCTTTTACCGTTTAAAATACCTTGGAGAACTGGTGTTTCACCATTTGTAATTTCTAAAACTACTTTGTGTTAGAGTTTTGTGTCCCTTGATACTAAGATTAATAAAACACTGGGATTCTTGTAAATGAAATTGGGTGGAAAACATTTGAAGCAAAGGCAGCAGTATTTAATGTGTAAGTTTCAGCAACATTAATGCTACAGTCTAAATAAAGAACACTTAAAAAGTTTCTAAATTGATTTTTTTTAATGGCATTCTTACTTTTTTTAAAGGAAGTATTCTTACAGCAGCTACCTGATATATTCAATGTTCTCCCCATATGGATAACCTTTATATTTCTGACCAGGTTGCTTTCTATGTCATTATGTTTTGTATATGAAGGGTACAGTAGCAGTGATGTTGGACACTAGGGAGTGAATGCATTTCAACTTAAATTGTCTCTTCTCTGTTTTCTTTCAGGATTTGCTTATTGTATACAGTTCAGAGATGAGCTACTGGAAACTGCTTGGCTGCATCACAAACTAGATACAGAAAACACAAGCCAAGAAAAACAAAACTTTACGCTCCACTGCTGACCGGCTTGAAGAGCATCAGCAGTGGAGAACTATGACAATACAGCAAGTCCTATTACTTCTGCTGCTCTGGATGTGGCTGCCACATCCCTGCCATACAGAAATGCTCTTCAGAAGGACTCCTGATCTCAGACCCAAAAGCTTTGGAGGACGTGCTTTAGGGAATGATGGGAAAGCAATTCACCGCCAGAAGCGAGGCTGGATGTGGAATCAGTTTTTTCTTTTAGAGGAATACACAGGATCTGATTATCAGTATGTAGGCAAGGTAGGTTTCTTATAAGATTTCTCTATACTTTTCAAGTGATCTTATCTTTCCAGAGTCTTACTTTCTATGTTTTATTCTGATGTGTAAGAAGCAGATTTCCAAGAAACAGATACACTGTTTCTCCTACTAGAATCACTAATTTAATGTTACTAGTTAGAGCTTCTGAGAAATACTCGAAGGAAACACATGAAAATATTTTTGACAGATTTTTTTGTTTCAGCACATCATACCTACCAGCAGCCCACTCAGTATGTCTTCATTATTAAAGCATAATATTATATAAAAAATTATAAAATAATTTTCCAACTGTGAATATTTCACATTTTGTACAAGATATTTCATTATTTTTCTATGTTAATGTTTGAGGAATTCAACCTATTTTGCAGAAAAAGTATTCTTCCTCTTTACCTCTCCCCGAAATTCAATTAACTGCAGGGAGAAAAGTTCACTTTGAAGCCATGTGATAGAAATCACATGTTTAGGAAGTTAACTGCAATACAAGGCAACAGAATGGTATATGTGACTGTGTAGCTTACTAGAGGTGTACATAAATGACACTGGAAAATGTCCTTTAAATTATATTCAGTTGATATTTAGATTTTCCCGTGTAATTAATTGAAAAATATATAATGTATAATGCCACAATAATATTTAAACAAGATGTTAATTCAAAATGGTAATCTCCTTGAAAATGAAATTTAGTGTCAGCAGTAATGGGTGCAACTTAGCACCAATGGTTGGTTCTAAACAAAGAAATTCAATTTTATATAAAGCAGATTTTCTGAAAAATACCACAATGAAATACTGACTTTTTGAAAATCATGCAATCACAGAGCAGTGAAGATTGTAAGGCAGGTTTGGAAACCATCTAGTCCAAACCCCATGCTCAAAGTAGGGTAAACTTGATCTTCCTCAGGACTGTGTCCTGTCAGATTTTAAATAGCTCCAAAGGTAAAGACTCCACAGTCTCACTGGAAAAACTATTTAAGTGTTTGACCACCCACTCAGTAAAAAGATTTGTTGCTATATTTAAAAGGAATTTCTTGTATATCACATTGTGCCTGTTGTTTCTTGTCATGTCACTGAACATTACTGGAAAGAAACCGGGCCTGTCTCCCTCACTTCTTCTCAGCAAGTATTATATACATTAATAAGATTTGTGCTGAGTCTTCTCCAGGCTGAACAATCTCAGCCCTCTCAGCATCTGCTCATGTGAAAAATGCCCTAATTCCCTATTCCACTTTCTGGCTATTTCCTGGACTCCCTCCAGTAATTCTGTACCTCTCTTCACGTGGTGAGCGTGGACCTTGACACAGAAGTACAGAAGTATCTCACCAAGGCAGAGGAGAGAGGAAGGATCATCTCTCTTGATCACCAGGTGATGCTCTTCCAAATGGAGCCCAGGGTGCTGATGACCTTTGCTGCAGGGGCACATTTCTGGCTCCTGGTCAGCTTGCTGCTCAAAAGGACCCCAAGGTCACTCTGCAAAACTGCTATCCAGCCAGTTGGGCCCCAACATGTACTGGTTTAGGGGAGTATTATATTATAAAACACTTCTTGGAAGAATTAAGGACACTGGAGGATTTGTGAAACGAAATGCTTATTAAAACTTATGAAATTTAAACACGGAATAAAAATTTAAGAGTGCAGGCTTAGAAACAAGTAAGCCATTTTTTATTTGTTGCTTTGAGTCTGTAATAGTAGCAGACTAAATAATGCAGCCATTTCCAAAGCATGCTGAGAGTCTTGTAAATTGTCCCTATATTTATTTCCTACAGATCTCAAGTGTGAAGTCATGACTCCCAAGTGTTCCTAAGCAAGTAGGCCAGTTCCTCAGTTTGGGTCAGGTTGATACTTTATGAAAATTGACCTTGCTCACAAGATAAGAAGGGTCACTGTATCAAAACACTATACTGTTTTATTGAAAGTATATTGCTTACAACAGTTCTAGGAAATAAATAGCTCTCCAGGGCACCAAGAACTTCATATTATTTAAGAATCTTCAGAAGCATACTGATTACTTTTTTTCCTATTGTATTATTTTTTAATATTTATTATTTCAAATCATGAAGTGGAAGTGGTGTTACTTAAAACATTTCTTGCAGTCATAAATAAGAGAAGGAAGACTCTTTAGAAAGGAAAGGGTGAACATTTTTTAGACGAACTCACCTGCACTAGAAAAAGAGAGGTGTTGATAAATATTGTGCTACTTTGGCTGAGAGAAAATAAGTGTTTGCAAATGTGAAGTGATAAGTAAATGTAAGTAAAATGACAGATGAAGGTACAGCCCTGAGAAGAAACTTGATGACCAGTAAAGACAGCCCTTTCATCTAGTTTGCTCTGCTTAGAACAAAGGAGTTGTTCATTTAAGAAAGCAAACTTAAAATCAAACAGTATATAAAATTTCCCAGTGGTAATTTTCTGACAAGTTTGGGAAAAGGGTAGAAAACACATATAAAATGAAGAGTATAGTATTTGTTTAGGGAGAGTTTTACACAAAGGAAGCTAATGGAAAGAGATATAATTATATGCGAAATAAAAAATTGATATAAGCATTAATTAATGCTTTATTCTGATAGTCCAAAATCTCAAATTATTATGTAAATAAATAACTACGGATTAATTTTTTTCTGTATACATTTTATCACATCTATCTCCTTTCCCTTTTTTCTGCACTTACTTTTCCAATAGCCATCTCAATTCTATACTCAAAACATTTCTGGATGTTTCCTTTTACCTGATTTTATCCAGAGACAAAATTATTTCAATAGGAGTGTGACATAAAATGCCACTTTTCTCCTAATTTCTCTGCTACGTGTTTGGAGGTGGTTTTTGGAAATTTTGAGAGATAGTAAGAGCAGAGGTTAGAACTCAATGATTCATGACCAAGTACTAAGAGAGAATTTTTGTGCAATGCCATTGGAAGAATCAGCAGAACTTCCAAAGCTGATTCATTTGGGTCTATGCTTTACATCTTTTGCTTTCTGATCCCATGACTGATACAATTTTTCTAGTTTGTTAACCTGCATCTAAATATCTGTCAGGGAAACTTAATAACTGGAAACTTAATAACTGAATTCCACAATACTCTTGAAACAAGTGTCTACAATTCACAATGCAATTTATGCATTCATTCGTTGTTTGAGTCATCTTGAGAATGTTCAACTAGAATAATATGATGAAAATGTGGTTCAATGAATTAATGGGATACACAATCCCATAGCAACTGAAGCATTCCTTCTTTAGGTCAACTCTCTGTGTGAAATAGTGGCAGAGTACATATTGACTGGTTATGGACATTCCCAGGTTTTTTTAGATCAGTATGTATTATTATCACAAGAAAGCAGATGGTCATCCTTTCCTTCATGTAATATACAGCATCCTTAGAACAGAAATCAAAATTATGTGATTTTTGTATATTTAGAACCTCGAATAATAATTCCAGCTGTATTTCTACTAAAGGTTGAAGTAATGAAGAAGAACCATGGGAAAAAACAAACCTATATATATATAGAGAGAGAGAGAGAGAGTACAATTTGTCTTTGAGATACCTCTGCAAAAATATGCTAGAAGAAAATATGAATAAAAGTGGTCCTCCCAGTTTCAGCTAAACAAGGCAGGAATGTTCTAAAAGAAGTGCAAACCTCATGTCAGAAAACTCTATTAATATTATAGAAAGTTGATCCATAATTTTTATTAATTTTCTTAGTAGACAGTTTCAAGGTCCATTTATTATTTTTCAAATAAAGTGCTAAAATTATAAAATATTGTGCATGTTCAAACCCGTTTAGAAAAATTTCAATTTACTTTGAGTATATCCAGAAAAAGAAAAAAGAAAATTATTTTAAATCTAAACTTTATTTTCAAGTAGTTGTCACCTAAAGGAAGCACTACTGTGTACCAACAATATCTTGATATTGTCATTCAAAAATAAATTTACAAATAAATTCTTTATCCACATCAAAGTTCAGCTGCCCTCTTATTGTCTCAAGAGATCTTGTCAATTGTTTAATTTTGCAGATATTTTCCCAATTTAGCTTTCTGATATAGATAATGACTTTTTCTAGCAATTTCCACTACAGCAGTTTTATTGCATGAAGGATCAACTGACACAAATATTTCAGCATTTTGAGAGACTGAAGTTCTTAGTAACATCGCAGTGCTTTTTAGTATCTTAAGGGATAATTTATCATATATTTGCACATAAATGTATATAACATTTATGAGTGTCATATTAGAACTGTTACCAGAAAATATTATCCTGGCAGTATTCACTATCAGATGCTTGTAAGTGTAGTCATTATCTTTGATGGTATAAAGAGCAGAACATGCCAACCTCACTTAGTTCCTTTCACTTTGAAAATCCCAACACAGACGTGATTCTCAGGAAAAGATTTAACAATCTGTGTGTGCATGACACATTTTCAAGAGCAGCCATTCCCGTTTTAGTAACTGTCTGTTGACACTGGATGATGTACCACGTAACAGTCATTAAGATGTAAGGCAGTGGAGCCTCAGATGTTGCTTGTATTTTTCTTTCTGATGAAGCAACTATCAAAAGCACTGGTTTTGGAAAGGGTAGTACAAAATATCATGTTTTGATTTCAAGGGATTCATCATCGGATATGACACATACAATAAAAGTTCCCAATGAAGTAATGCTATTGTAGTGGTAAGGTGAAGACTTGCCAAACTCTTTTAAAATTCTTTGCATTATGATTTCTGAAGAGGGTTTCTACCATAGTTCTTTCTTCTGCAAAGATCTTTGCTGCTCTGAGAGACTAAAGAGTAGAGTTTTGAATTGCAATTGCTAATGTGCAGGCTTAATATTTGATGTGAAGATCTAACTGAGAGCTATAAAATGCCTTTCCTTTCAGGTGACGGTAATCAGCTCCGTGGCACTGAAGTTCTGTAGAGGTTGAATTTTCAGCTAGAGCAGATTCTTATGGCAGAGATCAATAAAAAAGAATGGAAAGGGATGGAAGATATTCTGCAAACTGAATAAATGAATAGTGATCTGTTAAGGTGAAAGAAGGCAACTAGTCCTTTAACAGTTTCCATGTGAGGTGTTTTTCGTGCAACTCTACTGGAAGTAAACTCCAAGTTATTCACAGCTGTGTATCTTCAAAAACCTTGTCTTATTGAAAATACTGCAGTGTGGTGGAATTGACATTTGGAACACAACAACACTAGAAATTTATTTCCTTCTCAGCAAGACTTAAAACACAGACTGAGAAGAGGGTTATTTAAGGCACCAATTCATTTCAAGCATATGAAATATTGCTTTTGGGGGTACATATGTGGCCTCCTAGATATTTAAGAACAGGTCAACAGTGTCAGAGACATCAAAAGCTTCCTATAGGTTTGTCCTGAAGGCTGATTGATTTTCAGTGAGTACTGAGAAAGATTCATTCTCAAAGTCTTTTGGGACTCAGCTTAGTAGAAGTTTATGACTATAACTGCTTAGATTCATCACTTACTCTAAATTGTTAAGTGTGCAGAGGGTTGATATTTTCTGTTGGCAAAAGGACTATTCCTTTGGAAACCTCAGTGTATGCTGGGGGCTCTGATTTCTTGCTTCAGGAAACAGCAGCAGAAGGTACTGGTCACAAAGAGCTAACCAGGCTGAACATTAAGGTTTTATTCTCATAAATAATGAATTGTTTGCCACTGTTCTGGATGTTCCCCTACAAGACATTGGGTTTTGCTGGATGACACAGAATGGAATTGAGAGTTGTTGAAGAATGTGAAGGCTTTGTAGTGTCCACAAGTCCTTTAGCAATGACCAAAAGGGCCACAGCTGTGTGCCTGAATTTGAAGACACATATATTTGTTCAAAGACTGTGGTTTCACAGCCCTGGGCAGATGTCTGTGTGTGTAAATTTCTTTAAAGTGTTGTCTGCTCAGAAGGAAAGAGAGGTTAAGTCACTTGGGCAGGGCATACTGAGGGCATATTTAACCCAACTGCTTAAAGGGATGATTCCCAGTGTCCAAATTATCTGATGATTTTTTTGCTAAGTGCCCCACGCTTTAAATTAAAGAGCTAAGTGAACACTCTCAGTTGCTTCTTAAGACTGGTAAAATTTTGGGAAGCACAGGGAAGCACAGAGAGCTACAACAAAGCTCCAGCGTTTCACAGTGAAATACTACTGGAATGGATTACTGTCATTTTAGACTTCATTTCATGTGTGCAGACTAAATACAACCGGGCTGAAGATAGATGTTCCAAAGCAATTTTGCCCTTTTGGGGGAGTCCAGTGTCAGTATTTATTCTCTCAGTGAGAACTGATGGATGTGTTGAATGGTTCTCTGCTTCAAATTTGTCCTTAAAGATCTAACAGGCAGATTACTTGGAGTGTACTTTTAATCTAAAATGGTAAAGTCAATAGGACTGTTCATGCAGCCAGAACCCTAGCATCACAAGAGCCATGTTTCATAAAACCTGTGTGGGACAGAAGTATTGAAGGGGAGGAGAGATAGATGGGTGGAAGGAAGGAAGGAAGGAAGGAAGGAAGGAAGGAAGGAAGGAAGGATACCAAAACTAGCATGAAAAGGACTAAAAAGTTGAAACAATAGGTTTACTAACACTGGTGTCATTTAATCTCTATTACAGCAGAGAAGGTTTGGTTTGACAGAACTGAAAAGCAGCTTGTCCTATATTTTTATACTGTATGACTTAGACACAAGGGAAAGATCTCAGAGCATGCCAGTGCTGATATGGGAATTAATAGAGAAAAACTTTCATGCTAAGAGTATTAATCTAGTTTCAATCAAACAGAAATGTCTTCTTTACCAACTGGTATCATGAGAAGAGGGAAGTTCTGTGAGTTTATGTTGTAGCTGCATCAAATCTTCATAGGCAATAAAGTTTGTGCCAATTTCAGGCTCACATCACATATCCATATACAGGTAATTGCCGGAGGACCTTGTGTCACACTTGTGGTGATTCATTGGTAAATAAAATGAACCATGATCCCAAGATGTAAACCATGCTCTGAGATTCCAAGGCTCCACTTATGATCCAGTTATTGAGAGATACGTCAAATTAAGGTTCAAAGAATAAGTCAGCAGTATAGATTTTATTTAATTATATAATATGAGGTAGAAAGATAAGATAAAATAGAAGGGGGCGGGGGGGAGATAGAGAGAGAGAGAAATCAAGAAGAAGATAGTCACCATCCATGGATCCAGTGACATCCTCTTGGTCTTTCCACTCATGGCTTCTTGGTGGTGGGTCGTTCAATACTTTTCAATCTCTACATGTTAGCAAGCAAATAAATTCATGGTCATTGGCAACACAGTTCTCTTTCTCTATTGCTTAAATGATTCCCTTGCTTCTAATGATAATTACTCCACATGCTTAATCTTTCCTATCTTTTGCTTCAGTGAGTTTTTTCAGCTGGTGTGTCATGATATCCCCCTGCCATAATTACCTTTTACCAAATCAGAGCTGATTCAGCATAGTTGCTGCTTCGACTTTCCTTGTAATCCATAAATTCTGTATTCTTTGTGTCCAATATCAGTGATGTGTTCTTCTCTTTCAGTTTTTTTTTTTAATTCCCCTGCATCTGAGGTAACACCTGGAACATAGGGCAACCTTTATCTTATGCCAAGTTCCTGTGTGAGGGCCTTTATTACAGTCCAGGTTCTGGGTACCCATGGAAGGATGTTTGGGTGGGCCTAGGTGTTCATTGGTGGCCACAGATATCATCTGTCCCATAACTTGGGGTGGTCTTTCTTTGACCAGTGATATGTGTACGAGCAGTTCCTTCCTTACAACTGTTTGCCATAGGGAGAATTTTTGCCTGGCTGCATTAACTAGGATATGTAACCAGATCTCTGCAAGGCCAGATCTTTAATTCTGGAGTTCATATCTTCCTGTTGCTCCATTCTGTGCTTCTCTCATGGCAAAGTCCTTCTGTGGCCTGAATGATGTTCAAGACAGGAAACTGTGCTCTAACTCCTTGCAGTTCCAAAAAGAGAAGCAAGGCAAAATATATAGGAAAAGAATAGTAAGACACTAAATTGCTTAGGTAGATCTATTTATAGCTCAGGTAGACACATGTAAATGTGTTTATATACAATAGCACTAAGTTAAACACTAAGCATAGTAGAGGACCTTTTTCACTTCCATGGGTAGTTTTAGGCATGCTTTGCACAATTTTAAAGATCACTGAAGGAGTTACAGTCAAAGAAGTGGGATATCATCTCTAAAATTATATTTGCTCAGCTTACAAGCAAATACTAATTACATAATCTGTTCTTATATTTCCTTGGCCTCTATAGGACCATGAGTATCAAGATAAATACTTTTAATGGTCTTTAATTGGAATCTGCAATAGATCTTTACAAAAATAAGGTGGTTTTAATTTTTTTTTCCCCCTAAGAAAAACAAATTAAAACTGAATGTAAGAGGTGCAAAACAGAGGAAGATATAAATGGAAAATTTAGGTTCTGCTAAAAAAAGTTATGAGTCAGTTGAAAATTAAATGAACTTTATCATTCTTCCTGACCAAAATGACCCTTTGCAGGCACATTAAAGCTTTCCGTTTCAAGCACAGCTTTTGCATACTAAACTGGTATGTTAAACTTTTTAGGTAAAGCACTAAAAAGTATTTCTTATGTGCTGGCATGTGTCAGGGGGAGCGTTTTGCCCTCCCTTGCCCAGGCTTTCCCCGGGGCTGAGGGGCTCAGCCGTGCCCTGCGCTGGGGCCGCTGCAGCCGCTGGCACCGCCAGCAGAACCCTGGCACAGGGAACACCCAGCAGAGCCCCCAGTGCTGCCACTACCCAGACACCTGCTCTATACATGATAACAAGCTTAGCTCACGTGTATTAAAACAGCTTTTTTATTATTTCCTTGTCCATGTGTCAATAGTTCTCAGTATGGTAGAATTACATGCTATGTTCATACTTAATTTGCTATGAGTGCTTCATAAATACCACTTTCAGAACAGTGTGGGTGTTTCACTTCATGCATTTCCAGGTTCATCCATCTAATTGCTTTCAAGTGCTTTACCCTTATGCAAATACTTTGCAAGTCTACTCATAAACTAATGCAAATATGAGTAGGGACAAATAGCTGGATATTTTTTCCTCCTCTTCTGTCAAGTAAATGGAAGCTACACGTCTAATGGTATTGAGTGCTTCGAGGTAGCGTGGTAAATGCAAAACACTGGGAACGTGTGAATCATAGAACCACAGAATCCCCTGAGCTGGAAAAGGCCTGCAAGGATTGAGTTCAACTCCTGGCCCTGCACAGAACAACTCCAAGAATCACACCATGTTCCTCAGAGCATTGTTCAATGCTTCTTGAATTCTGGCAGACTAGCTTTACCTAAATAATTTAATGAAAACTATCTAGTTTTGGTGCAAGAGTGAAAAATATTATTTGACTTTTCCATTTTTCTTTTGCACATACTTGAGTCCAAGCCATTTATCAATTTGATGAGAAGTGGTAAATGAGACTGAGGGGTCAATACGGTTCTGCTAGTCATGGAGGTAGGTTTCCTGCCACAGTATCTGAGAAAACTATATTTAAATGGTAGATTTTAATTTATTTTTTTTTCTAGTAATCCCAGTAGCAGTAGTATGCTATTTTGAAATCAATTTCTAAAATAGATAATTCTCATCTGTGTAAGCATGAAATGAAATAAGATCTATCAGTTGTCAGGAATATTTAGAAGGAAGATTGTCTAAAATACAGGCATATTTCAGCAGATGTAAAATCACCAATACGTTTTTCTGCCTTTATGAAGAACAGCTATAGCTCTCTTGGGTGGTTTTCATTTAGAGTTTGTATCTGATTATGCATTGTACTTAAAACAACATCATACTTCAAAATAGTAGAAGAAACTGGGAAATAGTTAATCTGAGCTCTCCAGTTCCTTTCTGTTCAATTTATGTTTTGGTTTTAAAATTCTATCTGCTTGTCACAAAAAGATAGTCCAAATGGGAAAGAACTGATAAAACTGAAATTATTTATATTCAAAGCCACAACTCAAGAAAAGTAGAGTCTGCTTCATCATGGTGTATTCATTCACTCAAGGAATTAAAAAATATAATATAAAAGAGAGCTTTATAAATGTTTGACCTATACCTTATTTGAAATTATAAATGTGTAAATAGCCAATAGTTACAACTGTAATTCAAAGAGTGGTTCTCCTTAGGGGCTTTTTTTTCCCCTTCTCTTGATTTTTTTTTTATTAAGTCAGATGCAGATGACCTTTTACATATCCTGTACACACAGATAGCAAGGAATATCTGGGAGTACTGCTGTGGAAAAATTGGTGACTTGCAACAAAATACCCATGAGGGAAAGAGTTCTAAGAAGTCAAAAGTTGATGTTTACCCTTTTAAAATGTCTTCCTGCTGAAAGGTTTCCCTTATATTTATAAGAGTGTTTTTGTCTTTGAAGATAATTAAACTGGAGTAAAAAAGACTGTAATGGTAATTTCTTCCAAAATCTCTAATACCTTTTTTTTGAGGCAGTATCTGAAGTCCCTGAAGACAGAGTACAATTTGCTTCCAGGTGTAAACATCATCAGTGTTACTTATCAGTGTTACTTTCTCAAACAAATATTTCCTTTTCCTGAGTTTTTTCAATAGCTATTCACTTCAGACCATTAAAGGATCACTGAGGGAAAAAAAAATCCTTTAATTTCATAATATATTAGTCTGTCACAATTTTAAATATATAACCCTAGATGAGTTCCTAATCTCTTCAAGCCTGAGAACAGAAGCTATCTTGGTTTTGTTTGAAAGATTGAATTCACAGACCATCCAAATACTTGAAAGGCAGGTGCAAAGGTACCTTAACACATCTGAAGACTCTTCAGAACTTAGAAATTATTAGTGAATAGTTAGGAGGCTTGGTATACTAAAAAGGCATGCATAAACAGATTTATGCAAAAGAGCTAGATGGAAAATACATGTTGAACGAAGAATAATAATGTTCTGGGATATTCATGGTATTGTAGTTTTTAAAACTAAGAAATTGCAAAGATTGCTGCCTGCACTATAGGCTCACATGACTGGGCATGCAAAATCTGAAAAAAAGATTCTGCATACTTGCAAGAACATCTAACAGCTGAAGAAAACCTTGATGCTCAACAGCAATTCTGTTTATCTCTTCTGTTCCCCTTATCAAGGTTGTAGAAAAGCCTTGCTTCTTCACATTGGCTGTGCCTTTCTTCTGTTTCCTAGGTCTATGGTCTACAGCCCAGTTATGCTCTCTGGATTTAGAAGGATTGCCTTACACACAAGCAGATCTATATCAAATAAACTTTTCTGGTGGCATTTTTATTTAGGCAGCAGTGTGGATGCTTTCCCTGCCTCTGAAATTATATTCCTTCAATCATGCCTTTCCTTTCAACTTGCCTAAGTATTGTATCTCAAAACATTTGGGAGAGAAAGACATAAGCAAATTAACTTACTCTTGATGTAAAGTTAGGAGTAATCATACCTTCCTTCACTGCCAATGTTCTGGTGATCTTAGGTTTTTTTTAGGTTCTGGTTGGGGCTTTTTTTTTTTGTTAAGAATATTTATCCTTTCTTAGTAATTCTCAAGCAAATGACATTTATTAACACAACAGAACTAGAAGCTGGACATGATGATTTAGAATACTTCTGGGTGAAACTGATGGCAAAAAAGAAACTCAAAGACAAACAAACAAAAAATCCCCAAAGAAACCTACTTTGTAGAAAACTTCAGAAGACTGCACGGTACATTTGAGATTATCATATGGGATATTTTATCTCTTCCACACTCAAGAACAGCTGAGAAAAGACACAACTACTCTTTCCACCCATTTGGTTTAGAAACTGGTTTACGTTATAAAAGTGTTTTTCATGTTTTTTTTCCAAAAATATTTTAATAGTTTTATTAGTAATTATATGTAATTTAGAAGTATCTATGTTACAATATATAGGCATTAATAGAGTAAATAGAATAAGTAGTAATACAGATTTCTTCTTTCTGTATTAAGAACTCTATCTTCTAATGACAGTGTTTGTATATCCATTTTGATATATGACATTTGCTATGAAGTATGCATAAATTCAGATTTCTGAGTCTCCATGCTGATGATTGTAAATTCCATTATAAATGGTATGTTTAGAAGTTAGAAATATTTAAGAAATATTATTTTAGAATGAATATAATAATTAACAACTATTACTACCTAGGCAGTCTTGGATAGAAATTATCTTAGTACTAAATTATTAAAATTACATTGATATTTTAAGTTTTGTCAGTGAGAAGATTGATTAATGCAACTCTGTGAGAGGTGAAGTAAATGAGGAGAGAAAAAGAGAGCTATATTTTTTTTAAATTTTGTTTTAACAAGTAGGAATTTAAAGAAATGTCATGAAAATTAATTTTGAGAAAGGAAACAGGAAAGACAGAGAGAGTAAGGCAGTATTCCAAGCCATGTTACTAAAATTTCAGAAAAGTTTTAATGAAGTGAAATTACTTATAAAAAAGAGAAATTAATGTGACAAGTAGGATATATGAGCTTCAGGAGAGGCCACTTGGGTAGAGTCATACAGCAAATAAATACATCTATGAGGAGAAGAAAAAAACATAACTTTTGTTAATAAATAAATATTTTTAAAATTTAAATATTTTACAGAACACTCCATTCCTCTTGTACTTTTAAAATGTAACTGTTCCCATGTAAGAACTATTGTACAAAAATACAGCCACATTTTTACATATTGTTGCTACTGAAGATGCCATAGAAGATTTAGAAACACCTCTAGCAATCAGCAGAATTTCTTAGATCATTCAAAAATTATAATGAGACTGCTATATAAATAATACAGTTGGAATACAAGGAAAGTGCTTAATTATCTATTTAGTTAGGTCAGGTTGTGTGACAGACCATTCTCTATGTGTCAGGAGTAGCATATTGTCTACTAAAAGCCAAGTAAAATAAACGGAATAGCTAGAGGACTGCTGATGGCTGTGACACTGGAAAGAGCTGCATAGGATTAATCAAGGCTTATCATTTAAGAATAATGGAAGAGATTTCAATAATGCTAATGTATTTCCTATGAAAGGATAATGATGCTATAGAAAACAAAGTCATTAAAGGAATAAGGAATACTATTTCAAGTGTCATGTAAAAGTCTGTGTATCATAAAAGAGAAATAAGAAGTTTTCTAGGGATAGTTTCGAATTCTTCTTAATATTGAAAGAATAAAGTAGGAGCAAATAATACACAAGGCAAGAACTAAACCTTCATGGAAATGAACTAATTCTGGGGGTAAAAAAAAAGAGAATGCAAAGGATTTCTTTTGTTCTATAGACAAAACATAAAACCTCACACGTAGAGAATGAAATACCAGCAACATAACTAATATAGTATACCTTACTAGTAATTAGGAAAAGGGAGATTTAGTAAAGGCTGTTTTTGATGTTATAAAAATGTCAGTAAATATCACAGAAGCTTTATGGAAATACTGGCTAGACCTATCAGCTGATTACCAAAGTTCACGTAAGTTAGAAATAATTTTTCATCAGGTATGTAGTCCACAGAACATATTTTTTGAAATCCGCAGTTAACATTGCAAGGGAGAATAATTACTACGAATACAGTTCTTAATTTGTAGAACTCAAGATCAGGATGGGCTTTTTTGTCCCCAGTAAAAGGATTTGAGGAATAGAGTTCACTGGGGCTGATGATGCTGTCTTTTTGTATACACCATATTATGAAATTCTCCACATGATTTGTGTCAAGATTTGTATCCAAATCTGGTTATTTTGGTATTTTGTACAGTGACAGTGGAATAAAATATGCTGCTTTGCTAGGAGAATTTTAAATTGTAGTTATAGCTACATACGCAGTATTAATGGAAACATGATTAAATTCAATTAAATTTCATTTTGTGATTGTAATTCCCTACGTAACTGAGGTTCCCAAAAGGTGTCTACAAGGCACCATTGTGGATAAATCCCCAAACTGGCTCCAGGAACTTGACATATTGGGATTCCACCCTTAAATGCTTGTATAGTAAAGCATGAGGTGTGGGTAATAAGCACAATGAGTTAAAGACCTGCATACAGCTGCAGTACTCTGATTTTGTTGCGATTATGGATATTTGGTGGAATGACTTCCTTGACTGAAGTGTTGCAATGGAGGGATACAGACTATTTAGGAAGGATGGGAAGACAAAGAGAGGGAGTTGCCCTTTATGTGAGAGAGCAGCTAGAGTACATGGAGCTCTGCATGGGGATGGGCAAGGAGCCAATGGAGAGTTTATGGATTAGGATTAAAGGGAGGACAGGCAAAGATGTCTCCTTTATAGTGGTTGCTTGCTATAGGCCACTTGACCAAGAACAAGTGCATGAGGCTCTCTAGAAACAGACAGAAGTGGCCTCACATTCACAGCAGGCAGAGACAGGAGATCCTTCCTCTCTGCTCAACACTGGCAAGGCCATGCCTGGGGTGCCATGTCCAGTTCTAGGCATCCCAGCACAAGAGATGGACACACTGGAGAGGGTACAGCAAAGAATGATTAAGGCACTGGGGCATCTCACATATGAGGAAAGGCTGAGAGAGCTGAAGCTCTTTGTCTCAGAGGAGAGAAGGCTCAGGGAAATCTTTTCCATGTACACCCTAGGGGAGGGTGCAAAGAGAACAGAGCCAGGCTCTTTTCTGAGGTGCCCAGTGACAGGGTCAGAAGCAATGGGCACAAACCAAAAACCAAGAGGTTCCTCTGAATATCAGGAAACACTTGTCCTGTGAGGGTGACGGCACTGGCACAATCATTCTGCAGTGTAATTTTATGTAATGATTTAAATTACAAATTATTTAGTAACTGGTATATAGATTGGATTTTTCTTGAGAATAGTATTCCCTAGAATAAAAGATTTCATAATTTACTAAAAGAAGAGACAAACTTGATAGAAAAATTTAAATATGAGTTGAGTTTTAGAGTTTATACATATTCCACCTCTCTTCTATCACTGATCCTCATTTAATGCCTTACCTACCTGTTTAGGGTTATAAGATTTCTCTCCTGTATATACAGTCCTGCTGATTTCACTACGATATAAATGAGGTCAGGATTGATATAGGACATTTTTATCCCTCGTTGTTTTTAATTGCTATAATTATAGTGCCAACTCAGACTCATCAGAAGTCTCTTGAAACATATGAAGAAAATATGTCAGCTCTCTCTTTCCTTCCCTTCCGTTGGATTGAATTTAACAATAATATTCTGTTATCATGGATATCACTGTTTCAGAGATTATTTAAATGTTTTTTATTCCTTAGTTCTGATATGCAACCTCCACTTAAGTTGCCATTTTCCACTTCATGTGTTGACAGACATTGTCATTCATTTCTGTGTGATAAACAGAGTATACATGAGGAGAAAATACACACATCACAAACGTAGAAAACCTTCAAAGCTCTTACTCATTGACACGTTACAATGATTTCAGATGGAAACAATCTTGTGGAACATGTTTTCAAATGGCCTCCAGCAGCAAGCAAAATAAACCAAGCATCAATATTTTAAATGTGTTCTGCTTTTGTTTTAAAAAATTCAGTGCTTTATATGTATAATGCAAATTGTACATTAGAATATATAAAAACTGTTTTAAGTGTTATTTTGCTAATAACTAGGCTGCTTTAGGAAAACATGTATGAGCATATATATAATAAAATAATTATTGTTTACACAAAATACCCCAAACCTACAATTAGTTTTTTCAACCACTTTTTTGTCATTAATGTGGAGAGCAGAGGAATAAGTGGTGACTTTTCCTTAAAAAAACTCCTCAAACTAAATAAACAAACCCCTAAATTTTCAAATACGTTAAGCTATTCTGAATTCAGTGGAAGTAAAGTATGTGGTTTTTTAGCATATTTACCTTCCTCAGCTGTTCCTTGGAGGAATAAAGAGATTGTTCTGGGGAACTACTTAATCCTTTATACAATATTTAGTGCAGATTTTTATTTTAGTCAAAAAACAATGAAAAAACATAGCACATAAAAACCATGAATATAAAAAAAAATTCAACCAAATCTGAGGAAAATCTTATCAGATATATTTTCATTCTGAAACCACAGGATTATGTACAGAGACTACTCATAGAAGCAGGAATGTATGCCTGTGCCATATCAGTTTCAATAGGAGGAGAGCCAAATAATGTTTCTTTGTTCAGTCCAGTGTTTTAATGAATGGGGACCTGAACAACTGCCATGGGTCAGGACTTTTTTTCTCTTTAACACAAGAATTCCCTTCTGCTTACTCATACCCAGACATGTCTTGGAGGTGCCAGGAAGTAAGGGCACTTCAGATCTACTGGCACTTCTCTGCTTTGTGTCTTTACTTGATGTACAGACTGTATTTATTGCATGAAAATTAGAAGACAATATGCATATTGGCTTATGCAAGAACTTTCTGGTGTATGAAATTCAATTAGTCTCTGATTTTAGCTCAATGCTTCAGTTTCTTCTGGACTCTGGAAGCTACAACAATCTAATGAAGGTGAAACTTTCTTGTTCTAACTCTCTGAACATCAGCTAAAGACCTTGGCTTGAGGAGGGAGATTGGGTATTGGCACATTGACTTAGTGCATCTATGAAAGACCTTTTGCTGCTGCTCATATGATGTGTCTTAAAAAAGAAATCCTGCCTTTCCCATCTGAAATCCTAGAATATTTTGTTAGTGACAAGACCATTTACCTTCTCTGGACTGTCATTCTTCCCTTTAGAATAATCTACAGTAAGAGGAAAAAAATACAAATCTAGTGATGAAAAAATATATTTGTTGTATGGCTAGTTTCTGGAAATTGGGAATCTTCAAGATTCCCAAGTAGTGAAAATTTTAGGGAGCTGTGAAAGTTATAATTCTATTTATGCGATAGATATTATTTCACTCAGGGATGTGGAAACAAATGCTAAAAAAGTATATGAATTTTATTTTATCTCTTCCCATTTTAAAGCATTGGTAAGAACAAACAAAAATTTGGAGCATGAAGGAACTACTGTGATTTTTATCAATAAAAATGGTGGCAAATATTTGTATCTTTCCTTTTGATAATGAATCAAGTTAAGCAAATACAGTCTGAAAACAGTCTGTACTGAAGACTGGAATTTTTCATTTCCGTTTCTTGCAAATTAATTTTAGAGTACTCCATCTTACATTACTTGTTGTACTTCCACTTTAGTTTGCTCATCCCTTATCTTCCCAGTCTCACAAAGCATTATTTTTGAGATCTTTTTTTCCTTTCTGCCCACCTCCTGTTAAATAATACACAATAGCACAGTCCTAGCAAACTGACAATATAACTGAGTGAGAAAATTTAATGTGTGACATGTCTGAATAAAACTTAGTGCAAATTACAGAATCACTGAAAAGAGTTGCTTAAAATATAACCTTCTGGATAAATTAAATAAGTGAACCTCTTTAGTGAGTAAAATGTGGCTCAAAGCCACGACTGTTAAATCTGTCAACTGTGAGAATATTGCAAAGGATATGAGCTGGTTTGAAAATCTTTTACAGTAAGTGCAGCTAATGTTAAACAACTGCATCATTTAATTGTTCAGTTCATGATGCTTAAAATAAATATCTCCAATGTGGGGATTCTATATCAATTATTTTTTGCTGACTTCTGTCAAATCTGCCCACCATTGTGATTATATTTAGAGACACAGTCAGTATTATTCAATTAAGTATCCAGTTTAGTTGCTAATACTAAATGTGCACTAGAACACTGAATGAAATGGCAAATGCTTCTATGGTGTATTTTGGCTCCACACTGCTAATATAATTACTTAGAAAAATGCTAATAGGTTACAATTTGCCCTGAAATTTATCCTCAGAATTAGGAGACACTCAGGACTTATTTGTATAAAATCTAAAAGATGGAGTAATTCAAGAATATACTAAGGGCTCATTGTTACTATGATACTAGGATTAAACTAATGTACTAACACATTGCCAAAGAAAGTAGAAAAAAATTTGCTGAATTATACAATTGGAAATGACTACTATGAAGTAAGAGAATACGAGTCCATTTAGTAAGTTAGTATTAAAATAGTCTGTCATTTTGCAAAGACTGCAAAAACTTTAAAATGTATTAGAAAGCATTCTATACATTATAGTATATTAAATTAAGATTAAAAATATTATTATGTATTAATGCCTACATTAAGTTTTCTAACTAGAAGGAAGTTTCTTAATACAGTCATATCTGGTGTCTAGTTATTTGAATAGGAATCACTGAAAAATCATAAAGGGACTTCTGAATCTGAAATTCAAATATAAATAAGTGTGACAAATCTTAAAGTCTTTATCTGGCATTGTCATAAATAATTTCAAATTTCAGAAGTAGCTTGTATGATAAAATAGATCTGACTAGCCCAATCTTCTCTGTTTTTCACAGTAGTGTCTTGTCACTTTTTGGTTAAAATAGGATTAACACTTTGCATGCATTAGAAAAAAAATCCACCTACTTTATACTCATTTTGGGAGATTTCAGAATTGAGTTGATTTCATGGGGGAAGGTGAAGAGAAATCACAGAATCCTGAGTGGACAGGTTCGATTTGAATCACTGGATGTTAATTAGCATGGATTTCCTGTGTTGTATTTTTCAAAGCTGAATTACTATGTTGTTCAACTAAAGTCTTCTGAAAGTATTTTTACAAAGGTCTTTTATAGATCTAAAAAGTTATTGAGATGAATTTGATTAAGGCATCTTTTCATGAACTCATTTTATTTATAGCTGCATTTACCCTAAAGAAGGACATAATAAGTTAATTAACTCTGTTTTTCCCCACAACTGAAGAAAAAGTAAATCTGTCTCTTAAAACCTCGTTTTCTCTCTTTCTTGGAATGGTAATTCAGTTTCATTTTTAAGTATTCATATAACACTCCATTTGGTGGCCATCTGTAAATACTATCTTCTGTTTAAGAAGACTTTCCTTTTTTATTTATATATTTATAATATTTTTATATTTAAATCCTTCTGGATTAATTTTTTTTTTTCAACCAATTTAGATAGAAGGTATGAAAAAAAACCAACTGATGTTCTGATTTGTGAGAAAAAATATATGTAAAATGCAAATACCAGCACAGCTGAAAAGGGAAGTATTTCTGTGGAAGAGCAGCAAGAAATTCACTGAAACAGGAGTTTGCAAAATATCAGTGACAGATATGAAAACAAAACCACATCTTCACAGCTGATCATTTTGTGTAATGAAATTGCTAAATGAAACAGATGTCTTTCCATTTCTCAGCTTGGCTGACATGAATCACAGATGCCCATTAGCTAAAATAACTATAGGAAACACTTTATACTAAAAGTAGCAGAGAAATATTTCACAGAACATTTTTTTAGTGCCAAAAACTCTGCAGCACTGATTGACAAACAGCTCATGCATTTCAGAGTTGAGTAATGATTCACCATACAGAGCTATGAAGCACCTTGGGCAGTCTTTAGTCACCTTGATTCCTCTAGTAACATCTGGATTTAATTAAGAGCTAAAAAAGCAGAATGAGAGGTATTCACTTTAATGTTTATATATACTACACATTTTCACCCCTTGAATTATGTCTAGAAGACTTGTTCATTTTATTTATAGCTGTGTGTTTCCTTATAACTCAAAAAGACTTGAAAAGTAATTCTGAATTTGAAGGTTTTCTAAAATAACTCTGGGCTCTTATGTATATACATATTATTTAAATTGGATTACCAAACCAAAGGCATTATTAATATTTTTTTTAAGATAATATAGTGTTATAAGTTAAAGTATTTTTCTAACTATGTAGGTTGGTATTCCTTTTAAACATGTTACTGTGAAGTGCAGCTCTCAGTTCCGTAGAAGTCTTTATGTGGATGTCTCAAAATTTTATATTCAGCTCCCTTTCCAGACTTCTGGCTAATACATGTGTGGGGGAAAACAAACAAACAAACAAAAATATCCCCAAACCACATAAACAAAAAAACTCACGCAAGTAGAAAGTTTGAATTTGGCAGAGGTAATAGGTTAATTATTTCATGGGCATAGAAAACATTTTCAAATCACCTTACTAATATTTACACATAGCTACAGGAGAGGCAATGGAAAATCATCAACAATGATAGTACATTACATGATAGACATATAACTGTGTTAAAAGTTTTTTACATGCTAGATTTGATCTAAATATAGTTGTTCATAGTTTTTTAGTGCAGAGATTTTCTTAGTTTTCTCATTTAGTTCTCTTCACCACACTGTTCAGGCTTCTAGTGCCAGGCAATATTTTAAGGCACCAGAATATGATTATTGGGATTGCTAAATTATTTTGCAAGTTCCTGGCATGGCTTTGCTAGATATCACCAGCCAAAACCAATTTCCATGCATCATTTTCATGTTAAATTTGGCCCACTCTTGCTGGGAGCTGTTTGCATGGAGTTATGCTGTTCTGGAGATAATGTATTAGAATGGGTTTTGCCAGGCTGCTTACTGGTTTCTGAGTCAAAGAACAGGCACTGCAGCACTAATACACTATTGCCAATTTTTGCAAGGATTAATAATACCAGAGCTGGCTTTGGAAAGCCATCTGAGAAAAGTGCAATGTACCCATTTAAATATCCCTCTCAAACAGGACCTTAGTTTATATTTCTGTCTCAGGTCTGAGGAAGAGGAACCTCTTATCATGCTCCTCATCATTCTGCTGTGAAAATATTTCATAGAGTGGTCATGGACCAGCAGTGAGTTCCTAGGACCAAAATGTTTTTAAAGTGAAATTATATTCTAGGAGGACATGGAAAGGAAAACACTCAAGGACTACTTACACTAAATGACATTTTAAAATGGAACACAGCTTGGAAGATACTGTCGACTCCCTTAAAAAGAAGGGCGAAGGATTACTTGGGGGCGTGAAAGGTCACAATTTTTGTGGGCCATCAAGGGAGGAGCATGAGGGGTTGAACTTCATTTTAAAAATTCATTCCTCAAAAGAGATGTGACAACAGCTTGAAACCTTAAGTATGAAGTCATTAAGAGAAACAGAAGGAAAAGGAAGAAAAATATTTATTTGCAAAAGATTTTTCTTAAAATCTACTTTCCTACTCTTTATGTTTGGTGAAGTTTCCTATTTTCTTCATTTATTGTAGAATGAAAAGAAACAGTAAGAAAATACTTGTTTTGTAAAGTAAACATACATAGTGTATGTAGTGTAAACAAAGTTTAATAGGTCTAAATACTTTTATGTAGAATATCAAAGTTCAGAACATGATAGTATTCAAGTTTCTACCATGAAGGCTTTGATCCAAGATGCCTGGTGAGTTCTGTCTGTTACACATATATAAACTCTGTGGGAAATATTCAGTGTTTGAAAATTTTTCACAACAAAGGAGTTTACTGTTTGACTTCAGCTTATCCCACCAGTCCATTCTGTGTTTGCTTTCAGCACAAAAGACAAGGAAAGACACATTCAAAACCATAATAATTAAATATTTTTACTTCTAATATTTAAAACAGATGCTATGGAAGATAATATGAGGCCATCATAGATGAAAGAGTAATATTTTCATGGCTGCATAGCAAGCAGAATATTTATACTATGCTACATGTATAACTTTTTTCATGATCTCAAATGTAAGCTTAAATTATTGAAATTTCTTCACATGACTGAATATAGTCCTACTAAAGATCCAATTGATGTTGTTATTACATGTGCAGATAACTATTTTTAGAAAGAAAAAGTATACTAGTTCTGGACTGGAAGATTCTGATATTTCTTGGGTGCGATTTTAAAAAAATATATATATTTGCACTTCATTTTTGTAATAAGAGCTACTTTATTTGATCCTGAACTCAAAAGTAAGTTTACAAAAAAAGAATAAATTTCATGTTGAAAATAAATCAGAGTGACAGATTCTTTCAGTTAATTATGGAATCAATGAAATTGGAAGGACCTTTCCAACGAGGTGCTGAGAGAAATTATGCTTAATGTATCCAAAGATCAAATGAGCCATCACCCACGCTACTCTACTGAACAATAAAACCTAATTGAAGACTTTTTCATATAAAGGCAGTCAGGACTGCAAGTTATATATGTGAAGGTACGCTTTATACAACTTAAATAATGGGTGCTAAATCAATACTGAATGCTTAGTAAGTTTAGGTGTTTTTCCTTTAGTCTGTTTACATTAGTTGATGGAGTGCAAGAGATAATGACTTAGAATGAAATGTTCCCCAATTTTGGATAAATATAAATAATATTAAATGAAATTTTAAAAATATATATTATTTCATTAAACCAGTGGTTCTATTTTCCTAAATTGTCTTGTATTTAGCCATGTTCTTTATCTGCTTAGTGAATTTACAACTAGCACAGCAGTTGTGAATTTTTAATAGGATCTCTTCAAGGAAAGAAAAGGTCAGTATTAACATAAAAATCTTCTTTAAGAATGTGGTGCAGAGGTTTCTTAGCAGAGAACAGGTGTTGCTGCAAAAGCGAAATCTTCCAGAAACAGTCAAGTTGAAAGATTCTTGGAGCTAAATTAGGAAACTGGCTGTCACTCCGTGGTGAATAAAAATTGTTTTCTTAATGGTATCAAACACATTTGTTGCATATTGAATAACATAAAATATAATAATGATGTTTAAAAACCTCAATTCTTTTCATTGCTTCTAAAGAAAATACTGTCTTCTTCCATTTCAGCTTCATTCGGACCAGGATAAGGGAGATGGTTCCCTCAAATACATTTTGTCAGGAGATGGGGCTGGTACTCTTTTTATAATTGATGAGAAAACAGGAGATATTCATGCAACTCGGAGAATTGACAGGGAAGAGAAAGCGTTTTATACCCTGCGTGCCCAAGCTATCAATAGAAGAACTCTGAGACCAGTGGAACCTGAATCTGAGTTTGTCATCAAGATCCATGACATCAATGACAATGAACCAACATTTCCAGAAGAAATTTACACTGCTAGTGTTCCTGAAATGTCAGTAGTAGGTGAGTTCTCTATACTGAGGCACAAATGCCTTTTCTTCATTACTTGATAAATTATTTCCTCATCTTCTTAAATGTCAGTCACATGCAGAATTCTACCTCACGAGTTAAATATTTTTTGTTTTGACATATTTGTTCAAATATTGAAATGGCATTCAGAATCAGATTTTTATGATTTGAGATCTATTTCTACTTGGAATATCCAAATTATTGGCTTTAGAGTTCTTTGGAATTTAAATATTATAGATAGTAGGTAGTGGTGAATCATCCTCCTCCTTAGGAACTGTTAGAATAAGATGACTAAATCAGCTTGTTGAAAGCTCCATATTTTTTATTTTCTTTCATTTTCACTGGAATTTCCCAGTGGTGATAAGCACTGAATGGAGAGCTGTCTCCACACTCTCTCTGGGTGAGGAGAATTATATATTGACTCAGGTACTGTTGAGGCACTGTCTGAATGTAGACACCCTCTTTATTTTCTTCTCTTTCACTTTTTTACTATATAGACAAATTCTCTTGTGCCTTCTCTTCCTCCCTTAACTCCATCCATGAATGACACCTTCATGAATATTAAACAGCTGTTTGAGTTAATCTTTCTTTTTTTTTGCAATGTATTTTCAGTTCTATCTTAACTACAAAGCTGTGGCCTGGATCATGCCAGCTAGTAAATGTTATAAACAACATTTTGGACTATGAGCTATTATTGATATTACTGCATACAATTCATTAGGAATAATTTTGGAAAGCTTAAAAATATTTTTAGTTTCTTTTAAAAAGTAATAATAATTTATTCAATGTGTAACTGTAGCTACTATAATATTTGATTCTAAAAATTCAGGAAATAAACAATAAATTCAATATAATTTTCGGCTATTATTACCATTTTAATCATTTCCACTGCCTGAATAGGTCAAACACGTGTTTTAGATGACTAAATTAGCCTGTTAACATGTTAAGTTTTTAAGATGTTTTGTATATACAGGTATTGATGATTTAGTACTTACATTCCTGGAAAATGCTAAAAGAGTAAAAAATACATACTTATTGAAAGAGAGTGGTCTCAGCAAATCTGTGCAGCAATGTATGGAAACATAATATTAATAGTTTTTTATTCTTAATATTTCAATCTGTTTTCAGTTTGTGATTGAATCAGTTTTTTAAATTACAGCGTTCAACAAGTTGTTTTTATTATAAAGAAAAAAAAATTAAAAAGAAAGATAAATAAATTTGACAGGTGATTGTGTAGGCCTGTACTGAAATCTCATCAAATCAGCCCACATAAAGAGGACAACTGAAAAGTCTTCCACTGTTACTGTTCCAAAATCTAACAAAATGTAATACCACTGTACTAATGTACCAGTCAGTTTTCGAAATTTCCATAAACATACACAGCTTTAGGCAAAGCATCTTGAAAGTGCAACTGGAAAGAATATTACTGCATTTTCTAGAGAAGCATATGGCAAGATTACAGTAGGGCTGAAAAAGTATGTCTCAGAGTTGCCCTTTTGTTTCTCATGTGCTTTCTATAAATTCCAAAATGCATTGTTTAAAACATGATTGGAAAGATATAAGAAAATTACTCAGTGTTTTCATTAAATATTATGCTGTTATATGATATTAAGTTATAAGCTAATGATTTTTCATTTTTTCAGTTTCAATTCCATAAATAACATCTTTTTCTTTAATTGTTCCCATTCATGGCATTATTTCAATGCTTCTAAAGTATTCAGATTGCAAGGTTCCAGTGTATCTGTACAGCTGTACATAGATCATAAAATTTTGAAAATACAAAACGTCAGCACTAAAACAACAAAAAATGAGATAGATGATAAGAAAAAATATTTAGAAAACAATGATTTATAGAAAAACCAAGAGCAACAAAACAAACAGCTTGAGTGTACTTAGTGTGTTAACTTGTATCTTGTATAAATAGCTGTGCTGAAACAAATGGACTTTATTTTGTCAATAAAATTAGAATAATTGAGATAATTATAGCTCAGTTCAAATCTATCACGTTCCTGGATTTTATAAATGCAGCCTAAATGCAGCTAGAGTGACTGACTGACTACCTGATAGGTAGCTTTTAGCTTTATGGCTGATCCTTAGAGGTATATATTCATCTGTGGTCCATGAGAGAATGATGTCATTTTATAAAGTATTTATCAAAGTTGATTCATTTCTTCATAACACTAATTTAATTCTCCAACTTAAAAAATATATCTACTCAGTAATTTGAAAACTAGAGACTCAATGAAGAAGGGGAGGAATCTTCTAAAAGAATAAGCTGTATAAAACTTTTGAGAAAAATAGAATTAACCAGAAATGGTGAAGTCATGTTAAAATTCTTCACATTTTGATACAATAATAATATTTTATCACATCATTATTACAAAATATTTTTAAAGTAGTATTTTTTGTGACATCATACAATTCAAGCATTTTTAGTACATCAGCTTACATAAGAAATTAATTTAAAAAGGTACAAATATATTGTTTATTATGTATACTTTCTATGTGGAATGTTTCACTTCCCCATTCAAAGGAAAATAGGAAGAAATTCCTCTTTTTCTCTATTTTTCTATCTTTTTTTTTTTTTTTTTTTTTTTTTTTTTTGTAGTTATCGTGTTGTGAGCAGCCCATTACTTGCCCAGTACTGTTGGCCATGGGTAATGAAATGGTCAGGCTTGATGTAAGGAATGCAGATAGAAACTGCAGTCTTGGATGTAATTGTGCTGTTCCATTGAATGTCCCCTGTAGTACTCACTTCTGTGAGAATGTAGAAACAGTTAACCTTTCCATAAATGCCTGCAAACATCAAGAGGAGTTTATGATATAAATGTTTTCTCAGTGATAGGTACCAGGAAAAGAAATTACAAGGCTAAATTACTATGGCCCTTACCTGAGTAGAGATGAGTTATACAGTTCTATAAAAAGTATGGTACTATCAGGACTGTAATATTTTCATTATCTAATCCAGCATAGCCAACATGGTATGGCACTATGCTATATATTGGGAGTCTGAGAAAGAGAGATGTTGCTGGAACCACATCCTGCCTTTCCTGGGTCAGACCTGCCAATCAGACAGGACACCATGCAAAGGATTCCCTACCCTCACTGTTCCACTTCTCTGAATGCAGTGACTTAAGGGACAGGGGAGAATGGTGACAAGTTCCTGCCCAGCCCTGCAGGTGCAGCTGTTCCATGACTACCTCACTGTCACAGGTGCCCTGGTGCCCTTGCATAACAGGCAAATCTGCTCTGCTGATTTGCAATAGGACACAAGAAAATGGAATGAAACTGTGTCAAGGGAAGCTCAGATTAGACATTAGGAAAAAGTTCTTCATTGAGAGATTGGTCAGTCACTGGAACAAGCTCCCCAGGAAAGTGTCAGAATGTCCCGAATGATTGTCTTAGTTATATGGTTTAGTTTTAGATAGTCCTGTGAGAAGTAGGAAGTTGGACTTGATGATCCTTATGATGGTCCTTTCTGATCCAGTATATTATATGATTCTATGATAGAATTATCCACTAAAAATATATTAATATTTTTATAGAATCTCTTGCACTCCTGCTACTATTGGTACATTCAAGTTTGATAGTTTACTGTCAATCAGGTGTGAAGGCTGGACCACTAGACAGGCACATAAACATACCCAAACAGTACTTTTTAAAAATTTCAGTTTATTCAAACCAACTACATAGAGAAAGATCCTTTTATATATAAGTAGGGTGGGTGAAAGGCAATAGTAAAATGGAGTGAAAAGCAAATAAAAGACATGCTCATTCATTATCACAGGTGAAAGAGGACCTGGTGCAGGTAGATGGTAGCAGAGATCAGATGTCATGCCTCTTATTGAGGGACACAACACCGGGAACAATCCTCTTTGTTCATTCTTTCCAATTCCTGTGCGGGTTGAGCATCACCTTTTATATGTATTTTCACCACACAAGTAATGTTTTATAGATAATAAATATTTGGGTTGTTTTTTTTCTTTGTTATACTTTAAATCCATATCAGTCTTTAATATGTCTACTAACTTACAACTTGTATGTGTGCTTTGTGTTTATGTTATGCTGTGACTGTGTTCTCAAAACCTTGGCCATCACCTGGTGACTGCATTCTGTCCTTGCACTGAATATCAATGTTTCAAATGGGTTTAAATCTTATCTCTACTTTAAGAAGTGTCAAAAAAACCCAAAAAGTCAACTATTCTGCAGTTTTGTCACTGTGTTGTCTATTTCTACACATCTGTACTGCAGCTACAATAATGAGGTGTTCATATGAACCTTGTATGCACTTATCCGAATACCAGAAAATAGAAAAACATGGTATCACATAATACAAAGGAAAGAATGAAATGCTCATGTACCAAAAACTTGAAGTGTTTGAAATCTGTATGCCCTTGCAGTTCAGGGTTTGCTCCATCCTGAAGTTCCCTATATTTCCCTATACTAGAAGGAACTATAATGTGATCAGGGAGTCAGAAAAACACTATTTAGTCTTGATCTACTCCGTATGCCTCCATCCATAAGGTATCAAATCATGATGTAGCCATTCCACCAGCCTCTTTCATACCCCAAACAGCTTGATTTCTTCCTCCAGCTGTGGTACTAACCAGATGGACACCTGAGAATATGGCTATTTCTATTATCAAATAGAGTGTCTTGACAAAGACCCATAAATTCTTTGTTGTCTTGTTCATCTTTCTTCTGCTGCTCATTAAACATAGAAAAGGCAGACACAAATAGGCCAACTTCAGGATCTTGTAGCTAGGTCGATATCCTAGAAGACAACTTATTCTCCTGAAGTCTTTGTACTGATTTCTGGATATTTCATCTTCTTTCACTATTTCCTTTCCTCACTTTCCGAGTTTATGACCCAGAATATTCTTGCGGTTTTGATGACAGTCTTCTGCTCTGTCCATCATATTTTTTGCCTACTTCTTTCTGCTCATTTGGAGATTTCTTTTCAGAACTGCAGATAATCTATTTTCCTCTAGATGGACTTTTCTGTGGATTTTGTCTATTAGTGTATTTTAGAAAAGTTTTCAGAACTTTCTATTTAGACAACTTTTTATATATTTCTATATCTTCACAGCCCATATATTTGCTAATCATTCCTTATCCTTATTGTATCTTTTCTACTTCTAAATTAGGGATATCAATATATGCTTCAGAAGATGTAACTTCCTTCTGGATTTACATGTGATGTACAGGGTGCCCTGTTGGCGTGTCATCTCTGTCTCTTATTATAAGTTTTTCTTTCTCTTTAGAGAGCAGTTAGAGCTGCTTAACTTTCTACCTTGGCTTCTTATATACTCCCTCATTAATGCTGTTCACCAATTCTCAATGCTTGGTCCTCTCTGCCATGGAATTCATCTTATGACACTTCCTTCTGGTTTCCTACTAAGAAAGATATTTGAAAATCTTTTTTTCATATATAGTTCTCTCAACAAACTCTTTTGCATCTTCTGACTTAGGACATTTCAAAAACCCAAATTATGATTTTTTAGATTTTTTAATAAAGTTTGATTTTGCTCTGCACACAAATCCTGCCATAAGGAGATGGAACAAAAAGTTAAAAAAAAAATAAATAAAAACCTACTACAACAACAATAAAAACATAGCAAAAACCCCCCATGATAAAACATTATTTTTCCTTAAAAGGACATCTTAAAATAATTGAAATTATCCACTCCTGTACTTGCTCACAACTTACTGTTTTCCAAGTTACAGGACCACCATGTAGTCAAAGCTCTTTCTGACACTGAGTTCTCTGAACATGCAGTTCAGTTCTTTTCTGTATTCTGCAGCTTGAAATAGATTATTTCAGAGGGAAACGTGTCATTATTTCTGGGGAAAATAGGTGTCATTATTTCCTGCCTTTTCCACTAGAAAGAGCAGAAAATTTCTATTAATTTGGCTTGTTATTTGTATGGATAATTCTTGTATGGAGGGTATTTGCTCTAGTTAAATATCACATAACTCAGCTGGGAGTAAAGAAAACAAAATCTAAGTTTAGAATCCGGCTCTACAGTGGATATTTTGTGGAGTCCATTTCCTAGATAATTATTTCCAGTGATTTTTATCTAATATATATGCATTATAAACAAATTGTGAGGTCACAGTCATTAATATGTGTATTGTGTTTGAAGATGCTCACAGAAAACATCAGCGAGGGCCAAATATATTAATTACTGTTATAGTCCTAGACCCTAGGGAGAGTCAAACACTATAATTAAAGTTATGTTAAAATATGCCTTCTGAGAACAACAATAATCTGACAAAAGACTGTCTCTGGGCCAGGTTTACCAGGTTTACTGTTGAATTCTAGTTCATGGTACAGAAAAATAGGCAATTATGCAAGCAGAAAATAGCAGAATTCACTGGTGCATTATTAATAACATAGATGGTGCCATATTCGTAGATTCATAGAATGTTTTGAGTTGGAAGAAACCTTAAAGATCTTCTAGTTCCAGCCCCCCTGCCATGACAGGGATGCCACCCACTGACTACATTGCTCAGAACGCCACCCAACCAGGCCTTGAACACTGCCAAGGATGGGACATTTACAGCTTCTCTGGGAAACCTGGCCCAGTGCCTCACCACCCTCACAGCAAAGAATTTATTCTTTATATCTAATCTAAACCTGGTATCTTTCAGTTTGAAGCTATTCCCCCTTGTCCTATCACTGCATGCCCTTATAAAATATCCATCTCCATCTCTCCAGTATGTTATCACTGTCTCCCTTATGCACTCTTATAGAGCTCAGATTAGGCTCTAAATTCTGAAGGTCAAAGACCAACTTCATCAGAAGCAACCTGTGACTATGTAAAAGACAGAGAAAGACCTAGACCAAGTGATGATCACTAAGTGATCCCTATATTGTAGTTTTTAAGCCCTGACACAATTGATCATCTTCAATGCCTGTGGATTTCTGGTCTATGTTTCAAACTTGAACAAACAATACATTTGCTTTATTGAGCATCAGTGGTCTTCAGTGTACTGAAGCAAAGCAAAAGCAGCTGGTGTAATTGATACACTGATAGCACTATTCCTGTTCATTTCTTGACATGACTTCTGTCAGGTTTTTAATATGAATTGCTGATTGCCCTGCAGAAACCTAGAGAGCACATCTCTTTTCCTCTCATAGCAAGGGCTGAGATCAAAGGGGAATTCTGCATCCTGAAGGGCTCTTGGAAGTATAGTAGAGCCCTTGCACTTCTCCTGTGAGGAGAAGTGATCCATAAAAGACAAAGAGCTGAGGTAGCATTAAAAAATAAAGTTCATCCTTACCACATTTGGGAAATGGAGTGTACATTGCCCTGATCATAACCCACCAGTTTTACTGGATGATAATGATGAAATTAAGGATCACAAGTCTCTTTCCACAGACTTTAAAGGGAAGAGATGCAAACCTACAGTTTTCAGAAGTCTCTGATAGGTTTTTTTGGGGGGTGTGTATATGCAGCCATATTCACTCCACCTGGAGAGAAGCCTGGATGATATAATTTGCTGTTTCATATGCATGTGCACTGAAATTGTATTAATCAATATATATTCATTATGGCACTCAAATAAGACAGCAGTAACTGTTAGACACAGTTACACAGTATTACATTTAAAAATGGAATTGTTATAATATATTTTAAAGTTATTAAAAATGTTCTTTAGTTTCCTTCCAAATTATTCTTCAAAGTTGATTCTCTATATATTTTTCAACTAAAATGAAATAAAAGTCTCATACAATTGACCTATTAATGAATATGCCTAGTTTCACAAATGAAGGAAATGTGAAAACTAGAAAAAAAAATTATTTAGTTACATGTAATAAAGTATTTACTTTCATGGATTTGCAATGTAGAAGTTTCTGATTAATACATCATGTTGTTGTGACAGATGTCTTGATTATGACTGTTGTCTATTTTTATGGATATGAAATGGAGGAGTTGTAAACATTACTTGTACAATTCCATGTTGGTCATTGTACTCAGTGACTTGTGGGTTATTTTGCCTTTTTTTAAACTTGCAGCACTTCAGTTACTGAACATGATTTGTCTTATCCTTCCTTTACACAACTGCTATTTGAGAAAAGGTGTTCTTTAGGAATAAGTATATATTCTAGCACTGCAGTGCTATAGTAGGATAGTCCAAAACTGCATTTCAGAATCAAGACAACACTCTTCAGAACTTAACTGTATTAAACAGAAAGGCCTATTCACCTTTTAATAGAATAGTTACATAGACTTATATCTTCACATGGAGATCAGTGTGGCTGAAGACATGAGACATTTAGGAATCATAGAGAGACAAAGCTTTTAGAACAGACCTATCATTCCCATATTCTTATTTTTTAAAGAAAGTTCAGATTTTTTAGATTCAGACATATTCGAGATGGTTACTAAAGCAATCTTTAATACAATAGAAAGTTATTTTGTCTTAACTTCTTTATACTTGTGTAGCAGTTTTTTTGTGTGTGTCTTTGGGTCTTTTCTATCTTAAATTTGTGATTGATTCCATTTTAATATGGAATAACATAACCAGCAATATGCTTCCTTATGAGATGCCAATACTTTTAGGGGCTTACTGAAACAAGTATTTCTATTCTCTAGCAGTCAAGAACTGAGCACTTCTGAGAACTCATCTCAGTTTCAACAGGCACATGCTCATTCCCTTGATATTGGTGCTATGATTAAACAATTTACTTGTAAAAAGCAGATTTTTTGTCATGTCATGAAATCCCAGATGAATGGAGAAATAGCATTTACTTTTACTTGTTTTTCTATGAATGTTAGAATAAATATGTAGCGTAGGCAGATGATGTGAGGGAGTAAATAGTTGTGTGTGTCTTGGATTTACAGGTGCTTTTTTCATATTTGGCAGTATTTGGTAGGGAAAAGAAGTTTGAAAGAATTGGGATAAAAGGAGAAACAAATTGTAGAGTCTTCTGATCCTCAGATTAAGCCATGGCTAGCCAGTCATGTGCATATGATGATTGTTTTTAGTTTGTTCTTTTGTTATTTTTTTTCCCAATTCTTCCCTAAAAATTCTTCCTTAAAATACCATCTGTACTTTATGGATGCACAGTAGGGGGGTGTTGTTCGTACTTTTTTTCTGTGCTGGAAGAGTTGAACAGGATGGAGAAAATATTTTGATTGAAGAGAAACTGTCAGTGGTAATGGCAAACATTTCATATTTTGAAGGACTGGTATATTCTACTAAAATTTAGAGAAGGTCTTTAAGGTTAGGAAACTTTCTGTAATCTAAATAATTAGCAGATTTCAAAGTTCATATGACAATGTTTCTTCTGGTAGTATCTATCTATAGTAACACTTAGCAGGGAGAAGTGATGGTTTGTTTTTCACAAGTTCCAATGACCTGTTTAATAATCTTTTTCTATCATGTTCCTGCATGTGTAGTTTCATACTATTGAACATATCATTGAACAAAAAAAAACTCAAAACAAAACAAAACAAAAACAACAAAAAAAACCCAACCAAACAAACAAAAACACCAAAAAAACCCACAACCCCCCTCCATTCTTGGCAATGGAAAGCAGATATTTATTGTAATAAAAACAAATGGCTTCTGCAAAGAGGATGTGAATACATGAAATCATTGTAGCTAGGTAAGGACAAGAATTCAGCTCAGTCATAGCTATTGTTTACATTTTCTAATTAAATCTTAATCACTTGTGGGATTAGGGAAGTTTATTTTCAATTTATGTAGAAGGAGACCTGAAATAAGGCAGAATGTACCTAATGTTGACTATAAGATCACAAATATATTTGGACAATCCAATCGATATTAGATGAAATTTTCTTTGGTGTCTATTGGACTGGAAATTGATGCTCTGAGACCTCCACATGACGTCATGTGCAACTAAGTTGGCTTTGGATGTTTCAGGTACTTCTGTGGTCCAAGTTACAGCTACTGATGCTGATGACCCTTCATATGGAAACAGTGCCAGAATAATTTACAGCATACTTCAAGGCCAGCCATATTTCTCTGTTGAACCAGAAACAGGTAATGAAAATTTTCATTATTTTCATTTACCATAAACTTTAAACTTTCTCTTTTATTTAAAAGACCTTAGATCACCTGAAAAATTTAATTAAAAACTAACTGAAATGAAAGAATATTTCTTGTTTTTTTCTCATGATTTATAACTTTTATAATACAAATAAAAACTCATTATGAAATTATGAAGTATAAGTAATTTTACAGTGGTACTGTATGTGTTATAGCTTAAGATTGAAATAATAACACTTTTGATAAAGGCAAGGATAAAGGTTTATTTCTTAGAAAATATTGGTCTTTTTTTTCCCTAATGATTCTACTTGGATTAATAAAAGGTGTTCTTTCTCCTAAACCTTGTGCAAAAATATCTTGAGTCCTTTTTAGCATGAAACTGGAAAGGCACCTGTGGTGTAGAACAAATATTCAACCAAGACATAAAGACAACTATAAGACTACAATAAAACTTATGGACAGAAATGTGTACTTTGAAACATTAAATGAATATTTTAGAGATTTATTTCAAGACTAATATAAAAAAAAGACACAGTAGATTTCTGCACATAAGCAACAAATGCATCATTAGCCATTTTCCTTTTTTTTTTTTCTTTTAGGTATCATCAGGACTGCATTGCCAAACATGAACAGAGAAAACAGGGAGCAATACCAAGTGGTTATCCAGGCAAAGGACATGGGAGGCCAGATGGGAGGATTATCAGGGACCACCACCGTGAACATCACACTGACTGATGTCAACGACAATCCACCTCGCTTCCCCCAGAGTAAGCTGCATTTAATAGTTGACTTGTGCTGTAAGAGTTAAGCAGTCACCATCTGGTTTAATTTAGAGAAAATCTAGATTATGTGGCACACATAAACAAAAGGCTTATGTGCTGATTATTATTATTAAGGAAGTATATTAAATGTTACAGTAATTTTTGTTAGAAAACAGTTACATGATCAAATATAACTGCAGTAAACCTGGAATTCCTCCCAGTAACATGGGGAGCAATAGTAGGTGGACTCATAAGAGCATTAGAGCAATGTTTTTGCTTTCCTTACCTATTGCTTAAATCCTACATTCTCTCCCACTGGAGAATAAACATGTTGTAATTCTAGATACACAGAAATGTCTGAATTGAAGTATCTGCTTAAATATTTAATCATCAAGAATGTGGAAAAGAAATTACTCGAAGGGAATCAGACAGATTTGTACTTTTTCAGCTATACAGCTACAAAACAACATAGAAAATTTCCCAAATTAAAGTAAATGGCCTTTAAATTTTTTAGGTTTTTTTACGGCTTTTTTATAATGCTTTTTACCTTTTGATAATACAGCTGTCAAGACTTTGTGTCCTCAAACCAAAATGTAAAAATGTTCTTTGTCTCTATCTGATATGGACTTATTAAACTATGTAATATCGAACTTGTAACAGTTAAGCATTTTAGATACATTTGAAGCCTTTTGCATAAATTGAAGTTGAAATATTTGCAGGATGACTTAGATTTACTTAATATGTAAAGGATTTAGAGTATCTTCACCACACATTTTATACACTCTATAATTCTACTCAATCCAGTAGTTACTGATGCACTCTTCTTGATCAAAATAACAGAATGTCCTTCAAATTATGCTCTTTATGGCACAACCAGAGTACATAATTATATTAAATTTAATATTGCAGTTAATATATATGTGTTTAGCTCAGATATATATCAGCATGTCATTTCATATACACACTTGAAATAAAAAAGTCATGCACCATTGAGTAAGTAGAATTTGTGAACTTTCACAAAGGTCATATTTTAAATTTATTGTTAATTTATCATTTTATTTTCTTTGTTTTTCCACAAATTTTTATTTATTATTTTTATTGTTATTATTTGTATATAGAAGATTATAGCATTTCCATTGTTGTGTAGGAGATGAATGCTATATTACTCCTCTCTGGACACACTGAAGAAGACTGTTCAAAGAGGTGTCACGTTCAAAAGCCTTAAAGAAAAAACAAACAAACAAACAAACAAACAAAAAAACCCAAAACCCCAACAACAACAAAAAAAGTTAAACGTAAGATAGCATAAAAGCTTCAAAAGTGTTTCTTTTTCTCCTTTCTCTTGTTTCTTAAGCATTATGTTAAATTAGAAGTTAGAATCTTTCTAGACCATTTTAACATGACTTATCTGGGAGTCCAACATAACATTTGAAAGAGAAGGATTTCATGTACCATCTCTGCATTTTTCTTTAATGTCAGTTTAAATCAGATGTGTCATTTGCTTTAAAGAAACTTAATTTTACTCTCATAGGCTTTTGTTGTTTGATTTTTATCTCTACTTTCTCTCTGCCAATTTCTTTGTTAGATATAAATGCATGTTTCACTGGAGATGAAAACTAAAACATTTATAAAGATGACACATTTTACTTGATACATGAAAGTAAGAATAGCTATTGACTTTTTAAAAAAATTATATTTAATCTCAAAATGGAAATACACATTATAATGATTCATGATTTTAACAGAGTTCGGTGAGACTGCTGGAATTGAAACTGATTAAGTTAAATTATTCTTATTCAATTCCATTAATAAAAAACCCATATGTATTAGGTTAATGAAACAATAATATTCATATCAGATTTATAAATTACCAGGCTAAGTATTAGAATGCCCATTATGCTTCCATAAGACTCAGCATATTACAGCTATATGTTTCAATAAAATGCTTAATATCAGCTTAAATGTCTCCCACAAGAAACTCATATTAAAATTGTGGAAAATTCAACATAATGTATTGTATCATACTTTCCATAAAAAGAAAGAAAGAAAATAAAAATATATATAGAAGAACTCCTAATACCTCTGTTGTCTACATTATGAAGCAAGGATTCTTCAGAATATTTTTCTCTTCTTAAACATATACTAAAACCCACATAGATAACAGTGATGATGAGATTGAAAACGTTTTCAAGGTGCTACAGAAAAGTCTTCAAAAACTTCAGACATTGGATCTGTTTCAACTGTAATGTTTCCAAGAAATATTTCTCAGAAGTAAGGAGATAGAGTTGACCAGTGATAAAAATGCAATTTATGGACTTAGAAGCCTGAGTCTTAATGAAACTCAGTGCACCTGAATAATGGCAGCCCGTGTCTCTCATGTACTACTTTATAATATTTACCTTTACATTATATGCCTATTCAAGAGTGAATGGGAAGAAGGGTAAATGGAAAAATAAGATTGTTTTTTCGTTCTTTATGACTGACTAAAGTATTTGCAGTCCCAAGTTTGTAGACTTTAATCCTCGAGCTGATTTCTGCTCCCTTTAGTGTATGGAAACGTATTCTTTTCCTTGATCCTCCCATTTCTTTTCCTGACAGACAAATGAAAGGACATCATTCACTGGAGTAAATGCAAAGAGTAAACTACTTTCCTTGAAAAGAGTGAAGTAAGATTGACAGCAGAATTTTGCAAGGATGATTCTACTTTGGTGTACTTTGTATTCTGACATAGTGTCTAAAGTTGCACTGAGTCCCATACTTAGTCAATGCATTAAATGTCTTCAGTGACAAAAATAATAAAATTAAGTGTCTCATACTATGGTGGAGATTTCTAGAAATAGATAGGTTAGACTAAAAATTATCTTTTAGATGATAAGTTTCTGGTTATTTTCCCTCTCTGTTTTCACTACCTTATTAGCAATTCATGATATGAGTTCTTACCACTTTGTAGACTAAATTAATGACTTTGGGATTGCACTGGGACTCAAAGTAGTGTCCACAAGGCATAGCTTAGGGACGTAGTTTTAAGGGCTGAAGGAAAAAAAAGTGAGGAATAGTTGAAACCTCATAAAAATAAGTATAACATATAAAAATTAATTGGGGAAAAAATAATTTAAAAAACCCACCAAAACAACACTGTTTCAACATAGTCTCCTATAGTACTGCTTAAAGTATAAACTGGGGGAAATTTTTGTTTTGCTTTTTTTGTAACCATTAGGAGATTAGAGAGTTTTTCTATTAGTGAAGTACACCGATTTAAATATTACAGAAAGGTAATGAAAATGTTAGAGAAAATGCAGGATAAAGTACTCAATTGAACATCAAAATGTGACTGTAAAAAAATAAACACATATAAATAGAATGTGGTGTGTACATGCCATAAATAATAAATTCTGCTGCTATATATCAATTTAATATTAAAAAATGCTTAAGTAAAATTATGTGAAGAAATTAAAGTACTTCCATGTTCTTCATTCAACATTTAATTGCAAACTAAATGTGAATGCATTTATTTTTTAATTTTTGGGTTTTTTCAGGTTTGCCAAATGAGAACATAGTAATGTAATAGAACAGAAAAAAAAATAACTCTGTAGAAGCACAAAAAAAATCTCAAATGACCCAATAAATAATAGGAGTTTTTTTCCTGTAGTGAGTGTCACTTTGTAGCTGGCTTGTAATACACCAATAATCCTCAAATGACTCATGCTTTCCTGAGATATGATGAAATCATATTGTCAGTGACCTTCCCATACAACGTTGCCAATCTCTCCCCATAATTCTTCTTGATTGTACAAAACTAATACTCCCTTAATGGACTTTTCTGTACTACTTATTTATAGCAATATATGTATGTGTTGCTTTTTGTGTAGCCATTCAACTTTTTACTGTTGTGTTTGCTGCCTTTTACCATTTCCACTTTTGTGTTATTTCAAGCATGCTTCTAACTCCTTTAACTTTGGTAGCCTCTAAATAGAACAAAAAAATCTTAGAAAACTTAACTAAGGCTGTAGAAGAAAATGTTTTCCAAGAGAGATTTGATTAATTCACTTTCATCTTTGGAATGACAACTGTAGATGCATTAATTTTAAAATATTTTTTTTCTGAGAATTCTTCATAGCGGATTATGTCCCCTATGTGTTTTTCTAGCATATGTTCCAACAGATGGGATCAAATATTTCAACCCTTATTTACAGTTTTCACACTAAGGCTAGGATATAGAAGGCTAAAATATATGGTAAGATACTTATTTCAAATTACTGCAGCATATTTGAATGATGACAGTTTTATTCCTATGTATTTTATCAGCTGAATGACACCACTGTAAAGGGATATAACTGATATAAGAAAAGTAGCACAAACCAAGAATTGCAATATTCGTAAGTCTGTTTAAGTATGAATTAACTACTTTAACATAATAACATAATAGGCACAATTTCTGCTAGCACATTTTTAAAACACCTCCCCTTGCATTAATGTGTGATTCAAATGTATTTAATATGATATCCTACTGTCTAATTTTAAAAGCTGAAATGTCAATCTGTTGCATAGAATTGTCCAGGAAAATCAAGGAATTCTATTATTGTTATTGCTTCCATGATAAAATACATGTAAAATATATCTCAAAGATTGCCCTTAGATATTAAGGGGTAAAAAAGAAGAGTGAAATGTGGCAAGAACACAAAGCAGTCTTTCCAGATGACATTTCAGGAATGAAAGGAAAATGAGGACAAGAAAATTACAAGGAAAAGAAAGGCAAGAAGAGTGCAGATTTTTCACTGAAATAGAATAAAGGTCTTTCACAACCCTACTTTTCTGTGAATGTTTTTTCCTACAATTTTGTTTTCAATCTTCTTTATAAAGCTTTCCTCTGGATAGTTCTCTGCCTCAAGTTTTCTAGAATAAAAAATACACAAAATTATGTTATCACCTATTGTGTCACACAGTGTTACTTCATGCACATGCACCAGTTTGCAGGGGTCCTGAATGGCTCTTTGTCTCTTTGACAGGTACCATCCATCTCCGCATTCCTGAGTCCTCCCCAGTTGGGACAGCCATTGGCAGCGTTAAAGCCACAGATGCGGACACTGGAAAAAATGCAGAAGTAGAGTACAGAATTATAGATGGCGATGGGACCGATATGTTTGATATTGTGACACAGAAGGACACACAGGAAGGCATCATCACTGTGCGAAAGGTGTCTGTTAACAGCATTCACTAAATGATCTTGATGTCAATGTTATGTCACAAACATTCATTGCTTACACCATGTGATAACACATGCTAACTGCTTAACATTTGCAAGCATTCCCCATCAGTGATTGGAAAAGTACTATTTCCTTTTAAGAGGAACCATATCTAAGATGCAGTTTAGGCATAAAGCATTGTTGCCAGCAAAGTATGAAAGCCCGAATGTGTTAGCCCTATCTCCGTGATTTCAAATGCAGATTTCTTGGGTATTTCTGTGACCTGCTTTCTTCAACAAGCAATCAGCAGCTCACTCGCTAATGAGAGACATAGATGTTCCTTCTCTGTGAGAATCTCATCTGCATGGGTAAGATGAGATCTGTATGCCAGAACACAGACATGAGTTTCAAATGATATGGTTTTGTTGCTGTTTCCAATGTATGAGACGGCTGCCACATTGATACCTAGGGAGGCTACCTGGAACAGAGGCTAGACAGTGTTAAAGGAATAAGCAGGTATATATTAAAAGCCCTTCAAAGGATACACCTTAGGCTGTACAAAAGCCTGGCCACAGCTCTACCCAAGATGGATGACAGGTCAGATGTTTTCACACTTTCGTAAGTTTTGACCCATTTACATATTGGGGGTAATTTTCCATTTATAGCTTCAGGTCATGAAGTCCCATCCTCCCGGATTGTTCTCCTCAATTCATTGTCGTTTACACTTTTTGGGCTGAAGCTGCAGTGGTGTCCTTGGTTCTTGTGCTGGAAAAGGATTGTTTCGTCTAACTGAACTGTGAAGAGAACTTACTAACATTTTAAATTAAGTTCAGAGTCACACATCAATGCAGTACGGAATCTGAAAAATATAAAAGATAAAACTTAAGGCATGAACATGAGCACTGTGTATGTAATGAAGGTGGTCCTTTTCCAAGCTAGCTTTAGTTCTGCTCTCTGTCTTGCATTGTCAGAGCAATTTTCAGCTGTTTGTCTTCTAAGTCTAAGATCTCACCAGTAGAAATGCTACTCCTCAAAACTTTCCCTTCCAGAAGTCCCTTGGTCCTTGCCTTTGGGTCTTTGAGATAAACTCCAAAGAATTCAGACACCGTTTTTGAGATAAATCACTGTTTATATCAGCTTTCCAAACAAAGGTCCTTAAGCATAGAATAATGAAACAAACAGTGTTATAAAATATACCTCCACATCTCTTGATAATGGCAACCAAGGGAGAAGTTCTGCAAAGAGTGTTCCTTTTTAATTTCTGTGTTTTATTGTGTTCGTAGTCAGAGTAGCTGTTTATCTGGGAAAAAATGAAAAAATCGAAAAAACCTAAAGTTTGAGGTCTTATATTTTTCCTTTTCCTAGTTTGTGAAGGCTTATCTTGAGATGCTTTTTTCTTGTTTGCTTCAGATTCTCACATAGATATTAAATGAATAGTGTCTTGAAAAAAAGTCTAGTAGCTGAATCAAGCACAAGAAATTTCCTAAATTATAATACAGCAGTTCCAAAAACGTCAATAAATACTAATGAATGAGATCTTCTGATTTTGTCATTAACAATCCGACAGAATTTGCATTTTTCAGGATGCTTTTGCAGTCATGAATAAATAGTTTATTCAATACCACACACAACAGCACTAACAAGCGAGGAAGATGAGAATGCTCAGTTCATTGATTCATTAAAATAGTCTCCTTTTTTATTAATATTTATCCATGTTGATTGTAATTTTTGTTTTCAGTGGTGAATAACTACAAATAGCTCATGTTCCTTTACAAAGTCTCTAAGTTATTAAGTCTGAACTTCTTATGTGCTGTAAAAGAACTTTTTCTATACAAATTTTTCTATACAATTTCTCACAGACAAAATAATTGATTTTCCACAATTTCATATATTTGGGCAAGAATTTTTTTCATTACTGCTGATGTGCTGGAATGTCTGTATAATCCACAAGTTTTATATCCATGTTTTGCACTCTAGATGGACAAGATGTCTAAATTGGATGTGACTGTTGTAGTAGCAAGTTTGCATATTCATAGTGCGCATTCTGCCAGATTAAACCAATTAGAAACAATCAGGACTAGCATGTCTTCTTTGCTTTTAGGATTGAAGCCAGTGTTCCTTAACAGCTGAATCATGCACTTTACAGACACAGCAATAGCCTCAGATCTAGGTTAAATACTTGTGGTTTTCAATTGTATTCATAGATAATCTCCCATCTGCTCTGACTACTTTTTTAAAACAAGTCTGGGGAAGTGGGGAAACTCATTCTTTCACTGGACTGCATCTTTCTGCATTTGAATAGTATATTTAAATATATAACCTGTCACTTTGGCATCTTTAGTTAACATAAATTAGTGTTTAAAAGCATCTAGGCGGAAAAAAATAAGTCGTCAACCATCCATTTTGATGAATGAAAACCATCAGTTCTATATCTCTCTGAGAATCTGTGAGAGTTAATAAAGTATTCTTTGTATCAGAAAGGTAGATTTTCAGCTTGCTCATTTCCTTAGAATCACTAATTAGCTAACACTTTTCATCTATGACAACTAGAAAAATTTGAAGGAGTAGACTTCTTTTCTATCCAAAATGATTTCTAATTATAAATGTGAATTGCTCCTCCTTCTATTTTGAAAAGGAACTGCTGACATAAATGTCAAATATATTTTCAAAAAAAATACCCCTTCTGATGTTGGATTCATTAAATTAAATGAAAAGGAACAAGATTAAAACCTACTGTTTCTCTAGATATAGAGTTTTGACACACATACCTTCCTCAAAAGACACCTAAAACATTCCTGATATTTAAGGCCTCGACAATAAGAATACTTTGGGCATTTTGATTATCCAGGAATTTACAGAATTTCCTTTGGAATATTAGTGTTGAATAATTTGTTCTGGAATGTTTCTATTTCCAGTCAGTATCTCAAGCATTTTAAATGGTTATATGATTGTTTCAAATCCATATGCTTGTGAAACAGCTGCAAAATTCCCTAAATAATTGGTTAATTTGCACTGAAAATCTTTTTATTATTCATGCTGAGGTAATTTAACTAATAGTTAGGGAAAGATACTTCTTCTAAAAACTATAGTAATTTCTTATTAGACAAAGTGACTCCTGTGGTGGGGAAAACATTAGTTGTGTTCGTGTTTCCACAATGCAGGGCAGGATCTGATAAGGCTTGAGCCCTCTTCAGTCTCCATTATGTACCAGCCAATATGTAAAGCTAATTTAATAAAATTTATCACAATTTTCATTTTTAGCCACTGGACTATGAGACAAGACGACTTTATACTTTGAAAGTAGAAGCTGAAAATACCCATGTGGATCCCCGTTTCTATTACCTTGGGCCTTTCAAAGACACAATTATTGTGAAAATCTCTGTAGAAGATGTAGATGAACCTCCTGTTTTCAGCAGATCTTCTTACCTTTTTGAGGTGCATGAAGATATTGAGTTGGGGACAATAATAGGAACGGTAATGGCACGAGATCCTGATTCTGCCTCAAGTCCAATAAGGTAATACTTCAGTGTCTCTAAACACATTATTTGCTAAAGAAATTAAGATAAATAGTAAGTCGACATTAATTTCACATAGAGGTTTTTTTTATTATTATTTATTAGTGTTCCAGAGATAGACTGAATTGTGAAGGGTGCTATCTGTAAACCTACAAACATGTCAGGCAACCTCAATTTACTTGCACACAAGGGGCACACAAAATATTTTCCAGTGCCTCAGTTCATAGAAAACTTGATTTCAAGTAGACCCATCAGGATTGCTTCTTGCTTCATACTGTGAAAAGCTTTTAGAGTGCTGATGAAACAAGTTTTAGTCTTCATAAAACTAACATCATGTATGAAGCAAAATGAAATGCTTATCATATAAGCCAAGTAGTCTTAAATATAATTTCTCTAGAAAATATCAAGTTTTATTTTATTTTAGTTAAGAATAAAAAAAAAACGTTATTAGAGCTAGTTAGTTAGGAGTTATTAGTGTAAGCTAGTAGCAAAAAAAAAAAAAAGAATAAGTCTTTATTGCACTATCATTAGTTTTCATTGGCTGTTCCTCTTTTTGTTTGTTTTATATTAATTTTGTTGTTGACTTGTTTGTTGGGGTTTTATTTGTTTGTGTTTCATATTTACTGCAACTGTGTGTGGTGGAGTGAGTAAACAGCCACCAAAACCATATAGATACTACTTTCATATATTAGAATTATTTTATTTGGCTCAATTTAGTTAAGTATTGTAAGTGAAATCAGATGCACTTGATGAAAAGTTTAGATCATTCATAAATTTTTGTAGAAACATAAACATTTGTTTCTATTGTGCAAGTGTACTATATAACTTTTTTAAAAACTTTAGCTCAATTTGACACGTATTCTGGTAATTGTTCTGTATTTGGCAAAACCCTACATTCAATTCCACATCAAAGGTTCAATTCTAATTTGAAGGCAATGTTAAATATTAAAAAAAATTTTAAAAAAGAAAAAAAGGAGGAAAGAGAAATTTTCTGACACTAGTTTGACACCACCATATCATGTTGGTGGACATCTTGCTGCCAGAAGTATAGCAATGACAGAAATATAGAAGGTTCTTTAACATCTATGAATGAAGGTGAAAGTTCTGCATGTGGACTTATTTTTATACAGGTTTTTCTCTTGATCTCTAGTGACTTAATGCATCCTAAATAGTAGAAGCTGAACTTATAGCAATACTTTTGAACAGCTTCTAAATTAGCTTTCAGTCTCAGTCTGAAGAAACATTATGTCAAAGACCATTTTCCTTTCCGGATTAAATTAATTATTTAATTAATATATTGAAATTCTGATTCTTTTAAAACAATTCTCCTATATTTTTGTAATAGCTCCATTTATCAAATATTACATTATGGTATCACGTTTTTAAAATTCGAATTTTAATTCCTTATTCTATGGAGCTTACCTTCAGAATTTTCAGAAGTATTTATAGAAACTAAATATATGTCTTTTCAAAACTAACCTCTATAATGTAAAGCATAAAAACTGCACTTACTTGTGAAAAATATGTTTTTTTTGACTTCCTATAATTTTGACGATACTTTTTATTTCATTACTATATTTAGGTTTTCTCTGGATCGTCACACTGACCTTGATAGGATATTTAACATTCATTCTGGAAATGGGTCCATCTATACTTCTAAGCCACTTGACCGTGAGATATCCCAATGGCACAATCTTAGTGTTATAGCAGCTGAGATTAGTAAGCTAATTTGTTTTTTTCCTTTTCCTTTCAGTTTTCCTTAGCTTGTAAAGTTACAGCTGTAATTTTGTGATGATAACATCTCTCCTTTATTTGCTCCCTGCCCCTTCCTACTAGATGTTCTGGAAAAGTGAACTATGGGACAGCTAACAGCTTGTCTCCTCATTGCTCTTTTCCTCACCTACCTCTATCACTGACTTTTAATGTCCGAGTTACTTCTGAAATGTTAGCCAATTAAATAAGGCAGAAGTAATTATTTTCATCCCTTTTCTTGTAGGACAATAACATGATTTTGCTGTTCAAATAGTTGAGTTTAGCATAGTAATCTTTGTTTTTGTCTCTATTATTTTCTTTGTTTCCTTAGAAATGCTTTCATGAACTCTTCCTGTGGTACCTACACCTACAGCTCTTAGAATCAATATATCTTAAAAGTTCCATTCAGTTTGATCCCAAAGCTGTAGTATTTCTTAGACCATTTAAAACATCTCTCTGTAAATATTTTTATGTTAAGAGTAGAAAGAGAAGAGCAAATAACCTCCTAAACCTACTACATTATTATGAATAGCTTTAATTAATAGACAGAAAAATTTCTAAGGGACAAAGATCTCATCTTTGAAATCGTTAACTAAGAATCACTTCCTCTCAAAGTCACTAATTTTTTTAGGGCTAATTCTGTATGAGTCGAAAAAAAATACTGATCAGCAGTGAAACGTGGCTGGCAAGAGCTACACTGCAGAGGAATAAATGCAACATTGTGTCCTGCCAATTAAACATTCTGCGTAAAAAACAAAAAAACAAAAACCAAAAACCGAACCAAACCAAACCAAACAAACAAAAAAAAAAAAAGACACACACACACACACATTAAAAAAAAACAAAAAAAAAAACCAAAAAAAAACAAAACACAAAATCCAAAAAAACAAAAAACAAACCACAAAAAAAACAACAAAAAAACCTGTAGGGTTTTTTCAAAAAGCTTTTAATTTTTTCTTGTGATGCTTTGCAATCATTCAGAGTGCTGTCCAATGTTGTACAAATTATTTTCGGATTTACATAATGTTGAAACTTAGCATCCTTGTATGACTAGATCTTAGTGCTAAACTTATCTCCTTGTCAGGAAACTTAGAGCAAATTTACATTTTGGACATATCTGGAATAGCTAGCATTCTCCACAGAGATATGTTAATTTTGCAGAGAGAAATTAAGACGGAGATTTAGACCTTTAAATATTTTAAAATGTTACCTGTGAAGCATGACAGAATGTGAAAGCAGTGTTAGAAGTGATTTGTAAAGTTAGTGCAAACATACAGAAGGCTATGAAAAACTGTGTCCTAAACCGGGAAATTTAAATAATTCAGGATGTCAAAAATGATCCACATCATGCTCTTTAGCACAGGTTTCACTGATAACAAGCCAATGTAATTCCAGCTGCTCCTAAATGTCTTTTGTTTTATTTGAAGCAGAGGAAAAGGGGGGGGGAAATAAGTAATTTGGAGCAATCTGTTACTGTTGTTACTTATCCAATTCCATTAATGTTGAATAATCACATAGTGCTCAGCTGCCACACAGCAGAATTCCAAGAAACAGTTGCACTTTTTTACATCCAGGCATTGTTTAATATTTTTGATATGGCAACAAGATCAGCAAGTGAAAACAGGGACATTTGTATTCCTGAATTAACCTAGGCTAACAAAAGAACACTCTAAATAATAGTAGGATCTTGGCATTTGGCAAGGGGGAACTTATTCTTGTTTCTGAATCTGAGGTCTGAAAATCTGCATTCATATTTTTAAAGGCAATTTAAACCTAAAATATTATTATTGCAATAAATTCTTTACCAAATTTTTGGAGGGGTACTTTCATGTTTTGTTGGAATTTCTTTGAGGGGCAAGAGAGGAAAGTCACACTTGAAAATTTTTCAAAATGTGTGTGCATATCATCGAATAAATTAACTCTATCCCAGCCGAAACTAACACAATGCACAAAGTCAATGATGTCTTTTCTCTGTAAAGCTAACTAGATCACAAAGAATTTTAAAATTAAAGATCAAAACCTTACAAAACCTTGAGCTCACCAAGTGATTAAGTTTGCTATTGTAGTAGTGTGCATACATTTCATACATAATATTTGAATATATTAACATTTTCAACTCCCTATCTTCATGAAAAACTTAATTGCTCATTAGATCCCAATACTTCATTTTTTTTTACTCTTCAAAAATAATTTCTTTATTTTTCAGAAGGTCTGATTCTGACTTGTTTCTGGTTTGTACACTAAATATCGACCAGATTCAAACTTCATTTTGCATGTGTATTGCTCATGAAATTTGGAAGGAAACAGAAAACTTAATAAGTAAATAATCTCATGTTTCTTCTCTCTTCTGCTGTCAGACAACCCCAAAGATACTACTCGTGTTCCTGTCTATGTAAGAATTTTGGATGTTAATGACAATGCCCCACAGTTTGCTGTATTCTACGACACTTTTGTCTGTGAAAATGCAAGAGCTGGACAGGTATGCCTTTGATAAACATTTCCCACTATCCAGTTTTGCTACAGCACGGAATTGTAGATCATTCTTGCCTATTCCTTAGGAAAATCATATCCAAATTAGCTTTTGAAATGATAAAAAAGGAAAGCCAAGAAGTTCTGTGAGGCTTAGAGTGAAATCTTGATATGTTACAAGTGCATCATTGTTTCAATCACCACTTTTCCTTACCTTAAATCCTGACAAGATATGTCCATGACATATCTTAATTTCACAAAGTAGATCACTCTATGAACTAAAAGGTTTGGGCCATATTTTCAGTAATTCTCCAATATTCAGATATAAAATTCAGATACATTTCAATTCATGCTGACCGTGATTACAAACAAAAAAATCTGTCACACTTTTTTTCCCCCAATTGTTAGATTTATCTTTCGTTATTGCACCAAAAATATCTGAAAAGAAAACAAACATTTTTTACATGGTAAAATTTTTTTTTTTTTTTTTTTTTTTTTTGCTTCTTAGGGGCTACGCAATGTGTACTTTAAGTGAAATGAAGTATAGTGAAATTAAGTGAAATTAAGTATTTCTTAATACCTAATACCCAATAGGCTGTTGCTTATTAGAACTCTTTAAAAACTATTTTCCTATTACACGTTCCAGAGCATAATCAGCCAATAATAAAGCCTTTAAAATGGTAGCCCTAGAACCTCAGTGCAGCCCTTTCAGTACGCTTGAATAGAATGTGGTGGAAGTGCCGGCTTGTCTTAACTGTTGGATTCCCACAGGTATAGCATTCAGGTTGCATTGCAAATTTCACATTCAGGTTGTCATTCTTCCTTCCAAAGTGACATCAGTTTGAACTTAGAACAAAGAATTTGAGGCCCAAATTTATAATGCATAAAATATCTAAAGGTACTGAGCAAGTGCATTCATCTGCTGTGACAATCATAAGAGAATTCAAGCTATTAGATAAAGAGAAATCACTGGCTAAAAATATAGAGTTTTGGACAGTTGAAGTGTCTTCTATAAATGCTAAATTAATATTTTAATAATTTTCATTATGACATATGGATTAAGAACTGTAAAAGAAGAACATTGAATTTTCCTCTTCCAATTTCACAAAAAAACACCCTGTGTTAAAAAAAATATATATAAATGCATGAATCCACAAATTTTACTCATCTGAGGTTTCAGAATTTTTTCTGTGCAGGTTGCTAGTTCTAGAACATTCCTTGTTCTAGGAAATGTTAATAAGACAGTTAAATTTCCATGTAAATGTATTTTGAGGAACAGCTTTTTCTGTGCTATCTAAACTATTGAAGTCAGTATAATTTAAAAGCAAATGTAAAAGTTATTTCAGCATTTCATTGTTTTGTTGCTTACAATCAGAATAGGCTGTCAGTTAAAAAGTTGAATAAAATAGTACTAAGCACTTATAAATAATGATTGAGATGATAAATAAGTTTGCACATCCACAAATGCTTAAATTGTTATAGAGCTCAGTAGTGTCTTTATCAGAAAAAAACCTGCCAAAGTTACTGAGAGGGCCATAAATAGAAATGTGTTTTAAGAAATATGAGTTGCAAATGATTGCTTAAAGAAAACAATTCGCAGGAAGAGAATAAATGTAATGCAGGATAACATGAATAATCTATTTGAATGTAATTATATTCCTCTTGTTTGCTGGGAGCTCATAAATAAGACTTTTTATTTTTCGAATTCAATCTGTCCTGAGAGAATCTAATCAATCCAACTGAACATGGTTCTCTGAGCTTGATTCCTCCCACATTTCTGCTATTTTTCTTCCCTTTCAGGTTTTCATAATTACATTTGATCCATGAAATTTATATCTTCTATTAGGTCACTGAAACTAATGATGCTTCATCAGTCACAGATTTTGTTATTCATTTCAGTATTTCCCATCTACTAAAGACAGATATTGTAGTGAATATTATACTTTTCCATTTACTTACTTTGTGCAGAAGCCTAAATTTTATACAAACCTATATATAGACACACACATATTATATATGATACCTAGGAAGGTGCACATAAATCCATGTATACAAACATACATATATATGCAAATATATAGTAAGAGAGAAATGTGACTTTCACAGTCTGAATGATTCAAAGGGCCTGTGATTGTTTTCCTGCTTGTTATTACTGCTGATGCTAGATTGTACCATGAACTTACAAACAAAGCAAATATCCTATCTCAAAAAGCTCAAGCTATACACAAGCAGCACCTCTGGCAAGATGCTATTTTGGTGATTACTGTACTTTCGACCCCCCACAAAAATGAGGACAGTCTTGGTGTGATGGCATAAAGAGGACACAGGCATTCATGTGACCTACACAAGGCTGACTCAATAGGAGTTCAGGGAAATAAAGCAGCAAAATGCTCAGACTGTTGCAGCCCTGAAACCAAAGAAGTTCAGCTGTCCTCCGCCCCCAGGTGAGAAAAGCCAGGAGCTGGGCATCTGGACAGATGGAATCCCACTGGTTTTGTCAGCTCCCAGCTGTCACATGTCTGGCAGCTCAGCTGCCAGCCTCCAAAGATCCTCTAATGTAAAAGATAAGAATCAGTTTAGAAAGCAGAAGTCAGTCCTGCTTTAGAGAGATCTTGCATGGAAGCCAGGTATAACTTGTTTATATATTCATTTTCCCTATAGTAGATATCAGAAGAGAGGCCCTTCTCTATTTGTAAATGATCTGCCAAAAGAAAAGAAGTCAGGAGTCGACCTTGGTCAGCAGCCGGGTGCCCGCCCAGCCACTTCCTCCCCCCTCAACAGTGTAGGGGCAGAAAAGATAATAAGAAAATGGCCTGAGACAAAGACAAACTTATAAATTACCGTCACTGGCAAAACAGACTCAGTTTGGGGAAAATTAATTTAATATGCTTTCCATTAAGCATGGAGTAGGATGGCGAGGAGCAAAGAGAGAAGAACAAAAACAACTTCCATTAATGCCCCCCTTTGTTCCCAAGTTCTCCTTCATACCTTCACTACTGACTTTCTTTTCCTGGACACCCCATTCTCCTCACACTTTTCCCTACCCCAGTGTGAGCATTCCCCATGGACTGCATTCCTTCAGGATAAATCTGCTGCAGCATGGGATCGTCTTCAAGTCTACAGGCCCAGCCGTGTCCCGCCGTGTCCCTGTGTGGCCGCAGGGCCATCCCTGCCGGGTCTCTCCCGGCCCGTCCCTGCTCCCGCTGTCCCCTCGGGGCTCGCAGGGCTGTTTCTCGCTCGGTTCCCCTGGCTCAGCCCTGCCTGCCGGGCAGCGTTTTGCCCTCCCTTGCCCAGGCTTTCCCCGGGGCTGAGGGGCTCAGCCGTGCCCTGCGCTGGGGCCGCTGCAGCCGCTGGCACCGCCTGGGGCCGGGCCGGGCAGCGCCGCTACAGCCCCGCTACTGACCCGCTACTGACCCGGTACTGACCCGGTACTGACCCGCTACTGACCCGCTGCTGACCCGCTACTGACCCGGCACTGACCCGGTACTGACCCGCTACTGACCCGCTACTGACCCGGCACTGACCCGGTACTGACCCGCTACTGACCCGCTACTGACCCGGCACTGACCCGGTACTGACCCGCTACTGACCCGGTACTGACCCGCTACTGACCCGCTACTGACCCGCTACTGACCCGCTACTGACCCGCTACTGCCCTGGCGCCAGCACTGTGATACCCCCACCTGACTCAAGTACACCGCGATGCTTAAATGGCTTGCTATTATCTTGATGTTACTAGCCTTCATTTTACCAAATCCATACATGCCCACTCCCTTTTCACGTGGCCAAGTAGGTCTAGCACATAATGGATTCTCTTTCAAAGATAAAGTATGAGTGATGGAGCCTATTTTCCTTTTTCTGATAACTTAATTCAGTATAGATTATATAAGCACACTAGGTTTCTTGAACTAATTCTTTTTATGGTGCTTCTCATGTTATCAGCTCATTTGACCCATATAACAGTCCTTATCAGGGATGCTTTTCTCACCAAAATCTTGCTTAAACTTGGCTTTTGGGATCTTCATATTTCCAGAGATTTCCTTGTTATATTCACCAAGTGTCTTTCTAAAAATATCGAAAATCCATATCTATTGAAAAACTAAAAGAATTGAAGGTTTTTCTAGCATTCAATTTTCTCTTCCTATTTTTCAAATATTTCTATAAAACTTCTTAAATCCTTTAATCCTGAAGTGCTATTTTATCTTTGCTTATTGAATCTCTTTTATTTCTCTTGACAAATGACAATTTGTGATCAATTTACTTGAAATGTTGTTGTCTTTCTTTCCCAGTTCCCCTGATTCATTCTTACTTTAGCTTCTTCACTATATTGCCATAGATCTTGTACCTTCCTGTAATTTTACAAGTATCAGAATTTTGTCTTTGTCTTACCTTTTCCAAAAACTCTCAAGGGTTTACTTTTTTTCACTCAGGCAAGAAAAAGTTTTTGAACTGCAAATTGATGCAGGGTTTCTAAGGAGTTCTGCTTTCTTTTTCTTAATACCACATTATATTTTCTTTCTTTGTCCCGAATTTAAAAGCAAATGTATAGTATATTTTAGAAGAAAACATCTACCTAAATAGTTGATAGAACTGACGCTTGCAGAGGTCCTACCAAGCAGAAAGATGAATTTTGTTGGAATAAGCAGACAATACAGCAAACTTGTTTCCACTGGTTTATCCATTTTTTAGTGGCTAATGACCCTCGTGACTGCTACTGGGCCCTTAATTTCCTGTCTGCCATCATACAGAGTAACATCTTTGGCTTCCCTACAATTGGTGCTTTGTGGCATTTCTAGAAAGAAGCAACTTAGAGTGTTATATCCCTATTTACAAGGTAATTGGGGTTTCCCACGGCGGGCAGGTCCAAGAGAAAAAAAACTGTTTGAAATGAAACCATATGTAAAACAAGATTTATCACGTTAAAATAGCAATAAGCGTTATCAGGAAACAGTTTTCAAACTGCAATATAATGCTTTCAGTTCTACGCACTCTTTTTAAACGATGAGTATGAACACTCAGCAAATCAGATGATTTTCGTCAGCCTAACACCATGGTCTCTAGTTGTGAAGTAAAATAAACTAGTGGGTTTTTTTACTTCATTTTGTAAGTATCTATGCAAATTCATATGCTAGTTGCTCATTAAATAATTAAAATATTAATTATTCAAAACCAAATAATAGTCTGTACCTTCATTATCAGTTTTATTCATTTAGAAGGTTATTGGAGGATTATTTAAGAAAACAGATTTAGAGAAACACAAAACTCCTGTTGAAAAAGCAAGGAAGGTGCTATATTAAAAGAAATCCCACCCTTGTCTCATCAAGAAATTTACTGCTATTTTTTGGATGGACAAGAGAGAAGTTGAGAGTTAGTCATATGTTTTTAAGGCAAACAGGAGTGCACTGCAGTTGTTGATGTTAAAGATTATCAGACCTGACAAAAGCTGCCATATGAAGAGAAATGGCTGTATTTGGAAGAACTGGAAGAGGAAAAACAAAGAGGGCTTAACAAGTACACCACAGGGAAGGAATAGTGGTAAAAATTAGATGTAATTCCATGGTTGAAAGAGCAGTGCAATTTAAAATGATGGATAAGAAGTGAAGAATAAAAATGATCTATGGACTAAAGATTAATCTATATTTGGAAGTTAAACTTAAGAACATAACTGAACCTTCAAGCATGCTTGCACAAAAATCCAGACTTAAATTCAGTTTATATGCTACGGTATAAAACAAGCCCCAGTCAGAAATTAGGCAATAAAGTGAAAAATAAAAGTCAAAAAACTAATTTTGCTTGGGAAACAATATTTTGCCACTCTTAGGTATAGAAATTTTAGAAAAAAAGTCACATATTCACTTATGTGAGAGGTAAATAAGTGCTGATAAAGGGCTTGCCATTGCTTTCCCCAAAAATACACACTTTTTTTTTGTAGATATTGCAGAAAGTTTTGTGTCTGACTATGGAACTGACCTGGTGCAGCTTACTCTGAGAATTATGACACCAGAATCTCATCCCACACTAAAGTTGTTCATCTCTAGGGAGTGCTACAATATTTTACAAGAGTTGAAATATGTATAAAAACTAACTGGCATTTTTCATCTCAGCAATCATGTTGGTGTGTTCTGCTATACTAATAAATAGAAAAATAATATTTAAGAAAAAAATATTTAATATTGAAATGTAATTTGAAACGTTAACTTCCCTTTCAAAAATATCTGTTTGATAAAAATGCCATTTTCATCACAAAAATAGAAAACTTCATGTGGATTACTGTCTTAGGTGTTGATTTGAATTTAAAATGATGAACCGAAGATGAAGTATAAAAATTACCTGCAACAGCTCAAATTATTTTTGGCAAGTTACATCCACTATGTAGCTACAAAACTATAGTTGCACATGTAGTACCACATGAAAAATGCAGATGTTCTTGTTCAAAGAAACTTATATAAGACACTTGTGGAACATATGTTTTTATATTTTAAAGAATAAATGTTAAGTCAATATGTGTGAATGCTAATGTGTGAGTGCTAATTTTCATCTTTGATCAACTCTATCAAAAACATAGGTGTATTTGGGTTTCTTTGTTGTTGTTTGTTTGCTTGGTTTTTTTCCCTGCAGCTTATTCAAACCATAAGTGCAGTAGACAAAGATGACCCTCTTGGTGGACAAAAATTTTTCTTCAGTTTAGCTGCCGTTAATCCTAACTTCACTGTTCAGGATAATGAAGGTAAAATTCATGCCTGTTCCAAGGAAGGAGTTTTATCTTTTCTATCTGGCTGCCTTCTTGAAATATATTTGCTTTCTATGTCTATCAATATGTAGAGAAGCTGTGAAGGTTGCTACTATCAAGAATACTTTACCTGACTGAGATTTAGGACTTCTGCATTTTTATCTGTGTAAGTGAGGCAAAAATGTGATTAAAAAAAAATTAGAAAGAAAATCAGAAAAGTGTTAGCTTCAGGTAAGAGACAGATGAAATACTTGACTGCAAAAGAAAAAAAGCTTTCAAAAATGCCTCCAGCTGACAAGTTGAGATTTTTCACTTTAGCTTTTAGTCACATAGTTCTGGTTCCCCTGGCCTTCTGTTTTGCTTCTTTCTGACCATTAATGAAAATAATGGTTCTGAGAGCCACTTTGGTTTTTCTTTTGATCCTTTCCAAATCTGCCTTTATCAGAGAAAATTTTCAGAAGTTTCTGTTGGGGAAGTAAGACTATGAATTTTGGCCTTCATCTTTAGTATGACTAATTGAAAGAACTCTAGATTACAGAAGAAATAAATGAGAGGGGACATGGTATCAGCCTTCAAATGTGTCAAAGGCATAAAGGCAATGGGAATAATCCTCTGTTCCTGATGAATATTTCAGGATGTACTAGACTACAAACAACAGCAGAAAAGAATTTCTAACGGTAGAGAAAGTAAAGTAATTAAATCAAATAGTTTGGGTACCTTATAAAATCCCTTGCAGAAGAGATATTTAAAGATCTATAAGACATGTAATTTTTGATGTTGAGTGAAAGCAAATAGCTTTAAAATACACAAAACCACTGGAGGGAAGCAATTTCCCAAAATTGCTAATTTCCTAAATTGCAATTTCCCAAATTCCCAAACCAAACGTTTTTCACATCTTGAAGTCTATGAAAAAAATACATTATTTAAGTTAAACACAGGTTATATCTTGGTGGTTAGGTCCTGAGTACAGACAGGTATAGATCTTGATATTTCCTTGCTATCTGTAGATTTTTTTTCTTTCTTTTTGCACAAGGGTTATTTTAGTTGTGCCTGAAGCTGGCTGTGAGGATAGCTAACCACATAGCTCAAGCAATCCACAAATATGATGAAAATTAAATTTTCATTTTAGTGCACACTAAACCTGTATTTTCTCTCTTTTGGACTAAAAAGTTCTCAATTCTTGTGTTGGCTGCCACCCTAGTGTTGTGGTTCTAACAGCAGAAGAAATAGCCTCTCTGTGTTATTCATTCCTTCTCTTCCTTTCCCTTCCCTCTGGCCACTTGGTGGACAGCTTTTGATGTTGAAGTATCCTATACACAACTAAGATTTGTCTGCTAGAGATACAGTTTAATAAGTTCAGGTCTCAGAAATGTGCAGGAATACCTACCATCTTTCACATTTTCTGAATTCCTAAGACAATTTCTATACAAAAAAAAAAAAAAAAAAAAAAAAAGAGGCCTACTTCATGTGCTAAGGTTCATAATTCATTGTTCTACAGTGTGTTGAAAGTGGTTTGGTGTAGCAAATCTCATACTGAGTTGACAGCATTCCTGTGGGTGTTGTGACAGATGATCCATAGAAAGAATCTTCCAGAGCTGAGTACTTGTTGAACTGCACAAAATGGAAGGTTATTTTTCCTCAATTGGTTGCTGTGTTTCAGGGTTTCAGCCCTGAACTGTAACTGTGTCATACACTGCATGCATTAATCTATAAAACATTTTAAGCTTTGAGAAATCCTCTTTTCAAATCACACGCAAAAGTGGTGCAGAGGCTCAGAGAAGCAGGCCAGATGTACCTAAAAACTTATAAATAGCTTTCTGATCAAATGGGAATGTTGTTAGAAAAGCAGAGATATCACTATAACAGGAACTATTTTTAAGTCTTATAAAATACTATGATAAGTGATACGGTTTCAATTCGTATAGCCAACAACAGCGTCTTTTAATCGATCTAGATAACACTGCCAGGATTTTGACGAGAAGGAATGGCTTTAGTCGACATGAAATAAGTACTTACCTTCTCCCAGTGGTGATATCGGACAACGACTACCCGATCCAGAGCAGCACGGGCACGCTGACCATCCGGGTGTGTGCCTGTGACAGCCGGGGGAACATGCAGTCCTGCAGCGCCGAGGCTTTGCTCCTCCCTGCCGGCCTCAGCACCGGGGCACTGGTGGCCATTCTCCTCTGCATCGTCATCCTGCTAGGTAAGGAGAGAAACGCCCAGGAACAAATATCGAAGGCCTGACTCATTTCACAAAATTATGCAGGGTCGTGGAACTAATGATCCTGGATTTTGCAGGAAGAATATAACTGCAGCTTGAAATAAAAAGGAAAAAACAAAGACAAACCCTCGTTATCTGCTAATTTAACACCGTAAATAAGAATTCACGTCCCAGACTGTTAAAACTATCACTGTGCAAACAGAAGCTCATTTATGTTCTTTCATTAAGTTGTCCGAAAAAAAGAAAGTTCAGAGAAGATTTATAGTATAATCAAATATTTCTTTCACGTCTTTAATTTTATTTTTTTTTTTGAGGAAAAGTCTCTTTTTCATTTAAATAACTACTAAAAATCAATATGTAGTATATATTTCTCATATAATATAACAATAAGCAGTAATTTTACTACATCAAAGCCCTGTCTATCCAGTGGTTTCAGTGCTGTAATAAAAAAAAACAAAAAAAAAAGGAAAATTTTGTAAAACCTCCATTTTGTGGTATTCAAAATAACACTTAATGACCTGTAATTCAACTCAGACCCACTTTTTAACAATATCCTTTAAGCTTGGAAAAGGAAAAATATCTTCAGAAAAGACCTGGGTATTTTAAAGCTCATTACAGCTACAGAAGGAGCATGCAGACAAGCTCACAGTCCTGTAAAGCAGAGCACACACATAGTTTTCTATATGGACTTTATTGTGCTACCATTATACAGATAGAAGTGTTTATCCAGTTATCAAAAAAACGAGTTGGTGAAATGCAGCTGAAATGTAGTTCTTGTACCTGGTGGATTTGCTGCTAGGAAATTGTTAAATAGAGCTCTTTACCCATTCTTTGTTTCCCTCTAAGTTATAGTGGTGCTATTTGCTGCTCTGAAGAGGCAACGAAAGAAGGAGCCTTTGATCCTCTCTAAAGAGGACATCAGAGACAACATTGTGAGTTACAATGACGAAGGCGGCGGAGAGGAGGACACCCAAGCCTTTGATATCGGCACGCTGAGGAACCCTGCAGCTATCGAAGATAAGAAGCTTCGACGAGACATTATCCCTGAAACGCTATTTGTGCCACGGAGGACTCCTTCGGCACCAGACAACACGGATGTCCGAGATTTCATTAACCAAAGGCTAAAAGAGCATGACACTGATCCCTCTGCGCCGCCGTATGACTCGCTTGCGACCTATGCCTATGAAGGAAACGATTCCATAGCTGAGTCCTTGAGCTCCTTGGAGTCAGGTACTACTGAAGGAGACCAAAACTATGATTACCTCCGAGAGTGGGGGCCTCGGTTTAATAAGCTAGCTGAGATGTACGGTGGAGGAGAAAGTGACAAAGACACTTCTTAACCTACAGTAGGCTACTTTTTTCTTTTCCTTTGAGCGGAAGTAATTTTACAGACACCTTCTGCACTCAACAGTATTTAACATTCAGGAAAATTTTCCTGCCACTCAGCACAATGGTTTCCTTTTAAAATTTGTTTTAAATTTGTCCATTAATGTCATTCATTCTTTCTAGTAGGATGCCACTTGGAATATATACAACATTTTATTTAATCAACTTCCAAGAGCCAAAGCTATGGAAATTCAGTGTTGTACATTTTAGTAAGTAAAATTAAAAATATCTTACCTTCAGAAATTTGAACAGGGTGATAATCCCTTAAGCAACCTCATGTACAAGCCGCTTCTGTTAGGTACATGTTCTATTCCTGCAAGTGCAGCTTTTCAGATGGCAAAGAAGAAAAAAATCCAATATGTCCTGTTCTGTACATTAAAATAAAACAAAATGTACACGTGGTGTTAATAAGTGTAATATGCAGCTGGTTTAAAAAAAAAAAAAAGTTTGTGCAACTTCATTTCATCAAATTCTATCTGCCAATGTTTTATATTTATATTTTTGTATTTATTTTTAAAAAATAAACCAGTTTTTACAACTATTTTAATGCTTGCCTGCCTGTTCTGGCCATGAGTTTCAAGCTTGAAGAGAACATGGAATTTCTCCAGTGACATCACAACCAACTACTAGTACTTCTGTACTGAAGTATTCTCCATACATACAACACAGTCTGAAATGCTTGTGCTCACTGAGATAGGAACAAGTTGTACACTTACTTGCTTGCTCAAAAGTGCTACTTTCTACAGGTCAGTGTTTAAGAGAATTTTTTCATTTTATTTTTTAACTAAACTAATCATAAGATAGTCTAGAAAGATGAATTACTATCTTGTGTCAACTTTAATAGCCTTATTCTAAAAACATGCTGGTACAATTTATCTACCCAAACATTAGTTTCAAAATCTCAGTTTATTTGTTCTAGAGTTCTCCATTTTGAATCCTACTTACACCATTGGAAGTGATCTGTAAGTGCAACAGATAAAGCGTAAAAAGATGTTCAATCATTTTTAAGCTCTATTTTTCCAAAGACAAATCATTTGCTGGCAAACAGTGTTGTTTTTCAACCTCCTTTAAAGCTGTCAATCTGAAGACTGAGAAAGTGCCACAAAAACTAGCATCCCCTCCCCTCAACTTACTGAGTTTTCTCAAGTCTAGTAAAAAGAAAGCTGAGCAACTAGCCAACTATAACCAAAAATATACTTTAGCTATCACAAAACAAAGTAGGTGTCCAAAAACATTTTGGAATGTCTCTTCATTTAATCTTCAGGTTACACAAGTTTTGTACTAGACAAGCACTGCAATTTTGAAATGCTGCTGAGATTAAATAATTTCAGAGCCAAAGCAGTATATTACAAGGTTACAATTATTAGCTACTGTGGGAGAAACATAGCTGAAGGTTTATTCCTCCTCTCTTTCTCTTAGCTAATTATTGGCATAAAGCCAAGAGATATTGGAAATATATTAGTCCTTTGAAAAGTGGAATAGTGCATTCTCTTTTAGTTGGATATTTCTTCTCCTTCATGGGCTGATAAAACCCAGTGAAGTTGAAAGCTGAATACGCTACTATTAAGCAATCTATTTTGGTGCAATGGAGACAAATTTTTTATTGACTTGACATCAAACTAAACTATTTGATCTACTAAGAAACTGTGAATATTATGGATTTTTCTTCATTTCAATCAATAATACTTTATTAACTAGGGATTTTTAATATATTCCTTAATAGAATTTGAATCTGAGAATATTAAGAAATGTCATACATAATCAGTATTACAAAGCTCTTTAGAAGTCTTACAGGTGATACAAACAGTAGATTTTTTTAATGATCATCTAGTGAACAGGATCTAATTTTTTCTTACAAATTCCTATTAGTCCTTCAAGAGTATGCAATAAGATGAACCAAACAAATAATATCCACCCATTAAATACATAAATAGACAAAAGACACTCTTCCAAAACTAATTTTGTCTACAGCAACATTGAGATCAATGACTCCCTACATATTTAACTGAATACACACTAGCACGAAGATAAAATAGGCTGTAAAACATCTGGGTTTTTACCTCTTTGCTTAAAAAAAAAAAAGAAAAAAAAAAGGTTAACCAGGTCCAGACAACACTTTTACATGTAACTCAGTAAAAATCTCTGGTTTGTTTCCAGAAGGAAAAAAACAAAAACACGTCTCCCTCACTATTCATCTACATCAACAAACATCAAAGAAGACTCGATGGCTTTGATTTGCATTACAGTACTAATTTCCAAATAATAACTATAAAGAAATACTTTTCTATCACTGTGCTGAAGGAAGTTATTTTGTAATTGTTCAGGAGAATCTGAAACTCATGTTTAAAATTTAATCCTGTATGTGTTATTAAATAAAATATTAGTATACATTGTGAAAGCATATAACCGTATATAAATATACTACTAACATTATTATATAAATAGCATAAATGAATTTTTTTATTTGTTGTCATATCCTTGGACATTTATTTCTCGGTACATTCTAGGATTTTTTAGGAATCAAGGGCATTTTTACAATGTCTTCTTGCACCCTTAAAATAGTGAGGAATTGGAAAGTGAAACTCCTAGGCAACTCAAAGTGGAAAAAAAAATGTATAACGGAATACCTGCTTTTCAAGTAGCACCTTCTAAGCTTAACCACATGAAATCGGATGAAAATTAACAAAACATGCCAACATGTAGAAAACTAAATCATGTTATTGTTTAGCCTGAATGAATTTTCTATTTGTACTTAAGACAAAAATGCCACAGGACCAAAGAAACAAAGAAAATACATTAATGCTGCCTTTCAGTTGGAACTTGCAAGTTATTTACAAGACACCTTATGAATGTTTAAAAAGTCAGAAACATATTAAAACTCTTGCAGTCAGTGGAAATGCAGCAGACAGTGATTTCTTAGAGTCTGTTGCAAAAAAAAAAGTATATATTTAAAAGGATTTTATGGAAGAAATGTGCACAAGATTTTAGTTAGTGATAACAATGTAAAGAGTAATATTTCATAGGACTTCAGGATACTGGTTGATAGGAGGAACAGGCTAAGGAGAGTAAAAAAAAAAAAAAAAAACAGAGAACAAAACAAGCACTTAAACCAACAAGATCCTCATATTGCAAATGATCAGGTCAATATCCACCAGCTTCCATCTCCAAATATGCAGCTGTTTTTCACACATTCACTCTTACAACATATCATATTTCCATCATTTCTCCTTCAATCATATGTAATACAATTCCCAGGCCAAACTATTTATAAATTGCATTACTGTCTGGCAAGAGGTTACCCTTCATTCCTCTCACTCATTGTCCGGTGTGACTCTGTTGCCTTTGAATCACATCTTTCTACAACTTCTTAAATTCTTCCTGTGCTACCTGTCACTCATAGTTGGAAGAAAGAGGAACAAATTTTCTACATTATTTCCCTTCCAACATTTTACTATAATTTGCTCCTACTGGCTTAACTACATAAATAAGCACTTCTTAATGGCTTCAGAGCTGCTGTTTATACTAATCACAGAACATTCTGAGTTGGAAGAGACCGACAAGAATCATCATGAATGGTGGGAAAATTAAATGCAGTGATTTCTCCAGGTTGCTTCAGACTGGTTTGCCCTTACTCTATCAGAATTAAAATTTTTGAGCATTCCTCTAAATTTATCCAGTAGTGAGTAAAAAGGAAATACTCCCTTTTGGCCCATCACTAACTACTCAAATGAAAAAAAAAACAACCAAAAAAAACCCAAAAACCCCACCCAAAACAAAACACAATGAACTTTTCAGTAAGCTAGTTACTAACATACAACTATTATAAAAATACAAAGAGTTTAGGATTCCTTACTTTTTGTCAAATAAGTTGAACCAGAGACCAGACAATAAAAGTTATCAGAAGCCTTCAAACACTGTGTTATCATTATCAGGCTCACTTGAGCAGCACAGAAATCACTCAGCTGTAATCTGCTCATAGAAAGATGCACAAATAGATGTTCAAACTAAAACAATTTCACTTATTCATAACAGTGTTATCTCTTATGTTCAAAGCCATCCTATAAATAGTAAACATAAGGAGATAATTGGAAATATAAGGAGACATGTGAATGCAACTGTTTTTTGGTTTTTTTCCCAACAAAGTAGGCTGGGCTTCTCTATTGTCTCTCCAGTTTTTCAGAGGCTTATTTTCAGAGGCTTATTAGAATAGAGGCTCTATTCTAATACAGTTAGGCTGGAAGAAAAGTCACTTTCTACATGATAGAAGATAGAACTAATAACATGGGAATTCACAAGCACAATAATCCAGACAAAATTTTAAAAATTCCTTTGGTTCTTTTTCTTCACAGCTATTTTTGTTTCCACTTTAAAAGAATATAGTCAACCTTGAAATCAAAATAACAGTTTTTAAACCAATATTTTTTTCTGAATGTCAGCTTCTCTTAGTTTCTTCCCCTCAAAAAACCAATCAAAACAAGCATTTAATTTTTGAAAAAAATCATTTTCTTTAAGATGATCCAAACTCTAGTCAACAAGAAAAAAAACATATATATATTTGAAAAGAAATATGAAATAATCCTTTGTTTTTTGATTACAGACAAAAAATCTTATAAATTTTGAACTTTGAACTTTGAATTTTGAATAAATTTATATTTGGCAAAACGTTTACATTTATGTTTGCAAAATGGTATTTTATTTATTGATTAAGTTTTGGAAGATGAGCATTTTATAAGTATTTCTGCACCTATGTCTAGGTACTGTGTGTGGAAACTTCTAGCAAAAGTTTTTGAGGGAAGCATATAATATAATTTATTATATTCACTAAAATGTCAGAGGAAAGTCGGCAGCTGAATCTAGAAAATATCTTTTATGTTGTAAATAGCTAGCAAGACTTGCAACTTTTCAGTCACAGAAAGTACAGCAAATACAAATTAATTAATTAGTAACACCTGAAAAGATTTGGAAGTCATGACACCGTTGAAAAACTTTAATTTGCAGTATTGGTGTATTTAACATAGGTGCATAAGAAATATCTCCATCATACTGCATGTTGCTATTGTGTATCTCATCCTACTAATTTCAGAATTGTAAAAAATTACAGAATCAATGAACTTTATTAATTCTGGCTGGTTTCTGATAGTGTGGTAACCTGCTTGTTCAGGAGGACAGAAATTAAGCTTTGGTCACCCACAGGAATTTCATTTGCATGCTGTGAATCAAGACAGTCACACTTTTTACATATAGAGGAGGGAACTCCAGATTTCATAGTCTGTTTAGCTTTCTAAAAGGTATTTGACAAGGTCTATCAACATTCCTAAAGAAATTAAGCTAGAAAATCTTCTCCTCAACAAAATACAGAAAAATCAATTAAAGTAAATATTCAATAATCCTAATAGAGGATGGACAAAAGTGGAATTGGTCTAGATCTGGTCTTTTGATCTGGCAAAAGAAATGAATAATGGGTATGAGAGCTTATTTGAGATTGTTACTAAGACCAATAAATAAAATGTCATTCAAAGGAATGTGAACTGATGAAGTGGTACAACATGGTTATTCATAAATGAGACCTTGTGGTTAAAATAGCTAATTGTAGGAAAGTCTTAAAGTCTTAGCTCAGTATTAAGTAAATAAAGGAAATAATATTAAGAATTATTAGGAAAAGAAGAAAAAAATGTTATGCTACTGACTGTCCTTATATTAAAGGTATTCTTTATAAAGAAGAACAAGGCAGGGTGAATTTTCTAGCTGATTGGAGATGTCTATGAAACATGAATTATATGCAGGATCTAATATTCCCTGTTTTTCAGTAACAGAATCAGGAATCTTCTAATAAAAAAAAAATCGGGTTCAAAAAGAAAAAGAGGTTATTTTTCAGATAAAAAGCACGCCTAAGACAGTGGAGTTCCTTCCTGCAAGATTTTGTAGATGGCAATGGCTTAAATGGATTGCATAATTGTTGAAGGAAATGTTACAAAATCCCTTCCATGCAAGTAATAATCAAGAAGCCACACAATTTTACATTGTCTGTGATCACAGAAGAAACTTCTATATGTAATTATCACTACATCTTTATTCTTTCACTCTTCCTAACTACCTACAGCTGGCCCCCATCAAACACAGGCTTTGATGATCTAGACATTTGGATTTCTGTTACAATGATTAATATATTCTCATTTTTATGGCCTTCCCTCTGCCCCCAGAAGCAAATCCCACCATATAATTCTCAAAGCGAATGGATCAAAAATCCTAGGCATTCTTTCAATATATCTCTAACTACTGCTAAATTATCATGCCAGAAAATGTTTTAACAGTATTCAGAAGAGTAGACCAGGAAAATGTTAGATGGCATTGACAGAAAAGCTCTATTTTACTTTTACTCAGCTAAACTTATCTTCCCTTCACTAAAGTTGCACTTTAATATAAAATATAAATTTATTCTAAGAAAATTTAGTGGGTACTTTTCTAAGACATAGCTGGCATAACAGCTAGCAAACACTAGGTTTAATGAGATGATATATAAATTGCAATTTAAAATATTTCACTCTACATGAAAATCCATCAGACATAGTTAAGGATATTACAGTTAATTTAGCTGCCATAAGCACCACTTCATTTAGTTATGGAAGTTGGGAAAACTTGTTCATAACTCAGAGGAGGCTGAAAATTGGTATTGGAAGGAAACTGTTGCACAACTTCTTTCTCTCCTCCAAATCATTCATGTTTGAGAAGTAGTTTTACTTAATACTCTTTATGTTACATTCAAAGCAAAATATAATCCAAAGAAAATACTATTTCTAGCATCAATATTCCATATAAATATATACAAATATGTATAAACTATATATACAAGCATATATACAAGCATGCTCTAGAAAAACTTATCACAGTATAGATAAATGTGTACACAATATTGATGCATGAAAAATGAAACGAACATGTTTCCTTCCTATTAATGACACAATTTTGGAAATGTCACAGTAACCTTTCTGGATGACACTCCCAGCAGAGAAACTTTAGGAAACTGCTATGCACAATTATACCAAGGATATATAAACCTTCCTGCATCACGAACTCAAAACAGTGAGCAGAGCAGCCTTGGTATAAATGAGGCTGGAAGACAGAAAAAAGAATATCATGAAGGCTGTCATCTGACCTTTAATTATATCATCTGAAAAACAGTTCTTGTAAGAAAGTGTTCCTTTGTAGCTAAGGTCTCAGTCTGACCTTCTTCCATACTAGTGCACTAGAGAGAGACAGAAAAATTTACTTCCTTATTGCAAATTTCCATATACTCCAAGTATTATGGTAACTCTTATGGTCCCCTATTTTTGTTCTTCGTGCTCTATTTTCCTCAGTTCCATACTGGGTAGACTAGTTTTGGGAATAGTTGGAGGCTACTGTATAATGACTATTTTCTGTAGAGATTTGCCTCATTTCATACAGAGATTGTCATTTGTAGTAAAAATATTCCAACAAAATACCACTTCCCAAGGAAGCAGTTTTCTATTTCTACTACTGGAGAGTCTTAAAATAAAATAAATATTGGGAACCATAACCTATATAGTTTTGAATTTCTGAGCTCCGAGCTTGTGGCAAAACCAGCAGTCCTTCAAACCAAGAATTCATGACTACATATCTCAGCTGGAAGGTATTTTCTTACTTTAGCAGTTATTCCTCAGGTCTTATTTTAAAAGGCATATAAATAAATCATTTAGACCATGAAGATTTTTATTGCTCAATAGGAGCGAGAGAAAAAAAAAAAAAAAAAGGCAAAATACTTGATAGCCCCTTCAAGGAGAATAATGCAAATTAAATATTCGGCTACCCCTTGGACAGAGTCAAAAGTTACTTATGAAGTGCAGGCCAGCTTTCCTTCAGCAGAGAAGAAAACTGAAAAAAAAAAGCCACCACATGTTTAAAACAGCTACCTATAACATATACATAAAATAAAGAAATAAGCACAGCCTTAACAACATCATTTTCTGATTTGCCTTTACAACCTTAATTGTGTTAACTAATATTAAGTTTTAGTATTATTCCCATTAGTATATGATAAAGTTAATCAGATTTTTCTTTACAAATTCAGTTATACCTGTATTGTAATGTGTAAGCAAACATTTCATACATAAAATTTGAAAACACGACTGGTCTAAGATTCCCTTATAGTTTTAGCTTATTTAAAATGTAAGGAAAGCTTGTTTTTTGTTTGTTTGTTTACCATAAATAAAGATATGCCAGATTATTGTTTCCTGAAAAAAATAGTATCTTCTGTTAATATTAGTATTAGTAAAATATCAGCATTCTTATCTGTTGTATAGGGAAATAGGAAAAAATATACCCCAAAGTTTCAGCTATAAAACATTTAAAAAAGAGGTCTTGTTATCAGCAGAGACATAAGAGTAAATTCTTCTCCTTGAAATTCCAGTCCATACGGTAAAGACAGTATTGAATAAAATATTATAAATATCCTTAAAAGTAGATTTAGCAATTTTTCAGTATTTATTCCTTTCTGATAACACATTAAAAATTGCTTAAATAAGAATATGACTTATTACTGTCAATTTAATCACAGACAGGTTCTGACTAATACCATAGGCCTTACCCCTACTCTTAAGAACTGTCAGAATAAAATCAAATATCTAATGTGTATTGCTCTCATAAAGTATTCTCGTCTTGAACATCTGGTTCAGTACACATTTTTGCAGATGTAAAGCATGCTTGAAAAATGAAACTGGTTTTTCACTAAGACAGAGACCAAACAGTCCTGTGTATCTGCTTCCTAACATCAAATCTTTGTAGTTCCAGAGTTACATATCTGCCTGATCATACTCGTTACAGAAGGATGTTATTTCTTTCAGCATCAAGTACATCATGTTACAAACCACACAAAGAAAGCCTTAACACTGTTAAAATGAATGCCAGTAAGCTTCATTGAAGGTGCTTAAAACCAGAATTGAGAGTAAGTTTGAACACCTGTAACTGAAAAACAGAGGAAATCTTTCTCAAGGTTTTTATGTAAGGAAAAAGAAATCAACCTACAGAGCTTACAAGAATCTGCACAGTTAAGATTCAGCTTTGTAGGTATTTTTCAGGTCTGGCAATTTCAATGAAAACAAAATATTTCTGTGATTACATCCCTTAATTTAATTAATGTAAGTAAAAGCAATAGTAATCAACATTCATATGCACAGATAAAATCTCTTTAAGCCCACTGAAAATAACTATTCCTGGCCACTGTCAGCTATTTATATATCATTTAATGCACAAACAATTATCTTACATAACATATTAAAGGAAAAACATTTTATGTTTAAAAGTAAAATGTCAGGAGAGGGGAGCAGTCTAGTTTTTGTCCAGCACCCAAATGCTGTGAAATGAATTAACAGCAATTCATGCTGCCACTGGAAGTTGAACATAAATTAATTTTTATTTATAAAGTATGGAAAGCCGAATAATGTTTTGGGTTTGTTTGGTTTTTTTCCAGTGCTATTACAGGAAAAAATATTAAAATAATGTAGCAATAAAATATTGTTGCATTACTTGAAAAAATGGCCAATGTTTTCCTCTATCATTAGTTCATCGTTATTTCTTCCAGTGGATGTACCTCAAGTAGGTTCAGTTCAGTTCAGATAAACACAAACAAGCCATTCACAGCTTAACTAAATATCTTTAGGCCCTTGTCCCTCTTGATATTCTTCTGCTGATGTTAAAGAAAGTAGAACCTTAAAGTCATAAGACAACTTTAATGCAATTCCAGCAGCATCCAATTTGAGTTGGTCAGGACCATTTACTTTATGACTTAGGAGTGTTTCATCTCTTTCATAACTATAGTGGGGTTTGTCATGCACAGTCAAGGAAGTAGAACTTGCAAAGATGAAAACATATGAATAAATAAAACATTCTATTAAAATAAATTTGTTTTGAGAAACCAGTATGTACAAGTTAAAATCAGCTTATTTTATTCGTTCTGAAAGTCTACATTTCCCTCATTAATTCTTCAGTACAGAACAGTCACAGAGTTTTGAAAATAAAAACAATGGGCTATGGATTTTTTAACTCTCGTCTTCATGAGAGATGGGCATACACTAAGCTGTGTACTGAGCATGAGGGGGATTACATTTGGAAAGAAGATGCAGTAGATTCAACTTCTATACCCTGGTGCAGTTCCAGAGAGAAGCACCATTCATTTCCTTTAAAGGCATCAGTTCCAGATGAATAAGGAGCAAAATGAGACTAGGGAAAAGACAATTTCAAGTCCAAAGTCTGTGACCCTTCCCTGATTCATAAAAACAACTTGAAGCAATATAAAGATTGGTTTATTATTATTTTTAAATTTTATTTTATTTTTTACTTATTACTTTCAGAAAACTAAGACCTAAAACTATATCTCTGCCTGGCATTACTATGACTGAAGATAACCCATATCTCTTCCTATTCTTGCTATATTTCAGGGAAATTCCATTCTTAAAATTTCACAATCACTTTGAGAATGATATATATATATTAATAGCAGAACACAGCTATTACTTTATTCTAATATATTTGATAACAGATTCTTCTTAACCAGAAGACTTATGAAGAATGGCAAGAATTATACAGACCTGGTCCATTTTTTGGACCAGACCATCTTTGCTGGTGCTCTTCCTGAAATGTATACATTTCAAAAATATCACCTAAGCCATTCAGGAGACATTGATGATACAGCTGCCTAAAACGCATACTATATGACCAAATATTTGTGACTTTCAGTGAGAAGCTATATATTTCTAATGTCTTTGCAAGATATCATCTGTTTTCTTGATGATATGCAAATATCAGCATATTTCAGTTATATCATCTTGAGTATACTTAAATAGAAAGCCAAATATTCAGCAAGCAACAATGATATTTTTACAGCATGAAAAAAACCAAAGCTACTTAAAATTAGGTCTTGTGATATTACCAAGAGCTTGTATAAAAATGAACTCCTGGTTCCCACTTTAACTGCATATTGTGTTTTAAGAAGACGTATTTTAAAAGTGTACAGGAATAGAAGAAATTTTTTTTTCACTAGCATTAGTATATTTCATAACATTTTCACAATTAAGGTATATCATCCCTCTCTGATAAGAGAGCTCTGATTATGTCTCTTTATTGAAATATATCTGACATATTTCTGCACATCATTAGAAGTATCAATTCACAGAGATGGAATAGCTCAGGAAACATGTCATGTAGATTTCTGACTACATGGGACATACATATTATTATCTCACTAAGAGATATATAGGAAATTACTCCTGAACTACAAATGAGAGCATTTGAAATCTCTTCTCTAGAGATATTCATTTTACAAATACAAAATTAACCATTATTTGAATTAATGACAGTCCTCTTGCCCAAGTGAACAACTTCCCATATGTAATATTTTAATTCAACACTGTTTTGTGTGAGAAAAAAGTGAGTTACGTTGACAATTAAAATATGTTTATGTTAGCATATCCAAAAGTGTTATCATATGCTTTCTTAATTTAGTGAAATTTTGCTTTAGGATAATTCATCAATACGCAGTGAAACATTTCTATTCCTTTTCAGTATAACTCATGTGTCAACTGAAAAGAAGTAAAATCACAACCAAATCTGATGCTCTATATTTGGAAATGAAAAGCTTTTTTTTTTTAATGGGCTTCAAATCCTCCTATTTTGATTTATGTGTCTTTCATCTGCCTCTCTCATTTCCCCCCTCTTCAAACATTATCTTTTTTCAACTGGACTGATGCTTCAAGCAGAGGCATATTATGCAAAAATACTGCCAAACTGCTTTCACCATAATGTTTTGGACTCAATCACGTAATGATGACATTAACTGACTCTGCATGAAAGATTATATTGCTATAATAATTGTTACTTCAACTCCATTATTTCAAGACTTTTATTTAAAATATACTCAAGACTAAGTGACCTGTAGTAATGTTATGAATGCAAAACATAAAATACTCGGAAGAATTAGAAAAAGGACCAAATCCAGATGCTTGTTAAGTGGTTTTACATGCTAAAGAAATATCTGTTAGAATGCTGTTAATTTTTTTTTTTTTGGTTGTTGTTCATATTACATTTTCTATCCTCATGGAGAAGAAATCTCATGTCCCAACCCCATACTACAACTTTGAGTGACGTTCTATTAGGAACCTCTCAGTATATTTTATGCAAATTGTAACTATGACAAAAAAAAAATTGGCTCTCTAGCATCTCTTCTGGGTTGAAGTCTGAGAACAGTTTTAGCTCTTTTTCAGCCGGACATGTGATCCTGCTCAAGACTTGGCTGCTCATTCTTAGTCAGCCTAATCCAATGTCTATTGCCAGAGGTCATGACTATTCATCCTTTTCATGGAAAACTTTTGGGAAGGTTCACTTAACGCGTGAAGGATCTGTACTGTATTTTTTAAACAATAAAGTATGAAGATGCAATGTTGTTCAAAGATTTTCTGAAGTCTTACCCCTTTCTCATTAAATGTGAGGCATTCTTTACTATGGCACTTGCAGTATTAAAGGTAGGATATATTATTTCTCTAAGGAAGCTGCATCAGCTCTTGCAGGCTATGGAACACATTTTTCAGGCTGAGAAAAAAAATAATTTTGTATAGAATCTCATCTTTTCTAAAATGCTTTCTAAAACATGGCAATATAGTACCTGATTTAGCCAGCACAACTTCTGCCTTTATAACATTTACAGCAGTGAAACTGATCTCATTTGCTTCCATGCAAATTTTGAAGGAAAGAAAGCACATTTCAATTAATTTATTTAGGTTTTTAAAAGAAAATAATCTAATTTGGTATACTTTTTTTTTCAGATAAACATTGAGGGGTTTTTTGTTTGGTTTTTTTTTTTTGTTTCTTTGTTTGTTTGTTTGTTTGTTTCCTTAAAATATCTTTTGTTTGCAAAATTCAGTGTAGGGGGGAAATAGCCAGCAATTTTCTCTGAAAACCACTGATTGTTATTTCATTTAACCCTTCAGAAAAAGTGTTTCACACCTTATTTCTGCAGATGTTATACCTTCTGAACTGCTCCTTACTTTCATGCTAATTAGTTATTTCACACATTTTTCATAGGTCTTTATTCGCCAGGGACTGTGAGAGGGTTTGCATGATAAAGCGAATGGCATAATCTTGTGAGGCAGGACTTATCTATGAAAGTCAAAACCTGAATTCTGATTCTCTGAAACACTCACTGCTGTGCATGCTGTCATGCAGGGCTTGACTTTCTGCATGCCGTTTTCTTTTCTCTTTCTCTAGGTAATTTCAGAGATTTTGGCTAAGATTTGGATTCACTGAACGTGAAAACTACTAACATACAATGTTTGCATATATATATATATAATGCTGATACAATATGTTTCCTCCAAACTTGTTTTTGCCAGAATTGAACTTGCCTATTTAAGGCTAGAAGTAATGGAAAACTGCCATATGGTGATGGTATTCCCGTTAGATATAGCAAGTTAATGTGCATGCGCCACTTCATGCATGCATTTTGCATAGATCGAAAAAGAAATTATGGTGATAACTTGCAACTCTCTGAAGTATCTCTTCAGCAATTAGAAGAATTGTCTTAGCTCATTTTCAGCTGACAACATCTTACTCAAGGGTCCTAGAGACCATCCTGACATTCCCTCTGAATTTCCTTAGCTCATTACACATTGCTTCTGTTGTCAACTTTATCAGCTTTCATGTTTACCCTTGGAAAGTAACAACCCTCTTAATGAGAAGCATACAAGGAGAATCCTCAAAATTGTCCAAATGCCAACTTAACATCCTTAAAAATGTGAAATAAAGCATTAATAGATGTTTTAAACTTAGAAATGTATCAATCCAAAGCCTTGTGGATGATGGACATTATATGGACATTATTACCTTGACTACTGGGACTGCCTAAAAATGTATTGGCTTCTTTTGCACTTTCTCTTTTATATATATATATATATATATATATATATAATTTTTGCACTAGATATTAACTACATCAGGCAGCTGTACATGATGGGTGATGAACACTTTTTTTTTTTTTTTTGGTGCCTTCTTTATTTTATCTCTTTGACAAATGAATAACTGGACCAGAAGAGTCCTTAAGGTGGTGAATTAAAGCCTACATTTTCAGCTACCACAATCAGAGTATTCTCTTAAACACTTTTCCACAGCTTTTATTTAAACAATAGTTTTACCCAAGTTTATTTATGATCTGGAACCCTGTGAGCATATTCTTGTTTGGATTTTGGACAGGATAGCTTCGACTCCTCTTTCTTCTTCACTACTGTCTACTCCCTTAACATGACTGCTTTTAGTCTCACTCTGGATAAGATGGCCAGACAAAAATGGAAATCAGAACTCTGAAAAATTATGGAAATGAGTTTCAGTTTTTGGGGTTTTTTTGAGTTTTGGTTTGTTGTTTTTTTTTTTCTAATCACAGACCTCATAATTTGAAGTATATTATGTTTTAATTTCATTGCAAGATGGAAGAGAAAAATGCTTTTTTTGTATGTTAAATAAGTCCTGGGTTTATGAACATGTTAACCTTTCAGGAGAATGACAGTGATAATGAACATAAGGAAAGATGTTGATATAAATATTTTCATTATGTTATCAAGACAGGCGAGGTACTGAATTGTTTGGTGTGTGGTTTTCTTCTGTCTGATGAAGTCAAGGATGTATTTATGAGAGCCTTCTAAACTCACAGGTAGAACAAACAAGAAACCTGAACCACACCACGAATGTTTATTTATGTAAGACTATTGAAGTAATTGCCTAGCAAACAGGGCAATGGATGATGGCTAAAAAATACAGGTAAACTTTAGTAGCTCACCATTTCCATTTAGTAGCTTCCTGACACCAAAAATAGAGGTTTTATTCTTCACAAGGTTGTTTTGTGCATTTCCTGAAATTCTGCAACATTCTGACACCTCCTACTGCCAGCTCTGACACTTAAACCTGACTGTTGAGCAATGGAACAAACAGAGAATAAATTAACCACAGCAACCCAGCAGAACCTTTTTTTTCCCTATTTGGATCAGAAAAATAATCATCAACAGGATCAACAGAACAATTGGAAAGGAAACATGTTTTGATTTTGTTGGAAGGCAACTTTAATGGCCACAAGCTTGTATCTGAGAACAGTTATATGAAGATTAAGATGAACTCAGGACCTAATCTGGTAGCTCACATAAGATGTAATGCAATGCAAAAATACCCAGTTAATGTTTGAGATATGTGTAATAGAATTAGATTTACTTGGAGGAGAAGGTGGCTTTTCAAGAAGAATCTCTAAATGAGTCTTGAGCTTGATGTATATTTTTGAGAATTTATTTTTTCTCTCCAAGTGTAGATAAAGCAACACTTTGCAGAAATATTTTAGCATGAAGAAACTAGGTGAATTGAAATTACAACAATAAAGGTGGCAGACAGGATTAGGATGCTCTAACATATACCAAGGTGGATCAGAAGAATTAAGAGAATTTTTTGGGTGGTTACTATATCTGCATCAACCACTAGATAACAAGTCATTACCCATTATAAGTCTGTCAGGGACAACTCTTGTTTTGCTATGTAGAAAAGTAGCACATGTCAGTTATTTGGATGCAATTTATTTTAAGCATTGCTTAATTAACAGCTTTATTCTATTTTTAAACTGTTTTTATATGTGAGCATTCATAATATTTCAGATTCTGTATGTTTGTATGTACAAGATGTACAAGAGAGATTCAAATACTCTGCTGTATATAACATTTACACTTTTTGTGTTGATGGCACACTTCCTTTAGAGGCTATTATTTCTGGTCTAATGCACTTTTCCACTCCACTGACTTCAGGTCTTTGCTAAACCATACCACTTCCTAAGCCATAGATCCAAGAACAGCAATGGGATTATTATAAGGGAAAGAACCTTCAGTTTTTCACTTAAATCCCGTAGTTTAAAATTAGAAGCATCTAAATATTTCCTTGAAGCATTAATTTGGATAGGAACAGTATATGTAATTAGAACAGTCAAAAGAGTTTTGAATTTTCATGTGATTGATACACATTATTTGAATAAGAAGGAATTTTAATTTCCTTATTAAATCTATGTAATTTTTAAAAGGATTTGATACTGTAGTTTCCAAATCTTTACTTGCTTGAAGCTAAGAGTGCCAAAGTATAGAACAGCCTTTATCAGGCTATTCTTTGAAATAATATCTTAGGAAGTGATTTTTGCTTAACTTTAAATTACCACATATCAGGATTAATTCTGCTAAAGCCATTAAAAAAAAAAAAAAACATCAAAATAGTCATATAAACCTGTTACAAGGGAAATCAATTTCTTGTTTCTTTCAATTTTTTCTATTCATTTCACTCTTGTGAACTAGGTCCAGGATTTTCTTCTTCACCAAGATTTTTCTATCACCGTACAAAGCAATTTCTAGAACTACAAGACTGAAGATTTCTCTTGACTTACAATTTTCTGCAATAAATGCACATTATTCCGACCAACAAACAAATAAATAGGAGAAGGAGGGTTACAGAACAAAGTAAGGTGTAAGTATTGTCATTTGATTTTCAAGTCCCATTTAAAGGAAAAAGAATGCTAAAATCAGACTCTATATTATTCCATCTTCAGTTTTCCAATGTTACTGAGAATTTTAAAAGATGGCAAATTTATTAAGTTGTATGTCTATGAACAAACACATTTAGAAACAAGAAATTGTACTAGAAGAACAAAATAAATACACAACTTTCACAAAGGGTCAGAACACTGCTTTAGCCCATGAAGATCACATCACATCAAATAATATTTTGTCAGGCTCTAAACAGAATAATACTGACCTAGAATTTATATGAACAAGGCCATAGCTTTTCATCTGGCAAAAGCCGGAGTAATACCACCTATTTACATTTTTTATTGTTAATAAAAATTAAATGGAATGAACAGTCAAACAAGCAAAATATCAAAACACCACTACAATTTGAGTTTTCTAGTATATTATTTCAAGATAGGTTTTTCATTTTAATACACTGTAGTTAAGGAATGGCTTTCGTGTACTTTGACCCACTCAGTATATAGTGAGGAAGAGACTGTAAAAATAAAATACACTAAAATACTAAATGGATTATCCAGGTAGTGAAAACCTTTTGTTATCAACCTTACTGAGTAAATATAACCCCTCTCACATGACTGTTCTTCACAAAAAGACATGAAGTGGGAAAATGAAAAAGAACAATTATTTATGGGAACTGTTTGATGATCAATAGAGGAAAGAAAGGAAGGAAGGAAGTAGAAAGAAAGAAAGAAAGAAAGAAAGAAAGAAAGAAAGAAAGAAAGAAAGAAAGAAAGGCCCTTAGCTTTTAATTTATTATATAGGGTAGAAATATGACAGTTCCTGTTCAAATGAGAGTTCTCCATGTTTTTCCACCCTTTCAGAGACATTTACTTTAAAGTCATATTTTTTCCTCTCTTTCTGCCTCCATTCTACACTGCCTGCACCAGCAAGGAGAGAAGGAGCAAGCTCACAGAATTGATTAGTCTGCCACATGTTCATGGGGTAGCTCCAGGTGACATTACACACACTGTAGGAATACAGATATCTTAAGGCAGTTCTGCACCAGTTCTGTCACAATAAGATAAATGCAACAGTGCTGCCCCTAGGGCTTGTACGTATTTCATGGTACCTGAATGATTAATATCAGTTGATTAGCTAGCACAAAGCATTCTAAGTAAAATGTGAGAGAAAAAGTAGGCTAAGCTTGTACCTTACTTAGGATCATCTCAGCATCTCTTTAAAATTAGATTCATTTATTATCTTCTAAGGCAGTTTCTGCAACTATCCATTCATAGAATCTCCACTATTCTTTGTCTAACAAAATTATATTTCACACAGTTTGCCAGCGTCAGAATATTAGTATATATGAGTGGGAAGATTACAGTTTCCTTAGTATTATTACAAAAATTCGTATTTTAGATTAAAAATCAAATATTCACTGACTTAATCTCCCCAGTACTGTCAGGTAGTTCTCAATTACCTGTAAGCACTTTTCAATATATCTTTATATTCTGTCAACCTGTAGAGGTACGAAATGTGAAGTCAGGACAAAATATTACTTCTTCTTCCTCTGCGTGGGATATACATTTCCACTTATCACCTCTTCAGTGCATGTTGAAAAATTTTACATCAAGGAAATTCTTTGAATTGACAATCCATGTGCAAAATTGCCTGTACAGAAGGTGTTGGATGTGTAACAGCTACTAAAGTTATGCTAATTACATGACACCTGAACAGATGCCAAAGTCTTCTTAGCAGCCATCTTCTAAGGGAAGGATTGTCCATGGCCAAAGGTGCTGCTGCAGGAAGGTTACCTGTTACCTTAGCTTCTGGATAAGCATCACTGGAAGGCTATCCAAGCGGGAAAAATATGACACTTGATACATAGAAATTGCCATTAGTCAACAAAATTTGGCTAGTTAGAGTGCTTCTCTCTGCTGGATATATTGGGCTTGCCTAGCTTGAAGAAAAGGAGGCTGAAAGCCGACATCAGTGCTCTCTACAGTTTCCTGAGGAGGGGAAGTAGAGAGGAAGGAAGGTACTGATCTCTTCTCCTTGATCCAGTGATAGGGTGTGCAGGAAAAAAAACTGTACCAGGGGACATTTAGACTGGATATTAGAAAGCATTTCCTTACCATGAGGGTGGTCAAACAAACACTTTCTGGAGATGTGGTTGATGCATCAAGCATGTCAATGTTTAAGAAGCATGTGGGCACTGCCCTCAATAACATGCTTTAGCTTATGGTCAGCTCTGCAGTGGTCACGTAGTTTTACTAGATGATCATTGTAGGTTCCTTCTAATTGGAATAATCTGTTCTATTCCAGTATTCCAGTTTTCACATTCCATATTTCCTTTCATGTTTCTTTTTATTTTTAAAATCTAGAATGAATCTAAAAATAGGTGTTTATGCTATATAAAGTCAGGATATTACCAGTTCCTTCATGTCTGTGAAATATTTTTGGGTGTAGGATGTCCAGTTATAGGAATCACCTTCCTCAAAGAGTAGAGGGATATTTTGCTAGCGAGGGCTCCCAGCCTACTGCTCTGAGTCATGCTGGGGACACTGAAGCACACTTGACATCTTACATAGATGGGCAAGGGGCTCATGGAGTAATAGGAACCACCAGGGAAATATGGTGAAATACCTCATAGGAATTAAGGTGCATTCCTCAAAGAAGGTGACAGCAGAAGTGCCTCCAGAGTTATGCATGTGGCATCATCAGCAAACAGGAATTGGCAGCCACCATGCTGCTAGAAAGCTACAACCTCGTTACCATAATTGAAACTAGATTATATGGATACAAAAATGAGAGTCTGGCTATCAGTGGCTACAGGCTGTTCAGAAGAGACGGGAGAGGAAGGAAAGGTGGACAGTTGTCCTCTACATCAAGAAATTAACAGAAATACAAAAAGCAGTCTCTGAACAGCCTTAGCAGGTTGAAAGCTTAGGAGGAAGAACTAGAGACTGAGGCGAGAAAGGGAACATTGTTGTTTGTGTCTTCTAAAGGCCGCCTGGTCAAAAAAAAGCCTATTAACAAGGCCTTCTAGCTCCAGCTGTAGGAGCAAGCTGTAGGACACATTCATCCCTCTTGTCCTGGTGAGGGACTTCAACCATCCTGACATCTGCTGGGAAAATAGCACAAAAAGCTGTAGGCAATCCAAGAGATTCCTCAAGTGAATTGAAGATAATTTCTTATGCTAGGTAGTAGACAACCCTACAAGAGTGGATGCAATACTGGACCTGATGGTCACCAATACAAGTGAGTTGATCAAAGACATCAAGATTTGAGGGAGCTTGAGCTGCATTGATCATGCACTGGTGAAGTTCACAGACTTGTGAGTTATAGGGTGGGCAAAGGGTAAAGTCAGGACTCTGAATTTTAGGAAAGCAAACTTCCAGCTATTCAAAGTTAGTCAATGGTACTCCCAGGGAAACTGCCCTGATAGACTAGGGAGAAGAACAGGAGATGGCAGATATTTAAGGATCCTTTCCATAATGTGCAGGAGCTCTGGATGCCCAGGTGCAGGAAATCAGAAAAGTAAGGCATGGCTGAGTAAAGCCAGGAAATCCCAAGGCACAGCTAGAGCTCAGGAAAGGGTACTACTACTACTACTACTACTACAGGATTCTACAGGTATGTCAGCCAGAAAATGAAGGTCAAAGACGATGGACAAGGAGAAGGCTGAGGTACTCAACAACATTTTTGCCTCATTCTTCATTGGCAACCTCTCTTCCCACACCTATTGAGTGGATGGACCTCAAGGCAGGAGACGCAAAGGCATTTAAAAGATATGTAGATGTGACACTCAGGGACATGGTTCAGTGATGGACATGTCAGTCCTGGATTAACTGTTGAAGACGATGATCTTAAAGATCTTTTCCAACCTAAACAAATCTATTAATCTAGGAAATTTTCTCACTGATGCAAAAATCCAGATATGAAGTATGTGTACCTAAATATAGCATGGATCTTTATATGTTTAGCTTTTAAATTTTGTTAGATAGTAGGAATTATTTCAAACTGTTCTTCACTTTACATAAAAATATGCATGCTGTATTTATGGATTAAAATTTTATTTTTATTTTTACATTCCTGTAATTATACTATATGTATATAATATATATGCATATTATATGTATGCAAGGACCTGATGACAGGACTGTATATTACAATGACATTTTTGTGCACTTTTCTTAATATTAATATATATAACTGTTATGGAGATATTAATTATATATCTATAATAGAAATAATAATTCTAATTGTTATCACAATACTAATAACATATGTACAGCATTTCTGTAATGGTTACTGCATTTAAACAAGATATGTAGAAGATGTTGAAATGATGGAAGGGTAGTATGAACTTTTCTGACTACATAATAAGCTGTTACAATGAACACTGTATAGCACAGCATAGAGTTGTTAGTGATTATGTGTAATAAAGGAAAGCCATACAGCCTCCATATAGTTGTTGAATATTTGCAATACAAGATAGCTTAGGTTATTAATTTTTAAATCATTTCCTTTATGCATGTTTTATTCATAATAATAAGAAAATAATTAAACATTTTTCCAGTTTCAAATACAGTTCTAACTTATTTTCTATGAAAAAGTAATATGATAGAATATGCCTTTAATTTAAAAAAAAAGAAAAGAAAAAAGTAGAATTTTAATAATAATAATAATTTTTAAAAAATACAAACAAGAAAAAAGCAGGCTTTTAAAAACAAGACAGAGGACAATGAATTAGATGAATTATAAGAAAATAGGAGCAACAAAAATTGCAATTGCACAAAATCTTGTTATAAAGTGTGAGCAATAAAAAAAAAAAAGTTGAGAAACATTTCACAGTTATATAAAGCCTATTAGTTTATTACAGATTAGAAGCATTTTGATTCCAGGTTTCTAAGAATTAAGCCAATCTTTTGTAATATTTCTTTGTAGAAAATGGTAGCACAGTGTCATATAGGCAGTTTTCCTGACATCCTTTCCTGAACAGATTTGTAGGAACCCATTTCCTGCACCTCTAGAGGCAAAACGGGTGATTGAATAATGAGTACACAATTACAAGGCTTGTTGTTAAACAGATTTCCACATCACACATCCTACACGTGTTTCTTTCTAAGACTCCTTTTATAAAGGTGGGAACAGAGGGATTCCCCTAAGAATAGCACATATCCGTCACTTAGTTTGGCTAAAACACTTACTTGATCTGTATTCAGGGGATAAACTTCCACTAAAAGTTATCCTCCAAAAGAACCCTTTTCTCCAGTAATTGTTTCCAAAACCAGTTTGTTGATGGAAATACATTTATTTCAACAAATACATTCAACAAATATTCTACAATAACATACTGAAATGAAATTACTTGAAAATTAAAGCACAATCACCAGATAAAGAATAAAATATTCAGAACATCCTGAAGTATCTTATGAGTATACCTCCTTCAACAACATATATGGAATAGTTTGGCTTCATCATAATTATGATCAAAGTCTATATAACTAATAAAAGTACAATCACTCTAAGCATCTTAATGATTTTTTTAAAAAAATTTCCCTTTATACCTATTTATACATTTTTTTACTTCTCTCTGCATTAACCTGTAAGTATGCAGAAATAAAATATACATATATAACATATGAAATATAATACAAAATAATACACAAAACCCAGGGTACAGAAATACTGAAGTTCTGTGAGAACTTTTTCTGACACTCAAAGAAGACAAGTGGGCGAGACTAGACAACAGTAGCATGTTTTAGCAACCTACCTCATTATTTATTGCTACAGACACAAGAGCATGGCACTGGAAAACAGGAGACACGATCTTTAGACTTCCAGTACTTTTAAGGTGACACATCCAGTGGTTGTCATGGTTCAGGAATGGCACTTTGTATCTTAGAGCCCCCTGAAACTGGGGCTCTCCCAAACCAGATGCTGCTTGCATGTTCTCCACCCATTCTCCTCTGCCCTTCCTACTCCAGAAAAGGAGTTGACAACTGGAGGCTCTAAAACGTGAAAATTAGGGGTTGAGATAGGAACAATTCACTGGAAACAGCAATGAGATAAGACAAAAAACAGCAACAGCAACAATAATAATAACAAGTATAAGAGAAAGAATGTATTTACAAAGAAACACTGTGACAAAAAACTGACTGGCTCTACCCCACCACACCCTACTTTCTCCCACCTGGAGTGAATCTCTTACTCCTCCTTGCATCTCATCCCATGAGATGGCATTAAATAATGTTGACCACGCCTCCTTCCTGGTTACTGAAAAAATTGACCTTGTTCTAGCTGAAACTAGGACAGTACTGCACTTCATTTAATATTGTATTACTTTTGATACGACTTTGTTTTTTTTTCTTCATGAGATTTATGAAAGTTATGATGTAGCTTTATGGACTGATAGATAATTGACTAGATATGATGACAGCAGTAATGATTTCAGTCTTTGTTGATTTTCTACTTATTGAAATATTAGGTAATTTATTTTCTCATCCCATTTATATTACAAAGAGCATTTCAAGTTTATATCTTCTAACTTGGACTGTTAAGTCCTTACACTGGCATTCTGAGTACTACTTAATTATTTAATATAGAAATTAAAAAGAAATAATCAGGAAGAAAACATAGGGAAGATAACTGTTAAGTACAGCTGTAGGTAGTATAATGTACATAATATTCCCATGTCTCCTGGGAATATTTCACCAATTAAAGAATCTTAATTACTAAACAAGACAGTTGTAGAATGAACATAAAAGCACAACATGGTTCATCCAACAGCAGCTAGTCTTTTTAATTTTCTCATGACAATAGCTGAAAGGAAGAAGCATTCTACCTATAATCTCTGAGTAAAAAAAATAAGGAAAAAAAAGGAAAAAAACATCTTACATTTCAAAGGCTGTGTTGCTTAGTAATTGCTGAGCATTAGGTCCTTTGGATCTCGAATTGGCTATTAGGAGAATAAAGATCATAACATGAGTAATCACTGCTGAAAATCATGGTTGGATGCCCAAGGCCATAAAATGGTTCTTATGAAATGGAAGGTACCTGTCTTATTAAATCTTTCTTGTAACTGACTTCACTTTTCAGACCAGCTCCAGTACATTTTTTTCCTAACAATAAAGAGGCTGTTGTAAGGGCATATGAAATAATTAAACTTAATTTCCTAGAGATGACAAAATTTCACATAGTTCTCTTCTTCATTTTTCTAGAGACCTTGTCCCTACTACTTATATTTCCCGTATTTCTTCCAAAACCTCTTCCACTCATTTCAATCAAACTATCTACATTTTCTTTCCTGATCAACAGACACGAAGTAACAGGCCAGGCATTGTTCTGGAGGTCACAGAAGCTCTCTCATTTTTTGTCTTCCAATTGTCTAACTTATATGAAGTTAATTCTTTGACTTTTACATCTTTGGGAAATTTGGTTCTAAATGTTCATGGGTTCAAAACTATAATGAGAAGTGAAACGTAGAAGGCTGACACTGAACTCTTAATTCTTGTTGATTTAGAAAATCATAAAAAAAAATTCTGATAACAGTGGTGTCCCACCACAAGTTAATTTGAAACCATTCTAAACCAAACTTAGAACAAATATTATAAGTTTAACTATCTCTAAGTTTTAAATATCCATTTTCTGGATTCTGGTTGCTCTACTTTATCTTTCAGAGACTATTTCACAAAGATCATACTTCTGCCTTATTTTATTTTAAAATAATAATTGTGCTTTCCTAAGTAAAATGTCAAAAAGACACAAGAAGTTATCTTTATTAAGAGAGCTGCTGACCTTGTGGCATATTTAGTGGGAAGGTTCACTCAATGTGATGACAGGAATTCCCTTCCCCATCAAGAGAGCAAAAAGAAATATCACAAGTTTCTAGAGAATTTTGGTATTGTTAATCATAATTCAGTATATCACCAGTAAGACTGACAGAATTAAATCTGTCCATGGATTTCCATCCATTTTGACATTTCCACCTATTTCTTACCTTCAGAGTTATTCCTGAAAAAAAAAAAAAATTAATTGAAACAAGATCTACATGAAACTGGTTCCACTGTGCATTGCCCAATAGGAACAGTTGTGACAATCTGACTGTAATTCATTTGGAGCTTTTATCAAACTTTTCATAAGAAAACGTAGAAAAACCCCATACCAAATTGAAGTAGGAAGTATTCATGTTCCAGCACCTACTAAATGTAGAAATAGACTTATGCCTCTAAAAATAGAACTTCCCCCCCCATTTATATATCCAAAGCAGGAAAATAAGTAATATTTGTGAATCTTACTAGTGTCATCTGTACTGATCTATAACCTCAATTTTGTGTTTCCTAATTAGCCCAATATTATTTATATCCTACATTGGGCTAAAAATATTACTGTCCCCCCAAAACTCTTCTAAATATTTTAGAAAGAGAACAAGTGATGGAAATCTTACTGCTCATACTGTTACAATAAATGTCTGGCTACTTGTAATGATTTCCCTAATGCTTTCATTTCCTTCACAGCGACAATAAAATAAACAGAAATAAAGACTTTGGCATTCATCTTTAGGAAAAAAATACATTACTGAAATTAAAAACAGTGCTGCTGAAAAGATACTTATATAAATTGTTTCAAGTAATGAGCACCATTACAGCAAAAAATTTAATGTCACAGCAGAAATATGTAGTAATCTGAATGTAATGGACCTGGTCTAAACTAGAAAACAAATTCAAACCATCATATTCAAATCCAGGCATAAATGCTTTGCAGAGTAAGAAGCACTCCAGGTTCAAATTTAGCTGCAAGACCAATCCTTAAATACTAAATGGTATTATAGTGAGAATATTTTAAAAGGTAAAGGACTGTGGAGAAAAAAGTAAGCAAAATGAATTACATACCAAAATCAAGTCTGGAATATACTCTAAAGCTTTAGTGTATATTAGCTGTGAAATATAAATTTAAAAAACAAAAGTAACATTATTTCCTCTGTCTTCCATAGATATACACAGTTTCCTTTTGTTTTTTGCCTTTGGAGTGTAGTTTTATTTTTACTGTGTCATACACAGAATTGAATAATTAAAAGCATTCATAGATTATAGCAGGAACTATAAAAGGATGGGGCAAAAGAAAAAAAAAACATTTAAAAAAGCAAGCAATGATTCTCACTCCTACAAAGATCCTCGACAGTGACTATATTGAAGAAACAAACTAATATTAGTGTCCTAAAAGAACGTGAAATTAACACCTGAGATTATAAAATTGCCCTGACTTCTATATGAATGCTATTTAAAATAATTTCAAAATAAGATCCTAGGCAGTTAGCAAAACAACACGAGCCAAAAATTTGAATATTAGATAATTATTTGGAACTGTTTCATGCCAGTCATTATCTTTATAAATTCGTTGATATTCTATCTTATATCAACAGTAGTATGGCTTTTCAGACATGAACACATCTGATAAGTTTTCTTGATCCAACTGCCCTGCATTTTTTGTAAAGAAAATGGAAACTGTCATTGCTTTGAATAAATATTAAGCAATATATTAACATTTTTAAGTTTCCTTTATTTTTTAGTTTCTAAAACAAAATTACTTTCAACATGGCAGAAAGGATGCAGATTAATCTATTTTAAGATCCACGTGTTTATTTTGGAGATAACCTGAGGACTTACCTGCTCCACAAGTGCATCTCAATCTGGGTAATTATAGGAGCCTTTCAGTCTTTCTGAGGAAGCAGCATAGATATTGCCATAGGGTTGGGCAACATTTAGATGCCATCATTGAAATACACCATTTGAAGCCTCTAAATGAAATTGAGTTGATTTTTGAGATTCAAGCAGTGACTTATTTTAATTACCTATCCGGTTATAAAAAATAGCAATAATATATCTTAGAACTATAACAAGTCCTCAACATGAGTGAATTTTCTTAGAATACATAAAGTATTCAAAATGCAAATGTACAAAAATAATACATTAATTGCACTGCTTGTCTAGGAAATAAGACACTTGATTTGGTTTTGGACAAGTCAGAGTTTAAATCCCTTCTTCTCTTTGCCTAGTGAAACTTGATCATGGTACAGAGAGATATGCAAGATTTATGTGATTTAAAATAATGAATTTTAGTTTGTAACTAACTGATCACCTTGAGGGGAAAACTTAGATTTTGCATCCTAATCCCAGTGTTATTTTTCAGTTTTCAAATAAAAATTACATGCACTTCCTAACTTCTTTGCAGATACCAAGGAACTGAATCTATGATTCTAAGTTTTCAGCAGTAGGAGTCTTCCTCCTAGTATGGGCAGTGACCACCTCCAGCTTTCATTTTCAGACAGACATTTGACTAACTACTTGACAGGGTTCGAAGTCCACCTGTGTCTCCACTTCAGTGGAGGTTTGAGACTCCTGAGCCTGTAGCATTTCCCAGGATAACCTACTTCTCTCACTCATTCTCATGAATGTTTCACAGCCTGCTCACTTCCTTCTGTAGCTCCTTCTCCTGACAGCACAGCTCAGCAGCAGCAGCACACCTTCTGCAAAAGGAATGGCTGTCAGCCCAGAGAGACATCAGGCGTGCTGGGCAACCTGAGACCTGGAGAGACACATCTACCATCAGAAGGTCTGGCTGGAGAGACCGGGAGAGACACATCTACCATCAGAAGGTCTGGCTGGAGAGACCTGGAGAGACACATCTACCATCAGAAGGTCTGGCTGGAGAGACCGGGAGAGACACATCTACCATCAGAAGGTCTGGCTGGAGGTCTCTGACAGGGCTGCTGCAGTGGACAGGAGAATGAACTCTGCAGCCTGCCAAAACCATAGCTGAGAAAGCATACAGTGATGAGACTGGAGATTAAAAGACCTCTTTGTGACATTTGTCATTAAATTCTGGTTCTGGTCGCTGCCTCTGTTAGATGGTCCCAGTGGTGAGAGATGAGCCCTCCCTGTCACAACTTGAGCAAGCTGCTGCACCATGCATTGCCTGCTCTGTTCACGCCATTCCTCACTCACACTCCCTATGGCCCCTATGAGAGAGTGGGAGCAGCTGCTCTCATCCCAGGGCAAGCTGCCCATGGACGTCTCAGCGCTCTCCTGCAGTGTCCCTGGCTCTCGAAGTTCACTGTGCTTGCTGTGAAATTCACCCTTGCTCTGCTGCAGGATGTGCCTGCACTGGAGCTGTTCCGCTCAGCGAGTGACAGTTCATGGCCATGTTTAAATGTTAACAGAAGTTTGAAGGTAAATAAAATCGAAATGTTTTACTTAGTCCATATTTACAACAGGTTCTATAGCTGCTGTGTATGCAGTTGGTAACATTGGCTGAGCACCTTTTCACCAGAATACACAAGTGACAGAAGCACCTTTGAAAGAGCTTTCTCTTTCATGCTTTACTCTTTTAACATCTTGGTGTCTGCAGTTGTTTCTCTCACATATTCTCATTCCCCCCCTCTCTGGCTCCAGCTGTTCTCAAGCAATAACTTTTTTCCCTTCATAAAGGTGTCGTCAGAGAGGCGCTGCCCCTGTTGGTGATCAGGTCTGCCTTGGCCAGTGGCAGGTCTGACCTGGAGCCGTCTGATTTTGCCTCTTCTGGACACAGGGCAAGCTTCTGGCAGCTTCTCAGAAAAACTGCCCCTGTAGTCCCTCCACCACCAAAATCTGTCACACAAACCCAATATACACACATAAGGTACTTGCTGGTTTCTTAAACAGACTGTACAAGTACCTTAGCCCTGTCATTTGAAGAGGTCAGATGAGTGGCAGTAGTGAAATAAAATGTGAGAATTACACTTTTTGGAACAGGAAAAAAAAAGAAAGGAATAAACTGTGAAATCTTTCAGAGTAACTTTGCATTAATTAGAAGCAGACACAAATAAACTCTAATTGTTGGAGTTTTTTGTTTTGTTTTGTTTTTCTGGCTTTTTTTTTGTTTGCTTGTGGTTTGTTGCTATTGTTGTTTTGTTTGTGTTTTTGTTGGCTAGGATTTTGTGGTTTGGGTTCTTTTTCTTTTTTTAATCTTTCCAGACATAACTAATTTTTTTTTTTTGTATATTACTGGACAAAAGTTTACAAATTTTTGTACACCTACTGCACTTTCTAACATTTTCAAATGAATGAATGTTTTTATTGCATGGTATTCTGCACCATTTAACAGAAATTAAGTACATATGAGATACATACATCTAATAAACCAGGGCTTCACTGCTCCATGCAGTTTATTTTCAATCTCTTTTGCAATTTTATTATTATTATTGTTATTGTAATTTAAATATTATGTCTGATTGGAGTCAGAAACATAGGAAGTCATGGTTTCATCATTTCAGAAAAGTTTGCAGAATGCAGACCTCCTAATTGTTTCCTGATAATGCATGTCATTCAGACTTAGAACCAAGATGTAGAACCATAATGCTGCATTAATCTTCCCTCTCAAGAGCTATTCATGTTGTTTATCTTGTTACACATACATATTATTATTCAGTGTGATGAAATACTCTATTAAAAGGATACATTTATGAAAAAGATCTGTCACAAAGTATAAAAACCCCAATTTTTTACCTTTAATTTTCTTGCAAGCTGGACTCCAAATCATTATTGATTTTTGATTTGCAAAATAAATAATTTTAGTGACATTTAAAATCCATTAGAATCATGATGGAAAATAATTATAAAGTGGCACTTCAGAATAAGTACCATTATTTTCTACCTTTCTTGTTAGAATTATTTTAGAACTGATTAATATTTATTTAGAAATAGTACATCTGATGTTAGTGATAAAAATATTTTTAGTGACAAAAATAAATATGGGGGGAAAAAAAGAGAGATTTGGACTAAAACCAGCCAATTTTTAACTTTTTAAGATATTTTAATAAATTGAAATAAAGTTTGTAAATAAGTACAGAGAATTTTCTAAAAAATATGTTAGTCCCATATATGTGCATTCTCTAAGGATGTTGGTGTGAACTTTTAGGGACTATGTTGCCATTGAGATGATTTTTTCTGGCCTTCTGAATGTCTTTCTGAATGGAGAACATTTTTTTTTTTAATATATCATTAAATGGGAAGTATTGCAAATTTACATTAATCAAAGTACAACCTAATTGACATACATTTAATTTAAAGACCAGATTTCATTCAATATAGAGACACTGTCTGCAGTTATACAATGTTTTCTTATTCTACATGTTCCTGCAAGTTTATTGGAATATTTATGCATTAAGAGTTACATAAATTTAGCAATATATTCAGTACTTAGGGAGCACTCAGTGATCATGATATAATATTTTTTTCTGGCCATCCTATGAAACTTGTGTTCATTTACATTTCACCTTGGAAGTCTCACTACCAACCCATTAACGCCAGTACACTAAACCAAATCATAACTAATCTGCAAGGATTTCTTATTTGTCACACAAAGACTACACATTACCCATATCATAAGGTATCCATAAATATATTCCTATGTCTTTAAGTAGGATAGCATTCTACACATTTCTTTTCACTCACAATAGAGGGGATTTTAAGCAGTCTATAGCAATTCTATATTGACCTATGAAAATCTAGTGGTTTAGCTCATTATTTGGAGAACCTATAATTAAAAAGAAAACAAGCATTAGCATTCTTTTCTCCCCTGCCCCTAACACATATCAAGATCTTTTTGATTAATTCAGGGTAAAAAATTAGGAAGATGTGAATTTAAGCCTGATAATGGGTATAAATCATCTTCCTATCAGTGTGAAGATTTTACAGCAGCATTTCCAAACTAAAAAGCTTGATATTTATACAATAATGTACACATAATTTCCCACTTGTATCTCACATGCTTGAGATGAAAATAATTTCAAAACACAAGGGTAGAGAAATATCTGCCAATGTCACTAAAAAAGTAGAGGAAAAAGGCATAGAAAGCAATTTAGAATTTTCTAGTGTGCATAACATTCAGTAACTAATGTTCATTTTCACACGGAATGGGGGAAAGACATAACAATTCCTTCTGAAACATAGAGGCATATTCTAGGTAGGGAAACTTTTTCACTGATTTAATGAGTACCGTTGCTCATTGACCAGCAAAGCAGTTGTAGCCATTCTCGCAGGCCCACAATGTCCTGTATGTCTGATAGATGGCATGACCAGAACCTCAGTCACAGCAGGAAAGACACTGAACAAATTGTCAGCACGATTTACAAACAGCTGGGCAACAGCATCTGGGCTGCTGAGCAGAAGAATGATGGACAACAGATGTTTCTAGAGATGTTCCCATCTGCCCTATCTGACTACACGTCCCCTGTGGAACAGTGGGTTACAATGGCTAACAAGAGCTCACCCTGTTTTGATTTTTGAACTTTGATCCTCCTTTCAATGAAATAAAATCTTTTCCGAAGTATAGCTTAACCAACATACAGTTACTTACTCAATTATTATGGAGTAATGTTCTGTCTTACTACAACTGCTACTACAGAAAACTGACATGGATATCCAGAGATGGTGGAATCAAAATGGTGAGTAGTGATTATTTTGTGATTATTTAATGCAATAAATGAATAGCAAATAGATAATTAGTGTCCCTAACAACTCTCTAATTTTATTAAAAAAAAAAAGAAAAAGAAAAAATCATTTTCCTTTTTCTCTCTTTTTCTCCAAAGAAGAACAACTTTATGCTTTTCCCAAAATTGCTCTTTATAATATACAATTATTAGTAAAAAATTTCAAACTTTTATATATATAAACATATATATGTGTATATATATTTACTAATAAATAGATTTTTGTGCATCTAAACACATATAAACAGGTATACACAGATATGTATATGTATATGTATATGTATATGTATATGTATATGTATATGTATATGTATATGTATATGCCTATAAATAAAAAGTATCCAGCTTAAAAAAACTGTCTTGTTTTCAGAGTTCATACTTGGAGTCATAGAGAGAATGGTGAAAAATACATGATAGTGAAAAAAGAAATAGACATCAACATCTTTTTGAATACTGCCTGTTATGGCCTTGTGACAGTTGTCATGATTGCTTAAAGTTTGTCTAAGCTGATTAAGATTGTTTTCTGTCATGTAACAGATATATAGCACTCCAATATATATTTTATGTGTATAGAAAATTAAAATGTCATGTAATAAAATATACTAAGTATTCAAGAAAGAACTGAAATTAAGCATTTTGAAAATATTTTGAAAATATTATCTGTTGATAATAATTCTATGGAGCTAGTAAAATTACATGTTTTCTTTGGCAACATCATCTGCTATCTGTTCCTGTTCAATCAGGTCCAGTTATAGACAGTTTATAAAGCCCATTCCATTATTGCTGACTTTAAAAAATAGAGTATTTATTAGGTAAAGTGATTCCAATACTCCACAGAATGCATTAAAATCAGACTGTGTCTGTTTAATGCACTGTCTTGCTCCACTTAAGGCATTTTTTTTTAATATGAGTATTTTTACTTGCAACAGAAGTACAAATTTAAGAAACCTCCCTCTTTCTACAGAACACGAGAACAATATTCTGTAATGATTTTTCTTAGAGAAAAAAATTTGCACTCACAAGTTCACGAAAACAAAAGAGAAGTAAAATAAACATTTCTGTGAAATAATACTGACATCTACTAGACTGCTTTTAGAAAATGATTGTAAAACAGATGCACTTTCAAATTAAGGAATGTTAATGTAAAATAAAGCTGTCAATTTATACAGGGGATTACTCTCATACAGCATTAGCTAAGTAGTAATGGTCTTTAAGAAAATAAGTCAAAATGTTACTTCTCATATATTTGAAATAGAGAAGAAGTGATAAATAATTGGAAATCAAGAACATAAGACAAATGCTTTAATTTTGGAATAAAAATAAATTCCTGAGCAATTCATATGCTAACTAGTAGGCAAATAATAACATAGCTAGCAAGGTCAAATGAACATAACATGCATTGGGAAACGCATTATAAAGCTATATAGTAAATGACACTGTTATTTAAAAAAATCTAATCCTGCACTGCAAAACACATAGCAAGACTATGATTAATACATTCCAAACAAATTTACATAAAATTACTGAATACTTTACTTGGAAGGAGTAAACAATTTGCACTTGTCCCCACTGCCTTTAAAAACCATACTTGTGGTTTTTTATTCATGGACACAGACTAGAGTAAGTAAATAGCTTCAGCATTTCAGCAGAACAACATGCTCTGTACTAGGCTGTGATGCACATATCTGGCTGCAATGCACATCTCTGGCTGTGATGGAGTTAAGTTTCTTCATAGAAGTCCATATGGTGGCTAAAATTGTTGATATCACATCAGTATTTTGGCTCAACAATCTCTACACAGCATCAAGGATTTCTGTCGTCCCACTTTTCAACCCAAAGCAAGCACACTCAGGCACGAGAGATCAGGAAGGGACACGGACAGAACAGTTGATCCAAATTATATAAATGGATATTTCAAACCATAAAATGTTGTGCTTAGCAGCAAAAGCTCAGGGAAAGGGAAGGAAGGCAGGACTTCCAAAGGTCTCCTCTTTTCCCAAGAAACATTTACAGGGAAGGAGTCTCTACTTCCCAGAAGTGGCTGGACATCTGCCTGCTGATGGGATATAGTGAATCAAGCCCTTATTTTGTTTTGCTTGCAAGCACAGCTTTTTCATTCTTTATTGAACTATCATTTTCTCAATCCGTGACCTATCACTTTCCTTTAATTTTCATCCCAGCCCAATGGAGAGGAAAGTGATTGAGGTGGCGAGGGTGTTTGGCCACTGGCCAGGTTCAACTCACTACTCAGATAAGAATCAGAACTTATACTTTATCACTTTTTTTTTTTTTTTGTAATGTATTGACTGTACCTTCAACTTCAACTGAAAATTTTGTAGGATTTAAATCTACAATCATAAATGGCAAGTGCCTCTCTTTATAATATCTAAAAATTTCTCCCTAGGATTAAACTAAATTAAAGAACTCATACATAGAAGCAATATGCTACATCTGTGCATTAAAAAGGAAAAAAAGGCTTGGGGATCAGTGTAGAAAAAATTGTGGCTGTTTCATATTTCTATGGATCCACAAAACATTTGCATTCAATGTTGATCTAATATAGCAGCTAAGAAAAAATAGAAATTGCTTATTTTTATAGTAAATCTTGGATGGCAAGCGGTAATGTCATCTATAAATTGGATCCTAGAGTTGCAGATGATGGAAAAATGGAGATAAGTGTGTAAAAAATTAGCACTTCCTTCCGAAGATTATTTCACCTCCTCCTGTCAGCTGCGTTTCCTGAGAAAACCTCTCTTGCTCACTTATTATACACTCAATTTAACTACCCACTATATGACAAATCAAGGAAAATTGCACTTTTTCTGGCAATACCACTATTTATGATCCATCAGAATATTATTCCAGGATTGACATGACCGTTGCACTCATTAAGTTGATGTCATGTTTGGTGCATACTGGTCTACAGATCCTAGAGTTACAGGAAGTCTATCAAGGAGAGAGAGAAGGAGAACTGACAACAAAAGGAGTTGCATGATGGGATAGGAAGCGTGTGTGGGAAAACATAAGTTATGTGTAAGAATTAAAACAATGAAAGCAGCTGGAAATGGACATAACTATAAAATATTTCCAACAGCACCTAGCACCACTTTCTCTGATCCAAACCAAACAACTACCTAGTATTACCTGGAAATCTCATGAGTAAAGATACAAGACAAGCAGGGTAAATACGATGGAGTTTCTAGCAGTAGCCATTTGAAGCATTGCTAGTGAGGAACATGTTTATTCTGTTTTACCTGATGGCAAAAATGCAAGACCCTTCTAGGACAAAGGGCTTCATGCTCAACAGTGTGTGCACTGGTGTTGTGACTGTTCTAGGGATCCTTCCTCAGCTCTCTTCTGGATGCAGATAATGTTCCTCAGCCTTGACTGCTGAACATGACTGACAATCAAACAGATCCATTTCCAGTCCTTTTTGTCATTCCTCTTCCTCTGCTCGATCAGCCTGATGTGAATCATTACTAGATTTAATCAATTTGTTGACAGTCTCCCCTTGACAAAACAGTTTTCCCTTAAATGGAGACAGCTTGTTGGTTAGAATGGAGGTCAGCAATGGAGCCTTTAGAGTAATAGCTCTCTTCTGTTAGCTCTGAACTATCCCCTTCCTGAGCTGTTTATAAAGACTTGGCTGAAGGAAAACAAAATAAAATAAAGTTTACATGTATTTACTGCAAATACTAACTTGGTGCACATCCATACAAAATATTGATGACAATGGCTCAGAGTCCAGATGGATATCAGTGATGGCAGGTGTCCCTCAGCAGCGTGTGTGGGGACCAATGTTATTTAATATCTCCATCAATGACATAGACAAAGGGACAAAGTGCACCCTCAGCAAATTTGCAGATGACTCCAAGCTGAGGGGTACAGTTGACACACCTCAAGCATGGGATACCATCCAGAGGGATCTGGCTGATCTTGAGAATTGTACGCATGGGAATCTCGTGAGGTTCAACAAGGCCAAGTGCGCCCTGCTGTACCTGGGTCAGGGCAGCCTGCAGTGTCGGCACAGGCAGGATTCGCTCATCCAGAGCAGCTCTGCAAGGACTCGGTGGTGCTGGTAGATGAGAGGCTGGACAGGAGCTGGCACTGTCACCTCAGAAAGCAAGTTGTATCCTGGGCTGCATCAGAAGCATCGTGGCCAGCGGGGCCAGGGAGGGGATTCTGCCCCTCTGCTCTGGTGAGACCCCACCTGCAGTGCTGCACCAGCTCTGGGGTCCCAGCAAAGGCCTAAAAGAAATCTGAAGAGGAACAATTTACAAGGGCATGTAGTGATAGAACGAGGGGCAGTGGCTTCAAACTGAGAGTAGGTTTAGATTAGATATTTGAAAGAAACTCTACATTGTGAGGGTGGTGAGACACGGGCACAGGTTTCCCAGAGAAGCTGTCAGTGTCCCATTCCTGGAAGTGTTCAAGGTCAGGTTAGATGGGGCTTTGAGCAACCTGGGTCCCTGCCCACTGAAGAGGAATTGAAAGTAGATGTTCATTAGGGTTCCTTCAATCCCAACCCATTCTATGATTAATAAACTTAATTATCGTTCATAAACAGAATTCTGCAGTTTTGCACAATATATTCCTCTGATATCAATAAAGATATGAAATAATGCAGGAAAGACACAGAAGATTGCAAAGATCTGCCATGAAACTACTGATATAGCTTAAACAAGCATTTTGCTGCATCTTCATATGTCTCAGAAATATATTGTTGATTTTTAGCTTTTTTAAAAAGAGCTAAAATAAATCACTTGTGACTTTTGAAAATGTGGAGTAGAAACATTTCTGACACTTCAATTTACCAATGAAGTAAACCAACATGCACAAAATATTTCAATGTATTGTTAAATTGCTAATTTATGTCCATTTGCTAGACAATAAAAACATTTAAAATGATAAAGCAGCATGTAACATTATTAGATCAAAAAGCATAATTTTCTAGATTGCATTTTACATGCAGTTTTAAAAGCTGTCGTGCCTTAATTATCAGTGATCTATCCAGTAGCCTGAAAAATTACATGACTGAGATGGGCATGGAAATCTGCACTTCTGTACATCTAGATCCTTATGAATTTTGATCACTACACTGAACAGTGCAATAAAATTTATTTACTTTTATTTACAATCAGTTTACCTCAAGTTTGACTGGTGAACTTGAAACTAAAAAGAAGTACATGGTCCATTTACATTTCAATCCAGAGCAGGGGTAGGATGGCAGGAGTAAATAATCTTTCAGGAAAGATAATATTGAGTGACAGTGCACAGAAATTAGATAAATAAGGCAGAGACTAGGGGAAAAAAAAGTACATACTATGGCTTAATTCTGCAAAAATTGTGATCCTTTTACTGAATCCGATTGTCAAATGTCAGTCTTTCAATACAACTAAAGATTTATTTTTATGTACCACTATCTTAAGGTAAATAACCAATTTATAGTTTTAAATTTTTTTTCTGCAAATTCCAGCTACATCTTACCTCAAATATTTTAGGATTTCTCCATTTGTTTATTTGATTTTTTTAATACAGTCGACTTTTTAAAATGAGTTTGCATTAAGCACTTAAGATTGAGATAGATGATGTTAGTGTTCAGACTACCTGCTACAATGTACTTAAACTTGTTATTAAATAAGAGCATTAATTAGTAATGTTTCTCAACACTAGAAACTTTCACTTTTATCAGATCATTATGAAACCATTCTCTAAAATCTTTATGTACACTGCCCCTAAGAAAAAGCTTCTGCAGTAACTCCATGTCTTTACAGTCCTTATTCCTAGAGTGCTTATCATATTTCAAGTTCAAACACTGAAGCATTCTCTTTTCTAGTCCTAACATTATTTTGAACTGATATAAGCAGGATACAATCCTGCTGTGTGAATTTCAGCGTCAGCTGAATTTCAGCTTTTTGGGTTTTGCCATTCTATTATATTATCCAATAACTCATTTTATTCCTGAAAAATATTGTAAATTATTCATATTCCTATTGCTGAGTTCTTCAACTAATGCTCTTTTTTTTCCCTAATGTCAGAGTGTTGAGATTTCTATACTGAATTTCAAAAATTACTTTCGTTTCCACAGCAATAACATTATCAAAATCCCTCTTGTACTCTTCTTGGGGTTTTTTTTTGATTCTTCGTAGTTTATAAAATATCTGCTCTAAGTAACATGACAGAAACAAATAATTCTTCCTCTGCATATCTGTTCTTAAAAATTCCTTTTAATTCTGCTGGTTATTTCTATTAAAGAGCAGAAAAGAGCACCCCAACACTAGAGCAGTGAGGCATCAGTTATTCATTTACAGTTGTACCAAACAGTATTTAACTTTTTCTTATTTGCTTCCACAGATTGCCATTCCATTTCATTGCCCAGGCTGGTTTTGAGTTTGCTTTCAATAATTTACTACTTGGATTTGATAGTTAATCTCTTGGAAATGGCAAAGACACAGGATTGGCCATAACAGTCAGCATCTATATCCTGGCAGAAACACTAATTTTAAACAAACTTTTTGTGAAACTACTTCATTCCATTAAATGAACATTTATTTTTCAATAATTTGTTTGTCAAACAGTTACCTGAAGAAAGAGTTTCAAAGATTAGTGATATACAGATTATGTCTATTTTTCCATTCTTTAACGTGGTCTTTAAGTAGTTTTTACAAGGTTTTAAAGAAAGTATGTCCAGTAGTAAATCTTGGAATTTTCCTAGGTCCAAAATGAAAATCTTAAATGTAAGATACAGTAAACTATGGTATTTTTTTTTTCATTTATGTTTGAAACTAATTTCTTCAGCATATTATTGATATGGGAGGAGAAACTCAAAAAGCGAACCTTTCCACCTCACAACTTCATGCATTTAAAATCTTGCTATTCTCTTCCTGATCAAGACTTCTACTCATTAGGCTAAAGAACTTAAATTAGTGCATGCCTCACATCAATTTCCAGCGTTTCCAACTTCCTCCTTTTTTTCCATATTTTCTAATGGATCTGTATCCCTTGTCAAAAAAAGATAGGTTATAAATGTATATCATATTTTGCCAGAACAAGACGAAGTTATTGACTATGGAATAAGATTTGAAATTGAATTCTAATGGGATATACTGAAGTAATCTCTGTTGAATAAAATTATCTCACTGGTTGACATCCTTTTCATCCAGGAAGAAGTAACTTCATTAATAATTTAACAATGAATTATGTAAGGATTTATATAATTCTGATTTGTTAAAAAGAGCTCCCACCTTATTGTTTTGGCTTAAAATTTGTCTGATAGAATTATTTAATATTTTCAACATCAACATTCTAGTCTTGGCATACTTAATGAGTGCATTTTTATCATATAGGTATATTAGTTGCATTATAATTCAATTTCAAGAAATTATCTCCGATTATTGATGTCAAGATAAAACTGTTCTATGTTACATGGTGAAGAATGCTTATAATCACCATATTAAAAAGTAATTGTTTACTGGACCTGGATATTCACGAGTTAATTATCAGGATAGCATTTATTCAGAACATAAAATGTAAATTGTACCTTTTGTACTGCTCTAAGCCTTATTATGAGCCCAGTTGTGTCCCAAAGACTTATAAAGTCATTAATGTTTCAGTTTTATATGCACAAATATCTCATGCTACTCCTGAGTAAAAAGTTGCAGATATTTGGAGATATTTTCAGATATTTATCATGAAGCATATGTTACATATGTACCTCTGCAAGCATGAATATTAAAGGGATTTTTTTGGTACTCACACCCTTTTTATTAAAAACTTGATGATTGTTTCAATCAATAATTTTCATACTTTCAGGACATGTAATTTTTTTTATTAGAAATTTTATCTTGTTTAATTTGTGGGTTATTATTTAATCAACAAATAAAAATCTTCTTTCTCACACATCACATCTGAGTTTGTACCATATTATGTAAGAAGGCAAATAGCAATAGAAGTACTATAGTGATTTCAATTTTGCTTAGCTATGTTGTATTAATTTCCCCAGCCGTTCACTTCCCATCTTTTCTTAGTGCTCCTTTTACTGAAAATATCATTGGAGAAATGGTAAGAATGTGTTTGCAGGGATTCTTCCAGAGCACTATACATTTTTTCATGTAATGAAAAAAATTTCCTAATTTTTGTGCAAGGTCAACAAACCTTTAGATAATGTCTGTAAAACTAATTCTTCAGTGTGACCCTACTGGTGTTACACACTGTGTTTTTATGAAGGATCATGGAACAAGATCAAAAGAAAAAAAGGTCTGTCAACAAGGAGTGCATGAAAACAAAAATTTCAAACCTACACAGAACAGAGGTTTTATATTTTAAATGCCAACACTATTAGAAGAAAACTTTTTCTGATAAATAATTGTATTTCCCTCCTTCTCACTCAAAAGCACTTGGCTTTGTCAAAACAAGAGTTAATAATAAGGTATATATTTGCACTCCTTGAAAATTTTTTCTTCTGCAGCTAACCTGGCTGCCTTCTGTGATATATTTGTTTTGTAAAAATACTTTTCACACGAAAGTTAGAGCGAATGAAGGATATCAGCATTGCATCAAGTTGGCTTGACATAAGAAATGGAGAATTCATGCCATTTCATTAGCAATCATGAGACTGAAGCAGGTGTCATTAAGTTCTGCTGAGAGCTAAAAACCTGCCAGCTAAGAGGAAACACAGGTGTGTGAGTGATGCATTTTGCTCACATCTCAACTGAAGGAGCACAAATAGTCTGGTATATTATCAGTGTGCAGTAAACGTTGTAATGACCACATTCTTGCTGAGAGGAGAAGATTTAGAGAAAAATGAGTCGTCACAGCTCAAGTAAACTGGATTAACTCTAATAACGGATACTGAAAGCATTATTTTCTCTTAAATATGCCAGAGGTAAAGCTTTTGAGTATCAAGAGTCATTAAATCAAATCAAAATTACTTATCTCATATGAACTGACCTCTAAACCATTACACTACTTAAAAAAACAAAAAACAAAAAAAAACCACCTCACTGTTAGGTTAGCCCTTTGACTAAGTAGCAATTCAACAAGCCTCAAAAGGCTGTCTTCAGCATCTTTATCATGTAATTGGAAGATGAGGATAGAATCTTTACAATTTCCTTTCCTTCTGCCAGTAACAAGGGAACGTAGCTACAAGCTTAAATATTGTATTAACGAAACATTTATTTTTGCTTCAAAATTCCAACTGCAAAGATATTTGCAAGCTCTTCATTGCAGTCTTGAGCTTGTTCATTTGCACCTTATAGCAGAGTAGGATATATTATAGTTATCCTTATCTGCTGATCTTCTTTTTTTTTTTTAATAAAGATGATAATGCAGATAATAAAATATTAAAGAAAAATGTCTATGTTCAAGTCACAGCTGGAGGAGGAACATTTAAGCTTTGAGGCCTTTTTTAAACTACACCAGAAATTACATTTTAGAAGACTCCTTTCAGGAGTAATTGTAGGATGTATAAGCTTTGAGATTTAAGCTGCTTAAATTGCTGAAAGTATTTAAGGTAAAATTGCTTTTTTTTAACATCTCCAAATTTCATGGAGAAATAAACACCACATAAAACCAGGAAACCTGGGATTTGGAAACATGACTGAATGGTGGTGGATTGGATGCATATAATTACTAGTAAGAAGACACCTTTGCCATTTGAGATGGAAAAACCTACAGTTTAAAACTTTTTATTCATTGAAAGCTGTGCCATATCCTAAATCAGAACTTAAGTTCTACCTATATTTCAGTAATATAATAATGAAATAGTTATTTTAAGGTCTAGACTCAAACACTTTTTTCAACCAAAATTAGTTTACTTAACTTTCATATGAAGTTTTTATTTCCACTTGGTCCAGAAGATTTAAAATCAGTGCTTAACCTAGACTAGTTTGCTGCTTAAGAAATTACTAGATTAAATGTATGCTAAAAAAGTTTTTAGCCTTTGGACAGAATATAAACTCACATTGAACATGGTGCATTATTGTGTACAAAATTGACATTAGATTATTTTTTTCTTATCCATGAATTAAAGCTATAGTAGCAATATAAAAGTCACTTAACAGTACATGCCATGCAGTCTGGATACAGCATCTGCATAAACTTTTTAGATGGTGTAATTTCCATCAGTGTACTTCTCAATCATCAAAATATATTTGAATACGTTAGTCTATTAGAATGAAATTTTATTTTCATTTAATCATTCAAGAGCAATTCCAATGTAACTGACACTTCATTAACCAAGAACTGAAAAGTGTCTTCTATTATGATTAATACTAGTAGGACAAAGAACATATCACTGACAATTCTCAGACATTTTGTCACTTTGGCAATATTTTTGAATTTTAAGTAAAGCAATCAAATACAATGGCAACAAAACTTACTAGCAAAGAATCTAAAACATTGATCTAAATTTTAACAAATGCAGATTCTGTCCAGTTTGTTAAACTACTACCTGGAATATCTGTCATGAAAGGCATGGCGACTGGATTACTGGATTCAAACAGGTAGTTATTGTGTCTCTATAACCTCTTTACATATTTGATTGAAAACATTCTTTTTTCCTGTTGCATTCTGACACCACTGACATATAACAACAAAAAAAATGAATGCTACCTTAACTTTTAATTTTTAACTGCTGGATAAGTGATGGACAGATGATTGAATGAATTGTAACAAGCTAGACTATAATTCAGAAGTATTTTAACAATCATAGAAGATTTTTTTTTAATTGTTTGTCTTCAACTTCTCTACAACCCTGTAGCAATTTTGTTTGTTCATGGAAGGGTGGTATCCCTTTGCTTTCTTACTAAGTCTGGGAGGATCATGATACTGTTGAAAGTGCTCACTAGAGCATATATATGATCCTTAATAAAATACAGCAGGATAGAACAATTTTGCCTATTACATTGTATAGGAGATTTCTTTATAACTCTAGAAGTTCACATATTTCATTTTCCAGCTCCTCAAGTACAAATACACTTTCCTTCATTTCTCTCCTACTGTGACATCTGACAGACTCGTGCTGTGACTTAACATCACTAATAACTTCTTCTGTCCAGACATTTCTCCTAGGCTGCTTCACTTCCATGCATATGTTTCCACTTTTTCTTTCTGCTCCAACAAACTTCCAATCATCTACTTGTATTAAATTTCAGTTTCCGATATCCAAATTATTTTTACCTTTATATTCCTCTTCCTAAAATCTAGACTATCTTTTTCTCTTTTCTTTCCCTTTAAAATGTTCCACTCCTATTTTTTTCCACAAATATCTCAATTTCATGTCTTCCCTGTGGTTTTCCCCAAAGATTCAGACCTCTGCTTCTTTACATGTGCGCTTCTCTTAACTTTATTTTTTAATTAAAGGATTGAGACTTTTTTTCTCTCACTCCATAGATTTTAGTAATTTTAAGGAAAGACGTAAGCTAGAAAGGCAGTGAACTGATTGGTCCTGTCAAAAGAGAGAAGAAAGTGAAACTCTTGACAAAAGAGTGTCAAATATAAACCAAAAATAAAGCAAAGGAAAATCCTCAAATTTTTACAGTACTGAAGACCTATCATAGTTTAGCATAGTTAAGCACAACACACTCACTCCCCATCTAGAGGGAAAGAATTGGAAGGGAAAAAGTGAGAAAACTCACTGGTTGAGATAAAGACAGTTTAATAGGGAAAGCAAAAGTTGTGCACACAAGCAAAGCAAAACAAGGAATTAATTCAATACCTCCCACAGGCAGACAGGTGTTCAGCCATCCCCAGGAAAACAACGTTCCACCATGCATAGCGGTTATTTGGAAAAATAAAACCATTGCTTTATACCAGCCCTTTTCATTCCTCCATCTGTATATGCTGAAATTGATGTCATATGGTCTGGAGTATCCCTTGGGTAAATTGTGGTCAGCTGACCCAGCTGTGACCCCTCCCAAAGTCTTATGTACTCAGAGCCTGTTCACTGGTGGGTGGGGTAAGGGGCAGAAAAGGCCTTAATTTATATACAGAGTTTAGTTACTGCTCAGCAGTAATTAAAGCATCCTTATTTAATCAACAGTTTTCAGAATAAATAAAAAATATGGCTCCATGCTGTAAATTAGGTCTATCCTAGCCAAAGCCAGCACAAGAACTTAGAATCTTTCTGTTCCTTGGTCCAGTTCTCTTTATGGCCATAAACATTTACTGACTTAGAAGAGGAAAAATATCCAACTTCTTTCCCTGCAATTGGATACATAGTCTAATGTAGGATAATTATCACCAATTCAATAGTTTCCCTTATTTAGTTTTTACAAGAAAAAGAAACATTTAAAATTACACTAAGAAAATACATACTGACAAATTCTAAGTAGCAAATATTTTTTCCAATAATTTCACCATTAAGAATCCAACAGACAAATAAAACCTCAGAAGTACTTTGTCTCATTCTGCAAAGGAGACAAAACTTAGAAATTATAATTTTATCTCTCATATGCCCTGAAAACGAGTTTGCTGTTATAAGCAAGTTTTTCAGGATCTGCAGATGCTCATCAGAGATTTAGGCATTGTCCTGGGTAAAGCGAAAAAATGGGGTGGAGTTTCTGGCACTGTTTAATCCCATACTGTCCATATCATTGCTGCGGGTGTGTTTGTGGCAGGAAGTTGCTGGTGTTGGGAAAAGGGAGATGCCATAGCTGCAAGGAGGATGTGCACAGTTTTGCCTGGCTCAGGGGGAGAGGATCCAGGACCGTGCTGCTGCTGCCACACCAGAGAGCAGCAGTGGAGCCTGAGCCCTGCCAGACAACACTTCGCCTCAATGGCTCATTATTCAGACAAACTGGCTTCCAGGCTTTGGGCTGCTCCTGCTTCCTATTGTATTTGGACAGGCAGGGGGGGAAGTTAAGTTGCTGAAGCTTCTCTTTTGCCATATTGCCTTTGTTAGAGAGCACTCTGAGCCTGGGGGAACATTCAGTGGTGAAGACTTTTTTGTGAGTAAAACATCCTTTTTTTCTTCCCTACAATAAATTGTTACTCCAATTTATAATCTCTCCTAGTGTCCTTCCATTACTGGAAGGGGTAGGGGAAAGGGAACATCTTAAGTGGCCTTAATTTTTCAGGTGGGTTTTAAATCACTACAGGCATCTACTGTTTCCTATTTTCCATCACTGAACTTGTATCACCTTTCTCTTTTCAATGGATTTATGAAAACAGCTAACAACAACTAATTACAAAGCCTGGATCACAGGTGACAACAGTTCACCTGACAGCTACAGTGAGGCTAAATGAAATAAGATATTAATACAATATTTTTGTTTGTCTTTTGTATGCAAGCTTTTAAAAAGATGAGCAACAAAAGAAATACAGGATGATTATATTAATTGGGGCTTTTGTGCATATGCCCACATTGTGAACTCTGCATGCAAAAATTCCTTTGAAACATTTCAACCAAAGAAAAAATAAGGATCAGGCACCTGAATATGAGCGAGTATGCTGCCTTATCAAGCACCACTCATTGAAAATTTATTTAATTGCATCTTATATTTACTGCCAATGCATTACTACTTATCTGTATTCAGGACTGCCTTTCACAGTGTGTTGAATAGAAAAATCTAACCAGAGATGGAACAGTAAGCAGGTGAAAAATGCTTTTCAGTCTGTTCTAGATACAACTCTTTCCCTCCTCCCCTTCATAATTATCATATTTCAATAACATTTTAACAGCAGTTGAAAATAAATTCCTGAAGAATAAAAATTATTACTACTTTATAGCACCATGCATATGCATAGTACTTACACAGCATTAAAATGTTGAGAAACTCAAAAACAGCTAATCAAGTGTTATGATGTCATTCATAGATACAGGTCTGCTGACATTTAGCAGGATAGTCATGTGAAAAAAGATATGTGGGATCTGATGCCACATTAAGACACAGAATTGCTGAAGTTCGATGTGCAAGGACATCAGCTGAGGTAGAGAAACTACTAAACCTTGCATGCTTTAATTTACACTTCCAGGTTCATAAATGTTTTATTTTAATTTCATGAAGTTGGCTGTGATTCTGAAAGACCCTGAATTTGGTGAAGACACATATGTCACTTTATGTACCTTTGCCTAGAAAAGATATATGATGTTCCACTGCACTTCTTGCCTCTGTACTTGGCACATTAAAAAAAGATCTGCACTTTCCCTCTCACCTGAGACAAATAGAAAATTCTCACAAGCAAGGAAGACCTAAAATCATTGATTTCTGAGAAATTTCTCTCTTGCTTTTTTTTTTTTTTTTTTTTGGTTTATGGGGTTTTTTTTAGAAAAAAACAGTCTCTATTCATAGTGGTTGTAAAGAAACCCTGTAAAGGCACAAAATGAGCTGTTATTGCTGCAGCTGCTGACAAAACTTGAAAGCCCTGGAATCACTACATAATTTTACTGTTTGTAGGAATTGTGTTTTGGCTTGCATCTAAGTAATGAAAATATGTAATGAACTTCACAGAACCTAAGGACTTCTTAGTTATTCTGGATTCAGCTCCTCTCTGAGTTCATGGGGGGGCATGCTTCTTCCTCATGATGAGGCTGAGGGAGCCAGGCACAGGAAGTCTTCCCACCTGAGGGTACCACTTCTGTCCCCAAAAAACAGAAAGCTAAAATATCAAGCTGAATTGACTGTGCATCTGAACAGGTTTCTATGGGAACTGAAGAACCACGGCGGACAAAAAACAAAGAAAACAGCATCTGTCAGAGTGAGATGAGTTAATGAGGCAACTGCTGTGACCATGTAGAGATTTAGCCCAGGGACAGAGAGTCCAAGAAGGATCACGGAGGGGAGAAATTCTTAGGAGACATCCATGTTCAAATAATCATTGCCAAGAAGTCATAAAATATGCTAGGGCATGAAAATAAATTACCGCAATTACTGAAATTGTTGAAAGCAGAAGCTGAACAGAAAAGCTATTTGCTTAAAGAAGAGATTAATTACAAGTTAGGATGCACAGTCTGTGTACAATTCAGGTTAGGGGAGATGATGATGGTGAGGATAGGAGGGGGAGCAGACTTAAAATAGAGTAAATACAACCAATTCAGAAGGATTGCGTAGTGAACTAATGGAAAGAAGTACAATATGAAGAATGAATTACTAAAAATACATTAATTGCAAAGAAGAACTAGAGTACTTCATTTACTATTGTATATATTTTTTATTAAGACTGTCTTGTTGGAAATTGTAGACTGGATCACTGAAGAAAAAACATCTAAGGACTAAATAAGCTATATACCAATATTTCAAATGAGAGAAAAAGCATTCAGAGACAACTGGGGGTTTTTTCCCCGAAACAGGGAAAAAAATCAACAAAATCTTTATTTTTTAAATTTCATATATCTGGAAGAATTCTTAACTCCTTCTAAATATCAGCATTTTCAAATATGATCTTGCATTTGTCTAGCTAAAAATTTGTCTCCTAGAGTAATTCTCTTTGCTATTCTCAGCCTCAGCTTTTACTAAGAGATAAAATCAGTCAATCAGTCAAATTGTCAAAATAGTCAAAATCAGTCATAAAACAGTCAATGAAAGACATCGGCCCAATGAAATTGGGGTTTATACCAAAACAAGAAAGTGAATTTATCTAACCAGTGACACGTGTTAACAGCAAAAGAAACAATGAACAGAAGTCACCACAAGATTTCAAAAGAAAGAAATATGTCACATCACATCCCTGGAAGGGAAAGGCTAAGAGAATTGGGTTTGTCCAGCCTGGAAAAGAGAAGATTAGATATTAGATTAGATATTTCCTACATCTAAAAAAAATAGATTTTTTTAAAAAACAGAATTCTTTACTGTGAAGACGGTCAGAAACTGGAATAGGTTGCCCAGGGAAGGAGTGGACGACCCATTCCTAAATATGTTCAAGACCAGGCTGTCTGTAGCTCTGAGCAACCTGGACTAGTGAAAATTGCCCGTCCATGGCAAGGGAGTTGGGACTAGATGATTTTAACGTCCCTACTAACCCAAGCCATTCTAGGATTATGTAATTTTTAGGGTCCCTTTCAACTCAAACCAATCTGTGATAATATTATTCTATAAAGATTTAGCATTCTAGACTAACCTGTGTGAAGAAGTATGATTTCTGCTTGAATATGTTTACTCTTTTATTAGCCTTCCCTAATTGAAATGCAAAAATGTGTTTTCCTGTTAACACCAATACATCTTTGCAGACATAATTCCTGCAGTGCAGGAAAAGAGTTTTTAATATGCAAGAATGACACACTACATCACTAGATATTTAAACCAGAAAAGACCTTTCCGTTTCTTCTCTTCTCTCTAGATTTTAAGCACATTAGTAAGATAAAAACTTGCCACTATTCCTTTACTACACACATCTCACAGATATCTGATACTCGTGATGTTTTCCCAACATGATAGAACCATCTTTTGTTGTCTTCTTTTTTCCTGTGTTACTTTAATGCACCTGCCACTTTTCTTGAGCAAGAAGAGAGGGAAGGGGAGGATTCTTTGTGAGATGGTAGTCAAGAGTTCTGATACAGCTTTTAAATGAAGGAAAGTGTTATTGAAAGAGCACTATATGACCAATAGTCATTGCACGACAAAGTTATTCTGTCAATTGATGATGATGGGCTTTATCCATTGATCTAAGGTTAATTACACTGCCTCTGATGAAATGTAAAAAAAAAAAAAAAATTCTAAAGGACATGTTGCTAGCAAACAACTCAAAATCTATTTCTTCTGCTGAAATGTCAATAACCTTTCAGGACTTGCATTATTTTTACAGAAACAGAGTTGCCATCGCTTTTGAAGGAATTACTTCTTGATATGTCAATCAAACTATCCTCTGTTATTGTGTATTGAAAAAAAAAGTCAAAAAATTATGAGGTAGTTGTGGTTTTTGCATTCTAATTCAGTCAAACTTGTTATGAAATGAAATGGAAAAGCATTGAAGGTTTCTATAAGTTTCTTTTCTGTATATTCCAGGATATCTCTTAAAATAACAGTTTTAAATCTGAAAAGAAAGTGACATTTCTAGCATGAGAAAAAGAAAAAGAAAAACAATCTAGCAGAGACTGACTTTTGAAAAAGGAAATCATTACAACTGTGCTAGTGAAATAAAAATGGAATATTAATATTAAAACTTGGGTCTAACCATTTATTTACAATAAAATATAGGTAATTTAGCAAAAGAACTTCTACAGTGGAATAAAACCCCATACATTGGAGAAAAGCAAATGGATTTCAAGTTTACTAATGGGATTTGGAACTCATGAGTTATGAGGTCATGGGTTCAAATTGAGTCCAATTTAGAATTGGCCAAGTACAGACCTTTTTAACTTGTGTGCAAAATTATATTACAATGTCATATCACTTATAATTTAAAAAACTACACACACACACATAATAAACCCCAACCAACCAAAACCACAAAACCCAAACCCGATATACTGAAGACATCTCACTCAAAGACTTATGCAATATATAAAAAAAAGCACTCTTCTTGAGGACTCCATGGTCTAGTTATACTGTAATTCTCATTTCATTTTGAAAAGATCAGCTTCTGAAAAAAAACCATTGTAGACGTTATTGCTTTAGGGATAGTGTTGCATCAATACTTAGTCTAAATTCTTCACCATCTGATCACCAGCATTTCTGTGATGTCAAATTCAACGCATTGGTCACTGTTGGATTTAAGTTCAAAGCTGTTGAAATGAGATAAGCAAGACAAGAATATGTCAGATGACTGCAAGGGGGATAAAAAAAATCCAAACTTTGTCCAGGTGTTGATCAAAACAGAATTTTATGAATACACAGATTGTAATTCCTATTTTTGAAAAGTAAGATGATTTTGAATATAGAAAGGGAAGAGTGAAATCCAAGTATTACACTGTATTAAAAATTCACTGTAATCAAGCTGTGAAGTGGAGTTGCCTGTCTTTATCTGTTGGTTATGATAGAGCCTAAAGAAAACATCACTTCTGTTTTAGGCTCTTAGAAGTTTTCCTGGAAAAAGTGAATAGGTCTTATGTATAATTTTAGGGTCTAGATCTCAAGTGCAAGCAATCAACAGCATTATTTGCAATAATAACTATGTTTTTATTATTCAAATTAGGTACTGAATAGATTGCTTTTTCAAAGAACTATTAACATTTAACATTAAGACTGGTAGGTAAACAGCAGATACAGCCACTGGGAAATTACAGAGGTCTGGATGTTTTCTGAGATTCTGGTTAACTTGAGCCTTTGTATGTGAAGCCTTTACATGCTCAGAAGGAAAATGCACCTTAAATTATCAATGCAATTTTCACTCAATCTGTCAGTTGTGGATCTTTTTTTCTTTAATAAGTTGTCTAAAGTATCTTACAGACTGTGTTATTCCTCTTTGATGTTACTTCAAGTGAGGAAGATTAAAGTCTAGCTTGAATTTATCACCGATGACATTTCTGTGACTTTGGTCCCTCAATCCTTTATGATGGGAAAATGTCAGAACAAAGTCATCACAAATTATGTAATGTCACTCTACCTAAGCCACAGTGCCAAATAAGCTGATGAAGCACACTGTTGTGGAGTCTATATCCTTCCATATTGCACATTTATAGCTACATGTCTTTGATTTATAATTCTGCTGAAGTGATGAAATTCAGAAGCACCAAACCATTTTGGACTGATCATTCTATATCCTGAGTGATATCTTGATCCTTTAATATACTGGATAACCTCAGTTTCTGAAGTGTAATACCCTTCTTTGGTCTTTCAAGATTCATTAAGTAAGTTGTAGAAATAAGGAGGAATCCAGCAGGAATTAAGGAATAAGTGTTCTCTGTTTGCAAATTTTGTGGGGATGCAATTAAAATTTTAGCTGTCATTTATGATAGTCAACAGAGGGCAGTTTTTCATCCAAATGGCGAAGAATGCAGACAAATTTCAACATTCATTTTCAAAACCATCAATAGGGAGATAGCTGTAGATAGATGGCTGTTATCAGAGAGGTAAAATAATAATTTTCCACTAACAGCATTGCTTAACCTAACGCCATAACCTGCGTCTCTGCTCAAATCCTCATCAAAGAAGCCCATGTTTTCTCTGAGTGATACAGGATGGTTTTTCGACTCTTGTGCCTAAATGAGTTATGGAGAATGTATACTTTTCTGCTGTATTTCTGAACATTACTAGAAGTAGTTCTCTGAGAGTAGCAGCATGGAAGTATTTTTCTAGAGATGCAATATGGCAGAATGCCACAATACACCATTGGAAGAAAGCTCTGGGACACAAATCAGCTTGGGGTAAATCAGAAAAACAGAACCAGAAGTAAAGCTAAAGATGCTCATATGCATGGGCATAAAGAAGAGAGAGATCATTAGACACTACTGGAGATTTAAAAAATGGTGATATGGGTGTTCCCCTGGCATTCTGGTTGCCTTGGAATGATTTATGATAGATTTATATAAACTGGTCATACATAGCTCCTGATTCTTTAAGCTATCATTAAGGAAGAATATTGGGTCGTTTTCCAGCAAAAATATGGAATCAGCAACAGAAGGAGGATGTGAAAAGAGAGTTTGGCAGAGAAAATTTTGTCAGTCATTATTCATTTCCCCCTTTTCATGAAACAAACTACCTATCAGAGCTGCCAATATAAAGAAAAACCTTATGGGGACAGGGAGAACTTCTATTTCAAAATGAGCAATCAAATTATCAGAGTGTCTCCACTGTAAAGCTTTAGTGGATGACTAACTGCAGCCTTCTGCTCATTACTTCTCTCAAAAGATGAATTGAGGTCCTTTGTATTTTCTGGTAACTGAAGTTTCCGTTTTGCCTTTTCTATTTTTAAAAAGTAGTTACAGATGAAGAGAAAATGTGCTGTAGTAATAGAACCACATCAGGAAATATCCTCCTCAGCTGCTGTTCAGAAACATTTGAAATGCCTTCTAATAGAATGCTGCTTGTCCCATAACATTTGTAAGTGACTGTGCTTCAGATGCAAATTTCTTCATTACATTGAATTGCATTAAATTTTATAAGTGCTCTCTGCACATATCCCCTAAAAACAATTTGCTGAGAAAATAAGATGCTGTGGTACGATGATATGCATCCATTAGATAATACCTGAAAATAGCTTTATAAACATATTTCATTTTAGTTGCTACTTAATGATTCCATTTTAGTGGGTAGCTTATGGATTCAGCCATTCCAGTGCAATGAACTAGAATCATCTTCAGAGCTAGAAACTTTATTAGTTTGATTATTATGCCAAATATGATGAGAACATGTAGATTTATAAAACCAGAAAAAAGTTACAGTCCATTGACTATGCCCTTTTTCAGCCTTTAAAAGCATTAATCAGGACATCTCAGCACTGTTAATAGCAGTGCTCTTCCCACAGAGTACCTTACTAATATTCATGGTATTAGATAGTACTATGCAGATACTTTCTGACAATATTCAGGTTCTATCTTTGGGATGTGACATCAAAATTCATACTGAAAACTCATGGTCATTACAACTTACTACAACTTACTCAAAAAAACAGAGGTGTTAGAATGGGTTATAAAAATCCCAATACCCCTAATTACATAGTAGTTGTCTAAATTCACTAGAAATGCAAATAGATAAAGTTACCTTCATGGATTGCTTAGAAATACTGTGCATTTCTGCTCATGCCAGCAACTAAACTACACCTCATACACAATTTTACATAAGGCTACTGGTGAGAAATGTATTATTAAATTTAATTCTAGGCTGCATTTTTTTCTTAGACAAGCCTCTACAACTACATTGTCTTTGAGTTCAAACTTAATTACCAGTTCAACTAGTCAATCATTATATGTATGCAAGGAAATATGGATAGCCATTGCATACTTGGACTGCTTGGCAGAGATTGTGATAATCCAATAATAAGAAAAATGATATGGGATTAAAATCACAGTTTGACCAAAAATACTGCAATCGCAGACTATTTCCCTGTGTTTCCCTAAATCTTGCCTTTAATTAATTTACAAGTACCTGTACAAGAACTGACCAATCACACTCCTTTTTCTGTTGCAAAAGGGTTTCAAGAATCCTCGGTATTTGTCCTCCAAAGCATATTTTTGTTCAATTTAAAAAAAACTAAAAAAAATTAATCACTCAAACCACTAGCACATTAATACTGCTACAAAAACAATGACAAAATCGCCCATTCATTTATCTTCCAATTGTGCAGACTTTGGGGAACTGAAGTATTTTTGCAATGACAACAGTGATATTTCTGCAAGGCTTTGAGTACCCATCTGTGTGATGATGGGCAAAGATGCCATTTCTTTAAGAGCTGCAAGACAACAGGCCTTTCTTAATTCCATGCTCACTATCTTCCAGAATGCACTTTCCTCACCCTCCTCCTGTGCCCTAATTCCTAGCTCTCCTTGTTCAGTGGCCAAGTCTCTGAAAGCACTGTGAAACAGACAATAGAACTGAAGTTGAGCCAGAAACTGCAAAAAAAACAGAACTATTGCACATTAGCTGCTAGCATTGGTTTCCATATGGACTTACTCCTAGACAACTGACTTGTTTCCATGCCGTGTAGCAACTTCTGTAAACTTGCTAATGCAGTTTTTGCTCCTGCAGTCTTCTGGAACTGACTCATTTTCCCATGTGTGCACAATAAAAACATTTTAGGTCACTTTTCTTAGAAAATAATCCCATGATTTTAATAAAAATAATGTTTTGTATACTGGCTGACTCAGTATATACTGTAGAATAGAGGAGTTATTTCACATGCAAATGTTTTATCTAGTTACCTTGAGACATAATGCCTTAAAATAATTGAATAAAACCCTGGTTGCTGGGGAGCAATCACTCTGCTTCAGAGTGAGTGGCAATTTCCCAAATACCAAGAGAAAAGCTGCAAGAGATAGCATATGATAAGCAGATAGAAGTAAAAAATTGTTAAGAGGAGAGATCTCCTGGATGAGGTTTATATTTTTTGTGATAGACAGATGACAGGTAATGCCTCTTTTGAGGCACTAAAATGTTGTCATCATGAATACAGGCTAAAGTAATGCTCCTTGGTGGCATAGAAGTAAAGAATTATAAAGTGGATGCTGTCAAAACCTCCAATTACTCCATGCCTTGAACTATACAGAAATACTGTGCTATGTACAGGACAATGTTGAACATTTAATTGTGCAAATATTTTTTAAAAAGAATTTTTCAAATATATCTCTTTTAAAATCAGAGTTTAGTAATTGAACATATCCCAAAGAAATCTTTGTAGTATTTTAAAGTAAAAATAGACTGTGTACACAAACCCAGTATACAGGGATACATACCTACGTTAAACATTTACCCTATACCAGTAGCAGGGATATCTTGTTGAACATTTGAGTGTTTCTTGGCATACACCTGAGTATTCTAAAACCTTCTTGATTTACCCTCAGGGTCAGGAAATAATTCTAACAGAAAAGAGATCAAAGACATGGTTGCAGTGACACAGAGATTGCACGTTTCACACCAGTAAACAATAGACATGTCTGCTTTTTATCTTTTTTTTTAGGTTGGTGCTTGTTTGTATAAGCCAAAGAACATATCTTATGATATAGGACAGCATATAAAAGCAGTCTTTACAGAGAACTCTTGCTGAACAAAATTACAGGTATTAGGTTATTTACAGTTCTGTTTCTTTTTTCCTCCCCTCATTCAGGCATTGTCATCACACACAGATGTGTGTGATATCTTCTTACCTGAGAAGAAAATTTTACTGGACAGGCTGAGAATCCATGAACGTTTAATTTTGTTTTTACAACTTGCTAATTTTCATCACATTTTAGAGGGACAAAACAAGGTACTGTTAGCAACAAATCTTTCACTTTCCACACCATTTTTGACAACGTGCTTTGTGATAAGTGTACTTATGGAACCTGGGTTTAGAAAAAAAGCTGGAAAAACAGAGAACACTTTAATAAAAACTAACTTTGAGAAAAGGCAGTTTCACCTGCGGACGCAACACAAAAACTGAGCATTGAATGATGTAAAGATACTATGTAAATGTTTAGTTCCCTGAAAACTGTTAAGCATTTTCTCTGAACATTTTGGTGTTTCTTTTTGTCTGCCCTCTAAAATGTGGTCTGTAATTCTTCTTGAATACAATAATTTTGCACAAAAGACTGCCAATATTTCAAAACGCATTCTTTAGACTCCTCATAATTGGTATTGTGGAGCTGTAAAAAACATCAATAGTTTCCTGTACCGACAGAAAGATCCAGAGTTTAGCGACTACAGGAACTGTGGGTTTGATTATTGGCAGTGAATGGAAAAATTATACTTTAGACATGCAAGTACAAAGGAGTTTGCATGGGATATTACTGCACAAAATGGTGGCAAGTGTGGCAATCAATATCCATTCCAATAACATTTCAGTCATGATGCATTTGTGCAGCTGAAGAGATTCTAGAAAATATATTCCCTGGCTACCCTCTTTAAAAAGCTGATATGAATATTTTGTCTAATTCAAAGAGCATTGCAAACTATATGATTGAATTTTCATTACAGTGTGTGGAATGAATATTGCCAAATACTGATTTTGAAATGCTGACAAGATATTACTTAAATTATCAGTGTCATTTCACATTCGCAAATAATCTATAAAGACAATGTCACAGGAGTCTCACGAAAAGATAAATCTTAATTTCAAGTTTTATTCTCCTATCAGAAAAAAAATAGAAGCAGTTGTTCTGTATGCCAACATTTGCCTCACTTACTGTCTTTCCCACACACACCCATACCTTTATTCAGACAAACCTAGTTATGCACAAGAAAAGTGGCAAGCAAAAGAGTAAATATATAGTACATTTTCATTTTAATAAAAAGAACATTAACATTGATTAAGAAATTAAGTACTTTTTTTTCCCCCACTATATGCAAATATACGTTTAGACTAGACAAACCTCTAAAAGTCAGAATTTTGTATGTCAAAGATGAGGAAATTTAATAGCAATAACTGAAGGCTCCAAAGCAGTTGCTTCACCCTATTCCACCCTGTCATTCTCTGGAATGTAATCGAAAAAAAGTGATTCATTTGGAGATTGTGATATATGGCTTAAATATCTTTCAAAAGTTAATAAGAAGATAAACAGTTTCAAAAAGTGATAGAAAACTAGGATTTCCTCTGACTTTTCCTCTGACTATAAATTATACACACATTTCAAAGAAAGATAATCCTAATCTATTTAATAAAATAAAAATTTAACAGAGGCTTTTAAGATGTTTGTCTGCAAAATATTTAATTACTACCTTATTTTCATGACTTAACATGGACATTGGGATCTACACACTCATGCATGCATACACAGCTGGGGTAGTGGAAGAATTTAGAAGGATAATATTAGTGACTAAACTAGGTAATTTGTCCTGAAAGACCTTCTATTTACTTACATGACTAAAACAAAGCTTGCCAAAACCTGCCATCTAGAGGAAAACATTTACACTCCTGTCCTATTCAGACCAAATCTTTAAGGCTATAAAAATTCTGCTTAACTACTGTAGCTTCTTTGTACTCCATGAAGTTAAATGCATTGTGTTTTCTCTGAGTTACAAGTCCCTGAATCTACTTTTTCTGTTTCAGTTCAATAAACCTTGCTCTCCTGTGCAACACCTTAGCAGTGAGTGACCAAGGAAACTGGCAGTGTAACATCTCAAGGGAATAAAGTCTGGCAGTCAGATGGGCACTGTAGTTTCAAATAGAGTATTGAAATAGAGAAAACAAAAATTATAGCTCTGTTAGAGGGAAGGTGGTGTTTCAAGCTGGGTGAAGTATTTCCAACTAATAACACATTCAGAAGTAAATAGAGAAGAAAAAGTAATACATTGGAAGTACAAAATTAGTTACTTTTTTCACGAGTCCAAAATAAAGTTGGGAATCTGCAAGTTGCTGTTCTTGTGTACTGTATCCTTTGTTCCAAAGACATAACTATATATATATGTCTGAGATCTGAAGAGAGGTAGATAAAACAATAGCAGGTAAAGCAAGGCATTTCATAAATAGATGTGCTGCTCTCTGAGTACTTCAGCAATTCCTTTAAAGAAAGACGCCATCTCTGCAAGAAGAACTGCAAGCTCCTAGTAGAAGGGAGAATATTTCAGGGAAGTAGCTCGTCATGAAGTAACTTCTCCAGCCTGTCTCTGGCAAGAGAAGAGAGTAGCTGCCCTGGTGGAAGTAGGTCATAAGCTGTCTCTTGACATGAGAAACAAGGCCTGAATCCATTTGCATACTGTTTAGCTGATGGTCTCTCAAAGCATCAATTAACTGTCAATTAGCTAAAGAGTAAGTATTCTAAATAATTCAGAATGCAGCTGTTTGCCTAGAAATTAGCAGTTTATGCAGAGAAAAAATACTCCAAAAATTTAAATTATGGCAGTATGACACATTGTTACATAATGCCTCTCATTAACTCCCAAGAATATGAATACAATGTGTTTGGCATGTCTATCACCTTTCAATAGCTATCAAAGATGAAAGTCTTTTGGACAGAGGAATAAATCACTGCAAAATACAGAAATGGTAAGATATTTCTTATTTCAGTGCTTTTAAGCTCAGAATGCTCTCAAAGAAATGTCATCTTCCTCAACTTAAAATGCATTTAGTAATAATTAGCTATAAGATAAAATACTACACTATAAAACTCTGGAAAACTAAAGAGACCTGGAAATAAACATCTACTTTGTTTCAGACCCTTATTCTCAGGATACCTCAGAAAACCTTTACATTAAAGTCCTTATTTGAATTAAGGATACAAGTGATAGTGTTGACTTTGTTTACAGATACAGGGTTTAAGAAAACATAGGCTGTTTTTAAATAACATGCCTTTTTTTCTTTTTCTTTTTTCATTTATTAATGTTATTTGCTGTATCTGTGATGTAACTGTGGACCAAAACTCAAAGTCTGGATTTCAGACAGCCAAAGATTTTTTTTATTTCAAAAATTGTGAGAATACATATCAACTGCAATACTAAGACTAAGCTGAGACATTTAGTTTTGGTGTTTCAGTTCAAAATGTACTAAATTTGAATTAAAGATTAGAGAGTGGTCAGAAACGGGTGAGGGTGTAGGGGCTGTGCAAGAGACCACAGGACTCTGTAACCTCTGTTTCCACTCTGACTGCCTGCAGGAAAACTCCAGTTTCAACAGCTGGTGAAACAATGGGTATCAATCCCACCTTTTCCTTCACTGGCTCCAGGCTTCTAGCATATTCTGCTTGCTCCCATGATCTAACTCAATACTGTGTTCTTAATGCAATGTGCACCATTTATCTTGGCTTTCCACATATAAATGAGGCAGGTACTGCACAAGTACACCTCAGATGACTCCCTTCTGCATGTGGTAATTGCTTCTCCACTTGTCCTCTGAGAAAATGTTAAGGCAAATTCAACAACAATTAACAGATGTTCTATATTCCATTCAGTTACGATCCACAGCAATACTGCTGTACTGTCTATCACATATTTTGCTTCTCTGTTTTTTTCATTACTCCAGTAATTTTCCAATAAAAATGCATTTTCATTCTTCATTCTTTACACTGCAAATCTCTTTAGGTGTTCCCTTTCTTTTCCATTAAATAATTTTTTGTACTTATTATTCTCATTTCAGATTCCAGCTTCCTCCTCTCTTTTCTCTCACACGCTCTCTTTCAATGTGATCCTGTATTGTTTCATGTAGCTCCAACCTGACCCTTTGCTATTTGCCATCTGAATTTTTCTGTCCATAGTACCTTTCTTTCATTGTAGAAACAATGTTGTTTTTCTCTGTATATTATCTTCATTTACTTTTCTCAGGAAAAAATACCAGAACTTAGAATATCTCTAGATCTTAGTGCTAGTAAAAATTGTCTCATGTCATTATTTGACATATTAACTGCCTTACATGAGAAATTTACTATGGTCACGAATGATTACATGATCAATATATTTTGTCTTTTCAGCTTTTCTGTGTCCTTGTTATGCAATATTTGTTGCAAGGGCAAAGAATCTGCATTTCCCTACTTAATCCATTTAATGCAAGGCTAACATCTTGTCAGCATTTTGGTATGCATCTCTGTGGAGACCTTGAAAGGCACTCCCACCCTGTTTCCCTGTTGGCCCCCACGCCTCAATCCCACTCTTGTGACACTTCCATGTCCCCTGGTAATTGGTCTCTGATACTTCTTTCCCCGCCCTGCTCATCCCATGTACCTAACCCAAAGCCCCAGACCAACGCCTTTGCCTCTGAACTCTGCACTTGTGTGGCTGCAATAAACATCTCTGTGAAACCCTCGCAAAGGCCCTTCCTGCTCTTTTACCTGATTCACCTCAACAACCATCCCAACAACAACACATCTCTAGTGAGGTTATGGTTAACTTAAAACAGAAAAGTTTTCCTAAATGGTGGGTCATATGGGGAGCAGAAGAAACATCTCATACAGCCAAAACATCCTGTCATCAGAGACACAACGAGCTCAGATTTTTTGCACCACATAATAATGGAATATTGCCTGAATATCTACAATTCCTAGTTCTGAAGAAAGCATGAACATGAATCTTCCCCTTCCAGCAGCAGAACAGAATTCCTCATTACTCAGTTTCCAGGAGGAAGAAACATATTCAGGAGAATCTGTCTGAGAGATCTGAGCTCCTGGTCCTTCGTCTCTGTCTCTGGGCTTTTTCCATCATTGCACTCATGTTCTCCAATCCTCCTCTTCTCCAGCTGATCAGATGAGTGTCCCAAACCTCTTTTTTTTCCAGCCACTTGTCATCTTATAACTGTCTTCAACACCTCTCAGCCATTCTAGTCCACTCTTTCATCTAATTCTCTTTTCTCCAGAGAGGTTTTCGTGTAAAATGTTTGAAAAAATTATTTAATGCTTAATCTGAGGCTCCTGCTCAGAATGTTTCCTCCTCAGTCCACAGTAAAGCAAATAGAGACCCTTTGATGCAGACTAAAAAGAATTCACACAGTCAAGATCACATGCCAATGTAAAATGTCTGTGTTGTCAGCTTGCCTCACATTGGTAATTGCATCACCCTACTCCTGAGACAGCAGCCTTCTACATGGCAGACTTAGTTTATGGACATAAAGAAATATAATGCTCTCTTTCTCCCAGAATATATCTGAGAAATATTAAAATCTATATTTTGAAATTAACAGCACATCCTTATCCAAATATGTCGGTTTGAAACTGCATGTTAATAGTACTTGCTTTGGTGGTGAGTCAAGTTTTCAGTAATACACACCGCAAAAGTCTTACTGGCAGCAAAAAAAGGAAAAAAAAATTGTACATCACTGCTTCTTCATTTTATCAGAGAATCAGACATGAAACCAATCTGTCTTCCATGATTTTTTGGCTCCTTCTTGGTAATAAATGCAAGTTTTTGCAGAGACTATGTGCCAGCAAAAACAGTCTATCCTACCAACCCCAAACATCCAAGAAGGGATGGTCTGGCATCACCCAGCTTTTTCTGACATATCTGCAACCAAGCAAGAAATGGGCTGAGCAATTGGCTGTACACCTGCTCTAAGGCCAGGTTTGAACCTGCACACTTCTTCAGAGAGGTCCCAACTAACAGGAAGCTGGTGAACATTGTCTCTATTTTCAAGAAGGGCAAGAAGGAGGAGCCAGGAAACTACAGGACCGTTGGTCTCACTTCAATGCTGGTAAAGTTATGGAGGAGATTATTTTGTGAGATATTGAAAATACCCAAAAGACAATATAGTCATTGGTCACATCCAGCATGTGGAAAAGAGGAAAGTCCTGCTTATCAAACCTGATTTCTTTTTATGACAAGGTAACCCACCTAGCTGACCAAGAGAAGCTAGCGGAAGTAATCTTGGATTTCAATAAAGCCTTCAATACTATCTCTCACAGTATCCTTCCAGACACAGTGCCCAGCACACAGCTGGATAAACACATTGTGTGATGGGTGAGCAGCTGGCTCACACGTTGGACACAAAGGGTTGTAGTGAAAGGGGTGGTATCAGACTGGTGATTTGTCACTAGTGGGGTTCTGCAGGCATCCATCCTCAGTCCTGTGCTCTTCAACATCTTCAGAAGTGTCTTGGACACAGGACTGAAAGGGATACTTATCAAGCTGGGAGACAATACAAAATTGGGAGGAAACGCTGACTCCCTTGAAAGGAGTGAGGCCCTGCCGAGAGACCTTGATAAATCAGAGGTCTGGATAATCATCAACTGTGTAAAGTATTGGATTCTGTGCCTGAAATGGGGCAACCCTGGAGACTGGGGAACAAGAGGCTTGAAAGTAACGCTGAGGAAAGCGGCTTGGAGGTCCCGGTCCATGGCAAGTTGACCATGAGCCAGCAGTGCCCTGGCAGCCAGGATGTCCAACCCTGTCCTGGGGGCATCAGGCACAGCATCACCAGCCAGGCAAGGGAGGGGATTGTCCTGCTCTGCTCTGAGCTGGGGCAGCCTCACCTCCAGTGCTGGGGGCAGCTTTGGTGCTGCAATGTAAGAAAGGCATTGAGTTCTTAGAGAGTATCTGAAGGAGGGAAATGAATATGGTGAAGGGCCTTGAGGGGAAGCCTGATGAGATGAAGCTGAGGTCACTTGGTCTGTTCAGCCTGGAGAAGAGGAGACTGAGGGGAGATCTCATTGCAGTTACAACTTCCTTGTGAGGAGAAGAAGAGTGGCAGACGCTGATCTTTTCACTTGGTGACCAGTGACAGGACCTGAGGGAATGGCCTGACATTGTGTCAGGGGAAGTTTAGGTTGGATATTAGAAGAGGTTTCTTCACCCAGAGGGTGTTTGGACACTGGAACAGTCTCCCCAGGGAAGTGGTCACAGCACCAAGACAGATAGAGCTCAAGAAGCATTTGGACAATGCTCTCAGGCACATGGTGTGACTCTTGGGCATGGTGCTGTGCAGGGTCAGTAGCTGGACTCAATAAATCTTGTAAGTCCCATCCAACTCAGCATATTCTGTGATTATGTGGTTCTGCTACACGAGTCAAAAGAATCAGTAGTGTGGAGAATGACAGACATGAAAAGAACACAACCTTGTTTTCTTTCTTTTTTTTTTTTTATCTGACAGAAAATTTTTATTCTCTTCAACTGAAAATATTTGATCCAGGCAGATAAAATTTCAGAACTTCAATTTCAGGTGTGATTGCTGTTAATTTTTTTAGATGTTGCAAATTCAAATTAGTTTTGAGATGATTTCTGGCCCCAAACATACATTTTGTTACATGTAACAGATTCTGCTAATCTTCAAAGCAAGTTATTGAGAATTTTAGCCCTAGCTATTAAGCATATTATTCAGTCTGACAGGGAAGCAACTACATAAGTACACAATTCTCTCTAGATAAATGCTTTCAAATGTGTAAGTTTTGACAAATGCTGGAAGAACACTCTAAATATATCACATCCTCTGGGAAAATACAACCATTAAGTGGACTGTTAAAAACAACACTGGGACCAATGGGTGGTAGGACCTTCAAACACTGATATACACATTTAGCAAAGGCCACTTGGTTAGTCAGCCCTAGAGAATCTGCCAACTGGGTTGGCCTTGCCCAATCAAAACTTAGAGGGACAGAGTTCCCCTAATATGTACTAAAATATAGGCTGGGGAAAACAGTCCATGTTGTTCCTGCCTCAGGCAAAGGCAAATCCATCTGTGGGATTGCTTTTGCCCAAGGGCCTGCTTGCACTTGGTGGATAGTGCAGGAGTCTGGTGTGTACATCTAGGGAATTTGATTCTGGGTAAGAAGAGATAATGAATTAAGTTGTACATTGTTAGTTGCTATATAGCATCGTATGTCATTACTTCCATTACTTTTATATGCCATATTAAGAGTATTACAGGGAAAAATAACCCAGATTAATGAAGAACAAACGTGATGGAGCTGGACAAGTGCAACAGTGATGCAATCAGAACCGAGTTCAGCTTGCAACAATCCAACATCACAGATCATCTTTCCTGCCCTGAAATTTTATGACTATGAAGCCCAAAGTCATGGACTTAGCAGGATAACACATATACTAAAGGAACAATTTTATATGCATATATTAAAAGACTGGAAAGGTGATGATCATTAACTGGGATGTAGAGAAAGAATGGGATGTGGGCATGATGTAAATGGCATAGAATAAGGGATGGATATTGTTCTGATTTCAACTGGGATAGGGTTATTTTTCTTCTTAACAGCTGGTACAGTGTTGTGTTTTGGATTAGTAGGAGAATAATGTTGCTAAATTGTGCTTACACTACGTTGACATCACTTTGTTTTCTTTATTCAACTGGAAAACAAATATTTCAAACTTTTAAAAAAACTTGTCCAAATTTTAAGTTTTCATATATAACATTAATTTACACCTCTTCCAAATATTCTAACATAAAATACTTAAATCAAAATACCATCCTGTTCTAATGAATATTAATAAATGAAAATTTTGTGAAAAAATAATTTTAAAATCACATTTAAATTAATTAAATTAATTAAATTAATTAAGCATTTTAAAACATCAACTTTTCCTTATGAAAATTTAATTTTCATAAGGAGATACATTCTTGTGAATATTAATGTATAACCCAACTACTACTGCATCGTTGAGTAGTTTTAAAATGTACATGATGTGCTATATTTCAGCCTTCTGTTCAGTTTGTGATCAAATACTAAACTCATGTTCTAGAAAATGAGTTATAAGAGAGATTGTAAAGACTTAACAATATGTGTAAAATGCTGGCATTTTGAAAACTCTAGAAAATTTATGGTTTCTAATGCCATTTTTTTCTGTCAGATACAGAAGCTAATTTTAAATTATTTTTCTCTGTAACTTTTGCCAAAGATACACTACCAATGATGAAAATGAATTCTGCTGAAGTCCAGCTAATAAAGAACATAAGAATTTGCTTTCAGAGATTAGCATGCTTGATTTTTGAGAATCATAGGAATACATTTGTATGCTAAATAACTTCAATTTTTTTTTGGCAAAAAATCGCTGCTTTCAAGAAGAAAAATAATAGTAATACAGGTGAGCAATCAGTTCTACAATATAAAGAAGAAATTAGAACTTCTTCCTCCCACTGTTCTATTGAGTTGTTTTTATTTGATCAGTGGTAGGAATATGAATTGGCAGAAGGAAACACAGACATCCTTATAGACTCAATTTTGGGGTAGCAGGGTTGAAACATAGTGCCAGATGTAATGGTATGGTTTTTGTATTTGCTTGCTATGCACAAAGCCAAGATTTTTATCATATATGTAAGTGTGCAGCAGCTGCTCATGTAAATGATCACATTTCTATATAGAGCAATTCAAATAACATAGTGGGAAAGAACTCTGAACTGATATGTTTGCATGGTAACTCCCTGTCTTATAGCATTGTGCAACAGTGATCAAAATGTTTGTTTTTTTGCACAGGAAGCAAGAATGACAAGGTGAAGGAAAGACTGTTTTCTTCTAGTTTCAATATGCTATTTTTAATGTGGATTTATCCTATCTTTTGTTATTTTAGCTCTCTGATCAAGTAGCAGTATTACACGAGTAGGCAAAGAAGCCTCATCACAACTCTTCATCTTGTACACTGGTCAGTTTCTTCCTTTTCCTCATGACAGCTGTCCTGTTTCTGTGCTTTTGTCATGCCTCTTACCCATTTGTTTGAGAGCATTTTTTTGTGCAGGTTATCCAAATATCATGTTATATAAAGGAACATAGGGTATGTCTGGTTTAGAAATCATTATCTATCATTTTCTGTTCCCTACTGAACTATTTGCACTAGCTCTTCCCACAAAGATCCCATGTTCAAGGTCGCTGTACTGATTTTCAAAGCACTGCATGCTTTGAATCTTGACAGTTTGAAAGATCCTTGCTCCCTCTCCTTCAACTTCTTTGCTCCACTGAAAACCAGAATGTAATGGCAAACTTTTTCTGTCCTCTGGGGAAAATAGAGTTTTCATGAGAATTAGGCTAAAATTCATAACCAAGCATAAAAAGCAGCCCTAACCTAGTCCATCTTCAAAACAAAATGTGGAGCCTTCATTTTTCAATTCAGATGCAACACCTCATCTTTACACTTTCACTCTCACTGTATAGCGTGTTCACTGTCTTCCTGCTAGTTTAGAAGCAGGGTATGAGAGCTAGACAATTATGAAATCTGGGCTATTCTCATATTAATAATAAGAATACTGGAAACGGTGCTTTTTGCAAGCTAAAAATTCAATAAAATGTTTTATGTGGAACCTGTGGAACTTTTCTAAAATGCAGTATTTGATGTATTAACTAGTCAAGTGTACAAATCAACTTCTCCAGGGAAAGCTGCAAGCCTAAATCAATGACAGGATTCCATAGACATATGATTCAAGTAGATTTTTCCTCTGGATAGACATACTGTTTCAATTTTTCTTAAGCATTGGGGTTCTGAGTTCCATTTAAACTTCTTGATCAAATTTGCTGACTGGTGATCAGAACACTGTGAAGCATGGATATACAAGGAAAGCTAACAGTAGGGATGAGCTGTGTAAAATTTAAGATTAATTACATAACTTCATTTCATGTGGTATAATACGTAGTCTCTGCAAACTGGTGAAATTTCTGTGTAAGTTATAATCAGACTGGAAAAAAGTTCAGCTAAAATGAGGGCATTAGGTAGTCCTGTAATTATTTCAATATGATGCAGACTATTTAATGCAGTAGATATATTTCATCCCTAGACAATTCTTAAGTGAATTTTTCATGGATATATTCCCATAATCATAGACCTAACAAGCATACCAAAATTGAAGATTCAAGAATATAGTAACTTTCATAAGGGGATTAGAGATTTCAGAAAAGCTTTTTGTTATAGATAACACCATTGGTTTTCTCCTATTCAAATTCTGCTGCATTTGCCTAAAGTGAAACTGTCAGATATTAAAGCAATTATTTTTTTCTTATTCAGCAACATTGGCACTCCAAAGGCTAAGAAACTTGAAGAAAAAGAAAGTGGTAGAGGAAAACGACAGAAAATCGAAATGCAGAATGTAAGAAAACAGCTGTTATTACTGGTGGGAAGGTGTTAGTCTTCCACAAGAGATGAAGTCTCAGAAGATTAAATGTAGAGAGTAAATTCACATATTCTTTAAATCAGTGTGAAAATCTTGTCATACACTCTTTTAAAAAATCTTATCATAATGTTGTCCACATCCTACTTCTGGGACACCAATCATTCATTTAAAACATCCTTAATCATCTTTTCTTAGCGTTCTATGTTCAATACTACCTATCTTCAGCTGTTCCTCACATTTTCTTCTGATTCAACAGTTGTTTTGGTATGCTGTAATTTCTTTTCATAGAATCATAAAATTGTAGAATGTTTGGAATTGAAAGGGACCTTAAAGTTCTTCTAGTTCCAACCTTCCTGTCATGAGATGGGACTTTCCATTAGACAAGCTTGGTCAAAACCTTGTCCAACCTATCCTTAAACACTCCCAGGTATGGGGCATCCACAGCTTCTCTGGACTAACTATTCCAGTACCTCACCACCCTTACAGTAAAGAATTTTATCCCAATATCAAATCTAATCCTACTCTCTTTTAATGTGACTCCATTCCCCTTAGTCACTGTCCTGTCACTACATGCTCTGGTAAATAGTCTCTCTCCATCTTTCTGCAGGCTTTCTTCAGGTACTGGAACACCACAGTAAGATCACCCCAAGGCCTTGTCTTCTTTTAAACTAGTCCTGGTTTGGGACAGATTTGGAGGGGATACCAGCATCATAAAGTCACCCCAGGACATCCACATACTTTATAATCTTTGCTTTCCTCAAATAAAAGATACCCTCTAAAAAAAAATGTGTAGAGGCAACTGTCACTTTATGAATTCACCAGTTGAAAGATTTCATTCTCTGTTCAAAGAAGCAAAAGCTTTAATTTGAAGATTTAATGACTCTGACATGATAATTGCTCTACACACAAATCTTGATTGAGCGACATGTAGGTCAGAGGAGATCTCAAAACTTCAAACAATTATACTAGTACTAATTTCTGTTCCATATTATGCATTTATATCAGGTTGCACATACACAATTCTAGCTGCTACTTGGGACATTTTAATCTTCTCTGTCATGAAAGCTTTATTTCCCATTTCCTCATTTAAACAGCATACTACTGAAATTTCGTTACTGTGATGTAGGAGGTGCAATTGCTATTCAAGATGACAACCAGGTCAATATCTCCATGGCAATTTGAGATAATGGAGTCTCTTCATAGCAGCACAATTATGTGAGTCAATAGATTTAATACTAGATTCAAACTGCTAGTCCATTGAGACAGTATGCTTTTCATTGGCTTTTCTCCTCACCCCAAACATGGCAAGAGATTTACAGCTAGACATGTATTTCAACTAATTAGTGTTGTTACAGAGCCATGAGCACATGAAGGAATCCATAAAGTGCTACACAAAAAAAAAACTTCTTAGAAGCAATGGACCAAAACTGAACATACATAATGATTTATTTACTATTTTAAATACCTCAAGATCTTCTCCTTTCAGATAGCCAAAGCAAAACTTCCCAAAACTTTACTTTGTTCTTATCTTTGAGAGACTTAAGGAAATGTGTTGAGATAAAACTATTGATTAGTTATGGCAGATTGGAAATCACACATTAGACACAATATTAAACTGAGTAGGAGTTTTCTTTCAGTCATACACAGAACTCCAAGCTACAGGTTTAGAAGATTATATTCAAGAAATAAAAACAAAGAAACAAACAAAAACAACTTAAAAAGATAAACATTGACATTATCGGGATTATTCTGAAGAACATAATCATACACTGGAACTGCTACAGCTTCAAGTGGGTAATATACAGTCACATTGGTTATGGGAGAGGAAAAGTTATTTTAGCAGAAAAAATGGAATTAAGTGATAAAAATGGCTCTAACTGACTGTATTTACCAACCCAAACTAAGGAGCATTACCAATCTTTACAGATGGGCAATGGCTGTGATACCAGTTTGGGTTTTCTCTTTTTTTTTTTTCCTTTTATATGTTTTCTATATTCTTTGCACATATATTTGTAGCTTTGCAGCCTATTGTTTTAGTGACTACCTTTCCCAGTACTTTTCCATGGCCTTTCCCTAGGCAGAAAGACAAATTCCAGAGCTCCAAGCCCTGGAGGGTGCAATGCCACAGGACTATCTTGGTTATTCCTTGGAACCAAGGACAAGAACAACTCTTGGAGATACATGGTCATGGACAAAGTACAGCTGGGGATGAGGGGGGCTCCAGAGAAGGGGCTTGACCTGGGGGGGAATTACATCACCACTTGTACTCCTAAATTGGTGCTTTTTATCAGCCATGCTAATTTCCTAAAACCTATAGATGTGTACTCATCCCTGTAGGGGTGGGCTTTTGTGGACATCTTTCCATGACTGCCACTGAAGGCTTTCATTAAAGATCCTCTTTTGTATTACTTCATAAAATTATCTCGAGTTTCGTTTCCAGGTTGGGAAAAAGGCAACAACTGATACTACTAAAAGAAGTGGTTACTTAGGAGTTTCCAAGGACATGAAATGCAGATATAACTGTAGTGATCAAGATATATACTGAGCTCTCTAAATATTACCCACATTAGCATTCAAAATGTATCAATTGTAGTAAATCAAAATTTAAAATTCCAGAATTAATCCCTTGTTTTCAAAGGGGGAGGGAAAGGGAAAAAAATCAAGAGTTGTCTTCTTGCCATTGAGTCAAACTGCCCTTCAGAGAAATAATTATTGGTGATGGTACACAGAGTGATAAAATGTAATCTTCACAGTTTTTCTATTAGTATTTGCTGCATTATTTACCTTATGCTCTCCATGTGCCAAGACAAGCACACTTATTTTTTTATTCTTGCAAAACCTAATAATTCTGTAATTGGAAAAAGAAAAAAAACCTAAGACCAGTAGCAGCATGCATTCTCTTGTCATACTATAATCATTAATTTTCTTCTTTCAAATAAAGTTTGGAACTTTCGTTTATTCTTCTCACTTGACATTATTAGTGCAAGAAAAATAAATTTTATGGAATCATTCTTCACATTTTCATTTCCTTTTTGAATCCAGTGTAATTATATGTTTTATTAGTATCTTTCCTATGTCAAGTCTGGCATCTGATTTTTCGGTTCTGGGATACAAAAAGAAACCAAAAACATGATGGTGGAGAACAAATAGGATAGAATTAGCTTGAAGGAAGAGAGAAAAATGAGGCCAAAAGAGACATTTCCAATGCTACACTTGAAATACTTTATGATACATTTTTGAATATCATAACAAGATTTCAAATACCAAGTTAGCACAGTGTCAAAATGTGTATCTAATACATGAAGATCTACTGCAGCTATTGCTGTCTGAGTTAGTCTTGTAAGCCATGTGGTCTGTTATTCCAAAAGGAAAAGGAATGTCTGTTCAGGTGTAGTATTTTTATCATTACCTACCTGCACCTGCTCAGGCTGTTGGAAGTAAGCTGGTCACCTGCTAGAAACAAACACCATGGGTAAACAATATTTTTTAGTAATCAGTTACTGGAAATTGAGCATGGAAACTTTAGATTTGTTACTACTGTTTCACATATTTGTTTTTCTTGTGATAAATGGACATATTTCCCAGATCTAAACCATGCCATTCTCACACCATCCCAGTAGATATTTTATACAAAGAGAATCATGTTATCAGAATTAAATACATGGGTAATTTGAGGCCAGGGAGGCTTCCAAATGTATGCATATAGAAATGTATGTATGTTTTATAACATAATTGCAATCTAGGGGGAAAAAAAAGATTGGAAAAAATTATTATAAGATCCAGATTTGCAGTAATATAAAAAGATAACGTATTTAGGAATTTCTCTTGCAATGGTGAAATAAAAGTACTCATCCTGTTATGAGCAGACTGATATTTTTTACAAATTTAATTAACCTTCAGACCCTTCTAATTTTACATGACAGCAACTTCAATGCAAGAAAACTTTGCTCAAACCTGACAGTCTCTGAAAGATAGGTAGGATATTCTTAAGATAAGAGTTTCCCTTGGTAACTATGTTCCACACCTCAGTAAAAGAGGGATGGCTCACTATGGCCAGTAACATGAGAATTTTTGTTGTTGTTGTTTATATTACTCTTGGTTTATTATTTGAAGAGAAAAAGTTGGAACCTAAACATAAAATCAAGTGGCTCTTCCCTCTGTATTAGAAAAAAAGTCCATACATGCAAGTGAAATAACCTAGGCATCAAAATCTGGAAATATTAGCCAAAGCACTTCATTCAACTTGTAATTTACATATAAGCTAAACTATAGGATTATGGACCTATTCCTAAAAATGAAGTGAATTTTAGGTTTAACTTCAGAATAATTTCCAAATTCAGCATGGGCAAATAGAAATAAGAAAAAAAGAAAATGTAGATTAGTAGAAAAATAAATCGTATTATTTACTTACTATTTTACTATTTACGTCTGATTAAGCAAAAAGGATCCTTAGTTGTTAAACTTGGGAAGGTTTCAACAGAGAGTGTGCAGGAGCTGCTCTGTTGAGTATCTGAAACCTCTGTGCCATCTGCATATCACGCAGAAAGAAAATAGGTGGTGCAGCATGAATGTCTTGAAAGCAAAATCTATTTGTTATATAAATGGTGATAAAATTTGAATTGAATGTTCTTTAGCTTAGAGCTAGACTTTAACATTTTTTCATCTTTTGGTTCACTGGCATTATTTTGGTTTTATTTTAAGTTATGATGGTTTGTATAGTCATAGAAAATGCAGATGAGACAGGACTTTTCATTAGAAAAAGTAAGCTGTGAATAATGATGTCTGCATCCAAGATAATGCTAGCAGACACCATGTAATTGTACAAAAACTAAAATGTAATATTTGTGCTGCATGAAATTTGTTGTTGCATAAACAAAAAATCTCTCCCAGTAAAGTTATTAATGCTTTTTGCTTTGTTTTAGGGTTGGCGGCAGTGAGAAAGGGAGTAATACTCTAAAAATTCTACTGCTTCCTATTTGAATATAATTTATTCTTATTAAGCTATTTCAAAATTGCACTAATTTATCATGAGCAGAAATCAGCCCTGCATGTATATGATTGCAGAAAACTTGCAATTCCATATCTGTCTGGAGAAAATGTCCTTGAATAATTAAACATCTGAACTCTTTGATTGGAGAAAACAACGTCACAAAGGGAAGAGAAGAAGAACAGGCTTTTCTGAAACAAAGAAAAATACTAATTGGCAAAGGAAAGTGTAAGGCTAATAGAATCTTAAACACCAAAAATATTCAAAGACGTTGGCTTTGGGATTTGAATAGTTTATTTTGTAAAATCAAAACCATACTTTTTCTAGATGTCTTGAGGTTTGTTCTTGACATTACAGTCTTCAGGTTTCAGCACGTTTGATTTGTCCATATATAATCAAAGATCATATTATATAAATCCCAATGCAGAACCTGACTGCTTAATTTAGAGGAACCATTGCCATTGCCTGAATAATGAGTAATAGCCCATAGAGTCAAATTTCTGTTTCATTTTTTTCCCCTTTACCAGGGAAATGCAATCTGTACATCTATCAGAACTAATTGCAACACACTCATATTATTAGCTGTAAGATCAGCTGCAAGCCTTAAGCAATGCAATTCTACTCAACTAGCCACTAGGTTTTGTTTTCATCGTTTTAAATAATCAAGATTAGCTGGCAGCAGACACTATCACTGACAATTGTTGTAAAGAAATCAAATTACAATAGATTCTTTAACTAATGAATTAATTCAAACTGACTTCGATGTAATATTGCCATGAGATCTGCCAGCCTGCAGAATGACTGTAAATTATAGATGCCATGGACACAAAACCAATAAATAAATCACACTAGTAAATCAAACTGAGGTAACTTTGCAATTACAAATTGGGGTTTGGGAAAGAAATACTGAGAACTTTGCCAAATGTAATTTTTGTGGAATGTCTTAAAGCACAGAAATACATAATAATCTTAGAAAAGATAATCTGCAGACTGCTATGATTAGAAGGAATTGTTGCTAATGATAGAATTAAAAAAAATAGTCTTATTGAAGTAACTCTTGTTCTTCCAGATTCAGCAATAGTGGGTACTGTTGTAGGTTTACATACATTTAGCATGCATGACCTCTCCAGTCTCAGGTTTATTTCTATTTCTTTTGAGCCTTCATGTTTCTTTTTAGCTGAATGCACACAAGCCTAGCCATGAACAGAAAGACAAAGTGAATTCCAAAGGCAGGGGTCATATGGAAGATGCCCAAGGCAGCGATCACTTTGATCACAGTTCACAGATCACAGCTTCTTTCTGTGAAGGAGTAAATAATACACAATACACAAATAATTTGAAGAAGAACACAAGCATTAATAATATGTTGGTCTCTGCAGAATTAAGGTATCGGTGTATGTGAGTTTCTGGGTATGGATTTTTCACAACTTTTAGGGATTCGAGTATCCTTAATAAATGAAATCTATATGGTAATTCTACTGTAACTGTCCAAAGATCACATTTTCTTTTTGAAGTTTTTTCTTACTGAACCAGTAGGAAACAAAAGAATAGGTTTTGCATAATAAGCAAAAGAATTGCTGGAGTTAGATTTCACTTTGATATCAGATTAAGAAGGCGAGGGGCCAAAGTAGATCAGGGAACATCAAGGAACAAAGAGCCAAACATAGTCTGAGTACTGAAACTTTCATTACCCTTATACCTTTTGATTGTTACAACTCTAGCAGGGATGGGCTTTATTTTGTGTTAATGTGAAATCAGTAGTGGTATATACATTTCAAATATAGAAAACATTTGAATTATATGGGTGAGGTGTGTACCCTGTCAAAGAAGATATATTTAAGAATTTATAATAGATATAGAACTAAATAAATCATTACATTTATTAGTGAAATATGTACACTATCCAGTTTGGAAGATTTAGGAAGAAGTAAAAATTTTCTTTTTTCCTCTGTAAAAAATGACAATCACTAATAGTGAAGGAATAGGCAAGGAACTGGACATGAATTTCCCATTAAATACAACAGCAAATAAAAATAGTGTGTTATACTTTATTTCACACAAATATAATTTACTGTTTTGTCATCCACTAAGAAAAGATATCTTCACAGAATAAACACAAATTTAGAGATCTACAAAATACCTGAATATCTGGACATTTTTGCTTTGGATTATGCTTTTCAATTTTGTCATTTCAATCCTTGAATATTCTGCTATTTTCTTAATTTATTCTACACCTTACAAGGTTCTTTAAAAATCTTAGCTTTCCAATTACTCCCTCTTCAGTAAAGAGAGGCTACTTTTTTCAGACATTTATTGTCTCCCAGAAAGCCCTTGGTACTTATAAAATCTCCACATACTTCCAAACTGTCATTGAATAGTGGCACAATTATACATGAATAGTTATTCTGCAAGGAATTTGGAGATCAAGAATACATCCTTATGACCACATTGATTAATCAAAATTTAGAGAAGCAAATGTCATTTGCATCTGAACAAATATTACCTTTCCTGCACTGTTTGATCAGCCCTTCTAACTAGATGTCAAGCAGCTCATTTTCCTGAATTGACATTAGGTTAAAGATATTCTTTCATCCACTCATACAAAATTATGTCTATAATCTTAACCTATGTTTTTCTTAATTATATGAAGCAAACATATGGCTAGAAGAAAAAAAAACAACAACTGGGCCTATGCTGAAAGTCATCTTTTACCAGACTCCACCAATCAGTGGAATGTATTCACATGGATTCTTAAAATAGGCAACACTTCACAAAAAGAATTCTGAATATTTGATCAAATGACATTGCTAAGAGCACTTTCAAAAGATACATTCATATGCTGACTCATGAAAGGTATATATGCCATAATCTGAGAAAAAAAAGGCACAGATGTCAGTTATTATTTTGTAGATTTAGGCTAGCATTTTGAAAGGTTTAACTAACTGAAAGTTTTTACATCAAAACCTATATTAAGTCTTTTTTATATTGCAAATGAAAAAAATAGCCCTTAGTTTCTTGCTTGCACAATTTTTGTGAATGTGCTCAGATCTATCATATAAGGAGTCTTGAGTTACAGGGTTCCATTTTTGTACTACATTTCTAAAAATCAGATTCAATTTCAAATATACTGCTTCAGGCCATCGAAATCCATTTCTTTATACACAAACAAAAAATCTTAATGCATTTTTTCCTCTTCAAGGTTATGCACACATTTTCCTGAAATATAATTTTGCTTCCCCCTAAGACAGATGAGTTCACAGAAGTAGATAGTTCCTAAATTCCTCCTTAATAAATTTTATTTATGACATTAAAACTATATTAATGCAGACTGAAACTAAACCTCAAATCCAGTATCAATTTCTGAGGAGAAATTTTTTTTCTGAAACAAAATCACAAATTTACAAAAAAAGCCTTCTTTAATCTTTGGTTAGTTAAAAAAAAATCAGAAATTTACAGAATTCACATCAGATTAGAATTATATTTCAGCTTCAAATTAATCTCTTTTCAATTGTTTGAAGGGTTATTCAGAAGGTTCCCTTTATGGTGAACCTAAAGATCTCTAGGTTTTGATCTGCTCTCAAGAGTCCAGGTAATAAGTTTAATTAAAGACTTCGACACCAAAATCCCTCCAAATGAAGGCACTCAAAGTAAGTATAATTACATATCTTCATTGAAGTGTAAAATAACAGTACTTAAAATTTAATCTTAGTGTGACCTCAGATGTCTTCCTTTTTTAGATCCATCCATGATAAAGTTGTTCCACTCTCTACACTTTTTTACAAGAATCTTAGTGGTGCCTAAAGTTTTTAGCTTTTATTCTTCATGTATTTGTAGCTTTGTATACTGCCATGTGCCTACGTATAACTTCTAGTGCTCTTCCATCTTTCTTTCCCACGGTGAGGAGACACATTGATGCATTCCTAAAATTTAGTTTAATCTTGCCTGTTTGTTCACGAGGGACTTTTTATTTTGCATCGTGTAATCATAGGCATAATAAAAGTAAGGTAGAAGGTTGGGCAGAGAGCTCCAGTAGACCAGAACACAGAAGGGAAATTACTTAACCAACTAGTCCTTTTATTGGAAAATATTGGCTAGATGTTTTAATTGCCCAATCTTGTAAAATTGTACTAATCTGATTTGAGATATGATTTTTGCCATATTATGTACCTGAAGGCTTTCAAATAAAGTTTTGCCTTTATATCATCATTCTAACATTGTCTGGAAAGTTTGTGTTATATTTCCATTTCCAGTTTATACTTGCACTATGGTGCTGCTGCTTATCAAGCCACCTACCTTCCCTGGAGCATTTGCTTTCCCTGAAAACAGCTCATTGACCCCCAGTTGTGCCCTCTCCTGAGTTCCCAGGCTGGGTCAGAAGACAACAGTTGGGGCAGGGCAACAGGAGGTCTGTCTGCTACCTATGTCCAAATGTTGTGCCCCTTGAAAAAAAAAAAAAATAGATATATAGCAGGCAATTCCCTGGGAGAATTAAATAAACAAATACAACCCCATCCACACTTACAAGACCTTCATGCAAGTTAGTGTTAAGCCTTTGCAGCACTCACTAGACAGAATAATTAGCTTAATTTCAGAATCTCAGTGTTCAGCAAGGGTATCCTGAGTAACTGTCTAACAGAAGGGTACAGACTTCAATGAAATTCATTGCTAACAAATACAGAGTAATCTGAATTATCTCACTGAGTTAAACATCTCTATCAAATATCCAGCAGAGAGCATCCAAAAGTATTTTTTATTTAAAATATCTATAAAGTTAATCAAGATAATATGCATTTTAGTGCAGTTTGTTGACTTAACCATTTTTCTTTCTCCTAATTCTTGGATATTATTTTAAGCACCTGAGTCTCAGTTATTCCATCTGTCCCAATATGTATATTTGTGTATAAAAACAAATTTATACCTAAATATTGTATGCTACCCCATATTGTATCCTAGGTCAAATGTGATATTCCTCATCTCTATCACAGCAAATGAGATCAATAAAACAAGGCAGTACCAGTTTATGGAAAAAAAAGCCTGCCCTTCCACAAAGACATTTTGTTCAAAGTCATGACAATAACATTAAATGCATCATGGAAAATGGAATGAAGACCTCAAGATAGGTAAAATGCATTTCTTTCTCATTGGGCAGATGAGACTAATGCTGATTCTATTCACAATAAATTTTTAGACCTTTTAAATAGAATACTTGATATATTGAAAGATGTAATATTGGTGATATGTATTGAGGATTTGGAACAAAGCTTCATATTGTAGGAAAGCAATAAAGAGAAGATTGCCACTGTTATTCACAGATATGCTTACATTAAGTGGTGCTGGGCTTTCATGTGAGAATTGAGTCACAGATTCTTCCTATTTTCAGCTTTTTCTTCAAAAATCACCAAATAGTCCTGCTTTGTCATCAGAAAAATAGAAAGGAGAACAAGGCTTCTTCAAATATCTTCCTATGAATTGTGACTGTTGACTCAAGGCAGGTGGTCCCACATGTACCTAGGGAAATATCAAGGAGTTCTGAGACATCTTCTTCCTACTTTTCGTTCCTGTTAACACCCTTCAGCCAGAACTGTGTATGAATTTCCTCTGCCACAGGATTTGTCCCAAACTAGCCCTTTTTTAATGAAATGAATCCTGTACAAATTCTCTCTGTAATTTCTAAGAATCATTACATTCTTTCACTGTAATAATAATGAAGCCGTATCATATATCCCTGAAATGCCTCTGTCTTGTTAGTTCAGGATCTGAGTTGATAGGTAACAAGAGTAATCCCAAAATATACAAGGCCTTAAAAGAAAGACAACTGAGGCCATTCACAAAACCTTATACTGTACCCATCCTATAACAGTTCATATAGAAATTTCAACAGTAGTAATTCGCTGTGTAGTCATTAAATGTTTTTTTTTTTTTTAGTTTCCTATTCCAAGGGAGTAATAAGATTTGCTCATCAATGTATTCTATTGGATTCTTCAAGACATGAACCTTTAGGACTGGTTCTGTCCTAATATCCTGCTTATAATTAGAACCCATAGGAATATGCTCATTTTAATTGCTATAGTCTTATCACTAAAAATAAGACCAGAGCAAATTCTAAAAAGGTTTCCTCTAATTTTAGATAAATTACGCTTTCAGCACTGGCATTCTACACTCATAGATATCTGCAGATTCACTTCACTTTTACTTATGTAGGCTAGAAATATTATTTTCTGTTCTCATGAAGCATAGTTCCTACCTGTATGACATATATCACATACTTGGAAATTGAACTAGATTCCTGAATTGTTTTCTTAACTCTGAGGTGAACCTTGAAAGATTTGACATGACAATAAAATAGGGAAAATATAAAATAAGGAAACCATTATTTGACTGTTGTTGGATACTGATGCATCTATAGGCAGCCTGGAACCTTGTGTATTAGTATTATGTGTGTCTGAGAAATGCTATATAAGAATTATTAGTGGTATGGAAATTGTATTGAAATGGCACTGGAAGCAATATCTGCATAGCCCAATCTGTACAGCATATGTAACAGTGTGATTCTGTAGGTATTTAACCTCTGAGCAAGGCAAATATTAACTTCAAAGACAATCCTGACTGACAAAATATTCCCTCTTTCCCTCCTTTGCAAACTAGCTGCTCTCATTCATAGAAGAAGCATCAGCTGTAGCTGTAAACTGTCATCATGTCTGGAACATTAAATATTGGGAGTCTGATTCCCAGTTAGCCATTAGCTCCTTTTCATTCCTAACTTTAGAGACTCTAAATTTTCAGCAGCCAAACCTGAGCATTCTCACACACAAGCTCTTATTTTAGTTACCTTTCTGAAGTTATTTTCTTTCCCCAACTTTTGCTGATGCTTAGTCACAAGATTTACCTAACTCCTACACAGAATGGTAATCTGTTTATATGGTGTGAGGGGAATAGGCATTTCATTTTCGACATAACGAAGTCAGAATATGTTTTTTTCTGTTACCCAACTTTTCCCTTATTATTCATAATACTGCTTGTGTTTCTCATCATTGTTAACAGGAAGCAGTGTTTGGTCTACAGTGTTTTCACAGCAGTTTCCGCATTTCTTTCCCAAGTAATGGCAGCAATCAATGTGTTGAACAGTAGGAATTTTTAATCCATGTACTTTAACATATAGTCAGCAAAGCTGAATCCCACCCATTATTTGGTATAGCCTGTCACTTGGTATCATCATACCTTTCTATAAGATTTTATTCCAGCTTTTAACTTCATATCACTTGTAAATATACTCAACTTCACAATACCTTTTACTACACAGGGCTACGCTACATCTTTTGTGGAAAGAGGTCAGGTGTTTATAACATCTTTTCCACCTGTCTTTCATTATAGCACAAATCCATGAGAAAACATACTCTCCTAAGTAAAAGAGGTTGATATAACATAAGAGATCCTTGAGTAAAATTACTTGAAAAATTCATATATCTGTTTTGAAATAATCTTATCAGTATCTAATTGACTTTCAATGACAATGGCAGTTTTGGGATTCACATTTTGCTGACTCTTCCCAAATACATCATTACATATTGGGTCAAAGAGCTGTATTCTTTATTGAAGCGTCCATCTATTTATACTGTGTAGAAATCAATCAATTCTGGCCAGTATATTTGCTCTTACAGGGTGAAAATATTAATGTTTTCTTCTAAGATCTTCTTAAATTCATATATGATATCTTTCTCCATTATATTTCCTTCTTTTTCAAGGTGATTGGCTTGTAACCCATTTGTACTGAATACCAAAACTATAATAATGGCAAAAGTTATGCTGGAATCAGAAGCCAGATTGGCATTTAGAGAATCAAAATTGCATGAAATATGAATGAAAAGTCCACAATGTTTAAGTACACTAATTTTTAAAAGACGTTAAAAAAAAAATTGTATGGAAAGTTTTTAAGTCAAGCACTCAAAAATTCAGAAATGCTGATTTATTCCTACTACATGCTCATTTTTCTGTAGCAGTTATTACCTGATATGTGAAAGTTTGTGTTTGTTTTTTTTCCAAGGGTCTGTCTTGTTCCATCTTATTCAGTTTTTTTCTATCTTCTGCACTCACTGTCTTGTTTGAAGTATTTCACAGAACACAAAAAACATAGAATAACTTCTAAATAGTTGCATAATGTTATTACTATACCTTTAGAATTCTTCATTTATATCTACTTTCACATAACCCTACCAGATAAAGTTATCTTATTAACCTTTTATGTTCCTTGAAAGATGTATAGGGTGACAAAACATTTTAAAACTCCTCATCAGCAAGAGGAAATCCAAAGAAAACAAAAGTAAATTATTCAATGATAACAGAAATCTGATTATAGGTTATCTGAAAGTAAAATATGAAGCACTCAGTATGTCTTTTTTTTTTCCCTTTTATTTTAGTTTTGAAAAAGACTAATTAAATGACTAAAAATTAACATTATCAGCACAGACGAAAGACTTCTTCCCCCGATGACCAGATGAAGTTTTACATTGTCTGGATAAAGGATGGATGGTGTTTTCCCAGTGAATTACTGATTCCATCCTTTCCTTTTTTCCCCATGTGGAAACTTCTTCGAAGAAAATAAATAAACTAACAGAAGCAAAAGAGCTTAGAAGCATGGATTTGTCTTCTAAAGATTCACAAAAAACTGATTTACACCAGAGATGAACAGTCAGCTGAAAGGAGTTAATCTGAAAAGACAGATGGTCATTAGTATTTGTACCGCTCAAAAAGTAGTTCTCCGGAATTACTCTAAATTCCTTCAAATTTCGCAATGGCAAGGAATCAGCAAGAGAAGTCAAGAGTCCAAAGGAAATGATGGACTTGAGTTTATCTCCACTTCCGAAATATGTAAATTTCAGAAGAGATAATTTCATGGTATGTAGTAAATAAATGCCTCAGAGACAGAAAGGAAAGAGTGCAGACTCTTGACAATTTGGACTATGGCTCCTAATGGGACAGTACAAGACTGGCTAGATCTGTGCAAAGGCTGAAACAAAAGGGCATGACAAAAAGCCTTGCAAAGAACTTAAAAATATTGTAAAATCAAATATTCTGTTTTGAGAAACTGATAAACTTGTCTCTGGAATAATAACCTTATCCACTGGATGAAAGGAAATATATTTAGAAGTGTCCTCTATTACATCAGTCTCTTGTCTGTGCCTGAATCTAAATCACAGACATTCAGAACACATGATTGACATAACCGAAAGGAATAAACGGAGGAAGAACATAAAACATAGTATTAAAAGAATGGTGTATAGACTGTTTACATAGAGTAAATTTTCTCTGATCAGCTGGAAACCATGAAAATTGCCAAAAATTACTTTGCAAACCTATGAGACTCTCTCACAGCTGTTATCAGTTAAGCTTTAGAACCAACAAGGAGTAAGCCCAGAAGAAGACAAATATTTACAGAAGGAGAAAAGGACACAAGGCACTATAAACCAGGCAGCTTAACAAAATTAATTACTGGAAAACTACTATAAAATAAATCTTGGGAATAAATAGGTGCAGTGTATTTCAAGTAAAATAAAGATTTCTGTCCTATCCAATGAGAATCTCTCAAGGATAATGGAAAGGTACATTGAAAATGAAAATACATTGTGGGAACAAAATTAAGTATGGAAACACCCAAAATTCTGATAAATATTCTTTCTTAACTTGTATGGTTGCATCAGGCAAGCTTCTGCCCTCATAGGTCTTGTAACTTCTGGTATCAATGTACTAATGAAAAGGAGAAAGGAGCAGAAAGTATTTACGTTTGCAGATGGAAAATCCTAAATTTGAAAAAAAGGATCAAAATGGAACACTATTTGTTTGAAATAAGATGCAACTATATGTAGATAAGAGCAAATAATGAACATTAATTAGCAATGGTGTGAAGTAGATGACTTGTTTTTGGGTTTTTTTTAAAGAGGATCAGAGTTTGAAATTTATTACTCAAACTCAACATGAGTCAAGAAATATAATTACATTATATTACCATATATAAAATACAGCATTATAGAACAAATTGTCTGAAGAATCGTCTTTCAAGAAATTTATGTAAAGTTCAGAGGGCAAGGTCTACTAAGATTTATTCCAAAGGTTTTCATCTTTAATTATCTCTATTTTAATGATGGAAGTTTAAAAAACAGTATTCCCTGAGAAGAAATGGGAAAGTCGTCAGAATGTCAAATGAGAACCTCACTCCCCTAGAAAAGCTTTAAAGGATCATCCTTAGAGCAATGTTGGTCAAATAAATCATCTGCTGAAACTATCATCTCCTCCTTAACTTAATGATGCACCTTAGCTTCGACAATGGTTTTCAGACTGCTTCATGTAAAAAGGAGCTAATTTTCAAAATTCAACTAGGATATAGGATACGAGATTGGAGAGTTTTATATTCTCCTTTTTGTGTCTTCAGATTTATATAAAGATAAAATGAGAATATTTTCATAGCACCAGAAAAATAAAAAACTACACACACCACAAAAACATCTTCCAGAGAGAATCAGTTTCCCATTTTCCACTTTGCAGAAAGACTTATTTCCCTAGATACTAAAGTTCAGCAAAGATCTAACTTATCACATGCAAGATGTTTTTTTCTAGGGGAAAAATATATATAACCTTAATGGTTAGGTATTGGTCTGACAACTCCTTGTAAATATGCCATTTTGGGAGCTATCACCTTACTCCATTTGCATAATGCTTAGACTACCAGAGTAATCTCTGAAGAATGAGAAAACTTAATAATATTGGGTGCCCAAGACTTGCAGACTGGAGGAATAAGAGAAAGAAAATTAAATGTCAATATTTGTTCATGAAATCATTACAAGAAATTTCTGTGGCACTCTTCCACGGTACCTGGTAGCTATTAAAAAACCTTTTAATCAGATTTAAATGAAGCATAATAAATAATTTCTAATGCTTTTTCAAAATACTTCTCTATGCTTCACTAAAAAGTTAAATAAAATAAAGGAAAATGTATACAAGAGCCTCTGTAATTCATTTGCTCTGTTATTCTGTCTATGGGTAATTTGAATAAAGAAAGACATTAAAAAAGTCATTTAAATACCTAATCTTATCTCATTGTTATTTTCACTGTTATTTTATGTAACAAAATATATATTTGTAGGCAAATTTGCTAACCTCAGACATGGTTTCTGAAGTATTTATTTCTCTAAGCAAACTGCATAATTGTTTTTGAACATTCTTTCACAATATTAAAGTTTCTAAAGACAGAGCTTAGTAGTTCCTAATTGTACATTTCAGACAATAGTATTTTATAAATATCTATCTCCATTTTATAAGAGTTAAAGCCTACCTATCTTGAAAGAACAGAGGTATTTATGTTACTGTTGGAGACCAAACAATACTCATTAATTCTTTTTTAATGCAATGTGGTATTGATTTTGGTTTTATTTTCAAAATCAAGACTATTAATTTTAATTATTCAGATAAGTGAAACATTGTTTTGATTAATAGCATAAACATTTCATTGATTTTTTTCACTATCCAAAATCTGTTGTAAAAACTTATTCTCAACAGCTATAGGGCTTTTTCAATTCATACTGAATTATCAGGTTTCCTTTCACTGAACGAAAAGAGAGACTAAATAGATTATGGCAATAGATTATGCCAGTTCCTATACTTATTATGTTTATGATTCTTTCAGTTCTCAAAACTTTTTTTTTGAGTTAAAATAGTTAAAAGTCACAGATACAGGGTTTCCCTCCAAACTGGGAAAACTGTCCTGTATAAGACAAAATAAATATTCCTAGTTCTTGTCAAAATAAACAGAAGCAACGTTCTGATACGTCTCCATTTGAACCTGAATTGCTACTGCTAAGACTAAAATTGGTAAAGCTTTTCCACACAGAAGCTTAATAAAATGTTTCTAAAATGGATTAGATAAAGGTGTTAATTTTTCAAAGCCAATCAATCTTGTGGACCAAAAAAAAGAGTTTGCTCCTTATTATATAACACAAATCTTTGAGTCATTTTAAGTTGCTGGACCAAGAAATGGTATACTTTGGACTTCTTCTGAAAGTCATTCTTTTCACAAAGAAGGTGACTTCTTAAAGTAATAATGACTGTGTTGCCACAGCTCAATGAGAATTAGCAGCTTTGAAAGAGGTAAAGTGGTAAAGGTAAAGTGGTTCAAAATGATTTACACGGTTTTTTTCTTTTAAACCATCCTAAATCTTCTAGATTTCTACAGTGAACTACAATTTTCAGCATTGTTTGTCTCCAGCCTCTCAAATATCAGGCATAACTTACAATTTGCACCCTCCATTTCTAATTCTTCAAATTCTGGTATATATGGTTATATTATTTTCTGAAGATTTTCCTATCTGGCCTTGTATTATATACACTATGGCATGTCAATCCAAATTTTACCTAATGAGAGGACAGGTTAACCTTGACCATGAGTCTGATGTTATACACCTGAATTTTGGGACACAAAAGAAAACCTGGGGAAAGTCGAGGAGTAAGAAAAATTTTAATCTACAGAAAACTTTGTAAGATTTTAAAAGGAAATATACATACTGAGAGTTAAGAATCAGAGAATTCAGAGTCTCCATTAGAGTCTGAGACTCAATTTATATCATGTTTTATCTTGTTTTTAAAGCCGATTTGGACTAAAAAGTACACTGTTGTTTCTCAACTCAGAGGGTGCCTTGAGCCACTGGAAATTGCATAGCAATTTCTGGTGCAAACATTTTTATAATTTCTATATTTTGAATTTCTGATTTCTGGTCACAATATGAAATGAAATAATCTGGAAAAAAAAAAGGAAATAATTTCTTATATGCACTTAGACTATATGGATACCATTCCTACCGTTATTCATCGGTGATAAGCATATCCTACCTATCAGAACAGCACCTAAATGTTTCATTATTCATTTACATCCTGTGAATCAAGAATAGAAGTGTTTCAGATGATAGCTGTTAGTGTGGGCTACCCAGGGTTATTTAGAAATACCTTAACTCAACAAACTGGCATAGGTGATTCTTCATATGTCTCTAAACACATATATATATATACAGAGAAAATTAAAGACTCCTCTTTTATATATCTAAGGAGACTCTTCTTTCTTCTCTCTCTCTTTTTTTTTTTTTTTTTAACATACATGCTGTCTCTTTATATTTTAAAGCAGTAACTAAAAATATTGCTTGGTAGTAATAAAGCATATTTTAATTTTGAGCAACTCAAGGCCTAAAGAGAATTCTGACAAGAAATATTCATTTGGATTTTTATTTTATCACTCAAGAACTCAAGAAAACAGGGCTATGGTCTACACAGTAGAGAGAACCTACATGCATGGGATAGAGCAATATTTTAAATAGATATATTAAAATTAAGTGTAAGCTGTGTATTTCAGAAGAATAGCAACAGAGCAATATGAGAAACATGGAACATCACAGGAAAGTTCTGGAAGTTCACACTTCAATCGTTCCTAATAGAAGTTACCGAGATGATTTGGGGCTGCAATATGGGACACAAAAGTATTGATTAGGTGATCTGATTTTGTTCAGCCCAAAGTAGGAAAAGCTAAAGGAGAATCTTACTTCTGTCTTCAGCTTTAGTATATAGCTGCAGAGAAGGTGGAATTAGCATTTTCTTGGCAATACACAATTTTGTCCTTGCAAAAAAAGGGCAATGGGTAAAAACTGCAGTGATTGATATCCCAGTTCGATATTCTAAAAAGTAATTGAGAATCTCTGTCGAACAACAGAACAGGTTACTCAGAGAGATCTGAAGAAACCTGAGTCACCTGACTGAACTAAAAAGCAATACCCAGCATCAAAGTCAACCTTATTCTGAACAGTGGGTCATGGCTAAATGATTTAGGGAGATATACCATCCAATTTCATCAACTCTCTAATTCTAGTCTATAATACACACATCTTTTTTTTCCATTTCCTGCATTCCTTACTCAAGTTTTCTGAATACTACTCTCACATCTTTCTTCTTTCTCACAGAAACCCCAGACATGAAGCCACAACACTAACTGTATCAAAATGGTCTAAAGTCTTGGTTTGAGACAGTTTAAAGAAGAATACTCTGAAATGAATTGCCCCTCTTCATAGGTTCAACCAATCCCTTTCCACCAACAAGGAATGAATACAAGCAGATGTAAGTGAAAAAATAACAGTTTACTAACAAGTGAAACAGCAACAGTCAAGAAATAACAGCAAATAACCACTAGATACAAAACTGCTGGGTTTGCCCCAAGGCAGTGTCTCTGAAATGAAAAGAAACAAAAGAGAACCCAAAAAGGAAAAGCCTCTACCTGCGCTGCTTCTACTCTGTAGCAAGAAACCAACACCCAAACCAAGCGGCCAGAGAGAGCTCTGCCTGAGGCAAAGATGAAAACAAGTGCAGCACAATTCGTGCAGCAACAGAGCTGAAGCTGCCTACCAGAGCAGACTTTAAAAAGGCCATGATACCGTCCCCAACCTCGCCATTCTGTTTCCTGCTGCACTGCAGGTCTTAGAAGACACAGTAGAAATTTTTGGGCACAGATGTATGTGGAAAACAGTGACTTTTTGGGTTAACCCAGGAAACCAAAGTAGTACAAAACAGTAAACCTATGATGCTTGTACCTGAGAAACTGATCAGAAGCAGTTGTGATTACTGACTACAAGCAAACAGCAATCCAATGAATTTTTCAGATTGAGCTTGTCATCTGTTCTGACACTCTGCACAAAGTGAATTACCTGCAGTATTTCAGAGACTGTAATATGCGTGCAAAATTTATACATAACTTAATTTTTTTCAAGGTTGTAATAGTGTCCTCCCTGGAAACGGGATGAAAAGAATGAAGAAAAGCTAGAAAATGTTGCTGCTTTTAATTGTACAGAAGTAGAAAATCAATTACAAATGCAAAAACATAGCACAGCAATATGAAGTTTGAAACAAATTTAAGGACGTACTTCAGAACTGATAAGTGTCATTTCTCATACCAATTCTAATATTACAGTTTGTACAATACATCAGAATATATAGTTATATGCATGTTTTGTACACTCTTCTATAACCATATAAAAATATTTATAGCAAAGACCCTATATCTTCCATAAAGGATCACCACAACAGTGGAATTTAGAAATATTTTTGTTAAAAACTCAGCTTTGAAGTTACTGATTGAATCAAATGTTATTTGTCTTTTTAAAATCTAATATGTATGTTCTGAGATTGGTTTAGCATATCAGGTTATATTAATGTAAGATTACTCGAGAAGATGTGCATTTTCTAACCTCCCATGTGGAAAATTTTATGCATATTATTTGTAAATGTGAAAGATTCAGGAGCAGGGCTGCATTAGCACATCCTGTTGAAGAGATATCCTCAATAATTTACAAACCAACAAAGGCTAAATTGGATAGAAGTTGTTTCTGGCATAATAAATTCTAAAATAAATGCAGAGAGCACCATCTTCTGGAGTCAATGAAGCATTGACACTCTACAGTTAAAGCAGAGCATTGAGTTTCAGTTAAATATGTTTATATATGCAACAAGCTTAGCAAATTGTCCTGTGAGCAGAGTAACTAATGGAGCATGGTTTCAAACAGACTCCTGTTCTGTGTCTCACAGCAGAAAATCTTCCTGTCCTTGCCAGCTCCCTCTGCATCACTCGGGCCCACCTTTCTCTGCAGCGTGATACACAGCTCTCTTCACAGAAGGTCCTTCAAAGAAGGATTTCTTTTCACTGGACAGTTGCTACTCACACTCTGGTTAGTTCAGAGATACACGTGAAGTCAACCAGTGCATGTGCTATTTGGAAAAATATTGGCTTGGAACAGTTAAAGGGCGGAAAATTTTGCTGGAACTATCCAACAAATTAAAAAGCTGCTGGGAATTTAACAAGAAATTGAGGCTGATGGAGTTATAGTAGGCTATTAGTCCAAAACCAGTTGGCATAAAACAAGTAAGCTTTACCCAATTAAAAAGGAAAGCTGATATACCAATTAGCAGTTTTGCAGGAAAGGACCTGGGGCCCTAGCAAAAAGCTGATCATGTGTCCATGCAGCAAAAGCAGCCAAAAGCATCCTGGACTACTGCAGGAGCATTGCTGCCAGTGGGTCAGAGGAGGTGATTCCTCCCCTCTGCTTAGCCCTGGTGAGACACATTTGCAGTGCTGTGTCTAGATCTGGGCTCCCTTGCTGCGAGCATGGGGTTGTGGCTAGTGTACCGATTGGGACAGAATTATGTTTCTTTATAACAATCTATACAGTGCTGGGTTTGGATCTGGTGTCACACCACTGATAACACACAAGTGTTTTAGCTGTTGTTGAACACTGCTTGCACAGTAATGAGGCTTTTTCTGTTTCTCATTCTATTTCCACCACCCCCCCCGCCTCCCCTCCCCTCCAGCAGGTAGCCTGGGGGTGAATAAAAGATTGGAAGGGAACACATCAGGACAGCAGTCTTGAACAGACCAAAGGAGTATTCCATACAATACAACATCTCATTCAGCTGATAAAATTTTGAGGGTGGGGTTACTTCTTTCAAGGTAGCCATCACTCCGACTGACTGGGCATCAGTATGCTGATGACTGATTCCCTTTGTATAATTTTTTATTTTTATTTTTGTTTCTTCGCCTGTTAAACTATCTTCATCTCAACATACAATTTTTCTCCTTTTTGCCCTTTCAATTATTTCTTCCACCCTGCTGGGGGTGGATGAATGAGGAAAGGAATGTAGGCTTAGCTACCAGCACGGTTAAATTCCCTCAGCTAGATAATCTGCAGAAGAGCCTTCTGGTGCCTCAGCTATTCTGTGTTTCTAAAATACCTACACATGGAAAATTGGTACTCCATGCATGTTTTTTATCTTGTCCATCATGTTTTACAGCTATGAAATAATGACAAAGATGAACATTATTTCTTTGCACCAAATGTTGAATACCCCATATGAAGAATCTCTTACTTAATTTGTCAGTCTAACTCTTACATTGTTTTGTCCTTAACTCCTCACTAGCAACAGCTCACAAAGTGCAGCATTTTCTAACACAACACCCAGTACACAAGCCCATAAATTCTCTGTTTCTGTCTAAAATTCCCAATGTTTAAAAGAAGGAATAGATTTTTCAGTCTAAAGTAGATTTAAGTTTGCAAAACAAGTAAATTCTTGGACAACTATTTTCTAGTATAATTTTCTTTACATTCTATCATACAGCATAGTTGCTTTTAACTGGATGACCATTATCACAGCGTTATTACTATGTCTTCTTGCTCTGTTGAGCTATGAACATGCAATTGGCTACAAGTTAGTTTCAGATTTATCTTCTCCATTAGAGGTCAGCAGAAGACCATTTATTTATACAGGATCTGAATGGTTCCCATTTCCTCATGAAATTCGAGGTCGTTAAGTCATTAAGCCAGTCACAAGAAAAAATGAATTTGACATTATGGGTCAGAAAAAGCTAAGGCTTAAAGTTCACAATACCTATTGCTGTTACATGTGGAATAGTTTCATTGTAGAATCATTGTAGTCAAATTTAGATCACTTAAAAATGTGAAATGTGAACAATTATGCCATTAAAATAAATGCCAACACAAACAGAGAGATTCGTGTAGAGTAGACATGCCTGTAAGATCCTTCTTATGCAGACAAACTGCATTGAAATCTCACAGTTTTGTAGTCTCTCCTCACATTTTCAGTACTACTGAAAAGTCACTTTTACTTAAGAGATCACCTAGATTAGAAGATTCTTCTTCCAATTTTTTAAGTATCCCTGTATAAAGAGATCATTTCACTTCATTTTCCATGGAAAAATTTCTATAATGCCAAGGCTTCTCCCAGTCTGAAATTTGTAATGACCTTCAGACAGTCACTAAGAAACCTTCATAGGTGTCCAATAAGCAAACATTTAGGAGTAAAGGTTATTTTTTAATTTAGCTGCTGTCATAGGAACTGTAGTATGTTTTCATTCCCAAACTTAAGCTTAGTAACTGTTTTGGTCAGAAATGAGAAATACTTCCAGAATAATTCTGACAAGGATTTGTGAATGAATGGTGCACTTGTGTACATAAAGTTATTATAAATACTGAGTTTTCTACTCACAGTCAACTATTATGCCAAAGGCCACACTACCATGAACTCACCTACAATCAACACTGAACAATGTTCAGGCTAGTGAGTTCAGGAATGCACACAGAGAAGCAATCCTTAAAACACAAAAAACCCCCTAACAGTATCTGAAAAATACGTCACTTGAGAAAAAAGTGACAATACTGAAAAAGAAATAATTAACTGAAATATGATGATATAGAATAAAAAATTTCCCCTTGCTTCAATTTTAATTTGCTTTTTCTTACCTTATGGATTTTTTCATCAAAAATAGGCTTATCTACAGATAGATCTCCTGCATGAAATTTAACAGTAGCAGATTCTCTACCAAAGTTTAGTTTTGAAGAATATTAAGCAGAGGTTCTCTAGTGAAAATAATCTAGAATGGAATTTCCTAGTCTGAGGAAAAAAAATGCTTTTGAGGAATATCAGACTGCTTCAAGAGGTTGAGACCATAATTACTAGAAAAAGAGTAATATCCAGGCAATTCCCCAAAAGATTCTATCATTTCCAGAAAATAAATTTCAAAGTTATTTTCTTTTCATCTTTTAATACATTTTAATATAAAAATCATCATCTTCACATGAAATGTTGGATACCAGCTTTTGGAGAGTTTTTTCTTAACTTGCTTTAACACAGTAGGCAGCTTCCCTCTCTCTATACATGCATAAAAACATATTGTATAAATAATGACAATAAATGGACAAAAAATAAACTAACTGATCAATAAATTTGTGATAAAATTGCACTGGATGTGATAACTAAAACCTCTTCCTGAAATCTATCTTCAAGATTAAGGCAATATGTGTAAAATTGGAAAGACAAAAAAAAACTTCCCACATAAAGCAACTTCATTTTTACCTTAAATGTTAATATACTCTTAAGATTTCATAAATGCAAAGCCAAAGAGAAACAAGATAAAGATCTGCACAGCTTGGAAATGTGACATCATACAGGACAAAAAAAAAACCAAAAACCCAAACCAAACAAACAAAAAACCCCAAACAACAACAAAAACAACAGAAAAACACCAACAAAAATAAGCAAAAAAACTACCAAAACCCCCAGAAAACAAACAAACAAACAAACAAACAAACAAACAAACAAAAGTAACTGTATATTGCTGTATGCTGTGGGAGAAGAAAGGGTAACTACCATTCCTTGTTTCAAAATACTGAAAGCAGTTCTCTTCCTTAGAACACTTAAAGAACACTTAAAGGCATGGTCACAGTTTTTCAGAATGCCCTTATGTATTTTCCAGACAGAATAATATTAAAGCACTCTAAACTGTAAAATCTGTCTGAAATAATCTAATAAGTGTTAATTTTTTCTCTTCCTCTAAGTGACATTACACTTCAAGAGGGGATTCACCAATGTGGAACAGTGGACAAGTTTCACTGCAACTTTACATGTTTATAGCAATGGCACTCAGGAGCCTGAAAAAGATTGATGCCACTTGTTTTTGTATAATGAGCACAGAAAACACTTTCAAACTCAAGGGTCAGATTTCATTAGAATATAAACCAGTTTACTCAGCTTTTTAGTTAAACCTAGAGCAACTAGTCTATATAATGGTACACTCAGAATCTTGTTGCTGACAAAAAGTGAAAACACCATATGCAAGTGAGAAAATCCCAAACCATCATCCTCCTATTTAAAGCATTAGTAAATTAACAAAACCACATCAGTTATGACTGGTCCAGTAACACTATTATTCACAGTCCAGCTGCCACAGTAAATCCTCATTAATAATATCCTCTTTAAAAACACCATACAAGAACAATTGCTCATGCTGACCTCTCATTGTTGATACTAAGATCACTTTTGCAATATCCTCCTGGATCCTCCTGTGAGCAGCTTCAGTCTTCTCCAAAATACAGCCCTGGTGGGAAGCAGAGGACCACTCAAGCAGAGGCCACACTCAAAGCCTTTGTCACAACAGGTTCATGGTTAGGGTTTCTTCCTCCTGCTGTCTGGCAGGGTGTCAGTGATGTCTTCCTGCTCAGCCTTGGGCTGGTTTGGGTTAATATCTGCACTTTTCCTCAGCACAGCCCACACCACTGCTGGTACTGTGCAGACCCAGCTCACACTGGGGAGGTGGGGGTCACCCACCCCCAGCAGCTGGGGTGGCCAGCACCACCCAGACCACGGCCAGACCCTGGCCCCACAGTTCCCAGGGCGCCACAGGCCTTCTGCTAATAATGACAAAATCATACACATGCAGATCCCACACTGCCACTCTGCTCTGGAGGGACACCACTACAACCACAAGCACAGTCCGGTGGTGCCTTAACTTGACATGAGCCCTGCTCTCAGACCCTGTATCTTACTATTGCAGGTTCAGGAGGGCATCTCACACCATGTGTTGTTTAAGTTTAACTTCTGTCAGTTATTCTGAGTGTTTAGCATTTCAATGGCCCCTGAAGATGTCAGAGAAAGTAATCCTAAGGATTTAACTTTATAGCAAAATGTATGCCTGTTGCAAATGAAATACAACTGAACCATAAAATGAAGTTCTCCCCAGAAAAAAACAGACCACACAACAAAGCATAGACAGAGACTTATGTAAATATATTTGATTGTCATATTTTCACTCCTTCTCAGGTCAAATATAGGAGTTTTACAGACTCACAGACACAGACATCAATTGATCAAGTAATTTCTTTTTGGAGGTGAAAAGGGACTGTGATTACTTGCCATCTTTTTAAGGTCAGTGGATTATTTCCAGTGAAGAAGTAAATTTATAACATAAATTTATCTTCTGAGAAAAATAATTGCAACTAACAGAAAAAGATAGGAAAAACTGAAGGCAAAACTGTTGCCTGATTAATGCAGACTAAAATCCATGGTGGAAAGCATCATGCGTTTCATGAGGCAAATATGAGGCTGTAATTGCTGTGTTTGTGAAATTGTAGATGAAAGAGAATTGCTTTTATATCAATTTCATTTATTTTGTGAAACACGTGAAATATTTGTTTAGTATTTTTCTATGGTAGATTACATTCTATCATCCTCCCATATTTCTAGTCTTAGTCTGACTCAGATATATTTTACTTGAATGCTGCTAAAATAATTGCAATAGAAAGAAATAAGAAAACAAACAACTCCCTCCAACATAAAATAGAGGTCTGAAGGGGAGAAAGGGAAAAAAGGGAAAATACCCCAAACAAACTATCAAAATCAAATCAAGAACAAAGGTAGACATCTAAAGTAATTTCAAATATTTACCAGAAAACTTGGTATTTTTGAAAAGCCTTTAAAAATTCATAAGAGGACTGTGCTGCCTTTTCAGCACTCACAGAAAATAAAAACAGTTTGCATGCATGCACTAACATCAGTGATTAGACAGACCCCTATGACAATTACTGGTTTTTGATACAACAGTAAGTTGCTTTATAACTGCTGCCATCATCTCTTTTCTATTTCTTCTCCATGACCTTTCCCCATGGCTAAATAAACACAGTGGTATCCCAAAGAGTAAACTGCAAATTACAAACTCCAATACTTTTCAATTTTTTTGGCATCCAAACTGTGGAAAGCAAAATTACTACATACCTATGAAAGTTTTATTTTAGCTTCAATTAAAGAAATAAAATAAAAAGAGAAGTTTCTCAAACTAATATAAAAAGGTAGCACTGGTCTGATACAACACAGTACTACTTCCAAGTAATTACAATAAAAGCACAACATGCTAAATAATCATCATTGTGCATATTAGCCTAAGTTATATCAATCTGTCTGCTCACATTCATCTGCCACAGAAAATAGCCCAAATGCCACCTGTTTTATGAGGTTGAATATACTCTACTGTGACAAAAGATTTCTTCAGTAGTTTACAAAATGTTTCTCACTAATTATATTATGAAGATCACCATCATCATATTTCTGTTGCATTGGCAGGAGGATATTTCAGACAAGCCTGTCTGTCTGGCAGAATTATTTTGCTAGTTATACTGGGCTTGCTAGCTTGACAAAAAATTAAATTGACCTTTCCTACAATTCTGTGTTTGCATTAAAGCATTATTAATTTAATGGTCATACAAAGGTAAAATTTCCAGGACTATGAGATGAATCTTCTGTGCTAATACAGCAACAACTGATTTAATCTTCTGAAAACTGTTTCTAAAAATCAAACATTTTGTCAGATCTATACTATCCACATCACTCAAACTGCAACACAGAAAACAAACCGTAATAACACGAGAGCTAGACCCCATCTATCCAACTACATTCAGTCAAGTCTTTCATCAATGATGCTGCAGGATTTGGCCTGACATTAATATCTGACTAGTTTATATTTACGTGTTTCCAATGAATCCCAACTCTCCATCATGTATGTAGCTGTTTCTTTGGAATTCTAACCCTTAGCTATAACAGACTTGGTATGTGCAACAGCAGCCTGATGACCAATATCTCTTCTACGTGTTGGCTTCTTGTGTGCTTTGATCTTTCAAGAAGACTGACCAGACAAGGTAGATGTGAAAAGAGGGCAGTGAAATTCCTGGGGTTGATGAATATGCAGCAGAGAAGTTTCCACATTGCCAATTACAGCAAGCAGTCATTGCACAGGCAGCCAGACTGCAGTTCATGCAAAGACCTGTGTCTCTGCAGGCTGCTGTGGGGACAAGAAAGACAAAGAAAGTGAGGATTTTGCAGAAATTGCAGTAACCTAGACATATGCTGTACAGACTGGAATTAGGCCTAGAAGCACAGAGAACTCTCTCACAGAGAACTGCAAGAACTCTCAAGGCTGAGAACCTTCTTGAACTACCCTTGTGCATTAAAAATCTTAGTGTCTCAATATACACTGAAAACAGAATAAAGGCTGAAGTTTTGATTTGCATTTTGATATTCATAGGTGTACATGCTTTAAAACTTTGTATTTTATGTATAAAACTTATAAAAGTACTAGTAACAGAAGGCAACAAACTAAAGTCATGATTTATGTGTCTTCTGTATTAAAAGAATAACAGAAATATGAGAGCAATAATTTTCAGTGTCTTAGAATTTTAGAAATATCCAGTTATTATATGATAACCAAATACTGACTTTTTATGCACTGATTACAGGATTATTTCTATACATGTTTTAAACATATTTTTCAGGAGTTTATAATTTGATTTTAGATAAGAAGAGATCAAAGGAAAGCACAAGAATCATTCATGATGATATGCATGTATTTTTTCTTGAAGAACCCTAACCCTCTGACAGGGTAAGATAGCTCTCTTTTTTACTGTTTCAGGTTCTTAAGTCTGCAATAAGTGGATACTTTTCTTTGTTTCAAATACTTTTAATGGTATTTCTTAATCAGTGCTGCTATCAAAATTCTAATAACCAATTATTCGTCTTTTCATTGCAATAATTGAGCAATAGATAACATTATACTGAGCAAGCAGCCTAACATAACTCCAAATTCTGAACTGACAGGTTTTCTTTATAAAAAGAAATAATTTTAAGTCAACAGTATTTCTTCACCTTTTAGCTCAAACAACAGATAATTGCATACTTAGGAGTACAGAACAGTCTCTTCCTTCTGAATTTAAATGGCAACAGTAGCTGATTTCCACTCCCCCAGCCCCCCATTACACATGGTTTGATAAATTTCCATTAATTGTAAGAGCTTTCTTCTCATCGTAAAATCTACATTGCTCTGTTTCTACACCTGATCATAGAATCTATCCTATTTTGGACATTTTCCTTACCAATATTACCCAACCCAAATAACATTATTACCTTGCCTGAAGAAAGAGAAGAAATTGTTGTTACAACAGAAATTTCTTTATCTTAGATTTGTTTTTTCTCTAAGGATTCCAAGTGTTAAAAATGGTGCTTGGTGTTTGTGGATTAGAGGCTTAATTTTTGGTGGTAGTTGGCTATTTTGTTTTGGTTTGGTTTTGGGGTTTTTTTGGTTGTTTGTGGTATTTTTGTTTGTTTTTTAATTTGGCTAGGTGTGGTTTTTTTTTTTTTTTTTTTTTTTTTTTTTGTTTTTTTTTTTTTTTTAAATAGCCAATTAGAAGGTCATAAAGTAAAATACTCTAGTTTGTCTTATCTTATTTTTGGTTACTCACCTGAGCCAATCATCCAGTGTTCTTTTGCAGTTATCGTAACAAAACCACAACTCTAGGACATGTTTCATCACATTTCATTTGCTTCTTTATTCCATGATGCAATCAATCACACTGAGGAAGTACCTCACTACTTCTCTGGTAAGTGCCTGAAGGGCAGGCAGAACATTTTGCCTAACTCGCCTTTCTCTCTCTCTCAAAATCTATGGGTTTATTTCTGTCATAACTGCAAATATGAAGCTTGCTATAATACTCTTTTTAAAACTTCACACTAAAAATTCTTTGCAAGCATAGTGGTAGATTTGTTGCTAACAAGCAAATGAGCATTGCAGGAAGAAACAAAAATTGTGTGGTACCTTGCACGTTTTTCTCCTGCTTCCCCACTCCCTGTGCAGTACATAAATCTACATTACTATTTAGTGCCCTGTGGTGCTGAATATTGTAGGGTGATTGAACATGATGCTGAAAAATTGTCAGAGGATGTAGAACTAAACGATTCTATGACCTTTCAGTGACATAACACTACAAGATGGTGAGAAATTTACATGCAAGTTGAAAGGCTTTGTAAAAGTTACTCAAATGTATTTATGTGACATAGTTTTACATTTAAATCTACCATTTCCTTTAAAGAATTCTTCGTTGTCTTTCATGTTAAAAAAACCCCCAAAACATAGAAGCACAGAACAATAAAAACCCTAACCAATCTTTGTTAGGAGGTCTGAATAACAAATAAAAAATCCATTTGAAAACTACTTCAGACTCAAAATTCTGCATTTTTCTATCTTTGTTTAATTATAGTTTGCATTATATTAGAGCAAGAATTTATTTTCATATCTTAAAATACTGACAATTTTTGTTTGTTTTTATTAAAAATGCCAGTACACCATTTGTCATTTAAATGAACGAAATAATAAATTGCAAATGGACAGAACTTAGTGAAGCATGAGACCATTTAGAGAAATATTTATACATGCCACACAAATTCTTCCTGAAAAGGTTATTTGAGTGTAAATGTGACATTTTGAACTGTGTAAGTAGTGAAAACTAACTCAATTATAAGTCATTTATCACTTAGTAATGAAATTTAATGTTTGCCTTCCTTCGCATTCTTATTTTAAAAGGTCTTGTCCATGCAATTGAATGTTTTGAGTCAGACCATCCTACTTTTTCCATAAAATTATTGTTTTTCCTTGATTACATCTGACCTGGATAGGGATCTGGTCTTCTATGATAAAAATATGTTTTAATAAAATTAATAACCCAGCTTCAGCCATTGGTAAATGTATTTTTATTTAGTTCCACAGCACTCGGCCCGTTTACTAAATCTTTAGGAATAGGTTCATACTTTGCAGCCATTTTAGGTAACCAGACAAAAAACCTGTGGCCTCCAGCTTCAGAGTCCCAGTCTAAACGTTTCTCCTGCTTGGGCTTTTGCTTTAGAGCTTTGGTTAAATCAGAACAAAAGTGAATGCATTCTGTGTATTAGTAGAATAGACTGTATGTTTACTAATGCAGTTTTCTGTTTCTATGCTGTTTGAAGTTTCCCAGCTTGTATTAATTTCACTTATGCATCCATATTACCCGTACAAATGTCTTACAGTTATACTTCAATAATATTTAGGGCATCTTGTATTGTTTTTGTACAGAAATCAATTTACAATTTTGTACAGAAATACTTCCCCTGTCCCCATTGTCCCCACAAAAAAACAAAACAAAACAAAACAAAAAAACATACCACCACATGATCAGGAATTTAAAGGTTGTGTGCACATACCGGATCAATAGGACAAATCATGTCTGTATAAACAAAATCAATCTTATTTGAAGTTTTGTTGATCAGAAACTTCTCTGCTAACTCAGGAAATTTGCATACATGTATGTATGTTCTTGGTTTAACATATTATTAAATATATCTTCGTCAGGGCATGCATTTTGCAGAGGTTTGTCTTACAAATCCTTCTGAAGGGAACAGCAATTGTAACGTTTCAGCAAACAGCCTTTTCATCATAGGCAATGGTGGTGTGGAAAAAAAACCCAGAATACAACTCAGGTGGGGTGAGGACAGCAGCAGCATGTTTGTTACTGCAGCTATAGGAGAAAACACAGAGCAGCAGCAGCAACGTGTCACACTGCTGATAGGAATTCTCCCCACATGAGTCAGAGTTTATACACACCTTTAGGTTGTACAATCCAGTGCTGTGTCAGACAAGCAGCACATGATAAATAGAAACAGCATTGAAATCCTCGTGATAAAAGAGTACAGAGTACAGCCTGACAGGAAAAATCAACTTCTTTCTTAAGAAAGTTGTGCTGGTCTTGTTAGCAAGATCATTAGCTGCAAATGTTTCTTAACTAGTGAGATCTGCAAAGACCCATGAGACCTTCGTTCCCTTGCTTCCACAAAGGAAATGTCTATCAGAGAATTGCAGAATGGTTTGAGCAGGAAGGGGCCTTAAACACAGACGCACTGCATTACTAATCTTTCCACTAGTAAACAAGATCATCACTGCATAGTTTTGGCTGGTGCCAGGTATTTAAGATAAATGCACCTCGTGGTCAAGCTTATTTTCCTAAGGTAAGAATGTGCCTTCTATGAAGGTATTTCTCATCAACAAAGTGGAATTCATTTCTATTTGGTCAAGTGGAAGTCATACAAAACAATAACAGAGGTTTTAGAACGTTAAAACCCAAAAGTATAGGAGAATCCTATGCATTTCCCTCAGACAATATACCAGATTTCATATTAATGTTTGAGTGTTTGAATAACCAGAATTTCTGCTCAGAATGGAAATAAGTTATTGACTGTTAGGTTATTCTGGGATGGATAATTTCTTGTTGTTAATGGTAATTCTCTTCCTGGGAATAAAACTTACTTCTTTGAATTTTTTATGGGGGAGTAAACCCAGTTTCTTTTCATTTCAGTTGAAGTGCCAGTCTTAAACTACTGACTGACTTTAAGAATCAGTAATAGCAGGCTGAGGTCCCTTCTGCTACAATTGCAAGGCATACTTCTTGAACCTGCCTTTTGCAACACAAGAACATCCCTCACCTCCACTGTACATGTATTTTCATTCTGATCTGTATACTACAAACAGCATTGTAGAAAGGTGGTTAGATGCTCCAAAATCTGTATAGAGACTGCTTTGGTACAGTGGTCAATAATCCCTAAGTCAGCCTTGGGTTCTTTACCCAGCTTTACATATGACATTTCCTATATCTTTGTCATTTTCAGCAGCTGCTCAATTGTATGTTGTGTTATTGCATGCCCACGTGGCAATTCTCTCTGTGCATCCTTTGGCATCATTAATATTAAAATTCCAGGGAATGGTTAAAAAGTGTAAAAATTTTAGAATTCTAGTTCAAGTAGTATAGTTCAGAAAATCCAATACTAAAAATAAGCTTTCAAATATTAAGGACAAAACTTCCACCAAACATAATTTTTGCTCAGATAAGTTGATTTTTATATACAGACTGTCAGAGCTCACGTGGGTGAGAGAGAGGTTGTTGCAGGACACAGGAGCACACACAAACTGCTTTGACAGCCTAACAACAGGTGTCCTACTGTCCATCTGTTATTTTGAGTATATATGTACCTACATTTACAAGACACGAGCTATCTTTGTAATTCAGTACATAGTACTCCCCAAGAAGCCAGGTCTGCAAATAAGATAATGGCTTCAGCATAAAAGTACCAGACAATTTCACCTCCACATGGAAGTATTTCCAATTCAATTATTAAGGATGTGTGGGGGGTGTTATATATTTTTCTTCTTTTTAAATCTTATTAAGGCATTTACTGAATACAAAGAGACAAGAGATATTCCTATATGAGAGGAACATGCAAAAGAGGCAAAATGCAAAAAGATCATCAAGTAATAGTGTCAAGGGACATAGTAAAACACAAGGAAGAGATAAAAATATACATTTGTGTCAAAGCATTGGGAAGTAATAAATTGTTGCTACTGAGCTACTGAGTAGTTTGAGAATACCCAAACTTGGAAGCAAAGTGATTCCATAAGTCTTTAATTCTCATTAGAAATTACATTTATTTAGAAAACTAACTTCAATTAGTCTCTCTCATACAGGCATTCTTTACTATTATATATTTATATTAGAGATTGTGGCAACATTTCCTAATCTAATTTGGCTTTGAATATCAACAAATAGGTATAAGTAATAATAATTAAAAAACTTTTGGATTTGTTTAAGAGCTATGCATAGTTAAGTGGACATTTTTGTTTTGTTTTGTTCTTAAAATACAGCTGACCACTTTTTAAAAATATAGACATAAGAAATCCCCTCTAACAATTTACCTGGCATTTTATACTTCCATAAAACACTCCAGGGTGCCCATTACTGTATGATATCAGCATGCATGCTAAACTCAGTGTAGGTGAGCTGTGTTAATATTATGCTTCAACATCACACCCTGGAGTGCCTTATTGCTTAAATGATGGAAAGGCCAAACATTTACAGCATACCATCATGTTTCATAGAACAGTTTTACACTGCCATTCTCTGTTACCTCATCCTTTCAGGAAAAGTGTTTGCAAGACAAAATAACAAACATCATTCATTTAAAACAGCTTTCTCAAAGTGCTAACCTGCAGAATAATCTTGCAGCTCTCTTTGGATAAGGACATATCTTTTGCATACAGTGCTAACACATACACATACTGATACATATATTATATATCAGTAGAAAATCCAGCAAAACTTTTCATCAACAATTAACTAGATATTATTTTTAAATAAAATGAAAGGATGGAATATGGCAGAAGCTGACATGTTTACTGCAAATATATTAACCTTAAGACAGAACAGAGCTGCATTGGGTGGGAAACAGAGTTTTAGGTCAACATCAATGTCTCATTACACATCTCAGCTGTTTTAGGACAGAGACTATCTATCATCCTGAGGAGCTTTCTGGGTAATAGCACACTACAGAGGAACAGAATATAAGAATCTGCAATCATACATGCAGCATGATTATTCCATCAGTAACTATATATTTGAGGTATCCAGAACTGTTAATCTAGTAACATCATAGAAGTATTTAGGTTGAAAAAGACCCTTAAGTTCATCAAAGTCCAACCATTGACTCAACACCTACAAGTCCACCACTAAACCATGTGTCACTGAGTGCCACATCTACACATTTTTTGACATGGTTACTCAATTACTTCCCTGGGCAGTCTATCCCAATGCTTGGAAAATCCTTTTGGTGAAGAATTTTTTTCCTACTATCCAGTCTAAATCTCCCCAGTGCAACTTGAGGCCATGTCCTTGCTTATTACTTGGGAGAAGAGACCAAGCCCCACCTTGCTACAACCTCCTTTCAAGTAGAGAGTGATAAACATACTTTGCCTTGTTGAAAAATGGACCTTGATGATCCAGCCTGTCCATATCCCTCTGCAGAACCTCCCTACCCTCCAGCAGATCAAAACTCCCAGCCAGCTTGGTCATCTGCAAACTTACACAGGATGCACTGGATCCCTTAATTCAGGCCATCAGTAAAACTATTAAACAGGTTTGGCCCAAATGCTGAGATCTTGGGAGCACCACTTGTGACCATCCACCAGCTGGTCCATTCACCATTATTCTTCGGAATTGATCATTCTGCCATTTTTTTTTCCCAGTGCACAGTGTATCTGTTCAAGCGATGAACAGCCAATTTCTCCAGGAAAATGCTGTGGGAAACAGTGTCAAAGGCTAAAGTCCAGGCAGACAACATCCAAAGCCTTTCCCTCATTCACTAAAACAGTCACCTTGTCATGGAAGGAGGACAGGTTGGTCAAGTAGGAACTGCCTTCCCTAAATTCATGCTGGCTGTGCCTGTGCCCCTAGCTGTACTGTGTGTGTCACACAGTGGCACTCAAGAGGACATGCTGTATGACCTGCTCTGACCTTCTGGCTGAGATCAGACTGACAGTCCTGTAGTTTCTTCATGGAAGTTGAAGGCTTCTGGTGGGGCAGCTCTTTATTTCTCTCAGGTTTCCCCTGTTCATTAAGGTCCCCTGCACATCATGCTAGAGCACTCTTCTGCAGATTATGCTAGCACTACAACCAGCATCCAAAAGGAGGATTTTTGGTATTGCTTGACCTACTTAACCTGCTTTTGATTAATTCAACTTGTCTGTCACAGCAATTCTATGTACCATGAAGACTGAGATTGCTCAAAAAATCACACCTTCTGAATACAACTTCATCTTTTACGTGGACTCAGCAACTTTTAACTGGTCATACAGGAATCTACCATGAACAACTAAATGTAAATTTAAAAAGTAGCAACCTAAATGCTCTGGTTCTCTCAACATCTCTGCTCTGATGCCAGAGAAAAATAATTTTCTTCACTAATGGACAGGGGACACTGCTTCTGCAGGCACTGGCATTATTAATTTTGTGGTATTGAAGCTTTTCTAGAAACCATTGGACTCTTTTCATCAGCCTACTTTTCTTGAAATTGTCAGATTAATCATTCCAAGATATCCTGCATCTCTGTATAATTCCTGGAAGGTTGATAAAGAAGGCTGTAGGTACAAACTGCTTCCTAGATATTCCTGAAACTGACTTTTCTTCTGCAAGTAACACCTTTTCAGCATTAGATCCTCAGCTTGGCCTGTAGGATACTTCTGAAGTCTGAACACCATTAACAGAAAGCAATCTTAATGTAAACAAAAAAACTCACACCCTCAAAAATTCAAAACCCCAAAAGCACAAAAAACAAAAGCACAAACTTCCTCTATCAGCACGGATTTAAAAATTTTTAAAATTATGTATATTTTATACAACACTGTGTTTAATGTATCATTTAAGTGCCACCATTATTAATTATTTTTCGTTTTTATGTCCTTTATTAGGTATTTCAGTGAAAAGTAATTACATTATGTGTACATATATAAGTAAGAATAAAAAATAAAGAGGAAGAACCTTTTTATTTGACATACCTTTCTGAGTCTTCTTTTGACTCCAAATTGGGAGTGTTCAGGGATGCTTGGAATGAACAGACCACAAATGCTATTGCAGACTTTCTAAGACAATAAATTATCACTACCATTTTGAAACTAATTCATCAATAAAATATTATTTATTTTTCACATCTAAAGGGAAATATTTCTTTTGCCTGGTACACAGAGAGGAAGCTAAATTTTACTATTTCTCCTAGTTTTCATGCCCCTCTAAAGGTTAGGCAGGCCACTACTACTCTGAGACCTGCAGAAACCAGAGCTTTCCTTCTTTTGGCCAGTGTGCTCACTTCTCAACATAAGGTTTCAAAGAGACACAAACTGGAATGAAGGTGCTTCAAGCATTGCTCATAAAATAGATATTTATGAATGAATCTTGTAAACATTTTTCAATAAAGTAAAAATGTATGTATAGACAGTCATATACCACTGCAGTGTTGGGTTTTTTTCCAATTTTAATATAGAAGACCCAAGAAAAGTGAATTTCAGAAGTGAATCCAGACTAGTCCCTTCTTCCAACACCACAGAGTTATTTCCCTCCACAGTTAAAGCTGAAGGCTTCATGCTTTAAACATCTAGCTCTCACTTTGATTTACCCTATTTAAAAAAGAAAATGTATAAGTAATTGCAAATATTCATTTAATCTTTCAAGTACTTTTTGAAAACTCCCCTTATTTTATCCTTTACTTAGGTGCCTCTTTTGCAAATATGCACTGTGCAGTGATATAAGTGATCCATGACTACACTGCAAAATAGACTTCCAATAAAGAGAAAAAAGATCTTCAGATGCTGGAATTTATGCACTTCTAATTAAACTTTTTAAAATTTTATAATATTCAAGAATGAGGTCACATTTTAATCAAACAAGTGCATACTGAAATTTTTACCAGCTAGAAGCATTCTTAAATATATCAATCACATTGCCTTTGATGTCGTCTTCAAATATATTGCTGTCTTCAAAAAAGCCATATGACCAATCCAGAATTGCATAAAGCCATGGAAGATACAGATTTGAGACTTATATTGAAATCATCTATACTTCCTTTAATGGGTTGACCTTAGCTGAAAATCAGTTGTGTCCCAAGCTGCTCTATTACATCCCCTTCCCAGCTGAACATGGGAGGCAGGGCTCCGTCACACATAGCAGTTGCTCTGAAAGGTAAGAGTTGTAAATAGTGAATGCCCTCACTTCCTTCTACTGTCCTTAGCTTTTATATCTGAGCAGATATCATATGGTATGGAATATCCCTTTGGTTATTTTGGGTCATCTGGCCTGGTCCCAGGATCTTGTCCATCCCCAGACCCTTGATGTGGGGAATGCTGAGAGACAGTGCTGATGCTGTGCCAGTGCTGCTCAGCAGTGCCCAAAACTCTCGTGTGTTATCAACACCTTTCCAGACACCAGTGCAGAGCACAGCACTGTGAGGGCTGCTGTGGGAAAATGGACTCTGGCTCAGCCAGATCCAAATACACTTCCTTAATTCAACAGGCAAATCAGTATAACAGACCGGATAATTTTTGAAGTATTAGGTTTTTCAGCTAGTATTTTGGAGTAAAAATCCCAGATACCTTTTAAGTGGTAAAATGCCAATAATCTTAATTCTGTTTCCAAATTCTCCTTTATATTCTCTTCTACTTGATATAAGTATCTAATGTATTCGCAAAAGTCTCTTCTCACTCTTTGGCTTCAACATCAATGCTTCTTGAAATAAGAGAATTAGATGATACTTAGGGTCCATTTCCCACACAGAAGCAATTACCAAGCCTTTCACAGAAGCTGAAAGTCGAGTTGTGAAGGACAGGCATAAGAGTGTTTTGTCTCAAATATTCTGACTGTTGTGACAGGAAAGTTGAGATTTGAAGAGAGGGTCCCACTGATGTGGGGCAGTGCTGTTCTGAGCCAACTTCTTTTTCTGCCTTGGGACTTGTGCACATGTGTGTTCCCCCCCACCCTGACTCACTTTCTGAAAGGCTTAAAATGGCTGGCTGTGCATGCATGAATTTAATGGCATGACAGCTCTAGTTTATATAAAAGGCATGTACCAGAGTAACTTTTTCTCTTTTCCCTCTCTTTCTCTTTCCTTGTCTTGCTACCACAGCTCCAGACCATTCATGCAGTAGGACCATCGTGGGATCTAAGGACTGATGATCTTCTTTGTCCTCTTTCTTTCTCTTCCACCATTATTTCTCTCCTCTCTTCCTTTGTCTGGGTGAAGTGCCATTATGATACTCCCATTATTTGGTATTGAAGTTTGTTGTGGGAGTCAGGAACTTTGGAAGTGTGTTGTGGCTCATTAGCCAGCACCTTTGAGAAATGGTGTATTCTGAGCCAGCACCTTTGAGAAGTTTATTGTGGGAGTTGAGAGCTTATTGAATTGTAGTGTAAAAATTAAGGGCTTGTTAGCCACCACTTTTGAGAACTGTGTTATAAAATTCAAGTGATGGTTAGCAAGCACATTTGAGTCTAAAACAGTGGGCTGGTAGCTGGAATTAAGGTGTACAATAAAAGCATAAGTGTTTCCTGACACATGGACTGATGTCTTTGTTTAGCATGATGAGAACTGATAACAAATGTCATACCCAGTCCCATGCAGATTGTGACATGAGTAGTGTCCACCACAAGAGTGTTGATATAAAAGAGCTGAATTCACAGCAATCATTATGAAAGTAATAACTATAAAAGAAGATACAATGGTCATCTTTGGGGTGTTTTTGGTTGTGCAACATGCTAACTAAATAGAAGATATGCAAGAAGGGAAATAACATTTTTCCCCATAATCTGGAGGAGTGCATTACTAAAGAAGAGTCAGCAAATCCAAAGATGAACAATGACAATGTTGCAGGAATTTGAAAAGAGAAAAAACCCCATGCTTTTAAGTATTTGAGGGATGCTCAGCAATCAGGAGCTTGCACAATCTTTCTGATATCAGTAAACATTACTCCACAAAGAAAAACTAGAAGTAAAATATGTAAAATGAATGTATCACCTTGGTACTCATAATTGTATAACTAAAAAAATAATCCTTGGTAAAACATAGTCAAGTAAAAGTATTGCATCTGGAGAAAGAATGAAGAATATGGATAGCAGTAAGTTGTTACAGTGATAGAGTTCTGCTAATTGCAATTAAGTCACAAGTGGCAATTTAAAAGTTTAAATAATTGGGCACAGAATTTCAAAACAAATTAGCAAACATATGAGACATCCTTCTATAGATAAATAACAATGACTTTGTTCCTGTCAAAAATTTTAACTCCACATTTCTACAAACAAACATATTGGAATACTGCCAACAGAAATAGGAGGGATATAGAATTGTATTTAGAGATCTTTTAGAGTGACAAGATCATAACAAATATACTGTAGGTAAATTGGGACACTTTAACCATAGGGCAGAGAGTTAAAAAGAACACAAATTAAATGTAGGAGAAGACTAAATTTTGGGTTGTCCATTTGTAAAACGTCTGAAGAAATATTTTCGTATTCCCACTCCATAGCTAGGATTCCTACCTCATATTGATAACTACCATTGACAATGAAGAAACAATCACTTGTGACCTACTTTGGTGAAATGCAACATTAGAATTACTTATTCAATATATTTATAAAACTCACAGAAAAGACAGAATGAACCACAAGGTTTGAAATGACATAGAATTAGAGGGAATAGTCAATGCTCTAAGGCCATGCAGAGGAACCTAGACAGGCTAGAGAAATGGACCAATGGGAACCTCATGGACTTCCAGATCAAATGCCAGGTGCTCCCTCCGGGCAGGAAGCAGTGGTGCAAAGGCACAGGGCGATGTCTGCCTGCCTGCCTGGGACCATGTGTCTGGGGAAAGGAACCTGGAGGCCTTGGCAGACACAAGTTGAGTGTGAGCAAGCAGTGAGGGCTGCCGAGATGGCCAGTAGCACTCTGGGAACCATCCATCAGTGCGCAGCTAGGACATTAAAAAAATTGATTACCCCCCCACTTAATCACTTTAAAGACCACATCTGGATACTATGCCCACCTGACAAGGACTGACAAACTGGTATGGGTTCAGCAGCGGGTTTGGTTTCCAAGCACCTCAGCTTTCCAAGACGAAGAACTTGCCATGTGAGGAGTGGTTAAGGCTCTAGGACATGATCAGCTTGGCTTACCAGAAACTATGAGCAGTTTTTAGTATCTAGGAGGACTTACTGAGAAGATGTGGTCAGACTTTTTATGAAGGGCGATAAGTTGTAGGGTCATATAAATAGTAAGGAGATATGCAAAAGTGAGTAATAAATTTTCTTACAGGCTTCACATAGTTTTAAGATAGCAAAATTTAAAAACAAAATTATTCTGAAATGTTATGTTGAATTTTTGCTTGCACACATTGATATTTTTTTCCTTAAGACAGTTGGTATTCTCCCCAAATTATTGACAATTTTTCACAGAGAAAACAGTGGTACTAGAAGCAGAAGACACAATGGATAAAACATTCTTCAGTGATTCAAGCAGCAGAAGTAAGCAGTTATGCTCTCCACTTTTCATCATGCAATCAGTAGTATTCTTCAGTTTTTCTTACTTCCAAATTTCTGTGTTAACTTTATGCTTGCTCTTCTAGATGCTGATATTGCTTTCCTCCTCAATTTATCTGTCTCATCCTTTACTCTCAGAAAGTCTTTTATTCCACCATATCAAATCAACTGATGGTTACTGATGCGGCAACCAGTTTTCTCCCTCTATTTCACAGATAAAATCGAGGCAGTCAGAAAGGAATTACTGTGATGCAAGGACAGAAAAGACATTTTGCTGTCTTGATTTGATACCAAAGCCCTCTGCACTTTTTTGGTGGAGATCAAATAGTTCATTTTAGAAACAGGGTATTTTTTATTTCATAAGTATATTTTTCAAAGGCAGTCAGTTGGCATTGCATTGTTTCATGAAGGTTAGAACTTCAAACCACTGTTTATTAGTGTTATTTTCTCCTGTATCTCTTTAAAAGTATTAATTTAAATGATGTATTAATTTAAATGATGTGTTAATATCTTAACATAAAAGGTGTTTAAAAGCAGCTCAGAAGTTTTCATATTTCCTAACAGGAGCATGGCTGTTTTATAGCCATATAGCCATATATCCTATGGCTGTAATAAGAACAGAAGAGTACAGAAAGATAAATTGATTATAACAAAATACTTGTGGAAAGTAGATTTCATCATTTTGGTTATAAACTTCACAAAAACATTGAATATTCAACCCATTTTTTTAAAGGAGGAAGAGTAGTCAACCAAAGCTAGCTATTTTAGCAGGACATGCTTCGGAATTGACAATTAGGCATTAACATGTATAGATTCAAATTCTCAGCCAAAAATAATTAGGTACCTTAATTTTTTTATTAGTACAAATCTACTTTTGATTTAAATACATTTACTCTGAAATTATGCCATTTTTAATTAAAAGAAAAATACAGTGAATTTATAAATTCCTTAAGAGTTCCCTGCAGAATTCAGGTTTCTGAACGTCAAAATTTAGTTTACAACAATCATAAGAAATATTGAGAAGCACTATATGTCCTCTACTAGCATGTCAAGAAAATGTTTTGTCACCGTCACTGCCATCACTCAAGATGAAGCATTAATGCTTACTTAAAATGACAGTGCTTAGGAATTTGTATGAGCTCTCAGCATTGCTAATGACAGATAAAAGCCAGAAGTATTTCATGCACACACTGAATAAGGTGACAAAGATGTACTAATGAAGAGGCAGGTTAATATAAAAGATATTCAGGTTTTTAATCTAGCTGAATTTGATATGGAACTAATGGACAAAACAGACCTGACAATTTTTTTTTTTTTTCTGTTCATCCATTAAGCTATGATACTGAACAATAAAGTATTTGACTAAGGAAGGCCTAAGAAGGTTTCATTTAAACTTAAATGGCATGCAAAAAATAGCAGTGCTAGAAAAATTTGTTCCATGTGTTCTCACACATTCCCCCTCCTGTCATCTCCCCATGTCTTCTGATGAATGTTTCAGTACATTTATCACTCTACACTACACATCACCCCGAGAAACACTGAAACTCTCCTGTGAGTGACATGGGCTAAGTGACAGCCCTGGTGAGGAGTGTTCTTCTTGAATGAGGGACAGCACGACAGGAGGCTGGCCTGGAGTAGCCACCACACAGGGAGAAGAATTTTCACCAGACTACAAAGTCTATGAGTCTAGAAAGGCTTACATAAGCTGTAACAATCTATCATACTTGGCAAAAACATCCAAAATTATCTCTGGAAAGTTCTGAAATAGACCTTGAAAATGCAGGCATGTGTGTGTAAAAACAAGGAAAAGAGGGAAGAAGAAATGACAAGATGTCTACGTCCAACTTCTAAAAATTGATTAAAAACATAGTTTGCAACTTCAGATGGATTTTAAAGGTTTCTATATTTAAAAAGTGTTTGTATAATGTGTTAGTGCCTGAGTGCCAGTGGCAGCACTGGAGTTCTGCCTCTGTGGAACAGCTGGGGCTAAATCCCCAGCAGGGATGTCCCTGCAGCCCCAGGTGGGGCAGGTGTCTGTGCTGTGGCCTGTGGAGGACTCCAGGCTGGAGCAGGTGGATGTTCCCTGAAAGATGCATCCTGAGGAAAGACCCAAACAGTTATTCTGTGTGTAGCTAATAACATGCTCCTACATCATTATTTCTCCTAATGAGCCAAATGGCATATCCCTGTGCATCTTTTATAAAATTTTCTGGGGAAGTTTGTAAAGATGACCATTACACTCCAATAAAGTTATATTAAGACATTTTACTCAGGCTCTCATGTGAAAAGAGAAAAACTTGAACCTCAAAGGATTATCCTCTTCTATCCCCCAAAGACTTAACTACCTACCTGAGTACATTCAATACTCAGAAAACCATGACAGACAGTTATCTTTTATCCCAGTGACTAAAGACAATCCCCCTCTCTCCAGAGATGGAAGGAAATTCAAACATTTCTTCCTTTCATTTTGAAGCACTACCTTTAATTATTCTGTTCCAGAACAGCTTTGGATACTTTGCTGTTTTCCACAGTCATGGCATTTTGATTCAAGTTTATCACACCTCCTAGATTCCAATAGCAACATCAAAGGAAAGCAAGTACATTTTACATTTGCATATGGGACATTGAGATTTCAGAGAACAGCTGGCTATACTCACCAGCAAATGGATTATACTCATTTACAGATGCAAATATTTCTATTTGAGTATGAAGCTCAAACTCACAATTTATTCAGAAAAACTAGGTTAGCTACAGTAACTCTTACTTAACTCTAAATTTCAAGTGAAGGTCTCACAAAATGTGCCTAATACACAGTATTTTTTTTTCCTTGGGTTTGCATTTTTGTTTTACTACAATGTACATAGAAAGAAGAAAATTTAAGAACCTGCCATGAAAAGCAGACATACATTGTTTACCTTCTAAATTAATTATAAAAGCATCTGAGGCCCATACTTGTCTTCCTTTAAAGGAAAGAAATAGAATAGTTTTTCTTCCCTACAAGTTCCATTAAGGTGTTAAAAAAGTTAAGGATCAGAAGATACTACTGAATTATCAACTACAATGTAATCAAATAATTCCTAAGTCTGAAAATATCTAAAGGGGAAAGAGTTTAAATACTACTGTAAAAAAGAGGAAAAATTTAGAGGGGTTTGTTTCTATCTATGGTGTGAAAATATAGCTCCTGAATGCATACTTGTTACAAATTCAAGGTTGAATAAAGAGCAGCTGCATCAGAAAGGACAAGTCCCCACAGGTACAGATTCCTCACAGATTGTGCAGGCACTGGGCCATCAAAGAGGAAAGAATGCTATATGACACCTGATTATGCAAACTCTTGTTTTCCCAAGTTCTAGAAAATAAATGTAGTTATTTCAGTTCAGTGTGAGTGAAATCAAGAACACCATATGAAGACTAGTGAATATATAGGATAACATACCTAATTATGATAGTGATAAAATCACTTTAATTAAGATGGCATTGAAGAGATAAAGTAGACATGTATTCATATCTGACTGGTGTGTATTCACACCACTTAAAGGCTGGACAGCTAATGATAAGTACAGATTTTGCAACATACAGCTCAATTCCTCATTTAGTGTGCTTTTCTGTTCTTAAATGAATTATTCCCAATGAAATTTATTTTCATATAATTTGAAGACTTCAAGCAATATTAGCCAGAAATATCCGACAGAATGAAACTGAATAGCCCAGAAAAGGCTACTAGTTTATTTTCATTTTTAGATCTTTGCGGAAATACAAACAAATCCTACATGCAGTTCTTATCTTACTGGTTACTATATGAAAAGTCCCATATGTTTTCTGACACTTAATTAAAATTATGATAAAATCCCTTTATCCCCTATGATCCAATTTGACTTGGTTTGTTGTTTGGTTGGTTGGTTTTTAATATTGTACTGAATGGCTATTCTTCTTCCACAGGTAGAAGCAGAGTTTAGTGATCCTCAACAGAAATAAAATGAAGACTAAGTGCAGGCCACAATATTTATGTTTGCTCCCACACTTCTTCACATTTCTTGTCTGAGTTCAGGGCAATGAAAATCAATCAGGTCTGTCAGCTCACTGCTTTCTGATACAATGTTCAGTAACTATTTAATAGTGACTTTCTGTCTTGATTCCTGACTACCTTCTCAGCTAAGCATTGTGCACTCCTGAAGCAGAAGCAGATTAAGCACGATATATTTGACATTTTCTTCTGTATTAGGTTTATGTGGCAAGGTTTTGACAGTGAAGAGGGCTGCAGGGGTGACTTCTGTAAGAGGAGGACATTGCTAATCAGCAATGGTGGCTTTTTTTTTTTTTCCCCAAGAAAATATTTTTAAGAAAGAGTAAAAATATCTGTAAAAACAGCTGCTATAAAAGAATAGTGAGACAAACAAGACAGAAACAACTGTGTAGACTCTGGGATGAGTGGAAAAGAGGGAGAGAACAAAGTCCACTCAGTGGAGCAGGTATTCCTCTGCAGCTCTCAGAGAACATGGCAGTGTTGAGTCGCCCCTCTGCAGCCCATGAGGGCCCATGTGGGAGCAGATATCTTCCCAGTATTCTGTGTGAGGGACACCACATGGAGCAAGGAAATAGTGTGAGGAGGAAAGAGTGATGGGGACAATGTCTTAAGAACTGACCACCACCTCCTATCCTTCCCTGTGTTGCCTGGGGAAGGGGAGAAGGTAGAATAATTAGGAGTGAAGTTGAGTCTAGGAGGAAGGAGGAAGAAGTGTTTTTGATTGTGTTTTTGTTTCTCACAACTCTATTATTAACTGGTAATAAATTAAATTAATTTCCCCAAGTTGAATCTTTTTAAATCAAAACAACCCAAAATCTCCCTGTCCTTCTGAAAATCCATGAACTTTTTCACTGTATTTTCTCCCCCTGTTAAGGAGGGGGCATTAAAAGAGCAGGTTGGTGGGCATCTGGCAGGCAGCCAAGATTAACCCACCACAGCTTTCTTTGAACCAAGATGTAGAAATGTTGATGACAGTACATAAGCTTTTATTAACACTATAATGCCACAAAGTATAAACAGTAGACAACCCCAAAAACAAATAAGGACTTGTGGGATAGTTGTGCAAACAAGGTACAGGAAAGCATGCACATACTAAAACCTGCAAGATCAGAACCAAAGATGAGTGAAAAGATATGTGGTTAAACATTCTGTTGAGGGTTCTCTGGGCCAGACAGAATGATCCTGCAGAACAGAGAAGTAAAATGATTGACAAATTACTCCAGAATGAGTACTGCTTCAAAGATACTAAGATGAGCTATGTCAGAAGACAGATTCTCCCTATTTTTCTCTGTAGGAAACTGAGGAACATAAACCAATGAAACTGGAGAGGTGGAGACTAAAGTAATAGCCCACAGCAGTTCTCTCATTGAGAGCTCTCAAGCCTCATTATTTTTATCTCCACAGCTAAACCCACGGAGGACCATAGCCATCAGAGCTACTTTATGGCAACAATTTCCTGAAGCATTGTACTCATGTCATTGTACACAAAGTCTTAAAGGACTAATTGTGTTCTATATGGAATGGCAATAATGGATACTGCACAGGAACTAATTATTAGCAGTATGTATTATTAATTAATGACAGTCTATTTTTGTTCTGAAGTTTGAAATTCTCCTGAATTATCAGTCTTTTAAACAATCCAAGGACAGTGATCCCTGATATGCATATAGATAGGCACACATTCGGTTGCAAAATTTACACAAATCCCAGATTACCTATTTTTGAGAATTAAACAGAAAGTTGGTGTGCTTAATGCATTATACACCTCAAAGAATCAAACATTCTGGTACACATGGAATCAATAATTCTTCAGAGAAGATACTCTAAAGTAGAATAACAAGGCCTACCTTGTTCTTGTACCCCCCAAAAAAACAAAAAACTACCACCATCACCACCACCAACTCCAAAAAACCATAAAACAACAACAAAAAAACCCCCAAACCAAAACAACACAAAAAAACCCCCAAACAAACAAACAAACAAAATAATTAAAAAAAAACCACAAAAACCCCCAAAACAACAACAACAACAACAACAACAAAAACACACAAAAAAAAAAAAAAAAGAAAAGAAAAGAAAAGAAAACAAAATAACAAAACCAAAAACCTCATAAAGCCCCAAAGCCATGCAAAACACACCCCATTATTTGTTATAGCAATAGCTGGTCTCCAGGTTCCAGCATGGTGCCTAGCTGCTGCTACAAAGTGTATAGTGTTGGGAAAATATGCATGTTTCTGTCCTGTAGCTCTCTAATAACTGCTTGTGTTTTGGTGATGTAGTTCCTTGGTTCACAAGATAGGCTGACATGTATATGATGAAGTGAATTTTTTCTAGAGTGTCAGATATAGTGAAAAAGGATCTGAAAAACAAAGCAGATGTGTAATATTATCCTGTAATATAGCAAGCATGCTACAAGGAATACAATAAATCTTTTCCCTTAACATTAAACTGCACTGTATGCTCTAGTTCTTCTCACAAGCAAATCTCATTGAAGCTTTAGAACATGTCATATAGGGAAAAAATCATACTCTATTGAAATTCATTTTGTTGAGAGCATGAGGAGGTCTCTTCTGTAAGGAACAGGATGTGCCATTCACATTACTGAATACTTCAATCCAAGCAGAGTTTTTCAACTGAAGCCCCTTTTTACAATTACTCGGGGTCTAAAACCATTTATGATCTTTACTAAAGCTGTGCCACAGATCCTGATGCAGTAGATGAATGGTCTACTTGTCAGAGACATAGTTATTGAATGAAAAAATGTTACATAATGAAAAAACCTCCTATACTTTATCCTTTTGAGCACTACCTCATTCTCAGATGGGAATTTTAAATAACTGTCTTCCATCTGACATATTAAAGTTAGATAAAGGACAGGTAACGTGTCAGTACTTGCTGAACAGAGTCTAAGAGTCAGTGTGGTGGTTTTGGCTGGGGCAGAGTTAATTTCATTCACAGTGGCTGGTCTGGGGCTGTGTTTTGTACTTGTGCTGAACACAGGAGTGATAATACAGAGATGTTTTTGTTGTTGCTTGAGGAGGGCTCACACAGAGCCAAGAGATGTTCGGCTTTTGGTACTGCTGCACTGGTGAGGAAGTTGGGGGTGCTTGAGAGGCTGGGAGGAGACACAGCCAGGACTGATGATCCAAACTGACCAAAGGGATGTTCTGTATCATATATTATGCTCAGTATATAAAGTGTGGAGAAGAAGTGGGAAAGAGGGAACAATTGGAGTGATGGAGTTTGTCTTCCCAAATCACTGTTATATGTAAGGGGGCCCTGCTCTCCTGGAGACAGCTGAACATCTGCCTGCCCATGGGATGCAGTGAATTAACTCCTTGTTTTACTTTGCTTGTGTGCATGGCTTTTGCTTTCCCTCTTTTCCTTTTTTACCCCCACCCAGGAGTTCTCTAGCTTCTAGTCCAGTTCTACTGGTGGGGCAGGGAGTCAGTGGCTACTTGTCTACACTGCAGGCTGTGGTTAAATCATGACAGTCAGGGTTTTATTTGCAGAAGATCAAGCTAGCCCTTAAATTTAAGGTAAAAATATCTTTTGTTGTTAAATATGACCAAGGTATCTGGGTACAGAAATGCCAAAGTGGTTTCATTTAAGAGAAATAAAGGATCTGTATTTTTTGTGGTAGTGATATAATCACAGATAATGTCATATTATTGAAGTAATTGGTCAGTATTTATGGGAATCCTAGTTAAATCCAAAAAACAACATGATGCTGAAATATTTAGGATATAATTTTATGAAAGATATCTGTGCTTCTATTCAGTAGATATGTATACATTCTTGTAATAGCAAAGACTAAGAAGTACTGATGTACCTTTTTCCTATATGCATCAGGTCTTATGCTTCTTCCTCATCTTGCCATCAACATCAACAGATGTCATTAGGAAGTGCAGTCACCTTATATCATGAGAAGAAGTATCCTTATGTTCATTAAGTTACATCCCATTCCCCCTCAAAAAAAAAACTCCACAAACCCCACCCCCCAACCTCAAAAGCACAGAAAATATATAAAACCACTCCTCAAATTCTGATAAATTTTTAAAAAAGCCTCTACCTTATAAAAGTATAGGCCTACTTTGTGTGATGTTTGATGCTGATTAGCCCACCAGTTTTCCAAGTGGCTTTACTGATCCCAGGGTGGCTAATATTTCTTTTACAGCACAATCTGATGTGTCAGCTGGCAATCTTTGTAAGTTAAGCACAAACTAGTTACAGCTGATGAGCACAAAGATGATGGTGGTGCCAGAAAGGAAGAGTGAAACACTGAGTAAAACTGAACAAATACTGACTAAAAGGTAAGAGAAGGAGTTCAAAGAAGACTAAGTAGTAGAAGTTTGCCCTTAACTTGGAAACACAATCACTGCCTACTGGTTAGAGTATGAAACATATAAAAAAAGTCTTCAGCCATAAAAGACAAAGAAATAAAACAGTACTATACTTCTGTATTGTTTTGTCCTCATTGCTCAAAATAAAGGGGAATTACACCTTAAAATAACCTAACATTAAAAAGCTCAAATCTCTGAACCACTAATAAACTCCATTAAAAATACTCTAATATTAACATTTCACAGTACACCCTACCATACCCCAAGTATTTGAAATGAAGTGTCACTGCCACAGGCAAGACTGGAAATAATTTTTTGGAGGATAGCTTTATCCTATTTTACCTTATAGTTTTCTTGTCTCAGTCTACTTATTACTCCTTTCTTTACACTGCTGGGGTGAATATAGGAAATAAATACATTTCTTATATAACTTTATTATTATGTTTAACATCCAATAAATACAATGACTGTACTTTCCTGCACTGAAAGTTCCATTAATTCTCCAGAAGAATGCTCTTATGCCTTGCCTTCCAAAACGAAATGTATGTTTTTACAAATTATTTGGCTTGTTGATTAGCTTAGTACAAGTATGCCTACACACATCTTCACTGTACATACTTGTTCAGTTCAGTGTATTCCTTCATGTACTGCATTCTCTGCAGGAGTTCGTGATCAAGTGCTTATTCAAACACTATCAGAGTTACAGCAAAACACTTCATTTAATGAAATACTTTGCTGTCATGTCCTCCACTGCACATTTTCCTTATATGTGACCCTTTAGAGTTTATATTTCTTTCTTCTTATGTTAAGGGCCTGTGTGAAGTTTCAGAGATTATGAATCCTCCTACTTTATCTCTTAACAGAGGTGTGAAGTATTTATGTTAGATGCCATCTGCTTCTTTGCTCCAAAATCTCTAGAACACTGGGATTCAGCGCAATACTAAATAAACTTTATGATTTTAGCTTGTATTAGATCATATTATTTTGTTTATGAAACTTTAGATTAGTCACGGATGAATGACATAGATAACTACTATAACTAAAAATATAAAGATAACAAGCTAAGTTTATGCTGAAATTTCATTCAGCTTATAGCAACATCAAACAGTATCAGAAGATTCATCAAAATAGAATTTGTATCTTAAATATACCAAGTGTCTGCTAAGATAAAAGAAAGTAAACAAAGTTGACCTGAAAAGTCAGAAAACTAAGAGTCAGAAAAATAACAGATCAGATTTTACCACCAAAACCCTGTAACAAAGAAGTGTGATTTTCCAGGACAGCACAGCAACAAATTTCTGCTAGCTCTAACAGCATGATTGCAGGCAACAAGCAGATGCCACTTGTGATCCACACATGAAATATATTAATACTAGGGGGTCATAGAGAAATCAAGCCCAGCAACTGAAATAGAAACAAAAATAAGTTTATGCTGAGCTTGAAGAATTGTGAAATACTTTGGATTCAGAATACACAGCCCACTCTTTTACAAAGAATGCTTGAAAGGGGTCCTTAGAGGATAAAATGGCTGGCAGAATGGTTACTTGATGAGGTGAGGGGATTCTGTCCATTGATGCATGAAAAAAACCAAAAAAACCCCAACCCTGTAATGCAATACAAATTAACACTCTAGATCCCTTTCATTGTCTTTGACTGTTGTGGGAAGGATCCTTGTTGCTTATGGGTGCACAGCCAAGGCATAAAATTATCTGAATTAGAAAAAAAGAGAGGAATATTTTTTTTCCTAATGACAGAAAACAATGGAAGCAGACTCAAGTATTTCCTTTACAGTTCAGAGATGATGGGCTGCAAAAGACATCTAAGGATTCAGAAAACTCTGACCAAAAAATGCTCCAAAAGCATAGGAAAAAAATATCAAGCACATGTGTATTTATTCCTGTGGTTTACTAAATTGCCTCTAAAGATGTGATTTTTAAAATTGTTGTTTAGGCAAGAAGAGACTTATTTAAGCAGTCTTAAGAAATAATATATTAAATCTTGATAGTTTCAAGCTAAGAACTAACCTAAATTTGTGCACTAGTGGAGTTCTGTCATTAAATGATTCATTGGTACCTACTAAATCAGAAGTTATTCAAATGCATGTTTTTTAAAATTCTCTAACTTGCCCATTATATACAAATTACTTATATTAATCCAGAGAACAGGACTGCTTTCATCTTTTTTCAGGCTTGTGACACGTGTGGGAAGGGTCTCCATTCTGAATGATTGGGAGCATGAAGTATTGTCTATGAGCCATAACAAAACCAGGATACTTTGTTGTTATTGCTTGTTTGTTTCTGTAGTGAGAGCTGGTATCCTCAGTTTGAATAAGTATAAAGTATTGCTGTACTCTATATTTAGGTTGTATTATAAGACAAAATAGAAAACAGGTGAAGATAGATAGAAATCAAGCACAGAAAAACTGGAGTTTGCAGTGTGTATTAAAAATCTTAGTTCAAAGGTTCTACACACTGGTGAATTTTCAACAGTAGCTTGCACAGACCTTTGAGCACTTTACTGTACTAACTCGGCTTGTCCTTTTGAACCAGCTCATCACCACCATTATTTCCAGCATATATAATGATAACAAATATTCCTCACATTGCTTATAAATAAACATACCATTCCTGAGACTGGCAATTCTCTTATTAGCTCTGTGGTTTTGTCATTGAACTCTTAACAGAAGCACTGACTCCCCTAAACACCCCTGTAGAAACCATAGCTTAACTTATTCCGACAAAAAACATGAAATTTTTATCAATTAATTTCTTAAGCATTGTTTCTCATAAAACTATATAGTACCTCTTCTGGCTCAAAATATTCTACACAGTGGTTATCATTCCCTTTCCAGTACTAAACAGGTATTACTTATCTGCTTGACTAATATTAAATATGAGGCAAGCAGGAACTGTAAAATACACAGCTAAGCATAGGAGCTAAAATAAATGCAAGTTACACAACCAAAAAGGGTTGAGGTACATAAACAGATGCTTCTCAGCTTCTATTTCTGTAAAGAGAGTAACTCTTCATTGCTAAGTTCTACATGAATACATGAAGTGTCAGTATAATCAAACTGTTTACTAAAGTAAAAACACATACAACTCACACATGGTTGCCACATGCTATTTCCTATAGAAGCTGAATTTTCCCTGTAGTCTTAATTAATATAAGTAATTAGTTATAAAATAAATTCTCATTTTGATGGAGGCAGAAGGACAGCAAGACATAAACCAGACTGGGGTTTTTGCCCAGCTTTTCAATGACAGCTGGATAACAAGAAACAACTTACAATTTTCTTTTCTACCATGGCTGTTACAATCTCATTGAAGAGTACAGAAGCATAACCTTTATTCTTATGAAGTTAATTTAAAATGAAAGCATGAAAGAGTGAATGGAGAGTCCACATGATAGAGAAAACTGAATTTTTGAACGGTGTTCTTGACATAAATCTCTTATAACACTGCAGTAAATATTGATATTGAGATGATAATTCAGGGGTAGTTTTTAAGGTCACAGCTGCTTAAAACTGTTAAAGGTCAGAAATCATTAAAAGCTTAACAGTGTAAGTTGTAGATAGAAATAGGAAGCCAACTTTCTTTGTGTAGCTAAAACCACAAAAACAAAGTAAAAAAAGGAAGCAATATGGATTTTCAACTGCAGTTATTTTTTGAGAAAAATTACATCACGCTGAACATTAAAAATATTAGGTGTGGTTTCAGAGGTACAGACAGAAACCACATCACCATCTCTGACTGCCATCTAATAAACTGCAGTTTCCCTGAATATCCTTTCAGCCACCTACTAAGAGCCTCATATGTAATCTAATGGAAATTCTGGATAATCATTTTTGTTGAATAATTAAAATGAAATAGGCTAAAATTAAAACAGAGCTCTAATGCCATCTTCTCTGAAGTGAAAAACGTATCAATGAAAAATTTGAGTAAATCTAAACACAGTGAAGGGTGAAATACTACTGGGCATTCAGTTTGAGAGAGGCTTTGATTAATAAAGATTCATCTTTCAGTTCTCAAAGGGTAACAAGTCTGAAGAATAGAACTATTCACACTGAAATAGAAGGTCTCAAGCAATCACAAGGAGTTCTAAAATAAAATAAGTATTTTCAAGTCTATTATGGATTGGGAAAAAAAGAAATAAAAATTACAGAGTACCATAATATTTTTGCTCTACCCGCAAACTTTCTGTATGTATAAAACTAAACAGTTTGCTAGTGCTCCAGTGGCCACTAGATGTCAACACAGTCTAACAATACCTGAGTTTAACTTTCAAATGAGGCGCAAAGCAATCGACTTGAAGCTATCTTTGCTACACACATTTTTATTGATGTATGCTGACGTAAATGTATACTACTTGGCTCCATATAAAATCCAATCCAATCCAGTCCAAAATCCAATCTACTTAATGTAGGGCAGAATGGTAATAATCCACATACATTCACACTTCCAAGTTCACAAAGGCACATGTAGCTATTCACATTGGAAATATAATTTTTGAGGTATCATCTAAGCTTCCAGCAGGTGTCAAAATAAGCTGATCTTCCTTGCCTGGATATCTAGTGAACCATACTCTGTGCTCACATTCAACTGGGAAAAGGCTTGAATAATTCTTTCTCTTCCTACTTTAAGATCTGTGCAATTTTATACAATGAAAAGTCACTGAGAAGAGATTTGCTATGACCTACATAGTGTATGCAAATGGACACCTTCAGTTTCCATGCTTTCTTTCTTGGGCACCTTGCTTCTTTATGACACATTTGTGTGTCTCCGACAGAGATGAAACTTATTTTTACTTCTGTGCTAATCAGGGAAACTGTGAAGAAGAGAAATAGAATTTTTCTCATACGAAGAAAAAAAAAAAAATCTGAGCACTCCATTCTGGCAGGAGAGGGGGAGGCTCAAACTTACACTTCTGAGAACTAGAAAATTAATGACCCTTTTTCTCTTTGAAGTTCATTGGCCTAAATATCAAGATGAGCAAATATTCTCATGACAGTCTCTCACTCACAGCTGCACCAATTTAAGTAATAACAAACCACTCCAGATCTACCTGATGTTAACAGATGGGACAAGTGGACACAAAGTACCTGTCTTACCCAGTACCTGTCTTTTCTCTCTCCACTTTTTGATTACTTCTTTTTAAATCATGGAGATTATGAACAAAATTATTCCATCCTATAATAGATTGAATTAAAGACTGGCAGATTTTCCTATCTGGAACTCTTAGTATTTTTATAGCCACTTTGAACCATGCAGCTACTAAATAGAAAACCTAGAAAAATTTTGTAAAACTTCTAAAACTGGCATTATGATTCTGGTAGTCAACCAAGTATTCAGCCCACAGCTGTTTCAAAGAAAAACTGAGTAGAAATTCTGGGATCCAAATTGTCTAAATGCTATCAATTCTGTTCAAAAATATCGTGTTATATTATGCTTTCTTTTAGCTGTGAAAAATTAACATATCCATGCTTTACATTTGCTTCCAAAGAGTTTCAGTCCTCAATTTTGAGCGACAACTAGGAATGATAGGCTGTGTAAACAAAAGTGCATATGAAACTTCCAAACAATGAATGAAAATATGAGTCATAGATTTCTTTCTTTTAGACTTTGGAATAGTGAGAAATCGTATCTTATTGGATGAACTTCAGATGAGTACACTTCAGAAGAAACTCCTCTCTTGCTTTCCTGAGTTGTTTCAGCATTTACTCTGATTAATAAAATTTCTTTGGAGCAGCAAAACATATAAGTATAAAAGAATCCTCACAACTCTAGGGCAGATATAAGGAAAAAACTTCCCATAACCTAGAAGAGACAAAAAAAATGCTTCAAATCTACTGAGCAATCAGTTTGTTTTCTTCTATCTTAGTAATTGTTGGTGAAGCTAAAAAGCAGATAAGTCTCTAATATAGCTTTTAAAACTCTCAATTTGCTCCATAGAGCCCAACAGTATTCAGTAATCTGTCCAAAGTTATTTTTGCCTTGATCATCATAACATAAAAGACAGCCACATTGACTCTGTTCTCCTATACTGCTCTGAGCTCACATTATGTGATCTTTGCTCTTTGGTCCATTTCATCTGTGGTAAAGCAAAATCAAACACTGCTGTCCCCTTAAGACAGAATAATTTACATTGGCATACTACTGGTATGGATTCAGGGAACACTTCCATGTACAATTGTTTCAAATTAATACAAAGCATCAGATTTTGGAAGCTTGGACTAAAATGTGTAAGACAAAAACCCCTACAATTTGTAACCTCCTCAGTTATGAACACAGTCGATTAATTTAATAACAAGGTGTCCTTTAAGGAGCTCAAACCACTTTGTGAGGCTTTGGATTTTCTCCAGTTAATACTGAAGATGTAGTTTCATGGAAGTTGTACCTCAAGCTTACCAGTACCAAAAGTTGTTTAAAAAAAAAAAAAAGCTACACGAGCATGAAGTAAAATATCTCCAAGGTAAAGAAATTTGGAATTTCTCACTACAATCACTACAATGCACTTCAGCAGCCTTGAGGGTGAAGGTTTCAATAAACAATATATAAGCAGTTTCTGAGAACACACATTGATTCTAAAAGAGATAACACTTATAATTATAGTACAATATACTTCTTTCCCTAAAAGGAAATTGGAAAATGTGACAGAGAGGAAGAAAATGAAAAATAAACCCAAGAAAAACAAACATCCCCAAAAGCCTCTTAAAAGTGAACGCTATGAAAAATGAACCTATTTAAGAACCTCAAAGATGATGACAGGGACTGGAAGAAGAAAAAAGGAAGCAGTCATTGAAAACAGTGGTCATTGCAGCACAGCAGCTGGTATTTTCTAAAGGCAACAGAACATTGATCTTTTCATGACAATCTTATGAATATAGAGGGTTGCCATCAGCATCTCCTACCTGCTGGTATATGTGCTCCCATGCCAGAAGAAGACTTTTGTTCTTGCCAAATGGAAGGGCAAACCTGCCAGTGATGTAGATTCTGCTTCAGAGGCAGCTGTAACACCCAGAAAAAGGGTCATCTTGTTGGCTTGAAATTCAGTTGGCCTTAACTCTTCCATTTTAACACAGCTGGTCAGAGCTCTGGAGGGCTGTGAAAGGAAGATCCATTGATATCGAAATATACATATTTGTAAATATACATGTACTGTATACACACACACACATATATATACATGCTTGTAGATATATTTTTCCAGTTACCTATCTCTTTAGAGCAAAGACCCTAGTGTTGATAAAATTACATCCCAAGGCATAATTTCCATCTTCAACCACTCACAGACAAAATCACTGCTCTGTTATATATCTGTTTACACACTGGGGGAAAAAGCACAGTGGATTAAAATTCCCTGCTACAGCCATAAGAAAGGCTAAGCTCTGTAAATTCTGTCTGCTGTTTAATTGTCTCTCTCTAAATCACTAGACTATATGTGATTTTTCACTTGCTGTATATAATTTCTGAATGGCCAAGGCTGGCAGATCAGCTTTCATTTTTATATGTGCTAACAATTTTCTGCATGCATGTGTGGATATCAGTCAACCCATAAAGTAATTGGGACAAAGGTGTTATTATTTTAATTATATTGTAAAAGGCTAATTTTATAGTCATATAAAACTGTTGGATTTCTCAAACAGTCATACAGCATTGCATAATCTCTAGCAATTAGTTTCATCAGGCAATAAATCTTTCATCAGCAAAATGGTACACAGTACCAGGAATGCAGCATTGGAGAGCAATGGGATGATGTACCTAGCGTGGGGAAAAAAAAAAAAAAAAAAAAGAAACACATGTATTTTTGGTACAAATCTAAAGCAAGCTCATAAAAATCAAGGCATTTACTCCAATCTGTCTGAGAACCATATAGTTAGTGAATACTTTACCCTGCATAGTGTCTATAAACCTGTATTTTTATTGCTATGAATAGTAAGAAAAATATGACTAAGAATACTTAGTTTTTTTCTTCACCTGTGTTCATGGTCCCAGTGCATGTGAGCTACAAAGTACTGCAGGCAGATTGCCAGAAGGTAGTCAAAAAACTTCTCCCTCTTTCCTCTCCCCATTTCTTCTTGCTATCAACAAATAGGTCTCAAACAGATCTAGGCAGCCTCCCAAGAAGAAAACTTTTGACATCTTAGTGCACATCACATGGAAAGGTAATGCAGTCATATCAGCAGAAAACACCTGTCTGTCAAAAAAAAAAAAAAATTCAGACTGGCATAAGGCCTGATAAAACTTCCATAACAACAAATTAGAATTCTTACAGCATAGGTAAAACTCCTCTTTTCTATTCCTGTTCTTCTCAAACTGTCAGTTTTTGGGCTGGGATTTTTTCCTGTAAGGCTGTCTGAAAATTATCTTATTAAGGTGTGAAACCGCTTTACTCTAATAGGTCTCTTGATGAAAAAGTTACATGGACAGTGGAACTCCACACCTAACAAAAGAAAAAAAACTACCCATATTCGAGTTATGCTGGATAACTTTGAGCTCACAGGCCAGCAGGATAAAATCACAGAATCAGGTTTCATTTGCTTTTCCTATGTTAAAAATTTTAGAAAATTCGCTTGCATAGACATCACACCTGATTCTTGGTGCTCATTATTTATAAAGAATAAGACCATCTTGTGCTCCCTCCTAGTCCCCACCCTTCTTTTTCTAAAAGCCACAGAAAAAAAAATAGGTTTAAGGTGAAAGGCAAGAAAAACTAGTTGTCAAGAGGCTAAGGTTGCCTCAGTGTCTCTTACTCACTATTTATCTGACAGTGAGAGACTAAACAAGAAACACATGCATGAAACTGCTCAATCTGACTCACCCATTTTTATGTTTATAAAGAACAGGATGAGGAAGTGCAATCAAAATGAGTTGTATGTTCTTCTACACAGCATTGGATATGTTTAAGAAGGTTGCTATCATAGTGGGACAGAAAAGGATTCAATAATCCAAAACTACAACAGATGATACTATGGTTTATTTTGCAAATTTCTTCTGAAAGTCATTTGAATTACCATCTGAAATGGGTTGGTAGAAACTTTATTTAAGGTAATTATTTTTTCTTATGAGCTCTTGCTTTTTCTGTGAAGGAGCTCCATCACTATGGATAGAGAAGGACAACCTAAATTGCTACTGGTGTCACTCGTGGCTTACGTGGTCTCATGATGAATGAGGTCAGCATGGATTTTTTTCTGAAACCAACAAAATGCTGTGGGTTTTTCCTGCTTGGATTTTGTATGATTAATTTAGGATTGGCCAACTTAGAAGCGTGACAGCTGTGAAATTGACATCAAAGTGTTCAAGAAAATGAAAAGCAAACAATTTGAAAGGCATAGGGTTTTCAGCTACCTTTTAAGAACTCTTTTTTGTTTGCTTTTGACATCTTTACTTACCATCACATGCTTAAAGACCAATGCCTAGTACACTTCCACTAAAGATTCTTTGTAAAAAATCAGTGTCTGTGCTGTGTCAAGTACAGAAAAGATCTGCAGTGCAGAAAAATGTGGGGAAAAATAATGACAACTGTGAAATTTTGGAGTGTCTATCACAAGGTAAGTAAATATACCCCTATTCTATTAAATATTAATAACCACAAAACTAAGTTACAGGAAGATTATTAATGAAGTTATTTTAAAATCATGATAAATACAAATATGCATAGTTTAGCTTACCTTAGGGGAACGAGATTGATTTGTTCTTCTTGAGAATCTGTCTTAAAGTATAGGAACATAAGGACATCAGAAAATTATTGTGAATAAAAGCTTAAACCTTGCTTGACTCCTTAGTTAGTTCCTCTGATGTAAATTTTTATTATGAACTTATGAATTTTCTTGTTATTATATTCTTGTCTGTCTTAGGTCATCCACTTGATAGACTATTCTAAAGGTAGGTGCTGAATATTTTTATCTTTATAATTTCCTATTTTTTGATAGAAAATCATTGTATCACAATAAGAAGCAGATTTCTTAAAAAACAAAACAAAACAAAACATTTAGATATCAACAGTTTGACTTAAACAAGAGATTGCTAAGCAAATCAAAATCTAGAGAGGAAGATACAGCAAGAAATTGGGACTATTACTCTGAAAAATGGTCATGTTTGTAATGTTCCATTGCAGAAGCTCTTGCTGGCTAAGGGCAAAGCTGATTTGACTGAAGGTTTTCCTGTAGATATACAGAAAATATATATATGTCACGTCAGGAAATGTATATATATAGTGTGTGTGTATATAGAGAGTGTATGTATATATAAATATATAGTGTATGTGTGTATATATATATATAAAATATATATAGGTCAGAAAATGTATATGACCTACAGAAAAAAATGGTAACAAAAATGTTAGTTCAAAAATAAAATCCTATACTTTTTAATTATTTAAATATTTGTTCTACCCCTGTGGCAAGAGTACCTGTCCCACCTTAAATGATACCTGGTGGCCCCAGTTGTGCCAGGTACACAATTACCTCTCTTCCTCCCCCTGCCTGCCCCCACAGTGGAAGGAATAGGAAGTGCAAATCCCCTTGGTCAGCAGGTTGGACCTCCTGCCAGTGAGAGGCCTCAGCCCAGAGAAGTTTCTGGACCATGACTGTGTACAATAACGAGCCCCAAACCAACCAGGTTATAAATGGGGCCTCTGACAGAAACCATATGCAGTTTTCCTTGGAACAGCAGTTCTGTGATGGGGAACCTCCCCTTGGGTTTGGGATGCACTTCAAGACGACTTCCAGGGACTGAGTGCCTTCATCCCTTTGCTAGGTGAACGACTGTTTCTAATGGGTATCTGTGAGTGATCCTTTCACCTTTCCAGTGACGTGAACACACCTTCTGGGTACCCCTGAGGATGTAGGAGTATGGTACCCCATGCATGTAGGAGTGCAGATGCACTTTGGGTCATGGTTCTTGTCCTTGTGGGAACAATATCTCTGCCCAGTAGGTAACACTGAACTTGTAACTGCTATGGACTGTAATCATAGTTATCCCTCCGTTTGTTAGCTTTAGCCATTTGTTTTTGGTTGCAAATTTATGTTTATTCAAGTGTGTTACCTTTGTGAAGTTCTTTTTATGTATGTCCATGACAACACCCCTTATATAATGGGAGAAATTTTTTAAGGATCCTGCAGTTGAGTGTTACATACATGGAAATAATGCTTTGAACTTTAGAATCAATAAGCCAAACTACCATGACAAATTAAACAATGACTCCGTGGAAGGGACAAGATTGATTACTTTGTCCCTTGTCTCAAAGGGTCACAAAGTTATCATAGGGATAGAGCATGTCTCCTATGAGGAAAGGCTGAGAGGAGTGGGATTGTTCAGCCTGAAGAAGAGATGACAGATTTCCAGTACCTGAAGGGGGTCTACAAGAGAGCTAGGGAGGATCTTTTTACATTCATGTAGTGATAAGACAAGGGAGAAAGGTTCAAACTGAGAGTAGTTGAGCTCATGACTGGAGTTTCAGTAGCTTGTCATGGCCAAGATAAAGTGCAATTCCAAAGTCAGTTCTTTCCTTACATAATCAGCTAAATTCTGAATTATCTGTGTAGAACAGATCACTGCTTTAAAGCTCGAAAAACATTGCTGCTGGAGTAGGAGATTATAGCTGTTTTCTCATTAGTACTCTAAGTCAGGAATTTCTGAAGTATACTTACACATTAACTACAAACTGAACAGTTACCTCAGGCTAAAAGAAGCTCAAAATGATGCTTAGAGGCAATGTCAAAAACACCTTGGAGAGCCTAATTCCTAGAATGTTTGAGGAGTGAAAAGAATAACTTGAAAATGCTAGAGAAGAAAACGCTTCCAGGTGTGACTATTCGGCACAGAGGATCACACTCTTTGGATTTTGTATGCATGCTTCACAGTGCAACTGCCCAACACTCTTGACCCTGGACTAACAGGTGGTTGCAGTGACTTTGGGGGGAGAATACCCTTCCAGACCATGCTGCTCCAAAAGACCTTGGAATTGATCTTTTCATCATAAAAGCTTTATTGATATAATATCTATTGAATGGCATATTTGTCTTTCTTGTAAAACTATAATTCAAATCGTATACATCAGATTGTTACCTATTAGGAGCTCTTAAACATTTACCAATGCGTAGTGGTGCATTTATTAATTACAGATACAAGCAACAGAAATTCACAAAGGAGCAGCAAATTTCTGATTTGGTCATTAGTAGTTTAGTTCAGGTTTTGAGGCATTCAGACAATTCTGGAAGAAGAGTAAGAAATCCGTGTCTGGGTGAACCTGCAAGCCAGATGAACCTTCTGCTGAGATGCTGGATGGTAATGGAAGAAAAATATCCTCAGGACACCTAAACTTGTCAGATTTTGCCACTAATCTAAATGTAAAACTCTGACTTTCCAGAGGGACCTGAACTTTTTCCACTGATGTCTGATGTTCTGACATACTCTAATTAAAAAATAGCAAAGCAGTTTTTGGATATTGGCATCAGATCTAGAAGTCCAAGGATTTCCCACTTAGTCATGGGTATGTCAGATGGGCTGAGTTGGGTCCAAAGAAAACATAGAACTTTTCAAGACAGCAAATGTTATACTAATATATCCTTTTAAAAGAATAAGGAAGGAATATGTGGCATGGGGAATTGAACAGAACACCATACTTCATGCCTTTGCAGCCTACCACACCACTCTTGAAAAGGAGGGTGTCAAGGTTTGGGAGGGTAACTAGCAATCCATATGTTTTATAATGGACCAGCAGTCCTAATAAACACAGCAGACGAGATGTTCTAAAGGGACTTTGATTAGATGCTACATTTAATCATCATGTTGGACTGCTCAGTCAGAAGGAGCAGCTGGCAAACATGATACTGAGGTCAGAGACTTTAATAACATAAACACAATGGATCTGCTACTGAAGGTGTCATTACCATATAACACAGAGAAACACTGCCACTTCTCAGATATTTCCTTTTCGGTTGTTTTATTTTGTTGTTGTTGTTTTCATGAAGATGCCCATGAGAAGTAGATGATGCTGTTAATTCAAACTTACCTTTTTGAAATGGTCACCTTTCCATTTGAAGTCAATCTCCAATTTGATTTCTTTGGAATAGTGGTCCAACAGCAGTCATTTCTAGTCATTTCACTGGCATTCCAAGTGGCATTCTATTGACTACTTAACAAAGCCTACTTAAAACAAATAATAAATGAAGCTTAATGAGAGTTCCAGCTGTCAGTTTTCCTGTGCAATTCTGAATTTTAAGTATGCAGCAGTTCTCCATTTTATTTTTTTCAACAAATTTTATAAATCCCCTTCTTTTCAAAATGTGCATGTATACAGCATACTATATTATACACATTAAAATAAACCTACTTTGATGAATTAATATTTTCACTCTCATTGTAAGCAATTGCATTGCAAACATTCAAACTCAGAATACTAAAGCATCTGGTAATATTATCTGTATCTTTCTAATAATTACACAAAATGAAAAAATGGGCCTTATCACTGAACTTCCACAGTGTTCTGTGTTTCCGTTTCCAGTGGAATTTATGTTTAGGTTTTTTTCTGTTGTACTCCATAATTCTTGGGAGAAGTACTGATAGGTTCTTGCTACCTATGTTTCCTTCAATCTTAAAGGAATGTGTTGACATAAAGAATCTGGAAGAGAAAAAAATTCTACTCTCTCAAAAATATGTCTGATATGCTCATTTTTTTATCTGTTGAAGTTGTTTTCATCTGATTGGCACCAATGATTCACCTCACAGAGTGAATATATTTTATTCTTTCATATTTGTGAATCCAAACCCAGAATACTTAAAGATACAGAGCACATTTATTTCTCAGAAAGAGCAAAAGAAAATTTCCAAGAGGTACTCATTTGCCTAACACCTCATTGCCTTTTAGAAGATGACTGCAGCGATTATATCAAATTAACATACTTGGTTAATAGAGCTAATTATTAACATAAGCCACACTCATGTGTATCTTCACTCCTATCCAATTTCCAAGAACCTATGATTCCAGACAAAAAATTAAACTCATTAAAAATGTTTAATATTATAAATAAAATAAGAAAGTGGGGACACCTTGAATGTATGCCATGCTGCGCATATAAACTAAAAAAAAAAATTCTCGATGTAATATATGCTGAACAGGAGATACATAATAATAATTCTAATTCTTGTGAAGACCTCTAGAACCTAAATGTCTGAGATTTGGAAAGTAAAAAATAAAATATCACAGGATCATGCAGACATGAATATTTACAAATAATAGCTTTTTATTGGAGTAACATCTGTAATGAGTGTTCTGGACTATAAAGAAACAGAAAAATAAATACTGCTTTGCATTATACCTAAAAGTCTTAAGTATCGCTTAACAATCTCAAAAGAGTTTGGACCTTTAACTGAAGAAATCTTTTAACAGATAAAACTCAAAACATTTTACCCCAACTTGAAATTTTTGACACGGAACTACTACATATTCCTTTGTAATGTTTGTGAAATGCTGGCCTTCACTTTTATTACTAATATAGACTTCCCACTTTAAACCAGAAATCAAACTGAGTTCTCCAGTCTTGCCCAGTCAATGATTCAGTAACACTGAACTATGCTGCACTCTCTTTTTCCTTCTTCCTTTCTCCTATGCACCTATTTAATGGTGTATTCCAGCCTCTAAGAGACTTGTATCCATACAGATTTTATCTCCATCACTGTAATGGGGAGGAAGGTAATTATTCACCAAATTAACATTTTACTCTTTTCTAGACTAATAAGAGCAATTCTAAGACATATAAATGTATTAACTGGTATTCAAGTGGTATTACAATGTTTATACCTCAGTCAAAAATTGCCCCTCAGCATCTTTTTTGCTATCAGTAATAATAAGCAAAAAAATTGTAAATTTTAAAATTTTGACTTCTCTTTTGATATGTATGCATACCTCATGGAAGTGCATATCTTCTTAAATGTATTAAAAGAACTCCAAACAACAAAACCTTCTGTCCTCTCGGTTGAAGTGTATCCAACAAACTTGCAAATAAGCTACCTTTTAAAAATCTGTTCTGATGTTAATTTCATTCTATACCTTATTTCTATATCTATGATATTGAGAGTGAAGCTCAGAATCTCTAGTTGCATCTCAGAGAGAGAGAAGTGATGCTGATGGTGCTCGAGGCATTTCATATCAAGAATTCTGAGTTCAAAGATTTCACCTGATAATACATCAGAACAAGAATGAGGTTGTACAACACTTGCCAGCATAGTTCTGACAGGTGATTTTCTTGTTAAAACCCACATGAACAAACAACAAAACTATTATGCCATAATTATAGTCAAATTTCTTTGTCATGTGAAATGTTTTAAATGTTTAAATTTCATCTGCTTGTCTCTGTAAATTATCAAAATTTAAATACAAGGTAATCAGATATGGTAATAGATGTAGAAATGAAATATTTGGTTTATAGATAATGAGCTCTCAGCATATATGATAGCTAGATGGAATTATTGGGAGAATATGAGAATTATCAATAACAATTTACATTCTTTAGGCAGCCAGTTATACAACTAGTTATCAGTGAGGAATAATTCTATTACATTAGGTTTGAAAATGCCTTGCTAGATTTTTAATATGGTCTCCAAAGCTGACTGAGCACTATTATTTCACTGCTTTCTCTTTTTTTCCAAAGTGTTAGGAAAGGATTTATTTGTCACTAGTTTTGGGTGGGATAGAGTTAAATTTCTCCACAGCTGGTCTTATGGGGCCATGTTTTAGATTTTTGATCTAAAAAGTATGGATAACACACTGATGTTTTATCCATTCCTGAGCACTACTTACACACTATCAAGGTGTTTTGTACCTCTCACACCATGCCACCAGCAAGGAAGCCAGAGGTGCACCAGAAATTGGGACCTTCTTGTGCACTGGAACAGCTGATCCTAACTGACCAAAGAGTTATTCCATACCATATGATGGCATCCTGGTTTCATCTGGGATGGAGTTAATTTTCTTCTTAGTAGCTGGTACATACAGTGCTTTGGTTTGGATTCAGAACAGTGTTAATAACATGCTGATGTTTTGGTTGCTTCGATGTTTGATGTTTAAGTAGTGCTTACTATGAATCAAGGACTTTTCAGTGTCTCATGTACACAAGGAGATGTGAAGGAACATAGATGGGAGTCTTCCTTTCCTGAAGCTGGCAGTATACCTGCCTGCTGAAGGGAAGTAATGAATGCCTTGTTTGGCTTTGCTTGCATATGTGCCTTTTGCTTTCCCTATCAAACTGTATTTATCTCAACCCATGAGTTATCTCACTTTTACTCTTGTAGCTCTTTCTCCTATCCTTTTGGGTTGGAGTAAGTGAGTTGCTGTGTTAAACCAGACGGGGTTAAACCATCATGTCAATTTGTCTATAATTTTTTGGACATTCAAGCAACTAGAAACTATATGCTCCTGTGCATTTTGCCTTGCCTGTGTTTATTCTCCAGAATCAGAAGCATCACACAGAAATATAAATTTGAATAAGGACATTGTCTACTTATATTTTTATTTAACAATTTTGGTTCACATTTGATTTTAATCTGATTATCTGGTCATGCTGTACTTTGCTCTTGAGTACTTAGTGAAAATGCATGTCAGATATCAGAATACAACCAAATATATCCCAATGGTGTCATAGAGAACACAGAGTCCAGGAAATACAGAATACTGAGACAGCAAAACCATGAGAGTTCACTAAAGTATCTGCTACTCTGCAAAACACCCGGAGAAGACAACATCAGCTTCTTGGAGCAATTTAAAAAACCCTGACACAACAGTTGAAATTGTTTGTATTATCCTAATCTCTTTTTTTCTTGTAAGAAATGTCACAAGTCTCTCTGATTTGACTTTAACAAAAACATTCTAAATAAGAATAAAGCTATGTGCTCCTCATTTTTGCCATACTCAATTCATGTCACATTTGAAGATTTATGATCCTCATAAAAAACATTACCATCTTCTGTCATTTCAACTCTTTGTTCTTCCACCTGCACTGCTCCTGTCACCTTTAATGCCAATACAAAATGGCTCATGCAGAATTAGCATGAGGAACCCTGATATCCAACATATTTTAAAAGAAGGGACTGCTCATGAAAACTACAAAAATTCAGCAATAGTAGCACCCAAACTGGGGACCAAGCTGGATTACAGCAGGCACTTAGGCAATCCAAAGAGAATTTGTGCCTGGACAGAACACTTCCTTTGACTTGTGAATGACAGCACACTGTTGCACCAGTACTTGCTAGGAAAACAGAAACATGCAAATGCAAGGCAAGAAGTACTTGAATGAAGAACTCCAACATAGGGATTTGGTTGTACTTAAACTGGCCATTTATACAACAACATGCCCATGTTATTAGTACTAGTGAACTCTTAAAGCAGAACAAATCAATTGCTTTGTTATTCCCTAAAAATTATTATTGATGAGGTAACTTGAGGCTTACTCTTTTGTTGAATTCTGTTTAATTGCTTTGCCAGTTGATCTTTGCTTAAGAGACTTTAAGATGATCTCTATTACATAATCATTATTACTGTTGTACTTACATAAATGATTGAAGGTTTGAGAATACCATAAAATACTTATAAGGAAGAAAAAGAATTTCTAAGATTACAGCCTAGATAGACTTAGTAAAGAAAAAGTAGTAAAAGGCATGTAGAAATTTAGCATAAATTAAAAATTTTATGAACAGAAATCAATTTTTTTGAGATATATGAGAAAATTTGGACAAACATGGTTGTTTGTACAAATGATAAAGATACACTTTGTGGAAATATTTTTGTATCTCTTGCGCAACAGCAGTATCAAAGTTAGATCAGCTCTGAATAAAACATACACCTTGAACAAGTCTTCCCTCAACAGGCATTAAAAATTTTTGAAGTCAAAGCTTTTTAAGCACCATCTGATATTCCCACATAAATTTTAAAGTGCTATAGGTGTTCAAATGAGTTTTCTCATAAAAGTTCAAAGAAAAGAAATTTGAAGGATAAAAACCCAGAAAATTTATTTTTAGATTTGTAGTAATTGTGGTATATAAACACAACCAGAAGACAAGTGAACTAACAAAATGCATATTTGCACTCTAAATATATATTTACATATATAAAAAAGCCCAAATATAATTTGCTTAACAATTATGGTGCAAGGGAAAGACTATTTGAGAAATTGGTCTATTACAACACAAGGCTTTTTAAAGTCAAAACTTAAAAACTCCTCCTCTCAAAACACCACATAAAAATCTGGCTGAAGAAATTTTTTACCTGTCTAGATGACAACAAATGCTTCACAAACACCTCAACATTGATTTTGCCCCAACATTGATTTCTGCCAAAGGCTTGAGATTTGCAAACATCATGAAGTTCAACTTCATGGTCAAGATCCTGAACCTGGGCGAGGGTAATCCAGACATGAGAACAGATTAAGAGAACTCACTGAAAGGAGGCCTGAAGGACTTTGGGGTTCTGGTGGACAAAAAGTTTGACATGAGGCAGCCATGTGCATTCCCAGCCCACAAAGCCAAACATGTCCTGGGCTGTATCCAAAGCAGTGTGGCCAGCAAGGTGAGGGAGGGGATTCTGCCCCTTTGCTCTGCTCTGCTCTGGTGAGACCCCACCTGGAACCCTGCATCCAGGTCTGGGGGCCCCAGCACGGGAATGACATGGAGCTTTTGCAGTCCAGAGGAGGGACACCAAGATGATCAGAGAACTGGAGCACCTCTCCTATAAAGGCTTAGAGAATTTGGATTGTTCAGCCTGAGGAAGAGATGCCACTCTTCCAGTACCTGAAGGACATCCTCTGAGAGAGCAGGGGAGGAGCTCTTTGCAAGCAGTGGGGGGGCCAAGGAGGAAGGGCTTCAAACTGAAAGAAAGTAGTTGTGGATTAGATATTAGTAACAAATTCTTTACTGGGAGGGTGATGAAGAAATGGAAGAGGTTGACCAGAGAAGTTGTGGATGCCCCATCCCTGCAAGTATTCAAGACCAGCCTGGATGGGGCTCTGAGCAATTTAATTTAGTAAAAGATGTCCCTGCCCACAGCAGGGGTGTTGGAATTAATTGATTTCTAAGATCCCTCCCAACCTGAACGATTCTATAATAAGCCCAACTTAGCTGAAGCTAGAACTGATGAGAATAGTCTAAAAATGAAGAAATGAGAAGACATCTGCATCTGCAGTAATTCAAAGGGCTATTTTCTGACAATTTAATATTCTTGCAACATACAGTACATTTGATCTGAATAATAGATTTTCTGCCCTGTCTATTAGTTCCCATTTTGCCTATTTTAAACAGCATAAAAAATCGTTTATCATATGGAGAGTTCTGAAATTACATGGAATTTTATAGAGATGCTAATACTTTTTTAGCTCACTTCACTCACAAACACTTTGTTATCCAAGTTATATCAAGGCAAGATAATTCTAAACTAAGATCTGACTCATCATTTGATGAAGTAGTTAAAAACATATTGAACTTTTAAAAGTAGATATTGCTCAAGAAAACATTAAGATTGATACTACTATTCCTTTAAAATGTAATCATTACACATGAAAGTCAGCCTTTTTTATCTCCAACATATGCAATTTATACTCCAAAGGAAATTAGTCAAGCCACTAAAATGTACATAGGAAAAGCCATCTGCACAGATAAGGATTTTTTCATTTAAGTGATCACAAAAATGACAGCCCCTGAAGTGTCTTTGTGCACATCAAGAATTATCACAGACTTGTTCAATCATGCTCTGCAATGCTGAACAATATACTGGTTTTTATGCGAACCAGTAAGATCTATGGCTTGTGTTTAGTACTCATTTTAAAAGGTACTAAAGCAGAGCCAATCATTGTATATAAGATGAAGCGATAGTTTAGCAAGAAAATGTGATGAAATGGCCCAAAAAAGGGCCTTTGTTAACCACAAGGTGATAAGAAAAATACTTCAACAATAAGTAAGATATCAATTTGTCAAAATTAAATTATAAAAGCTGTTGAACTGGAACCTAATACATGGCTAATAGTAAATGTGACAGGGAAAATAGTGTCTTCTATTAAACTGTTAGAGATATGTCAGGAATTTCATTGCTTATTCAACATTATTGGATGAGTGCAGATAAACAAAATAAATTGCAGAATTTTCTAAGGTTTCCTTAGATTGTTTGCCTATTCCTGCTTCAGTTTGTTACACCTACTCAGCACAATCTTAGTAAACTTTTGACCAATGGGACTATTTCGTCCATCCTTGACAAAGCAATAAAGACCACAAATGAGAATCAAATTCCCACAGGCTTTGTAGAGACAGAGCAAATCTCTGCAGTGGGAAATGCAGGAAGAATGCAACTATCACACACTGTTTGTCAACAGACTTTGTCCATAAGGACATGCTGATCTACAGTGGCAAAGCCATTCTTGTCCTCTGTCTGATGGTAGATGTTACAAGTTTGAGGAACAGCTAGGATGCAAGGAAGAGAAGTGAGGGAAAAACTCCTAGAATATATAGAGCACATACCCTTGAGAAATGGGGTGTTATTAGTTGAACTGTTTTTACAGGATGTTCTGTCGGCTAGAATGTGAGTAAACTACAACTGACCTTGACAAAAAAAAAAAAATGGTTTGGGGAAGAAAGAATGCTTTTGGGGGAGCAGAAGACATGGCATCAAAGCGTAGAACACATGAGAGATTCATATATCCGGAAGTAACACCATATATCAGATATAAAAGAAATACCTTGTTTACTGCTTCCAACAATGGAGGAAGAAGAACACATAACAGATTAAGCGTGCAAAATTAATGAAATGTAGGAAATCCTTTATTATTGTGATTTCATTTGCATTAGACTCTCACTGTAAATATTGACTTTGATCTTCTGAAACAAGAAGTTCAGTTTGAAAATGATGCCTCAGACGAAAAGACAGTTTTAAAAAAGTGAGGGAGAAATAACATGCACGCTAGCAAAAACCAAATTCTGAGTAGAGGAAAACTATTCATTTACATGGTCAAAGCCAACCCTCCATAAAAGGTCCTTCTAAGCTCTGCTCGCAGAAGTGATGCAGATGCCCAGGCAGACCTCATTAGGTACACAGTGGTACCATGGTACCACCCGTGGGGTGTGCCTTGTTCTTGTGCAATTACCTCAGAGCAACAGCAAGCACCCCCATGGGAGTAATGCCCAGGCAGAGGAACTTCTTTGATTAGAGCTCCGGGAAAAGGTGAGTAGTTTGAGTGGTTCAAGAGACAGACTACTGGAATCACACTCTACCTTCCCTGGGAGAAACCCAGCAGGGATACAGGATGCATGATATGGAAGATTCCCAATTCTCTCTCCCTCTTGTTGCACATGGTGGCTTAAGGAATAGAGGGGAACAGCAATAAGCTCCTGCCCTGTGCAGAAGACACATCTCCTCTATGGCTACCCAACCTTCCCAAATGCCCTTGAATAGTAAGTATGAGGCTCTGCAAGTGGACTTGAATGATGATGAAGATGATAGTCCATTGAGGTTGGACTAGTTGCCATGATTACATTGGCCTTATACCCTGTTTCAAATAATTTCCATAAGGAAAAAAGACAAGTCATTGTCATAGGAGACTCTTTCCTTTGGGGCACAGAAGGCCCAAAGACCTGGCTGGATCCACTTCTCAGACAATTCTGCTGCCTCTCAGGGACATGGATTAAAAAAGCGATAAAAAAAAAAATTTCTACCATGGCACAGCCCTCACATTATTAACCATTATTGTTCTTTCATGCAGGAAGAGATGAGTTGCCATAATAAGTCCAAGGGAAATCAAGAAAGGCTTCAGACCCTAGGCATGATGGATTAAGGAACCAGGAACATAGTGTTCTCCTCTACCCTTCCAGTTGCAGGGAATGATGAGGGAAGAAACAGGAAGAGCCAGCGAATCCATGCCTTACTGGTGTCACTGGCAGAATATTGTTTTTTTTTAATGACAGACTATATAACACCAGGCCTATGGGCAACAAATGGGGTTCACCATTCTCAAAGAGGGAAAAGGATCTTCACACAAGGATTAGCAGAGCTCACTGAAAGGGCTTTGAAGTAGTTTTGAAGGGTAAAAGGGATAAAACCAGGCTGACTAAAAAAATATATATTCTCTTAGTCATATAGTTTAGCTTAAAGTAATCCTGCAAGGAGCAGAGAATTGGACTCGATCCTTATCAGTCCCTCCCTATCTGAAGATTTATAAGCACAGTGGCCTAAAAGAGGGGTGGAAGCACTGTGTACTTGAATCCACACTCAGTCCAACCTATTATATCAATGGGAGAAATGCTAAGGTGTTCAATATATTTATAACCAAGTTTGAATAAATGAACAAAGTAATTGGAAAAAAAAGTTTCCATTGCTATAAGAGAGTGAATAAGATAAATCTAAACAGGGTAAATATCAGCCTGGGAACATTGGAACAGTGCACAAAGAGGCAAACAGAGAAATTGCCAAGAAATTGTTTGTATTATCTCCATCCCTCTCAACTCTCTTTTCCCAATCAACACACACACACACACCTCTGCTCCCTCAGTTCTCAGTTCCACTCTCTTAAAAAATCAATAGTGAAGAGTATTAACAACACCAGAGTTTCAGGCTTGGGTAGATCAAAACAGCATATATAAATAGATGTGTATGAGATACCGGTGGCGGTATGATGCATGCTAATTTCCAGAAACAAAATAAAGAAATAATTTTAAGGAAACTCAATATGGCAGGTAAAGTTGGTCATCCAATGCTTACAGTTGGCAGAATATGCCAGGACAAGAACCACAATAAAATTCTGCTAATAGACAGGTATTTGTATTAAGCAGCAAGACAGAAGATGCCCTGAGTCTTATTCTCTAAAACATATAGATAAAAATCTCTATATGTAGGACTCCATATACATGTTTAAAAAGTCCTTGCATACTTTAAGAGTCTTCTATTATTTTCCTAAATTAATGAGTTAATCATCACAAAACATTACCTATTGTTTAACTAGTTTTGCACACCTCCCAAGTCTTCTAAATAGACATTCCCAAGAGATTCTAATTTGAATTTTTGATGCAGGCTCTGAAGTTGAAACCTTCTCTCCAGCTCACACAGCTCCCAATTCTCCATGCATGAAAAAAGCACATCGCAAAGAAAATGTTCTATCCAAATTTTATGCTATCTCATTTCACAACATGTAAAAGGGCAGATCTCAAAGAAATCCAAGCAACTTTCAAGGAAAACTCACGTGATGGGATGTTGAATGTAATGCATGCTATGGAGCTAAGAATTGATAGTCTAGTGTTGGGAAGGATGAGAATTTAAAGGAGGAGTTTTGCAGATATATAGAAGGTTCTATAGGAATGAAAGCAAGTTTTGATATAGAAGAAAAGAATTGCTCAGCCAGTCTTACTGGGTAACTAGAAGACAAAGAGCAAGTGAGTTAGAAGGGGCTTTTATGGCTTATAGCAAAGGATAAATCCACCTCGAACAAAATATGTTTTTACCAAACAAAAGGATTTTCACAAGCCAACAAAAAAAAACAATGTTGCAAGTAGAGAAAAGATCTCAGAAATTTCCGCTGCAGAACAAGTCCCAAAGTTTAACATGTAACTACTAACTCCAATGATTGGCTAGTCACTAACATAATATGGTAATTTTAGCAGTTTTGATAGGTTATATGTAAACGTAAAAGGTATTGTGTATGATGTTGATTGGTAGTCATGCATTAAGATGCTCTGTAATGAAGAGTATATAATACACTGTAACCAGAACTAGATGGGCTTCAGGACACACAGCTTGCCTATAGCCAGCAGCTGTAGGTTCACCCGCCACCCTCAGCTGCTGTAACCTTGTCTATGCATTAAACTGCATTTTAGGAGCCGGCTGAAGCCTCCATCTCTCTGTCAGGCTCTTACAGTCTAGAACATGTTTTAAGGGACCAGTAACAGAAATTATTAGTCTATGTACAACAGAACTAGTTCAAATTACGGCAATATAGCCTCAGTGATACTTTTTTTTTTTTTTTCCAGAAAAAACCAGCTGTGTCTCTACCCCTATGTTTTCTTTTTCTCACCCTTCAGGGCTCCTCTGCCTCCTAAAGTGGAGCATTCCAGTTCCAAGCAATAAAAGTGGAGGTAGTTGTGAAAAGGCATCACCCTCCTCAGGTCTCTCCCAGTAAAGACACTGTGTTTACTATCTATGAAAGGGATTTCCTCCTCCTCAGCCCTAAGCCTGCGCAGGTTTATTTTCATACCTTCCCTCAGAAACTCTCTGAAGCCTTCTCCAGGTACCATGGGCAGCATGGCTAGTGCTTGCTGGTCAGCTCCAGCCTCTGGGAAAACCCGAATTGAGTTGATCATGCAGCAATGACCACCACTGTCACAGCAGCAGTACAGCTGGTATTGCACAACCCTGCTCACCCCACAGACATAAGAGTCACCCCCCAACAGCCAGGACAGACAGTGGCACCCTTACAGGGCCCAGGTCCCACAAGACCCAGCCCCTGCCTGCCGGGGTACTGGGGAATTAGGGCGATTATGCTAGTGACGGCAAAAAAAATAACATTGGCTCTGCTCTGTGTGCAGATCCCGCACTTCTAGTGTGTTGTTCAGGAGCGTTACAGATTTCCTGCAATTTCAGTGGTGCCATAATTTGACAAGAGCACTGTCTGCAGCCATTTTCTGAGTGGCATCACAGCCAGCACATTTTTAAACTGTGTTTCAAAGCTTATTTCTTACTAAACCTTTTCACCAAAACAAAATTCCTGCACTTATCACATTTACAGAAGCCTTGTGGAAGGAAAGAGGAAATTAAGTATTCTCCTTGGAGGCAGACAAAGCAGAAGTGAATTTGTAGGAATGTAGCTCCTACATTAGACACAAGATATCCTGAAATACATCAGGAGCACTGATCCTGTGTAATTCTTAGCATTTTCAATACCTTCAAGAGCTATTTAAGAAGTATTTCTTTTTTATAGTTGAGTCCTAACACAAATGGATTTATATATTGTAACTAGTATTTTCAAGTGTTTTAAGAGACTATTTTAGTACTGGATGGCATTGAAAAAAAACCCCAAGTGCCACTGAATACAGTTTTTGACAAGTTTAGGGACTCAAAGCTGCTTTTTGGTGCCAGTATCAAGTACAAAATATATTGCTAGGAGCTTAAACCAATGTTCTCTGACCTTACAGTAAATGCAATACCTTTTTATCTCTGGGTAGCTTGTTGAAAATTCATCTATGACTTCAGTACCTCTAAAAATCTCTCTAAGCAACCACCACCACAAACCAACTTTGAAACTAGTTTGCAACAAATCTCAAATTACAATTTAATAAAATAAATTTCATTTAATAAATTTGATTTAATAAAATAAACAAACAGCCCACAGTAAGCTACATAGAAACTCTTAGTACTAGGGAGGTGATAAGTGAAGAATTTTAGACGTTTCAAAGATACTTTACCAACATCTTTGTAATGTGTTTTACAAAAGCGTCTAGAAGGCTGCAGCAAACATTTCACAAAACAGGTCTCATAATGCTGAATCTTTAATAGAAGATGCTTAACAGACACTGACCACAATTTTTTAATTACTTTTCAGTGTAGTCCATGGTAAAGCCCATGGTAAAGTGCTGGCGCCTGGGCAGTGCCAGCGCTGTGCCGGACCAGTACCGGATCAGTACCGGGTCAGTACCGGGTCAGTACCGGGTCAGTGCCGGGTCAGTACCGGGTCAGTAGCGGGTCAGTACCGGATCAGTACCGGATCAGTAGCGGGTCAGTAGCGGGTCAGTACCGGATCAGTACCGGGTCAGTAGCGGGTCAGTACCGGGTCAGTACCGGGTCAGTAGCGGGTCAGTAGCGGGGCTGTAGCGGCGCTGCCCGGCCCGGCCCCAGGCGGTGCCAGCGGCTGCAGCGGCCCCAGCGCAGGGCACGGCTGAGCCCCTCAGCCCCGGGGAAAGCCTGGGCAAGGGAGGGCAAAACGCTGCCCGGCAGGCAGGGCTGAGCCAGGGGAACCGAGCGAGAAACAGCCCTGCGAGCCCCGAGGGGACAGCGGGAGCAGGGACGGGCCGGGAGAGACCCGGCAGGGATGGCCCTGCGGCCACACAGGGACACGGCGGGACACGGCTGGGCCTGCGGGCACCGGGAATGTTCCGGGCTGGAGAAGGGAAAAGCGTGAGAAGGAAGAAATAGCAGAGAGGAGCTGCTATGGACGGACCGCAGCCTCCAATTTCTCACTCCCTTGCGCTGCTCGCTGGAGGGCAGGAGATAGAGGAGCCAGAAATATACGAGTGAATTTGCGTTTGGGAAGACGGGAGTACAGTGGGCTAATTTGGGGTTTTTTTGGCTTTGCTTCACACGATGCAGCTCTATTCTAATTGACAATACTATTTTTTTAATTTTTTTTTAAATTAGTGATGGTGAATGGTGAGTTTCCTGTCTTTATCTTGGCATATCACCTTTTCAGTCCCCTGTCTGGTTAGAGGAGGGGGACTGAAAGAGCTGTTGGATCTTGCTGATGGCCAAGGTCCCCCCACCACATCTACAAAGCTTACTTCAAGACAGAAATGTTTTTGCACACTAAGTTATGCATTGCAGTCCATTCTCATTGTCTGGGCTACCACAATCACACAGAAATTATATAAAGCTAAGTAATATGAGCTCTGACCTTTTTCCCTTTCTGATGTCACAAAAAAATTAGCATTTGTAATAGTTCGAAGCTGATGTATAACATATCTAATTCAGGTACTGTATAAGGCAGTGGCTTAAGGGCTATAAGAATGGAAAACTTCAAGTGTTCTCAGCATTAGCAAGCAATTTCCAGGAGGCTATTTCTAGGGAATTTAACAACCTTGAGAGAAACTACTTTGATTTTAATGAATCATTTATTCAAGTAAAACCAGACAGCAACAACACAACCTGAAGAAAGAGTAAGGTAAGTGGTGTCCAAGTAAAGGGAATGAAAATCCTTTATCATCTGTGACACTATAAGGCTTAGAAAATCATCAGAGTAGTAGTTTTACTTTCTTCTTGAAATAAATATTAGAAGTAAAGCTATGCAGCAGTAAATTAATATCTAAAGATAGAACAGGGGAAGAAGAATGCAGGGTGAAAACTTACCCTATATGATGCATATACATCTATACACAGAATAGTTGAAACACATCTGTAAAAGATAACTTACCTACTTGTTTAAAAATAAAAGCCTGGTAACACTCTAGCCTTTTAATTAGCTTGGAGTTTTGTAAAGATCAACACTGAGCTTCATAAGGTGCACCTTTCCAAAGGAATTTTAAAATTTTCCATCAGTGAATTGAGTTACTTGGCTAACATAATCTGTAGATTGACTTGAGTTTTAATCACAGTTTATCAATATTCAGAATTCTATAATGGATTATAATGCTTTTTATTTAACTTGGTACAATACAGTAATCAAAATTTTACTCACTGGCTAAACAATAATTTTATACTATTAGTTATGTTAGTTCCATTCTTAAGAAGGAGGGAAATACATGTGTCTGTTTACTTACTTATAGCCCTTTCCACTTTATGGGCCTTGTGATTTCTACCTTAAAAATTTCCATATGCCAGAGAGAGAAAAAAAATCACTTATATAACTCATATTAATAGCTGTTCATTTAATAAAATGAGACACTGAACATGATGTAGGAAATGGATACTTTTTTTCCTCAAAAGCAAAAGAAAACAAATCAAACCACAAAGCATCCCCTCTCAAAAAAACCAAACCCCCCCCAAAAAAAAACCCCAAACAAACAAAAAACCCAAATAAAACTAAACAAACAATACAACCTCAACCCTCCAGAAAAAACTGCAGCAATAAATAGCTGTAGACTGGGATGTTGGATAGCTTACCATGTCACTAGGAAACAGAGTCTATTTTAATTTTCTACATGCACTTCTTTGCAAAATACAATTGCCCTATCACTGGTGCCAAAGGGAAGATTTTAAAAAATAACATAAATCAGCTATATTGGAAGTTGAAAGGCTGGAAAAGAAATATCACAAAGATCACTGCCAGTGACTTGGGAAACAAATGATAATTTTAGAGTATTTATAAACACTTTGAATAGTAAATGAAAAGAGGTTTTGAAGACTGTTGATGGGAATTCATCAAAATGAATTCCTAAGTTATATAATCCACATCTATTCCTCCTGATTTGAAAACACTGCAAGGAAGGGACTTAAGAAAAGACTACATCTTCAAAAGAGGAAGAAAATGCTGAAGGCAGCAAGTATGGAACTGTCAGGCACTTTTAAGTTTTAGTATCTCACATGCATGGGAGATAATTTAGCAAAGAACATATAGCTTATTGCTCATAAAAAATATGTCACAAACGGAAACAAATCCAAAGATTCCAAGTCTATAAACAGCCACTAATTTTGTAATGGGCTATTTCTAATTTTGTAATGGATATAAAGAAAAGTGGTGATTAAAAATATATGTTTGAGCTGTTGAGACATACTTCAGCAGTGATATTTGGACTAATCTCCAGAGGAAAAAATGCTGGTATTTGCTTCTGATCTTGAAAAAGTCAAGCCATCATTTTCCCATTTTAATTAATCACTTGCATGCATTTGATTTTCTATCTTGAAAATTATGTTTGGATTAATTGCTACAAAGAAGTAGAAATATTTACATTCAAGAGAAAATTATGAAAGATGGTATTAGATATCAAAATACTTATATAATCAAATTTTAATCTCTTTAAGCCTCTGAAAAATATAACAAGTTGTATCTGCATGTTTGCTACTGCAAAATGCAAGCATGTTATAATTAAAGAAATGTGCTAACAAGTCTGAGAAACTAAGGTCTAGATTAGGTTTTTGAATAGGACTAGACGGACTATTCCTATTTTGCTTAATCTTACCAATGTAAATGAAGACTTCTTACAACTCTGATCTTCACCTTCTCTTATTACTTCTCCCTGCTGGAAAGTTAAGATTAAAAGAAGGACTTTTTTCACCTCTATGAATGTTCAGATTTTTTCCAGAAAAACAAAACTAAAAAAAGAAATTCTGCAATAAAGCAAAAAAAGGTATGTATGTATGTATGTATTTATTTATTTATTTTCCCTCAGTAATTACACTTGAACAAGCCACATCCTTGGCATCTCTAATTTTTCCCTTTGAGTAGAAAAGCACAAAGGTATGATTCATAGTGGATGTTTCTTAAATATCTTGTGATTCTGCACTTGAGAAGTAATGGCTTGCTGTCTTCTGACATCTGCTGAGACCTAGTGTTGTGAAAATCTCTGCTGAACTGCCTCCTTCTTTAAGACCTTCAGACTTGTCCAGTGCTGAAGGAGAAACAGAATCTTCATTTCCCCAGCAACAGAAAAGCCCTGCAACACACACAGCTTACTGTATATTCACTGACTGCCGTCTGTATCCCTGGGATTGCACCAAACAACTTTTGTGCAGAGTATTCAAATGCAGGATGCTAGCAGATATTTTGCTCCCATTCATGTTGCTATGCTGAAGCAGTGAGAATCAGACCCTTAATTTAGAACAGCTTCACCAAGACTTCTAGCTCAGAATAGTGTAGATATATTTTCCCTCCACACACTGTATGTAATTTATTCCTGACATTAAAAAAATTATTTAGAGGACAGATTTGTCCTTATTTTTCAGCTACACTACAAATCCAAAATAAAGGCCTGTGTCAGGCAACTGAATATTCCTAAAGGATACAGTTATTTTGATACCTGATTTACGTACTGAATTTGCTTCAGTACTGCCACATAGTGTAAAAACCTTAAAAGAAAATAGAAAAACAGACATGAATTTTACAGTAGAAAAAGGTTGAAAAGTCAGATAATTTTGATTAATACATTCAAAGTAAAATGAGATCCACCCAAAACCTGCCTGCAATCTTGGGAGACCAGTTTGTCCAGTTGTCATGTGCTTTAAGATGGAAATCTTAAAAGTACAGGAGCAGGCCATCCCCATGGCTGAACTTTCAGCTTTGTCTGGGACTCAGTGAGAAAAAGTCTCTGGAAGAAGGGGCAGGCAAGTCAGTCAGACAACAGGATATTGTGAGATTATGTGGGGAGGAAAGTAGAAGGGCCGAAGACTAGCTGGAATTTAATCTGGCCACTGCTGTAAAAGACAAGAAGAAATTTTTATACAAATACATCAACAACAGGGTGAAGGAAAATCTCCATCCTTTACTTGATATGGAGTGAAATATAATTACAAGGGATGAGGGAAAGGCTGAGGTGGTTAATGCCTTCTTTGTCTCAGCCTTTAAGAGTCAGAACAATTGTCCTTAAGGGCTCCTGAGCCGGGAGCAGTGTGTAACCCCCATCATCCAGGAGGGAATGGCCAGCAACCTTCTGAGCACCTTAAATCTACACAAGCCCATGGGTCTGGATGGATTCACCTGAGAGTGCTCAGGCAGAGTCCCAGTTGTCAGGAAGTTAGCAAATGTGACGTCCATCTACAAGGGCTAGACATACAATCTGGGGAACTACAGACCTGCAGTCTGATCTCAGTTCTAAGGGAGGTCATGGAGCAGATCGTGTGGAATGCCATCATGCAATGTGTACAGGTGTTCAGGCTCAGCCAGCATGGGTTTAGGAAAGGAAGGTCCTGCTTGACCAAGCTGATCTCCTTCTATGACAAAGGCTGTGGCTGTTATCAACCTGGACTTCAGTAAAGCTTTTGACACTGTTTCACACAGCATTCTTCTGGAAAAACTGACTTCCTGTGGTGTGGATGTGTGTGCTCTTGACTGGGAAATGAAACAGCTGTATGGCCAAGCCCAGAGAGTGGTGGTGAATGGAATTATAACGAGCTGGCAGCTGGTGGGGCTCCCCAAGGCTCAGGACTGAGGCCAGTCCTGTTTAACTTCTTTGATTGTCTGGACAGGGGAGATCAAGTGCACGCTCAGTCAGTTTGCAGAGGACATCAAGTTAGTTGAGAATGCTCATCTACTGGAGGCTAGGAAGGCTCTGCAGAAGGATCAGGACATGCTGGATTGATGGCTCAAGTTATGTTGTATAAGGTTGAACAAAGTCCCGAATCTGGCACTTGGGCTGCAAAAATCCCATGCAGCACTACAAGCTTGGAAAAGAGTAGCTGGCAAGCTGCCTGGTAGAAAAGGTGCTGGTTGACAGCCAGCTGAACATGATCTATCTTCTGCCCAGGTGCTCAAGAAAGCCAATGGCATCCTGGCCTTTATCACCAGTAGTGTGGCCAGCAGGACCAGGACACTGATTGTTCCCCTGTACTTGGCTCTGGTGGGGCTGTAACTCAAGTCCTGTGTTTTGGGCTCCTCACTCTAAGAAACACACTGAGCATCTGGAGCATGTCCAGAGAAGGGCAATGGAGTGGGGTAGAGATCTGCAGCACAAGTCCTATGAGGAGCAGTTGAGGGAACTGGGGTGGAGTAAAGTAGGCTCTGGGGAGACTTTATCACACTCTGTCTGAAAAAGAGGCTGTAGCCAGGTGAGGTGTAAATTTCTTCTCCCAGGCAACAAGTGATAGAACAAGAAAAAATGGTCTCAAGTTGTGCCAGAAAAGGTTTAGATTGAATACTAGTAAAAATATCTTAATGGACAGGGTTGTCAAGCAGCAGCCTTAAGAAAGGATGCTGAGGACATCTAACAGCTGTTGTAAAGTTTAGTTATAGCAAGTACTGAATCCTCCTGGGAGTCTCTCTGAAAAAAAATGCTGTTTCCAGAAATCTTTTGGCTGAAGACAGTCAGCACCTCACCAGTGTGACAACATTCTCTGTTAATAAATATTTATTGTCCTTGACCTAGACTTCCACTCAAACTTCATCTTACTCTTTTTATGCCATGTTTAGTAAGTGAATTCTGATAATGGACCTCTCAGATGGAAATTATATAATGAAATAGGAGAGCAAAAATGAATGAGAGCATTCAGTTGCCAGTAACAGAGATTAAAGTCATGTAAAGGCTGACTAGACAATGAAAAAATCTGCCCTTCTTATTGTCATGCTGCTCCAACAACTTAATCTGCCAGTACACTTCTGAAAGTCTCCCCCAATAAAAGAAAACTTAATTTAAAAAATAGAAAAGGCATCTTTTTTGCTTGCTAAATGGAGCTTAAGTGCTCACTTGCACATTTCAGGTAGTACTCTCAAGGCAATGCATTATTCCCCCTCAGAGATTTCATTCAGAGTCAAATTTGACAGCAGATGTCACAAAGAAAGTCTGCTTGTGTAAAATCTAAACACACCATAATCCATTTCTAAAAGCCCCCCAAACAACTAAGCATTTTCTCTTCTGAAAAGACAGAATTTCTGCTCATTCAGATGACCTCTTTTTCTCTGAAATTCTGTTCCCTTTACTAAGGTCAAGAACTACAACAGGTGGAAAATATAGATCTATGCATTCACTTCTGGAGAAAGAGTTCCCATACTCTGCATCAGCAAATGCATGCTTCCATCTGACATGATGCATGACGTTGAGTACAGGGGTTGCATCCTGACACAATTCATTTACCTGGAAGTTTGATGCCCATGTAGACACACCTTGACTTGAGTGTTAACCCTTCATAGTGATCTGTGCTGGGAGAACTCAGCAGCCTGGAAAAAAATCCCAGACTTTCTGACTATACTGAAGCCATCCAGCCAAAACCCACGAAATTAGAAGTTACCTTTGGAAAATGTGGCCTTAGACTTCAAGCTTCTCAGTTTCAAGAAACATGAAAAAGGATAAGTAACTATCCCTATAAAAATTTTTGGAGCTCTGTATTCCAGTAAAAGTGACTCAAGCCTCTCCAGACTGAACCAGGGCTATGTAATACTCTTTGTTGGATGCTGGTCCCGCTTCTTTGGTCAGCCAGAAAAAGAGGTGAATTGCCATAATAGACCAAAATAGCTGAGAAGAAAGAAAGTCGTGGTACTAAGATCATGCTTTTACTGGCAGAGGACAGGAGGGAAGCCCCAGTGTGAACATGACATGCGTTCTGGCAAGAACTTGTGGTACTTCTCCATGCTTCTCTTCCAGGTACTGTGAATGACCAGCATGAAAAGAACAGAGGGGCACTGGCAGGTTGAACATAACAGCAACAAAAAAAGAAAGAAAGAAACAAAACTCCCCTATATTATTACCTAGTCTTTTCAGTATTAAATAGATGATTTGGACTACTAGACTATTAAAAAACCAACTGACTAACTATAAATTATTGGATCTACCCTTTTGACCATAAGATGATTTTAAGTGAGATGGTTCTTGACAATGAAAACTGTTGGGTGAGCATTGCTGTGACCAATATACTGCCACAAAGGTTAAGACATGCTGAACAGGGGATGAAGCAGTTTCATAATATTGACTTAATTAAGATTGATAATGTAGCTCTGCATTAGAACTCATCCTCATGTAGATAAATATTCCTCCAAACACTCCAAAATACCCTTATATCTGCTTCCTTACCAAGTTGATACCCCCCACCCCAAACAACATTAGACTCCTTTTATGCAGTCTTCATTGCTCTATTTGTCCTATATTGCCTATATTTGTCCTGTATTTCAATCAGGATTTCTCATCACAGCCATCCTGTTAAAATAAATGTTTAGTTTTGAATGCTACAATATGGAATTATCCATGTTAAAAACTCAGGGCATCTGCAAACGTATCTTATCTAAGAAATATGCTTAGAGATCTGTAAAACTAGTACATTAAAATGTTCCTATGCAGCTTACTTAAGCTTGAAAACAGCAATTATTTTTCTATTTAGAATAAGCTGTGATTGTAAATAATGATAAAAGCATAGTCAAGTAAGCAAAACCTCCTTTCCCTGACTGCTTAATTAATTTATACATAATACCTCTTGAGCAAATAGTGCTAAGAAAATGTTCAAAATCTTATTTTTCCATGTCAGAACTAATTAAAACAGCATATCGTTAACATATTGCTGTTCTGTTTTTTAGAATGATATCACACCTATGCCTCCCAAACAGTGTTAGAGTACCTCATGAAAGTTTTAAAAAAAATACATTCTAATCTTCTCTCAACCTATGAATGATTGAATAAGAGCATGTTTTTCAACCTGTTCATTCACGGCAATTAAATTATTTTTTTCACTTCAATTGTTTCTTGCAAACCCTGGCACTCCCCCCCTTCACCCCCCTTAAATTGCAGATTCCATTTCAGAAAAGGGATCATAGGAGACTTGGGTGTGTAGCAAAATATATCTACTACAGAAAATACCTTGTGATGAGGAAAGCATAGTAGAAGGAAAGCTGTGAGTCTGTTCTGCTGAATTTTAGATAACCTGAGGGACAAACTTCTCAACACAGGCTTATCAGAGTTTTTACTTTTGTATTATTGTTTTCTAAAGTGAATTGCAAGCAAAGACGAGAGAAAGGGAAAGTTTGCGTATTGTGTCTGTGATACAAAAAGTACTCTTTGTTTGTCTATTTGTTTTAATCCATGACTTATAAAATTTAAACTGCAAGATATAATGGTAAATTCTTTTGTTCAGCAGAAATTGAATCTCTGAGGATAACCATGAAGCAAAGTACATATATCAAAAACAGACCAGTGGGGTCACAGTAGACATATCTAGAATAGTAAGATTAAATTAGAATGGAATAATTGCATTAAACTAAATTTCAAGTTCGGTGGCATTTGTATTATATTCTAAGGGAAATAAGTCCTATTCACACAGCTTAATTTCAAAATGATAAACTGCTACAAAATTTTAGTATGCATTTGATTTTCACCAAGCAAATATGAAAAGGCTCTGAAAAATGAACTTTCTAGTTGCTATAAATTTATTAAAAATTAGATGGGGACTCTGAAAAATAAGGGGAAATTAATATTTTTAATATTTTATTGATAAAATTGCTAGGTTATATCTGATGTTTGGAGCGTTCAAAAGATCTCAAATGTTCAATCTTTACAAAAGGAAGACTGTTATATAAAATCACTTGGACAGAGATGAAGAACTGAAAAACACTCCCATTCAATCATTCAATTGTCTTTTGACTCCATTTTAATAGTTCAAAAGTTAAATTACATACAGATTTTTGTTTTTTCTTTTGTGTGTGTCTGCATGTGTGTGCATGTGTGTTCTTAGAAACAATATAGGAACAGCCCCAAATACTTTCTAAAAAATAAAAAAAGAGCAAATTCGCAGTTCAGTTGAGAGCTGAATCTTCTGACCATATACTTAGATGCCTTAATAACATGGGTTTATCAGTCAAAATATTTGGAGAAGGAGAGACAGAGATTGGCATTGCAAAATAAAACTGAATAAAATGGCTAAATTAAAAAAAAAAAAACACATTAAAGAGAGGTTATATCTGAAATTTCACCTTTATTTCAAATATGGATGCAAACAGATTTCTTGAATCTGATAGTCACAGCCCTAATCTCTTATAAATATTTCTTTGGTCAGCATCATCTGATTGATTAGTCCCTTTCTTTCGAAACAGAAAAGTTCCATGGCTAGGAACTGATTCATCCAGTTTCTATGGTTTTAAAAGCCTGAGGATCAAACATCATGGGGGTTTTATATGATTTAGTAGTCTCTCCAAAGAACTGTCCATCTCTCAAGCTGTGCAATGGAGTACATGATGCACAAAATCTTGAAAAGTCACGATAATATCCCAGTGTGTGGCAACTTACTTCCTTTGCCGATGCTGTATTTTATCTGATACCACTGTCCAGTAGTTCTTTCATGTAAATATGATAACAGTCCACAGTCTAGGGAGAAAACAAGATCCTTTTCCTTTCCAAACCCTCTGCCATCTAAGAGAACTATCTACTGAAACTAATGCAGTGTACAATACATAGAAGAAGGAAGGAGTTCATGCAGTTTGTATACAAAAGGGCAAGTTTCTTAAGAGGACTCCCAAAAATTTCCTATTAATTGTAATGAGAAGTGTCTTCCTCATTAGCTTTCCACTCACTAATAAAGTTGCTTTTGGTATTGAATTAGAAATTACTTGGAGAGCTAACACAGTGCAAGAAGAAGTTCTATATTTCCTACAATAAGGCATTGCAGTAATGATAATCACTCCTGATATGTCAGAAAACTTAAAAAAATCCTCTTCAATAACAATTCTCTTCAAACTCCAATGTATCCTTCTCAAAGACATCTCAATGGCTTTAACCATTTATATTTGACACTATGAGATACTTCTCATATATCTAGAACAAGAAAAATAATAATGAAATATAATTAGTAAGGCTGGAAATAAAAGCATGACATGACTCAAAAATGTGAAAAAATCTAACCATATTCGGAAGAATGCTTTTGATTTTTTGTCAACTTTGAGCAACATCAAAGATCTTTGAAGTTATGTTCTTTAGGGATAAGAGGTAAGGAAGATGAAGTGATTTATTTCTTTCATCCCCACATCAATTAATTTATTTCTTAAAATATCAGAGGTTAAAACAAAAATGTATTTTCCTGAAAATTCTGCTACTATGGTGGCATCACAGAGTAAAGTGAGTCATAACATAAAAAGCCTCTACCTATCATCATACAGTAATGACAAAGTTGAAACTGTGAATAATGTAGAATACATTTTTCATGTAAAGAATCAGGATGGTAGCAATCAAAATGTTAAAGCACTCTAACCTTTGAATCCAAACTCAAATTAATTCACCCTCAGAAGTCTGTCAAGGTCTTCCTGCATTTCTTGTAAGTCACAGAGAAAATAAGCTTTGTCTCAGTCTGAAATTCTTTTTTTTTTTTTTTTTTTTTTTCTGGAAGAGCTGCATTTTGTTTTTATGTTTTCCCAGCAAGTACATTATGATACTTGGTATTTCATGTCAGGTTTCGTCTGTATGTTGGCTCACAGATGATCCTGACAGATTCTCACGTACTTTTTCTTGTGAGAAAAGTGTTTTAAAAAGTCCTTATTCTTGCTTCTGTCTTTCAATTGTAGCTCAGTTTTCCTGAAAACGTCTAGTGTTACACAGTGCTGTACTTAATGTCCTACTTAATCCTACAATTAAAATACATCCCTTAAAAAATTTGATATCCAGAAAAGGTCATTGGACCATTACAGGAAAAAGCACTGCTTACCCAAACTCTGAAAAATCATCCTCAATTTGAAATAGAAGGCTTCTTTGCACAGATACTTTAGGCTCTTGTCATTCCCATATTACAGTCTTAAATCCTTAACAAGTTACTCTTAATGACGAACAGCAGAGCAGGCTTTCCATTCCAATATCTAAGCCAAGGGGACCTAGAGTTCTATAGCTGTTTTCCAAACACTTTTTTGTATTGGTTAATAAAAGCATGAATTCTTTAACTGTTTTCAGGAGGTAAACAAATAAGATGAGGTAAAGATTAAACCTAGTGAGCAGACAGAGGAAGGTAAGTATGTGTGCTCTTGCCCTTACTGAAGGACAGATTCCACCAAAAAGAAGGATTAAAAATCTGTAGTGGAACGCAAAAGAACATTAAAAACATACAGATATGAGAAATTTATCCCCAAGCACCCTCTAATTCTAAACCCAAAGACTGTTATCATACAACTCTTTGCTGATAAAACTCCAGACATGAAGTCCTGCTTCAGAGCATAGCTAGAAGCAGATTTTTCAGGACTTAAAACATTTTTGGTTTTGGTAGAATTTCAAAAACCTCCATGAACCTGTAAAAAGTAAAGAAAAATTAATCATATGACTACAATTAAAAAAAATCAGAGAATGCTAAAGTTTATTAAAAATATTTTTCTACTGCATTTTCTGCATTTGCTTATGGTGATGCCTGCTCTGCAGACTGAATTCTTGTACAGGTAGCCTGTGTGCCCCACTAATGAGTTAACACAACATACAACCCAGAAGTAGATTTACAACTACAGATTCAGCAGTCATTTACAAGGCCTACAGTGAATGGCCTAATTGCTCAACCTTAGTATTAGATACTGATATCCAGAATCTGATATCCTTGCTCTTTTATTTTTAGTGGGTCAAAACAATGCAATTTCTCCTCTCAAACTCCACTACATGCTTATGCAACCTGGCTTCTACTTTGACTCCTATTTTCAAGATTTAAAGCAAGATTTAAAGATCAGAGGTTTTAAAGTCTCTGGACTTCAGTTAATGAAAAGATTTAATTCTCAATCTCCTAAAATGCTGCAGATAACCTAATAGAGAATGGTAAAAACAGACAAGAAGCAAAAAAAAATTATGACAGACAGGCTCTCTTATGAAATAGGAAAACATGGTTATTATAGTGAATTCTGTATCTATGTATACATACATCCAGTACTATCCAGTTCATATCATCAATTATGTGACATGTCAAGTTAGGAGTTTCCAAAAGCTACTCCTTTGTTCAACTCCAGAGTTTATTCTACCAGTGATTAAGAAAGATCCTGATAACACCCTCACAGGAAGTCAGCTTATCTCAAGGGTAAGACTCAAGCTGATCATCTATATCAAAAGCATCACAATGAAGTCTATAGTGGCTTTTATTATTTTTAAAAGATATTCTTCATGTTAAATGTCACGCTTCTGTAAAAAGATCCCATCCCAAGTAGGAGCAAAGAACGATGTGGCTCCACTAGATTGGGTCCTGACTATTATGAAAAATCATAGCATTACACTGAAATATTTGGGAGTGCTCTAACCTTGCTCCAAGAGGAGACTGTTGTTCCCTCCTATGGATAAATACTTTAGCATTTAACTGCATTAGAGATAAATGGATAAATGTTTATTTACAAACATTTTGGAGCACTCACTCACAGACTATATTATTTCCTACTTCCAACTCTCATTCAAGCATTCAGCACAAGCCCCTCTTCAGCTGCAGGTGCCACTTGGCAATGAGTACTTCATGCCTCAATAGCAAGTTACAACAAAAGTGCCAGCAGTCTTCATATTGCCATTTTCCTTCCTACTTAATTCAGAAATCACTCATCGTAGAACAAATAGCTGACGTGTCTCCACTTTATGTGTACTGAATCCAGACCAGGCAGTTAGCTCCAAACACTCTATGCAGAGCCAGCCCCAAATTTCTTCCAAAATAATTATGCTTTTAGTAACATTAGATAATGTCAAAGTTCTGATTAACATGAGAACATAGGGGAGAAAAAATGTTTAATATTGCGTCCTCTCTATGTTGAACATCTATTCAGATGCTATTCTAAACTTTTAAGATGCCTGATTTGAGACTTCAAACAGTATAATTTAGCAAACAAACTTGGGAAATCAGGCATTTGGCCAGCCATAGCCACAGGCAAATACTTGATTTGTAATTGCAATTATGGCATTTTCATGGATATGATTGTATATCTACACATATCACTGAAAATCTTTCACCTTACCTTGGACTAAAATATTATCAGATCTTACAAATTAGGCTCTCTGATGTCTCATCATTAAAGTAGATGTTCTCACAAAAACTCAGCAGAGTCAAGAGATTTAAAAGATTTCTGCTGTGTGGGGTTTATAGTAAGATAAAATCCCCTTAAAGAATGAAAAAGCGCTATGCCATTAGTGATGATGCATCTCAAATGAGATTTAAGTTCAAGTCTTTCAGATCCTTTTGTTGCTAAAACCCCCATGTCATCACTTTCAGCAGTTATAAAGCCTCACTTCCCTGCACGAACTCTCTCTATTCCATTAATTTACATTTGAATAAATTTTCCTCTAGTTTTCAATTACATGTAACACTCATTGCTTTTTTTAAAAGCCTTTATAACATTGCAGTCAGCAACTGCTCCACTCTATTGTTAGAGACAGCTGTCCTACAGAGGTAAATGAAATGGTATTTGCCTGTAACAGCATTAGGATCATTTGGGAGGCAAAGTGCTAAAATGCACTGCTATCCTTCTATCATAATTTATGAGAGACATATTTTCATATTTACACTACTTCAAGTCATATTCCCTACTCATATACCATTGTAAATCCAACTTGCATATTTAAAAGAGAAAAATGTGGAGAGCACAATACAGTATTCACTAAATGCAACATAGAAATGAATAATTACCATTTCTCATTAATTTTCAATATTTGCTGTACTAGAAGAGAATAAACAACTGTATCTGGAAATACCATTTTTCTCCATGTTTAGTAAAAATGTCTGTACTAATTTTCTGAGCTATTTAAATTCAATATTTTCTACTCAGTCTTGCTTCATAGTGAAGGAAAAACTAATTTAAAAGAAAGAAAGGAGCAATGACTATTTCCAACAGTTCCCTTGGAGGCAAAGAAATGTTTACAGTATCATCTGAGTAGATCAATGATCTTGTGGCTGAGGTAAACTAGTGGCACATGCTGTCTGAGGAGAATACCTGAGTGACAGTCCTCCACTTGCCCTGGAGTCAGATATTGGCATTAGCATTGCCTGGAATTTCTGTCTGGTACTGATGCCACCTCATGAACTTCTGGGAACTGGCAGGAAATTTAGTCTGCCTAGAGGTTCTGTTCTTACAGTTTTAATGTGGGAAATGTTCAATTATCTGAGTAAAGTGAAGACAATTTACATAAAATGAATGAGACTTAGCTGTGTTGCTCTCTGACTTAGCTGATCTCTGTCACACTTGGCAATAAATCACCCTGTGGAAGTGAGCCTTTCTTCCTAAGCAGTCAGTGCTTGGGGAATGACTAACATTGCCTTTGGTTTGGCATTTCTGTGTCTGTGGTGCATAAAGCTACAATTCATTCCTTCAAATTTATGAAGAGAACTTTCTGTTGCTGAAATCAGAAAGATCACTTAGCAGCACTATTTTTTCCCCAGATTCCAAAAGGAGCCTCTAGTGATCAGCTCAGATGTGGACAACTAACATTTCATCTGACGGTTTCCACCATAGGTATCAATATTCTCTATTTAAGCATTGACTTCTCTCATCTCCTTCCAGTTTCTGATTATCAGACAATTGGATATATTAAAAAGTAGTGCTTAATTTTGGCATGTTTGTGTTTTGCTTGTGCATAATTGTCTCAACTGCATTCCCAGAGAAACAGCAACTGTTCTTAACACTTTCCAAAAATGTTCATATATATTCTCTCAATGGAGTTATATGTCTTGATTTTTTCAAGAACCTCAAGAACCAGATAATATTTTTGATAAGTAATGACCAATACTCTGAATGCAGAATTCATATAGTTCCTGGTCTTCATAATGAATGAATACAGGGCAGCTAACATACCTTCTCAAATGCTGTGTTCTCACAGACTAGGGAGAAAAAGTACAAGGATTTGGTCTAAATATCTTTTCATCCCCTTTTCCCACCAATTATATTGCAACTGTTGCAGGTAACTGTTCTAGCTAAACTTCTTTATTAAGCCATTAGATGTTTTACAATACAATCTCATTTGTTTCATTTTTAGCTATAATCAGCCAAGAAAACTAGTGGTTCACCTGTGACTGTAAAGTTTTGTGTTTATATGTAAGATCATCAGCTCTTCTGGGTCATTGTCTTGGTTATAAAAAATAGATAAACAGCAAAACTGTGGAAAAACAAATGGGAGATGGAACAGAGAGCACAGTAGAGCAAGATATCATTACCTTGATAAAATATAAGCCCTAGAACAGGAACCAGTATATAGGGTGAAGTACAGCACATTCAGCTACAGAGGTCTTTGAAACTATGTAGTTTAGTAAGTCTGTCAAGTAATGCAAGCAATAAGCTATTAGTAGTGAGAAATATTTGCTAGAAATCTGTAGCCCTGGAACTGTAACAGTATGAAAGTTCCACTGCATGAACAGCACCTTGATGTCAGGTTTTAATACCCTGTACTTCTATGCTCAGATGCTCTGTCTTCAATAAAACTTCAACTCAGACTTCTTTTGCTCGGGCTTTGGTTTCGTGCTTGGATTACTTTTGTACCCCTTCCAATACTGAAGTGCTGTCTCTCAGTCACAGGCAAATAACTATGTCAGAGATATTTAATTCCCAAATATGGGCATAGGAGCTCCCTGGAATGTCCATGACATATCATAGTCATGCCTTGTGTCTTTCACAGATCTTAGTCAGCAACTCATTTACCTGTGTTCTGACTTTTTGACCAAGTGGGCCCTACCACTAGGGTGGGTAATTTTTCTTTATCTTGTTCAAAATCTCAAAATGAATTCTCAATGTGAGTTACTTATGACTCTTGTCAGTCTAAGTAAAATTAAAAAAAAAATGCACTGATTCAATAGCCATTATCTTTGGAGTAAATTAGAGCTGCTCTAACATTATAAAGATTGTCAGGGGATTTCTTAGATTCAATTTTTCCACAAGAAGTAAGTCAAAACAAAAGTGATCTGCATATTCAACCAGGACATCCCATTGTGTGTTGCAGAAAGGCACTTAGAGTGTGGTAGCTGCAGAATCAGAGCTTCACCACTCAATTAAATAATTTTCCAACTTTACTTACTGTGCTGGAGGGAGATAGTGGGTGGACATCCATTTCTGCTCTATAAGAAGTACATGCTCTCTGTATTGACCACATTCACCAAAACCAGGGTCTCTGGTCCATTTGTGATGGGTACCATCGACTCAGGAAAACAAGACTCCAGCTGGTTGATGTTCCCATGTCTTGGCTGGTGGCCTGGTCTTTACATTTAGCAGGCCTTTGGCTCATTCTTCTGCACCAGGTTGGATATAGAGATAGACATGTAGTCCCCTCACCAGAAAAATTACTATTTTAAGTGGTTTGCTTTCTATCTCAGGAGGTCACCAATAGCCTCATTGTTCCTATCGCTCCAGGCTTATCTCTGATTTTCTGTAGGCAACTTACCTGGGTTAGTACCATATTCCATTCTACTCCAAATGTGCAACGCGGATGTAAAGCTACAATTTTTTCTGTCCTTCATTGTTATTTTTCTATGCCTACCCAGACCATGACAGGAGGGCAGATGTAGGCTGTATATTTTGAATAAGCTATACACACATATACACACACACACACACACACACACACACATCCTGCCTGAATGTACTTAGTTCATTTTCATAGCACATACCAGTCATGTAATGAGTTTCAAAAAAAAATTAAACACAGAGGAGCAGAGAACTGTACTACCAAACAGGTGTCTCTATAATGCACATGTATTCAGATATCACCATTTAGAGGGCATCTCCTCTGAAGCATAAATGGTTCTATACCAATCCAATCCTTAATAAAGGCAATCCACTAAACAGGAAAACATGAATGACTCGTGATTTTCATCCCTGCGGTGATTATAACTGTTTGTATTTCTTTCTGCCTTTCATTACCTTTCCTGGAAAGAAAAAAAAGTGTGAAACTGACAACTTCAAAACTCCTTTCAGAGATGGGAAGCATTACTGTTGCAGTATTTAGAGGTAGTTGTTATTTAATTTGTAAGTTGAATGTGGAGAAGATGATTACTTTTTGCCATGAAATAAATCAAAATAAATTTACCATACATTCAGCATAGATAATATACTTATACTCTACAAAAATAACCTGCTTTTTTGCATGTAATTTTGCCTTCATTCTTACATTCTTCCATCCAAAAGTAACAAGAGACCTTGAATTTATGTGTATTATGTGAGAATTTGGTGAATGTCACCCATTTCCTTTCAGTGTGCTCAAACCAGTGAAATACTAATGAGGCAGCAAGTTATACCTACCAATATATATCAGACTGTATCAAATGAAGGTTAAAGAAATTATGAATAAAATGTCTTTGAGCTTAATATTCTTATAGTGTCTCTTGAAGCAAAAATTGCCAAATACATGGAAATCTGGTTTATTAACAAGCTGCCTCCTGGGACCTGTGAAGTGCTCATCTTCTGCACAGGCTGCCATCACACATCAATTCCTTATATGGTATTTGGTCTTTACATCCTGTACATTTAAAATATAACTGGCCCTATATGAAAAGATATTTCTGCAATTCCAAGACATTTGTATTCCAATGCAAAATGCCAGTTCAATAGAAAAAAAAGGATGTGTATGCCATTATGCACCAGCTGTCTCATCTAGCTGTTTGCAATTGCAAAATTTAAAAGAGGTCTTTATTAGACATGCAAAAATGAGATTAGAATCTAGATGGTTTTGTGCTGAAAAGAATCTTTCTTGTAATTGCAGAGGAGCCATGTACTTTTAAGGATTTCTATCCGGAGCACTGACTGGAAAGGTCATTTTTAGAGGTCTCTGCTTGCTTTGAAACATAAATGCTCTCTGTTCTGGTGTCTTTATTAGCTATTTTGTGTATAGTCAGGGAAACAAAACGTGCTGAGAGAGAATTATTGCACCAGGAGAAAAGAAAGATATAAGGGCAAGAAAAAACTTATAATATAGTACTCACCTCCGTAACCTAAATTTCCCACCTGCCGTCAACAAACATCAAATCATGAACCCAAAGTCTTTTCCTTTTTAAGCTGGGATGTGTGAGGCAGTACATGTAGAATAGGTGTATAGAAATTCAAAACATGTGTGAAAGGACATGATATTGCAACTGTAAAATCCTAATACCAAAATTTATGTTTTAGTCCACCGTGTGGTGTCATATGGTTTTAGCATCTGGTCATTCTTCACTTTATTACAGGAATTCATGATGTAATCCATAATACCCAAATTAATAATTTTTTGACGAGAGTTTGTGAAGCCCAAACAGATGTTGTGCATTAAATTAGAATGTAGAAATAAACATTATTTTGCAAACATGCTGTGGTTCTGGAGATCTAAAAGAACTGAAGATTTATAAATGGGCACTTGCATTTTGCGCTCAGCTGCTGGTTGCTACCCCATTTGAACAGTGACTGATGACCTATAGGACTTGATCACAAGATTTGCAATTACAGTGTTATTCACATACTGATAGCAACTATAATTTAAAAACAAAAAGACATGCTACAAGATGATTTTTGACTCTTTTAATCACCAAGATTTTTCTGTTGTCTTAATGTACTAACTGTAGTATATGTATGGTACATATGCAGTTAAGACCTCCCTAAATTGACTGATGTCTTGAATGAAGCTATATAGTTGAGCATGAAGCTTATCAAGTCTTTGCAAAGAGTAAGAAACCAGTCTCCTTCAGGTGAGCAAAAGAACACCATCTAGTGAGTGTTCATGGGCTTCACCTGGTAAAATATTGAGGCAGTGAAAAGGTAAGCAAACAGAAACATTTTGTCGTAAATTATTCTGCACTGAAGTAAATTCAAGCTCAAAAGAAAGGAAGTTTAATGTGCTCTACAATTGGAAAGTCCTGTTACATCAAAATAGATTAAATTTTGTAACAAGAGTTGTAGGTTATGCTGCTCCATGTTGAAATAAGCAAGTTAATATGGCATTATGAGTTTTTGTTTTTAAGAATCACAGAAACAAGTGTAATATGTTGGTTTGACTAACTGATCAAAAAACATTTATACCTGTCCTGCAATTGTGATTGCTCCCAGCAATTACCTGAGGAAGATGGGACAAGCACAGAAATTGACACAAGACAATCCATAATGAAGACTACAATATTATGTTAAGTAATTTTTATTAGTGTGTTAAATACAATTGCTTAAATATTATTACATACACCACCAACTACGATTTGATACTCCATTAATTTTATTTGCACAAATTTGATATTATATGTATTTTTATAGATGTATTTTCGTACATTTCATTAGATGACCAGGACGAAAAAGCAAGCAGATAAAAAGCATTTTACAAACTACCAGACTTACCTATCAGAACCATTACACAGTGTACCAAAAATGTGCATTAGTTCAATATATTTAAAAAAAAAAAAAAAGTCTCAAGAATTTTTCGGTAGCTATTTCCAAATTTCGAAAATATATTGTGGACATTGTTCTGCTTTGTGGAGAAAGCTGCTGATTAAGTCCAGTAATATATTCTTCAAGATTTGTGTCTCCTCTTGGTTGATAATACTACTTATACCATGTGCTTATTACCTTTGATCTTCATTTAAGAATTTCAAAGAATTTTACTCAGTGTCTTAATACTCACAGTTAAAGTGATCTCTCAGAAAACTATTTAAACAACAAAGTGTTGGGTTTTACTAAAGAAAGAACTAAAGATATATTTAGCAAAGGAATTAAAACAACATAAGCAAAAACTGCTGTACCTTTCTCAATTAATTTCATATTTCCATTTATTTCAAAGCATTTTCCAATTGCAATGCAAATATCAACTGTATCCTCAGCTGTCCTGTGATATCAGCCCACATTGTATGCAAGGTATAATTTCAAAGCAGATTTTTTCATTTTTTTCTCCTGTGTAGCTCTCTAATTTTGGAGGATTTCCTTCTTATATTGACTCATTGTCCACTCAATCATCTTTTCTCTATTGTCAGTAGAAATTTTGGCAACAATCACGCTGCTGAAATGTTCAGCCTAATGTCTTTTATGATGACTAATGCTATCAGAAAGCCCCTTTAACTTCTCTCATCCACATATATCTTCTGTTCTGTGTATCTCTCTGTCTCTGATCATGTGTGTCTCTATGGCAGCTGCAGGTTGTCTGGTGCTCCTTGTTTAGCATGAAAGGAGCAGCACAATGGCACTATGCTTGGGAATGGCATTTCTTGAGGCTCTGACACTGCATCTAAGCAGGAATACTTCCATTCCTGTGTTGCAAGAGTGCAAATCTTCCTGTATTTTGTCTTCCTCTCTTCAGCCACCTCCCACCTTCTGCTCTCAAAATTCTTCCCTAACTGCTTATCACATCCTTTATATTTGTATTTTGATATTATTTTCCACATATTTTATATTCAGTTTAGAAACATAAATCTGAAAACTTGACTAGAGGCAGGCAGATAAGAAACAATGGGGGGAGCTGTTAACTGGGAAAATCCTTTGGTCCTGTGGACTTTAGAAAAAATAATAATCAAACTGATAAGCTGAGCCTTATCAGGTTTATGGAGCTTTATTAACTGAGGTTAAAAAAAAAAAGTAGTAATATTCCTCAAAATCCATGAGCAGCTTCTCTTGAACCACTGCAACACCACCACCAGAAAATGTCATTATTCCTTCTGAGCTTTGATGCCAGCAGAAATCCCTGTAAGATCTATTAGTTTTGTATTGGCTATCAGGCTACATTGAGATTATCAGATACCAATAATAATTATATCTTTCCCCCAAGGATTGCTTCAAATCAGTCATGTCGAATTGATAACTAGAAAATTGTTTGTTTCAGCAGAAAAAAGTAATATTTTTTTTTTATTTCTGTAATTAAGAAAGCACTGTTAAAAAGGCAAACCTTTCTAAAACCAAGGCTGGCAGAGAAACTCTTTGTAAATGGGCTTAACAATGAAGTCAATTTTGAAAACACTTTTTAAAATTAATCATCACATTTACATAATTATTTTATATATATCCCATAACACATTTAAAGTACCTTCGTCTACTGACTGAAACATCTCTGTCAATTCCACATATACTGTATCATGAAGATGAAAATTACCTGAGAAAGATTTAAAACTTTATTTTAATTGAAATAGCTCCTCCTGGGATCCAACAGCTTCTAACAAATGTCTTATCAGCTCTAATCACCATTTTACCATAGACACCAAATTATCTTGTCACTGAATTCCAATTCTCTAATTTCAATAGACAGAAACTAATTGTATTCTTCAGTATCAAAGACAAATCTTTCCAGATCTCGCTAAATTATTAGTATTTGGTACTAAACTACATGCACAGGGTTTAGGGCCATTCTCTTTGAATGTACCAACATTCTCTTCAAAATGTGATAAGAATGACAGGCTCCAAGTTCTCTGTAAAATATTAAAAAATATGTAAAATAACTCCAAAAGAGTTCTCTATAAAATAATTTTCCAATATTAGGGTAATTTTGTTCCTGAATAAAATGAGGAACATGACAGTCAAAAGCAGAAGGTTACAATAAGAGTCTTTCAATATTTGACAGTGGATATCTACCACCCACAACAAACTGGAGACAGCATGAAATTATCTCTTAGGTATTTTTTTCAGGTAATTTAAGAAATTTTAGTTTTCAAAATTTAATACGAAAATTATCAGAAAGTTTGGATGGAAGCTATATACTCCAGGATTCTGATCAATTCCTGTTACCCCTTATAAAGGCCTGGGTAATTACACTGACAAATCTGAGTACAGCTTCAAGAGCTGTCATTGAATAAATCAGGAAAGATTATCATTATACAAGGGCTTGCTAACAAAACAGCTGGATGTAGAAAAGGGACAAGAGGACCAGTCTATTTGTAAAAACCACTTTGCTGATGCAAGGTAATTGGTCCACATTTTTTGAAATTTTTTTTATACATAAAGAAATAAATGCAAATTCCATCAAGGCTGTGTAGGCACATAATAATGTAACAAAAAACCTCAGCCATGCTACGGACTGCTGCAGACACTATGGTTTTGATAACACAAAACAGATCAAAATCCAAGCTGCCTAAACAGCAACTCCAAATAGACCATGTGGGAATTTTGGCTTGTACAAATGCAGTGTTGTGTGCCTTGGCTGCTCGCATTCAGAGCCATCTGTGAAGCAGGCAGGAAGCCTTATTGCAACTCAGCATGCCAGTGTCACAGGAGCTCCAGTGCCAGCCTAAGAGAACTTTAGATAGGCAATCTGCATAGCTACCCTAAGAGCTGTCTATCCTGCACAAAGCAGCTCTTTTGTCTTTGCTAGTCTAGATAAAGCAATGGATAGACTTCGGATGAGAATGGCAATAGATGGTACGCATGTGAATTGGAATGGGATGGGATGGTGTTGGCTGAATGGTACACGCATGTATTCCAATATACACAGGATGTATATATGGTGTGTTTGAGCACACACCTGCAAAACATACGTATTTATATGATCAAGGAACATTTTTAAAATTTTAGGTCACTTGGGCAACTAAAAAAGTCTTCATTCTAATTATCATACAGAATGTTAGTATATGTGCCAGAAATTACAAAAATCACATCACCTATGTGTGTTTCAATAGTATGTTAAAAAATCCTTTGTGCAAATGGGTACACATGATCTTGGGTTGTGGACATCTTAAAATATCACCACTGACATGATTTAAACATACATATCATATATGATATCATATGACATGAAAAGCTTAGGTCTTTCAAGTTCTGCCAGAATATTTTGCCTTCCTGAAAAGTATACTTTTGCACTACAGTTGACAGAATGAAAATACATTATATAAAAATATCACTAATCATGTAGTTTTAATTATATGCTAAAATCACAAATTAGGCTAATTTTATACTGGATTTTAATGAGAAAATATTCAGTGCTTTTATATGTGTAGTATTTGGAGAACATGATGTGCTGATTTTAAGTTGTAACTCAGGGTTTTAGTAACAAACCTCCCAGGTAAAAGATCAGTAATCACAGAAAAATGCAAAAGCCAACAGCAGTCTTTAAGTCTTATGACAAAAAAAAAAAGAGCATGGCACAGATCAGATGAACTAATATTGAGAACAGATGAATCAATATTTTGACCTGCAACTGTTAATAGATAAAAAGACCTTCCAGTACACTCTGGTCAATATGTTATTATCACAAACTCTTCAAGCCCCATATTAGGCACCAAACTGGACTGTCATGGCTTAACTCCATCTGGCACTCCACACAGGCACTCGCTCACTTCCTCCCAGTGGGATGAGGGAGAGAATCGGAAGAGTAAAAGTGAGAAAACTCGTGGGTTAAGATAAGGACAGTTTGATGAGGAAAGTAAAAAAAAATGCACATAAAGCAAAGCAAAACTCAGAATTCATTTACCACTTCTCATGGGCAGACAGGTGTTCAGACATCTCTAGGAAAGGAAGACTCCATGATGCACAGTGCTTACTTTAGAGAGAAGAACACCATCACTTCAAATGTCCCCATTTCCTTCTTCTCCCAGCTCCCCTCCCAGCCCCTTGTGCACCCCCAGCCTCCTCACAGGTGAGGTGCTGTGAGGGGCAGAAAAGGCCTTGACCCTGTGCAAGAACTGCTCTGCAATAGTGGAAGATCTCAGTGCTTTCAACACTGCCTTCAGCATAAACTGAAAACACAGCCCCATACTCACCTAGGAAAAAAAATTGACTCTATCCCAGTAGAAATCAGCTTATATGGTTTATAAATTTGTTTCAGCTATTATATTCAACAAAGTATTCAGAATTGTTAAAGAAATTCCTGGAAAAGTTCTGTATTAAGCTAAGAAACAGCATGAGACTTGTCTTTTCTTCATAATCTCTCACACTTAAGAGACTATCACCTTTTTCCTTGGCCATATATCTATATATTTTCATTTAATTGTACTTCTGCGATACCAATTCATAACTATTTAATTTGGCTGTTTTTAAAATAAGTGCTGATGACATTTGTATCACATTAGGCACTCTTACAATAAAACAGCTTTCATGAGTTCATTCTGTATTTTACTTCAGTGCCATAAACAGGAAAGGATTGACTAAATGATAGCTGTTTAATACTTTTGTTAGCTTCTAGAAGTCACAAGGAATGAAAACCAGAGTTGCATCAACCAGTATGCCTATTTGAATTGGCCAGTTGTATAGCTAATATATCTATTGTCTATATTACTAACCCCAGACAAAGGAGCAGTTCTGCAGGTCTGATTTCAGAGTGGATATTTGTCTCTTTATACTGTCTCAGGGTGATTATCTGATTGCTGATTATGCAGAAAATGAACCATATTTTTTTATATATTTCCGTGTGGTATTGTGGGAGATCTGTATTCAGGTAGCAGGAATATAGCAAGCAGTTTGGTGGTGGAAACAGAACCATCTTTTAAAACCACATTCATTTATCAGGGGAATTGCTGAGGGCTTGAGTTAGTCAAGAGCACTGTGAGGGACAGCCTGAAAATGAGGCTGAGTCAGAGGCTGAGGTTCAGGGCAAGGACAGCAGCAACCTGCCAGAAGGAGGCAAGCTGGCTAACTGAAGCTTTTTCTGGCCCTAAAATGGGGTCTTCACCCTTTCCTCCAGTCTAGCTCAGGTGTTAGGGTGAAGCCTCTCGGGCCCTAGCCACATGGACGTAAATAAGATAACAAAAGAGGCTATTTCCCCTGATGAAGTTGCAGGGTTTATTTCTCGTGGGTAGGGAGGAAAAGAGAGAGAAAGAGAAAAAGATCAGGGGGCACAGATCTTTTCTAGGGTCTGAAAAGGGGGGTGGGGAGAAATTGGATCCTGGCCAGCCAGGTATGGCCAGGAGGGGAGAGGGACCAGGCTACAGGGCATAGCAAGGGTCACAGAATGTACCATTTACAGTGCATCTAGGAAATGCAACAGCTAACCAGTTAACTTTTATCCTACAGTTTAGTTGTACAATCTCGGCAAGGGAGGAATCAAGCAAAAAGTCAGCTGAGAGAATTGATTTGTTGGCTAGAGAGACGAAAAGATGTAGGGGAATTAGAGAAAACGGCATCTGGAATCAGGAGAGATTGCAGTGGAACAATGGAAAAAAACCCAAATTAAAAAGCCCTAACATGTTTACATAATTCCCACTGTTCAGTCAAACAGTCTGCAGGTGAGCTCTGTCTTTTGAAATGGTTTATCCCGCTCTACTAAAATTTCACTCGTCACATTTATTTTTTGTCTTTGCTTTTTATCATTTCTAACTAAATAGGAAAAATAGACTAACATTTGGCATGGATAAAATAAGGTCTTGAGCTGAAAAATATGTTGAATTTTATCCAGTAAGTAGCAGTACGTTGATGACAAAATCCTTCTGCTCCAGGTATATGGCCTCTTCAATAAATGTGCCAATATATGCTGGGTAAATGAAACCAGTATAATAACATTTGTTTTAGTACTCCTGTCTTGATAAGTTGCAGTTATTTAAATGTTTAAGTGGCCTATCCATTAGCAGGTGCTGCAAATTACTTCACTGCTCGCTGTTGCAAATGGTAATGCACAGAGTTATAACTTTTTCTAACGATGCCCACATAAGGTTATATAAGCTGGATAAAATATGCAATGTTCAGGACCAGTCATTCCGAGGGGACAGACTAGTTGCCACCCTAGATCTAACAGTTTCTAGTTCTCTCTAGATTTGTGTCACATAGTTATTGACTTTGCTGTCTCGGAAAGGCCTCAGCTCTGAATGAAGGTTTTCCCCAGGTTAAATCTTTGTAAAAGAGCATGATGTTAATTTTTGTGGATTCTTTTTCATCTCTTAATGCCGTGTCCTCAAGCAGCAATTTTTCCTTTACTTAGCTTTCCAATTTAACAAAATGTTAAGGAGTTATTTCTAAGATCTTGGCACTCTTGAAAAGTGTTGAGTGTCTCCAGTGAGTTCAAAAGGTAGAGAAAGAACTTTTTCAGCATTCATAAAAATGTACAGAGATTACATTGTTCTTGTATTTAGAGAAAAAGATCATGCATACACATTTTTAATGAGAAGCTGCCCTCAAAAACCCACAATGCTTAGAATTTATGCTTGCAGTAATATTTGTATTGATCCAACAACAGACAACATTTAAAAGTTTTAAACTGTCTGCAGGAAAAAAGTCTTTAACCTTAATTTATAGTATTTTTATTACTATGAATGAATATTTTTATTTTAAAAGAATAAACTGGTAAATTATTTTCATGATTATTTAAATGCTGAATTGAAATTTAGTATTCAGTAAGCTTGAAAAACCTACCTGTTACCTTGCACATCTCCTGTCAACACCTCTCAGTGTTACAGCCTGATAAATGATTGTTTTGTTATTTGTGATATCACAGCTGTGTCTCAGACTAAACCCTGAGAAGCTCTTCAGGCTGTAACATTCGGGTCAGCTTTGTTGGAAGCAGCTGCTGTGAGGGCAGGACTTAGAGCAGGAGGTACGAGCAGAGGCAAGGGCAGTGGGGAGGCTCTGGTGGTTTTGCAAAGAAGCAGTGTGGCAGGAATGGGCCAGTGGGAATGGGTCATGCTGTTTGCAGTGTAGGTTTGGGAGCATGGTGACAAGGTGCTGGTCAGCTGGCAGAACTAGGCAGGGTGCCTTGCAGGCTGGTGCTGCTTGTGGTCGCTGCTCTCAGTTTGGATAGAAACTGCAGGCTCTGCTGCCAGTTCTCCTGGGCTTTGCCTAATGTGCAGGCTGCTGCTGGGAACCACAGACAAACACTGGAGCTGAGGGATGATGGATAGACGCAGCTACTGAGACTGCAGTTAGTGAGGAGAGGCACACAGGGGAGTGCCATTGCTGCTCAGGATTGCACAGGACCACATGGAGACGCTGCAGTGATGATCTGAACGTGCTACAAGACACAAGCCCCGGTTCTGGCTGATGCCAATTGCTCTGACACAGAAAAGACTCTGGCCACTGCTTGGATTTCATGCTGCAGATATGGCCTGGGGCCTTTTCCATGGGAGGTGTGCTCTGACCAAGGCACTGAGCTACTGGATGAAGGAGCAGTGGAGAAAGAGCTGAGAGATTGCATAGCATCAGGGAGTTTGAAGAAGGTATTGAAACATTATTTTCAGGAAAGCTGCAGAGGCAAGAGCCTGATCTGTAGAGGGCAAGGAGAGAGCAGCAGCAGCTGGTAATCAGCTTCAAACAGGTGAAGGAGAAAGACTTCAGACAGAACAGGCTGTGACTTCTGGCAGGAACACCTCCCACTCCATCGGCAAATCTGCAACTTGAGCATACATCCAGTGCCCTGGGTGTTGATTAAGGATGAACTAGACCCACTGAGGACTCTTTCAGAGCAAGCTGAGCTCAAACAGGTTTAAAAAGGCATGTGGTAGTCATAAGAAACCCCTTCCTAAAGGGATGAAAACAGCTATCTGTCAACGCGGTCTGATTTTTCAGGCTTTTTCTTGTTTACCAGTACCTCAGATCTGAGATGTTGCAAAAAAAAGTCGACTTACCTAGCCCTTGGACTAACCTCCTGCTTCTTTTTCCAGAATGATATAAGGATAACCCAAATTGCACCAAGGGTTCTTCAGAGCCCAAGGGATGCAGTGAAAGGTAAGGCAGGCAGGTGGTGAGTGCCTTTTCAGTAAGGGGAGAAGTGCTCCAGCAGGTCACTCCTTCCCAAGGCAGCACAGGCCTGATGTTGGAAGCAATGCTTTGGCCTCTGTGAACACATTGCTCTGTGAGCAGTGAGCACTACTTCGTAGGGATGGGATGTCTGGCAGTGAGGCAGGAGTGTCTTTGCCAACAAACTTGCTGATGTAGTGAGAAGTACTTTAAACTATATATGTTGGGTAGTGTTTTCCTAAACTGAAGTGAGGGCACAAGGGGCAAAATAAATCTGCGTCAGCAGCAACATTACAGGGGATGTTCTTCCATCTGGAGAGACATGGGATATGACTTGGGCCCCGAGACAAATACCTGTATAAAAATGGATATAGTATAGAGAAGAAGGAGGATTAATAAGAAATCTAAGCAAAATTGCAGAGCTATAATGTCACTGGGATTATGAAGACAAGATGGGATATCTCTAGTGGAGCATTGCAGTGGATGGATAAAGGTGGGAAGGCAAGGAGGAGATTGTGTTTCACATCCAGGAGTGGTTCAAATGTACAAAGCTGCCTTGGAGTCAGAGAGAAAGCAGAAGACAGCTGGTGAGTAGGAGATAAGGCTCAGAAGAGAGACTAGCACAGGTGATGTAACATATCTCTGCTAAGATCACTGGATCAAGAAGAAGTGGATCAGGCTGCTTTAGATGGCTGGAGCAAACCTTACTATCACAGACCCTGGTATTCGTGGTAGGCTTAAATCTTCCTAATATCTGCTGTAAGGGGACTACAGCGTGTGCAAACACTCTGTGAGAATTCTAGAATATATTGAAGGCAATTTTTGACACAGCTGATCAATCTACTGATTAAAGAATGTGTTCTGTTGGACCTGTTCTCACAAAAAATGAAAAAGCACTGGATAAAGTCAAGGGCAGGCTTGGCTACCACAACCATGGAACTAGAGTTTAAGGTCCTGATGAACATAAGCCAGAGACCTAGTGGAATTACTGGACTTTAGGAGAACAGATATTCAGGAATCTTTTTGGCATAATCCCAAGTGAATTTGTCCTGAAGAGAAAGAGGATAGCAGACCTGCTTGATTTTTCAAGGAGAGCATCTTCAAAGCCCAATAATTAATTTTACTTAGGCCTACAATTCTAATTTTGAAAATCTAATCAGATAATTTTTTTAGGCTGGAAATAGGAGCAGGAACCATTTTTCTAATCTATCATACCTATCAAATCTTTTTCATGGCTTCATTAGAAAACACAAAGCTTCTTTTCTTTTTTCATAGTTTAAATCCTTTTGCTAATCATATTAGGAAAATTCATTCTTTCTTTCATTGTTTTACCCTTCCTGTAGTATGCCGATCCTAGTTCATATTTAAATTTCTTGAGTTCACACCAGACCATCTTTGAAGATGTAAATTCAGCAGTACAAATGGGAGTTTGCATGATGTGAATATGCTAACTATTAAAATAACATTTTATTATACAAGTAAAATAGGGTAAACAGTCACAGATCCATGTTAAGCTTAGCAATTGTCTTATTTCTGCATTAAAAAAAACATTGATTCAGTTTAAATTGTTTATAAACTGATTTTTATGTTAGCAAGCTCTCCTTCTTACTTATTTTTGGATTTTGTTTGTTTGTTTGTTTGTTTGTTTAATACTGCTAGTGTGAGATTGTTTTGGCTTCTTAGGTTCTAACAAGTTTTAGTGTGAGAAAGTTGTATTCTTACAAAGAATAACAATTCCAGTTTTAATATTGACCCTCAAATTATTCCAATTATTTTGAAGACAATAATATTTATTTCTGCAATCCAATCCTACAGTTTATATACCTTAAGAGGCTAGAGGAGATATTCAGTGTCCTGAAAGATTTTATTACAGGATTCAACAAGGTGCTTTTATATCTGACTACTTGGGAAATGGATCTACATAAAAGACTTTAATATATCTTCATAGCTGAAGAGCACTAATCCTAAGTAGTCATCATCTTTTTCATTTTCTCTTCCATAAAAGACCATTAGTAAACCCAAAGATATTATAACCTAGCACTCCTACTACCGTTTTTACCCCTTCTCCTCTTTTACAACCTGAGAAAGCAGACTTAGCAGCCTAGACAGAACTCAGCACCAGACAGCTGATATTTTATTTACTTCACACAAAGCTAGGCAATCTACCTTCTTATTAACCAGTTAGGAGTTTGAATATGTGCTCATAATAAGGAGTGGGATATTACCTGGTATATTTTGTTCTTGGAAAGTCTTATACCCAGCAAGTATCAATTGATTACCTTGCACCACTTTAATCAGTAAATTGGAGAGAATTATTTAAAAATAAGCCAGTTACAAGGCTGAGGTTCCACACAAGTTATTTAACAATTCCTTAAAGCTCTGGAAGTTCTTGCTAACCCAACCACAGACCTAAAATATAGAACCTCTTATCCAGAAATACAGCCTAATGCTTAAAATCTGTTCCATATATACTGATGCATGCATTGCAAGAAAAATTACAGCAAATTGTCTCTTTTTTAAAACTGCAATTATGCAAATCCATAACATAGATAAGAAATAAAAACATGCCTGTGAAAATTTATAATCCCCAAAACTGTGCTAGGTTTTATAAGGTTCACAAGCCTATAAGAACATTTGATCTAGCACATGAATGAAAAATAAGAGATTTTTTTTAAAAAAGAAAGAAAAAACAACACAACAAAAATACTCTCTAAAACCGTGTCATATTAATTTTCATTATTGTAAAACATGAATGAGAATTTTGAGTTTAGTGGAATGTTTCATGATAAATGCATTTCCTTGCAGTCTTCCTGCCACTCTGTGATGGATTAACCCTGGCTGGATGAAAGGTGCCCACGGAAGTTGCTTTGTCACTCCCTTCTTCAGCTGGGCAGGGGAGAGAAAATATGATGAGCTCATGGGTTGAGATAAGGACAGGGAGAGATCTTGTTATCGTGTGCAAAATAGATTTAAATTGGCAAAATTAGTTTAATTTATTATCAACGAAATCAGAGTAGGATAATGAGAAATAAAAACTAAATCTTAATACATCTTCCCCCCTCCTCTCTCTTCTTCCCAGGCTTAATTTCACTCATGAATTCACTACCACCATCTCCTTGCAGTGGTGCATTCATCACACATTGTCTCTTTTGCTACTTCCTCGACAGGGGGAGGACTCCTCACACTCTTCCCCTGCTCCAGTGTGGGGTCCCTCCCATGGGAGACAGTCTTCCACAAACTTCTCCAGCATGAGTCCTTCCCACGGTCTTCAATTCTTCACAATCTGTTCCATCATGGGTCCCTTCCATGAGGTGCAGTCCTTCAAGGACTTCAAGGCTGCTCCAAAATGGATCCCACATGAGGTCATAGGTCCTAGCTTCAAACCTGCTTCAGTGTGGGCTCCTCTCCCCATGAGGCCAGGCTTCCCATGGGTTACAGCTTCCTTTTGACATCCATTGCACCACCATGGACCCTCATGGACTGCAGGGGCACAACTGCCTCATCGTGGTCTTCACCAAGGGCTGCAGGGGAATCTGCTCCAGCCCCTGGAGCACAACCTCCCCTTCCTTCTACACTGACCTTGGTATCTGCAGAGTTGCTTTTCTTACATATTCTCTCTCCTCTCTCAGGATGCCATTGTGCAGGTTTTTATCCATTCTTAAATAAGTTATCCCAGAGGTGGTTCCACTGTCACTGATGGGCTTGGCTTTGGCCAGTGGCAGGTCTTTCTTGCAGCCAGCTGGCATTGGCTCTGTCACACAGACAAAGCTTCTAGCAGCTTCAGAGTGTATACATCTATCTATCTATCTATCTATCTATCTATCTATCTATCTATCTATCTATCTATCTATGTCTATCTATCTGTCTATCTTGTCAACTATATATCTACTTTGACAATCTTTCTCTGACCACTACTTCCTATATTATTTTACAGAAAGTCTGGACAAGCAACAAGGTCAGGACAGAGGTAATACCTTATTTAAACCAGAAAATATACTTGGAAAAATCAGACAACTTTTCAGGAACCTTAACTTTTCCTCAGTTCTAAAATAGATTTAGATTTTGAGGCTAGGTGCCAAGTGTGCATTCTTTAGGTCATCATCTCTGAAACAAAGTATACTTGATATATCTATGACAGTAAGAAAAAGGACTGGAGAAGAATGCAAGAGACAGATAGAGAGAGGTAGAGAGACCTGATAAGTAGTTATCACTTAGGGGGAAGAGAGAAGTAGTTCATAAACTGTGGAATACAAAGAGATTCATGAGTTTGGGACTTGTTGAAGACTATGACAATGTGTTACAAAACCATTCTCTTTACTGAAGTTGTGGGGATTGGTAACCAGTAGAGCTATGAAATTTTATTTCAAAATTTATTTTTGTAAAGGGTGTTGTGTTTGAGAAACAGGACCAAGAGATTGCAGATTGAGCTATCTTCTGAGAAACTTCCTGTTCTGGGAGTTGAATGGTTTTTATTCTTCACTGATTACCTGTCCAGATGCATTCATTTAGGATGTCCTAGTTTTATCTATATAGTTACTCTGAGATGACTGTTCACAATGTAAGGATTCCCAGAAGTACAAGTATAGAAATGGGACTGTTCTGCTTTAGATGGCCAACTGCCATCTTGTCACAGTGCTAAATGTATGCACCCCATGAAGGAAAGTCCTTGTTTTTTTCAGTATACTTAAGATTGGAAGGTTTGGATTCTGATGGCACACGGGGCCTGGAATCTTCATGGAAGCAGTGGTGCAAGTTATGCAGAGAGGGATTCATGTCTGCCAACCATTATTTTATACAGACATCTTTCAATTAAATATAATATGCTACTTCCTATATAGTTACATAATTTTGATATACATGGAATAATAGCAACCAATTCAAGCAAAAATGTATGAAAAATAGAAAAGGGCTCATTTTGATCAAGTATGAGACTACCTTTAGTGTCAATGATATAGTTTTCAATCTCCTCAGAAGTTATCAAAATCTTGGAATGAAAAGCCTGGGGTATTTCTAATGATGGACATAAATATGCAATGTAATGGGATAAAGAAAACAATTTCAATAGTGATTCAAATATTGACTATCACCGTCAATAGAGTATTCATTTCAAAATCTTTAATAAATCCAATATATAACTTACCATTTTTTCTAAAACTATCTCTGAAAAAGAAATAGTAGAATGAAGTAAAAATCCCTCTATGAAAACACCAAATAATACCAAATTTTTAAAAATCCACTTTAAAAAACCTCCTTAGACCGTGTTTTTTAAACAGAGCTATTCTGCTAGAAGATAAATAAATGAGTCATCTGAAAACACTCATGTAAGGTTAAAAAAAATTAAAGAAACTTATTTTTTTTTATAAACTTTAAAAACAGCTTTTTCACATTTGTCATTTTCAGACCAAATTGAAAAGTGTTTAAATGGATGATTCAATACTATCTCTAATAAATATTTCAGGCATTTTACATTAGAGATTTTGTTACCATTTGCTGAAAACTAAGTTTAGACTTTAGATCTCAAACAGATCTATTATAAGAACTTTAAATACTAAAATGTTTAAATAAATATTATTTAAACATTTAAATACTATATGAAAAGAAAGTCAAGAAAATACATGGGTGGATACATGCATGTGTAAAATAAACTCTGAAAATCTTTTCTGACCATAGCTATAAAACTCTACTTTGCAACAATTTGGGACATTTCTCAAACACGCTCACATATTCCTGTGAGGAACATCTGTCTTCCCAGCCCTTTGAAAATCCCAGTGAATTCAATCAGTGTATAAACCCTTCATGCTCAGCAGAAACTTTTCAGAGTTTAACAAAGAAAACCACAAAACCACATGGGAGTTCTTTTAAAATTACTGAGTCCACATCAGCCCAAAGCTGGAAGGACAGCCTTGAAGTTTCTGGTACCGATTGGTCCAGGTCTGTAGAGATTGAAATAAAACATAGAAATAGTCTATATATTTTCTTTGCCTGTAATCAAGAAGCAATGCAAGACTGCAGAAAGATAGGCCTTAATTAGTACACAGAAGGAATGATACAGGTATCTGAAGAGGCTAATGCTGCTGTGGATGCTGTGAAGTGCTGCTCAGATGCACTGGATATTCAGCTCTTGCTTCAGAAGGACATGTCTCTTGTAGATCCTGCATCGTACCTGCCAGTGTCAGGCAGATATGTCAGACACTCCAGAATTCCTAAAAAAGGTGTGTTTAGACACCTGAAACTCTGCCAGAATATGATGAAAACAGAAAGCATAAGAATGGGGAAGAAATTCTGGAAATGGGGCAAAAGGCACGTAAATTTTTCATAGTGCACTAATAGTCAAGGATTAGGAGTGAAGTGAAAGATACTGGGGTATTAGAGAAGCAAATTGGGAAACTCTACAAAGACAGAAGGCTGCTAGTACAGAATTTAAGAAAAAGCAAATAAACAAACAAAATCCCCCAAACAACAAATACCCCAAACTAAAACCAACCAACCAACCAAAAAAAATGAAACAAAACAAAAACAAAAAACCCCAACCAACGAACCAACCAACCAACCAACCAACCAACCAAACCAACCAATAAACCAACCAAACAAAATAGCAAAATTAAAAAAACCCTAGGAATAAAAGGTTCCAGATTAGATTAGAAGCCTACAAGAAAAGAAAAGAAAAGGGAAAAGAAAGAACCAATATTATAAACAGTATGCAAGGCGCTCATTAATTTCCAGTTTTGAATTCAAAATAATCTAAAAATTTATTGTATTTTTAAATTTTTGATATTCTATTCAGTCCGAAAAATATTTCAGAACATTTTTGCTACATCTGAAGCATAATAATAAACAGGAGAATTGGAAAATCTTGCTTAATAAAATTCCAACACTTTGTCATTTGCTGCCATAAATTTTTTAACTTACGTCCACTTACTGAGAAACACATCTGCTTTTAAAGTGGATATTTCTAAAAAGCTATTTGTTAGAACATTCTTTACCTGATAAAGTATTTGATGATATCTTTACCATTACTTGTATGCATGTAGTCAGATTGGAAATGCTACTTATATTTTCAAAATGCTTGTCACAAAATTAAGGAAGATAAATGCAAGTCCTGAGATCTGAACAGAAAGATGAAAAAATAGAGCCCATCTGAAATAATGTTCTCATCCCTTTGCAATGATTTTTAATTATTCAGTTGTAATGATTCCTTTTATATTGGTTACATTTTTGGAGACAGTTCCAGTCACCATGATTTTACTTTAAAAGTGTTTGGGTTGATGCGATTTGCACCACATATTTTATATAAATAGATTAGATGTTATGAAAACTGGTTTTTTTTACCTCAGCGTGCAGTGAGGCACTGAACTATTTTCTCCAGAGAAGCTGAAGTTGTGGCTGTCTCAGGTTGGATGAGCAACCTGGTCTAGTGAGATCAGTAGCAACTAGAAGAGCTATAAGTTCCTTCTACCCAAGATTTTCTGTGATTCTATAAGTTCATTATTTAACTTGGGTCAACAGCAGAAGAGGTACAATATCAGTTCCTTCCTTCCATATGGAAACATGTCTGCATGGAACTGAGCTACTAGGTTTTGAAATTAAAAAGTACCACCTTATCAAAGGATAGACAAGTACATACTTTTGGGAGCTATCTAATCAGGCTTTCCCCAAACATTATTACTAACCTTTAAAGCCAAATTCTCATTTTGTACAAACTATCTGATTTATGCTTAGTTGCCTTCTGGAGATTTTCATCATTCTCGTCAAACACAGCCTCCTGGATTTTATATTTGACATGCTGAATAATGGCTGCTAAATTGAGTTTTTAAGAAGTTTATAATGTTTTTTTATGTAGAGATGAAACAGAAGACAAACATAATTCACATTGATTTATTTTAACATTCCAAATATTAAATATTTTACTGTATTTTCAAATGAGATATTAACAATGAAGTTTCAATGAAGTTCAAAAATGTTTCTGGAATATCTAATTTTTAAGAAAATTTCATTAACATGAAATTACTGGCTAAAACAATGCTGTAAGTGAATACTAAGGTATAATAATGGAATAATGTCCAAGATATCATTAATTTTTATTTTCAAAGATTAAGCCTTGCAGAGACCTTATGTTTGAAAATTCTTGGTTTATTACATCTTTGGAAAAAAAAAAGCTTAATTTGATTAATCATATTTTACATAAAGTTAATATTATAAATTTATCAAACACATCTGTCTGTTGGTAACCTCTGATATATTTTAAAAAACTGCTACTTCATGTATTATTTAAGAACCTATCAACAGTTCACCATCAACAAGTATTTTTACACTATCTGAAGTGCTAAATAAAGGAATTTCGGAAATTCCAAATTTCTTAAGCATGTCTAGAGTTAGATACTGTATACACAGTCATAATATTTCTTCCCATAACTAGCACATGAAAGTTTGAATAACAATACAGCAATCATTTCTCATTTCTAAGATGTTTCGTATGGGATCAGTATGAGGGAAAGTTCAGGAAGGGTCAATATTGTATAGACACTAAGTATCTCAGAGGTGCTGAAAGATAAAACTCATGTTTATCATCACAGTTATCTAATATTCATATCAACTCACAATCAGTCTTCAGAGAAAGAAGATATTTAATTATGAAACTTCAGGCAAATCAGATCTGTCATCTTTTTGAGCTTGACTCAGTAAATTCAGTTTTATAGACAATAACTCAGGGAAGAATATATGTCATGTAGTACATATCTGCAAAATCTACAAGATCTACAAAACTTGAAAATAATTTGAAATTATCAATAAACTTTCCCATGCCAGAGCCCATAAAAGGTGTCTGGCTCAAGAGCCACTCTCCTATTTTTTTGATTTCTAAATTATAGAAGATCACCAAGATTGTAGATGCTGTTTTAATACAATTTAACTAACAGTTTTGCTGTAAATTCTCATCCATTTTCTGTACATTTATTTACGAACAAATTAATATTTTTAAGCTGGAAACTAAATGACATTCTAAAGAGCAGGGATCCTAGGTAAATGAAAGTAATAATAAAGAGTGATGAAGATTTTTCTTAATGGAGTGGTGGCTGTCAAGTTATTTCTAATAAAAATAAATAAATGAAGTAAAATATTCCCACATAACCAAAATCAAATGTGCAGAAGACTGATCCATAGTGGTAATTATCTCATTATTTCAGGGCCCAACAGCTAAACATAATGAGATGAAACCAAGTATGTAAAAAATTTCAGTCCAAGTTATTTAAAAAATGGCTTCTGTTAGGGTCGAACTAATTCCAAGGTGATTTCCTGAGATAAGTGACCTTCATAGCTCTTCCATAGGTAATAGACATGAAACAGTAAAGACACAAATCTAGTCTCTTAAACCTAAGAGAGACTGAGACTGGGATTTTCATCTCTTCTCTTTTGAAAAAGAACTTGCTAGCAAAAGAGGCCAAAGTGCCTGTAAGTTATACTTTAAATAATTGCATTGACCACATATATATATTTATAATAAATAATTATTTCTTAGCCAGAAGAAAGAGTCTTTCCAGATTTTATTGGTACAGCAAAAGCTCTGTTGAGTAATAAACCAGATGAGATTTTCAGTTAGTAAAAGCACATTGTCAGGTAAATAATTCTTACTGAATATATGGTTTCTTATAAATTGAATCAACATTCCAATATCTCAGTTTTATTTCTTTCCATTAAACAGAATTTACATCAGAGTTTATTGGCTATTGTTAAATAGTTACTGAGGCTTAATCTTAAATGATAAAATCATGTCAACAGAGGATAAAATAATGTCATTCAGTATAAGTAGTTGTGTCACTTTAAAGAACAGATAAGAGCAACCAGCTGTTAAAGACTTCTAAAATGTTCTCTAGGATAATAGCATACCATCTCAATTAGTGTGATGACCATTTTTACCAGGGCATCTACATAAACCAGCAAAACATACTGCTTAAGTATGAGGAGAAATTACTATAGTGTGGATAAAAAATTTCAATTATATCTGATATCTATAGTAAACATAAACAGAAATGGTTAATAATGTGTGGTTCAGGAAATATATTTTCCTGGAAAAAATATGGGGGATTTTAACAGTGCAGAATGTATGGAATATCATATATATTTAATTTCAACACATTATTATTAATATTACAATAAGGAAGAATGCTTTAAAAAAACAGAGATGACAACAAAATAAGGCTTCCAGAATATTGACAGGTAAAAATTAAAAAAAAAAAAAAAAGATGACAGCAAAATTAGGCTTCCAGAATACTGACAGGTAAAAATTATACATGTACCAGTAACACATATAAAAAAGAAATTACAGGAAATCTGAATAGTTTTATGGTAAGAGAGTATCAGCCCAACATTCAGATGTTTTTAAATGTTTACATTTCATAAATATTAAAAAGGCTTTCATCCAGACCAGTTGAGTTGAAGCTGAAAAACACACCATGAAAAGTGTTTCACTGTTTGGAGAAATACCAAAACCTGTCACAACTTATAGGCCATAAACATTTTACTTTTCTCCCTTACCCTCACCTCTTCCCATATCAGCCAGTGAGGAGCCCGGTTTTCATCTGTAGTGGCAGTACTTAGGGAGGAAGTGACTCCTATATTGCTAAATTTACCCAAATTATTCTTTGGAATATGAAGATGTGAAACTAAGTCCAGGCAGCGCTTCTGCAGCCTAGGGAGGGAGAGCAGTCCAGGAAATCCAGGATGCCCTGAGTCAGTCTGACACAAGAGACTCATCCAAAGACAGCGCCAGCCTCACTGTGCACATCTGGGCATTAACCTCAGCCCACTGCCGGGGAACTGATGGATTTCTTGGAGGTTTTGACCTAGATATTGGACTACTGAGATTGCTTGGTTAATTATACTACTGGCTTGTATTCATTACTGTATTGTTATTTAGGGATTTTTTAAAAAATTTCCCTAAAAGTGTTAGGCTGACGTCTGTTAGCATATCTAAAACCTATAGCTTGACAGGGTTATGTTAAGCCCTTACTTTTTCTCAGGATCTCCCAGGGAAAATACAGGAACTGTAGCCACTTGAATTTAATTTTCTAAAGATCATTCATGAAATTAATGGTGCCACTGTTACAGCAAGCTATGCTTCCAGCTTTTCTTCTGAAGTCCACAGAAGAGTCATCAGCATAAATATTTGATAAGACAGAATAGATAATATGATATAAAAACCTTAATTTGAATATTGCTACAGGTGAAGTCATCCATCTAGAAACAAGACACATAGATCAGATCTACACTATAAGTAACATAAATGTAACTTTGAAATGGTAAGGGCGAAGGTTTTCATAAATAATTGAACACGGCTTCTCAGTGACATGGTTTGGTCAAGACAGTTCAGGCTGTTCATATTGCTGGAAAAAGAATGCAGTCTTGGAACAATCTTAAAACAGGAGTTTGTGCAATTTACACACTTGATATGTAAATATGGAGGCACTGTCACCAGTTTAAGTATTCAGACTTCAAAAGGATGTTATAATATTCAAAAGGATTTAGGAAAGAGACAGAATTAATTGAAATAGAGAGCTAAAAAAAAGAGATTGTGCACTGAAAAATTTAAAACATTCAATATACTGAATTTATCCAAAAAGAAAATCTGTAGATGAGAATTTACTGGAAGTATTTCTGATACTAAAAAGACTATATATTTTGTAAAAAAGTGCATAACAAGATTTTGTGGCAGAGAAAATCAGAAAAACATTGTGTTTGCATTTTCTCTTAGTGACAATGAGGATAAAGAAAACTTGTCCCTTGCTTAGCCTTGTATTCTTCCTTCCTTAAAGCAGTTAATTTTTCTCTCTTTTTTTGAAAAGATTTTTCACTCAAGCAAAAATAGGACACAATGTGAATATTCTCAAGTTTAGATCAATGATTTGTTTTATATACATAAAAATTTTTAAACAATTATTAATCATTTCTGCTCTGTTTATTATTTTGCAAAGAAAATTTGAAATGGGTATACAACCAGAGCAGCCAGTTCAAAACATAACAAAAGATATTTTTTTCCCACGAATTCAGGTTCAGATCAAAGCTCTTAAATGGATCTCAAACAGACATCTAAACACCAGACAACAAAGGTGATAATTTTAAAAAACCCAACAACTTAATCTAGTTTTAACTTGGAAGATAGGAAAGAAACAGACTAGCAAGACATTTTTTAATATCTGGTATAGAACATACAGTCATGATATAGGATGTAGGCATTTAGAAAACATTTTTCTTATAATTATCAAAAGAAAGAATGAAATTGATTTCAAATAAAAGCTTTGATTTTTCAAAATCTTTATTTTTGAGTGGAAAAGTCCTATGATTTTGAGTAAACATGGCTTTTGTTAGTTTAAATCAAAATTGTATGCATTCAGATATTTGTAATTTCAAAACATTTCTTTTGTTGTTCAAATATCGCAACTATATTACTAACCCAACAATTAATTGGATTTATTTATTGATCAAATGAAACTCCAACTTAAAACAGTTGTCTTTAGTTCTACAAAATATAGGCTAGAAGGGCCTTTAAAGAAAGAGTTTGGGAAGATAACATATTTGGCCATGTTCAAAGAAGACTATGCTTCTAATTATGTCACTTAACTCAGTTTGAATACATGAACTTGAATTTAATTCATTATGCTTGGGCAACTGGAAGCAGAATTTTAGTTAAGAGCACTAATTAAAACCAAAAGCCAGTGTAATTTAACACAGTGGAACTGAAGCCAGTGTTATATACTTAGAGAGAATACTATGCAGTTAGAAAAGTACATTAAACATTATAGATGCCTACTGCCTATCAACCTTCACAACAGATGATATAATTATATAATTATTGTTCAACTGCAGCCCCCTACAATGACTGTTAAATCAACTAGGACATCTTAAAAAAACAAGCTAATTTTTCACCCCTGCCCTGGGAAATAATTTTGACTGAAAGGGCTTTTAGTGGTATTACCAAAGATCAATCATTATTATTAAAGTAACAAAAGCAGTCTTTCTTTTGCATCTTGATACATTTTTTAAAATAGATTTTATAAAAAGAATGTGCCAAACTTTTATTCTATGCTATCTGCAATTCTCTGTAATTAGTTGAAGAATGAAAGTGATTAATCATTCACCTTTGAAAAAACAGTGTTCTTTCAGAACTGTTGAATGGAATTGCAGAGAAGAAAAACAATCAAATTCAAGTTTTAAGATATTAAATATTACTAATAAACATATCTAAATGTATGAATAACAGTAGCTGCAGCTTGGATTTTATTGAATCATAGACTGATAACCAGTTGCTACAGAAATGCAGCACAATACCTTGGGAATGTCAACCTTAATGACCCAAAGAAGACAAGGTCTAGCTCAGATTCTAGCAATGCTGGCATAGCGCAGTCACAAATATGGCCTCTGGCTGCCTCTTAAATAGAAAATTCCTTAAAACCGCTTTCTGCTACAACATACATGAGGGTTCTTTGACATATTTTCAGTTTTAATTTTGAATAGAGATCAAGCATTCACTTCAAACTGTAGGTATGTAGAAGGGTTCTTTCGAATTTAGCTGTTGATACAAGCATTGCAGGCTGGAATCTACAGCCCACAAAAAAAATTGGAAATAAAGCATGCAAAGAAAAAAATCACTGTAAAATCTACCCTGCGAAAAAGGCTATCAAAATGTTCACATCCTAAATTGCCAAAGATTAAGTACTTCTGTCATCTGACAGCACTCCTGGAGCTCTTGTAAAAACATAATTGTACCAGATGTAAAGCAGATGAAATATGCATTTTCATCAATTTAACAAAATAGAGAATAAAAATGTAAAAGGTTTTACTCATTTTGTTTCCCAGCATTGATCAAAGCCAGTAACTGCTTGCCAAAAAAAGAGAACAAGACAGATGATTTTCTTCTTATGTACTTTTTTCACATTAACGAATATTTCTGCATGTCTTCTTATTTTCAATTTTCATGAAATCACATTAATTCAGATCATGCTATCACCTTACTACAAACAGCTAGAAAGTCAAGATCCATTTCATAGTTAATATAGCTAATTTTGGGGGTGTGTTTTGTGGCTTTTTTCTATATTTCATTTCACTGTTTACCATGGTAAATGATATGTGGCCTATCCCTATCTGGGATGCCATTGTAGCTAGCTACTCTTACTTTTGTGTAGTTTCTTTGCTACATATAAAATTCAGGTGGCTTCGTTCTGAAACTCATTTTGATGCTGAAAGCAAAGAAGGCAGAGATATTCAGTCAAAGGGCTGCTTCAGAGTTAAAACTTATAGTCCATTACAAAATTATTCGCAGATGAATATGATAAAATTCAGTTAGGTCTCACAAGTACTCCCTTTCTTCTCAATGCTGTTGATTCAATCGAAAGTCTAATCTGCCGCATACATATGTAGCACACGTGCATCTCAGGATCTCTACTTTTCAATAGTCTGTTCAAAAGAAAATAAGATTCCAGGGAAATTAATTAGAGAAATAAAGCAGCCTATGAAGCCTAGAAGATCATGAATAGACACAGGAACAGGCATAGAAAAATTCTGTAACCAAGAAATACTGTAAAAATTGAATAATTGAAGATATGTTAATAATTTCTTTCTAATCTGCTTTCATACTAAGTTGATTGCCAACAGAACAAACATTCTATCAATAAAACATGGTTTGAATAATAAATCCTGGTGTGGTTATATTATTACCCTGTTAATTTTGAGTAGCAAAAAGAATCACTGCAATTAACAAGACCTATACATGCTAGTAGCTCCTTGGATGTGGACACAAAGATTTATAACCCTGAAAACCAGTGACAGTTGCTATGCTTTTCAAGCCAATAGCAGCCAAGCACAGAAGGTGTAGTAATAACACTTATGAACTGCACTTCATAAGTTATTGGACAGAATATTATATTAAGTAAGAGTGTTCTATGGCAATAAAATATCAAATTTCACCCCAGGTACTAGGGAACATATGTACCACATGAACAAGTAACAGGAAAACAAGAGACTTTAGGCCTTCCTTAGAGCTATAATTCCAGTGTTAGGACATGGAATCTATGCTAGGGGGAAAAAAACGGTAGTTTTCAAACAGAAAATTTGTTAATCCAATACAATGAGATACCAAAAAACAAGTCATCATAAAGAGGGGGAAATAAACGCAACCAACTCATAAAAACTAAAGACAAACAAGATGGCAGATGAGATATTGCAAAAGGATCAGTACCAAATTAAGTATGCAAGTCTGAAGTCAGAATGTGTATGAAACAGGGTATGGTTAAAAGGTAAAATGAGCAGTAATGAGGACAAGATGTCGTATTTAAAGGAACTCTTAAGAAATTCCAAGAAAGACTAGTGGACGAAATAGGAGTGGTAGCTATGGTAACCATATTTAATCTCTAGAGCAATCTAAGTAGGATGGGACTGGAGAATGGAAAATGTGGAAATTCTTTTAAAGGACCACCTCCAAAAGCACAAATGGATAAGACTGATGCATGTGTGAGGCAAGTTAGCAGAAACTATAAGAAAAATATAATTAGTGGACCCTTGTATAAATAAGAAAATTGAGGAATAGTCAATGTGATTTCTATGCAGGATAGCCTTGAATTTCTGTTGTTGGATCTCTTGCTCAATGCTCGATCAGCTGTGAGTTCAGACCAGGGAATTCAGTCAGTGAGTACAAGGAAAAGGTAGGATTATTTGATATAATCCTTGATTTAAAAGATGCACTTATCAAATTCATTTATCTGTTTTATGATAAAGAAAGAGCCATAAGATGAAAGATCTTGCAGAGGACAAGTAATTAGTTCGGAGCTTGATTTGGTTAGTAGAAGCAGAGGGTTGATTTTTATAAAAGGTGTTCAGAGATATCTGTGTCACAACCAATGCTTATACTAAAAGTTTGTATGAATCACCTGGTAAGAAAGACAAGGGGTGAGGTGATGATGATGGTCCCAAATTATTCAGTTAAAATAAATATGAGACTTAACAGTAAGTGCACACAGACTTTCAGACGATCCTTGTTTTTGTGGGCTGGTACCTGCTACATTAAAAACGGGATATAATAAACAGATGTCTCCACTTTCTTGACCCTTTCCTATGCCTTTCTAAAAGAAATTATGCTGAGGAAGTGGCAAAAAAAAAAAAAAAAAAAAAGTTTCCTGATTTCTAGTTTTTCTGAGCATAAGACAAGATGGACAAGGTATAGACACAGACCAAATTAGTCTAACTTATTTGGAGAGCAGGTTTTATGGCAAAAAAAAGATAAAATTCTTCCCTCTCAAGCATGAATTAATCTCTCCAAAATTGTCACTCAATGAGCCATAATGCACCTCTATGAAGTATCTACTTTGCAACTTATTTTCAACTTATAACCATTATGTTTTGAATTACTCAGAGAAGGTAAGAGGTTCATTGCCAGCTGAGTTGTAGGAGAGCACTTTCTGAAGTCTACACATTTGCTATCATTGCTACTAGGTTCTCTGAATTTCATATTTACTTCATAAAACCCCACTCAAAAACAGGCATAGAAAATTTGCCTATGTCCCTTTCTGTGACACTTAACCTCTCACCCTGCAAAGGGAGAGACCAATCAAGCCAATTCATGCTCTGATAAAAGAGAAGTATGTGGTCCATGCATTTGCTCCTTGTGCATGCCTCCAGCTCACCTGCTTTCCTCCTTTCTTTGCATGGAAAACGGTGTTGAGTAAGGAAAGATGAGACAATAGCGACTATGCTAAGGTAATTTGTAATAGAAGTGGTAATTTCTGAATGGAAAGAACATTGATTTTTGATAATTAGGGTTTTTTGCCCAACAAGATCTCAGGGCCCCATGGTGACTAACAAGCTTTATTGTCTATGACTGTTCTCCTCCCTTCAGCACTGCCCATGGGCCCAGGAGCCCATTTCTGCTCAACCTGAGGAGTGAACGCTGTTGTAGGTGTGCCTGTCTCTGGCCTGTTTCCAAAGTGATGTTTGGATTTCCTGGATTGACCTAGGACGTGGTTTATTATCTTGCTTCATTTGACACCCACTGGACTCTTGATGGGACCTGTTGCTGTCACCTCTCTACTCTCATGCAGCTCAAGTGCTTTGGGACAGTGCAGGGATTGTCTGGGTCAGTCTGGATCCCAGCACACTTTTTAGGAACAACTCTTGCAGCTTCTTGACACAAATTATGGTACTTTTCCAACTTCCTAAGGCATTTAACTTGCTGAAAATGACTTCAGAAAAAAAAGGAAGGTAGGTTACATTTCCTCTGCCTGCTAGCAGCCCTTCTAGGATCAAAATGGTCACTGCTTCCTTTCCTGCTGACAGATAGTTCTTTGAAATTTAAGATTGCAATCAATAAGGGGAAAAAAGCATTGCAGTGTTATAACTAATCACATCACTTCTTAGACTGGTTTAGTTTAGTCCTTCATCATATAAGGAATGCCATTGCATGAGCTCTCATAAGCAGGGGACTATATGCTCTCTATCAATAGAATGCTCTCTATCAATAGTACTCTTATTAGAGATGTATACACAAAAAAAATTGTATTTATGCAAATAAAATTAGTCCTTAAACAGAGAAATAGGCTTATGGTTGAGTAAGTGCCATTAATGACAATCAAAAGAAATCAGTTAATGCATTGTCTTTTATCTCTATAATAAAGAAACATACATTTGAGGATCCAATAGGACCTAGAGCATTCTAGCAGAATCCTGCTACTTTAGAGTCCCCTGTTCAACACCAAGATTACTTCTGCTATTTATAATCCAATTTTCTTCCTCTTCTTTGGTATAAAAGAAACTGCCCAGTTTTGCCTTGTTTGCTTCCAACATATCATTATCTTTTATGCAGCCTTTATTTTGACAATCTATAATATCCCCTTCTGTCAAATAAAGAGTGATGTACTTTATTCACTAATGAGAAGCAACAATATATTTTATAGATATAAGACAAGAGTTCGATGACAAATTGGTTCATGGTTTAATAAGATTCAATGACAAGGTACACTTGATTGTTTACTGCCTAGAAAACAAGATCAGACAATACTGTTAGGGAGATCCTCCTGTTGGGCCGTGAGGTTCAGAAAGGAAACCCTTGAGTTCTAAACTTCTTCCTAGGGCAGAGTTTAGCTGCATCTGAATCTAGACCTATTGCAAATTTAGTCAATGGTTTTTATCTAAAGGATTATATATGTGCAATCAATCCTTTACATCACTTCGTTAAGATTACAAAGTGTCAGTGCACTTATTCCTGTGTCACTTTCTGAGTATCTGACACAATAAGGATTCTCTCAGCCTCAAGGAGTAACCTAGAGAGACATCCCTACTCAAGAGGAGATGCTGGCATGCAGCCTGCTGGGCTGTTCACTGTTTAAGGAACAAGATGATTGACTTGTAGGCACATTTGCACACCAGCCATATTTTGGATGGTGCTTACTCAACTAGCCCTCAGCTATTGTGTTGTTATCTGTCTCCCCAGAGTCCAGCTGAAGGCAGCTACAGCCATCATGACCATTGAGACTTCTCCTTAAGCACAAAGGGGGATGGGGGACCACACCTGATAATTCTTTTGAGCATTTGGTACTGTTTGAATTGTCTTGGGGGAAAAGAACTTCAGTATAATGGAATCGGATTAAATTTGTAATAGGGTTATACTTTTGAAAATGATTAGATTAATATCTCAGTAGACACAATTCATAAACTCATATTACACTTTATTTAGAGGTGATTATATGGCATATTATGCGTATACTGCATTTAATATCCATCTATCAGATATCCGACTTGCTAGAAGCAGTGTTTCTAAGCCTGATGATTTGTTTTACATTTTCTGGAGGGTTTTGAAGGAAAAGAAGACCTGGCTTCCACTTACTGTTTATACACATGTAGCAAGAATTGGTACCTTGTAGGGTCAATAGTGTCTGAAGAGGAAGTGCATGAAAGGAGAAGGAGAATGCCTGAGAAAGTATCTGGAGGAAAGAAGGAAACAAAAAGTGAAATAAGTTAGAGGTTAGAAAAGGTGGACATGTCAAGAACAAGATCAGAAAAAGTTTTGTAAGTGGAAAGTTGGATAGCCCAAAAGAAGATATTTTGTCCCAGCTACTTTTACACAATAGATCAATAAGGCCAAGTTCTTTTGCCCCGAGGCTCCCCTCTTCTCCCTGCAAGAGAATTCTAGGCTCAATAAACTCTGCTCGAGCACTACAGACAGAAAAACTGCTCTAAAGATTTGTATCAGCAAGGAATACAAAGCAGAAGAACCATCACATATTTTAATTTGCTTTAGTGGATCAAGTTGCTTCTCCCCTCAATTCCATTATTATGGTTGGTGTATTTTTAAGAAGTGAGATGCAATATTATCCTGTTTCAAACAGAATTGGGTTTTGTGGCTTTTTTTCTTTAATTCACTTCATTGTCAGTTACATCTCTTCCTATAAATGGATCTTATAGTTGATAACTGTTCACCTTACATAGTATATCTTTGTGTAGAATTACTCTTATAGCTTTTCATGTACACCTTGGATTTTACAAAAATTGAATTTTGTAGGACTTTTTTTTTTAGCAGGACATTTATTATTTTTTAATTAATTTAATTTATCTGCATAACATTTATTTTTCTTTTTTTAACGAAAATTTGCTTTCCATCTTTGCTATCAGGAAGAGATGTTACATTTGGTTAATTATAAAGGAACTTAGTGATGGAGCTGAGAAGATGAAACATCAAAGTGATGTTTCTCATTGTGAAAGAATCATGAAAGAAATACAGTTCAATCTGTAGATTGAATTTTAAAAAATCAACAGAATTTCTTAAACTGAAGCAGAAAGAGATTAAATGAGAGCATACTATTTTTTTCCTGAACTAATATTCTAAAATATTCTCCCCCTGTACTTGGCACTGCTGAAGCCTTACCTTGAGCAATGCATCCCCTCAGTTTGGGAAAGAGCAATGAAGCGGGTGAAGGGTCTGGAGAATGAGTCCTGTGAGGAGCAGCTGAGGGAGCTGGGGTTGTTCAGCCTGGAGAAAAGGAGACTTAGGGGTGACTTTATCACTCTCTACAACAGCCTGAAAGGAGGCTGTAGCCGAGTGAGAGTGATCTCTTCTCCCAGGCAACCAGTGACAGGATGAGAAGCCCAGAGATACTCAAGCTCCTCCTAGAGGAGGTTCAGGTTGGACACCAGGAGGAATTTCTTCATAGAAATGCTTATTAAACATTGGGATGGTGACTGCCCAGAGAGGTGGTGCAGTCACCATCCGTGGAAGTGTTAAAGGAATAAATGTGGCATTTAGTGTCATAATCTAGTTGACAAGGTGGCTTGTGGTCAAGGATTGGTCTCAATGATCTCACAAGTCTTTTCAAATCCAATCGATTCTGTGATACTGTGAAGATCTTTTTCTCTTTGTATTACCATCTCTATTTTTTTTTTCTGTTTTCAATGGTGATACATAGACATTGCATTTGAAGAAAAATTGCATTATATACATAGAGGTAAAAACAAATTGATGTACTTTTGAGTGTGTCTCAATAAGCAGTGCAAGACAATGAAGTTTCATCTATACACTAAGAGTTACTATGTTCACGCAGTACATGATACTCTAATACTGTTGTTGCAGAGCAGAGTGTTCAAGTGAGAAGTCCAACTGTACCAAGTCTGGAGAATGAATTAAGGACAAGTCTGCATACATTTGAATCGCACTGCCTGTTTAGAAATCTTCATCAATGCAGCAGTAGTTGCTCAGCAAAAATAATTTACTTCCTTTTTGAGTATGAGAACCTGCATTTGTGATACAATATTTGATTTAAAATAGACATTGATTTTCTAAAACAAAAAAGTTTTTAAAAAGTCAACAAATTCAAATTGTTGAAGGAACTTTTTTTATTTCACTCTTTCAGTTATCACTAAATGAACACTCATTATTCATGCAGTTGTATAGTGTGCCCATGAAATCAAGTAAAAGGTCAAGCTGCTACTTTCTCTGTCTTTTAGCATCACTGACAGTACACTTGCTTGTGGCAACTTTAAAGATGTTGCCAGCAAATCAAGACTGATGAAAGAATAGGGTCAGCATTACTCTGCTGGCAGCACAATGTTCAGTAAGCCACACTGCCTAACAGCTTCGGCATTTAGATTGATTGTATCAACATACTAAGAAAACAGAAGAGAAAACACGTGCATATTACTAACATACAAAGAAAATGAAAGGTTGATGTGGTTTGGTTGCTGAAAAATTAGTTGAATAAGTGAAGTTTTGTATCAAAAATTTATTACATTTTTGTAAAGCAGTTCTTACAGAAAATGGTAAAAAACATCCTGAAAACAAATACTGTTATAATTCTAAAATTAAATAGGGGTTCAAATGAAAAAAAAAAGGAAAATAATTAGGCAATCAGTTTGTATGTCTCTTGTTATCAGCATTTTAGTGTTGTACAAAAATTCTTTGCAATTAGAGCTTATCAAAAGGTATTGCCAAATCATAAAAAACACTGTTTTGTATTGTATGCTACAGAAAAGTAATGAGGGAAAATTAATTCTTTATATAATTTGCATTAGAACATATATCAAAGGCCTGCTTGCTGGGTCTTCTTTTCTCTGCAAACCTAAGTGAAGAGATACAAAACTAAGGAGATTATAAACCAGAAATATAGACTGAATACTTGGAAACTGCATAGACACAGGTTCCCATTTGCAACATGTATCCTTTCTTTTCCTAGGACTATATTCTATATCGCTATAAAAATGCTGAAAAATACCTTGCAGACATCTAGTTTAAAATATTTTATTTTGTGATGCCAAAATTACATTGTTACTGTTAAAATTCACAAACACCTTTACTCTCCCTCAAGTTGTAAATGACAAGATAACACTGGGGATGGGAAGACTGTTCCTTCCAGCATTCTTTTCCTTGTTTCCTTCCTACCATCAAAATCAGTTCTTTCCATCTTTGAACAAAACCTCTACTGAACTCCTCCATGTCAAATGATATCCTGGACTCCTACTTATCTCCCTATTTCACATCAAATTTCCTCCCTCAAAACTCACTAGACATACTATTTCCAAGCATTGCCATACATTCCTGTTCTCCAGCTCAATCTAAGGCAGTAGCTCACACATGTAGGACCTATAAAAACGTAGCCATTTAACAACATTACAGCAAAAGAGAAAAGGCCAAGATGGTTGTGCTGAAAATTCCTCTGTTGTGCCAAGTGTCACTGTTTTGCATGCAACCTATATTTGGCAGACTATCATTCCTGGTTGCATCTCCTGACAAAGTTTCATATATTAATAGGAAGTGCAGATAGAAATGTACATCAAGTTCTTCTTAGTACCAAAAAAAATCAAAGTGCATTGGGGTTAAAGCCAGTATATTAAAATTTTGAATTTTATGGTTTCCTAATTTCACATCTTACACTAAGAAATTAGAATATAACTTTGTAGTACGGAATTCTTTTAAAAAAAGTAATCTCTATCCTACAGCCAGGCCACCATCAATTCCCTGTTTCTTTTAAAAAAAAACTAATTGTCAAATTTCACAGACTACTGGAAATAGAACTGGGATTGAAACTCAGGCAGTCTGCGTGAAAATACATAGTGAAGTCTACCAACCAGAAAGCTTTTTTTTGCATTCACATAATCAACTTTCACGCTTAACAATATTGCTCCTGCCCCAGTAATGCCATTCTGCCAAACAAAACCTAAAAATCCCGATATCCCTCACTTTTATCTCAAACAGTTTTGCAATCTATGGTGCATTTAGTCACCTCCTGAATTCTGCTTCACACAAATTCAAGCCCCTGGTTTAGTTCCGCCTTATCTTCTCCTGGTCATTCCTACAGGCCTCCAAGTCTAGCAGCACCTTTAGCACATAAACACCACCCATGTCTTCCTGTGCTTCTGCTGATCCTTCTGCCATGGTGTCACGATCCGCTATTAATGCAGAGCGGGGGTCGTGATGGTCCTTTATCTTAAAGGTGCAAACAGGCAAAATGCAGGGGACAAAATCAGTTTATTCAACAACAGCAAAAAATCAGTTTATTCAACAACAGCAATGCATTTCATCAAATGCCAACAATTCAGTCACGGTAAAGGGGAGAGGTATAGGAAACAAAGTATAGGGAAAGGGGAAGGAAAGGAAGGGATGGGAAAATAGCTACCAACAGACGAGACGGGCGTCCTCACGGCTCATCCGATGGACGAGTCTTCGTCTGTGGAGAGATCTCAGGGGTCTTCTCCAGGGGGTCTTCATCAGTGGAGAGATCTCAAAGGGTCTTTCCCAGAGGGTTGCTCTTTATAGTCCTTCTCCAAAGCGAGTGACCTCTGGTCAAGACGTTGGAAGATTTATGGACCATTGTGTGGTGCTGCAGGAGACAGGTACGGACAAGCAGTCCTCAGTTGATACAACACAACCTCTGGTTGGTACCACAACAGCACAGTCCAGTGAACACAATACACCTGCACACAGTCACGAGCATCCACCTGGCCCGGCCAGGAAACCATTGTTCAGAGTCAGCCTGGGTGGGGGTCCTCGAGGTCCTTGCGACGGTCGGGAGGCAAAATCGAGGGGAACTTCGGACTGACCCTTACACATGGTCACACTCTGAATGAAATGGTGTGAGCTCTAACTCTGCATTTCCGTGATAGAGCAAAAAACAAGGACACAGATATTCACTGTCTACATGCATGTGTAATCTCCATTATCTTCTTCTCTAAATTATCATCATCCTAAATTATGTAGCTGTGGAAAAACAGGTGCTGTATTTAATCTTGTAGCAATTTCTACATAATGATGCTCTTCCAGGAAGTCCTACTGCTCTGCTCAAAATCTCACACTCCACTTACCTAAGCGAACCAGATGTATTGTAGCTGCTTACTTTTGTTGGGCAAACACAACATTTTTTAAAGTACCACTATACTGCTGGAACTGAGCCACTCGTAAGCATTTCTGCTGTGTGATATCATGAAGATAGCCAGCATAGTTGTGTCATACTAATTTCTAAATAAGTCTTATCACAGCTTACTTATAATTTTGATGTATTTCCATTACTTGAAATCTTTAGACTATGGCTCGATAGTTGATATATATGTTACAGAAATATCAGAAGTTGCAACTTTGCTGTGGAAACAACTGGTTTAAGTTATTTGTACTGAACTGTGGAATATAAGATGAACTCATATGACTTTTTGTTTTTAAATTATCTGGATATCTAAGAAATTATTTCTGAATGCAAACAGTGCTTAAGAGAGACAAGTATAATTTACTAGCAGCAAATGAAGAAATATCTTAGTCACCATCTTATCAGTTTCATTTTTTTCAGTATATGTTTCTGCTGCATTTCTATTTTCTTAATCATTATGCTTCTACATTTGAGGAGGAAAAATGCTGTGAGAACTGAGATGTGACATCACTTCAGATCGATGTTACATTCCTGTGAAAAACAATTTCATTTTGTTGCCAGACAAAATGCTTCATGAAATTTTTCAGAACACTGTTTTTCCATTGAGCCATCAACCACCACAGACTTTTAGCTGAACATGATATTGGGATCTAAAATGCAAATCTACAATTGATGCAAAACTGAAAGGCTAGTTGAAACACCAGATGATTATACTGCCTTTCAGCAAACCCAACAAGCTGGAGAAATGGGTCAACAGCACCCTCATGGCATTCAACAAGGGGAAGTACCAAGTCTTGTACCCTGGGGAATAACACCATGCACCACTACATGCTGGAGGGTAACAAGCTGGAAAGCAGCTTGGCGGAAAAAGACCTGATGGTGCTGTTGGACAACAAACTGACCATCAGTCAGCAGTGCACCCCTGTGGCAACGAAAGTCTACAGTATTTGTGGCTTCATTAGGAAAAGCATCAGCAGTGAGTTAAGGGATAGGCTCCTTCCACTCTCATCAACTCTGGCTGAGACCACACATTGAGTGCAGAGTCCACTTCTGTGTTCAAAACAGGTAGGCATGAAATTCTCTCTAAAAAACAATCATGGGCTTCCTGGAAGAGGTCCAGCACAGGTTCATAAAGGTGATGAATGAATTAAGAGCACCAATGATATAAAGTAGACAGAGAGTTAGGACTGTTAACCTGGAGATGTAAAGTATCAGAGGGATTTTATCATTGTGCGTAAGTACCTGTTATAGGGGAATGAAGAAGATGCAATCAGACTCTTCTCAGAGGTCCCCATTGAATGAACAAGAGGGAAAGGGCACAATTCAAGCCAAGAAATTCCATTTCTGCAAGAGCTAAACACTTTTTTTCTGTTGTTTTCTTTATTTATTTGCTTGGGTTTGGTTTGCTATGGTGAAGGTAGTGGAACAATGGGGTGGGTTGCCCTGAGAGATGATGAGTCTCTGCCTGTGAAGATATTCCAAACCCAACTAGACAATATCTTGAACAATCTGCTCTAGAAGACGCTGTTTTGAGCAGAGGATTTGATTAAATAATCTACAGAGGTTCCTTCCAATTTCAGTTACTCTGTGAAATCAAGCAGAAAGTAATTTCTCCAAAGTCAAAGGGCTTGATGGACACATTTCTTCCTTCGCCACATGAGTTTTCTTATCTAATGCAGACATGCAGTAATATAAACAAAAATACATAAATTATCAACCAATGCTGAAAAAGAATGCTATTTAGGACAGAAGCACATTTATTGTTTTCGATAGCAAAATGTGATCAGATATTTTGGTGATAAGTATGGCATAAAAATCAACCAAAACCAGAGTTTAACCCCTTTCACTTAATTCTATTATATTTTAAATATAAAGATGGAGATATGGCAATCACTTTCTACTTTAAGTTACTAAATGTATTTATAATTAAAATGTCATCAGATTTTGCTTCATACCTTAATAAAAACTAGGCTATGACAATATAAAGGCTAGGGATCCCAAACGCAAACATCCACTTTGAAATTTTGACAGAAGTAGTGCTTTTAGTGATGAGGATTTGTTCTGCAAAGAAATGCTTCCATAAAAAAATGAGCCATTTCCTTTTATTTGCATTGAAGAATGCTCATTTCATACTCTTATCCCGGACTGTGTATACAGGTCTAATAATCAATCAAAACAAACTTCAGTACTCACGACTGTTATTTGCAATTTCAAGAATTGTTTTGTTTTGGGGTTTTTGTTTGTTTTTTGGGTTCTTTTCTGAAAGTAGTTCAGACTTCACTTCTGAAAGAAAAACAGTGTCTGTAGGATGCATTAATATCTTGATTTTCCATGTGTTTGCTCACTGTTACATATTTAAGCTAGGTATAGGAAAAGCAAGGGTAGATGCACTTGATATGTTTATCAAGATATGATTATCAAAAATTTAATGAATTAACTGGAAGTGCAATAATACATCTCTAAGGATTCCTGGTGCATGTGAATAAAACAAATAGCAAAGGGCATAATCCAAAACAACAGGAAAGCAATACACATTAAAGCATTTATGGCTTATTCAAAATAATGCAGAGTAAAAAATCTGTATAAACACTAAGCTTGAGAGAAACTTTAATCCTCTATTTCTCTTTTCTGTAACATGAAAAATAAAACCAGAATTTAAAGACCAATTTACCTAACCTTAATGTAAAGAAAGATGTATGTTGTAAGGTTTTATTATTATTCATTTTTAAAATATATTCCTTTAAAGATGTACCACTACAGTCATCTTCAGAGTATATTTTCATGAAAGAGCTTTTTAAAGAAAATATGTACATTGTAACTTTTATTTCAGTGATCATCCAATATTATTTCAAATGAAAGCAGTTGACTGCATTTTATTCACAGTGGCTGAATTAAGGAGGAGTGGGGGAAACCAGAGAGAAAAATATAATTACACTTCTCTAAGCTCAACATACAAAATATCTTCCATGTGATTGAAGTGGAAAAGTAAATCGCTACACAATTAATTGTGCAGATATTCAAAATATTATAAGTTTTAATTTTACCAAGATATTTAAAACCTCCCAGAAAACAAGAGGACATTGTATTTCTCTTTTGTTTCCAGGCAGTTCCAAAACAATTTTTCTTCTTCCTGTTTGTACTTTAATGAAACTAAGCCCTGTGAAATTCTGATATTTATTTTGATGGGACAATTTGTGCTTCCTTCACATCATATATAAGCTAATGGTAGTGTTCTTATCTAGGTCTCATTGCTTTGCATATATTTTGCTCAAAGCATTATCTTGTCTATTTGACCTTTATTAAAACTATTGTGGGGTAAGTCTTACCAGCCTGTCAGAGCACTTTAGGAAGGATTGTTTTTTTTGCCAGGTTTATCCCTTGTCCCTAGGTATTTCTAGTCCATCGCATTGAAATAGATTTATGAGTATTATCCGTGTTTAGTTTTAGCATCTCTATTGCAGGCTAGTTGTGGGTGCTCAGGCATGCCTACCTCTTTCGGTACACATCAATGAATACATTTTTGATCCCACAAATGCTTTCTGTTGTAATAATATCACTTCAAAATTGAAATCGCTTTAGTTCTGAAATTGAACATATTTTGTTCAGCAAGCTAACATGATTGCAGTCTTCCTCCTTTTCAGTGTCATGACAAAGAAAGGCTGTTCTTTACAACTTTTATCACCTGACCTCTTCATTGCCACACTCCCTATTTTGATTATAACACATAACATGCAATAGTATATAAGGTAAAAAAAAATTAGGACTTTGATGTTCAGCTAGTGTAATAAATGTTCTATAAACAATTCAGAGGTATCATACTTAACTCTATCAAAACATTTTTGTGTCATATAGTAAGTTTAGGAAGATGGGAATTTATCTTTATCTGGTATTTCTGCATTTACTTTTAATAATTCTCACCCACTCTCGCTCTCAAAATGCTTTCTATATTCTGCCTCACTTTGCTGACAGAGCTTCTGGACAGACTGCTGTTCTAGATCCAGTATAGCATCAAAGAGGACACGATCATTAGCACAGGAATAGGTTTAGCCATCCCCTGTATTGCATTTAAGCTTTCCTGGATTTCCTGCCCCTCTGTGTTTTCCTGGCTGATCGCCACATTCCCGCTCTGCTGCCTTGCTGCTCCTCGCAAGAGCAAGGGAAGAGGATTAGGGGTCGACTCCGCTGGAAAAAAAACAACAACTGCGCTCTGTTCTCGGTGTTACTCTGCTGCCTCAGCTCCCTGATACAACCAATAAAGACTCTGCCTAGACACTATTAAAAGAAGTGGGAAGTGGGCAGGAGCAGTAATGGGACAGCGTCAGCCAGGAACTGCGGGTTTTGGCAGAGTGCTGTGAAAATGCAAGTCAGGTGGCATTTTTAAGAGTAGTTACTGTGGAAACCAAAGAAGTGTTACTTTCCTGAAGTTTTATCACTTGGAGTTATGCATTTGTATCTCCACCAATATCTCCCTCCTCATCTTTGTGGAGAAAAGCAAGCACTATTAAAAATAGATTTACTGAATGTAACAGTGAATCAATTCTGAACATGGCTGTTTGCACACAGTTCTCACTCAGAGACAGACTGTAAATTATTTCTCTGAAGAATACATTAATGTTTTGTGACTAATAGGCTATTTAAATTTTAACTTCTACTGGAGGAGAAATGAATTCTTGTGCCTAATGCACTTGGTTGTCCATAATCAGACATCACCAGGCTTAAACTTGTCATCACATATCAATTCTTCCTCAAACCGTACACACTCCTCATCCCCAAATCTGTAAATATGGCTGTTCTCAGCACCCCTGTGCCATGCCTGGGCAACCATCTCACCAGCCCACAGCCCACCCATGGAGCCTCATGGGGTCAGGGGTCTGCAGAGCCAGGGCCTGATGGCACTGGCAGTGCATGGCAGGAGGGGCTCTCATCCCCCTGGGTGACCCCAGTGGCACCTGCCGTGCTGAAGGATGTGCAGAAGTACAGTGAGCATCCCAGGGCTGGGGAGGAAGAACCACCTGACACCAGAAGACTTCATTGTGCTGGTGCCCTGGGGCAGCTACAGTCATCTGCCCCTGGAGGGGACCAGGGGATGGATCCCTCTGAGGGTGAGCATCCTGCCCGGGGACAGGGGAAGCAATTGCAGGGTGGACAAATGCCATCTATATTCTGTATTCATTGAGACCTTTCTAATTCATTAGGTAACTTGGACTTTTAGGTAGCTGAGAGATTGATTGGACTGATAAAATTTTTGGCACTCTCTCCAGATATATGTACACCAATGTGTAAATATATAAGTGTATGTACTTTATGTACACAAAAGTATATATTAATGATATACATGTGATTTTTTTCCTTTACCGTATTTTAAGATTTTTTCATTCCATAGAATTTCTGACTCGAGCCAGATTGTCATTTTACGCCCAGAAATCCCATGAAGTCCTCACTTCTGATGTCCTTCTAGGGCTTGAGATACATGAGAGAAAAAAATCAGAGTTGCCTATAACCATTCCACTTTTGTTTTTAATTGATTCAGTCACAGTGAAGAATCCTTGTAAATGTAGTCTTAACAGCACAGCCAGAAATAATAAAAATCATTTATAGATGTGCATACCCTACCTGCATCCTAACCCTTCATAGGAACAGATGCTCTATGTGTATTAGTCCTTTCTTGGTCAACATATGTTCAATTCAATAGGAAGAAAATCTTGTTGCCTGTGCCACAAGAGAGACACAGCACACTCCCAGCATCTGGATGATTTGGAAACTAAAATTCTGCATTGTGCTGGAGTATGTTGCCTCCATGTTATGTTAGAAATACAGTCCTTCTAAACGTCTTAAAAGTGTACCTGATTATCAAAAGAATTTTTTACTTCGTAATTACTGTAAATAATTCTCTCAGGCTGTGTTTGTACAAGATGAAGTCCAACAAGAGATCCCTGGAGTCTAGATACAATTCTGACCTTGCTTCTCATTGCCTCCTGGTTTTGTAGGGGCCATCACCTCTCTGCATATTCCACACCTCCTCTGAATCTCGTGGGGAAGACCTGTGGCCTTAGAAAAATGATTTCTTTTCTTTTTTGCTATTTCTATGGAAAGGGCTTGAAATTCTTCTAGAGTATTATCCTGGCATCATTATGCTAAATAGCATTTAGGAGTTGTGTGGTATGTGTTCTGTCCCTTGGATCTTTATGTGAGGAGGTTCTGAGGGGCTATAAAGCCTGCTGAGAGTATTGGAGAAGTGTAACAGCACAAAGCTAAACGTGGTGTGGCTGTATTCATGTAATCTATAGGGAGCAATGCCTGGAGCAGGCAGTCCCCCAAAACTATGGTTAGATTTTTGTTGTAGGGAGCTATTTGGTCAATTCTGAAAGATAACTTTGCAAAAAATACACATGCAGACTCATAATAAGCACACCAAGACAATCTGGGAAGGTAAATTATCAGGGAAAAAATAGCACAACTTAAAAATATATACTTCCATTTCCCAAGCTGACAAGGAAAAGAAAGAAAAAAATAGCTGCCTGAGTCCTGAGCATCAAAACTGTATTCTTTCATCAGAAGTTATGAAGAATTAAAGGCCTGAGGTAGGAGATAGCACTGTAGGTGCAGAGACCACTGAAAGCATGATGAGAAGAAAACATATACATTCAACAAGATTATTATATTTTACAGACATGAAAAAATTAAATTGTAGGAATCCCTGTAATATAGCATTGCATATTCCCTATTTCTTATGCACTCCAATAGAAGGGATTTCTGAAAGCACTGATATAGTTTAGTTTGGTTTAAACATTTCATACAACGGTAACCACAAAGATAACTGGTTTAAAACCCCCAACCTAGTAACACATTAAGTGGTACTATGGAGTGACTGAAGTATATGAAATTATAGTTGTAGTTATATGCACCTTTAGAGCAAGTCTTTAAATATATTTTTAGAATTGTTTGATTTTTAATTAATACAATAACCTTGTCGCAGTAATTTTCAATTAAATTTTCTCATGGCATGTTCAACTTAAACTGTGTTGGAAGAAAAGGATATAAAGAGGAAAACTTGCAACAATTGTGAAAATCTAATTGATACCTTAATCACAAATTAGATCAATTTTTCTTTTATTCAAAGTGGCTGTCTTCTATTACTCTCTGGCTGTATATTCAAAAGACCAGAGGTAAAGAAAAGAAATACCAAAATTCAACATATTAAGGTGCACCTGGTAGAAACTTATTTTGACTGAGAGTAGGAGGCATTATAATCTCTTCGCTATATAATTAAGAAAACTGTTTTTGTGAGACTCCACAAATTAAACTGTTGCTGCAAGATATTCCATATTTGAATGTACTGATTCAGTTGCCTTAAAACAAAAACAAAAAATACCCAACAGGAATCACCATAATAAAACAAAAAACACAACTGGTCTTTGAAAATATGATCTGAAATTTTCAGGGCTGCAGTCTCGATCCTCAGAAGTTTTCTTTTTACCATGTGTTTAATGAACACTGTAGTCATGGAAAAGTCAAGCACCTGTAGTTGTTCCTCAGTACCATGTTTAACAGTCTGTAAAAGGCATGTCATGATTTTTAATTTCTCTGAATTGGTGATCTGAATTTCACCAATATTCTTCATGGCTAATGTGTTGCCCTGCCTCCCCTTTGCTCTGCAGCCATGACCTGTGAAACTGGTGTTCAGAGCAACAGCTGCTTCAGGCTTCCTTGGAGCAGGTCCCTGTCAGTACTAACTCCTGATTCCACAGCATGTAAATTCCATGTTACAAGGTCATAGGCTTCTTCCATTCCTTTTCCATTCACTAGTGTGGCATCAGTGCCCCAGAGATAAATTCCCTTTGTCTCTTATCTGGAAAATTATTTCTTATCTGTTTTGATTTTCCAAATATTTTCTGTAATTTTGCAAGAATATACAGTACACTGACTGTCATAGAGCACCATAAAAGGCAGCTTTATTGCTTAAATAGGGGAAGGATCTTACTGTGGAGTTTTAAACAGCAAAGAAGGGAAGTTGGTCAGACCTTCTTTTAGTACATCCTTTCTTGTGGAAATACACAGAGGAAAATACACAGATTAGGGAAAGATGTGTGCTTGGCTGACAGATATTCCCTTCAAGAATAGAAAAGATAAGACAGAAAGTATTCATATACTTGTAAGCTGCTCTAGTATTGGAGACAACTCCTTTATGAAGTGAAATGGCTTAATTAAAGGAGTTCCAGTTGGCTTTAAGTTAGAGGTAGGTTTCTTCCAGATCAGCTCCATCAGATAGAGCTGCTGTTTGCTAGCTGAGCAGTGAGGAGTGGATGGCCTCGTGCTGCCCCACTGGAGCATGGGGCTCCCACGGGAGATCTCTGTAGTTTGACTAGACTGTGAAGATAGTTCCCAAGAGACCTTTGTAGTTTGGGTTTAGAGTTCTATCTCTTTCACAAAAGGAGGAAAAACTAGTCCCTTTACTCCTTCAATCTATGATCTCAACAAACAACTTCAGAATATTATGTGATACAGAAAGCTTATACTTTTCTTCCTTGAGACTTCCATGCTTTTAGGCTTTTCTTCAGGTATCCAGCTTAGTTTGATGCAAAAACACTATCTGCCTTGTATCACAAATCACACATTATTCTCAAGCTCCTGCATGGTTATTTTTCTTAAGAGAAAACATGCTGTTAGCTTTGTTCAAGGAACAGTTGCTAAATGATTATTATTTCCTACAGATTATATCATCCCTTAACAGCAAATGGCTTCTTCACAACAAGTTAATAAAATGCAAAAGGAAGCATCCAAGTTCCATTTAAAATAAATGGTGAATCTATTAAAATCTAAAGAGGCTTTAAAAAGTATCTGTAGTCTCATCTGTCAAAAAGGATGGTGCATAATATTGTGGAAAAACTGATGGAGTTTTTTTAATTTGTAAATCCATAAGGTTCTATGAATGCTTTAAGGTAGCATAATTCAGCACTGCTGCTGGAGGGAGTAGAAGCACAATGAACTCTAAAGGGCACTTAATCCACTGATTAGCTTTAGCCCTGCCACAAAGGTTTGTTGCACTTGAAAGCTTAGTATGATGCAAAATGGCATGGATTAATTGGAGCATCATTCCTTTCAGTGGAAATTGATGCCTTATCATCAACTTTATTATCATGCTTGTAAAATTCTTAGAAATGTTGTGATCCTGAAAACAACCTCTTCATATTGACTATACTTGAATCAAAGCTGCATCCTCTAAATTCTGTAACTTAAAAAAAGCATAATTTCCTTCTCTGAGAAGTTTATCTTCCCACAAAAATTTGATGATGATCTGTATTTATTGAGTCTTCCTCTTTCTCCTGTGAAACTATTCACTTCTTCATGACAAACTGAGAACCAGTGTTGGGGGATCATTGGTGTGTTTGTAGCTGTGGAAAAAAGATCCTTATAATGAAGTGATTTTTAGAGATCAGGTGTTGGGATAATGAACTCCATTTCTTATAGAAGTTTAAAATGCTTTTTCTATTTATGAGTTACTTCAGTTGTACCAGAGATTGAGGGACAGTAGGTAGAAAGAACAAGGCACACCAGTATAATTGAAAACAAGTGGGAAGAACAGCGTGGAGATGAGCTACAGGAGAGACATTCTCCAATGCATATGGTGCCAGCAGTTGAGTCACAAATGCTCAGATGGCTGTGACTCTCACGCTGCATTTTATGTCAATAGTGTCAAGTCCTTGCAGATATGAAAGTCCGTTGCTGATTTCTCTCATCGTGGCACCAATCCAAGTCAGATACACTGATTTTCACGCAATTTCTTCATACTCAGAACACTAAGACTAGAAGTTAGATTCTTACATATAGCTGTAGACTAACCTAATTATTGCTCAAAATTTTAAATTTACTTCCTTTTCACTTCTGAAGGTGGCAGATATGTAAAGGCAGGAGGAGGGAAAGACTTTTTTTTTTTTTTACTTTAAAATGTAGTTAGAAGACACTATAGTTAGAAAATAGGCTAAAAATTGCTCTAAAAGAAGTCCACAGATCTGCTAATGTCCCTCTTAAGTCAATACTTTTTGAGATGCTAAATCAATATGCTTTTGAGATTAGTGGAAAATAAATAAGTTATGAAACTATTTCCCCCAGGAATTCTTTGCACTTTTCCATATAGCTTTTTTGTACAGGTAGTCACAGATGGAACTGAGACAAGAAGTTTATGCAGGACTGAGTCACAGGTTTGTGTGGATGAAGAGCTGCTTCCAAGTTAGTGACACAATATAATGTACTAGATAATTCCCACCCCATAAGAAACTGCAGTCTCACTTCTGAGCACTGGTGACTTATGTCCTTAGAACCCCCCAGTTCAATTTCTTGGAGGTAAACTCAAGGTTGTTTTTTCACAGCTTCAGAAAATTTCCAGCAATTCTATAAGTAAACAAATGAAAAGCAATTTTGTACAGACATTTCCCTGCCCATGAGGCCATTTCTTCTTCCTAACTTCAACCCATTTGTGCTGATTAATAGCTCAAAGGTCTTTTTTAGTAAGCAAAAAATAATTCCTTCTGAGGGAGGCAGATCATATTCAGCCTCCCACAATGTCATATTCAATGGGGGACAGCCATAAGCTAGCAGAAGGTAATTACGTTACTCCCTTAAAAGTGGGAGTCTTTCTCTAAAAATTGAAACAATGGCTGTGCAGAGCAGAACATCTCTAGCTGACTGTGAATGTATATTGACTCATTATCCTTTAAAAATACACCTCTCTATAAAGAGCTAATTCAGTTCCCTTAATTTTTTATGTGAGTTTTTTGGGTTTATTTGGGATTTTCCTAACGTAAATAAAGTTCTGAGTAATGTTGCCTTTAAAGGTTTTCATTAAGGTGGGGAAATTGTGCTGGAAGATTGTATCTCTGAAGTAGGAGGCAGTAGCATGGATGGAACTAAATGGTGGAGCTGTATCAAATAAAGGATAAATACAGTTTTGCCACTCAGGCTGCTCAGTGGAAATGTTTTTAGAGTCCAAGCTGCAGGAACACAAGAGAGATTGACTCCTCTAGAGTCAATAGATGGCAGACTCCTGTGATAAACCAGGAAGGAAATAAACACATGGGGAAATATCAGAGGCTACGTTTTAGTCGCAAGTGAAAATTCTGCTTCCTACTGCCCAGGAGTTCTGTTGGTCCAGACACAATAGACAGAGGAATAGAAAAATTACATGGAAAGAAAAAATCCAGTCAAAGACAAGCCCATGAATTCTTCTGTAACTTAAAAGAATATGCTTGTGTGTATGTATGGGTTAGAGTACTCAAGGGGCACAGTCACTTGCCTTAAAGATAATGAAGGTAAGCATAGGACATGCCTGTAAGTTATTTCGTGGGTTTTTTTGTTTTTTTTCTGAGAGGTAAATGCAACCACAAAAGAATAGAAAATACAGAAAATGGTAGAATTTGTATCTGGTTTTTATTACAGATTTCAATAATTTAACTATAAGGCTGCAGAAATGTTTTTATGATCCCCAGTTAAAAGGCAATGCTTGACAGATATCCACCAGGAAGATAAGGATATGGGAGGTTTTAGAAGTTCTAGAATATTCTTCCTAGAATTTTCCCCACTTTATATCTGAGGTCCGTGATGTTTTCCATTTAATTACAGGTAATAAATGACAGAATTGTGAAACAACTACTTTCTAAATTGTTTTGTGGGGTTTTCTTGGTTTGTTTATTGTTTGTTTTTTTTTTCTCTAGGAGAATAGAGTTAGTAATGACAATCATGAACAATCATCTCTGTAAATAGGAACAAGTTGTGTCTTTTAAACACATTCCCTTCTTGCATTATCTTAATTTATATAAGATTCAATTTATAGAAGTATATACATGAAAGAAACACATCATGAAAGATGAGAACTTTATCTTATATAGAAACAAGGAAATGGACTCTACAGGATATTCCAAAGTGATCTGAATAAATCACCATTTCACAGAACTTTGTTGGAGAAATAAACATGAAAGAATTACTTGTTTTTCCTTGGACAGTGACCATTATTATCAGAATAATTCAGGCCACACTGTCACTTGGGAAAAATCCATATCATCTCTGGGAGAAAATCCCACTGTTCAGAGTAGGTCTAACATAAAGAGGAGTAGTAGGACCATGTGTTTAAGCAAACTGTACTTCAGGTAATGCAACTACACAGAAGATCAGCTGCTACTATAGCAGTATGAAATCAAGTCATGAGCACTAAACACTGGCAAAGCTTCATAACTATAGATGTGTTACAGCAGAAACAATATATCATAATGCTGTTTGCTATTTTAAGACTGGGTATATTTAACTGATTCCTGTATTTAACATCCGAGTCCCAGCTGTGCACAGCAAGTCTTTATTCCATCAAATGGAAAGATTTGGACAAATTCTATCTTGCTAGCACCACAGAACGCACAGCATGATCACAGAATGATGCAACTTGACTTGTACTTGGTATTATATTGGTTCTGACCTTGATAGCCTACAAAGCATTTGAAAAATACATGAAAACACGATTTAAAATTAGAATACAACCAAGATCCAAATGTCAAATGTCTCCAGAGAGTAGCAGTATGTCTCACATTTGCGAAAATTCTAACTCCTATATTCCATTATTTAAGCCATACTTCTTTTAAGTGGCAATTCTTAATAACAAAAAACCTGTGGTAAGACTTGCATGTATAAATGAATCCCATTAATAAGGAAACTGCCTATCTGGCTTGACAAGATGAGATATGTACTGTGCAAGATCTGTTTCCCACATGGTCAGCTTTATCACATAGTGTGGCTTTAAGCAATAGCATTAGTTTCTATGTCACAAAAATGAAATAAAAATGTTAAGAAAAGCTGCCAACTGTGAAAACAAATCCAAATAAAAAATTAAACACCCAAACATGATTTACTGTTTCATGTGGCAAAACATTATTAGAACAATGAGAAAGCAGAGTCTGTCTGATAATTTATATTTTACCATGAACATACACAGTGTAATTCATCAACAAGAGCAACTTTCGCTTTTTGCATATCCTCCACAAAACTCCCACTAGAAAAATGAAACCATATAAACACTTAAAAGAACCTGAGAAATCAGAAAAATTGAACTTCTTTTAAGACAGTTGCATTGTCATCAGTGTTTCCCATGCTGAGGATAGTAACTGGTATCTGCTTATTTCTAGCTAAAAAGTGCATCTTGCTCATCTGGGAAACGGTGCAGTAAAGCAGGAGTAGAACTACATGGCTTAGATGGCACAGATTTATGAAATTTAGCACTTATATGAAATAGTAGAATATACATACAAATACATTTTCTATTTTCATCCATGATGTGCTTACAGCAAGACTGTGGTCTTACCAAATTATCACAAGCCAGTGCAGTTTAACCTAAGCATAAGAAATAGATAATATTTCAAATACATTGAAATCAGAGATAAACATCAAGCACATAAGCTTACTTTTACTTTTAATGTAATTGAGGTTCACCAACAATTGTATGTCACTTTACTGAGTGACACACCACATCGTATGTCACTTTGCTGAGTATTTTCTTAAACTGAATAATAGATTCATGCAAATCAACTATTACCACTACTTCTACTTTAGTCCTACTTTGCAATGCTTCTTTTCCTTTTTTTGACAAAGAAGTAGTTTGTTCACCAAGAAAATAATTTTGCTTCTTTTCTACATTTGTCATGCTGAGATTCTGAATGTAAAGCAGAACTGAAAAGATTTGGCCACTGATTTTCAAATGCAGGACTTGTAGAGAAGAAATAGTGCTCTCAACACACATCCCTCAGAGAAGCCTACAAAGATACTATGATACTCGCTAGTGGAATGTATCCTCTACAGTGACCTAGGACACTAAGGTATAGAATATAGACCTTGGCATGTCTGAGACTGCCCACACATGAGGTTGACAATGAGAAGAGGTCACAGTTAGCATCCAGAATAATTTCCATACATAGCAGTACTAGTCAGGAAGGGGTAGTCTTGTTCTTCAGCGGGCAACAATTATCTGGCATGGACATGAGAAGGAAAATAATGAATATGAGTTCTGCTAAACGAAGAGTACAAGTGCCTTATAGTTTTTCTTTGCTTCCCTGGTGCTTTTTTCCCCTGCAGTCAGAAAGAGGATGGATATTATTAAACCTTGCAATATGTGTCCATTCTGCCCTCTACCAAAAAAAGCAATAAAAAGATGCCTGTCTAAGGTTTTCTATCTTGAGATGAATCTTTTCTTTACTACCTTTGCTATGAGAGATCCAATAACAGCATAAATTCTTCAGGCACTGTTCTTTTTTAATGATCAAAGCAGTTATTCCAAAACTTTGTCCTTTGCACTTGGAAGAGACAAATGGGATTCAGAGGAAAGTTCAGGAGCTACAGGTTAAACTAGTAGTTTTTTCCTCCTGATCTCAACCTCTCTCTTCTATAATTTACATCTATGCAGAATGCATAATGCATCCATGAAGAAATGATGAAAGCAAAACTGCTAGAAATGAAAGAGGTGCATTAACCCTAGTAAGCAAATTGAGAAAAGAAGGGATCCTACTATGAAAACTGGTAGGCAGCTGTCTGACCCAGTGACCATGTGCAATCCCTCTCTTCTGTGAATTATAGCTGAAGTGATTAGATCTTCTCTAGAGGATAACGTCAAGGCCGTATCACTCTTCCATGTGAAGTGAAATAGAGTACCATGCATTGTTTGTCATCCTAGGTACCTGACATCCAGGCATTTTAAATGCCTGATTAGACTTATTTTCCTTTCTAAATTTAACTTACTAACATTTTTAACATACCTAGAGTCAGTAAAACATCATAGTTTATTACTGATAGTATTTCAATCACATGTTGATATTTGCCAGTTCTACCTACCATGCGAATTCCAGCTTAGAATGCACATAAACAATGGCATGGTCTTTAGCTTTGTATATATCCAGTTTATTTACAATATTAAATATTTATATATGTTGCACTTTGAAGTCATTCAAAGCATTCTGTGATTTGATCCCCTCCATGTTTCCAGAAGATCACATAATCAGGACAGAGTGACACACAACCACACTGATAAACAGGCTTCTAAAAGCTGTAGGTATCTGTAAAGATTGCTTTCAACAGCATGGGCAACATGAATGTCAATCAAATTTTCTCTCATTAAAATTGCTCATTCACAATCCTTTTCTGGGAATAAACTTGTAGTAAAAAACAGGACATCTTACTTATTTCTACTCTTCTTTGGTGTAATTTTAAGCAACATTGCACTGGATGACAGATTCTTCTGGAAAAATTTTCATCATCCTTCCACTCTATTACAGCAAGGCCACAGTCTACAGTGCTGCCTCAACTGTGTTATTATTCTTTAATGCCAATTCAGCTCTGTGATTTCTTCACAACACTGAAGCAAAGAGAGAAAGTTTTCCCCAATTATCTGACTGTGTAAGTAGAAAACAGCTAGCTATATGAATCAGGAAAAAAAAATCAGTTAATTTCCCTATAATATTGATATCAAAATAAAATAGGAAAATATTGCTTGTTTTGAAAACAACAAATATTTATCAGTTAAGCAGCTAGTATAAAGAGTTAGTTATTCTTCCATCTGAAGAATATATTTCTCTAGATAGGATTTTTTACCGTGGAGTAAAACTAAGTCATTTGGCAGCTCAGTGTTTTCTTGTATGGATGACTTTTATTTATGATGTAAAATATGTTCTGAAGGAGTTAAAGTTTTCCTCACTGCTAGTGCTAAAGCCCTTATCTCACAAATTAGTTTCTACATTTATTTCTTTCCTATCCCAAATTGTATATAAGAGTATTCAAAACTAAACTTTGAGGTATTAAGTTTTATCTGATATCCTGGGTTTGCATAATGTGGTTTTTTTTACGAGATGCTATATAAATTTTGTTATCATGTTATGTGCCTCTTGCCTTATCACTCTGAGTTCATTAATTTCATTGCAGCTGTTCCTATACAAGAGAAAGTAATGTTGAGCATGCTATAGTTTCCAAGCAGTCATCATTTTGATTTCTAATCATGTAGCTAAAGATGATTTAAAGAAGTCCACTTCTGTGATAGTGTCTGAGAAATCAGGCATCATATACCACACCATAATACTGTAAACTACTAGTTTGCTTTCAAATCAAGGGAAGGAAACCATGGCAGTTTTTGTAAGAAATTCTTAAATTAGCCCATCTGTATTTGTGTCTGTATGGATGTACTTTCTACTGGACTGCAAATTCAGTGTATTTTGGTTGTAATTAAATGGACATCACCAAAGCTCCTTCAGATAAGGGAAAAAATTATCTTATGTCTTTGTCAAAACAACCTTACCATTTTGTTTTCTACATGAAAAAAAAAATCCAGATTTAAATTCAGCACCATTACTCTGGTGTATATTTCGAAATGATTGGAAAATATTATTTTGAAAACATCCCAGTCTTAATCATATCACAGTATGTTGTATTAGTTGGACATCTGAAAAAAAAATATTTTCTGTGTTGTTCATAGATATAAATTTCATTTAAACTACTTTCTGTTTCTTGAAATAAAAAAAATGAAAATAATATCAACATTTTGAACATATCAAATTGAGACAAACTTATTTAAACATAACTGCTTTATGTCTTCAGAAATCTTGTATATAATTTTATTCATTGTTTAGACTCCTCCAACCTCCTTACCCATAAAAAAAGGAAAAGAAAGAAATTTGGTATTTAAAACACTGAATAATGTTTAACCACAATGGATTTCACAGTCATTTAATTCCCTGTAAAGTCATTTATGGGAAAGTGCATTTATGTTACACTTTTTAAATTATGCTTTTTCCTGTGACAGTTAATGAAGACAATGCTGTAGGTATGTTTTACTTTCACACTGAGTTAACTGATCCAGGATAATGATTTAAAAATCTTTTTTTTCCCCTAATTTCCTGAAAAACATTAAATGCCTATTATGAAAGCAGAATACACTGAAATACATTTAAAAAAAGACACATACCTATTATCATCTAACAACCTACTGCTCACTCCATAGCATGATAAAAATTATAAAATATATCTAAGTCTAAGCAGTTTCTACTAAAACCTAGTTTTAAATGTCAAAATATTTAAAACTAATCTACATATCATAACAAACTACACTTGTGTGTCTGCATTTGAGTAATTACATTTTACAGGTTTTTATTCAGTAGCATCTGCTTCATATTTCTGCACTGTAGTTAAGCTATCAATTTTTGGCACTATAATAACCCTGTTGAGTCAATAGCTACTGTTTGCTCTGACATTATTGACTCAGCAGCAAGTTCATTGTTTTGCTTATTTTTCCAGTACATGCAATTCATACACAGGACCACTTTTAGCTGATAGAGCGTATTAATAAAAAATATACTTCACTGTAGTAGAGAGCTCAGTGTCTCCACTGAGTGGGCACACTAGGAAAAGCCTTTTATAATACCATAACTGGAGATAGCCTTAAAGTATATCAAGAAATACAGCACTGCTGCCATATCTTTGGCTTAAATACCTCTTTAAACTGGGTCAGGTGCTATTTGTCCTGTTTCAAGGAAACTGTCCTTTCAGTTGTTCATTACCCATATGCTCTACACACTAAAGTGATCTAAAATAATAGAATCACAGGATCATTTGGCTTGGAAAGAACCTTCAAAGTTCATCCAGTTCCATACCTTCTGCCATTGGCATGGACACCTTCCACCAGAACAAGTTACTCAAAAGCCCATCCAAACTGTCCTTACACTATCAAGGAGTGGGCATCCATAACTTCTCTGGGCATCCTCTTCCATTGTGTCATCACTCTCATTGTAAACAATTTCTTTCCTCTATCAATCTAAATCTATCCTTCTCCAGTATAAAATTATTATTACTATTGTCTTATTCTACAAGTCCTTGTAAAAAGACCCTCCTTATCTTTCCTGTGCCCCCTCCCTTAGGTACTGGAAGGCATCTATAAGGTCTCCCATGACCCTTCTCTTATTCAAGCTGAACAACTCCAATTCTTTCATCCTGTTTTCATAAGGGAGGGTTCTATCCCTCTTATCATTGCTGACTTGCTCCAATAGGACCATGTCTTTCTTATCCTGGGGACCCGGGAACAGAATGCAGTACTCCAGGACGGGTTTCACCATAAGGGAGCAGAGGAGCAAAATTCTCTTCCTCACCAGCTGCTACACTGCTTTTGATGCAGCCCAGGATACATTTGGTTTTCTGGGTTTAAATGCCAATTGCCAGTCCACATCCAATTTTTCATTCACGAGCTTCCTGAAATCCTTCTTCTTTTCAGGCCTTCTCTCATTCCCTTTATCCTTCAGTCTCAACAGATAACAGGCATTTTCCTGTCCTGGCTGCTGGACTTTGCTCTAGGACTTGTCTAATTTTATGAGTTTCACATGAGTTCACTCCTCAAGTCTATCAAGATCCCCCTGGATGGCACCTCTTCCTTCAAGCAAATCATATGTGCCACTCAGCTTGGTGTCACCTCCAAACTTTCTGAGGTTGCACTCTATCTCACTGTCTATAACATTAAAAAAGATATTGGATAGTATTGTACCTAATATGGTCCCTGAGGAACACCACTTGTTAATGAGATCCACTGAGCCATTGACTGAAACACTTTGGATATGGCCATCCAGCCAATTCCTTATGCATCTAACAGTCCATCTATCAAACCTATATCTTGCCAACTTACTCACAAGTCTGTTGTTGGAGCCCATGTCAAAGGCCTCATAGAAGTCAATAGGTGACATTTGTTGTTCTTCTCTTAGCCACCAATGCAGAGTCAGCCCACCACTAACATTAGTAAATGCAATGATGTTAGTGAAGCATGATTTGCCCTTGTGAAGCCATGCTGGCTGTCTATAACCACCTCCCTGCAGTCTATGTGCCTTGGCACAGCTTTCAAGAGGATCTTCTCCAGTCTCTTATTGAGGCTGACAGGTTTGATTTTCCCAGAATCCTCCTTTCTACCCCTTATCAGAAAACAGAGTGATATTCTGTAATTGGCTTCAGATTTTTTTCCTTCAATTGCAGTGATTTCTCATTACTATTGTATCTCACTGAGCAATGTACATAGAGCTTGTAAAAAGTCCACCATACAAAGAAAGGGTATTTTCTTGCACAAATGTTCTTAGATATCTAAAGTTTGCCCTCAGCACGTCAAAGCACAATTGTGTCTTTTCTGAATTACAGGAAAATGTGTACAAATGAAAGGCATCTCTGTGAGGAAGATATGATGTGTCATTCAAATTATTTGGAGGGAAGAGAAGCTAAACCATATATTTTCTTTCGTTTCTGTTCAGTTGTTTAAAGCAATAAATTGTGTGGTTCCTGCAGATTAAATAAAGTACTGTTACCCTCCTCTAGCAGTAAATTAAATTAATAGATCTTACCATTCAAGACTAAGTGAAATTACAATCCATATTTTAACAGAAATTCTTTTTACCTCTGAAGAAATACTTAGAGTTACAAAGAGATAGTCATACAGAGAACATGGGAGAAGGAAATGCTGTTACTGTGCTAAAATTTATGCATTTTGTATTTGGCAGGACTGTTGAGCAGTTTCTGATCTGTCTTAGGTAAAGAAGGAAAAAGGAAAGAAGAAAGAACAGTCATAGAGTATTTGCTCCCCTGCATATCTAGGTCAGGTTCTCGCTGCCTAGGCTCCCAAGTGTTTTGAAAGATGTTATAGCACCATTAATTTCACTAATCACACAGAAGATAAATGGGTCAGATTCAGGTGGCCCAACTGCTCTGGCCAGCTGTCCATGGCTAGTGCTGGGGATAACATGCTTCAGTTCTTGCTCAGTTGATACTTCCACAACACACAGGGGAAGGCATCCCATTCATCTTCCTTCCTTCCAGACACAGTCCCTCCAGGAGCACCTAACAGGGCTTTGACTCTATCTTTCCTCAGCAGAAAAATTACAGTGTAAGAGTATGGCCAGATGGCTAGAACTGCAAAACAAATTAATGCTGATCAGAGTTACTTTAACATATAAATGACTAGATACTTTTGCATACTGACATCTGAAATCTAGATATGAGAGAAAATAAAAATGCAGTCCACAGTGTTAAAGGACACACTGAATTTCTTATATGAGTAAAGATTTTGGAGTTCAAGTCCTTTTCTTATTTGTAGTTGCATGTGAACAGAAGTGCAGTACTGTGGATATTTTTTGATGGAAATTTCTTCTGCAAATTCTGTAATAAATTAACAAATGATCAGTGTACCCATTACATGTTTGTGTTTTGAATGTTTCATAATTACTTTCTTTTCTGATCAGGGTCTCTAATTCAGACCAGTATATTTTTAATAAGGCAGGTGTCAGTGTAAAAGTTCTTAATAAAAAGGAAATTATAGGCTTTTTTATACCACTAGAAAATAAATCCCTAACCTTCTCTACAGTTAGCAAACGAGTATGGCTATACTACCTCCACTCAGCTTCAATTTTGCATGAAGCTAGTACAAACTTTTTCAGGCAATCATCTCTATAAAACTTGGGAAAAATAAGTAAATTATTCTGAAATATTTGGGAATGACAGGAGACTGGCTAAGACTAAGTGGCAGACATACTGAGGAAGCCAGTTTAAGAAAAGTTAAATATAATATCAGAAATTGGCAGTAACTGCATTTTATATAAGCAGGTTATTGAATACAAAGCACTTCTCAGGAGGTTTCTTTTAGAAATAAACACTGATGCTGTCTCTAACAAAAAGCTTAAAATATTAACAAATATATCCAGTTCTGTATTAAGGAGATTGCAATTTAAATTTAATTCTTTGTAGACTTCAGCTTGTTAATATGGAATTAATACAGTTTTGCATTGAATAATCATGCTTTAATGCAAAAAGCAAAAAATGTGTTTCATATTAAATTATATTTAATGACAAGACTATATCCTGTCAAGCCCTGAAACTGGTGGATCACATGGCCAAAAAAAGGCATAATGTGGCAAGGAAAACTTTCCAGTGTGAGGTCAACAATAGTTAGGAGTGCTTTTTGAGGCAAGAAGGAAAGATTAACATAGAATTGGCTGTATCTCCTTAGCATAGAATTAATCAGATAATCAGAATAAAGCTGCAACTTTCCTCTTTGGGTTTGTTAAGAAATGACAAAACTTATCATGATTCCAACTTTCAGAGATTTTGAGAGCCAGCTGAAGCATTTCTGTCATGACAAATATTTTCACATTTAGAAAAAAAGAGTTTGCACTTGGAATTAAATGAGTGTAAAGTACACTGATCATATATACTTTAAATAATGAAATAAGAAATGGCTTGCTGACTACAGAACTTTAATTTTATTTTAATTGCTATTTTTTAATCCCTACTCTCACATAAACTGATTTCGAATTGGATAATCCATTTATGTGCAAAATACATCTATCAGCCATCTTGTCTATGTGTCTACTTTGAACTTATATACAGGTAAAAAAACGTTTTGCAGTCAAGACAACTTTTAATTAGAACATATTTCTTAATATCATTATATCAGATTTGTTCCACTAAAACACAAAGGGTGATTATTAGCTTACTCTTTGCATAGAGTGTTCTGCTTTAATTTAGTGTGATTGCCTTCAAACTTCTCTTTACTAATTTCCTACTTTTTCTTAACAAGTTCTTGTTTTTTATCTTGCATTTTAAGATGAATGTTGCCAGTTTATGTGAAAAGGAAACACTACGTCTTATTCCTTTCAATGAAATCTCAAGAATATAATTCAGACCTCTGATTCTTCTGCAGTAAAGGTAACACTTTAACCTTCTCTAAAGTAGAATTATGGTGTCACCATTGCTGTCAGAACCATTTGATTGAATGTTATAAAAAATAAAATAATAATGCAAAAATTTTCTACTGTAACATCTAACTTGTCACAAAAGAACCTGCAGAGTTTTTTAAATGATATACAATTGAAATCCATTTCCATTATTGACAAAGTACATTGCACATAGTTGTTTTGTTTGATTTTGGCTTTGCATTTTTTTGTATTCTGGAGTGCTAGTCAGTTTTGCTACTAGATTTTAAAACATGGTGCTAAGGGATCCTTTAGAAACTGCATTAAAACCCAACTGAATACTCTGTTTCTTTGGTATGTAAATCAAAGCCTAAATATCTCTGTCTTGCTAATGATCAAGAGCAATATGCTTATTGCAGATCACATGTGTGCAGCCAGCTTTCCTTTTGGTTTATTGACTTATGCTTTTATTAGTTCATATGGTCAGTACTTATGGCTACTGGATTTGTCATGATTAGCAAGCAGTACTTTCTGATTTTATTACCATTTATGAATGAATCTCCGCAATTTATTCACCATAAAGTATTCTGTAGAATAAAAACATTTTTACATTTATAATTAAAAAATGTCAATAATACATGGAAATTCTGCTTCACAAATAGACTATGATGGTTACTATCAATTCTACAGTTGATTATAATATTTATATTGGTTTAATATCATTTAAATTATTTACTTGTTTACTTTACATCATCCAAATAAATAGGAAGCATTCCAGATAGACCAATTATGAAGTGATATTTTGTTATAGAAGTAGATTACAAGATTGAATGCAAGTATTTGTTTAGGTCATAAATTTTAAAAGGAAAACACATGTGTTTTTTTTAAGCGTTAGATATATATCAGCAGAACTTTGCTTTATATATAAAAAATATATATATACATATATATCTATGTAGTGACTTAAAAATTATCTTTTTAAAAAAAAATATATTTCATCATTTACAGATTAAGTAGCATACTTAATTCATTAGGAATAACCAGTATTTTAAATATTCTGCATTTTTTATTCTTCACTTTTTTTCTGAATTTCCATTGGAGGCAGTGGTGCTGTACAATGTTCCCAACAACAAACAATCCAGTGCCATCTATCTCATTATTGAGACAACCTCCTTTGCTATCCTGATCTCTCTTGAACTTCTCAAGTATTATATCCAGAGCACAATCTTTGTGCAACCTGCAGCCTTCTATGTCATATAGGCTCCACAGTTTCCATGCTACAGCACCAAGACATAATTCCTGGTGAATGAATAGGGGCATAGAAGGATTATTTAAAAGGTTTAAGACTGTTAAGATTATTTTAAAGGTTTAATATTAAAGACTTAGCATTGCTTTTTTCTACCATCACTATTTGTCCTAAACATCAACTAAAACTTGGGAAGTGAGAGGTTGAGTAAAATTCAAACACTTATGAAACTATAAAATGAAAAAATGTGAAGAACCTTAAGGGATTAGTATTAGTAGAAAATGCGGACATATCTTCTCATCAACTGGGACAAGATTTGAAATGTCTAGACTTTACTAAGCTGGAAATTCTGTAAAAGGCCCAAATCAGGAAGATGGTACCTGACAGTGCAGACTAAAATTGCTATGGAATTCTCAGTGCACTCCTAAAATGTGATTTTGCATATGCTGGCAAAGGCAAAACTCAACATCTACTTTTGTTACGGATTACATCAAAATAGAATTAAAACATTTTTTTTTTTAAATCTGGTTTTAAAGTGATCAAATGTCAGTGGACTGGATATGTTCTTTGAAAAGCTATTTGATTTTATGGCTTTTTTTTTTTTTTTTTGAAAAAAATAGTACTAACTTACAGATAAATTATGCCTAATAATTGTAATTGATTGATTTTTCCCCTTTGATAATTTTTTTTTCTGTCATAGAAACTTAAACCAACATACTTTTTTGCCAATGCCTGATAAAAGCACTTACCAGTATTTACAATAGAATATTCATATTAGAAGAAAAGGTTAAAACTGTGGTTTAATTCTCTGACTCAAGTGTCAAATTTGAAGGTATGTTTCAAATATCATTCAAATAAAACAAATATACACATTTTTTCTTTATTTTAAGCCATCCTAGAAAGAGTTATATAGAAAAATGTGTCCCATCTTTACACTTGGAACTGATACTAGCAAATGAACTTCAGACAACAAAATCTTCTTGTGGTAAGTTCCCAGGGTGCATTAAATCTACTTCAAATATTCTGAAAATAATAATCTCTTCCTCAGTAAATACAAATCAATCTGTCAAGAACCTAAAGCATAATGTGGTACTGAGAACAAACTTGTTTATGGCTGTTCTATTTCCTTTTCAGCACATGCCATTTGCATTACATCCAGTACCACAGAGATGGCATAATTAACTTTTGCTGACACAGTGGTGCTACCTTTGCTTATCCTCAAAAAGCACTAAAAGTCTAAGCCCCTGCAGAATTTCGCCACCTGCACTGTGAGCTCTAAAACAGGCCTGCTAACAACAGTATTATGGTTTCTGAAAAACTGCAGAGGAAATCAGGAAGGAAATACAAAGGGAAGGGCATAAAGGGCAATGTGATTTTTAATTTTGTAAGCTGCTTTCTTCCAGTTTTGTGTTAAAATAAGATGCCAGATAAAGTTACTAATACTAAAAATGACACGAGAAACCCAAATTGAAAAATAATTTAAACCTGAAGTAAATTATCCCAGTGGAATAAGCAGTACTTTCGGTTAGACCACAAAAACCTTTCAGCATCTAAAGGGCATTCTCAAGGTCTTAACAGTAATAAGTGTCTGAGGTCACCTTCATGTTAGGCTTGCTGCAGATTTCCCTGGCAAAATGTTGAGAGATACCTGGAGCATCTAATAGAAGAAATGTCGCAAAATTTACTCTGTTGACATTCTTTATTTCTTTGGGAGAAATGTGTCAAGTGCTATGAACAAAATGACAATATTTAACTTTATTAATAAAGGTACTAGCAGTAGTTCTGGAGTTTTGTTTGGGTTTTTTTTTTTTTTTTTTATTATTATTCCTTGGCACTTAACCAGGCAATCAGTGGTTATAATTGCCCATTCTGAAGTTTACCAAGGCTGCTCTTTGCAGTAGCAATTTTTGAGATTCATCTGCAGTAAAAGATGTGTGAAGCAGACCCAAGAAAAGTAGAAAAATATGGTATCCAAAGAGATTTTTGAAATCAGAGAGATTTATCTGATTTCATTTCTATATTGGTTTAATTTAATCTCCTTTATCAACCTAATTAATCTTCCAGTGTTAGTGATAAAAAATATGCCAAACAAATTAGTTATAAACCATTGTATTAAATACGCAAAACTGCAAAATATTAATTATGTATGCATGGAGAATGGTGGTCCCTGAGGAAGGAAGGAAGGAAGGAAGGAAGGAAGGAAGGAAGGAAGGAAGGAAGGAAGGAAGGAAGGAAGGAAGGAAGGAAGGAAGGAAGGAAGGAAGGAAGGAAGGAAGGAAGGAAGGAAGGAAGGAAGGAAGGAAGGAAGGAAGGAAGGAAGGAAGGAAGGAAGGAAGGAAGGAAGGAAGGAAGGAAGGAAGGAAGGAAGGAAGGAAGGAAGGAAGGAAGGAAGGAAGGAAGGAAGGAATTTTTTTTTTTCTACTTTTGCTATTTAGAGAAGAAGCGGCCTTGGATTCAATTACAAAATGGCTTTTGAAAAGTATATTGAAAAGTAAAATCAGTTGTTTTTCCTAGTTTTGAATAGTCAGTGGCAGAGTGTCAAAATATGAAAAAGCTTAGAGAAGCACTATTGTACAAAATCAACATTTGTTTCTCTCTCATTACTACTCTACCTTTTCTGTACTGTGTCTTTAGAGCACTGTTAGAGTTTTACCTTTTCTACCATTTATCCTGACATAGGAAAGTATTGCATAATACATAAACAATATTTAAATACAATACATATTTCTAAAAATTACAACACAATGCAAACTGAAGTGGAATGATCATGATTCATGTAGAGATGCTAGGCTTGAGGGGTTTTTTTGCAGAATGGGTTTTCTAGTCCCTGTTAAGTTTAAGAAGGTCTCTGAAACTCTATCTCAAAAAAATCTCTCCACAAGCATCAGAGACTATTGGTTTTGTTTAAATCGAGAATGTCTGGATTGGTGAACAAGTCCCTGATAAGGATTTGCCTGGCATTCTGGGCACTTGCCTGAACTTCACCACCAGCATCAATGTGCCCTTTTTGTCTCATCCATGTGCTGATGAGACAAAGGCACCTGCTTTTCTCCATCTTGCTGTCACCCTTGTCTCCTTTTTCCCTTTTTCTCAGGGAGCAACTGCTCTTACTGTCACTTTACAGGATCATGTTCTACAGACTGTCTGTCAATGAGAGGATGTTTGAAACTCCTTACTTACTAGGTTCTTTCAAACAAGACCATGAATTATACGGTGCATCAGATCTCCCAAGTCTTGGTAGGTGATCAGTTCTGGGTGGTAGCAGAAGTTTTCATTGTAAGGAACTTTGCAGTGAGGTCTTTATCTGGATGATGAAAACTTTCCCAAAACTCATCTTTGCTGAATTCTAATATACAGTTTTGTGTCCCATGGTCCTATGGGACCATATATGTTCAATTGCTATTGATAAACTGTGTTCAAAACACCCCATACCTTAAGTATGTTCAGAAGACCATCCTAAGTGACCATTTCTGCATCCACAGGAATAATTTTTAAAGCTTATTTAGAATTCCTTTTTCTAGTTAAACTTAAATCTATTCTGCAATAAGAACTGCCTCAGAGAGTCACTGGAGCAACCAGATTTCTCATCTCAGATGTTAATCAATACATGGAAGTGCATAGATAGTCACTGTAAACTGTCAGACATAATCACCTAGATTCCTTGAATTTTCTACCTCTTGCAGCTATTTCCTAGCTCTTGCAATAATTAGTGAAATGCTCTTTAGTGCAAATTGTCTCAAATTAGTCAATGGGATCATCTCAGAAAAAACTAGCCAGAAGCTTCTTTGATCAGCCAGGGAATTGCTGACTGAGCGGACATAGGCATAGCCATGATATCTACCTATACCAAAATTGCAGGACAAACATGAATTTCATCTTTATATAATATTTCTAACTTAAATCCTTTAGCTCTTGCCACAACCACATGTGAGCTTTGCAGTATTTAAAAACCAAAAAACACTAGGTTTGTGTTTGTCAGGAATGTTTCCTCTCTAAAACTAAAAAACTTTCATTCATACAAAATAAAGATGAACTTAATTATTAGGACAAGTTAGAGAGATGGGCAATCACCAATTGTTTTAAATTTAATGAAGACAAGTGCTGGATTCTGACCCAGGACAGGGCAACCCTGAGTATTTGGATAGACTGAGGAATGAAATGCTGGAAATCAGCACTACAGGAAGGGACCTAGAGTGGTCCATGGCAAGTTGAACCTGAGCCAGGAGGGCCAACCCTGTCCTGGGGGCATCAGGCACAGCATCACCAGCCAGGCAAGGGAGGGGATTGTCCTGCTCTGCTCTGAGCTGGGGCAGCCTCACCTCCAGTGCTGGGGGCAGCTTTGGTGCTGCAATGTAAGAAAGGCATTGAGCTTGTAGAGAGTGTCCAAAGGAGGATACAAATATGGTGAAGGGTCTGGAGGGGAAGCTGTATGAGGGGTAGCTGAAGTCACTTGGTCTGTTCAGCCTGGAGGAGACCGACGGGAGAACATCTTGTGGTACATCTCAAGCTCTTCCTAGTGGAGGAGGTTTTCTTATTGGAATTTCAACTGTTCTTGCTACTGGCAACTGACTTCATAAGAAAATACCAAAACATGAGGATTCTTTTTGCCCTTTATGTTAGCAATGATCTTTGCTATAATGTCAGAATCCTTGTGAAAACAACTACTTTGGGGAGGAAGAAAAGATGAATCACTGAAAGGTTTTACAGACTTCCCCTGAAATTTTCCTTAAAATATTGTCGTAGATGTCCATCACAACTGTACATATGCTAACAAAGTTGTTTTGGTTTTTTTCTATTTCTTCAGTGGAAAAAATAAATAGAAATATATAGTTCTTCAAACAACCATGTGGCAAAGAGACAACGTTTTCTTTTGCTTACTGTCAAGGAAACTGAACAAAGGAAAAATACTTATTTTTTTTAAAGGAAAGAAATGCTGAACGACCTTCAAACAAGGCATCATTTTCACCAAAAAAGAAATAACGTTTGTACCAGTCCCATAGTCCATTCTCTTATTCTGCTCACACAGATGAGTCACATTCTCATTGCATGCTTAAAAATCCTCACTTACACCTCCACAGGTCTCCTAATGGACTCTTCATAAACTTTAAATTGTATAAGGCAATCTAATGTGTCTTTTCAGAAAATAGGAATCCCAACATTTAGAAAATACTCTCATCTAGTCCAGTGGGAAAAGTTTCCATTTCAGAATGGGGTACAGAGTCAAAATTACTCTCCAAATCTAGCCCATAGGGAAAGGACAGAATGAGGAGCATATTCGGCCCACTTTTCCACTGTTTCTTTCCTCCACTTCCTCAGTCTCAAATGAGCACCTTTTCATGGCTTTTAGAAGATATGGAGTATTCCATCACATAGCAGGAAAAGCTACATGAAAGCTGTAGCAGTCAGCTTTTAGTAAGCAGTCTGAAAAGTTTCTGGAGAAATAATTAATGAAGGCAGAAAGAAAGCTAGGGAAGAGAAGTCTGAACAACTTGGAGTTAATCTATTACTTGAAAGTGTCAGCAGCAGCAAAAGTGTTATCTACTGCTTGCAGCAGGACTGTAGATATATGTCATGCCTAGATTCTTACTTTACTTACCCTAGGACTCCTTTCAAGGGTTGGGAACCATTTGGCTTTATTACTGTGATTAAACCAATGTGCTTTAAAGGATTTAAATCTTTCATTTCCGGCCACAGTAGTCAGAATTGATCCTATGATCTCAAAAGACTAGACAAAACTAATTTTGCAATCAGATGAAGAAAGACATACAAAAGAAATATGAATTTTTGGAGCAGAATGACAATTGATAAATCTTTCTCCTTTCTGCTTGCCTAAGGGACAATGCTTTCATTTTCCCTGGAAGAAGTATTCATTAGGGTTATACTGACAATAGTCTGCAGGACTGAGATTCAAAACCCATTGTATTCACACCAATTCCAAGGAGATGTTGCTATGCTCAATGTGCTAGTAGCATGTTGCTATTCTGGGGAAATCCAAACTTCTGTCAAAAAACTGGTGCAAGGCTGTTTGCAGTGGCAGGAGGAATGACAGGAGTGCCTGTTAATAAGGGTATTTTCTTACCCTCAGCAGTCTACCTGGGACAAGTATTTGTCTATTGCTATAATGCCAACCTAATTTCAGTCAAAAGGAGCAGGACTTTTCTGCTATTCAAGCAGAAGAGTTTTAACTTTGTTAATGCATTTTCTGGAACACAAGGAGTAAATTATTAGGTGAATTTGAGAGCTTAAAAATTATATCTTCCTTTCTTCTTAATTTTTTCATGAGGTAAAATGGTTTCCATTTATGGGTAATCAATTCCTTAACATATTAATTTAATTGCTGTTTCAATGCCATTTTGTTGTTAACTTGTGCAGCTTTATTCAAAGCAGTTAAAAAAAAAAGTTTAAAAATCTATAGCTCAATTATAGTTCTAAAAATAATGCTGAAGACCATGTGTCATTCAGTTTGAGGTTAATACAAGTAAATTTAAGTTTTGACAGGTTGGATTGCCCATGTGCACACAAGGTCTCTAAACTCATCTGTTCCTGACATTCCTGGTTTGAATTTGTCTTATTAAATATTACCGTCTGCTGAGATTTCATAGTTTATCTTAGACATCTCCCTCAGGATACATATGATACAGGTACAGACCATAAGGGAGGTTCATATCTCCCTGCAACAGTAGACAGAACCAGTCGAGACACATTGGAAGGGCTGAAGTAGCACTTGCTGCCCATGTGAGGAAATGGAGCTGAGCTCCTGATGGCAACTCAGTGCAATGGCAGCCCCTGCAGTGACTGACAACTGTCTTGGGAAAGCTGCATGACAGAAGTGGAGGTATAGTGCCATGGGGGTTGGATCAAAGACACAGTCATGCATTTAAGAGTGCATTTGGGAATGGATTGGGGAAAAAATACTTGCTGTCTAGGTGGAACACCCCCTCTACAGGATTGTGGATGACGCCGAATTGGAAAAAGGGGTCTGGAGGGCTGGACTGCTGTGTAAAGGGGTTTAAACAGAAGACATGATATGATAGAAATTTGAAAAAGTGTTAAAATGGTAAACACTGAGTCCTGCATCATGACCATAATAACAAAAAAAGCTCAGTACTGGCTGGACATCAAGTGAGCAGAAAGCAGTTTTGTAGAAGAGAGGGGTCCTGGCAGACAGAAAATCAATATGAGCCACCAGTGTGCCCTTGCAGCAAAGAAGGGCAGCAGCACCTTGGGCTGTGCTAGGATGAGTCTTGCCAGCAGGTCCAGAGAAGTGATTGATTGTCTGCCTCCCTTTGACATTTTTGACTCTGTATCTGGGGTGCTGTACGCAGTCTTGGTCTCCTCACCATAAGAAAGACATTGATATACTGGAACCAAACCAGCCAAGGTTTACCAAGGAAATTAGAGCACTTGACATTTGACATATGTTGTGTGAGGAGGAGCTAACAGATGAATTTGGTCTTAGCAAGAGAGGCTGCGAGGGAGGTCTCATAAATACCTTTAACAAACTAGTGGAAGCATACAGAGAGCCAGGCTCTCCTACAATTAGACACAGTGGACAAAGTTTACAACATGGGAAAGTCTAAATATATAAAAGGAAATCTATTTTCATTATGAGGGTGGTTAAATTGGCTTCCCAGAGAGCTGGTAGAATATCTGTTTGTGAATATATCCAAAACTTGACAGGAAAAAGCCTTAATTTACATGGTGTAAATTGGCTCATTTTGAGCTAGAGTTAGGACAAGATGATCTCCAGAGGTTTCTTCCAACCTAACAACCTAAGCTATTTTGTAGTTAATGATTCTATGAAAAAAAACAACAAGAAAGAAAACCCAAAAACCAAAACCAAAACCAACCAAACAAAAAAAAACCAAAACAAAAGAACCCCAAACAACAGCAACAAACAAACAAAAAACCAAACAAAAACAAACAAAACAAAAAACAACACAACAACAACAAAAAAAACCCACAAAAAAACCCAAAAGAAAACAAACCAAAAAAACCCCAAAAAAACCCAAAGAAAAATGTGAAAGGTGCAGTAACGTCATAAAATCACAACTCTTATGTTAGTGTATGTATAATGATATAATGTTTTCCAAACAGTTAACACTGCAGTATTCAAGCGGTACTGAGAGTTTAATAGTTGAGAATTTTTTCCTAATGCAACTTTATTTTATTTTGATTCTTTAAAAACTTTTAAATGTTCTCAACTGATTATCTTCAGGTATACAAAATATTCCAGACCTTGCAAAAAGAGAGTAGGCAGACTTTTACAGACTGCAAACACAGAGACTGTTTGAAGTCTCATCAGTTTATTTTGTGGGACTGCTCTGTCATTGCTGTGTTGCATAGGTAAATAACTCTGTATGTGAACATGAGGAATAGAACTTCAGTGTAATTTTGTTCTCCTGTATATGTAGAGAGCAGAGAAAACCTGATGAAATACAAATTAAATAAAATAAACTGTTCCCTCTGCATATGCTATTTTTATCCAAAGACCACTATATTTAATGGCATGCTTTTTAAAATTAACAAGTATTTCAAAACCAGAAAAAAACTGCATTTTCCCCATCTGTTGTACCTATTTAAATCTATCAAGTAGATAGATTTGCATTTTGCAAGACAGAAAGAACAGAGAAGCACTCTGTCAAGCACAGTCCATAATATATGGGGATTATACAACTGTTAATCAAGTTGACAAGGATATAATTAGAAATTATTCTGAACTTTTCAAAGGGACACAGCTTCATCTTCACTATAATGCAACAGGGGAAAAGGGCTTAAGAGAGAAATACAGGAAAAACAGGCTTCAGCTGTGGCTCACCAGGAGCAGAGATCAACATATCTATGAAAAAATGTACTGAATTGCTGATGAGTGACGTGCTAATAGGTTTCAAGTATCTGGTCTCATCATCACTACTTTCATGCATAACTGGGTTGTTCCTTTGGACCTCTCTCTCTTTTCCAAGTTTAGCTGGCACACAGCTGTAGTGGTACAAATAAAAATGCATTCACATAGTACCATAGTTTATCTGCCTAAATAATCCTGGTCTCTTCTTTATTTCAAATTCTCAAAGCCAAACTATTGAAATGGGGTAAGTGCCTCTATAGAAAAAGAATACATTGTGTGAGTTAAGAGAATTTGGTGTTTCTGTCAGATTTAAAGAACTCTGACTTCTATATAACATTAGTTATGTATATAAAGACAATCATATTTGTCTTATTTAAGTGACAGTTTTAAAAATACCTTCTTAATATAATTCTTTAAATTCCCAGGATTCTTTATTTTTATGCGTATAAAATTCTTTGCATTTTAGGAAGACAAGTGGCAACAAGATTTTTTTATATCTCCCTAAAGAATTTGTTCAGAGTTACAAATTGCTTTTAGCCATATAGAAATTTAAAATTGCATGTTCTTTCATGCTTTGCAATTTCTCTTTCCATTTGTTAAAAATCTCAATGTTCTTACTAAAAAACAGTTTACTAAGAATTTTACTACATCTTGTAAAGAATTTTTCAGCCCTATCTTATGGCACTTTTATCCCTGTTTTAAATAGATTATGTATCTCCTCCCATGGGAATTAAGACATTAAAGTGGCTGAAATTTGTCTTAGATCCTAAGCAAAATGAAGTACATTGTGCTACTCCTACTGAAGTAGGAGACTGTTGCCTGTTAAAGTGCTGCAGAGAGAGAGATGCATACTATTGTCCTCATGGAGAACCAAAACAAAGTCATGAGGGTCTTGATATAAAATGCAAATACTGAGTCAATGCAGATAAGAGTTTCAGGCAGGCAGTAGATTGCATGCTGTCAGAAGGAATGTGGAAAAGAACTTGCTTCTATACAACTCAAACTGGAACCAAAAGAAGAGTAATTTTCAGTGTTACTTAGCAAAGGCTATTTTAGGAGATGATAAAGGCAAGGCTTGGAGCCACGCATTATATTTTCACAGCTTTACTCCACTGAATATAAATTGTATTTAATGGTTTTACTTCACATTTTTTACTTTCACTTAACTTTACTTCAGCTGACTTAGGGGCATGGCCTGCAAACAAAATGGCAGTACTGACTTAATAGTCTTGCATTTCATGCTCCTTTTAGCCACTAGGACTCATTTTAATCATCTCACCTCATTGTCCAAGAGAAATAGTATCACATACAGAAAAAAATTGCTGTCTAGGTTGCACATTGAAGATCAGTATTCATCATACCATGCAGAATGCTAAGACCAGATTCAAGAGAAAACTTCAGCACTCCAAATTAATTTACTATGAGTTTTTAGATACAGAGCAGAGTTATTATTGGCTCTCCTAAGTCAGAGTTTTGAAGAGGAAAGATATATTTGCCAAGGCAGACTTACTAATTGGTAAGCTGAAGTTAGGGAACCCACTGAATATGAAGGGCCAACTATACACAGTATAAAATTACCTAAGCATTGTTTGCAAAAGGAAATTGTTGGTTTTTTTTCAAATTCCTGTGGGCAGTTGTGAGACTTAGAGAGGACATGACTTCTGTCATGGAACTTATGCGTAACACCTATGGTATGTTATGCATGGTAAAAACAGTAATTATGGAGAAGCAATCAAAAAAGAGAGCAATTAAAATTACTGTCTCGTTTAAAGAAAATTTAAACCCTGCTGCTGAAGGAGATAATATTCCAAAGTTCATTTTAGTGAAATAATTTAATTTCATATGTTGGATATCTTAAATTTAGTAAATAATATGTATGTGGGGGGGGGAATTGCAATTTCCCCAAAATTATACTTTGAAGTGGAAGTGGCAGCAAATTTTATTTATGAAACTATTATGCTGTATTTGTATTGTTACTCAAAAACTAAGTTTCTCTAACAATCTTTCCACACAGCTATAAAGGCCTCTAGAATACACTCACAAATAACGAAAAAAAAATACATTGCATAACCAGCAAAAGAACTGAACTTAATATCAGCAAAAAAAACCCCAAATTAATTTTAATTAATTTTTTAATTAAAATCTGTTTACTCAAGCATAAGCAGAAAACTACTGTTTTATGTTCATTTTGTGCTTCCTTCCAACCTGCTATTCCAGCCCTGACATCTGCTAGGAAAGTAGCACAAGAGACTCCCGGAATGCATGTGGGATAACTTCCTAAGCCAGGCAATAAATAGACAGACCTACCACAGGGGAGGCAATACTGGACACCATGGTCACAACACAAGTGAGCTAACTGGGGACATTAAGACTGGAGTCAGCCCGGGCTGCAGTGTCATGTGCTGGTGGAGTTCATGGTCATGAGGAATATGGGTCAGATGAAGAGTAAAGTCAGGCCATTGAGCTATAGAAAAGCAAACTTCCAGCTTTTCAAAGGAGATAGTCAATAAGACACCTTGGGAAGATGCCATGGGGGCAGAGGAACAGAACAGAGCTGGAAGATTTTTAAGGAAGTTGTCCACAGAGTGCAAGAGCTATGATCCCCAGGCATAAGAAATCAGTCAAGGAAGGCAAGAGACCAGCATGTCTGAGTTGGCACCTGCTGGTCAAACTAAAGGGCAAGAAGCAAATGCACCGGTAGGGTAAGAAGAGACAGATACATTGGGGCGTGTATAGAGATGCAGTCCAGTTTTGTGGGAATGAGGCGAGAAGGGAAAAGCAAAGCTTGAGCTGAACCTGGCAAGGGAAAAAATAATTAACGAGGAAAGCTTCCACAGATATTTCAGGTAGAAAAGGAAGGTCAAAAGTGTACCCCCACAATAAACAAGGCTGCCAGACTGGTAACTACAGAGGAAAAGACTGAGATATTCAACATTTTTTTTGCTTCAGTCTTCAATGGAAATCTCTCTTTTCATACCTCTGTAGTGAGTGGACACTCGACAAGGACAAGGGAGCAGAATGCTTCCCACTGTAAATGAATATTAGGTTCATGGCCACTGGAGAATTATGGGCACACATATTGAGAAAATAAGAAAATTACAGCCTGAAAAATATTCCAGGCTGGAGCTTCTCAGTTCTGTTCCCAGCCTGATAAGCTGGTTCAGCTGAAGGCTAGGAAGAATTTCTTCTAGGATGATAACTTGGTCAAAATAGAGTGGAATTTAATAACAAAGATAGAACATCTGTTGTGGTGCATGACCAGGCCCTGGGAATGGGGTGTCTTCTCTCTGAACCAATCACCTTTTCTCTACTCTTGGAGTTGTGAGTCATGCTATATAGAAAAAGCGTGTTTCTGAATAAACTTGTCTCTTTCTTTCCTATCATGAAAGATGACCATGTAGCTGTGCATCTTATTTCTGCCACATCTAAAGGGTTAATATCCCCTTCCATGGCTACAGAGACTCTGACTGTGCACACGTCCGTGGGACCTAAAGGAGGTGCATCCCAGTGTCCTGAAGGAACAGGCTGATGTACATGTCAAGCCACTGTCCATGGTTTTTGAGAAGTTGGGGCTGTCAGGTAGTCCCAGGTGACTGGGAAAAGGGAAACATTGCACCCATCTTTAAAAAGGGTAGAAGAGAGGGAACTACCAACCTGTCAGTTTCACTGCTGTACCTGGAACAGATGCTATCCTGAGGCATGTGGAGGACAGGGAGGTGATTTGAGACAGACAGCATGGCTTCAGTGAGGGCAAGTCTTGACTGACCAACTTAGTGGTCTCATGTAATGGAGATTTCATTGGTCTAGATTGCTGTAAGGACTTTGGCATGGTCCCCACAACATCTTTTTCTTTAAAATGGAGAGAGATGGTTTTGATGGGTGGACCGTTTGATGGATAAGGACTTGGTTGGATGGCTACATCCAGAAGTTAGTGATCAATGGCTCTATGTCCAGATGGAAACCTGTGACAAGTGGTGCTCCTGTGGGATCTGTGTTAGGACCAGTATTGATTAATGTCTTCACCAATGACACAGAAAAGAAATCCAGTGCACTCTCAGCAAATATGCAGATTGCACCAAACTGAGTGGTGTGGCTGACATTCCTGCTATCCAGAGGGACCTGGATGAACTTAAAAAGTGTGCCCATGGAAACCTCATAAAATTTAACAAGTTTAAGTGTAAGGTACAGCACCTGAGTCAAGACACCCCCCCAGTATCAACACGGGCTGGAAGATGAAGAAATCAAGAACAGCCCTGCTGAGAAGGACTTGGGGGTGCTGGTGGATGAGAGGCTGGACACGACCCAGCCATGTGCACTCACAGCCCAGAAACCAAACGTTTCCTGGGCTGCATCCAAAGCAGTGTGGGCAGCAGGAGAAGGGAGGAGATTCTGCCCCTCTGCTCTGGTAAGACCCCACCTCAAGTGCTGCATGAAGCTCAAGAAGTTTGGAACTAGATGGTCCCTTCTAACACAGGTTATTATTCCATGATTATATGATTCATTCTGACTTTTTCCTGAATTAGAGTTCCAGAAGTTGTGTAAGAATTAAATGTAAGAAAACTCAAAGCAAGAACTTTTGGAATAGATATTTTGTTTTAAAGAAAAATTTTTTTCAGTCATTCCCACCCATTCCTTCATGTGTTCTAACTTATTCATTCTTTTATACTAGTACCAAGAGGTATATATTCAGTCAGTTAGGTTAGCATTACTTTTGGTGATGCAGAAGGTAAGTTTGCCAGCTTAATTTTTTCTCATCTGGTGACAATGAACAAATTTTTTGCTAAAATATTACCTATTTCTGATGATTCAACACTTTGTATGGCCTGATATTTCATCCCCAAGGTCTTCTATCCCCCTCTTCGCTCCCTGTAAATCTAAAGGCAAGGTTGGTGCCCATTGCTTTATTTTCCATTCCTTGTAGTCTTTTTTTTTTTTTTTTTTTTGGTTGAAATGACAGGAAGAGGAATCACACTTGCAAGATTTCCATCCATCTTCTCTTATGGTGTAGATCTTCTACTGAAAAATAATCTGAACTGTAGTCTTTTGCAAACACACCTGCTTCAGTGCTCACCAGCTTATTGTGGTCAGCCACGTCCTGATTCTAAAGACGTGCCAATTTTTTTTTCTCTGTTAATTCTTCTGATACTTAAATGCCTATGCATTCCCATTCAAACTTCCCTCATACCAGAATTTACAGGTCTCTGCAGAACGTTTGCCCCATGCACAGGATTTCAAACAAACACAGGTGTATGCAAAATAATAATGCATGAAGAGAATTATGGCCTTTTTTATTTAAACCTATTGACACAAGTTTGGTCTACACAGGAAGTATTTTGAACACAGTTAAAGTACAAAGCATCTGTTACAAACCAGTTTAATCACAGAGGAGTAAAGAGAACTAACTATCTGTGAATAAATTGGAAATTACTTTGAAGGTGCCAAATATTCCCCCCAAAAATGAGATAAAAACCAAAATAGATTAAATGTTGATGCCAAAAAATTGATATATTTTTATTTAATCGTACAAGAGAAAGAGAGAAGTAGAGAAGAGTTAGAAAAAGCCAAAGTTACTTTAAAAAGCATAGGATAGGTCACCACCACTCTACCACCAGCACTATCTTTGTTGCTGCTGAGATAGGGTAGGGGGGAGAGAAGCAGTTTTTGCCTTTTTCCTTTATTTGTAGTTTATAGCATCTCACCTGCAGCCTCCAATGCCGGGAGCAGTTTGGCTGGGATGCAGCAGCCCATCCCCCGGGATGCAGGTACAGTGTTCTCACCGCAGGATGCAGGGTCAGGGTGAGGTTCCAGAGCTCACTGTGACTCCAGTCTGGGGATGCAGGGTCAGGGTGAGGTTCCAGAGCTCACTGTGACTCCAGTCTGGGGATGCAGGGTCAGGGTGAGGTTCCAGAGCTCATTGTGACTCCAGTTTGGGGATGCAGGGTCAGGGTGAGGTTCCAGAGCTCACTGTGACCCCTCTCTAGGGGTGCAGGCTCCGGGGTTTCTCCCCAAATGGTTGCTTCGGCTCCAGGGGGCCTCAGGGTCTTGCAGCAGGTGATGGTGGGGAGTGGGGGGGTATGGGAATCCTTAAAATTAGAGTATTTTGGGAAAGCTGCAAAAAAACAGCCCTCAGAGACAGCAAACTGCAATTAGAGCTAAGCAGAAAGCATAAGGCATGTCAGCAGAAAAGTTACATGAAATGTAGAAAGCAAGGGCAAATAGAACAATGGTCTGTGTATTAACGCTTGGCTAGAATAACTCTCTAAGCTGCAGAAAGTATATCTAGGAAGATATTAGGAAGGTCTGAGCTTAATAATGGAGCTCTGTGCATTGTATTTTAAGGCTTACAAGTAGGTATTGTATTCAAAATAAGCAAGCATTGTTTTAACCAAAACTACTTTCAATATGTTTTTGCTTCTGTGATTGGTCAAAAAACTTTCAAAATGTATTGTAACATCATGTTCTCTGGCTGTTGCTGAGGATGTGAGCTGCTAGCATTTTCCCGCTGTCCCAACCTTGTAATGAGACTGACGCTTGGGAGGCAAAAATAATAATAAAGCAGCTCAAGATGCGTTCCACAGCAGTCCCGTCCCGTTTGTGCTTCTGTGCTTAAAACCTCTGGCCAGCATTAAATGGTGCCCCACCTGTATGAGGACTTATAGATTAGAAGAATATAGAAAATAAAAAGACAGTTCCAGTGCTGGAGACCCAGGCTGTAAAAAGAAGGAATGGATTATTCCCTCATCGTCTGCAGCTGATACAGTTAAAAGTAGCGAATCAGGGGCTCCTGGTAACGAGATGGGAAACAATTTATCTAAAGCAAAATAGGACGTCTTTTATAGGCTTGAAACAATTTTAAGATATAAAGGACATTCTGACATCCCAAAACATGAAGTCTTTTGACTTATTAATCTGGGTAAAAGTGAATTCTCAAAATATAGACTTGAAGTCTGCTTTTACCTTTGATTTCTGGGACCAGATAAGCTGGAAAATTTACAACTTACTCTCTCTTAGAGAGGAAAATACTTTGGTCAAATTTATCCCTGTCTCCAGAGCTCTAATGAAGAGTTTTAAACACAATGATAGCAACAGAGACTTTCTCGCACAGAAACAAAGTATCTAGTCCTGGAACTTTAATTCCAGATGGAGCTGAGCCTTCGTCCTCCTCTGAGGAGCTCTCGGGTCTGGCTCGGGGTTCCTTCCTTTCTCCTGATGCGTCCGAGGTTTCCCCAGGCAGCGCAAATGACACCTCGATCCCCAAAACAAAGAAATCAAATCAGCCTTCAGGGAGGGAAGGCAAAGGTCAGGAATTCTTCTCCTCAGTTTCCTCTCCACGTTTTGCACCAGTTTTGCTTTCCTTTTTATGGGCCTCAAGGTGGGCTGCTCAGAGTCCCTCTGCATGTAGCTTTCAGGTGTTCAAGAGTGATTTTGATAAACAGACATAATGACAAAGCACTTTTTGAAGCCTTTCTCTTGTTATCGGGCTCTCACATGATCTTAACCACAGATTTTTTATCTAAAAAAAAAATTATTGTATGTGTTAGCAGTCTGTCAATTCTTCTGAGTGTTTTGAATATTATTAAATTATGATAAAAAGCAGGTCTGCTACTTCATTCTAGCCTTTAAAAATTATAGACATGTAGAACTGGCGAAGTCTGAAACAATATATTGCTTCCATGTGTCTAAAGTTGTACCATCCAAGTCTGTTCTGGTGCCTGTCTCTTCAGTACCAGCTTCCTAATACTTCTGTCTTTCTGCAGATTCTGCAACAAATTCTTTTTTAGATTCTTGTGATACGCTGAGGACCAGGCAGAATTATTTCTTTCTAACAGTCAATGAGCACATTTTCTTCACTATTGGCTCCCTATCAGGAAATTGGATTAAGGAAAAAATCTATACAGCTATACTTCAAAGCTCTATTTGACTCAGAGCAGTTTTGCTTCAATCATCCAAGCATTTTAGAAGATATGTACCTTAATTAAAGGTACATATCTTAAAAGTATGTGCCTTAAAGATACCGTAATTCTTCTATTTTTTCTTTTCTTTTTTTTTTTTAAATTTAAGAAAAACAAACAAAACTAGTTACTTTTGTATCTCACAGCATTTCCTATTTTATCATTCTTGCACTCTTTTTGTCTCTTCAGCTATTATTTTATGTGTTTTTCATAAAAAGTACTGCTATATACTAAAAAGAATGTGATGTTAGCAAAACTGACAGGAGGGGAATAATTTCATTACTTATAAGGTGAAGTACATCCTGTATCTCAGCTATATATTTGTCTTTTTATTTTTCTTTCCTTTATTAAAATATTGTATCATTGATGTGATTTACAGTCCTTTAAATCTATAGACAGATATTTTATATTTTTGTGTGTCTCAATCTTAATTTACCTCCTGGTTCATATTATATTGCTCTTCCCTTTTGTTAACTTGATCTCAGTAAATTGGAGTCAGGAGTGATTTTACAAGCTGATTCAGATCTGTCTTTGAAAGTGTTTAGTCTTCCTGTTTTGGTGATATCTGCAAAATGTCAAAGAGCATTTCACACTCTGTTGTCTGAATTATTCATGAAAACAGTGATTTGAACTGGGCCCATCTTAAGCCTTTGCAAGGATCTCACATCATATGTTCCACAGCCTGAGTGCATTTTAAATATATGTTAGCTGAATAATACCTGTTGTGTACTCATCGTGATTTTTATCTAAGCTGTTGAACTTATCTTACTGCACTGAAAAATACTGGAGAGCAGCATGATTTTAGAGAACAGATAGATGTTGAGTGGCTGTGCTTTCTTCAAGGGATTGGGCATCCTGAGTGGCTCTATTCTATTTTTTCTTCAGTGCTTGTAAAGGCACAGCCCTTACACTATATCTTTTTTTTGTCTTTTACCAGTTTATGGCGTGCATATGATACCCTCTGACATTTCTCTTCCTCACCTGCTCCAGTACTTTTCCTTATATCTTGTGAAGTTCTATAAGCTATAGCAACCAGGTGAGTACATATTCTAACAAAAGGTTATCTTCAGAATTTAACTTCAAAACTTGCTTATAAAAATAGTGTTTAAACCACAGTAGTGTTACTTTTCCAAGATTTGATTCCAGTGCTGTCTTTTCTTTGGTGACCCAAGTTTCTCCAGTTAGTCTAAAACTTGACTTGTGAGGTCTATACATGTATATATGTGAAGAAGTTTGTATACATATGCATATATTTATTTAACATTTATATGTACATGTGTTCATGTCCATACACATATAACAGAATTACAACATAAGAGAATATTCTGAGTTGGAAGGGAATTACTAGGATTATCAAAGTGCAACTCCTGGCCCTGCACAAGACACACCAAGAATCACACCATGTGCCTGAGATAATTCTTTAAATGCCTGAGTCTTGAACTGTACCAGGCTTAGGGTTGTGACTACTTCCCTGGGGACCCTGTTCCAGTGCCCAACCACCCTCTGGCTGTAGAGCTTTTTTTCTAAAATCCAACCTAAACCTCCCCTGACACAGATCCAGGCCATTCCCTCAGGTCCTGTCATTGGCCACCACAAAGAAAAAAGATCAGTGCCTGCCCCTCCTCTTCCCATCAAAAGAAAATTGTAGACTGCAATGAGGTCTCCCCTCAGTCTCCTCTTCTCCAGGTTGAACACATCAAGTGACCTCAGCTGCTCCTCATACATCTTCCCCTCCAGACCCTTCACCTTCTCTGCTGACCTCCTCTGGACATTCTCTAAGAGCTTAATTAATGTCTTTTTTATATTGTAACACCCAAAACTGCCCCCAGCACTGGAGGTGAGGCTGCCCCAGCTCAGAGCAGAGCAGGACAATCCCCTCCCTTGCCTGGCTGGTGATGCTGTGCCTGATGCCCCCAGGACAGGGTTGGCTCTCCTGGCTGCCAGGGCACTGCTGGCTCATGGTCAACTTGCCATGGACCAGGACCCCCAGGGCCCTTTCCATGGCACTGCTCTCCAGCCTCTCATTCCCCAGTCTGTCTGTACATCCAGGGGTGTCCCATCCCAGGTGGAGAATCCAGCACTTTCCCTTGCTATATTTCATACATTCGGTGATTGCCTTTGTCTCTAATTTATTGAGGTGTCTTTCTAGAGCCTTCCTGCCCTGGAATGAGCCAGCAACTCCTCCCAATTTTGTATCATATGCAAACTTACTTAGTGTCCTTTCAAGTCCTGCATCCAGGTAGTTTAGGTAGGTTATATGTATATATGTATGCAAATAGGCATACATACTGTTTGTATCGTTAAGGGTTCTCTTTTCCTAATCAAATTTTAATGAAGGTATTTCCCTTTCAAACACTTAGGTTTTGTATTAACAGCACAACTCTATTTCAAGGTAGAAAACCAAAATATAACAAAATATATAATTAAAAATAGTAAAAAAGTCAGAGGGTTGGGCAGAACTGCAATTTTGTTAGATGTCAAGAAAACCAGTGTCTTCCTTTGTGAAGTTTTAGGTTTCAGAATTTCATTGATAAGGATAGAATATCACATTGTACTATGTCTGATATTTGTAAATCTTCACATGTTCTGATTCTATTTCCTTCATCTTTCTCCTGGCTAACTGTCTTCTATTCATGACACTAAACTCTGGTTAGTAGCCTGTTCAGGAGAACACCGGTGTCTTTGTTTTCTTCTTGTTAAATTAATTATATTTGATTTAAGTAATTGTAACTATCAGGTACATTTGTTGGTCTATTTTTTGGAATAGGCTATGGCTGGTTAAGTTCTGCCCCATATTATTGTTAATCAAAATTGTTATCAGCTGCTGTAATAATAATTTACACTATAACCCAGAGGCTTGTTGCAGCATACACTTTAGATCACTACTTATGTCAATCATGCTTCTGCCATAAAATAATTATAAAACCAACAGCAGGATCTGTGTATTACATGTGTCAATGGAGGGATCATCCCTTTTGGATTATCATTCTCAAGTTGATGGTTGACCAATGGGGTGATCACAGTTACCTGGTACCACATCACATTGAACCCTTCAAATTGTGACTTTTATGATCCCGTTAGTGACATGGCAAGTTCAGACTGGATTTTACAGTATTCTGGAGGAAATCTGTTGCTAATCTTGGCTGAGGTTATGAATCAGTCATTTTGCTTAACAATTTATACAAAAAATGTAGGGGTTTTTTTTATGATGTATCAAAATATTAATCTCAGCCTCTTTGTAGTTACAAGCAAAATGCACTTTCTAATCAAAGATTTAGTTCAGCCTAAGTTCAAAACTTGCAATAAACAAACACTTTCACTGAAATCAGAGGACATAAACAAAAAATGGTTTAGTGGTTGAGCTCAGGAAGTCCAAGGTCTAATTTTTGCTTTTATACTGTGTTGTACAGTAATTTCATCCCTTTTGTTAGCATGTATTACACATCCTCAATATTGTTTAAATCTTTTGCTCAGGCTGGGCCTATAGGGCTGCATTTTTCTGGCTTCCCTATGAGGTCCCATGTGGCACTGTGTAAAAAGCTTTATTAAAGTAAAGAGATCTCATCTTCTACTTCCTTCTTTTCCATTATACTGAAAGTTACTGTGTCAAAAGAGGAAATTAGATAGTTTTGACATGATTTACTCTTGAGAGAGCTGTGTTGGCTGTTTTTCATCACCTTCTTATTTTCCTGTAGAGTGGTTATAAATTGACTGTTTAATAACTTCTCCCAGTATCTTTGCACATACAGAAAGTACTGACTAGTCAGTGGTTCCTCAAGTCTTTCCTTGCCTAGTGGAATTCAATGGCTTGCCCTCTTCAGTCCCCTGAGACTTCTCTCTTCTACAAGATCTCAAAGGTAATGATTGATTCAGATACTACTTTGGTTATTTTATTAAGTGATCAAGGTTTTACTCCTTTCCTTCACTCTAGCCCATCTGATTATATCAAATATATATAAATATCTTTTACCATAATATTTTCTCAATTTTTAGGAATTTCCATTTATTCTCAATAATTATTACTTATTTGGTAGGGAAGTTTTTGATTGTAAATTAAATCATCTTTCATCTCATCCCAAAATGGATGGAAACTTTTGAAAAAATAAAAAAAACAAAAAACAAACAAAAACCAAACAAAACTTAAACCCCTCCAAAAAATAACTTGTTACTTCAGAGCCTTTCTTCCTTTCTTTTTCTTTATAATTTTGAGCCTAAGCCTCCTGTGACCATCATTAGTAGCTTACACCTTCTAATCCTCAGCCACATCTTGTCAGTTGCAATTGAGGCTGGAGACAGTTGTTTCCCAAACTACCTCCTATTTCACATTCTCCCCATTGTATTCTCTAACTTGTGTAAGACATTGTGTCTGTGTTACTTTCTAACAGGTATTGGATAATTAATGTTTCCCTTCATCACTGGCTCTCACATTTTCTATTGCCAAAAATATCTAATTTCCCGTGGTATAGTGGTTTAAAAGCCTCTAGTCATTACATGCTTTTGTTCTTTGCTTTCTATATTCATTAAAAAAAAAGACAAAAAAAAAAAGACAAAAAAAAAAAGAAGACAAAAAAATACCCCCAAATCCTAACCTATAACAGTTTACTCTGTTGCTGTGTTTTTAGAACAAATATATGTATGTATATGTGTATGTGTGTGCGTATATATACATATATTTCTTAATATTTAACATTACATCCATTTTTAGTTCTGTATTTGTCATTTTAAATTCTAATCTGGAATGTGTTTTCACAATGCAGGAAAAAATATTCATACTAATTCCATAGAAAATACTTCATCCTTGTGCAAGTAAATATAAGTTTTCATGTCCTTTCCTCTTGCTGTGATCACAAATGCAAATGAGATTGAGTAAATCTGCTGTATATGGCACCTCTAGTTACTGTAGTTTGTGTATCTAATCCTATATTTACCTTATGATTTGAGTAAGTTCCAAGATTAAAGTGTTTAAATAACACTTCTATTAATTACCAAGACCTATTACTGGTGCATTTGTTTCTCCTGCCTTGAAAAGTCCTTATAGGACAGAGAGGAGCCCAACATTAGAAAAGCGATAGATGCTAAGAATTTTTTTAAAACTTCCTTGTAAGGCTTTTCTGTATTAATTGTGTAAGTTTGACTGATAGAATTTTCTTATTTATTACTTTTTTTTACTTGTTGCAATCTCATGTGTATGGTGTAGATTTTTTCTAATTCATGAAGAAGCAATTGTTTCAACCTGAACAATTCAATTAGGAAATACGTGTCAGATCACATCTAATGTTCCATCTAAATTCTTTTCCAAGGAATATGCACCTAGGTAAGCTGAAAGTCACATTTCTAAGGGTGAGCTATCCAGACTTGGATGTCACTTTGTAGAAAAAATTTTTAGAAATTAAAACAAAGAGGGAGCTTTTAAAAATGTTAGTACAATTTGTCTGATTGCCCTTTTCTTTTCTTTTCTTTTCTTTTCTTTTCTTTTCTTTTCTTTTCTTTTCTTTTCTTTTTTTTTTTTTTTTTTTCCCGTTTTTCCCCTTTTTCCTTTGGGATAGCTGTAATTAGGAAGGAAAGAGTTTACTGCATTAAAAATCAAACAAGAAAACATTTTTCTTATGATTAAGAGTATCTGCAGAACAGACTGGCCTCTCAATGCTCTCTCTGTATGAACAGCATATGTATGCAGTCTTATGAAAAGTATTATAATTAGACTCTTAAATCCATCATTCACTTTAATATAAACAGACAACTGGGGAATATAAAATTAGGGGTAAAATAATGTGCTTTCCTAGGTGTATCAGAACCAAATTGATTACAACATAATCGAATACTACTTAAAATAAAGTTGAATTAACTGGTTACTCTTTCTGGTGATTTATCTTCATTTTTTTTGAAACATAATAGTCATGTCATTTTAAACAGAACATCTCATGGTTAGCACCAGCATTAACAGCATAGTCACTAGTAAAGCAAAGTATAGAACAAGTCATGACAAGATAAATTACATTTCCTTTAGGGGATGTAGCAAAAATAAACATATATTTCAGAAAAGTTCTGAAGCCACTTGAAGTTATGAAGACTACTTATATATTTTAAAAACATGATGATTCTTTACTCCAGGCCCTATTAAAAGTGCATCTTTCATTTGGAAAAACTGCAAAGAATGCATGCTTTCAAAATATGCTGTCAAGATACAGTTGGCACAAAAAATAAAATATAAGTTAGATGTGGGGACTTGTTTGAATAAAAGGAGCCCACTGTATTTGCATCCTACTCTCTCCTTTAAAGTGAGATGAACTGAACTTATGTTTCTGGTCTATATGTTTACAAGGGCAAAAAATGGACATAATTTTCTTCCTTGAGATACTATGTTATCTGCAGTCAGTGTTCATGTTCATGTTTTCATCACCATGAATTCACATCATGTGCTCTTCATCTGATTTTCCTTTCAGCAGCAGCTAGGAAGGTGCAGAAAGGCATGTTCAGGAGTTAATGCTCATATTACCTCCTGAAATAACTGTTTATTTGCCCTTCCAAACATATTTCTAAGACATCTGACATGTTCCTGGTATCTTACCAAACATGTATTTTCACAGTTATTCTATCTCAAAGACCTTCAACTATTCTTCTCTTACGAATAATCAAGTTAATGTCTATTGATCCCTTGAGAAACAGTAAAACTAAGTAACAATACAAGATGAAAGATTCTCAATATCAAAGCATGTTTTGGCAATTTTTACTGATCAAAGATATGTAGGGACAGAGTAGATTGCTTAAGAAAGTAAATAAAATTAAATTGTGTGCTTTCTGTACTGGGCAGGAGGCAGTAAGGAAATCCTAGATTGTTTGTGTTTTTGATTGAATATGATAGAAAGAAGCCATCAGCTTAGCCGTCCTGAGAAGATGTTTTTGAAGGCAACCATTTTCTGGTATTTTTCATCTTATGTAGTTCCCCCTCAGTCTAAGATTTTACTAGGGTTACTAACTGTGAATAAAGCTGACCCATTACTTTCTGAAACAGAATTTTTAAAAAAATCTGATCTGTTCTAGTATCAGCAAAAGGCATCAGGAAGTAACTGACAGAGAGGAGGCAGATTATCTGCAGCTTCCTGTGCATAAAGTACACACACATATAAAGTCTTTAGTCTTCCTACTTGAACTTCATTGCCTCAGACAAACCTGTACACCTGACTCTTGTCCTACATTCCTGCCAAAAGGAAAAAAAAAAGGGAAAAAAAAAAAAGAGTGCAGCCTGTGCACCCTGATTGTGCACCAAGTCTGCGTCATTCTGGAACCCATATTTGTGCTGTTGCCTTTTGCCCAACCTGGAAATGAAACTCAAGACAATTTCAGTAAGGAGGCAAAATAAAAGGGGACCTTTATTTGAAGGCCTTCAGGGGCAGTCGTGGAAAGATGTCCACAAAAGCCCACCCCCCAGGGTGAGTACATTTTTATAGATTTTAGGAAATTGGCATAATTGATAGAAGGCACCAGTTAGGAGCACAAGTGGTGATGAAATTCCCCCCCAGGTCAAGCCCCTTCTCTGGAGCCCCCTCTTGGCACTGGCTGTACTTTGTCCATGAGAATGAGTCCTCAAGATTTGCTCTCCTCCTTGGTTCCCAGGAAGAACCAAGATAGCCCTGGCACATTGTACCCTCCAGGGCTTGGAGCTCTAGAATTTGTTTTGTCTTTCTGCCTAGAGAAAGTACTGGGAAAACTAGTTACTAATACAATAAGCTGCAGAGCTACAAATATGTGTGTGAAGAATACAGAGAACATAATAAAAGAAAAATAGGCAAAACCCAAACAGGCATCAATGCCACAAACTGGAACTCAGCCTACTAGGAAGGACCAAGACAATATGGTTTACTGATGCTGTCTCTTAGTCAGCTCAGACAATCTGCAATAATCTATACAGATCTGTGCAGGTATATCTGAATATTCCTATGTGCAGTAAAACATGTCATTTATTTTTGTTCACACTAAAATAATTCAATGCTTAGTACTGGGAAACCTGAAGTTTGGGTACTAATCCAAGTGCTACCTTCAAATTAGGAAACACTTGATTCTCTTTCTGCTAATTTTCATACTTCTTTTGCATATCTTTCTCCTATCTGTGAAATGATGCCTAAAAATATTCTTATTCTTACAAAAATATTCATACATGTACAGATATAGATATATGCACTCTTATATACTCTTCTGCATAATAACACTATATTTTATTTTAACTTATTTGTTTAAAAAACTTTAATCAACTTTATTTATTTAAAATAAAACACTATGTTGTGTTTTAAATTTCTAGCCTTACGATGTAACTCTTATCTCTGTACGTATTGGCAAAAAAAGCTACATCCCTACAACTACCTCCCCTTTTGTTACATAAGGAAGTGTTAAGAATTTGACCAGTAGGATTCTGTACAATCTGTACTATTCTGTATGGACTTTTAGCTAGAAGATAAAGCTTCTAGAGGTGAAATATTAGTGTTTCAGGAAGACTAATTGACATCTGTGAAAATCCAACCTCACTGAGTAGTGACAGACTTGAAATTATTAAAAATCCAACAAAGACGAAAACTTGCAGTGAAGTCTTGTCACTCACACTTCACTCTAGAGGGTTAAATGAAAATATTCAGTGTTTTAGTGGTGCAGGAGCAGGTAAACCCACACTGTATCTATTAGAGACTGCCAAAGATATGTTAATTGGTGTAATAAGTCTCTGTATACAGCTTTTGAAGTATTGAGAACAAGTAGAATAAATTGAATCACGTAGAAACTTACCACTTATTTTATGAAGAATTTGTCACAGAGAGTGATTCAGTGGTACTCTGTGAAGAAGAAGGTTATTCTAAGATATCTTTAATAAAAAAAATATTGGGCTTACACAGAGGATATCTAGGAGACCAGTGTATATAATAGACACTAGAACTTTAGCAGCTATTCTGGACTATAAATATAGAGGTAGATGTATAGCAGAAGAGCATTTAGCCTACAGAAAGGCTGCAGTGATATAAGCTCAGTTTTCAATCTATCTGGCAGCTAGCCTTGAGCTGTGATTAGTTTTAAGATTTCCAGTAAAACTGGGCAAATTAAGTACAGAAAAATGACTCCAAAAATCAATGAGAAAGTTATCCCAGCCAATGGCCTTACCTGCAGACTTTCTTACCACATTCAGTGACTTTTGCACCAATAAGTCCTGCATCAAAAATGCTTTTCTATGCTGACCTTCATCAGAACATATGTAAGGGCTGTTCTTTCATCAAGAAAGTCTACAGCTTTTGAAAAATAATTCTGAATATAATTAATGAAGAAATTTAATCTAAAAATGAGCATTAAAGCACAAAATGGTCAAAGCATTTTGATGTCTCACGCTGACCAGTTTCAAAGCAGTTTAGTACCTACAGAGAAGGGTTTGTACAGGTACCTTCTAGCTCAGAGTAAATGGGAAGCGGATCACTTAATGAAACTATTTTGAAAAATTGATCCCTAGATTAGTTTAGGTAGCAGAAACTACCTGTAAAATAGACACATGGTGTATTTTACCCTTAGAAAACCTGGTATCAAAGTTGTATGTATAGAATTCTGAAGCAGATTGAAAGAAAACAAGCATCTTTACTGCTTGAGAATTATGCTACTGTCAGTACCCGAACTAACTTGATTAGACAATCATCTTGAAATTTACGTTACAGCCTGTAATATCAAAACCATAGCATATAGATGAGGTCCCAGTCTTACAACACCATGAACTAAATGGTGCATTTTCTAGATCTGCTTTCTCTTATTCTGAGACATTATCTTGGAAATTCTCACCTATGAGCAAATTGACTAATCAATAAACCATCTATCTGAAAGCAGAAGCAAAAATAACTCAATTACATAGATTTTACTGATAACTACTTCTCTATTCGTGCATGAAACAAATATTATGCACTATAAAATGATGGTAATATGTTTTATATTTGCTTGAAGAACTGATAACATTTTTAGCAAAACATTGATCTTCTGTCATTATATAATGCAAAAATTCACAGTGCCATACCTATGCACATTGAACAGAAAAATTCAAAGGAATAGTGTTTTGTTACCAACCATTGTCTGTCATACAAGTATCACATATTGAAATGCAATCCTCATTACTTCTGTATGCAATCACTGTTCCTAAACAAAGCCATGAGATTTTGTATGTACATCTGCTTTATTCATTCACATAAACACAAACATAAATAGTAATTATTGTATCTGACTTGTGGCTAATACTAGCAGTGTGACTAGCACTATGACCACAGGGCTTTAATCATGGATACTTATCTCTTCTCATTAAAAACAGCACAATGTGACCCTATCTTACCACAGCATGGTATAAAGACCAAGAGGAGCATAAAGACGGAAGAAGGAACTTGATGTTTTTTTATGTTACTGGTATAATAAGCAAGAGCTATTTTGAATCAAAAGTGAATTTAAAAGCCTTTTTTTTTTTATTTGGCAAGCCAGATTGTGCCTTATAACAAATCATATAATCATATATGATATGTATTGATAGTGGTGGTATAATATTTGCTGACATAAACAAAGTGCACTACTGAATCATCTCTCAGGAGGTATTGCACAGCAGCCTGAACTAATCCCTCAGTTACAGGCTGCCTTCCTTCCTCTACTCTGAAAATAGTTCACTAAAGCACCTGCCTGATACCACAGTGGAAATGACATTACATAAAATTGAACTAAGATCTTTTGACTGCTTAAGTGGTGAGGATTTTCAGTGTCTACACCATCAGTTGATTGAGCCCTGCAATTACAGCCACTTGAATTGTCATGTTTGATCACAAAATACATGCCCCATCTTTTAAGTGTTAAGCCAAGGCACCCAGATGTGAGCATTTGCCTTCACACATATGTGAACTTACCCTTCAGCCAACTCACATTCACATTAATGTGACTGCAAGTAACATGACTCCTCCTTGGATACTCTCACTTTCTCACCAGGCCTAAATACATTTTCTTTCTTACTCTAGGGGCCCCTAAGCAGGAGTTACGTTAAGGATACTCCAGATGGAGTAGTCATTGCAGCCTTAAGAACAGGGAAAGCCCTGTCTCACTCTCTGTATACCAGAATCATCACTAGACTAGCAGAACAACACCTCCTTCCCATTTTAGATTTTAATGAAAAGTTTTCTATTTTTTATTATTTTTCAATAACACACTGAGATTTTATTGCATGTCCTGCTTGCAATTCATATCTTAATTGGCTTTCAAATTGCCTGTTGTCAGAGGAATCTTCTGCTTTGCCAGAATTGTTGATTTGAGTTCAGGCTAAGGCTTTCTTTGTGCTGTGTTTATGATTGCTTTCCAGAACCTATTCCCCCCCAATTTCTTTGCAAAATCCTCAAATTTGCAGATACATTTACTCCTTCAGATATTTTGATAGTTCTAAGTAGTGTATATATTTGACATTATGCAATTGTCTTCAATTATCTGTTTCAGTTTTAAAAGTTTTTAAATTGCCCCTATGAAAGTGCACTGTCAACAGAGACTAGCAATAAAGATAATTCTGAGAATAGCAGACCCCAAAATTATGATGACGAGGTTTGTTAATTACTGAAGTGGAATTAGAGTGTATAATTAAGATTAAATTATCCAGTTCATAGACTGAGAATGTCAGAATATGGCTCTTCGAATACATCACTCATCTATTCTGTAATTCTTTTCCCCTAATTTTATAGCATATTAGTTGTCTCAGTAAATATCACCTGTGAGCTGAAAACTTTTTCACCTAAAGAAATTATTTATAAAAATTAAATTCATTTCTGTTATGATAGTTAAATTCCTTAGAATCATCTGGAAATTGCATGCTAATGCTGAGAACACTTGAAAGATTTCAGGCTTTTTCAGAGCCATTAGCAATATTGCCTTATTAAATACCTTGCCTCACACAGGTGTGAAGGAACTACGTTATACATCAGCTTTGAATTATTGTACATTTTAAAACTTTGCTCAATATTGGAGAGAAAAATAAAAACGTTTTTCAAATTATGAGAATGGACCATCATACTTTGTTTAGCATGCAAAAATATTGCTGCCCTCTACCACTGGCAGCCGAAGTTGTTAATGTGGTGGGATGACCTCGGTCTGCAAGACCCCACTCAGATTCTCTCTCAGTCCCCCTCCTCTAGGGAGGACCAGGGAAACGGAAAAGCTTGTTGGTCGAGATGAGGACAGAGACATCACTGGCCAGTTATTTTGATGGAGCAAAGAAGACTCAACTTAGGGAAAAGTAATTAAATATATTGCCCATCAAAATAGAGTTAGATGTTTCACAATAATTTCACAACTATCCTTTGCTGAAAAAGGAGAGAGGCTAGGATGCGAAGTATAGAACTATAAGAGTAATTTGATTCATGTGCATGAGGTGTCCTATTCATATTGGATTATTAGTTTGCTCCAAAGCCTTCTCTTCTCCAGGTCAAAAAATTACAGTTTTCTCAGCCTTTCTTCATAGGACACAAGCTCCATCCATTTAATCACCTCGGTGGGCCCTCATCTAGCCTTGTTCCAACAGGTCAATATTTTTCCTGTGCTGGGCCCCCAGAGCTGGATGCAGCACTGCAGGTGGGGTGTCACCAGAGCAGAGCAGAGGGGCAGAATCCTCTTCCTCACCCTGCTGCTCACATTGCTCTTGGTACATTCCAGGACACGTTTGGCTTTGTGGGCTGTGAGTGCACATGGCTGGGGCTGGGTCATGTCCAGCTTTTCATCTACTAGCACCCCCGAGACCTCAGCAGGGCTGCTCTCCATCTCTTCATCCCCCAGCCTGTGTTGATTCCATCAGAGGATGGGGTACAGTTTGGTCATCCTTTCTTTTCTGACCCATGTACTTACAGAATCCCTTCTTGTTATTCTTCATATCCATTGCCGAGTTCTATTCCATCTGTGTCTTGGCTTCCGTGATTCCATTCCTACACATTCAAGTTTGTACTTTCCACAGGTAACCTGTCCCTGCTTCCACTGACATATCTTTCTTTCTTCTCAGTTTGAGCAGCTGCCATTGCTCAACCATTTCAGTTTCCTGCCTGCCTTGGTTGATTTCTTACACACGGGGATGGACAGCTCTTGCACTCTAGGCATCCTTAATTTTAGTTAAGTGTCTTTATTTGTAAAAAATTATGCATCTTGAAATATTTTTGTACATTAATAATTTTCCTTTTTGCTGTTTATCTGTACATCCTTTTCCCCTTTGCATATTGGTAGGTAAGACTAAACTCACCACATGCTACATATGAAGTTCTTCATACGTGTGTGAACAGCCTTACTGATTTCAGTAGAACAGCTTATCTCTGTAAAATGTCCTGTATGTATGAACTTTTAAGCCCAAGTATTTGTATTTGGATTCCACATAGGAAGAAAATAAATCAAAGGAAAATTAATTATTTCTTTAATATTTCCCACAGTTTGAAGGAAAATGGTTTCCTTTGCAATGCATACTCTGAAATCATGACAGTAGTTCCTTAGGCATATAAACCCTCATGTCTCCTTAAACTTGCACTCTGTAATTGTGGTAATTTAAAAAAACCTGGGCAATGATTTCTGTATATAATCAACAAATTGAACCACAATACTATGATTTATCACGATTGATGCTTTAGGAGAGATGTTTGCAAGTGGAAATATAAAAAACTCTAGGATACATAAAATTAGTCTTTATGACATAAAATTAGTCTTTATGATCAGTTCTCTCTTTTTGTGTGTCAGATCTTAGTGACAATTGCAGCTACATTCCTTAGAAACATAGTCTGTAACATTTTTGCCTGAAAAATGAAAAATTAAAACTTTACAGAGGCCTCAACTCTGTTTTTAAAAAGTCTCACTAAGTAGATGGTTATACACTTTGGGATTGTATCTTTCCTGATGGATTGCAAACACAATTAATCGACCTAAGAAATGTTTCAAGTATCTGTAGTAATTTTCATCAGTTGAAGGATTCAGAGGTACTTCATGGATAAACTTGTTTCCCTTCTGTATTTTAATTGTGCACTAATAATGTGTTAGTTTATAATCTAGGGATAATTTCCATAATTGATTTTTTAGAGTTGCAGCCATTCCACATCCAAAACATCAGATGTTTTTAGAAAAAAAAAAATCCAATTACAGAAAACATCTTCTGCACCATATTTGATTTTTCTTAAACAATCAAATGATAATCAGATAATGTTTAAGCTTTATTGAGTGATTCACCACCCATCCCCCCCCCAGTAATCTTTCAGTGCTCATCCACAATAACTTATGGAGAAAATGCTATTTGGATTGATAGTGGTTTTAATCCTTATTTTGTAAGCCAAATTGCTTATTTTACCTTTGTGCACTAAGTAATATACTTGAAAATGCAGAAATCTCTATAATTTACTAAGTTAATGGCTTTTTCCACTCCACATGATTTTCTGCAGGAAATAGAAGACTTAAGTATGGCATCTCATGATGCTGGCTTAACTTCCAGATAGCCTGCTTTCAACCCTGATTTTTTTAAGATCTATTACATCCTCTTTTTGAATTCATCCTGCACAACATGACTAACCTTATGGAAAACTGTGTAAGGAAAATAAGATCCTGTTTAAGTATCTGCCTGTTTTTGACTCAGTAGTCAGCTATACAAGCATAGCTAAGTTTTGAGGGCTATGACTTGCTGAAAAACTAAAAGGAGCATATAAATATCAGTTGTGACATTCGCATTTTTCCACAATCCAGTGATCTTCTCCAGTTGTCCTACTCTTCCACCATGGAATATATGAATTCTGTGACAGTCATAATAAAAGGAAAAGTGCCCTTCCTTACACTAGCTCTGGGCTTTTTGTTCACAGAAGATGGAACTGGGAAGAGATGACTGGTTGGCCTAAAAGGTAAAGCATTTTCTACAACACTGGATGTTGCAAAAGGCATGGAGCCAAAACATGAGCATTCTGGAAGAAAAGCGTGAGAAGAGATTCTGTGAAGAGAGAGGGAAAACAGATAAACAAAACCATATAAAAACCTCACTTTAAATGGAATTTTTTTAAAATCTGCCCAAAGACTAAGATAATTGAATGGCAATTACTTGTTTCAGTTTGGCTGGAATACACCACTCTTAAAGATTACCTAAACAATTATTTAACTGTAATAGTCAGTCAGATGTAGACATAGAATTCTTTGCAGCAGTATTCCAATACTACTCTAAATAGAAGTTTTGAGAGGGGGTTTATTTTGCCCTGAAATTTATCTCATTGTTAACTATTAGTTTCAAGGGAAAGCATTTCCAGATATAATAGGTTTTAAGAGATGTTAACCTTTTTATTTTTAGATATATGACAATACAGAAATGTGACAACTTATGTCTATTTCAATAATATATGCAAGTATAGCAATCTACCCAAATGAATATCTAGCTATTGTGTCTCATGAGAAGAACATTAACCTTTGTCTTCCTGTGTCTTACTGGAAGAAAAGTAAATATTGACCCCCTCAGTTAATGCCTGTAAACTAGTAAATGCTCCCTAGAACACTATATCAATGCCACTAGCCAGCTAAACTAGTAGTACAGAATCTTGGACAAACATCTGTATCACCAATTTCAAACATCTACTTCATATTGAGTAATGTATTTTTGTGTATATAAAAGTCCATAGCCAATATTTCATCTGCCTGTTTGAGAAGTGTATTAGAGTGACAAAATTTCTGAAAATTAGTTTTTTTAAAAAGGCATATGTGCTACAGAATTAAATTTTCTTAACTTCTGAGTTGTTTCCAAATGCAGTTTCAATTAAATTCTCTGGTTTAGGTATATAATACTTTTAAAACCACGGGAGAAATCTGTCATCATAATCTTTGTTTGTAACTGTTGAATACAAACAAGGAAACAAACAAGCCATCCTGAAAATGGTGATCATGACCTGAACTCTAGTGAAGTTAAATAATAACAGGTGTCCTTACATTTGGAAGTAAGTTTGGATTTAGAGTAAATTATCTCAAAGTTTACACCTGCAAAAGAGATCCCAGCCAAAATCCTAACCCATTTTTTGTGAAGCCTAAGTTAGTAAATGACTGCATCCTGAAATTTAAGAGACCAGTCACACTTCCAGCTTCATCCGTCTAAAAGGTTTATATAACTGGTCTGTGATAGATAGACTTCACTGAAATTCTATAATCTCTAAAAAGTATATTTTTTGCATCCTAACTGTTCTAAAGCTTTTACTTCTATAAAAACAGTATGTGCACTTTGAAATATGATTTCTTCAACCAGATTTTTGCTACTGAACGTTTGATTGAGACACGAGTTTCTTCAGACTCACAGACTACTAAATAACTGATTTCTGTACAGCAGTGCCTTAGCTGGATTACCTCAACGTGATTCCTGCTTTACTTTGACATATTTTTATGGTAGTTATTTTTTGGCTAGTAATCAAGTTTTAAACTGCTTTCCAGAAACAGTGCTCTTATAATAAAGTTCAGTTTTTCAAATCTCTGCAGCGTATGACTTTATTTCCTAAAAAAAAATTAATCTTAAGGATGTTTTTTTAAGTCTTGACTTCATAATTATTATGAAAATTTTTGTCATTTTGTCGTGTATTTTATAGTGCCCATATTTGACTTTCCTATTAAATCAGCCCTACCCTGCTCTTTTCCTGTCATTATTTGAGCCATGCAACTTACTGTTGTTTTCCAGAATCATTTGGCATCTCAGGATAAATGAACAATTTTGTTGGGGTTTTACAGACTGCACGTGGCTGGGAGCTTATAAATTGAACACCTTGGACTGTGAAGTGTATTCTTTAAGCGTGGCTTCTGAAGGACTACTCAGAGTTTGGTATCATTTCATTATAACTGAATAGAAACCTTTGCCAGTGAGCTGAGTGTTGTAGCCAGCATTATTGACACAGGGATATGCATATTATAAATTGCAACTGAAAGCAATTGTTCCTTGCTTTTAAGTGTTGGAAAATGGATATTAGATTTCCTCATGAAAAAGAATAAGAGAATGAAGAAGATGCAATGGTTAAAAGCAACATTCTAAGGATGAAGAGTTCCTTTGAGGACAGTCACTTGTCAAAGAAACAGTAGTAGTGTGGCTATAGCATTATGCAGCTGTAGGGTTTTGGTGGGACAGGGACAGATGGGGACAGGGTAGAGTATTTGTTAATGACTTGGGCTTGATTCTGCCTTCAGTGTTGTACCATAGGGCATTTTTTTGGATGGAGCTAATCAACATAAAGATGGGAAAGTAAAATCTATGAGCATTATTTTTCCCTCTTGTTCATCTAGGTGATATCTTTACCAGAAATTAGGCAAATCATATGTTTTCATTCCACATATGTCACTTTGAAGTTACAGTTATTGATCCCCTTTAGAGGAAAAGATTGTTCTATATTGAAAACTGCATTCCTTTGGAAAAAATGGGGCTTTTTTTGAATATAACAAACAATATAGCTGAAGTTTGGCAAGAAAATACATAAAATAGAAACTTGTCAATGGGTAATATATATATATATATATTTTTTTTTTAGAATTAAAAAAGCCAATGTTTTTAAAAACCTTATATCAAATGCAAGAAAAGTCTTAATCATAAAAGAGAGTTCTAATCCAGACTGAGTTTTTTTATATTACACACTGAGGTTCTGAGTAATTTTTAGGCAAGTTAAAGTCCTTTGAAAATATTTTCACACCTGAAGTGCTGACATAATCTTAAATACAGCAGTGTGATCATACAATAATACATTTTTTAAAAAATCAAATCATTGATCTCAACAAAACAGAAATAAGTAAAAATCATTTATCTGTACTTGCATTTCCTAAAGGGATATCTAAATTTTGGCTGCTGCCAAAGTGCACTATTTTCCTTAAGATTTACTCTGCATAAAGGAATCTGAAGATTTTGTTTTGTTTTGTTTTAAGTAATTGTGCTCAGTTTCTACTAAGAGCATTGCATATTAGCCTGTCAAGAAAAAAAACATCACCTAGCAGGTCCAGGTATCTTTCTAACTTTCTTTTATGAGTTTCTGCCAATGTGCATATGTCATTAAGGCAGACCATTCTGATGTAGTCATGTCGATGTGTCTGCTTGTGCACTGCACAATTATGTTGCTGAGTGTATATCAGACTTCTGATTTCATGAGTAGCACAAAAATTTACATATAAAGTGGCTTCTTTCCTGCTCACCTTGGTGATAAGTGTTACATTTTTAGCACACAGCAGTTTGTTTAAAATTTGCTTCCCGTTCTCAGGATACATTTTCCTGCAAGGTATCTTATTTCTTCAGATGACGAAGGACAAGACATTACGTGTGCTGAGTATTTTAGAACTACTTTTTCTAAGTCATTGGTTTGGTTTACCATTATACCCTTCTCTATTTCTGTGTAGAGCTGAAAGAATTCTCCCTTATATTCTGACATAAGGATGTATCATTTTGAAGTAGGACAACCAGATCTCAGGCAAGAACCACGCAGTTGCAAACACAGGGGCGTCTAACAGCCCAGTGACTTGAAGCATGCAGAATTATACTTTACTACAGGTAATGACAGAAGAAGGATTAAACTGAAATCTACTGTTTTCTTGGGATGTTTGAGGTGCAATGCATTCTTGTGGTTTAACTGCAGCCAGCAGCCAAGACCCACTCACTCCCCCACCAGGATTGAAAATAGATCAGAAGGGTAAAGCTGCAGAACTCAAAGGTTGAGATAAAGACAGTTTAAGACAGAAAGCAAAAGTCATGCACACAAGCAAAGCAAAACCAGGAATTAACTTATGGCTTCCCAAGGGCAGGCAGGTGTTCAGCCATCTCCATGAGAGCAGGGCCCCATCATGTGTAACAGTGACTTGGGGAGACAAACACCATCACTCCAAATGTCCCCCCATTCCTCCTACTCTCCCCCCACTTTATATACCGAGCATGAGTTCATATGGTCTGGAACATCCCTTTGGTCCATTTGGGTTACTTGTTCTGGCTGTGCCTCTTCCCACCTCCTAAGCACCCAAAAATTCCTCATCACTATGGCAGTGTGAAAAGCAGAAAAGGCCTTGACTCTGTATATGTCCTGCCCAGCAATAACAAAATCATCTCTGTATTATCAACTCTGTGTTCAGCATAAAACACAGCCCCATAGCAGCCATTGTGAAACGAGTTAACTCTATCCCACTCAAAACCAGCGCATGCGTGTGTATGCATATGCTACCTCTAATAATCACTGGTTCTCCATCCTCTGCAGATTTTTTTTTTACATTCTGAGGTCTGGCTCCTTGCTCATTTGTTCATACTTGTGGAGAATGTGGCAGAATAGATAGTACTGAATAGTACTGAATATTCCTGTACAATGAGACATGAAAGAGTAATAGGAAAAGAAGAAAATAAGGAAATACATGGGAAGAGCAATTAGTCCTAGGGTATTACCTGCTAATTAGAATGAGAAAGAATTACCACTGAAATGGAAATCAACATCATTAAATGTTTGTATTTTAAGCTTTTGAGCCTTCCTTGTATAAATTAGGGTCTGCTGTAATCCTGAAGACTCAGCCTGAGCTGAGTGTTCAAGCTGTTAATTAATCATCACATCTTCTTTCTAATGTCTGGGGTTTGAATCTCTAATAAATACCAGTAGAAGCAAAATTTCTGTCAAATCAATGATAAAAAATTATTACCTTAATGAAAGAAAAGTTTTCCAGATTAACAATTTGAAATTGCTGAGAAAAGCTAATAGAATAACTGGGTTCTGTGTGGTGACATTTGTCCACACACTGAGAGTATTACAGGTGTTTAATGCTTTCAGGTGGAAGGAAGGAAAATAAGGGAGCTGGTGTGTTCATTATACTGTGTGCTGAAGCAAACATCAACGATTCATTTATTCATTGTACATGTATGCATGTATAGCTCCTTTTTGTATAGTCTGCTTGGGGAGTGAGCTCTACATGTAATGGTTCAAATTTTCACAACTGAAGTGTAATCTCCAAAATTTATATATGAAAAAGGTTTTCTAGGCCAATAACAATTTAAGGACATTAAGTGGCTTAAGTCTCATATATATAGTAAGAAAATTATGTTAAGATGAATTCCAGAACAGCTTTCTGGAAAATAGCAGAAACAAAATGCAGAGGCCATGTTTTTGGAGACAATGTCCATCTGCTGATGAAGGTTCTCAGAAAATAATTGTTGAAATAGATATAGAAGTGGTTTGATTTGCTGAAAATAGCATTTTGATTAGAATATACTGATTTTATTTTGTCCGCATTCCAAATAGTCAAGTTTCTATCTGGAGGTTCCTTTATGCAATAAACTTCTAATAACTTGGGCAAACTTCTGATAACTTTAGAAATCATATAACATGAGAAGCCCTGTTCAGATATATAATTTTGCAAAAAATATGATTACCATATACTTAGAATAAACCTCTTATAAACTGAAATTCTGAGAAATTATGGTGTGGTCAGTTCAGATCTCAGTGAGAATGATGAAAAACCTGTCTGACATGTAATTAATTCAAGTCTCTGAATAGATGGAGGAAGAAAATAGATCCCTTCCCCTGCTTCTCTGGCTTTTATTTCACCACGAAACATCACCAAATAGAATCAACACCATTCAATAAGAACAAGCAAATGGCTGGCATGGTAATTAGCCCTGTGTTACTACTGCTGTAAAGTGTCACTCCATATTTAGTACTGATGTGTGTCAGAGCATGGTACAGTGGTCTAGTACCTCCCTCAAAAAATACATATTCAAAGGAAAAAAAATTGAATATCTGTAACTTCAATGTTAAAATTTATAATTCTTTTTCTTCTTCAGTGTTTTGATTGACAAAATTCCCATTTTCTGAAATGTTAATTTCACTCTAACTAGACCAGAAATTCAAAACAGAGCATAAATTTTAGAAATATATCATTAGAGCTAAAAAGAGAAACTAATGTTACCTTTTTGTCTCTCTTACATTCACATAACAAGAATTTAATAGCTGAACTATATTAGCACCTTCTTGCCCAGTCGTGCCATGTCCTGCATCTTTCCCTATAAGTACTGATAATTCTGTTACTTTTACATTTCTTTAAACCAATATCGTCTACTTTACAGGGCAGAAAAGGCCTTTGTTGTTCAAGTGGAAAGTATATTACATTGTTCTCTAAATGTTTAAAACACCTTCTTTTTTATATAACTGTTACTTCTGGTTAAAAGCTTGAATAGAACTCAAAATTAAGTCTATTTCCAAAGAATTTCAGCCAAAGCCTATCTTGAAGCCTCATGTACATAAGGAGCACCAGTAGAGAACTAAGCCACTTTTTCCTGCTATCTGGAAAATATATTGGAAACATGAAAGAAATGCAAAGAAAATTATACACTCTGATTTGTAGGAATAACAGCTGATTACTGTCATCCACAAAAATAATCCTAAAGTAATAAGTAAAGGAATTACATTGGAGAAAAAGACATTAATAATAAGGTCTCTACTGCTAGATTTCATGGTTTGGTTTTTCCCGAATATTAGCAGTTTAAAAGGTAACTTGAATTGCCCTTCTTGACATTTAAAACCACAACTTCATCATTAACATTATGTAACATGTCCTAGGCAGAACCTTTGCCATGTTCAATATATGAAAATAATCTGGTTTACTCTCTGTTTGACATTTACTTTGTGTGTCACCAAATTTTCAGAAAGAAATGTAACAAAGAAACAAGATCAAAGGACTGAGATGTCTAGACATACATTATGTCTCTGACATACTATTCAACAGCAGACTTGCAGAAGGACCATAGTCTGTAATTTTCACACAGAAATACAAAAAAAAATCACAGTAAGCCATCTTGGTCACAAATTAGTAATGTATGTTAAAGAGAGCTAGAATCAAATCAAATAAAATAACCATCCTAGCAAGCAATGCAGAATCAGCATGCAGTGAGTCTTCAGTCATTTATCACCATATGCTAAGACACATAAAGAGGCGGAAAGAGAAATTAAAGCATGGTGGGGAGACTCCACTTTCTCCCTTTCCCTCTTCCTCTGCCATGTACATGAGGCAAACATAATGCCAGGGTGTGATAAAGTGGAAAAAGTTTTAAATTTGCTGATTATTTGTTTCATAGAACAGCTGTATAGGGAACCTGCAAGAGGATTTGGTGATTTGGTGCCAAGCAGTGTGCAGGCTCTGGGTAAAGATTTTATTGATGAGGAGTTAACTGTTTATCAATGATTGTCATCATACTGAACATCCTCACAGGACTTACAAAAGCCAGTAGGTCCATTGAAAAGTAGCCCATGAAAAAATAAAGACACTTTTATGGAAGAAAGTGAAGAGAAAAGCTAAGGGAATTAAATCCTTATAGGTTTTGTGGCCATTATTGAAGGATATCTTCCAAAAAGTGCAACACTAATGAATTAAAAAAAAAAGGTGTTTTAGCCAAAAGAAAAGAAATATCATTAGACATAAGAAAATGTCTTCTATCTCTAAAAAGCTGAAGAGAGCTTTTTCAGAAAGAAAATAGAAAATATGAGGAACCTTGGAAAAAAAAAATTAAAATGAAATTAATCCAAAAAGTTTTGGAAAGTAATTGACATATGAATCAACATAAACAGCAATATCTTTTTTAGACAGAAAAATAATAAAAAAAACATTTAGCAAGTCTGCTCATGTAGTTGCAGATCAGGTTTTTAAAGAGTGCTTAGAGAAGGCAAGACCTGTACAGAAAAGCTAAAATTGTTCAAGAGGTTGCACTATGAAAGAATGACAGCAATTCACGTGCTAGAACTCATCATAGCAGATACCTCAGCAGAGGATAAGTCTGAAATTGAGGAGGATATGGAACAAGTCGATAGCATGAACACTCACAAGTCAGCAGGACTGAAATGGTATTTACTTTCTAACAGAACTTGGGGGTAGAGCAGATAAATTACTAATCGTATTTTTAAGCAGGAGTTTATCAGTTTCCTTGCCACCAAGCTAGGGTAGAAAATAGCAGGTACCACTTGCACTATAAAAAAAAGCTCTAGAAAGTGATATAGTAAAGTACAGATCTATTAGCCTGACATCAGTATTAAGCCAGTTAAATTAAAAAAAAAAAACAAAAAACAAAAAAACACTATATTAAATAGTCAGCATCTGAATCTGTATAGTTTGTTTAAGAATGGATTTTTTAAAGAAGGCATCCCAACCTCCTGCTTTTAAAAATTTTCTGAAGGAATTAGCCAAAATGAAGATAGGATTGGCTTGCATATCTGCCACCTGACTTTTAAAACTATAAAACATCTCCCAAAGCTATTTTAGCTACTTCTGCTTTGTAACATCATTGTTTTTAAAATGAGTCCTAAATAGCGACAGCTAAAGTAAGGATACCTTTAAAATGAGCTCAACAAATGTAACAAAGATATTTAAATACAGAGAAAATAAACTAAGATGAATATTCAGCTCTTTCATCATTCCATTAAATATTTCAAAGACTTAGGATAATGACCTCCAAATTTTCAGTCATGAAGACTGTTAGAACTTAAACACATTTCTCCTCTGAATTACATGTTGGGTTTGGTTCTGGTTTGTTTTTTTTTTTTTTCCCAGTGTAATTTATGTTTCTGCTTATTTCTTAAATGGAAATACCAAGTTCTGTTTAGACCTATTGCTATACAAAAACACTAATAGCTGAGAGAAGTCTACTTTCTTCTCACAACGAAATCCTTCTGAGAAGAAAAACCCCAGTATGGCTACTGTAAGTATGCAGACAATTATTGCAGTCTTAATAGAGGACATCATTATAGAATGCATACTCAAAATGAGGAGTTTGGGTATCCTTAAGAAGCCTATTGTTTGTGTTGAAAATGGCTTTTCAGAAGTATATCCTGTCTTTTATGTGTGCAATTGCAATAAGTCAATGGAAAAACACAAATGTTAAACTGCGTGCTTGCTATATTGTGGGGTGTTTTTTTTGTTTTGTTTTTTTTATTTCACTGAGGGGAGAGCTTTGTTTGTTTTGGGTTTTGTTTTATAAAAATCCCACATTTTAAAATAAAATTTGTAAAATAAATGCTTTTTTTTTTTTTTTTTTTTTTTTTTAGCTTCACTCTAAATTAAATTTGCAGTGCAGGAATATTTAAGTCATCTCAATAGGTGAAGGTAAGCAACTGGAGCCAAGAACAGAATTTAATCAGACTGTACACACTGTTGACAGATTATGTTTAACTGCATTTTTCTGATGAAGAAAAATCTTTGGATAGATTTTTGAAACATACTTTAGTGAAGACTAAAGTGCCTCATTATATTAAGATAATTAGAGATTCCAGCTGTTAGTAAATCAAGAGTGAATCTCAGCAATTTTCAGTGCAACAGTTGACATTTCCGTTGGCTTTGTTTCCAGTTAAAGAATGTTCTTTATTGCATACAGATATTCAGTCTTCATAACTTTCTTTTTTCTGATATAATAAGCTTATTAGTTTATTCCATTTCAGCTTAGAGAATACTATTAGTGATAGGTTTTGTCAAAATATTCGTCATGGGCATTGTAATATGGAGCCTAGCTGTATTATCTTGTTTTCCTACTGCACAGTGTTGATTACATCAACTCATAACTCCTACAGTCTATCATATTTTATGCTATGAGGATATTAAGAAAACATTTGAATTTGCTCTCCTTCAGCCTACCAATTCTTTTGTTCTGTGTGTTATCAAAGCCCACAGCAGTACTTTAAAGCCATGTTTGCAAAGTCACTGTGTTATGGAAGTTGTAGATATCAGAAATTGGCATCAGAGGCATCAGCAACTATAGCGATTTTACCGTGCCCTGCTGTTTCTCAGATATCAATTAAGCCTGGCTGGATGAGGATTTGAAGTGACATATACAATATGCTTCTGTTATGAGCTCTGGATTGAGAAAGCATGCTGCAACAGGATGAATCATGTGAGAGTCATCAACTGTCAGTGCTGCTATAATTTTATAAATTTTAAGTGTCAGAATTTTATAACGGTCTTCTCCTACTGTTTAAAAATAAGCAAGGATGAATACAGGTGCATTGCTTTTGCCTGGCCTGGTGTAGGTAGTGGTGGAGGGAGCTACAGAGGTGGCTTCTGTGAGAAGTTGCTGGAAGCTTCTTCCATGTCCTGCAGAACCAATCCCTGATGGTTCCAAAGATGGATGTGCACCTGGCTGACGCTGGGCCAATTAGGAATGGTGGCAACATCTCTGTGGTAACATATTTGAGAAGAAATCAAAACAAAAAGTTGTTGTACAGTTTTAATTGTGGCCAGAGAAGAGCTGAGTGAGAACACGTAGGGAGAACAACATGGCAACATCAAGGTCAATGGAGAAGTAAAGGAGGAGGTGCCTCTGAGCTGGGATTGCCCTGCAGCCCATGGTGCAGCCCATGGTGAAGCAGCTGTGCCCCTGCAGCCCATGGAGAGGCTCCACACCTGAGCAGGTGGATGCCTGAGAGGAGGCTGTGAACCCATGGGAAACCTGTTGCCCTTGGGTTCAGCCTTCTGATTGCTGACAGATTCTTTTTGAAGTTTCTCACACTCTGTTCTTATAAATAATGAATGTTTTGCATTCCTCGTTGGAGGAAGAGAGAATTGATAGACTGTTGATAGTACCTATGGGGTCAGGAGGTATTATCCTCACTGTCCAATCCATGGTCACTGTTGGAATTCTATAAATGGACATGAAATATAAATAAAGTGGTTTTTTTCCTGCTTGATTCCTTGGAGTCACTGAATGTGAGTGTCTTTCCTTCTGTGTCATTTCTGTGACAGGAAACCCGTGGAGAGAGGGGGCCCCGGTTCCAGGCTGGAGCAGCTTGTCCTTGGAGGACTGCACACCTGGAAGTGTGACCCACACTACAGCAGTTTTGGGAGGACTGTGTGCCCATGGGAGGGAATCATGTTGTAGCAGTTTGCAGGGAGCTGCTGCTCATGAGATGGAGCCATGGATAAGTTCCCAGAGAGCTGTCTCCTGTGGGAGGGACCCCATGGTCTCACAGGGGAAGGACTCCTCTCCCTGAGCAGTGGAAGAAAACCTGGGGCAATGAACTGATCATAACCCCTATTCCCTGTCTCCTTGTGCTGCTGGGGTATGAGATAGTACTAGGAAGGAGGGAGGCGTGAGGAGAAGGTGTTGTTGAAGGCTTATTTCACTTCATATTATCCTGCTCTGATTTTGTTAGTGTAATAAATTCAATGCATATCTCTAAGTCGAGCCCGTTTTGCTTGTGATGGTATTTGATGAGCAATTTCTCCTGGTCCTTATCTCAACCCATGGACCCTCCAAAATTTTCTCTCCTATGTCCAGCTGCAAAGCAGGAGTGAGAGGCTTTGGTGGGTGCCTGGTATTGGGCCAGTGTCAACCCACTACAACAGGATGTTCAGAAATTTAACATACTGTGTAATTTGCAGGTGTTGTGAACATGAATACATTCTTCACTGGAGATGGGCCTATAACTCTTCAGTATAACTTTGTGAGATGTTTGTACAGATAAGATTGCAATAAAAATAGCTTTTATAACTGTCCTGGTTTCAGCTATGCACACACATGCAGCTTTAACTTGTGAGGTAGCTTTAAGCTGAGAGGTGCACTGGATCAAATGTTCACTTCTGAACTATGCAGCTAAACTTTATAATCTGCAAAAGGAACGAGATGCTCAAAGCGCACGATTGATCTTAAATCTAAAGAAAATGTTTGAAAGAGGTTATAAGATTCATGGCCTAAAATTACGTATTTCATTTCATTGACTGAAAAACTGAAGCAGCTCTCTCAGATACAGATTCATACAGAACAGATACTGAAATACTGAGGAGATGAATTCCCAATACCAAACAATCAGTTTTCTTACGTTCTGTTTTGAGCACAGTACTTCAACTGCAGATCTTGTGAATGAACTATTTCAAAATGTTGAGCAAGTTACCCTCCAGCTGTTCTGTATTTGGACATTAGATATATTTCTCAGAAAGGAGAAAGCAAAGAACTTGTCCCTTGTCATGTGATAAAATGTTCCTATAGTAAAACTGCCCAGAGTCAATGAGAATTATGTATGCTTAAATATTTATATGGATTCTCTAATTCCATTTTTTAAATGTCTTATGAATACCAGTAACTACTAGGGCTTTTTGAAAATGAGAGCTGTTATATAAACAATGGCTTGCACATTGGGATTCTTGCTAACTGTTGCACAGTACATTTACAAGGGTATTAATGAAATAGAAAGCAATTAATTAAAAAAAACCCTAAATATTTAATTTTTTTATACAGTACTAATTATTTTCTGGCAGTCATTGCTACAAGCTATGACTAATGCAATGTCTGTAGCATTAAAGGATTAATTCTTTATATTACTGAGGGTACACCTCAGATAAGATAAATCTCCTCAGGAAGAGGAGATAAGATCTTCGTGTTTCCAAGCATAAGGAAGAGATTTCCTGTGTGGCTGGATCACATTTCCAGGCAGGTTTGCCTGCCACTTAGCTAATATGATGATAAAGACTGCTTCCTATCTTTGCTGACACCTAAATTTTGATTGATGTCATATTAGGGAATTTTTACTGCAACTTCAGTCAGAACCTAATTTTATCTTCTTGTTTACCAAGCACAGGGAAGTTCTTTGTCCTTCTTTGAATCCGTTATGAGCACTTGGTGTTGGACAAAATCTTCAACATATGGGCCATCAGATCTGGCATGGATATTACCAAAATTTCAGGAAACTAACTCAAACCATGCTGAAAACTGTAAAAGGTGCATTCTTTAAAAATTAAACGTGCTTGGGTTCACTTCCGACTGAAGCTACTCTGTGATCTTTATTAAATTAATAAACTTGAATTTAAGATACTGTACTTTGGCCCTTTAAGAAAATCCAAACACTTCTTAGCTTTTTGCAGGCTGGTATCTTATATGTCTCAAAAACCATATTTAAAGGTCAGGGAAGGGTTCTTCTGAAAAGTAGGAATTATTGTTTAATTAGAAGTTTTATTAGTATTTTATTAGTATCATGTAATTATTTTTAAAAATTATTAAACAAAAATGAGGGAAGAAATGTCTGTGCTTACCAACATCATCTTCTAACAAGATCAGAATTTAACAGTCAAATACAATACTGAGCTCAGAATGCCCTTGCCAGGCCTTCAGGTTTGGCTGAAAATTCCCCACAGTATTACTTCTTACCTTTTGGCTTTTTATATTCACATGTAGTTGATGGCATTAAGCTTCTGCTTATTCTGTGAGCCTTCATGTTCTTTCTTTGGAAACAAACAATACACCTGACAGCAAGCATCACATAGTTGAATGATCAAAGATGACAGTTGTTGATAAGCAAAACCAAGGAGGATTTAAGAAAGACAAAGCATGCTAAAGTGTAATTTTATTTTTAAATTAATACAAATATATTCAAAGTGAACATTACAATGGCTCTTAAACCTGAAATAACTTGCAAGCTTGACACAGTCTGATCTAAAATTTGTACCCTCAAGTCTAAGATATGTAACAGTTGCTGTCTTCATTCAGAATTAATAGTTTGGGACTTTTTTACTTGTATCTCTTTCTTGGTTCATTTACTTTGCAAAGCATGACATACATGAATCCTATTATCCCGAATAGATGCATATCTGCATGGTCTTTCAATATCATCTTATAGTGAGAGGATGACTGCAACTTTTGTGGCAATTACTTCTGGCAATTCCACAGGAATATAGAAACAATTGGGATTATACTCATTGAAGATATGAGCTTCTCTGAAATTAATGTCCTTTCAGTGAATTTGTTGTATTTGTTGTTCCTACAGATAACAAATACAAGATGAAAGGATAGCCAAAAGTCAGAAATGCTGTAAGGCAAAGATTTGTTTTTATTTAAACCATGATTATAGACTTTTTTTGAGAATAATATCTACAATCAGTTTTCTTGCTTAGATGTCAACACGAAAGTGAGCATCACTATGTGATATTCAAGTATCTCTCATCCATGAACTTGGAGAATTTTGTTTTGGCTTACTGGAAAAACTCTGAAAGATTCAGCATGTCTTACAGTATATTTATCTAAGTAAGTCTGATTTATCCTGATTTTCATGGTGATTATTTTGAGTTTAGGTTGGGTTTTTTTCTAAGTTTTTTGTTTGGTTTGGGGTTTTTTTTGGGTTTTTTTTTTTTTACTTCATAGTATAGTTCCTATTTGCTGACTTGATTTATTAGAGCATTGGAGAGACCTGGATACCCTGACAATGTTTGACGTAATTGCTCAGTGGTTGAGAGATTAGTCAATCTGTTTTAACACAGTAAAACTTCTTTCATTAAACTATTAAAAGACTTTTCACTACTGTTAGATAAATTACTCTAGATTCCTATAGAATTTGCAGAGTCAGGAAGAATGAAGCAATGTTCAATATTTTGTTTTTTTAAACTGTTGTTTGGTTAAGTCTTACTAAGGTGCATTTGACTTGTTAGTACTTATCTATATTTTCACATATCAGGTTTTATAAAGTCAGTTATTTCTTAACTGGTTCCTGTAATATTTGTTGACCTCTTCACGTATATGAAATTCTTTTTTTTTTGCATAATATTAAAGCATTATTATTATATGATTCTTTTCCCATGAAGTATTCAAACAATATTAAAAATGCAATATATTTTTGTAAAAGACTGCTAAAATTCGAAATAAAAAACCTGGAGATTAGGAACAAGATGGGATGCATTTCAATTTCTGTCACATGCAAAAGCATCAGACTATGACTTATTAGTAGCTTATACCATGATAGCAGCTTAACAAAGTTTTGATTCCTATTTAGCTCATTAATCAGTGACATGGGATAAACAGAGAGAGATCAAAGTTTGCAGGTGATAGCAAAGACGGTTGTTAAGCCAGAAGGAAAATATAAGGAAATTGAGAGAGTAAAAAAAGGCAATGTGTACTATGATACTGGAAGAAATTAAGTGTTTATGAAGGCAATGCACTTGTAGGAGGGGATGACACCCTGTGACTACACAACCGCTACACATTTCAAAATTAAATGCACCCACTCCAGAAAGCGACCTGGTTACTAAAGCAGAAAACTCGTTATAGGTTGATCAATGAGCAATTTCAATTCAAAAGTAAAAACAAAATGCTTAATAAGGATATTAAGTCTGTAACTGTGTTATTTATATGAGAAGCAATATAGGATATCTCATCTCAGCGGTCTCTCAAATTGCACTGAAAGACTCACTATGAATATGATGAGCAGTAGGTGAGGTAGTGTTTATGTTTTTTTATTCCAGGGAAGGAGACGTGTAAGAAGCAGCATGATAAGAATGTAAAATCAGAAACGGCTTAGGGAAGTTAAATTGGATGGAGGATAGAAAAGCAATGGGGTGGCAATATACCATTCAGTTTTCAGGCTATTTCCTTCATTTATCTAATATTACATCTTTAAATTCAGGGTGCTTGTGCATTCATAGAGATTTTAAATTTTGTAGATGTTACAATGTAAACTTAATTGATCTGTAAAGGGGCGTAGGGACAGAATTTGAGAGAGTTATGGAGGTATTTAAGGTGTGAACTATGTAAGCATGAATTAAAACTCAAACTGCTGGAAGTAAAAGGCACAAGTAGATTTTGGTTAGATCAGGGTGTCAGTACTTCTATTAGCATACATACGGCTTTGGCCACCAGGGCTCTCAATTTACAGATGTCATGCAGGTCTCAGCTCTTAACCAGGCACTATTTAGACATTTTACTTCATGGTACTCATTTGAGCCAACAATCACATTCCAGACAAGCAGGCTGTGACAGAATTCAGCACAAAAACTGAGCAGACTGACTGAGAGATACACATACTCCAGTCAAGAGTTCTTTTAAGATATCTGTCCAGTACATAAGGAAACCACTTTAAATCTGGATTAATGGAGTACTTTGAAACAACCTGATCACTTGCCTGTGTTTTGTGTACCATGTCACTCTATAGATTGGCTGACTGTAAAAAAAAAAGTCTCTAGAATAAAATTCAACATGCCTTAGAATGACATTTGAGTTTAATGTGAAAATCAGTTGATTAGTAGTCTGGAGAAAACAATAAATTTATGTTCCATTAATTCCACAAGCTCTTCATCGGCTTTCCAGAAAAAACTGCTTTTTCATCTCAGAACTAAAATTTTTTGCTGTAAGTAAATAAGAATAATCAAAATCCATGGCTGAATTTAAAAGTTATATTTCCCTTAACCCCTCTCCAGTCATAAACAAATTCAACAGAATACTCTTCCTCCTTTATAAACATGTTTTAAAATTTAATTTATCACAGATCATTGAATCTGTTTGCCAGCCACAAACATCGGGCCATTATTTTCTTCTTGTTATGCACCATTCATTGGTTTATATGCTTTCTAAAATGCAAAGCCAAATTAAGAACTGTTGAAACATAACATGAAAAAGAAAGATTTTATGAATAATGGAATAAAGGAAGTGATCATGCATCCTAGAATTTTATCATTCTAGTCAATTCAAGCAGCGATAAAAAAAATCTTTAATGCTTAGAAACACTTGTAACAGCATCTGTTGTTCACATATTAGTAACAAAATTAAATTCTGCTTTAGAACATAAGACCTAGGTGTGACTGAAGTGTGAAAAGAAACCAGCCTCATTTAAAGCAAAACTGCTCTGCAGGTTGTGTTTACCCCTCACAATAAAACAAAACCAAAACCAAAACAAAACCAAAACCAACCAACCAAACAAACAAAAAGTAGGAAAAATAAGAAAAATATTTTACTTGATGATAGGATCATCAGTTTGTTTGTTTGTGTTGTTGTAAGATACCTTCAGACAGGCAAATAGTTTCACTTTTTAAAACAGTATCTCACTACTTGGTGATACAAGACAGTTGTTAATCTCAGCTGGATTTTCTTTTTTTCAGTTGAATATTCAGTGTGGCTTTCAAGGAGTAAAGCAAAAAAGATCATATACACCTATCATTTTTGTCTTAGCTTGCTCTCTTTTCACTGGATTTTGACATTTATATGCTTTTTTTATTGTACATAGAAACTTCATTTCTGTTCTCTTTATCACATGAAAGATAACATATGATCTGAGTCAAGTTTTGACATACAATCCATTTTACATCTCATTATAACTTCAAAGTTATAAAAAATCAAAAAAAGCTTCAGATGAATCAAACTTTTGTAGTTAAAAGGTTAAGTATGTTCTTATTTAAAGAGTAAAGTGTGAGTCATCTTACTGGAACTGAGAATTTCATTTTATGGATATTATAAATTAGTACTGTACCAACATCTGTGCCATTGCTTCCTTACTATCCTTACTTCATTTCTTCTCTTTTTACATTTAAATTTCAATTACTACACAGAATAGAAATACAGGGACTAGTTAAAAAAAAAAATGAAATTGTTATCAGTATTGTCTTTTAAACAGTTGATACGTCAAAGTTTTATGTATCATACATCACTCCACTGAAACTTGTCTTCAGTATCTAGAAAAAGCTGCTGAAGATGACCTACTATTGCACACCGAGAAAATTTACTTCAATTATTATTTTTTGCTGAGACTGATATTTTTATGTAATGCACATTCACTAATATCTTCTGAATTTTAACAAAGATTTGATACCTCTATTTTCCTTGATGCAGGGATTATTGTGTCCTAGGGGTATTAACTTATTCATAGACTATTAAGAAGAGACTTCATTTGCTTCATCTGAGTGTCAAAATAAGGTTAAATGGTATCATTCTACAAGGTGATGCGGAGCATTAACCAGCTTTTCAGAGAAAGCTTTCCTGTGAACAGTCTGGCCAATATCTTTAGGTTATAAGCTAGCCTTGAGCATGAAAGTGCATAAAAGCCAGTAAAAAGGCCTTCTATTTCTTTTCAGTGCTACTGAACTAAGACATTTTTTGGATTATTTTTGACTTTTTCAGAGCAACAAGCTTGGTAGAGTAGATTTGTCAAATAATTTTGTAATTATTCAAGATATAGTTGAAGAGGTAATAGTATAAAACTTCCCCTAGTCAAAATAGCAGAAAAGAAGTGAGAGGTGAAAAAAACTATTAACATATTTTTTCAACCCAGATACTAATTTGTACAGTCTTCTGAAAAAAATCTAGTGAAGAGAATTAAATTTTTGTCTCATAATCTGAAATAATTTTTGTAATTTTTTTTCAGTTTAGGAAAAAGCAATAAAGAACTAACTACATCTTACCAATTGCATGCTTCTTCCTTCCATGTGGCATAAAGTCTAACCAAGCATTTTTAAATTGATTTTAAATTATTCCTCCATTTCTATGAACGGTGGGAAAACATCTTTGATATTAAACAATGAACAAGAGAGTTGATTTCTGGACTTGGGTTGGTTTTGTTTGTTTTTAATGGGTGTAAGGAAAGACTATATATTTCGTGTACCACTGAACTCCACAACATATTTTCAGGGATTTCAATCTTTTACAGTTCACTCAGCTTTAAATTTAAAGTAAGATCTTCTGGAATACCGAAGGTTGAAAACTCCATTGCCAGGAAAAAAGTGAGGAAGCTACTTTCAGAAATCAGTGATTCCTTAGCTTTCAGCTGCCTTTGGCATTGAGACAAGTTGCATAAACACATGGAAAGAGATTTAAAGTACCATGAGACTTCTCACGCTTAAGAAAAATGTCATCATACATGTTGCTTCAGATTATATTATTATTATAAAACGTGTACTTATTTAGCCTGGTATTTTGGACATGAACTTTGAATTAGTATTCAAATGTGTGATTTGAGATTTATAACTGTGCTGTATCAGGTAAGACATGCATAGAGATCCTTGAGAAATGTTCTAATATTAGTTTTCTTTTTATCTCTCAAAGGTCAGATGTTAATTCTGAGAGAACTACAGATCAGTTGGTATCATCACTTCACATGGCTGGTGATTGCCCAGCTCTCTAGCTTGTCCATATGTTTCTGCAGGGCCTCCCTGCCCTCGAGGGAGTCAACAACTGTGTCCAAGTAATTTATAAAGATGTTGAAGAACACAAAGCTGAGAATTGAGAGCCCTGCAGAACCCCACTAGTGGCAGATCTCATGTAACCCCATTCACTCTATGCCTGACCCATGAACCAGCTCCTCACCCATAGCATGATGAGTTTATCCAGCTATGTGCTGGACATTTGGTCCAGAAGGATACTCAAAAACAGCATGGAAAGCTTCACTGAAATCCAAAAAGAATACATCACCTGAGACTTCCTTGTCTCTAAGCAGGAGAGACAAGGATTTGATGGCTGGACCACTCAGTGGATAAGGAATTGGCTGGATGATTATACCTAAAAAGTTGAACTCAGCTGCTCAATGCCTGGGTGGAGACCAGTGACAACTGGTGTTCTCTAAGGGACATGGACAGTGCTATTGAGGAAGAAACTCTTTACCATGAGGGTAGTGAGACACTGGAAGGGATTACCCAGAGAAGTTGTGGATGTCTTATCCCTAGAAGTGCTCAAGGGCAGGTTCAGTGAGGCTTTGAGCAACCTGATCCATTGGAATGTTCTCTGTCTGTGGCAGCAGGGATGGAAGTGGATGATTTGTAAGGTCCCTTCCAAACACAACCACTTTATAATTCTATGATTATTGATTCAGTAACATATTATTTGCAGAAACAGGAAGGCTACTGCATAGGAGTCAGAGGTAGTATATAATGAGCTTTAGCTGAGAGATTTAGGGGGATGGAGAAGATAGTTGATAATTATGTCACTGTATTCAATTATTATAGTTACCTTCTGTATGTAGCAAGTTACTGCTAGGAAAAAAGCTTTATTCCTAGGGAAAAAGCTTTTTATTTATGATTTTAGGCTCTTTTGGAGAATGGTCAAATAAGATCACTAAGATCACTAAGTCTTGTGCTTAGATTTCCAACATATTTGCTGATGAACTTGGATAGTAATACCTTTCAAAAATGGAAGCCAGACAGTTTATCTAGGCTGGATAGCAAGATCACATCTAAAGGAAATTGATATGATCCACAGAAAAGTGACAGGAAAATTCAATATATTTAGTTCCAATTATAGGGAAGGACAATTTCATCATCATCTTTATAGCCTATGTAGGCTCTTTTTGCCTTGCACAGTTCAGCATTACTTCACTACACAGATGTTTGTTTTATGCGACAAGTTTTCTGGCAGTCAGTCAGGATTAGTGATAAACCAGATGCACTAGCACAGACAATGTTTTTCCACTGAGAACTCATTTGGAAACATCCAACTACTCCATACCTGAAGGTTTGCAAATAGCACGTTTGTGTGCAGACAGGGCACACAGGTACAGATTTGCCTATGTAATGATACAGTCTCCATATCCAGTGGTTTTACTGTGCTTAATTTGCAAACACTTTTGATATATATTTGATTATTGTTCCCAGAAGTATTATAAATATAACAAGCAAACTCTCCTGAGTCTTTTTATAAATAAGACAGCTCTTACTTAAAGATCTTTCAAAGAATAAGACTTTTTCTGGGGGCTTCAGGCCGTGGTATAATTCTCAGGACATTCTGCTGAGCATCCACTAACTGGAACTGACTCCTCTTTCCATCTTAGCCTTGGGAAAAATCAATGTGTGCTCAGGGTTGTAGGTAAGGGTGAGGAGTTGACCTTGGATGCTCATATTCCCACCCAGATCATCTTGCAAGCAAAAGTTTTAATGAAGAATTCATACTAACTGAAGTTCTATAAAATTATGTTGGGTAGGCTGTCAGATGCCAGATCCCCATCCAGCCACTCTCTCACTTTCATTCTTGGGGAGGAATAAGATGGTAATTTGTGGGACAAGGTGAAGAGAACTACCATCATGGACAAATCGGACTCAGCTTTGAGGAGATTGACTTCATTTATTTCTAGTTAAAAACAGAGTAAGACAGTGAGAAAAGAGTAAAACATCTTCAGCCCCTCTTCTTCCTACGCTCACCTTCACTATTCCATTTCCCACTGCCCGGGCTGTGCAAGGGGATGGGGAATTCGGGGTACTGCGGTCAGCCTACGATCTTTCCTCCTCGCACTTTTCCCTTTTCCAGCCCGGAACATTCCCAGTGGTCTCTCCCTGGTTCCCTGTGCGGCCGCAGGGCCATCCCTGCCGGGTCTCTCCCGGCCCGTCCCTGCTCCCGCTGTCCCCTCGGGGCTCGCAGGGCTGTTTCTCGCTCGGTTCCCCTGGCTCAGCCCTGCCTGCCGGGCAGCGTTTTGCCCTCCCTTGCCCAGGCTTTCCCCGGGGCTGAGGGGCTCAGCCGTGCCCTGCGCTGGGGCCGCTGCAGCCGCTGGCACCGCCTGGGGCCGGGCCGGGCAGCGCCGCTACAGCCCCGCTACTGACCCGGTACTGACCCGCTACTGACCCGGCACTGACCCGGTACTGACCCGCTACTGATCCGGTACTGACCCGGTACTGACCCGGTACTGATCCGGTATAGCCCCAGTACTGCCGCCACCACTGGGACACCTTGGCCCATGAAGTATGTAGCGAATTGCCTTTGTGTGCCTTCTTAAAAATAAATATTTAAAGGTGTATAAATATTTTGCCTCAGTGTGTTGCGTATGTGTGCCTTTTGCTCTGGAATATTTGTCTAAAAGGAATGAGCCGAGGACCAGCTGAACTTGGTATCACTGTGCCACCACAAAAGCTCAAAGCACACATTCTGCAGTATTCATACTTGGTGATACAATATAGGTGAAACAAATGTTGAAGATTAAAAGCACTGCATCTGACCTCCATCTATGGGAAATTCTCTCTAAAGATCATCCTGTAGGTTCAGTCCATTGGGTTCTGCACGGTGCTGTGGAAACTATCAGAAAATTGCCATGAGATGAGCCATATTTTCTTGATAATACTTATAAGAAAGAATTCAGGTCACGAGCTTTCATTGATTTCTTTCTGTGTACCTTGAAACATATTATGAATTTTGATGTAGTTATTTAGAACCTAGATATAGTTATTAACATACAGGGACAGTAGAATTGGTGGGCTCAATAAAGCATAAATGTTTTCCAGAAGCTGTTTGTAAGCCTTCTCAAACTGTGTTCTTGTCTTAGAGAAACTGAGACAAAACTAAGAATCATTGACAAATTCAATTAAAAAAAAAAAAAAAAAAAAAAAAAAGGAATTTCCTGTACAGAATACCAAATGTGTACTGGCTGTGTAGAATAAACATTGCTTTCAATAAATGTTTGTTTAAGCAGCATAAAATTTCATGCTTTCATTGCATAAAGCCTATGCTTGGCAAACTTTTGAAAAATATTTTGAACTTTAATAGAAACAAGTGTGCTAGTGAAGTTTTAATAAGCAAAAAGATGTTGGAGGTTAAAATGAAAGGGTAGTCTGTTTTTCATTATGATTAGTGCCTCATTTTTTTTCAATTAAAACAAACAGCCATAAAATTTTCATGTACTTTATTATTGTATCAGTTTTCTGGTCTTGTCTCATACATTTTAAAAGTCACTGAGACTAATATAAAACCTTGACCTCACATTGTGGTTGAGGTTGAATGCTATGGTTGCATACAGTTAAAAACAATTAGCTTTATAATACACAGGTAGTGAATATTTTTTCTTTAAATTTGTTTCTTTCTGAGATTCTCTTAGGAATGACTCTATTACAAAAGACATAGTCTCCAACTTGAGGTCTTTGTGACTGCCACAGTTCTCTGGATTAAAGCTGTGTGGGGCAGTGTATGCCTATATTAACTCTAAAAAAACTGGTGCAGACAGCTGTGTTTATCTGCAGCAGATTTTTGTCCAAAGGAATAATCTCTATGAAAAGCTGTAGTTTATACCATTAATAGTCCATCAAGACACTTGTCAGTTTTCCATCATAAGGCATTTTTAGCTCCTTTATAGTTAAGGACTAATTGGAAGAGTATGTAGCTGGACGAGTTCTCCTGTGATACCAGATGAATCTTTTGTGGATCCATTCCATGTCTTCTGCTGACTTTGGCTCTGTGTACCTACTGACTGCTTAATGCTTGCTAAATGTCAAATGTAGAAGAGAGTGCCAGGGTGTGCTGGTTATTTCAGAAAATTGTGAGATATGTGTGGGATGGAGGACAAATATTTTATTTGTGTCAGATGGGAAACAGTTCTCAGGGGTCTTTTCCAGATTTTAAAGCAAACATTTTCTTTTATTACGATAAAATGGAAGTGCACAATGTGTATGGGGTAGGGAGAAAATACTATTTTCACCACTTGGCTGCACAAATACTTGTATTGGCATAAATGAAGAGGCAGTGTAAAATGTAGACATAGGGTATTGTACTAGTTTTGGCTGAGATAGAGTTACATTTGTTCATGGTAACTTGTATGGGGCTGTGTCTTGCTGAAAAAAGTGTTGGCAATTCAGTGGTTGATAACTCACAGGTTTTGTTACTGCTGAGCAGAGTTTACACAGCAGCAAGGCCTTTCCTGATCCTCAGACCGCCCTTCCAGCAGGTTGGCTGCGGGTGCAGGGAAGCTGGGATGGGACACATTTGGGACAGCTGACCCCAACTGACCAAAAGGTCATGTTCAGCTTATAAAATCATGGGGAAAGTTGGGGGGAGGGTAGGGCTCAGGAATTAGCTGGGCGCTGGCCAGTTGGTGGTAAGACACTATTTTCATTTCTATCACTTTCTTGGGTCTTATTTTGTTCTTTTTGTTCTTTTTCCTGTTTTCTTTTTTTTTATTATTATTTTTTATTATATTGATTTTAATTATTAAGCTGCTTTTATGTCAACTCAATTTTCTTACTTTTAGCCTTCTAATTCTCCTCCCCTTCCCACTTGGGGGTGAAGAGGACAGTGAGTAAGGGCTTTGTGGTACTTAGTTCCCATCTCTAGCAAAACCATGACAGGTGATTAAAAAAATATATTAAACTTTGGCTTTGTTGTTGCTGATGCATTTTCTGGGATGGTTTAGTCTTCTTGGATTCAGAAGTCTTTTGAGATTAAAATGCAATCTCAAAAATACACTGCAGCCGTGATCAGATTCGTTTGGGGTTTTAAGTCAGTACTGCTCATATCAACTCTGTTATGTCAGTTTTTGTTTGCCACAAGAAAAAGCATGATTGAGCACAATATGTACGTTAGTTGCTGGTATAGTCCCAAACAGGCAAAAGATCTAACCCAAGTGAGGATATTTTTCTCTTTCATATGTCGATATTTACCTTCTGTTAATTCAAGATATTGCTCAGATTTACTGAGCTGCTAGGCTTATTGCCTGGACAGTGTCAGGCATATTCATAATTAAAATGTATACAGTACTGTGCTGTTGAAAGTAGAATACTTTAACATAAGAAATGAAAATTAATAAAGAGTTGGGGGATTTTGCTGGGTTTTTCTTGACACATATGTAAGTGAATAAAAAAACTACTGCTGTGTCCTGAAAAAAAATCCCCCAAACAAACCAACCCCTTGAAAAATCTCATTTGGGGAAATTTTAAGTCACTGTAATTTAGGAAAGATTCCTGTCTGCCTCAGTGACAAAATAGATTTGACTGTATACAGAAGACCAGATTTTATTAATGGCAGGTATTCGAAAAAAATATGTGGTTACATACATGATATTTAATTATTTGTTTCTCACATCATTAATTTAACAGCTACCTCATTAAAATAATAGCTACCATTCCTTGGTGAGAAGATTATTAGCACAATTTAGAGAGAAGCTGAGCCTGATCATAGTTTTGGAAATTTTAATTTGGAGTGGACCATCATTCTGAGTCTTTTGAAACTAGAGAAATTTCAGGTGCTTTCATTTACTGTGTTAGATGTGTAAGTTATCAACATGAATAACAAATATTCCATGGTCATTTAACTAGAGCATGAGATACTTCAGTATAGATGATCTGCTAACTTTTCTTTTCCTCCTGTAGCTTGATGAATTCAAACAGGTTCACTGCTGCCCTCTAAGCCTCGCAAAAGCTGGGCCTTTGGTTTCTGCAATGCATTTTTCAGTTACAGATCACCTCAAATATCAAGTGTCTTATCAACTCTATGATAATGCAAATAATTGAAAAAGAGAAAGCAGGCAATAATAAAGAAATGTTAAAGGCAACAAGTATCCTTCTGTAAATGCTGTCTTTAAATTCTCCAGTTTCATTTTCACTGTAATATCTTTGATCAAATATTTTATTTGATTTAGATTTTTAAAATTCTATGTTGAATGGTAGACATTTAAGTGAACACCTTTATTTTCAATCACCCAAATTGTCTGAAATTTAACGTATTGATACAAATTAGCTGCATGATATTGAAAGTGGATCCACATACACAATATAGAAACTTAATACCTCTGAAAAGAAAACACCTCTTAAGACTACTGACTCAGGCAAAGGTTGGCCTTCATGATACCAGAAACAGAACTGTCTTCACACATTTAAACCATTGCTCACTATATGCCTTATCCATACCTGAAATGGTTGGTAGGACTTCTTCTGCCATGCTGATAATAAAATACCCACTTTGCCCAAGTTAGAAAGTTAAAGGGAGACCATATACAATAAGGTCAGACTTGGGCTGAAGTGGAATTCTGGTACAGAGAGTTGGTAGCACCAGTTACAGCAAATAGATTTCTGCCAATAAAACTCCAACATTAATTGGATTGTGCAAAGCCTGTAAATTGAACTGCTCGAGATTTGCATTGATTTTTCTTCATATATGTAGGCCTGGGAGAAACAGACCTTAACTTATTTATAAATGGACCTGCAGATTTCATAACAAAATTAAGTGTATTTATAGTTGGGTTGCTCCTCTGTCAATTTAAAATATGAGGTATTTCAGTTATTTTGTAAAGAAGTATTAATCAGATGCTACTTAAGTTGATTAAGTGACAGAATTCAGCAATTGCAAAACTTGTAAGACTGCTCCAACACCTTGAAAAAATTCATTTTTATTTTGTGCATTTGTCTTTTGTGTTTGCTTTATATGAACACCAAGTGTTTTACTTGCATAAGTGTTCTCAGAAAAAGCATTTTACCGAAATTCTCTGAATGCACCACACATATTGATACAATCCATCAATAAAATTGTGACTAAAATGAAATGTTAGTAAGTAATTGAGTTTGAGTTATCCTTAGTTATTCTGCTATATGTTGTTTCTTGTTGAACATTTAAAGTATTTGGAGTATTTTTCAAAGCATCCTGCTATTTGAAGAATGATAAGTAATCAAACTTTCTATTGGAATAGGTCAAAGATATTCTGTCATTGTAAGTACATTTTTCACTTTTAAGGCTGAGAATAATAGAATAAAATGCATGTTTGTTAGTTTATCCATAATAAGTTGTGAACATTTGTACAAAATTGTTTTCTGAGAAGGACAGTGTATTCCTAAGCCTGGTCTGGTAAAAGTAATAGCTCTCTAAATAAACTACTGAACTCCTGAAAGGATGCAGAGCAGCAAACCCAAAAATATGGAAGATTTGGGTGCTCATACTCAGAAACAGATCGATATTTAATGCAACTTTCAGAACATTCACAGTAGTAGTTGTTAGACACGACGTGTATTATGTTTTAGTAGAGAATATCCTAGACCTGCTACAATTACTGTAAGTTTTAAATCAGATTCTGCCATTGTCCTCTATAATATCTGCTTGAAAAATAGTCCCATTGTCAGCATGGGTGAAATCTTGACTGTCCAATTTAACATATCTCTGTATAAATCTGAATTAGAAGCCTCATTAGAGGGTACTTGTAGCTCAGCCTTGTGCCTTTGTCACACAAACTGTGTGCCTAAAGTTAGGCAGTAATGTGAGTATTTGTAGAGTGCAATTGGAAAGTTTACTGAAATACTATTATGGACTCTTATCTGCAAAAAATTGGAAATAGGGATTTTGATAGGTTGAAAAAAATCACTGTCACTAGAAACGGTATTTTTACAGTTGTAATAAGAGTTATGCACGTGGAAACTTTTGATGTAACCATGGGTTAGGATATAAAACACCTCTGAAGTCCATTTTTATTTAGATATAGAAATACTTAACCTGTCTTGCTTTTAAAAGTTTCTCTGTAGATGTTTTACATCTTTAAATCTGATACATATTTTCACTGTCCATTTGCACGATTTTCACTAATAGCTTTTTGTTATTATAATAAAAATGATTATGTTAAATCTTACATTCTACTCTAAGTAAAACATTTAATATTTTCTCAGAGGTTATCTGATCACCTGTGATACCTAAAGAATGTAAACGGACAACATGGAAGGTTAACAGAAGAGTGGAAAGGAACTGATACACAGTGTTGAACACAAAGTGTTTTTCTGGTTTGATAGCTGAATTTGAGCTTGTTTTAAAGAATTTGTCTGGAGATAGGCCAGCACTGTGAAAAAAATAAAAGGTAAGATATGAGAAAAATACTTTGGGGGCTGAGAAATCATGCAGTTTATACATTCAAGGAAGCTGTTTCATTTGGGAAGTGAGGTGTTTGCCAAAGAAGCAAATACCTAGAAAATAAAAACCTGTCAGAGGCAAATCTCAGTTTTAGGATTTTGAAGTTATTTAGACTCTGAAGAAAAATCATATTTGTAGTTGATGTAGAAATAAAAGGGAAAGCAGAAGAGAACTCAGAAATAAAATAGAAGGGAAGATTTCTTTATTAGGGAAACAAATTGTCTGCATACCTGTAATACAATTAGTGTAGCATTTTGTCATGATGTTGGTACTCTTGGCAAGATTGGTGTTGTGTTTTTGTTGGTTTGTTTTAAGTAAAGGGTTTACTTTAAAAAGGCTCTTCCAGATTGTTTGGGATTGACTTTATTAGGGCACACGTGCCAGCCTCTACACTGTGTGATGAAGAATGATAGAATGCTTTCAAGTGGAACTGAGTGTATCAGGCTTTGAGACACAGCTTCTACATAAAAGTGAGTTATTTGATTAGAGAGTCACTAAATCAAACCTGAAACCAGAGTCTATGGAGACATATGTCTTGAACTACCTAGTTTCTATGAAATCAGACACAGACATTTTAAATGCTGTTTCAGTTTAGGAAACAAATCAATTTATGCTAATCATTTTCAGATGACTTACATAGTACTTAATGGTGTATAAATAGCACTGTTGAAGATGCACTTGATAAATGTGAATAGTTTTCAGATTCCAGAAATTTGTATTTCAGATAATCACAGCTTATAGGGATCCATTCAAAAAGTCTGCTCAGGCCAGTTCCACAGACTTTTGGTAAATATTTCACTGTTAGAATTGCAAAGCTACTAGTTATTTCTTATTCAAGTAAAGAAAAAAAAAGGCCTCAAATTCAGACTTGAGGCAGACGTGGTTTTTTTTACTTTTAGTCGAATAAGGATGTTACTAGAAGTATTCAGAGAATTTGCCTTTATTTGTAATATTCTTTGGCCTTTCTTCAGTCCCTATTCTATCAGTGACCCAGTTTAGAAAGACTTTTTATCTTTTAACATGAATGTACCTGTGGACTTTTATTGTCTTCCATGACTAAGTATTGATCCTAGCTAATCCACCAAAATGAACACTTAATATTCTCTCTTGATTTACAGTTTTTTTCTAATAATATCAGTAAAGCTTTTATCTTCATACAACTAGACTTTTAAGATAACAGTATAAATCAGAAGATAAATATTTTTGGGGTAGATTCATCATTCCAGGTGATTATCTTAGGCTGTGATGGACGTAAATATATTAATTTTAAAAGAATATATCTCTGTAAGAATTAAAAAATTACCCCATACAGTGACTGGAAAAAAAAAAAAAAAAAAAGCCTGCTTCATTTATCTTTTTTCAAATGAATATGCAACTACTCCCATTTGCTTTGCAAAAAAGTTGCCCTTGAAATATCTGACTATTTAATTCAATCTTCTACATTGTTCAGTTTGTTTCAGTCAGACAAATAGTGCATGAAGTCTAGATTTAATTTCTTTATTCACTGAATCTATATGAGTGTAATATTTCTATTGAATACCTGTATAAGGTAATGTGAAGTGAGAGCAAGGTTTTCACTCAGGTGCACATTAGAATGCGCAAGAACATCTACAGAATGTGGCACATAGCACTGGTTAAATAAAAAGGTTTGACATATATTACATGATTAGAACATTATTTCGCTGCCAATATATTTAACTTCCTCAAAAGATTCAATCTGACAGACTAGTTTGTCTTGAGATAAAACAGGTATATTTGATTAGAGAAAATATTTTGGTATCTGTCAACTGAGCAGTTAGTGACTTTTATTTCTTTCAAATGATACATTAATCTGTCAACTACCTCAAAAGCCCTTAATTATTACTTGTTCTGACTCTTGATTTTGCTTAATTTTTCTGAATTTTGTTATGTAGACCACACTAAAGTGCAGATAGAAGAAATTATGGCCAGATTCTCAGACTTAGCATTTTATCCAAGCTAAGGTTTCATCAGTTTCAATGGAATTACTTATGGAATAAAGCACTGATATAATCTGAGTAAGAATGTGAGCCTCCTGTAATAAATCTGATGGTGATTTGCCAACAGCGATCTGTGTCTTTGTTGTACCCTACAGAATAACAAAACAGATTACCATCTGTTGCTGAATAAAAGGGGTATATAACATACAAGTCTGCTACTAGAATAGGATATGTCCTTCCTAACCCTGCTTCTTGATATCAGTAAGTAGCAGTAGATGGAGTGTGCAGATCAGATAAAATATCAGGTATTTGATAATTATGATATTAATATATTCAGAAACATGGTAAAATCTGAAAAGCTACCAAATAGAGGCTTATCTTTCTTAATAACATGTCTTGCTCCACGTGGAATTGCAATATAATTTCCATAATTTCTGAAAATCTCATCTTTAAAATGTTGAGACAGTCATGAATTAGCAGATGGATGTAATGGGATCTCCTCTGATCAGCCCCAGGTATTCAGTCTGACCAAGCTTTATCAGAGCCTTTGTGGAATCTCATTCCACAGGCATGCCTTTTCTTCTGCTGCTTCTCTAAAGTTTGTCCTTGGCAAACCAGATAGGCTTTAACCCATAGGCTTATTATGGCATTCAACATTAGGAAAATAATCACTGTAGTATCAATTAATGAAATAAGAAAGAAGCTAGTTCTAATTTAGTCATCTCATAAAACAAAATATGTTGATTGAACACAATTATTTAAAGGTGCCTCAGACTAGAAAATTGGGTCTGTGCCCTTTTATTTTCATTATGAAATATAAACAAAATCAGAAAGTTTTTATTAGTCTTTAAATAAATGTTGCTTACGTTCACATTGAGTATTAAAGAAACCAAATTAATCTATTTCTTGGAACATTTTGAAGGCAAACTAATTAATACCTTTGAGTAGCAGGCAGCGTGTTTTAATGTCAACCATCATGTAAAGAAGAGTAAAAATGTTCTCATGTCACTGATATGAGTCATACATAGGCATGAGTGTTGGACAGTTATTACCTGATACTTTTGCAGACAAACTCAACTTATTTCTAACATTGGTTGTGGAATATTTTTAAGCAGAATCTGACAATCGTACTGATCATGGCAACAAGACTGACAGAGAATAGCTTTACAAAAACTACACATAAAAGGTCTGAAGTTCTCATAAAATTGAAGTCAGACTTCAAACTTCTCACTTGGTCATACTGCTGAAGACATAATTCAGTTAGCAAGGACAAGTTAAAAAACCCAGGGGTATGGGTGAGTTACCTTCTAGTGTTTGCAGCCAGCCTGGAAACTGGTCCATAAATGGTCTAATAATTTACATGCTTATTTCTCAGCTAACCTGAAAGCATTTTCAATTGATTTTAGTGTGTTGAAATCTATGTGCTCATTATTCTCTGTGCTATCAACATCTATAGCATTTCAGGACTAGGAGCAATAATGGTACCATTGCCATATTTTATGAGGCAATAATAATGACCCTAGTGAAGTTAAAAGGAAGAAATGTAATAAAAGGAAGGATATATGCCCAGGAGTGTAATCATGACCATTTTTTTCCTTATCCTGACTGAAGGAATATCTTTCTGTGAGCAGACAGATTTAGAAACAGTTCCTATGAAAGAGGAAGGTAAAGAAAAGGGCAGTGTGTGATAACAACTACTCCCTAGCTCTAAAGGGAATATTCTCAGCTGGATGGAAAAGGTGAAGATTACCATGCCATAAATTCTTAAAGACTCCAATTTTCTCCAGTGTTGTCACAAAACTCTCTCTGTTTGTTGAATAAGGAAATTACAACTTTAAGTCGCTGGAAACTGTCACTGCCAGCAAGGATGCCAGTTACATTTTTGGAGCAGTCTCTTACTACACCATCTGGATGCCTTTAGTACAAAGCCCAAACATGAAATCACATGGGACCACATTTGTAACAGACATACTTATTTGAGAATAGGAAATATTTTACAATATTTATGTAGTGAGGTTTTTTTTTTCCTCCATACAGAAATACTCAACGAAATATTTCATAATATACAAATAAACTGGATTTCTCATTTTTCCTAACTCAGTTCTTCATCTGATCTTTCTTAGAGATTTTTCATAGTACATGGGATGTAGATGACAGGATGTCACATCATAGTTTTAAGATTGTGAGGCATACAGAGAATAACCAGGGATTGCTTCCTTATTTTTTCCAGTGTGACAGCTGTACTCTCTACACTGCAGTCTTATGTTCATATTTACATAAATGTTAAATATTTTACTGTCTGGTGTTAAATTTTTTGCTAACATTTTCACAGTACACCTTTTTCTCCTTCTAGAAGTATACAATAAAAATACATGTTCAAACCAAATATAAATTTAATTTGAAACTTTTTGCTCAAATATTACCAATTCTTTTCAAAGCGTTGACTATCGCTAATGAAAAGTTGGAATCTGTGGCTTTGAAGTATTGAAGACTTCAGTCTTCAAAGTAGTTGAATACTTGATGACTGAGGCTTGTATCAGTTACAATCACATGATACAACAGCAGTTTTTTGCAATAATATATAGTTTATGCAACTTCCATGCTCAGCATCTGTTCTGAGGTTAGTCTAAATAGGTGTGAATATTAATTCACTATGATGGGGTATTACTGCTGAATTTTCAGTTATGCAAGCAGGATCACAGTTTTTCTTAGTTCTACCTCTTACCTGTAGTCTTTCCATATGCAAAACCAGCAAGAATAAAACATTATAATATTACTGTTAAACACTGTTTATCTTCATTATAAATTCCAAATTGATTCTCACTTAGGTAAATAGTTCTATTATGAAGTCATAATAAAACTTTGAAGAGACTTCTGATTTTTCTGTATGTTCCTGTGTCATATAAAATATTTGGTGGTTAATACAAATTGCTACGATTAGACCTTTAAGCAGAAATCACTTCTACCTCCTATATATTTTCATTGCTGTAACTATAATCAAAGTATTGTTTATGTTTGTGTTTTTTTCTTGGGGAAATCTAATCTGAAAATATATGAGGCTTTTTTTGGTGAGATATAGTTCACTAATAAGTCCTGGAAAGAAAATCATATACAGGCTATCTTAAACCAGAAGATATTAAGCTTTCTGGAAGACATATTAGCTCTGGGTGGTTTTCGGATTATTTCAGTTTTTCTTGTTTCAAGTAATCGAAAGTTACTGCACAACATGGTGTGTAGTTTTTTGTACAGACTTAAATGTTACACTCAAACGTGGTCCAAACCTATGTATAGAGGAACATTATGTTCTTTTGTAAGTCCTCAGTTCAAAATATACAAAAAATAATACTTCAATCTGTGTATTACCACAGCTGTAGTTCCTTTGAAATTGATGTACCTGTATCCATGTAGACAATAAGACAAAAGGAAAAATTGCATAGCTGTTTGCAGTGTGACAGGATGCTTTATGAAACAGTAGGATACAGAAATATGTTACTCAAATAAAGCTATTTCTGTGGCTAATTCTGACAAAACCAGAAGAAATAAGATTTGCAGATTTGTGTCTTAACAGCAATGTAATTTTGTTTCAGAATCACAATCTTGAATTGCCAGTGCATCCTACTGTGCCAGTAGAATTTTCAGTTTTACTGAAATTGCACTTTAGGGGAAGAAAAAAAGTAGGAACCCAGAAAATTATTTTTGCATACAGACAACATTACTTATCTCTGGAAAAAAAGGATCAGAATATTTTTGATATATTTGTTACATAGGTATTGAATTTAGAACTGAATGTTTTGTGTAAGAATGGAAAATAAATTCTGGGCTTTCATCTCCTCTAGCTCCTCCCTTTGTTCTTCATTTGCATTAGATTGAATTAATATTTCAGTTAATGAGAAACAATGGAGAAGTGGATCTCTGTCTCATTTATTAACTTTGTTATGATGACTGAGCACTAATGGAGTATCTGGAATTATCAGTTATATAATAAGAATAAAATTATGTGATAAAGGTATTTAAAAGAAATGCAGAGTATTTTGAGAATAAGAATCATTTCTTCTCCGAGCGGAGAAGAAAATGTGTGTTTCCAAATAAGGGGAAAAAAATAAGAAGGAGAAAAGCTTAATTATGCTTTTATGCTTTACTGCCTTTTTCTGACTGTATCAGCAGCTATCAGCTCCAAGCTGGACATCAGCAGATAAGTTCTCTGTTACTTTCAATGCTTTCGCACCTCATATTTTTTGAAAAATAAGGTTTAAAATTGTGTAAAAATTTATCTCAAGTCAAGAAGTTTCCTCAAAATACCATTTTCAAAGTTACAGGAAAAAAAAATAATAACCTGTGGTTTGCAATGTCAAATAAAATGAATGGGTAGGACAAGCAGATGTTAGGCTCCTCTGAAAATCAGTTTATCAACCTCAGTGTCTATTGTCTTCCATAAATGTAAAAAAGGAATAACAGAAATGCCCTACAATTTGGTGGATTTATGCATAATTCACTGAAATTTCTAAGATGCTTAGATACTGTGGTGATGAATACTTACAGCTACAAAGATAAATAGTAGAAGTAAGCAGAATTAATTACTAATTTATGTGATGTTATTTATCTTTTCACTTGTATCTGCTGAAAAGGACTAAACATTAGATGGGTTTGAACAGCAAAATAACTAGTATTCTTCTTCTTGAAAAATGCAGTATACAGAATTTAACAGCTGAATCTAAAGTGTTTGTGACTATGTATAAAACAAATTTTGTCTTCTTTAATGTGCAGACAAGTTCAGTTAATAGTACTGATAGCTATGAATTTCAGGTATTAGATATACAATAATAAACGTACATATCATTAATTTTTAATTTTAGTTTCCTACTTTATGTTGCATAAGAGGCAGAGACTGAAGAGATTTACTTCTGCTTTAGTCTCTGCTTAGATGTTATGTGCAGTATCAAATCAAAATCTTCTTGTGTTTTCTCATCTGGGAGAAATTCATAATGTTATTTGGAAGACATTCTCTCAGTGGTTTGACTTTTTATGCCTCCTTTTCATATTTGCTTCTTCATTGAAAACGGCTTTAGAAGAATTATAGCATGAAAGAGTAGAGTTCTCATCCCCACCAAAAAAAGGCTTTGAAGTACTATGTCACTACTGAATAGCACCAGGATGGACTTGGAAATAAGGCATGGCACTTGAATGAGAGATGTGGACCAGAGACACAAAGAAAGATTATATCCTTCTTCACCTCTTCCACATCAAATGACACTTTCACATTTTGTACTAGTCACAAAAACAGACTCCTTGCTTCCAGCCTTTCTCTTTCTTCCTGTCTTGTCTGTCATCCTCCCTCTGAAACACTATGTAGACATTCTGTTTCACAGCCTTGGACAAATTAAGTCATCTTACCTGTAAAAACATAGATAATTTGCAGTAGTTGAAATGGAATTAATCAGATTGCTAGGGTAGTACTTGTTGACTTTCACACCTTTCAGTTTCTTCTTTCCTCTCATGGTATGGCCATTAATGACCTTTCCTCTGAGCTAACTTCATCTTGAATGAAAAGTGCAGAATTCTCTGGCTGAATAGTCTGGCAACAGCTTCATTGTTCTAGTACAATAGGTCAGATACTCTTGATTTTTGAGTGTGGTGTACTGCTGTTTATCTTTGGCTTCAGCTATAGCTGGCTTCCTTTTTTAATTGTGGCAGATAATATCTAATTTGTAGCACTTTAATTGTCTGTAGACATATTATCACAATTCATGTAAATTATGTGAAAATATTTTGTCTGTTCACAATGAAGGAACAAAGATGTCAGCAAATATGCTCTTTAGAATAGTAGCCATCATTCTGTAGGGGTTGTTTGCAAGCCTACAACATTTTAGAGCAACTATAATAGGTTAAAAGGTATTAGATTTTACTTGTGGGAAAATATTCAAACATCTCTACTCATTCTGAACATCTAGTCTTCAGTTTTGACTGTTTCTATGTGAATCCACTTCCCTTGTGAATCTGCTTCTATCCATATTTCAGTAACAGTGACGAGCCGCTCAGCACTCAGTTTGGGTTGTCCTCATGTAATGGAATTGACTCCTTTCCACTGCGTGTCAGAGAGAAAAAAAAGGCAAATTATAAGATTCATGGATTGGGAAAAAAACAGTCTAATGAGGGGGGACAAAACGTACATGTGAAAGGAGATAAAAAAATGACTTATTTGCTTCTTCCCATGAGCAGACAGAGGTCTAACCACTTCATGGAAAGCAGGATTTCAGGCTGCATAACAGTCACGTGGAAAGAAAATGCTTTAACCATCAACATCTCTGCTTTTTATTTTTCTTTCCTTAAACTTTTATTGCTGAACACAAGATCATATGGTACAAAATATTGCTTGATCACTTGTTGCAGTTGTGTCCTCCCAGCCTCTTGCTCACCTCCAGCATACTCACTGGAGAAGCAGACTGGGAGCAAGACAAAGCCTTGACTCCGTGCAAGTACTGTTGAACCATAGACAAAACACCGTTTAATCACAAGCAAAGCACAGCACAGTACTGGCTGCTGAGAGGTTACTGCCATCCCAGCCAGGTCTGCAATAGGTGGAGACCAGCAGAAGACTAGAAGGGTCACTGATTCTTTCCCTTTGACAGTTCTGGCTTCATGCTTGCTGAATACATTAAAAGGCAGATAGGACATGAATTTTCAGAACAATTTTCTTTCTCAGGCCCTGCTGTTAAAATAATTTTGTTTCACCTTGGACACTGCAGTATTGGGAATGGCAAGGGAGATATTAAAAAGACAGTCTCTTCAGTAAGTACTCTGTGCTCTCTGTAATAGTTTTCAAGGACTGTTCCTCTAGCATAGTGCCACAGAATGTAAGCAACTACTATATATGTAGCATTGCATTTGACATTTTCAGTTCTATGTGTATCTTTAAATGTAGGTACAAACTGGTAACATTAATTAAAGAACAGTGGCACTTCTCCTTCCCAGCACAGAGCCAGGGCTCCATTTCAGAATCATATCAATGGGGGGTGAGGGAGATCACCAGCTGGGCTGGAGACTCTCAAACCACAGAGGAGTTAGATGAGGTATCTTATCAAAACAGGATGAGTTCCACTTGTCGGTTATCTAGACAGTGTGGATTGACTACAGCATGAAGTAAAATATCAGAGATTTTAAATGCACAATGGCTTCTACAAATTTAAATTATGTTAAAAATCAAAAAGTGGAAGACCACATTCCTATAACTATATTGTTGCAAGCATTTTGGATGGATCCTCATTGGGTACTGTATCATGTTTCTATGGTTGGGTTTTGGTAGTGGGGGGGACTACAGGGGTGACATCAGTGAGACAGGGTCAGAAGTTTCTGCCATGTCTGACAGAGCCAATGCCAGCTCCAGGACAGACCTGCTTCTGGCCAAGGCCAAGCCAGATGGTGATAGCCCCTCTGGAGTCACATATCTAAGAGGTAAGAGAAGAAAAAGTATTGAGCAATTTTAATTGGGGCCAGAGAAGAGTGGGGTAAGAACATGTGAGAGGAACAACTCTCCACACACCAAGGTCAGTGCAGAAGGAAGAGGAGGAGGTGCTCCAGGCACTGGAGCTGAGATTCCCCTGCAGCCCATGGTGCAGCCCATGGTGAAGCAGCTGTGCCCCTGCAGCCCTTGGAGACCCATGGGGGATGCAGAGATCCACCCACAGCCTGTGGAGAAGACCCACACTGGAGCAAATGGATTCCTGAGAGGAAGTTGTGACCCTGTGGGGGACCTGCAGACCCGCGGGGAGAGGATTCCATGCTGGAGATGTTTTACTGGTAGGATTTGTGATTTTGTGGGGTACCCACACAGGTGCTGGCTGTGCCTGAAGGACTGCATCCTGTGGAAGAATGACCCATATTGCAGAAGTTTGTGAAGAATTGTTGCCTGTGGGATGGAGTCATGTTGGAGAAGTTCATGCAGAACTGTCTCCTATGTAAGGGACCCCATGCTGAAGCTGGGGAAGACTCCTTTCCCTGAGCAATGGTAGAAAAAAATGCGTGATAGACTGACCCTAACTCCCATTCCCTGTCTCCCTGCACTACTGATGGGGAGGAGGTAGATCTGGGAAGGAGGGAGGAGTCAGGGAGAAGATTTTTAAGATGTATTTTCTTCTCTTTATCCTACTCTAATTTGCTGGTAATAAATTCAATTAATACCCCTAAGTTCAGCCTGTTCTGTGACTGTAATCAATGAGTGATCTCTCCCTGTCCTTATTTCCACTCATGACCCTTTAACTGTATTTTCTGTCCCCTGTCCAGCTGCAGAAGGAGGTGATTGCATCCTGGCATCCATCCAGGGTCAACACACCATAGTCTTTTTGGTGTTGAAAACTGGGAATGAAACAGGGACCTTTAGGGACCTTGGAATTTTTGGTTTGTTTAGATATTCTAATAACAAATAAAATATTCATCATTTATATGTTGTGTTAACCACAAGATAAATTTCATTGACACCATTTGTAAAGTTTAAAGTTAGATTGGCCTCTAAACATACCATTGTTAAACATTTTCTTTTTGTGCCAGTCTTTCTCTGTTTGTCTGTCTCCCAAATTCCATATCTTTTTTTACTTCTTCCAAAAGAATTAACTGCTAACAAAAGCTCTTAGGTTTGTCAGCTAAACTTCACAGACAGTTTAACAAGCTACTTATTACAAATCTTCTTAGAGAATATCTTATTTAAAATTACATAGTTTGCATTTGAATTTATTATGCTGAAGCAACGTTAGTTTACAGGTCTACAGGAATAAGAATAATAACAAAAAATAAATGTAAGCTGTGCAATGAACATCTCTTCATTTTCATGAAGAAAAAGCTAGAGTTTAAAGATCAATTGTTGACAGAAACATGATTTCTGATCAAACATCTAGAGGAAATCCTGAGTTAAAAGATGTCTTTTGTTAAGTATCTTACAAGAAATAGCCATACACTTGCATAGCTAATCCAAGTTACTGATCTTCAAAAAGACATGACAACATAACATATGGGCTGTAACTTGTTAAAATGCCCATAAATCATTATGACATGAATAATAAACTTAGCTAAATGCATGGTTGTCAGTTCTATAGGATTTAAAAGTGCATTTGAAGGGTTTAATTTAAAGGGTTCATATAAATATCCCTAAGGCCTCACATTAATGCACAAGTTATTTTGCAAATTTGCTTTTTAAATTGCCAGTGACAGCAAAAAGAGATTTTTTTTTTTCCTTTGGATAAAACCTTTATACAAATGCTGTAAAACCTTCATGCCATGGTGACTAAGACTAGATCTAATGAAGAAATTAAGCACCTACAACTTAGGTCCTACAATGTTTTAATGATTAGCCCCTCCTCATTAACAGAAGTCCAGAAATTGATACTGAGTTTGCTTCAAATAAACAGGGCATTCAGATTCGACAGCATTTGTTTGAAAATCTAGATATTCATCAGGGAATTTCAGTTGGTTTTGATTCACTCTGAAACCACAGGATGATAGGATGCTAGGAAAATTGTTCAGACAAAGTTGTTCAGGGCTTTATCCTGAAAATTTTGAATCTTGAAAATCTTCAAGAATGGAGACAGCACAGCCTCTCTGGACTGCCTCTTCTGAAAACAGCCAACTGCTTGGCTGTCTTCAGGGTGAAACAGAGTTTCCTTACAAAATACTGTTTTTCTCTGTGCTTGCTGTGTGCATTTCCCTGCTGTGCACCACAGTGAAGGTGACTCCATCTTGTCAATAAACTATACAGAGATACCAGCAGGCTGCATTTATTTCCACCCAAGGCCATTTCTCCTCCAGGCTGAGCAAGCCTGGTCCCTCAGACTCTCCTCAGAGGAAAAGTGTCACAAACCTCAGCCAACCTGAGCCCTCCTTCCTGTGCTGGAAGCATCCCACAGCTTGGAGAATACAGATGGGAACTTAGGAGTGCTGAGCAGAGGAGGATGTTCCTTCCCCTCAGAGTCCTGGCTCTGTCCCTGTGAATAACTCCCAGGGTGATGCTGGCCATCTCTGCACCTGGGCACACTGCTGGCTCATGCTAAGCTGATGTTTTCCAAAACCTACAGATTCTTTCCATCTGCCTGTGCCCATGCTCCCTTGCCAAGGGAAGCACTGACTTTGTTGTAAAGTTCAGTATTATGAACTCACTGAAATAATACACCAAGTATTACTTTCTGAAAGACCGAGAATGAGAATAAGATCATTAAATCCCCAGATGAAAATGGAATCCATTGCTGATAGATGTTCTCGCTAGCAGAGTATTGAACTGCAATCACATACTTTCTGAATTTTTGGTGTGATGCTTTAATTCTGTCTAAATCCCATTTTAGGTTAATATATCTTTTACTAAAAGATTATTGATAGCTTCCAAACATGTGGTCTTAGAGAAGAACATTCTCCAGACTGTGTTATGTTCAAACCTATTCCAGCACCACACTGTTCTTAGTTTAAATCAAGTCTTCAAGGATTTTTCCTTTGTTGTTGCTTTACAGTTGTGCTTGTCTAACAGTGTTGGTTTTCCTCAGACAGTTTTCTGGCAAGGCATATCACTCTGGTCCACCTCAGCTATCAATAAATGAGGATGAAGCATTTCTGCATCCATTCTAAAAGCAAAGTACACCGCTGGGATTTAGCCTTCCACAGGAAATTTATTTCTGGAGTTACCCAGAAATGAACAGATAAATATACTGCCACTGTTCAAAGAAATGAAAAAAACAGAAAATTTATTAATTTTCATAACCAGTTTTAGATATGAGGAACAACATAACCTTTCAAAAGGAATCTAAAATTCTTCTCTGCTTAAATTAAAATCATCTGTCTGTCATTGTGTTCAAATAGTGTAGAATATAAATGAAATTTGAGTAAGTTTGGGGGTTTTTTGTAGGTTTTGTTGGTTTGTTTTGTTGGGTTTTTTAAGCTGAAGGTAATTCTCAGAGAGGACTTTACAAAGAAAGGAAAGATTGAATAGAATGAAATGCTGGGATCAGAAAATGTCATAATGGAGCATTCTTTGTTCATTATTTTTACCAATTTTTTCTTCTCTTCCTGACATCTGCAGAAAAATCCTGGATGTTTTAAGGTATTTGTTGTGTCTTGTATTGAAAATGAAAAATGGTAGACTGGTCCATCAGTTTTCAAGCAAAACAGATATTTCAGTACCTGGGGTTTTTTTGTGTCAAATATTATTTTTTATTGATGGTATCTGACAATTCCTGAGCCCATGTTAATAAATGAAAGCAATTGAAACTTTATCAAAGTCTTTGCAGGATTTGTTGAAATGTTATAAAGCATGGCCAGGTTTTTGTCACTACTCTTTCAATAATGAGATTTTGGTTACAGATGTGGAATACTAAAAATCAATATAATGTGGAATACTCAAACAGGCTAGTGTCAAATGAAGAAAAAAATATGAACAAAGAAAATGGAATTTAAATCTTCAAATAAAAAGAACCTAGTAAGTCATCAAGGGAATGGCATATGCCAATTAAAAAGGAGATGAAGGAAATACTTCAAAAAAGAGAAACCTCCAAATTTCAGTGGTCTAAAGGTTTTTTAAGTAGGCCAATAGAATATTGTTATAGAAGTATTCGATACCATTGTGAAATAATAGAAAAACAATGAAAGACTTATTCAGTTTTTGATGCTAAGTCCAACAAGAACACATTATTATTGTACATGATTTTACAAATGTGTTTATTTTACCAGAAATTTCAGTGTCTAAATGTTTTGCATTTTGCAATAGGCTCCTTGGCTGATAAAGCACCACTTCCTGTTCACCTATGCTTTGGATTTGACATAGGCTGTTGATGTGAAACTTGGGGTTTTTTGTTGTTTTTTAGCCAGCGTATATACAGTAAAAAGTACTTACTTATTTTTCTTACAGAAATTTAATTTGTTAATTTGTTACCTTTTTTTTTGCTTATCTGGGCTCATTTAAGCAAAGCTGACCCATGGGTTTGGAATTTTTTCCCCCTAGTTCAAGTTCTTGTCAAATTAGAAGTTTGTAATGTCATTAAAATATGATAATACGATATTCTTTTCCCTGCTCTCCTACTCTCCTAACCAATTTAGTATTCAAATTTTATGCTTAAAAGTGAAACTGGTTGTATTGGTTTTGGTATTTATTTATGGTAGCAAAGGGAGCAAGGAGGTGAGAAGCTGCTGAAGATTCCACCATGTCCAGCAAGCCTGATAGCTCTGAAGATGGACATGCTGCTGGCCAGGGCTGGGCCAATTGGAGATGGTGATAACACCTCTGTGATGGTAAGTTTAACAAGAAAGTCAAAACAAAGTCACAGGATTTTTACTCCTAGCCAGAGAAGAGGAGGAGGTGAGAACATGTGAGGGAAACAACACGGAGACACCAAGGTCAGTGCAGAAGGAGGGGCAGGAGCTGCTCCAGGCACTGGAGCTGAGATTCTTCTGCAGGATGTGGTGAGACCATGGGGAAGGAGCTGTGCCCCTGCAGCCATGGGGGATCCATGGGGGATGCAGAGATCCATCCACAGCCCATGGGGATCCATGGGGGATGCAGAGATCCACCCACAGCCCATGGGGATCCATGGGGGATGCAGAGATCCATTCACAGCCCATGGGGATCCATGGGGGATGCAGAGATCCATTCACAGCCCGTGGGGATCCATGGGGGATGCAGAGATCCACCCACAGCCTGTGGGAGAGGTGCCCATGCTGGAGCAGGTGGATGCCTGGAGCAGGCTGTGATCCAGGGGGAGACCCAGTGGAGAGAGAGGGCCCTGCTTCAGTGTTGAATATATGATGGCTGAACAGTCAACAAATTAACAACAGGGCTGTGAGTAGCAAGAGCATGAGAATGTAAGACTGTCTATTCAAATTAAGTGCAATACATGCTACTCTTTTTCTAGTCACATTGAAGCTGAAAAAATTTATTCTTTTCAATGACTTCATCGGATTCACATATCACCAGCTGCTACTTTTCATTGACTCAACAATTCTGTAGATAGCTGTTGCTTCTACTTGAGGTCATGAACTTGAAATTTGTTGCTATATATGAAATGAGTTGTATTTGTTCCTAAATTTTATAATCACCCTTTCTTTATCACAGGAACCTGTCATGACACTTTTAAAAAGCACTTAATTATTTTTTTCATCCAGTAGAGTCTCTGAGATATCTGTTCATCTTCATTGGATTTTAACAAGTATTTAAATTTCGTTTCAGATTAATCTAAAGCCTATATTTTGCATAGATACTGCAAGCCCTTTGAATAATATTTTTCAGTTTAAATGGCTCTTTATGGTATTTTTTAGTACAGAGTTATTATCAAAAACATGACACCATTTTTTCATGGTATTCTGAGTTATCATATTCTTACCTTTTCAGCACAATAAGGATGATTTGAGAAGTCATAAATTCTTAATACAGGTAGAGTAATATTCAGATGTCCTTCCATCAAGACACACTATGACAACAAAACACGCTGAAAAAATCAATCATTGTTGAAAGTCAACAATGTTTTGTTCTTAGAAAGAGACTATTTTCTTTGAGAAGTGTTCAAAATGGAAAATTTAATTATTTTCATAATTAAAGAGTGTTATAAAAACAAAAACCTCGTGCATACATTCCCACTAAATTAGTTTGCTTTGTGAGGTTTGCAAAATTAGACTTTGGCCTGAACACTTAAATCATGTTCCTGTGGTGTTCATGAGATTTAATGATTTTGCATCTGGTGGTTATTTACTGTTATTGTTTTCTTCTGTTGTCCTTTGCTTGCTAGTAAACTTTTATTTTTTTAACTTAGATCTAGTTGTATGCATTACTTATTGGTGGAAAGGGATTGGTTGAAACTAAGGGCAGATAACTCATTTTAGAGTGTCCACCTCCTAAATTGTCTTAAACCAGAATAAGCATATTTATTTGTTCATTATTTCTGCTGAATCTTTGGTATTTTTTGTGGGGAAAATGATTGTAAAAATGATGCTTATCTGGTTACAGTGTTTTTAGCTTCACTCTTGTGTTGAGTTCTCTTAAAAAGTCTCACTAAAGTTTTTTTCTACAGTATCAGATACTTTGACAGAACTGCTATAAACTTTTGTCTCCGTTCCCTTTTACACATTATGGGATTTCTAGACAGGTCTCCTTATATGACAAAAAAGGAAGTAATTCTCCAGTGAGTTACACATGAGAGGTCTGACATCCCCTGTGAAGGAATCCATTTTCTAATTCTATTTCCTGCTCTGGGCAGCTAATGAGGGAAGACAAGACCTTATTTTAGATGAAGCAGATCATCCAAGTTGACAGTATAATTTACTCTAACAAATAGGTCTTGTCCTGCAACCCACCTCTGAAACACCAACTCTTTTTTTTTTTTTTTTTTTTTTTTTCAGTTCACAAAGAAAAAAAAAAAACCTAACAGTTCACTATTACATGACATTCAGGTAAAACGAGTATAAATATCATCTTAAAGAGTCATATGGACTGACAGCACTAGGATGAGTAGTGATCAGTACCTGTATTTCCTTGCATGGCACACTCATGGTTTCAAGGATTTCTTGTTAGTACAGCTCTTCTGTCATCAATCACCTTTCTTATTGCCATATTCTCTGTCTTCCAAGCTATACATGCTGTTCTCGTTGCAGCTGGCCTTTATACTTCCTTCATATAGTGCTTGGTTTTATTTGTCTAATATTAAATTAAGCCTTATGTATCTGTCATGCCCGATCAGCTTCATAATTTCTGAAAAGATTTCTCCATGTGAAAGGCTGCCTGAAGTGAACATGAGAAATGGGTAGAATTTTAGACGATATGTAATGTCTCCTACATTTGAAAAATGTGCTTATTTACTCAGATATTTTATGCCACAGAGAGAAATACTAATTAAATTTTCTTTTCCACATGCTGTGATCTGTGCAGACTATCTATATTCAAAGCACTCATTTTATATGTCTTTTTGTCATTGCTGAGTCTGTAAAATATGAATTTAAGGAGGAAGATGATTTTTTTATATATATAAATTGTTGGAATGCCTATTGTCACTGCTTCCAGGAATGTTTGCAAAAATAATCGTAAACAGAAACAAGCAGAAAAAGAAACCAAGGGGAAAAAAAAAATAAAACATAACCAAACAAACAAAGAAAAGCAAACCAACAAAAAAATCCCAGTATTTCTGCCACTCTCCTACTTTCCCATTCATGGTATGGTGAAGAGCTAATTCACAATTCTCTTTGGTAACCTTAAAAGCTGGACTACAAATTAAACCATGTAAGTATTGCAAATACATGCATCTCAAACCCTCTAGAATGCATCACCTAGGTATAACTAAGTATCACGTTAAGGAAATATCATGGTAAGGAGAAAGTAATTCTTTGACGACTATCTCTACATCATCCCTGCTTATTATTTTCCAGCTAAGTTAACATGTAATTTATGAAGGAAACCAAAAGGTTTTTGATTCACCGAATAGGCTGTGTAATGCTAATGGTGTCAGAAAACTGCTTATGTCTCTGGTATTTGAAATATCCCGTTTTTTCAGTGCTGATAATGGCTTTCAGCTTACTGTTTTGCCAGCCAGGTTTCTATTCTCCTCTCCCCCAGCACTGTGTCATTAGCAGTAGGATTAGTGCTTGCTACCGTCTTTTAGTCAACTACATCTGCAAAGTGGATTTGCAAATGTCCAACTCACTTTAATTAGCTGTTTAGTTACGTCTTTGGAATGATATCGAACAGCAGAGAACTGAGAATAGCCAATATTTTGCAGGCACATCTCCATATCCCTCTGGGCTTACCAGGAATGCAATGGTAAAAAAAGAGATTGTTTTTAAAAGTCTTGCTTAAGAAATTATTTAAAATGCAGTATCCAAGTTCATTCAATTGAATTTCTCTGCTTCACTCTGAGTACAGTGTTTTCAGGAAAATCTGAGATTTTATAGACACTGTTCTGTCAAATGATGTGCACTGTAGAAGAGGAACAAGAAAGTTATCTGCAGCTGCAGGCTGTCAGACTGCACAGACAGCCCTAGCTATCCTGGCATTTTAGTACAGTGCTGTGTGCTGACATAGTGGAAAAGAGAACAACTGATAAAACTCCCATAATATAAATGTATTTGCTATTTTAAATAGATTAATTTAATTCTATATAATATAAATATATTTGGTATTTTAAATCTAGCAATTTAAATTTGTAAACACTTCAGTACACTTGGTTTTATAGGAATTTGCTGTGTGAACATTTATTACATTCTGAGACCCCACAGCAACAAAAGCATTGAAGTAGAACTTTGTATTTTCCTTAAAGTAAGGATATTGAGAGATATCAGAAAGCTTTTCATATTTAATGAGGTTATATTGCTGCAAATTTTATATTGAAATTAATTTTGAGTTTTAGAAAAAGTCAGTTTTGCCAGTAGATACAGGTTCTGAAAGTCACTTCCTCCCTCTGCCTCAGTCTTACACACTGTAATTGGAAAAGTTATCACCTCAAACTTGCTCTCATTTATCAAGTGTCAAGGGCATTTTAGGCTGGTAAAGGCTTCACACAGTCATCACTGACTCTTTAGGATGGTCTATTTCTTTTTTTTCTTATCACACTAAAGTTTGGCTCACAGCTGCCCTTCTGCCACCTTAGAAAATTCCTGTCTCTCATGGACAATGGTCTCCCTACCTGTCTGGGGTTTGGTGTGGTCATCTGCTCTCCAAGAAAGATCCAGTCTCATTCCACCTTCTTATTGTTGTGCCTTACCCAGTGTGAAGCAGCAAGAACATAGTAAAGTCAATCTTTCTACCTTCCTTTAGTCAAATATAGTATGAATTTAACATTAAGTCAAGCACATGATCATCTTGATCCTCCTAGGTGTACAGATTTCACCTGCCAGATGGTGGAAGTGAAGCCAGCAAAAAAAAAAAAAAAGGTAATTGGAAAGTTAATACCACTGTTTGAGCAACAGTCATTCCTCAACCATGTCTTAGCCATCTAAAGATTAGGCAAGCTTAAGATTACTAGGAAATCTAAAGAATTTCCTTTCAGGAAGCTTCTGAACTTCATTTGGGAATTTGACCTTAATGTTGCAATGAGGTAGCACAAAGAGCAGTGACTCCTAACTGAAGTGCATTCCGAAAAGTTACAATAAATTGAAATTGTTTTAAAGTACATGCACTCTCATATGTTTGCTTTACATACCTCACAACAAATCAGCCTTTATATAGAAAATACTCAGAATATTAATTTTTGTCTTGGACAAGCAATAGCTTCCTTATTAATCTGAATCCATATCAGAGTACATCTTTTGGAAGCTTTGGATTGTCCTCATCAAGAGACAAAGCTCAGATGTTCAATTTCTGCAAAACATATTTTTTTCTGTTATTGGAGCTCATAATAACAAAGTACTTAAAAAATTATTTTGAGTTTTCTGCAATGCCAATTCGCTGACAGGCCATGCAATCTGTGTAATAGTCAATAAAGTCATATCCTTGCATACCAAAACTTTCTAACAGTTCGTTCAGCTCCTATTCAAAAATTAGTTGTGAAATGAGGTGTGGCTTTCACCAGAGAATTCCCATTGGAAACAAATACCAAGGGTCTTAGGGAAGTAGTATGTATTAGTAGTGAATTTTTGTAAGAGATACTCAGCTATTCTAAGCTATACTTTAGACTAGAATAAAATAGCGGGAGGTCTCTTCAGTATTCCTTTTGCCTCCTTTACTTAAGTTATCAAAGATTAAATGCAACACTTTCAAACACAAAATGGGCTCACAGATTGCAGTCATTCCCAACTTTGATTTTTGCCTTCAAAACTTTGTTCTCTTGTGCTGGGTCTAGCTGTGTTTCACCACATCCCTTTACTCTGGATGTTTACTTCAACTCTTTAGCTCCTGCAGATGGTATCAGCCAGGCAGAATAATGTTGACATTTACCATTTGCATATGTTGGAAAACGTTGTTTTGTATTCCAGAATTGAAACTATTACTGAGTCCTAAATATCCTGCAAACGTTTTGAATATGCAGCCACGGTTACCCATTTTCTGTAAAACATTATCCACAAAGGTTCAGAAAGTTTCATTAGGGTTATTATAAAAGTTAGTATTTTCTTAAGCTGAGACATCTTGTACCTAACAGAAAGCACTAGGCTGCTTGCTAAGTGTGTGGCAGGCAGTGTAGGTGACGCATTTTTCTATGGAGTGATATATAAGAAGAGTTAGATGCTAATACATATTTAGCTAATGATTTTTCTTTTGTTTTCAGTACGTGAAATAGTAGTTCATAGCCATTTTTCTATTTCTATGCCCTAGTTTTGGCTGAGATAATTTTCTTCTTAGTAGCCAGTACAGTTGGACTGTCGGACTTTATATAACAATAATGTTGATAACACACTGGTGCTTTAGTGGTTGTTAAGCAGTGCTTACTCTGAATCACAGGATTTTTAGTTTTCAGAAGCTGGGAGGGTGCACAGTTTGGACAGCTGATCCAGACTGGTCAAGGGGTTAATCCATATAACAGAAAGTCATGTCCAGTACCTAACATCACCCATGAGGGAAAGGTTGCTGTTTAAGGATGGACTATGAATTGGTCAGTGGGTGGTGAGCAATTATATTGTGCATTATTTGTTTTTCCGGGCTTCTCACTCTCTCTAACCCCTTGCAATGCAATTAAAAGTAGTAGTTGTAGTAGTGGTAGCTGCAGTAGTATGTTTTACTTTATTTCAGTTATTAAATTACTCTTATCTCAACCCATGAGTTTTACCCTTTCTCTATTCTCCTTCTCATTCCATGGGATCAGGGTGGGGTAGTGAGCAAACATATGTGTGGTACTTGCTGTTTGGGGTTAAACCACAGCCATCTTTCTTGGTGCTTAGTGTGTGGTGATATAGCAACTTAAGTTTTTGAGAAAAGGAAGAATAGTCCAAATCTTTCTGAAAGCTGATTTTGCCATAAACCAAAGTAAAGTCAAGGGACTTGCACAGGAGATCCAGTTTTTTAGGAATTAACTGTCAAGATGTATGTTGTTCAGATGCCAGTGGATGTGAAGAACAAGATAAGAGCAATGTCTCCACCAAGTAATGCAAAAGAAACACCGGCTTTTTTTAGGCATTGTGGGCTTTTGGAGAATGCACATTTCAAGCTGCAGTCTGATGGTAAGCCCTCTCTATCAAATTACCTAGAAGAAAAATCATTGCAAATGGCCCTCTCAGCAATGACAAGCCTTTGAACAAATGAGACATTAATTAGTTCATTCAGTAGCCATCAGGCTAGTCAGGACAGGGCAAGATGGTGAAAATGTTCCCTACACTGCACCTGGAAAGAACGACCCTATCTGGGGCATCTGTCAGAAAACACCAGGGAAGACCTGGGGGGTATCCCTAGGCTTTTGGAGTTAGGGGTACAGAAGATCTGAAGCCACTATATTCCAACTGAGGAGATACAGCTTACAAAAGAGTTTGAGCTGCTTCAGAAGTGATTGGTACTGAAGCACAGCTCTTCCTGATACCTCAACTGCCAGTGCTGTGCTGGCTGTTCAAAGGGAGGATCTCCTGTACAGCTCATGCAACTGATGCTGTGTGAATTGAGTGGCACTGATTAAACAATAAACTCATTTTATAATCCCAGTCATCCAGAAATCCTAGAAGTGGTCTGTCTGGCTAGGAGGCAAAGACTTGGGAATGCCACCAGAGGACATGACCTGTGCTGAAGAGGCCCCCACTGTGTAATAAATTACCAGGAAGTGAGAAAACAATGTGCCTTGATGGGTCCTGCTGGAAAGCATTGGAGGTTGAAGGCAGTTGTATGGAGTCCCCCACGACATGTCACAGAGACTGCTGAAGGAGAAAGTGAATCAAGTCAGTTTGCAGAGGTGAAAGCCATCCTTCCAGCTTTAGACATTGCTGACCAAGAAAAATGGCTAGTATTCTATCTTTGTTTTGGCTCAGGGATGTAGGCAAATGCCCTGTGAGAGTGATTACAGAAGTGGCAGTAGAGCAACTGGCAGCACAGAACTAAACCCCTCTGAGCTGTGGCAAAGTATTGCTGCTGAGGTGAAGAACTTGGTTGTGAATGTACATCATATGGATGCTCATGCACACAAGAGTTGGGTCACTGAAGAACATCAAAACAACCAGAAGGTAGATCAGGTTGCTAAGACTGAAGTGTCTTAGGTAGTTCTGGACTGGAAACATGAAAGACTTATTTCTACCTGAGGGAGCCCATGACATCCCAGACCATCAAGAAAGATCACGGGCTGGTGATCAAGGGGCAGATTTTCACAGAATCACAGAATATTCTGAGCTGGAAGAGTCCAGCTGTTAAGCAAATGGCCCATATAGGGACCAAACTCATGACCTCAGTGTGGTTAGCACTATGCTGTAACCAATTGAGCTAATTAGACTTAACCATGGACTCTATGGTACTGGTTATCCATAAATGCGAAATGCTCTGCTATAAAGCCTCGCTAGTATAAAGGACAATGGCTGAAACATGAATTGTGGGGAAGCCTGGCACATTGACTCTATCACACTCCCCCAAACCTGTGACCTCAAGTGCCATGTGCTTCCAGTGGTGGAAGTAAGTCAGATGGCTGGAAGAATATACTGTGCCACATGCCACTGCCTGGAACCACCCTGGACTTTAAAAAGCAAGCCTTATAGTGACACGTACCCAGAAAGAATTGAGGCCAACACAAGGCTCATTTTTGAAACAATCTCATAAACATTTGAGCCAAAGAGCATGGCATTGAGTGAGTATATCTCATTCCTTATCATGCACCAGCCTGTAAGATTGAACAATACAGTGCACTATTAAAGACTAATCTGAGAATAATGGGTAGTGGAACCTTCAAGCATTGGGATACACTTTTAGTAAAAGCCACAAGGTTAGTCAGCAGTAGAGGATCTAATGGACCCTGCTCAATCAAAATTGGGGATAAAATTTCTGTAGTGCATATCAAAAATACTCTGAGGAAAACAGCCTGAGTTATTCCTGCCTCAGACAAAGAAAAAAAACTATGCTTGGGATTGCTCTCACTGAAGGATGTGAATGCACATAGTGAGAAATGCAGGAGGATGGGGAGTTTCAGTGTGTACCTCAAGGGATTTGCTTTTGGGTGAATGAATGCAAATTAATTAAGTTGTACATTGTTACTTGCTATATAACACTGGATATCATCAACTCTATGCTAGGTGTGTGACCATCACTGTGTGGGACATCTCACAGTGCCCATCTCTGCCACTCCAGATTTGAGAATCTCAACCTGACTCCCTTTTAATCATCACATGAATGAAGAATGATTAAATCAGGCAAGTCCAGCAGTGATGGAATCAGAACTGGCATCAGCTTTCAAAAATCTAACACCATTTTTTCCTGTCCTGAAAGACTGTTACACTTGCATCTAATAGAAAACACTTTATATAGACTATTTGGTAAGGAGTGTAACAGAGAAGCAGTATAGGTGAGTCATTTTTATATGAAACTATGAGAAGAATTAGAAGCTGATATATCCTCAGGTAATGACTTTTCTTTTGTTTTCAGCACAGGAAACATTATTTCGTGCATATATTTCTGTCTCTGCAAAGCATCTTAATCTGAATTTGGATCCAGCTTATTTTTATAACATAAGTGAAATGTCTTCTTCCATGTACAAGTTTTTGTGAGAAACAGTGGAGGTGGATTGAAAATTAAAAATTCAGATGTAAGAAGTATTTAGGTCACTTATTTTTACCCATACATCATGCAAAAAGCCTTACAGGTAGGCTATGGCTTGCAGAGTGAAAAACTAGTACTGGACAATAGAGATTGATCATAAGATGTTCAATTCCATGAGGAATATAGTGACATTTTTTTTTTTCTTTTCTGGGGTAGATACTGTGAGTCAGTCAGAAGTAAAAGGAGTCTGGCTCCCTAAATTGCAATACAAATGAAGGGCCCATGAAGATTTTTCATGACAAGAAATGTGATTTTAATCCTGCTATAATTTCTGCTTTTGTGCGTGCTAAAACCACTTTAACTTTCTCATGCCCTGCCCCAAGTGATATTTCAGTATGTTAAATGAAGTACAGCTATTTGGAGGATAAATTATAAAGTCAAAGATTTTTGACTAATTTTTTTTAAGCATTAATCAAAGATTTCATATGTGACAGGAAGAGGTGGAAAGAAGAGAAAGAGGAAATGGCACACAAGAAAAAGTTGAAAATCTTAGGATTAAAAGTAGGACTAGGCGGCTAGCTTGAAGTGACACAAGTTCATACAGGGACATTGTGTGATCAGCACATATCTCCCTTGGCCACTATCCTTTTCTATTCCTTTGACTGTTGTGGTTTGTGGTTACTGCGCTGCAAAGAGAGAGAAAGGACAGCCACACACACAGATCCATTTGGGGAGAAAAGGCCAACTTTATTGTACAGACAGTCCGTATTTAAAGTGTGTTACATGCAGCTAGGACAGGACAGTAGTTCATTGGACAATTGGGAAAAACATCCTTGGGACAGTACCTCAGGATGTATCCCACGGGAAATACACCAGGTATTAATCTTTATTATGAATTCTGCTCTGTTTTTCACCAAGTTATCACCCTGGGAGACTTCCTCCCTAACTGAAGCTGTAGTCAGCTTGTCAGCCTGGGAATGGACCTGAGAGTCAGGAGAAATCCAGGCCTGAAAAGAATTTCCAAACTGTAATTCCCTAGCTCTCTAAATGTGTGTGTCCACAATGGTTTAATCCCAGCCTGCAGCCAAGCACCATGCAGGTGCTCACTCACCCACCCACCAGCAGGATTGGAGAGAGAATAGCAAGAGCAAAAGGTAGAAAACTCAAGGGTTGAGATAAAGACAGTTTAAGAAGGAAAGCAAAAGTTGTGCCCATAAGTAAAGTAAAATAAGGAATTATTCTCAGCTTCCCATGGGCAGGCAGGTGTTCAGCCATCTGCAGGAGGGCAGGGCCCCATCATGTCTAACAGTGACTTGGGAAGACAAACACCATCACTCCAAATGTCCCCCCTTTCCTCCTACTTCCCCCCAGTTACATGCTGAGCATGATGTCATACAGTCTGGAAGATCCCTATGGTCAGCTGAGGTCACCTGTCCTGGCTGTGTCTCCTCCCACCCCCTAAGCACCCCCAATTTCCATGCCAGCATGGCTGTATGAAAAGCAGAAAAGGCCTTGACTCTGTGTAAGTCCTGCCCAGCAATAACAAAATCATCTCTGTATTATCAACCCTGTTTTCAGCACAAATCCAAAACACAGCCCCACACCAGCCACTGTGAAGAGTATTAACTCTATCCAGGCATAAACCAACACATTCTACCTCTTGTGTCCTGTCAGGCTAATCTCAGCCTCCAATACAGGGCATCCCCCTGTCACTACAGGCAAGTCACTGATCAGTACAGGAATAATACTGTATTCACTGATAATTGTTGAAAATCCTGTCCTACGTAGTAAAATAATTTTTTATTTCTTGGGAGTCAGGACCAATAGGTAAATAAATACACTTTCTTTTGGTAGGAATATAGTGCTGAAATTTGTGATTCCCATTAAATAATAGTTTCCATTTAACTCAGAAATACAAATGTATCTTGGTAGGATGGAGATTTGAAAGTATATGGAAGAGAAGAAATAATGTCCTGAAATAGAACTCTATTCTTTTGGCTCTTGAAGAAAAAGGAAATAATGTTTTAATAATAATCTGCCAGTTTTGGCCCAGATAGAATTTTTTAAAAAAACCTTATATCTATTTTCAAAATCAGAAATTCCAGGATCTTTTTTTTTTTTTTTTTAAGCTAAAAAACTGCTCAACTCTGATCTTAATGGAAAAGTATTTTGCTAGCTCAAAGTTTTCCAGTGGATCAGTTTAATCCTGTAAATCCTCAGCACAGATAGGGCCTATTTCAGTACAAGTATACAGTGCTGTGTTAGCACTGTTGCGGTGAAGGCTGCTTTAGGTAGAGCAAATAACCTCCCTAGAGCAGCAAAGAAAACCTGAGTTATAAAATAATTTTCCAAATATTCATGAACAGAGTTTTGGGAACCCCTTCAAAGAGCTTTTCATCCCTCACCTGACACTCTGTAAAAAACTTTAATCTTGCTTAGGAGTAATAGGTAATTTGGCACCAAATGACCTTATCAAATTTTATCAAAAGGAAAAGCAATACAACCAGATTCCCTCAAGTGATTTCTTGGAAGCACTTTTAATATAACGTTCAACCAGGGATTTTTTTTATCACTTTCTTTTAACACAACTTTATCTGGGACCATGTTAAACTGATGCTAGAACACTCTCATCTACTATAACTCAAGCATTAACTTTTTCACTTAAACGTATTATGTTCTATTAAAAAAAAAAAACAATAAAACTTTAGAAATATATATAGAACATTTCTGCTTTTTGTACATCATCTTTGATTTGTATATAGCAGTAGCTGAAAGCTGATGAATACACTAGGGAAATAGTGCTTAACTAACCTGATTGTCTTCCATGATGGGACAATGTCTGGATGGATGAGGGAAGAGCAGGGGATATTGTCTGCCTTAATTTCAGTAAGGCTTTTGGCACTGCCTCTCATGGTATCCTCATGTTGAAGCTCAGAGTGGGCAGTGGAGTGGATTGAGAGCCAGCTGCGTGGCAGATTGCAGAGGGCTGTGAGCAGTGGCACAGAACAGAGTCTGGCTGGAGGCTGTCACTAGAGGTGTCCCCCAATGTTCAGTGATGGGCCCAAATATTGTTTAACTTATTCACCTGTGAAGGGAGAGATATCAGAGAGAATATCAAACCTAAAATATTTCCACAACTTTAGAATATTTAGGAAGTTTTCCAGATTAAAAAAAGACTGTAGTGGAAGGATGTACCCAGTGTGCTTGTGCAAGCTATGTTAGTAGGTTTGTTCATTAAAAATCAGGTTAATTTGTTTGGCTTATTTTTTGTAGTCCTTCGCATGGAGGTCTTGGTGGTAAGACTGTAATGTTAACTTGTTCTTGACTTAACCTTTTCATCATTTCAATCAGCTGAACAGCATTCCTGTTGTTTTTGTTTGGTTTGGTTTTTTTCAGGTAGAGTGAGGATAGGGAAACAGAGTGTACTTGAGTAAATTTGAAGTTTTATGGAAAAGAAACTAGATGTGTTACAGTAAGGATCGGAGTATGTGCTTAACTAAATCTTTTAAAGGAATGACCAACAAATTTTTACAACATTATCAATTAGGTAAAGATAGAATAACTAAAAAGAAGTTTGACTAGCTGTGGACCAAGTTTAGTAACTTCTATTGAATAATCTTTTCTATAATGCTTGTGGTAAGGATAGCTGAGGATCTTTTTTTCTGAATATATATTCATTTTACTTGGTTTTAAATGTTTAGTTTAAAAATGGAATGTTAAACAGAGATATTTTTATAAAACCCTTAAAATCTAGACACCAACATGAATTATGCATTATTTAAAGAATGCAACATATCTTTATTATTGTAAATGGAGACTATTACATATTTTTATTCTGCTGTCTTCTGTAAATTGTTTAAACTTCAGGGATGTTTACTGAATCACAAAGCAAAAATTGATTAGTGTTTTGGATCAATAGAGCTAGTTGAAATATTTATTTCTTTAAATAGCTTGCCATATTTTATATGACCAGATACAACATCTCATTCTGTATTGAGATCAGAAGCCAAGTATCAAAAAAAAAAACAAAAAAAACAAAAAAAAAGGAAAAGCCATTGCTGTAGAAATTCTCCCACGTTTAGGTAGCCATACCCCAAGAATGATGCACACTTTACAATCAAGTATCTGGTCAAAATCCTTTTCACTAGATTGCAGAAATGAAACTGAAAAAATTTCTCATGAAGTCTGATAATAGGCCCTCTTTCATAAGAGCAATGTACAAGAGAAGACCAACTCAAATGGACAGCTGAGAAGAAATTAAAATGCAAATAAAAATGAGGAGCTGATGAACACAATATTTTTGAGATATTTTGAGAAAAAAAAATGTAAGTAATATGTGTAAGTTTATACTCAGAGTATTTTGGTCTTGACATCCTGGAAGTAAAGAAACAAGGAAAGTCGGAGAGTTGAACAAACCTGAGTAGATGCTTGCATGATGAATTGTTGTTGACCAGTACAACACTGACTTTAAAAGTCAAGTGTAAAATTTGCACCCATAAATGTAGGAATCTCAAGAAATAGCTGATATCCCACTTTATCAATTGCTGCATACAGAATTTCTGGGATATTTATTTCAAAGACTCTAAAAATCCTGGACTCTTTTCAGAAGCAATCTGTCATAATTATCTGTGTTATAAGAAGGTTTAAGGACTGATTGAAACATATTAAACTAAGTTAAAAGATTTTAGTGATATTTCTTTTTATTTTGTACATTTATTCACATATAAATGGTTGTTAAGTAGATTTATTCATGCTTAAACTGATCATAGATCCATGTTACTCTCTAAAATTCTCTGGCAAAAAAAAAATCATACTGTTATTGCAAAGAACACACAAAAACACAGACTGTGCTCTATTACTCACTAGAGGGTGCTTTCAGAAAAAAAAGCCTGAAAATCATGATTTAATTAAGATTTATAAATCTACTCCATATAGAAACTAAGAATGCATTCAGAATTCAAGTTATGTGCATGTTAATATTTGGAGAAAAGCCCACCACATTCAATATAGAACAAATGAAAAAATCTGACAACAGATGGATGTGTCTTTTGCACACAGTTTATACAAAAATACATACATAAGTATATATACACTTGTATTAACATATATCTGCATGTATAGATCTGTAAATAGATATAGGTGTATTCATATAAGCCTACATAAGGAGAATTAATAGCAGAAATAAAAATAAGTCAGAGAAAGAAGAAAATAAATCTGACATATATTGTCATTTTTATCATTTGATAAGCTTGTGAAATAAAATTCTAGCTTGACTAGAATTAAAGCAAAACCTTCTAATTCCATAACAGAATCAAAAATCCACCTCTTATGCTTACATTCAGACCAGTCATTACAAAAATTAATTCTTTATATAATTTAACTGAAGAAAAGGAAATATGTATGGGATGCATTTTCTTCTGATATTTCCTAGTCCCTTAAAGCATGAATATAACTCAAGATCACAAAGGTATCTTAAAATTGATCTCTTGTTAATTAGTGGAATAGTTAATGAAAGAAAGCTAAGACTTTTTCACAGGTTTTCCTTCCTTGAATGACTAACTTGGTCATATGCCTGACTTATACAAGGAGGAGAATTGAATCAAGAAAACATTAGCATTCATGTATTCTAACTTGCAATGAAAAATTCCTCACTTAATAATTAATTAGATTGTAAACTGAATACTCTTTGAGATCAATACCCAGATGAAACTGATCATGTTGCTGAAAATAAGGACTGAGAATAAGTGGGAACAGAAGTGTGACATATAAGAGATAGGAGTAAAACTGACTTTTAATGAGAGGAAAGTTATTAGCTCATTATAGAAAACGCAGGAGGGACTGGGTTACCATATAACTGTTGTATGAGTCAAATGGGGTGAATAAATTTGAGCTGTCAGTAGGTGACTGTAACAGAACAGCAGATAATATGAAGTAAAATATAGATTTAAATCCATATAGGAATTGTCCATCATAGAAAAACATTATAGAAGGCCGTATCCATACTCTTCGAAGGTACTGCTATTATGATCAAATAAAAGTTTACATTTTGTCATACATCTGGTCATTAGAAGAAGAAATTCCTAAGGAAAAGGATTCCATTTGTTACTGCGTTTGAAATTAGAAAACCTGACTGAGGTTTTTAGAATTCTCCTTTTTTTTTTTTTTTTTTACTCCTATGACTCCTATTCTTTACTGAGAGAGTGAGAGTGCTGGGGGAACTGGAACAGGTTTCCTAGATATGTGGATGTCCCATCCCTGGAAGCATTCAAGATCAGGTTGCATTGGACTTTGAGCAACCTAGTCTAATGGAAGGTGTCTAGAAGATCTTTTAAGGTCCCTTCCAATGCAAACCACTCTTTGATTCTATGACTTACATGGGTTTGGATATATTACTATGATTTACTTCTCCTCAAATATTTTCCTTCTCCTCAATTGCCAGTTATCCAATGGATTCCTACCTATTTCTCTTTTTGTACATGTTTTCAATGTGGCAATTAATTCAGAAGTATTAGAATACTTTATGTGGAAAAAAGAGTTCTTTGTACTTGAAATTGTATTATTATAATTGACAAATGTCAGAATCCATCATATCTGTGTCACTTCTTTTTCCAAATGGAATAGATAGCACTTTGGAATAACATGCAAAATAACTTGCTTCTAAAAATGCAACAAAAGGATCACCATCATGAGAATTATTAATAAGGTACAAACCTTCATTTCTCTAACAGTAGAGGAGGAAATTTGAAAAATAGATCATTATGGAATTTTTAATCAAATGTAATCTAGTTACTTGTGCCAGTCAAAATACTTGTATTTTACTAGCAATTTATTCTAAGGAAAATGATTTCTCTCAGCATTTTAATACATAAAAATTCAACATGATACCGGTGAGGTAAGAAGTCTCAGCTGCTGTGGAGCTATTTTATTACCTTCCTCATTGTTTTGAGTCCCAGCATATGCTGTCCTCCATGAAAAGAAACTTGCCTATAGACATATAAATTCTCAGAATTTATAGGAATTTTTTTAGTTTCATTGTTTTCAAAAAATCAGCAGCTTTTGAACATTTTCAAAATCACATCCTCTAACTGATGGCCACACAAATGTAAATAGAAAGCAAGGTTAGATGCAGGTTACTAGAATGTATGGAACAGAACCCTCTGAATCTTTGAGATGGTTAATGAGAAGAAATGACAGCATAAAAACCCTCTGATTGAAGTAATGTTATTGATATAAAAATTAAAGAGTAGTTTGCCATTAGGGTTACTCCAGTTTTTCATTGGCATATCCCAGTGAAGTCAATTGACTAAAGCTGATAAATGCTATCTCCATTAGTTTAGAAACAATTTAAATACTTTTTTCCCCCCTTTTTTGCAGTGCACAGAAAATTCTGTCACTGCTATTTCTTCTAGTCTTATTAAAGCCCATCAACATTTTTTCCAGTAAGTTAATAGGCTGCAAGTTTTAATCCAGTGTTTAAAATGAATCAGTCTTGAATATTTTCTTACTACAACTTATTTTTACCTCTGCTGGTTTTGTCTGGGGTAGAAGTAATGTTTGTCATAGTAGCTGGCTGGCATGGTGCTATGTTTTGGATTTGTGCTGGAAACATGCTAGTAATAGAGAGATGATTTTGTCACTGCTGAGCAGTGGTTACACAGAATCAAGACCTTTTCTGCTGGGGTAGAAGTTGTGAGGGAACAGAGTTGGAACAGCTGACCCCAACAACCCAAAGGGCAGAGTGTACCATGTTGCATCATGTTTAGGATACAAAACTGTGAGGAGAATAAGGAAGGGGAGAACATGTTTGGAGAGATGGCATTTGTCTTTCCAAGACACTGTTATGTGTGATGGAGTCCTGCTTTCCTGGGATCACTGAGCACATGCCTGCCCATGTAAAGCAATGAATTAATTCCTTGTTGGCTTTGTTTGTGCATGTGGCTTTTGATTTCACTGTTAAACTGTCTCTATTTCAACCCATGAGTTTCCTAAGTTTTATTCCTCCAATACTCTTCTCCATCCCACTGGGGACAAGTTAATGAGTGGCTGTGGGGCTTAGTTGTCAGATGGGGTAAAACCACAGCATTATTTTGCAGCATTGTAATATACCAAGGTTGTATACCTAAACAGATGAATACAAGTAGTCCTACTCTTCCTCATATACTGTCAACCAACTATGAACAGCATCAGCTCTTATAATTAATTACCTGGCACATGCACTGAAGAGAGGTGCTTTTGGTCTCAGTTTTGGCACCACAGTAAAGTAGTTTGACATCTACCAGACCCCAGCTGCCTGACAGAAGTACTCTTCCAAATAACAGGCCTTTTTTTACTACAGACTAATCTTTCACTCTGAAGAGAATAATACCAAGCCTACTCAAAAGGTATAGAATTAGGGCAAATTGTGGGATAAGCTACATGATCATATACTTTTTCTTTTTAAAATTTCATCCAGCTTACTGAATGTACTAGAGGTTAAACAGAAATAATAGGATTTATTACAGACAAAATACAAAATACTGTGTATAGTACTTTTTGCAATAAGAAGAATTAAACGGGGGTTACATATCATACCTTTACTGTGTCATAAGCACATAAGACCGATCCTATCAGTTCAGATCAGATGTGCAGAAGCCCTCAATCCTGTTTTCAAGATTGAAATAGATACTTAGGAAAGAGCAGTAAGAAAATAAATTATATAATAACACTCTTCTAGACACCAGGGTTTTTTATCCTAATAACTTCCTCAACCAGAACTGCTGTCTGTATGTAAATAGATTTTTTATTTTTACTTTAAGATTTATTATAGGGTTTCATCTAATTGTTTTTGCAGTTTTCAGAGTTCAGAATAACACGTGGTAGGGAGTTTCATGACTTTATTAGATTGTCTGTGAAGAATCATATCTTTCAGTGTGTTTTGTATGTTACTTGGACTAATGTAATAACCTCTGGCATTGTTTTTAGGTGTGGAATATAAAGTCACCTACAATTCTCACAATTTTCTAGACTGCTGTCTCTTCCTACCTGTGTTATCCTTTGTTTCTCTATGTAGCAGCACTCTAGCCTACCCACTGCACAAACATCAGCTGTTTCATCCCTGTGGCTATCATCATTACTTTCTTTGAGATTGTGCCAGTTTTAGCATACTCTTTCTGAAAGGGAAGCACCAAAACCGCAAGAGCTGTTCAAGATGAAAGGTGATACACAGCTGTGTCCAAGCCCGGGTTGGATGGGGATCTGAGAGCCTGGTCAAGTGAAAGGTGTTCCTGCCTGCAGCAATGAGGTTGGAACTAGATGATCTTCAAGGTCTCTTCCAATCAAAACCATTCTATGACTCTATGAAGGATAGCATTGTTTTCTCTTCTCTATTCCTTCCAGGTTGGTTTTTAACATTTGCTCACCTTCTGCCCAAGTTTTCCTTTATGAGTGGTGTTCTCCAGCTCAGAGCCAATCTTCTGTTATGCAAAATTAGAGTTCTAGTTTTAAAGGTATGGCATTTCACATCCATCTATGTTGAAATTATTTGCCATTTTATTACAAAATTTTCCACATTATGAGATCTTTTTGCGAATTGGTCATGTTTGAATAACATCTTTTTTACCTTGAATTCAGTAATCAGCAAACATTATTATCTCAGTAATTCTAGTGTTTCCAGACTATTCTTCCTCATGTGCTTAGTATAGACATTTGACTTGATGGCTTGACATCTCATAAAGCGGCCTAGAATCTTTTCTAATAATTGACAACCCATCATCTGTCTTAGGGTAGGACAGCATTTGACAGTTTGGAGAGGAATTTCATATGAAGTCAGTATTTCAGGTGTTTTGTCCTTTAGGAGTTTTTGCCAATCATATTCTGATCCTCGTGATTTATTACAGTTCTCACTAGCTTTTATTGAGTATCCTTTATCAGTAAGTTTTTAATTCAAGACAGAATTTCCCAAGGGCCACCCATGTTCTGACATAAGTATTTCCCTTTCTGTTTCTTGTGTACTGTAAAAAAAAAAAAGTATTATTTTTTCAACATTTAGAAGCCTACACTTTCTTGTTCATGTTTACTTCTTCTGTATTCTATATATGAACACTACTTCATCTTCAGACCAATTGCTTAAAACAAAATAGAAACAAGAATGCAATATTTGTCAAATGTACTTAGCTAATTCCCTTTATTCTCCTCCCAAAATTCTTCTATAGTCAACTGGCTTTCCTTACCCTCACCATTTTTCACAAGTCTTCTCAGACTCCCAGGCATAACCCGCTTCTAAGCAGCTAGTATTTCTTCAGGAAGGTTCAGACCATTTATTATAACTTTTGGTGATAGTTTTACCCCACCAAATGTCATTAGAAGATTTGTCTGTTGATCTATTATCTGATCTTCATCATCTGTGCGTTGAAATATTTCTCTTACACTGATGAAAAAATTATTTTATGGTATATCTGTTGGCCAACAATTTTTAAGGTGAAGGCAAATTGGTTATATAAGATTTATTTTTTGCTTGAGGAGAGGCATAAATAGATTAAATAGTAAAATATCTTATTGATTTATATGAAAAAATATTAAATTATGTAAGCACACTATAAAATGCTTTTTAGTTTTGTTAATTGTGAAATGAAGCTTTAAATGAAAGAGACTGTGTGTCTTCTGACTTAATAGCCATCATGGATGAGATAAGAAAGAAGAGAAAAACAGAGAAAAGAAAATGTTTATGTTATTTAAAAACTTCATTGCAATTTTCTGAATTGCTTGCAAATTTTGTGTTTAATATCATATTGTGAAGTATGAGTGACTTAGATTACAAATCTGATCATAATAGGCATTTCTTTTATTACTGGCTAAACGTAAATCCAGGGATTGTCTTCCTGGCAGAGATATCTGTTTTGACTTTGAAATATGTCTTACAAAAATATTCCATTATATTCCTGTCAGTAAACTTCCTTCACTAGAATTATTCTAGAAAGTAATCAAAATGGGGGAATCACACAGAGTCAAAATTAGATTATTTTTAAGATATCAATGTTTATCTAGCTACCAGTATCCTCTGTTTACACTTGTTTCTTCATCCCTTGATCCACACACAGCTACAAATGAATAAACAGGTCCCAGAACCAAAACTTGGACCCGTCATTATAGTGCTGAACCAGTAGACCTCAACACTAGCAAGACCCACTTCTGAGCAGTAAAATGCACATTAAGAGATGGTTAAGGACAAATTAATATCTAAAGTTAATTATAGCTTCTGGATTTAGGAATGCTCAGGAGTTTTGAGTTATACTCTCATGCATACATATTTATGCTATTATTTTTATTTTAATTGCATACACAGGATGTAAGCGAATATATTAATTTCTTTCTTATCTTTACCTGTTGATAGCATGTTTGTCAAACCTTCATCATTTGTAAGAAGGGATCATAAATTACAGAAATTATGGAAATCATAGGAACAATAAGGTTGGAAGGGACTACAGTGGGTCTTCTGGTCCAACCTCCCTACTCAAGAAGGGTCATCGTAGAGCACATGGCACAGGCTTGTGTCCAAACAATTCTTAAATATCTCTAGCAGTGAAGGAGACGTCATAACTTCACTGGGCAATCTGCTCCAGTTCTCAAGTACCTGCACAGAAAAGAAGTTCTTTCTCATATTCAAGTGGAACATTAGTTCCTGTCCATTGCCTCGTGTCCCAGAGGCTGGCAAGAAGAGCCTGGGTCCATCCTCTTGGTACCCCCAACTTTAGATATTAATACACACTGATGAGGTCCCTTCTTAGTCCACTTCTCAAGGCTGAACAGGTACAACTCCCTCAGATTTTCCTTTTAAGAAAAACACTCCAGTCCTCTCATCATCCTTGTTGCCCTCCACTGGACCTGCTCCAGGAGCTCCATGTCTTTCTCTTACTGAGGAGCTCAGAACTGGACACAGGACTCCAGATGTTGTCTCACTAAGGCTGAATGGAGAGGATTTCTTAATATATTGTATCTCGAGGATTTCTTCATTCTTATTTTCTTACTTATTACAGTTTCGCGTTTGAGTTAATGCTGTATCTGTTCTCAAAACCACAGAATTTATTGATGATCCATAATGACCTCCTAGCAGAATCTGCCTATGCATCAAAAAGAAGCATTTTCCATTATTGACTACTTTTTATGTACAGAAATTCTTTGTGCATTTGTCTTAGAAATAAAGCTAAAATAAACATGGAAAAACCTTTGGGATACGGCACCTAACATCATTCGTAGGAGAAACAGAAAGGAAGAAAGGACAAAAATTTCTTAAAGGATAGTGGTAATATTTTTGGTTTTGGTGCATTTCTCTTCATGCATTTGATTTGGCTGAGGAACAGATTGTTTAAACTGTAATTTCGGTACTCAATCTCTGTTCTTTATGAATGACATGAACATTATGTGAACTTAAGAATTAAGCTGACACAAGGAGTTATATTCCTGAATTGGGCCAGTGAGTGAGACTTGAGGACAAAGTTGAAAAACTAGAAGAGGCCTCCCAGTGCTCAATCTGCCACCACTGATGGACCATGTTATCTGTTTTGGTAAGAGTACACAGTTATTTTAAAATTGCTTTGTGTATATTTTCTGTTTTTAAATAATTATGTGCAATAGAAACTGGAAATTAATATAAATCTGTAAAACATATAACTGGTTTTGAGTGATGATGCAGTCACATAAATACAGGCTGGTAATGAAAATACAGGAGTACAAATAGGTTTTGGTCAACTTTTTATAATGCCATTATTCCTTCTTTCATGTGTATAAACAAATACTGAAAAACAGCCTTTGGTTTTCCTCTATTCTTGTCAGTATAATTGGGATGAACATCACCACGCCTTTCTCCCTAAACACAGCAAAAACAATGCTGCTCATTCTGGCTTGCATTGTTTTGGTAGCAATCATGACTGATTTGCTTGGGGGAAACTGTCAAGTCTCTGTCTAAATTATTAACAAACATATTTCTGTATTATTTATAAGACATTGAAAATATGGCTTAATGATCATTTAAAATGATGGCTTTAGAAAACAACTGTTTCTTTACAGTTCCTATTGAAACAAACAGTTTTCCATTTAATATAGGGAATATTTCACAGAGTAGCAAAGAAAAGCACAATTTTAATGGAATAGTTTTTGCATTTACATCAGTACTTTCTATCCCTTTATAAAGTAAACTTTTATTGTAACAGACACAAAAGTCTGAGGAGAGAGATTCACTTAGTGGGAAATTAGCTTTACTGTGAATGTAGCTGTAACTTTTTTTTTTAATATTTACAATTTAATCATGTTAATTGTTCCTTCTTGATGAAAACTATGAAGAAGACACACATATGCGATAACTATTTCTCAAGTTCAAAAAAAGCTCTGGGGAATACTACAGTAATGTTCAGGTGCTGAACAACAGAAGCTCTATAAAACACACTCTGCTCTTCTGCTGGACATCAGAGAGAGGATGGTCTCATAGTCAGGAACAATCTCTTCCACAGATACCTACCCTGAGCTTGGATGAATAAATAACCCTCTGTGTGCCTTTATGTTTCTGATTTAAATTAATTGTGTGGGTAACTTCTCTGCACATATAAGGGGATATCAGTGTGCATTATTTACACACAATATGTCACTGTGCCCACATTAATGGAATCACTTATGCAATATTTTCACTGGAGCACAGCCTGACTCTCATCTGAGACATAGATGTTTACATGAGCTTTTCTGAGAAAACCTGCTATAAAACTTTGGTAAAGAGAATTAAAAATTATATCACCTTAAAAACTTTTTGAATAGATTTTCTTAATTTTACTCTGAATTTGATGACTTCTTCTTCCTGTGTGTGTGCCACATGCTTTCATGGATGTTTCCTCAATTTAAGAACTACACTTAAACTTGTAGCTCTGATTCTTGATATTTATAAGGTGAGATGTCTTAATTGCAAAAAATGAAAACAAGGCCTGTCGTTTAATGGTTTGTTGGACATTGTTAAGGGAGTAATTATTTAGAGAAAATATTTTATGTTAATTATTTCTTTAATTTTTCTTATGAATTATGTAACAATTCAAGAGTATATATAGTCAGAAGCAATATTCAGTGTCATCTATTCTTCAAAGTTTGTCTTGCATTTTTTGCTTCATTAATGCACATTGGAAGATGAAGAGAAAATCTTTCACAAACAATAAAAAAAGTTCTGTTTTGTTAATCATCAAATTATTTTGAAATATGGGGAAGTTAATATTTTTCAGGCAAATTTTGGATTTTGGAAAGGAATCTTTCTGATCCTCCAAACTGTTTGGTCTTAGTTAACACACAGGTAACTGCTGTGAAGCCAACAGAGAAAATTCTTCTTTATTCAATCCAGCTGCATCAAGAAAAAGTGTCCAGACTCTATTACTTTCCTTCTTTTGTTACTATTGCTGCACAATTTCAAATGGGATTGTATCAAATAATGGGCTAGCACAGACTGCATTGACAGTAATATAGGGAGATAACATCCTTTCAACAGATTGTGTCTTTTGATGATTTGGGTGGTGTAGACAAAGGGTTTATAGTACTCTTATTTCTATCCATCTGTACATGTTTTTTTCAGGGCTGACTTTGTGCACAAAAGGATATGACCAGGGTCCAGAATTTTGCAGCAATTTTCTCGCAGGCTATTTTGATTAGCAGAGCATGTTATGATATTCTTTGGGCTGTACATCTTACACTTGGAGCAGAAATATAAAATTACTCTGAATATAAGCAGCAATTTAACAGCATGCTATTTCAGTGCCTTATGTCATACTTCATTCTTCTTTTAAATACAAGGATACAATACATGAAAGCCAGACTGATGGGCAGAACCATTAATCAAATATTTGTAAGCATTTCTGCTGGATTTCTCTTCCCTCCATTAAAAAGTTATTCAAAAGAGAGTTTGAGAAGAAAAAGTCAACTTGTTCACTAAAATAGAATTTCATACATTTTCACCTAGGACTGAAGCTGAAGTTTCACAGGCTACTGAAAAAGATACGCACAAATGATGACACTGGCTTTTTTAATACTAATGAGGTGAATGCAGCTATGAGAGAAGCTAATAAAAATATTTTTAATCCATTTGCTAGAAAGGCAATAAAAATTCTCGATCCTTGGTGGAACAGAAGTGTAATACAGCTATTAAAGGAATGCAGGGAGAGGGAGACCTAAATAAAGCTGAGACATCACATTTAGTATAAGGCTTAATGGTATATAGGAGTCTCAAAATGTTATAAGGCTGAGAGAAAGTATATATTGGCATGAGTTTTATTTAAGTGTTAGATGAAATACAGTGTCATCAAAACTTAGATGAAGAAAAGGTCTACAATGCTAGGATAAGTAGAGGAGATAATTACATAAAAAATGTATTACTTTGTGAAATTTAAACTGTGATCATATATAATGGAAGGATTTGTTGCAATACGTCTGTGGCGCCTTTTGATGCATTAGGACATGATAAGCATGGGGATGCTTTGAGTGGCCAAAGAAGACACCCTGCTAAGAAGCAGATATATCCCTATGTCAAAAATTGCTGCTATATTTAATTCATTAAAACTCACCACTTTGGAGAGGAGTGGTATATGAAGCATTTCACTTACAGCCATCTTGGATTCTGGCTTTATGACAGTAAGAAGATGAACATAAATGTTTTCCCTTAAAGGTGATCTTTCCAGTAAGTAGAGACACCCCTGAGCAGAAAAATGCTGGAAAAACACTCCTACTCACCTTGCTCTTGTCTGAAAGACATATCACTTTTATTCCTTCCACTCTGAGTTCGTCTGCATTAACATTCTGGTTTGGATCAGGAGACATCTTTTGTGTGGCTCTCTTGACTCACTCTCATATAGTTTTGATTTTAAAATTGAGTGAGCTTGGAATTAAAGAGATGTATTTATCTTGAATGATGCTAAACCACAGATATGCATTGGGTGCACACCTGGCACCCTGCATCCACAAATGAGCATTCAGGCCATGGGGACTCACTAGGGTCAGTTTTACACACCCTCTGCCCTCCATACAGTGTGGATATTGATCCTCAATGTCAACTATTTTTCTGTATAAATTTGTGCTTATTTGCACATGGTAGTTGCTGAAGTAGATGTAGCCTTGGTATTGAGTACTCCTCATGATTTGAGGATGTGACAAAAAAGTAAAAGGTTTTAAAACACTGGCCTTTAGTAAGCAATAAGGCATAGCTAATGGAAAGAGCTGTAAAATATTTTTTATTGCTTTATGAAAATAATCTCATTCAGAGTTCTTCTTACTTAGAGCCTGTAGGAAGAGGGCTGATGTTGATTGTGTCCTTGAAACTTTTGACAAAAAGTCTTGTTTCATTAGTAAACCCCACCTTTTTCCTCCTCCTAGTTTTAACAAATGACCAAGCCTAGCAGAATGAAGGCCAGTGCAATTTTTCATAGGGTTGTAGCAGTGATTTTAATTGCTAAACGTATTCAATCATTTGTTCTAAGTGTATTCAGAACATGCCATACTGAACTAATACTGAATGGATGTCATTGCATTAGTTTAGCGCATTGAACTAAGCAGGACATGAAGACCCCAGTGAAATCACTTGGTTTATATATCATTACTTAATGAATCTGCAGTAGATGGTAAGAACTTATTTTGACTCAGCAGACAGTGCCAAAAGACAATTGAAGTTCAAAAGTCGTGTTTGAATGCCTTGTTATTTTGACCTTTATATGTATTTTATCTTACTTGAGGAAAAAATGAAGAGATGAGCAGAGACCATCTCATAAAGCCACAACAAAATTGTTATAATCACTTAATTTACTATTGCCTTCTGAAGTAAATGTTTTCTATTTATCCAGTAGAGGGAAATTAAAGGGCTATGAAATTTCATGATAGGTTAAATCCTATGAGCCATATGGGAAGGAAAAATCTACCTGGCTAAAGAAAAGGAAACAGTCTTAGAAAAAAGTAATCAGACCACAACTAAAGTACTTTGACAAAACACAGATTAGTGAATCCCTCAAAGTAGAAAATATGTACTTTTACATAACATTATGACTAGGTCTGATGATAAAAATAGAATATAAACTCCTAATACAATCTTATGATTCATTATTAAAAAAAATCCACAAACAGTTTTCAGAAGTCTACAGACTGTCTCAGATTTCTAGATTTTTGGATGCTTCTTTAAAATTCTAACTGTGATGCTTAAAAGCAAAAGATAAGCAAATAATTTAAATATTTTTACAAATGCATTTATGTAGTATTCATACCAACTGTGGTGCCTAATTAACATCTTTTTTATACCGTGTCACCCAGAACTGCTGCCAGCTCTCAAGGTGAGGCTGCCCCAGCTCAGAGCAGAGCAGGACAATCCCCTCCCTTGCCTGGCTGGTGATGCTGTGCCTGATGCCCCCAGGACAGGGTTGGCTCTCCTGGCTGCCAGGGCACTGCTGGCTCATGGTCAACTTGCCATGGACCAGGACCCCCAGGGCCCTTTCTACCGCACTGTTTTTAACATTTATTTTCTCAATCTGTCTGTACATCCAGGGTTGTCCCATCTCAGGTGCAGAATCCAGCACTTTCTCCTGTTGAATTTCACATGGTTGGTGATTGCCCAGCACTCTGATTTGTTGAGGTTTCTGCAGGGTCTCCCTGTGTTGGAGGGAGTCAACAGCATCTCCCAGTTTTGCATCATCTGCAACCTTCCTTAGTATCCCTTCCAGATTTGTTTCCAAGTCCTTTATGAGCATGTTGAAGAGCACAGGGCTGAGGTTGAATCCCTGAAGAACATCCCAGTCTGATGTTGCCCCATTCACTACAACCTTTTGCACTAGATACAATCTGAACACACTGTTGGGAAGTCACCAAGCCTGTGTGCTGTGCATTGGTATTACATGGCAAAATCCTCCACTTTTTTCCATAATAAATAGTAAAAATACTTTAAATTCATAGATATTGACCATAGAATATTGGTGTATAAATATTCATGTAGGTGAATGCTTGTACATTTGTGTAATTAGCTTGCATAATATTAACTTTACTATTAAAATTCTGTCTTAGAGATGACCCAGTTATTGTATCAATTTCCATTCACATATACCAACGTTATTTTTTTTTCAATGTAAGTGGCATGGCTAGGCATCAAAATATCAGGAGAACGAGTCTTGCGGTATTTTTTTAGTATCAGTTTTTACTGTGTATATAGAGTTCTTGGCTCTTTATGGGTGTGTTGAAAGAAAACTTTTCTGCCAGTTACCACTAAAGAAGCAATAATTGACCTAAATTTCTGATGAAAACTTTAACAAGATACTGGTGGATCTTATTTGCTCCTAAAGCAGCTATATAAGCATTTTTTTTCTAAGAACTAAATGCACACTGTTCCTGTTTGAGAAGCTCAAACTTTCATTATCTCTGTGCTTTTAGGTTCTCGTTCTCACCATCCCTATTTCATTATAAGAAATCAGATTTAGTAGGCTATTACAACCCTTAGGTATTGTGTTTTACTTCTTCACTCATTTTGCCTTCTGTATTTCATTATGCAAGTATTTCCATTTGCTGCCCTGAAGGATTTCTTTTTCATTATCTTGACCAGAATTTGCTTATGTGTCCTCATTTTGTTTGTATTAAAAATTTATGTAAAAGTATTTGTAAATAAGAACAAACCATATAACTCATATGTGGAAACAGCACAGTGATGCTCTGCACATACACTGAAATATAAGAGACATAAAAGGGAAAATTGAATGTAGTTACTGCTATATAGGAAAGCATCTAATTAATTGGCAGAACATCTGGGAAGTAATTTAATAACGTGATTTTTAATGTAGAAAGGAAAAAGCCCTAATATCACAGCTTTTCCCAGACAACCTGCAGGATGCAGTAATCTGTCAGAACAGTCATGGATTATGCTAAATGCCAAGCCAAACGGTCAGCCCATCCCAACCCACACATGACTTTTAAAAACCTTTCAATCCAGGCCCAAAAGTACCTTCAGAAGATATCCACATATAAAATAGATAAAAATATGATGGTTTGGCTGATACTCATTCTCTATTTATATATATAAACTTTATTCAATATTTTACATCTCAGTTAAATTCCCTGTTTGGAGATTAGACAAGGAAATATGAAATCATGTTCTTTCTGTTTTATACCCTGCATATTCATCATTCCATCTTTTCTTGTCATTCATACTGACAGTAATTGCTTCTGTTTTTTCTTGAAAATACCATTCTTCTTCACAACTGCATTTTTTCATAGGTTTCCATATAAATTTCTTCATATATACAATCCTTAACATTCCATGAGTTTTTGGAAACTGTGCTGCTCAGGAGCCAGAGGTCAGGCAAAGATGCTCTTCTCCTTTGATCTTTGATTCCAAAGCACAGTGCACAGAGTGGCCGCAGGCTGGTGATCCCACAGCTGACAGCTAAATCCTGATTATAAAGCAGCCATTTTGCCTAGAGCTCCAAGATAGTGAATAAGGGTGGCTTCCTTGATTCATTTCAAAGCCTCCTCTGTTGGAGCCTCACTTAACAAGTTTCCCCTGGAAGATAATGAACCAGAACCAGATCCATATTACTGGATCCTACTTTAAAAGAGCTCCCTACTTCCCAGCAGATGTTATTTCCAAGCAGGTCACTCTGAGTGGCCAAAGGGATGAGTGAGACCTTGTGGGCAGAAAGTATACACATGGAGGGGCAAAGGCCAGGCTGCTCATGGGGATTGGGCACCAGATTGCCTATGGTGACAGGAGGACAAGCTGCTTTGGAAAATGAGAGGGTTTGAGCAATAGCAAATGCTTTTCTGCCACTAAGACTGGGGAAAAAAACATCTGCATCCTTTCTGCTTCTTGTTGCCCTTCTGGGACCTGGATCCTACTCACAATACCTCTGATAATTTATTTACTTTGACTTTGGGTTAAAAGCAAAAAAGAATCTCTGCATGGATTTTAGTAAAACTGTTATAATCTCGACCCAAATGTGAACAATGCCAGCAGGTGCCTAAGACTCTTCGGAACTGACCACTGGAAACTCATTTGTGTCAGCTCAGTGCTGTGCAGGGAAGCAATGGGCTTCCTGATGTGTGGATACTCCTACATAATTTAGACTGTAAGAAAATCCTTTCTCAGTTTATTCACCATTTTAGTTCAAGGTCCAGGGAAGCCAGTGTCATGCCACTTACTATGAAGCCTTTTTCAGTGCTGATTTCTCTGAATCTATGCTCATTTTGTTACTTTTATCCCATGCTACTTTTCATACTTTCATTTAATATTAGCAATATTTTAGAGGATGGCAACAGGCTCACTGTGATATTGTACCAAAAGTAAAAAAAAGAAAGAAAAAGAAAAAAACAAAACCTGAAGCTTAGAGAATAAATGTTTTCTTCCTACTTGATGATTTCTCTTTGTTTATTATATATTCTAAATTACTGGGTCTGGGACTCACAGATAAAAGGAAAAAAGGTGACAGGGGCTGGGGAAAGTGTACAGATGGCAATTTGAATACTTTTTCTGACAAAGCTATAAGGATGCCAGAGATTATTTCCAGACTGTTTATTATACTGGGTCCATCCTACTGTGTGATAATTATATTACTGAGAGTTTGAGACTCTTGTATAATATGGAATCAAATTACAAGCAAGAACCACTGATCTCAAGTCCTGTTCCTTGTCACTGTGAGTTTCCCTTTCTTACCTTGTGGAAAAGACTGAGAACTGAAGACGGGAGACCTTTCAATGGAACTTTATAGCATATATTGGATAGAGAATCAAAGGTCACGCAGGCAAAATCATCTCTGTGTACACAACTGCCTGACTTGACACAGGATTACTCCTGTTTCCAGACAGACTCCAAAGTTTGTCATCTGAAAGCAGCCTTTGGACAGCAGCAACTGTGGTTGTGCATCAGAAGGACAGGTAAGAGTAGCATGATCAGTACCATAATCCATGGTCATCCAAACCCCATAATAGTGACCTAGGAAGTTGAAGTAGAGAGAGCATGATATATGTGATTATGTAATTGTTAACAGAGGCATTGAGTTTTTACAGACAATGAGGTTGCCTTGGGAGAACAGTGTCTCCTCTGGCTGGGGAATATTCCTGAGACTGATAGCCAGCTCTTTCTCCCTCTCTCTGTCTCCCCCTGGACACAAACACTTAGTTATCCAGTTGGTTCTTTATGAGGAATAGCTCGCTTCTCCGTTTACTTAGTACCATCATAATGTACTGAGAGAGTTGGCATTTCCTGCAGAGCAGATTGCACATGGCAGCCAGAAACTTGTGAGGAAAGCAGGGCTCCCTCACACATAATGGTGGCTTGGGAAGGCAAACGTCCCAGCTCTAAATGCCCCCTGCTTCCTTCTTCTTCACCCACCTCATATGCTGAGCATGATGCCACATGGTATAGAAGTTTGGTCAGTTGGGATCAGCTTTCCTGGATGTATCCCCTCCCAGATTCTTGTATACCAGCAGCCTGTTTGCTACTGGGAAAGTATGAAAAGTAGAAAAGGCTTTGATGCTGTGCAAGCATTTCTCAGCAATAACAACATCCCTGTGTTATCAACACCGTTTTCAGCACAAATCTAAAATATACTCCCATGCTGGCTACTATGATGAAAATTAACTATCCCAGCCAGACCAGGTGCATGAGTGCACGTGCAGACAACCCAAATACTAGCAGTCCACACAGATTGCAAAATTTCTGCACAATACCTGGCCTGTGGTACAGATCTGCTATATAAGTGTTAGATTTAAAACCACCAAATTTCTGGTATAGATGAAGCAAATTATCAAATCATAGGCTTAAAAAACCAAAAAAACCCTTCCATCTAAATTAGTTGTGCACTCAAAACTTTATTGTTCAAAATTAGAATGATTTATGAGACATCATCTTTAAAAAGTATGAGCATTTGAACAATATCTGAATTCTGGCAATATCTATATATTTCAAAATACGTGATTCTTCTGTTCAGCAACACTTGCACTCTCTTTTCAAACTGTCCTTCATTGCAGTGTTACATGACTCAGAATATGTACAAGATTAAGGCCAACCTTGCTGTAAAAATCATGCCTCACTCCCAACATGAGCTTCTGAATGGATCTCTTACGGAACAAAAAGCAGTCAGTGAAGAAGGAAAGTTAACAGTTAACTGCTGGCTTCAGTAGATTTGAAGTAGCAAAGAAGAGGAATATTGGTATTTCAAGATCATGTAAAATTATATACCTTTAGAAGGCAGGATTAAAAATATATGAAATATGCTATTACACAACAGCTACCTTAACATAATATAAGCAGAAAGCATAATGACTGTCACCTTCTCTTTTTTGCAGTTTTATTGACTTTTTTCTCATTTGGGCAAAAAGAGAATTTCCTGTGTGATTTGAGAAGTGAGAGTAGCATGAATGTATATGAATTCAATATAAATAATGTTTGAAATGTTATTGAGTAGAGATAATGAATCTTCACTGTCAAATTTCAAAAATTCCTATTAGAGTACTACAATAGTGCTAAAAATGATACACCTTGCAAATGCAAGCTTTTAATGGTGCCTTATTTGTCTTGCAAAGATTGCATTTGACTAAGCCTTAGAGAAACATAAGGAATTGCTAAAGCTCTCATAGCCTCCACACTTGTCAATGCCCTTTCCATTCTGTGTAAGACCAAAAGATGAATGAGCTGTAAGTCACGTACGTCCACACAGAAGGCAAAATGAAACTACAACTTTGAAAAACTGACCTATAGATAACTTTCCCACTAACTAAATTGCACCACATGGCAATGTCAGATTTTATGTCTATCAAAATCCAATAAAAAACCCCACATAGAAGGCAACCTATATTTTTTGACAACTCACAATGAGTCAATACAACTGTCTCGGATCTTATCTCAAAAACAGTAATTACAAAAAAAGTACTTCGGTTTTACAATAGCATCTTAATTTAAGAATCAGCAGAAATTCTCCTTAACTTTCGTGTTACATATGAGCATCTGCAAATCTAACAATGCTTGGTGAGTGGTCACTTAGGCCAGTGTCTGCTAGAAAACACCGACACCATCGACGGACTCTTGCAGTGACCGCATGGTGTGAATGTGTCAGCTTGGTGGTGAAAGGTGCCAAGCCTTTAAAGGTGAGGAGTAGGAGGATGCTTTGTTCCCTCATTTCCCATCTGCTTTCTTCAAATATGCAACAGGCAGCTATATTACTTTGGGTGCAAAAAACTCTGTGCAGCCTTGAGTGGGTGCCTTTGCAGATAGAAATGTATTGAGATATGCCTTTGAAAATCCAGAGGCTCAAATCTTTAAAGCCCAGCATCAAAGAGGTTATGAAAAAATGGCAAAGACTAAGTTTCAGAAATTAAACCAAAGACCTATTCCACTCTCTACACACCAAAATATGAATGCTTAACGAGTGAAGAAGGATCTGCAGTCCATTTTCAAGATACAATTGTTCTAGGAAGGCTGTGAGAAGGCCCAGGCCCTATGCAAGAATGGCTAGGGAGAGCATGGATGAAGTTCTGGAAGAGGAGACCTCTTCCATGCACAGAGCACCTCTTGAGCAAGGGGGGAAAAAGCATGCCAGGCCCAAGGCACTAAAGGAAAAAATATTGGGAGAATTAGCATCATCATCAGCATTGCTGCTCCTTTTGCATTCTTCTTTGTGGTAGTTATTTTATCATCTGGCTTGGAAGTGGCCCTAAACTTAGCATGGCAAATCTGTAGTGATCCCTACCCTGATCTATGAAACAGTTTATAATTTCTGTCATCTGAATAAATACATTTAACTCTCATTCAGTCTCATAAAAAACATAGGATCAGTTTAAAAAAGAGGAAACAGCAACTTAATATCAACAACTCAAAAATGCCCCAGATATGTAAACATTAAAACCAGGTAAGCTTTAAAGGAATTATTCTGAGACAGGCTCATTGAGTCATAAAAATTTTTCTATGTGTAAATTGAAGCCTTCTATTCACTTTCTACACTATAGGCTAGCTCATGGATGCCGTTATGCACAATTGAAACAATTTCCTGTTTTTAAACTGCTAACCTCTTCAATGCAAAAGGCAATTCATTACACAATAAAATAACAATAACAAATAAATGTAGCTTCACCATAGTACTAATAGTTGTTTGTTGCCTATTCACAACAAATTTTGGTGAGAGTTTAATTTATACTAAAAGATTACTTCCCCTGATGCTTATCAACTCTGTTGCATCTGACAGTATTTATCACGTCTTTTGCCTCTATAAGTTTAAAACAGGAACAAAAAGGAACGTGAGGGAAAGAGTGTGTGACCTAATCCTTTTAGGAAAGTTTTGTAATTCTTTGTTCCATAAACTACTGAGAAAAAAGAGTATGCGTTCTCAGTGTGCTATTTCCTATTACAACTGAATGGACAGCTTACGTCCATCAAAAGCTCTCATCCCCAAATTCTAGATTGCAGATTTTTCTTTCCTAGTCTATGTCATAAACCAATTCTGAAGCTTATGTGAACATAAAGTAGTTAATTAAATATTCTAAATTGGCAAATGAACTAGCACATACTCCTTAAAACAGAAAAGCCCTTTTTCCTGGGTTAGTTTTACTGACTTAGTTAAGCTTCAGATTAGGATAAAATCAGCAAAAGAGGAGAGTAAGAGAACAGATGACTCCTGTCTTTCAGAAGCAAGCTGCTAATTTGTTTCCACTCATAAGAAGGTCCCTACCTTCCTTCCTTTTCAAAACTTCAGATATCAATATGTGGTCCAGCTAATGATTATGCAGTATATAATATAGTATATATAATTGCTATTTTCAGTACCAATTTCTTAAATTTTCCTAATATTTTGCTTTTACATTTAGTGGAAGATTTATTTCTGAGAGATTTCTTTTTCTTAACAGGAGTTTGAACTCCTCTCAAATTTCAGAAAGATTTCCTTAATAAATTATGTAAAAAAACTGTGGGAATTGATTTTTTATTTTTCCTAACTCAATTTCTAAGAAGCTAAAATGAAAGAAATAAAATGTTTTCTTTTGAAGAACTTTTAAACTTGACTTTTGTTATCTATGAGCTAGTTGTGGGAAGTCATTAAGCATTGATGCTAAATGATTTTTTTAATTAGTAGTGGTAATTTTCCATGGTGAAATGTGTCCTATTACTATTCATCATATTGAAAGTTACTACAACTTATTAAACAACTTATTAAATAGAAACTATTTCATTTTCTATAACCTTATTAACCTAGGAATTACTGTTAGAAATAATAATCACACACTTTTAAAGGCATTTGTCATGTTCTTTGACCAAAAAGCTTATATACATTTACACATGTATGTGACAGAACATATTCCATAATTTCTCCAATTGCAAAGGTTGTGATAACAATCTGAAAGTATTTTGTAAGTGTTTGCAGAAAAGCAAACAAATGCTTTATATTAGAAAAACCTTTACCCTATTTCAGTGCTTTCCTTGCAAGAGGGGAAGAAAAGTAGGGGGAAAAAAAGGCCCTTTTAGGGATAATGGTTTACGACTTGTACAATGTATATGTCCTCAACAAAAATTATCCATTCAGGGTGCTTCCTGTCTCTTTTAAAGCACTCATTTAAAACCCTATTTGTCTTAAAATTACTGAATTAGAGAGATAAAAATTACATCTGTGCTAAACTGCATTGAGTTTCATTTATTTTATTCTTCTGCAAAACACCATGTTTATAAAGGAGGTGCACATCCTTATTGCTACTGTGTTGACGAAATAACTTCTGTTTTAAAAATCTTTTGGGTTTTACATTCATGTAGTAGAGAGGTCATTTAAGAAATCGTTAGATGTTTTCCCAGGAACAACTGAAAAACATTTTAAAAAATTAAACTATGACAGTAGATATTAAAAGTTCACTGTAGAGTGCTTATAACACATTTCCTGCTCTGTCTTTTTGTTAATATCTGAGACTCCAAATGTTGCAGAAAAGAAAATTCTCACAGAATTCCTCTGAATAACACATATCTCTGGAGCACATATCTCTGATATCACATATCCTCTGTAACACATATCTTGATCAGATGACCAGTCAAAATGTTAATATATGGTCTTTTTCAAACGTTTTGAGTACAAAGATAATTTTAAGTGTCCCAAAAATGAATGAAAAATGTGTTTACATTTGTGTTTAAAATTAGAGTATAACAGCTTTATCTGTTACTCTATCTTCATTAGCCGCAAAGTTTTACCTGGCACCAGGTTCATTTTCAATTTTCTGTCTCTTACCCAAAGTCTAACTTTCAGAGATGATGAGCATGAAAAAAACCTTGGTTTTGTAGGACCAGGAATGCCCAACTGTTCCTCTAGCACAGTAATCCAACTAAATTCACCAGTACTGAGACATCCAGAAAAAATGATCCTGTCGAAATGAGGTATTCAATTCCTTTTTGTCCTCTTTTATAATGAGCAGCACAAGTATTTTCTAAGGAATTTACAAGGTGCTAATAATTAATGCCTATTAATTTACATTAAATCCCTTAAGAAAAGATGTTATGTAATTGAAAAGTATTATTATTCCTCATTCAAAGTATGAGCTTTATTCCTCATTTTACAAGTGGAGCATTCTGTCTGCTTTTCTATTGGCTAAGTTCCAAAGTGGGAAGACTTTTAATTACCTGCTAGAGTGACAAGGGCCATTAGGCAGCTTTGGGTGCAGCTTCTCATTGAGAAACCGGTGCTTCCAGCCTACAGAGGATTGTATGTGCCATTTACTGCACAGGAATCAATTAAAAATCTGGAATGTCAACTAAAGAAGAGAAGGACGAGCTGTGATGACATTATGCTAATTGATTCCAGTAGTTGTGCTGAAGTGAGTCATAGAACAATATCATAGGATTAGTGATTCAGATGGATTGGAATAATGGAATAGTTCAGGTTGGAAAAGACCTTTAAGATCATTGAGTCCAACTGTTAACCCATACTGCCAAGCCCATCACTAAACCACGTCCCTAAGTGCCACATCTACAAGTCTTTTCATAATATTAGATGATTATCATTTCCTGTAAAGCTCATTTTGTTTATCTAACCTTTGATTAATATTTTTTGAAGGGCTACCATTTCCTGCCAGGTATTGATTACTTTAATTGAACAGTGTTCTAGTACCTCAGCAAGAGCACAAAAATCAGACATTCATCTGAGCATGTTTCTTGTACAAACAGAAACATTATTCATCATAATACTCACACCGACAATCATTTCTGTTAACATTCCAGAACATATACTTTCTGTCTTACCATTTCCTAATATACCAAAACACTCTACATGCATTTGAATTGTTTTTTACTTGGCATTCAGCAATATTCAAGAAAAAACGGAAATATGGGAGAAAACATTTCTTACCTTGATTTTTGGATACCTTCTCTGTATTTTTTTTCCACAGTGATTCATGTTTAAACATACAGTATTAATAGAAAAAAAAAATCTGAAAATGTGATCTTGTAAAGGATGAAGAATATTTACTGATATTGTGATCATGCAGTATTGCATGTTATTGTGTGGTAAGAACTGGGTGTATTACTGTATCTCATGAAATCTTCTTGTACCTATTTTACAGGCTGGAAAGAATTTCTGGTTAAACAGCAACTCCATTGACTCCATGCAATATTCCAGCCAGATGGGAATATTCATTTTGAATTAACTAAAATTGGGCATGTTTAGACAATAATGAGTAATTTAAATCACATTGATTTATACGTATCTTTCCAAATATTACTTACAGCTATGAAGGAGGGTGAATGAGATGCAAATAGAATAATCAATCTGTTGAATAAACAGTCAAGTATAGAAATGATAGCATTAGACAGAGGCTATCACAACTGTATTTATCAAATGTAGATGCTGATATGGGGTGAAGCTGAGAACTCCACAAACAACAAAGCTAGCCTTTCTAAGAAACCTAGCAAATCTTTCAGGTTTATCATAAAATTCAGCACAATCATGCCAGAAAATACTTAGATACATCATGGCTATTTGCTAGCCAGTTAAAATTTAGAGAATCCTTCTTAAGTGGAATAGTACGTGAGTTGCATTTTGACAATAGGTGAAGTAGTGGATGTTCTTGAAAAATTTGAGAATGATACTTAACCACAGAACTGCACTGTACAGAGATAACTTACAGGAGATTGTAAACTACAGAAGAGGTTGAGCTCATGACTACCAGAAACCATTGTTCTTAATTAATAATTCCTAGCTATTTTTACTGTGGTACTCTCCTTCTGGAGCCTGCAAAAAAGGCAGGAACTTCCACTACCAGAGATTCTGCAAGGTGAGCATTGCTCCTTTCTCCTTTTTCCCAGTACAGTCCCCTTCATACACTGGTCCTGCCTCCCATGGCCTCTTTCTGTGTGTGTGCTCTTTACCTTTAAACTGATTGTTCATATTCCCACTTTCAACCTTCTCTCTTGGCTGAATCTCCACTAAAAGAGCTTTCTGTTAGGAGAAAGGGGCTTTTCATAGTGATACAAGGTGGAGGCTAGGGAAAAGAAAACTGACCTATTTTCTTTGACCTAGCTATTTATGAATGAGTTCTGCTGGTCAACACAGCATGATGTTAGTTTTTGATTGGAGCTTGTACCTATTAATAGGACACAAAACAAAATTTGCCACAGCTCAAGGTGTGTGATGCAGTCATTCTCTTATAAGAAGAAGAAATAAAGCAAAAGATGCTTTTCTTTAATTCTTTTTGTTTGGTTGATTTGGTTTGTTGATTTCTTGAGGATATTTTTTCTTAGCTTTGCTACACTGTTCCTTGGACCACTCTAAGCTATTCTGATATTTTATTTCTAGTGTAGCTGGAGATGTCTATTTACATTTGAAGGGCAGAAAACTGCAACTATAGATTGACATAATACTGACCAGTTGCACATTCATTTCAGCAGGACCTGGCAGGATATTCAGCAGGTATGTCCTTGTGGTTTTTGGAAAACAACCAGTCATCCTGGTTGCACAAAATATCCACACATAAGAATTATTTAAGAGGGCTGCACACTGAGTGATTGCTATTTCTTAAAATCTGGGCATAAATTATTATTATTTCTTATTGATAGATTGAAGAACTATTTGAATTTAACATCCCAGATTACACCTGGGAATGCTCATGTCACAGGGCAACTGCTTGGAGTTGAATTATGCTCCATGGCCAGATCACAAGTTGTAGCCATTTTCACCTCAAAAAAATGTGCAAACAGACTCTAAAAACTTTCTACCTAGCAGAGAAAGGGAGCACTCACTGCTAATATAAGGCACCTGACAACCCTTACCTGTGCAGTTTGCATGCCATTAATCCTGCATCCCAAGATTTAAATTGTAAAAGAAATTCAAATTTCATGAAATAACATTTCTCTTTGGTTTAATGTAACAATTCTGATTATTGACTTAGCTGTGGGTTATAAATTATTAAATGGGAACAAGTTTGGTTCAGGTATATTCAGTCTGTCACTAGGGATCTTTCTTTTCTGGACATGCTGTCATCTGTATTTTCTAGACGGAAAACAGAGTGTTAGCATCCCATTGATTGCTACACATGTCCTTAATCCAGCCAATAGCAGGTAAAGGACAAAAGCAGAAGAAATTCCACAGGAAAGCTTTGTCTAATTTGAGTTGGACTCAGTATATGTGTGGGGGGGAAAGCTTCTGTTTGGTTTTGTTCTTGGGAGTTTTTGTTGTGGTTTTCAACCTCGACACCTGTCTGCCTTTGAAAGCACATTTGCAGGTCAATTCTGTCTATCTAGCTTCCCTGTCACCAATCTCCACAGTCAGTAAGTCTCATCTGGATCTTGGTATGAGATCAAAATGTTTTATTTTATTTTGTTTTCAATATATATTGTTTTACATTTTTTATTTTCTATTGTTTTCTTGAATCACAAATAGTCTTACTTCTGGGGTGACTTAGCATTTGTATCACTGCCCTTTCCTGCCTCCCATATTCTTTATGAAACCTTTTAAATTCAGCTTTTCCTTTTACTATTATCCCAATTTTGTCGCGCATATAGAATAGTGAGAATTTCTGCAACAAGTTAGAAAGGATCTCTAAATCAAGGCAAGAATGAGATTTCAATGTATAGATAGATTTCTGCGTTAGAAAAGAAATAAGAATGAGGAAACTTTTTTTTTTTTTCTGTCCATTCCCATCTGTTTTGAAATGAAAGCCATGCAGCCTCTGTAAGTGTACAAGAGAAGTGACTGTAAAGGACACACAGTATTTTAGACGAAAAAAAAAAAATCAATTTATTTCCCTGCACAAGAGCTGTTAATGGCAGTTGTTAGCACCTACATGGAATTCTATTTTTCTTCTTTCCAGGCATACTGAGCCACATTTCGACAGGAAATAAATAGCTTATTACTTTCTGGGTTAGGAAATAGCTGCTATAGAGATTGTTGATTGGGTAGATGAGACTTCCCTCTATATGAAAAGAAATGATTTGTGTGTCATTATTCATTTCATTCTATCTATATTAAATTATTTTAGATGTGTTTAATTAAGAGAGAGGTTGCTTTTCTACTGCTATTTTTATATGATGAACACCCTTTCTTTTGCAATGGAAATAACTTTGTGGTCTTCTAAAGGAATCTTATTTCTCAAAAGTTAGCTAGTACAAAATCTGCCTCTTGCTCCCAGGTTGATTGTACATTAGCTAGGTAGGGAAAGTCGAATACAATCCTTTTTGTAAAAAAAAAAAAAAAAAATAGATGAAGCAAGTGATCCTGCATTGGTATTTTCTAACATTTTTACATACATGTCATACATGTCATAGCAAAAGCAGGGAAAAAAGGGGAAAGAAAGAATATTTAAAATATTTTTTCAGAGTCAATAAATTGCATCATTGTTTGTTTAGCCAGTTATGGAAATGCATTTAACAGTCTGCCCTGAAAAGGAATATAATCTTTGTTACAAAGACTACTCACTGTATTATAAAACATAATGCTTGATAGTTTTTTTGCCTGCAATGTGCATGGAATTTATATTCTTTAGGATTCTTTTGATATAAGGCTGTTGTCATGTTTGGGATTGGTGTGACTGGAACATTCAAGATCCCATTTGAAACCGGCATTTTGACACTCCAGCTCATCATGACAGGAAACACTGAAGTGCTCGACATGGACATCATGCAGCAATATTTTTCTGTTTAGAAATACTGTATTTTTTTAGCTCAAGGTCTTTTGCTGCCATTAGTATGTTTAAATGTTTTGCTGATCCACCTGGCCCACACTCACTCATGCATGTAAAAGCCATTAAAGATTTTCTTGCCCCATATTGTTTTCTGCCCTTGGCAAACACCTGTTTATCCATATGGCAAAATAGCCCCTATCAGGACTAGTATTTCTTAGCAATCATTATTTGACTCATTTAATGGCCCTCTTCCCAAACAAATAAACAAACAAACAACAACAACAACAACAACAAAAAAAGACCAAACAAAGAAAAAACAAAGAAAAGACAAAACCAAAACCAAAAACCACCAAAAAAATCTCTACAGACTTAGTTAAATTACTTTATTTGGGGTTAAAATAATTGGAGGCTTTTTTATCTGATCTTTTTTTATTTTTCCTAAGGTCTCTTGTAGTATTTTATTTCTTTGCAGCAACTGATAAATCCATTTGTCTTTACAAGAAGGGAGGTTTAAGAACTCTATACTGAAAGACTTGATGTTTTCAGTTCTTAAGTGTAACGCTTATAATGTTCTCTTAGCTACCTATATGCCCTGTGAATTTTTAATTTCAACCCAAAGATTATGCTTCTTAATTTTTAGCTTCTTTAATGTTGAAGAGCATTTACATGACAAATAAACATTTAAATAAGGTTGGAAAAGACCTTGCTTTACTGGCACTGATTGTTCTTAGTTTTGCAGATCTTAGCTTATCTATAGCGTACCACTACTCACACCAAGCTGTAACATGCTGGGACCTACAACTAATCACTTACTGCCACATGTGCAGTGAGCTGGTTGCTGTCTGGCATTTCTGGATTTACACAGCAAGGTCTGTGTGCAGGCTGTGGCACAGCTCAGTCTGTGAAATCCTTGGGAGAGACAGCAGCTCAACAGGAGCTACTGCTCCCTGAGCACTTCAAGCAGTCTGCTGTAGCCAGACTGAAATGAGCAGTTCAGGTAGGTGCTCAGGTCATGGCAGTTTCTCCTTGGGGCTTACAGGAACCTCCCTCTGCATCTAGAAGTTGTGTTTGGAGCATCTGGGAAATGGAGGAAAGCTCGAACTAAATGGGTATTTTGTACAAACATCTTTAGATTAAATTAACTGTCTCTGGTAATGATAAAACTTTAACTGTATCGACAATTCCCACCACAGAGTATAAAGAGGGGTTAATAGTATGTGCAGATGTAAATAGCACTTGAGAGAGTGATAAAGGTTAGAAGGTAAAGTGATGCCAGCCCTATGTTTCAACCGAATGCCAATCAGATCCCATGGCGTTTTGGGTTTTTGTTTTTTTTTTTTTTTTTTTTTTTTTTTTTTTTTTTTTGTTTTTTTTTTTTAAGCAAAAAAGGTCCTTAAGACTACCCTTGCTTGGTATCTAAAGTTTCATTATGCTTAATCTTAATGACAGTCGTCTCCTGCTCCCTCCAGCACAGGAAGTCTACTGGGGTTTAATCTGATATAATCCTCAGGGGAAAAGGGGGAAGAAAAGTTGAGAGATCTTCACTAGAGTCCTTTGCCTAGTAAGCCATTCCCAGGAGACCAGGTGAACTGGGACAGGCTCAGGCAATCCTAAGGGTGATACAGAGCAAAAAAGGAGTATGTAAGAGCATCAGACTTAGTTCCATTGTGACTATTACATACTATTATACTGAGAAAGATAGAAAAACAGCTAGCAAGTTATAAATAACTTGTGTGAGACTGCTTTTAGGTGGTACTGTATTGATTGCACAAAAAAGGATTCTAAAGGATTCTGATTCTAGTCTATAAAGCAGCAGACTTTATGAAGGTTCTATCTTAACTCACAGTATACTATGAAATCACTTCATATACAATGCTAAGGAACTTTCTATGAGTTGTTCCCAAGTTCATAGCTATGGGATATATCATTTGGTACTATCCATAAGTTATCTAGAGCCCAATGTGTAAAGAGGTAATGCTGAAATTATATCATTGAACTACTGCAGGCATTATTAGCAGTAACCAGAGGAATAAGAACACTATCTGTGTCCTCAATTAACAACCTAGGTTAACAGAGTCCCAGGCATTTCTGGCAAAGCTCATTTGTCACGAATTCAGAATAATAATGGTCCTGTTTCTGTGGATAACTAAAACACTGCCAGTGCACAGCAGTACCCTGACTGTACCATTTATGAGCCTGACAGTGCTTAGACCATTTATTTACCATTATGATGATGTACCAGGGCCTAGATTGCTGCAGTCTTTGGAAGACTGACTACAGGAGCTGTTCAGTGAAGAGGACATGGAATATCTGACACCGAGTTCTGAGAAAGCAGAGGTACAAACAGGAAGTTTAAAGAATTAATTATCTTTATCTGTAGATCTGCCATACACTAACGGTCTTCTCTTTATCCTTTCAACCTTGAAGAAGAAATTAAAAGGAAAACGAGACAGTTTTTCACTGATAAATCTCCTGACCACATAGGATCAGAGGGTCTGGTGCCTGAGGGGCCAGCTCGGTCCTGCTGGCACTTGTCACCCTGACTGCTGGGTGTGAGTAGCTCTCAGGTACCTGGGGCTGTGTGATACCATCTGCCCCAAAGGCAGGAGCAGCCAAGGAGTGACAAACACCAGCTGTGGGTGTCCCTAGGGTGGGGGTCAGGCAGTCATGCTGGCCACAGTGGCCTGGCTGCCTAGGGAGGGCAGTGGTGTGTACCGAGGGAATATATGAAAAACAAATACAAGCACACCCCAGTATTAAAAGGGAAGAAACTTCTACCATGAACACTAGATTCTGCTTGACAAAGACATCAGGATGCTGATGGTTGTTGCAAAAAGCCAGTGACAATCAGTAAAGGCTCACAACTAAGAAGATGCACAGAAATGCAGATATAAGAATATGTATATATGAGTGTGAACAAAAATTTCCTCTCTGCAATTAGTTTCCTTAGGGTGATCAAAACTAGGGGTTGTAATTTTAGTGAACTCCATATTTGGTCTCTGCTCATCAGCACACACCTAACTCATGTTTTTTGGTCAACTGATTAATTATAACTAGCTCCCATATAAACAGTACTCCTCATCAAAGCACTTTGCAAAAGAGGTCGGTGTCATCAGTGAAACTGAAGCATAGAAGCTAATGTCTATGACTCTAGTGTGCTGGGGTCACAATTAATTCATACTGCTTAAGCTTTTGGATACATATTGTCACTGAAATATAAAAAAATAATCTTACTGTTAAAAATAAAGTTTGAGATTTTTAAAAATCAAAATAATTGTCAAGTTTGTTAAGAATTATGTCAATTTGCTTCCTAAATTGTTAGTACTTCAACTCTGAAACTCGAAAGACATAAAATCCAGAAGTGATACATTCGAGTGGTGTTCAGCCTTAAAATTTGCATTTGGCAAACAATATATCTTTGTGTTGAAAGTAACGATTTGATAGTTTGCTATCAACCCTCCCATGAGTGAGTGCCATCTAGTTACACAAACCAAAGTATTCAAAGTTGACCCAGTCTACAAAAATAAAATACAAGTAATTTCGAATTAGAATTGCATACACAAGAGCAGCTTTTTTACTAATGTTATGGATTATATAACTGCATATCTTTGTTTGCTGTTAAAGCCAACCTTGCCTGTCACATTTCATTTAAAGAAAATTTGATTGTAATATTGAAACCTTCATGATTCTAGACTTAATGAGGGATTTCTTTTTTTTTTTTTCTTATTGCTTATTGCAAACTTATTTAAGTTGGGGGAAAATGGGAAAGAGAGAGAGTGACTCTGGCTCTTACTGAAAATCTGTAATCTTCAGATTTTTTTGAGGTAATTCCTTTATATGAAAGAAAAAATATTTTTCCATCGCCACAGAAGTTGCCCTGAGAAGATTTTTGGATTTTTTTTTGTTTCATTGCAGTGAAATTGTTGGGTCTTTGTCAGCTGGAGACGTTTTCCTCCATTCCTCAGTGGCAGAGAGCTGATGAACTAAAGTTATCTACATAGATGAAGGAGGAAACAAAACCATGAAAAAGACTTATTTGTTTAGTTGTATCTGTAAATAAAGAGGAAAGGAGTTCAGTGATTAGGACTTTTGCTTGAGTCTTTGCATTCTCCACTTTTGGAAGACTCAGTGACTCTCCTTGAGCATAGAATTTAATCACTGCTCTGTTGGAACCCTGAAGCCTGGGAATTTTGAACTTTCTCTGCTGTCAGGCCCTGATCCTCAAAGGAACACTGCTTTTGACTTGAGGCCTTGGAGAAGGCTTCCAGATTTCAGTGATGGAGTTGGGATCACTGGTGTGTAGTTTGAATAGAAGTGTGTAATGTCACATGGTGAAGAGTTTGGAATTTGGAGTTTAAAATATAGTAATGGGTATGGGACAGGACAGAAGTTTTGGGGCTGAGGTTTTTTCTTCCTTCTTGGTTTTAGGTAGTATTTTTTTGGTTGGCTAGAAAGTGCCACCCTGCGAGTCATGGGTGTTTTGTCATTGGATCAAAAGTAAAAATAATTTAGCTTTTAATTGGACTGTTTGGCTTTAAAAAAACTTGTAACGAATGAGATACAGCTCCATTTTCTCACTTTCAGCTTGTTAGCTAGAAGTGCTGTAGAACTCACTGTACTATAGATAAGAATTAATAAACAAGTGAGTCCAAACATGAAAATCCATCTCTCGTGCTTTCAATCCCTACTCTGACTGAAGGTAGAGGAAAAAAGAAGATACACACTAATACTTCTCCTTAAGTTTGTTTTTAAAGTAGAGATACTAACATTCATCTACATCAGATACTACTAGAGAAATAAATAACATTTATATACTGCTATTTAACCAGGCTTATACCCCTATTTAATTACATCTATATACCATTATTAGGCCTCATAGAAGGATCAAAAGCCATATAGGTATGTAGATACGTGTAGAGAAACACCCCACACTGAGTATCTTCATTCTTGCCACATATAGTGTATATATAGCACATAGTGTTTACATATTTATAGAACTGAAGGGAAGAATGTTGAGTTTAAAAATTCTGTTCTTTTCATTCCTACATCCTTTTTTTTGCTTCCTGTCCTTCCACAGACAAAGCTGATATACAAAGGCAATCATATCAGTGTTTAGAATATAAGCTAAGTGTATGCAGAAAAATTCTTTAAATGGTATTCTGAAGAAAATGTCTAGGCATAATCTCAGAAAAAAAAAATATCAGTTTATCATAGAATCATGGAAAAAGAGAGTGCGAAGCACTGAAATGGATCTTAAAGATTATCTAGTCACATCCTCCGGCCATGTGCGGGGGTACCTCCCACAAGATCAGGCTGCTTAATGCCTTATCCAACTGGCTTTGAACACTACCAAGGTTGGGGCAATGATAAGTATGTATTTTTCCACACATAGTATAAAATAAGAAAAACAAAAGAATTTTGTGTTCAAATGTAGTTTAAATTGTATGCTAAAATTATATAGTTATATCTATATTTGTCTCTGTCATGTCCCTGCAAATCCATGGGAAGTGTCTTTGAACTCGGTGCAAAACTCGGTATGTGTAGCTAAATACTGGTTACAAAATTGTGTTTCTCTTATTTTCTGTTCTCTTTTCATAACTGTAAGTGTTATTCAGAATGACAGCACTTTTATTTTGCTCTCTTATTTGCTTTTTTTTTTATTTTTATTTTTTAAGCTAGTAATGTGTAGGTTATGGGGTTTTTCTTCTTTCAGTCTAGGGTGAGAGAAAAAGGGCAGTGTATAAACTGATATTGATTTTTCACAGCATGACCAATAAGTACTGTGGCAGAGAGTCTTAGAAAGAGGTGTCCTGCACTGAGATGCCTTTCTGAAACATCAAGGTAATCTGTATCTTTTCAGAGTAACCCGCAGGGAGCAACATCATAAACCAGTGAAGTGCATCACATGACAGTTATTTGTGCTGTAGAGCAAGAGATTAATCCCAGATAACAGGCTCTAGATCCATGTCATATTACTAAGCCACCTGTAGGAAACAATCAGACAAGGTCAAAGAGATTTCAACACAGTAAAAATAGTGAAAAAGTTAACAAGAGTAAGATATTAAGTTAATTCCTGGCACCTGTTTGTTCCTTTCTACTACAGCACCATTTCTGTCTCTGTTTATCCAGTGTCAGAAAAAAAAAGCTTGAAATACCATCATGTTAATCCTAGCCTAAACTAGAGTCATGCAGACATGGTGTCAAAAGCAAATCCAGTTGCATCTTTACACTTTTGTCGATATATTTTAAAACGTCTATAAAACAGAAGGTAAATGGAAACTTTCTTGTCACGTTCTCTTGTGGCCATTGCTTTAAGGCACAGATCCGTGTGGAGAAGTAGTCCATGCCCAAAATGATGTAAACAAAATTTAAACACAAATTAGCTCCCATATTTTAACTTCCAATCATTAGACTAAAATTGAACCACACTTATTAGGTTTACCTCTGTGACTAAGATCCCAAATAAATATTTTAATTTTTGCAGGGTTTAAGCAATAGCATGAGATTGAGTAGAAAAAGGAAGTCGGAAAAGGAGTGTAAAAGAAGTTCAAATAGTAAAAGGTGCTTCTGGCAGCAAGCCAAATCTTGGTTAATCAGGACTTTGGCACAGGCAGAGTCAGAAGTGAGCAAGCACATGGCAGGTTTGTTTTGCCTGACAGGAAATCACAGCATAATATACTCAAGTGCTTATTTTCCCTAAGGCAAGGGATTGTCTTGTCAAGTCTTGATTCATGCACGGTCTTCATCTGAACCATAATAATATTACGAACATTTATTTTAAAGTTTTGTTATCATTTTAGAATGTATTTGCTGAGCTGATAGAATTTCCTAAGTAAATTTTTCGTGTTTGTTTTTTGTTGTTTTGTTTTGTTTTGGGGTTTTTGGGGGGTTTGTTTTTTTTTTTTTTTTAATGGAGAACTGGTAAAACTACACCCAAAACATTTATGCATTTCCTGGAATGCATTTTGATTCCTTAAAGGTGTGCTTTTATGTGGATTTTTTTTTTTTTTTGCTAAATAGTTTAATTTATTTTCATTGAAGTAATAAACACAAGAAATGTTGAAAAATACCTAAATATCATTTTCATATCTGAATAGATAAGGAAAAACTGTATAAATACTATTTTAGATCATATCTTTATATTGAAAATCTCTAACAAAAAATATCAGGGAAAAGCCAATATTGTGGAGGTTTTTCTATTTTTCCTTTTACCTGCAGTGTTCATCCTTTTTATTTGTGTTTTGCTAACCTAATTTCTTTAAATTACTTTCATCATTCAAGTCCACTCCACCGAACTTCACACTAAAAACTTCAACCTTGAAGGAAGTTGCAATTTCCTACTAGGTAATCTGAACTCAACACTTACTAAAAAAATCCCTCAGAGCTGCTGGACTAATTGTATAAGACTTTATAGAGACAGCCTATGAGAACTTCCCAGAAACACTGTTCTGTGACTTGATTAATTTCCCTCCTGCCTGATGAAGTATTTAAAGATGATCGTAAATTTGAAGAAAGAAAAGAAATATGATAGTGCAAAAATGGCCTGCAGCCATCTGTGATCTCATGACATAAATGAATTTAAGTATAATTGGGAATTCTAAGGAAATCCTCATTCAATAATCCTTATTCTATACTGGGAAAGTAATCTATTTATCTGCTTCAAATACATGACTTTCAAGAAAGTTTTGACCTAAAAGGGAGTGTGACAGAAGCAGCTAAATGCCTTTCTCCATCCCATTCCCTTTATTAGTTTACATGCTCCAACTGTCATATCTACTACTTAAGAATGGGTTCAAAAGTTATTCTGAAAAGAAGAAAAAATGGAAATTGCAAAGTAATTTTTCCTGTACTCAACTTTTTATGTGCTTGCTCAACTTTCAGCCAGTGTTTCTTCAATCTTCAATGTTTTAATTCTTCTTGTTACCCTCAAAAGTCTTCTAGATAAAATAGGTGGTAAGAGAGTGTTCTAAGCACACCTGATATCATCTGTTCTGGTTTTCCTATCTGCTAGTCTGCTGCTTGATTAGGGACATAATGCTATAAGATGCTTTTTTTAATGATTATTTTTTTGATAGGAATCTGTCTTTTGCAAAGCAATTATGACCTGCCCCTGAAAGCATGCAAGGCCAGCTTGGGACCCTGGGAACCCGAATCTTGTGGAAGGTGCCCCTGCCCATGGCAGGAGGGTTGGAACTGGATGATCTTTCAGGCCCTTTCCAACCCAAACCATTCTATGATTACCGTGTTGCTATAGCACAAGTTATATGTTTTACGGCTGGGCTGTTTATTGGCTGGGCCAATAAATTAAAAACAAGCATGGAAGGAAGGCACAAGAAAGAGTTTTCTCATCAAAAAGCTCGTCGTGATTTATTAATTGGTAAAGTCAAAAAGAGGAAACAGTTATCCCTTAGAAAGGTCCAAATCAAGGAGTAGGAAACAATGCATTGACAAGCCAGGAATAAGGACTCAAAAATCATTCATTGGTATTCATTAACATCAGTAAGGTAGTCTAGCTGAAAATTTCATGTGTAGAATTAGCAAATGCAAGATACTATGTTGCATCCATGCATGCCCTGATTTCTTCATAATTTCTTGATAAACAGCTACCATTAGTCAGTGTCAAAGCCAGTTTACTCTAGGCTGACTCATTTGTGCATTTGTACATAAATATATATATATATACTGTTAGCTCTAATTTTTTCTTAAAGAAAATTTCTAAATTACTGCAACAAATAGACCCAGGTTTGTTGTCTGCAATACATGTACAAAATAATTTGCATGTTGCAAAAGATCACGATTTTGCTACCATTTTTTTTAAGCGAACTCTAGGATAAAAGGCAACATTCCATTTAAAATAATGATTATAGACAATTTTATTTTGACTTTCATAGACAGTGCACTTGTCAGACAGGAAAATGAGAGGCTAAGGCATATAACTAGGCAGGTTAGTGGTGTGGCAGAGAGTCACCCAGCAGAAGCTCTTTCAGGGGGCAGCTGTGTAGTCATTTATAAGAAGATTTCCTATCTGAAGTCAATAGGAGGTCTGCGTCCGTCAGGGATTCAGAACAAGCTCATATAGGAAAGAGAAGAGACAGGAAGCCAAGTGTCTGTTGTTTGCTCACCAAGAAAGACCTAAGGGCAGGGAAGATCAATACAACTGAAGAACTGGAGTTAAGAGGAGGATTTATGAATTATTTCTCAGACTCTTCATCTTTGAAAGAAGAGAGAGAAACAGTGTCCAATTTTCTTGTGTGAAGGTTTGTTTTGTTTTTTTTCTTCTAGCACATTTCAAGCATGTAGGTAGAATTTTATTGATGCTAAAGTTAAGAACTGGAGGAAATTTCAGAAGTATAGTTTTTACTAAGCTCTTTAATCTCTCATCTTTTTATCTCTATTTTTTTACCCCCAAACTAACTCAAGGTCAAAGACTCAATCACATCCTCTTTTACCCAGTCGAACTTAAACCTAAGGATTCTTCCAAGGATCATTAAACATAAAAATCCCCCCCATCCCCATTTAAAGTATATATACAATTATACAGATTTTTTTTTTGTATATTAAAAATAAACCTTGGTGAACTTCTCTAAACACATCTTCAATATGTGCAATGTAATGTGCCAGCATCTTGTATGCATACATATATTTATCCATCGTGTGTGTGTGTACACTTGTGTGCATTTAAAGTCATAAACATTTCTGATATTCTTTCATTATTTGAGGTCCCCTAGAGGTGTAAGGATTTATAAATTTAGCATATTTTTAAAAATATGTCAAGGACTTATTAAAAAACAAAAAAAAGGTCAGTTTTAAGTGAGTTTTAGAATTTCAAGCTAAAATTATTTTACTCTGCTTTGGCATCTTAGTAATCAGTGCAAATAGGAAGATACATACTCTGTAAATGCCTGGCTTTGTTTATAGGAGGAACTTAGATGAACAGCCCAGACAAAACATTTAAGTTTTATAGGTGATATTAGCACTTTTGCAATTGCATCCATCTTGAAAATGGAGCTACACATTTTTAAAATATGACATATTTATTTATAACATTAGTAGTGATATAGGCAATAAACCACGCTCTATTATGAGTTACAAAATAATGGGTTTCCTTCATACATTGTTTCTGTTTATGCATTATCTCTACAATTGTAAACTCACATTTTATGTTATGTACCAGTTCTAACTTGAGAACACTTGTCACTTATCGTTTAAGGAAAAGAGAATGAAAAAGAAATCTTAGAAAAAAGGAAAAATGCCCAAGGAAAGGAGTGATACAAAAGTCCTTTATAAATAGCTTCATTTAGTAAATATTGGAGCCTGGCAACAAGTTAAAGATAAGATTATGTAACCACAACGATTTTAATACTTCATCAGTGAATGGAAAAAAATATAAATTAACATCAATCATACCTTTGCTAATTTCTAAACATAATTGGTAATGGAGTAAAATAAAATAAAATAAAATAAAGTTTAGTTACTTTGTTAGGAGGAAGTAGCTCCCTCCACCCCATTAATAGAGGGGCTCCTTACAGATATTTCTATGCAGCTCAATGAAAATGCTGTCATTTTAAAGGATATGAGCTACATTGTTTTTAAGGCAAATAATTAATTGAATTAATTTATTCTTGAATTACACTGGTTTTAAGTAAAACAGTAAATTTCTCACTTGTTTGAATGTGTATCCTATTCTACATTTTTTAAAATTCAAATATTATTCTCATACTATTTATGTGTTGTAAACTTACATTCTTAAGCTTGTGCTTTTATTTCCTTTATGAAAGTTCAGAATATTAGAAAATACTCTGATAGCTATATCCAAAACCAAATGTGAATCCAAGGTCTGCTGCCTTTGAAATCCAATTCATCAATTTTCTTTTCATGACTAGATTTACACTTTTGTCCACATTCTAAAGGATTATCTGAAGCAAGGTCTCTTGGGAAGCCCCTGTCCTGTTGAAGCTGGTATGATGCCCTGAAGGCACAATTCCTGTCTTTTGAATCTATTTTCTTCAGTTAATGGTGCTGAGCTGATGTTACCTTATAAATGTGTCTTACCCATGCTTGTGAATTTGTTATGCCTCAGCTCACTAACGAGATGCAGCAGGAAGAGTAAGATGACAAAATTCAGTTGATATGGAATATCTTGCAAACAGGATCTAGGATATTTGGAAACTGGTATTTGGTTGTTGCCTCTGTCTGACTTTGTTTATTTGTTTGTTGTTATAGAGTGGGATTACTTCGGGAGTATTGTGAGACCAGCTAGTGAAAGAGAAAAGGAATAAATTTACGTTTGCAGAAGAGTGTTTGAAGTGGCAGGAAAGCCAGGTGCATCAGCAATTTTGTCCAGCTAAAGTAGTAGAAGTAGCAGTAGAAGTCCAAAGATGTACAAATTGAATTGTATCCTCCTAATCCCCTGTCTTTTTTATGTTAACTTTTTTTATTAAAAGTTGTTTGTGAGTAGGGACAATTAGTTCTATATGTGCACTGAAGTCCAGATTAAGTTCACCATGATGTGGCAGATCTAAACTCTGTTTTATTAGTGACTCCTCTAATTTGACCATGACCTATATTGCTGCAAAACAGCTCTTGCTAGAAGCTTATATATATAAATATATGTAATAGCATAGACTCCATCCAGATTTTATTGCAGAAAAATACGATAAGTGGTCATAAAGTATAAGAAAAGGAAAATAACTTTCCAATTTTGTGTGATATTGAACACAGCAAAGCTATTCTCGCATCTCCAAATTATCTGTTACATTCTGGATGCAAATGCATGCATGTAGCTCTTTTCAATTTCACTAGAGCTTGACTCATTTAAGAAATGAGTATTATCCTGTGTACCAAATTTAGAGGCATTGGTGCAATGAACAGAATACTAAACAAGTATTGAATTCTGGCAATTTCTACATGCAAAGTGCCTGTAAAAATACTTTTCCTATGTCTGAATAACATAGGTAGATTTTTTAAAGAAACTTATCTCCTGTCTAAAAGTCTTATTCTAATGAAGGGATTTGTAGAGTATCTCAAATAATACAGTAAATCAGATATTAATCTTGATATTTATACCCAGAAAACCATTCCTGTGTTATTTAACCTGGATAGTTTGACTGCTTCCATTTCCCTGTTTTCCTGCACTGTCAGTAATTCGCTCTCTCAAAATCAAGAGACTTTGACTTCTGGCCCACATCCATTATCCTATTCATATTGCCCTTTTTAATGCAATACTGTCAGAGGCATCTCTATGTGCCAACATTGCTCACATTCAGCCTGAAAAACACTTTGGCTCACCATCAGCTGCAGAACAGATCCTGTGCGGCTGCTCATCATTCTAGCAAAATATAATTGCTTACCATTCAGTTACTGACAGCAAAAGTCTGACTTTACTGAAGATTTGTACATTTCCTGTGTAGCTTTTGTGGGTTTGGCTCATTGTTTTTAGTGGGGGGGGAATTTTCCTTAGAGGTTTTGCACAAAGTCTACTGGAGTTTCGGGGTATTTTTATGAGCTCACAAAACCCCAGTTTTGTTATTCTGAGTTAGCACCTGGATTTTCATAGTTTTCCTCCAACCTGAATTGATGTAGCTCTAAATTATCCATCTTAGGAATTACAGCAGCCTAGTGAGGTGATTGTTCCTAGTGATGCAAATTATGACTATTTTTTATGTAAAGACAGGAGAAGATAGGTTTATAAATTCAGTGGAATTATTTAACAATCAAATTTTATTAATTAATTAGTCTCTTTTTTAATACTGTTTTATCTATTTCTATGAGCCACCTGTGTGTAAATATCCATACTTACCCATGCCCACATTCACAATTTTTTCTCTCTACTGCATTACATAAATATGCATTCTAATCAATAGCTTTTAATTTGTATTAGGATGATTTTGGTGTTTCTTATTTATGTACTTTGGATGAATTCTTGTTTTGAGAGGCCACATCTGTACTTTTGAATTAATAAATATGGAAGGATGAAAACATTGGACAATTGAAATTAAAACACATACATTAAGACAATGTGGTTTTGTGTGGGATTCTTTGGAAATTAATGTGATTTAAACATGGAGAAAGTTCTGCATTTCCCTCTGTAACTTTGCTACACAGAAAGGTTTCTAGTGATATTTTTGCAGAAATAAGAATTATTTCCATCAGCATTTTGGAAAGACATCATCATTACCTGATAGATAGTGAAGTGTCTTTGTGAAAAGCAGATCCTATTAATATATTTAGCAATGGCTAGTCCCAAAGTATCTCATATCAGAACTGACTGACCAACCCAAAGCAAGGGGAAAACAGAGGATTTGAAAAAAAGGGAAGAAAGTTAATTCTATTAATTGTTCACTTCTAAAAGGCATGAAATATTACCATAAAAATATAGCCACTGAAGAATCTGAAGAGTCCAGATATAGTCCTGCAAATTTCTCTTCTGATGCAAAATTATAAAAAAGGTTCTAGCACTAAGGCCTGTTCAGCTGTCAGTACCATATAAATATGGCTCATATTATATAAATAACACGGTTATCAAAATCATTTTGATACTTCTCATCTATTGCAGTGTGAAATATATTAAATAGATGCAACACTGCATTTTTAGTGCCACATATGTCTATATTTATTTATTCAGTTTTTAAACACAGTTGAAGTTTTGATGCTTCTCTTCCACCCAGATTCTATAGAAGGCAGAACAATTATAGACAAGTGCAATCCTCTACATCTATGATACTCAATTAAATATCAAATTGATTGAATAACAGGCCAATTGGTGCACATTTCAAATGCATAGTCTTTTCTGTTCCTAGATTTAGGATTAAGTAGATGACTTATTGCATTCTTTTGTCCAATCCTATTGTAGAATTACAATGAAATAAATAAGCAGTATTAACAAGAGCTAATCCTACAATTTGAACTCTGCAATATCAAGTTTTTGTCTAGCAGCTTAGTAATCGTACATTTTCCATCCTACTTGATAGCTACAGCAATTGAATCACAGCTAGAGACAATCAATCCATGGGTTTAGGAAGAAAATCTGTTAGGAAAACAAAACACAGTATGGAAATGGAAGAGTAGGGTTTGCATAATGAAACAGTACAATTTAATAGGTTTTAATCATTATATTGGTTGCGTTCTGCAGTGTAAACAGAAAAGAGAATCTATATGTGATTGTCCTGAAACACAGTGAAAACTGATTCCTTTAAGTTCAAAGACTGGAATATGAGAGGTCATGGCTTTTTCTGAAATATCTTGACTAGCATGTACTTCAGTTTTGGATCCCTCTATGTGACAACAAGAAGTGTGATCTAATAGTATATAATTTTTTTCCCTGGTTGAATTGGACATTGATTATTCATTTCCTTGCTCCTTACATTTCTAAAATAACTACTACAGCACACTTGAAAATCTTCCTGTAGCTTTTTGCCACAGATTGCCAGATTTCAAAATATATGACAATACAATTTCAATACACAACAATATAGATCCCATTACAAAATAATACGGATGCCAAGGCTCTTTGTAATTTTCTAGTCCTCTTTCCACAGCCTCAATAAAAAAAGCAGAGGCACTTCAAATCAGGAAAAGTTTTCTAGTTTGATCTATTGTTGTATTTATGAACATGGGAAAATGCATTTCTATCAATGATGCTTGTTTGAAAATCATGAAACATCCCTAAAACAGAACCTTACCTCACATTCTTCTCCAGTCCAAAATGCAAAAAACCACCAATCCTCTGCAATAATGAGTGCCCTAAAAGTCACTGAAGTAATCCTGGTGCTACAGCCAGATTCACTAGTTTTGGCAGAAAAGATTTATTTATACCAGTTTAAACTGCAACTGAATCTGACTATGTTCACTGTTCATAAAGCTTTCACTTTTATGAAGATAAAACTATCTTGTGCATAAATATATTAAACAGTACTGAAATGTGTTTTTAAATTTGGCTGAAAATATACATCCATTTTATATCAAGATTTGATTGGTTTAAAATGGTACACAATACTAGGGAATGAAAGAATTGCTTGCTTCATTAAAGAAAACTCTTTTGGACTAGAAAGCAGTCTTTCTAGCACTACTTGATAACATTAATATGCCCTAATGAAAATTGATTTTGTTTATGTACAGTCATAATGGATATGGTCACATAATTATTATGTGTTGACTGCTACTTATTAATTAATTATTATATTTTCTTCTATAATTTATTTACCAGGGAAAAAAAAATCAAGTATGAAGCAGCATCTGTTTTCCAGTGAAGTTCTGCTTTGACTTAATTTCACAGCTGAGCAGGAAGGCGAACAGAGAGCTTGAGTAACTTGCCCAAGGTCACCAAGTCTGCAATCTGCCTTGATTTGAGCCAAGCACAAATTACTTTCCATTGATGTGCTCTAGACACTCAAGCTGATGTGGTTTTAGTTTTCAACAGCTGTTCTTGAAGTTATCAGGAGAGGCCACAATCTTAGATTATTACATCAATCACTTCCTGTGTAAAGCAGCCAGGCAGGCAAATTCTTCACCTTAGTGTAAAAGAAGAGCAGTTTGAATGTAAAGATGAAAAGAACACCATATTTTCACTGGTTCCTTTTCCTTTCTTTCCCTTTTTCTTTTCCTTTTTCTTTTCCTTTTTCTTTCCTTTTTTTTCCTTTTTCTTTTCCTTTTTCTTTCCTTTTTTCTTTTCCTTTTTCCTTTCCTTTCCTTTCCTTTCCTTTCCTTTCCTTTCCTTTCCTTTCCTTTCCTTTCCTTTCCTTTCCTTTCCTTTCCTTTCCTTTCCTTTCCTTTCCTTTCCTTTCCTTTCCTTTCCTTTCCTTTCCTTTCCTTTCCTTTCCTTTCCTTTCCTTTCCTTTCCTTTCCTTTCCTTTCCTTTCCTTTCCTTTCCTTTCCTTTCCTTTCCTTTCCTTTCCTTTCCTTTCCTTTCCTTTTCTTTCCTTTCCTTTCCTTTCCTTTCCTTTTGAGATGCTTGGGATAACAGCACCAACCTGTAGCAGTGTTGAAGTAGTAGATTAAAATTCATCAGGTGGCTGCAACCTTACAATTGGTACCATCCATTCTGCTTCTGTGATGCAAGCCCTTGCTATTGAGGCAGGCATAGCTCCTACTGCATCAGTTCCGGCAGCAGCACAGTTTTCATCCAGATAAATTAAAAGAAAAATAATTTGTGTTGCCTTGATGTGTCAGGCTGCAGATCACAGGCGTTTAGCAACCTATCTGTGAGACAATCAAATGTCTTAGATATGCACCTTGATCTGGAAGACTGTATGGTTTAGATGGATGCCTCCTGACTCATCTTTTGATTCAGACGATTTCCAGACTCATCCTGGACAAAATAGCCTCCAAGCACCACTTGCACTTGACTATGGAAGCTGGAGGACACAGGTCGTTCTGTTCTTCTACTCTGTATCTGTACAGGAGCAGTTTTCTGGCTGCACTGGTTCCAATGAGACAGGCTGTGTTGACATCCTTAGAGTATATAATTTCAATCCAGCAGTTATGCTTTAAATTAGGATGCTGTTCTACATGACTTCCAGATTCTATTCCAGACTAATTTTTTTGTTTGATCCTCTCATCTCTCTTTCTGAAGACTGCCATAACACAAATAAAAGAACAGAGGATTCTTGGGATCAGAGAATAATCATGACTCTCTCCTGTGAGACACTAATATCATTAGAGAGGGAAGATGCTGGCTTCTGCAAATGCTAAGCAACCTAAAATGTGTGTACAATCCTCAACTAATTTATGAGACTACAGAGTTGCATGATTGAGTGAGTCTTCTCAGTGACTAAAGTTTTGTATGTCTGCCTAAGCAGGGATTTCTATCGTGGCTTACCTTAAAGGCACAGTATATTTATGCAATAAAGTATACCGTGACATGATATGTCTGTTATCTCTTCCCACTTGTCTGCTGAAAATAAATTTCTAGTTTTCTCTTACTGTTAAAGGAAAACATATTGTCGTACATGTTTTCTTGATGCACAAAGAAGAGTCTGTCTCTCTTTTTCTTTTCTTTGGAGGACTGGAAAGCTATAGCTGATGTCATTTCTGTTGTTTGTTTTTCTAGTCTTTTCATAGCATCAGGCAATCACATACATAACTATTTGGATTCAGATATGAAGGCTCTTATTTTCAGGGTACTTTATTAATGGCAACTAAAAAAATAAAAAACGTGGCAAAACAAATGGGTTCTTAACTTCAAGACACTATAGTGACCCACTGAAAAAGCCCTCTATCAAAATTTGAACTTAAAACCATTTAGCGTTACAGAAATTTACTAGAGATTTAAGGATAATATGTGTATCTTGAAGAGATAACTGCAAAGATTTTTGTTTCAGAAAACTAAGGTTAATAAAAGAGATGTTTAAGCAGTACCCAGGTAATAGATTTTAGAAGTGTGCTTTAAATGTAGTGAAAGAGAAAAATACAATTTGGTAGTAAACAGGAATTTTATGTGGATTCATGAAGCTCAAAATTCTCTAGAAACCAACTAGGAATAATTTTGAAACCTATTTTCCTCTATAAGAGGAAGACGACCACAAAAGCAGTGTCTACCACGCCAGTGCCTGGGAGTATGACTGCATAAACAAAACAAAACAAAACAAAACAAAACAAAACAAAACAAAACAAAACAAAACAAAACAAAACAAAACAAAACAATCTTCTTTTGGAGATGATGGCTCCAGATTTCAGCTAAAGCTGCCACAGGGTAATAACTGAAGTGTTACTTGAAAAATTCAGGTACTGCTGTGCCTAAGACTGATATAATAGGAGGAAAAGTAAAAGATATTCCTAAGCAAGCAAAAGCATCATGCTTTTCACTATCAGGGTTAATTTCAGTTTTACTTAACATAGTTCTTAAGTGTTTTGATGACAAAATATATGGCAGGAAAGTAATTTTCATAATACTGCAACAGGAGAGTCTCATAAAATGGCTACAGTGAAAAAATAATATAATGACAGAAAATAAAAATTAGAAATTCATGGTATCACAATGGCTGGAATGACAGGGATTGGAACCACAAGTTGAGGAATAGAAAGATGTTCTTATGAACATCCTGAGATGAAATTTGGATGATTATTGTATTACAAATATAATTTGTCTCTCATTTGTCTCTCTTTTTCTTTTTTTTTATTTCAAGTACCTCTTCAAAACATCCACACCCTCTTATGCAGAAGGCCTGAAATATATTTAGTAATTTAATAAATAATTTAATATTATTTATTGGAAAATAATAGTCCCAGTAATAGCCTCAAAAGTCCCAGTTGGAGGAGTAGTCTCCAAAGGCATGGATTGTGAATTTCAAATAAAATATCTTGAAAGCACTAAAAAAACCCCATACTTTCACAAACCATGTCAACTTTTGCAACAATTAATAATCTAAAATATTTTCTAGTTGTAACATATCATACCAGCACATACAGGCATACAGATGCACAGGCAGAAGTCAGGAGCAACAGGAAAAGCATACTAGTAAATCCTTTTTGACTACTATAATATCCCATCATGTACATCTGCCACTTAAATAAATCCATGAGGGTCAGACTGTTGTCTCTTTTTGGTGAATGGTGAGGAAAAGATGCTGTGAAAAAGTAAATGGAGCTTTTATAGACAGAGATTTTATATGTCTCCTCTGCAATCTGGTCCTTCAGTTACTGGCTTCCATTTCTAGAGTGTAGGATGATGAATTTAAAGGACTCACTAAAATAACTAAGTTAACCTCACAAGTTTAAGGGTAGTTTTGAAGTCCATCATCTTTAGAACTCCATGGAATTTATCCAGATGTTGAATTGTGGATTCCAGGCAACTTTTTTTTCCCAAATTTTGTGTTTATTCTCCTAAATATGTATTCAAAGATCAAGAGTAAGTTGCCCTTTTTTCTCAGCAAAACTTAAACCTAAGGAAAAAAATCGGATGTTTTGATTTAAAGGCAGATGCTGTACTTCTGATACTGTTTACTGTTACTTATTTAGTAGCTTGATGTCAGGAATGTGCAGCCCCAACCACACCTGACACCTGCAGTGCAATGTTGCTGTAGTCACAAGAGCTGAGCCAGTTTATTCCAACTGGGGACTATGTCTCCTACTACTACAATTATTTCTTGGCAATTCTGCATTAGTATAGAACTTGGGAAGTTTTTTTTTTGTTTTTTTCCCCCTTCTTTTATTTGGGGGGGGGAGTAGCAAAATGTCACCGAATGGATGCTGAAGAAAGCAAAACTCAGAGATAAAGCAATTTATTTTTCTTTTGTCTAACCTGTTTCGTTGCAGAGTTCAGTATCCAAGGGTCAGATCAGATGATATAACCTGTTGGGCAGCTTTACATAAGAGACAGCGCAGTCCAGTATCTGCACTGTTTTTAAGCTGCTGCTGCCAAGCAGATTTCCATTTAAATTCAGGCAGTCAGCTGCTGCTGCTACTGTCATTAATACCATGGCTTTGAGCACTGTTTCACTGTTGCAAATGTTTCTTAAATTATCTTTTCTCCCTTCTGCTGTGTTCCTTTAAAAACAGCACCAGTGGGTCTTATTGGGAGTTTTGAGAGCAACCGGCCTCCACGGAATTTATTAGTGGCAGGAAGCAGCAGAGTTTTGTGGTCTCCGACAGAGAAGTTAAATAGCTTCAAACATTTTCTATCAGCTTAAAGCAGTGTGCTCAATGGTGCAAGCACACACTTTGCTTCTTTTGCCTTAGAATCACCCTGGGACATCCACTCTGAAAGCAGATTTGAATGAGCTTGAAAATTCAAGATAGGCTTCATTGCCAATCTGTCAACAGACCCTAAAAATAATAAAAAAATAAAATAAAATAAAGTGACAACTCAGGAAAGGAAACTGCTTGGCAGACTCCATGCCCCACTTTGTCTCTTCTGACTGTCAACTATCAATATTTATATTCAGTGGGGTAAACCTGGCCAAATTAGAGACATAAGAGGGCACCGCTGAAATCAAAATTCTGTCACAACTCACAGTTGGTCTTGACTTTTGTTTCATTAAAAATTTAATTGGAACCAAACTGTGCAGTCACAAAGCTCATCAGTGCTTCCTGTTCACAACACTAAAGAATCAAATGCTCAAACATAGCAAATTAGTGAAGAGCATGTTTACACTCTGCTCCCTTATTACTGAAAATGATTATTTGATAAACAAAGAGGCACAGCCAGGAAGAAGCCAGCATGTGTTGACAGAATTAGCTGGCCTTGGTGACTGCACCTACTACCTCTGTGTGGATCAAGAATGGTACTTCAATGAGTAGTGTTGAAGAACTGATAAATAAAAGAGAGCATCCAGCTGCCTCTGAGCTCCATATTAACCTCGGGGCAGGAACGGTAAGGGGCTCTGACTCCATGCAGTACGGGCAGTGCTGCTCTAAGCCAGCCAGCTTTCTTACAAGCATGAAAAGGAAGCTTGTTTGCAACACACAGAAGGAGCTCAGGGGACAGCACACTATTGCAGACAGGATCTTTACTGTGTTCACTGTGTGCTTCTCACACTGAGAGAATCACTCACAGGTAGAGCAGATGTTCATGTGTAGGAAGCCACATGATACCACCAAAACCTTCCCATTTTAAAGCTTACCGAATCCAGCCATCCTGGGTGGTTGTCCAGTGAAAATTAAACTGAGAACAATGTTGTTTTCTTTTCTTTTCTTTTAATTTCTGAGGCTTTAAAAGATCAGGCTTTCCCTTGGGAAAAGGGAAAGGTATTGCTGAGAATCAAACAAGCCTTTAAATGGTTTAATTTCAAACAGCTTGCAGCTAGAAGACACAGTAATAAAAATCTCTTAGGAAGGTAACAAATACCAAGAGTTCAAGAACAACAGAACAAATCTACATTTCTTTAAATGGCTTCTTAGCTGAGATCAGGACCTATATGAGAAATTGTAACTCAGGCAGGCAAAACTTAAACATACATGGCTAAATAAAATAAGGGAAGAATAACAGTAATGTTATAGTGATCTGTGGAATTACTAACAGAGAATTCATTAGATTATGCATTTTTAATAAGAAAATTTTATTTATAGGGATTAAAATTAATTACAACTCTTCTAGTTTTATTGCCAGTGGAATTGCCATTAAATTGTTGTACACTAAAAAATATACTTAAAGTACTTGGAAAGTCTTTTGTATTTGATTGAGAATCCCTTAAATCTGCTTAATTGGGTCTGCTGAATCTCACAGGGAATGGATTTAAAACCCAGAGATAGTGGGAAACAATTGCAATTTATGTGGTTTCTATTTCCTCTTAAATAGGATTCAAATTATTTTAGTAATCCCTGCCTGCAGTACTCACTTTGACTACCCCTGCATCAGAGCACCCACAGACTGCCTGCTGGGAAGCCCAGTGAGAGGCACAAGTGTCTCCTCCTGGCTGTTTGGCAGATCCCTCTATATTGATGTGTTCCCAGCTCCAGCTCTGTCCCTTCACCCTTATTGCTTGGTCTGAAGAGGTGCTACTCTCCCACTCTCCTTTATTAATCTGTAAGTCTTTGGGAAAACCTGTGGTTTGGGGGTTTTTTTAAAGAATTAATTCACATTAATTATATTAAAATAGTTTCACGAAGTCACTTCACACCCACCCATGCAGCTTTTAACAATTTTATAGCTTTTCTATTTTCCTGGTTTAGCAATCAGTGGTTTTATTGTCATTTAATTATTGATGACTTCAATAACACCTGCACTGGCAAGAGCGTTCTGTTACTCAATGCACTGGCTACAACACTTACTTTTACATTTCTTTAGAGATTCCAGAACTATTATCAGAGAAGTGATCTGAGACTGGCCATACAGGATACTTCTCTAATAAAATAAATCAATGAGACTGGAAATGCTTTTATCCTGACGAAAACAAGAGGTAGCTATAATGGAGAAGTATCAAATCTGTTTTCCTGCCATGAAGCAGCTTTGGCTTTACCCTCTTCACGTGTTTCACAGCCCATCATTGGGGTGTGTGTATGTGGGTGGGTGGGTGTGTGAAATATATTCTAAAAGACGGTTTAGAAGCATATCTACATTGTATTGCACCCTGAGCAGTAATTTAGATTTAGTCTTTGAATCCACAAAAGGTTCTTGTACTTGCAGAACAAAACCGAAGGTCTGTCTTCCAATTGTACGGTACAACTAAGGCCTTATGCAGCCAGGTTATTTCCCAAAGTGCTAATTACATGTTTCACACTCAGCTCATCTGTACGTATCTGTGGTGTTATTGCTGCTCGGGGTAAAGAGAACAAAACCAAATTACTGTGTACGTAGTTGAAAAGCAAATATGCTCGTGTAATACCTTTATATTCTCCTACTTCATACATAGATGAAAGTTGTGCGCGAAGTGTCCCGGTGGCGGCACTACCGGATCAGCACCGGGGCAGTACCGGGGCGGTACCGGATCACTACCAGGGCTGTACCGGGTCAGTACCGGATCAGTACCGGGTCAGTACCGGGTCAGTACCGGATCAGTACCGGGTCAGTAGCGGGTCAGTACCGGGTCAGTACCGGATCAGTACCGGGTCAGTAGCGGGTCAGTACCGGGTCAGTACCGGATCAGTGCCGGATCAGTACCGGGTCAGTACCGGATCAGTACCGGATCGGTACCGTGTCAGTAGCGGGTCAGTACCGGGTCAGTACCGGGTCAGTACCGGGTCAGTACCGGGTCAGTAGCGGGTCAGTAGCGGGTCAGTAGCGGGGCTGTAGCGGGTCAGTACCGGGTCAGTACCGGGTCAGTAGCGGGTCAGTACCGGGTCAGTACCGGGTCAGTACCGGGTCAGTACCGGGTCAGTACCGGGTCAGTAGCGGGGCTGTAGCGGCGCTGCCCGGCCCGGCCCCAGGCGGTGCCAGCGGCTGCAGCGGCCCCAGCGCAGGGCACGGCTGAGCCCCTCAGCCCCGGGGAAAGCCTGGGCAAGGGAGGGCAAAACGCTGCCCGGCAGGCAGGGCTGAGCCAGGGGAACCGAGCGAGAAACAGCCCTGCGAGCCCCGAGGGGACAGCGGGAGCAGGGACGGGCCGGGAGAGACCCGGCAGGGATGGCCCTGCGGCCACACAGGGACACGGCGGGACAGCTTTTGACATCTCTCACAGGATCTTTCTGGACACAATGTCCAGCAAACAGCTGGATAAACACATCATGTGTTGGGTGAGGAACTGGCTCAGGCACAAAGGATTGTAAGGAATGGGGTGACATCAGCTAGCGATCTGACAATAATGACGTTCCATTAGCAAGGCTTCATCTTTGGCCCTGTGATCTTAAACATATTCTTAAATCATTTGGATGCAGAATTGAAGGGATTCTGAGCAAGTTCGCAGATGATACAAAACTGGGAGGAGCTGCTGACTCCCTCGAGGGCTGTTGACTCCCTGCACAGACGCCTGGACAAATCAGAGTGCTGGGCAACCACCAACCATATGAAGTTTAACAAAGAGAAGTGCTGGATTCTGCACCTGGGATGGGACAACCCTGGATGTTCAGACAGACTGGGGAATGAGAGACTGGAGAGCAGTGCCATGGAAAGGGACCTGGCAGTCCTGGTCCATGGCAAGTTGACCATGAGCCAGCAGTGCCCTGGCAGCCAGGATGTCCAACCCTGTCCTGGGGGCATCAGGCACAGCATCACCAGCCAGGCAAGGGAGGGGATTGTCTTGCCCTGCTCTGCTCTGAGCTGGGGCAGCCTCACCTCCAGTGCTGGAGGCAACTTTGGTGCTGCAATGTAAGAAAAAGAGTTCTTAGAGGAGGGCAATGAGGATGGTGAAGGGCCTTGAAGGGAAGCTGTACAAGGAGTGGCTGAGGTGACTTGGTCTGTTCAGCCTGGAGGACTCTGTGACTTCCTTATGTTATAGGAAGAGGAGGGACAGGCATTGATTTCTTCTCTGTGTTGACCAATGACTGGATCCGAGGCAATGAGCTGAGTTTGTGTCAGGGGAAGTTTAACTTGGCTATTAGAAAAAGGTTCTTCACCCAGAGCGTGTTTGGGCACTGGAACAGGCTGCCCAGGGAAGTGGTCACAGCACCAACCCTGACAGAGTTCAAGAAGCATTTGGACAATGCTCTCAGGCACATGGTGTGACTCTTGGGGATGGTGCTGTCCAGGACCATAACCTGGACTCAATAATCCTTGTGGGTCCCTTCCAACTCATCATATTCCATGATTCTGTGATTTTTAGGTCTTAACCCATGAGTTTATCCATGTTATTTTTTAACTCTGTCCTGTTGAGGACAATGAGTAAGAGCAGCTGAATGAGTGTGTGGCAGCCGGTCAAGGTCCACCCATTACTTTAACTTAAAGAAATTAAGTCTAAACATTTATTTAAATGTTTCACTGAAAAAAAAAAAAAAAAAAACCACAAACAAACAAAAATCAAAACCAAACAAACAAAACAAAAACAAGAACCCCACACTGTCGAGAACTATGCAGCATGACAAATCCTGAGGTGGCAGCAGTTAAATTCAGATTTTTAAAAAATGATAAGTTTTTATTTTTTTTCCTGGTAAGTGGCATATTATTTTGTTTGAAATCATTCTTCTTTGAAGAACTGAAACTGATTCCTTCCCTGTCTTTTCAAGTCTCTTTAAAGAGAAGTAGGATGGAGTTAATCTGCCTTACTCCACTGTGGGAATATCCAAGTGTTATAAATGAAGAGATTCCAAAGCTTACCATATCTAGAATTTCGATGCCTTAAAGGACAGCTTAATCACTATTAATATATTAATTGAAAACTCTTAAGTTAGCTCCTCACATTTATCCAGTTAGGTGAGCTATCATCAGATGAGGACAACATTTTTTGGAAATACTATGGTGCTAAACTCATAAGTTATAATTTTACAGTTTTTTAAAACTTTCCCCACAGAAAACTGCATTAAATCCAAGTTTACAGGGTTCAGTTATTTCCACACAGTTTTGTAATGATCATACTCCTTGAATAACGGATGTTTTATTGCCATTTCAAATGAAAGGGGAATTGTTCCCTGTTTTCATTAATTGCGTTGCTATAGCAGAAACCTGGTTTACTATTCTTTTGTGCCCATCAGCTTAATAGAATATTAAATAGTTATTGACTTTGGAAGAGGTGAACCATCATGATTTATTGAGCTGAGAAGTAAATATTCATCAAGCAACTACAATTAAGCTTCTGCTTGTGCTCTTCATTTACAGAAAATGTAGGTGGTAAAAAGAGGCTTGCGAAATGTGAAAATAACTACATCATTAAAGCCCAATTACCAGCTGATCTAAAGAGGGTCTGAAGAACTGTAATTTATAAGTCAACACAACAAAACTGACTTTTAACAAAAATAATAATAAAAAAACACAAAATATTTTCTTCCCATCTTTTCTATCTCTGATCATGTATTTGTAATTTCTGACATGCCTAAGGATTATAAAGAGAATGGTAAAAATCTCTTAAAACAATGAGATACTGTTTAATGTTCTTAAACTGAAGCAATGAATTATTGCAAAGTTGACATCTTAAGCTTTGATGGGTGGCATTTTTCTATCATCCCTAATTCATTAAATGAGAAATTGCCAGCATTTGTTTCTGCTTTACAACTCCATGAAAGTACAGAAATGATATATCACTCTGTATTTTCCTCCTCCCTATGTATGTGTTCAGAAAGAACAGGGCTGTTGGAGAGTTTGGATGCAAGAGAAATAATTGTCTACTAATTTAGATTTAAACTAAAACGGGAATATTATTGCAACCATCACCATTTCTGATTACAGAGAATGATCTGTCAACACATCTACAGATCTAATGTGAAGTGTGATTTGAACTGAAAGAGACTGATTCAAGTCTTGCCATAAATCCTTTACATAATTATAAGCCTAATGAAAGGATGAGTGTAAAGGAAACAATATTAGTCATTTACAAGAAATTTGTGACTCATTCTAGTGCTTATCATGTTGTTACAGCAATGCAGAAAGTAATTTAACCTATACAAAAGAAAAACCCAAAACAAACAAATAAAAACTAAGAAAGTAAGCTGACAGCACACTTCCATTGGCTATACCAGAGGTCAGGTATGCCTCAATCTATGTCCTGATCCTGCAAATATGTAATATGCAATGGACAACTGCCATGCCCCAGTCCCCTTTTACGGGAAGGTCATTTGTTTCACTCTGGGTGATGCATGGGAAAAACAACAAAATTCTCAGAAATTCTCAGTAACAAAGATTTACTTTTAAACTTTAGAATATTAAGGTAGAATAAATTACTTGGCAAATTTTAAAACAACATCCAGACAAGGTAATGGACTTCACAAATTTTAACCAAGCAAGCTTAAACTTAGCCAACTTTAATTTATTCAGACACAACAAAGCACTTACTAAGGCATTGACTGGAATTATTTAGTCTGGCTTACAATATACTTTGAGAAGAAGTTAGGAGAAGGAAGGAAGGAAGGAAGGAAGGAAGGAAGGAAGGAAGGAAGGAAGGAAGGAAGGAAGGAAGGAAGGAAGGAAGGAAGGAAGGAAGGAAGGAAGGAAGGAAGGAAGGAAGGAAGGAAGGAAGGAAGGAAGGAAGGAAGGAAGGAAGGAAGGAAGGAAGGAAGGAAGGAAGGAAGAAAGAAAGAGAAGAAAGAAAGAAAGAAAGAAAGAAAGAAAGAAAGAAAGAAAGAAAGAAAGAAAGAAAGAAAGAAAGAAAGAAAGAAAGAAAGAAAGAAAGAAAGAAAGAAAGAAAGAAAGAAAGAAAGAAAGAAAGAAAGAAAGAAAGAAAGAAAGAAAGAAAGAAAGAAAGGAAAGGAAAGAAAGAAAAAGAGAAAGTAGAAGGACAGCTCCACCCGTGGATCCAAGCAAAAGGCTCCATTGCTGAAATTTAGATATTTATATATGGTGGAAGTGATGTTTGCAGCCTTGATGCATTGTGGATGTGGGAAGCCCACAAAACACAGCTGAGTGTGTTAATATGCATTTAGATTAACATGGGAACATCCAGGGGATGTAGAAATACTGTGGATCATGTGCAGTCCTCTGAGGTGAAAAGCCTCAGAAAGGAGTCGTGGGGGTTTATGACCCCTTCTAAAACAAGACACTCTTACATCAGCTCAGTGGAGTTGAGCCAATTATGCCCCATCAGAAGAGATGAACACCTTCAGGCCTTTGTGTGAATGTCCCCAGGGTGGAGGAGTTATGCAACTAAGGCAGTTGTGTAAGGGAGGACATTGGCATGATGTAAAGTACTATCCCACCTCCACAGTGTCTGCATCATATCCTCCTCCTCTCTTGTCTGGCTCAAACCCCAGCTTGTTGTTAAACAAAGATTGATTTGTCATGGTTATCCTCTCGTGATCACCCCCTCTGCACCTGGGCTGTTCCCTTGGACACTGTCAGTACAGCACCTGGTGTTTTTGGAAATGGCCAATTCAGTTATTAACCATTAACATCTCAGTCTCACAGCCACACAGTAGATTATTCCCTGCCTGTACACAATTTTTCCTCCAGAAGTTGGGAGCTGCACTTAGCACATTTCCAAAATAAAGTTGAAACCAATTCAGGTGCTCGGAGGTACTCTTGCATCCTTTTCTGAAGCAGGCTGTGTTTTCTCAGGTCAGAATATTTTTTACCTCGTAAAATGGCAGCTACTCTTTCTTCTATCATGAGAATTATTATGTCCGTGGACACACTTTGCCACTGAGCAATGTCATAGGTTGTGAGCTTCAAAGCAAGTAAATCACCTACTGTTTTTCTTTGCTGCTTTCATTGAGTCACAACTTTGATTATTTTAAGCAGAAGAAAACACAAGCATGAATTCATTATTATAGTTCCTCTGACACTTCATTTTAATTATCTGATTCTCCATGTTTCATTAAATGTGTAGGAATGTTGTTGATATTCCTGTGATATTATGGAACATTAATGCTAGAGTGTAACGCAATTCCTGGTACAGAAAATGTATACATCAAGTGCTTACATAATAAAATTGTTTCATTTTTGACATAATAGTCATACATTTTAAATGCACTTAGAATGTACAGATTCATAATGTAATAATTTTATAGTGTTTGTGCAAATGCTCTTTACCATTCGTAGAGGTTCATGCATACTAAGTGAAAAATCTTGCTTTAACGAGAAAGACATTTGTGGGAGATTTTTGAGCTAGATAATTACAGAGGTGTATACCCGGTCCAAAGACCAGGTTGTTTGCTTTCTACCGAAGAGCAAAACAGGAAGGCAGATTTTTTAGAATGTTTTATTTGAAGATGTGACTAACTCTTTCCTAAATACTTCCTTTTATACTTCAAGGAATGTTTTCCACTCCTAGTTGCCTACAAAGTTCTAGGCCACTCCATAATTTTTTGTCTTTGACTTAGAGGGGGAAAATAACCTCGACAAAAAAGCCACCCAAACCTCCCTCAATGGGGAATCCTGATATTTTGTTCTACCCTGGGCACATGAGCCTTCTGTTAGTACCCATGGGGGTTACCTACACAGAGAATAGAGTAAAAAGCTTTCTGAGAATGACGCTGCTCAGACATTATTACCTGCACGTGTTCAAATACTCCACAGGAGTAATTAAATTTTAGTACCAGCCCGTTCTACCTTCCCTGAACCTGTCATTCTCAGCAATTGCAGAAGAATTTAATTTATTTACATAAATAAGGAGATAACGGTTAGCTAAATACAAGAACAAATAACTCCTCTTGTATTCCTTTGCTGCAGTGTTAATACTGCTGCAAAATATTAAGATGAGTTATCTGTCCTCTGGTGACATCCATATTCTCAGGCTTTATTGAAAGAAATCTGTAAATGTGTTATTCTTGTGCTGATCCATTGCTGCAGTTTTATGATGTGACAGACACCTCTCCACTGCTAGATGGTACTATGGGCTGCGAAGGGACATCCAGGCATTTAATGCTTGTGGTTTCCACATGATTAAATAAATAGCACCTCTAGGTCAAGTACAAAGCACCATTAAATAGTGGAACTGAGTAGAAGCCTTTCAATGGAATTCTGCTAAATTTAATACAGTGTAAAAGAAATTGTCCTTACTCCCCCTCAAGTCACAGAGAGTAGACAATTTGCATATAAATTTCACTGCTGCAGCTTTTGCATAAAGACAAAAATTTACCTACTCAAGGCTAGTTCAAAATATACAGTGTGGATCCTAAAGAAGCTGGTTTTAGATGTAATTATATTGGATATGGTATTTTATATTAGGTAGTATGAAACGGAAAATTGTATATCTCTAAATTTACTATGATTTTTTGTGACCCATAATTTACAGATTTTTGATTCTTTTTTTTCTCAAATTCTCTTGTTTGTTTTTTTATGATCAAAATAGTGCCAGTTGTAGCACTCTTAGCATGGCAGCCTCTTTTTCATCTCCTCAGTGATAATTGCTCTACTAACCCTCACGCATTTAATGATCAAAGTTCTTTTATGACGTGTCTTAATTTAGCATGATTCAAAATATGATACTAATAAATTATAATATAAAATCTAAAAATACAGAGCAGTGCTAGCTGCTTCAAGAAAAGCATTGTAGACTTTGTGAGAAAGTTGTAAGAATAGAGACTGAACAGGACAAATGTTGGAGATGACACATGAGGAAAAAACCCGTTTTGGACATGACACATAAAAAAACCCCCACCTTTATTTAATCTATTTACCTTGAATCTGATTGTTTTCAATTTTTTTCTGAAAATAATTATGAATTTTAAATTCCTGTATTCATATTCTACTAGATATGTTTCCTTTTGTTGGTGTTACAAATAACATATGGAAGACATACTTACAGCTGTATATTTTTATCAATATTATGGAGACTAAGACAAAATCAATCTTGATATAATCAACCTTAGTAGACATTAGGATACATAATTATTAAATATATACATCCTAAATAGTAAAAATTATTAGTAAATTTAATTAGATTTGTGATTTCATTCCCCTTCAAAATTGAGTGGCACATTTTTCTGAAGATATCATCACTGTTCTTTCATAAACAAACTGGATATTGTAAGGACAAGTCCTTAAGAAGTTTACAAGAATTGGTAGGTCTTAAGGTTTCCAGAGAGAGCTATTGAGACTTGTGTTGCTCTTTTCATCATATAGATACATGTTCCTACAGAGCAAATACTGCTTTTTTTTTCTTTGTTTTTTTTTTATTTGCTTATCCTTTTCTCTTGCTGGCTTAAGCTGGGAATGAGTTGGGAAAAAAAAATAAAGTAGTGTTTCTTAAAATTTGTTGTGGTGCTACATGTTCTCCTTAATTAGGCTCTGGCTTGGTTGGCATACTTCTTTCCCTTCTGTCTTGTAGGTCTCGTAGTATCTGAAGTTTTTATTACAGCTGCTGTGTCAGGATACTATCTGCTCTGTAAGCATAGGTATAAAAAGTCAGAAATTCAAATCTCATTGTCTTTCACATATTTAATTTGTTAAGATTCTGGGTTAGTACTTCAGTTGGTTGGTTGTTTTTGGTTTTGTGGTTTGGTTTGCTTTGGTTTGGTTTGGTTTTTTTGTTTGGTTGGGGTTTTTTTTGTTTTGTTTTTTGGTGTTTTTTTTTGTTGGTGGTGGTGTTTTGTTGTTGTTGTTGTTGTTTTTTTGTTGTTGTTTTTTTTTTTAATTGTTGTTGTTGTTGGTTTTTTTTGGTTTGGGGAAATGCCTTCCACTAGTCCAGGTAGTGCAGAGCTCCATCCAACCACGCCTTGAACACCTCCAGGGATGGGCCAAGCACAGCTTCTCTGAAAAACCTGCTCCAGTGCCTCACCACCCTTAGAGCAAATAATTTCTTCCTGATATCTAATCTAAACCTCTCCTCTTTCAAACTTATTCCCTCTTGTCTTGTTAGTATGTGCCATTAAAAAAAGCCCCTCTCCAGCTGTCCTGTAGGTTCCCTTCAGGTACTGGGAGGCTGATATGAGGTCTCTGCAGAGCCTTTTCTTGTCCAGCCTGTATAACTCCAGCTCTCTTAGCCTGTCTTCACAGAAGAGGTGCTCCAGCCCTCTGATCCTCTTCCTGACTCTCCTTCCTCCTGAATTTCACTTTTTGTTTAATTTCAAATACTTGCTCTTATTGCTACCATGCAGTTACCCAGTTTTGTTTGCTTCCTAAGCCTTAGTGGCTGAAAACTTGTGATAAATTCTGTGATAATTTCTGTTGGAAATTAAGCTATCATCTGAAAGCCTTCCTTTTTGCCCCACTTGCTACTCACAGGTACAGATACATTTATAAGAACCTGAACAATTTTCTTACATATTTTCAAAATACTTCTGCAGTGATGTTTTCAACTGGCCAGTTCTTCTTCTGTATCATTTTTTACTGGTACAACTGTTTCTTCTACCTGAAGCTAAAAACTCTGCTACCAGTCTGTTTTATTTAGTGTTTAAGTTCCCATGGTGTAAGATCAGTCAGTTCCTTTTACCACTCCTTTCAAACAGCTTATGACAAATTCTTTCATGTGTTAGGGAATTGTTGTCATTAATATTGTCCTTTGTAACTTTCATTATTTTTTTGTTTTCATTTAAAAAAATCTGAAGAACAATGCTTTATCTGTCCTTACATAGCATAGCTCAACCACTTGCTAGTCCCCTGACTGAAAAGGAAAATTGTTTTCAGTATTCACTTTTTGTCCTTCTTCGCTTCTCTTTTCTTCTTTTTTTCCTTTTTTTTTTTTTCCTCCTTTTAATTGCCCAGCCCAGAGAATACTCTGGTTCTAAACGTCTCACTGCTGCTGTGGAAAGATGAGTATCTGCATCTCCTTCGTGCAGATTGTGCTTCTTATTGCATGTTTTGTAATGAAGAGTTTATTAAGTGAATAGCTCTTAAATACTCAGACAAATCCTGGGGCAGTGTTTGGTGAAAAACCTGCTGCTTTTTAGAAGAGGTTGAGAACCTAAGGGATATAGCAACTCTAATTAAAGCTCAGGAGAATTTTGAAACCAGGAAGACACAGAGCAGCAATAAAAAACTACTGAAGTTTGTGGTCATAAAGTCTAACATTAACTATTTCAATCTGAAGTGAAGCATAAAATGAGAAATGTCAATGCCTGATTTTAACAATGCCTGATTCTCAGGAGAGAACTGAAACAGAAGACATTGAGACACCTAGAAATCTCTTTTGTATGGCAGCAACTTCATTTTTTCAGTTCTGCTAATAAATTACAAAGCTCAAGCTTTGTAACTCTTCAGAGAACGTCAGTTTAACTGCTTAAAAGAGATGCTAAATCAATTTGTGAAACAGTTTTTAAAGTAACATAGTGCCAAGAATAAGTGCATAAATCAGTTGTTCAGAAGTCATATTCAGATACCCCAAGGGTCAGGTGAGAGAGCCCAAAATGAGGGATTATTGATGGATCGGATGTGCATAATAGTTTTATTGTACCACAGCCCAAATTAGAATTTCTGGCACACTACTTTTTACAAATATACCTCCAAGGGAATTTAAGAATGACTTTTAGGGTGGCATGTGTATAGCAGCTAACAAATACTTGCTCTGCAACAGTATATGATCGGCTAATAAGAGGTAAGAACCATCATATTCATCTCTAAGTAACCTTTAAGAAAAGAGCCCCAAACCAGAATTGTCATTACAGAATGAAGAAGGGATATCTGAAGTAAGCTGGCAGGGACTAGATAGTCTCTATTTTTCTGTGATTATTTAGTGAGATAATACTGACTTGTTAGCTGTCCATCAGTGGTAGGCAGACATTAAATTACCTGTGTTTTTTTACGTCACTGTACCTATGTAGGTTGTTTTCTTTGTTATTGATATATAAATCATGAGATTTTTTTCATCTGAATGAAGAGATGCCGGCCCTCACACTATTTAATATTTCTTTAATACAATCTTTTGTTAAAATATAAGCCTATTTCTCAAAATCACCTCTTTCCGGTTGATTGTAACATGTTAATGAGGCTGCCATTCACTCAAAGTCAGTTTTTTAGATTAAGTACCAGAAGTCATACTGAGATGCAAAAATGAATATGTTACAATAATTGAGCTTTCAATTTACTGGGAGCAAACAGCATGAGTGACAGGCAAGAACTAGATCATCAGAAGCTTTATTTTTGCTGCTTTATGCATTTGATTAGTTTTTTCACGGCTTTGACACAATTTTCTCCACCTTGAACTGACTGACTTATTGACTTCTGTGATCTCCTTTCTCTATGCTTACTTTTTCACTATAGCTTCATGCCTTCATTTTTCATGCTGTATTTTTACTTCTCTTTACCTGCTTCCTGCCATTTAATTGTTTTAGTTCATGACAAGGTTATGAATGCAATGCCATGAAGTCACAAGAAAATAGATTGCTTAAATGTGCATCCAGTCTGGTGCCATGTCTCTGATAAGCTTTTTCTGAAGGTGTCAAAATATTTTGGAAGCTGAAATTGTGAACTCACTGATAGTTTGGTGTTGTAGACTCATATTTTTGACTCTTTTTCCATCTTGTCTTCTTTCTAATCTCCTACATTGAGATGTGAGGTCATTAAGGGAAAGTACTAATAAAAAAAGATAAAGATAAATTTGACTCTAAAGGTTTTCCAGAGTGAAACTTAAAAAAAAAAAAAAAGCAGGCACCTGTGCATGAAAACATTATGTGTAATGATCAACATCTAATTATACTATGATTATGGCTTTCAAATTTAGAAAAGTAGATGTGGAGATGTTTTTAACATGTCCCAGTATGGCCATTATTTTAGTATTATTTTTTCTGTAAATGGGCCTGCCTTTGTGCCCCATTTACATATGACAGATATATAGTTCTAATATTATAGTATGTTAAAATGTTAAATTGCAACCAGAGATAGTATTTTAATCTATTTGCTTTTGCATTTTCAAACTATCGTCTCTACATCTGTGATCATTACGTGTTTAACCCAATTTGTAGCATTATCTACAATTTGCATCCTATTATTTTAAAAGGAGTGAACTCTGGCCCTGGTAACAATATGAACAATTTGTGTTAAAGAGAGAAATGTACAACATAGGCTGCTTTCTCTATCCTCTTAATTAGACTGGAAGTACTGTGTTATTGATAACCTATGACTCGGGATGCCAGGTGATTTTCTACATTATTTGTGCTTCCTGATCCAGCAGATTAATTACAAGTCCTTAGGGAATTTTCAACACATTTTCCTTCAAGTTTTATTTCCATCTAGATTTAGTTTTTAGCATGATTACAAGAGAAGTTAGGCACTACAGAAACTGTGTAGGCTGGATAGCAACTAGATGTAGTTTCTCCTCTTTACTGCAATAAAAATACACAGAAATAAAGGACAAAGTTCACTGAAAAGTAAATCCATAATTACACATGTAAACATGCAAAATGGATTTTTTCTTTACCATATGAATGTTAACATGCTTGCGCATTTCATCTCTTGCAGCTTCTTCCTCCCAAAGTGTTTTTTATTTGCTATTAAGAAGCACAGGAAAAAGTCTCTACATTGTCACCTACTTAAATATATTTTAATAAGCTTACATTTGAGACCAAGGGCTAATTTGAAATTTTCCAATTTCAATATCTTATATCTCTCACCATATAGCTAAGTGAAAACTGGAAGGGCTTTTTCTGGTTTCTTTTTGGTGAGAGAACTTGTATAACATCATATGAGCATGAAGGCAAATATCCTGTAGTTGCATACACACATAGATGTCTGTCTGACTTCTGGATTAGGAGCAAAACGTTGCATACTGCTTTTCTGAAGGAATAGAATTGCATTGATCCAATCACTCAGTCACAGTAGGAAAAGTAACATCGCTTATATTAAAACAACATTTATGTGGAAAGGCACGAGATGCCTCAAGCAGTGGGTTCATTACAGTGTAGTTGACCTTTTCGCCCTGATACAATGGAGCTGTTCAAGCCCAACAGGTACTGTGATCCTTTCAAGTGTTCTTTCTCTGCACTGCCTGATTTACTGCTTGCAGAAGCGAGAAGCCCAAGAGAGAATCCATTTAAAACAGACCACAGAAATAAATTAAAAAAATGGAGAAATGAACTCAGGCTTGTTTGTTGCAAACCCCCTCTGCTGCTCTACATCAATTAGCAGTAGACATGAATAGTAATATTACCACTCTGCTTCCATGAATAAAGGTCCTGTGCTACAGGTAGATGACACTAAAAGCTCCACAGTAGAAAAGGGCTTAAATAAACAAGAAATAATTTTCAAAGCATTGGATAGGTGCACTTGGCACTATTTTCATAATATTTTTATAAACCTTGCTATTTGGGTCAGCATATTGTTTTCTAAAAGGAAATATTCAGCTTTTCAGAAGTAGCTTCATAAACCAAGAAGAAAAATCACAGCTGGCATGGATGGCTTACTTACATGGATGGCAGAGGGTACGCTACACTGCCAGAGGGAAGAAAGCTTCTCTTCCTCGCTTATTTCAAATATTGCTTCTAAATATAGTTAATAATTCATTTTCTACGATAAAGCTGCTGCATTCAGCAGGATATTTAACTCTTGTCCCTTGGAAAGATTAACTTCTTAGTATTTATTTGGCTATCCTTACAGAAGTTAGATGACCACAGGTTTTTGTGTTTTTTTCTGAATTGCTGCTACTGAGAGTTTTTTTGGTTTTTTTTATGAGATCTGGCGAACTAGGACTTGTATAAAAGTTTATTTATTCTGACAGAGCTGAAACAAGATCCCAAAATAAATTCTAGCTGTTGCTTGGCAGTATTGTCAAAATAAAGAGAATTTTTCTTAGCAAACACATAGTCAGTATTGGAGGTATTTACTGCATGTCTGCTTCTATTCCAGGTTTTAAGCAAAGACTGTGGCACTCAAATATGGATCTGTATAACAATGTGGAGATTACTCTCCTCCACCTTATTTAATATATGATTCTCTATTCTTGAGACAGAGAGATCCCTGAGCAAAAGCAGACACTCAAAAGGAAGAGGGAGCATTGTTCTAGAGACTATTAGAGTTGTGAACATCTATATGGAGAAAGGCAAATTACACTGGGGAGTTGATTGCTCCATGCATTCTGCATTCTTGCTCAATGATAAAGCGGCCTGCAAGACTTCTGCTGATTTTTGCTATTTGATGGAGGTGTTAAAAATAGTACAGCAGTACTACGTAACAAACTGACATTATTTTTGCTTGTATGTATTATGTTTATTAACTGGCCTCTTCTGCTAGACAATATGCTATTTATGAGTTCCAGGAATCTGAAAACGTATAGGATTTATGAGAGTTTGCTGTCAGAGTGTTTGTAGACTCCTAGAGTGTAGGGTATTTGTAAACATAATATGAAAGTTATTTCTAAACTCACAGTACTTTATTTTAATAAATTTTGATTTTTATAAAGCACACGAAAGTGACTAAAAATATTCAGGTAAAGTGTTTTTTTTTTTCTTTTTTTTTCCTGTCAAATCTCTTATTGTGCTAAAAGTGTATCAATAACCTAGTTTATAAACATAGGCATAAAATGGCTGCAGTACAGCCTCAAAGGTAGTTTGTGTGAGGAGAAAGAACAGTCAAACTCAAGCAGCATTCATTTTAAGCTAAAAAGTTCAGACAAAGACAAGATGATTCCATGAAAAGTTAGTCTGTGAGCCCCTGCACCACCCCACAAAACAGAAAACATGTAGTAGAAGGCAGAGACAATTAAGCTGGTTTTACACAGAGACTTTCTTGCTCCATGCTTTAAGCAGTGCTTGTGATTTAATTCAAAAACTGCTCAAGATCATTTTAATTCGTGCTAACAAAAGCCCTTGAAATTCAGAGTATATTGTAAATACAGCCAAATTAGGACAAGAAAGGGCAATTAACACTTCACCCAAATTTTTCCATTGTGCATGCAGAAGTCAAATTAGAAAGTTAGGCTGATACCAAACCTATTGGACTAAATGAAAAATGTAGAAGTGATCTATTGCACTTCCATTTCTTTGACAGTGGCTCTGAGACTCAGCACTCTGTTACAGGCTGGTGCCACACTTGGCCTGTAGCATGTAAGAAAATAGTCTTGGAGAAGAGGATTAGTCTAAGACTAGTTTGTTAAGGTAGAGAAGAAAAGGAGAAACACCTACTCATATTCTAGTGATGGTTTGCTGGGTCATTTCCTCTCATCAGAAAGCCTTGATTGATTGGAAAATAAGGAAGTTGAAATCTATACCTAAATGTGAAGATTTAGCCATAGATAACTGGTCCAAGATCTTTCTCAGTGTGTAGTTCTCATCAGTATAGATTTATTTTACCCAGGCCTTCAGTTTAACAGTGACATTATTTCTTAACTCTGTATAACTTATTTGGCCAATTAACCATGTTGATTTGGTAAGTTACTGCCTTAATAAAATTGATTAAAAAGGCCTAATGAAATTAACCTGAAAATCTTTAATTTATCTGACAGTACTTAAAAGTAATTACAACTAAATCAACAGTTAGCTAAGAAAACCTAGTAATAAAGAGCAAGCACTGGGATTTATCTTCCAGTTTGCAGAGATGAAGCAGGCAAAGTAACCACTAAAATGATGTTGTTGATTTCGTGAAAGCACCAGGAGAGCAGATGATGAAAAATTGCAGGTACATAAAGCTGTTGCTATGGCATTCAATTCTTGCACCACTGTGTCTGGATTTAGTGCCTTAGACTGAAGCCTTAGACTGAATTACAAAATCATATATTCCAAATGCTGCTTATCATTTCAACAGAGCCTAGTAATAAGTGACAGGAAATGCATTACCCATCCAAGATGTGTACTAGTGGATGAGCAAAGATTCAATTCAGGCATTCTAAAATGCTCGCCTTTTCTTTTTTTTAAACTGCCGTTTGTCGCTCCTAACATTTATTTGTAATTCCAAGGCAGAAGGAGGTGTTTGAAGACTAGATTCAGAGGCTGTGAGCAGTTAGGAACAGCGACAGCTTGAGGGAAGGGTATACAATACATCTGTAGATTTAGTCAAAATCCATGCTTTACAGCAGAAGGGGAAAGAGAAAACAGTGAGAAAGGTAAATTTTAAGTGTCTGTGTGATAGTGCAGGTTTAGTACAGCACAGTCATGTATGCAATACGGTACCACAGAAGACGTTGCTAACAAAACAAATTGTCAAATGGACTTCTGAAGAGTCATAATAGCAGTCACTCTGAGACAGGCAAATGGGGACAGGCAGTCCTTTCTGAAAGAGAATAAATAATGGCACCAACACCTTCCTTGACTTTCTTTGACCTTCTCTCCTTCTTTCCAGTTTTATTTCTTAATTTCCTCAGTATTGACATGGTTTGCACTTGTGCTTCCCTACCTTTCCCCTTTCCTGGAATCTTACATGTTCTGGTTTCTTGACCTTCCTCATTATTACTTTTATCCCTTCCACTTTTGACTTCAGTTATATCCTTTTCCTGCCCTCTTGTTCTTTTCCCTTGGTCTCCTCTGGCCTTTTTCTCATCATACAGTCTTTTCTCATTTTGAAACAAAGAAAAATCCAGGACAAGTTTCGAAATCTTTTATTTTAACAACAATTTCATCCTCCAGAGTGGCCTTCAAAAGCCATTCAAAAGCCATCTTGCCTCATCCAAATAACGTGAGAATACTTTTGCAGTGTTGATGTTTAAATGCTGTCATCTCATTTAGGTCACTTTTTCTCTTGATCTCTTCTCAGGGATTCCCCAGGTTTGTTTTTTTTCCTCCAGCCTACATGATATCATTTTACACCAGCTGTCCCAGACAGTTTAATGCAATAGTGACTCCTTGTTCCAAAACTCATAAGGACACAGGAACTTTCTGTGTGCACATCAAATGTGGAAACTGAGGAGATAATCAGTAAAAGTGTGGGCTTTTTTTTTTTTCTGTCTATTTTTTTTTTCTGTAGATGTGGTTTTCCCATCAAAACATTTACGAAATATTTGGATCTATGTAAAATGCAGGTTCATGACCCCAATCCAGTTTTGGACAGTGTGAAAATGTTACATTAATCTTTGAGTAAAACAAGAATAAATACATTTCTTCTGTTATGCACTTTTAATGGGATCTCTCTCCCCCTTTCTCTCTTCTGCACAGTAATCATGACTAAGGCAGAAAACAAAAAAATATTTTCACACTAGAAAGTATAAATAAAGATTTTGCCTAGAGTATTTTGAACAGATAAAACTTTAAAGGCTTATCACAAATAACAAAAATCTCCTGAGATCTGAAAAGATTTAATGTAATTTTAAGATAAACTGATTTAACAGTATATATTGAACATATTTGATTTTATCTGGAAAGTTATGCTCACAGCTAGGGATTTATAAAGCAAACTAATCTAATATGATACCATTCTTCAATCAAGTTTAATCCTATGATATTTTGTGAGGTTTTTGTAGAACTATGATTCTTGTGTTTAATTGTGCAAAAGAAGTGTTAAATTAACTATGCCCTTATTGTCTGTACAGTTCAAAGAAACTCCCTAACCATTCTTCAAAAACCTAAAATCTAAAACTTGAGACATGTATCAGTGTCTTTGCCTCAGTGGTTGAAACTTGTTTCATTGTGTAGTAAGGAATTGTTAGTGTTAAAAAGGAACAACAGGGAAATAAAAATAAGGAAATAAAGAGGAAAGATAATAGGAAATGTGGAAAAATTGTGAAATGTTTTCATATATCAGGGCACATTCAATATTTTACTAAGGTAAATTAGAAGGGCCATAGAATTTGATCTAATTTTACACAGAAGTATGGATTAAATGATAACTCTTGTCATGGAAATTTTGACAACATAGTGAAAACATGTAAAGGCACTTGCATTAAGCAGAATAGTGACAGGAGACTTTCAGAAATATGTGGAGATTTGCTTAATTTGTAGAGTATATTGAGGTTTTGTTAATTTAGTAATACCAACACTATTGCTTTCCAGTTTTACATTTTACTCGGGATTTTCCACATAGTACAATAACACATGGTAACTCAGCAAAAGTGAATTAACTTTTGCTACTTATATTTGTAATCTCAGCAGTCTAGAAGTGCTGACAGTGTCTCAGGTTACATGGTGAGAAGGTGGGAGGAATCCCTGGAGAGCAGCTTTTATGCGCAAGACACTGACCTTTTCCACTTTCTTCTGCAGGTTTCATGAGAGGAACATTTAGCACAGGGTTGTTCCATGTGATTGTAGCAATATGAGATGTTCAGCACTGACACTACACTATGGATCTGAGATCTTTACAGCGGCAGACATGAAGCATCAAAAAGCTCTCATCGGAGAAAAGACTGACAATCCAGAAATCAGTTGCAATTTGGATGCGGGAGGCTTCAGCTTCACAGTCCTCAGACACCTGTCTAAAAAATTAAATATTTGCAATTCAGTGAAAAGAGATTCAGGAATCAGTTCTGAGGCAAGTTTTGTTGCTGTTTATTCAAATTACATACTGCTGTTTTGTATGAAGTCAGAAAATGATTGAAAATGATGCAGTGACTCTATTTATCACTCATGAGCTCATAAGCTTAACCCAAGAAGACAGTCAACTTGCAGTATTTTCTTGATTTTTCTTCAAGGCAGGTGTTGGTGCAACAGCAGTGCATCTTTGCCTGAAGAGTGGCACCATGCAACTGAAGTGATCTGAACTTTAACAGAATGAAATACATTTATATTCTTTCTGTTATTTGATAATCTACTCTTCAGTGCTGTGATTTATAGAAACAAAATGTGAAATTAAAATGCTTCACAGAACAAAATGTAGCAAGGATTTCACTGGCAGGGAAATTAAGATCAAAGCTACCTACACAACTTCTTAGATGTCATTGAAGACTAATGCCATTCATATTATCACTGCAGATTTTGCCACAAAATTTCTGTAGGTGAGGCTTTTCCTCAGTAGAAGACAAAAAAATTAATCTGCCTTTTGCTTCTCTCAGAATCCCAGGTAGGTTGTCTCCCTCCTATTCTCCTCCTATTGATATTGGGATGCCTGAGTCAGGGCAGATTTCAGTTGTCTGCCCTTGAGACATCCCAGCAGGGACCTCCTCCTGGACTCCGGAAACTTTTCAGAGCCCTGGCCATTAGCCATTTCCCTGCCCCAGCCACAGACATCACTGCCTTGTTCCACTGTTCCAAGCACCTGGCCTGCTAAGTTAAGGAACTTTGTGGTGATATGTTAAGAAAATTTAAAGTGTTACAGAACTCAGTGCTGTGCTGAGTTTGTCAACCCCAAAATTATGTGGGAAGAGATTGCTTACTGGAGGCATATTAATCTGTAGCTTAGAAAATTCATTGATTTTTTAAAGTTGGGAGAGTATATTGAGAAGAAAATTTACAGTGTTTGACCCATTTTTATACCTTTCTCTAAATATTCTTTATTTAAACTGTTACATATAGAGTGAGATAGATCTTTCTGTTTGACCCAGTATTGGCTTTTCTGTGTACAGCAGTACAGGTGGGAATATCAGCACACTGCTGCTGATCTGTGGAAGTGCATATACTACCAAACAGAATGAAGACGAGTTCCTAAATTCAGGTCTCCAAACATTCCCTGCTTCTCCTTTGGTTATCTAGTATCAGCTCTGAATGACCATGTCTCAGACATTCCTTGTTTTCGTGATGATTTGCCCTAAGAATGTCGCTTTTATATGATAAAGTCCTTTTCTCCCTTATGCTTGTCTCATTTCCCAAGTAGCAAAGGTTAGAAAGAAACCTCACAAAAGTAGATTGTGATCTCAGGCTTAGAACTGCACCAATAAATTTGGTGTTTACAAAAGCAAGAATTTTGTTGACATCAGACATGACTATACTTCTGATGAGATTTTATTCATAAGAATAATTTAGAAGCTTCCACTATGTGGAAGTTAGCTGAGAAACAAGTATTCAGAAAAGCTGGATGAAGGAAGAGGATTACCAAAATTGTTGATCTACACAAAGAAGCTTTTAAAACATCCTCACTACAAAGTAATCTGCCTTTAAAGAACAAAAACTATCAAACAAGAATAAAACACCTGAATTCTCTTGGTGTTAACAAGTACATGTTGTTTCAAAGGAAACACGTTGTTTTTCATGCAAATATAAGACTTAAGATTTCTTTTCCAAATAATATGTAAAGCTGGGCTAAAAGCCAGGTTAAAACTGAAGGTAAATTTGTAGTAGTGACATGCTCTAAGTGACACATGGCCATACATTTATTTTCAGGACCCATTTTAGCATATCCTATCTAATGTCCTTATGTCAAATTACAGTTAATGAGATTTAGACTTCTTCCTTATTAAAACTTCTAGAATATTGCCAGAAACTCATTAAACAATCTGCTTCAATCTACTTAAACAGATAAAGATAATAGGTCAATGTGGCTACTAAATAAAAATAAAAGGCAAAGATCTGTGCAAAATATAAAGCATCATCCTTGCAAATGCTGAAAAGAGGTCTGCATTCTAGAGATAATTCTAAATGCTTTTCATTCAGTTTGGGAGATTCATCTACCTTCATCAGTGGTCTTGAAGCAAAGCCAAACCATTTGTCTTGAGGTGACCTAGGCTCTGACTTTTTCTTCAATGTACAAACATTAATCATACCATTTGTTTTTTGCAAACTAAGATTAGAATGCACAGACTTCTGTGGCTAGTTACACTGTTAGCCCTGAAAAGTTCTTCTTAGTAAAATCTCATCTATCTCAATTCCTGTTTCAGTGGCAGTACTCTGGAGGAGACATGAGATTGTACTAAGCAAGAGGTTAGACCAGATGGCCTGGAGTGCTTTTTTCCTAACCTCAACCATGTTTTAATTCTATGAAGTTTTAACAAATGGTTTATGGACTCATATCTGCTTCTGTGTACTAATTTTCATTATAATTAATCCTGGTTGTTCAAAGATTAGATGTTGTTAGTTGTGTGGAATGGAAATCACATTTGTTCTTGTGACTTCGCAGGACAGAACTGAGACTTCTGCTGAAGTGCATTTACATTTCCTACTTATTTGATTTTTTTTTCTTACTTGGTCTATAGTCTAAGATAAGAGATTGTGTCAATTCAATCAGCTTTTATTAGTATCTGGTAGACTGTTGTTTTTGAGAAGTGAGTCAGACACTACTTTTTTCCTATGGCTATGATGGGTGGTGATAAAATGCATGTGTTCACTAGGAAACTGGGAGAATCATAAGGAATATGGAATATTCTGCGAATGTGGAAGACATGATATTTTTAGGTCCTTAGTGTCTGTTGGGCAAAATTTACTTTCAATCCATATTTGAACCAGTGCCCATTACTTGAATTTTGTTTTGTAGAGAGCCTTAGCCGTGTCAAAGATCTTAAAATCTGGATTGCAGTTAGCTCACTACTAATTAGATCTTCATAGGTGTCTGGAATCTAAACAGTGTGATGTGTAGAGTTATCACCAATCATTCAGCAGAAATTGCATTCAGTTCTACTGCTGCAGATATTCATACTCCAGCAAGCTTGCTGTTTATAGATGCCTGTACATGTGAATATCTCAATAGGAGATTAATAGAATCATAGAATATTCTGACTTGAAAGGAACACACAAGGATCACTGAATCCAACTCCTGGCCCTGCACAGAGCAGCCCCAAGACTCACCAAGTGCCTAACAGTATTGTCCAAAAGCTTCTTGAACTCTGTCAGACTGGTGATGTGACCACTTCCCTGGGGAGCCTGTTCCAGTGCCCAAACACCCTCTGGGTGAAAAATCTTTTCCTAATGTCCAACCTAAACTTCCCCTGGAACAGCTTCAGGCCATTCCCTCAGGTCCTATCACTGGCAACCAAAGAGAAGAGATCAGTGTCTGCCACTTCTCTTCCACTGATGAGGAAATTGTACACTGCCATGAAGTCTCCCCTCAGTCTCCTCTTCTCCAGGCTGAACAGACCAAGTGACCTTAGCCACTCCTCATATGGCTTCCTCTAAAGTCCCTTTACCATCTTTGTAACCTACCTTTGGACTATCTCTAATAGCTTTATATCTTTCTTATATTGTGGTGCCCAAAACTGCACACAGGACTTGAGGTGAGGTCACACCAGCACCGCAATGGGGCAGGACAATCACAAGTGTGGGTCTACAAGGTCACCTCTTCAAAGCCATTGTCTGTTCTCTTGCTCTAAGTAATGCAAACCTTCTTGTTATGTATTGGTAGCTTATATTCCTATTTATCTATGCTATTGTGCATCTTTTCTACTAATTTCTCCTGCAGGCGTCTTCTTTTGCCTCAAGGTGGTCCCTGTATAAAGCCCATTTTACCACACTGGTGGCATATCTGGTCTTTCTCATCCTCAAGCACTTGACATTTGTGTTTGGAAGTGTCAATCATTTTGTACATTTTTATGGTTGTATTCAGCATCTGAGAGTCTGCTTTCCCACTTTTGCCTTCGTACACACACACACAAAAGGTGTAGAAATAAGAACCATTTCCACTCATTTGATAGAACACAGAGATCTTCTCATAGAACACACATGACTTTTGCAGAAGTCAGTGTGACTTTTTGGAGCAAGTTTAAGTTAAGAACACACTTTTCTTTCTTCTAAGATCATATAAGAGTCATGTTGAAGTTGGGCACAAGGGTAAGGGCTGCTCACAGATTTTCATTAAAACAAGTGAATGAAAATTTTTTAAGTTTTGCTTTTCTGAGGACACATTTTTCTCAATAAAAGGCCAAAATTATCCTTTCCTTCCAAAACAAATTAAAAAACTTTAAAGTAATAAAGTCCCTCTCTCATTCACTTTACTCATGGGAGCCATCCCATAATTCTCAGTTTAGGCTACTACAGTGAGTTGTTTGCACTTAATATAGAGCAGAAATACAGGTAATTTGAAGCAAAATTGTTGAACAAAATTGTTATTGTAAGAAAATATTTGTACTAAAAAGGGTCCCTAGCAAAAATTAAACAGATAATTTTCAGATATAATTTAAGTAATCCTATGCTCATCCACTCTAATAGTGCATCAACATGTTCCTTAACATAAGCACAGTTTTACCATATGTAAAAGTTACCTAAACTATTAAACTGTTTCAACTGATGTTTATCATCAGATTGTGAAAGGTACATGTGTGGTATTCTGTCCTAGCCTCTAGCAATATGTAACTCAAAGTCAAGTTGAACCAGAGACAGTATTTGAATTTAACAGTCTTTGTCAGATTATTTCTTTAAGAGCTTTCCAAACCATTCTTATTTTGCAAAATAGTTGCCTGTTCTTGTATCTTTGTATATTCTTTTTTTGTTTAGATATGAAAAATTAATGATTAAAAAAAAGCAACTCCTCTGAGATGTAATTTTAAGAACATTTAACTGTAGTGTCAATTTTTTTTAACTACTATATTTGTTTTTTACTTTTTCTCCCTGTTCCTTCCTCAGTAAAATTATAAGTAGCAGAAATACTGTTATGTTTGCTGAGACCTAGGAACAAATTATTAATGTAGATGAAACTTAACAGGAATCAAACTACATAGTTGCATATTTAATTACATGTGCTCAAATGACATTTGTCCTGAAAACAAAAGTCAAGCCAATCCACTTTAAAATGCAATACATGCACTCATTATGGATTCAGCTAATCCATCATACTGTCTGTTTCTGTCTCTATCTGTTTTTTTTTTTTTTTTTCCTCTCAAGAAATTTGCATGCTTAGGTTTGATTTTACTTTATATTGTAGTTCAGAAGGTCAGCTTTTACTGCAGGTGAAACTGGTTTACTTTTCACCTCGAGATCATCAAACAAAGGTGCCTTTGTGTATTAGGTGCAGGTTACAGAGAGAATGAAGGCATGCAGCAGTCTATGCAGCAGTTCACACAGACAGGTGCACGTTTTTCTGTGTTGCACTAATTGTGTGAAACAGAGAATGATTTTGTGGGGTTAGGTTAAAAGATCACAGTGACAACTAATTTCTCCATATAAATCTGAATGTATTTATATGTATATGTATTTTTTTAATATGTCAGACAATTAATTCATACCTCATCTGACAGCACTGCAAGGACAAAGACTTACGTTGTAGGACTGGCAAAATTCAGTTTTGTCTGTGCTTTTGAAAAGTGCTAAGCCAGCTCTGTACTTGCAGTGATGTTTTATGACCATTAATTAAATATGACAGATATCTGATTACAGCTTTGTTTCTCTCATGTTGACCTCCAGATAAGTCTATATAATTTATTTTTTATCCTATTTTTATCCTATTTTTTATCCTATTTTTTAGATACCTACAGCATTTTTTTTTATTCTCTCAACTTCCTATCACAACCTACACAGACTATGATCAGATGTGCTGTTAACAGAAAATGTGCATGACATATAGAAATGTCATACTACAGTGACACTGGGCTCCTAAGACCTTAATTAGCATGTCAATTCGAAAATTTGAACATTTTGTGAAAAAAATATCTTAATTTTTATGTTAACCTTTAAATGGGGTTCTACTCTGTTTTAACGACATATGCAGCTGTTTACTTGCATTTTATCCCCAAAGAAGTAATCCTTTCCACTGCAGCTCCATTTAGAGTCTTTACTTTTCTGCATTTTAATCACCTTTACTGAGTTTTAGTGGTGACTATGAGGTGAATAATTTATCATACTCTAAACAGAGGCAAAGAAGCAGAGTAAATGATCCTTCACAATTAGATTTAGAAGGTGACTTCAAAATCTTAGGGGATTGCCCAATACATTAAAAGTAGTCAATTTAAAAATTTAATTAGTAAGGTAGAGCCTGGTTTTGTGTGTTATATGTGTACTTTAGGTTCACCCTGAAGAAGATTTCATTAACATTTGTTCATTTTTATGCATTTGTGTTTTGAAGATTCTCTTCTTTATAATAGATCTACTGCTTCCCTTTTTAGATAGACACAAGACTAAATACACTCAGACAAAACAGATACAAAGCCATTAGTGAAAGGGCACGTTTTTGTGCAGTCAATTAACATAGTCTGGTCTATTTAAATTCTACCCAATTTATTTTCCTTACACATTTAATTCATTAGAACAAGTTAGAGAAGTTGAGGACTTTATATAATGATTTTGTGAGTCTTTTTCCTTACAGAGATAATCTTACAGAGATAACCTTAATTCTTGCACTGTGGTATACAAACATATTTCTATTGTAGTTGAAAGAAAAGACTGTAAAGTTACTCTACTCAGGTCTTTGATGTTTTGTATTGTTTTAAAGGTATCACATCTCTCTTCAATATGTATAAAAAAGTCTAATGGCAAGTATTCCCTCCCAGCATTTTTTTCTTATAGGAGGTTGCATGATGGAGAGCATGATGGTAGTTCTGTGCTGGTTTTTGCTGGTAAATATTAAGTGTTCATAACGAGTAAATAATAAGTTGTTTATATGGCAAATCTGTACTGATGTAGATAGAATAATAGAATCTCAAAACTAAACCCCATCTCCTTCAGCTGCTCCTCATTAAATTTGTCCTGCAAACTCTTCACCAGCTCTGTTGCCCTTCTTTGAGCATGTTGTCACACGTCAGTCAATGTCCTTCTTGCAGTGATGGCCCCAGAACCAAACACAGGATTTGAGATGTGGCCTTACCAATGCAGAGGGGCAAAAACTGCCCTCGTCCAGCCACCACTCTATTGCTTCTTGACCACCTGGGCATTATGTTTAGCTGGCTGTTGACCAGCACTCACAGGTCTTTTCCTAGCAAGCAGCCTTCCAGTCACTCTTTGCCAGGCCTGTAGCACGGGATGCTTGTGACCCTAGTGCAAAGTCTGGCACTTCACCTTATTGAACTTCATACAATCGGCCTTGGTCCATGGATTCAGCCTATCCAGATCCCTCTGCAGAACCTTCTTATCCTCCAAAAGATCGACACTTCCACCGTACATGGTGGTGTCTGCAAACTGACTGAGGCTGTGCTTGATCCCCTGGTCCAGGCCATTGATGAAGATATTAAACAGTACCACAATACCGAGCCTGAGGGAACACCAGCAGTAACCAGCTGCCAGCTGGATGCAGCACATTCAGCACTGCTCTGTGGACTCAGCCATCTGGACTGACAGTTTTCTATGTAGCCCAGATGGGATCCCATCCATCCAGTCCGTGAGCAGTGTCTCCAGGACAATGCTGTGGGGAATGGTGTCAAATGCTTTATTACAGTCTAGGTAGACAACATCCACAACCTTTCCCTCATCCACCAAGGATGACACCTTATCACAGAAGGAGGTCTAGTCAATCAGGCAGGACCTACCTTTCATAAACCCATTCTGGACATGATCTTGTGTACTGTGCTGAATGATGGTGCTCAAGGCAATCTGTTCCGTGACCTTCCCTAGCACTGAGGCCAGACTGACAGGCCTGTTGTCTCCTGGGTCCTTCTTCTGTCCCTTCTTGTAGATGGGTGTCACATTTGCTTACCTGCACTCAGCTGGGACCTCCCCTATCAGGATGCTTGATAATTGATGGAAAATGGCTCAGCGAGCTCTTCCTCCATCTACTTCAGCACCCTTGGGCGGATGCTATGTGCCCCTATAGACTTGCAAGTGTCTAAGGTATTGCAGGTTACTAATCTTTTTTCCCATGGATTACTAGGACTTCATTATCTTTCCCATCCTTCTGGGCTTCCATCTTTCAGCTCAGGGCCCAGGTATCCTGATAACCCTTGATTTTACTTTTAAAGTCTGAGACAAAGAAGATATTAGGTACCATAGCCTTTTCCTCATCCTTTGTTATTATGTTTCTGCCTAGATCCATTAAAGGACATAGATTCTCCTTAGCCCTCCTTGTGTTGCAAATGTGTTTATATAAACCTTTTTTGTCACCTTTTACAGCAGTAACCATATTAAGTTCCAGCTGAGTTTTGGCTCTTCTAATTTTTTCCCTGCAGAACCCCATGACATCTATGTAGATCTCCAGAGTTCCCTACTTCTTCCAGTTTAAGTTTCTGGTGAAATTTCTGTGGAGAAATATTCTATGGCTCACCAGGAAGTTTGTGATTATTCAATCTGTTTTCAAATTGAATTGCAATGCTTTAATTTTGAAAAATTCAGAAAGTGTCGGTGGTTTTGTTTGTTTGTTTTTTTCTTCTGTGGCTGTAAATAGCCTTTAAATTTCACCTCTTGAAGATGACATCAGACTTACCAATTTTTTTTAACTATCTTTAGAACTATGAGAAGATTGATTCCTTCAGTGTCAGGCATTATACTGAGGCTGACAGTTCTGGAGATCTGCAATGTTAAATAGCATTTCTTTAGCACTATTCTTAGAAACATTATACATACCTTCAAAGTGTTTCTAAAATGATATTGTTGCTAATTTAGACTGCTTAAGTGAGACCACTTAAGCATTGCTCTCGGTATCACTGCCAATAAAGCTGACCTTTGTTTGGGAGAAAACCTTATTTTTAGAAGCTATACTCCATCAAATTTGTTTTATAAGCCATCTTACCCTAGAATTCAATAAAAATTTTAATAAATAGGAACAATAATAATTGCTTTTACCAGGAAACTTTATGATTGTATTTCAGGAAGAAAAGCAAATTATCTGTTCTGTGAAAGAAATAAATAGTTGCAGCTCCGTATTATTTTCATGCACTTTTAGCTCAATGCTGAAGGTATCTCTTTGGGCAAGGGTAAGCTTCATTACCAATTATAAGCCATGTTTAAAATATCTTATTTGAATGAAACATGTAGCACTAAGAGTGAGATATTGGAGCCTTTTGAAAATTATATTAAAATATTCTTTGACCTCTGCTAGATCTAAAACTTGAGACAAAGTCTAACCTAATATTTATCCCCAGTTGACTAAGTTCTATTGAAACTTGTGACAGAAAATTTTCTACAGGAATCTGTGGGAAGATGTCCACATTTTGTAGGACCCTAATGAAATTACATAAGTGTCCACAGATTCATGTGTTTATATATTTTAACACATTTTTGTGATCCAAGAAAATAATATCGATTCTTTTTTTTGCTATTAGATGATTTTGAGGCAAAATCCCCATATGGTACTAAATCACTCTTAAAAACTCAAAATAGTTTCTCAAAATGCCCTAATATATTTTTTCACATGAAAAAAACTAGAGAAAATAAATAGAATTACATCAGTATTTGTCAAGTGTTTTATATTCTATATTCATGTGACTCTAAGAGTATGAAAGACTACACAAACACAAAATCAATCATAAGCTCTGAGCAACTGAGATAAAAAAGAAATAAATTTTTTAGAAGTTCAGATGATAAAAACAACTCAAGGCATGTTATAGGACCTGAAAAGCATTACCTGCCATGTGAACATCTAATGATTACTTTGTCTCCCAAAACTGCAGCTAAACTAAAATCACTAAGTGTGATAACTGTGTGAGTCAGCTTGTTAAAGCATCCAAGAGCCTTCTCAGAATTTCAGTATTCTCTTGTGGGAGAATAGTGGACATAGTGCAATAGTTTCTTTCTCTAACTTGTCTGGTTTGATACTTTTGGGCTTGTGTTTTTTGATTTTTCAGTGTGAAGGAACAGGGATGCATGACAGAAAAAATGCAAGCAGAAGGAAAATATAGTTGCAACAGCTGAAATAAATTATCATCAGTCAAGATGTCTTGGAGAGTGGAGATGTGGGAAGATCTGTTCCAAGCCTGTGATAGATTTTGAGGACAGAGCAATTACAGACTTTCCCATTGTGGAAACCATTTGAATTTTTTTAATTAAGTTTTGAACTTTCTCTATTTGGTGGAGTAAAAAGATTAATTAATGTTTCTTATCTGTAAATTTAAAACTTTCACAAACCCAGAAGAAAACAGAGGCAATATCTGCATGTTTCATAGGTCAAACAAGTAGTCCTGACTTACCTAAGACACAGAATTATTGCAGCAGAAGATACTGGTTTTAATAGACCAGCTGTACTGTTCAACTAAAACTAGTGGGAGAACTAGCAGCAACAAGTAACCAATTATATCTGTCTGAGTGCATCAGAGCATACCCAGGTAAAACCATGCCTAATTAAGAGTGAAATTAAGCTTAGTGAAAAGCTGAATTTGTTTCTTTAGTTTGACTTGCTATCTTACTTCAGTTAATCATTGGCTAGCTTTAGTATAGCATGTGCTAAAGCATTAAGTGCATTTATTAACAATATTTAAAAATCTGAATTTTTGTTACTTCAATAAACTGGACTATTTGTGAACCTGTGATTGTGAAAGTTTTTGTTGACTGCAACTGGACGTATATAGTGCTGAATTGGCTGTAATCATAAACTAAGGCCAGCCTCAGCCAGCCCTCAGAGGATCAGTTGGAATGCAAAGGAGTTTATTTTCTGCCAAATTATTTTTTTACTCTTAATATAGCAATATTGAGGGAACTGTGTATTTGGAAACCTCTGTAACTCATAAAAACATACTACCTTCATACACATGAAAGTATGCTTCAGGAATGGCACTGAAAATTTTAAATTTTAATTTTTGCAAAACAGGGCCACTAAGAAACAGAAGAACTTTCAGAGGCTGAAGTAATATTGGCATTTTTAGTTCAGGTAAATAATATTTTATCAGTTCATGACTAAATGCTGCATTTTTTTTAATCTTTATTTCCCAGTAAAGTAAATACTGAATTTAATATGAAGCTACAGTTGTGGCAAGGTAAAGATGCTTACAGCAAAGTTAGATTGTAACACGGACTGTGATTCAAACCCAGATCTGTGATTACTTTGATGAAATTCAGTGATGCTAGAAGTTTGTATGGGGTCTAAAGTTGTAAGCCCAGATATTGATATTGGCCTTGAGTATTTTATAATACAAACCATGCCTCTAGCACCATGTAAAAGTGCTAATAACCTCTACAGATATCCTATATCTCTTTATACCTGCTTGCTTAGAATACAATCTTAGAGGACAAGTATTTTATTTATTACTTTGGAGGGTTTTTTTTTGTTTCTTTTTCTTTTTCTACTCATAAATAAAACATACTTTAAAGCATAGAGGAAATTGAAGTGGCTAAGAAATTACTTCTAATCCTTAACTTCAATTTTTTTCATAATTATATTTTAACTATGACTTAATATACTTTTCCTTGATAATTTTATTTTTAATGCAATAAAGACTTATTTTAGAAATAAAGCTTTGCATTCTGTTTAATAATAGGAAAATATGGCTTTTTCACATAGAAGGAAAGCATGAGTACATTTTCTGCTAAACATAGCTAGAACCACTATAGGAGTTCTAATCTGAGTATGATTCTGTATCTCAGAAGTCAGTCTTGAGATTAATTAGGGCAGAGTACACTAATTCTGAGAAATAAATTACATTTTTAGTAAAATAAGTATATAATGAGAACTTTACTTGATTTCTTTGGTCATGTTTTTGCAACTGATGATGTACTCGATGAAATAATGATGACTATAGTAATTTATTTCCGCGCATAAATGCCAGAACTTAACAGCATGAATTTTGCTCCTTGGGGCAGTGAAACCCTAATTTCATAACTGGATATGTTACTCAAGGAGTTTACCTCAAACCACGCTAAGCAAGGGAAGCGTGCTATTATAGATAAATCTAGGTTACTTAATCTGTTCACATATTTTTTAAAAGCCATTGATCTAAATTACTGCAATTATAGTAAGGGCTGCTGTCTCCATTAAGAATGCAGCAGACGCTAAAAGGATCGAGTTGTAATTGATCTCAATGAACCCCTCTCAAAAGCACAATTCGCTAAGCCATGGATGATACCCAGCCTTTCTTTTGTGCCTGTACATTTGTCCTGTCTGTGGAAATGGAAGTATATTTTGCTTGAATGGGCTTATATGCAAATGTACACATATACCATAGAGTAAACCTTAGCAAAGAACAAGGTACAAATTAACTTGTTTTGCTTTTTTCACTTGACAACATCTCATTTATTTATTACCTATTCTTTTGCTCTTTCTCGCTAATTATAAAAGTGCTTGTAATAGGAACTTGAAATCCTTCATGTTCAGGAAGCAGGCTCTAAACAAAGTCTACTTTTAAAGCAGCAGCATAATTCATCTGCTCAAGTGACAGTTGCTTGAAGATGTGAAAACAATTGCAAATTATCTTGAAGGCAAGTGATTCTCTACTTGATAATCATTTTATGTTCATATTTTTAAGCAAGGCTTTGTTTCACACTGAGATGGCCAACTTCATAATCTCTCCACCCTAATATGCAGCGAGTGAGCAGAGATTTCTTCCAGCTGTCAGATAACAGAAACATTTATTTGAGAGGGTGTTGAACATGGACTTTTGCAGAATATTCAGTATTTCCCTTTTCCTGTCTTAAGACAGTCCCGACTGCATAACACTGGTTAGAACCAAAAACACAAGGGCAGAAATTCTCTAGGCAGATTTTCTTTAGTAACTGGCTCATTCTGGCAAAGCTTTATAGCCAGCTTAATTTTAGTCTTCTTTCAGTAGCTGATATTCAGAAACCCTAGCCGTGACAACTTCCTGTCTCCACAACTCCACACAAGTATTTGCTTTTATCAGGTTGTTCACTCATTTCCTTACCCAGAGGTACTCAATAAAGGGAGATACAGGAAGTCATGAGGCTCTTTTCCATCTCAGAGACATTAAAGGTGACCCAAACCATGAGAACTATGCCTGTCTCTTCCTCCATTAAGAATTGGAACATTTCAATTGAAATAATGATTTAAAATACAGATACCTTGGATATACTGTTCTTGTGCTAATGGGTGTAATGGTCAAAAAAATATGAACAGCATAAATTGGTATACTTAGTTCTTTACATATATAGAAGTGAAAATTCATTTTCCTAAAAATAAGTCTGTTGTGTGTTCTGTACACAAGCTTGGATTAAACAAAGCACAGAATATTTCCCCCTGCTAAAAAAAATAAAAATAAAGAAATTAATTAATCAATGTAAAACGACGGATAATGAAGAGGAAGCATACTTTAAATTATGTTACTTCTTCAGTTAAGATATTGTGACTGTATCAAGATTGTATGCACTTTTATCTTCTTTTAGTTTTAAGAAGTCCTCCAGCCCGTATCAAGTGGTAGGAATTAGAAACAAACAGCTTGGGCTTCCTAGGTAAATGGTAGATATGGCTATTCTGGTTTTAATGTTTCAAACTGAATAGGAATATATAATTTTTTATTAAATCTACTGCTGGATGTCACAATCACTGTATAGATATCTATGACACCATTATAGAGTATAAAAAGTCAGGCTAAGTTCTGTACATTTTTTGCAAAAAATTTGAGTAACAAAGCAAAGTCCACAGTGAGTCAGGAAGACAAATCTTTAAGTCTTAAGTGACTAAAGATGCATTAGACGTTTGTTTGGTATCTGATTTGTCATTAAAGATCCAGTATTCAGGAAGAGGTCACTGACTTAAAATATTAGCTTATTAAATCTTGTAACAGATGCTTCTTTGTGTTATGTTCACTGTTATGACCTTTCATATTCCTAAAGGTTTAACTGCTTGCTTTTTCTTTTTCTTTTTGTTTTGTTTTCCTTTTTTTTTTTGTGATACCCTAGTTTTATTACAGTTTCTACTTTGAACCAGCCAAACTTTCTTTGATTTCTGTTGCATGATTCAGTTACCAATCTAGACTTAAATGAAATCTCATAATTTATTAAGGTGTGATCTGAAATCTTGAATTTAGAAAATAGAAGAGTAAAAAAATCCTAGAAATAACACAGTATCTTATCTACCATAACTCATTTTCAGTTGTGGATTTATAGGGCAAGGCATTATGGCAACAGGGTTTTCAGGGTGATGGCAGATTGGGTATAAGAGTCAGACTTGCTTGACATTGAAATGTGTCAAGTGAGAAATTCTCTATATAACAGTGTAAAATTTAGTTAAGATACTTGTATTGTCCAAGAACTATGAAAAACGTATCAGTCAGGATCCATGTGTTTGATGTAATTTATCATTAAAATTAGCATAAGGCATAGTTTTCTCTAACTTGTACTAAAGTAACACAAAATGATTCTATATTCCAAGAGAATTTCTGCCAACATACTTTCTTATGGACTGATTAGATGGAGGTTATTTTGCTAAAAAAGTTTCACATAGAGCTACTGTATTTTTAGATACAAAATTTCATGTAATATTGCTCTTTAGATTCCCATGGAAAAATGTGTATGTAAATAGAAGACTTGGAAAAAATACTGGTATAGTAATAGTGGATATGAATAAAGAGCAGAAAGATAAATTTTTAGAGCATCAGCTCGTTTTACTAGAAGAGAAGAAACAACAAATGGCAAGCCCTGCTACTCATTTTTGCAATATGGTTTCTTCTATTTTTGTCAAGCATGCTTTACAACATTTGGAAAATATGAGAGTTAAAAACAATCAAAATGTTACATTAAACTGTACACTATTAACTTTTCCATTTGCTTCCATTAAAATCCTGTGGTAAGTAACAATTACTTCCAGTTTCTCTTCAGTTTTATTTAAAATGTCCAGTGCCTGGTTTCACAATTCTGACAATTCTGAAATAATTTCTAAATATCATGCTGTACAATGATGTGTGCCCTCATTTCAAAGATGGGAGGAAGACTGAGGTTTAGCTTTTGGTCTGAAAGGTCAGCTATTAAGCTACCATACTGTTTTTTGTATTGTAGCCAAATACTTTGTCAGAGAGCACAGAAGACAAGCATGTGGGATCCACACACAATAATCTGTTTATGACAATTATGTGGGGAACTCTAACTTCTGAAAGCAGTAGTAAAATGAGAGGAATTACTGCAAATGGTTTGTACTTATTTTCTACCATTGTTATTTTAAAAATCTCAGTTTTTGTTTGGAATCCAATCAATATTTGTGTGGTTTTGAGCTACAAGAACAACTGTTCTTTGTTGGGCACATGCCCAGTGTCAGTGTTCACAGTGAAACTTTTGGGATTAATCATAGAGAATTACTCACAGCTAGACTCTAAAAAGACTGGAGTAAGTTCAAACTAAGTGTTTACAGTATGCAATGTAAGCTCTCACAGCACTAAGGTCTAGGAAGATAAACTCAAGCCTTAAAAATAAAGCAGATGTCAAGGATGCCCTAGTGTAGGATCTGTTACAAATATTCATAGTCCTCTGCAGCAGACCCCAAATTTTAACTACTAAAATTAAGTATCTTTTTTTTGTATGCAATAACAAAAGGCCTCCTAAAGGGACCATTTGGACTATGAACTTTTCTAATTATTCTTTATCAGTGAATTGATTATAAAAATGTAAAAAAATGTAACACATACATGGTATGAAGCTACAAGCAAGAATCTGCTAACCAACATCAGTTTTAATAAAAGAAAAAAAAAATAAAAAAAGGAGGAGAGAAAGAGAAATTCTACTGACAGAGTTTGCAATTTCCATGCTAGGAACAGTGTGAAAGAGACATCTAAAGCTCCCTTGGGTTGAACGGAATAAATAAATTTTTAAAAACCCAAACAAACAAAAACCACCACCACCAACAAAAGAACTGGAAACACCAATAACAATTGAGAAAAAGCCCAGTAAAGCTACTCTACTCTACATTTATTCAGCCTAAAAGAGGAGACCTGCAAGTGTCATGAAAAGGGTAGTCATTAGGAAAGAAAATAGCAAAAAAGTAGGTAGCAATTTCTTACAAAGATTCTTCTATGATCCTTCACTTATGTGAGCATTATCAATAAATCTAGACAGGTAAAATCAGCTTCTCATTCATGAGACAATGGATGGCAAGGGCAATCATATTAGGCTGTGTCTCTATTAAATGTACTGTTCCCTTAACTAAAATAGCACATTCAAGGTGAGAAAACAAAGTCATGTCTATTTTTAATTCTGATGTAAAATATAGTCCATGGTTTCAGCAGGCACAGGAATAGGAGGTTATAAGCCAAAACCTTCCTTCTTTGGAGACAAAGAAGTGGCTTCTGTGTATGTGTATACACACACACACATATATATATATATATATATATGTGTGTGTGTGTATGTATCTTCAGACTCCATACATTATTAAAGCAGCAATATGTTTTCATGTGATAAGTAGTAAGCATAAGTTAAATATTACTTTTAATTTTCTAAATGAATGAAAATATGTGAATGTAAAGTAACTGAGTGGAGGAGGATAGATTTGTGTTGGTTTTGCTCTGGACTACAATCACAAATAATCAGGTAATTTCTCTGTTAGAGAAAATAATAGAAGAGTACATTGTTTGCAGAGAGTTTCTGAGGTACAGAGAATTTTTTATATTCAGTAGCTATTTCAAAGCTTTTTTCCACATATTTCTATCTCATCTAAATATAGAGCTCTATTCTTGCCTTCTCGTTCTCCCTTTTGTTTAACTTTCCAATATTTATTTTATGGCAGTTTTCATCTTTCTTTTCTACTGGAAGTATAAAGTACAATTTTCAAACTCCTAAGTATTTCTATGTAGAAACAGTTCTGCATTTATGTCATCATACTGCAGAATGTCATCATACAAAAGTGCTGGATGTGACTGTATTTGGTGATCAAGTGTCAGGCATATTTAAAGGCATGACAGAGAATTGCAGATTGCATCAGTTGTTCTAATGCAGATGGAGACTTCCATGTTTACAGAGCTTTCCATTCAAATGTAATGAGAATTGAGAAGTCTCATAACATGAAAATAAGTCTTTTTTAATGGTGGTACACCCACTCTATATGATACCTGATCAATCTACACTGATCAAGTTAAGGAGACCTGGAGGTGATAAGCATCCATATGGAGATAGCCATGTGTTTCTGAATGAAGATGCCACCTATTTATGCTGAAATAGTATGAAGTAGTTCTGGGGTAAATTCCTTCAGAATATCTAGGAGAGAAAATATTAATCTGAAATTCCAAGGTCACTTGGCTACCACCCAGTCTCAGTCTTCCCTCACAAACTCTTTTTCAGCTCACAAAACACAAAGATGAATAGATGTGATCAGAGGAAAAAATCGTCCAAATGGAATGGGAAGTCACCTCTGGCTAGCATTCATTATGACCTGTTTGGTACTTAAAAGGTGTTTATACAAAAGATTGAGAGAGACTTTTCCCATGGGCAGAAAGGACAAGGGGAAAATTTTTAAACTTATAGAGGGGAGATTTAGATTAGATGTTAGGAGGAAAATCTCTACCTAGAGAGTGTTGTGACACTGAAACAAGTTGCCCAGAAAAGTTATAGATACCCTGTTTATGGAAGTATTCAAGGATAGACTGGATGATGTCTTGGGAAACCTGACCTAGTGGATGGCATCTCTGCCCATGGTGGCTAGAGAGGGCTTTGAACTAGATGGTCTTTAAGGTCCCTTCCAACTCAAACCATTTTATGTTCTTGCCAAAACATCTATCACCATGCCATTGTCTATCACCTAATGGCAACTTGCCAAAAACCTTTTGTGAGCCACTTTGTGTTATGACTTCCTGCATCACTGGTTGAGTTAAAGTAGCTAGATAATCACTTGAAAATGGCACATGTCAGCACCAGAAAACATGGCTGTACAGAAATTAAAGGTATGTCAGGGTCTTGCATTAACCTCAGGTTAATGAACTGCAGTTGTAGCAGATCTAGTCTCTGTTGCTAAGGACTTCCATGATATATATAAAGTAAGCCGTGTCTTTAAAAAATAAGAAGACATTCAGATTAAAACTTTTCCTTGATAAACCTCCTTTTTTGGCACCTGAGCTGTTATTTCACTGTGAAGCTGCTTTACTCAGCTTCTACGAATGGGCTTTTTAATTTCTTTATATGCTGAAAAAAAATCTCTTAAGGCCTCCATGATGAAAAATACACAGTGCTTTGCTATTAGAGGATTTCAGTACTGAATGTCTTTGTATCAGTAGCAAGCACATTCAGAGAAGTTTTTACAGCAGGTAATATTCCCTGTATTTATTTCAGGTTGATGCTGGTCTTGATTGTCAGTGGGATTAATGCTATGTCATCAGTTGTTGGTGTCATATAATGTACTAATAAATTGCAACAACTTGACCTGGCAACCTAACTTGTTCCTAACATTACCTATGAGGCTACTCTAAATTATCTAACAATGCATTTCCTTTTCTGACCATACAGTCAAGATTCCCAAAAGTACACCTTTATAAGCCTTACCACCATGCTTGATGTAAAAGCAGACCAAGAATTTTTGTAAAGAACTTACTCATTCTTCTAAATGAATATACATTTCAAATGTATACTTAAAATCTTCAGAAATTAAATTCTGGGTACCCTCCCTCATTGTGTGCACTCTATCACATTTATAGTCTAATTACCCTAGTGAAAATCTTAGTTCAAGGTTATGTAAATTATATCTAATCTCCTTAAATGGCATTGGGAAAAAGATGTAGAAATAAACTTGCTGGTGTAACATTAACATATAGTGCTGCTTGCAAGAATATACTAAAATTATTAAATATCAATTAATAGAAAATAATTGACAGGAAAGGAAGCCTCTGTTTCAGATAGGTTAATGTAAAATAGTCCCTAAAACAATGTATTTAAATAGTCGTATTTTGAGAAATAATATTCTATTACTGCTTTTTACACATTAAATCCAGTTAAATGCAAATAAAAGCTCTTCACCTTATGCATGAAAATAAGATTTTGCAGTTAGACTGATCAAAATGTTACAAAGCTACTACTTGTCCAGTTAACTGATAAAATGTTAATTAGTATTACAGTTAAGATTTATATGCATATACTTCCTTGTATCTATACCTTTTCTTTAGCACTGTGCTCTGTCTCCCAATATCCTTTTAGTTCCTGAGGTCCAATTTACTAATCTTTCTCAAGCAGAAATGGCAAGAGGTTATGATAAGACACTACCACCACCAGCCTCAAATTCTTCATCATCTAGCATTAAATGTTAGCAAGGGAAGAAGGAGATATGGATATCTTCCTTGTTCTTCTGAGCCAATTAAGATTATTTTTTTTGTCAGGTTTTGTTATCAGTCTACTTTTTTTACACAGTAGCCTCCTTAAATCCCAAAACATGTAAGGGTTCTGAGTTTCTTATTTTTTCTTAATTACCCTGACTAGCCTCATCTGGAATAGATACTCACCATATCCTTTTCCCGTAGTGCCATGACATTTATTTAAGATTAGACTCGAACACCTATCTTTTTCTTAAGGTAAATTAAATGTCATCTGTTTTCAGTCCTGCCTTTATTGGATATTCACCAGCTTGGATATTCACCTATGGGAAGAAGTATATAAACGAATAGAACTGAATTATTTAAACACTTCTGGTTTTGCATCCATATGTATCTTCATCAATGTGTCTTCAATCAATGATATACAAAATTTGACAGTGTACTTTACCAAGACACTATAAGTAATGATAAGTGAGAGAAAATGTATTTAATTGGGGAATGATGTAAAATAACTGAGCATCGCGTTTTTCTAAAATCAGAACTTATGTGAAGTAAAGATGGTGATAACACTCAATTTTTAAAGCAGAGTATTCACTAGTTTCTGCAAATTGAATTTCAATATAAAACGTTAATTTTCCATCTCAAATTTTCAATTGATCATTGTGCTGGTTTTGTCTGGGGGAGAGTTAGCTTTGTTCACATTAGCTAACATGGGGTTGTGTTTTGGATTTGTGCAGAAAACAATCTCGAGATTAGAGATTATTACTGCTGAGCAGTGCTTACATACATCAAGGCCTCTTCTATTTCTCTTCCTACCCTGAGAGGGAGAGGGCTGGGGGTGCATAAGAAGCTGGGAGGGGACACAGTTGGGACACCTGATCCCAGATGACCAAAGGGATATGCCAAATCACATGGCATCATGCTCAGGATATAAAATGGGGGACAGAACAAGGAAGTGGAAGAACTTTTGAGTGATGGCATTTGCCATTCCAAGTCACTTTTGCATGTGATGGAGCCTTGCTTTCCTGGACATGGTTGATCCTCTGCCTGATGATGGGAAGCAGTAAATTAATTCCTTCTTTTTCCTTGTTCATATATGCAGCTTTTATTTCACACATTAAACTGCCTTTATCTCAACCCATGAGCTTTCTAACTTTTGCTTTTCAATTCTCTACCCGATCCCACTGAGAAGAATGGGCTATGCTGCTTCTTAGCTGCTAGCTGAGGTCAAACCTTTAAAAGCATAAAATTTCTTTGTACAGTTAATAGCGGGGTTTAGCATTTTGAAATATATTCCATTTGTAAAACTAAAAGAGAAAGTGGCCGATCTCTCATCATACACTTCCAAATTCTTTAGTGATTCAGTAACACGGAGATATTGGCTCTGAAGAGACCTATAAATAATTTGAGCATTTCAGTTTGCAGGAGGAACAATTTTACATATTGCTTTTAAAAATTCTGTTTCCTATCATACTTCAGAAGCACAGGTGAAAAAAATAAATCTGAAGTGCGAGCAGACACTATAATCATGTAAAGGATGCTGACTGTCAAGTGTGTAAACCCAAGGGAGCTGTGCTCCTCTGTACTCATGCAGAGTCTTTGATCAACTGCATAACTACTCAGTCTCAAGATTACAATGAGTATCTTGTGTGCATTCATTTTGGAATGCATTTAAAATTATATTTATTGAGGAAGGGCAACTAGACTCTTAATCCACTAGTGTGATGATTATAAATTGGTATTCATACTGATTGAGAATTTGATGTCATTCCAAAGGGACAGTTTAGGTTTTCCTAATATTTTGTTCTTGTCATATTTGTCAGTATGCAAAGTGAAGGTCTTCCTTCCCCAACCTGTGCATTACTACGTGAAAATTTCATGATATGACAGACTCCGATTCTTATAAACCACACTGGTTTCCCCACTCTTTTAGTTTTTCTGGACTTCAAAGTGTTTAGGACCAGTGGTGATTAGGTGCCCAAAGTATAAAAACTAAATGGAATAATAATACATCTTCTTAAAATGACCCTCAGCAACTTGCTTTGCAAGTTACCTAAAAAGTCAGCTTTATGCATCTACATAGCAATACCACACCATGGGTGAGGGATGTAAGCAGTTATGGGAGACCTGCTGTGGATAAAAAAACCACTCAATGTAAAAGCCTAATACAATTACTTAGAATCATAGAATATCCTGAGCTGGAAGGAAGTCACAAGATCATCAAGTCCCAGCTCCTGGCTCTACACAGGACAGCTCCAAGAACCACAACACTTCTTGAACTCTCTCAGGCTTGGTGCCATGACCGCTTGCCCGGGGAAGGCTGTTCCAGTGTTCAACCACCCTCTGGGCTAACACCCTTTTGCAAATATGCAACCTAAACCTCCCCTGACACAAACTCATGCCATTCCCTCCAGTCCTGTCACTGGACACCACAGAGAAGACATCAGTGTCTGTCCCTCCTCTACGTCTCATGAGGAAATTGTATTGCCATGAGATCTCCCCTCAGTCTCCCCTTCTCCAGGCTGAGCAGACCAAGAGACCTCAGCTGCTCCTCATACAGCTTCCCCACAAAGCTGTTCACCAACTTCGTGGCCCGCTTTGGGACACTCTAATAGACTAATGCCTTTCTTGTATAGTGGCACCCAAAGCTGCCCCCAGCACTGGAGGTGAGGCTGCCCCAGCTCAGAGCAGAGCAGGACAATCCCCTCCCTTGCCTGGCTGGTGATGCTGTGCCTGATGCCCCCAGGACAGGGTTGGACATCCTGGCTGCCAGGGCACTGCTGGCTCATGGTCAGCTTGCCATGGACCAGGACCCCCAGGGCCCTTTCTGCAGCACTGATTTCCAGCATCTCATTCCCCAGTCTGTCTGAATATCCAAGGACGTCCCATCCCAGGTGCAGAATCCAGGACTTATGTTTGTTAAAGTCCATAGGGTTGGTGATTGCCCAGTCCTTTAGCTTGGCCAGGTCTCTCTGCAAGGCCTCCCTGCCTTGAAGGGCATCAACAGTTCCTCTCAATTTTGTATCTTTTCTGAACCTCCTCAGTATCCCTTCAAGTCCTGCATCCAAATAATTTATAAATTTATAAAGAGCACAGGGCTGAGAATGGAGTCCCACTAGCAGAATTCCAGCAGTGAAAGGTCACCAGTCTGATGTCACCCCATTCACTATAACCATTTGTGAGCCAGTTACTCTCCTACCATGATGTGTTTATCCAGCTGTGTGCTGGACATTATGTCCAGAAGGGTCCTGTGAGAGATGGTATCAAAAGCTTCACTGAAATCCAAAGAGATTAACTCATCTGGCTTACCTTGCTACTTGCATTACCCTATAACATCCCTTTTGCTATGCAAATCCACAATTTTCTTTTTCTTAATATCTTGCTTCTCTTGGAGCACACAGATCAAGGGTTGCTATCACGTTCATTATTTGCCCTGCCCTTCCAAAAACACATCCACGTCCCTCAAAAACATCAAGATACAGCACCCCTAAATGGTTGCTGTGAGTTTTGTTTTAACTGCAAGCTCTAGAGATGGTCTTGCTCTCTGTCCACTATAGTCTCAACATTCAGACTCAAATTTTCAAGCTTTATTTTTTTTCTGTTTTTACCTATACTACAGCACTCTGTCCAGGCAGGCTTTTTGAAATTAAAATTCCCCCTCAATGTTTTTAAAAGGAGTTAAGGGAGGACTGAAGTGCTGATATATTCTAATCTTGTGTATGTCCTGAGAGCCAGAAGTAGTACAAGTGAGATCTAGCAGGAGAATAAAATCATACTAGATAGCTGACAAATATTACAGACAGAGAATCTACTCTTCACTCAGCATGTCAGTATATGTCAGTAGGAATAGTAAGACAATAAGTAGTGGAAGACTGCCAAAAGCTAGAATTTTGAGAGATTGTGGCAGCTTTGCTACAGCTCAAAACAATGCTAAACAAAATTTGTGTTCAAAGCAAAAAAAACTTGTTAAATTAATGCCAGAAAACCCTTAACCCTTATCTCCAGATATTAGGAATGACCAGTCAGTATAATTGCAGGAATCAATCCTGCAATAGGCAGTTATGGAACAACTTTCACTAGAGAGGTTTTTCTTCTGTATGCTAATATTTTGTTCACCCACCGTCTTTATATTTTTCTGTATTTTACTATTTTCAGTAGACTTTTTTTCTTAAATACCTCAGTGTATCTAAGTCATAGCACAATATGACAGAAGTAGGAGTGAAATATCTACATGTGGAAGAAATTGTCACTATCTCCCCTTTAAAGTATTAAAATTATTAATGAGTTGCTCTTTACAAATAATATTTAGAGATTTAAGAGTTCTGCTCCCAGAATTGTTGAACATATAAATACTGTTGTAATGATGGGTATAGAACAGCATGCCCTGACTGCCCCTGGAGAGTTGCTACTGTGACTGTGTGTTTTACTTGGGTGTGGATGAGGAACACTGTAGCAAAAAGCATAGAAAGGAAAACATTATTCACAAGAGTGTTACAGTGCATGTGACCGGAGATGGTTAGGTGATGGATGAAGTAAGCACTGTGGAAGCATTGAAACGTTTTAATAGCACCCAATTAATATAACTGGCTGTTTGATAACACAAGAAAATAACCAGAAAGGGTAATATCCAAGAATCATTTCAGGTGAAAACTTAAATCCAGACAGACTTGTTAGGCAAGAAAAGACACTATAGAAATAAAAGCATTGGTTTCCTTGGTATCTGTTTCTTTCCTACAGGTATTAGAATATAGGTTGCCTGTTTCACTGTGTGTGCTTTGCTGAAGATTTAATGTCAACAAATAGGTGGGATCCCATCTTTTTTTCAGAAAATTAGTATTGTGGCTTCTTATAAAAATATGGTTTTTTATTATAAAGTTATAAATAACTTTCTGCTCCAGTTTACAAGCAACTAGCTTATCTGTTGCACAGAACAACACCATGTTTTGAATTACTTGAGAGGTTTATCAGCTTTTCTCTGCCAGAACCTAGGTAGAAGATCCTCTCCGGTTTAGAATCAAATAATAGCCTTGCTATTGTACTTGGCTGGCTAAAGAATAATGTGCCTTTATAAATGCCTTGGTGAAGACTCAAGGTGTTGATAATTTATCTCAAGAAAACATGAAAATAAGCTTAAGCAATGTTTGTGCATTTCCCTCAAAACTGACTAAGAATTTAATATGTGATCATTAGGATTTTCTTCCTCTAAAGTACTAAAACAGAAAATACTGAAGGCCAATTTAAATGTTAATGTTAACACATACTATGGTGATCAATGCAGAAGCAGTGTGGGAATATACATCCTTTACAGGTGTCAACTAAAAGTACAGTAGAAATAATTCAGATACTAAATATGTGACCATAATATCAGTGTCTGTGAATATGGGTGTCACAGCTGTGGACTGTTGTTAACTATCTGAAAAAAACTGTCAAAAGCAAAGTTTATCTATTGGCATAATCTGCTGGAAAATTCTAGTGAGCTCAGATTTTCTCTTACAATTTTATTCCCAGAGTGGTTTTTCAAGTGTGACTTCTTGTAATTGCATATATCTGTAATGATAATTACTGTACATGCACCAATTGAACAATTCTACTCATATTGCTACAAATATTATACAATACATACTGTTCATTTAAAACCTACTTATCTCCATTGGGTATATACAATTGCATAAGTAATGAATGTAACTTTGAAGACACTTAAATGATGAAGAATTAGCATGACATTTTACCTATTGAACACCAGGGAAGTATAAAATCAAGAAGCTTAACTGTACAGGTTTCTCAAAGAGCATGCTAATGGTGATAAGAGGCAGTCTGAGGTGATAGACTGATTTAAGGGTACGAGCTAATTAGTGAGATCCTGGTTAGAACCACAGGACCTAATGATTTGATAAAGCTGTCTTGCAAAGCATCGATCTCTAACTTTTTCTTTAAACTCTACAAATAGTTCTCATTAAGAGTTAGCAATATGCTTGAAATTAAACATCTGACTCCCTGGACTGTAGTCAGACTACCCACTACAAAACCCCCAAATTTTGCTCATGACTGAAGCTAATGATGAAACAAGGGGGAAAACAATGCTTAGTTACACCCCCACCCATCAAAGGCGTACATAGTAAGTTTTGGGAGAACAGAATTGTCTGGAACACTAGTTAAATTATAATTATGGATGGTTCACCACTCTTACTCTGCTATTGATTTATCATTGATCCTTTTTTGTGGTTTGAATTGAGGTTCCTATTTTTTGTTTGCTCTTTTTACCTGTTTCTGAGATGAATGTTGGATGTGCAGGTCAGAATTCTCTAGTGCTTTCTAGTGCATTTAGTTTTCTCTAGTTCCAGGAGCAATATAAAATGATAAACATCTTGCCAAAGGTGTAAACCCAGAATTATTTTGGGATGGAGTAAACACTTGTGCACTTATAAAATAGGAACACAACTTTCTTAAAAGGCTCATTTATTTATTTTTATGGTATGTTTCAGCTTTCTGTCTATATATTTGTAAAAAACAGAATATCAAGAGAAGGAAAGAGCTGCTGTCACTACTTCTCTTCCTACAATATAGTTAAATGGGTGAAAAAAATAGGAATAGTACTTCAAAATGCCTTTTATTAATGCCAAAGACATGAAATTGAATTTACTTCTCTCTCCAGGGAAGTTCCCTATCTTTCCTTTGAACCAATGAGACATCACTGGATTATCTATGGAGAGTGGCCCAACCAATAAGCTGAAAGAATTCTATTGCTGGCTCATAAAAATAATGAAATAAATGTACAAAGCAGGAAAGCCTAAAGTTCCTGCTCTACCATCTCACCAACTACTGAGTGAGCCATAACTGTGGATAACTGTGCTGGATGATAAGCCCCATGTGAAATACTTGAGGTGAGCAGAAATGAGAATATAACCCTTCCTCTTTCAGAAGTGGAGTATTTTTACAGAATTGCATGTCCAGACGTTGATGACTTTATTGTGGATTGTCTCTGACAGTTCAATTATTCTTAAAAAAAAAGAAAAAAAGAAAAAAGTAATTTCCCCTGCTTTTACTATTAAAAAAGTTTATTATGATTCTTTTAGAAAGATTAAAATATTTTGCTCACAATTTTTTAAAACAGGCATAAAGCAAACTCAAAATTTTGTGGGGTTTTGGTGGGTTTTTTTCATTGTTGGACTTTTTTCCTTTCCAGTCTGTAAACTTAAAAGAAAATTAAAATAATATTTTTTTTAATATATGTTAGGATAACAACTCTATTTTAACTGTCCTCTGACAAAGGCAGATTTGTATCTAAAGACATTTTAGATAAATTTTCAAATGAAAGAATAAATATGTACTGTGCAATCTCAAGTATTCTCTGTAAAACAAGGTATATAGAGCAGTCCTGAAATAAAATATATATGTTCAGTGTTCTATATCTTGCCCAAATATCAGCCCTCTCACCAATGCTTGGCTTCCAGGAAGTTCTCTTACTCCAAAGATTCTTCCCTCCTACTGCAGTTTCTTTGTTTTGCTTCTCTTGGCATGTTGGTGTTTGCCAAGCATTAAGGATGGCTTAATTGGGAAGAAGGTAGATAGGAGTTAAGAACCTTCCTGCCGGCATTGCCTGAAGTGGTAAGCAGCTCGTGTGTTACATGAAGTGCTTCTAATAATCATCTGCATTTCTCCCTCTTTACCCGCCCAGCGCTGACTGTGCGGCTGAACCATAACAGCGCTGGCAAGCACAGCAACCTCTCTGAGAGCAGACGTGGCAGACTGACCTGTCAGCTCTTGCCATGACACCTGTGGCAACAGGTATTTTCTGTCCTCAGAACGAGCTGATGGCATTTCCAGTGGGCACCTTTATTTTACACTGGGGCCGTGGTGTGTGAGCATGCAGTTGTTCTGTGGTGCTGTTGTGGCACAGTACAAACCAGGGAGCACTGGCAGCTTGTGCAGGAGTGTCTGTGCTGCCTGTAGAGATATTTCAGGTAATTGCAACTAAACCAATACATCTCTGTGGCTTTAGGTTGTGTAATGAAGGAAAACTGAGATATGGAAAGGGGTATAAAAACAAAGCATATGAAGGGGTATATAAAAAAAGCCAAAATTGTTCCATGTCTGGGCTATTTCCATCTGGGATTTAGTCCCATAATAATGTTACGTAGATGAAGCTTTATACTGAAATTTGAGCTAATTTGGAAACCCTTTGAAAAATCTTTATAAATTGCACGGTTCACATCGCTTAGGAAATGTGCATATATCACGAGATTGTTATGTTCACATCACTTAGGAAATGTGCATATATCATGAGATTGTTATGAGGCTATGATATCTGGAGTATTTGATCTTTAGGCCAAGAAAAATCCATGAAGAAATCTAAGCAATCTTGTTTAGAATCACGACATCCCACATCAAAGCAATTGTAACTGCTTTGTCTGTTTTGATCACAGTTAATGATCTATTCATTTGTCTTCAGTCTGTTCTTATAACAAAATATCCACATATTCCCTGAATAAAGGAAAGCAAATATAATTCTAGGCTTTTTGAATGCTTTGGTTTTGTTTTTTCAAGTGAAGTGTAAATGAAGTCTTTGGGAATAGTTTTAAGAAAGTGTCAACCTGCAGTAGGAAATACTAAGGATCTTGAAATACTTGTTTGAAGTGCTAGGTCTGGATGTGTAATTTGTCTTTAAATTTGTGCATGCAAAGCAAAGAGAAAATAAAAAGGATCAGAAACTCTAGGCAGTTATGGGCAAAATATATATTGAGGCAAATCCCAAATTGTTTAAGGAATAATTTCTTTTAAACATAAAATGCAGTCATAAATCTTTTCCAAAAACCTCCGAATGAAAAGAGTAAGTAAAGAGTGTGTAAAGCTAATTGATGATGAAAGCGTAAAAAGAGGACTTAAAGGTTGAAACCACAGCAGAGAAATTATGTGAGGAGGGTTTTTTGTTAAGTTGGTTTGATTTTTTGCATTACTGTTCATCACTGAAAAGACTGGGGACTTCCTGCATAGAAATCCTGGGTTCAGTTCGTTAGAGAATCTGTGAAAATGTTTGGTAGAAAAAGTATAGAACATGAACAAACGAAAAAAATGAATAAATAGCGATTGTGATGATCAGATGAGAATCACCACAGAGTTCTAATTTAAGTTGAAACTTCTTAACATAATTAATAGTTCAGCTATCTCCAACATAAAACTGCTGTGCTATTATATGCCTGCAAGTGGCAGAAATGCCACTGGTGGAGTATTTTTAAGGTTTCAAAGGTAATCTAAGTGGCTACAGACTAGTGATTCTGCTGTCTGTACAGAGCTAGTTGCTGGAAACTCTTCCAAAAAGTAAAATTAGTAAACGTAGATTAATAGAATGTCCTAGAGTTAACATGATTTTATAGAGAGAAATATCCTGCCTCAGGGGCTCAAAAAATGATTAGGAAAACAAACAGGTGCTTGTAGATATCCCTTTGTTCCTTCAATCTGAGCCACAAATTACTGCAATCTATACAAAATCCTGGAGATTCATTAAGAGTGTATGTTCTCATTGCTTCCTACTCATTCTGTCCTGGACATGGTAGGAAGGTAATGGTGGAACCATAGTCACATTTCACCTGATGTGTTATAATCATGTTCTTCATGGTGAAGTCTGATGGTGGGAAAGGGTGGTGTGTTGAACTGGACTTTTTAATTTAGTCAGAGCAGATTTCTGCTGCTGGTTAGTATCCTGGCTTCTTGTGTCTGTGCTGCAGCCCATGCAGAAAACAAATATTCTCAAGAAGGACAAAGAAGTTCTAGATGTCCAGATGGTATACACAGCAAATGTATGACATTTTGCCATTACATTAATCTGATATTAACATCCCAAAGAAGTCTGATTTCTGAGACAGAACAAGAATTTATCACTTCTCTGTGGACCTTAAGGAACCTATTCGTCTGTGATTTAGACCCTGTACTTCAAAGTAAACTGACTGTATATTAATAACAAATAATGATCTGTCATCAATAGAACTGAAGATTTAGACAAATATTGCTCTGGAAATGGATTGCAGAAACCGGCAAATAGTTTGATACTGAGCGTTAGAAATAAGCTACTGTGCAAGGTATGCTGTATGGGGAATCTGATCATCAGTGGCAGCTACATAGCTGCTGGGTTTACAGGAATATGTCTGCAAAGATATGTAGAGTATACAGTTAACATTCACCATGACTTGCACGATGCAAATCATAGTTCCTCAAGTGCATTTGAATTAGTGTGTTGTGAGTTACTTGGAAAGTTTCATTCAATATAGGCACATGCCTCTATCTTTCAAATTTTATCTGGTGAATTCTAAGCAGATTTCCCAAAAGATTGCTTGTTTGTCTTGGTCTCAGGGAATTGGAATATTCTGACTACAATGTTTCTATGCATTCCTGCTCCAGCCACTTGTTTCCTGCTGTCTTTGCACCGTATGTGTATGTGTGCGTGTGTGTGTGTGTGAAATCAGCATTTGAGACTGTTGGTATGAGAAATTTCCATAGACAGTTTGGACTTGTAGAAAAGTAATACAAATATGGAACTCCTGACATGAGTATTGGTAAGATATTTTGGATTTGTATTTTAAGTCCTTTGTATTGCTTGATTTCTTATACTTCATATTTCAAACTGATTAAATTGGTTAAATCATCCAGAGTGACATTGAACAGACACTGTGATTTTTCTTTTTATTCTTGGTATTTGAAAAGAAGAGATTTTTATGCCAACATACTTTCTTTCATCAAGGCAGAATCCACAATGTTGTAGTTATGGACAGTTTTGAAATTCTATGCAATCTTGCTGACAAGACCCTCTGATTATTAATCCTTTCCATGAGAATCTTAAGGAAGCATTTTTCAACTTTTAAATCTACTTATTTGTTATTTTGCTTTTTCTGTCCCCCACTTTTTTTTTTCTTTTTCAATTGAAATATTATTCTAAAATTAGTTGGTTAGCAAGGTTTTAAATAAATAAAAGGAAATAGATCCTGTGAAACTTGCCAGGTATATCTTTATCAGAGTTATTATTGAGAATTTTTCCTCTTATTGATTATGTTTTAATCCTTTAATTCTTTATTACTTGATTTTTATTTATTTATTTAGTTAGTTAGTTAGTTAGTTAGGTTTTTTTTGGTTTTTTTTTTGTTTTTTTTTAATAGTCTTGTGTCAGCCATTTAATATTTCACCCAGGATCAATATCAGGCTGACAAGCTGTTACCACACAGATCCCCTCATTTACCTTTGAATACATATGCAGAACTTTAGCCATCTTCCACTTGGAACTTGGTTACTGTACCAAGTTCTGTTGAACATTGGTATTCTCCTCCAGCCTCCCTCTGGAAGCAGGCTGTATGGGAGCAAGAAATCTGGAAGCAATTTTCCAGCCTCTGAGTTGCAGTTGTACATCTGTCATTTGATATAACATCACCTCTCTTTCAAACTAGCAAAAAAAGTCAGCAATAAAAGCCCATTTAATAGAAATCTACCATCTGCTTGAAATGCATCTACCACTTCTATCTAGAGAGTTGCTTTAAGTATGTTGATTAATTTTATTTCTGAATCCTTAAATAAACACAAGATTCTATGCCCTCCCATTATGCTTATTAGCAATTTATTTCTGTAGTGTCCTTTGCTTCCTTTACTGATTTCAACCCTCCACCACCTGATTTTTAACTTCATTCATATCCACTGCACTCAGCCATTACATATGTGTACTGGATTTTATGAGGTTTTTTTTCTCCCATGAGAAGCATACTGATTTTCTCAAGTTCATGAAACTTTATTCAGTCATAGAATTCTGATTTCTAGAGCATTTAACCAAGTAATGCTAAATAACTTCCAATTATTATTATTTCATTAATATTTTATCAAATTGCTTTTATTAAATAGTTTGAATGTCTTTCAATTTGAAAATAGAGGATGTGGCATTTGCAAAACATAGCTTTTGAAAAAATGAAAGGACCTAGGTACAAAAATCCTAATTTATTTTCATTATTTCACCTCCTTAAATAGAAACTGCAATGATGGTGGCTACTTCTAATAAATTCTGCACAATTTAGGCCTTCTGAGTTTAAGTTCATGCAAAACCTCCAAACTGTAGATAAAACTGCAGAGTCATTTAGAGAAGAAAATCTTTTCGTTGAAAGAGACTCCTGTTTGGCTTCTAAATATTTGAGGAAGAATATATATATAAAATTCTGTCTCCCAGCTGTAAATGGTTAAGTGCATAAATTTTCCCAGTAAACAAGACAGACACATGGTCCCCTACTCCTTATTGTGGCTATGGGGAAACAGATCCTGAGAAGTTTTGTGGGGTTGAGTTTGGAACAAAATGGAAGCTGTGGATCTGGTATTTGGTCAGTGTCTGCTTCTCTACTGCATGTATGTGTTGGCTCTCGAGTAAAAGATGTCAGCATACGGTATGTGGATGTAATCTTGTTCAGAAGTTTCAATAGAATATTCCTGGGAAATAATTGTGTCTCCAGTGCCGTCACTTTAGCAGGCTGAGGAAAAGTAAAAGTTCTCAGGTTCAAGGCAGGACTTGTCTCAGCTGGTATGCACAACAATTGCAGCAGAAAACTGCATGGAACAGCATTTTCTTCAGAATTAAAAATGTGCCTATATTCCAAAAGAACCTGCAAGGCAATATGTAACAGCATCATACACAATGTAATGAATTAGTCATGTGAAACTATTAATCATACTCCTTTCACCACTTGCTCCTCTATTAATCCATTCCTGTCAGAAATTTAACATTACAAATTCTTCAGATGTCTCATACACCTACCACTGTTTAAATTAATGTTCAGCTTCCTCAAGTCTCATTTCCCTTCAAAATACCTGTTTTTCCCAAGGAATGAGATGGTACAATTCCCATAGGAAGTTAGTTGTTAAAAATACTGTGAGAGTCAGTTCTGAAATTAAAAACCTAGAATTATTTCATGCTTAGCAATGCATGACTACAATAGCTAAGTTTTGTACAATTTTTTGCTAACTGAAAAATAAAAAAAAAGGGAAGAACCCAAAGTTTATTTTCTGGATGAGTGGGTGCAGCATAAAACTGTGACATCATCAGACCTTTGCAAGAGTCTGAATATGAGTCAGCAGTAGGAAACAGATACCTGTGTAAGAAAAATACCAGGTGATATCTAAAATATTTTGCTGACCTTTGAAAAAATGGAATATAAACCTGGAGAGTGATGTACTCTGTCTGTTTTGAGAATTGATGAGAAGCTATTTTAGGAAAACATTTACATCTCAAGAAGGTGGTATTGAAACAGCAACACAGCAGAAATCATTCTTCGAAGTCTGATACCTCTGGAAGGTTATTTGAGTTTTAATGGTGTGACTGATGTTTTCGAGGTTATGTTTTTTGGCAGTGCTTTGTATGGGAAAATGGAAGCACTTTTAGAAATTGAATATAGTAATAGAGTGACAAGATCAGAGGACAGGGTCATATAAGATCATTCGGGTTGTAAGGGACCTCAGGAGGTCTCTAATACAACCTGCTGCTTAAAGCAGGGTCAGCTTGTAATAGGATGTTTTGCCTTGGAATGTGGTCAAATAACTCACAAAATGTCCTATTTGTCAAGGTATCAGTAGTGGGTCGAGAGGGGGCTCATATGCCACTTTTGGTGTTGAATTATACTAAGACCAGTCTGGCTTATCAGTCCCAAACTAATATTTTGATAGAGCAGTAAAGATTTGGCAGATGAGCTTCTAAGGCTATGTGGACACCTATGACTGGCAGTCAATCCTATAAATGTTCAGTCCACTCCCATAAGGTAGGTTCCTCTAACATATTCCTTCTTAGAGTGTGTATTGGTGTGGTGAGTTACATTAATCTCTACTTAATAATTAGGGCTTTTTTCTAGATTTAATTTTATAGCTTTGATAGAGAGCATTATACCACTTAAGATCTTCATTTTTTTTCCAAGAATATTGTGAGGGACTATTCATGTGAGAATAGCTCAGTTCATGGTGTTAATAATACCAAGGTTTTGAGTTCAATCCCTGTATGGGCCATTCACTTCAGAGTTGGACTTGCTGATCCTTGTGGGTCTCTTCCAACTCAGAATATTCTGTGATTTCTGTTATCTGTAACTACAGTTCTGCCCCTGTCTACAAATATACTAATTTTATCACTTTTTATATCTAATGAATTACAGGGGCCAAAGTGAAAGTTTAGGCCTTCTGGTTTGGGGGCAAAATTTTGGGAACAAACACAAAAATTATCAGAGCAATATTTGCAACTCTCTGCAAATACTGATGAAGAGAGCAAGCAGAACTGATGCATGAAACACAAAGGAGGAATGTATTAAACAGCAAAAAAACTGAAAAAAAGAAAGCACCATTGGTGCAATGCCTCTCTCCTCCTTGGAGAATAAGAAAGGCAAAAAAGGAGCCTATGAATTAGAAAAAGTAGTTTACAGTGGATTTATTACAATAAATGTTTTAAGTGAAGGGATTTGAATTAAATTTGTTGCAAAAACAAGCAGGCAAATGAGTCTGTGTTTCTCAAGATAAGAATTACTGTCGATGTATTTACCTCAACTAGAAGTACCTGTAGCCACTAATTTTTGGACCTTCCTTTTTAACTGATAAGCACAAGGCAGCATTAAAAATTCCTGCCCTGCTTTAGGCACCTGATTTATGATGAAATTATGACTCAGATACAATAGACTATATTGATCTCTGATGTCTATTGAAGGAGATGAGCTTTAGAATATTTGTCTACATCATGGTCAGATGAGGGGATTTTTTTTGTTTTGAATCATCACTCAGTTCTGCAGCTGGTATTAAGAGGAAGATTTAAGTATATGCAACTGCTATAATTTTATCACAGTTGTTCAGATTTTGGGTTGACTCACAATGCAACTTTAAACTTTGATTTTATGCATTCTGTTTTGCCAATCTGACTATACTTTTGAAGCTTTTAGTACCACGTGCTCTGAGGGAAGAGCATGAGAGACAGCCACCACAAACTGACTGAAAACATGACAGCAGTAAAAATAGATGGCCATGCTCAGGCAAACGCAGCAGTGACATAATACCACTAATATTGGAAAATATAGGGTTTTAATGTCCCCTCATTAAAGAGTTGTCTGATTCATGCCTTTAAAATATGGCTATTAGGTACAGAAACGTCCCATGATCTGCTTTATACTACTAGAAAAAGTCAGCTTCCACAGTCAGTGTTAGAAGCTGTAGTTTTATACAAACATTAATCATCAACAGTGTGACATCATGCTAATGAGACCTAATTGTGACTCCTCCCACCCCTTCCCATCAAAAGTTGATTTCTACATAGAATCATACGTTGATATAACATTGCCTTATCAGTTCAATGGGCAAATTCCAATGGTCTGAAAAGGCTCAAATAAATAATGTAGCTGATTATTGTTTGCTTAATTCACTAAGTAAATTAGAAGTTGAATTGAGTTCATGATTCATAGTTGATTTATCTAAATAACTAACTGAGCACTAGAAGAAGTATGATAAATGGATAGAATGTTCCACAGTAATTATGGCAGATTCATTCACCTCCAAAATTCTTTCTTTACTTTTGCTGCTTATTCCCTAAATTCTTTATTTTTCTCCTAATAAATATCCCTATACTTAAAGCATATATTGCAATTTTCCTTGTCACCACAAAATTATAATCTGTGCAGTGGTTAAACTGAAGGTAGGGAAATACTGTACATATCCATTACCGTGAAAAAAATCGTATATGTGGGTAACCCGTTATTTTATTTCAAAATTGTTTTTTCTATGAAAATGTTCAGCTCAAAACAATAAAAAATAACGGGTTTGTCATAACAAGTAAGTTGGCTGATGATAGAAAATTCGGAGGAGCTGTTGATGCCCTCCAAGGCAGGGAGGCCTTGCAGAGAGACCTGGCCAAGCTAAAGGACTGGGCAATCACCAACCCTATGGACTTTAACAAACATAAGTCCTGGATTCTGCACCTAGGATGAGACAACTCTGGATGTACAGACAGACTGGGGAATGAGAGGCTAGATGGAAGTGCATGGAAAAGGACCTGGGAGTCCTAGTCCATGGCAAGCTGACCATGAGCCAGCAGTGCCCTGGCAGCCAGGAGAGCCAACCCTGTCCTGGGGGCATCAGGCACAGCATCACCAGCCAGGCAAGGGAGGGGATTGTCCTGCTCTGCTCTGAGCTGGGGCAGCCTCACCTCCAGTGCTGGGGGCAGCTTTGGGTGCCACAATATAAGAAAGGCATTAATTAAGCTCTTAGAGAGTGTCCAGAGGAGGTCAGCAGAGAAGGTGAAGGGTCTGGAGGGGAAGCTGTATGAGGAGCAGCTGAGGTCACTTGGTGTGTTCAGCCTGGAGAAGAGGAGACTGAGGGGAGACTTCAGAGCAACCTACAATTCCTCTCAACAGTGAGAAGATGGGGAGTGGCAGACACTGATCTATTCTCTGTGGTGGCAGTGAGAGGACCTGAGGGAATGGCCTGAAGCTGTGTCAGGAGAAGTTTAGGTTGATATTACGAAAAGATATTTAATCTAGGGATGGTTGACCACTGGAACAGGAGTCCCCAAGGAAATGGCCACAGCACCAGCTGTCACGATCCGCTGTTAATACAGAGAGGGGGTCGTGATGGTTTGTTTGATCTCAGAGGTGCAAATAGGCAAATGGCAGGGGACAAAATCAGTTTATTCACAGCAATGCATTTTTATTAATGCCAACAACTCAGTTGTAATAGAGGGGAGAGATAAAGGAAACAGAGCATAGAAAGAGAGAGATAAACAGGAATGGGGAAATAGCTACCAACAGACGAGACGGACGTCCTCATGGGCCAGCCAATGCATGGATCTTCATCTCAAGGGTCTTCTCCAGAGGGTCACTCTTTTATAGTTCTTTTCCAAAGTGAGTGGCTTCTGGCCAAGAGGTGGGGAGATTTATGGACCATTGCGACGTGGTCTGGGAGACAGGTGTGTACGTGCAGTACATTCAGGCTTCAGCTGGTACCATGACAGCACAGTCCAGTGAGCACAACACACCTGCACACAGACACTTTGCAAGCACCCACCTCAACCAAGCCAGAAAACCATTGTCCAGAGTCAGCCCACGTGGGGGTCCTCGGGCTCTTCTCAGGACAGTTGTGAGGCAAAAACAAGGGAAACTTCAGATTGACCCTTACACCAGCCCAACAGATTTCAAGAAGCATTTGGACAATACTCTTGGGCCCATGGTATGACTCTTGATGCGTCCTGTGCCAGGCCAGGAGTTGGACTTGGATGATCTTTGTGGGTCTTTTCCATCCCAGAATATTCTGTGATTCTTTGATTCTTTGTGCTTTATGGTTTGTCTTCTTTTTAATTTTTATTCAAGTATACAAGTAACTCTACAGTTACTTAATACTAAAAATAGACATTTTACATCTAAGAGCAATTAATTTTAAAGTCACAAGTTTCTGCTTCTGCAGTGAGCTAGTCCCAGTAATTAAATTTCCACTATTTACAAGGTTTTTTCTTGCATATTCACATGCATTTTCACAATGACTAGAATAGCTTGTTATCTTGTAGTCCTTAGACTATACCAGAAAAACATTTTATGAGCAATCCTCAGATATTTAAATCACTCTGCCTTTTAGGTGGCAGGATATTTTATTTGCAAAAGCATCTAGAAATATAGCAAATCCATTCCAGAAGCAACATGAGTTTAAGAACACAGCAGTTTCCTGTTTTATTTTGGAATTAGATGTTTACAGTTAGCAGCATTTCAAGAGCTTTATTGTGAAACTTAAAAGCTGTGACCTGATCTTAAGGTCCCCTGGTTCCTTTACTGAGATGAGCATACATTTATATTGCTCTCCTAACCTTACAGCTAAAGTCTATATCTATAAAATAGAACATTTTAAAAACAATATAATTGGATAATTACACTTTTCTTTTAATGTTTTCTATACAGAATTTTGTGACCTCACCTCCTATATAACATTAACCAAATAATTTGCAAAATGTTGAATAGGTTGTATTTAGATTTTGTCTCAGGTAAATTCAGGTAATTATAGGACATATCCAACTGGAACATCTTGTTATTAAGCATCATAAATTGTCAACATGTTGACAATTTGAAACAACAGTTGATAGTGTTGTTGTTGTGGGGATTTTTGTTTTCATTAGCCAATCTGTCTGAAAGATCTTTACTGAAGGAATTTTCACTTTCTTTTCCTTGCATACCACCTTCTTTTTTATTAAACTTTCAGATGTTTCTTCTTTGTACATGTCTTATACCAGAAAATGTAGGGGAGATGCAACTTATGCACCAACTTATTTGGCTTAGAGTCACATATTTTAAAGTTTTTAAACTTATAAGTTTTTAAAATCTTTATGTTAATTGATTGGGGCTTTTTATATTTTTCTAGGAGTTCTATTCTTTTCCAGTCTCTTGATGTAAGATTTTTGTTTTTCAAAATGTGATATTGTGTTGCAGTTAAAGATTCATTTTCTTCCCCTTTCAGTCTTCAACTACAACTTTGTTGTCTTTTTAATAATCTTTGCAAGGACTACGAATACATTATTTTTATGCTAATTTTGCTCAAATATAGTAGAGGTTACGTTTTTCTTTGGAAAAAAATGAAATAAAAGGTGAAAAAAAAAGGTGATAAAAAAATGGAGACCTGTATGATTGTGGTGAAAGGGGAAAGGTAGAGCTAACAGAAGATATTGAAAACTAATAATAATGTGCAAAACTTTATAAAGTAAAACCAAGTTGTTGGGTTCACAGTCCACTAATAAGAAAAAACAACCAAGATCATAGCTAAAAATAGTTTATTTTTCCAAAGGAAAAATATTATACTAAAAAATACTCAAATTAATCTGATGGTTGAGAATCTGTTGATCCAAAACCAAGAACTTTCTACAATATAATAGCTGTTGTTTATACCTAAATTAACTTGTCAAAAGTCTTTTGCTCCCAAAAGACAGATCATGATGCCATTTGAGCTGTCTTAAGTAGTACAGTGTGAATTTCTGTCAAAAGGGCTGTGATACATTATGTGATTTTAACCAGTGCCAATATCTTGGGATATCAAATGCAATCATGACCTAATGACCTGAAAAATGTCTGAATAATAGACTAAGAATGCATGGTAGCATTTTACAGCAAAGACTCTCTACAACACACACTTGGCTGACAGACTAAGAGACCAAGTCGTTTCCCATTTGTCCAGCAGTCAGCAATTTTCTTCTTTCCTGCACAAATACACTTCATTTTACACCTCTAGTTCTAGTGATATGGCTTTTTTTTTAATGTATAGTGAGAAGAAGAAAACAGACAAGACCATAACTGAAAAGGAGTTAATCTCTAGTGTTTTAAAATCCAGCTTGGTGCCGAGCTAATAATGCCAGTAAACCTTCATTTACATGGAGCACAGTTCCACTGACCAGACCTATCACCTTCTGTTTGCTTTACTGTCAAAAACATCCTATGTGCTACCTTGTATGAGAACACTTTTTAATGGGAAAGGATATACTTTTCAAAATTGTAAATATAGTAACTAACAATGGTAATATCATAATCTTGCTGAAATTGCTTGATTTACTTTTGACATTTGAGTACTTGGACAAGGAAGAAAGGATTGTGTGGGACATTAAATCAGCAGTTAAATTCAAGTAAGCAAAGGTAAAAACTAATAGTCATGCAAGAAAAAAAATATCCAGCAACACTTTTTATTCTAAGCCACTCTTGATATAAGAAGCTTTTTGAATTTTCTTTCTTCCTTTATGAAATTACTTTCTTCAAGCCTGTGTGTCTGAAGAATTATAGCACATCATTTTACATGTAGTCTTAGAGTTGAAGTCTATAGCCTTTGTGTTTTACAAACTATTTTCCTACTAAAAACCTCTTATTTAAGATTTGTTTCATAGGTCCAAGGTTATATATAGGTTACTACAATACAGATGCCTACCAAGGTCTGCAAATTAAAACTCCAAAGCCTATTTTAAAGCTTTTTGATCTTGTTTAATCAGCAGCATAAGAGTACACAATTCTCTTGTGTGCTCCAGTTAACTGAATGTTATTGCTTAGATAAACAGTACACCTATTCTGATTAGCTTCATGTTTATTCATTGAGTCAAAGAAATAAGGGATGGAAATACCTTTGAGGTCATCTCGTCCAGTACCTTGTAAATGCCTTGTAGATGCAGGATTGTTCCCAGTGGGAATAGAAGTTTTGTACACTCCAGCTTTAACCAATTCAAATGCTGTAGTTTCTGTGTCTTCCAGTGAAAATTATTAAGCAATTTAATATACTTAACAGACTTAAACACTTTTAACAGTCTTTCAAAAAAATTTGTTAATACTCAGTTTGCATTTGATTTTGAGTTTCTGGCTGTTACATAGGATATGGCTCAAGAAAAGATCCATCTTCCATACACTGTGTTTTCAAGTAATGCTAGACCTTTATGAAAGTCTTATTTCTTAGCTGATGAAAAAAGACTTTATAAAACTATCTCCTAGTGGTTTTGATGTGTTTGGTTTTCTGCTTTGTTAAACATTTTTGTAATTTTAAAATTTCTTTTTCAATAAAGTTTCTTCTTCAGCTGTATTCTTGAAAACTTTGTTGGTAGCCTAGGGAATTTTTGGGAGGGGTTGGCCCATTTTAATTTCTTTTTTTTCATGGGAGTGGGTAGAGGTGAAGCTGTCTTGTTTACTTTGTGTTTAAAATATTTACATCATTATCCTTTTTGCTTCTAATCAAGCTTGTTATAAGAAACATTTTTGAAACATCTCAAAACTTGTGCCTGGTTGACTCTGCTTTAATTTTGTTGCTACAGAATGTATTTTTAAAAGGTGGGAAAATATTGCACAAATACGGCAAACATAGGTTCCATTTGAAATATGTGTTTGTAAAACATACTCAAAATAACTTTGATTTCATAGCCGAAAGTTTATGTATCAGTATTTATAGATGGCTACTGACTTTGTCAAGGGGAAGGAAGGTCTCTTAGGTAGGGACTGCTTAAAAATCCATTACATCAGCAGTTTTCTGAGGCCTTATTCTATAGCACTCCAGGTGATATTCTTTTCTTAGAAACTGTGTGCCTTCCTCTAGGCACAGAGCTCTTTGCCCTAACAGTCTTCTGCATCAATTATATATCAACTCCTCCATGACCTCTACTTGTGAAGCAATCAGGAATTCTTCAGGAACCTAAAGCCTCACATAAACTCAGAGGAAGGGCAGAAAAGTTAAATCAATGGACAATATGCCATACTTTTCAGGTTGTCCATACTCACAGATCTTAATCCTGGTTGTAAGCCTGGAATTCCCTTCTACTACCTCATGAACCCAAGTCCTATCCATTCTCAGCTAGTACTGGGAAGCCATCTTTTACTAAAAGAGACAATAGTTTGGGCTTTTTTCCTGTTAATGGGATTTGACCAGTAGAGAGTGCTTTAATACACACCACCCTTGCTACTGTCTTGTAGCTGAATGTACAGTCATGGTAGTATTTAAATGTCTTCTCAGAAATCAACTTGATAAATATCTGTCAAAACATACTCCATCTTTTGTTACTTCTGCATATACTATGAGTTTTTAAAATATCTCTCCTCCCTTCTTACTCACTGGGTGGATCTGTATGTTGAATTTCAGACTGTTCAAATTCAACAAATACGTTTTGGTATAAAATCTTATCAGCTCCATGTCTTTTACTGAGGTGACTTAGCTTGAATATATACTTACCACTATAAATAAATCAAGAGCATAGATATAAATGGGGAATGAAAAAGAAAAATCAAACTGTTTGCCCTTAGAAAACAGCATAATCCCTTGCTCAATTTTTATGGTGTTTATATTTTGATACAATAAGGCCAGTTAGACATAATAATCTTTAGCTTCCAACTCACTAATATCTGCTGCAGTGAAATAAAACCTGCAAACTCTCATTTTATGCAGAAGGTGAAACTGAATTACCATAAAGGTGTCTCGAGGTCTAAATGCTCTGAACCAAGCACCGAGAATTGCACTGGTGGATCAATGGACAGGATTTCTTGGGAGTCCCTCTGTTTCACAGTGGCAATTTTTGTATTTTTGGATGGAAGTGCAGGACTGGCTGCTCTATAGGGTGCAGCCACCTTTTCCGCAGTATCCTCAACCACAGCTTTTGCAGCATGAATGGAATTCAAAAATGTTTGCCAGGGCATAGTGGGAATAAAACTGAGAAAAGGAAGACTCTGTCTCAACAGTTATCAGTATTACCACCTGAATATTTGCCTAACCAAGAGGTGGTGGTTACTTAGAAGCTATGAACTGCTCCTAAATAGGTCTCCACAGCCAACTTTCCTATCCCTTACCTCTATCCCCTTGTTTTAGGATAATCCAAACGTGGTCCCACATTGTGTATCAAGGACAGACAGGTAAAAAATACACTCATTCCTCCTGACTGTTCAGAGCACCTGTGCTCCCTGGTAGTCAGAGAGACAGAAAGACATCATCACAGAAATGTTTCCATCAAAGCACTGGCCCTGGCTCTTTATTACTGGAACATGCTGACACATAATGGTCCAGAAGCTCTTGACCTTGACTACCAATGCTGAATATCACCTGGACACAAGTCTCAAGCAGTAAAACATGGTTGGATGCTTTTAAAAAGGAACTGCACTTAAGTTTATCATCACCTGTGTTCTGATACAATATAGGAAAGAAAAAAACTGCAGTCCATTATTAATATATAGTTTAAAATATCTTAGGATGAAGAATAAAGGCTGAATCAAGTGCTCTGTAGCTGGGGTTGCATCAGTCTTTTTTAGTTCCTTAATGGCAGGCATTTTGAAAGAATCTATAAAATAGAATCCATTTGTTTAACTTCTAACATTTATTGCTATTCTTACTTTTCTTATATTGGTTACATCAGTTGTTCTATGTACTATGTACTTCAAAAATACGTGATCAAATGGAATGGGATTGTGTGTATGCATTCATATTGAATTCAGGAGCAAAGAATTTTTGCCTAATGCAGCCTACAAAGAAATGAAGTGGAATAATGCAAAAAAATGTCAGAATACAACAAGCAGGAGAACCAATAGTTACTCTTGCTTAGACTGTAGTTTTTATTCATCTGAGAAAATAGGTCTGTAGGTAATCTAGTATGAGAGATCCTCCAGTATGGCTAAAGCCTGCAAAACTAACATTAACACAAAGAAAGAAAACTTAATTAGTCAAATAAAATCCAGAGATTTACTTTTAGAAAGAAAAACTTATAATGCAATGCATTAACAAAAGCAAATACAGTTGTGAACAGGAAACAGATTATATACAGTTATAAATAAGCAATGGACAGAGGAAATGGGACGCTCAGCAGTATATTTTCCTAGGAGATAAGGCAAATTAAGTTGCAATAAATTCCCCCCCAAATGTGCAACTTTGTAAGAGAAAAAAAAAATTTCTTTTAATAGATTTGAATGGTATCACATTAGAAAAATGGGAAGGCAACAAATTCATTTAGTCCTATCTGCCATGAGATAATGGATTAAATACAACTGTGTGAATGCAGAAAATAAGGAACCTACCTAACTAGAGTGGAACTTACTGCCTTCAGTTTCCAAGGGAAAAATAAAAGCTTCATGCTGTTTCTGCCAGCATTTAATCATTTGGATACAGTGCAAAAGCAGTTCCAGTAACAGTAAATTGGCAATGCAAATAAGAAAAAAAAATGAATACGATGCTGCACTATAAAAATTTCCTTTTTATTTTTAAAAATGTGAGGCATCACAAGCTTATGTACATCAGCTCATAATGAAGTGAAAAGTAGCAGATGAGTTACAAGAGGAAGGAAAAAGATCAAAAAGTCTAGCCTTGGGCTAACAGTGAAAGAAGTAGTTGTTTTAGGGCAGCTGTATGAGAGGCTATTAACACTTCTCCACTAAGTGTTGCTGTATTTGTATGTAAAATAGAGCATGAACAGCAGACTAACATTATAACAAACTAATCAAATTATTGCTGGTGAAAGCAGATCCTGGCATATTAAGTAATCTCTTTTTTTCTTATGGTACTTGTCACTTCAGGGATTTTCTGATTAGTGTAAGGAAACAACTTATAAAATCCATTCCTATTCATAGTACTTCTAGATGTAGTACTTCAAGAATGGGGCAGTAATCTTCTGTAGATTACATTTCTCGCTGCAGAAATGAAAAATGCCATTGACATAATGTAAATGACCTTCTTAAGGTTTGAATTGCTGATCCCTTGCAAGGGTCAGCACTAATAGTACAACATCCGTATATTCAATAAAGGAACCTAGAATTTTTCTTCTGCTCATATCATAGTAATCCCTGACACTAAGATCAGAAACCATTGAACTGACTTCCTGGAGCCCCAATCCTCTTAGTAGACAGCAATAATGATCCTGCCCACCAGCAATAATGTTCTAAGATGCTTTGGTATATTAGGAGTGCAATGTTGTTATTGTCAAATTTACTGGTTTGTAAAAACTGGTTTGTAAAATCACTGAAACTCTGGTGGTATCCTGTAATTTTCCACACCTAAACAGAAGGGGTAATAGTTGCTAAAGCTGAAATCCAGCTGTGCTGCAGTCATCCAAAATTGGTATTTTTGTGACCACCTTTCTAAATTACATTGTTCTCTTGAACTGTGCAGAGACTAACCAGCAAATTTCCCCAGCGATAACAGGGGTCTGACTCATTTTACTGAATTTAAATCCAAATGCTCATCAACTTATAAATTTGGCCTTTTATACCAATTGCAAAACTAGTATTTTATTTCAGCTGCATTAACTTTTAAGTGGTATAAGACTGAAAATATTAAAGGGACTGCTCTTCCTTTACACCAGTAGGAGGGAAGAGAGCACTACCATCTAGTCTTGCTTTTTGGAGTATACCATTCGCTTTTTTAAAACCATGTACTTAGGTTGTATTTCTAACTATAATGTTTTATCTTTTACTGAGCAATTTGAAGTGTTAACATTGAAAATATGATTTAAACATAAAGGTACACTTAACAAAGCTCAGTATGACTTTCCTCTGACATGAAGTAAGTTAATTTTTCATTACTTGGGAGTATATCTTCTTGCATAATAAAAGCAGATAATTCATTGATGTTTAAGGGTATTCTTGAAGAACTAGAACAGAGCATTTTGAATTGGCTTTATTGCACTGAAACGCCTATGGTTTAGATGATTTCCAAGGAATTTCAAAGCAAACAAGTAATTTCTACTCCTAAATAATTTCATTTTAATCCAAGCTTCTTTGAGAAATAGGTGTGAAGCAATACTAATCTTCTTAGTTTACAGCAGATGACAGAAATGGGCATTATAGAACATAGGAGGCCAAATTTGTGAGGTGGGATGGTGCAAGAGTCCCAGTCTGCATGTGAGGTTTCTCATTTATATCGGCTCTAGGGTGCTCCTACATGTGCCTAGCTTGCTCCCTCCTTGGGTTGCTCTTCCCAGCCCTTTTGGCTGTACTGTGGATGGAGAAAGAGGTGCAGACCCTATTTAGAGTTATCCTGTCCTCCTGGACAGTTCAGAGATGTTCTTACAAACCTAGAGCCACATGGGAGGTGCATCCAGTACCAGCAGTTCCTGCAGCCAGCACCTGCCTGGGGCTGGTGCGCTCTGCTGATCCCAGCTGGGCACCATGGTGGAATCCAGGCTGTGCATGCCAGGGAATTGGTGAGCAGGGGGAGCTGGGAGAGGCCCTGGCAGGAGCTTACCCAATGCTCAGGAGCCACCACAGCATCCTGGACCACCTTGCCTTGATCTCCCAGCCCACCTCAGTACCTATCTCCAGCCCTATTCCCATTTCTTCACCAGGAAGGCAGGAAGGGAGGTCATAACCTCACCAGCCTGCAGGTATCTTCTGGCCCTGTCAGGTGTTTTGCAACATGTAGAACAGTCCTACAAAAACTTGAAGAGGCACCTTGTATATAAGACTGGTTTACAGAATGTATGGCTTTCTGCTATGAATAAAGTAGAAAATAATCAAATATCTTCAGTGATGGAAAATTGTTTTCCTGAAAGTGCTTTGACTAAAGTTACCACTATTTTCTTTATAGTTTTAATTTGTTTGTTGTTTGATCTGTGGAGCTGATGTTGAATGCCTTTATCATTTAGTCCATAATTTCTTCAGCTTAAATCACATGTTATGAATCTCAATCTAAGTTGTAATGCAGTCATTCAGTCTGTCTCTTTTCTTAGTTAATTAATCAGCTCAGAGTGACCTTTCAAAGGTATCCTGAAATCTCAAAAAATCCAGCAATTCCCTGAGAGGCAAAAATACCTTCTATGTCCTGATGATATGATCTCCTTATAGCAGTTATACAGGCCACTGGGATTACTCACTTTGTTGTAGTTACGCTTATGCTTAAATACTTTGCTAGTGCATATGCAGAATCTATCTTTTACATTCTTCTTGCTTTCTTTGCCACAGTAATTATGATTCTTAATTTTATTAATAAACTCTTTCTTTGATAGTTTTTCGGAAAAATAAATATTTTCTGTGGGGAATTCTTACATTTGGACTTGGATCTTTTTAGAGAAGTAAACAGCTTTTTCTAAGACATTTCTGTCAGGACGTACCATAACTGCTTGTTTAGGAATACTCAAGGATGAGAGATTAAGGAAAAATGTAAGGGGAGCAAAACAGGTTTGTGTTTCAGAATATGGAGTAATCCTACTTTATGAAATAGAAAGAGAATCTGGTAAGAATATGAAATCTTCAGGCATCATTTTATCCCCAGTGCTCTTCAAACAGCAACCAAGGAATAGAAAACTGTTGTGCTGTTTCTCAAGATTGTTTTCTATTTAAATGCACAATAGCTTTCTGAGTAACTCTGTCACTGTCAGAGGATTGCAGATGAATGGAGTTGAGAGAAACAAAACCACTTAACTGATACTCTTTTGAATGAAGATGTATTTAGCAACAGCTGAGAGATGCACACGAACCTGACAGGATCCTGCAGCCTGAGCTGGTGAGGCTAACACAAGACCATTACCAGAGTCCCCATGCCAGATTTAAATGGCTTCTGGGACCACAAGCCACACAGAATGCAGCAAAGAGTCCTGGTGAACAACAAGGTGTCCATGAGCCAGCAGTGTGTCCTTGTGGCCAAGGAGGCCAATGGGATCCCTGGGGTGCTTTGAGAAAAGGATTCCCAGCAGATTGAGGGAGGGTCATCCTGCCCCTCTCCTCAGCGCCGGTGAGGCACATCTGGAGTGCTGTGTCCAGTTCTGGGCTCCTCAGTACAAGAGAGACAGGGAGCTCCTGGAGCAAGTACAGTGGGGAGTGACAAAGATGATTAAGGGACAGGAGCATCTCTCTCACAAGGAAAGGCTAAGGAAATTGAGCTTGTCCAGACTTCAGAAGAGGCAACGGGAAGGGGACCTCCTCAACGATGGAAGTATCTGAAGGGAGAGTGTCAAGAGGGTGGAGCCAGACTCTTCTCACTGGTGCCAAGCCATAGGACAAGAGTCAATGAGCAGAAATTGGTGGACAGGAAGTTCCACCTGAATATGAGGACAAAGTTCTTTACTGTGTGGGTGCCTGTGCACTGGAGCAGATTGCCCAGAGAGGGCATGGAGTGTCCCTCACTGGAGGTATTAAGGAACTATCTGGACACAATTCATGTGCTCTAGATGACCCTGCATGAGTTGGGAGGTTGGACCAGATGTCCACTGTGGTTCCTTCCAACCTGACCCATTCTCTGATTCTGTGTTGCATTTCTGTACTGTTCTCCAAATTCAAACTCAACAGTGCAGCATAACAATTTATCTTACTTTGTCTCTCTCGGTTCCACAATATGTTTGAATTTCCATTAGGCTTTGGCAACCTGTTCTTAAACGTAGCACATACTTTGCTCAGTGATTATGATGATAAATTCTTTGTAGAAGGAATCTGCAGGATGAGACATAGTGTGAGACTGCATATGAATCTCCTGGCAAATAGACAGGACTCTTCCCTGTTTCTCACAGAGCTGTCAAAGAAACAATTAATGTGTTAGTGTGATCTTACACTGTAAAGCTTCTTATGCTGCTGGCAATAATTATATGCCCCAGCTGAGTAATTTTTTTTTTTTCTAAAGAGAATGAGATACCAGATAAATTGCAGCCAGTGAAATCAATAACTTTTTATACAAGGTCTGAAAGGCCATTTTCTTATGTTTTCCCTCTTCTGTGGAGAACAGTCATCAGAGTACTGAAATATGTCTGCAATAAATGCACTCATTTCTCTAGTTTTGATATGGGCAACAGTCTTCTACTTTGCTAGGGAAACAGCAGGTCTGTTTTTTCTATTCCTGTTTTACCAGATTTCTTTTACCTTGCTTTAGGAAGTATAACCTTTGGGAAAAAACAGGGCTGATATACGGAGATGCATGAAACTTGGGACCCATTACAACATATTCAAGGACAGAACAACCATACTGATGCTAACTTTTCATGACACCGTGTGTTCCTATGTTCTGCATACTAACAAGACAGCACTAGAAAATGTTTGAAGACATCCCACACTATGCTTCATACCTAGATGGAGAAAGGAAGCATGATTCTCCTCTGAAATATACTGATCAGATAATGTAATGTTTTCCTGTACTATTTAAACTGTGTAAGTAGTTAAGAATATTTCTTAATTTCTGAGTTAAAATTTTAAAAAAATGCATGTGATATGGCATTTGTTGGTAGACTTAACTGTGTAATGAGTAGTTTCAAAGGCATGATGCTTGATGTGAAATTTGGATGAGCAGATCTGCAGCCATTATCTTCAGTGAGCTCTGTCAGATGGCTGAGAAGGTGTTAGAGTAATTTAAGATATTGTGGTGCTTTTTCTCACAAATATAACAATGGTAGTAATACAGTCACAAAGCCTGAGATATGATGACTGGAGATAGCTTGGGATTCATCTTGTAGTTACTTAGCATAGTAGGATATTGTAGTTACTAGCTTCTTGCTAGAACTAGAATTTTACTGGTGTGTTTGCTAATAACTTTGTTAATAATCTGACTTTTTAATATTACTCTGACGTCAGAATACTGATACAGTTGTAGGAGAAATTGAGTATCTAACAGAGTGATAAGGTATGATAAAAAAGGCATCAGAGGTCTTTGGGTTAATCCCCCCGTGCTGCAAATTCATCATGGTCTGTGTCTAAAATAATTCTTATATCTATATCCTTCTACTACTGTTCAGAGTTCCTCAGTTTTGAACAGCAAGAGATTACAAATTCCTTCTTCTAAATACAATTCCATTCCCAGATGCCTGTTTTTCAAAGCTTACAACCATGCAGTTCTAGCCCTCTTCTACTTGAGTGCAATAAGACCTATGCAGTTTTACTAACTGCCCCTGTCAGTCATATTTCCCTATAGTAATTTTAGAACACACTGGTTAATTTTGGACATAGTTTAAAAACAGTAAAGTTTTCAAACTTTGATTTTCAAAGATTCCTACATATTTTCTGAGAAGAATAGCTGAGTCCAGCAGAGATGAAAACCAGTGACTTCTGCGGAGAGGAAAAACAAACAGAAATTAGTTCCCAATACACCTGGAGAGACTCACCAGTGTGTGTGCATATCTTTTGGTCCACTCACAGTGCTCGTCTCTTTTTGCCTGATGTTGTCTTGAAGAATTGACTTGATTCATTTGAGGTATAGAGAGAAGATGTAGTATTGAGTAGGACAACTGAGGACAGAAATGCTTATGTCTTACTGTTCATGGTACGAAAAATAAAAATAAAAATAAAAATAAAAATAAAAATAAAAATAAAAATAAAAATAAAAACAAATAATTTCTATAAAAGTCTTCTTTCAGCCATCAGTTTTGCCTTTCCTGTGAAACCTTATCTAAATGGTCAGATAAAAAGATAGTGCATCACTGGCAACATTCAGTTTGTTGTTTTCTTTTTTTTTTTGTAATAAAGATGAGTTAGAATGAGCAGCCTTCTGCTGTTCCTGAACCAAGCTTAGGGTAATTTGTCTTCTGAGTCTTGTGACTAATGGCTTAAACATGACAACATTCACAAGTGTTTATTTCCATTTTGCAGATTTATAAGGGAACTAAATCTGTTCTATGTAAACAAAGCAAGATGAAATCCATGTTTATGATCTATGTATAAAAAAGTAAGGAGAAGAAAAAAAAACAAAGAAAGCTAATAAAATTGTCTTAAGGCCATAGCACTTTCACTTTGAAAACAGACATAAAGTCTGGAAGTTAAAAGCTTGCCAAAGGCATAGTGCAGAATATCATGAGGCAAATTCAGGAGTTGGAAGCCTCAGTCCTGGATATTTTTTATACATGAAGGCAGTCTAATATGGCAGCAATGTCCTCTTTCCCAATGAGGTAAGTAGTATTGAACACAGATTAACTGAGAATGGCGTCTGTTTTCATGCATCTTGAGATTCCCCAAGATAGTAATGAAAGCCTAAATAAGGAAGTTCAGAGTAATAGCAATACCAGAACAATAGAAGAAAAAGACTGAGGAAAACCAGTCACCACTCACCACTGATTCTGCTGCTATAGTCATTAAGACTAAAGAAACTAATAAATTATTAAAAATAAAATATTTTTGGAACACTAACAGGGACACAGTTATTCCCAAATAATTTTGGAATAAGGATGAATGTGTATTTTGTACCATAAGAAAGTCATCCCACCGTTAAAAATCACAGAAGTAATAATGTTTATGGCTTAGACTATTCTTAATATGAATCAACTGCACAGTATAAAACATATTATATCAACACTTCCTTTTCAGTTTTCCACCACTCTTTGAAGATTTTTTTGTGTCCTTTTCCTAAGATGTATCACAGATTAATAAAAATACCTTTTACTTTGAATTTAAATTCATTTTGGTTATTTCATAATCAAACAAGAGAATAGCAAATATGCCTTATCTCTTCAAAATATAACCCAGTTAGCTCTTTTCTATAGAATAAGTGTCTCCCATTGTCTGCCCTGAATACAAATTTGGGCTGTATTCTATTAATGCATTGACTGTAAAACTAGAAATGAATGTGTACTTTGGAAAGTAGGAGAGCTTTTCCTCTGAATGATAGGAAAAACAAGTGTACTGTCCTTGAAACAGCAAGTGCTAGTCATTGGAGCATGTGACATCCCAGATGGGAATTCTATAGGGTCTGTTTCATTTTGCCTCTGAACAGTCACTTCATTGACATCAAATGCATTAATTGATCATGTCGATTACAAGTAAATATATGATCAATCTAAACTGACTGATCTGCTGAAGTGTGAAAATAGTTCAAAGCAGAATGCACCTGAAGTTTCCTTTCACAAAGATAACACACCGAGTAATCATTTCTTAATACATCCTGGGGAGTTAACTACATATTTGATCCATTTTCTTTGTATTGCATCACAAACTTCATTCCAACAGTTCTTCAGCAGAAAAACATAGCAGTGATTTAACCTTATGTAAAGTTGTGAAGCTGAATGAGAAGGTAATGTGTCTTCTGTCCTCCACAGAGAAAGTTCCTGCTTGTTAAATTTAGTTGTGATTTTTCTCTTTGAGCGCAATATAATTAATTTTGCAATTGTTTTCTTAATCTGACTAATAACAGTGCAGATAATTGGTATGTTCTTGTTTATAAAGTTCAAAAATTCATATACTATCCTTATGAGAGAAAGATAGTGTTATATTTATATAGAATATAATAGAATATTTATATAGAATATAGTGCTATATTTATTTAGAATGAGAGCTGTAACAGCATCCGAAAATGGTGGATTTTTTGGATTTTTTTTCTTTTAAGGTGGTGGGAGGAAATAATGACTTTTGTTACTGTTCTTGGCTAAAGGCCTGGTGGTTAAAAGCATTTTGTGTTTGTTTGCTATAGAATTAATTATCAGAGCTTTGCAATCTTAAATTAATCTCCATAAACCTGATGATAATTCCTGTGGCAGGTTTGTGGGTGTAGAGAAAGGAAGCAGAGCACTTGATCCAGCTTCTGTGGTTGCTAGGGCAAGAATCTCATTGTCTCTAGAATGTGATTCTGTGAAAGTAAAACCGTACATAATTGCATTTTAATGACCGTGCAAACAAGCCGTTCACCTGAAGGTACTGGAAGGGTTGTTGCTGTCCATTCTCTGTTTCTCTCCCCCCCAGTGGAGGTCAGCCAGCTCCAGCAATTATTGCTGCACAGCCCCTAGAGCTCTTTGGTGGGTATTCCTAATAATGCTTAAAAACCCCCCTAAGCAAATTAAAAAAAATAAAACAAAACCAACCAACCAACCAACCAACCAAAAGGCAGCAAAAAAAGCCCCTACACCTGTTCCCTGCTGACCACTGCTTGGGGAAAAAAACCCCTGTACCTCTTCCCTGATGAAAATTGCTTGTTTGAAAGAAGATTTTGATGAATACACCAGTGTATCACAGCTACTCTCAATGGAAGCAGGAGTAGTTATTTGTAGTTACTGTCTTTGAGTGAATAAATATCAATTTGCATGCCCATTATGAGGTTTTGCAAGCATAATGTGTGCAAAAGTATTTATGTCAGACACAGTGAGGTTGCCTATAAATCTTGAAAGCAAATGTTGAGAACAAAGACATGTTTGAAGTTCTGAGTACATAGGGAAACAGGTTACTTAATGAGAAGCACAGGGCTGGAATGCTTGCAACACTATTTCCTTTAGGTTTTTGTTCTGCTGTTGTTTCAGTGTTTGAACTTGTCAGATGGTATCCTAAGTGAAATAGCTGCCATTTCTAACAAATCTGTTTTCCCTTTCTTTCATCTCCCTCTTGGAAAGAAGAAGGGGGATTAGCTGTGAATTTTAATTTTTTTTTTATCTGTTACTGAACATGAGCAAGCCAGTTCCTCCATGACAGAGTTTGCGGATATTCAATTAATCTTCCTTCTCAGGTGATCATTTCTGTCCCGGTGCTTTGCCCTTCATTCCCAAGGTGGACGTGTTTGTGGGGCTGTAATATGATCTGAAGGAGAGAACAAGTGTGGGCTAAAAAGGAAAAATACTCTTTAAATGTAGATTCGTTCCCATGTTGCATAATGGCGACTTCTTCTCCTACCATAGGGATACATGAACATAACTGAAGGACAAGAAATTATGTGACAAAATGCATATTTCTGTTTCACTCTTAAATGTTTACTTCACTGTAAAACTGCCATCTTGAAGAAGGAGTCGCCAGGGATTTCTGATAGAAAGCATGAATGGAGACAAAAATGATCTCATATTTACCCTAAAATTTAATAAGGATTTGCAGCTATTGAACCTATATGAAAAAAATGTATGAATGTAACAACGTATAAATACTATACAGATTGTGTTAAAAAAAAAATAATACTTCTGGTAGCAGAATTTGCTGGTGCCATTTTTATCAGGCTGAATTTGGCAGTCCATCTGAGAGGAAATACAGTGAACAGTAAGTTTTATAATAAAAGCATGGCTAAGGATTCTTGTAATATTCTAATTAAAAATATGTGATGGCATTGTAACATTTCTAGGATAAAAACTTACTGTAAAATGGAATACATGGCAAAATTCTTTGGACTCAACATAATAGAGCTTTTTTTTTTTTTTTTCTTCTTTTTCTTTTTTTCCCCCTGGACTTGCCCAGAGCATAATAGCAGGTTTAAATTATAGGACATATAACCATAATAATTCCAAGCCAAGAAAAAAACCTTAAATATAATAAATAATTTAATCAACTAGGTATATCTGAAATGGGAAACTACAGCATACTGATAAAAAAAAATCGCATCACAATAGTTTTAGGCAACTTAATATGCTATTAATTGTTAAGGAGCTCTTGAGACTTAAATCAGAATTTTTAGTGCTCTGAAAGAAATTAGAGTACTAAGCATGTAGAAAGTCCTAAGCTAAGGTCATGTAAGTGTGCAAGGATCCTAAATGCACTGTGACTTGATGCACAAACAAACAATGGTATTCAGAATTCTGTACATTAAACCTCCCACAAATACATGAATTGATGAAAAAGTAAAATGGTCATAACTAAATTTTCTTACATTGGCTAAGAATTTTCAGGTTAAATCATATCAAGATATGCAATAAGATGCCAGAGCATCGTGGCAGGTCCTGGAACTGTTTCATAGGGCAACAGTGGAAACTTTAGAGAAATCTGGTATAGTCATTGGGCTGTTCTTCTTTGTCTGGCAGGATATAATCAAGAAAACAGATAACTGACATGTTAACTGCTCCAGCTTACATTCTTGCTAGATAACACATTTTGTTGAAGAATTCTCCACTGATTTTCTCTTATTTTTTTCTATATATTTTCAGTCTTCAAAGAAAATAGCAGACTAAATTCACTAGATTATCTCTCTCACATGTTCAAAAAAGTTAGCATTTCCTATTAAATACCATTGTCTACACGACAAGCATTTAATTTTTGTCAGGCCCTAGATAACCACTTTAAATTGATATTAGGCATTTTAAAGTTTTCACCTTAACATTTCTCATCCCTCAAGATGGGAAGAGCCCCTTTTTTTTAGCTCTTGTTTTGTATCTGATAAACTGCAAAATCCTGCAGAAGGCTACATGAAAGCACAAGTGAGTAGATGACATTTGACCTGAAGTCCTGCGACTATTGTTAAAAAGTCGGTGCTGTGATGTGGCTGCTGTATTGTGTTTTCCACAGTTCATTTGGCCTCATGACATGCTCAAATTGAGCAAACCCTTCCTGAAGTGTCACTCTCACTCTCTTGAAATCTCTGGCAGCAGAGCTCATAGTAGTTAGTATCTCCCTTCACATTTGGGAAATAGATAGCAGGGGATATTTTTAGAGATAAGGAGCTCCTGGAAATAAGTTCCATATCATCCCATCGGGCCTCAGCATCAGCCAACTCAGGGTATGCTATAGCAGGGAGAAGATGTATTTCCTTGATGATAGGAAAGAGAATGAAGGCAGAAGGTTCTCTCCACGTCTTTCAAAACTTTTCAAGGAATTGTAGATGTGACCCAATGCTTACAGTGCCCTCCTGTCTCCCTTGATATGATTAACCCCTTTTCCAAAGCTCTGTGAATCTCGTTAACTCCCTATTTTCAATATCTGAAAGGTGTTTTTGGTTTCCTATTGGAGCTTGTTTTAATACTTTCTAACAAAGCAATGCTTGTACTGTTGGTTTCAATGTTCTATCTACTTCAAGAAAACAATAAATAAGCCAATCTCAAAGGTCTCTGAGATGGAACTGGGGAACTCTGTATCTTTCAGGGAAAATAAAGGAGACCTGGAGATTTGGTGGCAGCAAAAGCATACAGAACTCATCCAACCCCTGTGGAATAAACCACAGAAAACCTGTCCCACAGTGCTGATTACATTACAGAGCTCTGTAGCTTCTCTCTAGATTCAGTAAATTGCTTGGTATCTGCAAAGACAAAGTGTGAGGCCAGTCCCCACTGCTGAGCTAAGAAAACTATTCAAGCTTCCTTCCGTTCATTTTTTCTTTCTAGATATCTGATCAATGGAAGACGAACTGCGATGTGAGAAAATCCATTTCTAATATCCAGAGCTGCATGTGAGCTATTACTGAATTCCTAATAGCTGTCTGTCACACTGCCCACGCAGTCCCAGTCATTATCAAGTCAACAGTTTTCAAAGCATCCTGTGACTCAAAACACAAACATAGAAATGAAAAAGCAATTTAACAAGATGTCTTAACATAATGTATCAGAAATAAGACACGTGATTTTGGTTAGATTCATAAGCTTAAATGTGTGTAAAATTGTGTTTCATAGGGGTTTTTTGTTTGTTCACAGGAAAAACAGTATCATCTCATATAAAAGACAGTGTTGTTTTTAAGGAAAGCTGGCAGCCTTAGCACTTGGAATTGCTAAAGATCTCCAGTTAATGCTGGATTAAAAATATGGCTATAGATCTGGAATTTGGATAGATTCTATAGAGACTACTAAAAGTCTGAATTGATCTGTAGCATTGGAGCACCTTGCTAAACAGTGCATATTCACAAAGATTTTTTCACAAAAAAGTCATATATGCTTGGGAAACTATCATGTTAAAGGGCCCCAAGGAGTTTCAAGGGATAATATGCGCTTTAAATGTGATCTCAAATAATCCAGGTAGTTATTTGACAACTAAAAACAAGCAGAAACACGCCTCCAAACACCATTCTGCACATATTTAAGCTTATGAATCTAACTAAAATAATGTTTCTTGTTTCTGATCCATTAACACATCTTGCTAATTGGCTTTTAAAATTTCTATGTGTATTTTCAGCTTTCAGCTGAGTATATATTGCAAAATCACTGTTTCTGTGGATTATTTGTAGATTTCCTCTTAATATTTCTCTAATTTTAAATATCAATATTTATATTTCTAAGAGTATACATGGCTATAAAGGAAACTACACTGCTTAGGGTAATGATAGGTTCCTCTTTTCCAAATTGCTTTTCCCATGACAAAACCATTACTGTAGAATTTATATTGCTACTTTCTGTACAGCAATAAATTGTACTTGTGTCAGGAATAGTATAAGTGCTTTTTTTCTCTTTGTATACAAAATGAGTAGGTTTTTTTTTTTTTATTTTCTATTTATAATCCCTAAAAACAAAACCACTTTCATGTTAGTGCCTTGATGCAGCAAAATAACCAGTAATGAGCTACACATATTAGGATTTTCCAAATACCCACCTGACTCAAGGCCTTTAGATATGCAAAACCTTCTCCAAGGAGAGATGAATGTTACCCTGTGGTTTCTACTGGTCTTACTGCTAAAGTTTAATATTTTTGTTCAATCTCTACCCTGTGAAAAGGGAATGAAAATTAAGTATTAATACCACGTTGAAATTCAACAAAAGATCCACATCTGACTTGTATTCATGCCTTTAAAAAAATTGCAGCCCAGTATTACAAAGCACAAAGCACCTCTTGAATGAGCCTTACACTCCTGGAATTCCACAGCAACTTAACCTAAACTGTGAATTAATATCATATTTAAGTAATTCCTGTTTCAGTGACTTTGACGTGGAATTAAATGTAACCTCAATACTTGAGAAAGTTAAAATATTTTGAATCATTAAGATCATACCTATATAAGCCCCCTAAAAAATAAAGTAAATACATTTTCTAAGCATAGATCATATGATCTGTGATCTAAGCCATAGAAATAGCTTAAACCATAGATGGCAGTTCTTGACTGATCTGAATTTTGAGAGGTAACATATCCTGTTTCTTCAAAACTCAGGTTTTTCACAGCTGCTTAGTATCTTCCCTGTGTAATAGTTTGGAAGATCTCAGTGGCAATCAATTTGCAAAGATCAGTGATGCTTGGCGTGGCTTTTTGTGGTTGTTTAAGGGACTTTCTCCAGTTCCTCACAGACTCCAAGGAAATTAAGCTCGTTGTGTTCTGGAACGTGATCACTTAGTGGTTGGGCATAGGCAAGGGGGGAGAATTCCCTGTTCTCTGCAGGATCTAAAAAGCAATACACAGCATGTCAGTATTAGGATGCAGAAATTAGGATTACGGTTGGCAACACTCTTGAACCACACCACAAAGATGAACTAGAAAGGGAGGATGAGGAGAGTGTTGGGTTAAGGAAGGAGAAGAGAAGAAGCTGAGACATGACATCATAGAATTGTCTGAATGGTGCAACCAGAGGGCAGTAATCAATGCCTTAATGATCTGATGATCAGTGACAAGAGGTTCTCTGCAGGGCTCCATACTAGGACCAGTACTGATGCATTAATATCAGCATCAGTGGCATAGACAGTGGTTGAGCGCACCCTCAGGAAGTTTTCAGGGGACCTCAAACTGAGTGGTGCAGCTGACACACCTGAACGATGGGATGCCATCCAGAGGGACTTGGAAAGGCTCAAGAAGTGAGCACACATGAACCTCATGAGGTTCAACAAGACCAAGTACAAGGGGCTGCACCTGAGTCAAGGGGACCTCCAATATCAACAGGCTGGGGGATGAAAAGATTGAGAGCAGCCCTGACAAGAAGGACTTGGGGGCACTGGTGGACCTGATCAGTCAGTGTGCACTTGCAGTCCAGAAATCCAACTGTATCTTGGGCCACATCCAGAACAGCATGGCCAGCAGAGTGAGGGAGAAGATTCAGCTCTGTGGCATCACTCTAGTGAGAGCCCACCTGGAGTGCTGTAACCCGCTTTGAGGTCCCTGTTAGAGGAAGGTCATAGAACTGTAGTCCAGAGGAAGACGGAACATTTCTTCTGGGAGGACAGGCTGAGAGAGTTGGGATTGTTCATTCTGGGGAAGAAAAGGCTCCAGGGAGACATTACAGTATTGAAAAGAGGCATACAAGAAAGATGGGAAGAGACTTTTCAGCAGGGTCTGTTCTTACAACTACCCCTCGTTCTGATAGGGCAAGGGGTAATTGTTTTAAATTAAAAGTGTATTCAATCAGATTACATAGAAGTAAGATATTTTTTACAATAAGGGTGGTGAAATGCTGCCCAGAAAGGTGGTGGATGTCCTTGAAAATATTCAAGGTCAGGTTGGATGGGGCTTTAAGTAACCTAATTTGCTTGAAGATGTGGCTGCTCTTTGCAGGGAGATTGGACTAGATGACCTTTGAGGGTCATTTTCAACACAAACCAACCTATGACTGATCTTTGAGGGCCTATGGGAGGAGGAAATCCACTGAACATCTTTAGTCTTTGCCTGTGCTGAACACCAGCTCTGATCCTGCCTTTGTAACAAGGTGATATTTTCAGTATAACTGAAATTTACGTCTGAAACCAAAAAATAAATTTTATGTCTGAAACTCTGGTGTCATCAGACTGAGTGAAAAGTTGTGCCAGTATGTTAACATTTTAAAAAAATGAAGGTGAGGGAAATCAGTATATCCAGACAAGTGAAGTATATCTTCAGCCATGCTTTCTATGAAATTTTGCTGTGATTAAAGAAAATATATTTTTTATCTGCTTTGCATACCCTACACTTCTTTTTTTTTTTTTCTCTAAGAGAACATGGAATTTACTGTTACTCTGAAAGACTGATTACACAGTTGTGAAGTATGGTCAGAAAGCTGGGAGGGAAATGTATGACTGTTGGGCTTAATTGGAAGAAATTCCTTTTCTTAAAAAAGAAAACCTACTGTAAATAATAAGCCCTAAAGCAATAATACTTCTGAAATACTGTGTTTTGTGAATAAAGAGAAAAAAAGACTGTTGACAGTGGAATGAAAAAATACAGTAGAATCAGTGTTTTTGTCTTGTTACGATGCAAAGATCTATGTAGATTCATGAAAAAACTGTGATCTAATTGTGACCTCCAGATCAAGTTCAGTAAGGTTTACCTTCCAAGGACTGGCCAAGCAGTCAGTCATCTGGGAATGCTGTACAACAGTGGTCTTTGATCCTCAGATATTTCTGCTGTCTAAAATAATTATGCATTTGGCTTATTTAGTGATATTATGTATAGGAATTATTTTACATTATATTATGAGATTTTTAAACTTTATGGGCCTTTTGCATGTGATCCCGTCGCAATTTAAAAAGAATAGTTTTTGACAGAAAGACATATTTTCCCCAAAGATTATTTGTTCTTTCTGTAAGAAAAGGTTACTTCTGGAAAAAAAATCTAAGCCTGAAAACATATTTTTCTCACTTTCACAAGCACAGTTCCATAAACATCTGTCGCAGAAAAAATTTGTAGCTTAGTAATGCCAACATGTGATGCTATTTCATTGCTATTCAATAGGCCAACTTTCCTAATATCTCTAAAACATACATCTCCCTGGCTTGCACCATGAAATAATTGTCAATGCACTGTTGAAATATCTGTCGACATACACATGCATATAAAATCCACAGTCTATTATTATCTTGTAAATGTTACTGAAAAGGGAAAGAAAAAAGCCTGTCCACCAATCCCTGTTTAAAAAAAAATCTAATGCATTGAAGTTTTAACCTTATCCATGTGGATAATGTGAGTGTAAATGGAAAAAGGAACTTTGTATTTATACAGAACATGCAATGAATGTGAAACCTCTAGAAATTTAAGGAAATGGTTGGGTTTATTTTCCTGGTGAATGATATGTTTTTGCTTCGGGAATTACTCACATCTCGTTGGTAAACCTGGGAGCAGATGAGTTTGACTTAGTCTACTGTCAGTTCAATGACTTTAGTAATACTTTAAAGGCTTTAATGTGACTGCACTGAACTGCACAGACTTTAATAGCAGCTTTCAAAAGCAGTGATGGGTTTGGTCTCAAGCCTGACTTGTCACTTAGGACTGGAGTTCTTGTAAACAAGTTTAGTAGATGTCTGTGCAATCACTTCATTCATATAATTCACTCTGCAGAAGTACTTGTTTCTCCTCAGGAAGGCTAAAAACAGATTATTTGTTTCTATGTGGGCATGCAGTCATGTAGCAATTGCCCATGAAAGAGCACTACATTTGATATAGCATTTGAAACACAAATTGTGTTATATCAATGACAATACAATTACAGAGAGTTTAAGATATAAATTATGTTAGCAAAATTTATTATATACTTCTTGTCTTCCATGCAGTTCAGTAGAGACCCCTAGCAACTGAGGTGTTAGTACTCATTCAATTATTTCTGAGTTCAGTAGCCATGTCTTAATCAGCAGAGATCAGAGGGCAATTAAAGTATAACAAATATCTTCTGATTAGTTTTTTATTTATAGCAAAAGTACTTTTAAGTGTGGCAAAGTCAGAGATCTGGAAAACAGAGAAATAAATAAATTAGTTAAGAATAACTCAGTGTTGCAGTGATTTTAACATCTTATTGTGCTAGGCATTTATCTTCCTTTGTACTACAGAGTCCTTCCCAAGAAATATTAAAGTAAGGTAGTAAATCAGGGCATTGGCGAGCTTAGCTCTTCTGCATGGCAGTGATAGACTTTTTAATTTTTTTTTTAGCTCCTCTATGCTTGCTTTTGAAAAGCATAAAAATAGCTTAGGTCTTCGTAAACTTGGAGTCTTTGTCTTTGCGCCACTCTGCAGTGCTGTGAAGGACAGTTTAAGATATTTTCCCTTTCTAAGTGCATTATTTGTCTTCAGCTCCTACATTCACTGGCCTGTTCACCAGCACTTGGGCAGGCAGAAGTTTACACAGCAGGAGACAGTTATTCTAAGGTGCACAGGAGAATGAAAAGAATTGTCCCTAGAGTTGTCTTAATTGTACAGTACTTAGGTAATAATGTGCCCTTGCAAGTAGTAGGCAGCTAACGAAGACCTCAAAAAATGGTCTTTGTGCTTCCTCAACTGGAGGAGGTAAATATTTCACCTTCAGGAGCATCTCCATCTCCCTTGACAGCCCTCATCAACACGATAGTGCTACTGCAGCTGGCCTTTAAGGAATCAAATGTTGCCTTTGCTGAAGAGGCAAGAGAAGAGCCAAGAACAGGATCAACTTAGTATAGTGAAAAGTGAGATGAGATGAGATTTCTATTTTGAAAAGACTATTCCATCTGAAAGACTACTTCCAGAAGATCTAGAACAAAACATATTCTGCAAAGAATACGCTGGATGTATAATTGGAAAAGGCTTGTACTATCTCATCCTGAGGGACTGACACTATTTACATCTCCTTTTGAAGCTCTCCTTCAAAAAAAAAAAAAAAAAAAAGAAGAAAAAAAAGCTTTGCATTTAATCATGGGTAAAGATGAACTCAGTAACAGAAAATGGCTTGGAAATTCTAAGGTTGAGGGTTGGGTTTTTTGAGGGGGGAGTGAGAGGAATTATATGACAACAAAATCTGCTTGAAATGCCTGAAGTTTTTGGGAGAGTTCAAAGGCTGTTTTGGCAGCCTGACAGCTGTGTTACACAGATTCTGGGAGGCACTACCAGCACATCTTGGGTGGAAAGGTACAGTGCTGCAAACAGCAGGCCCCTCGCATTGCTAAGGCTGAGGCACCATGGTACCCACCACAGCCATCTCATGTCTCTTCTGGCATAGAGACATTACTGGGTTATAGAACACTCGGGGCAGGACACGGTATGGCCATCGCACTCTGTGACCTCTCCTGCCACATAGTGCCAGCAGCTTTAATCAAATTGAATGTATGTGGAGAGGGTTCAACAGAAGAGCTTTAGCACAGAGGAGGCTTCATTCTATCTATTTCCTTCAGTATTTTATGAGAGTCATATCTTATTTGATTCTGAGTTAGCATTGCTGTCTTGCCAAAACCTACTTAAAATGGAAAACTTTTATTTGCAAGAACTTCCTTTAAGAAGAAAAAGGTAATTGGTTGGATAAATCAATCTCCTTCCCTCTTTGCATTTGGATTGTATCCTATATCTTCCAAAATTTACAGAACTCAGATGCCTCTGCAATACTTTTTTGTTTATCCTATTCTAATTTGCATAATTTGCACTGCATTTGAATCTGACTAACCTGTGTTCCACATAAGTATTTCATGGCAGTGCTCTGGGAAAGAGGGGCTCCTTTGAAGTATAGAACAAGAAAAATAAACTTATCTTAAAATTTCAGAGATGAGGCTTTGTTATTGCCTCAGCCTCTTCTGGAATGTAGAAAAGTGGATTTTTCTGAGGGTGGCTGTATGGTGCAGGTAGGGTCAGAGCATATATATATAAAATGTGTATATATATATGATGCATATAAACCTGTATATATAGATGTATATAATGTATATAAATGTATATATATATATATACATAAATATAGACAACAAATTTCTATCTGTAACATTTGGAACACCCAGCCCTTGAATTTTTCCATGTTTATAGATACATTTTTCACTCTCATACACTCTTGCCAAATATAATGAGAAAAATCATGTTCACACACTAAAATCACACAGAAAGTACTGTTGCTTTTGTAATCGAGGTTGGTTCTGTTTGGTTCTTTTTTTTTCTGGAATAGTATGGGGTTTGTTAGTGGTGGTTGTTGGTTTGGGGGTTTTGGCGGTGGGGGGGAGATTTTTTGGTTAAGTAATCTCACTCTCAGAATAGCCAGCTAACTAAAAGTGAAAGAAAATCTTCTGCAAGAAAAGTGAGCACTTGAAAATAGGTGGTGCTAGTGATTTTTTTTTGTTGTTGTTCTCAGAATATGATCTCATACCATCATTTTTCTAATCTGCATCCTAATGCATAAAAGAATAAAAAGAAGTTTAACTATTCTCTTTTGGAGTTTAACTTCTCTCTCTTCTCACTTCCTGTCAGCTGTTCTAGTGCTCAAGTTTTGGATCAGTCTTTAAAGCAAGGGAGAAAATCTCATTACAGAAAGTATAAAAGAGATGCAGTGATCTGGGTTTGATGGTCTCAACAGTTTGCACTTTTCCTGCTGTGTTTTTATTATTATTTTTAACTCAGTTAAGACTAGTGCCTTGTGCCAAAATTTGCAAGATGGATGGCAAATGATGTGAGGCTGGTGCTGAGGTTTTTTTCTCTTAAGAGGGAAAGGATTTTCATGCATTTCCTGTGAAGAGCATAGCCCCTTCAACTCTTGAAAACTCAGCTTTTTCACCACACAAGGACAGCATGACAATGGCAGAGAAGTCACTGTATCCCTGTTTCGCTCTCTAACCAGCAGGGCACACTGCAGTGTGCAGAAGCCTGGGCTTGTCCTCATCTCCTCAGTCCTGCTCACTGAGACAGCCATTTGTCACTGCTCCTGTTACAGCCCTTGGGGCTACACCTTGTAAAGGGCTGAATACTTTTAATTGCCTCTGAATTCACCCAGCAGCTCTTCGGAGATATCCCTGGCTTGCTATTTCCTTTTCATCATCACTTGCTCTTTTTCCATGAACTGTAAAGACTACAGGTGATGCCAGCTTTTACTCATTGAATCCAGTCTCCACACATACAGTCAATATAAAGGTGAAAGCTCTGTATCCTACAATAGATGGTCTTGAAACTTTGAGTCCCCTGAGTTTCTCTGTGTTTAGATTATTATGGAAAGAATATCATAATTAAAATTGTGTGAATAAGCTATGATGAATAATTTATCAAACAAATTCGTCTATTTTGTCTCTTAGGAATATCTGAAAGTAAATTGATTTCTGTTTGTTTTTTGAGTGGTTCATTGTCCAAGGAAGCATTTCTTTTTCGTGATTAATAGTTAACGCTACCTTTCATCTGGTTCTGACTGTTTCCTAGTCTTGATTGGCCAAACAAGTCACACTGGGATTTACCTTTATTCTAGAATGCAGAAAAAATACTGCCATAAATATTTTACAATGCCATTGCAAAATCTCTGAGTAAAATAATTAATGCTTTTCACTTGTTCTAAGTGAGTGACCGAGGTATCTTTTACCATAAAAGCCTCCTAACTAAGCCACTAAAGACACATGTAGCTGATGTTATGGCTGGGTTTACCAGAATACAAGTTGCAGTATATAGACAATGATCTCAGCTATCCAGGTTGTCTAAAATGCATCACACATGTAAGCACACACTCATACAAGAATGAACATGAAAATTTTTAATTCATCCCTAATGCAAAATAAACTTGTGTAAATATACTGTGACATTAATTGGGAGATTTTTGCTGCAGCTTTAAATAAATTTTCATGTTAGTAAGTAAGTCTGTTATGCTGCTAGTGATTTTACTCTGTTTCTTACTTTTGAAATCAGACTTTTTAATTATAAAATAAGCATGCAACTATTATGTGCAGTGGAAGTGTCTGGTACACTGACAGGGGTTGCCAATTTCTATGTTTAACCTTCATAAATTAGAGATTTAGTATTTTTGAGAGGATGTATCTTGAACAAGTGTAGTGTCATTGCGGGGATTCCCCTTAAAAGATATCACTAAATTAGGTATAAAAATAAATATTATAATGTACCCAGCACTATGACTATTGCACCTGTCTCTTGTCATACCTGGAATAGGGTAGCTACCTAAAATTCCTGATCTACCCTTGTATATCAGGGTATAATTAGTTGTATAAAGTAGTACAGCTGAGATGAAATCAAAGGATTTTCTTAATTAGCTATTTTGCTTATAGCACTCTTTCTAATTGTAGGGATGCTTTTTTTCTTGTCATATTTTCTGCTTTGGATTATACAATGTTCTTGTATAAAGAAGACCCACTATCTTCACAGAATAATCCAATCACTTACCTTACATACAAAACTATTGCAGAATATCTATTAATTTTCTATAAAGAAATAATCTCAAAATGAGCCCACAAATGTCTTTCAAACACCTTTCAAAAAATATCATCTTCCCTCCCTGAATTATGATCAGAGTAGAATATGTTATTATGGAAATTTAATACCTTTTGTCGCAGAAAAGTACTTTGAAACACAATGGTAACATCTGAAGGTGTGCCTTTTGATTATTTTTTTGTTCCTGTTGTTGTGATTTAAATCTAACTTATATGTGAGTTTTCAGCAGGATCATAAGAAATGTTTTTAGATGGAGTGGAAGGACTGAAATGGTTTTGAGTTGAGAGCAAGGACAACACAAAAAAATACCAAAGTGATAAACATTGCTGTCTGTAGCATGTTTTAATTTCTATGCATGGACATGGAGATATCTGCATGTCTCTTCCTCCTTCCCATTGCCCTGAAAACTCAGACAACTTCTGTTTTTATATTGTTTTGAGTAATATATGATAAGATAGAAGGAAATTATGAAAATATAGGAGAATTATACATGCAGACTAGAACAGATGTTTCAAACATGGCAAATGTTATTTTAGAATCATTATATCTTCTTTTTGTGTGTTTTGAGATGGTAAGACCAGAAATGTCAAAAATCTGTGTTTTTTTGGAAGACTTTTATTACTACAATTAAGTTGATGGATTTGATACTGTCTTCCTTGTCTCTCTTATATTTGCACATATACAAGATGCTTAAAATCATACTACAGAAAATATTTTATAGCATGTATTTTTTTTATATTTTTATAAGGCATATTACTTGTGACTATTTGGTATTCCTCATACATTAATTAATTCCCCGCATACAAATAATTTAACAAGGTTTTCATGGGAGCCCTGTGCTACTATATGGATCAGTCATTCATTGAAAGCTGATTCTGCTATATCTAAAAGCAATGGTTAAGGATATTTACTTGGAGTACCTTGAAGCATAAAGGATAAATTTAAGATGGTCCTGGAGGTTGCTCCAAAGGACACACTGAGGAATTTCATATGGACAAGTTACGGATAAGTTATGTGGCCTGCCCACATGCCCATGTGGAGAGGTAATGTAGTTTGGGGTTTATAAGGAAGTTCTCAGAAAAGTTTTTGTGTGTTGAAGGGGCCGTAGCTTGTATGGGTATAAAACTTTGTAGGCTGTCAGCAGATAGACTTTATAGTGAGTTTATCTTACTATAATGAACAACAGTCTATATGGTCCAGATGGATGACATCATTTTAGTTTATTGCTAGAAAAAGAATATCAGCCACACTAAGAAAACAATGTGTCTAATCTTTCATCACTGGTTTCTCACTAACTACAGATTCAAGGTTCCAGTCAAAATGGGAGAAAACAGGCTGCTTTGGGGCTAGTATGTGTGCCCAGTTGTTGGACATCTAGTCTCCTGTAGGGACTTGAAGCCATTCTAAAGCAGGCAATGGATGCCATAATTGAAGCAATGTTTATCAAATCACTAAATGGGATTCAGCCAAGCATTTTGGCTCTAACCATACTGCAAAGTAGACAAATTCTCCTGTACAGCACCTGTGGCCCAGTCTACTCTCAGCTGTGCTGATGTGTACGAACCAGTTGAAATGTGCTGATGTGTACTAACCAGTTGAAATGAAAATCTGGATACCCTGGGTTTCTGCCACAGGCTGCAAACCTGCAGTGACTGAGGTGAAGGGTGTGAGTGGGGCACAGACACAAATACAGCCACCACTGTGGGATGTGACCTATGCTTGCAAGGGGTTCTGCTTGCTTGTATCAGCTAAAATACAGCCTGGTATGTGCACATACAAAACAGCTGAAGAGCTGAAAAACACCTAAGGCCCTGACTCCTGTGTTTTTTAAAGCATGTCCAGCTGCATTTTCCTTGAGTTTGTGAAAATAAATTAACTGCTGTTCCCTTGCAATTAGGATCATGTAACAAGGCTGTGTCTGCAGAAGGCAGTGCTGCCATTGCAGAGAAACGAAGTACTACACATTTCAAAATTGCCTCATGTGCCTTCTAATAAGAAAGGGCTTCTGTGCAGTGAAACGATGCCATGATTTCTTCTTTAATAGTGAGTCAACCGTCCCTGGAACCTATGATAAAAATAAAACCAACTCGTAGTAAAACCTTGTCAGTGTGGGTGTCATTCCTTGAAGCCTTAGACCTTCCCATATGCCAGAAGAAAACTCATAATTTAGCTGCAGGATGTTTCAGCTAAGCTGGTTGGTTCTATTGCAGCATTGTGCTAGAATAGCCCTCTTGCTGCTTGTCAGCAGGAAGCAAAAGCAGCACATATTCCCTTCCAAATGGAATTTACTTTTTAAACAAGGGCTATACCAGCATCTCAATTTTTAAGCCAGTGGTTTGCATCACCTTAACTAGGCACAGTCTGAACTGCTGATTATATGTACCCATGTTGGATTAGATAATGCTGTATGAGCACTGTTTCGTTGATTTGTTGTATTATTATGCTCTTTATCTGAAGTTCAGTTTTACTAACTGCAGAATTTCATCAGTTTGAAGTAGCCTTAGATTCCCCACCTTTAACAGAACAAGCTGTTTATTATAATTGTTTATTGTCTTTTTTATCATGGGATTTTTTTCCCCTTAGGTTATTATTGGTAAGGCTGTTGTTTTGATGAAGGAAGGCAGATTTCTCCTTTTACATTTGTAGTATCCAGATGGAGAAAGTGATGGACCCGGCTAAATTTGCTTCATATTGATGCTTCACCTATTCAGTCATCAACTTATGTGTGTGCCTGTATGATACAGGCTCTGTGTAATGGGGAATTAACAACTCTAGCTATGCTGCATAGCTCTTTCATCCTTGAAAGTACTGTGCTATTTTATAAGCTGATATCTTCAAATATGAAATAGCATTTATACCCAGGAAGATGAAGGGAGACTGGCAGATTTATTAAAAAATACAGACTCACCCACAAGAATCTAAGAGAGGTCTTGGCAGCATTTACCCTACATCTGCACTGATATACTGAGGGGTCCATCACATTTATTCCTTTAAAACATTCATTGATATTTTATTATCAGAAATAAACAACTTTCCAGAAGCAGACTGGTAGAAGAGTTGGTAAAACACTCGAGACATGAGAGATGTCTGAATACAGAAAAAAGACAATAAACTTCAGCTTTGCTCTGGTCTATCAGTTATAGAAAAATGTAACTGAATCTTTCCAGCTTTCTGATGTTGAAGAACATCAGTAAAGCAAAAATGAATTTTTTACTTTGCTTGACACAGGCCAGCAGCTAGTTTGCTTTCAATATTCTTGAAAGTAACCTGAAGACTTCTAAATTATAGCTGACTTCCTCTTAAAGGCCTAGAGCTAGGGATTTTTGAAGAATTATGGCAGCATAGCTCCTTTCTTTACTCCCAGCTGTCTTTTCTAAAAGGAATACAATACAGACCCAAAGGCTTTATATGTGCTAGTATCTCTTGATGCTGGAGAAACAGCTAGGTACTTTGAAAAAGTTGCTAACTTTTATATTTTTTTCATCACAGGAAAATCTCTGCATTTACTGAAATAGTTTCTGAGATAGATAAATAACAATTGTTAATATGATATACACTCCTACTTTGAAATTGTTCTTACAGTATTCAGCTCTTCAATAGTTTCTTTTGTGCATAGAGTATGTTGATAAAAATAAGAGAGGTAGCTAGAGACTAAAACTTTGCTGATATCAAATTTTTAACCCTCCTCTTTCAGAAAATGTTTTAAGTCTTTTGTTGTTGGTTTTGCTCTCTTTTTTCCTTTGACATTATTTTAGAAATTGTACACACAAATGTTTTCAGAATATATGAGTTTTGTATTGCTCCAGCAATTATGCCATATTGCAGAGTAGTTATGCTAATGGTGTACTACTTTTGCATGCAAATAGTTGAAATGAGAGCACTGAAATGCAGCTGCTTATAACTAGATGTCTGCTACTAGTTTTCCACTACACAATGGGTCTTCAACTTTCTATGTAACAGATTCTGCTTCTCTTCTTTTTGTCTACCTCTGTCTCCCTGTGTGCCTGTGATTATGGTATGGAAGCATATATGTCCTCTTGTGGGCTTCTGCCTAAGCATGGAGGGGGTGGTATATGTTTGCAAGGACTTACAAAAGTAGAAGCAAGCAATATGTGATATAAATGTAGTTTCTTTACTATTTTTAGGGCAAATTCCCTACATTATCTGAAAAAACCATCATTTATGTACAAACCATAAAGCAAAGAAGATCACCAGATATGTGCTTCACAAAGAAAAGTAACCAAATATGCAATACCTTGAAGAAGTATTAATTTCCTCCAGTGGATAAAAGTTCTTCTTTTATTTATATATAAAGTTTTATTTACAACACTGCACAAGGTTAAACACAGGCTTGAAGATAAAAATAGAACATTAAAAATACAGAACCGACAAATGTCTGGTATCCCTCTCTTTAGTAATCAGTTGGGCTTTATGTAAGGTAGTCTGAGCTGTGGGAGTCAAACAACCACCTTAGCATTATTTTATTCTAATAACTGATTTTCAGATGAGAACCCAATCTGTGGCTGGGTATAAGGATATCTAATTTAGGGAAATATGCTATATTTTGAGTTTGATTAGTTTCAGGGGTCTTTAAGGAAAGGAAATGTATCATCACCTAAGCTTGTCAAAAGCTTCAGGTTTTGATTATTTGTGGCATGGTTTTGTTTGGTTTTTTTTTCCCCCCAGTTCCAGGTGGTGGGCTTGCAAGCTCTTGTAAATAAGAAGGGGAAAAAAAAGGAAAGGAAAGGGAAGGGGCAGGGCATATTAACCTCAAAGACTTGAAAAGTCTTATGTATCCTAATATTGAACACCTAATAATCAACAATCTGTCAATAAGAGGCAAAAAAACAGGACTACAGGGTTTTTTCCTTGATCAGATTTTTGTTACCCTTTTCATAATCTTCTCTCATTAATCAAACATAACTTTTTATATAGTTAATAATATAATAGGTAACCTAATAGTTACCTAATAATATAACCAAATATGTACCTGTATTGGAGTAGTCCTTTATTTAAGCCAATTAGACTTGAGAAGAGGCTGTTAGTGTTCCACCACGCCATTTGTACCCTAGTCTGATTGCAGCATTTAGCCAAATAAACACATCCATTACAGAGTGATCTATTAATTACATAACCAATACTTTGCAATTTTCTATTAAGAACTTGTAGTATCATCGTCAAAAATGTAGGACTCCTCCTCCCAGGAAAGTGGTCTAGCTACCAAAAGCACTCTCACTATTCTTCTATTTGTCCCAAATGATACTTAATTATCTTAAAAATGTAAATGAGCAGCAATGAGGTCATAAACTATCTCCCATTGGCCAAGATGTTACTGAAGGGGAGGCAAAACTGTTTCAAATATTCTCTGGCAAAGGAAAGAAATTAATTGAATTCAGGGTGACTACTCATGCTCTGTTGGATGAAATTGTGCCAGCATCTGCTCCTCCTCCTTTGGCTGTTCTTTGATAGGAAAGAATAATTCTTTAATGTTTTTTAAAAGGTACTGAGCTCTGGCTGATTTCTCAGAGCTGTGACTCCCAAGTGAAGGGCAGCCAGCATAAAGGATCTAATATTTCCTAAAAGGCAGAAGGTTTAAAAGCCCTGTCATGGATGTTTTGTTACCTTGGGTAGTTCTCTCTCTTCCCGTCAGCTTTCAAAAACTGCATTCCTCCTTCTCTGCATTTTATATAAAGAACTAGGAAAGAAGCTGTTGCTTACATTGTGTCTGAAATCCTATCAATTAGAGGATATAGGCTCAGATTACATGTGAAATTAATTTATTCATGTAAATTCTGTGGCTCATAGATGTGGGTAATACCAATAACTTCAGAAGAAGTATATTAAAAGCCAAGGACTGAAATTCTTAATGGATTGAAACCATGGAAATTTTGTAAATTTTACTTTTTCCTCTGCCTTTTATGGTTGTTCTTTCTGTACAGGCAGTGGAACCAAGGATATTTATCCTGCGAGGAATACTGAGACAGTGCCTGAATGGGAATGGGATTAGGAAATCTAAGGCATAGTTGGAGTTGAATTTGGCAAGGGATGCTACGAATAATGAGGTATGCAGTAAAGAAAGACATGGGCCTATTAGAATGGCTCCAGAGAAGGTCTTTTGATGACAAAAGTCATCAGATGTCTGTAACCCCTCTCCTATGAAGACAGTCTGGGAGAGTTGGGCTTTTACAACCTGAAGAAGAGAAGGCTCCATGGAGACCTTTCAATACTTAGAGGGAGTTATAAGAAACACAGACACTCTTTACCAAGACCTTTTCTGTCAGGAGAAGGGGCAACAATTTATAACTGAAAAAAAGGCAGATTTAGATCGGAAGTAAGGAAGACATTTTTTTCTGGTGAATATAGTGGCTGAGGGAGTGTCCACAGAAATTGTTGATATCCCATCACTAGAAGCATTCAAAGTCAGGTTGGATGGGGCCTTGAGCAACCTGACCTAGAGAATTATGCCCCTACCCATGGCAGAGACTTTGGAGAAGCTGATCTTCAAATGTTCCTTCCAAACCAAACCATTCTAAAATTCTATGATTTTTATTGTTGGATCCTAAACCACAATCAACAGAAGTTCAATAATATAATTCCTACAAAAACCTGAAAGATGTCTGTATTGTCGTTTACATTCAAAGTTATTCTCAGCAACAGTTACTGTTCATGCATTTCCACTGCATTGCTTAAGTTGTACGTAAATTTTTTAATATGTATAGTTATACGGACATCAAAGGGAGGAAAACAATGATGAGAAACTCTATTCCCACAGAATAGGCACAATATTAGTCTAATGCTTTCCCAGCTATGGGCCATCTTCAAGATAATTCGATATTTTGATTGTAGGCTCTCATCCTGCAATCTGTCCTGTGCAGATGCAGGTGTGCTCGGTAACGGTACAGTAACGCCCTATGAAGAAGGGGGAAATCACAGTTCCTTCCCTGGCCTTGGTCCTGAAATGCAAGGAGGGGAAGAACAAGGGCTGCTGCTGTTTAATACCTAAAATGAGTTCCTGCTGCAGAAGATTCCCAACTGTTTGCCTTCAAGAGTAGCGATTGCAACAGACATGTCACATCTATGTCACTCAGGGATTAAGTTAATGTGAAAAGGATTTTCAGCTGCCTTCTCTGTGCCTTTTGTGCTGTTGGATTTTGCAAAGATTACTTGTGTAGTCAGGAAACAAAATGTCAGATTTGCACAATAGGGAAATGATAGCAGTGTTTCAAAGAGTAGAAAATCTTGCCTACAAAAGAAATGGAAATTGTAGTAATTTCTGATGCGTTGAAATTTGAATAGTTCACAGTGATCTCAGGTCTCTCGGTCTTGTTTGCATTTCTGTGTATGTATCATTAAATAATGAATTCACATTTCAAAATAAACCCACAGTACTAATGTGAGGGGCTTTATCATATTCAGTACGTGAATTTCCATTTGTTTCACCTTTCATGAGTTAACATTAAAATATGTTGTAATGGGGCAACTGTTGCAATAAACATCATTCAAAATGCTGTATAGAGATGTGATCAAAGTACAGAACATGGTACTGGAAACTCCAAACTTTTATTCCTCACCTCTCTTTTTAGATAAAAAACTTCTCTGTGTTTCTCCCATGTTACCACCTGGGGAGGATAACTCTTACAAGCCTCACCAGGTTGTTGTCAGCATTAATTATAATGTTTGCAAAGTGCTTTGAAGATAAAAAGTGCTAGGTAAGTGCTAAGTAGTATTTTTATTCTGCTGGAGTCAGAGTAATGTCAAAGAGAATGTCAGCTTCAAAGACTTTGCTGTCAGATCTAGAGTGCTCACAGGATAGATGAAGGTTATTTAATTTTACTTACACATACTGAAATAATAGTGGTCAATGCAGTCTTTTCTTTAATCCAAGCAATACTGAGATGCTTGTATTTTATAAAGCTATTTAATATAATAATATTTTTTTTGTTGCATGGCTATTACAAAATGAGTGGATTTCCAAAATCTGCCAGTTAGAGCCAGAATTAAATAATACACAAGACATATGCTGCATAAGTTTTAAGGATATTGTTAAGGAATATTCTCAGTCTGACCATTTACTAGACTCTAGCAGTCAGACTAGACTCCCAAGGCCAGACATTTCCAGTGCTGGGAGAGAAATCCCTTCATGGGGGGCAGCTCCAGTGGTCCAGCGGGTGCCCTGCTTGACTCCCTGCCCACCCCTCTCCCACAAATTCAGACCAAGTTTCCCATGGCAGAGTCTCGATGTCTGGCTCCACAAAGCCATTTATTCCTGATGCAGTAACACAGGAAAAGCCAAGCCCTTGCCTCTGAGGAGCACACCCAACAAAGGAAGTCTTGGGATTTTATCCTCTCACATGCCCTGTAAGTCTTGACCTTCCTCCAGAGTCTTTGGGTCCTGCCTCCCATCTCTGTGTCCATCCACATCATTGGTCACAGGTCTTCATCTCCTTTCTTATCCAGAAGATCTGCAATTCCCAGCTCCTGCTATGTCTCACTGTCCATTCACCTGGCAGATGTCACCCATCTTCATGTCCTTTGTTATCCCAAAAGTTGGAAGTTCACAGCCTCTTGTCTGGAGCTCACACCCAGAGCTCAACCTGTATTTCAATATGCATCTCAATCAGCAGCTTTCAGCCAAGCTACCTGGACCAGATGTATTCCTCTACAAGCTTTCTTTTTTTGGGGAGTGGGGGGGAGACAGAAGAATATCTCAGAGGAGAAGCTGTTCTAATCATGTTTTAAAGAAAAGCTAAGTACAGGTGAAGAAAGAAGTCAAAACCCACAGAGAAAATTTTAAATTAAATTTATACTTGGTCAAGGTCTATGCTTTGTACAACCTCTTAAACAAGAAGTCAGAGACTGTAGTCTCTGTAGTTGCATGATCTAATATGCTCCCCTTACAAATTTTAAAACCATGATTTTCAATTTGACTTGATTCAGTTTGGGTTTCATTTTAGATTAATCAGAGATTTTTTTAAAATTGATTTTTTTAAAATTTATTTCTTTTTAAAATTCATACAAGTTTGTAAAAAGTAAGACTTCTCTTAGTCACCTTGAAAGTTAGAGCTGAGAAGATGAAGTTGTGGCTGCTGGACTTTATGTTTTGACATTTCTACAAGCTTGAGTTTTCATCTTTTGTGTCATGATCCCTATCAGGTTCAGAAGCAATTCTAAAACCTTAGCCCCCAAAATCATGACCCTTCAGCTTTCAAAATCATCTCAACCTTTAAAGGAACTTGAGTTCGGATTTGAGTCAAGTAATTATGTATTTTAAGAACTGAAAAACACATATTTTAGAAATTAATTACTTCATTCAGAAATACATCCTCACTGCTACTATATAACCCTATTCCTTATATTTTTTCTTTTTTCCTCTTTTTAATTTTATTTTTAATTTTTTCTTTCTGTTATGACTGTTATACGGAATTTAAGCAGTAAAACTACTGGATTTAACATTTAAGCCTGAGTGGTACAAGACCCTTGTTTTCTTCATTGACTTGCCCTGGGGCTATGAGGTCTCATTATTTCATGGGATTCAAGAATAAATATATAAGGATGCTATGTAATTATTAGCAGCTGGGACAAGGCTCACCTTGCTTGGAGGTCCAGATGCACAACCAACCTCAGCCTCCAGTGAAGAACTGAGATGTGTTACTAAAAAGGAGAAAATCCTCAGTTTCAGAGTTCTACCTGTACTTGGGTGTTTAGTGATGTGTGGTAGAAAAAAAACAAAACAAAAAAAAACCAAACCTGTGTGGGTTGTCCAGTATGAAGATCTTGCTGCATGGCAAGCAGATATATTGCCTGAACAAGTGGTTATCTTTTCTGTACTTTGACTTAAGCACACTGCATTCAGTATAGCCCGCTTTTGATATTTGACCTACATAAAGAATTGATTTATTTACATTTTTCATCCTTATATGTAATAGAATTTTTATTTTGAAGAAGCTTCTTTTAAAAGTTGTTTTCACCTCCCCCTCTTAATAACTTTACTTTGCATTCAAATGACTACTAAATTGACTGTCGTGAGTTGGATGGGACCTATGATGCTCATTGAGTCCAGCTCCTAACTTCACACAGGACAATCTAGAAGTTAAACCATGTGTCTAAGAGTGCTGTCCAAATGCTTCTTGAACACTGACAAGCCTTGCAATACCACTGTTTCCATGGGAAGCTTACTTCTGGTTTCCAGACATTCTTTCAGTAAATAACTTTATTCTAACTGGCTCCTAACCTGCTAGAGTAAGAGGAACACAAACCATTTAGCTCATTTCGTTAGAGCATTGTGCTAACAGCACCAAGGTTGTGGGCTGTTCATAACTGATCATCCTTGTGGGTCCTTTCCATCTCAGAATATTCTGTGATTATCTGTGATTACCTACATACTGCTTCTAAGTTAATCCCCTTATGTGTGTACTTTTAAGGTTATAAAGTGATTCTGCATTACTTTCTTTCATTTCTCTCAAATGGACTGCCTAAGTTGGTAGACGGGGTTCATGAACTTCCCTGTTTAAAATTCAAGGCTTCCTGCAGCCCACACACTATGTTTTGAGATATAATATGAATGTTTTGTGTACTCAGAGCATGATGGTACAAGCAGATTTGAGGATTTTTGCTTATGTCTGAATGTTGTCTCAGAGAGATGTGATCTTCTTTCTGTGCACTGTCTGTGTCAGGCTGAAGAATACTTGTGCTGTTTTCTTCTCTGATCATGGGGCAGCTACATTTGCAGTGTCACAGAGGCCAGCATAATGGATTTAGTCATCGAAGACTGACAGAAGAAATACATTTTAAAAATGTGTCTTGGATAAAAATCTCTCTTTGCTTTTGCCTTATGAGTCCTTTCATTATCCCTTGGATTTCCAGCTAGCAGAAGTAGAAGGTGCTGCTCCCAGCACAGTTTCTGCTGTGTGAATTGTCTGCAGGCAGCAGCAGTCACTAGTAAATCTTGTCCATGCTCAGAGAAAATGCCAGCTGTCCTTGCCTGCCCCACTCTGAACCAGCTGGATGCAAGCCAGGTCTAAACTGGAAGGCATGTAGCTGTGTTAGCACGGCGCTGAGCCGGAGTGTCACACGAGCCTGAAAGCCCTGTCTCCCAGCAAGGCTTATTAGCTCAAACTCAGTGCCACGTTAATTGTACCTCAGCATCTTCTGGTCTGCTGCTGGCTTACATTCAGCCAGCCTGGAGTGCAGACAAATCCAGTCACGACTGCCTGTAAATGCCAGGTAGTTGCAACCCATGTTTCTTGACACAGCAGTCAGCCTTATTTTCCCTAAACCCTCTTCAAAATAAGACTGCAAATATGTAGTAGAACCCTTGTGCTTAGAGGCTTATCCCTCTAAGGAAGTGGCTCTTAAAATGTCTGGAGCCGAGTAGGGAGTATGCTTCGATAAATATAATGTTGACAAATAACCCCAGCTCTTTCTTCAAGAACACTTATCTGTCATTGCCTTTCTTCTTCAATGTTGTTACTATTTTTCTCTAGTCATCTGGATTCAGGTGAAAAAATGTACCCTTGGTATATACCACTTGAAAAATTAATATTAAAAGTCAAACAAACTCCAAAATATATTTAAGCTTCTGTGCATTCCAGAGATATAATTAAAACTGTTTAACTGCTGTGGAACATACTATGTCATACTGCATTTAATGGTATAACATTTCTTAATTAACTTCTGAGTGGCAGAAATCTCACAACAGTAGTTTTCAGGTATTGTGTAGTTTATTGTAGCTATAAAATTTATTATTGGCATATTAAAAGAAGGCAGGAAGCCTAACTAATGGCTGCTTTAAGGGAATCTTTTAACTATGGTATTACAAAAATTATTGAAGTAAAAAAGTCTGTTCAGAACTTGAACTGTAATTTGCTTTGAAAAGTTTCCTGCACGCTGAGTGAACTCATAATTCTAAATGTTTGTTTCTGCATTTCAAACAGCATAGTTTACTATACTGATGAAGTAGCCACAAGGTAATTTTCACATTTCAGCAATGGAGATCTTATCGTAATATCCAAAAGGCACATACTGTGCTGCCATCTGCTTATTTCTTTTTTTATTAAACTGAATGTGAGATCAAACTTTTTAAAAAATATGTTGTTTAAAATATTTATCATCGCCGAACATCTGTGCATGGTAAATATAGATTTATTTTTAGCTTAATTTTTTTTTTTTCCCAAAAAAATTTTTTATAATTATTTTTTATAATCACTTTCTTAATCCTTAAACACAATGTGCTTTGCTCTTTTTTTTTGTTTTACAAAATCTGTTTCTCATTTTAATGTGGTTTATTTGCCAGAAACCAGGACATATTGTAAAAGTGGGGGAAGACAGATACACACGCATGCACACACACACACACTCACAAACAGAACCACAAAACTCTATGAAATGTCAAGGAGAGAAAAAATGAAGGTTTATGAGAGAGGGGAGAAAAACTTGTAGAACCTAAGACAGAGTAACACCTTCATTCATCATGGGACTTCTGCTAGCAGAAAAGGAAGGATTGAATATTTATAAATGTGATGACAGACAAAAAGGCCAAAAAACCTGACTTCTTTCCAATCATGTCTGTGGAACTCAGTCCATCAGAACTTCTCAAGTGAACAGTTTCCAAACCTTCGAGCCACATATAGGATTTTCTTGAGGACATGTTATTTTTATCTGGTGCTTAATGAATACCTCAAAACCTGTATTTTCTCCATCACTCTAAAAGGATAGTTTCTACTTCACTTCTTTTTTTCTTAGTACACAAATTTATTTTAAACCTTATGAGAAGACAAACTTATGATATACTGTCTTGTCAACTCCTTGAACAAAAAATAGTTTTCCTTTGTCAGATAGTGACTCAGTGAAAGGTACAGAAAAGTACCTATTCCCAAGAGTTGATTTTCTGACTTACTGCTGGAAAATATACTTTGACTTCATTACACAGCTTTGTGGCTTGTTCTGCCTTTTGTATAAAGGTCCCACAATAAAAAGAAAAATAATCCCAACATTGATAAGGTAGGTACCTGTCTGCATTGCAAAGTGAGGCCAGGACTATCAGTTAACAGAAGAGGCTTAGTTTTGGTTTTATAAGTTTTCAAAAGCATGTGTTTTGGTGAACTTGATCATCTATAAGGGCACAAGAATCTGGCAACAACATTAAAAAAAACCAAAAAAACAACACCTCAGAGGCTTAACAATAACTTCACACGTCATAAATTACACAGATTTTTGAAATGACAGTTTTTAATTTTGAGGTCTCTGGTAAAATCAGGCATGGAGCAGGAGGTGTTGGAATAGACAATCTCTAAAGGTAATTATCACTAGAGCCACCTAGTGATAATTACTGAAAACAGTGGTCATCAAGCAGAAAAGACCACCACAGTGGCATTCCACTTTCCCCACTCTCTCTATCTTTAATATCTTGCTCTTATGGCACTATATTCTTCAGTTTTCTTTCCTATTTTGTGCTTTCATAAAGCTTTACATTCTTCTCTAAAGTTCATGAAGCTATATCATACAGCACCATTTAATGTAGCAAGAACCACACAACACAGCAGTCATCCCTTTCAACTCTGTTCTGTCATTAGAAACAAAACCATATTGAAATTTACTCACAATGTTATGCTTTCAATTATTATAAACAAAAAAAAATATCTTCATCTTGCATTAAAGCATGGGGAAGTCAGCTTTACTTAGAAACTAATCATACTTTTTAATTATCAGATGCAAAAAAAAATACTGAAGATCTTTAGCAGTATTTAAAAATATTTCTCATATGAGATTTTATTTTAACAAAGGCAATAAATAAAAAAATTTAAGTGACGCATTATCATACAGGAACTCATTCCACGCAGTAGATCATTCCAAATTATCACAAAGACCTGCTCAGTCTTACAGTTTATGTTCTTAAAAGCTTATAAAAATGGGACCTGGAAAAAAGGGTTGAAAAGTCATGCTTTCTTTGCATTTAATGTAAAGATAAGCATAAAAATATTTTATAATCTAGAACAGTTCACTCAGATACCTCCTTCCCCAGTGCTGAAATGCTTCCTAAAAAATTGAGACTATTGCTTCTACAGAAACAAAATTATAGACTTAAGAAAAAAGAATGCAAGGAATACTTGCTAAAAGCCACCAAAACCGAGCAAATGAATTAATTAAATATTTTGTGAGCTTTCATTATGAATGCTTCATTACTTACTGCCTGCTTCATGACTGATGTGGATACAGAGCTGTTGAATCAATTTGTGATTTTAGAGGAAGAACTGATTAGAAACAAAAAGGATGACATTATTGTTAATGACAATTAACTGATGAAGAAATTATTAAGGTTGATACACCCAAGACTATCTAAAGAAGAGATTTTCTGCCTTTTTAGATGATTCTGAAAGTATTAGTTCCCTAAAGGATTTGACCCTCACTATATATGCTACAGAATTAGGATATTTCCTCTGAATTACAGTATCCAAGGGAATGCAGACAGATTTGGAAAACTCATGAGATCCTTGAAGACTGAAGAGCTGTAGAGCAGACTATCCAGGACCTAGTTCACAGTCAAGAAACCCTCCAGGTTTCTTGACTGAAGAACCTTAGTAATTCTTCCAAGCATCCTCCATAATTGCTCATTACTTAAAATGAACTGATGAAATGAGGAAAGAATGTTAGATTTTTTGAAAGGGAAAGGTCTTAAAACTAGTATCCTGGTTGCTGCTAATTGAGGCTATAATTCTATAGATATAGGATCCATGCACATGGTTCCAGCTACAATTCAGGAGTTTCCTGAATCAGATGTTTAGAGCAGTGGAGGCTATAACTGGAAAGTATTCCTCTTGATTATTTTTTTAAATGTATACTTTTTCCTGAATGTTTACTTTTTTCACTCTTATGGATAGAATGCTGGGCTAAATGGGTCTTTATTCTGATCCAGTGCAACAGATTTTACTAAGCAGGTGGATTTTTAAGAATAAGATCTTTAAACAGCAAGGACTAGGTTTTTAAACCCTAATTTTAACAAAACAGGCATTTTGTCATAGTGCTGTTTGCATTCTGCTGAAATCCACAGGAAAGAAATTGCTTTACTGTTGTCCCCCACTTGGAATGCTAATAAATAAATAATACATTTGGCAGTGAGTTCTCTCTCAATCTCAGTGACTGCTGGTAAAATAAGAGGTGGCCTCCAATCAGGAAGGTATTTTTAGTTAAAGGAACTGAAGCATGAAGTGTGATGTTTTAGCTCTAAAGTGTCAGAAGCAAATCCTAATTAATTCTGACCTCTCTACATTATGCATCTTTCTGATCAACTCTCTGATAGTGCTGCTCTGTCAGACAATGAAGCTTGGGATTCAGAGTAAATAGACCTGCCAGAGGAGGTTTCCATTGTGATTTGATCAGAGCCTGGAAGTCATTCTACAGTTTCTTCACCATAAAATTCTTCTCAGTGTCTCTTCAGACTTGCAAAAGGAAGTTAAACATATCCTGCTATGCGGCAATATTACAGTTTTACTTGTTGCTTAATGTTTTCACTGATGCTTTCTTCATCATCCTCTGGGCACAAACTCTTAAGTATTTTAAACCATCTGTTAAATTAACATACTTTTTTAAGAAAAATATGCTTTCATAGCTCCTGTTCAGCTTCTTTTACAAAGTGTGCATTTGCAAGTTGTGTAGTGCCTATGGTGTCTGCTCTGAAAGCCCCATCAATTAAGATTTGTGAATATTGAACAATTCTGTTCTTAAAATTCTGTAGATATGAAATTAAGATTTCATTCTTAAAACAGAAATGATGTCACTTTTTCTTTCAGCTTCAGAGAAATTTAATATTCGGGCTTAAGAACCATTTTGCATTTAAAAGAGATGTATGTGGAGGTTATTCATAATGCCATCTCTCTCAGAAAAAACAGTCTGAATTAATTCATTTGGTCTCCAAGACAACAGCCATGGCTTTCTTATGCCAAACAAAGGTCCTAATTAATGTCATCTAAGTATCTGCAGACATAATTTCTGATCTATGGTCTTTTGTGTCTGATCTATCTGAAAAATGTCTGTGTTCCATGAGCAAAGGGAAGATATGTCCATGGTATGAAAGTAAGTGAACAGATGAAAGTGAAAATTATTTAAAAAAACATTTTTAAAAAGGAAATAGTGATTTTTTTTTTGTCCTCTTCATACCTCTGTTGATAATGTGAAAATGAGTGCTTTACACTCCTGACTGTCAGTTGCTGTTCTTTTGTACAATGCTGAATGACCATTATGTTAGATTATCTATCACTTTTCCTTAGGGTTTTGAGGGCACCTCTGTTCCCTTGCTTAGCTACTTCTGAAGGAGATCCAGTGCAACATCTGGAGCACATACTCAGAATATTTCCATTGTTTCCTTCCTTGTGTGCAGCAGGAAATTGATATTGTGGGCTTTTTTTTTATTTTCATTGCTCTGTGGAACTTTCTAGAGAATGCCTAGAGGGACTGGTGGTGGTTTTTGGTTTTGTGGGGCAAACATTGGGTTTTTCTGGGGGGAGAGAAAGTGTTTCTTTGGTTGGTTGATTGGTTTGTTTTGTTAGGGGAGTCCATTGTTTTGTTTTGTTGGAGTTTTTCCATTGATGTTGGGTTTGGGTTTGGGTTTGGGTTTGGGTTTGGGTTTGGGTTTGGGTTTGGGTTTGGGTTTGGGTTTGGGTTTGGGTTTGGGTTTGGGTTGGTTTGGTTTCATTTGGCTGGTTTGGTTTGGATTTGGTTTGTTTTATTTTTTTGTTTGTTTGTTTGTTTTTTGGGGTTTTTTTTGTTTTTTTTTTTTTGTTTTGTTTTGTTTTGTTTGTTTTCGTTGTTTTTGTTTTTTTAGCATGCTTTGATTGCTTGTCAACATTATTTGAATTTTCGGCTTTTGCTTCTTATACAGATTGGTAAAGAAGTGTGATGGTTACTTTTACCTGGCTTTTGGGGGTCTTTTTTGCTCTCATTTATCCTGTTATACTATAGTTAAGTTCACTGTAGAGAATGATAGTTTTTTCTGCTGTGACATTTGTTTGGACTGTGTAGTCACTCGAGAAGCTAATTCAGTGGAGTATGCTGGGTTGGCAATGCAGATTGCTGTAGCTGACAATCATAAGTGTTCTCATTCTCGCTCACAGCAGTCCTGAATTGAGAGTATTAGTTTTATTTCCTTTGAGTAATGCTTTCTGTACTGCAACTCTCAGCTTAGACTAGTGTGTTAAGAGTATAGAGCTTTGGGAGAAAATAAACCTCCTTGCTCCAGTGGGACCTAAGGAATTAGAGGGGCTGGGTGTAGCTGGGCTTAATTTCTGATTAGAACCAGTTCGGAAATATAAGTCTGGTTGTGTTCAGCAAGACCCCAGATGCATAAATAGTGTGGGCTACACTCTAAGTCTGGTCTGATTCACAATGAGAGAGTCACAAATAGTGAGTTTTAACCAATTAAACACTAAATGTCTGGAGGAATTCAAAAGAACTTTCAGGAACACAGATTCACCAATAGTGCAGCTTATTGGAGCAACAGGTTATATATTCTTTCAGATTGCTGGTGATAAATTTACTGCACATGCAAAATACAAGTGTATAGCATGGTGAACAAGAGTTCCTGAGAATATTCCAGTGCAGTTGGATGTGCAAATCCTATCACAGAGGTGTAATCACTTTGGGGAGGAAAGAGGAGCAAGCCTCGTCCACTTGCATGCAAGGTCATCATATGCCCAAATTCTACTGCTGGGGATTTCAAATGCCAATTTATACTTTTGGGATAAATGCAGGTGAGAGTGTAGTCAAATATTCTGTTACTGCCATCATAAATGGAGGGGGAGACAATTTATGTGTAAATGAAGGATATCAAGACTTACAAAGAAAGATTGCAAAAACTGTGGGTCTTGCACAAGGACATGATGGAACTGGGACACATTAGCATCCCACACTTCAACCTAGCTGATTGCAGAAAAAAGGACTGTCTGGCTTCTGCCTGAAAACCTGTCACCACCTCAGCAAGCTATCATGTCCACAGAAACCCCATCATGGCATATCTCATGAAAATCCCTTTACCATGTATCTCATGACATATGTCATGGCTGTAGGCCTCATTCCCACACAGTGCCATAAAGCACGTTTAGAGACTTCTGGAAGATAGATATTTACCAGTCCCAAAATGTAGAGCTTATTTAGACAGCTGATCTTTGAAAAGAAAAAAAGAGAGAAAAACTGCATATGGATCCCAGCAACCCAGGTCTGGGTGCAGAGGAAGGAAGATGAGAAAATTAAAAAAAAAAATTATTAGCTTCTATTTTTTCACACAATTAAAACATTTAAAGTCCATTTCAAGGCATAATGATTATCACAATTCTGGATGCCATAAAATCATTTCAGACTGGGGAGACAAATGTTGCAGCACAGTTCAGGATGTGGTGGAATTTTGGCACAGCTGATAGTTTCCTGGGGAATAGGGAGGGTTGTGAGCTTTCACTTTTATTCACATATCTAGAAGAGTGCAATGAACAGGCAGTTCAAAATAATATCCTGTATAAGCCATACAGAAAAACTCACTGCTTCCTCCTGTGAATGTGTCTAAGCATGAAATTCCATTTAAAATGGACAAGAAAAAACTAGAGTTAATTTCTACTTCTGTAAGGTCCCTTTTCTTTTTGTGCTTGCTTACCTGTTTCTTTTTTTGAGGCAAAATAGTGGATTCTATCAGTTGATGCTTTTAACTGTTCTCCACTCACCCCCCTCCAGTGGGGCCATGCATTTCCATCCAGGAGGGCTTTGCCTCTTTATTACTTGCTCTGATATGAGCAGCAGCCCATGGAAAGGACTACAGTGAACCATATAACATCATTACTATTAATGGGCTCAGAAAGCACAGCCCATGAAAATACACTAGTTCAAGCCTTAAAAAAAAAAAAAAAAATAGAAAAAGTAGAGGTTTTACCTCATCTCATTCAAATGATGAATGGAAATGCTGAACTGTTTCTACAAGACGGATGAACACTCTGAACTGAGGAAGGATGTTCAGGCAGACTGCATGTGTGAAACCTATGGTTATGAAAGATGACTGCAGTATCTTTCTGTATCAGTATTAATGATGCTTATAATGTATTCCTGAATATACACATCTGCTTACAGATATAGATAGATTTGAAGGCATGTCATGCCTTGTGGCTTTTTTCTTTAACTAATAGATTAGTGAAAAAGGCTGTCATAGTTCAGCTGTGTAACTTCACTAATGTAAGTTGAAAAAGTTTGGTTATCATTTGACAAATGTTCCTGTCTACATCAAATCCTCTGAACCATGTAAATTTTTATCTAGAGATGTGCTGAAGTACTTGAGAATAATTTGGGCAGCTGCTGAACTGTTACCCACTAGTTCACAGACAGAACTTTCACCTCTTCCTTTCTTTCCACTTCGGTAAATTTGGTTAGAAAAATGGCATGCACAGTAGAGGAGGCTTGGCTTCACTAAAATATTTTATTTATCTTTTAACATGCTGTTGCACTTTAGTCACAAGTACATTGACATACTTACATGGTATGTCATGGAACTGCTAATAAGATACTACAAAATATTCAGTATTACTTTTAGCTGATTGAACTGGTGGTTAACTGATCTATGTGAGCCATGCTTTAGTGTTCTCTTGGTACACCAGTCCAGGGTGACTTTTTGGATTGTAGACCTTCTTGACTGGCAGAAATACTATGAAAAGCTGACAGCTTGGGAAGCAAACACAAGAGATGCAATGAAAAATTTCACATTCTATGTCCTACTGGCAATCCCTGACATTGCTCCAAAAAGCACTGCAGTTACCAATGCACAGGAAGCTGAGAATAAGTTCAGGAGTTCCCCACCAGGAAAACAAGGGCTTCAAGCAGTGAAATTTGCATAGTAAACTTTAAAATTACAATGCTCTCAACTCTGATCCTCAAGCTGTCCTCCTGATAGTGCTGCAACTTCTTGTGTAGCAGGTACTGGAGTACCATTTCTTAGGCATATAATTTTATTATACTTACCTTTTAACATACTGTTTTTTCATTGGATACTGTCTGATCAAGATTTTATACATTCAAGTATATTGAATAAACTAATGAAAATTGTCTTTACTCCCATTAGTTCTTATCAGGATAGAATAGTTACATTCTGATTAGGAATTCCAGTTGAGTCACACTATATTTATATTGAGAAAAAAAAAAAGCAGGAACATATGTTCTAATTGTCAGTGATTTGGCCTTGAAATCATTTGAGATAAATTATAACAGACATATCTTATGGAAGGAAGTTTTGAACCATTACATCAGCTAAAAACAATTAGCAATAAATGGAAGAATATTTCTTAAATTAAGTTTTTGCTTTCAAAATAACCTATAAATTCAGAAAGGAGGTGCATGAAGAAATATCTAGAGTAAATGATGCTGGTATTATCCACTTCGTCAGCAAAATATGTCAGGCTCAAACAAACAGATAAAATGATCCAGACTTAGAACAGATTGAGAGTAATTCTTCATGGATGGCTAACAGAGGCAGCAGTGATTCTTCCAAGAATAAAAGTATATTGTGGCTGCATAGATGGAGCTGCTGCCTGTGATGGGATTCTCTGCAAGGGCATAACTTCAAAATTTTATATAACACAAAATACCACTTTGGTGAAAAAAATGCTAAGTGTAGGCAATAGTGACTGTCTATATAACACAAGAAGCTTGAAATATTTTATGATGTCCAGGCATGAAAAGTGGAAACTAATGTTAGGTCTCTAAGCAGAATCTGATGTAGCAGAAGGTAAAATGTAGACCAAGCAAAGTCCATTAATTTCACCACCAAACTGGAGCCAAATCTCTCACAAAATTAATTCATTTAGCAGAAAACGTTACCCATTGAGACAAAAGAAATAGCTCAAAACTGTAAAAATAAATACGTGAAAATCAATAATCATAATTAAAAAGTTGCAATAAAAAGCATACAGTAAAGAAAAAAATTATCATGAAATATCAAGTGAAATACATAATAGCTAAGAACTCACTGATTAGAAAGAATTAATTCCAATAAACATCTTAGCTACTTCATTCAAATATTTCCTGTTAACTTCTTACAATATATAGGCAAAAAATAAGAAAATATTAAATATACATGAAAATAACTTAAAAGTTAGTGAATTAAATGAGAACTTTTATATAACAGAATATTTTAGTCAGCTTTATGAAATTTACCATATTTTATTGCAATCTTGCATGAATGCTAGGGGTACAACAAACAAACTCCCATCTAGTCTAAATTATATAATTGGAAATTCTTTTATCACATTCCATCACTTGTGGTCATGCAAGTTTATAAATTTATCTAGCCTTAACTCAAAAACGTAAAGTGATGTCAAAGTCACAATATTCCATTGCATTTTTTTTTATTTAATTAACTACAAAAGTGTATTTATTATTCAATATTGCTATTATATTCTGGCTAAACAGATGGAAAGACCCTCTAAAATTTTTTGTCTGTTTCTTGTATCAGTATTTACAGAACTTGATCAGTACTTACAATAACCTTTCATGGATTTGATAAGATAAATAGATTTATCTCCTTGTATACCCCATTTATGATGACAATCTTTGAATATAAAATGTAATTGGCAGCTAAAATATTGTTGATTAGAGTCAGCCTCAAGCTGACACTGCTAAGAATGTTACTTCTGTAAGTGACGAGAAAAGCTCACAGAGTTCTTGATTCGTTGACTGATAACTTCAAATGTTGTTTTTTCTAAGAGACACATAAGCATCCTCATCCAAAAATCTGCAGATGACCTCAAGCTGAGTAGTGCAGCTGACACACCTGAAGGATGGGATGCAATCCAGAGGGACCTAAAAAAGGCTCAATACGTGGGCACACTTGGACCTCATGAGGTTCCACAAGGCCAAGTGCCAGGTGCTGCCCCTGGGTCAGGGCAAACGCTGCTGTCAACACAGTCTGGGGGATGGAGAGGTTGAGAGCAGCCCTGCTGGAAGGACCTGGGGGTGCTGGTGGGTGACAGGCTGGACAGGACCCGGCCATGAGTATTCACATCCCACAAAACTAAACGTGTCCTGGGCTGCATCCAAAGCAGTGTGGGCAGCAGGGTGAGGAAGAGGATTCTGCTCCTCTGCTCTGCTCTGATGAGACCCCACCTGCAGTGCTGCATCCAGCTCTGGGGTCCCAGCACAGGAAGGACATGGGGCTTTTGGAGAGAGTCCAGAGGAGGCCACCAAGATAAGAACTGTGAGAGAGTAGATTTAGATTCGATATTAGAAAACAAATTCTAAGGTAGTAGGGCACTGGAACTGTTTGTCCAAAGTCATGGATGCCTCATCCCTGGAAGCATTCAAGGCCAGGCTGGATACGGCTCTGAGCAATTTAGTCCAGTGAAAGTTGTCTCTGTCCATGGCAGGGTGATTGGAAATAGATGATCTTTAAAGTCTCTTCGAACCCAAACCATTCTATGATTCTATGATCCTCTGAATATTTTCATCAAAATTCAGATGCCACGTGAAATGATTGTATTCAAACAGTTATTGGGGTTTTTCAGTAAAATACTTATTCTACTTTTGTAATTGTCCAAGAAAAACAGAAATTACTTAGCCACTTCAGTCTCTTATTTGTGTCTCCATCCACCTGTCCTCATCTCCAGTAAAAGAAAAAAGAAATAGCTAAAAGTTCTTATCTATTGTATACAAATCATGTCATCACAGCAATTGTTTCCTGTTTATTCTTCAGTTCTATAAAAAGGTCAAACCATTTTCCTTTAGAGACATTTATTTTTCAGAACAGTCGCTTGCAGCTGCCTAATGGTTAGCATCAATATGAGATCTGTGGGTGGAACAGCTCCAGGTCACAGCCTGAATTTTATCTTAGTTTTTCATCCCAATTCTCTTATGTACAAAATGCACATGTTATTTCTCTGCTTGTCATGTTATGGACCCCTATTACAACTTTACAGATTTACAAAAGATCAAATCTCTTTTAAGGCTGTCCTCCAAGTTTACTGGACTGCAGAGTATGATGAAATGTTTTTTCCTTGAGTAGTATGAGGGTGTAGTGGGCTGACATTCATTGTCTCCTAGACCCCTACCCAGCCATTCTCTCCATTCTTCTTGTCAGCAGGACATATGGGGAAATAAGATGGAAATTCTCAAAGATTGAGATAAGGACAGGGAGATGGCTGAGAGTAATTACACCGACAAAATGGACCCAACTTAGGGAAAATTAGTTTTATTTCTTGGCAGTTAAAAAGAGTTGGATGATGAGGAAAAAAAAGGAAAAAAGTAAGCCATCTTCCCTCCATTGCCGCTTGTTTCCAGGCTCAGCGTCAGTCCTTCATTTCCAACAATCTCCTCCTTAACTGAGGGACACACAGAAATGAGAATGAGAGTGAAGTCAGCCTCTAGCAGCTCCTCTTTGCAGATCCTTTCTCCACACTTTTCCCTTCTCCAGCCCGGCACATTCCCGGTGCCCGCAGGCCCAGCCGTGTCCCGCCGTGTCCCTGTGTGGCCGCAGGGCCATCCCTGCCGGGTCTCTCCCGGCCCGTCCCTGCTCCCGCTGTCCCCTCGGGGCTCGCAGGGCTGTTTCTCGCTCGGTTCCCCTGGCTCAGCCCTGCCTGCCGGGCAGCGTTTTGCCCTCCCTTGCCCAGGCTTTCCCCGGGGCTGAGGGGCTCAGCCGTGCCCTGCGCTGGGGCCGCTGCAGCCGCTGGCACCGCCTGGGGCCGGGCCGGGCAGCGCCGCTACAGCCCCGCTACTGACCCGGTACTGACCCGCTACTGACCCGGTACTGACCCGGTACTGACCCGCTACTGACCCGGTACTGACCCGCTACTGACCCGGTACTGACCCGGTACTGACCCGGTACCGATCCGCTACTGACCCGGTACTGACCCGGTACTGACCCGGTACTGATCCGGTACTGACCCGGTACTGATCCGGTACTACCCTGGTACAGTCCCAGCACTGCCGCTAGCGCCTGGTCAGGGAAAAACCAGTTGAGAGGCACGAAATCATGAAGATTCCACCACCAGCTACTGCTTTCTTCCTCAGCTCCGTGCTGTGTTACTTCCTCATTGTATGGCACACAGGCATGGATTGGAAAGTAAAATTAGGTGTATTTTAGAGATTTTTATTTTAGTCAGAAAGCAAGAATTTGTTGATACATTTAACAGTTTGCTCTGGTTGAGTCTAATTCAAAGTACAATAAAAATAAACGTAATATATAGTGACCTGTGTTGTTAACTGTTAATGTTTATACACTAGTGATAGTTTTTGGTCAAGGTGTCTCTCTCTTACCTTGATTGTACACTTTTAATCTCCTGGGTTTCTGTGTTAAGGAGTTGACAACCAAGGATATAGAATCCTACAGCTTGATGTTGTTATTGTTTTTGTTTATACTGATAAAATATTCAAATTGCCTGAAGACAAAATAAAAGAGAAAAAGAACCTGAGGCAGGAAGCAAAGACAGAATATCAGGTCATGGAAGCCTTGAGTCTGAGTTTGCTTCACAGGGACTCAAGGTATTTCTCCCAGAAGGTGTAATCAGACAGCTACCTACTGCCAAGGCTCCTGAAAGTCAGAGAGAATGATGGTAAGTCCAAGGTTAAATTATCCTTGATGCTTTGGCTAATTAATTTTCCAAAGAAAAATTTGTAAAGTAGGAAAATTAAGGGGTGGAAATTCTTCATTGGTAAAAGCACATACTTTGAGGAAGCTTTTCTAAGGAGACTGAAGACTGAATGAGGATTAAGGGCATATGATTTTGTGATTAATGTTTTTTGGGTAGATGTATGTAACACTTAAATAAGAATTACCAAACAGAGCTACATGCATAAATGTCTGTGTGGTAATTCTGCTGTCCTATAAAAAAGAAACCATCCTGGAAGAGAGTTTTGGCACTAACTGAGACTGATCAAGTTAGCTAGATCCACAGTTTTAATTCTACATACCATACTTTTGCAAGTATGTGATGATACTTCCTAAAAAGCTGTTAAAGTGGCTTGTCATTCATGGCTAAAATGCTATGGCTTGTCCTAGAAAGTCTCAATTTATTTTTAATAAATACACTTTCTACTTTTTGTAATTCTTGTTATTTTGGAGGTTAGATAATTTTTAAATTGAGGCAAATCTATGAAGCCATTGGCTTTGTCTACAGATGACAGGTGTGCTGCATTTTGCAGCACAATATGAGCACAGTACATGATTTAAAAGCTTAAATTTCATAGGTGAATTTTACACTGGGCCATGTCACCTATATAGTAAATCTGTGCAGAAGAATTCTCAGAAAACAGTTAGAATATATGGAAAACCATTCTACTTTTAACAAAATTGTATATCATTGTGGATAGTTAACTTAAGAAGGCTACTGCACAGAATGCTTACATTTACAGCATATAGTATTTCCATACTCTCATTGCCGTTGTTAATGTTGCATTGCATATTGATTGTCATGCATGTACTATTCTTGGATGATGTGTAGTGTGAAGTGTTTGCCAAATTTTGTGAATGAATCCTTAATAGTATACAAAGTAATCTTAAAACATTAGATTAAAAAGATGGAAGAGTAAAGAGAGAAAAGTTGCATATTCTCAGTAATTTCTTTGAATATAACATTTCCTTGACTCCCATCACTCACTCATCCCTGATTCACTGACATCACTTGACTCTTTCTAGTAAACCAAAACATTCTAAAGATACTATGTTTCAGTTCAAGACATGAAAATAATTATTCTTGCATATTTCTCTTCCAAGTGGAAAAATATGAAGCTAACCATATACACCAGTTTTACAGCACCAGTCTGTCTGTACCCTGATAAACAGAAAGAACAAGTAATTGGTCCCTCGTTCTTGAGTTGAGTAGTCCAGACTGGATCACATGTGTGGGGCTTGCTGTTCCTAGAACAGACTGGCCATATCCACACTGCATAACACAAGAGTGTCAGGAAGATCTCCTGTGGCCCTAAAACTGATCTTTTGGTACGTTTATGTCAGTTAATTAATCATGTCTGCATAAATGTGAGTCATGTGTTATTGCCCACCACATTGCTCTCTGCAAAACGCATTGGTAGTGTGCTATAAACTTCAGATGTGCATCAGGAGTTCTACAAGTAATTCCACTTTTGACATTTAAAAGGATGTTGATCAGTCCCGTGGTTTCTTCCCTTTTTTTTTTAATCCTTTTTAATCAATCAAATTTGTCATTAAAATTTTTATTGCCAGCATTTTTTCGATGCCTCTGTGACAGTACAATTGAATTCTGTCAACTGAATTTTATATTCTGTTGTCAGCTTCCTTGTGCTGGTAAAGATATCCTGGAATCAATCTTTAGCATTTCACTGCCTTTCTATATGAATTGTCCCAGAATTAGATTTAGTATTTGGCATGTTTTTGACATACTGTAACCAATCCGTCTCCTGCAAAAGCTACATATGTCAACATTTTAGGTTTTAGCTTCACCTTTGCATGACTCACATACCCTGCAGTACAAGGGTGACCATCAGTTGAGCCAAACCTTTCCTGTGTATTTTGGGGAAAATAATACTGTGGGACTTCAGCTATCATATTGACCTGCAATTAATGGTTTGCAATTACCCAGAGTTCAGTTCTGTTTGAATATATTAAGAATGTATCTCTCTCTTGAAGATTTCTCATGAACGTGTTTCTGATTGTACACTATGTGGAGTCTGTATGACAAGTTTCATCTTTAAGTCTTTCAGTGCTTTTCCATGTGCTTTCACAAAATTGTTTTAACCTTTGCAAATCATGGCCCTATTTCCATGGCAAAATACTGCTCAAGTCTGTTGAATTCCATATTAGAAATATTTTTTGTCTCTGAAAAAAATGGTTTATCTGCATTATGAAGACTCTATGGAAATACTAATGAAATTTCTTAGCCTCTCTGTATTACTATGTATCTTTGTTATTTCTCTTCAATTCCAGTTGATTTTTTTTTTGTCTTCTAACCAAATTTATAATATGGCACAGCACTACTCTGCAGCTTGCACAATTTTAATTTTGTTGTATAAAATCTTCTGGCAGTTGTTTTCTCAGTCTGATGATCGCAGCTAGGACATGAATATAAATTAGGATTTCAGAAGCCACGAATATACATCTGCGATTAGTTGATCCAAATGCTGATATAAGTAACTGTGAAGTTTCTTCCCATTTCAAAATTACATGCAAAATAGTATATATCAAGTTCATTTTGTTCTCTACGTCTCCATAGGACAGCCTGAAAATTGTGTCAAAATTTTGACACAACTTGACTTTCACTGCTTTATTCAGGAAAAGGAAGGAGAGAATAAGGTACTGTGTTTCCAAACAAGGCAGACTGACAGAGTTTTCTTAGAAAATCTGGAAAAAAGAAAGTTCAAAAAGTTGAAATTGGAAAAAAAAAACCAAAAAAGGAGAGGAAGTGGGCATTGCATGAGACATTTAATTGTAGACTGTTGAATTTATGCTAGAAAACCAACTTTTTCCCTGGTGATGGTTTCTTGCTCTGTTTGCTCATTAGGGGATCTAAATATCTACATGAACAGATTTCATGCTTGTTTAAATAATTTCTTGTTGTCTGTTAGGTTCCTTGAGAGCTCCCGTTGTAACTCACTGTTCCTCTTTGATTTTGTTATGTATATTTTTAACCTTTTTGCTATTCATGAAGCGCTGTTCTTTTCCTACATGAGCTTCTGGTGTCTTCCAGGTACAAGTACATTCCTAGATGGTTTTTAATAGGGAGCCCATATTTGAGCTCATAAGGATGATAAGCCTTTGTCTCTCAAACCCAGGAAGCTTTAAAGAAACAGAAGAAGCAGAACAGGAGCAAAAACTATGTATATCTCATAGCTTAATAACAAAATAACCAATTACCAGCTTAATAATCAAAATTACCATACCAAAAGTTTTCCGTGACTTGCCTTTTACCCTGTTGCATGCAGTATACCTATGACAGCCTTAGCTGGCTCAAAGGAAACTGCTATTATGATTCAGTGTAGGCAAAATGAAGTGTAAGAACATACAATTGCAGCCTTTTGATGTGGGTGTTTCAGTGAAAGGTAATATTAAGCTCGTGCTGAGAGCTAACATGGTCCCACCAAAAAACAGTAACTGCAGAAAATGTTCTCATGAATCAGCCATTTTGTTAAAAGAGTGTTTTAGCAGAGTGGTGTTGACAAGATCCATTTCAGCTGAATGAGAATACCAGGCTTGCTTTTACTGATTGATCAATGACCTATCATGATACAATAAATCTGTGAGCAACAGGATGGCAATGACTGACCCTGCAGTATGTATATGAAAATACATAACTTATAGTCTGCATTATTGGTAGCATATGGCATGACACCAAGTGGGTCAGGAATCCTTTCTTAGCCTTTATCTGGGAAATATAGGTGGATGGAACATATTGTGATAGGAGAGAACAGGGAAAAATGATGTATGAATTTCACAAACAGGATCATAAGCTGTCAGGCAAAGATAGCAGTGTGCAATATTAATATATGCATCTCGCATGGGGAAGTGATAAATGAGACAGTCCTGTGACAAATTGCATAGGCATGTAATAAATAAGTTTACCACATAACTGTGCAATTTATCAGATGCCTTTTGCCATTACCTGCCCAATAATCCATCTCTCAGGGATTTATTTTCACAATCCAGATTTCCTCAGCAGCTCGAAACACCCTACTTCTTTTAAAGTTCAACCTGTCAGAAAAAAACTTTTCCTCTGTTCTCCCTACAATGAGCTAGCCTGGGCTGTTGAACATTAAGAGCTTTGATATACATGACGATATCCTCATGATTCTAACATACATTAATTCTGAAAAATCATCATGTCCTGCACTTTACAGTGGGTCATGCAACTCTTTATTCTGTTAAAATCTGCTGCATATATTCTTTGAATATATTTTACTTTTCTATGTCTTTTTGCTTCCTATTGCAGTTAGCCATGAACTGCTTCAGCTGTATTTTTGTGGATTAAAAAAAAATGCAATATTCCACTTCTTAAAGAATGTGGCCAACTAGCTTTTCCTGCTAAATTAATCTCCCCGAATTTATTAACACCCCTTCATATCTCAATTAGTCTGAAACACCAACTGTTTCTAATATTAAATATTCTTCCATCTTTCACCCTTGCTTTCTTTTCACTGAGGAATTGCTTCTAGAAAAGCTCAAAGCCACAAGCCTGAGTGGATTACTGACTTCAAATTTGTTACCTCATAATTATTACAAGTGAATATCATTTAACAGGTAATGATTTGAACGGGAACAGAATGAACAGGAGATGATTTAAAAATGTGTAGGCAAATTATAATTTTCATTCATTGTGGGCATGGTTTCTTTGTAACAGAAGTGTAGGTCTTTTTCAAGGTGGTGTTTTGGAGGGGGGGTTTATAAGCATTTATGAAATTTCTCCAAGTATGGTTTGTTTGTTTGTTTTCCATTTTGAATTTCCCCATTTTATTCCCTTCTTTCTTTGAAGATTCCTAGGAAGTCTGTCGTAGTGCCCTTACTGAATGTTCAACAGCTCTCTACTGTTTGTTTTTTGGTTGTTTGGGTTTTTTCATAAATAGTATTGTGAAAATTGACTTAATTTTAGAAATTTCTGATAAATGTTTCAGTGTCCTGTTTTAAGAACTGATAAATCCAATTTATTGTTCGTTCAGCTCCCCTGCCTCAAACAAAATTTATTTTCTTCAGATTTAATGCTGTGAAAATATTTTAAATCTTACATGGTTATCTTAATTTGGGATGAAATGAAACTCTAAAAGCTCATAGAAGCTCTTGAGTCTATGAAAGAAATAAAAATGAAATTTTCATTATTAACTTCTTTCCCCAAAAATGGTTAAGAAACCCTATGGTACTTCAAGGTTCCTATGATTTTGGACATTATTGTCTTAATTTTGTAAGAGAGATATACAGATAAATTTATTTGAAGTCACTTGAAAGTGCTTTTTTTCTTCTGTTCTATCCTGTATGTTTGGATTAGTGGAATTCTTCTATTTTGATTTTATGCAAAAAATTCTTAAAGGAGAAATTAAATAAAAGCAAACAAACAAAAATAAGTTTGGATAAGACTGCCTATATTAGTTTCTCTCACTCTTTTAGACTTTTTAGATCTACCCAAATTCATACTGATTTCCTCTACCTATATATTAAAGAATAAATTTTTAGATTTTGTCACATTTTTCTGTCGGTACCAATGTAATGGTAAGATCTCTTTTAAGGGAACTTGCCATCTCCTGTCAACATGATTAACAAATTATAATAGTTTTTCATTTACTGGGTTTTCTGTCTTAGTAACCATTTTTACATTACTTTATGGACAGCCATGAGTCATCCTTCAGGATAACCAACAGTAACTACCCAGAAATCGTGTGTGCCTATGTGTTTTATATTCATAAAGATCAGAAACTGCAATTATGTGCATAAGGTAAATACTTCTAAGTTACTTATCCTGAAACATTTCACTCAAGCAGTCTTTAAATCTTGAAGCTCAGCATGTGTTTAGTGTTTGTTGTAAGTACTGTGTGTTACTTCTTGATGAAGGATGTGTTGTGTCCAAATGGTGACCCATCACTGCGATATGGAGGTCACTCTCACTGCTCTTTGGTTTGGCAGGGTTTGCAATATATAGGCATTCAGCCAGTACAATGTTAAAAGGTCATAAAATGAGAATTAATTAGGTTTATTCAAGAGTTGGCTATTCCAAATGCCAAGCTAAACTTGGCAAGATTCTTGACATACTATATTTCTTGTCTCCCATTTGGCAAGGCCACCGTACTGTAGGGCATATTTTACTCATAGCAGTACCAAAATACCTCCTTCTGGCCAGATATAAACTAAACAAAACAAGGTGTTTGAACTAACTCATTCAAAGGGATTTTTTTGGTTGCTTATATGATTTTGGTGCTTTTAATATGCAATGTCTAGGATCAATATTCCAAACACAGCTACCTTCAGTGAGAGATGGGCTCCAACAAGCTTTTAGAATTCTCTTCGTAGGGATTCAAAGTCTGCAGTGTTCATAATTCATGAGATGTAGCTGTTGCAATAATATTCTCTTTTTAAAGGCTAGTGAACATTCACAGAGGTGTATGCTGCATATGGTCTGCAGACCTGCCCCCTTTGTGAACTCTGGGACTGCTATCTCCTCTCCTACCTCACACATAGATTTTCTACTTTGAAATCTCAGGAGAGATGGATTTCATTGAAATATACTTCAGAAACCACCTGAGTTCTCTACTCAGAAAGGGAACAGAGCTACACTTCTGTGCCTCTGGTTTAGCTTAGCCAAACACCGCGTGAGCTGACTGCCTTTTAGAGAGAGTTTTAAGTGTGGAGAGGGTCAGAAAACCAAACTTAATTCTCTTGTGTCCTAGGCTGTAGTAACTGTTATATCATCCTCATTCTTTGTCTTGTCAGTTGTAGGTAATGAGAGCTTTCCATGTCCCAGAGTACAGCTTGGGTTTCTGTCTGCTTCTTAAGATTTTGGTTTATATGTTGGGGGAGAATTTAAATAATATGAAGCATGATCTTGAAAATAACTTCTTATAGATTTCCGTTAGTGCTACCACTGTGAGGGAGTAAAGTAATGTTTTTTTCTTAGTGTGCCATTTATCAGTGAGCGCAGTGGCTCAAAGCAATTTTGTGCTCTTCTCATGTCCCAGGCGTCCTTATATGGATTTTTGCTTCTGCTAGCAGGATGGAACCCCTAAACACAACCTTGATGCTTTGTCTTTGTGAGCACTATTTATTGACTGCGTAGGTATTTGTTCTTATGGAACAGGGTAAAGACAAAATTATGTCCTACAAAGGAATCCTTACACTTGTTAGTTTCTTTCAATATCCCATGAGCAGAAGTTTCAACTTTTTGATTAAGAACATTTCATTATTGATCAAGAATCTATCTAAACAGGCCGAGCCTTCACCATAGAGTGCTGAGAAATTGTGATTTCTGAGTACACTGAACAGTAGTAAACAGAATTTTCTTGCACACCCAGAGATCATTAGCAAAGTTAGAAAGAGAAAGAGCTTCACAGCTAATTTGTAATGGATATAATAATTTGTGTGAAGAAAACATGAAAGTTATTTTTATTCAGAACAATCAAATTTTAGTATCTGCATCAATCAGTAAAATATTATTTTCAAAATAAAATTTTGAAATTATTTCAAAATATGTCAGAGGTTGTGTTTATGTCATGAAAGATGGCACCAGGTTCTTCTGGGGTTTTCATAAGATTTCAGAAATAAATATTTTTTCGTGTGCTCTTATTAGTTTTTGTGTTATTTGCAGTTACTGGAAAGGGGATGACTTTGGTAGTGAAGTATGTTTACATTGTTTAGCTGCTGTAAACATGAAGTACGTTGAGAGAAAAACAAAGAAATTCCTTCTTGGTTTATACTCTCATTTTTAAACTATCATTTTTTAAAGTGGCACATGGAGAGAACCCTTCTTATTTTCCTGTTATTTCATTGAGTTGGCCAAGTTTCACCAGTTACAGCAGACTACTGATATGGGGAAAAAAGAAGCAAGATTACTTCAACCAAGATCATTTCCATTTTTATATTTCACAGCCATGAAATCCCAAACGAAAGATCTTTGATCACTTTGATTCAAATTTTGTGTGTCTATGTTTATACCAAATTTTATTCTTACAATTTCATCTAAAAAAGTAATGCACCTGATTCACTTAATATGTGAACATCTGTAGTTTATAGCTCATTTATTTTTTTCTGATTTGGACTTTGGAGCATTTGCATATACAAATTTACATATCTCATTTATTTCTAAGCTTCTGAACTAATTTATATCCATTGAAGATCTGGATTTTTATGCAGAAATATTTGAATCATATGATTTTTTTTCTTTGTTGCCATCTTTTGCATTATATGTCATATCATATGCCTTTAATTAAAAAGTAATCAATGCCGTTAATTTGAAAGAAAAATAAAATATACTTGTTCATATAGTGAAATGTGTCAGCATATGAAGGGATATTTTTTTATGTCAATCCATTGAGTATTTAATATCCTCTTGGTTTTATATTTCATTTGGTCTGTATATTCTCAATCAAATAGAAGACAACGTTAATATATATCTTGTGTTCTTACTTGTTTTGTTAGTAGTACTGTAAGAGATAGGGAATAATTCTGATACATTCTGAAAGTAACTAAAGGTAATGAGGAGTTCTAGAAAATACAAATCAGTGTCTGAATGCTTACCCTTTTAAATGCTATTTGTATGCAGTACACTTTGTTAAAATTGTGTTTATAATAACTTAATGAAATCTCATTTTGCTGCCAGGGAGCATGGAATCAGATTTAGCAGCTTTTTAAGCTACACTTCACTTTTATGAGGAGGAAAATAATGCAGATCTACATTAGTACATATGTTTTTTGGGAGTAGGGGAAGCAGAGAGGTAGTTTGTTCAGTTCCATTCCAAAGATGAATCATCTGTTTAGCTCTATAAACCAGTACTTTTTCCTATCCAGTCACATGCATAGAAGTATCACTTGTAGTAGAAAATGGAAAAAAATGTGATAGCTTGTGAAGGAGCATACTGACACCTCCTTCCTTCTGTTAGTAAAGCGACTCTTTGTAGATGAAATTAGTGTGGTATTGAGGGGTATGTTTGGGTGATATAAGGAGATGTATCTCCTGTAACACCCTTTTTTATCTACTCCTTGGGTAGAGTAGCAGTGGCTCAGTCACTGTGACTCCAAATAAAACACCAGGAAGAATTATTTTCACAAAAGAAAATATTGGTGACATCATGTGCTGCTGGAAGGTGTGAAGATGACATTAACTAAGATAAAATGATCATGAGACTTTGAAAGTTAAACTGATCTTTGCTGGGTGTTGGCAGATCCTTTTGAATCAGTCAAACAGGAACAAGGAGTAGTCATAAGATTCCCTGTGAAAAAGCTGCTTATTCATCTCATTCTCCCATAACCAGGAAAATAACCAAAAAATCACTATGGTAGTTCTGTGCAAAGAAATGGCATTAAGAATAGTTTAGATGAGGAGGTAAATGAATTTAAGTAGAATATTTATATTGTGAAAAGATAAGTTAATTGAAAGAAAAGAGTTCAAGTTTTGCTGAAATTTTTCCCTCACTGGCTGGTGATGGAGAAAATGTCTCCTTGAGATCTGTAGCAATCCTTTCTTTTTTCTAGACAAAAAAATATCATCTCTCTTAAGAGAGAAGTACATTCATTACTTTTGACTGAAAAAGGTAATTCAAAGATTACAGTTGTAGTTAACATGGAAATTTGATGTAGAATTTCTTAAGTAGCTGTAAGAGATATACCAGTTCTGTTCTGAACAAAATAAATTTGGAAATGCCCTCTGTGTGTAAGTGGATCAACAGAAGTACAGAATCACTGTTACTTTCAATATCCACCCGAATTCTTTATAGATGATCTGATCTCTCAGGTTCATCTTGTATTAACCTCTGCTCAAAATGAAATCTTAGTGTGTTGCCATCAAAGTTTAGTGTTTAAGGATGGAGATACCACCACACTGAACAACCTTTCTGAAGACAGTGATAAGATTCTTCCTTATTCTTATCTTGACTGAAGCAAGCCAGCTCTCACCACCTTGCCCAATGTCCTCAAGTGCCCCACAATTTACCACATTGCTAGCCCTCTGTTGTAGTCACTCCATTTTTCCAGTATTTTTTTTAGTATCTTGGAGCCCAAAATGACATAATATTCCAGATGTGGTCCAGTGGTGCCAAAAAAAGGGAAAGTGGCAGCAAAGCTTGTGGTGATAACAGCCCATTACGCTGCTGTTTCATTGCAAGGTACTATTTGATGTCTGCAAATTTCTAACAGTATAGCTCTCAACTCCAAAGTTCTTAAATCAAGGTGGTACATTGTGTTCGTTTTTCTGTAGGCAAATGATCCATACTTAAGGATAGAACAGCTCTTCTTACTTCAATGTTATCTGGCCCATAAAGGTGATGCCTTTTGACCAATTGCTGTCAAATTGTTGTACCAGATTAAGAAGCACAAGAATGCTTCCTAATGTGTCTGCAAACAACTGTGTATTTAAAATTGGAAGATTTCACATTTGCATGAAAAGAAACAATGAAATCACACCTGCACTGTCTGAGGATGGCAGGACAAAAAGAAGCAGTGAGTTTTATGTTTGCATGGGCTGGTAGAAGTAGAAAATAACCTTCACTAAGAAATTGCTGAAATGCCTTGCATGAATGTAAGCCTATATATAAAGTAAGACCTACTTATGGACAACTTCTAAAGAAAAGCAAATACATTTTTTCAGTGAGAATGTTTGGGGATGTTGCTGATAATACCCTTTAGGTACTGATGGGCTCACATATTATATATTTTTTGGCAACTTTTACATAACGCCAAATATTTTTTACAAGTTATATAACACCTTAGATTATAACAGTTAATTTTTGACGTTTTGACAAGCTAAACACATTAGTCCTTGACTGTAGAGGATATCATAATGTGAAAAAAAAAAAAAGTGTGATACTTCTAATAGTGGGTGGATTATAGTGTTAATTCTGAGACCAAGTTTTAGTACATGCTATAAGAGAACACCCAAGGATCCTCCTAATTAGTACAGGGAGAGTTTGTTCCAAACCTGTCAGGAAAAGCTGGTGCATAGTCCTTTTGGTTAGTCTGTTTTTTAAGGATACTTTGCTGATGGGGAGGAGGGAGGAGAAAGCATAGAACTAATGTAAAAAATTCCTATACAAGGAATAAATAATACAGAATATTAATGCATCAGTTTCGATGAAATATTGCTTCTTTTCTTCCCAAAATCTGCAAAAATATTAATAATTTTCTTTCAAGTTTCCAATAATCTTCCACTTGCAAAGAGGTACAATCGTATTCTCCCTCAGACCTGTTCAGGAAATACACTGATGTCAGACAAGTATTCACTCATTGTTTGCATTATTTATTTAAGGCATGCAAATATTTTGCAGTAATATAGCCTCTAGAATTAAGTTTGTTGGTTTTAAATACAACTAGCTCCTTTAAGTAGTATTACAATAGTAACTTTCTGTAGCAAGAGAGATACTGATTAATGTCTTCCTCGATCTTTCATAGTGACCCATTGTTCTAGCTACATTCATAATATGAAATTCATGGTATAATTACTGATTTAGTAAACAATCAGTAAATTTATTTTACAAAATTTAATTTATTAAATAATTAGTGAATAAAAAACCCTGATAATCTGATGATTAGCAGACACAACAAACAGCTGAGCTTGTGAAACCTTTCCTTTGTATTTTTATGGCTTTCAGTAAGTAAAAAAAAAAAAAAAAAAATGTTGTGTGTGCTCTCTTTTGCAGTTTTGATGGATTTTGTAAACACTACTGGTAGAAACCTATAGGTTTTACGATTACCGAGAAGTAGAAGGAGAGAAAAACACCTATTCCTTGAAATCAAGAGAGGTGAAAAGGTGGCATATAAATTGATTTCTGGGTGTTCTTTGTGTGGGTGGTAATTATTGTGCTGGCTCCTGAAGCGAAAGGCTGTGAAGAAGCAACAGCGTGGTATGAAGTCTTGGGTAATTAGTAAGAGGCTGTAATAGTGCAACTTGCTTTGGATGAAAGGGAGTGTATTTTATTAGGTAATAACAGAAGATCTTTGAATTTTTATGATCAAATTTACACGTGCTTCGATAATGCTTGGTTAAAACAAAGTAATTTGGAATATCTGCTGTTTTGGGGTGTTTCCCCTTTCTCAGCTATTGTAGATAGATGAGTTTATATTCCCTAACAGTGTTGAGGCATTTTCCCCTGCTTTTTTATTGACATTAATGTTACTTATTTTTCTGTTTGTGTCATTTGCTTAGAAAAATATTGTTATCAAGTTGATTGTTTGGTTTTGTTTTGTTATTTTTAATGAGGAAACTTCTTTGTAAAGATGCCAGCAGACAATGGGGTTTTCTGTGATGCCAACAAGCTCTAAAAGAGAGGCTGCTTTTAAAAACATAAAATTGAAAATACTTACTTTACCTTGTACCTTGGGTACAGATATTTGGACAATGCCTTGACCCGAGGGCTTTGGATTATTAAGAGCCGAAGCTCTAGCCAGTCTTAGGAACAGTGCTTTGAGGACACAGCTTCTTGTATTGGTAATGTGAGTGATGTTTTACTGCAGTACTCTTAGGCAAGTTGTAATAGAGCTGCACACCTAGTAAGGCAAGGAAAGGAAACCTGTAATTTTTGTCACATTCCCATCTGCTTTGTGTAGAATGACCCTTTATTTGACTATCATTTTCTGTTGCTTCTGAATAGTGTCTTGTTCCAGACAGAGGCTGGAAATATGGCACTGAATGACCACAGCTTAGGATGAGACTTTTACCTCCCCACCCTGAAGTCCATGATTGCATCCTTATTGGCTCCTGCCTTGATGAATGAAATTTCTTCCTGCCTAGATTCTATGGTATGCAAGTCACAGCCCTCCAGCTTCCCAAACAATTGGGCTATTATGATTTTTCGTTGTACAGGTCATTTTGTCTGATTTCTGTTAGCTTTTTATTGACCCTCCATAGAAAAAAAATCCATGCCTTAGAAGTTTGAAACACAATTAGATTTCTGCAGTAATTCTTAATGCATGTGTTCTTTTAGCATTGAAAACAATCGAGCCTAATTATACATGCAAAATCTGTCCCTAAAAGAACCAAATTTTAACTGTTAGATAAGTAATCTAGTACATTTCTCTGCACAAAAATTTGAACATCTGTACATAAACTATTTGACAGGTGTTTGTTTTACCTATTTAAAAAATTCCTTATCATTTATTTACATTATGAGTGGGTCTCTTTGGAATTGTTTGCATTTCTGACAGTACATCTGGAAGGGCTTTCTTCCTTTTTCACTTAGCTGCTTCTTTTTCTATCATTAAGGCAAATTTGAATCTCCTTTAATGAAGAACAGGCTAATGGAGGAAGTGTTTATTGTTTGATTTCCTTAGAAAAGATCCACTGAGAAAAATCAGAGTTAAAATTTTCTGAAGAAGAATAAATGGTATATAAATATGAGGAAATCTCTTCAGAAAACCAGCAGCTTATTTCAAAACTATTTATACAATTCTTAGCTTTAAACTTGGACCATTCAGTCAACTATACTCTTCTTTCAAAAGTCTTTTCAGACACATTCTACCTCTTTTTTGTGTCTTTAAACCAAAAAAACTCATGCCTTTTATTCTTTTTATGTTTTACCCAATTGGCAAAACCAGTTTTAATCTTTCCTTCATTTAATGCATCCTTCTGCCTTAGTCTTTTTTGTTCCAATGTAGGGAAAAGTGGGAACAGTCTTTTATGCTGTAGCGTCTCTCAGCTTTGAAGCACTGCCAAACTTCGACTTCAAAGCTGTTTGAAGGCTTCAGCTTTGTCACAAAACCATCATGTACAAAGCTTTAACCAACCCACACAACAGTTTAGTTTTTAAAGTGTGTCTTTATTACTGAAGAAAGGTTAACTCTGGTGATTCCCTGAATTATCTCTACAAGTATATGGGAAATACCTTTAGACAATACTGTTGAATGGAAAATGATTCATCATTAAATTAAATTGCAAAAAATTGATGATGTTATATCCTGCAAATTCTTTTTATCATCTCATTTTCCATTTGACTAGTATTCAGTTTCTAAATATCTGAAAGTGATTTTGAAGAAAAATTCTCAATAGATACCCTAAAAGTTTTGTGATCTTGAGCTAATATACTAAGTAATTTTAGATTTTTAAAGTCATAACAATTCTTTTGTATTTAGATTATTGCATATATATGGAGGTCCCATATATCAGGTTTAAGATACTCAAATTAGGTTTTATAAACATAATTATAATATTAATAAGGTTAATATGAAAGAAAAAGTATATTCTTTCTGGTGCAGGTATACCTAGGTGGATATATGGGCTGTAATGAGTTCACCCTTGCTGAAGTAGGAATCCTCCATGAAGGAAACTTTTATGTTCACATAACTAGATTCTACAGAGAGCAATAAAGTGAGCAGAGTCTGACTTAGAGGTCTGAATGCCTTACACTGTATACCCAGATGGCCAAGCCTGTAGCTTGGCTTCGGAAAGTTTTTCCTAATAAAAAAAAAAAACTAGGTTTTGACCACAAACATACCCTCAACACTCAAAAAACCATCTAAATAGACTAGTTTGCGATCTGACTGAGTCAGAAAAAGAGTTGAAGATTAGGAAAAATTGTGATTCTTGATTGGGAATTTTATGTTTCTTTAGTGGGTTGCTTAGATGTCTTTTTGGAAGTTGAATCTGTTTTTAAATTTTTATTATTAAGGTGATTGTCTTGTGTCTTTTTCAGCAATGTAATGAAAAACAGAAAATAACGAAATAGTGAAAACCACATCTTCTAAGATAATATGGTATCAACTGCAAAAGTCTTACCTGTCCTAGTTATAGTACTTGAAATGAACCCTATAGGTCAGGTCCATAAAGCTCTTTTCTCTACCACTGAGTTAATGCATTCTAGGTTACTACAGTGGGTCTGCTAACGTAAAATGAATGAATGCTACAGAAGATTTGCATGAAGTCTAGTGCTATCTGTCTAATGCTGAGTGACCTTCTGTGGCTGATTAACTGAGCATATTATTGGGAAAGTAAATGGATAATTTTCACTTTGCAATTACATTTAAGTGAGTTATGCACAGGTTAAATCACATGTCAAATAGTCGTTGTCCTTACCTGGCTTGACCTAGGAAGTGAACCCAAATTTAAGGATCATATCAAGTCTCTCATAAAATGGAAAAAATGTTCAACCGAAGTGCTGTTTAGTTGTTTATTTGTTTTTTGGTTTTTGTTTTTTTTTCCCCAAGTGCATTAAGCTATGAAATATTACTGGTTTTATCTTCATGATTTTTTAAGTACGTTACAAACCTTTTAACTAATTCCTGAATTTTCATTTGTGAACACGTGTGCCAAGGCAAAGAATATAGGAAGCTTTTTTGACCAGATAAACTTAGTACAACCCTTTCCAAAGTGACATTAAACAGAATTAGAAATTCAGTGAAGCTAAATAACTGTCTAAATTGGGTGGTAAAGAAAATAATGAGGAATGCTTTCAGATCTATTAGCAGCTAATGGAAAAATCAAAAAACAACTCCATGTGCCCAATGTGGCAGGAAGCAGTAAAACATGCTGACTACTGTCTCAGTGCAAAATATAAAAGACTGATTAGTGGAAAGCAGTAAAATCGGAGATTTTAAGTGTTCCAAATAAATCAGTTGCCAACTGTATCCCTGCAGCAGGGTTAACTGGACATTCAGGGCAGAGGTGAGCTAAGCCATTATCTGGACGAATACTGCTGGCCACGGATCAGTCATTACTTCCAAAAGTGAAGACCTTATACTTGATTTAGATTCACAGGAATACTATCTAAATCTAATGCCATTTATCCAGAGTGTTCTTAAACTAGAAAAACACAAAAATACCACTTTTGAATGAAAGATGATTAGCAATTCTGATCCTTTGAGAGAATGGAAATAATGCTTAATGGTTATAGTAAATCATTAAAAGTAGGTAGCAAATAATTTCTGCCTTTTTAATTTTTATCATTAGTTTTCTGCAATTAAATTTAATAAAATATTTGTATTTAAAATAAAAAGTTGTTTTGAGGAAAAAACCATCAAAAGTGACTCAAATTTATTTCTGCATAAATTTATGAGAAATAGGTCTTGTGTATGAAAAAAAAAATCCACTTTAAATGTGCCATACTTTTTAACTAGAAAGGTCAAAAGCAATTTTCTCCGTTCATAGTGTATCCTTAGGAAACTCTTAATTCAAAGTATAGTTCAGAATGTAAATACAACCATGGACCTGTGAGGATACTTTGACTTTTCACCCTTATTAGAGAACAAGGAATTCTGAAATCAGTAATTTCCTTCAGGATATAAATATTTGTTCTACTGTAATAAAATTCAGGATAGAATATATCTCTCCCTCACTCCTTTGATGAGGAGGCTGTTTGGAAGGGTATTCATAATTCAGCACTGTACTGTTTGCATAATGAGTTGGAAAGGTCTTTGAATAATTGCATTTGGCTAATGAACAAGACATACATCTATTCACCTCAGCTCTGTCGCTTTTGTGGACCCAGATATCTTCCTTTCTCTTCATATTTTTTACTTAATGTGAAACTGTGTGAAGTGTAGCACTTCATACAGGATGCATGACAACTTCAAACTTAATGTTGACAATTTAAGTCCTTGTTGCCCAAGAGCTACTAATTTAATTAGAGACTGCTATGCTGGAATTAACAGGGAAGTAAAATATCCCTTCAGAGAAATTTCATTGAAGGAGATTAAGAGTACAAGTGGAAAAAAGAAAATTACATACACAAGCCTGTTATTTTCCACTGACTACAAAAGGAGTTTAGGATGACTAAGAGAGTTGGACATGCCTACTTGTAGACATGTGATGTTAGCTGAGGTGATCTCCCTTTTGTCATTCAAAGATTAATCATTGGTCTCCTTAGTGGATAGCCATTGATTTTCCATGTAAAGGCTTCCAAATTTTTGTTGAGAAATTTCCTCTTTTTTTTTTCTTTTTTGTTTTGTTTTGTTTTATTTTGATGTGGGGATTTATTTTTTTTTTAATAAAAAGTTCTTTAAATCATTTGCACATCTAATTTATTTTTTCCCCCTACTCTTTTCCATCAACAATGAGATCTACCTATGTGATATCTAATTGAAAATAACCCTGAATGTCATATTTGTGGTGGTTAAGAAGTCTGGCTTTTTACTTGCATGCCAGAAGACTTGCCCAAGAAACTGTTACACACTCATTGAATAACAGAACTAAATAACATATTCTGTAGTTCACCATTATTTTTCCAGTCCTGAACACTCTGTGAAAACAATTTGTATTTAATTTGTTAAAAATGATATTCATGACTAATACTGCTCGATTACTGTGAAGAAGTATAATTACAATATTTCCTAATCAGTAAGAAGGTTACTAACTGAAAATAAAGAAAAAATCTCTGGTATATCTGATGACTTGATTTTGCTCTCAGGTTTAATTTATTCAAATTACTGTGAATTCCCATAAACCCCACTGAAGTACACTACTAGGGCAGAAGGATGAGACTCTATATCCTGGGTTTCATGCTCCAGGAGAACTGTTTCAGGTGTGGTGGAACTTGGGGTAATTATTTTGAAAACTATCTGAACTCTGAAATATTTCTGTATTTTCTGTTTACAGAGAAGAAAAGATACATTATTAATTTGGTAACCATGCTGGTTTAGATTAATTTATTTTTGCATAAAAAGTAAACATCTACAATAACTTTGTCAAAAATACAAGCAAAACCAAATTAAGTAGCTCAAACTACTTGACTTAAGAAGCTGAAGCTACTTAAATTCTTCCAATGGTCTCACCAGTTCCTTTATAATTGTCTTGATGAAATTAGGTTATCCTAATTAAACCCATTATAAGTATCAAAGAATAATGCTTTTAGTCATGCATATGCAGTAGCTAAGTAAATTGTAATATATTTAACATTTTAATAACTAGACTTTTATTTCTCTAAAGATGCAAATAAGAAAGCTGAACAGTCACAACCTCAATTCTCCAGCTACAGATGGTCTTAGTGCTGTCAGATCAGCAGGCCAGGACCTTCTCCCTCACCCCACCAGTGACCTACAACTGACCTGCAGTAAATTGCTAAATCAATGTGTATTTTATTGCAGGTTCACTGGAGATCCCTATCCTTGGGCAAAACCTTTACACACCATAAATAGATTCCGAGTACCTCTTTCTTCTTGCCTCTGAACCGACTAGAGCTGTAGGAGGTAATGTATAGGCTGAAGAGAATCTGTATTTGAACGCCTCTCCAGCTGCTGACAGCTTGGGGATGGCAGCACTAAGCTCCTGGTGGTGTTGCTGGTGAATTGTTACAGACTGTGCTGTCGCTGCAGCTACACTGACAACAGCATCATGCCTGGTTTAGATTTAACTGAGACACACGGACCTGAGGTGCATACATAACATTAACTGCACCACGTGTGAGTTAAGGCAAAACTGACAAACCAACGGCTGCCCACCCGCAGGATGGTTTTATATGTCCTCTGCCAGTGATTTAGAAGAGCTGCTGCTGTCAACTTTGAAGTGATGTTTAACAGTGGAAGGGCAGGCAGAGTACCACTGTGTCCAGTCAGGGCTCAGTGCCAAAAGGCAAGAGCTAGCCTAGCACAGAGCCTGTGCTATTAGCAGTTATCATGTTGTGTTTACTGGTTTGCAGGATTCTTATGGCAGTGTGTCTGAGCTGACAACCCAAGCAAAGGGCAGCTACCTGGCTTCTCCAGGGAAGTTCATTCTCCCTTGGTCAGTCTTGAGTGCTAACAACATGAAAGTCTGGTCATGCATACATCTGTTTAGCTATGCTTCACCCTGACTGAAGCACTGACTAATTAGAGTTCATAGACTCATAGAGGAGTCTGGATGGGAAGGCAGCTTGAGGATCACCTATTTCCAACCCCCCTCCCATGAACAGGGATGCCTTCCACTAGACCAGGTTGCTCAGAGCTTCGTGCAACCTAGCCTTGAACATTTCCAGGTATGGATGAGGGGTTCATAACTTCCATGGGCAACCTGTTCCAGTGCCCCACCACCCTCACAGGAAAAAATGTTATCCATCCAATCTAAACCTACTCTATCCATTTGAAGCCATTCCCCCTTGTGCTGTCACTACATGCCCTTGTAAAGATGTGTCTCTACATATTGCAGGTTCCCTTCTGGTACTGAAAGGCCAGAAGTAGGTCACCCCTAAGCCTTCTCTTTTTTCTGAACAAACCCAATCTTTTAAGCCTTTCCTTATAGGAGGGATACTTTATCCCTCTAATCAAAAGTTAACAATATTTTCATCACTGAAAGAACTTGTTTATGATAATGTACCCTGTGTGCATAAAAGTAACAAGATGGGGTACAAAAATGTAATCAGAGATATGCAGAGTGCCTGATTTTCCCAGCTTCCCTAAACTCAAAGGTTCTGACTTTTTTTGTATAAATCAGGATTTTTCTGCACAGAAGCATTTGCTATACTAGATGTTTCATTTGGATAGCACTTTAAAAATCAATTTAAAGAATATGTTTTTTCAGTGTCAAGAATTGACAATAGTGTTGTTCTCAGTTGTTTCATAGCACACCTGTCCAGTTATGAGTAGTTATATAGTGCTGGCATGGAGCTATAATAGCAATTTACAGATTTTTTTCAAGAGACATTATATATATATGAGACATAGGGAACTTGACACAAAAAGTGATTGCGACTGATAAGTTTACAGGCTCAGTGCAAAGTGCACCTAAGGTACAAGATTAGTGATTTGTATTTTATTTTTGGAGAGTCTGCTTTCCAGAGGATTGAAGAAGGATCAGCCTTGCACTCTTTATAGCTTTTGGATAGATACATAGACTGGGAGAGAGTGTAAGTTGCTTATGACTTCTTATGGTGCTGTGCTCCATGTATGAAATAGTTCCAGCAGGAACAAAGCATAAAAATGTCTTTGAGCATTTGGTAATGTTATCTAAATGGGTTGCACAAAGAAACCATGTGCCTTTTCTGAGGAAACTCAGTGTCACTCTGCATAAATAATTGCAGAAGGGAAGCAATTGACATCAGAAGCTCACAGTTATCTATGCTTTAAGTGCAATTCAAGCATTAGCTATTTATTCATAAGAAATTAACAAATTTGTCCATCAGGAAAGAGTTTGAAGGATGTATACAGAGATGAAAACTTTACTGTTGTGTGAAACCATGCAATATACAGTGACAGTCTGAAAGGGAATAAAGCAGAGCAAGGTACAGTGGAGGAAAGGTTTTATTTCTACTAAAGATGCAGAGAAATGAAAGGGCAGAGAAAAGCATTTTTCCAAGGGATAAGAAGACCAGAGAATTTTCAATGGTAAAACAGAATTCACAAGGATTTAGAATTGTATTGTTCTTCTTTCACATCCCCATACTGAATTTTATAATTCTGAGGCTGAATTATCACAAAGAACTTGAATGAAAAACTGGGGTTTTTTTGCTTATGTATTTCTGAGACCAGCTAGGTTCATACTTGACTGTCATACCCTTATCTGTAAATTTGACATGGACTGAGCTGGCAACTATGAAATCTCTAGGGAGTATGAACAGAAAATCTCCTTGGAGAACTTCAGTTCAATTTATGCAAAATAGATTGTTTGGCACAGGCTACTGAAAACTGATTTTAAGCACTTTGCGAGAGACAGATTGTTTTCCAAAATTTTGCCTTTTGAAGTAGGGCCAGCACTTATTATTGGAAGTGCTATAATTCATGAGATGATCTGAAGCAGTTTCTTCTATACGGGGGAGATTTCAGAAAGACATCTGAGAATTCATGTTCTCTCCAAATCACTGATGAGAACAACAGAATGTCATCCAAAGACTATTGCTGTCAATGGGACTATATTATCTTCACTGGACACCACAAGGAGCTCTCAGTCTCACATAATCTTTTGCAAATAAATTTAAAATGACTTGGTAAATTAGTAATGCTGTGTAGTCATGGTAGTCTATTGGGGTGTATAAAAATACAGAATTTATATATTCAATAAAATAATTTTCTTTGGTTTGTTTTATGCATGTGAAAACAGATGAACTAAGTCTTGTGTAAACCACTACCGAGACCTGGTGCTAATGCAATTAAAAATGAAAAAAAAACCTAACTGCAGGAATGAAATTATATAGAATGTACAAATGTTTTTAAAAGAAATAACGATTCTTCTGTCTTTTAAAAGTAATTTATTTAGATTACCAATTTTCAATATTTTGACTTCTTTTTCCAATCGAAGATTAAAACAAAAAACATTTTAAAAAATCACATTTCAAAGGAATATAAGTATTAAGATTATTGTACTTTCCTAGTTCTACTTTTCTTAGGGATTATGAACGTTATAAGAAAACCAACTTAAATAAAAAATTTACATACAGGTTACCATGACCCCCCCACCTCCCAAATACCTCAGCTTCATTTATAAATCATTACATTGTTGAAAATTAGTACAACCTAAGTACAATAGCAATGACTGACATATTATGTATTTTGCACTCTCATCAACAGTGATTTTTTTTTCCATGTATTGAAGAATTTTATAGAATTTATGTAGAGTTTCTTGTAAATCTCCTTTGGATTTTTGTTGGTGGTGTTTTATGGCGTTTCCTTTCTTTCTTTCTTAAAGATCTGGTTCAAGTTCATTGATACAAATTGAAAGTTCCTTTTGTTTTAAAAGGCTATTCGAATGGAGCACTCTCTCCCTTAAATTACTTACTGTATCTAAAATGCATTGTGAAAGTAGTGTTCCAGATGCAGCACATCCTAAAGTATGTTTCCTACTGAAATCTCTGCTGATAATTCAATGTGATACTCATGCCCTTATGTTCTATCCTGAATCACATAATTGCCTTCAGCTGCCAGACATTTTATCACTGCAAAGTTTAACTGGACTTTTAAATGAGTCTTACTTATGAAAAATCTCATCTAAATGTATTATTGCCTTCATGCTGGCTTATCTTGGACTAAGAGCAAACATATGAGTTCAACTTTTGCTCTTGTCTGATAACACCATGCTTTGCAGGGAAATTGGAGTTTAAACCACTGTGGTGCAGATAACAGTCCTTTAGTACATCCCTGCAAAGATCTTCAAACCTATCCTCCAAAAATCCAATAGAAGGCAATTGAGGAGTAACTCAGCTTTTTACAGCCCAGTTAATCATAGGGTGCTCTCCTGCGAGGCCTGAGAAAAAGCACAAGTGAATGCAGTACAAGAAGAGATGAAGAACGGGAAATGCTCTTTTAATCATTTCCTTTAGGAATATATCTTGTTGCCATAGATTATAGGATCATTTTATTTATGCAACTCACTGCCATATAGGTAATTGTTCCAAGTGTTATCTGTCAGTCACAGTGTGATCCGTTACCATTTAATCTGTAAATATCTGGAGGGGTATATTACCATGAAAATGGAACGGACATTAAAAGATCATGCAATATGTGATTTCCCTCCACCCCCTTGATATTGTTTATCAATAGTATAAGTACATTGTCGAGCAGATGGTATTCACCTCAGAGAAAGAGGGAAATTTACTAAGTACTCCTTGCATGCCTAGTGATAGGGAACAGAAAAAGCAGTAACATGACTAGAACCTTTCCTCATACATCCACAGAGTTCAGACTGTGTAATCTATATGTGGGTCCATGGTGAAAAAGTACAAAACAAGATTGGGACTCATTCTTAGTAAAGAATGCAACTTTCTGATCAGATTTGGCTCTGATAAAATGTAGTCCTAGAAGGTATTGGGCTAATGTAAAATTCATAGTTATTCTGTCTGTCTTTCCAGTCTGATGGGAAATCTTGTGAAGGATGACGGTGAGGAACTGATGCGGAAATACTCTTCAGTAAAAATGAAAGTCTCTATAGTTGTGCTGAATTTTCTGAGTTTGTTCCTAGGTCAGTTTTGTTTCTATGGGAAAGGAAAAAAAAAAAAAAAAGGGGAGGGGGATGAAAAAATCTTATCTATCTGAACCAGTTCTTGAATATTGCTTTTTACACCTCCGTTCTTCTCAGGACATGTCCCTTATATGCCCTCTGTATAGAACTGAGTAGAGATATTGAAGATGGTTCTTTTGATATTTTTCAAGATGGATACAAAATACACCATGACAATTAGTTTTCTAAGAAAGGGCATAGTTTTATATCCTTGTCTTAGAGTGCTGTTTGAAGAGTCATGCACTGTGTAAAATTAACTATTTTAATACAGTCAAAAGCAGGCATGAGTTTAAAAAGTCTAATACCTGATCTGATGGATATCTTATGCTTACTGACCAACCTAATCCATAATTGGTTTTGGATGTGCATTGACTCAAATGCTGCTAATTTGGGCTATTGGGTTTTTTTGTTTTTTTTTTTTTTTTTTTGAGAAGGTTTTAGCCTTCGTAGCTAATTATTCAGAAATCAATTGCACATTGTCAGACTGTGAAGGAGCTGCTAGACATGTGCAAATTGTATATTCAAGGAATTTTTAAAGGGTCATCAAAGCAGAAAACAAACAATATGCTGAATTTCTCAGACAATAAGCACATCAGAAAACATGGGAAGAAAGCCCGTTAAAGTGTTCCCAGGACATGGTGATGGTTTCTTGTTTACAAGAACTGCAAAATTAGTATTAGATCTGGGGAGAGGGAGAAGATTTGGAAGGGAGAAACAGGGAGCACACAAAAAGAATCCCGAAGGAAACCCCTAAAAGCAGAGGGTTTTGTTCTAGGCACTTTGGCTGATTCATCTCTGTGCTGTCCTCACAACCAGTACAGGCATCTATTAAGTATTTATTTTTTGCTTAGTTCATGCAGCATTGCATTGTTAATATCATGAAACACTGACACTTTTAACTGACAGTTACTTTGAGCTTGGAGATGTCTTTGTCATGTATTGATGGAAGGAAGTATTTTAGAAAAATCTGAGTGAGTTTAGATTGAAGACTTCTTGCATGCAGGGTAGTCAAACAGAAGTATAATATGCAAGGTACTAAGATGGGGAAGATACACTCAAGCCTATCAGACTGTTGCTGCAGCTGCTCCCATTGCTCCAACTAAACAGAAATTGAAGCTGGAATGAGTTGTGGGAAGAAGGGAAAAGCCAAGATACGGTTACAGGGAGGACAGGGAGCTAAGAGGCCAAGGCAGTATTTTTGGTCTGCCTTTTAGTGCCACCTACAAGCTGGCAACGACATCAGTCTTTTCTTCATATGCCTGATTCATCAGAACTCACTGTGCTCTTTCTCCCTATTTGCGTGTCTTATGACCCCTACTCTGTTCAATAACTTCATTTTGGCATCCCTTACAGTTCAAACTTTTGTTTAATCTGTGTTGGCTCTTCCTGTTTTTATTTTGTCTTACATTTCCTTGTACACCCTCTTGTCTCAAGTTGTTCTGGGACATTTGTTCATCATTTGTGCATCCACATACCATCAATACAAGTCATACTTATGGATTGTCCTCTCCAGTTTGTTCTTTCTGTTTTTTTTTCCATGTGTGGACATTCCCATTCATTTTCCATATATACCAATTTTCACATTTCTATTGCACTTCTTTACAATAGCTCTCCATAAGACTTTCTGTTGTTGGGATATTACACTGCATAGTCAAAATATAGTATGACCCCCAGGCAGTGGAAGTTAAAATCAAGAGGATCAGCTTTAGAGATTACAGCAGTCCTACAGCTGAATACATCTGCACTTGCACAAACCACTTACTTAATGCTGGCAGAAATCTGGAGAGCTGGAAATTTAGAAACTTTGAGGTGTTATATCCTGTTGCAGTTTAACACTAGCTGGCAACAAAGTACCACTCATTTTCTACCTTCTATGGTATGGACTATCCCTTTGGACACATCAGATAAGCTGTCCTGGCCATGTCTCCTCCCAGCTTCTTGTGCAGCTCCTCACTGGCAGTACTGAAAAACTCTTGATTCAGAGTAAGCATTACGTAACAACCACCAAACATCAGCATTATCAATATTATTCACATACTGAATCTAAAGTAAAGCACTGTACCAGCTACTAAAACAAAAATGAATTCTTTCCCATCCAAAACAAGGACATCTGATTACCCTACAGATCTTCTAACTCTCAAAAACATAAACTACCACAAATTCATTCTCTGTTAGTCTCCCTTCTCAAATGAGAGGTGGGATTTGAGGATTGAAGTTTACATTCAGCATGACTAAAAATATCAGAATCTACATCTCACTGAAAAAGAAAAATTAAAAAGCTGAAGTAATGTCTTTGACTCTAAAATAAAATAAGAGTGTTACCTGAGAACTAAATAAAAGATATAATTTTGGCACTGAAAAAGGCAGCAGTGATCTTGTCAACATTTGAAATACAATGTGCAGTTCTTAGGAGCTCATTATGATAGTGGTATTAAGGAAATGAGGCAATAAAGAAAAGGGCAGGAAAGAGCATTTAGAATTGAGACTCAAGGATTTCAGTTATTCAGAAAATTAAATAATCAAAGTTCAAATACTGGAAAAACCAGATTAAGCAGGTAAGAGACTGCAGAGGACAATTGATAGAAGATAATTCAAGCTGGTGTCAAGTTAAGGAATTAGATGGCAAAAGCTCAAGATCACCTCATTTTATTCTAGAGTAATTCAAAAATGAAACAGCAATAGAAGCCACTTTTTGTAAAGTAACACAATGTGTGGTGCTTTTGTAGTTAGTCTGCTTAATGGATTGCTAGTACTTTCTTAAAATAAATGGAATGCAAATAAAATATTTTTTGCAGAGAAAGGTTAGTAATTTTTAGGAATCAACGAAAGATAGATAATATAAAAAATATTGTTGTTTCATAAGGCTCCACATAGGCTCTACACATAGAAAAAAAGCTTCATTGCTCTCTTTGAGTTCTGACTCTGACCCGTCTCCTGCTCTTATTAACCTGCAACATATAATGGTTATATCTTTCAGTTTTATCATATCTTGTTATGTTTAATTTTATGCTGTAGAATCTAGTAGTTAATATATTTTAAGAATATAGTAAACCTTCCAAATGATAAAGTCAAAATATGACCTGTATTACAGGGTTTGGAAACTTACTTGACTGTTTGGATTTTCTATTTTTTACTTACTATTATGACATTTTGGAGATTTTACTCAGAATTTCTATGCACTGAGGATTTCCAAGAATGCAAAAATTTTGTTAACTTTTGTCACAATCCACCCAGTGGGAAAAAGATAGGCTGCTTTAATTCTTTCTGCGTGGTAACAAGAGAGATACTAATGTTTATCAAGTTGTCTTTGCAAATATAACAATATTTATTGGCAACAACTGAACAGATTTGAATTTGAGACTGAGCAAAATTTGCAATTAACAGTATCAAAACAACATACATTTGCTCACACAGAAGGGAAGAAGAAAAGAAAGGAAAGATGGTGATAGGGACACAGAAAAAGATAACACCAGCTTTGGATCCACAAATGGGGGATCCATGTCAGTCTATCGTGGTGGTCATCCACTGGTGGGCATTCACTCCTCCTCCTGAGACTCAGTCTTTTTGATCTCCAGTTTTTTTGTCCTCAGTTAGAGGTATAGATCTGGCATCAGAAAAGCACCAGCCTGCTTTTGCAAGCTGCTGGGTGTCAGGGCATTAACCTTTCTAACTTTTTCTTCTCTCACAATTTTTGATTAGGAAGTACAACTGAAGTACTTAATTTACAATGATCTGTACATGTGAAACCAGCTGTGATGTTTTAAACACTAGTGAAGTGCATAGTGAAGAACTGTTAGATCCTTACCAGCTCCCCAACTCCCTTTATGTTCAGTGAGGTTTTTAGTTCTTTATTCTTTGACTCAGAAGAGTTTCTGTTATCTCTGTCTCCCTAAGTTTTTCAGAGGTCATTCAGCACCGAAGAATCTGGTGGAAGGTGGCTTCCTTCAGTTCTGTGTTCTTACTGATGCCCTGAGCAAGATAAACCTCTGAACCTGAAGATCTTGCACAGAGCTATCAGTCAGAAGTATTTATGTCCATGTGCAGTTGTTTCCTTTACCCAGCTCTATTTGGAGATGGTACATTTTCCTTGTCTTTTACCTACATAAACTCTCCTTGTCTAGGGTGTTTGAAAAATCACCCTATGACTTTAGATATGCACATCATATTTTTCCTATATGTTGTTCAATATTTCTGTCAGGAACTTCTTGTGAACTACAAGGGCATTCAGTCTGAGGCATTTGGAATACTTTGGAAGTCTTCATAGATGTACTTCATTTATAATGGATGTGTGTGGGAGTTCCATATGTCCTTCAGCCTAATCACAGAAATAGTTTTCTGCCAAACTTTTTACCCATGTATTTCAGGAAAACATCTAAAATTCTATTCCTTTTTTTCTTCCTCTCCTCTCAGGAAAGAATTGTAGGACAAAGAAATGTTGTTTGTGACAACTAGGATATTTTGTAAGCCTGATTATTGTAAAGAAAGGATCAGTTAGCACTTTTATGTTTCAGACTTAGTAAGATAGATTTATGGCCTAAATTATTTTTGTATTTAAATACAGAAAGAAATGGCCATGTTTCTTAGATTCATTTGGCCCTAGTAAAATTGTAGTTGTAAAATTATAAATCATATGTGTAAAACATCATCTATGCTGCTATCTAAGTTATATCTAGATAATATAATATGTAGAATCACTCCTCCAAAATTAAGTAAATGTTTTTATTATTGAAAGGTTTTTTTCCTCATGCCATTGCATTGCATGGAAATCTTGTGGAAACTTTGTGTTGTTATCTGGCTTTCCACAATAGATTCTGTGGTGCTTCAGTACCATAAAGTAAGATGTGGAACTCAAGTTTAACATCTTTAGCCTTTGTTCTTCATAAAAAAAACACAACCAAGAGAAGCTTTCTCAGTGCTTTTTGGAATTATTCCAACCCATTTGGTTTCTCTAATTGGCATTTCCTATACTCATAGCACTGATGTTCACTGAGAATTATTATTTAACAGGTGGTTAACATAATAAACATTAAACTATCCTTTAAAAAATAGAGAAGTTTAAATTCATTGTCATATTTCACAAAACAGACTATCAAAAATACTTAACAGGAATATATGCTGAGGGAGTTGAGATTGTTCATACTGGAAAAGACTCCATGGAGATGTTATATCAGCCTTCTAGTACCTTATGGGGGCCTAGAAGCAAGCTGAAGTGGGACTTTTTGTAAGAACATCTAGTAGAGAAAATAGTAAAAAATTTAAACTGAAAAAGAGTAGATTTGGATTAGATATTAAGAAGATATTAGATAGTAGATATTCTTTATTGTGAGGGTGGTGAGACATTGGAAGAGGTTACCCAGAGAAGTTGTGGCTGCCTCACCCCTAGAAATATTCAAGTCCAGGTTGAATGGAGCTCTGAACAACCTGATATAGCAGAAAGTGTCCCTGTCCATGGGAAGGGGGGATGAAACTAGATGACCTCTAAAGTTCCTTTCAACCTAAGCCATTCTATAATTCTATGTAATCACCATTAAACCAATAGTTCTTCTATAATTATCTGTAATGGCAATTAATACTGTGCAGTGCAAACCCTCTTGCAAGTGATGTATCTACAGTAATTAATGTTAAAAAGGTCGCCCCTGCACAGTTCTGACTTCATTCTTCAATTAAGTAATTAATAGGATTTTGGGGAAGGGGAGGTACATCCTGATCTTTTAACTAGATTGTCAAATTGCAATGATCCACCACAGTTTTCTCTCCCTTTTTAAAAATTTGTATATATGCAAATATTGACTATGATAGTAATTCCTGTGAGCTTACATGGGAAGTCATAGAATGTTCAGATCGCAAAGATCTTCAGGAAGTCATTTATTCCCATCTTCTGCCTAGAGGAAAATATCTGATTGGTCAGGGCATTTCTATATGTAATTTTTTTTCTCTCTATGTGCAAATAAGCTAGTTGCCAAATAATTCAAGTTTATTATGACTCTTGTATTTATTAATTTTGCTGGGTTGGCCCTGGGCTTCTTAGTATTCTTGTAGCTGGACAGCTGCTTGTACTTCTTTTAAAGGCCTGATAGTTTTTAAATAGTTACTGAATTATTTATCTGCCATCAGGTGAAGAATAGAATGACTTTGGTAACTACAAATTACCAAATTGCAAATACAAACACTGAGCAGGAAGTAAGTCAGAGAGATACATTCAGAGGCTCCATTGATTCAAGGTCTTATAGAGGTTCCAGCAAATTGTTTTGATCTTTTTGGTACCATATTTCTGAATGTTAGTTGCTTGATAAGATCATATTTTTTTGCTGGTGGTGTTAGAGCATCATGTATGGGGCTTTTTGCATTTGCAGTATTGTTAATGTATTTGAAATACTTAATAATAAAAGTCAATGAAAGGAATCATCCAGATTTAAAAGACAACATGAACTCTGTACAGTGTGCACAAAAGTAGCTATTGTAAGGACTAAAGTATTGTTATTATGAATGTGAATATAAGAGAGAGACTGTCAAATCTTTTTTAGAACAACTCTGGTGCCAATAGGGATCTTTCAAAATATTAGATCATCACTTCTACCAACAATTTTTTTTAACCAATTGTTAAAAAGTCAAATTAATCCACTTATGCATATGATTGCCTTTCTAGTGGTATTTTTTTTTTTCTGAATTGTTGGCTATTCCTGACCAAACTCTTCAAAACTCTACACAACAAAATGGAAAAAAAAAAAACAACCCTAAATTAACCTCTGTCCCTTCATAATTATTGAAACTACTCCAGCCATATAGGATAGCTTTATAATCCTTTTTCCCAAGGTGTAGAGTTGCAGGACAAATGTTCTCCTGCTGTTTTTTTTTTTTTTTTTTTGTATTCTAGGAGACATTAAACAATATATTTGGTTTTCTCTGTGAGATCTCATAGGAAATACAGTAGCTATGCACTCACAACAATTCTTTTCACTTGATGAAGATGCCTGGAGAAAGAACAGTCTGGTAATATCCAGATATGTTTCTAACTTCTTGAAAGGAAAAGAAATTCAGTGACATGGTAGAGGAGATTTGACAGAAATAATGATGAGTGGTTCCTGAGGAAAATTATTTCGCCATTACAAAAATATGACAAGATTAAAATAAAAATAAATAAATATATTAATTATATAATAAAATCTGTTGATCAAAACTGGCATAAGTGTTATAGTAGCTGGGACATTGGAGTGCCTAGACAAAAATATGTATTCCCAGACTGCAAATCATCTGAAAGAGACAATTTTAGAAGGTTGCATTCAGATCAAACACTGCATTACAGTTTTGTCTGTCTGATTCAAGAGCTTGCAAAGGCTGACAAAACTCTCACAACAAACTTACAACAAACTTCACATTGAATAGAAGGATATGCATGTTTCTCTGAGTGACATTTCTTCTTTTTTTTTCCTCTCTTGGAAGTGGAATTACAGGTTAACACAAGTGCTGGCTGCAGAACACAAAATACTGCTGAGTTCACAAAGGCATTTGCAATTGCTTTTTGGAAACATAAAGCATTCCTGTAGAAAATGCTGTTTTAATGTAGCATAAAAATACAATTTAATCTCTAAGCAGGTGTGACTGTAAATAGGGAGAAAGTGTAGTTACTGTTCTTTCTTGTCATCAATTCCTCTAATTATTCTGCCTCATCATAAGAATTATAGTTTTTATAGCATCAGAGCTAATTCATGTCTCTAAAATGGATTATTATATTTATCTTTTTATGTAGAAATAATAGTTACACATTCTACATTAACAAGAAACACTACTGGTTAGAAATTTCATTCCTGAAGTTAAATAGCTAATATGTTAGATGTAGGATAGGACAGATGGTTAAGTGGGTAGAGCATCAAGTTACTGGGCCTTGACGGTGATGCAATGCTTGAACAGGAAATGTTCCTCAATCTGGTCACCTATGAGCATACGTTTTCCTTCTTTTGCCATTTTTTGGGAAAGCAAACACTAGTATTTGCAGTGATATGCTTCTAAATGATTTCATTTTTTCCTTTGCATAGTTTTGCATAGCTTTGCATTTTCTTTTTTCTTCTGTATAGCTTCAAAACTTGAGAAATAAGGGAATTAAAGTGTACTCACTAACTTTATCTCGATGTGAATTAATTGCAGCAATGCATGCTGGTTTTATTCTTATAATTTATTAACTCCATTTCCTAAACTTTCTTTTTAATACATTATATTATTATCATTATCTATAGGCTTAGTTTAGTTGATCTTGTCTGTATCTACAGCAATAGCAAATTTCTTACTGCAGTGAACATACTACTTGGACTATCAACAGAGATTTCTCTCCTTTGTACCTAATAATTTGTGGATACTTGAAAGATCACCTTTCATGAAAAGATACCTTTCATGGATACCTGAAAGATCAATTGTTATTACTAGTAATCTAGAAAACTCTTGGAGAACCAAGAAACAAATATTATGATAAAAAATTGTCAGACATACTTCTTGAGATTGTGATAACAATCTCAGTACAATTGGTATCTAGTTTTTCAAAACTCTATGCTTTTAAAACAATTAGATATTACATCAGTTTGCGGAATCTTTATATAGGCCACAGCTGCCATAAAAAGTACATAGTATTATCTATGATGGGCAAATGATGAAAAACATATAATTACTGACTTCCTGAAAATGTCTGATTTCTGGCTCTTAGCTATTTAGATGTTTAAACCTTAGCAAAGAGAAATCAGTGAGAATTAGACTAGAATTCAGGTTTTTAATTTTGAGAATCTAGTATAAATATCAAATATGTATTACTCTGGACCTTGTGATGGGGAGAGAGGGAAAATCTGCTTATTCATGATCATACTCAACTTCTTGAATGTGCTTTTTTCCTGCAATTTTCTGTCTCATTCATCATAAGCTTTACTCTATTTACAACTCATGAAGTACAGATCTGACTGTAAGCAGACACTTTATAAGCTGCCTTTTTTTTTTTTTTTTTTTAATGGAAGTAAGTTTAATGAAGTAGCAGATACCACTAGGAAATAGAATGAAACTTGTAACTATATGATAATATATTCACAAAGTGATGAAAATAAATTTGTTTTAGTTTTGGTGAATGTTACTTCATCCTCTTAATGCTGCTGTAACATCATCTTTCAATGTAACGTATGTATTAATGCTCTTTGATTCGAAGACATATTATTTGGGCTACCAGAGTACATTGAAATACAAAACATGAGATCTGCAGTGGTTAAGATTTCTGAAGAGATGACTTGGACAAGCTTTAATATAAAAAAAACCTAATTTTGACTGTCTGCTCTTTGCAGAGAATTAGTTAAAATTGATTCTTCTGGCCCAGTTGTTAAGGAGTGCCACACACCTTTCCTTGTGCTCAATGTCCACTTACACTGTCAATTCTCTGGAGAGATGAAAATTGAAAGAGATAAAATAAGTCAACAAGATGGAAATATTATTCTGGTAGGAAAAAATTTGAATTTGTGAGATGAAGAGATAAAGAGACTGGTTTAGGTTTTTAGAAGAAATCTGTTATAAAGCCAGAAGTAGGAAACCAGATTCATTAAGTTCCAAAATGCAAGAATTTATTCTATATAGTACAACTGTCACCATCAAGCTTTCCATTACATAAATTCTTAATTTTCTACAGAAACAATAGAATCATTTTCTCATTTATGATGTCTTTATTAAAAGAAACCAAGGAGATGTTCTGTAAATGTGAGGCTGTTCATCTTTTTGGTGGCAGGATTAGATGTGGAATCTTTTGATATTGGCTCAAGCCCTATTACAACTCCAGTAAATTCACAGCAACTGTGGTAAAAAAAAATTATATGGTGAGTCTTATAATCACTACTAGGATTTTTTTTTTTTTTGCAAAGAATAATTAAAAAATAAACAAAACTAAACAAGCAAGCAAGCAAACAAACAAACCCTAAAAATCCACACTCCAAACCCTGAAATCCTGCCTGCATATGTTTCGAGTCTCTGTGCAGACTTGTAACTCAAAGTCTTTGTGCATCATTCTCCAATTGGAGCAAAACTAGTGGCAGCAGCAGCAGATTTTTATTCTCAGAATGAGAAAAAGGCATGGAGAGAATGTGATGCCCCTCTGAGCAAGCAATCTCAGAGTCATGAGACAAACAAGATATTCTTGGAAGCATGAATTCGACTTTGTTATTCCCTGTGCTGGAGAGGGCAAAACTGCTTATAGCCAGTACAGCAGCTGTTAGTGCAGTCAGCTTTGCTCAATTGTTCCTAAGTAGCACAGAGAAGTGCATCACCTGATGCACTCAGCCTCTAAGTCAGTGGAGATTTCTTCATATCTATGTCATACATTCTAAAAGAGGAAAATATTATACTTACCGTCTTCCTGGCACAGCTCTCTGAAACTTCGTTGTGTAATACAGACAGTAAAGAGAATGACATTGGAAAGCTTCCTCTGCTTCTCAGCCCTAGGCATTATTATTTCTATCAAACAATTTCTGAGAATAGAAGACTACATTACATGCTGTTTTGTGATCCAATTCCCATTTGTATCAGCTGAAACTAGTGAGTTTTCCCCAGAGATTTCAAAGAAAAATTAGGTCAGAAAACACCTCTGAGATCATAAAATCCAACCTATGACCTAACAGTGCCATGTCAGTAGACCATGGCACTATGTGTTATGGCAAGTCTTTCCTTAAACACTTCCAGGGATGGTGACTCCACCACCACCCCAGGAAGTCCATTCCAAGATCTAGTCACCTTTTCTGTGAAGAATTTCTTCCTAATGTTTCCCCTAATCTTCCCATGGCGCAGCTTAAGACTGTGTCCTCTTGTCCTATCACTTGTTTCCTGGGACAAGAGACTGACCCTCACCTGGCCTCAACCGGTCAGGTAGTTCGAGAGAGTGATAAGGTCACTCCTGAGCCTCCTCTTCTCTAAGTTAAACAACCCCAGTTCCCTCAGCTGCTCCTTGAAACATTTGTGCTCTAGACCCTTCACCAGCTCTGTTTACTTTTTCTGCACACTTTCCAGAATTTCAATATCCTTCCTGAATTGAGGGACCCAGAACTAAATACAGCATTCAATGTGTGGTCTCACCAGAGCCAAGTACAGGGGGACAATCATTGCCCTGGTCCTGCTGACCACGCCATTGCTGATCCAAGCCAGAATGCCACTGGTCTTCTTGGCCACCTGGGCACAGCTGGCTCATGTTTAGGTGCTGTGGACCAGGGATGGTCCTTAGCCACTGGACAGCTTTCCAGCCACCCTGCTCCTAGCCTGTAGCACTGCATGGAGTTCTTGTGGCCAAAATGTAGGACCTGGCACTTAGTTTTGTTGAACCTTATGCTGTTGGTCTTGGCTTATCAATCCAGACTGGCCAGGTCCCTTTTCCAGGGCCTTTCTACACTCCAGAAGATCGACACTGTGACTCATCTTGGTATCATCTGCAAATCCGCTAATGCTAGACTCAATCCCTTCATCCAGATAATCAAAAAATATGTTAACCAGGACTGGGCCCAACACCAATCCCTGGGAGGCACTGGTACTGAATGGTCACCAACTTGATGCAGCATCATTCATCACAATTCTCTGGGCCTGGCTGGCCAGCCAGTTCTTAACCCAGCAGCAGTGCACCTGTCCAAGCCATGGTCTGCCAGCTTTTCCAGGAGAATTACATGTGAAATGACACATGCCAGTGTTAAGGCTTTGCTTAATCCATATAGACTACATCAATTTGTACGTAAATGTAACAAGCTTGGATGTGCATTTCTTCTCCTCAAGGAGCTCTGCTGTCTACAGAATTATTACAGCTCTGTTCAACCTATATTTGGAATTTCAATATTCTATATTCTATTTCTATTTTGTTCAATTTCTAAACAACATTTTTATAGAGAATGGCAGAACACAGCAGCCTTATCCACTACATAAGATTTCCAAAATTGTACTGAAAGAGGGATAGGTAGAGAAAATACTTATAGGTCATGAAAGGAAAGATAAGAGCATTACTTTTTTGAAACTGATCTTGGCATTGGATGGATTTTCACGTCACTCATTCATGCTGATTAACTCCATGCTAGACAGATGAGAATTGTGACATATATTAAGTTTCACTGAAAATTGATAGTTCCAAATAAAACTGCTTCAGTGCTTAACCTAATTTCTGAGAATGGGAACAAGTATGTAAATTTCTTAATGATTTTTGAAAGTAGAATTCAATTTATACAAAACCAATCATATTCAAATTTGCAAGGTTTCTATCCAGAGCCCAACTAGCATGGTAGAGTATTCACAGAATTTTGTGTTCATCATGGGATGAATCACACAATAGAAGTATGAGCATCTGACTCACTATAGTTATGATCTGGAGTATATTTATGTATTTGTTCACTTGATCATGTAAACAATCTAGTTAATTTCAATTATACTGCTAAATAGGATGTGTATGTTTAAGTATTTGTATGATTTTGTTCTACAATAAGAGAAAATCTCATATAAAAAGATAGAGAATAGTGTTGAAATGGTTGAAGTTATTTATGGATATTTATGGAAAAATACAACAAATAATGGGATCAGGACAACTTTTTGACATACAGTCCTTTATGTGTAGCCATGACATAAATCTTTTTTAACACCTGTGAAGTTGTCTCACCGAAGTGAATGAATTTGTGCTGCTGTGAAATTATTAAAGACATAGAGAGAATAAAGCCCTATTCCTGTTATTGAAATATCTGATAAGTATGCTGTTCAGCATACTCGTTATTTGATTTGCCCAGCCCTAATAACAAGTCCCATCTGTTTTGTGAGGCCTATGAGTCATAGTGGCTCCTGCATAAGTCATCTCTCTGAGTATCTCTCATTTTTATTTTTAACTATAAAAGAAGCCAAAGCAATAAAATGCAATAAATATACTTTGTGTTTCTTGTGTATTAGAATTGCCTAGAAATAATTTTTATATCATAACAATGCAGTAATTTCTCATAATAGTTTATTATATTGAAAGAGTAATCAGATAAAATGCAAAAATTGCCATTAGATCTTAAGAGTTCCATGTCACTTTTTTCTCTCTGTAGTGAGATTAATGTCTGCTTACCCTTTTCCATCATTCAGTTGTGAATATAGTTAAGAAAATCTCTGTTGCAGGAATGATGCTTCTCATTTTATTAGTATCCTTGTCTCTAGGCAGGTTGTCATTTTTCAGATGTTTGTCATTCTGTAGTAACAAAACCTGGTGACTCATCCAGCAAAGAAACTTTCCAGTTGATCTCAAACTCTTTTGCTGAAACTGAAAAGCCAGGAATTTAATGCATTTAAAATTCCAGCAAGGGATCCAGGTACTTCCTTGCATATGCCATTGCCCTTGAAATGATAGCAGCAAACCTAACTAAAGGCCACCTACATAGCCATATAACCAGGAAAGGCTGAAGGAGGCAGATTCTGTACATTAAATCCACCTTGAGTAAATACAATTTCCACCATTACAACCATGTTAATGGAGCAGAAAGAGCAAAGATTTTTTTCAGAGACAGCAAAACAAGTTGCCAGAGCCCCAAAACAGGCTGTATAATGGGGGAGGGGAACAAGTGCTGGCAATACACAAGGAGAAAGGGAAAGGCTCCTTTATGTTCTCCTCCTTTTTTCTTCAGGCAAAATATTTTATCATACACCAGTGGCAACAAGAATAGACAATATACAACTAATATTTTTTAGTGTGATAATTTAAAAACTGCAGGAGCATAGTCTTGTGTTTTCAAAGTACTTCTTTTAACTTACTTTTTTCATGTCATGATTTTGGTGGATTTTGGGGTTTTTCTAGAATGCAAGGATTTCTGTAGCTTAGGGCAGATATTATGCGTTTGTAATGTTAATGTATGCTTGTATATATGTTTCATGTAGGATTCTGTCTTTTCTACCACATACTTCTGTAATATAAAGAATAAATATAGAAACTCTATCCTATTTATCTAATAGGATAACTTCCCATTTGATGCCAAGAATTTCTAATAGAGGCAAAATTTGTTTATATCTTCCATTCTTTTTTTAGGAGAAAGCAGATTGTGAAATTCTATGGGTAGGGTTTTCTGAGTGTTTTCTTACAATCTCTAAAGCTTTCATCTCAAGGTAAAGTTCTCAGGTTTGAATTCTGCCAAAATGCAGAGCCTATTTTTGTCTTTTGAAGAAACAATAATCGGTATTTTTGCTATGTTTTGTGAGCTGTGATGGATCCTCAGTGAGCTTACCTTATGTTTGCTCAAAGGCACAGAGAACATCATGATAAACAGCAAATACTCTCTCTGGGAAGAAGCAGGCAATGACTGTTGAAGTTGCACCTGCCTTTGCATGCCTGTCAGAGAGCCCAAAGCTGCTGTTTCTGCCAGAGAATTCAAATTCAAGAAAGAAGGGAGGTAAGAAATATACTTCTTGCCTCTGCACAATAATCTGTCATTGGAGTAGCTGATGTTGTAGCTGATGGAGAAGGAAGAGAGGGAACAGTGCTCTGCCTAAAGTATGCTTGCTTCTTATATTTGCAAATTTTTGCCCACACACCTGTGGAGAATTGGCTAATGAGGGAAGGAAAAAGGTTTTTATTCATACATAGTCTGATAGAGCTGAAACAGATGCTGCTGCTGTTGCTGCTAAAATTTACCAGTATAAGATTTCCTACATAAATCTTTAACACCATTTATGGTGTTAAAAGCATGTTGCTATTATATTTTCCTATGTTGCTGCACAGTTCTAACACTGTTTTTTATAGAATCATAGAATGGTTTGGATTGGTAGGGACCATAAAGATCATCTAGTTCCAACGCCCCTGCAGTGGGCAGACACCTTCCATGAGACCAGGTTGCCCACCCAGAGAGGTCTTCAATACATTAGAGGCTTCAATACAGACAAACCACTGACATAATTTTACTATTTTGCTATTTTTCAAAGCCTTGTAACCAAATGGCAACAATCTTAAACTGGAAGAGAGTAGATTTAGATTGGACATAAGGAAAAAGGTTTTTTTTATGATGGTGATGGTAAGAGTCTGGAATAGGTTGTCCAGAGCTGTGGATACCCCATGACTGGAAGTGTTTGAGGTCAGGTTGCTTAGGACTTTGAGTAACCTGATAGGTATTGGTAGATGTCCCTATTCCTGGCAGGCAGGTAGACTACAGGATCTTTAGAAGCCCCTTCCAGCCCAAATCATTCAATTATCTAAATTTTATGGCTTCTCATTTCCAAAGAAAAAAGACATTGTGAAAAGAAGGGAAAAAGTTTTAAAAATTTAAAAAGGAAGAGAGATTTAAAATTTTGGAAATCATACTGTTTACAGAGTCCAAAAATACCTAAAGCATGGACCCTATAACTCTCTTGGATAAACCTGCATGCAGTATTTGTGAACTAGAGACAAAACTAAGCATCAGTAAGATAACAAATGTGTGTTTCATCAAATAAGCTTCCCAGAGAAAGTGAATTGAATGAAATTACCTGTGGCTTCCTGAAAATGAGTTATATGTATTTGCCTATTTTTTCATCACTCTATAAATATTTTAATTTGAAAAAATCTAAGCCAATTTCAGAGGGCTGACAAACACAAGTCTTTGATTCAGAGCTAAAAGAAAGTTGTTTGCTTCAGCTGAATGTTTAGTAATGCAATGTCTATGGCCAGAAATAAGAAGCAAAATACAAAAGAACTTTTTTGGATGTTTTGTCTCTACATCTACTGTTCTCTAAATGCAGGCTGATAGTGGTCCTATTATATAGGTATTGCAGCTCTTAAGACTTTAAATAATCGGAGGAATAAATTATTCTGATTTATCACATGCATAGGTTTATTGATAAGTAGCATTTTATTGTCTCTTTAATTTTGAATTTGCTCATTTTTTTTTGAAATGGGGAAAATCCAATTAAATTTTTGAGTGAAACGTACAAACCCATTTTTCATTAACCCATGACTTATAATGTTTGCTCAGATTTCTAAAATAATTACTGTAATGAAACTCTTATAGAGGCAAGTAAAATGCATTGTATCTAATTAAAACCTTATGAAATATATTTGGACACTATATGAAATTGAATACAACAAATAACAAAAAAATCATTAGAGACAAAACTAACATATATTTAAGCTTAATTGCATTTTTGCTCTCATTTGCTAATGCCCTCTCTACTTGAGACTTTTTTTATACTAACATTTCACACATTTTAAGTAAATATAACCTGAGATAGTTTTCATCATTGCTTACAGCAAAACAGCTTATAGCTGAAAGATTTGCATTCTAGATTTGCCTTCCAAACATTCCTATATTCTGAATGCAGTCAAATGTGGAACCCTCATTTTGGTTTTATTCCTGCTTACATTCAGTGCCAAAATGCAGGCTCTGTGTTCAGTAAAAAGTAAAGAGGTGTATATCCTTGAGGTTTATATTACTCCCATTTTTGCATCTCCCTGCCTGCTCAGTTGACAAATTTTCTGAGAAAATGGACCCTCATAGTCTCCCTACTTGTATATTCGGCTGTCAGCCTTCAAGGCTGTACCAGAAAGGTTGGTACTTATAGAGTTCTTGACTTTGATGGAAAAGTCAAAGGCATCTTAAGAAGCTCCTGCTCCTCCACTGGCTCTTTGCCTTTGCCACAACAGTTGTGTTACTGTTACTCTGTATAGACTATCTTACACAGCATACTACTGAAAAAGTCCATCTAAAATAGAACTACAAAGATTTTAATTGCTGAAAGTTCCCCTTCTTTTTTTTTTTTTTAATTTTATTTTTTTATTTTTTTTTTTTTCCCCATAGTATGACCTCAATAACAGCTGTACTAGCATGGAGGAGGGTGCGGGAGGGTGCAGAAAAGATGTTACCATAAGTGACAGGATTTTGTGCTTTCTTTATGAATTTTCTTTTTTGATTTTAGTTTTATTTTTCTCCTTTGATTATTTATACAGTTATTGTCTAGAAGTCCCATTGAAGCCTTCAGCTCTAGAAGTCTATAGCAAAGCAAGTCTTTCTGACAGCATGTGTTAGAGCATCATGCTAGATTAGGTTATGTTCACCAGGAAACATAAAATGTCCAGGTGGTGTTAGATGACTAGAGATAGTAGGGGACTGCCTTTTTCAGCTCTGAGCCACTGATGCAAACCCAAATAAGCTGCCAAATATACTCAGTTTTGGTCAGCTATGAACTAAAAAAAAAAGTTGCAAAGGTTACACTGAAAATTATTTTGAAGATCATGTATGTGGTAGTTAAATTCCAGACCAAAATTAAACTCCAAATAAGCCACCCCCCTTCTCCACACTCCCTTCAGCAAGAGAGGGACAAAAGCAGAGACTATAGGTTGAGATAACAATTTACTGAAAGCAAAAAGCAGTCGAATAAGAAAAGCACAGTAATAGCAATATTAATGAAAAGAGTGCACAGAAAGAGAAGGTGCTTTACACACAAAAAGGTCTTCACCAGCTCAACTTAGTTCCTTGTGGCTGCTGTGACAAAAACAAGGCGGCAGCTGTTCCCGTGAGCCGCACGTTGTCTGCTGTTTCCCAGACAACGATGAGATGGAGTGATCCTCGCAGCTGGCACTCCCATCCCTGGGCCGGAAACAATGACAAACAATGACGGATAAATCCCCAAAAATCTGGATTGTCTGCACTATACTGCCTTTTTTTTTTTTTTTTTTTTTTTCCCAGACCTCTGCGCTCTGCTGATTCAAATCCACGTGGCCCTGACACTTGGGACTGCTCCACCCTTCTCCACGTGGCTCGACTCAGCTCCTTTGGCTCAGCTCAGCTGGAATTGGGCTCTCCTCTGCTGCTCCATTCCCTAGAGATACTTCCCACGCCGGCGCTGCTTTTCAACACTGTGTGTTGGAGCTGGGTCTCGGTGGAACGGGAAGGAGATGGGGAGCTCGAGAGGATGTGGTGAGCAGGGCTGATCCTGGGAACCCCCCCAAATGAAGAGGAGAATGACGCACTTCCAGGGGTATTTTCCTTTTTCTTCCCCCCAAAACCACGCTCCCCCAGTGATGATGTACGTGGTATAGAACAACAACCTTGCCACACCCGCACTGCTCCTAAATTTCATCCCCTCTCTGTAACCAGGATGACACAGTTTGCACAGATTATTAATTGACAAGGATACAATGTAAACAGTAATCCTTCAGGGCAGAATGCTGTGAAGCATTTCAGGGCATCTAAGTATTTTCTTAGGAGCTGCCATTTAAAACTATACCATTTTCCTATGAGGAATTCCCTTTTCCTTGCCAGCGGGTAGCACTTTTGATCTGCCTCTTGGATGACCAGCAGTGTATTACAGCAATGTTTTTTCAAGATGGTAAAAATCACTAACCACCAAATTGTGACTGAGAAACTGACTTCTAGGGAAAAGAAAAAGGCAAGCATTAAAACCCATCGTGAATATGGTTCCAGAGATGTTAGAAGTCTAAAGGACAGGAAAATTGCCCATTAAAACCCAGAAAAATGAGCAGTTATTTTTATGAGCAAAAAGAATAATAGTAAGTATAGTAAATATTAATTATTCTTATGAACATATTATAATTCACTTTATAAATTAAGTCCAGCCATCTGTTTTCAGCTTTATCTCTGTAGCTGTAAAAGTACACATTTTGACACTTTTTATATAATAACAGTGCTTCTTAAGTATACATTCACTCATTATATGACCTTGCATGCTAAAAGGAATAAATTTTCAAAGAAACTAAAAAAAAAAAAAAACCGAAAAAAACCCCAAAAAAACCAAAAAACCAAAAAAACACATGAAAACAGAAAAAAGCAATTTTGAAGAACCAAAGAATTTTATAAAAATGCCAACAAATATAAACTATACCTGTTGGAAAAAACAAGCAACGCTACTTCTGGAGGGAAAAAAAAAAAAGATAAAATTTAAACAATTAACCAGTATGCAGTTTTAAATCACCTAAACAAAAGTAGTCATCACTATCCTTTCAATGTATACATGGAAAAATTTGTATCTTGTATAAGCACTTGTATTTTTCCTTTGAAGAATGACATATGAAGTAAGAAGTTTAAACACAGAGAGACGTCCTCAAGATAATAATTTTATTTCAATGAGAAAATTTATTTGAAATAACAGAAAAAAATTGCAAAGTATCCTTATGCCTTTTTAGATGTTGAAAGCTATGATATTATGTCACTCATTCACTGTCGTTTAAGACAGCTTCTTTAGAATCACCTAGTGCCAGTAAAGGATTAAAATCTCAATCCATTTCCCCAACTTCATGATCCTTTAATATGCAGGTTAGTTTCAGAATAAGGTAGTAAACTCAAACCTATATTGTTTTGATATTGCGCACAACAATGTTAGTTTTATTTCTTTTTCTTATTTATTTAACTGTGTCTAGTAGACAGCAACAGTGGATCACTGAACTACTTTACTAGGCCACTTTCCCAAACAGTGCAAGTTTGCATTTTCCCTTAGACTGTTCTGTTTCTATAAAATCTGTGAACATGACAATCTATAACCTGAATACCCTTTTTACAAGTGTAGGGGCTTTTTCCCAGCTGTCTCCACTCATCTCTGAGTCAATCTGTGGGCAGCACTTCTGAACACTTTTTCGTATTCATCATATACAATGTGTTTAGATATTAGAGAGCATGGGATTAGGCCCTTAATGTGCTTTCCATTCCTTTTCTTTCTTTGAAAAACAAACAATAAATCCTGCAATTTGGGCTCAAATCATCCTCAAATACATAGTCTGGTCTAATAGTGGATGAGTGTAAAAATGTAGCATAGCTAAGTCGTTGATATGTTGAGTGGGGGATTTTGCTTATATTATGTATTTATTCATGTAGAAGGGCGTTTTGAGAAGTGCTGTCTAGTGCTTTGCTGTCAATGTAGAACAGGAGTAACAAGCACTAGGATTTTTGGATTTCAGTACCTCAAAAATCAGCAGAGGAACTATTCCAGTGCCTTTTTTTGATTTTGTCACTCAGAATGAAATCTCTCTCTACTGTTTAGTGTAACTACTGTGACAGAATAGAATCAGTTGATAAGAGCTGTCTCTTTAAGTAGTCAGGCAGGTATTTTTTATTTTTATTCTAAGCCTGGGAAATTGCAGAGCAACAAGTGAAAAAACAGTGGATCAAAAGGTACCCTGTGGTTACTGAGAATACTGTTATTGTTAAATTCATCTGTTCTACTGCTTGATCTTCATAGCAACAGTTAGAAACAGAGAAGGAGAAGCATTCTTAATCTGAGGTAGTTATTATAACTATGTTTTTTGGAAACAACGTATTGATTAAATAGACACCGTGAATTAAATAACTTTAGTTTTGACTTTTCTTCTTCTTGCTCCCAAAGTATGATGCAATAACATGATCTTTATTACAAACCGCCTCATTCCATGATCCAGTTCAACAACTATTTTACTTATATAGATCATTATTCAGTCTGGAACACATATCTCATTAGGCGAATGTATGCACATCCATCATTTTTAAATTCAGCTAAGGTTCTGGACATGTAATTATTAGTAATAAAGAATCAGTATTTCTGTAATTTTCTGTTTGCTGGGACTTACCAAATTACCTGCAACTGCAACAGATATCAAGTATGTTTTGTCACTGTAAACTCTGAAGATGTTTTATCTCAATTACAATATTGTGGGAATGGCAAAAATTTTGCTGCTCTTCAGTTCAAAGGTAAAAATGTTATCATAAATGCCTTGGTATTCCCTTCAGTCCATCCCTAGAAATCTTGCCTTGGAAAGTGTCTCCATAATATCTCTGCTACAGAGGAGATTTAAAAATATTTTTTATGGAAAAGACTGTGTTAAGACTGAACAAATATGTATTAGAAATATTAGATTGTCTGGAAATTTTGTGGTAGTAGCATTGCCTCAGTTATAATTCTGTCTATTCAGAGTAAGAGCTGGTGGTTAAAAAAATAACTAGCATCTAAGAAACCCTAATTTAGTTCTCTGCTAGTTCATAGATTTTCTGCATGACTAAGAAAGTACTTAAAGCAGCCTTGTGAAAATATTCAAGGTGGTTAGGTGCATCACAAATACAAAGTTGACCATATCTTGATAATTTAGAAAGTACACTTTAACTCTCACTGTTTTATTAGCACACAGTTCCAGTAAAAGTACTTTTTAAACTTTTTTTATTATTTTGTATAATTATTCTTGCACTTTGTTTATTAGCTATTTGAAGGTTTCAAGGGATTCTCCTATATACTCACAAAATCTGGAAAAAATAGTTGTCTATTCCCCTCAGTTAATTGACTCTCTTCAAATCTTTTCTCCTCAGCCTTTCTTTAGTGGTTCTCAGTTTCTCTGGCTTTTCTGAATTCAACAGGTGTCCATTTTAGGCTCTTCACATGATGTATATTAAGGCTGAAAATGCCATATTAAATCATGTTAGTCCAAAGGATGATTAAAAATCCCACTGACATCCATTAAAGGCTGTCAGATACCCCCTTTATAGGAATGCCTCTCCTCCCCATAAATTATGGCAGGATAGTAAAAATAATAGCTAAGGAATAACAATTACTAAGCATATATGTATTTCATTGTTTGCTTCTCAAGACATCCAGCCTGAATTTTAAGCAGAGCTCCAGCCTATCCAGTTTCAACCAGCTACAAATGCTGAAAGTTCAGAACTGAAACTCCCCCTTTCCCTGGATTGCTGCTTCCTTCTTCAGCATCACACAGCTTTTCCAAACATTATATTTACAGAATTAAACAAGAGGATGGAAAAAGAAAGAAAAAAATTCTAGATATCCATTTGGTTTGATTATACTTTCATGTTCTTAAACCAGCTTCAACCTGTCTTCTAGGATGGTATTTAAATCCTGACCGGCACTTAAGAGTGAAGACTGGTTGAGGTGTGGGTATCCTGTGGTTTTCCATAGTCTTGGGTTGCCTTTTCTTTATTTTTCTTTCTGTTACGAGATAAGATAATCATCTGTAATCTTCTTGTGTTTCCTTAGACAAACTTTACAGTGGATTCATGTTCTGTGATACGTAGAAAGAAGGCATGTGGAGAACTGACAGCATGTGCAAAATCCTAGAGCCCATTTAGTGTCGCAAGCAATATGAATAATGTTGCCATGGATAAATCAGGAAGTATGTCTTAATGTCGATTCTCTGTTTGCTTAAAAGTTGTCTTGCTATTACAAGTTCACTGACAAGTGCTGCATTAGTCTCAAGGGATGAAATGTGTTTCTTCCTTGCTGACTTACTAACTTTTCTTCACTGGATTATCTGCACACTTTTGTGGATGTACACAATGCAGCTTGCTCTGCCTGTGAATTTACTGAGAGGATCTATTCTCCCCACATTCTATTAGAAAGCTGAACAGAAACTGCAGTGATGTCCTTCTTCTTCCAGCACCTTTGTGTGCCAGGTGTTATGAACTCAGTGCAACCATTATGAACTCAATGCAGAATAGTGTCTTGTTCTGTGAGGTTTTTACTGACAGCCTGAATGTATCCACCCACCAGAGAAAGGTTTCATTGTATGACTCCTAAGCTTTAGTCACAATCTTCCAGGCTGTTAGAGCTCAATATTATTGGAATCACATTGCTGCTGGCTTTACAATGCAGCTGAAATGGGTCATTGATCCAATAGAGTGATTGTAAATATGGCAGCTGGATGTTTGGCAGCTTCTTTATTGCACAGAGTGCATATTAGAGATGTCTGTGTCTGAGTCCCAATGTAGATGCTTTCTTCTGTTGCAGGTATTTATTATACATGTCACTTTTTTTGTCTTTTAATTTGCTGTCCTGTTCAGTTGTTGGACATTCTTCCTTTATGCTTTTATTTCGATGTTCTTGAATAAGAGTTCCATTCTGCTTAGTATACTTTATATCAGTAGCTACAAAAACTTACACTTGGGCAGTAGTGCCGTGCAGATATAGGTGAACTATCATTAAACTTGTGACCAATGAAACTGAGTAGGATAGAGGTTATACAGGCCTGAGAAATTACCTAGATTTTCATGGCACTTGTCAATAATGCATCGTGCTTTATGTTGCAATGTCTTTACTGATATGTCTCTCAGTTAAAAGTAACTTACTGTTTTGGGCTTGTATTTTTTTTTTTTTTTTAATAATGACGATTATTCCATTTCCATTGTTTTTTTTGGAAGAAGTTTCCTTATTGCTGTTCTGTTTGATTACTTTCTCAGAGATGTTGCTCCTGTTAGAAGATGAGTCTGTCTCTAATTAAGAAAGCTGTATCATTCCAGAATATTTATATGAAGGTCAGCTTTAATCTAGTCTATTTTTGTTTTGATTCTTGGTTTCAAATGAAAAATTGCATCTCATTATCTTGAGAGTTATATTACTCATTATACACCTTTACCAGATGTAAACATGTTTTCATTTTTAGTTTTCATTTTACGAATTTCTCATTGCTTCTTCAGTGAAATAGAAAAACAAAAATCCACTTATCCTCCATGCAGACTCATTTTTGGTACCATTTACAGTGTTTTCTTTTCTTCATCTGGAAATCTGGTATACCATCTAGGTTGAGTTTTTCTATTCTCTAGTCTGTTCCTAAATGCTGTGTAGTTTGACTGTTGTTTTTTTCTTTTGCTAGACCACATTGTTCATGGCTTTCAATACCATGTTTCACTCATTGTGTGCTGGTTAATAACTACATGAAACTAGAGGTTTTATTTTAATTTAATTTTAGAGCTTTTCTTACCAAAATGTGACTATTACAAGCAGAACAGTATATTCAATTGGTTTCACTCTGTAGCAACTTCTGCTCTTCCATGCAAGTTCCATGTCATTAGCCAATGTCGATAAGAAAGAGAGAAAATTACTCTCTGGAGTGAGGATCTATGGATTTTTCTTACTATTTTGGACTCCTAAAGCGTCACAGAATGAGAACAAGAATCAGGCTTTGCATTAAGAAGATCAGTGAAGTACATGGCTGCATAAAATAGAACTTGATATAACAGCCTAAATCTGGAAAACACTAAGAATCTATTTCATTATATTGTTAAGTTTGAAGATTAAAGCTTAGGTCAGAAACAAAGCATTTTCTTGATAATTTTGTAGTTCACAATGTCTCAGTTTCATGCTAATAGAAGCAACTACTGTGTATACTTTTTTTCCTAAGATAAAATCAGAAATAGAAATGTTAAGTGGAAAACTTAGGGGTAGAGAATGAGAAACACAAATGAAATTAATATCTCACTGCTGTACTTGTTTAGGTCTTAATTCACAGCTAAGTGTTAGCTTTGTTCCATTTTATTCTCTCTTATCTTTCTATTAATAGGGGAATTACTCTATTGCAGAGATAAGGTATATCTAGCACCCCACTTACACTATATTTAATTACAGGGAGAGAGAACAAAAATAATTTAGACTGAAAACACATATTGAAACTGGAACACAGCCAGCATGTCTGGTCCTGCCGTTTCCTGAATGAAAAGTGTTTGAAGTGCATTTGTCTTTCATTCTTTTTATCATTTTTTGGTAATTGCTTTTGATTCTTTCGGGATCAGTGCAGAAATAGAATCTGTAAATCCATCCAAAGACTTGGTTTAAACCAGTGTTAAAAGAAGTAAATAGATAGGTGGAGTTTTTCTCTCTCTTAACAGGAATTCAATGCAATATATCTAACATTCATACTGAGTCTTCTTTGTACTGAATTCTCATCAAATTGAATTTATATAGACCAGATTCTTTTTGGGCTCAAGGGTATCTGCATGGCATTAACTTAGAGAGAAAAGTGTTATCTCCATCTGCAGTGGCCCTGTTGTGCAAGGTATTGAAATGCATACTTCTTTTCACCAGGTTTTTCTGGTGTCACTTGCAGTATTTAGGACAACAGACAACAAAGGGGGAAAAAAACAAAATATGCATTTTGATTGTCTTTCCTTTTGTGTTTATAAACAGAGTCTTTAAGCAACATTTATAAGGACTTGCTTTGCTTTAATTAATTAAGATTTTTTAATCAATCATTTTACAAAGAATGGAAGAACTGACCTTTAAAATTACGTTCATGTTTAGAATCCAATTTTATGTTAAGCTCTTTTAAGGCTTTGACAGTATTTATTTCTTCCTGTTTTCCAGCTTGAGTTGGAAATGCTGAAATACCATAAAACAGGCTTGGACAAATTTGATAGATTCATATCCAGACCTAGATTTCCAGTGCACTCTTGACTGTAAACATGCCTCTCACTCTCCCAAATTACTACCCTTCTGTTTATGTACTGAAAGGAAAGAGAATTCATATTCTATATCTCATCAAAGACTTCATGCTCTGGTTTTCCACTTCCCCCTGTTCCCATTATTCTGCATTTCATATTGTTCAACATCTGTCTTTTGTAACACTCTACTATGCCAGCATTGATTGTTTCTACACCATCTTATGATGTGTCCTGTTTACAAAGGGCTTTTTACACAGAAAGTTCTGGTCATTCTACCTTGTAAGGAAAGCTCCCTCATTATTTACTCTTACATGAAATGGATTGGAGAGTTCTATTTTATATATTGTATACATTACAAACTATTACAATGATGGAATGCTGTTAGGAATATCAGAGATACCAAGATTTTTAATCAAAGTTGACAGTGTTAAATGTAGAGTAAAAATCTAATGCCAATGCCAATGTATTTGTAATTCATGTTTTACGGCATTCTGTTAAGACAGAAAAACAAATATTTTTCTGTATTCTGAATTCTTTAGAAAATAATTTGTTCAGACATTGTTGGAATTAATGTTTCCATGTGTATTGTGTTTTCGGGACAGTTTTTGGCCAGGGGGGACCTACAGGGTTGGCTTCTATAAGAAGCTTTCTGAAGCTTCCTCCATGCCTGGCAGAGCCAATGCCTGCAGCTCCAAAGACAGATGTGCCACTGGTCAAGGCTGGTCCAAATAGAAATGGTGGTAAGACCTCTGTGATAACAGATTTAAGATGAAGAAAAACAAAAGTTATTGGGCAGATGTAACTGTGTCCAGAGAAGAGCGGAGTGAGAACGTTTGAGAGGAACAACGTCAGCTCAGGTGGAGGGGCAGGAGGTGCTCCAGGCTCTGGAGCTGAGAGTTGCCTGCAGCCTGTGGTGCAGTCCGTGGTGAGGCAGCTGTGCCCCTGCAGCCCTTGGAGAACCTCTGGCATGCAGAGATCCACCCACGGCCCATGGAGGAGACCCATGCCAGAGAAGGTGGATGCCCAGGAGGAGGCCAAGAACCCATGGGAGGCCTGTGCTGGACCAGGCTCCTGTCAGGGACCTGCTGACCCATGGATAGAGAGAGCCCGTGCTGCAGCAGAAGTGCTTACTGAGCAGCTTTCTGTCATTTCCCAGAAGTCCTGGCTAACTGGGGAGGAATCTCCCAATTGCCTGGCAGTTACCAAATGTCACTTCCACCTACAAGAAAGGTTGGAAAGAGGATCCGGGGTGCTACAGGTCTGTCAGTCTCACATCAGTGCCAGGGAAGGTCATGGAGCAGATCATCTTGAGTGCCATCACACGGCATGTGCATGATACCAGGTCCAGCCAGCATGGGTTTATAAGAGGCGAGTGTTACTTGACTGACCTGATCTCCTCCAATGACAAGATGTCCCACTAAATGGATGAGGGAAAGGCTGTGGATGTTTTTACCAGGACTATAGTAAAGCTTTTGACACTATTTCCCTCATAATTCTCCTGGAAAATGTCTTCTCATGGCTTGGACAGGTCCACTGTCCACCAAGTTTAGTGTGAGTGTTGACCTGCTGGAGGGTAGATGGCTCTGCAGAAGGATCTGGACAGGCTGGACCAATGGGCCAAAGCCAATGGTGTGAGATTCAACAAGGCCAAGTGCCAGTTCCTGCACATGGGTAGCAACAACCCTGTGCGAGGCTACAGGCTCGGAGCAGAGTGCCTAGAAAGCTGTCTGGTGGAAAAGGACTTGGGGGTTCTGGTCAACAGTGGCTGAACATGATCCAGGGTGTGCCCAGGAGGTCAAGAAGACCAATGGCATCATGGCCTGTATCAGCAATGATGTGGCCAGCAGGACAGGAGAAGTGATTTTCCTCCTGTACTCAGCACTGGTGAGACTGCACCTCAAATCCTGTGTCCAATTTCAGTCTCATCACTACAAGAAGGACATTGAGGTGCTGGAGCATGTCCAGGAAAGGGCAACAGAACTAGTGAAGAGTCTGGAGCACAAATCATGTGTGGGGTGTTTCAGGGAGCTGGGATTGTTTAGAAAAGGAGTCTCAGGGGAGACCTTATTGCTCTCTGGAACTACTTGAGAGCAGGTAGTAGCCAGGTGGGTGTTGATCTGTTTTGCCATGTAACAAGTGACAGAATGAGAGGAAATGGTCTCACAATGTGTTGAGGGAGGTTTAGAGTGGATATTAGGAATAATTTCTTCATGGGCAGGTTTGTTAAACATTGGAACAGGCTATCCAGTCACTGTCCCTGGAGGTATTTAAAAGACCCATGGATGTGGTGCTTAAGGCCATGGTGTAGTTGTGGGCTTGGCAGTGTTAGGTTCATGGATGGATTTGATGACCTTAAAGGTCTTTTTCAATGTAAAGGACTCTAGGATTCTATGAAAAGGTGTTTTAAAAACAGATAGTGTTCCAGTGTAAACAATTCATTGCAAGCATGCACTGCACCATGTTGCACAACAGGACCTACTTCCTCTTTAGCTCCTAAATTGGCAGTTTTGGTCTTTCACTGCACACCAGAGTAAGGAAAAGCCATTGCCTCGGCAGCACTGTATTTTTCATTACTCCCCTTTATTTTTGCAAAGATATGATTTCTTGGGGGTTTTCTTCATTGTTTTGTTTTATTGGTTTTCATTCAAAATGTTTATTTTGTACATATTTCACAAAAGAGTATTTTCAGAAGTACAAACATACCACAGACTTGGACTAAGTAATATTCCTATTTCCTCAATTATATGCCATCCTCGTAACACTTGTTCATGCTGTGAAACAATATTCGACATGTTGATCTTCTTCACTTCCGTCTGGTCCTTCCAATAAAAAGAAAAATAATAATACAGTAACAAACCAAACCAGCATGTCATCTGCAGTGACAGTCTTGGGTTTTTTTTTCTCTTGCTTTGAGTTTCTGAGAATATCAAATGCCCAGGTTTTCAGAGAGTTTTACTCTAAAAACTGCTCAACATCTGGTGTAACATGGGTCAGATAAGGTGCTGGATTAAGAGGAGGTGGAATGCCTTTAAGTATAGGAAAAAAGCTCAGACCTTAATATTAGAAGAGGAGAAGCAATATGAAAGGATGGGGAGGCCATGACGGTACCACAGAAAAGAAATTTTAAAAAAGGGCGTTGTGATGACCGAGCAGAATGCAATTCATGGGTATAAGAACAGGTAGGTTTTATTGTTCAGTCATAGATTTCAAAGCTGACACTACTTTTTACTTCTCAGACATTCTAAAACCCTTCTGCAAATACAGTATCCAAAAGGTTTTGACAACCTCAGCTCTCCAGATATTTAACAAATGCCTTTTTAGGATCAGATATTTATTGTTTGAATGTCTGTTTGAGGCTCAGTATGAATAGGACCTCCTGTGACAGTACAGCTCCTTTGAACCCAAACATGGGGCTGCTATTACATCCTAAATCATAAAAGAAAAAAAAATTGTTCAGTGCAGCTCTGATCTGCTCCCTCTAAATTCTATATCTAAATTGGAATAATACCTCTGAGCTGGTTGAGAACGTATTTTTTTTTTACTGATATATTATGCAAGTTTTTGTTAAATGTAGAAAATACTTTGATTTACCTAGAGCTGAATTTACCAAAGAGCTAAATTAGAAAACCATTAAGTCCATTTAGGGACATCAACAGGAAAAGAATATGCTATTCAAGTTGAATTTCAGACTTGACCTACAAATAGAAAAGTATGAATTCATCTTTATTTCTGATTTTAATTTCCTTTGAATGTTTCTTTTCAGTTGGCTTTGGCTACTGGACTCCAGAGACTTTCAGTGTCCATCATGTCTTTGTGAAAGCAGTTGTACACTGCAAACTAATTACTTCTCAATTTCTATCTATTTTCACTTTGTGATGAGCCATATATACTGAGTTTTCATACACTACATTTCCCTTTACAAAATATTTCTTGCCAGGCCCACAAAAGCTTTTAAGCTTTTTGTTTTAAGTTTTAATTTGTTGCCTTCTTAGTTTTCTAACATTTCAGTTGGGAACATAAGCAGTAAAATCAGAGTTAGAATTACCTTTACTGATATTAGATAGACATAAAAATACCTCCTTACTTAATCTTTTTACCAGGACATCAGTATAGTGTTCAGCGCTGTTTTCCATGGCCTCTCCTCAACAAACCAGGAAGATACGGACTAAATGGGTTGTATGTGAGAAGTGTAGGAAATTGGCTAACAGTTCACACTCAGAAGGTGGTCATCAATGGCTTTTGCTCAGGTTGGCAACCTGCCACAAGTGAGATCTCTGAGGGATTGTTACTGGGCCCCGTTCTGTCCTACATGTTCAAAAATTGCACAGGTGATGGGATTGAAAGCACCCTCGCCAAGATTCCTGATGCTGCAAGCGTGGTGGTGAGGTGAACATGTCAGAAGGGCAAGCCATCCCACAGAGAGACCTGGCAGGATGGAAGGGGAGCCAGAGAGACCAGTATGGAGTTTATAAGAGACTATGTTAATTCCTGCACCTGGGATGAAATAACCAAAAAGCCCACTACAGGTGAGCATGTGTGTGGCTGCCAAGGAGCCTTGCTGAAAGGGACATGGGGTGCTGGTGGGCAACAAGCTGAACATGAGTCAGCAGCACCAATGGCAGGTCTAATTCCTGGGCTGCACCCTACAAGGAACTACATTCCTTTAAAATTAATCCATGTGGTCTATTTTGCTGTGGCTTGATTTGTTGTGTATTTTTTTTTCCAGCAATTTCCTTGCATATATATATATATATATATATATATATATATATATATATAAAGTATTTTTAGGAAAATCTAAAATTAATATTCTTCATCTATGCTATAATAATGCTATTTACAGAAGGAACAGAGGGAAAAGAGACGACTATTGTGGTAAATCAAATATAGTTGATCAAAATTTAAGATCAAAATATTAGTTTAAAATAACATATTTGATCTGATACCCTGCTCAGTGCTTATATGGGTGAGCTAGAGAAAGATCTTTGAAATTGCCAAAGCCAAAATGAATCTGAAAAAAATTTCAGCCATATTTATTTATTCTTTTTAGCATTATATAACTCCTTAAATTCCTCTCAATAAACATGTGGACAAAAAGGACAGAGAACTTTTTCAGCTCTTTGTAGCTTAGGCAATCTACCAAATGTTTTCCCAGACACAGAAAAGATAGAGATATACTTGAATACACTTCATGGAAGTGGCCCCCAGAGAGTCCTAGTGATGCTACAGAGACATTTACAAGTGCAAGAATCTGTCAGAGTTACTTCCAGATCTGGAGTTTAGCTTGCAAGTTTTATGGATAATGACTTGGTAAAATATATCTCAGTTATTTTATTGTGATTTCTTTTAAGCAAATGGTAAAAATGTGAGTTATAAAAAGATGATGAAACATTTTTATCTAAGTTAATGTTGAAGATCACAAGCAGAAAGTGCTTGAAAACCTCATCAGTTATAATTATTCATTACTTTAGTGCCTTAGTGCAACACAAATATGTATTAGGCATACCTGCTGGTCAGAGGGACTTTTTCTTCATATAATATTGGATGTTGAAAACAGTATGAAGTTCAAGCCTTACCAGAGTTTTTCATCAGGCAAGCAAAAAAATTGAATTTTTTTTTTCTCCCCAAGACTCACAGGCATTTCCAAAGTGGAACATGATTTCAAGGTTAACTGTCATTCCCACCCCCCAGTTCCTTACATGTAAAATCAACAAGTATAGACTATCCATCGTCATGAGACTGTGTGAGGTAAGGAAATATAATGACAGGATGTAAATTTTTCCATTAAAAATCTCAGCACAGTGACTCTCATGGATGGAGTTTTTTCATGTTTAATACTATGGCTGTGATGCAGCTGAGGAGCAGCTGCTGTTAGGAATTCTGGGAACTGCAGAGATGTCACAGTGGAATTAAATAAATGCTCTGCCCCACTGTGATTCCAAGGGAACTGTATAAACCTTCCCACAGGGAAGCCGTACTATTTTTGATTAGCACAGCATTCCCAAAACCCCTAAGATGCAATGCATCTCACACCATGTATAAACTGTGAATTGCACCTGAAAATAATTCTTTTTTTGTGAAATTAGGCATTTTGAACATTATCTTTGTGGCCAGCAGTACATTCTTTTATTAAACTGAGATTTTAACAGCCTTCCTGTGAATGACCATCCAAACAGTGGCACATGCAGATGAAGACAGGACAGAGGTTGAAATCTACTGCCTGAAAGAGTCTAAGTGACATCTTGTTGTGTATTGTGACCAGCAGTCACACTAGTGAAGGCTTGGACAGCCACCATTCTCTTACATTTCCATTAGTTACTCACACTGTGTTTTTGCAGCTCTCTCCTCCCTGTTGCTGACCAGTTCGAGTGGAATACTCTAGATGGTCTTACCTCTCTCTCTCTTCCCCTTATCTTGAGCCCTGTTTGAGGTCTAGGAAGTCTTCCTTCTCCAAACAATGTCTTGTACAGCTAAGGACTGTGGATAAATTGGAAAAAAATTGGACAGAAATAGCGATAGACTGAGAGTTTTGTGGGACCAAGCAGTTTATTTTAATGATTGCATAATTAAGTCTGAGAAGGGGCAGGAAAGATCTTAGAAGAGAAATAACTTGTGTGATAGGGACAATGTCAAGGACACTCAAGGTAAATATTCAGAGTTGGGAAGGGATCCAAGAATGCCTTGCTCTAAGGAATATATAGGCAGCAGAGTAGGTTGGTGTTCAAGGGAGGGATGATAATCCAGATCACTGAGCATGAATTTAAACAGAGATTAGATACAGACTTACGATAAGATCTACAATTTGTGCAAAATTTCATGTAAATATCATTCATCAGTGAAAAATAAAATAGCCAGAAATCAGAAAGGCTGCAATAATGAAAGCCTGGTATGATGAAAATTCCTATGTCCTCTTATCTTGACAATTTTATTTTTCAAATTTAGGATTTACAGTATATTTATTGATAATACAAAGTAAGGAATAAGACATTTAAAAATATATATATATATTTATATATTTGGGAAAAAAGAGAGAGGGGACCTGAATAAGTAGAAGAAGTAACAATGGTCTTGGAATGCATAAGTCCTTAAATGGCACAGAAAAATTGAGCAGGCAGTAGCAACTAACAGTTTGAGATCCTGGTAAGGTGCTCTGCCTTCTGGGACCTCATTTAACAGCAGCAATCCTCTGTGATGCATCATCTGAATACAGAACAAATGGCTGGATATGATATGTGCCAAGCTCCACCGTGAACTTCCTTACAGTCTTTCTATGGGCTTGATGGTGCTCAATAGAATGATAGTCATAGACAATTCTCTGGGATGAGTTAAGATAATGATACAGGAAAGTCTCTCAATACCTGATTTAATGATTTTTTAGAAACCAAGCTGAAGTTGTGGCTAAAGTAGTAGTCTCAGATAGGTACTGACTAAAATTTTGCAGAATTATTGTTGAAAGAATAACGAAGGATCCCATGTTGATGAGACAGCCTCACTTACCCAAACAATGATGCAGAGCAGGAAGGGTTGTATACAGAAGCCAACTCCATATTCTTAACACTGTAACTTTGAACCATACAATTTTAATCTTGCTGGAATTCACTCCATATTACATTTCCCATGTGCCATTTTTACTTCTTTTTAAGGCTTGGTTTAAGGTATTTCTACTGAAGTGATTATCTCTTAATTTTATTTTACTCCACCATTTCCTTTGTATGTTACGGATGTTACCATCATGTATTTCTATTCAAGTAATTTCTCTCTCCTTCAAAATACACATCTTTCCCAGCCTTTTGGACTCTCATGCTTTAACTTCTTCCTTTTAGAATTGTTGATTTTTTTGCCTACAGCTTTTGTGAGACAGATTACTTCCTAGCACAGAAGGACTCTTAGTTACACCACAGGAAAAAATGTCCAATTTGTAAAATGCCATACATACCAGTGACTTATAGATCTCTAAACCTTACAGCAGAGTTCAGCATGCAGAATGCATTGGCTCTTGTGGAAAGAAAAAAAAATACAAAACAGATAACTTCACTGTCTTTGAACAACTTTTCTTGTATTATAATTCAAACATTTTTAAGTGAGTCTTTCCCCCATAAAAAAACCAAAAAACAAAAAAAACCAAAACAAGTTCAATAAAGAAAAATAACAGTTAAAGGTCTTGCAGAATAATCTAATACCATCATAGATGCATTTCAGATGCACTAAAATTCCTGCAATTTGGAATAAACCTCTTGATCATTGCTCATAGAGCACTACCCCTTATTCCCTTAACAAGAGACATTTCAAGAAAACATTTTTTATCTCGGCTTTTCTAGAGCCTTTCATTTTATTTTAAGGGTTAAATAATGGCTAATACTTTACCAGAGGTACATAATTAGTTGTTTCTATAAAGTATATTATAAGCGTGCATACAGGAAGAGGAAAATTCCCTTCCATCTTTACTGTATGTTTTGCCTGCTCACTGCATATTTTGAGTCATTTAACTCTAGATTATTCCACAATAGTCACTGATTTGGATTTTTTTTCGCATATTCAATTTTTTTTTTTTATTCTTATGGTTTCCTTTTGTCAAAGATTTCTTAATTTAAATTTTTGTTGATTCTTCTAGCCTAATAAATGGTTGTAAAAGGTTCTAGGCACTGTACAAACACAAGCAACATTTCTATTGAATTAGTAACTGTCCCTAGAGACTCCTCAAAGGAGACAAATAAAGATCTCCAAGTTATGTTGTCAGTGTCTACAGACCATCTCTGTCTAATGAAAATATTAATTGTTGCAAGTCATAACTCTTTAATAATTAACCCCTAAAATGAACACCTAATAAAACTTTTTTTCAGAGGCATTCATTGCTTCAAATTTTTCATTGCTGTCTGTTGTCTGTAATGTAACTTCTGTGATAACACCACAGATTTTAGTATCTATGTTATTGACACTGGTGTAAACATAAGCATAGTCATATCTACTGTGGAATGTAGCTCTTGACATAAAAAGTGACACTAGTGAGAACAATATTCTGATTTGTCAGGGTACCTGGTACTTTACATAAGCATAAAATGCTACAAAATCTGCAAGACAATGATTTAGACAAAAAAATGATAACCCCAAATAATAAAAAAATAAATTTGTTTTTCTAATTTTTTTCACTAATCATACAAACATAATTGAGGAAAGAATGTATTCATATAACATTAAGATGTGCATTATTAAAAATATTATTTTTAATATGTAAAAATATATATAATCTGGTATCAATTTTATTTAGTTCAGCCTTACTTTTCATATTACAAAACTTAGCATGCTGTCACAAATACTTTAAAGATTTATGTCATCAACTATATCAGAGGTCAGAAATGATGCACCTATTCATTTTGTCTAAATTTTCCAGTAAGGATTTCCAGGCAGCACCCATATCTCCAAAGATACAGTATTTTAAATTAAGCTTTAATTGTAAAGGCTTCAGTGTAAGGATTCTCGTAAACTGTTTGGCTTCTGTATGCAACTTCTAAAACATAAAAAATTCTAATCATATTAAGGAATGGAAGGTTCCTGAAGTGTAGTCTGTGCTACTCTTGTCAAATACGTTTATCTGGGATTAACCATGTTAATCATGGTCAAACATGCACATCAAACATGGTTTCTCTCTTAAAAGTTCTTCTTTCACAATTACTGAAATAATTACAGAAAACAAAACAAAACAAAAAAACAATTGAGTTATATTTAACTCCAAAGCCAAAATTATTATTTTAAAAAAAATAATACCAAATTTAGAAGATATATATTATGGATTATATATTGAAGAAAAAACATTCTGGTAGAAATTCCGTTAATTTTTTGTATACTTTGTAATTCCAGAACATAAGGATCATTATATGAAGAATTAAAAACCTCTAGCTCACATATATGTGCACACACAAAAGGAAAGCTGAAACACCAGACAGGGATAAATTGATTTTTCCTTTGTTAAATTGGAATTATTAGCTCTTTGCAGAAGTAAAAGGCTGATTTGAAGGAATGAGAAGTCAGCTAATGCAGTTGATTTAGTACTTGTCAGTAAAATTGTTCTTTTGTCAGAACAGTTTTTATTAAATTAATATTTTTCCTATATTAAGATCATTATACCTTACTTGGCTTGCATATGCATAAAAGACTTTTGGAAAGCATAATTCAGTTTTTGTTTCATTTATTTCTCTTGGATATCGTGCTTTCAAAGTCTTTCCCCCCTGAGTGTAATTAGCATTATTTTTTTTTTTAAATTCTCTGATCCCTCTTCTCACTCTGTTTGATATGTGACAAACTTTCGAATACTTTTATCATTTCAAACCCTGATTTTTTCCCCCATATACATAAATACTGGCGAAGTTTTATTTAGTAAAGAAATGGTTTTCAAGGACTTACTTCAAGAACAGGTACCAGTCCCTGGAAGATGCAGAAAGATTGCATTGCTAAGTTCTAGTCGAAGTCTGAGATCATGTTTATGTCAAGAGGTCAAAGGAGGTGACTCTCCCCCTCTAATTGGCTCCCATGAGACCCAACCTGGACTCCTGCATCCAGCTTTAGGGTCCTCAGCACAAAAAAAAAACATGGATCTTTTAGAATGAGTCCAGAGGAGGGCCAGGGAGAGGATCAGGGGGAAGATCTGTTCTTCTTACAATATCTACAATAAAATGCTGATACTTTTTTTCTACCTCTTCCTTACTTCTTTCTTACATGCCTTACATTCATCTGGTTATGCTCCTATGTATATTCTAACACATTTTGTAAACTCCTTTTTTAGTTAGTCTGCAGCTCCATGCTACATCTCAATAGGCATGTTGCCTTTTGTGGATGTTAGAGGCTGTTGGATATGAATTCCCTTTGTTCCTCCTAAAACCAAACCAATTTTGTCTAGCTCCAGTCTGCATGTGTTTAACAGGCATGTGAAAAGTTGCTTATGGTGAAGAAATCTCTCTAGTTTATGTCCCAGCTTTTCTCATCCCATGTCTGTATTCCCCTGTGCTGCATCCTGGATCTCCTGATATGAGGACACCTCCTGGTACGAGCTCTCAAAAAAGGCTCATTTTTCTCTATTCTTCAACACTATATTTGAGTCATGAATATCTCATTGTAGCGTAATTGCCTGCTACTGTCATCTCTAGAACTATGATCACACCATGAAAACATCAACAAAACAAAGTAGCCATAGCTACCCCATGTCAATTAGAAAGAGGATTATTGCACCTAAACCAAACAAAACAAAGGTGCGGGCAGATGAAAATTTCAGGGGTAGCCTGACAAGTTCTGAAACTTCCAAAGTCGGTAAAAACTTTTGACCTGTTAAGATCAATGACAATACTCTGTATTACAGGGCTACAGGTTAACAAAACTCAGGCTGAAGATACCATAAAAAGTCTGTTTTGCTATGTAATTGTAAATACTGTACTGTGTTATCATCTAGTAGAGCAGACTATAAAGCATGATGTCATTTTTTATGTATCGATGTAATGCTTATATAATTTGGCTTTAAAATATATATATGTCGTATATCACTTTGAAGATATTAATGACTTGCTTTTATTTTGAATCTAATTAATTCCATAGTCTAATTAATTTCATACTGAAGAGATAGTTACATCTGTTTTGCTTCTTTCATTTTGTTTGTGTCAGTAATTTTATTAGTGTGTTTTTCATCACAGTATGCTGCACAGAAATATACTAAAGTAGAATATTTGTGGAAGTGCATGCTACATTTATCTAATGCTTTACCAGATACTAACCATACTCATTTGGAATATTTGTTCTTTGACTGTCTTCTGACAAGAATGAGTGTTTCTATAGGTGAATACTGGTGTACTGGAGTCTCAGAGGAATAAGATGATTATACTTTGCAAGAGGAGGCATGCAAGGGGTGAAGGCTGACAAGAGAGCATGGAGGGCAGTGGCCTTGCTGAGATAGTGCAGTCCCACATAGCAAGTGTCAGACAATGGAAAAATTGATGTTTCGAGACACTCTGGAATGCCCGGGTGTGTGGTAGGGGGTGGGTGTGGCCTTGATTTTGGTGAGACAATGCCCCTCATGCCCCCCAGCCTGCAGTGCCTGTCAGCCTTGGCACACTGGAGCCAGCCCCTTGATACCTCTTCACTGGTCCTAAAATCATGAGCCAGACACAGTTATGTGATAACAAGGGTATCCTGATGGTGCACAGCTTGCTGGATGGAAAGCCCCAAAGATGCACACGTAACATAAAATAGATACAATTTTTATATGTTTAGAAAATTAGCATAACTGACAAGAATCCCCAGCTAGAGACATAAGTGATGAGGTAATTAGTTCCTGACCCTACGTTTTTTCTGAATTCCCCCTGTGCTTCCTCCTTAGATAAGAACTAAACTTTGTTTATTAAAATATGTCTCAGAGAGCTGGTTTCAACCTGGGCTCCCCAGAGAGCCTTACCTTGGACCCCCAGGGCTTGGAACTGCTGGGGAATTTGTCTTTCTGGCTAATAGGGTCTGTAAAATGCTAGCTATGAATATAATAATAGGGTACAGAGCCACAAATATATATGTAAGGAATATAGAGAATGTATAAAACTGAAAAGGCAAAAATCAATTCAGCATCACCCTCAGTGTTTCTAACCCAGCCCCTGAAAGTCTGAGAGACTGGAAGTCCCACCTGGGACTCCCTTCCTGTGCGGAAGGCCCATGAAAGACGAAGGGTTTAAGAAGGCTCACCAGGAGACATGCACATTGTTCTTTAACACTTCATCTTGGAGTTTTTTATCTGTTACATCGCTGGAACCCAGAAGCTGGTGTCTATATGTCTTTCTAAATTTTTCCTGTCTTTTTGTCTTTCTCCCTTTCTTCTTCTTCCACTAACACTCTTTTCAGGGAATATAACATCAAATGGGTGCAAACAAAACTCAGTTTGCTAAGTTGAATAAGCTAAGTCAATGCTGTGATAAATGTTTTATGTTGTACTAAGTTTTTTGCTGAAGTCCCTTGACTTTTTGTATTTTGCAGAAAAACTTTTGTTTAATTTTTGCCTCTTGAGAATATCTGGTTGGAATCTCTCCTTTGTGCCTACCCAGAGCAGAGGAACCTCAGTTTATCCTGTACATTTAAGCGTCTGGGGTGTTACAACACATCTAGTGACAGTAGCCATGGTGGTTTTGTGACCAAGACACTGCTCAGCAGATGCCGGGTGCTGTGGTGGGGAAAATGGTCCCCCGAAAGACCCTGGCCTTTGTCTTCAGGGTCTGAGCACACCGTCCTGCAGCCAGTCAATCCCCAGCCCAGGCTGAGCCTGGAGAGTCCTGTGGTGCCCTTGGGGCTCTGGCTGTTAGCTGAGAGAGAAAAAACAATGATCAGTCTAAAGGGGAAGAAATTTATAAAATAAATTCACATGACAAAAATGTTTGTAGAGATCCTGATTTTGATGTAAGATGTTTACCTTGGTGGCAGGCAATTTGGAGCATTAAGCTGTGTAAACTTTTTATCTTCCAGCAATAATTAACTTCAGCTTTTTCATAGCATTTTATCATAGGTTCCTCCTTTCTTATGTTCATTTCAAACCTGAAAAATGTGTTTACTTTTGTAACTAGTAAGTTGCATGAATGTTTATAATATATAAATGATACAGCACTGTAGTGCTCCTCCTCTCATTGTTAAGTCTTATTTTTTCTGAAAAAAAAGAACAGAAGCAACTTTTGCCAATAACCAGAAATTTTTGATTGATAGGTGGTTAAGGTGATTGCTGTAATTACAAAGGATTGCAAAAAAGAATGTCTTATGTCTTCAAAGGAACACTTTCAAACTGTAAGCAAAATGCAACTTCTATTTAGCATTCTTTTTAATGTGAAAGTGATTGTGTTATAATTCTTCTCTTTTTTCTCTTTTATTCTCTTTATTTCCTGATTTTCATATTTTATTTCATATAGAGTGACATCTGAATCCAAGACAACATGCCATGTTAAAAGAGACTCTGATTTGGGAAAATTAGTTCAAGTGATAGGCCAAATTTATTCAAACTCTTCCATTTAATTTTTTGAAATGATTTAGATTAGGTAACTTGCAGTCTTCACTTCTTAAGTCCTTGATCAAATATTTCAGAATATACGCTTGATATTTAGATCATCTTCAATTTCTTATCATTTTTTTAAAGTACTTAAGAATAGTAGCTAACACATGCTGAATGATTATAATGCAATGAAGTGAAAATTAAGATTCTTTTAGGATCTGTTTACACTTGAAAACTAATGCTGTGAAGTCAGTTATTTTTAATCATTTTCCAAAGTTTTCATGAAAAGAATAGAACATTTGTTATTTTAATTGTGTATTTTTAAAAAAAATTAGTGTGCTGTTAGTAGAAAATGAATTGCACCTAAATATTACTTGATAAAAGGGAGTACTATCTCAGTTTTTGTCTTGCTATCTCAGCTTTTGTCTTGCTTGTTAATATTTCTTTCTCCCTGGGATTCTAATACTGCAAATATATATTCTTAATACGTTCTTAGCTAGTTTGCTGAACATTAAAAATATCCATTTCCGAGTTTCAATGCATTTTTATTTGATTAGAATAAAAGCAGTAGCATACAACAGGATTTGTATCTCATGTGAGACACAACTGCACATCCAGTGTCCTGCACTGATGAATGGGGTCCTGTGTTATTTAAAAGGAAACATGTATGTCCTATGAAGTCATATATATCACCTTGCAATCTTACTATGACTGGTATAACTAATTCAGATTACTCAATTATCTCAGTTTGTTCATCAGAAAAATTCCTATGTGTGGTGCTAGCAGAGACCAAATTGTTTAAAGAGTTTTTGGCATTAACTGTGGCCTTAATGGGAAAATGCATTTTATTTCATCATCCCTACTGCATGGAATGCAAGCTAATGTGATAAATTTGCATTAATCTCCTTGACCTTCCCTTGTACGGAAGAAATCAGGAGAAAATATCACCAAATACGATTAGTTTTTACGTGAGTTTTTCTGGCTGTTATTTCGACTCCATAACTGAGGTGTTTTTTTCCCCTTTTTGCATATTCATTCATGCTCTTGGTGAAATGGCATTGCACTTAATTTACATTGGCTAATCAGAAGATTTTCTCAGTTTTGACTACCGTGCATAATACAACAGGCAAGATACTTACCATATCTCTACTAAAAGCCTGTAGCATGAGTTTAATCATGCTATTTAATTGCTAGGCTTAATTTGAAAATAATTGTTCACAGCAATTAAGTAAATGTCCCAATTTCATTAACAGACTTTCTAATTAGAAAGTACAACATAAAAGTGCTAATGCAGCTTCATTAGGCTTGAATTACTGGTTCTAATACTACTTTTTTTACTGTCTATACAATTTCTCTCTGCAGTAGAATATCAGCCTAATAACTGTTACTAGACTAGTAACAAATTTCCTGTTGTAGCACATTCATGTCCTAGCCAAATGTGCAATGTTTTATTACAAAGGAGACTCAAGTCTACGTTTTAAATTTTAAGTATAGTCTGAAAATTAAATAAATCTGAGATATAGCAATATCAGATAAAAAGGTGTAGGAGTTGATTGCTTTGACGAAAAATGCAAGTGTTTTTTTTTTTAAATTTAATGTCCCAATACATGCTAGCCACTTGCTATATAAGAAACTATATAAGAGAAATAAATGAGAAGTTAAAAGATCGTAAATGTGGCTGCCGATAGGATATAGTGATGACCGAAATAATTATGGCAGTGTCACAAGATGTCACTCTAGATGCCACATGAGATGTCATTAATGTGTTTAACTGTCAAAGCTATTGTTTCTTTGCAACATTGAGGAATCATTTCAATTTTTTACTGTATTACTGTAAATTTGTATAAGAATGAAGAAGGGTATTTCTATTTCAAGATGATTCCTTTTTTGCATATAAAAAAATATCAGTATTCAGTAGCTTTATCATGCCATGGAATGGAAAAAGGAAAATGTAAAAGAAAAAGTTACACATAAAATCAATAAGAAGAAATTTTAAAGATTATAAAAGTACATAAAGGCACAAAATATAATAGCCCTCTCTTGTTTCTAAGTTACCTTCAAGCTTTCACTCAATTTCCTCTATTATTTCCCATATTGTCTATTGCTTAAAATATAAAGATGATTAAAAATAGGTTACTAAGAAAAAAAATATTGATATATTTTCAATGAAATCCTGTGACCTGTCTCAGGTGTTGATCATTAGTAGATGAATGTAGCATTGACAACATTTATGTAATTATGGATTTTAATATTTGTAAAAATATGCATCTAGTTAGAGTTTGGGATTTTTTTTTTGTTTGTTTTGGATTGCCCCCTCTTGTCTCGTTCATGAATGCATATGTATGTACAAATTGGAAAGTTCATAAACAGGAATAGAATAAATATGATGTACTACTCTCCATCTAAAAATACAATATCCTGATTATATTTATCGAATAGGGCTATGGTGAAAAAGTTATAAATATGTAGAAATATTGTAAATAGACCACAGTGTTCATCTCGTGGGCCAAGAGATCAAGAGAATTTTCCCTATTGAAAAACACAATCAAACTCTTCTTGCTACTGAAAGACAATACAGCAAAGAATAAAGGCTTGGTCTGGATTGTCTCCCCACAATATCCAGCCTTTCTGTGTTTTTGCCTAGGACCAGTATAAACTAAAGTTGTGAGAGCAGTGAAGTCTGTATTCACTTTTTAAAAATGCTAACAGAGTTACTTATGTCTGTGTGCACATGTACACATATACTTATTGAAATAAGTTCATCCTGGTTCAAAAAACAGCAGCAAAGCATATCTTTATTTCTTTCCTGATTGTCAAAACCCAGCAAAGTACTTCAGAACTTAATCTTACATTCTCTGTGTTGGTCCACTTATTATTTATCTGGTATTATTAGTCTGATTTTTTTTTTTTTTTAAGAGCATCAAATGTAATGAGGACCTCTTAAAGTAATGTCCTGTCTAGACAGGAACTGACTTTATACAAGGAGTATTTGTAACTGTACTTCAGTCAGATGTGATTCCAGCTTCCAGAAGTGCCAAACCAACTTGGATTTTAATTAATTACTAGAATTATATTCAGCTTATTCTTCTCTCTTACAAGTTAAACCAAGAAAAAGACCCCCACAACGCATACTAAACCAAGTTGTCAATACTGCAGTCCATCTATAACATGCAAGAGTGAAAACAAAAAACTGCACCATTTTTTCTTCTTATGTTGTTCAGTTTTAACAGCCTTTGACCTTTCTGGAGGTCTTAGAGTGCTGCTAATTTTTTTTCTCTGTTTGCTGCTACCCATATCATGCAAGGAATTTCTTTTACAAGCCAGAATTTTGTTTAATACATGCATATAATGATTTTTTTTATATATATCATGACAGAAATGTTTTGATAATTAGCATAGGTGAAATTGTCTGTCTTTCAGCCCCCATGTTTGTGCATTTTCTTTTACTTATTCATAATTTCTTCATTTTAAATCTGTGAGAATACAGGTCTTTCTGTGTCTCTATTTGGTTTGTGATTGCATCTAAGATTCCATATAAACAGACACCTCTACAGTAACCCTTTCAGTGACCCCTACAGAACTAAAATTACAGCTATTATCTTTCTTTTAGACAGTTTGCAAAGTCCTTCTCTCCCTTCTTTTCTTACCCCTGAGCCTGTAGATTCTTTCTGGCATGATTAAAATTAGTTGTATAAGGGGGAAGTTCCAGAATCAGGCCTCGTATCTGTGTACATCCGCTCATATGTTGATCTTAAATTGCTTTTTCTCCATATTTGTTGATTTTTTCTCTATATTTGGTCAAGGTGAGCAACACAAAATAAAGAAAGGGGAATAATAAAGTAAGCCAGATGGTACTTCAATTTCAAATGGGAAATGTAGAGTTTAATGTTTTCCTCTGGTTATGAATAGAAAGGAAAGTCAGGAAAGAACCTTTTCTTTGAAAAAAATGCTAATAGGATATTGCATAATATTTAAACTTATATTCATAGGAAATAGATCAGAATGTAATCAGCTTTTGCTACTTTACTTATTATTAGATTTCAATTCAGATATCATATATTTTATGATAACCATTTTTTATAGTTTGTGTTATTTGTCATCTATCTTATGGAGAGTTCTTTCTTTTTTTTTATCATTTAAATCTGATATTTCTAGATGAGAAATTTTGGAGGGAAGGAAACCATAATCAAGTTTCAGTATGTTGCAAAGTTGATATGTTAAAGGGTCTTTTGAATAGGAATGAAAACTAAATTCAAGCAATATAAGTTCTCCCAGTGAAATCCCATGTGTGTTCTCCCAGTGAAAACCTATTGAATACCAATATGTATAAATGGGGGACTTTTACCTGTGCCTGTTTGTTAAATTGAAAATCACTCTCTTGGCTCTCACTTCTGTCTCATAATTATATCCCATGAAATTCCTGCAGGTAGGTCCCTGGACAGTTCAAAGTCAGTTCTCATGAAATCTAGGATTATGATCCTGGTTTTTGTCCTGCTCCTTTCGTTTGGGATCTTAAACTCCAGCATCTCTCTGCTGTCAAGACTGTCCCTGACCTTCACATGCCCAGCCAGTTCTTTCTTGTTTGTAAGTAGCATATCAACTTCTCAGTCACTTCTGTCAGAATGTCGTCACCAATGTGTGCATCATGCATGGATTGTGCCCTGCTGCATTGCCCCTTCACCTGATCCTAGAGTGACAAAGCTGATTTGATTTCAGAATTATATGAGAAGTTTTGGCAATTTGACAAAAATTAAGGGTTTTTTTCATTTTCTTTCTTGTGATGCACCATGGGAAGCATAATGTGAGCCAGATAGTTATGCGATTTTTCAATCACATACTTCATCAACAGCTTGGCAGGCAGAAGGTGCTACTTGCAAATTATGACTATCAGACCTAAAGAAAAGATATTCAGTGCCACTAAATGGTCATGATATGAAGCAGCTCATGAGAACACAAACATGATGTCTTTGCTTGTCTTCACACTGGAAATTACCGTTGTACTATCAAATATTTTTTTACAGCAGCTTCAGTAGATGTTCTAGTAACTGACCTGGCAATATCAATAGTAGCAGGATGTGAAGGACTTGTTCTTCATGGGTCAAATTCCTTTATATTAAGGGTTACTGGTGTGAGAAAACTGCTGCAGACTTTGGTTATCCAGCAATTGCTGTGGAGCATCACAATGACAAAGAGCTTACTTGAGAATTTATCTCATGCATCAACAGCATACCAGTATTGAAATTTCTATTCCTCTGTTTATTAGCCTGCAGAAACATTACTTGACTCTGCTATACAGATTAATATGCCTGAAAGGATGAGAAAATCATTACTTTTAAAAAAATGCTGAGGGACAGATTACATAATTTACCATGCTCGAGTCGTGCAGTACTTTACTCACAGAGGTTTCCCAACTGTGCACAAAGTAGGAAACCTGGCTCCTGTTGTTCATCCTCTTCTTTAGCAATGTTTATAAGCACTGTTTTCTCTGATCATGTATATACTGTGGAACTCGCATCTTTACATCTATTTGATTTTTTGTTTAGTCCTGTAAATATTAACGGTCTTGGTACTCTACAATTTCGGCTGATTAAATCTTACCCTGAGCACTAAGTATTGCTGTCAATAATTGCTTAATTGTTTAAAAAAAAAAAAAAAAAAAAAAAGTCAAAAACATGTATTTAGAAGAAGACATGGTGGCATTTCCATGTACCACACCAGAAAATTCTGTGTAGTCTGCACCCTGAAGTAAATTTAAATATTATGTTTTGCTCCTTACCCCCAAGATGGAAGACTTAATGAGAAATCTGATATCTCTCTGAAGTTTCTCTATGTGCAGAACTTCAGGATAGGCAGCTGGATGACACCCTCAAGATCCCACTTGCTCAATTTATGGGTGCCAATATTCCTACCTTCAAGACGGTGCACTGTTGTTATTTTTGTCTTACATATTAATGAACTTTCAAGTCCTGGTATTTCGCATGTAGGAGGTTTAACTTTGTACACCTTTAAGCAGAATTTTCTTATCACAATTCTTCTACATTTTAATCAACAAAAGATTAAATGCATCTTACAGAAAAATGTAAATTAAGATAGTATATTTTTAAAACAGAAACTTGGAAAAAGGATTGCAACATAAACTAAACAAGTTTTAAAACCTATCTTGCCTCTAAAGTTCTGTCCTTTTGATTGATTGTATAAATATGTATGTGTGGCTTTCTGCATGATTACTCTTCTAATGAATAGATTGAGGTTCTGGTTTAGAAAGAGCCTAGGAGGTGGATGATGGACTTCTAGAATTCCTTGGTGTTATAGGTCACTGTATTGGTAAATAGGGGACAATAATGGTGGTCATTTAGCACTATCACTTTATGTCACTTTCAGTGTTTGTTTATCCAGTGGTTATTTAAACAAGCTGTTTTCAATTGATTTTTTTTTTTTCTCTAAAATCGTTGTTGAGTTGGGTTTTTGAGCACTTGTTCCCACCAAGTCATATCAAGACTGTTCAGCTGATCATTTAGGTATTCTGCCCTTCTCCTTTTTAGACCAAAGAAACCCCTTCCAACACTTCTTAGCTTCACTTTAAATACTCCAAATATAACCTCTTTGCCTTCCTTACTTCCTTTCTATATTTGGCAAGTGTTGGAAGTCTACTAATGTTTCTGTACTTCATGGTTACCAAGCTAATATGGTGGTCCTGTAAGAAGTACAGAAAAGAACCCAGAAGTTATTGGGGTTTTTCTGTTCAGTTTCCATGGAAACAAATACAAAAATAAATCATCAGTTTTGTGCTTCCTTTCTTCTGACTTCTTCCCACTACCAGGGAAACCATATGAATTTTACCCCTCTTACTTCTGTATTTTGATATCCTACTTCTTTGTCTAATGCCTGAGTTAATTTTGTGGACTTTGCCTGTGAAGCTTAGCTGCAGAGCATCTTTGACTGATACAGAAGTGCACTCACTGCAGGGATCTTGGGTGAGTAAGGACAGGGACTGCAGCTCTGCGGGAGCGTCTTATGTCAGAGGATTTGGAATTGATTTGTGAGGAGAGAAAGTAGAAAATATATCAGAAAAAAAGTGAGTATACATTAGCAGGATATACAGAAATGTTATGTTACAAGTACTACTGGACAGGAAATGCACCTGGGAGAGACCAGCTCTATCATGTAAGAAACAAAACAGAAAAACTCTGTTTGAATCATTGTACAATACATTGCCTTGTACAAAAAGATATACTGTACAGAAAGTTCAGTTTTGCAATTTTTTTTCAGAATAATGAGAGTTAACATTGTTCATCAAGTCTTCTATCCCTGTTTCTGTGTTTATATGTTTGTAGGCAACTGTATGCCGTGATATATGCCCTAAATGTTAGTAATATAGTTAAAATACTATTTATGCTATCTGATAAAGTGGCTATATAAAATGGTATCAAGTATGTCTTACGAAACACTTCGATAAAAACTGTGGAATATACTTCATACGGGGATGATACAGTGCTATGAAATTTGCTGCATATAGTCCTAGGAAATGTACATCTAGGACACTGACCAAACTGTAAAACAAATTTTGAATGGGATCTAGTTTTGCAGTACTCAAATATATTTACTTAGAAACTAGTTTAATTCTGATCTCCCAGTTGGAAGGCAAAGAGGAAGGACATCTCAAAGTCACCATTTTGAGCACATTAAGAAAAGAAAAAGCATGACAGGCTGCTTGTCTAGGAGTGAGGTGGACCAGGAACTATAAATAGATAGGCAAAGTCAGACAACACTATAAAACACATTGTTCTTGTGGCGATATAAATCAGTTCCTCAGATTGACCTAAATGCAGCTTTTCTTCTCCAAGCAGGAGGAGAATAACCTTAAAAATACCTGTGTATATCAGCACATCATGGATGCTTCATTTTGAGAAAAACCACAGGTTAGCCTGTTATACTTCATGATTCATATTACACACAAACAATAAAAAATAGGATTAACTTAACAGAAAGGATGCTATTTCAGAGAGTGTCTGTATTTTGTAGCTTCCTTAGAGTCTGTTTTCAGAATCTGAAGTCAAGAAAAAAATTAGGATTTCTAAGAGAGATCTCATTGCCAGAATGATAATGGTCTTCTTGTCTGTGGGTTTTATTATTCTGCTGTGCGCTGCTCACAGTAAAGTACAGCTTGCTGATTGCATTCCCAGTCAAAATTTATCCTTGCTTCTTTTTTCTATAGATATAAGCATCTCCATGAGGTTCAAATTTATTGCTGTCTTCCAAGGAATTTTCTCTCTCTTGCTCTTATTCCAGAACTGCCAGGTATCCTAGGCGTCACTCCTCTATACTCTTCCACTCTAAGTGCCTTCATTATTCCAGCAGTTACTTACAGAGGTTTTCTAAATATTTTTTCTCTCCCTGGAAATAAAGGTGACCCAGGATCTCTGCTTATCTCCAAGGAATTGCGTGATGTGTGGCATGAAACTCAACATTAACACTCAGATGGGGAAAAGCTTCTCTGTTTGCTTGATTTGACCTAAATCAGAATCGAAGCATTTATGAGCAACAAGTAATTAATCAGTAATGAGAGAGCTACACCTTACTACACCTTAAGGATTATTGTCAGCAATAGAACAGAACAGATAGACCACAGTAATATTGTGATATTGATGAGGTGTTTGTAAACACATCTCAATACCTAATTTCCCCCAAACTGTGACATGCAGAGAGCATTGCAGACATTACCCCTGTGGTGAGTATTAAACATAAACTGGACTTGATGTTAGTTCATGTCATGGGTCTGTGTATGAACACTGGAATACTGAACACCTGTTGAGGCACCACAGGCCTGTAGAGAGAGCTTCCCATATATTGTTTGTTATACGTTTATTATAATCACACGAGAATATGTAAACTTATATTATTTAAACCTGTTTGTCAAAGTAAGCAAATTTCTTAAATGTCTGCATTAATTCATTAATTAACCTTGAGCCAAAACACCTTTTAGTTTAAAAGCCTAACCAAGTTAGATTCCTCAAGCTCTGAAGATACAGGAGGAAGTATGGCTTTGCAGTATTTAAACCAGAGGCAACAAGATTATAATATGTAGAGAACTGGGAAGCTTAAAGGCAATATCCTGAAATACATCAAGTCAAATACCAAGAATGCATTTACATAATACTTAGATTTAATTTGATGATTGCTTGGGTTATCTTAGAAAGGCTTATACATTTTGTTTTCTGTTCATTGAATTTACTGTTTCAAAAGGAACAGCTTTAGGAAAGCTGGAGAATTAAATCCTTTTATCTGTCCACTGAATTAGTTCAACTGTGGGGACAGTTGTACTTATCTGTTGGACTTTAACCAAGAGCTATTCAACAGAGAAGGTGCTTCTGTCTGCTGAGACCACTGACAAGAATGCCAACAGGGATAAAACTTTCTGAGCCAGTAACTTCAAAGAGAATGTGCTTTCATTTCAGCACAAGTTAAGGATGTATAGCCAGCAATTTTGCAAAAATCTGTGCCTTGGCATTACTCTAAACTATCTTCTTCCAAGTGTTGTCAACAGCAAAAAGATTATAATGTGTAAGGGGTTCTTTAAGCAATAAAGAGATGTTTCTGGCACAATTTCCTACCCATAAATCTGAAAAAACCCGGTTTGTTTCCCATGAGGGTCCTTATAAGACTAGGCTTCTAAACTCAGAAGTGCTGAATCTATGTACAACACCAAAAATCAACTGTCTGTCAGAAAAAAATACAGAATAGACTTGTCCAAGCTCATAAACTACATCAAACTGTCATCTGAAGATGAGGGAACATATGATAACAAAAAAATGTGTGCTTGATTTGTAGCAATACGGCATGGAATTGCAGGCCTGCTAAAAGAATAGATGACAGAGATTTAAGGCTGTCCATTTTGAATGAAAGATCAGATGATACCAGGCAGTGAAATACGTCTGTGCAGTTAATTTCCTTAGTGGATGAAGTTCTCTAAAATACTACTGCCCCCACATTCTTTGTTGTTTCTCTGAAGATGGACTGCAGAAAGGCTTTTATGCTTGAAAGCTTATGCTTTTTTCCCCCAACTGTATCAATGTGTCTACGTAAAAGTTTCTTGTCTCCCAAACAACCTCGTCCTTTATATCACTATAGTACTTAAATAATCAATCAGCAATCAAGACCCCATTGTGTCAGGCAAAAAGTGGAAGCAAATCTATGCCATGAAGAGAAATTCTCTTCATACAACAGTGATCTTATTCTGTGTGAAGATGTGAAATTCATTTTTTGTTATCGTAAATGTTATCTACAGCAGTCACTGTAAAACCTGCTTTCTCCATGGTCAAATTTTTTACTTTATTCTTTTCTCTCCCCGGATGACATGAAATTTAGATCAAACCATTCATACAGGCTCTATGCCTGCAATCTCAATAGATGATCTATGCATGTGAAAACATCCAAGAGATGAGATGCACAAGCAGGAGGGCAAGTTTTTCTATATGCATAAATGAGATACTTTAAAAGTGCCAAATATGATAAACTTTTGCACATTAAAACATCTTTTAAGCTATGAAACTATGTTCCAAAAGAAAAGTGAATTTCAGAATACTATACCTGAAAAAAATTAATAGCACATTGAGAGAGATGCAGTCATGCTGTTAGTTTTCGTGTGTTTCTACATGACAAAAAGTCATAAATATTAATGTCTAAAAATGTTCTGTTGATAAGTAGCAGAATATGCTTGACACATTGAAAAATGAGAACAAAAAGGAAATTGTAACAATTCACATTGCTTAATGTATGACCAATCAGCATTTATCCTTTTATTTTAATAACTATGTCTTCACAAATTCTGTATCAAACAACTTTTCACTAATTTAATGAAAAAATTTTTAAAAGACAGATTTTTAGAATAATGTCTCAGTTCTTATAGGAATAGGGAATGGCAAAGTATAATATCTTGGCTTATCTTATCTTAAGAAAATGCCTGGAGTTTAAATGGCCTTCTCCTGGAGTGTTATGTCAGCAGTACATGTGTGATTCTAGAGCTCTAACACAAATTTGTAAGTGTAATGAAAGAAAATTTAACAGAATATAACCTAAAAGTCTCTACTCTGGTAGACCAAATGTACAAGCATAAGCACACTGTCAGTGGTTTCTGAAATGGTAGAAGCTGAAATTTAAGTATGTGATTAAAGGCAGTTTGTTACTGTCAAAGACATCATTCAGGTTTCTGGATAAGTTTACTGGATATTACTTAGATAAATTCATTTATATAAAATCTAGTATCAAATTGGATCATAACTTTTCTTATCTGAGAGTGAAGCCTATGTCTGACTAGTGATTTAACTTTATTCCCAAGAAGATTTATTTACAAGTTAAGCTTTACACACTTAACATTAACTCACATGAATCAAAACTCACTGCTTCACTTCAGTATAACAAGGAAAGTTAATGACTTTTCAAGTTTCTGTATGACTCAGACAGTAGTAAGTAATAAAAAGAATGCACATAAAAATAATTATATTGATTTCGGGCAAAATAAGAAGTGTCATCTATAAAATGTGGATCTTGTCAAAGGAGCTATCCAAATCAGTTTTACTCAAATAGGGTATCAGAATGCAAACAATAAAACCAAGAAAGCTACCATGAATACTAAACTGCTTAAATAACATGAAAACCATTATGTTTTTTGAGAATAAATTCTGTTTATTTTACTTCTACACCTGTTACAGTAAATAGGATTCCTGTGTTGTTTATACAGGTGTTGGATGTGTAGGAGTGCTGATTCCATAAGAACTCTCCTCAATTTGCCCAAGCTGTGCCACCTCACACACAGTCACCCAAGATCAGTGAGAAGTGGCACATAACAGTGGGCATTAGGTGTCTGCACAGCTCCTCTGTTATGCATCTCAAGCTTCAGCATCACGGAAGACTCTAATGATTATGTAGCCTTCTGTACTCCTCCTGCTTTCACTCCTGGAGTGAAAGGAAACGGTGGAATTTGACTCATTATGCAGGGAAAGCTGTTGGATAGACAAAACCAGAACCAAGGCATTAATAAACTCTAGCAGATTATGAAATAGTAAAAGCTGAAAAAATTATGAATTGTGGCTGATACTGTGAGAAGCAATTAAGAAAAGCAAAGCTGTCCTTAATCTATTCAATTTAGTCACCGTGATATCAAATATACAACAATAAACATAAAGCAATGGTCTGTACATCCTAGTTTGGAATGGTAGAGGCTAACATAAAATACACAACATTAGATTTGTCCAAGTATTTGTGACCTGACTGATCCCCATGTACCTGAAAGCATTTAATCTTGGTCTGAATGAAAGGTGGATCATGTTACATCACAGCTAGTCTGTGTTGTGAGGGATCCATCCTATTTTACTGCACCCACACCCAAATATTCTAATCACCCAAAGTTTCATCACTGTTGTTCTTCCTAAAGCCATGACAAGACTGCCAAAATTAGAAAGAAATAGCGAGTTTCTCCTTCCAGAAGAGAGAGATTTGGAAAGAAAAAGCACAAGATATTATTGAACAGGAAGATGTAGGTAAATTGCAAAGAAAAGCACTTAAGACAAAAGAAAATCATCTGTCTGACATATATTGGAAGCTGAATGCTTCTGAAGCCAGTAAGTGTTGCTAATATTGAGGGAAACATAGCTTTTGTTTTTATTTTAATTTCAAGGAAATAAATCTAATATGTTCATCTAATATTTGAGTGAAGACTCCTGTTCAAAGAATTATGAACTTCCTTAGAAGTCACTATGAATGCAAAATTGAAGACCCGAGTCAAAGAAACACAGAATATACATATGTGGATACATAACATCTATAATAAAATTAATAATATCTATAAATTTTTTTCATCAAGACAGAACAGACGGCTAGGTCAAAACATGACATTGCCTCTGGGAAAGCAGAACATGTTCAGGGACCTAATAAAAGTGTTAGCAATAGTCTCCAAAGCTGCAAGCAATAGTCCCTTTATAGAGTCATTAATGGTGTTATAATTACTCTGAACAATTTTTACAATACTCGTGTTCACTCAAATAAATAACAAACTAATGGATGTGGTGCCTAATTTTTTGCAAAGCACTGAGCTGTAACATTAACTTCTAAAATCAAATATTAATCCTGATTTTCATCATGTATCCATTATTAAAACATTAAAGCATTATTAAAATGCATTTTTTCTTTACTTTTTTTTGTTTAAATCTGGAACTGTTGCCCTGTTCTTTCCTAGTGAGTTCTGTAAAAGTGGTCTAAGTGCCTTTTCTCTCTTTTTCTGTCTTTTCTTCAGAAGTGCCACCTGTGTTCTTTACTCTGTTTCAATCTGCAAGTTTCTCATTTATCACCATTTGTCTCCACCATTTTCTTCTACATTTCTCTGATGCTCTATTAACTTCTTTCAGGGCTAAATCCGAATTATGGAGTGAATCAATGCTTGCATGTGTCAGAAATTGAGGCTGCAGACAGATCCAAGCCTAGGTTTTCATTGTCTACAGTTTTTAAGGTAGCCCTGTTTTTGTAGACAGTACAAGTGGGAAGCAGAATACACAGATTTACATCCACTAGCCTTAGGCACTCCAGTCTAATAATGGAATACCCTGCTGCATGAGAACACAGAAAAATAACCTTCAATATATGCTCAGAGGAGAGGCTGGTGAGCTCTCTCATTAGGCTGCTGTGGGAGTTCTCTCTACGGCTCTGACTCTGGTGGTGTACATACTTTATTTTAATAGGAAGAAAAGTTATGTTAGAAGAATGAGGCTTCAGTTGCTGCATCCTCTGTAAAACATTGCAAATCATATACATTTAATTCGGCAGTGAGATGGAAGGTAAGTAAAGAATAGGCCAAAGGAGGGGGCTTGGATAGTCCAAAGGTGTATTACTGAGAAAAAACTAGGCCAACTTCGTTCTGTTGTGTTTATTAGTTAAGCTATCCCTTCACATATCCAAAAGATAAACGTATTTAGGAATAAAGCAACACTTTAAACACTATTAACACTTTAAAGACTATTAACTGCATTTTAGTAGGATGCACAGCTGTGCCTGATCAGATAGGAAATCAGTCCACTCCATAAGATGCTCTCTCTGGAAAGAAATAAGAATGAAATATTGTTTATTGAGTGAAGAGTCTTTCTGTTGGTAATTTTTTTCCTTTTTTTTTTTTTTTTTTTTGTGTGTGGTGATATTGTTAGGGTTTCTTGTTTATTTTTTTGATCAGGTGATATTTATTGCCTCTCTCAATAAGGTGAGCTATATTTCTGTTTTCAGTTTAAAATTTGGTTCGGTTGCAGAAAGCAGTGAAGGAAATGCATATTTGTGGTAGTCTGTTTTGCTGGTTTTTTTTCATTGGTCATCAAAGCAGGCCGATCATATTATTTGGCTATAAAGGTCTTAAAATCTGTTTTTAGTCAGGTTGGTTAATAACTGAATACAATTATGGTCCAAATAGTTCTCCTGGTGAGAAAGGCTATTTCTTGATTGAAAAAAATTACTTGCTTTAGGGAGTTGTGTAAGTTAAGCCTTTTGCTAAAAAAAAAAAAAAAAAAAAAAAAGGTTATTTTATATCCAAAGGTATCAAAGATCTTAACTATAAAATCTAGGGAGGTAAAGGAGGAAAACAGGCTTTTGTACAAGGTTGAACTTGTATCCTATGTTGGGTGTCCTTGATGCCCTGAAAGACAAGATGATGGATGTCTGAATTTTCTTTTAAGAGCTATCAACTTTGACTTGCTGGAAAGCCTAAGCTTTCCAGAAATTATTATGTAAACCAGGATATTCTTTCTAATATGTTTAATTGTCATGTTGAAGAGTTCAAGTCTTTTTGATTGGAATTTATCTGTGTGACAGTTATGAAAACTTGTTTGATGTTGTTTCTGGCACTATTCAGTCTACTATAAATGATGAGACTGAAGTACTAAATGTGCAAGAAGTGTCTGCTGATCTATACAACCACATTCCTGAAAATTTAAAAGAAGAAAAAATAGATAGGAGAAATTATTTTCTTTCACTCTTTCTCTATTCAGTGCTTTTAGATAGTTGCTGTTCTCTGTATTAAATTCTATGAAATATGTTATGTGCTAGAATTTCTAAGGGATGGGTTTATAGTCTTATCATATATCTCGACTGATCTACAGATCTCTGAAAAAATTCAGAGGATTTTTTTTATCTAAGAACTAGGAGGTTTGTTTTTTCTTGTTTTTGGGGTTTTTTTTAGATTTTTTTTTTTTTTTTCAGTATCTCCCTAGGCCTTGCTTGTATGTATGACTGAAAAAAACTGTGTTTAGTCTCTGTGTGCTGAAGAGATTAAACTCCTCGGCAAAAGGAGATAAAGTAGGGGTCTAAGGAGCTGGGGAGGTTGCTTTTATAAAGTTGTAGCCATTTCCTTTAGTAAATGTGTTTGAAGTTACACCTCAGTTACATAGTGTAACATGAGGTGCATCCTTTTCCCCTTTTTTGTTCTACTCAATCTTTTTCTGTAGATGTATGAGATGTGTTGTCTTCCCATGTGGGTGTGGACCCCTTCAACTGTGGAGTATTAACTGCCCTGAATATAGCTGCTCCCTAGAAATCCCATTATAGTCAGGTAACATAGCAGAAAACCTTAATTCCATTTGACATTAGTGCAATCATGTCTGCCCTGTGCATCAACAGGGAAACTGAAAAAGGGTAGTGCTTAAGGTATGCAATGTCAGTTGTATTTGTACTTTCAATGTATTCTTCCTCTCTGTGTAAATTGTAATAACCGTGCACTTAATTTCCATCCACTTTCAATATCCTTGTTGAAACACCTTATTTCTATCTTTGATTTGTATTGCCTATGATAGTAGTTATATTCCATTATATATATATTTTTTAAGATGTGGTACTGTTCTCTTTCTTCTGACACTCAAGATATTATTCTTTGCACATTTTCACTTCAAGCAGAAAAGGCATGAAGATGTATTTGTAGTTGTTTAGAGGGCAAGGGAGGAAATAATTGAAACAGAGCAAGGATTCTTCCTGCCTCAGCATTTCCCTTATGTGACCTTTAAAAAGGAGTTCTCGTTTGCTGTAGAACCATGCCTAGAAACTGTTATAGAATAACAGGACACAATTATTACCAAACACAGTCACACAGTCTGTGACTTAAGCATGTAGTCTTTTGTGTGCTCTTTAAATTAACTGCTTAGCATGTTCATTAGAATAAGCTGTCTAAAGTTTTTTTTCTGTTTGTTAATCAGCTTTTGCATATTAATTTAGCACTTACAGACTTACAGGAGCTTAACAAGTCTTGCTTGTCTTATTGTTTTCTGGGGTATGCAAGGAGTCACTTTAATGTCTTGATGTCTTTGGACTATTAAGTGGCCAACATCATCACCAGAGAAGATTTTGCTGGTTGAATTGCAATATCCCTGCTTTATAGATGGAAAAAAACAATAAGCGTGGAGGCCAGACACTTAAAAAAGTTTGACTGAAAATTTGGTTGAAGGCAAGCATGGATACTCTGTCATGAACATAGCTAGACTGAATTCCTTCCAGATTTTTTTTATGTAATGCATTTTTATGGTATTTTTAGCAACTCCAAAATTTTTACTAAGTCTGGAACATGGTCTGGACTATCCAGGTTGCATTCTCTCTTGCTAGGTAGGAATGTGGCCTATTTTCTGAAATTGTTAGTGTAACTGCATAATACTTTTTTATGAGATGTGTGGTTTTGTTGTGCTTTAGTCCTTTTTTTTTTTTTTCACCTGTGTGTTAGACCTGTACAGAGTACAGGCAACTCTTGAGAAGATTGGTTGATGCAGGAGAGATCTACAAACTAAAGGGAAAGCTGGAGGTTAATTTTGTTAGTTTGCCATTTTTAGGCTACTGAAACTTGAACAACAGTATTAGGATTAACTATTCTATAATTAAATTTGAATTCCTGTCTTAGTCATAACTGCTTGATGAAGATCCTTGGAGATCTTCTAGATTTAGGCCTAACTAATACATTGAAGATGGAAGTGAATGAGCTTAGTATTTGAGATTCTTCAGTAGTGTCTTCAATACTTGAGAGTTGAGCTTAAATACAGTATTGTGAATAGACTCTAGAGCTTTAGCAATAGCTCTAGAAGCCTTTTATTTTTGGTATAATTGCTAGAAATGCAGAGAGCTTATTTTTGCCAAAGATATTTAATCCACCTTTTTTAAAATATCAATTTCATGTATCGTTGCTCCTTTAAGACTTCAGTTCCTGTTTACTTATTTCAGTAAATACTAGTTTGTGAAAAGTATTATGAAATTACTGGTTATGATACTTTGCAGCCTGCTTAATGAGCTGCAAATTTTAGGGTTTTTTTCTGTCTGATGGACTATTCTGAAAACATGTCCTGATACTAATACTGAACCTTTCAGAAAATATGGCTTTAGTAATTTTATCTTCATCACTACTTTAATTTGATTTGGGTCCACGCTTTTTTTTTTTTTTCCCTTTAACATACTGCACTAGGGTTTTTCTTGGGATTGTTTTTTAGTCTGTTTAATGTGGGTCTGAAGCAGGGGTGAAAACAATCCCTTTCAAGGCAGTCATATCAATACATCAAAAACTGCAGCAAAGGGAAACAATCTAATGTTTTTTTCTCTATATAACCCATATGCTGTCAAGAGGCATTAGAAGTATATGTGCTATCCCATGGAAACTCAAATTTTCTCAATTTTGACAGAGCTTTCCAGCTATGATTAATGCAAAAGCCTTACTATTCTTACACAGTTCTAGCTATGATGACACACTGTTTATTTGGGGGAAAATCCCTTCTCATGTAAAAATAAATATGATATCTGGCACAGCAGGTCCCTTGGTATTGGTAAGGTTGCAGCTCTTTACTAAGGCAGCAATGAAGCTGTTGAGGTAGAATTTTCTCTGTGGCACTGTTTTTCTTTCATTTCTCTCATGCTGTTAATCCCAGACTGCGGGTCCTGTGCTCTATACCTGCAAACAATGATAGCGTTGTTGTGGCAGGTTCATGAGGCAAGTGACTATCACTGATATGCAATTACATATTTCCCCCTCTAATTTTTTTGTTTGTTTGGTTGGTTGGTTGGTTGGTTGATTGGTTGGTTGGTTTTTTTATTGTGTAGATTTGAGTTTGTACTATTTAGATTTTTACTCCAAACTCTTCCTACTAAATATACACCTGAAATTACAGAGCAAAAAAATTTCTGCTGAAAGGTGAGAGCATGGATTAAGCTATTATTAATAGTCAGATTTAGAAGCTGGAGGTAGATGCCTAGGAATATAAAAAATTAATTCTTGTCATGACTGTTTTGCCATCAAGAAATTTTGTTGGTTTTACTTCTCAGTCCACAGAGAGAAAATAATGCTACTTTAAAAGACTGCTTTTAGCACTGAGGTTAGTAATCTACACTGCTTCAATTGGAAGATGATATATAAAGGTATAAATATTTTTTAAGTGGTGTAATAAAATAAGGAACTGTTTCCTATTTCTGCTTTCAGGTGGCTCCCATAAGTGGAGTAATACAGCTTCAAATTAATCCAAAAAGGCAAGACACTGATTAGTATATAACACTATAGATATATATAGGCTGGCTGGCATATGTTGTTTAAACACTCTGTTCTTCTGGAAATCTCAGCATTAAGGAAGTAGTCAATATTTGAAGATGCTTTAAGTAGATTTCTCCACTTCTTTAAACAACTCTTTGTGTTAGGGTGTCCTTAAGCTGTTAGGTCCCTTTAAAATGTTTTGTTCAGGAAAGTGGATTTCTCTTAGTATACTTCTATCATCTATCCTAAAATGACAGTGCTGTCATTCTTTAGGATTAATCAATAGGTATCCTATAGAGCTGTAAGAGTACCTTTTTGCTAGATGAAATTTTGCTGGAATGAAATATGACTCTTGCCAGCACTTGTAGGTCAGGGTTTTCTTCTCCTGTGCTGAAGATGAAAAATAAGAATAAATCTAAAATTGAGATTCTGTTAATATAGTACAGCGGGTTTGTGTTTCTGGCCTTTCTCTTTTTTTGTTTAAACTTTTTATGAACATCTTTAGAAAATGTCTGAATCTTAGACTATATGAGGTATTTCATTTAATCATCTAGGGGATACCAAACTTTTGTTGACAACTGAATTTTTTGTGGTATTTGTGCTTTGAGAATTATTGCTTTAGGATTTTATGCTTATGTCTATATTGGTAGATTTAAAAAGTCTATGGGTATGTCATGGGCACAACTGTACTGTGTCAGCTTGCCTTAATACCAGAACACTAGACTTCTAGTCTTTAAAAATATAATTGCTGTTTCTAAATTGGCATTTGGGAGTAGTTTCTGAACATTGCCAATTCCTGAATTGTGCCCGAGAATAGTTTGGGAGAGCACTGTTTAATCCAGGCCAAAAACCATGCCAGACGGGACTGTGACAATTAAAAGGACAGATAATTGAATTCCAATGCTGTGGAACACTTTCTAGTACTAGTGAAATAGTACATGTCTAGCCAACATAATAAGCTAAAAAGTGTTTTGGTTTTGTACTTTTCAATACGCCAGTTAACTTCAGAACACAAACTGCCTTAATAAGGAAACGTAATGAGTTTAAGCTGTAGACAAAATAATTGACACAGCATCGAACAGTTCAGTTCACTCATGTGGCAAATCGACATTTAATTTTGTAAACTAGCATGTTTTCTTTGTTTTCATTTGTCTTTTATTTGTTTTTGTTAATGTTATGTTTCATTATGTTAGACTATTTCAAATGTCAGTTGGATAAAAGTACCTTTAGACTAAGGATTAACTAATGGTGAATATATAACACATATAATCTTCCTGCTTATTGGTCTTCTCTCTCTTTTTTTTAAGGTTGTAGGTCTTTTGAGCATCTTCTGTGGGAGCAGAAACTGAAATAGAAACTTCTGGCTTTCAGCTACAAACATATGACAGCATATCTTTTCTGTAAAATAGTGATCAAGTTTCTTTCCCCATTGCAGTACAAATTCGAAGTATTTATATATCATGCATTCATGTTCAGCCCTTGAATGTTCAGCATTTTTTCTTGAGCACCTAATTGGTGCAATAATAGGAAGAAATTTAAAGCAGAGTCAACTGCTATAACTGATACACTGCTATCATATGGAATTTTTTTAAAAATAGAAAATGTTAACCTTGCTGTAGGACTTTGTCTTCACCTGTTTGTGTCACATAACTTTGTCATCACATATTATACAGATATTCAATTTTCTATTTTTAAGGGGAAAACATGAGATCATTATCTTGAATTTTTCTGAATATTTGATATACCTTAGAGTCCCAAAATTTCTGTGAAGAGCTGATAAACAAGAATGGTCTAAACGCAATATGGGCTGACAAATATATGTCTTTCAATTAGCTCTTCAGTGGATCATCAATTATGAAAGATAGAATATTTTGAGGGAGGGTAAATTATAAAGCAATGAAAACATCAGCCACCAATATAGTTTTCTAAGGATTTCTGAAGTGCGAAAAAAAATCTTTAAGAAAGGCAGGAGAGAAAGGAAAGATTTGGGTACAGTTTTATGAATGATTTAAATATACTGTTATAAGATGCAGTCAATCACATTCCCAGTGTCAGCACCAGCACTTCTTGGTCTGACTGCAAGTTAGCTGTATAAAATAAACAAAACTTGACCTGTTTCTCTTGACTAAAATTAATTGTATAAGAGATAGTATTAGGAACCTCCTTTGCACAAGCAAGGAGATCTGAAAAAATTAGACCACCAGTGAGCTTGAGGAGAAAGCTGAGGGCCTCTGTTTACAACAACAATGCTAATTGGTTTGTGAAACTGCACTTCTTTGGCATTGCTTTGGAAAACGTGGAATCTGCCAGGAACAGGCTGCTGCAGAGCTCTTTATTTTTAAAGAAAGTGAACAAATAAAAACCCTCAGACACTTAGAAAATGTTATTTTGCATGAACAGTTCAATCCATTTATCTGGAGCAAGATTTTTCTATTATAGGCTTATGTATGCCCATGTCATGCAACAACACTTCCATGGTTGCTGTCAAGATGTTTTTAATCTTAAAACTGGATAGCTTGACCTCAGGATACTTGTCTTCTATATTCCAAATACATCGACATTGCCTAACCACAGCTGACCTCCTCTCCAGAGACTGATGAAAAGTTGAGGGAAGGGAAAACAATCTTAGAAAACAAGCAGATCTGTTTGACACCCAAGATTCACAGCCTAATACTACATGAAAGCTACATCAGAGACTACGTGGAAGGAGTATTCAAGAAGATATTCACAGCAAGGGTCTGGAGCAATAACTTCTAACCTATCCCCTTGAAGGAGTTGTTGTGTTGCATCAACATCCTGTGGAGAAATATAGAAACAGCGTAGAGAAATGGCTTCAGGATTTTTGCATTTAAAATAGCTTACATGCAACTACAGGGGATAAGTGTCCATTTATTTTACAGGGGGTGAGTTTTTATTTAGAAGAATTAGGCTGTCATTAGAATGATCAAAATTCAACAAGCAGGAAAGAGATGGCAAAAGAAATTGTATCTTTCAGCATTGTTGTTTTGAAACTTTAAAATACATGAAGTATTAAAAAAGTAAGTCGTTGCATACTGGCAAGTAGTACTGCAGTTTATTACTGTATATCCTGTTTAAAACATGTTGGCATTTTCTTAGCTAGACTTTGCTGTAAGATATTCCATACTTCATGTGAAGCCTTCATTTTATCACAGTAGAACATAATGATTTAAGGAGTTATGACATTCAACATCACTGATTGTGAGATCACTTTAATAATTCTCTTTATGCCATGGTAGGAAATCTGTTAACTTTATTAATACCTTATCTTTCACATTCATCCTGATCAGCTGACATTTTGTGCAAAGTAATTCATTAACATATCCCATTTTCTTTTTTTTCTCCCTTTCTGGGTGTATTAAGTATAAAGTGTAAAATCATACTTGTAACAGTGGAGGTTGGTTCAATGAGAACTGCCTTTCAGATTCTGTTCATTTGTGACTCAACATCATACTTTTAACTCTGGTAGCTCTCTTCTTCCAGCAGTCAGTAGATGAGGATAAATAGACTGAAACTCCAACAGAATAAATTATGTTCAAATGAAATAATCATGTGCCAGAAGAATGAAGGCTAATCTCTTGATTTATAATGTGAATTCTTTCTGTTGGAGAGTGTGAGGTAACTGAAATATGTATTTGATAGGCCAAGCTGTCTTTGATTTGTAGCATGTCAAGGCTAACCCCAGCCACCAACCAAGGACCATGCAGGTAGGTCTTCACCCAGTGGGATGGGCGAGAGGATAGGAAGAGCAAATGAAAACTCATGGTTTGAGATAAAGTCAGTTTAATAGGGAAAGCAAAAGCCACATGACCACAAGCAAAGCAAACCAAGGAATTAATTCATCATTTGCATGGACAAGCAGGTGTTCAGACACCTCCAGGAGAACAAGGCTCCATCAAATGTAGCAGTGGTGACTTGTGAAGACAAAGGTCCTCACATCTAACATCCCCCTGCCTATTTCCCTCTTCTCCTCCCAGCTTTATAAACGGAGCATGATGTCCTATCGTATGGAATAGCCCTTTGGTCACTTGGTGTCACCTGTCCCGGTTGTGTCCCCTTCCAACTCCTTCTGCATCCCCAGCCCCCTTGCCAGAATGGCAGTGCTAAAGCAGAAAAGGCCTAGACACTGTGTAAGCCCTGCTCAGAAATAAAAAAAAACATCCCTGTCTTATCAACACTGTTTCCAGCACAAACCCAAGACACAACTCTCTGCTAGCTATGGTGAAGACAATTAACGCTGCCCCAGCTAAAACAAGGACAAATTGCTAGCTTTAGGTTCACTTAGACTTATTTTCTAGTATGAGAATGTGTGATGGTGTTTTTGCCTAGACATGCATTATCTAATAACCCCGTGTGGAACAGGCCATATAAATTATATTGGCTATTTTATCATCAATTTGAAATAACTGAAAAGACATTCATACTTCATTTTTTTGAGTAATGAAGCATATTTAGGGTATTACTTCAATAAGATAAAACTTAGAAGTGTCCATTTCTTTCATTACAATTTTGGGCTTTGTTAAAGAATAAAAGAGAATGCATATACATCAAAACTGTTAAAATGCATCGACTCTCCTTCAGACATTTGTTCTTTGTGGGATGTGGAATATGTGGGGAATAGATGGGAAGTTGGAGACGCTTTCATGTAGGATAATGTTTTTCCGAAGTTTAATGTAATACCTGATCCCAGTTTAAGCCTTCAGATTTATCATGTATTGTGCTACTACACCTGAAGCAGTTTCTGGTTCCATTGAGAGCACAGATCCTGTGCTGCTTCTCAGGGACCAGGGGGTAAATGGTGAACATGTATTGCTGGTTACAATTGCTCTTACAAGAGGAAAAATGTATCTCAGCTTTGAAGCTTAGAATAGTAAGATTTTTTTTTTACATGCCAGGGAATATCTCTTAAGCTGAAATATCTTGGCCTTCCTTCACATTACAGTGTTGCATTGTAACTGCAAGTGCTACAAGTCATACTGCAAGCATGAGAAGTGATGCCACCCAAAATGTGGCTGTAAAATCTTGCTCTGCAGCTGAAGGAGCTCTAGAGTTGTGTGCTCTTAAAGAATGGAAGTTATTCATAGTACATAAAAAAATCACAAAATTGATTCAGTCATTCTTTCTTTCAGTTTTATTTTTTGAAGATTTATCCCATGATAAATTAATCTAGGTACATTAATTTCCCCTTGCAACAGAGTTGCTGTGTTCTGTGCTTTACCAGTAATATCTTTTTGAAGTATTAGGACTAACTTTGGAAAAAAGCAATTTGCTTTCCTGTATTCTATATAACTCAGTGGGATCAAAATTCCTACTGGTGTCACTGACTGCTTGTAAGGTAGTAGGTGGAGGGGCAATGTGGAGAAAAACCAAACTGTCTTCTACCAGAGGCTGGAAGGAATGCAGGACGCCTGCCTTTGAGAAGCCTTTACTAATTCTTATTGCAGTTACCAGCCCATATGCTTAATTGCCAACTCAACAGCAGGAGGAGGGGGATGCAAAGCCAGGAATAGGCTTTGCAAAGAAGCAGACCTTGCTAGAATGGCTGGTTGCTCTCTCCTTAGATGTGGATAAAGAAGATGGTCTGCAGGCTTAGCAGCCTTTCTTTTTTTAATATTATTTTAAAGATAAAAGGTTTTTCAACCTTCACTAGAACATGTACTACTTCTCCGGCATCCGAGACCTTTATTCACTAAAAGCACTTAAAACTTATTCCACTTACTTACTTACTCATTCCATCTACTTACTTATTTGCTTGCTCACTCATAGTAAAACCTAAACTTTCACCTCTGCCTTATGTGTGAGTGGTTTAACATACTTCAATCCATCCAAAGGCTTTAATTCAATCCCTGTACTCTGATTTCTCTCTGAAGAATTCAGAGAGACTCGAACAATCTGCAGGTTGTGAGATTTGTCACATATGTTAGTCCATTTTCTATTCAGACCATCATTGTGAAACAAAAAACTCCTATGCACAAGTGGTTTTACATATTAAATTTTAAGGCCAGCAGGAACTGAATTCTCAGCAGTACTGACATCATTACCTAGCACAGAATTGTCCTTAGCCAGATTAGTCTCTCTTGTAATGTCTACTAGAGAGTTATTTTGTCCCTTAGAGTGGAAATCTTCCTTAGGACAGAATTAAGAGTGGAAATCTTCCTTAGGACAGAATTAAGATTAAGTCTGCACATACAGGAATATGTTCTGTTGTGTCACAGAATCAATTAGGCTGGAAAAGACCGAGATCAAGTCCAACCTTTGATCAAACACCACCTTGTCAACTGGATCTATGCATTAAGTGCCACATCCAGTCTTTCCTTAAACATCTCCAGGGATGGTGGCTCCACCATCTCCCTGGGCATCCCATTCCAATGCCCAGTCACCGTTTCTGTGAAGAATTTCTTCCTAATGTCCAACCTGAAGCTTCCCTGATGTAGCTTATGACTGTGTCCTCCTGTCCTGTCACTGGTTACCTGGGAGAATAGACCGACCCCCAGCTGGCTACATCCACCTTTCAGGCAGGGGTAGAGGGTGATAAAATCTCCCTGAGCCTCTTTTTCTCCAGGCTAAATAAGTCCAACTTCCTCAGCTGCTTCACGCCCTTCACCAGCTTTTCATCCCTTCTCTGGATGTGCCCCAGCACATCAATGTTTTTCCAAAATTAAGGGACCCAAAACTGAACACAGAATTCAATATGCAGCCTCACTAGTACAGGGAGATGATCACTGCCTTCATCCTGTTGGCCACACTCTTTCTGATACAGGCCTGAATGCTGTTGGCCTTCTTGGCCACTGATGGCTCATGGGTCCAGTAAATGTGCAATTTCTTTTCCTGAAATTCTGCAGTTTAAGTAATGACTCACACCTTTTCTCATTATTTTCACTGAATTACGCTTGGAAGTAAACTAATTTTGTTGGATTAGTTTTGTTTGTCTTTCCCATTCTTATCCACTTAAGTTGATATATGACAAAGAGCAAAATTCAATGACAAATGTTGTGGAATCAATCTGATAAGGTGATGTAATTAGATTTGAACAAATTAATAGGAAAATAACAAAGTAAGAGGAAAATAAAATATGCTAGCTGGCACTTGAGACAAGTACTGAAGGCTTTGAGAATCAAAGGCAATCATACACTGACTTTTAGATTATCAGCAAAGAGATGCACTTGGCTGTCTCCTGGAATCAAGTTTTAAAAATTCTGAAATGGTTAACTAACTGGAGAAAGCATTATTAGCTGAGTAAAGTTCATATTATATATTTATAGACTTTATAGATATTGAGAAACTGCATTGGTGATTTAATTTGTAGAGTGGGTTTTAGCTCTTTAAAACTGAAGATGGCTGTGAATTTACCACAAAAAAAGGGGAAGAGACAAAACTCAAAGCAGTAAAATACAAAATTAAAACCTCACTGATGCTTACTTTTCCTGGTATGATATGGCTGTTTTGGACAACTAAGTTGCTTGTCCATTACGCAAATTCCTCCACTATTTCCCATTCACATCATGGCTGAATTTGTATCTAGATTTGATATTTGTGTGTTTGATCTTGTTTAAATGTTACCTTTGAAAGAAGGTACTGTTTTTAACTGAATTTGCCTGATGCTCACCAATCTTCGTTTGGTAGCTTTTTGTCTTTATGGTAGCAGGAGCTAAGGAGAAGGCAAATGTTATTTTGACTTAAACCTAAGAACTAAAGAAAACCCGAAATCTTGAATAAGAAATCTGCAAATCTGGTATAAGAACTATTATTGGCTACTTATGGGGCATCAAACAAAAATCTGAAAATATTTAATGTAAAAAGAAACATTTACAAAGTGGAGTTACAAAGTGGAGAAGAAAGAAAAAATCAAGAAAAAAGTATTAGAAAAATAAGAACAGGGATACTCATGCTTCTACACTTAAACTTTGTGTTTCTTAGTGGGTGATCTCTCTGTATTTAGCATATAAAACTTTTGGGTTCCAGTTTGGGTCATTATTCTTTATAACAAGATCTTTCTTTAAAAAATATGTCAGAAATTACAGGGAAGCTGCATTTCTGTCATACTTTTGGTCTTACCGCACATCTGTAAAGAAGCTCTACATACAGGAGGAATAGTTCAATGAACTATTGGCTAAATAATTGAGAATAATCCGGGGAGGATCAGTATGACAGAGGTCAACATTTTCCTAAACTTATTTCCTTGAGTTACTGCTTGTAACTTGTTACTGGGTTCTTTGACTTTATGTAGCCGGTCCAATCTGGAATCTCATTGTACTTTTTTGTTGTGGAGATCCGTGAGTCTTACAAAAATTCTTAGTTTTTGTAGTCTTGAGCTCTAGAAAAATCTTTCCTGGACGTCTTGCAGGGACTGCCTTCTCAAATCCACTTCAGATGCTTCTTTATCAGGTAACTAGACATCTGTTGTAACACAGTGACATAGCCATACCCAGCCATTGTGAACACAAGCAGCAAATGAAAAAAAAATTGGAGGATATTTAGTGCATTTGAAATGTATTTTGAAAATGTTCAGATACTCTTTTCATAAGATGATGCTTTTTGTGCCTCTTGTTATACCTCTTATTCACACCACTGAGGGAAAGAAACATGCTCCATATAGTCCACTTGCCTTATTTTGATGCTGCAGCTTTAAGATAGTAAAGTTTGACATTTAGTCTCTGAAATTGAATTGTTATTGATATACAATTATAAGACTTAATCTCTGAAATGAATTTTTATTGTTACCCAGTCATAAAACAATACTTGAGCCATTCAATTGAAAACTGACTGTGGAGTGCAGCTTTTTAAATACCTCCTGTTTTTACAGTGAAGTTATAGGTTTATCTATAGGAAGCTTCTGAGGAAATATTTACTACATAATACATTTCTGTACTATTGCAAACACATTAGTACATCAGATTTTTGTCACTTGGTTCTCTAATACATGAACAGTGCCCTCATTACCAGCTCAAATGGGGAAATTAAAGTATTTGACAATGGACTGTTCTTTCTAGTACAAGCATGGTGAAATGATAGGAATAATGTGACTTTGGAGTATTTCAATTGCAATAGAGGCTTACAAAAATGAGTTCTAGCCCTTCATTTTGACTAGAGGGTGGCCAAAACTTCCCTTAGTCTGTTCATTTAGATAGCTTTTAGCTTCCTGATTACTCCTGTAAGTTACTACTTACTTAAATTATAATTTTTTTTTTCTACTTTATACTCATAGTTCAATGAATCTTCTTTGTCCTGAGATGAAGGTAAATTTATGAAATACTTAGCATTATAGTGAGAAAAGCTATTCTAGTACACAAAACAGAAATGTTTCTCAAGTAGAGAAGAACCAGGTCTTTGCTTTGAATTTTTTAGTCTAAAAAAATCTTGTTATTGTCTCAGAGAGGGAGAAGGAGAAGAGGAAACAATGTTTATTAAATAATGAAGGAAATATTTCTCTTCTTGCTTTGTGGGAGGAAATTCTTGACTTTTGAATTGAGTAATTTACCTTTACAGCTGGTAAGTTGAACTATTTCCATAGTTGTCATGTTCTATTTAGTACAGAGAGAGAAAATGGAATTCTGTTGATCAAATAAGAAAGAAAAGGCATTGTATTATAGAAGAGAGACAGAAGAAGAAAGCATTCGTGCACAGTGCTCATCAGTTTAATCTGATGCACAATTTCATGTGACTGTTTAATAAATTTGAAGATAGTTTGTTTGAAGTAATTTTAGGAAAAGTGAATTAAATAGTTAAAAGAAGAAAAAACAAAAGCTGTGCTGTAAAGGTTAACATTAAAAAGGGAAAACATTTGAAAGGGAGAAAAGGTAAATGTTATTTCATTAACGGGGAAAAGTGGAATGTCATTACGAAAATAGATTAACAGCAGATTGTGGTTTCAAACAAAACCCTCAACTATAAAAAAAGAAAAAGCACATCTACAGTCCTTCCAAAAGACAGAGTGTCGTATGCAGAGCAACAAGATTGCAAGGAGGCTGGTCAGCTTTGAGTGCCTCCTACTATCTCCTAAGAACATCATTTTAATAACATTGTTGTATTGACTGCAACTCTATCTTCAGACAGCATCTTGAATTTGTAATATGGTCAAAATGCTAGCATCTAACACTCACTTTATTCTAGTCTGTGTATTGGCAGTAAACAGTGGACTATCTCTGAGAAGTCATAGGAAAGATAAAAGATATGTGGAAATTAATCAGATGAAAGTCCAGTATGGTGACTTAAATGGGATGCTTGAATGCTGATAGCACAAATGACATTCACTAGTTTGCTTTACTTGTGGCACTCACTTGATGCTCATTCAACACATGATTAAGCAACATCAAGGTGTTTTCTAGTTCAGGTCTTGACTATAAGGCATGACTTAACAGCATCAAGATCTTTATGTTGGCTCTCAGATAAATTACACTTGAAAAATTACTTGTTCCTATAATCTCAATTATTATAGTATTATTAAAATCAATAGGATATATTTGTATTAATAGTATTATTATAAGTAATAGTAATATAATTATTATAATAACACTATTAATATTATTTTCTAAGATAAACCTAGATTATTAATAGCTCCAATAATTTTAAGAAAGAAATATTTATTATTATGTTTCACTAATATTATTGCTTGTATGTAACCCTTCAGACAAGCTCAGGCATACAATGAAACCCTTCTGAGGTGACAGTAAGCTCAGTTAAAGCTACCTTTGTTCATGCTATGATAACATACAGGTTGCAAAACTACTCAAGCTAGCTTAGCTTAGGTTCTGAAAAAAAGGACTACTATTTCTTTCAACTGAAATGCATCTATTTAACATGAGAGAGGTAATTTATTGTATTTGAACTCATATTGCCAAAAAGAGGAAAAAAGACATCCTTTCTCAGATGGATACTTATTTATTCAATATGTCAAAATCTCTAAATACTTTCATAATTTCAAGGAGTAAATAATAGTAAATTTTAGAGCTAGATAAGGCAACACAGATAAATCTAGAAATCTTACTCATGATTATCAGATTACAGAGAAAAAAATATATTTTTTTCCAAAATTAAAAAGAAGTTTAAATTTTACTTTAGAATCTATTTTTCTAACCATTTTTCTTTTGATTGGTTCAGCTTTTTTGGGGCAATTCTTGGTCTTACTAAGATAACACATTACTCAGAAGAAGCATTACTTTGATATAACTATATGTTATATCCTTATTAAGCATTAAGAATTTTTGCATGGTTTTAGGTTCAATATCTTTGCCCCTATGGAAAAGGGTGATCTTTAGTTATACCACGAATGGATTAGCATGCATGTATCCCACCTACCTTAACAAGTCATGGCTCTATAACAATCAAATGAAGTAAGGACATTACCTTGAGATTTGAACATGAAGAGAAAGCTCTAATTTTAGTGCTGGTATTCCTCAATTATCGAACTCTTAAGCACTATTATTAAAAAAAAAAATCCAAAACCATTCATTGGGAGTTTTTCAATCTCTAAATACCTAATTATTCCCCAAGGATGCATGTTTGTTCTGGGACAGGTAGTTCATATAATATTTTTCTTTAGAAAATCATGTTAATTTGCTAAAAGGTGAAATGGCAAAAGGAAAACTAAATGCTTTCACTGCTGCTGATACTGGAGCCACTAAAGAGTATGCTGTAATAAGATCATGAACACCCCCTCTTAACAAAAAACCACAAAAAATTCCTGAACAAACCAAACAAAACTACAACCCCCCTCCCTCAAAATCCAAATACCAGCTGTTATCAGCTGAAATAACAAATTAATAATGCATAAGGTCTTAATATTATTAAAGGAGGAAGAAAAAGATATTTTGATAACTTATATGTGTCATTGATCCTATCCAGAACAAGTTTTAAACATTAAGGGTTGAGCACTGATGCAAATTACAATTCTATGAAGCTTTTATTTCATCAGAGGTTTGCTAGTGGTCTGAGTGACTGGATGCAGAATAAAATGTGACGTCATTGAACTGAGAAAGACTTGATAATTAAAAATGTTGAAATTGAAGTTACTGGGGGAAAAAAATGCAAAACTTATGAGGAAATACATAAAGCAGGAATTTTAAAATTGCACAAGTGTAGGAAGTTAAACATGTTCAGGTGACAGCTATTCTAAAAAGCTCAATAATGGACCTCTAGCTGAGCCATAACCCAGGGATATCCCGCTGTTCTGGGAAAAAAAAAAAAGTTTTATTCTGATAGTGAATCTACATTCTATAAGGCCTTTTGAAGTAATCCTTCTCTACAGAATACTAGGAGGATCTTGGCTTCTGCCCAGTTCTGAGCTTTTCACAGCACAACTGGAGAAAGCTCAGAGAGGATAATAAGGGTAACCATAGGTCAACTAAACATGGTTTACAACAAAAATATGATTCAATTAATGTTATTCTGTTTAAGATTATAGTCTTAAATATGTAAAACACTATTGCAAAGAGAACTGGAATAATTATTTTCCATGTCCATGAGAAGATAAAAGATTGTTAATTCATTAAATTATAAGAAAGATTAAGGTTAGATTTTTTTTTTCCAAATGTTTAAGTGGGTAAGCAATGAAATTAATTTCCTGGATGTAGCTTCTAACTGTGGAGGAGAAGTAGATAAGCAGGTCACAGAAATTATGTAGATAAAAAATTAATATAAGGAAGTAGATTAAATGATAATTCAACGTACCTTTAAACTGTAATTTCATGGTAAATGAGGAATAGGTATGTCAGTCCTTTAGCCTTAAATAATAGAAAACTTTCAATTATCTTCCTCTCATATTTGTGTCAAGGATATAGAATCCTGCACCTTTTTTTCTCTCCCTCTGTAGCTGCTTGCAACCTTCTCTGGCTGTTCCTGTACTCTGTATCTCCTATATTCCTTGTCTGTAACAAGGCAGCAGCCAGAATACTTCAGTCTTGCTCATGCTTTTCATCTTGGGGTTCAACCATTAGAAAGGCTATCCCTTGGTATTACAGTAGAGAAATTACCCTTGGATGATCCCCACTGAAGAAGGTAAGGTTGTTTTTTGTTAACTTTCTGTTTACTTTTTAATTTTATTTTCTTTTTGATCGTGAAGTTGGGATGAACATTCATATATGGTAGTCATTCATTTGGTTCACCCAGTTCTTTTGTTCACACGCTATTAAATGTTTCTGTGACACGTTTTAAGGATTTTTGTGGTTTTTAACACCAGTCTGACATCTTTCTTATCCTGAAACTGTTCTCTGCCAGCAATGCTGCCCATCTTATTGATTTGAGAAATTCAGCTGGAATGTGCAGAAGGCAAGTGATTTTCTAAAGCAAAGAACAGTGTTTGTCAAAAGGTATATAATGTTATCAGTTCAGATGATCTAATTTACCTCCTGCTATTCAATAAATGTGATTGTGTTGACCAGGCTAAGGTTCAGCTACTTTTCAATTGACATAGATATTGCTGTATTTGCTCTTTTAATTCAGTACTGCTTTCGACTGTACCCTGGAGCTGTGTTCCTGAAACATAGAAATCTTCAAAAGATTTGTAGACCTGTAGATCTGTATTAAAGGTTCAGTATATTTGCAATAAGAAACAAATGCTACACTTTCTGAGGATCCGATAGCTCACATTTACCAGTTTCACCATCTATTGTCTTTACATAACAAAGACCCCAATTCTGTCACTGAAAGATACTGAGTCATGCCTTATTGTACAAATATTTCTGCTGACTTTCTCACAATTCCTTTGGTTTGCAAAATTCACAGAAGCTGAGATTCTCTTATGCTCTCTGGTCTTCCCCTACTTTTATGAAACTTGATTTAGTTTAGCCACTTCAACCCATTAACTACTGAATGAATAATGACTGAAATAATATCTTTAATACCTACTTACTGTGAAATGAGGCTCTTAAAAGGATGTTTACTTTCTGATAGACTTAGGGTACTTCACAGTATTTTTTAGTCCTGAGATGAAGATAATCATGAGCAATCATCATGATTACTGAGGATCTATTCTCATCTATTAAATTATGTGAATACTAGGGACACTTGATTCCAGACTTTCTCTTGGTTCTCAAAAATATTTTCCCTCTAAATTTAACTTACGTGCAGCTAAGTCCAAAAAATGAATTGAAAATTTTAATTTTTGTGTTAATGATTTTATCTCAACAGTTTTATTTTTTTTTAAAGAAATTAGTTGGAAAGTGAAGTTACTGGGGTTTTGATTAGCTAGGAAGGCATTAGACTTGCATTCCCTGCTTTTTTATTTCATGGAGAATATAATTACCAATTCTTGATTTTATCTTGCCATGTGTACATCCTTATTTGCAACAGTAACATTTATATTCCAGGCAGTGTGTGGGACGTGTCGCTATTTGCAAACCATTCTAATTAACTTATTCTCCAGTTTAAGTATCATATTAAGTAAACAAAAACTAATTATCATCTTCTTGTAACGGAATTAATCTCACTCCTTTCATTGACTCCTCATCACTCCTTCATTGCTCTGAAGGAAGAGCACTTGCTTTTCTTTCAGGTTGCAAAGATATTCCAGTGAAGATTAATCGCCTTGTGATAGGTTGACTTGGGAGGAAGAAACTCAGAAGAGGTTCTTCCTGAGGGAATTTCCTCTGTGGGGGTTGTGGCACCTGCAACAGCCAATCAGAGAAAGTCAGTTCGCTCCGTGCACACACATTTTGAAGGAGGTAATCCGGAACTGGGTCTCTTTGTCTTTCCGGCGGCTGAGCAGGTAACACCAACCCGAGCTTCCCTCTCCCCCATGCGGGGGGGGGGGCTCGGAGGCCGCTTGGGCCCCGTTTGCCAACGAGGGGGACCCGATGGCCGGGGGGAGGAAAAGTTGTGTGATAAAACCTTCACGGCTTCTTCCTCCACCGGCCGCTGCTCTGGCGTGGGGGATGCTGACTCTTTATGCTGCCGGCCGGGCCGGGCCTGCCTGGGTGGCCATGAGCCATGGGGGGCTGCAGCCCAGCCCCACAAAGGCTGATTAACACCTCAGCCACCCCCCCCAGCACGGCCTGGGCCTGGCCCAACTCTTGGAGTTGTGTTAAACTTTAACTCTTTAGTGTTCAGATAAGATTTGCAAAGACTCCAGCCTTTCCTTTGCATATGAAAGGGAATGAGAAGATTTCTGAAGTCAGTGATGTACGAGCTAAGTTTTTTTAAGATGGAAGGAGAATGAGAAGATGCTGAAATGGCTGAAAATCTTTTTGGGAAATTGTAGGAATGAACTGATGTACTGAATATTCCTATAAACCATGGAAAGAGACATGGGGGGATGGAAATGTTCCTTTTTAGGAGATGATTTGACTAAAAAACACCAGTGTTGAGAATTTCTGCCCTGAGAAAAGAAGGGGATTGCAGTTTTTCTGAAGATGAAGCCTGAGCAGAGAGAAAGGAGACAGATAGAATCGTTGCTGTCGAACATTTCAATTCTTAAAAGTAATAGCCCATGGAACAGACATGACCCACATCTACAACCTTGGGACGGCTGTAGAATTGGGAGGAGCATCACGGTTGCAGATTCCTGGGCAGATGCAAATCGTGAAAGATAAAACCACAAGAGAACTTTTTTTTTCCCTTCTTGTGGGAAACATCCCTACAACTTCAATAAGAAGAGGCTTCTCTCTTCAGAAGTGAACAGAGAAAGACTAAATTGGGCACTGACCGAAGTATTTGTTATATGTTTGTTTTGTTGTTATGAAGATTGGGAGAGGGAGGGAAGGAGCGATCTGGAAAATCTTATTCTGAATTGTTTTGGTTTTTTTTCCCTTTTCCCCCCCTTTCGTTTGTGTAGTTAATAAATTTTCTTCTATACTTTTTTTTCAAGTTTAAACCTGCCTTGCTCTTTTGCTCCTGGTTCTGTCTCACAACAGAAAGAAATAAGTTTATTTAAATTGGCAACTCAAACCTAAGACATTAATTTGGTGCATTGGCCGGGAAACTCAAAATTAAACCAAGACACGCCTGAATAATTTTAAAAATAAAATACGATTAAACACTTTGGTAAATACATAATTATAATTCTATGAAAAAGACAACTTAAGTGTTTTATTGTTTCTAACTTCATCTTATTTTCTCCCAATAAACGTGCAACTTCTTTACATTTAAACAAAATGTGTCATAAATATTGAGATATAATTGTGAGCTTTAATAGTTGGCTTATTTGTACTGTGGTTAATAACAGAGATCTGGATCCGCTTTTTAGGCGGCCTTTTAGAGATGCTCTTCTGTATGGAAATTGCAACATGCTTGCACACACCATGCTTCAAAGACAAGTGTACTGACTTTGCTTTAGAAACAGTATTTCCTATCTTTCCATAATGACTTTGCAGATGGCCAAAAAAGCAAAATCCATTTCTAATTTTGTACTGTAAGAAATAGTCCTTTCTGGAATGTGAGTACAGGAAGAGTATATGGACTAAAATACAGACTTAATAGTGTTAGTGAAAGGGATCCATATTTTTGCCTAAAACAATTTTTAAAATATTCTTAGGTTTTCCCTTTATTCCTGGTCTGCAAACAGGGAGATTAAGGCAATTAAAAGTGACTTTCCATTTAGGAAGGAGGCATTGGTAGGCTGTTTCCTGAATGGCCTTACTAGTAACTTGTACTGTAGACAATGAACTCTGACAGGAAAAGTACTTCTGTATCTCATGGTCTTTGTCAGGCCTAACATCTGCAGCTCTGAAGGATACTGTAAGAACTAATGGATCTTTCTGTTTCCAGTTTTGCACACTGCTGCAAAGCATTGAGAAATCATAGTTTTCAGAAAGTTATTTTGTTTATGGATTTTTTTTTTTTTTTGGCAACATCTTCAAGAGCATCAATTTCAACTGTTAACCCATAACTAAGTCCACTATTAAACTGTGCCCCTAAGTGCCACATTTATGTGTCTTTACCTCCAGGAATGATGACTCAAACAGTTCCGGGGGTAGCCTGTTCTCATTGTGGTCAACACTTTCTGTGAAGGGATTTTTTTTTTAAATATCTAAACCTGCCCTGGCACAAATTGTGGCTGTTTCCTCTTCTCCTGTTTCTTGCAACTTGGGAGATGAGGCCAAGACCCACCAGGCCACAACCTCCTTTCAGGTAGTTGGAGAGAGAGAGAATGTTCCCTCTCAAAAACTGTGAAAAGCTTCACTTTATATATGAGATTTGTGAAATGTAATTGTACAGTATTGTGGATCACTTTTTGTTGCTTTCCTGGAAATCCTATTCTTTTGGGACTAATTACCAAAAAAAGAGATAATTAATATTACACAATGTATTGACCTGGAACAGCAAAGGAACTAAATAATCCTATTTATATTCCTTCTTCTCTGAAAGTGTTTCAGTCTTCCCTCTCCCCCCTGAATCCACTTCTTGAATTATACAAGTGCTTGAATGCAATAGCGTTTGACACTTGGATATTTTATATAGAGGAGTGTATGAAGCATAATCAGTGATTCACTTCAAACTTCCCAGTTTTTTATTTGCTGTTACTTTTTTCTTATATCCAGGATATGTGTACCTGCCTTCTTGTTCTGTTTATAACACTCAAATTATGTCCCTGCAATCTAATTGACAGATGTTGCATCTCCTTCTTTTGACTGTGGTTCAGGTTATCAGAATAATTTACATATGGGAAAAGTTTCTTTGTTTTGTTTTAGTGAGTTTTATTTTGTGTTTTCTTCCCCTCTGCTCTCCTCCCTTCCCTCCCACCCTCCACTAGGTTTTAAGTCGTACTGTAAATATGCCTGCATGGGTAAAAATCAGTTTGTGAACCTTCAGAACATGTGGTCAAAATAATTGCATCGTGAAAAGACTTGTAATTAAGAAGGAAAAGTTTAGGAGGAAAGAAGAATCATGTGCATTGTGAACTGGATGATTGAAACACAAGAGTCAAATATACATATTCATACATAGCAATCAGTGACCAGCAGGGTAAGCATTTACGACCTAAAGATCTTCAGAGAATTGGAAGTCTATCTCCTTTTACTGTTACAAATCATTAAACTGCACACAAAAATCAAATGCAAGTTATATAATTTTTTTCTAAACTGACAAATACAAAATCCTGATTATTCATGAGTGATTTGATGGATGGTGAAGAGTTTGCCTTTATTGTCTGGATAGCTGGAAAATAATTTTGGAAAAGAAAAACATAATAACAGCACACTTTGTTAAACAGGTGTTTCCTTATAAATGTTAAAAATGCAAAGAAGTAACAATTGCAGGTAAGAAATTATGGCTTGTTAGCACTGCCCTCTGGCTAGGTAGGAAATGCCGAGTATGCCCATGCAGCAACCTGAGCTATGTGTCTGATATCCTTTATTAAGCACCTGATAAGAAGCTCTGATCTCTGCAAATAAAACAAGTGGTGACAGTAACCCTTCTTAGACAATGTGCTGCCTTGCTCTACACTTACAGTTATTTATTGTGTATCTGGCTTGCAACATGGTGTGAAAGTGTGTTTGTTTATAGCCTTTTCATTATCTATTAGTAACATATTTGAGATCAAGAGGCTTTATCACATCCTTTTTCAACAAATGACTTTCCAACGTTCATTTTGTGATGAAGTACCACAGAATTAGATGTCATGTCGAATATGAAATTTTCATCTCAATGATATGATTTTCTTAAAACATGAATGAATTCCTTGACTATGCAGTGTCATAGCTGTATGCTTTGTGCTAAGGGTTTTCTTGTATGATAAAAGGTAGTTAAAATAATTGAGTCTTATGAAATAAAATTCTTCCTATTAAACATAATCAAAGGTAAGATTACTAATATGAGTTGTCTTTTTACGATACATCCATGAGACCACGTCTTGTTTTGTTGGTTTGAAACAGGAATTAGCACCTACTGTTTATTAGCAATTTCAAAAAATTTTAGGACTAGATAGGGTTTTGCATCAGCAGGTACCATTTTCTGCTAGAATTCCAAGATGTTTTTTGAAAAAGACTGTGAAATGATTTTCAATGCATTTTCAATGCATTATTTTTATTGGCGTTTTGATGGAATTTTGAAACTTAAGAATTTACTTCTAGCAAACAATATTTTCAAATAGGTTTCAAAAACTTGCCCAGGCTGAAAAAGGAATTTTAAGAATGGAAACATCTAAGTGGTAGTAATAAAGCTTTTGATGCATGCCACTGTTATCTTGAAATAAAGCCAATGTATAAACACTATTATACTTAACACTACCGTAACAAATAAATTTACTGGTTTTTAGTTCAACTCTCTACTTGAAATTTACTCCCTGTGGCAAAATTAATGGTCCATGTTGTTTACGAGAATACAATGGTGTACGATATTCTTCATGTAAAACAGAAGCTGAGGATCAGTAATCCCAAATTCAATTGCATGCTGCTTAGTTTTTACTGGTAATGATCTAGTAATAATTTCTTAAGATGCTTGTAGAGTTCTTAATGCTTCAGTTGAAGGAGAGTATACATTCCAGTGCTACATGCATTCTCTCTAAAGCAGTACAAGCAATCGTCAAAAGGACCAGGGTTTTATCCTTCTTTAAAGTGAGGATTTGCTGTTTTAATCAAGGAGGTAAATTGTCAATACTAGAAAACCTTTCTTGTAACTAAAGTACGCTCTTGCTTTAATTAAGAGGTGACCAGACTTTGTTGCAGGAGGAAGGAAAAATTGGTTGAGGGTGAAGGACTTAGGAGCCCTTGGTAGAGGAATTCAAGAGAAAGCTCAGCTCTAGAAATAACACCACTGTTATTGCCACCACCATCCAGGAGATCTGAGAAGGGAGCTCCTTTGCAATATCCCTGAAAGAATACCTTGAAGGTGTCTAAAAACGGCTTAATAATTGGTTGGTTACCTTATACAGTTTCTAAATAAGTATCATAATGTAGCATGATGCAAGTCTAAAGAACACAATCCTAATTATGATTATACAGAGAGTATAGGGAAGGTATTGAGGATTTTTATGACATGTTAGTGTGAACATGCTATTCTTAGGCTCTTATTTGTCTTTAATGTTTAAAATTTGGTTTGGTTTCATGTTTAAAAAATGTTTTTATTTGCTTTCTTGCTTTACATTAACCTGATTTTTTTTCAAGTTTTTGAAAAAAAAAAAACCACTGCTAACACAAGGGTATTCTGAATTTATATCTTCAAACACTTTACAAAATATGTTCTGGCTCAAAAGAATTTGAGGGGCAAGCTTAATACTGATTTCTAGTAACACTAAAAGTTTTTTGGCATGCAGTGAAATACTGGGCTATGTACTTGAACCTCAGAGTCAAAAGAGGAATATTATGCTTCTATAAGATAATTGATTCATAAAATTAAAAAAAAAGTTAATTTACTAGTCATCCATCTAAATATATTTACTTTTCATGAAGTGTATAAATATAAGATTTGAAGAGTGGGCTATATCTTAAAGTACAATCCTATGTTCTCTTTCTTATTTTCCAAAGTGGACAATATTTCTTTTTCCTGAAAATCATCTTTCTTTTGTCCTAGTGAAGTCTAATATAGACATATTCAAAATGCATAAAACCAGAAGAACTGCATCTCTGAATTGAACTTGGGGTTCATTTGCTGATTATTGCCTTCAGTAGTGCTCCACTAAGGACAAAAACTTGTAATTTCAATTAGATAGGACATGGTCAATGAAGCTTGAATCATCAGATATAGCAGCTCTTCTAATCTTTGAATCATTAAGAGTACTTTGTCCTTTTTTAGTATCTACTCACTTTTTTGAACTTCTGTGACAATCATGGCTTTATTCTGCCATCATTTGACAATGTGCAATAAGGTGGTTGTACAAGATGGTCAGACATAGTGCAGGAGGAAATAGAAGAATGCAGTCAATTATTCAAAATTTACCAGCCCATACTCTGAGGATACAGTTCTTTATCTACCAGGACTTTTACCATTGCTACACTACTTGTACATCCATTCTGTGTATTTGTGGGGTTTAAAACAATGAAAGCCATTATAAGTTACGCTGGGTTTTGACTCTTCTATTTTTCCCCTTGCACAGCCTCATGACGTACTTATACAATCTAGTGTCATCCTTATAGTCCCTTCCTCTCCCTGAGATGAAGCTAGTATTCAGCCAGAGAAGTGAGGATAGGGAATCCTCCATATCATACATCCTATTCTCCCATACAACTTTTCCAAGGGAAGGTAGTTTGCAGATCCAGACAGAGATAGTGGATCTTTATTGGTCTTCTCTACCTACTCACCAGAGCTCTGTCATTAAGCAGAGAAGCTTCTCTACCTGAAAAACTCTTTGGTCTTCCCTCTAGAACTTGATAGAAAGAAGAATTGGAGGGAAAGGTTCTTGTTTTTTCAGTTAAAGCAGTAGGATTCAAAAACTAATAAGTAGTGAAGTGGTAAAAGCAGAGCACTTAACCATTGTAATTTAGAGCAAAATTTAATATACTCTGTTTCCTTTGTTTTCAATTGTCTTCCTCTTTCCATGAGGATAGCATAGGAGAATAGTCAGCAAAATACTCTTCTTGTTTGACTGGCTATGCCTTTACTTAAGGGTGGTTTGCATAAATGTCTCCAATGGTTGTAAGTCTTTTGAAGGGAACACGAGAGAGATAACCTATTGTCTGGGAGACCCATGGATGTTCTGCACTTGAGAACTTCTAGTTTTGGCCCAGCTTAAATAATGATTTCATTTCTCACATAGATGTCATGAGGAGGGAACTAGGACGCTTAGCATACTGGGACTTCAGTTTTGAGCAGGACTAGCAGGATGTTACAGTACTGCATATAATAAGTTAGTAGTACTTTATCAGTTGAACACTTTTCTTTCCTGGAACTCCCAAAAGTTTTTGTGGATTATTTAATGCAAGCCTTACATTTTTCAGCCATGTAAACTCATATTCCAGCAGTCTCTTGGAGAAGCATATACCTGTGATACGTTCAGATTTTTTAAATCATATTATTCAGTTATAATTATTCTGGGAAAGGCTGAAGGAAGAGATAAAAAAGAGTACAATCTCTATCCCATTCTTAAAATTCGTGGAAATAGCAAATATGTCCTTCTAATATGTCACTTCAATAATTATTGCAGTCCTCAGCATAGTCAGTTGTGGTTGGAAGTTATAATAGGGGCTTCTAAAGAGTTATACACACAGATTTCATTGGTATAGTTTTTGAGTGCTTAGATATTGGAAGAATGTTGATAAATCTGAGATTCAAAGATTTTGACTACACTAGGATTTGGTAGGAGCAGATATTTCTCTGTCATCAATACTGAGTGATTACCTACATTAGAAATTCCAATTTAAATAATCAAAATCTTAGTTACCTGTAAACACCTAAGTAAGCTATGATGATAGAATATGATTTAATCTAATTTTAAGAAAAAAGTTCCCCAGTGTCAACCTTATCTTTGCTTTTTAACTACTGTAACTTTAATAAATTCAATTTTTGAGTAATCAAAAATGACTGGGATGAATAAATGAATTTCTTAATTGGCCAATTAAAGTGCTCTGAGTAAACAAAGTCTAAATATTGAAATTTACATCTTTTGCAATAAGAAGCAAATATTTTTATTTTTATTACTATGTTTAGTACTTCATTAAATAGGGTCATTACTTAAGTTTAATTTTTGAGGTAAACAAGAGCTCATCAAGACACAAATGATATGGGAAACCTGGTGCAGTGAAATAAGTTATTCCCTGTTGAATTATAGAGTCAATGAAGTATGAAAATGATGACATTTAATATCTTAAATGAAAGCTGCTTTAGGGAATACTTCAACACTTTAAAGTGGTATCTCATAATTTGGTCTCACCTGGCTAATTCAATACCACAATATAGCTGCCAGCTTTTTAAACTCCAAGTTTCTGGTACTGCTATCAAATTTAGAAAGAAAAAAAGATTTATATGAAAATATGACCTCGAAGGGGGCAGTATTTCTTTCTATGTAAAGTACTCCAGTACTTGTTTTGAAAAGCAGATTAGTCTTATTCTACCAACCATTAAACCTGACATGGCATCCTACCCTTGGGTCACAACAACCCCAGGCAGCTCCGCAGGCTGCGGACAGAGTGGCTGGAAAGCTGCCCAGTGAAAGAGGACGTGGGGATTCTGAATGTGATTTAGTGGTGAAAATGAAAGTGCTGGCTTGATGGTTGAGCTCAAGGATCTTAGAGGCCTTTTCCAATCCTTAGGATTCGTTGATTCTTTATACTTTTTTTTTTTTTTACTGCAAGAGCACATTACTTACTGGGGGAAAAATTCTTTTTAAGTCAGGTTTCTTTCGGTTGGTGTTTATTCACTGAGACAGTGTTATAGATAATTATTAATAAAAGTTAATTGCTTGCAAGCCCCTATACACTCAAAAAACAGACAAGGCAAGCATGTATATTATGAGATCATGGAGCCTGGGTAGCTTTGCATTTTTGACTAATGTTCATATGTACTTAGATATTTGAGTGGGACAAGCTAAATTTTAGCATCAAATTCACTGTAAGAAAAAAAAATAGCATGATCACTATTTAAAATAAAGGGAAAGTAGCAAATACATGCATTAGAAATAGCTATCTTTCTCTGTGCTAGAATAAGAAGAAAAGACCTCACCCAGGGATGCTTAGAGCTCTAGCATATCTGTATCAGAATGTATCAGAATACATAATGGTAATCGTGTCCCACTCTGCAATTTCATAAATGTACAAATTTTGTTGGAATGCTTCCATGAGTGTATGTGTCCATACCAGACTAATGGAACATGCTTTATCTCAGAGATAAAGAGAAGTATAGGTATGACAGTGGAGCATGAAAGTAACATGCAGTCATGTTTGATTTGCTCACAACAATAATTGCATTCTCTAATATGTCTCGAATTGCTGAGATTTTACTCTTCTTTAGCTTGTTACTTATAAAGGCATAATTCTTCTTTACAATGAAAACAGTAAATATTTAACTATATGAATCAAAGTTTTAGGGAAAAATTACAGAAGCAGCACAGGTTACAAGAGTTGAAATGTTTAAATCCAAGGTATTGTCCTAAAAATCCTCAGGTTTAGTACAAAGAAAGGTAATTCTAAGAGGTAATTCCACAAAGGCACGTTTTTTCCAAATGCATGCCTTGTTTAAAATTGCAGTCCAATTCAGAACTTCTCACAACTAGCTTTTAAGACTTTTTCAGCAGTATTTCACGGTTCATATTTTCTAATGCAATTAAGCTTAACATGCTTACTCATCTTCCATGTGAAAAACAAAGCCAGGTTGAATTGGGCCAGGTAGAATGTGATGCACATACTCAGATTGGTTTTGGTCTGAGGGGAAAGGCACTTTAAAGGTTTTGTTTTCTTGCACAATTACTTCACCCAAAGAAGTTAAGGTTAGATTTAGATGATTCATCCTGTATTCTGAACCTAGCTGAAACCAGTGCAATTTCAGAAGCCTGCTTATATCTAATGCTTATATCTAATTTATATGCAGAAAAAACAGTGTAGTCTGTTAAAAAGAGGGGAATAAGGGTTTGGGGAACACAGTGAGTGGAAGTGTCTTGCATGTCCACCTAAATAACAATTTAAAGCTGAGAGCTTCAATGTGGGAGATCTACCTAGCAAAGAGTCAAGCTGGAGTAAAGAGGGAGAAAGCAGTAGGTCTAGGGGAACACTAGTTGTGCTGCTGTCAATTAGTATGAATATCAATGCAGCAAGTTATGTTTTTGATCACTACAAAGACAATTTTTTTAAATGGCCTTTTAACTGTAACTTTTAGTCTAGCAGACCTTTATGATGATCCTCTCATATTAATGAATCACATGTGCTTCTCTCTGAAATTTTTATCCTCTTTCCAACTATTAATATTCATCATGCTGGGGTTTATGGCTGTAGACCACATTGTTATTAATAAAACATTAATTGCAGAGTTGAACAGCAGGCACATTCTGTAGCAGAGCAGTGTCTTGTAGTGGATGGGGGAAGGGAGTGGTCCTGACCTAGGGAAACCCCAGACAGTGCTGAGACCTGCAAGGAAGCGGCAGATCTCATGTGAGTGCCTGGTGAGGTTCGTGTGGGGCCAGGAGGAATGGTGTCACCCCTATGCCCACAAAGAACAGCCCTGGGAGGCACGAGCAAGCAGGAATGGAATGGGCAAATAGGAGCTGGCATGCCAGCCAGAGCATAGTGAGGCAGTGTGCACAGCAGGATGTGCTCCTCTTTGAAGGAGAGGCATTCCACTGGCCAAGAGGAGAGACTTGCTCCGGTATCTGTTGGAAGTTCCTGGAATGGACCCTGTTCTCACCAAGAGGTGCTGTGAGGAATGTTCATCAGGTTACAGCTGCTGTAACCATCCAATTGCACAGCTCAGGACACCGAAGTCTGTGAGGAGGGTGCACACCAAACTCTGTATACCCTGGTCTTTAGACGAGCAAATCTTGTCCTCTCCAGGAGTCTGCTTGGTAGAATGGCATAGAATAAAGCCCTGGAGGGAAGAGAAGCCCAAGGCAACTGGTTGATATTCAAGTATCACCTCCACCAGGCTCAGGAGTTATGCATCCCAACAAAGAGGAAGACAGATAAAATGACTAAGAGGTGAATGGAGGGAAAAAAAAGATCTCCTGGATGAAGACAAACACAAAAAGCAACTTGGAGAGCATGGAAGCAGGGACAGGTAATCTAGGAGGAATATAAAGAGATTGTCTGTACAGCCAGGGATAGGGTTAGGAAAGCTAATGCCCTGAAAAAATTAGACCTGGTCACAGGTGTCAGTGGCAAGAAGCAAAGCTCCTATGGCTTATGTCTGTGATAAAATGAAGACTAGGTGAACTATGGCCCCACTTCATAAGGAAAAGAGAAACCTGGTTTTCTGGGATTTGGAGAAGGTAGAAGTGCTCAACATCTTTTTTTGTCTCAGTCTTTACTTGCAAGTGGTCTAGTCACACTGCCTGAGCCACGAACACGGAAGGTAAAGGCAGGGATTGAGAGAATGAAGAATCACCTGCTATAGGAGATCAGGTCTGCAACCATCTAAGAAACAAGATAGTGCACAAACCCATGGAACCTGATAAGACGAATCTGTGGGTCCCAAGGAAACTAGTGGAGGAAGTAGCTAAGCTGCTATCAATATTTGAGAAGCCATGGCAGTTTGGTGGAGTTCCCAGTGAATGGTAGTTACCCATTCAAAAATAGGGGTTACCTCTTCAAAAATGTGGGTGGTCAGACAATGGAACCAGTTGCCCAAATAAGTAGTGGATGTTGCATCCCTGGAGGTGTTCAAAGCCAAGTTTGATGGGATTTCCACTGGTCTAGTGGACAGTGTCCCTGGCACAGGGTTATAGCTAGGTGATATTTGAGTTCTCTTCAAAATCAAACAATTCTATGCTTCAATGATTAAAAGACTGCTAAGACAAAAATCAGGATTTTTTAATAACTGTGAATTGCTACAAATTAAGGGAAATTGTGGCAAGTAATTTGCTCATGGGTAGTGAAAGAAAGGCTAGAAAACATTCCTTTGCTAGTCATGAAGGCAGAAACTAACCATCTTTTAGCTATTCCTTTCCTCAGCTGTTTGTTCATTGAAAATTTTGTTTAACAGGTAAAAAGGGTTTTTTGTATGCTGTGACTTTAAACCTCAATAAGTTTATAGGAGGCTTTTTTTCTTGGTGATTTTACTTTCTTGATAGCAAAGATTTTTCAAACATATTTTCAAATGTTCATATATATCCATATATTCATGCATAATTTAAGGAGTTCAGGCAAACAATTCAGTGTTTCTTTGATAAAAAGGTGCAATACAGAATAAAGCTAAATACAAAGGTCTAATGTTGATTTCCAGTATCTCTTAAACACTTACAACTCCAAGAAAAATTTTGCAGTTGTCTCTATTTAGTAGTTCCCAGAAATTACATAGGCTAGTATAAGCCTGTTAATGTGGAGCATGTGTATGTCCTGGTGCAATTATCTTATTCAAATAGACAATTATAGGAGGGGAAAGGAAAAAAATTTAACCCACACATGGAAAGTATGACCAAGGTCTTAGAACAGGATCCAGATATTGACTTGCATATAGTTTTGCTTTGGAGTTTTCCCATTCATTTTATTGTTATGGTGATAGTTCTTAAAACAATATATAATTTGGCATTCCATTTGATCAGGGAACTATAATCTGACAGTATTTCATAACACTTTTCTTTACCTTATCAGCCATCTACAGATTTTTAAGAACTTACTGACATAATAAATATGTTAACAGGTTCTTTTTAATTAACCTCTAATGGCTCACCCATTAGTACATGTAAAGCACAATCACAATTCAAGAGGCGACTGACATCCCACGACAGCACAGCTAATCAATATAAAAGCAGCTGAGACAACATGGCTCTGGCACTGTAATAAACTCCTTTAGGTGTAAAAGTTTCCCATAAACAGTTGGATGCCAAATTTTCACTTCTAATTAAAAGTAAACATTGTAACCTAATCATATACATTTTGAATATTGACATTTCTTTCTTTACAAAAATATCTGTTTTGAAATTTTCTTCTGTATGATTCTTCTTGCACAGTTATAAAGATCACAATGGTATTTTAAAAAGACCCACACAAATAATCCATTCTAGTTTTAGGTCTGCATATGAATATTAATAAAAAATTTGGATTAAACGATTAAACAAAAAAGGATTTTGTCCTTGTAGACATAAACTGGAAAATTCTGAGTTTCTCATCTAATACTAAAATGTGAAGAATAAAAAAATCTGATAAAATATAAACCAGAGATTTCTTTTATGAGAAAGACATGACTTGTTTATCTTTCAGTCTGTCATCACCTTGTTACAGCTATTATTCTGTATGCATATCTTTTCTTTCTCTGACTTTGATTTTTGGTTGAGGGAAGTTTTTGGATATCTTCTGGTTGCCATTACTTTCAATCATAAACACTTCAAGGTGGTTGTAGGGGATCTAACTGAGACTTTGATATACTTCCTTCTTGCATTGCAACTTTGCTGTGATATCTGTTTTCAGGAATGGGATAAAGGCTTGTTAAAAGAAATCTCTGAATGTTTGTTGTTTCTGCTATAAATGACTACTCAAATCTGCATGTGGTGCTATGTCCAACAGGGCTTAGATGCATGAGAATAAACCTGACCTGTGTGTTTACACAGAACCAGAGGTTGGCCCATCAAGTACCTCCATTTCTTTAAATATTGCTTAGCAGAGCAAATTCTTAATCTTAAGGAGCAGCATAAACAAGAGTTGATCTATGTGCTGGAAAACTGGCTAAAGTTTAGACAGAATTATGGAGTGTACATCTAGAGTACCATATATTTACCTTGTAAATACTCAGGAATGGAGATTAAAAATAATTTAAACACCTAACTTCTATTTAATTTCAGTAGTGCTTGGACTCCAAAGTGCCGTAATGACTGGAGCTTTGTAAAACCATCTGTATTTAAAAGTGGATTATGAAGGTGGCTGGGAATTTCCTCTAATGCACAGAATTTCCTGTTTAGATTAAATTCTGCAGATTACAGGACTGAATAAAAGAATGTCCTCTTTCATAAGAGAAAGATGAAAGAGAGAGAAGAAGGTAAGTCATGGGAATGTTTTCTTCCACTGGAGTATAGTTAATGAAGGTGAACAAAGTTAATAAAGATTAATATCCTTAAGCCTGAAAAATTGATTTTGATGAGAGAGGCTGGATGTGTTCACTCATCAAAGTTTAGCAATCTAAATTCAGGAACTTAAAGCAACATACCTATGCCCTTTCTAAAATTAATAGCTATGGAATAGCCTTTGAAATGGTTGAATGATTTGAATAAGAAATCTCACACAGGCAAGACACCTGTGTAACGTTATGAAAGAGCTTACTTTTTTTGCACTCTTATTTCAAGTGGTTAAAGCTGACTGTGTGTGTATCCTTTCTTTCCAGTATGTATTGCATTCTGATCTCATATTCTGTATGTTGGTCATATAACTGGAGCTGTGACTGTAATGAAATGATTCCTCTCCTGAGGAAAACACAAGGCCTTCATCTCCTCTATAGACATTAATCTTTGCTGTGTTATGCACGGCCACACTTTCTTCAAAGTGCACTTTGTTAGTGCACATCATTCAAAGCACTGCAAGGAATTAAGGGTCCTCTTAAGAAAACCACTTAATTCCTCCACTTACATCTGGGGTAATGCAAAAGAGCAAATAACATCATCTACCTCCTTAAACTGAGAGTAATAGGTACTTGGTTACTTAGAAATTACTTTAGAATTTTAAAACTTGTTTATTTCTTTGTTGTTTGATCACTGGAAGATGATTTGATGTAGGTTTTAAGACAGCTGGGTATTAAATTTTCTTTAAAGCATGACACTTCAGATATGCTTATGAGAGAATTAAAAGTCATTAGAAAGCGAATTTTAATTTTTTTCTTACTATTTATTTTCCAGATCTCCTGTATTGAATGATAATAATAATACTTAAAGGTTCATATGAAGGTTGCTGTGAATAACTCAGCTCCTCTGGGAAAAGAGTAAGGGAATAAATATTTGGAAAAGTTATATTAACATGTGAACAGGATTTCATATGGAAATGGGTATATTTGGGATTTTCTACATTTGGAAAAATTGACTTTGCAAAGCTGAAGTCATTTAATACCTCATTTTGGACAAAAGATTTCTTCACAATATATAATGAAAAGGTATAACAATATTTAAAGTCCAAAGAAAGACAGTTTCTCTAGAAAACGTGGAAGGGGAACTATTATTCAACTAGGCAGTGTATCTTTGTTCTTTCAAGTAGCTGGTTGAAAAAAATAGGTGTTTTGAAAATATATTTATAATATATTATAAATATATCTGGAATAAATATTTTGACCTCCAAGTGCTGAATTGAATGTGTTCAGGTAACCTAGAAATATTTCTAAAAATATTTGTCTCCAAACATTTGGAAAAACGTGCATTTGCAAGTAAGCAGCAAATTATATTGTATTACATTAAAAATTAATACCTCAAACTCTGCTTTTACACATTACTGTAATATTTTTTCACATGCAAATATAAAATGGTCTTATGAACCCTGATTGCATTGCAGACTATCTAAGGAAAGATTTCTCTTTTTTTCAAATAACACTTTAGAACTTGTGAGAACTGTTCTATGATAGATTTTGTATATAAAATCTATGAAATATTCTCCAGTAGATATATAAACAGAATGTGGGGATTTTAGCGTTATGGTTTGGTTTAAATTTGTAGAGTTTTTTTTCTCAGACACAATTGTCTAGCATTAAAAACTCTCTGTAATTCATAAAATTATTATCATAAGACTAAAGCTTTTTGGTTTTATTTTTTGGTTTTGTTTTTTTGGTTTTTTTTTTGGTTTAGTTTGGTTTCGTTTGGTTTGGTTTGGGTTTTTTTTTAAGAGGAAGGAGAATAGTAAGGCTATATAAAAATTGGGGCCTAAGGATTAATTTGCCTTTTACTATTTTACCCTACCTGGCATCTGAGCTAAAACAATTATCTCACAGAAAGATAAATAATCTAAGCTGATTAATGCGTTTTTGTAAACCTTGGTACCAGCTTTTTGGAACTCTGATCACGAAAATGCAATCTGTGATCTGTATCAACATAGTATTTCCCTTCTCTTAATTCCTAGTTTAGACTTGTTATCTGAATACCAACCATTAAACAACGTACCAGTAGGAGACCATGGGACTGTCAGTCCCCAGGATCAACCTTTAAAATACAATTGCCCAAGGTCTCTCAGTGATGTAACCAGGCACTGTCCTACTTGGAATAACATAGCACAATTTTAGCCCTTAAGGATACTAAAAAGGTGAAGCATCCTTAGGAATAGAGAGCCCAGCAAAAGTTGTATGAAGTGGGTTTATTTAGTCCCCTGCAATTTTGACATTTTCTTTGGCAACGGGGGAAAGATCATTCCTAACTTTTAAATGCCAGTAAAATTAGCTTATATTCTGGGCTGTAGATATGTTATGCATCAGCCTGCTAGTTGTTTTTTGTTTGGTTGGTTGGTTGGTTTGTTTTTTAAGCCAGATAGAATTGGCCTGGTGTTGGCTCAGAGATCAAACAAAAGAGGCATTACTCCCACTTCATGTTCCAAAACCTCACATGTTCAATCAATTTTTCCTTTCAGTTTATAGAAGCTTTTGGAAGAGGGCTCTCTGTGTATTTGTAATGCTGTACACGTTTCCTGTTACCGGGTAGACTAGGCAGAAACTAAGTCATTCGGTTATTACTCAAGCCAATAGAGAATTACAGAATTGCAGAATCAATTAGGCTGAAAAGGACCTCTGAGATCATCAAGTCCAACGTGTGACCAAACACCACCTTGTCCACTAGATCATGGCACTAAATGCCATGTCCAGCCATTCCTTGAACACCTTCAGGGATGGCAAGTTCGCCACCTCCCTGGAAAGATATATTATCTGACTATCCTTTCTGTGAAGAATTCCTTCCTAAAGAAAAGAAAGATCAACTTTGGAATCCATGATCTTTTGGAATTCAAGGAGATAGGCTTTAGTCTTTGGATTGTTTGGTATACATGAGCATTGTATCATGGGTTTGCTCTTGTGCTTATAAAAATAAATGAACCCTCAATTTATTTATTTATTTTTTTTTTAAATGAGAAATTCTGGCCTGTTTCATTATGATAATTAGTCCTCTGCCATCACATTAATTACTGGAGCCAATGCTGAGGCAAGTAAAACAGTCATCAACAGGAAGTATTCAATTTGCAAACCAGTGTACTGAATAATATAAGTTTTAAAACACAAAATAAAAGAGAATTATTAATATATAATCAATTAACTTTGTATTTAAAAAATAAACCATCATACAAAGAAAGCATGAAAGGGACTAAACACTGTCTTGATAACATATCATTACATTACTTCTATGACCATTGAACAGCTCCTTTCCTTTTTCTCCAACAATAAACTGAAAATTAAGACTATTTACCTGTATGTTATGTTTTTCTTTCTTTTAGTGGAGTCCCTTTCACTGAAGTAAAGAAAATATTGAACACTGGCTGGTGAGCAACCTGGTATCCATAGGAAAGGGCTAAAGGTATTTTTCAAAAGCTCTCTTAGCTTAAGAGCAAATGGGAATAAAATTGCTGTTGCTATTGAAACATGATCATGTAAAGATGCTATAAAATCTGCTATATAACTAAACTAAAAAGCAATAATCTGCTAGGATGTTTAATTGTTTTTTGATAATTTATGCCAGCGCATATTTTGCAATTATTCATGGAGAGATCTCGTAATGGTATTAAAAGATGTAAGATAAGTATTATCTATATTTTTCAGGTCAGAATGGAATTTTATTATAAAAATTCCAGTAAACACAAATTATCACTTTCTATTTTTAAAGCAAATTAGAGTTTGGTATATTTAAGAAATGTAGTGCCTTTAAAATGGGAAGGAAGCAGTCTCATTATCATGCTTGTCATGTTATTCTTTTTCATGTTTTGGTAAGTACATTACTGAAAATGCTCAATAAAAAAATGCAAACAAGATGACTAGTACTGCAAGCTGTTATATTTTGCTGTATTGGTATAGAAAGCTGCTGGGCCACTTTAATATGGCTTGGTGGTTGTAAGGTACAGAATGGTTGTTGAAATGGATTGGTCCTTTATATAAATGGTAGTGAAAACCAAATGCCTCTCCTTTACTCAGCTTTAGAACTATCCTACAAAATTGCTTTAAATATTTGGATGGCTTTGTCAACACTTAATGAATTCTGGCCGTCATAAATCTCAGATGCCCTCTCTGAGTAAAACCCAAAATTATCAGAGTTTCATAGCCTAAGCTGCCCTTGCCATATGGCGAGTGCAAATGTTTCTAAAGCAGCAAATGTTCTGTCAAGAGTTCCTAGTGATGTTTTGATTGGATTGCTCTATTATCTGAACAAGTCTGCCAAAAGAAAGCACCTGCACAATGAAAAGTGTGCAGAAGCTGCCAGTCTGTAGCAAGGGAAAGAAAGTGAAGCATGTAGTGACAAGTTACCTGTCATCAGAAGAAATGCTGCATAAGTTATAATAGATTCTACAGCACACCTGATCTCACAAAATCTCTCTTGCAAAAGAAGAAAGGTGGGGAGCATGCATGTGTGAAAAACTAACCTAGCTCCAGTAAACTTCTGCCCCTGAAGGTGCCAAGTCATAGCTTAATGTTCTGTAACAGCTTACAAAACAATGAACTCCTCAGTGACTTCTTAGCCAGACCTTTCCAGAGAGGTTATCAAACAATAACTCCAGAGAGGGTAGATACGTTCCTTTTCCATATTCAGTTCTAAGATGCCAATACTGTATGCAGATTTTTATTCTCTTGGACAGTCTGGCCTGGAGCATATTATTCACTTGTTAAAATTGATAGCTGAATATGCAAATGCATTAAAAAACTGTCAGAAGTAAAATTATTTTTTCTCTTCTGAGGATGAATGCTTAATGTGATCCCTTTACTGTAGTCCACTTTTCTGGACTCTATATGATCTTTAAGTAGATTAAAATTATATTTTGCACCAAAAAAAGGTTTCACATGACCACGTGACAATTATTATCTATTATGTATGTAGGTTTACAGGTCATTACCATTTGTGTCATTGAGAAGAATATGTAGCTATACTGCACCTGTTGTTCTCAAGAAACAATAAAATTCAATCTTACCTAGAAGTGTGTGAAGTGTTACCAGGACATGATCTCTGTGCAAATCCCTTGACTCGGGCTTAGTGCTATAAATTTTGCTGTGTACTCTGTCATGGAACTGAGGGAAAGGAAGTGGTGCAGAGAGGGAACTGTAGATCAGATCAATGGAACAGAAATAGACCCTGTCAGGGAAAAAAAAAAAAAAAAAGCAACTGGATGGTGGGGGTTGGGAAATTTTTCTTTTAGTAAGATAGATTAGAGTTGAGTGGGAGTACAGTAAAAATCTGGATGGGGGAATGGGGGAAGATAGATGGTATTAACAGTTTTATGAGGATCTTTTTTTTTTTATCCCCACCATAGAAATAAGCCCATTCATCTGTTAATGGATTTTAAAATTCCAGTTTAAGGTCAATAAAATGTAATTGTCCTTCCAGACATACCTTTGCATATTGTAGTTCTAAATTTTTCACACAGTAAAATTTCATCAGAAATAAAAGGGAGAACTGAAGCATAATAAAAGTGAGTTGCCTCAGTAAAACACTGTCTCAGCATACTTGATCTTCTACCTCTCACAGGGTCAATGCAGTTGTTACACAGACACTGCATCAAATGTCAGTCATGTACTGTCCAAACTCTAACTGTGTAGATGTTTTTAAAGACTTTCGTTCTAGACCATTCTGCAACAAACCTTATCAAATGTGGCATCAGTCTTGGGACTTGCAATGTTCTAGTCCTCCGTAATGCATTCTGTTAAATAAGCTAGTTGAAAATTCTTGGAGGATGTGTCTTACTTTTTAAAATTCCAACTTGGAATAAAAGCAAATGTGAGAAAAATTTGTTTCCTTTGGAGATCTGTCTGATGGAGGCAGAATGATGTCTGCTACCAATATTTCCATAATTCCTGGAGTTTTAAAGTGATACTCTCACTTTCCTCTTTCCCAAAGTATGCTTTGGGCATTTAAAACCAAATAATTTTGACTTTTATTTATTCTACTCTGTGCATCCTTTCATAATTCACCTGAATATGAAGTTGACAAACTAGGAGAAAAAGCATAATGCTATTTTGCACAATATTTTTTTACATTCTCTCACCTCACCTCACCACCAATCCACATTTGCCCGATTGTTTTCTTCTTTTCTCTCAGTGTACTATTATCCAAACCACATCACAATATAATGTGGCCCTAGTGCAAAACTGTTTATTTTCACATCAGTGGTGTATCTTGTACACTATAATTATTTTCCGTAACCTTTTTTGCACCTTTAAAATTGTATTTTTTTCTCCATGGATTCTAAGTATGGTTTATGGTTTATAGAGTGCTTGAGGCAGCAGAAATGAATATTATTTGGCTCTTTACCCTATTTAATATTGGAATTTGCAACTGTTTTCTTCCTTCTTTTTCGTTATTGCCCTGCTTAAAATAAGATGTTTCGTAAAAAATAAAAAGGCTCAAAAATAGGGGAAAAAGAGCTCTGTGATTACAATGTCTTGAATCCTGCAAACATGCAAGCAGATCTCTGGAGATTATCTCTAAAGACTACACAAAGTAGCTCTTAGTTATCACTGCATAATTCAATAATAATGATATGAATAATATGAATAAAATTGGTAGGAATACTTATCCGAAAAAACCCCAACCAAACTCTACTAAGATTATTCCTTTTTCTGAAAGATCAATTTGAAAAGAAGAAAAGTTAACGCTGGTTGAAGTAAATACATTATATTACCTTTTAAAACCTGCTGTCCTTTAAGTTTCAGGCATTTTCTACAAGTTTTTCTTTAGTTGCTTATGTTTGAGGGCAGTGGAGAGACTGTAGGCACCATGATCTGGTAGGTGACATGCATATCTGCATAATAAGAAAGAAAATACCTCTGACAAGGTAAATTAATTACTTTATTTATATGGCAGTCTTGACATTTTCCATGAAGGAGTAGAAGTTAGCCACTGGATTAATACAACTGGGTTTTTTTGTGTTTTGGTTTTTTTTAATATGAGTGCCCAGAGATGAAAAATATAGTTTTGTTTATACACAGATATTAATTTTAATGACATGAAATTAATGCTAAAACCAGTCTAGATAGAGAGGACTGTAACTCTTATAAGCCACTGTGCTATAGACGTTTCTTAATGTATGTTTTGAAGAGAAGAGCATTTAAAGCAGGTATTTTGTAAATCAAAGAAAACATTTCACTTGCAGCTGTTGCTAGCAGATCCACAAAATCGGTACACCTTCAAGACAAACATCGTATCCTAGTGATGCCAAAATAAGGAAGAAATATAAGCACCTGGTGACTGGCCGTTTTTTGCTAGACTTAGACAGGTTCATCAACCAGCAACAAAAAACAAAAAAACAAAAACAAACAAACAAAGCAAAGCCAAAACCAAAACCAAAAACAGAACCAAAAATAAAACAAAGAACAACAAAAAAACAAACAAACAAAACAAAACAAAACAAAAAAAAGGGGGATGTTTTGTCTAAAAATTGCAGGCAACTTGCTATGCTTGTTTTTTTGTGAGAACAATATGCAGAACAAGAAAAAGGTTATTTCATTCTCTGACTCTTTAATTCAATTATATCCTAAAACTCATTGTGTGCTTCAAAAATAAATTAACTCGAGATGTTATTCTGCTCTCCATCTGCTGCATTTCTTTAAACGTATTACTTCCACTCCTCAATCAGTTTAAGTGATTTTTTTTCCCTATCAAACCCATTGTCATATTTTCTTTTTTTTTAATGCCTCTGTTCTAGAAGTTGCCTCATAAACCATGTGACTCTCTAGTTTACCCTTTTTTTCCCTTGCATGAAAAGCAGCCAGTAAAATGCAGCTAATGGCTTTTTTATGTCTATGCTGCTGTAGACTTTGTAACAGCATGCTTCATGTTTTCCATCTGTGGTCTGCATCTCACTTGCAGAAGAGGGAGTGTGATTGCAGAGCAAATGATCAGAGTACAATTGCATTGTTTCCCCTTGATGCTGAGAGGCAAAGAATGGCAGAAGAGGATACTTGAGATAACCATATCTTGTGTCATAATTCATTGGGTTTCCTCGTTCTTGGATGTTCCCTTCCAAATCATTTCTGCTTTAGTTTGATTGGCTGATACAGCTGCTCAAGATTTCCATAGTCGCACTAGCCATGCTATAAAAAAGATGAAAAAAGCACAGAATGATTCCTGTCTGCTCATCATGGTGTAAGTACAGCTTTAAGATCAGTGAAGGAGTAGAATAAACTTGTGCAGATTTCTCCCAAATATTAAATGAATCTTGAATTAGTAGCTAAATATTTATGGTTAACAAATAAATCACAATTATACCTGGTTGATAGGGGCTCAAGGAAAAACATTAGGTTCCACTGATTACCAAATGGGGACTGGTTACCAAATGCAGAAGAACTGCAACACTTTTTCTAAGCAATTTAAATACTCTAGGATATAATAGCACCGTCCAACTTTTAAATCTCTACATATATTTGTATTCAAATTATTATAATGGAAGTCAACCACGCTTTCATTGGATTAAGGGTAGCCTGGATGAGACTGTCCAGGAGGCCAAAGAAGTTGGTACAGTTTCTTTGAATATATGATTTGAGACTGGGCAAACCACTTATTCTTGCATTTGTTTTTCTCTTTGTGAAATACGTGTAGTACTTGCATATGTTAAAGACTTCTTATTATGTGCAATTTTGCATTTTTAAAATTGTTTGGCATCCTTAAATGAAGATTTATTAAGAAACACAGGAATTAACAAATCTTCAAGATAGATATATGTGCAGATGAACAGATGTCTGTCTTGATACCTTTATGCTGCTCTAATACTGCCTTTATAGAGACAAAAATTGAACATCTGTTGAGTTTTCACATGAATACAGTGAAATTGAGCATTCATGTCATGCTGATAGCAATCCTAAAAACAAAAAAAGACCAGTTTCGTGCCACTGCTCCAGTATTAACACAATTAGTCTTAAGAAGTCCTGTGTGATTGGTTTGCCTAACTGTGTTAGCTGAGGTTCTGAGCTTTGAATAACTGATTCAAGTCTTACCTCCTTCCCAGTAAAACCCATAACTTTTAGAAATCTGTTGCATATTTTTCACTGCTTGTACATGGGTGTGTTGGTTTTGTCCAGGGTAGAATGCAATTCTTCACGGTAGCTGTTATGAGGCTATATCTTGGATTTGTATTGAAAACAGGGTTGATGGCACAGGGATGCTTCCACTATAGCTGAGTAGGGTTTGCCCAGAGCCAAGAGCTTTTCTGCCTCTCATCCCACCCCCTCCCCACCAGCAAGAAGAGGGGACAGGAGAAGCTGGGACAGGTGACCCCACTGAGCAAAGGGATATTCCACACCATATGGTGTCATGCTTAGCATAAGTATCAGGGGCAGAAGGGAGGGGACACATTTAGAGGGATGATGTTTGTCTTCCCAAGTCATCATAACAAGGGATGGAGCCCTGCTTTCCTGATGATGGCTGAACACCTGCCTGCTGAACAGCAGGGGAAGTGGTGAATGATTTCCTTGTTCTGCTTTGTTTGTGTGTGAAGGTTTTACCTTGCCTATTAAACTGTCTTTGCCTCAAACCCACGAGGCTTATCCTATTTCCTCCCCCATTCTACAAAGGAAAAATCAGTGAGAGGCTGTGTGGGGCTTAGCTGCTTGCAGGGGTTAAATTATGACAATAGCTTATGAGATTCAGAGGTTTCTAGATGAGTTACAAAGGAGACTGGGACACAAAGATTCTGTCTGAAACACATACACTATTCAAGTTTTCTTTAGTCCATGTCTGTATTTTCTAAATCAGAGTGAGAACACTCTAACTGTAAAGGGCAGAAATCTAATCTGATTTGAATCATCTCTCTTTCTGCACAAGGCTGTATATCCTAAGGGGTGATTCACCTTTTTTTTGTATCAACCAGACCAATTTTTTCTGAGGAAGGCAGCTGGTATTGTCCTATTCTCTTCTCACTTTGCCTGGGATGTTCTCTATCTCACTGATGCTTAATGAATCCCAAAGCATCCTAGCCAAAAGAGAAAATATTGGGAATTTTCAGTCTTCTTTTAAGAAAGATGGTCCCTTGTTCAATCAGCAAGTGAACTTAGAGGCAGCAATTTTTTTTTTAATTTATCCTGACAACACTTGCTTTTCTCAAGAGAAATGACTTCCAACCCAGAAGGTGAATACTGTAGGTAAGCAATGGAGGTATTAAAAATTATTTGTTATCATTTTAGATTCTTATTTCTAAACAGCCACATGTTTAGTTATTAAACCTTTGTAAGCATTGAGTTACTGTGTATGAGGAGGTGGAAAGAAACCAATAGATGTTAGCTGTCAGTGAGACGTAAGAAAGAATATAGCAAGATAGGAAAAAAAGCTTCATCTTTAGTGACCAAATGATTCAGTCCTCTGAAATATTAATCGAAGTGTAATGGTGAACTTTCATCATAGTTTTATTTTATGCTAATCTTTTCTATATATTTTTGAGTTTAGTGATGTATTTGTTTGTAATTTTCATAAAATGTAAAAATGGACACATAAAACACTTACTTCTTGATTTACTACACTAACTCAAATAACCAAGGTAGCTGGGCCAAGGTATTTTTAAAGGCATTTCACTCTGTTTAGACTAAGATCTACCTTCTTCTAGGACTCTACTTCAAATAAAGTATATGATTTTTTTTTTTTTGCAGATGGTAACCACAAGTATTTTTTCCTCCTTTGATTTTGAGGAATAACTCTTCTCCCACCTATCCCTGCTTAATAACTGCTTCCAAACTCTTCTCAAACACAACCTCTGAAAATGAGAATATTTCCTTTCTTAAGCTACACTGCCAAAGATGTAATAATTCCCAGAATGTATAAGAGTAGATCACTTCTTTCTCAAATTAGATGGATGTGAAATACCTAGTAGTTAAAAATTCTGTAAGTGAATAAGTTATCAATAAATGTTATTAAATTATTACATTTTGCTAGGAAAATATTTCAGCATTTCTAGATGTACTTTTGATACTGTGAAAACTAGGAATAACTAATTGAACACAAATAGAAAATTACTCCAGTAAACTGCTTCATATTCCATTACAACACATGGAAAATACTTGTTTATGTGTTTATGCTAGTTATAGGTTTTCACAAATTGCAACATTCAATGACAGAAATCAATAAATAATGAGAAGCTATAGAAAAATATAAATAGTAAAATATATTTGCACCACCAGAAATAAACGAGGCTGAAATACAGTAGATTCTTATAGCATTATTATTGAGGAAAACATGCAAGTCTGAGGCTGGATCAGCTGATCTGGTGACAGCAATGTGGATGAGAATTTTTAAACTGTATGATCTCATAAGATTTTTACCCAATCTTGTTAGTTCTCTCTAGCCAGGAGTGTTATACCAAGAGGTCAGTAGACTTTTTGTTTTGTGTGATGAGAAAAATAAGGTACAAAGCATAATAATTGGATGTTTTGGGTACTCTCCATGCCACAGTGGAGTGTCTATCATAGTAGAGTGGAAATACAACTTGCATTTTGTGAGTCCTCTCTCTTGACTGAGTGGAAGGAAATAGTTGCTATGCTACAATTTAAGAACTCAATTCATGCTGTTGAGTAAACTTACTGATTCTACCAAAATTCAAAAATACTTCACATTAGTTGAGACTAGTTTCATGCAGGCAAACTACATGTCAGTAATTATGTGATTTGCATAAACTTATCTCCAATTATCCTTGATATTCATTGATCTATTTATTCACATATAAAAACTATTATGAGAAGTTACTACTAGGTCATTAAGGCAAAAACTTTCCATCTCCAGCTTGACATTTAAAAGCCAGAGTTAGGAATTTAATGGCTCAGTATGATAAATGTGTATCCCATGAAAAGCTCTGGGGCTGGACCTTATTAGTAATTTTTTTTTAATATTCTCCTGAACCTAAATGTCTTATAATAATTAGGAAGCAGGTAGAAAGCCAATTTTCACTCCATGTGCTTTTGGATCAGGTAGAAAACCAATTAATTTGATTCTAATAGACTATAATGGGGAAAATAAAATTCTAAGTGGTGGGGCTCATTCAGACTTTCTGCAGAACTCAAGAATCATGAAGAATGTCTTGAAATTTTCCTATGCTTCTGTCTGTAGTTGAACATAACAACAAATTATATTGAAACAAAGTAAAAATACTGGAGGACTAAGCACCCATCCAATTTCAAGTGTTCAGTCCTAAATTATACCAAGAATCTGTGAAGGAGAATGTAAAATATCCTGTGTCCAAATCATTATCTCCAAGAAGCTATGGGATGAAATCTAGATACAGGAAGTGCATAACATTCTGCTGCAGTGAATTGAGAGCCACAGAAAGGAGTTGTACAGGTGAGAAACAAAGGAAAGGGTGAATGACTCCTAATTACTGAGATGTCTTCCAGCTGTCACCTCTCATAGGTTTCCACTGGTGTAGTGGGGGGAGAAATGCAGCAGCTGAGGAACTATGAAACTGATGGAGCAGCCACCATTAGCCATGGCATTTAAAATGTGAAGGAAATGGAATGACATATTCCATCAAAAGTTGTAGGTAGCTGGGATGTTGCATTAGCACAATTAACTTTTACTTTTTCATAAGACAAGATCAAGAATATCTCATACACCATTATCCCTACGTAAGTAAACCAATACAATGCATGCCTTCTTTCCCCATCCCCCAGAAAATAAATTTGCATCCACACACAATCAGCATGGAAAAATACAAATATCTTATTCTAAACAGGCAAGAAATATGTCATAATCATGCAAAGGAGAATTTTTCATCCAGAGACTGAAATTCTTAGTAGCAGAGGTGATCAGAAAATCCCATGTTTAAGAATCTTTAAGCAGCTGAAACAGATGGGATTAACATAGTGGTTTAATAGACGATGAGAAGAGAGAATACAGGCAAAGAACTTTTCAGATCCTGTCAAGCAGAATAATAGACAGTAATTCATAGGTTGAGGAAATTTTATTATGAAGAAATTGTTTTCAAAGTTATCCAAATGGAAAACTTGTCCAACAAAATATCATTTCTCTACTGCCAGTCTTAAGAGTGCTTAAATTGACTACTTTCCGTTAACAGAGCTTATAGCTATTGTAACAGTAAAATAAACTTTAATTTTTGGCAGACGTAGGAATTTTAGAGATCTCTTGTGTAGCCCTGCATTTCCCAATAATGCACTGTTTTTCTTAGAAGTTGTACCACTTTCTGTATTATAAGAGTTAATAAGTCCCCCTACAGATGTTGATTGTTTTTAGCCTTTCTATACATAGTTTTTTGACCAATAAAACCCGTAAAACCAGAAGATCTTGTCACAACAAAAGGAAAAGAGTGATTGAAGTCCATTTATCAACAAGCATTTTGAGTTGCATCTGTATGTAACACCTCCATTTGAAGTTTTAATCTTCCATTGATTTGTTTTCGTCCATCAGTAAATTAAAATTTTGTTTGTTGTATGTCACTGAACAGAATTTTAGTTACTTTTCATGCAGTTTTGTGGGTTTTTTGTAGCACTTTAAATTAAATATAAAGGTCACACAGTAATTCTCTAGACAAATCCCATACAAAGCAATCATAAAGACCATTAGAGATGACAGGAATGCCCATCCCACAAAGAAATAAATTCAAGCCTACTGCGATATTAATGCTAAAGCAAAACTCCTTTGCAACGAGAGTTTCCAAAACGTCTGACATGCCCAATGTCAGTATCAACTTTTTGACCTAAATCAAACAACAAAACATTTAAAACTCCATTTAGAGTCCTCTGTAAAAACTTTTTGACAAATCTACTTCCCAACAAAAGGAAAAGCATGACTGGATTAAGCATATATGCCTCTTAACATATGCAGACACAAATGGGCAGCATAAGTGGTGTTTGTTTTCTTAAGAAAAAGATAACTGAATATTTATGGCCTGTTGAAGTGAGTATGTGACAAAGCAAACAATCATAGTTACTGAAAGAGGAGTTACTGGAGAAAATCCATCATTGAGCCAAAAAAAATAAATTTACATATAAGAAATGCTTTTTTATTTCCTAAGGCCTTTTTGTAGAAAAGGATAATCACATATCTATGTGGATATATAGATAAATAAATAGATCTCATTTCTATGACTAGAAGCATGCATGAAAATTGCAGTTTAAATAATTTCATAGTTATTTTTAATGAAAACAGCTGTTTTAAGAGCATCTTCAAACAAACAATTGGTAATATAACAATTTTTTCTAGATGTTTTCTTACAACACTATGCATTTCATATTTACAAGTATCAAAATTAATGAAAGCTGATCATTATGGAAGTAGGCTGTTAAAGGACATACACAATGAAAAAGCATTTAACATTTTAAAAATATTTATTTATTTAATTTAGGCATTAAAGATACAGACTTGGGTAGTAATGTTTTTAGTTTTACAGGTGAGCAACCTTTGATTTTGGATAATGATGTACACTGGTAATTAGATTTTGATCTCTGTTGCACACATTTGTTCCTTAATGCAACAAACGATTGTGTAATCTAAGTAAAATTTGCTTTAAAGAATGAGTTTATCATCTTTCTTCAATTTGTCTTGTTTGCTAAAATTAAAAAAATTATATATTCTACTGGCTGCCTTTTGTTTTACAGTGGCACAATGTTCACACTAATACTCAAGTCTTGGTGGGGACTTTTAGATGCTATTGAAATACAGATTCTTTTTTTTTTCCTGAAATTTATTCTGCTATCCTTGAGAAAAGTATTTTGAGATAAATGTAGGTCTCTCCCTAGAAAAGTAACTATGGAGGTGCCTGTAAAATGAAAGTGAGTATATCATGAGCTTCACTTAACTTGCTAATAAAAATAATTGAGTTTAATTGGTGCTTAAGTGTTCATCAGTTCCTGGCATTCTGTCCTCAAACCACAAGACTTAGTGGGGCCACATTGCAGCTTATTTGACAGAAGCAGAAACCTAATTCACCAATGCCTAATTCTAAATTATTAACTTTCTTGTGAGCCTTATGGCAGATCTAACATCAGCAGTGTTCTCTTTTATAACACCAAGCAGTGCAGGTTGAGTAGATTATAGTCATCATCTAAACTGCATTCACAGCTATTATGTTTTACCAAAATAGCATTAAAGTAGCTGAAGTGCATTCTCAAATATCTCTCTACCTCTTTACTGTCAGTCCCTCGTTTTTCTTCCACTGACACAATATCTCTCACAAAGACACTGTGTGTTCCTTTTCACTACTGTTAACATATACATTCCTATATCTATCCTTTTCCTCTAGCTCATCTGTTCTTATTTAACACTCTGACAGTAGTCTTGGGAAAGAAAGAAGAAAACACATTTTGAAGTCACCCTCCCAAGGACTGGGAAAAGCTAAAGGTCTTTAATGGCTGCAGATATGCTCTGGTGTGCTGGGAGGTGCTCAGTGCTAGCCTGGATATGTGAGTGAGATGAGCAAATGCAGTAATTGTTCTGGAACTTGAAGGTGTTCAAACCACTCTATGAGCCGGGTGACAATAGGATATAATATGGGAGTGAAGCAGACAAACCTTATTTCTCTCTATATGTATATTGTCACATGCCCAGTTTACATGTAAGCATACTTGGCAGTGTTTCTAAGTCTTAGAGTACTTGGGAGGAGAAAAACAACTACTCAGTCGAGTTGAATGCAGTGGAGAATTATTGAAAGTAAGTAGTTTTACTTATACAGCCATATTAGGCTCCTAGATATTTTTAACTTAATTTATCTATCTTTAGTGGAATTACATGAACTTTCTGTTTCAAGAAATGTCCAAGTTTCTTTCTGAAGTAACTGCTGCATCTCATTGCACTCAATAGCACTCAAACTGTCACCTTCCAAAAAAAAAATTCCTGTCTTTTGCTTTTCCCTCAGAGGAAAAAAAGCTAGGAGATATATGAGCATCTTACACTGCTAGAAGTCACCGTCACATTGATAAGAGTGTTAGGTAGAAGCCATTTTGCAACTGGATAGTCCTTTATGGAGTTTCCCTTTTGGAAAACACCCATGAGTCTCTAATGTTGAACCTTCAAAATGTAAGAGAGAACAGGCTGTTAATTTAAAAAAAAAAAATAAAAAATTAATTAAAATTTTAAAAATTGTGGAAGTCTTGAAATATTTCAGTGTACAGTTTTAAGGAGTATGATCTTTGTTCTTTAGAGGGAACAGTCAAGGGAACTGCACAAAGCACTGCTTTTTCTATAGACTCTGTGTCATATTTGAAGGATTTATTTGTAAATGGATATGCTTTTCAGTGAAAAATAGGTGTAAGATGAAATCTCCCCAGACCTCACAAGAGAGACTGAGCCAACAGTGCTTTGTTTTATTACCTGAATAGTACATCTACATATTTATTATATGGAGTGTCTACATATTTACTATATGGGATGTATTCATTGGTGCTCACTGTAGTACCACCACTGTTTCTCTTGTGAGTTTGGTTTACCTCAGCACCTACTTTGGCATGAAACTGGATTCTCAGCCACTGGATTTCTACAAGTGCACGTGTGTATGTAGTGGCTGTTCAAGAGAGGCTCTGTGGCCAAGGTGACCATGGCCTGATGGGGTATTATTCTCACATGAATCTTCCCAAGAAGCAATTTATGATTGATTTTGTGTTCTTAGTGGAAGACTGCTCTTAGAAGTTTTCTTTTTTCTGTTTGGTACTGAAAATTTATGAAGAATCATTTTTAAGACTAGCCAGGCTTCCATCTCCAGAATGTTTTCAAGTTGTTTTTCTTTTTTTTTTTTCCCAAATTCATTTGAGTATTTTAATTTCACTTTTTTTGCCTCATGCAGTGACAAGTCACTAGTCGTAATCAGGAAACTGTAGTGTACTGGCACATGACTGCATGGATAAAAAGGTATATAATATTCTTTTGATAAGAAATATTGAAAGCTCTCATCAAATATATAGTTAGTGATATTTGTTGATACATTAATAATGACATGTTGGTTTATGTAATTTGGCATTATATAACCTCTTTTGTATAGCTTCCTCTTTAGTGATCATGAAGGGATATTTTGTATATATGCATTCTTTTGTATTGAGGCTGAATACCTCCTGCCATTTTCTTTTTACCTGAAGCTCCTTACATTTCTTGGTTTTAATGAGGAAAAAGTCTTCCACATATAAAAGTGAAAAATGTGGTGATCTGTAATGTGTAAGGTTATTGACTTGATGCACATTGTGCCCTTAGGATTCTTGGGATAGGTATCTTTAACTTTACTATATTCAGGGGATAGAAAACAGAGTTCTTGTGCCAGTAGATCCATGATGATCAGTACTAATGGGCTATTTGTCAACTTCTGCCCATAGTGAGTGCTATACCATACAAAAATAGACTTGGAGAGGTAGAGGCCAACTCCCATGGCAGCTCTATCAAAGCTGCTTAAGCACAGTATTTTCATTATTTAACAAAGGGAACGACTCAGTCTTTTGCATCACTGGTAGTAGGGTCCAGCAGGTAAAGCATCCCATAGGTGCCCAAAACAGGTAAAAGGAATTAAAAATGAAAATAACCTTAAAATGTGAGAGGATTCTTGAGTAATAAACCTAATTTTGGACATATGACTTAAAGTATTAAATTAGTTCTATGCATGAAAGGAAGGTGCTTCTAGTTTGCTAGCTCTAGCACTCTAACCTTCAAATGACATGGTTTCCTTCTCAAAACGCTCTTTGGAAGGCCATTCTCCTTTTCAAACATTATAAAAGGCAATAAGACTATGCCATTGCTGTGGTGATCCTGTCTAATTAAAGTTTTATGTCTCCCTGCCCAATTGGCCCTGCACAGCTGGCATCAAGAGCCAGCTGTTTCTAAAGCAGGTTGGCTGAATTCATGCTGAATACCACTTGTGGGACAACTGTGAATGACAAATATGTTTCAGACACCTTTGTATGTACTCTCCCATCAATGTTTTTAGCATGTTTTTAATTTCTCTAGTTTGTGCACACATCTTGTATTAAAATGGATCTGAGCCCTGAGAATCACCAGTAATTTGTTACTACTCACAATTATCATTAATTGTGACAATATAGCACAGTATTCTGTTTCTTCTGCTGAGACCTCTGCCTTTGCTGTTTTCATTAATCATATTCATGGTGTGAGAGATATTCCCACTGTTTCAAGCTGAGAAACCTAACTTTTCAGGATGATGGTAGACAAGCTGTTGTAAAGTGGGAAGTAGTACCCCCAGGCCTACCACAGTAGAAGAAAGAAATTATAAATATGTGATGACACATCACTCACTGTATGTTAGTAGTGAAATCATCCGGGTCATCTTCTACAGACATCTTTCTGTTGTTCAGAAGCTGCTGATCAGGGAGACAATATCCACTGGTGGGAAAGGGCAGTTGTCTGCACCTGACATGACAGTAATCACTCAGGAAATATAAAGTACACACATGTGGACTCCCTAAAGGTCCTTTGCTCTTCCTATAGAGCACAAGCTCACTTTCTTAGAGTTAATGCATTAATAAAGAGGTTGCCATCAGCAGCCTTTTAATATTTGTGCTCTTTTTAAAATAGCAAAATAGAAAATAGAACTATCTGAATCCCACCTTTCATCTCACAGATGGGATCCACTTCCAGCTCCCACACTAGCTGTAGCACAAACTAGGAGACTGACAAAGAAATCCCTGTGCCTGGTGATCTGCCCTGAAATGACAGAATATATTTTTAAACGTTAATAGAAAAAAAGTGTGTATTTTTCTCATAAAATTTCTCATAATCTTGTGTATGAATTGATGAGTGTAGTGTTTTGTATTCTTCTAAGGAGATGTGCTGCTGCACCAGGATGAGGATTCATGTACAAGTTGTGGAACACTGGTGTAATTGCTGCACACCAGAGAAGCACAGCCTGGTAACCCTCAGCACCTGACAGGTGCATTTCGTTAAGCTCAAAAGCTCATGAAAACTCATTGAGATGTGAGTCAACACATGGGCTGAAGATACATGAAATAAGAACAGTTAAATAAAAGGAAGTCAGCAAAGATTCACAAGACATAACTATCAGAGGCCATCATCATGATAGTGCTTAGCCCAATTCCTTAACCCTAGCTTTTTATGTGAATTAGCTAATAAAAGATTGCTTTCCACTACTTATTGTTTACTGTTCCCTGAAAATTTAGGAGTTTCATCTTCCTCAGAAAGAGAAGCTTAGCATTTTCAGAAACAGGTGATCAATGTCAGACATCCAGACAATTATTTTTATAGTCAATAAATTCAGCTAAATTACGGGAAAATTATTTTAAATTTAAATAGATTTTTAATGGTAATTGTGATTTTATTTATTGTTTCAGACAAGCACATCCTTTCCTCATCCAGCCACAATTTACTCTATCACTTGAATTTTAATTTCAAATCTTCAGTAAACTTTATTGACCTCTTAACCCTCCAATTCACTTTTTATTTTAAATGCCTTTTCTCCCTTCACACTCCTCAAAATCCACATCTTTAGTGTTAAACTTTTAGTTGTTGATTTTAAGTAAGCACATGCACTTGGTTTAAAGATTGAAAAAATCATAGTCAGGGAATAAAGTTTTAGATTCACGAAGCTGACAGTCAGCCAGCTGGTCAGTCCTATAACGTTCCCTCAAAATCTTCACTCTGTCTTTATTTAAGATTTGTTTCAATATGTTTTTTGGAGGTGAAAACTTCTTCCACAGAATTATTTTTTTGTTTTCTCGGGGAAATTTTTGCTTTTCTCCCATTTGTTCCCAAGGGATGCTGAGCAGGCAGGATTGCTGCTGGGCATGCATTCTGCTATGAGCCCCTCTGTAACAATGGGACAGAGTGTGCCTGTGCTGTGGTGCATGGCCACAGATCCAAGCTGGCCACAAGGAGAGCTCCTTGGGAAAACTCTCATCCAGGCTTTTGCAGGGCAATGGAAGATAGGTAACAGCTGGAAATAACTCATGGAAATTAATTATTTCCTAATTATCCTCTGTCTTAGAACAGACTTGCTGTCTTCTGTTCTGAGCTGTTATTTACGCTTGAACTAGTCTTATGTGTCACTGCTCTGATACTGTGAGCATTTTAAGATTTTTCAGGCCAAACACGTGATTCCACAAAGAAAAGGGTAAATCAAGCCCTAATTCTACACACTCAGTTCTTTCAGCCTGAATTTCTTCTAATCCAGTTGGAGTGAGAGAAAAAAATAGACTATGTCATATTTTGCCTTCAGAGGTTCCCTCATTTTCATGGGATTAGCAGGTCAGTTCCTGTTTGTGGCTTGCTTTTTCTGACACTTTGTTAGACAACTCAATGCTGCAACATTATAGCAGGAGCAATTTGCAAATTACATTTGAATTTTAAAATAATAGTTTTTGAATATTATCAGTGTTCCAGGAAGGAGGATGTTTAGAACTGTTTCATAGATAAGGGAAATGGATGACCTTATTAAAGTATTTGGCTCTAAACTTTAAAATGTTGTTTCAGAAATGACCTATACTGTTTTTTAATGCAAAAATGAATATTTGGGGGAAATAAAGTAGATCAAAAGAAGGAACTTAAAAATGAAACTCTTTTGAAGGTCTGCTGGATTTGCTGGTAGCATGAACCGCTTTCCTTACACATGCATATTTATCGTTTTCTTCTCCCGAAGCCCAACACAAAGCAGAAAATTTCTTTTTATCTGATATCAGTGAAAGTGATAATCCTTACTAATATCACTCTGCTTTCTAAATGCGGTGTTTCTTCCCTGTCCTTGTCTGAGAGAACTACGTATAACCGATATATGAATACAGAGTAATATTGATGTTTTTCTTTTCTTTGTAAGCATGCTTCTGTGTATATATAAACACAGACCCACTAGAAATATATATAGTCTATACAAATGCAGAAAATGCAAGGTAAGATCCATTTCTAAGGGTTTTTTTGACATTTGCAAATCCTATAGCTATATAGCATAGCCTAACATTCTCAGCAGATTCCATGAAGAGATTCACACATTTTATGTAGTGTTTTGCATGCAGGAACTCTATAAAATTATGTAGGCATCTGTTCCTGCAGATGCTTCTGGAGACATGTTGAGCTCTCAGATTCAATGCAGTTACAGTATGCACATTCTAAAAGTTATGAATGTGTTAAATCTCCCAATAAGAGCTAAAAATTGAGATTTCATTTGTTTATTAAGACCCATATGTATGTGTGTGTGTGTGTGTCTGTGTCTATAGACTCATAGAACATAGAATGAGTGACTGTTCAGTGACTGCTGGTTTTGAGACAATAAGCTAACATCCTTTTCATTGCTCTGTTACTGAACACCAGGATGCTGACTTTTCCTTCTTGCATGAATAAAAAATAAAACATAAAAAGAATGAAAAAATCTGCCCCTTTTTCTAGCTCCAGGTAGATAAGATGCTATCAAATACCAGGCATTTTTGAAGCAGCCAAAATTCTGAATTTCTGCTGCTTTTTCAGTTCTCACAAGAAGATTTGTTTTCAGGCAGATGGGACAGACACTCTTTTTTTTTTTTTTTTCAAACGCATTAATTCTGTTGAAAATACAATCAGAATTTTAAACTACTGATTAGCTACTGTGGTTTTGGAACATTTTAGAATGTATAGTGGATAATATATCTCACTTGTAAAATCACAAGCCAGTTGTATTTCAGATTACAAGCATAGAAATAAAGTTAGGAGTTACAAGTATAGGCATTGATTTGATGTGTGGAAATGTTGTGCAGCTTCTAAAAAAATAATAAATCCAAAGAATAGGAAAAAATACAGAAAGAAATGATACTGAAAGGCATAAAGTTGAAATTATATAATGTGTTGACAGGGGATTTTAATATCACCTATGTCAGAAAATGGCAACTGTGATTTTTAGCTGAATTGGAGGAGCAATGAATTTTTTTTAAGCCTCAAAACTTGTTGCAAGTGTTCTGTTGCCATAATTTTTTTTAAGTATCTCACCAGAATGCTCTTCATAAGATTCAGGTTCAGAAAAGAGCAATGAAAGTTATTGGGAAGAAGAAAGAAAAATATCTGGAAGGACAAAAACAAGAAACATGCAATATGGAGAAATGTTTGACTTAATTTTAACAAGCTCATACATATATTAATTACCTGATTAATGATATAACAATATAATTAGCATGTGTAATTTAAATATTCAGATGTTTTAGCAGATGAGAAATTGTTTCATGCAATCTATCTTTAACATAAGAGTATGTGTGCAGGGGATTTATTCAATTTTTTCTACAGGAATTGTGACTCCATGGAAAGAATAATGTTCTAAGAGTTAGTTGAAGCTGAATTTAATTTTATGCTATCATTCATTTTCTATTGCCATGTCATATTTGACTTCATATCATCTCTGTAGTGAACTGCCTATGAAATAACAGGTGGACTTTTCTTTGCAAGCCTTTATCCATCTTGAAAATTCCTTTCTAGGAGAAAAAATATCTCCATTTGACAGGTGGAGAAATGGCACAAGACAAGGTAAAAATTGTTCAAAGCATCCACTGATTTTGAATCTTAATCTAAACTGACAAAAGCTTACTTTTCTTTTTCCAAGTAATTTACCATTTGAATAATACTTAGTAATTTTGAGCTACTTTTGTGATATTCATGGGTACTCACTAAGCTCTGTCAATAAATTCTGTATTTTGGTCATTTAATGAAATGCAAAATCAAAATGATGGTCATTTATGAGAGGCAGTACTGGGAGAAAAAGTTGTTAAACATTGCACAGTAATTTTGAAAGAGAAGACAGCACCTACTTCCATGGGGAGAAGTGCAGCTGCTCATGGCTGTAATGCATTTTCTCTGTTTTGTAAGAGGCTTTTTTTCTGCTTCTTTCCCACTATAAATAAATACTTCAGTGTACAGTCACTGGTTTCTTCCTTGAAGGTGCCCGGTCCTATGTACAGAACGAGAAAAATCTGCAGAGAATTAACTATTGAATCCTAAGAAAAATGCCCATTAGAATCGGACAGGCAATTTTAATTCAAGTCTTCTAAAATTTTGTGATCCTTGGTTTTGTGACCTTTTTCATATATCTTCTAAAAATAGTAAGGAAAATTATGCATTTCAAAACTTAGACCACTATAAGAACTGTGGAATATTTGTGAGATTGACAGCTAACTGACCTGACTGCTGGGCAATACTGATGCTCACAGACTGCAATTTTTAGTTTGGAGTCAGATCTTTTTGTGTTTAAGAGAAATATTAACTCGAGTCTATTTCCACCACCTCTTACATTCATTTTTGCAAGGAGGCAGGAGTGTACAGAGAGCCTGGGGGGCAGGACTATGTGCTCCTCTGTCAACCTCAGCTGCAGCAGCAAGCAGGCAGGTACTACTCTCCAGAGGAATGAGAAAGGGTATGTCCCTGACAGGCTGACAACTGTGTGTTAAAATTCAAACTAGTACAGCACCAGAGAAGCAGCTGTGAACAAGCAAAACAACAATAAAAAGGATAAATAGCATTTTTTAAAAATTGTAATTATGACAACAGTTTCTTTTTGTTACTACTTTAAAAATTAATAGTAAAGTATCATATGATGAGGTAAATAGTTACCATGGAAAATTTCAGCTTTCATGTATGAATTTTAACAAAATCATGAGTCTGAAAATGGATCCGAGTATTGGAAAATGATGTGCAGGATTAAATATAAGCAAGCTAATAATTATAAGTTGAGCAATGATCCAGAGATAGATAGATTCTGCAAATGAAGTCGAACTTTAAAAATTAGAAAGGATGATATATCTATTCCTTTCCAAGAAAAGGAAGAATAATCATAAAATTATTTGGGTTGGAAATGACCTTAAAAATCACGTTTCAACCTCCGCTACCATGAGCAGTCACCTTCAAGTAGACCAGGTTGTTCAAATCCCCACTGAACACTTTCAGGGATGGAGTATCTGGATCTTCTTTGGACAACCTGCCTCAGTGCCTCATCACCCTCACAGCAAAAAATTTCTTCCTGATATTTAGTTTAAAACTCTTCTCTTTCAGTTTACTCCCTGTGCTACCACTACATGAACTCGTATACTTTGCAGGAAGATTTATTTTATATCAAGGCATATGTTAAGATTCAGTTACTGAGACATGCCTCTGTCCAAATTAAGGTGCAAACACAACCATGTGCCAAAGTCAGTAACACAGATTATTTTTTAACAATTAATGTGAGGTAGAGAGATAGAATAAAAAAGAGAGAAGAGAAAGAGATCAATTAGAAGATAGTCAACACATGTGGATCCAGTAGTGTCTTGATAGTCTCTCTTCACCTCAGGCTTCTCAGCGGTGGGGATCCTGAGGTTGTTCAAAACTTTTCACCATTTATAAATTTTAGCAAACAAAGAAATTAATGCTTATTGGCTACACAGAACACAAGAGAATTCTGTTGGTTAAATTATCGCCTTGCTTCAAGTGTTAATTAGTCCATATTCTCAGTCTTTCTCTTCATAGTTGGTTGTTTTTTTGAGTTGGTAGGCTGTGATCTTCACCTGCCAGCATTACCTGTTACTCAATCAGAGCTGATTCAGCATAGTTGCTAAGCTGGCTTTCCTTGTGGTCCATAAATTCTGCATTATTTGTGTCCAATATCAGTGATATATTCTTCTTCCTCAGTTTTGCTAACCTCTCCCTAGGTCTGAGATAACACATGGACAATAGTACCACCTTTATCTTATCCCATGTTCTCTCTGAGATGGCTTAACTTATATTCAAATTTCTGAGTATTTATAAAGCCATATTTGAGGGTGTTTTCATGTTCATTGGTCACAGATGCCATCTGTCTCTTAACTTGGAGTGATCTTTGCTTGACCAGTGATATGTGTATGAGCAGTTGCTTTACGTGGTTTAACACAGTGGGAATTTCTGCCCAGATGTGTTAATCAGGATGAGCTAACTAGACCTCACCTCTGGCAGGCCTGGAGTTCACGCCATCCTGTTGCTCCATTCTGTTCTTATCTCATGGCAAAGTCCTTCTGTGGCCTGAACAGTGTTTGAGACAGGCACCTGTGTTCTTTAACTCCTTAAAATATGTAACACTCTTCTGACCTTAGGAGTGGGTCTGTCGCACAATTCTTATGATTCTTTTGTAATGAACCAGTAACACATAAGTCCTTACAAAGAGCACACAGAAATTCAGCACTGTCCATTTTTGCCTTTTATAGATTTCTAACACTTCCAGATGTAATATTATTCTAAGTGACATTGGGAGTCTATTGCTGTTTCTGGGGCACGGCATATAGACTGGTTCTGTATGCATCTTGAACTGCTTTGGGAGTGGTTGCTGTACTCATATTCATGAAACATCAGAAAAAAGTATTCTAAAGACTAATTTTGATATTTGTCCAAATTTCATCTTGGGACACCTTGAATGACTATCTTAGTACTAATCAGAAACATTCAAACTCTCTTGACTTCTGTTTTCTACTGCAAAACTTGTTATGGACAGAAGGCTTTATTGTTACCTACTTTTAATGGAAGTCTAGAGGAACTTGAAGGCATTAAGGAAATAACAGGCAGAATTCTCTTCTGAATTGTACTAATATAAACATGTTTCAGAAGTCCTATGATAGTTTAAGCGTTGCAAATTTTTTTTAACAATGTCACAGCGTGTCACTGAAACCTTTAATTGTGTATACTGTATTCCCACATCTGCAATTATCTCATTTCACTAGCATGACACTTCATTAATATAGAGTATCTCATGCTGTTGTCTTCTGAACAGCAAGCAGTGAGGGAGAGATTGCAGGCAAGACCCTGAAGCCTTGAAGTTTGGTTCATTCATGGCAGTTTGTCAATTCCTCACCTAAAGGTTTTGTTCTGTTCATAGTGTGAGGTTATGACTGTCAAGAGAATTTCTATAAAATGAAATTTTACTTTCTTCTAGGTGTCTCTTGAGCTGAAGAAAGATCAAGCATGGCATATTTATAGCTCTACATAAGAACATCTTTGACCATCACTGTCAACATATGTAAAACTTGCATGGTACAGCATGAAAAGACTGTTAAAAAATAGAGAAGTAGATCTACTGTAGACAGAGCAACCAGTAAAACCCCTTAGTACACAGAACTACTCAGTGGTTTTCATTATCCTTCTAAGTTTGCATGGCAAGTTAGATTTTCTTAATATTTTGGCAATCAACAGAAGTCTTGAATTTCTGTGCCCATCAATGCTCAAAGATAATTATCATTTCACAAGGCTTACTCGTTGAATAGGTAAGAATTTTTGTGAATTGATAAAAATACATGATCTTTGCCCCACAGACCACATATTGCTTGCACAAACTAATACTGCTTATCCATATGTACCAGAAATAATCTCATAAATTTTGCATGAAATGGTCAGTGATCACAAATCCAAAAACATTTTTCTCCAACACTGCAGCCTCCCATGCATGTATTTGTGCAATAGAACAGTATTCACTGACTTCCTGTTTCTCCCACACCGAATAATGTCAATAGCCCTAAAACAGAGTTGTCTTAATTCATCTGTTAATCATTGCGTTTGTCTTCTGAATTTTAGTACAATTTAATGAAATTGAAATCACCATGTTACATTTTTCTTCCCCAAATTAGACTGATATGCTAGGTAGAACGATTGCAATGAATTTTCTCTTAAAAGTTATCAAGAAGGGATGGGTAACATAATGCTTGACTATGTGTCTGCAAGAGATTTCCTTGTTTTTCAGCTGTCAATTTTCCATGAAATTGAATTAAGATATTTCTTACAACTAGCAAAATTGCAGTGACATTACATTGACTTTTATTGCCTAGAAGCAATGCATTAGATATTTATCTGATTAGAGTAATGGCTACCTTATTGATCACATCAGTATTATCCTTCTGTGAGAGCTGTGTAAAAATCACCATCTTACAGAAATAACCTGTTAGCTATGGAAATTATTAGTATGCTGACCACTGGCTGGCAGAGTCAGACTATGCCCAATTTAGTAAGGCATTATTTTATTCAGGATTGTTCTCCTTTGTACTGTCAGAAAGTTCAAATAAGATACTTTTCACCAGATTCTTCAGAAATTGTTTTCTGTAAATTTGAATTGCCCTCTTGATCGCATATAAGAGCATCTGACAGGCATAATAGAGATGCAACTCACAGTGTCATTTTTGATTATTCAAAATTTAAATTCACTTATTCAAATATACTGCAAATAGTTGTGGATACCATTAGAAATTTCTCTTATCATTTTAGAAGTTTCAATGTAGTGTATTCCTTTATTATAGCTTTTTCAATTTAAGCTCCATAGTTTTATTTTTAAATAGCTCTTTCTATAAATAGAATTTCTAAATAATCATTCAGGTGCACATAGAAAAACATTCCTAACTACCGCTATTCTCAGAATCTTGACTTTCAGGAATCTTACATGACAAGTGAACAGTGCAAAAATCCTAGAAAATGATTTTGACAGGAATCAAAGGAGAATACTTAAATAGATGTTCTGTAATCCTCACAGTTAGTGAACTTGCCAGCTCGGACTAGAAACCATATTTCAGAGCAAGGGAGCACAGGTCAGAGGATATTGAGCTGTCACTTACGGGCATAAATATTCACAAAAACAGTGTTTTATTTTTAAACTTAGAAACATAACAACAGGTTTGTCCTTAATACTTCTTTAGAAATGCATACTTCAGAACTTACAGAATTACTAAGATGAAAACTGCTGATGAAACAAAAGGATTTATGTTTTGTGCTTGAAGTAAAAACAACATAAACTATAGCAATTAATCAATTTCATTCCACAGACCATGTATCACATAGCCCAAGTATTATATTGCAAACATGATACTTCCAGCTAGCGCCTTAAAAAAAACAGTATTTGTATAAGCTTGATCTCTTTCCAAAGTCAGCTAAACTAGAAATTTTAAAAGTATATAGTGGATGGTAGTTACTCTTTTGCTAGATTAAAGTTACTTAAAAAAACAAACAAGCAAATAAACAAAACCCAGTACAGTTTAAGTAGGTAGGTCAGATGAAAAGTGAGATAGCAGTGTCACAGCAGATACTGCAATTATTCTATCACCATGGGTTTTATTTACTTTTATTTGAAGATGAAGATGTTAAGGTAGGGAACAAAACACAAGAGTAGGACAGTAAAGCAGTATCAGGAAAAATGTGAAGGAAGAGAGTCTGTAAACAGCGACAGAATTGTGGCATTTTAGGTCCACTTATAAGTTCTTCCTAGATTTTGTAAAGCATGTTTCCTGCTTCAGCGGAACTTTTATAATATGCACCTGGAGGTCTTATGGTTTCCCTCAATGACCTTTGGATATTCAAGCAGGGATATTCAACAGTTTGGTGCTTCCCTCAGCAACTCTCAGTAAATTTAAGAATTTGCTGGTTCCTTTTCAATGCAATAAGTTTTCTTTATCTATCTTTGTCTGTAGACTGTTTTGTGATACCCTGAGAGAACTCATAGGTCATATTTTCGCATTCCTCTTTTCGTCAATATTCATCATTGTGCAATCAATAATTTATCAGCTGCTTTCCTACAGCAACACATAGTAGTGACACAAAACCAGCTCGAGAACATCTGTGTTATTCATGGCTCCCTTAGTCACTCACTGTTATTGTGACATCTCAGCAGTGTCTTTATTTATGCAGTTATCATGCTGCTACCATGGACCTTTGGCCCAAGGCTATAATAAGTCACTGGTGCCCATTTTGCACAATCCATTTTACTAAGTGGATACACTATGTCCTGGGAGAAGTGCATTTCAGCGATGAGTAACAAGGCGGAATCTTAAAGGAAACAAAATCTTTTTGCAGTTTTGTTGTAAACAGTAGTTGTCAGATTTGTGCGTCAATTATTGTTCATCTCATTCTGGTGCTTTTGTAGCAGGTACTACCTTGCTGCATGAATGGTCTGAAATGAGATCAAATAAGAGTATTACTGACATAGAAGAGCCATATCAACACTCCTTTTAGTAGGACGATACGTTGCTCTGGGAGAGGACTGTACTCCCACAGTGATTAAAGACTATTCTAAGCATTATTTCTTTCTCCTAAACAGATAACATGAATTAGAAATTAGGGCACCTCTCTGACTGTGCTTTCTCTTGGGATGTATTATCAAATATTCAGAGAGCCAAGAGAAGTAATTCCACCTGGCATTTATGAGACTGTGTCTGGGGTACCACACCAACTTTTGAGCTCCATAGTACAGGATGGTCTGTGACATAGTCATGAAAGGCAGAAGGGAGAGCTAATTTCTGTATAGAGGTGGGAGATTACAGAGTAAACAGAATCAGCCTCCTCTAGCAGGTGCACAGTAGTAGGGCATGGGATAACAAGACCAATTTGGAGTTAGGAAGGGTTGGTTAGATATTAAGTAAATAGGAATTGACCCCGACTGTAGTCCAACACTGACATGGGTTGCCCATACAGACTGTTAAATCTTTCTCATGGACATATTAAAAAAAACCCAACAATATTAGGCCCTAAGGTACCTGATCTAAACCAAGCTATTTAGAGCAGAAGGCTGGTCTGGATGACCTTCTCAAGTACTTTTCAACATATAAGACTTAGATATCAATGATTCCATAAAAAAATACGAAACCACAGCCTAAAGAAATGCTTTACAATATGAAAGGAAAGTGATTAACAGAACACTACAGGATTTTATATCCAAATTGTCTAATATGTGTAACAGATGCCAATATTTGGATCACAAGGGGAAGTATAAAACCATTAAAATATATAAAAGTATAATACCATAAACGTTTACCAAAATCCTTGATTATTATCGAAGTAGCTAAGGAAATATTATCACATATTTATGCACTTTAAATGTTTTTATTGTAATTGTGCTTGTCATTGCAGTACATTTACATTGTAATTGATACTCTTGGCTTAAGGTGCTCTGTGGCTGCTCTGCTGACATCATATTTTATCTTATTTGTCAGCCACAGCTTGTGATATGTTATGATATGACACAAAGCTGTGCAGCATAAAAAAGGGGAGGAAAAAGGCAAGTAATCCACTCTGACATAATTTCTGTAGTGCAAAACAATTTTTTTTATTCTAATTCAAGCTTCAGAAAAAAATGCAACTTATCTGTTGTCAATCGTGACTTATGTTAATGCAAATATATCACCTCCTAAAGGAAAAATAAGGCTTCAGAGATACTATTTTTATTTTGTTATAAGCAGTTATTTCTTTGTGTTTTATTATACAAGGAGCTTAGATGTCCTACATAAAACATATTAAAAGTGCACTTCCAAAACTCTCTTTGTTTTAACAGCATACTTTTAATTACTGTGCAAGTTTCTTTTCCATCACAGTGGCTACTATGATAGTAGAAGATAAAAGTGTATCTTAAGTCCTAAAACTAGCAGATCAAGTCACACTAATTTGAATGAAAATAAAGCCTGGAAAAATAATGGAATTGGATGCAGTTTTGCTGAAAACAACAAAAAAAAAATCCTTTGAAGAAATCATTTCAGTATTTTTCCTCTTATAATGTCCATGATTATATCATCTCCCATATGTTGATAAATTTATCATCACATTCACATTTTCAAATAGAATTGCAAAGAATGTTGTTTTCTTTCTTACTTCTTGATAAACTATACTCAATCCACTGCAGTTTTAAAGTTCATAGTTACAGTAGATACCTAATTTTATTTTTTTTCTGGAAAGATTGCATATTTGTATCTCCACACATAGATTATATACTGCTAATAATTTCATGAATACACAATATTTTAAGAACTATTGACAACAATTTTAATGGCTTTTAAGTTTTATGCTGATAGATTTCTAGTGTTTCATAGAAACCAGCTCTTATGTTTAAAAGAGAATACTGCTGGTAATATAAGAATTACTGTCCCTGTAATACACATAATGTGTAATTGGGTGTAGCCCCAGCCCTGGCCGAACTCTTACACTGCCCAAGGTGTATCCTTTCCATAAATATCTATTTATTCCTTTTGCTCTCTCTAGTCTCTGTTCCAGGTCTGCCATTCCAGGCATCACAATCAATTGGTGGCTTACATACCCAGTTCCATATACTTAAGTTTCTGTCTTTAAATATAATTGCAGCAGTAGGTCAAAAGAGACCTAAATACTTGGATTAGCACAGACAATCTCAAACCACAATGACAAAGAATATCAGAGAGAAAAAAAAATTGTCAACTATCTTCTCTGGATGACTTCACAATTAATGCACTGTAAGGTTACATGTATGAATGTTTAAATTGCTCTTCTATTCACAAATCAACTATGAACATAATAAAAGTTTGGTATCATTCTATATAGGATTTTAAATTCAAAGATTTTTTTCTTAAATTAAGACTAAAACTAATTCAATCAAATAACCCAGGTGATTGGCTAAGTAGAGAAGGTCTGTTAGAAGATCTAAGATTTGTCTTGGATGGGTTTAAAGAATGATAATTTATATTATAAATTCTTGTAAGCTCACAGTTCTTACTCTCTGTTAAATTTGCATATATACCTTTATAACAAATAGACAAGACATTGAATTCTTTTATGGTGATCCAATCTTTACCAGTTGTATTTTCAATCATGAAATTATGTACTTTGATTTAAGTGTACTTCAGTGTGATTATTTGGAGCATTAAAACACAAGTCATTAACTTGCCCTGATATATTTGTAGTGTCTACTGTATTCTTAATGAGACATGATAGGTTCCAAGAAGCCTGACATAACAAGTTTTTATTTATTGTATCTTTGAAATGAATTATTCTTCATATGGAACAGGCTGGAAAACTGACCCGATTTTTTTTTTTTCAACATTACTTTATTTTTCTATAAGAAAAATGTTTGACTACCTTTCTATAGCAAAAATGCACCTTAAAGGCAGGAAAGCTTTCCTCTCATTTTTCAATTAACATTCTCTTTGTTATCTTGGACGCTTCTGTGAAATTAGCACTTTCTCTGTCATTTTTTCCTTCAATTTTTGAACGATTCATTATAATAAAGATTAAAATAGAGTGAAGGACAAAATTATGTCTACTTTTTCATTTATTGAAGGTTTTATCTTCTAATTTATGGCCTGAGTTTTCCAGCTGGAATTACAGCACATAGACTTGAATTTAGTAAACTCTGTTTCCTAGTCTTGTGTCCCCTTACCTGGAAGAGCTTGAGAGACCTGGCTCGTTCCTGGTCAATTTTGGGTAAAGTCTGGGGCCCATTGACTCATCAGATATTCCTCTCTCTAATTTAAGAATGCCCATCCAGGCACACCAAAAAATTCCTTGGATAGCTTTTGGGGCACGACATCTATGTTGTTCTGCTCTTCCACTACAAGACTCTCTAATCATTTTCAGTGGCACAGCTACAGTACAATGCCTCTTCTTTTATGATTTAACCTCCAATGAGTCATCATTCTGGAGTGATTCCATTAAGTAATTTAAAAAGGAAAATAATGTTACTTGTAAAAATACTAGTGGGGAAAATTGAGAGATCTCCAAAAATAATGTCAGGGATGAGAGGAATTTAAAAGAATGATTTTAAAAGTTATAATTATTAAGGTAAGACAACTTTTTCTACAGAAATAATAATTAAGGAAAAAGGGAGCAATAAAAATAAGGCAGATTCATCTCAGCTGGCTGCCATGTGCCCACTCAGCTGCTATCTCACTCCCCCTCCTCAACAGGATGGGAACAAAAAAATATTTAAAAACCTCATAGATCAGTAAAAAAGGCAGTATAATGAATAAAAGTAAAGGAAGCAAGAAATAAAGCAGAGTAAAATGATTTATTCTCTTATTTCCCACCAGCTGGCAAAGTCCAGCCACTTCCTAAGGACTGAGCATTGAGTATGCATTGCAGTTACTTTGGTAGAAAAATATCTCTATAACAAGTGCCCCCTCCAGGCCTTCTTCTTTTCTCTCAGCTTCTATTGATGAACATTACATTATATGGTATGGAATATCCCAGGAAAAGCACTGCTGTATTATCAACCCCTTTCTACCTGCCAATGCAGACAGCTCTATGAAGACTGCTGTGGTGAACATTAACTCCATTCCAGATGTGCTCAATAGAGAAAGTTTGGATATTTGGTGGTTATTCACTGTTTATAGAGAAAATGAGAGTGAGTCTAATACACCAGGATGTCAGCTTATGTATCAATCACTTTTACAAGTTCATCTCTCATGTAGACAAATACAATCCTGCTTCATGTCTATCCACTGAGAGCTGATACCATATAATTTTATAACCAGTTGTATTTCATCATATTCTTCTTCTCTGACCATCCATTTTCTGTTTCCCTTTCTTAATACTGTGAAACAGCACAAGCTTATCGCTGTTATTCTGAGGTCAATTAGTCCATCTTGCACCATTCCTGTCATCTCTAATTCATTATCACAAATATTTGTGCAGACCACCAGTCTGTGCTGGCAGCTTCATCATGCTCCTAATTTAAGCACAAGCAGTTTTTTCTACTGCTTCCCATCATTCTGCCTATAAATACAAGAGCAATTTTGAATGTTTTTCACTTCAAAAGTCTCAAGTTTTTCTTGTCTTGTGGTGCATATGCGAAGTTGCTAATAGCCTAAATATTCTGTGCTCTTCTCTACTATAATTCTTCCTGTAGTTTCACTGCTTAAATTTCTTTTAAGACATTTTTCAATGTTTGTGCAGCAAGAAGCTCAATGGAGTGAGGGTCTCTGAACAGGACCATATGTTACCCTGATAGCATACTGATAAACAAAAACCCACATGACTCACAGCCAAAGCGTGGTGATGAGTTAGGTATTTTCCCTGTTTAACTAGCTGTGACTAATTATTAGGAGCTTTAGACAGTTTTGAAATTAATGTATTTATAAATGGAAGGAAAGGAAGCTTCTGCTATAATGATGAATGTTTACAGATTTGTACTAGAAATTAATAAAAATTATGACAGTTATAAGTACGACTTAGTGGTTTTGTATTCAACTGTAATCAGAGGTAAGGAAAACTTTTTAAATAACAAATCATTCAGTATGCAATTTGTTCCTGCTTGTTTTGGTAGAGCTCGGTTCTACTGCCATAATGGGCTGCTTATATACAATATATTATTTCACATTGTGGTGTATGAGCAAGTAAGGAAGAGAAGTTTGAAGAGAATGTTGTTTGGAATGTGTATTTTTGTTACCCACCTCTTGTAAATTGGCTTTTCTGTCAAAATTTAAAACCTGCTATTAACAACTGCATTCTTTCCACTGCTCATATATTTATGGAATTTAGTCAGTTTGCATATTTTATCAGCTGAAGGAAAAACAAATAAGAGAAAAAAGAAAATAAAATCATGAAACAGTCCATGTTTCTAAAGGCATTGCCAAAGGGTTTCCAGCCTGAAGAGAATTAAAAAAAAAAAAAAACAAACTAACAAGCCAAAACAACTTTGGAGACACTTTAATCTCAGTATAACATGGCGATCATCAGCCTGAGGAATGCTGAGTGAGAGATTAAGTATGTTTACTAACTTGAGATCTAATTAAAAAGCTGTGTGATGAAAGAAATTAAGGAAAACATTTCTTATTAAAAAATATCAAAATTAAATTCTAGCTGCTGACAGAGCTTGGACTAAGAATAAAGCTGAGGAGTTGTATTTTATTCAATGTTAAAGACAGGCACATAGCAGTGTTCCAGTCTGTGGCAGATGCATAAAATCTATTAATTTAAATGAAAATTCATATATAAATTTTCTCTTATGCCCTACTCACCTCCAGCAGAGTAGACAGGTATTTGGTTTTTTGAAAACAAGCAATTTTTAAATAAATACCTTTATATGCAGTAACTGTCATGTTTGTTGTTGAAGTAATTGAAAAAACAATTTTAATGAGTTGAAAACTTGTCTTTCACTAATACATTAAAATAATGAGCCTGATTTCTTAAAATGTGCCAACTTAAAAACATGCCAATGAGATATTCAGAAGTGAGTTGAGAGAAAGATAAAGGATCTAAGTTCTTAGAGCAAGAATGATGACTTTTGGGTCACAGACACAAGCTTTCCCTGTGTTTATTTCCCCACAAAAGTGTAACATTAGGTTATGTCTGCCACGATTTTAGTTTGACATTTGCAAGAGTCATTCTAGCCCATTGCAAAAATTGTTACAAAGACAATGTCATGGTATCATATACTGTGTCATATGTAAGGATGGTGAATTCTAATGGGAAAGTTGCCTGAAATATTTGCAACAATTTTTTAGAATCTGATTTGAATGAGCATTTTGACTTTTTCCCCCTCAAATTCTACCTATTTATTTTTCACTCTGACGATTTATAAGCATAAAACATCCTCTAATCTGTTTCATGAATGTTCCAGTCTTTTTGAGTCTTTATTTCCTTCAGTAGCTTTTTGTTACTTTTTAAGAATTTTTCTTTTCACCATATCATTGGTCTTTCCTAGTTTCAAGTAGGTCACTGGTGGTGGTTTACTTTTTCCTTTAAGTGCATTAGTTTCTGTTTTTCCTCAAATTCCATTATTGCAGTCCTTCTAATAGAGACAAGCTTAACAGGTAAGCTCCATAGTTTTTATACGAAAAGACTTAATTTTCTTAGTTCAAAAGAAATGAATTTAAAATGTTTCTTTGTCTCTTGATGTCCATATGATACATTTACGTTAATATTAATAAAGATGTTGTAAATTACTTGCATAAAATCATAGAATCACAAAAAAAAAAAAAAACAAAAAAACCCTCTAAAATTGCTGAATCCAAATGTTAACCCAGCATTGCTGTGTTCACCACTAAACCATGCTCCCAAATTCCACAACCACACCTCTTTTGAACACTTCCAGGGATGATGACTCAATCACCTCCCTGGGCAGCCTGTTCCAATGACTGAAAATCCTTTTCATGAAGAAATTTTTTTCCTAATATTCAATATAAGCCTTCCTTGAGTAACTTAAGGCCGTTTCCTTTTGTTCTATCACTTGTTACTTGTGAGAAAAGATCGACTTCTTCCTTTGCTACAGCCTCCTTTCAGATAGTTGGTCTCTCATGAGCTTTATTTTTCTCCAGACTGAAAAACTCCAGTTCCCTCAGCATTTCCTCCTAAGACCTGTACTCTAGACACCATTCTGTGTTGTTGAAAACACAGTATGATGATTGAAAAACTTATGGATATTGGTGTTATTAGATGAGGCACAAATTAGAATGGTAATTGATTGAAAAAAAAGTCTATATTTAAGTTCATTTCAAAGAAGAACTACTTAACAGGTATTTTTGTTTCTCTTAGATATGTTTCAGAAAGACAATATTTAATATTTTGTACTTCACCTAAAGAGATTACTCAAAGAGTGGGTAAAAATACTATATTTAACAAATAAGAATGTCAACTGTTATATATTGATTTTAATGTGTCATTTTAAATGTCACAATATTATTAAATTTTAAGCAAAGATGTACAGGGAAACCTATGTACCTTAGGTTTAAATGATACCACAATTTTAGACTAAGTACATAAATTATTATGTTTTTTTATTTATTCAGTTATTTTAAAAACACTTATTATTCTTGGAAAATTTAATAGTGAAAAATAAAAGGTTGAAGTATATGACTCCAATGATTCCATATTCTGGAAAGAAATAGAAACATGATCACAAGAAGAATGAAGCATGTACCTGCAACATTTTTCACAATTTCAGCTTGTCTTGAAAGAGACAGGAATAAAATTATTAACGAAACAGCTAGTCAAAAAATATTCATTATTTTGGAGACTGGGAAGATCAGGACTGGATATATTTTTTTAGTATTCTTTTGTGACTTCTGAGTCTTTGTGTTGGTTCTGCACAGTCTAATTTTTGGTAGTGGTGGGGGGGCAAGGAGGTGGCTCCAGTGAGAAGCTGCTGAAGCTTCCACCGTGTCCAGCAGATCCAATCCCTGATAGCTCTGAAGATGGACATGCTGCTGGCCAGGGCTGGCCCAATTGGAGATGGTGATAACACCTCTGTGATGACAAATTTAACAAGAAAGTCAAAACAAAGAGCACATGGTTTTCATTCCAGACAGAGAAGAGGAGGAGGTGAGAACATGTGAGGGAAACAACACGGAGACACCAAGGTCAGTGCAGAAGGAGGGGCAGGAGCTGCTCCAGGTGCCAGAGCTGAGATTCCTCTGCAGGATGTGGTGAGACCATGGGGAAGCAGCTGTGCCCCTCAGCCATGGGGATCCATGGGGGGTGCAGAGATTCACCCACAGCCCATGGGGATCCATGGGGGATGCAGAGATCCACCCACAGCCCGTGGAAGAGGTGCCCATGCTGGAGCAGGTGGATGCCTGGAGCAGGCTGTGATCCAGGGGGAGCACCCAGTGGAGAGAGGGGGCCCTGCTTCCAGGCTGGAGCAGCCTGTCCTTGGGGGACTGCACCCCATGGAAGAGAGACGCACACCACAGCAGTTTTGGGAGTACTGCGTGCCCATGGGAGGGACTTATGCAATGAAAATTCCTAGAGAACTGTCTCTTTTGGGAGGGACCTCACGGTCTCACAGGGGAAGGACTTCTCTCCCTGGGCAGTGGAGGAAAACCTCGGGAGGTTCTCCATGCCCTGCATCCCTGCACTGTCAGGGGGAAGGAGGGAGAGGCTGGAGGAAGAAAAGGTGTTTTAAGAGCTTATTTTACTTCTCATTATCCTTCTCTGATTTTGTTAGTAATAAATTCACATTGTACCTTTAATTTGAGCCTGTTTTGCCTTGGAGTGTTTTCTCCTGGTCCTTATCTCAACTCGTGAACCCTTTTGTTAAATTTTTCTCCCCTCTGCCCAGCTGTGGCAGGGGTGGGTGAGTGACTTTCGTGGGTGCCTGGTGTTTGGCCAGTGTCAAACCACAACAGTTTTACTTGGAGATATGCTGACATTCAGGCTGTATACACAAGTTCCTTTTTAACAATGTGGTGGAAAGCTGGTTTGTTTTACATCATCCCAAATGTTTTATAGCTTGTGGAGGATATTTAATGGTTGTCTGGAGTGCCAAACATAGTTTTTAATCCTAATTTCTTTGTCTGAAAAGTATATTCAATGAAACACTTTCCTTAAAGTCCATACTTCATCAGCCAGTACATACTTTTGAAAAGATCCCATCTCTGAAATGAACTTAAAGACGGTTCATTTGAAAGATTGGGTTATTTCACACACAGAAAACTGCTGGTGACTTCATAATTTTGCCGACTGACATCTAATCCATATTACTGTTATTTTCTTTATAAGGGGTTGACAGCTGATACTGAGGCTGAACTGATAAGGAGTAATTGATCTTTAATGCATTTGAGAATTTAGAGATATTCAAACTGAATCAATGTCACTGTGCTTCTTAATTTTCTACTGCTATGACATTCAAGTTTTGAAGAGCCAGTGTAGCTTGGATACATGAACAAATGTAAAAAATAAATGTTAATATTCCATGGTAGAAATAATTTTTTTTTACCCCCGGTTAAATATTGCCACCTAACATTTTATGAAACATAACCTATGGTGCCCAGGTGGCTTTCTCCCCTGGTATCTTGCTTAAATATTTACTTTGTTTAAGAGTCAACATAGGACAGAAAAAGCTCAGAAAATACATTTTTAAACATCCTCTAAAGGTTCATATTAAAAGGGAATTTTAAACAGAACTCTGTAAAATGTATTTTATTTGCCTTAAAAAAAGATATTTCACATCATGTTCCTTGAAAATTTAGACAGTTGCACAAGCTTATGTTTTGAATTATTCATTTACAGATACTTGTTATGTAAAGACATAAAGGGGAAAAAAAAATTTAAAAAAAAACACCAAAAAAACCCAACCAAACAAACAATAAAACCCCCAACCAGATCCCGTTTCAGATATCTTAAATGCCAATTAGCAGTTACAAATAAATTATATCAAGCATGGCTACATGAGTTCATTATAATCTCATGAGAGAAAATAATTCTATTCACTTTGGACAGGGGCTCCGAGCAATCTGATGTAGTTGAAAATGTCCCTACTCATTGCATGGACATAGGACTACATGACCTTTACAAGTCCCTTCCAACCCAAAATATTTTATAATTTTATGATCTGCAATTTATTATTTTTAAAAAATCACATGCATATTTTGGGGAAGGAATTTGTGTGAAGAAAGTCTAAAAAACTGGAATATTATTGCAAAATTGCAGTAGTATCTAAATTAAGCTACAGTAGTTTACGTTCTTTTTGCTGAATTATTCCCAAAATGAGATGGTGTTTAAAAATTCTAAAGAATTTCAAATAATGTGAAAAATTAAATATCCACTTTTATTTAAATGGGAAATACAGGCAGAAGGTAGACAAGTTGTCTGTGGCTATGCCATAAGAGATATGTTCCTTCTCCGGAGGATTTGCTCAATAACTACTATCAAAACACAGTCTTTCTTACTACTGTGGCAAGATAGAGCACCAGCTGTAATCTGAAAACATCATTTATTAGAGGTTATCATGTGACTTAATCTCTTTTCTGGAATGACCAGACGGCAAGATTTCCTTTTGCATCAATTTAGTTTGTTCTGCTGTGATAAATAAAGAAACGTGGTAGGAATCACACTGAAATAACCAGATTTTTTTTTTCCCACAAACCTTAGAAGGATGGTTTGATAGTAAGATATATTTCCAGCATTGCACCACTGTCAGTCCTATGCAAAGATTGTTAATTTCCAAAGAATGTATGAATGTACCTAAACCTCTTGAGATTAGACATATAAGACAATCTTGTTAGCCTTAATATTTTATGTTTCTAGCATAAATGTCAGTTCCATTCTAGGATTATCAAAACTGGTAAAATCCTGTTTGAACTACGTCTTTAAAAATCAAATCCATTATACATAGTAAAAAAAAAACCCAACATGATTTAAAAGAGAACAGGAAATTAAAATATCCATCATGAACTCATGACGGAAGCCATTTCATGTGAAAGAGGCAGAAGTTAAAGCTTGAGAATATACCTCAGGTGGGCACGGTGTTGTCAGCACAGACTGTTTTGCCCATAGAGGAGCAAAAAATTGATTACAGGTTTTTTTAGCTGTGTGACTGGTCTCTTACCAATTAACAAAAACTGAAACAATGCAACAAAACCCCCCAAACAAACAAACAAATGACCAAATAAGCAAAAGCAAAAACAGTCAAAGTTGACTCTCAAAAAAGTGTTCCTATTCAATCCTGGCTCAGAAGTTAAGGTGGATCAAACCTTTAGGCAACTTTCAAAAATGATAGTGCTTAGGAGTTTGCTTAACCAGCAAAAAAATGTGATTAATAAAATGGAGTTGCTCTGTGAGCAGTTTTAATGTCTGAAGACTGGTAAAATTGCTGAGTTTAAGGAAGGAAAAAAAATAATTTATTTTTGACAAGTTAACATGAGCTCTTACAATCCAGTGCTATACTTTGAAATATATTTGCCAACAAGTCACTGTCACTTATTTCTCTTGCTCTTTTGAAAGTTATTTTGAAGTGTTATTCCTAGCGCAATTCATATTTGTTCTGGTCTGGTGTATATATGTGCAAAGTGCTGAGGGAAAAATGTGGTTTTTGAAAAACATCCAGAATAACACTTTCCAGAACAACAACAAAGACTTGTTTAGAGATAACAAAGCTACCGAGAAAAAGATGCAAGAATTTTAACCATACACCTGACTTAATCTGTTTTTTGCTTATTTCTTCCTTTACAGTAATTTCTTCCATGTTCTTATTCATAGCTGATGCAAGAATACTTTTAAAATTTATTACAAAGAAAGTCCTGGCTGTTTTAAATTGAATGCTTATTATGTATTAAAATGCACAAATAGATTTCATAGATCTAGATGGTTCTATTTTAATATTCTCGCACCTTTTTTTTTATGGACTTTAAAAACAAGTGCTGTAGAAAATTTAATTGAAGAGTTTCCTTAGTTGTAAAGAAGTTGATATATCAGAGTCATAGTTGCCTTTCTGTAAATGCAAATTTCAAATAGAATCTAAAAAGAACACAAAATAACACCAGAAAAAAAATCAGGATGATTTTATAAACTGATAGAATTACTGTTGCCATAGTACGCAAACCTTTTTATGCTTGGAGGTTTTTTTGGTTTGGTCTGGTAGGGATTTCTTTTGGGTTGTTGTGGTTTTTTTGGTGGTTGTTTTTTGTTTGTTTTTATTTTTTTGCAAAGATGCAAACACTGAAATTGTGATTAACATGATGTCCTAGGGTGATGTTATGGTGTTTGTATCTCCAATCGTGTGCTCTGATTATGTTTGGTATTATGTCCTGTGCTTACAGGACTGACTCTGAAAGTGAAACTTTGTTATGTCTTGTTATCAGCCGGCTCACCTCCCCCATGGTCTATGTTTAGGAGAGGTTTTTTGGCCCTGCCTGCCTGCTTGCTTGCTTGCTTGCTTGCTTGCCTGCTTGCTTGCCTGCTTGCTTGCTTCTGCCTCTTTTTCTTTCCTTCGCTTTGCCCTTGCTTTTTGCTTGTTAGTTAGTTCAGCTAGGCAGTCCAACTTTTTCCCTGGACTGTTTTCTTTTCCACCCCGTCCCCTCCCTCTCTTGGATACCATCTGGACCTGTCCTGGACGGGGACCTGGGAAACCCCAAGAAACACCGGGAGCCTACACTCTGTCACCTGCAGCAGTCATTCCCCAGCGCCGGAGACTGATAACTGGGAGACCACTCGCCGGAGAGACTGAGATTGCCATCCCTTCAGAACGGTGAAAGAGTTTTTTTGTCAGCTGGTGTTGTTGTTTCCCTGTGCTGGGGAGTGTTTTGCTTGTTAAATAAACAGGTCTTTTTTCCCACTCTTCTCTGAGGAAATTCTTCCCGAACCCGTTGGTGGGGGGGAGGAGTCGTGGGGTTTGCTGTGTGGGGGCTCCTTCCGGAGGTTTCTCCCCAAATTCGCCCTAAACCAGGACACATGAAGATGCTTATGGAATTAATTTTGTGTGACAAAAGCAAGAGTGACCATAAAAAAGACTGTATTTTTATTCAAGAAAGAAATACTTCCAGAATCATTATGTAGTACAAAGGATAGAATATCTAAATGTTTTTTCTCTTCTCTCAGACAGTAAAAGAAAAAAGAGTACGAGATCAAAACAGGGAGACCTTCAGCATTACAATAGGCAAACAAGCAGAAAGAGAATTTGGTAAATGAAACCATCTTTACTAAAAATCTGTGCTGAGGTGTTGGTTACTACTGAGATTTAATTAACAACTCAGTACTGGGGGAAGAACCAATTATACAAGCACAGAGATTTAACTAGGCAGGCTGAATCCTCAACTACCTCAGCCTTTTAAAAAGGTTCTTGTTTAGAGACAGAAAGAGATTTCTACTTTTCTTGTTTGTTTTCAAAAAGTAGTCACATTCAGAAAATAATTCCCAGAAACATTGGAAATTAATTGTATTTTGGATTGTCATCCAAAATTTAGGAGAGTTTCCAAATGTATTTTAAAATGCTAAAGTTAAAAACCTTAATAAATGTTACCCTCCCTCACCTTTTCTGTGCATGTTATGGCTGTTTCATATTTGTGACATAGTAGTGAGCTGATCTTTAGGTATAGACCCTGGAAAACCAGAAAACATGGAAAGTCATCCAATGTAAAATCTTCAAATTTTCCACAAATATATTTATTTTCCTATTAGATGATGCTTATTGTTTGAACATTTCCTCTTTATTGGACTACAGTATACTACTTGATCTATGAAAATAAGAGTATTAGTTGTTTTGTATTTACTATTTTGATCAGTAAAGCAAATTAAAATTACAGCATATTAAAATTACATATTAAAATTTACAGGCTTTCACTTTACTCTGAAATGCACATGATTTTAAACACATAAAAAGCTAATTTGTAGCCCAAATACCTGCTTAAGTTTCTACATTAATTTCATCCTCAAATCTCTGCATTTATTGTCTACAGATACGACATTAAATTAAATATTATTCAATAGTCATCAAATTCTTTAGTCATAAGATCAAGTTTGTTTCTTAGACTTACTGCTGCCATACACTAGAATTCTCTCAGTTGTTCCCAAAGACAAGCAAGTGTTGAGTATATGACACTTCTAGGACAAGAACTAGAAGTTCTTGAGAATCTGAGATTTCTTCAGTTTTCCGTCTGTGAAGTCAATGCTGAAATGGTTCTGAGCTCTGCAGGCTTGTTTTCAAATCCAAGTAGTACGGGGTTTGATTTCTTTGTTATCAGCTACTGTCCTTACATTGCTATAACATGGTACACAGAAAAAAAGAAGTGGGATTAAAACACAGCCACACAAAACTAGCAAAAGGAAAAGGTTCAGAACTCTTCATACCCAATAAATAGTGTTCACACACACCTTTTGGATGTGTCAATTTTGTATGTGGTTTATGACCACAGTTGTAGTTTGATGGTGCTGCTGTTTAGATGGGAAAGAGTCTGGAGGTGGGAAAGGTGAAGACTCGCATTTTTTCCTCAACACATACTCCTGAAAAAAAGAATTAGATTTGCTCATAGCATGATGACTCTAGCCCTATGAGTGTTCTTATCTCCTAAGAAAATTGTTACTGTCTGCAATTAATAGTTTAAACCAGATATACAAGATTAACCAACAGCATGTCTGTTTAAATCTGACTTGTTGACCAGAAGCAAAGCATTGGTTTTCAATGTGAATCCCCAATATCTTAGATTTTATAGTGTTTCATTGAAGACACATTTTTTTTCTTGTTTATATTCCCACACGGTCTAATTTCTTAGCCAGTCTGTATCTTTCAGAAAGATCATTCATCCATTAATGTGTAATCATTGAGTTAATGATACTTAGTATCATGATCATAGAAGCCAGTGAGACTAGAAGACAAGACATTTTGTATATCTGTATCCACAGAATTGTGATTGCCACAAAATCTATATCAATAATATAATTTGATTTGGTATTTGGTATAACTATAGAAATCCAGAGTTATTTGGGACATCTGGATGCTTAGCACAACAGGCAATAAAATTAGCAGTTTCCTAACAAGCAGATTTTTAAATACTCATAGTAATAAGTATAATTCCACAGGATATACATTAACAAAGCACAACTTTGAGATTTATGTGCTTTTTTCCCTGAAAACTACTGTCTGTCTGTATTTAGAGCTAAAAATGCTTGTTCACCTCATAAGGTGTCATAAAAGTCCTTATTGCTTTGCTAAGTAAATTATTTTTGTGTGGCCTGAAGCTGCTAAGAGCACCTGAAGGATTAATAATGGCTTTGGCACAGGTCAGCATGTATCCTGCCAGCTCTCTCCCACTGAGCACATGCATTAATACAGGACTCCTGACTTCAGTGGGGTTCATTACATTTGCTTATGGTGAAGATGGTGGAAATCTTAAGTGCTTAGAGAAACAGCAGGGCACTAAAAAAGATGTCACTGAAATAGAACAACACAAGAAATGGAAATTTTCTGGACTCCATCAAAAAGCCTTTCAAAGAGTTGAAGTTATCACATACACCTTCAGTGCTCTACTGACGAATTTTCACTTCTTCCTGTGAGATTCTGGCAAAATTAACTGCTTTTACCTACCTGAAATTTTAGATAGGAGTTTGAAAAATCAAAATAACAAAATCTGATCTTAATTCATAGATGTTGTTTGGTTAGCTGCTGGTTTATTAATGTATTGAATAGTCATCTTTCTGGTAGGTTTGAAAAGTCAAATGATGTTCCAGTTCACTTACTGGGACCAAAAATGTGTGTTTTCTTCAGTTCTTCCTTGAAAGTGTTCATGAAGCTGCACTGGAGACCGAATTTAGAAGTTTTAGGAAAATTTGATTCATAGGGCTGAGTACTTTCTGATTATGATTGGTTTTATTTTTATTTCCAGCTATGAAAATGAGGCCAGAGCAGGGGTCCATTATAGAAGTAACTAAGCAAACATATAATAAGATCCTAATCCCTGTCATAGAGACTTCACAACCTAAATAATAGCCTGACATTTCACAAATGCTAATATAAGGTAAATAAGTGAAATTTTATTCTCATTACAAAAGAGATATTTAAGCCTTAAGAAATGCATATGAATATGAAAACAACTTGCCTTAGAAATTAATATCTTTTAAATTACAATTTTAATAAAGTGGTATAATTTTGAAGTGATGGATATTATGTTATAACCAGATGTCACATTTTTTAATTTAAGAGGTAAATTTTTGCAAATAATATTTTTTAGAGAACATAAGAGAAACTTTTATGGAAGCAACTAGATATTTTCCATGCAAAACCATGTTAAAATTATCCTTTTGGGGAGCTCTTTCATAAGCTTAGCACTATACTTTTAATCATGAATTAAATTACAGTATTTCTAGTTATAAAGATCAAATTAAATCTCATAGACATACCATGAAGAGTTGGTTTGATAGCCACCTTCATTTCTGTCCTATCCAAATTGAAATAATGAATTTTAAAATTTTTAAATTTTAAATAAAACGATGTTAATTTAAAGAGCCAGGACTTTCTTCGCAATAAATTTTAAAATTTAAATTATTCTGACTCGGTTTAGACATGTCACCCTAACTTTAGTGATACTACCAGAATACCTGTAGACTGTCCAAGATGCCAAGAACAGTCAAGTGAGACGACATGCAATAATGCATGAAAGCGATGCTCACGCACCGTGATGTGTGCTGACAGCAGGTGGTGCTGCACCTTTAAACTGAGGAGAACGGCAGCTCCTCCATCACATCTGCATGCACAGAAAAGTATGGGGCAAGCTTCATCTGTCTTCCTTGCTAGGAGGGCACATGAAACCTGAAGGGTTTAATTGCTATGGATTCACATAAATATGTGTTTATATATATGGTACTTGCTCTTTATGTTTGTGTGTTTTGGGGTTTTTTTTTGTTTGTTTGTTTGTTTGTTTGTTTTTTTCCAGATATCCCTGAGGGACAGCAAAGCACAGCCATATTGTTTAATTTTCCTTGGGAAAATTTGGGCTTCCCTCCGCAAACAAGTTGAACTCCTGCTTCAGTGCTCCAGATGTATGGTTTAATTAAGGGATGGATCTGTAGATAGTAGTGAGGTGTTTCAGTTCTCTATGTAGAACTGAAGCTGAATTTAAATGTCTCTGACAGAAATAGTCTGAGTAAGTAGCAAATTACAACAAATTACCACATTCCTAAAGGATCTTGTGAAGGTATCCCAGTGAGTAATTTGTTATATGAAATATAAACCAATTCATTTAACCTGTCTCAAGGAAGGGCTAACAGTCAGGCTAATCAAATGCACAGAATGTTATAAATCTCTGGAGATTTCTTGCTCCATAATACTTTCTAAATGCAAAGTTTCCTTTCTGGACTCATATAACTCCACTGGCAAACAAGAGGGTCAAATAGAATACCATATGTGGGAATAAAGGTCTACATGCAGTGTATGAAAAAGTTCACAACTCTTTATGGGATCTAATATGCAAATTTGGTATCTACTGGTTAAAATAAAGTGACTAAATCTATTAATTTCCAGGTTGTGGAGTATTATGAATGGTGAGTCACAAAATGGACTTGCTAATTTAAATCCACCTGAGCATTATGAAAGTATCACTACCACTGAATTGACTACATCTGCAGGAGCTCATTTTCTATTTGAGACCAAAAAAAAAATTAAAAAAAAAAAAAAAAAAAAAGAGAGATTAGTATTAGATCCTGATGGTACCTAAAACAATTACCAAAGTAACCTACTGAATACCTACATAAATACTTGCCTGCTAAAGCTAAACGAAAACCATAGTATTTATTGTATTCAATTTACAATCAAATGGATGTAATTAAAAACATTATGGGCAACCTAATTATCACTTGGAGCTGAATGTGTGATACACTTATTCTTGAAACTGAGAGAGCTTTCAGTTCTATTGATAGAGAAGCAAAGAATGAAGAATTCTTTCAATAAAAGTGGTTAATATTAGGGTTAAACTGCATACTGTAGTGTTACTGTTCTGTACTTCAAACAAAATAAATACTCATTAATAAGAGATTGAGCTAATTTTTTTTAACAAAAATGAAGAAAATAAAAGAGATTTCTTAGCATTTCTTTAGCTTTCTTATATATGCTAATTATAAACTGTGTTTTGATTATATAACTGTTTTCAGGACTGCTGCTCATGTTGAGGGATTTTTTCTTAGGTAGCATTAAAAATTAGGAAAAACCAAAATAAATGCAACTTTTTTTTTTTCTTGCTCCATATAACAGATTTAATTTGACATTTTTATGTGAGTCAATTAAGACCCTAGTGTTTCTCATCCTGTGAGATATGGTAGGTACTAAGCAAAGAGCATGAGTTACAATCTCACAAGGATTTCATTGCTTTTAAAAGTTTCTCTTAAACATATATTATTTGCATATGTTTAAATTGTTATTTAATTTTTGGATAAAATATACTTTCCTTTTTTAAAATGACATCTGAATATGCATCATATTTGTTCAAAGTGAGTATTACTACAGAAATATGCATTCTAGAAGAAAACATCCTGGGTTTGCTGGTGCTAAATTCATAAATTTAAAAAAAAAAACAAAACAACAAACAAATCTGCAATATGCAAGCTTCATTTTGCCTCCTTTTCATCATATACTGGATCTTATTTAAAGTTAAACATTTATCCTTCTTCAGGGCTGATGTTTTATTAATCATCTTACAGATGATCAATAAAGTATTATTCTATTAAAATTTCGGAAAATATTTGGAATAATGTCATGCTTGCTGTAAATGTCCCTGAAGTTCACTGCAGTTCTTTTGGAACAAAGTTGATACAGTCATTAGCAGGGAAACCCTGAAACAGCTTGTACAGCTTTAAAAGTATGCCTGTCTAGACAGCAGATGAATGGAGAAGAAATTCTTCCTGCATTGGCCTTGAGCAAACTCTACATAAAATCACAAGTACTTATATAAGCCAAGACTGCAGTGACCAGACAGAACTTAAAATCGTCACTCTAGATTATATTTTATGTAATCATGACTTGTTTACATTTTATAAATGACCATTCACCTTGTGTGTAAGGTACTCTGCAATAGTATAATGCATGGCTCATGGAAGCCAAATGTTAAAACTTTATACACAAAAAGAAATAAGTCTACAGGAGTAATGGTAGTATTCTTTTATCTCTCATTGTGTACCATTCTTGGCAGAAAAAATAAGCTGCAGGACAGAGCCATCAGTCCAATCTTTGGTACACTCAGCAACATTTGCAGTGGTCCTGCAGGCTGATAAGAACTGTCACCCTTCCCCAAAGAAATCCTTGTACTTGCTTCCCCAGTGTAGACCAGAAGGGTCAGTTCTTTTACAGGGAAGCTACCCTCTTCCTCCAGGGAATTTCTGACATCCTAAACAGACTATGAAACATGGTGAGCAGAGAGACACGGAAACTCCCAACACTTGGTTCTGTCCTGCAGCCACCGAGAAACACAACAAAGTTGACTGATGGCCTTCGCTTCCTAAGGACATAGGAACTCTTGCTCAAATATTCCTTTCCTTCCTCCTTCACTAGTGTGGAAGCAAATATTTACTCTGGTAGATGTTTGCACTTGCACTCAAAATATGTCATGAACAGAACTAAGGGAATAATTTTGAGCACTTAATTATCATATATAGTATCGCTTAACCCATAGTGAAAGAGTTCAGATAAATCATGTTACTTCACAATTGTTGCAAGCTAAGAACATACAGTGTATGTGAAAGGTAGCTTAGCAGATGCTTGGTAAGCCACAGTAACTTGATTCATTATCAATTCCCCGGGAAACGAGGCCACAAATCGTATAAAGTTGCATAGGTTAAACTCTCAAGAGGTTTTCACAGATTCCTGGCATAATGTACTTGATATATGACTGTCAACATATTGACGTTTGTATGTTTTAGCTGAACTCTCTTTAAAACAGCTTCAAAAGAGAAATTCTGCTCAAGATTTATTATTATAAATGATAAAGAGGGTACAGCAAATATTAGATGCATCAGAGTATGGGGTCAAACCTCAGGAATCAGGCAGGGAAGATGCAATCAACACCATCTCTAAGTGTTGGCATGGACTTGATAAAAACCTCAGGGGAAAGGAAAGAAAGATAGCAGCTTGAGCAGCTGTTTTCAGAGTGTGCCAACATAACCTCAATGGGAAGTAAAAACTGGACAGAGAGGATGGATCTCGTGCCGCTAGTGCAGAATCTGGAAAGGTTCCCCTAAGTCAGCACACAGAGCAAACCTGGTGCCATTCCAAAAAGTACTGCATATGAGCTGTGAGGATAAGCATTTAAGAATGATGGTAAGGAGCTCAGAGCAGCAGTGATCTCACTGAGCCATCTCTGCCACTCAGCTCTGACTCGGGAGGATCAAAGACTGAATAGTGACATGCTTTAACTGGAGGAAGCTTAATACGAGGCACACATATATCCAGCCCTGCTAAGTCAGCCTCTCAATCAAAAGAAAATGGCAAAAATAGAGATATTTTCAAACACAGTATACTTATGTTTTACTGATGCCTGAGCTTGCATCATTTTCCATTTGCATAGTTAATACAGAGGTAAAATATGTGGAATCTGCTTGTGACATGAAAAATTTAAAAGGAGGCAACACACTGGGATGAGCTTAGTGGAGTTGATATTTTCCAGATTGTATCAGAGGGCTAAATGATTTGTTTCTTCAACCATCGCAGCAGTGACTTAAGCCACTGACTGTAAAAATTTTCTTTGATCCATTCTTAACTGAAAAAAATACTAACTTTTCCACATTCACCATGTCAGATGCTTCACTTTTTTGCACTCAATCTGCTCTGTTTTGAGGAATTTTTCCACATCTTACTGATTGAAAATCAAGAGTAAGCACAGCTTGGTCAGCAAGCAACAATTTCCTGAGGTTTTTGGACATTTCTTAAATTCATTAAGTCATTCAGAGCAGTCACCCAAAAGTCACTATAGGGAATCATACAGGCAAAAGCGAATATAACGTTGATTATTGTCTTTATTAATAAAATAAATAAAATAAATAAAATCTCAGCAAAATTAATGGGTGCAGCCCTGACAGGATAGGCACAAAATGAGGAAGCATTAATATAAAATTCTAGGTAACAGTTGAAGAAAAATCATTAGTTTTGTTTCCTTTCCAAATCAGAAAATATTCATGGTTATTACTTCTCTGTATATAATATATGGAACCTGGCAGTAAATTCAGGGTAGTACACTTGGTTAATTTGTCATGCTAATTTGAATCTATACAGAAAAAAAAATATTGCATGTCTTTTTATCTACCTTAACAAATAAGATTTCCCTTTTCAAAGGAAGGAAATCTACATACCATTTTACTCTGAAGTCTTTAATGAGCCTCAGATCTTAAAACTAATTGTATTTTCTTCTACCAGACACCTTGCCTCTCTTGTTAATGTTAATAAAGCTCTTAATTCTATTTTATTTTTCCATTGGCAGGAAAAAGGTGAATAGGAGTTCTCAGCCACAACCTTGTCCCCAAGATTTCTGTATTCTCAACTTTCCCAGAACAGAGAAAAGCTGGCAGTCAGCCTGGAGGAGGAGGAGGGGTTGACAGGGCACTCAGGCTCCGACAACTTGCCAGAGAAGTGCATGCCAATTTTACTTTCCCCCTGCAGTGAGAAAATTAGTTGGATAAAAGCCTTTCAGACAGGCAACAGGCAAACTAGTTTTTTTTTCCATTTGTAGACCCAGTATGGGATTTTTCTAGAAATCATTCTCTCTCTTCTCATCTCACTAATTTTAAAAACATTATATCTATCCCAATTTGCACCATCAAAAATACCTACAAAAAGCATGGAAGGAGTAACAGATGGAGGTAGATAGTGTTGGAGAGAAGACTGAAGGCTGAGTAGCTTTGTATGGTTAATTGGCTGGTTAATAGCTCATATCACTTTACAGTATTACAAAGTAGCTGGAATATTCCTGTCGAGGTGCAGTTAGTCAAAGGAAGTGCAGCACAGGATTTCAGAGGTCTAGTGGACTTACAAAATAAAAGGTGCTGAGTAGTAAAAATAAAGAATGCTTAGAACAGCCACACTGTGTGGCTGTTGGAATCACCAATCTAACTTGATTATTTGCTAAAGCACATCAATTAATGGATCCAGTTAAACTTCTATATGTAGTGCATAAGGATAGTGAATGCAAAGAGCAGCTTTGAAGACCAACAAATAGGCTGTAGGAAAGAAAAAGACATTCAGCAACTGTGTGCCCAAATAGTATGGAGGAAGACACTGCATTCTATCTTCTGTAATTGCTAGTTACAGAGCTTCTGGAATTTATAGACCACAATGTGCTGCTGTGGTTTCTTCCAAAGCAAGACCCTGAAGAGGTTTTAAATAAATGTTTACAGTTCATCATAAACTTGGAACATGTAGTGCAGTTGCATATACTTAGTTTGTCGCAGTGAGACATTTTATGTTCATATTCCTTGAAGAGCAGCGGAAGGACTCTGAGCTACTTCAGCAGAAGTGTGCAAAAATTTTGTGTCCTCCATGCTTCTTCATATCAGTGATGACCAGGATATTTCTGTAACTTCCATTATTTACTTTAAAGTGTGATTCTAGATAAAGATTACAAAAATTTGAAAATAAGTAGCCTCGATTTACTTCCAGGATATTACTGTTGTGTATTTTGTTTAAACCACACTCCCTCCTCTTGGAATAGCTTTTCTGGGATTTTTTTGGGTTCTTACACAGGTTATTTTCTTGGAAAGCATGGTGCTGCTTTTTAATTTACTTTTAGGCCCTGAAGTGTCCTATAATCAATTGAAAATATGACTAAAATATGTCCTGAGTTTTTATTTAGGTTTGTTAGAATTAATTTTATTTTAGGAAAGAAATCAGCAGAACTCCAAAACCATGGGGTTTTTTGGGTTAGTTATTTTTATTTTTTTTTTCTTCTTCATCACTTTTAAAGCAGTCTTGAGATTTTGGAAGGAAAGCTGGTACTGAATTCTTGTGGCTGCTAGTGTTGTGATAACAAATATACGACTACATTAAGAAAGAAAAAAATCAAGCAGCATGTCGCATTATTTCAACTGATTGTGGATGAGGGAATTTAGAATTTAATTATGGACCTTTTTCACAGGAGTATGTTGGATTTCATGCTAGTCATAGACAGGAGGCTCAGATGACAGAGAGGAGAGTACCTTTATTTGTCCCTACAAAATTATGAGAGGTGACACAAGCCTGGTCAAACATTTAGCCTTTCTGAGGACTGGTCTGCTTGGGTGAGAGCCAGTAAATTGCAGAGGTGCCAGCACCACAACAGGCTCACAGAAGATTCAGTGCTTACTGTTTCTTTGCTGTGAAAAATGTGATGGTTATGACTTGGGCTAAGGAGAAGATGAGATACAGTTTGTGGTTTTGGTATTAGATCACTGAAATAGCTAGTTTGTCCAGAACACCTTACAGAAAACAATACACTGGACAGACTTTTTGCAAGTGCAGTTATTCAATTACCACTAAGCTTTAAAAGCTGTGCCAATGTGCATCAAAGATCTCCTAGACTAGGAGAGATAGAAATACATGAAATCAAAATTCAGCCCAAAGCCACATCATGATATCTTTCTGGGTATTACTTTCTGTTTTCTCCTCAGGTCTGTGGTTAATCACTTTTAATGGTATTTCTTAACTGGACATGCGAACTGTTAAAGAGGGAGAAAAAAAGAATAACAGAGTGTTGATTTATGGGACATAATGTTAAACTTTCACCAAATTTAATTAGATATTAATATTTTTAATTCTCAGAATAAACAACTCCATCAAATTGTCTATTCTCAACCAAGAGGTCAGCTGGGCACAATTGTATGGAGGTGTTTCAGGAACTACCCCTGATGGGTGGATGGTGCTCAGCAAAAAGAGGGACTGAAAAGTGTTGTTGAGGAAAGAGTAGTATCTGTGAACATAATTTCTGCCATCTGAAACAAAAAGCCTGTTGCCCATATGTAGGCACACATATTGAGAAAGCAAGAAAATTACAGCCTGAAAAATATTCCAGGCCAAAGCTTCTGAGCTCTGTTCCCAGCTGATAAGCTGGTCCAGCTGTAGGCTAGGGAGAATTTCTCCCAGGGTGATAACTTGGTCAAATAGAGAGGCATTTAAAAACAAAGATGGAACACCTGTTGTGGTGCATGACCAGGCCCTGGAAATGGGGTGTCTTCTCTCTGAAACAATCACCTTTTCTCTACTCTTGGAGTTGCGAGTCATGCTATAAAAAAGTTTCTAAATAAACTTCTTTCTTTCTTTCCTATCATGAAAGACGACCGTGTAGCTGTGTGTTTTATTTCTGCCGCACCTAAGGGGTTAAAACCCCTTTCCACGGCTACACCCATATTAAAAGGTGAACCTTTTTCAAAGTTGTGATTTCTGAAAGGAGCAAAGCCCCTCCTAAATGTGTGACCTGAGTTAAATGAAAATGAACTTCAGAAGAGGATTTTTTGTTGCCATCCCTTTATGTGCCCTAGGACATGAGAAGCCAGACCAGGATTGTTGCAGCAGATAAATGATGTCCTCTTGCACTGTCAGCAGTCTGGCCAGGCTCCCAATGGCCAGGGGCTACCGTAGGGATCTCTTTGCAGCTCCTGGGTCCTGATTGCAGTACTTTTGATGAAAGAACATTAATCCATGACTTGCTACATGTGCGCACATGTATGATGTGTACACATGGCTTAGTGGTAAACTTGGTAGTACTGGGCTAATAGTTGAACTCAATGATCCCAAAGGTTTTTCTAGACCAAAATAATTCTGTGATTCTATGCAATTTGTGTACAGTTGTTTGGCAGACAAAGATCTAAATGTATCGTTCTTCCCTATCTGAAATTATTCCTCTTCTGTTTGACTGAGAAATTCACCTGATTTGGAAGCTGTAGCTATAAATCTATAATATTGGCAGAAGCTTATTCATAAAATGTGGGGATTTCACTGTAAGTTCTGGAGGAAAGTCAATGTTGCAAAGTGAAGTGTAAAATTATTCCTGTCTCAATGTTATTTTTGAGTCATATATCTCTGCCTTTTATGAACAGCAGGCGTATTTGGAAGAATTATGTCTGAGTCATAAATCCCTATTTGCCTAGGACATGACTAATAGGTGTCTTTAACACAGTAAGATGATATTACTGTCTTAGCTTGCAATTTTTTTTTAACCTCTGAAGAACCTACCACAGATGAAGTTTAAACAGTACAATGACATTTATCTATGGTCTGTCAGGATGTTGTTACCACCCTCCTCTTCTGGTCCATTGATTCCAGCCAACAGATGCTGTAATTTATATGAGTCCCAGAATTTATTATTTCAATATTTAGCAAGCACAATCAGCATGGTTGCTTTCAGAGCCTGCTGAGTGTGGTGGTCCGTGGGAGAAAAGGAGTGAGCGAGTCGAGGCAGGGAAGGAGGGAGGAGATCATTGTTGGTGCGCTCCCTCATGCTGCGTCGGCTGAGCTGTGACCAGGGAAAACAAAAGTCTCTGTAAATGAATAATGCTGCAGATCTTCCTGCTGTAGCTACCAGTGGGGGCCAGTCTGTTTGTAGGCAATTACCAACCCCTTGTGTTTTGAATAGCTACGCTTCTTGAGTGAAAAAAAGTGATCTCCGTGAGCTGGTTTCTGTCATCCTCATTGTCTTGTAGAAAAGACAGAGAACAACTCTAACAACAGATCTTAATATTAATATTTAATATTTGTGAATATCTCTGCTAGTCTAAAGGCTGCCAAGAATTGCTTATGAATAAGTTCTGAATTTTACAGAAAAGCATATTATTACAATGCCTCCTTGCCAGTATCACTATTATTAGTTACTTATTTATCTATTGTAGGTCAGACTGCATAGCATTATGTGTTGTTGCACTAGCTGCCCCAAACTTATTCCCCTAAAAAGCCAGACTCTTCATAACTGGGTATATATGCACAATGCGTTACATGACACGGCGATAAATATTTTATCACATAACAGGAATGAACAATACTTGGTGTTTCCTGAACATCCTCAATTGTTCCTGAAAGCGTGTTACCTGCAATATTAATTTATCTTGACTGTGCAATGCGAAAATACCATCGAGAAGTTTTTGTGGGAATTTCTGATTTTTTTTTGAATACTGAAGTTTCCTTCAGTATGTGATATTCCTGGTATGTGATTTGTCCCTTAAATCACAATGCATTGTATTTGCTCAATCAATTAGATGGCCTAAATTCCTAGAAGAAAATAACTGTTGAAGAATAATGAATGAGGAATAATATATAATACATCATTAATATGGAAATCAATCAAAATTTATGCAGAAACTCACAAGCCCTTCAGCAATTATCAGCATTTTTTATAAATAAAATGGTAGCTGTCCCAGTATTTACAAACAAATAACGTCCTCTACCACTATTAGGGGCCTAACTGATTAGATATATGTGCTAAAGCATCAACAAATTATGGTTTATGCTGTTCGATCAGTTCTAATTAATTCTAGATGTTCCTCAAGGGAGATTCTGTTCAAATGAACTGATTATTAGCAGTGATGAGAGCTGCATGGTGACAAATGTATCCTTTTCTACAGTCTCCAGGAATAAGACAGCATTTAGTTGGACATGAAATAAGGTAGTGTTCTGTGTATTTAAATGTGAGACATAAAAGAGATTTTCCTCTTCTGGTAGAAAGGACCATCAGAGACTTTGTGTGTTTATTTCTTCCCACACCCTTTTAGCTAGAAACAGATAGTGCAAGATAATGCTGCAGCACCCTAAACCAGAAAGTGACTAACTCTGGTTAGGATTCAGCTCACCAGCACCTACCTCCAGATAAAGAATAGTGGTGGTTATTTATTTTAGTACCGGGTAGGAATTTATATTCTTTACACTGGAGGATGACTTTGTGAGCTCTGGGCTCTGCTTGAAGAAGAAATGCCATCTTGAGGTACCAAAAAGTACACATTTAAAACAAACAGCTGAAATGACAGCAGCTGTTGCCCCCAGGCTGATCAAGCTGAGCACTGAGAAGGATGATTTTATCCCTGTGCTGTGGAGACTGTCACTTTCTGATGCAAACAACTAACGTGCAGCATTTCTTCTTATAATTGGAGGCAACATGCCACAAATGAAAGAGAAACTGTGCTACTGCATCTGCCAGCCCTTGAAGACTACAAGTAGTGACACTGGCTCCAAAATTTAGACAATTGCTTGAATTCCTTTTCATTTTATTTTGCTAAGCTGTTTAAGCAGAAGAATCAAAAAAGAGAAATTGTGAGAAAACAGAGAGGAAAAAGTTGATAATTTTTGCTTTGTCTCCAAAGTAAAAACTTCTATGTCATTGTATTTAATTTCAAATAAACATTTAGACATGTTTGGAGTGTGGATTTCTAGCTTCAAAGACCTAGCTTCCTCAGACACCATTGCTTAATGAGTGCAATTATCAAATATTCATCCAATTTCTTTGTGATTAAATTTTCTTCATTACTAAAATATCATACTGCTTTTCTACATCCATAATGTCCTTTGTAAATATTCCATGTTTGTAGTGTACTTTCTCACAGAATCCCACAGTTTATATATTTTTCAGGTTTATACAAGCTTGTAACTGTTTTATTTCTCATGTAGTCTGGAAAGTATTTTGGCTAAAGCAAGGAGATAGAATTAATCAGTGCTTGAAATATACCTTCAACAGAAAGCTAGTTTCCTGTGTTAAAAGAAATTAAACTCTTGGAGTGACTGCAGATGTTGTTTCCTGCTACTTTTAATCAAAGATATTTGTTTAAGACTAAAAATACCTTCTGAATAGACATTGCTTGTCAAACACTCTAATTTTTTTATTAGAAAGGTTAATTTTGTTTCAGAAAGTTATAATTTCTGATCCCATTTCTGAAAATATTTTGCACTCCATTTACCAAAGAACTCTCAGACTCTCAGACAAAGTGAGTTACAAGCAAACAGCGTCACTGAGTACGTAGGTCAGGAACTTCACAACCCAGGCTCCCAGACTCCTTCAGGAAGTTTATTATTTTAATTGCATGTGTAATCACAAAGAAAAACAACAAACAAGCTTGTGGAAAATTTGGCTTAATCTTGATAGAAATGTTCTTCAAGAGCAGTCAAAAGCAATATATTGTGAAAGGTTTCTGAAGGACCACTGAAATACTCAAAGTTCTTTTTACAAGTTTAAGATACAATCTCATTACCATACTACTGAGGTAACAAGAAAAAAGTATATAAATTCAAATGTTCCAGTTCAAGTGGAGAGAGAGCAAATAATTTTGCAGAGAATTTGAAAAATGTTGTCTTTTAATTTTGACATTACTGTTGGCTCAGTAACCTGCAAGGGAGAGAAAAAGGAGAAAAAATGTATACCTTATTTGAAGTGTGATTGTATATGTACTACTGAATAGGTGACATTTCATAATCTTGCCAACAGTAGCTCTCTGTTGGCAATATATGGGACCAATGCTCCAAAGAAACTACAAAGCTTTGTGCCTTACACATAATTTAAGATCTTTTTAAGATCATATGGTAGTAATGTAGGAATTGCAAGAGAAATGTAACTTTGATATCAGATTTTTATTTTGGCTGGCATATAAAATTATAATTTTGGGACCTATAAATATCATAACAGATCATTAAAGAAGAAAAGGTCTGAATCCCCATAGAATTTTATTATAGCATTTGTACTAATTCAAGTTGATCAGCTGAAATTAACTCTGGAGAGAGTTAATACCAGAAAATACCATCACTACTTATTTTTACAGTGGAAGTAATCAAATGCATTGTTTTAGTGAGGATTCCACTCTGAAGCAAATTCTTTTGGAGGTTAACAGTGCCATGTAAGAGTACTCCTCTTCTGCAGTAATTTCAGTGTAATACCTGCAGACATACACTCTATTAAGTTACTACTGTTTTATTCATTGATGATCAGGTCTGCTAAATCTGCCATTGCTTTCTCTCCATAGGTTTTCTTTATATTCAGTCAAATTTTATCAGAATGCGTCTGCCTCACGTCTCTAGCCAGAATGGAGCATGATATTTCTAAAGTATTTCTGTCATTTCTAGGATAGAGAAGTCCAGTCCCAGAATACTCCCTTTTATTTTTTCTTTCTGAGAAACTGATATCTTTTCACCTTCCTAAGAAAGAGGCAGTGAATACAGGGGAAGAGATTTAGAAGCCAGGTTAGAAGCTGAGTATTTTTCTGACAATGGGTAGTTTTGATAGTTTGAAAAAGCACTGATGCTTACCCAAATAAAAAGTTTCTGAAATTCTCCCTTGTTATATTTATGTTTAAATCTTCTCTTTTATATCCATTTATACTGGCTTACTACACATTTCAGTGGTGTGGGTGGCTTAGCTGTATCCACGATAGCTTCTTTATACTTCCGCTTTGAAAAGTTAATGACATATTTCTATTGAGAGTAATAAAACAAAATCAAAATCTGCTCAAGAGCTACTGCATTTCGTCTGTCTTAGAAATATAGGATAGCTGATGGATATATAGTCCCTAGCTAGTTTTTACATGCATCTTGGACTAGAATTTTAGCAGAATATAACCTCCTGCAGAGAGACATAAGTCTTGCTTCTTTAGCTGCTGCTAGCAAGAAGGACATCCATTACCATCAATGTATTTCTAGATACAATTTTATTTGCCTGTATAGAGATGGTGTTAGTCATACAAATCTTAGTAGACTTTTGTACTTTACTGTATTCTTTTCTCAGTTCAGCAAAATGCATTATGATTTCCCCAAATCAGTATGATTTTCACTGATTAAACACATATTTTGCTAGAAGGATGTAGCTAAGAATTACTGGGAACTATTTTTTCAAGATTTATCTCAGCTTCAAGCTTCATTAAAACACTAAGAATATAATGACATTAGAATTTTGTCTCAGACATTTAATTTAATCAGAATTATTTCTTGCTCTATTTTTTCAGCTCTATAAACTTGAGTTATGCAAGTTATTCTAAATGCTTTTCAGTTGCAGTGAAATCAAAATCAAAGCTTTCTAAATGAAACAAAAGTGATGGAAATTCCTGTATTTCAAATATATATTGCTTTCCATTATTTTATTTTATTTTATTTTATTTTATTTTATTTTATTTTCTCTAGTGTTTTTCTTTTATTGTTGCTTGGTTGGTTTGTTTTTGTTTTTTGGTTTGTTTGGCTTTTTTTTTTCTTGAAAAGAGTCTCCCTGGTATGAATTTGAATAGGTAAAGTGTTAAAACATATGAGAAATTGCAAATAAAATTATTGCTTTTTCAACCCAAGCAAATTTCCACAGTCTATACATACCTTCTTATTTACTACTTTCAGTTTTTCAGGTATTATTTATGCAGTATTATCATTACCTGGCACTAGCAAATTAACACTTTATGGTAGTGTCTGCCTCTATCATCTACTCACTCGTTCTCATTGCTTGAAGGCTATGTTTTGAAGAAAATTAGAATAAACCAAAAACGAGTAGAGGGAACAGATGATACTGAGACAGTCTACCTGTTCATTTGGGGAAAGAAGGAAAACCAAATTTTCACATGTTCAAAAATCAGGTATTCTGTGATTTTCTCGGTAAGGTAACAACCTACCCAGAAATAAATACATAAAGTATCAGATCCTTTCAAAAATCGATTGACACCCACCAAGATACCATTCAGCCAAATCTAAGAGTATCAAGTTTTATCTTGCTATCAAGTATGGAACAATGTCCATATGTAAAGGAGATTACAAAATGAGCTACACATAGTACTTCCTTCATCTTTATAACATCCCTTCTTACCCATTTCTGGGAGCAGGTACCAGACTTTAGGCAGTGTATTTTAATTACTACAGGTGTCATAGGATTATAAAATAATATCTTTGCACCCTTAACTACCTGGTCTGTAAATTCTTTTGATTTCCATCATGATAAAAGAAATCTGCAATATTTTATTATATATCTTCAATGTTCTGAAGCAGAACAACAAGCCTGCATTTCTTAATAAATTAAAATTCTCTTTAATGTTTCTACATTATGCAACAATTTCACCTCTCCTTGGAAGTGTGTCTATACATAGCATTAGACCTCAGGGAAAAAAAACTAACAAACTAATGTGGAGGAGGGGTGTGGTGTGAATGAAAAAAAAAAACAAAAAACAAAAAACAACAAAAAACTCCCTGCTTCACAACTCTGTTTTGATTTTCCTGACTCATCTACTTAAAATGGACATAAGGATGCTTCCATTGGTCCTCATTGTTGTTACATAAAAGGAAGAAGTGGTTAGAAGTGGCAGAGACAACTTTTTTGGTAACAGTGGTACTATGTGTTGCCTGCTCAAAGTTCTTTTGAAACTGCAGTGTTGGAAAAAATGACAAATATTTCAAGATTTTAAACCTAAATCTTAGACCACTATTTCAGTATCCTCTTGGAAAAGCAAATTGTTCAAGAATACTTTTAATTGAGGAATGAAATGAGGAAATTAACCATTTTTTAGTGTTTGAGACAAATATCAATCAGCTTCCTTCTTTCGTTTCTACAGTGTGAGTGAAAAAAGAGCCAGGGAGAGGACAGTATGAAGCATTTCAGCAACAAAAAAAATCTCAGGTGCTTCTTTGATTTCTAAGTTATATATAAAATTAAGAAAATATGCACTAGTTTCTTTTCTGTAGCTATGAATAGAACTTGCAGTAATGTTGTATAGATATCTGTATTTTTATGCTGCAACATGCACTTAGACCACGTCTGTATCAACCACTGGCTAAATTTTTGTTCCATCTTATTTTTAAGTCCTCTTTCTGCTAAGCTAGAGCGAACAGTCCATGTGAATATACAAAATTTGTGTGAACAGTACTGAAAGTTTGTTGAAATAAATTCTGTAAAGCATTGAAATGTAAATATATAAGTTTAGAGATAGCAATTTCCACTTGCTATGATGCTATAAGATACAATTAAAGTTGAAAAAAAGGACAATTGTTTCAATTCATATTTTCAGTAATATGAATTTGGTTGTTTTCAAAGCCTGATAAATGTTAATTATTTATTTTTGGCAGGGAGTGTCAAGGATCATTTGTGCTTTTATTTCCAACCTACTATTATTTTTGGTCTAGTAGTAGTGGCTTGTTTCCAGCAAGATGGATGGATGCACTGGCCTATGTACATCAACAGTAACCAAGGTACAGGATCAAAGAAATAACTCCCAACTAATAGATGTTTTGTGGACTGCAAACATATGTTCTGTGAACACAGGGGTTTTAAGGTCCCTTGATGCTTCTCAGGCATCTTTGTGGAGAACACTGAATGAAATACTACTGTGCTATGTACTATATTCACTTATCCAGTGGCTGATAAATCTTGCCACCTCCAAAAGCCTTAGGAGAAGAGGGTAGTGAATTTCAAGGTGATGTAGAGGTACAGAGTAGAGACAAAAGGAAGGGCACTCTCTGATTCAGACTGACTGATGTTAGAGCACAAGCTGGATGTGAATAGACTAGAGGGAACAGGAACTTGTTGAATTGCTGCCCCTCAAGGAGAAAGCCAAAATACCCTCTAAGTATTTCTACTCTCTGTAAGCTCTAAGGGAACAGGCTCAATGGGTTTTTCCTAACCTGAATTCCGGGAAAAAAATCTTCCACTGTTTGGTAATTATGTGGCACTTTTCAGTGCCTCAGTACCTAGTGCTTCACTATGAAAAATATCCAGTCTTCTCTCAGACAGTTTCTATCTTAATAAAAGTGTCTGTATTCACATTTCACACATTAGTGTAGCAAAAAACATAAATGAGAGAACTTGTTAAAAGTTGCAGGAAACTTGCAAAAACAGTGTGTTGATTTTTGAGGTCAGAATAATAATTCCTCCAGTTTCATCAGTAGATATTAAAACACTTTAGGTAGGTACATGTAAAATTCATGCTGCTCTTTTTTGGAAGACTTGCAAACAAGTACGTGATATGACTTTTTTAAGGTCTGCCATACTGTTCCAGTTCAGTGATTTAACAGTCATGTAGCCTTTGTTTATAGAAAGTATTTCCTAAATTAATTTTTTCTTCATTATTTTCTTGTGAAAATAGTGCTGCTATTGCTATGAAAACCAATTTTAGATCTACATGTATAAAATTGTTATTCAAGTGTAACATGCATGATGTAAACACTTGATGGAGATGAGTACATAGTATATAGAACACAGCTGCAATCTTAACAAGGCAGAAATGTAATTTTAAGAAGTATAAATAATGGTTACTTATATGGAAAGTTATGTAAGTTTATTGTGTTTCTTGAGAGAATCTTTGCCTGGATGTATCATCTAGATAAGTATATAAAATGAGAACAGAATTTTAATAGTTGTCTTAGAAATTAAAATAACAGCAACAAAATGTAACACTGTTTTAAAGATAGTGTCTATTGCTTATGTAACACTGTTTTAAAGATAATGTCTATTGCTTAGAGAAGGTACTGTATTGGGATTTAAGAATTTCTGAATTGCAGGAATAAATTTATGTCTCAGTGAAATAAACTCACTGTCTTGTTAGAGATACAGTAAAATAAGAAATGACTAAAAATGGATTACATTAATATGTATGTATTTATAATTTTACTCCTGTGAAAAAGCTTGCAAGAATCTAAGGTTAGTGATAACAATTTATGGAGATGTACATATCCCCAGAAGAAAACTATGATAACTTGTTAGAACACAACAGTTTCAACAGTACTATCAAAATATATAATTTAGAAAACATACCATTTAGGAAATGTGGGTCAATACAATGCATTATTTAAAAGCAAAGTTTTTACTGAAATAATAATAGAAAAAATTAACTGTTTTATTAACCACTGTGTGTGTACCTTAGGGCTGATTTCCATTCTGTGATAACCACATATAGTTCTCATCTGTGCTGCTAACGTAACTTTGTATTTCTTAATAACTGCTATAGCCTTTGCTGTCCCTCTCATGTTGATAGCCCAATTGGTGCTTGTGATGCTAATTCAGTTCACACACAGCCAGGTTTAATTTGTAACGATCTGACATATATCATGCCTGTATGACCCAGCCATATGATTCTATTTGACTTACTGTTTTTGTGAATGCATCAAAACATGATTGTTTTACTGGAAAGTGAGATGAGTAATCATTTGCTTGTGTTGACAATGGTGGTGGAGAGTAAAGCTAACGGAATTAGTAGGCAAGCCTTAAATGGGGATAAGTCAAAAAAGGATGCAGGAAGATTGTCCTGATGCTTTGTTTCATGCTTTCAACAGTAGGCCAGGCAAAGTGTGACTCATTGCTGGAATCACCAGCAAGGAAAACTATTCAGCTGGTGAAATCTTCTCTCCCTTTTTTAGCAGTCATTATGTCTAAACTATAAGAGTAAAAAAAATATCAATAAATCCACAGAACACATTCTAAGAAGTCGCATCAATTGTAAAGTTGAAAAAATCCATGTGAATAAATATCTTAAAATATTTACAAATTAAATGTGATACAGGTTATGTTTTTTTGACTAAAGGTACATCTTCCAATGGGTGATGGATAAAAAGCACTACAATTTGAAGACATATAGACATTGTGGAAAGTAAGCAGTTGGATGAGACCAAGATAGTGTCATAGACATTGACAAACTGAGAGCTTTGTGGAAGGATGCAATAAGAAATACAAGAAGTTCAAAATGCCTCATGCAAACACTATTGCATCCTGTTTTGTCTCTAATTTCCTGTGTTGACAATGACAATTAAACAGGCAGTCATGCCTGCACTGTTCAGTTCATAGTGTGCTGCTGCACTGATTGCATCTGAGAGTTCTCTCTCATATTTTGTTTAAAGTGCAAGGTCTTTAGAGAAGGACTGATTATTAGGATAACAGCATGGCAAAGAGAAGAATGGCATTGACACTGCATAAAGACAGTGCTCAAATTTGAAGGTATTACCTTTCTAATAATCCTCAGGATGTGCCTTACCAGCACAGAGCACAGCAGCCCTATTGTATCCAGTATCAGACATTTAATTTTAGGAAAGAGGAAAGAGTTGAATAGAGAAGAGAACAGAGTAAAAAGAATGCTCAGAATCTAGGAAGCAAAAAGTCCTGTGAAGAGAGATGGAAGGAATGGGGATTGTTAGAGATGATATATCTGCATTTCATATCTGCATGATATGAAATATCATAGCAAAAAGGAAGAGAATAATACACATTATGCTAAAACAGAGTATATGTAGAGCAAAACCCAAAGGACATAAATTTCAACCAGGCAGTTTCATGTTAAGCACCTGGAAAATCTTTCACTTATAAATGTAGCTAAAATGTGGAAGAGGCTAATTGAGAGTCTGTGAATTCTCTATCCTCAGAGATTTCTAGGACAGATTAGACATCATGTGGAAATGACACCTGTCGTTTCTGACTCTGCTTATGACCTTAGGGAGGGATTTCAAATACTATCCAGCTCTACTTAGGATAATGCTGGATCTCTGGTTGGTTTCTCTAGGTGTCACTATAACAATCTGTATTTATAACTACAGTAAAAACAGATGTCTGATGGCTAAATATATAACAAGGTGGAAAATAACTTAAGAGGAAGCTTACCACTTTATTAATGTAATATACTGCTCTAAGTTCAGGGAGGTCTAACTGTGGAAATTCAGAAATTATAGAGGATCCCATAGATTCCTAGTAAGTATTCCTATAAAATTAAACTTTCTCTTTGAATCTTGTCTAGAATAAGGTCGCACAACAAAAATTCTCAGGCAAAAACTGCTTGCTTAATCTTACATATACATGCAAATATTTATCAATTTTAAAAGTTCACAAGTGAAATCTCAGATCCCTTTTACCTATGTTGTGCAGCATGTGCGCTTTTAATCATAGTTTTACATGTGTAGATGAATGAATTCTCCACAGAAACGGATAAACCTTGAATTGTACCATGCAAAAGTCAAGTGAATAAGTAGCGGTAAAGATAAATTCAGTTATCCTTATAAATGTGTTTCCGTGATGCTGAAAGGCTAAAAATCTCAGACTTTGTCTTGGCTAGCATGGGAAATCTTTTAGACTCTGTTAAGGGTATTTGTCCAACCTGCATTTTCTTGACAGAAATCTTTGAAAAATCCTAAGAGTAGCAAGAGAAATAAGAAACTTGAGTTTTCTGAACCAATATTAAAAGAATTTGTAGGGATACAGGGGAACATTTTAAACATATTTACTACTACTGGCATGCAAGGGCTTTTTCAAAAAAGGAGGAATTCCAGTTCCTCTGGGTGCATTTTCTTCCATGCTACATACATTTTCAACTTTAATGAGTATTCTCTCATAAATAAGTAGCCCTATCTCCCCTTTAGAGTGACACTAAGAAATGAGCTATTCATGCTTCAGTGTTTTCTAAAAAAAAATTTTAAAAAACAAATGGAATTTTAAAACACACACATACTTCTTTATGACAGATAGAAAAATTGGAGGCTAAAATTAGCAATTCAGCTTTGTGTCTTTGCAAGGACTTGTATACTCCTATGTAAATGGTACTAGTCTGGTTTTTTTAGGGTTTGTTTTGAACTTTCAATTGTCAAGCTTTAAATCAAACTATAAAGCTGAAATAAAGATAATTTAAAGTAGCCTTTTAAGTGTTGCTGTAGTTTTGCAGCTGGTATGAGCTTTATTATTGGTATACTCCATTATAAAGAAATAGACTGAATGAACTTTTTACAGCCAGCTCTGTTATCACTTAATGAAGTGCAATAACATTTTCCTTGTCATCAGTTAATAGGATTGACAAAGATGAAAATTATACTCGCTGATGATCTCCTAGATTTAAAATATGGAACATCTCCAACTCTTTTCCAGTCAGTATACATCTAAACTGCTATACTTGGAGGACGCTTTCATGGCTTGTTCGTATGATGGACAAGAAAGAAATTATGTCATTATTTTGAGTCCCATGGAATAATTTCAATGTCATGACACCCATAGCTTTTCACACAACAAAGATAGGGCTCCATGTAAGAGGAGAACCTAGTGGCTTTGATAATTTATACAAACAGATCTTAGCGCATGAGGTTTTTTTTCTGGTTACCTACCAGCATTTTCACATTCAACACAGTAACTGACTGTTTTGAGGAAGCTGGAATTTGAGGAATAGCTCACATATTATTTCTGAGCAGACATCATACCTGTAAGGGATGAAAGAGAGCTACAGGACAGGACTGGGAGGACTGACCAGCTGTGGAGACAATTTCCCTACTATCAATATTAGAATATTTCATCTTGGGCTTGGTGCTCAGTGGGAGGAGAAGGTTTTATGCTCCTTTTTCTACATGATAGCCCCAATGATAGCCCCAATGTAATAACTCTGGGAAGAGAAATACCTTTTTTTTTTTTTCTTCCATGTTATCTAGTGTACAGAAAACCGCACAATGTAAAATGGAGATGGAAATGGAAAATCAGTCCAGAAAGGAGACAGAGGAGTCCTGCAACTCTATTAGAATAAAGGAGGAGAGTCTACAGGAGCATACGCCCTCGGGGTTTTCTCTCCCGAGGTGTCAGAGGGCACAGCCTCCGTTTATCCTAAACTCCCGGCTGCATGATGCCCTGTTCCTTTCCCCATCAGCCGGGGTACCAGCAAGGCACAGCCTTTCCGAACTGCCTGCCACATATCCCCCCATTGAATCTACTATTCTACCCCAAAGTTCAGAAGTCCAGGCTTGTGCACACCCACTTGTCTGTTTTAGAAGCCAGGCTGTCTGGGGTCTGTAGCAAACCTGCTCCTTAATACCCATCCCTTCACCCATAGAATTGTTTATAAAGATATTAGCACATATCTTCCCTATCACTAGGTATTTGGTTTTAGCAAGTATCACAGCTACATACAGTTTGATTTCAATTTTAAAATAGTGCATGGCATGAACAAAGATAAAGAATCTTAATTTGTCATAGCTTAGCCTAACATCTGTGGTTTTATGGCTTACTGTCTTGCTGGAAAGCTCACCAATCTCCTACAACTGGACAGTGGTATGAGGTCTTTTCCACAATACAGCCAGTTGTGCACTTATGTGTGTACATAGAGAGATGTACAATATGAACAATTTGGCAATGTCTCTTGTGCTTCTGAACTTTAATGGTTGTTGGTTGCCTCAGATATACTGGATACTTTTTGTTTCTTCAGCCTATATTCTGCCTACCTTCTACTCTGTGCAGAGTGTTCTCTGTCTTGATCTGAGAAGCACACATGAGCAGACAGATAAAGACTTTTTAAGGCTTCTCCAACTATAAGCTATGGATCAGGTGTATTTTTCATTTTCAGGTACCATGCTCAGAACTGGCATTACATTGGGGAAGCAGTTCTCTGAAAGTCAGGGAGGTTAGAGTGGCCACTACCAGAACAGCTCAGTACACTCTACTCTCTTCCACAGGTTACTCTTGGAGAAAGGGGCTGCTGAAACTGAGCCTAGAGATCATACAACTTATCCTCATAGGCTGCAGGTGGCCCATGAGCCAGAAGCCAAACTGTCCTAAACTATGTAATGCAGAAAATGTTCCTTATTTTGACTGAGGAAGGCCTTACTTCATAGGTGATAGCTTCTTTGTGTTTTCCCAGTAGTTAGGCCTGTTTCCCTATTTGACTAAAATTAATGAAGTTGCTGCCTGCCACATTATAATCCATGCATGTATCTGTAATTTGTTTGCCTGTCTCTGTCAAATGAATATTATGTTATATATAGCACTGCACTTTTTTTCAACTAAATTGAAGGAAGCTCAGGTGTGTTTTTACTTGGCAGGCTATCTTATTTGCAAGTACAAACTTCAGAATATTGAAATGCTATGAAGATTGTACTATCCACAAGGAAGGGGAAGTGCCAATCTTACATGGCTCACTTATCTCTGCATATTTTAGCCAGGTTTGTTTTGTTGAAAATTTAAGTCCCTTTAAAATAATAATAAGCAATTAATGTAGCATACCTTTTCCTTTAAGTCAGAACTGCAGGCTCTCAGGCTTAATCTATTTTAAAACAGTTCCTGCCTTTACACAAACACCAAGAAATAAACAAGAAGGTGGTGTATTTACTATGAGGGTCTAGAAATAAAGTTGTAAGGCTCTACAAGTAAAGTTATTTCTTCAAATGTAAAGCATTCAATGTCCTTGGTGAAATGGTGAAGTCATATGCACTAAAGAAAATTCAGGACTGGCCAAAATAAAAATCTCTCTTCTCTAGGTATGATACTATGACCACATATGCCACTATTAAAATTCTTTTTTCTTGTTTGATTGAAGTGCAGGCATATTCTTCGTCAGAAATATGGGAAGTCTGTGGGGGGAAAAGAATTATGATGCTATCTGGATGGTAGATTGGAGGGCAGGGTTTTGGGTGCTTTGGGAGAGAGGCAGCTTTTTGTGTTTTTGTTTGTTTTGGTTTTGTGTGTGTGTTTGGTTTTTTATATGTGTGAGGGTTTTTTCCTTGTTTTTTTTTTTTTTTTTTTTTCGGAGTGGGGAGGGGGCTTTTATTGGTCATGGGCTATATCTATTACATTGTAAAAACATCATCCTCCGAGTCAGTCAGTCAGTTGATTGCCAGATCTGGTGTTTCAGTGTTCTCACTGAATTTTACCCACTTAAAAGCATCCAGGTGGGAATAGTTTGGACAGTCAGGGCTTTTATTTTTAATGCAAAAATAAAAATGAGCATATCTGGAGCTCCAAAAGCACAGGGTGGTTCTCAAGCAAGGGGTTAAAACTACTTTTCACAACTCACAGAATTTCAGATGCAGACGGTGTATTTTTGTGGGAGGGGGTTAGGGAAAGGGAATCCTCAATACCAATTGGCTGCTCTCTATCAGCTGCAGCTGAGCTCAGGCTGCTGCTGAAGTGCAGTATTGATCTGAAGGGTAAATGTGTAGAGAGCCTCAGAGAGCGATTCAGTCGTATTCTGAGAAGGGAACCAGCCTCTTCCAGTAAGAAAGTGGTTTCTACCTGCCTGTGCTGCCGCGACATCCTCTGTGAATGAAGGGGAGCCCGAGAAAGGGCAGTTCGCTGCTACAGCATTGAGCGAGCGAGGCGCTGCCGCTGTGGTCGCTGCTGCTGCTGCTGCTGGTCTGCCTGTGCTGCCGCAGCTCCATGTAGCAGGTAAGGCGGCTTTTCCTGGGAACGGGGAGGCGGAGAGGCCGGGATGGCTCCGCGGTGACCGGGGCTGCGGTGTGGGAGCCCCTGGAGCAGGGCACCAAGGGACGCTGCCTGCGCCCGAGAGCGGCGGGGACACGAACGGGAATCCCGACCGGGCGGCTCCAGCAGCCTCTGCTCCCTGCTCATCCCGCTCTGGAATCGCAAAACTTCCATAAGTTCCGAACAAAGTGTGCGAGTCCGCAGTGCCTAAAGGGAGAGGGAGTAGCGGAGGGGGAGGAAGGAGCTGCACCTTCCCCATCCCGCTCTGCAGGCGTGAATCCCTCCCGAGGGTCGGGCAGCTGCTCCGGGAGACACAAGTGCCTGGGTGGCACAAAGGTGTGGGTGCAGCCACCTCGGCTGTGCTGGCTGGCTGGCTGCTGAGACCAGGGCTGAGGAAAGGGAAAATACAGCCTGCCAAACTGGGCACGCAGTTAAGACGGAAAATAGCTAAGAGATGCTGTGAAACTCGTGGGACTGGAAATGTATTTGCCATTTTTTATGTCCCTTTTTAATTTTTTTTTTTTTTTTTTAAGTACTCAGTACTCTGTGTGTGTATGAATACGGGGGAGGGGGTGGATTTCTGCAGCATTGACGTTTAAAGTAATAAGGTTTAATTAAAGGAAAGACGGTAAGGAATGTGAATTCGACTTGAAACAACTTTGAAAACACCTGAGCAGCCTCCTCCCTTAAAAGAAACAAACAAAAAAAGGCACTGCAGAAAAAAATTTAATGGTGAGAAATAAAATTTAACCCTGACACAAGATTTTCAAATGTGAGCCATGATTTATCATGATAATGTTTCAAACTGATCTTCTACTTATTAGCCATGTGATGAACAGTATGACATGCATAATCTTTATATAAACGTTTTAATAGTGGGTTTTGCTCTGAATTACAAATCATGTTGCAAGTGTGCCTACGGCAGCGATGTGTGAAGGTACTTACTTACCTCGAGTGTTTCACATAATTTTTGATGTGAATGGCTATGTGGCTTTGGTATTTCGATTCTTAATATTTAGTCTAGAGTAAGGAGGATACATGTTTCTTGCCTTCTAAATACCCATTTCAAAGCATGCTAAGGTGTGGTGGTGGTGATGGACTTTGTAAATTTCTGTGTTTATTGAGTCATGGTTTTAACTGTTTGGGTTTTTTTTTTGTTTTTTTTTTTTTTTTTTTTTTGTTTTTGTTTTTTTTTTTCGTCTAACTGCAAATATCTGTATAGAGCTAAAATAGGATGCTGGATAGCATCAATGAATGGTTGAGGTTACTGGTATTTCTTTCTCTATTTTCAAATTCAAATATATATAGCAAAACACTAACAAGTCAAGAATACTAAGTAGGTCTTATTATAATGCACCTTTTTCTGTGTCTGTGATTGCATTTCAGATTCAAAGTAAAGCAGTGTAATATATTTACATGAAACTGTGCTTTTATGAAATTAACAAATTTGTCAGGATGTCTTTATTTCAGTTTCCTGAACACGTTAAACCTTTCATTGATCACAGTATGTTTTCAAGAGATTTCGAGGTTTTTTTGCAAAATACATTCCCAGATCTGAAAGCTGATGGCTACATTGCAGAAATCATAAGCAGTTAACTGCTAAACTGATTTGAGTGCTCCAGAACATATCAGCATGCACACCAAAGTCTTCCAAAACACCTGATCAAACTAGTTACTTGATGTTGCTCTTCTTAGAGATTGAGGCCCCTGTGGAAGATGGTAGGGGGAGCAAATTCTCCTTTGGGGAAGCAATGAACAAATACTTTGTTTTGAAAAGATTGGTTTATAAGCAAATTTATTTTGTCTTTCTTGCATCTATCCCACAGATGACATTCATCCTCAAGTTTGCTTTATTTCGATTAATTTGTGCCTGTCCTTCCCCCTTCCCTCCCAACTGTTCTGAATATCAAGTCTATGGTATTTGTTTATCCACTGTGCTGGAGGGATCTCCGACAATTTACATTCATAATATGTAGACAGAAGTCCCTCGAAGTGTTTGGTACTTTGTAATTTTTTTTTTTTTTTTTTTCAAATATTTAAGAAGAAATAATGTTTCAGTCGCAATGACACGCAGTAGAGAATAGATAACAGAATAACAAATATAAATGCTACAGTTGTCTCGCTATATACACTTTCTCATTTTGTACCCGTCAGTTGGAGTTTTGTTTTTCTGAAGGAAAACGTGACTCATAATCAGTATTCAGAAGGAAAACAAATGCTTATTTTGTTTCTTTCAACCTTAAATAATCCATTAGTTCAATAGCAGTGTTTGAGATGATTACGAAATTTTATAGGTTAGCAAATTCCTAAATTATTTTCCTTAAGTGAGTTTTAGACTGACAGCTTTTTCAGTATTCAAATTATTTTAAATATTTTTGCATAAGAAAATATTTTAGAAATCATTGATACCTGTGTAATAGGAAAATGTCATGATGTTTTTGTCTTTATCTGGTTGCTACTACCACAGTATCTTAAAGGTTTGGGCATGAACCTTTCATAAATGGTTGCAAAGTTGTGCTTAAGTATTTAAACAGTTATCACAGAATTAGAGACGGGAATAATTTACATGTAACTGTGCAAAGCATCATTATCAGATTTTTCAAATATTCTTATAATCATCCACAGCTCAGGTAAATTGCCTTTAATATGTTCAGAGGATCTGCTAGTCCCATATTCACTTTCCTAAACTATTCTGACGTGGACATGCAGTGTGAAGCCTTACAGTAAAACCGAGCAGATAAAGCCAGGGTGGCACGGAGGCTTGGGAGTGGGCACAGAGCCTGGTGCTGGCAGTACAAGGCATCCACTGAAGCACATGAAAGCACCTTCTCATTGGTGGTGAGCAGGGCTCTCCTTACCATGTTCCCTGCTGTAACACTGGTAAAACACTCATCATTTCCTGTGCGATGACTGACTCTTAAATTATAACAACAAAGATTATTTGGAGCATGGTTTTCTTGTTAGGCATAGCATCATAACTACCAACTTTCTTGAGAAAGCCATCTAAAGGGAATTTCTGTACATACATTTCTTCACAACAGTGTCTGCCCAGAGGGCTCTCATATCTTTTGCTCTGGAATGTATTGCTTTTACCTTCCTTTATGCTTTTACAGATTATGAGAGAGTGCATGTGCTCATTACACATTATTTTCTAGCTATAATAAAATTTTCTGAGACAACAAAGAAAAATAATATATTTCAAGTTTGGCTACATTTATTTTAAAAGCTTTATTTTTGTCATATATTCTACTTCTGATTCCAACAACATATACTGACTTTCATATAAAAAATATTAAACGTTTACTAAAACTTTTGCCTCTATTGCTTATACTTCACTACCAGACATCATTTATTATTATTAATACTTATGTTATTATTTAATAGTGTAAGTATTATACTGAGTACTGTGTGAAATAATTTTGTGATGACAGCTGGCATTTTGATTAAGTTCCAGTAGATGTCTCATTCACAGTCATAAGACTTTGAGAAATGATTGCATATATGTATTGCTATTGAACAACTCTCCTTCTTTTAAAAATACCAAACTCTTTTCAGAATATTTTTCTTAATATTGACAGACAGTGATATATGTGTGTATGTGTGTGAGCATGTCCTGAACTATGTGCATGTCCAGAAAAGGGCAATGAAGCTGCTGAAGGGTTGGCAGCACAAGTTTTATGAGGAGCAGCTGAGGGACCACAGGTTGCTTAAACTGAAAAGAAGCTCAGGGGAGACCTTATCACTCTCTACAACTGCCTGAAAAGAGGTAGCAGCCAGGTGGGGTTCGTCTCTTCTCCCATTCAGCAAGTGACAGGAGAGAGGAAACAGCCTCTAGCTGCACCAGGGGAGATTTGGATTAGATATTAGGGAAAGGTTCTTCACTGTAAGCAAGGTCAGACATCGAGATAGGCTGCCTAAGGAAGTGATGGAATGGTCTTCCCTGGATGAATTCAAAAGGCGTGTGGATGTGTCACATTCCAACATGGTTTGGTAGTGAGCATAGCAGAACTATTAGTGGTTGGACTCAATGATTTTAGACCTCTCTTTGAAAATTAACAATTCCATGATAAACTATAAATACTAAGTCAAATACAAGCAAATTGATGACAGTTCTGCTGGAGTTATTCAACATTTTTTGACAGACTGAAAAGAAACACAGTTCAATTTTAGTGTGAATTGTTTTAAACAATAAAATATACTGTTTTTTTTTTTTTTTTTTCTCCAGTGTGTTGCTGAGTGGAACAACTATATTTTAATCTTATTTCCACATTGTCATTCATTTCTGACAGCTTATGTATTTGAAACTGTGTATTAAATACTCCTAATAAAAAAAACACAGGAGAGAAACACAAAACGAAAAAGAATTAAAGCTGATGCCATATTGTCTTTGATTTTTCTTAATTTAACCATGTCTTTCTTTTCATCTGTTAAGAGAAGAAACTCTAATACCTCTGCGTTTCTCTGTTCACCTTCAAATCATTACCTACAGCATCAGTATCTTTGTTGGTTTCCAGGCTATTCATTTGCAAAACACTTAGAGGTATCTTGAATGTGAAAATTATTATGAAGCCAAGAACTGTTCTGCTTTTAAGTGACTCATAAAAATGCCTCCACTTAAAGCATTTTTATGTATACATCAGCTTGGGTGTGTTTATACGTACCCTTTAAATAAAGTAGTTTTTATAAGACATTTTAAAATGTGAACATGATTTGAGTTTGTATAGCACATTGCGTTGAAGGTATCACAAGGAATGAATTATGGTTCTGGCTGGCAACAAATAGGCATGCTACTAAGAAGTTATGTTATCTGAAGTGTTATGTTTTGTAACTGCATTGTGAAAAATATCATGTGATCTTTGCTTTTTCTTAGGTAATTGACTATTCAGTCAAGGAACTGGAATATAATGTCCATTATAAGAGATGACACGCTCTAGATTTCACTTTTCTAAAAGTCTTTGTGGAGGGAAGTCTATGGTCTTCTGTGGTACGTTGGTTTCTCTCAGTGTTCACTCCTGCATTTCCTTCACTGGCCTGCATTTAGGAGCTGTGTGATACTTAAAAGTGGTTATGTCATAGTGTTGGAAATAAATTTGGAGTATGTTTCCACATATGTGTTATTTTCTATTGTAACACTATCAAATTTCACGGAGTAAACAAGACAGTGTGCTTAACTTCTTAAAGGAAAAATTAGGGTAAAAGGGTACAGATTCTGTCATCCCTTATTAATGCAATTTGCTGTTCAGAGACCTAAATTTCAGAAAGATGGTTAAGTCTATCTTTTTAGGATGCCACTTAAGAGTCTGCTTAATATTAAGAAATAATTCCTTTATATGTCAGTATGGTTCTAAGAAGCTGTCTGGTAAAGAAAATACTCTTTTTCCCTGAGACATAGTACAAGATATTAATCACCTCTCATCATTGAAAAACTTACATTGCTATTGAATAAAACGGGGCTAAGACATACTATTTTGATCCCTTTATTTTAAAAGATCCTCTTTCCTAATTTCATTGTTCTTTATTGGTTTATCTTGGCTGATTTGTTTTCTTCTATTCAGTGAAACTAATTGTGAGATACTCTGAAATTGCTACTTTGCTAAACTCCAGAAGGGGATTGCATTTTCCTGCCAGATCAAGTGAACTTGTCAAACATAGCTTGTTATAACTACCTCCTTTTTGAAATCTTTAACAAACATTTTGCTTCTTTTTTTTTAGCAGTGTGTTTATTCTCTACTTTGTCTCAGTGCATACATTCGTAATATCTACTGTAAAGTTTAGTTATAAACTGAATTTTGAGGTGTCCTGATCACTACTTCAATGTAGACACTCTTGTTGCACTTACAATCTTTTAATTCCCACTGTCAGTTACCAAATGACAGATTTTTTTATTTTTTTCCCCCAAACATCTGTCCTCTAGTAGCAGAGTCAGAGGTGGTAGACTGTGCAATGCCTTCACTCACAGAAGCAGTCTCTTTTTTTCAGTTCTGTTCGGTACATTATGTCTTTCTTACAAACCACTGAAAACTTTGACAACAGAATGAAAATTAACATGACTTTTGAGGAATTAGAGATGAACCTTGAAAATTACTACAGCCAGAGGAAAAGACTTCAAAATAACAAAATGGGTCTCATGGATAATGTGTTAATGATCAACTTTCCTGTCATTAATGGAAATAGCCCTAGTTCTGGTCTTTGTCAGAGAAGTAAAGCTGCATGATTCACTGAAGAGATAGCTCAATGAACAAGAATGACAGTCTTGATTCATCAAAATCTTTCATGTTGTATTCCAATAGTAATTATTTATTCCTGTAGGAATTTGCTTTGAAGCTAGCTTTTTGGCTAGGTTGATTCTCTAGCTTGTTTAGGAGCACAGGGCAGGAATTAATCTGACTTAACCTTGGCTGGAGACTGCCTCAGTCACAAAGCTTGTCTGTTCTGTGACTGGCAAACAGCAGACCTTTGGCCAGGCAGAGACTATGGCCTCCATGTTGCTCCCCTGCTTATTACATACCTGCTGGTAGAGCAGGTATGAAACCAGCCCTGAAAGTGAAACTAGTGCTCTTTAATATCTTTATCAGTGATATAAACAGTGGAATCAAGTGTGCCATCAACAAGCTAGCAGGTGGCCACAAGCTGAGTGACCCTGGCAGCCACCCAGGCAAGCTCAAGAAGTGGGTCCATGAAAGCCTCCTGTGGTTCAACAAATCGAAGTTCAAGGTGCTGCTCCAGAGTCGAGGCATTCCCAAACATGAGTACAGACTGGGAGCTGAATTCATTGAAAGTCCTGTGAGAAGGACTTGGACTACTGGTAAGTGAAAAGCTTGACAGATGTGTGCTTGCAGGCCAGAAAGCCAAATGCTTCGTGGACAGCATCAAAAAGAAGGGAGGTGATTGTCCCTTTCTACTCTGCTCTTGTGAGACCCCATTTCGTGTGCAGCTCTGGGGTCCTCAGTGCAGAAAACATGTAGACCTGTTGGACTGGGCCCAGAGGAGGGTCACCAAGATGATCAGAAGGCTGGAGCACTTCTCCTATGCAGACAGGCTGAGATTTGGGGTTGCTCAGCCTGGAGAAGAGAAGGCTCCGTGTAGACCTTTACTGGCTTTTCCGTACTTAAAGGGGGCTTATAAAAAAAGGGACAGTGACTGGTGTTATGAGCAGATACTGATAGGGAAAGGGAGAATGTTTTTAAACTAAAAGAAGAGATGTTTCAATTATATCTTAGGAAGAAATTCTTTATCTATGAGAATAGTGAGACACTAGCACAGGTTGTCCAGAGAGGCTGTAGGTATCCCATGCTTAAAGGTGCTCGAGGCCGGGTTGGATGGGACGTTGAGCAATCTGACCTAGTGGGTGACATCCTTACCCATTGCAGGGGTTTTGGAACTAGATAATCTTTAAGATCCCTTCCAATTTTAACCACTCTACATTTCTATAAAATATTGATATTCATTCTCTCTTTCTTCTGATAGCATAGTGTCTTGTTGATAGGAGCAAAGACTAATTCTATTTATCAACAAATATCAGTATAAAATAAAGAAATAAAAAACAACAAAATTTTATTCATGTTAAATTCCAGGACCTCATCCATATAAGCCTGGAGACAAGAATGAACTTCTCAGGACAATTCAAATATTACTTCTACAATGTGCAACTCAAAAGAAAATGAATTCGGTGTCAGTATCATTTGTTTGGCTATGACAGAGAGAGAGATGATCAAAGAATGGGTTGCAGCTTTTTTTTGTCCTGTATTCATACTGCATGTCATAAGCAGTTGTGTTGATTTCTATACATTCTTCCCTAATTTATTAGTTGCCCTTTTACACTGAGAGAATACATTTTTATTCAATTACTAGATCAAATAGAAATCAAGAACTCCTCATCAGTGGCCTGCATACAATCCTAACAGTTTAAGGGTAAAAATCTTCTACCTACAAAACTGAAATGTTATTTATGTTTTAGAGACAATCATAGGTATCATCAGGGAGATTCCAGAAATACAAGTGTAAGTCAACCTTCAAAGTTAGACGGTCTGATACAGCAGCTTAATCAAGCATCTAATATTCTGCAAAGGCTGTGTCTGGCTCATGGGGACTTTGTTATTAAGCACAGGAAAGGTGTTTCACTGGAAGTTTTCCCCACAGCTGTAGTGTGAACTGAATTGTTTAAACATGAATATGACTGTCCTACTTGAAGATGCAAGTGGAGAAAAAAATTGCTTACCTTATACTTGGCTCTTGTCAGTAAAAGCAGCGTGCCCCAGTGAATTTCAGTCCATCAGGGGAAAGTGTCAGAGGGTCTTGAGGAAGTATGCAGGTAATGAGTATATAATTTGAGACTATTAAAAGGAAAGTATATTCCAACAGAGAATTTAGCAAAATGACAGTAAACAACAGTGTACAGTAATATATAGTAATTTATTCTGGTAATTTAGAAATGTTACCAAAATTATTCTATGTGGATTCCCTAGAATTCACAAAAAGTGCTACAATACACAGTCCCTTAAAACACCTTACATATTTTCAGAACAGCTGTTTAACAGTCATATAGTAAATGGTCACAGATAATTTTGAATTTTTCAGGATAAAAGTGAAGAAAGTGGTAGCTAATCATAGAAATAGAAGTGTTTTCAAGGGATCACCAATTTCTCACTATCAAGTTCTTTGGCATATGCTTCTCCCAAGTTATCCATGCAGTTATTGGTTATATTTTTTTTTTTTTTTTGGTAAAGATATAATTTAAACTTGATTTCAGGAGTATTTAGGGGGAAAATAATTTCATCTTCATTTATGGTTCAGCAGTATCAGAGGATGTCCATATATCCGTGTTGCATCTGTAACTGAATAAAGCTTTCAGTACACTATAAGAAAAGGAGGGTTGTGGGAGTCCTTGAAAAGTTTGTGCTAACTGGGTTTGAAGATCAGTCCCGTTATCAAAACTGAACAGTGAAGAACTGGTATTAACACTTGGACTTAGGTCTCTGCAAAATCCAGAGTTCCTGAAGTAGCAATTAATTGGCTTAATTCTGAATTCTGAAGCTCTTTCCTGAAGGACAATGTTAATATGTCATGTAGTGCTTATTCGGAGCAAGTGGAAGTGCGTTAATTTTCTACAGTCCCAAAGTCTTTACTCCTTGTGCTATCAAAGTTTGTGATGAACAAAAAAACAAAAAAACAAAAAACAAAAACAAACAAACAAACAAAAATATTAGTGATTCCTATTTAAGACAAAGCTAAAACTGAGACACATAAGAATAATTTTCTATATATGTGCAAAGAAGTACTTTAATGGAGCACTTTAAAATTATTCCAGTCTAATACTTAGGTTTTCCCTTCATTGCTACCTATCCTTTGAAAACACACTTGAAATCTTGGTTGTACTTGGGCTGTATGCTCTAACAGAATATAAGACCTTGGAGCATTAACAAATCTCTCAGCTTTTAAATAGACTGTGACCTATTCATTTACAGGGCTACTTCAATAAAGCAATAGCTCTCTTAGGTTAATGATGGATCATGGTGTGATTCGATTTGCAGAGTGCAGACTTGCCCATTATCCCCTAATGTTTGTATGGGTCGTGTTATCACATCCAAATAATGATTCATGCCACCCTTTGTTCCTGAAGACATCACAGTGATTACAGGAAAGCTCAGCGTGCTAGTACACAAAGCCTTTAGGGTTCTGTTGGATGCTGTTGAATTATTATTTTTGGCTAGAGCATGATAAAGCAGGGAAGTCACAGGCTTCTCTGCGACATCTTCCTCTTGTGATTCAATTGGCCATCTGGCTGAGCAGACGGGCTGGACATTTGCAGAAATCAGATCTGTCTCTCCCTGTCTTTTGCTTCTTTCTTTTCCCTTCATTTTGGTGAGGAAAGTTAGCTGGCCCGGCCCTGCTGTGACAGATTATTTACAAGTCAAGTGCCTTATGACTTTCCTCCCTCTACGCTCTCACAGCTTGAGTTTCTAACATGAAGATGGAGCAATTTCCAACAGGAAGAAAGCATCAATACTATGTCCTCCTGTAGTTGCCCACAGGAGAGACTCAGGCTGGTAGCCACACTGAGAAGGGAAAAAAAGGATATGTTTTCTAGTTGTGAATACATTGCGAGTATCAACAAAATTTCTTCTCCCAGTGTTGCCACATTGTCATTTACACTGAAGAATTGTTGTCACTTAGGCATAGCAACTCAAAACAGTCTAAGTGATAGGATGAGAAGACATTTTAGCTGTAAATGTTTGTACAATGCTCTTAAGGTTTATTTTTACTTCTCATTTTTGGAGACGATCTGGGTTTTCTCACCCTACCACTGTGTTTATGCTGGATGACCATCAGGCTTCTCACTGGTTCAGCTGCTGACAAACGCTAAATCTTGATAAATGCTTCCAATAAAATTGTCATAAACCTCACTAGCTCTAAATTCTCCTAGACATAAACCACTTCTAGTTAATATATAGTACAGCTTAAACATGAATAGGTAGAGGAATAGTTTCCTTATATTTTTTTATACAAAGACCTATGCAAACTAAAAATATGAACTTTTTTGTTTTCTACCAACTGCACATGCAACCTAGATGCAAAAGAACTTGCCAAAAGAAATAGTGCTGCTCTTCAAATTAATTTTCTTTTGGCTGAATTTAAAGATTCTCCAACAGCTTCTGTCACTAAGGAGATAGATTTTTTTCACTGTCAGTGGCTTTCCTTAGAAAAATGTTCTTTAACTGAGTGAAACTATTCTAACTTGAAATTACCTGTTAACATTGTTTCTTCCCCTTTCTCTGCTTCTGCACTTTGGCAAACAGCCACATTTAACAGCATCAAGTAGTGATGAAATGTTTAAAAATATGCACTTTTTTAACCCATTCGACTTTTTCTCATCCACCCATAGAAACATTTCTTAAAGAGTTTGGATATTATAGAGGGAGTTTATTGTTCAAATCAAGCATTATGAATAGAATTTGATTGAAATGATGTTGCCGTGCTGACCTGTTTGGCATGGAATATGGTAAAAGGATGGGCACTTAAAATATTTTATATATTTGGCTATCATTATATAACATTTTTATTTTGCTTTAGAAGTATTATACAAGGACCTCCCCAGAAATAGTGCCAAGGATCTCAAAACTGTAAGCAGATTTCAAACCTAAATTAGGTTTCCCAGCTGCTTAGTGGTATATACTTACATTCAAATAGTGGAAAATGGCTTTTGAAATGTGTACTACATTGGAACTCTGAAAAGTTTTATGTATTTTAATTTGCTGAGTGTTGCAGCAAATTTAGGACTTGAAAGTCTCTTGTGATAGCTGCCTGAAGCATTTATAGAGAGAGATTTTCTTCCTTTTCCCTCCCCTTGCATCCAGAGTATGATGATTTTTGAGGATCAATATTGTATTCCTGCATTTGAAAGCTTAAACTCATGCAATTTTATTTCTGTCTAAAGTTTTCCTACTTAAGCATGTGGGGCTTATTGAAATTTGAAAGGATATTCAAAAATATCATTGTTTCCAAAGACCAAAATCCGAGGTCATTCTCTCTCCTTCAGAGATCTCATTACCAGTGATAAATTTATTCAAAAAATCCTGGCGTTTTAATCGTATCTAAAAAACATATAAACTTAGTTTATAATCGGAATAAAATGACCCATCTTTCAAGCTCAATGAATTAAAAACAGGAACATGTGTGCTTTTTGCAAACAAAGCAGAGATTTTCATTCAAATCATAACTATAGTTATAACTATTATCTACTAATTTTACAGCAGAGAGATTTTTTGCAAGGAAACAGAAAGACACTTCAAGATTTCAAAGTTTATATTAATGCTGATAATTGTACATTAAGCTGGCTGCCAGGTATAATGCAAAAGCATAGCATTTTTCCATTTTGTTTTTATTTTTATCTTTCTCTTCAATGTATAAATATAATGTGACGTATGCATATCACAGTATCCTTATTTTCTTTATATTAAAAACAGTACAATGCAAACATGTCGTGAAACTAACTCCAGGTTTTATTGTTATGTTTCATATAGAGCAGTGGAATCCACTCCTGGAAAGAAGGAATTGTAAATGTCACCTATATATAAATGTTAACTATAAAATATCTATACGGGAATTTGTGAACTTGTTTACTTTCTGTGTGAAAATATGTACATACTTAAACCATTATTCTTTTTATTGTCTTTGAGATGATAGAATTAGGGTTCTTGTTTTCATGTCTTGATATTTTAAATGGGAATCAAAGATGCTTAGAGAATTTAGGGCCATAATATCCTTCTGTTGCAGTCTAGCTCTCAAGTAAGAGCTAAGTGCTCAGATTTTTTTGAGGGTTTAAGTTAAAACATTTTATAGAGATCGAACACCAATAAGAAGCAACACAAAGCATGAAATGCTGCTTTTTATGTCAAGTGCAAATTGGAAAGCTTTGCTTTTGTATCTGTCAAATACCTCTTGCCTGTGTCTTACCTAAATACCCCCAGACATGTAGACTTTCCCCTGTCACGGGGAGCTCATTAAATCCTATTCTGAGACAGAACACCTGACAGGAAAAGAGTCTTCCTCTCACAGCTTCTCCTGGAATTTTCTTTATGTAATGAGCTTTTTCCTCTATGAAGAATAGACTTTTAAAACTTTTATGGACTTAATTTAGAATTATAACATTAGGCTTTCTTGTCCAAGTAGTTTAAAATTACATGGGAAATGTTCTTTCTGTCTCAGATATAATTTAACAGTTCCAAGAAAAACTTGTTGTCATGGTATATTGGTAAAAGGAATGAAGAAGAGAGAAAGAAATGAGCTTACTTTGGTAATAATAATGCTTTTCTGATGACCGGTATTGTTGTATCATTTCAACTCAATTTTCTCATTTATTTATGTAACGTGGGGCTAGTCAGCCTCACATTACCTCATTACATTACCTACCTGCTGTATGTAATGTAAATTAATTTTTGTCGTTCAGTTTATGTTTGATGCTAGGCATCTAGTCCTGGTGCCTAGTGCTTCCATATTCTGTGTGACAATTTCTTATTTTGAAACTTTTCTTCCCCTGTTGAAGTCACACAGTTGCACAATAGATGTTGGCTTAATGAGATTCTTATTTTTTTTAAAAAAGGGAAATTAAGCAAGTGTAATCATAAAATCACGGTGGTTTGAATGTTATCTAATACTAAGTAAATGTACGTGGTGGTTCAGCTTTCATATGTGGGAAAATGAAAAGAGAACTAATTTGTGAATTCCCAAGAATGAGCCAGTTTTTCAGCCTTGAGACGAGCTGTAGAAGCCCTGGTCAAAACCTTCCAGAGGGAAATATTTTTCTATTGATAATTTTATTCGTAGCTAAAGAAATCATTTTGCAAACAGAATTTGCATTCCCAGAGAAAAAATTAAAGGAAATAAATAATAAAATAGTTGAAACAAAATATTCTGCGGACAAACACATAAAAACTGAAAGCATTTAATTCAGAAACATTGAATGACGTTGTAGTTGTTGCCTCATGCTCCTTACTGAAAAGCAGAAACGCTATTTCTATGCCCCTCCATGTAATGTGTCACGGCCTTGTCAGTCTTATTCACTAAGGAGAGTGTTGATTGTGGAACAGCATGGAGAATACAGGGAGTAGGAGCAGTCCCACTAAAAAGAAGAGCAAGGCTAAATCTGAACTATCTCTCTCATATACGATCAACAAAATATTCCAACTAGGCAATTTTTTCTAAGATTATATTTTGTATTTTGGCCCCTCTTTTCTCTAAAAAGCAAATCCCATATTTTGAACATTCCTTAACTCTCTTATTTAATGCTATCTTAAGGTTAAGCCCCCAAAGGATATTTTATCTATTGCTTGTGAACTTCATGATGTGGAAAGTTGTGTTTATCCATCTTCTTTATAGAGGTTTTCACCTCTAGTTTATTCAGCACTCAGTTTATTCTATTGCTTCTTCACTGCAGATCAAGCCTTGGAGGAGTACAAGAGATACCACAGACTAAATTGTAGAAATTTAAGAGCTTGGAAGAATTATTAGGCTCTAGCTGTTGTCTGACAACCTAAATAATTATTTTAGCATCAAGGCTTGACCCTCTTTTACACTTAGTGAAAAGACTGCATGCCGTTTCGTCATTCTTGTATCAGCTAAGGCAGATTAATTTTCATCTTTCCTTGAGGATATTTATCAGATAGATAGTTTAATGTTGGAACCCTATGATTTCTTGACAGCTGGCCATAAAACCTGATAAATGCTCCTGCCAACAAAACAACACGTGGGTTCCAAAAAAAGTTTGTGATTTTTAATAAGGTAGATTATTTGATTGATGTGCAGTATGCATTCTAATTACAAAAAAATAGGGAAGAGGAAATTTGTCACTTCCCCATTCATTATTCCTTAATTAGACTACAACTAATCAGGATTTATGATTGGCTAAAATAACCCCAGATTTAATTTACTGCACTGCCATTACAGACAGATAAAAAGAAATAATGAATTACATCTCGCTGCCAAGACAGCACAAAAGAACAAGGAAATAGGATGAACCTTGAAATATTGTAAACATGACTCTGTCTGCAATCTCTCAGATTAGTAATTTATTACAGCAAATGAAATGCTTCTCTTGTGAAATGACAGAGTACATTTTTTTCAATATGTAATATTTATATATTTATAATATATATATTCTGAGTCCCAGAGTAGATCAGTACTGCACATGAGACCAAAGCATTTATTTTGGTTTTGGCTTGTGTAAAAGCATTTTGCACACTTAACATCAAAATACGTCAGAAGGGCCAAATGAGTGGTGATAATAACACAGCTCTGACATTGTTACAGCTTCACTGTGGAGCTGAAATGTAGAATGCAGACTTTCAGTTAGATGTGTTTTTTTTCCCTAAGTCAGCTTTGTTCTACCAGTCTGGGTTTGCTGTGGTATCTGTTACATGCTTCCACTACCTGCATTGCTGGTCTCAGTTTTAAGGTGTGTATATTAGGGGAAGAAGATGGGACAAAAAGCAACGGTAAATTTTCCTTATTACATTCTCATTCTTGCTCATTTTCTTGCATGGTGACATCAAAGTTACTTGTACCTCCGTGATACACTCCTGTGCCTATGAAAACAACAGATTTGTTTTCATATGGGAATCTGCTGAGTATGCAGGCAAACACACCAGGTGTACCTATGGTACAAGGTGTGGAAAATTCTGATTAGTCAAAGTTAATTTTTCGAAGTACTATCATTGTTTTGTATGGTCAGTAGAGGAAAAGAGAGATAGGAAGAAAGATGACAGTAGAGAAATTAGCACAATGGTTAGCAGTTGAGGAATAGTTTTGGGATGTAAGAAAATTTAAATTCCTGTTTGTCTTGGCCTTAACTCGGGTCTCATTTTAAATAACTTCGTCACCATATTTTACAGCCTCTCCAGGAAGTTCTTTTACAGTCTCTCCAAGGAAGTTATTTAAATTTTTATAAAAATTAAAAGTTCATTGGTAGGAACAGGAATTGTAAATTACTCAGTAGCACAGTGGGTAGAATATTCACCCACTCTTTCAGAGGCAGATTGAGTTTCTGTTCTGAACTGATCCAAGCAGAAGCTTCAAACTTTGGTCTCCCTAACTCTCAGAAGAATTGCCTTCTTCAATATTAGTTGGTCTAAAATTTAGCTTTAGACTTTTTAGAAATGATTCAATATTGCCTGTGAGGAGTGTCCCCACTTGAAATCTGAAAAAGTATATAAGTAGAAAAGACACATTTTAACTAAATTTTTAACTTTTTCATTCAATTTTTAAAAATTTTTTGAGTTCTACTCTAGGGGATGTGTTTTGGACTCATTTATTTTCTCTTTTATCAGTGTAAATCCAAAATGTTTCAAAAATAAAGGCAGATAGTGAGAAACTGTAATCTGAAGATCTGTAATCCTGAATTTCACAGTGCAAAAACTCTCAAGGTTCTGGCTACAATAAAACCAAGTCATTGAAAGTGCTGATCTCCTTGTACTACAGCTGCACACAAAAACAGCTGTTGTGACTCACTGTGGGCTCAGCAACAAACCACAGGGTCATTTTTATTTCCTTTGATTCTGTGTCTTGTAATTAAGTAGGTGCAGTGCGTAAGATTGAGTCATGCACGGTCAACCATTGGTTTTTACTTTAAATAGCATACAAAAATGATCAGTTCACTAGGCTGTCATAGACAAGGAATCACTGAAAGTTGCAGAAAGCTGTGTACTTGTCTCTGTGTCTTCAGCAAGATTCTTTCTTGCCTGCTTTTCCAGGCAGAACTTGTCCATGATGTGCAAGATATCTTTTCTGTGTATATGTACACAAGTGAGATCTCAGCGTCCTGCTAGTCCTCCTGCTGATGTTCTTATTATCCCTTTGTCTTCTTTTTTTTCTTCTAAATTTTTGCTTACTTTTTTATTTTGTTTTTTTCTTTCTTTTGTGTATTTCTTTTCTCCCATTAATTTCTGCCTCTCTGGTCTTTCTGTATTTTCCTTTTTCCCATTGAAAAGATGCAATGTAGTTCAGTAATGCTACTTTATTAGATTTAAGCAACCTTCTGCTTCATGACAAGAAAGCTGGGTCACATCTGCAGCAAACAATAGTTCTCAAATGCATCAAATACAGGGAAAGAAGCCTGAGGCTTCATGTAGAACAAAAAGAGCTGTAATATGTTTGTAGTGCACTTCATTTGCATCATTCTTGTACCTTAGTAGACATTTCCTATTTTATTGCATACCTATTTTGACTTCTGTACTTTGTAGCTATATACAGTTGCACCGAGGAATTGAGGATATGAAGACACATCTAATCTCTCTAAATTTTTGTCTATAAAAACAAGAACATACATATATATTTAATGGTCTTTATGATGGATATATATATTATGGACTGATCTATGAGAAAATTATTTCAAGGAGCAAGCTGGAAGCTCCTAGATATAGGTAATCAATACAACGGGATTTCTGCAAAAGCTCTGATATAATTTTATTGTGCAAAGCTGAATCTTAATTCTGATGAGTATTAAAGCATTATGTATTAGAATGTCTTTTTCACTACACAAGAAATACTTTCCTAATGATTTTTTTCATTATTGAGGCACTTTAATAATTAGGCAACCAGCAAAGAAGAAATGGGACAGCTTATCTAGGCTAAGCCTAGACTCATATGCTTTTTGAAAGGGGCAGGATTACTTTTGTCCATTTACTTCAGGCACCTCCTCTTTGACCTTGGCGAGACTTGCAATGAGGACTTTTACAATATGATTTCAAGGAAAATGTATACATTTGACATTTCCACATGGATTCATGTATCTCGGCAATCTTTAGAAATACCCATTGTTTTATTTTTTGAAGAATTTAACTTATTTCTGTCAAATATACAAGCTCTGGTTTTATCCTGCTTGTTGGGAACTTTTGAATGCCTTCCAGGTGCTGCTGTATCTCTTGAAAAACTAAAACAATAGCTTTGCAAGTGATGCCATCTGTCTGCATCCTTTGAAATATGTTAACTGAAAACAAGTAGCCTTGGGAAAAAAACAAAAGAATTGACTGTTTCAGTGCCGACCACAGAAGCTGCAGCCGAACCCTTAATGCTGTAAAACCCTTAATGCTGTAACTGGGGCTGCAGAGCCACACAGGAGCTTCTCTGTGGTGTCACTGGGACCCAGACTGGCACAGCAGGAGAACTCCAAGGAGGTCTGTGGCCTTCTCAGACAAGAAAATCTGCACCACATAGTGCGCAGCTAAGGAATGGTTTCAGTAGGTTAAATGTTTCATTGTTTCTTAAGTGAGGATTCAGTAAGGATTTGAACAGGTGAACAAATGAATGCTGCTTCCCATATTGCAAAACAGGATGGGACAAGAAAGTGCTAAACAGGGAAGGTGGAGAAGGAGAATCTAGTTTTGAACACTTGGCTGTGTGAATGGAGACTGCACAGAAGTTAGTTGATGAGCTTAAAATTGCTAATTGAGTGTTCCAGCAGACATTTCAATTGATTTTTTTTTCCCCAAGGAAAACTATCCCTACTTTATTTTTCCACAAATTCTTTTTCTGAATGTCTTGTTCATCATACGGAATTCATTAATATTTTGACCTGTACAATATTTTGTTTGCTTATATGACTGACAACCATGGGCAGTAGCTTAAAGTGTAAGGTTTAGTGAGACAAAGTAGCGTAATTTTACTATTGATATCTTTAAAAACGCTGGAAAGTATTTTCCAAAATATATTTGACTCTCTATTATATATAAAATGTGTAAAACTTCTTCTAATAGTTCCACCTGGCATATCTACTTTTGGTATAATTAATTTTATTGTTTATCCAGATGATGAAAATCAGATTTTCTCCACTTTCAGTTTAATCAAAAAGCTGCAGCTGATTAACTTTCTTCTGTCTGAGTTCTTCCATAATGGAGTTCCCATGACACCAAACAGAAAATAACTAATTGATCAGCTGCCACTTACTGTTTCTTCCTTTACTCTGTCTTTTTCTGAAAATGCTTCTCCTTAGCCTGAGGCATAATCCTGAGACACACACACAGGGATGATAAAGCAGCAGGATTGGGCAATCAAGCCATATAGATGTAATGACAAAGAAAATAGGTCCCCTGTGTTCTTTATGTGGTTTGATTTTGTTAAAAATATTTACACACTGCAGGGGGTAAGTAAAGAGTAAAGTAATACAGATATGGCATCATGAGCATGGATGGACACAGAAACTACATACACGGTATATATATTAGAAAACTAAAAGCATAGAAAAACACAACATTGATTAAATTATCAAATCGTTTGCATACTAGGGATTACACATTATATCATATACCTGTATTTTGTAGATCTTACTCTTCCCGGAAAGTGGCATAGCTGGCAGCATCTTAAATCAGGATTTGTGACAGCGTGCAAGTGAGAATCTATGTGGAACCTCACAGTTCTGAGAAGGAGAGGTATCTTGAAGGACTTTATCATTATACTCATTGATAGAGAAATATGCCCTAAATAGAGCAGATATGTATATTTTTTCAAGCAGATGTGTCTATTTTATAATTTATTATTACATAACCTGTGCTTCTGAAAATAAAGCAGACTTATTGTTTCAAGATGTCTTGTTTCTCACATTTTCTCTGGCTTTTTCTTCTCTCGATGAATTGAAAGAGTATTGTTTTTATCCTCTGACAGCTGAACAGTATGTTGTTCCAAGTATTCTTTCAGAAGTGAATGTCTTCCACCAGCTTTAATGAGATCTGACTTAGTAACTTCTTCCAAGTTTTGTGAATGTATTTTTTTATACCTTTTCTTACATATAAGTACATTATTTATTTCCACCTTTCCTTGCTTACTCATGCACTTAATTCTCCCTAAATGCACTTTTCCCATGCTAACAGGTTTCTGTTTCTATTTTCCATTCAGTTCATTCATTACATGTTGGATTGAATCAAATCATCTTAGCTCCTAAAAAAGCATTATCCCTCACTTCTGTAAGGAATGCCTTTAAGATGACCTTCTTTACTCCCTCCTATTTGACTTGCTCATGTTAGAAGTTGTAGAGTTATCCTCTTTGGAACAGAGTAAGTCTTTCATAGGTCATTAAATCTGTGTTGCCATGAAAATAACTTTCTCTAGGGGTTTTTTTGTGGGTGTTTTTTTTTTTTTTTTTTTTTAATTAGCAGTAGGCGAACTGAAATTCTATCTTTGATACCTGGTATGATATTTGGTATAATATTCTTCTGTCTATAGGGGGCTAAGTGCTGTGGAAAAGAGAGGTAGCAATGAAACAAAGCTGATGGTGTGGCATCTGGAGAGCAACCAGGAGGGTGCTTCTGCAATCATAATATTTCAGTTAGCAGATGCTGTACCACAGCTATCCTCAAAACAGTGTTTGCCTCTGTGTCCCTTGGAGCTCTACACCTAAAAGGGCAGCAGCAGAATAAAGACAGGCAGAAATGAACCAACAGTGAAATGCTACTTCTACAAAAGTTCCTGTTCCCTCAGCTCACATGGGTGTGCAAGCCTCACTGTGCTGAAATGATAGAGGAGAAAATTGTCATTATTTTACTGTCTTTTGCAATCTTTAATTTGCATTCAAGCTGTCCTAATGGTTAAATTGCCTTGCTGGGGTTTTTATAGCTGCAATGTTGACTATTTGGATTTTAATTCTCAGGTATTAGGGAGCTTGATATAGGGAGGACTTGAGATGCATTTTACTCCTTTGAACATAACCTCTGCAAAGAGGAACTTCCACATTCACTCAGTGCATTTTTGCAATATTTTTTCTCATAAAAAGACCAGTTTTATCAAGAAAAAACAGTAAGCCAATTAAAATTAAAACATATTAAGGCAATTTATCACAAAACTATTAAGAATTCCTCCCATTTCTGGAGCAATGCTTTCTAAAAATTATCAGGTCAGAAAGTAAAGATGCATAAAAGAAAGTGGTAGTTGATGTTAACCTACAGGCTATCAATATATTAGATAAGATAATTTTCTTAGAGTGTAACTAGCTACTATTCATCTCTACAAGCAGATGAAATTTTTGCATGGATTTACATGTCCAAGACTGTCTTTCTCATGCATTTCAGAGTGCTTAAAATGCAGTTAATTTGCAGCTCAAATATAGTTGTTTTTCAGTCTCTGTGTTTGTTAATATGGGCTTGGTCTGTTATTAAGCATTTTAAAATTTAGGATTTGTGGATTGCCAAATTGAAATAATAGAACTGGTATTCAATTTGCCATAGAATTGTAATGGACTTTTTACTATTACTTGGCAAGAGGAGAAGTTAAATATATCTGTCACTGCACTGGGCAGATAAATGTAACCACTGCTCTGTGGTATTATAGAATCAGAAAAAAAAAAATTCTAAAAGTCTTTTCTAGCATTACATGATATTTCTAACTTCATTACATCACTTTCCCAAAATTTCAGTTACCTTGAAATTATTGCTGGTAAATGACCACTGAAGATTAGCTTTATTAGAGGTCATGGTTTTGAAGGTTTTTCGATGGCTGAAAATGCAACTTTTGATTCTGTTCTTGTTTCCATCAGTTTTTCAGAAGTGTCACCTGATGGTTTTAAGTAAGTAATTTTTTGTGTTTTGGCAGAGCAAATGACAGCAAAACCAGTTTGAAGTCATTCTTACTTTGCATATAACTAGTTAAAAAATGAAAAGCAAAAATCTTCATCAGGCAAGAAGGGTTGTGTTTCAGTGTGCTGGCAATTCCCAGCATAAGACATTATCTCTCTTATGATATGTCATCCACTAGCACTACAGTAAAGCCCATAACCCACAAAGCAGAGAAAGAGGACATATAAAGAGTTTTTTTAGCTCAGTTTAAACCTGTCTTCTCTACAGAGATAACAAAGGTAAAATACAATGTCTATGTACACTTTCATTAAGATCTTAAAATACCTGGATGCCCATGTCTCAGTTATACCTCTTGCTTCTCTTGGCTCTCCATAGGAAGTGCTCAAGAAGGGGAATAATAACCCTACAAAACCATCTAAAACGGCTGGCATACAATTTTTCATACAGGAACATGTCTCTAGACACTGATACCCATTGCTAAGGTGAAAAGAAATTTCAAATGGCAGCTAGTATGTGCTATGTACATTTATCAATCCTAGTCTGCTGGGCTTTGGCTTATTAAATGTATAACTTTGAATCAGCTGCTACTGAAACTGCTGCTGGTTTTACAAAAACATCTCTGAATCATGCTTTTCTTTTTCTGTGTACACATTTAATATGCAAACTCTGAAAACTCAATATAAATGCTCATTATTCAGTAGTATTTTCAGTTTCTTGTATTTCCCATTGACCTATTCTGTAGAAATTTCCCTCAGCTTTTTTTCTTCAAATTAAAAATCTTTTTCCTGCTTTCCCAAAGATCTCTATCAGTTTCTGAAATACATATAGCTACACTTCCTAATTTTTGATATGATATATATTATTCAAGATGTACTTGTATATATTTGTGTATGTATAGGCCAGGAACCAAGTGACCTGGGAGACCTCAGAGAAACTAAGAAGAGTTTATCCAGTAATGAGTAAGAAAATGAGCAAGGAAAGCAGAACAAATTGTTTCTTTGACTGAAGAAATTATTAGAGACGGTTTGGGGGCAACTGCACTAAGTTTTCAGTGTCACAGATTCTTGGCAGTAGCTGTCCTAGTTTCAGGCAGCACCAAGTGTCTGAATTTATAGCTGGTGTGAAATTACGCTCTGGTATCAGCAAACAGAAATACTAACTTCAGATCATTCCTAGGCACTTCAAAATCTAGAGCTTTGAAATAGATGTTTAGGTATCTAATTTTAGGCAGTCTGATTTGAAAACGGACATATTATTTGTATATGTTTTGAAGACCAACTGACAGTTTATCTCACCACTTTAAATCTCCAGCATTTCAGACAGTTTCACACTGCTTGAAGGTATAATGTTTGAAAGGCACTTTACTGTGTAGCAAAGCATTCATTCTTACTTCAATGAAAGCTTCAATAAATTTGATGGAAGTAAACAGATTTGAAATGTAATAGACTGACATTTCACTAGTTATATCTGTAATATCTGACCATGAGCAGTCTAAATTTCAAACCAGTTTTTCAGCATCACAGAATGCATTTGTGTTTTAGCTGAAGGGCAACTAAATGGTTCCATTTCCTGCTCAGATCAAACTCTATTATTTCCTGGCACGATAAGGACCAGTATAAAATTCAGTATTAAATTAATTTTCAGCAACAATAACACCAGTGATTGTTATTAACTTATATTGAAAATTGATAATTATTTTCTCTTCAACTACAACATTCAAGACTAGAAACCATCAAAATGGGTATTTTCAGTTTTAATAAATGTACCAACATTGAGGTCACAAGAGCATGAATAAACTTGGAGCATTTAGGGAAACAGAGGAAAAAATGCAGTTCACAAAGGTCAGTCATAATGCAAAGGTTTGAAGAATTCATGTTAGATACTAGAATTTCAATCAAATATTTTTATAGTAAAGATAAATTCAGCTGTAAATTTTAAAACTATAATAAATTATACATAATTTTGTCAAAATCACAACTTTCCAAAAACATGCATATTTTGAAATTATTTCAAGAAATGGGTCAAGTTGATAGGTGTTTTTATACTTTTTTTTTAAAAATTCAACCTTTTGCACAACTGTAAGTAAACGATTAATATATGATGCCTTTGACAGCTGGGATTTTGTGTAAGACTTGTTATAAGGGATAGTGATGTCAAATTTTGAAGTGGACTTTTCAGTAGCCTTTGAACAAGCAAGGTATTTACACAAGTGAGTAGATTGCTCAAATAAATTACGTCCCTTGCTGATTTGGCTTAGCAAAAACCTTTTTAGCTGTCCTAAGTTCTTGCACTTAGACTGCTTTATAATGAAATTATTGAATAGAGGTGTGCACACCTCAACAGTGAACTGAACCAAAGATTTTTTTTATGCAACTGTGCAACAAATTGCAGTTGAGGTTGATGTAATATTGTAAACAAAGCTCTCTGGCAGAGATGTATGTATTAACTCTCTAATTGCATATATAAATATTGGTTTAAAAAGAGTCATCTTATTAAGAAAAACCAATGACATTTAAGAAGAATCCCATAAATATCAAGGCAAAGGCAGTCTTGAAACATTAATGTCCTCTTAATTGCTGCAGTAACAAATGAAATTATCAGAATGGAAAATAATTAAAATGAGCTGATTCCTTTCATGGATGTTTGAATTGTGAATAGTATCACCACTTTGGGCAGAGTGGCAGAACTGAGATCTTTTCATTAGAAAAACATAATGGCATGTCCAAAATCTTTTCCTTCTGTACTTAGAAAATTCTTTCTTTCTTTCTTTCTTATGTGCATAACAAAATCTTTCTTTCGGCATAAAATGCTTGCAATAAGACTATGTAGTTGGTCAGAGAATGCTGGTATGGTCTGGGTATTTAATTTCCCCTCCCAAAACCAGGATATATTTCAACAGGGATTTTCTCAGGAACCATTGTCAGCTGTAGCATAGCCTACAAGTGTTATAGTACAGGCTGTGTGTGGATGTCTGTGAGAATAGAGTCATATGTGGGAACCAAAATGTTCACCTCTGATACACAAATTGCAAGTTGAAGTTTTGGTTCCAGTTGGCAGAACAAGGATTTCGATTTGCATTAAAGTCTGGAAATAGAAGACTTGTGAGGGAGCAATGGAAACATCACAGACACAGAGAGCATTTCTTTACGAGAGGTGGTATTTAATTTTTGGTATTTTTAAAATGTGGAAGAGCATAAAATATTAAACAAGGCATTTACTTGCGAGCTCTGTGGTCACAGACTGTACAGTGTATAAAACAAACAAATTAAATCCTCCAGATAAATACAGCAGATATTCACCTGTGTCTTCTGTGGCCCAGGTGACTGGTCTAACCACTGTGCCCTTAGCTGAACAAGCACAAGGCAACACCTTTGCCAACAGGAAACAATGAATTTATTTTTGGGAGAAAGCAGCGTGACTGTAGAACATCCTGCCTCTTGCTAGTGTTAAGCAATGGGAGGAAACAAATGGCAGCTCTATAGGCTTCACTATAGCTATAGGTCTTTTGTGGTTCTGAAGCAAAATACTTTGAATAAAAGTTCCTTGCACCTGATCTTTTTTTTTTAATCCTTCTTCCCTAGTGTTATCAAAATCATTTTCTATTTAATTCCAAAATTATTCTAAAATCTTACAATTCCCGTGAAGCATCCTGCATTTTGGTCAGTTATACTCAATAGTTTCTATTTATCTCTTCCAAATATTTATGTGAAGCAGTTGTTCCATGTTCAAATTGTTTTCCTGTCTTAAAAAAAAAAAAGAATAAAAAAGGAAAAAAAAATGGGAAAAAAAACAGTTAAAATTGTCTTTTGTCTGATCTTAGTCATCAATGGGTTGCAGATCTGTGCCAAATCCCATTGAATTTGATGATGTGACCTGCTTAAAAATGTCATTATGGCATATTTGGACATACATTTTTAAAAGAGAAGAAAACTTACACAGATATTTAAGTAAGTATATTAACACAGATGAAATATCCAAATTTTAAAAAACCAACTAAACAAACAAATAACAAACATTTATAATTGATAAGAAACATAACCCAAAAATAAATTTCCAATAATTACTCTATGTACAATCATACTCATCCAATGGATCTTGTTTAATTACTGCATTAATTATAAAGCTACATTTGGCTTTAATTTTTTACTCCTGCATATTTTGGGGCAGTCAATAATTCTACATCTGTATTAGCTTCCTAACGTACTTGTAAGAATAAAATAACTTATTAAGTACTTGGACAGAAAACAATGTTCGCCATTTGGTCGATCTGTTTGAATCTGGAAGATTGAGGCAGTTTTCTCACTTTTGCTATTTATTGCTAGTAGTCTTTGATGGGTACATAAATCAGGTGACACTATTTCAACTTCCTAATTAGGGCAGTGATGTTATTTAGGGGAAAAGTTAGTTAAAAAAAAAAATCAGTAAATTCTTTATTTTGCATGTGCATGCACTCATTATTCATGTTTCTTTGATGGGAACTACTGTCACTGCTTGTGCATTTCATGTAGAATTATTGTAAATAAGCTTACAGAGAAAGGAAGACAAATCATGTCCTGTTGTGTATGGCACATTTTCTAAGCAGGAATTTTCCATCTGATTTTTTTTATGGAGGAAAAAAATCTCAGAATTTACTACTAAGAATACCTTACATCTGTTTCAGGGAGTGCCTGGTGCACAAACTGTTAAAGGGTGGGATGATATTATTGGGAAAAAAACAGTAGATGTCTGCCATGTTCTTACACTCTTCCCCCAGGCATATTTTGTTGATTGCTGGAAGAGACAAACACTGACATAGATGGATATTTTATTTTTGACCCAACTATGTTATCCAAAGCAATGGTTTCCACCATTTCCCAGTCCTCTTATAAGGAAACTGCTGACCTATATTATTCCAACAATCCATCCTCTGTACACACCTCAGCATATCAATGGCCTTCTCCAAAACTTCTCATGCTTGGATATTTTCATGAGATTGATTTAGAAATTTCTCATGAATGAGATATGCTATAAGATCACAAGAATCTGGAAATTAGACAAATATTTTGGAATAAATTATGAACAAAGTTAAAACTGATCTAATAAGTAAAACTCACCTTCAGGCAAAATCAAATTAAAACAAAACCCAGAAATATTTAATGGAAAAATGTATAATTCAAACTTCTTTTTTCTGGGTGCAGTAAAAATTTTGAGTTGGTATTAGTTTTCCCTTATGGGAAAACAGTTTGTATCACTGTCACTGGCAGCATTTTGACTTGAACGAAGATGTAAAAGTGCAAACTTCTTAGCAGCTTGCTCCTCAAGCTTTCTGAAAGTAATTTCTGCTCCAAAAAATATTGTGACAAAGGTAGTACTTTGGCACCTTCTGTTCAACCAGTCCAAATCAACATGTCAATCCTATGGGATCTCTGAATTTCGCAAAGATTATCCTAAGAAAGCGAACTGTTGGATGTTTATTGTGACTACAAGGAGAAGCATTTGGAAGTATTCTAACTTGTTAGATTGTCTGTTTGTCTTTGTATTTATGTGGATTATTTCTCCTCTGTGCACCATCATAAATCATATGTTCAAAGTAGGTTTAAGTCCTCATGAGTTTTTTTTTTTATTTTGAAATAATACATAATGCATAAAAAATGTTGCTGCCACTGATGACCTCCTTGTTAACCAGAACTGGAGATGGAATGCACTGAAATGTTTCAGTGCTAATGATGTTCAGAGTGTGTTTTTTGTAATAAGAGATTAATTATCAGTTTTTGTCCAACTTCTCAAGATACATGCCACTGATAACACCCATGGATTAAGTTGGCAGCATTCTGAATTCATCCTTAGATATGTGTTGTGCAGCATAATTTACATATTTTCAAATGCTGCAAATCTGCCTTTTTGAAATAAAATAAGTTTTAGTGTCTACTAAAAAAAGACACTAAAGGTCATAAAAATGTAGAAGAACTGGAAATAAATACTACAAAAATCCCTTTTTAGAATAAGAGCATTTTTACTTTTAAAACCCAAGAAAAGCAGTTTTAAAGTTAATCCTAACTTATGTATGGTTGTCTCAATGCATTTCATTGGCAATACAATAAAAAATAAGTTAAACTTTCAAATATTTATTACTTTAATTTTGTTTGTTTCCTTACAAAAGTATGTGCCTTTCCTATCTTCCTTTTTTCTAATGACATCTGGATCATGGGTATTCCACAGATCATGGTTAAAGGTACAGTGATCTGTAATAGGATATTAGACTATTTTGAGCTAAGAAAAAAACAATTAGTAAGACAAATATACATTCGCAGTCCTAGCCATACATGAAGTGTATATGTCCTGCTGTGGGAAGACATGAATGTTGTATTTAAGAAGCATTTCTTCTCTGGTCTTAATATTTTCTTAATCTAGTAGTATTTTTTTGGACTTTGACATTCACTTAAGGGACTATACCTTATGAAACAACTATATCTTATGTTCAAGACTGGATTAAACCTATTCTAGTGGGAGATGTCAACTATTTGATCTTTAAGATCTCTTCCAACCGCTTAACATTCTATTGTTCTATGCTTCTGTGAAATTAAACTTTAGTTAGTATGGACTTCACGTGAAGTGCAACAAATGCAGATCGTAGTGGAAAAGCATATTGCAGTTCACCAAAGTTGTTTTTCTGCAACTATTTCGAATGTAAGATTGACAAAGATATTTGTTGACATCTAGACAGGAAAAAAACTGTAAGGAACAGTACTTATTTTCTTTTTTTTTAACGCTAAAATGAAAACTAAATCTAATCACATCCCCTTAATACTTGATTACGCACTGAGCATTTATAATACCTTCTAAAGAAATTATACATAATATGAAGTTAGATTAGAGGACCAAAAAATTAAGTATATACTAAATTCATCACTTAAAACTGTATCATGGAAGTGCTTCTAGACAACAACTATATAGGTCTGCTGATAAAAAGCAAATGCAACTGATTCCAGTTGTCTATATGAAGTATCAAGGTGTCTGATTTAATAAAATATTATCCCTTAAAGAAGGATTGTAGATTTGCTCCCGATTAACAGGAGGCAATAAGCCCCACTTTAGCCTTGTTTTCAAAGGTAATAAATACCACGACTCCCTCCAAGGCAAAGTTTTGCTTGAATCATACTCTGTCTAGTTTTACAACATGTCACTGTGATATCTTTTTTTTTGTTTGTTTGGGTTTTTTTGTCTTTTCTGGATCACTTACATTTGCTATACACTATATTAGTTATTTTTCTCTTTTGTAACCTAAACTCTAACTCTTGTGTTGTATTTTCTTTCTTAAAAGATCAAGCTTAACAATGGAAGCTGTGGATAATGTGGATAATTGTGCTTGTTCTTGTATTATTTCTGATTGAACTAAGGCATATGACACGAAAGGTCAATGATGTCTAACTGAAACATTGATTAAAGTGCTGTAAATCATTTCTGGACAGAGATGTTCCCTATGAAAAATCAAGCTAACAGGCTGTCGTTAAGCTGTCATGTTCTGTTCTTGTATCTGAACCATTTATTATCCCCCTAGCTCTTTAAAATAAGTTATATAACATTGAAATTTAGATTTAAGTGAACAAATACAGAGAATTAGTTCTCTGAAACTGTCTGCTCCACAATCCATTTCATATACTGCAGTCAGACAGAATTGTATCATCTCTTCATCAAACAGAACTATCTGGACTATTGTTGTTGTACTCATATTGCAGTTTAGCACATTTACAAAGTACATAAATAGAATTTGTGTTCTTTCTAATAATCACAAATGTGATCACTTTTTCCCACCTAAGTCTTCTGGGAAAATCATCATAAGATCCTTGAGAGTAGTACTTGTTTAGTGTTTTTGGAAGGCAACTTACTTGTTTCAATTAAAGGTATGGCCAAAAAATTTGGGCTTTGTAAGTCTCAGGAGAATCAAAGTAGTATGTTTTTGGTTTTGCTTTGGGATTAAATTTATCTGGAAGTATTATTTTACCTTCTTCCTAATTCTTTCCCAGCTAACTGTGGTAAACTGATATGCGGACATCAATTTTCTGACTTAGATCTATATTTTCCAGTTTGATTTCTGATATAGGACTTTTTTTAACAGAATCTCCTGAGAAACAGTATAGACATAGAGATAATTTTAGAATTTCTTTTCAGAAGTTCACTGACTTGTTTTAAATTCTTCTGGTTTCTAAAAGCTGCTCAGTTATAATTCTATATTTTCAGTGATTTCCTCTCCCTTCCACCCCCATCCATTAACATTTACTGATTTTATATGTTCTTGGCTATTTTTCCTCCTATAATATATTCCATAAATGACAAAGTTGGAAGGACACAAAAATATTCTTTTATAATTTAATACTTTTCCTGGTTACTTTATAATCTTTTATTTTACTATTTTAATAATTGTCTTCTCCAGTGACAGTCTCCATTTTAATGTACAGTTTGTGCTTGTCTTCACATGTAGAGTACACTGAGTTCTTTGATAGGAGTACTAAAATACAGGTATGACAAATAGAATAATTTATGCTAGCTCTTTGAAACAAGGTTTTTTTTGTGGGTGGTGGGCAAATGTATGAATCATTTCTGCTACAAAAACTTCCTGAATCCATCATAAATCTGTGAACAAGGTGTGCTCTCATCCATGTTAAATAACCAAAACCTATAGAATCTGATTCTGTCCTATGATAAAAAGCTATAGAGTCCATCTTATTCTCTGCCCTAACTTGCAAAAACTAGACTGAGAGAGAGAGATGTTTTTTGAAAAACTTGCACCATTCTCATTGCCATAGAAACTTGGAGAGTACGGTACTGGTAGAATATCTGGCAGATTTTAGAAATCCTTACCACTCCCCTGGTTGTGTTAATCAGCAAAATATCTGCCTTTTAGTGATTATAAAAATCTCAAGCATTTTTTCCTGGAATGGGGTGACTATTATTTGTATTTTTTGTCATTTTTTTTCCCAGCTATTTTAATGTTTTTAAAAAACCTCCATGCTCTTGGAAATGGCACCACAGTGTTTTCTCTTTTCAGTAATTATTCTGAGGTATTTACACCAAATATGCTAAGTTCGTTTTCTTCTCATTACTTCCTTACTTTTTTCAAAACTAGTCATGAGTAGTAAAGCTGATTTCACTAGTCTCTTTCACCAATATTCATGAAACTAACATTGATGTATTTTCATTTGCTTATGCTCACCTGTGTGTCTTCCAGGAAGTACATTCATACAGTCTACACAACAGCTTTGTAGTAAAATTAACTCCATATATAATTGGGTCTTCCATTAGGAAGGAGTGTTCCACAGGCAATGGAACATGACATTTAGGATAGGAAAGAAGAGTTTCTGCCTCAACTGAGATTTTCAGAGAGCTTTCAGTAGAAAGCCTAGTGAGAAAGTACGAAATGAGAGAAAACTTCCATCACAAATCAAAATCAGCCTCAGGCTGGGCAAAACCTTGAGACGGTGTGCTGACAAATACTATCTCTTCTTTCCTGGTACTTGCTAATACATCAGGAATTCTCAAAAAGTGGCATGTGGAAACCTGATCTCCAGTGCTGCAACAGCCCCTTTTAAAAGTTGGCCCTAAAAATAAGAGGGTGTTTCCCAAATGCTATTGATGCCAGCATACCACAGCACACTGTATTGATACTACAGCATGGCAGTAGCACAACCTCAGGGGCAGTGGGAGGTAGCTAAGAAACCTTTTATGATTACAGAGAACAGATTTTTTTTAGACATGAAGGACAGAAGGAGTTATTTAATTGGGTGGTCTGATCTGAGTTCATAGGCAGACTGAAATTAAGGGCTTCTTCAGATTAATTTTTATTTCCAGTCAGGCATCATTCTTGATGTACAAATTCCTGGTTTGGATTGTTCTTGGAAGTACTTGGCCAGTGGATCCAATGACTAATTACTGCCATTATGGAAACCAAGATGTGCTTTATTTGCAGGATACGTAGAGCTAACATTAACTTACAGGCATGGTTTGGTTTTTTGTTGTTGGTTTTCATCTTTTGATAATTTTACTTTATAGAATGCAGTACAATATTCTTTCATTGTTTAAATGAAGGAACGAAAAGTTGCAAGGGTATCAGAGACCCAAGTCAGTAGCAAAATAAAGCAGTAAGATCAGAAAATCTGGTTTGGTAGAATATCAAATACTGTGTGTGGTAACATTTGCTTAAGATTATTTCCTCTGAATCTCCTTAATTCTATGCACATTTTAAAACTGTAGCTATAAATATGGCAGTATTAACTAAATTTATTGTATATTTTAATGAAAAGGGTAGGGGAGAGTTAAACGACTGTCTAAAATAACTGAAAATTAAAATGAAATTGGAAAACTAATATAGATTACCAGATTTTGCTTTGGATAATATAATTTTAGTTGCATCTTGTCCTTGACTGCCATAGACTAGAACAGTCAAAATAGAACATGTAAAAATGACATTTTTAAAGAAGCTAAACCAAGGGAGACTTTGAACTTGAAGCATTGCTTCCTCTTCCCTCTTTCCAGAAACATAAGACAGAGTGTCTTAATATTGGCTGGTACTTAAGAATATGAACAATATATATATTAGAAACCATCACTCTGTGAAGGTACATCTCACATGAAAATCATCTTAGAGATTGTAAAATACTAGCAATATTTTGTTTTCTTATCAGATGTAACTTACAGTCTTACATAGATCAGGGACATTATAAAATCAATCCCATGAAATGCTGTGCAAAGCATAAAGTTAAATTATTTGAACAATTTTAATTAAAAAAAATCATTATTTTTTATTTTACCAAATATAGAATCCATCCTTTTTTTCTGAAGTTGAACTTCAATGGGAATAGTCATTTCTCATAAAGATCATCAGTACTTTGTGCTGCTATATTATTCCCTTAGTCTTCCCTTCTTAGTCTCCCCAGTTACTTAAGGAGTTATTTTTCTGCATATGAAGTCACATATAAACTCTCTCTGGTGTTGTTCCCTGTCTAAGCTTTCTCTAACCTTAATTCATAAAATCTTCAGTGACAGTACTTTGCTTTGCTTCACTTCACTTTGCTTTGCAGCTAGAGCACCTGGCATATCAAAGTGGCCTGATGAATAAGCCAGGGACAGAGGATAATCACTCTGGTCTCTCTCTCTTAGGCTTTGGTATTCATATAGCCCTGGTTATGATAGTTCAATCTGTTAACACTCTCTGATGAATTCATACAAAATTCCTTTGAGATACAGAGGATGTATTGCTGTTCCCTTTTTATAGGTGGGTGTTGAAGCACCACAAAAACCCCTGCAATGTCTTTTGAAAAAGAGTGAATCTTTTTTTCTTTTGCTTTATGTGACATTCAACACAGATCTCTGAAGTCAAGATTCAAATGAAACCCTGCTAATTCCAACTGATCCTTAGTGACTGGCTGGGAAGTTGTGTGACAGAGACATTGATGTGGCTGATGGGCCCATCTGGTTTGGTAAATGCTTGTAGCCTGAATTACATCAGCTCTGTCCTCATTAGTCTGCCTCGCTCTCTGGCTGGGACAAAATGTGAGTCATCACTAGACAGAACTTCCTGTTTGGCAAGAGCTGCCCTGACTTTAAATAATAGGTTTCCAAGCTGTGTATTTCCTTATGGATACCTCTCTCGTATTTCGACCTTCATCTTCTTGATGGACTGAGATCTGACTCTTTAATGATGCACAGATCATAGCCATATTTTCTTTTCCCAATTTCCTCTTTTTTTGTTGTTGTTGATTATTTTTTTTTTTTTTTCTGGCTAATAAAACTTTTAGAATCTGAGTGAAATTCTGCTCGTTTGTGCACAGGTGACTTAAGGAGATGTTTCACACTGTTCAAGAGATATTTTACTAAATTTCCTAAATTTTGCAAAGTTGAACATTGATATACTTAAGACAATCTGGGAGTGTGTATCTTTCTCAAGATCAAATAGGACCGTTCTGTCATATTTCACATTTTCCACCAAGATTTTGTCTTTTCCCTGTTTGATAGATCCATGCCTGAAATGCTGTATGTGGAATAAAAACTACCAGTATATTCATTTGTTTTTCATTGCAAGAAAAGGATTCTTACAAGATGGGGTACTGAAAATAAATTGCCTCTCTCACCAAACGCAAATGTTTTGAGTCCCTGATGAGGTTCTGAAATGTAAGTCTATATTTTCTCCTCAATTTCACACTCCAGTTTTCCTAACACTACCTATTAAGAGTGAATTAGGGTGAATTGCTAAGATTTTAATAAAAATTAGTGTGGAAATGTAAAAGTATAAACAGGTTTTGTAAAAATACTTCTGCTGTGAGAATTTGATTCTTTAGCACACCTTATATATCATCTTTGATGTAAAAAAAAAATTAAATTTGAAGTTGTTTCAGAATGAATGGCAAATCTTAAGTTTTTGATGCTTCTTGTTTTGAAGAAAACAAAGGAAAATGTATAAGCAGAATTCGTATTAATTACTTAATTTGGTTGAATTATAACAGATTAGTTTTTAATTTATATTAATTCATTTATTAATCCTAACACTGAAGAACTTTCATGGGGGAAAATTTTTCAAAAAGATATTTGCATTATGTATATCCTTTTATATGCTCAATTTAGCCTTATGCAGCACAAAGTATTCACTTTTATTTTGATAAGCAAGATCTGACTTTCATTCTGACTATAATTAATTAATTTATAGCAAGAATAAGAGAAGGTAAAGAAATATTTATCTAAGTCCCTGAAGGAAACCTGAATATCTCTTTGCAGTAGGCAGAATCCAGAAATGAAATGACTGCTAGAGAGTTGCATGGATAAATGGGGAGATGTAGGAAAAGCATGAAAGTTGCCATGGCTGGTTTAAGACTTACAGCCCACTTCCCTCTAAGCCTGAGGATCACGTTCTTATTTTCAGTAAAAAGAAGTTAAAATGTATTCAGTTTCTTTTCATTACTTTTACTCTACTTGTGAGAGAGCTCTCAAAATTGGATTTTGAATGTTCTATCCTAATCTTTGCAGTTTAGCCAACAAGTCTTCTTAAATTATCAAATAATACAAAGAATTATCAGATTCATACATAATTTGTAGAATATATCATTAGTTTATCCAAAGATATCTGTTTTCCTGTAGAGGTTAATCTATCCTTTATATGAATTAAATTTTATTTCATATGAATAATGCTTTTTGTTGCTACATAGTGGCCAATTTATTCAATATAAAGGCAATTATTTGAGTGTTGAAAGAAATATTAAAGGCCTATTTGGTATGTTTAGGAAAAAAAGAAAAAATCAGACTGTTTTGGTTTTAATCAGTTTCAATACCTTGCATTGTTAGAGTTAATACAAATAAAACTTTTTAATGTTAAGTTTCATTCTCAAGTAATATCTCTCTTCTTGATTTTTCAATGGTTTGCCCTTTTTCAAGCTTCTGAATGGGAGCCCAAACTCTGCTAGAGGTCAGCCTGGTGCAGGAGATAGCAGTAGATAAAGCAGATGGATATATCTTACCTGGAATGAGGCATTATCTTTCCTGTTCCTGTGTGTATTTATCTCCGCAGTGATTATAGCTACTGGTAACAGCAATGAATCTTTTCAGAGAAATCGTCTAGCTGAGAAAAAAAGAGAGAGGAGTGAGAAAAACCAGTGCCCCTACACCTAGAAATTTACATATACAGTCCATGTCAGCAGAACAGTTTGGCCGTTTAAGTATCTACTGCTTGTTTAAAACAATCACTTAAGAGTTTTGCTGAATTCAGACTTCAGAAAGGGTGAGGAAGGAATCAGGAAAAGGAAATGCTTTAGGAAGCATTTCTGTGGAGGGTAATAATGCCAATAAGATGCTAATATCTGTAGGACCATCACTGTCTTTGTAGAATTGGTAGAATGGTGAGTTTCTGAATGGGAGGGGAAAAAAGCATCACTTATATGTATGCAAGAGCACAGAAGAGAGAACAATACCAGATGCAGTTTTGAGAAATGAGATTTGCATTTGCATAAGGTCTTGGTTCACAGTGTTTGCAGATGTTATGGCAAAGGCAAAATAAATTATTTAGACATGTCAAGGTGAGGAGAGGACCCACATTTATATCAGAATACTTGTCATAGTGGACAGAACACCCAACAAGGAAAAAGAAGGTGCTTTTCAATGCAAGAGACTAAGTATGAAAAAGAAGTATAATAATGACTAAGGAGGGAAAAGGCACTGAAAAGAAGAGAATACTTTTGACTGAGTGGGAAACAGCTGTAAAATACAGACTCTAAAAAGTATACAGGTTTTCTAAATGTATGATGGCAAATTGAAATTATAAAATGCAATACTATGAAGAGGAAACAGGAATCTAATATGTTGTTGAATTCAGTAGCAGAGTTAAAATACCAAGAAAAAAAAAGAAAATTCTGAAAGTTATTACCCTTGAATGAATACTATTAGTTCTACTACTGCTACTAAAGGTAAATTAATTTTAAAAATTCCTCCAAATCATAGATGTCCCTAACTAATTTTGAAAGGTATCTGAAACCAGCAGACTGTACATAGAATAGCCTTTAAAATGGGAACTGGTCAGAAAATGACAAAACCAATTCAGGATTGTAACATTGTTCTGTTAGACTGTAGTGATTAAGAGAGTGCTATTTCACCCACTTAATATTTTGTCCTTTCTTGAGGACACAATTAGTATAATTTCATTATCTCAAAGTGCTGATGACTGGACTGATTAAAATTAGCCAGGATAGTCACAACTGAGACTTGTACTTGTTTAGCCTTGTATTGAGAACCTGTAAGGGTTCCCCAGGAGAATCTTAAACTCAGTCTCTGTGTGGTGCAGGATTGTGAAAGCATTCGTGATGAGCTCAGGCTGCAGCTGGTAGCTTGATGTTGACTTTCAGTTTCCAGTCTTGGGTTATAGGTTTTATACGCCTCCACCTTAACTAAGTATAACTTGCAGAATCATAGAACATACTGAGTTGGAAGGGACCCACAAGGATCATCAAAGTCCAACTCCTGACCCTGCACAGGACCATCCCCAAGAGTTACAACGTGTGCCTGAAAATGCTGCTCAAAAACGCTTATTGAGCTCTGTAATGCTTTGTACTGTGACCACTTCCCTGGGGAGCCTGTTCCAGTGTTCAAACACTCTCGGAGTGGATAAAACTTTTCCTGATACTCAACCTAAACCTCCCGTGACTCAGCTTCATGCCATTTCCTTGAGTCCTGTCATGAGTGAAGAGATCAGTGTCTGCCCCTTCTTTTTGCTTCACAAGGAAGTTGTAGGCTGCAATGAGGTCTCCTCTCAGTCTCCTCCAGGTGGAACAGACCAAGTGCCCTCAGCCACTCCTCATATGGCTTCCCTTCCGACCTTTCACATTTCATGGCCCTCCTTTGGATTCTCTCTGATAGTTTAACGCCTTTCTTACATTGCAGCACCAAAGCTGCCCCCAGCACTGGAGGTGAGGCTGCCCCAGCTCAGAGCAGAGCAGAGCAGGACAATCCCCTCCCTTGCCTGGCTGGTGATGCTGTGCCTGATGCCCCCAGGACAGGGTTGGACATCCTGGCTGCCAGGGCACTGCTGGCTCATGGTCAGCTTGCCATGGACCAGGACCCCCAGGGCCCTTTCAGCCGTGTTACTTTCCAGTCTCTCATTCCCCAGTCCATACACACAGCTGAGTGCAGAATATGGAACTTGCTCTGGTTAAACTTCCTACAGCTGGTGATTGCCCATCTCTAATTTGTCGAGGTCTCTCTGCAGGGCCTCTGATCCAGGGGAGGCTGTGTGTTTCATCACATCAACAATTGCAGAAATACAGTAAATATTTGAATGAAAATTTGAACCCATATAATTTGAGTAATTTAAAATGGTATTTTATAAGCATGGTGTGATTTTCAATTGAGATGAGATTAATCATTTTACAGGTGAAATATATTCCATTGAAAGAAATGGACAGAATGAAGGACAATAAATTTTAACGAAAGAATGGGAAGCAAAATATTGAAGTACTAAAATTTTTTTAGCCAAGATCTGCATAATATTTCAGATTCGTCTCAGTCTCCTACTCCTTTTAACTAAGAAGAAATGCATATTGATAGAAAAAAAAGATTCATAGGTTAGCCTGGAGCTAAATGTTCTTATTTTTCTGAATCTTCCACTGCATTTAAGAAGATGGCCAGTAGTATGGTTTATATTTTTCTGACATCTCCTCTTTTCTCTTTTGCCTGAAGCAGAATGAAAGTGTGGGCAAGAAGGAACTGTAGAATCATCCTTTCAAAAAATGCTGAAGGCCTGCTGCTCCTCAAAGTGGAATTTTTCAAAGGACAATTAAGATTTTCCTACTCCCAACTAAAATGTTAATCTGAATCAAGATTTAAGCTAGAAGTTTTGACTCCTCTTTTAAGGGTGAGAGAGCTCTACTTAGTGGAGCAAAACTGACTTCTACTTTTAAAAATAATTAAAGTTTCATATCAATAAATGGAGCTGCCTTAAACAAGACAGTTATACAATATTATTGACACATAGGAGGACTCATAAGTGTGCTGATAATCCCTACGAGATGATTCACAGAAATTCACATTTTTTCTGGACAGAATAGCTGTTTTCTTTCTTTGAAAAGATGTCAACTATTTCACTTGAGCTATGTGAATGAATCAGATGTATTGAGAGGATACAGAAGAGTATTATTAATAAATAATAAAAAATTAAATTACGTCTAGATAATTTCTAAATTATTGCGGTTAGGAGTTGTACACATTTGACATTTCAGACTTGTGTCAAAATGTATTCAAAGGTTTGCAAGGATAGGTGTGGGGAAAATACTTCACATCTAGTTTCTAAAGGAGATTAAAATCTCTGTGCATATAAAAAACCCAGCCCAAAAGTTGTTTAGCAAAACTAAAACCAGTGTAATCTTATGTTCAGTTTTCTTCTTCCCACTCAAAGAACCTCACAAATTTAATTGTGACTGCATTCAATCAATTAACATGAACGCTATGTGGAAAGTATTTGATTTTTCGCATTTAAGATAGTCTGTCAAAGGGGATTTGAGGTTTAAATTAAGAGATGCAATATTTATTATAAGTGGAATTTTGTCTGAGGTATTCTAGTTTATTAACCAGAAAAACTACCCTGCAAGCTTTTCTGGATAGAATTGATATAAGTTTTTTTGAAGGATGTTATTTGCTTTTGGATGGTGCTTCCCCCACACTCAGCTGTGGAAATGCAGTACAGTTTACAAGATGTTCTTTCAGCTGAATTACCAGTACAATTTGCTGGATGTTCCAGGGATTCTTCCCTCATTCAAGCATTTCCTTCATTCAAGAAAGATAAGTTCCTCATCTTTCAACTAGGATAAAAGGCTATGACTTCAAACCAAGACAAAAGAAACATACAGATCCAGGAAGCACTGGATTTAGGCTCAGTACTTTAGGTATACATGTTCAGTGAAATTGCAAGCACCTGAGATACAGATGTAATTTCAGTACATACTTTATTAGGACATTAAGTGGCAATACTCAGTATATTCAGCTTCTGTGAATAGCAGTTATAAAAATTTTGCCAAAGTTCGGATAGATTGAATATACAAATGGTTTTGCTTTAGTACTGATGCTTATCATTTGTTTATTATATTCCATTCCAGGAACTGGATGTACTTCATTTATTCTATTTGTTTCCAAAATGAAGAAATTTCACAAGACTATTATCTGACTGCATGAAAGAAATTGAAAATCTTGATAGCATTAATATTAATCAGGCTGCATCTTACCTAAGCATGTGTACATATACATATAGGCATAATTGACATATTTATATAATATGCATATTTGTGTGTACTATATGAATTTGGTTATAGATACATACATATATATAACATAAATATACATATATTACATATATGTATCTTCAAATGCTTCAAAGACTGTAGATGAGTAAACTGTGCAATAAAAGTTATTTCCCTATAAAGTATAGATTTGTAGACATTGAAGAACTTCTTAGTACTAAATTATTCTAATATTCCTTGCTTTGAAAAAGACTTGTTCTTTTCTCCTCAGTGATGTATCAGTTTCTTGCCTTTGGTAAGATTTATAGCCAAGAGTTATAACTTTTCATTTTATAAATTTACTTGACCTAAGCTTGAGTGTCAAATTTGCCAGTTAACTTTTTTACTTCTCTAACAAGAGTCCTTCCATCTTCGTGATCTTCTATTATCTGCTGGGAGATAAGAGGGAAGCCTTTGGGAGTTTGGGTTGCTTCAACTTTGTCAGTCCCTAATTAGCTATTTCTCATCACCCTGTGAGCAGCATATCAAAGTTTTTGTAATGCCAAGAGCCACAAGACACAGTTTATACCACATAGATAGCCAGAAGACAAATATGTGGGTACTCCTAAGAAAAGAGGTAACTATGATTTCTCAGGGCTTTCTCTACTCTGCGAAGGCATGAGATGTGATTGGATTGTTCTAGACACTAAGTGCAGCTATTTAGCCTACAGCCAGGGCAAGAAGCAGTTTGGATATCAGCAGTCGTTTCTAGCTTATTTCCTTCACAGATGTATGTCTCAGTTTCCTTTTACCTGTACACTACCTTCCTTGACTGGTGATGTTGTCTTGGACATAACTGGGCTGCTTGAGCTGCATGCAGCCAATAGCTACTGGATATTCACATCTGACCTACTGTTACATACATTAAAGGGAAAAAAATATCTGTAGACCCAGCTTCTTTTTCAGAGCCGATGTATCTGGGAAGATTAAACATTCCTCCAACATGATGTGTCGTCTCTAACAATGGCCAAAATTTGTAGCCTAAAAGAGTTTCAAATGAAGCCCACACATAGAATCAAACAGGATGACTGAGGTTAGAAGACATTTCTGGAGAAAACTCAGGACCAACCTCTCATCTCAGAGCAGGGTCAGTTAAAGCAAATTGCTCAGGATTGTCTCTCATTGAGTTTTGAATATTTCCAGGAATGGAAACTTATAAACATCTCTGTGTCATCTGTCTCAGTGTTTGATTATCCTTATAGTATAGAAGAACATAAAGCCCGTGTTTCTGTTTTGTGAGGTGGGTTTTTTGTTGTTGTTGTTTCTTTTTAAGGTTTGGGTGGGGGATTTTTCACATCATTTTATGACCCATTGTCACTTGCCTTGTCACTGGATATTACTGAGAAGAACCGAGCTCTTTATTCTTAACTCTTCCCATCATATACACACATTGATAAGATCCTCCTGAGCCTTCTCTTCTCTGGGCTGAAAAATCCTAACTCTCGGCTTATCCTTCTATGTCAGATGCCCCAGTTCCCTGATCATTTTCACGATCTTTGCTGGACTTGCCCCAGAAAATCCATATCTGTCTTGTACTGGGAAAGCCAAAACTGGACACAATATTCTAGATATGTCTCATCAGGGCTGGGCAGAGGGAAAGGATCACCTCCCTTGAGTTGCAATCAAAGGTCTTCCATATACTGTCCAGATGCTTTTCATCTTCTTTATTTCAAGTACATAGTTGCTAGTTCATGGCCAACTTGTCCACCAGAGCCCCCAGGCCTGCTAAAAAGCACTGCTTTCCAGAAAGTTGTCCTTCAGTGTATACTGATGTAGGGTATTATTTCCCCTACATGCAATTTCCATTGCTGAACTTCATGAGCTTCTTATCAGCCCATGGCTTCAGCCTGCTGAGGCCACTCTGAATGGCAGCATGATGCTCTAGGGTATCAAACATTCCTCCCAGTCTTGTATCTTCTCCACACTTGTATCCATTGCCCAGATCACTGATGAAGAGTTCATTGACAATTGTTTTTTTGTGGTATCAGCCCCTGGGGCACACATGGCTCCATCCTCAAGGTTCAGCTCGCTGACTTCCTGAGCTAAAACGTCCTTTCTATAAATTTAGTACTTCTGTATATATGAATTTGTCTGTCATGAACTTTTCCTCGCCTCATTTCAGCGAGGCACTTGCTAGCAGAGGTAACTTGCCCGGATGTCAGTGATGCTCAGGATTTCAGACCTGTCAACAGAAAACCACAGGAGGGTCAGTAGGGTGCTTTCAATTCCCGACTGTTACATTATTTTTGTCTAAGAAACCCTTGGTTATTGAACTTTTAAAATCTATTTAGTGGCAGACCTCAAGTAGTCACAGTTGGTAAATTTATTATCGTTTCTGCTTATAAAGTGAATATCTGCTTAGATATTGTGAGATATCTTTTGAACAAATACTGTCACAAGTAGCAACTATGGTATTAGTTTATGAGTCCTGTTTAATTATAACTTTCAAAAATTATTGCACCAAAGTTATATAAAATTTGCATTTTAAATGTATCAGTTATGAAGAAAATTGCCTCTGAAAATCAGAAAAAAATTATAATCATTCACTCATTATAAAATAACTCAGTTTGTGCTTAGATGATGCTTTTTCCAAGAGACTGACACATCAATAGAAATTGAAATCAGCTTGTTGGCTGAATAATTTTGAAGCTCAAATTTCGGCTAAGTGGTCTACGTGGAATTAAGCTTATCGGATTTTTAAAATTTGATTGACGTATGAGGGAAAAATCCATGACAGTAATATAGTACATGAACACTTTGAAATGTGTAAGAAGCACACAATTATCTATGATAAATATTGATGACTGTAATGGCTTGTGGAAGTTCTTTTTAAAATTTTGCTAAGGACATCAAAACCAGAGGGATGATAAGAAATTATGACTCTAAACATGATTATAGAATGGTCAACATTTTTCTATAAATTAAAAAAAAAATATTTGGAAAAAAAAAACTTTTTGCATCATGATTTTTCTACATTTTAATCTGTTTTTTGTTTAATCAGTGAACATTTTTTCAGAAACGCAGTAATATTATACTTTTTTATACAAGTCTGGCTCCTTTGTTTATTCTGTTTAAAGAAAAAATATAGACTTGTCAATCTGTGAAAATCATGCTATGTTGCTGAAGTTTGCACTATCACTGAAATACTTTGAATTTGACTTCAAGGGTTTGAAATTATACCCTATGAGAGAACACTCTCCTATTGGGACTTTCTATAGAGACAGAGGAAAGTGACAGGGGCAGTCTAACCTGAAAGTCTTTTTAAAATATATTGGCAGAAAACTACTAATTTCACACACTTGTTCTCAATATGATATGACAGTAGTGGTTTGCAATGCCTTTCCCATGGCAGTGATACACTGTATGCAACAATAACACAAATCACAGTTTGTTCACAATATCTCAGCCTTCACATTTTTTTCAAATGATGGTAAATCAGATGGTTAGATCATAATGTTCTGTGACCTAGAATGTGAGTCTGATCTGAGTTCAGCATTGAAAAGCTAGATTTGCCCATGCCTTTGAGACCAAATAAGGTGTGAAGTGATTTTATTATCTATTATGACCTGAGTCCTGAAAAGCTGAGACCGATTAAAAAAATCTAAATATCCTTATTTCTAGAAGAGGAAACAAAGTTTTTTAGCTAATAATCTTCCTGTTGTTAAATATTTTGCTGTAGTGTTTAGAGATGTTTTGTAAACAAAATTGTGCTTGTACATTTAGGTACATATATTGCAACAATAGTGAAGTGCTGATATTCAACAAGCGTGTTTCATTTATCAGTTAAGGTACAATTCAGGTATGTTGTATGGCTGAAAGCTTTTACCACCTGAAGTTTGCATTAATAGGCTAATAAAAAATGGAGTGTTTTAATACTATTACTATATGTCTCTCTTAGCAACAATTAATTTATTTAAACTATATTTTAAAAACCTTTTTTTCTCTTAAGATTACTTCTTTCTCCTTAAAATTAAAATCCTTCTAGCAGTAAAAGAATATAAAAGGAAACCCACTATTTTATTGTCAATAGTATTTTTTCATTCACTACATATTATTTTATAAAATATTTTCATTTTTATTCTCTTTCCTCTATTACATTTGAATCTTACTGTCTTTTTCCTTTCCTTCAAGCTTAGCTATGCTTTCTCCTTTCATTGCTTTTCCAATTCTCAGTATATGTTTTTTCTTTCACATTACAAAAGATGTTCTCTTTTTTTTTTCCAGCTACTGCAATTTTACTTATATTTTTAAGCTACTGAATTGCTTAAGAGCTATCCTAAGCTTTTCAGAACCTCTAGGGTTTGTTTGAGATGCTTTGTCAAAATGTCTGAAATAAAAATGGTAGTTATAGAAAGATGGAAACTTGTGCTGAATCTTATATAGACAACTGTTCTACTTGTGATTTGTCAGGTCCCTCATGGGTTGAAGAGATGTGTTGGCTATTCTAAGCCCTCGCACACCATATGAGTTGTGCCCTTTAAATTCTGTGAAAGTCAATTGTAAAAATGTATAATGCATCCAGGAAAAATATTCCACTTAGGAAATTGTTATGCAGCAGAATTCTAGTATGTCTGACCTTTTCCTCAGTTGTGTAGATGTCACCGTACAATATAATGAAGTGCAAGATGCCAGCTACTTTAAACAAAGTAGTTATCTGGGGAAAATTTTAATCATAGCATATTTCAAAGAAGCACTGGATTTTTAAAAATCATTTCTATAGAACCATTGTCAATTAAAATAAGACCATCCACTTTTTACAAATAGCTTCTGTTGACTTATGTTAGATAGATGCTGTGCTAGCCCTTGTAGATAGCCATCAAAGTGTAAGAATGGAAAAACTGGGTGTCTCTACCATGTATGCCAGAAAACTTCACAATTGCTATTTAAGAATAGTAAACCCTTTTAAAGTCCAGCTACAATTTTAAGAGCTAGGTTGGGAGCTTCCATTTATCTTTCTGCATTAAATCAAAATGGAAAGTAAATAATTTTGACATGTCTGAAATGCTAATGACATGAGCAGCCAAGCTTCAAAGGAAATTGTCATCTAATTCTGGAGTCCACCAGTTATATCTTCTCTCAGGCAGCTCGACTGCTGAAGGGCCTGCCTTTCACCACAAAGGTAAATTAGCTCTCTCTGAAGTGCTACAGCCAGGTAGGAAGGGCAGTTTCTCTTTGAAGTTTGACCACTAGTGCTTCTTTCTCAAGGAACTGAACTTCAAAGGAAAATATTGTTTCTCTTCTTTTTCAGATGTTGTATTCTGTAGTGTATGAGACACTGCTGCTCTATGTGTATGGGGAGGAAAACGGATTTTTAAACAATATATCTGCAAACAAATTTAGGTTTCAGATTAGTTTCTCTGTGATAGGATAAGCTGAATAGTGGTTAGGAAGAGCTACTAGAGACTTATAACTCTCTAATTTACAGAGTTTTTTAAAAAAGTACAAAGAATGGGTAAGAAAGAGAGGAAAATACCAAAATAGTGATTTTTCTTACTAGCATTCAATTTTATTTACAGGAGGGACCAGCCCTTTGCCAAAGAAACTTCCAAATCCATTAACTGGTCATCTGGTTTAACTTTTGTGTTTTAGTGGATAAAATTTAGGAGTTTGCTATAGAAATGGTGGCTAGAAGCACCTATGGAAGCCATCCAAACTCCTGCTCTCAGCAAGATTATCCCCAACAGATCATATCACCTGTGGTTTGGTCTAATGAAGTCTTAGAAGTTGCCAATGATGGAGGCTATGCTGCCTGCCTAGATGACCTGTCCTACAGCTGCAATAGCCTCCAAATACCTCTTAGGCAGGTAATTTTAACCATTTCCCCTTTGACTTTGTCGTCTGCCACCTCTAGAAAGAGTCTCAGTTGTCTTTGTAACTTTCCCTCAAGTGCTCTACTTTTCTCTTAAACTGCCCTTTGACCTTGGCTTCTCCAGTTGAAATAAGCACATCTCCCTCAACCTGGCTTGAAAGTATTGACCTTTTTCAACTGTGGGGCCCAAAACTGGTCACAGTAATCCATGCTTGGGTCCATTGCCACTGAGTAGAATAAATGGTCTGGTGGTCACAGTCTTCATAAGGTAATTTAACATGTTGGTTGCTTTATTTGTGATCAGAGAACACTGCTGTTTTATTCAGTTTTGTGTCAACTGTAATAGCCACTTTCTTTTCAGCTGGTTTCCATGGTGCAGTAAAACTATCATAAATGCAGCTGGTCTGATTCATACCAAGCAGCCCCAATGATATGCCACGGCAGTCAGAGGAAGAGGAGTTTGTCATCTACGCAGCTATCTGGAACATTTCCATTTAGACAAAACTTAAGTAATGCTTCTCATATGCTCCACACTTTTCTTTTGCATGGGAGTGTTTCTTGCACATTAATAATATCCTGAAATTCGGAAGAGTGAACACCAGCTGTAATGATAGAGAGAGCATTAGTGTCTTCAAGACCTCATGAATTATCTTTAGAACTTTTTTCTCTCATGATTAAGCACTTCTAATCTACACTTACAAGAAACAGACTTACATTCTTGAAATATTTAATAGTTTTGTATAGAGTAGATGAGCTGTAAAATTACATAAAGTCATTCACAATTGACCATTTTCAATTAACTTCAAGGAGAAATGTTAGGAGTTACTAAAATTTCAGTACATCTTGTAGCAGTTAGGAACATCAATAGGAAATTCAATGATTTCAGTAGGTCTAGGGAGAAAGGTAAAATACTGATCATCCAGTTTCAAATGAAGAGGTAGAATGGTGCAGCTCCAAGTCTCAAGATTTCAAGATTAATGTGATACAAAGCCAACATAATAGCAGAAGATTTCAAATATTGAAATAGAATATTACTAAATTGTATTCTATAGTGACAAGGAGAGACTTAAGGCAGTGCTAAATTTTTGCAGTCTCCAACACCAGTTTACAGTCTCATTAAGCTCTGTTATTCTTGATCACATTTTCTTACCTGTGTGTTTCAGGTTTTGTTTGGTTTTACTTAATTGTAATTAATTGATCCTAATTTACACAAACATTTTTATCTTATCCTACACTCTTTTGAATTTTATTGTTATGTATAGGAGAGACAGAAGTTGAATTGTTTGGCCTCAGAATTATGCTGGTCTTTCATAGCGAAAGAGGCAAGTTAGATTTTCTGAATTTTTTTTAAATTGTATTTTATAATTTTTGTGTGCAAGTTTTGGGGTTTGTTTTATTAATTCTGAATATGCCAGTTTTATAGAAAAAGGAACCTAGACTAACGAAGAATCAAAATGTGCTGTGAGCCTGATTATTTTGTTATAGCATGAGTCAAATATTGTACAGAAAACAGTGGAGATTGCTTTTCTGTTAGACAAGCTGCAAAGATAAATGTAGGGAGATATATATGAGATTTATCCAAGTTCTTGTAAAATTGTTGTGGTTAAGTCTTGGCTAACAGTCAAATCCACACACAGCTGCTTTCTCACTCTGCTTCTGAGGGGACAGAATAAAATAAGAAATCTTATGGGTTGAGGCAAAGGTAGGGAGATTGCCTACAGTTACTGTACTACAGGAAAAAAAGCTCTATATGGGGGAAATTAAATTTTTGTAAATTTAAATAGATTTAAGTGATGAACAAGAAAAGACAAAAATAAAGCAACACCTTTCCCCACCCATTTGTCATGCCTAACTTCACCTCTCCAGTCCCAAGCCCTCCCCAAGCAACAGTGGAAGTATGGGTGATGAAGGAGTGTTGCCTTCAATTTTTATTTGTTTTAACCTTTAATGTTAGCTGTAGAAAACAGATGATACCTGATTTGAGAATATGTTTTTTTTTTTTTTTCAAAATTATTTAAATAGCAGATTGAACTTCTACCAAATAAATACTTTGCATGATATAATCCACATTTTTTATTTTAACCTAAAGCTAAATCATACTGAACTACTAACCTGATTCTTCTGGAAGCTATATACCAACTTACTCCTCAATTATCATGGAATGCTGCTAAATATAAACTTTATATATATATATATATATACACACACACAGACTGGTAATCTGATTTTTAATTACACATTTAAACAATAGTTGAAGTTCTTGTTCATGACATTGCATTTGATTGCTTCACTGTTTCTTAAAGAAGGACATTGTTTTGAGATGTTTGCACTAAAAAAATACTCAAAGGTAGATGAGTTTGCTGTTAGTAATGTCAACTGACATTTTATTACCAGTGTAGTATATTTTGCCACTCTGTCAAGTGCTTTAGGAAATAAAGCAATGTAATGCAACAGAGATATTGCTTCAGAAAAGTCAGTCCTCTATAGTAAGTGGCTAGAAATATGTGTGCCAAGTAGCATGGAAAAACAAACCAGAACAAAGCAACTCTTCACAAGCCTGTGATTCCCAGTATGAATTTCATAGCTCTGACACTGGGTTTTCATTGTCAGTAATCTTGCATTGAAATTGTCTTGTAACCCTGAAATTGTTTTTCAGAACTTCTCTCTCATTAATTCTTGCTTAAAGCCATATAATTAAAACCTCACAAGGTGTTTCTTAGTAAAAGATGAGTACCTTTTACATGAAGACAGGACACAACTCCCACCCTTAATACAATGGACCTTCTAACCTGGTGCTCTCATAAAACCAAGACGTTGCCAAGTAAATTGGCTGCAAGTGCTATCAGTGCCCTCCAGTGCTTTTGTTAATTATATTGCCATAGAGCCTGACACAGATAACAATCTTTCCAAAAGAGCAGGCAGATTTAAAGAGGCAGAATTAATTAAAATTGATTTTTGCAGTCTGTCACGTTGAGCACTGCTGGGAGAGTTTTCTTTCCCCTTCTCTCTCCAAGTCCTACTGTAGTAGTACATGTAACAGGTAGTTGCCTCACCTTGGAGTACTAATTATGGTGAATGAATGGATTTGTCTGCTGTGATAGGTACACAGGACAGGATTAGAAGACATCAAACTTTACTTCACTTGGTACCACCTAGAGAAAATACCATTCTTATTCCAACTTTCTGGGTTCACTAACAAAGGAGACTAAAAAATAAGAATTCCAAGGTCACAATTTTTTCAGTTGAGGTTGTAGTTTGCTTTAGTACCTCCAAAGATACAAGGCTGTAAACATTTGTTGCAGATATGATAGAAAATGGCAGTAGAAGATGTGCAAGAATGAAAATATTCCAAAATTATAGAGAGAAATCCCAATGTGGACAGTGAATTTATTTCCTGTGTATGAGGCTCATTAACAAGGAATACTGCTCAAGAATTCCTGAGCTTCATTATCCAGTTCAAATTTTATATTGAATTATTCTCTTATTTAAAAGCTCAAAAATCTGAGTTTTTAGAAATAACCTTGAAGAAAATGACAGCTGTTTCTTTTATAGAAATTCGCCTGTCCTACTGGTAAATAATGGGTATATGTGGGAAGAATTAATGTACTTTAAGTATTTACATCAAGTCATTCAGATGGATTTTCAAGAACTTGTTTCTCTGAAAAATCCTTTACTTTAAATATTTTAGATTTAGTTTATGGTTTTCAGTCAGTTTTTTGCAACCATGGTTTATGTCTATAAAAGTAACTTTTATTTTTGACAAAGTGAGATAAGGATATGATGAAGACATAGACTATAAAACCAAGCTTCTCCTTATACTAAACACTTTTTTTTCCAATTTAAGGAAAAAAGTGTATTTAAAATAAGTATTAACATTTCTTTATGAATGAAGGCTTATCAAGCAAGACTTGATAACTTCAGTAGTTTTTAAAAAATCCTTTTCTGGACTTTTTTAACAGCAAAATTTCTGCCTGGGTTTCTGGTGTTGATACTGCAATTTGAAAATAATATCTTGATCTAACTTTGAAGAAGGATTATAATTTGTATTGACTATGTGAATTTGGATAAGTATTTTAAGCAAAAAATTGCTTTCATGCAGCTCTTTATTGAATCAGGGTTTGAAAAGTATATTTAAGGTGCCTGCAACTGTTGATAACTTGCACAGTAACTGCTTGTTTTATATTTTCTTAAATTCTTATAGTCCACTGACTGGATAAAAAACAGGGAAAAATGAGGCACAATATGCTTCAATTATTATTTCCATAACTAAGTCTAACAAGCATGCTCTTTCGATTGAAACTCGCTATTTACGAGCAGAATTTGCTTTATGTTGCATCACATTTATAGAAATTCTGCTGGAAAAAATGGCAGAAAAATCTTTTATAAGAAGAGGCAGACATAGTAACAAATAAAGTGGAAAGAAGCCAGATAGCAAGCTAAATATGCAAATATAGCCAGTACATGCCGAGGTGAGTATTTTTCCTGATGCATTTCTTTCATGACCATCTTTAGAGCCCGGCAGTTCAGCCAACTTTTAGTCCATTTCATTCTCTGTTTATCTTGTCTATACTTCATCCAAGTAAGTCCAACAAATCAGTTTGTTTATATGGACAGGACGATACAGGAGAAATTGTTGAAAGCTTTACTAATGTGCAGATAAACCACTCCTCCTGCATTAGTATCTTGACATAGTAGTTTTCTATTACAACTTTTAAGTAAATGGTGCTATGTAAAATGTATCATGAGTGCTTAAGAGAACTTTTAACCCAAAAAAACCAGTGAAATTTATGGGTCAGCAAATAAAATATTATTGATAACCATAATATTAATAATTGGGGTACTTAGGATTTATCTTGTTTTGCAGTGCAACTTTTTAACTGACCTCAGCCAATCTCTGATGATTTTAAATGTATTCACTATCACCTCAGGGCTGATAAACTTTATTGAAAAATTAGATTTTAGAAGTCTTCCTTGAGACTAAAAAAATCTGATTTTGAAGTCTTTCAGTCGTGTAGATAAGTATGTGAAGTTGTCTGAAACAAAAATTCAATTCCTGCTATAGCCTGATGAAACCAATGAGAAATCTTGAACAGTAAACCGAATGGAATAATGAATGAAACTTCATAAGAAGATGAAAATAGTTCTTACTGTATAGAAAAGTGGAAAAGAAGTCACAGGACCAGTACATTTTTAGTGGATTGGTTGTACAGAATGTCCAGTTACTAAAAACTTAAACAATGAAAGTATTGAGATAATACAAATCCAAGCTTCTCATTTTATTTGGATTCAACTCCTTTCTTTAAGAAGAAGGAATTTTTATTTTCATCAACCATATTTCAGTGGCAGATGGAATTATAACAAACTTTCTACCTGAACAACTAAATTGATATGCAGCTAGAACTCAACAGAGGTAAATACTTTGATGGCAAAAAACTTTAAACCACAGAGCTATGAAAATTGATTGTCTTGAACTTCTTTATTTGCTTAAATTATTTTCATCTTGACGATTTAAAGTAATTCTTTTTTTTAAGCAGGGCCAATCTGATTGTTTAAATAGGGATGAGGAACAGAGGTTTCACAGAAAGTCTGCAAATGAGTAAGTGTTACTATGTGTTATTTTTATCTAAAATACAGTGCTTTCAGGTGAAGATAATTTCCAGTCTTCTGAGGCATCCTTTAATTATTTCTCTTTTGAGTTACAGCAAGCAGATGTGAGGGTAAAATAGAGGGACAAAAAAAAAAAAAGAGTATTTTAAATTATCATAACAAGAAGCTGCAAGCTATTCAAATAGAAGGGATTAAATCAGAAAATGAAAGCTGTAGTATCTACCCAGTAATAGAGTACTACAAAAAATCAATCAAATTTTTAGATTATATGAACCAATATTTGCTATATAAAATCAGTAAAGTTACACTGACCTACATCATCTGAGAACTAGGATTTCTTTATTTTTAAGAAAATACCACTGAGATGGCCTTATGAAATGTATGATATTTATATAAACCCCAAGTCAGCAGCAGTTTTTCAACAAACCTTGATAAGATTATTTTTGAGAAACCTGTACTGTATATCTTTGCTAACAGTTAGGAAAAAGCTAGAAATCAAACAGGAAAGGAGTGATATCCTGAGAGGTTCAGGTATGAGAAACTATACTGGAGTTTTCTGATTTCCTGCGACCTAGAAGCTGAATGTAAACCTAGTGAGTTACTTCGGAGAAATAAATTCTGCCATCTATGCTTCGGTTTTCCTTTCTGCCCTTGTTTCTCTTATTTGTTCGTATTAATCTTTTTTGAACCTGCCTTATTTCTGACAGGGAATTTTCAGTTGCTGCAATATGAAATAATTACTGGGAAACAATGATCTCTAGTTGTTCAAAGTGATCCTCAGATGAGCATGTACAATGATCATGACAGCCCCTTTTATAGGAATGGGGCATCTAAGATGAGGAAAGTAGCTGTAAAGCTTTAGTCTTGGCTAAATTGACTCATCTGTATTTTTAAACAAATCACACTTCTTTCTCTCTCTCTTTTTATATTTATATATACGCATACATGTATTAGAGACAAACAAGAAAAGAAAATAATGGTTCTAATTTCCAATGACATTCCAGACATATTACTCCCTCCAGATTTAACAGTTTTTCTTGCTCTGGACTAATGGTATCAAAGTGGAAAGCAAGTAAGAAGCATTTATTTAAATAACAATATTTTCTTAATAAGAGAGGAAATAAAAAACGAAGCACAAAGATGCAGTGAACAATTGTTCCATATTGACATCTCTTAATCACAGTTTCATATGAATATCTTTCGATTTGGGTTGGAATTACATCTAGGACATATCCCATATATCATCAATTAAATTAAGCTGCTATACCTGTATTTATAAATCCTCTTCTGGATAAGACGACTTCCAGAGGTCCTTCCAAGCTACACCATTCTGTGGTTGCATAATTCTTTGAAATATCCAATAAAATTTTAAAATAACCAGGAGAGTTACATTTAAGTATTAAAGGGAATAATGAATCTTATTTAGTCCTATATGGAACTTTACAATGCAGTTAATTTACTTTAACTCCATTCTGTAAAGACTAGTTAAAAAAATCCATGTTTTCACTTTAAAGTGGTATCTTTAACAACATCAACAACAACAACAAAAGAAAAATGGATATTAAGCTTTCTTTGTTCCAGAAAGAAACTTATTATTAATTTTAGCTAAGAAAGTTTGAGTTTTTAAACACCTCTTAATGAATATACAGTCATAGCAACCTGACATTTTAACAGAAGTTGTTAAATGGTAAATACAATGACTTTGAGATTTGTTACAGGAAAAATTCAAGCTTAGTCTTCCGCAATGCTTTTATTTACATCCTCTCCCAAGTCATGGCAGTTTGTGCTCTGCTCTCTCGCACATAAAACATGCCACAGTAGAAAGTTAAAGATTTGTGAGTTATCAGTAACTGTATAACTTTAAACTATCACTTAGTAATATTGATGTTGGTATGTTAACAAATCTTTCAAGCAGTGCAAGTATTGAGAGAACCATTAAGGACAAAAGGATCCTTAATACTAACCAATTTGGGTTACTTGGAATAAGACCTGCAAGAAATATGAAAAACAATTTTTTTTTTTGAGATTTGAAAACGGAATAATTTTCTTCTCGTCTTGATCTTTGTGGTCTCTGAGAATTTACTCCTATAGCTTTTTTTCTTTAAGACAGACAGTAGCTGGAATTGTAAAGAGCAATGGTCTGAAAGTGCAGTTTACCATTACTGTTCTCAAAACCATTACAGTTTCTCAAAAAGAGAAAAAGAAAACCCACAAAAGCTATCTTAACTTTTAGATACATTTTTATAACACCAAATAAAAATATATGAAGCATTAAAGCCGTCTAGAATTTTTAAAGCTGGACTTCCAAGCTTATGGGACGGACCTCATGGTGATACCAGCAAGGGCTATATACCTGGAAGATTTTTCATGCTTGTATTCATTGAAGGAGAACTGAGATTTACCTTAAAGCAGTCTTATTTAATTAGTCTGAATTCTTTATTTAATGTTATGAGCAATCAAAGACATGAGCATTTGAATTAGATTCTTCCAGAATTATGTCTGAGAGAAGTGTCTCCGACAAATGAGTAAAAGCAAAGATGATTTTATAATATGTAATATCTTTCCCCTCCCCCCACTTTATTAAGGGTTTACTCTTGGTTTACTGTACCAAGTTACACTAAATTGCCCTGCTGCAGACTTTGACACCAGACCACTGCTTATAAAGCCTGTTTTTCAAATTTCGTGTGTTTTAATAATATTTAGAAGAAGGGTAGATACTTGTACTTTGGATTCAGGCAGTTTCAATTAATTCCTGAATATCTAAAAGTATAATAACATAAATAGTAATCTGGTGAAAACTCAGGACCTCTTTTTACAAGCTCTTGTCTGAGCTACATGACCAGGTCTATTAGTTCACACCCCGAAGCAGATTCAAAGTCTCACAATCAAATTTTTCTTCTGGAAACAAGGTCCACAGAAATAAAAGTGTCTATATTTTAGTCCTTGTTAATCATTATTCAAGGTGATTTTCCACGAGCTTCTGAGAGGCTCTTACTTAAAGGCCATCTAAAATACTTAATTAGACCATTGGTCATTCACGCTAAAGTTTAAACATGGAAGTATTCAAATCCTTGAGTAGCTGATGGGTGCAGTGCTTTTCAAAGGCATCACATGAAATCCCAAAAATGCTACCACAGCACTGGTGTGGAGTTGCCCAATACATATTGGCTACAACTCTCACAGTAGTCAACATGGTTATTTTGTTTATAGATTTTTATAACCCTTAGTTTCGAATTGTAAAAAAACATTATGCTGTGTAATTATTTGAGGATAAACAAGAATTGATGGAGTGTGTTTTGGGGTCCTTCTTTTAAACACATAAAATTGTTTCCCTGACCAGCTGAATGTGAGGTGTCCTTACTATCTCTAACAGCACTCTGCAGTGTTTAAAAGCTTAATATTTTCTAGGATGGAACTCTTGCTATTCACCAGAGTCTTGCTTCAATGAATAAAGAGAAGGTTGGTTAGATGAGAGAATTTCCTGAATATTCTTCCTAGCAAAAACGATTTTTTTTTTTCCAATAGTAGCGTGGAAAATTTCTAAAACTAGCTTGAATTTTAAGGCAACGACGATTGTTGTCTTAAATTTCAAGATATGAGTATTAAGTATTCTGATTGTAAATACAAAACAATATTCTCAATGTTAGTTTTGTTCTTGAGAGATAGAAAACAGTCTTGTTTATGATCATATTTAATTTTGTAAGAATTCTTATTGATGATATATATGGAATTTTTTACTATTTGCCTTTTGACTATTTTCTTCAAATAAGTGTTTATACTACTATGATTTATACTATTATATAAATATTGTCCTATGTAGAGGACAATTTTTACTACTTTTTAGAAATCTAAAATCATGTCAGAAGACTGTGTTTTTTAAGGTTTTGTTCTATGTTTTAAGGAAAGATTTAATGCTTAATGAAGAGTTGTTTTTAGTTTGTAAGTGATATTTTAAAAGGTAAATTCATGCATATCACAGTTTTTCTATTGTTTTGTCTTGTGTTTTGGAGCGATTGCTGAACATTTTCATTTTCCCTTTCCAAGTTTAAATAATTTGTGGCAGAAAATACAGCTGGCTGCTTGTACTGAAAAAGGTTTCTAATTAGCTCTTAAAGTCCTCTTCTCTGAAGGGTGTTAGGACTCTCTCACACATCACTTGTTGCTTTATTTCTCCCATCCATCTTCTTCAGGCATCTTGACATTTTATAGTGCATTATTTTTTACACACCTTGAATTGAAGCGCTTAACCTGATCCTGGAAAGACTATTTTTCTCTGAAGAGGGGGAAAAAAAGACTTTTAGTTTTGATCAGGCAATCTTTGTGACATCTGCCTTAGTGGTACCTGATCAACTGCTGTGCCATACTTCTATTCAAGTCTATGTCTAACGAAAATGCCACATAGGCTTACATTTAGTTAAAGAACTGACAAATTTTTTATTGGTGCTTGTTAATGAAAAGACAAGGTGACCTCATTATTTTCTTATTTTAAAAATTTTTTTTGTTGTTTTAGGATTGGGGCTAGAGATAATTGCCATATTTCTTAACAGTCTCTAAAGACCAATTAACAACAGGGAGCCATGTACTCTGCCAGTCTGAGTTTCAATTAAATGTCTGCTCCACGAGGAGCTAAACTAACACACAGCTATTGAACAGCAGTTGCACTATTGATATAGCTGAGTCCACCACAGAGGACAAAGACTCTTGCTTCACGACAGATGGCCTAATGCTCTGACAATTAATACATTTTTATGGCTTTTAAATCTTTCTGACCTTTTACTATTCTGTCTGAATTAGTAGGGCACAGTTTTATTAGTGGAATGGAAGCTTGAGAACATGTTTATGTGACATCTTCTGAGGAACTCCCTTTTTTAAAAAAATGTAAAATATATTCTCTTGGCAAGACTTAGCAGTCTGATTTTTAATCAGTCAGGACTGCAATGTGCTTGTTTAGACTGTAGGGAAGGTGGCAATTTCTAGTGAGATCCTGATGTTTTATTTTAGCCGAGCTGCTAAGGTAGCTAGAGATTAGAGAATAGTATTAATTAATACATGTTATTAAGAACTCCATGATGAACACACATGCAATGGAATTTGATTCTTTTATCGTAGCACATACTGAGAGTGTTTTTAAGCATTACCTAATTACTACTCTAATTTTTATTTTTTTTTAAGGATTGGACTATTTGTGTATGCACAAAGTGCAATATTTAAATGTGTCTTTATGTTACATTTCTTTACTATTTCTGTCAAATATACATTATTCAAACAATGAAATAACTTGAAAGAAAACAAAGAACACTCACAGTTATGCATTGACTTTACTTATAAGCTACAGAAATATTGCTAGTTTATTTAAACTTATATTAAATACATTTATTTGTTTGGGGTTTTCTCTAATACTGAAGTATTAAGAATATCTATAATGAATTTCCAGTATTAATACATAAAAAGTTTTTGGTATTATTTTAACTACGGATAACTTACACAATGCACTTGTGCTAGTGGTAACAGGAAGTAACACTCAGAAAAAAAAAACAAAACCTTTTTGTTCTATAAAATCTTAATTAGTATCTAAAAATTCACCTATTATTTCCCTCCTGCTCTCCAACACACACATATTTTTAGAAATTAAGGTTTTATTTCTCCACAGATTTGTTGAAAATCTTAAAACACTGAAGTGTTGAACTTCTGTTATCCAAATCAACCTCTTGGGGATGTCATATATACTTACTTCTGACATCAGCAGAAGATTAGACAACTTAGTCAAGCTCCTAGTTAAAGCAGTTGTAAACTTGGGTCTTTGACTTTTGGTCAGCTGACCAAACTCACATGTGTTCTGTGAAATTCACTAATTTTCATTGAATTTATATTTTATTGGCTAATTAAAGTTTCCATACCTAAATTGCATGCAAAGTTTTTAATGCCTTGTCTTTGTTTGAAAGAAGGTTGGTTTATTTTTTCCGGGAGGCTTGGGGTTGGGGGATTTAATAATTTTTGGTGGGGGGGGGGGAAGGGGGGGGGTTAATGGAGGGTGTAGAAAAAATTTTTAAAAAAAAAGGGGGGAGAAAAAATTTTGGTTTTTTTGTGGGGGGGGGGGGTGGGGGGGGGGGGTGGTTTTGTTTTTTTTGGGGGGGGGGGGTTATGCCTAAATTTTTCTGTCCAAAAGTGTATCTGCTTTCCATCTGTAATGGTATCTAGAAGTATGATTTATTTTGATACTTCCTGGGTATATGCTTCTCTTCCAATGCTTTTACTGTGTGCACACAAATTTTCATTGTGCAGACAAGAGTTTAGTAAGATTTTGTCTGAGAAAACTAAAACTTAACAGGGCTGAAAATTTTATTCTTCATCTTTCTAAGATGGGCAAGGTGAACTCAGAATCCAGATTTTTTTTTTTTTAAAGAGTATCAAGACTTTCCAATGCCAAGGAGTTGATATTTCCCCATTGTCTGTGCATGGACACTGGTTATTACTTGTAGGTGATCTAAATATATGCATAAACAAAGCTATCACCAAACCTCTAAAAGATTGACTAAAGAAACTCTGTTGTTTTATTTGTATTTTGTTGGGTGTATATATAAGGCTCCTCAGTTCCCCAGCAGGCCCTTTCTAAACTAATTCACCATTCACAGGGGAAAGAGGAGCACCAGATGAAAGATATCAGGACCCTTTTTTGATATACGAGCAGATAAACTGTGCATGAATAGTTGGCTATCTAGAGATAAATGGAAGGTTTATCAAGCAAACAGAACCTTAGAATTAATCCTGTAGTTACAAAAATGAGATTTACTTGGAAGTGAAAGAGGTTGGTTCATTGTCTTCAGAAACTTCAGGTACACTGTATAACCTATAATTATTCCTGCCTTATAAAAAGTGTTTTTATTTTCAGTACACACCTTTACAACTTAACCTAATATTTTTAATATCTCTTCCAATGTGAACAAACTTTTATCTTATTTGGAAAAATTTACTTTGCTCTTATGACTGTGCAAATGCATTGTAGTTGAATTTCCTTTCTTTTTTTTCTCTTCAGTTCCCTAAGATAAGGAACCAGTAAACGGGTAGGACCTTTAAAAATTTGTCTTTGAAATGGTGTTTTTCTATAGTTTCCATTAGTCTGTAGTGATAACTTTGTTCACATATAAGTCTGCTATCTCCTTTTTACAAAGTAACTACTAGCCTTGGCTTTTATCTTTCATAGACTTTTGGTTTGGGAGATTTATGGGCATGTGAGAAACCATGTGAGAAATTTGCATTTTACTTTCCATCTAGGCATTTGCTATTCATTGCAAGGGATTATTGAATGGAAGAAATGAAAATCAGTTTTTATTAATAGCTTGGTTATAATTTTATTGCTCACAGAGCACTCCAAGCTGGCAGCACTCTAGAATGCTATCAGTTGCTTAGCTGGGTGTAAGTACAGGATCATTAAACCTATACTTTTGATAGTCCTATTTAGTGAAACTCCAGCTCCACTTAGGTGTATGATACCTTTGGGACCAAGAGTTTATAACTATTCTTAAAGCCAGTTCAAGGTGTGTGAACATCTACCTCTATAGTGCATAGTTAGTATGATTTGATAGTATTTTATCTTCTTTATGCCTTCCTGTTTCAGTCTTCCTTTCTCATTTCTTGCAGCCTTCTTTGGAACATCCCCTTTTCCTCTCCCTTCTCTTCAACCCCTAAAACAAGCCACATCCCACATTGGACTTCTCACCATTTCCTGCTATCTGAATGAAATAAAATTAATTTGCTAATCAATGTTATTCCAATCTACAAAAATCATGTGAGGGGAGGCCCAAGGAACTGTTGATCTGTGAGTCTAACTGAAGCTCCTTGAAAAATTATGGAGAAGATCATGCTGGATACTAGTAGAAGTTACTTAAAGTATAGTGCAGTCATCAGGCACAGTCAACATGGGTTCACAGAGGGAAAATCCTGTTTCACTAGATTGATATCTTTCTAGGATAAGGTCACTCCCCTAGTGGATTAATGGAAAGTGGTGGATGTAGTTGTCCTGGATTTTAGTAAAGCTTTTGATCCTGACCCTCAGCATCCTTCTGAACAAACTGTCCAGCTGTGGGATGTGTGGGTTCACAGTGCTCTGGGTGAAGAACTGGCTGAAGGGCAGAGCTCAGAGGGCTATGGTGAATGAAGTTACATCTGTCTGGTGACCAGTCACCAGCGATGTTTCTCAGGATGCAGTTCCAGGGAGAATCCTATTCAATCTGTTTATCAGTGATCCAGGTGCAGGAGGAGAATCTGTGATGAGTTTGTTGATGATATCAAACTGGGAGACTAGGAGGTGGTGTTGAATCTCTTGAAGGACAGGTAAGGCCTTGCAGAGGTATCTAGATAGATTAGTGCTTTAGTCTATGATTATTGGGATGAAATTTCAAAAGTTCAAATACTATTGTCTCCGTTTTGGGACAAATTTAAGAGAATATACTCTGCAGTGTGTAGTCTCCTCTAAAGGTTTCAGTAATCCCTGATCCCCCTCCATCAACAGAAAATGAATGCTAAGGAAAATGAAAAAAACAAACAAACAAACAAAATCCCTCAATGGTTTATTAGCAACAGAATGCTCACAGAATTCACCCCCTGCCCCACACAGTCACAGTAACAAAGCCCCAAATACCCAAGAATGGGGCAAAAGTTAAAGAAATACCCCTGATATATGGTGTGACATGCAGAGGGAAGGTGCATCTGTGCTCTGTGAGATGCAGCTCCATTTCATGCAGAGGGAAGTGGAGCTTCCATGGAAGAGTTCCAGCAGCAGGCAAAAACGTGGTGGCTCTCTGATGTTGACCTCACCACAGCACTCATGGTAGATGAAAAAGAAGGGCTGGAGCCTTTTGGTGTGCTTTCTCCCTGGCTTGGCTCCTGAAGGCTTAGGGCTGGAATGAGGCAGCTCCGCTCCTTCTTCTCTGGTCTCAGACAAGTAGCTATTCCATTCACCTAGAGACATTGCTGCTGCAGCTTCTCCCAGCCAGGGAGGGAAAAGCTTTTTGCCTGGGCCAAGAAAACCAAGCAAAACTGAACCACTCAGTACCATAGAATGCCTGGGCTGTGGGGCTTTGAAAAATGCCCACCAAAGAACCTCGAGCTCCTCTGGCTCCACACACACCTGGTCCTGGGCCTTAAAGGTAGTGCTGCCATTTTTTGGGCATGAAGCAGATTATCATGGAATAGACTAGCAACATAAATCACTGCAAGTATTCTGCACCTGGAATGGAGTTATGATAGGGAAGGCTATAAGTGAGGAGAGGCTGGAGAGCAGTAAGGGATCTGGGACTGCTGGTCAGCAGCAGCTCAGTGTGAGACAGCAGTGCCCTGGCAGTCCAGAGGGCAAATCACGTCTTGGGGGGCATCAAACACAGAATCACCAGTCAAAGGAGGTAATTATCCCATTCTATTTAGTGTTGGTGTGGCCCTACCTGAAATATTGTGTGCAGTTCTGGGCCTCACCATTAAATAAGAATGTGAAGGTCCTTCAGTGTGTCCAGAGGAGGACAACAAAGTTGGTGAAAGAGTTGGAAGGAATTCCCTGTGAGAAGCAACTGAGGACTTTATGTTTGTCTAGTTTGGAGAGAAGAAGACTGAGGGGAGGCTTCTTGCTCTCTACATCTCCTGAGGAGTGGAAATGGAAAGGAAGGTCGTGTCTCTTCTCCCGGCTGTCCAATGATAGGATGAAATGGGAATCCTTCATAAATGCACAAGAAGAGGTTTAGAGTAGATGTCAGAATGCATTCCTTTACCATGAGGGTAGTTAAACACTGGAACAGGCTTCCTTGGAGAGGTGGCTGATACTTCATGACTGCCAATATTTAAGAAGTACTTGGACTTGACAACTTGATCAGCACTGACATGGTCAGGCAGTTGGACTAGATGATTGCTCTAGGTTTATTCCAACTTAAATAGTCTATTCTAGTCTGTTCTGTTCTTTGTGTGTTTGTAGGGAGATTAATCTGAAAAATAAAATTGGCAGGTATTGAATTATGTACACACAACTTTTTTCCCTTAAAACACAAGATATGGAACAGATACATGTTTTTAAATAACAGTGAATAAAATATCAACTTCACAGGAATTTGAATATACCAAATTTGAATTTGTTCTTATTCCAGTATTGTTTTTGAAGCTGCACTTGTTTTGATGTTTGAAAATGTTAAGACCATGATAAGCTCAAGTGTTCAAAGGCTACATCTGTTCAAAGCTTACAGATGGTCTTTTGTGTTATCTCCGGGCACTGTATAATTATATGTGACACTGTGCTTCTCAGGGAGGTGTTGCAATGTACAGATATATTACAATCGAAATCTTCCAAAGGGCTTTCCTTAATACTTATTATTATCTATTCCTCAGTGTATCTACCATAACCTCAAGACCAAAGATTAAGTTTTTGTGTATTGATTTGTTCTTGTTACAGAATCTCTGCAGTTGAAAATAACTGTCTTCTTAGGTTAAAAAAACCAAAAAGCTTTCCTTCTCTTTCTGCATAATTTAATAAAGAAAAAAACAACATGTTTTTGTTTTTCAAACCATACTACAGAAAATTATGCTTTTGATATTTGCCTAAAATTCATAAAATAAATATTAAAAAATTACTTTCTAGTAACATCAGCACAAACCTTTAGGTTCCTGCTTGCTTCTTTATCATTCTTAGACTTTCAAATTTCTCTCCTCAGTGAGAATACCTCCTTTTTTCTTTCTCAAGTAGGTTAGCAGTCTTAGATGTGTTTCTTTTGTTTGGTTCCCAGAATCTCTCTGGTTTACCTCACAGAATAAAAATGAAAGGGTTAACTATACCAATGTGAATCTGAAGTTGATTGAAGAACCATGTGGAATTTCTTATAGATGAGACTTGTACACCTGAATATTGAAACAAAGAGAACTATCTTGAACTATTTATTCTCCTAGATTCTAACAACTCTTAAAAAAAAAACCAAAAAAAAACCTCTTTTCTTTTGAATAAATAACCAGTTCTCGAAGGTATATCTATTGCAGTTGAATCTTATTAATCCTAATAGGAAGGACAGGAAGACATTTAAGCAACCAAAACACCGTGCAATGTGTGTGGGAGAAGTGGCAATATTGTGGACAATTTTTGTAGGAAAAAAAATAATAAAGCTGTAATATAATGCTAGAAATGTATTATATATTTTATACTTTCAAATCTCTATGCATAATTTAAATATTGTTAAGTTTTGTATTTCTTAATAAATCTTTTTACTGCAAAGAACATGGAAGCACCATTGCATCAATGCAATTCCACAGTAATTAGGAAGTGGTTTGTTTGTTTGTTTGTTTGTATTGTTAATTAGAAGATCAGGTAATGACAGGATAATTAGATAACTTGCTTCTGCTTTCTACAACAGGGCCTTCCAAACAAGTGTATAATCTGCTGATGGTCTACTCTTTTCATTCTCAGTATCTCTTGACACTTTAATAAGAGTTTTCTGCATCAGGATGAGAGCTGAGTAGATTTTGCGTTCATTATTTATAAAACTTGCTGCAACTTCATCTGTACAGAATTTTGCCCACTTGAAAGTACAGGACAAGCAAATATTGGCCAAATTATGATGTTCTCACTGTTTTCTGCTAGTCCTTACTAATCAGAAAGTCTTTTTACATTTAGTCCTTACTAAGCACTCCATGTGTGAATTGTGAGTTTCTAGTCATATTTTAGAGCAGCTCAGCTCCATTGGAGCTATGCATAGTATTCATTGAAGTAGAATTGGAATCATGAACGCACTAATTAAAACTGTTGTTTTCTGAAAAAAAGTCTTTTCATTATATTTTTAAGTGTAAAGATTTTTTCAGCAGTCTATATTAAGCAAAATTGTTACCACAGCTTTTCTTAATTCTAGTGACTTTGGTGATACTCTAGATACTCAAAACCAAAATAACAATTGAGCTTTCCAGTTCATTCTAAGGAAATATTTTTCCTTATTAAATGATTTCTTTTTGTTTTCTCATTGGAACCACTTCAATTAAATTAAAAAAAAAAAAAAAAAAGTAAAAACAGTATTTTCTGAGGTTTTTAATTTGGTATTTTACTTCATTAACCTTTCAGAATATGAATCACCATAAATGAGTATTTATGTCAAGAAACTGATGTTATTAAAAGAAACCCCTCCATGCAAACCTATTAAGTGTTTCTTTGTTGTTGTGGTTTTGTTTAATACAGCCATGAAATATGCAGGTAAGGGAGGCAATGCACAGTGAGGCAAAAATTACTTGTACAGGATTGCCTTCATTCTGGTAAAGAGCCCCAGCATTTTGAGTTAGAGCACAATGCTTTAAGGCATAATACTTTTTCTTATTAATTTCTGCTGTGTTTCTTTAGAGTTGCATAAAGTTTTTCAGGACTTAAAAGTAGTATTGACTTTTGGAATTGAGCTGTGTGAATGTTGCTCCTGTTTTTCTTTTCTTAAAATAAGAAAACTTCCATGACGAGAAGCAATGTTAATAACCAATTAGTTGCTTATAATTACAGAGAGAAAATATACTAATTTAAAATATTGATCAGGCCATTGTAAAATATGTTCCAAGAAAATAAACCACAAAAACAAGAAAATAAAAAAAAACAAATAGAACATTGATTTTTGAAAACTATTTCTGACATATATTGACTATGGAAACTCAATTATCAGTAGAAGTCAAAGCAACAAGTAACTGCCTTTAAATTTTATCCTGCTTCCCTTGACAAGACAGTATTTTCATAGGAAAATTTTACCATCAAATCAGATCTTAAGCAGAACTGATGGCACATGTACGTAATTTTTTATTCTGGCATGCATTTCTATAAATCGAGCTAGAAATTTAAACTTTTTTTTGTAGGCAGACTTCATGACCATAATTTATTCAATTACCATCTTTTAAACAACTCCTGCAGTATGTTGTAAATGGTAATAAGCTAAAATATAAAGTCTTAATAAACCCAAATGCTGTTGCCTGGTTCCATATAAATACATTGCATCAATTATTTAAGAACACAGTTTGCTTTTAAAATCCAAATTTCCAGATAAATCTCCACAACTGTGCTGAGTTTCCACTCTAAGAAACATTTGTCTTCTCATGAACTAGCTGAGATCAGCCAGAGAAAGTTATTTCCAGATGATCTTCAAGTTATGTGGGGTAACCTTGTTTTCTCTTCAGTAGTCCTGTAAGTAAACAGAAAAACATGGTATATAGTCTTATAATATTAAAGTATAAAGTCTTAAAAGTGACCAACTGACAGCCAGTTAAGGTTGAACTTTTTAAGCAGTTTGATGATTTAGGCAAATATCCAATTCTCATATCACAAATAAAATCAGACTACTTTATATCTTACCTAAAAAAGAAAAAAATAAAAAAAATTACTCAATTCATGATCATGAGGAAATAGGCCACTTTCTGCAGAAATACCTAAACAAGAGAAGATACACAAGAAACACAGTAACACAATGAACATAAAAATACCAGCAATACATTGCAGAAATACCTTTCCAGAAATACCTCATGGCTTTAGAAATTATCTGGAAGGGAGAATAAACTGTTTATCAATGCAATTGCATATCACACTAAGGTGGAATTGTTGGCATTAGTCAAAAAAGAGGAACAGGAAACTAAAGGGTATTCAAACATGAATAAAAACAAGATGAAAGCCGTCCTGGGGAGGAAAACAGCCAGTGTAACCAAGGAAAACAAACAGCATGCTCACTGTCAGCTGGAAGGCAGTAACACCTGAAAGAACAAGGCTTCCTGTCATCACAGGGGACAGCTACTTTTCCATGAGCACATCAGGAAAAAGCAAAGGGAAGACTAATGCAATGTTAGGCTTTTTGCATAACAGAACATTAGTAATGAAAGTAACAGACCCTTATTAATGTGGTCCAAGTGTGACCATATCCTGCTACATTGCTTGGATTGATTAATGTTATTCATGCAGTTATTATAACATAGTTCAATGAAATAATAGGGAAAGAAACAAATAAAATATAGGCTTTTCATTGTACATAATTTTTCTGCATAAATGGGAATCTTTTCTTTTTCTCCTATAAGCAGTAAATTATACATCCCTTTAAACATTAAAACCCTTAAAATATCTGGGCAAATAAGTCTTTCTCATCCTGAGAAGAGAGATTAATGGTGGATGCTTTCCATTTCACATTTGGACATTTCTAGAAAGAGGACATAATTACTTTTTCATATATATTTGAAGTATGTCTTCATTCTGTATGTCCATGTCTATGGAAGAGCTAGGTTTCGAGCATCCTAAAGAAGTAATATTCCTGTATTACTATGCCACCACATCTACTATAGGAATCACCTGGCTGGCCAAGCAGTATGTCCATTGGTACAGTGACATATTACTGTGCAAGTCATATGCGAGTAGAAATTATCTGGTTATTCTGTGACTGATGTTTCCCACTAAAAAGAATTAATAAAACCTGAAATGTTAAAAAACTTTTCCATTGCTGCAGCATTTGTTCTTGGCTTGGTATCAACATTTTTGTAAAAGCATTTGTGTAAACTGTACCAGTATGATGTCTTTTCAAGGATGAATATTGAATCTGTAGTATTGCTACTTTGCTTCGAGCAATTTTTATATGCCTCCTCTAACTCATATTCAGACCAAAGATCTGTGTCATGAAAGTTGAGTTTTAAATCACCTCTCCATTACTTGTCGTGTCCCAAAGGCAGCTCTGGACTTCAATCTCTGTTCCTAACCAGTTTAAACAAAAGAGAAATATTGCCACTACTGTATATGTGTGTGACTACACTTGGGCATGACATTGTTCAAAGAATAAAATCCAGAGAGGACAAATATTCAGTCACAGTAAGAATGAAAACATAGTCTTAGAATAGCAAAATGTAAGCAAGTTTAAATATCATTGCTACCAGTGGTCCTGCTGTAATACTGGGGTTTTTTTGTTAACTTTTAAACTTTTCCACCAAAAAAGAGCCTTCTACCTGTAACGAAGGCATAATACAGTTACTTGTAACTACTGTTCACACTTTAAGACTTGTTACACACTTTAAGACTTGATTACTTCTAGCAGTAGATATTGAATGTAGAAGGTGGTTGCTCTTATTTGGATACTTTCAGAGTGCTTTTCTGCTTTTGAGATAATTTAAAATAATTTTTATCATTTTCTTTCAATTGGGAGTGATCAATCATTAATAAATGTTTCTTAGAAAGAATAATTCATCAGAACTATAAAAAAAAATTACATTTAGCCATAGTATATGGCATGGGGACTACTATTTATGATCCTGAATAAGCCACCATGAATTTGGGAAAGATAATGCCAGAGGCATTTTTAGTAGATTAGAGAAAGACTATGCCTCATTTTGGTATGTTAGGGATATCTACTTCCACAGACTTGCTTAATGAATTGATAGATTTTCAGCAGTGAATTCTTTGATCTGATCCCATGCAAAATGTCATCACTGCCGCCATTTAAATTATATAATGGATTTGTGTAAAAATATTTAAAAATTTAAGGTGCAATTTAGATGTGCAGAATTATAATTTTAAATAAAAGAAAATGCAAGGACTTTTTCCCAGGATGAATTGTAATGATCAACAGTTCTACACATAGTCAAAGCAGGAGAGAGAAACATATGATCTTCCAGCTGTGGGAATACAGGTTGTTAAAGTCAGGAATAACTTAATAAGAATTTAAGAATCTCCTTACTGCCTTGTATAACCATCATGCATGCAGATATTTAGGGGCAGGATAATGCATAGTTATCTGTTTAAACTGTAGGACACAGAATCCTCAAGTTTAAATAAAAGAATATATCTTTGTCATGTGTATATCGTACTGCCTCCTTTTTAGACCTCCTGAAATTTTCTGAATGAGAAAGATAAGATGTTGCATTATTACCCACTGATCATCACAGTGTACTGATAATTATCCTACTCCAAATCACATAGTTCCTGAAGCACTGATAATCCTTTTAACTCAAGATGGCACTACTGAAAAAATAAATAAAAAGGACGCCTCTTTGAGCCTTCAACTTCATTAGGTCTTTGTGTTCTTTACATTTCAGTTTGTATTTCTCTTTAGACATTTGCGATATCAAGAAGCTCTCAAACCAGAGGATATTTCATTATAAAGAAATGGTAAGGGCTTCTGAGGAAGGACAGATGGTCATCTGTGAAAAGAGATATTATGTATCTAGTGAAATACATCTTTGTTAGCCTCCTTCTCTGCCCGAGCTTCCTTGCAGTAGAATTCAGTTGATTTATCAGCTGAAGTCAGACTGGAGCCAGGGTCTAGGGCAACCTGCAGCACTGCAATGGTTGCAGTAGATGAGGACAAGTTCAAGACCTAAGTTATCATAGATAGCAAACATAGCTGGGGACCTCCATCTCTCCAGACTTTGAATGAAAGCCAAATTCCGGACTATTTGATAGTGCTTAAAAGAAATGGTAGCATTTTTTTAACAGTATTGGCTTATATAATATGTTGAAAATGACAACAACAGAAAATATGCCGAATATCCGAAGTTAATCAATATCTAAGTCAAAACTAGCTCTCCAGCTTCAGAGTTCTCTAGCCTCAAGAAGAGGGGAAAAAAAGTCAGTCTAAATTGTCATTTGTCATATGTTTGCATTTTATAGTAGGATGTGGTCTTGATCTTCAGGTTCTATAATAACAAAAGGTATAAGTGGTCTAGTATAGTAAGTCAAGTATCACAACTGAACAGAAAAGTTCTTAACAGAAAGATCTTATGCACAGCGCAGGTGCCTGTGTGCTTTCTGCCAAACAGAGTTTTAAAAAACAGCAAGGATTTTCTAAAGAAAAAAATGTCAATTATTTACAAAATTAATTCCAAATTATAAAATTACTTTAAAACTACCACGTGGAAACCTTCAACATTCATTCTAATGGGAAAAGAGTACATCCTTGTGCTTTTTGTTGTTGTTTTTGTTGTTTGTTTGTGGGAGAGGGTTTCTTGGATGTTTCGGTGGTTGGTTGGTTGGTTGGTTGGTTGGTTGGTTGGTTGGTTGGTTGGTTGGTTGGTTGGTTGGTTTTATAGAACTTAAAAGTTTAGATATTTAGAAGGGCAAAGAGGTAATTTTTTCAGCAAACTCAATTAGTATATATCTGAAATAATTTTCTGCAGCTGAGAATCTCCAATCTTAATTTGTGGTGTTATCTCTAGAGAAACAAACTGTTATTTCTTCTTTATCTAATTAGCAATAAATATATATATATATATTTTTTCCTGGATTTCTATTAATTTGTTGCTTAACTTTCATTTTCTTATCATACCAAAATGAGGTAGAGATTAAGGCAGTTCTTAGACTACGTAAAAGAAAATCCAGCTTGCTGAAGTTAATGCAGTTTTTGCAATTTATGTCAGACTGATTCTGTTTATCTCATGTGAGTTCATTTATAAATATACTTTAGCTTGACTATTTATCTTGATTGTAACTGAGAAAACTAAAAAAGTTATTTTGTTTTTCAGAATGCTTAGTTACCTAGAATGATTGCATCATTATCCGTTCATTACTCAGTTTGGGTAAAATAAATATGTAGAACTGGGTAAAACATTTTGTTTATTGATATATGTGGCATTAAACAAATGGAATTATTTAATCAGTGCCAGAAGCAGAAGCGTGGGTTTATGGAGCCCCGCAGCAGTGATTGCACATGGAATTGCATCCACATACATCCAGCAACATCCAATCCTTGTTCTTTGGACAGCTAAATTAGAAGCAGTTATTATAATGGCTCCCATTAACATAAGTGATACCATCCACATGGATGTATCATAAGCAGTTCCTGGTTTGCATGGCTGTCACATTTCTGCTCTTCAAACAAACTTCAGTTCTGAACAACTCCTTTTATTGTACAAAGAGATTAACTGAGATGTTTTTCTGCATAATTTTATGACTTAGTTTCTTGATGATTTTTTGTTTGCTTGTTTGGTTTGGTTTCTTTTGTTTTACTTTGTTTTTCCTGTATTATAGCAAAACATTTTATAATCTAAAATTTAATCTATTATTATATATTTCCTTCTATAGGGTTTTAAATAAGCTTCATGGATTAATTTAAACTAGGATAGGATGAATCTAATTTAAATTTCCTCTTGGGAGGATTAGTTTTGAATAGACTTCATACATTTTAAATTCTAAATTTTATTTTAAAAATCAGATAATTAATTTTAGTCTAAGGAATTATGTAAAATAAAAGCTGGATTTCTTAAACTTATTATCAAACTAAATATTAAGACCTGTATACTTTTGTGCTCAGAGTAGATAAAAAGTATGTCTACTTCCAGTTAGTAAGTTCTTGTGAATATTTGTCCTTAATTCATTTACTTGTATTCTTGATGTTGACTCTTTAAATATATATGGCATATTTTTCAGCCCATAGAGTCAATCACAAAATTCCTGGTCAGCTATCACTCAGGAAAAAAAAATGGCTACTGAGGGTCTAGGAATTCTGATCTTAAGATTGAATAAAAATATTTGATTTAGTTCTACAGAAAGCAGAATTACCTACACAAATAAACATATATTTGTATTCAAGTTTTGTGGATGTCATGGAAAGTAGAAATTCTGTGGTGGATGTAATCCAGGAAACACAGCAGATTCCCAAACTAACAGTGCTTTGCATCCTTCCTAGCAAGGAATAATTCAGAGTTTTCTCTAAGATACTAGATGCGCTTTAATCTTCAGTCTGATTTCCAGAATATATTTTATGAGCAAGCGCTTTTATTTGACAATAGGAATTACATCTACCCCATGCTATTTTTTATATGTCATTATTTATCTCTCTAGCTTCTAAAGAAAGATTGGCCCAAAGATATGATAAAAACAGGTATGAAGGAATTTGTTGACATTTAAATACTTTGCATACTTACCACAACCTCAGCCGTTACAATTTCCTCAAAGAGAAAATTTGATAGAGAAACATTGTGTCACATGGTTATATAGTTTCAGCTACAGCTTTTACAATGAGATAATAAAATTTAAACAAAAAAGCTGAAAATCCGAAATACTTTTCATTTTTCTTATCTTCTTATAAGACCCAGTTGTTGAAATGCATTTTATGCATTTCAGGATTGAACATTTTAGTTAGATTGGAACTCCAAACATCCAAACGCTCCCTTTTACATTTCTTCTATAGGATAATATTTCTAGCTTTCAATATTTCTTAGAAAGCTTAAGCAAAAACTTAAAGATAACTGATGAAAACTACCCATTTTGGCCATATATTCTGAAACAATTCAGAAGTTCTTCCAAAATTATCTTTCTCTAGGAAGTTACAATTAAAAGTATTTATTTTATTTCCAGCATTACATTTCAATTATTTTAACTGGTGGAAGGAGAAATGAAGTATGCATGGCAGGTAAGTATGGAAAACTGACTGAATTGTTTCTGAAAAGGCAACATATTTACCTGCTGAAAGACAAAAGAAATTGCAAGAAGACATTGCACAAATGAGTGATTATAACAATAATATCATCTCTGATCTTTGTGTAAGCCCAGTAACAAATTAACAGTGAATGACAGAGTGCAATGACTCCAAAGTAAATACCCTACATCCATCCTTTAGAAAAAACCCTAGTTCTAATATGCTAAAATATCTTTTTTAGTTATTAAGCTTGGCAAAACATCCTTTTGAAAGACCTAGATTTTTTTCTCTATTTCAATGTCTTTCCTACAATAATACTAATACTAAAAAGTGGAGGAGGAAACGGCCTTCCAATATTTACCACAGTGCAACAATAAGGAAAAATGCAATGACAGTTTTAGAGAGGCTTAAAGCAAATAAACTAGGTTGCATTTTCAAAAGTGCAAGATTAATAGTAGCTCTGACTGCCCTGGAATGTTGTCAAGGCTAAAAGTATGTTTAGAATAGCCATATAGCAGTGACCAACAACAAATGTCACCCAGGAACAATCGGAACAATCTCATTTTCAGTTATGTAGTTAAATATTTAATGATGTCTCTCAAGGAATTAGCATTTTCTGTGCTTTTTCTTCTGCTCCTTCCTGCAATGCCTGCTGTTCATCCTTCTCAGGATTTCAGGCTACACAGACCTTTCATATGGGCAATTACAGACATTTTAATGTTCACATTATTCTAGTTTGCTTTCTGCTTGGTTTCATTTAGCTCTTTTCCACCACTTATGAACTCCATTGGAGCCTGAACATCTGTAACTTCCTTTCCTGTGGTTAGATTCAGCATCTTCCTTCTCAATGAATCCCATTTCTTTCTTTCTTTCCTCTTAGCCTTTTCTCCTAGCATGTGGAGAGGACATTTGCATTCTTGCCTCTTTTCAGCTTTTCAACGTGGTATTAGATGTCCTGAAAATGCTTTTGGTTGAGCTTTTTCTCATCTCCTTCATTTTGGGGTTGAGCTGTGAAAAGTCTGCATAGCTGTGTGGCATGTGGGAATTATAACAAGGGTATCCAAGGATGCCAGCTTAGCAGAACTGAATATGAGGAGTTGCTAAAACATTGCAGTATTTTCAGGCCCAGCAGTCCTTTGGTGTCACAGGCACTGCCTTGGGACAGCACAGGCAAAGTCATTTCGGGTTGTTTGCTGATCAGCAGCTGTGCAGTGGGACAGGGGCAGGGACAAGGGACAGCCACTGGCAGAATAGCAACCCCGTCAGAGAGGTGAGGCTGGCAGAAGCTGCAAGTGCAACTCTCAGACAACATAAAATATAAGAAAAAAGCTCCGAGGCTTTGTATGATTAGCAAAACCCGAGACAAAATACCAAACAAATTTTGTGTGAAGTAGAAGATTATTTTTTTTTTCTGATTTAACAGTTTGTTCTTGTCCTCTAAGTTACCCTCTAAATTATCTTAGCTCTCATATAATAGGAAATATATATGTGTGGAGAAATAAATCTGCAGCTTTTTTACAGGAAAAAAAAAAAATTGTTTTCTGTGTTTCTATTTATGAACTTCTAAAAAGTTTTGGAGGCCAGGAAGTGCCATGTTTTGCTTTTTTAACAAGCAGTAATTAAAACAATAGAACAAAAGGGGTTTTTGGTTTCTGTGGGTTTTTTGGGTTTTTTTGGTTTCTTTTTGGGTGATTTCTGACGGGATTAATAAGCATTTGAATGCCTAGGAGATAGGAATCTTTGTTTCCTACAAAATTTCAGGCTTTCTCTTTTTTACTTCCTAAACCTAACATTCCTTTCACTATTTTAAGTTGTCTATTTTTCTAATTTTTCAAAGTGTCGTCAAACAATAAATCTCCTACTGATGGAATTTTAGGAAATGTCTCCAAGCTTCAGAAACTCCAAATGCAACTCAGATGATTTTTAGCTGGATATGGAGATACAAGAAAGGGTTAAGGCAGGAGATAAAATGAAGAGCTATAGAGTGAGGGGGAGAGAAAATGACAGTCTGCAGTGGGAAAAGATGCAAAACTTTTATAATTGTCAGAGACTTCTGGGAAAGGTTTTCACTATTGGCATCTCATGAAAGAGGGTCATGGACAGTATTCCTTTCTCTCTGGAAATCAAGATTCTTGCTAAAGTGTGTGAGGGAAGTGAACATAATGCACAGGACAGCTGTTCCATGTACTCTCTCCCACTGCCTCCTTTTACAAATTAGCTTAGTACCCTTTATGTTTTGATTATTATGATTTATTTTCTGTTCCTTGTTTCCCATTATATTTTCCTCATTTGATTAACTTCTAGTGACTCTGGAGCCTTTTATCTTTTCTACTAGCATTCTCCTGAATAGCCTTTTTTAATACATTTTATATAAAAAAAATTTGTTCTGGAAGGTCTTCCTTTCCTTTCCCAGAAGTTGAGATTGAATATGATTATGATGCAGGTCTTCTAAACAACCAAATTTGTTCTGAGCCAAATAAAGTACTTTCCAAAATCAGCCAGCAGATCATTTCTCAGCCTGTCATTACTTTCACATCTGCTGCTGCTGATAGAATCTTCTGCATTGAAAATGCATGCTTGAAATGAGCGCTGCGCACAAATGGCAGGACATAAAGAAATATAATGAATGTAAACGAACAGTAAAACCCACTTTCAAATGCCATTTATGGGCTCTATCTTGCAAGCTGCTTGAAGGTTTCAGAGAATATAAAGGGCACTCTGTATGTCTGAGGGAGTAGTCAGGACCTTACCAGACCAAGATCTGTAAAATTGTGACCTTCCCTTTAAAAGTTCCTATAAGAAAAAATCTTCCTATTGCCAAGATAGAGGGCTGACAGAAGACATGTAAAGCATGCAGGCTTATTGTGATTTGAAAATATAACTCTATCCTACTAAAATTCAGTAATTCATTGGAAAGGTCAGCCACCTACTGTTGACATTTCAAATGTCATTTTTAATTTCTAAAATAGTAAAAAGCAGATTTTTGGCTCTTAAACTGAGAGTCAAATTTTTGAACGAAATATAAATCAGTGTACAAACGTGTTACTAAACCCAAAACTCTATAACAAATTTGTATTCCATCAGAAGTCCAAATTGTATTTAATAATGTGTAGGCATTTCTTGTCGCAAAAATAGAGTGGTACCATCATTGTACCATTGCCTGCTGGAAGGAGAGTGAGTCACTATTCTGGATTATTTGTTTCTCTCCTACAAGGCTAACATATCTCTGCTCATCTGCTTCCCATGCTGTATTTTTTTTAATCTATTATATTCTTTACTGTGATGTCAAACCATGAATACAGCTTGTTTGTATATTTTCTGTCTCAGCACTAGTTGGTTCATAAATCATTGTAATAACAGGTGTATCAATATTTAATTCTGCATTAGTGTTTCTGTCATACATCTTTGCTTCTGTCTGTTTAGTATTGCCAAAATTTAACTCTGAGGATAATATAGTACCTGTTTACTGTCTGCTTCAGTCTTACTTTTTGTGAAACAAGTTTTAAGACAGAAGTTTAGTGTTATTTACCCAACAAATTCCATTGTTTCTTGGTGTTGACAAATGATTTTTGAATGAGGCCAAACTGCAATGTGTTCCAATATAAAGGTCTATCAAGACCACCATCTTTTTGTTCTGTCTATTTCTGAAAAATAAGACTGTTAATATCCTTATTTTATCAATTCCATTATAATAAAATATTTTTTTCTAAAATAATTTGCTAATGTATTGCAGGTGCCAGTTGTGTCCCCTATATAATAGCTCTGATATTATTTAAATTTATTATCATCTCAATTTTCCAGATGTCAGATTTCTAGAAATAATTTCTCTAAGAGATCCCTAATGCACATCCCCTCAGTCCCTCCTTCTTCCCTCTCCCTTCCCCTCCCCCCTTCTCTAATTAGTCTGACTGAAGTCTAATTAATTCAGCATCAATGTTTGGGCCCTTTTTAAATAAGACTATGAATGTGTCTGCTCAATAACTATGTGATGCTTTTAAAGGAAGTTCTCAGGATCAGAAGTTCTCTGCCTGTATTGTAAGAAATTATTTATATGAGAGGAAAAAGGCTGTCAGGTTTAATTTATTGTCTGGCTGACAAAACTTCCCAGACTACCTAAAAAGTCTGTCAGGTGGAAGAAGGAGAGTCACAGGAGAACAATATGTTGAACCATGGAAGTTTGCGAAGGAGTGATACTGGACAAAATTTGTCCTGTTTGCCTTGTGCCAAAGGCAAAGCTGCATTCTTGGTTCTCTTCCTGAGCTATTGGGTGACACCAGACAAGAAGGAATAATCCATACACAAAGAGAGAAGACTACAGAAGCAATCTTCAGACTTGTATTTTCATATTTCTGTGCTTGTGTTGTACAGTTTTCATTCCTTCAATACATCATAAAGTCTATTTGGATGACTTGAAAGACTAATTTTCCATTTTTATTAATAACAGAAGGACTCATTTAGGAGTGGTGATACTTTATCAAATTGTAAGCAAAACAATGTGTGGTCTAGATCCTCTACCCTGCCCTTCTTTGTTACTGAAAATGTAGAGATTCATTTAAAAGAAAAGCCAGCTGGCATCAGACTGAGTTTGTGGGCTTTAAATTACAGTGAGCAAACGTAACAAGAAGAAAACAGAAATAAACTTTGGAAAATAAAGTCTCTTCAGAGGCAGTGATGGTATCTCTAATTAATAATACTGGCGATGGCATTTATTTTTAGGACAGGGCATATGCTGCCTTTATCCCTACTCAGCATAATGAAAGAGAAGGAACCTCGGATTTTATTAGTCACTTATTGTAGCTCAAAATTATTTATGAAGACTAGCCATTTGATGATTGGTGGAATATCAATAGGAGACAAAGATATCAGCATGTTGCTGCTAGGGAATATACTTCTCCTAGACCCCTTTATAAAGAACTGTGCAGGAAAAATGTATGCAAGCAACTGAAGAATGCACTCAGGAGATCCCAACAGTAAAAGTTAGGCTGCTATTTTGAATGACTACTCTGTACTTTCTCCTTCATGCCTAAGAATTACTGGAGATTTCCAATGCAAGCTTGGCTTTCCTTTAAAGACAGTTTTACTGTGCTTGTGCATAAGATGGTTGAAGTAAGGCTGCAGAGAACATCTGAATTCTTGCATTCCCTGTCTTATCTATACCAAATTTAAAAACATTGGGTGCCTCAGTATGTTATCATACATTAGTTCATACACAGAAAAAAAAAAAAAAAAAGAAAACTTCCTTCCTGCATTATTTAGTCTAGGCTGTTATGTAAACTGACCTCTGAATAGGTTATCTCTCAGTTAGCCAAGAGGGAATTTAGCTAACAGTTTTTGCAGTTCAAGGTAACAGACACACAGACTTTATGGATTTCTGAAAGAACATATGTATTGTTAATTACAGATGCTGTTTCTTGCCCTTTTGCCTGACTCTTACATAATCTTTGCTACCCTAACTTCTAAGACCTGTTTCTTCACCTTTTCTGTACTGTTGCATTTTTGTTTCTTACTAGGGTATTTTATCCACCTTTGGCCTCCTAGTGCCTGCATGACATCATGGACAGTTCTGAGGAAAAACACAGAATGTAACCGGCTAGCATCGGGTTATTATCCATACTGATTTATCAGATGGACTTAAATCTAAACAGTACCTGGAAAGTTTTTCTTTTTAGTTTCACAGGCAGGTAGGAGGTACTACTGCTGAAATACCATAAGGCAGTCTTTTAGTATTAGTTGTTTTGGTATTCACACTTATGAACTCTGTATTGTTAAATATTGCCCTGTTGTATAATGAAACAGATTTGCCCCAGAAAGTTTATTGTATATAATGTGACTTACTCAGATTTTCAGACCTTAGATCTTTCAAGGTAATGAAAGACAACATTCCAAATCTAGGCTATCTAAATAAGGTTCTCAGTGCTTTGGCTTTGAACCTCACAATTTTGCAATCTTCCCATTCTGAGATATGAATTTTATTCATCTTTTTAAATATCTTGCTTCCTGCTAAAGCCATACTTCTGTCTGGCTCATTACCAGTAGACATAGCCTTTAATTTCTAAAACGAAAACTCAGAAGTGATTCTGATCCTATACAAGGAATGAAAAAAGGGAATAAACCATCATGCAATATAGGCTTGAAACTGCTTACCTCTAGTCTCTATGTGTTTACTGCTTTTCTGGTCACATGTTTTTTAATAAAATTACCTTTCTTCATACTTGTATTTATAACTTCAATTCACACTTAAAGTGTGTTCCTGTGTTTGTGTTCCTGCTAACATCTACTGCAACAAAAACTATTGAAAATTATATTTCATATAATTCCAAAGGTAAAAATGTGGTACTAATTATTTTGAGGAAAGGAAATGCTTTACAATCTGAAGTGGGATTCACATCGATCTGTGCATCCCATTTCAGTCTGTAAAGCATTTCCTTTTCTGAAAACACGACTGATTCAAAATAGATTCCAGTATCCAGAATATTTACACCAACTAAAATTCTTTGTTCTTCCCCAGCTAATGCTGTCTTTTAAACTTCTAGAAATCTTTTAATAAGAAACAATCAAGGCAAATTATAATATTTTTAAGAAGTGGAAAAACACCTGGAGAGCTACAGGATGGTCAGTCTCACATCTGTGCCTGGTGAGATCATGGATCAGATGCTCCTGGAAACTGTACTAAAGCACATGAAAAACAGTGCAGTGATTGCTGACAGCCAGAATGACTTCACTAAGGGCAAACCATGCCTGAAAAATGTGGTGGCCTTCTATAACATGTTTAGGGTATTGGTGTATTAGGGAAGAGCAACTGACATAATCTACCTGAACTCTTGCATAGCATTTGATACTGTCCCACACAACACCTTTGTCTCTAAAATGGAGAGACATAGAGTTGATGAGCAGATCAGGTAACGGGTAAGGAATTGGCTGGATGGTCTCACTCAAAATGTTGTGTTCAATGGCTCAGTGTCCAAGGGGAGACCAGTGACAAGCAGCACCCTCAAGAGTACATCTTGGGCCGAGTATTATTTAATATCTTTTCTGGGGATATGGACGGCAGGATTGAGTGCATTCTTAGTGTATTTTTGGATGATATCAAACTGTGTGGTGTGGTTGATATGCTGGATGGAAGAGATGCTTGACAGGCAGAGGGATCTTGAAATGCTTGAGAGGTGGGCCTGAGAAGTTCCACAAGGCCAAAAGCAAGGTCCTGCAGTTGGATCAGGGAAATCCCAAATATGGATACAGGCTGGGCAGCAAGTGGATTGAGAGCAGCACCATAGAGGGGATGTAGAGTTTGTTGGTAGATGAAAAGCTCAACATGAGCCTCCATGTGCGCTTGAATCCCAGACAGCCAACTGCATCCTGGGCTGCATCAAAATCAATGTGACCAACAGGGCAAGGGAGGGGATTCTCCCCCTCCACTATTGAGTCTGCCCTCAATAGACTCCATCTGGAGTGCTGCATCCAGCTCTGGGGTCCCCAACATAAAATGGTCCTGTTGGAGAGAGTCCAGGGGAAGGCCAAGAAGATGATCATGTGGATGGAGTACTCCTCCTGTGAAGACAGGCTGAGAGATGAGAGAACTGGGGCTGGATATCATGGAGAAGGCAAGGCTTCAGGGAGACCTACTAGCATCCTTCTGGTACCTAAAGGGGCTTACAAGAAATCTTGAGAAGGGTTTTTGACAAGGGGACGGAGTGATAGGGCAAGGGGTGATGACTTTAAACTGAAAGACAGTCAGCTTAGATTAGATGTTATGAGGGTGGTGAGGCACTGACAGATTGCCTAGGGAAGTTATGGATGTTCCATCCCTGCAAGTGCTCAAGGCCAGGTTAGATGGGGCTTTGAGCAGCCTGGCCCAGTGGAAGGGCACCTACCCACTGCAGGGAGGCTGAAACAAATGATCTTTAAGGTTCCTTCCAACCCAAACTTCATTGGGTTGTTCACTGGATACATTGTTTGGCTAATTTGTTAACAAATGGATGCCTCCTACAAATTTGAAATTCAATTTGGAAGAACAGTCATGTGTATTACACTTCCTAGTAATTGATAGTCTGTTTGAACTATTGAATAATAACTAACAAAGTCCTTTAAAAACATACACATTGAAAGATAAATGAGTCATCTTTGTGTTTTGCTTAATTGTTCTTTCCTACTCCTGTTAACAAGCAGATGGTTATTATGACAGTATAGCAGCAGGTTCTGTGGAGCTTTTCCAGCTGGAGGTACACCTGTGTATTTCACCTAGGGTTGAATATTGAATATGTATTTCACCATATTGAATGTATGCACATCTTATGTTAGCTTAATCTGGCCTAATATATTTCAATGTTCACAGAATCACAGAATCATTTAGGTTGGAAAAGACCTCTAAGATCATTGAAACTAACCTTTGACCAAGCACATCAGCTACACCACATCACTAATTGCCACATTCAGTAATTTCTTGAACACTTACAGGGTTGGTGACTCCATCACCTCTCAGGGCAGCTTGTTCCAATGCTGGACAACTGTTTCCATTAAGAAAATCTTCCTGAGGCCCCTGGCACAGCTTGAAGTTATGTCCTCTCATCCTAGCACTAGTAGCCTGGGAGAAGAGACTGACCCCCACCTTGTTACAATCTCCTGTCAGGTACTTGTAGGGAAGGATAAAGTCACCCCTCAGCCTCCTCCAGGTTAAACTACTCAAGCTCCCTCAGCTGTTCCTCACAAGAGTTAGTCTCTAGTCTCTTCACTAGCTCCATTGCCCTTCTCTGGACACAGTCCAGCACCTCAAAGTCTGTCTTGCTGTGAGGGGCCCAGAACTGGACACAGCTCAGTGTGAACAGTGAGGTGTGGCTTCAGCAGTGCTGAGTGCAGGGGGACAATCAATGCTGGCCACATTATTGCTGATACAGAACAGGATGCCATTGACCTTCTTGGCCACCTTGGGCACAGCTGGATCATATCCAGCTGGCTGTCGACCATCACCATCAGGTCCTTTTCCACTGGACAGATTTCCAGTCACTCTTCCCACAGCCTGTAGCATTGCCTGGGGCTGTTGTGACCCAAGTAAAGGACCTTCCACTTCACCCTATTGAACCTCATCCCTTTGGTCTCATCCAACCAATTCAGACTGTGCAGATCTGTTTGTAGAGCCTTCCTACCCTCCAGCAAATCAACCCTCCCATCTAACTTAGTCCTTGGTGAGGGTGCACTCAACCTCTTCCTCCAGATGATCAGTAAAGATATGAAACAGGACTGAGCCCAACACTGGGCCCTGTGTAATCCCAGTAGTAACTGGACTCCAAGTGGATGCAGTACCATTCGCCATCACTCTCTGGGCCCAGCCATAGAGCTGTCTTTTAACACACTGAGGAGAGAACCTATCCAAGCCATGGGCAGCCATGTTTTCCAAGACAATATTGTGGAAGACATTATCCAAGGCTTTGCTGAAGTCCAGGTATTGTTGTTATGTTTACTTGAATTTCATTTTGGTTTGATATGGTTTGGTTTGCTTTGACCAGGGACTAACTTTCATTAAAAGAGAGGAGGAAGCATAAAGGCAATATCAGATTAATAACTGACTTGAAAGATATTAAGATTAAGCAGACAATGGAAAGAGAGACTGATTAGAAAGAGAAAAGGGAAATTAAGCCTGTATTTTAGAGCTCAGTAATGAATAAAGTAAGAAGTGCCAAAAGTCAGGTTTGTAGAGGAATTAAAATGAAAAGCACTATTTCTCCAAATGTATGTATAAAATAAGATAAAAAATGAAAGTGGGATTAGGCAGAAATTAAAGAAAATCCTTTTTTGTCTTGATTTTCAGTAAAGATAATAATGGAGAGCATGGAACTAAAATGGCCCATAAGGCAGAGAAAACAAAGGCAAAATTAAGACATAAGACAAAACCAAAAATAGACACATAATTCCAAGGCAGAGATCATAAAAATATTAACTCTGTGAAAGGTTTTTCCTGCCTGGAGAATAAAGGGCTTCAGGAGAACCTAAAAGCAGTCTCCTCGTACTTGTGTGGATTTACTGAGAAGACAGAGATGGGCTTTTTATGGAATTACACAGCCAGAGGAGAAGATCAACTTAGTCTGACTTCAGAGATGACTCTGCTCTGAGCAGAGGGTGGGGCTAGGGACCTCCTGAATGAATCAATGTGAAAACACTGCTCCAAAATAAAATGAGGCCTGGGAGAACACAATCACTGTCTCAGATTGTGTATGAGATGAGACTGAAAAGGATAAAATGTAAAGAGAATTACCGGCCCAAGAGCAAATAAATATGTATATATTGACCTTGAGTAAATTTCATCTGAAATGAAAAGATTTCTACTTGTTACGGTCATGAAGATTTTGGAAGCACCTTCCAAATGGCAGTAGTGAGGCCCAAGACTAAACTTGTTTTGTCTTGGAACTTGATTCCTATATGGAAAGAAGTATAGTATGTGTCTTCTTGCTATAACATCTAATTCCAGGTCTGTGACTAGGCTGAACTTCACAACACACATCTTTTTTCTAAGAAAATTCTTTTGTTGCCTACTCTTTAATACCCAGAGGTCTCTAAAGTGTGTTTTAAAAACTTGACACAACAGACTTGTAACATCTTCCCTTTGTAGGCAAACAATTGTAGATGTTTTTAGGAGGTAAGCATAGAAACCCATGCATTCACCAAATAGAAGAAGGAATCTTGTTTCTACCAGTCGTCTGTTCACACTCATCATGCTCAGTTGAGTAGTTCTTTGAGATCCACATGCAAGGGCCATTGCTCCATTGCAGTTAGTGTTCAATGATTCATTCCTATTTGGTTGTTATTAAACAGGTTTGTATTAATGTCCTTCCTTTATAATTGAAATTGAGTATAACAATTTTGAGAGTTCTTTAATGAAATACTGCTGTGTTTTCTTCCTACTGATAAGAATGCTTTCTAGGCTCTTAAATTCAGTTCTGTAAAAAAAAAAAAGGTTGTATGTAAACACTTCTAGAGTTCTAGATCATTTAAAGCAAGAGTTTCAAAACTTGAGATAAATGCCATCAAAAGATAAGGAGGGAAAGAGATTGAGAGCAAATTCTAGTTTTTCTATAGAATTCTCTTTTTTTGTATTTCTGTGGTGTACTTACATTTGGAGCAAATTTTAAAGAACGAACCTAAACCATCTGGTAGCATAATACTTGGTTAGTGCTTCATATCTATGTACTGGGTGCACAGAAAAGCTTTGATTTACACAATGTCTTTCTGAGGCAAATGAGATACACAATGCATAATTCATGCCTGTACATCTTGGCATTGCATGGCAGTCTTGATTCTGATGTTAGAACCATTTTCTTTTTCAGAAGATTGTGACTCTTTAGGAGCATGATTACAGTTAAGTGCACTGATGAGTGTCAGATATAATGAGAGGTTGTATCTCTGTCTTAAAGCTCTGTTCTGAGCATGTTGTTTTAGAGCAGCCACAAGCTGCAGGCCCTCATGCCAGTAATGAAGCATGGATGAGTGACATTACCAGTATGCCCGGAGAAAAACAATGAAATTTATAAGGAGTTTGTTCCAATGCTTTGGATAATTCTTTACCAGAAGGGAGGAAAAAAAAGAAAAAAAGTTTAACTGGGGTAAAAAAATCATAACTTTAAAGATTTTAGAAAACCATGGCAAGTGTCAGCCATATTGCATTATAGATGGGTTATGCACCTGCTTCGTACCACTCACTCATCCTTACATTTGCTTTAGCCTGAAAACAGATATGGGACTTGGAATGGTTGCAGAGATGCATTTAAGGGCCACTGTTTTTCCACGTGAAGTGTACCTCTTGGCTGGCAGAGCAGTGGAGGGAATGATTACTGTCAGGGTGCTTTTAGCTTGATCCTAAGACTAATTTCAGTGACTGTTGACATAATACTGAAGTGGTTGTCCCATCTGTTCAAAAGGTGTGATGCCCTTCACTGCGTAGAGACGGGAATGCTTTCCTCACTCACATATTTCTAGGACTATATATTTTCGCAAGGAATCTCATTGTAGCTCTTGTCTTGATTTCTCTCTTCTCTAGATTCGTTTTGATAATGTCTGTTCAACCTAGTCGTAGAAACACCTTCTGGAACAAATGTTGTGTTTATTCATTCTCTCAGATTATTAGTGGAGTTGTTTCATAAAATAAATCCAACCTCTGAAAAATGCAATAGTGTAGCAGATTAATACCCAGACTCAATGTGTAGCAGTGTCCTTCAATATCTTTTGTCATCAGCTGCAATTACATGGCTTTCATTACTCCCTAATTGTCCATAACATTTTCTTGTATTTTTCTCATTAAAGTTAGCTTTAAAAAGCAGCCCAGTGACTGAGATGGTCTAGAATCATCAGTAATGTAACCTTCTTCTGGAAAGGTTACACAATGACAACCCTGTAAATCCTTTATTTAAAATAAGGGAAATATGATACAAGCAGTAGTAAAGATATTTTTGTCCCAGAGCTATTCTCACCTCCCAGATATGAACATCCTTGAGGGGCAATTCCCCAAGCCTATTTAGTATTTGGCTTCTCTTATGAAATTACTTACAAGACTGCAAATTAGCTTGCTAATAATAGTGAGACAGCTTGTACATGAATTCATAAATACCTTTCTCACTTATTAATAAAAACTTTTGAAGCCATCAAAGTTAGATAAGACATAACCTTGTGCTTTTAGCACGAAATTTTTTTGTATTTGCTTTCTCCCTTTTAATGCTGTACTCAAACGCTATTACCTATCCTTCTTATTTTCCTTTTTTATTTGTGGCAATCTTTGGGACATATTTTTTTCCTATTTCTACAGCATTTAGAAAAATGAGTCTCGGGACATTGGCTGCGATTTCTCTTCTAGTAGAAGAGATTTCACAGCATGCAATATGTAATTACTTTTCTAAGATGCATCAAAGAAGAAACAGTCTTATATTATGTGGCAAATATGAAAGAATATTCCCAAAAGGGACCATCTTTTTCATCCTTTTGCCTCAACTGTTCTTGATAGTTATTTCAAATCCTGGTAAATACCTCCAATTATGGGAATCTCACAGCTTCAATTTAATTTAGTGCTTAACTGCCTTTACAGTTAAAAGTTTTACTAATGTATAATCAAACTTAAGGCTTCAATTTAAGCTTCTTACTCCATGTTCTATCCCCAGCGGACATTAACAACAAGTTATTCATTCCTTATGTGCAACATCCATGTAAATGTACAAGGCTGTGAATGCTGCTCTTGCTGTAAACCATCCAAAGTGCCCTTTCTCTTCATATACTGCTTTGTCTGTAATTGGTCTACTTCTCATCTAATGTTTATACATTTTGGGCAATGAAGAAATGGCCTCCTGGATTCCCTATGCATGGCATTTCTACATTTGACAACTTAATTAACACCCTAATTCTAAACTTATAATTTTTATTATGAATATCTAAATCCTGAATTTGTAAATAATTTTTAGTAAAACTTGAATGTCTTTGCTTTTTTTCACATTTCACTTTATGATTACTCTTCATGAGATGAAGTTGTCTTGAGAGGAAATTCTAGTTGTGCAATTCTGGAAGTCAAGCACCCTTAAATTACTTGGATTAGGAAATGGATCTATTAGCTATATTTGTGTACATCCCATCTCACTAGTAAATTTGTTTAATGAGATTAGAATCTTGAATAGAGTTTTAAAAAAACCCCTTTTATTTAAACTTCAATTAACAACTTTATTACTTCGATTAATGTTAAGTCAGCCACTATAATGAGAAGGGGGTATTTGTCAATAAATCTAAATTCGGTGCAGTGAACTATTAAATATTAAGCTCTGTAAAACAGCTGTCTAATGTTGGTAGATATCCATGCCACTTACATTGTCCTTGTCCCTTGTCTAGGGCAATACCAACTGTGTACTACATTCACTTAAAAATGTATACTTATTTAATGAAGCATTAATAAATCTGCTTACAAGCTACAAAATCTATAAATTTGAAATGCTTTTTCTTACTTGAGACATTAATGAGATGCATGGAATTTAGCAGATCAATCTGACTCTTTAGGTGTACAAAAAAGCAGGCACAGTTATTTAACCCACTCGAAGTTTAGAAAATCTATATTAAACCAGACTTTACCAAGTTTAATGCCTCACAGGTTTGTGGATGTTACTTAGTGCTTATGAAAGCACATGAGTGGATACTGAGTCTACTTTTAGGGTCCCAACACTAAAAACAGTGATAGACTTGAATTGAGTGGATTCAGCTGTCTGTGATTTGGAGCAGTTGTCCCATGAGGAGGTACTGAGGGACCAGGGCTTGTTCAGCCTGGAAGGATGGCTCCAGGGTGCCCTAGAGCAGTACCCACCACCTGCCCCAATACCTGTGAGAAGATGGAGCTGGGCTCTTCACAGTACATAAGGTGAAATAAGAGAGGATCAGGCTTTAAGAGGGGTGGAAATCACCCTGAGGACAGTCCAGAAATGGAGCACCTTTCTCAGAAATTCAGTCTCCATCCTTGGAGTTTTTCAAGACAAAACCAGATATATACCTGAGCAGCCTGATCTGACCCCATGTCTGACCCTGCTCTGACATCCTTTTCATCCTGAATCATTCTGTGAATATAAACTATAGACAATTTAGTCACTATATTTTTAACTGATTTGAAAATATTATGGAAATGCAATTGCTCAGTGTCAACTGTGTTAGTTTTCTGCATTTACTTGTGGTTAACTTCAAATATTCCTTATTACTGTTTTTTTTTTTTGTTTGTTTGGTTGGTTGGTTTGGTTTGTTTTGGGTTTTTTTTATGATTATGCAAATACATTTAGAATCTTGTTTAAAGATTAGTCAGATTGTTGGACCTGTCAAGGAGTTCATTGCAGCACTTCAGCACATATCCTTAAATATCGAAAGATAAATTGTTAAAGTCATCATAAGCAATGTAGGTATTTTCTCTCCATCTCAGTAACTGATTCTTTATATGATTCTGAAAAACTCAGTTGAATGGGTCTTTTAACAACTGAGTATCATTCATTTCTGAATACTTAAATTGACTGATTTGCAGAAGCCCTGACACATAAAACCTCAAGTTAACCAGAGCTGTTTTAAACCTTTGACTGTATTATGAGAAGTGTTCTGTAAAAGCACACATTTGATTATACTTACCAGATACTTCTGACAGTCTTGTCTTAATTTTAACAGTTGTAAAACGAAAACCTAAATCCAGATGACATTAGAGAAAGGTTGATATCAGTGTTTCATTTTCCCATGAAACTTTGAAGAAATAAAAAGACATATATGGAACAAGTCTTCATTGGATTCATTGAATGAGACAGAGGTTTTGTGGAAAATAAATTTATATCACAATGTCATAGTGTGTACAAAGTGGATAACAGTGAATCAACCTGTTCTGGTCTTATTATTTGTTTTTGCAGTCTTAATATTTTTGAAGTAATTTAGGATTATTTGTTATGGCTACAAAAAATTATTTTAGGCTTTACAAAGTTACACAGTTGGATTACAAATCCATTATATGATCCAAATATGGGAAAATCTAACATAAATTTAGGAAACTGGTATTTGGATTGGACAGGGAAGACTTGCTCCATTGTCACAGCATTGAAAGAAAGCTTCATAATAACCACATTCAAAACTTCTTTTTCCTTTGCTCTCTATTTTAGCTTCTTTCACACAACTGGAGATTGAGGGGCTCACACCTCATTGATATCCACATCACTATTTTGCAACTGAATTCATTGTATTGTCTTTCACTTCAATGCACATCTCATATATTTCTCCGGCAGAATACACAACTCTCTCTTAAGGAGAACAGCATAACAAACTAAAAAAAACCCCACAAACAACAGAAACCATCACCAGCCACACACCACAGGTCATTATTACTGTTGCTATGCTATCATCTTGATTTTCTCTCTCTTGTCTCTCCTCCTGAGTGGGAAGAGCACATCTGTCTATTAAACCAGAGGTTTTTCTTTACTGAGGAAAACATTTCTATATTAGACATTCTTGTGATGTTTTTTCCCCTTGGTTATGAACCAACAACCATCTGTCCAACAGTGGTGAAAGGCATGATTGAAACAGTATCCTTGAGAGTATATAATTTGCAGAAAGTTTTCTCTAGAAAAAGAAATTTACAGAAGGGATACCTATAATCTGAATACGTATAATCTGCTATCCCTCCATTCTCTTGCATCTAACACAAAACTTTTTAAATGATTGGGATAATTGGGCTGTTCTCTGTTGCTTCGTACTTTTGGTCAACTTGGTTTCATTATTAGAAATTAGGGTTTTTCTGCAGCAAAATAATCAGACATTTTTTGTATGTTGTTTATATAAGCAAGCGGCAGTCAAACCCAGCGTCTCTTGGCCTAGATATTCGTCTTAGTAAATACATCCTGATACTGTGCTACTGGATAAGCACAGTCATACTTAAATTTTTTAAAGGTGTGTTGCCACCTAATGTAGCAGTCAAAACTTATTTTCTATTAGAAACTTGCTTTCTCTACATTTACAAAATCTGTGTCTAGCTTTAAACCAACCAGTAAGAATATGCACTTAGCCTATTTGCACTATGTCACCTTGAATCTTTTCTCCCTGACAATTTAATGCAATCTGCTTTTCAGTTTCTTGTGGAAAGGAGTGCCATATAAATACATTTCACTCAGTGATGGGTTTCTCTATAATGTTTACCCAGTAGTAATATTCCCTCCAAAGAGAAACACTAGTTTAACCTCTTTCCATCACTGAAGTCACCAATTACCTAGGAAGCAATTCAGGGCTAACATAAGGTATTAGGACTAATCTTGTTAATTTGAGTTAATGAAGATATAAGTCAGGTTCCTGACCCTACACCAATATTGAGTCATAGAAGTGAGACAGTTTACAACTGATTAGTGTGCCTTGGCTGTGAAATGATTCCTTCTCAGTGGTTTTTTTTTTAACAACCACTCCCAGGGAGGATGAATAGCAGTGAAATTCCTAGCCTTGTTCCTTGTTTTGCTGAAGTAAGGGCTTATGCATGATGTATAAACATTCATGTGGAAACACTACAAAAGATAGAAAACCCATATCATGATATGTCAGTCCCTGAGGACGGCACAGTCTTTAAGGCACGTGTTCCTCTAAGGTTTTTCAGATGAGTTGAGAGATGATGTCAGCTGATAAAGTGACATTCTTCAATTTTCATAACACCTTTCCAGTCCTATGCCAATAAAAGCTATTCAGTAGTTGGCAGCATGAAGCTGAAAGTAATTTCTTCCAAAGATAGTGGAAGAGAAAGAAGTAAACCAAATTAAAATATGTTCGGTAATTGGTTTTGTAAGAGATTACTTTTAATAAGTAAATTAAAAAAATATATATTTCAACATGTTTAACACTGTAAGAAAGTGTACGGTAAAAAGAAAAAAGAATGACGGGGATTTTGGGATGCATTTATTTGTCCTTCAGGACTTCTTGTTAGTTGTCTGAAATAACATCACTGAGATAATTCTAATGCTTTCCCATACAATCAAGATCCAGTTACTGAGATGCCTTCTTTGTTTCTGAAAAATGTTACAAACAGAAAAAAATTTCTTCTGCAGATACTTTCCTATCTTTATTCTTCATGATCTCACTCATATTAATTAAAGCTCTTTTATAAGGAAATATTTTTTCATAAGAATGGGATATTCCATATTATCAGAAAAATATTTTTATTGTATCTTTTCATAGGGTTTCTATTTTCTTTGAAATGTTGCTTGAAATTATACTAACCCTTTTTATTATGCCAATAATACATATATTTTCTCATCCTTGTTTAAGCTCATTTCTACTTAGTAATTGTTGTTAAAAAAATGAAATTTTACGTGAGTACTATAATGTATATTGAACCTTTTTAATCACACTGAAGACAAACCACTATTATGATTAATCAGGTTAGCATGGAAGGTTCCGTTTGTTCTTAGAGGAACAACCATTAATTTTATTTCCTCATGTTATACATGAATATATTTGTATATTTATCAAGAAGAAAATAAGAGATCACTGTAATAGGACTATCTAGAAGACTGATTCCACGACTCCTGCAGCAATCATCTCGTCCAACTGCATGACCACTTCACCAAAAGTGTTGCTAATGGCAGTGTCCAAATATTTCATAATCACTGACAGTCACAGGGCATCCACCACCTCTCCAGGAAGCTGGCTCCAATGTTGGACCACCATCTTGGTAAAGTGTTTCATAATGTCCTTCTCCCCCAGTGCAGCTTTCCACACATCCTCTTACTGGATAGAAGAGCTCAGCATCTACGTCTTCCCCCTTCCTTTTTCAGGAAGATGTAAATAGCAACGAGGTCATTCTTTAACCTTCTTCTCTCCAAATTAGATGACCACAAAGTCCTCAGCATCTCCTCATAGGACATTCCTTGCAGCCCTTTCACCAGCTTTGTCAGCCTTTTGCAGGTACTTTCAGAGTTTTCACACCTTTTGTAGACTGGGGAGCCCAGAACTGCACACAATACTTCAGGAAGGGCCACACCAATGCTGAATACAGTGGGGTAATCACCTCGTTTGACCGGCTGGTGATGCTGTGTTTGATGCCCCCCAAGATGTGGCTTGCCCTCTGGACTGCCAGAGCACTGCTGACTCACACTGAGCTGCTCATGACCAGCAGTCCCAGATCCCTTACTGAAGGACTGCTCTCTAGCCACTGTTCTCCTCATTTATACTCTTCCCCAGTATTTCTCTGTCCTAGGTTGAGTCCAGCATTTGAACATGTCAAATTTCATCCCATTAATCATAGCCCAATGCACCAATTTATCTACATCCCTCTGCAAGGTCTCCTGTTCCTCAAGGGAGTCTACAGCACTTCCCAATTTGGGATCATCAGCACACTTGTTAATGATGCATGCATATCACTGATAAACAGATTGAACAGGACTGGCCCTGGAACAGCACCTAAGGAACGCCACCTGTCACCACTATTCAGTCAGTTCTTCTACCAACACACTGTGAATCCACACATCCCACAGCTGGAAAACTTGTTCAGAAGGATGCTGTGAGGGTCAGTATCAAAAGCCTTATTAAAATCTGGGAAAACTACCACTTTCCCTTTATCCACTAGGGGCGTGACCTTATCCTAGGATATCAAATTATTTAAGCAGGACTTTGCCTCTGTGAATCCATGTTGACTGTACCTGGTGACTACATTGTTCTTTAAATAATTTCCATTAGTACTCAGTATGATCTCTGCAATTTTTTCCAGGAGTTGAGGTTAGACTTAACAGGCTGGTAGTTCCTTGGATCTTTTATCATGCTCTTCTTGTAAATTGGAATAGCATTGGCCAGCTTCCAGTCAGTAGGGACCTCTCCAGACTCCCAAAACCTTCTGTAGAGGATCAAGAGTGGTCCTGCCATTACATTCTTCAATAAACTGAGACGAAACTCCATGAACTTACAAAAAAATCAGAAGATACAAATGGTCCTTTATAATTTCAATATCCACAATTATGTCCAGGGATAAGTGATGATCCTCAGAGGTTAGTATTGGGATAGGCACTGGTTAATATTTTTATTAGGGACACGGACATTAGGGATTGCATGTACTCCAAACTGAATGATGTGTTTCATTCCCTAGAGGGAAGGGATGCTGTTTATAGGAGCGTTAGGGATCCAGAGGGCTTTGGAGGTGGCCTGTGTACGCAGGGAGATGATGTGCCTATTTGTAATACCTTCTGTTTATCCCGCCTTCTTTTGGGCAGGGCTAAATTTGTGTTACTTGGATGCCTCCTTTGGGCAGCTAGACCAATCTTTGCCCCTTTTATGAAATATGAAATTATTTTCTGCATTTGTTGGATTTTTCTTCTTTGTTTTATTGCCTCTATAGAAAACTTTGCTATCTCCCAGGGTTTCATCCTGATAATGGCATGTAATGCTTATTGTTGAATCATTCATAGCTCTTCATTTTATCCTGTCCTGGTGCTCACAAGGCTTATGCTGTCATCCCATGCCTCTACTCAAATCACATGGCTACGTTAGTGTGCCTCTTCATTCTATACAGAGTAATTGCACACGATCATTGCTTACTGCTTTCTGAAAAGTTATTACAACAGGAATAACATGTAGTTTTTCAAAGCTAAGCAAAACTGAAGTAAATTAGGCAATAATAACCTGATTGCTAATAGAGTAAAACAAGATGAAAGAAAGAACTTGAGAAACGTAAGGAAGCCCAGACAAACCAAGACAAACAGGTTCTGGTTCTGAGCTCTTGCAGAGCATTAATACAGTATTAATACATTCTTATTAGTAATGGGAATGTTTTCTTACGGAGGTAAGGACAATGTGTTTCTTAGAAGATGGATTTAATTTCATGTTCGTAGCAGATGAACCATATAATCAATAGGGAAAATAATCTGAACAATATATTTAATGTTTACTATTTGTATATAACAACTGACATATTAATGAAAACAGCACACAATTTAGAAGGAAGAAAGAAGTATTGGATATTGAAAACATTAACTTTTTTCTATTTTTATCCAACTATAAAATATAAAAACTGAAACGTTTTTACTGGTGAACAGAGATGAGTTACAAGTCTGGGTTCAGCTCTATGTGCAAATAGAATGCTGAGAAAGGAATTTGTTTCTATTGTGGGATCCCAGAATTACAAAGGAACCCTACAGCTAGGAATGCAAGAAAAAAATTTACCACAGAAGGCAATTGAGGAGTGATAACAATAAAACTGGAAATGGTGCAAACTGAGTTTATACATAGAGATATACACTCACACATGTATATGTATCTGTATCTGTATCTGTATATGTAGATGTAGATGTAGATGTAGATGTAGATGTAGATGTAGATGTAGATGTAGATGTAGATGTAAATGTAGATGTATATGTATATGTAGATGTAGATGTAGATGTAGATGTAGATGTAGATGTAAATGTAGATGTAGATGTATATGTAGATGTAGATGTAGATGTAGATGTAGATGTAGATGTAGATGTAGATGTAAATGTAGATGTATATGTATATACGCACATATATCTCAATATACAGAGCAGAAAATCATGTATTATCATTCTGAGAGAAGTCTTAAATCTTCCAGCCATTTTCCTCTACATAAGAAAGCACCATAGCATTCTGTTTCTCAGGTAATTGTGTTTATGTTTTCTTTTTTCTCTTAGCTCATCTTTTGGTTAAAAACCACCAAATTGATATATATATATTCACGTATATTCATATATTCACACAATAATAGCTAAAAATTCACCGATTGAGACATATGTCTGGAAAGTATCTGTATATGGAAGGACAAGACACTTCCATATACAGAAAGTATCATTTTGACTAGCAAAGATGATTTCTTATGATAAGGACTAGAAAATTGATGTGTTGCCATAACAGTGTTTTGTTGTCTCACAAGCTGAATGATTTGGTACAGTATGTTTAAATTTCAAAAGTCCAATTATTTAGGTTTCTAAGAAATGTGATAACGTAAAACAAAACAAAACAATAACAAAAAATATCCCCCCCCAAAAAACCCAAAAACACCCCCCAAACAAACAAAACAAAACAAAAAAACAAAAACAAAAAAACCCCAACCTTACAAAATATCTTAAAAATAAATCCAGAATTTGAGCCAAGAACTGAATTAGTCTTTAGAGAACCAAGGACTCTACTTATCTTTAGGTCTTTAAGAATAAAACTGTGGCTTACAATGAATCTAAAGTACAAAACTCACACTTTAAGGTAAGGCAGGCTGTCTTAACAAAGAAGATATAGCTGTTTGCTTAGGGAGATAGTGTCTACTCTTAAGATCCTATAAACTGCTCTTCCCAACAAAGTATTTATATATAAAAATTTACTGACTGCATGATAATCAGCGACCCTCAAATGCTACAGGGTCCAAGGCTGATCATTTTACGGGTGAGTTGTTCAACAAATGAGACTTCTCACAAAACGTTACTATTGCAGCATTGTCTCTGTGTTTTGGTACAGCCAGCTAATTGAAGATTTTAATTTATAACAATACTTGGCCTTAACACAGCCTGGAGTTTTCTGCAATTTCTCAGGTATCGAAATGATCTAAATTAATTTCTCATATTGATGAACTGCACAGTTGCCCCCAAGAGCTGCTGGTGTTGTTTGAGAGGACAATTTGGGACAGTAGAAAAAGGCAATTTGATATAATATTTTAAAATACGCTCACTTGGTAAAGTTGAGAAATGTTCAGAAACACTGTAGAGTAGCTGTAGGCCAGACTGGAAACTGAGATGCTGGATTGGGTGTGAAGGGAGAAGGAGTCAAAACAGGGAACTGGACAGAGGGGCAGGTGGCTTCTTGGCTCAGCAGGTGTGGGCTCCCCACTGCCCTGGGATTTGGCAAGGGCTCTCTGGCATCTAAAAATTTTTAAAAAAATTTAAAAAAAAGGAAAATGCAGGGAACTTTCCCTCAGAGACATCAGCTGGAGTTTTCATCAAATTTAGATTGAGATTTTATCTGCTGCTGTGCTGTCTGCCCTGATGGACTCAGATCTTATCTCCTGTTACCCATCTTGTTATGGTAATACCAGTCTATAAGGAAACACCCTTAAATGATGATCAGAAAAATTTCCTGCAGAATAAAAGGTAGGAATGGGAAAAAAATATATAAAAGTATACTTTAAAAATAATGTGAGAACATTTCTGTTCAGAATATTTTCAGTTTTCTTTAGCATTGTGTGAAACTAATATTTTCTATATACTTTTATTGCCTTCAAACACAGGGAAGCTAGGAAACTGTGGGAGTCCCACTTCACCTTTCTTTCTCATTCTTCTTTGTCTGCTTTCTCAAGAAAAAAAAAATAGGCTGAAAATGAATAAACCTGTGAAACAAACTAATAATCCAAAATCATGACCTGAAATATTTTTGTTTCCCAAGAAAATAATATTAGTTCAAGTAAAATGAAATTTTTCATTTTAATTCAGACCACAAAATATTAACTCTGAAGTTATTACAGGCACTACTTAAACCAATATTATCAACATATTTCAAGCTTTGAAATTATTGTTATATTTATTTTTTCTCAAAAAAAATTTCAAGATGCTTTATTCCAGTTAGACATATAGAACTATAAATGAAAACAATCTCTTCAAAAACTTGTAGTAGAAGGTGATGACAATTTTTTTCTTATATATATTTATATTATTTATATTTATATTTATATTTATATTTATATTTATATTTATATTTATATTTTATTTATATTTATATTTATATTTATATTTATATTAGTTATATTTATTTATATTAATGAGATCTACCTGTAGATAATTAAAGTATAATAGCATAGTATTATCAATATTCATATTCTGAAACATGGAGAATTTACAAGGAATAGGAGAGGATATTTTAATTCCTAAATCTTCATCTTCATCCTGATAAAGGAAGCAATATTAGTTTTTATAATCTGTATTGCTCAATTTCCTTTTTACGTTGTTCAGGAAATGGCAATTCAAAACCACAGGTTTTGACTTTTTTGTGCAGTTACCATTGGGATGTGGAAAGGAAGTTATTAGTTTTTGTGATTTTTTTCCATGTTCAAATGAAACGCATGAATGGTAGAAGTTCCCTTGTTTATTTCAGTTTATTGCCCCTCTCTTACCTTACTAGGTTACGTTTGGGCTAACCGAAGTCACTGTTTACACTTATTTAACAGTTGACTGAAGTACTGAATCTCTTTCAGTGAGGGCTGATTTAGCTACAAATCTCTGTTCCAGCACCAAGATCATTAATCAGCCTCAGGCTAGATCCATTACATGGATATTCAGTACAGAGAAAATATTAACAGCTCCACAGAAGAAATGTTACCATCAGATTAGCTCTGACTTCCTGCTGGAGCAGCAAATTACTCTGAAGTAATAATTATAATACATTAGTAGAGGTTTAATTTCCAATAAGTGCTGTCTATTTAAGGGATGCAATCTCACCATACTTCAGAGAACAATAGATCATGTTATCAGCAAGACAAATCTACATGGAATAAAAAAAAAAGACAATAAAAAATTCATTACAGTCTCCAAATTGAAACTAAAAGTCCACGGAACTTTCCTAGCTAGAGCTCTGTGGAAAAAAATCTATTACTCTATTTGTTAAAACTTTCTTGCAGTGAATAAGCAAGGAAACACTTTTTACCTGTAAATAAGGCCTGATTATCCATACTCCAGCCTTCTTTTCAATAGTCTTTTCTGGAACATGCTGACGTCTGGTTTAGGGTATATACAAAGCAAGAAGAAAGAAAGGTGTGCTGTGCCTGAACTATTTACCTTGACGGAGCATAGCATTAATTTTGATGGAGTTTACCATAGATCAGGGTCTGGACTTCTGTGTATATACTTAAACCTGGGTATGAAAGGATTTAATTAATTTGCACAGAGCCACTGCACATCACACCATGGAGTTTTTCTTGAGAATCAGTAACAGAAATGATTTTTTTTTTTTTTATAATTTCTTGTACCTCTCTGCAGATATTCAACACTTTAAAACTTTTCAAGTCACAAAGTCTGTGCTTAAAGATCTTTTAAGTCCACATGTTGGCATTCTAAGGAAATAAAATTAACTATTTCCTCCACATGGTGGCTTTGAAATATTCAGTGCAGCTCTGATCAATGCTATAATCTAAAATTAGTTGCTAGAAATTTACAAACCCCTCAATATCTGATAACTACAAAAGTGTTCCAGGAATGACCTATTGCAATGTATTAATTATCTGTACTCTATGCTTGTTTGATTGTGAAGTTTAAGGGAGAAAGGAGAAATGGGAAAAGCAGATGCTGGATTGCAATTAAAGAGGGGCAACATGAATTTTATAATGTGAGGATTAATATATTTAACTACGAGATATGTACTACTGTACCTTTAGTTGCAATGTTGTATCATGTCTTGCCATTTTAACCATGCATTCAGTTTCTTTGCACAATCAGAAAAAAAAAAAAAAAAAAAGCTTCTAGGTCCTGGGGTGGAGTAAAGCTGATACGAGTAAATATTACAGAATCCAGATAAATAACTTCAACTAGTTGTTCCATGATTGCCACCTTTGCCTCAGACAGGACCAGAAATGGCAATAGAGACAGTCCTTAGTAATGTGAGTCAGATTTGCTGTCTCGGCAGAGGAATACATCTGCTTCCCTGAATAGGAGCAGACTGACAAAAATTGTGGCCCAAAATATGCTTCTAGGCAGGGAGTCAAGGTAGAACAGCACAGAAAAAGCCACGGCAGATGTGTTCCCCTACTCTCATTCTACAACAAAAACGATCATTCTGGCTTATGTTACTCTATTTTGTAATGAGAAATTAAAATTTAAAAAACAAACCACAATTTCAGGTTGTTATGTAGCAAAAATATCTGTAAGGATACTTGGTTAAAACCTATTTAACTCAGGCTTAAATTTTCCTGTAGACAAGCTGATTTTGAAGGTAAATCTGATACTTTCAGGGTTACTGAGTCCAGGAGCTTCTTCTTCTCTTTTTGTCTATTGTATCGACATTTATTTTTTTTTTTTATATATATTACCTAAATCTGATCACATATTCTGAGAATTGTTCTCCATTTTCACGTCAACCTTGAGTTATGGGATTCTTTGTGACTCCATTATAACAGTAAAGAGATAAATATATTTTAATTCTGTAGATTTCTGATTTGATTTATATCTCTCAGGAATGTATACACTTAAAGGTTTTTCGTGGTGTTTTTTTGTTTGTTTGTTGGTTTTTTGTTTTGTTTTGTGGTTTTTGTTTGTTTTGGTTTGGGGTTTTTTGTTTGTTTTTGTTGTTGGTGGGTTTTTTGTTTGTTTGTTTTTGGGTTTTTTTTGTTTGTTTGGTTGTTTTTTTTGTTGTTTTTTGGGTTTTTTTTCACTTTGAAAACATTTAAAGCCATATTGGCAAATACAGGATAAATACAAGCTGTGGTGTCTTGATTTAAGCTTTTATAACAGAATAAAAAATGTAATGTTGAGAAGATTTGGGGTCCAGATCACTTAAGTTCTGTAGAGTTTGCATTACAGAATTGAATTAATTTCATTCAGCAAAAAAATAAGGTTCTCAGTTCCACTGAAACAGAGATTTCTGAGATTTAAAAATAGTTGAACATTCTAATTTCCTTTGTGTACTCACACTTTCAAACTAGACAATGACCTGGAAGAGACGATCACAATGTTTCAAGACATTTTCTTTGTCTATCCACGTCTGTTTTCTTTGTATACGTGATTAAATCAGAATTATTCTTTGAACAGCTTATGCTCAAATTAATTCTTATATAGCTTAATAGCCCTGTTACATTAGGAGGAATCCTTCAGCTTTAAAATATTTATGTGAGACTCCAATATTGAAACTTAGTCTTAAATCACCAAAACTGCATTCATATTTATCATACTGTCCCACATAGGAGCAAGGATAATTGCATATTAATAGAGCTTCTGTGAATAGCTGAAATAGTAGAATAAACAGATCATTCTATGAACTGAAAATAGAGATGGACAACCTTAGAAAATATTTCTTAAAATCTAGTCCCAATGTCGCACTTTGATATATTTTTGCAGCTGTGTCATCCAGAATGAATCCATCACTGCTGATTTCCTATGTAGCTATGAGTTTGATTCATTAGATAAAAATATAGATTTGTAGCTTATTCATTTGATTACAAAGAGAGAGCACAAAACTGTGATAAGGTTTACTTCCTCTCTTGCAATAGTGGATAGCAACCAAATTCTGAATAATATATTATACACTTCAAATATTTGTACAGAGAATTTTATTTAAATCCTTTTAAGTTTCACTATATTTCAATGCAAAATGATAAACATGTGCAATCACAGACACGCATATTATTATAAATGTGAGAGCAGCACAGAAATGCAGTGTACTCAGAAATGCATAATATATAGTACATATAGATTTTTTAGCAAAATCATCATTACTGCATAGTGGGAAACTTGGAACTCATATAAGCTGCTAGATTGCAAGTAACTACAACTTCAGGAAAAATATATTTTATTTGTTTTATTAGTAGGTCTGTTTCTACCTGAGTTTTGTTCACTGAACTTAAGTACTGTTTACATGAGCAAACAGTAGTACTTTTCATAGTACTTTTCATGGAAACAAGCCATAATTACTCGAGTGCAGATGAGTCATGGTAACTTCTTTAATGAGTCCCTTGCAGCTAGGACAGGATGATAGACCATAGTCCGAGGAGAATTTAATGTGAAAGAAAGTATTGGAAGCAATTGGCAAGATATGTTCTTATAATATTCTGAGTATTAATTTGAAAAACGTCTCTTTTTATGGCCTTCCTATTTTCTCCTACGCATAACTTAATTGAGAAATGAAGAAAAAATAGAAAGGAAAAGAGGGAGAAAAGAAAACCTCTCTCTCCCACTACATTCCTCACCTTCAAAGATTAGAGAGAAAAACACTTTTCTATAGCAAAGAATTGTCTTGTAGGCTTCCATTTCATTTTAGCTACAAAAAGCCTGTATGAGAAGAGGTGATTTTTGCTTTCCCTGAAATTTAATATATCTTAACATTGAATCTCAAATCCCCATCACAAATAGAATTTGTTTTCAAGAAACTATACATTTCTGTTCAGGGGAGTGGTAAAAAGTTTAGAAAATCAATTACAGCTCCTAGGACTCTGAGTCTTGATTCCAAAGTTATTGATCTTATCTCGCAGTGCACTCATCAGACTTATTACCTCAGCCAACTAATTTGGAGACTACAAGTTGAGTTTTACAGCTTATTGCACACTTGCCCTGATTTAGGACAAAGGGGCAAAACTCAGCATGAAGACTCGTGTGCTCACTTTCTATTCTGTCCTCAAAGTAAAGACAGAGGATTCTGGTCTCCTCAGTTTAATAGCATAACCTTAAAGATAGTTCCAGCTGTATTGAACAACAAAGCATTCTTTCCTTCAAACATCCTCCATCCTTTACTCTGTCTCCTACAGAAGGTACTAATTAGCTTCCAGTCTGAACAATATGCCACCACGTGTTTCAGCATTCCATCTGCAGGCCCATAAAAATTTGTTTCTGTAGATTTCTGAAGTAATTCTTTGTAAAAATCCAATTCAGTTTTCTTTTTACTAGAGAATACATTCCGTAAATTGCAGGTGAAACTACAAAAATAGCTCCAATATTTTTACATTCTCATCACTATTTATTCCAGATTAAAGATTGCTGGTAAAACTATGAGATAAGGTAAAGCTTACAAAGCTTATTAAAAAAAGTAAATAAAGAACATATTTTGAAACTCACTTTTCAGCTACTGAAAACAAACAAAAATATTACTTATTCTTTTAATTACTTATTTTTTTAACTTAAAAATAAGATGATTTTCAAATTTGCAGGTTGAGGTTTCTTTTTCATTTTCGCCCTATAAAAACCTTAAGACAGTCAGGAAAGTTAATCCACAAACACCAGAGGTTTATGTCCTAAAAGGACACAGCAGAGTCCTTTTACTTTATTTGAATAAAGGGAGAGGCTATGAGGCATTCCCCTGGGATCTCTCAAATTTTTGGAGGACACAGCCTCCTTTTTATCCTATTTTCCCAGTCGCATTTCCCTCTCTTTTTCCTGATTGTCTGAGGTACTTGAGAGGTACAGACTTCCCAGAATGCCTGATACCTAAGATTCTCCTCTAATGTATAACCCTCCCTTTTAATTTTTAATTCTTATAGAATTCATGGGTTTTCCCCATTGAATCTTTCGTCTTTCAATATCCAATTTCATTTATTAGCAAACCTACAATTTGTTTGTAAAGATAAATATATTTTTTCCATTCATCAATCAGTGGAATCCTTCCTTTGCTTCTTTTATCTCTCAGTGCTAGTCTTATCTACCAGCAGACCCATAACTTGTTTGTAAAGACAAATCCATCATTCCTCTCAAGACCATTGGATGATTCTAATGAATTCTGCTTTATGAAACAGTATAAGCATGATAAGAGGTCATAAAATATTTATCTACTTTCAACTACTTCAAGTTCCAGGAGCTGTCTACTTTACTATCACAAGCACAATATTTCAAAACACTTTGAGAAAACACTTACAAAGAATCAAAATAATTAGAAATCAAAATTAATATTATAAATTTCAAAAATAAAAATGTTTCAATGGGTTTGCTATTATAAAAATAACTGGGTTCACACAGGCATTGGTTTATTTCACTTTTAGACACAATTTTTTTAAACTTCTCATGTTTACTAGACCTTTGGTTTGAATTCATTTCTGTCCTAGAAGAAAACCATCTTCTGAAACCTTCCAGTATTTTTTATCCTTTCAAATTTTAGAAGGATACCAGAGACACTGATTTCTCTTCAAGGTGTTGATATGAGAATAGACTTGCTGCCTGAACTGTTATAGACATTGGGAATTGTCGTTCATTTCATCATTTTCTCCACTGAAAAGGGAAAACAGCAATTTATGGGCCCCAAGAGAGACACAAGCATGTGAAGCAGAGAGATCTTTTAAAATTTTAATTAGTACTAAGCATCCTAATGAGAGGTTCAACCACCACACCAGGTAAACAATTAATCAATGTCAACAGCAAGAAAAATATGACTAGGCTTTGAGCTATTCATTTTTTGTCTCACTGACTTTGGCATGGTCATATATTTGCAAATTATAACACTTTATCAAAATTCCTTTGTTGCATTTTCTCACTGTATTCGTTGTGACATTCCTTCATTTATATTGCAAACTAGAGAAGACAGTGACACCATTTTAAAGGTACAATAAGTCTAAATTTAATATCTTTTTTTCTTTTTTTGTTTTGTTTTGTTTTGTTTTCAAGTAGAACAAAACCTTTTCCTTGGTAAATTACTGGTGAGCCTGTTAGCCCTAAAGAAGTCAGATAAAACCCCTTGTCATGTTTGCTGGAACTTACCACTCATAAACTGTACAAGTGCTCAGGGCTTTAATGATGACTTCAGAACCTAATGTGCATGAAGTGGACAAGTGCCCCAAATAGCCTTTCTACTCATTTCTGATTATCAGAGTAAAATGCTGTTTTACCTCCTTTTGAGGGAGAATTACCTGTGGACTGTAAATTTTGAGATCCCAGGGCAAGGTGCTCGAGAGACTTTCAATTACCTAATCGATCTATTTGATCAAGTTTATTTCTTGGGAGCCAAAATTATTTGCTGTTCCTTTGCATCAGAGCAGAGAAGAGAGATGATAATCAGAAGTGAATATTTATGTGAGCATAAGATGTGAAACTCACACTCACACTGTTAATGCTCTCGTGAAGATGGAGTATAGACAGAGCGTATTTCCAGCTATTTGAAGAACAACTGATGTATCTTCTTCAGTATCTGGAAAGCTACCACCTTGAGAGAATTATCATGAGTTGGAACACCAACATTGGGCTGCTTATGGTGCCAATTTACTTAAAGACCAGATGACCTACAATATGGGACTACCTAATACCCTTTCTAGGTATAAGAAACATTTAATCATCAAGAACTGTGAGCCTCCTGGGTTTGCAGGGCCATAAAATGTGCGTGGACTAAATAGACAGATGCTAAAAATATCTTAATTGGCATTGATTAGGATTATACCTAGTAAGTATATTATTCTTTAGAAAATATATTTTTTGTTTTTATGAGGGTCGAAACCCAAACTGTCAAGAACTCTGCCATAAATTCCAAATTGCCAGCTGTCAACTAAGTCATACACAGCCATTTGCTCACTCCTCTCAGTGGGATGAGGGAGAGAATCAGGGGAGTAAAAGTGGAAGAAATCCTGGGTTGAGCTAAACATAGTTCAAAACAGAAAGAAAAAGCTGCACACACAAGCAAAGCAAAACCAGAAAATAACTCAGTGCTTCCCATGGTCAGGCAGACCTTCAGCCATTGTCAGAGGAGCACAGCCCATCATGTGTAACAGCGACTTGGAAAGACAAACATCATCACTCCAAATGCCCCCCTTTTCTTCCTTCCCCCTCCCCACTATATATACTGCACATGACATAAGGTATGGAATATCCCTTTGGTCATTTGGGATCATCTGTCCCAGCTGTGTCCCCTCAGAACTTTTCATGTACCCCTGGTCTTCTTTCAGGTGGGGTGTTGTGAAGAGTAGAAAAGGGGTTGACTCTGTGAATGCTCTGCCCAGCAATGACAAAATCATCCCTGTCTTGTCAACACTGTTACATAGCCCTGCTCTAGGTACTGAGAAGAAAATTAGCTCTATCCCAGAAGAAAACAAAACAAAACAAAACAAAACCACAAAAAAACAAAAACAAAAAAAACCCAAAACAAAACAAACAAAAAAAACCCCAAAAAAACCAGCACACAATCTCTGTGTTTATTGATTTATGTTCTTGGTTCATCCCCTTTAATAACCACAAATAAAGTTAGAGATATTATAGTGGAGTCTTCACTGTAATATATGACTGTGTTTAAAACAAACATCTTTCTACATGCACACAAAAACACATATACACATGTATACTAAGGTTTTAATAAGGTAACTGGCCTTGTTAGAAAAATTGGAGAATCAAAGTCTATTTTAACAGTGGAAGGTATTATATTCTCAAATAAGACACAATACCTGTGGCAAGCTGCAGAGTGATCTTTAATGAAAGACTGTATTTCATACTTCTGTTATCCCATTTTACTCAATGTATTCATTATACATGCAGTATAACTATAACATATAGTAAGCATGGAAGATTGTATTTTGTGGTGTACTATAAATACATTCATACACACAACAAAGTGACATTCCATAATGCTTATTTAAGCTAAATCGATTTTCTTTTTCCTTTCAGTGATTGAAAATGTACTATTTTTAACACACATTGACATACTTACTTTATATTTTCACACTCTCTTATCTAAATTTTCCTATCTATATTTTCACACCCTCTGTATTTGAATTCCATCTTACTGCAAAAATATATTTTCTTTTTGCAGCCAAAATAAATTCTGATTTGGAGTCCATCAAAAGTCAGTTTTCCTTAGTATAGTCTCCAGTCTAGTCAAGGCAATTGAGCTTTTCCTTTTAAATAATTTTTTATTCTTAGTGTTGCTTCATCTCCTCCCTCCAAAAAAGCTTATTTTTACTTTCCCAAAACTTTGTCACTGGCTTTTTTTAATCTTAACCAGCATTCTTTTATTTAGACAACATCACAGAGAATCAGGGAATACTGTTATTCTCTCAGGAACAATTTGAAGTGAAACTCTTTCTTGAATACTTTCTTTTTACTGAAAACTAGGTGGACAAAACATAGCTGAAAATTTCACTACTGAGTCTAGTGAATTAAAGCAGGAGACCTTATGTGATAAATAAGAAGCTCTTGTCCTTCAATTAGCTCTTGTCTCTTCATTAACCTGCATGGGAGAAGCACCTGGGAGCAATGTGAGAGGTACTAAAATATGAGCAAGGGGCATGCAGGTGGTTTGAGTGAATTTAAATGTGATGGGGGTATTTATGGGTGTTTCTGGGATAGTCTGTGTGTTGCTGAACAGTGTTATGGTAAGTTGTGGTTGAAACAAGTTCTATTTAACTGTTTCTAAAATCTTGTGTTGAGGAGTACTTGGGCTGGTAGGGGAATTCAGGATCACCTGGTTTCGGTGCAACTGAGGTTTTGTTGAAGAGTTTCTTACTGGAGCACTAACTTGGAACAACAAGAATGGTATTACTGAGCAGTATAATTTGTGTTGGTTTTGTTTGCTATGCTTGTGGGGAGCATAAAAAGGACTTATTTGAGAATTTGGTTCTTCAAGGTTTTGGTTGAAGTTCAAGAGCAAAGAATATTTACAAAGTCCTGTGGTTAGTTCATAGGAGCTGATTGCTGTGTTTGTGACATGAATTCTATTTAAATATTTTCTTACTACCCACAAGTTCTCTTGTCTGTTTTTATGTAATTCTTCTAGATTTACAAATGGAGAAAAGATTATAGGCGTAGGCCTTGGATAATAACTTTGATTTTCATGGATATGATATTTCAAAGGCTTATGTTTCTTGTTTTCAGTATTAGCTCTATTGAATGTAGCAGTATGGACTTTAGATCTGTTCAGCCTTATTTTTTTTTTCAGATAGACTGAACACCACACAGATCATCAGTCCTAAAGGATGTTACTGTTACATGCATTAGTTGTTTGATGTTTTAGGAAACACTGTGTTAAAAGGCAACAGCAACAAAACAAACCCCAAACCAAAAAGCAAACAACCTCCAAACTTTTATTTCTATTGATAAATCATCAAAACTCTAAGATGTAGGTCTCAGATATCTGTACTTCTAAAGATTCTATATGAATTTCCTGTCATTAATTAAACTAAATATTTTAAGTGTTCGATTCAATTACATTGATCTCAAAAATGAGCAAATGCTGAAGTAGTTTGACTAAAACACTGTCTTAAAAAGAGAAAAAAATAACTGTGTAGCATTAGTAGTTTTGTAGTATTAATAGGATGATATTTTGAAAAGCAAGCATGTGTGTATGTACCTATAAATATATCTGTGAATAGCTTCTTGTATTCATGAAATGTTCACTTAATTTCTTGTTTTTTTTTTTTTTTTTTTTTTTTTTTTTTTTTGCTTAGTTCTGGGAAATGTTTTTATGTTAGCTTAGTGGATACTCTAGAAAAAAAATGTAGTCCCTTCTTAGGCTTCTGTTGTATGCCTGGTTTTGGACTTCACTGTGGCTCCCAAAGAGAAACTGGTGTTCTAAAACTTAGGCATGCTGAGTGAGAAATACATTAGGGGTTATTTTAAGTTATTTCATGCTTGTTTTTACTCATGTGTCTTTGTGTCTTTCAGTACCTGTAACAATGTATTGAACCCAATAATATTTTTTAGTTTTTATTTTTGCTCTTCTTTATGTTAAATAACATTCAAAATTGTAATATAAATAGACTATAGGTGTGCTGTATTCTAAAGCTTTGTATTTAATTTCAACTGTTGAACAAAACCACAACCATGTTACTATTTTCTCCTTTTTTATTACTTCTCCTGTTGCTCAAATTGCCGAGTTAATAAATACACATATGTGCAACTCTTGTTAATTTGTTACATTAATTGTTAATTCATTATGTACGGTTATGGATGGAATACAGTCCAGTTTCTGTTCCTAGTAATTTTACCGAATGATATCAATCTGGAATGTTGCTAAAAGAGAACAAGCCCTCTCATAAATGTGCTAAATACAATTAATTAATGATAGTCTGGTCCTGAAGTGGAAGAACCTTGTTGCTACAAGAGGAAGAAGGTTAGTTGTAAGAGTAAGCTCTCTTCTAAGGGGAATGCAGAGCCCAATGAGCAGACTGGACCCAACTCACAGGGAAGTCTGCCGTCTCCCAGGGGCTTGGATAAGGGACATCACTGGAAAACTCTCCAGCTTCTAGTAAGGCCTTCTGATTACTAGCTGTTGTTGGCTGTTCAAACTGGCAGCATTGAAATTACCAAGTCCAAGGGCAGTCAAAAGAGACTTCAGAGCCCTGGGAAAATTGATAGAGGTATCAGGAGCATGGGTTGTGATTTCCTCAGTTCTTTCAGTAACAACAAATAATAGGAATATAGGTAGGTCCACTGGCTCGATGTGTGGCTACAAGGTTGGTGTCAGCAAAAAAGTTTTGTTTCCCAACCGCAGGATTTTCTATTCAATGCCTGGTCTACTGACCCCTGACCAGATATGCCTTTCTCATAACGTAAATGGAGTTCTAGCACAGGAGTATCAGAGCTCATTGGTAGAGCTTTAAATTAGCTTGGAATGGGGGAAAGGGACAAACGGGTGTTGCCAGTGTTGAGCAATGGGATGGTGTGCCAAAACTTAAGGGAATGAGTACTAAGATCCTACAATATATTTCAGGAGTTGTTTGCTACAAACTAGGTACCAGACCTGAAATGTTTGTGTACTAATGCACACAGCAAGAGGAAGCTTGAGGCTTTGGCCAGTCTAAGACTTAACATTACTGGCCTAAATGAAACCTGAGGGGATGAACCCCCTGAATGTAGTGCCCTGTTGGATGGTTACAGACTCTTTAGGAGGGAAAGACAGGGCAGAATAGGTGGAGGGGTGGCATTGCATGTAATAGAAGGGTTAGGGTACAGGGAGCTCACTGTTGGCACTGGCACAGTTGAGAGCCTCTAGGCAGGCATCAAGGGACAAACAAGTCATGTGGGTTTCTTTGTGGGAATCGGCTACAGATTTTCTAGCCAGAACAATGACACTGATGGATTATCCTATGAGGAACTAAGGGATGCTTCCAAGGTGATTGCCTTTGCCTTTATGGGGGACTTCAGCTTTCCAGAAACCAACTGGGAGTATCACAGAGCTGGTCCAGACTGGGTCAGAAGGTTCTTAGAAGACCTGGATGACGACTTTATGAAAGAGTACCTACGGGAGCTGACTCAGAAAAATGCCCTTGTTGGTCTGCTGCTTGTCAACAGAGAAGCTCCTGAGAGCAAAGTGGTGGTTTAACTACTGAAAAGGACCCAAAATGATTGCTTTCTTTGCTTCCAAAGAATTGTTTGGAGAGATATTATCAAATGTGACCAAGTTGTTCCCATTGTTGTGGGTTTTTTTCTTCATCCTATGCCTCCTCTGCCTTTTTTTCTTTATCTTTCAGAAGCTACATTTCCTGGGTAATGATGGGTAATTAGTAGCAAAGCAGTATAATAATTTCTTTGCTTGTGCCAAATAATTTTTTAAGCTCTTATGCTACATCTTAGTTTTGTTACTGAATTTGTTATCCTTGGAGTGTCTGATCCAATTATACAGTCAGCTGAGCTTTGATACAGACAGCTAAATTAGCATGTGATAAGAACCATGCTTTAGAATTGTTCATAAACAGATGAGTGTTTTGTTAAAGCTTTGCTGGATGTCATCCCTGTTGATTAATACCTGTAAAAGAATAATCATAAAGGAGTAATTAGGAAGGATAAGCGACATAATTTCATTAGATATCCTAAATATTCATCTTATTAGCAAACATCCCCACTATTTCCATGTAGAAGAGAAAAGTCCAGGGTATAAGTACAGGTTTTATTGTGTTTTGTTGAACCTATAAATATTGCTTTCAACAGGAACAAGTCATACTTCCAAATATTTTTTGAATGCAGAGGGAAGCAGAGACATGTAGAGAGACATTAATTATTATTTAATCTGGTTACCTGCATTTTAGACAACATCTATCAATCTTCATTTTCCATGGCCTTTATGGCATTTCCTGCTAATTGACTTTTATGTGCAAGACCTGACTCTTTCAGAGGGAGAGCCATTAAGAGCTTCTCCTGAGCATCTTGTAATGCAATTCCAATACATGCTCCAACATTAATCGGCTGCACTTACAGCTTCCTGTAGTGTTAAAGTTTAAGCAATACATAATTTCTTGTCAGAGCTAAAGTACACAATGCTTGCCTTATATTTCTAAAGAATTCAGAAGTTTAAAGTTTTTGTTCTCCATCTCAGCTTTTCTATTACACTGTAGCCTTAGAAGGTAGTTGTTATAGCTGTGCTTATGGCTTTCAAATGACTTGATTTCTTTTTTTAGTTAATATATTCTAGAGAAATTCAAGAGGTGGGGGAGCAATTAATTTTTCCATATTTCACCTGTAATCAAATTCTTTGGGAGGTTTTGATGCATAGCATGCTGTGATAGATTTGTAACACTTCCAAATTAAGAGATTTTTAGATCATGCTGATGCTTATACATTTTCACTGTCCTAGCATCTAGTTAGATCAGCTGCATCCTTAATTACTGTTGTGCTGTGTGATGTTGCATAATCAGAATATGATGCTGCTACAGCTACAGGCCTTTCATTATTGTTGCTGCTGAATGACTACATTCAGTCTTCTGTATCCCACTCCAGGGAGCACAGCAGACATCCTTTCTACAGATTCTGAAGCCCTGTTAAAAACACTTGAATTTTGCTTCCATTCAATGTGGACTTTAATTGGTTGCATATATAAGTGATAAGCACTGCATCAAACAAATTTTATAGAGCTTCTGGTCCATTAACATGAATATAAACAGTTTAGAAGAGTGTTTAGAATGCATTGAAAGTGCCAAAGTAATACTGATTTTTTTTTTTTTCTTTTTTTTTTAATATGCTTATTTACCCTACTCAGGATGAGAGGAGGCTGAGTACAGGAATGTGAGATGTAAGAAAGCAGTTTTCTCTGGTTCTGTTTAATCAGCAGTTTGGGTTAAGCTGCCAACCTTGTAGAAACATTTGAGGCTAATGACTATGAGCAATGACAATGTCATGTTAACAACAGGTATTCTCCACTCCTCTATCAAACTGGGATGTGCTCTGAGAAGAAAAACTGAAAAGGCTCTGACCTGTCCATCTTGCTTCTGTCCTATTAGTGGTATGATATTATGTATTTGCTTTGGGACTGAGGATTAAACTTCACTCTTCTTATGAAGACTTACTTCCCACACCCCCCAAATTATTAAAAGTTTAAATTTAAAAAAGTGAAACAATTTCATATTTTAAAAGTAGACAGGAAAGAGTTGAATACCACTCTTCAGCATGTGGGGGAACTTAAAACATTGTCTTGGGTGCCTTCAGGAAATACTGGAGGCTTCCAAGCCTATTTTTTTTAGTTCCTCTGTCTAGTTACCTCATGAAGAGTTTTGTAAACTTCTGACATGCGCTTCTCTCTGTATTCATCTCCCCAGTTTACCTTCTGGAGTAAATGTTTTTTGGGGTTTTGTACTCTCAGAGGACATGCAGGCACCTAACCCCAGTCATTTAGTGTTGTATAGAAACAGAGTAGAGTAACAGGCCTTTGGAAATGCAGGATTAACTACTCTGTTTAAAAAATTCAAATTTCAATATTAAGAAAACAATATAGTTTGCTGATGGTTAAGAGTGTATTGTGGTCTGATAATTTAGAAGATTTGAATCATTAAAGTGAAATTGGTTCACTGGTTTATAAAAAATATACAAATGCTACTAAGTTATGTAAAATATTACCCAGACAAATCAGTGTGGTTGTTAAGAAAAAGAAAAACTTAGTTGCATACATTGAAGTAAACTATTTCCTTTTTTTTACATGAAATTAAAAAAAGAATGGGAAATATGAATGATTAATTGAATGGTGTGTAATTATTATTGTGTGATATATGTGTTTATTAATAAATTTTTTTTATTAATATGAGAAATATGAATGACATAAAAATAATAATAAAACAGGAGGTATAGAACAAACAGAAATATGCAGTTATCATGCAAAATGCAATTAAACAGTGGGGATCTTTTTGCCAGCAGTCATCATGGTAAAGCAAAGTGTAACTGCCTAGAAGTATTAGACAAACTAATAAGTTCTTCAAGAGGTGTGAAACACCAAGATGAAGACACTAACTCTAAAGAGTCCAGAGAATGTAGATTAACCTATCTCAGAACAGTGTGTTCCCCAATGTGTCTTTTTGAGCATGCAGTATTCTTTGGCACAGATGCTGGGTTCCTTATTGGACGCACCCTCCTCAGCTGAGAAAATGAAAATTCCCTCTGAGACTACAAAAAATGAAGAAAGTTTTATTGCAGAAGATAAACTATGGGGGGAAATGGGGATAAGGGGAGAGCAAGAATATGTCCAAAAAACAAAGCATACCACATTTATGATGGATGATGCAAGCAGGTAGGGCAACTGAAAAACCAAAAAACCAAAGCAAACCAGGCCTAAAAACCTCCAGTACTTACCAAAGGCATCCTAGAAGCCAATATGCTTTTTCTAGAGGCAGTAATATATGGGGAAAAGTAGAGATATGAATATTTGGGAGCTCCCTGACAAGCTTCAAGCAATTTCTAATGAAGCATCAGCTCTGTAATTATTCTATTTTGGTATTGATTTTTTGTGTGTTACTGGTGCTAATTGTTGGCATGGATAGCTTGTTTAATCTTAATTCAATTCTAAGTATGTTTGAACACAGTATTGTTTCATTTCCAGCATAGGCTAGTTTAGCTTTCCTGGCAAATTGGATTTCCTGGATATTTTTGTCTTCATTTCATCATGATTCTGATGTGCCTTGTATATCAAGTCTTTCTTTGGATCTAGATATGTCAGCTCCTTTCTCTTAGGTTTTATTACTTGCTCATCCCTGTGTCTGTTTGGGCCTAGTGTTCTTCCTGACTTTCCAGGTTGCTTTAGCATCTATAGCCCTTAATCAGAGACCTTTAACTTAAATAAATTTAAAAAAAATAATAATAAAAGTCAAGGGGAAAAAAAGGATAGCTGTGAGTCTTGTAATAGTAGAAACTTGAAGTAACTGAAAGAGGAGTAAGCAAACTTTCCCTAGAAGTACCAAAGGGATCCAGACAGATGAAGCCTCAGGGACCTAAGAATAGAAATATATTACACCTTGCCTTCATCTTACTTAAGATCCTTGTGACTCGGCCAGAGCAGGGAAAAGGTTTGAGGAAGAGCTCCTGTAACTTGCTGAGGTCTTTGTGATGACAATTTATGAATTGTGAAAGCAGATCCTGCTGAGCTTTGAAAGGAGAGCAACATCCCAGTGAGTGCTATGCAAAATGTGCCTGTCCAGGAGCACGGCAAAGGTGCCTGCACCCAGTTCTTGAGAAGCAGCAGGTACCAGAGCCAAGCCTGACCCTCAGGGCTGCTCTGTGCTGCCAGACTGTTTGCAAGGTGTTTGGCAGGAGACACAGGGAATTATTACTTGTTGAATGTGTCTGTGGCTCCCCTGATCCTCTGTCTGCAAGATATGCTGCCCAACCTTACCTGAAGTTTCTACTTGTTGGCTGGTGATTTATCCAAATTTAATTAGTCTTGTGATTCGATGCTTTGAAGTGTTACCCTTCCTGCTTCCTCACTAACCCAGAAACTGATTACTCTGCTGCTCTTCTGCTTTCCTTGGTGGATGTAGAGGGGAGAAATTACTCAGATACCCAGACTGTTTGGTTGACAGTAACAACATCTCCAGTTTGAGCTTTTCATCTCCTTTGTTTTCTCTCGCCAATCTCTCTAAGTTTTGGAAAAATGCTTTTGTTCCTGATTCATCTGTGAACAGAAGAAATATCAAGATGGAACCTGATAAACTTTAATTTCTCTGAATGCCTTGTTTCTATATGCTCAATAAGAGTGACCATCTTAAATTTCATTTATGATTTTTGAAGGTATCAGATCATTGTTTTGACATTTGTTTATAATTGCCTGTACCCAATGTTCTCAAGCATTCCATTCCTAATGTCTGACAACCAAAATCATCAACTTGTCTATGGTGAAGTCCAAGATTCATGTTAACAGGAAAAAACAAAACATTGTAAAATTCAAGAATGATTCTGGACGTTTCTTATCCTCTGTTCACTGGGAACAACTTCACAAATTGTAATACTCAAGTTACATTTCATGTGCTATCATCTTGCTTGTTTTATAACAGAAGCAGTGTGGTGTCACTGGGGAAATGTCATCCATTTGCTAGCTATTTCTGTTTTCAAATCATTGACTGCATAGACCCATGAGATTTTTCTATTTAAAAATAGCTGTGGTTGTTTTGAGGAATAACTTTTAAACTTTATTTCCGATTACTTAATTAGTTTCTAAATCAAGATATTGCCCCTCAGAAAACTACCTAATACACAGCTGGTGTCATAAAGCTAAATAATTAATATCCTTATATGTAATTACAAAGAAATTAATACTCCTTTAGGAAAGAGCTAATTATATTATTTTATAAAATTGAAGTTAATTAAGCCCATCTTCATCTATTCTCTTTCCTTTTCCCTGCCCCCCCATTTTGTGTATGCTTGCAAAAATACCTCTACTTGGTTGAAGGAGTGAGATTTCTCTCTCTTCTACCCTTTTTCTCCTTAGTGGAGCCATGCTGGCTTGAGTCTATCAAGTTATATTTATCCAACTGTTCTGCCATCCTATCTTTAATTAGATTCTCTATCAGTTTACTCAGTAATGGGACAAATCTCACCAGGCTGTAAATTTTAAATTCTTTTTTAGCAGCATTATTTAAAAATAGGTACTGCATTATTATTTTCTTCACTGTTCATCAGCAATTTAAATATTTCAGTAAGGATGTTCTGCAGATTTCTGTTTCAGCACTTTTAAAAATATTCTTTTGTTTGATGCTGCAATTTGTTCTCAACCTTTTCTCAGGTATCACCCACTCTTTAACCCACTTCTTCTGTAGAAGAAACTTGTTTGTCTGATGTCAAGTCACTGGTCTTAAATTAGTGATTTGAAGACAAATATGTGCATCTATAAGGTATACTTCAGAAAAGGAGCCTTTATTGACCAGCAGCTACTTTTTCAGTGGAAGGCTTAGCATTTTCTTGTAGAAACATGGTGAATCCACTCTCCAATAAAGCCCTTGACAATAACTGGTTTAAGCAATTTCTCTCTTTTTCTGGTCTTTGAACTTTATAGCTAATTGTGCATTTAAGAGTTTCCATTTCCATTTGAAAAGCTAAATGCAATGTGAATACAGTCAAATAAAGATGAAATAGAAGGTAATTAACTGCAAGGCCAAAATTTTCACACTTGCACCCACACAGAGCAATGCAGATGATCAGATTTACTTAACTTTAGTCATATATAGCCTCATTCATGTGTATAGTAGAAAAAGTATTTTAATTTGACTTGCAAGCACTTTCACACTAGCTCCTTATTAAAATTTTATTTGAAAATAATTTTTACAAATTCATCTTGAAGCAATATTTTTATTAAAAGAAAAAAGGAGAATGTGTTCTGATAGTATTTCAGTTTGACTTCAATTGAAGTTGTTCACATTGCTATAGCACAAGTATGTTTTCATTGCTGCCTATGTTAAAATTAACACACCTATATCATGCATAGTCTTTTGTCTTTTAATGGGTTTGCTTATGATACTTGATTTTGTATCAATCATATTTAGTCTAATTTGCATATATAGAGCTAAGCATATTTACACCATGTTAATATGCAGTACCTGGATACTTGTGAGAAAGGAGATTAGCTGTCAAGTAAAAAGAAATAGGAGGGGGATTACTTGTTTTTTCACCTGTATGTGGACAAGAAGTCTTGAATTTTAAGATTCCTAGCTGCTTCCAAGACATGGTGATAAATCAGAATATCTTTATTCTGTCCTCTGCTTCTGGGGGAAAGAAAATAAATATTTTGGACTGTCATGAAGACCTGAATCTGAATATTCTGCTGTGGTAGGTAGATAACTGGCTGGCCACCAGATCTCTACCCAGCTGCTCTCTCACTCCCCCACTGAGAGAGACCATGCCATGGAAGACTGTGGGTTTAAATAGAGGGAGGATTCCCTTATGAGTTCTTATCAGGTGAAAGAGATTTGACAGTGAGAGAAGTTGTATTGGCATTTTAAATAGATCTTAGTTGTAAGAAATAAAAACAGAGTTTAGGACAACACATTTCTTTTCCTGGGCTGAACTTCACTCCAAGCTCTTTGATGCATCCTCAGGTGGCCCTGGTGCAGAGTGTGGGCGATTGTGGTCAGTCCAAAACTGTTCCTCTGCTTCTTCTTTCTCCTCACACTTCTCCCTGCTCCACCTGGGTACCTTCCAGGGACAACAGGGGGGCCTTCACTCCAATGCCTGGAGCTCCTCCTCCTTCTCTTCCCTCAGGGTTTGGAAGTACAATTCCCAGACTTATTTACTTTGGGTAAACTGAGTCATGTGTCTTAATGTGTTCTTTTGGTAGGGAAGATAACATTTCCTCCTTTCAGACATTGGGTTATATGATTTTGGGGCACTTTTACTGTAGTGAAGGAGGAAGCAGCTGAACTCTTTACTTGCTTTCTGATACTACCTGTGTTGAGGACTGTATGCAAATAAAGAGGACTTGGGTTTCTGAACCTCACTTCTGCCCCTTGAGAGATCCTTTTAATCTTTGTTTTGGTCAGGTTGTTGTTTTGGTTTTTTTATGAACTGTTGGTCTGTTTTACAAACAACTCACATTGCAATTATGTAGCTTTAAATTCAAGGTCTCTTCAATGAAAATAGTGTTTTTACTCTCTAGGTGATACAACCTCTTTCTAAAAAAAAAAAAAACCCACAAAACACTTTAGGGCTAAAGATCTTGTATCAAATTGCAATTAGAGAAGTAAAAACCTAGATGTAGCTTAATGAGTAAATGAAGAGTTGGATAATGGTCGTCCTTTATAAGAGGTTTTAATGTGGAAAATGCTCTTTAATCATCTGATGATTATAGAAGAAGATTTGTAATCTGTGCCACTTTGATGCCCTGGAAAGGTAATTTACTGTATTTTACTTTCTTGCTGTGAAACTGAATAGCCTCATTCTGTGCCTGCACAGCAATCTGAAACATCTGGAGTCTGCTGTATTCAGAAGTCTATTTTTTTTTAAGTGTTCATCCCAAATTGAGTGAATAGAGAGTGGGTGCTTTCTGCTGCTGATGCACAGAAGCATACAGGGCCTGCGGATGTGGTTAGGTATAGGATTATTACAAGGTACATTTTGTAAGCACTTTGCTTTTTAGAGAATCTTTTATACTTATTTCTGAAAACTTTTTTTTTTTTTTTTTTTTTTTTCTGGGGAGCAATCCAAAGGCTTCGACTGGCTGTCTCAAAATGAAAAGCAGCACTCCCCCACCAAAGACTTATCTGCTGCCACAGTGGATGAACATGCCTTTAAAACTAAAGGCTTTGAAGAGTTGTGGAACTTTCTTCACGTAGTGAAATACATAAGGTATTGAGCCTGTAGACTCTCCCTTCTGTTTCTAAGAAATAAATTTAGGATAGGCAAAGCACCAATCTGTGTACGATCAGCCCCTTGTTTGTTTTAGAGGGAAAGCAAAAGATGTTTCTCACCTTTGCTCCACCAGTAGAGAATATCTTCTTAATATCTAATGTAAACCTACTCTCAGTTTAAAAATATTATCCCCTTATCTGTACCATTGTAAAAAGGCCATTTTTATGCCATTATCCCTCTCCAGCATTTTTGAAGGCCCTTTGAGATACTGAAAGCCCACAGTTAGGTCACCCCAAACTTCCTCTTCTCCAGGCTGAACAAACTTGCCTTTCTCAGTCTTTCTTCATAGGAGAGATCCAACAGTTGTCTTGACAACCCTCCTCTGGACTCACCCAACAGTCCCACATCCATCCTGTGTTAAGGACCCCGGGGCTGGATGCAGGGTTCCAGGTGGGGTCTCTGCAAAGCAGAGCAGAGGGGCAGAATCCCCTCCCTCACCCTGCTGGCCATGCTGCTCTGGATGCAGCCCAGGACACAATTGGCTTTCTGTGCTGGGAGTTCACATTGCCAGGTCATGTCCAGCCAATCATTCACTAGCTCCCCAAGGCCTTCTCATTGAGGCTGCTCTGGACCTGTTCATCCTCCTGTGTTGATACTGTGGATTTCCTCAACCCAGGTGCAGAACCATGTACTTAGCTGTGTTAAATTTCATGATGTTCCCATCGGCCCAATTCTCAAGTTTGTCCAAGTCCCTCTGGATGGCACCCCATCCTTCAGGTGTGTCAACTGCATCACTCAGCTTGGTCTTATGTGCAAAACAGATGAGGATGCAGTCCATCTTGGTTATGATGCCAATAAGTTAAATATAAATATATGTATATATTTCTCACATTATTTCCTAAATATTTTCCAGCTGCTTTGTTACTTTTAAGCTTTTTTTTTAGCATCAAGTCCTATGTTACAATGTTATGACTGTTTTACTGCTATGTAAATTGTTGCTTTGTGTGTATAATACTATAGTCTTACAGCTGCTATTTGTTATTGTAGATTTCTTCTGGTAGAGATTATTAAAAAAAAAAAAAAAACAACAAAAAACCACAATAAAAACAAACCAACAACCAAAAAATGCCCCCGAACCTCTAAACCCTCTCTGTGTGTAAGCCTGGTAACAGATATTCTATCTGGAAAACTGTGAAAAGTTAACTTTATCTTGTCGTCGTAATATAAAAGCGTCCTTCAAAGACTGGTCATGTTTTTCATTAATGAAAGCCTGATTAGATGGTTATCATGTATGTCTAGTCAAAAGAAGTGATCTCATGCACTGACTGTGGTTTTATTATTACAACTGCGTCTGGAATAGTATGTATGTGGATTTGCTAAAACGCTCTTTTTTTAAAAAATAGGAAAGGAAGTCAAAGCAGTGATTTCACAAAGCTATGGTTCAAACACCTTGAGTTTTATTGTGTTTTTTTTTTTTTCTTTCCCCCCACCCTCCCTCTCCTTTTGCCCTGTGTGCTTTAAAGAAAACAATGGCTATGCAGAGTTTTGGTTGAAAAAGCAAAAGCTGTATAATGAGATTACTACAGCTATCAGAGTGCAATTCCATTGTACTGCTGTGTCTATGTCCCACTTTTCTAATAAATCATAATAACCAGCTGACAATGCAAATATCGCAGCATGTTGTCTGAGAATTATTCTGATTAGTTTGTAACTTGCAAAGGCTCCTCTCACTCTTGAGCAATGAGTTCTCACACCGTTGGTGTTTTTCCCAAAAACTTTGTGTCATAAGAGTTACTGAGATTGCAGTGGCCATAATTCTGGTTCAAAGGTGGTTGCAATAGAATCAAGTTTGTTACGTTCCAGGGCTTTTGGGAGTATGCTGTTAATACAGAAGTTTGTTTTTGTTTTTTACCATCTTTTCTTGTAGACTATCTATAACTAGGTTTTTGAATCCCTGTATAGAGTTTTAAATCATGCACAAAGATATGAATTTATATTAAACTACTGTAGGAACATACAGTCTGTATATGTTTGTAACGTGTCTGGAATTTTATAATTTCTGTACAGGCAAAAACGTTGAATTTTAATCTTTATAAAAATATGGTTTATATAAATCTTTTTATTCTCTTTTATTTTTCTCACAGAAATAGCAAAGTTCTTACTCTAGAAAGCATAGCTTTATTTTTTTTTTAATCTGTAATATATTTTTGTCACTTACTGTAATAATGATTTCTGGGTAATAAATCATGGTGATGTTTTCTGGGAATTTATTTTACTGTGTGTTGAAAGCCTGTCTTCTCTGATGCGTTGAAAATATGAGACTTTGACTCCAGCATAAGGCTTGGAAATATGTGCTAGAGTTGTGGAAAAAATTGATTTAAGTATGCAAATATTTACATAGGATTTTTTTTTTAAGGTCTACATTATATTTTAACAAGAATTACAATGTTTGAAGTCATCACAGTGTCTTATAGGGTGACCACAGTGAAAGACCTACAAATGCTTCTAGAACTGTTTTCAATTGTGGAAAACCTTAGACAAGACAAAATAACCAGCTCTTGTTTGTCATGTGGTCATGTTAACTTTCTGACCTCCTTGAGATGTGCAGTCTCATTACTGAAAACACACAAACATCAAATTTTTCAAAATAGTTTGTCCAGATAAACTTGTACATTTGTAGTCTTGCAAATATCATCAGTATTTATTGAATATGTTTTGGCTAGTAACCCAGCTTAAGTATCTAGACTCAATTTCTCAGTCTGCCACAAATTTCTTAAGCAGTCCCAAGTAAGTAATCTAGTTTTCCTATAGCTCAATTTTCAGTATATGTAATACATTATTACTTAATCAATATTCTTCCCATTGTGAGAAAATACACACTGTAACTGTGGAAATAAACTTATGATGAATCCTAAAATGTTTAGAAAGTATGGGATGGATCCACATGCCAGAGCTGGATGTGAAAAGAAGTAACTGAGTCCCAGCATAGAAAATGAGCTCAATTAAACAGCCTTGTCCCAGATAATATTTTAATTGTTTAGATAGTAATACTAGCTTCATATTAATTGCAGGATCCTTGCAGTGTTAATAGAGTAGGCTTTGGTTTTAGGGGAAAAATAAACTCTACTTTTTTCAGAGGATTATAGTATCACCTTCTGCTCATCGTGAATGATATTTTAGTTTATAAGTATGTACTTTGTAAGGGAAGAACAAACAAATTTCATAAAACTATGCAGATGAAATATGGAGAAACTGTTCAAATTCACTGTAGAATTTGCAAGCCATAGAATCACAGAATAGTTTGGATTGGAAGGGACCTTTAAAGAATATCTAGTGTAACATCCTTGACGTGAGCAGAGACATCTTCAACTAGATGATGTTTCTCAGAGCCCTGTTCAGTCTGACCATGAATGTTTCCAGCAGTGGGGCACCTACCACTTTTCTGGGCAGCCTGTTTCATTGTTTCACCAGCCGAATTGTAAAAATTTTTCTTCCTAACACTTACTGTGAATTTGCCCTCTCTCTTTAAGACCTTTACCCCATGTCCTCCCAGAGCAGGACCTGCTAAAAAGTCTGACCATAGTGTTATTTTCTGATGGAAATGTACTTGGCTTTTAACTTAAAGAAATAATGATTATTGCTTCATTTATTACAGCATAAATAAAAATCCCATTCCTGGGTAAATATTTTTCTACTGCTTTTCTCAAGATGCATTCCTGGCAACAAAGAGATAAAATTATTAGAAAAATCTACAAAGAGCAACTGCTACACTACCAAAATAGAAATTCAGCAGAAAAAGCAATTTGATTGAGAGAGAACTAGTGGGAAAAGAACTGGAAAGAAGCCCCCATGCTTCAAGATTTCTCTGAAGGACTGAATATAAAAAAAAGCCTGTTTTTTTTAGAACGTGTCATGGGCATATCTGAACATTTTAGATAAATATTTTATTGGATGAATCCCATTCTAGTGACATATGCTGGCAGCAGGGGTTATGACTGACCTACTGCAAATGCCAAGATTCAGTTAAATGTTTCAGAATGGCTGGGCTGGACTCTAATTACCTACTATAAAAATAAGAAATTGTCATGCCTGATGTTGTGGTTTAAACCCAGACAGCAGCTGTGTGATGGGCGAGAGAGTTGCAAGGGTCAAACTGAGAGCTCATGGAGTGAGACAAAGTTTAATTTGGACAGAAAAAGACATGCTGTCCTGGCTCTGGCCATGCTAGGGTTAACTTGTGCCATAATGAGGAAGGGGAAGGGCTAGGACATGGTAGTAATTCTACACCACTTCACATCATTTTCTGGGCATGGGAGAAGAGGCTTCCTTCTGGGTTGGGATAGCATGGTGGCAATTACATTGGGCTCCATAGTGAGAATTTTCATGTGGATTTCTTGAATCTCTCTTGTACACTTTTTTATTAATATTGTTGCTGTTAGTGTTCATTTTCCCATCTAGTTGCTGCTTCCAGTAAATTATACTTATCTCAACCCTTGAACTCTACCTTCTTTGCCTCCAGTTCTCATCTCCAGCCCATTGTAGAGTGAGGGGAGGGGGAGTGGGTGAGCGGTGTGTGGTTTCAGTGGTGACACTAAACTGGAGAACACTGTTCCTAAACCATAAGACACACATGAGCACAACAAGGAATTAATTCCTGTTTTCCCATGGGCAAGCAGCTATTCAGCCATGATGCATGGAGCAGGGCCCCGTCATATGCAGCAGTTACTTGGGAAGACAAATACCATCACTCTTCAGTCTTCTCCCCTGTTTTATATATTAACCATGAAATAGCTCTCTGATCAGTTGGCATCAGCTCTCCTGGCTGTGTGCCCTCCTAACCTCTTATGCACACCCAACATCCTTGCTGGTGGTGTGAGAAGTAGAAAAGGCCTTGATGCTGTGTAAGCTCTGTTCAGGAGCAATGAAAACTTCTGTTATCAATACTTTCCACCACAAAAACATAGCTCCATACCAGCTACTGTGGAGAAAATTTTACTCTATCCTAGCCTAAACCAGAAGACCTGCTGATACTGGAAGCAGCAGCAGCAGGAATTTGTACCTTGAACACAGCAGAGTATCCAAGAGGCTCATGTAGAAGCAGCCTCACCTGCTGCTCACTGTGATATCTTATGCTACTTATTTGAAGGACAATGGTCAATGTTTCATTCCAAACTAAGTCAATAATTCAAGGAAACGTAGTGCTTTTTAATATATAGATACTTGTATTAGAAAACCTTTCATGTGTACAAGCATTATCTTTTGCATCCATAAATGTTAATTAAAAAAAAAAAATCTTTTTTTTCTGTTTTATTGCTGGACTTATTGAGAATAATGTTCTAGTCAATGTTGGTATAGTATTCCATCTCCGGTTAGAGAGTCCCAGGCATGATCAATGATCTGTATCTCAAGAATTATACAGGTTTAATTCAGCCTTTATATAACTTTGACCCACAGGATTTAAAGGTGGAAGAACAAAGATATTTGTATTAATAAAATAAATTATTCACTTAAATTTATAATGATAATTATTATATTAAAATACTTTAATCTGAATTATTTGGTACTGTGTGGTTATGACTACCACTACAGTACACTTATCTTTGAAGCAATGGTGTTAAAACTAGCAAAATAATTATAGGTTGGGGATTTATGTTACTCAGCCATACCAAGAACTGTGAGTAAATCTTTCACTCAGCCTCCAGGAGTAAGCTTGAGAGGCATCTCCTCTTCAGAGTGGAGAAAGCATGTGTTAGAAGTCCTGGCTGTTCAAAGATGGGGCTAGGCTTATACTGTATAAAGTGTTTGACTGTCAGTCATGGCTTCTAGGTTGCTGTGTCAACTCAGCAGCTTTAGATAACTTATCAGTACTGTCACTTGTTGGTTCCTTTATCAGAGACTTTGCCAGCCACATCCTTACTAGTGCCAGATTCTGTCAGGAAATGTTATTTTTCACATCTTCAAAATGTTTAGCTTTAGGATCAATGAGTCAGGCTGATCTCAGCGTTTTTCAAAAACAGTGTGACCCCCATCTCCATCCGTCAATGATAACTTCTGAAAACAAGGTAAAGTTTGAGCTGTTTTATCCCCACTTAAGCAGAGCATACTTCTAAATGTGAACAACTATCAATAAGCACAAAAATTCTTAGACCTATAGTATATTGTTCAATAGCTAATATAAGATCTGTTCGTAATTCTGTTTTGCATGGCAAAGAACTTTATGCTTTCAGGGTAGCTTATTCCTTGATTAAGAGGTAGAAAATTTTATATTTTATTTACTAAATAAACATTTGACAATCCTTATACTTTAATACCATCGTACATTGTATTTGAGGATAGCACTTGTATCCTCAAAATATTTTCCTTCTGATTTCTAGATTTGATGGACTTTGGCAAAGCTCCCTAATTTCTATCATTAGATTAATCTGTGTTATAATCCTGGAGAGAGCAACTGAGAACAGAGCAAAATACTTCACGCAGGATGCATGAGCCTGGGTGAGCTGAAGGTGCTGCAGCTCCACGCCCCCAGGCTCAGCAGGGAGCAAGGCTGAAGATGTGTTCCAACAGGTACACGTGCTCTCACAATGCTCACATTACATATCCACAGCCAGTCACACATGTGTGAGTGCCACAGAGCCTCCTCACTCACAAAGAGGTAAAAAGTAGTTTAATAAGTAGATAGGACAGGACAGGCTGTGCTGGTCAGGTACAGGGCATGGGCAGAAGAGTGTACTGACCAGGCACTTATTTATGTGTGACCCTGCCTTTACTCCTCCTTATTCTTCTATTTTCCTATTCTTCTTGCTTCTCAAATCAGCTGAATTTCTGGCTTTTTCCATCTTTTGTTCCTCCTCTAAATGTCCTATAATGAGTCCTGTGACCTATTCCTTTGAGTCCTATAGTGTGTCTCCTGGAAAGAAACCCTATTAATCTGAAAAGAGATTTCCAGATTGCTCCTGATTGACCCCTTGTGATGGGTTTCACACCTGGACAATGAGGCTGAGGCTGTGCTGACAATACTGAGAGGGGTCCGGATAGGATGTTTGTGCTTGGTAGTCCTTGGGTTGGGTTCCCACTTGCATTTGTGCATCCCTGTGCTCCTCTGAGTTTGTGGAGATGGGCCTGTGATGGGAAGATGCCTCCTGAGATGGGTCTGAGTGCAGCTGAGTGCTCCCATTACTGCCATTGTGTCTCTGAGCTCCTTTGTGGTTCTGGGGATTAGCTTTATCACACAACCTAGCAGTAATGAATACAGTATAATGCCTTATGAATAACAGGCTGTGTTTGTTAGTTAGTTATAATGGAGAATTACTGTTGTACAAGTTGCAATGTATGCAAGTCTCCAGAGAGGAAGATGTCCCTAATGAAATAATTGTAAGTTAGATTGTTTTGCTGAGAATATTATGTTGTTTGCCTTTGCCTTGTCCTTAAAATACTCTTTGTAACTGATCCTTTTAACTTGTTTTTAATGATTTTTCTTCAGAATACTCAAACTGTAGATCCTCTTTCACAAATGAGTTTGTAAAAGGGGAATTAAATTTACTTTGATCTCTTTACTCTTCCTTAGCTATCTGTCATGTTGGTTATTTACAAGGTCATGCTGTGTTCTACTAATTGTTGAGTTATTCTGGCATGACAGTATTGTTTCATGTAGAAATTTTGCCTGGGATAAAGTCAGCAGGAAAACAAGTTTAGACAGTCCTGTGATTCAGAGCTTACAAAGGATCAGTCTCCAGTGCACAAAACTGCCTGTCACTGTTAGAGCAAGATGAAGCTGAATGGGCCATGAGAGAGAGATAAGTGCTCTTTATTAGGGAATTGAGACCTTTCTGAAAGATGTCAACAAGCTGGGAACAAACAGCGTGAGGATGTATGCCCTGCAGATGGAACACTTCTTTCTGTGTTTTGTTTGATTCCTAAAAATCAGTGACAGGGTAATAGTTGATAGAAAAGATCATAATTTGTTAAATGCCCTTTTGACTAATGTAATACTATTAAAAAAAAAAAAAAAAGAGAGCGAGAAGAAGCTCCCAGACTCAGAGAAGCTAAAACAGTCAGCTGGCGTGCTATCACAGGATTTTAACAGTAGTCATTGAACTGAGTTCTCATTTTCTCTTGTCTGAGATGGGCATAATGATTGATCTCCCAGTTGGGGAGTGTTTGGTCCCCTATTAGTTACCTGCAAGGAAGCACATAATTTTATAAGCAGGTACTTTAAGACAAAGGAAATATTCAAAAATGCTTACGGGAAGGCTTTTATGAGTTGAGCTTGACTAATAATACTTAGCTGGTTGTGGGGAAGTAGAGATGTGAAGATTTCACTAGTGGACGCCAGTCTCTGGAATATGTGTTCAAGTAGGTTTGAGAAAGCTTGAGAGAGGACAGTTCCACACAATCTGTTTTATCATTGCTGTGAGAAACCATGCTGAAAATCTTGATGAAAACTAGCCTGTAACTGAAGTAAATCCCTTCAATAATTGTATTTCCCAGATCTCTTCTTCTATGAGGTATTCTGGAGTTTTTAGAGGGAGGCAGAAGAGTTGTTAAAGTAACTCATCCTATTTAAATCTGCACAGATGATAAAAAAGTAATACTTTTCAATGTTTTTTTTAATAGTCCCATGTCAACAAAAAGTTGGAGTTGGTGTAATTTTATCATTCTGGTAGCTTCTTATTAATGGGTATCTTTCTAACTATCTTGCAACCATCCATCAACAAACAGAGATGAGAGATAGTGATGAGTATTGCAGAATAAGAATGTTAACAAAGAGCTCAATGTTCAGATCAAATGATTTTTATGTAAATGTATCTCATTCAGACTTAACTGACTGAAAATTAGCCATTATTCCAGCATCTTTACAGGTTGACTTTTTAGCATTTTATCTTATAAATGAGCATTTTATGACTACCCATACTGTATACAGACAGTTATTTTTCTTCAGCTTGATGGTTATGTTGCAGCTATCTTCCTTCAAAAAGTTGTCAAATTGTCTTTTTAAGTTTTGTTTAATTATCCGAGTTTAGCTTCACTGAAGTGTATTTCAGTGTTGGGTTAAAGTGCTAATTCTATGTGACTACAGAACCTGTCCACCCAATAGGAAACATTCCTATGTTAGAGTGAGTTACTGATCTAAAAAGAAGTCTGACAGTTTTACTGTATATTTGATGTAATAGATGTATCAATGGCTACAGAGGCAACTGCTATTAGCAGTTTTATGTGCAGATCCAGTGTTTTCAGAATCTCTGCTTATAAGATGCAGTGCTGCCATCTTACAAATATTAAAGAAGAAAGAATATATTCAGTCTTTGAAAAGATCAGTTAGAAGAGCTGGAATGGTGCCTTCTGAACATATTCCAGCCACTAGTGGTTTTAGAAAAACTGGAAGTTGCAAAATTTTTCTAGCATTTCATTTTACAGAGAACATTATAATAATATTTATGTGGTTTGTTAGAATTTTCTGAAAATTGTTTAAATCAAAACAGACTTTCCAAAACTTAGTATCATAGCTCTTCAAAACACCTTCTTTTTTTTCCTTCTTATATCTCATTAAATACTTGAAAAAGTTTTCAGAGATTCACTTGCTGATATCCCACCTAAAATGAAAAAAAGTGCACTGTAGTTGGAGGTGTCTTGAAGAGATCTCAAAAGGTCATATTCTCATTATCCCCGCTCAATTAAATCAGAAGATGAGTTGTGCTTGGATATTCAAAGAGCTACTTGCAGCATACATAAGTTTTTTTCTGTAGAAATCTTGGATTAACTAGATGCAAAGTCCAATAATTAGTGTTAATAAACTTCAAAGACAGCAGCATGGGAAAGCGTGTAGTACAAATGTAATTACAAGCTGTTATGATAGTTTACAAAAATATGTATGTGCTTTATGTTGCTTTCTGCTTTGATTTTGTAGGGAGGTTATAACAAACAAAACGGCCTCCAGAGATTATTTCTCTTGCTGCTGAGAAAGCATATCTCATACTTAGTATGCAGCTTTCTAATTCTCCACTGTTTCCCTTCCCTTGGGTATGAGGTTTTATCCTGTAAAAATGGAGGTTTAACATTCTGAGTCTTAAATGTTGAAGCAGCCTGTTACCTATTTTCCCCACTGTATTTTATGCACTAAGTGGCTTTAACTCAGCAGGCTTGTTTCCAGCACTAGCTGGATTCTAGCACTTTCAGAAATAAGCTATGCTCTGACTGAGGGACAGCTGCAGTTGTGCCACTGTTTGCTACTTACAATGAATGCAGGGAAAACAAATATTCTTGCCTTCCCTGAGGTAAGCAAAATGACTGGCAAAATAATGTTGTGTTTGAATATGAAGCAGTCAAGGCAGACCTCCCCATTTAATAAGATTCACATTATCATTATATATCCATGGAAATAACTCTTGCATTAACGTTAGAAAATTGAAGTATGCAAAATACACAAATCTTCAGTGTTAAAGAATGTACAGGATTGGATAGGGTCATCTATTACAATGTCTAAGCATGTAAACAAAAATTAATAAAATAACCCAAAATTCCCAACAAACAAAATATGTTTTCTACCTTATATCCATGCTAAATCCAACTAAATTTAAATCCATCTGGATCTTGTTTGTTTGGTTTTTTTACAGTTTTCATGTGAAATTTTTTTTCCTTTGGTGTGTGTTCTATAGTCATTACTGCAACTGGACAGAGGAGTTTGATTTTATGACATCTCTGTCTGCTTAGTATCAGGATGTATTGATAGCTATAGTTTTAAGGAGATGCACTGTCAGCTGCCTTCTCGACATATGACTTGCTCCTTTTTTAATTTTTTTTTCTTTTTTTATTTTTGCTATAAATGAGAATAAGGTAATATTTTTTTCTCAATTTTAGCCCTGTAATAGAAATCAAATTTGGTGTTTCTTATATTGGTAGACTTATCTAAGTCTGGCATTGATCCCTTGTACTGCAGAAAAATCTTGTGCTGTGAAATGAAACAGTATGATGCTGATGTCTTTTGTCCAATGGTAATGATCTTTCTTATCAGTGAAGCACGCATGGGTAGACAACTTTGCTTACTCTGTGTCCTTCTTAGTAGAGCTTCCCAGTCATAATGACATTTTCCCCCAGTTACTTTCTAGGACTGGTTTATTTTGTCTGAGAGCTCTTGTAGCACATAGCTTTTTGCATCACAACTGGCGTTCCAAACCTTCTTTCCCTGCTGAGAAAGTCCCTTCCTTGTTATTTATAAGAATGCCTGTTTGAAATTATAACTCAGCATAATGGATTCCATTCTTATATCTGCTCATGGGCTAATTCCATGCAAAATTAAGTATTTTTATTTTATTTTATTTTACTTTATTTTTTAAATTTCTTTTTCCAGGAGTCTAGAGGGAGTTGGGTAAGTTAACCTGGTATTGTGGTTGTACTAATATCTGTTCTGTTGAACACCAGGCTAAACGAACTTTTGTCTAACAGTGAAATTGCCTGTAACTTCTCATGACTCCAGAGCTGAAAATGAACACCAAATTAGTATTGATGCTTTATTAGAATGCTCAAATTAGTTTTAATTTGAAGTGTATGTGTATGTGTCTTAGCATCACAGCATACTCTGAGATTTGAAAATGGGATAGACATCAAAAATAAAGATTGAATTGTTAGTGAAAATTGAACTTGTTTAATTTTTAAAATTAATTGACTTGGTATCCTGATTATAACTAATTGACTTGGAATTCTAGGCCTGAACTTCACGCCTGAGTATCACCCCTCTTCATATAAACTTAATTAACCAACTTGCTTTAATGACAGTGCTGTAAACAGCCTGATAAAGTGACTGGTGGTTCAACAAATTAATCCTCTTCAATAATGGAGAAACAGTGTGTCTATACTGCTGTTATTTTATCCTCTTCTTGGTGGGAATAGACTTGAATACATGCAACTCAGAAAAACCATGAAAGAGAATTAAGCCCATAGTAAAAACATAGTACGTAGTGGTGTGTATGGATCTTTTGCAAAATGGGTCCTGGCTAGTTATGCATGTGTATACAGCTGTTCATGTGGATGCATTTCAAATACTAGTAGATATGTGCTTGCATGCATGTAGGTTTAAAGGAAAAGGTTAAGCTAAAAGAACAATCAACAAAATCCCTTTGTGTTTTAGCAGCACTGCACTGGGAATCAGTTGAGATTCCAGTCACAAGTTCTGTTTTTCCTGAAGTTTTTTTTTTATTTTCTGCAGCTCTTGAACAGAAGCTGTTTGTAACAGGAGACTGTTGCCTGCTACAAGTCTTCAGATTAATTGAGACAACCCCCAAAATCAAAGGCTCTATTTCTGCCAAAAATCTGTGTGTGTAATTCTGCATTAGAATTACAGAGTAATTGGGTTCAAAGGGGCCTTGGGAGGCCCCCTAGTCTGACTTCTTGCTCAAAGCAGGATCGACACAGAGTCAAGACCAGGTCTTAAAAATCTACAATGATGGAAACTGCACAATCTCTTAGGAGAACTTTTTCCACTGCCTAATTATCCCCGCAGTGATTTCTCTGCTCCCCTCCACGAGTCCTTTCCCCCTTATATCAAATTGCAATCTGTGTTTCTTAGTTGTTGTTCATTGTGTCTCATCTTCCAGCTCAGTGCAAAGAGCTCCTTCCCAAAGGGCAGGACCTTGGCTTAGCCCTTCCTCACTGAACTTGACTCAGTCGTTCAACACCTGCTTTGTACTGGACACAATATTCTAAATATTGTCTCACTGCCACTGAGTAGGAGAGACTAATCTTCACTTCAGCCTCCTGTTAGCACTGACCAGGATGCTGCTGGCATTCCTTGCAGCCAGGACGTGCTGCTAATTCAGGCTGAAATATAAACATATTTTGCTGCCTGTCTCTTGGGAATATAAAGTTTGACATGCAAGGTTGAAATTGTTTCTTTGGAATTCACCTGTGTGCAATATTTCAGATGAAAGTGGAAGAGTCATGAAGTTCTAAATTGGAGCACAATAAATTCTCTGATCAATTTGCTGCCTGATGCATGGGTGTTCTGACTAATCTGTACATTGTTCTAAAAATAAAAAAGCTCTTTTTGGCTATGTGAGTGTTAGCATTGACTTTCATAGCTCCTTTACCAAGGACAAAATGATACTGGTTTGCATAAACTGAATCTTTAACTTTTTTTCATCACTACCAAAAAATACACTTCATACTTCTTTCTTCCACAGGTATGAAATACAAAATATATCCTGAGGTGTTTTCTTTGTTGTTTGTTTTTGTTTCTTTGTTGTCTTTTTTTGTTTGTTTTTTGTTTTTTTGTTTTTGTTTTGTTTTCTTTAAAGGAAAAAAACGTCACTCAGGGAAGTATCTATTTGTGTTGAATTATCTTTAAGGTATATGATGCATCTGCTTTTGAAGTTATATTCATATTTAGAAATAGTTATTTATTTCAAATTGCTTCAAGCTGGTGGAAAAGTCTTCTAAGATTTAATCAAATTCAAGTTCTTTGCTCTAGGAATATGACAGAAAAGTAGTTTATTTCTGACAATTTTTTAAATTGCTCTGCTATAGAGTGTAAAACAATCCTCTTCAGTAACTTCCTGTAGAATATGCTAAAAACAACATTCTATTTAAAGACCTTTTTCACAATAGATAAAATCAACAGTAAAGCTCTTTATGCTACTTTTCAGTCTGCTTGTCCCATTTCAGGTTACTATTAGTAATACATTTCATCTTCTATCATAAAAGAAACTTGGCCATAGGCAGAAATATCTGGAAAAATTTTATATATTGTTTTGTGGCTTTTGTCTTATCAGCTCAGCCAACATATATCATGTCAATTGAATTTATCTCTGAAATGTCTTGAGCTGCAAACAAAAAGTGCAGTTATTATGAGGAATTTATAAGAGGTTATCTTTGAAATTAAAAGGACGATTTATTACTCTAACAATTAGCTAAAGAATAAAATGTTTTATGCATATCAACAGTTTAATCTGAATTGCAGTTTGCTAGTAGATGTTAAGCCAAATATTCTGTTTATGAATTTCAGTAATAGCTGAAAGAAAAGGCACTATATCTACTTGTGAAACTTTTTAATTTTGCATTTAATGTCTCTTCATAAATCTCTATATTGATGTTGACCTCTTTTGACAGTTGCACTTATGTTACCATATCTCATTCTTAATAATTATATTTCATTTAGACCTTCTTATGGTTCTTCTCTTTTCCCCACCAGTAATTATAAATAATTAAGTGGTGGAAAAATTACTTACAGAATTGCTATCTTTTAACCGGAAACTAACTGGTTTGTACATAACTGTGCTTAAGGGATAAATCTTGTCTACCTTGGACTTCTGATGGAGCCAAAATTAATTCACAACAGATGTTGGTAATTTACCCTGCACCTTTAACTTCTACTTCTTTGGTTTTTTTTCCATTTTATTGAAATGAGATGATTATGTTAGAATCGCAGAGAGAAGTAAATGAGATACTTAACCCTACATTACTTATTCTAATACTTTGTCTTTCATAGAGGCTTACCTTTGAAATCCTCTCTAGTTTTACTCTAGTTTGTCTGAAACTTTCAGTGTAGATGACCTGAAACTTGCTTTCAAGGGAAAGAAAGAAAGAAAGAAAAAAAGGCAGTATTATTTTTTTATTTGCATTTTACTCTCTATGTACAGCCTTTTATTTTGCATAATTTTAGCCCTGTGATCTTGCATTTTTCTCACTCACTCTTTTACATTTCAGAGTTGGTTTCCTCCAGCATCTCTCTCTACCTTCATCTGTTGTAAAGAAGCAAATATAAGAGAAACTACAAGAGGAACTTGTGATAAAACATAAAAAAATGGTCAAATTTCTCTTGTAGTCATGGTGTTATATAAAGGAACTGTTCATTGTATAGGATTCTCTTCCCTGCACCTTTGGTTGCTGCTCACATAAAACAATCCTGAAGTATTCTACAACTTCTGTCAGGATGCACCTAGTAATTAGCAACTGATCTGTAATGAAAGAAAACACCTAAGTCCGTAGATCATAGTGGTAATCTTCAAGTGGATGGAAGGGGAAACTAAAGTCAAAATTATGGTTTAGGAATATTATTTTTGGAACTAAGTTCAACTACTACTGGCTTTAAGGCTTTAGAAACTCTTCTAGGGTTTACATTTTAAGAGGTTTTTTTAGTGTTGAGTGTTGGTTGGTTTTTTTGGTTTTTTGGGTTTGTTTTCTTCCAACAAGAGTTGGAATTGTTTTTTGTTGGCGAGCTTACATTTTTGTTTATGAGAGATTCTTCCTACTGATAGTTATGCTGGATCACATTTCCTTGCAACTCAATGTGAGTTTTTAACCTAACCAGTTGGATGCCATTCATAGTCCTTATGGTCTCTAATTCAATTAAACGGAAAAAAAATAAACACCTGATGACTGCTTCAGGGAGTGTATTTGTCAAGCACATAAGGTGGTTTTATGTGACTCTAAAGCATTGCTCACAGTAGCTCCAATACAGCCAAATTCTAATTTGGAAAATTTCCCAAGGCCAGGAATGATGTCTAATGATGGCATTACAATTAGAAAAAAAACACATCACTGTTATACCAGTTGCTCAAACTCATGTTATTTCTATCACTTGACTAATTTAATTTTTGTTTAACTACCCTCCTCCATTGTCTGCAGCTATATATGTTTTCTACTGATAATCTTATGCTGCATATGTTTTTCTGACATGTTCCCTTGTCAAAGTCTGTTTTCCATTCAGCCTAGTGCTGGTTGCTATTGCTAGGGCCCAATGCTGCCCCGCTGTCCCTGCCTGACAGCTGACAGAGATGATGGAGAAGTCGACATGCAGTGTTGATGCCTGTCCCCATGGGAGTCTGTGACCATGCTACAACACTGACCAGCACTGCCTTTGCTGGAGTGCTGCTTACTTACTGGTGTGATAATAGTGAGTTGGCAAGATATTTTCTTTTTCTAGTATTAAACTACCAAAATAGCCCATTGCTATGAATACATGGCAGAATTTTAAAGTTTCATGAGCACAAACTGAAATCCAAAAATATCTGACTCAAGAAACTGTTTGTATTAGATTATTTCATGTGTTTTGGACTTCAGGACACTACAATATTTTCACTTGCTTTAGCTTTTGCGGTAAGGGAAATTTTTGAAAATCATGTGAATTAAACCAAAAACCATCTAGCAAAAGATACAAGCATGCTTTTAGCTTTGTAAGTCAGTTGTTCTCTTAATTTATATAGTAATTAATACAGTTGAAGGCTGATGTGGGAATCTTTATATGAGAGATAAAATTAAAGCGGAGTTCTTCAGCATATTTACTTGTTTATGTAGGCAATATTTCATACTGAACTATGAAAGTCGTAGATCAAGATATGGAGTTCTATCATCTGCAAAAAAGTCATGGGAAATAGAGGAGTTCAGTGAACAAGGAAGAAGTCAGTTTAAGTAATGTAATTATTCTCAAACTGCTAGTAATTATCCAGAGCCAAAAACATTGCTTCATGAAGAGCAACAGTGAGAATAAGTAATATTTCATCATCACAATATTAATAGATAAAAATGTATTGAATTTCCTGTTGAAGAAGTAATTGAGTAGCAGTAAACATGGGGCAAACTGATAACTGCTGGAATGAATACAAAGAAATAGAAAATAATTGTGCCTTCTGTAGATAGAATTAAAACATTCCTTTTCCTGCATAATAATAGGAATTAAGATTAATCCATATGTAGAAAAGAAATTCTGCTAATTTGCATGATCATTGCCTGGTAGCTGGTTTATCCAGCTACAAGTGCTGATAATAGGCACAAGAATCTTACTAAAAATAATGTCTTTACACTTTTATTGTAATGTGCACACATATCAAAGAATTTATATGCTTCTTTCAAGACATGCACTAGGTAAAATAAAATGCCATATGTTTCGTTTTGAAAGGAAAAATCACATTCTGTGACATTTCCAGTGTGTGCCTACATGCTTCATGACAACCTTGCAAAATTGTTGTGAAATGTACAGCTCAAGACCAAAATTTTATTGCATGGTTATAAATATGAAGAAAACAAATTCTACTGTGTCTTATCATTTAAAAAGATTGCTTTAGTGTGAGAGGAATTTTTCAGAGGTCTTAGTGAGGAAAATGCTGCTGAGTAAGTTGTATAAATGTTTTTGCAGGCTTGACAAAAATCAGGCAAGAAGTAACAGCCAGTTTTCCAAATCTTGGGACCAGTGTTCATCCAGTACTTTTTTTTTTTTTTTTATGTTATGCAGAACAGATTGTTGTTTTTGTTTTGTTTTACTGAATATACCAGCCTTTTCTTGTGGATGGCTTCCAAGGACTATAGGTGAATTTTTATTCAAAACAGCCAGTGAACATAAGTTTAAAAACATTACCTTAGTTTCCCTTAAATCCTTATCATAGGAAGTAGCTTTAGTAAGCAATTTTCTGCTGTATGGAAACTAGGAAGTAAGCTGCTTGGTTTTGGTTTTTGGGGGGATTTTTTTGTTGTTGTTGGTTTTTGGTTTTTGTTGTTTTTTATTTTTTTTTTAATAGTTCTCAAGAAGAAGGTAACAGGTGATTACATAATGCTGGAAGATATTGTGGTAGAGTAACTACATGCATATCCTAAGTGGGAAAAAAAAAAAGAAAAAAAAAGCTCCTTGATGCTGATATTTGTACCCTGAACCTGGTCTATTATTCACAGTCAGACTTAAAATGCAAAAAGAACTCTAAATTACATCACTTCTGCTCAGAAATCCAATATTTTAAAGCCAAAACCTGTATTAGTATATATTAGGCAAGGTGCCTAATATATCTATGGTGTGTTAATATAGCTAGAATACATTAAAGTCAATGTCTGTCACATCTGTGAGCATTTTACTATGGAAGAAAATTTTCAACATTCATTTATTATACTTTTTTATTTCCTAATAAGTACTTTTCCATATTTTCCATGCTAGCTTCAATGGAAATTATCCAAAAGATAACCTTTCATCAAAAATTTCTGAGCTGCTTATAGAACCTAGCCAATCAGTTCTTTGAATAATGGGAAAAAAAATCCTGGTCTTTATCTTGATATATTTAGCATATAAATGTTTAAGTATGCACATAATGTATATGTAGAAGTTCAGAGTATTTGGTTATCTTGTGGCTGTACTACAGAGTCGTACCATTTGAACAGGGTGTCACAGAGCTTGGTTGGCTGTAACCAACTCTGCTGTTCTTGCTGTACTCGCTGGTAAAACGACATGAAGGATGTGTTTGCACTGACAGCAAGACAGAACTCTGGTTGTCACAATACTCGAGCCCCTTTGTTGGTTGCTGTAGTAGTATTGGCATTTTTATATTTTTGGAATATTACTGAATAATTGGAGCCTGAATAACTGATGAAAAAAGGATTTGTTGCACATCTGCTTTCCTAACGGGATTCTTAAGTGTGCACACACTTTTATTGATATCTATATTTTTAAATGTGAAAATATATATGTATTATGTATCTATGAAATCCACTCTTCATTTCTTGAATTTAAAATACTAGATGTGCATCATTGTGCTAGCTGGCATTGCAGACACCTGACCTTTACAAGATAGCTACTTTTTTTCCTGAATTTACAAGCCAAGTAACAGGCAATTTCATAACTATAGATAGTACATCTGTGCTGGTACACATAGGATTAAATATTTTGCCAGTTGTGATAGATTATTTGCTTAAGCCTAAGGAAGTTGAGAGCAAAAGGGAAAATATTCTCAGCAGGAAAATATATAGAGAAGTTAAGGGATTGAGTACCTAATAAAGGATTGCTCTATGTACCTTTGCTTATAAGCACTCTAATCTTTTTCTCAAGTACTTTAGTATGACTGGATTCCCTTTTCCAGACTGTACAATGTATACAGGTTGTATATTTACATTGTTTCAGCAGGCTCTGTCATTTTTTTTGGTGTCAGATAAATCTATTTTTTCTGAGGATGGGCCCATATGGCTGAGCAGTATAGTAATGCTGAACTCTGCATGTAACTACACAGTGCAATGGCTGCCTGTTGTATGCATCCACACAAATGCTCAGCAAAAAAACTGAAACTGTCACTTGGCTATGCCAGATCACGGTCTTGTCATGATAAAGTCATAAGGTAAGTGACCAATGATTCTTTCAAACAAGGTGCTGCCCATACTCATACATATGTGCATCTATCATTATCTATCTATTTTTCTATCTATCTATCTATCTATCTATCTATCTATCTATCTATCTATACATATGTGTATGTCAACTTTTCCTCTGTCTGTCTGTCTCTCTCATACCAAGAGGACCAGTCCTCTGTCCTTTTCACTTGGGTACAAAAAAAAAAAAAAAAGAAAGGGATTTTTATGGGCAATGTTTCAAACTTTATTATGGGCAATGGTTCAGAAAAGGGAACTGACTTGTTTATGTATTTCTTGGTCATTACTTGATACTAGTCATTATTAAAAAAGCAAGACTATTCAAATCTGTGTTATGTAGTTTGGAATATGATCTGTATTTACAGTTAAAAAAACACAGTTTGGGCAGTCTCTCGGGCATGAAATCTAAATAGAGTGTGGCATTGGCTTTCTGAAGTTTAGGAAACTGTACTGATTTCTGCAGCTGAGTTACCAGGCTGTGCTGAAGTTCTTGGATATAACTGTGAGAACCTATGTATGTAAAAATTATCATGGTTTGAACTGGGCTTTTTTCTTCTCATCCTCCTCCTTTTTTAACCAATATGGCTGCTTGTGTGCTGATCTGTGGGAAGATAATCTATTATCTGTGGATAATAAAGCACTAGGCTTCCAATGGGAAAATGTCTTGTATTTGCCATTTATGTGTGATTCCCTTCTCACCTAATGTTGGTAGCCTAAATGTTCATGTCTAATATAAATTCTGTATCTGAGCCTCCTCTTAAGACCACGTGTGTTGCAGTAAGGACTATCCCACCAGCCTTTCAGTAGGAAGACTGGTCCTTTTGGCTATGCTTCTCTTTCTTCAGAAGAAAGACCTCTGGGGTCAGCTAAGATGGAAAGCTGAGCTGTTAGAAGCCAGCTCAAGTCAGCCTTACTGACCTTAACTTGTCATGCAGCCAAGGCCCAGATGCAGCTATGTCAGCTGGCTGATTTCTTGCCTCAGATGCAAACAGAGTGAACCCCTGATTGTGAAATAAACCATTATGATACTCTTGCTAAACCAGAGGGAGCAATCAGCTGACTTCTTACTGCCTTTCCTTCTAGTACCTTATGCCAATACATCAGGAGAAATTTCTGCTACCAGGCACTACAAGGACATAGAAGTGTCAGTAATTCTTTCAAAGTTGTAGTTTCTTAACTTTTTACTGCTTCTTTTGAAATTGTATTTACACAATTTTGCCAGCTTTACCAGCTTCTATCAGACCTAAACCTAGAAGCTTCTGCTTTGGTACATTGTGAGGTTTCAGAAGGACCTCCGGGTGCTTCTTGTGCACCCATACTGTCGGGCTTATTCTTCTTCCCTTCGCAAAAAGCGAAGCTGCTAATAGTTGCTGTAAAGTTATTTATTGCAGAAGCACATCAGTCTCAAAAGCAAATACAAAGCAATGGCACAAAGCAATGGCTAAAAGCAATGGCAAAACTGCAGTGGCAAAATGCACATGGCATAAAGCCATGGCATAGAGCCCCCACTCTCCCTGATACCTGTTCTTTTATATAAACTTTTCAATCAGCTAAGACACAAACTCGGACCACTATTCCTTAGCCTATTAGAATTCTGGTTTCTTAGCACGCCAGGCTACGTATAGACTACATTCATGGCCTATCTTGTTCTAATTGAAAAATGCAAGCAATATCCTTAACTCTATTATGCCTGAAGCTAGGTTCTTGGAGCCTCTAAGAAAACACTAGCATGTTTTTCAACCTTCACTAGAACATGTACTACTTCTCAGGCATCTAAGACCTTTTACTCACTAAAAGCACTTAAAACTTATTCCATTTAGTTACTTATTTTCTTTCTCTTATGTTACAACCTAAATCTTCACCTCTGCCTTATAAGTGAGAGGCTTAATATACTTCAATCTGTCTAAAGGTTTCAACTCAATCCCTGCATTCTGATTTCTCTCTGAAGGATTCAGAGAAACTCCTGACTTACTGACTCCAACAGTGTATTTGGGTTTTTGCACATTTCATCAGTTCCCCTTAGGTGCTTTGATCTGTTGTTTTGAGCAGATAGCAAGACCAGGGTCTAAGGGGAGAAGGCTGAAAAGGAAAAATGTTCTCAAGTGATGCTGCTTCTCATGTAGTACGTGAACAGCTTTTGTCAGTACCAGACATTTCTTCAGAGGATATTATTTGTCTCTGTCTCGTGGTGCTAGACAAAAAACTAGCAAAGAATTAATGATTAGGTGTCATGATATTTCCTGACTTCTGTGCTTCTTTTAGCTTGTACTGTCTATCTCAGCCGAAGCCAAAGTGGTGACTATCCATTATTTTAAATTTTCTACCTCTTCCTACAATTAATTATTGACTCTATTTCACTATAAGCCACTTCATAATGAGTGGTAAGATTTTTATGAAATTAATTTAGGCTCTGAAAAAAGAAATAGCTAATTAAAAATTATGAAATGACGTTAAATTTCTGAATGTGTTATGTATTGGTACTGAAATCTACAAATGCAACTTTTCAGTCTAAGAAATCAATAGTAGTCCAAGTGATCACAAGTTGACTGTACAATACTAACTAAAAAAAGCTGAATTTACATATAGAGATCCCACTCATGAAAACCCCACCCCCAAAATGAAAATGTTGTATGTTGTTTATTCCCATTCAATACATATGACTTCTTTGAGGCAAGAAATGTTAGGTGATATCCTTTTGAAAACTTTCAGTAGTATGTGGTTCAGTGATTACAAGATTTAAAAAACCAAAAAAATTAGGAAGAAATTATTTATTATTAGATGATTAATTGGCTTTAAAGGCAGACTAAACATTGTGTACAAAAATGTTGGTGTTAGAAGAAGAGGCTTAAATTTGCATATTAGAAGATGCAGTTTGGAAATGTTTTTCTGATTGAGTGGTAAGCAACTCTTACAATATAGTAATTTATCCTTATAAATAAAACAGATGCAAGCTGGGAAGATCAGTGTTAAAATTTAAGTTGTCTTAATGTGATTGAGTCATCCCTATGTCAATAATAGTAAAAGTCACTGTGAAAAGAAGTTAGAGAACTACTTGTCAGACTTATAAGCAGGAAAAGCAAATGTTAGCATAGTTTATCATAAAGTGCATATTCCATGTGTAATTTATTCTATTGTTTCAAAGGTTTATATTTCTTTCTCCTTGTCTGAAATTTAATATTGCCTTAAATTATTTTTTCAAGCTAAAAATTATGCAAACTAGATTTATTTTTGAATGATTTGTGTACTACTTTTGGTGACTGCATCTTGGAGTAATTTTCTACTAGTAAATCTGTTCACTGTGTAAGAAGCTACAGTTTCAAAAGAAGAATGGGGAATTTCAAAACAAACTTTGTGTAATGAACCAGTGCTTCTATATTTTTGGTACACATTTAAATATGCTGATGTAGCTATTCTGAAGAGGCATTGTCAGCCAAGGAAATAACCTATAATTCTGTTGTGTCGGAACAAAAGAAAACAACAGCTGCAATGCAGTACATGGACTAAAGCAGCACAAAAACAATTAATATCTTTTTTGTAGTTGCTTGGCCAAACACTGAAGCCAGAGTAGGACCATTATTTCTGACACCACTAAATTTGCTAAACTAGTTTTAAGAAAATTCAGGAGGCACTTCTGCTGTTGGGAGAAAAACATTCAAAGCAGTTTTTTTCTGAAGCGTTTCTACCTGGTACCTGCTAGTTCCCTGAATCATTCTCTGACTTTAATGATAGCTTTATAACCCTGGAATTAATTTTGTAATTGACTCAGATAACCTTAATTACAGTGTGAAGTAATGGAACTCTGATTGTACATGAGCCAGACTATAATCAGTGATGCATGCACTCTGGAAGAAAAATCCTGTCAGAAGTGAATGATCTTTATGGGCTGTGACTATTTAAAAGTACAAGATGACCAAAAAAAAAAAATCCAAATAAATAATCAATCTCTTAATTTCTTTACTTAATGGAAATCCGGTTTAAGAGAAATCTGTTGTGTGTGTACATATCCGGAAACTCAGCATAATTTTAGTGATTTACTGGCTATATAACAGAGTCACAGAGTCCGTGTCTGTCAGTTACCTGTGATAGCTTTGTAATCTATTGGCCAGTTCGTCTTAAATTTGTCAGGCAGTAGAAGCCTGCAGGCAGTGAAGGAGTCTGGTAAGTCCTGTGAAGTTGTGTGGTAGGAGAGGAAGGAGTCTGTGCCTCTGTCCCTGCTGAGGGCAGGCTGGCAGAGTGCAGCACTGGAGGAAGGGCAGCCAGGTGCCCTGGCCCCTGGAGGTGTGCCAAGGCAGACACATGCTACCTGCTGGGGCTTTGACATGGATATGACTGCTGTTTCAGCTGTCTAGGCAAAAGTGGAAACAAGGAGTGGGAGGAAGGAAAATGAAAGCTTTTAGACGGCACAGAGGAAAAAGAGGAAAATAAGAACACTGTGGGAAAGAAAGACGATGAGGTGAAGTGAGGCACACGGTTATAGTAAAAGAAGCTACAGCTACGTGGACAGAGGACCCTGCTTACTGAAATGTCCCCAGTTTTTTTAAAAAGACTTAAAGGCATATTTGTTTTTTATCTGCTGCTCCATATAGAGAGATCAGGAAGCTCTATCGTTGTGTACAGCGATTGTATGTCAAACCTTGACCTGCATACATCAGGTATCTGCCTTATCTAATGCAAACTAAGACCAAGAAAAAAAAAGCTTTTCTGGGAATACACGTGTAAAAATTGGTTGTTTGTGAGAAAGAAATTTGTAGAAGATGGGTAACTGCTGACAGTATTGCACACACAAGTGCTGTGTTACCTGTTGTAGCTCTGGGAGATAAATAGGGAAGGAATTTATATCCACCCTGCTTCTGACATTTTCAGCTATTCATTTGAATATCCTACAGAGTAAAAAAGTATCTGTCTCTGTCTGTCCTTTCAACAGACCTAGGAAATATTTGTGAAATGTGAACAGGTACTGGAGTCAGTCTGAAAAAATGTCCATATATATATCTTAAAGCACTTGGACTACTTGGGAGAATGAAAAGCAGTATAACAACATATTAATCTGAATCTTACTAAAACTCTGTATCATTAAATGACTCTTTATAAAACTCCTTAGACTTTTTTGAACCTGTTTGCACCCATTAAAATTAATGGCCAGAGAAAAAGAAGTACAAAGAAAATAAATCTGTTTGCAGAAAAGTTGCTTTCTGCTGTCTGATTGCATACATACAAAATCTGAATATTATTTATATATTCAATTACTTATACATTAGATACTATATTTTGAAAGACTGGCAGCAGTCACCTTGACAGAAGAGGTTACAGTGACAGTGCTACTTTGTTGCCAGTAGTAGCATCTGTGTTAGATGTGCTTTAATTAAGTTTGAGTTTTGAAGTTTGTTGCTGTCAAAGTACTTGGTGACATTTTGTGAAAACGAGGTGTGGATATTAATACAGCTCATCAGTCAGGTATTCTCTGCCTGTTGCTCTTTTTGCCAACTCGACACTCTACATCTACTGTCCTCAGGAGAAAGGTGACATCCTGCTGGAAGATATCCAGTGGGGAGAAGTAGAAAATTCTGGGGTCAGTTAATGCTGCATTCAGACACATAAGTCAGATGTACTTAAATACCTTCATGAATTTACTCCAGTGTAAAACTCAAGAACTTCCTTGAAGAGAGAATCCAGTGAATTCATATGGCTTCATCTTTTCCTACTACATTTACAAAGTTATACATTGCTTAAATTGTCCTCTTACTACAGTTTAACCTGTCTCACTGTTTGATGCTCTCTAATTACTAGAAGCTCAAGTGGAAAAAATAACAAGGGTTCACAAAACCTATCAGGCAGATGTTCCATTTTACCTGAAGTCTGCATTACTAATGACTTCTGAAAGACAGACAAAATATTTCATTACTACTAAACATAAGACTTTTACAGTTTGGTATATAGGGTTTGTGTGGCCAGGTTTTGGTAGCTGGGGCAAAGGGAGGGAGGCACACAGATAGCTTCTGTAAGAAGCTTCTAGAAGCTTCTCCCGTGCTCCAGTATGAATGGGCCACTGGCCAAGGCTAGGCCAGTTAGAGCAGGTAGTAGTTCCTCTGTGACAACATATTTAAGAAGCAAAAAAAAAAATGTTATAGCACAGGTGTAATTGCGCTAAGAGAGGAGTGAGTGAGAATATGTGAAAAGGACAACTCTGCAGACAAAGGAGGGGCAGGAGGTGCTCCAGGTGCCAGAGCTGATTCCCCTGCAGCCCGTGGTGCAGCCCACGGTGAGGGAATTGTGCCCCTGCAGCCCATGGAGGTCTATGGGGATGCAGAGATCCGCCTGCAGCCACACTGGAGTAGGTGAATGCTGCGAACCTGTGGGAGAAATGTGCTGGAACAGGGTCCTGGCAGGACCTGCAGACCTGTAGAGAGAGGAGCCCACGCTGGAACAGTTTTCCTGGTAGGGCTTAAAACCCTTTGTGAGGGCCCACACTGGAGCAGGGTGTCAAGCTGAAGCAGTTCATGTAGGAATGTCTCCCATGGGAGGCAACCAAAGTTGAAGCAGGGGATAGACTCCTTTTCCTGAGCAGTGGCTGAAAAACCTGGGATGAGCTGACTATATCTCCCATTCCCTTTCTCCTTCCACCACTGGGGCAAGAAGGTAGAGGTCTTGAAAGAAGGAGGAGTGGGATGAAGGTGGTTTGAAGATTCATTTTAATTCTCATTATCCTGTTCTGATTTTGATTTGTTATAAATTCAATTAATATTCTCAAGTCAAGTCTACTTTGCTTGTGACAGTAATTGATGAGTGATCTCTCCCTGTCCTCCTTCATCTTTCATTATAATTGTTTTCCTCTATACATTTACAGAATTGAGTGATAGAGCACCTTTGATGGTGGCTGAACATCCAGGCAGGATCAAACGAGCACACCTAGTCTATTTTATGATGTCCTGTTTCTAGGAAAAAGAAGCATGTTGGTAAACTAAAGCTGCAGTGCTCTGTGGTTTTTTGGTGGTGCTGGGTTCTTTTTGTTGCTGTTGTGTTCGGATTTTGTGTTTTGTTTTGGGATTTTAGTGGGAGGTTTGTGAGAGTTAATTTTTCTGCTTTCATCAGTTTAGTATCCTAGTGTCAGCAGTGCCGAATGAATGCATGTACTTTAATGAAATACAAGATTGAAACATTGAACTCTTCCAGTTTCATTATTTGGACTTGATGTATATGTAAAAGATGTAATACCTGTGCGTTTGATTTTTGATATATTGGTTTATTTGGGGTTTTAGGTGCATAAGATGAGTAAGATTAATAGGGTTTCTTGCAAAGCTAAAAAAATAATAGTAAAAAAATCAATGGAAATTCTAAGTAGGAATTGGAGAAATACTCTTAATTATACTGTGTCAACACCTTTCAATTTGCTAGTTAAGCTGTGTAATAGAGTAACCTGTCACTTTTTTTTTCTATGTAATATAGTGCCTTTTGCTAAAGAGGAAGGGGAAGTTTGAGGTCACAGAATATTACTCTAATTGTTATTATTCACGTGGTTGTTGGCAGTGAGACTTGTAGTATAAAGATGAGGTTGATTCAAACATTCACATACTTGTCTGTGGTTTTGTTTGTTCTTTTCTGATACAAGTTGGATGAATATGGATATGTGAGATGAAGCATGTTGATGAATAGTGCTGCAAGTTTCTATGCTTTGTAAATATTGAAAAATATTGGATATCTCCTTGCTAATTCTTCTTTTACCACGGATCTTTTAATTTACAACTTGTGTTCAGTGAGGCAGATTTAAATCTGATTATTGTTTACTCAATATATAACCAGCGAATTTCCTATGTCACCATTGCAAAACCATATGTATGTACAGACAGAAATAGTTCATGTATCAATATTGTTTAGTAATGCAATTCTTTATTGCTTATTGCCATTATTGTCTAATAAATTAATTTTCTGCGCTTGAAATACATAACCAGTTCTTTAGCTGTTGTTATTGATTCAGTGTAAAAATAGCAGTTGGTAAAAAGCAGTCCAAATTTTAAATTAAAAGTTGCTTGTTGCATCTTTGTCAGTTCTCGGTGGAGGAGGAAGAACTAAATTTCCCTATTGATGTTTTTGATGCCATATTACTTAAGAAAATAAGCAGAAATATAAAAGCCTGTGTATAGATTTTGAAGGCATAATTGTGAGGATCAAAAACCTTATGGGGAAGCAGTTCTAAATGAACTTGAAATTCAATTTCTCAGAAAACAAAAGAGCTCTGGAAGCTCAGTGTCACACTGAACAAAGCAATTCATTATCAGACTTTTGAAACATCAGCTTTATTCTATTAGAAATCATGGACATAACCCACAATCAGGAAGTTTATTTGAAATAAATAGATACTTTTTGTTTTAAAGATGCCAAAAATTAGAGTAGATTCCAGTGTGAGTCATTAGTTTAATGGCTGAAATGCTTGCATCAAGCCCTTCAAAGGTAATGTGGGTTCCCTTTGCCAAGTGAATCACCAATCGGAGCTGTGGCAGGATAAAACTCATTTCTTTCAGGTACCAAACTGGAGACCTTGCAATGGTGTTCCCGGGAGTGTTGGTGTTCAGTAACTTGGTCTTTCAATTTACCCCACTTCTGAGCAGCTGTTACTTACAGGTGAAAAGCATTCACAAGGCTCCCTGCATCCATTTCTTCAGCTGCAGGCCACAAGTGGCAGGCTTCTGCTGGAAGTGTGCCTTATCAGAAGTTGTGTTACTGTGATATATGATAATGAGTTACCAATGAAATGGAAGTAAACCAAGTCAATAATCTATAAAAGGCAAACTTATTGCAATCACTGCAAGAACTGCCTAATCAGTTGAAAGAAAAATTCAAGTACCTGCTTTGTGAAGAGCCTCAATAATTGCTCTCTGTAGAATTTTTATTGTCTGTTTCACAAATAATAAATATTGAACAGAACAGGTTATGAAACACCTTCATGCAAAAAGTATTTAAGTGAAGCTAAACAATGTAGATTGAAACAGGAATATAAAGTGGCAGGAAAGGATAAGTACCACATACAGCTCAGAATTGTGTTTCCCTCTTTATGGTGTTAAGAGAAGAGCAGTGGACTTGGGAATTGAGGGCAGCTCTCAAAAACAGAGAGGAGGGCTTGCTATCCCTGCTAAATGTTGGGCAGCCACTTTTTTTCTTCCTGTTATCCCTAATATACCAGTGTACATTCCCTCACACACACACACTGTGAACATGGCTGGCCATAAGGACATCAGCTTAAGCTGTTCAGGTGTCCCAGACCCACAAACAGTCCTCACATAAGCCAGAACTGTACATACATCAATCTTGTTCTTACTGGCTAAACATGTTCAAATTTGCACATGAAATTCCCTCTGGTAGCTCCCCTTTGACCTACATTCATACTCATATCCAGTTTCCTGGCTGCCTAGTTAGGCTTGAAATTTGCAAGCATCTTGCTTGCTCGAACACACAGGAAACAGACAGCATGCTCCTGAAGGAAGTGAGTTTGGAATAGGGTTTAAAAAGAAGATAGGAGGGACTGCCATGTTCAGGCACCAGACTTTCTCCCCCTGCATTCAACCAGCTGCTTTCATTCCTGCTTCTGTGCTCCTTGCTGTGCATGCTACTTCTGAGTCACCTTAATCCTTTTGCTTTTCATCTTGTCTCCTCACAGCTAGACAAGCTGCCCCAATTTGCTTTTAACCTTTAGAGCCACTGTTACTACAGACATTCTCCATTTTGGAACTTCTGGTGTTACCAAAGGTAATCTCAGACTCGGTGTAGTCTTAAGATGTTTGCCAAAGTTCTGTTGGGTTTACAAGACTCCCAAAAATGTGGAAGTGCTCCCCAATCAGTTTGTCATGTATTGTATCTGTTTCTCCCACACCCACTCCCTAGAACCATTCAGTGAAACCTAGCCCTTCCTCATAGCACCAGATGTAATTCTTATTAATTTCTTGCCAAGGCCCCTGTTGTGTCCAGCAGATTCTCATCCAATCTTCAGGAGTTTCTCTCACCCTCCTCAGTAAGATTAACCTAACTTCAAGGCCCAGTTACCTGCAGGCATGCCTCTATATTATATTTGTTCTCTTTTGCTCCTGATCCTGAATTTAACCTATTTTTCAGTCTAGCTTGCTAGAGTAGCTTGTGTTCAGACTCAGAGAAAGACAGTCTAACATTGAATGGGGCAATTTTGTTTTTCATACTGAGTGATTGCAATATTAAGTATCTTCGTACAAAACCAATATCTCATTCTTCTGCATATGAATACATGTGAACAGGAACTCTGATTTACTGCAAGATGGGGTAGGAGATCTACTTTTTAGAAACAAGGAATCAGGAAAATATCTGATTGACCTGGCAGTTTTTCAGAATGTATAAGAGGCTGAACCTTTCTCTTGTTTGCAAGCAAGCATGAATTTAAAATTCCTCTGCAGGTCATCATCCTTTTTGTCAACACTCATTAATTTCTCAGAAATAACTGTATATTGATTAATGTTAGAGGTGACCAGAAATGCTGATAAAATACTCCAGGTATTTCTGTAATTTTAGCTTTGTGTGGGGAAAAAGGAAAAAAAAAAAAAAACCAAACAAAACAACTCTTGACTTTGCTTGCTACTTGATTTTGATAAATTCAAATGAAGTTGTTATGAAATAGGTTAGGCCTTCAGGAAGCCTATAGTACATTTTCAGTAAACAGAGGAAAAATCATTCCTACTCCTTCTTTATTCAATATCAGATGGAATTGAGAATTTCTGAAGAAATACTTGAGAGTGGCCTCTTCAGATTTCACATCTGTCAGTCACTGGCAGATAATGTGACAATGTTAAGAAAGACTCAAGCTCCTTAACTTTGTCACACAATAATGACAACAATGTAATCCAAATATAATGGCTCTTTATATGCCATAACCCAGGCCATTCTTCACAAGTACCTTGCCTTTCTGAAATATGATTATTGGCACTGTCATACAGGTAGAAAACCTTGAAAAATTAAATAACAGTATCTCGTTTTTTCACATAACATACAGCTAATTCTTTCAAGTAATGATTGTTCCCTGCCACTTGTGTAGGCTCTATTTGATTTGATGTTTTTAAGTCAATATAATCTTTCCGCAATGTTCCTGGTACTGTTTTATGTTTTACTATTTTTTTAATATTTTAATCAATCTGTTATGTAATTTACCACTAAATGAAAAGGAATTATGTTGTAGTTGAGGAATAATAATGCAGAACCATATACTACTAATTTAGTATCCTGTTTACCACACTGTAGCTGGTAGAAAATCAATAAGTTACTTAGTTCACAAGGCAACCAGTAAACCATGATGTGTGACTCCTTGCATGGTGTGAGATTGTTCAGGCAGCAGCTTCTCCTTTAACAATGAAAATCTTATTATAAAGTTAAATATTGGAGCTATGAAGTCAGAAACAGTAATGCAGCGTTTGGCAGTGCTGCATTATCTCATTAGACCTGAATAATTTCTCTAGCTCAATATTAGCTGTCCTCAGCAATGATAGACTACCCAGGATCCCATCTAAGAGGAAAGACTATTTCAGTCTTCCCAGTTTTCCACATTCATGGTGTTTATCACTTAAAAAAAGGGGAGGGGAAAAAAAAAAGAAAAAAAAAAAGAACTGAACATTTTAGTTATACTGATATTTCACAATAGTGGAAAGGAAAATGAAATACTAAATTCTGCCAATGTGAAGACTATTCTTATTTATTAATTTTCATTGCCTGATTTTAAGAGCTATGGATTTTATTCACAAAACTTGAAGAAAGCTGGTTATTAAGGGCCTGAGCAGGTACAAGTGTAAAAAGAGTAAACATCAAGAGCTGAAAGATCCTTTCATAATTCTTCTATTTTGATCCTGCAATAGTGGAATTGATGTTTAAGTGCTCACAGCTCTTTCTCTTTTGTGCAGAACAGTGAAAGTGTTGTGGGGGTGCCTCACCCTTGCATGCAAAATACTATGTGCAAAAGAGAATGCAGCACAGATCTGTACTGGCTTAATTGCAGTTGAAATAAAATCTACATGTGAAACCCAGTTATTATTAGTCTAATTGCAATAATAATAATTGTAGTCCAAAATAATGCAGGGCAGCCTTATCAATACATTCTTATGAAATTATTACACAGGACCTTGCTAGTACCTACTTCTCTTTGTCAGTGTCCAATATTCCCATGTCTCTTTGGGCTCTCTGTAGAACAATGGGGCTGAGGTGCTGCAAGACATAGTCAGCAACTGGGAAATATTTGATGCTGGTGGTGACAGCCGTGTCTTCCTTAGTTTGAGAGTCTGCAGAGTTATTTTATAAGGGAGGGATCATATTTGAATCTCCTGAAAGGTTTCTGAATAATCCTTTTCAAAAACTTCTGCGTCTCAGCATCCATTAGAAAGGAGAATTGAAAGAAGTTTGGAGATACTGTGAAATGATAATGATAAGTTGTATTTCTATTCCTCAGTCTTAAAAGCTCATGCTTCTTTTGCTTGTTTCTGTCCTACTTGCTGACAGAGAGTATGTTTTTTGAAGCTAATTATTTGGAGTTGGCCTTACAAAACCAAGCTTTCTTATTTAGAGTAAAGGTAATCTCTTATTTACGACTTACTTCATCTATTTTATTAGAATAGTGAAAAAAAAATTTAAATCATTGCATAGCATCTTAATTAGGAGTTTGAAGAGAGCTTTCATAATTATGGAATTTCTATTACAGACTTCCTTTGAACCACTTCTGAGTCTTTTATGAAGTTTTAGTGAGACTACACACTGGAGTTATAAAAAATTTGAAAAGGAGATTCAGAGAAAGATAAAGTTTTCTCTGCATCCCCCTCCCACAGCCACCCCCCCTGCCCATGTTTATTGTTCAGAGTAAAATTCTTCTCTTTAGACCTATGGGTGGTAGTCTTCTGAAAATTGGAAAGTAGGACATGAAGAGCTCTCTTACACCTTTGTTCTTAAAAGAAGCTTCTTTGGGTCGTGGGTAGTGCAAAGGTCATCACACCTGATGATTTTAATTGTAAGGTTTGCTGTAGTTGTAGCTATTTTTCTAAAATCCAGGCTTCTGATATAAAGGAACAAATGAATCTTGGGTTTTCTTTAAAAATAGAATTCTTCTAATGTCTGTAGTTGAGGAGAAAAGTTTAAAAATATGTTCTGTGGTACAGAATTATAAAGACAATCTGAGAAGAAAATTTTTACTCTTCCCCTTTCTTAAAAACATGGTCTCTTAGCAATCAGGCTGTATTGCATTCCTAGTTTGGAATTTCTTTATTGTGGTATCTCTGGAAACTTAAACTACTGCTGTCTTTTTTATAGAATTAGTGGGTGAAACAGCTTCATACTTGGAAATCATTAACTTTCTACATTATATATTGAATTGGGTTTTTTTTTTGTTTGTTTGGTTGTTTTTTTGTTTGTTTTGGTTTTTTTTGTTTGTTTTTTTGTTGTTGTTTTTTGGTTTTGTTTTTTATTTTAGGACTGCAAACAACAAACATACCTTTTAAAATATCCCTAAGTATTTTATTTTTTATCATTGACTTCTACTGTTATATATGTTTATTTTTATAAGTAATTCTATGTCAACTTCAAATGTCTGTTTTCATACTGAGGAAGATCAGGTGAATTTTCCTTGCAATTCCTGCATCGATACTATTATCCATGGAGTTGAATTGGGCCATGGTGTTGTAGGGTCTAATTCAAAGTTCACATTTCTGTGGGCATGACTTTATGAAATGTTAATTGCTGCTTTACATAGTTTTGACAAGGTGTGAATCTGAGAGAATCTTGAAGTACATCTGCTGGCAACTTTTCTTTAGAATAAATATACTGAAAACCAGCTGAGGTTTCATGAAGCATCAACCAGAACAAGGTGTGGTTTTTTTGGAAAGAGATTAAAATTCAGCTTTTAACATCTGGAAATGATAGGAATTGGAATCAGTGTCTCCCTGCTTATTCTGCTCTTCTAGAGCAGTTTGTTGTTTTGTTTTTTTTTTCCATGGCCTTGCTCTCCAAGTGATTTCTAGTTCTTCACACATACACCTCTAGATCCAAAGTTATTCTAACTTTGTCTGCCTCCTCTGAAAACTTGGCAGTACATATGCTCCCTATACCTTCTCAGGAGTTTCTCAGCATGCACCTCGTCTGCAAGTTCCTTCTGTGCTCTCTTGCTGTTTCTGCCCATCATGTCCTACACTCCAGGAAGATTTTTCAAATTGAGGATCCTCATTTGCTCTCAAGGCTGTCTCCAATCATCTAGCTTGTTCTCTTAATACAACATACAAGCACAACAATTTTTGTGCCCATGAATCTTTTAAAAAAATGAAGTTTGCATTCAAAAATGAATAAGCAAAAAAAACCCCAAAAACAAACAAAAAAAACCCAAAAAAACCCAACAACAAAAAACCCCAAAACCAACCAAACAAAAAACCCCATCATTCAGAACATGTAAAATGGACAAATGGACAATCAAGCCCAAAGGCTTGTTCATCATGACTCCCAGAAGTTAAAGGTAACATTGTTAAACTGTAATGTGATTTGGCATGGCTTTCTCTCTAGATAATCTGTGTAGGAAGCGTGGAGTTACATGACATGCTAATATCCTTTTGGATGAGATAGAAAAAATCAGACAATACATTTACAGGAAAAATTGTTCAGGTTAATATTTTTACAAATGTTTTTAAGACATATCACCTTTGATTTTGTTTTTTTCTTCTGAAAAGAAGAAGCTTTGGCTTCATAGGGCACTGTACGTACCTTGTTCAGCAAAACTAGTTTTACCGACGTAAGTACATCCTCCATTTATACATAAGTATGTTAAGAGAACTTGGAAACAGGTTATGCCTGCTGGCAGGCATTGGCAAGTGTCTGACAGTTGTCTGAAAATACATGTACAAACTTGTGATGTTTTATTTCCTGTCGTTATATTCTCACTGCAGAGAATCTATGTCATAACTTGCTGAAACCATGCTACATAGAATACAAATACTCAAGGAAGAGCAATACAATTTTTAACACTATTTTCATTTTAAAAGCTGGTATGTCCTATAAAAATAACTTTACAATTTGATGATGATGAGAGTTCCATCATGGCCATGATGAGAGTTCAGTTCTTTCCTTCAGAAGAGAATATGGTAACTGGAAAGATTTTCTAGTCCTTTGCATTGAAGCTTCTTATTTGTCTCTGATTTTCCATATATTCCACTTGCCTGTTGGAAAGGGGAATGGATATTTGCCAGTTGCTACCATCTCAATTTGAGATGCATGCAGATAATGTATATATATCTGACAACAAACACATGTGGCCCACAAGACAACTCCTGCTGTTCCATTTACTAATTAGCTCGGGTGGGAGGCAGTGTTGGAAAGGCAGTCAGCATAGAGCTGTGTATGGCATCTCCAGCTGCCCTGGTGCTTTCTTTGCCAGTTGCAACACTGCTATTGAGCATCAGTACAGTTGGGCCATATGGGAGCCACCCCCTTGTTGTCTAGGGGCACTGCTCTAAGCAAAGCTTGTTAGCGTGGTGGTTGAAGAGACGCAGATTGAACTCTGGGTGTGAGCCTGAGACAAGATTCTGTGAGGTGACAACCCTTTGGTTAGCACAAGGCATGTAGACCGGTCCCTCCAGCCAGGAGAGCAGGAACTCAGAGATGCAAGAGAAGCCAATGACACATTTGGAAGACCCCAGACTATGATGCAATTAGACTGTGAGGGTATAAAAGCCCAGGGATTCCTTTGTCAGGAGTCCCTCTTCAGAGGCACCAGCTGGGGCTGTTTCTGTGTTACTGCACCATAAATAAGTGTCTTTATGGAAAGAGCTCAGATTCTGGTAAGGGAAACCTAAGGTCAAATCAGTCAGGAAGCCTGGTCTGCCTGTGTGAGAGAGGCGTGTGTAGGGAGTCAAATGGGCACCCGTTGCTCACTGGACCCACCAGCTGTGAAGAGCAGTGTGAGTGCCAGAGTGCCTTCTGAATGGTCACAGGAGAAGCTTCCTTACCAGTGTACTGTGTACCATAAGTACTACTATCCACGTGGGCACTCTGATTTTGCTTCTGTTTTTGCAGTACAAACAAAGCAAAAATGAGATGTCAAAATAGACTGACCCAGCATCTTTGACAAAGACACAGGACACCACACTTAAACTGATGACTGGTGATCAGCACTGAAGATGAGTTTTCTTGCTAAGAAGTATCCTATCCCCATGCTCATCCTAAGCACTTCTTAAAATTAACATGTCTTGTAAGGTCAGACATCCAAGATAGGAATAGATATACCTTGCTTTTAGATGTTAATATAAGTCACCACAAGCAAGGAAAGTGCCCAAACTGAAATGCAATTAGTTTTCACTGGTATAGATTTGTTTTTGTTTGTTTTATGTTGAGGTTAAATACAGAAACCTTCAGATTAAGTTTCTTAATGTTTAGCTCTGCTGCAAATCCTGAAGACTCACAAAAACTCTTGTGAAATATGATTGTATTAAATAAGTTCTGCTGCTGCATATAGTTTGCAAGGTTTAGAGATACTTGCAAAAAATCATGCAGAGAAAATAACTTGAAAATCCATTCACGACTGTGATTGCATGAGAAAAATTAGTGTCTGATTGAAGATTTCATTGTGCCAAATTTTATTAAGCATTATATTTTTGTGTTTCTACTTTCTGGACGGCTAACTGAGTGTAATAAGTTGAGTACATAGGTGCACACATAAGTGAGGGCCTGAACATTATGCTATATAGAGCTGATTAAGACCGTACATCATTGCAGATTGTGGATTTTTCTGTTTCAAAGACTGGTATAGAGGGAAACTTTACCTCCCTAGGTAAAGTACTTATCTTGTAGGTAATTATTTTTTATCCATGCACGTACGAACAGTAACTGGAAAATCGACAGTGTCTTACTACCCTGGAAATTCCACCCTACAGGATGATTCTAATTAAGTTACATAAAGAATTGTTCATAAATATTATCAGGAGGGGAGCTGAACCAGCACAGTAATGTGGCTCCTTTAGAGTTTCAGCAGTTGGATTTATGTCAACTTTGCTACATTGTGAACAGCAAGATGTTGCAGAACAGAAAATTAAAATCATGTGTTTCTAAATTGTGAGATGAGTTAATGTCTTCTACTCTGTCCAATATTTCAATCCCAATTTACACTGTAAAATCTACTTCAGGAAAGTAAATATATTCCAAGACTTCTAAACCCTTCTAAAATTTTACACTGCTCTAACAAGAAAGTGTACAGAAGCATGAAATAATACAAGCCATACTCTATGATCTTCTGACTGTTGACATGTGCTATACATATATTACAGCTGTCCATGCTCAGAGAATTCCAGCCAGGATTTGCTGATAGAAAGTTAGGAATTCTTAAATTTTAAACAATTCATTCTTTGTCCTTACAGCTTTTAATTTATTCCATATTAATAATGTCATGCTTAGTTTAGATGAATGCTAAAATGTGGTAGGATTATGGCTCTACTAAGCACTAGTGGTACAGCTAATATATAACCCCATATTTTGGCAACAGACAAGTTTGCAATGTGCTTCTATTTTTAACAAGGAGTTAATCTTATAAAAATGTTGCTTAAATGTATAAAAAGACTGTCATAAACATTTCCTTTGTTTTCTGAAAGCTGTACAGTACCTTGCTGTTTTCAGGCTTTAAAAAAAGTCTGAGGGTTTGGTTGTTTTATAGGGGGGGTTTTGTTTAGTTTATTTAGGTTTCTTTGGTTGTTTTTTTGTTAGTTTTTGGTTTTTAAATTAGAGAGAGGAGTATGGATTCAGTCTTACGGAGACAGCCTACTTTTGGTCAAGATGTGAAGTTCTCAGAATGGTAGTATAAATTTATATTGATGTACTTAATTATAAAAATTTTCCAGATAGTTCTATTTCTGTGACGTTAGGAGAGAGCCTTAAGATTGGACTATGGCAGGAGAACATAAAGTTCTACATGTAGTGCAGTGTGACATTTCTGCCAATTGGTTTGACATGAAAGAGATTGGAATTATTTTGGAATAATGAGCTAAGTTATTGCTAGACACAATATAATTATAGAATGCTCAGCATTCTTTTGTGGATTTTCTTTTTTTTAACTTCCATGTTTTTCTGTAGATAAATTTCACTCTCTCCGTTTCCAGTCTTGCTTGACTGTGGTGTTCAAGACAGGAGAAGGCAGATGTTGAGTTGTTGGATACCAAAGATGATTCAGGCTGGATCATAGCTGCAGATGCCCAGACTTTCCTATGAAGCTCATCCTCCATTGGCCCAGGTCATTCCTGCTGTAGTAGTTCCTCTAACATATAATTCAAATCAAGGGTTATTTTTCCCTAAAATTAAATCTCTTTGAGATGAACATTTGATTTCTTCACCAAGTACACCAAGGTCCTCTGCAATCTAGTGCTAACAAGGTGCCTTCTGCTAAACTTGCTGAAGATACAATTAATTCAGGATTTCCAGAAAGAGATAAAACTGTTAGCTTGGACATGATTTTGCTACACTTCTTTGAATGTGCAGGCAGCTCAAATTTGCAGTACTTTTCTTTGTTCAGAGTATTCCTTCTGACCCCTTGCCGATTGTTGCCATAATCATGCAGAAAAACAATTTTATGAAGAAGGCTTTTTTTTTCTATGTAAGCAGTTAAAAGTTCTTTAGTAGAAGTCTTTTTCAAGGCTGAATAAAGTCAATGGAAAAATACAGTCATGTGACCCAGAGCATGTATGTTTTACTCTTTGATTACAGTCTTCTAAATCCCTCTGATAAGCTTCAGCTTTGATTTACTATCTGTAAAATATATAGGATTTGTTTTCAAATAAAAGTGTTTGGCTCCTATCTTTTGAGTATGTTAAATATTTTATAGTACTTCTGAGGAAACATGCAAGGACGCCTTTAACTAGAGGTCATTTCTCCAGAGAGGAAACTGAAAAATAAACTCATTCATATATTTTGTTCAGAAAAAAGAGACATTCAACATCTTAAATTTTAGTATGTGTTCTGAAGATATGGAGACTTCTTTGCATACACCAAATAAAAATTAGATTCTTCAGTTTACTAATTTCAGCAAAAATCTTTGGAAGAATATGACCCAGGTGGAATGGAGAAGTGGTTTAAGGGAGCTTGATGTATTTTCTTTATTTTCTTTGAAGTTTTGAAGCAGAAGAGAAGCAACACCTGTCAATGTAGCAATTTCTGAGAACCTATACACTAAGTGTTTAATTAGGTATCAGTTTAATTTATGATGGAATATGTAGAGACAGAATTCTGCCAACAAACTTTAAGTGCTCTTGCCTAATTCTAGTCGTCATTCAACAATACCCAGCAGGTGGCACAAGTACGCAAGGAATTTGTACAATTCTTTTCTTATCGGAGTTCTTTTATGTTTGATTTATTGATCTTGAGGATTCTAATTAAAACGCAATTATTTAGCTTTTTGCTTTCTTTACAGTGCTAGACAACTTGGTACCGCAATTTTCAGGTAACAGTTTGTATTTTATACAATTGCAGGAGGTTATTCTTTTGGAACACATAACGAACTGATGTCTTTATTTATAGCAAAAGGTCTAAAAGCTTCATCCATGAGTAAGTCACACGAGGTTGATTTGAGACTTGAGGAATGATGAGGAGGTTTTCACTTCCACTTTTACTGTCATTTCATCTTTTTGTGGCAAAATGTCTACATATTTTTTTTCTCATTGTCTTCCTTACCAGTTTCCCTGACATAACTTAAGTAGTTAGTTTTCTATTAAAGCATACAAACATAGGAAGGAATTTGGGTTATAATTTTATTTTCCGAGCAACTGATCACAGATGGAACACATTAATTATGAGGAACAGAGAAAAACTGTAGTGCTTTATTGAAAAAATACAGTCAAAGCATGTTGTCTATCTACTGAATTAATATTTATCAGTTAGTTGTGTAGCTATGTGCTTGTTTTCAGATTACCAAAATAAGAAAAAAAACCCAATTATTCTTTTACTATTATGCAGTTTATAAAGTGCTGTGAAGAACAATGCACTTTTAAACCAGCACATCTCTACAATGTAAATGCACCATATTTATACTGCATTACCTCTGTCCAGGTCTACTTACTTCAGAAGCTTCTTTGTCTTGGAATATATCATTAGATCCCGTTCTTCATGCACAGAGACATTCAGATATGGTAGCTGTATTTCATCATTTTACATGAGGAAAGAGAGCCAATCTAGTTCTAAGGAAGCCCAGACATGATGAGAGAAAATAGATCTCAGAAGATCATTGAAGAGTCCATGGACTCCTGTTGCAATTGGAAAACTTCAGAAACGAGGCTGTACACGGAGCTTGTGCTGGCCCCCTGAGCAGCAAAGGCACAAGGACTACTCAGTTTACTCACAGCAGCAGGCTTGTAAAAATGTGTTACTAAGACAGAGCCCAATCTCAAGTATCATGTTTCTTGGCTTGTAAAAATGTGAAGACAGCTATCATACTGTTTTTAATTTACTCCCTTGGCTTGTAATTTTGATAGTTTGTGTAATGTTGTGTCAGTAGTGTTTCCTTTCAGAATACCAATTTAAGATACTACTATGGTGACAGTGGCTAAGGCTGCTGCATTTTTCCTTTCTTTTCTTTACTGGCATCTGAATATCAAATGATGGGTTCCTTGGAGAGCCTACCTGAAACTGTATCTGTATTTTAACCTACATTACTAGACGAGAGCTCCTCCTTTAGTAATTAGTATCTAAATATGGTAAGTTTTATAAATTATTACAATGGTGTATTTTTGGGGCTTTGTTGTTCGGTTTGGAGAAGATTTGTTTTTGTAAGCAATATAGATCCTGTAGTAAGAAGGAACTACCTCCAGGTTATCTAAGAATCACATTAAGAGATTCTAAACTTCAGCTTTCATTTCTCGTTAATTTTGCTGTTAAATAAGAAAAGAGTGACACAGTTGACTACGTAGGTTTTCTACATAATCGGCATTTGCCTTAAACTCCTAAAAAAGTCTTCATTAAAATAAGAAAATACAGTCAGGTGATCCTTGCATTAGCAGTTATTAACCTCAGGTTTACAAAAGGGGAAATATATTATAGCATCTAATAATTTTAATTTCTTCTATGATGCCTGCTAAAATGATGTGATTAGTTCATAATTTGTCTACCCAAATAATGCTAAAAATAAAGTACCTGAGGTGTGTTTTTGTTTGGAGTTTGTTGTATTATTGGCTTGAAATACTGCATATTTGAAGTAGAAATAAAATCAGAATCTGAGAAGTAAAGTAAGATACTAATTGAGTTATTTAATATATCTCGTGTATGGAAAAACTTGTGACTATGGAAAGAGTTCTTACTGTTATGAAGTATAATTAAAAAGTATCTTTAAATGATGAATTTTTACTTGAGGTGTTTTCTACACTCAAAGATTAAAACCCCAACTAACAAAAGCTTCAGTAAACTAACCTTATTAAATTGATAGTTTTGTAAAAAAGGTGTGCAAAATTGCTGTTATTATTTAAATTTATTTCAAAGTATTTTTTCATGCACATCTTGCAATGACTCCCAAAATTGCTTGGTGTTTGCCAAGAGAATGTGAAGGAAAAACGTGATGTGAATTATTATCCATCCTTCAGGTAAAAGGTAGTTGCTTGGGTTTTTTACGGGCTCCAAGAAAGTACTTTGACCAGTTGCTAACAAATGTTTCAGATAAATCTTTTCCTGATGTGACGATTAACTACCACTAAATTACATCTTATGAGAAAACGATAGTATCAAGCATTAAATAGACTATTTTGTCATCATACAACATCATGTCCTGCCTGACACTGCAACTGCACAAAGTTTTGGCAGTTTTCTAAAAAAACTTATTTGCAGCCCCCAACTATTATTGTTTGGGGGTCTTGTGTTTTTTTTGGGTTTTTTGTTTGTTTGGTTGGGGTTTTTTTTTGTTGTTTTTTGTTGTTGTTGTTGTTTTTTAAATATTAGGATTAGAAACATTTCAGATCTTCATTTTCAGCCCTTCTGTTTGTATGTGTTTCTAGAACTCATTGTTTTCTTGGATAGTCAATGTCAAATGAGTCAAGGTAGTCCTAGGAAACTGGGGACTTTTAGTGAGTCTTTTCCATGTCATCTTACAGATAGGGGTCAAATACCATTTAAATAGTAAAATGTTAATATTAAGAAATGCCAACCAAGTTTTACACATAGTATCATTTGACCTTAATCTAGTGTGTACCTTAACTGTATGTTGTATGTAAACAGATATTTTTAAGGTTGAAATATTTAGTAGTGCACAGGACAATCTGATTTACAAGCTCCATATGTATCTGAGGAAATGACTATCAAATCGAATATATTTTTAATAAGTAGTTTTGGTCTTAATTTTCTCAACTAGCTTTTCAAAGATATAATGAATAAAATGAGTGGGTTCTGCCAATAATTGTCATGTCAGTATGTCACCCTGAACAGTGTCTTTTTCACTTTACAGACAAACTAACTGAGGTCAATATTACTCCGGAATTGTTGAGTGCAGATCCCCCTTGCCCTTTTCTGGTGACCAACACTAGGTATTTCCCCAGGAACTGTCTAATAACTGAGAACCCTCCTGTGGTGCCTGAATGCTGTTGAGAGGAATATGGTGGAAGCACCATCCTCTTCCACCAGTCATGACTCTCTCTGGCCACTCTGTTACATCAATTTCATTCAACACTGTGGCAAAAGCTTCAACCAGTGTCAGGTTTTTCCTAATGTCCTCATTGGGAACTAAAAATAGGAGAAGAGATTGATTAAAATAAACAGAGTTAGATGGAATAGATTTATTGTAGCCAAATAAAACCTTTGCTAATGTGAAATTGATTTCACAGATAAAGCACCGGCTATCATTATCTTATTGAATGTGATTTTAGTAAATATGCCAAGAAAAAAACTCACTGCATAGTCTGTCAATGCCACTTCTAAAAATTCTTTCAATAAAAAAGATTAAAAGGATTAAAAGAAAAAAAAATATAAAATATTCCAGGAAGTTTCTAGAGGTTTTGTGGGTTTTAGAGGAGGTTTTTGTTCCATCAAGTGATGACAAAGTAATGATAGGTTTGTTAGATCAAACCTAATTTCATATGGCATGCATCATATTGATACAGTGACTTTCCATCTCTTCCCATGGCTCATAACAGAAAATTAAGATATACTAATAATATACTGTGACAAAATGACCATGGTTAGGTTGAAATCCAGCCCACTAATTTTGCTCTTTCTGACTGTGAAGTGGATGATGTATTGTAAGTTTAGCTAAGTCTGAACAAATCCTGATGCTCCTGGCAGATTAATAGACAAGATAGACCCTGAATCCTGAGAAGCTTTAGAGTGAAATGCCCACAAATGAAATGAGAAAGTGTTGCTTTTGCTGTTAACAAGTGAAGGAGAAGGGGATGTGTGTATTTGTTCTGTAGTTAGATTACTACAAAGATTGCGTAATTATACACTAAAAACAAGATTAAAAGACTGGTAGCTTAACTGAAGAAAACAGAACTTGTGTTTGCCCTGCAATAAAAGTTACTAGTGAAGAAATCCAAGTGAACAGCTTTGAAATAACCTGAATGCATGAAGAAGCATCTGGCAGGGTTCTCAGTCAACAAGTATGAATCCCTATAGGTCATGTATTTTGTAGTGTAAGTTGTGTAGGGTTCACACATATTCAATTACACATCCCCTTGATGTGAAAATTACGGTTACACCTAGCTCCTAACTGGAAGTAAGAGTCAGAAATTTAAATGGGGTTCCCAGATAATCAGTAATGGTTTACTCTCTGTTGGCCAAAATGCATGCATTCCTGGTTCATGTGTTCTCCATCATTAGTGAATTACGGAGCTGCCAGTCTCAGTGCCAAAGGTGCATTGCTTTTGCTTCCAATCAATCTGAGAGGTTGGATTTGACAGAGCAGAGTATATCATGGCACAAAGAAGAGAAAGGAATAAAAATCAGGGTTATTCTCCAGTTTTTTGTCTTGTCACAGATCCATACTCTTGAAGATAAAAGCATTAGAGGACTGTCACATCCCCCCCGTTATGAATGCTGTAAGCATTGGTAATGGGTGCATCACTCAGAGCTGTGAAGAGACTTGGGTCAGTAGCTGTATTTTAATAGAACTGCAGACATGCCTAGTGTTTCATTAAACACTTCAGTTTGACTTCCTAGCCTCAGACAATGCTATTACTGGCACTGATGCTTGCTCCAGTGAACTAGGGAAACAGAGAAGAGCACAGTTTGCGTTGTTTGTTTGTTCTACTGTTCCAGCTGGATTAAGCTAAATTATTCTCATCTCAGTGACTTGCTATGCACATAAAGAGTTGTGGTTCTTACTCTGTTGCAAAACGAGAACATTGCCTCTGCTCCAAAATCTTGTTTTTTCTTTTTTTCTTCTTTATTTTTTTCCTTATGCATAATGTGTTCCTCCAATGTTTGGTAGTTAAGTGAATCATAAACTTTTCATGCTCTGCAGTGGGTATATTCATATGAAAAATTACTACTATTCTTGTCATGAAATTGTAATGGGGCATAGCACTTATCACAGCTGTGGACTTTTTCCCAATCATCTGAATCTCCAGGTGTGCCCTTGAATTGACAATAACAAGGTGATATGCTACTGCTATAACTTTACTGTATTTTATACTGTCCATGTCTGGGAAAATAATTTCATAAGAAAGAGTTAATATAGGTTCCTGTTTCTAACTTCTTTGCAAGAGTCACACTTTTTACATGTTAGGAATTTAATGTAAAAACATATAAAGCAGAGGTGCAAAAATATATATATAAAGCTACATTAACTTAATTGAAATTTAATATTTTAATCCATAAAGTAATAAGATCTTTTATAATTCAGATAAATAAAAATATTTTATAAAATTAAAGCAAAGATTTAATAATTTTGAGTATAGTTTCTGGCTGCTTGATCATTTGTGTCAGTGTATATCATAATAACCCATACTTAGAACACTTGAATTTCACTCTGCTTGCAAGAAAGGAATGAATGGCAAATATAACTTTTCTGCTGTATGGAAAATTCATATACATCTGGGGGTTTCTTAATTTCACACCCTGACTGCCCCCTCTTCCTGGTCCCCCAACTTGGAAGCCCATTATCTTTCTTTAATATTTCTCAAAATAGTCAATAAAAGTAAAATTTTTCTTACCCAGATCATCAGCAGAAAGCCCTTTATTGCTATTGCATTTTTCATGTAGTTGGAGAAGGAACATAGACAAAAGGAGTCTCAGGTTATATTAGGACTACCTGTTTTCTCACTGCTACATCTGTGTAGTTGTAGCTGTTGGCATCACAGTTAAATGGATTTCTGCTGCCACTTTTTCACATCCTCCAGAGGACATTTGGGCTACTCAATGACTTCCAAATGCCGTTATCTTGCTGGAATAATTTCACAGGACTTTATCTTCACAGGTGTTTTTTCAGCATCATTATGTTTTATAAATTCCAGAACAGAAAAAAGTTATTTGAAAGAACTAAGTGGATTTTGAAGTGTTCTTTGTTATTTGATTTCTATTAGTCTGCTTAGGCATTGGATATTTTTGGAGGGATTGTTAGGGTTTTTCTTTATATTGAAAACTAATACTTCAGGTGATGCAGTGAATCTGATTTTAAATTATTCAAATTATATGTTTATTGTCATAATTTCAAAATTGTGCAATTTCTATAATTAAAAAAAATCTTAAGGAAATAAATAAGTAAAGATTGTTAGTATAGACTTCTTGGTGATTTACACACACACTTTCTAGTGATATACTGTTTTTGGATTGCAGAAGGGAAGAATCTGTTTTCTCTGATTATTTTTTTACTTAAAAGAGGACATATTCATCTGTAATCTGCCGAGAATTAAGTATGGTAACATTGTTTGTTAGTAAACTATTGTCCTGCCTGTAGTTGCTATTCCTGCCCTTGAGTTTAAGAGAGTTTGCATTTTTGAGACCAGATTTAGGTGTTGAGTCTGTAGAATTTTGGTCCCTACATTACAGCCACCAGCTTTTGGATGAATCTAGGCTTATCCACAGAATTTTGTTACATAGCCTCTTCAATACAAGATCTTGTCATACCTGCATATGGTATTGTATGTAAAAAATGTGTCTTGCATAGGTTTCTTGGGCTTAGCATTTATCTGTAGACCACAGCATTTTTTGTTTTGCCTTTCTACAATACTTACCTGTAAAGAAGGTAATGCATAAATCATATAAAAGCTGAATCTCATGGAATGCATTGTGAATCACTGATATTCAATGAAGTGGATTTTGCTTGGGAATGTGGGATTTTAAGTTATGATAGATAGTGATGCCTTTTTTTCTTTTAAACAATGAAATTTCAAGACAATAAAGGAACCGATTTAGTTGTCAAAATGTAAAATCTTTTGAGATTTTACCCTTTCTTTTATTTATAGTTTCCTATTTTTAGCAGAATATTTTGTCTTTAAAACTGGAAAATTACAGTTGTAATATATTTAGGTCTGCAACTGCTTGGCCTTTTCTCTAGAAATAACTTCAGAAATAAATTTACGAAAATATTTTACTCTGTTTGAAATTTAATTTGCCAAAAGCAACCACATAAAATTTTAAGCTGGAATGTCTACTGTGGAAAGCCTTATAAAAAAGAAATGGAGCCTAGAACCCCCAGGAGCAGTCATGACCAGTGAAACTGTGCATGTAATGGGGGGAATAAAACACTATTAACACTGTCATTATGTTTAATAGAAATGCTTAGATCAGTTTTTACCAAAGAGATAAAAGAAAAAGAAACAGCCTAGTTATAAAACATAACTGATAACCAAATATTTTGAACAGTGATTTCATTATATTTTTTTCAGTTTTAAAATTGAAAAGCATAATTGAAAAGTATAATTGAAAGCTCTTGTGCAGATAACTTAATTTTCAGCACTAGAGTCTAACCCAAGACCTGTAAATTTCCCCAGACAGACAACACACATTTTTGAACATTTAGAAAGGTTCAAGTGCACTGATGATGAAAACCCCGCCTTCTGATGATATCAAAGAAAGTCAGCAGCTTCCGAGAAATAGCTGCAAAAAGCTACTATGTTTGGCAGTGTTTTTTAGAAGAAAGCAAGCAATTTTGGTTTCCTCAGGCTATAAAGTGATAGTAAAAATGATCTCAAATCCTGAGAAGTTTGCAAAACACAAGATGAAGTTGCCCTTGTACAGTTTGGCTTAACTTCTCTTCAGAAAGCTTGTTTCAGTCCATGAGTAGACATTGTATGAAGGTTCCAGATGCCTTGCTGAAACTGAGGCAGACTGGTTACTTGTTCATTCAAACTTCTGGAGAATAGATCTGAGAAGGGTACAAAATTGCATTGTCACTCCATTTTCAAAATGGTATTTGCTACTGTTAATTTAAAAATACATTTTGGGGTGGATAGTATTTAAATGTGCTAGATAATAGCCACCTTATGAATTCAGCTTGGATCTGTTGTGTTAGACTATTAAGACTATAAAAAGCATGGTAATGTCCTATATCAAATAAGAACATATGGCTTCAATACATTACATTTCTTTTAATGTTATTCAATTTTTACATTGCCCGTGTGCTTAATGGAAATCTTGTTAGGTTGATAGTAGAGGCAATGTTTCTTTTTTCCTTTAATTTAGAATTTTAATATTTTTATCAAATAAATCAATTAGATTTACTGGGGAAAACAAAGAAAATATAACAATGAAATACATGCTAAATGTAAAAGAAAAATGCAATAAAAATTTGTTATGTAGTAGAAAGAAATTGTATTTGTTCATTTATGAGCCTGTATAAGTAGGTTCTGACAGAGGGAATAGAGAGAAACTAAGGGAATACCCATTTGTTTTTTTCACTTAGACAAATTATCTTTCTACAGCTATTAACCAAGTAGACATATGGTATGATTTCACATAAGAATTTATGTATAGCAAATTATTCATCAATCCCCTGTTGTTCCTGAAACATGCATGAAGCACAAGTGTTGTGTGAGCTATTCCAAAAGAAAAACATGTAAAAATATTTTGAGAGTCCGTGATAATTTATTCTAAGAAGTAAACCATATATATTTAGAAATAATATTTTTTTTTTAGTAGAACTTTAAAAAGAATGTCTAATTTCTCATGAGGCATATGTATGATATAAAAGGACACAAGAAAACCCAAAAACTACTTAGAAAATCACTATGCTTTTGATCTGGAGATAGCAATAAACTGGGTAGTATCACAAATAGTCTGGCATGATCTTAGATAATCTTGTCATGCTTATCCTTCTACTAAATTGTGTATTTATGAAGGAAGGAGATTAAGTCAGACCAGAGTCCAGAAGGTGGTTCTCAGAGGGCCAGGTATGGATTCTATCTATTTTAAGAATTCTGTGAAAATTTTGACTGTCCAATGAAATAAGACCAAATATTGTGCTCTTGGTATTTGAAACCACATGAATTCGCATCTAAAAATTCAGACAAAATGCAGATGTTTAAGAGACCATGAAATAAATTTAGTGTAGTGAAAGAGTTATTTGTCTTAATTCCTAGATAAATCTTGAACAGTCAATATTTAATTCTTAGTAATATTTATAGTATCAATTTTATTATGGTTTTCTTGACTCATTTCTGTGAAGAAGGAGCTGTAGGATGGAAGTAAATGTCAGCGCCAAAGGCTTATTTGATTAAACTATGGCAACAGCATTAATCTTCAAAAGGAAATCAAGATAATAGAGGGGTCTGGATAGACTAGGAGATTGATAATTGGTTATAAAGCTTTTGACCTTTGAGCCAGTTGTTCAGATTCAAGCTAAGCCAGTAATGACTGAAAATCATTACTCTCTGATAGCAGCGATATTGCTGTGTGAAATGGGTGATTGGTTTCATTCCAGTTTCTAGAGAACTGGTATTCACATTGCAAAAATAGCTACTCCGATTGTCAGGGGCTTAAGGAGGAAAAGGATGAGAAAATTCTTTGCATGCTTACTTTAGGAGGTATTTCGGGCAGTGAGGGGTAGAAGAAGCTGAAGTCCATTGGAACATTGATAGCATCAATACCCTCAGGCTCCTGTTAACGAATTAAAGCACCTTTTTTGTCCACGTGATGTTTCTCATTGACCTCAATAAAAGAAGAAACTTTGTATGCAATACATCTCTGTACAACTTTATAAATATGTTTCTCATTCTCCTGCTTGTTTTCACCATTTTTCATAGAAAAGAATGTATGTTTTGTTGGGTTTTTTTCTCTCTTAATTCACAGAAAAAACTGTCAAGTAGTTTATGTGAATCTGGTTGACCTTGGAGTTGTGCTTGACCTGTTTTGAGTCAATGGATGACTCATACCTGAATTGAGTTGCTAAAGATTTGTAACTTCTTGTCTGTGTTAGACTGTGTTCTTCCTCCTTAACTGGATGACTTGATGTTAATAATTAATGTCACCCGAAACCAGCATAATTTAATTCTGTAAGAAATCATTTGGGCTTCTGGCAATCTCAAAACCCACAGAATCATATTAAAATATTGGAACATTACAAACTTGGTAGTACTGGGTTAATGACTGGCGTTGATGATCTTAAAGGTCTTTTCTAACCTAAACAATTGTATGATTTGTCCTGCTCCTACTCTTCTGTGTAAAAGTTATATTTATCATCTCTTTCACTATACATTATTTTGCATTCTTTTTAACTGTGGAGAATGTAGCTATGTTGCTCTCTCTGGCACACTTCTAAATTGTTTTTGGTTTGCCAGCTTCTTCAGTCTGTTTTCTGAATCCTCAGCAAACCAGGAGGAGTTCTATTGCTTCAGCATGCTTGTATTTGCATGTCTTTCATAGGATTTATGCTTAATTTAATTTGGTGTCTATTATTGCCTATTTCTCTATTGCATTGTCTTTTAAATACCTTTAAATTTATAGTTTGGCTGTCTAATATGTATTGTCATTGTAAGGGCCACCCTGCCTCACCTGGAACTCCTCTCAAGGCCCCAGAATTCCAACTGTAATTAATCCCTGCCTCATTTTTCTGTAGCTAGTCTAACTAGTAGACTTGACTAGCAGAGATGGTAGCCTTTAGTTCCACAGTATAAACAACAACAACAACAACAACAGCAACAACAACAACAAAAACACAGGAGAGAATAAAAATAACATTGGACCATTTAAAACTCAATTTCGCACTCATGTTGTTGTTGTTGTAAAAGTTACATTGAAAGACGCTAATTCAGAGGTTCCTGCATTCTTCTTTCCTTGGAGAGAAAGCTGGTTTAGAAACCTACTAGACTTGTAGAGGGTCTTTCAGATATGTCTTTATAAAATACAAAGTTCTAAAAGGGTGAAGAAAAATGATAATTTTATAGCAAATGCTGTTGGTTGTTTTAGTGTAATGAATGGGTCTCAATTAGTTTGCCATCAATGTCAGGAAACAACCTCCATCTACTGCAGGCAGAAGAAACAGGGAAAACACAGGAGTGGATGAAAATACTTACCCTGAAGTGCTGCAATTCATGAAAGCTTTATTACTGAATTCTGTCACAGGAATCTCAGAATTCAGCAAAAGAGTTAATGCTGCTTGTTTTAATATTGACTTGTCAATATGTAAACATGAAAGCATTATTAGAAGTACATTGTTGCATAATTGTGTTGGAAGAGTATTTATTAAATAAGCCCAGAAGGAAATGTTGTTCTTTACAAAATTTACTATAATGGTTTTGAAGAGTGTGTTTGACTGCCAAATTTTTGTAAACACACTAGTACAGTAAAATCAAAAACTAAGAATATTAGAAAGTACAGGAAGAAGTGAGGCCTTTCAATCTATGATCAAGTTCTTTCTGAATGACCTTGTGTATGGGGAGTTTCTTGCCCAAAGACATTTGTTTCTGAAGAATAAATGTTGATGTAAAGGAAATGTGGAAAAACCCCTAAAACATAGGCCCAGATGCCAGCATCAGAAAGAATGAATCATCACTTTCGTTAGTAGTTGTGATCCATCTCTCTTGTGGTGGCAAAGGAGCACAGACAGAAAAAGACCATGAAATTCAGTCCACATGCAAAACCAAGAGAGCACGGAACCATAATTTCATGCAGCACAATTTAGTCGTCTTCCAATTAAATGTTATACTGTGAAAAATATCTGTAAATGAAAGTGAATGACATTTCACTAAATATGCACATTCTTTTTCATTTGATATTTTCTCCAGTTTCACAGATGATAAGAATCCTGACAGCTTTAACTTTGTTTTCTAACTGTGTTCAAAATGTTCTCTGAATGTGGATATATTCCAAGGCACTCAATGCCACCATAGTTCCCAGTCAATCTCCTCAGGTTAGATGATTGATGCAAACTGTATATTATAGTTTTCATGCTGTACTTTTCCTTCAACTAAGTAAACTGGATTATCTGTAGAAAAGATTTTTCAAATTTAATCAATACAACTGAGAAAAAAAAATCAATAAGGTTTACAGAACCACTCCAGTCTTTATTTGCAGTAAGAGTCATTGGGATCTCATTTTCATTGCCACTGCTTTTGGTAAGAGGTGCCAAGCAATAAGCAACTAGGGCTGTATGCTGAATTTTAGCAATATGTTTAAGGAAACAGGAACTTGCAGTGCTAACACCAAAAAGCTGGATTCTTTTTATTTTTTTTTCTTTCTTTGGCTTTTATGTGGTTCTTTATTTCTACATCAGCAGATTCTAGAGCCCTGCAATGTGTGTAGTTCTGCATGCATGTTTCAGCTGCTCTTTTGAACTGATATCAAGTGTTATTGATCCATTAAGTTAATATCGGTGCTATCAAATCAAATAACTTGAAGAATTAATACTGAGAAAGAGCAAGTTGTTTTGTTTATTACTTCTGTTTTCTGTTAGGGGTTTCTGTAACAAAAGGATCTTATACAGTGTTGAGATTCTTCTCCTTTTGAACTCCTTCTTTTTATTTTTAAGTTTAGTTTTTGACAAGTATATTACATTTTTAGCATAAGGACCACAAGTAAATTAGTAAATTCTTAAGAAAAAAAAGGAATGTGGTTGGTTTGGTAAACCTGAAATACATCATGGGATTCAAATCCTGCTTGCCTTAGCAAAACTCTAAAAGAATTCTCCAGTTAAGTGGGTAAGTTGCTTCTGGTGCTGCCTTCCTCACAAATATGGTAAATTTAAAGGGTGAAATACATCACCACATCCATGTGGACTGAGTATTTGAATAGTACCATCTATTGCATTGGAATCAATCACTCCTACAGTGAATTCATTGTCAGTGAATAGAATGTGTTGGATATAAACAACTGTGGTTGAATGATACTAATAAATTCAAAATTTGATTCGACTAATTATTGAATAAATACTCCTTCCACTGAACTTTAAGAAAATTTTATTATTCTCTCCCCTTCCCCCACAGCCCCAAAAGATATTAAAAGTTCTGAATGTTCCAAAAGTTCTGAAGGCACCAAAAGCGGTTCTGCATTAGTTCAGTGGAGGGGAGCTGAAGTACTGTAAACAAGTTATACATTTATAAATATGCAGTTTTTGTTGTAGTGTACTATTAGATTTCCTTTTAATGTTTTCTTGAAGTATGGAGACTTGGGTTGTTCATATCTTATGAATGGCTTATTCTCCTCTGCAGGGATAATTCACCTGCAACTCCCAAGTTTGTGCATTTTTAAAAGGCATAATTTAATATAATCTAATGGTTTGGCTCAGAGTGGGTGTTATGCCTCTTTTCTTGGATAAGGATGCTTCTGAGGTATGAAAGAAGACAGAGAGTCACCAGCTGAGCTGTTTGTTTTCCCTTGAGTTTGCTCTTGTTTTATAGTTTTATACCTGGATGCCATCTCTCTCTTAATATCCCTTCAGTCTTATGTTTGGAATCTCATATATTTTAATTTCTTTTTTTCTCTTACCCCCTATTAATTTATCTTTCTGTTCATCTGCATCAAAAATTCCATTATGCGAACAACTAGACAATAAATAAAAGCAGCAAAGGACCCTCCAAGTTTCCATCCTATTGAAGTAATAGAAAATATTTTCCAGTATTTTTTGTTTGCTTGCCTTAACCTCCATCATCTAAACATCGGATTGAAGTTCAAATAACAATCAGAGCTGCAATAGGAACCAGATCAGGATGGGCTACTTATAGAAGTTGCTTCTGTGAGTTACAGAATTGCATTTAAGAGAAAAATTACAACCCTGCCATATATGATACTGATTTATACCATTATAGTAGTGACAAAATTGGCTGTAAAACCATTGAGAAAAGAACAAATCATTATATGAGATGTCCCTAGCTCTTATTATTGCTACTCCATCCTTTTCAAAAACTTCTTTGTATGTTTATTTTCATGCTGTGATGAATGATAGCTGACACAAAGGAAACTCAACCAAGGCAATGCATACAGATCAGAGCTGTAATATTATATTCTGCAGTAATGCCTACTGGCAGTAAAATCCTCCAAGTTTTAGACAACTATAAAGAATGTGAGCAGTTTCATTCTGAGTGTTTGCTCAGTGGGATCTACCTTCTTCAAGGGATGTCTGTGTCCGGCTCCTCACCTTGTCATATTCAGTCAAGAGGCACAGAAATAGTGTTGTGTGGTGATCAGTTAATATTTCTTTTATGCTACATTGATTTTCTAATAACACATAATTGTACTTTGGCTGTTATTCTTCCCATTTTAATGAGAAACAATTGTTGACAATGGTAATTTAACTTTTGTATATTTGTTACAGGCTATAGTGACCCAATCAGCTGAGGACTGTGGTGAATAAGGCCAGCTAAGGGCTGAACTTCATTTGTATAAAGTCTTGGAAGATATGACATCATATTCACAGGTAGACTTTTAAAAAGATGTCTCTGTCATCTCAAAGAAATCTGTAATAATTATGATGAACTTACTGTGTTAAACCTGGTGGATTCAGTTCTCAATTTTTAGGTTTTTTTTCTTTTTTTTGTTTGCTTGTTTGTTTGTTTTGTTTTGTTTAATTTTGTTTCTTTTCTTATTTGTTTGTTTGCTGTCATTCATATATTAAACAGAATTTAGTTTTAGGCCCACTTAACTGAGCTCAAGAAATTGAGGATTCTAATTATCCTTCCTGCATATCTCAACAAAAAATACTTGATGCAATCTAGAGATATTCCACTGCTACAGACCAATGCACTATTCACAGCGAGCTATACTGTATGTTATATTCTTCAGACTATTTCAATTTAGATGTAGATTTGAGAAAATAAAAATACCTTTACAGTCTATTCTGTACTTCTTAAAGTACAGAAACTAATTTTCTCTCTGAGCTTTATTTTTATGGTGCTTTTTTTTCTTGTGTTTACATGATATTATTTTTGTCAAATGGTATTTGTCTGCTTTCAAAGGCATACCTTGGTAGAACACCTTTCACACAGGTAAAATCCAATGTCATAGGCTTCCTCATGTTTATTAATACATTGTTGTTTGCTTCAGTGGTTTCATATGGAGTGTACTGTAAACTGGTTTTACTACAGTCTGGACAACAATTTAATGCTGGGGATGACAAAAAAAATCAATTAGATATGAAGGTATGAATTTTACAAATTTAGTTATCATGTATTTTGAGGTAAAAGCCAAAACGAGTTTAAAGCAGAGTCTCCAAAAGATGGCAAAGGTTGGTGATTTTTTTGGCTTATATTTTATTTCAGTAATTTGGTGCATGAAGCATGGTTAAAAGTGTCTGCATCCTAGTTTTTTTGCTCAAGTCTGTCTTTGCTGTCTTTGGAACAAAGAGCAAAAGGCAATTTTCAGTTATACATCTTCTCTTACAAAACTGGGCTTCTGACTGGTCAAAAGAAATTAGGAAATTGAGATTATATCTCAGTGACTCTGACAAATAAAGGAAAATAAGTTCTCTGATGTCAATGCAATCAGCACTTGCTATCTTGGCTAGGCTTGTTGGAATTGTGCCAGAAGATTTTGGGATGCAACTATCATTTCTGCTCTAATAAAATTGTTTGGATGATATATTTCCATGCACTTTGCCTTTAAAACATTATTTTTATGACACCTGGATTGTAATTTAAATTGCATTTTGTTTCAGGATAACCAGGTAGACAGTATGGGAATGTAATGAGATGCATAATAGCGAGAAAGTAATGTGGAATTATTTTATTAAATTTTGTTTTAAATTTAATGACATCAGCACTGGGTAGACTGTCCTCCAAGAATGCCTGTGTGTGGACAAAAATGAACCTTGGAGGTGTATGATTTGTTGTTGATAATGAGTTTATATTCTCACTGCATTTATTACGCAATAAAATTTTAAACTGCTTGATTATAAAATTAGGCACATAATTAAAAATATGGTCCACCTTTTCATATGAATTAGATAACCTTCTAAATGTTTGATATGTTTATATTGACATGGGCATATAAGTAGAGATGTGGAGATCTGCATATTAAAAAATATGTAATAGAAAGGTATACAAAAAACTATGTATTCACCTCATTCAGAAAAAAATCTAAGTGTCCAGATGTTAGGTTTAGCTACATATATTTCTGGGGGAAGAAAATAATTTCTAGATTTGTGAATTGTGGACTTTGAAGAGCTTAATGGATAAAATAAACATTATGTAGCTATCTGCTCTGTCCCTCACAGCTCATTCCCTCCCCTTCTTTTTACTGTGGTTTTTTACAGTGGGACATGTTGATTGAAAGTGAGCAGAGCAGGCAGTAATCAAGGTCATCATAGTATCACCCAGTTTGGAAAAACAAGAGTGATAAACAAGGGGAAAGAAAGCCTTCTGCTGTTATCAAAGAAATACTACAGGAGAGATCAGGAGGCAGCTTGGTTGTGGGACAACAATCCATAATTTACTTTGCAGATGTCTCTGTAATTTAAGCAGCAGGCAGAACAACCACACAGTTGTAGATGCTCTGGGGAAAGGATACCCAGAGTCTCGTAAATCATGGTGAGGATTACAAGTAATGAGCATTCATCTTCTTAACCTCATAAAGTGGTATTGCAAAGCCAAGGATTATAATTTACAGTGCATGTAATCTTTGTTTGGGGATAGAGGGCATCAAATTTTTAAAATGCTTCTCTCAATTAATAGTAACACCTACTTTTTGAAAGGGAAAAAAAATGTTGTAAACCAAATCTTTAAAGAATATCTGGTATTAAAGGAATAATTAACATTTCCCACCAATAAAAAAAAAAAGTTCTTGATGAGCCCATTGTTTCTAAGCTCTGATCTATTTTTAAATGTTAAAATTTATAAATATGTTTGAAAACCTTGCTTAATAGGCACGAGACAAAAATAATACATACCTTTCCCATTTTAAATTGGTGGACTCCTGAACAACCCTTTGCCTTTGAATTGAATTGCCTTTTGCCTTTGCTTGAATGAAGCTATTTTTTCAAGTATAAATATTCAACTCAAATACTCGTGGTGATTGAAGAACAACCTCACAATGAAAATACATAGCATATGTTCAGTGTGTTAAATAAGCACTGTAAAGTCTGAATTTATCTGCTCAGTTTGTAAATGTTGCCAGTATACCTGGAAAGAAATTTTATCCACCAATGTATTGAAAATATTTTATTTCCATACTCAGAATGCCAGTGTTGAGGGACTGAAAACATTTACAAGAGCAATGAATGTATGTGATGTCATAAGGAGCCTTATAGCCCTGCATATAAGCTTTTCATGCCCTGCAAACCAAGAAAATCAAGGAACCAAGACCTTTTGGGTCTTTTGTTTGTTTTGTTTGTTTTATTTTGTTTTGTTTTGTTTTGTTTTGTTTTAATTCTGATATGTGACTCAAAGTTCTATGTATTTCTGTCAGGGAAAGAAATACAGGAATATAATGTTTAGCAGAGTCTTGTACTGCATGAGCTACAATGGTGGTGATCAGCTTTCAGCATGTATTATGAAGAAAACAAAAGTTTAAAAAAGCTCTAATCCATTGCATAATTAGCACAATAAATGAAAAAAACCAAGTAAGATGGAGAGAGACCTTTTACATGGACATGTACTGACAGGACAAGGGAGAATGGCATCAAACAGAAAGAGATTTTGATTCGATATTAAGAAAAAATGTCTTTACTGTAAGTGTGATGAGGCATTGAAACAAGTTGCTGAGAGATGCTGTGGATGCCTTAACCCTAGAAGTTGTTGAAAGCAAGGTTGGATAGGGCCATGATCAGCCTGGTCTGGTGAAAGGTGTTCATACTCATGGCAGGGGTATTGGAAAGAGATGGTCTCTAAGGTCCCTTCCAACCCAGGCCATTCTATGATTCTGTAATCTAAAGGTGAAAGATAGAGTTGGACCACAATGTTATGTCTTGAAAATGCAAAAAAACCCCCAAAACAAAAACAAACAAACAAACCCAAAAAACAAACAAACAAAAAAACCCCACAAAACAAACAAAAAAAAAAGAAACCTAAAAAACCAAAAAAACAAAAAAACAAAACAAAACAAGAATAAAAACAAAACAAAAAATATATGTTTGTGTAGTTTGAGTCTTCTTGATAATTCAAACCTTTGGATTGTCAACAGACAGGCAAGCATGGCATTAGGATGCTTATATTCAGTCATTATGTACAGACTGTTTTTTTTCTAGAGAGCTCTTCCTGAGTACTGTCAGAAGATCACAATCAGGAGAATATTGGTTTGTCAACTGCTTTAGGCCAGACCATTTGATAGCTGCTTAAACAGCCCTGGAAAGTTTTAAAGGCCCCCAGCAAGACTTTTTTCATCTCTTCAGGATAGCTATTTCCTCTGATTAGCTCATAAAGATTCCGCTGGAAATGTCTTCCTGGGCAGATTTTCTGTGGTGATTCTTCTTCTAATTCTACTATATTACTTTCTTTGCTTTTTTCCTACGTTGATGATGTGAAAGTTCATTTAGTTTCTAGTATTCCATTTAGATGTTTGATTACTCTAGAATCCAGCCAATAAAACAGATGATGCAGGAAGAGGTTTGCTTATACATCTACCATACTAGTCAGGAATAATGCTGTTGCTATGAAACTAAACACTGGCCTTGAATACTCTTTGTAGATGGACTATTTTCTTTCTCTGATTTCATGTAAACTTGAAAATGAGTTGGTTATGATCAAAATTCTTTTTCATTCTATAAGTATGTGCTACATGCACAGTTTCTTATCATCATAAAACACATCTGCATTCATGAATCCTGGAATGGATCACAGATTAAGAGTCCATGATTCATGAGAACCACTAAAGTAAAACCATGAAGGAAACAGCTGCTATTTAGTGAACTGGCAGGAACTGTTCTTTGTTTAGGAAGTTTAATTTGGCCTAATGTAAATATCTCTGTATTCTTTTTAATAAAACCTTCTATTATTTGTGCTATGCATGACAGACATAGAACATGCTGTTTTGAGAAAGCAGGGTGATTAGGTTACAAATGCATAGCTGAAACACGTTTTTATAATCTCATGTTCAAACACATGCACCTTTCAATACCAGTTATTAATTTGGAATTCTTAAGATTTTAGTGCCAACTTGAGATAATTTAAAAAAACAGTTGATTTTCTGAGCAGAGTCAGAAACAAGTTGATCAAAAACAGGTTTCAAAGAATATACTTAATGACATTGTGGATTCAAAAAATGAAGTCTTAATCTAATTCAAGGTAATCAAGTTCTTTAGAAAATTATGAATTTGTTTCTCACGCTTGAAATGAAAGGGCTAAATTAAACTGGAAATCTGCAATATTCTTATTCACCTGAAACAAATAATTAAAAATGGCATGTTGTTGTTGGAATGGCATGGAAATAACTGCTAAAGAAACTGTAAAGAAAATTTTACAAGGAAAATTAAATGTTTTAGAGATGATAAGTTTCTTTAGATATTAAAAAAATTGCATAATTGAAGTGCCATCGACAAATTATTGTAAGTAATTATTGTTTCTCTATCTTCACCTATTCATCTTGTGACATCATACTCCCACCTATATCTCAAAAAGATTATTTGGTTAGCTGCTGTTGCAACATAAGCCTGTTGAATTTTTTTGACAGTGACCAGGTCAAAACATAGGAAACTATATTCCTTAGTGATGGAAAGCAAAACAAACAAACAAAAAAATCCTTAGTTCCTTTCTTAGATTGACCATTCATCTGACCAAGCCAAAAATCTTTATTTGTTAAGACTTCTACTGTAAAAGTTATAGATAGAATCAATTCTTATGTCATAATGTTTCTAGTTTGCTGATAAGTGACCTCACTTATAACATTTTGACTTCAGAAATGAGAGCTAAAAAATAAATTGAATGGTAGAATTCACATATTTTGAACAAATTATGTCAAAGCTTTCTATTCTTGTAGCCTTATGGAGAGTGGAGAAAAGAGGTGCCTTAAATCCTAAAAATTTTGGTACTGTTTCACTTAGTGTTTCAATCTCTGATCTAGATGTATCAACAAAGGGAAAACACAAAGTTGGTTGCAGAACTTTCTTTATAATTAAAGTATATCTTATGCTTGGAGTGAAACTGTGGGGTCACAAGGATTTTGTTATGGTCTTAGACCTGGCTTTATTCAATATTATTAACCCGATGGGTGATGAAATAGAAACCTGTATTTCTTATCAATTTTGTAGATAAATTTGCCATCTGCAAAGCTTATGAGAAGTAATAGAATTAATAGTGTGTAGAGGCCAGACTCTTCATTCAAAATAACCCTGAGAAGTGGAGAAGTAACCACTAAAAGGTGTGGCAAAACTTAGACAAATAGAATATGTTTGCATAAAAATCACCAGAGACAAAATACAGACTGAGGAACAATTGATTAGGTGACTACTCAAGGGAAGGAAAGAAGTAAGGGAGGGAGGAGGGATTTCAAACTGAGGATGATGCTGTAAAATTATTTCAGAATGAAGCATTAAAGATTTGGGACATGATCTGGTTACTGGAGAAAAGCCAATTTTGCACACGCTTTCCAAACAAGGCCCAAAAGACTGTACAAGAAACTACTGTACAGACATCTCATGTTGCTTTCTGAGGGAATCATGGAGTTCTCCTAAAGCTCACATCTGGGTCCCTGAAGGAGAAGATAGGGATTGAGAACAGTCAAGCTGCCATTCATGCCTGGCCAACCTGATTGCTTTCTGCTTTGTGAGCTTGGAGAAAGGAATGGGTAATATTTGCCTTGACTTTAATAAGTCTTACATTGCTAGTGTTGAACATTGCACTCTGGATTGTAGAAAACTAGATGGCTAAAAAGCTGGTTGGATGTCATCCAGGCTGTATTCATAAGGAAGCAGAAAGGAGATTGAGGGACAAGGATTATCTCTCTGCTGTTCAGAGCTTGTGAGACCTCATCTAGCTACTGCTTACAGTTTTGGGCTCCTCAACACAAGAAAGACATCAACTAGTTGAATTGGGATTAGCAGATGATCCTCAAGCCAGTCAGCAGCTGGAGCATTTTTTCCTTGAGGAGAGAATGGGCTTGTTGAGCCTGAAGGAAGACACTGCTTTGGGAGAATGTGTCAGCAGCTTGCCTATGCCACCAAGGGGGTTAGCAAAAAGATGGAGCTGGGCTCTCTCTTCATGGCCATTCATCAAAGCCAATAAAAGGCTACAGGTATAAACTGAAACAAGTGGGGTTCAGACTGGATATATGGAAAGACCTTGTTAAGTCTTAGGACAGTCAAAGTGTAGAACATGTTTTTCATAGAGACTGTTTAGTCTCTCTGTTCTTGGACCTATTCAAGACCAGACTGAATAAAGCCCTGGGCATAGTGGTCTGACCTCACAGCTTACTCCTGCTCTGAATTGAAAATTGGACAAAAGATGTCCTGATGGCTCTTCAACCTGAATAATTCTGTGATTCTATATATAGTTTAGGAGACAATTTTTCATCTCTATTCAGCTCCAGTAATGCTTTTGTAGCGTTTTTGGCATTATACTTCAAGATATCTGATTGGTTTTAAAAAAAGCCCTGTCATTGCATGAGACAACCTTTGAACAAGTATATCTTCAAATAAAGAGAAGATGGGAAAAATTAGTTATCTTAATCTGCAATGGTAAGTTCCTGAAAGAGGGGGAAATAACTTGGGTTTTTTTCCCCCAGGACAAATAGAGCAAGAATTAAGTGCTTTTTAACTTCATAGCAAGAGAAACTTGGATTACACTGAATTTAAAATCTTATTATGGAAAATATCATTGAAATAGACTGTGTAAGAGAATCATGAATTCTTCATTATTAGAGATATTTAGGAACATAAGCATCTGTGTCAGAAAAGCAGTGATTTCTGAGAGTAGAAAATGGAATATTTGAATATCTTTTGTATTGTGCATTGAGAGGCTATGCTAAAATGACTTTAAGCTTTCCTGACCTCAAGCCTCTATTGTTTGCAGTACAACTGGGATGTAATTTTTTAAAAACCCTTCAGACACTGAGTGTGTCAGGATTTCTTCAAAGACTGACTTAGCTGTCAGTTTAGCTACTTTTCTCTGTAAGATTTATGTCAAATCATGTTAAAATATAACAGCAAGTTTTTACGGACATCTATGTAAAAAACATGCATTCTTAGAGAAGATTCTTCTTTGGACTGCTGTAATTCAAGCATTCACAGCATGTATCCTTAAATACTTCTAATAAAATACTTATATAATGCCTTTTAATTTTTTTTTTCTGTAACTCATTAAAAGAATGAAAAGCAAGCCATTAAGACATTATCACCTCATAAAGTTTAGTTATCTAAAATAGAAATTACAGCTGACCCAAGAATAAGTGATCCTGTTTATTTCAGATGTTTTGGAATCTCAACTGTTCATTTTTCACCTCACAGGCAGGATAGGATAGCATTGTCTGAAGTATGGGTTTCTGATGCTTCTTTTTCAGGTCCCTTTAAGTCTGTTTTTTGCTAGGATGCAGTCAAGCTAGAGATGAGAATTAGAGTAGACTGCTAGTCTGCCTATATGGAGATGAGGTTGAAAACTCTAATTCTTGGAAGATTAAAGGCTTTAGGTGAAATGAATTGTGAGGGGAATAATCTCTTTCCTATATTGTCAAGGTTGATAACTACTCTAAAGGTCGAACCTCAGTTTTAGTCTGAGTCTCTGAAGCAGACATATCATCATATGCAAGGACTGACTCATGGACCAGGTATTTTTAGAGCTGGATAAACGAAAAAAGAAATGAAATTTTATTACAATATGCCCTTTGCACTGTGTTTTTTAAAGTGATATTTTGCGCCACAGTCCTGTTGCATTGTTTTGCTTTCAGTCATACCTCACAGATCCCATTAGGAACTAATTAGAAGCAAAAAACCCTTTCTTTAGTTGTAGACTATGTGAGTTAAAGTGATATTTCACCCAACTGGTCAGGTGACAGAAGGACAACAGATGCAGTTTTAGTTTAGTTTGTTTTAATATCCTTTTGGATGACTTTGTGGAGTATAATGGATGCAAGTCTGAAACACATCTGAGATATCTTGGATGGTTTCTCTCTACTAAGTAAACTGGCAGATATTTCCATATTAATGGGCAGCTCCCATTTCTTACCTTCATAAATCGTGATACCGGCTGTGGGGTGACTCCATGCACTTAATGTCTGATGACACTAGAAACGTGTTCTGATTGACTTCCTTATTCTTCAGTGTCAACAGTTGTGTCTAAAGTGGTGATTCTCATGAAATCTCGTGAGCATGAGGTTTTGCTCTCATCATTGGCAGTATTACATGAATATAATCAGTAGGGAGAGCTCCATTTTCTATTCTAATTGCCTGGTCTAATTGCCGTGAAGGATGTCCTTATTAGGCCAAACTAAAGATTTTCCATTTTTTTACTGAAGTCATGGTATTCTCATCTGACATGTTGGATGTTGAGTTTATGCTACAAATCACAGTTTGTATGTTTTTATTGCTCACTTGATTTAAGTTGCATTATATATTGATTAATTTATATTGATAAAGATAGTAGTGGCTCCTGTAATTGTACTGCATTATATATTATTATATTAAATACTGTAATAGTATAGTATACATTTTATGAACTTTGTAACTAAGGCTGGTGTGGTAGCAAGTATGTTACAGAAAAGTGAAAAGATTTACAAGGCACTAAGAATGTTAGTTTGGATTGATTCTAGTTTTATCTCACCTACCAAGTCCTTTGACATCTGCAGTTCATTTTGTGTCCTATAACTTATGGTATCACGATGGTGTGTTTACTTTATGAGCTAGACAAGTGGAGAACAATGAAATATTGTTATCTGAAGCTCACTTAGCATCACCTGACATATAGTGATTTCTATAAGGTCCTCTGTGCTGAACCTATAGGCACTTAATTTTGTAATAAAGGTTTCTTCATATTGTTTACATTTTTTCCAGTAGTGTGGATATATGGTTTCTTTATGAAAGTTGGCATACATGCCACATGCTGAGCAAAGTGTGTCCTCTCCATTGCTACAGATATTTGAGAGAAGTGGGGAATAATCTCTAACTGTGGTTTGGAGGTGTTGCTAATGAGAACTATTCTGAGATATTTCTCAAATTGAAGGCTCAAAAACTTGCATAGAAAAGTGTTTTTTTGGTTATTTCATAAAATTAAAAGAAAGAAGAGGAATACTGTAACTATGTAATACCTTAGGTAGAAATACCTTGTACAAAATGTCAAGTTAGAGTTCATGTCTTGAATTTTGGAAAAGGGTGAAATGTTAAAATTCAGAAGTTATATAAAATTTCAGAATAACAGATCAGACTTGGAAATGTTGAGGGAATAAAAATTGTCACAGTAGAAAATTCATTTTTCTGGAGCCAGGGGCACTCACCAAATAATGTAATGACTGATTATGAAATAAAGGAAAGATGATGAAATTAAAAAGTAGAATATAGAATAACCTATATTTATGTTCAATTATCCGAACACTTGCTTTCCTGGAAACAAGAAATGGGTTAGGGAGGCACACAAGATATAAAATACTTTTTTTCCTCAGTCGTTTTTTATTAGGAACAAAAGATTTATTCTATGACTAAAGAAAAAATTGGGTTAAAAAAGGTAAATATTTAACTATCTGAAAGTGCTAATACTCTGAGGCAGTTCTATGCAAAATACTAAATAAGTAATAGAGCAAATGCCAGCTTTGTCTCCTAGATCTCACCAGCTGGAGTGGTAAGAATTTTTTTTTTTTTTTTTTTTTTTTTTTTTTTTTTTTTTTTGTGAATAAACGTGAAAGCTTGAGAAAAAGTTATACATACGTACATGATCAACTGTTGGTATGAATAAATGTAGCAGACCTCTGTGGATGAAAAGGGAATATTACAGGCATGAAAGTGAGGCAAGAAGGTAGCCTGCAAAAGGAATGCTTTATTGTAAACTTTAGCAAGGAATTTTTTTATCCTTTTACAATATTATGTGGTTTTCTTCTCACTAATGTGTATTTTTCACTAACGTGTATTTTCAGCTGAAAAAAGATTATTTTTGGTTGACATGGTAAAACTGACTTCTATTCTGTCAGTGATTAGTAGATTTTGGTTTTATTTTTCCTGTTCTGACCACATTTTTTAGATTACAAGTACTATTTACTCTTTTATTCAAATGAGACGTCCTTTTAATTTTTTTCTCTAGAAACCTCATCCTATAATAGTTTTAAAGGGAAAATTTTCCTCTTATTTCTCTTCCATGGCATGACTCTGAAAATACCTTCTACAGTTCCCTCAGTTGAAAAACACCAAACAGCACAAAATAGAAAGAGTAAGAAGTAAAATCCTGCTTTACCTAGTGCTCATGGAGCTTGAATGAAAATTTCAAGAATGGTCTGGTAATACTTCCATGCATGAAATTCTAGACGCTACCAAAAGAAATTGAGTTGATGCATGTTTCAAAGCCATTAATAAAAAACCCGTGCAATATTCACAGAGCCTTTCACTAAAATATACTCTTGCCTTTGTACAAGCAGCCTTTTCTGTCAGTGTAATAATGACACTGTCAGTTTTCTAATCACACTGTGCATGTATGGAATACACTTATAAAACAGACATCCAGGGTATACAGGAAGGATAACATTTTAAATATAATCTCCTATTTAGTGTTTATTATAGTAGAGGCTTGGATTAATCTGTTTGCCAGTGTTTTGTGTGTTTTTTTTTTTTTTTAATAGCTATATTTGTTCAGATATTCCATATCAAATAAAAGTTTAAATAGCAATTATACATATTGTTGAATAGTAATTTACTTTTTCTGTATTTATGTGACTAAATAATTACGAGACTTTCTTAAAGAGTTTCGGGATTCTCCCCACAGCAGTGTGTGGAGGTGTATTGCATAAATGAAATAGGGAAATAAATTTTAAAACTGTAATTCTCAAGCCGTTATTTGACAATCAGTTCATTCAGAACTCAGTGCAACAAAGCCTTTTAGGGCGAAGAGAATTAATTTTAATTTGGTCATAAAGTGGGGGAGAGCAGAGAGAGGTTTTGGGAGGAGGGAAAGAGATTATGTAAGCCTCATCTTCTATGTTGATACTGGAAGAAATGTTTTTCATTATAACAATTTTATTCTGAAGTTCATTGTGGATCACAACCTGGCTATGTGCTCTGGATTGAGATGAAAGGAGTCCCACTTAAATGATTAAATGTTAAATGGTTAAAGACATATATCAAATTATAAGTGAACATATGCTGGAGCGAAGAAATGCTAGGGCAATAAAAAGGGAAATATAAAAATTTGTCTCTTCTTCTGAAATCTATATGTTGTATTGTAGTATAAAAATTATAAATTGACCAAATCTTAGTGATATTTAGCAAAATGTGGAATATTTGGTGTGGCTGTTAAACTGGGAGGACTGCTGTCAGTTTATTGAAACCTTTTAGGATAATAGATCTTTGGTGGTCAAAATCAGATTTGAAATAATATTCTTCTGCATCTCACTGATCCAGCCTAGGCATAAAGAGACATCACAGAGTTGTGAAACTCTAGAAGTAAAATTATATGCAAATAACTGGTAATGATAATAACAGAATGACAATTGAATTCTTATTTCATTCAGTTTTTGTGTATCAGTATTTTCAGAAAAGGTATTTTAAAAGTAGGCAACAAGAAGTACTTGGTATCTGCAATTGCACTGATAAGGGTTTTTTTTTTAACTTTCTGAGATTTTTTGATACTTCTTGTGATATCTTAGATGAATACTGGGTTGGTGTAAATTCCACTCCATGTTCAAGTTCAGTTATTTTACCAAACATTTTATATTTCTTACTACATAATGCTTAGACTAGGGTTTAGAAGACGGATTTCCATTGCTGTAAGGGCTTTGCTAGGTATTTCTACATTGCTCTGTTAATGACTTTTCCTGGTTCCAACTCAGATCAGCAGAGGGCAGGGCCAAGACATTGTGTTATTCTGTACCACATTACATCATTGCCTGGGGCTGGGAACAGCTTCTAGGAAAGAGGGTCAAGCTTTTCCAGTGGAACAAGTGTGACTACGGCAGCTGTGGGGCAATGCTGGTCCTGACTGGAGACTGTGGCTTGAGTGGAATGGCTGTGGCCAGATCAGGCTTCTGCACTCTCTTTTTTGTATGATTTTGTTGTTAATGTTGATGCTGTTACTGTTTATTTTCTTATCTCATTGCTGTTTCCAGTGAATTACTCTTATCTCAACCCATGATCTTTGCCTATTTTGCCTTCAACTCTCCTCTCTTCCACCTGTGGAGAAAGACGACAGGAGAGGGGTAGAGTATGAGCAGCATGTGGCTTTGAAGTCTCAGAAGGGAGTGCATTAAACTGAGGATTATCATTCCTAAACCTGTTTAGGTTTAAAGACATGTTCAGAGAAAAATATTTTATTTTGTAGACTATAAAATTCAACAACTCCTGGAAGCCACTCTTATAGTATATTCCACAGCCCGGGTATAAGGAATGAAATGGCCAGCTTTCTGCTGGGCTGAAACTGCCCAGACAAAAATAAAAAGTTAAATCCATCATTCACCTGGGGTTTTTTTTGTTGTTTTTTTTTGTTTGTTTGTTTGTTTTTTTCAAACTCTTAATCATTAACATTATATGGGGAGGGAACAGCATTATTGTTCTTTTTTTGTGAGTCTAAATGAAAGCTGATATCATTGCTATACCTGTGTGGAATTCATTCTCTAAATACGAGTACAATTCATCATCTTTAGGATTCTTCAGGTGAAGATAGATACTAAATCATCCAGAGAGTTTGAGGCTATTCCATATGAGCACAGAGGCACTCAGGAAACATGCTTTCTGATTGGGGCTATTTATGAGCTTATGCTTGAGAGGTCTTTCCAAACACTTCTTTTGCTTTATTTTTTTTTTTTTTTTAAATTGTGCTAGTTCTGTGTTTCCAATGGGTGATAGTAGCGTTATTCACATTGATGGAATGTGTCTACGCATCGTACTGATGTTTTTAAAGGGAAATCAAAACTTTCATATGCAACTGTCAGAAACACCATTATTTACTTTGGCAGTCACTTCACATAGGCTTTAGTTTAACATCTGCCACTGACAATTCCTGTATTTTTTTCCCTATTCAATTCCAAGATCATTTGGCTTACTGCAATGATTCTCAGTTGCTTATTTGTTGGCTAGTACACTATATTCAGTCAAACATAATTTTAAGCTGCTCTTGGAGCCCACTTTCTATGTTGCTACAGGGACATGTATATTTGCATGACACCTTTTTGATTTGTCTGTTGTAGCTGGTTTTTATTATTGCCTCAAAGGAAGAAGTACACATAAGGTGCATTAAATCAAGAAGGAAAGAAAGCAAAGGAGGAGAGAAGAAAGGGAGCTTCAGGAGCGAAAGGGAAACTGAAGAAAAGGATGGAATAAGCAGTGAAAGTATTAGATTTATTTGGGACACACATGTACACAAGAAGAGTTCAGAGAAAAGAAGGTATGCTTAACACTTGCCAAAGCATTTTAACTTTTACGTTTGGAAACATTCTACTCAAATAACCCCCAGCATGAAATCACACCTTAATAAATGTTGTAAATGGGTGTAATAATCATCTTGTTGCAATATATGGCTCAAAGAGGGACTCTTAATTATTAGCTAAGAATTTTTTTTCCTGTGAATTGATATCATGAAGTTGTTAACCAAGGTAGAAGCCTCAAACTAGTACAGATGAAGTAGAAATATATTTTCCATCTCTCTTTTATTTATAGGTGCTTGAATAACATAGCCTTGATTCTGTTGGTGGGAATAGGGATAGGGTGTTTGTTGTTTGACTTCAGTAGCCAGGAGGTTTCTTTAAGTTTGCTACATTAGAGCTCTCTTTCGGTGTAGCAAATATGTGAGGTTTTGTGAAGTTATTGTTGGTTTGTTTTTGTGGGGTGTTTTTTTTGTTTGCTTGTTTAGATTTTGCAAAAAAGACCAGAGAGTGAGAGTTATAATGGTAGGTTAACTAGTCCTTACATTATAATGTTGAAATTTTCAATTTTTAATTGTAATATTAGAGAAAACACACTGAAAAGCAGATAATTTAAATGCATGTGTTTAGATATTTTTCTGCCTCTTTTGAAGTTGTTTTCTTTCCAAACCACTGCCTTCCTTTAGAAAATATAAACCAAATAGTATTATTATGATGTTCTGCAAAACCTGTTGTGAAAATACAGGACTTTTTGAGATATCAGATCAGGAAATAATGAATTAAAATAAAATTCATGAACATGTAGAATGGATTTACAGAACAGACTATGAATTGAACCTGATTCCACTTTTTTCTGGTTCTTAAATGAGCATTAAAGAAACAATTTTTTACTAATATTTCTAACAATATCATCATGTGGAAACACACAGTCATACTGTATTTCTTGTATATATTACAGTTTCCTTATCTCTGTCATGTTAAGTAATCTCCAGGTTCTTTTTGTTAGAAACCTTTGCTGGTCATTTTATTTTACTATCTCTGGTTTACATCTATCACCAAATAATTATTTTAAAAATAAGAGAAATTTTTTATGTTTTTGAAAGGATGAATTTTAGCATGAATAAGTATATGCTTTTGTTCTTCTCTATTTCTAGAATTTCATAGAAATCATGTGTTTTCCGCTTTGTCATTGAATATTCTTATTGACGGGGAACAGAATTAGGCACAGTTTCATAAAGAATCTTCTTGGATAGCACTACAAACCAAACACCTAAACCAAAAATTCACAAACAAAAAACATCAAGCAAAAAAACCCTGACCTTGGTGCAAAAGTATAATTTCCATTCCTCAGACATTGTGTAAGTATAAGAACAGATATTAAACATGAGTGCCGAATTTAAAAGCTATTGTAATAGCAGGAGAAATCCATTTGCTGTCTTTATCAGAGAAATTATTATTGGGATGCCTGTAATCAAATATTTTTCATATTCAAAATAATCTATTCAGACCTGCATTCTTCTTTCTTACGACTTTTCACATATTTACTTTATTCGAATTTCCACAGTACCCTACAGAACATATTTAGTGTTGAGTTCTTTCATCTTTGTTCAAGGGAGCAATGTCCTAGTGCAGAGAGTTTTAAACCTATAATCTCCTGAAAAGCCAGGGGGAATGGGCAAAAAACACTCAAAATCACATTCTCTTCTAAAAAAAACTAAAATAAAATGTTATGCACAAAGTTTGATAGTGATCAAACATGGAATATAAAAGGATGGAAGTTTTGTAACTTGTGCCATAACCCAACAGTGCCATAAACCAGAGTTGGATTAATAGAGTTCAGAGTTGTAACACACAGTTGAAGATCCTTTCTAGAAACTGGCACCTCCTGAGTCTGAAGTAATTTGGACTGTGGAAGTTAGCTTCCATTCCCTGCTGCAGAATTCTGACACATCCAGAGAAGGTCTTTCAAACTGTGTTGATCTCTTGAGAAAACATTTTGGAGGAAAATATGACCCACACCTCCTCTGGAAACCAACACAAAGGTGCATCCATACTATGCACTTCTTGTTACAGGCCTGTAATGGAAAATCAGGATTTTCTCCCCTAGGACATTTTTATTTTCTCTGTAGATCCAAGAAATACTAAGCATAAAGTGAGCACTGATTGCAACCTCCTGATAAACAGCAACAAGGGACCAAAATTAATTCATATTGGATTTCATAGCAGTGTGTATACTAGAGGCCACATGTAGCTAATAATATGGGAAAGCTAAAGCCCAACTGGAGTTCAGTTCTTCAGGGAATGCAGGAAGAAATAGCCAATTTTACAAGTACATAAACTGCAAAAGGAACAGTAAGGAAAAGGTATTTGTCCACCTTATCATTGAATATTTATATTGACAAGAAACAGAATTAGGTGCAGCTCCATAAAGCATTTTTTTGGGTAGTACTACAAACCAAAAACCTAAACCTAAAAAATCTCCCAAACTAAGAACATCAAAAATGGGCCTGCTGCTGAATGCATCTGAAAAATGCTGACAAATAATATGTTAAAGGCAAATATGCTTAATGCCTTTTCCTGCTCAGTCTTTACTGGTAAATCAGCCTTCAAGAACTATAAGAAACTAGGCATATATAAGTCCATGGAGCATGATAGGTGGCACTCACTAGTGCTGAGGGAACTGGTTGATGTCACTGTGGGGCCACTTGGTTATCTTTGAGAGGTTATGGCATTCAGGAGAGATTTCTGAACATTTTAAGAGAGCAAACATCACTCATATTCAAGAAAGCAAAGAGTAAAGGTCTGAGAACTACTACTGGTTAATCTCACCTTAGTGCCTGGGAGGGCAGTGAAGCAACTAATCCTGGAAACCATTTCTAAATGTGAATGAGAAATAGGTGCTCAGGAGTAGTCAGTGTTGACTTAAGAATGAGAAACCATGCTCAACCACCTTGATCATCTTCTTCAATGAAGCAACTGACTTAGTAAACAAAGAGAGAGCAGAAGAAGTTTTTTGCCTTTACTTTAGTAAATTTTTTGACACAGTTTCCCATAACATCCTTAGAATAAAACTAAACAGGTATGGATTAGATAAATAGACAGTGAGCTGGATTGAAAATGGACTGAATGTCTGGTCCTAGAGGATAATGATCAGTGACACAAAGTCTAGTTAGAGGCAAGTCACTAGTGGAGTAACATAGGGGTCAAGGGTGCAGCCAATACTGTTTAACATTTTCATTAATGAGCTAGATGATTAGGCAAAATGTGTGCTCATATAGTTTCCAGACAATTTAGAAACTGTGAGAAGAGGTTGATATATCAGTTGGGTGTGATTCACCAAGTTCAACCCAAGTTCAGTGATGAGCAGAGAAGAATCTCATGAAATTCAACAGCGGAAAATTCCAAGTATCGCATTTGGGGAGGAGTAATCCCAAATGCTGGTACTGACTAGAGCTGGACAGCTTTAAACCAGCTTTGCAGAAAAGAGCCTTGGGATCCTGAGGGACACCGAGCTGACCATGAGCCAGCCAGCATGCCCGTATGGCAAAGGTCACCAACAGGTTCTCCGGCTGCATATAGAAAAATGTTGCCAGTAGGTAAAGGAAGGTGGTCCTTTTTCTTCTGCTTGGCCCTGGGCAGACCAACTCTGGGAGTGCTGGGTTCAGCTCTGGTTCCTGCCGTCCAAGAAATGTATGGACTTTACTAGAATAAATCCGTTGAAGGGCCACAAATATGTAGAAGCAGCTAGAACATCTGTAATACAAGGAAGGCTGAGAGAGCTGGGAATGTTCAGCATGAAGCAAAGAAATTTCAAGGATATTATCAATTTGGAAAAGTACCTGATAGAAAGTGAAAGAGAACTTGTGTCAGTGGTACCCATTGACAGGACAAGAAGCAATGGATGTAAATTAAAAATTATGAAAACACATCTGAACATGAATTCCATGATTCTGTAAAAACAGCCCTACAGACCAAGATGAGGAAAAGAAAATCCTTCCTATGGAGGTGCTTCGTCTTACCATTATTACTTTAATTTAGTCTAAAACAGCAGTCTTCTATTCACAGTGATTAAGGCTCTGATACAGTATAAGACGAAAAGTCATTGACATGAAGAAGAACCACAATCTATGTTTCATCATTCGTTACTGTAATAAATTGATGGTTTATGACAACAATAAAAGATGGAGCCATTGCTCCATCTACACATAGACAAAAGAGGGAAAGCTGAAATATGAATAACCCTATTTATGCTTCATAGTTTTCTTGCCACAGAAACCTGCTTCAGTCAGTCCTGTACACAGCAAATCAACCAAAGGTTTATCACTCTCTAGTCTTGTTAGGGTACAGACCTTGTTGTCAGGAGTAGTCTAAATTGACGGATAGCAAGGGCAGTTTGTGTGCCTCAAGCTCAATGAAAAGTAGCATGTTGGATATCATTAAATCAGTTGTAAGTCTGTTCTGCCTTGTTCATCTTTATTGCATACAAATCTAAAAACCACAGTAGTGGTTACATAATATGGGATATATATTTTTCCTTGCCGTTTCTCATAGAGTGTACATACAGGCCCTAGTCATGAACGGGATTAGGCTCTTTTTTTTTTAATAGCAGATAACAATCCAGAATTCCTTGACAACTTTGCTCTTGCCACAGCCTTCAATGACAATTTTAACTTGAAGCTTTATTGAAGCAAAAATAAGGCCAAAAAATATTTTCACTTCTAATATGCAGTGGATAGGATTTAGAAGGCTTCCAAAGGATCTGAGAATCTAATGTAATCTTCAGCAAATTATAAGCAAAGAATGAAAAAAAAATGAAAGAATTGCAATTCTGAGAATAAATCAGAATTAATTACATGAACAACTGTATGAATTGACTAAATTTAAAGACACAATTATATGGCAAATTATGCTGAAAATTAAATTGCTCACTGAAATAGAAGTAGCTCCCTGGAGGCTGCATATGTTATGCAGTAGTATCCTGAAAAGCACCAATACAAAATGGCTTTGTCTTATTCAATAGATTTATGTAAATGGAGAACCAGTTTGATTATTCTGCTGACTGAATGTCCAGTAATTTTATGGCTTGTTACTGAAGTGCACTAAGTTACCAAAGTGTCAACACACAACTTCAGGAAAGTAAGATGGATCATTAGCAGGATTCTTGAATAAATTCAGGTTAATTTGGTAAAACTCACTGTTAAGTCATTAGCATAAATGCCAAGGATACCTTAGTTTCTACTTTTCATGGCTCTGCTAAGCATGCACATTTCATATTACATAGTGCTTTTAAGAAATAAAAAAATGTCAATGAAGCTGGCAAATATTCTGAAATAAAATATGTTATTTTTCTACTCTGTTAGATTTATTTTTAAACATTTTAAACATGTTTTAAAACATGTTTGTAGCTGAATTGAAAAACTAATTAAAAAAACAAATGCATCATAAGTTGTGTTACTAGGTTGCCTGTCTCTTTCTTCTATGGCTACTTTTTATCCTCTCTAATATATCTTTATATGCATAAATCTTTAGGATTTATTTATATATGTATCTGCATCTATGTATCTTCATTGTATAAAAATAAAGAAGTCAGTATTTAAAGATCATGAGATAATTGAGATATGAGATACATGAGTACTTGATCTGTAACTATAACAAATAAATTGAAAAAAAAAAACAAAGTAAAAGGGAAACTTAATGATTTTGAAGCTATTAGATTCTTAGATAAGATTAGATTCTTAGATAAGAATCTAAGTGAAATGAAGTCTTGTTGATTGTCATGATAAGAAAAAGGAGAAGAAAAATCAATAGAGAATAATGTGTAGATAAAGCCTCTGGGAGAAAAAATGTGGTTTTGAGCTTCTAAGGAATATACTGTAAACAGCTATGAACAACAAATTTTGAAGTTGTTAAGCAGAGCTGTTTAGCTGAATTTTCCACTAGTAGTTAGTTCCCTGGTTATTTTTAGGTGTATTATATCTTATGAAGACTGTGTCACAGAGGCTGGGGAACAGCAGATTCAACAGAGAAGGATTCATGTTCAAAAAGACAAAGTTCAGGTTTTTACAGAATAGGAGGCATCCCTTCAGTATACTCTGAATTGTTTTCCTCTTCCAACATAACATTTCTTTTGCTCTGGATATCAGATTCTAGCTGTTCTTTTAGATAACAGGAAAGAAAGAAATAAAGCATGAGAGGGGCAGGCAGAGGGAAGACCTGCAGGAGGAAGGTCTGCTGTTGCTATAAGGACTGTCTGATGCCATTATGAAGGATCCAAGGAGAGGGTGCTGAACTCTCTTTCCATGCTTTCAGGAGATGAAGTTTGTCAGAGCAGACAAGATGATGAAACTCTTCCATCCCTATACAAAAGTTCTCTTTTTCTCATGTCAAGGCCCTAGAGGAAAGAAATCCATGAGAGATTAAATTGAAAGGATTAAAAGATAAAACAATTCAGAAATTTTAATATTGCAGTAAGTGATGATTGTAGGGATTTGGGAACCATAGTTTGGATTTTAAGTAATAATTAATGTGGGCACAGATCACATGTAGCTGTATTACTAGTCTTGTGTTTGAAGACTAATAAAATTACAGTTGTAAAAGCTAAAAGTTTTGTTCCAAGTCTTCAGTGACTGGCAAACAGAAGCTGCTGAGATCTGTAATGTCCTTGAAAAAGTCCTGCTACCAAGCAACCTTTACTAGAGGCACTAAGATAGGCATTATTAGTAAAAGTAGTGTGTGATTCTAGTGATTGAAGCATGATCCTTGACAGCTTTTCTGCTCTGGTCTCTGTTTCTTCTTATCTGACATGAGCAAGCTGAGCTAGGCTATGAGTCACTTCTGACGAATAATTCAGAATTCAGATTTAAAATACATGGTCTCTGTTGCAGGGGTGAGTGAGAAATATATATCTGAAAATTCACAGTGAGGAGTTTATGACACCTAGGTAAGACAGAAGTTGAAGTTTGGATGCATCTGATTATACCAAAGGAGGAATAAATTGACATAAGAATGGTGAGGAAGAAAAGCACTGAATCCAAATTAAAATAATTCATTCTTTTGTAACTCAATAGCTTGAAATAACCAAAATTTGCAGGTTTCTTTTCACTGACATTTGTTATTATTGGCTAATAAGATCTCATAGCTCTTTAATCTTGCTAACTGTTCCTGTATCTTTCAAATGAAATCAACACAGATTTGTGGTTGAGCCAGAAGAAACTTAATTAAATTCTATGAACAAACTTTTTCTAACTTTGTTGTTTGAAGAGTTCCAGATGACACTGGAAATGAGGGTTTTTTATTCTGTTATAGGAAGTAGTTTGGTCTTTACAACCGTTAGTATGACCTATATGAAAAAAAATGCTATGTAATAATAAAACTATATGTAGTGACAGCAGCCATGGGTTTGCAATGAGTCAGCCATTTTATAATGGTACTTCTCTGTAGATTAAGTGCTTTGCAAGTCTAAAAAATTTATGCTAATGCAAGCAAACACATCAGTTTCTTTCCTGGGTCATAATCAAAGGGATCATAAATAAGAGAAATGCATAATGCAACTTAGAGCTGAGCAAGGAGTTGCTCTCTCAGTTCCTTCTTATTTATATGCAACCTGCATAAAGGGAGCTATAGCAAAGGTAGTGGTCTTGCTCAGTTTTCTTTTTGATCAACATATAGCTGGTGAGTTATAGTTCTGAAAGCAATCTATGCCACTTAAAATTATATCGTAGATGTTGCCTTCACATGAAGTACTGCATGTGAAAAAAGATTCTGTTGCTTGGCACTTGATTGTGTTTCAGACTTCTCCCTAGAATGTTCTAGAATATTTTAATGACACAGTTTGGCCTTAAATTCAAAATACTTACCTTTAAGTTTGTGTTGTAGTTGTTTCAATAGATTCATCTTTCCCTGAATATGTAGCTGGATATTTTGAATGCTAGAGAGAAGGCTAAGTGGCATTGTGTATCAAAAATTGTTCTGAAACTGAGAATGAAGCCATGTTATTACAATGACCTTACACACATGTGAGGTTGCTTTTTTTTTTTTTTTTTTTTTTTGTGTGTGTGTGTGTGTTTTAGTGTTTTTCTTTGTGTTTGGTTCTTTAGGGTTTTTTCTGGGAGGGAGGTAGGGAGTTGGAACTGAACGAATACAATCAGGCACAATTTCTCTGATGCGGAGTTGTACTGATCTCCTGCAGGTCAAGTACCAAAAACCTCATTAAATTATTCTTGTCTTCCTGAAGCAGATTGATTTGAGGTCACAGGAAGAGAAAGAAGCTTGTATTTCTGGTTTTAATTATGGATAATTTAACCCATCTAAATATGTATGAGGAAGAATAATGTCCAGAATTCCCATGTCATGTTTATCTCAGAAGTAGTCTAAAAAAGCCTCTCTTACTGCAATTAACTTAGTATGTCTGCAAACAAGTCATTTAAAAAGTAAAAGTTTTTTAGGAAACATAAAGAAATTATGTAAAGTTTTGACAACACATCAAAAGACACAAGTTAGATGTCTTAATGATACAAATTATTTTGGGAAAGAAAATACCTAAGTCTTTGAAGCATCCTGTTATAGTCAGACTGAAACATTCTGGAATCTTTCATACCTTGTATGAATATTATGTAAAACCACTGATCACAGGAGTTTTTATTCCATACTGGATAACTTCAGAAATTGTAATACCTTATTTGTTTGGGGGAATTATTGGATTGTACTTTTTAGTTAATGGATGTGACAGTACAAATGAATCTATCATCTTACCACTGAAAAAATCAAATCAAGTAATGAAGAATGGGTTTCCTTGTGAACCATCTTAGAACTACAATGCACCTTCTTGTGCCAGTCAAAGTGATGCATGCATACCTGATGGCCCAAAAATTACAAATAATCATGACTATTATACTTTATAATTTTCCCTGTGCTTAGTAAGCAAAGAATAAAACAACAAAAATAAAATTCTGTGGTGTACATTTATTTCTGGGGCAGAGTGCAATTTTCCCACAGTGATCTACAGTATGTCCTACATATCTATATCTCTATCTCTATCTCTATCTATATATCTCCACCCTTGCTAACTTTTTTACTGAGTTGTCTACAAAATTTCTGCACCTCATTGTTTTTTATATAGGTTCACCTATTCGAGCACATATGTAATCATTATCTTTATGCCTTCTGAAAAGTGGAAATAGCAAGAGGAGATTTTTTTGGAACAGTGGTTCATTAGCCATTGTTAATTAGGATAACTTTACAGATTTCACTCTGTGTTCACATAGTATTTCTTCAAGAAAATGAAGTGGTGTAGATTATGCTGAAGTTATTTGAGAATGACAGATGTGACCAGTATATCTCTGAGCAGAGGCTTGGCTTTATTTTTCTATTTAAAAAGCCAAACAAACAAACAAAACAAAACAAACAAACAAACAACAACAACAACAAAAACAAACAAAAACAAAAACAAAAACAAAAACAAATAATTGTATGAAAATAATTAGAAAATGTAAAGATTAAAAAAAAAAAAAGTCTATTTTGTTTGGATAATTATATAGACAACAAGTAATGAACAACCCAAATGTAAAGCATATCCTGAAGTAAATCTCAATACAGCAAAGACACACACACACCAAAGGAACTGTGGTGTTTATTGTTTCAGGCTCTGATATCAAGTTTTACTAAATCACTTCTGCTCTTTGACTGGCATTCTCCTGGAGTTGCCTGGTAAAAGCCTACCTGGTATAGACTGGAAAAGATAACCTGTATGGATTTTCTCAGTGCCTTTTCTAAGCGTTATAGTCTCCTTGCTAAAAGTGATTTTACACTATTGAGAAAAGTCAGCAAAAGGAACTAGATTTCAGGGAACATTTCAGCCTTTAGTGACAGAACTATTTTCCATTGGAGACCTTCTATTTTCTCAGAGATAGTAGCTAGAACAGATAAGTATTTAATTGTACTGCTAAGGTTGCAGTTAATAATACAGGTAATAATTACAGCAGTGAAGTTAATGATCTCATTTTGTGCAGACCTAGATACTGTAAAATGCTTCTATAACCTGAATACATCAGATACTTGATAATAGAATTTCCTTAAGCTTGTCTCGGGTAGACAGATAGAAGAAACACTGAATATAAACTTAGAGTTTTAGTACAAAAATTGTATTAGGATTGTAAAAGTGAAATCTCATGGACAATAATTATTTTCCATTTATTCCTGTAATTTCAGGCTAAGTGTCTTCACAAATACCTATCTCAGTCTCAGAACTGAGATAAGTTATGCCAGTTTTCAAAAATGGTGTCTTGATTTGGGTTTTTTTAAAGCATGCCATCTCTTAAAAAAAAATGTGTGTTGTCCAGGAGGGTAATAGTGCCAAAATTATCTCTCTTTTTGGTTTGGTTTTGTTTGTTTGTTTGTTTGCTTGCTTGGTTTTTGTTAGTTTTTATTGTTTATTCTTATCATGAACTCCCAGAGGTTCCCAAACAGGGTTCAAAGATCAATGCTGATATAGATGTGTGTGTATTACTACATTATTTAGTTGTCTTTAATATTAAATAAGAGATGTTGAAATAATGAGAAATGTATGTCCTGATGTGCACCAAAACCTCTGGATATGATTCTCTGAGGGGGAAAAAAGATAAGTTTGAAAACTGTAATTTCCATATGCATAAACAACCCCAGATTCCTACCTTTCTCAGTATGCTACTGCCAAAATCAAGCTTTCAGAACAATGAGTCTGGTTTAAAAAAGTATGAGATAAAATTAAAAAGCAGAAGACAGACTAAATACACATTGTACATTTGTGTATATATATATATATATGTATGTGTATGATATACATTATATATTATATGTAATTATGTACATATACATACTTTATATTATACATAAGATGTATATATTTTATATGCATAGGTATATATTATAAAATATTGCATATTCTCTAAAATAAATTTTAGAGATTTCTACAGTTTTGGGAAGGAAACTTAAACTTCTAAAAAAACCTTTTTCCCAGCTGATTCTTCAGAAACTCTTAAAACCAAACAACAAAATTTTGTTGATAAAGGTAATCAGATGCCTCAATAAGCTTTCTCAATATTATCCTTATGCATTGTAGTACATAGGAAAATGCATTCAGCATTTTATGAGACAGAAAATAAAAATTAAAAATTGTAATTTTTATCATCACACATTTATCTTATGTACAATGAAAAAAAATCTGTCTAAATGAGTGTATGCTAATATGCTATCAGCTTTCAGTTCAATAAAGCAACTTCATACAGGTTTAAATCCTACTAAAATAAATATGCATTCTGTCAGTTAAACTGCTCCTGCTGATGCCTGAAAAGAGGCACCAGGCATGAGGAAAAGAAGCAGAAAGTTGAAGTGAACTGGTCAAGGGTAAACAGGTAGGCAGAAGTTGAACAAAATCCCCTATAATCTTAAAATTTTATTCTGTACGGTTGTTTGAACCATGTACCTATTCCCTCTAAAGTGAGAGGTCAAGGAGTGAATCAGTGCCTTCACCTGAAAATAACTGAATTTAAAAAAAAAAAAAAAAGTAGAAAGGAAGATGTTCAGTTTTAAGAATAGAAGGAAAAAATATTTCTAGCAGAGCTAAGCCTAGATTTCTATTAAAAGATTATACTTTCTTTTTTCTTTAAGACTCTTTCAATTGCATTCTCCATTGTAGTAAGACAAGAATTTAGATAATAACCAGAAATGCCAGATACATAACTAACATTCTATGTGGTCTCAGCCCATACATTAATTAGTTTTTGTTCCTAATGATGATTGTCTGAAACAACAGAGGCAACATGTGTTAACCTGAGGTTGAGTGTGTGGAGTTCTAGGGAATTTATTGCTTTTTATAAAAAATCCTGAACATGAGATTTTTGGAGTTATATTTTTTTTTGTTTTAATTTTCTGAAGGATTATTATGGTATAGGTATATTAATTTCAGGATAAGTGTTTATTGGAAATATCCATCTAAGATAGGTGAGAAAGCATTCAACATGTTTTTTGACAAAGATTTATTAAACCATGTTATTTGCTTTTACATATTTTTGTGTGCATGTACATATAATAGTGCATATAGGATAGATACAGGATATATATTTTTATATAGGGTACAATATTCCTGTTGAGACAGGTGTAGGTCCCAGGTAGGTGCTGGCAGGAGCAGTGAGGGTCTGTGGGTCTGGGAGGAGAAGCTGGTGCTGCTCCTTTCTGTACAGAGCCAGCTCCAAGACAAGGCTCAGGCTGAAGCAGAGAAGAGCATGAGGAAGAGGGAACAACAGAGAGAAGATCTTAAAACTAACTACAGCCCTTAATTCCCCATCCCTCTAAGCTACTCAGAGAGGAGGAGAAGGTAGAGGAGTTGGAAATGAAGGGGTGAAGGTCAGCCTGAGGAGAAATTGGAAGAGAGGAAGATATGTTTGATTTTGCCTTTGTTTCTCACCATCAAATTTTGTAATATGGACAATACATGATTTTTTATTTTTTTTTACCCAAAGCAGGATGGTTTTGCATATGATGGTAATTGACCAGCAATCTCCCTGCCTTTATCTCAGTCTACGAGTTCTTCTCTCTCTTTCTTCACTGTCCTGTTGAAGGGAGTGAGAGATTGGCTGAATGGCTCTCTGGTGGCTTGGCAAAATCAACCCATCACATCTTTGTAATGAAAACTGGAAATGGGAATAAAATATTAACCTGACAAATGTTTTAAAGGCTTGTTTTAAAAGGTTAATTTCAACAACACTTCGGAGATGCCTGTTTTAAGTGAAGATCCTAGGTAATCTCTTTGCTGGCAAGTATGTTCCAGTCTTCTGGCTGTCTCTGTGCTACAACACAGAACAGTGTCATTGTGTGGAAAACTAGAGGTGTCACAACACAATGAGGACCCACGTGGAATGATTGTGTCATAACGACTCGTGTCTTTGGACAGTGCTTTCCCAGTGATACTGGAGTTATTTGACAGTTGTAGGCAGTCTTATCCAGAAAAGCTGTGTTGTTGTTATTTTAGTTAAGGCACTCTCAAATTAAATACTCGTGTTGTCTTCCATCAGCTCGTTCCTGAATACAATAAGGAATAAGTAGCAAGTTGTACATACAGTCCCAACAAGGCTGTAGGTGGGGGAATAGAAACCACAAAATTATAGAAGGAACAAGGAAATGATAAAAGGACTTGTTCATACTGGGTAATTCATATATATATATTTCTTCTTACAGTATATAATTTAAACCTCTGCAAACAATCTTCCAAGTTGATACTTGTGTACTCTTAAATATTTAAATATTCAGTCTGTAACTATTTGGGAAGAAATAAACCTTCCCTAATACTTGAAGGATAACCAGTTAAGTTATTCAATAAAATATTCTGTGTTTTTTATAGTTATTAAGAACATAATGCTTTCATTAATTATGTGACATTTTAATCAAAAGTAGTGCTATATAGTGTGACAGCTAAGTGCACATACATTTTAACAAAAAAAAGTCCCTGGCAGTAAAATCAGAGCTATGCTAAGAAATTGCTTTCCTTTGAACAATTCAAGAGACTAATCTACAAACCTGCACATTACAAATAAGACAAATATTTCCATTTTTTTTTTTTATTATTGAATGGGACAGCGTTGTTGGAAAATGGGAAAAAGGAAAAAAACATTTTAAAAAGGGGAGGGAGTGGGGGGGGGGAATGAGGGGGGAGAAGGGATTTTGAGTGGGGGGGGGGGGGTTGGTGGTTGGATGGGGGGGGGGGTGGGGGGTGGGGGGGTGGGGGGGGGGGGGGGGGGGGTGGGGGTTTTTTTGGGGGGGGGGGGGGGAGAGAAGGTGGGGGGGGGAGGCTGCATCTGAAGCAGCACAGTCAGAAGGTCAAGGGAGATGATTCTGCACCTCTGCTCTGGTCTGGTGAGAGCCCACCTGCAGTGCTGTATCCAGCTCTGGAAGAGCCAACATAGGAAGTACATGGACCAGCTAGAGCAAGTCCAGAGGAGGGCTATGAAGATGAAGAGTAGGAGCACCTCTCCTATGAGGACAGGCTGAGACAGTTGAGGTTGTTCAGCATGCAGAAGAGATGTTTTTTTGGAAGAGCTTATAGCAACTTTTCAGTACCTTAAGGGGGCTTATAAAAAGGATGGAGAAGGACTTTTCATATGGGCAGATAGTGACAGAACAAAGGACAGTGGCTTTAAACTGAGAGAAGGCATATTTAGATTAGAAATTAGGAAGAAATTCTTTACTCTCCTTTAAGAAAAAGTTCTTTTTAGAGTGGTGAAGCACTGGAACAGGTTCCAGAAGGTAATGGCTGACCCACCCATGGAAATGTTCAAGGTCGGGTTGGATGGGACCTTGGGCAGCCTGAATGTAGCAAATGGCATCTCTAGCCATCTCAAAGTGTGGATTTGGATGATCTTTAAAGTCTCTTTCAACCCAAACTAGTCTATGGTTCTATAAGTAACACATTGGTGCTGATCCTAACCTGTAGGATACTTAAGAAGTACAGTAATAGTGGTGATAATGACCAGTACAGAAAATTCAGGAACCTCAGAAACAATAATTAAATGAGTGCAAAACTCATGGGAAAATTTGCCTGCAGGGAGAATAAATTTGATATTTTCATTAAAAAAAACCCCATGAATCTTTATAGACACCACATATTTTTCACTTGCAGACTCTAGCACAGTATGTGTACTTATATATATATATAAAGAATTAAATCCAGTGAGCTTATAGGTTCATTGGTTTGAATAATTTTCATTTTAGCTCACAAAGTATATTTTAATTAGCCTGTTGACTCCCTGAAAACTATTGGTGCTTGTAGAAGTATATCAGAGAATGTTTTTTTCACAGAAAAAAAAAAAAAAAGATAGCATATATTATTTTAACAGAAATCAATACCCCAGAAATGCTAATATTCAAAGATTTTTTTTTGGAAAAAAAATCTAACATTCATTTAACAGAAACTTCATCACATTTTCAAATGTAAGCTAGACGGTTATTTTGCAGGGCTCCTAAATCAAATTCTTCAAAGAAATTTAACAGCTTATTAATGTGTAGTTAAGTTTGACGTTCATGATTAAACAATGTTTTAAGGTAAAATATTGTTGTTCTTTTATCATAGAATTGTATAGAAAGTGATACTCTTACAGGATTTGTAATACAGTGATGCAAATATATTCATGCTTTGAAATATACTTTGAAGCCAAAGTTGAAAGCATAATCAATAAAAAACAGGAAGAAAAAGGGATTGTTATTTTTTTAAATCATATTAATACTACAAATATGCTAAGTGTTGGATGGGTTTTCTTTCCTTCCCATTACTAAAAATGTCTAGAGCTAATTAATCCTGTTTCAATGAATGTCAAATGTACACTTTCTTTTGTTTTAGGAGCCCTGATATTACAATAAAGGCCCCAGACAGGAGAAATTATTGTCTGTGCATGATGCTAAAGCTTATGCACCACCTGGTGGTTTTGAGAGGTGGTTCTGTGCCATATGAGTTACATCTGAACAGCTGGCTCCCCAGGTCAGAGACAGTCGAGATCTAAACAGACACAATAGCAGTGTAGAATGTGTCTGTGTCTCTGGCATTGCTTGATAGAGAGGAGAGATAAGATGAGCTTTGAATTTAATCAGGGGTCTTAAGCGCAGTGCTTTTGCAAATATTTTCACTTTTCTGGAGATCCTGTTATTTACAGGTGACATAATCATTCATTGACCTTTCCTTTTTCTCCTCAATCTCCTTTCCACAATTGTACATGTCCAAGATTGATTAAGTTAATAGTCTCAACCAGACTTATTCCACTAGTTTCTTATCTGTGAACCATTGTGTGGAATTGTGTTTTTTCACCCAAAGGCTATTATTCTCACTGACTATTCTCTCTGTTTTTCGGTTCAGTATCTGGTTACATATATGTCTAAGAAATGCCCTTTCTTAGGGGCAACCATGCAACTACCATGCAACAAGATCACATAAAGCCATCACCTTACTTTTACATATGCAAAATAATCAGCAAAAGGCAATGTACAATACTATCCTCAGTCCAATAGACACACAGTTAGAGGACTGTGTTTCCCCTCTCTAAGACTATTTCGGAAATGCCTTTCTGTGCTGGCAACAACTTGCTGTCTATTCCTCACAGTAAAGCTCATTTTTCTCCCTCTTCTTGTCCTCCAGCCCCATATTCAGTATTCCACCTTAGAGTCTTTTTGCCCAGTTTCCCTTCCACAACCCATGATTAAGAGTGGTTTCTTTGGGTTTTTATTTTGGTTTGGTTGTTGGAACTGAAGCAAAATACTTTTAAAAATAATTTCACCAAAAAAAAAATTATTTATTCTTCCCTAAGCACATAAAAATTCTAAATTAAAATTGGAAAAACAATAGGATAAAATCTTTAAAATTTATTTCTCCAGCTTAGTCTGCATGAAGATGCAGAAATAGTAGGACAAAGGTAAAGAGAGATAGAATATGCTTGAAATATACCTGTATATAAATCAGAAGTTACCAGAAAATATTTGCAGGCCAGCTATGTGGCAGATGCTAAAGCAAGAAAGAAATTCAAATTATCCAGCACAAACTCTTCAGGGAAATCCATTGAAAATTAATTCAGAGAAGTGCAGAACCCAATCAGTAATGACTCAATAATTTCAAAGCCTTGATTTCTTTTATTCTCTCATTCTAGATTCTAATGTTTGTTAAGTGTTCTTCACCCAGAGACTTGTATTTCAGCTTACTTGTGCTTCGCATTCAGAATCTAAGCAATATTTCTTTGACTTTTAGACACATTTTTTGTGTGGAATGGAAAAAGTGAACTCAGAACTAGTTTCATTGTAAAGCATTCATAGTTATTGCCTTCATATGTTTTATGCAGAGTTTGCTGACTGTTAAAATCTCAGGAAATATAGAAATGTGTGAAAGATACTCTTCTAAGACAAATCATAAGGCCATATATTATTCTAACAGTTTATTTTTGGAGCCACAAACCATTTCAAAATAAGGCTTTTAAATTGTTTTATAACTTCCTTGCAATTTATTTCAAGACTGAAAGAAGATATATGATAAATTATATGACATGCTGATTTTCTATACAGCATACTTTAGTTGAATAGATAAATAAATAAATAAATAAACAAATTGGGCTAGGATAGAACGAATTTTTTGTGCTACAGGATTTTTTGTTTGTTGGTTTGTATTTTTTTTTTTTAATTACAAATTGAATCCATCCTAATAGCAAAGAACTTCCTCTGAACATTTGCAAGGTTAATGTGACTTTTACTCTCCTGTATGGTGTCCCAGATGCCACAAGTCCCAACACGTGGGAAAAAGGCAGAGGGGTAAATTAAATATAGAAGCAATTCTCAGATGATGCCATTTGCATGAGCTGTAGTGCCTCAGTTAAAGATCTAACAATAAACAGTATGACTTTCAGATAAAAAGGTATCAGGAAGAAGAAGAAAAAGGGGTACTTTTCCATTCTCTAAATTTTTTGAATCCCAGGAGACATTGTTGAGTAATTTGCCTGCCTAGCAACCTTTGAATGTATATAAAATGTATTTTCTATTCACAGTTGCCTTTAGCAATGAGTGCTATTGAACAATGGCTGCTACTACCTTTACTGGAGGTAAATAGTAGTCTTTATTTTTTATTTATTCATTTTTTTCCCTTCATAGAATATGAGCAACAATAGATTTATACCATGGCAGGATAATTTGGGTTTTTCCTCTGCTCTTTTGCTCCCCACTCCTATCAGCAATTTTCCTTTTTTGTGCATCTTCTGATAAAACTCTCCAAACACCAACCTGATCTTCCTTATGTTAAACTAGAGTTAATTGTTTTATTTGTGGAAGTAGATTTATTTTTTGTCATGTGCACCTTTATTAACCTATAACATTTTTCATTTTGCCATTCTGTTGTTTGGGCCCCTAAGAGCCTCCAACAATTCTTTGCAATTTTCCTAGTTCTCTTAAATAGCTTCATCAGCAAACCAGCTCACCTTGCTGCTTGCCTCCTACTCAGGTTATTGATGAGGATATCAGACAACACAGGGGCCAGAACTAGTTCAAGCAGAGGCTCTGGAGGGATTCCATTGATGAGAACACCCACCACCACCCCTCCATTATGCAATATGTCTGAATTCATATCTTTAAATGCAGTGGCTGCTTTTTTTTTTCTTAAAAGCCTGAGGTAAGGAAATTTATCTTAATGTTTTTTGGAAATCTAAGGAAGGCACAGTAACTTGGTCACTCATCCAAATGTGCTGAAAAGTCAGGTGACTACAAATTTTGCAACATCAGCTTCTGTTGAAGAAAGGACTGCTGTCCCTTCCCTAATCACCCAGATGTACACAGTATTCACCCAGATGTTCACAATTTCTTTTCTTATTCTTTTTTTCTTTATCTGAGTATGTATTAATATGTCTGAAGTTCCTTAAATCCTCTGAAACCTTTTGTAAAAATTAGCATTCACATTTGCCTCCCTTCAGTCCAGAGCTATCAATTAATTTTCAATGAGAGGTTATACATCATCATTAGCAACCTTTTTTTTTTTGTTTTGTGTTTTTAAGTTCTTGTTAAGCTCTTGAGTGTCATCTGATTCCAACTGTGGTTGTTTTGTGACTAGAATGTGTTATAAACTGTTAGTATTACATTCTCTCAAAAGGCTAGCATGTATAATTTGCATCCATTTACCTACAAGCCAAGGACAGAAATCCTTTCTAGCTTATACTGCCTTTTATAGGACTTGGAGGCTCAGTTATTTCCAGTCAGGGAAGTAGAGAATGATGTTGGGATAAAGTAGCCTCTCCCCATACACAGACAGACAAACCTTGAGAGGGAAAAAAAACAAAACACTAAAGTTCTGCTCACTCATGTTATTATTGTAGCTCTCTAATATGTGTACTAGATACTGACAGTTATCTTTAATTACATAAAATTGACATAATAGAGAACCAGTTTGAGAGTCTAGCTATAGCTAAGAGAGCTCATGTCGATGTGTGGGATAAGTTCACTTGCTATGCACTGTACCTTTTTTTGATTGAATCATTTATTGTATTCTGGTGTAATTTTCTGCCTTCAGGTGTAATTTAAGCAGCGAACATGTTTCTAGATACACACACCTACACTATATAGATTTTTTTTTGTAGTTAAAGAGATGAGAAGCAGAAAATTAAGTGAAATGGTAGTATTGGATCCAACCCATTCTGCATTTAAATGTAAAAGAGAAATGAAATTGCTCTATGTATTTTAAGTGAATTGTCTTCAGAGTCTCATAAAGATGAATTCACTATTTTATTTGTACTCTGTGCAAAAAAGCATGAAAAATCACTTCAAGTGATTTCTGAGTCACAATAACAAAAAAGGAAAGGAGAAAAAAAATCTAGTTTATTTAATATTTTACTAAAACCTTAATTTCCAAAATACAAAAATACAAAATCAATTAGTTTTATTAATTGAAATCATTGTGGAGATGGGGAGGAAAAATAAAGTTTACAACACTGACTAGCCAAAAATAAAATTCTGACTTTGTGTCAATAATGAGTTTTCTCACATAAGAAAAAGTCATGTTTTTTCTGAAGATTCCTTGTGTAGAAATAACAAAATTTAATAGGGTGCTGGATAATTTATAATCACATATAGTTGTTCCGACTTACATTTTCAAATTTCATTTATTCCATGACTTCGGGAATCAGTTTCTTAGGATTCACTTCAGAGACAGCTTTTCACTCATTAAGCACAGAATGCTTAAACCTGGTAGCTCATTTCAAGTTCAAAGTACTCCATTTTGCAAAGCAAGTAGAGAGCGAATAGGTAAATCTCTCAGTAATCCTGAAGGCCAAGTTTGACACATTAATTATATAACAATTGATATAAAACTGGTGCAAGTGGCAGCTCTGAAAGAAACAGCATAATAGGTGTAACTAATATAAAGTAAAAATTAGAGCTGTAAAACCCTTGAAGGAATGTGAAATCTTTTTTCAACTTGAAACATTGTGACTTTTACCCATATATCCATATACATATATGTACATGCATATATATATAAAATCAAATACTTGTAGTAATCCCAAAGTGAAGGAAAAATGTTGGAAGGTGCAAAAAATATTTTGACAGTACGTAGTTGCTTTCAATACTATATTAACCACATATATGTTTCAGGAGTTATATCAATTGAGTATCATACCCAAAGAAGGAAGCTGCAGAGTGAGTTTACCAACCTTTATTGCACTAACATATGATTGCTTACAAGACTGATTAATGTTTTTAGTAAGGAAATAAGAAAAGTTAAAAATTAATTTCCATGGCAATCTGAAGTTCGATAACATCCTTTCAAAGACAGGAATTATAACTTATAAACCTCAACCTATAATACTGAATTTTTAACTATTAAAGTTTTATGTTGTTGAGTGTAAAGTTTTGTTGTTGAATTGTCCTTTTTTTCCAGATTTTTTACAGTGCCAAGCAAAATTAAATTTGACTAGAGTATTGTTATCAAGAAATAGATAGTGTCGTAGATATCCTTCTTGGTCACCTGAGAGACATATGAACGTGCTTCTTGTATGCATGTAATTGCTTGTAAACTATACTTAAAATATACTTGTTCATCCTGTTGGAAAGAGTTATGCAATTAAATTATTTCTATCTCAATCCATTTGTTAGCTTTAAAAGGAGAACATTTCTACCATAATAGTTTATCCTTTTCTGTTTGTTCATGTTCAGTAACAGAAAAAAATTAATTTTGCTTTCAATTTTCTCAAGTAAAATTCTTAAATATGCATAAGTATTTTTTAAAGAAATTGAATAAATAATCAAGACTCAGTATAGTGCTTTAAACTTGCCAAAATCCTATAGAAAATTAAGTTTTTAGCAACAGTTCATGGGCAGGACTAACAAAAAATACTGGTTCTGGTTCAGAAATGCTGTGCTCTAAATCGAAATTTAGTGCATTTGTGCCTATCTATATCTAGTAAAAATATAGCCTAGAGTTTTATACATAGAGAAAAGCTGAGGGAGGAAAATTATCTTGCACTTTGCAGCTTCTAAAAAGAGACAGAAATTGCTGACCACTCATACTTTGATCTGAAACATCTTCTCGTATGTAGAAATAAGACAAATATCAGCACAAAGTATGTTAAATAGCTGATTAACTCTCTCTCTTTGTCATGTCTCTTTTCTAAAACAACTTTTATATCCCTAAATACTAGATTGTCTTTAAAGCTATGGGTTTTTTTACACATATAAGAGGACAGAAAATAAAATGTCTTTTTAAATTGTCCAGATACCTCATTTTCCTTTTGAAATGTTTTCTTTTCTCCTCCACTGTCTACCAGGACACTCAGAAGACAAATTGGATTTTAGGATTAAAGCAAAATGAAGGGTCAGAAATAATGTTGTGTGCATAATCTGACTACTTATGTAGCCGAAGCTGTGTAAACAAATCAGCAAATTTGAAGTCTTTGAAGAAAAGAACACAACAAACACTGCCTGAGTATATAGTGTATCTAGTTGGCCAGCTCAGTTATAAAGAACTATTGTATGCCCAGCAAACACATAGGAACAAGAAGGAAAATGGAATTCAGTGCTTTCTGGGTAGGTTATTTTTTTTTTTACCACAGGTCAGGCAGCTCACGGTGAGACTTGGGTAAGACAGACCACAGGCTGGGGGTCCTGTCAGGTAATTCTTTCCAGCAAGACACACCAATGCCGATGATATATCACATATAAAACTGTGAATTGACAGCAAGCGCCATTCCCAAACCACCAGGAAAAGGCAGCTTCACTCCTCAAACCCAGGGGGCAAGAGAGGAGAGACATCATGAGGGAGAAAACCTGGCAGGGGTGCAGGGAGGAGGCGTGGATGGCAACAGTGAATTAAATAAAAGACAACCTCGAGGAAACTATGATCAAAGCAACACTTTGTCTCACATCAAGAAATTTAGCTTGGAAAGAGTAGCATAACACAGAAATTAAACCCTTTGAGTGCAGAGTTATTTGGGAATGCTATTTATTAGATACTGTTTAGATTTAATGCCTTCACAACGCAATTACTGATAAACTAGAGTCTCTGCCAAATCAGTGTGCAACAAATATGTCATTAGAAGTTTCAAGCAACCCAATCACTTTGCTCCTCGAAAAAGATGATTCATCTTCAAACGGTTGACAATCTTGTTTAGCTGTTTTAAGAGTGGCAAAAACTGACATGCTATAGCCATTTAAATGCGAAAGACAAAATAATACCTGTTTCTTTATAAAAATATAAATGTGACTGAACTTTTTGTTGTTCTTACCGATCTATCACACTTCTTTCCTCTATCTATTTTATTAATTCCTGCTATCAATATTTTTTTCTTTTGTTTTCACAAAATATAGCAAGTGGTAATTTTTCAGGATCTTTGATATCAGCCCATAATTCATTTCTAGCTGTGTTCTCAGTTAGTGAGTTGTTGGTTTATTTTCTGTTTAAAATTCAGAGAAGACTGAGGCATAACGAAAATTTTGGTACTTAATCACAGGTTTATGTATTCAGGCTGTCTTTTTTTTAAAGATAAATTCTTCAGGCACCATATTATGTATAACTCATCCACCAGATTTTCAGCTATTTTGCATGCTGTATAACATGAGATTTTTTCCATAGGACAAACCTGTTTTTCCCTTAGCAGTTCCATAGTGGTTCTGTGGCAGCTTCTACAGTCTCTGTCATGGGAAAAGAATATGTACTTACACAGGTGTAGCAGATTGATTTGCAGTTTGCGTTTTATTTTTAGTGTGGGGAGTTTTTTGTTGTTCTTTGTTTTGTTTTTGTTTGTTTGTGATTTTTTGGTGAGGTATGGCTGAAATTAGGAAATTCTCAATCCTTTTCATCATGTGCCACAGAACACCACAGTCTGAGACTTGTCTAATTCGTCCTTTTAAAGGCACTCACCCTCACCAGAATGTCAGAGTTCGCACTGATCTTTTTTGTACCGTATCTATTTTATTTCCAATTTACTTAAAGGTAAACTTGTCTCATTTCAAACTGTACCTCCAACTGTACTGGTTTTTCACACATCTCTTCCTGTCTTCACGTCTCCCCAGAAATCTGCAAAATAGACACTTTTAATTCTCACATGTAATGAAAAAAGGAAAAAAAAAATGTTTTTCATAGCATTTTAATTTTTGTTTTTTCAGTAATCTTTTTTTCATAGATGTTACCAGTTACTAACTAAAACTAAAACCAAAATCAACAAACCTAAAGTACCAGTATATCATCATGTGCAAGCAAGTGTTAAAATAACTCCTAAAAAAACCCTGTACTAGTAAATGAACGACAACTAAGTTGTCTTATAGGTAGGATCTAAGTATTACTATGTTATAAATTAGGCCTGTTCACCATGAGAAAAAGGCTTTCAGAATTCGACTTGATCAAGAAAGCAGTTGTGAGCTATGCACTGGCATCATGCACTGTTAAATGGGAAGAAGTTACAGCAACAGAAAAAGAAATAATACTACTCAAAACAGATGATTAATGTGTAATATCTAGTTAGAATAAACTTGTGCACAATTTTTAAGCTTTAAAATGTACTGCATCAAGAAACCTGATACAGTTTGTTACAAAGGACTTACCTAATTATTTTTCTGTCTAGGACAAAAGATGGCGATTTCAAGTAAAGTTTAAATCACAAATAAAAATAACATAAACAAAATTATTTAGAGGAACCATTTTTGTTGTTTTTTTTTTTACACACATGAACAAAAGAATAGGAAAAAACCCTCACAAATGCATAATTTCTTATTAGCTGAATTAGGAAATAGCAATGATTCAGTCACAGCTGTTATTCTTTAGCCTTTTATACAGTGGGGGGAAAAGAAAAGAAGGAAAAAAAAAAAAGATTTTACCATCATGATTTCAGGGCACAGCTTATCATCTGCAAAATTTTTATTCCCGAGTTCTAGAAGTGTGCAGGTGACAGTACTTATATTGGAAATGGCCTGAGAAATAGATCTGGGCTATGTCATACGGCAAACCAAAAGGGGTATTTTGCTTTTCCTAGAGGCAACAGCAAGACGAGTGTTAAGATAAGTAAACCCAAAACTGTTCTCCCATTTTTCTTTGCCTGCTAGCACTATACCCGTTTCTGTAATTTACTGTCAGTTCTCAAGAAAGATAATGATGGAGTAGAATAGTGATGTAGGTGGAGATAGGTCAAAGATTTTTTGCTCAAAGTTTGTTCTATTATTTTTACATCCAAATCTTTGAAATAGTTATATTAAGTAGAGAGTTAATCTTATTTGAAGATAAATGGAAAGAAAATTAGTTTATGTATCTGAGCTACAATACAGCACTGCATTTTCTATATCCTGTACACAACTGTTCTCCCTTTAAAATGAAGGACTCATTTACTTTTTCCATTTCCCCAGCAAGTTGTGGGAGCTTTTTGTCTTTTGTTGTTGTTTTCTGTTTTTTCTTGTTTTTTTTTTTTTTTTTTAAATAAATTTGTATGAGGTGAAGTTTTTTAATATCTCAAGGGAAATTACTTAGGAGAGCATAGCAATGTGGAGCATTCATTCCTAACTTAACATATTATATTCTTTCTTCATGGTTTATATTAGACAGACGAAAGATTCATTTCAGGCCTTTACAAATCTTTTAGGAAAACGAGTGATCTTTCAAAAATTACTGTTGAGCTACGAACAGCAAACTGGTGTTTATATTAGTGCTGATCACACTGTGAACCTAATAGTAAAACCCATTATACTGTGTAGTAAGATATCAGCTCATACAAGACTGCATCAGAAGCCAATCCTGATCATGAGAGAAGAAAGTCAAACATGTCCATGATTTTTTTGAACAGTAGTTACATTTAAAAACGCTGTGTCATGTTCTCTACAGTTGTATGTTTCAATGGGAGCAACTCTATACCTGTGATTTTTTGCAAACAGGAGGAATGTCATAAAATGATAAGACATTTAAATTAATTAAAGATTAATTAATTAAATTAATCTCCTGATTAGAAATCAGTGTTTGGTTTAGGTATACGTTATGCATTTCACATATGTTATGTGTCTCTCACTGGAGAGTATTTAATATCAACCATTTCATTATGGTCAGACTTCAAGATGACTCCTGGGAGAAGTACATGTTTATATCTTTGCCATTTACTCACTGAGCTTTCTATGCTGTTGGGAATTAAGAGCTGTAAATTCTCCAGATAGCTGTTTGTAGTCCATGAAGACCTGAGATGACTGTGATAGGATGTTGGTTGCTGCAATTTCCAACCTGTCCCCTGCAGGAGGGCCCCATTGTCTCTTTCAGAATTTCTCATCTTTGATTTTGAGCTGATTGCTTTTGGGGAGAAAAGGGGAAATAGTACTAAACCATAATTATCATTGTTTTGACATCAGACCCTTTCTAAAATTTGTATTTTTGTATGTTAATAGCATTTTGCTTCTTCCAGACTACCTTATGTCCCATACCAGAGCCATCTTCTGTCATTTTTTTTGATAATTTGCTAGCTTCAGAGTGATATTTTTGCTAATGATGAATTAAACCACATAATCTTCCAAACAATTCTGAGCTGTAGGAAAGTTCATACTGAAAGCCAAATTTGAAGTGTGACATTTGTGGCTATTTCTTGAAGGGCCTGGCATTTCCTGTAGGACAAGCTGCTCTTTAAAGCCTATTTGATAAATGTGACATCAATCAATTAAAGAAAAAATAACAGAGATATGTAATTACAGAAAATTACAATGTAATCATGCAACCCAAAGTATTCTCGATGAGAAAAATATTAACTATTAAAATGAAAATTACATTCTGTGACAGAAACAATTTAGTATAGTATTGGATGTGTAACTGTGTAAGTAAATATAATTTTTGCAACTAACTAACATATATTTAAAAGGAAAGAAACAAAGATAAACCTGTTAACACTTTTCAAAAGTTTTGGCAGAAATAATTTAAAGAGAGATCAAAGTCCACTGATGCTGATGCCAAAACAGGATGAAATTGTCCATGTCAAAATAAGGATGACACCATTTCTAGTTCTAGTTTTCCCATTTTAAGCTTGTACTTACGATTGTTCTCATGATTGTATTACCTTGTTCAAAGGATTTTTTTTTCTTAGCAATATTTATACCAAACTGTGTACATGTGCATCAGAATCTCTCTGATTTTCTCATTAGAAGAAATAGGATTTTTCTTAGTATTTCACTATGTAACAAGTTTCCTGTCCTTGAGTCATCTGCATGGACAAGTGCAGCTGCAGAACTTACCAAACTGTTCTATAAATTATCTTGCAAATAGCTTTATACAGGTTATATTTCCTTTGGAATTTAAGCAGGTCTTCCCTCTATTCAGGAACAACTGAGACAAGCTGGTATTTAGTTCATTATACAATATGCTGGAATCATCTGATTATCCACTCTTAAATTCTTCCCATTCAGTTTATGAGCCCTCACTCTTTTTCTTCACTAGTTTTACATGTGTTCTGGATTTATACATATAGGATATAGCAAATGATATAAGCATATACATAGCTCAAGTGCACCTAGTTTAAGTTAGGAGTCTTAATTTCTTTTTTAAATGGCCTCTACTTAGAATTAATATCTCAATGACTTTGTGTCATCTGAAGTTATAAAAAAATATTTTTTTCTAGATAGCTCACATATATATGCATAAATATGTGCAGAATATTGATTTTCATTTCCCCTGAAGGACCATATTGAAATATTTCAAGTGAATTATTCTTCCTTTGCAAATACAGTTTGAGGTCTTTCAATGAGAACATATCAGTCTTGTCATAGGCTGAAACAGAGACAGTAAGCACTGCCAGTGATATTATTTTTATTTTGGTATTTAACCCAAATGGCTCTAGATACTTCGGGGAAGCTAAAAGGAGGAAAAATCGGTTTACATTTTCCTGTCCATTAAAGAATGAAAACATCAGCAATTTACATATCCTGCAAGCAGGAAATCTAAGAGACTAAGATGTCATATACAGGGTGCTGTTAGTTTTATCAGAATTTCATTGTTCTTCATATGAATTATTCCTTAATAATTAAAATAAGTCAAGTACTGCTGCCTCTTTCCATAGGGAATTGAGAAGAGCCATCAGGTGTCTTTATTTTTAAGATTAAATAATTGTTGATGCAGATCAGCACAGATAATTGGATAGATTATTATTGATCCAGATCTATAGGTCAGCTGATGTGGATGTTATTTTCAGACTAGAGCTGTGACAATGTCTCTGGTTTAAAGATCTTATAGAATGCATTAGAATGCAGGCTTCTATCCTGGCATGGACTCAGCCTCAGCAAATTCATTGATTCCTCATTGTCATTTAAAATGCAGTTCTAAGATAAAAAAAGCAATGATTTCTCTTGTCCTTACAAAGACTTATAAAGCCAGAAAACAAAACAAAACAAAAAATCTTCTAATCAGGTTATGCCATTTTTAGATGCATGCATTTTTGCTGCTTCCCCTCCAGAACCAGAACTGTGAGACTGCTTTACTTTGCTATACCTTTATCAGTTGGTAATCGCGGGTCAAACGTAAACATGTTAATTAGTGATCTCCATGACAACATTCCATTACCTATCTAAGCCTAAAATAGATTATCAAATTGAGTAATCTCAGTAGGGTTTTTTGACTACATGATCCAATAACTGTGCCACATACTGAGAAACAATATAACAATTCTATTATTAACTTACAAAGAAGCAAACAAGTGTGAAACTGAATGCATTTACAGCAGATCAGAACACTGGATTATTTACCAGTGTGTCTAATCAACTATGGTTGATAACATAAAGCAAGAATTCCCAACTCGTTTAAAGAAAGATAAAGAAGAAATTAAGTACGAAGTCTTTATGTATAACTCTTTCTATAACATCAGGTAGTTTTAGTCAGCTGTGTAGATGGTAAAATGGAAATGCTTGTCAAGTGCATCTCACTCTCAACAATAAGTTCTTTCAATGGACATAGAGGAAGATTTTCCTAATTAAGGCAATATTCGTTTTAACTGTACTTTTTTCTATATTTCATTGAACACAAAATGTAAAATTACATTCTGCTTTATAGTAAACAGTTGATTTCATAGAAAAATAGGATGTGTCCCCCTAAATTCACCAGAATTAGGTTATTTTCCTGTATTGTTTTGACTCTACTAAAACTACTGATGTACCCAAAATATAATAAGCTGACATTTGATAAAAAAAGGAGCTATGCTAAAAGAGTGACGTTGAAAAGATGTATTTTGTAGGGATGGTAGCCAAATAGGTTACAGTTTGCATTTTGCAATGTGACATTGCCTGACAGTTTTTGTTACTTTATTAGATGCTGATATAATTCGTTCAGTTTTCAAAGCTACAGTTTGATCCAGTGACTTTGCTTAGTTTGAGAGCGCTACATAAAATTTATTTTTTTAATAAGTACTTCTACTCTCCCTGAAGCATGCAGAAAATTCCATTATCTTTTTCACTTTGCTAATAGCCTTTAGTGAACTGGATTAGCCAATATTTGTTGCAAATGAGAACACCTTAAATGTCTTGCTTTACCATTAAACTTTACAGAGCATGAACAAAACCTGCACCAGGGTGGCAGTGACAGTTCCAAAAAATGAATGTAGTAGAAATTGTTCTCTGTCACTAGTCTGAAACATTTTTAATTGCAAAAAAAATAGTAAAAAGGAAGAAGAAGAAAAAAAAAGGTAGAGCCACACAGACTTGTACATAATGGAATGAGCAAGCCTAGGAGGTATTATTGATCATAATATTGCTTGCATCAAATTATTTTGGCTCAGCCTGCCTCAAAAAGCAGTTGTCACATTGAGTTCTCATATGTCTCTGTCACTTTTCTTCATTTCGTTAAGGTACTGCCTGCAAGTTAAGGACAGGGTAAGAACACTGCACTGCAGTTTGAGTCCTTAATTCCTTTAAAACCAGCATCACTAGCTCTTTGTGGTGGGCTCCCACTGGACTGTCATGCCCTGATGTTAGTAGTGAACCTTCCATCTTTTGATCACAGAAAGGATCAAAATGCACTGTGAGTATTACAAGTTCCAGTGATAAATGCAAGTGAAGGAAGAAATTGCAATTTGCCATCTTCTATTTACAACAGCTATTGCTTGAAAATATGTGTAAAATCATACATATGGGGTCTTATGTACTTGGAATAGACAGGTATTTAGAAACAGATGGTTGTCTATAAGTTAGATATTTCTTCACAAATTATAACACCTGGGAAATTTTCAATTAATGCTCAGTTGTCAGACATAGACAAATTTTGGCCTTTTGCCACATACCTATTAATAAAGGTTTTTTATTCCTGTATAAGCCCTGTGAGGCACACAACTGTGCCATTACGGCAAAAGTTTGAATGGAAAAAATAACAGTTGCTTCTTACAAAAGATCTTCAATGTATAGTTTAGCAAATTAAAGACTGTAGATACTTTTATATTACTGTTCATCAAATACTTTCAGACTGTAGGTTTCTTATTCAGACTAGATTAGACATTTTGCTCTGCTTCTTTACTTAAAGGATTTGCTCTGTAATTATGCAAATAGACCTTTATTTCATTAGAGGTTAGGCATACATAAAGAACTTCTAGTAAGTATGTTGCATGTCAATAAATATGTTGAAACATTTCATCTTCAAAGAATGGAAGGATTGTCAATGCAAATGTAAAGAGGCAGAAATATACATAGGGTTTTTTTTTTCTTCTATTCCTGAATTGTATAATGCCATAAACCCCAATCTTCGTATGTCCTCATTCATTACAATTAAATACATAACTGTTTTGCTACCAATGTGTCCATTTTCCCCTTCTCCTTGTATTTCCCATATGAACTGTTGCTTACCTTTGATTCTGCTCTAGTTCACTTGTCCCCTTTAACTCTCCTTCACTTAACATAGTGCATGACAAAGATAATGAGGAATAAAACTATAAAAATGGTCCCATAGACTTATACTAGTGCTCGTTGAGGCTGTCCTGTTTGTGATATTGAAAGATGAAAAAATTGACCCTGGCTATTTATTATCTGGCAAATATTAACAAAATGTAATCACTTTATTACCTTTCTATGACATTTCAGTTGAAGCAAACAAGCAAAGCTCTTTCTGAGTCAACTAACATGAAAGAGTGAGAATTTAAATCAAGTTTGGAGTTAATAATGACCATGAATATAAATAATATTCTTAATTAATATTCTGGGTTTTGCTGTAACCACTCAATTATTTCAAAGTCATAAGTGAATATTACCTCCAGCACTGAAACACTGTGTGATACTTAACTGTTACAATAAGCACAGTAACAATGACACGTGAATCCATTATCACATGTGGGTCAAAGAGAAGGAATAAATAGGAAGGTTTGGTAAGGAATACTTTGGGTGAGAAAGTATAATATTTTCTCATTAAACTTGAGCCAGATCAGTTATTATTCAGTAATGTTCATATCTTCTTTCATGTGAGAGTAACAACATTTTGATTTCTTTTCTTTGTGTGACATCCCATTAAAAATTAGAGACAAGAATAAAGACCATTTTCTTTGTCAAAAGAAGCTAATTTTAAAAGCCATGCATAAATGCTGTTTTCTGATCCTAAGTAAGCCACAATGAAAAAGTAGACCCTTATTCCTTGAACTTCTAAGAGTGATCTTGTCATTGTCAGCAGTTTTCTGCCCACATCAGCCTATTTCCTGAGTTTCCTGACAAAACAACCATGGTTTTCTGTAGTTGTCCAACAGTGTTTCAAAATAGAGAGAAGAGATAATTTTTTTATTTTTTCCACCTCCATGTTCCCCTTTTTTATTTTTTTTTTTTTAATACAAATCCCATATAGAAAAGGTTCATAATAAGAAAATTAATCCAAGATCCTAATTTGGTGGTATGTATTTGATGTCCAGCTAGTGGAAAAGGAAAGTTAGTTTTAATTTAGTTGGTATTTCTATTTTAGACTAGGAGACAGAAACACGTTTTTTTACAGAGGACTTCAAAAGGCTGTGCAATATGTAAATTGTTCAGGCACCAAAGGTGTTAAGAGCCAATTAGTCTTAAGTTCTGCAATGATGAACAGCTTTTAAAGTACAATAAACAGTAATATTTATGGCATGCTATGTAAAACTTTGCGGGAGCTGAGTATGTGAGCCCTTTGGGAGGTGCTGTCAATATTGTCCATCTCCTGGAATCTTCGTATCATGACTAAAATTCCTAGTGGCTCAGAAAAGCACTAACATAAACACCATGTGTCAGCATCACACCTGATTTCAGGCTAAAGTCTTAGTGTAGGTCTGTCAGAATGGACATTAAAGAGTTTTAATGATTTGTGCCACAGTTGCGTTCATCCTCTCTCATTAGAAAAAGAGATTATTGCCTGCTTGTATCAGAGTCCTGTCCCTGGAATGGCCGTGACTATGTCACATATGTCTTAAAGATGCCCTGTCTGAGTGAGCTTAAGCACTGAGTAGAAATCATGTGTATATGGCTGCATTTGCAGGCCTCTCCATTCTGTCTCGAGGAGTGGAGAATCTGGATCAAGATGCTCTCACACAAGTTGTAAACTCTGGTTTTAGTGAGGGAGGAAAACAGGACTCTGAAGGGGGTGATTCTTGGCTGTGGAACTTAGTTCTTTTTACTTTTTTCTTCAGCTCAAAGTCATGCCAGTGTGTTGTTTTACAAAACCAAACCATTTCTTTTCATCTGTGAGACAAGGCTGTGCTAAAAGGAGTAAGGTCACTCATGCAAGGACTCAGCGTCCCATTGGTTTAACTTGGCAGTTAAAAATACAGCCATTGATGCCTTAACCAGATAATTAGTACATGAGCCTAAAAAATATTTAAGATATATGTTTTAGGATGTTCTTAAAAAAAAAAAAAAAAAAAAAGGAGTGATTTTTAAATTAGTTTAGAATATTTTTTTCATATGTTGACCTATCAAAAGAGCTTTTCCAATTTATACATAGATGAAAAAATGTTATGGTCTTCTAACTATCTTAGAAATATTTTAGTTAAACATAGAATCTGTTTCTAACACTGGTATGGTTTTGTTTTTTTTTTTCCCTAACTATTTGAGTGAATGAAGTTTTAGAGAGAATGTCAAGGAGATCATAACCCTACGAAGTCTTAGTGGGAAGGAGTTCCACTTGTCTTGGTGAAATCTTAAATTTGGTAACATAGCCTAATCATACATTATTTATATTATAACGCCTTTCAAATGTGTGCGTCTCTTACTGATTTTTTTCCTATCCGGTGTATTTCTGGTATATTTCTAAGAACTGGACATCTATTTACTACCTGTGTGTGTCCACTGTATTTCAATAAAGATGACTTAAGAAGAAAGTTATTTTTCTACCCAAACTTAACCTTTTATAAATCGCCTTCTTAATCTTGCTTCATTAGAAGCAGAAGAAAACAAATATGGGGGAAAAGGCTTAACATCTGCATTTCTTTTACCCATGTGCTCATCCCCTAAAGCTGTTCCTGTGAACTCAGAAAATAAGTAGGTTCCTGCAAATTACAGCATTATAAACATTTTCTGCCTTACTGATTTCCACAAGTAAAAAATCCGTGTTTATCACGAAGACTATTCTGAAAGCAATCAAGACCCTGTCATTGTCAAGGTCCATGACTAGAGGACAGAGACTGCAGTATGGAAATATGCAATGCTGCATCTTCCAGTGTAAACAGGAATTAATCTCTGATGTATTGAGCATATTAATCATTATCCAAATAGCAATTCCACAGTAATGCAACTGGAAGAGGCCTGAAGAAAGGAGTCCATCTACCATTAAAGTGGTTATTGATTGAAGGTTAATGTTGTGTGTCTGGGAGATCACTCTGCATCCTTCTTTTAATCAAATAAGTGCAGAACTGAATGACTGACTGAACTGCTTGGCTAGCTGTTCATCTTATTCAATATGGGATATCAACATTGATTGTTTAAAGTAATCTAGTGACTAAAAATCTACAGCTCTATGTCAGCTGGAAATAGTCATGTATTCATGCATTCCTACCCAAAAAAGCTTGATACTCATTTTTTTTTTTCCATTCAAGCTGTGAACATCTATTGCTTATTCCACTCTAAAAAAGGTTTCACCTTTTTTTTCCCCTGTGAACAGAATAATTTATATTCTACCATGTGGAACTGTGCATTTCTGTATGGTGTTCATATGAAAGAGAATGACAAGGTTGGATAAATGCTCCTGAGGGATGGAGAGATGGAGGCAGACTAGGGAGCATGCTCAGAGATAGGAAGGTTCAAATGATGTTGGGCTGTGGGCAGCAGCTATGCAGAGCCTTTGGGTAAATGCCAAGCCAAGCAGTGAGCACACAACACAGGAGGGACAGAAAGGCTGCTAAAAAAAGGCAGTGGAAATAGAGCTAGGTTCCCAGAATGACAAAATCAAGACACAGATTGTGCACAGATAGCTGCCCCAGTCAGGAAAATGATTGAGTTGCTGAAATTAATGTGGGAGTGAGGCTGAGGCAGAACTTCCACTCCTATGGCAGAGTGAGAAAGGTTTCCCTTTTATGTCTCTTCTGTCTTACTAGTCAGTCTGAGTTTTCTATCTTTCAAAGTAGAAAGGGATGATGAAGAGCTAAAATCTAAGCACATAAATTAAATGGTTTAGTCCCTAAATGCTGAAGGATTACACAGGAGTTAACACGGCATTTCAGAGCACATAAATGAAAAGCCCAATTAAAGTCTGCATAAAGTAGGTTGTGTAAATATCATACCAGTCTAGGACTTGACAGTGTCAACTTGTCAGCTGATATTTCCTCTGCTCTGGTACATTCTCAGTGGATTGAAGATTCATTTCTCTGTTTTTCTAGCTTAGGACTGACCTTTATTCTTCAAGGGCCAAAAAGAATTGTGGTGCAACCTTCTAGAAACATCAGTAGTGAATATCTTGCATGCTACTGTTAACACATAAAGAAACCCATACAAAGAAATTATTCTGAGTATTTTGTTATCATCATCATTTTGTTTTGTTGTCTGCATTTGAGCTTTTAAGCTATATTATACTAAAGTCAATGACAGTTAAAAATTGCAATAAAAATTTTATCCTCTTATCCTATGTGGCAGTAATAACTGGGCTGTATAATATGAATGTCATATGCTGTGTATCTTTTGAGGGGTTTAATTGTTGCATGACATAATTCACAGAACACTAAACATTAGTCTGTCTGAGTATAGAACCTATTTCTATTTACATGGTAATGAAACCTTCTCTCAAATAATCAACAAGCTAATGAGACTTTCTAAATGACCCTCGACTATACGTTGGTTATTTTTGTAATTTAGATCAAACACTGCTGATAAATAAAGCAGAAAAATCCTTAATTGAATGTAAACAGTCAGACAAGAAAAGAGAGAAGAAATTAGTTGAAGCCAGAAATGAAAGGAAAAGGACAAAGGAGTTCTGAATGGAAGTTACTCCAGCCAAGACGATTGTGTAGGAGGCAGAAATGCACTGCATTAATGTCTATTGATTCAAGCACAATAAAGTCTCTCCAGGCACAATAAAGTTCCTCCCTGATTGCTTACTGAGCTATATAAAGGCTTTCCAATGGACAAAGTAGCAAGATTTTTCCCTAAAAGTGTCTGCATTCAACATCATCTCTCCTTTTCTGTGCTTGTTTGCTCAAATATCTGGTGTCAGATATGAATTTATACAAACAGACCCAGAGGTTCCTTTGCTTTCACATCTCCTGCAAGCTTTTCAGTGTTCTTCATGAGGGAGCAGCATTATAGAGACTCCAAGGCTTGTGTATGATATCTGAGTACGTTTTCTAAGACAGATGTAAAGTTACATGCTTATAGAATGCTTCTTTTTCATTTGTATATATTTGTAATGTAGCATGAGTCAGTTTCTGAAGGAGAAAAAAAAAGAAAGAAAATTGCATTTGAAAATACTGACACTAAACTGAAGCCCTGAACTGGGCCAGTCCCTTCTTCTTGAAACCTCTAGTGACTGGCTTCCAGGGCTTCTTACTTTCCTACATATTTTCACATGCTTTTTTTCGTCATTACCAGTTATCCCCTGTTGTCCCTCATATTCAGGGCAATTATGGGTCATGCTGCCTGTCCTGCTTTTATGTGAGCGCACTCAAAATATGGAAGATAGTTATCCCAGCAAATGGCTGGGTTGTTTCTGAAGCTGAATGTATGGGAGAACAGAGAGCAGCAGAAATGGAAGAGAAAGTGTTTATGATGATACCTAGAAACTCCAGACAAAGAACATTCTTATACAGATAGTATTAGCATCACATCCTTAGAGAAATTTTTAACTTCTTTACCAGTATGATGACTTTGGGACAGTAAGGGTTCATTAACAAATCTCATCAAATTGGAATTTAAATTCATAGAAGAAATAGAAGAAAAGTCTATTGTTTGGGTATTTTTAATATTTTTTAATTGCAAAGGAAGTAGTTACTGGTTATTAACATACATTTGTTAGTGTATTAACCTACACTTGTCAGTGTTTTCTGGAGAAAATTTCCCTCATACACAGCTTTAAAACTAAGTTTCTTGTATTTTATGCATGCAAGCTTCTGCCTGCTACATGTATATATTTTGCACAATGATGTGCTACTCACTTCTCAAGACACTGGAGGGTATTATATATCAACCTAAGGGTTTGGTCATAACCTTGATACATGAGATTAATTTTTCCTGTTGTGAATGTTACAGTTGCTACAGCTGCGTGAATCACAAGCATATTTTAAACAAGAACATAAAGAGGTTTTTGTTTATTTATTTTTATTTTTTTAATACAGTAGTGTTATCCTGTGGCCATTTTTCTGTGTACTTGAGCAGTCTCTTTAAACATGTGGTGCATGATAGTCGGTTGAGAAGATATGAGATTAGCTTTCCTCATCAAGGGTAGAAGTATCTGTTAAGGCACACCCAGCACAGGGAGGACATGAACCTGTTGGAGTGGGTTCAGAGGAGGACCATAAAAATGATCCTCCTTTGAGTAAAGGCTGGAAGAAATGGAGCTGTTTAGCTTGGAGAAGAGAAAGCTCCACTGAGGCCTTATAGAAGCCTTTCAGTATTTGAAGGGGGCTTGTAAAAAAGATGGGAGTAAATTTTTTAGCAGAGGCTATTATGACAGGACAAGGGGTGATGGTTTTACCTGAAGGAGGGCTAGACTAGATATAAGGAAGAATATTTTTACAATGAAGGTGGTGACACAGTAGAACAAGTTGACTGGAGAAACTGGGTGGATGCCCAATCTTTGGAAGTGTTCAAGACCTGTTTGGAGGCTGCTCTAAGCAATGTGATCCAATTGAAAATGTTTCTGTTCATTGCAGGGAAAATTGGACTAGATGACCTTCAAAAGTCCCTTCCAACCCAAAATATTTTATGATTCTATGATATAAGAACATTTTTTTCAGCAGATAATGAATAGCACTTTTCCTGCACATGCCTTGCTCATGGACAGAGCTCTGGGCTGAAGGAAGTGAAATTTCCAGATGAAGGACGGAGAACACCATGAGACCTTGAGTCTCTGGCCTATAAACTCTATTGCCAAATTTGAAATTAATAAATTTTAACCTCTCTTACTATGAAAATAAACTCATCCTGCTTCAAAGACAGTTTTGAAAATGATTCAATTTGTGGAAAGAGATTTCTGATCCGTGGCACCCCTTCTGAATCCTCTGTATGGTACAGAGGCATTGGTCACAATCTCAGTAGCTGAGTTGTTGCCAAAGGGAAAACTATGAGTCAATAATGACTCAGTACATCCACAGCTCACATACTGCCTGTGCTGTCTTAGGAAAAAGTGGTTGTGAGAAGACAAAACAAGGAATGAAACCAAACATTTAATTAATATTATTTCTGTTCTGTCTTTTCTTAGACAGTGGAAGATGTCCTGTTAGTAAGATCAAAAGCATTACAGAAATATCCACATTTGTATATTTATTTATTTATTTATTGAAAAAAGTCATTAGACAGGAAAGAAGAAGGGGTTTTTTGAGGGGGCATGGAGATTTTTTTTGTTTTGGTTTGGGGGAGGGATTGTTTTGTTTTGTTTTTTGTTTTTGGTTTTTTTTTGTTTTGTTTTGTTTTGTTTTGGGGTTTTTTTGTTGTTTGTTTTTTGGTTTTTGGTTTTTTTTTGTTTTGGTTTGGTTTTGTTTGTTTGCTGTTTTTTATTTTATTTTGTGTGTTTACAGGATTTTGGGTTTTTTTGTTTGGTTATGTTTCATTTGGTTTTGGGGATTTTTTGGGAGTTTTTTATTTTCTCTTTTTTAAATTTTCATAGTTAAAACGTCATTTACTTTCATTTGTGACTCCCTCTCATCTACATCATCATTAAATTTATTGTTGCTGTGGTCTTCAGACTTGTTTTTACAAAAAAGCTTTTGGTAGCTCACACAAAGAAAGTACCAAAACCATGTACTGCATTATTAAAGAATTTTGTCTGAGAGGAAAAGGAGATATTAAAATGTATGTTGTAGTACAGGGCTGTTTATCAAGAAAATTGGTAGAACATACAAGAGCCTGTACAATTTTATTTCTCTTTGAAATAAGCTGTATCTTAGGAGGAGTTTGTGCAGATGATTTTTTCGCCCAACCTATATTTTTCTGTGGAAAAGACTTGATATGTATGGAGATCATATTTATATATTTGTGGTAGTTTATTCCAAGAAATAAAAACTTCCTTTTGCTAGATCTGCCTTTGAATTTATTTTTTTTTTTTTCCTGACACATATGTTCTAGTGAGGTCACACCTTGAGTGCTGTGTCCAGTTCTGTCCCTCAGTTTAGGAAGGACATTGAGGCTCTTGAGCACGTCCAGAGGAGGCAACGAGGCTGGAGAGGGGCTTGGTACACAAACCCTGTGAGGAATGGCTGAGGGAGCTGGGGTTGTTTAGCCTGGAGAAAAAGAGACTCAGAGGCGACCTTATCACTCTCTATAACTTAAGGACCTTGTCACTCTCTATAATTTCCTGAAAGGTGCCTGTAGTCAGGTGGGGTTGGTCTATTTCTGCAGGCAGCAACTGACAGAACGAGAGGACGCAATCTTAAGCTGTGCCAAGGGAAATATAGGTTGGATATTACGAAAAAGATTTTTACAGAAAGAGTGAAAAGTACTGGAATTGTCTGCCTGGGGAGATGGTGGAGTCACTATCCCTGGATATGTTTGAAAAAAAACCTGGATATGGCACTCAGTGCCACTGTTCAGTTGAGGTGTTAGGGCATGGGTTGGACTTGATGATCTTGAAGGTCTCTTCCAACCTAGTCATTCAGTGTATTCTGTCAATTCTCTCCTTCAGCAGCAATAATAATCTTCCTACTGTAAATTCCCTAATGGTTAGAATGGTATTTAGCTCTCTTCTAAGATCCTCAAGTGAATATTCTCTACCAAAACCAAAATCTACAAGACTTCTGAAGGCACAAGTTGAGTAAATATGTAAAGTCTTGATAAGATTCTTGATTTTGCATAAAGTAAGGGTATATTTAAGAGCAACATTTGAAATCTTTTGGAGTTGATAGATCATTCAGCTAATTTGGACTCTGAAGTCAGTAAATATTTTGCTGGAATTTTAATATCTTGTTTATTTTTTAATGAATTCTTTACTGTTACAGTTCCTGCTGCTTTTGTTCCCCTGAACAGGTTAGAAAGGAAAATAAAACCTGGAATCCTGCAGAAGGTGTTCAGTTTCTTGTAACAGTAACTGTGCAGTTGACTAATTGTCTCTCTATCACAAACAAATCCTGTTCTCTCTAGATGATTTTATGGCAGTGAGACACTTCATGAAAAAGAGTAAGAAATGTGCTGACAAAGGTTTGGAGAAGGAAAAGAATGTGAACCATATTTTGTTTTGAAAATAAAGAAGCATTTGAAGTGTATCAGTAGGAACAGGAAAGAGAGAAGAATAGTACTGGATGAAATACTTGTAAGTGTTAACACCAAATTTGTTCTTGCCTTAGTTGGATTCTTATTATTTTTTACTGCTGTGTTTGAAATTGCTTTTACTGCTTGACATGAATTTGTCTCTAGTATATTTTTGTTATATATTATATATTTCTATTAAGAGTACTGCAGAATTAATGGTACAGAGAACCTTAGTGAAACTACCTGTTAGAGTCCTAAGATGAGTGTAACATCTCACAGCCCATAATTTAAAATTCCTATCTTGCCGTATTAATGAGTCTCAGACAGCCTTAATGCACCTGGAGGACATGGGTCTCAAAAGCCCAACTGCAGCATAAAGGAAATGGACATTCATTTAAGTCTTAGAGCCCCATGGGACCTTACAGGTATAAACTTGGCTATAAATTGACAAGCAACCTTGCTTGTCCTCAGGCTGTCTGAAATCTATGAGAAAAGTTTGTCGTATTTTGAGGGGGAAAAAAAGCTCAAATGGATTGCCATTTGTTTAAAATCAAGCTGTGGGACTGTGTTCTGTGTGCATACTTTGGTTGTGGGATGTAAGGTGAATTTAAGCCTACTGGCTATAGATTTTCATAGCAAATCAACCATGCTTCTGCATTGGTCAACACTGACCAACACATATTAAACAGTTACCAGTATGGGTCATTTAGAGGAAGATTAATAGATAACCATGCAAAACCTTTGCCTGAATATTAGTGAATTAAGGTCTTCTAATGGTTTTGTTTTCCTACAGAATACAAGGAGTCTCACAGTCTATCACTGTCTCTTTTGGAAAACAGGGGAAAAAACACTTAGAAATCAGACTGAGGGATTTGTCTTGAGTGCTCAGATAAGTACTCTAGTATAACCCTCAAGTACGCTGCAAATGTTGATAAGCTTTTTCCTAATGGTTAAACCATTATTTAGTAGTCACATAGTACTGAATTAACAAGGACCACCCAGAACGAAAAACCTTTTCAAAGCTGACGCTGTAAGATCAAAATGTATTAGCTTCCTGTTTGTTTTTTTTTGTATTCCTCTGATGACTTTCTGCGCTTTTGTCCTCTGCCAGAAGCAAATCAGAAGCGATTCCAATTGACAGTAAGTCTAATGGCATACCAATAAAGAACAAAAGCACAAGAGATTTCAGGTAAAACTAGATTGTTCCCATCCAGATAATTATCACTTGTCCATCAGAACAAAGCTTGCCCTACTTTTATGTTTCTGGAGTGGGGTATTCAAGTGGGATACTTTTCTACTGATTTTTTCCTGAGTTTTGGGCAAGTAATTTCCCTATAATAATGAATTATAAATATTTTTTCAGTAAATTTCATTTTTAGACGTTGATAGAGAGGAAGTACTATGTAGTTGTTTTGTTTTATTTTTAGATTGTAACCCTAAACCTTCTTTAAAATAGTTTAATTTTGTATGTAGTTTATTACAAATCATGGGGAGTTTTACGGAAACTTTCACAGAATTTTACCTATAATTTAATACAGTTGGTATATGTGATTGCAGAAATAAGCAGATGATTGGTTTGATTTTTCTATCTTTTCCCTTGAAAGATCAGTTGAATTGGTAAACCAAATAAGAAGGAAACCCGGACCAACATCAGTAAAGATCCTATATATTACAGTTGTATCTCTAACAATGAGACTTAACTTTCATATTCTATTTAAGGCATTGATTAGTAACTTGATTGTCTTAGGCTTGGGTCTGCTACACACGTCTTGTATGAGTTTTGACAAGCTGTTTGGTTAAACTTTGCATGTGTTACATGGTTTGCATTTATAAAATTGTGATAAAGATGATTATTTTTCTGTTGGATGTACAAACCTTGTACTGTAACAGAAAATGCTTATAAATATGTGTGCTTGTGAAGGACACTCTTCTGAATTGAAATAGTGCAAGTGAATATAATAATGAGATTTCAGGAACTTGGTTTCTACCAGGTCATCAGGAAGGAGTGATTATAAAGTACTTCTCCCTGAAAAAAAAATATTTATATCAGAAATAAACTACAAAATCTATTTTCCAGGGTTCAAAATGCTTTTCCTTTTTATAAAGATTTTTGTAGAAAGTTTAACATATTGCATTTTTTTTATACAGCTTACCTGTCACTAATTGAGATATAGAAATGTAGAATTCCATTCAAGTTATTCTGTAACTGGTTCTAGGTTTCTCTGCATTTTACTCGAGGAAAATTTCTCTATAACCATGAATTGTTGAAAGATTGATATAGAAAACGAAGAATAGTTTCTAGAGCAAACATTAATAATTTTTTGTTGTGAATGTCCCCTAGTCTCTACTAAAGAAGTTAAAAAGCAGTTGTTCTGCAATATCTAGGACTGTTGGTCCTAATGTAGTCATAGGAGATCAGCATGACTGAGCACTATGAATATTGTCTAGGCCAGGATGAAGAAAATCATTACAAAATGAGCCTAAACTGCCATCCTTTCCCTCAAAATGCTCCAATGGCTAGAAAAAAATCCAGAACTCTGATAGTCTGGATTTCTGGGAAAGACATATTGAAAGTTAACAATAAAGAAAAAATATAGATGCATGATAATATCCGTGTTTTCACATTATTCCAATCAGTAATATGGTGACTAAGTAGGGTTTCACTCGCAATACCTAACACAGTGTTTATTCAAAAGAACCTGTTCATAATGTGGAATGTGCCCCATAATATAAAATATAGAAGAGATTTTTATAATATTCTTTTTGTATCCATCACCTTCACAGTTTCTTTGGCCTTGGTACACAAATTCTCTTTTAAATGGCTGACATTTACCTTCTAATATACACAAATGCTTTGACATCTTATTGTGCTGGACAATTTTAAGTTGGTGTAACGCTGGTGAAAGTAATGGTTGCCTGTGAGAAAATAGATAAACTCATAGTAACTCATACACCAAGTCTTACCTTTTTTCTCTGAAATTTTGTCCTGCTTGGACTGTGCATGGTAAAAGTTTGACCATCAAAATGAAACACAGATGTGGTAGAAGCCACCTCTAACATTATACATTCTAATAGTGAGATTTTGGGTTTTTTTCCAATTCAAATGAGCACAGTTACAATTAGTCTTTAGTATCCAGAGAAAAAACAAATGGTGAATCATAGTTTCATATCCTAGAGTGTTTGTTATATAATACATATTGAATTTAATTCATATGCTGCATGCATATGTTTATTATGCTGAAAGCTGATTACCCAATTTCTTCTAAAATCTTTGAAGGCACTGTGCCAGCCCTTCCTAAAGTTTGCAAGCATATTGTTTTTGACAGTCAGGAGAGTTTGAGATTTCTGTATTAATTACTCTGTTTATATAAAAATGAGGTATATATCATTTATGTATATTATACGTATTTTAAAAATTACAGAGTAATTACAGAAATTGCTTAAACTGCATGTGGTGTCTAATTTAATTTAATAAGATGCAGCTACATCATTTTTCACATCTCATAAAGCTAAGTATGTGAGACAGTGAAGTCATAATGAAGTGTTATAATGGTATATAACACATAGGGTTATAAAAATATTATTCATTTACTTAATCGTAATTATTAATATAGTTAAGAAATATTGCTGCATTTGTCTCCATATGTAATGTGTAAAGTATATGAATGATTATTACTTCTCACTTTGTTACTTTATACAGAGAAATGCCTGTTACTTTTTTTCTCCCACGTAGGGCATAGCCTTTACTAGTTTCAGTCCGGTAATATTAGCTCTCTCCTGTGGTAATGCATTTTAGTAAGCCAAAAGGGATGGCCATTTATCAGACTTGACAAGTGGTGGCTGAATAATAACTTTCCTGTAATGCAGACACTTTCCTGAATGTTTAAGTGCTGATGGTTTGAACATTACAGCTCACCAAATTTTAATTGATTTGAGGTTCACTGATTCACCGACCTCTAAGTAAGTGCCAGAACATACTTGGGTTTAATTTTTTTTTAGTTGTCTATCTAGATGAATTTACAGTCAAGTATTTGATCCTCTAACATCCTATAGGTACCCCAGAAATGTGCATCCTGCTCAGAGATGTAAAGTCTTCTCTGCACAAGAGGCACACAATCCGTACATCCAAAATGCTGGTTTTAGCTGTGTGTGAAGTACAGGAAACCTAAACATTGTGTAGGGAGGGAAGTACTTGAACAATTAAACATAATATTTCTCAAGACTTGTTTGCATGGCCTAGAAGTGTAGGTTCTACACTAGCTAGACAGTTTCAGAATAAGGATGAGATTATAGAATCTGTCACGTGTTTGAGCTAATTCTGCATAATTATTGCTAAAGGTTGATTGGCAGCCTGATCAATGTTTTCATTTTCCTCTCATGCTTCATAGCCATAATTCAAGAGTTTGTGAAAGGGTTATGGAAACTTGTAGCTATGTTCTTTAGTTCCTGAACCAAGAAGTTTCGTTTGCAGTTCCTTTTTTAAAAAAAGCTTTCTGCTTTATATGCACACAAATTTCCCAAATATTCTGGGGTTTTTCAGCTTCTTGGGTTTTTTCTCATTTTGACTTCAAGACATGTAGATGGTCCTCTTCTTAACTTCAAGGAGAAATGAGAATAAAAGATAGTTTGTGCTCTGTGACCAAATAGGAAGCACTGTAGTGATGAATACTTCCTATTGATCAAAAATATGAGAAAAAAAGACATTTTGTTTTCTGTTTCAGAGCAATCATTCAAAAATTGTGTGCTTTCTTCGAAGACATCAGTGAAGGATGAAAAAAAAATCGTAAAAATAAATTAATAAATGTGTTTATATTTTCGTGTTGTAAATGATTTCCTTGTCTGCCATCGTTTGTGTTTGGAAATGGCATTTTATGTAACATTCTCTGTTTAAAGTGCAGTGACCTATAAGCTTTTTTCTGGAGGGTTCTAGACCATGTTCCCCACATGACTTCAAAGTCAATAATAGGCATTCGAGCAATAAATGAGAGGCCTAGATATATAATTTCATTCATTCAGGACCCAGGTAAAGAAAATATGATGAAATAATATCAATTTTGCTTTGTATCCTTATTGAAGATATGACATAATAGTTTTAAGAATCGTTAGAAGAACTAGATTCAAACAGGAATAGATAAGAAGTACTCATTATATTATGACTTTTCATAGCTATTTTTTAGAGAACAGTTCAATCTTGTCTTCCTCTCCAGGTCTTCAAAGGATGACATATTCAAAGGATGACAATATTCATAAAGAAGAGCCATTTACACAAAAAATTCTTACACTGATAAGTAAGAAATGGTTATAATAGTGAGTACTTAAAATAAAACTGTAATTTAGACATTTAGTTATTTCTTCAGTATATGAAACTTTTCCTATCTACATAAAAACTTTGCTTAACTCAACAAAACTGATTTAGTTATTTGTCTGCTTTGACAGATACTCATGCTGCTTAGCGAGCTAATGTGTACACTCATAACATTTAACATTAAGGAAACCAATCACTACGGAATATAAATATAAATACATATAATGGAATGGCAAGCTGTAATAAGTTTGCTACTTCTTTGCCAGTTATATGCATTTCAGATATGAGAAAAGGACTTTCATATTCTTCTTGTTCTGTGTATTAATATACTTTGGCTTGAATTTTAGTGGATATTGGTTTTTCTTCTCTTGACAGCAACTGTGTGTGATGACTTAAACATTGTGTACTAAAATTCACACAGGACTGGAGCAGTTAAATAGTGAACTTCATGATACAATAAGTCATAATTAAAATCTATTTGATATTTACCTACCACTGGAGAAGGCTCCAAGGCAGGCAGTTTCAGCATTTGTTGTCATTCAGCAAGGGGTTCAGGAATGAATTGAATCTCTGTAATGTGGAGCTGGCTCACAATTGGAAAGTAAATAGTAGAATTATTAATATGGTGTTCATTCTTATTAAAGTACTGTACACTATGGTTTTCACATTTTTATACACAAAGTATACCAAAGAGAAGAAGAAATAGGTGATAGAAAAAATGGATATTTTATTATAGCTAAAGGATTTTGCTGATTTTCCAAACTGTTAGTATGCTGGATAAGTAAATTGAAAAATTCTGAGTAGATAACTAAATGTATATTAAATGATCTGTTTCCAATTCTGTCTTAAAACTATCTGATCTGGCCCAATCCTAAAGACCATCCATTTTATCTAGGATAAAAAAATATATTAAAAAAATCCAGGGATGTAAACAGGAGTATTTTGTAACTTATTTTTTTTTCTTTTACTCTATAGTATACTATATGGAATCTAAGCTTCAATGGGGAAAAGTTTCTGATAAATTCTTCTTTACCTTTATACTCACTTCTTGTTCCAGACTGCAAAATGGCATCCAGGCTAGCTATGCTACAAAATAATTTTACATCCATGGTTTGTGTTATTGCATATTGTGTTTTAAGCTTTTCTGAGACAATTGCCAAAATAACGCCAGTCTGTGTTGGTAATGGCTTGAGCATGTGTTTTTATAACTTAGCTGTGATTTTATATTGCATATTTTGGAAATAGCTTAACTTGTAGGTATTCTATTATGCTTTAAACTTGCATGTATATGTATATATATATGTACTATATATGTGTATATGTGCTTGCAATATACTGATAGTACTGCTTATAATTTTCACATATACACCTATATACTCTTATGTATATAAAAAGAGTTTCCATTATTAGTAGGAAGATGTACTGGGACAGCTCATCAGTTTCTTAATCAGTAAAATTTCGACAATGATATCTGACTTACTGAGACTTTACTCTGAAGATTTCCCTATGTTTTTAGACAAATATTTCTGTACTTTTTAAAGACTCTTGAAAAGGTGCAAAAGTCACTGACCAAATGACAGAATAAGAAAATTGTTAATGTCGTAGTCTTAGTTTTATTCTTTTTAATATATATAAAATAATTTTCTTCCCTTCTTGAGAAAACAGATTGTCTAAGTTTGTTTCATATGCTAGAAGTTCATAGGAGGAATCATTAACACTTTATTTTGAGAAAGGTGATAACACCAAATTCAACTTTTCCAACAGGGATGTCATCTTGCAATATTTTTTGAACTGATTTAATGAGCTTCAGCACTATTTTTCATGCCGAGTTCAGATTCTGTTTCATCTGTGAAAGCTGGTAATGTATGGTAATGTAACAAATAAAGTTGTAAATAAGTTTCTTACCCCAGCTTTTCTTTTCGGTCATAACAATATCAGATACTGCACTAACAGGAATGTCCAGTCAAATCATAGCAGCCTGGATGGAACCTTCCCAACAAGTTCCTTTTTGTCTGACCTTTCAGAAGCTGGTATTTATTTATATACCCATATTCTATAAGTCACACTCTTAATAAGTATAGGAAAGAAACCAAAAAAAACAAAAAAAAAAAACCAAGGGAGAGTTTACTATGCTCTCTGAAAATGAGGTTGGAAGGGTATTATTTATTTCTTTTTTTCAAAGTACAACTAGTCAAAAAACATTTTTTCCCTTACTCTTAAGTAATGAAGGAAATAAAATATCACTAAAATTGAAAGTAAGTACAGTCTCATGCAAATACCATTTTCTGAAGTTCTGTGTGTGATAACTCTTCCTCCATAACTAAATCTCATTCCCTTGGTGAATCCTGACTCATACAGGATAGTAAAAAGAAGAGCAATGAGGTCTCTTCTCTCACTGGACAGTGCCTCAGGAATTGATGCACATTCTGATATGCACTCTTGCTCTTCCCCTGAAGTGTCTTCACACCAGAATGGGGGGACTTACTGCACAGGGTTTTGATTAACCGCTTAATTCTGAACCCTTTTGAGGACGTCTTTATTCATTTGCAATCTGGTATGCCAGCCTGAGCCCTTCTTCTGTTCTATTCCTATCTCAGAGTATCTTCTAGGGGTCAGGCTGTTCCTTTCCATGACACTGCTAGATTTTTCACAGAAAAAACTGGCTGTGTTAGCTCTGCAGTGTTGTCAAAGATTAGGACATTGTGAAAAAAAGGGTGTGATCTCACTGAATTGTTTAGATGCTATTCAGCTTGCTGGGATACTCTTTTATATCTCCTGTTTTGAGATTAGATAATTCTACAGACCCATGCATGATCTGGTAACAGTTATGCTGTTTGTAAAGTCAAGCTGTTTGATAATACAGGAACAAAACTCTCTGTTAAGAAAATAACATATTAGTTAGCTAACTCCACTCAAGTAAGCTTCTTTGTCCTTCTCTATTTTTAAGTGGAATGACCAGGTAATCGAAACCTCAAACAGACCCCTTCCTAGTCCCCAATTTTATAAATAATACTCACAGTGTTTAAATTTAACATCCTACATGGAGTACAAGAAATTTGTTTAGACAATAGTCGGGAAAGCGTCAAAATTTCATTTTAGCATAAGAATAGAACTAGTCCCCAGGTTTGGGCTGAAACAGTTCCACTGATGGTAGTCTTATTAGGCAGCAGTCTCACTCATTCTGTCTTCATCTGAATGCAACACTGAATGCCAACATCCTCAGCTGAGATGACAGCTTGACTTTGGGTGGGTAGACAATGTATTTTTCTACCAGAATTTTTTTCTCAATGTTCAACTACACCCCCAGAGAGAAATTATTGAAAAGCAAAGAATAAAACATAAGGATTCTTGACTGTAGAGGTTAGGTTTGTTTTTTATACTGTCAAGACGTTAAGAAGATGCATATGCTTTTAAAAACCATTACCGATCAGGAGAAAAAACACTCTTTTCATCTCTTTATGTGAACTACGTTTTTTGTTTTGAGGTGTAGAATTATGAGACTAATGGAGAGCAGGGCAAGGTCTGGCATAGGTATTAAAGGTCATTATTGTCACAGGTTAGCAGATAATAAGAGCTAGAATTATGACTGCGCAGGAATAATTATAAAAATTTTGTTGCCTTCTTTTCTCTTTTCCCAAACTAATCTCAGAATCTGTCTTCCTTATTGTAATCTGTTTATAAGAAACAGTACAAAAGCTGAAGCCAGTAAAACAGGAAGCCTTAGTTTATCAATATGACAATTTTCAGCTGTAGATGTACATGAAAAATTGAACTACCTTGAAATATCTGTAACAATTGACAGTAGTTTCAAGAGACTATATACAAGGTTGGTTCTCTGGTGAGTACCAGGTATGTAAATTGATTAATTGTGTGTGTTTGTTGGCCTGCTTTTTTTACTTAATGTATTTACATCATTATTTCTATTTATAAAACTTTTGTTTTTACTATTTTTTTTTCATATCCTCCTTATTTCCATAGAAGAGCTGATAGCATTTTAAAATTGTGCCAAAGGACGCAATAAGAAGAAAAGTAATTTCTTTTAGATAATCTCTTTTTGTTGTTTTGTCATTGTTTATCTAACGATAGTACAAGAAACAAAATTATTCTTCCTAAATATAATGGAGCTGATAAGTGTATAGCATTTAACACAGCAGTTGGGGGTTCAGGACAAGGTGTGAGAAAGGAGGCTTGTCTAATGCAGCATCATTTCAGAATTAGATACAGAAATTGGAGGTTAGAGTTTCTACACTTTTGTTTCTCAGAGATAGTGGAAAAACCACTTAAACTTGCCTAATTCTGTAAGTTAACAAACTGTATGTATCAAAATGATACTTTCCTTCTTTGCTGACTGTTGAGAGAGGTATGTAATCATTTGAGATCTTAAGATGGAAGTCTTCCTTCCTCCCCCTACCCTTGCCTTCCCATAAGTTTAGGAAGAGAATCATTCTGTCTCTCGAAAAATGTCAGTGATTATTCTTGGGGTTTTTTTGACATGCCTTAAAGAAGTCTGATTTTCAAGAAAACTTGCTCATTTTCTTAATCTTAATTTTTATAAATTTACCCCCTGTTCCAACAGAAGTGACTTGGCTGTAAAGACTGATTATTGGAAGTAGTGCTATCCATCCCATACATTTCTGCCTTTCACACACTGCATAACTAAGGTTGTGCTGGCTACGCTTTCACATGCTGATGGATGGCTGAATTGACTGGGTGCGGACTAGATATAATTTTGGAAGCTCAACAAGTTAACAGCTTCCAGTTAAAAAATAAGCTATTAAAAATGTGATACCTGGCCTGAAAGCAGATGTTGCTATTGGAAGAGAGAGGGGAAAACACAAGTGTGTTTCAGTGTGGTTCTTCTGCCTAAATTAAAGTACTTGATGTGCTCTTTGATCTCTTCTCTTAGTTCACTTGAGTATAATGACCTTCTCTTTATTACATTCAACAACGTGGCAATCTACTAAAAGCAGCAAGATGAATGCTAAATATTCCACTCCTAGCACTGGACTCAGGTGAATGAAGATGGATACAGACGTTACAGCTTCTGAGAAGGAAATCAGTATTGCCTTTTCCAGAATCTCGACAGAAGGCTAGTCTTACTTCGACTGCCATTTTTTGCTTAGTTATAATTGGTTAAAAAGAATGAAAATATTTTGTAGCTTACATTCTTGCCTTTTTTTTTTTTTCCCCACAACTGGGAATTGTGAAAAGTTGCAGCTCTTGTAGGAATAAGTGTAACTTGAGAAATGAGAGCAGCTCTGAAAAAGTCTATCTGCAAGATCTAGTTGCATCACAAAAGTCATGTTCTTGATGGATTTATTCAAAACAGTGAAAGAAACTTCTACTGTATCCGGGACATTGGAGAGGGAATATGTTCTAAACATTTTAAAATGTGATATTTGATGTTTGATAAAATCTTGCATTTTTTATTTAGAGGTTTGGAATTGACTTGAAATTTACTTGGATGTTTTCACAAATGAAAACAAGAAGAAACAATCTCACCTGATATAAACTGGCATGGCTCCACCGAAGCCACACACAGTGTTTGAAGCAGCTGAGGAACCGGCTGCTGTTTTCAGAATGGAGGCTGGTCTTTATTCTGCCACCTTGTTTATTTGTTTGTTTATTTATTTATTTATTTATTTATTTATATCTATGCAGATCTATTACACTGTTTATGGGCACTAGAATGCCTAACTCATTTGTTATCTAAAGTATTTTTTGGTCAAAGGTGGGAGAAGGATGCAGTTTTCTGTGCAGATCCTGGAAATGTTATACACAGGAGTGGAGTGCAGTGTATCTATTAATCTCGTCTAAAGAAGCAGACAGTGAAGAGGTTCAGTTCTGTGGCAGCCTAACCATTAACAGTATCCCAAACTTGATTTTGTTTCTTTACTTTTTTGGACTGAAAACACTGGGGCTGAGATTTATTATGTCATTGTCGCCTCTGCCTTTCCTCTGTCTCATCTGTATTCTTTACAGAGTCTATAAACATGGGCTGTCAGCAAGCTAAACCTGTCAGATTTCCACTTCCCCCCTCCTCCGTCTGCTACTATGCTGCCCGAGAAACAGCCCCGCACACTGCACCCTCACTGTGATTCTCATGATCACATCTCATTCATCACCGTGACTCCAAACTCAGCTCAACACATTAGAAAAAAAGGTCAGGGATATGAAAGGAAAAGAGAAATAAACAACCACCCAGCGGAAGCGGTTGAGCTACGGGAGACGTGGGAGGTAAGATCGGAGCCAATTTCTCTGCCAGCAGCTGTACTGGGCATAAAGTACTTGCTATACAAGTTCTAAGTGTTTTAAACTGGAGGGTTGTGTAGGGGTTTTCTGCAGCTCCTGGTTTAATTTCCCAGTACAGAAGCATAGTGAAAGGATAGAAAACCTTAGTTAAAGGTGGGAAGGTGATAAAACTTTTTATAACTGGAGTAAAGACGACAGATTGGTTGCTGAGTGACTTGAAATCTGATAGCATGCAAGATTTGGGCTCGAGAGTTCAATAATCAGTGATGAAAGGACAACTTTTATGTTGACTTTCTGAGCCAAACTTTAAGATGTTTTTGTTTTGGGTTTGTGAGAATTTTGTATGGATGAAAGAGAAATTATTTTGTAGGAAGCAGTAAAATTCCTTTAAATGGGGTCTGTTTCCTCCTCTGTGCTATGCTGTCAATCTAGTTAGGTAGAATTTTTTAAAAAAATTATTCTGGCTTAGTGATATCCTTTCTCCATTCTCCTCACTACAGCTTTGGCCATTTATACTGAGCAAGTTTGTTTTCTTAATCAGGATTTTTTCTTTTTTGCCTTTAGGCAATTAACTTTTCTTTCCAATTTCTTGATACTTCCCATCATAAACAGAAATAGCTGTTAACTCTTTTCTTATTTGTATTTTGCAAATTTTTATTTAAAATATTGGTGTGATATTATGCTAGTAATTTCTTTTTCTCAAGAAAATAAGGTGGGGGGCAAAGAGGAACTGCAGAGCTTAACACAAATAACCTGTAAAACTCTGTTTAGAAGAATTTTTTTCCACAAATAGTAGTATACTATATTTATCAGGATTTTATTTTAATCATTTATGTATGTAATAATTGATAAAGAATTTTATATAGCCCCGATGATAACATATTGCACAACAAGTATGATGACGTTGGTCAAGTAGTCAAGAATATAAATATCTATATTGAGTAATAAAATGTGCCTGTGCTTTATGTGAGTACAGATTGTCTGTCTCCTAACCTTTTCTGACGTGTTTCTGTCTGGCTCAAGTTACAAGTTTGCTTTTATGTTTTATGTGTTATTTAAGCTAAAACAAAAGAAAACATAAATAAATTATTTGATAATTCTCTTTGAAGAAAAGAAAAAAAAAATAAGACAGTAGGCTCCTAGTGAAATTATCAGGCAAATGACAAAACCAAAGGCATCCAATGGTTAAGCAGGGAAAAGGATATTTTATTGAAAATTATATCCATTATGTCCATTAAATGCAATGCTTTGGATGCAGCCTTCAAATCTGTTATCTTTGTGCCTCTGGCTCTTGTAAGGTGAGAAGGAATACTATCCTGTATATCTGTTCCATTTTTCATTCTTTTTGAAGCATTTGCTATGCCAAAGATGAAGAGAAAATGCTGGAATTTGTGGCTCAGAACACAATAGCACAACATACAGAGTCACTCATGGAGAGAATCTAGCAGCATTTGGGAGAAACTTCTTATAATTTAGAAAAAAGAACTTTTTGCATTAAAAATATAATAGAGGATTGCAATATCCCTTACTTCTGTCAAAAATTCTGCCACAGTTTTTGTTTTCTTTAGTGCGTGCAATTGCTCTCGGTGTCCATTAGGAGGCTCTTTCCTCTATGTTCATCATTCTCCATGGAATGATAGTATGGAAATTGATCAGTTTTGAACATATTGAAGATCGCTGCTTTAAGGGGTAGGGGAAGTTAAGATCCCCAAATCAGGTAACTGCATTATTGTATGCACAATAACACAGTAGCAACTGAAAAAGACAAAAAGCTGAACACATGGAGTTTGGATATTCAGGATAAAGTTAAAAGTTGAGCTGAGAATGGATAAATTCTAGATAAATGTGAACTGCGAGGAGTAAAATATATTGTGGAGAATAAGAACCAGGGGTGAAAACATATAAGAAAAGAGAAGCACTTTTGAATTCCTACAATTTACTGAATATAAATGCAGCATTTTGATACAGCAGAGCTCTGTACTGACATGATTCATACTCCAAAATAAAGAAAAAAAAAAAAACTGCTAGAAATTTCAGACTTGTGAAAAAAGAGGTGCGAAAAACACCTAGCAGTACACCTATAAAAGAGGCTATAACTGCAGAACAATTAAGAAATAAATGTCACTGGATCTTTGTGAACTACATTGAACTGCAATAATAACAGTGCTGGCAGGATGAAAGTGATGATCCTACTAAAGGAAAACAAAATAGAAGATAAAATCAGAATAATACATTGCAGCAAGAAAATTACTTTAAAATTACTTTAGAAAATAAGGGTATGAGAAATAGAAATATTTTCTTAGAGTGTAACTTGTGAAAAAATTATAGAGAATGTTCTTGTCTACCACATCACTGCAAATAAAATATAGATTGAGTGAAGGATGAAAAGAGGAAGAAGAAAAGTCCAGAATCTCTCCTCTTTACTGTTATACTAGGAAGAAGCCAACTCCTAGCCAGTTTATCTTCTGGCATTAAATGAGATTGCTTCTGTTATGTTGGTCAATACCAGATGAAAATGTGGTGTAAACCAAAGATTTCTTTGCACTGGGATATCAAATATTCTGTTATGTTTATCTTCTAAAGTAAACTGGTAAATATTGAACTTGGCAGAATGAATTTGACAAGTATTTAAAGTTTAAAGTAATGTCTTAGAAAAATAAATGGGTATCTCCCTTTCCTTCTTGAATATATAGTAAAGTTTGCATTATGTAAGACACTGCTGTCCAGATCGATGCTGAAGGGCTACATTAAGCTATGAAAAAAATGTCTTTAACTAGTATATGAAAGACAGCCATTTTAAAATAATAAGATTGAGGACAGAAAGGCAATTTGGAAAGTGAGTACTTTTAAGTGACTACTTCATCTCACCAAACAAAAATTTGTGTTAGCATTCACCATCTAGTAAGTATCATGAATGCTATATGACAGAACTTGCCTACAGTTGCTTGCAGTCACCAAAATTAGACTGGGTTTGCCAGATTGTAAATCAGATTCTTGTAATGCAGATGTGTAGAGGTTGGATTTTCTACTCCTACATTTCTTAAGGAGGATTGGTTTAGGTGCACAGACTTCATTATCCAAGCTCTGCAGCTCGGCTGGCTGCAATCAATAATGTGAAGTCCAAGATGGATTTGCAAAATAAACAAAATTATACCTTCATTAAAGACTTCATTGTGACTGATAGAGTTCAGGTTGTGTATTGGGTATGAGAGCTATAATGCTTTCAGTGCACTCAAGCCAATGTTTGCAACATAAAAGGATGCACCATTCTAAGGATTGATGTGACCATTGACCCCTTTTGAATTTTCTGGCAATGTTTACTTGACAAGGTCTTAAAAACATTACTTACTATATGGAATTATGAAAACGTTGAAATACATTCAGATTTCTCTTCAGAAAGCATCAAGTACTTTTATTTCTCAGATAGGAGCCTCTTTCTGCCTAATCTAACTACTCTGTTCTTCAGTTCAGAACCTGTTAGTTTTACTAAGACTTCTTGAAAATGTGAAGAGAAGAGGGCATATTTGCATGCCTAAGGAGTGCTTAGTTTTGATTAGTGGTGCATAGGAAATCAAGTAGGGTCATTTTTTTTACCACAATGTATTCATTTGATGCTATCTATAATGCTATTTATTTAATAGGAATAGTCAAACCACTGAGTATATTTGAACATTGAATTTTATTTTTGCTTCCATTTCTCCCTACAAAATTTCCATGATTCAAAAAGACTTCTCAGTTCTCTTGCATGTCTCTGTAATGAACATCACTGTCTAATATCATCAGGGAATGCATCCTCTGATTGTGTTGCTTCCATTCTTTTCCTTTCCCCTCCAGTGAAGAAAAACGTTTAAACATGATTAACCCATTTCAAACTTCTTTCATGAATATGAACCAAGTTATAGTTTAAGAAAGAATGTATTATTTTTTATAGTTATATTACTTTTTTTTTTTTTTATGTCAGTGTTTGAAATGGTTTAAAATTATTTAAGGGTGACCAGGATACAGTATTGAATGTAGTTTCTTTCCACTTTCTTTCATGAGGATGTATAACAGTTTTATTTTCTTCAGGATGTAGCCTTTAATATTTTTTTCTTAAATACTTACAAAAAAAAAAAAAAAGGTGGGGGAAATAATTTTTTAAATATCTCAGGAAATAATTAGAATTGAAACAGAAGAGGGAATAAGTAAAGCAACTTTTAAAAGATAGATAATTTTATGGTTAGTCTTACAAGAATCATGCGAAACAGTTGGAATTCCAACTGCTCTCTACATTGTGTTATATTTATCATTTGTACTGTATTTAATATGTTCTTGGCATTCTGTTGCCCATTACAATGATGGGATATAATGAGATCTCTTTTTTAGTGCCCTATGTGTAAAAAGTATATTATTCAGGGCTTCTCAGGCAACCACTGGAATCTAGTCAGCACTGAGATGCTTGCTAGTAACCGGGGGTAATCTCATGTGTAAGGGTTGTGGTTTTAGCCCAGCCAGCAGCCAAGCCCCACACAGCTGCACCCTCACTCTCCCCAGTCAGGCTGGGGAGGAGAACGGGAAGGGTAGAAGTGTCAAAACTCTTGGATTAGGGTAAAGACAATTTAATAGGGAAAGCAAAATTTGTGCACACAAGCATGCCAAAACAAGGAGCTCATTTATCGCTTCCCAATTCATTCACTACTTCTCATGTGTCATGGCAGTTCATCTCCAGGAGAGCAGGGTTCTGTCACATGTTACAGAGACTTGGAAATAAAAATGCTATCACTCTGAAAATCCTCTGCTTTCTCCTTCTTCCCTGAGCATGAAATCCTGAGCATGATGCCATGCGGTGTGGAATGTCCCTTTGGTCAGATGGGGTCAGCTGTCCTGACTCTGTCACCTGCCAGTTTCTTGTTCACCTCCAGCCTCCTCGCTGTTGGGGCAGAGTCTGAAGCAGAAAAGACCTTGATGCTGTGCAAGCACAGCTCAGCAGGAAATAAACATCCCCATGTTATTAGTGCTGCTTTCAGCACAAATCCGAGACGTAATCCCATATTAGCTACTATGAAGAAAATTAACTACCCCAGCTGAAACCTCCAAAGTAGTTTACCCTATTTCAAGATCCATCTTACTTACAGCAGTCCAACCATGGCACACCTTGTATCATGTACCATGGAGAAAACATACAATTAAGATGAATTTATTAGTCACTCGAAGGGAACATCCCACTTATTTTATGTCTTCGCTTGAAGTTTTTAGCAGAAAATATCCTGAGAAGCAGCATGGGCACAGCTTTTGGCAGCAATTAGTATCCTTCCCTTTCCCTTCATAAGGACTTTGAATTTTACATGATGGCAGTTGTATGCCCAGGAAAGGAAGATATATTCTTGTTAACTCTCTCTGCTCAAATATAGCTGAATGCGAATATTAACTCTCCATCTCCTGTATTTCATAGGCAAGATGAGGAAAATTGATCTGATTCAATAGGGTAGTATACTGCTAGGTGTGATTTGGACAGGAAAGACTGTCTTTTAATTAAAAAAATCACCAAAAAATCCTCTGTTGGATCCAAATTAATACAGATTTTGTTTTAATTGTGCAGAACAAGAATCTGTTCCTGATATATCATGTTGACATGGAAGCAACCTTACCACTATCATTTCTAGTGCATGTCTAGTGACAAAACAACTTGAATTTATAAAACATAAGGTCCATTTACAAACCATTTTTGTACTCAATAAATTCTTTGTCAAGCAACTTCTTTTTCTAAGATACCTTTATTCCTTCAAAATTAATTCATTATTTTTTATAATATAAGGGCTGTAAAATGCAACAATTTTGATATATCAACTTATTTAAAATGCTTTTTTTCAATCTTTTGGTTTAAGAACCATCCATAAGCATTTCAAAGCATTATTTTCGTTTTACTGAACAATGTATTTTTACTTTTTCTTGCTGCAACCCTAGATTAGTATGTAAAAAAACATGTAATAGTGGTAAAACCAGTACAGACTCCCTAGTAGTATTTTGGAGTATTGTTTCTCCAGAGACCTTCTGAAAGAACAGATTAAAAAAAAATCCACCATTGTCCACAGGTCTGTTTCTGTGTATCTGTCCAAAGTGTTTTATTGGTGATAATTTGTTTCTGAAATTCCTTTTTGCTATGGGTTTTTGTTGTTGTTGTTGTTGTTCTCGTTTTATGTTGTTTTGCTTGTTTGTTTGTTTGTTTGGGGTTTTTTGTTTGTTTTGTTTGTTTTGTTTTTTTAAATCTAGATATCCAAGGTAAATGTAGCAAAAATCAATTGTACTGAAATATTGCAATATCAGTAGAAGTATTTTCTAATTTAATTTCAATTTTATTTCTACTTAGAGGAGTTTGGGAATTAGCAGGGAAAATTCCCTTCCAAGAAATTTCTCCAATTTTGCCTTTTTAATTGTCAGTTGTTAATAAAAGTAAATATAAAACAAGATACATTAAAGTTAAATCTTAAAATTTAAGATTCTGTAACATATTATAACTACCTGGAACACAGAGCTAAGAGAAGCTGAAAAAACTAATGCATTTTCCAAACTGGTAGTTTTTAGAATGTTTTGAAGAAGTTCAAGACAGGAGATATAATTCAATGCATTCTTTTGAAATATTTAGATAATATTAATCAACTGCATTTTTGGTAAGAAAAAGAAATGACATTACTGTTTTATTTTAAACTGTTTCTCTAGATGGAATAGCTGTTAACAGTGCTTTAGACTTGAGGGACTGACGTGACTTTTAGAATCTTATACCAACGAATATATGGATGGAAGAAATTCACCCGGATTTTGGAGTTTAGATTAAGCTTCCATATTTTAAATAATCACTATTCTGTAATTAAAAAAAAAGAGTTTGAAATATAAAGACAATATCAGGACGAAGTTTTTGTCATTTCAGTGGAATAAAAAGTCTAGAAAAAAATATTTTATCAAAATCCTTTTAAAAAAGAGAAAATTGAATAAAATTGCCGCCTATTTGCATTTTTTAACATATTTGCATGCATTTGGATTTTAGAAATGTGTGTTTCTATTCTCTAAATTGACTTTCATTTTGATTGTCCTACAGAATAGTATTATTTTAAATAGCCACTTTTTTTCCCCTGTGTGTTTTTCCAAATCTTTTCCAAATGTTTTACTTGCTGTAAAACCATACTAATGAATGTTTCTTCACTGAATAGTATAATCTTTTTTAAGGATTTCCTTAATTTGCTTTTTCTTCTGGTTAAAGTCCTTTAACAGTCCTTACATTTAAGAATTTTCCTATCATTAGACCAAGACAAATACAAATGAAAGCATTAGACATAGCTGTTTTTTTCTATCAATTAAAATTCTTTGAGGCTCAACCATTCTCATTTCTTACTCTTGCTTCCAAACAGATGAATTTTGGGTTTCTCTTCATTTATTTATTTTAATTTGTTCTATTTTCCTCTGTCATCCTATAACAATCTTATATCAAATAACCCCAGCACTAAACCCAGGGTGCACCAGTTTTGTTTTTATTGATGTTACAACCAGAAGCCTATTTTTTATTTTAGAATCTTTGCAAGAAAGTGCCCCACATTGGATGTATTCATTAAATATTACTGGGTTTCTCTGTTTAGTTCAGATGAAAACACTTTTATATTTCCCAGTTGTTTTAATAATTGTTTAACCAGAGACAAGACTTAGTCTGGGATTAAAAATATATGAGTTCAAATTTCCAAATCATGAGAAAAATGAAGTTACTCTATATCTGATGTGGGAAAGGGGAATTTATTTCTTGCTTCATAAGGATACTGAGGCATTAATTCCCTCCAGATTTCAGGGCATATAAATGCTATCAGAAAATGAGAAATGGGCAGATAAATATCTATTGATAGACCTAGATAATGTACCTGCATTCTCAAAAGCTCTTAGGTAGTGAAATACTCACTGGAAGTCAAATAAAAACTTGCATTTTTTTATCCAAGAAGGGCATCTTGAACTTTGGTCTCATGCTTTATTGTAATATAATGGAGAAATAGCATTATTGTCCTGGTGTATTGTGGAGGGAAGCAGACAGATCTACCAGACAGTGCTCTCATGTTTCTAGTGTCCTACTGCACTTAAACCCCACGGATAGCAACTCAAGCGGATTGGTTTATTTCCGCCCCTAGCTGAAATATCAGAACATTATCTTCTTCAGGAGAGTTCAGTGCCTTTATATAATTGAGCAGATGAGACTTGTGCCTTTATGTCATACACTGGAAGGCTTGGGGTCCTCTGCTGCTGCCCCACCCCACAGCTCCAATTATGTCACAAAGAACATGAAACTATTATATGTGAGCAACAGAGCAGTGCTCCGAGTAGTGCTTAGAGCAGTGCTGAGACATCCTCTGCATGGAGCTAGATAGGAACTCCTGAGTGAAACTGTTCAAAAGGCACTTTTCAAATTTTCACAAGACTAATAAGCAGAATTCTGGGTTAAGGGATTGCTGATGTAAATCTTTTTAGTGGAGAATACATTTGATTTCTTTCAATGAGCTTAAAACAATAAACAGGAAAAAACTAGGATTTTGGTCTTCATAGTATTTTTAGTCTATAACCAGTTTTTTATTTTGTTAAGTGTATAAACATATTTTGAAGAATATCTGAGTTTGTTAAATAGAAATCAAAGTTCTTCAAGTTTTACATCATGAAAATGGCAGAGTTTTAATTAGGATAGTTGTTAATATTTAATATCACTGGTCCTTCCATGAGAAGCCAAGTGTAATGAACTTCATCTTACAGAAATGGTTTTTTTTAGAAATCTTGTGGTAAAGAAGTACTTGAGCACAGTCTAATTCTATTTTAATAGTTCTTGACAATGTTGAATATATTTATTTGTATGAAATTATGTGGACAAGGTGTTGTGAACCCTGGCTTGATCCAATCCAATAAGTCACTGGTTTGATAAATGGGCAACTTTTCAGCCAAATTTACTAAAAATTTTTCTTAATCACACATACCATGCTCTGACTAAAAATTACTAAATTAGAATTGACAGTGAAAGAAATAAATTCTTCTTTGTAGCACAGATAATCTGTTCATAAACTCCACATTATTATCTGACCTTTATCAGCATAACCATACCAAATGAGTGTTTGTAAATACATTGACCTATTGTATCAGCGTTTTCAAATTAATAATTTTAAGAAAAATTATTCATATTTCAAAATCACGACACTTTTTAATTCTGTGGAAAGTACAAGTAGCCCCATTCTGACCTAGAGGATAAGTAATCATACACATGCTATTATAAAATGCTTCTGGTCTTTTCCTCATAATGTCTTTGTTTTTCTTCTTATTTTTTCCCTGTATCTCTCCTTGAGGATCATGCACAGCTTACAAGAATGGAGACTTTTCGGAAACTTGACATTTATGTAATTTTAAAATTTAATACTTCTCCATATATTTACAATTTTCTACATATACATGTAGTGTAGTACTCATATCATTAATCCAATAATTCATTATGCCATGGCTGTTCCATTCTAAATACTTTCTGCATTGCCACAAACATTGCCTACTGCACAGAATTGATGACTAACACTGTCTGACAACTTGCACTACAGATTCCAGAGATACTAGAGTAGCAAAGATATAATGTGGGTCGTGTTAATGTTCTTGAAATGATTGATTAGTTTTTAATTATAAATCAAAATTTAATTTAGTTACTCTGTTCAGCCAAGTAAATCTTATGAAATTTAATGTATGTAATATTAATACAGGATGTAATAGTTTCCAGTGCTAGTAGATTTGGTTTTTGAGAATGCAGAGTAGATAATTTCATAATGACTAGTTTTATGATTGGGAATTTAGTCCTATAAAAAGGAATGCAGGAAACTACCCTTTTTTATGGTATTTCTTGTAGTGGAATGATGACATGAGAAAAGTTACTGTTTGAGGCCTTGATAGACAGTTTTTTTCATCTGTACCCTAGCCTTGATAGTACTGAAATATACATTTTTCTATAAGTATTGTGATTCTGTCTCTTCTCTTAGGCACTGTGACTCATACATAACCATACATATGGAAGGGTATGAGCAAAAGCAGTTAATGGCAGCCAAACAAGGACACCTCCATGTTGTTTTCATTTCCCTACTAAATATAGATAATAGATCATGCTTTCCCTCATATACTTTTCATGTTCAAAACACTTTGCATGCATTCAGTTTCATTTCTGCAGTCAGTCCTCCCTGGGTTTAACAACACACATGTGTTTTAACGGTTGGTAGATGGTATTTATTCCTGACTTTCTCTAGAAGAACAGGAATTATCAAGATTCTGCTATATATTGTGCTGATATTAAACTTGCTTTTTTTTTTTTTGCAAATTTCAAAAAATCCCAGAAGCTCATGACTCCGCTAGACTATCATGTCTTCAGTAGTTTCGCCTGTGGTATATTTACATTTTTAATGACATTTGTACTCTTTTGGTCAAAGTAGCTGTAGGCAAGCCATTTCAATAAATACAATGCGTTGAATAGTATACGATAAATGAAGAATTAAGTTCTCTTGGAACAACTCCTATGTGTTATAAAATATTGCAAATTGCATATGATTTTCATAAGTTTAATATGCTGTCTGGAGGTTTCAATGCTTAATTAGAAATTATGATTAAAGGAAACTGAGTAGACAAATAGCACCATGACTTTCCTTTGTGTTTATTCTTTTGAAGTTAATTAAGGATCTAATTTTTTAAAAAGTCTTTAAACTGTAAAAATGCAGGGCAAAACTTTGTTAACCCTAAATAAGCATTTGATATTCTATATTTTACTACAAGGGATAAATTCAGAGTTCAAGATAAAATAATAGTTTATCATCTTGGTAGTTAAATGGTGCTACCTCAGTAGTAAGACAGGCAGCAGAAATAAAATTATATTTCTTCAGTTTTGAACAGTAAGGGAACTCTGCAGAATCAGATATATCTAGTTTGGCTAAAATTTTACTTCTGATCTTTTATCTACTAGGGATAGGTAACTTTTTTGCAGGTTTCTCTTATTGCAGCCTAACAATATATGGATGTCAATGGAGATTTGATATTTGGATTTTTAAAGAGATTATTTCAATGTGTGTTTCTTCTCATTGTATTAACTAATTTTGAGAATAATTACTTTGGTTTTATATAGCTGTGACTTTAAAAAATTATATATGCATTTTAGGTGAATATTAATGAATATCTCTTAGTTTCATTGATGAACTTCTAGTTATTTGTTGTTTGACTACTAAAGATATAACAACTCTACTTTTGTTTTCTTCTTCCATTTGTTTGCAATCATTCAAGGTAATGATTACAAGCTCAGACTTTCAGTCACCACTTCTAGTAATACTAGAAATATTTCCACATACAAATTATTCATAGGAAGCTATATAGTCAGATAAAATATATACATGCATTTGGGCTGGAGGAAAATTATGGTTCTTAATGTTGTTAATAGGGATGCTAGTTCTTCAAGAATGGGAGATTAATAGTGTGTCTTGCAACAGTGAAAATAAAATGAATTTTATATCAAATTAAATTATCACCATAGAATCCTAATAATCCTAAATACTTCCTTGGACACTATTAATGGACAAAATGTACAATCCATAACAGTTAACGTGCCAGTGATGATAAAGATGTAGCAAAAACTGTAATTGGAAAAATTTTTCTGCTATCCTTTCTAATACTTTCCTCTTGTACGCTTTTATTCCCTAATGTTTATATTGGTATCTGTAAAAAGAACTGTTATCACCATGACCCTGTAAGGTTCATAAAAATCCTGTTGGAGTAAATGTTCAGAGAATCATGTCTCAAATTTCTAACATGTTAGCTACTTTTAGTATTTTTATTTTGAGACTCCTAGTCGATGTAAATTTTTAGGGAAAATTTTAGAAAATTAAAATTCATATCCTAATAATTGTCAAAGAGAACTTTAAGAAGAAAATATACAGCTCTGTTTTTTTTCAAAGTGAACAAACATACAAGACCATTTCTAGTTCTTAACTGTTCCTACCTCTAATTTCTTTTTAGGTCTTTTTAGGTTTTTCTGATGTTTCTTTACTTTCTTAGTCATGCTCAATGATGAACTCTGACAGGTGTTCTGGGAAAGTGTGCAATAGAAAACGTGTAGCATGAAATATTATGGCAAAGTAATTTTTTTAAAGCTGCTTCCAGATAGGCATAAATCTTTTACTTTTCAGAAGATTCCTTCTAGTGTATATTTTCAATATTGTTTGGGTCTTTTTTTTTTAATTTACAGTAAAATAGAGAAAGCAAGAGAGAGAGAATGCTTTCTAACAGCTAGGAAAATTCCACCTGGTATAAGGCTTGTGTGTGCATGCACTTCTGTTTGGGAGGCTGTATAACAAATTGTTCCTTCTTAAAAACATAACCATCTGTTTTTATTTTTTTTTTTCCATTAGAGATTACCTATAGATTAAAAAAACAACAACAAAACAAAAGAAACAAAAAACAAAAACAAAAACAAAAACAAAACAAAATAAGAAAAACCCAAAATAAAACAAAAAACAAAACAAGCAAAAACAAAACAAAAGGCACAAAAAAAAAAAAAGGAAACAAACAAGTAGCACTCTTTCTTTCAACAAAGCAACTTCCACTGTGTCTCAGACATATATTTTGAAAAATTCTTCTCTTTATGAGGTTCTCATTGCAGTGCCTATCTCAGCCCTAACTGAGTCTCAAGGGGGCAGGGCTGTGCACAGGATTCCAGAGTGCCATTTTTAATGCCAGTTTGAAAGCAATAGACTCTGGGCCATACTTTGAAATATCATTCAGTGACTGTTTGATGGGACTGGAGTAATTACTGAATTTATCGTTCCCTAAACACTGAATACATTTGGAATCCCTAATGCTGCTTTTATTAGAATAGAGACTAGAAGTATGAACTTTTTAAAGTACAGACCCCAGATAATGACATAAAGCTAAGAGAGAATGTGAAATTTCTCCTGCTTTTTTTTGTCTTTTCAGAGTTCTCTTGCTATTAGTCCAGTTTCTGAGACTGGATTAGTACAAATTAATATTTTGATCTTTTGAAAGTCACTAACTCTCATTTTGGAGGTGTGTATGTTTGAAAATACCCTTTTCTTCCTCACTGCATGCTCTCTCAAAGCAGCATTTTTACTGTCTCATGAGCCCCTTGCTTGCCTGCACACCAGATAACATCTCTGGCACCTAGGCACTCTTCCTGCTTATGTGAAGGAATAGTCTCCATCCAAAGGTTCCTTCTGATCCAAGACAAAAAATAACATCCATCTGCCTCCTGCCTGGATCTGGGCTCTTAAAGAAAGGGGACATGGTGGTTCACAGTGACTATGTTAAGCAGATTCCACTCTTGGCACTTTTTGAAATCAAAGGTCAGAGTTGCTCAGACACAGGTTTGCAAGAATTGTATTTGCTCAGTAGATTTGTATTATAACATGAATAAATAGGAAGGAAAGCTGTTATTATAATTTGGTCGTTTAGTGAAGTGACAGTTTATGTTGCTACCTCTGTCTTTCCAAAAGGAAAAGCTGTCTGCCTTTGTGCTTTCTAAGTGGCATTTCAGGATGTTAGGCCAGTAAATTACATTAGGTTGGTGCTTTCCATGCTGCATATGTATGCAGTGCCTACACAAGTGAATTAAGTAGAGAGAAGTACCATCAAGAAGAAGGCTTGTAGCTGTTAGGTAATATTTGTCTTGCCATTTAAGTTTTCACTGGTCTCTGGGAAGCAAATCTGACCAAACTTTTCCAGGGAATACTTTCTAGAGTCTAACTGATTGCATGGATAAAAAGCAGCGTTCACATAGCCTATGCTTTTCCATCCTTCAGACTCCTCGTTTTGACCTGCTGGACCTCTGTCATGATGCAGCCCTGGGCATTAATTCCAAATGCAAAGCGCTTGGTTTGACTTTCCTAACATGTTCCAGAATGACTGCTAATTATATTGGATGTGGGCTGCCACTGCTGTGCTGATACTGTGTTCCAGTTTCTGTCTCTCCTGCTCTTATTTGCTCCCTGTCTTCTTTGCCTGCAATGAAAGGACTCATTTAGTTGAATGTATTTACCTGAAGAGTTATGGTTTGGTCCATTGGCTGTAAGGCTGGTTGGAGGCATTTGGCACGGAATCAGTTTCAGTGGATTGTGGCTGCCTGTTCTTATTGTATGAGGTTGCCAGTTGTAGTTTATAGTCTGTGTGGAGCAGCTAATCTCTCTCTGGAGTAAAGGACAGAGCTGGATTGCTGTATACTATACATTACAACTTCTGCCAGCTGGAAATATTGCTAGGCACTCTGGAAGATTTTTTTTTTTTCCTGAAGTCAGGACTTTTGGTCCTTTTTATTTAGTTTTTATATGCAGCTTTTTCTTCTCTTGATTATCTCTTAGCAACAGGCTTGAAGAGTGTTAAGAAGATTAAATGAATAAATGAAAAAGGAGACTGGTGGGAATTCTTTTTAACTCACTCCGGAATAGGACAGAACAAATGGAAACAGATGTAACATTGATCTACATCTGACCATCATTGCATCCCACAACTAACCAATAAAGGATCAAACAGTTGCAGTTGTATTCTATTGACATTTATCACAATTGTGTGGGTGTAGAATTGTTTAGAAACACACGGCAGGGGGTGAGGGGGAAGGAAGAAAAGCCCCTCTGAGTCTTTTCCTTAGCTGAATATATATGAATTCGAAATGAAAATCAGAGCTGTAATAAGTAAAACTTACAAGAGGAGAAGGTACACTATAGATTTATAAAATACTTTTTTTATTTGAAGTTGAAAATGAAGCAAGCTAATGCTTTCTGCATAGGTTGAAATTGATCCGTAATGTAAAAAATAAGAGTTAATGACAGAATGAAAGTTAGCCTTTTTTCATGTTTCATTTTCCCGTGCAATGTTTGGAATAGATGAAAAGTAGTGAATTGCTAGTTTAGGATCATGTACACTTGCAATAAAGTATAAGAATGGCTATACTGAGACACATATACACATAATCTAATATTCTCTCAGATAGTGATCAAATGTGAAAAGAGTAGAGAATGTGATTGTGTCCCTCTACTTTGGCACAGCTCAAATCTTGTGTCCATTTCTGGCCCTCGCACTACAAGAAGGACGTTGAGGACCTGGATCATGTCCAGAGAAGGGCAACAGAGCTGGTGAAGGGTTTGGAGCACAAGATTTATGACAAGCAGCTGAGGGAGCTGGGAGCATTTAACCTGGAGCAAAGGAGACTCAGGAGGGACCATATCACTACAACTGCCTGAAAGGAGAATGTAGCCAGGTGAGGATCAGTCTCTTCTGCCCAGTCACAAGCAACAGGAGAAGAGGAAAAGGCCTTAAATTGCCAGGGAGGTTCAGGCTGGATATTAGGGAAAATATCCTCACCAAAAGGGCTCTAAAGCTCTGGAGCACATTGGCCAGGGAAATACTTGAGTCACCTGGAGGTGCTCAAAAGGCATGTAGATGTGACATTGAGAGACAGAGTTTAGTGGTGGACTTGGCATTTTTAGCTTTACAGTTAGGCTTCATGTTCTCAAAGATCTTTTTTTTACTTCGATGTGATTCTATGATTCTATTGTATTCTTACATTTTGTCTTTCCAGCCTTCCTCTATTTTCAGGTAATGGACTCTTGATATGAATGAACATCTTATCTGGGTATTTAGTAACCTGCAGTGGATCAGTCTTCCATGACCTTTTCAAGTTTCCCCTGAGCCTCTTTTGAAACAAGCAATCAAATATGGTTTGGCAAGAAGTTCCACAATTCAGCCATCTGTTTTGAGCCTTACTTCTCCTGGCTTATTTTACTATCCCCTATCTTGTTTGGAAATACAGTGTTTAACCCCGTCCACCTCTTCTTACTTGTTGCTTAATTTTATAAAATTTTATTACATCTCCCAGCCTTTTTTCCCCCAGGACTAAAGAAGCAGATTTACCATGGATTTATACATTGGCATCATTATATCAAAGCCAAGACTATATTTTCAGGACTACCTATATATTTCAGAGATCTCACTGTAGGTTTGTGAGCTGATGCAGGCACAATTTCTCCACTAGAGACAGATTCAGAGCAGGATCCTGCTTCATCCATGTGAATTGAAAACTAGGTTATGCTGAATGTCCTGTTTTGTGGGGAGGTCCAAAGAAGCTAGCCTTGGATCCCAAAGGATAAGCCCAAAAGCAAACACGTGATTTTGCATGTGTATGTCTTTATGTCTTCTTTAGACCAAAATCAGGTCTATATATAAATGAAATAATATAAAATCAGTTTTGTGTAAACCATCTGTGAGTCTCTCATTTTGAAGATTTCATTTTCAAAAAAGAAAAATAAGGTAATCTGGACCATGATAGAGAAATTATTTGATAGCAAAAATATTACAGGTAAAACAAAACAACCTTTTAATTTTGTTTAGCTATTGCTATAACTTGAATAATTTTACTGGAATCCACCGTCTTTTGCATTACTTGAAGATGTGAGTCAATAAAGACAAGCTAAGTTTAATTTGTTGCAGTAAAATTATCATTAAAATAGTATTTAATAATGGTTCTGCAATTATGTTTTCTGACTGGCAAAGAACAGGAAGAGTTTGAGCCTACAGTGAATTTATTAGCTGCATGTGTAATTACAACCAAAAGTAGAGCAATCTAAATTTGTTGGAACAAATTCAATTAACTAAGAATTGCTTTGTCCAAAAGTGAGCTATTTGAACAGTTGACAGTGCTATGGCTAAAGAAGAGAACAATAAATTGGTTTTTTTTAAAAGAAAGCCTTTCTGATGCAGCGAGTAAAGGGCTCAATGTTCATAACACTAGAAGAAAATCATGCTCTTAAGATGACAGGTAGGTAAAAAAACCAAAGCTGAATAAAGTTCTCTGGTTTCAGAACAAGATTGAGAAAGGGTCAGTTAGACTGGAAAGCACTGTTCAAGCTTTTGAACAGACTTTTTCCATTCCACCCTTGTATATACAGTGCTATATACTTTTTTATTTCACCTCCAGAACAAAATATTTCTTTAAAGCATGTGGCAGCTACTTAGTATGTTTAAGGGACATTCTTTATTTCTATTTATTACCTTTGATGTTAACTGACAAACATGTGCATGAACATGTTCACAAATCCACTGTAGCATTGGTCATGTTTCTGTTCTTTCTGATGTCATATCTTGTTTTAGTTTTCAAATTATACCATACTTTGAATGAATAATGTTCAGAGAATATTTTATGCACAAAAACCAACTCAGGTCAACAACTTACCTTTCAAATGAGTAAAAGTATCTAGATGAGGAGCAGTAAAAAGAACAGTTGATCAGAAGAAGCCAAAGGGATTTCCATGTCATTTTTAACTTGACTTTCATGGCTGCTTTTTTTCTAAAACCAAAGTCCATAACTGAGAAGTAACATGAAGTTCATGGAAATGTTCTGTTTACTTATTAGCAATGAAAAAGTTGCTTGATTTTAAGTTTGGATACACGAGGATTCTAAACTCAGTAGTATACTTCAGCTGATCTCAAGGACTCAGCACAGGCTTAAAGGTTTTTCTTAGTTGCTTGCAATAAAGAATAAAATAAAAAAGTATAGATCAAGAATTTTTATAATAGTAATTAAAGGGTCTGTCTTCACAAGTTAAATGTTATGCTACTAATTTATGAACTCTGCTAAATTAGCAGCAGAGACTACAAAAACAGTACATTCAACATATAAATATGCTTCAATCAAATACATTTTTAAAAATATAGTCTGTTGAAATCCCTAAAATCCTTAAAAGCAATTCACTTCCTAGCCAGAGATTAATAACACCATAATGTTATTTGTATTGTTACACTTCTTAATTAAGCAGCACACAAAGAGTTTACACAGGCATTAAAAATCCCTTCTTAAAAAGGTTTTATGAAATTATTCGTAAACATCCACAGCAAAGTAAAGTTTAGTGGATCTATCAGCACAATATTAGCTCTATTTTTATGTCATAAAAATACAGGTACTCATTTAGTGGCACCTGATAACTTTCATAAAAGAACAGAGGCAATATAATCAGGAAAGAAAGGACAACCAGACTGTTGAGGATTTGTCAACACTGCAAAGTTACTGTGACTCGTTGCTATGAGGAGCTTTAATTAACCATCAATCACACTGAACATTTAAATGATCACGTAGGTATTGTGATGTATAACATGCAGAACTGCATGAGGCATCACAAAAAAAACCGTATAGAAACCAGTGTCAAATGTCCCATTTGTTATAATAACTGCTCTTTGACTACATTTATTATTTAAGGTAGGGATATGGAATTTATGAAGCCAACTGAGATTAAAATGAGAAGTACTTTGCAGGTTATGGCAATGCTGGAATGACTTTAAACCTTCAGTCTAAAATGATAAGTTTTATACTGGAAAAAAAATTAGAAAACCAATGAGAAATAAACTACCGATGACTTTTTAAAATTATTATTAGTATTCATATTATAACTCAAAATAATTCTACCAGTATTTCTTCTCATTTCCTAAGAGAAGGTGGAATGTTGGCAAAAGAGCCTAGCCAGGAAGGTAGTAATCTGAATGAAGGGATTGATTTATTAACTCTTAATATAAGGGTTAGCTCACTGGCTTGGAGTGTCTTGAAATAAAGATGATTATGTTGCTTTGTTAGCTTAACATTCCAGATCGTCTATTATTATAATTAATCTCTACCACTACTTCAGTATTTTAGCTGTTGAAGGAGTTGAGATTCTAACACAGATCAAAGGTTTAATAAGTATATAGTGTCTAGCTTTAAACATGCGGGTAAGAATTCAGTTGGGTCTAGTTTAGTAGATCCCTGGAATAGATGGCTTAAGAAAGGGAAGTACTCTGAATTAATCTCTCCAATAAATATTGAAGGTTTTACACCTCTCTAACTTCATTGGGAGATTAGCCTGGTAAATTAGCCAGCTAATTCAGGTATTTGAAATACAGTTAAATTAATAGTCTCTTAGCCTCCTATTTAGGTTGCTATGGTCCAAAGCCTGGCTGTGACAAAATTGGTTTTCCACACTTTCAGGTTTCTTGGAATTTTTCAAGGCTCTACCTAAGATATAACAATTACACAAGAATAATGCACTCCTCATCCACAAGGAAGCAAATGTGCCAAGGCCTTAATTGCTGTTACGTGAAAAAGCCCATAAAGTGTCTTAAATGTTTATAACACATCAGATGTCTTACCAGTCATTCTCGATGTTTCCATAGTAATTTTAGTAAGATATTTTATTATTCTGTATCCTTCATTCTTAATGTTACACAAACGTATTCTGTGACAGTAGAAGCCTACATGTTTCAGTCATCTTCTGCATTCAGTTTTGAAAACAGATTAGGTTTCTATTCATCTACTATCAAATATATTTTAAGATAATGTTATCTCTATTGTGAGATGGCAATCTCAGATAAAATACTACTGCTAACTGACCTGTCTATAAATTAAAATAAAATAATGGAAATATGACACTTTGGCACACTGTTTTTGTTTTTCTTATTACATGTAAAATAAACCTATATTTAGGCCTTCTAAATTCCTATGTCTATCATCTGTTAAAATGTAACTATGCACAAGAAAACTGAATTTTTTCTTGCCATCCAGAATAAAATATCTCACAGAGAGAAACTTACTCTTGAGTGATGTACAGTGTTTACCCTGTCTGTAGCTTGATGTTATTTTCCAGACTTGTATATCTTGCCTTAATTCAGAGAAACTGTTGACAGTGTTAAAAGCAGCATTGATTTCTGGTGTTGCTGAAGGTGAAGAAGGATGACAAAGTACATCTTTCAGCTCTATGCTCCAAAGGACTTGGTATAGCCATCTTTATATTGTAACTTTAGAACTTATGAATTCCCTCAGCAACCACATTGAATATAATAGAATCTAAGTTGAAATCTACAGGATTTTGCTGACTATATCAATGACCCTTGTTTATTCTGACATTTACCCATCATCTTTTTTATTTTTATGGGATTTCACTGTTTACTTTTTTCCTCTTTTATTGTCTTTAAATGTATTTTATCTAGGAAAATATGTTTACTTCTGATTCATTGAACAACTGATTTGTTTGACACAGGAAAAGTTTAAAAATAGCATTTTTGTTGAGTATAGCTTGCATGCAAGTACACTGTGAATTTGATATTCAGTAGCAAAAGATTATGATATTTACAGATAGCATATCTTTTCTAAATTTGATAAGATTGGAACACTGATATTTTGGAAGGTGGTGAAGGTGTACAGGGAAAATGGGGAATGGTTTCCAAGGAAGAAAAGGAAAGAGTCAGTACTTAGTATGGACAGTGAGGCTGATGGACTGATGAACTGTTTAAAAACTGCATGGCCAGTCATGATAAAACAGTGGTTTTTTCTGCCTAGCAGAAAGCAAAGAAACCATAATTTGGGCTTTTTTTTTTTTTTTTTTTTTTTTTCATCTACTGAATTGATTTGATTCAGAAGCCAAATGGTAATTGACTGAATTTACTATTATCCAAGACGACAATAGCCACTCATTTTTGCTATTCTGCCAAGTGCTCTTGGCTGGAGGTATGGAAGGGGTCAGAGGAAATAGAGATGATTGCTCTATGTTGAGGTTACTTTCCTTCAGGAAATTCTCAGTAGGTATCTTAAGTCATCCATAAATTTCTTACATATGTTATATATTTCTGAACTTTTTCAGATGGTTGAGATTGGTAGAGTCCCATATGAAACAGACTGCAGTAGACATGACATTCAGACTATATACCATTATATGCCTATTTTGGCTGTGGAGTTAATTTTCTGGCAAAGGTTTGTATTTTGGATTTGTGCTGAAAGCAAGATTGATAGTACAGAAATATTTTTTAATTGCTGAGTAGTCCTTATGTACAGTCAAGGCCTTTTCTACCTTTCTTACTGTGCTGCCATTGAGTAGGAATTTTTGAAGGGGATACAGCCAGGGCAGCTGATCCCAACTGACTAAGGGGAGATTCTAGACTTTATGGCATCATTCTCTCTACATAAAGCTAGGGGAAGAAGGGGGGAAGTGGGCAATGGCATATGTCTTCACAAGTAACTGCTATATCAGGGAGCCTTACTTTTCCTGGAAATGACCTGGCCATGGAAGGTGGTGAATTAGTTCCTTCTTTGGCTTTGCTTGTGGGTGTGGTTCTTTCTTTTCCTACAAAAATGTCTTTATCTCAACCAATGAGTTCTCTGACTTTAACCTTTCTGATTCTCTTACACATCTCACCAGAGAGAGGTGATCACAGAGCTATATGGTACTTCCTTGCCAAATGGAGTTAAACTACAGCACATTAAGAACCAGTTAAATGCATTAAAAAAAAAAAAAAATTAACTCACACACTACCTGCAAAGCTGGCTTTAATTCATTAGGATTTTAACTAGTTTAGTTGCAAAAGGAGAAACTCATCTTTTCTCCTCACAGGGACGACAAGGCTACTAAGAATGAATGTTTCATATCTTTCCTCCTCTACGCTGGCTCCTTGTGGTAATTTCAGAACGACTTTGCCTGCCCCACAGAGCACAGAGGTGTTACATGTCATACTCTGACTATAATTATCTTTCTCTATAGATAATAAGTGTGAGTCTTCATGGCACTTGTCTTCTCAGTGTCTGTTAATTTTTAGAGTTGAGGATCTTTTAAATTCCTTAAAGAAGTAGCAGATTTCTTGTAACTCTTCAATCCATGTGGTAAAATAAATTATACCTGGTTGTCAGGTATTATTTTTTTTTTTTTCCCTACACAATTTTCTATGTTGAGTGGACTGGGGAAATAGAACTGCCCTAGAAGAGGTGGCCATATTGCTGTCCCTGGCCATCTAAAGGTCCCCTAAAGAAACATGCTTTTCAACTGAAGTGTGCAGTTTGGAGTGTCACTTCTTCTGGAGGACGGGTTTGGAATAGAAAGGATGGAGGACAGTTATTGCTTAGAGAAAGAGGAGTGAGGATTTTGGATATTACTAATAACCTGTAATGAGAGTTACTTCTCTCATCATCTAGAAGCAGAACACTGCCTTCTGCCCAAATTATCCATCACAAACTTGTGTTTCTCTCCTTCTGAGATGAGTGGTTTCAGACCTCCCTTGCCTGTGTGCAATTGTAGACTTGCACAGGAGATTCTGTGGGGGAATGGGAGTGCTATCTTCAGAACACATCCAGTATCCCACATGACAGCAAACAGTTGGAGAGGAAGGAGATTTGTACCTTCATTTTGGTCTCCAGTAAACATGACTGGAACATTTTCATGGACAAACTGTATTTTCTTGTTCTTGCTAATTAAAGTCTACAGTTGAGCAACCAAGCTTTCTGTGCCTGGAGGGATGAATCTCCAGGACCACTAGAATGACACTTAAACCAGATCACAACACATCTATATCACCACTGTCTCTCTAATTCTTGTCCAAGTGTCATATAACTATCAGAGTCAAACCTTGTGATAGTTTTGAATGGGAGGAGGCCAGGAGACACAAGCTATGAACATCTTTGTATTTTTCAAAGGATAACTTCACAGCTAATGCATCTTGAAATGAAAATTCTCAGTTGAAAGTCTCATTAAGTGTTGTATGTAACTTGCAACTGTTTTTTATAAGACAAACATTTGTAGGACAAAGAATTACTTACATAGTATTTGCTGATTAAATATTCCTATAAATCACAACAAGAAAATTTCTACGGTACAGTAAGGACAGGATAAATTGAAACTTGCAATGTAACATTGATCTATACCCAAATGAAAATCTTTTAAATGTAAAGCCTTCATTTAATTTAGGCAAAATCAAAAATAACATAAATGGACCCGCTACAATTCTCCCAAGACCTTGTCCGGAAACATAATACAATTTTCATGCTGTCCAGTGATGGATCCAGTTAATGGAATAACCTTATAAACTTTAGTGTTCTTATTCATATTCAGGGGTTATATAAATATCATCTGTCCTTCCCCTGGGCTGTAGAACATTAGGCTAACCTATTTCTTCAAGGCTCAATGTGCTGTGGTTGCTCTATCTGTCTGATGTATTGATTATTTTATAATAAATGGTGTTATTTTAGGCATAGAAGATTTCTTTAGTAGATGTGTAATGTGTTAGAGACTAAAAACTGCTCTGAAACTAAAAAATTGAGTATGTTCCAGAGATGTACCAGACCCAGAGAAAAAAAATATTTATTTATCCAAGGAATTCTCCTAAGCAGATTTGTCGCCTTCAGTGTTTCCTCATGTGGGGATATCTGAATTAGAGTTCAAGTAATAATACTCTTTATTTTCATTTAATGAGAGCTCTCACTTTTCCATGAAGTTTCCTTGTACTATAATCCTCTACAAGTCTAATTTCTAAAACCTATGAAGAGTGAGTATAAAATATGAGTCTGAACAACTTTTGATTTACTGTTTTCAACTGTCACATGATTCAGATTTTACACATTTATTAACATGGTAAATAATAAGTTAGATTATCCTCTGGGTGGAAGCCTGAGGTATGCTTGGCTTCATGGGATGCCTGAAGGGCTCAGCACTTGTGTCTTATAACTCTTAGCTCCAACCTATGGGCAGAAGGGCTGCTGAAGACCTGCAGCCTATCAAGGAAGAGGGGTTCAGCTGGGGGTTCTCACTAAAGGCTATGGTAAACGTATGGGGAAATGGACCCCAGAGACATATTTTTATTAAATAGTCCTCCATCACTACACTGTCCTCCCAGAAATGCCAAGGCAAGTATACCAGCTCAAGTTTAATAGAGGTAAGCAGATGTGTCATTCCTTACACAGAGATGTCAGTCTGGCTTATGTGTACTCCTACAGCTATGATGAAGCAGGAAGAGACAGGCATGGGAATTGAGCAAAATGACGAACTTGAGTCAAGCCAAGGGAAAACTCTTAGCTATCGTACCTGGTTTTGGAAGAAAAGCCATTATTTTTAAGTCAGAAAAGACATTAATTTCAAGGAAGTATTTTGAAACGAGAGCTGAACTCAAGAAAAATATCAAGGAGCAACGAAATGCAGGATATAGGGAATGGAAAGCTGCAAAGGAGACAAGATACATAGTGCACTTATATGGCAGTTAGGATAAAGCAAGTTTCAGTCTTTATGGTGAGGGTAAGTCCTCCATGGTATGTTGTATTTTATAGATGAATAAAGGAAAGTGTTGATGGCAGTAAAAAAGTTATCTTTTTTTTCTTCAACCAACCTTCTCAAACCACCTGGTGCGTAGCTCAAACCAGAGGATTCTAAAGATCCGAAGGATACTGTTGCTATTGCAAGGAGAGAAATGAGAGAAAAGAAATGAAAGAGGGAAAGGATGGTATGATGCTTGTAAATGAAGGGAGAGTTTTTTGCATACAGGGATTTATACACAGTCACTTCTTTTCCTAAGATCTGTGAAATTTATGGGGAACGTCCAGCTACTTGCAGATAAAATGTTTACTCATGTGTAAGGAAATTTATCCATGTCTTAACGTCAATATACACTAATTTAGAAAATTTTCCTGTCTTTTTCAAAGAAACTTTCTAAGAAACATTCTAAGAAAAGATTCACTTGATTCACTGGAATGATGCTTTGTTTCAGTTCATGCATAAACCCAACAGATTTGAAGCAGGACTCCTCTATGTTTCTTCTTGAACCAGTGAGTTTATAGCAGCCAAACAGACAGCACTGCAGTAATGAGTGCATTACTAGATATGTAATGTTCACAGCCTTTCAGGGCCATCAGGTTTTAATAGTTGCTGGTGCATGTAGTGTATAAGATAAAGTATATGGTTATGGTTCTGTGCACGTCTCAAATATATGCCTGCTACCTTCATGCACAGTAAAATAGAGAGGAGAAAGGGAAGGTAATGACCTGGCAAGCTTTCTTCTGGGTGGCTAACAGAGGAGGCACTATCTAAAATCACAGGTTTAGAATTAGGTGCCAGAACAATTTGTGCCTCCATCTTCAGCTGACAGTCATCCTCACCCTGAAAGTGCTTGTTTTTGCATTCCTGTAAAATATCTGTAGTTGTGCTTAAGCTTTTAAACTGAAGTCAGTAGGATCACTCACAGGCTTGAAAGGTTAGACAGCTTATGATATTCACTGGATTCAAAAACCAGGGTTCATTGCTATGCAATGGAATAGCCTTATAAATAAACCTTATAATGCAAGGACTTAATTATTCCTTCTTTTTCAGACGTGCCATATAAAATCGTCTTGCTGTTGACATCAGCAAAAATAATCTTTCTGACACTAGCCATTAATGTGTTAACTAGCCTGCTGTAGCTCAAATGGTAAAGCTGAGATAGTTGGGCTTATTTACAGTCAAGATTGAATTCATCTCTCCATAACCCTCTAAAGAGAATTAAAGGGCTATGAGAAATAATTAGCTGATGCCTGTCATATTCTTTGAAGACGAAAAATACTAAGTACTACTGTGGTTACTGCAACAGTCCTTTGCTTTGAAAATGAGTGCATGTAATCAAAATGTTAGTACCACAAAAACACTGAATTCTATTGGCAGAGAGAATACAAGTTTGTATGATGATAGAGGTTGCTGACATGGTCTTTGCCATCTCTTCTCAATTCAATTCCATATCAGCAGTAAAGTGTACAAAGCACAGGAGTAGTTATCTTTCCCTCTACATTCCTAATAAAAATATCAGGTGACTGAGATGGAAAGAGAAGGCTAGTACCAGTGTACTCTGAAATTTTCTTATATGGAGTACTTTGGGAGTAAGTTTTGGGGCCCTGAAAAAAGACAGTCTAGAAGGTTAATTATTCTGTTGCCAATTATCCTTCTTATTTTAAATTTTCCAGAGACTAATTGCATTAACCATGACATATCAACGGAGCAGCTCAGGGACTATGGATTGATTTATGAGGTTTTGGTCTGATATCCTGACTCTGTTAGTTCTCTCTTTGTGCACCTTCAGCTGTTGCTGAACCCCAAACACTGCAGAAAAATATCTATAGAAAACAAACTGAGGAAAAAATGTGAGAGATCTTTACAGCATCAAGCTAGTGGAGAATTGACCTTCACACCTGTCCTGGATTGATCCCAGCCAGCAAAACAGCCCCATGCAGTCTCTTACCCTCTCCTCCATCAGTGAGACTGGGGAAAGAATTGGAAGAGTAAGAGATGGGAAAATTGTGACATAAAGAGTTTAATAGGGAAAGCAAAAGCTGTGCATGCAAGCAAAGCCAAACAAGGATTTAATTCAGTGCTTCCCAAGGGCAGGCAGGTGTTCAGCCATCTCCAGGAGAGCAGGAGCCAGTGGCATGTAATGGTGACTTGGGCTGAGAAACATCATCACTTAAATATGAGATTTTTAAGATTTTCCTCTTTATTCTATAAAGAAGTTAATCATCTTGGTAGGATGGGAGAAATATTTGTTGTTTTGTTTGGGTTTTAAATTAATATTTACATTATTATAGGTTATCCCCAACCTAGCAAGTAAGAAGACCCTACAAGTCTTTATACATTCTGCAATTCTTAAAAGTAATGAGGGCTGAAAGTGCTACATATTAACTTAAAAATCATTAATCATAAGCAATAGCTATGTTGTGTGTTGTCTAATATGCAAGTAAATCTATTTTTAAGCATGAGTGAACCTTGCATCCAGAATCCAAATTTGTGGTCAAATTTCACCTTTGCATATCTCAAGTTAGAGCTATGTAGGTGAGACAATAGAGATCCAATATTATTAGGTGCTCACTGAGTTGTGATTCATTTTGGTTGTTCATTTCTTCTTATTTTACCTTTTGAACAGATAAGCAAATTAAAGATATAAAATCTAGCAAAGGTTGGTATTTTGGTTGAATGGAGTTGGTATGTCATAGGGACACATTGATAAAGGACATGAGCCAAAGATACTATCTCCAGGAAACTATTTAAATATGACCAGTGAAAGCTTTGATTCCTATGGTTTTCTCAACACTTTAAAATATGATGAAATCTAAGTAGCATGAAAAAATCAAAATTTTTCAATAGCTGAAATGTTAAACACCTATATATGAAACAAAATATGTTGTGTGTTTTGTTTTCTGGTTTGTTTTCTTTTGTTGTCAGAGCTAAATATTTTATAGATTTCATCTGTTATTTTTTAAAACAGAAGATTTTTTGGGTTTTTTTTAATTAAAAACCCAATCTATTTGTAGTGCAGATTTGTGTCACGTCTTGGAAATACTGCAGTGCTACTCTTAACTTTGAACTGATCAAGTTAGCTGGCAAGCTATCTCCAATTTAATTTCCTTTCCCTGTTTTATGATGTCCAGATGGTAACAGAACACGTCCTGAATACTGTCAGTATTTGGACTTGTCAAGGAGCTGCATGGAGATCAGTGGCTTCTTCACTGTACATGTTTGAGGCTTTGCAGTCAGGGTGATTATATAGGAGAATGCACTAAACATGCTATTTAAATGCAATCTTTTCCCAACAGCTCAACAAAATGCTTCTATATCAGTATACTCTACTATCACTCCTGAAATAGGTTTTGACAATCCTGAGCAAATTTCTGAGTTGTTGGGTCACAGGTAAGAATTGGTCTGGAAATAGTAAATCCTATTAGGTCATGGAATATTGCATTAGTGCAGGATTTATAAATCCAGAACTTGTTATTTCCTAGCAAATGCTTCAGGCATGAAGGAGGGAACCTGTGTATGCTTTGTGTAGGCATAGTCTATGTCACTTCACTATCTTTTTCAGGTGATTAGTGTGCTGTTATTTCAACTAGGTTTTATTAAATCTTATTGCAACCAAAATAAGTTTAGAGAGGAAATATTTTGTGTTTCTCCTTCTGGGCAGTGTTAGATCTGCTTTTTAGATTTGTGTCCTCTGTACTCATTACCACAAAGCTGTCTGAAAACTATAATAGTATTTTTTCCTTACAAATTATTAGTCCCTTGCAGTTCTGCCTCAAGAAATATTTCTGGTCACATTACTGTATGAGTGTACAATTTTCTTGCATTAAAAATTTTATGAAAAGTGTTTACTTAGGCAGGTACCACAGCTGAGGAGAGTCTTCACTCTCAGGATATGAGAACAAAGAAATTTAAATGCTTCCATTTCCCCAAACTGCTAACTTAATCTTGCTGGAATTTGATTGAGGGTTTATGAATCATTCTACTACACCAGATTTTCTCTAGGTCTTCACTGATTTAACTAAAGCCTACAGGCTGCCCACCCTGAAACATATGACAAGAATGGGGATCAAAACTGTAATTTTCAGTTTCATTTGAGTTTTTTATTTGTTTGAGTTTTTGTTGGTTTGGGTTTTTTGTTGTTTTGTTTCTTTTTTTTTTTTTTTTTTTTTAAATACAGAAACAGTTGCTTGCCAGTGGTAGAGAGATTTTTTCAAAAACTGTATTATTTTACAGCTCTTCAAAGGAAAATGATTCTTATTTTCAAAGACTTCAAATATAATTTATTTCCAGGAAGTTCCAGTGTTTCAGAGTGCTTCTAAGTGTAGCATGACTAAACCTGGACATGAAGCAAACACATGTTTCACTGTAATATTCATATCAGCAGTTTAAAACCTTGGGTATTCACACAAGTAAACTGGGAATGGAATCTGTTAAGAGTCTTGTCAACATTTTTTTAATCTCAAACTTCTTGTATAACTCCACAGGTAATCACTTCTGCTTGTCTAATCAAATAAAACTTCCCACGTTATAATCTCATTAGTGCATCACTTTTTATTTTCAAGAGCCACTTCTGTTACTTCATGATGTCAGTCCTTATTCTAGATAAAAAGTGATGAGAGATTTTTATCTTTACAATTTCTTTTAATCGCACACTTCTCTAGACAGTCTGTCCCAATGCCTGACCACCCTTTTGATGAAGAAATTTTTTTCTAATATCCAGTCTAGACCTCCTCTGGTGCAACTTGAAGCCATTTCCTCTGGTCTTCTCACTCATTACTAGGAAGAAGGGGCTAATCCCCACCTTGCTACAACCTCTTTCAGGCTGTTGTAGAAAGTGATAAGGTCTCCCCTGAGCTTCCTCCTTTCCAGGCTAAACAACCCCATCTCCCTCAGCCGCTCCTCTTATGATTTCTCAGACCCTTCAGCAGATCTGTTATCCTTCTCTGGATGTCCCAGTTCTTCCAGGTCTTTTAGTGAAGGGATGAGAATTGAACACAGGACTTGAGACATGCCCTCATGAGTGCTGAGTACAGAGGGACAATCACTGCCCTGGTCCTGCTGGCCACACTATTGGTGATACAGGCCAGGATGCCACCGACTTTCTTGGCCACCTGGGCACACAGCTCAGATTCACTGGCTGTTAATCAGCACCCCCAGCTTCATTTCTGTGAGCTGCTTTCCAATCACTCTGTCTCCAGCCTGTAGCACTGCAGGGAGTTGCTGTGATCCAAGTGCAAGACCCAGCTCTTGGCCTTGTTGAACCCCCTACAACTGGCTTGGGCCTTTGATCCAGCCTGTCCAGATCCCTCTGCAGAGCCTTCCAGCATATCAACACTGCTGCCCAACTTGATGTCATCTGTGAATGACTGAGGGTGCACTTGATACCCTCATCTAAGTCATCAATGAAGATATTTAACAGGACTGAGCCCTAAGGAAGACCACTTGTGAATGGCCACCAGCTGGATGTAACCCCATTCACCAGCACTTTTCAGGCTCAGCCAATCAAGCCAATATTCTACCCAGCAAACTGTGGACTTGTCCTGAGCAGCCAGGTTCTCCAGGAGAATGCTATAGGAGACAGAATCAAAAGATTTACTAAACTCCAGGCAGAAAACATCCAGAGCCTTTTTATCATGCACTAAGGGTGTCATCTTTTCATGGAAGTAAATCAGGTTGGTCAAGCAGGACCTGCCTTTTCTAAACCCATGCTGACTGGGCTGAACATCTGGTTGTCCTGCACATTCTGTGTCTTGTAGATGAGTGTCACATAGAGTCACATCAAGTCAACTGGGATCTCCCCAGTTAGCCAGGACTGCTAGTAAATGACGGAAAGTGGTTTGGCAAGCTCTTCTGCCAACTCCATCAGGACTTTGAATGGATCCCATCTGTCCCCACAGACTTGTGCATGTCTAAACAGGTTGTTGACCATTGCCCCTTAGATTATGGGGATTTCCTTTTCCTTTGTATCTCTGTCTTCCAGCTCAGGTGGCTGAGTACAACTGTTCTTGTTATTAAAGACTGAGGCAAAGCAGGCATTAATACCCCAGCCTTTTCCTTAATCTGTGTTACTGTTTGCTGCTGTATTCAGTAAATGATGGAAATTCTCCTTAACCCTCCTTTTGTTGCTAATATATTTATAAAAACATTTTTTACTATCCTTTATAGCAGTAGTCAGATTAAGTTCTAGTTGCACTTTGGCCCTTCTGATTTTCTCCCTGCACAACCGCATGACATTCTTGCAGTCCTCTCAACTAGAAAAAAAAGCTTTAATAATGCATGCATTTGCATAATGCTGTGGGATATGTATTGACCTCTGTTGGTTGCTGACATACATTTGAACATGGGAGGATTAATAATACAACTCCCTCTGCTCCACTGACATGTCTATTCTGAACCTCAGAGGAGTCTGCTTTTTCTATAATAAGGATTATTCATAACCCAGTTATATTGAACAGCCATATATTCTTAACCTGAAGTACAGCTTATTAATCAACCATACAGTCCAGGAATTTCAACTAAAATGTTAATATAGTATGTTATTCACTCTGTACAATTCATGTCACCACAACTGAATAGGTTCAATTGCTGCATCATAAATTCTGATTTTTAATAAAGTTGAACACCACATCAAGCTCACTGTTGTCATGCAGGATGTTGTCACCTTGTCAATTATTTTTCCTTTGATTAATAAGCTCCAAGTTTCAAAGCATATTTTAGATTGCCTTTCTTTTACACCTTTATATCCTGTAGTGTGAAATCTGACATTTCAAAGGGACTTGAGTCTCCTGAAGTCATTACCACCTATTCCTGACTGAAAACATTCTAAGACTGAACAGAATATATGTAGTTTTTATGTAGTATATACAATACAAAGTGAAATGTAGTATTTTTATTTAATCATACATATATTCAAATAATACTAATTTAATGGGTAATACTACTGAGCACTAGTCTATGGAGTGTGAAAAAGACAAGTTTCTTTAGTGAACTCTTGTCATATTGCTGGTGTTGCAGGGATCTAGAGCAGAATTACAGAACATAAAGAAAGACTCAAGATGTCAGAGATCAAGTAAACAGATTGCTCCTGTGAGTCTACGCCAAATTTCTCCTACAGAAAAATCCAAGAAATATATTGAAATAATTTTATCTCTTGGGCTCTAAACTTATTTTATTGATGTTTCCCCACTCACAAACAAAGCAACTACATTGCGTGACCCAGGTATTCTTACTTATGTGATATTATAAATATGGATATTTTTTTCTTTGGCTTTGAAACTTAAAGGTGAACTACTAAAGAAGGAGAAGCATCAGTATAGGTATCCCACTACATCAGATGATTTTATTTTGACACACTGCTTGTTCAGCAGAATTATTATCTTGTATTCTCCAGAGCTGATTTGTCCTTAGTTATTAGACTGTCTGTGATCTGCATAGCAATATCCCACAGCCTTACTGTGATTTTTTCATCTAATCTAAAACGCAAAATTAGGCCTTGCACACTTGTAGTCATTAAATACTTTTTTGGAACTTAAAGAAAGGAAAGGCATCACCAGCTGAAAATTGCCTTGCTCTGCTAGCCACAGACTAGTCCAGGTAATTCACAGCATTTTGCTTTATAAGAAAACAGAATGACCAGACTATCAGTCCTGTTAATGCCATAATATCAGTAGTCAGCTGTAACAAACACCATGTTTTCCTCAAATATAACTAACCATCAGTTCGGCCAGGCAGGCTATCTGTCCCTGTGCACTGTTAATGAAAATCTCTTATGCTGTAGCGACAATGCAACTTAAGTGATAAAATAAGACCTTTATGTTGACTGATAGAAACAGATTAAGGAGAACTGTTTTGGAATACCTTGTAACTCTAACTCTTGTAATACTCTTGTAACTCTTGGGAATCTAGAATAAAAACTGTTATATTGTTTGGAAGATACTGTTAAGTGCTGCTGTAGGATTTTATATAATGGGGGAGGGGGTAGAGAGGAGGGTTGATATTCGATTAGTTTCTTAAAACATGCTGAAAGTATTCTGAGTTTAATTTTTTTTTTTCAAAGATTAATGATAAATGGTAAAAGTAACTGCTTTGTTTTTTTGGTTTTTTTTTTGTCAAAACATTTATTTATGAGTGTAGTGCAAAGAGTACTTCAGCCTCCACCTTACTCACATAAGAGGCAACTGTGTGGAAATATGGATTTCTTCTGCATATTTTAGCTTTAATTGGTCGAAAGGTTATTAATTATGTGATGGGAACAGAGGTGTCTTCATTATATCAGCCTGCTGACTTTTACAAGTATTTTGTTTTTCATGGTACGCAAATTTGGCTTCAAGATCAAGAGCAAATCAGCAAGGACATTAGTGTGATTTGGACTGTGTTAAAACAATCAAGACATTTCTTCCCAAAAAGGAATTGTGCTATGAACTCCTGCACTTATGACTACTTTTATAGGATTGATTGGTTTCTTTGTATACCCCTTGGGTTCTGCCAGTTCATGGGAAGAGCAAGTTCCTCTCTAGCAACCTTGTCTCTGATGCTCTTTTCTGTTATTTGTGTGCTTTAGAATATTTTTATTGGGTCAGGATCTCTAAATCTAGAAACTTGCCTTGAATTCCCTTAAGGTAGATTTTTTTTCCTGCTATTTTCCTTGCTAAGGGACAGAGAGGCCTCAGAAGAGAGAAGAAACTAGGAAATTATGTAGGTAGATCATCAATTTACCTCTTTTTTCAGTATCAATTTGCTTTCTGTAATTCCAGAGTGATATGATGAAACATCACTTACTGTCCTGGAAGCTGCAAAATCTTTAGTTTGGAGGCACATCCTACTTTTTATGTTTGCATAAAAAGGTAGTGATTTAAAAAGTGGTAGCCTCTTCATGTCATTAATCCTAGCCTGTGCAGACTGACTAGTCCTGGGGAAAATACTGCCAGTAGACAAGTCTACTGCTTAGGCATAATTCCCAGCAGTAAAGCTGGCATTTGGCCTGCAGGAGTGATTACTATGGATTGTTTCTATGAATTACATCCCTTGGCATCTGAACCATATCTCTGGGAATACCCTCTTCATGACTTTTAAAATTCAGTCTGTATCTTCACTGTGGACTTGACTTTCAGCAGAGTGCTTGTAATTCACCCCAAATCATTCCATGTCAGACCCACTTGCTGTAGTTGCAAACTTATGCAAAACTGTCAGTCCATGAAGGAGCAGTTGGGACCTGGTGATTGAGTGTTTTGGCCTTGGAGTGGAGGAAGCAAGCGTGGTATTTAACACTTTGAGAGTTCTTACTTACTGTCCCCATCATTCATCTGAAATGAGTCTCTGCCTGCACTGTATTATAATACTAATTACATATCTATGTTTGGCATTTGTGATTTAAGTTGGGGTTTTTTTGGGGGGGGGTTTCTTTTTTGTTTGTTTGTTTGTTTGTTTTTGTTTTTGTTGAGTTTTTTGGTTTTGGTTTTGTTGTTTTTTTTTGGTTTGTTTGGGTTTTGGGGTTTTTTTGTTTTTTTTTTTTGTTTGTTTGTTTTGTTTTGTTTTGTTTTGTTTTTTGTGTGTGTGTGTGTGTGTGTTTTATTTTTATTTTTTTTTCTCTATTTTAAGACCTGTGTTACGAGTTTGTTAAATGTTTGTAGGGAAATGTGCCATTATGTTTGCAGTGTTTGAGCACTGTCAGACTTTTTGCCGCAATTTGGAGAAGCAGTTGACCTGTCCCGTCATTCAGCCAAACCTTTAAGCACATGCTTGAATTTTATTCATTTACGATTGCATTAAGGTTAAGGATTTTTTCTGAGTGTTTTAGTGAATTAATATTTTAATTTTTAAAATACAGGCTTGGCTTCTGGTAGGGATCTTTAGTTATTTATAATGATAATAATAACGGTATAATACTTTGAGAAATTGAATCAATCATGGTTTGATTGAGCTAATTGCTCCTAGACAAAAGAAAAGTTTCTGCCCCACTCTGACATCTCTAGTAGGTAGAAAAAAATAAAAAACAAAGTGGAAAAATAGTATTATCTCTTCTATATTTTTTTGTGAAACTGCCATTCAAAGAATTTTAGCAATCTGTAAAAATCACCAAGGAGGCATATAGAGCAATAGAAACGATGTCTTACCTTCACAGTCTTCAGCCCTGAACTATCTGTTCTTTTCCCCTCACTGCTATCGCATTACTAAAAACAGTATGTTCCTTTTTTCTTAATTAATTGACAGCTGAAAGACACAAGTCCCTTTTACAAATAATAGAATTTGACTAACTTTGTCAGATTTCCTGCAACTGTAAAATCTGGAATGACTGCTTACGGGTGCTAAATGTTAAAATCTAAACTCAATTTTTAACCTAATAAAAACCATCTCATCTTCAACAATCTTAAATAACATTGTTAAAATTCTCTCCCCAGGTGTCTGGATAGATGGAAGTTACAGCTGGTGTCCGTCCTGCTCTTTACATTGATGTTTGTACTTGTCCATCTAATCGAATGCCACCTGCTGCAAGGGCAGGAGGGTGGGATCACCCATTTCCCAACAATGTCTCTCTGCCAAAGGAAGGTTATTCAATTAGGCAATCACTTCTGCTTAATGCTAGGTGGGATGATGTCAGCCATCTGCACTCTCCCTCCCTCACTTCCCATTTCCTGGGGACAACCATCTTTTCTATCCCTGGGGAAGGGGAAAAGGTTTTCAATCTGTTCCCTTTTTGCATTAGCTCTTAACTGCAATTATTAGAATCTGGCATTTGTTTTGCTTCCTCAGTATATTCAGTGCAGACAATTTGTAGACATATGAATAAGCATTTAATACTATGTTTATATTTTAACACTCCTCACTGCTTTAAGGTGATGAATTTTTCTCTAGTTTGTCTTGACCTGGTGCTAGCAATTTTTTTTGCTTAAAGGCATTACACTAGGATCACTAAGGAAAGAGAGAATTCTAAAGTGTAATGGTGCTACAAGACTTTTGTTTGTGTTTCTGTCTTTTTTGGTTTTCCATAAAGTCTGTTTGTATTGTTGATTTTACTATGATTACTCAAGTTTGTGGAAATAGAACCAGTGTTTATTGCTGAGATTACTCTTGCTGCACAGGCAGATAATTTTGCGCTCTCCTTGTTTATTAATTAAATTGATGTGTCTTTGTGACGTTTCTTGGTATTCCCTGCTCTTTACATAACTAATCTCATTTTGTGGGGGGGAAAAAATGCATATAAAAGGAATAAAAACCAGAGGGATGCAGAATATCATCTGTGTCTTAGAAACAAACAGACATGTTCCTTTATACCCATTCTAAAAACTTTGCAAATTCATCAATAGTATGCCAAACAACCATTTACGCAGAAGTTTGTTTTAATAAATGGCAGTTCTTATATCCATATCAGATCACATAATAATTTCCTGAGAGATATAATATTTATGGCATCCTGAAACATTTGCATGAATCTGGAAAATTGTCCTTTAAACGTAGTTATTAGAACAAAATTGAGTTTTATTCAACCCTCATATGTCTGAGACCCTATTGAAACCAAGTGCCATACTGCTGAATTTGAAGTTATTCCAGTTTGTTTTAAGTGCACTGAAGAAAATATTGAGTCTGTCAGATCTTATTTTAGGTGAAGAGCATAACTCAAATTATTTTTCTGCTCTGGTAGTTCTTAACTTTTTATTTTATTTTTTTCTATTAATGTACTCTTCTATTCTCTCAAATATTTTATTTATGTAGACCTTGTGTATCATTCTGTTAAGTAAACTTTATTAATTTTTTTCTAGTTTTAAAACCTATTTTTTTCAGTGGAAATTATTTTATTGTATAATGATTGTTTAAACAGTTTTGATAACAATATACAATTCAATTTTTCCCTCTACTTTCAATGGAAGGACATGTTTCAAGATTTCAGTTTCCTAGTTATCTTTAATATTTATAATAATTATGCCCTTCTATATTTAATTAACTATTAATTGTAAAATTCATTAATTTCTCAGGACTCTCAATAGCCAGTAAATATTCTATATGCAGTCTGCACCTTCCACCTAGAATGCAATAGAAACAGAGATCATAACGGGGTTGTTATTTATGAATACACAATAACAATCTCCCAGGTGTTAACAATCTCCCAGGTGTATATCCCCATTAGTGGAGATTTTTTCCCTTTGACTGAGAACCATATTGTAGCTTAGTATTTTGGGATAAAACAGCCTGTTGGAAAATCCCTGCAGCATTTGGGATTCTTATATTTCAAAGGATGTAACACCTTAGAAGGCTGGAAAAGCTGAATTCCTGTTGATTTACCAGTTTTGATGCTCTGGAAAAAGGTCTCTAAACTGTAGTTTCACAGTGGTAATTAGATACATATAGTTCTTCTACTTGTTTACCAATGCTGCTTACAACATTATTACATCCAGTGTAGTTAATTAACATGGTCAACACATTTTTCATGTAAATAAATTGAGGTAGAAAAGGAGATAGGTAATTTAATTAGCCAGTTACAAACAGTAGGAATAAAATTAATACCTCTACACTGGAGAAGGACCAGTACATTAGAAAGTATTCTCAACTTTATTTAAATATCTTTTCTATCTGAGCAATATCTAAGTTGAATACTTTTATCCTTATTAGATACAACCTTAATAATAGCACTGCCAAGTGAAAATACACAAAAAGTGAAGCAAAACCATTTCTTCAAGTGAAGAATGGTGATCTAGACACTCTTGGACAAATATAAAGAGAGAAGGTGAGTAGATGACTGAGATTAATATAAAGACTCAAAAGCTGAAAATCAGTGAATACCATGAGTACAAATAAATTCACACATCTCATCATTCAAGGCCATCATAAACATAACTTTCCAAATTGACAGAGGCCAAGACAGATGATGATTCTGCCACCTAATCAGCCAATATCTTTTAGCTTTTTGAGTTGGAATGAGGTAAAATGCGTTATTTCTACTAGATTGGGGCCACTGATCTTTCTTTAACCCAGTGAGATTGGTTTTCAAGCAAGTTTTAAAAGAAGAAATGAAATAAAGATTTTAAAATACAGCAAAATTGAAGATGGAGGAGAAACAATTTTGCATGGATAAACTGAAGGTAGCTTGGAAATGAGAAGAACTGTATTCAACTATCAAATTGAAACAGGTCTGGGAGAAATTCTAGAGTAAAACAGAGCAGTTCAGTCACTACAGAAATAGCCAATATAACACTCAGTCTGATTTCAAGACACGACTTGAAAAATATGTTTCTGCACCACACTACTTTGTACATGTTACATTTTTAGCTAGTCTGTTGTATTTTATTTCTGATGACTTTATATCATATTTACATCTCTGAGGTAACACAGACGTGATTTTTACTTCTTAAATGGTATTCTACAAGAAGGTTTTACTGTTTTAAAGGGCTTAACACATCATTTAATTCTCAGTATGATGCACAAAATTTGTCCAAAGTCATGCAGTTACCGGCAAACCATCCTATGCAAATTTTTCCTAGAAGGAAAGTTGAGCCTTTGAAGGACTCTTCACAAATTTTCTGTCAATACTAGAAATTGTGGGCCAACTCTGTTTTCAAAAGAGGTATTTTCTCAGTTGAAATAAAGATAAAAGGACTTGCTGTCTGTCAGTGACAATTGCTAAATTAGGTCAAGGATATTATTAAACCCATTGCAGTATTACAAGGGCTCATCTTCCCAGCACTTCTAGAATATTGGTATGCATCAGTTTAGAAAATGAGAAAATTGCATTTGGAACAAGCATTTATTTGACATTTACATTAGTACAACAGTGCTGTGTACTAAAAAGACCGATTAAAAATATCTGCTTATAGTTTTCTAAAGGTGTTCAAGGTAAACAGGATTAGGATCAAGATTAGGATCTCATGGAGATCTTACTGGGCCTATTGTCCACACAGTCTACAAGTAAAACCTGAAGGATGAACCTGTTTATACTTTTCTGAGTGTAGAAAACCCAGCAAGCCCAGAGATTTTCAGCCAGGTAAGATGCTGACAGTCAAGGGCAGACTGGCCACAGCTGTGTGATTGGAACAAAAGCATTGGAGCATTTTGTGCCAAAGCTTCCTTAGGAAAACTGCACCTTCACAGCAGGACAGACATAAAATATGGGTCAGGTCTTTAATTCATACAAGCCAGTGTTCTATAATGGAATTAGCCTTTGAATGGAGATGTCACTCTAGGGATCACGAGGTCCTCTATTGTGCATGTAAATAGATGTATCTATGTATATGCATATATATGCATATATATAGACAGATATTGCATGTATATATGTATATATTTATATGTAAAGTTGGTGATTTTCAATTTAGATTGAATGTTAAGTTTGTTCCAAATGAAAAGCCACAAAAATTCTGTTGCTGGCACGGATGAGTACATGGCCAACAGAGTTTAGCTTTAAACAGGTAAATCTCTGTTTTGATTTATATTTGCAGCACTCAAAATGGCAGAATCAATTTGCCTGAGAATTGGTAAACCAATTTGTTGTGGGCTATGACCTTGTACGCTGAACATCATCCCAGCACGATTTTTTTCTTTATGTTTGAATTATAAATCTTGGAAATGCAGAGTTTTTTATTGCAGAAATATTGACAAAGCTTTAACTATAATGGTATGGCTATATTTCCTTAAAGAGTAGGTATGTGTTTTGCCAGTAGTTAACTAATATTTTTCAAATAGTAGTAGATGTTGAACAGAGAAGCCAAATTAAAAATGCAAGGTCAAAAACCAATAAGTCGTTGATGTGAAGAATTAAAAAAAGAGGAAAAAACTAGTATAGGACTGACCGAGGATGAAAACTGGCAGCTGAAAATGCTGAGTATATGTGGAGATAATCAGACATGGACCCTCATGGGGTTGTATTTACTGTGTATTTCAAGACTAAGTTTTGTTAAGAGAATACAAGCACAAGATGCCTAAAATTATCAAAGGCAATTAAAGCAATTATTGTGACTAGCTGCCACGTGACTTAAAATAATATCTGAGTGTACTTTTATTTCATACTACATTGTATTTGTGCTTGAAAAAAAGCCTGTTGAAGATTATGAAGAATAAGGAACAGATGTGACTGTGGTGACAGCTTTCTGTGTTAGCCACACCCTTAGTTAATGTGCAATCACGGCTTGTCTTGAGTATATGCTACATATATTTTCAAGAAATAGGGTAATTAAGATGAAAATTTTATAAGACTGGTTTGTGTTTCAAGCTGAGTCCACTTTTGTTTTCTTTTGATTTTTTTAAACTATCTTTATCCAAAGTGGGTTAATTTTCAAATCTAAATTTAAAATCTCTGTTAATTTGAAGTATATGGAATTGTGATCAAGAAGTAATCAAGAAGCATACTGGATTAACTGTTCTGTGAATAGCCACAACTAGCTAACATTTGGAAAACACTCTCTCAATTGCTGTTTGTTCTGCTCTTTCCCCAGATCTTCACTTTCTTGACTCCAGTCAGGAGTGAAACTGAATGGTCTGCTATAGTGGGAATCTATCTCTCTGTATTTATATTTCTATACATGTTTCAGCAAATTCTGATTTGTTTAGCCTTTGGACCCTATCAAATTCCACGCTAACATATTACACTTCTTTTTGTGTCTCCTAGTGTCTCAGCAAAACTGTTTTTTCAGCCTTCTTGACACCTTCTCATCCCCATGACCTCTCTCTTGAATAATTTCCTTTATTTTTTGTTTCCATGGTCTTCTGGCCTTGCTATTGACCTTGTACAGCAGAACACAAAGAGAATTCTTGAGCTTTTCCTGTCCTTAGTGACTACTAAATGTTGAAATGAGAACTCTTACATCCTGTGTTGATAACATAGAAAGCTAACAAATCTTTTAAATCACAGCACTAGGGTTCCAGTGGTCTGGGAAGTGAGCATCCTACAACATTTAAGTACAATCTTTCAGCATCATCAGTTCCACTGAATTCTCTCCTTGAGGCGGTTTGAGGTGTTCTGTAAGCTCAGCAGCACATTGCTTGACTTGTTCTTTGGTGCAATTCTAATAGGGATTAATGGCAGTAAACTTGAGAGTACTCAGGGCCTTGTTCACCCTACTTTGACACCAAGCAGCTCCCTGGAACACTGAGGAAAGTGCTCCAGTTTAGGTTTGTTGCAATGTCTTAGTTGATTCAATAAGAAATGCTTGTTTTAAGGAACCAATATTGCAGGACTAAGAAAAGCCTTGCTAAGTGGGAAGGCACTTCGTGTTTCTTTCTCATGCCTAGTGAAATTCTGTCAAAATTTTGACCCTGTGATCCAAAAGTGTAATGATTTATTCTCTTTAGGAGACTGTCCTTCTTCTCTGTAGGTCCATAACTTCCATGTGGATAATCAGTTAGAAATCTTGAGCATTTGATTTCTTAGCATTTTCACAGAAGTATAATGTCAAGAAACAGATCTTAATGAAAATTGGTTTGAGGGAATGTTTAACTGTAAAAACATTATTTTTTTTCCTTCCATTTTAGCAAAATGAAAAGCTTATTCTTCCAATCCAGAATGCAACAAGATGTTTTCTTTAACTTCAATACTACTCTTACTAGGAATGTAATTCCAGATTACATTTTATTTATATTTAGGTCAATATCCAAAGTGGACAGCAAGCACTGCATCCCAAAACACAGCATTCTTTTCCTCCTTCCTCCTCTTCCAGTGTAGCTTATACAACTTTAATTTACAAAGCTGGAATTCAGTTTTAACTCCCAAGTTCAGGTGTCTGTGCTTTTGTAGGTTCTCTACACGAATTGTGTTAGCGCAGAAGAATATTCCCAGTAATTCAAATCACACATGGCAGAGAAACACCCCCTTGTGCATCCAAGTCTTAGACCTGAATGCAGGAAGGTTCAAATCCTTAGTTGAAACAGAATCAACTTTCTCTGAAAGTCAATTCTTATCTCCTACAAACTGTCCATTGGTAAAGTGAAATTGATTGCAATCAGTTCTTTCATTGCAAAACTATACTCCTAATTATAAATATGGCACTACTTCTCAGAATATTTTAGTTAATCCATGTTCTTTACCACTCTGATGTTTCAGAAATCATCCCAAAAGGATCACCACATATTATGATATGTTAAATTACATCACCAGCCTGTAGAAAGGGGAATTTTTTCACTGTAGATGGCAAGTCTGTGCTTTTTATCTACTTTAATGCTTGCTCAAGTGGACTTTATTTTATGATGGCATTTGTAGTATTTATTTTTCTTTTCTCTGTGGTAAATTATTTTAGAAGTGTCTAGTCTGGAAATCATGAGATGGATAGACACACATTAGTTCAGAGTGAATGCTTTTTAAGCATGTTACATTAAAATACTACCCCTAAGTTTATACATCACATTCAATTGTGTAATCTTGATGTATTGCCAATATTTAAAGGAGTACCAAACAGTGTAACTCTGTTTCTGAAGCTTAAGTTCCTACTTTTTCTGTTCTAAAACATCTTACATAAATGAGTTATTGCATCAGTTAAACAGCTGGTCTCTCCCTCTCCTTTAACTTTTTTTTTGTTTGTTTTGTTTTGTTTTGTGCTGTTTTGTTAATAAATACACATTTGTGATTTTTGTATGTTTTTTCTTCTTGGAAAACATGTTTTTCATCAAACCAAATCCTTTTCATGTCAGCATGCCTATTCTGAGATTTTTTCTGAAATCCAGGTAGTAGTGTTTCGATCAAAAAGAGAAAAGCTTCACTCCCCTACTCTGTGGGAGATGTTAAATCAGGTTCTCTTTTCAATTGTTATTAGCCATAATGATTCATTGTCAAGTTCTCTTATCAATTGTTATTAAATATAATGATATGCTTTTAAAAAGAGACATTTTTATAATGATTCATCAAATTTTAAGTGACTCAGAAATGGTTTACTATATGAATAGAATCTAAACAGTGTCAGTGGGGGAAGCTGGGAGATTCTGACACCAAAATATTCCGAAGCAGCTGTAAGGGAGCTCTCATTTAGCATGTGAAAAGACCAACGTTTTGAGGGATCTGAAGCTGATATTTGCCACATACAAGGTGAATATCCTCATCTTGCCTGTAATGAAAACCCCCTCTGACTCGCTGCTTCATTCTTTTGTATCTCTCTTTCTTTTTTCAAAGAGTCATATAAAAGGGGTTTTTTTTGCTTCATTTCAACAAATATTTCATATTCTTGATACTTCAGGAAGAGTTGTGTTATGAAGAAAGATTTCAGGCACTTTAAAATGAAATACTTTCTTTAAATGTAATTTAAAACATTAATGTTAGCAAATATTATATAAATTTTAGAGAATCTCGTTGGAAATTAGATACATCTTTCATTTCTCATCTGTTCAGTCTCCAAAGTTATATGTAAATACACTAACTGAATACTGATAAAACTTCATCTAGCAAGAGAAGCTGCCTCTAAGTTAAATAAAGAATAAGATTAAAATTTATTTTGTCATGAGAAAGGAAATTGAACAATTGTCCAACCTAGGTTTTAGTGCTTCAGCCAATGGGTGGCAATGCATGGCAATCCAGGTCATACTTATATAAGAGACCAGCATCATCTCCATTTTGTTTCTATGCTGTATGACACAGTTTGACTAGGTCATCATCTAATGATCAACTAATCACTAGCTTGGCTATTCACAGATAAATTGCGTTCAAAGATATGTTGGATAAAACTTAAAGCATGTGAAGGGTATGAAACTACTTTCTAAACTCAGCCTATGTGGTCTTAGAGAAGACTGGTGAGAATTGTTCTGAGTGCTTTCAAATCTCGCTGTTGATGCTTTTCCTTGCTAAGTTCCATTTTACTGAAGTGCATGCCATGATTTAATGATTTTGTGTTAGCTTAAGAAAACAAGGAGATGGGTCTGCATACAAGTAATGAAAAGGAGACATAAAAACAATGTTTTCTATAGCATCTGCTTAGACCATCTAATCAGGTTTCCTAGTTTGATGGAGCTACTCAGTTGTCAAGGTTGAGACTTGAAGGACTTTTAATAGTAAAGTTTTATGATGGTGGGTTGATCAGTAGAAAAAGATAGGAAGCAGTTCAGCCTTTTTGTTTCGATTCTTGAAAATTTTAGGAGCAGCAGAAAGACTCTGAGAGTTTGATGATATGTGCATGCGGACCTGTTAACTATCAAATTGGTAAATGGAATTTTCTTGAATTGCTGTGATGTGGATGCCTGTGTTAAATATCTTGGCAATAATCACCAGTGAAAATCATGTGAAAGAGACAGCAGGCTTCTGTGGAAACCAGGAGGATTTGAGGTTCTGATAACAACATATTTGTGTGTGTGAATGCATGGATTATTCCCTACTGTTTGCCTCTGCTGCTCAGAAATACAGAACTTACTAAGATACAATTCTCAGGTAGTGGAGAAAGCAAAAGTCACACCTACATGCAGGAAGTATGAAATTAGCATTGATAGAGATTTTCAGTTGTTAATGTAATAGAAAATAATTAAAATTCCATCTGTTGGAAACAAAACTGTGAATCAAATATGATATTGCATTTCGAAAAAATATAAAAATATAAAAAAATAAAATTAAGCTGATTTATGAACATCACACAAAGCCTATTTGTGACCAGATTTCTAAGAAAGCCCATTTTATAATGGTTTTTATTCTTCAATTTAAGTGAAGTGTTTTCTTTCAGTTGCCAGAGTAGATGACAGGATGTTTCCATATTATTACAAAAGAATTCTTGGTTCATAAGTACTTCAAATTTTATATTTCTAGTTGAAGAAGCATGACTGACTATTGAATGAGTTACATTTTATATTCATCTGGTTGGTGTATGGAGATGGAATGAAACATGAAGAATTAAAATGTGAACAATTAAACCAGGCTTTTTAAATGTAGCAGTAAAGAGATAAATCTTGTTTGAAGTGTACAAATAATGTAATTTATCTTGCAGGCCTGACATGTGAATAATTGCAGCTGCCCATTTCCCTGGTGAAATAAATTCCACATACATATCACGCTGTTGTGCTCTGCAACTCAGCTCTTTTCCATGCTTTCACCATCTAACACTAACCAGCACACATCAATGTTCAGAAAAAAATTTCCCTTCAAAGCCATCCACACAAACAGCCTCATTTGAAAGACGTAGAGGACGATTAGTTCCTTAGGCTATATTCCTATTAAAAAAGGTACAGAGAAGAATATATGATAGTTAGCAGCATGCATGAAAATGAAAAGTAGTGAATTTGATTTATCTCAACAGATTAAGCACTGTGTAAAATGTGTATTAAGTATATAAATTTGTAAACATAATTTTCATTTTGAATTGATATAGTTAAAATAGCATTTTTCCATTAAAACCAGAAGCCATGTGCAAACCTCCCAAAGATGCATTTTCTTCTTAGTATTATACCTTTATTGATTAACCAAAAGCAAAAAAGGAAAAGAAAAAACCCTTAAAACTCTCTATGAACCCTAAGGAGCAGTTATGGTCAGAAAATTGATTGACTGTAAAAGAGCTGGTTTTATGATAGCTTTGAATAGAGTCTAATTACCCTGTTAGCTGAAACAGACTCGTATTGTTTGCACATATTCATATGGTACTCAGCACAAAGGATGTTTTGCATCTTGCTTTGCTTTTTCTTGTTATTTTAGATCATTTAATAAAGATGGAGAGAATACTGAAATAGTAGTACCAGGCTGTGGGATAGCAACCACTTACCCAGGATCAGCAGTGTCTGAGGTAGTCAACCCAGTCAAGTGATGTGCCAATGACTCAGGTCTCATAAAGTACTAGAGCAGAGTCCAGTAACCAATGGCTTTTCATTTTATTTAACTTTTGAACTAATTTTCTAGGGATTATTTCCTTATATGGTTTGTTTGTGGTCACACTATGCTTTATTCAACCTGCAGTGCTTTGATGCCTTGGATTTTAGCTTTTATATTTTTCAGAATATATGCTACTTAGTGCTTAACTCTGAAACTTCATATTAGATGTTAGTAAGTTCTCTTCACAGGGCTATTAAACAAAATAATCCCTTCCCAGCTGGAGAATCAAAGACATCTGTTACCCAAAAAGCATAAAGAACAGCGAGGGAAAGGGGGCAACCCAGGGGACTGAGACTTCATAGCCTGGGGCTGTGGTTGGACAATTGACCCCAATATGTAGATGAAAAAAAAACTTACAAAAGTGTAAAATCTCGTGACTGAGATCCGTCTTGGATGATTTGAGTGTAGCCCTTCTCTTTGGGCTCTTGCACTGCCCAAAGTGTATCCCTTCAATAAATACAGATTTCATTCCTTTTGCTCTGTCTAGTCTCTATTCCAGGTCAGACTTTCCAGGCATCAACTTCACAGTAACATTTCCTATAGAAAATAAGCTGAAGTAATGGCACTGCATGTCCTAATGTTCATTGACTCGTATAACAGAGATATTTGTATTTCTAATTTAAAATGAGATTCTTATTTTTTTAAGAAGTCTGTATGCTTACTTGCAGTATTTAAAATGCTCTCTTGCATTTCATGTCTGGAAACAAAAAAGCTAACTCAGTTAAAAAAATATTTTGAAATAGAAAGCATTCAGTACCACAAAATCATTTGCTATACGAATTACAGCCTTTGTCATTTAAACTGGCTTATTTGTTAAAAAAAGTGAGCACTTCTTCAAAGTGCTTTGATGAGCATGAAGTTCCTTCTGAAAAACAAGGTTTCCAGTCAAAGGTAGTTTTTCAGCTCAGTTTCTTCCATTAATCCCTAAAAGGGTCTTTGTGTGAAATGATAGTTCTATGATACTTCTGAAGTAGTTCTTATTACATTAACTGAGAGAATTTAGACTGTTCTTACATATTAAAATATTCATAGTTCATTAATCAAACTTGAATTATCTAAGAGCAACAAATTTTCAGAGTGCAAATGCATGTGAGCCGGCCTTTTGTTGAACTAAAACTGAATTCTGATGTCCATGTTCTACTTCTGTAATAGCTTATTTCTTGATCTTTTTGCTTGATAGCATTCCTTGAAGTGACCAAAAGAGTTAGAAATTCAGAAAAAAAAGAAACATTAATAATTTCAATATTTCATTCACAATTTCATTCACAAGGTTTCTCCTCAGATGATTATTGTTTTATACTTTTTCATATGGAAAAAAGAACAGAATTATTTATTGTCGTTTGCATATTATCAGAAGAAATTGAAATATATTCTTTGAAATTTCATATGTGTTGCTAGTTCTCAGAATGACAACTTCTATAAGAGTTGGTTTTTTTTAAAAAAAAGAGTGAGCTTTTTAAAAGTTCATTAACAGAAATTAACATGGACCAGAAGAAGCAACTTATTAAAAACTGATCAAGAGATGAATTTAGTCAACAGTCTACGAGTTTTCTAAGAGTAAGAGGAAAATTCTTTAACCTCAAAAAAGCAAATTACTGGGTCCAGAGCAACATTCCATGTCATGGACAGGGAACTATTTATTAAGTTATCCTAGTCTTTTTATGTAGAACCCTGTTCTTATTTCAGTTCCTTTGTCCTCTTCCTTGAAATGCATCAAAAAAATAAAATACACACGAATGGTAGAACCTTAAGATTCATCTTTCTCTGTGTTGACCTGGTAGTTAATCAGTCTCTGTAGGTCTTTACTGTCAATATACACTGATGATCAGGCAGAATTTATGAGAAAGCATCCCCATATTTTCTGCAGTGATAAGTTTCTAGACATGATATACTGTGTTTCCACAGTGCAGAGAAGAGAATGAAGGCTTTAGACTTCTGTTGGCACAGGAAAAAAAAAAAAAATCCATCTCTCCTCATCTTCCCTGAAATGAAAATTTAGGAAAATAAGATCTGTAAAACATGGGCCACCTTTAACATGAGGGGACTATGTCTCTACAGGATTTCAATACGCAAAATGCTGCAATGGTTTGTTTTCATTAAAAAACATTCTGAAATTAAGAATTCGAGAACCCAACACAGTATAGCAATTGTCAATTCCAGTGCAATTCATGACCCATTACCAAATTTTCTGTGTCTTAATATCCTTCATGGAGAACAATGATGTTACAATAAGAAAAAGGCAGTTGCTGGCATTTAGGAAAGATATTTATTTATTTATTCATTCTTTGTACACTAAGGCTACAACTACTATCATTGTTCTCTCTTATTCCCCTCTCTGCACCTCACTGCTAGCTCATGAAGACAGTGGGATCTTGACTCCAAATAAATGAGATTTAGCAGTCGGCAGCAGAAGCCTCATGGATTCTGGTGCTGGCATGAGCAGCGCTGGCTGACCTGCCGTGTGAGGCTGAGCGACTCTCACTCCTTGGGCAGAGCCTGTGCTGTGCTGTCAGTGGTGTGAGACTTGCCTAGGGAATGTATGGGAATCAACTGAAGTATATTGAAGTCTGGGGAGGGAGGAACCCCTTTCACAAACATGGCAACCACCATAAGGCCCCTGCAGCCCACCCTCCCTTCTGTGCGTGCACATGCCAAGAGTCTGGGGTGCTGTTTTGGTTTGAAAAGACAGATGTCTGCTAAGAAGGGCAAGAGCCTTTCTCGAAATGGGAAATGTAAACTCCATTTTGCATTACAACCTAAGACAGGTGCTCAGGAGCCATGGATAAACAGAGATTAGCAGGGGGACGAAGGGTATGAGTATTACTGCAGTTTTTACTGGATCATTATTCAGGGGGTTTTGCATTTGAGACTGGGGACTCTAAAAACCATAAGCACATCATCTGCCTGAGCAGCACTTTGTTAGTAGTGTAGGCACAATGTCCCTCCTGCCCATGACAGGCTTTTGAGGGTAAACAATGATGAAAAAGTGGGCAAACCCCTCAGTGATCCCAGGCCCAGTGATCTGCCTTCTGCAAATGTGTCTCTGCAAGTGACCAGACTGATAGGAGAAGACTAGAAAGCCAGAACTTGTGTCAAGAGTGTTAGCTCTTGTGAAATTCTACTTTGTTTTATTTTTTGTATTTAATTTAATTTAATTTCATTTCTTTTCATAAATGGTTCAGGAGGTGAAGGCTGCCCAAAAACACAAGGAAAAGGGAAGACAAAATTTTTTGTCTTTGTTTTGTTGTCAGACTATAAACTTCAGCTGGAAAATCTTTGGTTTGGAGAAGAGGTAGCAGAGGAACTGGTGCCTCATGTTGTTAGCCCAAAACCTGAGAAGGAGAAAAAAAAAGAGGCAGCCCATGAAGAAGTATGAGAAGGTGTGGGATCCAGGTCAAAATCTCAGGATTGCTGCAATGTGGAATCAGTCTCTGGTCAGAGTCTGAGGAGATCAGAGGTCTCTGTTTTCTGTTATCTTTTGTGAACTGGTTGAATCCAGGTGTTTGGTCTCAGCAGTTTTTTTCTGTGAACTGATGGAAAAGGCAGAAGGCCAGATACACCCATAAGGAAGACAAGGAAGAGGAAAGGAACCAATTCCCCCACTCTCTTGATCCCACACTAGATGCCTGCTCTGCTATTACATGAGTTGTCAAGGCTGAGTTCAGCTGAGTAAAGGGGTACCAGAGCCCTGGGGATGGGCTTCCAGCATAGGATCCTTGCAGAGAAACCCTCCAGAGCTTTCTCTGGAAAAACTGGCAACCAAAGAGGAGAGAGAAGTAAAAAGACCACCGTTTAAAGAAACCAAAACCAAAATAATAAAAACAACAAAAGCATAGTAAAAAGGAGAGGGAAAATATGTACTTTAAAACATGGAATCATTGTCTAAGTGCTTTCTGTATTTAAGTAGCTGTCAGTGAAGTGAGGCAGAGCTAACTGCATAAGCCAGAATATAAACCTGTAAGGGATGATTGCAATTGATGCATTCAAAAAGACATCTGTTTTGAAAGGAAAGAAGCAAAGGAGAGCGGTAAAAGTTTAAGTAAAAGTGCTTGAATTTTTTTTTAAAGTTAAAATATCTGGTTTTATGTGTTTATTCTAAAAAAAGATGAAACCCAGGGGTAAGAAGTAAGGCTGTTTGATCACTGAGTTCCTTAAGCACACAAAGTAAAATGTTCTTACCTGGTAGTAAAATAATTCATAAAAAATACTGCAAAATGTATTGTTAAAGCAACAATGGTGCTAATTAGCTGAAATATCAACACAAAGCCTTCTGGAAGGAGATGTTTTGGTTGAGACTGACAAAAATAGCTATTTGTAGCAGTCTTGGTTGTAAGATTTTTGTGGGTATTATTTGTTTGTTTATATGGTTTCTTATCCCTGTAAGTAGAAAAGAAAGATGAATAACCAATGTTACTCCTATGGGTATTGTTAGCTGTGTCATGCACAGCTTTTATCTGTTCAGACTTTGGTTTGATTTGAGTTTTTGTTACCATATCTCAATATGGGAAAAACAAAAGTTAGGATAGTTGGTTCTCGAAGTCAGTTACCATGACTGAAGGTAAAAACATTAAAAAATAGGTATATTTTTATATATATATTTATACCTATATATAAAAAAATATAGAATACAGATACAGTTTAAAGTGTTTTTTTTTTTTTTTTTTGTTTGGGTTTTTTGTTTGTTTTGTTTTGTTTTTTGTTTGGGTTTTTTCTGTATTAATAGGAATTACAAGTGTTAATGTAATCAGATAAATACATGTTTGTTAGGATCCCTATCCATAGGAAGTTATTTTTCCAATATCACACATTTGAATGTATCAACCCAGAGATAAGTGTGTGGAGTTCTATCTACTCTGCCTGTGAGACAATTTAATCTAGATTATAATAAATCTGCTAGTGCTGGGCATCCCAAATCAGTCTGAAAGCAAAGCTTTGCCTGAATTCAGCTGAAAATCATATACATGTCTAAGTTACTTATATGCAGAAACATATATGCAGAAACATGGTGGGCCACTTTGTGAGCTACTTAGTTGTTATGAATGAATTTGCTAGAGAGCTAAAGTATCTTTACATGGACTATTTTTACTGCCAGGGTTTGCATATATCTTGTATTGTATGATCAGCATGAGCTTTGGCTTCAGAGTCTTCTCTTAGCTGAGGCTCAATAAAATGTTATTCTAATACATTCCACAAGTTGGGGAAAAGCAAACAGTGCAAATTATGTGAAATTTAAATATATTTGAATTTCTACAAATCTCTGAACTTTTTATGTTTTTATGGATGGATCCATCTCTTCTGAGACTCTCCTGAATTGAATGAAGTTGTAGTCTCCTGTACAGATACACAATATAACATATTGTGTTCCATAAACTTCATGTACACTTCTGTAAATTGTGTTCACTTTTTTTTTTTTTTTTTTTTTTTTTTTTACTACACTTCATATTCTTTATCTATGGTTTTGATCCTCTTCCTTGAGTAAGCTCTCACATGTGCATGTGGAAGGTTCTTGTAAAAGATAAAAAGAGGTAATTACGTCTGTGACCATGTTAAAAGACCAGGGAGGGAAACAGATACTTGCACGGGTTATATAGACTAATTTCTTCTGTTATCAAAGGTGAATCTCAAAAAAATCATTACATTACACTATTTGCATGTCATGGTTTGTCCTTCTCCCACTTTCTTATTCAAACTTGGTCTGTTTGTAAATATACCATTATTTTATTTTGGGGGGGGGGTTTGAAGTAGTCTTCATTTGATTTTGTTCACAGCAAATATCCAAGGCTGCATACCTTTCATTTAGTATTTAAAGCTGAGATTACTCGAGAGCTGGTTGAGTAATCCTCACTGCTTACTCTTCAGACTTGCACATTTTCTTCAAACTCTCATCATTGCTTGAATAGACTGACCTTGTACTTCATCCTCTAGACTTTGCAAATGCTTTTACAATAAAAGCCTATAAGAGCAAAAGGAACTACTGTATTTATTTAGGGGTTTGTTTTTATCCTTTTCTTTTCCATAGCTCTGTTAGCCTAATATGCCTTCTTATTGAATCCTTTTAAGAAGTTCTGAAATATCAAAGGTAATCCTACATCTTGTATTTTGTCAAATCCAATTGATCACAGTGCTAATACTTTCATCTCTCTGCATGAACATCCTTGTAATGCTTTCCTTATACTCTTGGAGGTGTGTTTCAGAGACATTATGGGTAACATTTTAAATGGTTACTTTGAAACTTTTAGCAATTTGCAATCAGAGTAGAAATAAGACTGTACTTCACTGAGGAGGTTAACATGATCCCATAATTTTCATAATATGAATAGTAAGGCTGATTGGCATCGCAGGTAAAATTAAACAATACACTTCTTTTTATTGCATAAGTTTTGTTTGCAGTGTGACAGTCAGATTTTAGTGGATCCCAAAGGGGAAGTTTTATATGCATGAAAAATTTTAAGGCTTCACTGTTTATGGTTTAGGAGTTTGTTTTACATTTTCTCATTCTGGACGATTTTAGGAGCACTAAATTCCAGAATACAATTCTGCCCTTCGAGGGAAGTTTTCATCACCATAAGCACTCTGGTTAGTGGCCTAAAAATCATTACTTACTACTGTTTTATGATGCTTTTAGGTCTACTTTTATTTGAGAGATTACTTTCAAGCTATTAAAATACCTGGAGATTTATTGAGATTTTTGAAGACAAATATTTCATTTTGATTGAAAAATATATCATTCACAAATGCTTTTGGCTCGTTGCATCCAGGGCAAAAAACGATCTAAGCATGTAATTCAACCATTTTTTGAATCATAGGTCTGGTAAGTCTCTGAGATAGAATAGAAATATCTTCTATCTATAGTACTGCATATGCAAATTATGAGTAAAAATCAGTCTTCACATTTATTTCAATAGAGAGTTTTGCCAAGAGCAGAAGGATAAGCTATATTCATGACAAGAAATCTACACTGTATGTTCTTGCTTAGTTTCTAAATTTGATTTTTACCTTTCCTTTCAGAGCAAAAACGCTTGGTCTGAGCAGGTTCCTGTAACAGGAAGCATCAGCATTACCAGACTTTACCTCAGCTCTAGACTCTCCATGTATGGGTTTTAGGTAGGCACAGTAGAAATTAATTTAAAATATATCAGGGACAGATTTTGGTTAGTAATCTTTCTCTGAATAGGGTGTGTATCTGTGTAGATTGGAAAAATTAATCTTTCATTCAACCTTTTTCCATATCTGCTCTATTTAAGATTTTGTATTTCAAGAAGAAAAAAAAAAATATATACATATATTGCAGTTGTATTATTTTGTGTTGTGCATAACAGTTGATTCCGTGGAGCTATGCAGCTAAAAATGGTGTTTCAGGGAAATTTGAGACATTGACCATTGAGATTTAGATAGGATCAATTATAATGAAGCTATAATTATGCAATGGAGGGCAGCATATTCTTAAAATTCTCATTATGTATAATATTTATATTATTTCTTCTGCATTAAAAATGTTTCTGTTTGGTTGGGGTTTTCTGGTTTTTTGAGTTTTTTTTTTTTACTCTCTGTCTTGATAAATATTTTAAACTAAGTTATCAGTAGAGAGGGGAATATCATGAAAGAAAAAGATCTCAGAAAACTTAGTGAACTAATTTGCCTGACATTATGTGGATGTTGTGGTTTGGAAATACAGCTGTTGCTGCGAAATTACTACTCTATACGTATGTCCCTAGGGCCATACAAAGGGGAGGGTTTTTTCTATAAACTCTTATAGTGATGCTCTCATGAATTTCCTGAAAATAATCAACAGGCTGTTGATGGTGTTTCCCACAGAAGATTGGCTATTTTGGTAGTCAGTGAACCTGAACAGGGTGTCAGCTGTTCAAAGTACAGTCTGAATCCAAAGCAGCAGTTAGAGATGTTACTTTTAGACCAGCAGGCAGGAAAATGCTTTGAGTATGGAATCCAAAGGATGATAGCAATCACTCCTACTAGTATATCTTTTTTTTTTTTTTTTTTTTTCAGGAATCTTTTATGTTAGTAGGAAGATTCTTGCCAAGAGTTAAATAAAGCTTCTTGAAATAACTAGGTTTTTTAAAATATTCTCATGAAAAGTAGTTTACTATTAATAGAATACCAAAATCAATGAAGACCATAATACAAAACTATTTCTATATATCACATAGACTCAACCACATAAAAATTTTAATTTTATTTTACTTTAAAAATAATATTTAATTCTTTTGTGATATATTAATTAAGGTAAAAAACATGAGCCAGATACAGAAATAAAGCTCACCCAAGTTATCAAGGAAACCAATAGAGGTCCAGTAATAGGATTGGATTTTTTAGCATCTCAGTCTAGAAGTCTAGTTCTAAAACGTAAATAATGCAATGTCTCTGTGAGGATTTTTTTATTATTATTTTTTAATCACTTTTTTCAGGAAAAAAAAATCTACTGGAATGAATTTATCATTGAAGACTTTGAACATGCATACTGCTTTTCATTTAGAAAAATCTAAATTAAATATTGACTTATGAGCAGTTAATTTAAATGAGCTTATTTAACTCTGTTCTCACTTTTTATGTGACACATATGTATGTATGTATGTATGTATATATGTATGTATGTTCCTGATTGCTTGATCTTGGTTACATTTAAAAAAGGAAGGACATTAAAAGTTTTGTTAAATTTAAGGTGAAAAAAAAAATAAGATCAAGGTATACTTAAATCAGAGTGAGGTTTTTTTCATATTAAGAAACTTCAGAAAACTGTAGTTTGTTACATACTGAAATATTGTTTCATGTTCCAGAAAATGGAACTTTCTTTCTCTGTCTTGATAGAAAAGATAATGTTGAAAGATTATGTTTCCTCTGCCACAGAAATTATGAGGTTTGCATAATTCTAATTCTGGTATGTCTGCTACTTTAGATGGTGAAAAGGCTTTTGTGAAATGAATCAATATTTACACCCCCAGAAAGTCCCAACCAATTTCTAGAGTGAGGTGAAAATGAGGTACTAAAAAATGTGTTCTTCATGAAATACGAGTCCCTTGAATCGTTTTGCATTGAAAGGTTTTTCAACATAGATTATACAAAATATTGGTTTTACCAGCAATTTCCCAGCTTTAATGTAATACTTAGTTAAGCACTTACTGATGAGAAGGACAGGCCTGCAATCAACAAACTCAACGCAACCCTCTTTTGCAGGAAGTGATGATCCCAAATGACTAAGATGAGCAAATAGCATTGGAACATTTGTTGGTGCAAACCCAGAAGTTAATCAAAAGTTCTGTGACAGCTACTACTTCAATGATGCATCTGTCTTGGAGTAGTTAGTAAATAGTGAATATATCTTGGCTGCTGACACTTCATTGTATTCTTAACTTGCTTTGGATCACATCCAGAATCAATTGCTATCAATGGGAGTTTTCTGACTTATGTTAAGGAGAGTTTGATCTGGCTCTTAATGATCTAAAAAAGTTTTGTCATTTTCCATAACAGTGTCTACCACACTGAAACACTTAACACTTTCAGGGTTTTCTGCTTTTCTTTGTTTCATTGTGAGATATGTGGCACCTCTATTGACTAATGGGATGGAAATCACTAAAAATAGCATTTTATAAGTAAGTAACATTCTTTGAAGATGTCAAAACAAGCAACAACAAAAAACACAGAGGAAATCGATCTTTTTAATAATTTCCCCCTAAATTACTGACAGACACATGACTTCCCATCTATAAAATAGATTTTTGGTGAATGAGGAAGGAAAAAAATAAAACCAACCAAAAAAGCCCCAATCTCATTCCACCATGGAAATTAATTATTCTGAGAATTGAAGTCTCAATGGTATCTCTACACTTGTTTATATGGAAGACAAATGCAGGACTTGGCAGACCTGAGCCACTGCATTTGAGGATGTCTACTTCCAGAAAGACCTATCAAAAGTGGAGATCATTAATGTAAAAAGTACCTGAAAAGTGTAAAGAGTTCTTCAGCAGCTCAAGAATGCATGCATGACACATGATATTAATGATACAAACCACTTGTTCTTCCTTTGTAATTTGAATGTCAGTGTTCTATTGTTTGGGAGATTTCTTATATTAAACACTCTGCAAATTGCTACTTACTACAAGGATTAGATTTTCAATCACGAGAGCTTGCATCTTTGCATAGTGGTAGTGTCTTATATATTCAGCATTACTAAAAATTAAAATCTTTTGAATTTTTCTTTCTATCTTCATGAGTAACACTAAGGCTTTAGATACGTGCCTGGCTGATAGCCCTGAAAGGCAGAGGATTTTTTGCATTTTTTTAAAGTTTATGTAACATGGATGATGCATTCTCTATGACAGCTTCCTTTTTCCTAACTTGAAATCTTAATAAGACATCAATAGGACAAGTCTTCCTTCCAGATCTTGGTCACTTTGGCTGTGACTGTATGAAGAAGTGAAACACACCAGGGTCATTATCATGTTGGTGGTGAAACACAGGCACAGGTTTTTCCAGGGAGGTGGTGGGTGCTCCATGCCTGGAAACACTCAAGGTCAATAGCACAGGGCTGTGAATAACCTGATCTAGTTGAAGATTTCCCTGCCCATTACAAGGAAGTTGGGCTTTAAAGGTTCCTTCCAACTGAAACCATTCCATAATTCTACAATTCTCTGGCACTGAGGCCAAAAAGCAGAGAAGAGTAATGTAAGTAAACTCTCTTAAACTTCCAAAATAAGATGGTTTTATATAAACTCCCTGCTGTTCTTTTCTACTTCCTAGCACATTCTCACAGGAATAACTTGTAAGAAAACACTGAGGTTGCAAGTGCTCTGGACACTGTTCTAATTTGCAGTATGAGTGAATGAGCCCAGTGCCTAGGAACAGCCACAGACAATGGGTTTTTCAATTGCATAGGCACATCTTTTGTGGTGGCGGAAATGTTAATTTCAAGTGCTTATTATATTTTTTAAATTATAGGATTCCATTTAACATACAGGTTGGAAAGCAATGTCAGGACACTGCCCTGTCTGCGTCATCAGTGGACTCCAGCTACAGGTCTAACATGACAGAGTGCTCCTTTGTCTCCTCATCTAGAAGTAAAGATGCCAGATTGAAACTGAGATCAATACTAGGAGTAGCATCAAGGCAGTTGATGTAGCCTAACACAATAAAAGCTATGCCTAATAAAGTAAAGTTAATTCTTGCTCCTGAGGCCACTTAGGTAGGATATAGAAAATTATGCATGCCTTCCTATGGAAAGCTGAGCCATTGTACCTTTCCAGCTCAGAGATGCAAACACATCTCTTGACAAATAAACAAAAGCTATCCCTGAACTCATTGTGTGAGATGCTGTAAGTGATGTTACTGCAGAGCTATAAAGCTCAGTTTAGCCAGCTCCCCTCTTTGGCTGTGCTATGAATTTCTCTTAAAAGAGTCAAAAAAGCAAGATGAAGCCTTGATGCTATATGATAGACTATTGAGTGTTGTAGCAAATATAGACTGTATAGAATCAAAGATTTTTGTATTATATATGGAGTTTGTAGGATGCACACATTTCTGCACATTTTTCTGGGGTTTTGATTTCTGCACAATTTTTTGAAAGACAAAAAAACAGCACAGTAAAATTGCAATAGACTTGGCAGAGACATTCTATTTGCTGTAAGAAATAATGCTTTTGGAGTACACTGAATATGTGTTCAAGCACCTTGTCCTTGTTTTTAGTTATGCTACTGCCTCAAGACCTAAACCAGTCCTATGTTTGAATGCTTTATGCTTGCCACTTTCACAATGCTATTAAAAAATATCATGTTGTCATCTCTTGCTGCTGCAGAAAGTCACAAATCTGAATGATGTAATTCAGGTATTATTCCTGAGCTGTAATTGGGAGAATTTTCATATTTACTCTTCTTCATCTAGCTCCTTGTGTTCTAACCGTGCTGTATTTTAGCCCTGCAAGAAATTCCTGCTTTAAGATATATCTGCTCTATGGATATATGAACAACAAACTCTTTGCTTATATAGTATTAAAGATAGCCATATTTTTAAATGCATATTTTCTGTGTGCCTTTTTGCAATCGACCTTGCAGTGATATTTCGAGTAATTGCTGTATCCCATTGTTTGAACTCACCGTATTGGTATAAAATGCTCTTGTCAAATCTTTATAGTCTTTAAAATCTTTATAGAACCAAAACCTGAGATCCTTCATTCTGTCAAAATCAACAATAAATGTAGTCTTACCAGTGCTGAGTAAGGGGGAAGGATCAAGTTCTTCTACCTGCTAGTCATATTTACAGTAAAACATCCCAGGATCCTATTATTCATCCTGGCTGCAAAAGGCATATTGCCAGTTCATGTTTCCTTTGGTGTCCACCAGAATCCCTGGGTTCTTTTAGGCAAAGCTAGTGGCTACAAGCATACCTGGGGTCGTTCCTTCCCAGGCACAGAGCTTGCACTTCCCTCAACTGAATTTTGCAGCATTCCTGCCTGCCCATTTCTCCAGCTGGCCCAGGTCCCTCTGGATGGCAGCACAACCCTCTGGTGTACCAACCACTCCTTCCAATTTTGTGTCATCTGCAAACTTGCTGACAATAACAGTTCAGTACAGAACATGAATGATGGAATTGATCAGGATTGAAGCCCAAACTTATCCCTGGGTACACCACTAGTTATTGGCCTCCAACTAGGCTTTGTGCCACTGCTTACCACCCTTTGGGTTGGCTATTCATCAAGTTTCTCATCCTCCTCACCATCTGCTTATCCAGCCCTCAGTTCAACAACTTCTCTATTATGACCCTGAGGTATCTTCACTGAAGTCAAGGTAGACAGTATCCACTGTTCTCCCCCTATCTGTCAGGCCAATGCTTTCACCACAGATGTCTATCAAGCATGACTTCTCCTTTTTAAATCTCTGATGGCTGTACCTGATGGCCTGCTTGTCCTTCATGTGCCTGGAAATGGAACACTGGGAACTGGAAAACAAGTTATCCGTATTAAAGGGTTTAAATACAGAGGCGATATTACATATTTGTTGCTTCACACATTGCACAGTGACAGATGGGGAGATTAGAGGTAGTTTTTAGCGGGACGTGTTTTCTCTATTTTTAATTTACATATAGTATGTGAATTAATTTATTTATTACAGTAAGAAGAAAAGTAAATTGCAACTGGAAATGCACATATGATTGAATTCCTTATATTGAATCGGGTTGTGTTGTGTTAGCACAATGTGCCATAAACATTCCAATCACTGTTGTGAGAATGAATTCATGTTGTTCCATACTCTGCTCTCATTATAACCTTTTTATTTCCATATAGCCATACTGAATTGTTGGGGTGGGCAATAACAAACCATGTTAGTGCCAATTCCATCTCTCTTTAATGCCACTGACTTCATTTGTCCAGTGCCTCATGCTTACAATGAAGGGCATAGAAGGATAAAATAGCATAGGTATGAGGTGGAAATCTGACCTTATTTAAGTGAAGGGGAATTTAGTCATGGCTGTCTTTGTAGTTGAAATTGTTTCTGTTATTTCAGGACAGTGCTGATATGAAGGGGAAAAGCCTAAATTGAAAACCAATTTACCTAAATTGAAAAAAATGTTGAAAATAATTTTGATTTCACGTTATCTGTACTTAGGAATTAATAAATCAGACAAACTTTGCAATTATTTTTTCAATGAACTCTAGAAGAACTCCAAACCCCAAACTTAGTTTATTTTGATTTCAGTTTCTTAAATTGTTTATCATTGGAATTAAAATACAGTAAGGAGCAAAGCATCAAGTATATATATAAATAATGAATAATATTAATATGGCACTCTTTAAGATTCAGGTACACTTTTAATTTGTAAACTAAAGTCTCTAGGATGACAATATTTACTTTATAAAACAACATAAAAATAACATTATGTTGGTTTTAGAAAAGGTAACAGCTGACATAATGACAAGCCAGGCATTTATTTTCTGAGGCTGCTTTTTCACAAAACTGGCATGGGTAATTTGCTCAGAAAATAAGATATTGACAAGATACTTTTAAAACTCTTCTCTTGTCTTTGCTAGCTGGCCTTGTACATCTTTCTCCACTCTTGAGTAATGAAGAAATATGCCACGTTCCTCAGATTTTCCATACAAAGGGTCTGCATTATTTCTTTTCTGAGTGTTTCTTTAAATATTCTGGAGGAATTACTTGTCTTTAAATAAAAAACAAAAATACCTATCAAAATTGTTATTTATTTCCCCATTTATATATTGTCTATTGATGACAGTAAATAATGATGTTATGGACCAGATTTCTTTCTTATAACTGTATGAAATTAAGGTCCATAGTCTATACCTAAAAGTGTCAGCGGTTCAAATTACCATTCTATGTTTTAAATCAATTTGTAGACGCTCATAAACTCTGTGTAACAAATAATTTTCATTTAGGTAGATATTCGATAGTTATCTGACAGCCTAAAAATGAAATGTATTAAATTTATAGAAGTTGCACTGTACAGTGAGTTGAGGAAAAGGTGCTTACAGTATGATTTAAAAAATGAACATGGAATACCCATATTGTTTAGAGGACCAGCTATGACACATCTACATCTGATTGATGTGAACTTCTACCCGTGAAATTGTGATTGCTGTATTTCCAGCTCTTCTCTCATTTATGAAATGAACATATTTATCCTATGATGGTATTGCAGGATAAGCCTCTTTTTGCTAAGTAATACATCAACTCACTCATGCTTGTGTCTGTTCTCTTCTCACTGATGAATCCCACCTTTCAGTTAACCTCACCCAGAGCAGGGCTTCATGGCTGTTTAGAGGCAGAAATAGTAAGGACTGAATGGCCAATTTCTTAACATTGAAAATGTACCCTGTGAGTATATTAAATAAAAACATTTTATTGATGAGTAAGTGGCCTGCCTTTCACCCAGATCAGTGAGAGGGGTTGTGGCCAATGCATTATGTCATTCAATACCACCTCCTGTCATTGTACGGGGTGGGGTCAAAAGGACTCTCTCTTCCCAGAAGAAGGTTGTGCTTTTCCAATGGAACCACTGTGGCAGAGAGAGCGGCGCTGTAATGCTGGTCCCTACTGAAGGGAGACGTTTGGATGACATGGCAGCAGTCATATTGAGCTCTGCATTTTCTCTTTTGTACACTTCTGGTATTAGTGTTGTTGCCGTTACTGTTTTTTTTCTTAACTCATTGCTTTTTCCAGCAACTTGTTCTTACCTCAGACTGTGATATTTCCCTTTTGAGTCTGCAGTCCCCTTGTGCAGCCACTCAGGGGTAGAAGAGTGGAAGAGGGGAAGCAAGTAAGCAGCATGTGGAGGGCAGCACTAAACAGAGAGTACTATTCTTAGACCACAGCAGTTAAGGTAACACATCTCAATGAGAGGAAATTTATGCAGTTTTATCCTTCATCTTTTACTCTTTTCCCCACAGATGAAAAACGTTTACATAATCTTTACAAACTATAAGCATCTGGCTTAGACTGCTTTGATAAAAACAAAGACAAGTTGTAAAAGCTTGATAGAGAAAGACAAAGCACTTACCAAAATATGTCTTTTCAAAAAAAAAATTTTTTTTTCTCTATGTCTACTAAAGTAAGCTTGTGGCAAGAAATGGTGGGATTCTACTCAGCTGATATTAATTGGCTAAAGTTTTGCCATCTGATCTTAGCAAGCTGCCTATGATGCTTTCATAATTGAAGAGGGAAGACTTAGGTGCCAAACAAGATGCTAAATTTCATTTTGAAAAAGATGCCTGTGTTCAGATGGAAATAAACTTACTGACATTCTATTCTGGTAATGGGCTATCAAGTATCTAAGTTAGAGTGCAAACTCCATTAAAAAGACCACTCTTGAGAGCCTTGAGTTGCAATGATATTGCAAGGCATAGAGGTATGTTGCAGAATGTTGCACATTCTTTAAAATGTGACTTTTAGTTGTGAAAATGTTGAAATTCAGAGAACTTTAGTTTTAGTTAAGATGTTATATACCACCCATTCTTCTTAAGAATAATTCCATCAAGATGTAAATGTGTGTCACGGTTTAACCCCAGCCAGCTCACTTCCCTATCACATAGATTGCAGAGGAAATTGGATGGGTAAACAGTAAAGAACTCATGGGTTGAGATAAAGACAGTTTAACAGGGGAAGCAAAAGCTGTCCTCAGAAGCAAAGCAAAACATGTAATTAACTCACTGCTTCCCAAGGGCATGCAGGTGTTCAACCATCTCCAGGAGAGCAGGGCCCCATCAAGCAGAACAGTTACTTGGGAGGACAAACGCCGTCATTCCAAATTCCCATCCCTTCCTTCTTCCCCTCACTTTACACGCTGAGATGAGTTAATACAGTCTGGAACATCTCTTCAGTCAGTTTGGGTCACCAGTCCCAGCTGTGTCTCCTGCCAGCCTCCTGTGCACCCCCAACTTCCTCACCACCATGGCAGTACAGAAAGCAGAAAATCCCTTGGCTCTGTGTAAGCCCTGCCCAGCAACAACAAAAACATCTCTGTGTTTTCAACCCTATGTTCAGCACAAATACAAAATACAACCCCATACTAGGCACCCTGAAGAAAATGAATTCCAGTCCAGCTGAAACCAGAGCAATGTGTATAACATGCATTTTACCAATACATTATTAATATGTTTCTCAAGTAAATTATATGTGTGTGTGACTATATATTAGCAATGCCTTTTTTACTTATCTCTTACTTGCACAGGTAAGGACAATGTCTTGCAGAAAAGTCTGGCCCACAATCTGTTGGGTTGCAAATTTCATGTGCATAATCTCACTTGGTTCACTGGAACCATTTTCTGTGAGAATGCAATGAAAAAAGTTGAAGCATGGGGTGAATTTTTTTAATGAAATGTGAGGGATACATCCTGTGTTGTTCCTTTGGTCTCTCAAACTTACTGTTTGCTGGGCAGGATGTTGTAAAGAACATATCTGGGCAGCTTGCCTGCAGTTATTCGCTGCACCCTGCTATGCTGCTACTGGTATTTGAGCTAATTAGGACTAACTCAGATATGTCTGTGTGAGTTTCAACCATTCCCAGTCTGCTTGCTGTTGAGGATAAAATCACTCATAAGTTCTGGAACATGAATATTTGTGTCTGATGTTTTACAAAATGTGATACTCCTGAGCTTTGTGCTTTGGGACCTGCATGAAAAGATTGTTAATGTATATAATACCAAGTGGAAGTGAAATGACTGGAAATATGCCTATTAGTATTGAGAATGAGGCATAGAAAGAGACAGCATTGTGCTACAAATTGAAGGGTGCAGACATCATCACCGTTGCCATAGCTTTCCTGTGTGCTTCAAAAACCAGTTTGGAAAAAAGATGCATGCAAAAAGGAAGATGATTTTTTTATGTGAGCAGGTGTAAAGGACGAAAAATTGAGGTGAAGGCAGACATAAATAATGGGAAAGCCCTAATCACTTGAAAAGCAGGCAGCTATTTAGGCCAATTCCAGAAGTATTTTAACTATTGTGAGAGTGATTGAAATATTGGGAAAAAATGTTGGAATAACAATGTAAACTCACTTTTAGAAATTCTCAGTTGCAGTCAACATTGCCTATGAATTTCTGTTCTGGTATATCTATAGTAATACACAGACTTTTTCCTGGCCCACTCTATGCATATTTCATTATTCTTTTGTTCCATGCTTTAGAGAAATGATTCAGGTGTTTAGACAAGTGTGATGAGTGGATTTATCATTAATCTCACATGTATATTTTCCTGAATTATAAAATAAATGCTTCAAAGTACAGACACTTTCTTTTATTTTATTTTCAGGTGTTGGTTGTGAATTCTAGACTTTTCATGTCTTTTATTTATGCAGAAATTTCTTTTTGAAAAAGTAACATTTTCAGAATTAATGGTCAATGATACAGTACAGTAAATTGCTCTGTCATTTCAACACACTTCTTGTGCAAGTTCTTACTTTGAGGTTATTCTAAGACATGTATTTTACCATTGTTTACAAGACAGTAGAGTTGTTTTCTATGAGTGCATGCCTGTATTTAATTATTTTCTAAACCAAATTAAAGCATTTTCATCTTGGTATCATGCTCATGGAGATCAGATTATTTATTATTAATACAGTGTTTTCTTCAACAAATTAATTTTTTATTCATAATATCATCGTAAATAAATAATTTGTGCCTTTTTATCATTAATGACATGGGACAAATATGCTTTTGGTTGATTGCAAATGTGCTGCTGTGCAAATGTCAATGAGATAGAGTTAATTTTATGCCATTTTCTATAGTTTTAATTAAGTAATAAAAGAAGACATCCAAAATAATTACATACAATTTCCTGTTTGAAGAATATAAAACTATAGCCTGTGCAAACAAAAAGAGTGCTAGACAAAGAAAACAGACACTTTCCTGCTTAGCCTAGATAACCTTAGGTACTTTAAATTATTAGAATCAGCAACATTCAGAATGTATTAACAAATTTTAATTAAAGATGAGCTGATATGTAAAGCTAGTCCACTTGTAGTTCCCAACACCTAAGAACCAGTATTTGCCCTACTTTGATAATAACTCACTTAACTAACAACACTGAACTGCACAGCACTGTTTAATTTTGGACACAGATTTAGGTAAAATAAATAATTAAGAAATAAAATTGTTTAAAAGAACTTGGTTCCTAAAGCAGTAATTAGGTTTCTATCAACAGCACTTTTGAGCTCCATCCTTGCTCAATAGCATCCAAATATAATTATGGAGACCTGGAAATAAAATCCACCTCTTTCTTTTAGAGCTGAAATATGCTGAAGAAAGGGAACAAAAAATGAAGCTGCAATAGCCTCTGTGTAACCCAGAAGCACCTGGGAAGAAACTCAGGACTTCTGGTCTGAATCCCTGACATTTTTATGTCCATTGCATAAACTAAACTTATCTTCTCCATGTTGGGTAACATCATAGCTGGGCCAGGTACTTTGTTTTCTTTGCCACTTTTCCTATCTGCTAGAAGTCCTTTCTGCACAGCACTCTGAATTTTGGTGAGGGTGATCTATGACCTTACTCCAACAGGCTCATGTAAGCAAAACAAACCTAACTAAACCTCTCAGTCAAAATGCAGCATTTGTTTGTGTTGTGATATGCTCATGTCATCACCAAGCATCCTTCTCAAGAGTCCTGTACATACATAGGTGTGTGGTCTGTTATGAAAGTCTTGTGATTGTTACTTTCTTGTAATAACATAAACCCCATTCTATCATAGGAGCTAACCAAAAATGTAATCACTGGATGAAATAATAAATTTAATAGTTTCATCCTGGTTACAATGTACTGTAGGAACTTATCCCATTTAATTTGTTTCCTACTGCTATAGAATTTTGAGGTCACAAGTGGTAAGTTGCTTGCAGTTGTCAGTGATTGGATTGGTAATCATGTGTATTGTCTGCAAAGCTTGCAAATGATGAAACCATACAATTGTGTTATTAATATCAAAATATGCCAATAAAGGCTTTTTTCCCGCCTTGTCATTTCCAGGAAATATTTTCCTGAATATGTATCTTAAATAAAGTTTAAAAGGAGAATTAGTTTTAAGAGAATGTAGAACTCAGAGAGGGAGAAAGCTTTTAACTTTGCTTTCAAATTCTTACAGAAGCAAAATATATTTTTTATTATTCTTTTTTGAAACAGCAGTTTTGGCTCAAGTACTTAGAGCTTGGGAAGCAGACAATTTTCCAAGACACAGAATAGGTGTATTAGTTCTGTATCTTGGAAAGTTATCTGCTTCCCAAGCTCTAAGAACCTGAAAAGGTGTAACTATTCTATAGGTTATTACATTTCATTTTAAGGGCATCTCCAGACAAAGGGATAGCTAGAGAGAGAAATGCACAGGTTACAGGAGTGAGAGCTCCCCTTAGTGCTGAATATTACAGCACATATGCAGTGTTTGAAATTGTCAGGGGCCTTTTTACATCCCCCCTCACTCCTCTCTTCTCATTGGGGCTTTCTGTACTCTTGGATTGTTTATCCACTATTCAGTGAGCTACACTATTATACAAAATGTCAATATCAACATAAAGTGCAACTGAAACAAGCATTTAACATATCAATGGAGCAGAAAGCAAAAGTTCTCAGAGATGGGCAAAAATTATTTCAATTTGACCTGATTGTATATCTTCTAGATTTTGTACAGCTTTCAGAGGCTTTGTACAGCCTTTTTTTTTTTTTACTTTGGAGCTTTTGATTTGGATAGGTATGTGTACTGTACTTCTTAGATTGTAACACCATTCAAAACTACTCCCCAGGTTTGTATCAGTTGTGACACAGAGAATAATTTTTGCTCTTAGATGATTCACTTCCTGGATTTAGCTTGGATACCTCACATCTGCAGTTGCTGTCCTAAATTCCAGACTATGATGTATCTCTTACAGACCTAAGGAAAAATCTCCCTGACAGCAGTATCATACAATAGTATTATCCTATGTTCTCCTGTAGCCCTAATGTAGAAATGTCTGTGTCCCTGAAATCATTTGGGATTGCAAACAAAGCAAAACCAAACTAAAATAAAGTGGAAAAAAAGGTGATTGTACAGAAGTTATTTGGACAGTAGAAAGCCAAGGTTCAAAAAGGGAGTTTAATTGTCTAATTTTTTTACTTACCATTGGAACTGAATATGTGAGCTACATCTAGTCTTGTAGAGAGCATGTTTTCTATTAGACTCCCCAGATGTAAAATTAATCAGGCATAGAATTCCTAAAATCACTAGAATTGGGCAGGTTTTGCATTTAGTTGATCCAATTTTGAGTACAGATAGGCCCACATCAAATGAGATACCAAGTAAATTAGAATTTTCTGGTTTCTTGACCCTAGTTTTTTGTTCATGATTAATTTTAAGACTTTTGCCAGTGTCTAAGAACAGACCATTCTCTTTTTTAAAAAGTGATGAAAGTGCAATAAGTTTTATTTTCAGTTCTTCTTTTTATTATTTTTTTTTTTATTTGTGGATCCTTTGTCAAACTGAATGACTGTATAATATACAGTAAGACTAGCACTGCCTTCCCTCTGGTGGTATGTTAAATTCTTCACTAGAATCTCATTATTAGTTGCTGAGCAATCACCATAATTGTCCCATCTGCCTCCATTTCATTCTAGTTATAAGCATCTTTTCCCTTAGTCCTCTCCTCTTTTTTTTACTCTCCATGGCCTCAGGCAGGTCACTCACCCTCTCTACTAATGCTTCTCCATCTGTAAAATGGGAGTAATGTGCGTTGTTGGAAAGATTAATTAATGAATTAATATTTGTAAAGCACTTGAACGATGAGAAGCACTAGATAAAGGCTAAGTAGTGTAATTATTATTCTCAGAAGTGCCTTCATGAATAGGGGAAAAAAAGACACAGGGTTTTGGCAAACCGATTAATATCAGTATAGGTGGTTCTGGAGATAGATGAACACAGGCTAGTTGGCTCTGCTAGCAGAGAGACAAATTAACATGAATCAATATGTAGTGTTTGTGGGTTTTACCCATGGTTTTTAATAGAAAGTATTAATATTATACATTTTCACATCAATCACAAATTATAGCTTGAAAACATGAGAGAAAATGTGACTGTGTATTTAGGAAGAGAGGCCCTGCATCTTCCAGCTTCCACATTCTTCTACTCTAATTCCATATATGCGAGGGTCTTTTAAACATGCTACTTATTACAGATGCAAATGGAACTGAGAGAGTAAGAATAAATATTTTAAGGTAATAATGGACAGTCTCAACTTTGTATTGTGATCATGAGACCATCTTCTCTACCCCCTACCAAAAGGCAAGTAATTTCCTAGTGCTATAATTAAGCTATCTTTCATTCCTCCATCTTCATAAAAAGGGAATAGGAAGTCTAATGCCTCAAAATGAGTATGATCACATAATGATACTTCCTGTCCAGAAAAGATATAATTACTAACTTGAACATTTTTTTTTTCAAATGTGTCATATGATTAATCTGGCAAATGTGGCTAGAGAATTCTATTCTGTTTAATCAGTGGAGGCTCAATTTTATTACTTAGCCACTTTCTCAAACCGTGCCATCTTCAAAAGAGGTAACAGGTGTCTGTGCTTTGTGGAGGCATGTTCTCTTCCAACATGCTTCCAGAGCAAGACTGTGTCAAAGAAACTGTTCCAGCATGCTCTGTACTGGTTTTTGGCTGCAAACTGCAGTGATGTAGACTTCGTATATTATTGCCTTTTCATTCAGCTCATCATTTAAGGTAAACCTTAGGAAACCTGATAATCACAAAGGCTTATGAGACTTTTGAAGTGCAGGATATAGTCAAAAACAGGCAAACGAGAAATAACATGCAGGTCTGCAAAAGGAAGCAATATTTTTTTCTGAATTTTTATTATAGGTAAGCAGACTCATGGGGGAGTAATATGTAGTGTGTAATATGTATCATATGCTTGTAATAGGAGGGTGTTAGAGAGGGTAATGATGTGAGTGGTAAGAACAAGAAGGAAGCTCAAAAAGGTTAGATTCTGCTAATCAGTGTCTGTGTCTTTGTACTAGATTGACATTTTCATGTTCCTTGGTTCCTAAAAATTAGATTTATATACAGTATATGCTTTAGTTTATTTATGTCATGGGAGCCACTCAGTTTATTACATAATTGGATGCAATGCATTGCTTCTGGGAGTAATAATCTTGCCATTTGGCACATGGAAGTCACTAAATAACTTCTATTCCTGATAACCTCTGAAGAAGCTAGGATGAGGGACTGCCTTACCCTCCTGTTCACTGTCAGCTTGATGTGGTGTAGCATGAGTATTCCCACAGCAAATCTAACCAAGTGCTAACCAGCATGGTCCCACATGCTCACCCCTTATAAATAAGGGCTTGTCCTACTGGCTGCTATTCCCATCAGCCTACTCTTTCAGGGCTTGGCACCATAATGCTGCAGGTACTCTTTATTTTATAGTCCAGCCTTCTTCCCTGTTACGAGGAAGTTGTCCTTTACAGTCAATGGGCTGGTGTCTGTTATCTGAGGGAAAACTTGTTTCAGACTATGAAGAATGGTATTGTACGAGGATTTAAAATGTTTTCAGCCATGATCTTTATGCTCCTTTACAGCATTTCCAGATCCTCCTGAACAGTAGTTGAGGGAATGAGGAATAAAAGCAATTTTGTTAGCATTTGATTCCTACATAAGTTTTTGTTTTTTTTTTTTTTTAATGTATATATGGAAATATGCAGCAATTATTCTCCCTGTTTTTCCCTCTATACCTATCTATTCTAACACTGCCAAGAAAATGCAGTATACTTCTCCTTTATAAGACTGGCAAAATAGAGAGCAAGAAGACAAGGAGAGAGGAATATTAAAAGAGATTGGAAATTTAGAAAAACAGATTAAAGATGACTCTGGAATGGAAAAACTGAAAAAGAGCAGAGTAATATCATATAAGAAAACAGTCAAGGGTGAAATGAAAATAAAAACAAACCAAAACAATCAAAAAAAAAGAAATAAATACAAGTTCCCCATAGTTAGAAGACTAAAATCTAGTCAGACAGATGCAAGTTAGGATTTCTGGAAAGTTAATTTTAATTAGTTACTATATTACTATATATTACTATGTTTTCCTGAGCTTTTTTTTTTTTTTTTTCCCAGAAAGGAATAGCATCTGAAAAATCTCAGGCAGAGATGTTGTCACATCCTAAGATCTGATTTTCTCTATTATTATGAAAGCCCTGTGGTTACCCTGAAAAATGGACAGATATGATGCTTTATGACACTGAAAATGTGGCCCTTAAAGTATGCTAGATTAATAGTATTAGTGTGAGTAAGTAGCAGACAGGCTTCAGCGATAAAAATGCCAGGGAGAATCCCAAGACTAAATTGCAGTTCAGTTTTGTCCCCTTCAAGGGGACAAGCAACCCCTCCTTATTCAGAGAGACAGGAACAGGGAGGCTAATGGATGAGTGTAAGATATTTGTGTGGTTACAAGGAGTACATTGCATCCCTGCACATGACTTTCTGCACTATCCTCTCCCCTCTGTCCCTGCAAGTTGATGGCAGAAGGGAGTGAGCAGAGAGATTTTACTGTGAAGTTGTAAATTGCTGCTGAGACAGATCATACCACAAATCACACTGTTCCCTTCACCTGAACAAGAAGGATGTGAGGGAGGAATTGTACTTTAGAAAGGATGTCCCTGAGTCATTCTGTTTCTCACACTGCTCCTCTGGTGCAAATTGCAGGGTGCTCCTATTTTTGCTGTTATGTCTAAAGGAGGTTTATACCCTCCAGCAAAAAGAAGACCCAGGACCAGAAACTGCAAACTTTCCTACAAAACCATACTCTTGGTTACAACTGTTTAATTTCTTTTCCAACTGAGCTGTATAGGTGCATTGCTGACAGAAATTTTCAGCAGCGGTTAGCTAACTTCAAATATAAAGTTTCCTTGGTCCCGTAGAGTACATTCTAGTAATCCCAAGGTTCTCAATTCCTACAAAAAGACACACCAAACAGACTGAACAGAATTTTGATTCCATTATTTAACAAAAGCACCATTATAGTATGCATCTGTAAATAAAATAGTATTGTAAGCACATATCACATTTGAATAATGGTTCATTCTATTTCCTTCTTTATAATTTTGGACAACAATAATTTACTTGGTGCTTGAACATTAATGGTGTTCCTCTGTGATATAAAGTTTCTTTCTCTCAGATGGTAGTTAAACCCCAAAAGTTTCCATTTTACATCTTCTTTCTACCTTCATTTTCATTTTCATTTTCATTTTCTCTTTACTAGATTTGAATATATCCTTAAAATATTATCCCTCTACGTTTCCTTTCACTCACAGGGCTATGTACCCTCTCTACCCATAAGTTCCCTACTCTTACAAAGCATAATGTTCATAAATTCTTCCCAGAACTGAACTGTACAGTATTTAATCACCACCTGCTTTTCCCCTGTCATTATGATTTTGGGGCCATTCCACTGTGTTACTTTCCTTATATTGGAAGTCTGGCTTAAGTAAAATGAATAGTATTGACTATTATTGCTAAACTGGGAGTGAGAATACTGATCAGATGACATTAAGCAGTTTGGATTTGTCTGAGCCTCTTGAGGTACCACAAGGGGAAGCCTGATGAAGTCAGCAGTTTTCCACTGAGTATTACAAGAATTCATCTGTCTCCTTCCATCCAGATTACATCTTTACCTTAACATCTAGAACCTGCTGAATAAGATGTTGAATTAAAGCACTGATTGCTCAAGATTAAACTCTTTGTTACAAGGAAATTTCCTGTGTTGTCTGTACTCACTATGGCTAAAAGTTTGGAAAGTAATGATCCCTATCAAAAATAAAATATTGGATGATGCTGCAGGAAGGTTGATCTTTGAAACCTACTGTAGTATTAATTGATGACCAATTGTATTGCTTTTACATGAGATCTCACTAATCTATAAATTTGCTGTACAATTCCACTTAAATCAATGCAGCTATGCTGATATAGGCCAGATGAGAGTTTGGAGTTGCCTTTGCTCAGCTGGTACTTTTGAAATTAATGAGGATGAGAGTAAAATTTCAGAGCTACCATGCATGGCAGTTAAGTATTACTAAGAGTTAATTAGTCTCATTGTCTATGGAGGCCATGGGGAAAAACTGGTTGCCAAAATATGGAAAACATAATGGTTGTGAAAGATTGAATGGCTCAAATGCTTTTCTGCAGAGCATTTTTAATGTCTTAAAGTGGTTTATTATTTATGTTTTTGTCTGAAGAGAGGAAGGTTAAATATAGTTTTACTTCATCTTTTCTATGTATTCTGCTGGGTTTACTGCTATCCTGGAGTACTTGCACACCTGATTTCTAGTTTCTGTGTTTCCAGCCAAAATGAAGCAGATAATCTCTCTTTTATTATTTACTTATTAGAAAAGAAGAAATTACCCAGAAAATTGGCACTCCTAGTACATCCTGTACAGCATTTTTCTTTTGTTCATACCAAAGGATCTTTTTAAGTGTAGGTGAAGAATAATTCTGTGTGTTGAAGCTATGGACATAGACACACTTTGCTTCTAGTTCTTTCTGTTCCTGAGAATCAACAGAGCTGACACGGCTGACTCCATGTGTGATTTGGGCCAGCAGGAAGGTTGTGACTGCATTAGCATTTTTCTTACTGTTCCTCTATGTCCTTTTATTCTGTACTGAATTTACATTGATGCATGATAAGGTATTGAGGGTAGTTTGTGTCTGTGAACCAAACGGCTTTACGAGAATATTAAGAAACTTATACTAGTACAGATTTCTGTATTTATTTTGGTATTCAGTCTATTCAAATGAATTCCAAGTTTGGAAATAAAGCTTTTTAAAATATGCTATTCATTCTTTTTTAAAAAAATCTTTTGGTGAAGCACAAATATCGGATGGCCTTTGACAGTAAAAATACCATGGATTATTCAATGATACTGTCAAGGTCTTCTAAATTTTGCTGCTAAATCACTAGTTGCTCAGGAATTTTTTTGCTCATGATTAGTATCCTGTCTTGCCCATGAGAAAATGATTTTGCTTCACACTGAGGTACAATACTGAACAAAGAAATTTTTATTGTGTAACCATTTTAGATTCTGTTATGATTTAAAATACTCTCACGTGCACATATTAATTCTTTCTTATAATCGTGACTTTGGGCAGTGAATTCAAAAGGTTATTAGAGATTGCATAGAATTTTATTTTATTTCTTTACTGCTTTAATATACTGTCCCCTTTGTGTAAGAATGATGTGCTGAAAAGTGTGCTTAATTTCTTTATTTGTATAAGTAAATATTTAATTTCCTATTGAAAACATTACTTTTCTGATCTCCTTGTTCAGAAAAACCTCTGTCCCTTTATTGAGATGACTCATAGGAACTGAATTCAAAATTTCAAGTTATATTTAGGATTGGGAATAGGACTCAAGGCGCCAGACTTTGCTTCTGTTATTTAGACTGTAGCAAGATTCATGAGTGAGTCAAATTATTGTTTTCTTTTGTTAACACTGAATTTAAAATGCTAGTGTCTTACCTAATAGTCCAAGACTACAGTAAGTCCCAGTTGTTTCTGCACAAACTGAAATCATGTTGTCACTTCAGGTTTTTTTCCTTCATGCTTCAGTCCCTTTTCTGGATCTGCTGTTTTTTGTTGGTTTTGTTTTTTTCCCCCCCCGCCCAGACCTTTACTCGTGGTGGGAAACAATTAAAATAATTCAATTTTGTACAATGAACTTCTGATGAATGTTGACCTTTAAACCTTTAAAAACAATCAGAACACTGAGTGTGAAAGATTACCATTTAAATTATTAGACCATAATTTTCTTGTATAAAACTACTGAAAGATATTTGAAAAGGGGGTAATGAATGGAAAATAATTCCTGTTATGGAGATTTCATAGGTTGGAAAAGCAGTTTAAGGGAAGTGCTGAAATTTCTAGGGCTGGTGAGAGCTATGATTCAACTAAACAAAGCAGCATGAAACCTGGAATTGGAAGCTTACTGGAGTGACAAATAAACTGTCTTAATAAGGTCTTTTTCTTATTTAATTTCTTTAATTGTATTTGAAATAATAAATAATATAAAGTGTGTCTGTGGATTACATATTTCGTGAGGGATGCCTTGTCAGAACAGGTAAGATTGTAGGCATTGAGATGACTTTGACCCTTTCATTGGTACAAATATATAGGTAAGGAGAACAGCTTCTTTTTCAGTGAGGGTTGTAACGGGAAATCACCTTAGTCTTGACACGTAAAATTCTTTACTCAAGAGTGTGTTTATGTTTCATATTAATGTGTGTAAAAGCCTTCTTATTTGATTAATTAGTAGATTAATTATTACTTTGTTACCATTAGTCCCAGGGCAAGTATGAATCCCTGGGTGATAAGCATTCAATAACTTGCAAAAGAAAAAAAAAAAAAACAAAAAACAAAAAACCGTAACCTACATTCTAAAAACTTTACTGTCTGAATATAAAATATTGCCAATCTTATTATCCATATTTTGCACATTGAGACACTCTTCACTGGAAAGCAACTGGCACTTTTAGAGGAGGAGCCTGAAAATTATATGGCTAACACTGCTAGAGTAGAAATATTGATGCCTTCCTACTGATTGTCTAGTGGAAATATGGGGCACTTATATTTATTTCCTGTTTCTCAGACATTAAAGCCAGGGTGAAAAATCGTTGTTTTCTGTCTTGTTAAATAAATTTGACATTCAAACTTCCATGGTTACTTCTGAGTGATCTAAATCACACTATACTCTTTTCTCTGTAAAACTGAGCTTTCTGATGTGAAAGCATAAAGTAAACATATTATCTATTTTCTCTGCTACTTAGCAACTTAATTTATTTCTTTACTACTTTTTCTACTAAAACACAATTACACAAATTTACCTGAAAAAGGTATGAGTAGACTCAAAGTAAATAAATTTCATTAAGAATTTCAGTATATGTTTATGATTAACTTTGTTTCAGCGTTCATAGAACACCTTAGGATAACTACGTATGAAGTAGCTTTGCTAGTATAGGTTCCAAATCTTCTTCATTAGTTGCTATCAAAATATCCATTTTCCATTCTCCATAGGTGCTTCAGATAACCAATACTAAATATATAATTCTGCGAACAAAATTATTCTTAGTCACAAGCTGCTATTTTCATAGATGAATCTGAATGGAAAATGGAGTCAACTGCCTAGTGTCATAATTATTGTCCAAGAACAGGAAAATAGAAGATGAGAACAGTCATAAAAGTTGACACACTTTGGCTTGACTCATTTGACCATGCAAGCCTGAATACTTGGTGCACTGAAGTCTAGTTTCCATAATACCCTTGAACCAAAAACAAGTAACAAATACGCCTCATTCTTGTTTCATGCTGATTTTTCTTTCTTTTCTTATCCTGATCTAAATTTAAACTGCCATCTTTAATAAATTTATTTGTATCAATGGAAGTGAAAGGCAAATTAGATCCTTTAAATGCATTCCTTGAATGGTTTTTCCCCTTTGCTGTAAGAGAGGGAAGAACTTGCATTGTTATATTGTTGTACTTTTCTACTGATTTATCTCCATGTTGAAAAGTCTTTTCCGTACTAATTTGAAATTCTTTCTCCACATTTTATTTAAATTGCCAGATACACTTGTTAAATAATTCCAGTCTGTTTGGGTTTTGTTGTTCTTTTCTTTTTCTTTCCATGGTGACTGATTGCCATCTGGGGGCAAACATGAGCCCACCATACTAATTTCGCTTATTCTACCCATTAACTGCTATCGTCTCCAGGGTCAGAGACAAATGTATGGATCCACTTTATCTCTCAGCTTACAGAACCTCTCATACAGCGAGCCTTGTATTACGAAATGGCTATAGAATCAGCCTCCAATTACTCAGCTCTACCCTGCGTTGAATGCTGGTGTACCTTGAGAAACAGCATGCAGAAGCACATTTGTTTAAGTCCTCAGATGGTTAACACTGTACATAACCTCCTCACAAATTACAGCCTCAGCTGCAGCACATCCATTAGTCTGGAAGAATGAAGATTCCCAAGCGGCCCTGGTGCCTTTCCCAATTCCCTGGCGACCCACCAATCCTCCGAGCGCTTTCTCTGCATGTAGGGAGTGTTCGGAGCTAATCAGGTCAATGATCATCTCACGGCTCAGGGGACATGACAGGAGCCTATCACAGCACTTACAGGATCTTCCAGACCTGAGCACGCTTGCTGAGAATCTCCTGTTAAGAAACATTGCTTTGGTGCCTCTTCTCTCACTCCCTACGAGCCTCTGAGGATTTCAGCCTGATCTCTCTCTCTCTCTCTCTCTCTCTCTCTCTCTCCTCTAGACAGTGAGGAGTTCACTGACAAAAAGGCAGAGCAGCATGCGGCTACCCGGAGGGTGTTGATTGAAACTTAGATTCTCCCCGATCGCTGTTGATTGGACTGATGCTCCAGCATTACCAGGGAAAAGATTTCAGTTAAGGTAAGTGCTGCTTTATTTGGCTGCCTGCATCGTGCCGAATTTCTGCATGGAAAGTTGGGACGGAGTGAAGTGCCAGCCTGCACTGCAGCAAGGCAGCCCGCGCAGCGCGGCGGGAGCGGGCTGGGGACCGGACCCAGTGTCCCAGCCCCGAACACCTCCCGGCAGGGATTCCAGGGTTAAGCAGCATCTTATGAATGAATGGCTGCAGTTGTCGCCGATCCTGTGATTCTCTAAACCTTGGGGAAAAAAACCCAACCAAAAAAAAAAAAAAAAAAAAAAAAAAAAAAAAAAGAAAAAAAAAGAACAACCTCCAAAAAAAACCCAACAAAAAAAGCCCCCAGACCAACAAACAAAGAAGAAGGAAAAAAGAAATATTAGAAGCATGCAGGATTGTGAGAGGGGAGGAGGAGGAAAGGCAAGTGCACTTTTCCCCCTGGTATATGTATTTGAGGAAGCACAGCAGCTGGAAGGCAGAAGTACATTATGGTAAAACATAATCCTGAATAAGGAACATCATTCCTTCACCAGCAGGAGCTCGTAGATGCAGGGCTTCAAAGTCCCATGGCATTTAAATGAGACAGTAAGGGATTCTCGAAATGTGAGTCAAGAATATCCGTGCAGCTTTCCAGGCTACCGTCAGACTGAAGACTGTGACTGACATGTGGAAGGAATGTTATGCTCCGAGGCTGGTAGGATTTGGATAGTTGCTTTCGTAGGATTAGCATTTCTCTTGTGTATGTGGTGGGGGGTAGGGTGAGTAGGGGTGCTGTTTCAATACAAGAGGAGCCAGAAAATTAAATTGGTTTCTATGAGGTGAAAGTAGTGTTTGACTGAAGAGAGAGAGGATGCGCTTTTTCATGGGCTGATAGAAAGTGAGACATATCAAAAGAAATAGACTGAAGATCTTTATCTGTAAGGAAAATAGACAGTAGATGAGGGAGGCTGTCTTGGAAGTTTAAATGACTAATAGGAAAATGTCAGCGATTATTACACAACCTGGAGTTAGCTAGCCTTGTACCTATGGTCTGTCCACCCTGAAATGTCTGAAGTGAACTGACTCAGTCATGTCCAAGCTTGATAGCTGTGCTATCAGGGGATGTAATTAAGGAGCTTGTAAAGAGGCCAAACTTTTTTATGCTGTAAGGGATGAAATTAAGGTCTGCTGTATTGAAAATGTCAGTTCTCTCTGTTGCCCTTAAAAGTTAATACATTTTTTTTTAAACTCCATCATAGTAGAAAGAAAACATTTCAAATCTTCATAGCTTTGACAGATATATAACTTCTAGGCAGTTTACAAAAGTGTGAATTAATTGCACTGCCTGTTTTCAGCCAATACTGTTTTATTGTGGCTAAATATCTCTATTGTTGATTATCATTTATTGTTGGAAATACAGTTCATAGCACTATATCCTGCTTTAAAAACTCAACTAATCAATATGGACATATACCTCTCAAACCTCTGCCCTGCTCCATTCCTCCTCTCCACTTCACCACCTCACCATCTGCCCCCCTTGCTCCCAGAAGAAAAGAAAAAGAAAAAAGAAAAATAACTATTCAGGCAAATGTTGGTTACCTGTTGGTTACTTACTCCATTAGTCTTTTTAGTGAAAAATGCCAAGCTGTCTTTCTTGCAAAAACATTAACATAGAGGGAAATGACCTGAGGTTTTGTGGGGATTTTGGGGGTGTGTTTGAAGAATGCTGACAGTTTTAGCAATCTCTATATTTTCCATCTTGAAAATTATGTTGGAAAGTAATATTTTTATAATGATGTCTCAATATGTCCACTGTTTTCTAGGAAAGGAAGCTGGTTTTGGAAGTAGTTACATTCACTCATTTTGGTGTAGTATATGGCTGACTTTATTTTTCATGTTATATTTATATGACATTTACTAAATGCTTGGATGCTTCTTCCACCCAGAGATGCAGGTCATCTTGATCAGGATAGAAGTATTTCAATGTACATATAAGAATGCTTTGGATAAGTCTTCACTTTTTTTCTTTTGCAGCTAATCAATGTTTTTTCAGTATAGTTTTCATTCATATATATCAGAGTATTAATTATTAAAAAAAATCAAAATAAAATTACTTAATGCACGGCAAGGAAAAAAAATCAAGCATAAAATAGTTGCAGTTGGAGACATCCATGTTAAATACAAATTGCAGGAAGTTCCGTTCCAGTCTTTCACAAGGTCTGGCTACAAACATTGTTTGACATGATGGCTTTGTTCTCCTTTTGTTTCACAAAAAAGTTACTGTAAGTAAAAAATAAATAAATCACACTTTCACAGCAATGTGTCTGTGTGCTTTTAAACAAGTCTTACAAATACATCTCTATTATTATTTTACAAGATCACATGTTCTATCTGCTTGTAAGTGAAGAGTGCTTACTTTCCAGTGTGCCAGCCTCAGAGGTTTTATGACATGACAGCTACCTAATGCAGGGAAATGTTTGCTTTTTCAGGTTTTTGATAAAAACAGATAATAATTTTATAATTATTCCCTGATCTTTTCCACTGGTGGATTGTGAGCCTCTTCATGCATAGTTATGATCCTAAAAGTGACCTCAGCAATATGGGAAATAACATTCCTCTAATTAAAAGAATAAATTGAGGTGTCTGACTTACTGAAGGTTTTCAGACTTGTTAAACACAGGCAAGCAGATTACACAGTAAGGCAGTATAGCCTAGTACCCTCTCTTGAAGCTGGTTTTTTTTTTACTCTAAGGCTGTATAAAATACTATTAATTATTTAGCAATATACAGAGTTCAACTTTATTTCAGATATTTCAAGTTCTTTGAATGAGGTTGGTGTTAATTTTTTTTGCCTCAAACTACATCTCCTTATTACTGACAGCAGAGTACAATTACTATCTGGCCCAACTCCATTGAAAATTAGTGTTTGATACTAATGCTCTAATGTTTTATGAGTTTTTTGGGAGATTCATTAAAATGAGGTTTAGAAATGGGTAAAGGAAAGAGAGCTCTATGAAAACTGACATGAAACCAACCATAGACCAGTGGGGAACAGTCCTACTAAAACAGGGATAGTGACAGGTGATAGAGGAAACAACTGTTAATGACTATAGTTCATAATCCAGATAATGTAAAAGAAAGAGATATCCTAAATTATATATAATTTCAAGAGTATGGGGTGACAGTGAGATGGAACAAGCTTCAGCGATTAATGAGTTTCCACAGTTTCCCTTCTTGAAGTTTTATAGGGAAATTACTTTACCTGAAAAAGAGACTTTTTAACCCTGTGTTATTAACATGGGTTGAGGAACTAGTATCAGCTTTCCTAGCAAGACTACTGTGTCCCACCAGACTCTTGTTATCTCTCTTTCATTTGTTGTTTTCATAATCTATTTCCTGGACACATATTCTTGCACCTCAGTGTAGTGCCCTCCTCTTTGTACAGTCTCATTTTCTTCCTAATGATAAAAGTTTATCTTCATTATCTCCATTATCTTCCTCTTAGCATTCCCCTGTTCTTTCATTTTCTTCACCTGCTATGATTCTGTTCCTTCCTTTGGTGCTGCAGGGACATCACTTTTCACACTTGGCCCATCTATGCAAATTTTTCATTTTTAATTGAAACAAAAACCCCACTGAAGACAGTCCAGTGCTCACAAGAATAGGAAGTATATGCTCCAACAACTCTGTCATCTCTTGATACCCTTTATCTCTAGTTTTTAAATTGTTTTTGATTGTACAATCTTTGTGTCAGAGGCTGCATCTCACTGTACAGTAAGCAGCTAGCACAGTAAGACATGGTTCTGCTTCCAGCTTTGGTGTCTATGTGTGTGTCTAGACTGCAGAAATTGCCTGCTCTTCACTGGTTCATGGAAACAGACTGCAAGGTTTAAGTCATCTGCCTCGGGATGACATTGTTTTTGCAAAAGCATACATTACAGTTAAAAAGAAGCAGAGATTGCAATGTATATATTATGTTTTTAAATGAGTAAGCTTTGAGCATATTTTCAGAGGTTGCTATTTACAAGCCACTGTGAAAGCTGTTGCCTCCTGAATGACTTCGCAGACTCTAATAAGTTGATATAGAGGCTAATCTAGTCTTTGCTACTAAATTTTTCCTGGCTTCTCTTTTTATTGTGTCTTGTCATAGATAAACATAGCAAGCTAAAGAATGACTTTCAAGCACTATCTTCTTTTGTATTAACAGAATCTTTCACAAAGGCACAGTTGTTTTGTAGAGGTGTAACTCATTGAAGACACTAGGTTTGGCATGTGTCACTGAATATTTGTTCAGGTAATAATTTGATAGCAAAGCTTTGACGATACAATGCTCTTTTGGGAGGGACAAAACTTCAATCTGTTGATTCTTATTGAACCTTCAAGTCAGGTGGTTTGAGTGGGGAAAAAAAATTCCAGGTAGAAAAATTCTACATAAAAATGAAATACAAACTTACCTTGCCATATTGATTACTGGAATTTGTATTTAGCAGAGGTCAAAACCACAGTTTTTAGAATGCTAATATTTCAATGGATTGTTTAAAGATCCTTTTCTCACCACCAGATGAGAACTAAGAGAGTTCACATCATGAGACTTGGTCAGATTACTTTAGGAGCAGCTGTGATTCAGCTTCTGTCAACTGTATCACTTCAGGTTTGAGGGAGGAGCATCTTCTTGTAAAATCAGACTAGCTGATGTACATCAGAGAGTTCTGGGCTGGAAGACTGTCTTGCTGTTGCGGATGTCTCAGTTGTCAATATTTTTTAAGGCAATGACTGCTCTGGTTGGGATATGTACAATGTAAGCTTTGTTCACTGTCCTGTGTTGCAGCAGAGTGGGATTTGGGTGCTGGAGAGTGGGGTCTGTAGGTGCTGAAGTCCATCTCTGTACTGTTGTACTGAATGGCCCAGACCTGGAACCACAGCTCAGATGCAAACATTTATGGAGATATTCATAAGAAAAGTAGAGGTCTGAGATTAAAATAAAAAAGTGTCTAAGCACCTAACTCACAGTAAAATTTGGTCTACTCCATTAGTTTAAAAATTGTATATTTAAGTACCAGAATTACGTGGTCTGTCAACTTTCAGAGTACAATATATTTGGAATAGTCACCAAAAGTGATGAAAAATACCCAGTTAAATGACTTGGATGAATAGGTTTTGTTTCCACATTTAGGCCAGATTTATTATTCTTTTCATGCATGCATTTACTCACTGACCGCATTAATACTTTTTCCAGCACACCAAATACACTTACAAAATACCATAATGACTGAGTTGGTTAGTAAAATGCTTGAAACATTTTTTTTTCCACTAGAGGAAAATAGGTCTATAAACCCATTCTTTTTTCAGAACACAGACAAGACTTTTGACCTTTCTTGATCAACAATGTACTTTTGCACTGATCCCATAATCCAGCTTTTTGAACTGGGTCATTTGACCTAGAGTCTATAAGCATTAGGTAAGTTCCTGGCTGCTGTTATCTGAAGGCTGCCAGCAGGTGTTAAATGTAATTGTAAATGCAGACACACATTTGCTAACCATTTGTCTATTAATTTCACAAAAATTTTGGTTTGTTTATGCAGTTCAAGCACTACCCACAAGACTTAGTTTGAACTGGAGACCTAGATTCTGACTTCCTTTCCCTTTTCCTTAAGTTTGTTCTGCAGTCCCTGTGGACCACTTTTATAGTTAGTTGGTTATACTATAGTGTTTCTGTATATGGAGTTGAGGTGATAGTTTAAACTGCTCTCTTAAAACCCAGTATGAAAGTCACAAATAAATACATTTATTAAGAACCTCCTTGTCATCCTACCCTCAGGTATATTGGCTGCGTGTGTGTGTGTTGCACATTTTCATATATCTGTTTTATGCTAAGTTTAATGCATAATCTAAATGGGAAAAAAAGAAAAGGACTCTATTCCATGGTTCATTTTTCTTATTTAAGAAAATGTTGCAAATAAAAACAATATTGTTAAACGGAAAATTTAATTACAGATTTCTAAGAATACTTGTAGCATGACAAAAAGCTAAAAACTGGTATTTCCTCACTAGATTTTCATTGTCTTGAGCACACTGAGCAGAATTTTACTCAGTACTTCTGGTAGGAATTTGATGACAAAGCCATTCTACCAAATCAGATTTAATTCAAATTTATTGCAACAAGTTTTCTATAAAAACTCCTCTAGTTCAGGTAATATTTCATTCATTTAATTGGAGTAATAATTATATAACAAAGTGAAAAGCCACTGCCTTTCCATTTAGGAGACTTGTATCTTTGCTTGTTATTTCATTTCTCTCTAAAATATTAATAGTATTCATGGTATTTGGTTGCCACAATTTTAACTATATATCTCTTAAAAAGGGTTTCATTTACTGTCACAAGGAGTACTTTTTATTCCTTTACTACATAAATAGTAATAATTTTGGACGTAAGTTAACATACCCAGTGTAGAACTATCTCACTGTAACTCCAAACAGAAGTTGCAGAAGTCCAGAATTATAGGAAAAGAAGGAAAAAAGAAGCCCTATGCTTTCAATAAAGGTCCTGACTGATGAACAGTCCTCTCAGTAGAGCTTTGTTTCATATTTTCATGACGAAAAAGTTTACTGTTTTTTAGTTAGTTTGTTTTTTTTTTTCTTTTTAAAATCTGACTTCCTATATAGTGAGGTTTTCTATAAACCAGAGCTTTTTGTAATTCATCCCTTCCTCCTCTGAACTGCTACTGGAAGGAGAACATGTCAAAAAAATAAAGCGAGAAAATGTGATATACCTGGCTTCTACTTGAATGAGCGCATTTGTCAGAATAAATACAGAACGTGAGAGGTGTTGAAAAGGTAAGTGCTGATAAGGAAAACGCTCAAAATAATTTGCTAATTAAAATGCATTTTAAAGAGCTCCACTTGCCTCTGATGTTTTTGTGAGCATAAAAATTGTTATCCCGTTTGTTGATCCTCATTGCACATAAATCTAAGAAAATTTTCAGACACCATCTCTTTCTTTTGCATTTGTCCTCATGTCTCCTCATCTCATTCCTATCCTCCTCTCTTTATTACTATTTGTAAACGTCCTTTGTTAATGCACAGAATGCGTAAGCAACTATTTCAGGTGCATCAACGGGCTTCAATCCGACTCTGCATTACCCATCAGATGCAGCACATAGCAATTACCTGTCAGTCCTTTTCACCCTGAGAGCCAAAATTTATCTGTCAAGGACGTATTTGAGTTCCGACGTATTTGAGTTCCAGCAGCCAAGAATGTGAATAATCCTAGGCTAGGAGATACTGTGTATGGCAGGATGGAACAGAGTCATCAGGGCAAGCAAATGGATGATTTTAGTAGTTAAAGAGAAAATAAAACAAAACAAAACAAAAAACCTAACCCAAAACACCGCAAAAAAAAAAAAAACCCCTCAAAAAATGCCTACAGGAAATATTAAAAAGTAGCCAAATTTTTTTGTTTGTTTGTGTTGATTTGGGGTCTGGTAGAAGTATTTTTCTCCAAGCCTGTAATTTAAACTGGTTTGTTTGTTTATTTGGTTTGACTTTTTTTTTATTTTTTTTTTTTTTTTTTTTTTTTTTTTTTGCCTGGAACTGCCTGGAGAATTATCTTCCCACAAACAATGGTCTTTTTTTTGCAAATGTTTTCTAAAGGTCACTCTTTTTTAATCAGCTCACTTTTTCTGTAATAATTATATGACATTTTTTTGCCCTATTTGTGACCAAAGAGCATGAATACTCTAAATAGAAAACTCACACACTTAACTGTCTTTCTAAATGTTGCTGTTACAGTTCTGTGCAGGCCTGGAAGGTGACTGCTGAACTTCTCATTACCTAGTGGCTATACAATCCTTTTTATGGTACATGCCTCGGGATGCTAATTCAGGTAAAAATAGCAAAGTGCTATGTTTAAATTTGCTCTTGACTGAAAGGTCTCACAACTATTTCTAAATATGTCTACTGTCCAGTCAAGGCATGAACACAGTTCATGTTCACATACTTAGTGACAGAGGATGATTTTAACTAACAGCCAAGATGTAATAAATCTAAATTTATATAATCTTACTTATTTGATAAAGAGCAGGTGGAGTTGGTTGCCATTTACCCTCCCTCAGTTGTTTCCAGTAGTGCAGGTTCTACCAGCCAAAACACAAGTGGATCTACCTAAAATGTTTTGAATGCAATGTTTAGGGGCATCAGATATTTCTTTTTCTACCAGCTGTTCTTTAGGTTCTCTCTGGACAAATACCATGGTAGAGACATAGATTATCATCATTTCAAAGCATACTTTGGGATGTTTGGGATCATTCTTTTACTCTCTGCTTCTTTGTGCCAGTTTGTCTTGTGCAAAAATGAATAAGGAAATAGCAGTCTTGTGCCATCTAGAATTTTAAAATATACAAGTTCTGGAAGTTATATCTATGTGTGTTATGTGGCTTACTTGCTCATCTTGTTTTCAGATTTTAATTTTGAAGAAACATGGTCTGATATTATTGATTTCCATAGTTAAATTAGCCATTTTGGGAATCATTCTTCCAGAGTTTCTGATATCTCCCCCTCCCCAGTAAAAGTAAACAACAGTATTTGTTTTGCAAAATGTCTCCTTCATACCTCCTTAGTGCTAATCTCCTCAGATAGAACTTGTCTTTCTTGCAAAGAAGCAAAACTTGGGTCAAATGGGTTTAGTTTCAGCGGGATATGTAGATATATTTTTTTTAAGTGCACTTCATAAGGCATAAATGTGATGTTTTAAATAGCTTGTCAGGAAAAAGAAGTTATTTTTAATGCAGATCTATGAAATAGATGCTCTTTAGTAGCATCAATACCCCTGAAGGCAAACATTTGAAAAGGCAGAGAGCACCATAACATCAAGATAAATGTTGTGAGTAGGATAGAAGGCAAAATGCAATACAAGTAAATAGAGAAACATTTCCTGTCAAAAAAGTAAAGCATTAGTAATCAAAATTATTGTTCTATTTTTTAGTTTATTTGCAAATCTCTAATAAGGTTATTTTAATATTAAGGATTTTTTTCTTTAATTACTTTCAAAACGTTTATTAATCTTTATTTTTTTATTCTGAAAATAATAAGAAATTGCTCTGTTACTGAAGCTAAACACAGCCACAGAAATGAAAAATAATTCAAAGTAATTATTTGAAGTACTACTTTATAATTCTTTATGAGAGTATAAGCCCATGTATGTTGGAATTTGGTATTCAAAAATTGCAAACATTCTTAAGCTCTCTGTGAAACCAACTGTTATTTGATAATCATTTGCAAGAGTTTTATAATTGGATAATCTTCTTCATCCCTCTTTGAGGCATTAAACTATGTTTTATGGAAGGTAACGTGAAAGGACCACTGCTCTGGTACTATGACCTAGCTTTAATTTCATTAAGAAGGTTATCGTGTTTACCGACCTCACAATTGAAAGAAGTTTTAGAGTCTGCTCAGAACATTGCCTCGTAGTTAAAAACCTACAGTTAAAAACCTACAGAAGTATCTGGCAAACTCTGATTTACAGAGCAGGAAAAAAGTTGTTCGGAAGAGTCAACCTGGAAGGAAAATTAATTTAACCTTCTATTATTTCATCAGGAGCTGGATCAGGCTGTGGTTATGAAGTACACTGGATATGATTGATAGAATTAGAAAATCTAACTTAGTAGTAGGTTTGATAAGCATTCATGAGAGCTTTGAAGTTTCATGGAATCTGTAGAGTCTTAGAACTGTTACTGTACCCTTATGTCTGGGATTGAAGTTTCATTCAGTGGCTAGGATGTTGAGTAATAGACAAATTCCTGCTTCAGTCATTTAACAAAAGAAATGCCAAGTGTTGGACAGTGCAGCACCTCTGACTGAGACTAGGTGAGAATGTGATTACTTATGTAATGCCATCAAGAGTTGCTGAGCTTTTTGTCTCGAACAAAATGAAGTTTATAAGTACTTGTGGTAGGTTGAACTTGGCTGGATGCCAAGTGCCCACCAAATCACACTGTCACTCCCAGCTGGACAGTGAAGAGAAAATAAGATAAAAAACAACTCATGGGTTGAGATAAAACAAAATGAAATTTTGCATGAACACAACCAAAGAAAAAGAAAATGCTTATGTTCTACTTCCCATCAGCAAGTGATGTTCAGGCTGCTTTCAATGTAGCAGTTGCTCTGGAAAGAAAATATTGTAAATAACAAATGCTTCCCCTTCTTCCTCCTTTCCTTAGCTTTTATATCTGAGCAGATATCATGTGGTATGGAATATCCCTTTGGTTATTTTGGGTCATCTGGCCTGGTCCCAGGATCTTGTCCATCCCCAGACCCTTGATGTGGGGAATGCTGAGAGACAGTGCTGATGCTGTGCCAGTGCTGCTCAGCAGTGCCCAAAACTCTCGTGTGTTATCAACACCTTTCCAGACACCAGTGCAGAGCACAGCACTGTGAGGGCTGCTGTGGGAAAATGAACTCTGGCTCAGCTAGACTCAATGCAGTACTGGAATTATTGTTGTTCTCTGCTAAAATTATTTCGCCTTTAAAAAAAAAAAAAAAAAAAAAAAAAAAGGCAAACTTGGTTTGTCTCATTTTCCCACCCATGTTGCCCACAAAGAGGTTTCTGTTCCCAGCTTTTGGAAAGTTCTCCATCTGCCCAACATAAAAGTCAAGGGACTGTTCCTTCTTTCATTTATCCCAACCCAGCAAAACAAGGGTAGTGGGTTAATATATTAACCACTGCTTTCCAGGAGTTGTGTTTCTGTCCACAGCTCCTTAGCATCATTTTCCCTTTCCTGTTCTGAAGGAAGTAATGAGTCACTGTCTCAAGACCTAACTCAGATTTTAACAAGAGATTGATTTGGGATTACAAATTGACATAATGTAAAATACTAATCCCAGGGATTATCATAAACATAAATAGAAGCATTCTTAATTTGGATTAAGGAATTGGTGCAGGAAGAGGGATTGAGGCTATATATCTTCTTGAATATGGAAGCAGTATATTTATTTTCAATAACAGTAGTAGACAGTAATTACAGCCTTTGCTCACTCTCCTGCCTCAGAGGAACTGAACTGCTGCTGGTTTAGGGGAGGCTGAGCTGCTACTTGCTGATGCCATTTAACACTTAGGGCCCATTGAAACGGTTTGTGAACTACTTCTCCTTTCTTTTTCTTGTTTCTTTGATTTTCTTGATGAATATGTTGCTGAAATGCCCCTTAAAGTGAGTTCAGATATCTATGCAAATAATATCTTTTAAAATTTGGAGGAGACCAGAAAACATAAATCTTTAGTTCAAGAGAGCCTGTCATCAACAAATCTCCCTCTTCCTCATAACTGAATGCACTTGATTAGACAGCAGTTCTTGCGTACTTAAAAGTTATGATTCTTATTAATATTCCTGTGCAGCTATAGAATGTTTCTTCTCTGTTGTTCTCAGTCGTCCTAATACCAAAGAATGAAAATTTAACTAATGTTGATTTTTACTACAAAGAACAAGACAGTTCCTTTTGTGCATATGCCAGTAAATGTGAACGAGAGCAGGATGTGGCATTTCTGTGAGCATGCACATACGTGAACATCTTGGTTTTGTACATTACTGCCAGAGCATTGTTTAAAGTTAGTGTAATACTCTCAGCATGAGATGTTAGCATATTATCCAGTCTTTAACACTTTGTATGTCCCTTAAGCTCTGATTAGACATTATGTAATGATTTTCAATTTTTAATTGTTTGTTTTCTGTTATTTCTTTTCTCTAAAATCAGATGATCTGCTATTCTTTAGAAGTACTGCTGTTGCCATTTTCCCAGGACTAGCAGGCTTCCTACTTAAAAGACTCTTCCTTTCCCCTTGGCTATATTCCTTTGCTTAACTGTTATCCCTCCACATCCACTTTAGAACAGACACCAAGTCAAAGGAATAAAAGAGGATATATCAGATCAGCTCATCCTAAAGGTCTTCTATATTGCACTCTATCCAAGTATGTTCATGTACTGTTCTTAAAAATCTTTGTTTATTCTTGTATATGGTTTTTCTTCCTGTGTGGCTGTAAATAAAGGGATGCATATAATGACTAAATAGAATGAAAGAAAAAAACCCAACAAACTAAACCAGATAATTGCACACTATAAGTCTTTTAAATCAGGATGAAACCAACCCTTTAAAATGTCATTAATATTATTGGCAAAATACCTTTTTATTCCACTGTTTAGAGGGCTGATGGATTTGCAGGACCCAAAGAAATAAAACCTTTGCAGAATAGTCCAAAAGAGAATGTGATGGTACAATAGAAGGATTAATTGTGAAAGTAATCATGTTAGTTTTGTAATTATTCAAATCTTAATTACAATTGTGTTGGCCCAATTAGTTCAAAACACAAGGCTAATGTTAGGGTTGGGTGGATACTCAGCATCTGTGCATAAGTAAGAGGCATCTGTTGCCAAGTGGTGGAGCGATAGAAAGCATCAACTCACCAGCTGTGAAGTCAACAAAGCTCTTAAAAACTAAATTTGAGCCAACACAATGATTTAGCACCCTTGGGAGTGTGTAAAGCTTATCACACATGTACACTTTAGCTAGTTGTTGTCGTCTAGTGGGACTGAAATCTAGAGCAACTATGCGTATTTAAGTCTTTGCCTGCTTTTTAAACAATGCCTTGCCTGACAGGGGTCTGAAATGGGGAATCTGATAGTGACATTTCTGCTCATCAGTGCTGCAGAGATGTTTTTTGTTTGTTTCTTTGTTTGCTTGCTTTGTTTTGTTTCATTTTGTTTTGTTTGTTTTTTTCTTGAACAATCTAGAGAATAAAATATAGCTAAGCTGTTCAGAATATGCAATGCCTTAAGATTTTACAGCATTTTACAAATATTATATACAGGTGAAAGGATAGAAAATAGTGAAATATTGAGAGGAATATCTTGTTTAGAAAGTGTTGCCTTTTCTTTCCTGCCACCAGTTTTGTAGGAAGATGTGGCCATATTAAATATCCATTATACCTTTTACTTTGTTTATTGCTATCAATTCCAGAAAGACAGGATTTTTATGATTCTGACTATTGATACTGATCTTAGTAATTTCTAGTATTGCCTACAGAGACTGAGGATATTAATAGTGTTGCTAACTTTACAATGGTATGTTTAATATTCATTCATTATTAACATTTAATGGTAATGTGTAAAATTTACTGAAAGATAATCAATTGGCAGCAAGAGAAGGGAAGAATGTGAACATTAAAACCTAAGATGGAATTATATTGAACACTAATGCATTCATTTATGACCTAGTTCTGAATGTTAGGGATCCTTTGTCAGGGATTTCATTTGCATTACTTTCAAGTTTTTATTTATTCACATATCACAAAGTACAGATGGAGGAGTGTCTAAATTCATTGTAGTCTGATAATGTTGTTAATTTACATGAAATGCATAGAGTTTGGTATTCTACTGCAGTACAATAGAAAATGAGCTCAACTTTCAAAATTGCCTTCACAAGAATTTTCAATTACATTAAAATAAAATTAAACCGAGTTATAGGGCATTTCAAGCATTCTGAGTCCAGATTTCTTTATTTGCACATTACCAGGTGAGAAAGGTTTTTATTTCCTTCCTGTTTGAGCAATATCCCTTTTAAGGTATGGTTTGCACTTTAATACAGAGCCTTTTGCTTAAAAAAAAAAAAAAAAAAAAAAGTCTATGCCCGTATGGCAATACTTGATCTACTCTATTAAAGCAGCAATCTGGCTAGACCACAAAAGCCAAGCAACTCAACCTACTCATATAAAAATACCTATAAATAAACACAACTATTTCTGAAGAGATGTAATGGAGTGTAAACTTAACTCGTAAACTGAGCACTTTGGTGACTTGTTAATCTTTTTTTTTAACTCACAATTAACTTAGATGTTTCAATATCTGCATAGTCACAAAACGAATTCAGAAGTTCTTCACATTATACTGAAATTTGTGCATAATTGCATGTGTAGTTATGTAATGAAACAGAAAGTAGTACTACATTACATTTCACTCAGATTAGCTGACCGATTTTGCTTATGATTGTAAGACTTCATCAGAAACTCCTGGAAGATATAATGCTGCCACCTTCACCAGTGAGTCACCAGTGCCATGTGTCTGACTATAGTATTGCTGTAAATTGGAAGGAGAAGGAACATAGTGAGACTCACAACAATTAATTGCATGTGCTCTAGCACTTTGGATTTCAGCTTCCTGTTGCATTTGTGGCTGTATTTCACCTGCAAAATGTTCTTTCCTTCTAAATCATATTGACAATGTGAATAGCATGTGTATACTTTAACTAAACAACTTACCAATTCAAGTGGGCTGCCTCAGCTGTAAGGCATGAACTCAGAAGTGATAAAGCATGGCACTGCTTCAGTAAAATGGAATAAGAAATCATTTTGACAGAGCTTAGATCTTGGCCTGGGTTGTTGAATGGGTTTGGTTGTGGGATTTATTATTTCCCTCCCTGTCTGCCCCTTTCCTTTCAAGGTCAATGTTCCTTATTTTTTGTAGAGCATATCTTACATGACAGTAGAGAAAGAAATGCAACCAGGCTGGGTTAATGCTTTTGGGGTCAAAGTGGACTCCTGAATGCAAGGAAACAGCACCTGAGAAATAATGTTCACAGTCACTCCATGAAGACAAACAGTGACTGAACATCAGATGATTAGACTGCATATTTTTTTACTAGGGGCATGTAATGGAGGATTTTGAAATCAAATATTTTAGTCTATAAATAAAGGAAATACCTCTCTCCTGTTTAAATCAGCTGCATGGAATTAAAAGAGAGTGGAAGTGCTGTGATAGTCTGTTTTGTCTGAAAACAAATTATTTTTTGTTGGGTCTGTAGATATCCTTAAAATAGCAAATTTAGGCAATAAAAGTTACTTTTTGTTCATTTCCTATCCTATCATTTACTAATGCAGAAAACATTGCAAAAATTAGCAGCAATGATTCTTTTGAAGATGACTTGACATTTGTCCATGATAAGAATGGAATTTTAAAATGTCTAATCTATAATATTGCAGATAGACTGTGGAGTGTCTGTAAGACTGGTTCATCTGTTTTCAATTTCTCTCAGGTCCTGAAAGAAGCAAACCTATGCCCCTTAAATCACAGAGGGAAATAATGCTTCCTTTGATGCTCTTCCATCCTACATGTTAAAACAATGGTAAAGCATCAGTATCATGTAAACTAGACCAGAATAACTTTATCTAACCCTCTACCCAGTACAGCTTCTTGTGCAGTATACATTTACATAAATACCACACCTGTGGGTAAAAATTATGACAAGTTAGAGCTTGTATCAAAATCAAGCTCCTATATTCAATGGATATCAACTCTTAATTTTTTCTTTATGATAAAGTACTGAATTTTATGTAAAGCTAATGAGGTACAATAGAGTAGACAGAGCATTTACTCTGACAGAGTCATTTCAATAAGATGGTATTTGAATAATTTCTGCCAAAGACAAAGGATTTCTCTCTCATCATTTTATTCTATTACATTAAAATTGTCATTTTTTTGTAGGTCCTTCTTTATGAACACCATTTGGGTTACATTAGCAGTTGCAGTTTGAAAATGCACCTTGAAACTTCATGCAGCAAACAAACTCTTATCAATATATCATGTCTCAAACACACCAACTAAATCAAGTGATTTCAGTGAGATTATTCCATAATGTTATAAGTTTCCATAAGAAAGGCTAATGTCAATATCTGTCTGGTAGAATCATATCAGCATTTTCTGCTACTTCAAATTGAATTGTTATGGTGAGGTAAGTGAAAGAAATTATAAAATGTCTAGACATGCTGCTTATATCTCATCACTAAAAGCTGGTCACGGTGAGGTCAATGATACGTGTGCTGGGACAATTCCTTAAATAAGTTTTATCAAATGTACTAACTTTGTAGTAGCTATTTAATTTTAAATTATACCATCAAAAAGATTATCAGATTTTGATTCAGTGAAACATTTTATCATTGATTTCAGTGATACTGTATCAAGATCTGATACTCTCCCTTTCAATAGAGGAAGTAAAACTGAGGAGAAGCTGTATTTGTAGTATATCTTGACATCTCACTCCTTACTATGTTGATCAGTGTCAAAATCACTTCTGTGAAGCAAAAAGTCGTTAAAAAAACAGCTATGAATTCTTGAAAATGTAAAGGCATTAGGCAATTGTATTGTTTTGCGGATGAGTTTTTCCACTGAAAACCTTGAGATAAGAGCATACTAATACAGGAAGCATACAGTGATAACGACAGTGTGAAGTTTTTAGTGTAAAAGATCATTTTCCTGGGGAAAAAAAAGAATACACTACCCATGGCAGAGACATATGCTCTATTTTAATTGGTGTAGGCTATTTTATATCAATTAATTTCTACAATATGTGATCACTAAGAAGAAATTGGTTTTATAGTGTCCTGCGCAAAAGCTCAGTAGCTGTTTAATCCTCATATAATCTGTATTAAAATAGAAAAAGTGGTCAGAAAACAGAGTAGAAGTGAGGTGATGATTTACCCATTAGGCAAGGATGAAGACAATGCATGCCACCCTGTATGCCATGCCCTAGCAAAGATTCTCTTTATACTATTGCTTTACTGAGCTGAGGTTTTTAGTTCAGACTCCTTCAGGACATGAATAAATCAGACATGAGATAACATTAATCCAGTTTTACAGAGAAAGAAAATTACAGTGCTTATTCTCTCCGAGACTCATTATATTCCAGAAGAAATGTGGAAGCAGGCGTTATTCTTTCCTATACAAATATCAAGATCTGAATATGGCATGAGGGACATTGATCATTTTTTTATACTCCTATAACTTTTAATACATTAAGTCAAGACTCTCCATCCTCTCTGGCCAACTATAACTGCACTAAGTTTAATAACTTGATTTGAATTAATTATATGTGAAACTATTACTGCAAGAGACCTTTCTTAACCTTTTAAGGACTTGTGTAAAAATAACATACTGGACATCAATCTGTTTATTCCACAGTTCCTATGAACATTAATTTTTGCAATTTAATGTGAATAAATAGTTTATTGATACTGCAAATCAAATGGTTTATATAATGCTTGTGGTAATCACTGGCCATAACTTTCTCTTTGTTTTTATTAATACAAATCCTCACCATTTATAGTATCCCTTCAATTTCTAGCTTCTCCACCTACTTGCTTAGAGTAACTTCAAAATAAATTCCAGAGAATTCCTACTGCTAGTTCTAACTTCCCCATACTCATACGGATTCTGTTTGAATTGTAAATTAAACATAAGAACTATACCATCAGCTGGATTTTTTTTTCCTATGTATTTAGGACTAATTCAAGTCCCAGTGATATGAACCTGAGTTTTCTTATTGACTTCTCAGTGAGATGGATTAAGCCCTTAGGCAGTGCTTCTAACTCTGGTTCTCTAATGCCTAGTGCAGTAACTAGGAAGAACTAAAGCATATCTCAATTATTAACCATACTCAACCAACTCAATAAGTATTAACTATACTCAACCCCAGAGCTAGAGTAACTACAAATGTATCACTCAAGAGGGAAGAGATAATAATTGCAGCTCATAGTATCTCCTTTTGTAATAAAAAATAAATTCTTAAATTATTAAAATTAACAAGTAAGGTAGCATTATTCATCCCTTATTTTTATATGAAATTCTAGAAAGAAAATTGGTGGTCACCATAATGGAGACACTGAAGTAATCAAAACACAAAACCATACTCCTTTATACTATTTCAAGTCCTTAATTTTAGACCCTGGAAACTTGAAATCCCATAACAGTCTCTTATTTGGATGTGACAGCAACTTGCTGTCATCCTGATAATTCCTGTCAGTAATGATGTTCTTTCTTCTTGATGAGAACGAGAAGGAAATAGATGAGTAAGGTTTTTTGTGAAATTGCTCTTCATGTCACTCCCATGCTCACAACTTAAATTTTGTGTCTTGCACGTAGCTAGGAAATGATTCTCACTTAACCACAGGAGCAGAGTTGAAAAGAAAAAAAAAAAAAAAAAAAAATGGGAAGAGTATGGTAACATGTTACTTGCCAGTTTTAACAGTAAGCAAATATTAATTTCCTTAGCACATTTAACTTTAAAATTCAAACATAAAAGTTGACACAGTGGTTCCCCATTCCTTAAAGAACATAAAATAAAGGAGTCTATGAAGTGTCAGGCACTAGCTACCTCTGTCAGACAATAGTAATGAAGTTTCAGTGATCTTTGTGTACTTTAAAGAGGTATATTTGAAGTGCAGTCTGATAACAGAATTCACTCCTTATGTCACACTTAAATTTGCAAGACCATTGCCAAAAGTGAGAACACAGAAATCCGAAGCCTATCCTATGAAAGGAGTGCTGATCCAATTCAGATATAGAAAGGCAAACAAAGCAGTTATATAAGCTGGCCTCCTAATACCTCTGTTACTTTACTCAAGGTATCTTCTGTAGTCTTCTTCGAGAAGCATACAAAGGAAATTAAAAAAAAATCATTATTTTTCTTTTATTTACCAGTTAAGTGTTATGCTAAGGCGAATGCATTATTTGGTTTCCTACATAATCTCAAGGGAACAGACAGCAGATCAGATCTACATCCCAAACTTTGATTGGAGAATTCTAGGTTCTCATAGGCAAAACGTTAAGAGACATAATTAGGTCTCACTCTTTCTGAAACATGTAGTAGCAATTGCCTGTAAAGTTTTGGAACACTTCATCTGGAAGAGACTAGAAAGAAAAGGTTTTTTCCTGTGTGAAAAATGCCATATGATTTCTTCCAACTGCCTTTTGGAATTGAAAATTCATCAACTTAAAGCTTTCCAGAGCTTAATGGGGAGTTTGTGTCAAAGGTTTCTCAAAATGGGAGAGGCAGGACAATAGAGATTTCCAGAGATGATATGCTGCTATGAAAAGTAAGGACTACACTGCTGATCCTGCCTGAAAGCAGTGTTGAGCATTTAGAGTGTATGAATGGTCTCTGAGACAAACTTCAAATACAATCCAAATTTTTAGGCTGGCCGAGTATTCCACAATCTTTTTTGACTTTTCCAATTCTTGAATTTGGAAGATTTTTTGGGGAATAGAAGTGTAACAGTATAGAAAAGCTAGCCAAGAACACATCCATGCCTTGCCAAAGCAAGACAAAATACATGAGCTTGTAAGAACAGGAACATTTGCATATGCACCTTAAATGAGAGCTCATTTTTTTTTATTTGATGTTTGTAAGGAAATTCACAAAATACAGGGCTTTTAACCAACAAAAAGATTCCTGCTATTACATTAGGTTTCATGAACATTTTGAATATCTATGGGTTGCTGGTAATTCATAAACTCTGTAACACAATTTTAAAATTATGATTGTCAAAGGTATTATGTCCAAATACAGGCATATGTCAAGGGACAAAACACATTCAAGTAGACAAAATATTAAGTGAAAATGTTCTTTAAAAAGATTAACAATAACTTAATTTCAATTTGTCTGAAACATAATGTCTGAATTTCTTTTTGTAGTTAATTTGTATTTTGAGCTTTAAAAACCCATTAAACTGCCCTGGTGAAAGCTGTAGTTTTGAGACTACTGAAGAGATTTTTTTCCAAAACTGTGAAAATATGTAGCATGATATGCATCATCTGGTAGGCATCAAGAAATGATGAAAGGAGAAATGATAGAATCAGAATAATTTAGATCAGAAAATACCATTAAGATCATCAAGTCCAACCACAAACCTTACACTGCCACTAAACCATGGCCCAAAATGCTACATCTGCATGTCTTTTAAACACTACTAGTGATGGTGACTCCATCACTTCCCTGGGTAGCCTTTTCCACTGCTTAACAGCACTGTCCATGAAGATTTTTTTTCCTAATATCCAAGCAAACCCTCTTCTGATGCAACTTGAAGCCATTTCCTCTTCCCCTACCACTTGTTACTTGGAAGAAGAGACCAATCCTCATCCCACAACAACCCCCTTCAGGTGTTTCTAAGGAGTGGAAAGTTCTCCTCCGAGCCTTTTCCCCAGGGTAAATAACCCCAGCTCCCTCAGCCACTCTTCACAAGGTTTGTGTTCCAAACCCTTCCCCATTTCCTTTGACCTTCTCTGGACATGCTTCATCACCTCAATATCCTCCTTGCTGTGAGGGGCCCAGAACTGAACACAGGATTTTAGGTGTGGCCTCGCCAGTGCCCAGTACAGGGGGACAACCACTCTCCTGGTCCTGCTGGCCACACCATTGCTGATACAGCCCAGGTGCCATCGGCCTTCTTGGCCACCTGGGCACAGCTGGCTCATGTTTACCTGGTGGTCAACAAGCACTCCCAGGTGCTTTCCTGCTGGGCAGCTTTCCAGCCACTCTGCCCCAGCCTGAAGTGCTGCAGGAAGTTATTGTGACCCAAGTGCAGGACCCAGCACTTGGCCTTGTTGAACTTCTTACAAGTGGCCTTGTCCCATTGATCCAGCCTGTCCAGATCCCTCTGCAGAGCCTTCCAGCAAATCAACACTGCTGCCCAAATTGGTGACACCTGCAAATGACTGAAGCTACACTCAATCTGCTCGTCCCTATTCTATATGAAGATATTAAGCATGACGAACCCCAAAACTGAGCCCTAAGGAGCCCCACTAGTGATCTGACCACTAGCTGGATGTAAACCCCTTCACCAGCACTTTTCAGGCTCAGCTATCCAGCCAAATTTCTACCCAGCAAACTGTGGATCTGTCCAAGTCCTGAGTAGCCAACTTTTCCAAGAGAATGCTGTGGAGAGAGTGTCAAAGGATTTACTAAAGTCTAGGTATAAAACATCCAGAGCCTTTCACTCATCCACTAAAGGTGTTAAATTGCCATGGAAAGGAGATCTGTTTGGGTAAGCAGGACTTGCCTTTTTTAAAAGCCCTGCTGACTAGGCCTGATCATCTGGTTGTTCTGTACATGTTATGTGATAACATTCAAGATGATCTGCTCCTTTTAGTGACACTGAAGTCATACTATGTCTGTAATTTCCAAGATCCTCCTTCCAACCCTATTCATAGATGGGCATCACACTGGCCAAACTGCAGTCCACTGAGACCTCCTCAGTTAACCAAAATTATGATGGAAAGTGGTTTAGTGAGCACTTCTGCCAGCTTCTAAAGTACCCTTGGGTGGATTCCACCCAGTCCCTTAGACTTGTGTGTGACTAAGTGATATAGCAGGTCGCTGGCCATGTCCCCATGTAATATGGGGGTTTCATTTTACTCCCCATGCCTGTTTTCCAGCTCAGGAGACTTGGCAACCAGAGAACAACATAAAAGCTGAGGCAGAGAAGTACCATTAAGTATCTCAGACATTTACTCATCTGTTGTCATCATATTTCCTCTTCCATCCAATAAACAATGGAGATTCTCCTTAGCCCTCCTTTTGCTGCTGATGTATTTATAGAAACATTTTTAACTATTTTTTTTAGCTGTAGCCAGATTTAAGTTCTAGGTGGGTTTTGAGTCTTCTAATTTTCTCCCTGAACAACCTCACAATATCCTTTTAGTTCTCCAGAATTGCTTGCCCCTTTGTCCAAAGGTCATAAACCAAGAATTTTGCACATTCACATATAGTTAATCAAGAGCCGTAGTAAGCACTCACCTGGATCAGCAGTTTCTCTCAGAGGTATGATAGGTGTTGGTTGCAATTAAGCTACAGTTCACTGTCAAGCTTTATTATGTTGTGATGGAAGATTCTGATTTTTTTCATTTAGTATCAACAAATCTTTGTGTTGGTATGACTGTGTGTGTGCAACTGCTTGAATAGCAAATACAATTAAGAACATCTACTAGTGTACAGATGAGAAGGTAGTAATGCATTGGAATTCAGAGATCCTAGATCACTAAGACTTGAAACTGCTCTATTGTAAATTTTGATTTTTCTTTTTATTAGAAGTTATTATTTCTTTATTTCATCCATATTACCTTTAAATGAAATGGTGCCAGTTTTTTCATATCTGAAATGCCTGGGGTTATTTTAATAGTTTTTCATAAACTACTACTTCTGCTTGTTGCTATAAGGTATTAAGGTTCTTTAACCAAAAAGACTTCCAAGCCTATTTAATCGTGTGACTAGTACTAATGAGTACAGAAAGTCTACTAACATGCTCAATTTAAAGACACACATAAGTGATTTGCTAATAAAAAGTATGTGAGCATATGGAGCTGTATAGTTTTCCAGTTCACAATTTTAATACGAAACAGCTCTGAAAAAAGTGTGTTTTCTGTTAACAGAGAAAGAAAAGGTATAAAAATATTTTCTTTTCTGCCTTATGCTGTCACTCCAATAGGTGGTGAGTAGCTCACTTTCCTCTGAAGTCTGTTTCGTAAATCTAAGCATTACATACCTCTGTATCAATGTTTTTCATTTACTGGTTTTGTCTTTTTCATCTCAAAAGTTATTGTAAAGTTAGCCTGTGAAAAATAGGTCCAAATTCAAGAAAAAATTGGCTAAAGTTGCAAATGAAAGATTGCTCCGATTTCTGATATTTTGTTTTCTATAGAAAGGAGCAGTTGGAAAATGGACAACGAATATGCAGAATTTAATGCAAAATTTTGACTAAGAATTCAGAGAGTTATTTTTTACCAGTCTGACTGAATTTAACCTAATTTACTCAAGACCGTATTAAATCTCTGTACCCAAATGCATTGTTAGGCTGAGTGAGAAGTTGTGATTTCTCTGTACACTGGAGACAAACTCCTGTGTCTGTAATTTTTGAGGGGCATATTAGTTACTCAGTAATAACTTTCTGGAAATCCTTGTAAAGGATCCAAGACACAGAAGGGTTTAACCTTTTTTTTTCCCATTAGCATTGGGAAGTGTTCTTTTGGCTCTGTGCCCTGTGAAAGCATATGTGTGACCCTCTAGTCTTTCCCAGGCCTTCATACCCTACTTTTAATTTCAGTGGACATTGATTTTTGCAGAGGTGCTTCCAGCTACCTAAAGCCAAAGTCCTACATTTTAACTTAGTTTACAAGCATGTATAAAGAGGAGAGGAAGGGGAAGGGAAAGGGGAAGGGGAAGGGGAAGGGAAGGGAAAGGGAAAGGGAAAGGGAAAGGGAAAGGGAAGGGAAAGGGAAAGGGAAAGGGAAAGGGAAAGGGAAAGGGAAAGGGACGGTCTTTTGCATCAGGTATGAGAACTTCTCAGTCAATTCTTTCATGTTTATCCGATCGATTTACCTCAACTATGGTGATTAAGGAATCTATATAAATTGATGGAAAAGAAAAATGAGTCTTTACAGAATTTATGAAAATATAATCATTAGTTTTTCCCTAGTGTGAATTGTCATTGGAGAGACAAAAAAATGTTTGTGAACTCTTTATGGTGCCATGTTTTACACTCAGTATTTTTTTCTCATTAAGTTTTTGCCATTGAGTTCCTTGTTAATTTTAAGATATACGGTTGAATTTTGACTAAAAAAATATTTTTTGCCCTCTTAACTTTTTAAAATTATTTTTGTTTTCATCAAGCAGCTGCACTACTTTTATTGTCTAATTATTTTGGTGCAATTATGGCCTACTTAATTATAGAGGGATGGTCACAACTCTAAGTTATTTAGAGAGTGGCGTAAATAAAACAGATGAAGAGTAAAGTACAGGTAAAATTTCATGGATTGTTACCCATGTGTACTTTGTAAAAACTAAGTCTTTGTAACAATAGGAATTTAAGAAGAAATGAATTAACCCTCAAAAACTTCATAAAGATTTAGAATAAACAATTTGCTGACCAAATTAAGACCTTCTTGACAAGAGCTTTCAAAAGACATTAAAAAAAAATACATTTGAAATTTTCATATGAAGTGAGAGACAATAATCCAAATCAAGTTCTTTAGAAAGGGGCATTTTTTTTTCAGCAGTAACTATTGGATTTCAATACTCTAGAGTACTCTAGAGTAGAGTACCATCTTTTAGATTTATTCTGTAGCAAATATACGATACTGAGGGATGGATTTTTACTGATATCTTTATCTCTTAACAGTTCCACATAATACAGGAGCACACTAGAAAGAAATACTCAGTTCTGTGTGTAGAATTTTCTGCTTAATAGGTTCATGATTACACACCTGATCAGCAAACATTGAAAGTTCCCTTGGATGTTTTGGTCTACCTTATGCTGAACAGAATAGCAACTTAGTTTTTACCTTTCAGAAGTGCTAAATCCTCCAATAACTCAACTAAAAGGTGAGATGCTGAGGTAATTCACTCTGTGAATTACTGAAGTACTAGAGAGATTAGGTTATTTAATCTAGGAGCTGTTGCTAGAAGCTGTTGTTAGAAGTTTTCACTCTAATGAAGTTTCATTTTAATGTGTTTTATTGGAGGTCGGTTTTAACTGTCCAGAGAACTAAACATGATGAGATTCCTTTCACTGACTATGAGGTACCATGTAAATAAATAAAATCTGAAGATTCAGCTCAAATACCATAGTATATATCTTGGATATTACACATCTAAATTGGGAAAGTTGCTGGAATACTGTGCAAATGTGCTGAATTTGATGTGGAACACAGATTGGCCCAGAGAAAATAACAAAATAATATTAGAAATTATTTTGAGAGCATGAGGTTAATTTATTTGTGCATCTATTTTATTTGGGAATTATAAGAGATATTTTATATAACTTTCCAAATATGTAACATGATATGCAGCAGGGATCAGTTTAAGATTTGACAGTTTGAGTTTATTCCCAGTTAAGATAAACTATGGAGTCGTTTTTGTAACTACACACTGCAGCTTGCTTTCCCTCAGATGCTAAGACTTGTGGAAATAAGTCCTTATCTTATAAATATTACATGAATTTAGGTAGCAGCAAAATATGATTCACTTAGAAAATGCCTATAATAATCTTTTACTTTCATACTTTTGTATATCTGTAATAAAAATAATGTGGTAATAATTTACCAAGCATCATCTCTGATAAAAATGCTTAACTCTACTCTCTAGTTTTCTCTTCTCTATCCATACCCTGCAATATGTTTTGAAATTTGTTAATCCAGATATCTCAGAGGCATTTCTCTTAATACTTGTATTTAAATTTTAATGTCAGTATCAGTATTGACTTCCAAAAACTGTTTTCACTTGAAGAAATTAGTGGTCCAATGTTGTTGTCTCCCTTAAAAGCATTCACTCTTTACCAAGATGAAAAAGGTACCCCAGTAGTTTATTTCTCTTTCTCATCCACTTATTTTGGTGGAATGTATATTTGGAACAAATAAATAAATAAATAAATAATGTTGTTTATATATAAGAGGAAAATGCACTCTCTTTTGAAACCCATGTGTTAATTGCCTTTATAAAATGTTTTTTGTCACATGCTCATGATTCCTTTAATAAATTCTTCTAAGACTACAATTTAATCTTAAATCATAGGTCTCCAAATGTTTGGCAATTTATATGTTTGCAGCATTGAGTGAATGTCTACATGTACATTTACACTATTTCTCTCTCTCCTCTTCCGCACTGACATACTGAGAGTGATGCAACATATTAGAATGAAATAATCCAGTTTTCTGGGTGGTCACCTTACTTTTCCATCAGCTGTACTAAAAATAGCATCTCTTGAAACAGAAGCATTGTGTATCTGTGTCACTTACTGGTTATATTCTTCTGGTTTTATGCCTAATTTAGTATGAAAAGCTCTGTGTTCTTTGTGGGAATAAGGCAGGAAAAATAGAACATGAGGATAGTTTTAGAACTTTTTATATATTTTTGGTTGATTCTCTATGTTTCAGAATGGCTACTTATGGGATGTAGTACAAGGTTACATTAGACCTTTATTTAGTATGATCTTTGCAATTTACTCATGGCTTCACACAGAACCTCATAGCTGAAACCTCTGAGAAACTAAGTTACATTTCTCAAATAGATGGTTTGAGCACCGATAATGTAAAACCTTGAAGGAAAGATTAACAGAATGACCTAATGACAACTATGGATCATCATCTTCCAAATGGATCTGCACTAGTCGTCTTTTTTATAAGTACATTTATACAGGTGCAGTTACTTGCCCTTTACCCACATGTATATGTCTTCAATTTGGGGACATATCTTGTATTTTGGGAGGGAAAAAAAAAAAAAAAAGATACTATCTTTTACTATATTTATCTGCCTGTGCATTTTTTCATTAAACAGACAATGCCTTCATAGTTCTGTCTCCAAAGACAATCTGAGCCCCACAAAGTGGGATTTATGAGAGTTAGGAAAATGATTACCAATAAAAGATGAAGCAGTAGAAAGATCGTGTATTTAAAATAAAAGTTATTTTTTGTTTTTGAAACTGAAAGTAATTTTTAAAGGAGGGGCAGAGTATCATAAGCTTTTCTCTGAGCAGATCTTCAGTCTTACCTTGAATTTTGTGTTTTATGGTTTTTTTGTGTAATGTGTTTTAATAATTTTTCTTGATGCTTGTTTGAATAAACATGTTTACTGAGCTTATTATGAGGCTGCTGTGAGGTTAGGAGGTAACACAGATTTTGAAGATTCACTAGGAACATAAGTTTACTGAGCTGTGTTTAATGATCAAGAGCAATGATTTATTGTAGCAGACCTCAACGATGGCTGTTAAGGGTTTTTTAATGGTAGGGATTCAATGCAAAATCATGCTTCTGGCATTCAACAGTCACTCTCTGTCCTGGTTTGCTTTTGCAAGGTCACTCAATGTTGCTGTGGCACCTCTTCTCACTGGGACAAAGTACCCTGAGAATAATATTCCTGGTTAATCTTCTGACATTCTTTCTTATGCCTCGAATATTCTCAGCATACACAGGTACTCCTGTAACATGAAGTGAAACCCTCAAAACACGTTGATTCACCAACCACACAGGCATGCTGCAAAATTGTGCATTAGCTTACACTGATTAAAATTGGTCTCATCTAAACAAATTAAGGGGTCTGATCTCTCATCCATATGCATGGCTAGTTCTCATTAATGCTAATAGAGGCTATGTGCATACATGGATGAGAGATCACACCTCTGAGGCTAACTTTACAGTTTCAGTTTGGTTTATTTCTGCAATAGCCATGAAACGTTCAGTGTTAAGTATTTCAATAATTTAGAGAAAGACCAAAGGGGAGAAAGATCAATGCTGTACCTTTTCTTGTACCTTACTATGGTAAATAAATAAAACAACACACCTTATCTCTGTAAGATGGGGGGCAAGTAGTTCTTTTTGCCTGCTACTGGATTTTTATAGTGCCTGCTAGCAAATTCAGATTTACATGCTTATGTTTTCAGGCAGAAATAAGGAAAAAAAAAATAATGCTAAAAAGATTCATTCTCCCCAAACACTGAAACATTGATGTATATTTGTTACAATGTGGTTGTTAAACTTTTTTATGATGAGAGATGCTTCTCTCAGAGAGATGCCTCTGCCCAAATTAAGGTGAAAACAAGACCATATGCAGAAGTCAAAAGTATGGACGTTATTTAACAGTAAATATGAGGGGGAGAGAGAGAGAGATAAAGAAATAGGAAAAAAAGGTGCGGGGGAGTGAGAAGGAGAGTGACAGAGACAGGTTAAGTAGAAAATATCACCACTCCCCTTGGTCCTCTTCTCCCAGTCTTCTGGGTGGTGAGGGTCCTGCATAACAGAGTTCAGTGGATTAATATAGGTTCAGGCCAGGTGGGAATGTCCAGATACCTTCCTTGGCAAGGGGGTGGGAGCAAGTTTGACATTTTCTCTTTTAACAGACTGTGGATCTGCAGCATGACTTTGCATCACGTGCAGTGCTCTGGTTCAAGGCCTCAATGAGTCTGGGGAGAAGTTTAGGGGGTCTTTGATGGACTATGACACCTCCTCAGCTGCCTCTCATGTGAATGTCCCACGGATGTGGCCTTCTCGGGGTGGGGGGGGGTTACAACTGAGACAATTTGTGTAAGGGAATGTGGGCGTTCACTGTCTCACCAGAGGTTATGTCACATATCCAAAAACTCCCTGCCCATACTCCCTGCTCCTGAAGCCAGCCAGAGCTGATTTTCAGGACAGTGCTGTTTGGCTCTCTTTCTTGATACATTCTTCTCCCTCAGCCTAATTTACTTCTCCCTAAATCTGAGATAAATGTACAATAGTGTTACCTTTATCTTATCTCAGTTCCATTAGGCTGTTTAACTCACAGTTTAAAGTTCCAGGCCAAAGGCATATTCAAGGAAGGGTGGGATTTGGTGGCCACACCTTCTTTACACAGTTTTACCATAATGGGCAAAAGATCCTTCATAACAATGTTCAAGCCATTAGCAGTAACTAAAGTCTCTCACAGTACTAAATCTCTTAATGGCATCTTCATAATTTTACAAACTGCAAATACCATTGACTGTATTTGAGCATGTTATTGTGCTACATACAGCATATCAGCTGTAATGTCATCTAAAGAATTCCCATGATTTAGTCCTTTCATATTCAGTTAAGTGTTCTCAGAATATATTCTGTCAAAACATTTTAAATATTTGTCTAATACCATAAAAATATTGTTGTGCATAAGTTATCAGACAGTAGGAGATTAATTAGCTTTCTTTACGGTCTGAGCTACACTGGGATAGGAGAGGTGCACATTACAAGGTCTGGTGCTTCAAGGGAGTTTGTCCTCTGTGTACAAGGGCTTTAAAACAAGCCTCACTGCGAGAGGCTGGTTTGGATTTTTTAATTGTAAAAATTGCCAAGTAAAAATTAATTGATTCATGATTACTAAAACACACCAATCACAGAATTTTGGCAATGCTTATACCTTTAGCTGCTTTCATAAAGCTCAGGATCTATTCTGAGCTGTAAATTCCTTGATGCAAGACTGCAAAAACTGGCCACATACATCTATTTTCTTCACAACTTGAAGGGTCTTTGTGTGTGCTACTGATTGGCTAAGCCTAGGATTCTAGTGGAAAAATAAGTCACTGGATATGATAGAGGATTGCAAAATGGAATATTTTAGATAATTGTCATGGGTGAGGTAGACACAGGAATAGAATCACACTGCTTAGTGACATATAATGTAAAACATCTTTGTAAGTAGAATGGGACCACTGTGAAAGGATATCCTCCATGAAGAGCTGTTATCACTGCTTATTGCTTTCTAACACAGCTGACTGATATAAATAACCAATGTTACCTACAATGTTTTTCATTGGTGACATCACCTTTTCCTTTTATTTTCTCCATAGCTGTAGTCATCTGGACACTGATATCTAGGTTACTATCACCTCCTGGCTTCCTGCTCCAAAATGCCTTACTTGGCAGAAATTTGTTATGAGTTCATCTTCTTTGTTTCTTTTCTGCGGGTATCTAATCATCAGAGCAGGTCAGTAGGCAAATTCAGTCAAGGTCTCAGTCATTTCAGTGCTGTTGTGGTGGTTTAACACCAGGTGGAAATTATTTTACAAATAAGCCACTTGCCTTCCCCTCGCCCTTCCAGTACGAGAGGGACAAAGGCAAAGACTATGGATTGAGATAACAAATTAGTGAAAACAAAAAACAATGAAATAAGAAATGCACAGTAACAGCAACAATAGCATTATCAAAAGTATACAAAAAGAGAAAGTGTTTTTCTCTCAAAAAACCACATAAACTTAGTTCTGTCAGGCCACTGGGACAAAGACAAAGATGGTGTCTGTTCCCGTGCTGCCAAGCCCAAGACAATGGAAAACCAAGGTGGCCAAACCCTGCAAGCTGTGCCGTGTGTGCCATGCCTGGCCTCTGCTCGGCTGCTCTGGGGCTCTGCTCCCCTGGGCTGTGCCTCCGCGCCGCGCTGGCTCTACCGGGCGCTTCCAACACCTCATCCCATGGCCGTGTCTTGGAGGAACCGGGGGGCATGGATGCTGGCAGCAGAGGACAGGGTCTGCAGGACTGATGCTGACAACCTTCCCACTGGAGAGAGAATTTCCAAGGTGTGCTCACCTTTTCTTCCCCCCAGTCTTCAACCACGGCAGGTGCTTTCAGATAGGTTTTACCTTTTAGCAAGAGTTTTTACCCTTTGAAAATTACCGTACTATGTGAACTTGGCCTGAACTTGCTGATAAGGGAGGGAGTTTTTTGTATGTTTGTGATCAGAAAGATGCACAATGAAGAGATATTTCTTCACCTGCCTGCTTCTTTTAACTTAGCCCAGCTTGTAACTTGAATCAATATAATTTGTTACATACCAGTCATAAAGACAATTTTAAAAGGTTTGGGATTTTGAGTTGTTAATTAACGTGAAGAACAGAGTTTAGGGGTTTTTGTCTTACATTAATCTACAAAGGCATCAACTCCCATGAATTAACAGAAGTTATATTGTGTTTAAGTAGAAGTAGAGGCTTTGAAGCAGAGTTCTGTCTGTAGAGTGCTTCATGGTCACTGGAGGAGGTCACTGTTGATCTTAATAATTTTAAAAACTGAAATTAAAACCTTTGTGCAGTAAGAGGCGAATAATACAGATTTGAAACATAGTAAATAATTACTTCCATAGTACATGATCCAAAATTAAAGCAGTTACTTTTCTTTAGAAGTTTGGAATGTGTTCTGCCAGAGGAAAGACAAAGAAAATCCATTACTTTGATGAATGTGAATACTATGTTGGAAAATATTTTAATTAGGAAAAAAAATAGTAAAATTTCAGGTCTAGTAATGTGTGTTTCCTGCAAATGTGTCAGACCTAGTTGTAGCTTAGACCAGAGATCTTTGAAACAATTCAGGTTACCAAGAACTAGAATGACACAGAGAAAGAGAAAGTGACAATTTGTTTTATAAGGTCAGCCAGTCCCTGACTTTTGCGGTAGAGGAAGGAGGTTACCAAACTAATTAAGGTATAAAAATTAAAACCAAGATTAATTACTTAAGATGAAGAAGAGACATTAAGTACTTCCATTTGCTTTATGAAGGTGTCCTGTGGTGCTGAACTCCCACATGTGGGACAAGCCATCTTCTCTCTCAGGTCCAGCTCAGGAGCCTTTCCTCTGATTTAACATGCCTGATGGGTTGTCAACATACTCCCTCACTTCCTACATCTGGGCTGGTTTTAAGTATATCCAGCTCTTTGTATCACATTCCTGAAGGTTGCTTCTAGCCACTCTCTTCAGATTTCCACTTACAATTACAGAAAGAGTATGGTAGAGCTGGTTTTGTCTGGGAATTATAGGGCAGAAGAGAATGAAAGCTGAGTTAGGCTGTAAATACACATATAAGTCCTTTTCTGATGCTGAAAAAAAAATCAAACCAAGGAAAAATACCAAACAAAACACAACAAAACAAGCATAATGTTTTACTTTTCTTTTTCATTATACCGTCTTTCTCTCATATTTTAATTCTCTTCTCAAACATTAGTCTGTGCACTGTGGAAACCTGTCTTCCAGGAATTTATGCCAGGCAAAACTGTGAACATGATGTAGATTCTAGAGAAATTAATTCCTACCCAACTATTTATCCAATTTTGTAAAACTACTTCACTTTATCTTATCTCTACAACAAATATGCATGCTTCATTAATTGACCAAAATAAACTAGTGGCAGAAATGTAGCTTTTGCAATTTTCCTTTAATGAGGAGAAAACAAGGACAAACAAAAACAGAATGAGAGAAGCTCGTGCGGGAAATTGTAAATTGATTTTCTTTTGAGATAGAACATAAGGGTTCTATTTCTGTTCAGTGTTGGCTTATTTGAGTATTTGTGCTGGTAAAGAACCTGCTGCTAACAAGATGAGTTACAGAATGTTTTGTAGTCATTCTTGTGCATCCACAGTAATGTGAGATGTCATTGAAGAATATGAAAAATTCAAGAATACAACATTTACGGTTAGTTTTGTTAAAATGAAGATGGATATATAGATCAATATGAAGACTTGTGACAGATTTAATAATTTGCTCATAGTTTTAAATGAGAAAGACCTTAGAAAGTCAGGAGACAGGGTTTTCAATTTGTTGTTTTTTTTTTTTTTTACTATTTTTTCCTCTGGATTATATTGTATGTAATGGTTTAAATTAAATGGAAATTTTATTCCATTTATTGTTTTGTTTTATTTTATTTTCCTAATCTTATACTAATGTTATGATTGCCATTTTGTAATCCAATCCATAAATTCCTTCTGGTCACATAGAAGAAAACAAGCTTCAGTCTTCTTACAGGTTGTACAAAAAAATACGTTCATACAAACTTCTTTTGTGGACTTAGATAATTTTTTTATAATACTTCTGAAGCTGTAATTTTTCATATACTGTAAGACAGCTTTTTCCTCTCAGTTATGCTTAGGCAAAGTAAGTTTTTTCATAGATGTGGTTAAGGTTAGAGGTATTCATTAGCAGCTGAATTTCCTGCTGCTTCACCAGTGATAATAGGATGAGTTTTTTAAATGGTAAGGTTTTTTGTTTTTTTTTTTCATTCAGCATTATTCCTTTAGTTCCTTATATTAAAAAAAAAAAAAATCCCACAAAAATACCACTGAACAGAGTAATTCAGCTTGTGATTGGCACACAGTCTAGGAGCCAATATATCTTTCTTCTCTTTAGTCTAAAAGATCCTTTATTGTGAGAATGTCATTTGTCATACTCAGTTCTTTTTAAGTAATACAATTTGGACTGCCTACATTTTGGTACTTAAATATTTATAAATGAGGTAGTCAATAATTTTGTTTTTTAATGTGCTATTTTAAAAAGGTGGACAAGACAACTTTCAAGTAATGGAATATTTTTTATGAAATTTTAAAGGGAATGTGAAATCTTCACTCGAAGTTCAAAGCTGTATTAGGTTATAATGACCATGAATTTTTTGAAGAGATTGTAGAGAATCTTCACAATAACATTATGGGTGATTTCATAGATTCATAATTGACTCTTTGGTTCAAATAGCTAAATTCTAGCTTTAACTTACGCTGATGGATGATCAGAAAAATGAAGCAACCAGTGCCTGAAAATTTCTACTTACATGGGAATTTTCTTTTCCCTGGTTCCAGAAAGAGAGAAAAAAAGATAAATGTTTTCGGTTTCCATCAGCTATTGTCTTGGATTGTTTTGATTTCTTAGAAAATGACAAAACTTTGACATTTATTTCTTAAAATTTCTTGTTATTGTTTGATTTTATAGATTTAATTCCTTATTTTAAGTTATGTGTCACTCAAGGATTGTGGAAAAAGCAGGTTTAGTGCTAAAGGGAAAGAATGACAAAGTTGGTTGGCAAAGTTCACTCTGCTACTTCCTAGATTGCTTTAACAATCACACAAAAAATCTGAGTAAAATCTAAAATCAACAAAAGGTAATCTGTGTGGAGGCTTGGGATGGAAAAAGAGTAAGAATAGGAAATTATAAGGATGAAAAAGAATAAGCGAAACTCTCCTGTTGAGTCACTATTTTGAGAGTCGATCCCCTTGCCAAATTCAGCCCCAGACTTGACAAATGGTTCAGGCCTGGAGGTTTTAAGAACACGTAAAATTTAGAGCACTTATTTGATACCCTAATTTAAACAATTTAACCAAAGATTCTGTCATATTTGCTATAGCATAATAATAACTCACTTATAGGCCTTACTTACATATGAATCTACATATCTAAGAATCTAAGAGCAACATTCACAGTACATTTGCTATGTCATATTCACACTCATACACACACAGAACTAAAGGAGTAGGTCCAAGGCATATACCTGTGAAAAATTCCCATTGAATTCAGTGAAGTACTTGTGTTGGATGCCTTTGCATATTCCCAGTAGTCAATTGATTGAGTCTTGAGGAGTGGGGGGTATCAGCCCAGGCTCCGACATCATTGTTGAGTGATCCTGCAGGTACAGCAGACCTGAGACTGTGTTGGTGCTGAGAGGCATCCCGCTCAGAGGGAGGTTGCTGGTCACAGCCTGCCGTGGAGCAGGAGAGCTCAAAGGGTCTCAGGACTGCTGTTTATAGGGCCACAAGCAACAACAGCAACAATACCTATCAAACCAATAAACAAAACCCAGAGGGATTTGAGTAGGAAGGTGGCTGTACAGCTACACAGGGTGTTTCTCTGTTAGTTTGGAAGTGTCTGAAAGTCCCCACTCTCCAGGCCTGCTGTGCCTTTGTCATCAGCTGCTGCTCCTGCCATCACATGAGTCTGACTTGCTCCTGATGGGAGGAGAGCTGTGGCAGGTTTGTGGTTTTGGAATAATATCCTGCTCCTCGAGTGCACCCCTCTGCACTAGGTCTGGGGCTGGCTCAGATCTATGGGACTGCTCCCTGTGCTTGAAGTAGGGGCTGACACAGTATTACATTGCTGAATCAGAGCCTTAGCACACTGATTGATGTCTGTTCATCATACCTACATTCTACAAAGCTTTCTCTGTCACATTCAGTTTGTTAATTCATTACTGTAGTCCTCCACCAGTGCTCCAAATATCTGTTGTACCGTATATTTCAGTGATGGAAGTATGTGTCTGAAGAGGGATAACATTAAGAATGGCCAGTTTCTGGGGACAGAGATGCCATAGATCAAAGCTGAACTTTCACTGTAACTCTAAGGGAAATTAAATTTTTAATGACTTATTGCTCCCTTTTCAACTCCAAATACTCAAGCAGGATTTCAAATTAATCTGTTCCAGCATTCATCCAGTCAAATGATGTCAAAATACAAGAGCACAAATTTAATCCCTAAAAAAGATTTTTGTTGTTATATGGTTTTATTTTTTAATTCATTTAGATGTCTAAAGTTTAAGACAGAAGGTTTTTATAATTTTTTTCTGTAATGATGCAACAGAAACAGAAACACAATCTTTTGGTTGAAGGCAAAGTCTGTTTCACCAACAAAGCTCAGTAACAAGGGAAGTTAAGGATTTTGTATGGTACATTATCTAACAGAAAAAAATATATATATATTCCCAGTCTCCTGAGCCTTGGTAACTAATGAGCCTTAGATAATGGTGTTGGACTACTTCAATGTACACAATGAAATTGAACTTAAAAGTTAAAATATCATGAAAATATCAAGTTAGCAATAGTTATGAAACATAATTACAGAAGAGAATGAGATTTATTTGATACAAAAATACACAAAAAGATCAACTGTAAAAAATCAATACCGTAGGGTAGAAAAAAACCCAAGAAATTATAAAAATGCTTTTGTGCTTCACTTTTTCAGGAAGACTGTCATAATATGTATTATTTGAAAGGGAATAGGCAGTCTGATGAGTTTAAATAATTTTTATTGATGCTAAGAGGATTAATTTGAATTCTTAATACTAGTTTCCATTTTGTTCCATTGGTTAGTGCTGCATGAACTATTCTGTGTGTTTTCTGTCTCTGATAAAGGTTTTTTGCTCTTTCACAGAAGTTTCATTTATATGTTGAAGAGTGGGTGTTTCACCAGAGCAGCATTTTCGTATGAAAGAAAAAGTTATCAGCACTATTCATATCAATAATGACAACCTTAATGCAGGAATATGTGTCAGATGCAACCCAGAGATCCATGGCTCTGGGAAGAATGAATGACAGTTGACTTTCAGTTTTAAGACTTGCTAGACAGTTCTCTACAGTTCTGAGAGAGCTGTGTACAGTCAGAAAGAGCACTAGTAATGACAAAGTGAAGCCTAATTAAAGCCACTGCTGTCAACAATTCAGCTCTACCAGGACATTCTCTTTTTCTTTTGAAGTTAGAGGTCTCACCTGAATGAAGCAAAACATTAGACTATATATGTTAGGTGCATATGATTCTCATTACTCTCAAACTATTTCTATAATATAAACATACATGTGTCATATATGTATACACCACTAAATATATGCACAGTCCAAAAAATGATGTTTGATTGTGGTTTTCTAACAACTAGAAAGTGTTACAAAATAAGGCTTCCCACATATGTGAAGCAGAACAGTTAAGAGTGCAGGAGAACCAGGATTTTTTAAGTCTTCTGAATGTGTCGCCTAACTTCTGTCCCTCCAAAATGCAGTGAGGTTGATGGAAACATACTGTATTTCAAGGGCTGAAAGTAAAATTTTGAAGCTTCTTGTAGAAGAGGTGAAACAAATTGTGTGTAAATTGTGAGTCCTTTCTAATCACTAAAATACTCAGTCTCATAATTTGGTTCTTTCTTATGGTCTATTTAATTTATCAGCCAAGAGTGTGAAAGAACATCAGAAGCCACTGGTATTGCTTTCTGAGAATAATGAAATAAGACATGATTCTGGCAATTACAGCTGAGTAAGCAAAACATTCTGGAAGGTGATTATTTTCATTTTGCTGCTGGTTTTATTTATTTATTTATTTATTTATTTATTTATTTATTTATTTATTTTTTATTTTAATCTGAGCTCAGTTTCCATCACACAGACAGGGTCCAAAGTGTAGAAATCTGGAGATGTACTGTGAAGGCTGATTAAGAGCACTAGAAATGCAACGGGGACTAAATGAAGTGCTACTCATTTTTAGATTAAATTTAATAAGCTCTGTTTCTGTCCTTCTCATCATTTTTCAATGTCTCTTTTTTGTTGCATTCACTTTGGAAGAAAACTTGGGTCTTAAGCAGGTGCGCAGTTCAAAGAGGGTAAGAGTTTTACACACTGTATTAGTTAGTTGCTGCATATCTAATTAACTAGAAATTATCTACCTACTAAGCTGATATCAGCTAGAGCTTTATCTTTGACATCTTGACAGGACAACCATGCTGCACATGCATAGATGATTTGTTTAACATTGCTTCAAAAGAGATTATCTGTTAGAACAGAAATTATATTATTTTTTGAGTATGAGAGGTAATAGTGAAAACTGAGCTGATGTTGTAACCTGTTTTTTTGCAATTGTCTCTGTGTATGGGTACAACTTCGAATTTTTATAGCCCCAATTGTTTTACTTAAAAATTATTTGACCTTCAAAATGTAATTAAATATCTCCAAAAAAAGTGTAGTCAACTTCCTAACAACTTCTGACATTAGCACTCACATCCACGTATATATTTTAATGTACTTATCATTAACATGCTCTACAAAATATAAGTCATAACATAACATTTAATTTTTTTCAACCAATGGATTCTGAAGTGTTAGTGCTTTATGCTCACCTGATCTCCTCAATAGTGTTTCTCTACATTATTGTATATAATGGGAAGTCAAATATATTTATTAAGCCTATAAAGCAAAGCAATCATACCCCCTGTATGGAGAGACATGTCCAAAAGGTGTTGAATGTGGCCCTCTTTACTCAGTGACCCCTTAGACATGAGCAGTGTTGGCTTTCTTTGCCATAATGTTCTGTTCCTTATGGTCTTTTCTTCTATATCTTCATCTCTTGCCTCCTCTATGGCTGCGTCGCATCTGTCATGTGGCAGATTCAGATTTGGTTGCTAAGATTTAATTACACTGTGCCATTTTGTCTAATTTTTGAGCACCCAGCCATGTAAGCAGATGCATCATCTGCATATTCATCCTGTGAAGGACATATCAACCTGATTTTTTGTCTTATGAAGTTGGTCTATTCATCAAGGAAAAGATCAGGAATTATTTCTGTGAATATTAGGATAAGAGGCTATGTGGCTTCCAAAACCTTATAAAGGTTTGTATATGAGTAATTTTGCAGCCGAATCTAACATGGATGATGAAGAAAACATTAGAAAACTTAAAAAAAAAAAAAAAAGCTGAAAGAATAATTCAGCTCATGCCTGTATAATTCAGTAGTGTATATGAAAGAAATAACATACCTCAAATTGCAATTTGAAACTTCTTATTAAATTTATGTGTAATTAAATCCAGAGTTGTAGCTTTTTGTTAAAAAAAAAAGAAAAAAAAAGAAAGACAAAAAACCACGTTCCTATCAATGTGTACTCACAAACATTTTCAGTCATAGTCTAGCTAGTCATAAATCATATAATTTATGATTTGTAACTCTATGGACTGATAAAAAACTAGGTCGCTTCTCAATATGTATGATATTGTGAAAGAACAATGTTTGAGAGAGATGCTATGTTTTGATATTGACTTCTTAACACCCACAGATTCCTACCACAGAGAAATTAGATAAAGCATGAGCATGTGGAAATCTGTGTTCTGCTCCTTTTGCATCTGACTTTGGGCTGGTAACTTTAACTAGAAATTTGAAATAGAATGAAAAGTAGAAACTACTTATGATAAATTCTTTAAATGTGTGTTACTGTTGCATCTCAATACACTAAAGGCAGCTAAAAATATTAATAGCCTTACCTTTTCTGAGGTAGAAAACGGCCCTTATATGAAGTTGCTTTTGAGTGTCCTTGAGTCAGTCTGATGTGACCAGACCCTACTGCAGAACTTAAAAAAATTATGTATTTGGTTCTGTTCTTAAATATATGACTTCAAGGCCCAAGGGGCTGGGATAGGTTAATGATAATTTAAATGAATACATAACTATATGGAAAGGATACAAGAAAAATAAGACAGGGTCTTTGAGATGCTATCTAAACAAATACATGTACCAGAATGGTTTGCTTGGGTTTGAAAATATTCCTATCACTTATTCCTTGATCATTCCTTCAGCTGTTTTGCATATAGCTTATCTATAAGCCCCTGGCCATAAGGTTAGTCATATTTTTTTAAAAAGGTGAAGATTCTGGGATAGAAACCAGCAAACAGAATTCAGGACACTACCAACAAGCCAAGACAAGATACATGAAGCATAAGTATGAGCAAAATTCAGAACTGAAAATAAATCTCTAGCATTTAGTCTACAGATATGAGTAAACGCAAGCCTGTTTGGAAAACAAAGTAAACACTGTAATAGCTTCTTGCTTTGCAAAGGTTAATGGTGTTTAGGGTCTGGAAAAAGAGTAATACTTTGACAAGATGCAAGTTCTGTTGAGCCACAGCTCATGATGAATATTACAGCTCAAAAGGAATAGATTATCTACAGAGGGAAAGCACTTATTAATTTCAGACTGGGCACTTCTACATCAGAAACAATGAAATAGCTACTAAGCAGGTGACAAGGGAGCAATAAGGTAAAATTAATCATATGTAGTGGCAATTTTACCCATGTTATTTAAGTATTTGAACTACATGTGTAGGTTAATAAAGTGGAGAAAGAGTGACAACTTGTAATATTGTCTTGGTAAAGACAAGGCTTGTCAAGAGAAATCCCTCTCCCCCCTCCTTTTTTTTTTTTACTCTGGAAGATACATAAAATGTAACTTCCAGTATTTTGAGAAAATGAAGGAGTTTGTGTTAGAGTGGTGAAACCCTAAAAAAATAGGAAGCAAATTCCTAGATTTGTGTACTAAATCTTCCAATTAGGATTTTGGTACACATATTTTGCCCGGTATTTTGCAGTAACAGCATTGAAGAAAACATCTGCTTTGGAAATTAAAATGTGAGCAAAAGCTAAAAAAATACATTTTCAAAATAAGAAAGGTGTTTCAGCAATGATCATGAGAATATATAGAAATATAATTTTATAAAAGACTGTTAAGGATTGCTGACAGTGACTGATATTGATCTTTCCACTAGTAGTTTGGTGAAAAGATCTTTCAGAGTGTGAGATTTTGCATAAATCATAGAGACCACTCTTTTTCAACACTTTAGATGCTCATGAAGGAAAAACAGGAGATTGATTATAGACTTGTCATTCAGTACAGTGAAGTCCAGCAGCAAGTGGGCATGAGACACTGCAGGTTGTAGTTAAGTCATTAGAGCCTTATATTCCCTAAAGAGAATTTATATACATTCCCTTTCAAATTACCCTATATGTCACTGTTACTACAAACTAAGATTTTAAACAAAGACGGCAGACTTGTGACTCTGTGTCACTGCAGAAGAACATATTTCCTAGCAGTGCATGAAGGTTACTTGACTTTGGGAGAAAAGTTTGACCTATTTATACAAGCCTCAGATGCACAAGGAAATAGAACAAGCTGTGAAAGCACATGCATAGGCCAACAGTGCAAGCTATAGATTACAGAGCCTAAAGTGGTGGTTAGTAAATCAAATAATGCCTCTCACTCAGCAATCGTAACACTCTTTCCTTCCAAAGGAACGGTGACTGACTTAAATTTGTAGAAAATATTCCTTGCCAGCTTGTTGGAAACCTTTTCACTTCCATTCATGATACAGAAGAATCACTCTGTAATGAGATCTCATAAAAGACAAGGCACAGGCTTTTCTTTATCTTACTCACAAGCAGAGAATCAAAGAAGTGTAAAAAGAAATCTGGCAACCTGCAAGGAAAGAGAGCCTTGCATAGTTTTCAGCTGCTGTCCTGAACTGTCATACACTGACTTAGCAAAATAACAGATTGCCAATAAAACAGAAATAATCACATTCTAGGACAGAATGAGCATTATGAGGAAAGATATACTGCATTTGTTAGGCTCTGTCTTCTGCTGGTAATGGAAAGTGTGTTGCTAGCTGACTCCTAATTTAAAAAAGAAAAAAAAAAACCCAAACCACTGACTGGTTATATTTTATTATAATATTTAATATAATATGACCTTAATTTAACATCTGTTCTGGGCATGCCCAGTTAGATAACAATATGTTATAAAAATTTGAGTGCTTTGAAAGGCTGATGCAAAGAAGACAGGAAATTAATGCTCAAAATTAATCGCCACCTTCTTAATCTGAAAAAATTACTCACTCTCTGTGTTGGTTGAACTCCAGACAGCAACCAAGCACCACACAGCTGCTTGTTTGCACTCCCCCCAGCCAGAGGGGGAGAACTGGAAGGGTAAATGCAAGATTTAGATTAGAACAACTTAATAATAGAACCAGTAACAACAACAACAACAACAACTTTAATTTCAAGATAAAAAATAGCAATGACAAGAGGCAAATAAACCCCAAGAAAGACAATTGATGAAAGGGAAGACAGCTGCTCACCACCAACTGACCAATGCCAGCCCAGTCCCTGAGCAGCAACCCTATGGCTGTCTCTCCCCTTAATTTATTTCTGATCATGATGCCATACGGTCTGGAACATCCTTTTGGTCAGTTAGAATCAGCTGTCTTGGCTGTTTCCACTCTCAAATTGTTGTGCACCCCCACCTGTTTGCTGTTGGGGTGGTGTAAGAAGCAGAAAAGGCCTTGACTCTGAGCACTGGTCAGCAGCTATCAAGACATCTCTGAGTTACCAATACTGTTTCCAACAAAAATCCAAGCCATAGTCCCATACTAGCTACTATGGAGAAAAATTACTTCAGCCCAGCCAAAACCAGCACGTGCTCCACTGGTACTCTGATATTTTCCTTTGAGTCTCTTTCCTTTCCTAAGGATGAAAAAACTATTTTAACACTTCAGTTTAAGATTTGATGCAGTGAAGTATTAAAGGTCTTTTATAAAAAATTAAAAATTGTTTGTAGGCTTCTGTGGGAGTCAGTAATAAGCATAATTCACACAAAAAATAAAGTAACAGTGATCTGCAACATGCAAAAATGGAGGCAAAATATCCTGGTCTGCTTATCTTTGTACAGATTTTTTAAAGTTGTAGTAATGAGAAGATGTTGACAACGGCTTAGAAAAGACACTGAAGATCAGTCACCAGAGAATTACTATTTCCCACCATGTTTTATCTTAATAATAGTAATGAGCTACATATCTGTACAATATTGAAATGATTGCCAGTTATGTTTTTTTAATATAGAGGAAAAATACAAAATTAGAAGTGTTTATTGATTGTGTATCACAATAAAATGTATCAGTGGTTCACCAAGGGAAGAGAGGAGATGGCTGTTCTCTCTGACTGAGTAAAATAATGTTTATTGGTCAGTCAAGGACAGGATATAACAAACAAGCATATCTAAGGAAGCAAAAAAGTATTTATTTTACACAAAAAGCAGAGTCAGCTGATTTTCTCTGTATGTATTTGATATAGTAATTTTCCAAGAGAAATGCTGATGCTGCCTGGGTGCACTGGGAGATTTGATGGGACAACACGGCTACGGGAATGTAACATTTTACCAAAATGTCATGATTTTTGGTGAAGGCAGTAAAGAAGAGGTTCTCTCTGACAGTGCTGTCTGGGACACAAACTAAGGAAAAGATTGTAGATGCTTTTACCATCTTGCCTACAAGAGCATACCAGCTATAATCTGGTTTCGAGAGGAGAAAGAACATTTTTATTTAACCTTGGCTAAATATACCAAGTTCCTATTGTGAGTACATTGAAAGTATTAGAGTCAAAGAGAGAAAAAAACACAACTGATAGAAAGGAAAATATGCATTTTAGTTTAACTTGGATTCAGTTAAGGTGATTTTTAAATGTGCTGATAACTGATTACCACTTAGATATAATGAATATAAGAATAGGAGGAATTTAAATATTATATCTCCAGCAGGGTTCAGATCATTCAAAAATGTGAGTCTTCATTTCATCTCCATAGAGTAGGCACTATAAAGAGCAGAAAAACAGATGTGAAAATCAAGAAACCTAATTTGGTGCCTATAAATAATTCTGTTTTTTCTTTCAGCTGTATATACATCCTAGTGATTTTCATGTTATTGGTGATTAGAATAAGCAGATTATAAGGTCAGCTTAAGTGTAGATAGTTTGGGAATTGAATAAGAAAACCAAATTTTGATCAATGTGTAGAAGCCAAATTCAAATTGATGCTTACTATCATGGATAAGTAACATTAAAAATATGATCAATTCATCTTGAAAATAATTGCACATTTCAGCAAGGTGCTGTAGATCAAAAGAACAGCATATATTAAGCAAAAGCAGAAAATTCCGTGCAGTGCTATTAAGATGTAATTGCTATAAACAAAGGTTTTGCAGACAATATTCACCACTCTCTGTAGGAGGGAGATCAATAGTATTCATGAGACAGTGCACTTGAGTAATCAAGTTTCTTATTCTTTTTTACACAGAATAACTTCCCTTTGAGCACTACACAATTTAGATCAGCCTGAAATTATAACTCAACAAATAAATTGGTATATGTTTTCCAAAGATTGAAATCAACCTGAAAAATTGCAATGGAGTATAGTCTTTATTTCTTTATTCCTTTTAATAATATTTTTCCTTTTCTCCTTTTTTTTTTTTTTTTTTTCCCCTGGATGGCTTTTCTCTTCATCAAAAACTCATTGGTTTGTGCTCTCATGAAACTGATTGTGTTTTGGACACTCTCTTTTTGAGTAACTGGGCATTTCAAGCTTACATGTGTGATAGACCATAAAACCAAATGCATGTTGCATGCTCTGTGTGACTTGCTGTAACATGAAGGCACCAATAAGTCACTTAAAAAAGGAATCTTGGAAGCCGAGGGAAACACTTGCTCTGCCAGGTCATGTAGCTTTTAAGTAACACAGAAGTCTATTCAATGAATTTTGCATTTTTAAAAATGACATAACCTTTTAGACAAGAGCCACTTGGCATTTCAATCTATTACTTATAACCAAGAAGGACTAAGCCAATGTTGAAGACACATGGTTAGATTTAGTTCAAATCTAACTCTGCTTTCTGCAGTGGGTTGTTTCAGATCCTTTTTCTCTATATTCAATTCTCTCTTTGTGAAATACAGTTGCTGATATTCATATTCTGTGAGGATCTATCAAGATGTTTTATCCATAGGTGCATAGAAAGTCATGTGCTGGACTCTGAAGCATTTATTTATATGATACATATATGGATGTATAAATGGACAGTCCTAGTAGCGTTTACTCATTATTACTTGTGTCACTATTTAGTTTTCTAGGTCTTTAGAAGATTATGAAAGCAATGTTTTATGCAGTAAATGCACTTTTTCTTTAATGTTTAAAAGGTTTTATGTACTTTTTGTTCACCACCATCAAATTGTGCTATAAATAACCAAACTGCTACATTATAAACTTTTTATTATTTCTAAGTTCCACAAAAGTAGGGGTTTTTTTTGTGAGATATTTTTTTCTTCCCAAACAGGATGGAAAAAAAAATAGAAAACCAATTTTTGTTGCATTTAATGTATATTTTTCTTGGTTTCCTTGCAATATGGTTGCAAGAACTGTGTCACATTTTTCGTTTTGTATTTTTTTGGGGGTTTTTTGTTTTGCTTTTTTTTGTTTGTTTGGGTTTTTTTGTTTGTTTTTTTTGTTTGTTTGTTTTTTTTTTTTTTAATATATTCAGGATTAAAGTTAAACAAAATGGCAGGAAGATACGTATTAACATTGTAGCCCTAAATCTTAAAGTACAATTTCATCTGTGCCAGTATTTTCTGACGGTGTATGCTAAGTGTGTTAGATGCAAGAGATACAGTGTTTCCTTTATAATGGAAGCTCTGCCAAAAAAAAAAAAAAAAAAAGAAAAAAAATTATATGACAAATGTTGTTGACCCGTTTTTAAAGAACAGCATTTTGAGGAGATGCATGGAAGGACATGATACCACACAGAAAAGAAAGGTTAGCAAACTCAACATGTGAAATATTTAAAATTGTTACATACATCTCCTTCCAATGCAAAACTTAATAGAGTGTTATCAAGTTTTGTTTCCTCAACTGTAAACAGATAGCAGAAAAATTCTCCTTTATTATACTTGTAGTGGATGCAGAAGGCCACAGTGTGAAGGTTAAAGAATTAAGTTTTTGATACTTGGTTATTGGCAAGGGTTTTTAACAGAAGAACAATTTTACCTTTTCTCTCTTCCTTCTTCCTTTCTCTCTTTTTTCCTTGTCTTTTTTCCCTGGTTGATTCTAAAGCTCAGAAAAGATGGTTTCCAGTGTTTCAGCTTCTTCTTTTTTTCAGAACTGAAAAATAATTTTGTGGAGTGAGTGAACACATGCCTTTGAACAGACAAAGGAGCAGAACCAAAAGCACCACCAGGAAAAACGGTCCATAATGACGGAAGGAATGTCATGCTGTTTACCCAGGGCAATGTGTGCTCACATCCCACTGTGCTTTGCAGCTGTTCTGAATAGAAGAAACACTGACTGTCCTAAAATATGTTATCTACAGTGACCATATGCAGAAAAAGGAGTCACAGGAAATTTAGGCTTTGTAAGAAGCACTTCCAGAATTGTAACTGAATTATATCCTAGAAGTAAATTTTCCTCAAATTCTTGATAAAATTACCAAAATTTACACCACTGAATGTGTATAATGTATTTTTCAATCTTTGTAGTACAAGAATGAGGAAAATCAAGTATCAGTTTTTCAGAACATTAGGGACTTGAGTTCATTTCAGGTGGAACTGATGTACACTGGTTACTTTTTTTTTATCTTCCCTGCAAGCCACATTTTCTTCCTCTGAAATACCATTCAAAAATGCCTGCAGGTTCTGTGAGCACAAAGGTTTGTTTTGCCATCCATATCATTGCTCTAAAATGCATTCCACAAAAGTGGAAAGAAAAGTGGGAAATTATTTGTTGAACTTTTTCAAGCACCATTTTCACAAAATTGTTGCCTCTCTTATTTTTTTTTTCTTTCCTGATCAGCTTTATAAAAATAAAAAGGAGCCAGAAGACTCAGAGAAATTGATTATAAACTGACATGTTGTTGATTTCATGCCTTATGTGGATGCAAAAAAATTTAGATTTTTCACTAGCACTCTGTTCTTTTTCATGATGTTTTCCTTTCCTTTTTCTTTTTTTCTCTTGTTTAGGTTTGGTTGGGTTTTTTGGTTTTTTGGGGGTTTTTTGTTGTTTTTGATGGGAGGGGGATGTTCTTGCAGGATGTGTGAATGCTACACTTTTCAGCTGTGCATTTCTAGGATCTTTAATAAACCTAAACAGATTTTTATGTCAGTTGCATTGATAAAAATCTGCAACAATGCTTTGCTTGTCTTTGGTGCTTGTCTAGGTGTCTACCTGTGTATTTGAAATGCAGAATCTTTTATCCTTTTTTATTTTTAAGGCCTGATCATTGATTAGTAGAAAATGGCTTATCGACTCCTTCAGGAAAGTTTGCTGCATCCCAAATTCATTTTGCTTTGTGCTTGCTTAACAATGAAGTGTCAAGTCTGTGGCTGTTTATAAAGTTAAATGGTGTTATCAAAAAACAAAAACAACAAAAAAAAAAAAATCAGAAAAGAACAGCAAAATAAACATTTTCTATCTGCTTGTCTCATTCCCCATATTAAATTTATTTTCTTCCAAGCTCCAAATTGTCTGTGTAAAGGCAAAAAACACATCTGTCTCCTTGAAAGGATTTTGTTTCAAGCCATGTCATAACCCGCCCAGGCTGTTAAAGCGACGCACAGACTTTCCTTACCCTTTTTCTTCCTCTATGAAATATTTTAGCGTGGAAGAGAAAGTGTTTAGATCCTCCGGGTGATTTCTGCTCAGCCAAGTTGGTTCCATTATCCGTTAGTCATGTTTACATCAGGCTAACAGCTAACAACTCATGTGGAACTCTGTAACCATCTTTAATCTTGTTCTTCATCCAGGAGCCTGGCTTTCTCAGATTATTAATGGTGATGGGTAAGTGTCCTGTCAGGCTTCTGCTCATGGAGTTGCAAAGTGACACAAGGTTCAGACCAGCTCTCTGGGGTGACATACGGTAATCATATGTACCCCTCCTCCTAAGGAAAAGAGCTGACTATCTCACACAGGGTCTCAGAAAAGTAATTGTTCGCATGCAACCCCTTAAAGAGTTGAATTTTCCCTTCTGAAAAAGTTGGAAATAGATGTAGAGAGAATTGTGATGAAAAGTCTGCTGTCAGCTCGATGGCAAGCTGTTTGTATCCAAGTGAGTCTTTTTTGTAGCAAAATGATCTTACAGAACATTTCAGAGTCTCAGTAGGCATACAGATGCCAAAGGACGCCCTCAAAATTAAATAAACCACAGATGACATGCTGTGAAGAAATTACTTTTAAATTATTTTCTGACTGACTTAAAAAATTCAGAGTACCAACAGTATTATGGAGCAATAGTAATTTTGTATTAATTTGTCAAAATGTTTAGGTATGAGTACTTGAAGGTGTGAATAGTTACTATTTTCATGCATGTTTTTGTAGACAGCCAAGACCCCTTAGTGTCGATATAGTAATGTCAAGTCGCACCTTTAACCTTAGACTCTATAGGATAAATGAAACTGAAATAGGGTGAAGAACTTATTTAAGCTGTTTCTATTTGAGAGGGCAAATCTGCTCTATTGTTGCAAGCAGAATAAGCAAGTGTAAGCAGTGTCAGGCTAAGTGATCATGCTTTTCATCCTAGACCATGCCCAAGAAACCTGTCTTTGTCTATTGAATAAAGATGATGTGCAGGTATCCTGCCAAGCTTCAGTTTGTGAAAACTAAATGAGGCCAAGAGCAGACTTTGCTAAGGATCCTGTAATTTATGCAGCCCTGAAATGTTCAACATTTTTACAGGGGGTTACTACTTTTGTGATTTAAAAAAAAAAAAAAAACAAACCAAAACAAAAAAACAATAAAACCAAAAAAAATAAACCCAAACGAAAACAAGCAAAAAAACACCCCAAACTTCCACCAAAATTATTTGGTCATATAAGTCTGTCAGGAATGAAAAATAGCTTAGGATGTACTCTGCTCTGCAACAGTCTCATTTATTCATCCCAATGTAAAATCTTTTATCTTGAAATAGGCAACCAAATGCTTATCTTAACAGATATCATATCTGCAAGCAGATTATGTTTAACTGAACAAAACAGAAAATATAGAGATGTCATGGGATCTGTGAAATTGTGGATTGACTCTTGATAGAAATGGAAAATAACCTGCTAACTCGGTTTGAATTTTACTGCATCACCTTATTCTAAAGAATAATTAAAATTTATATATGAATAGGTATAATGGACTTTAAAATATTTTTATACATTTGATTTGATAATTTAAACATAAAATCTCTTTCTTCCTCTTTTTCATTCAAAACTATTTATAGACTCATAGCATCATGGAGTCACAAAATGTTTTGGGTTGGAAGGAAGACTAAAAATCATGTAATTCATACCCCTTGCCATGTACCACTAGACACACTAGATCCTAGGCCTTGAACAATTCCAGGAATGGGGCATGCAAAACTTCTCTGGGCAACATCTATTAGTGCACAGTAAAGAAATTCTTGACATCCAGTCTAATTCTCCCCTCTTTTACTTTAAAATCTTTCCCCCTTGTCCTGTCTGCCAGTGTAAAAAGTTGCTCTAGATCTTTCCTATACGGTCTCTTTAAATACTGGAGGGCGACTGATAGGGTGTCTCTGGAGCCTTCTCGCCTCCATTCTAAACAACTCCAGCTCTCTCAGCCTGTCTTCATAGGAGAGATGCTCCAGCCTTCTGATCCTCTTCATGACTTCCTCTGGACTTGCTCCAACAGGTCTATCTATGCCCTCCCTGTGCTGGGACCCCAGAGCTGGATGCAGCATTCCAGGTGTGGTCTCACCTGAGCAGAGGGGCAGAATCACCTCCCTTGCCTTGCTGGCCACACTGCAGGGTATGATTGGCTTTCTGGGCTGCAAGCACACACTGTTGGCTCATGTCCATTCTTTTTGTCCACAAGAGCCTCTAAGGAGCCTTCTCTGAAGGCTTGCTTTCAATTAGTTATTTTTCAGTCATTTCTGGGATTGTTCTGACCCAGGTGCAGTACATTGTGCTTGGCCTTGTTGAACCTCATGAATTTCTCTGCAGGAAATGGAAACACAGAAAATTTTTGCTTTGTTTGATTTTGGTAATGTAGTTTTGCCAGTTAGCCAGCCTAGAACAAATGTTTGCATGACTTTAGCTAATGTTTCAGGTTTAGATACTTTGTGTTTATCTACTACTGCAGAAAATCCATTTTCCACTTGCTTAGTCAGTGTACCTGTGGAGACTTGGTCTCTACCAGGAAAAATGAACAGGGTATGTGAGGCACCTTTGCTGGACCAAATGAGTGGAATTTTTGGACTCCAATTAATACATGGGAACGATGAGCTCCTCATCTTCCTAAAGCACCTGCTGAACTTCAGGAATTAAAGTTCCTTGGTTCTGTAAAAGTAAAGTTTTGTGTCAAGCTCTATTACTCAGGGAAAAAAAATCAATCAGTAGTGAGAGATGTTTCTTTACATCATCCTGTATATAAGAACCAAACCTTTTTGTGCAATGACACTTCTGTAGTTCTATCTACACTCTGCTCTATTCCTCTTCAGTTATCACAAGGGATATTTGTTTGTTGAGACAGAGCATGGCCTGCTATTCCATCAAACATTAAAGGTGGTCCACACAGTTTAGGAAAGCTTACATTGTTAACTCCTAGTATGGAAATAATTGCCAGTATGAAACATAGAGGAAAAAGGTCATTTACCCATCAATATGAACCAGAGTGTAAAGACGATTTTGAACCTTGGGGCTTTGGGAAAAGGTTTGCAGCATCACTTTTTATGCCGCCTGTTGCCTCAGCTGTAGCATTAAAGCAGTTAGATCAGTTGGGATTTTGGCTGAACAAACAATCTAATGCTATGTCCCTTGCATTAAGTGGCTTTTTTAGCAGATGTCAGAAGTGTTAGGCATGCAACCTTACAAAACAGGGCAGCAATAGATTTTCTTTTGTTAGCACATGGACATGGATGTGAGGATTTTGAAGGGATGTGTTGTATGAATCGATCTGATCACTCAGAGTCTTCTCATAAAGGCATACAACAACTCAAAGAAGGTGTATCAAAAATAAGAGTAGATGATGGAACTTGGCTGGATGACTTTTAGTGGATGGGATTTAATACCATGGTAAAAAAGTGTCTTACGATGAGTTTATACATTTTAGTCATTATAGTAGTAGTGCTAATAATGGTGCTTTGTTTGCTTTAGTGTATGCAGCAGATGATTGACAAACATTTGTCAATCCAAAATCTATTAATGGAATTTTTTTGGTGCAGAGAGAGAGGGGATATGGAGGAAATGGAAAGACAGAAACTTCTACAGACACTGAAGGGTTTGATTTGCAGCCTTGGAAGAAGATTGGATTGATGCAAAAATAAAAGTACACAGATAATAAGCAGAAAAAATAAAAACTTATGTTTCTATAGTTACAAGTAAGAATATTCCTTAAGTAAGTAAGAAACTGTATTGGATAAGATGGTGAAGGGTTTTGTAGTGTAGTAATGTAATTGTATAAATTCAATGTTATAATAAATTAAATGTTATAATAGAAGTATATGTGTGTACATATATACAATAATAACTCATAGGTTAAAAATATACACAGTGCAGCAGAATTAAGTAAAGGTGATAGGTTAGAAAAAACAAAATAAATTCTGTAGCAACCTCCCATTGGATTAGAACGTTATATATTGTTTTGTAGCGAAGAAACTTGTGACTACTTTGAAGTATGGCCAACTTCTTGCTCCTCTGATATCTCATGGCCTTTGAGGCTGATGTATATCTGAGTAATAAATTGTTTTTAGCACAACAGTAGTCCCAACACTTCATTAAAGTAACAATAATATTTCTCGTCATCACAGTTCTCAAGTTTGGTCAGGTTCCTCTGGTGGCATCCCATCCTTCAGGTGTGTCAACTGCATCACTCAGCTTGATTTCATCTGCAAGCTTGCTGAGAGTGCATTTGATCTCACTGTCTGTGTCATTGATAAAGATATTAAAAAATATCGGTCTTAAGAGAGAGCCCTGTGGGACAAAATAGTATTAAGTATTTATTTTAAAAAAGCAAACCCCAAACCCCAAAGTTAAATTCAATAAAAACTAAAATTTGTTAAGTGCTTTTCAGTACTTTTTTTTTTTGTTGTTGTTTTTTACAGAATGGAATATAATCGGTTTATCCTTATTATCTTTACTATTTCCCTTTCCTAAATCAGTATAAGGGAGAAGTGGTTTGGTAAGAGAAAAATCTTATTTGATTTTGCGGCCTTTGACACAAAGCAAGGACTTCCTGTTACTGTAGGTGATGGGGAAGAGCGGGAGGAGAACACAAGTGACAAAAGTGGCTGAAAAAAGGGAAGCCAAGCTTACAGACCCCTTCGAGGTTGCAAGCCTTGAGAGCTCGAGCAGGTGCAAGAGCACAGGGCTGCCAGGAAATTTTGTGTTGACAGAAGGATGGAAATTTATGCAAATCAGTCTTTCTTGTCATAACTTAGCATCTGATAGATGAAAATTATGCTGATTCTATAGAATTGAACTGTCATTTCATGGGGAGAATTATTTAGAACTGCTGGGTTATAATATTCAATCATATGAACATAAGTAAAAGCTGACTTCAAAATCTTTACCTCTGAGTCCTTGCTCTTCCTGCTGGCTTCCAGGAACGCTGTGGACTCCTTGGCATAACTCTTTCTGTGACTGAATTTCCTGTGCTTGTAACTGCTGGATTTCTGTAGTCTCTAACTCATAAGGTCATTGCCCATCATGGGGACGAAGATTTTACCTCAATGAAATTGAGTTTTTTAATTTTTGTTTTTTAATTTTGAGGTCAACGGACTTTGTTAATTATTAACTATTTTAATTTCAATTTTTTTTTATTCTAAGTGGTATTTTATGTCTGAAAATACTTTTAAAAAGTCTGAAGTAAAAAAAAGTTTTCAAAAATATTTCTAAAATAATTTTTTCTTTAGTTTCACATCATTTAAGTTGTTTAGCCTATTGTACCATTTCTGATAGAAGTTTTTCACATAAGTCATCAGTGATATCTAGCTTTCATTAAACAATGGAAAGACAATTCAGATCTAAAAGTTTTAAAAAAGAGTTTCTCATCTTACAAAGTTTTCTACTTAATATAATCTTAATCTAAATCTAATTCCATTATTTTTTGAGTCTGTGTGTGCCTCTTATTTTGCCTTTCCTTCCTATAATGTAAAAAGGAAAATTAAAGCAGTATGAGAAGAAAAAATGACACAGGAGGATGTATGAAAATATTAAACATTTAAAATAGTTACTTGTCTTTCCAGTTTCTGTCACGTTTTTTGCAATTCCTCATCTTAAAATCTCAGTAAGTGTCCAATTCTATTTTTCACCGTTTCAAAGTTTTCTGGCACTAAAAACTTCTAAAATATGTTTTCTGGCCTTCTACAGTTGTGCTGTACTTTTTGAGTGGTGTAGTAAGAATTTGGTAAACAAGGACTATTTCTCTTATTAATCCCTTACTTTGAAAGACAGCAAAATTCATTGTAGCATCTATTATGTTTGTAGTTTATCCATTTAGTCTTAAATTTTCATCACATTATTTCTCCCGCACCACTCTCTGTGCCCTCAAGAAGCTTTTGGGACACAAATAGGATTAATTTTATTTGTTTTTTCAAATTTAAATCTACAGGTGACAAGAGATAAATTTAAAATACAATATGGAATGTAAAAGTGCCGTAGTAAGTGTTTTCAGATTGAAAAATAAATATTACTGGTACACAGTCAAAACAATAGAAAATGCATCTGAATTTTGTGCAGGGAGATTATACTCTTTGGGATAAAGCATTATATTTGGGTTTTGTTTCGTTTTGTTTTGGTTGTGTTTTTTTGTTTGTTTGTTTTTGTTTTGTTTTGTTTTGTGGGGGTTTTGTTTGTTTGTTTGTTTGTTTTTTGGTTTTTGGGTTTTTTTTCAGCAGAAAAATATATTTAATTTACTTATTTTCACTTCTAAGCAGTGAACCACTACCCTTTGTAGAAAGTGGAAGATAAACCAAGTGTCTACTTTGTTTCTTTTTTTTACTGGCAAACAGCAACTTTCTTGGAGTCCATACAGTATGGGAAGGGAAACTGCACCTTAAAAACTCTAAGAAAGTAATAATATTGGCAGTGTCCTTCAGGAAATCTTTTTCTTTAGGTAAACTAGGTGTGGAAAGGATTTTTACACTGTATTGGGAAGATTAATTTATGTAATTCAGCAGCTAATATACTTGGTGTTTTTCTGAGAATTTGCAACTCTTAGGCATGCTTGTAAGGAATACACTTTCAGTTTTCTTAAGCGTATATAAACATGTCTCTGTATTTCTTACTATTTATGCATACATATGCACATAGAATACAAAATAAAGGGATATTTGCTGTCCTGATTTTTTTTCCTGACGACCAAAGCAAATGTAATTGTCATGAAAGCTTTGTTTTGGTATCATAAGAATGAGTGAAAAATTATATTATTTTTGAAATAAGTTGAAGAAATTTAGAGACCTGAGAGTATTACTGCAATTTCCTAGGATCAAAAAAAAAAAAAAAAAAGAAAAAAAAAGAAAGAAAGAAATAAGAGATTCCTAGGAGAAACTGTAATACTTGGCTTGGGCTTTGCTCTGAGAGAAACTTACTAGTTTTATTTTCCTTTTTTCTTTTTTCTTTTTCTTTAAGTGATTAAATGCTTAATCTTTACAGAACAAAATGGATTTATCGGAGATGAAACTTTGTTACGTCCCATAGGCTAAAAGGCCCATCAAGTCTGAAAGCCAATTTTAAAAAGTCTGAGATTTTTTGCAGATTCTTGAAAAAACTAGTTCTCTTCAAAATCAAATTGGTCACAATTTTGCCTCTCTGTTTCAGAGATCCCATCAAGCAGGAAACACATGAAATAAATCATCAAGGATGCTGTAATTTTTTCCATTACTCACACAAGGAAACAAATTCTGAGTTTTAACATGGCATATAGTCCTATAACTTCCTATAGAAACTGATAATGAAAAGATATATTGCACTCTATGCTAATATGCTTCTAAAAACTTGCCCAATTTCCCAAGTACTTGGCACACATGACTCCTGAGGCAGTCCTCTTTAATTCATGTGTTTAACTAGAAACTTAATGTCTTGTTTTAAAATCCTGTTGCATTTTAATGACAAAGACACTCTCATCTCCTCTCTCTTCCCTTTTCCCCACTTCTAAATACTGTTTCTAAAATTCACAAAGAGAAAAAACAGCAACGAAGAAAGTGAGGTAGGGAAGGTGATTAATTAGTGAGCAATAAAAGGGTGACTTGATTGATGTGTTGACATGCTAGAATGCTGGTGCAGTATTTTGTTCTTAATTTTTATAACTGGAGCCAGTATGACAACTGGGATGTTGCACAATTGCTGACACTCATCTGTGGATTTATGGGGCAATTACCAATTCCATGCATCTCATCTGCAGGTTTTCTTACATAACTGTAGTGTGATTACTTCTCAGTAATAGTAAAATATTAAAGTCTCTGTAACCTGTCTGAAAACTCTCATTTACATAACTATTATTCAGCCTGTTTCTGAACAAGGGCTAAGTCAGTCTTTTTCATTGATTAACTGAGAGCCATTTTAGCTACCTTATTAAGAAGTAATCACAGCCATTTTTTCTGCTCTGATTATGTGTTGCTGCCCAGCCAGGCTGCCAACTATTGCTGCAGATGCTAACTAGTTAAATATTTAATTATAATTAGTGATGCTTGAATACCATAATGATGGCTAACACAGGTAACAGAGAACTACAGCCTTTTTTACTGAGCTAGGAAGAGCCTTCAGAAGCCATAATACTTTATGGTTTTGGGGGTTATATATCCTAAAGAAAGTAGCTCATTCTGTGCTAATAACAAACCTGAGTCTTGGAACCTTGTTTTTCCTTTTAGTTTCCTGTGGGATAGTAGATTTGTTTCTGCACTTTCTATTATTACACAAAAAAAAAAAAAAAAAATCTGTAGAAACCCCATGATATTCACTCAAACAAAAGTAGAAGGACAGCCCCCTTCTTCAGCATTATCAAAATATAGTTAGCGGTCTCAAGTGTGTGACCTTAGTGCTAGTCCAGGTTTTGAACTGCTCAAGAGAGATTCTATTTCACACACATCAGGTGAGAGGTGTGTCTGATGGGCTCCTGTCTGGACTGTCTCTTCCTTTGGTCCTCACATGAAATTCTGTCTTTGGGTTGAAACGAAGTTGGCAGGTAAATAGATGGAAATACATCCAGTGGTTTAGCAGATTCTGAGAAACAGAAGAGTTGCAAGTGGTGAATCAATGGACAATTCTCAGTCATCAGAGTTTGCTGCATCATGCTTTATCTGAAAAAACAGAGTAGTAAAGCCAATAGTGGTTGATATAATCTAAAAAGTGCAGCTTTGTTACATTTCTTAGTTGCAGGGTTTGAGTTTAACTGTTCTTTAATGCCAAAAACTATAAAAAATGTGCTTATGTATCAAAAGGGGTGAAACCAAAGAATTGTTTTTGTTCTTTTTGAAATGGAAAAGAAGACTCTTCTTGGGGATAAACCTCCCCCCAGGAATTTCAAAAGCTCTAACATCAGAGAAAGTTCTAGCTAAAGTGAGGTAAAGTCATAAAAGCATTTCAGTTGGAATTTTCACAAACAATAAGATTTTACTGTCTTTTATATCTTCAATTGCTTTTAATATCATATAACACTCAGTAAAGCAAATATTTGATTTTATGATGAATTAATTGTTCTCTTTATATAACTGAATGATCTGTCATAAAACAATGAGAAATAATTTTAAAATTTCTATTAGAGAAATATAAAAAGCTGAGTAAATTTATAAGGAATATTAGAGATATAAGGAAATTAATTTACAAATATATTTTTTAAAGCTCACTGTACGAACAGAGCTGTCTTTACTTACATATGAAAATTTTCCAGGTAACAGTTCTGTAACTGAACAAGATTTGTTTATTAATAAACCAAAAAGTTTGTTCATTATGTTTATAATAAAGGGTGACCCCAACCATTAAAATTTGGATATTTATGCAAAAAAACCCGCTATAAATATTTTAGATGTCATAGATGAGTGCCTTTTTTTGTCCATTACTTTAAAATGTTGTCTTTCAAATAGTTTTTATTTAGTGTATTTAATATGTGTTGAGTATCTGCATGTGTATTGCTATTTGCTTGAAATTCTTTAGAGTAGATTATAACTTGTTTTTTGAAAGCATTCTAAGGGTTTAACCAGGCATCTGAAGTCTATAGTGTTTCTGAAAATTCAAAATAGGATTTAGGAATTTAAGAACACAGAATATAGACCTATATTTTGGGCTTCCATGTTAACAAATGTAGTAACTAATAATAATAATTAGAGACTCATTTACTTATAAGGAAACAATTGGAAATTTAATTGAAAAATGAATAATAATCTTCTCTAAAAATCCTTGTGAGTTTCGAAGACTCCTCCTTTCCTAGAGGGAAGAGAAGAGGGTTTGAAAAAGAAGAGGGCTTATTTTGGCTCACTTTACTGTCTTAGTGCAAACAACAAAAGCTATCTTCATGAAGAGACCTGGTCATAGTCCTTGTGGGTGAGGCTTTGAAATTCCAAGAAAGCAGGAGGTACTTGCTGCTAATGTATAGATCAAAAAATATTTGCTCTCAGTGAATAGAGGACTAGGTTGGGAGCACTTCAGCAATCAGTGCATACACAAATCCATGGGGCCTGAGGCATCAACCTCACTTAAGTCCTCAGGAAAATAATAAAGCTCTGGAAACCATTTTCAAATACATGAAGGGCAAGAAAATGGCTGAGAGAAGTCAGTATGGATTTACAAAGGAGAAATCATGTTTAACCAACCTGGTAGCTTTCCATAACGGAGCAAGTGGCTTGGTGGATGAGGGGACTGTAGAGAATGTAGTTTACCTTGACTTTAAAACAGCTTTTCACATGGATTGCAAAAGAATGTCATAGAGAAATTGGTGAAGTTAAGTGGATAGTGAGGTGGATTAAAAACTTGCAGTAATGCCAGGCTATCGAAACAGGTCACTCAGAGGGGTTGTGTAGTCTCCATCAGCAGAAAAAGCTTGCTTTGCCTATGTAGCTACAGCTGCTTCTTGTAGTTGACCCTGACTGAGCTGGGGATTTGGACCACAGATGAACTCCAGAAGTCCTATCCAACCTCAACCATTCTGTATTTCTCTGATTCTGCTATTAGCAAAACCACACAGTGGGTCATGCTTGACCACAGATCAGAGGTATCATGGAGAGAAACACTTGTTTTTCACCAAATTATTAGCTTTCCCTACAGCTTAGTCTTTGTCCCACTACCCCATTTATACCAGGGCAAAATGTGTGTCTCTAGGCTGTGTCCTCTAGTAAGGTTAACTTAGGGAAATATTTCATTTAGGTTACTCCAGACTAAATGTGTCGATCTTTCTACCTTGAGACCTGAAGTTATTTTTTTTAGTACAACAGGACAGTGCCCTTAGCTATTACAATATGTCTGATTGATTGGCTGCAATCTATAATACTGCAGGTATGACATTATCCTCTCGCCATAATCCTGTTCTTTCTGAGTTCAGCTGAGGTGCAATTTCATCAGGACTATTTCAGCACTTCATTTCACTGAGCTTAACCTTAAAAAGACATTATTGATTTCCTATCTAAACCGCAGTTTTGCAGACTGAAATAACTAGACAAATTTATGTTTATTATCAAAAAATAAAATATGCAATATATGCAATAAACAAGCTGCTCATTATATGTCTTGAGGTAAGTTACATAAATCATAAACCACGTAGCCACTATACAGTTGCATTTTTACTGTAGCATGGAAGGAGCTCAGACAAAAGCAAAGGAAAAACCTTGCTTAAATTGCTAACAAAAAAGAAAAAGTAACTACTGTCTTTTCTAAAGAATTAAGATGATGACTGTAAGAGTTTATGAAAATATGTGCTCTCTTTTAATTAATACTCATTTAATTATTAAAGGAATTCAAAGCAGGGTGTTAAGGGTGAAACATAGTCCAATTAAATGGTTTCTATTCTAAGTTAAATCCGTGCTAACTGAAAAGTGCTAACTGAAAATGGCTTATGACCCTTTATGGACAATTTTATATATATTAAAAAAAAAAAAAAAAAAAAAAGTAGTTTTGAAATTTCAAGCTTACAAGGATTGACCAGATTTTTCATTTCATATTTAAATTCATCTATTTCCTGTATCTTCTGTGAATCTGTGAGATTGGGCATATATGCGTGTATGTATGTATATATGTATGTATGTATGAACAACAAAACAGACACAAAATAATATTTGCCTTTAGTTTATTAAATTATAGCAGATACTTTTGTGAATGACATTATGAAAATATATTCAGTTAATAAAGATCCACATATGTACCAAATGGGAAAAAAAGAGGATCAGTGAGAAAAAGCCTCCAATAATTTATGTTGCTGAGTGTGAGTGTTGCACAGATGACAAGACCCATTTTCTAATACATTGTTTTCTTGTCCTTTTAATTTGAAATGTAAAAAGGTAGGAAAGAATCTAAAAGGAAAATTATTTTCACCAATAAAATTTGCATTTATTTTTCTAAGCAAGACAGATAGAGCTGCAGTAGTGAGTGTCATTGAAATGAGCCTTTTACTTCCTCCTGCACCACCTCATTTATTGTCTGTGCTGGGCATAATTGCTAAAATTCACAGCAGGCATCTGTTATAAAATTACTCAATTCATGACTCTTGAATTTGGAAAATGAACAATTGTACACAAGAGACATGAGGATTTATAAAGATGAAAGTGAGGCACAAATATTATTTAATATTTTTTTAGAAACTGTAGACAAAATGTCCTCTAGCTGTTTTTAACAGCTCTGAGTTTACTCACTGACTTAGTTTGGGAGCACTTCCACATTGACTGGGCAGTAGAGAGTTTGCTTGAGTGAAAGGTTTCTTGACTAGAGACATGCAGCTATTCACACACAGCTTTGATATTTGGTGAGTCTTCATGAAACACATCCAGTTCTGAAAAACAAGATACAAATGAGCATCACTTTGGCTGAAGTTATTTGTAGATGGCTTTACTGTGTAGTTAGAACAGCAGCTGCCAGTCTAACTAGAGCCTGCCTCAGTTGCTCTAATGACCTTATATTCCTATGCAGTAATGCTGGGCCAAAGAAAGAAAACTTTTAAAGAATCAAAATAGAAGAATATTTTAAAATCCATGAAGGTTTTGTTTTGTTTCGTTTTTAGTTCATTGATGATCAGAAAAGAGTGACAGTCCTACCACAAATGCAGGTAGGATGAAACAAGTCAAAATGAGTTGTGGAAAAAGATAAATTACCAAGCATAGGAGTTATTTTTTTATTGAGCACCAGATAAAGCCCAGGATAAAGTAGGTGGCTGCAGAATACTGAGAGGTCTGAGTTGATGCTCTCACAGTTCAGGAAATTGATAGGTTATCTCTCACTCTTTTTGTCTCTGGGACTACTTGTTAAAATTCACAAGATTAATGGCTAGAAACCTGTTGGGCAGAGCTGCTGTCTGTCATGGTTTCCCGAGAATGGGATCATCCTCTGAAATTGCATAACTGAGTGCTGTTAGAACAAATCTTTTAACATTTCAGAATACTGAAAGTCTAAAAGTTGGACTATGGATTTCCATAATCTACTACAGAAAGAAATATTGGGGATTAAACACCTTTTAATACTATGTTGATGGAGACAGGGACATTTAAATCTACTTTATAGCAGTTGCAATAACTGGCAAGAGAAAACCCATATTTTCAATTTTAAATGTCTAAGGTTATACACCAAGTTGATATTAAACAATAACTGCATCATTGTATGCACAATACACAAACAAATGCCTGCAAGAACCCACTTCAAAATGTCTATCTTTGAGTTAATTTTGTAATTTACTATATTTTTGAGTCGTTCTAATGCCAGAAACTATAATAAATTGTTTCAAATTTCTTATAATAAGGTTCTGACCAATAGCAGAAAAAAATTTAATAATGAGGTCTTAACTAAAGTACATTTGCAATCTGATAGAACTCTTGACAGGTTCAGAAAAACAGAAATATCCAAAGGATAAAGAAAATAATGTTACAGAACACATTAAAATGTGCTCATATGCACTTCAATATTTCGTATTGCATACAAAATTATAAATTTTGGGATACAAAATGCATTTAGTATAAATACAAAATATTTGAGCTGCAGCTTCACATTTGTCAATTCTTGTTTTACATGTATTGCTAATGTGTTGAAATATTTTGATTTATCTGCCTTTCCCTCCTTTCCCTATCTCATATATTTATTCAAAAAGTGTAGAAGGACAGTAGAATGAAGGATTGTTTCCTGATTGTCCATGCTTTAGCATTGACATTGACAGATTCCTAGCAGAAATGAAAATGTTTGTAATTCATCAAAAATAAAGATTCTAGATCATTGACAAAGTAGGTATAGTTTCACCATATTACTTTTCTGAGTCAAATATGAGACAAGACAGAATAAAAATTAAATTGAAGAATTGAAAAATTAAGGGAAACTTTGTTTTATTTGGAAACAGTTTGTTTCTTTCTTTTAACTGATGATTAAACTGTAGAGCTGCACTATGTATTTACAGAATAGTACTGGCTTGGATTTGAATCTCAGGAAAATAAATATTAATTATTAACCTGGAGTGAAATTTCATTTTACCTGAGTTAACTTTCAAGAGTTCAATGAACCACGGAGACTTGTGCATTTGCTGATGTATTTACATTTCATAATGAAAGTTCTAGTCCTTTTTTTTTTTTTTTTTAATAGTTATTTTCCTCATATTCTTATGCATGCTTTTGAATTAGAAGTGATAATTTCCCAGGTAGGGGATGATGGCTCAGTCATAAATGATCTCCTGCAAGTATTCCTAATGATGAAAAAGCTGACACAATATGTATAAACAGTTGCATACCAAACCAGTTAATTATTTTGCACTCAGAATGTTTTTACATTGCTCTTCTTCATTAGTTTTTGTATAGGCCTCAGCATTGTAGGGCTACACTGTTATAGAAAGCACATAGCATTTGAGTTTATTACCAAACTCCCTAAAGTCATCACTTTTTTATATGCTAGAAAGCTGATTATTAAAGCATATCTGTGAAGCTATAATAATTTTATTATTATAAGGTTTAGAAATACCAAACATAATTAGATTCCTCTCCAATGTTAGGCATTTCATAAGTATGTTTACATCACACATTTTTTATGCTGTGATATCTTTGTGGCAACCTTCCTACGAATGTGCTTACAAGGACAATCACACTCAAAGATGGGGGACATCATTCTCATCTCACTTTGGTTTTATGCCAGCTAAAACTCAATAGAGTAGTCCAGATTCATAGATAGTATCACTCTGTAGGCATAACTAACATCAGAATTGATTTCTTAACTAGTATACCAAATGCATCTCTACAGAGAACAATCGAATAGGGAGAGGAAGTGGCTTTGGCAGTGAAATCCAAAAATCACAGCCTTAATCATACTGATATTATTCTTGCCGAGTCGAATTATTAGTAACTTTATATCAAGCAAAATATTTGACATGAAATAGTAGGATTTGGGGGCTTTTGTAATAGAATTAACAAAAGTGAGCTAAAGCCACTTTATTGCAGGGGAAATGCCTCCAATCTGTTTGTTGTTTAGTAGTCTACAGAGTACTGTTCTTGTCTGTATGATGACATATTTTCCAGAAATACCAAGATTCAGCTTTCATATGTGTATTTTTTACATATATTTCTTGCATTCAATCAGAATGCTCTCATCACTAATCTACAGATTATTTGGGTTTAGTTTAGGTGATTTGTTTTCTGTTTCCCCTCTTAATCAGCAACTTCATATAAAAAACCTCTGAAGTAATGGAACTGAGATTCAGATTTTCAACTTTGTGAGGATCCAACCTAAGCAGCCAGAGAGCCAGCCTTGGCTTCTGTACTAGTTTTGGCTGGGACAGAGTTAATTCTCTTCACAGTTGCTGGTATGGGGCAGTGTTTTTGGATTTGTTCTGGAAGCAGCATTGATAACACAGGGATATTTTATTGATCCGTGCTTACACAGAGCCAAGGCCTTTTCTGCTTCTCACACCAATCCACCAGCACACATGTGGGGATGCACAGGAATCTGGGAAGGGATGCAGACAGGACAGCTAATCCCAAAGGACCAAAGAAATGTTCTATAACATATGGAGTCATGCACAGCAATAAATCTAGGGGAAGGTTAGGATCTTCTGCTTAGAGACTGATGCTTGGGGCCTTGATTCACGGGTGGTGTCCAATTATTTTCATTTGTATTTTTGGGGGTTTATTTCTCTCACTCAGTTATTTTACTTTTCACAGCAATATTATTATTAATAATATTATTAATATTTTAATTATATTTCAGTTATTAAACTGTTATCTGAACCCACATGTTTTTCTTACTTTTATTCTTCCAATTCTCTTGCCTCCATCCTCCTGACTGAGGGAGGGAGTGAGTGAGCAGCTGTGTGGTGCTTGTTTGCTGACAGATGTTAAACTAGGACAGTTTATACAGCTTATTGAATCTCACAAAAAGGGAGATAAAGGAATAACTGTTTTGGATCATGATAAGACTCCAGCAGGTAGAAACACTGATATTATTTTTTTTTCTCCATGACAGTTATCTGGCATGGATTCCAGATGTTTTTCTTGCAGTGGTTGTAGTAGCTGCAGAGATGGGACCTGCTTAATCTTTTGAAAGTCTTGTGAGTTGTAGGATGGACAGCTTGAGAATTAAACTCTTTGCTAGTTTGAGGATTTGAGGGTAATCTGTTTGCTTATAATCTCTCTCCTAACTCCTCTTTTGATATTACCAAGTAGTTCCCAACCTAACAAAAAATGACCAGGTGGGAAAAAGGAAGAATAACTTTTATTTGCAGTGTCTAGATAGGTTGTGACGCTCAAGAAGGTCAAACTCACAAAGAAATATGGTCATTTAGAGTCTAATCCAATAGTATTTGTTTAATTAAATAACTTTGAGGATATCCACCTGATTTGTTTAAACTCAGCGAAGGATTTACCATATCCTTTTACCTATTCTTTAATCAGAAAATATATAATCTCAAATACTTTAGCAGTTAATTTTAATCGATGTCCAAAACATGGTCTTGTTTATCCTGTTGTTTTATTTTCTTATTCCAAGACATTGCAGATAAACAAGACTATATGGTCAGCTATTACAGCATATCCATAGTTATAGATGTTATCTGGCTTTCCTGCTGGCACGATCAACCATCTCACAGTACCGCCAAGCTTTTTCAAACCTCTTTATCAGTAGGAAGATGGTTGTTCTGCATTAGCTGTTATTTCACATGAGCTAAAGCATTCCCTATGCTAATAGATTTATGGTTAAGATGGCTGTAGAAATATTCCCAGCATCAGTGCATAATGGACATTTTGTCAGTAAGCAATTTCCCTCCATTCATGGAGGTTCAATTACCAGCCTTGCTGGACTGATGACAGTTTTGAGTGCATCATGGAGCTTTAGTGTTTCCATCTTGACTCCATGTGACAGTAGTGAATCTGTGGTCTGATCCAAGTAGATACATCATACAAGTCGGCACTGAGTTTGGCTGGGATAGAATTACTTTTGTGCATATTACTCAGTATGGGGTTGTGCTCTGAATTTTCCAGAAAACGGTGTAGACAACATGGAGATGTTTTAGCTATTACTTAAATAGTGCTAATGTAGTCAAGGCCTCTTCTCATCCCACCTCACCAGTGAGGAGGCTGAGGGTGCACAAGAAGCTGGGAGGGGAGACAGCCAGGACAGCTGATCCAATCTAACTGAAGGAATGTTCCAGAAAATATGGCATCATGGTCAGCATGTAGTGCTGGGGGACATGGGAGAAGAAGAAGAAAAGTTGGAAAGTTTGGAGTGATGGCATTTGTCTTCCCAAGTCACCACAATGTATTATGGAGCTCTGCTTTCCTGAGGATGACTGAAAATCTGCCTGCCTATGGGAAAAGAGTAAATGAAATTCATGTTCTCCTTTCCTTGCATTTGCAGGTTTTGCTTTTGCTTTACCTATTAAACTGTCTTTAGTTCAACCCATGAGTTTCCTCACTTTTACATTTTTGATTCTCTCCCTCATCCCACTGGGCATGAGTGAGTGAGCAGCTGGGGCTGAGCTGTTGACCGGGATTAGACCATGACAAGATCAAAGATCATTTAGAGTTTCTTTTCAAATACTTCTCTACATGAGGCTTTATGTGCATACTAGTGATTGCAGAGGGCCTATGGCTGTTGTCTCTACAAGGGATAACTTTTGCCAAGCTTGATGAGGTGATTTGTGTCTGCACTACCACAACTCCCATTGATTAAGGCTTGTTGCAGCAGCAATGGCATGCATCAGTTTTGTATGCCAAAGCATTTCTTTGCTCAGGCTCTTTCGACTAATGACAGTATAGTCCAGGTCAGAACAAAAATTTTTGCAGGAGCACAATTTCTACTGTATCTTTTTATTCCTAATAAATAATAGTAGTAGTGATATTTTATTCACCATTTGAATTTCATGAGTTTTTAAGCCTTCAGTTTTGATCAAGATTTTTTAATAATAGTGTACTAATAGACTGTCCATACTTGCTGCTAGGTCATTTATCTCCCTTTATCAAACTGGGGAAATGAATAAATGTAATCTCAGGTTATAAAAGCATGTGCGGAGCTAAATTCATACAGGATATCCCTTTGTAACTCCCTGTATGAATTAATTAGATCATGCATAATGGTACTTAAATCCATACAAGATAGTTTGAAGAAATGAGTATCATCAGCTAACACTGAAAAAACCTCAAGATCTAAGAAAAATCTGACCATCTGTACTTTTGCAATATATAGGAAAGAGATGCAATGAGGGTGCATGTCTGTTCACAGCTATCTCACTGGATAAGTATTTCTTTATGAGCATCACTGGAAATAATACCCTAAACATTTAGGAAACATAGTACCTTCCTTATGGTTAATTGTTCTGATTGGATTTCTAAATCCTCGTCTCCTAGTTGTTTTAGTAGTTTTCTGATAAGAGGTACATATATCTGACAATATAAAAACACTAAGACAGGTTTTGACATCCATAGCACAAAAAGAAAATGCAAACCAATTGGCACAGACTAAAAGAAATATATATATATATATTAGCCTTTGAATTCTTGTACCAGTTCCAATGTTGCTATAAAATATGTTCTATCAGACCAAGCCTCTTACAAAGCCAGCAATGAAATTATGGGGAAGGAGAAGCTTCTGGGGAAGAATCTTCTGCCTCAGTTAAAAAAAAAAAAAAAAGATTCTTCATGTTGAAATCTTTTGCAGCTGATGAGGGCATCTGTGATACAGTCCTGTACTGCAACATCCATTAGCCTCCCATTCTTCTCTGACCCTCCCATTCATCATCTTTTTGAAGCTATAGGAAATGAAGCAAGCACTGGCATTGCTCTTTCCTGACTCTGCAGTAGGCATTCTGAGAGACTCTCTGGGAGACCAATGGAGAAGGGTTAAAGTGCCCTGTGTCTTGCTCTTGGTTACTAACCTTCCAGCCGAGGGGGAATTGCTCCACTTTCATTGAAGTCTTTCAATCTCTTTGCATTACTTTTGGTACTGTATAACATTTTAAAAGCTCCCTGACTGACAGACATGGCCGGAGGCAGAGCTCTGCTGGGAGAACTGCAATGTACAGAGACTTCTCAGCTAAGAGAAGTGGTATGGCAATTAAATTGGATACAACATAATTTTGGCATTTCTGAAGCAGCGCAGACTATCCCACCCCTTTTTTAAAAATTTGTTTCCACCTCCCACTTATGTTTGGGCAATTCAAAAGGATATGTTGAGTTGATGGTTTGTTTTTATGTATTTATTTTTTTTTTTTGCTATGCTTCATGATTACTATGATTTTGCCACAAAAAGGAGGCATGCACTCTGCAGCCATGGATCAGGAGAGGCAAAAAGGTTTTGAAATCTTGGAACTGAAATATGGATAAACACAGTCTAAATGTGATATATATCATTGAATGCATTAAAAAGAGAAGCAGAAAACCACATGTGAGTTACTCATTAAATAATAAATTCATGCCCAATATATTAAATGCAGATCTCTGTTGTGGTTGGGTTGTGCCTTAAAGTTTCTTTGCTGGAATAAAATCCACAGACTGCAATTGATTGTGCAAATAAGAAGTTTTTACCCATTGTACAAAAGAATATTTTGCTGTAGATGAAAAAAATTTGCAATGTTTTGAACATAGAAAACCTTATATTTAAAGGATTCTGAGCAGATGGGAGTGCTTTCCTCATCTTTTTTCCTTTCTGAAGGTAGAATTAAAACACTCAGTAGATACCTTTCACCATGTATTTTACTTTATTATTTACTTAATTTTTTATTAAGACCTTTATTTCTTATTAAGACCCTTTCAAATTAGAACAGAAAATCTCACCCTAAATTTAGCATAGAAAGTACAGTTATACTTCTTGGGGTTTTTTTTTTCCTTTTTAAAGACTAAAGTTTTCCAGGTTCCTGATTATAAATCCTTCCTATTTAAATACTTCAGTATGTACATAAGAAATAAGAATTTCTATTGTTGTGGATAGCAATAATATTGTTCACAAGGAAAATACAACCTTTGGCAGTATTTGAAAATGAAAAATATATATGGTTAAGTGCTTTATTATTCTCCTTTTTTGAGGTCCATATCATGTCATTGATTTTTAAGCAGAGCTCTATTGATTTCCTAGAAACCTATGCTTAAAAATCAATGGCACAATATAACCCTAACAAAGTGGTGAATTCCATAATGCTGTAAATTGTATTTTTGTTTTTAAAATGTAAAATGCATCTATCTTAAATCCTACAGGCAGTTATTTTTTCTTTGCTGTCAACCAGCACACTGTAGAGAAGATTTCAATAGGCTTTTCTGGCAGAGAAAGTGAGCAAAGGATTCCTGCTCTGAACAGTAGGGTGAAAGAGTGGACCCGCTGTTCTCCAGTATTTTGTTTGCAAACGTGGAGTAAACACTTTTGATATCACTAGTGAGAAACATTTTTGTTTGATAACTGGTCCTAAAGCAAAGGCTACAGCCTTCTCTCAGACAGACACAAAGGTAATGCTAAGCAGAGCAAGAATTAGATATTCCTGTAATAACTGTACAATGTTCTAGAGCAGCTCAGTGCTACAATGAAAATAGCAATCTCTTTTAAACTGTGATTCTTAATCTTTTTCTCTGTCTCTAGAAGCTAACTAGGTATGAGAATTTTGATGAATACTTCAGTGTAATCCTATGTAATTTGATGTCGCATGTAAATCTCTTTTATAGGTCCCTATAGATGGAATTTATTGCGGCAAATACCTTGTCATCAGAAGGATTAATGCCTGCATTAGCATTTCTGCAATAAAATCAGAAGCTAAGTGGTGAAGGCCACAGACACCTCAAACCTGGATTCCTCTGCTCTGCATTAAGTGCTGGAGTTTTTATTACTTGCGGTAGGGAAGCCATTGCCAATGCTCACAAGGAACTGCTTATCCCTGCTTCTCTGGGTCCTGTTTGATGGAGGTCTCCTAACACCACTGCATACACAACCACAAGAGATTTTAGAAGCACAGCCAAGAGAAAATGTCCCAGGACCAGAGAGGAGATCATCTGTCCAGCGAGTCAAGCGAGGCTGGGTGTGGAATCAATTTTTTGTGCTGGAGGAGTACATGGGCTCTGAACCTCAGTATGTGGGAAAGGTAATTGTTTACTATTTCTTTGAAAGTTCAAATGAGATAGACAAGTAGTATAACATATTATAAATATAATCCTGTATCTGGTGGGACAAATCTTCAAGTGGCAGTAGTTGCCTCTGCTCATTGCTTTTACCATCCAACCTTTCGTGTGGTCACTATATACTTTCAGTCTTTATATGTTTCTCTTATTTCCACCTTCTTGCTTTTGGAATTAAACAAAAACAACAGCAACAACAGCAATTAAAAAAAACAAAAACAAAACCAAAAGAGTTCTGATATGTCTGTGTTTCATTTTAATTAAGACTACTGTAATAGTATATTTGATTTTTAGCAATAAATATTGTTCTGATATTAAGAGATAAGATATGAAACTTAAATCTCAAGCCCAGAATGCACAGTAATTACTGTGATTGATATGCTTATTCCAAGTCAGTCTTCAGCTAATGAAGACACATTTTTTGGTCTGTTGTCTTATGTCTCAGAACCATTTAGTTTTATTTCAGATTGTTCAGATTGTTTTCAAGTATTTCCAATATGTTTTTTTGCTTCATAATTCAAATTTCTTTTATACTGAGTGTAGACATTCACAATCATACCTACAGAGAGTTTTTGCAATTACCTCTCTCATTATATATCCACTGTTTCTGTAAGAAGGCGTAAGTAATTGACAGAAAACTGTTTGAGGGGTGTGGGGGGTGTTGAATTTAAATAGATCTTTCAGATAAGAAAGCTGAAAGGGACACCTGAAGAAAATCTTAGTAGAGTATATAATTGGAGGCTGTGTATAATTTTCAGTTTAAGTAAAAGACCTTACTCAGTGAAAATAACAAGTCAAGAATTTGTTTCCTGAGTCCTCAAATGCCACTTCCCTAGACAGCAAGGTTTCAAATTCACCTACTCTAAAAATGAGCCATCATGCTTCAGTTTTTAGTTTAATACTATGGCGAACCTTTTTTCTTTTTTTCTTAGTGTACAAGCAGAAAATATATTTTTCTTTTTTCTTAAATATAAATAAATCAACAGAAAAATAATTTTTCCTCCCACCTTTCCAGAAAACTATTCTGAGGATGCATAAATAAAACACTAGATTATTTAGCATTATTTAGCAAACTAGGCAAAAATGTACTTGGATACAGCATGTGAAGAGATTTGTGTTAAGCCCTAAATTATATTAGTCAAAGCAATTTGCTAAGCAGTGTGTTTGTATCACAAAGTTAATACAATGAGCTTTTTGCAAGTCTGAAGAAAGGAGGATCACACAATGAAAAAAATCATATTTGCGATATCCAGTTGGTACAAGTTACACTTTCTCTAACACAATACCTTTGTTCTGGCACCTCGCTGAAGATGCCAACAAGGGCTCTCATCACATTTAAAGCTGTAGCACAAGCAATGTGATTGTTCTGCCTTTAATGTCAAAAACAAAGATGTAATTGCTGCATCACTATATTTTCATTAGTCTTTATTCCTATTAGTAAGTTTTTCTTGGGTTTTCATTTAGGGTCAGTTCTAAACTGCCAAAATAATGTTAATGTTGCACAAAATGGAATATTGTCAAAGTACTGATGGATCAGCTTCTTCTTTTGTCCTGTTTTTGCTCCACTGACATTAAGTTTATAAGCAAGTTTGGAACTAAAGAGATATTTTCATTACGAGTAACACTTATCACAGATTTACCTGGAATATTTTTACCTCTTATGACTTTTTTGAACTGTTACAAACTGTGGAACACTTTTCAAGTTTGATAAAAGTCAAAAAGTCAAACCCCTTTTTTATGTCAAAACACATGTTTCTACAATCGGGCAATTAATTCTAGGTAATAACTTTTTTCAATAATGTTTATTTCTATGTTTTTCACAACTTGTTTTATCTATATCAAATATTTGCTTTAATATATCTGAAAAACCCAACAAACCCTGCCAGTTTGTATGTCATCTTTGCTGAATCTCTTGCAAAACCAGAACACAAACAAATACACAAAACCAAGATGGAGATGTTTGTGTTCTCCCCTTATTTTCCACAAGGAACTCAATGAAGGTAGAAGTTCCTTAGAGAAATAATGCTTTTAAATCCAGATAGCAAAAGCCAAGCTTCATAGAAATTCAAACCATTGCCAACATACTAAAATATACCCATCAGTCCCTAATCAATATCTTTAGATTGCATGCAATTTTTTAAAATCACATAAAATTTTTAAGTCGTTATATGCAGTTGAGTTCTGGATTGATGGCACAACTAAATCTGCAGAAATAAATGATTAGCCAAAATTAAGCATTTATTCCAAAAGCATATATTTTCAATTTAATTTTTTTATAATGCTACTGTTCTATATTTTAAAGTGGTAATAACTATATTATAAAGCGTAGGATATTTCATGAAATCACAAGGGGTTTTTTTCTAGCCATGATATCCATGTGCATGGATATTTATATTACTTATTACAGAAATACTGCACTAATAGTGTCACAGTAATTTATAAATAGAAGTTTAATGTATCTATTAAATCAGCTGACAGTTTCACTAAAGAGTTGGAGGTGACTAGCTAATATTGTAAACGCTCTGTAAGAGAATATAGATTTACAACAATGATGTCTTCTGTTATCGGCCAGTGCACCTAATTCCTTTCACGTCTGTTTTTAGACAAATGTCTCAAGAAATGTCAGGTTGCAAATCAAAATCTAGTTTACAAACTGATGGGGATTAATCTATCTTACAGGCAGTGATTTTGAAATAGTGCTTGAGGCTTACACATTAAAAGCATTTAACCTGATTATTAAAGTTTGAGGATCTGCTTGTGTAATCTGGAAGAAGAATAAAAATCTATCAGATTGATAAACAGAAGAAAACCCTCTTTGCTCAACATTAATTAAGCAGATCTAGTCTAAAAAGTAAAATTAAAGTATTACCATGTGACCCATGAAAATGAACAGGGTGCTGGGAGTAAAATAAGGCTTGCTCATTTACTTCACAGTGCTTTACTTGTTTTCCTGGTACTGTGAAGCTCCAGAAGGCCAGGCAAAAACGGAACCGGTGTGGATGAAGACAAAAAAGTTCATGGTTTTTTTTTTATGCAAAAACTCAGGCCTCAGTGAATGGCAACAAAAATCATCAGAGGATCAGGTCCTCAAGCATGAACAAGTCCCAGCACAGTTTATACCCACAAACAAGGTAACAGTTTCAATTGCCCTTATGCAAAGATTGCTGAAGGGGATGCAGCCCCACTAGAACACTACAGATATATCTGCAGCCTTTATTGTTGTTTTTTAACAGGGACATGCAGAGGCAGCAAAAATAAACTGAAAGTTCAAGAGAGCAAAGAGGTGAAGATAATGCTGACAAAAATTTTAGTAGTACTGCATGTGGCATCTTCCCTTTATATATGTATTTACATTCCTAGTGTGTAAATGCATCACATCTTTCTTATGTTGTACACCTTCACAATTGCTTCCAGTGAGAATGTTTTTGCTGTCTGTACTCAAGTTTACAGACAGGCATCTGGTAGCTTGTACTGAAGGCAGACTGGGTGCATAAGAAGAGATTGAAAAGTCCCCTTCAATGTAGTGGCCATTTGTCTTCAATTTTCCAGTGTAGAAAAAACAACAATAACAACAATAAAAACAACAACTGTTAAAAAAAAAAAAAAAAAAAAAAAGAAGAAAAAAAACAAAACAACCCCCCCCCAAAAAAAACAAAAAAAAAGAACAAAAAAAAACCCCAAAACCCAGAATTCCCAGAACCTCACCTTATCAGATACTTTTTTGCCAATGAAAAGCCTATGTTTTACAACAGTTTGTTCTTTAAACCTCCATCACATTAATGCATGCTCACATACAAACTACTACAGATACTTTTTGTTAGGAAAAGTATGCTGAAAAATTTAATACTCATGACTGCACTATGGCAGTACACAGTAATGTAACATTATTTTTCAACTTTCAAAATTTTTCATCTGACTCAGTCCTGAGAAAGCCTCATCTTTAAAGGTTTCAAAGCAGAAAGAGTGCTGATTTGGAGGAAGCAGAGCTCTGTATCAGTGACCAGAACAGCGTGTTTTTTTGAAACCTTGTAATTTATCCTCTGCATCTGAAATATGAGCATAGAATTCATTTATGCATTTTATAGTGGATAATTTTAATATAAAGGAATTGATGTTGACTATCTTCAATCAGACTTAAATCAGCTTGTACTCTGAATACACACTCTTTATAGTTATTTTCCCTCTTGGTGAATATCTGGATGATATGGCAGTATGTAAAGGAAATTTTACACTGCTTACTTTGAATCTGTTCAGACAAACAATTTTACAGAGCAGTGGCTATCGTTTTGGCATTATTCATAAGCTCTGAGTTAACTTGAAAGAAAAAATAAAATGTAAGGAAAAGAAATAAGTGCAGTGAATTCAAAAGTTACCACCCTTTGGAGGAAAAAAAACACTTAAATCTATTCATAAATGTATCCTGATTACACTTAGCTTCTTAAATTGTATTTTTACTAGATTTCTAATAATTTGATCACAATTATATTCATTTAAAGTTGTCAAAAGGATTTTTTGTAATTTATCAGATTCCATTCCCACAACTGAAATAACAATGTTGGAGATAGCCGTGTACTATTTCCATTAGACATTTGCACAGTACTGTCATCAAGGAGATGAAAATTTTTTCAGGGACTGCTGCTAGTAATGTATTAATTGACTCCCATGATGCAGGACATCACAGTACTCATTTCTGGATGATTATAACATGAAAGATATGCTCGGTATAAGAATAGCTTGTTCAATACACCTCTGTCTGCTGACATCAAAGTGAAATCTTGTTGGGCCTTAGTGGTCTTTAGATGGTAATTTAAAGAGCAATCAGGCATGATCACGTTAACCTGGCTTACTAAATTGGCTTACAGAATTTATGCTATGCACATATTCAAGCAAAAGCACTGTCACGATTTATTATAGACAAGGAAATTGATGAGGAGAAACAAAATGGTAAAAATGGGGTAAGAGGAATCAGAACTGGTATCAGAATTCTGTATTTCTTTTTCTTGCTCTGTTGAGCTGATACCTTTGTCTCTCCCACTTACGTCTGTCTAGTGAAAAAAAGTGATGACTTTAAAAGCTTTTCATCCTGTATATTGCATAGAGTATGTGAGATGTAAAGTAATTTTGACAGTTGTATGTGAAAGTGTGAGAAGGAAATGGAACTGTGGAAACACAAAACCCCCATGAGCAAGTCAGACTTGCACTTAATGTTTACTCCTGAAAGCTTACCTTTTTACAAGGTGTACAAAGACATGCAGCAGAGATGATCAACTTTCAACAGAATGTTTATTATTGATCTAGTGGCTTCACTTTGTTTATTGATTTTCTTAGGTAGCTGAGAGTAGGAAAATTAGGAGCATAGTAGTAGTAAGATCTCTTGCCTATGGTCCTTACATTGATGAAAATTACATAAGGTATTTGGAGCCGAAAATAAAGGAGGACAATGTTTTCACTGATTGTGTGAAAGAAAAGAGTGAGCTCAGGACAAGGAGAGCTTTTTAATTTTATCAAAATAAAAAGAAAGGATCAACTTCTTGAGCTGTCACCCACATTTTAGAGGATGTAGAAGGTTGAGGTTATTGTTCTGAACAGCTAAGGAGGTCATGGACTGGAATATTTCAAACTCTAAAATTTAGCAGGCTGTATTATGCAAGAATTCAGTGATCACTGTAGATCGCTGTAGAAGATCACTGTGGAAGATCACTGTGGAAGCCTGTGGAAATGACCCCATTAGAATGAATGACTGGGTCTCACAAGACCTCTGAACACAGATGACTAGGCTGCTAATGGAGCTTGAGTGTGTCTGAAATTCATGTTGCCAATACAGATGGAGAAATACAAAGCTTGTATAAATTAAACTGCTAAAGAAATATCTTATATCTATTGTAGTTTTATTTGGAACGCTTCTGTATAAATGGCTTCATCTGGGCAGGAAGTTTATTTAAACAGGGAAATATTAGAAAATATAGTTTAAAAATATTTAGAAATTCTTCAAAGGAGTTGAGAAGAACAGACAGACCAAATCATATTCTCCTTTTATAATCCAAGAAAATTAGAAGATTTAAAATTTGCTTAATTTAAATATGGAGTTTGGCTGAGAATTTCTGATTCTCCTGATAGACTTAGTGCTATTGATAGTCGGATCAGACGTGGACATATATTCTGTATGTCAGCAATGCAAGCTGAATTTATAACTAATGAAACATTAGACCGTCAACTAAAATTCAGCTGGGATCATGAGAACCTCTTTTTTGGATGATCACCAGAATGCCAAGTAATAAATTAAATAGCATTTTCCAGATGTGGGAAAGTATTAAATACTTGTAGCCATTCCTGTATCTGGGTAACAATGTGTAAACCAAAATAACAAGAAAGTTCAGAAGGGGAATAAAATTTATGGTTGCTGCAACATGCAAGGTGGTTAAAAGAAAAAAAAAGGGGGAGGGGTTAGTATAATGCCTCACTTAAACATGCTACAAAAGTATACAATTTCAGTAGGAAAACAACAACAACAAAAAACAAACAAAAAAAAACCCCTGCAAATTTCAGAAATATAAATAATTTATAGTTCTACTTAAATAGTTGTTAAAATATGCATATTTATATAATTTGGATATTTATACAGATTTCACTGAAAAGCAGCAGTGCAGAAAGGGACCTGAGGTTCCTGGTCCATGGCAAGCTGACCATGAGCCAGCAGTGCCCTGGCAGCCAGGATGTCCAACCCTGTCCTGGGGGCATCAGGCACAGCATCACCAGCCAGGCAAGGGAGGGGATTGTCCTGCTCTGCTCTGAGCTGGGGCAGCCTCACCTCCAGTGCTGGGGGCAGCTTTGGGTGCCACTATTTAAAAAAGACATTAAAGTGTTCCAGAGTGTCCAAAGAGGGGCCATGAGGGTGGTGAAGGGCTTTGAGGGGAAGCTGTATGAGGAGTGGCTGAGGTCACTTGGTTTGTTCAGCCTGGAGGAGACTGAGGACAGACTTCACTGCAGTCACGGCTTCCTCACGAGGGTAAGAGGAGGGGCAGGCACTGATCTCTGCTCTGTGGTGTCCCAAGGAAATGGGCTGAAATTGTGTCAGGGGAGGTGTAGACTGGATATGAGAAAAGAGTTTTTCACCCAGAGGGTGTTTGGGCACTGGAACAGGCTGCCCAGGGAAGTGGTCACAGCACCAACCCTGACAGAGCTCAAGAAGCATTTGGACAATGCTCTCAGGCACATGGTGTGACTCTTGAAGCTGTTCTGTGCAGGCAAGGACTCAAAGTTCCTTGTGGGTCCCTTCCAACTCAGAATATACTTTGATTCTGTGATTAAAATTGTTTCAATAAAATGTAAAATTTAGAAAATATAACATGAAAAATCACCACTGAAATTCAAAACCCATGTATGACCATGAAATAGAATGTAAGAAATTTAAAACTTAAATTGATTTTTTCAAACAAAATGATAAATATCCTGAAACAAAACAAAACAAAACAAAAAAAAAAACACCCAAAACCAAAAAACAACAACAACAACAAACCCCAAAACAAACAAAACCCCTCCAAACCCACAAGCAAATAAACAAACAGACAAACCCAAAAACCCACAAAACAAACCCAAACCCCCAGAGCTGGAATCAATCAATCATTAATGAAATATGCTTCATAAGAAAAAGAAAGAATAATTTCCAATCGGCTGTCCAACATTGACATATAGGAGAGGCTAACAAGTTAAAAGGTTATCTAATCTTCAGTCACTGCACTTAATAACACTGTATGCAAGTCATAAACAGAAATGTTTGGGATTGGCAGTCTTGTCAAGTGCTGTCATTGCATAATGTGGTTTGTGATTTAGGGCCCTGAAAGTGTTTTAACAGCAAATGTCCTAAAGTGCAAAACCCCCTGTTGTTCAGAAAGTGATATATCGTATCACAAATTTCTGTTATATAGCATAGAAAGCAATTGACTTAGAGCAAGTATTGGTTTCATGGCAATGACCATTTCCCTCCCTCTCAGCAATGCTTCATGTCCCACAGGCTCTACATGACCTGTATCTCTGCTCCCTCTAGAGCCAACCATTCCCTAATCCTTCTTTCTGTCTCCCTGTATCAGATATCCACTCTGATGCAAAGGTTACAGTCACATTACTTCTTGCATAGGATCTGTTATGTTTCCTATTCAATTCTGTGGAATTAACCCAGTTAACAGCAGCTTTGAACTGCATACCTTCTTTTCCAGTTTCGAATAGGCCTTGTGTACCCAACAACTTGCTTATATTTTCTACGTGTTTGTGAAATGAATTGTCTTTCATAAATGAACCTTGTCTTTATTACATAATAATTATATCATAAAACAGAGTAGATTACATATTTTTCTACCCAGGAAAAAAATTGTAAAAAACTCAACATGAAAAGTCAAAACTGGTCTTAACAAAGAAAAGTGGAATGGGATAAGATTAAAACAGAGGACATAATAACAATACATAAAAATAACCAAAGATTGTTTAGATGCCCCAGTAGTGGAAAATAATTTTCTAGCAGGAACACTATGGCAAGGTTTTCTCTCTGTTGTCACTTGCTTATTATTTAGTCAATCTAAATGGAGATTATAAAATCCCAAATAATCCAATAACCTTGTAGAGACATTTTCAGACTCTTAGAAACAGATGGTGCTCTTTCTAAGGGTGGAAGACGGTCTAATGCATAAAAACAATCTGGTGTTAAATTGGCCTTTTCCTTCTGGTATTTTTTAAAACTCTGATAAGTTCCTTGGTGTAGTTCACTGTGCAGCAGCAGGTGCATGTGTTCTATGACTGCTGCATGGCAGGATACCTGTGCTCTACAGGCAGGAGAGAGTGACTAAGGAGAAAGGTGATTATATCCACACTGTTGGGTGACATGTCCCACCCCCACCCATCCCAGGGGCTGATGACATAAATGGTGGAAGAAGGAGGAGAAAAGCTGAAAGACATACTAATAAGAGAACACAAAGTCCAGTAGAATTGACGCATACTAAAACTAATGTAGTTTTAATTTTTAGTAGCTAGCTTAAATTTAATTTTCCTCTGGAGAAGGTTTTGTTTCATAAATACACAGATACAATGGGTTTCGTCTAAATAGATGTGTGCAGTAGGTTTTTTTTTTGTATTCACAATAAGAGAAAAACTGTGTGTAAAGAACAAAGCAAACTTGGAAAAATTCCTGTCTTCTAGTGTCAGCTGTAATGATAAAAATAATACCTTGCATGCACTGTATTTATTTTAGCTGTCAGTCCCTGAACATGTAAGTTAGAGTTGTTATTGATTCTGCTATCAATGATTGATACTGTAAGGCCATTAAAACCTTGCTACTGCTTGCTAAATGAAATAGATTTTTAGTAACAGAAGGATTATTCACTCCTATTGTTGCGAAAATGCTTAATTTGAACACTGAAAAAACATTACTATGTTTCATCTTGGACCCTATGATGCTATATTCAGTATCAGCAAGGATTTAGGCTGGGACATATGTTGTTTAATGTCATCATAAATTATCTTGGAAAGTGTGAGAGTATCCAGGGAAGTGTTTGCTCTTCAAATTAAGCTACAAGAGTTACTAAAGACAAAGGCTAAATGGAAAAAATGGGAAAAACATTATGAAACAGGACTAAAATAAGACATGAAACCTGAGGTAAAGCAGTACATACTGTGGGAGGAGTGGAACAATTCCAATTTCATTAATAAATTGTTGTGCTCTGTGGAAATGATAATCTCTCTCAAATGAGATCTTGTTTCATAATAGCTGTATGCACATTTGCTTAGTGTGCAGTGAGTGCCAAATAAAGCAAATGGGATGTTGGAAATTCTTAGCAGCAGCTGAAGGAAATAGCTGTCATTAATACAGCTTTGTATCTAAATTTCTGGTGAGCCTGTGTCTTCCACACTGGGAATTATTTCTCTCTAGTCTCAGAGAACATGTGTCTCAAAGAACTGTGAAAAGTACAAACAAGGGCAAAAGGTTAATCAGAACCTTTGGACTGACTTGTCAGTGAGGAATAACTGAGTAAGATACGTTTCCTTAGCCTGGAAAATAAATGAATAGGAGGAGATACAATAGGTCTCAAATATGTCTGGAGCACTGGGGTGAGACTAAAGGGGGAAGATTCCTTCCTTCACCAATGCAAAATGTGTGGGATACAAAGCCAACAGGTCATGCGAAGCCATTCAGAGCAAATAAAAGGAAGTGATTCTTCAATCAAAATCAATCAATCAGAAATCAAAATCAATCAAATCAATCAAAATAGGTAGCTCTGTGCCACGGGTTGCTGAGGAGATAACAGAATTTTTCATGTTAATGATTAAGAGTATGTAGAAATTAATAAAAAATCAATTTGCCAAAAGCCAATAACTATAGTCACCACTAATATCTACATGAACTACTGGACACTTGGAAATTATGTGGTGAACTGTGCTTTCTCTGACCTTCACCTTTGCCATAGACAGAGCTCTGGGTTGAAGGCCACGTGTACCCAGTGCAGCACACCATGCTTTGGGGACCAAAGATAGTAACAGATATGCTCCTCCACCTAGAATAAATTAATGATAAGTGTTTATATATATACATTAGTCATGTTCCCAGAAGTGACTCATTAAAATCTTTTGAAAGTGGGCAGTTTAATGAGCAAGGAATTTTATCAAGCAAGATATCAGTTCTAAAAAGAAAAAATACATTTTATTAAATAGCATTTCTCCTAGTGAAAAATATGAACATTTGTCTTTATACGTAAAATGCAAACATCTGCATTATTTCACATAGCAATTTACTAATCTTTTTTTGTTGATTAGGCTATATTAGTAATAATATTAGATTCAAAAAACATAAGACAGTTATGTTATCTAGTGCAGATCACTATACAAATGTAATGCCAAAAAATATGTTGAGTTAGCAAGAGGCTTGGGATGTTGTTGCAAATCTTCATGCCTTTCAATATCTCATACTGCCAGTCATTTCACACTAACTGCTTCTTTAGTTTTCTAGTCCATGTCACTGACAGAGGATCATTCTTAAAACACACTTAAAAAGAACTGAGACTCTTCATGCCTCTTACAAGTCCCCCAGAGGATCCCTTCTATCTGACCTAAGCACAACAACGTGTGCTATGCTGAGGATGCAGCCTACACACCCAATTTGTGATTTGGTTTCTTCTCTGACTCTAAGTGAGAGGGAACTAGCTCAGCCTATGCTCAGGCCAACTTGGGAATGTGAGGGGACTTGATTAGGTGCAGTGAAACCTCCCAGGCAAGCTCATCATCCACATGCAGCATGATTGTGACAACCCTTTAAACACAGTGGTACCTACATTCAAACTCAAACAGCTTGCAAAAGACAGATTACAATGCACAAATATTCCTGTATGTCTTCTTCCTGGGATATTTTTACCCTCTTCTGCAAATCTTATGGCATTCTTATAAAATGCAGTAGGTGGTTTAAATTATACTTCACAATCTGCTTCACAAAAATAGTGACCTCTTAAAAGGGATAAGAGTTGTGATCATGTCTTGTTACTCTGACTGCCTGATAAGCTGAAAATCAAGAAGTAAACAAAAGGATTTTTAAATTACACCTTCTGCTTTACTTCCGTGGAAGAATTCCTTGTTTGTCTTGCAAGCTTAGAAACCTGCAGTGTCTGCATATATTTCCATACAGTCTTTATATATAAAATCCCACATAAATTGAAGGAGAGTAGGTGTTTTATGTGCTGGTTGAATAAGAATTTAGGCCTGTCAGGAATGTCCACACCACATTGGTTTTTATTTAATTTTTGGGTCTTCAAAAACTCTTTTCTGGTGTTCAGTTCAAGATGAACTTTAACGAATCTTAAGGTGAGACAAGATGAGAGAATTTTCTATTCCAATATCCTAGAGGCTAATGTCAGTAAATGAGTTTTAATTAGTAAACCCTTTTCTATGTCACTGTAGCAGTGGATAAACCATAGTCCCTGATGATGATTCTATGCCATTGAGCAGAAGTTGCTCTATTCAAGTTTTTCTCATAACGCTGGTTTTCATGAGTGACGTCTGAGTAAGATGTTGATCATAGCTGATTCTGAATCTTTTATGTTTTCTTGTACCTTGGTGTCAGTGTAAAATTACTATGTTGAAGACAGTACAGTTTTTTACTGTTTCATTATGCAGGATCCAAAGATACTTTTTTTAGTGTGTCAAGTTTCAGATTTGGATAGTCAACAGCAGTTATTGTGTCAAAAACCATCAGGCTATAAATATGTGTGTATTATTGCTGATGTGAATTAAGGATTATAATAAAAGAGTGAGATAGGGCAGTCTAATTTCTGTAACAATGGTGGTTTTTTTTTTTTCTTACTGTGAGAATTGAAGTATAAACTGTGGAGGAGAAAGCTAAGGAAAAAAGTCTCATTGATGTTATTAGTGCACATATATTTTTCTAGAAACCAAGAGTACTTTTCAGCACTGTCATATAAGCCAGTTAATAGCTCCTGCTTGTCATATCCATCTGTATCATCCCAACAGTAGGGAAGTGCTTCTAGTTTAATTGATGCTGGTATTGGAGTCCAAGAAAATAATCAATGAGTGTTTGCAGAATCAGGAGATTCCTGTGCAAGCCCAATGAATTTTGGCAGACAGCATTTGTGCAGATTAAGAACCATTATATCGACACTGAAAACTTTAAAAACTGACCAGTACAACTGAAATTTTTAAAAAAAGTTAAATATTTACTTATTTTGAGTAATTTATATTCTAATATAAATTATCTTGTTAATATACTAATTATTAGTATGTTATACTAGTAATTATTATACTAATATATCATATTAATTTGATATTATCAGGTAGTTAAAAGGCAGTGACAAGTTTATGATTTATATTAGAAACAATAACTTGCACTGCTTTTTTTTAATAGCAAAATACAGAACCAAAAATAAGTCATTCTTTCACTTGGATGCAAACAAGATTGGGTTTGGTTCTTTTTTATGCACTATTTTATTTATTCTATTCACCATTTTGACATATTTGTTACACTATCATATCTGAAAGCTATTGTAAGGCTTGGTGCTGAAGTGCACTTGATCTTTCCTTCTCCAGGAAGCTGAGTCTTCTGCTATGTGAGTCTATTAGCAAATATAGCATAATTTTATTACTCCAAGTAGTAAAATTAGATATATTAACAATTAAAAATAAATGAATGTCTAAACTATTATTTTGTTTTGGAACAATACTTTTTAAAAAGAAATTGTAATTTATCCTACAAAAAAATGAATTATTCTGTCCTCTTTGCTTATTAACCTGCCTATAAAGTAGAGTGATTCAAAGAGGCTTTCATGGACCTCATCACTAAGGCCCATGATAATGGGATAATTTCAATGATAATCCTTGCAGTGTCTCTGTGACTCAAGAAAGTATCAGCTCTCTTCCCTAAGTAGGGAGTTGAAGCACAGGAAGACTGAATTATTTGCCGAATAATGTACAAATTAAATTGAAACCTTAAAAACTAGAAAGTCCATCCTTCTGATTTTTCTAATTCATGTTAAATGTGGGATTTTTTAATATAAATAATGGTTTATAGTTTGATATTGTCTGAATTGATAAGTAAGGAGTTGTGCTTCTGTTGAAGGACACAGTAACAGGGAGCTGGGCAGACCTGCCTATCTGGAAATTAAATAAAGTCTTACTGATTAAATTTTCCTACGTCCAGCACTGCAGTGTTCTTTAGATTAAATAGTTAGCTTCCAAGTCCATTCCTAGTCTTGACATTAATAATGTCAAATTTGTAACTGCAAGGTAAAAAGTAAGGTAAAGTAAGCTCAAGGGGAAGTGGGAAGGGGATTAAAGGCCAGCACTGCCAAGTCCTCACAAGCCTACTGTATTAATGGATCACCAAAATAGATGACAAAATTATTAAAGTAACTGGCAAAACAGGCAACTGAGGGTCTTGTGTTCTTAACAGTCTGCCTTGTGCTTTATGGGTATTCACTTGTGTTCCCTGTAATAGATTGTTAACATGTTTCTTTGGGGAGCTCAGCCCCAGAGACTGATTTGGAAGTAATGGCTTCCTCGGTGTATTAAATAATTCTGACAGGCTGCTCATTTTTTTTTAATTATCTGCAGGTATTAGTGGTTAAAACCTTGTAAAAAGTAATGGTATAAGTAATTAGCCTATTGGCATTACTGTTCCTATTGGTTTTACAAGATAATAAGCAATATGTCCTGAATTTAATCACATTTTATGCATTATACAGATAATTTTGTATTATTGAGGAAAATATAAAAAGGTATTTTGAGGGAGAAAAAAGGCATGTGAAATCCCTCTTCCCAATATCTAGGACAAGAAAATATTCTTTTATTCTGTGTATTTGTGGGGTTTCTGCTGTCATGTTTATTAGTGATGGACAGTCCATATGCTGAGTTAAATAAGTAGGTAGAAATTATTCGCTCCAGTAATTTATCTTCAGTGTTACTTTTCAGTAATGTAACTCAAACTGTAGGAAAAAACTAAATTACAAAGATAAATATGGGTAAATTTATTCAAGGACTTTTCAAAGCCATTCATATTCTTTCATGTAAATGTCTTAAAAAACCCTGAAAGTCATTCATAGTCATAATGTTCATTAATGTTATGCACTAAAGGAAAAAATGAGCTAAAAACAATGCCTATAAAGTAAATAAATGCTAATTTATTTTTCTAAATGCTGTAAACACATCTTGACAGAATTTCTTAAGGAAAAAAAGAAAATTCAGAAATTGTTTTTCAGATTCAGAGATTTTAAAGTAAATTTTCATTTTATCCTGTTAAATTCCATACTTTATGCCACCACAAATTTTATAAACAGTTACTAGGAGCTTAATATCTTTATTAAAAGATACAATGCAGACATAAACTAAAGTTCACTTCCGTTTGGGCTGTGTCCAAAAAACTAAATGAGACCTTTCTTAATCTTCTTTTTTATTCTTTCAAAATTAAGAAGTGATATTATTCTTCTGAAATTCTGAAGTCATACTTGTGCTTCAGAATTGTTACCAGATAGAAGGCAGATCTTCACGAATGTTTTCTTTCTGAATTAGAGGGCACTTTTGAGGCAAATCTCTTGATCATTCAGACTTACTGTAGTTTTGTTCACATCACGAGAGGTCTTGGAGAGTACAAACTAGATCACTCCTTGATTAAAAAAGCTGAGAGGATGCACTACATGAATTGGCACTTAGTCCACTGAACCAGATGAGATTTTGTTCTCAGCAGAAAACCCTGAGGTGCGTTTATTGCCTGCATCATTCCTCTCCATCAGCTGCTTCATTCTACAGAACACTCTCACTGGTTCACATTACCTGCTAACATAGGTACAGCTTGTGTCTAATAAAAAATAGATAGAGACACTACCCGAGGCTAGGTGAGTCCTGCCATATTTAGTCAGCCATCTTTCCCTAAATTTTCATTAAATTTTCCAGTATTTTTAAGATGACCTACTGAGCAGAAAGGATTTATACTTTATAATGTACTAAGGTGGGGAAGAAATTATGCAAAATAGTGGTAAAAATCATGAGTGTATAATCTTAGTTTTGGAGTAACTCTTACTGATATTTGGTACTTACATGCCTGAGTAAGTAAAAATTTCCAGTTTGTAGTGTATATCTTTCATGACTTACAGTCCTTGAAAAATCTAGGTACTAAAAATAAGTCTTTACATTGTTTGTGTAAAATTATATTGATTTAGAAGAATTTAAGTTCCAAGTTTGATGCTACATATCTGTGTGTCTATGTGTCTGTGTGTGATCTGCAAGTAAAGTTACATTTGTCCAAGTCTTCTTTTTATGATTAGTTCTGAGCTGGGTTAGAACATATCCACCCATTACTTTTCACATTGTGAAAAAATATATCAAGAACAATAAAAGTTATGAGACAGATCAAATTTATGTTGAAGTCACCAAGACATTTCAATTTGAATAAATTTTTACTTGATCTTAAATTATTGTTAAGACAAAAGCACGAAACAGGCAATGCAAAGTTATAAGAATCATGCCAGAGAAATGAAAAATTATTTTATTTGTTATATTTAGTTTATAATAGATGGTCTATTTAAATTGATTTTTTTCACTGCAATAATGGAAGATAAAATGAAGCATAGTTAAATTATGTTTATTAAATGGAAAGAGAAGTAGAATAGTCTAAGTGAAAACTGAATTTTCAAGACAAAAGTTTTGGTGTAAAAATGACACAAGGTGTCATTTCTAAATACTTGTTTATACCGTTATCATTATTTTTACTTCTCTGAAGGATTATGCTTCTGAATACGTGATCCTGAAAATATTCATAGTAATATTTTCTAAACTGCAAAAATTAATATTTCAAAACATTTTTTACACATAAAAGATATGACAAGGATATATACATAATTCACAATCTTTGATAGAGAAATCTTGTATGTAGAACGCAGTCTAAAATGCCATCTGTTTTTTCCTGTAAGGTTCTCATAAAATGTGTATTTTTAAAATACTTGGCTATGTAAAATTCATTTGCCCTTTCTTTTGGAAATATTTGTTAACTGTTTTGCAACATGCATTAGTAATGCCTATGATTTACGTATTTGATCAAAGTCCTTTTTTTCCTTCTTTTTTCTTTTTCTCTTCCATGTTAACCAGGAAAATAACTAGTCCTAAACAAGTATGTGGACAATTTGTGAGTGTCTGTTTGTGTGTATAAAACCTGCACTTGGGAAACTTTATTTAATTATTTACTTTTGAGCTGGTAAACGATCTAGAGTGTCTTCTCATATGTCCTCTGGTTTCACAATCTTGACCTTTAGTGGTTTTGACCTTAAACCTTCATCAAACTAACCCAGTTTCATATGGAAGGAGAAAAAGTTGCTTTAGTTGGTGTTCTCTTTAGAGTTGATGTCCGTCTATTCTCTCTCTTGCTCTCTCTTGCTAACTCAGCTGGAGTTACTAAGATCAATAATTTCTTAGGTGTTTCTAACTGAAGTTCTATAAAATTAGACTATTCTTCATTTCTCTTACCTTTGAGGTTCTATGGCTTGAATGAAAAACAAGCTTCACACTCATCTACAACTATTACGCTGGAAGGCAGCTGAACAATTGAGTACTGCCATTAAAGTCAGTACACTTTCACTGAATTCGGTCTACAAATTGTACCATTGGGCTTCTTTGTACCATTTTATTTCTTTGTCTGTTTCCCTTCCTGTAAGTAGCGTTGATTATTCTCTCAGAAAATTGATGTAAAGTTATCAGCTGTAGCTCTTACATGAACATGGCTTTGTAGAACCTGAACATCATTAGCTTTTCCTTTGTCAAAGTCCTTAATACCTCTGGGACTCAGCGTGGTGCTACACAAATCCTATATATACCCTGCAGTGCTGATAGGTGCGGCTAATTTGCTGCTGCCATGACTAGTTTATTATTTCACCTGTCCACGGGGAAAAGTGCTTTTCCATTCTTTTCACAGCTGGCAGTACCACTCAGCCAGGAAATGTAAGAGTTTTTGTGAGCTAAGTAAAGAAAGAGCTGGTATCTGCTGCCCTGGCATGGCACTGGCACACATACCTCCCCTGTGGGACAGAAGTGGGTGTAACAGCAGGATCAGCCTGCAAAATGTAGTCAGTAATGCTGGGAAAACAGTGGTTTACTTGCCCTTTTGGGAAGTCATCTGGAAGCACCTTACAACCTCCCGGTATGTTTTTGTTGCTGTGCTGAGGAGGGATGTATGTTAGAAAGTCGTACTGCACTCACAGGGAGAAATATCCTCCAGCTGAGATCTGTAACCTCTCCTTTATAACCTCTTTATATACAAGTGTGTATCTGTTCTTAGCACAGGCTTTGTACAGCCCAGCCTGGCTGAAGCACCTATTCATCTGCCTATCAAAGTCATGACATTCACAGATCACAGGCAAATTGGAGAACTCTGTATATACTCTGTATATATATATATATATATATATGGTTTGTTTTTTTCTGTCTTCCAAATATTTCTTGTTGCTCCTTCTAAAAACTGAAAACAGCTCCTGTTGAGGGCAAACTTGCTTAAGTACAGAAGAATTTTTTGAGACCAAATTAATCAGCATCAAATCAATGTTTAATTTATGTACGGAAGAGACATATTCAGATCGCACCATTCTTTTTTCTTCTAAAATACAATTTCTATTTCACATTCACCTCACACTTAAGAATGAATCTGTATATGTTTATCTTAAAGGGAAAAAGATTTGAGTTCTTACAGGAAAAAAAATACCTGTGGAATCTCATATTCCACAGTCAGTCATATGGTGCTGATAACAAAGGAGTTATTCAAGCCCCAAAACTATTGCTAAGGGTCCACAGCACTAATCCAGTTCACAAAATAGATGCTTCAGGAGGCTAGAAATGCTACACTGCTACTAGTGGTATAGTGTAGCTGGTATATCAAAATATGAAGAAAGTATCTATTGTTCCAAGTACCAGTTGTTCCATTATGGAAACAACACTACTTAGTAGTATTATTTAAATCAAATTAATTTTAAAATTATTTTAATTTTATGCGAGATTGGTATTATAATGGCTTGTTAATCAAATGAAGCCCAGCCTAACTAGGTTATTAAGTTAATAAACAAGTTAGCAAAGAAATCTTAATGTATTTATGAATTTCAAAATATTTATTGGTGTTTCTTTCTGAGTTTATGAACTTTAAAAGAATATTTGCAGAAAATTTTATATTCAGTTGAATTCTTACAGAAGACCATTATCCTGATATGTCTGTAAGTTGTGCTGGGACATAGTTTATTCATGATTTTATGGCATGAAATTTCTTTGCGACAGGTGTTTGGCATCCCACAATACCAATTCATGCTTCTGGTAAATGTATCATTAAGATGAAAAATATGTACATTTAAGGCACACATATAGTAAATCAAAAGCTTGGGCTTGCTTAATTTCTTTTCCTGTCTGTGCTATATGGTTTTTTCAAAGAAAATTTAGCAGCACTCAAAACAAGGCCAGCTGGATGCCAATGAGAGATGAATCTATTCCGAAAGCTTAAAAAGGCTCACTACAAGTGAATGCCTTATTCTTCTCATTCTGTCAAGCCAGCATCTAAAAAAACTTAGTTTTAGAGTGAAGGATGTGGCTCTAAATTGGATCTCATAGCAGCTCAAGAATGATGGCTATTTCCCTGTGCAGGTGAGGAAGGTCAGGGTAGGGAGGTGGGAAGCTCTGTGCATAAAGCCTTTTTCTCTTCTTTTTAAGTCAAATAAGACTCAATTACTTAAAGACCTTATTCCTTTGGTAGAATCAGCTCTATGGGACATGTGGCTGTTATAAATAGACCCGTGCCCTGCTGAGGATATGGTCTTTAGCAGTTACGTGCTATTCTTACTAGATAAATAAAGTGCAGCTCTACATAGTACATCCTTGAATGACTTTCCATGGATAGCTTGCAGGCTCTCTTCTAAGAGGCTGTACCTGATACGTTCCTATGATCAGTCACACACTATGATCATAATTTGGTATTTAGAGCTTGCCCCTGAATGAGATAGGGAAATACAACTTGCCTCAATACTAGAGTGCATTACTCTTCAATTACTGTAAGCACTGCTTACAAGACAATATGCTCATAAGGCAGTTTTCACATGAATCTGTTCTGATACATTAAATCAATACTGCAGAAGACCAATCATCGTCAGATAGCCTCGAAAAAAATGAGATTTTCTGATAAACAACTTCACACTGAAAATAAATGCTTCTTAATAGAATTAATTATTTCAACGAATTTGGCAATTTTTATATCTAGACTATTTTCCCCTAAAAAAGTGTGAGCAACAGAAATAACTACTGTTTCCTGGCTTACTCATTTTTGGTAAATTTGTTAGTAAATAATTGCAATTACCTGTTCATTCTTTGATTTGGTTTAAGCAAACCCTCTATTTTTTGCCTCTCTAGATGAATTGGATACAGTAATGGATTTCTCTTCCTATATAAATTAGACTGCATTCTCCCTTATTGCTGAATCTAGTTCAATCTACGGTGAAAATATGGCTGGAGTCAAAGTTTTGTTGCAAATAAATGCTGTTTCATTTGATCTGATCTAATTCTAAATAGGTGCCATTCTTCTGCATTCTCATTAACAAGTATGAAGTTTCTATACATACATCTTTCAGGCATAATCAAAATTAACCTCACTAGGCTGTGCATTTTCTTAAAGTGCTTTATTCAATACAGAGATTTCCTATCATTCAGTGAGTAAAATATTTACACAGTCTTTTTGAAGAGGCACAAACACTTTAAACAGTCCTCGTTTCTACATTTGGGATAAATGTCATATGATGATGAATCTGTAAAAATTTAAAGGCAAACAGCAAAGGAAAGATGATGTTTGATGTTTAGAAGGTCTACAGCCCGTGAATATATTATTATTTAATAGATAAGTCTGTTCTTATGTTCAAAAAGGGTGTGTGTCATTTATCACACCAAAGGAATATGTTTAGGAAAATTGCTAAAATGTGAATTTCACTTTCTTGACCATAATTAACAGCTGCTGCAAATTCAGGTGAATACCAATAGCTGCAACATTTGCCGGTGAAAGAAATCTGACTCCTGGAAACATTTATGAATGGATAAAAGCCCTGTCACATCACGAGTAACTCCCGCACTACTGAAAGGATTTCATAGTAATTTCTGTCTAACAAACTTTAGGGTTAAATTGAAAAAGCATTTTTTTAGTAAAGTTAATCCTACCCCTAAATCTTGAAAAAATCAAATATTATTATTTGAAGTATTTGGGGTTATGGAGAATGAAAAAGGAGGGGGTGGGAGGGATTGGGGAGGGAGATTGTGAGTGATTTCCACACAAGAAAAGATTTTTATTGTTTCCACTTTGAGATCTTTAGTATGGTAAAACTTAAAGGTGAAAAGAAAATTTCCATAAGTGTGTGAACATAAACAAAAGGAAATGTTTACTCTCAGTGTTCAGGAGAGAATCCTAACAATACTCTGTAGGAGACTATTCTGCTAGTGCTTGCAAGGCCCTAATTATTACTGAATAAAATTGGAGACAATGGGAGTTTTGCCATTGGCTTTCTCAAGTCCAAGATTTAGGCTTTATGGATACAGTTACACTTCCCTGGACCCTGGAGAGATTTTGTCCTTGTAAATTGATTTCCCCAGGACTTCTAGAAGAATAATATGCAAGATAGGAACAAATTGATATCACTGTTGTTTCAATGAGCAGTTCTGTCAGAAGAATGCAATATAAACTCATCCAGACACGGATGGTTTTTCTACCTTATTTCCAGCTTCTTCCAAGCTCTCTGTAGGAATAACCTTCCCACCCTCTTGTCTCTGGGGTAAAATGACTATGCTCTTCTCTTCCTTTCCCCTCCCAATAGCAGCAGCAGAGGTGTCTGCTCTTCCATCTCATCAAAGTAAAACATAATACAGCCACAGCTATAGAAAACAGAGATCTTACAGAGCCATATAATATTTCCTGTTCCAAATCATAAATATTTTAAAATTTTTTGGTCTATGGTGTTGTACTCTCCACAGATTCTTAGGAACATTTGTCTTTATTAAAAACATGAGTAAATCTTGAAAGTGAATACTATAGCTAGCATATAACTGCATGTAAACTCAACATAATTTTCTTAAAACTGAATTGGGAATATCCAGCAGAGACAATCATATTCAGCTTTATAATTAAACTGCTCCATTTGTGCAGAAATGATGTAACATTGAGCTGTAGAAGATATTTTTCTTTTGCTTTTTAATGCATAGATGTGACTTTTTTATTAAAAAGAAGACATACCAATATTCTTACACGATGTAGCTTAACGATATGTGAAATATCAATGGGACCATAATAGAATCCATTAGAATATATATAGGATTTCTGGGATTTGATTCAGTTCTGTGTAGTACCACATAAATGCTGCTTGCTTTAAGTAATCCTAGCCAGAAGAACAAACTCTATCTGATAGTTTACCTGTGTCTTAAGAACCTACTTTTCTTCCATGCAAATGTTGATTAGTTAAAAGATTCCACTGAAATAGAATTTTTACCTATTTTTGCAATACCTCAAACCTCAAACTTCAAAAAAACCCGAAAAACTCCTTGTGTCACACGCTAGCAAAAAATGCAAACTATGCAGCATGTCACTTATCTGTGCTGCTTCAGCAAAATGAAAGAAATACATATTACACAACCATTTCCTATGCTGCTTCTGGAACCTTAGGAGTATGAAAACTGCTATGTGATAATACAGCCTTTAAAAATATTGTTCTGAGGAAATCTTGCAGCCAGAACATTATTCATGGGGTTGTGCTTTCTTGAAATTGATGCATAGGGCACAGAAGAGCTCTTTCAGTTTCTTTGCTGTTCTTTCTATTCCTTACATATCAAGTATTATTTGTTCATGCTTGCTGGATTATTTTGAAAATTTGTGTGTGTGTGTCTTGTAGTGTAAATGTTTGCCTGAGGTTTTTTTGGCTCAATTTAAGACAAAGAGATTAAAAATTCAGAAGATAGTATATTTCAGTCACAAAATTCTGTGCCTGTAAATGCCTTGAAATTATCTCTCTAATATATGTGTTAAAATTCATATTTTTCACTTCTGTGATGGAACTAAGATTTTTTTTTCCTCTTTAGATTCAAGAACTGGTCAAACAGTTTATGATAGTATGCCTTGTCACAGTGATAGACAGGCTGAGGTAAAATCTTTTTATTCTGTCATTCCCTATCTGTTCTAATATATCATTGTTGAACAAAAAGAGACACCTTAACTGACAGAGCTTCACAGTAAGTATGATTTACAGAACAAGTTTTTGTATTTAACTTAACATTAGATTTAAATACATGAGGAAGGGAGTTTTTAACATTCATTTTCCAGGCAGTCAATAAAGAAAAAATACTTGAAAAAAAAAAAGAAAAGAAAAATTAATTAGAAGGATAAAAATGAAGAAAGCTTCATCTGTGCCAGCAGAATTTAATAGGCCTTTACTACAAACTCTTCCAAGTTCAAGCTGGAGTTGAGGAGCACACTGATACAAGTCAGAAAATAGCAGGTGTATTTGCTAAATAAGGTTCCAAACAGTATAAAAGTAAGCATAAGTTTTTATAATCAGTTTATAATCTTTTAGCTTTCCAAATTCAATGGATTTAAACTAATAATCATTCAACACACATTTCTAGGGGTGCATTGGCTACAATTTTAGTCTTTCCTTTTACCTTCCAACTACAAGAACCTGTCACTTTTCGCTTATGACAGTGTCTTTTTGAAGTACTTAAAAGTTGCGTATTTATCAATATTGATGATATTATTATTTCTATTATTGTCTTTGACACAGAAAAGGATCTGCTTATTTAGACTAATGGGTAAAGCAATGGGAGTCTGTATAATAATGTGTCCTTTCATGGCTCTGTGTATCATAAAATTGTGACTTCCTGAAGTAGAGTAAATCTAGTTTAGGGAACCTAATTAGGATACACTTCTAGGAATGATATTGAGCCCTTGGCTTTACAGAGAAGCTACCTCTGGATATTTCGCACAGCTGATTCAAGAAGCTTGGGATTCACTTTATGTGTGGTCACATGCACCATTTTTATGATTGTGGAGGTCAGCTAATCCTTAAATAAGGTTTTCTGTGTTAGGGATTGATGAACAGTAGTAGATTACTTCAGTACTTTGCCTTTAGATATTTATGACTGCATAGCTGGAGATGTATTCTTCTCTGAGTTGCAGCTGTAGTGTGGAAATGTATTCTGCCTTACAGCTACTGTCCCTCATACAGGTTCCTCCCTCCTCAGAAGAGCAACTCCAGCAAGAAATTCGAGTTTTCCTTATTAATTTGAAAAGAGCCAGGCTTACAAAAGCCAGCTATTCCATTCCTCTAACTAGATGGGACAGTCTGATACAAAGAATTTCAGGGCAATTTCATTAGCTCCAGAGGTTTATGATGGAGAAGTGAACACCACCAAGAAAAGGAGTGGAAGCTGCTCAGAGTCAAGATCTCTTCCAGCAGCATGGCAATTGTCAACGGGCAGCTGTCCTTTTGTCTGTCACTTCAGAAACTTAATGGTGTATCCCACACTTTCTTCCCTATCACACAAGGTATTCCTACTAGCATTGTAGTGCAACTCCTGTGAGAGAAAAAATGTCATGCAACTGACTAGCTGTAGCTATAATTTCCATTATAAATTATATCTCAAATTAAAAACAAGTCCATAATGTCATAATTATTAGGTGAGATGAGGAATCAAACGTGTCCTTCGATGATAATGGTATTTTCTGTGTAGAAAAGTCCAAGTAACTAACTAGGATTTTACACCATGTAGCTTCAGAGCTCTATAGACTATAATTCTACAGAAAATGGATCACATTCACACACCCTAGAAAGAAAAGAAATTTTGTCATTTCGTGAGCATAAACACCTTGTTCTAGACTGAAAATTTCTAACCTTACCAACAGCTTCATTTCAGTGACACTTTGCAGTATAAAGTTCCTGCTTTTTCTCAACTTTCTGAAAAGTGGTTATCTGATGATCTTCAGAGAGGCTATCTTCATAAATATAAGTACATAGTCATTAAAAATTATGAACTCTCCCTTAACAGGTATCTTGGAAATGTTGGTTTAGATGCAAAAAAAATCACATAAAGACATCCTAAGTCTCAAGTGTCTATTTTCATTATATTTATTCATACAGCATAATTCATATTTTCATGCACTGATCCTTTATATATGTTCTAGAAGAGATACAGCAGGGAACACAGTGCAAAATAATGTATTGCTGTCAGTATGTATTATCTAGAGTGGTGCAACTCTGTTTGATATTCTTATAGTGATTCCTCTTTCAAAAGGGAAATACTACAACCATATATTCTACTTCAAAAGATCACACCCCTTCATACTTACCATTTTAATTGATTACAGCAACATCATTGAACATTTTGCTGATCTTGCACAATTAAATAGAAAAAGTTAGAATTTGATTGCAATGCTGTCTTCATTTAGTTTTTGGAATCAGTGAATAAGTGTTGTCTTGAAGAGGAATACAAATATCTCCTGCCTAAAGATGGGATGATTTTTTTCCCCAGAGTCCTGTTTGTGGCAATTTCACTTTCCTTATTTCTGAGTTTTGGGCATCAGCATAATCCTCTGACTTAACCACAAAGACTCCAGCCAGGCACGGGTACAGAGGGAGTACCAGTGCTTTCACAGGTGTAGTTCAAACCAGGCCTACTGGTGCCACCTCAAATGCCTTCACTAGTAACAGGTGATGTCTTCCACAGGCTCCTTCAACCCAGATGATTGTTTACCACGGATTTTGGGTGCACAGCAGTGAAAAGATCGCATTCATGTATGAAGATACATGGCACAGCCTCACTTTCCCCATCTGATGCATTAAGGGTTTTGAATTATGAGGATTTCACATTCAATCCCCTGCTCAGTTCCTGTCAAATATGTTGAAAAACTCTAAAGTTATAAAAATTTAATAATATGGTAGAATCTTTTTCCACTGAGCTGTCATCAGCAGCTGCACACTCCATTGTAGCTCATAATCCTTCAGAAGGATATATAAAATTGCACTTGATAAAGAAGAAATTGGAAGTTGATAAATTTCCTCAAATTTTGTCTCCTATTCCAGCCAATACTGGAATTTGTTGTTGGAACTTGTAGTTATGTTGTTCCTTGACAATGGTTACACCCAGCGACCTCAGCAGATTGAAGTTCACATCAGCTGCCACCATTCTGCAGAACATTTCTCTCAAATGACATTCAACATAACTGTGAACTGAAACCTATCAACATATGTACACAGAGCACATTGTAATATGAAGTTATATGAGATCAGTAAGAATAATTTAATTTTTAAAATTACTTCTAATGTTGATTCCTGCTTCAAAGTTGAAGAGGGCGGACCAAAACACAGCATTTTTATATGTATCAGCTCCAGTTGAAATGGTGATGTAGAAATAATAATCAGAAATCTATGCATCTTGTAAGTCATGTGTATAATTACTTGTATAATTAAATTATATTAATACATTATTGAGAAGTTTCAATTCTTTCAATGTTTTACTAAGTACATAACGTTTTACATTGGCCAATATTTTTTCATATATGGCAATCTATAAAAGGAATGTTGGGATTTTTTTTCAATGTGATTTTAGATGTGCTGTTATTAAATGCCACATAATGCAACAAAATATATTCATCTAGAGAAGAATTAGAAAAATAACAATCCCTAACCCCTCAAGTGCATTATGTTGGTAGAGATGAAAATTCATCTAAACTGACGAGGTCAGATGCTGTTCTTATTTGTCTCTAACGACTCATTTGCCATCGTCTTACTACTTGACAACCACACTCATTATTGGAAAAGTCTGTTCTGACTTAATGTGCTTAGACTCAATCCCCATGACAGAAAGAGATAATGTTTTATTTAATTGGATAGTAAGTGTTTTAATTTAAATAAAGTTCAGCTTTATTTGTGAAACAAGAATCACTAAAGAAAGAGTATAAATTCTTTTTTACTTAATTACTTTTGAATAAGATTATATTCTAATCTTATTTGTACAGAAAGATACTTCAAAATGCAGAACTACATTGTCTATTACTATTTTTACAAAAAGTAGTCAGAAGAATGTCAATTCTTGGAAGAAGATATTTTACTAATCATAAAAAGAGAAGACATGGAAATACAACACAGAAAATTAATCATGGGGATAAGATATGCACAACTTACTTATTCAAATAGTATTTTAAAATTTTTTGGATATATATATATATATACATACACACATATGCATCCTTTAATTGACATTTTTATGTCAATTCTCATACTACTAAGAAAGCCTGCTCACAGAAGGGAATCTCTTATAAAAGCCCTGTAAAAAGCTAGCAAAAATACAACTCTTCTGATTACAAATGATTTTCAGCTTTGAAAATTCTTCTTTTCCAAGTGGCCTTTTAAAAAATCACTCTTGTCTTTTTGTTCACCTTTTTTTACCTCATGATTTTGCAGTTGGACTGAGCTATCTTAAAGGTCTTTTTTAACCTAAAGGATTCTCTGATTCTTTGATTTTAGTTGCTCCTTGTTTCCATATACCTATTGTCATTCATATGATCCATTTGCTGGACTGTTTTAACTCCTCTCAATACAAGCTTTACTCTGCAGTCTTGCCTGACTAATTCATGTTAACTTATTATTTAGAAGATGCCCTAGGTAATCCAAACTTTTAGGATAAGGAAACATTTACACTGACTGTAAGCAGATTTTACCTCGTCCCTAAATGTCCTCTGCAGTGATGTGTGTGTGATGGAGAGGGAAAGAAAGAAAAACTATTTTATTTTATTTGATTAGCAACAATTACTTTTTTTTAAATTTTTTTTTCTTTTTTTTTAATTTCTCCATGTCCTGAATTAAAGTCTCTGGCACCCTCACATCCCTTTGAATCTTAAGAAAATTTCCAAGGTTTATGTATTTTTAGAGGGAAAGAATAAATGCATTTGTGTGAAAGCAGTACATTAGGTTCCAATTATCAGGTTTTAAAAGAAACTATGCAATCTGTGTAGACCATAGAGTTCTTGCCAAGAGAAATATATGTAGAATATATGTATTTTAAAAGGGCACTCTTCCAAATAGAAATTCTCCAGTCTCATTTACACTCTTCTCTCTTGTAATAGGTATCCTTGTTTTAACACACACACTTTTGCAGTAGAGATCTGCCAAAATACGTCTGATGTGGTCTATGTTAATTATGTACAAAAATGGCCTTTTTTGCTTTCCTCAATTCAAGACATCATTTTGTATTTTTAGTCTTAGGTAATATTGGAGTTGAATGGATGTTCCGGTTTCTCAAATAGTTTTCATTGCATATCTTATGAGAAAGTACAGGGGCTGGTGGCTACAAAATGAATAGTGATACTTGGGGGCAGATGCAGAAAGAGAAAATAATGGAGTAAAGTCCTAAAATATAATGCATAAAGAAAAATTATATAAAGATACAGATGTGAGATATATAAATAATACTGTTGTGCAGGCAAGGAATGGTTAATGGCCTGGAACCTTTACTATTTTTTTCAGTCTAGATATGCACTGCTATATTTGAATATAGCATTTAAATTGATTTACTAGTGACAAATAAATTGTACAGTGATTTTTTTTTCAGCCTGTGAAATTTGCAGTGTAATAAGGCCTAGAATCTCAGAGTGTATCATAGACTGAATATATAAATTTAAGGATTTTAAGCATTCCTTGAAAATTTAATTTTTTTTTTTTTTAATGAAGATGAGAAATGCAGACAGGGAAGTTGTTAATTCATACAACAACTTTTCAATGTCTGTAATCCTGTGAAATTAAGATCACAGCAATCCTGGCAGATGTCATAGCCCTTGTTCTTGCATGATTTGTGGGGTTATAGTGATTACTTCATTTTAAAGTTGACTATAGTGCAATTTTTTAAGCTTTTGTTTCTAATTTTTTTTACCTACGTGTGTGAATTATATATTTGACTTTCAAAATGATTGTATTAATGGAAGGTATTGAAGTATTTAAGGAAGATAAGATGGACAGTTGAGGATCAGATGAATAGGATACAGAAGAGAAAATCAGCACCATGGGATACTGAGGAACAAATACATCTGATCCATACTCCTGCTATGCTCAATTTCCCTAGGAGTATAAACTCGTTATTGAAGTGCATTGCCTAATTCATTTCCTGGTCTTTCATGTGGTTTGAAATTATTTGTGCAGGTGTATGAATTCTTGAAGTGACACAGAGCTGATAACACTGAGTTATTGAAGCAGTAATATCTGTATTTATTACTAAAAGACAAACAATCATACTTCTTGTTAGAAACTGTAAGAAGAACTGAATAAATAATTTGTCCCAGATGTGCTACTAGTGAGTTGTTACCAACTTTTTCATCCTTTCTTAAGCAAACTAGCATTCAGCTTATTACAGGCTGAAGCAGATTGCTAGATCACATGGACTTGTAGACTGCCTCAGTCTGGCATCTGGTACTGGATATGATTCAAAAACACTGTCACAATTTCTGCATAGATTTATGCAATGTATCTCACAATAGTCTCCATCTTATTATTCACTTTTTTTTTTAACCAGTCATTTCCTTTGCCATATGTGTTATTGTTTGTACACATTAGCAAGAATTATGGAATTATATGTCTTTTTCTGCCATTATGGAAAAATATTCTTTATTTTCTATACTAACAGACTTTTGCTGCAAGAAATTATTAGTTTTACAATTGGGAAAGATATGTCCAAAGATCTGACACTAAGCTGTGTTACTTACACAGCGAGAATAAAAGTGGAGATTTCAGCAACGGTAGAAATGAATCCCTAACATTTTCAAGACTCTTCTGCACTTTTAATATTCAGGATTTATAGGGAAGACATAAAATTAAGATAACTTGTGCAAGTAAAATCATTTGTACAACCTTGTTGCAGTAAATTCAGGTGCTTCTGAAATGTAAACACATTATGGGGAGGGAAGTAGATAGTATCTGAGCTTTTCTCTTTTTCTCTTGCCCTTTAATTTTGCTGAAATAGTGGAAGACCAAGAATTAGAAAATAAGTGCGAGCAAGAAGGAGAAATGGGATGCAAATCCAAAGTTACTGTGTCAGAAAACCTAGTCTTTCACAAATCTTCTGTATGTTTTTCAGCACAAAAAATTAAATGTCTTTTCTTCCAGTGCAATACAGAGTGTAGCACATAAATCAAGACACAGTACCAAGCACTTATTCTTTAGCCTAAACTGCTTTCTGGAAAATTTCAGGCATTGAAAGTCAAGATTATTTCCTAGTGTTGTAAGTACACTAATGCTAGCTTCTTTCTCTTCATCCTTGCATCTGAATCAAAGTTTTGTATTCCTTTTATTGTTGGAGAATTTAGTTAATTTTAAATTAATCAATCAGCTGTTCCCCTGCAGTAATTTGACACTGTGTAATGTTGAATTTCCCCACAAATTGCCTAGCTCAGTGTGGGTTACAAATAAGCATGCATTTGCACGTTGTCCAGCAATGTCATGTAGGAAGCATATGTCAAAATCAGCAGATTTGGTGAATAAATACAATGTGACACATCCCAGCTAATGCAGAGCATAGCAGCTCTGCTTAAATAGAATGGTGGAATGGTTCCCAGGTTGTATTAACTGAGTGATACTTGTGAAGAGGTCATGGTGAATACAGTGAATACATCTGTAACTGTAGAATTGCTAATCCTGCCAATTGCAAACTGTTTTTTTCTCCAATACATTTGGGAACAAAAACGATGTTTAATCTAGTCCTTGTACTTCAGTCTTGCTTTGTCTTGTGAGCCCTTGATTTTCCTGCTTTTTTTCCAGCTGGGAAAGAAACTGTAATTGATTCTCTCTAGTATAATCCAAGGGCTCAGACAAGACATGCAATGCAGCCTGATTTGTTACTAGTTGAACGCAAAACCTACAGCTGACAATCAGAAACACACTCAACCATCTCAGCTTTAGTGCCAAATCCAATGACGGGAGATGGGAGTAATCTTGTCACGTTTCTCTGTTTACAAATTCCTGCCTCATAACTGCATTATTTTGCTCTGTGATATTCTTACTTCCAGGAGTATGCATCAAGGTAGTCTTCACATTGAAACCCAAGCAAATTTTAATATAAGGACACTACTAAAACAATTGTCTGGTTCCCTCTAAAAAGTTCTAACATTTTTTTCTTCAAGCTTTCTCATCAAGCTTTCTCATCGTCATTTTGATTCTTTTTTTCTCTTGATGTGTGTCTGTAAGACTCTGAATGATAATGGAAGGAAAATACCAAGTTTTTACTGAGCAGAATACAATGAAACAACAGGAAGTTTTGAGCCACTTTAATTAAAATGCTGAGGAAGAAATAGATATTAATTATTTCAGACTTTATTATTTTTCATTTTGCAAGCAAGGAAATATTTAACACCTTGGAAGCAAAATGCTTTAGTTTCAACTGGAGAGATAATTTAAAATAGCATGTGGGGGGCAGCTAGATGAAAGACCAGAATTTAGTATATTCACTGAGCAAGAATGATGAGATGAAAAAGTAGACAAAGAAGGGACTATGTGTTCGCTCTGTGCCACAAACCATGACCTCTTCCACAGTCACAAGGACCTATTTTCAATTTCAAGTCAATAGCTATAAATGTTAGTAATTGCCTTTAACTCCTTTTCTGTAGCTTAGCTTCTTACCCCATTACTGAAACCATTTAGTTTCTCAGTAATTCATTTTATACATAATCTCCTTTCATGTCCCATGTTTCCTCTGTTGTGCTTCACCTTGGGCAGTACATCATGTAAATAAAGTCAATCCATAATCGCTTTACAATTCAGCTTAAGGGAATTCACTCTTGAAAACTTCATTCTGACCACTGTCCATTATAGATCTTTTTAGTCCTCATTAGAGGGAAAAAGTGGATGAACATTTAAAAAACTATTTCAGCATCAGTGATGTAACCTTGTGTATCTTTTTAAGGCTTTTAGATGTATTTAAAGGGTGAGTACGGAGAAGGCTGGTAGAGGCATCTGAGAAAGGTCATCATTCTGTATTTGGATTTTCTTTAAATCCTGCATTTATAATAATGGTTAAGGCCACTTCTTTTTTGTAGGATAGACACTGATTAAAAGGACAAAAACATTCAAGAAGTTGAATTCAACGTTGGTTTTTTTTGGTTTTTTGTTTTTTTTTTTTTTTTTTATTTTTTTTTTTTTTTTAAGTTCTAACTAGAGATTCATCAGAGTAATAGCCTGGAAAATGTGTATCTTGGTATTTAAGGCAGAAAATACTGAGTTCTGTACTGTTTCAAAATGAGCAAGAAACTCCTAGATTCACAGTCTGCAATGTGATTATCTCAGAAAAGACAAAAGCAGTGATCAAATATTTGTGTAAAAGGCAGTATTTTTTAGTTCTGTTCAGCATTTACTGTAATCATGAGGTGTATCTTTTTTTTAAATTAAGTTCGAGTTTCAGATGCCATCAAGCTTTTGAAATAATTAGATATTTCCCTTTTCCTTCTCTGAAAGCTAAATGCCTGTGAAAGCTTTTAACACTCTCTATGTCATTTCACATTTGTTTGATGTGGCTATGAGTGATTTTATGTCCTTGGTCTTAAATTTCAGTTTATAACAAATGTGAAGCCCTGCTTCATTGAAGCTTTAGTTACTGAACTGCAGCAAGTCTGTGCTGTACTAAGTAGGGGTGAAAGTCTTACATAACATACTACCCACATTTTTTCCATGCACTTAGAGGCAGTTAAGGACTAAAGAAATTGATTCCTTCAAAGTCTTTTTTACATAAAAAAAAAAAAATAGTTGCCGTCTAGCCTAAGAAAAGCCATTAATATTTTTGTCCTCCCTTTGTTTCTTTTTTTTCTTCTCAAGCTTCATTCTGACTTGGACAAGGGAGTTGGCACTGTTAAATATACCCTTTCAGGAGATGGTGCTGGCACGGTTTTTACCATCGATGAGACCACGGGAGATATTCATGCCATAAGGAGCTTAGATCGAGAAGAAAAACCTTTCTACACACTCCGGGCTCAGGCTGTGGATGTTGACACCAAGAAACCACTAGAGCCTGAATCAGAGTTCATCATCAAAGTGCAGGACATTAATGATAATGAGCCGAAGTTTCTGGATGGGCCTTATGTTGCCAGTGTCCCTGAAATGTCTCCAGTGGGTGAGTAAGAAGTTGTAAATGCTTGATAACTAATTGTATGTTACTTAATTGTATCAATATACTTTTCTTGCTGAGGAAAGAAAGAGAAGGAAGAAATGAGAAAAAAAAAAAGAACCTCTAGACCTTATTATTAGAAATGTTTCTAATATTCAGTGCCTAGATATACACAAATGACAGTTTTGTTTTAGCTTTTTTTGCTTATTTAGAAACTTATCCTCCTGCAGTATGAGTGCCTGCGATGTTAAGTTTCTGAGGGTAGGATGAGTTTAAAAAGAAAGATATTCAAGGAAGGTATGCTAAAGTCCAGGTATGCCAATCCCAAACCTGTCATGTCACATGATGTTGTGCATTCCCCTCTCTGCCTAATTTACATTTGCTATTTGCTGTACAAAATTAGATTGCCTGTTTTCTGTAAAGCTTCTTGCCATTTAACTGTTTTTGTCTTTGTGGCTTTCAAATTCCTACAACATTTGCATGATCTCCTAACTATGCATTAAGGAACAAGTCTTTATTCAAGTCCTGTTATACTGTGCATGCTCAAAGCAACTATTGTCCTTGCCTTCGTTACACTACAAGAATGACAGTCTGCAAGAGTGGCACAATTTGTCAAAAGCCTAATTTCCAAGAAAATCTTTGGTGCATCAGACTCTTAAGTTAAAACAAAACAAAACAAAACAAACAAAAAACAACAAAAACAAACATAAAACAAAACCAAAAACAAACAAACAAACAAAAACAGAAACAAAAAAACCAAAAACAAACAAAAAATAAAGAAGATGGTAAGTTTTCAAAAACCTAGTATACAAAGGACAGTGTATTTTTCTTTTCAGAGAAAAGCAATGATACTGAAGTACTGGAATAGATTTTTGCTTGAAGAATTTTCACAACACATTGGATATTTCCTAGAAATTACATTAAGAACATTGATCCTGCTCTGGAGAAGGAGCATAGTCTAAATGGGCCCTTTTGGTCTCTTCCTGATGGCTGACTCTGAAGTGGTCCTGAGCAGTGTGTTTGCAACATAAGCACACTGCTTGTGTCCTGCTGCCAGATGGCATTTTGGGTTTCCCTGCAGGCACCAGAAATTAATTTGTTCTGGGCTGAGAGTCCTTTAACTTCCCAGTGCAAGTTCCAGCTGATTGCCCTTCTCTCTCCTAAACTGTCTTTCCTCAGTACTTCACAAGCCAGTACCAGCCTTTTAATACTCCTGGTAGTTGTTAACAGTTTTGGAAGTTTTCTGAGTTTGAAGTTGCGGAGGGGTACTGTTCCCCTGTAGCTATGCATGTAAGATGTTGATATTTTCAAAGTCAATTTTTAAAACTAGTAGCTGACTAGCTGTCTACACAAGTTGCTACATAGAATTAATAAGGTAATATTTTAAATTTTGTGATAAGGAGTAGTAGAATGTGATAGAATGTGATAAAATGTGATGTGAATTGACATGTAGAGATGATCATGTTAATCTTAGAAGTGTAGAGAAGCATTCACTATAGTCGGTCACAGGAGTTTGTCTGTAGATTCACAATATAGGTGCACTCTTGTTTCCCTTAATGAGATAAATAATAATATTATTTATGGTGGTACTATGTATAGATGAAAACCATTTGTTACATTTTGACACCTGTGTCTGTGGCAAATTCAGAATAACATTTCTCACTAGTGAACGTATGATTGGTTATGAAATTGTTTTTAAAACCTGATCAGAAAGAAAAAATGAAAATCAGGGGTGGTGTTTGTACAAAAAACAGTGTCTGCATTCAGTTCCCCGCAACAATTCCCTTACTCTGTTGTCCTCCTTTATCTTTCTTTGTTATTTTCTTAAATATGTGTGTGCAGCAGAAGATTAAATACTAACAGAGCTTTTACTTCATATGAAATCCTCTTCAATGTGTGCCATAGATTGTGGCTTTTACATGGATGAGGAGTTGCATGACTAAATGAAATACAACTAAGCATGGTGTGTCATGCATATAGAATTTTAAAAGAAATGCTTTTCAATTTATTCTCCTTTAGAAAAACAAAAGTAGATGTCATGGCAAAATGGATCTTCTTGGTCTTCTCTTTATTCAGTCACATTCACTTATCTAGAAGATTTATTCGTAACAGTTGTTTTTTTCCTCTATGAAAAAATTAAAAATGGATTAAAATTAATCAGAAAAGGCAAGACAAGGAAAGAGTTCCCTAAATGGAAGCCTAAACTTCAATTAGTGGCTACTAAAGCAGATAATAATTTTTGCTGTTAGGTTGTCTCACAGCAAAAATATCCAGAAATGCCTTGTCCTCTCTGTATGCCAGGAGAGTGTGCCTTCTCTGATGTAGGTCTTGCTATTCTCTTGTTCTCTCTCAACTGTTTTTCCTTCCTTATGTAAGCTTAGTTTTTTCAGAGGATCTAAAACTACTCCTTTCTATCATCAGTACCGTTTAGTTGCACCTATAGAGATGCTTAGACCTACCAGTGCCTGAGGCTGACATTGAAAATCACTTTGATTTTTCAGCTGGTGCAGCATATGGTTGTCTTGGCTTAGGAAAAAACCCAGATAAACTCTTCCTCTCATCTATTTTTTTAACATTTTCATTTTCTAGTTGCCACTTTTTAATTACCAAATGTTCCAAATTTCACTTACTATAGTTTTACTACAGTATTGATGAAAAATTGCACTCATGCACATATTTATTGGGGAATTGTGGGAAATTCACTGAAATACTAATTTTTTCACCCTTACTAGTCTCTTGTGTGAACCTGACAAGCTTTTGTGTCTAGTATCTTGCAGTCTTTTATTGTTTCATAACATTTGCATGCAAAGGTTTATCCAGTTTGGTACTTTATGTCAAGGTTATTTGCAATATTATTAGTAATGGTGCTTTTTAGAAATTGTCATGGCTACATGGTTCTCAATTTTATAATGTCTCTGGACTTCCTAATAATTGCTGTTGCTGAATTTGGGATGACTGAAATAATGCCATAAATTATCTCTGGAATCAGAGTTGCAGTTAAAGTTTTGCAATAAATTCGTATATCAACTGGACCCTGGCAATTTTTTACTGGAAAAAGTGCAAAAAAATTGAAAATTCATGGCATTCTCAAGATCTGGTTTTCTGCACAGAGGTATTACTTACATATACCTGTCATAGCCATGTTTATCACAGTAGATTTTCTTAGAACTTGTGTTACTCTCCACGCATGTTGTGGGAATTGGAAGGTGGAAGTTTACTTTTTCCCTTCAAATTTGCATTGAAGGCAGATTGAATTTTCTTCTACAGTTTACTTTCTAATGGTTTGGTTTTCCTTTTAATCAATACCACCCAGTAATAAAGATTGTGGTACTGAATATCTTTTATTTTTTTCTGAAGAGATAGTGTTAGCACTGCTATTTTAAGGTGCCTAACTAACCGGAAGCCAAATTTCTTCATATGCTCTTAAGAAAAAATGTTAGAAGGACGTTTACCCACTAAAAGCTAGGATGCAAACCTATTTTATGCCAAAGTTTGAATGGACAGCCAGCTTTGCTCTTTCCATGCATGCACTGTAATCTGTTCTTGTATGATGCAAAGTCAATCACATCCATAAATAAGAAAGATCTTCTTTTGAAAAGCCCCTTGGGTTACCAAATGTTGTAACATGCAGGCTGCTGTACCCATCTGTGATTTCCAGGGTTTCTGATAGTTTCGAAGTGGGCACAGCTTTTGTGCTGTAGTGGAAGGATATCAGTGCCTCCAAAGTTGACACAGTATTGCTCACATGATAAATGGGGTGCAGAATATTTTATAGTGAAGATTTTATATTTTAAAGGACAATAATTTGAAATTCCCTGCAGAAAAACTCAGCAGATGGGGTCAGATCACAATGCTGAACTAATATTTTAAGAACAGAGATTGCTATGCTGTTATCTTATGCCTAGTAAGAGACTTATAAAAGCTTAAGAGCTGGACTCCTAATGTTGGTGGCTTTTTGTGGTTTGTTTTGCTGTTATTGTTTTTATTTGTTTGGTTGGTCGTTTTTTCCTGATATTGAATTTGTTTTATCAATACCTTTATTTGAAAATATTTTCTTGATTTAATATAAGTCCCAAAATGTAGAATGAACCAGAAATGGGGATTTATCTATGAGAACTGAAAAAGATGCCCTAATATACCCATATTTAAGTTTGTATTAGCAAAATATGTTCTCCTTAAGTATAGTTTAATCAACTGTGTTGTTCCTTCTGGCAGCTGTGCCAGCTTCTGTTGCAATATAGTTGACGTAAGTATGCAAATATAGCTGAGTTTAAACCAAGGTTATCCCCTTATTAAAGCTATCAGTCCAGATGACTGAGAATGGGGGCACAGCAGCATTAAGCACACATTCAAGGAAAGATATTATTATATATTTTTATATATTTAGACATAAAAATGTGCACAGGAATGCATTCGCTTCCGTATGCAATTCTTTCACTGAATATGCTGATTTTAACAGCAATTTTATAACTTCCATTGTCACAGTCTCCTGATTGTTTTCTAAGGTCTTTGCATTATTCTTCTATGCTCATGTATAGACCAGGTAGGGCTGTACTAAACCCATCAATTCCATAATATATAGATGCCGTATGTTTTTCCTACACAATTTCAGTTCATAGTTTTCCACTACATTACCTCTTTATTGATTAGAGAGGATTCTAAAAACTCCAGACCACCGTGGCAGACTAAAATGGTAATGATAATAGAAAGTGGTTATCAGGTAATTTTTACTGTGTTCCTCAGTTGTGCAAAGCAGCTGCCTGAAGAGTGTTATGGATTTGCTTCCCATGGTACTGTCAGTGTGAAAATAGTCTCTATAAATTTTCTGGCAGTTTTCCTTCTGGAGTGAATACTTAATTGACTTTTATTTAATTATTGGCTTATATTTGAACACTGACAATGATGCATATACATACATCCACAAATGGAACATAGTTTTAGTATATCCATTTATGTAGTTTCATTTGCAAGAATTACAGCATGTAGAAAACTAACTTGGTGAAGTGGTAGGCAATAACCTGCACTCTGATTTGGCTCAGTTTAGCACTGTGTGCCTGAGTTTAGCCTGAAGCTTACAGTGAGAAGAGGCTGGGGAAGGAAGGACTTCTCCCATTGCATTGGATCAAATGCTGGATGAGCCTGCGTTTGATATAGATTCCTAGCTGTTGGTGATATATTTTTAAGGGCTTCCAAAAGCTTACCTAGGCTGTTGCAGAAGGTATTACTTTGGGAACCCATTGAGACCTTTTTTGAATGGCATTATGCATGCTCATGGACAGATAACTGACAGCCTAATTTGTTTGCAGCCACTGTTGGAAGCCTGATCTCCATGTTTTTTTCTGGTGTTATCTAGTCCTTAGAGAAAATGATGGGAGTTGCATGTGATATTCAAGGTACAAACATTTTGAATATGTTTTATTTTTATCAAATTTTCCTTGTTTAATTATTCTGATTGGTAATTTTCCCCTTTTGACTGCTATTGATCATTGAGATGAAAACTTTGGAGGATTTTCCGCAGCGATCCCAAGATAAAGAACTAATAGGTAATGGAGTTACAACCCACCCCTGCAGAAGTACTGATAAGTCACTTTTTCTGATGCCTCTTTGTGTTTCTCCATGTGAAGTTCCGTATTCTCAGTTTCATGCTATGTTAAGATTCCCCTGTAGCACTTTCCAGCAAAGCTTTCATTTTGTCAAGCTGTCACCTGTTCATATATTCTCTTTTACTGGCAACCTACGAGTTCAGATGCAGACACATGCCAGTGGCAGCCCCTCTCTCATACAGAAAGACTGGCAATTGATTCCTACTGTTTTAGATCTCTTTTTATTTGGATTATTTTAGGAAAAGCTGCTGCGTCTTAAACTTCGTTTTTTCTTTTTCTCTTCTTTTAAGAGTCTTTGCTTAGGAACCTTGCTGAAAGCTTTTTTGAAATTTAGATACTCTTAATTTATGCCAGTAATCTTGAACTATATACTCACTGATGCACCCAATAGTTTTAATGGGCATTCGACTTTACAGGATTGTATCCACATGCCCTCTAATTTGGTGCTTTATTGCACTGTACAAATTTCATCCATCACATGGGTCAGACCTGGTGCCCTGGGTCATTCGGACCATGTTTCAGAAAAATTCCTGTTCCATCATTGTTTTCCCATACTCCTTCCTGGGGCTATGTCAGGTTACAGTTAACTCATCGCAATTGATGGTTCAGTGGTTTCCTACTAAGAACAACATTTTTTTTTTTTGTTACAGCTCTTGTCTTTCTGATCCTTTTTTTGTTTTAATTTTGAAAAGATACATTTACTGCACTGATCATCAGAATAACTTTTATTGCCACTATGTAGGAAAGTGAGTTTTCAGGAAGGAACAGAAGGGAAGGCAGGTTAGGGCTGCTTAGCCTTTTCTTGAAGACTGTTTTTCCCTTTATACAGGACATTGCACAAAACATAAAATAAAATAAAAATAATATGAAAAAAACCCCAATACTGAGATACTGAGAGAATATTACAAGTAGGCAGTTACATCTTTTGAAACAAAAGTGTTTCTTTATGCTAGATCACCGGGTAATCTAGGCAGCTCCAATTATGGGGCAAGCAGGAGCCAAAAAAAAATAGATCAAAAGGGAGGGAGAAAATAGTGCAGAAAATCAAGACTTGATTAATTAAAGGATAATGGTTGTTGCCATACTGTGAGTTTCCTCTCATACACCCTGGCTGTTGGATATTTTCAGTTAAACTAAGACATCTGGCAAATGCTGTCAGGTGGGAGAATCTGTAAAATGAAAGCTGTGACAGACAGGACTATACAAACATGTGGAAAGCAAAGCTGAGAAGCTTTGACTGTTAAAACAGACTCTGGATAGTTTAAAAGAGACGCCGGGTAGCTGTTTTCTGCTAGCTGTTCTTAAAGTCCCAAAGTGTCAGTATATGTGCTGAAACCATTTAAAAGCATTTGATTCTTACTTCTCATATATATCTAAGCCTACACTGGATATTTTTACAATGACTTCAGCAAGGCTTTCAACACTGTCTCTCATTATATCCTCAGAGGCAAACTCAGGAGATGGGAATTAGATGAGTGGACAGTGAAGTGCACTGAGAACAGGACGAATGGCATATCTGAGAGGATCATAACCAGTGATCACAGTGATCACTAGGATCATAATCCTGTGATCCTAGTACAGGTCCTAGTTGGAGACCTGTCACTAGAGGTGTCCACCAAGGTTCAATACTGGGCCCAGTATTGTTTAACTTCTTCACCAATGACTTGGATGAAGGGACAGAGGCCTCCTCAACAAGTTCCCTGATGGCACAAAGCTGTGAGGAGTGGCTGATACCCCAGAGAGCTGTGCAGTGCTTCAGAGGGACCCCAGCAGGATGGAGAGATGGGCAGAGAACTACCTGAAATTCAACAAAGGCAAACCCAGGGTCTCACAACTGGGGAAGAATAACTCCATGGACTAGCACAGGATGGAGGATGAAATTATGGTAAGCACCTCTGCAGAGAAGGACCTAGGCATCCTGCGGGACAATAAGCTCTCCATGAGCAAGTAGTGTGTCTTTTTGGCCAAGAAGGCCAAAGATATCCTGGGGTTCACTACGAACAGCATTGCCTGCAGATTAAGGGAAGTGTTTCTGTTCCTGGGGAGGTATAGGCAGAGTGCTGTCTCCAGTTCTGGGCTCCTCATTTCCACAGAGACATGAAGCAGGTCCAGTGGAGGGTAACATAGAGGATTATGGGACTGGAGTATGTCTCTTATGAGGAAGCTCTGGGAGAGCTGGGCCTGTTTAGCCTTCAGAAGAGATGGCAGAGAAGGGACCTGATCAATGCTGGTATGCAGTGTGTCAGGAGGAGGGAGCTGGCCTCTTCTTGTTGGGGCCAGGTCGTTGGGCAAGAGGCAACAGGCAGAAATGGATGCACAGAAACTTCCACCTGAACATGAGGTGACTGAGCACTGCGAAATATTGCCCAGAGAAGTTGTCTTCCTCGTTCAAGAACCATCTGGACACAACCCTATGGCACGTGCTCTGGGATGACTGCTTGAGCAGGGAGGTCGGACCAAATGGCCCACTGTGGTCCCTTCCAACCTGATCCATCCTGCAATTCTCTGTGTGATTGTGTTTGAATGTATATGGGCAAAGCTAAGAACCCACGTCACAGCTGTTAAAACCACTGTGTTTCTATCCACACACTGACTTTACTGCAGCTCAGTAGCATAAATCAAATAATATATTTTATCACATGCATTTTTTGACACAACCTAGCCTCTTTTATGTTGCCACACAATGCCTCCATGAATAAAATTAGGCTACTGGATTTTTTCTAAATGTATATTCTAAATATTTTTGGGAATTTCAGTGGTATTGAGTATTAGTTCTTTTTATATACAAGGAGAGGCTTTATAATTATTGGTTCAGTCTTGCTATTTTCATAAACACCTTTAGGTTCAAGATATATTTCATTAGATTTGTTGGGAGTATGTGATTATGTGCCTTTTTTTTGTTTGTTTGTTAATTTTACTGTTGATGAGGGAAAGAAATTGACATATTTAAGTGCAGTATTGAAAAATGTTGGAATTGTTTTTATATGGGCATGTAATATCTGTAAACATAAAACATGCTGTATTGATACTTGTTTTAGTAGCCACAGATCAGCTGTAAATGATAAAAATTAAAAAGAAGATGCTTTTTCTTACCACAAAATTACTCTGAACATTAAATATCTTTTCAATAAGAGCTGTCCTTTGGGCCACCAAATGATTATAAACATTAAACATATTTTTAAAGTATTACTGTTCTCAGCCACTGAACGACTGTAAACATTAAATATGTTTTATAAAAGCTTCTTTTCAAGCTACTGCCTGCCTGGCTATGAATATAATTTTTGTTTAAAGTTTCTTTTCAGCCACTGAAGGTTTTTTTGGGGTTTTTTTGTTTTGTTTTTTTTATATGCTTAGTTCTATTTATAATTTTTTTCAGAGAAGAAACAAGTTCAGGGTTTCACTGGCACAAGGCAGCTCTTCATTTATGACAAGTAATCATGTTTTACCCATCTTCTCATAAAAACACCACAGGTAATAATAACAAGCCAAATTTTAAAAGGATTTTAATGGATATTTTGCATGGAAAGTGAGTGCATATTTAGTGTTCTAGTCACCCATTTTTTGTGTTTTACTCTGCCATAAACCAAAACAATAAAAACAGACATGACTGATATTCTCTACTAAAAAATCTAAGAAGTCTAAGAAATCAGTCACTGATGGATTGTGTGAATCAATCAAGTCATCATCAGCCCTAGAGGAGGGCAAAAAATAATGCTAAATATTCTCAAGATTACTAAGCAAATGGGAGTCACTAAACCAAATATGATTAAAGGCTTTAATTCTGTGTGCAGAAATAACTCTGTGTGGGAAATTAGATGTAATCCTAGGAAGGCCTGGAGTGATAAGAAAAGTGTTCATGAGAATCTGGCTTAACAAGAACTAAGAGAAGGATCACTGATCACATACTGTTAAGGACAAATTATTCTCTGCTTAGAGAATCCCATAAGGCTTAAAGTCTACAGCAAGGACACTGCAGATAAAAATAATACCTTAAGAAAAAAAGTCTACATAAACCAGAGGTTTAAAAATATCTGCAGTCTCAGGAACAGCATATACAAGAGTATCTTTAAATGGAATGTCAGCCAATTAGTAGGTGTATCTGTCTGCCAACCTTGGGTTTAATGAGTCCTAGGTACTTAACAGTTCTCCTTGTTTGTAGTAAGGAACAGCATAGATAGGCAATTCAGTCCAATATCTGTCCTGTTCACTGTAGGTTTTTCCTAACTAAGGAACCTTTACAGACCTTGTGGGAACAGGAATCTGGCATCCCTCCAGCATTTTCTCAACAAGGATCTTGATAGAGCTGATCAAAACCTTTCCACAACAGATATTTCACTAAGTTTCTGTAAAACAGAAAGGTGCAAACATGTAATTCTCTTAAAACTTTTTTTTAATAAACAGATGGCTGCCTAGTGAGTCATCCCACAGGTTAGTTGGTGACTGGAAAATTAAACAGGTGGTTCCTGTATTAGTAAAGGAGCATTCTTTATACCACCCTGACAAGCCAAGCACTGGCTGGCTTGGAATCCATAGTCAAGGCAGTCTTCTCTGAAGACTGGAACATGGTGCATTTGTCTGCTCCTTGATTTTTCTTCCATATAGGTGATGACAAGACAGGTTGTCATGCTTTCCAGACAAGCTAGTCAGCCTGCAAGCTAAACAGGTCCAGAAGAAGACTAATGGAAATGAAAGAAATTGTTGTCTCTGCTAAAAACTCGGCAGTGCCAGTATTGTTTTCTGGACTACTTTTTTTTTTTTTATTTTATTTTTTTTTTTATTTTTAATTTTTTTTTTTTCCCCCCTGGAATGAAGCAGGATGAAGTGAAAATCCAAAAACTATATGAAATATCACAGTAAAATTTCACTGTCTAGACATCCTTACTTGCCAGTTATGTCTGAGCACCTTTTGTGCAGAAGCCAGCAGTAAATGTGAGATCACTGAGGATTAGAGAGAGAGGCAAAGACTAGAAATAGAAGGGGAGTAAGGGGAGTTGACTTCAAGCAGGTGTGAAAGTAAAGAATGACAGCAGAGGAAGAGGAAAATCTTGATAGACAGTTCTGCTTTCACTTCAAGAGCTGCTGGAGAGAAATCGACACCTTTAATACTGCCTTGGACTTGATTTAGGTTGACACTGTTAAAGAGACAGATATTATTTCTATTAACATAAACCTCAGGACTGTACTTTTATTTTCATAAAAAGTTTAAAGGGTGTTAATGCATAAGCAGTCAATGTATCAGTATTCCTATGGAGCAGTCTTGAGGGAACAAGGAAACAGCAAGGAGTAGGCAAGAGGACGTCCAACCAAAGGATTACCTGACATACCATTATGCACCAGAATTGATGGAGAATGTTGCTGCTGGTACTCTCAGAGGTGTAATTTCAGCTAACTTCTTGCCTTGGGAAAAGATATTTTAAATGGTAAAGGATAATATGAATCCTAAAAGACAATCCAGTAAAAACCTGGCCAAGAAGCCTATAGCTGGAGATTATCTCCTCAAAAATATCTTTCATCTTCCATCTATGTTTATTGTTGTTAGTATAGCAAGCATCAGTTTTATCATTTGTTCTGATCTAAAGGAGTATCACAACTTATCTGAAGCATAAGATAATTGTGTAGCTAAGATTCCCATTTTGTAGTAGCATCACCTTAGAAACTCATCTATCGTCTTGTCTCTGTAATTTTCCAGAACTAGAGCCTGGGAGAAGGTTAAACACGCATTTAGGCAGATAATAATGTCACAGCCTATTTGGGACTGAGTTTTATCCAAGCACAATTTAGTGCTTCTCTGTCTCTTAAAAGGATTGTTGTTTGGGTTCACATACCTGTCAAATATTTTTCTAATCCCCACTTTGTTAGGTGTAGTGGCTGTACATTCCCTAAATTGCTCATGCCATTCTACAAAACATTTTTTTCCCAATTTTTAACATTTTTACCTTTTAGTCTTGAAGATAAAAAGTGTATAGGAACAGATGATTTAGCTTTGGTCCCTACTGGACACATCTCTATTATGACACATCTTTTTGTCTTCTTTCTAAATTAAACAGATTAAATCTTCAAAGTTCTATGTGGAAAACTTTTCATGTCTCAATCACTTTTACTGCTTGCCTCTGAGCCTCCATTACTTTTGCTGTCCTTTTAGTGATAAGGCAGCAGTAATCAATATTTTCAACAGCCTTGAGGGAATTCAGATGAGAAAGATGCCTGAAGGGCAGGTTCAAGTGCTCAAGCCTGCAATTTATGGTCTTGCAAGAGGTGATACAGACACAGATGCTCAAATTATCAGCCCTACTTGTTACTTCTCTGGTTCAGTAGTTCCAAATTCATTCACTTCTTCTTGCTGCTTTCATTCCGTATCACCTTATGCCTGAACACAAACCAAACCCTTTCCAACAGTTTTCAACGGATTCTTGATAGTGCTGGGATGCTTTCATGATTCTTCCATGTGACTCTCAATGAATCCTTTGTTCACAAGTTTTAAGTCTTAAATTAATATTAATCACTGAGCATAATTCAGTGAGGTATAGCACCTTGTTGTCTGAACAAGGATGATCCTGTGTGTCTTCCAAAGATCATCCAGATAATATAGCAGAAGGGGGCAAAGTCTTACCCTGGTTGAACAGTAAAAATAGATTTACTATGACGTATTAAAGCACTGTTTTTTATAGTTTTGTTTGCAATATTGGAGAGGGAATAAGCAGAGGATTCTTAGCATTTGTGGAGGGATGGGCAGTGAGCGAACAAATGTAAAAAGCTGTTTTTATTTCACACAACCCAGATTCAGACACTGCTGTACTAGGAATTGCTGCAACATAAAATGTTGGATAATCAACTCCTACATCAGCTTTCCTTTGTAAGAAATAAGCAAAAGCAAATTCTAGCTTTTCCTTCTGAAGAAAATCTTACATAAATGACTGAGAGGTCACACTGTCTGCCTGAATCAAAAGATCGTAGCAAGGCATCAGCTCCTTAAATTCCAAAATCCATATAAAGCTAGTAATTGAACTGGCAAGCTGTAAAGAAGGAATCCTCTCTTTGGGCCACTACACAGCAATAAGAGATCTTTGAACGACTGATTTAAAGGAAAGATAAGGGATAAGAACTACACCAGCACATCCTACTGATTTACTGTAGAGATGATGTTGTGGCAGGTCAGTAATACCTACACTGCAATCTGGATGCTTTATATTGTAGCCACCTTGATCGATTTACTTTGGTTAGCACAAGGGGACAGTAACAGTGATGATGGAACAACTTTTATGGCAGCATAGTACAAGAGACTTTGGGACACTAACTCACCAGCTACCTTGAAGGAATGTCCTGATTGTTCATTTCCAGTGCTGCTCTTGCCCAGACTGCCTATATTTAAGACTACATGAGGGTGCACCTCTCACATTGCAAATGAGTTCTGTGATTTGAGTGTTGACTCACTTGTGGACACAGTGTGCATCATGTCGGTACTGCTCTTATCAATAGCAGAGGTCTTAGACTCTTTAGTAGGGTCTTGTTTCATCAGCACATTCTCAGGACAGATTTTTAAAGGTAACTTGGCACTGAGAGTTTTAGAAGCATCTTGTGGGTATTTTTTCTTTTCTTTTCTTTTTTTTTTCTTTCATTTATATGACTAAGTCTAGGGCATATAAATGGTTTGAAAACTCTAGTCAGTCTTTAAACTCCCAAATATCTTTTAATAGCTTAAGCTGTACCACTAAGTTCCTCAAGCTATACTGAGAATCCCTTATCTATAGACACCTAACTTTTGCTGACCTACATTACAAATATGAGTCAATGTGTCCTCGAAATTTGGACAGGTTCTTGAAGTGATATCCCTGGAGCCCAATCAGATCAGATGCAAATCAAATTCAGCACTAATACTACAGTAAGTGTGGGCATGCCATGGAGGGTTAGACACCCACATGCATTTATTTGTCTGATTCCACATGAAATATTTTAGTACCCCCCTGAAACTGTAAAAAGAGTAAGATTCCATGATTTTTTTTCTGTAGGTACCTAAAATGTCATCTAAGTCTGTCCCCAGTCTGCTTGCTCATAGAAGCATCTGAACTTTACACTGCTGAGCAGCTAGGAGCCAATTAATGCCTAAGCGCTGTCAGAAATCATAAAGTAGATATACCTAATTCTCTTTCAGAAGCCAGTCAGTGACATTTTCAGAGTTCAGAGTTACATCCCATGCAAAATGTGACTGGAGGAGAGGTTACATATTTTTCATTTTGCAGTGAGGTAGGTGGAAAACTCGCACAAGATGCTGCAGATGCAGCTTTAATGCTTTCCTTTTTTTTGAATACCCCCTCCTTATGTTTTAACCACCACAGTCTTTGTAGTTTTTCTTCCTTCTCCCTTTTTTTGGCCTGATGAATATTTAATGATCCTACATAAAACAGATCAGATTCCTCCTTTTTTTTCAAGAGAGTGATGCTCTTGAGAGAGCATTCACTTAGGAGGTAGGAAATGAGCATTCAACCAACATACAACAGGAGAGAGACAAAATAATCTGTAGCTCATGTATCCACTGAGTAGTCAGGGAGGTAAGATCATCTGTTTCTTCATCTTGTCACAATAAGGCTTCTTTAAACTGTTAACAGAGAAATGAGTTCAAAATTGTTATCCCCAGTAAATAATTTCTGAGAAAGAAGATATCTAGGATACAGCTTTTTTCATTGGTATTTCCTACAGCACCTTTTCACTAATAAGCTCGCTTGTATGGATCTCTTAGGCATCTGAATAACACCAAAGAGAAAAAAAAATCTGCATCTGGGCTTATTGCATTTCGCAGTGGCTCTTTTTTATCATTCATGCCCTCAGTATTGTTGTGCATAAAAGCACTGTGTAATATCTCTTCTCTGTCTTATAGATGTGGTCTTGAAGTTGGTGAAAACTGAGAAGAAATATTCATTGCAGAGCTTGACTCATAATTCTTATTTGATACCAGAACTGACAAACACAGATAAGATGTGTGTGTAAGGGAACTGAGGGAAATTACCTTAAAAACCAGTATGTCTTTAAAAATATGTTTCTGATGGTGTCAGGGGAAAAAAAAATGTTTATGAATATTTAAAAAACCAAAGCAGTAAAAAGTAGTAAAGCAGGTGACTAATAGGACAATATATTAATGCTCATTTTAAAAATATGAGCAGGACTATTTTAGTGAGTGAACAACCATGATGTCTGGGGTAATAACCATTTATGTATGGGGGAAGAACTGTGCATGGACTATTTTAATTTAGGATCTGGGGATTTTTTGGCTTTGTGGGTTTTTTTGTTTGGTTGGTTGGTTTTGTTTTTTGTCTTTGTTGTTGTTGGTGCTTGGGGTTTTTTTTGTGATTTTCTTATAATTTATTTTGTTTTATTTGGGATTAAGGCAGAATTTTTTTTTTTTCAATTTTTACTACTCTTCTCTTTGGAAAAAAATCAATAATTTGGATTGTGTTTTATTTGGAAATTATAAGGAGAAGACAAGAGTCCCTGAATGTTGAATACAATCAAATTTTAGATAGTCGATCTATAGGCCTGGATTTGATTTTTGACAGGTATTGATTAATCTCTAAAATGAAAACACACCAAAGGTTAAGCAAATATTTTCCCCTGAAATGTAGAACTCTGTTTTTGTCAGTTAAGCAGGATATCTAGGCCATATTTAGGTGCATTTAATTTTAGCTCTGGTATTTCACAAGTTCAGAGTTTTATGAATATCAAGGCTTGCTTACCTCATAGGTTTTAGAATTTATGAATAAACATAAAAATGTTGGGGAGTGGAATAGAAAGGCACATTTTTATAATAGAATCCTCACCTAAGAAGGGTCAGACTACACTTCAGCCTGGACAACAGTCAGATATGCTCTGCCTTTATCATTTTAATTGTCTTTTAATTGTTCTGATATTTCTTTCTCTTCTTTTTTTTTTTTTTTTTTTTTTTTTTTGACCACTGGTGCCAACTTAAGCATTGCTTTTTATCTATCTCCAGAGACAAGTGATTTTGATCTTCAAAATAGACCGAGAAATGCAAATCAGAGGAAAAAAAAATCCCAGAATAGGTTCAGAATAACTCTAATGAGTAAATGATTTCAACTCCTATCTGGTAAAAATTGCAGAGTTTCTACCTTAATAATTTTAACAGTGTGAAATACAGTGGTAGGCCTTTTTATGTCACCCTTAACTAGATTTTTCTATATCCTAGCTGTGCTATACAAACATTGAAATACTTGCATTTATGTATTTACTTATGGTCACAATTTATTTGCCTGTTTTTCTGATCTTTTTTTGTCTTGTGTCTTTTTTAAAGAGTATAATGCATTGCTATTAAATCGAGGCATTAAAGAAGCCCTCGAATAAGATACAAGGGCTTAAAATTAGAATTATAGAAGAATACTGCACCCTTCCTACAGAGACAGTTAAGCATTGTTGTCTGATTTTACTCCTTTTTTTCAAAGTTCAGGTATTTTAATTAAGGAATCATCCTTTTCCAACACATTTCTTTATAAAACTAACAGATTACAAGTGAAATATTTGCAAAGTATGTATATAGCTATAGCTATGTACACCTTGAATCACATCAAGAGAAGCTTATGTTGTAGAGGTGATGTCTTAGAACTCCCAAATAAGAGAAAGTCTTCTCAAAAAAGAATTGTTGTAAGTCTTGTAACAAAGATTTTTCAGTCCATAGTGCAGTGACAGCAGAGGAAAGCAAACAAATGTTTTCTTCTGTTTTCTGCTTACATTTTACAGCTGAGAAATTATGCAGATAAAGAAAGTTTGGACTTAGATTTTTTTCCCAGAGCTGTCTGATTATCAGTTATGCCCCTGAATTTTTGGTTATTGATAAGGAACAGAAGAACATGAAGGAATGACTATGGAGAAAGGAAATGAAACTGTGTATTGTATAACATATATCTTTCAATTATTTCAATTGAAATAAATCCCAATTACTTACCTTAAAATATAATTATTTGATTTCACTTGCTGCGAAAAGAAAAAAAAAGAGTGTAGTTTATGGGTTTTTGGGGGGGGGTTGTTTTTTTGGGGGGGTTTTTTTTTGGTGGGAAAAAAATTGTGATTCGGGGGTGGGGGGCCCTCTTTGCGGTTTTGAATCGGGGGGTGTGTTTTGGGGGGGCGGTATATATTATTTTTTTTTTCACTGGCTTCAGTATCTTTTAAAGTTTTCTTTAAATGAAACATATACCAAGTGATATGCTGAGTAGTCAAGTTTTTATAGCTTGTAGTCAGGCTTTCATTCACATTTTAGGTGAATCCATCCAAGGCTGTGCTTACCCAAGATATTTGGGCCCCGGAGTGATGTAATAGGATTCATGACTAGAAGTCCTGACCTGGTATTTATAGTTTTATCCAGGGATAACCCTCCATGAAGAGAGAATATCTTCTACTGCTACTGTTTGAGAGGTGAAAGCTTTTGACAACACTCAAATGACAGGGAAGGGAGAAGCATAAGCCACTCGGTGGCAGGGGAACTCAGGACAGTGAGGGTGAAGCTGAGGGAAGTCCCAGAAAAAGACACCTTGAAGCCTTCCTACAGGTGAGTTTCAGTGCTGAGCTCCTGCTGACAGTCAGAAGTCCTCTGACTAAACATCTGGGAAAGTGAGATGTTTTGAGCATACATTATTTCTGTACTAGGATGGGGATACAGCCTTGGTGAGGACTGTGTAGATGTGGAGTGAGAGTAGCTTGTAGGCTTTCTGAGTGATGATTTTCAACACTACCTTTTAAATACCCAAATAATGAGGCAGAACTTCACAATTTTGGGTGTTTTCTTTGACATAGCCTAGAGTTAATGAGCCCCTATATTTCTGATATTGTGCACACATCTGTCTTCAGCACATTTGTGCTCCCTCAGGTGGTAACAGGCAGATGTAGGTACAGGACCATGGCAGCCATGCTTGGTGACTGGGCTAAGCTTCATAGGTCATGCACACTTATTTTTCTCTTCACATATTGTGCTAAGAAATACTTAATCTCAGTCATAAAGTTTGTCTGATAAAAAATAAAAAATACAGTTTTCGCTGTTAGAAATACCTTCGTTTTTATCATCAGGAAGATAAACACCTTTAAAATCTGATCTGTACTGTCTGCTCATCCATACTGTACTTTGTCTCATCCAAACTAGACAAATAAAGTGACATATTGAATTATTTCTCTAATGAGGGGGAATAAATGGGGTGCTTGGTTATTTGGTTTTGGTTTATTTTTTTTCCCCCATAGATGCCGGAATTACACACAGTTAACATTTTTATTCCTATTTGCAGAACACCATATATTGTGCACTTAAAGTGTAACGGGATTAGTTTATATTTTCCATGAAAATTTTCGGGTATTTTCATTCAAATGAAATTGAATGAAATTGAATTTCAGTTTTAAGGTAAAACAATCTCAGTTTAAGAACTGCAACTTCCTTCCCACATGCAAAATTAGACAACTCAAGTTCTTAGATAGATTTATGTATCTGAGCAACTCAGAACCTCATTCTTCTCCTCAGTGTTTTTTTCCCTAATCTCTCATCTCCATTTAGGGACTCCCATCTGACAATGAAGTAGTACTGCAATATGAGAAATGGAGCCTAGCCAGAACTCCCAGGCCTATATTAATTCTGTTTATTTCTTTTGTTTGCTATTTCATGTTTTGTTTTTCCAGTTCCACATGAGACATATTAGCAAATTCACTCTGTTACTTACCTATGGGTGAAAAAAATTCCCCTTTTCTGAAAATTCTCACCTTGTTTTTAGAAAGAATAGGAATCTTCCAACACAGAAAATTTTGTGAGACTAGCTCTTTTAAAATCAAGAGGAGTACTCCATATAGTGGTATATTCTGAAAATACAATTGAAAAAAAATATGAAAATCATATCTTTCACTAGGCTGATGAATTCCCATGATGTTTTATTTTTATAGATGTTCACATCAGTTCTGAATGTTTTTCCACTGTATTTGTAAATTCTACTTTTCAGTAAATTTCCAAGTATTCCTACAGATCTTATGCCCCAAATCTGCAAAACAATGTATCATTTAATCTTAAACCTAATTTCAAGCATATTGAAATGCTTCTTTAAAATAGATTTAAAGCATGCAGTTTTTAATTTTAAACTACTTTTGTGTGATGTATCCATTCTGTATGCAGACTAGCAGATGATCCACACTGATTACACGCTCACTAAATGAAGAATACTGAGGAAAATTCTGTGAGAATAATTTAAGATAACAGGACAACAATATAAGAATATCAGGCATTTGCTGAGAATTTTATCTTAAGGCATATTTTCTCACCTGTAGTTTGTACAACGGTGACATACAACATTCAGTGCTGTTCCTTTTTTTTTTTTTTTTTGGCCAGAGGCCATAGGAAAGATCGATGACCTTTAAAGATACTTTTTTCTCAACACTTGTTGGGTTCTTTTTTTAAGAAGATGTTCACTGTGCCTTTCTTTTACAATTCTACAATAGGAAATGTCATGACACACCTTGCTAATGTACAATATATTTACTTTTGCCACTGGTCTCTTCCATTAAGCAGATCTTTAACTTGTGAGCAGAAATTTAATTTTCCTTTCTTGTCCATTTTTCATCTGGGGAACCACACTGACATGGAATTTTCTTGTTTCACAAATCTATGCTGATGTTTCAAAGTACATATACTTTTGCGTTGGAGAATCATCAGGACCTAATCCTACTGGGGAGTCAGAGATGTATGGAAAAGCTATTTACCATTCTTTTACTATTTATTTTAATATTTCTTTTTTGTGACATGTAAAGAAAGAGCTTTGATATGCAAGTAGTCTGTACAGGTAATGTTTTTTTTCTTAGTTCACTGACCTGAAAAATTAGGACTACCAAAAAAAAATAACTTGTTTGGTAATCAAGGATTGAAATTTTGAAACCCAAATAATTCGACCTTTCTTACTATTATGTCAGAGATAATGGTGATAAAAGTTTTCAGCACAAATATAGACATCTTTGATTAAGATGAACCACAGTTATTCAGGTATTTTTCTACACCCAAAATTAAAACAATGTGTAGGATTATGTTCCCAAAGGGGGGAAAAAATTTGAAAAGCTTTGAAGAGATTTCTTAACATATGAAATGTTTATAACTAAAGTTTTCACTGAAGATCAATTATCTTTTCAACTCTGCTGTTGTAAACTTCTGTGTGGATTCAGCTGGGCACTAACAAATAGATCCAAGATCATCTTGGGGACTTCATGATGCTCTTGTGCATATCAAGATGATTTTAACAGTAGAGTTCCCACCAGGTTAATATGCAAGAGGAATGCAATTGCAGATCTTTCAACATAGCTAAAATTTTCATAAATATTAAATATTTCCAGATTTTTGAGGTTTTGCATAGACATCTCCCAATATTTTTATCTCTCTCATGAGACAAGTTTCTTTTCTTCTAGAAAAAGAAAGCTTTCTTTTCTTCTAGAAGAAGTTTAACACTACATCCTTTATTCCACACACCTTGAGTATTTCAAAAGAATAAGCAGAACTAGGTCATGTTCAGGTCACTTACTATTTCATCTCTCCACCTCCAATCCCAGCTGGCTTAATCTATTCTTGTGCTTGTCATTAGACTGTTGTGCTCTGATCACCCTGATGACATTGCATAGTCAAAGATGGGGCTACTGATCTCTAATTATCCTCAAATTTACTACAGTGGCTTTCACTAATGCAAAATTTTATAAAGCTACCAGGAAGAACTTGAAAAATCATCTTTCTATGCTTGAAAACCCCACAGAACCTTTAAAAGCTGGGTGATAACAGTGAGAAGCTGCATTAAATTCTAATAGGAATTATAATAGAAGGATGAATATATTTTTTGTGCCTAAGAATATAATTGATATTACCATTGTTGTATGTGAAAGCATCATTAATGTTTGCAGTCCCATATGGATTTTTTTACACTATTCAGATCACCTCTGGGAAAATTATAATCATAGAATGCAAAAGATTTAAGTGAGATCAAGTGAGTGATTGTCTGGCCAAGGAAATGGGAACTGCCTATTCAGAGATGACCTTATTCATTTGTCCATATGTGGTGTCAGCCCCAAAGAAGAGTATCTAGAGGTGTCTATTCACATCTGGCTCCAGGCACAAGACAAGTGGAGGCCAAAGATCAGGAGTGTTTGAGAGCCAGGCTGAGAAGGGTCTCACAGCCATGTAGCTCCCTGAAGCTGTTGTTCCTGCTGCTGCACAAAGTAGAGGTGATCTGGAGTGAGGACTCTGAGACACACAGGTTAGTCTGAAAAACCCATGAAAGGACAACTGTTTTGTAAGAAACATAACTGAAATGGCTCATGGAGAAGGTATAACCTTTATGATATACTATACCTGTTATGGTTTGTGGATCTTTCTTCTCAGTTGCAAGCGCTACATGGTGAAGCATTAGGATCAGTATCAATATCCAAAGGTTAAAAAAAAAGAATTGAGCTCTCTGACAAACAGCAGCTTTACATAAATGCATTCCTGGTACAAGGGAAGTTGCTTCAGTTCTCTAGAGTTATCTTGATGTATCTAAGGATTCTGAGTTTTAGTTTCAGTCTGCAGAAAGTGCTAAGTACTATGCTAGCTAATTGCAATACTTTTGCAGAAAAAAAAATGCTAGAAAAAGGGGAAAATAACTTTGTTTCTCCTTATACTATACTGCAATTTGTTTAACTCCTGAAAGTCATCTTTAAGGAGATTTCTTTTCCTAGAGTGTGGGAAACAAAACAGAGGAGATCTGTGTTAAATTTCAGCTGAATGTGATTTGAAATTGAGGTGATATTAAAACCTGAAAAGAATAGTTTGAAAAACTTGAAAAATAAAATAAAATAAAATAAAATAAAATAAAAGCTGTCTCAAGAAACAGAAGGAAAAAAAAAGAAATAAAAAAAAGAGAAGAAAACAATCCATATCACATCAGTCTAAACTGTAGTGCATCAGAAGTATCAGTATGGGATGGCATGTTTTACTACATCTCAGTGTGCTATTCCAATGTCTTTGTACTTACTGCTCTGTGTAATCATCACTCCCTGTTGGATTCCATGTAAATTCCAAGTGCAAGCAATACTTATTTCTTCTGGAAGCACTTCACTCTACAAAACTACTGCACAAGGTGAGACAATATTCCCATTGCTCAGTGGTCCCCTTTTCCTTGCAGCCTTATCTTTCAGCCCTTAGGGACTGAAGCTGCATCTGCTGTGGAGCTGTTTCTGTAATAGCTCTCTGAGAGCCTATTCCAGGTAGTGTCTAATTAGACACACCCAGATGGTGGGCACAGAGCAGATGTCCTGTCAGCTTGGGGTGGATATAGAAGAAAGTTTTTTCTTGGCTCCCTGTAGTTTGTCTTTCTAATGTTTTTTCCCTCCATTTTTCTTCACAGTGAGCTTTTGAAATGTTTACTCACCATTTCTAACATATGAAGCAATCGTAGGCACTGTAATTTAAGGTACTAAACATTCACAGTGTTTGGTGCAGTCTGAAGCCTAGACATATTGAACCCATGTTACCCAAATACTGTCACAAACAAAACTGCTCACTTGTGCTTTGATACACAATCTTTATCAGCAATTAAGATTTTATGCTTGGAAACTAATTAACAATTGTGTTCATACTGCCAGAGACATAAGTAAGCACGCTCAAGCATGTTGTGTAGCCAGCCTTGCAGATGAAATGAATGCAGCTAGCTGGAAAAGAGTCTGATATTTTCAGTCACATGATAAACACAAGAAGCAGATCTCCAAAGTACAAAACAGTTATTTTCTGACTTCTTTTCACAGTAGAACCGTACTTTAAATGTTTAGCCACATCTGACATTGAAAGGATTTTGACGCAGAATATTTACTTACCCAGGAATTTGACCATCATGTTCACAATGCTGTGTTTCATGCTCCATTTGCCATAGATGTTGACATGTTTTTCACAGCATTTGGGACAATGACAATTTTAATTTAAAAGTTCTTATGTTATTCCCCCCCCTTTCTAAATGTGATCACGTGCAGAACAACTAAAAAAAAAAAAGAATAAAAGCTTAAGTGGATTTTCAATAAAGTGTCCTGTAATCACTTATGATTCAAGAGATTTAACAAAGTCAATCCTTAGAAATCATCTTTCTATTGTATTGTCTTTTTTTAACAATATAATGATTTAATTTATTAAAAAGCAATTATTACAAAATGTCTATGTACCAGACAATACTTTATGATGTAAAAATTTGTAAAATATGTAGCTTAGGAACTTGTGCTGGTTTTGGCTGGAGTAGAATTAATTTTACTCACAGAGGCTGGCATGGGGTTGTGTTTTGGATTTGTGCTGAACATACGGTTGATAATACTTTTGGAGTATTTTTGGTTGTGTTATTACTGAGCAATAGCAAAATACGATTTTGTTATTGCTAAGCAGGGCCAAGTCTTTTTCTCTTTTTCACACTGCCACACTGGTGAGGGAGTTGGGGGTGCTTGGGAGCTTGGGAGGAGGAACAGCCACGACAGGTGACCCAAACTGACCAAAGGGATGTTCCAGACCATATGAAATCATGCTTAGTATATAAATTGCAAGGAAGAAGGAGGAACTGGGTGGACATTTGCAGTGATGGTGTTTGTCTTCCAAAGCCACCATTCTGTGTCATGGGGTCATCTCTGTTATCTCCCTGCTCTCCTGGAGATGGTTGAACACCTGCCTCTCCTTGGGAAGCAGTGAATTAATTCCTTGTTTCTTTTTGCTTGTGTGCATGGCTTTGGCTTTCCCTATTAAACTGTCTTTATCTCAAGCCCTGCCCTTCTGACTCTCCCACCAGTTCTACTTGGGAGGAATGAGCAAGTGGCTGTGAGGATTTGGTGGCTGGCTGGGGTTAAACCACAACAGTCCCTTTTGGACAACTAAAAAAAAACAAATAAAACTTGTCTCTAATATCAACCCTGTGTTTAGCACAAATCCAAAACATAGCCTCATACAAGCCACTGTAAAGAAAATTAAGTCTACCCCAGCCAAAACCAGCACAGAACTGAAGATAAACTTGAAGCATGGAAGGCTGCCTTTGTGAATCAGAATGCTTTTCTTGAGGACATTTACAAACCTCCTTGTCAAGAAGCAAACCTAAAATATGTTTACATCCTTATTTTGGGGATATTTACATAATATTAGATTTTCACAGTCCATGTTCTTGCACACTACTTTCTGACTTGGCATTTCTTGAAAGGAAGTATTTCAGACTTTTATCTTGAAATATCTTGTTATCTTTGAATGTCTTGTATGAGCAAGAATTACACTGATTTTTAATTAATGAATATGTAGGTTCTCCACTAACAACTTTTTGTCATGCTACAGTGAGCCAAAAGGCAAGAAAATAAGAGAGGTCTACGGCAGGGAAATACTATTTATATCTTATCCTTTAATGAAAAGAGAAAGAGAGATAAAGAGGGAGAGAGGAAGGAAGGAAGGAAGGAAGGAAGGAAGGAAGGAAGGAAGGAAGGAAGGAAGGAAGGAAGGAAGGAAGGAAGGAAGGAAGGAAGGAAGGAAGGAAGGAAGGAAGGAAGGAAGGAAGGAAGGAAGGAAGGAAGGAAGGAAGGAAGGAAGGAAGGAAGGAAGGAAGGAAGGAAGGAAGGAAGGAAGGAAGGAAGGAAGGAAGGAAGGAAGGAATCAAAACCCAAACCAATAACATAATCTCCAAGAATTATATTGTAAGAGAAACAAGGAAAAATGTCTCCAGTTATTCTTCTGATGATCATGGAGTTGTTGAGACCACCTGAAAATATACATACAGCCATTTTAATAGCAATATTATCACCAACTTTGTTGCATTTAGTTATACTTCAAATTTATATAAAGACAAACCACTGCAATGAAAATTAAAAATTCTTTTAAAACATTTCTAGAAGCAATCTAGTTTTGACATGTCAAAGATGTTCTGCAATAAATCTTTATTTTCCACTATATAATAATTTTTTAATATATCTTCAACTCATTTTCTAACTGAAAGGGTTGCCAAAATTTCTGAGAAATCATAACAAGAAGTATTTTGCAGGTTGTCTTGGCCAAATGCAGACTCCTAGAATCCTACTTGAAAGAGTCTTCCCTAACAGGCTTTCAAATTCAATTTTGCAGACTCAACACATCTAGAAAAAATATAGGAATAACTTTCAGACTCCCAAGCCATTACCCAATTGAAATTAGAACTCTGAAATTATTGAAATGCACCCATGACTAATGAAAATGTATTATTCTGCACAGTTACAATACAGACAACAAAAAGCTTTTGATCTTGACATCCACTGAGGCCAGGTCAGTGATGCTACCCACTGAAAATCATTTAGTGAAATTAATAAACATAGATAACTGTCAGTGGTTCAATATATTCTGGACTGTCAATGCAATTTTGCTTCTGATAGCATTTTTTAAAATTTGTGTTAAAAGCCATAATCAGGCAATTGCTGCAAAAAATAATTATGTTAATTGAAAATGTTGTTGTGTTTCAAAACTACAATCCCTACATTTGAGCAAGCAGAAATAATGGCATATTAAGTCCTTATCTGTTTAAGGGGCAAAACATCTGTCTCAGTTTGAACATTTACTGCAGGCTTCTCAAGCCAAGCTGGAGATCATTGCACTGGATTGGGGTGCAGCGAGCTCACAGCCAATGTCCTGGCAACTTGGCTGCACAAAATCCGACCTAGAGAAGATGACAAATACAGGTAAGGCAGTACATGTCAGTGATTGCAGGGCACAAGAGCAGACACGGAGCTCTACAACCCGCACCATTCATGTTGTACCTGCTGTTAACATTGCCAGCAAGTGGCAGCAGCATGGTGCAGTGGTGACTTGGCTGTGGTATAAAAAAATCTTGGGAAACTAGTATGGACATTAAAAGTAATTGAACCAAAACAATTGAACCAACACAACAAGTGTTGTCTTCCTGGGATAATTTATGTTGGCATTTTAACTTTTTAATCTTTTTCAACCAAACCAAGCTCTTGTCTATCTCAATGCAGCAAGACATTAAATAAGACCTAACTGGGTAATTTTAGATAGCTTAGTTCAGGGGTAGAGGAGGTTATGGTGCAATGCATATAATCTCTTTGCATCACTGCTTCTCCTGATATTTCAACTGTTGGTGTGATTATACTCCTTTTTGTGTTTTAGCCGACCTTCTGTCTCTGCTCTGTGAGTATTTAGTGCCTTCCAAAAATAGAAATAGTGAAAACTTAAAAGCCAGCATGGTCCTTATAAATGTAATTATAACTGAACATAATTTTCCTTTTGTCTTTTAAATTAAACTGATGAAACGTACATAGTCATTGGTCTCAAATCACTGTTAACTCACAAAATCAGAAGAAAAAGAGAATATTCACAATGAGCCTTAGTTATGTCTATGTTATTAAATTATCTTTGCTAGTCAGCCTATTATTTTGTGCTCTGAGTCCTTTCTCTTCCTGCCTTTCCTTTCATTCTTATCTGCTTTCCCTGAGAGTAAGTTATATATCTGATTAAACGGTAATTAGTGACTTCAGTGGAGCTGCATGTGTGTAACTGAGAATAGAATTTTGCCTAAAGAATTTTTAAAATCAAATATGTAATAATTAAAGGAAGCTGAGTGGTGTATGGTTTTTAATATGGTGACCTAAAAATCCAAGTAACTAACAAGAAGCTTTCTGAAGGGAAAAAAACCAAACTTTTCTGAGCATATGAAGTAAGGGGAGGAAAGGGCACAGCACACATCATGTTTGGAGGTTGTCTTTTCATATTTAATTTTAATTTGATAACAATCAGCTATGCTCATATTAAAGAGAAAGTAAAAATAAAGTCAAGTGCATGAGTACATCTTTAATAAAAAATTAAACTCAGAGTCCTCTAATTGCTTTTCTCTTTTTCAATTAAACCTTACAGCACATTCATCATATAATTATTTTTACTGCAATATTTAAGTAGCATAATTCTTATCATTTTAAGTGACTGTAGAGGGCTGGGAAAAGATACACGACCTGCCTGGTTTCTGAAAAGACATCTGAAAAGACATCTTTATTTAGTTAGGTGTTTGACGGGTAGCCAGATGACTTCAAGTTGAATTCCTGCATTGCTTGGGAGGCCAGTGCAGGTGTCCCCTGATAAAGCTCCCAGAGAAAGAGCAGAGGACAGAAACTGGAGTGGTCAGGGGGTGCACCAGGTTGCAGCAATGGCTGTAGCACTCCTCATGCTGTGTGGCCCTGACCACCTGCCTGTGTTCTGTCCCAGAGTGGCTCTGCAATAACGTGCTGATAACCACCTGCCAGAAGTCTCAGAGCTTTATCCCTGGTAAGTGAATATGGAATTGCATCTAGGTAGATACATACTGAAAAGGAGGTACAAAGGTCTTCCCACAGTTTCTATGGTCTTGATATGTCTTATAGAGCCTTTTCTATTTTTTGGGGGGTGAAAATGGATGGAAGTTTGTCATTAAATATTCTTACATGAAGCTGTGATTTGGTTAAGTATTTTGTATGCCATATGGTGACATACCAGTGACTTGCAAAAGCAAATCATTAGCTTTCTCTGCTTTTCACCAAGAAAAATACAGCAAATGTGCCAGCAGCCAGCTGCAGAGATAACTGCATGAGCTTTGGCTTTACCAAACCATGAGTCCAGAGAAATAACAATAAATTATGCAGAGCAGAACTTCTGACTTTATGTTTGGAGAAGAGGTCTTGCTTCTGTAGAAAAACCCAACATTTTATCAAATAGGAAAAAAAGTCTTTAATTTGCTTATAAATGTATTATTATTCAATTAAATTAGCTTTGTGCAAATATGGACAAAGTATACTGCATTCACAAAGGTGGGAGTATACTTTACAAAAATTTGTTCGAGCAAGAGCTGATCTCTTTAGTGCTGCTGCCTCTAAGCAACAGTATTTGTAATTTTTATCTTGTGAAAAACTCATGGTTAAAGGCCCTATGTGGTTTAATAAAGTGTGTTCAATTCCTGTGTTTCATGTGTAAGGGACAAAAGATTTGAAAGCTCATCATTTTAATACTTCTGTTTTCTAGCTAAGGTTCAATTCTGATCACAAGTCTTTTTCCATATAATGTATGAGTTACATATTAATTATTATAACACACCTGCCATTTCCAGTTTTTTTCCTTTTATGAGCTTGCACATAGCCCAGAAATGTACACTTCCAGCCCAGAAGGCCAAACATGTCCTGGGCTGCAGCCAGAGCATCGTGGCCAGCAGGGTGAGGGAGGGGATTCTGCCCCTCTGCTCTGCTCTGGTGAGACCCCACCTGCAGTGCTGCACCAGCTCTGGGGGCCCCAGCACAGGAATGACATGAGTTGGAGTCAGTCCAGGGAAGGGACACCAAGATAATCAGAGGACTGGAACACCTCTTCTATAAAGACAGGCTGAGAGAGTTGGGGCTGTTCAGCTTGGAGAAGAGAAGGCTCTGGGGAGACCAAAGAGCACCTTCCTGTACCTAAAAGGAGCCTGCAAAAAAGCTAGAGAGGGACTTTCCACAAGGGCATGAAGTCAAAGGACAAGGGGTAATGGCTTCAGACTGAAAGAGGGTAGATTTAGACTGGATATTAAGAAATTCAGAAGAAATTCTTTACTGTGAGGGTGGTGAGACACTGAAATGGGTTGCCCAGAGTAGATGTGGATGCCTCATCCCTGGAAGTTTCAGGGTTTGATGGGACTTTGAGCAAGCTGGTCTAGTGAAAGGTCCCTGCCCCCAACAGGGGTGTTGGAACTATATGATCTTTAAGGTCCCTTTCAACTCAAACTATTCTATCATTCTATAAAGAAATCTGTAACATAGCTTAAAGAAAAAGGGTGATATTACCTATTACATAGTTTCTTATATAGAAGTGCACAAATTTCTTATTACCAGGGGATAAAGGAAGAAAAAAGGGTAAATTTTTATGCTTGATTTAGTGTTTCCTTATACTTATAGGAATACAAATGCATCTTTTAGTGCATTATAATCAGGAAATAAAAGAGATGAAAAATGAAATATCATTAGGATAGTGTCTTTCTAATGATCACATATTGTTAAATCCAGTTAAGAACATAAAGTATACAAATGCTGGAGAAAAAAAAGAGTTTAAATGAACATATAATTTCAGATACTTACTTGCAATGATATTGAAAGATTTATCTGTTAAAGTGAGTCCTGGCCCACATCATCAGTAAAGGGTGTATGGAGTCCTTTGTGTGCTTTTTTAGAAAAATTCCTTGGTGATTTGTGCAGCAGTCTCTATAAACATCATTCATTAGTCATAACCAATAACAGTCATTAAGTCTAAAAATGGCAGAAATAGTTAACTTTAATTGCTTTATTTTTTCTTAAACCACTGAAATTTTGTGTATTTAAAGAACTCTTGATGAAGACCCACTTATCTTGACACAGAGGGACCACTGTACCTGAAACAAAGTATGTCCAAAAGTTGCAGAGTCTGACTCAGAATATCACACTGAAATTAATGTTTTGAGTCAAGTTTTCTGACATCTTTCATGTCTTCTTTGTTGCCAAAGGACTTACTGCAAGGGTGCTTTTGCTTAACCTTTCTTGCACTGCCACTGTTCTTTAGTCAGATGCATTCCCCCAGTGAAAAAAAAAAAGGAATCATGAAAGCATAAGTCAGCCTTTGCAACATGGTCTAGGGGAAGAAACTAATGAAGGCAAATAAAAATAAATTTTTAAAAAATTCATTTGAATGCATTCTTGCACTCTGAGATATGGAAAAGAACCAGAGTCAAAAAGAGCAAGCATGCTGGAGATAAAAGTCAGATTGTGTCAAATTTTGGATTAGTGCCATATCACCTGTATCAATTTTTTAAAACCATTGTGGCTCCTGTCATTTTAGCTCGATTTTAGGATATGACCTTTTCTGGAAGTGTGCTAATGCAATCCATTGTAGAAACCAGCACTGGACTTAAAAAAATTAATCAGGTTCAGCAGATTTTGACTGGATCTCCAGATACCTAGAAACTAGCATGACTTAGCTTTCTCATTAAATATATTTTTTTAGAAATAAAATTTGAAGTGTTTATCAATCTTCCTTTTTCTGACTAGGGAATTATTACCCTAAAAAAGCTAAGAAACTGTTACAGAATGTTTTTCTAACAATTCTGTGATTCACCATTAACAGTCTAGACACTGTGTAGTTTTTATATGCAAGCCTGTTATTACCACCATCAGTTTAAGAAAACTAAGCAAACTCAAACCCCTAGAAGGAGGGGTTTGGTAGAGTATGGAATCCTGCTAATTATAAATGTGAAAAGTTTTAACTGTCTCAGGTCAGTAACAAATACATATATATATATATATAAAACACACACAGACAAGCAAAAATATATATGTTGTATTCAGGCCACAGATCCATTTTGTAAGCATTTATATATGCAAAATTAAGATGTCAAAGTCTGGATACAACTTTACATTTTGTTTAAGGAAAAATACATAGAAAAATAAATAAATGGAGAACCAGTCAAAAGAAAATAAAAGCTAAAATGTTCTATAAATAAAACAGGCAGAGAGCATGCTTATAAAGGTAAGAGTTCTGCCAAAATCCATTAACATTGTCCTGAGTAAAGTTTGAGAGACTTCAAGTTTAAATGTCCAAGTAATTTTGAGCAAGGAGGCACTTTGATTCCTCAGAGGAGTGAGTCTGCTTTCAGAGTTTTCCAGAGTTATGATGAAAATTAAACCGGACATTATAGGTGCTCTTTTTTTTTTTTTTCTTCTCGATGTATGAATTTATTGCATTAAATAGAGAAACATTTGTGAAAGTGCTTTGTTTCTCAGGCGCCTCAAACTTTATTGCTGATTGCTCCGGAGAAGTTTGATCTACTGTCATTTCTGTGCTGGGAATAGTAATGACAGGCAGCCTAAAATGGGTTGTGGGAGTCACTTCTGGGGAAAAGAGACAGAAAAGGACTCCCTCTCTGAAAAATGCTACATTAAGCCTGATGAAAAAAATAATATATTTTCATTAAAGCCAGATCAGGTAAGGATTTAGGACCCTGTGCAATGGTCTTCTGTTGTATTCAAATGAGGGATCAGGCAAAACTGAATATTACTTGAGATATGGTATGAAGGTAGAAAGAGGGTAAGATTCTTGCTAAAATGAGAATTTGGACTTGTATTTGCTATTTAAGGCCTAGGATTGATAAAAGAACAATTTCTTCTCTGAGAAGAAATATTAATACTTTGAAAAGGCTATTTAAAGTAAATCAGAAAAACTTGTTCATTTATTTAATGGATAGACTCAGCTCCAGCTTGTTTCAAATCTAGAGATCAACATTTTAAAAAGATAAATGTATTAGCCAATGGTAAAACATGCTGGGCAGTTTTGGAAGACAGACATGGATTGCTCCCTACTGAGGGGAAAGGTAGAGGACTGAAATGGAAGGTTTTCCTTTTCTTTTTTTTTTTTTTTTTCTGTGATCACAAGCAAGTTTTATATTACAGGCAAGATCGCAAGAGTGGGTAAGGTTGGAAAAGACCACAGTGGGTTACCTGGTCCAACCTCCCTGCTCAAGCAGGACCATCCTAGAGCACATTACAGAGGATTGCATTCAGACAGTTCTGGAATATCTCCAGTGAGGGAGACTCTACAACCCCTCTGGGCAATCTGCTCCACTGCTTGGTCACCTCATGGTCGGGTGGAACTTTCAGTGCATCTCTTTCTTCCTGCTGCCTCTTCTCCTATGGAGCCTGGCTCTATCGTGTAGACACCATTTTTCCAGATACTTATACACATTAATTAGGTCCCCTCTCAGTCATCTTTCTCCAGACTAAACAGATTCAGGTCTTTCAGCCCTTCCTGAGGTGCCCCAGTTCCAGAATAATTTTTATTACCCTGTGCTGTACTGGCTCTAGAAGCTCCATGTCTCTGTTGTACTGAGGAGCCCAGAACTGCACACAGCACTCCAGATGTGCCTCACCAGGGCTGGGAAGAGGGGCACGATCATCTCCCTCGACCTGCTGGCAATGCTCTTCCCAGTGTACACCTGGATACCATTGGTCTTCTTGGCCTTAGGACACACTGCTGGCTCACGAACAGTTTGTTGTTCACCAGGACCCCTTGGTCCTTCTCCACAGAGCTGCTGTCCAGCCCTCAGTCTGTCCTGTCCTTAATCCTTGCCTTTCTTGAATTTCAGAACGTTCTTATCTGCCTATCTCTCCAGCCTGTCAAGGTCCTTCTGAAGGGCTGCACAACCCTCTGGGTTATTGGCCACTCCTCCCAGTTTTGTGTTTTATTCTTCTTAGTTAAAAAAAAAAAAAAACAAAAACAAAAACAAAAAACAAAACCCAATACCAAAAATGAACACTGCTACTGAATAGCATGCTGGATCATCTCTGCCCACTTACCCTTCCTTGAGAAACAGAGGCTATGACAAGTTTAAGTCTTTAAATAAAAATGATCATAACATCATAACATTCATAAATGCATAGGACATCCATAAAATGGTGAACAAGGATATATTGATTATTAAATATTATCTATGAATAAGAAATTGAAAGCTTTAATGGACCAAATTCCTCATCTGGCTAGCTGAATGGCACCATCTGGTGGATCTGTCCTTTGGAAAATTTTTCTTGGAAATTGAAGTCATAACTTAGAGTCTGTTCTTCTACCATAAAACTGAATATTTTGCAAGAAATCTTAAAAGTTAAATAAGATACGAAGAAATGTAACAGTTATTAACAACATAATTTTCACCATTGTTCATTTTGGGAAATTACCATTATTTTTTCACAATACATGCCATGTGAATAATAAAGACAACAAAGACAATTAGTCAGAAACAATTTATTAAATGTTTATTTGAATTCTCTGTTCATAGCTATGAGCTATTAAAGAACCTATTCTATAATTCTGTGAAATAGTTTTCTGAACATGCTAATGGAGTACAGGAAATGCAAATAATATATAGATTTGGGAGTTTTTGGGGGGATACAAATGCCCTCATTTACTCTTTCATTGCATTGCAATTCAGTTGATTTGAGGACTTCAGTAGTAGTAGTTCTTGCTTTTCAAACATAATGACAGTCATGGGTAAATGCATTCTGTTGGTTACCAGCAGCATTGGAAATCTCAGTTATCCAGTCAGTTATTCCCATGCAGGTAACGCAGGTGACCTTTATCCATAGGAATCTTTGACAGCATGTGCTGGCACCTTCTGCCCATCATATTTGCCTGCTGCACTGCACTACTTGTAACTTATCAGGTAACTGGATGAACCGGAAACACTCGCAGATCTCATTTCTGCCAAACAGCACACAGTCTATAGAATTCCTTGATCTTGCATAGTGGTCCATGAAAAGAATATTTCTGAAACACATAATCTTCATTTATAGTGAAGAGGAAAGTAGTGCAGGTGACTAAAAAAAAAAAAAAAAAAAAAAAAAAGGGTGAGTATTCTAAATAAACAAACAATATTCAAGGCAATGTAAAATAAAAAGTATAACCAAGTAGAGTCTCTCTTTGTGTGGCCACAACCAGCATCTGATGTGTGCTTAAGAGTTTTCAGTGAGAAATTCTTAGAATTACTTAAGGACAGTAATTTTCAGCTGCAAAATTCAGTTACCATTGGAAACCCCAGTAGTCCCAAGCATGCAATAGAAACATATTGAAAGTGACAAAGGAAAATTAATTAGACATTTTTACAAAATGGTCAAAGAGCACACTTCTTCATTCAGTGTGGCCTTCACATGCCAACTGAATTTTAAGAAAATCAGACTGTATTCTGCATTATATGTAGCTGCAATAACAATGAAATGAACAAGTCTGTTTTCTCCACTATCTTCCTTTACATTTCTCCTCAACTAGTCCCCATTATCACGAATTACTATTAATTTTCTTTTTTTTTTTTTTTTTTAACTTTGATGATTAAAAAGAAAAATCATAGGGGCCTTCAGAGTAAGCCTGTAAGCCTAACATGAAGCCTGTTGTTGGCACTAGGTGCAATGGGGCCAGGAAAAACTTTGTTGTGATGCAGTGTGAAATATTTCATTGACAATACATTTCCAGAACATACAATCTCACATGCATTCATCCCATAATTGATTAAAAAGATTGAAATGTGTCAAAAATAGCTATTTTGAATATATTTTTATTTTATAAAACAAAATGGAAAATAATATAAAAACAAGATAAGTAGGCTGGTGTTGAAGTTAGTGTTGAAAAATGAAAAATTACTGAATGTGCTGCATCTAGAAGCATTGTTTTGTGGGAAGGAGGCAGTATAAAACAGCTTTCTTTTCTTTTCTTTTCTTTTCTTTTCTTTTCTTTTCTTTTCTTTTCTTTTCTTTTCTTTTCTTTTCTTTTCTTTTCTTTTCTTTTCTTTTCTTTTCTTTTCTTTAGAGACAAATCTAGGGAAAACAGGAGCTGCCTCAGGAATATTTTATCACACTAGACTTGAGCAAGGTTCAAGAGTAGAAGACCCAGAGGAGAAAGAAACAGGGGCACAAGGGAGAGGGTTGCATAACACGCATAGTAGGGTACGTGTCAGGAGAAACAGGGAGAGTGAGCAAATGTAGTAACTATGGGAAACTGCAGTTTAGACTGGATGAATTTCCTCTGTGTGGCTCACTAGGTGGAGGCTATGGGAATGGGAATGAGGATATGGCTGGAAATTGCAAAAGGTGTGAGTCTTTGCAGCAGCCAAGGGACAGAGATGCAGTGAGTCCAGGTAAAGTATCACCGTTCTCTAAAGAAAGATTACTTCTAGCAGCTCAGTGGATAACTTGGAATTTTTATTATTTTGGATTGAATTTGCTTCTAGATGGTAACTTATCCTATGCCTAGAAGCCTTAGTAAATTTGAGAAGAAAATTGAGAATTTACTGCTTTCAGATGCTGGAAGTTTGAGCACCTCAATGTGCCTTTGCAGATATATGCATTCCACTTCATCTAAAGGGTTACAGAGTTGTAGAAAAATTAAAGAACAAAACTGACCTGCCGACCAAACTAAAAATAAAAAAATAAATTAAAAAAAAAAGCCCAACAAAATCAAACTAAACCAACTAATTAAACAGAAAAAAAAAAAAAAAAAAAACAAAAAAACCCAAAAAACCAAAACCACAAACAAAAAACAAGAAAACCACCAAAACCACAAACAGACAAACAAACATATTCCTTCTGCTGCAGGAATAAGAGACTATTCAACTGGACTGCAGTATCATTGTATGATTTCATTTGCTGTAGATCTTTAGCAGTTAATAAACCAAAAATGAATGCTAAAGACAACTGCTGTCTTATGCTGCAGGCTTGGTACTAATTTTATCCCTGTTGAATAATTTGATCTCATTTCAGGGATCAGTTAAGTTGACAAATGTGATTGTGGCTCTTGGGGAAGAAAATTATGTCAAAAATGTTTAGATTTGGTAAATAAATGATAATTTATTAAAGGTTGGGGGGTTTTGTCTCCTCTAGCATCTGTGACACATAAGTTGAAGTACGTTTCTAAAAACTTTTGAAAATTTTCTGAGCCAGTTATAAGTGAATTAGGTAAAAGAACCTTGGTTACCATGTTTTTGTAAGTGCTAAAATCTTCAAAGTGATCTAGTAAGAGAAATTTAATAAGAAACATAGGATCTTAAATTATTTGGAATCTAAGCACCCCTTTTGAAGGTGTCAAATGTCCTTTGCAAGGGGGAACAAATTATTTTGGATTTCTTGTATTTATCTGAGATAGCTGACACAAGGTTTTGTATTTTAAAAATTCCAGCAGAGTTCAATCGCATATTGTGGATTCAGAATGCATTGTCAGTGATTTTTAGAAAAGGAATGCTTGAAAAATCATTCAGGCAATGCTTCGAGTCAATAATTCCAACAGAAAGGCAGCTTAAAACCAATTGATTGCTCACAAATTTACATATGAAAATTTAATTTCTATTCATTTTCTCTGGATAATTATCAACCTGATGGGAAACATCTGCTTTTATCTAGAATGATAGAGCTAGATAGATTTCGAATTTCAAAACAACAGGAGTCTCTAAATATATGGCCTTTTGCTATCCAAGGTAATTATAAGTTTATTGTTAATTTTAGGATGAACAATAACTCAGCCTTCCCAAACAGGACTTTAAAATGGGAAGGGCAGCATAAAATGAGCTGAAATAATCTTAACTGGTTAAAAGATAAGGATAATAATTAAGCTTTGTCAGAAGATACACTTTTTGACAAGCTGTGAGAACAGTTTCTTTTGTCAGCCATGGCTAAACAAGAACTGTTGGGGCTGGAGGTCTGAATTTACCTCTGGCACACATGGAAGAATGGCACTGACATGAATACAGCCTTTAATATCACCTGGGATAACGCCAGGACCACTGGCTGGCTCTTCATCTGATCTGGCATCATTCCAGTTAGAAGCTTTGCAGTCACAACAGTCACTATAACACAGACTATCCCATGAGGGTTCAGGCTTATTTTTAGATAACAGATGAATGAAAATTTAATTGATAAATGAACATTGCCTGTATTTTGGGATGGGCAGGTACATTAACTTTTAGAGAGTTGAGATTGAAATCTCAGATGCCTGAAGTTAAACAGCAAGACTTCAGTACCCGCAATTAAGACACACTGATTAAAACAATATTAATTTTAAAATAGAGCAATCTTACAGTTTTGTCTCTAAGAGGAGACAAAAGAAGACAAGAAAGACAAGAAAGAGTAACATTGCATGACTCAGGAAGCTGTTTTAGAAAACAGCTGAATATCCCATGAATGTTTAAATGAAATATAAAAGTATATAAGCAGTGGCATGTACAAAATTTTCCAGAAAGATGGGCAGAACAAATTTGAACTTCCTCAGGCAAAAAAAAATCACCTGAACTGAGAACTCCCACAGCATACCTGAGTGTCTTCCACTCCTAATGCAACCCTGGAAACAAAAACTTTCTTGCTCTTGCCTGTTTAACGTGCTCAAAACTAAAATGCTTTGCAGTTAAGCATTATTTTAACTTAAAAATCACATTTTTGCTTCAGGCTTTTTGTTTGTTCTAAAAGCCACACTGTCTTTCAGTTTTTAACAAATGAACCAGAAAAGAATATTGGCTATTTGCACAGCCACAGGTTGCAAGATGTTTCCTTCTATCATAAAATATCTTCTCTAATAAAATATTGTTCAAAATAAGCAATATTTTGTAATTCTGTCCGCACTTGAGATTGTTATTTGACTGCTTCTTGACTGCAGTCCATAAGTCTTTCAAAGATATGAACGTGAAGAATTTGAAAAGTAAGATATGCTACTTTATGTCTTACTTTGGGATGGTGTGGTATTCTGCCTAATGCTACATTTCCAAATTATGTATATTATAATGTCACGATCAATGATGTAACAGACAATATCTCCATTACCATCACACTACAGAGCACCAAAAGTCACCGTACATTAAACTGCCATAGAACAGTATCTACTACTGAGGGTGTGAAGGTCCTGTTTTCATTTTATCATGGAGAATCTAAGAAATTGTAAACTATTTTGTCGAGCAACAGTCTGGTATTGGATTAAGAGCAGGACCAGATCTCTCTGTTGCCATCTTCTGCATAAGTCTTTCCTCATGCTGAGAACAACTCTGCACACAGTATCTTGAAATTGAGTTGTGCTTAGTAAGGCAGAAGGAAATGAAAAACATGTTTCTGTGACCTTTTGGCAAAGAACATCCTCCCAGTTATGCCTAGGAAGTGCATTCCTCCAGTGAAACACTGACATTTCCTTTGACTCACTTGACTTTTCCTAACAAAACTGAATGTAAGTCCCTACTCTGGCAGAACACAGTCCAGAAATTTGCCTGCTGAGAAGGGTGCTTGAATTTTTGTTTACCAAGACTATATTGTCAAAGTATTTTATTGATCCAAATTATGAAGTAAATAAAATTGGATTTACCGTTCAGATCAACAAAAAAATCAGACTGGTACACTAGAAGGTTTTTATATGATTTTATGAAAAAAACATCAAAAACTAATGCAAGCACATGAAAAGGCAGGAGTTGTCACATTAACAGAAGATATTTGAGACAGGAGAGTCTTGATCAGTTCTAAGTGTGTATATTTAAAACTTCCATATGTGTCATATGACCTCATGGTTTGAATTTCTTCTCTCTCCTAATCACTAAAATGTTCTCTTTTCAGTGCCATGAAACTGGCCAAATATGCGTAGTTGTACTACCATAGCATTTTCCATCTTCAGTTAAAACTTTATAGATTTTTGCTAATTAAGTTGCAATTATTCCTGATGTGAAATAATAATGATACTTATGTAATGCTATAGTATCTAAAGACTCTGAAAATAATGTGATGTCATACTAGGCATAAGCGTGATGAAATAGAAACAGAGCAGTGTGATATAACAGTGTGTGATGAGAACTTGGCATTCAGAGTGTTTGAAACCCTCATGGTTTCAAATAATCTCTTATCAAATGCCTATTAACAGCAGTCCTGCACCAAGTGCACAACTACCTTAGAGCTTAGGTTTAACCCAAAATAATCCAGTTCACATGCTGAAAGAGCATACTGAGGGCAAGGGGAAAATCTGCTTCCATACTGCACTCCTGAACCAAATTAAATCACTTCTCTCATAGCCTTAAGAACAAGGATACAATAGTTCTCTGAAGGAAGTCGGTTTATGCAATACATGTCATAACAAAGCTGGGGCAGAAGGAATCTCAGATTCACTTAATGGATTTCCATGAGGATCACCACATATATGTTGTTCCTTATGTATATATAATCTGTTCCTCAAAATTTCCAAAGATAGTGATGTTGCAATCCCCCTAGTAAAAGAACAAAGTGGAATTAATTATGTTCTTACCATTAACATGAGGGCTCTATTTAAAGTCTGTCCACTCGTAACCTTAATGCCTGCATGGTTTTCTGCTGCTAGTTGTTTGTTCCCATTCTTTCTCAAGAGTCTCTACTGCAAGGATGATTCAGCTGCATGTTTAAAGTCCATCAACTGCTGTGAATTACTAAGGAAATCTGAAGTTGACCTCAGTTTGTAGCTTTATAAGCCACTGGGTCAACAGGGATGGGATTTCTGAGAGGGAACACAAAGCTCAGATGAGAAGAAGAGTCACCACAGTCAGCTCTGTTCAAGCTGTCTCTGTTCATCCATCACAAACTTCTGACTCCTTTCAGTTCCTCGTACTGCTCTTGTAGAAAGGGAAATTAGTCCATTAGATTTGTTTTAGGAACAATTTGTCTAGTTATTGTGATGAAAGGTATGAGGCATTTGGAAGTGGTATGTTTGTATGATGTAAATCGGTCATGGGTAGGAAACAGACCAGGACTTACACAGGGACTTGTTATCCTGAATGTTTCCAGATGCTGGATTTCTTCTCTCTCTTTTTTTCTGAAATACCATTTGTGATGGAGGATGTGCCTGATGTCATCTAAAGTAAGAATCCCTCTTTTGCCATTTCTCTTGTTCTTGCAAATGAGTTTGCATGAGGGGAACTTCTTGTTAAGCCTGATGATATCTATGTTGTTCGATGTTTTGATGCCCCTACAGTCATACCCCTCTGGTGGGTTGTCGGAGAAGGGAGACGCGGACGCCAGATGGCTATCAGCAAAGTCTCGTTTATTAGCAAGAAAGCACTTGGTTAAATACAACGCTTAATTAGCTCATGCATAGTGCAAAATTCTAGCTCATCATTGGCTATTAAACTATTCGCATTACAGCAAAGCTTGGCTAAGTGCCATTGTAATCTTGTGGTTTTGTAGCTAACTTTTGCTCCTCTCCTACAACTTGTTTATCACATTCCAGCGGTTCATCCCTCTTACAAGGGCACTCTGTCCTTGTAGCTACCTTTGTTCTACCTCTCCCTCAGCATTATTAGGTTAGTCTGACTGTGGCTTTTCTCTATAAGACAGTCCTGTACCAGGCTCTCCACAGTGGGTATGTGGGGTTACTGTCTCCTCTCACCACAGAAGGTTGGTGTAGTTGGAGATTGATATAGAGAGCTGTGTAGAATAGTATTGACATTATGAATTAAGTCACTGAATGGCTCAGATTACATTTTAAATTTTAATGTAAATGTATAGAGTAAAATTCTATGGATTCTTCAGTACTTTGATTATCAAGTAGCAGGAAAATCTTCAAAGCAATATTCTGATTAAATAATTAAAGTCAGCAACTTTCGCAGAGGTTCTCATTGCATAATTGGTTGTGTAGAAGTCACTGATACATTTTGAAGTTTAATTTGCATGTTTTCATGACTCCTAATCCAAGATTGCCCAAGGGATATGTGTGGATTTTGAGTAGGAAAAGAGTGGTAAATACACACACACACACACACACACACACAAAAAAAAAAAAAAAAAAAAAAAAAAAAAATTCATGAAGATTGTTCTGCATCCTTCTCGAGAGATATAACTACAACATTTTAAGTAGGTAGGAAGAACTGTGATACAGACAATATAAACTTTAGAGGTGCTCTATCATCAACAACTCTAAATGTCTTTTGCTTGAAATGTTACCGCATAAGTATGTAATTCAATTACCAATTCTTAAGCCTAATTACATGACTCTAAATATAACTGGGGAAAAGCCTTGATAAACGTCTTAATTCATTCAAAATTTAAAATATTTTTTTCACCAAAGACTGGTATAGAAACTAACTTTGCTTAGCTAAAGATACCTGGTGAACATAGAATTAAATAATTTTTAGACAGGCCCAATATCTGGTAAAAAACAGTGAAACAACCCAACCTGCATATAGCATTAGAACATCTACTGAGATTCAAAACCAGGTCTGTTTAGCTGATATTCACTATGAATGACATTTATTTCAGAGTAATGTTTTTCTTCTATCCTCTGTAAAGCTCACGTTTTCATATTACTACATTTTGAATAAATCATCTGACATTTGAAGAATTGATGTGTGAAACTCCAGCTCATGAAAAATTCAAACCATAAAATAGTGGAAGTAACACTGTGACTTGCTTTCTCCTGAGTTCTTCATGTGATGGCCACCATTTTTGGCATACTTTATTTTGGGGGGAAGAGGGCTTGGAGGCTGTCAGTAGTCACAATTTCAAGATCTTTGCCACAATTAAGAATATCCAGGAGTTCTTCCATGAGAGAAGTGACTGCTTAAATTTCTTTATCTAGTGCTCTTTTGTCTGGCATGAGAAGAATCTATGTTGTTGAACATTTGAGTCTGAAAAAGTATTTTGATCGCACTGAAACTTTACAGATTAATAAATGAATAGTAACTCTTTGTGCTGTTATTCTGGGGTTGACTCATTTTTCCTCAAGCCTTAAAGATTTCAGTGCATTGAGTAGGGCTAAAATTTATTGTTTTGTAATTCCATTGCAGAAGGTATTTCTCAGGACACATCTGATTTCCTATGGTGTTCGGGAAAAGTTGTCTGGTTGAGACATAGCATTTGATATCATAAAGGTTCTCCTAATACAACTTAAACCACCTCGCTGTAAAACATAAACTAAGACAGCAAAAGCATGTTTTTATCAGCCCAGAAACATCTACAGTGGGAGATTTGCCAGCAGAGCTATCATGATTAGAGAGTATACTGGTTATTTTTATCTCACCTATCCTACCCATGAAGGTATACCAGCAGACTTAAGTCCCTGTTGAGTCATAGCCTGAAAACTAATCAACTCGTCAAGATGATAAAAGGAGAAGTCAAAGCTAAATTTTTCTATTTGCTAAATTCCCTATATATAAGAAGATCTACTGTCATATTGGTAAGAGGAAAGCAATCTTGAAAACAGAAAGGAAAAAAAAATCACTCTCCAGAGGTGTATTTTTCAAACAGATAGATATTAAGCTTAGTATTTACTAATTGGTTCTTCTGCCATTCTCCTTATGCATAATTTCCAACAGTTATTTTGCCAGGCCACTCCTTTATGTGCACATTGGGTATAGACTATTAGCTGCTATTTCAAGCTCCTAATTTTCTTCACAAGTGTAACCTATGTAAACATTATCACAGCCTTGAGACTGTGTAAGCAGCTGAATGTCTTTATAATAAAATGAATAGCCTAAATTAATAAAAATTAATTAAATAAATATTCAGTGAATAACAGGCATTATTAGATTAGCCAGATTGAGTTGCTTAACTCTGGCTGACCTCAACAGATGATGGTACCAAAAAAAAAAAAAAAAAGGGAGGGGGAAAGAAAATATTTGCTTCACTGATTTCTAAGCAAATAATCAGCTAAAACCCCCCAAACCCTCCCCCCCCCCCCCCCCCCAGCAGGTTTCCTGTGTTTACCCTCATCGTCCATAAGGGAGACAGGGATGACCAGCAGGAAAAAAAAAGCCAGCTTCCATACTCCCTGGATTGTTGCCAATACAAGTTAAATATTATTCTAGACATACTACAAATATGCTTAATTGTGCTCTAAATGCTGAGATTTGCAACAGCTGCTTTTAGCTACCAGCACAGCAAAACTATTATCAAAAGACTGCTGTTCTTCATCAATTACAAAAGGGAATGGCTGTATTGCTTTTGTAGCCATGGCTGTTTCTGACAGCTGAGAGAAATATATATGTTCAGGGTGATGTCTGGAATGCAAAACAGAAATAAAGTGTGCTTCCCTGATTGTGTCTAGTGTTCAAGATATTGATGGAGCTAGCAAGCTTGTATTATTATCAGGGCTGCACAGCCATGAATGCATAAACTGGAAACTGACTTTTCCAAGTAAAATATGTCTTTCTCACATTACTTTTGTGGGAGTCAGCTTCCAGAATATATATTCAAAACTTATTATTGGTAATTTTTCTATAAAAGATAAGCCCCAAAAGGACAATGTCAGCATCTCTCTTTACAAATGCACATGTCTTTCGAGCACTGGAGTTTTGCTGAAACTACTAGTGGCAGGTCAAGGGAATATTTATTGAGGCACGGAATTGCCTGATCTGAATTGCAATGTAGTGCTGCAGTGAGCCATAAATTCACTTCTTTTTTTCCTTAATCTTTAAAAAAAAAAAGAAAAAAAAAAACAAAAAAAACCAAAACAAAAAAAACCCCAACCAAACAGACAAACATAAAAAAAAAAAAAAAAAGAAAACCCACCACAACTATGAAATGCGTTGATTAGATTTTTACTTGAATTCTGATAAGAAGATGGATGCTGTTTGGGTTGCCATGGTGCTATTTTTGGAATTGCTTAGAAAGAATATTGTACAAAGTAGTTAGTTTCTATGCCAGCAGCTGTGCTCTTCCTTCCCCCTGCCCATAAAAATAATAAAATTCACAATCATCTAATTTCTTTCAAAAGTACTAAATCATGCATGTGGAAGAGGAGAGGTTGTGCAGCAAGATGATGAAAGTTCTTCTGATTCTACAAGGAAATCATGTCTTTACTCACCATGAAGTAGATGAAACTATCTTCTGTAGTCCATTACAAAATGTAATTCCATGAAAATTCACATACTATGTCAAATACTCACTTCCTGCTAACGCAAGACAAAAAAATGGTGAACAAGAAAAATGGTAAAATCAGAGCCCTGAATTTCAAAGGAAAAGAGTTGAGGTAGTAATCCACTTCACAGGATCACCAAAGAAGTGATATCTTTGTTATTGTCAAAATTCAAAATGTGGCAGGATGAGGGTCTGAGTCACCCACTCTGACTGAATCTCTCTGATCTCTGCAGAGTGGAGAGATGCTCCAGCCAGAGCCCGTGGAACACCTGAAGTCCTGCTATCATTTCACCATCCCTTCCCTTCTCAATTAACCTTTAAAACTTAACTGCTCCCATCCAGGCTTCTCTTACCTCTTCAAAGCCTCAAAGCAGACCATCCTCACTTCGTGTGTAAAGCAATGCACTGCTACCACTCAACTGAATTTTGGCCTTTCTAACCAAACTTCATGGGATTTGCAGGCATAGTGTAAGCTGTTCTTAACAAAAAAGACATAACTTATCACTATCTCCTTTCTAGTTTGTCTTTGCAATTCTATAGACTGCACTTTTTTTTTTTTTTTCAGGAATCATGTCTAAATAAGTCTGCTTTATTATTCTCATAGCATTGAATCATCTCATTTTCCTTTGCAATGAAATAACCATTTTATCTAGATTCAGTTAGGTTTTTTTGTATTCTTTGTCATGCTCTTCAGGTCAAGAAACTAAATATAAAAAAACTAATATTTCATGCTTGGTTACTTTGAAAGACAGCAGTATCTTCACAGAGAACAAGATATCCCACTCCATCTATATTTCGGTGAAGCTAAAATTTGTTTCCTGGTTGAAATAGAACAAAGGCTCAGTATTTTAGTCATTTACAAGAAAACAGCAAAGATAATAAAGTAACTAAATACTCTGTTTCAGAGCTTGGGAGGGTCTAAATTTTAAAGTAATTTTTTAAACAAATTTTGACATTCATAAGCAATTAGAAAATCTCAAACTAGGTAGTAGAATATTTTGAAATTTCTTTTTAGTACTCCTTGGATGGGAAGAGAATTCATCAATATTTCTCTTCTTTCAAAGATTCTTTTTATTTTTGGAAAATAGTATTTTTACCAATGAGAGGGTCTGAGAAAAAAATGGTAATTGTTCTGGAAGTCAAATCAATATTTCATAAACATTTCTGTTATGATATAAACTGAGACATCCTACAGTTTCTTCCAGTTATTGTTATATAAACAACAAGGTTTTCGTTAGTGCCCTTTCTGTCAGTTTTGCCAACAAGTTATAGATCTTAGGCTCAATCCTGTTTGCACTTATTGATTAATCTCTTTTAGTTTTAGCTAGAGTAAAATCCAGGTGAGTGTGCTTGCTGTAATTTACACTATGTTAGTCCTCAATACCACTTTTATTTTTTCAAAGAAAACATAATCTTTAAAATTCCATACCATTTCTTGAGCTGTGTGAATGTTTCAACATTATTTTTTTTCTTTCTAGGACATAAATATCTAAAGCACATGATTCATTTTTTTTCTGCATTTTATAATGCCTCACATCAAATGTGTGTTGCCTGCACATAAAAAAAATAAAATATATTTAGATGTTGACTATCATATAAAGTATTTCCAAAAAAAGTATCTTTTTTTGTTCATTACTCCACGTAGTAATATAAGTATATATTTTAATTAAAATGTCATGAACTATAATTAATGTCATCCTTCCTCACTACCTATGTGCATTAAAGATTTACAACTGTAGTGCCCTGCATTATTGCCTGAAAAAATATAATTTGATGTTATAGTCTACTTTTAAAATACATTAATTTCATGTTTTGCAATAAAACAGAAAGCTTGTTAGATACAAAGAGCAATGCTTGATAATACTGAAAGGATGAAAAATCAATTTCAGAAAACCCATTTAAGACATTAAGTATGCATTTAAATAAGTAAATAGCTGGAAGCATATTAAAAAATACAAACCAACATGCCAGATCTCTCATAACAATATGAGCTTTACATATTATCTGTTAGTTGAAAAAGATCTGACAGATGAGTTAATACAGTTGAAAATGCTGTCAATGTGAAATGGATTATTTTTCATATTCAATGCCAACTATTTATGAGACTTTGTATGTCTCCCTTAATAAAACTTAGTTTGTGAATCAACATTTCTTCCTCCTTTTGTGTAATAAACATGGACTACTTAGAGCATGTACTTAGGAATATTTATACTAATAATCAGTATGTGCAGGGATTATCAAGCACCTTGGTCAGTGACAGAATTTTCAGGCAGTTTCATGGCCAATGTCTGCTTCCTTCATGTTGCCTATCACATTTTTGAGTGAGGAGTTATAGATGTGGATTCAGCTGTGGTGTTTATTTTCATTCATTTTCATTTATTTTCTTTTATTATTTGCTAATATTTTCTTTCTTTTAGAAGTTGATTTTAATGGAACTTGCTGTTAGCTTAAGAACATGATGTGCCCATTAACTGTAAAAAGTGATTTCTAACCAAATAACACTTACATTTTTGTGTTTTCCTCAGGAGATAGAATATCTCTTGGAATAGCTTTTCATTCTCTATTGCTCAATATACTGTAACAGGAGAAGTCTGATGCTGCCATCACACCGCAAGTGTTTTTACAATGCTAGTACCAAACCTTTCAGCACCACTGTCAGTCCTCATATGACGAGATTACCTGGGCCAGGCACTGAAAAAATTATCCTTCAAACAATTAACCTTTGATGTTACCTTCCTGCCTAAGTCATAGGACCTTTCACATGGAACATCTCTCAGTGAAGTACTCCTAGAGCTAAACTTTGACAAGTCCATTAAGGTTGTTTTTCAATTCTTAATATTCTTTAAAACTGGTTGATTTTCATTGCAGAAAAATTGTCTTAAAGCTCTTGCATTATTCCATAGATATTCTTTCAAAAATGCCAAATGACCTCCAAATACACAATGCTGCTTAAAACAGGAATGGTGGAGATAACACACATCAGTGTTATGTTTCTTGTGTAGGCAACCTTCACTCCAAATCAGCATTGCAAATTCCAACATTGAATTGCACAGAAGATCATAGGAAACAATTCTTCAAAGCTGATTGGAAAGCCTAACAATGTGGCAGTTTGTTTTGCTTATAGTTTGAAAAGTATTTTAATTATGGGGCAGTGTAAAGTAAATAGATTAGCAACCAGCAGGAAGAATAAGACTTTAATGCAGACTGTTGCCATTTACAATGAGTTTTCTGCTTTCATGTGCATTTCTTTTGTTCCATTGGTCTGTTTTAAGTTGTAATGTAAAGAAAACTGCACAACGTCTGGTCTATAGCAATGACTGAAAACAAAGTGACAAGGACTACTTCCTCCATAGTACTTCTATTTCTTACTGAGCTGTATTGGAAGGGCTAGGGTACACAAGTCTGGATTTTGAAGACAATTACCTGAACTGAACACCTAATTTTATTCTACAGTAGGAATATGAATTCCAACTTTAGAGGACTGCAGTGCAGTTAATGTACTTAGAGCTTGGTTCACTTCATCATACTGAAGATTCAGGAGTTGATTGAACAAACACTTGTTTTAAAGGCAACTCCCTATTTTACTTTCATAGTTATCTACTTTTTCACAAAGTTGTGGGGTATAAGCTTTTTTCAAAATTTAGTATTGTTTTCCCAAGCCTCCATCCCATATGTGCCATATAAAAAGTTTTTGCAAATAATGCATGCATCATACACTATTTATAAGTATCTTCTGACAGTGGATACCTTTCCCTTTCTTCTCCTTTATGCCTCAGCTATTATCTAGGTGGTTGCTAGCATGCAGCTGAAGAATTAACAGTTTTGTTCTCACCTTTTTTCCAGTGGAACAAGAATTGCAAAAGAATCCACTAGCAACTGGACTAGTGTTTCTGAAATATCCCTGATCACTTCTCTATGACAAAAATGTGATTACTTGTGTTTCTTTGCAGGAGCATATGTGCTTCAAGTAAAGGCGACAGATGCTGATGATCCCACTTATGGAAACAGTGCTAGAGTGGTTTACAGCATTCTTCAGGGGCAACCATATTTCTCCATTGATCCCAAGACAGGTAAATAGTTTATTAGCAACAGTGGAAGATTTAAGCTTTGGTTTTTAGATTCATGTAGTCAGTATCAATGAATAAATATGGAAGTCGTTGATACGGCCAAAATCCAGGAGAGCAATTCTCTGCATGCTTCAGTTTTGAGTATTGACTAGCTTTTTAAGAATTACAGTGTTTTGTAGAAACAAAAGAAACATGTTCCTCCAATCAGCCCTAGAATATTTAAAATATGTCTACATGGAATGATTATTTTCTCAATGTTTTACTATTTCCCTATAGATAAAACTTTATTCTACACGTATCCTTTTTTTTTTTTTTTTTCCCCTGATGATTGAGTTTTTTAACTTGGGTCTTCTCAGCATTTTTTCTTGCTGAACATACAGTCAGAAATTCTCCAGCAATTATTGCTTTGTTATATTGAACTAATTTGAGACTGTGGAACAGCTAATCATCTCCTTCCCTCCTCTTTTCCTGGGGCATATTATTTTTGTCTAGGGTTACTGGATGTGTGAGTAGAAAAAGATATTATGTTTAAAGAGACTGAAGTATTTGGGAGGTTGGTAGACATGTTAATTGGATATCTTGTCCTATATTTCTAAATGTCATTCTTGATTCTATATTTAGCAATTTAGTTAAGGAAGTGATAACATGCATGGTGAATTGACACACATTGTGGCATCCTGAGTGTGCTGCAGGAAAGCTATCCATATGCTCCCTTCAGCAAATAGTTTCACCTTACAATGTAGCTGTACTTGAATGTCAGATTCAGGGCTTTAGCCCTGAATGTGGAGCATTGTAAGGCTGTGAACACACCATTTCCAATGTACACATTTCTTAGTGCCATGCTCCATTTAGCAGGAGATCTTACTGTAATTTGCAGTGAGCAATTCTACTTTTTAAACTGAAATAGAACTTCTTCAGGTGTCTGGGGAAAATTATTTGCCTTTAATCTAATTTTTCATTTCAGTTTTGTGAAGAATGGGTATAAATTCAGTGGCAAGAAAAAGCTTTACTGGATCCAAAATTGGAGTTTTAGTACAAGTTTTACAAGAAAAAGAGTAGTTAGTGGTACCTGGAAGAACTGTTTTTCCCACGGCACTTTGAATGGCTGTGTCATATGTTCTCATCTGTTACTCAATAGTGAGTCAACCATAGGTGATAGCCTGCACCCTACTAGTCCTGGAACATCATATAAACCTGGCTATTACCTTAAATTAGTTACTCATGTGCTAAAAGAACAGACACAGCTGTAGAGGAAGATTGGTGAAACAGTAGCCCAGCATAGTTTAAAATCCTATACCAGAATAAAATATATATATATATATATTCATGCTTCTACAACCATCAATAATATGTTGCAATGTATCTTACATTAGAAAGTTTACATTATGAAAATTACTCATGAGTCTAACACTGACTCTAGAAGTATGTGAATAACTCTGCACAGGATGGTGATCAATGATTTGTTCTAAAATACAGACGTCTGGGGCACTACTACAGATTTGGTCCTTCCAATTCTTTATTTTATAACTGAGGAGTTTATACAGTAGTTTTTCACTGCAGAGTTTTGCTGCCAGAAATCTGTCCTGACTGCTTTTGACAGGAAAGGGGAAGAAAGCCATTTCAGTGCAATGACAAACTCAGAACTGCCAGCAGATGAATAAGCATTTTTTGTGTTGTTGTTGTTGGCTTGTTTGACCATCTCTTGCATTCCAGAAACAATTTTGAGACATAATCTTGTAGTTATTTTAAGAACCCAAGAACATCTGTACTAAGTTTCTGCCCTGTTTCATGTTTCCAAAAGTGATGGCCTGCTTAGCTCTAGTGAGGGATGAAGAGTGTTTAGTGATGCACCTGGAATACTCTTTTTGTTTCCAAAGAACGTGTCTTTACAAAGTTCCTGGGTGGCTAGCAGGGTCAAGTAACTAAAATTCTAAAAGTATTTCTCCTCCACAACTTTTCCACTTCCCAGTAGATTTGACTTGTCCAGAAGTACAATAGCTGCATACTGACTAACTAGAAATTACAGAGAAAAAGTTTATTTGGGTAAGAACCAGCTCCTCATACGTTTTTTGGTGGGGTTTTTTTGGTTTTTTGGGTTTTTTTTTGAAAGAGGGGCATCTCTTAACTTCTTTCATACCTCACACATTGCATAAGAGCATAAGACAGTGAATAGTTAATTTCTATTTATGTTCTCTCTGGATCCACTCTTTTCTAGATTGAAGACTTCTTTAAACAGAAGCCATCCCATAACAATAACCATTCTTCTCCTCCTCAGGGTGAGAAAATGCACACAGTATTCAGGAAGGCACCTGATATGGATGTATACAGCTGCTTAAAAGCACTTCTGTTCTCTATTCCTTCCCAAACAGTTCCAAATATTGTTTGTTTCTTTAGCTTCTACCACACAGATGTTGATACGTTTGTGGAAATTTCTGTTACTAGTTCAAGATCCCATTGCAAAGTCGTAACTGTGAAACCACTGACTAAAACTTTGTGTGTGGAATAAGGATTGTGTTTGTCAAGAACACGACTTTATACATAGGCCTTCCTCAAATCACTCCTTATAGGTGTTACACATTTACTCTGATATGAAACTCGTACACTTAATAGTTTTTATCCTTTATGGGTCTGAATGTCATAGCTCTCCCTTTTACTCCTTGTCTTCACAGACCTCCTAATCTTTTTCCATCTTTATGTTGGAGATAAGCAAGTGGAAGAGTTAGCTTTTATTGCTATTTCAGGGCAGTTAAATGCAATACAGTACCTTCTGGGGAGCAACTGTTTGAATGGCACATTCTAAGGCCTCAAATCTTATATGTGGGGGCTATTTTTAAATGCTATAAGATTGCTCTTCTGATTTTAATGTGTGAGGATTTTTTAACATGAGAACTTCTCTTAAAACAGATAACCTCTCTTTTTTTTTGGTCTGTATATTATCTTTTCTTATTAAAATGTCCATTCCACCATTAAAATGTCCTTTCCACCCAATTTTCTGATATATTTATGAGGTCAATATTCTTATTTATGACTAGATGTCACCAGGTTTTGTTAGACTTGGTATTCTGGTCCATCTTCTGACTTCAGTTTTATTATTGAAATCCAAATTGGTATCAGCAGGAGTATTGATGTTAACATATATGCAGGAGGTTTTTCTTGGAACCTGGGTTTTCTCTTCCACAAAAATGAGTGATCTCCTGCTGAATTACAGGTCAATAACTTTGGAGAGCAAATCTTCTGGCCCAAGTCCCATACATACTATTTTCAGTTTTCAGTGATCTCATGGAGACCATATTTTTCTACACATTTGATAGTGATGACATCTGAAAAGACAGAAAAGAAAATAAAAGTTATTAGGTTCTGCAGTTGAACAATATGGTAAAATCTTAAGGTAAAAGGATTTACAAAAACTCAGAATACCATTACATGCACATAAGGCCTCTATATTTTAATTACTCTTTGATTTAAATCTAGATATTCTTTGTGATGCTGAAGTTGAAATACCAACATTTGTAGCCCTTTCCTTCCCATGGATTTTTACCTCTATGTTATTCTTCTATTTTGCTGGTAAAATAACTCTAATTCACATTTTTCCTATCCATATTAACTTATTTTGGAAGAAATAATATTTCTCAGTATTTTGTCTAAGCCTTTAAAACAGATTAGGCAGAAAAAAGAAAATTGCCCATGAATTCCTATACATAATTTTTTTTTTCTTCTGAAGAGAAAGGGCTTTTTTTCCAGAAAAATATATAGAATGACCTTACACTTCCAGACAGGAATAAACAATGGGTGATTTGGAACTTTACTACTGGAGTGATAGCCCATTCTTCATTTTCTAAAAAACTCTTGGAACATTTCTGAGAAAGCCACTTAGTTGTACCCAGAACACCTATATCAACCAGATAAACTGCATTTTCTCTTCACAACCCACTGTGTGCCCATGCTCTGGTTTTTTTTTTTTTTTTTTTTTTGGTGGATTTTTTTTTTGTTTGTTTGTTTGGTTGGTTGGTTGGTTTTGTTTGTTTTTTTTTTTTGTCTGTCATGTTTTTCTGTAATCTTTTTGAACTTCAGCAAAGGTTTTGATACCTTCTCTCACATAATCCTTCTGGACAAAATGTCCAGCACACAACTGGACATCACATGATGAATGAGCAGTTGGCTCACGGTTTGGGCACAGAGGGCTGTACGAAAGGGGTGACATCAGACTGGTCACTTGTCACTAGTGGGGTTCTGCAGGGATCCATCCTCAACACAGTGTTCTTTAACATCTTCATAAGTGAATTGGACACAGGAACTGCAAGGAATACTATGTAAGTTTGCTGACAACACTAAATTGGGAGGAGCTGTTGACTCCCGTGGGGGCAGGGAGGTCCTACAGATTTTTGACAAAATAGAGAGCTGGGCAATCAAAGAACATATGAAACTTAACAAAAGCAAGTACCAGATTCTGCAGTTGGAATGGGGCTACCCTGGTTGTACAGACAGACTGGGGAATAAGGGGCTGGAAAGCAGCACTGTGGAAAGGAACCTGGACATCCCGGTCCATGGCAAGCTGACCATGAGCCAGCAGTGCCCTGGCAGCCAGGAGAGCCAACCCTGTCCTGGGGGCATCAGGCACAGCATCACCAGCCAGGCAAGGGAGGGGATTGTCCTGCTCTGCTCTGAGCTGGGGCAGCCTCACCTCCAGTGCTTGGGGCAGCTTTGGGTGCCATGATATTAAAAAGACATTGAGCTGTTAGAGAGCATCCAAAGGAAGGCCATGAGGATGGTGAAGGGCCTTGAGTGGAAGCTGTATGAGGAGCAGCTGAGGTTGCTCGGTCTGTTCATCCTGGAGGAGACTGATGTGAAATCTCACGTTGGTCTTCAACATCCTCACGAGGGGTAGAGGTGGGGCAGGTACTGATCTTTTCTCTCTTATGACCAGTGACAGAACTCGAGGAAATGTCATTAAGCCTAGTCAGGGGAGGTTTAGGTTTGATATCAAACAAAGGTTTTTCACTCAGAGGGCGTGTTGGGCACTGGAATAGGCTCCCAGGGCAGTGGTCACAAATCCAGCCTGACAGAGTTCAAGAAGCATTTGGACAAACACTCTCAGGCACATGGTGTGACTCTTGGTGTGTTCTGTGCAAAGACAGGAGTTACACTCAATAATCCTGATGGGTGGCTTCCAACTTAGCATATTCTGAATCTATAATTCTGTTATTTCAGTTTGCTGGTATAACACAGGAGGTCTTTCCTTCCTACACGTCTTTTCTCCTTGGAATGAACATATCAAGGATATTGTAATATACCTATACATATTGTCTCCACAATGCCAAATTAAACATTAATTAAGATTAAGAGATCGAAGGGGAAACCTAGTAAAGTTCATCCTATTCTCAAAAATATTCTTTTTTCTGAATCTCATGAATATGAACAAATTTTTTGTAGTTTTATAATTCAAGATTTCAGTTTGGAGCAGTATAGTACATGCCATCCTGAGGCAGGAAAATAATGATTCTTAATAATGTTGTCATTATTATCATATTACATGTGACAAGAAATTGTTATAGAGTTCAATTCAATGGGAATTTTGAATAGGTTCCAGAAATAGCAGATTTAGGTCAAAGTTATTTCTAGACTCCGGAAAATATTATAAGTTCGTATTCTAGCTTGTTAGGACAGCAGTGGCTAGTTGCTATAAAGATGAGTGGTCCTTAAAGTGTGCTTCTTGCTATTCCAGACCATTTAAACACCATGTAAAAACCCTGCTTTTAACATAAACTGTTTAATACTAGAAAATAAACCAATAATAACCAGGGAAATCATACTTCCAGTTGGTTTATTTTTCAGTTTTGCATGTTATCTGCACCAGTGTGCCCCTAGACATTTTCTGGTAACTGATGTTGAATAAATCACATTTTGAAATGCTATTGACATTTGTAAAATTTTGACAAAGACATGTATTTTCTCCTACATATTTGATTTCAAGAAAAGCCTTTAGTACCCCAAATATTTTAGCTTTATACAACCTCATCAGCTAATTTGTGTGTTCATTAGGACCTCTCCCTTTCTTTCCCCCTCTTTCTCTCTCCAAGTCTTCCTTTTCTTCTATATGTTCTTAGCATATCAGAAGGGAAATCATGTCATATCAGCTTAGATAGCAGCTCTCCAAAATCACTAAAGACTAAAAGTCATGTCTTACTGTGATATTTAAATTACTTCTTTTAAAGGAAGCTGCTGAAATTTTCAGTGCATGATTGTGTTATATCAAGAAAAACTTCTCTAGGAAAGGAAGAGTCTTCAAATAAAGACCTCCTTTTGTACATAGGAACATTGTCTTGGCCTACAGTAATGAATTAATTGTCAAGTGAATGGTTAGAAACAACTGAAGATGCAGGCTGTGCAATGCAATTCCACCTCTGTCTGCATTGCCTTACTCTGTATAAGGCAGTATTCCTCATCACTGATGTGGCAAACCTATGATCACAGCATTCACATCCCTAGTGAAAACCCATCATTCTCTTTCATCCATTCATGTCCTGATTGAAAAGACAAAACAGTCTCTTTGAGTGATTGAAAAGTTGACAAATACACATTTGAAAAGCCTGAGTGATTTGCATCTTTTTGTGTGACCTCCTCTCATCAACCCATTCTGAAGTAGTTCAACAGATCCAGTATTAATTTTTAAGAGTAGAAAATCACAGACCTTTGTTTATTTGCTCCTTTTCTTTCCTGTTTGTTCTCATAGGTGTAATAAGAACAGCTTTGCCAAATATGGACAGAGAAGTGAAAGAACAATATCAAGTTCTAATCCAAGCCAAGGACATGGGAGGACAGCTGGGAGGACTAGCTGGTACTACCACTGTGAACATTACTCTCACGGATGTCAACGACAACCCACCCAGGTTTCCTAAGAGTATGTAGTATTCCAAAGCACTGATTTTCAAATAAGCATGACTAAAAGTATTAATGTGGAAAAGTCCTGTAGATAAGAAACCAAAATCCTGGAAAAGTAACATTTTATGATGAAAAAAATCAGGTGTCTTGTTTTTTGTTTTTTGTTTTTTTTTTTTTAAATAATATAGAGCTCAATTTGAAAGTATGAGTTGAATGTTTAAGAGGATACATGCCATCATTCCACAAAACCAGTCTGAGCCTAAGAATTAATTTCATTTACCTATAAAAATTATTTGGGAAATACTAGTTTTTTTCAGGAGAAACTGCATGAACCTCTTCAAATTTCAAAAGGTTATAACCTCAGACTTCCAGGTACCAAAGGCAGAGCTAGCTCATGCTAAAAGTTACTGTTACGATATTCAGGAACAGATTTTTATACGTCTTGGCCCAGAAGATTATAGCTGTCCCTTAAAACACTTACAGCCTCAAAACAGTGATCATTCACTGATAATTTATTATGTTTCACATCAGTTAGTTTAAATGAACCTTTTCAGAAGTATGCTAATTTAAAGAGTTTCATAGTCTGTATGTGATTAAGAGGATTGTCACTTACTTGTCTCCATAAATTCACTGAAATTTTGTATATTCTGTACCTTCAAAATGCAGAAACTAATCAAGCATAAATCTTGATAACTATGCAAAAATAATTAGCTGCTAAAAATCTTTAGTAAGGCAAATTTGTATTAGACTATATTGCATAAATCTGCAGTAAGATCACAGCAGCTTTTTACTTTATATCTCTTCCTTGCCCATGAATTGAAATCCCACTACATGTATTATGAATACTCTGTAGGTACAAAACCACATCTGTGACTGTGAAGTTTTCTCTCATATAAAAATTCTTCTTTTACTCAGTCTGAAAAGGGCTTGTGTTTTTGTTGTGATTTGTAAATTTTTTGTGGAAAAAAAAGAAATTAAAAAAAGGTTTTGTTGGAGGGAATGCAGGCATGTAAGAAAGATCATGTTATGAGAAGGATCCATTTGGTCCTTCCGTTTCTTACCCTCATGTCTAGATGTTATCCATAAAACAGGCCAAGCAATACTTCATAAAACTTCCTTACTTTCTAATTATATTTAGTTCTAAAGGTGTCTTTGTATTTAACAACTCTCAATGTATTTTTCTTGCTGCAAATTGTCCCATTGCTCTGAAACTTACGCTAAATTTCAGAGTCTGCGTCCTCTGTCAGAGGTACACAGACTAATCATACATCATACAACAAACAGCTTCCCCTCACTTGTTTTGAGTTCATCTTTACATAACTGCCTGCATGTTAGTCTCTTCAAAGAATTCAGAAAGCACTGCAAAATATCAGCTTTATTTAGAGAAGCTGTGTTGATTTCTCTTTTTTCAGTATGGGAAATTCTCTCTGAGTTGAGCAAATCTGCTCCTACTGTTTTGCCTGTACATGTCAGTCATATCCATCCTTAGCTACCCTGGACTCCCTGGAGAACTTTTGGGGGAAAAAACATCAGTGTTATATTATACCTCCAAGCCTTCTTGTGCCACAGTGGTTTGAAGCAAAATATTGCACATCATAATAGTTCCCTTATTTCATTCTTCAGGCTCTTGGGCATGTAACAGCTAATCCAAATGATTTGTTGCTGTTGTGTCTGTTTGTTCCACAACTGCTTCTATGGCTAATTTAACCTTCTCCTGAGTCCCCTATAAAGTTCTAGCATAGAAAAAAATCTCCAGTTTTTCTGTACTAACAATAAAAAAAAAAAAAAAAAGGAATAAGTTTTACATTTGTGATCTTATCTTCTCTGAGCACTTCTGTATCTCAGTTTTGGACTGGCTTTACACAGTTCCTCTCAGGCTTTGGCCTCCAGATGTCTTAAAAGACAATTATTATTAGCTTGTTTGGAGAGATTTATTCAAACTCATTTCTTGTCTCCTTTACTACGGTTTTACAGATAAAGCAGGTTTTATGGTTCTTTCTATTGTCCTCTCTGAGACACAACTTCATTTTTTTTTAAATATGTGCTCTTGCTTTTATTAGCTATGTTGTTTGCCCTTACAGATTTGCCTTTTAATGGATAGGTGCATTTGCTGTGGCTCTTCTAAATGATATCCCTAGATAGTATCCACACCACCCATAGTGATTTAACAGTCTCAGCTGTCTCATTCAGAATTTCTATAGTAATATGCCTCAGATTTATTTATTTCCACTTTCTTCTCATTATTTATTTAACTGAATGCAACCATCTTGTAATTCTGGTTTTTATGGTTCCTGCACAAATGTTACATTTAAACTAATTATAGTTGTTTCAAAATGCAAATTAACTAGGAAACTTTTCAAGAATAGCTGTTAATACTGTCCTCTTTTTAAAGTCTTAGTTGACAAAGATGCCTTTCACAACCATCATTATTCCTCCACTGCTAAAGTTTTCTGTGACTTTCCTGCATGTTTTGCTCTTTGATATCATGCTGCCTGACTGATTTTCTTCTTTCCCACAGATATTGAACATAGGTATAATGCTGATATTCTTTTTTAGCATTAGGCATTAAAGTTACCTATACTAGTTCCCATTTTAACCCTTGGCTTTATATTATGGCTTTCTTTCTTCTCTTTACTGGTCTCTAGTTTGATCCAGCATGAGCTACCACTTCTGCATTTCCTACTGGGCTATCATCTTTTGTAGCATTCTCCATTTAAGAATGCAGAATTCTCATCACTGCACCCTTTGTCTGAACTGCAAACCTCTGCAATTTTTTTCTAATTTTGTGCTTTCCAACACCTGAAAATTCTCCTGAACTTTTCACTAGGTATCACAATGGTCGGAGAAAAGTTTTTAAACCTATTTTTCTCATGGCCAAAATGAATTTTGCAATTTTTCTTATTCTTTAAAAAGTGCTCCAACATTCCAATAATGTGACTCACTTCTCCTCACCACTTTTTCTCAGCCAGGCATTTAAAGCATTGCCTTTCAATCTCTTTCTCCTGACTGTACATGGTGAGAATAGTTCAAACTATGCTTCTACGAATGTCCTTATCTTCAGGTTTAATTTGCTAGCCTAAATTTCAATCCTAAGACTTCTTTATTTTGTCAGACCTCACATGGTATCTCCTTTAGTTTCATGACATACTGTCAAAGCACTTGTGGGATGATCCAAACCTGATCAATAAGAAAATTATCCCAGAGAGCCTCTTTGTACCATCATTCCTACTGTCTTCATCCTCAGTGCTTGTTAAACTGCCCACAATTGCAGTCTTCTCCTTCCTTTCAGCTGGAACATTTGCTGTTGAAAGGGTACCATGGGTGCAACAGGAAATAATGTAACTGCCTGGAGACTGAAAACTCAGTACATCGGCAAGCTTCATGTGCCCAGTGCTCACTCCCATTCTGGTTTTCAACTGTATATTTTACTTCCTTTTTTAGGGGTCTTAGTATTTTATATCTTATTACATGCTTTCATCTACTCTGGTGGTGCAAAAATGCACAAGTTTTACATAATGTCAGATGGTTTTCATGACACAGAGAAATAATGGAATATATCCTCTTTGAAGAACATAGCCTCCAGGTCTCATTTAATGCACGAATTACAGTTAAGACATCTTTGCCCAATTGTTGCTATGAAGAAGAAAAAAAATCACACACGAGAGACCAAGCTTGTCCTGTACTTTGCATGCTAGTGAGGTTGAAAACCTTTTCTTTCTATTATATCAAATGTCACAAAAGACAAATTACAGCAGCGACTCTCAATAAAACAGAAGAGAATAAGATTGGAGATTTGTGTTGATATTGAAAATAACAAACACTTAACATGGCTTACAAGTGAAAATGTCAGTGTGGGGACTCCAGTGTATTGGTCTAGCTTTTTTATTTTGCATATGTTACAGGCGACAGTCTCCATCAATGGGGATTTACTTAGCCAGCCCTGTTTGGTTAAGCAGTATATGAGATGATGTGTAGTGTGCCTGAAATTCACAGACACACAAGGCTAATTGCATCTAAACAAAATAACTATGTGAGAAAAAATGGAGTATGAATTATATTTTGAACATAACAACTGTATTTTCCGTTTTTTCCCCTTGAAAGCATTGAAATGATTCGGAGTAATTAACTGTCTGGAAATTGAGTTTGCCGTTTGCTTGACTACCATAGCTAAAAGGATACTTGTGCAGAATTTTAGTTTACGTGAAAAATAAGTCTTTAAAATCCAATCTGTGTGGGTGCCAAATTCAGGCCTGGCAAGAGGTCAGGATGCCGAGGTGCTGCTGGGATTGAGACCTCCAGTATCCCATTGCTCCTCATTGGTCAACAAATCCAGGAAGTGTAGACTCAAAAAAAGGACTAAAAGTTCTTTAACACAAACTGCTGCAGGGTTAAGATTTTTATGTCACATAATCAGGACCATAGTTTTGCAATGGACTTATGCCAAAGAACCTATGCTATAGATCACCTAATCAAATAAGGCAATATTAAATTTCACAGGATAAAGTTTAAATTTATTTTCTGAACTTAGTAAAGCTGGAGAAAAAAAAAGATTTTCAAAGCAGAAGTAGGAGGATATATATTATTAATATTTGGAAGGCCCTACATTGATAAATAATACATTACAAGCTTGCAAAAAAAAGGTATCATGAAACACCTTCATCTCATTGAGGGTCCTTTAAGGAGACAGGCAGGTTTGGATGGGTTATCAGCATTCAGTGATGAAAAACCACTGACTATCCTGCTGAACATGGAATTTTTTATTTAGAAACTGTGCTTTTGAACGTATTCAGTGGGGAACTCCCACCTTGCATGTCTCCTAGTAATGAGGAGTGTAACAGAGAGGAAACCTCTAAACACATATTTCTGTCAGAGTTGTTTGACCTGCAGGTATCTATTGGCCCACATTTCAGAAAACTGACACTTCAGTAAATGGATATTTTCTTTAAAAGTTGTAGGAAAAAAATAATCTGAATAATTTTATAATAGCAATTTATTTCCAGAAGTGTTTTCTGTCTTCCCTGGCTCTTCTTTAGTACAGCAGATTTCTGGATTGTTATGCATGTTTCATTGTTAAAGATAGATATTTTTTTGTAAATATTAAAATAAATATTTCATACCAAAATTTGATTTTTACCAAACCAAGAGGAAAAAAAAAAAAAAAAGTAAGGCAAAGACAGAAAAAGTAACTTTTCCTATCATAACAGCAATGTTCAAGCAATTGAATAAAAATTTGGTATAACACAACAGTGCCTTTGAGTAGAGAGGAGTGGTCAAAAGCTGTGCACATGTAGGCATGAATCCTGGTCCAGAAGGGGACTGATGGCCTTTCTCTCTCAGCTACTTTTATACATGACAGCTGGCTAAGTAAAAAGATATTTCAGCACATCATTCCTGAAAGCTAATGGGTTAACCCATAACTCATCAAGCAGTGGACCAGTCTGAGCAAGCTGCCAGGACAGCAATGGCTTGTGTCCAATTCTTAAAATATGCTTCAAGAAGGAATGGATGGGTTATATTTACTTCAACATTTAAACGACAAAAACCGTATAATTAGTTGGTATAAATTATGCTTTATGGAATCAAACCAATTAAGTGAAGTGGTGGATTCATATTTTGTAAGTTTATTATGCTTCAGTTTTCCAGTCTCTTTCTTTTGTTCACTGCTGACAGGGTGAGTGTGAAAGCAATTTAGAGAAATAAACTCTTATATGTTGAGCAATAAAAGCACATGTGAATCATTTTAGTCAAAGGGATAGTACGTCATTTTATTTTAATATGACATAAATATGCTTTTAGAGACTATGGCCCTGACATAGAAGAAATGCAATTAAATTTTAAAATTTATACTGTTGTTATTTTGATATCAGCAAAGAAAAGACCATTTCAAGTGTCTTATGAAGTCAGCAATAACTTTGGTTTCTTTTTAAGGTGTGTATTTTTTTCTGTGACACCTCCTGAATTTGCTTTTTTGAACTCAAAAGAACTATTCGAATAAAGCTATATTTTATCACATCATTTCCAGCTAACAGAAGTAAATTTTGTGAGAACATGATTAAAAGATTTTTTTTAATAACAGAGATTTTAATTAAGGTTTGAACTCGGTACTTGAATTTTGTCTAGCTTTAAAAATGTCTTATTTTTTTAAAAAAATACATCTCTGGTGGCCAGAAACCATTATCACAGGGCTGCTTTGCAACCACATTTAAAATATTCAGACAGCTGTAGAGCAAGGCCTAGACATCACAAGGGCCAATTTTTTTTGCTGTCATTGGTCTTTCCAAAAGTATCTCAGTGAAATCCATCAAGATAGTTTGCATAAAAGAGCATGGCAAATTTCCAGAAATGCTAACATGTTTGGAAACAGACACGCAACTATTCATCTTCCTGGTAGTGACACCTTAAATAAAGCAAGGTTGAAGGATCATTCTTATGACCTTGCACATCAGTCCATACTGTAGGAGTTTGCAGGTAGTTGGATTTGGATTTCACCAGTGGCCAGTACAGTGCATTCTACAGAATATATTAAATCCTCTATTGGGAACATTAGAGGAAACAATAATCTTAGAGAGAAAAGTTCATAAAATAGACAATTCAGAAACAAACAGGAAAACATCTTTCATTTATGCAATTTCAGGAATTTCAGTGTAAGTGAAAAATACTTATGAAAACACAAACTAGCCCTTTATTCACTTAGTTATATAACCTTGGCATGGCACTTGAATGATCTATTTACTGGATGATCTATTATATAGACATATTATGTATTATATATTAGGAATAGGCTTTGCATATTATTATCTTTCAGATTGCATTTATTTTCTGTGATTATTTATTGTTTTGCAGCTTATTTTAATATGTGTACTGTCAAGTACGACAGTCTGTAGAAATATTTAAAAAGAAAGAACAACTAAGTGCTGAACCAAGAATAGCCTGCTTATATATACTTATGCATACACACTTTGTACATTGAAAATTCTTCTCATTGTTACTTATTTATATATTATTGGAAGCTTGGTACATCACAGAAATTGCACATGAATTAATTGTCCTAAGTTTTACTGCATTAAAGCTGGTCAGTTTTTAACTCAGTAAATTAAATGTGGTTGATTCTATTGAAGTGGCTTTGAACAAGTCTAGCCCAGATTATATTGAAAAATTGGTTCAGAAGCAGAATGCAAGCAAGAGGTTTTCTGGTCCACAAGAGATAGAAAGGAAAATATTTTAATCCATTGCTTTGGATAAGTGGGTTATGAGAGACAATGGTATCTACTTTTAAAGATTTCAAAAGAATGCAACACAGATCCCATCCAGTAGTGCACTAGAAATCTACGAAAAAAGATCGTATGAATAATAAATTATTCTGTTCACTAATCTAAAAAATTTAAATCATGAAGGCAGAGATTTGATTTAAAAATAAGCGGGGAAGATTTATTCCCTCCTTACTTGGACAATTTAGAATCAGAAGGCTTACTTGCTTTTCTTTAGCCAGAGAACTAACTCAGGATTAAGGTTCAGATCTGCCTAATTAAGCATTTTAACAAGTCTGAACGACTTTCTGGGAAGTTGTTCTACTCCTTGTAATTTAGATATGGAAGTATAACTTCCCTCAGTACTTCTGTTAAAAGTTGTGCTTTATATACATCACTTGCATCTTTGTTGGCCCTCAGAATGAAAATTAGTCCATCTTTCATTGATTAAAGAATTTGCCTGGCAGACAAGATGCCCTAATTCAGTTCCAGCAACTAATTACTTATGTTATACCAATTGGGAGATACCTGCACAGGACAGGTGGACAGATTCATTTCAGAGTAGCCTGCAGGCAGAGATTAGTTGTGAGACTGAGCCAGAACTTGCTTTGAATCAGAAAAGGAGGGAAGGTCAAATCCTGATTTTCTCCATCTTTAGTTTTCTAATGTCTGTGCCATAAGACATACAAGGAAAAAAGCACCAGCTTGGTCTTGCTAACCAATCTTATATTGTTTAATGTCAGAAAATCTTATACAAGTCTGATTTTCATTTACCTGTGAGTTTTGAGTAAATTAAAACTTCATTTTTGAGTTAAGCAAATACTTTAACCAACCATTTTAAACAGTGATGGAAGATAGGAGTGCAAAGGCCCCAGAAATGGGCTCATACAGTTGCAAGCCAATCACAAAAACAACACCTATTTTGGATTGCAATGCCTTTGACTCACTACTGCTTTAGCATCAGTAAAACTACAGTCAAATCAGTACAATAATAAATACCAGCTGACCAGTATTTGCACAAGGCTTTTACAGGAATTAGAGGAGAACCAAGGACAGCTCCCCTTTACTCCGGGTTCCTTCCAAGTCTCACACCTCTGTACTATTTGCATTTCTTTCTCACCTGTCTCATCCTCCTTTGGCCTCTCTTTCTTCCTCATCCTGTATATCCTTATTTTCAACAAGTACTCTTGTCTCCACTCTCCTGTGAGAGACACATATTTATCCTTGATCACATTTACATTGTGTAACTAGATTGTGGCCATATCCTCCTTTAACTCCACAAGTAATTTTCTTTCTTTCCCAATAGCACTGCAAAAAGAATTTATCCTTTGGTGAATCACTTCCAGCTCTCAGTTTCTCCATATTTTGCTATACTGAAATCATGAGTCCTCACCATCCCATATAAACTCTTTACCTCTTCATCTTACTTGTTTAGGCCACTACCCTGTCACACAGCTCAGTGACTCTTGCCTGCTGTTTCTATTTCACTCATTTGAGTTACACATTTGAAGGTAGTCATAAAAAAGCCTCTGTATTTTTATTTTCTCTGCACCACCATTTAGTCAGTGAAATAATGGTGTATTTACATAGATCAAAAGATATACAATGGCTCATTACATTTTGCTTTTCAAAGCAAAAAAAAAGGACACGAGAATATCTGAAGATTTACTTTATCTGTACTGTTAGTCTTAGAACAGTCCAGACCACAGTTTTGACCACCAAGTAAAGCTTCCTCTGAAAAATTCAGGGCATTTGGAAAAATTAGTATACATCAGGAACTATTTTCTGCAGTCACTTTCCATGAAATTGACCTATTTTTGTGTGGGTAAAAGAATTTAATAACATGGAATTAGGCCATTTATATTGGCTGGCTTCTGCGCCACAGAGTACGGCTGGTATATGAAATTTCTTTGTACTTTTATAGCTTGTTTGAGCCTATGCTTTGCAATCCAGGCCATGCAGCCCTCTTTGGGACACAGTACACCACAGTTAGGTAGCCTTCTATCATTATTTGTGTGTATCCAACATAAAGGAGTTAAATTTTAACTTCTGTAAAAATTTCTATTTATACTTATGCCAACTTTCTCTTAATTTTTTTTCTTATTCTTTTCCATATCAGAATTCTTCATGCACTTTTCATGACAACTGATTTTTCTCCCCAAGGTGCATGTAACCTTAGTAAAAACTCTATGGAAACATCTCTTTTTTTGTGGCTGTTACTGTTGCATGTTCTTAATCATAAAGCATTTTGAAGGGTAAATCATTTTATTCAGACTGAATAACTAAATTCCCAACCAAAGCATACTAATTGGAAGAAAACTGAGAAATAAACTGGAGGGGGAGATATTCTACAGACTAAATGTTTAGCAAATTCTTTGTCTGCTGCACTTACACCGTTTTTTATCTCTCTCGCATAAGTAGTAAAGTAGCAAAGGTTATCTGAGGAGTGTTTGGAGTATATATTGAATGAAACAAAAAACCTGTTTAAAGGTCTAAACTGAGAGACTGAATTCTTAGCTGCAAACCAGACCATAAGCCCAAGTATAGCTATTTCTTTATATTACTACACAGCCGATGAAAAATATAGGTAATTTCTCACTGGCTAAAATGCAATGCTCTGATTGTGCTGTAAACAATAGTTCAAGAAACACAAATGAGCACAATAGTGGTTAGAAGTAAACTATTATCTATTTGTCATAACATTCTGTTGTTAATTCATTTCCCTCCTATCATCTCTAAGTGGTAATTGATCATTAATGGAAAGATTAGGTAAATTGTTTTTAAACACTATAATTATCATCATAGTAGATTATTATCATTAATAATGGTATTTTACATCTGCTACTTTATGTAGAGAAGGTGCAAATAAATACAGTTCATAGAAATTCAACAACTTTTGGCAGGAATCATGTCATTTATTACACTACAATGGGTTTTCTGTGGGGAGTGATGAAGAAATTATTCATTCAATACACCGAGAGTATTTAGATTGGATGCATGAAATTACACTCAGTAACCTTGGTATGTCTTGAAAGCCCCATGCATCTCCGCCTACTCTGATACTGAAAAGTAGCTAAGGCTACAGATTTAACAGCATGGGGTTGTCTTGCAATGCTTTGAGAATTGGTTCCAAAGTGACTCACTGACAGCAGTGTCACTTGCTGTGTCACTATCCGCTCTGGCAGCATCTGCCTTTTTCCCTGAGGTCTTCCATCCAAGTAAGAAATCAACATATCCTTTCTGCTTCTAACCATAATGAGCTTACTTTCTGAAAATTTGGAAACTACAAGGCAACCTAAAGTGAAACAGATCATATTTAATTATCTAATTATAATCACAATTATCATTTTCAAAAATATCTAAGAACCACAGTTGTATTAGACTTTCAGCAATGCTCCACTCCTTGTAAAAGCATTACATAGGATGCCCAAGTGTTTGCACCAACCCACGTGTTCCTAGTGACAGCAGTAGGAGCTGAGTTGAAGATACCAAGCAGTTTGTAACTGTTGTCTGTGAGTCCAAAACACTTCTTTAGTATATTTGCATAGAGAAAGCTCTAAAAATAAAAAGAAAATAACAGGAATATTCTAAAGTATATATTTTAAGTTTTTTTTTTGAATTCATGAAAGTTATTTCTTTCTCGGTGTCTTCTATGGAAAATTGGTTGAATTTGTAAATGTGATAGCCTAGTGCTCACAAGAGAAGGACCTGTAATTTAACACTCACAACTTTTGCATTTCATTGCAAAATGAGAAGTATTTATAGAGAGAGCTTACTTTAAACACTTTAATTTAATTTAAATTAAATTTAATTTAATTAAAACATAAATATCACTTGTGATAAGTTGAGCATACTTGCTATAAAGTATAAAAGAATACAAATGCAAAATATGCAATTGCTATCCTATTGTATCACTATTTTCATATCTATATCATGCACTAAATCACAAGCATTTAATAAAACTTCATAGAGCAAACCAAAACTTAAAACAAACTATAGTAAACTATTATGAACTTGTACTTGATGATTTCACAATTTCATCTTTAAAAGTAATAATGTTTGGCCTCAGCCTGTGCCTGCATGGGGAAGAAAAGTAATATGGAGCTTAGGGGGAAAAAATACATTAAATGTACCCAATGAGTATGTAAAAATAAAGTATTCACAAGGAGTTTTTTGAGTAATACAGATGTTAAGCATGCTTTGTTTAGGTGATTTTAGGGATATAACTGAGCTGTGACATGGAACACTTAAGATAGGAACCTAATTTCCTTAGTTGATGGAGAGAAAAATTATTCTTCCAATACAAATGATTTAGAGCACCTGGCTTAGATCCTAAAGTAAATGGTTTGACCATATTCTTAAGAGAGAATGAATTGTAGTAAATGTTGTGTTATTATATCTTGTGCCAGAGTGATAAAGAAAATATGAAAAGGCTCCAGCAAGATATTAAAGAAGCAGGGATGTTAAGCAGAGCATTACAAACTCTATGTCCCATCCTTAAAAATGTACTCTTTATCATGTTAATGTTTTGGATGTACCTTTCAATTTAAATTTTATAGAGGGAATACGTGTATTGATTTACTTCATGGTGATGGTGTGATCACCGGAATATTAGCAACCGACCTACCTGATAAATGCCAATTACATGCTGCTTGAGATTCTGAAAAAGGAAAGACATCTTCTCCTGAAAACTTTTTTCTATCTATAAGTCATGTTACAAATTGATAATTCCTTATAACCACTATGTAACTTACATATTAAACAATTGATTCAAGCTTTTGGACTATACTCCCCAAAAATTATTTCTATCATTGGATTATTTTTTTGGCAATAGTTTCAAATTAGTAGACTGAATATTAGCATAACAATTCTTCATTAGTTATGATACATAATCATTGGTTATGATACATGAAACTGATCATGTGGAACTGGTTTTTCACATAAACTCTCAGAGTTACAGAAAGCTACACTGTCTAATATGTGAATGCATTGGCAAAGTCAGATTTTTCACAAAAAGAGGACGTGATAAACGTGGGATCTTTCATGCACAACAATAAGATTAAAGCAGTTACTCGGGAGTTTAATTAGTTCTCCTCAGCCCATTGGAATATGGGAACTCCATATTGTATGGAAGAAACTCTTCTTTCTAAACTGGAGGAATTTCCAGAACTGAGCATTTTCTTCCCCTCTTGGTAAAACTATGCTACCATACAATGAGGATTTAAGATCTTCAAAGAAGATTAAGTGTTATCCTTGCCTCAGTATTAGGACACACATCTGAGTGTGTGTGGCTCCAAATAACTGCTTCTATAATTATTTCTACATTATGTTGTTAAACAGAATATACTCTCTCTTGCAACAAGTATTCTCTATGCAACAACCAGAACACTTTGAAGGCAAAACTGTGGGCTTGACTATCTTTAGATAATAAAAGTAAACTGGCATTTCCCATTTCCTGAACCCTTGCTCCAATAAGAGGGATATTAATGTCTTTGGAATTATTCTCTGACATGCAATGGGGAGGTTTATTTTTAGAGAGCTATATGACAACAATACCTTATCAGTAGGGAAAAAAAAAAAAAAAAAAAAACCCAGCAAATTATGATACTGAATATTTTAGGGTACAAAAATTATACCAATATAATAAACATCGTTTTCCCTTTAGGGAGGTGGAAGGAGAATGGCTTCAAAAACACAGTCTGCTAGCTCACCTCAGGGGGTGATAGAGTTCTGGCTCAGGAACTGCCAGCTCTGGGGAAGCTACATCATGTGGATTATCCTTAACTAGGGTAGGATCAAACTCAAAATGGTTTTTGTTTCTGCTCGTTTTCCATTAAAGTACTAGTGACCCTTGGATATCCACAATCTCTGCAGCACTGGGAAATACATCTTTCTAGGTGTGGATTTTGGAATCCACAGAAGAGAACCAGACATTTTTAAGGATGGTTGTGTTATATATAATGAGGCCGTAAGCCCTCACTCAGAGCAGAGGGTTAAAGACTGGAAGGAGCCTTTCCACAGCTTTACAAGCCCATCCCAGATCATGCTTGACCTGCATCACGCACATGGTGACAAAGCCTAGCTTTTTTTTCCCCACACAATGTCCCAGCCCTTCTGCAGGGCACAGAGCCACATCCAGGAAAGGCACGAATACATCTCACTGCTGTGATAAATCACACTTCCCTAGTTTTAGGAGCATATGCATCAGATGCTGCTATTTATTAGGCTGATTATCAGTAGCTGTTGTAGGTTTAATATATTGAGTATATGCTTATATATTTACATTATACTTTCTTTTGGCTATTACACTGTAGTCAAAACACCAGTGAGAAAATATGAACTGTTGTCTTATGATTCTTCCTAAACAGACATAAATCAGTGTCTTTACAACCCGGGTCAGGATAAAAATTTAAATACCTTGGTAATTAAATTTTACAAGAATGTTACAATACACTGTCTCTTGTGTTTGAGTTCTGTTGTTTGGGTTTTTTGTTTGCTTGTTTGTTTGGTTGGTTTTTTGTTTATTTTGTTTTGTTTTGTTTTTTCCTGAGAAAACATTAAATACTAAGAAGAAAGAGAGATAAATTCTATATCAGTGTTTTTTTCCTTTAAGAATCATGCTATTGTGATCCACTGCAATGCAATACATTGACAACTGCCAGAAAGCTGAAAAAAGTACAAAGAAAATTCAGGGGAGGAGATTCTTGCACAGTAGAACTATGGTGACAGATTAGGAAAAAATGATCAAATAACATTTGCAGCTGTTTGACTGAAGGCCATTATGCATTTAGCTTAAGTCCTTTGATGCTAACCTGGGTTATTTCTTAATGGTTGTTTTGCTGATGAGAAGTAATGATGATGCTATTACTATCAGACCTGAAAAGCTTTCGGTAAATGATGGTGTAATCTTCAAGTATGGAGAAATAACAATAAAAAAACCTTCTCTGTAAGTAGAAAACAAACAAAAAAGCACCTAACATCTTTGTAAGTAAAAATCAAACAACTTTTGAGCCTTAAAAAATAAAACTAATCTAATCACGTAAGAGGAACTGTAAATGTGTGCTGTATTTCAGTCAATATGACTGATTACCTGTCACTTAGCTCTCATTCCTTCCTGCTGTGCACTTTGGAACCATCTTTGTTTTAGAAACTAAGAGGCAGCATGTATGAATTGTTAGCTCACCTCTAACATTTTCCTGAATGATTTTGGGGCCAAGTAATTAGCCCTGTCAGTTATTTCAGCTTAAAAGCTTTCAACAGCGTCATCAGTCATTTATTTTTATGATCCTCACTGATGCCACTCAACATGAAACAAAAAGACCTGACTAAGACATATTTATTGCTACCAGTTTTTCTATACATGAAAATATCCCAACTTGCATGCAATATATGTGACTAAAATCAGCAAAGGAGGGAGCTAGTTGCAGTCTAGTTTTGTACTGCAGTTTGAGGAAAGTGAGGGCTTTCTCCTTTGGTACATCCTGAAAGGAGCAAACTTAGAAAACACATTTAAAATAGATTTATGTAAGTAGAAGAAAGATTTTTGTTGGCAGAGAAGTCACATCAACAATATTTGACAGAACTATTTGCACAGCGTAACCAGCTGCTGCAAAAGTTTGTCTGAGGTGCTTGTTCCATCATTCCTGGAAGCTGAAGAGAACAAGGTTTTCAGGACCTTTGGGAGTAAAAGGCTATTACTCAGACCTGTTTCAATATACCTCTAGAGCAAATGGAGGTAGTAATGTATACAGGCAAACTGGACAATAAAAAATGAATAATGCTAAACTGTCATAGCAAATCCACAGCAAGAAGGAATATCTGCTGGAAACAGAAAAATGAAATCTACAAAACTGTCTTTCTATCCCATCTGATGTATAGTTCATACTGATAATTTCAAATGTCCTCCCTACAGAGACTGAGCCTGTCTGAATTCAGGAAGTGTTTGGACAACACTTTCAGGCACATGGTGTGGTTTTCAGGGTGTCTTGTGCCGGGTCAGGAGTTGCAGTCAGTGCTCCTGATGGATCCCTTCCAGCTCAACATATTCTATGATTCTAGGATTCTATTATTTGAGGGAGGGGAAGAAAAGAATGAGGGTGGTTTCATGCTATATACTATATTCTCTTGACGTTTTTCTGCAAGTTAGCAGCAATATACATTATTCGTTCTCATTTATTTTATTCTGAAAGCAAGCTGTCACAGTAGAACAGCTTCCATGTGCGGTGAAGATAATATTACAGCAGGACAATGGCACTGTAATTACATACTACATCTTCAGAAATCTGACTCTTGCAGGGTTGAAGACTGCTTCAGAGTTCAAATTAGTCTGAATGACCCCATCTTTATTGCTGTTGAATTTCTGGAAATGATTAAATTCCAGGTCACTGAAAATAACTGATAAAAGCCTAAAAAATGAGAAATTAGTAATTTAGTCTTTCTTTGACTTTATTTAAGTTCTGTATGCTTTTCAGCCAGGTACAATATTTTATAGGGAAATTTTTGTTTTAATGAATCTGAGTGATCTTCTGATCACTAAAAATAGATCAATTTGTCAAAGATGGAAAAATCTATGATCATAGGCTCTTACATTTCATTTTCACTAAAATTGTGGATGTAAACAGCAATTGCTTCAGCAATGGCTTCTGTTTTCCGATATAAGTGCCTGTAAAAGATCCTGACATCAGGGCTGGGACTATGTTGTGGAAGCTTAATATAAGATTCAAATGTAGGTAAAGGTCTTTTTGGTCTCTTTTTTGCATAACTTGCATAACAGAGACCCAGTAATACACGTGTTTGTAAATGACATTACATAATAGGAGGATTTGTATCATGAATACCATGTTGAAATTTTATCCTATACTCAGAATCACTGAAGTACAGCTAAGAAATAGCTGAGACTATCTTGTCATGACACCATTTTGTGTCATAATAATCCTTTCCTGCTGTTTGAAGAGCACTAAGAAGTACAGCTTCCTTTACTGTGTTCCCTTGGAAAGAAAAGTAGCAAAATGATAATTGCTCAGTGTTTAGTAGCTCAGTCAAAGGGTAATAGAAACCTGCACACTGTGATGTCCAGAAGTGAATACAGGCACAAGATTACTTTACTTACGGGGATTTTCTCTAAAAAAAAAGGCAAATTTTGCCTTCTGGTATACTTTGCATACTGACGGGCAGAGGGCGAAAGCAAACAAAGGACATTTTGTCATCGACAATCGAGCAGACAATTTTATAGGTACCATAGCCTGCATGACTAGCTCACAAAACACTGAGCTTTTTCCTAATCCAGCAGCGCTAATGCCATTTCTTCGTCACCTGAAAAGACTGTAAAGCTGAAAAAGCTGACGCAGCATGCGTTGTAAGGAGATAACGACAGGGAGCAGCATCTGCTGTTTAATTCAGCAGCTGAATGCGAAAGTCATTTATCCTGCTGTTACACAATATACAGCTTCTCAGAGCCTCATTTGGTGATGTGAGACTGAACCACTGCCGGGTGGAAATCTCTGAGACATCCCCCTGATGTGCCTCCCAGTGGTCACAGTTTCCTGTCCTGCAATTCTGCCGAAAAGAGGTGCAAATTTCCTCCCACGTGTCACATGCAGCAGAACCGAGCAGGCCAATGCAGATGCTTTCTGAAGGGGCTGCTCTGCCAGAGCTGTGGAGCACTGACCCAGGGAAACAAAATGGACCAAGAGAAATAAAATGATGGGGCTAGCTTTGTTGAGGGACAGGATGAAGTGAATCAAATGTCCTGGGCTCAAAACCAGCTCCAAAAGTAGCTGGCAGTTTTGGCAGAAAGGTGAGCTCTGCCTGCCCACTGTAAATACTGGCTATGGGCTATGGAGGTGTTCACTGGCAGCTGGGCAAAGTAACAGCTCCAGAGAGAGGTGCAGCTAAACGAGGAATAAATATGGGCACTTCAGGAGCAGCGAAATAAATTAGGACACCATGTTACAAGCCCAGACCTGCTGCTACTGCTGTTGCTATAACCAAGGTTGCCTCAAAGTACTTTGAACTTTTTCATTTAGCTCTATTAACTGTTATGTCTAGCATTTTCCAACAGAGCTGTTCCCCTGAATGAAACTATTTTCTCCTCTCATGTCAGTAGCAATACTTATTTTAAAATTGTTCAACTTTTTTTTTTCTTTTTTTTTTTAATCGTAACTTTTAGTAAATAATCTGTAAGTAAAGGTGTTCTAAGCTAAAAATTGTTTAGCTCTGAAATTTTAATAAGAGCACCCTCTGGTGGCTCATGTATGAACTATGAACTGTATCTCTTCCAAAAGAAGTTGTACATTTACTTATAATGCTGAATTTTAAAGAAATGGGTGGAGACTTTTGCCACTGAATTCTTCCTTCCAATCAATGTGAAAGCTATAAATATATTTTCTACAAAACCAAACCAAACCAAAACAAAAACAAACGAACAAAATACACCAAACCAAAAACAACCAAAACCAAACAAACAACTCCTCCAAAAAAAGAGGAGGAAAGTGCTTGCAAACACGTACTATCTGTAAGTATAATTTAATTCAAAAGCGAGTCAATCACTTGTGAAAAATTAAAGATAGAAATATAGATAGATATCTCAAGAGATATTGATGCTACGGTCTTTACAGTTACAATGGAAAAATCTAGATTCTAGGGGAAGTCAATCGATAAAAATGGAATATCTTTTTCACAGCTTTTGTTATTTTCATCTCCTAATTTTAATTAGATTATTTAAGTATTTTTATTTTGCACAGGCTTCATTATTTTAATCAGAAATACCTGTGTAAATTACCAAGAAATCCCAAGAATGACTGTCTACCACTTTGTCACAGGTATCTTCCATTTAAAAGTACCTGAGACCTCTCATGTTGGTTCTGCTATTGGACGGATCAGAGCTGTGGACCCTGATTCTGGGAAAAATGCAGAAATTGAGTACAACATAGTTCCAGGAGATGGAGGAAACTTGTTTGACATCACGACAGATGAGTACACCCAGGAAGGAGTCATTAAACTGAAAAAGGTATGTGGCACCAATGGGTGGATGTGCCTGTGACTCAGGTGGTGAACTAGGCAAGGGAATGAAATGTTTTGCAATTTTATGTCATAAGTAGCTCACAGTAGTAGTGCTACATATGTAGTTTATATCTCTATTTTAATCCACAGTTGTGATCTTCATTTTAAATGGCATTGAAGTTTACTCTTTCATTTCACATACAATTTGGTATGATGTTTCATAAATAATGTCATGGTGAAGAAGTAATCCTAATCTCTAACTAGAAAGTACAATTTCTCTTTTATGGGAAGTTTTCTACCTGAAATCATACAAAAAAAAAAAAAATAGTACAGAGCATGGAATGAAAGAGTTATATTTTATGTTCGATAAAATGCAATAAATTTTTACTTATAAGCATTTTCTTTTGAAAATTTTGACTTTGTGTTTCTTATTTTAATAATGAATATTGTAAAGTACTATGATGGACACAGTTTTTATTCAGGATAGAAGAGTCACAAATGGTTGCAAATAACCATGTCCTACTTCCAGTCTCGTAATAGTGTACCAAGTAGCTGGCTATTAGATACTAATGCAGGGAAACACTACATCTTAGTCATTGATGTTGCTTTAGTGCAATAGAATAAGCTCAAGATTACTGAATTTATGAATTTCAAAAATGGAAAGGGTGCATTTATTTAGAATTTAGTGATTAAAGCACTCAGTAGGAAAAATCCAAAACAGGGATTTTGGACACATTTTAACCAGTTATTATTTTCTGAACCCAGACATTTACATATACACCAATGATCAACTTGTTCAGCAGAAAGAAATCTGAACCACAGGTCATTTTGGAAGGCATAGTTATGTCTTATAGACAGCTCAGGCTAGTAGGTGCAAATTTTGTAAAAATCCAAACTATTAGCTGAACACTTCACAAGGGTCTGGGAAGGAAAATGTTCTGAACATGTATATTAAGATAAGCTTTAGGAAAAGTGAAGCTTTAATCCTAAGAAAATTTAGAATGTAGATGCTTAAATTCCCTCGGCTCTGACCATAGATCTATACTTGTATTATATTCATTCTAATAATGGAAGTGCTGGCTTCAATTTCCTGACCTGGGAAATAGTAAATTATCCACGGGTACATTAAAGGACAAGATGATGTCAAGTCACTGACTCTTTTGCTAGTTTTAATGACATGAAATGGAAGCCACCATACTCACAGGAAGTAATTTGTCAATGAAACAGAAACTCTTTGACCTCTGCAACCCCCCCTCCTTTTCTGACTAAAGGCTTGAGTGTTCTGTTTCCTCCTAATGGGAATTTGTAGACTTTGGTTCATTTTTAAAACCCTTCTGGTCACCTTTTTCCCTCCATGCAGATGACTCAAAAATGGGTCCATCTGGAGCTGTCAGACAGAGCAGCTGCATGCCCCTCCATATGCACTGCCAGTAAGAAATTGCAGTAAGTAGAAACCATTAAAAAATTAATATTTGATAATCAAGAGCAGGTTTTTCATAGAATCCAGTTCTCGTTGCATTAGTCCTAAGCCTCCTCTGTGCTTCTTGTTTTAAGACACGCAGAAATAGAATTTTCCATACTTGTGGTTAAGTGTATGTACTACCCACTGCTGGTTGTCCAGGTTGGCAGTGATGATGTTGATAAGGAGGGTGACAGGGTAATTAAAAAGGACTTCAAAGCTCTGGGTCTATTGGCTGATGGGACAGGAGTGCGGGCAGTGCTCTTCTCAGTTCCTTCTGCAGCAGAGATGAATGATGAAAGGAACAGGAAAACCCATGTTATCAGTAAGTGGTTTAAGGGCTGGTGTTTTGAGCACAATTTTGAGTTTTTTGATCATAAGGCAATTTTTACAGCACCCGGCCTGCTAGAGTCAGACAGGTTCCATCTAAAAAGGTCGAAAGGATTCTAGCCCATGAATTGTCAGAGCTGATTGGGAGGCCTTTAAACTAGATTTGAAGGGGCAAGAGGATGAAATCAGACTCTCCAGAGATGAGCCTAAGGGTGGTAAGCCAGAGTCTGAGGTGAAATCAGCCCAGCTGAGGTGCATGTACACTAATGTACCCAGCATGGGCAACAAACAAGAGGAGCTGGAAGCCGTGGTACAGAAGGAAAGCTATGACACAGTTGCCATCACAGAAACATGGTGGGATGCCTCCCATGACTAGAGTGCTTCAGTGGATGGTCACAGGCTTTTTAAAGGGATGGGTGAGGAAGGAGAGGTGGTGGGGTGGCTCTGTACATTGGGGAGTCTCTTGACATGACAGAATTTGAGGTCGATGGTGATGAGGTTGGGTGCCTATAGGTAAGGATCAGGGGGAAGGCCAACAAGGCAGACATCCTAGTGGGAGTCTGTTATAGACCACCCAACCAGGATGAGGAGGTGGATATATTATTCCATAAGCAGCTGGAGGACGTTTCAAGATCACTAGCCAGGGGTGAGGCTCCATTAGCCCTTCTGTTTGCAGACAGGAAAGGATTAGTGGGAGATGTGGTGGTCAGAGGATGTCTGGGGTACAGTGATCATAAAATATTAGTTTTCAATGGTGAAACAAGGACAGGCATCAACAAAACTTCTACACTGGACTTCTGGAAGGCAAACTTCAGCTTATTTAGGATGGTGATCAGAGAGTACCTTAGGAAGCAGCCCTTAAAAAAAAAAATGAGGTCCAGGAAGAATAGACCTCAAGAATGAAATAATACTTCAAGAAAGAAATCTTGAAGATGCAGGAGCAGGCTATCCTTTTGTGTCAAAAATGAGTCAGTATGAAAAGACAATTGACCTGTCTGGGCAGAGTGCTTTTGAAGAAACTAAGGAGAAAAAAAGAGGATATATCATCTGTGAAAGGGGGCAAGCAACTCAGAAAATGTTTAGGGATGTCCTTAGGGGATGCAGAAAGAAAATTAGAGTGGTGAAAGGAAAAATAAAATTGACACAATCACTTCTATATCCAGATACTTTAGAATTGGTCATTGTATTTAGTCTTTCCAGCAGCAAGATAGGGCATAAACTGAACTAGGGAGCTTTCACAACAGCAGAACTTTGACCAATGTTGCCTAATGAAAATGATAGATCTCCGTCACTGAATATGAGGTCACTAATCCCTTCCTAATCTTCATCACAGTGAGAGGGCACAGTTAGAGAATGTGAAGATCAAGAAATACTAGCTCTTTTCTATGTAGGAATGTGGAAAGAAGATAAACCACACACACAGGGCCTTCAGCAAAGTATGCCTTTATACTGACCCTACACTTTGTTTTTCACAAAACTTTTCTCAGGGAAAAGATCCCTTTCACAGAACTTTAAATCATCCAGGTATTTTAAGACATTTTGGAATCATCCAAAATCCATCCACTTAGGTTCTTTGCTAGATCCCAGGTTAAGAAAGAGTGAGATGGATTTTTAAAGGTATTGTTCACTCAGCTGTCTTTTTATATCTTTACACTTATAGTAATATAAATGTGTTTTCATGGGTTACAGTTTTCATATTACAGAAGTGTTGGACACTCACAATTCTATAGACATCTATCAAAATGCATACTACTTGTACAGTACAAGCTTACAACAACATTATTCATTTGCCTTCAGAGAAGGAATTTTACATTGAAAGATGTTCAAAACACTGATTTGACCTTGTGGGATTATGCAAAATTTAGTATATATTGAAGTCTTTTTTAAAATGAAAATGAGTGAATGAATAAGACTGACACATTAATTTAGAATTATAAATAATAAACAATGAAAGCCACTAATAAAAAGTGGTAAATGCTTTAAAAACAGGTTTCTTTCTTCTCTATTATAGCATATTCTGGTGCTGTAAGTGCTGCAGATGAGCCACTTCAAAACCATTTATAAAATTTGCTTTTATTTTTCCTGGAAATTTTCTTGCAGCCAGAAACTGTCCATCACTGCATAGATGTTTTTTGGTCTGTTATTATGCAAAAAAAAACATTGAGAGATTTCTATATCAAAATTGATAAAAAATGAAGCCTTCCTGGACTACCTTTATTTTGGTGGAAAATGCATTTGATGAGAAAAAAAATGCACAGGCTAAACTGTTCCTTTTAGCACACTAAGTGTGTTGATGGATGCAGAAGGCCATTCTCTGCTTCAGGGATGCTAAATGGGTAAGAACAGCTACAGCTGGACAAGTTGCAGATCTTAACTCATCTGTTTTGGTTGCTCATTTATTTTTGTGCTATGATCCTATATAAGTCTGATTACTACTACTTTTGTGCTAATTACATATATTAAAAATGAAACAGCTTTTCTTATATTCTGCTAGATAAATCATCCAAATGCCATCTTTCACCACTGTGTGGTTAGTACTTTAATATTATTTTCTCTCTAAATAATAGATAAAGGAAAATAGTATCCCTCAAAAAAAGGGGGAAAACTTGTCTTCAGGGTAGTGCTGTATACAGTTCTCTGTAAGAGTCAAAAATATTATTATAGAATATAATATAGTTAGGTATAGAATTATAATTTCCTCCCTTTTCTAGTGTTGTTTAATACAGTGTTTATTGCATTTGGTATTTAGATAGTATCTTCTATTGTACCTGAATCTTGAGCAGTCTACAGTGGGTGTAAGCTATAAGACAAATGGTAACAGAAGGGGCCATCTCCTTCATGCCAGAGCATAGTGGCCTCAGATGTGTCAGGAAAGGGACTGGTTTCAAAATCTTTAATGACCAGGCATAACAGTAAAGGAAAATAGAAAACTTTTCACTAAATGTATTAAACCAAGGATGGGTTTATATGGTAAGTCCATTTTGTGCAGAAGCCTTTTAATTGGCTCAGCATGTGTGTTAGGGGTTGGATTGTTCCCCTTTTCTTTCTGTGAATTCCTCCCATTGTTATGTTAAGTAGTTGTGGCTACACCTTAAACCATAGATAATGTTCTCTCGTAGGGGGGTGGGTGGAGGAGGAGGGGGAACCGGAAAAGGAAAGGTGGGAGAGGGGGCTGGGGAGGGGACTCTCGCTCGCTGGGCTCGTGCAGGGACAGGACGCCCCGTGCTCCGCTCTGGCATCTTCCCCTGACATCTCCGCGCTCAGACCCCCGCTCCCTGCCTGGGACATCGCTCTGCCGCTCTCCCATCTCACCCTACTATCTCCGGACACTCTGCGGAGCACCACGACCGACACCGTGAGAGGGGGGGAGTCACCTTCCCATCCCCGCTCACCTCTGGGCCTCCGCCGCCATCACTCCAGCCCTCTGCAACTGCGCGGGACCCGCCCTGCCCCCACAGCACCGGTAACTGAGCAGAGGGAGACGGCCTGCGGCCAAAAGGGACTGGAGCGGAGCTAGACTGTTCTGTTCTGTTGCCAATTTTCTTATAGCTGTTGTTGTTTTCTGCCTTGTTAAATACCAGTAAAGAACTGTTATTCACATCCCCATATCTCCTGCCTGAAAGCATCTGATTTGGACCTAAAATAATTAAAAGGGAGAGGGGTTGCACTCTGCATTGCAGAAAAGGGGCTCTTGCCTTTCCTTAAACCATACCTGTCTTTTCAAACCAAGACAATGTGCTAATCCAGAAACTGAGTAGGGTTCAGGCACTGAACTTGTTCTGCTTGAAGATATCACTTTACTAATTTGTGCAGTGTTTCATTAAAACCTTGGAACCAAAATGTTTCTAGGCTTCACCTGTTGTGGTCCTACCCTGCTCCACTGTACTGGGTGAACTTCTCCACAAGGTTCAACAGAAGCTCAGGGGAGAATCACATCTTGTTTTTTGTAAGTTGTGCACCACTACTAAAAATAACTGATGAGATGACAAAGCTGTGGCATGAAATCCCAGCATGTCACAACATTGCACAATGAGAAACATCAACTTTAGTGATGATAAAATAGAAGAAATTGAGGGACAATGAACAGAACCAGAAACTGCAAGAAAGTATTGGGAGACACTTTTTAGAATCCTTTAAGTTCAGTCAGCAAACAGTGTTTTGGCTGCTGACTAAGCTCAGTTGTGTTGCCTGTGGGACAGCCCATGTACGTAGGTAGCTCTGGGATGTTGCTGTAATGTAAGAGCAGTCTTAGATCACCTGTACCACACAACAGTGAGTATAAGGCAGACTCCTGATGTCCTTCAGTGAGACCTGTGTTAAAACTACTCCTTGCTTTATTACCAAAACTGTTACAGATTGCTCACCACATCACATCCCACCCATTGTTTCTCCAAAGGCATGGAATTTCCTCTGGAAGTGTGAGCACAGGCACTGTCTGCCTGTAATCATAACTCATGATCTTGTTGGAGGGAGAATAGTGGGTGTGCATTTTGAGGCTGAAGAGCAGGTGATAGATATTAAGTCCTTCAGCAGAGGCAGAAAGTGGTGAGCTCTGTGTGGATACAATCACAAAGAATAACAGGAAAAGTAAGGAAGAGAAGAAGTTCAGTCTTTGTGGATAGATCTGTTTGGTCTGGGTTTCCCTGGAACAGGGAAAGATACCTTCAGAAATGGGTGAGATGCTTGAGAGCAGCAAACAACGGAACCCCTGACACTGGTCAGCTTCTCCCCTTCTCCAGATAGAGAACAGATATATTTTTCCCACTTCTCATCAAATCTTGAAATACTCACTACAGATCTCATTTTTTACTGTGCTTTCTCAACTCTAATGAATGCTCTTGGTTGATCTAGAGCTTACTTTACTAAACCTGCTCTGTAATACCAGTCATTTCCTTATGCTATTTAGAATCCAATGCAGAAGTCCAGTTACTGAAACGTACCTACTCATACAGAAACTGTGTCAATGCACAGCAAATTATCTTATGCCAATATTTCACAAAATGCATAGATGCTCAACTCATTTGAAGGGGAAAGTATTTCTGGCTTTTGAGACCAGCACATATACCCAAAACTTACCTAAAATTGTATAATGCTAGTGTGAAGTCAAGCCAAAGTTATTATGCACTTCCTGTCAACCCAGTCCTACTATCCATAACTATCCATATGTCCTGGGACTTAAAATCACATCTCAAAACATAGCTTTTCCGTCATTGTAGGCAGAAGCCTCTATCAGAAACAATACCCTTTTATTTCTTATGTGTAGATAAAAACCTGACATTTCTGGAGTTTCCAGTTCTACCTCTTTGTGAAGCAGAACAAAGTGACAGGATAATTCTTTTCCCACCCTTGTTGTGCCTATCATTAGAATTTATTATATCTTTCAGACCATGTTTTTTTTCTTTCAGTTCTTTAATTCTCTTTCTGACTTTCACACTATCTAATATAAAATTTTAGATATAGATGCATGTATATAGCAGCATTTCTTAACTTCTGCCTTGAATCTGGAAAACAGTAATATTTCAAAATAGGTTTATTTCTAATACAGAGCTGGTTTTGTGCTGTCCTAGTCATACTAAATAAGTCCATTCATAGTACTTAGAGAGTTGCAAGGTAAAGTGATTTGTCAGTATGTATTTGATTTGGGGATTTGTAGAATGGCTTTGCTGTGCACAGGTGTGTATATGCTGATAGCACTTTACTAGGCAACTATTGGAGCAGCTTGTAACCTCAACATAGGAAAAAGCAGATGAGGACAAGTTGAGGGGGGCAAATACATCTGTCCTGTCACTGGTACTTAGGATATCAATCAGAAATACTCAGTTATTGAATAGTTCACAGTCAATAAGGCATCACTTTAACATTAGCAAAAATGCTGTTTACTGCACAGAAACCCCAAAATTTCTGCAAAATACAAGCCTTATTCAAACTTGCATTCTGCATATAATTTATTTTATAGAAGGAGAAATATTTCTCTTACTTAATTTTAAAAAATCTATGAAGTAATTTCATTTAAATATTTTTAATTGAAAGACATTTCAAAAACCTTTCAAGGCTGGTTTGGGGTTTTTTGGTACGATTCAAACATTCTACTCTTTATATCCCTAGTAGCATTCCAGATTCAAAATGAAAATTGGACTGAGCACCCTCAGACAGTTATTATATAACAGCAAAACACAGTAATGTTTTTGGTTTGGTTTTTTGAGGGGTTTTTATTTGTTTGTTGGATTTGATTTTTTTTGTTGTTGTTGTTCTATTTTGTTTTTACTTTTTGTTTTAATACAGGTAAAATATTGTGTGAACCACTTTTTACTTGACAGATTTTAGTGATATGTACTAAAAATTAAAAATATAATAAAATCTTTAAAACCAAAAATCAAAAAATCCAAAAGATTTTGCCTGGGACTTATGCAGACATTCAACGCTACTGTTTTTAGGCAGACTCTGGACAATTCAGACAAATGCCTAAATCTTAAACTGTCAATACTATCTATATTACTCAATTGTTCAAATATGGGAAAAACAGAACTGATCAGGAGATGGTAGCATGCAATCCCCATACACAAAAGACAAAAAAGCCATACTCTTGTTACATGATGTATGCTGTACAAAATCTTTTTCTATTTGAAATTAAGTCCTAGGTTTACCACTTGCAACATTCCCTAACTCTCCATACATTTCAGTTGCAGTTGCCTCACTTTGGTGAAAGGTTAATTTCTGCTATTTTGTGGGAGTCTGTCACTGATTTCTTTCTCTCATGATGGCTCATCATTTTCTGCCTGTCTATTCTTATTTTGACTGCCTTCTGTGTTTTCCACTGGCCACATAACCTCTAACTATATTTATCATCAAACCCATAGAAGGACAGAAAGAGAGGATGAGTTGATCTGAGGTTACAGTGGAAAAACCTTATCCGTTCTTGGGATCACACTGTCTTTTTAAAAATATACTTTATATTTCTCCATAATGCTGGGGGGTAGAGAAGTAATGCACCCACTTTGTGTGCTTCCTGGGTACCTGTGAAGTGAAACATACCAGTCTGAACATACCAATAGACAGAACTGCTTGAAATCTTACTGCTTTCTATTCCCCTTGCATCCTGAAATGTGACTGGGCACTGGCCATGCACCATGATCTAGTAGAAGTACCTTGAAGGGTAATTTGGTTAAAGACAGCCTGCAAAGACTGCATGAATTATGGCTTTTTCCATTAATACATCTCTTTGTAAATATACTGATGTATTACAGGAGCCAATCAGAAAAGTTTTAATGCCATTTTGGTGGTATGAAAGATATGTACAAGGCATTACTCAGAATTACTACCTATGTGGAGCTTAGATTTCTTGCTTTCTCTGTCTTAATTGTTTATCTTTAGCTTAACTCCTGACTTTTTCTTTATCAGACTAAGTCCTTAAACTTCAGATTTCTCCTCTTCTTATATTTTTTGAAAGTGTGTTAACAATTTATATAAATGTCTGGAGAAGAGTTGGTTTTATTGTTTTTTTTGTTTTTTTTTTCTTTTTCTTTTGGGTACAATTGTTTTAGCAATGCATAGCAAGTATGCACAAGTAGCATAGAAAGTGAAACCACAGTGTGGCAGCAATTTGAATAACAGACTAATGTGTCTACTTTTAGTGAAGGCAACATCTTTGGATTTCACCACCGAGGCATGAGATCCACAAGACTTAATTTTGTCCGTTTCTTCTCAGGCTTAGTTTCTTCTTCTTTCTGTCAGTTCAGACACAAAGCTGCAGCACATACTGGTTTTTCTGGTAATTTTATTTGTAGGACGGTTTTGTTTGGTAATGGATTACTTTCAAGTCTGATTATTTCTATGGCATTGAGATTTATATGGCTAATTTTAGGTCCCCAGTTAAAAAAAAAACAAACCAAACCAAACCAAAAAACAAAACAAAACAAAACAAAATAAAACAAAACAAAACAAAACAAAAATAATAAAAAAAAACAACCAAACAAAAAAACCTACAAAAACAAACCCTGAGCATCTAGTCTACTAAAATTATGATGTCTTTCATAAGCATTTATAATCATTATGGTAGCTGTTCAGCTAATGCAAGTCAAGGTAACTCAATTGATTTTAATGGAGCTATTTCAATTTACACCTTTTTACACGTATTTCAATTTACATCTGGCCAGTTATGTCCTGTTGTTATAAGGACTGAAAATTGAACAATTTAAATCTGTCCGGTTGTGACAACTGACTGAAAACATTGGGGAAAAAAACCAAAACAACAACATAAAATCAGACGTTGAAATATTCTTGTTCATATACATGTAAACCTCTTCTTTTTGCCAGGCAGCATATTCTTTCCTGTAAGTAAATTGCCACTTTAACAATTATAGGCAGAAACCACTAGGTGCCAGTGTTACCCAGACAACAGGAAAAGGCTTTGTTAGAAACCTTAAAAAAAAACATGAAAGCCAATGCAGATAAATCCTTTAAATGAAAATAAAGCTTCTGCATCTTTTCAGCTAAATAAGACTGCATTAAGGGTTTTGAGATGATTGCTTTTCTAGAAGTAAAGGCACTAAATTGATATGCGTTGACAGAAACCCACATCAAAACAAACTGATTGCAGGATACATTCCGTCAGAACCTCACATAAGTACACAAAAGCTGCTGTGTCATCTTCAAGACCTTTTGAACTACACCTAGGATCATAATGCAGAGCCAAAGTCGGCATTTTACAAAGTACATGCAGCTCAAACATATGGCATGGTTAGCAGTTCACTGCTAAGATTGACATTTTACAGGAAAAGCTTGTTTCAGATCAAGTTAGAATTCACATTCCAAGTCATACCTGAAGTTTGGTTTGACTCATTGGTACATACCAGAGTTTTCATTTGGACTCGTGTTCATCACTGTCATGGTCTTCTGAAAGCTTTTCCTGTAAAAAAAAAAAAAAAAAAAAAAAAAGAAAATCTTCTATTTAAGGAGCTGGATCAGCCAAAGACAGCTGATTGCCAGTGCATGGGAGTTGCAAATGCAAATCTCTGACTAACCTGCACTCAGCTCATTTGCAAGAGATGAATCGCACTCATTTAACTTCAGACATCTACAGTGTAACTGTTTACATTCATGCCAGTCATCCTGATTTTTATGATGTAGAGAAGCAGTAATTTCCTGACTATGATTCATCTGGCCTATTTCAAAAACCACCTTAGCATAAGATGAACTGCAAAACAAACTTAAATGATTGATTAGCTCAGGAGATGAGTTTTACACTTAAGGCGTCTTAAGTTTTGTCAGATTAATCCAAGCAAAGTTATTTAGCAATGCCTAATTTTTAGACAAATCTAATATTTTGCTTTTGCTTTTTCCACAGCCATTAGACTTTGAAACGAAGAAGGCATACACCTTTAAGGTGGAGGCCTCTAATCTCCATCTTGACCATCGATTTCACTCAGTGGGTCCATTCAAAGATACTGCCACTGTGAAGATAAATGTGTTGGACATGGATGAACCTCCAGTGTTCAGCAAGCCCATGTACACGATGGAAGTCTATGAGGATACACCCGTGGGGACCATTATAGGGGCAGTAACAGCACAAGACCTTGATGCTGGCAGCAGCTCAGTTAGGTAAGAGAGCTTTTAGTCCTTCAGTAACTCTGTGACAACTCCAAGTGCTTCTGGCAGCTGGATACACTGGCAAAGAACTTAGTATGAAGTTATAAAGTATACCAAGTCTGTCACTGTAATAGATAACTGATGATCTGAAAAATATTGGAAGGAGATGCTCGTTTGGAGGAATTATCTGGAAAAATACATTGAGTGCTCACAGCTTCTTATCATGCTGGTCATCTAAGTTACCACACACTGCCATGACTTCAGAGATGATGTGTTAAGACTAAGGAACTGCATCGTGTCTGGGTGTCACAACCCACTAGTAGAGGACATGATATTTGCTATAAATTCTCCTCCAGGCTGAACAAAGACACATGCCAGGGAACTCTCAGGCTTTTATTGTATGATCACCATAGCTCTGACTCATAAGCCCTTAAATTCTTACAATGTACTGCCACAAGAGTGATAACCCTTTATTTTGTAAGCTACACTTCAATAAGTTCTCAGCTTCCACAACAAACCCCTCAAAACATGCTGGCTCACAAGCCACACCACACCTCCAGAGAGAGTGAGGGAGGCCAATCCGTGATTTTATAGTTAACCTGGTGCACACCTCTTACGTAAAGTAGATTTTTCACACAGTTTTGTTAGCACATACACAGCCAGCACTTCTCCAGGGAATAAGTTGGCAGGTGGAAGCTGAAAATTAGTCTCAAGGTGGAGCAGGAAGTTGGCTGAGAACAGCCCAGCCCCACCTCTGCAGGATCCTTTCCTCTGATCACACCTTTCCTGTAGCAATGTAGAAAGTTTGAGACAAAATGTGCTTAGGTCTGGTCCTCTAGACTGGGTCTTCCACAAAAAAATATCTCCAAAAGTGAGAAAGAAGGTTTTCCATGCTGTGTCTGTTTGAGCTAGACCTCAGAGTGTGACACAACTGCCCCTTTCACAAGAACCGCTTGCTCCCTACATCTGGCAAAGAACAAATGATCTGATAAATAATTAGCACATGTGTCTTGGCTGAGGCTGTGGGGACATGATTGCTGACCAATATGGTTGTGCTCAGCACAAGGAAACCCCTGCCAGGCAAGCCTCTCATTTATTGCTATACCTTATTTTCATGAGATAAAAAGGAGCAGGCATCTGGTATACAAATGTAATACATTGATTTTGACAACCTATTTACAGCCACATTAGAATGATTAAAGTGAACCAGAGTCATGTACCGAGAAGGGAGCTCCTTAAAGCTTAGACATGGTCTAAGACATAGGCAGCTGTTAACACATACTTCCAGTACCAATTTGTGCTGGGCCTGACTTCAGAAAACATTTTTATCCCCAGATTTTCATAAGAAATATTGAAGACATAATGCATGTCATCAATCTTTAAATATTAATGCTTATCAAATAGGACTATGACAGAACAGGAAAATGACATTAATGCCTACCAAGTGCATGCAAATTCATTCATATTTGATTACAAATTCAATTTGGACTTTTTTAATCCATGTTTATTAATTATGTGTATTTTGGCTCAATACTTATATTCTCAAAATATGCAGTAAACATGCTAGTTGTAATCATATGCAAAAATTTAACATACAACAGTGACTGTTTATCTCTTGTCAAATCAGTTATTTTTTGCTTAAAACTATGACTACTGTTGTTTGTTTCACTTTTTTTAATAGAATCTTCATTTTTAAAAAAATATAGATATTTATTTATTCATGAGTCTGATACATTCCTTCTCTAACAAAGGATCATAACCACTACTAAGAAAGACTGAAGTCGGAATCTTTTTCCCTGGTGGTAGTCTATGAAAATAACCCCAGTGAAGTAAATATTCTGTTGAAAAACATACAAACCATACTCTATTGCAACCACACAGAAAGCCTTTAATCACATTGCTGAGCAGTTTTTTATATGATTGTGGAATCATCTGGATATATTAACAGTCTTCAGTGAGAGGTTTTTTTTTTATTTCAAAAACACTCCTAGGAGACTCAAGTGCTTTTTACTGATTACGTATTTGCAACTACACGAGAAAAATAATTGTCTCTCGATGGCTTATCCACATAATGTGTTCACTAGAATATTGAATCCTAAGCCATTTTATAATGTCCATGTTTACGTTTTTTAACCCTGAAATCACTGTTTGAAAGTCCAAATGCCCATCTACAGCTAATACCCCTACATTTTAGTCTCTCTGCTATTCTTGCTGACGCCTTGCCCCAACAAACTGCCTAAGTCCTCCCAGGGTCACATTTATGAGTTGATTCAGCTGGTTCATGCCCACAGAAAAGCATGAGCTATGTCCCAGAATGTTCTGGTGTTCTTCAGTGGCATGACTTTTGGGCATGTGTGCATCTACATGACTTATGTTTAGAGTCCTATTTTCAGCGATGTCCTGCCCCAGTACTGCAGCCCAGATGGGTTTGCCCCTGTGTTGCCAGTTAGTCTTCTTCCATTGCTGCAGCCACCACCATAGGACATTAGCCACCATCCAAGAGTCAGAGCAGAGATAGAATACAGCAATATCTAGGGCTAGTTGTATGGCTTTCACTTCTGAAAATAGGCTTGACTCTTCTTTTTCTTCAGCAGTCGTTGTGTAGGACTCCACACAGCAGCTTTCCACCTCTAATGGTTTCCTACCATGGAGAAAGATCCATCAGAAAATAGGGCATGGCCTCTTGCTTTGGGATAACAGCTGCTTTCTTTTTTGTTTTGTTTTCTTTTTGGGTTTTTTTTTTTTTTTTTCCCCTGGCTTTTTTCTCTTTTTTTCTTTTGACACCTATTGTTTTTTCCAGCCCATTTGGGGAGCTGGTAAGAAGAGGCCACCCCAAACTCAAGACCTCAAAGAAACTGAATTAACATGAGCGAGGGCACTAAAACCTGCCAGCTTCTCCTACTGTAAGGAAGAGTCTAACATTAGAAAGATTCCCATCTATTCTGCCTGAGCAGCTACACTAACTCCTGTTCCTTCCCTTCCCTGAGACAAAGAAGGGCAGCCTCCATCTTTGCTTCACACCTATGCTGTCTGGTAGGAGGTCAGGGTTAAGTTTTTGAAATTTCAATATCTAGCATTTATCCAATCTTTTTCTGTGCCTTGTGGGCACCCTTTTGGGTTTTTTAAATTTGTTAATAAACAGTTGGGATTTTTTTTCACTTTCATCCACTAGGATTCATTTTTCTCATTGGCAAACAGGGTTATCAAAACCATTCTCTTTAGAGGAAATGCTCATTCCAGGACATTTTCTCCTGAAATTTGTCCCTAAACCTAGACAAGGACATTATCACTTTTTACTTTACTATAGACCATTTCCAGGACTTCTAATTCTCTCATGTACTGGATAGCTTTGTCTGCTGTGATCCATTTTTCTGGGAAATTCACAAGATCTTCCTTAAATAGATATCGTGCCCTCATACTTTAGAGACGACATCTCCAGAGACTGCAAATTGCTCCTTCTTTTCCAATTCTTCCTTCAATTTCCCCATCTCTAGCAAGGGATTTTAGCTGTTGTGGCTTCATGACCTTCCAATTGTAACTGTGAGCCCTGTTATCCCAGCATCACCTGGCTGGCACCTGTAGTCTTTCTGCACGTCTCAAAGTTCTGATGAGGTCAAGGAATGTGTTAACTTCAGGTTCCTGTTTGATTTGTCCCACTCGTTCAAATTTCTCTGTTGAAGGACCAGCTTTTTCATCTGACCTTTCCTCTCCTGATTGTCCTCCTTCTCCTCCTCCTTCTTCCTCTTTCTCCATTTCTTATCAATAATATCGATCTGTAGCTTGGTTTATCCATTATGTTGTTTCCACTACTGGTACAAGTACTGTAGTTGCTGTGGTTTGAGTCCCTGTCTCAGCCATAGTGTTCTCAAATGCAGTTTGGGTTCCTACCTCAATTACCGTCCTCTGCAAGGACTGAACAGTGGCTTGGCAGGCACAGGTCAGGACCCAGCACAGGGCAAGAAGCTGCTGGCTTTCTCTGGGGTGGGCAAGGCACCCTTCCATCATTGATGGGTCAGTTTGCCAGTGTTGGTCACATGTTCAGGTGTAAAGTCGCAGGTAACTGGAGGTCATAACCGTCCTAGGAGCCTGCCCAAATCCTACCACACACCCTGCCAGCCAGGAACTGGATGCCTCAGGGCAGATTTCAATATCTCCATACTTAAAGTTTGTTTTCTCTTACACAGGAAGACATCAGATCCCACAAATCCCATAGTGCCCCAACAGTGTTCATTAATACTATTAACAGTATTAAGCAGCTTAAATAAGGATCAGCAATGACCATGGGAGCCTGCATTATAAACCCATTCACATCAATCTTGGGCAGGGAGAGTGAAATATATTTCCTCATCATCCACAGAAGATAGCTCCCCCCGCATAACAAGGCTGCAGTGTCAGGGCAAAACACAGAGCTGTTGTTCGTGCTAACATGCTCCCAGCAAACTCAGCAAAACAAAGAGATAAGGAGTGCAGCTGACAAACCTCATGTCCCACAAAGGAGCTTGCTACTCGATAACTGCTATTACTATAGCATGCAAGATAGATAGATAGATAGATAGAAAGATAGAAAGATAGATAGAACTGCCTTTGTCTCACTCCCTGGGCACTAAAAAGGACTGTGGTGGGTTGACCTTAGAGACGCCACTTGCCCACCAAGCCACTTTATCACACCCCAGCTGGATGAGGGAGAGAAAATATGGCAGAAAATACTTGATAAGGCAATTTACTAAAGGAAAAAATGAAACTGTGCATGCATAAGAAAAGAGAAAACAAAACAAAAAAAAGTTTGTTCTCTACTTCCCATCAGCAAGGGATGTTCAGCCACTTCCCAGGAAGCAGGGCTTCAACGCACATGGTGGTTTCTCTGGAAGGCAAACCCTGTAAATGACAAATGCCGCCCCCCTTCCTCCTCCTTTCCTTAGCTTTTCTGTCTGGGCTGATATATGGCATGATCTATCCTTTCTGTTAATTTAATTGGCATAGTTGTGTCCACTCTCAGGATCTTGGGAAATGTTGGAGACACAGAGTTGATGCTGTACCAGAGCTGTTCAACAGTAGCCAAAACACTGATGTGTTATCAACATCTTTCTATTTACCAATGCACAGCACTGCACTGTGAAGCTTGTTATTGGAAAATGAATTCAATCTCAGCCAGACCCAATACACCAATGTATAAGTATTCAATATTCCCTAAGTTTTATATCCTCTAAAACAAACAAACAAACAAACAAACAAACAAGCAAAGAAAGACCATAAGTTAGAAAAGTGTAAATTAGTTTGAAAGCATTAAATGTGTTTACAAGTTCTTATTGTATCTTAACCAATCATGCTCTGTTAGCTGTTTAAAATCTAGATTATCTCATAGAGCTAAAGAATGACTTCATCAATTTCATCATATTGCAAAGGAGTCCAAGCAACTTCTGAGTAAATATGCCCCCAAAACAAATGGGGAAAAGCAAGTCATACTCTTTGAAGACACAGCCTATACAAATACAATAAAGACTGGGATAAAATCTGCACTGTATGCAACAGAAGTCAAAACTCCAGAGAGCAAGGCAAGCTAGAACAGCTCACATGAAAAGAAACAGTATTTGTTCCAGCAACTAAATTAATGTTATCAGACAAAAATTTTACGTCTGTTATGTTAGGTACATCAGGAAGGGGAAGATAATGACTAAGGATGAAAACCGGATTCAGCTGTTAAAGAAAAATATTTTGCTGGAGGACACTGAAAATGGCAAGGGTTATATTATTTTTCTCTTTTCTTCTGTTACTGGTATCAAATTTTTAGACAAGTCAGAAGCCTAAAAAAGTTTGTTTTGTAGGAGGGTATTTGCTAGAGATTCTGGAGTGAAAGGGCACAGAGCATACATTCAGTATTGAACAGGAAATTAAGGACAAGGAGAAAAAGAGCCGTAGGTATTCAACACCTGCAAGGGTGACTGGCTTTGCAGCTGTTTTGGAACATTACCCCAGTGCACCTAATTATCAAACTGTGTTAAATCTTGAGTTTATGCGTCTCAGGTGATCAATTTTGTCTATTCCCATTTTATTCATAGTGCTTCAAGAAATGCTCAGAATACACGTTAAGGTGAAGTCCTATGTACTTTTTGGCCATTAAAAATCCCAAAGCACTTGCAAAAACAGTTCTAATCTCATTTTCTTATCAGACTCCTCTAGTTTATTACAGTTTGAAGATGACTGGGAGGGAAAAAAAAAAGCTGTTGCGCTGTAATGTGTTATAATGTCTGTAATTTGTAACTATGCAAGTTTTTGGTAAAGATCCTTGTACTTCTGGAACAAGGGGTTTTAGGACTTCCTAAAAATCACTGTTCTACGTGTCCATACAGCATGAATGTCATAGACAAAGCTGTTTAAATAAAAAGGAAGCAGAAATGGAGGGCAAGACAGTTATCTGCAGTACCTTCTAGTGAGCTCTGTCTAACAGTGTGTGAGAAGTTCAACAACTTTGCACTGACATGTCTGAAGTTGTCAGATTTCTATGGACATGATCTTCTGGCATAAAGTATAAAAGGGTTATTGTCCCTGATGTGAATCTCAGATGACTTTAATTAAAAATTAGTTTCTTATTCTGTGCCAAAATACTGTCTTTCAAGTCTTTGCTTGACTCAGGAGTTTTGCCTTATGAACCAAAGGAGCCGCTCAAAAGCAGGAAAGCTTATTTTACACTTGCATTTTCTTGACCAAGTTCAGAGTCATGAAACTGATTTTAAAGTAAAAAGTCGTGTACTATCCATAGGTCAGTCCTCTTCTCAGTATCTTAGGGATAAGACCGTATTCCCTGTATGTGGTTCCAAAGGAAAAGCCTTATTTTTCTTTCTGAACTACTTCACAGTGATCCATACACTTTTAAGAATAGGTTCTGTTTTCCCAGAAAAATACTTTGTCATGTTAAGATTAAGAAAATAAAGATTTCTTCCTAAATCCTAGAACACCATATCTTAATGTACAAGCCGCAACAAGATAAATTAAAGTATGTAAGAGTTTGACTTTTCAGTCCCATAATTCTTCCAACTTTTTGTGTCTATATTTTTTGAATTTACTTATTCTTCAAAAAGAAAAGTCCCATCCTATGACATTAAAATGTATATTAGAGTTACATACATATATAGAAAATCTGGGTCATCTTGTTCTAGCAACTCAAGCATTTTCATTTAATAACAGATTAGGTGACAGCTATTTTTCTCTGTATGGTATGCTGAAGAGACACAAGTCAGTTTTATACAAATAAGAGATGTTGAGACGTATGAATTTTGGTTCCTTTTCAGCTGCTCTGGTGGTTTTGCACACTTCTAGCCCTGTTGCTTCTCATTGGTTTCTGTTGCAATTTTACCTATACTCCATCCTTTGCATTTTATGAAATATCTATCATTTTTAAAACCTCTATTCCATAAGAGGATTCTATTCTATAAGTTCTAATTTATTCAAACCATCTAATTCAAATTCTTACAGAACTACTTCTCAATTTCTACTGCAGATGCCTTGGTATCATTTTCTGCCCTCTTACCAGCCCAATGTTTTCTTATATCACTTATGCTCTGTCTAATAGTAGTCTCCTATTCCACAGTCTTTCTTCCTCCCATAGCTGATTTCTGTATTTTTACTGCTGAACCATCTCCCATTAGCTTCATCGGTCTCCTGCTCTACCCTCTTGTTTTCTTCTGCCGAGGACAGACACTTTTTTTGATCTCAGTGTCTTGATGTTTTTGTTTCGCTTTGTTCTAGCTACTTTATCTTCTTTTGAAAACTATGGAAACTGGGCTTCCTTCCAACATTTCCTCTGAATCCCAGGGTGTATATTTGGCAGACACATCTGCTCTTTCCTCACCATCCTCTCCTTTACATTCTCATTTGGCTCAGTGAGCACCAAGCTACCATATACTCAAGAAGATCCCCATCTACGTACCTTTCAGCAACGCTGGACATGATACAGGGCAATGGACTCTTGCTTCCATCTCCCAGTTCTCCCCACTTTCTGACTCTTCCTCTGTTCTCTGTTGTCTAGCTCCTAAACTTCATCTTCATGACCACAAGCAATCACATCCTCTACTCCACCACCCTTTTCCTGTAAGTTGTCCCCTATGGTCCCATATACTGCTCCCTCATTCTCTAGGTTTGACTGACCTGTCTTCCTCCTCAGCAACTGGGTGGTTTTAAGAAACTGAACAGAAAAGTGACTTCCCTTCAAACAGAAGGCAGAAAAATCTTTCTTTTCTGTGTATAAATTGTCCATCAAAATGAGGTTTTTTTTCTAGCAGCAGTTTCTACATTGCTTTTTCCATAAAACAAGGTGTGAATAATAAATTGTTGTGGCAATCCCCTTCATGGTAGTTTAAATTACTACATTTTATTTTACACTTACAATGGATTAGATGCATGCAGACAGTTATCACAGCTCAGCTGGTAAGTGGCTCAGTTGTATCAGTTCAGGGTCTGTGGTACCTTGATTTGGTGATCAGCTTGGAGCTACTACAAGGAGAAACTACAAAAAAGGTGTGAATTTGACTTAACCTTAATCGTAAATCTATATACTTAAGGCTGAAGCAATCACACATGTTCAGTGGGGAAGGTAAATGTAGTCACTCATTAGCCCTCTGTGATGCTGCAGCAGGGTCACTGGAAGCAGATGGAGTCGTGCGTTAAAAATCCTTCCTTGCAATTTTGGGACACATGCAGACTGACATTTTGATCTGTGTGGGTTTTCTCGAGGCTGTCAGGAACATGGAGCAAAGGTAAGTACTTTCTGGCACAAGTCAGAAAGACTGTGCAAGTGAAAAATCAGACCTTCCCAAATAAAAGACTGGTGAGATTAATTTGACACGTATGAATTTTCCTAGATCAACTCCTGGATGCACTTGAAGTGTAAAATATTATTTCCTAAGTCCAGAAAGTTAAAAGCAACTGAAAACAAAGTCTAAAACTGAGAGAGGCCAGTAACCTTTATTTATAGTCAGTAATTCATCAACTTACTGAAGCTTGTGAAAAACAGCAAGTGATCTTCCATTGGCATATGCAGTCATATTACACTATAAAATGTCAGTCAAGAGATTGAACTGAAACAGATGTGTAGTCCCAAGAAGTTTATGGACTGCGGCTCTCAGTGAATGACCTGTTTGTGAAGGAAATGGATGCTGAAAATCAAGAAGTATGCATTCAGGCAAAGAACAACCTGGCAAGGAAAGCTTTTAAATTAATTGAGAACAGCAAAGTAGCCAAAGTGAGGGGAAAGGAACAATGTGATCATAATAGTTTCTGGTTTATTTCACTGCACATGTACCACCTGGTGATGTGATTTTTACAAAGCCAGCTCTCATCCCTGAGGCACAAACTGTAATTCTACCTCAAATAATAGTCTTCCTGATTTTACATCAAGAACTGTTATTCCAAATTTCTTCAGGAATGGTTTTCCCAAGGATTCTAGAAAGAAATTGTGAGATTAAAACAGAGCTTTAATGGCTACAGCTGTTATCACATCACCTCAATTGGTGAACCTCTCAGGGCTTGACAGAGAATTAAGAGGGCTCAGGACTTAAAACTATGTCTGAGAAAAACCTATGTGCTGCAGGGAAGTGTGTTAGTTGGTAATCTGCATTTTGGTACACCAAGTCGACCCTGAAGCTATCTCACTAGTATAGAATAATAAATAAGCTTCCCAATATTTTTCAGTTAAGGGCTTTCATTCCTTTCCACAAAGATAACTACCATTGCAACCTAGTCAGATTCCAAGTCCTTTCCTTCTGAATTTGTCCTTTAGGTCTGATTGCAAGCATTCTTTTCTGTGCTAAAATACTCAAGTTTATTATCATGATTAAATAGTTATTGCATACAAAGTTTCTTATGTATTTTACACTTTGTTCATTTTTTTGTTTTCAGGCTTTTAAATAAAGTTTAAACAACTGGGTTTTTGAGAGTTTTACACTTTTTGAGATATCTGTGTTTGGAAGTTTCAGTCATATTCTGACTCCAGATGCCAACAGATCTCAGATATTTCTACTGTTACTGTGTCCTAATTCTGGGCTTCTCAGTACAGAAAAGACATGAACATTCCTGAGGTAGTCCAGCAAAGGGCCTTGGGGATGATTAAGGAACTGGAGTATTCTTTCTATGAGGAAAGACTGAGAGAGTTGGGAATGCTGAGTCCAGGGAAGAGAAGCCTCAACAGGGTCTTAAGAGATATAAATACACTTAATGCACATAGGGAGGGTGAAAAGAGGATGGAGACAGCTTCCTCTCAGTGGTGTCCAGGGGCAGGACAAGAGGCAGTGGGCACAAACTGAAACACAGGTTTCCTCTGAATATCAGGAACAGGAAGCACTTCTTGCTGTGAGGTTGACCAAGCACTGGCACAGATTGCCCAGTGAGGTGGGGGACTATATCTCTGGTGGAGATATTAAAAAAAACATTTGAAGTTGGTCCTGGATGAGTGGCTCTAGGTATCCCTGCTTAAACAGAGGATTTGAACCAGATGACCTCTAGAGGTCTCTGCCAATCTCCAACCTTTTCTAATTCTGTGGCATCTGTCTTTAATAAGCTGGAACTAAATCTGTGGAAAATAAAGGCAGGGAATCATCTATGATAGCTAAAAAGACTGCTGTCAACATTCATTGAAATCGTAAATATACAGACCTATAACAACAGATTACTTTAGAAAATAAATCTGAAAATAGTGTGAAGGAAACACAACACAGAAATTCAGCTCAGATAGGAGGAGAGAGGAACCAATTTTAGAAATTAGTGATGGGATCTGAGGTTGCTTAGGCCAGACCATTAGCATGTAAATGGGAGCAAGAAGATGCTTATCCAGCAACTTTTGCCTGGTGCCCTCATGAAATTCATAAAACCTTTGAAAAGGTGACTTCATACTTATACTGACCTCTGCAGATTCTGCATTCCTTGATACATCAGAGGCTTGGGGAGGAGAAATGAAAGAGGAAAATGCAGCAGCTCTGCAACATCGGAGCTGTTCTGCATAATCTCTTATTTTATAAGCACTTCACCAAACCAGCTTCAAAGCAGCACAAAGAAGCCTCCAATTCTTGACTTCACTGTTTCCCCTTGTAGATCCAGCTGACAATCCAAGTGAGTCCCAAATGATGATCTAAGCAAGCAATAAATCTTTTACTGTGTGCTGCAGTTTTCTCTAGAGTCAGCATAGTTATTTTATTTGCTTTTCCTTTGATTGTCTCAGCATCAGCATTTTACTTCAGCTTTTTAAATGGATAAAATATACGATATTTGTTCAGATTTTGGTTCTAAAAGATATAGAACAGAGCTAATATTTACATATTTACATGATGCAAAAGAAAACAATCAAAGATTATTTCTATTGGATATATGCCAGTAAGCTAGCTCTCATTTATAGTATTTATGATATTTAAAGCCTTAGAACTTTATCAGGAGACAAAGCATTCCAGGTCAGACATGGGAACAGCGGCCTAGGAAGCACCTTTGTCTTATCTTTTGGGGTTTATGTCAGATGCACCCAACTGCAAAATAAATTTTAGACTTCAACTGAGGCTGACTATATGAAGAAGTCATATCATCTGTTTTCCCCATCTCAGCTTTCTTTAGAGTTGAGTCATCCATTCAGGTTTACTTGCTCCATCTTTCTGTACTCACTCTTTCCATTAGTAGAGACACTCATACACTCCAGGCACTGATCCCAGCATGCTTTTTCCCCACATAAAACCATCAAAACAAGATCCTTTCTCTTCTTCACCAAGCGTGAGATGTGCCCTCTAGTGCCTGGCTGCCTTGGAGAATGCAGGTGGTGGTTTCTTCTTACTATGGCCTGGATGAAAGGGGAAATAACAGACCATGGGCAGCAGGGCAAAGGGCAAATGTACACCTTTCCAAATCAGCATGAAATGGTGTTCATAGCCTATAATGTATGGTGCTGGTATAGAAAGTGCTCTACTGCTTTCCCACCATGGCAGGATTGACTGCTAAGCTGGGAGTGAGGGTGTTAAGTCCAACATGCCTTCTACTGCTACTCACAGTCCAAAACCTGAGACTTAATTAAACTGCAGCACAAAGTTTCCCACTGCCTGGTTGTCTTGCAGTTCTGCCTGCTCAATGAAGCAGGAAAAATGATGTTGAGACTGAATAAAAACAATGCATTTTCCGAATGACAACAGCCTTTGATAAGATAGTCAGCTAGTAATGAGAAATATAGAGCAGACAGTGGAGCTGACTGGAGGGTCAGATGAGCAAATTAACAAAACCTTTAAAGGCAGAGGGAAGAAAAATCACAGGAACTTGTAGACAGGCAGAATTGGCAATTTGGAAAGGCTGATAGCTGAGCTGCAGCACATTTTAATTCCTATATTATCTAGCATGTTTTACTAAAATTCCTATGTAAGATTTATAAGGCTTATGAAAAGTTTAACAGCTTCCCTCGCTTGACTCTGACCCATCATTAGTTTGGCTGTCTGCAGCCACTGCTGTCCTGTCAATTAATTTGGCATAATGGTTGATCTTCTCCAGGAAGCAAAGTATAATTTATTTGCACTGATACACTACTCATTCCAGACCAAATAAGTACTGACTGCTAATATCACTAAACCTTCAACCTCCTGATTAAAATCGCTAAAGTAGGGAGCCACATATGAAGGACTGTGAACCCCTCAAGTAGTATGCCAAAGACTCAAACTATTTTTTTCTTGTGTTGCATGAAAGACATTAAAATGATAGGCATGGAACAATGACAAGGAGCATTCATACTTTCTCCCAAAGTGTAGCAATTCCTTTGTCCTTCTCTTAAGCATCACCACTGATGGGCAGTATAGACCACACTCATTGTGGGAAGGCTGAAGTACAGCCCACAGGATAGCATGCCGAGAAATTACAATGCTGAACTCCTTTGGAAGAGAGGGTACAGAGACAGTAACTTATTTGGGCTTCCGCCAAAATAATCCCAGAATTCTCTGCTTTTTAAGCCAAAATATTTTAACCAATGCAAAACTATCTTTCCTAAAAGACTAAATGCATTACCTCATCAGGATCTTCAAAAGCATTCAGCCTGGACTATCACAAAAACTTTACCTCAGTGTTTTGTGTGTTTGAAAATCTCTGCAAAATAATGTAGGAATATGGCTTTTTGTGTGAAATGCTGAAACAAAAATCATAGTTAAACTGTCAGAAATATCTTAGTATGTCGGTAAACTTGGGAGAGTATTTTTTTAGGTGTATCAAGTGTGGTGCAGTATAAAGATAATTCTACAACTTCTATAACATCACCCACACAGGCATCTCTAATTTTTGATACCTTAGAACAAAGTAATGGCTCTAAAAACTTTCAACGTATGATCCCCTTGTTAGTTGTGTGTTACTATATGACAGTAAAGGCACTTAGAGGAAGTTAGACCAACTACATTGGCTGTTCATTTTTGGTTGTATTTTATTATGCCAACTTAGCATCACACTTGTGGTTTTTGAGATCAGTTCTGCAAGTACAACTGAGCAATGACCCATTGGTGATGCTGGTTAGGTCACAAAGCAGCTGAAACCAAACATTTTTACAAACTCTCCCTTTTCATTTGAAAAGGAAATTGCATTTGAGAGAGCTACAATATAATGCTGATTCAAAGCAGGAGGAGAGGTCAGGATAGGAGATTATGCTGCTGAAACAGCAGCAGAAGCCCTTTAGTGACTGTGTCTGCCTGGGCACTTTAGAGAGATGTCATGTTATGATTTTATGGCAATAGTTAGTAGTGAATGGCAGTGCTGATTCCTTTTCACACTTCGAATAGAACAGGGTTTTCTCCATTGAGGGTTTCTTGCTTGTTTGTTTTTTATTGTTTATCCTCCATTTCTAGTATTCCCCGTAAAAAAAAAAGAAAAACAAAACCAATGTACTTGAGACAATTATGTATTGCTATGGGTAGGGTTCTTCTGGGATCTACTTGGTATCCATGAGATTACTGAAGGGATATGATCTGACAGCAGAGCAGTCCAAGTTTCCTTTGCTTTGACCTCTAATGCCTCAGCAGCGTTCTAAAGATATTCAGCTAAGGTACAGAAAATTTCTGCTGCCATTAAGGGAGATGGCTTAATAAATTATTTAAAACATATAAACAAAAAAATGCCCCACAACCTAGTGGATCTAGCATCTGCTACATAAAAACATCCTTTGTTTGGTTAACTACAGGCAAATTTTACGACAAAACTTCAAATGTTATTTTGCTGTTATTAGTGTTAGATTTTTCTAATAGTTCTTGGTATGAATATATCAGATGATGGTTTTATGTGAAAATAGGTAAAGTTGATTGCTTTTACTTCCTTCAAGAAGAATATCACACTATTAAACCCACGGTATTAAAACTGGGAGTTCTGCACAGGAGAAGATACTTTTATTTTTTAAAATATCTAATATTTCACATATATAATAATGTGTATGGACCTCACAATAGCTGCTGGGTTATATAGCATAAAGGACACTTAAAAATTATTGCAATTGCATTAGCACAAGACAACACGAATTATATGCAAAACCTGCCTGCTATTGTTGAGCAAGTAGTACATGACGCTTTATTTCATATTACCATGCTGAACAGAGGAGAAAAATATTCTTTAGCATTTCTGCTCCTATAATACTGTGTGAAACAACATTTTCAAGTTAATAGAAAACCACAAGAAACAGAGTCAAGGGTAATCTTTAAGTTGGAAGGAGTATATAATAATATATTAATATATTAATGTTAATACATTAATATTATTATTAATAATATATTATTACTATATTAATATATTATTAATATGATACTGCTTCAAGTGCTGTAGCCCTGAGAAAGACTGAAAATTTAACAGTCCTATTCAGTTGTAAATACTCAGACGACTGTGTTATTTATACGATTTTTGTTAAACTTATTTATACCTGTTTGAACTCAATGACTTCTTTAGGCATGCATGGGTTACAGAGACAAGCAGAAATCTGTCCTTGTTGAGAAACATTTGAGAAACTTGCTAAAGCAGACAAATGCCTGGCAGACTGTGCTGAGAATTCTTGCAGCTGAGTCCTTGTGCCCTTGTGGTGCAGCAGCTCACACAGAACATCTGACTCCTCCTTTGTTCCATAGGTGGCTGAGACTCTGAGAGTAGAGACCCAGGTACTTTTGTACCTTTTTTTTGGCAATATAAAGATCTGGTAAGCAATTGGAAAAGCTTATGCTGGATTATTTGATTCAATATTTTTTCACTGGGGACTCATTTCAAAAATTCTTGACTGCACCTTTAGCAAAATCGTGGAAATCACTCCTCTGTGTTAACTGGAATGGAAGATACTCCCAGTAATCAGCAGAAGAGTTTAGCACTTACCTTTGAGAAGTGCAATAAGGTTCTGACTTAGAGTTTCTCATATGTAAATAGGGTGATAAGATTTGTTTGAGTATTACACAACAATAACTCAGTGAATGGATTTAGAGTTGCAGGAAGGAACTTTTAGGGGCAGGATGAGATTTTGGAAGACACGTAGCTTGTATGCTTCAACACATTGCAGCCTCTAACTTTTTAATTTCTTTCAGGCTTGACTTGAAGTCTGAATTTCTTGTTTCTCATTGGAGGAGTGATTTTTCTGTTTTCCTATGTTTTAATAACGGCAATCTTAAAAAGACCTGAAAACCATTGTTATGTTTTAAAATATTTGTAACCGCACTTTATGATGAGTATGATTGGTATGGCTATACTGTTTCCTATTTAGCAGAGTTTATGATTATAGAGAGTATAAGAATTATCATTCCACCTTTCTAGAAATTTCTGTTGCTGTTCAGTCTCTGTTACATTACCCAGCTTTCTTTTTTTCAGTACCAAGTGACAGCACTTCTGTCATTCCTCTGTGTGCAGCATAATGTACATCACTGACAGAAAGATTTTGCTACAGCACATAAATTTTCCCTTCTGAGTTTTGTCCCTTCACTTCTCTGTGTTGAAAAAATTCTACCCTCCCCATTTTGCTATTGAAGCTCTTCAGTTATCTGTAGGCTGTTATCCTGTCTCTCTTTTTTCATCTCTTATCCAAGCTAAGCATATGTTAGGTTTTTTAATCTTTACTTATAACTTGGAAATTCCTAGACCCAAGACAGTTTTTCTTGCTTTTCTGTAAGCTTCCTCTATTATTTTTATCTTTATCTATTGACATAATACCCAGGACAAAATTGTGTTGTAGAAGTGTCATATTTTCAACATCCAGTTATAGGCAGAGGTCTAACAATTTTAACCCACAGCACATGATTATTCTACTAATGAAAATTTCTTTGGGCTTTCGGATAGTCTCATCACAGCTAGAATCTCATTGGTATTCTGCCAGTCCCTCACCCCTTTTTCCATTCCTGCTTTAATGCTTCTTTCGTCTATTTAATTATATATGTATTGAAATTACAAAAAAATCCTAACTGATCACAATACCCACCTGAATTCTCTTAGCTGTCATTTATATACCCAATGTTTTTTGGGCTACTGCTTATTATTTCTGATATGATGGGTGGTATTTATATATCCCAAGTTGTCATGGACCCTGAATTTCATTTAGTTGCAGTTTAATATTTAAATAAAACTTAAAGTGAATGCAGATTAAACAATTTAAGGTAATATACTCAAATAGTGATCTATCACATCACAGATAATTGTTATTTCATTATTTATCTTTCTTTGCAATATTTCTCTTTAAAAAATTCCACTGTTCTAAGTCACTAGGTACTAGAGTAAGAGATATGCTTTACATCAGCAAAGTGTGAGTTGAAGCAAATGAAAGTATTTTATAAAGCTCCTCTATCACCTAGTTATTTTTCCCTCTCAACCAAAAAAAAAAAAAAATCAATAGGATTTTTTTAGGAAATGTTTATTGTGCACAAAGGCGCCATGATCAGAACCCAGTAAACCTCAAATGCCTAATTTTGGTTGTGCTGATCTTATATTGCCATTGCCTTTTTTGTCTTGCACCTTATCAATTGTCTGTGTTTTAGCATTCGTTAAAGTCAATCCTTGAGTTTTATCTCTTTAGTATTTAGCCTTAATTCTCCTATGTAGTTTTAAAGCAGTCTTCTCTTCCTCTATAGCATACACACTTTTAAATGTCTTACCTTGCTCATTTCCTGGCTTAAATTACATGATCATAGCATCAAGAACAAGCATTTCCCATGATAGGCAGGAGAAATATTCCCCTCCCTGTAATTTTTAAGGCCAAAAATTACATCCCGAGTCCTAAGCTTCACAGCCTCCTTAGCACCCTGCCACCTCCCGTCCCTTCCGAGCGCACTGTCACACGGGTTTCTCCAGCAGCACAGGACAGCTGTCCAACTCTTTTATTCATGGCATAACAGTCTGAAGCCACTGCAGTTGTCTGCTCCATGGCTCAGCTCCTGTTACCCTGACAAGGACGACCTGCTGTCGCTCACATGTTCAATAGCACTCCATCAGGCACTGCCACCTTCTGTGCTGCAGCAAGAGCCAGCTCAGCCTCTGCTGTTGTCCTCCTCTCTTCCCAAGGAGATGAGCTCTCTTCCATGGCACTGCTCTGTGAGAGCTCCTGCGGGACACACAGCCTCACTGTCCAGCCAGAGTGAGTGTTCACAGTTCTTTGAGCTCCTAAGAAGTCAGTGTGGATTATGGATGAGTCTTACTAGCTTGAATCTTATAATTTTAGAAACTGAATATTTCCATTCAGTCTCTTCTATCCTACATTATATCCAAATGCAGCTATTCTTGAGAAAACCCAGACAGTGTTAGCAAAGATATATCCTTTCACACACTTCCTGCCTTCAAAAATATAACCTGGAATACACTTCTCCGCTGGAAAGAATATTCAGGGAGACATATAAGTCAAAATGTATTCCCTGACAGTGAATATGGACAATATCAATGTCTAGTACTGAGCTGCCAGGAAGGCCTGTTCAGGAGCTTCTGAAAAATAATTCTGCTTTGTCCTAACTCAACAAGTAAGTTCTCCCTAACTTTTCAAGGAAGGAAATGCCTCCTAGGATTAGTGCACTTATCCATGGTCTGTCTTGCAGGCACTCTGAGCAGTCAAATAAACCAACCTCAGTTGCTTCAAACTGCTAGACCATGACTGGAAGATCTAGACAGCTGTCCTAATACCAATATTTCAAGAGTGTTCCTCTGTGTATCCCAATCTCACAAGAAATGTCTGGCTTTATGTCCCAGATATTTCGGTTTGTCTTGGGAAATTTACTGATTTTTTCTGGTTGGAGACATTTTTCCCACTTCTTCTCTTCTTCAAATAATTTCTTCCATATTAAGGACAGAGCTCAGACTATGCAGTTGGCCTTAGAAAGAGATTAACTGTTGCCCTCCTATTTATAAAAAAAATTGCACACTGAGCATTGGTGTGTGAAAGAGTGATGTCTGCCTATAAAAGGAAACAATATTTTCTTAGGGCTTTTGCCAAAAGTGACCTTCCCTTGGGGAGTGCCAAAAAATTTCCATTTCAAGACAGATAGATGGGGTCTCATTCACTATTTTCTTAAGCTTTATAGACTTACAGATGTACCTGGGAGCAGTTCTGTGTCCAGATCTGTCTGTAAAAGGATTTTCTGCTAGGTATGTTTTCTTGAGTACTATATATGGAGAGCCAATGAAAGGAGGAAGAATGGATGTTTGTTTGCAGCTTTTCCTATAAATTGATCTGTTTTAGACAATACATCTCGAATAATTCTGCCTATACCTCTCCCTTCTATACTCTAATTGAATATGTAGATTCTTAAAATGAGAGGAGCTGAAACAACATGCCTAGTTTAAGATTATGTGCAGCATATGGATAGAGAAGGAAGGGATGTCTCTAAAGATTAAGTAAAATTAAAATAAATTAAGAAAAATACTAACAGTGCTAATGGTGATGACATAATAGTTTTCACACTGTTAACACAATGAAGGTGAACACAATGAAATTGGAAGAACTGCTACAGTTCTGCTTTTGTCAATTTATTCAATTCCCATTTTCATGGAAGCCACAAGGAATTCTGCCATTAGTACCAGCAAGAATAGTGCTGGTCTTGCAATGTTTACTGTGGACTTTTAATCCTGTTGATGCTTATGTTTCAGAATAGGCATACTGAGCCTGTGCATGAAGCTAATCACCTGTGTGAAGGCTTCCAGACAGACTATCAGTTTCTGGTCCTACAAATATTCGTGTTTGAACTTCAAACACAATAGTGTTCATACTTAATATGTTTTCTGTACTTTCAAAGCCTCCTGGTGAAGGAGGCCATCCTCTACACAGTGCTTTGAATTAAGGCCTGTACTTTCTTCCCTGGCTCATACTGCGATGTGCAGGGTACTCAGGCAAAGTTAATCTTCCTAAGGGGAAATAAAAGCCAAGTTACTTTCTCATGCTTTGAACTCATTTATTTGTGTGTTGCTGTGTATTTAATTTTGGAAGAAATTATAATTAATTAAACATGCAAAGCCTAACAGAGTAATTTTGCTGCTCCTGAGAGAGTATCTTAGGGGAATGATATTTCTAATAAATGGTTTATATATTTTTCATAATTTTAAAGTCAAGCAAATTTGGAACAAAGAGATTGAAATTACAAATATGTCTAGATAATAATATTGTATTCAAGAAAATGTGCCTGTTCAACTATGTAAAAGGATACATGTGCCTTTAGCAAATAATTTCTGAGACTTCAATTAAAGCTGTAAACTGGTAATGATGCCTGTCAATTGATGAAATAACCTTTTTCATCTACAGATAGGATTTTTTTGTGATTTTGATTGAACAAAATGTCCCCAAACGAGCACATCATCTTATTTGTTCCTTTTTTTTTACTCTTCAGGTCTTCCAGAGCTATTGGCATTCTTAGTACCAAGTAGAAATATTTTATTTGTGAATATGACATATACTCCTTTCTACCATTGCTTCCTTCTACATAAGTGAACAAAGACAGTGCTTATCATTCCATTCCCTCTAAATTAAATACATAAATAACTCTAATTAGAGATTGAAAAAGCAACCTTTATTCTTATTCTCATTGGTTTGAATAAAATGAGGTGTCATAGGAGTGGTTCTCTAGGCTTTATAATCTCCTGAATGTACTTGTTGTTGAGTGGTGTTTTGTTCTTATTGCCTACTGCTCACAAATGGCTTTCTCAATTTCATCCCACCTAGTTTTTGAGAAACACTATCAAGGTATGAAGAGACTAACAATGAAAAGGAAATTAGTAGCTGGCGGCAATTGAATCAGAAAAAAATATTAATCTGTTATGACTACAAATAGTAGCATCAAATGTGAAAATAGACTTTCAAATTAATTAGCATTTAAGGGAAATGGGTTTGGATAGTTATCACATTGCTTTTAAGCAGCTATGTTTACAGGTACAGCTGTGCTTTCTATTCCTTGATAGAGAAAAAAAAAAAAAGAAATAAATAGACATTTCTAGTTTTAAAATTGTTCTATGTTCCTACTTCTTGACAGCTAAAGGCTCAGGAAATCAAAACAAAACAAAACAAAACAACATAAACCAATGGTATTTTACTGTTCCTCACAGGTCCAGTGAAAGGTACATATTCTTCACAAAGGCAAAGTTCTGTTTATTGATCCTATATATGTGTGGCAATAAGCATACTCTTCTCCATCTCCCTTGCTGTTATCTTGCCAAAATCCTTTCGGACACCTCTTTGTGAGGTGCAACCCACTACAGCTACAAATGGATGTAAAGAGACCAGATCTGACACACTCTTCATCACCATCCATACCTCAAGCCTTATTTCACATACCTTTTCTCTTTTTTCCCTCTACGCCTGTATAGTGCTTCCAAAGTGGCTGATATAAGTCATCAGGGTCACAGAACATGTGCATCAACTTCTTGAGACTTCAAGGTTTTCAAATAATCTGAACACCAGGAAGACTAAACCTTTTATTATATCTCATTTCCCCTTGAGCATTCCAACTTGGCAAAAAAAGAAATAAACAAATCATTCTTTATTGTCTTCTTCCTGCAAGGATGGTAATAACTGCAAAGAGAAAAATATAACTTCAGGCAGCTACACTGCTGCTATGATAAATGAGTAATCTTTGCACATTTGCATCTACTTTCTTTAATATTTTTCACATACAGATACTTCATGGATTGGAAGAATGATGTGGACAGCTACTTCACAATAGACGCTACTGAAGGAACCATTGCTACTAATGAATTACTGGACAGAGAAAGCACAGCACAATACAATTTCTCTATAATTGCAAGTAAAGTTAGTAAGTATGACACAAACTGAATTAATATGCTAATATGGTGTTTTTCTCAGAATGTAATGCTCAGGTATAAATATAATGTGAAGAGTGCTTGAATTGCCAAGAGTTTATTTAAGAAGGTTCAATGAATATCATTTTCCCAGACTCGTGAGGACAATTATGATGTTCAAACAGCCTTGTTTAGTAAGTTTTTGCTGGCAGACCTGATGTAACCACAATTCCCTTAGAAGCTGAAAAACATTTTGTCAGCATGTTGAGCATGAGGATCTGTGTGGTGATTTCCAGTTCTGATTTCTGATTTTGTAAGTCACTTCATATGAAATTAGGTTAGTTAAATAACAGATCTGTCAATGTGCTTTTTGAAGGCAGAAAAATGTAATGGGTCATTTGATACTTAGATAAAAAGTACACTAAAATTAAGTCAAGATCTAATGCCTTAAATGAACTAATCTTTGTGCTGCATCTCCCCTCTTGTCCCTTCTTGCTGCCCAAAATTTTATGCCTAACCCCTCCTGTGTGATTTGTGGTGGGATAATTTCATTTCTTGTCTTTGAGTCTTCTGCATAACCTTTTTTTCATTAGAAGTCCCTTCCCCATATATCATGTACCTGCAACATTTTTCATTGCCATCCATGTGTGTGGCATGTTTCGTTCGTGGTCTTGTCAAACTGTAACTCTCATAGGTGTATCTCACATTTTGAACACAAGTTTTCTGGTCACTTAGCAGTTGTGCAAAGGCCACAGAATTCTTTTTGTTGACATCAACAGGCTATAGAAGAGGGTCTTGCTGTATTTCTTATTCATTCTATATTGTTTATGTGTCATAAAAGGCAAGTTTCTGTAGTAAAGAACATGTTTTCCTCAATGTATTTCTTAGCTGAATCTTTGAAAGTTAATACATCCTACTAACAGGAAGAGGGAGATTTGGGAAGCAGAGATGATATATATTATTTCAGATTAAAAAAATCAAATTCTCAGTGGTAGTTATCTCAAAAAGAACCACGGGGTCACTCCTGGGTACCTGAAAATATTAAAAGAACACCAGTCAAATGAATACTTGAATTTTATCCATAGATTGAAAAAGACATGCATTAACAGAGAAGCCTAAACTGTCAGAAGTGGTTGAGTCCATGGAGATACAAGTGCAGTATATCTTCACATAAAATCCAGCACAACTGTAATTTGTTTCCAGAGAAACTGAAAGGCAGGCAGATGAAGAAAGAAGGTCTCATCATAGTCTATGTTTCAGTAAAGCTTAACTATTTAGACTTAGTAGTGGGCAAAGGACGTTTGAGATTTGTAATTTTTTTTCCTTCAGTAAGGAAACAGTTTTAGTAAAATTGATTTAAATCTGTCTATTATTCCCAAGAGTAATTAAAGTTGTATAAAACCCGGAAATTTATTTGTCCATGGGCATATATATAAAACAGTATGATATTTAAGCAGAGCTGTAGCAAATAGTATATCTTTTGAAATCCCCATTTTTTTCAATTGCTATGTTAAGAATCTGCACCTAAAGCATATCTGTGCTTCATTTCAGCATATCCCAAAATATTTATACATTGACCATTATCTATAAAGGTAATAACAATTGCTATATCTCTACTATGCTAGTAACTGGCAAAATTTGGGAGGATTTGAGGTATAGTAACTGTCAAAACATTATGTGCAAGTGTCTGACTAAAAGTGTAAAAATAAAGGAGGAGGATTGAGAGATGACACACTGCACAAAAGGAAAAAATAATGGTTAGAGAGAAAAACAAAATTGAAAAGGATTGAGGGGAAATTGCTATATTTGAAGAACTATTGATAGGAAAAATTGCTGTCCAGTGCTGACATAGAAACTGAGACTGTCAGCCTTTATCACAGAAAAAACAGAGAAGTTCCTTGATATGTGCACGACTATGTAAAAAAGTGGGCCAGTATTGAAATTAGATGCATAAACCATCTTCAGAAAGGAACAGACAGTATTGTTCTTGAAGTATTTTCATTTCCGCATGACCGTATCGCTCTAGAAGGACATATATATATATTATCTCCTTATAAAATAAGAATAAATAAGTAGACTTATAAGTAGCAGCAATCAGATTATGTTATTAAAAAACTTTATTGCTATTTTTTTTTCTTATTGTGAGAGAATAGCAACAACACCTCCCACACTTTTTAGGTACATCCTAATGATCACTCTGTAAATGACCTTTTCTTGAATTGTCCCTGAATGGAGATGTTTTTAAGCAGGAGGTGGATGATTGTTCTGCAGACATCCTGATGATGTGAGAGATATGAAGGCAGCTGAATGCAGAACACGCCTAACCCATTCATAGAAATAAAGTTCCGTTTTTATATAGAACAAAGTGCATGACCAGGTGGGGGATATTTCAGATTCACATTGTTTTCCCCCATTTCAGTTCTCAATTCCTCTGTACTTCTTTTCATTACCTGACTACATTTCATTGTAGCTTGTTGTTTTATTTTCTAATTCTTAGGATAAATCAACACCCTAGTAGCCTGCATGGTTGCTGTTTATGGACATTTTTGATGCCACAGAGCCTATCCAAATTAATAAATTAAACATGGCTCTCATTCATTTCAAGCACAAAGGCCATCTGGCATGAAGTAGATTATTTCTATGCCTTCTTATCTTCCAGAGTCACCACATGTGAATCAATCCTCTAAGAGCAGTCCCTGCCCTTACTAATTCCCAGCACATGCACGTGAATTGTCCACAAGATCACTGGTTGCTCCAGGTCAAAACTGTACCAAGAGTGCCATAAGAGCATAGTGGCATAAAAGAATCACGGTCGAGTGTTCAAAATTCCTACATATGCTGCCTAATTACCTGGCGTGGAAGTGGTTTTCTCCACTTTACAAAGGAGAATATAGATAAAATGCATAAGAGCTTACTTCTGCTTTCCTGTCCTGAAGGCATAATTTAACAGTAAAAATAAAGTAATAAATCCTTCCTGTCCAAACCGTCTTTCCAACTCACCTATGCCTAGGCCAGAATTTTGAGAATATTAAAGAAACCTCACCTTAAATCTCAAGATGGAGTTGATCTTCTGCATACCATAACTGAAATTAAGGAATCAGCAGTTCTCCTCAATAGCCAGTATCTATTTTCTCAGATACCTTGGATTTTCACAAGTCCATTGTTCAAAGAATGTTGCATGTTTTCTATTGCTGTAATAGCTTTGAACCCTTAAGATGTTGACAAATTATGGTAATCAAGCAAAATAAGGAAGCAGAATCGCCACTGTCTTACAGACAGGAAAAAACAAGGGAAGATGAAGTCAACTATTTAATTAAGTTGATAAAATAAATTAATAAAGCTAATTAACTTTCCTATGTTTTCCAGGCAGAATTGAAAACTGAAATCAGTTCCTTAATTTCTAGGCTCATGATTTAACCATTTTGTCTTCTCATCTGTGTAATCTGGGTTTAAAAGGCATAAGCAGAAGCTTTTAGTGACTCACTCGCTAATACCAGCATGTACATCACTAATGTGTTCACAGGGTTCATAAAGACTTGATTTTGAGAGAAACAACAACCAAAAACTAGACAAAATTGAGGTCAAATCTGCAAAGTAGTATTTTAAATGCAATTCTTTATGCTGGTTCACATCAAGTATTACAGGTCTTTGGTATTATATATAAATTCAAAGCTGTACACAATCTTCTTGCAGTCATCATTTATATAGACAAGTAGCTAAAGTGATGTCAGTGCAAACCAGAAAGAAAATCATATAAACAAAATAAAAAACTGAAATGAGTTCATCTTAGGCTCTGGTAATTCTGTTTACTTTCATATCTGACTTTTCCAGACCATTTATGCAAGGCAAAATTATAGTTTGTGGAATAAAAGATTTTAGGCCTCTAATATATCTTTCAAAGAACACAGAGAATAAATCAGATACATCAGTGAGAAATAAATGTAAGAAGTATACTCATATTCATGTATCTTTCCAGAGCATGCTCTTCTATTGTGATTTAGAGGGAGAAAAAATGTCAAATCCTTTAGGTAATTTTAAAAATATAGGTCACATACAATCTGAACAGTTGGAAAAAATCAGAAAAAAGTCATTTAAACAAGCAACTTCACAAAAATATGACCTAAAAGACTTCTTAAAGAAACTGACATGTCTAACACAAATTATCAAAATCACCTGATAGTTCCATGATGCATACATTTTGAATACATTCACTGTTTTATTGGAAAGGCATTGGGAACATATTCCTAAAAGGAAATTAAATTCTATGCCTGTATTTTGGTGGTGATTCATTAATCTCTAATCTATTTGAAAAATGTCTCCTGATCCCCTGTTTCTCAGTGTTGTACCATAAAATGAAGGTACACACACAAATACATCTAAAGCAAAACCTGAGTTACTCCATGTGAGTTGATGTGTCTTTTCAGTGAGTGCTGCTAGGAGGGGAGTTTTAGGTCAGATTGTTTCTCCCAGTCGCTGTGTGAGTTTGACCTGTTCAGGGATTTTCTGATCTCTTTATAGAGGTCTCGCCCTCTACTGAATAAAATAACTTCTTAGTATTTCTCTTTTTTATTTCCTATTATAAAAAGGAACTTATTCAATTGTGATCTAGATTTCTTCCAGCTCTTCAGGCACCTAAAGAATGAGTATCTAATTCCTAGCTACTAGACCAAACTGTATTTTCTGTACTGCACAATGCCTTTCTCCACAGAGACGTTCTGCAGGTAGGGGTGATGCTCAATTGGAAATTAATGAAAATTCAAATAGTTGTCGTCATATATTTTCTCTATTAAATATTAAGTATTTCTCTATTAAATTCATAGGTAGGGCTACAAATTTGTGATCAGGGCAGTGCATTTTTGTTGTCTTCTTAATTCCAAACGGTGTTTATAGCATGCCCAGTTTATATACTACTTGTAAATAGGTAAAACAAAGTTCATCTTGCAGCTACTACTATGTAACTAGGAAATCATTGGGGGAATATCTTTGGTTTTGACAGAGGTCTCCTGAAACTACTACTGCATTTAATAGTTCCTAAGAATAAAGAAGGAATCATGCAAATTTTCTACACTGACAATATGAAAAGACTTTGCTCCTTGCTGTGTTGGTCATAAAGAAAAGAAATGCCAAGGATTATACAAACTGCAAAGCAAGTGCCCAACCCAAATAATTTGAAGGGTCCATTGAGGGCTGTGAAGATGATCAGAAGGCTGGAGCATGTCTCGTATGAAGACAGGCTGAGACAATTGAGCTTTTACAGCCTGGAGAAAAAAATGCTCTGGAATGACCTAATTGTGGCCTTCCAGTACTTGAAGGGAGCTTACAAGAGAACTGGACTTTTGAAAGCAGCATATAGTGACAGGACAAGGGGGAATGGATTCAAACTGAAGGAGAGTAGATTTGGATTGGAAATGAGGCAGAAATTCTTTACAGTGAGGGTGCTGAGGCACTGGCACAGGTTGCCCAGAGCAGTTGTGCATGCCTCATCCCTGGAAGTGTTCAAGACAAAGTTGGAAGGGACTTTGAGCAATCTGGTCTAGTGGAAGGTGTCTCTGCATCTGTCAGGGAGCTTGGAACTAGATGATCTTTAAAGTTCCTTCCCACCCAAGCCATTCTATGATTCTATGATTCTATGATTCTATGATTCTATGATTCTATGATTCTATGATTCTATGATTCTATGATTTATTCCTGAAGATTCAAGACAACTCCTCTTGTACTTAAACATGGTCCTATGTTGTCATTCTCCACCACCCCGATTTGTAACATAGATTTTTTTCAGTAGTTAACTGTTTCTGCCACTCATCTTAAGTGAAAAAGGATAAAATAATTATACTTTTGACTCACCAGCTATGCTACTTTTCACATATTTGCTATTTTGCAGGAGGTTCCAGCAAAAAGTAAAAGAGAACATTATCTGCTTTGTATTAACTAGTGTCTCTGCTTTGTCAGTCATTGAATTTTCAAGTAAATTTGTTTATAAAATGCATTTAGTGACTGATGAAGATTATCTATAAAGAAAAGACAGTAGCAGAAAACATGGTGTATACTGTTGTTTAACATTTCTTTTGCACAAAAGTATTTGCTGCCTGCAGACCCTTTTGTAGTTAAAGAAATACTTTTCACAGCATAGCCAAATAGTTGAATGCTAGCTGTGCATATTTCACGGCTATACTTAACGCCGACTTTGTATGGCTTTCAGCACAATTTTGTTTTTTTTCATATCTTGCTCTGTTTCTCCGTCCTCTAAATTGGTATGCTATGCTTGCCTCCTTAATATCTTGAAATTCAAACAATGGCTAGGCAATAAATATCGATTTTCTGCATTTAGTTGTGGAAAACAGAATTTAATTTTAATCATTGGAAGTGTTTTCCACAGGCTTTATGAAAAGTGTTCTCAGAACACTTTTCATCCTTAATAACAGGTACAACTTCACTTTTTTTTTTCCATTTATGCTCTGATAAACATAATCAAGCTTTTTGATTCCTTAACCCATGAAAAGTAATGGATCAAAGTCTGATATAAATTGATAAGCTGGTTATGTTTTTTTCTTAGTTCAAGTCAGAAATAAATGGAAGTCAAGGGCTTTTGCGAGTCACAGTATTGAGATCACAGGTTTATGATAGCTTATGAGACTGGTGATGACAACAAACATAACGCTTTTCTTCTAAAATTATTTGTAGGCAACCCACTATTAACCAGCAAAGTCAATGTTATAATAAATGTTTTGGATGTCAACGAGTTTCCTCCTGAAATTTCAGTTCCATATGAGACATCTGTATGTGAAAATGCCAAGCCAGGACAGGTATTTCAAATTTGTAATACTTGATCTTTTGCTTTTTCTTTCCTTGTTATTTATAGCAGTAGAAATTTCTGGGTTTAAAAATTACATCATCGTCAGAATTCTTCTGTAAACAAAATGTCTGTGTTGGAAATACATATTGAAATTCTGTTTGTTGACTTTTAAGGTCTATTTAGAGCCTATTTTTTTTATTATTTTCTCCAATTATATGGACCTGAGCCACCATTTACTGTGCATTTTATAGCTATGAGAGGAGAAAGAATCCCTTTCTTAAAGGGTTGTAACTGTGACAGAAGTAGCAGCAGATAAAGTGAAGCATAACCATGCAACTGAAAGCCATCGCTAGCATTTTAATATAAACAATAGATATTAAATACGGTAAATCTTTCTGATTTTCATCAGATATATCAAAGCAAGACCTTCTCTGAGTTCTCTGGTGGTTATAGAATTCAGAGTTGCCTCCAATGTCCAGGGTATTGTGGGAACGACAGTAATCCAGCAAAATTTCACTTTCAACAGTTTCATTTGATGTTCACTTTGCACTTCTACAAACCTGCTTATTTTAGAAGAGTGAACTGACTTCAGAATTAATCTGGTTTCAGGTGATACAGACCATCACTGCAGCAGATAAAGATTTGTCACCAGCTGGGCAAAGGTTTTCCTTCAAACTCTCATCTGAGGCTTCCAACAAACCAAACTTCACAGTCCATGACTACAGAAGTAAGTTGGTTACCCACATCTCTCTTTCAGAGCAGCAGACTGTAGTTACAATGACAAAAATGTTTACTTTCAATTACAGTTGTGTCTACAGAGCTAACATTTTTCTTTGACATTTCTAATTGCTAAACTCTCTAGGATTTATATTAATATAAATTCAGGTCTTGCACCTTTTCTTATTTTTAGGGACAGGAATTGTCAGAACACCAAAGGCTGAGATTTCCCTACAGGCCTTCAAAAACCCTGCTACCTGTTTTATTTTCTTCCTTTTATCATTCAGTATCACAGGAAGAATCCATATGCCAATGCAGGTATACCTTTAAACAAGGCACTATTGCTGTCTTGTTTAAATACTATGACTTTGCTAACCATTTCAAAGTACCCAGATATTGTGCTTTCTTGAGGATACATAGTCCTGAAGAAGAGTGAGTTCTAAATATGGACAGTGCTGCTGAAGTACAACACCCTTGGAGATTTATATAACTGACATCCCTGATTTTTCTTCGAATTTTTTGTCATAACTGAAAATCTTTTTGTTTTCCTTATTAACTTTAACTCTCTTGTTAGATGGCAAAGAAAAAAACAAGACAAAAAAATTGGTCTTGTTTTCTACTGTAAGCATCTTCAAGGATGTAGTCTTATGAACAGACACAGCTAAAACAAAATAAACTGCAGTAAATTTTCACCACTAACTACTTTAATCAAATAAAAGAGAAAGAAGTATTTGAACTATTAGATGACCTTTAAATTACTGTGATAAGTTTTTAATATAAAAGGACTTATATTTCAAAGAAAGAATACCTAAAGCCATCTAACAAAGATCAAAAACATTCATCTGTGCAGGTCATAAGTATGACTATCTAAAGAAGTATATAATTCTTAATTTTTAAAATTGCTGTTTTCAATTTAAATCTGAGTTACATCTGTTATAAGGTAAAGGTTTCTTTCTTGTAAATTAAGTGACCCAAGCCCTTAAAAGAACTAGAAATTAATAATACACCAAATGAAATAAAATTGCGAAAGCTTTTTTTAAAAATATATTTAAAATATGTATATGGCCCAGATAATTTTTGAAGCCATGTACTATTGATATTGTTATGTAATAGAAAACTAAAGCCAACAACATAAGCTAACAACTATTAATCCTGAAGAAACTTCAGGAAGAAATAAATCAGGAAAAAAAAAAAACCAACTGTGCTTCTTTTCTCTTTATGTATAGCTCTCCTGTGAAGCTGATACAATGAAAATGGTTTATTCCCAAACTTAATAGATACTTTTATCTTTGTGTGCCATAGATAGATTATGAGATTGAACAGATGAGCAAGAAACTTCACTTAAGGATTTGTAATTAGAGAATATAGTGAGACTATGCATAACATTGTAGACATGAATTATAGTGTCTCATAAAACCAAAACTATGTAGATACAAAGCATTTTATCAAAGGGCATTCAAACAGTTTTCTTGAGACAGACAGCTCAATGAATCTGAAGGATGACTTTACAACAGATCTAAGTTCCCTTACTTCTGTTTTTGAAGTATAGGGTATTACTCTACTCTGGAACATATTTCAAAGCCCATATAAGTAGAATCTTCACAATTATATAGTCTTAGAACATAAATACTATGTATTTCTAAATACCTTTAATTTTTTTTAACATTTCTTTAAAATAAGAAGTTCAATTTTTTTTTCCTTGTGTGTTTCCTAAAAGATCCTTTAATTTCACTGAGGTTGGGGGGTTTTTTTGGTGGGCTTTTTTTGCCTTTTTTTGTTTTTGTTTTTGTTTCTGTTTCTGTTTTTGGTTTTGTTTCTTTTTTTGTTTTCTTTTTGTTTGTTTTTTGGCTTTTGGTTTGTTTTTTGTTTTTTTTAAATTTTTTGTTGTTGTTTCTTTGCTTGTTTGTTTTTCTTTTTATGTTGTGGTTGGTTGGTTGGTTGGTTGTTGTTTTGGTTTTTTTTTGTTTTTTTCATAATTACAGACTTCTGCTTTAAATAGAAGTTCTTCTCATGCAATTTTAATAGATTTAATTAATCAAAAGAATCTTTAAACTTATTAAGTCTATACAGTAATTACAGCTTTAGTAAAGTGTGCTTCACATATGAGTTTGGTGAGGAAATTGTTCAAATATTAGTAGATAATTAAATTTCCCTGTTTAAACCAGTAATGTTGACACTGAGATGACTTTGGATCTGTGATCTGTTAATGAAGCTTCACTACTGTATATAAACAAGTGCAATATTACATTAAAAAGTGGAAACCTCCAATATATAAACTTTTAAAAGTATTTATAAAGAATTTGAAAAAAAAGAAAGAAAAATAAAAAAATAAGCATACTATTTGTTACAATGTAAGGAACAAAAAAACCCACAAAAACCTTTTTCATTATCAACAATTTGCAGAGATATTAGAAAATCTATTCAAACAAAAATACTGTCTTGCAATATCTTCTGCCTTTTCTTTGCCAAAAAGGTGAAGGAAGGTCTATTCTGTGCACAATTTAGAGGTCTAATAACACAACCTTATTTTCACTACAGAAACCTTTTAAAAACAAGTACCATTTTCTTTTAAGTTAGAAATTGTGTTGGTAACAAGCAGGTACTTTCTAAAAGAATTTTTGTTTTCCATTTTTTGGAGACACAGTGTTCACTGTGGTACAATTAATGCTTTTACAAGTAAAGGTGGCGTTTAAAATTATTAAATAAATCAGGAAGCCTTAATCCCGTGCTATTCTATATAACTGAAAATCATGGGTGGTCTGATAATTCAGCAAGTATAACATTCTTGTGCTTCACCCAAGAGAAGCCCAGCCCCATACTTCAGAATATAACTTAACAAGGACTGGAGAGAGACAGAAGCTCAGGGTTGCCTTTCAGCAGAACTGAGATCAATCCACCATGTTAATAGAAGTGATACCCTGGCAGAGCTGTCCTGCTTCCAAAGGGACTGCAGATCTCCCTCCTCCTGCTTTGCTAGCTTCACTCTGCTCTCTAGAGGGCAACTTCCATGTGGAATACACTCCAGTGCTCATGTAAGATTTCATTTTCTTACACATATCCTATAAATTAATTTATTGCCAAGAGACTGAAGAACCAGAAACTATCTCAGCTTCTCTAGGGTCTCCTGCCTGTGTTTGTATTATCAAAAGAACTTTTAACAATTGAAAACGGTCATAAAAGAGCAAGAAAAAGTGTTCAAAATCAAAGAGTTAAGAGGTTGATCTGATTGATTCTCCTCAAAGGAGGGTGAAAAGTCATTTAGTTGCATTGTAAGCTATTAAAGTCATCTTCAGTGTTTCAATTAGAAGAAAAAAATAAAAGCATATAAATAATTCTAGTAATAGAAATATGGAAAAATAATAGAAATAAGGTTAAATGGAATGTCTTCAAATTAGTTCTTAAACTTTTTATACAGTGCAGGTGATTAATCATAGAGAGAAATAAAAAACTGAGGATGGAAACTGGTTTGATTCACACTATTCTAAAACATTTTTCCTTTTCAAAACTAAGTGTAACTGGACTTGACCTGTCCATAATTGAGTTCAATAAAAAGGAGGTGTCTGAAGCATTTGTTTTAGCTATGTGCCTTCTCAATAGTGTCTAATCATAACATATTTAATTTTGGATATTTAGGGTTCCTTCTGATTGTCCTTAATCAGAACTCCATACCAGTATTTGAGTGTGAAATTCCTTCTACCTCATAACAAACTTCCAAGGCATGAAAACTATCATGTGACATCTCATAAAAAAATATAATAAGGAATATGGGTGAGATGGAAAAATGGTAATTGCAGCAGGTTATTTTCATTTAATTCTATCATCTCATTAATTCCCTGCCAAATTAATTTTGGTTCTGCTTTTAATGTAATTCTTTTAATCTTTATATCATTTCCTTTCTACTTTGTTTGATTCAGGAAAATCAGCAGTAACTAACTGGGAAGAAATTACAAAGTCTAGAAGTGGACTAATCAGTATTGACTAGTACTAATTTTCAAGTATTCAGTTAATTTCTCTAGCTATTTTTAATGGGGCAGGAAAGCTAAAATGACTGCATATTGTCCAGGTATATTACTTTGTATTTTAAAGGAAATTAATTTATTGAAAGAGACGTGATTCTAAATTCATATGCAATCAAAATAATTTGGACCACAGGCTTGGGATGTAAGGAGATCAGGAGAAAAAAAACTGAAAAGTTTTCAGAATCATACTTGTAATGTTTTGATTGGGGCTTTTTTAGTTATTTTTATCTTCTTTGAAATTTCAGCTGTTAAAAGGTTTACAAGAAAAGGAATATTGTTTAATGCTCTGCTAAAGAAAATGTTGTATCAGTCAGAATTCAATACCTTCTGTAATGGCAAAGCAAGGCAATTACATAGTGCATGCCATTCACCGAGTTTCAAATATGAAATACTAGTCTAATACTGAAGGTGGTACAAGCTACAGTATGCAATGAAGTACACATTAAAAATCTGCTAATGGCTGTCATGTTTTACAGACAACACAGCTGGGATTGAAACCAGGAGGAATGGCTACAGCAGAAGGCAGCAAGAGCTGTACTTTCTTCCAGTAGTAATAGAAGACAGCAGTTACCCTGTCCAGAGCAGCACAAACACTTTGACTATCCGTGTTTGCAGATGTGATTCTGATGGCACCATCCAGTCCTGCAACGTGGAAGCAATCTTCTTACCAGTTGGCCTCAGCACAGGAGCTCTGATTGCAATCTTGTTGTGTATTGTTATACTTCTAGGTTAGTTCTGATGAAACCCTGCAAAATGCTTTACTGTGATTACTCACTAACTTCACTTACTTTTTAACAAAAGCCATGGAAAATGTGTGGCAGTTTATTTTTAGAAGAATATCCCAAAGCACTGATCATGACCGTGAATCTGCTAATCCATGCAACACCTCTTACAGCATTAAGAGCAGTTTGCAGTGGAACCCAAATCATATTTTTATCTCAGAAATTATTTTAAATATCTTTCTTGAATGAGTAAATTTTAGATTATTACTAAGGTAGACAAGTCCCACTGACACTAACAGCAGAAAGGGCATAGTAATAGCCTTTATTTAATTCTTCATGCCTACTTAAGCAAAAGGATATTGAAGAAATGGAAGAGGAGAAAATAACAGTAACATAGACTGTTACTGGCCACATCCATATGAAACTTCACAGGAAGATTTTTTTTTAACTTCAGGCAGGCATGGATTTCATAAAGTGTCATTGCTATTTGTTCTACCTTATATTTATATATTGTCTTATATACATCGTATCCAAAATGTATCTTACTTGTAATATAACCTTAAGTAATATAAACCCAATTTTACAGCATATACAGGCACAATGTGGGCTTCAGAAATCAGACTGAGTCTTAAAGATGCTGGCTTATGCCTCATTTTGATACTAGTGGCTTCCAAGGTCCCATGGTAGTCTAATGCATACTGAAAAATAACTCCTGACACAGAATACATGTAGATACCTCATTGCATTTGGTTGATGCTGGTGCCACTTAAATAAATTACTAAAGGCTCAGGGTTACATAAATAGCTTCTGAGTAAGAGTGGATAAAAGTCAGAATTTCTGCTGTGAGTAAAAAAATGTTGTGAGAAAAATTTATTTTTCAAATCAGAACAAGAATGGCAAATGGTCACACTTCCAATGGAGTAGCAGTTAAATTCATAAATACACTCATTCTGAAGCATTTAAAACAAAACCAAAAAAAAACCCAATTAAACAAAATAACTCCATTATTTTTTAATCAAAAAGAATGCTCTCTCCTTTGCCACAATTCCAGTTAGAGCAGGATGGATACACCACAACTCTGCAACATATTCTACTGCTTGACATCCTGGTGATAAAGAAGCCTTTTTTTCTTACATTTTAATGAATTTTCTGCATTTCAGTTTGTGCCCATTGTCTCTTGTCCTGTGACAGGTCACCCCTCAGAAAAACCTGGCTCTATCTTTACTTCCATCCCTCAGGTACTTATTCACATTGATAATATCTGCCTGCGCCTTCTCCAGAATGAAGAGACCTGGCTCTCTCAGCCTCTCCTTGTATAGCAGATGTTTCCATCCCCTAACAACCTTTCTGGTTGTATATTGGAGTCACTTCATATCTGTCTTGTAATGAGGAGCCCAGAACTGGGCCCAGAACTTGAAGTGTGCATAAGCAGTTCTGAGCAGAGCTGAGCAATGACTATCTCACTAGACCTGCTAGCAATGTTTCTCCTAATGCAGTCCCAAATGCTGTTGATCTTCTTTGACACAAGGGCACATTGATGGCTCACGGTGAACTTCTTGTCCACCAGGATCACAAGGTCTCATCTATCAAGCTGCTTTCTGGTCAGCTGGCCAACAGCATCTACAGTATGCAGTTACTTCTCTCTGTGTGTGGGACTTAGAATTTCTGTTTGTTGAACATCCTGGAGTTCTTTTTGGCCCACTCCCTCAGCCTGATGAGATCCCTTTGAACAATGGCACAATCACTCTTTTTTTATTGTCTGAAAACTTGCTGAGGATGCACTCTATCCCACCATCCAGGCTATTTACGAAAATATTAAACAAAAGCAATCCCAGTACCAAATCCTGTGGTACTTTATTAGTGACTGGCCTCCATCTGGTCTTTGAAATGTTGCTCACAGCCTTTATGGTATGGCAGTTTAGCAGCTTTGCAATCCACCTCACCATCTGCTTGTATAGTTCACTCTTTCTCAGGTTTTCTGAGAAGATTCTTATGAAAGATAATATTAAAAGCTTTGCTAAAGTTAGGTTAAAATTACTGCACTTTTCTCCATCAGCCAGTCACCTTATTGTAGAAGGCTATCAAGTGAGTTAAGTGTAATTTCACCTTCATAAATGTGTAGCAATATTTGTCTAGCAGTAGCATGCCTGCTACTCTTATGTCCCTTCTTAGTTTCCAGAATTATTTTCTCCATCGCTTTCCTAAAAATCAAGGTGAGACTGACTGGCTGCTAGCTCCCTAACTCATTCTTCTTGCTCTACTTGAAGATAGGTGCGACAGTTGCTCCAGTTTTCAGAAACCTCTCCCAGTCATCATGACCTTTCAAAAATTATCACAAATAGCCTCACCTCACCTCATAGCAGCCACCTTCCTCATCATTCATGTATGTATCTCACCATATCCCATGTAATTGTGTGTCCAGTTTGTTCAAGTATTCCCTAACCTAATCCTCTTCCACCATGGATAAGTCTTTCTTATTCCAGACTTTCCCTCTGGTCTCAGAGACATGGAATTACTGAAGGACAACTTTACAAAAAAATGCAGAGTCAAAGAAGCTGCTGACTTAGGCTGGTCTTTTCCATGTCATTTGGCAACAGCTCTCCTGCCCCATTCAGCAGTGGGACCACCTTTACTCCACTTTTTCTACCTTTTTTTTCTGTCTCACTTGTACAAGCCCTTCTTGCTGCCCTTTGTGTCCCTCCTGAGACAGCACCACGCTGGCTTTGTCTTTCCTAACTGCATTCCTGCATGTTCAGACTGTCACTGTATATTCCTCCTGGCTCACCTGTCGCTGTTTACAACTCTTAGATGCCTCTTTTTCTGTCACTGAGTTTAGTCAAGAGCTTCTTATTAATCAATTCATGCCTCCTTCTGCCTTTTCTTGATTTCCTGCTCCTTCAGGTTGGACCACTGTTGAGTTTGGAGGACATGATACTTGAAAATCAACCAGCTCTCATGGACTCCTCTCCAGAACGTTGTAACACGTAATTTTTTGAATCAGATCCCTGAAGAAGTCAAAGTGTTCTGTATAAAAAGCTAGAGTAGGATTATTTTTTTCTGTATTTCAAAAATTCCAAGTTTGAAAATATTGAAAATATTTACTGTTCAAGATTCCAATTTTTTTTTTTTTCTGTAACACTCTGTGGGTTGGGTTTTTGGTTTAGTGTTTTTATTCTTGTCTTCAAAGTGTAAATTTAGGCTTCTTTTCTCTATTTTTCTATGGAAAATATTTTTTTAAAAATCACATCTCTGTCTCTCTGAACTAAAAACCTGAAGTCCTGTTCAATTCTATTTGTTTTCAAAGCAGGCCAGCAGAAAAATTATTTGATACTTTCTCCAGTTTTACTTAGGAAAGTTAGACTCATATGTCAAAGAGCAGATAATTTTTCATTGGTGAGAGCACTGCTAAGCACTGCTCTTTTCTGAGGACAAAAGTCCCTTTGATTGCTTGTGGCTTTCGAAGAAAGATATAATGATGTGTCATAAGAGTACTAAATTATTTCTGTGCATGTCTTAACTTCAGTTGTCTCTCATTACAGTCATTGTGGTACTGTATGTGGCACTACGGAGGCAGAAGAAAAAGGACACCCTGATGACCTCTAAAGAAGACATCAGAGATAATGTTATCCATTATGACGATGAAGGAGGTGGAGAAGAGGACACCCAGGCTTTTGATATAGGAGCCCTGAGGAATCCCAAAGTGATTGAAGATAACAAAATACGCAGGGACATAAAACCAGACACCTTGCGTTTTACCCGCCACAGACCACCAGCAGAAGATAACACAGACATAAGAGATTTCATTAATCAAAGGCTGAAGGAAAATGATGTAGATCCATCTGCACCCCCTTATGACTCCTTGGCAACCTATGCTTATGAGGGAAACGGATCTGTTGCAGAGTCTCTCAGCTCTATAGACTCCCTCACTACAGAGGCAGATCAGGATTATGACTATCTGAGTGACTGGGGACCTCGCTTTAAGATCTTGGCAGACATGTTTGGAGAAGAAAGTTATAGCCCTGACAAAGTCACTTAAGTACAACTATAACAGTGAAACAAAAAGAAAAGCAAACCGACAACAAATTTAAAAGATAAACCTAAGCTTTATATAAGACACAATTACTTTGATTATAAAAGACAGCAATTGTTTCCAGCAAGTTACTACATTTATCATACCGTCAGTTTTGGTTTGATTTGTGAAAGAATGATAAATCCTGTAACATACACAGGTTTTTGTTGTTGTTATTTTGTTACTCTGGAATTACACTGAGACAAGCTCAGGCCTACAAGGTGCAGTTTACTGACCTGATTTAGAAAGAAGGTAGCTTTCTGGCATCATGGTGGAAGAGTGGTAGCTTTTTCGTAATTCCACTAAAGTGCCTATTGAAACTTTTATCATTTAAGTGGTAAACTGTCTGCTGTGATGGTGTTACAAAACTGAATGGTAAATCAAATACGAACTTTAAGACAAGAAGCAATAGCAACATGCTGACTTCTCTTAGAAAAAAAATGAGATCACTTCCTGGAGTATCTAATGATTAGAACTGTGGGGGAGGAGGGGGGTGTGTACATTGTGTTTGGGGGTTATGTTTGTTGTCCTTTTTTTAAAGAAAACAGTATGTTGAGACATCATATTTCCTCTTTCAAAGTTTCACTGAAAATTTAAATTTAAAATGCTATTGCTCACTCTGAAGATGTAAAGCCCAAATTAAAAAGGAAAAGATCTTAGCATACACCAATGAATATTTTCAATGTTCATACAAATACTACATTTTTCCAAAATAATAAAAAGATGAAAGCAGCTATTTCTTGATGTGAAGGAAATTTCCCTTGTCTCTCCCTCTTCTTTTGAAATGAGACTATTATTAGAATGTAATAATGGAGAGGGTTTTTAAAGACTATCGTATCTTTAATACCAAGACAACTTTTCCATTGTAAATATCACTAAAGAAGTACATGTAAAGAACTCCACACCACTTTTCTTTGCAGTTAAATTACTACTCTGTAGGCACCATAAGCATATATATTATAAATATAGTTATTTTTCCATTGATCATCTGCTGCAGTTCTGAATTTCACTACCACACCCACAGGAAATATTTTAGAAAACCTTTTGAGGTTGGACACTTTCCTAATTTTGTTCTTGACAAAATTTAAACAGAAGCAGAATAAATATATAAACCAGCACTTTTTTCCACTCACTATGTACATACTCATGCCTAAATGTAGCTGTGCAGATGACAGAAGTTCAGATATGCACAAGGCATTATGTCTTGGAAGATGTCTTGCAAAACTATTTTATATGACTTTTTTCTGATGATCTAAGGCATAGACATTTTGTAAGACAATGGTTTATGGCCCCCAAAGTGCATATATCCTTATAGTCTCCTTCCAAAGTCTCAGCAGTGCTATATAATCTGTTTGAGCTCTACTCATGATTAATGGCACTGCCAAGGTCAGCCTGAGTCCTTCTTGAACCAGAAGTCTTTTATTCACCTCAGGTCTATAGCTTACCTCTTGTATAGTTAAAGAATTAATAACTATCAGATATACTTAGCTCACAAGTCTGATATTAATGTGCACAAGTTTCCCTTTAACCTCTGGGGGAAATGTAAAGATTTATCAGCGTTATATAAATTAATCTCTCAATGAGACTTTGAAAGGTTCATATTATAAATGAGTTTGGGATCATTCAGTACAATTGGACAGGGCTGCATCAAAAGCTCAATTGGTGTAGCTTCTACCAGCAGCATGCTGAGAAAGAGACACAGCATATGGCAACATGGAAATTTTGTGGTTTTTATTGTTTTCAGGAAAGGTATTCTACATTCCCTAAAGACAGACTAAACCAATAAAAGCTCTCTCCTCACAGGACAGGGAAGTACATGAAGTGATGGAATACATTTGACAGCATAGAAATTTTTGTGTAGAAGATTATGTTTTAAATTTGCACACATCTAGACAGTATATCGAAAGCAACTTGATACTGCACAGTGGGCCTAAAACAGAGCACTGGGAAAAAAAATCATATTTTCTACTAGTCACAACTGAGACTTGATTCACACAAGAGTAAGTAACACCTTACTTAGCAAAGCTTCCTCATGTAGCATGTTCATGGTAATGCTTCCTACCCTGTTGCTACAACTAAACCAAACATCTGAGTCTAGTCATTCTCAGATGTGCAGTCCTGTAGCCAAACTCTGTCCTTAGCAACTATGTTAGTCCTTTATATGCCTTCCACTAGTAAAATCAACATAAGTGAGGGCAGTATTTGACTTTTTGACACCGTGGAAAACATGGCAGTGTTTGACTTTTCTCCCCAGGAAATTCTCTGTATTTGTAGCACATACTGGCTGAACATTAGTTGTCTTGAATAGGTAGACATTTGTTCTAAGCTGGACAGTCTGTATGTGAGCCTGACTTCCAAAATGGGTAGACAGAAAATGTGAACTTTAACATGCTGCTACACACAACATGTATGTGACATTGTATGTACGGCTGTATGTTAAATTAATACCAAACTGAATATCAAGTGTATATTTTTTACATTTAAAGTATTTGTAGCTGAGATGTTGCTATCACATAATTAATACTCATCCAGGAAAATTTTAGAAAAAAACAAAACATAATATGTAATTACTAACAAAATTGTCCTAAAAATATATAATTAAAATATTTTAAGACCATTTTTGAAGAGTGGTCAAACAATTTTAACATAATTGAGGGGTTTTTTTTGTAAACAGTTCTGTAGAACTAAGGAAAGGAATTGCTTTTCATTTATTCACAACCTGGGATTCAGGAAATTTATGCTTAATTCCATATTCTTTCAATCCTTTTCTAGAAGATGCTTGTCAGGTTTTTAATATCTTATTTTTTAAAAGATAATTAGAGAAATATGAAATTTACAAGAATTAAAATGTCAAGGAATCTGAGATGACATTAAGTCAGTTAGGATTAGGGAGCCCCAGTGCACATGTAAAATTTATCAGTTAATTACTTCTGGTTTTACACAATATATCTTAAAAAAACCCAAACTCTACAAACCCTTGCACAGTGAAGATGTTAAAGTGGATGTTTCTCTTTCCGCAAAAACTTCAAATGCTATCAGAGTGCCAAGAAGCTAAGAAAATGTATAAAATGCACAGAATAGAGAATGTTCTTATTTTAGTTTCCAAAAATAGGGTACTAGTGCATACACATTTAGCATAATCTCAAATGTCCCAACAGTGCACTCCCTGCAAATCATATAATTCTGTAAAACACTTTCTGCATATGAACTAACTAAAATATTTCACTGGCACAAACAGTTCCATTTTTTAAATTAAATATTTATGACATACACTGTTGGTGCTGGAATAAAGAGATAAGTGTAATGCACTCAGCTACGAGTGGAAGTACCTAAGGAAAGTCAACTATTAACTTTAGGTCATAGACATACAGAATTGAAGGGAAATGTATAACAGAACATCTGAAAGGAATTTTAGGGAAGAAGGAAGAAATCTTACCCGCCCTTTCAAGAAAACTGAAAATGTCAATACTTAGGGAAGTTCATACAATTTCTCTGTGGAGTCCTAATATAAAAGTTTGTTGACATTTGGATTTAAGACCTCTAGAACAAAAATCTGAAATTACTGCTATTCTCATAACACAGATCTGCAAAAATGACAGTGAGTCAAAGAGCCAGGATTTGGAAAGCAGTGGCAGTAGATTATGTCTCCTGCACAAAGATATAGTTGAATATTTTATACTTTCATGATTTTTACTTATTTTATATATTGGCCAAATTTCACTGTTCAAAATACAATCACAGATACTGAGAATTTACTCTAGGTTTTGGAAGCAGAATTCATTATGAAGCAAAGACCAATAAATGACTCTAATAATATTGTTCTAGAGATTACCTTCAAAATATTTTTGCCTTAACAGTAAGATTTCTCTATCTACATAAACACAGCTTATCCTTTGCATAGCTAAAAATTTGGTTTTGCAGATGCTATATTTTTACTAGGCTCACCTCTATTATTGATATGAGTTATTAAGACTGTGTAATAAGTCACTGGGTTAAAGGCACTTAATATTACATTAATGATTGCATTTTACTTGTTGAGGTTTGAGGTTGTACTGTTTCTGCACTTATATTATTACTTTTATTATTATGATTGTTATTAGCATAGACATTCAAATTCTGTGTGTATAAAAACATATTTGAGCTTTGAAAAACTTCATGAAAGCAAATAATGAAATGACTCCCAATAATAACTCTATTGAAAGGACATTTAAGTGTGAATGAAAATCAAATTTTATATTATACTCCTTCACAACCTTTTTGTAATGGAAAATCTATAATAACCTGAATCTTTTTCTGTTCTTATTTAAATCAAGAATCAGATAAGTTGTCAGAATGCCAGCAACCATTGCTATTTTGAGCAAAAGTAAGATAAGTTCCTGGAGTTTTTTTGGTGGGTCTTTGGAGTTTTTCTTAACCTATTTATTTATGTCCTTGTCTTCTTTTATACAACATAATTTTCAACTAAAATCCCCATGATTTTTCTTTTTAAATCTTACTTTCAAGCCTGTTTTTCCAGTCAATTTGCTTCCCAGGACTCAGGGAAATCTTATCAATGTGTATAAATACCTGGTGGATGGAAGTAAACAGGGTGGGGCAAAGTGTTTCTCAATGGTGCCCAGTGACAGAACAAGAGTTAATGGACCAATGGACTTAAATTGAAATGCATAAAATTCCATGAAAATGCAAGAAAAAAGGTCCTTTACTGTCAGGCTGTTGAACAGCTGATCATGTTGCCCAGAGCAGTTGTCATGTATCCAGCCTTTGAGATCTTCAAAACCCAACTGGATCCTTTCCTGAGAAACCTGCTGTAATTGACCCTGCTGTAAGCAGAGAGGCTGCATTAGATAATCTCCAGAGGTATCTTCCAGCCTCATCCATTCTGTGACTTGTGATAAAATCATACTCAGACTCCTTAGCTCTGGTAAGCTCAATAGCATTAGGGACCTAAGTTCATAAGCAGAGTAGAATCATAGAATCACACAATGGTTTGTGTTGGAAAGGGACCTTAAAGACCAGTTAGTTCCAATCATCCTGACATGGCCTTCCACTAAATCAGGTTTCTCAAATTTCCATCCATAGCAACTAAGACTTTTTCCAGTGAGACAGCTGAGGCAGGAGTGAAGGAATAGGGTAGCATCTATACAGTTACTAGCAATGAGGATAGGATAGAGAGGGATAAATTATTTATTGTGATTTCCAGTACAAGAAGTAAGGGACATCACATGATGTAAGGGTGAAATTAAAAAAGACTCGGATGTGGTTCTTCATGTGATGACTACCCGAGAGAGTCATGGAGGCTCAAAGTTTACACAGGTTGAAAAAGAGGCTGGACAAAGTCCTGACAAACTGCTAGTTTGTGGGTTGCTTAATACATAGGAATCAAGTCTATCTGAATGTGATTGAATAGAGCTTGATTAGCATATGAAAGTCACATAAACTTCTTGGTGTTTTGCTGAGATCTCAGCTTCTGCCAGTGCTGAGTAAAAGTTCACTTCTCAAGTTTTACTAAATTTCATTGATCTTCCTGTCAACCTTCCCTCAGTTCTAATTTTCCAGATTTCACAGATAAAACCAGTTTTTCTTTTATTACATATCACATGCTTCTATGCAGGCATATTTTATAATTTCCTTCAGATTTGAACTGTTGTAATTGCTGTATTTCCTTCAATTCTGCACACCTTATATAGACCTTACACACTTTTGTCTTTAACAGGAATACCAGATTGCTGTTAGGGCTGATCACACATATTGGCTTAGTGCATATTAAAAAAAACTCATTACTGCATAAAGAAGATAACCTCCACAACACATGTCCTCCTTTGCATGTGTTTCACTTTGTTAGCTGTCTTGGTTACTTCCCTGTGTTCCAAGAACACCTGAAAAACAGAGGGGAGAATGAAGAGACTGACTAGAAAAGAGGCCAATATTAGTCCCCTATTCTGGAATGCAGGCTACTGCTTTCCTGCTATGTGTTGTAATGTTAGAGGTGATTTATTGTTTTCAAATGTTGAACATTCTGCGTTTATACTCAAATGCATGTTTTTCTACTGTATGCCTCTGTCAAAAAGGACAATTCAAGGAGCATACACAAAAAGGTGCATGGTGAGGAAATTAAATCATATTAAGAGGGATCACAAATAAATATGCCTTAAAAGCTTGTCTTATATTATTTGGTCACACAACTGCAGTAAATAGTTATATTTTTAATTTTATATTTTTAATTTTGTCCTTGGAGTAAATTTTCTTAGAGCAGTAAGTGAAGTCAGATGATACATTTAATATTATTCAAATGCTCCCCTTGCCTTCAACCCCTGCTGCTTTAGGTTGCTTGGATTACTTAGAAGTTGGATCTTTATTCCCCTGTGTCTTCATTATTCCCAGTTATGGGTCTTGCTGCGTAAATGACTGCAGCTGAAGTTTCACACTAGAAACATCTGACCAAAAAGTACAGGACAAGGAGGACAGGTGCCGAACTGGAATTTGGGTTTGCATAAGACGTTTCAGAATGAAAAAAAACATCAACTTAATGTTCTGCCAACTTACATATGCAAAAATCAGACAATGAATGCAAAAAAGAAAAAACTAACTTCAGTATCAAAACCTGCAGTGTATTTTCTCCTGTTCTACTAAAGTATATAAAATACCTCCTCTCTGTGAAGGGAAGGAGATACAAATAGTAGGAGATGAAGAACTCTGTAGTTGTTATGATCTCTTTTTTTTATGGCTATTTGTATTTAGCATCCTTTTTATATATAAATAGCAAGCTAACATTTCTTGGCTCAATTTTGTTTCTTAGTCTTAAATTAAGAAAAATATATTCTATGAAATGAAGGAGGGATTTGTCAATGACAAATTAAATGCAAATGTTTCAAATGTAGTAAAGCAAGATATTAATCTTCATATCATAAAAGGAGAAATTTGAGAACAGAAATTCAGTTTATCTTTTTTCAGGTTTGATGAATTTAACTCACCAATGAATGATTATTGCTTCTAGTAATGCTGTCCCACAATTGGTAAGTGCTGCATTTTTCTTTCTAGGACTAATTTTTATAATTGCAATTCTGTTTATTTAAATTAAAATTTTATATCACACATTAGTTTTTGTGCTTGATCCAAATGATATGATTGAAAATTCTTAATATCATATGTAATCAAGAGAGCATGGTAAGTAACTTCAGAAAAATTATTTAATGAAGCAATATGCTGACCAGAGATGTTCAAAGACAGATACTGATCTGTCTGAATTGCTGCCTATCTGGAAGAAAGTGCTTTTTTACCCAAGCTGACAGCAGTGCTTGAGTTCTGTCTTGATGGTTATGGAGAGGAGAACACTCTCCCAGGGCTCAGATTTAGTGAAACAGTGTCTTGACTTGACAACTGTTCTGGGTGATTGCTCTAGAAAACCGTTGTCATGAGCAGAGTGAGATGTCCATTTCAAATACTCAGCAGCAGAGGAAACTTCAGTATGTGGGAAAATCTAAGGAGTACCATTCTTCCCATTGAAATGATCTGCAAAGGACTGTAGGACAAAACATTTTTCTTAGAAATGGCCTCCAATGCTGTTCTGTAATTCAGAGACTATGTATGCATTTGCACTAAAGTATGGAAGGATTAAATAAAACAGTGTAACATGGATCAGAAAAAAAATATTGCGAACCAAAATTGCTCTCTCCCTTTTGTTTGCAGTCTCTGAGCTGGCCAGGCTCCATCATGAATCTTATTTTCTCTGTATACAGAAATCTGCCCTTTATTCTGCGAGTGACAGAGCCCCTGAAAAGGATTAGCCTCACCCAGTAGCTAAGCACCGTATAGTCACTCACTCACTCCCCTCCCCGATGGGAGGACAGAATAGGCAGAGGAAAGTCAGATAACGAAACAAGTTAAAGACAGTTTAAAAAGTGGAGGAAAGAGAATAGCTGTGAAAAAAACATACATCAAAGCCAAGTGATGAAATCTGCTCCTCCTCCTACATCGAGACCAATGCTCAGCCAGTCTAAAAACAAAGACTGCCTCCAAGGAAAACCTTCCCCTCCAGCTTTATTGCTGAGCATGACACCATATGGTATGTAATATCCCTTTGGCCAACTGGGGTAATCTGATCTGTAGGTGTCTCCTCCCAGAGCCTTGTGCATTCCCAGACTCCTCACTGCAGTGGCAGAGTGTGTCAAGTAAAACCTTGGCTGCTCAACAATAGACAGAAGATTTGTGTTTAGCAGGTCTGCTTTGCTCACAGGTGAAAAGGGTTGCTATGAGGAAAGCTAACTCTATCCCAGCGAGACCCAGCACAGCCTCCAAAGGGGTAGTGAAGATCAACTGATCTGAAACTTCTCCTAGACACCTACATACCATACCTGGCTTCACTTACACAAAATTGAAAACATGCTCTGGAGAGTATTTTTCCTCTCAAGATTGTTCCAGGTTCTCAGAGGAGAAGTTGTCCATAGGCTTTCTTTACTAACCAGGGTAACTTTTCTATGGAGAATTTTCAGGTAAGGTAGAAACCCACTGACAGTGCTAACATATCTTTATTCTGCTGAAATGCATGAGGAAATCCTCCCTTCTCTAAACTGTCAGTTGAAATCCTATTTACCACAGCCTCCGTTTATCACACAGGCTGCCCTCACACTATCTGCTGAAACTATATAAAAATTGTGTGCAAAGGAATAGATAATTTAGCAGGCCAAACCCATAAAACATAACCCACATGTTCCATAGGAAAGGTTAGGCTCACAAGCAAAGCACTCTGCCCTCTGGATTATTCCCCCACAGCTAATATTTTCCTTTTACAGGCTCAAAATATCCTTTTCAAACTCTTCTTCCCCTTGAGGAGAAATAATGAAATTCCATTCATTGTATTTCTTCCAGGAATTTTTCTTCCTCCATCATGAAGACTGGCATGTCTATTTTATAAGAAGATTGGGCTTGATTAAACAAGAATAACTACAGGCTGGTTTTTGGACGTTTCTTAGGACTGGGACTGAAAATACTCTAGTTGATAAGTACAGTTAAACGGAACAACACAGGCTTGGAAAAATACATAAAGGATGTAACTGAAGGAAACAGGACGCCAACTTAGCTCTTCAAGGCTGACAAAGCAGGAATTATACAAAACAACAGTATTGATCTTACTCAAGAGCTGGGGTCAAAGAATGACCACCTCAAACATTAGGATACTGGACACTGAAGATCACCAAAGAAGATCCCAAAAGACCACACAAGGACTTCTGACAAGGAGTGAGACTATGTAAAATAAATTAATACATATGCATCAAGTAAGACAAGATGACTAAATGAATCCAGGGGTACTCAGTTCTGGGGCACTCAATTAGAGGAAGAATCCCTAGAGTGAAAAATGTACTGCAATAAAGAATGCTCAATTTCTAATATGCAAAACTGTGTTAGAAAATGGCTATCTGGATGATTTTGTATAATAGATAGATTTAGTCAAGTATAATCTGATTCCCCCTCAGTGTTTGTCTCATGCATTAGCTGCTCTGACTCACCTAGACACAAGTAATGTTGAAGTATCAAGTTGAATTTTCACTGGCCTAGAGTTGCTTTCTGGAACCATCCATTAAAGAAAGTAAAAAGGTTTTTCTAAGTGTGCAAAGCTCTTCTTTTTGTCTGTGTTGCGCTTGTTGAATCTGCAATATTTAACATAACTGAAGAATTTTTTTCTATTCGTGAAAAGATAAAAAACTGAAAGAGACTTCTGCACATAATTATTAAAAATATGCAGAGGAAACTTTCCGGCCTTTCTCCTGCAATGCTCAGATATCAAGAGCTTGAGAAGTAAAATTTAGAACAAAAGGTATATCCATGAAAAATCCATGAAAACAAAATAAACAATTTTTAATGAGATATCAGAACACTATTTTCACTGTATGTGATGGGACATATGGATATTCTGAATAATTACTTCAAGGTTCAAACATTTTTAAACACTAAAACTTATTTTTTTTAATATATCTTTTTGCCATATGATGTGTTTTGAATTGAATGCTTGACTTTGGATGTCTTGCATTTTTTATGGTAATGTAACACCTTGAACTCTCCTGGAAATACTCCTGAATTGCAGTGACACAAGACTTGTAAATTAAAATAATGGCTATTAGGAGTTGAAAAGTGTGTTCTGGTGTATGAAACAAGTTTTCACTGAAAACATGTATCTTTTTATTAGGCAAGTTATTATTATTTATTCATTAAATTTCATTTAATTTTTTTATAGAAGTGTAGTAGATTAGTTTGGCAACTCTAGGCACTAGAACAGGAAATATACTTTCAACAGGAAATGCGTTTAAAACTAATGCATGAAGCTTCCTCAACCATAGCTTTAAAGCATTTCAGAAAATTTTAGTATGATTCACAGAAGAGATGGAAGAGAAGCATAATAGAAAAGAAATTGACAGCAGTATTTTTTTTACCAGTCAACAACTTTCAACATAAATCCCATTAAAAAGAGAAAAATATGATGAAAATTTTAAAGAATATTGTGTTTCTAGACGATAACACTAATTTTTCTAACCCTAGATTTCTCACATTAATTTTTTTTTCACTTTACAATTCCCTAGGCTGATACATATCCTACAAAAAATAATTTTATATATCTGGATGTGGCTATACTATACTATTTATTAAATAACACTTAAACAGCTTGTTGATTTTTTTTACTTCCACCCAGTCACCAATAAGTTATTTCAAAAAATTATTTTATCAAATTACTTCTAAAGTACTTATTTAAAATCAAATGTTCACCATTTTCAAGAAATATTGCATATGAGTGAAGCAATTTTTTAAAAGGATTAGTACATTTCAATACACTGACTTCTAAGAATATGAAGGAACTTAAGAAAATGAGTTCATCGTCAGTCTGGCCATTCTAATAGGATTCATCATTCCAGTATAGAGACACAGACTGAGGTTACCTGGTTTGCTGCAAAATCAACAGTTCTGTGTTGGAAGCAACCTCTAAAAATGAGGTTAAAAAGAATGAGAAGGAATTTGCAAGACTTCAAAACCTTTGTTGGTTTAAAACCTCTCTTAGCACCACAGAAGAATCTATCACTAAATATTTTTACAGGAGTCAGGCACAACATTTTCCAGCCTGCAATGCCTGACTGTCTGAGTCAACATGACCAACTGAAAAATGTTATACTACTAAGAAATTATGGTAGTGGCATGCAAACAGGTTGGAAAATAAACACAGGTGCAGCATTAATATACAGCTGGAGTTAGTCTCATGTTCCAGACTTCAGGTTCAGTTTATTTCACTAACCTATTTAAAGTCTCTTCTCCAGAAATATTCCCACTTTTACAGCAAATTGGGCAATGGATCATTTGGATACCAAAGTTCTTGTGATCTATGGGCAGTGATATGTCATCATTTCTGTAGGAGGTGGCCACTTCTGTCCTGAATTACTATTATATTGTTCTGAAGTGTAAGTAAGATTACTTCTCTGCTGGTGCTCTTGATCACTTAGAGGGGATCACAAAAGCATTCTCTCTCAAATATACCTTCCACACTCCAAAACATATTATTTATAACTTGCCAGTCCACTAACACATTTTTGGCAAAAATTTGCTGAAGCACTCACAATAGTCCTTACAAATCTTGATGTACAATCAATATTCTCCTTACCATCATGTTGTGGTGTACTCTACCCCTGCTACAGCTACTCAAAATTCCCTACTGGCATCAAGATTCCCTTCTGCTCTAATTGTACCAGCTATGCTCTAGCCTTTGCCTCCCTCCTGTAACTTGATATGCTCTATATTGGAGGAAGAATGTTTACAGGTGTTTAATTGGTACTGAGAAACTGCTGAAGAGGATGTCCCTAGAGCAGAACACAAATGCTTATCTGAAAAACACTAGCTGCTGATTAGCAAACAGCCTTTCTTCTTTGGGACAGGTCATATATATGCCTATGCCTGAAATGCAGTGTGAGATATGCAGTCCATTCCCCAGAAAAATGGTGGGATGCAGTTAGAGATGTTTTATGACACATAGCAAGCACAAAAGGAGTACTTTGCTGCAAGGACTTGATACTTTCACTCAACAGAACATCTGAGGAGAACTCCCAAAAGTACCTCAGAATGTGCAAGGCAACAGTAATGTAAGCAAAAGCATGAACTGCCATCTGTCTAAGAGACTGCCTTCTGGTTCTGATCAGTGGGAGCTGGAACTAAATGGGTAGAGGAAGTGTAATGCAGAAGAGATGTCTGCCATTCGGCTCTACTTGCACTCTTTGAACATCAGTGTCACAGTCATTTGGTGAAAAAATTTACATTAACATTTAGAAAAATAAAAAATTATTGTTGTTCAACTTCTCTATCAGGATAACAATGGAATACTGAGAAGGTAACCCCCTGATCTGTTTCTTTGTCTATGTGAAATAGGATCAGCACTAAGATTTCAGAAAATTGAACTATCCTGGTTGACAACTGCTGAGTGCCATATCAAACAATAGAGCTGGTAGGTTTTACTGTCTTAATTTGCAACAAATGCTTTACATTTCAGAGAAATTTGTCTCAGTTTTGACAAAAAGTTTGACTAATTTCAGTGTGTAGTTATGAAATACTCTGTTTAGTACAAGCTAAGAGAACTGCAGGTCATTCATGCTTATTAATCTGAATTTTATGAATTTCTCTTTCTTTTTAAGCTCATTCTTTGTTAAGTGGAAAAATAGAAAATAAAAATACAAAAATATGAAATGTATATTCCTGCTGTTTAAGCTAAGATTTTACTGACAAGGCAATAGATATTGGGGGGTTCTCTTGGCTCAGATTACCTTAAGTTTCCATTGTGTGAACTTATAGAGAATTGAAACAATTATCAAAAACAAGATATGCAGACGTATTTTAATCAATTTGACAGAAAAAGCAGCTGTGAAAATGAACAGCAAAGTGACTCAAAAGAAGAAAATGTACTAAAAAGAAAAAAACATTACTAAAGAAGTGCACCACAGGAAAACTTTCTATATTCTGTACCTTAGGAACAAAGGAGAAGAGTTCTGGTTTTAATACCATGATTCAGTTCCTGTCATCCATAGTGTGGATAAAACAGGCTTTATAAATTTGGGATTCCAAAGTAATGCTGGAAATTACTAATGAAAGACGTTGAAACCTTCCTCAAGAGAGTGCCATCAACTCTGTCCAGCAATTTCTAAGATTGAAATGATGGACTTTCTACCATCACTGTTATGATCTTCTTAAAATTCATCTGGGAAACGCAAAAGGGAAGTAGGAGAATCAAGAAGCCACTCTGACATTTTCATTTCTGTCGATGGCTCCCGCAACCTTCCCCTAGAGTCTGAGTATTTGCTGCCCTCATGTGGCTCCGAGGTTTGGGAGTCCTCCCAAGGAAGGAAACCTCACTGTGTTCACGCTGGACAATTATACCTTTGTTACAGAACATCCAAACTTTGCGAGATATGATGGGATGGGGCGGCACTTACAAACAGTATGTGTGCATAAAGAAACAAAGTATACAAAGTCCTACTGAAGATTCCTATTTTGCTGCTTATTTGTATTTGTTAAAATCTATTTCCTCATGTATACATGTACAGCATGTATGCATGTTTATTTCTTTTTGTGCGTTTTCATCATAAAAATAATATTGGATGCTGTCAATTAATTCTGAAGTAATAAAGCTGATTGCTACTACCAGTAACAAAAACTTCTTATGTGCATTAAAAAATGAGATATAAAAGTGGCAGTCTCTGCAGATATATAGATATATAGATATATACACATATATATGCATTTTAATACACTAACATCAGATATAATAGTTCCTTCTATAATAAAGTAATTTTGGCCTGTCCAAAACTTCACAGAAACAAGAATAGAACGATTTGACAATCAAATACTAGCTAATCGAAACCAACAGGCTCAAATCTCTTTTCAGGAGTACCACTCACTGAGGGGAAAAGCTTGAATCCTACCAAAACAACACAATCTGATGTATATTGACACTGTAGAGGGCTTTGTGCACTTCAAAAGCATAAATTAGTAGCAAGTACCCGACAATGGCTCTCTACAGTTCCTGTATTTAGTGTAATGCTTCTCCTGCTAAGTGCTCGCACCTTTATTAAGAGCAATGAGCTGGATTCAGCTAAGAAAAAAGTGTTGAGCATTCCAAATCAGCAAGAGTTGTGACAGCTTACTTATGGGCCAGACTGAACTGTACACTAGCTGGCTTTCCAGGTTTTGGTAACGAAGGGAGGCTGGCTGTAGTTTCTGTGCAAAGCTGCTGGAAACTTCCCCATAGCTGGCACAGCCAATGCCCACGGCTGGCCAAGGCCGAGCCCATCAGCAGTGGGGACAGCACCTCTGGGAATGGGTATTCAAGGAGGGAACATGTTATTGCACAGCAGCAGCTGCAGCCAGGGAGGAGTGAGAATATCCGTGAGGAACAGCCTTGCAGACACCAAGGTCAGCGAGGAGGAGGTGCTCCAGGCCCTGGAGCAGAGATTCCTCTGCAGCCCACGGGAGTCCATGGGGAACAGAAATCCACCTGCAGCCCATGGAGAACCCCATGCCAGAGCAGATGTGTGTCCGAGGGAGGCTGTGATGCTGTGGGAAGCCTGTGCTGGAGCAGGCTTCTGGCAGGACCTGCGATCCAGGGGAGAGGAGAGCCGGCGGTGGGGCAGGTTTCCTGACGGGAGTTGTGACCCTGTGGAAGGAGGACCAGCACTGAAGCAGGCTGTTCATGAGGAATAACACTCCATGGAAAGGGATCCATGCAAGGGCAGTTTAGGAAAATCCAAAACCCTTGGGAGGGACCCCAGGCTGGAGCAGGTGAAGAGTGAGGAATCCTCCCCCTAATAAAGGAACTGCAGAGAGAACATGAGATGAACTGACCGCAGTCCTCATTTTCTGTCCCCCTGCCCTTCTGTGGCAGACAAGGTACAGAATTCAGGAATAAAGTAAACCCTGGGAAGAAGGGAGGGGGAATGACTTTTTTTTTTAAAGTTTCAGGTTTATTTCTCATTCCTGCACTGTTTTGATTGATAATAAATTCAATAATTTTCCCAAATCAAGTCTCTTTTGGTCCATACTGAAATTGGTGAGTAATCTCTCCTAATCATTCTTTCCCCTTTCCGGCTGGGAAGGGGAGTGATAGAATGGCTTTGCTGGATGCTCGGTGTCCATCTAGAGTAAAATCATCACAACTACTTAAGGTACACAATTCAGTTTAGAGGTGCAAACACCACAGTTCTTTGAGTTAGAACTGGTTTCCTATTCAGACATAGAGAACAGAGTTTTATTTATAAACTACAATGCAGTTGATGGGCAGCTTCCTTTATACTTTGTTCTGAGCAGCAGGAACTTTCCAATATTATGCTTTCTTAAATCCTAAAGGAAACTTTTGTTAATTTGTAAAAGGACAAAATGTTTGTTTTTATAAGAAAGGAAAACAAAAAACATAAGGAGAAATTATTTTACACAGATACCCTCTATACAGCAATTTCAAATAGTCTGTCTCTCTCAGCCAGTCCCCTCTTTCACTTTTGTGCTATCTAAATAGATATTCTTTGGTGTCATTTTCCTCAAAAATATTGCATAAACTTAATGAATCTATATGTGAAGATATTTAAAATGTCATTAAATCATTATTATGCTGTGATGAAATAATAGCATTCTTGAGTTCTGTGAAATGGACATAGGAATAGTTAAAATTCTATATATTCTGTAGTGTGTTATCACAGGAAAATTGAATTGCATCAAAACTCCTACTAAAGAAATATGAATATGAAGAAATTCCAAGAAAAATAATTCAAATAGTTACATTAGTATTATTGCCAGTATATGACGGTAATTTTTAATGAGCAACCCTATTTATTTACTTTGCATCCTAAAGCTTCGTATATCTAAAATAACCTAAACCAGAGTCACTGCAGAATATTTTTTCATTGATTCTTGAAAAGCAGCAAGGAAAAGCCATCCAATATTACTTGCTCTATAATTTTTCCTTCTGTGAACAAACAAAGCATCTAGTCTAAGCTGTTTTGAAGTATTTTTAAACTGTCTAAAAAAAAATCTGTAAAATCATTATTAAACAATTTTTGCAAATGTAAAAAGTTGAAGCAACAGGGCATACACTGTTCATATGGGATTTTGTAGATGTTCATGACCTTTGCTTTAGTACTCTCTGCTGTGGCCAAAATCCCTGATAAAGGTATTTTTTTTGGCTCCTTATGAATCTGAGCTTAAGAACACCACATAACAGGGAACCAATGAAGAGTCAATGCAGGTATCACAGTGCACAGGTTTTTTGTGCATTCTAACAGGAACTGAAGTTACTGGGCAGGTATAATCTTCACCTCTGACTTCCAACTGGGTCGTTTCATGTAGCTGCTAATAATGTCTATCAATAGTTGGCAATGAGAAAGATAGAGATGGCTGCTCTTGGTCCCTGCTACTGAAATAATAATGATTTGTAAGAGCAAAGAAGAAGAGCTTTTGTAAACGTTCATTTTGCTTGATTTTGTGAAGTGCTTTCAAATAATCTTTTTAGGCACATCAGTAATCTCTTCAATTCTCCAAGACAATAACCTGTTGTTAAAGGTAGGAATTTGTCCATACTGGACTGAGGCCATGAATAGATGGCAGACACAGATCACAATGACCTTTATCAACTCTCAGAAATGTTAACTCTTTTCCATTTACCTGACTGATAAGTTGGGCTCCATTTTAGAAGTCCCACTGACTACTGTGAGACTATGCACAATAGACGAGCAATCAGTGGCTCCATGTGGGAAGACAAGCTTTTGATAGATTTTACTATGTTAGAAAATCTCTCCTGCTGCCTGTTATAACATGAAGAACAGGGAACTATAAAGATTACCAGGTTGAATTGAAGCACAGAGATTTTTTTGAACACTGTGGGCAGAAAGAATCCAGTTGTATAAACCAGCTGGAACTTTTAACATTCTGCAAGCAATTATCAATGAGTCTATGTCTTTTGCATCAGAAATAACTCTGTGTCAAAAAAACAAGTATATTCTATTTGCTGCACCATAGTAAGTACTTAAAAATTGTATACAAACTGTTATGAATATATTATAAAACTGTACTCATATTTCTATCTTTTTCTCCTTCTTGTTAAAGAACAGTTTCTGTCCCTACCTCAGAAATTAGTGAATCCGTGCTAAAAGTGTTTGTCAGTGAAAAACAAGATCATCAATATTCCAAAACGATGAATAAAGAATAATGACCGGCAGACTTTAACAGCATAGAAAGGAAATGGATGGGGGGGGGAGGGACATTTATACATAATGCCTTTCTCTATACTCTGGTTTCTCAGGATGATTTAGTCTCCTTCCCTACTCTGAAGTATCAGAGTCCTCCAGTGACTAATGCAGCCTCATTTTAGTCCAGCTGTTTTCATCGATCATGGAGGGAATATGAAGTGAATAGGTGGGTATCTTAGGTGTCACAGTTCAGTGTTTGAAACTAAGTAGAATAATTCTAAATTTCTGGGAATATTTTCAAAGGTTCATTAGTAACTAAATAGCAACAGCCAAAAGAAATGTCAATTCCCTTAATCCCTCTTAAATTTCTCTATCTGTTGCAATTTCCTCATCAGTATGACAGAAATAATTCCACTAGTGCTCAGAAGGCTTTTAATTTACTAGTATGAGTATGCATAGCACCACCATAAGCACACATCCGACAGCCCGAGTTCCACAGCAGTAACTATGAAATTCAGGCAATCTATTCTATAATAAAAATCTCTCAGAGACTTTTTCTCCTTTCAAACTGAGAAAAATAACCCCATCCTACTTTAGAGGAAGGAGGAAAAAAATCTATTAATTTTTAGGAAAAGCTTGCCTTTTGAAATGAGTGAAAAAAACAGAAACTGCTACCCATCAGTGGAAGTATACTTTTCAATCTATTTCTCTTTAGCTTTGCCTGATCATTAATCCCTGTTTTTTAATAAATTATTAAATCAATTCGTTAAAAGAAGAAAAGAATATAAACTGGAAAAAAGTATTGTCTAATTTAAGAAAAATACCATGGTTATTCAAATTATTTGTTTGGAATGACTTAATTACAAATTAATTACTCTTTGCCCTCCCTGCAGACTCACAGGATTCATATAAACAGCCTTTTTTTTTCCCCAAAAAAATTTTCAGATAAACCTTGTAAGCAAGAAAGCACAAAGTTACATTTTAAAGCAACTTGTATTTTTAAAATCAGAGTTCCTAAAATATACACATGCTATTTGGCTCTGTCTGAAAGTAAAAAGTAGATATGTATTTACCCATGCAAAACCCATAAAATACTTGCTTTGATGAATCCAAGAAAGAATATCACATATTCTGATAGCCTTAATTTAGGCTGGCATAATTTACTGCATAGTTGTAACAAAATATATCAGTCTAGAAAAGCTTTCATGATCTCAGATTTCTACCTACTGCCAAAAAACTCTAAATATTTTTAAAAGCAGATTACAAAGCTGCTGATTTTAAACGTTCTTCTGAAGAAAGACACAAGGGTACAATTATAAAATGTTCTAGTTACACTGCATTTTCTCTAAGAAAGAGACCTTCAGCTTTCAATATTTCTACAAGAATGAGAAAGAGGTATGGCTTTGCTTGTAGTTTGTGTTTTGTTAATTAAAGAAACCTTTTTTTTCTTCATTGTGTTAATTCAATCCCGTGTTTATACGACTCACTTCAATATGTACATCTTCACAAGAAAAATGTTAACAGTGAGAAATAGATAACAAAATCTTTTGTCTGCATTATTGCCAATTCCTTTAACATGCTCTTTATTAGTTTAAGAGTTTAATGTGTGAAGGTCAGTAGTGGAAAAGGTGAAAATGTTTTAACTTTCAGAAACTAATCAACAGTAGGTCATCACAGTCACAATAAAATGGAGAAGAAATGTTTAAGATATATGTGGAAGGTAAACAGTTCCTTTAAGTGAGTTTAAGGCTCATTTGGTGGATTGATCTACATACGGAAATTCCCTGTATATTTTAGATATAAAAATGTTTCTTGGTTCATAGTGAAGTGATGAAGACTGGGCTATATACATTCTGTAGTACAGTTTCATTTAGGTTCTTTATTTCTGCACAGCAAATACGGATGAGCCTGCCTTAAGAGGCATGAAGGCAGTACTAGCAATATTAACTCTTTGATGATGTCATGAAATAACCATAATAAATTAAAAAAATAATAATAATAAAAAAATCAGTAATTCTGGAATCTTTGATTTAAGGAGAATCTTCCATTTGCTCACTGTCCCACGCAGCGTGGAAAAGTTCTTAAAGCAGCTCTATTGATTTTTTTTTGGTTTGTGGGTTTTTTGGTGGTTTTTTTTGTTTGTTTGTTTTTTTCTTTTTCAATTGAAGAATTCAATATGGATTTGGAGTTTTCTTACCATTGCTAAAATATGCTTTATCATTTGTTTATCTGAGAATTACAGGCAAAAAATTAAACCAAAGTATTTTTAGCTGTGTTACTTTCTACTCTTCATGCCAACTTTCCTCATGAGTCAGCTCCCAGCCTATATTCAGGACAATCTTTTCAAGATCTCCCATTTTTAATTACATTTTTTGGAGAGTTTTACAAAGCAATATCCTACCTTTCCCCAGGGTAAGTGTTTGGGGACTATAAGTAAAGCGTATGTAAGTAAGCCTTTCCCACATTTTTGCAATCAGTTTGAAGAGCCTATGGAGATACCTGACAGCTGATAAAGCCAGCTTTTGGGAATATTCTACATTATGACAGGGACTGTACCACTTGATGGCAAGCCTGAAGAATGACAGGTACTTTTTTCTCCCTTGTCCCCAGATTCTTATTAGCATTTTTCAATCATATCACTGAGGGCATTATACAAGGATGTAAAGCCCTTAGTGAATATGTTATACTTCTTATAATAAAGCACTGTGAACGGTGGTAGTCCCAAGTAAACTATCCCATTACTTCAGAGAACTGACCTTTTAGCAAGTCCCAAGTAAACTATTCCATTACTTCAGAAAACTGACCTTTTAGCAAGAAATGCAGTTATCTGAGAAAACAAAAATGCTGGTATATGTCTTGCGTAGATGTAAAGTTCTATCCACAAATAAAGTTTTCATTTGGTTCTAGTCAACATTTAAACCAATAATTATTAATTATATTATTAACACTTTAGAGAAACGTAATTGGATGTTTGCTCAACTAATAACCCGACACAATGTACTTAAGCTGAAGAATGCAACACTCAATTATTCTCAATTATTGTTGATAGAAGAAGTTGAAGTCATTCACCTCTGCCAGAATGACTAGACTTTCTGAGGGAAAGATGCTGAGAAAAGTACATTCTAGAGGTGTGTAGATATGCAGCCCCATAGCCTTCAGTCTACAGTTATTGATTTGACAGGTGGGAAGAACTGTGTTATACCTTTAGGGATTTATCAGTCTTGTCCCAGCAATAATATGGTCAACTTCATTTGAAAAGGTACTGAATAATGAAGAACATCACAGCAAGTCATTCAGCAAACCTGAAGGGAGAAAAATGTAGTCTCAACACGACTTTCACATTTACAGGATGTTAATCTAAACAAACAATTAATTGAAAAAGGTAATAATTCTGCTCAAACATAGTTATCTTGGCATTTAGTGTCTGCTTTAGTTTTCGTCATTCTTAAGATAGAACTTGGCACAGATTTTTAACTGAGTGTAAAAAAAGAAGAAAGAAGATTTCCCTGTTCTCTCACAGCTCTGAAAATTATTCTCATCTTAAATTGGTGGGAGTAGTTTAAGATTTTAAAAGGGTTGCTTGACACCAATATTAATTCAGGAAAGACAACTTTTCTATACTTTATTTAGATTACTGAAATTTCAACAATATATTACAGGTAAATTATATTTCCTAAACAAAAATTCTTATTTAAGGAAAAGGTCAAAAGTAAAATTAATGACAAAGTCAACTTTTGCAACTATTTGGAAACAATGATTTCTGTCTGAAAACTGAATTGAGAATTGTCAAAAATTTGATTTCAGCATATATATTCTAGGAAAACCAAAACAAGAACAAGAATCTGGCAGTGGAGGGCAAAGAGACATTCCTCACAATATCTCAGAACCAACTAGGACTTAGTAAACAATACATGTGCTGAAGTTATGTAACACATTGTGGAATAGAAACTTAGCTGAGTAGTAAATCAATTCTACAAGACACTGTGGGAATTGTGGAGAAGAACAAGTGTCCCAACAGAAGTCCCATGGTGAGCAGTGGCGTTTGCACCAGCTACAGTGGGAAATGAAACCCTGCATGCATTTCCTTTCACAAACCAGGGAAATGAAAGAAAAATGTATGATTAATGCATGGAAAAGGTCATTCTATTTTCGACACTCCTTGTGCAGTCCCAGCTGGAAACTAATCCCCACACTGCTGTTTGCTCACTCTGCCCTGGTGGGATGGGAGACAGAATTGAAAAGGTAAAAGAGAGAAAACTCCTGGGTTGAGATAAAGGCCGTTTAATAGGGAAAGCAAAAGCTGCACGCACAAACAAAGCAAAACAAGGAATTAATCCACTGCTTCCCATGGGCAGGCAGCTGTTCAGCCATCCTCAGGAGGGCACGGCCCCATCATGTGTAAGAGTGACTTGAGAAGGCAAACCCCATCACTTCAAACGCCTCCCTTTCCTTCTTCGTTCCCCTAAGTTTATATGATGAGAAGGACTTCATATGACCTAAAATATCCTTTTTTCAGATGAGATCAGCTGTCCCCACTGTATCCCATCTCAGCTTCTTGTGCATCCCCAGCCTCCCTGCTGGTGGGGTGGTGTGATGGGCAGAAAATATCTCGGTGCTGTGTAATTTTTGCTCAGCAACAACAAAAACATGTCTGTGCCATCTACACTGTTTCCAGCACAAATTGGAAATATAACCTCATACAAGATACTGTGAAGAAAATAAACTCTATCCTGCATACATATAAAGGAAATATTCTCCTTAAATACAACATTCATGAATTTCCTCGTGAGAATCATAGTCTCTGTTTTATTGCCATTAAAAACCACCAAACAAAACCTCAGTTTTGACAATACGTCAGTGAGATATCTGTTAACTTGAGGCTTCTGTCATTATTTTGTTGTGAAGACACATGATGTCTGGAAAGGTGAATTTAAAACTAGAAAAGTACAAGAAAGAGATGTTTTTTCCTATTCTCCTGGGACACAACAGCAAGTATAGGAGAAAGGGAAAAATCACTGTCTCAGTTACTTTGGAGCATTATTCTAATTATTTGAGAGATCATGTACGGAGACGAGACAGTAGGTAGGCCACCTCTGGATACCTGAGCACATCTGGAGACAAATGAATTGGGGAAAACTGAGCCACTTACTCCTTACTACTGCTAATTCACCACCAGGTTGGACTCCAAGCAATGATGCAACAAGTAGACAATGCAGACACATTGACTCTCTCTAAGCTGCTTTCTAGTTTGCTTCTGTGAAAAATGATTATATTTTTATCCCCATCCTAAAATATTAAAGCAGTGAGACCGTGATGAGATGACTCTATGGAGAAATTGTCTTAAGGCAACAATTTTCAATACCATGTCTCAGGTGGATAAAACTGCCATCTGAAATTCCAACATTTTGTGTCCATATAAATTTATGTAGTTTCATAGCAATTTATCCTTTCAACAATTACAGCAATGACAGCCTGAAGCCAAGCAAGGCTTTCCCTCGTGCCTCAGACCTCAGGCTGAGTATTTCATTTATGTGAAACAACTTGATATGAAAACTACTGTTCTGGCATTACAAACAAAATCACCTTTAATATTGTTTTGTAGATTATTTAGGAGAGTTTATGGCACACTCTCATTCTGAATTATCACTTTGTTGCCAGAACAGTGATACATATAACTATCTGGCTAGCTTTGTGCAGCGCTTCATAACCGAGTCAATCTGTGTCTTTGATTATATAAAGAATTTGATCAAGTTAAATTCTAGATACCACCTTTTAATTTTATCATTGCTACCCAAACCAATTTTTTGTTCTACGGTCTTATTAAGGATAATGTAAGAAAATGCTGCTGGTGATCAAAACCCAGGACCTTTTACCCTCACATGCTTTCCATCTCATCTAAAGGCCACAGTACAGCTTCATCAGATTATACCTTTAATTCCTTCAAAACTAAGAAATGTAGCTACATTAATTTATAGATACAGTAAATGATACAATTTACTTAGCTATACTGCTATTTAGGAAGAAAGAGCTTCTAATGTTAAGATTACAAAATTATTTTTGCAGTCAAAGCTGTGCGAATAACTGATTGTGCTGATATGTCTGCTGCACAAAAAACAATGAAAAAGCATTAATGTTTAAGGCAGATAAAAAAACAAAGAATTTCTTACTTTCATTCACCCTATCCCCTCATAACAAAATTTTCAGTCAAAATAAACACTGTCTATTGGAGCTAAAAGTATAAGGCTTTGTTTTGTTTTCTTCTTTTTGACCCTTTTGTAAGGTTGTTTATTTTGGCTGTTGTGTTTTGTTTGTTTGTGCTTAATGTAACCAGACTTGGGAGTGAGACTTCATTTTGAAACAGGAAGCTGAAATGTCAAATTGAAGCATTTTGGGGTTTCACACACATACAGATACACACCCTGATCTCTTAATTCTTCCCATCATTCTTTTCCCTGTCCTCATCACAGATTTCTCAGTGAGCCTGGCCAAAATTCAAGAAGTGAGCTTTGTCCTAGACCCAGATCTCTGGCTGTAAAGGCAAGTAAAACAAATCAGTTCCATAATATTCAATTGTTTGTTTGTTTTTTTGTTTGTTTGTTTTAGGCTGAGTACTGGTATGTTACCCATAATCATTCCCATTTAAATTGCCACAAATACATGACTGCCTGCACAGGTATGCAGTCAGAGCATGTCACTCTTCCTCCACCATCCTGTTAAAGTGAGCTTTCTGAACAGCTGTTGTATCAGTGCACCAAATCTGCAGCCAGAAATAGAATGAAGAAGGTCTGTATACAGTATCTGTATAAGAATGAAAAGTCCAAAAGACAAAGGATCATAGAAGAAAATGAAGGTGCATAGAAAAGGGATAACTAACCCATAAAATAGTTGAGAAACAAAATTCTAAATGAACATTGATTTGTGAAATTATACCGTATATATATATATATATATATTCTGTCTCAAGTTCAGCCAGTTTATGACTTTCTGGTTTTTCCCACCAGCTTTCAAGCCTTCTTTTCCCCCCAGCCACATTTGAGTGTGTAACATTTTAAGTGTTCTAAAGTACAAGAATTTAGTGTAGCTATTAATATTTGTTGCACACTAGGTGTACAACATTAGCAAATGTTGCACCATTAAAACTTTCCTATAAAGTGTATAAATTAAAAGCAAAAATTGGCTTAGAAATATTTAAACTCATAACTGAACTAAACTAATTTCTGAGAACTGAAGGACTGTTAATCATTATATAGTATTTTTTCTATTAAGTAATCAAAACTTGCATTTTATAAAGTCCCTAAAGAATTTGTACTCTAGTTACAGATTTGTACTCTGGCCTATGGTGAATCCAGTTGACATAATCCTGTTGACATAATTGGCTGTAAGGGCAAAGGCATTTTGTAGGGTTTGTGTTTGAAGCATAGGATAAAAGGTAATGTAGAAATCACTTCCCAGCAAGAAATGTTCTAGCATTTTGTCATGTAAAAGCGTCATGAGTATTTGAAGGGGTTCCATTTGCAGGTTGTCTTCTGAAGTGTTACAAAAGACTTACCCAGCAAGTTAGAAAGAGTAGACCCCCTTCTTATAATTTGCACTTCCCATCCATTTCGCCCTTCCAGGAAGCAAGGAACAGGAAGGAAAAGCAGCACCAGTGGTTCCCCACAAACCAGTGGTCCTCTCAAACTGAAAGCAGAAAAATGTGGGCATAACTGCTACATCTTCCTGCACAATAAGCAATAAAGAACATAATAAGCAGGTCTAGGTCATGCCAAACAATAGAGAGAACAGAATATAAGAGCCCTTTTTTCCACAAGATGACCATTTGGTTTTACACTGTTGCATTCAGTTGTGCCATTAATTAAAACCAATGCTGCTTTGAATAATTATAAATTGTGTTTGTTTTTTTTTTCTCTAAGTGCTCTCCACCTCAAGCCTTCTGTGCACACAAAAACTTGTCTATTGTTTGTCTATTGAGCTTAACCAAATATATCTTCAGCTACCTTTCCTCATCCTCATTACTACATATTGCAGTGGGAGCTTATCACCTGATGAATATTTTCTATAAATATTTTTTAGCTAAGAAAAGAGTTTCCTGTCAGAACGTTTTTAAGTTCCTTGCAAATTTCATTTCTAAATGAAAGAAGGAACAAAAGAGCTTGTTTTGCTTTGTTATGAGTTTTTTAATTCCATTTATTTTATGAGAAGCACACCTGATAAGGACCAGCCTACTTCAGGAGGCAAAAGATGAAAATCAATCTACTTATTAAATCATTAGAAACTCATCCAGAGAGTAGTGAAGGAAAAAAAGAAGAAAGTCCATCTGAGTGGACTTCCATACTTCACTACTTCTTCTATGTTTAAAATTGTCACCAAATTATCCAACACTGCACACTATCATCTCATGTTATTTATGTTTCCATTCTTGAGTAAAGGGTTTTTAGCATTGTCCCGTAGCACAGTGCATGGGTTGCTACATCTGGTGAAAACAGAGGACAGCAATTTTTTCAGAAGAGCTAGGGGATTTACACATTTTTTTTAATTCTTCTGCAGTATGAAAGGAATCTCAGTAGACCCCCAGGCATTAAACATGTCCACGCATTTCAAGACACTGTTTTAAAAAATAATGATACAATCTGATCTTGATAATGGTTACAATGAGTTTTTTTAGATGAATGATTTTATTAGTACAATGCATCTTTGAAAATAAACAGAGATGCACAAAAGTCACATCTCTACCTTTCAGCTAAGGATTTACTAATTCCCTATGAAAAAGTTTAAAATATATCTGTATTTTTCTCTTCAGTTTATTTCTCAATTTTATATCTATTAGTTGAGAAATCTAGTTTCTGCCTCTCACATTGTGTGAGGATTTGAACATCTGATTTAAATGGATAGTCATCCTTATCTTAGCCCTTCCAAGCGTGATGTGGGTGAAATGTGTGGATATTTAGAATCTTAGAACATACTTAAATATTGACCTCATCACGTGAACAAATTCTCTTTTCAGAATCATTGTTTCTTTCTTCAGGGGATCAAAGGATCAAAACCCCCTTCTTTAGGCCAAATTGTGCTTACCCACAGAAAAGCTGGCCTGAAGAAGTCTCTTCCAGCCTTAGTTTCAATAAATGACACTATTGCACAAATACTTGTTTCTCAATTTGCCCAGTAATTCCAAAATTATGTACCAGCAGGATACTGGGCCCAGACTCTTACTCTTTTCTGTGAATTGACTAATGATTCTGGTGAGACACTAAACAAATCCCTATAGTGTATTAGATGCTTGCAGCCATAAAGCCTTTTCTGCTCCATAAAGGATGATGTGATTCCACACAACCCACAGCTGTCCTGAAGTGACACTGCAGAGTCATTTGTGCACAGCAAGAAGTATGAATCTGTCTAAATGACTGTTATTAAAAGTAGAATGTTGTTTCATGAAAACAGTAGTTTCACTCCACATGAAAACAGCTCTTAAGAACAGAAAGAAAAATAAAAGTAATGGGGACTATAAATGAGGTGAAAAATACTCAGATCCTTTCTCTCATAACTGTGTAAAGCCAAATTATCCTATCACATTAAAAACATGATGCTATTTGCAGTAAGTATGCAACTTCAAAATTACCTTACACCTGTAGACTAGTCTAACATCATAATTAAGACTACACAGTTTCTTCCTTCTTTTCTCATGTAATGTCAGTATATATTGAAAAAGTAACAAAACAAAAAGCCCTTGAGTATTTAAAATCACAACTATGAGTCTTCAGCTTTGTTTTCTCATACAAAATGAAAGTTTTGATCATACTATCCCAAATAATAAATGCTCTAGTTTAGTTCTGCCAACATGACAATTTTGTAGGGCATCATACAATTAGTTAGGCAGGAATTAACTTCTAAGCATCCTACTCACTCTAATAATTAAAAAATGCTCTATTAAATGTTTGCAACCTGCATTTTCTTCGTAAACATAAACTGGTCATTCACCAGACATACAAAATTTGTTCTCAAATGAATTTTCCCCAAATTAACTTTATAGAACTGTACCTGGAATTCACTTTTCTTCCAAACACTGTTTATATTTTCTCAGAAGCAAATGAAAACTGCATAGAGGAGGATTCTCTTAGGAATATTCAGCTTGTGCAACTAGAGACCAGTTTTGTGTGATTTATCTTAATAAAAATGTATTTATAATATGAATAAGCCCTTACCATATTTAAAGTACAGTACAAATACCCAAAAGAGTAATCTCATTGTATAAATACTCAAAAGTGTAATCTCGTTCTGCAGTGCACATTGTATTTGTGATTTAGCATGTTTTCTGTGGTAAGACTCTGCAGGAAAAATATGCAATCAGAAATGATAATTGGAAACATCAGTCTGATCAATCATGTGTAGTTGTGGACGCAGATTGCTTGTTAACACCACGGAAAAGATCTTGGTCCACGGAACAGACTAAAGTAGACTACACAAATTATAATGAAAGCTTGCAAATGTTGTAATGAAACAAAATGAATAGTTACAAATTCCTAATTTAAAAAATCTAATAGCACACTATTAGAAAGGGAAAAATATTTTTAGAATGTTTTTGCAGCACATACCTGTGCAATGATTTAACAACTTTGTCTCAATTATCCCAGGCAGGGATTCTTTTTTTTTTCTCTTTTCTTTTCTTTGAGGATTGCTTCTAGTTCTGACAGTATAAATCAATTCTATACTTAATATAACAAATTTATAAAAATAATTAATATAGGTTGGTATTTATTTACATAAAATTGCAGAACCATTTAGGACGAAAGTGGCTTCTGGAGGTAACCTAGTCAAATCCTGCTGCTCAAGCAGGGTCAGCTACAATGTTTTCCAGGCTTTTGTCCAAGCAGATTTTCTGTATCTCCACAGAGATGCCATAAAATTCTGGGAAACGTGATCCAGCGTTACCTGAGACTTTGACCTATCTCTGATTCCCATCTATCACAGAATCAGAATCACAGAATGGGCTAGTTTGGAAGGGACCACAGCAGGTCATCTGGTCCAATCTCCCTGCTCTTCCAGAGTCATCCTAGAGCCGTTGGCACAGGATTACATCCAGTTGGTTCTTAAATAACTCCAGTGAGGGAGGGTCGACAACCTCTCTGGGCAACCTGCTCCAGTGCTTGTTCACACACAAAGTTCTTTCTCATAACCAGGTGGAAATTCCTGTGCATCAGTTTCTGCCCATTGCCTTGTGACCTATTACTTGGAAAAGCCTGACTCCATTCTCTTGACAGCTTGACAGCTTTGTGCATCTTGTTTTCTTGCTGCCTTCCCAGATCGAATGCAACTAGCAAACTTCATGGAACTTTACTCCACTCTCAATATAATGTTTATATCATCAATGAGTATCACTAACAAGGTTGTAGTCTGCATTGTTTTATATGTATACTGAAAAAAAATCTTAATTTGAAAGAATTTAGCTCCACTATGAGGAAATTGTGACTGAACTGTATAAAGATATTTTACAGTATTTCCTTGCACTATATGTAAAAATGCACAGAAAATTGGGAGAGACAGGGTGGAAAATTTTGCAACTCTAATTGTACTCATAAAAATATTGTATTTTCCTCTATGTCAGAACAAGATCTATTCATCACTGAAATACTTCACATCCAAAATCCATCTTGGGAAACTTAAAAGTAAATTTATCTCCTCCTTTATCTAAGGCTCTACAAAAATATAGGTTTTTTTTTTTAAATTTTCTCTTCCAACCCTTTTGTTCTCCATTAAACAGAACTCTATTTTATTGTACTATCGTTTATCATTGGTAGAGATTATACGAAAGAATAGAACACTAAAATCATAAGAGGCTGAAACACAAGTTATGTTTTGTAAATAGCTATATAATTGTTATCTTTAAATAAGTGTGACAACTTTAGGTGTTTAAGCTAGCCTTTCTGAACACTACAGCTGATGTTCTCTCAAGTAATTGTTGTGGCATGGTATAAAGGCACTCATGTTTTCTCATCCAGGTATTAGATACGATTTTTCACTTACTCTATGCTTTCTTTTGTTTAAATTTTAATTCTTACCTGATGAAAATATGAGAATAAGTGGAAACAATGCTGCGCATCTTGGGCAAACTTCCATAAGTAAGAAATAAAAAAGAAAAGAGGCAGGGAGAGGATAATATGCTGACATGCAACCTAAGTCTCATGAGTCTCTTCTGCCCTCTGATAAACACAAAAACAAGATCAAGAGGCAACACTTCTGCCATTAAGAAAAGCCATTACAAACTCAGCCATTTTTTGTAAGGCACAGAAGGAGGAAATGATGCAAGAAAATTTTTTCATCGCTTATTATAAAAGGTAAGTACTTCAATGCAATTAAGTAGTCTTTTCAAGGCAAGAGAATGGGCTTATTTCGTGCAGTGAACGGGTACCAAGGCTTAAATTGATGTAAAGGCTACAGGTTTTGATATTTTGAAAGAAAGTGCTGACATTGCAGACCCTTACATTAACAACTGAGCTCTCCAGGTGTTCCATCAAGCCACTTTTCACACTGTTTTCTCATGGCTATTACAGCAGGAATCTTTGAATGCTTTGAATTACAGCACTAAACTCACACTTCTTCTCTCATCCATATACCATCCATCTCTCACCTCTCCTTTGGTCTACGTAAACAACTGGTAAGAATTATATCTGAATACTTTCTGATTATTCTGTTCTGAGACCTCTGATTGTAGCTGGAATGTTTGTATAAATATGGTTCTGCAATTTAAAGTGTGAAAGAAAGACAAGTGCTATACATTTCACAGTTTTAACACTGATAATTTAATAAAATAAGTATTTCAACAAAGAGCAGCATTTTTGAAATTATGATGGATGAACTTTGGATCATAAGCAAGACTTGTAACCCTCTAATGGTATTCTAGGACATGTCAGGAGACATGAGTGGAAAAGATTTGAAGTAATTAATGCTCATTCCACTATTTAAGCAGAAGGATTAAAAATGTTTATGATTCAAAAAATAACCTACATTTAAGAATATTATAAATGTTGTTTCAATACAGAATCCAGTTATTTTCAGATACACAACTGTGATTTCTTATTTTCATTTTTTTCCACAAAACTGCCGAGTGAGATTCACCAAAGATACAAATATCATAGACATTAAAAGTGGAGATGCTAGATTTTGCAATGTAATTATAGGTTTCCCAAGCATGCAAGATACATGTTGGGCCAAAAATCCCTTATCAGAGTACTTTAAAAGGTCTCATTGCCAAGGACTCATTTTAATGAAGGAACCCAGAGTCAAATCTAGCTGACAGTACTGCCAGTAAATCTGGAATTTATCTATTTAAATAGCTGGAGTATCTTTGCTTTTATACCTTCTCATTTCACAGCAGCATCTGCCACTGTAATATGCCATAAGTCTGGGTTCTGTTTGCTTTAAACATCATGGTACTTTTCCACCTATAAAGAGCTACTTCATATTATTCATCCTGCATTTAAACTAGAACTACTCTTGAGTTATCAAACTTAAACAGAATATTTCCCTGACTTCAAAGAAGCCACTACTTGCTCACTCTGTGAAATTACTGAGTAAAAATTTGTTTTGGTTTTGATTTCCTAGGCAAGGTAATGAATCGGGATAGAAAACACCATTTAGAAAAATCTTTAAAGGAATTAATCTTTCATGCTCAATAACATGAAATAAAGTGTAAACACCTGCAACAGAGGAGAAATAGAAAATACAGATACTCTTTAGTGGATGAGACCTTTGTTTTTCTCAGTCATTGCACAAGGAAGCATGCTGTGCATTGCTATTTAGGAACTTGAGACTTCAAAAGCAAGTTAGAACAAACTGGTTATCAAACCAAACTTGTTTCCACCTTTTAACTGAGGAAATAAATCCAGTGGTTTTGATATAGCAGGAGGGGTTTTTTTTATATTATTGAGAAGATTATTTCCAAATTCAAAGTTTAATTGATATTCTTTTGGGTATCAAAGCAGTAGTGCCATACAATTTTTAGTTTTGTGAAGGTTGTTGATCCTGGCTGATGCCAGACGTCTACCAAAACAGTTTTATCACTCTCCTTATCAGCTAGACAGGGGAGAAAACGTATAACTAAAGACCTATGAATCGAGATATGGACAGGGAAAGATCACTCACCAATTACCGCCATAGGTAAAACAGACTTGGTTAGGGGAAATTAATGAAATCTTTTACCAATCAAATCAGAGTAAGATAATGCAAAATAAAATCAAAATTTTAAAACACCTTTCCCCCATACCTCCTTTCTTCTCATACTTAATTATATTCCCAGGTCCTCTACCTTCTCTCCCACAGAGGCATAGCAGGTTATAGGAATGGGATTTGGTCAGGTCATCAAACATTGTCTCTGCCACTGTTTCCTGCTCAGGGGGAGAGACTCTTTTCCTCTGTTTCAGCTTGGGGTACCTCCCATGAGAGTGTTCCATGAGCTTCTCCTATGTAAGTCCTTCCCGTGGGCTAGAGTTCTCCACAACCTACAGCAGTGTTGGTCCCTTCCAAGGATGCAGTCTTTCAGGCACAGCCTGCTCTTGTGTGAGCCCCCCACGGGGTCACAGGTCCTGCTAGAAAACCTGCTCCAGCATGGGCTCCTCTCCATGAGTCCACAGATCCTGCCAGGAGCACCTCTTATCCGTCCTCTTCCACTGCCCATGATGTCTGCAGAGTTGTTTCTCCCACATATTTTTACTCCTCTGGCTTGAGTTGCACAGTTTTTGCCCTATTTTAAAATATGCCTAGGCCAGCATTGCCACCATTATTGCTAATGGGTTTGGCCTTGGCCAGTGGTGGGTCCATCCTGGAGCAGGCTGGCATTAGCCCTGGCAGGCAAGGGGAAGCTCCCAGCACCTTCTCACACCCCTGTAGCCCCTCTGCTACTCAAACCTGACCACACAAACCCAGTACCTAGGACCATTGAAATAAGGGGCAATACCAGGCCTTGGCTCTGGATCCCAAAATAGTAGATCTGTGCAGAACTGCAATGCTCTGTTTTGTGCAGATGTAACAGTTCGTCTGAAGACAATTTAGCATCAGTGTACCAGGAAAGTATGGACTAAATCTCTGTTTATCAGTTTATCAGTTCTGCAACATATCCTTACCAAAATATTAAAAGTATATTCTTCTGAGTATAAACTGAATAGTTTCCCCACAACAATGTACATTTCAGCAGCATTTAGTTAATATTGATTTTTTAATTTTCATAACTCATACAAAACAATGTAAAAAACAATGAAAACCAATAGAATAAATTTAGACACATGCAATTTTCTGAGCATTTCTAGCTTTGCAATAAAGATACTAATTTGTTGGTCTCCTAATTTATCTGGCAATGTATCAGTTTCCAAATAGTAGTAAATTCAAGGCTGTAATTGACTTTTCTCTGCCACACAAATTTGTAAAATTACTTCAGAGTGCTTCAGCTGGATGATAAAGCTCAAAAATGAGAAAGCTGTGCCCATCTAATAAGTTCTCAAAGGCTCATAAGGTTTATCTACAGATACCTAGAAAATACATGTTCAATTTCTGTGGAAATGAATTTTCACTTGCATTTCCCAAGGTCAGTAAAACTCTTAGAATGCAATTGCAGAGTATAAATGCAATACTTTAAGCAACTTTCCATTATGCTGATTCACATTTCAAAATTTACATTCCACCTTCCCAGAAAAAGAAGTGACAGGATATACCAGAGGTTAAGCATGAAGTTAACTACAAAATGACAATTATGGCTATAAAAAGGAAGGCATGCATCTGATTTGTAGAGGTCAAGTCATGATTTATGTGGGCATCTCAAGTGGCAGCTGAGGCTTACATTGCTCCCATAGGAGCACACCTTTCTACCTTATTTTTAGAGCTTCTGATAAGTCTGCAACTAACGTGGATATCTTTTATACAGATAAAATTTCTTCCTCTAATTTATTTTAAAAGAATATTAATATTTACAAACTGATTTAAAAAATCTTGACAGGAAATGTCAGCATTAACGAACGTTCTCCAAATACTGAGTGTAGCATTCCCTCCGAAACGTAAAGATCAAAAGTTTTATGAGAAAGTACTTTAATTTTACAAGTTAGTTCCTTACTAATATAGTTTTTCATTATACAAATTTGGTTTTCATTCTTCAATTCATATAAATAGCAATTGAGCTGATGCAAGGTGCTAATACAAGAATGTGTTAAACCCCTAACTAGCCTCATCAAATACCTCACATTCAGAGCAAGAAAATTCCTCAGTTTCCAAGAGAACCGCTTGTGAATATCAGCTAGTCAAGCTAGTTGCCAATTCCTTGATATAATATGAATAGCTCAGTATTTTGATAGAGGTTTGTCTCAACAACCAACGGATATTCACCAAGGATATTGGGTAGCATTTAAATTTAATTCTCCTGACTATGATATTTTATCAGACACTTCTGCTACTGTCTTTTGCAGGCAGCTGTTGCTCTGTAGGCAGCAATATTAAAAAGAATGATGCAATTTATTAAAAAAAAAATCTGTAAGTCATGGAAGATACCATTGTTAATGCTGATCTACAACCTCCAGTTAAAGATGTACATGACAAAATGCAAAACAAAACCTACTAGCTAATCAAGTCGTTCAGACAATGAACCTGTCTTAGTCCTTTCAGTTATTCTCTCCACTACTCCACAAAGTTTTTCTAATGTCAGGATGGATTTAAGCTTTATTTTCCCTGTTGTCTGTAGTCTTCCTGTTCCTGCATTACTGGAGTGTTAACAATAATTTAAGTATAACACTAGAGCAATCACAAGCTGTCTTTGCAAGTGAAATCAGGAGTAAAATATACTTGAAGAAAAGCTGCAGTATATCTCAGGACCACACCAATTATACCTTTGAAAACCCCTGTCATTTGAGCAAGGTTAATCTAAATTTTAAAATCATAACCTCCGAATCTTGAGAAATTCAGTGACTAAAACCTGCCGCTCTAGTGTCACCTCTAAAGAGCCACTAAGGGGAGACAATGAATTGCTAGTTATTTTCTAGCCTGAGAATCATGGAAAGCTTAACACTAAATCAAGTTACAAAGGTTTTCCCACTGAACAGAAAGTAAAAAGACTCTGCATGTTTAATTGTTGTAAATTAAATTAAAGAATTAAAGATGTTAGAGGAACTTAAACATCTTTATTTTTGTGTCAAAAATTATCTCTCAAAGGATCTCCATAAGAACTTTAGCATAAATACTATGTTTTAGTGATAGTACTAAAATATGACCTTTTAAAACCACTGAAATTACTTCTTATGTTAACTACTCATATCAAAAAGGGCATTAGACCTTTCCCACTTTTTTATTTATCTTCTAAGTTTTACAAAGAGCAGAACATAATGGAGTCTTAACAGGATACTAGAATCAATGCATCTCTTTAAGGGAAATATAATTTTCCATCGATCCTTATCTTCTGGCTTCTTTTTATCAATAGAAAAAAAATATTTGAATTTATATTAAAAAAAATCTCTTTTAACTTTTTTCTTTTTTTTTAATTGGCTTAAATGAGAAATTGTTGCATTAAGATTCTAGAAATTTGGCAGAAACTAAACTCCCTTGCATTCCATCTGGTCCTTGGGGATTAGAGGTGCTGAGTGTGGCTGGGCTTAATTTCCAAATAGAACCAATTCAGAATTATAAGTTTGGTTGTGTTCAATAGGACCCCAGGTGAATATAGTGGGTTACACTACAAGTCTGGTCTCATTGATGATTGCAAATTCACAAATGGTGCAATTTACTGGAGAAAAAAATTATAAATTCTTTTAGCTTGGTAACGATCAATTCAGTCACAAAGTAAAGGTATGACACTATGTACAAGTGTTCCTGGGTATAATCTGATACAATTAAAGACACAAATCTTATAAAAGAAGCACCACTGCTTTGGGAAAGAAAGAGTTTTTTTCCAGCAGCAAATAACTAATGTTTAGAATATAATTATGCCCGTTCCAATCCTATGCAGTAAACCAGAACTCTTAAAAGAAATTTCTGACACAACTACATAATCTTAATTTAAAATTAAAACTTTAGGAAAATGTAGTGATAACGGAAGGAAGAACAAGTGAGAAATGCTCACTACTGCTTTACAAAGCAAAAGAGGATTGGACAGCTTGAGCAGATAGAAAAGTGAAAGAAGGAAAAGAGCAAAAAAAAAAGAAAAACTTTTTTCTTGCATATGTTGGATAGGGACAGATCAGGGCTCTGTGCCTGGTACTGGAAAAAAAAAAAAAAAAAAATCCCTGCATGACCTGAAACCCATTGTCAGATTGATCATGAGGTCATCTGACTTCTATAGTGGATGAGTTATGCTCAGTTTTTAGACCAAGATCTCCGTTTCTGAGATGTCACTTTCCTACTTTTCAGATCTCTGGGATTTCATTTTTCCTTGTGTTTCCTTGAATCTTACCCCTTTACACTACATCTCACGTAGTAATTGGTTCTTACTGTGATGCAGGAAGTACTGCAAAAGCTGAGCAATAATCATTCAAACTCTATGCCATAATAGAGATAAGAAAAGATGCTACATTCTAATATTTCTGTTCCTAATTTCTTGCTAAAAATCTGGAAAGGTTTTAATCGTATCATTTCTGCTCATAGCAAAAGAGGGTTACATAACAGACATAAAAACCCAAGCCAGGTAAGGCTTTGCTAGTTTTTCCCCCAGATTTTTTTTCTGCTGTACTTACAACTTTGAAACATAAATAGTGTTTATGATGAGAAACTGGTTAGACCCAAATCAGGTGGAAAATTAAAAGAAAGAAACTTCTTATGGAATTCAGTGTGTCATCTTTTTTCCTCTCATTTCTGAATGCCCGAAAAATCAGCCCTTGGTATTGGTTTTGGTTTTGTTTCTTTTTTTTTTAATTATATTTTTTTTCCCTGTTTTTTCATTTTACTGTTCTTTTCATGTTAACCTCCTTATGTTTTCCAGAAAGAGTAAAAAAATCTTTTATTTTTCTGGGCAGATTTTTTTTCTACTCAGTTTCCAAACTTCTCTAATGCTAAAAGGAAGAAAAGATGGAAGACTAATCCTGATAAAAGGTACAACAGTACCCCCCTCTTTCATAAAAAGTAAAAAGTCTAAATTTTAAGGCTCTCATTTCTTCTCTGCTTAGGGGAAAATATAAGAAGGGTTTCCAATGTTTTTTTAATAATTAGATTTTATAAAATAATTGAAAGACAATATATAGTGAATAATTTAGCAATTATTCAAGTCAGAGAGATATGCAGGGTTTTTAGAACAGTGTATTAAAGTGAATAAAAGGCACTTTTTAATGAACTATATTTATCTAATATGAAATAGATCAATATTCCATTTAATTTCTAGGTTACAATTTTAGTTAAATTTTATTCTCTGGCAATTCAAAGTAAATCCAAGATAGTTTTTCTGTGCAGTATATTAAGTTTATGTATATTATAATATTCACCATATTATTCTGAATGACAAAGAGGGCCTAATTTTCTACTGGGGATGAATACAGGCTTGCATAACCAGGTGAATATGGTCAGAATCATGCTGCTTTAATTTCAGGAAAAAATAAACCCCAAACAAACCAAAAATCTCTGACAGCCAGTATCCTACTGACATCTATGTAGTTGTTTCTAAAAAAACATGAACAACTTGGTATCAGTGAAATGAAACTCATGCTGCAAAATGTTAGCACCTTCTGGCATAAACTGATACAGACTTCATACTCTTACAGAGGAAAATAACCTGACAGCCTGTCAAAAGTGTTGCTTTTACCACACTGTTGCCTTTGTCCCTCTTGAGTTTAATCTCAGGCTGTTTGCAGATGTACTGATTCTAGAAATGCAAACAATACTGGTGCCAGGAAGTGGCTTCATATATCTTATGATACTGACAATATTATGCATGTTTTAGGACTACTCAATAGCTAGAATAATTTCTGCATTTATCTCCAAACCAGGTCTCCTAGAGATTGACTGTGGACCCATGTTTATATGGAAGACTGAAGAATATCACAGATACTTTGAGTTACATCTCAGGGATGAACACAAAGTTCACTCCTTTGAACCCAGAACACAGAACACTTACAATAGCCTGGCTCAGGGACAATTAGTAAGTTTCCCTCAAGACAAATTAGTTCAGGCTCAACACCATGTAGTCACAGCTTCTTTGTAATGCTGTGTGAACAATGGATTTTCTCTTTTAATCACAAGAGAAAGTAACTGTGAAACACGAAAGATCATAGAGAGCCAACTGTTCTTACACCAGCACCTGTATGACCTGTTAATCACAGGTCACATATGAGTTGATATGACAGAATGCCTTAATGAAACAAAGCCCCAAATATCCTGACACTTGAATAAGACTCAAAAAAGTTGTGAAGCATCAATAATGCAAAAAAGTACTGCAACACTGAAAAACACTGGCAGACTGGTATGTCTCAGAGATGAGATGCTTAGGAGGAGAAAAAAAAAAATTCCAGAAGAATGGCACAACATATTTCAGCTACATATGCATATGGTTGACTAAGAGTACAGAATTTACAGGTACCAGTTTACAGAGTAAATCTAACCCTCTGAAAATCTGAAGAATGAATGCATGCACAGAATTTTTATTCCAACATCTCATCTAGTGACCTCTAGTAAAAGCCATTCCTTCTCTCTGGAAGCTTTGTCCATCTTTTATGAGTACATAAATGACAGGACCAAGCAAACTCACAGTGGCATAGGCACAAAGCAATCTCAATATGGACACGTAGCTCAACAACCCAAAGTGAGAGATTCCAAAAGATCCTCCTCAGGGAACTGTAGGATGAGGACTAGGTGTGAATTTGTAAAAGGCAGACTGATGAATTTGTGAATAGGTATATAACTTCTTTCTGCAAAAGCAGCAGACTGAATTTTATAGCACAAAGATGGAAAGACTCTGCTATACAACACACTGCCAAAACATCTTTTCCAGGATCAAATACATGGATAGACTTGTATACCTTGAACAGATCACTCAAATCATGTGTTTTTGTTTTCAGGAAAAGGTACCACATCTAAATTTCCATGGAAGTCTTTCACTATAGAAGATGGCAAAACCCCAATCTATTCCCATTTTTCATAGGTAACAACTGACATCCAGATAAAAATCTCTGTAAAACAATTAAAACAAATTGTAGATGAAATAGTTCTATTTCTCCCTGAAACAAAAATAGAATTTTACATTGTAATCACTATCAGTAGTTGATCTCCTTTCATGAATTCACAGTATTGTCTTTCTCCTCAAAGCCTCACACGTCAGTCATATTTGCTTCAAAATGGAGAAGACATAGGTATTTTATTCTAATTTATTGCCTTAAGTGAGCCACTTATTACTCTCCAGAAGACTCTAGACCTGTCTGGCCTCAGTTTATTCTCCTCCTAGTAACCTAGAAGCAATAGGATGAACCCAGAGAGACTTCTTCCCTTCCAAATATAGCATAAATGGTAGTGATGTCTTTGCAATATAGTACAGCACTGTCAACTGTTTTTAGTCTCAAATACTACTAAAGTAGATGTAGCAATCTTGCTTGTTTAGAGAAAAAAAAATATATAAAATTCCAGGAGTGATAAAGTAGTCACTAGGACAAAACTTTGTTACACCAGCACTTTGGATATACTTTGTCTAAGGATTGATAGTTCTTGTGTTACACAGCATGCGATTAGCTTGGGAGTTAGTTTTGTATTTACACGACTGCAATTGCACAGTAAATCTACTGTCCAGATTGCACTAAGTTACTAATGCATTTCAGTAAATTGTTAATACTGTAATACTGATCTGTAAGAGTCTGTAGTTCTGTGATAAAAGCACAAGCAACAGTGTATTTTATCATAGCAGATAACCCATACAGACTTAGTTGCACTGCATAACAACAGAAGGCCAAAGGCTAAGATTTATATGCTGGAGAAATAAAGGAATTTGTGCAAAAATATTTTTTTTACTGCTTTGAGAGGTGTCTAATTGCTTTAGATGTTTTCTGTTGCTCATGAAAGACTGAATCAGTCAGATTCTACCTTTTATTGAGAATAACTGTGGTTATTGGAAGGCTGTTTTACGTGAACAAAGTACTAAACTAGCATCCTTTTCATCTAAGGTATAAAGCCAGATTCAATCCTCTGGTAGTGTTACTACAATATAAGAATTGTAGGAAAACCCTGGAGCATCCTTTCAGCTGACACGGAAGAACATAAGCTAGGAAAAAATATTGAAAATATATTAGTGAAAGACAGCATGATACAACCATGCATCTCTGCACAGATGCCACCTTCATATCTTGTTGAGAATCAATATTCTGCTCTAGGTCTGTGTATAAAAAATCCTGCATACTGCTTACTTCACAATTCTTAAAGAAATTTCTCATATAAATAAAGTAGGTTTGCACCACATGAAAGAAGTACTGACTATAGAACAGGATCTTCACCATACATTACTGCAGGAAAGAGTAAAATGTTTTAACACTTGCCTAGGATTTTAGGGATGATGTTCCTGACTGAGGAGTTATAAAAATGAACAGAAAATCCTCCACACATTTGTAGCATTAGTCATGAAGAGCCCGCAGAGATGTAAGCTACGTTTCCAGCACTGCCGTGGGTTTGTTCATACTATTCTTGGTAATTTATGTGACTTCGCTGCCTCCCTGTTAAGGTGCATTATATGGAAGATCATGTGCTGCTGTTCATGTACCTCTCTTACTACTTCATGAAAAGGATAGAATGTTACTGCTGTTAAATAATGTATGGATTTTAAGAATTTTGAAACAGATAATAGGTTTAAGCATGCTCATTCAACGCATATATCCATTAGAAAATATTTTTAATGGAAGCTTTGGAAAGATCAAAAGGAAAATATTTTATCTTTTTCCTAGGAATCTGCAGATTTGTTTGTGAAAAAGAATATTGCAATCCTGAAGTATCTAAATTTATGGTTATTGTACTTTTTCACAAAAAGGGTTATTAATAAATGACAATATGATTTACAATATCTCGCACTTGAATATTCTCTGTGTGTCTGCTATTTCCTTTCATCTACTGAAGAATGGGTATAAATATAATATGTAATTAATTTTTCTCTGATCAGAAATGGTGAAGCAGATTATTGGAATTTTTTCCGCCATCCTTCAGATTATGTGATGATTCATCAATCCTTATACTACCCTCGTACAGTGGCTGTAATCATGAATGTGAATGTGATACAAAGATTGAGTGGAAGAACAGGAAGTAGAGACCTCTATTTAGGTAGCACTATGAGTAAGTTAAAATTATTATGACCCTGAAAAATACTAGGAATATTTTGACTCATATATGTATCTAAAGTCATTCAGTACTCTATATAAGTCATATAAAAATTACTATTTCTCAGATTTATCAATTTATGTAATCTTTTCATAAAAGAATAAGCTATAATACTTTTTTTTTTCCAAACTACAATGGCAGCAATCTGAAACAGACCTCTTAACCTCTAAGAGGCTCTTTAGCATAAAGCAATAAGATGGTATAACCCAGCAACTTGTTGCACTGCAGGTGCAAATGGAATAACTTGGAGTCAACTCAAGTATGTTTAATTAAGAATTGGTATGGCTAGGAGCTAAGTTTCAAAAGTAGCAAAGGAGAAAATTCCCAGCTATGACTACATCTCACTTTTAATATGCTAAGCAACACTCAATAAATTATCATTTCAGGGAAAAAAAATATCAAATTTAGTGGCTAAAAAAACACACGGGTATTCATGCATCAAACATATTCATTATTAAGTACATGCACATATATAAACAGAAAGTTTATTTTTTTCCTACTTATATGTGTGATTTAAGAAGTCACTTAATTTGCTCATGCTTACTCGTCACTCAAAGTAGAAAGCAGTAGAATGCACCCAAACAGATATCTATATCTATCTATCTATCTATCTATCTATCTATCTATCTATCTATCTATCTATCTATCGTTCTATCTATCTAGATAGATAGATAGATATGTGAAAAATAATTAACCTGAAATCAAATCCTTTGTTTGAGCTCAGGAAATGATATCACAGAATCACTGGATATTCTGAGTTGGAAGGAAATCTTTAAATTAGCTTATTTAAAATTTGCTAATTAGCCAGACTTGAAGCAAGGGCAAAACCTCTCATTGAAACATTTTGGTAGTGTATGCATCACTTTAAATTAGTAACAAACTGAAATGATGTTTTTTGGATCAGATGCAATGCGAAATTGTTTTGTTGTTTTGTTGGGGTTTTTTTTGTTTGTTTGTTTTATTTGGGACCATTTGCTATGGGTTATTAAAATGGACATAGGTATAACTTCTTATGCTATGAAGATCTTGAAAGTTATACAACAGAATGCCATAGTAAACTCCACCCAAACAATTAAAATTCTGACATAAACCAAAGAAAAGAATATTTTTCTTTGTCATTCGATCCACAAGTATCTTCAAAAAAACACTGCAGGAGGAAACCTACACTGAGAATAGTACAGGTCAATCAGACTTAGAATAGCTAAAGTATGAAATAATTACTATTTATCTTTTATAATGTTCATCGTTTTAAACTCACCCATCTGACAATTACAGTCAGTTAATATTATTTCAGCTGAAATCTTGCTGGTCTTGCTAAGATTTTAGAATGATTCATAATAAACTCAATTGAATGAATAATTAAACAACTATCGTTATTTCCTTTATGCAGGATATTAATTGTGGTCAAAGGTCACATAGAGCACAGCTACTAGACTATGTATGTATTAAACAGAAAGAATAGAAAAATATGCTTTGATAGCCTAATAGATATGTAATACCTGGAAAGAGATGATTGTGGAAAACCTTAAATTATTCTTATGAAAGTTTTTTGAAACAGATCATATTATTCATGAGTCACACAGAGCCCAGATGTTCAACCAGGAATTCCATCATCCTAATATTTGCTGGAAGCACATTATATCCAGCAGATATGAGTGTCCTGACAATATGTCCTGAACATATGTCTTGACATATGTGACCTGTAAACCAAAATCAGGAGACAAACTTCTGAACTGGAATCCCAAATCCCAAAAGAAGAATTGGTCAAGTTGTGAAAGCAAGAAGAAAATATCAACAGCAGTGATGAAGGACTTCAAGCCCTGAAAGAAGGCAGGACCACAAATAGTGGAGTAGCATCCATCAAAATGATCCAACTGGAGAACTGAAGCTTTCCAGAAAACTACGCTTTCAACAGTGTTTTAGGCCTTTTGCTATTTCAGTGTTTTACTTCCACTCCCCAGTATTTTCTTAATTATATTTTAAGGATAGATAAGAAAAAGCTTAACTCTCCTATAACTAACTGAGATGTCAACATATACTTGGACAAAAGTCTGTCAACTTTGTGGAGAAAAAAAATATTTCTTTTACTCCAAAACCTGTAAGTCCTGTAGTTAGAATGCTCACCTAAGTTATAAAAGGCTCATCAGTGTACAGAAATACTCTGTCACACAGAAAGCCAGGCTTTGAAAGGCAAGTTCTCCTGCTACTCTCGTGACCCACTGGGATTTCTAGATTACTGCCTTAGTCTTTCCCTCATATGTTTCTACTTTGTACTAAAATTATTTACTGAATTCAGCAGAGATGACAGGGACGGCTCAAGGGCCTGATAACGATATGATACCAGAGCAAGGACTTAAATACTATGTACCTGAAGTGTCGACTTCAGTACTTAACTATCGCTTGACTGTTCTGCAGCAGGTTTTTAGTTATCTGTGATTTTGATTACATATTCTCCACTGAATCCCAGGAATCTCTCTCAGGTAAAATTCTGTTCAAAGCAGTTTAACCCTCTGAAAAAGCCTTTCTGAGCCTAAATAGCTGAGACTGGTATCTATCTTTACTTGAGAATGGAGTTCACAGAAATATTAAAAAGAAGATTCCAGGGCTGGAAATGTTTGGGGGGTAAGCGTGTGTAGGGGGGGATGTTGGGGATGTTTTGTCTGTTTTTAAAATTTTTTTAAGACAGCATCCACACGGTGATCTCTTTAATCTCAACCCAAAAATAAAATTTAGAATACTGACCTTGCTTCAGATCTAAGGATGTCTCAGAATAATATTTACATATTTAAAGTTAAGAAGATGCTTTTTTGGTTGATCAAACTCAGAAATTTCACACTTTCATAAGTGTGTAGAATATCCTCTGTAAGTACTCCTCTATATAAGTACTAGTTGCAATGCTGGAAATGTGACAGAGGATTTCTTGGCAAAATTAAGTTGTCTTAGAGGAAAAAAATGACATAAGGTGCTAAATGACACAGGGAAGACAAAATATTAAGTAGATTACTGCAACAACAAAAAAAAAGGTATTTTCACTGACATTCTAGTAAAAGTATATATAACCTATTTACATCTTCATTATAATAGGCAACAGTTTTCAGAATTTTTTTAATATTAGAGCAATTTTCATCTCACTATTTCTATTTACTACTCAGTTAAACATGTACTTAGTTTTGGAAACAGATATCAAGAGGAAATATATCATCAAAATAGCATCTCATTCCCATGCGTAAAACATAATAGTTTATACAGCAGCTTACTTAGCCATTAAAAAAATTAGGGAGTGTACAACACAAAAAATTTCACATTTAAGGCATCTTGCATTTAACATATTATTGAGTGCAGCTGAAAACCCTGTTTAAAGTTGGCCCAGTATAAAATAATTCTAAAGAAAGATTTTATTTGTAAAGATTTATTAGCCTGTAAGATTTCCCTTGAGAAATGATCTATAGTAAATTTTAAAATTTATATATATTTAAGTCCCAACAGTGTTTTGGCAAGAGTCTTCTAGTTCAATGCTTTGAATTTAAATTTTTCTGAATAATAATAAAAAAAAATTTAAAAACCCAAAAAACCAAAACCCCACATCCTCTGAAAGAATTACTCCAGCTAGTTTTGAAAACCATTCTTCCCTCTTTTTAGAAGTCCGCCTCCACAATCATGTTGTTTAAAAGCATCTGACTTCTCAGGAAAATTCATAGATTCCCCATTATAAATACAACAAGATATTTAGTTTTAGGTTCTGTTATATAAAGGGAATGGTGTACATAATGAGAAATTAATATATTGCTTTATGCTTTCATATAGAAAATCATTAAAATTATTTCCAAAATATGTCAGTTTTATAGGCCTTAATGTACAACTGCCTACATTTTTAATAACTAAATGTTAATCATTTGCCTACAGATTTCATTTTATTTTCAGTATAAATTAGGGCAGCGTTCAAGTTTTTGTTACTTATATAAAGTGACTGTGGTTAAAATGATGTATAATATCTTCCTTTTCTAGAACACAAGATTATTGAGGTTAAGAACAGTCTTACACAGGGTCTGTTTTATAGAATGTTTGAAAATCACACAGGGCCATAAGGATGCCTGCAGAAGAAGGCTGAAGAGAAATATCATTTTAGAAAATATAAAGAAAAAAATAATGTTTATGTGAATACTATGTTAAGTAAATGCTCTTCATAGCTAGAGAAATTATGAAAGAATGTTTAGGTTTTTTTGAGGAAAATGCCTCAAAAAAGGTAGACTACTACTAGTGTAAACTGAATTCTTGTGGGCTTATAATTCTTTTTAAAATAATACAATATGACTGGAAAGTAATAAAGGTGCTATTTTAATAATTAGCTACTTTTAAATAGAGATAACAATGAAACAAATATTAACCTGCTATTAAAAATAGCCCAGCCCTTATGTTAATTCATGCTTGATATATCGTTTATTATGAAATTCATTCTGCTACTATAAAATACATGGGGTTTCTGTATTCCAAAGGAAATAAATCTGTTCAACAATAAAGTCTAATAGGATAATTCAAATAGGATGAATAACCAATGTTTAAATATACAAAATTACTCAGACTGTGCATCCTAATAATATAACTAAGCACATATTGTACTTGTTTTCAGAATCCACCAACAGTTCATCAAGATGAAGATATTATTTTCTGTGTAGACTTGCCTTGATCCATCTATGTGGTCCTTGAACCTTAACCTTAAATGTTAACAAGATTTTGTCTTCCACAGCACTTATTTATGCACAATGCAGAATCAGCTAACTAACAAAAAAATAATTCTACAAGCTCACAGTATAGCTATAAATATTCCTGCTTTCCTTTTTGATTTTCTAGAAGACTGCATCCTAGAAGACAAAACAGGATAGTGTTATTCAGCGAAAACCAGAAAAATTAACCTTTTTTGTTGGTCTGCAAAAACACAAATCTCATTTTGCAAATGTTAAAAGACATTTTATATGAGCTTTAACTGGAGAGATTAACACCAAAGTAGTGCTATTTCCTTTTGAATTTATGATCTATTTGAAAAGAATTCCTGCAAAGCCATTAAAATACTAATAATGACAAAACATTTTAAATACTCTTATTGATATGCAGTCGCTGGGAGAAACTGTTATTTACCTGCATTACATAGAGTGATTTAGGTTGTATATAATTAAATGTACAATTTTTGCACCTTTTCATCAATTCTGCATTCCTTGTATGTCTTCCTTAAATAATGTTATGTTGACCAAGACAGTAAATGCAGGAATGTGACTTCAGGCATAGTGATAAATGTGTCTCACTGGCACTTTTCTTCTCCATTCTGATTTTAATATTTTAAATGCTGTGCCAAACTCCATTACCTCCACTTCTTTGAGTGATGATTCTCAGCCCTCAGAAGTAATTTAAAGAAAAAAGAAAAGATAAAAGGCTTTCTCCTCTAGTTTCTCCACACCTCACTTGTAGGAAATAAAATCAAGTGATTTTTTTTTCTTTCAAGTCCTAAGAGAAGCAAGGAGGTGGTTGCTGGTATCACTGAATTTTACAGTGCAGATACAGCTGCTGAGTGTAAGATCATGTGTTGATTTCAGCCAGGGTAGAGTTAATTTTCTTCACAGTGGCTGATGTGGGGCTGTGTTTTGTACTTGTGCTGAACACAGGGTTGATAATACAGAGATGTTTGTTTTATTGCTGAGCAGGGCTCACACAGAGCCAAGGGATTTTCTGCTCTTGGTACTGCTACACTGGTGAGGAAGCTGGGGGTGCTTGGGAGGCTGGGAGGAGACACAGCCAGGACAGGTGACCCACACTGACCAAAGGGATGTTCCAAACCTTGTAAAGTGGTGGGAAGAGAGAGAAAGAGTGGGGCACTAGGCACCTTTGGAGTGATGGCTTCTGTTTACCCAAGTCACCATTATATACGGAACACATCCTGGAGATGCCTGAACCCCTGCCTACCCATGGGAAGTGGTGAATGAATTTCCTGTCTTTCCTTGCTTGTGTGC